>OW443325.2:0-5000000 GCA_937001555.2 Hypsopygia costalis
TCCTCGAAATGGCTCAAACCATAGCGGGGGAACTGTTCGAAGGCGGAACCGTGGAGCACTGGGTGAAACCCAGTATCACATGGGTCAACGGAGTCCCCGGCTGCGGGAAATCTACGTGGGTGGTGTCCCAAACCGACCCTGAGAGGGACATCATTATAACAACTACAACCGAGGCCGCCACAGATCTCAAGGAAAAACTGGCTAAGCGGTTTGGCTTAGAACAAGCCAACAAAAGAGTGCGGACTATGGCATCCTTATTAGTCAATGGACTACATAGGGGCCAATCGTGTACACGCCTAATGGTGGACGAAGCCCTTATGAACCATTTCGGATCCATAGTCATGGCGATCCAGGTAGCCAAAGCCAGCGAAGCCTTGCTGATCGGTGATAACAACCAGCTCCCGTATATCGACAGACACGGCCTGTTCAAAATGCTCTACAACAGGCCAAACCTTACGACGTCTATTTCCAAAAACCTTCTTTGTACGTACAGAAATCCCCAGGACGTAGCGTATGCCCTTAGAGAAATCTATAGTGGCATATACTCGTCCAAGGCAAGCACCAGATCCCTGTCGCTGAAGCGGTATACAGGAGTGCAGATCCCGAATAAGGACAATACCCTCTACCTTGTCCACACCCAGGCTGAAAAGGCACTCCTTATCAGCCAGGGATACGGAACAAAATCGGGATCTCGCACTCTAACTATACACGAGGCACAGGGCCTTACGTGTGAGTCAGTGATTATTGTACGCACAATGTCCAAAAAATCCCACCTCCTCCAAAGTGTCCCTCATGCCGTGGTCGCAGTTTCTAGACATACCGACAGCTGTGTATACTACACAGACTGCTCGCAAAATGATGCAACAGCCACTTTCATCTTGAGAGCAGAGGCTGCGACAGCGGACAACATAAGGGACTATAACCTAAAAATGGCGATGAAGGCACGTGACGAGAAAACCGCCGCGATGCTCAGAGAGCAAAGCCTGAGTGGAGGTCCCTCCTCCTCCTCCTCCTCCAACACAACGCCCTTACTTACAATGACATACGAAAAGAAAGAAAAGAGGGCTCAACGCCGGGGTGCCTTCTCTCTTCGTTATTTCTTTAAGAACAAAAAATAACAAAACAAAATGTAGGATTGAGGGACCCGAGCAGTCATGCTCACTAAAATGTCCAGACGTGCAGCGGCGGTGGGGGGCGGGTCGCTGAGTTCCCTAAAATATGGTCGAACTCGGCGATGGCTGCCTCCTGCGTCAACTCGTGAACGGGTGCTGCGCGGAGGGACAGGTCAGCTCGCGTCCCTCAATCCAACACAAGCAAGCATGTAAAAAAAAAAAAAAAAAAAAAAAAAAAAAAAAAAACAATAGAAGTAATGACAAAAAAAAGAAATAAGAAAGAGAAAAGAGCAACTCCGTAACAGAACAAAAACATAAGAAAAAAAAAGAAAAGAAAAAAAAAAAAAAAAAAAAAAGAAAAAAACAATTGCATGACCAAACAAACAGCATGATATAAAAAAAAAAAAAAAAAAAAAAAAAAAACCACCGGACTACACATTAATTTTAAGGAACTAACAATGACACATAGCATTAGCTATAAGGACGATGTAATTGCGGAGCGTAACAAAATAAACAAACAAACAAAAAAAACAAACCAAACAAAAAAAGGTACGGGCCAAAGAGCCTGTAGATTGTAGTTTAATTTAAAAAAAAAAAAAAAAAAAAAAAAAAAACCTAACCTAACCTAACCTAACCTAACCTAACCTAACCTAACCTAACCTAACCTAACCCAGTTTTCGTTCGGTCTGCCACCCGATACGCAGCAAAAACCACGTGCTCCGCAATAAAAAATTCTTTAAAGTGGGTTTTCTTGAGGCTACGGTGGAGTTCTTGGTGTCGCCGGATTCGTCTCGACGCGCCCCATACGTTGGCAATTTGTAAAATAGCCGCACGCATTTTCGTGACTCGTGAAAAGCATTTTTCTTTATCACAACACATAAAATCACACTTAAAATAGCTCCAGTGAAGTGAAAAGTGCAGTTAAGTGATAGTGAAAAGTGTCCACGTGTGGGTCGCTCAGCAGCCCACCCGACCAAGGGGTCAACTGATCCGGGAAAACTTCAGTGGCTGTGGAAATTAAAGAAAAACATCGACCACGTGGCCACGTGGTCGGTGAACCAGCAGTCGCAGCGTGTTGAGACTCGGCAGACTTCAGGTACATCTGCTGTGCTTACATAATCCGCAAAAAGAAAAATTTTTCCTCATTTAGTGTAATTACTGTGACTATTATAAAATTCCAACTTTGACTCTTTATTACTCTGGATACACAATAAAATTCAAAAATCTGCAATTGCTATTTTTGGCGCGCTAGCCGTTAAATTCAAGACCAAGAGTTTGAGAAATTTTAATTTAATATATTTTGGACTATAATTAAAATAGTAAAAATTTTTTGTTTTATATATTTAGTTAAAGAAATTTTTGAAAAATCAAATAATTTTACTGTCATATTATTAGGCTTTATTTATACTATTTTTGACGATTTTTTGTATTTTTTGGCCTAGCGGTTCACGAGCTACGGATTTTTAAGTGTTTTTTGGCAATAAATCGAAATTAATAGGATTAAACAAAATTTTGACCGCGGGACGGTAATTATTGACACATTTACCGTGGGCTAGAGCCCAAACACCGACCTTGTAGCATCAAAATCAAGGAAGTTGACATTTAGGACCAAAATTATAATTTAGGACAAAAATTTTTGAACGGCCATAGCTCGGGAACCGCTTGACTCAGAAACACCGGATTTCCAGCAAACTTATTTAAACTGTGTAAAAATTATTATTTGGCCAATAAAAATTAAATTGGACGAAAAATATTATTTCGCGTTGGCAACATAGCAAAATTGTAGAGAGGGTGGAGCTGAAGTGCCCAGTGAAAATCCGGTCTCGCTGCGGCCAGCGGTTGAGGAGTTACAGGCAATTATCGCCACATTTTGACAGCTGCGCCGCCATTTTGGAAAACTTTAAACGGACATAACTCTGAGACCGCTGGCCGTAGAGAGTTGCGGATTAAACGGTTAAGTTGAGCGCGAGGCCCTCTGTACGGGCTATTGACTTTTGGGCGGATTTTTTTTGTCTAGTTAAAATCAAGATCTGAGACCTGGGCAGTGCCGAAATAAGGCACACAATAATATTTTCTTACGCTACGCTTATTTCTGACTTTTATTACTGTATAACCTATATTCTTTTGTGTAGGTACTAAAATTGTGTAATATTTCAGCTGTGATTCATATTTTTTGTGTATTGAAACTGTGTTGACACCCTTTCCACCAACATAGAGACAGCTGACGTTTTTATTTATTCAAAGTTGCATGAAAGCATGAAAGATCTGACAAATTTTCAAGTGAGAGGAAATCACTGAATGATAAAAATTTTTTTGCATGTTCTTGTGACCAGGTGACGTATAATCCACCACGGTACGGGCAGCTGACTTTTTTTTAACCCTTTAACCGCCACGAGCGGATTAATCCGCCAAATATTTTCGTGCCCATTTCGCCAAGGACGGATTTTTACGCTCAAATACCACTACTCAGTAAATCTGCCTTTTTGTTTAATAGCTCTGTATTATATAAAAATAGTGTTCATTACTTGATAAATAGATAATGAAGTTATTATTTACAATTGATTACACTTAAGTTTCTTTATTATAGGACTTAAAATTAATGTCTAAAGTTAAATAAATTACTGATAGTATTTTTAGAAAAGTGTATTGATGTCTAGCGCCACGGCCGGAAAATTCCGTTAGTAGGGATGGGGCTGGGGATTATAAACAATGATTGACAGATACAAAAATCCACATAAATCAAACTATTTCTGTTTATACTGACTTATTTATTATAAAACAAATAAAGCAATTGTTACTGTAGAAATAAATGAGTTTATTTTATTTTGTTTTAAGGTGAAGTGAGTCCAGGAAACGCGATTATTTAAAGAATTGTTACAATAAACTATTTCAATTTGGTTTCTAGAAATTTAACTATGAAATCTTAAGTCCTTTCTGCAGGGCACAAAGCTATTGAAAACACAATTAATAATTTTTGGCTCGATAGAAAAAAATCGCGAACTTACTCTCTAAATTTGCACTAAGTAAAAATTTTAACTATTTAATACAATTTTTTTATACGGAAATTACACCAAAATTTTCGTAATTTTAATTACGAGAGCAATAAGCTATTACTTTTAAAAATAAAATAATTTAAATAAAATTATTAAAAGAATAACGATTTGCGGTCGCGCACCCTCCCCGACTCTCGATCGCTCGCTCTCAACGTCAGTGCTCTAGGAGCTGCGTTCGAGGTAGGACCTGTGCCGCGCGTCCGTTCAACGCGTTGTCAATAAACACGTTGAAATAAACACAGTGTAGGAATATCAGTAAGACAACAAAACAACGTGATACATTTATTTTTTTACTGAGACCCGGTTTTTTTTTCTCATGCTAGATGTTTCTTTGGAAAACTTTATTATAAATCTTTCTTGGAATATCTGTAAACCCACATTGAAATTCGTTCAGTAGCGATTGAGTTTATCGCGTACCTGTCGGTACGCGATCATCGAAATCGGTTTGGTCGTTTAGGCGTCATAATTTTTATTTTTTATACTTCGTCGGGCGGTAAAAACATACGGCCCGCCTGATGTGAAATGGTTACCGTAGTTATAATAACACTCGCAACTTAAAATATTGCTCGCGCACCGCCACTCCCGCTACCAACTGTCGCGTCGGGTAATAAATTTATTAATTAAAATAATACCCAGCGTACACGATTAAAAGAAATTTATTAATAAAATATAAGTATCGGGTTCACAGTGCCCGGCTGATAAGTTTGGTTCCGCGGTCCCGTACTTCCCTGGCGAAGGTGGCCGAAGATGGATGATGGCTCGGTGGTGTAGGGACGTGGCAGCAGGGAACCTCAATGTTCAGGTTCAAACTTGAAGTGGTATTTAATTCCTTTTGCAAGTGGTATCTAATTCCCTGGAACAATACTCCAGCTTAAACACATCCGTCAGCTAAGCCCGTCGATTGCGATCACCAACACCAAGCCAGAAAGCCAAGCCAAGACGGGTCTAATAGGTAGACGGTGAGTGGTGTCGGTATAAAAGATCGCAATCAGAACGGAGCAGTATGTAGGCGGAATTATTTGTGAATAACAAAAACTAAGGCCAAAGTAATATTATTCACAATAAAAATCTAAAGCAATTATATGCCGTCAAGATTTAATAATTAAAAAGAAGGTAGATCAAAATAACTAGGTACGTAGTTAAATAATTTTGGTTTGCAAAGCTAACAAAGAAAACACAATGAGGTCTAACCCTAATTAAATACACTCGGCTATTTCCAAATTAAAACAATGAAATAATAAATTATATGTCAATAAATCGGTAACAATATTACATGGACGAAAGATTATTTATACGTCGTATTGGGATAAGCAATCCAGGAGCTATAAATTACACGTTACGGCAAAACCACAGCTAGTACACAATTTTAAAATTGGCCTATGAAATAATAACTGATCAACACTTACCCTATCGGGGAATTCCTGTATACGTGATTTCGGTTACAAATGTCCTCCGCGACTTATTACGTAAGTGGCAAAGAAGAACTTATCACATACATTAGGTACTTATATGCAAATAGATTAAAGTCAGTTATTTTAATTTTGCAGGTAAGAAATATGCATAGAAGTACGTCTATGCACTATGCTAGTCTGTGTGTCGTCTGTGCAGTTGAAAAAAGTAGTGTGGGGTCCGAGTATCGGCTGTTGCCGATGAGCTGTCTTGTCTTTGCTCCGCCCATAAGATCGTACGATGTTTGTCTAATAGGGTACCGTGTGACGCTCAAGAAAACCATTAGCAAATACGTTTTGGGCAATTGAGTAATACGACTATTATTATTTTTAATTAGGTTATTTATATTTATTTACTGTGTTTTAAATTATTAATTTAGTGATTTATTTTTCATTGTTTATTTATTATTTCGACGATTGTAAATATTGAAATAGACAACATTTTGTTCATAATATTAATTAACAATTAATATTGTCATGAATCAAATGTGACTCATTCAACTCAAGACACCATTTAATATTTAACTTTAGTTATAGAATTGAGTTATGTAATCCAATTCATATCTTTTTTATTATTGATTTTAAGTTAAATAACACAAAACCGTGTTGTATATAATTTTATTTTAAGTTTAGTATTATGTATTTTTTATGTAATTATGTTTATTATATGGAATTTTATTAAAAAGAAACGTATAACGTTACAATACCCCCTCCCGTCACCAAGGATTTTATTCTATAATAAAATCCGCACTTAAGTAAATAAGGTAACGTTTGTATTTACACTATCACTCATAATTTCATACTTCACGCAAACATAACGCAACAATAAACATTATGTGGAATATTGACGCATTCTAACAATAAAGAAAGGTTCCTGTTTTATATGAACTGGTAACTGTGCGAGATGCTGGGATTGTTGGAGAGAGTGTGATCGAGTAAAAATCCGATGCCAAATCACTAGGTACACAGCGTGGATTTATTTGCCACAAGTCTTCTTACAGAGTAACTATTTTCTACTCAGGAGCGCTTCAGTGTTTTCTTTCTTCTATTTTCTTATTCAGGAGCGCTTGAGTATTTTTCTTGTTTGCCCGTCGTCTTCAACTGGAGCTGGAACTGGAACTGACGAACGTAGGACATGCTCCGATTAATAAAATGAAATTAAAAGTAGGTCAATCTATAAGGTCGCGAAAAGGGTTGACCAATCAGAGCGATTGAATTATTTATAATCGACTCTATCTCTATCTCTTTCTAAAATTTGCTATCTCTTCCTATCGGCATGTCCTGACATTCGAAAGTTTTACAAATATTGTACAATCTATTTTTCTATAACGAGGGCTTATATAACTAACTTATTATAACAAGAATTATCTAAATACGATCATTACTTACAAAGTTATAAGCATTTTAGTGCAAAGTGCTTACGTCGCGGTAACGCCTCTTCAGGGCACCCTAGCGGGATATTGAAAAACGTCAATTTCTATCCTTTATTGGTTTAAAACTTACAATCTAATGTTAAACACGTAAAATATACATTATCATCTATTAACCAAAACAATAATTACACTTAAGGATCTATTACAAGCAAAGTTATACGACTTTCAAATTTTCATAATAAAAAGTGATTCTTACTATTTCTTACGAACTATCTTATAATTTTATAAACTTATAACTACGTATAACCGTTATCTATACATAATATCTATTAGTAATCGTTGTCCTGCACATTTCTCCCGCCGTGCATCGTAGTCGCCGCCGCTCGACACGATGCAGTAGATGCCTGTGCAGGCTTGCTGGTGTTCACCGGGATGACGATGACTTTCTTAGCTGGCCGTCGGAGCACTCCCCCTCTGGTAGCCACGTCGACTGTTCTGACGACTCCGTCGGGGCCCGGGTATGTGGCGCAGATTCGTCCACGTACCCAGGTGTTGCGTGGATGGTTGCCGTCGACGATGAGGACCAGGTCGCCGTTGTGCAGAGCAGGCCCTCGTCCATGGGGCTCCCGCCGGTTTCGGAGTTCAGGCAGGTACTCCCGGACCCATCGGGCCCAGAAGATGTCGGCAAGGCGCTGTGAGGCGCGCCAGCAGGCGCGCAGGTTCAGGTCGCGCTCGCTAAACTCGCCCGGTGACTGCAGGCGTCCTGGCCCGCCCAGGAGGAAGTGGTTCGGTGTGAGGGCTTCTGGGTCTTCTGTGCTGACGGAGACGTGCGTGAGTGGCCTGCTGTTCACCGTGTGCTCGGCCTCGACGAGCAAGGTCTGCAGGACTTCTTCCGACGGGTGGCGCTCATGCAGTGTGGCAGAGAGCGCTGTCTTTACAGAGCGCACCATACGCTCCCAAGCGCCGCCCATGAATGGAGCGCCCGGGGGTATGAAGCGCCAGTCGATGGTCTTCTTTGATGCTTCCTCTGCCATGGCCGAGTTGATCGCCTGGCGTAGTTCCTTGTCGGCTCCGTGGAAGTTGGTTGCGTTGTCGGACCACAGTTGCGTTGGACGTCCTCGGCGTGCGATCATGCGTCTCAGCGCCATGATGGCGGAGTCGGTGCTGAGGGAGGCGGCCATTTCCAGATGGACAGCGCGCGTGGTGAGACACGTGAATAGAGCCACGTATCGTTTCTGGTGGGTCCGTCCCACGGTGATTGTGAGTGGACCGAAGAAGTCCCACCCGGTGTAGGTGAAGCTTCGCTGATGGTGTGCGAGGCGACATGGAGGGAGGTCACCAGTCGCAGGGTGCGGTGGAGACGCCGTACGCATACGGCACCTGATGCAGCTTCTGATGACCGCCTTCACAGTGGGTCTGAGGCGTATGACCCATCGTTCTTGACGGCACTCGTTGACGGTTGCTTCGACGCCCGCGTGATGGAGCTGCTGATGAATGTGTTCAATCCACAGCCTTGTTGCACGGTGTTCGCCATGCACCACCAGTGGATTCTTCAAGTCTTCAGGTACACCGGTAGCTGCTTCTATTCGTGTTTTCAGCCGTAGTTCGTTGTCGGTGAATTCGACGGTCAGCTGATGCAACTTACTATTTTTCTGTAGTGGTCTTCCGATCTTCATATCGCCGATTTCTTCACCAAAGGAGTCTTCTTGTGATGCTCGGATGATTAAGTTCTCGGCGCGGCGTAACAAGTCAGCTGAGATCGGCCTATAGTGCCTTATTGAAGTTGCAGTGATTTTTTCTGTGTGTTTGACTGCTTGTTTCTTCTTATAAGTTCGGCGCCAATCTGAATCATCCGTAGCATTTTTCTTTGTTCGTTTATAACTCACTATTTGTTTTGGCGGTCGACATAGTTCGATAAATTGAAGTACTCGTGCCGTTGCGCGTAGATAGCGTTCCCATTTTGAAAATCGCTCGACTGTAGGTAGACTGTATACTAGGCTCGGCGACGCTTCTTTGGTTGTTACGGCGTATGTTCTTTCTTCTCCCGTGTCCTTCTGCGTACTTCTTTCTGCTTCCTGTGGCCATAATTCGGGTTCCTCGTACAAAAATTCGGGGCCACGGAACCAACGGTGAAGGCTGGTGAAGTCTGTAGGGACGTCTCTGGTAGCGTCGTCGGCGACGTTGATTTTCGTAGGTAGCCACCTCCATTCGTTCGCCGCGCTGTGTTCTTCGATTGCTGCGATGCGGTGAGCGACGAAAGGTTTGTAAGACCTTGAACCCGTGCGAATCCAAGTGAGCGATGTCCTGCTGTCAGTCCAGTAGTATGTGGCTTCGGGCTTCTGCTCGTGTTCCTTCCTTACAGCTGTTGCCATGCGTGCACCCAACACTGCTGCCTGTAGCTCGAGTCGCGGAATCGAAGTAAGCTTGAGCGGTGCGACTTTAGCTTTGGCCGTGATGAGTGTCACGTTAACGCTGTCGTCTTCAGAAACAGTGCGCCAATATAGCGCGGCGGCGTACGAGGCTTCGCTGGCATCCACGAAGACATGCAGTTGGAGTGATCTTGCCGTACTGTAGCCTGGGTAGCATCTTGGCACGGTGACGTCGCTGAGATTCTTGAGGTGTTGCATCCATCGGCTCCATGCTTCTGCCAGGTCTTGATCCAAGCATTCATCCCAGTCGGTGCCACGCCTCCAGACTTCTTGAAGTATCTGCTTGGCTCTAATGGTGATTGGCGACACCAGGCCGAGCGGGTCGAAGAGTGACATCACTATCTTCAATGCTTCTCTCTTGGTCGGCGTGTTGCTGTTCAGTACCGTTGCTGGGACGCGCACCAGGTCCAAATTGAAACCCAGCTGGTCTTCATTCGGTCGCCATATGAGACCGAGTACTCGTTCGAGCTGGCATCCATCTTCTAAGTTCACCATGGAGTCTTCCGATGCTGCTTCTCCCAGCTGTTGCAGTAGTTGGATGGAATTCGAAGACCATTTCTTGAGTTCGAAGTGTGCGTGTTGATGGATTCTTCGAACTTCTCGGGCGATGTGAACGGCGTCTTCGATGTTTCTGAAACTATCTAGGTAGTCGTCGACGTAATGATTCTTCTTGATGGCTTCTACGGCGTGTGGGCTTTCTTCTATGAACTTCTCAGCGTTGATGTTCTTCACGTAGATTGCAGTCGCAGGCGAGCTTGACGCGCCGAAAATCACGGATTTCATTCTATATTCTTCTGGCGGTTTGCTGTCACGTCGATTTCCACGCCACAAATAACGCAATGCATCTCTATCTTGTTCGCGCAGTTCTATTTGCATAAACATTTCCGCTATATCTGCAGTTACGGCGATCGGATATTGACGGAAACGCATCAGTACACTCGGCAGCGGCTGCAGTAAGTCAGGACCGATGAGTAGTTGATCGTTGAGTGAAGTCCCATTAGTCTTGGCTGCGGCATCATGCACTATTCTCATTTTCTCGGGTTTCTTCGGGTTGAAGACAGGAAAGTGCGGTAGGTACCAACTTCTATTAGCGTTTGTTCTTGTAGGCGGCGCAAGTTCGGCGTAGCCCTTTGCTACGAGTGCCTCCATTTGTTCGCAGTACCTCTTCCTGAACTCTGTGTCACGATCTAATCTTTTCTCAACTGTGTGAAGCCTCCTTAGAGTATTTTCGTAATTATCTGGCATCTTGATTTCTTCACTCTTCCATAATAAGGCGGTCTGGTACTTTCCCTCCGAAGTCCTCTTAGTGTGTTCTTGCAAAATACGAAGTGCCTTTTCCCCTGGGTCGCTGTTTGGTCTTCTTGGATCGATGTAGAGGTTGTCAGCTGTTATGAAGTTCTTCACTACTCGGTCCATGTCTTCATCAGCTGAGTGGTTGATGAAGTTGACTCGATGTCCCAAGGTTCGAGTGTGGCTGCCGTGTAACACCCATCCTAGTTGTGTACGCGATGCAACTGGCTGATTTCTTCTACCTATTCGGGATTCTGTAGACAGCAGAAGGTGCCAGTTATCCTGGCCGATGAGGATCTTTGGCTTCATGATGCCATGCTGTAGCTGATGAGAGATGTCCCGTAGATGTTCGCACTCAGTGATTGCTTCTTGAGGTATCTTCTGAGCTGCCAAGTCCAAGTTCTTCATGGTGCGCGCCTCTATCTGTAGCTTGTTTGCTCCATGTCCTCTTGCGTTGAAGGTTACACGATGAGACTTCTTGTAGGTGGCGGTGTCTCCATCGAAGGTCGAGATGTGCAGCGTTTCCTCCGGGCCGTTGGCTCCTATTCGTTGAGCTAGTTCTTCATCTATAAGGGTGATGGTGGAACCATCATCCAGTAGTGCGAAGGTGTCCGCTTCTCCCGCCGGTCCGGAGATGTGCACCGGTGCAATCTTCAAATACGAGGCTGGTTGCGGCGCCCATGCTGAGTTGATCTTCTCTTCGACTTCGGTCTTCAGGTCTTCCTTCTGTGAATGAAGCATTCGGTGGTGGTAGTGCTTGCAGTCGTTTACTTCGCATCTCTTGGGACGGCAGCTATGTGTACTTTTCCTATATCGCAAACATCGGAAGCAAAGTCGGTGTTTCTTCGCCATATCCCAACGGTCGTGCACTGTTGCGTTCTTGAATTTGTAGCAGTCAGCTGTGGCGTGTCCTTGGCGATCACACAGGTTACATTTCGGCTGCCACTGTTGATTCTGCATATTGTTTACTCGATGACGACGGCGAGTTTCATAACTGTCTGTTGATCCTCCTATGTTCTCTGGCGGTGCATACGGGCTGCATATTTCCGCTTCTCTTCTTATGAAACGGCTAAACTTCAACAGGTCGGGCTCTTCTCTCGGTTGGGTGGCTGCATATTCATACCACTGCCTCTTCATTGTTGGAGTCAATTTCTCAACTATATTCTTCGAGACTTCGGGGTTGTACAGATAATACACACAGTTGAGGGCTTGCATTGTTGCAACGATGTTTTCGACTTTCGTTGCGAAAGTGCAGATATCTCGTGGTGAGTCGGTGAGGCGTGGCAATGCTCGTAGTCGATCCATTTCTGCCATTGCTATTGAGTCTGGCCTCCCGAATCTTGTTTCTAACGTCTTCATAATGCAGTTTGCGTCTGCGTTCGCTATAAATAATCCTTGTACGGCTTCTTTTGCAGCTCCCTTTAAACTTCTTCGTAGTCTCGACAAGTTGTCCGTTGTTGAATATTGATGGGCCGACTCGTAGTACGCTGCTTTGAACGTCAAGTAATCTTGATACGCTCCATTGAAGTTCGGTAGTTCGTGCGTTCTTGATCCTGTGTGTCGGGCTGATAGGACGGCTTGTGAGATGGCTGCTGTTAGTTCTTGCAACTCGGTTCGCCGTTCTTGTTCTTGAGTAGGCGCGGTTGCATGCGGCGTGAAGCTGTTCGGCTGCCAAGAAGCTGCTGTGCTTGCTTGCGGCTGTGACGTCGCTGCGATGTTCACTGGTGACGCAGCGTTGTAGCTCGGATGCCAGGGCGCTGCGATGGCTGCTGGCTGTGACGGCTGCGTCATGTTCGTTGGTGGCAAGGCGGACGACGGAGCGTAGAAGTTCAAGTGCCAGGGAGCTGCAAAGGCTGCTGGCTGGAGTTGCTGCGTCGTCGCAAAGTTCGGTGCCACATTGACAGGCGGTGCGCTGGAGATCGGTGGCCACGGAGCGACTGTGTCCGTTGGCCTGTAGGGCTGCATCGCTGTCTGGTTCGGTGTAGGTGCAGGCGTAGATCTTCCTGCTGGCGGCGGAGGAGGCGGCATCAGTATTGCGGCGTGTTCGTTCACGGAGAGACGCGGAGCCGACGGGAGTGCGGCGGTGACTCCCGCCGGTGTTGGCGCTGGGGTGCTCCAGGATGCGGCAGTGATCACTGGAGCCGGTTCAATAGTCGCCTCTGGTTCTGGTTCATGCTGTCCCTCTGTGATGGCAAGGTGGCTGGTCTGTAGCCACGTGCGGACGCGTTTTTCTCCTCCCTCGCTGTCGACTGCAGATGCTGCGTCTTCTTCATCACTTGATTGTGCTTCTATTTCTGCTATACGAGCTTTGGCGAGTTCCAGCTTCGCTTTGGCGAGTTCATGAAGGGCTTCGGCAAGACGACGGGTTTTCGCAGACTTATGGCTTGAGCTCTTGACACGCGACGGCACGGCTGAAGGCGCACGGAAGTGATGACCGGTGGCAGCAGGCGGCGCGGTGGGCTGCTCTGGACGCGGCGCGAAAGGTTCGGTGGCAGCCTGCGGAACGGCAGGTTGCTCAAGACGCGGCGCGTGTGAATCCAGGGCGGCCTGTTGCATGACTGGCCGCACGGCGCTGGACTCGTTGGCTGTGGCAGCCCGTGGCGATGATGTCTGCTCGGTCGTGGCGGATGTGGCGCCGGTGACTGTAGACTCCGTCGCGGTGGTGGCTTCAGACGACGTAGTCTTCTCTGCAGATGACCCTGTAGCCGTTGTTCCCGATGGTGTGGATCCTCGTGGTTTTCCACCATGCTGTGACCTGGTAACAGGCATCTTGGAAATTACTCGATGATCTCTCCCCAAAAGATCCGGCTCGAAGGACCACTCGATGTGCGAGATGCTGGGATTGTTGGAGAGAGTGTGATCGAGTAAAAATCCGATGCCAAATCACTAGGTACACAGCGTGGATTTATTTGCCACAAGTCTTCTTACAGAGTAACTATTTTCTACTCAGGAGCGCTTCAGTGTTTTCTTTCTTCTATTTTCTTATTCAGGAGCGCTTGAGTATTTTTCTTGTTTGCCCGTCGTCTTCAACTGGAGCTGGAACTGGAACTGACGAACGTAGGACATGCTCCGATTAATAAAATGAAATTAAAAGTAGGTCAATCTATAAGGTCGCGAAAAGGGTTGACCAATCAGAGCGATTGAATTATTTATAATCGACTCTATCTCTATCTCTTTCTAAAATTTGCTA
Organism: Hypsopygia costalis; assembly: GCA_937001555.2. Classification (NCBI taxonomy): domain Eukaryota; kingdom Metazoa; phylum Arthropoda; class Insecta; order Lepidoptera; family Pyralidae; genus Hypsopygia; species Hypsopygia costalis. Next base: position 13,896 of record OW443325.2, read on the forward strand.
TCTCTTCCTATCGGCATGTCCTGACATTCGAAAGTTTTACAAATATTGTACAATCTATTTTTCTATAACGAGGGCTTATATAACTAACTTATTATAACAAGAATTATCTAAATACGATCATTACTTACAAAGTTATAAGCATTTTAGTGCAAAGTGCTTACGTCGCGGTAACGCCTCTTCAGGGCACCCTAGCGGGATATTGAAAAACGTCAATTTCTATCCTTTATTGGTTTAAAACTTACAATCTAATGTTAAACACGTAAAATATACATTATCATCTATTAACCAAAACAATAATTACACTTAAGGATCTATTACAAGCAAAGTTATACGACTTTCAAATTTTCATAATAAAAAGTGATTCTTACTATTTCTTACGAACTATCTTATAATTTTATAAACTTATAACTACGTATAACCGTTATCTATACATAATATCTATTAGTAATCGTTGTCCTGCACAGTAACCTATACAAACAGTGTTTACTCAATTAAGATGTTTTATAAATAGGTGACGTTGGCTGTAAACTGTATATATATTTAAGCAAAATTAAACAAAAAACAAATTATTTACTGACGTTAGCCAATTTTATATCCTTAATATGCCACGTGCCCAAGTTTTTACCAGACATATCTTCTAAAACATACACAAGAGGAGATTTTTTAGCAATTACGCGACATGTAATGAACTTAGGTGCCAACTTTTTGCTAAAATATTTGTCTATCACTTAATACGTAAGCGCGTTTCATCACAATATCGCCCACATTAAATTCAGCGGCTTTACGGCGCAGATTATAATGTGCGGTATTTTTCTCATGTGCATGCCATAGCCTAGCCTGCACATCATCAAAAATTTTTGCGAGACAACCTAAATTTTCGGCATAAATGTCGCGTGGTAGAAAAATTACCTCTTCGCCTAACTCTGAATCTATGTAGTGAGTGCCACAAGTGACTAGTTCCCTACCGTAAACCAGAAATGATGGCGTGAAACCAGTAGCTTCATTTACTGAGTTATTAATGGCGAATTGTACTTTTGGGATGAAGATATCCCAAGTCCTGTGGTCATTTTCAACGAATGTTGAGATACATGTTATTATCGTTCTGTTATAACGTTCTACAGTATTAACTTGTGGTGTATATTTTGGAGTAAAATAAATATTTGGAATATTGAATTTTCTAAAAAAAGCATCTGTATCTCGACTAACAAATTGTGATCCGTTGTCCACGAAAACAGTTTGTGGTACTCCGTGAACAAGGAAAACAGAATCTTCTAAGATCTTAATAATGATGTCTGAGGTAGCTTTTTTAATTGGAAATATTTGGCAAAATTTGGAGAAGCAACATGTTATAACTAAAATATAAGTATTCTGTTTACGAGTAGTAGGCAGAGGGCCCATAAGGTCTATTGAAATCATCTGCCAAGGACGTGAGCATTGCTTTGGGCGACCCATGACTCCTAACGTCTGATGATTTTGTGTCTTATATTGAAGACATTTTTGACACGTACTTACAAATGTCACGACATCTTTGTGCATACCTGGCCAAAAGTAACGCAACATGAGACGATGGTAAGTTTTAAAAATCCCTAAATGACCAGCTGTTACTTCTGTATGATTTTCCGAAATTATTTTTTCTCTTGATTCGTTTGGAACCACAATTTTCCATGAAAATTCACTATTTAGATTGCATTTATTTTTGGAAAGCCTATATAGAACATTATTTTTTATTAAATAATTTGGAAAATTTTGAGGCATGCTAATACAACCATTGAAAATTGATTTGTACCATTCATCTTTAGTGTCCAATATATCGGAAGTATGAATGGCACTAACAGGGACGGCACGAGAAAGAGCATCAGGGATGACATTTTCCACACCACGACGGTGTTTAATTTCGAAATTGAATGAGGACAAGCGTACACCCCATCGAGCTAACCGACCAGTTGGGTTATTTAGAGAGAGGAACCACTTTAAAGCACTGTGATCTGTGTAAACAGTGAAGGTTTTCCCATTCTCCAAATAACATCGCCAATGTTCTAAAGCAGTGATGACAGCCAAAGTTTCTCGCTCTGTTATGCTGTAGTTTCGTTCTGACGCTGTCAATGAGCGACTCATATAGGCGATAGGGTGTTCCCTACCATCCTTAGTCTGAGTGAGCATAGCGCCAACTCCATAGTTGCTTGCATCCGTATGCACCTCAAATGACTGGTCATACTCAGGACACTTCAGAACAGGGGCGGTAACTAAACATTCCTTGAGATTTTTGAAGGACGCATCAGCCTCGGTCGTCCACTTGAATGGAGGCGTGCCCTTCTTCATGGAAGTCAACTTGTTCAGAGGGCCCGCTATAGTGCTGAAGTTTGGAACAAAACGACGGTACCATGTAGCTGTCCCAAGGAAGCGTTTGAGGTCTTTCCGACAAGAAGGTGTCGGATAATTTAATATGGCCTCCACTTTCTCGGGATCGGTCCGTAGTCCACATCTGTCAACGAGATATCCTAGGTATTTGAGCTGACTCCGAAAAAACTTACATTTTTCCAAATTTACGGTGAGGTTGGCTTGTTTAAGTTTTTCAAGGACTTTTAAAAGAAGCGTCACGTGGCTTTTATAGTCGTTACTGATTATGATAATGTCATCGAGATATGCGAAGACATTAGGCCCAAACTCACCGAACAAGAGATCAACCAACCGTTGTTGGGTAGCCGGTGCATTCGTCAAACCAAACGCAGTTCTTTTGAACCTTAGTGTTCCTCTACCGGGAACGTAAAATGCAGTCTTGTCACGATCTTCAGGCGCGATATCAATTTGCCAAAATGATTTAGACAAGTCAATGCTACTTAAATAACGAGCGTCCCGAAGATTATCCAAAATTTCTGAGATGTACGGCAAACTATAGGCATCGCGTTTTGTAACCGAATTGAGCTTACGGCTATCGAGACAAAACCGTGGCTGGCCATCTTTCTTCGTCACTAACAAGACTGGCGAAGACCAGGCGCTTTCACATGGCTCGACTACATCGAGAGCTAACATTTCGTCTACCTGCTCAACTAGTATACGCTGTTTTTCCGGTGACATACGGTAGTACCTCTGTCGAATCGGTTGGGCGTCTCCGGTATTAATACGATGCGTAATCAAGCTAGTTCTGCCTAAACCTTTACGTTCGAAGGAAATATCCTTATATTGCTCAATAATGTTGTCCGCAATTAGTTTTTCGGATTCACTTAGATTTTCGTAACCGTAAATGAGGGTCTCAGTACGTGAATTCCTATCGGTAATAGCGGTACTAAGTGAAATACTACCCAAGTATCTAGGACAAATGTTAAATTTACGCCAAAAGTCAATTCCTAATATAAGAGAAATTTCAATTTCCGGGACGACTACAGCCTCAATTATATGGAACTGATTTTCAAATTGTACCGGAATATTTATAAAGCCAATACTTTTCAAGGACTGACCGCCCGCAGTAATTATAGGAATACTACGGTCAGAAATTAGTTTAAAACCTTGTGACAGTAATAAGGTGTGTGAATTATTACCCAAAATAGTGACTGCAGAACCTGAGTCAAGAAGACCAGTAAAAGAAATATCGTTAATCATCACTGAAACATAAGGTCTAACATCGTTAACTGGTTTACTATGAATTGTGGCACTTCTGTATGATTTAAAGAAAAGATTAATAGTTTGGAGCCATTTGTTCCAATCATCTTTGTTAAAATTACTACTTGATGAGCTGCCACAATTCAAGTCACTTAGTTTTTTGAACTTGCAGACTTAACGTCATTACAATCTGGACATTGAGGAGTCTTAACATCCTTACGGCCACATTTAAAACAATAAATATTGTTCTTATTTTCAGTACACTGTCTCAAATTGTGGGTATTTACACGACATCTAGGACAAAAACAAGCTTTAGGAGCTTCAATTGCATGTAAATACTTTTCATTTATGTTTGTTTTATTATAAGTGTTAGAGTTAATTTTATTCCGATTTGAAAATCGTGTGATTTTGACTGTAAATTTTATTAAACTTAGTAAATGTGTTCTGTGATCGATTATAATGTTGTTTATTTGTATGTATGTTGTTATTAAATCTACTTTTGTTAATATTGCTATTATACGCAAATTCCGGAGCTAAAGTATCAGAAGTTGCACTACTAGGTTCACGAAAATTAGCAAGACGTGCTTGAATATTTTCATAGTTACGGCATAAGGTTTGTAAGGATTCGAGAGTTTTAATTTCGTTAGCTGATGCTAAGGTGCTAGCGTAGCAAGGCCTAATGTTATGGAGGATTATCTCTAATTTGTCATCTTCAGATATTGATTTCGATAGACGTGAAAACAACCCTGACATAATTGACAAATAAATGGTGATATTTTCAGATTCACCCTGAGTCCTCGAACGTATTTCTGAAAGCAGTCTATAATCGAAGTCAGACTGATCGAAATCGTGTTTTAATAACGCAACCAATTCGCTCCAAGTGGACACTCGCCCCTTTACACTCCTGTACCAATGCAAGGCATCACCCGTGAAAATCTCTGTTGCATAGGATAGTATCTTCGGTCCTGGGATATTTCTCGCGTCACAAAACTCAGTAACACGCTGAATAAAAGATCGAACGCATGACTTCCCATCATATTTTAACTTTCCAAAGTCAATTAATCCACCGCGATCACAAGTGACAGAGATATTCATAGGTGGAGCTGGAGTTGAAGGCTCACCATTGGAGGTAGAAGTTAAATTATCTACGCCTTTATCCTTTAAAGACCCTAAAATATTCAAATAGTTTTTAAATTGTGCAACGTGGATATCGTATTGAGCTTTGACAGTATTATTGCTAATGATTCTATTGATGCGATGGTACAAATGGTTTAGTAAATTCTGAGTGCGTAGGAAGGTACTTCTATCTAAATCGGAATCCAAATATAACTTAATTTTAGTAAGGGTTTCACCGACTCCCTTCAAATCATCAACCGGTTCAAGCGGACTGTCCAAAATATCTTCGGAAGGAAACAATGGTCCTAATTGGGAAATTTGCTTTCGTAAGTCCTGCACTGTAGATGTAGGAGTAGAACCTCTAATCAAAACCTCGTACTCTAATTTGGACTTTTGTAACGATAGAAATTTTACAGGAAAAGCCATTGGAAAAAAAATATATATATACGGAACCCTCAAAAAAAATTCAAAATAAGGTAAGTGATGACCAGTTTTTACAATAATAATTTAGAATATAAATAACTCCGTCTGTTACAATGAGTATTAAGCAGAACTGAAAAAAAATTACACAAATATGCTAATATGCACATAAAAATACAAAAAAAAGTGAACACAGAAATAAAAAAATATGTAAAAGACGTTACACATAAAAACCACAACACACAACTATCTACTTACCACGGAAACAAATTATCAGCCCATAAAATTACCACGTTATGGCGCCAGTGTCGCGTCGGGTAATAAATTTATTAAATGAATTAATACCCAGCGTACACGATTAAAAGAAATTTATTAATAAAATATAAGTATCGGGTTCACAGTGCCCGGCTGATAAGTTTGGTTCCGCGGTCCCGTACTTCCCTGGCGAAGGTGGCCGAAGATGGATGATGGCTCGGTGGTGTAGGGACGTGGCAGCAGGGAACCTCAATGTTCAGGTTCAAACTTGAAGTGGTATTTAATTCCTTTTGCAAGTGGTATCTAATTCCCTGGAACAATACTCCAGCTTAAACACATCCGTCAGCTAAGCCCGTCGATTGCGATCACCAACACCAAGCCAGAAAGCCAAGCCAAGACGGGTCTAATAGGTAGACGGTGAGTGGTGTCGGTATAAAAGATCGCAATCAGAACGGAGCAGTATGTAGGCGGAATTATTTGTGAATAACAAAAACTAAGGCCAAAGTAATATTATTCACAATAAAAATCTAAAGCAATTATATGCCGTCAAGATTTAATAATTAAAAAGAAGGTAGATCAAAATAACTAGGTACGTAGTTAAATAATTTTGGTTTGCAAAGCTAACAAAGAAAACACAATGAGGTCTAACCCTAATTAAATACACTCGGCTATTTCCAAATTAAAACAATGAAATAATAAATTATATGTCAATAAATCGGTAACAATATTACATGGACGAAAGATTATTTATACGTCGTATTGGGATAAGCAATCCAGGAGCTATAAATTACACGTTACGGCAAAACCACAGCTAGTACACAATTTTAAAATTGGCCTATGAAATAATAACTGATCAACACTTACCCTATCGGGGAATTCCTGTATACGTGATTTCGGTTACAAATGTCCTCCGCGACTTATTACGTAAGTGGCAAAGAAGAACTTATCACATACATTAGGTACTTATATGCAAATAGATTAAAGTCAGTTATTTTAATTTTGCAGGTAAGAAATATGCATAGAAGTACGTCTATGCACTATGCTAGTCTGTGTGTCGTCTGTGCAGTTGAAAAAAGTAGTGTGGGGTCCGAGTATCGGCTGTTGCCGATGAGCTGTCTTGTCTTTGCTCCGCCCATAAGATCGTACGATGTTTGTCTAATAGGGTACCGTGTGACGCTCAAGAAAACCATTAGCAAATACGTTTTGGGCAATTGAGTAATACGACTATTATTATTTTTAATTAGGTTATTTATATTTATTTACTGTTTTAAATTATTAATTTAGTGATTTATTTTTCATTGTTTATTTATTATTTCGACGATTGTAAATATTGAAATAGACAACATTTTGTTCATAATATTAATTAACAATTAATATTGTCATGAATCAAATGTGACTCATTCAACTCAAGACACCATTTAATATTTAACTTTAATTATAGAATTGAGTTATGTAATCCAATTCATATCTTTTTTATTATTGATTTTAAGTTAAATAACACAAAACCGTGTTGTATATAATTTTATTTTAAGTTTAGTATTATGTATTTTTATGTAATTATGTTTATTATATGGAATTTTATTAAAAAGAAACGTATAACGTTACACAACACAGCAACTCCTTCCTTTCTGGTGACCTCACTCACTCGCAGGAACACATCAACTCCCAAGGGAATTGTTTATGGCTGCGGTATTCTGTGAGGTGGAGCTAAATTCCCCAGTTGGGTAGCTTACAATTACGCTCCCTACCTCCCTTTGCCAGCGCTTCGTTTGTCAGTCAGCAGGGTGCACCGCGTGCAGGTAAAATTGGCTTTGGTTCAAAGATGTTGATGAACCACTTACAGCCCAATTATAGTGATAACCCCAAAGATAGTGGAACAAACAGACATCCATACTTTCGCATTTATAATATTAGTAGGATATGATACGATGAAAAATACTTAGATAGTTAATTGATTCAGGTGTTATTTTGTGGAAATCAAATTTACATGCAATTTGATCTACACTACTTTGCGTGCTTCCGCCAAGAACGTTTTTCGTGTAGGACACTACTTACGCTTAATAATTTTTTGGTGTAGGAGCTAGGACATTGGATCATTAATATTAGATCATTAATATTTTAGGGTGTAAGTGGTTCATCAACATCTTTAAACAAAAGCCAACTTCACCTACGCGCTGTGCACCCTGCTGACTGACAAACGAAGCTATGGCGAAAAGAGAGGTAGGGAGCGTAATTGTAAGCTACCCGACTGGGGAATTACATCCACCTCACAGAATACCGCAGCCAAATAACAATTCTCTCAATCAAATCAATATTTTTTTTTGTAAATACATACATACTAACTGTTACCCGTGGCTTCGCCCGCGTGGTCCAGGGGAGCTGCCATTAATTTATGTATATTTTTTTCTTGTTGTCATTTTTTTACATGATGGAATAAAAGGTAGCTTATGACACTCTCCAGACCGTAAACTATCCCCGTTAACAAAAATCATGTCGGTACTTAGGTTACTTTCGACGTAAAAGGATGACAAATGATTACAAAGTTTATTTTTCCCATTGGATTAAAATGTTTTTCCGTGATAAAAAGTAGCTTATGTCTCGCCAGATCGTAAACTATCCCCACTAAAAAAATCACATCCGTACTTAGGTTCGTGTTTGACGTGAAAGAAGGGCAAATGATTAACTTTATTTTTTCCCGTGGGAATAAGATGTTTTTTCCGGGATAAAGAGTAGCCTATGTCACTCTCCAGGCCTTAAAATATATCCAAAAAAAAAAATCATGTAAATCCATTTGTTACTTTTGACGTGAAAGAAGGACAAACAACCTTTTACCTATATTATGCTATAGTGAGTTAATCTTAAAAGATAGGCATATGCGCAAATTTACGCAGCGCACGCAACGTAAGCCCTCAAAAGGAATATTTTTTTCCCGTTTTTTATTGGTGCTCCGCTCCTATTGGTGTTAGCGTGATGTTATATAGCCTTCCTTGAAATATAGGCTAACACAGTACTATTACTTATACTGTGCTAACACTAAAATATTTTTTCAATTTGAACAAACACACAAACAAACTCTTCAGCTTTATAATGTTAGTATAGATAATACATAGAAAACACCCAGGCCAAGATAAACAGACATGTTCATGCACACAAATATTTACTCGTATCTTGTGCGGGGATCGAACCCACGACCTCGGAGTCAAACTGGACATGGTTAGCCATTGGACCACCGGGGTTGTCAAATATAAATACTGTTAATATCAATACCGCTGTATGCTCGGGCATAGTAGCTAGGGACAGACGCTGTGCTGTACGGCACATATCGATTCCTAGAAGGATGAAGAATAGTGTATGCTGGCGCGTGATAGTTAGTCTAAGTATGTACTTATTTTAGTTTGACCAATCTATACTTATAATAAATCTGTAGAGAGGTCAATTCTGTACATGAAATATATTTCCAAAATAACTATCTGGGGGTGATTAGTGATCGATACTGATACCAAAAATGCAATCAGTAAAATTTTTGTCTGTCTGTCTGTCTGTCTGTCTGTATGTTCGTTATAGAAACAAAAACTACTGGACGGATTTTAACGAAACTTGGTACAATTATTCTTCATACTCCTGGACAGGTTATAGTATACTTTTCATCACGCTACGATCAATAGGAGCAGAGCAGTGAAGGGAAATGTTGGGAAAACGAGACAAGTTACTCCATTTCTTAAGCTTCCGTCGCGTGTTCAGCCTTAATGGTTAAAGCTACACAGAAATCATGTATGACGGAAATGTTCTCCTTAAAATTATATAAAAAATATCCCACGACAGCATATGTCTATCTTTTATGGTTGAGTCAGAAACTTGCCAAGCACCGCGCCCGTACACAATGAGTGCAGCCGCGCGGGGGGCAGAGAGCGGGCGGGCGGTCGTTACGCGGCGTGGTACCACATGAGTAAAAAACGATGGTAGTACGGCATAGAAAAAATATGCCTAAGTGTGCTTGCCCAAACGTGCAGACACGTGACAATTATTGTTTTTTCCGTTGCAAATGCATTATTAATCACTGCAAATTGTTTACAATTCGATTTGCTAACTTTAGTTACGTTAGTACTATTACTTATACTGTGCTTTAGTAGATAAGTTATTAAATATTGTTTTCTTTAGTTGGGTCATTGTTTTGTTTATTTCATTCGTTAAAAGTAGATTACTTTCGAGTTTAATTAGATGTTATTACGTCATTATTTTTTGTTGCACATTTGGATGCTAGGCAGGTATCTAAGAACGGTAAGTTAATTGCCCTCACCAAATAAACAATACTTTTTTGAGCGTTGTACAAACAAAGCATTTGACCATCTGTGAATGTAAACAAAAGATAAGAAAGCTTAATAGTTTTATGAATGAGTCTTTATGCCTTTGCATGCCGACTCAGTCAGAAGTCGCAATATCCGAAAAAAATTGGCATTCCGATTATTCTGCTCCGAAATTTAAGACCACAACATTGCAATGGAACTCGGCTAAAAGTAACCCAGTTGCAACAAAATATAATCAAGGCTCAAATTTTAACAGGTAGCGGTGCAGGAGAAGCCGTCTCTATTCCCAGAATTTACATAATCTAAATCTATAAAAGAAGAAACTGACTGACTGACTTATATATCATCGCACAGCCCAAACCGCTGGGTCTAGAGATTCCAAATTTGGCAAGTAGGTTCCTAATGACGTCTAGGGGTGCACTAAGAAAGGATTTTTCAAAATTCATCCCCTAAGCGGGTGAAACGGGGGTCCAAAGTTTGTATGGGTAAACAAGATTAGTTGGACTCTTTTATCCGAAACTTTACACGAGTACTTCTATACTTAAATGAGTAAACACGTGTTTCAGGATTTTCCAAAATTCAACCCCTAAAGGAGTAAAATGGGGTGAAAAACGTCATGGGTATTGTTTTTATGGTTTATCGGGTCGCTGATTACAAAAACAACAATTATTTTATAATCCAACATAGCCGACGTGACATAAAATCACCCCTGTCGGGATGCGATGGGGTTGAAATATGTAAAAGAAGAAACTGAGTGACTGACTGATATATATCAACGCACAGCCCAAACTGCTGGGTCTAGAGATTCCAAATTTGGCACGTAGGTTCCTTATGATGTCTAGGGGTGCACTAAGAAAGGATTTTTCAATATTCATCTCCTAAGGGGGTGAAAAAGGGGTCTAAATTTTGTATGGGGAAACAAGATTAGTTGGACTATTTTATCCGAAACTTTACACGAGTACTTCTATATATAAATGAACACAGGTTTTAACATTTTTCAAAATTCAACCCCTAAAGCGGTAAAACGGGGTTAAAAGTCTGAAAATCGTCATGGGTATTGTTTTTATGGTTTATCGGGTCGCTGATTACGAAAACAACAACTATTTTATAATCATAGCCGACATGACATAAAATCACCTCTGTGGGGGTGCGGTGGGGTTAAAATGTCATAATATCAATATGGGTGTTGATTCTAAGGTTTTCTGGGACATCAATTACAAAAATGGCATCGATTTGAAAATATCAACCCCTAAAAGGGTAAAATGGGTCAAAAAGTCTGAAAATCGTCATGGGTATTGTTTTTATCGTTTATCGGGTCGCTGATTACGAAAACAACAACGATTTTAAAATTCAACGTGGCTAACGTGACGATCATCCTCTATTGAGGTGTGATGAGGTTGAAATGTCTATATATCGATATATGTGTCGTTTTTACGGGTTTTCGGAACGCCAATCCATACTAATATTATAAATGCGACAGAATGTCTGTTACCTCTTCACGCTTAAATCGCTGGACCGTTTTAGATGAAATTTGGTTGAGAGATACCTTGAGTCCTGGGAAAGAACATACTTACCTAAGATAGTTTTTATGCCAGAAATTGCCTATTATTGTTATTTATTGTACCCGTAGGGTGAAAACGTGACCATCATCTCCTATTGGGGTGCGATGGCGTTGAAATGTATAAAATGTGTTGAAAAAGTCTGAAAATCGTCATAGATATTGTTTTTTAGGGTTCCGTACCCAATGGGTAAAAAAAACCCTATTACTAAAGCTCCGTTGTCCGTCCGTCCGTCCGTCTGTCACCAGGTTGTATATCATGAACCGTGATAGTTAGACAGTTGAAATTTTCACAGATGATGTATTTCTGTTGCCGCTCTAACAACAAATACTAAAAAACAGAATAAAATAAATATTTATGGGGGCTCCCATACAACAAACGTGATCTTTTTGTTCTTTTTTTGCTCACAATTGAAAACGGCAATAGGTAAACAATTGAAAACGGCAATAGGTAAACGCTTGAAATACTCAGACATAATATTTAGTTATATATTCACTTTAAAAATAAATAATCAAATAAAAATAAAACAAATATTTAAGGGGGGCTCCCATACAATAAATGTGTTTTTATAGATAATGGTACGGAATCCTTCGTGCACGAGTCCGACTCGCACTTGGTCGGTTTTATGGTATATCGGGTCGCTGATTACGAAAAAAACAACTATTTAATAATCCAACATAGCCGACGTGACAACTCTGTTTGGGTGCAATGGGGTTGAAATGTCATGATATCAATATGGGTGTCGATTCTATGGTTTTCTGGAACGTTAGTTAGGACAATGGCATCGATTTGAAAATATAACGTAGTGGACACGAATTACTTAAAAAGATTTTTCAAATTTTACCTCTAAGAGGGTAAAACGGAGGTCCAAAGTTTGTATGGGAAAATGAGATTAGTTGGTTTATATGGGAAAACGAGATTAGTTGGACTATTTTATCCTAAATTTTACACGACTACTTCTATTGATTAATGAGTAAACATGTGTTTGCCCCGAATGTCACGCGAGCGAAGCCGCGGGCGAAAGCTAGTAATAAATATAATTATTGAATAGTTTTCTTTTTATTTTGAATTCTTTACTTTTTCATAATATACCCAAACATCACTTGTTTGCATGTTGAATACTATATACTTCATTAATAAAAAAAAATGTATTTTTACATGTGGTTTATTTATTTTCATATAATTATATTTCCAGTAAGTACTTTTAACTATTGTATTGACGGGTGTAGTACTACACGGGTGTAGGTAGTCGCTTCTCTATACTGTGGCGTCTCGGCAGCGAACGCGTGCTTGTAAGCGGGTACCCCGCGCCGGCTCCTCTCAAGCTCTGCACCTCACCCCCTCGAAAACGGCCAAGCGCTGGACTCACGTCACCTTAAATGAATAAAGCCCAAAACTGTCAGTGAATGAACAAAACTGAATTGACAATTCCCATCCCTAGTCTGCATGTTTTTGAACGAATGTTTTATGTATTCCTGTAGCCACGAGCGGAGAAACACGCTCGCTTCTGACGTCATAAAAGAGTGCCGCCTTCTGGAATTTTCCATTAGTGTTGGGTGCATTATACGTGTTTCCTAAGTGTCATCGATACAATTTTCTTTATACGCTTTTGTTTCATTGTTTTACCAAAATACTTACTAATACAAGTAATTTTTCGAGTTATGGAGGGAAAATAGGTACCAAAATGGCTTGGAGGGACTCACTTTTTTTTTTTTTTTATAATACGTCGTGTGGCAGACAAGCATACGGCCCGCCTGATGTGAAGCAGTTACCGTAACCGTATTAACGCTCGCAACATAATATATCACTTGCGCGCCGCCACCCCCGCTGCCAACGCAGCATCTCCTTCTTTTCCGGTGACCTCACTCACTCACAGGAACACAACAACCCTCAACGGAATTGTTATTTGGCTGCGGTATTCTGTGAGGTGGAGGTACATTCCCCAGTCGGGTAGCTTACAATTACGCTCCCTACCGCTCTTTTTTTTTTTTTTTTTTTATACCACTAAAGTGGCAAACAAGCATACGGCCCGCCTGATGGAAAGCAGTTACCGTAGCCTATGAACGCCTGTAACACCAGGGGCATCACACGCGCGTTGCCAAAAGCTCTTTTCGCCAGAGCTTAGTTTGTCAGTCAGCAGGGTGCACCACGTGCAGGTGAAGTTGGCTTTGATTCAAAGATGTTGATAAACCACTTACACCCCAAAATTCTCAGTGATTATTTCGACTAATAGAGGGTTGAGATTTCGAGTAATGGAGGTTTTGGTGTTTGAAGGGAAGGGAACAGAGGCCCAATTCTCGTAATAAAATTCTCAACGGCATCGTAACGACTTCGCCCGCTCCCTCTCTGGCACGTTGTAAAATAGATAAACCAAAGAGGGACGAGACCAAGTCGTTCCGGTGCCGTTGGGAATTTCATTACGAGAATCAGGCCTCTGAACATTTCTTCGAGATTTAGAGGTTTTCGACTTATCCCTCAAATAATAGAGAAATGTTCTATATTCGGACGCTTTCCAATGAGCTAGGCAGTCTAACCCTCTCACAGCTCTATGTATTTCAGAAGGTAATTTACGCTGGCAGAGAAAAGACGTTACAGAATCTATATCTTGTGAACACCATTTTGTTATATACTTTCCAAAGTTTCCGTCACGCCATCCTACTAGAAGTCTCTTCATTACACCTAAATCTATTAGGTGTAAAGAATCTGCAACCGGAACATCTTGGATCATGTCTATGGGAAGCTGCAGTAGCGGTGAATCTGATTTATGGTGTAACCCATATAGTTTTTTTCGGAAACCGTCGTCAGTTCTCTCAGCGCATTTCATTTCGGGAAAGACTACAGTGTGAGATTTGTGTGAATATTCTCCTATTGTAACACATTTCAAACAACCGTGTTTTCCGTTAAAGTTACACACTCCTGAAAATAAAAAATCAAGGTTCATAATATTATTTTTTAAGTACCATTTACAGACAATGACACCCTCTATACTGACACGAAACTGACTCGATAGCGACTGTGGTTTTGACAACTCTAAATTCTGTTAGCACCGGTATTGTGGTGATATCGGTGTCAGTAATAACACGATACATATGTATTGGGAAAGTTTTGTTAACATATGAGGTTTAATCCACTACTAAGTACTACATGATCTATTAATAGCGATACTCATTTGGTTCTTTTATGCGATAGCAGATCCATACTTTTATGTGGAAGTAGATCGGAGATCTGGAAGAGCACAGATTCTTACCTTGGTCAATCGTACTTCACTATACAATACACAATTACCTAGTTTAGAGTAAGTAAGTACCTTGTTTAGGAAAATACCTTCCATAATTTATAAAAAATATATGAAAAATGAGAAAACGAGATATGACATACCTTTTATGTAAGCCCGGGCAGGAGAATCACAGATGATACATCTAATTCTAATTTTCACATTTCTAACGCCTTCTTCTAGTACTTTACTCATTTCTGTTACAAATTCTTCCAAAAAACGATTGAGATCTGGTTTACCCACACCAAAATAAATACTGTTTAGGGGATGTGTCAAGCCGGCACTTTATGTGTCTATGGGATACGTGAAGCCGGCAGTTTATAATTTAGTTCTAGTTTGTCTATGTGTGTTCTCTGTGGCGACAAGATGTCGACATTGCATTTTTTGGTTGCGTAATACAATAAATACGAATTGCATTTATAACAGTCTTTCAATTTAATTAGTGTCCACATAGATAACGCAACATGGTGTCAGGTAGCCCACTCCGGGGGATGGACTTTACGAACCCCAATCTGGCGGAGGCGTTTAAGTTCTATGAGCAACGTCTCGAGATTTTCATATCGGCCAACGGGTTGGACGAGGCGAAGGACAAAAGGAAGATCAATATTTTGCTTAACTCTATAGGAGATGAAGGAATAAAAATATACAACTCATTTATGTGTTCAGGAAAAGAAAGCCTCCAAGAAGTTATAAAGAAATTCAATACTTATTTTTCACCAAGAAAAAACACGCAAATGCAAAGAAATGAGTTTTTCAAAGCAAGCCAGGATGAAAATATGCGCCTGGAGGAGTACTTTCAAAGGATTATAAATTTAGGAAATACATGTGAGTTTGGAGAACTGAGGGAGACTTTGACGGCCTCAAAAATTATTTCAGGGCTTGATAATAAATATATTGAGTTAAAAACTAAATTGACAACTGAACCTGATGAGAAATTGACCTTGGAATATGTAATGAAATATTTACTTACAGCGGAGGCCTCTAACAGATACTTCCAGGTTCAAGAAAAGGCTGACTCAATAGGCAAAAAAGATAATGAGGAAATATTATTTGTCAAAAGAAAACTGCGGCCAGAGCCTGCAATAAGAAACTGCCGTAACTGTGGTACATTCCATAATATAAACCAATGTCCGGCGTTTGGCAAAACATGCTATAAATGTGACAAACAAAATCACTTCAGCAAAATGTGTCGCAGTAATCGTAGACAGCCCTTTAGAAAGCAAGTAAATGTAGTGGAAAATGTGAGCAGTGATCTAAACGAAGAGGACAAAGAAGACAGTGATTTCTTTATTGGCTATGTGGGAAATGAAATAATTCAAGAATTTACTGTTAATAATGTCAAAATACCTATGAAGATGGATACGGGGGCAGCTTGTAATGTTATAGGAAGTGTGGTATGTAAACAAATAAACATGATAGAATCGAAAATTTTACCCTGTGACAAAAAAGTAATACAATTGGATGGAAAATGTGTACCAGTTAAAGGTAGTTGTTGGTTAGAAATTGTCCATCCTAATAAAAAGAAATATAACATCAAATTTATCATTATTGAAGGGAGTATCCCTACGTTGCTAGGCTGTAGGACATGTTTAACATATAATTTTGTTTCAGCAAACACAAATCTTGTGAATGTCAATAATGTCACATGTAAAAGTGACAAGTTATCCAGTAAAATTCAGTTGCTAAAATCTCGTTACAGTGAGCTGTTTGATGGTGGTCTTGGGTGCGTTCCAGGATCGGTAAATATATGTTTGACTAATGATGCAATCCCAACGGTCCAAGCAGCAAGACGAATCCCATTTTCATTACTGCCCGAGCTACAGAAGGAGTTACACAAAATGGAGAATTTAGGTGTGATAGAAAAGGTAAATAAACCTACTAAATGGGTAAATAATTTGGTTTTTGTTCGGAAACCAAACGGTAGATTGAGAATTTGTATTGATCCAAGATCTTTGAATAAATACATTGTACAACCTAAATATCAGTTACCTACTATAGATGAGATAAAAAGTAAAATACAAAATGCTAAATTTTTTGCATTATTAGATGCCTCAAATGGCTTCTGGATGCTGAAGTTAGATGAGGCAAGTTCAGAGCTTTGCACATTTATAACGCCGTATGGTAGGTATAAATTCAAAAGGTTACCGTTTGGTGTCAGTTCAGGTCCTGAGGAATTTAGCAGAATTATCAGTCAAATGTTTGAAAACGTAGAGGGTGTGATTCCTTATCTCGATGACATATGCGTTTATGCTGAATCTGTGGATGAGTTAAATGAAAGATTAATTAAAGTAATGAATATTGCATTAAAAAATGGGATCAAATTTAATGAGTCTAAATGTAAATTCTTTGTATCAGAACTTTTATTTCTGGGTCATAAATTTACTTCAAATGGAGTGTCTCCAGATCCGGAAAAGATACGGGCAGTGATGAATATGGAACAACCTAAATGCAAGAAAGATCTGGAAAGATTCTTAGGTATGTGTAATTATCTCTCTCGTTTTATTCCTAATTACTCAAAAATTATAGAACCATTGCGTATACTAATGAAAAAGGATGTTGTTTTCACTTGGGATAGTAATCAGGAGCAAGCAGTTAATGTCTTAAAACAGGCATTGTGCAGTAGTCCATGTCTAGTTTTTTTTAATACTAACCAGAGTATAGTCTTGTCAGTGGATAGCTCATCAACTGCAATGGGTGTAGTGGTCTTGCAAAACGGAAAACCAGTAGCATTTGGGTCAAGATCTTTGAACTCTACAGAACAAAATTACTGTCAATTAGAAAAAGAAATGTTAGCTATAGTGTTTGGGTGTTATAAAATGCATCAATATGTGTATGGTCGCAAAGTTTTTGTAGAGACAGACCACAAACCTTTGGAAACATTATTCAAGAAACCTTTATATAAAGTCCCAGCAAGATTGCAAAGAATGATGTTAGCAGTACAAGGATATAACTTAGAGGTTAAATACAAGCCGGGTAGATTACTAGTTATAGCTGACACATTATCACGTAGCTGCACTGATAAAATAGAACAAAAAATGAAGGAACTCGATGAAAAACTTATTTGCCATGTAAAGTTACATAGAGATTGTTTACCGGTATCAAACATTAAGTTAAAGAATATTCAAACAGCCACTGAATCAGATCAGGTTTTAAATAAGGTTATATGCTGCATAAAAAATGGATGGCCAAAAGATATTGTTCATGTAGATAAAGAAATAAGAAATTATTGGACGTTCAGAGATGAGTTGAGTTTATTGGATGGCATTGTATTTAAAAGAAATTTAATTGTTATACCAGAGTCTCTCAAAATTGAAATGTTAAGAACTGTTCATCAAGGCCACGTAGGTCTGAAAACATGTAAAATTCGAGCCAGAACATGTATATTTTGGCCTGATTTAAATAGAGATCTGGAATTGTTTGTTAAGCAATGTGAACCTTGTGCCAAGTATAAGCCTAATTTGCAAAAAGAGCCATTGATTATGCATCATATAGAAAACATTCCCTGGCACAAGATTGGCATTGATATATGTACATTTGATAGCAAAGACTTTCTTGTATTCATGGATTATTATTCAAAGTATATTGAAGTATGTAAACTCGAGAATTTGTCAAGTGAATGTGTAATTTTACATTGTAAATCTATTTTTGCAAGACATGGCATCCCAGCAGTTGTGATCACCGATTGTGGAACGCAGTTCACATCAGAAAAATATAAAAATTTTGCTACTTCTTATCAGTTTGAGCATATTAAATCCAGCCCAAAACATTCTCAGTCAAATGGGCAGAGTGAGAGTGGCGTTAAAATATTTAAAAACATTTTAAAGAAATGTAAGGAGGATGGATCAGATCCGTACCTAGGATTATTAAATTACAGGAACACGCCTAAAACTTACATGCCATCTCCTGCACAATTGTTATTTTCTAGAAATTTAAACTCATTGTTACCAATTCAAAAATCCAATTTGAAACCTAAGGTATCATGTTATGATAAAAAATATTTGGAGCACTTAGATTCCATTAAAAAATATTATGATAAAAATTCAAAACCTCTCCCTAATTTAGATAAAGACCAGAAAGTTCATTTTAAAAAATCTTTGGATTCAAATTGGATAAAAGGAAAGATAATAGGAAAGTGTAATGAACCACGCTCATATTTGGTGGGGGATGAATCAGGAAATATTTATAGAAGAAACAGGAAATATATTAATCCTGAAATAAAACAAACTAAGTCAAACAAAAATATATGTAATTCTAATTTTGATTATGTAACTGAGAGTTTGCCTAATGATAATGAAACACATAGTGAATTTAATGAGAGCAGTGTTGAACCTGAGCCTTTGCCAAGTAATGAGAATATTGATGATGAAATTCCTGTGATAAGTGGTATGCCTAATGATAATGAAACACATAGTGAATTTAATGAGAGCAATGTTGAATCTGAGCCTTTGCCAAGTAATGAGAATATTGATGATGAAATTCCTGTGTTAGGTAGTGTGCCTAATGATACTGTGAAGGTTACACGTAGTGGTCGATCAGTTAAAAAACCAAATAGGTTTCAAGATTACTTAGGGCATGAGGCATTTGATTAAGTTTTGTTTGTCTTTAATAACGGGGGGATGTTTAGGGGATGTGTCAAGCCGGCACTTTATGTGTCTATGGGATACGTGAAGCCGGCAGTTTATAATTTAGTTCTAGTTTGTCTATGTGTGTTCTCTGTGGCGACAAGATGTCGACATTGCATTTTTTGGTTGCGTAATACAATAAATACGAATTGCATTTATAACAGTCTTTCAATTTAATTAGTGTCCACATAGATAACGCAACAAATACCAATTACAAATGGCGGAGCAGAATGTTCAAAAACTTGACATAAAATTGGCCAAAACTCTTTTTTAGAGCTTTTGAAGATTGGCAGACCGTCGAAATTTATATTTAACGAAATGCAATCTGGAAAATCAATCCAGTTATCCAGCAACATTTCAAGCGAATCAATAAGACCATTATGCCAATATTCACCTCGCTCAAAGAGTTTCAAATTTATTTCTCTAGGTGTACGCAAAATTGTTCTGGGGTCGTTTGGCAAAACTTCTGGAAATCTTCTATTTAAAATGATTGCTAAATCTTTAAGTGCAGCTTGTGAAATATTTTTTTGTATAGCCCATTCTTTAATTTCATCACGGAACGTAACATTTTTCATAAATTCACTACAAAGAGCAATTTCGCCTTCGCTTGAGCTTAAACTATCAGTAATAGACTCGTTTTGCTGAGAAATACCACTGTATTGCGTATTGACTGATTTTGAGAATACGGAACCCTCCCTATTGCACGCTAACGCTTGACTAGATTCCGGTTTGTCATCAATTTTATAATTCAATACAATATTGTCTTGTTTATTGAATTCATCTTCATTAATTGATTGGTTTGTAATGGCTAAATATTTTTTAAATACTTTTTTCTTAATTGCACCACTTCTCTTTCGATATTTCCACGATTTACGATCCATATTTGCCGATTCCGATAGAACGCGTTGTCTGTGTAATACAATGTGTGGTTTACAATTCGCCCATTTAACAGTCAACAGAGTACTAACATTCTACAGTATCTATATTAAACAGCAAAAGGCTGTTTTGAAGATTTTGCCTAGGGTCTTATAAAACTGGTATTATTATGGTATTGAAATATACCAATAAACAGGTTTTATTCTTTGGCAATTGTATTATAAAACTTAGAGCTTTTAAACGTATTCTAATGATTCTCTTTTATACCTTATGCCTTATTTTAGTACAATATAGAACTAGAAGTGTAGTGGCATGTTAGTGGCTGTATTTTGTACAGCTTTTGTCTGTATAATTGATTTCTATGTATCTATTTTAAAGTTGGTAGCTGAATAAAAACTATGTGATTGCTTTATAACAGCTAAAGACATTAATAAGTTTGCTAAATTCTATAGTCCAGCTTACTGATGTCACGGAAACCCTTATAATACCGTAATTCAACTTAAGGCTGTAATTCGGTATATATTTCCTCGTATAAAACGCCTATGTGCTGCTTGGGTACTAACGGAATTTTCCGGCCGTGGCGCTAGACATCAATACACTTTTCTAAAAATACTATCAGTAATTTATTTAACTTTAGACATTAATTTTAAGTCCTATAATAAAGAAACTTAAGTGTAATCAATTGTAAATAATAACTTCATTATCTATTTATCAAGTAATGAACACTATTTTTATATAATACAGAGCTATTAAACAAAAAGGCAGATTTACTGAGTAGTGGTATTTGAGCGTAAAAATCCGTCCTTGGCGAAATGGGCACGAAAATATTTGGCGGATTAATCCGCTCGTGGCGGTTAAAGGGTTAAATTAAACTGTAAGCGTTCGAAAGAGATGCATTTCCAATATCGATATATATACTGAACATCTCTATTAGTTGTAGGTATTTATTTATCGTTTTACTGTGCCTGGCGCTGGGGGCACGACAAGTGATATTAAGTAAAGCGTTTAAAAGGTTAACTTCGAATAATTGCGTTAACTATTTTCAGTCGGGAGGAAATGACTGAAAACAAGCCAGATAGTATATTTTGTCAATTATATCCTCTCAAGCGATTTTTTTTACATGATTAAGAGGCTGCCGCTGCCCAACCCACTCACGGAGCGGCAGCTGACGTCTACCATACGTCATAATACAACTCTCTGAAGTATTTCCCGAGTTATCGCTTGAGAGGGAATTGGTCATGACAATCTGTTGTCGGCTCACGGACCATTATTTGGCCACTGATTTGTCATAATAGGAATTAGGTAAATTTGCTGCTCTCGCAAAAATAAATAGCATTCATTTTAGTCGTAAAAACCGGCCAAGTGCGGCAAAAACGGCTAAAAATCACGTTTGTTGTATGGGAGCCCCCCTTAAATATTTTATTTAATTATTTATTTTTAAAGTTAATATACAACTCAATATTCTGTGCGTATTTCAAACGTCTACCTCAATAGGTACTATTACTATACTATTTTTTATTATTTGTTGTTATAGCGGCAACAGAAATACATCATCTGTGAAAATTTCAACTGTCTAACTATCACGGTTCATGAGATACAGCCTGGTGACAGACGGACAGACGGACGGACGGACGGACAGCGGAGCCTTAGTAATAGGGTTCCTTTTTACCCTTTGGGTACGGAACCCTAATAAAAATGGACAGGTGATTGGCGAAATTAGATTATTGAAAGGCGTGAATTATACTGCATATCTGGGCTTACTGAAGAAGGGGATGCCGTCTCAATATGTAAATACGACGTAGTAGATACCTAGGTACAGGTCGCGCGGCGAGTTAAGATCGCTCGGCAAAAGTAGAAGGGGCATGCGCAGTATTCACTTTCTAGGTCTATTTGGCGGGGCAGAGGAGTAAGGGGGGCGGGCGCGACAATACCGACGCGTAATTGGTGGATCAGTCGCACTTTACCTCCCGCCTCTCGTCCGCGCGTCTCGTGTCTCCTGGGTACTGTTGCGTACAAATTGTTTTTCGTATTAGTAGTACATCGTAGTGAAAAAATAAAGTTTTAACACGGCAAGCCAGGAAAATGGTTTACTATCAACACTACCGGATGATTAAATTTTTACTACATGAGGTACATTAAAAGCACTTGCACCTTGCACTTCTAGCTAATCGGAACAATTTTAATTTCTAATGTTATATTTTTTGAACCGACTTGAAAACTTCTTAGTAATAAAGAAAACAAATTGGCGGGAAATCATTTGTCAATTGTTTTTAATCACACATCAAAGTTCTATGTACGCAACGAAAATGGAATTAAGTCGAAAAGATTTTTCGTGAAAGGCGGCCTTCAACTGCCGTCAACGAAAATAATGTGGCTACTGTTAAGCGGCTAATTGAAGAAAACCCGCGGATTATCTAGCGTCCGAAAAAGTACAACTCGTCCTGCACATAGCCTCGACCTAGCAACCTGTGATTTCTGTATTTTCCCCAAAATATGCCTTCAGATCTGTGTTCCTCCTGTTTTAAAAAATGGTTCAATCGCATGAAAAAATTTTTAAAATGTAAAGGAGAGTATTTTGAAAAGCAATAAACATAATATTTTGGTTATAACATGTTGTTTTTTAAGTTACGCAAAAATTTTTGTGTGACCTACCTATATTATTAACTAAAACTTACTTTTGTTTTTATTTTTCTTAATATACTAGCAAAAAATCACAATCAAAAACTAGTGTTATTATAATTATGTTAAGTTACTAAGGGTTAAAAAAAGAATATAAGGAAAAAAAATTTTTTTTCTTAGTAATTTTGTGCGCGATTGTACACATGCGCCAATTGCCCCCACTAGTTTTCCCGAGCGATCTTAACTCGCCGCGCGACCTGTATGCTTTCATTACATGCAAGTAAATTCGCAGTGTTGCCACTCCTTTTCCCTATAATTACTTTACTCTTCGGCATCGTCTATGTGTGCGTTCTCGGAGAGCGTTTCGTTCGTAGGCGGTAGGCGTACCTTTACTTCTGTGCTCTCTGCATGCTGCGCTCGGACGGCCGGACGGGAGAGGAGCGCCGAGCGTTCTCCAGGCTGTACGGACACCGTGCGACTCACTATCGTGTGCGTCGAAACATCTCGTAGGTTTACCAACTGAGGTGCTATACAAGAGTGTCCGTGCGAAACGCGACGGTCGTCGAGGTCGGGGGATGTAAATAAAACAACGGCGAGGTTTGCGAGTGTGTATTAGATGGCGTGCGTGTTCTTGCGGCGCGAGGCGAGCGAGCGCGCGCTGAGCGCCGCCAGCCGGGCGCGCCCCGTCGCCGGGGGGCCCGCGCCGCCCCCGGGGGGTCCCGCGCCACCCCCCGGGGGGCCCGGGGGTCGCGCGCCCCCCGCCGCGCGGTACACGTGCTCCAGCGACACGAGCGCGGGCGACGAGGACCTGCGGACAGCACACGACGTTCTCTACTGCGCCAGTCGCGGGCGCGGGACACGGAGAGTACGCCGGTCGAGTCCATGTCCTCGCACGTACTCCGTGCTCCGGGCCGCGGCCGCCCGCGAGCCGGTCTTCGGTAGGTATACTAGTGACCCCTCCCGGCCGTGCTCGCATTCAATATGATGTTTCCCGTGAAAACGAGACATGGGTCGATTTAAAATCGGTCGCAGAAAATGTTGTCCCTATACAAAAATTGTTTTGTTCGACGATATTTTTAATTTATTACTGTTTTTAGTTAAAGTACAAATTAATTAATATACCTATTTCCAAAAGAAAAACGGGCTTATTATTGATTTATCACTATTTTTATCGAGTAACAGAACAGCCATGCACGGTAACAGTTGTTTTGACAAGAAAATTCTGTCCCAGATTTCAGGGCACTATGCAAAAATCATAATATCGTTTTATTAAACTTTAATGATTGTTTTGTTTAATATTTATAATAATTAAGCGCATTTATCAAAAATAAACCATCGCTGCCTAGTACATAAATTTATTAAATTATCCATGATTATTTCAAACTAGCAGCCCGCCCCGGCTTTAAATTAAATTAAATTAAATTGCATTTATTTCAGGTAACTAAATAAACCAATAATTGACAATAGAGCATAATAATAATAATAATAAAATAAAATAGAATAAGAATAAGCCCGGTATTAAGTTCATTTTACAGTGTTTTTTTCGTATCATTCGCGAACGGTTTCGGAGGTTTTTATTTTTAGCATTTAATTTAATGCCCGCCTGAATTTTATTTTGATTGGTTTTTTTCTCAGTCGTTTACACGTGCTCTGCTCCGTTTATTTCGTGTCAACCGATGATTGTGTCTGATTGTATTTTTGAGACGAACCTCAAATTAGTTATTTTCGAAAATGACTTGTATTTTACGGGAAAGTTACAAAGTTTGTAAAGAAACAAAAAGTATGTTTCGCTATTTTGACCGCTCCCCGGGCGGGTCGCTCCTGCCCGGCCGCCACGTACCCGCGCCACACGGAGCCCGCGCCGGCGGTGGACGTGGACGTGGAGCAGTCCGCGGCGGCGAGGCGCTCGGCGAGCGCGGCGCGCAGCAGCTCCTCGGCGAAGCTGCGCAGCGCAGACAGCAGCACGCAGTGCACCGCGCTGGAACACGCACACACACAATACAAAAATAAAAATACCCTATATAATTTCATACCTCAAAACTTCCTGTAAACGTGAAAAATGTACTAAATTTGGAGGAAATATTTTACGGCGGCAGCACTGCGAGCTGTTATAGGAGGTCTCCTCGAAGGCTTTTTAAAAAAAGACTAAATGAATTGAAGGACATTATATTTTGGTATATATTGAGGAGACCTTTTTGCAACCTATCTCGCGGGAGCTCTGAACCAGACTGACTAACTAAAATATATTAACCAAACGGACTCTGATAGAATTGCTGACATAGATGATATGACGCTAGCACTATTCTGTACATACCTAGGTTATAACACCTCCCCCCATAGGGAAAACTTCGGATTTTTTTACTCCGAAGTTTGGCAAAGGAAAAAATGTTGAAATTTATAAACAGTAGGTAGTAAAATTTAGATTTTAAACTATACTCCTAACTGTTGGAAGTGGTATATCCTCTATACTATCAGAGCCTGAATAATTTTCAATAACTTTGATATTTGGTGTTTTCTGAATATTAACGAGGTTGCGGCCAGGTTTAAATTTACAGTATAACCTTAAAGATATATACGATATTATAACAAGAACAATTAAATAAACTAAGATAGAATAATGTGTCCCGTACCTCACTATGTGCGGAGTAGGTTGTATATCGTTAGTGTCTTTTAAGAGACTGTCTAAAATATTATTTTCTAAAGTTAACTGATTTAATTGCAAATGTTGTAGATGGATATGGGACATATTATTAGGTTTTACATTGTCGACATCGACGGGTTTACAGCAACTATTATTTATTAAACTAAAATTTGAAACGTTTATAGGACTTACAATATTGAATAAGTTGTTATACTGCGGTATTAATTTCGTATTTTTACAATAAGCTGTGCAGTGGGGTGGCAATATCACCATTCCCACACCTTGAATATTAGTTTCGTACAAATTTGATTTAATGCATTCTACCGTAATCTTATTACTTTCGGATAGTATAAAAAGCCATCTATTATTTGCTAATGGTTCCCAAATATCTAACTTTCCAACAATCGACCTTGTAATGCACTGATCCGGTAATTTAGAGACCACCTTTGATATCAATTCACTTTCACAGGTTGGTCTGGAGTCCGTAGAGAATACATTGCTGACGTGGCACATATATACTTGGGAAACTATGGCAGTACACTTATTTAAGTTTTCCACATTACAGTAGTTGGTTTTGTCTTTGGTTATTGCTATGAAATTAGTTCCGGGTACTATCAAACTAAAACTATCCAATCTATTAACATCATGAGGCATTGGCAGTGCTATACTGCGAAATAGTACATATTCCCTGGTTTGCACTAGAGGAATCTGTAATACAAAAACAACAGTACTACCCACACAGTAACACACGACATTTGATACCTTTAATAAAACATGAATTAAACTTAAGTCTAGCTCCACAGGCAGTTCCGAGAAATCAGGTAGGTGCCTATAGTTATCAGCGAGCTCTCGGTATAGCTGTAGCGGCGTAATCACACCCGGGTGCAGGATGTTTTGACTACTGCCTAGGACAGCGTTAACGATGTCTTCCAATTGAAATGATAAGGCAAGTATAGAAGTCTCAATGTTATTAAGTATGAAATTTAAATGATTCTGAACTTCCATACGGTTTGAAATGAAAGTTAGGTTTTTAATATTTGATGAGAGATCGTCGATAGCTTGGCTGAGTACAGCTTCGTTAACTTGTATTTTCTGTATTGAGTTGTTATATGCAGAAATTACAGATTGAGTTACAAGTATATTATTTTTAACTAGGGAACTTAATTTAACCTGGTTGTTATGCATAGATTCTATAGCATCGTTATATTTTATGGCGTCGTTTTCGTCGAGGGTGCCAAACACAGTTTTTAACATGGTACCTATACCACCTATCCATGCTCGTTTTGACCTATTGTCCGACAGATGAGCGATAGCATCGAACTGGGATACCATGTCGCGGTATCTAGTCGTAAGTGGTTCCAGTATATTATGACAGCGTATCTCCTCCACTACTCCGGCCTGTTTGCATAGGAACCTGGCGGTACCCAGGGCGGTATTAATGTTATCTATGTGTGCTGTAAAATGACCTATATTTTTAGGTATGAGCACACTCAAACGGCCTTTTGTTATTTTCAGGTTTCCTAGATAATCAAAATAGACGCCCGAGCTATTAGTTATAGGTTTGATATAATCCTGACGCACTGGATCGGCAGAGACACTGCAAATAATATACATAATTATACATTAACATAGCAATACATATTATTTTCATGTAGTATTGCATGTATACACTAACTCTATGATTTATTTTATTCTAAAGTATATAAACTTATTTCTTATAATATTTTGTTATATTTTTTATAGCTATTACACATAGCTAACAAAACTAACCTATTTCATAATTACTAATAGTTAATACTAAACTAATTCAAACTAGTGTTTAATCAAGGTAAGTTTTTTTTTTTTTTAATATATTTATGATTAAATTTAATGTATGTACTAATCTATATTTTCCATAAGTTACAGGTTACTGGGAAGTACTTTTTACTTCAGCACGCTTTATTTCGTCGTAGTGATGCCGCACGTGTCTTCTATTCATCAATACGGAGAGGGTGTTGTTACCGTGGATTTTAACCACCTTGAAAGGTCCCTTCCATATTGGTGATAGGGCTTTGCGCAATCTTAGATGATTTTTGATGTAGACAAAATCCCCTACTTTGTATCGCACTGGGCGCGTGCGGCTATCGTAATATGTTTTAGCGGATTCTGAGTCGGTTCTGTAACATCTTTACATAGTCAGGGTAAGTTGTGCCTAAGTTATCCTCAAACACAGAATTCGGCATGAAGGGTTTAGAACCGAACATTAACTCATGAGGAGTGTAATGAGTTGTGGAATGGACTGCCGTGTTATAGGCTAGCATGGCTGTATATATATAACGGGGCCAATTTGTTTGGTCTTTATTTACATAGGATTTTAGGTACTCCTTGAGAGTGGAATGACTTCTCTCAAGGGCGCCTTGGGTTTGTGGATGATAAGGTGAAGACCATAATTGTTTGATTTTTAAAAATTCACAGGTACTTTTAAACAAGTCGGCAGTGAAATTGGTACCTTGGTCCGTCAAGATAATTTTGGGGATTCCAAAAATAGATATGTAATGAAGTAGACACTCGCTTGTCTCTTCGGCCGTGGTACTACGTATGGGATATGCGGATGAAAACTTTGTAAGGTCATCTTGGATGGTAAGTACGTATTTAAGCTTTGCAGGACCAGCTTCAGGGAGGGGTCCAACGATGTCTAGGGCAACGCGTTGGCCGGGCGCTGTAGAAGTACTAGTGATTTGCATTGGAGCGCGATTAATTTTCCTCAGCGCTTTATTTTCCTGGCACGACTTACATTGTTTGACATAAGTCTCTATATCTGTTTGCATGCCTTTCCAGTAGTAGGATTCTTTCACTCTACTGAACATACGGGAGACGCCTAAGTGGCCAGCTATAGGAATGTCATGGTTATCTCGGAGTATCTTTTTGATCTCCGTCGGGGTAGGATATATGATACTATCATGATAGATATTTACCTTGATATTAGTGTTATGGAACAGGTATGCCAAGATGTTATATATCTTAGGGAAGGAGTGACGTTGGAAGCTCTGACATCAGCCTGTACGAGATTAGAATGGCCCTGAATCAGCTTAAAAACAACAAGGCGCCGGGTGATGACGGAATCACGTCAGAGCTTCTGAAAGCGGGTGGAACACCGGTACTAAAAGTCCTTCAGAAGCTCTTTAACACCGTCGTCCTCGAGGGCATAACGCCTGAAGCATGGAACAAGGGCGTGGTGGTGCTGTTCTTTAAGAAAGGCGACAATACCTTATTAAAGAACTATAGACCCATCTCGCTTCTGAGCCATGTTTATAAGCTGTTTTCAAGGGTCATTACGAACCGTCTCGAGCGCAGGCTTGATGACTTCCAGCCTTCCGAACAAGCCGGTTTCCGAAGAGGCTTCAGTACCATAGACCACATCCACACGCTGCGGCAGGTTATACAGAAGACCGAAGAGTATAACTTGCCACTTTGCTTAGCGTTTGTGGACTATGAGAAAGCCTTTGATTCGGTCGAGACATGGGCTGTGTTTGAGTCTCTCCAGCGATGCCGTATTGACTATCGGTATATCGAAGTGTTGAAGTGTTTGTATACTAACGCCACTATGTCGGTCCGAGTACAGGAACAGAGCTCGAAGGCGATCCCTTTGAAAAGAGGCGTAAGACAGGGAGACGTGATATCTCCGAAACTGTTTACGGCCACTTTGGAGAACGCCTTCAAGCTCCTGGAATGGAAAGGATTCGGCATCAATGTTAACGGCGAATACATCACTCACCTTCGGTTTGCCGACGATATCGTAGTCATGGCAAATTCGATGGAAGATATCAGCACGATGCTCGAAGGCCTCAATCGAGTTTCTCAACAAGTGGGTCTTAAAATGAACATGGACAAGACGAAGGTAATGTGTAATGCCCATGTTGTACCCACTCCAATATCTGTTGAGAGCTCGGTTCTTGAAGTTGTTGACTCGTACGTCTACCTAGGACAAGTAGTCCAGTTAGGTAGGTCCAACTTCAAGAAAGAGGTCAGTCGCCGAATCCAACTCGGCTGGGCAGCGTTCGGAAAATTGCGTGATGTCTTCTCGTCCGACATACCGCAGTGCCTCAAGTCGAAAGTCTTCGACCAATGTGTGTTACCAGTGATGACTTACGGCACTGAAACGTGGTCCCTCACTATGGGCCTTATAGACAAGCTCAAAGTAGCCCAACGAGCTATGGAGAGGGCTATGCTCGGAGTCTCTCTGCGAGATCGAATCAGAAATGAGGAGATCCGTAGAAGAACCAAGGTTACCGACATAGCCCAGCGGATTAGCAAGTTGAAGTGGCAGTGGGCAGGGCACATAGCACGGAGGACGGATGACCGATGGGGTCGAAAGGTTCTCGAGTGGAGACCACGTACCGGCAAGCGCAGCGTAGGACGTCCACCCACGAGGTGGACAGACGACCTCATTAAGACCGGAGGATCGCGCTGGATGCAAGCCGCTTCCAACCGGTCTTATTGGAGATCTAGAGGGGAGGCCTATGTCCAGCAGTGGACTTGCAATGGCTGAGATGATGATGATGATGATGACGTTGGAAGGGATCTTTGAAGTCGGTAATACCAATTTCATTGGTATCCCCGATAACGACAAGCTCATCGCGTACTCGTTGTATAGTTTGGAAAATGTCAGGATATGATGCTTCATCGAAGTGGTGTACCTTGATGAAGAGGAAATAAAAGGTTTTTCCGGATGATCCAAACTTTAGGAAGGAGTGCAATTGCCTCTCCTTGTCAAGGATTTCTTGGTTTTCCAGTTTTTGAAGGATATCATTAGAGTAAGGGTTAGATTCATCTAAATCTATTGGAACTGGGATAAGAATGGTTTTTACGGGGCTTCTTAGGATATTTGAGTTATGTTCTTCTATGGCTGAATTGAAGGTATCCTTGTTATTTAAGGATTTTAAGAAGGATTTATAATCACAAGAAGGAACACTTGGAGATGGATTCAAATCTACAAAAGGATCGGGGCTTAAAGGATCAGTGATTTCGGGTTCACCTGAAATAAGCGGTACCTCCTCTAGATCAATACCGTCAAGTAATTCGACTAAAGGCAAGTCATTGTTGCTTGGGTCTAACGGGATACAAGGTAGTTGGACATCAAGATCAGTTAACGTTAAAGGGCTAAACGCTGGTGACTGGCTATCCTCTTGGGGTATACCATCAGCAAGGACATTTGGACCTAGGAGTGTAGATGGTAGGTCGGGATTATCCGGGACATTGCTTGGACCTGGAATAGCATCGGAAACGGTCAGCTGAATAGGATTGACGGGATACCTTGACAGAGCATCAGCATTGGCGTTAATTTTGCCTTTTTTATATTGGATATTGTACTCGTACTCTTCGAGTTTGAGTCGCCACCTAACTAATCTCGAGCCGGGATCCTTACAGTTAAAGAGCCACTGGAGTGGTTTATGATCTGTCACTATCGTGAACTTGTGACCATACAAGTACGGCCGGTAGGTGCTGGTCCCGAACACAATGGCTAGGCATTCCTTTTCCGTGACACTATAATTACACTCGGCCCTGTTGAGTGTGCGCGAAGCATATGCTATGGGGCGATCTTGCCCAATAGGACCTTGGGACAGGATAGCGGATATCGCGTAATTAGAAGCATCACAGGTAAGTATGAATGGTTGGCTAAAGTCAGGATAGGCAAGGATAGGAGCATTTACTAATTTGTCTTTTAATGTTTCGAATGCTAATTGTTGCTCATTGAGCCAACTGAAAGTGACATCTTTTTTCAGCAGAGAGGTTAATGGTTTCGAGATTTTCGAGAACCCATGGATAAAACGCCTGTAATAAGAGACTAATCCCAGAAAGGATTTTATATCCTTTGCGCACTTAGGAGTAGGGAATTCGGTAACTGCTTTTACCTTTTCAGGATTTGGTTTCACACCATCTTCACCAATGATGTGGCCTAGATAGGTGACCTCTTTTCGGAGAAACTCACACTTATCTGGTTGGAGTTTCAGGTTAAACTGTCGAAGTCTTTCGAAGACTGATCCCAAATTTTGGATATGAGATTTTAGGTCATGTGAATATAGGACTATATCGTCAAGATATACGAAGCAACGTGAACCTTGTAGCCCAGTAAGGCAAGTGTTCATTAACCTTTGGAAAGTTGCGGGACTATTCTTTAGTCCGAAAGGCATTCTATTGAACTGGAAATGACCCTGTGGGATGGAAAACGCAGTTTTCTCTGCGTCATCTGGAGAAACCAAAATTTGGTGAAAACCGGATTTTAGATCTAGCGTGGAGAAGTATTTACTCTGGCCCAGCTGATCAAGGATTTCAGAAATTTGGGGAATTGGATAAACCTCCCCGATGGTGATGTCATTAAGTTTCCTATAGTCGATGACTATTCGCCACTGAGGGCGACCTTGGGAATTGGCCCTTTTGGGGACCACCCATATAGGTGAGCTCCAGGGGGATAACGAGGGCTCAATGATGCCTTGATCCAACATCTCTTGGACTTGACTTTGAACTTCGTTTTTATGACATTCAGGGAAACGATAGGATTTTGTATTGATAGGGATATCCGTACTGGTTTTGATTTGGTGTTTTAATGCTGTGGTAAAAGTTAATTTATCATCAGCCAAATGGAAGATATCGGAGTATTGAGTACAGAGGTCGATGAGTGCGTCTGATTCTTCTTTATTAAGGTGAGAGATTCGTAACGAGCTTACTACTTGGTTAGCACGTGAGGTCGCATCCATTGGATTATCAGGGATCTGGATGGAATTTATTGGTAATGGATCTAGTTTGAGTTTCAGGTTGGCATGAACATTTACCGGACTCTCTGATGTATTAGCGATGGTTATATTAATTCGCTTATTCTGCTTTACTCTTACGATACAGTTTGAGACCAAAAGAGAGTCTGATAAGTGTTGGTCGGTGATTGTACCTTCCTTCAACTCAGGGTTTTGAACAGTACATTCGATGACTGTTTCAGAGCGTGGAGGAATGACATAAAATGGTTCAAAGAAATGGAGTTTCACAGATGTTTTTCCAACTCTGATAATGTCATGGATGTAATCTATGTTACATCCGAAATATGTGAGGAAATCTGACCCAATTATGCCATCATAAGGCAGATTTATATTTTGTATGAGATGAAATTTATGGGAAATCCGTTTTTGTTCGGATAGCTGTAGTTTCAGCTGAAAATGGCCTAGGGTTGGCGTCGTTTCTTCGCCTGGGTCAATGCCCTTCAATTTGATTGGCTCTTTCTTTAGAGCAGGAGACTTCCGAACACAAGATTGTTTTAGTAAACATATGGCAGAACCTGAGTCCACCAAGAGAGTTAGCGGAATATCGGATACTTGTGTATAAACAAGGATATGGGGCAACAACCTGTTGGTTGCGTCTATGCTGATTTCATAAACGTCTAATTCTGGATGTTTATCAAGGTTTCTATTTGAGATGGGACTTCCGATTTGGGGCTGGTTACCCTGCTGTGTAATCACATCTGATTCAGTAGTTTTTGAGATATAATTTCCTATTTGGGGCTGGTTACCCTGTCGTATAATCATATCAGATTCAGTGGTTTTTGAGACACGATTTCCTATTTGGGGCTGGTTACCCTGTCGTATAATCATATCAGATTCAGTGGTTTTTGAGACACGATTTCCTATTTGGGGCTGGTTACCCTGTCGTATAATCATATCAGATTCAGTGGTTTTTGAGACACGATTTCCTATTTGGGGCTGGTTACCCTGTCGTATAATCATATCAGATTCAGTGGTTTTTGAGACACAATTTCCTATTTGGGGCTGACTACCCTGTCGTGTAATTGTGATAGATTTGGAAGATTTATTAGAACTACGATTTCCTATTTGGGGCTGGTTACCCTGTTGTGTAATCGTGTTGGAATTGAGTGTGATGTCGGCTTTAGGTTGACGACTCGTGCGACATCGGGACGAGACGACTACTCGTTTAAATGATCGTCAGCTAGGAAGTCAACTTCATCGTGACCTTCCTCATAGGGATTGTCCTCATGAGAGGAGTTTTGAGTATAGTTAATACGTGGAACGTTGTTAAAACTTTGGGCAGAAGGCCCGGAGCCTATTTTCTGATCGCGATTACGACTATTATTGTATTCGCGTTTTTTACAATCCTTTATGTCGTGACCAACAGCTTTGCAGTACCGACAGAATGGTGCTGAAGGGTCCGGGGAAGGTTTGAAAGGGGCCTTGAATTTATTTAGATTTTGACCTTGAAATTTTAAAGTTTGATTTTGGTTATTTCCACCATTTGGTCTGTTCACAGGCTGTTGATTACCTCTATAAAGGCTTTCTTGAATCCTTTCCTCCGAAATAGCCAGATTTATGGCTTCATTGAGGGTTTTTGGGCCCCTACACCGGACTATGCTAGAAATTCGGGGCTTTAAACCCATTTGAAAATGATGGAGAGCTAAATCCTCCATGGCAGCTATTCTGCCGGGAAGCTCCTTTGGTTTATTTGACGTGAGAGTTATTTCTGTTAAAATTTGCGATAAGTATGTCTCAACCCTTAAAGAGAATTTACCGACATCTTCTGTCACTAATTGTTTGCTCTCCTGCAGATCCATGAGAAGATGCGCAAAATGCTTCCTCTCGCTAAACTGATTCCTTAGGAAGTCCTTTAATTGTTCCCATGATGTAAACTCCTTAATTGAACAAGCAGCAGCTGCCTTGCCTTGCAGCTGGCACAAGATGTATTTGAATAACACAGGTTTCTGTGTTTCGGATGCTTCCTCGTAAGCATTATTACAATTGGTGATAAAAGAATTTAAAGTATCGCGACTGCCATCATATGGCTTAACGAATTGAAACAGAGTGTTCAAATCCATCTTGGCGGATGAAGCGGAGCGGGCCCTAGTCACTCTAGAAGTGGTAGCTGAAGGACTGACTGGTGATTTATTGTCCTCAGTTTGGGGGAGTGTACCCTCTGGGATTTCGATTCTGAGTTTGGCGTCCTCGGTTTTTAAACCTTTAGACATCACTAATTAAGTTTCAAGGACGTATAAAATCTATGCAAAAAATTATCACTTAATTTAGTTAATGCAGTTAACAAGAATTGATTAATGAAAATAATTCATAAACAATGTAATACAATAACCAAAGACTCACAGTAATACTGCGTAGGCGGCGATAACGTAGAACACTGACGTAGGCACGAACTGCATTCTCAGATAGTCAGAGTCACACGGGAAATGTTAATGTAAACACGGATAACACACACGAATGCTTTCTTTCCACAGGGTGCGGGATGGCCTTGAATAATTTCTTTCCCAGGATTCACAACTTCACAGGACAATAGCAGCTTGGCTGGACACGGAGATAGAACGGCAGGTGTGTGCGATGAAAGGTAAGTTTGACCTTCCAGGATACCAGGATACGACACTGCAGCGATGCCTTGAGGTAAGTGGACACAGGATACTTCCTCAGGATATCAGGCTGGATGTGCAGCGCAGGTAAGTAGGTATATGAACCAGAGAGCAACAGTGTTGCTTGAAGGTGAGTTTCACGCACTTATTTCACTTTAGCACTTTCACTTATTTAAAACGAAAAAGTTTTGGAAAATAGTTTATGGTGAGTCTGGTCGGCGGATTATACGGACACGGCACTGGAATATTTTCGGCATCCCACCGCTGCCACCAAATGTTATAGGAGGTCTCCTCGAAGGCTTTTTAAAAAAAGACTAAATGAATTGAAGGACATTATATTTTGGTATATATTGAGGAGACCTTTTTGCAACCTATCTCGCGGGAGCTCTGAACCAGACTGACTAACTAAAATATATTAACCAAACGGACTCTGATAGAATTGCTGACATAGATGATATGACGCTAGCACTATTCTGTACATACCTAGGTTATAACATGATAATGTTATATAATGAATGTAATTTAACACTCGACGTTTGTGAGCGGAGGCATAGACGATATTATATCGAAGGTTCGAATCGACCGAGCGCCTGCGAAGTTTATGTAACCCCGGCTACCAACTCGTGATCGCTAACGCTAAGGTGCGATATGGAAACATACGATAACAAAAATAAAAAATGTTCGCCGTCGCGTGGAGGCGTGGAGGCGCGGGTGGAGCGGGCGCACCTGTACGTGTACCCGTGGCCGACGTCCTCGTTGCGCAGCTCGATGCCGATGTCGGCGCACTTCCGCTCGATGTACACGAACCGCAGGCGCTCCTCCTCGCTAGCGGCGGGCAGCGCCTCGCCCGCGCCTCCCTCCGCCGCCTCGCCCTCCGCCTCGCGCCGCGCGCCGCCGCCCGCGCCCGCACCCTCCACGTCCACGAGCTCGGCGGGGCCGGCGGCGGCGGCGGGCCGGTCGTGGTCGCGGTCGCGGTCGTCGTAGCGCTCGGCGTCGAAGAGCGCCAGGCTGCAGACGTCGGCGGCGCGCGGGTACGTGCGGCGCATGTCGTCGCCGGCGGGGGCGGGGGCGGCGGCGGCGGCGGGGACGGCGGCGGGCCGCGTGGGCTGGTAGCCGTGCAGGCGCGAGTAGGCCAGCACCTGCTTGGTCCGCCAGCGCGCGGCCGCCGGCGCCGCCTCCGCCAGCAGCCGCGCCACCAGCTTGGCGCGCGTCCACTGCGCACACACCGCTCCGTACAGACGGCCGCCTCGGCGACCTCCATCACACGGGACGACAATAAACCCGGCTCCCGCGCCCCTCCCGGGACTCGAGTCCACGTCGACGACTCCCCGTTGTTCACTTACTATTTTTTTTTTTTAATGTAATAGTATTTTATTCATCGAACGGCGGGAGGCAGAAATTACATCGCGAGTGTGCATTTGGAAGTCAGAGCTCTAACTACTTTAACACATTCATGCAAAAAAAAAAGAGTGTGATTGGTTCATAAACATCTTTAAACCGAAGTCAATCTCGCGGTACACGCGGTGCACCCTGCTGACTGACGAACGATGAAAAGAGAGATAGGGCATAGCATATTTTTTAAGACACCCGACTGGGAAAGTACCTCCACCTCACAGAATACCGCAGCCGAACAACGATTCGTGAGGGTTGTTACGGTCTTGCGAATGAGTTAAGATGAGATAAGTTAAGGAAAGAAGGAATTGTTGCGTTGGCAAGGAAAGGAAGAATTGAGCGGATTACATGTTGGGAGCGTTAATAGGGCCGCGGTAGCCGCTTCGTCTCAGGCGTGCCGTATGCTCGTTTCGCGCTCAAAGTAATATAACCAACTACCAAAATAATAAAAATAAATCCAGCCAAGTGAGAGTCGGACTCGCGCACGCAGGGTTCCGTACCATTATCTATACAATCTCCATTTTAGAAGTCGATTACAATGTAGGACGACTCTATTGATGCTTTTCGACTTTTCGGGTATATTTGTTATTACCCGTCAATATTTAAGTTATTTGAATGTGTGAAGTGTGTCGCGAGCGGGCGCACGAGCACGCGCCGGCGGTCACCTCTATGTTCCTCCTCTTGGCGAAGTCGAGCCGCCAGTAGGCGGCGGCGTCGAGCGCGGGCAGCAGGCGGCCGGCCGCGCGCGCCGGGCCCGGCAGCGGCAGCCGGCGCAGCAGGTAGTCCACGGCGGCGCGCCCGTCGGCCAGCCGGGCCAGGGCGGGGGCGGGCGCGGGCGGGGCGGGGGCGGCGGGGGCGGGCGCGCGCGGCGGGCCGCAGTAGCAGTGGTCGTGCTGCAGGTGCGGCGCGGGCCGCGCGCTCAGCACGAGGCAGCCGGCGCGCGGCGCCAGCGCGCGGTCCATCTCCAGGTAGTACATCTTGCCGGTGGCCGGCTCCACGCACTGCACCAGCCGCCGCCCGCCCGCCGGCCCGCCCCCCGCCGGCCCCGCCCGCTCGCCGCTCTCCTTCTTTACCGGCGTCGTGATCGTCTCGTCCACGTCAGGCGCCGGCGTCTCCTGAAACATACGCGCCGGTGATCGCCCACGACCCGCGAAATAGCAACGCTCGCGGTTACGACGCATTCGTCCTCCGGATGCCATTTTAAAATTTAAAAACATGTAATAACATCCGAGTACATATTTTTTTAAAGAACTCGTGTTCGGAATCGCCCGTATGCGCCGGTGTCGCGCGACGCGTGTCGGAGCAGTCGTCTCGATCTGGACGTTATAAGCATGTAAATAAATATTCACAAGGTTTTGAGAATGTTCGATTTATCCTCGGAGCGAGTCAGGTATATGTAATGCGACAAGCGGCCACGCACCATGGTGAAGAAGTCCGTCCAGATGTCGTGCTGCAGCGCGGCCGGCGGGGGCGGGCTGGCCGCGGCCGGCGGCGGGGGGGGCGGGCCGGGCGGCAGTGGAGACGGGCTGAGCGGCGGTGGAGACAGGCCGGGCGGCGGTGGAGACAGGCCGGGCGGCGGTGGAGACAGGCCGGGCGGCGGTGGAGACAGGCCGGGCGGCGGTGGAGACAGGCCGGGCGGCGGTGGAGACAGGCCGGGCGGCGGTGGAGCCAGGCCAGGCGGCGGTGGAGAAAGGAGAGGCGGCGCGGGCTGGTCGTCGGGCTCGGTGTAGGCGTACTGCAGCATGTCGGGCGAGCTGTACAGCCACACGTCCACCACCGTCTCCGCGCCTGGACCAAATGGGGAGATACAGTTTGCCGTTGTAGATTCGAATGTATAATGTATATCGGAGCGGGGAGGCGGGCACTGACCGAGCGTCTGCAGGCCGGTGCGGCGCTGGTCGAGGCGGATGGTGTGGCGCAGCGCGGCGGGCGGGTTCCGGTCGGGCAGCGCGAAGGCCAGCTCGAGCCGCGCCTCGAACTCGCCCCAGCCGCGCCGCGCCAGCCGGTAGGGCGGGCGCAGGCGCACCGTGTGGTGCGGCGCGTAGCTGGCGTGCAGCCGCACCGTGACCTGGCGCAGCACGCGCGAGCCGTCCGCGCCGCGCGGCCCGCGCACGTACAGCAGCCACCAGTGCGTGGCGCGGTCGGCGGCCGACGCGCCCGGCGCGAAGCGCGACGTGTTGCCCACGATGATGCGGTAGCGCTGCTTGGCCTTGTTGCGCGTCGCCGGCTGCAGCGTCAGCACGGCCGGCGCGGGCGGCGGCGCGCGCGGCGGGCCCTCCGCCTGCTCCCCCGCCCCCGCCGCCGCCGCCGCCTCCTGCCCCGCCGCCGGCCTGCGCCGCTTGCGGACCATCGCCTGCCGAGACGGAACGCGATGAGTGGGAGGCTCCCTCGCGGCGGCGCCGGCCGCGGCGGTACGCACCGAGTAGTCCTTGCGCGGCAGCGCGCGGCGGCGGCGGGCGCCGAAGATCTCGTGCAGGTCGACGGCGCGCCGGCCCAGCAGCTTGCGCACCGACGGGTGCAGGCGCGCCTGCACCGCGGCGGCGAGCGGCGGCGCGGCCGGCGGCCGGCCCGAGCAGTAGTACGCGCCCACCAGCGCGCAGCGCAGCCGGTGCAGCAGGCGCCGCGCGAAACACGCGCTGCAACCGCCCTACATGTAACTACGTCTGCGCTCCCTCTCGTGTATGAGCTATCGATAAACATTGTTGATATGTGTTCATTATTTTGAGACCCCGTTGAGCTCTCTGTGAGTAAACATCGTCGGAGCCCGATTACACCTGCAGAGCAGAGTGGGCGGTCGCTGCGCTCGGTGACAGTAAACACACGATCGAGCGTCCGGACCGAACGAACCAATGGAGTTACTGGATGAACAGGGGAACCTTCCCTGCCCCCCACTGGGTTATTCCTGTTTGACGCGTTCATATCAATGGGGTGTCCACTACGAGATACACTTCACTACAGAGTCATAGTGGCCAGGGCCCCAGTTTCAAGATGGCTGCCATACAATGAAATTTCAGATTACTTACATGGGTAATTTTCTCCCTTCGGGATTGAGTGTTGTTGTCAATCAAATAAAAAAAAATGTAAATAAAATCGACCAGCACTATGGAATGACCCATGTATATATCTATTAAGATAGTCTGCGGGTCGGTTTTGCACTAGATTCAAATGGTATACTATTGCTTGACGTTTTGGTTGGCAAGACTGTAGACTTAGAACCTTTTAATTAATGATTGTATAATTTTATAAAGATCATAAAATGACAAAATTTTCAAGGTTATGCTGCACTGAAAAATGGTGTACCATGCTGTTTTCAGGTGAGATGAGAGTACTCTCCAACAACAGGCATATAAGTGTGGAATGTTTTTCACAAGCCTGTCTTCAAAAAGCACTGGAATACTCTGGGGTGATTCCTGCACACTGTAATGAAAGATGGTGAGCGGGAGATGATGCAAACGTCTGATTAGGTTTACATTTGGTTTATTATTCGTTCATGTTACATTGACGATCTTATATATATCTTAAATGCTATACCTATAAATACATATTCGACACTACACTACACGCCCACCGGGCAAAATAAAAAAAAAATATTATCAGATAAATATATTTTTTTTGATACAAGATAAAGATTATAAATTACCATTACCTGGGTAACAAAAATAAAGTCTAGAAAATCTGTGCAGGTTGAGTTACAAATGAATATAACATAAAATATCTTTGTTTTTAATCAAAAGATTCCATTTCTCATGGTCAAACAGTGCTATGCCTCTACATTCTATTTTTATCTGATTGACAAACTTCAATAACTCTACAATATAACATTTATAGTTATCATTCTCGGAAGTCATACACTTACGCATTTCTTATCGCCATCAACTAGTCATCACTAAATTCTCTTAACATCATTTAAAATAATTGAGCATGGTTTGTTCCAGCTCCGTGTGTTACTTATACATTTTATTATTTCATAGAGTTAACTCTTTTATTCTTTCTTCATTATTTATAATATTTTATTAAACACACTTTAATATCATTACAAAAGTAATCCAACATCCTCACGAAGGCATCTCGTGCGCGTCATGATCGGAAAGAAGGTTACATAATTAATGATTTAAGAGAATTAATTTATGTATTCTTGACATATCTGTCACCTTTTATTCTATACAAGTTGTCATTCATAATACACTAATTCAATCCAAACCTTGGATTTTTATAGCATCCTACAACTCTTGGGTGATCAGTCCAATTGTTTGTAGCAACCATAACAATCTCAGGTTATCACTAATATCTTGTACAATCCTTTTTTCCATCTTTTATCCATT
Organism: Hypsopygia costalis; assembly: GCA_937001555.2. Lineage (NCBI taxonomy): Eukaryota > Metazoa > Arthropoda > Insecta > Lepidoptera > Pyralidae > Hypsopygia > Hypsopygia costalis. Next base: position 54,278 of record OW443325.2, read on the forward strand.
CGTTTTCTTTGTACTCAAATTAATACAGACATAATCATTTCGTTCACGTCTCTCACATCTACATTATCAACTTCTTCTTCTTCTTCGCATCTTTCTAAAAATCACGCATACTGTGCATATTATAAAATACTCTTTAAAAGAAATTGCATCTCGGTGGAATGCTTAAAACTGACATTATGCATGTATATAGACCCATTGGACATTAATATGGTTGTTTGTATTATTATATAACTCGAAGTTTTTTAGAGCTTCTATGCTTTTTGAAACTAATGCTTACAAGAAAAAATTATCATAATGCAAGAATTTTATAACATACATATAATCAAGGTTAACAAATTAATATTCATTTGTTTACTTTGTACTTTGTTCCCAGTTCCTTTTATAGCGATGCATACCGCACGTAATGTACTCGCACTGGAACGTTTCACTGTATCAGCATTTCTTATTTGATGCTCCGCAATCTATAACAACACTATATTTGGCAACTTGTACATTCCACTGACCTCTCATACACACAAGTTAATATAATAATAATATCTGGCAAATAAAATGTGATTATGATTAAGATTATAAAAATATTATTGAAAAAAAAAAAACTAAACTAAAGCAATTAAGTACCTATGTGTTACATACTCGTATTAGTAATATTGTTATACATATGTTCGACTTGTTTTTGAGTTCACACGTCTCTAATCTGAGTTTCATAATTATTATAAACATAACTCATGATCGAAATATCGAAATTCTAAATTTATCTTTCCCATAAAATATTCACATTATTAAACTTTTTTTTTTTTATTTATAGTATTAAGTATAAGTATCAGGCATAATGTCGCTTCTATTACAATTCAACACCGGTAACAACAAGACAATGGTTTAAAAATCGAAAGTGGGGCATATGCATCCTAGTATAAACAAATTTTTCAAATTGCATATTATTTTCATTACTAAGTATATTATCTTGCCTATTATTGTATTATACTATTATTTATAGTATTTGTAAGAATTCCATATAAAAACATTTCTTTTTATTCTCCTATCATTTATGGCTGTCATGTTATCTATTTTTGATTTTACACGCATTACTAATATTAATGATTACATTATTTATGAATTTTCTTATTCATTATAATATGATTTTAATGTATCAAAAAATTGTATGAACATAGAGATAAAATAAAATATTTGACATGATGACAACATAGAATCAAGAAAAAAAAATATCTCTAAAATAATATTATCACTACAAAACGCATACTCTTAATTAGTTTTTCAGTTCTCACCACACATTGTTTACTTTTCACTCGAACGAATGCACTTAATTAACACTAGCACTGATTTAGCACTGGTTTTTCTTTTTTACACTTTTGCACTAAATTATTAGTTACATTTCTCCAAAACCATTTCTCGCTTGGCTCGTGGCGGTAAGGCTCCTCATGATGACACTCAAATTCGAGCCTCCGGATTCGGTAGCCCGAGTAGTCAGATTACATTTTGGTACAAGACTGCATAATTTTCTTTATACTCGAAGACATCTATTGCAATATGAAGACCTCGGCGTTTTTGAACTTAACTTTTTTTTTTATAAATCATTTTTGACTCACAGTCCGATTATTAAATTATGCACAATATACACGCGCGTCACTCCACCGAACACCGTCAGACCGCCTAAGTGGCAAGGGTCGCCATGTAATGAAAGATGGTGAGCGGGAGATGATGCAAACGTCTGATTAGGTTTACATTTGGTTTATTATTCGTTCATGTTACATTGACGATCTTATATATATCTTAAATGCTATACCTATAAATACATATTCGACACTACACTACAACACATTAGGTGGCATGCCAATGGTGGTAAAAACTACCTTGTGTGCATGTCTCGAACTGGCGGCAATTGCGGACAAGGCTTATTGACTGCTTACCGGTATATACCTTGAAGAGTGTGTCTTATTGGGAAGAATAGATTAGTCACCCACGATTTTGAGGGGGGGAGTGGATGGCGAGGAGGGGGGAGGGGTGGTACCCTAAAGTCGCTTCTGGCGCTGTGTTTACATCAACCTAACCCGCTCGTCGCTTCGCTCCTCGCTAACCTAATGGTGTTTTATGTAGTGCCTGTGTACTTGACACAGCTATACAGAAGTGACTTTAGGGTGTTTCTCTAATTAGGGTTAAAATATATGATTATTTATAAAATAATATGCCATAGTCCTCGTTTTGAGGTTATTTTTAGAAAAAAATAATAATATTATTACAAAACTAAGCAACTCCAAGAGCCGGGAAGAGTACCGAGGGGGTCCCCACCACTCCCCCCTCCCCGCCATCCACTCCGCCCCCTCAAAATCTTGAGTGACTAATCTAAATCTGAGCCTCCTATTGGTGAATAGAACGATGAACACATGATAATACGCACTGGCACTCAGCATCAATTGTGCCTGTGTCCACCTTTAATTGGATGCCTAGCAGCAACACATACTAGCGATGGTATGCTGTTAATGCCATATACCAACCAATATACCACTACAATATACAACTAACCAATATAATAATCACCACATGGTGATCATCGCGACGTTTGCTAGCGTGTATATCTACGATAAAAATAATACTTACCGCTGGTCAATAAGCATAATTTCGTTCTCTCTAAGTTCTAACTCATTGGCGAATTCCCGGCGAATAATATTTTTGATTGCTGCAGTTCTCTCCTCCTCCGGCACACTCGGCGCTTCTTGTTTAACAGACCGCGACGTTTCCGGGTAGTCAGGGTCGTGGTATTCCTCTTTACGATCCATCTGGTGTATTTCTTTACTTGCAATTACGTAAAATGCACTTTCGTTTCGAGTAAATATGAGCGTGAGTATTCTTATAGTATAGTTGCTCACTCGCCAGTATTACATACTTTTTTTATCACTTTATAATCACAGCGTAAGTTGAATTTCTATGAAAGCCTTGTCACTCACAGAACTTGAATTATAGAAATAATTTGTTATTATTTGAAATAACATAATAATATGTACCACAAACAAAGCAACTAGGAATGACAATTCTACGGCCAATGTTACCCTCCGCCAGCACAGTGTGACCAACTCATGTCAAAATCTGTAATCATGCGATTGACTAAAAAGTTAAAAACTGCCAAAGTCTGAATTAAAAACGTATAGCCACATTTGACTTTTCATCAAAATTCGGCAACGTAACCTTGTAACGGAGGAACAAAATATTATCAATTTTTTTCACAGTTACAACTACACAATTGCTTAACTTTTTACAGTTCAAAATTCATATTTATTGCAATAATGACTAAATAATGCAGTTTTACGATTTACTCTGACTAATAAAACATTTTAGACAAATTAAACAATTCTTGTTCTAAAAAACTGAACGTCATAGAAGGTTACGTCGGCGAACCCTTTTTCTTCTTAAACACTAGGGATGTCACCCAATACATTAAAAGATTGATGAGTCGATAGTTTGATGAGTCGAAGTTAAATTGAATACAATGATTACTTGCGAAGGAATGCTAAGAACCATAAATAATAACCGCAATGTGATTATAATAAAACATATTATTATTTTAATAAACTAAAAAATAAATACAAAAAAAAATTGATACAAAATATTCATTATCTTAAAAAAACTCATGGGGATTTTCCTGGCAACACAAAAACAACACTTTACACACACACTCACACACTTCCTCTTTTCCTTGGGACAACGTAGTGTTTAAAGACGAAACGTGGTTGAATGCGAACCATAGGCGCCCATTAGACGCTCATTCAAACGTCAGTCAATTCCATCAGTCATGAATTGCGTTTGCTCGACGGTGACTGATGAAATTTTATCGACATTAGACGGTCACTCTGACTGATCGTCAGTCAAACCCAAAATTTCACAGGGAATACACGTGTTCAGGCAAGAACAAATGTTTAATCATAAAAAAATGGCCTGCTGTATCGCAATTTTTTTAATTTATTTTCTCATAAAAAAAATACCTAAAACCTGTATTTATAAAGCTATAATTCCCGAAGAAAAGCTCGAAGCAACTTTGCGATATCTTGTTGCTAGTAGAAATATTGAAGACATGAAGTTTTCAGTAATTATGTCACCTGCTGCCATTTGTTAAGCAATCATAAATACATGTCGGGCACTTATATACATTTTACAGGATTAGATGAAACTAAGTACAAAGCTGAGAGCTCGATGGCGTCGTTGCGCATGTCAATATATTCGATCACGCAAGTTAAGCAACGTCTAACGTAGCCAGTCTATGGATGGGTTTATTTATCTCGAGCTCCTCTGTGCTCCGGAGCACACGTTAAGCCGTCAATCACGGCTGTTGGCATAAGATGACAGTCGTTAAGCCTGGTCGGTGACCTTTGGGCGGCTTGTTAACACTGGCCTAGTGGAATGTGTTCTAAACCCCTTCTATTGAGACAGGGAGACCCGTATCCCAACAGTGGGATGGTTATGGGTTGATGACGAACTACAAAAACAATATTACAAGTTATTTATCTAACACTTTAACTTTAGCAATATGTACTTATTTAGGGAAAAAATTGTAATAAGGTAAAAAGGAGTATCGCCAATACTCCAAATGTGTAGTATGGATTCATGTGAATTTAAAGCAGGTATTTCAGATGGTTGATCGTAATGATAATCAGCACTTCAAATTATTTGGGAAGCCGTGCCTCTTTTTAGGGATGTAAAATTATTTGCTAAAGAGCTCCAACGCGTTCCGCCGCCTCTTCAACGCGTTCCGTGTATGTACGAATCCATCGCTGAAATACTGACGAATTGCCATTACACGTTCACTCAAAAGTCATGACTGATGGTTGAATGATGCAAAAATCAAAATATTCAGATAATCGTCAATCAACTTCATTCAACCATCAGTCACTGCATTAGACGATAGGTTATCCGTCAGTCAGAGCTGTGACTGTGGTAATACTGACAGCAAAACCTACCGTGTAATGGGCGCCATACAGTTTCCCGGTAATAGATAGACCGATGATACAGCGGACTCCACCTCAAATTGTCTTATTATATGTCACGCGGGCTCAGCTTCTCAAGGATTTATTCCATACTGCCTCCTCGCATTCGCGTCAAAAACAACGACAGATTACCATGAAGAGATGAATTTTGCGGTTTTTAAAGAGTGGTTTCAAAAATTGCTATTCAGCTTATAAAACCCATCAATTTTTTTTATCGACAATGCCCCATATCATTCTGTTCAAGTTGACAAACCTCCAACTCAGTCAAACAAAAAACAAGGAATTGTTGCGTAGCTGGAAAGGAATGGAGTGGAAGCAAGTCCAACCTTACTGAAAGTTGAGTTATTGCACTTGGTAAACGCAACTAAGTCGTCCAAGCCATGCTATGTAATTGACGAGCTAGACTTAGAGCATGGGCACGAAGTCATAAGAAGCCAATATAACGCTATTGAGCTTATTTGGGCACAAATAAAGGGTCATGCAGCGCGCAATAATACTGAGCCACTCTTCAGCACTGGAAAGATGCTGACTCTGCCAGAAACTGCATGTGCAGAAGTCACTGTAGAAGACTAGAGAAAAGTCGCAGAGAAAACGAAAAAAAAAATATATTAAACGATTTTGAACGTGATATAAAGATAGACAATATTATTGAAAATCATTTAAACATATCTTTGGGAGCAGACAGCAGTGACGACAGTGATAGTTATGACACTGATAGTTCATCATAATAAATATTTTTTTATCAAATTATGTACGTGTTTTATTTTATTTCCTAAATTTATATTACGATAGAAAATAATGATACAGGGATTTGACTTGATTTTTTTATTTGATTTTCAATGAAACGCAATTAAAATTGTAGTACATAATCTATAAATACTGTTTAACAATAAATGCATTCAATTCAGTTCAAAGCATTTTAAGCATGTCACCTCACTATGAAGCTAATGTCAAATGTGGCATATATTAAATTGGCCTAAAGTTTGAAAACTTTGAAATTACCTACATAATTTTATGAAAAGAAAATTGAAATAAATAATTTAGATTACTTGTTAGGTTTAATTGTAGTTTAAAGTATATTTAGCCTCCATCTCTGCCCTCAATAATTTAATGGTTTTACTGTATGGAGAAAATGTATTAATTTCTTTTTTAGCCATTCTTGATGAATACATTAAGTTCGGGACAGAGAAGAATTTATTTGAAACAAATTAATTATAATCTAAGTGTCCGTCAAGTTCTGGAGCAGTGAACATAATCAGTCAGTGACGTTTAAGAGAATTGTGCGTCGTCGGGCTGGTGGTAGCTTCGCGCCGTCCGTGGCCAAAGTTCTGCGGCTGTTTTCATTCTCATTAACTTACGAGAATTGCACGTCACCACGTCTCTGGAATTATTCAGAGGTAGATTATATCCTTTACTTAAGCTATTTCTAACCCTGCAAGAGAGAGAACTTTTCGTATGTAAGGCCCTAAGGGATGTTTGGATCGATGGATGATTTGGACGATATATAAGGTTGCAGTGTAGGTGCATGAAATTCGGAGCAAAGCATTTTAATACTGTAAGGCAAATATAATATTAATGTACTGTGTCACATACAAAAAAATACAAAATAAACAGTCTGTTTCACAGAGTACTTTGTGGTCTGTTTATTTTGTTAACAGTTACTGTTTATCAGACCACATTTGTAGTCATGCAAATGTGGGTAGATGCGTTAGGGTTGACTCCATAACAAAGAATGTACCATGAGCTGTGATATTAGAGGTTATTCTTTACACATTGTAAGTAATACAGCAATAGTAAATATTTCTGATTGTTATTATGTGACTGGATGTATCCAGTTACGTTGCCAAGTTACCTACCATAGTACATTAATTTGTTTCATGCGGATTATAATGGTCATTAAGCAATCTAATAATCAAAAGTCATGGTCGTCTTGAAAATGTGGAATAAATATCAACATTCAATTTCCTGAAATTCCAAAAACATCCAAATGTTGAACAAATTAGAATCAACATTTTCGACAATACAATATGTAAAATTCTTTTTTAAAACTGGAAGTAACTGTTTTTCTACTGAAAAATAAATAGTTCAATAGTAATGATTACATAATACCATTCCCGCCGCCTATGCAGCAAATCCTTCCTTACTGGTGACCTCACTCGCAGGAACATAACAACCCTCAAGGGAATCGTTATTTGGCTGCGGGATTCTGTGAGGTGGAGGTACTTCCCCGGTCGGGCAGCTTACAAATACGCCGTACCTAGTCGGCAGGATACACGACGACGTGCAGGTGAGGTTGGTTTTGGATCTAAAGATCTTGTTGAGCAACTTACATCCCAAAATTGTAATTAATCGAAAGTAACTAAGCTTCTCTGGCCTTGCAAACTTGTCCGCAGATACCTGGGATAAGATGGCCAGTTGTATTCTAGATGGAAAGATCACTTCAAAATACATCATTCGGCCTCAGTCTTATGAGTCAGATCGGTCGCTGAAATTATTTACAGCAGTTATGGGGTCTGAGCCTAAACATATGAGATGCAAGGTGAAGTCATTTTGTGAAAGAGCCCTCTCAGGACAACACCAGACATTATTTTTCCTCAAATCTGTCATTATAGTACAAAATCAGACCTAATCATATAAAGTCGCCTGAAAATAACGTGGACATATGCAACATACGACACATGTCACATTATGACGAAAAACTCTGCCTTGTGAAGCGCAGTGGTCGCCGTGCAGAGTCTGACCAATTTCATACAACACAAAATATACAAACTTATTATGTTTTGGAACACATTTTAGGTTGTAAGTGGTTCATCATGGTCTGTGAGCCGAAGTAACCTCACCTGCATGTGGTGTACCCTGCTGCATTTGGTTAAATTTCATATTTGAAATTCTTTTAAAATATGATTACTTCTGATAGAACTAAACAAATGAAAATATTTTTTGTTGTGACAGATTGTTTTCAGTTGTAACTACTGTTGCGTTTTCCGCCTCTCGCCCGTGATCGTGACGCCGGTCTGCGAATAGGCTATTATTCTGTGCTATTTGACTAACATTTTTTCGGTTTGATATGTAGGGACGTCTCCATAATATAAACATAGGTTTTCACCTATCTTTCGAATTAATTCTTTCGAATTACTTCGATAGCACAAAAATCTCTCGAGATATGGTAATTTGAAAATCACAATTTTTAGGTTGTCCCGAAAACGCTCCATACAAAAGAGTACCGAATTATGACGTCAATAGGTTTGTATTTTGTATGCATCAAATCAGAAATTTGTACGATAGCTATGTTACGTTTATGTGATTAGTATCATAATAAAAGTTATAGCATTTTTTATTGCTTCTCCAATGGAAATATTATTTCATACTTTTAAAATGGACTTTCCCGCCAAACTTTGATCGACGCAAAAAAAAAAGTCTGACTGAAGATATTAGAATGAAAGTTTGCAGATCTTTATAGTTTTGTGTATTTTACGATATTGTTAAATAATTAGACTCATTTACGGAGACGTTACTTAATTCAAATATATGGCGTTGTATTGTATAAGTGCGTTTACGGAGAAGCGGGTTTTGTGGCGGAGCCGCGGACGGCACGACGCGTCGCACGGCGGACATCGCAGCCGCACGCGGTCTCTAGAAGTCTGAAAGAATTGGGTACTTCGATATCTTATGATACTTAATTCTTTTTAATGGGCCCGGTCCCCATAATTTGTCGAACCGTCCGTCGCGCCGCTCGTACAGGGTCGGACTGGGCCGGAAGGGCCCGGGTGGTCGACGAGCCCGGGGCCCGAGACTAGACGACGGTAGATGGTATATTATTCTACGGTCGCCGCGAGCTCCGCGAGCCAGGCCCGCGGGGGACCCGGCTGGCAAATGCCATCTCGCTCGTCCGACGCTGCGCTCGTATCAATAAATAGTTATAAATAAAATGATCGTAGAATGCCGTCAATCGTCCACGGACTCCGGTATGCTAAAATTGCTAAATGTTGCAGAAGTCGAGCGCGCCGCGGCGGCCATGAGCGGCGCGGCGGCGGCGGAGGCGGCGGAGGAGGCCGGCGCGGCCGAGGCGGCGCTGACGGCGGCGCAGCGCGCGCGGAGCGAGCGGAACAGGCTGGCGGCGCGCGCGCGCCGGCGGGCCGCGCCCGCGCCCCCCGCCGCCGGCGCGCTGTGAGTACACACACACACACGCGCGGAGCGAGCGGAACAGGCTGGCGGCGCGCGCGCGCCGGCGGGCCGCGCCCGCGCCCCCCGCCGCCGGCGCGCTGTGAGTACACACACACACACGCGCACGGAGCGAGCGGAACAGGCTGGCGGCGCGCGCGCGCCGGCGGGCCGCGCCCGCGCCCCCCGCCGCCGGCGCGCTGTGAGTACACACACACACACGCGCGGAGCGAGCGGAACAGGCTGGCGGCGCGCGCGCGCCGGCGGGCCGCGCCCGCGCCCCCCGCCGCCGGCGCGCTGTGAGTACACACACACACACGCGCACGGAGCGAGCGGAACAGGCTGGCGGCGCGCGCGCGCCGGCGGGCCGCGCCCGCGCCCCCCGCCGCCGGCGCGCTGTGAGTACACACACACACACACGCGCGGAGCGAGCGGAACAGGCTGGCGGCGCGCGCGCGCCGGCGGGCCGCGCCCGCGCCCCCCGCCGCCGGCGCGCTGTGAGTACACACACACACACGCGCGGAGCGAGCGGAACAGGCTGGCGGCGCGCGCGCGCCGGCGGGCCGCGCCCGCGCCCCCCGCCGCCGGCGCGCTGTGAGTACACACACACACACACGCGCGGAGCGAGCGGAACAGGCTGGCGGCGCGCGCGCGCCGGCGGGCCGCGCCCGCGCCCCCCGCCGCCGGCGCGCTGTGAGTACACACACACACACGCGCGCGGAGCGAGCGGAACTCTTGAGACTCTGACCTACGGTAACTGCTTTCCATCAGGCGGCCCGTATGCTTGTTTGTCACCTTAGTGGTATAAAAATACGACGATAGCCCGTCTGGAAAAGTACCTCTACAGCAGCCAAATAACAAATCCCTGGAGGTTTTCTGCGAGTGAGTGAGGTTACCGGGATGCTCCTGAGGAGCGCCAGCGACCGGGGTGGTAACACACAAGTAACATTTGTAGCGCGCGTTTATACACACATCGAGTAGGCCGTATGCTTGTTTTTCACCCGACGTGGAATAAAAAAAATGTAACTGATTCACGAAATGCGACTAGGTAGTTAACGTTGGTATTTATCAAAAATTACCAGAGGAAAAAATAATTCTTCTCTTACTAGTTACCAAACAGGGAAAAAAAAATTCTCTTGTAACTAGTTACCAAAGTTTAGTTACCTAAGTGGAAGAAGAGGCCAATTTCAATTTTGCTTTTTCTCCAAAATTTCAGAAGCCGCCGCATACAAACCTTCATATATTTACTCGAACTGCCTTCTCACCCCATTACAGTCCGGCTTCCGCCCTCGGCACTACATCTACTTACACCGCACTTATTAAAACCACTGATGATATTACATTGGGCATGGAGGATAAGATGGTCACCATTTTCATACTCGTCGTCTTCTCTAACGCTGTTGGTGTGGTAGACCATGATATTCCGCTTGCTGTTTTAGAACATCACAATTTCTCGCCTATACTTGGTACTGTAATGGTTCTCATCGAACCTTCGTGGTCGTCGACGAGAAGTACACGTGGGTGGCGAATTATTCGACGGGAAATATCTGTCTGCTGGTGTGCTCTAGCGTGCTGGTAACGCTGTAGCGTTTCGCGTGCCGCGGTCCCATGGTGGGTACAGAGTTGGTGCGGCGCGCTTGGTAAAGAATTGACAGGTCGCTGCACTATAAGTGAGATTTTTTTTTTTTTGGGACCTTTAAAGCGTCTCTAAGGTTAAAAATAAAAATAGGGCTTAGGCGCAGAACGGCTACTGGTCGTAAAATGTATCTATCTATATTACCTTTTTCGCAGATTGTGCTTTTCGCAGAATGCTTCTTTGGCAAAAGGTCGCTTTCGCACAATGTCTCTTTCACGCAATGTCACTTTCGCAAAGGGTCGCGACAGAGCCTTAGAATATACTTTCGATTTTTGAAGAAAAATCATTTATTTATTAAATTATTCGATTCAAGGCCCGAAAAAGTACAATCAGATAATGAAAAAAAATCTACTTTCCCCGAAAGTTGACTGGTAGAGATTGCTTTTAGCGTTAAGTCCGCCTTTTGTACCCTTATGTAATTCTGTGGTGAATAAACTTTAAATAAATGAACATATGTTATTCGTAAGGGCACAAAGTTGACGCGGACGGAGTCGCGGCCGGCAGTTCATAATTGAAACCGACAGGTCGTGCGGCGGCGGCGGGTTCCTGCCGGCAGAGGAGGCGGCGCCGGACCGCGCCGCGCCCGTGGTGCACCCCGCCGCGCCCGTGGTGCACCCCGCCGACCAGCCGCGGTGCCTCGACTGCGGCCGCAGCTTCCCGCAGTCGTTCCTCTTCGACTCCTTCGACTACAGCGTGTGCGACGACTGCAGGTTCGTCAGCCGCCGCACGCTTCCCCTTGACCAGTGCGGAGGAAGGTCTAAACATTGAGTGAATAACGGTCGACGACGATGAGGAACGGGCATTAACGGTGTACATAATAGAAGCAGCCCCCGCACTCTGTGGACACTCGTAACATGAGACGTCACTAGCGCGGCGTCGATGTACTGAAATTCCTTCACGCACATGCCACACCTTTCGGCCGGCCCGTGCAAAGAATTACGACATAAACACATCACGTGTGTATACGTGCAAACTGGTACCTTAGGGTTACTGCATAATAAGTAGATTAATACTTTAGAGCAGTGTCGCTGCGGACGCGTCGCTCGAATTGAAACACACACACACACTACTGTAGGAACTCATTTATTTAAAAATATTCAATAAAGTATAGTTTAACCGGTGAACGAAACCATAGCGAGATGCAATTTTGCTAGCGCGCCATCTATTATCAACAATCGACAATAATCATATTTTATCGACTTAACTTCAGACAATGTTTTATTATATTACAGAGCTATCAATGAACACAAAATATATAATTTAATGTATATTATATACTTATGTATATTACCAAACACAGTGTACACTGCTAATATAAAAATATAACAAAATATTTGAAACCAAATGTATGCACCAAACCATTTTGGACATCCCGCCCACCAAAGAACAAGTTCTTTAACAATCACAAAATATAAAGAAACAATCAATGTTATAACAGTTAGGTTCCGCCCACCATTACGGCACGGTTTGAACAGAATTTCAAATGCAAACTATGAACATTATTTGTTCGCAATCAGTCTTAACTCATTAACTTACATAACTACGAATGTAAATGACGAGTCCGTTTGTTTTTATAGAATGTTACACTACATTTAAACATCTTAAGTCTCAAACGTAACTCTCATTGCAACTTAAATGTCTAATGAATACAAAAAAAATCTTAGTTTAAGATAAAACATCAGAATGCAAAAAACATAATTTGTTGCATGCACGTTTACAAAATCCATTTTTAGTTTTAATAGTTACCACGCGGGTTATATTGTCTCTGCCCGGGTGTTTCTCAGTTATTCTACCTAAGAGCCACTTCGCAGGTGGCAAATTATTATCTCTAATTAACACAACATCGTCAATTTCTGGCTCGGTCTTTTTAGTAAACCATTTGTATCTCTGATTTAATGTTACCAAACATTCGTCGGACCACTTTCTCCAGTAATCACTAACAATTTTTTGTATAAATTTCCATCTACGCAGTCCAGAAACCTGTACCTTAGAGTAGTCTTCGTCCGGTATAACAATAAGCGGTTCGCCTACTAAAAAATGACCAGGCGTTAAAGGCAGTGGATCATTGGGATTTTCGCTCAAGTACGATAGTGGACGCGAATTTAAACACGCTTCAATCTGCGTTAGCACAGTAGATAGCTCTTCAAATGTGAGAGTGGAGTCCCCAATAACCCTTTTTAAATGCGCTTTAGTTGAACGCACACCTGCCTCCCACAAGCCCCCGAAGTTAGGAGCCTGAGGCGGTATGAAGTGCCAGGTAGTACCTTCCTTTACTAGTAACTGCTCAATCTCACTAGGAAGTTGAGATATGGCTCTGTTAAACATAGCTCTCAGTTCTTTATCTGCACCAACAAAATTAGTGCCATTATCGCTATATAAATCTTGACAATGGCCCCTCCTGGATACGAATCTACGGAAAGCAGCAATAAAGCCTTGTGCCGTTAAATCAGACACGGCTTCAAGATGAATCGCCTTGGTTGCTAGACACACAAAGAGACAGATGTACCCTTTGTATGCCTTGGATCCTCTACCAGGGGAAAATCTTACATTGATGTGTCCGGTAAAATCAACACCTGTACTCTTGAACGGCTTGGTAGGTGTGACTCGCGCTCTCGGCAGCTGCCCCATTAATTGATTGTTATTTTGGCGGGAGTACCGAGTACAGATAACACATCCTCTGTAAAATTTCTTGACACGCTCTCTACCTCGAATTATCCAAAATTTGGATCTCAAAAAATTAAGCATAACTTGTGGCCCTCCGTGCAGTGTCTTCACGTGAGCATCTGAAATTATCAACCTAGTAAAATGAGATTCACTAGGTATAATCACAGGATGCTTCTTATTAAAATCTTCTTGTGACTGAATGATGCGCCCACCAACTCTTAGAATCTTTTTCTCATCAAGAAAAGGATTAAGAGTGTGTAGCTTGCTCGATTTAGACACGCATCCATGAGACTTTAACTGCTTGATTTCAGCTTCAAAATGTAAGTATTGGGTTTCTTTAATACAAGTGTCCATAACCTCGTCCATTTCCTTTTTTGTTATATATTTTTCAGTAATTCTCTGGTCTTTAGATGATATTAAGTTAAGAAATCTCCTACAATATGACAATATTCTTAAGGCTCTCTGTAAATTAGAAAATTTCGTCCAAATAAATTCTTCCATAATTAGTATCACAGCAGTTAAAGTTTTTATGGATCTCTGCTCCTCGTTTGTAGAAAATGTTTGGTCGGATTTATATTCAATATTTTCGGACAAAAAGTTTGGGCCAAACCACCACAAGTTATGTTTTGTTAGATCTGAACTGAATAAACCTCTTGACGCACAATCTGATGGATTGTCAACAGATTTGACATGATTCCATTGCTCACGGTCTAACATGGTGTGAATTTCTGACACTCTATTACTCACAAATGTTGTCCAATTGCTGGGCTCTCCTCTAATCCATGCAAGTGCCACCATGGGGTCAGACCACGCGAATAACTGATCCTTAGGTATTTTCATAATTTGTGATACCTCAAAAATCAAATGCGTAGCCAGCAAAGCCGCACACAACTCGAGTCGCGGAATAGACATCTCCTTTTCGACTGGTGCTACTTTGGTCTTTGCTGTCACTAAATGAACATGAATATTACCTGTGGCATCTCTCACTCTATGTAGACCGCAGCAGCATAGGCAGCCTGTGATGCATCTGCAAATGCATGCAATTCTACGCTATCACCTGCTCTTGTATTTAACCATCGAGGGATCGTAATGTGTTATACATTGCTCAAATCGTTACGAAATAAAAGCCATTCATTCAGAAGATCTGGAGTAAGACTGTCGTCCCAGCCTAAACCCGACTTCCACAGTTTCTGAATAAATATTTTGGCCTTTATTAACATAGGAGCAATCCATCCTAAAGGGTCGTAAAGTCTCGCTATCTCAGACAACACTCTCCGTTTTGTGACAATCCCACTCTGTTCAGGCAACTGGTAAGTGTACTCAAATTTATCAGAATTCTTATTCCACTTGATCCCTAAAATCTTGACTGCATCGTCAGACTTCAAAATTAAGGCTTCATTTGAGTCTTCACTCCTCTCTCTGATGTGATTTAGCAAGTCCTCGCAATTAGTGCTCCACTTTTGCAAGCGAAAACCACCGGCTCTCATCAGCTCATTCATTTGGTCGAAAATGGTAATGGCTTCACTTGCTGACTCGCATCCGGTTAAAAGGTCGTCCATATAAAAGTCCTCTAGAGTAATATTGGCTGCTATAGGGCTTCCATGATGTTCGTCCTTAGCGAGTTGCTGGAGTGATTTTACTGCTAAATATGGTGCCGCTGATGTCCCGAAAGTAAGTCTCAATAACCTATAGTGCTGAATGGGTTGGTTGGGACTAGGCCTCCACAAAATTCGTTGAAAATCGATGTCGTCTTCATGCACGAGTATCTGTCTATACATTTGAACTAAATCTCCCGCTAAACAAATTGGATGACGCCTCCATCTCATCAGAATATGGCGCAAATCCTGCTGGAGTTTAGGGCCTACAAGAAGCGTATCATTTAGTGACACATTATTGGTCCCCTTGCATGAAGCATCGTAAACAACACGCAACTTTGTTGTCTCCTTATCTAATCTTTCGACTGGATGATGAGGGAGATAAACTGCCTTGGGCTTATTTATCTCATCAATCTCTTTAATCTCTCTCATATGATTCTGCTCAATATAATCATCCATCACTCTTTTATATCCCTCATACAGGGATGGCTTCTTAAGCAATCTCTTCTCTAGCAGATGAAATCTACGACGTGCAATTAGGTTTGATTGACCGTATAAACATTCTGGCTCAGAATTCTTAAATGGTAGACGAACTTTATAACGGCCATCTTTTTCTCTCTCTGTGGTTTTCTCGTAAATTTCTTCGCATCTGATCTCTTCTTTGGTCATCTTCCTTTCTATCATGTTTGGTTCCCTTTCCACTTCCCAAAATTGTTTCAGAAGTTCATCCTCCTTCACTCGTATATGCAAATTAATTACTCTCTGTTTTGGGGATGATGCATTCTCGATTCGACCTGATAAAACCCATCCGAATTGCGTATTTTGCGCAATCGAACCACTTTTATTAGGATGTTTTAAAAGACCGCTCAAAATAATTTCACTGTGGACTTCTACTCCTAAAATAACATCTATTCGCCCAGGGGATCCATAGTGAGCATCAGCTAGAGGCAAATTTTCAATCTCTAACCAATCTTTAATTGTAACCTTGCTCGTGGGAAGAAAAGATGTTAAGTTACTCAGTACAAATGCATCAACCTGTACAGTAAACTCTGGATTATGAAGGGACTCCAACCTTAAAGAAACCATGCTTTTAACCCTAGTTTCGCCATCTCCTACACCGGACACACGACCACTCACAGGTACACGTTTCAACCCTAAAGACTGAACGATGGATTCAGTCACAAACGAGGCTTCTGAGCCTTGGTCTATTAACGCTCTTACAATTTGTGAATAACCGCTAGCAGAGACAGCCTTAACCATAGCAGTGGCTAATAACACTTCACTTTTATTGTCCATTGCGAAATGTGCAGTCATTCTTCTCTCTGGAGTTCCACTTGACGATTTCACCGGACCACGATTCTCAATACTCGTAGTGGTTACCGGCGTTGACTCTTGAATTTGACCCCTGTCAAAGTGCAGTAGTGTATGGTGCCTGCGGCCACACCGACGACAACACGTAGGTAAACGGCAATTTTTTACCGAATGACTCGAAGAAAAACAATTAAAACACAGTCTCTTGGATTGTATAAACGCTGATCTCTCTTGAGGAGACTGGTTTTGAAATTGTTGGCAAACATGTAGTAAGTGTTGACCAGGACATATCACGCAAGCGATCTTCTTCTTCTCTTCCTGAACTGAAAACTTAGGGAGTTGGATCTGTGGCAGCCTTGCTTGGTTGCTCGGTTGAGCAAGTTTTGTACACTCTGAAACTTGACACGTTGAAGTAACCGCATTTAATTTCTTGAAGTCATCCTTCAACCTCGACTTATATTCCATAAACGTTTCCTCGAACTGATTGTATATATCATTTATAAAATAATCTTGACTAACCAAAATTTTGTCTCTTTCTTTCTCTCTATTTACGGATGTTATAATTTCTGAATGCTCATTATCAAACTTTGACCATAATCTTTCTAAATTCTCCAACCTTGACTCAACATACGAAGCAGTAAGGCGGTCCTTAGGTGACTTTTTATAGTTTGCGTAGCCCTTCAGCAAACGCTCAAAGCGATCCACTTGATTTAATAAAAGGGACTCCATTTTGTAGTATTAACTGTTGTTCGTAAGTTCGCAATACCGCTCAGAAACTATGTCTCTGAAAAGTCGTGCAAAAATTACAAGTCGATGGCACGGTCAAAAAACAAAGTCCCAGACGTTAACACCAGTAAAATGTTAAAGTCCACAAACACGCTGAGAAACTAAGTTCCTGATAGCCGTGAATTTTCTAAGTCCCTGAAGACGGCCAGAAACTAAGTCCCAGATACCACACCACAGTCTAAGTCTATAAACACAACTAAATTTACTAAGTCTATGATTCACTTCACTGAATTCTTCTAAGTCTTTTTAACTTTGTCACTTTTTCACTATATTTTAGTACTCACGATTTTTACAAGTCCATTTGATTTCTTCCCGGGTTTCGGCACCAGTTGTCGCTGCGGACGCGTCGCTCGAATTGAAACACACACACACACTACTGTAGGAACTCATTTATTTAAAAATATTCAATAAAGTATAGTTTAACCGGTGAACGAAACCATAGCGAGATGCAATTTTGCTAGCGCGCCATCTATTATCAACAATCGACACTAATCATATTTTATCGACTTAACTTCAGACAATGTTTTATTATATTACAGAGCTATCAATGAACACAAAATATATAATTTAATGTATATTATATACTTATGTATATTACCAAACACAGTGTACACTGCTAATATAAAAATATAACAAAATATTTGAAACCAAATGTATGCACCAAACCATTTTGGACAAGCAGTGTTTCCCAAACATTGTTTCGTCATGGCCCGGTAATTTTCGCACTGCCCCTTCGTGACCCACTTTATACTTTTAAACCCCGAGCTGGTTCCATTAAGTAAAATAATACAAATTTATTAATAGTAAAAATGTTTTATTAATACTATATATTTTGGTATCGTACGAATATTCACGATGCGTCCATCGATAGTAGTTATTATTTTCTAAACGGGGCGGGAATGTTGCGACCCGGTATTTTATTTTAATGGACCGGTACCGGGTCGCCGGCACACGGGAAACACCGCTTTATGCTGCGGCTACACTACCTTACCGTCTACCGGGCTGTTTACCGCAATAATTGTGGCAGTAATTACCGTTGAAATTACTGCGTGAAGTGGTGTGGTCACACTAGAGTTTACCTAGATATGCCAATAAATTAGGCGGTAAAAATATCATTTTTCAAGATGGCGGTTGAAGCTACAGCTGTTATATTTATTTAGATGGTTTCGGTCTTTTTTCTTCTTCAAATCATCATTGTACACCGCGATTTTTATCGGGGTTTACCCGACCGAAAGCCCATAAAAAGAGACGGTTCGCATTGGAATAATTCCAAAACTCAAGCTTTTTTCATTTGACCACTCCATGTCGGTCGATACGTGCGTCGCCGTTGAGCTCATGTTGCACACTGGACAAACGGTAGTGTGACCACAAACGCATTAATTACTGCGGTAAATCTCTTTGATGTGCGAAAAAAGACCGCCGCCGGAGCTATTGTCTACCGTCATTTGCCATATTGATTGGCATTGTAAAATTATGGCCATAAATCGTGGTTACACCTAGGCGTTGTTGAAATTATGGCAATAATTATTGGCATATCACGGTACTGTAGCCGCAGCATTAGAGGGTTATTTTGAACGATCGTGAATACGAGACTGGATTAAATCTAGTCACTGTGATGCTCGTTACCCTAAACGTTTCACGCGAGTCGTAATCGGTCATCGATCATTATGCAATCTGACATCGCGTCCGCCTATAGAGAATATGGAATAAATATGAACATTCAAATTTAAAGAACGTGGAGGGCTAACGGAGGTGTCGGCGCAGGGACGAGGAGGGCGCGCACGCGCTGGTGGCGCGCACCGAGGCCAAGGCGGCCTTCCTGCTGCAGGACTGCGACCTGGACGCGCGCGCGCCGCCGCTGCGCTGCCTGCTGCGCCGCAACCCGCACGCGCGCCGCGGCGCCATGCGCCTCTACCTGCGCGCGCAGCTGCTCGAGCGCGCGCTGCACGTGTGGGGCGGCGCCGCGGCGCTGGCCGAGGAGCGCGCGCGCCGCGAGCGGGCCCGCGAGCGTGTCGCCGCCGGCCGCGCCGCGCGCCGCCTGCGAGCGATGCGCATGGAGGTGCGCAGCTCGCTGTACACGCGCGCCGCGCCCGCGCACGAGCACAGCTTCGGCGCCGAGCGGCCGCTGCCCGGCGACGACGACCTGTTCGAGCGCACGTGCGCGCTCTGCGGACACGTCGAGCGCTACGAGAAGATGTGACCGCCGCCCGCTTCGAATACGCGATCGACGATCTATTCGGTCGTTTATTGCCGCCGTGTCGTTCAACTAAAATTACAATATATATACCTATTTTAAACTTCTATTACGGCACCGATGACTTTTATTTCCACAGATCGTACTCGATGTTATCGCATATGTCGCGGTAGCGAAGCCGGATATACCGATTGTGGAGTTTATCGAATAGAAAAAGATCATAATGATGTAAACCGCTTCACCGGAGAGGGTTCAATCGTTCGTTTTACAATGACGTGGACATGACCGAACGCGACAATAATCGACAATGTAATCGCTCTACGTGTCTCCGATGACGAAAGTATGTTAATCGGCCGGTTTGCGCGGTGGACGGTTGTACGAAAGATTTAAAAATGAAGACAAAAATATTACTCGAGCGCTCAAATGTCCGTGTTGAGCGAACCCGTACATAGGGTTTAGTCGACAAATGTCACATTCTGGAAATGTCAGACGAGTTTAAAAAGCCAGATTCTAATAATTTTAGATTCCAGATTATTGTTAAAATTAAAAATGCATTGTATTGTCCTTGAATCTGGGCTGAAAGCGTGTTCAAGATTTCAAGAATAATGTCAGTCATCCAGTGCTGACGTTGTGATTTCCGTCTGGTGATTGCGGTCTTGATTGCAGCTCTGCAACGTCGATGAGCTCTGTTACTCATTTTCACAATTTATCAGGTGTTTCAAAAATAATCGATTTTGTTATGTATATTAATAGTAGTTTATGAAACTGTTGCATAATAAGGGTTATTAAAATACGAGTGTGAGTTTATAACACGAGCCGAAGGCGAGTGTTATAATATACCACACGAGTATTTTAATACCTAATTATGTGCAGTTTCATACACTACTTTATCTAATCTCATGAAATATATGATAATAATATTTTAAATACAACCATGAAGTTAATCTATCAGCTATAATTCTTACTTATAAATCCATTTGCAGATCGAGCATGCGTAGTGCGCATGCGCGACGCGCCGCGCGGCGCCGTGTTCACAGATTATGTAGAAAAAATTTGCATAGTTGCAATGTATTTGCATTGCAACCTGTTTAAAATACCTGTATCCAGGGCTGAAGCTGTATCGAAATGGTAAAAAAGTTATTTTACGATACAGTTGTCCATAGAAGAGCTGTATCGAAAAATAACTTTTTAAATTTATTTTGACAGCTTGTGCGTAAAGACTGTCATTATGATACTGTGTTTAGTTTTTTAATGTGTAAATTTCAGTATGAGATTAGATAAACGATTTTTTCCTAATTGTCAATAAATTAATAAACGCCATAAATGTTATATTAATCATAGTTTTATTAATTAAAAATAAATCATTTTTTTAAATAACCGACACAAATGAGTTTTAGTAATAATCAACATTCTTGATCATGATTACCTCCTGGAACTTATTTGGAAGTTAAGCTAAGCTTTCGGAGTAAAATAAATATTTCTGGAGAATAAAAGGTCGATATACAGGGCGTCCCACGGCCGTGCCACATGGAGGGAAAGTATATGAAATGCTGAAGATAGAATATTTTACTGAAAGAAAACATCATTTTATTTTTAATAATAGTAGAACTGCATTCATAGATTTTTTGAAAATCGCCTGCCTCAACCGGGAATCGAACTCGTGAAATGTGAAAAAAAAAACACACGTGTATTTTATTATATCCTTCGACAGAGTTAAACATAAGGATTATTTTTTCCTAAATAACATAACAGTTGTTGGAAGCGCGGCAAAGTCGGAGGAAATTTTATGGACGAAATTTTAAACAAAATGTTAAATTTCACTATCTTCCTTTCATTTAAGATGCTATGTTTTTAGGAAAAAATAATCCTTATGATTAACTCTGTCGAAGGATATAATAAAATACAAGTGTGTTTTTTTTTCACATTTCACGAGTTCGATTCCCGGTTGAGGCAGGCGTATTTCAAAAAATCTATGAATGCACTTCTACATTCTATCTTCAATATTTAATATACTTTCCTTCGTGGCATGGCCGTGGGACGCCCTGTATATAGTGCCACAAACTTATCTGACCCGGTGGCCAAATTTAGAACTAAAGCCGCCATCTTGAAATGTAATTCAGGAATGATGAGCTGCTGCTACAGGTTAGTATTGCCAGGTACAATTAATTTATTTACCACGTATACACATTCCATTGAGGTGTATTTGTATATGTATTAACAATACTGTGTGCTATCCGAAAAATAAATAATTATAAAACCTCGTAAAGTATTTTGTTTTTTATTATTTAATTAATAACGTTCTAGCTACATATCCACATATGAGCAGGGTGGTGGAGGGGTTTTAACCGCTTCGAATGAGGGAAGACGGAACAGTCTATATTTCCCTTAAAGGCTGACAAAGGATCGACCATCTCTTGGTGTTGCTGATCTATGGGCGATGGTGATTGTGAAATGCGTATGGTGGTGATTCACATCAGGCGACCCACGTGCACGTTCCCCCCCCCCCCCCCCCCTCATATAGAAAAAAATCAGGCTTAGGTACAATATATTTTTAAATATTTTATTAAATCTCGTGTTATGAAAATATTGTGACTACGGTGACGTGGTGTATAAAAAAAAACGGGATGCTAAAATTGGTTTTGTGTCCGGCCCGACCCAAGTAATAGATGACGCTCATTACCTGCCAGAACTTCCTAATGATCTCTGTCCAGTGATCTGTATTCATCCGACACTACTGCGACATAGGTCTCTCCTCAGCAGTCGAGACCCTCGCCTGCGCGCTGACGGCGGCCAATAGTTTCGAGCCGCTCCAACGGTATTGACCTGACTTAACCACTATCATATAATGCTAATAGCCAGAACCGACGGCTTAATCTGCCCTCCGAAGTACGAAACTCGAGCTTCTCCGTGCTTCGGAGGGCAAGACGTGCCGTCGTCGGAAGTAATAAACCTATTCATAGACAGCTTTCGATTGACGTTACTTAACTTGCGTGATCGAATCGAATACACGAGTAACGATCCGATGAGCTATTTCCATTGATGGCTGTGATACTCGAGTACTACACACAATATAGTGTATGTCTGCCGTTTTTTCTTTTTATTAGATAAATGTGCTATATTTTGTATCCCTGACGCGCCTTGGTTGGTTTTCCTCGTGGTGAGCGATGAGCGCGTCGTTCTTGCCAAGAATGTAAGTAGTTAACATTTTTATTTTTAAGCAAAGACTGCACGATCACAACAAAGATCGAAGGATTTTGAAAGCGGGCAACGTAATATATTATGTGTTGTATTTTTTGTGGAGTAGGTAGGCGGTGGAACGTCGCAGCGGCGGAGCAGTCGCAGCAGACAAAGCGAAACGCTTAAATTGAACAGAAACTGTGGATATTCTTTAGCCGAGGTGAGGGCAATTAATAGCAAATAATAATAATGCTTAACTACTGGCCGTATTTCAACCTTTAGCCACGAATCTGTAATCTCCTCGTTGAAAAATAATAACACAATAATGAAGAGTACACAAATGCACTTTATTTCACTTCACTTTACAATATTTTTTGCCGATGATTCACTCATAAACTGGCCTCCACGACCCCCCCCCCCCCCCACTCCCCTCCCCCTCCGGCCCGTAGGAGGTCTCCGGCGGAGCACCCGCGAGTCCGGCTCGCGCAGCACACTCACAATTATATTAAAGTCCTTCGAGAGTTCGACGTCTTATTACATACTAAATACAATGGTCATGGGCCAGTTTACGATGTGAACGTGCGACGTTATGAATTAAATAAACGTTTTCAATATGTCTAAATAAAAAAATGCATACTGTTAGATAGCTTTCAAATCCTCTGGAAGGTCGTTCTTCGGGTGTTTGTTTTCAAAATGCTGTTTGTACGTCTTGGGGTCCGGCATCTGCGCCTGCAACATAAGTATGGAAATTGCATCAAAAGGAATTTACTTCCACGTACTTCATTCAACAAAATACAAGCCCCGCGGTTAAATACTTTGTACTCTATTGTAGACTATACGAAAGGAGGCTCAAAAGTTCGCTGGGAACACTTTCATGGAAGACTGTCAACAGGTGTCCAACGGGCAGCCAGCTTCTTGACCAATTTACACACGTCGTTAATGGTAGCATTGGCAAGCCAGCGCATAGGTCGTTTTGGTTCCTAATCGTATCGTGCATGTTAACTCCACCTCACAGAATAATGTCGCGTTCCTGCGAGTGAGTGAGGTCACAAGAAAGGAGTTTCTGCGTGATATATAACATCGCACGAGGGATATAGATATATATATATATATATCTATATCCCTATATATATATATATATATATATATATATATAGGGATATAGATATATATATCCCTCGTGCGATGTTGCGAGCGTTTATATGGCTACGGTAACCGCTTCAGATACGACAGCCGAAGTACGTAGTATGAAAATCATAAAATGGCTAAGTACGTATAGTAGACAAGGGATTTGTACGTGGCGCGCGTGCCAACAGTAAACTTGTGAATGCTACACTTAGTATGGATTTCTATCCGCGGCACACGTAATAAATCGTGGTAAATAGATTTTGTAAAAATTTGCTCTATTTTTCCCTTCGTATTCCAGAATAGTATACTTACCTACTACACTGTATTTAAGTACGTATTATGAAAGGCCATTCCAATCCGAAAGAAACGAATTATATTGTGTATCTAATATACTAATATGGATAAATCTACCTCGATTTGAGAACAGATATTTTTAAGGTAACACTTAATAATTGACTCTGAGCCGGCGCGCCCCAGTACTCGCTAGCTCCATTTGACCGCATACAACGAAGAGCAGTTCGAATCGTCGGTGACCCAATCATCTCGGATCGACTGGACTCTCTCTCTACACGCAGAGATGTAGATGTAGTCTCTTGCGTTCTATACAAATTAAATCACGAGGAGTGCTCGGGTGCGCTGTTTGATTTGATACCTGCCACCGAGTTCCACTGTACACACGTACAACTCGCCACAAATTAAAATTACATGCGTATCATCTTGATAAATTGACGATTTACTACAGTACGTTTCTTAAGACATTTTGTACCACGACCGGTGAAACTGTGCAATCAACTTCCCTCAGCGGCATTTCCGAACAATTACGACATGGGATCCTTCAACAACAGACTCTATGTTTCCCTTAAAAGTGGCAACGTATCGAAAAGGTCTTATTTGTTTAATATAAATTTGCTGAGCCATTCATTATACTGTTCGCGAGCAACTATTTTTTTAATGGCGGCGCTAGTATGCTGTGTATGTACATATACATACACAGCAACAGTACAGTATGTGTAGTAGGTATATTAGAACCGAAATGGTCGCGTACTGTTCGATTTGCAGAGATGTGTTCTCTCTCGAACTATCAAGTTGTAGAATAAATTACCTGGTGACGTTTTCCCAGGGAACTATAGTGATGTCCTTGGTTTTGTTAGAATCTATACGCTGCGGTGACCGCTTTCCATCAGGCGCGCCGTATGCTTGTTATCATTCCCTAGACCAGAGTTTCCCAACCTTTTTTACATCAAGGCTCCCCGGTACACAAATAATATTTTCATGCCCCCCCCCCCCATTATTTTTTCAGTAAGTAAGTATCTACAATACAAATCGCATTAATTTTATGTAATTTGTACAAAAAGAATTCATCACAATGAAGTTTGACTAAATTATAACGTTTTTATCAACCAATCTACAAGCGTACTAGGGAGTATAGTGACAATACTAGTGAGATACTTGAGCTTGCATTCTCCCTACAGTGTTTACTTCATTAACGCATTGAAATATTTTTTCTATTGAAAACACAAACGTCTCAAGCCCCTCTTGACATCCCTCTACGCCCCACAAGGGGGGCGCGCCCCCCTGGTTGGGAAACCCTGCCCTAGACTATTGCGTTACACGCATACAATTGCCCAATAGTAACTGATTGGTTATCATTACATCATCATCATCTCAGCGCATGGTCGGAGGATGTCCCCCGCGTGTGCCTTATTTCGGCACTGCCCAAGTCTCAGATCTTGATTTTAACTAGACAAAAAATTAGTCGTTAATTTGTCGAAATTTTTCGCCCAAAGGAAAAAAATTGTCGCTCTCCCGTTAAAGAGCTATAGGGTTTTTTTTTGTGGCAGTGCCGAAATAAACTTATTTCGGCACAGTCGATTCCTCTGGTCGAAGATTTTCGTCTTGAGACATTGAGGCAAATGAGAGTTCAGAGTTGCATTGGTTGTTGACTAATCCGAATTGTGTGCCGGCGGGCATGGCGTTGCGCAGCCTCGCTTAAAAGATAACGAAGTTCTTCTGTCATCATTACCTTACAAACGGAACACACGTGAACGAGCGCTTTCTGTGCAGCTTTCTTTTGGTCTGTTGCGCTGTGGCCTTGCTGTTTCTTCATCTTGGACTGCTTCTCGGCGGCCTTCGCCTGAGACTGAATTTTCTGCTGCCCGCGAGCCATCCTGTACAACAATAGTGAAAGTAGTTTGTAGCTGCACGACCAATATTAATCATTATAGGGTGCAGATCACTTTTCAAAAGCCTCATCCGGTGTTTGAGACATCTGCAAACGATATTTTGAATTTAGCCGAACGAGTATGGGTTTGCAGTTGAAATATGTGCCCATGTATTTGAACAGGAACTTAAGTAGGTACAATACAATATTGACAGATTTTTTACATGTTATATTAAGAAAATAGACTGCTTGCTTACAGGTTTTTCTACTTTATGCAATTCCTTCAAAAATTTTACGTTCGATAGTTTTGGAGATAATACAGTGGAAATGATCAATTTTCATGACTTAAATTTAGATGTACCTATATAGTAAGACCCCTCACAATTGATATCACACGGTAGCAATTCGCTTAAATCTATCCTGCTAATTTGTCATCCAGAAGTTAATACGAGAAATTTAATTTACATGTTACTACACATCTATCCGTGTTCGGGTCACTGAAATTAATGATTTGTTTTTTTTTCGATTTGTGTAAGGACGGCACAGTACTGTAACTATAGGTGAAAGAATTACTTCGATAGTATAAAAACTTCTCGAGATATGAAAACTTGATAATCACAATTTTTTCACTTCGATCACAGAGAAATTATTTACACTTTGTATGGAACAGCACCACTGAGATCGTTTAGCGTTCCACTAAGATCCTCCAGCATTCAGATCTCGATTCAGTCATTATGACGCGAACAGTCATGGTCGCAGCGATATACTACGTTAGTACTATTACTTATACTGTGGTTATACAGACATCTCAGCACCTCGATATAGCGCTGGTCTACCTGCCATCGCTGTAAAGATTCCAGAATAGCCCAAGTTTCGACGAAGTCGAAGGCTTTCTCTTAATCCAACCAAAAGTCATACAAAACGGCAGATAGTCAAAAACGGCACTGTAGGTTTCTGCACAATCTGCTGCAGTGTATGAATGTGATCCACGGTACTGAAGCCTTTACGAAACCCAGCCTGTTCCATTGGCTGTTAGTCATCAAGTCTTCGAGCGAGACGATTCGTGATAACCCTAGAAAACACGTGAGTCACGAGTGTTGAGTAAATACGTACTCAATCCTAATAACTATAATCTGAACTTACATCTAAACTTACCCGATTCCCGACGCTCGTTCACCGTAATCCAGACGGGCTCACGCAGACAAGAATAAGGGTTTAAGGACAGGAATACATAGATAATAATAAGGATACGTTCACCAGTTACACGGTTCAGTGTTCCGAGGTCGCCCAGCGATCAATCACTCTTGATAACTCTCTTGATGTCTATCCGCAGTCCAGCGCGGTTCCAGAAGTTATTACGCGAACTCCAGGTCGCGAATTCCCGTGTGTGCTGTAACTTGTCCGGAAGCTATCACAGCAACAAAAACCCGGCGTTCCAGAAGCGCGCCGCGCGCCGCATCTTTGCTAGATTATTTCCAGATAACGTTTTCCAGAACGATTCGAGTCTGCACAGCGGCTACGTGAGACCACTAGCGACTGCCGCGCGCGCGCCCCCTGACGGCGCGCACCGGCGAAACGAGTGTTGCCAACCAACAAGCTCGATTATGCCCTAACTAACAATCGATTAGTTTCCTGAGTAAAAGCTTCCTACTCCTACTAATTTCTTCTACTGAAATTCGTTGTGAGTTCCAAGGCAGCCGTAGTTTTACCCCTGGGACTGCAATGGACTTCATTGTTCATTGCCTTTTTTGGCGGTCGCCGCTGTTAATCCTGGCTACACAGGAGATACAGTGGTGGGAATGTGTGGTGGGCCCCCGTCCCCATTTATTAGTTTCCTGAGTCGATTTTAAATCCAACAACGAGTGAGATTAGCTTATAGTTCTTCAATAAGGTTTTGTCACATTTCTGAAAACCAAAACCATCAACTTTGTCTACGCGGTTACGCGATCTTGATCTACGCGGCTGGTGCGATCCCATTGTGAATGACAGAATAAAACAGACATTGCAGTTCCTTTAAAACAGCAGTTCCTCCAGCTTTCGACATTTCTGTTGTAATTCCGTATTCACCAGAAGCCTTACAATTTTTCAGCTGTTCAAGGATTTTATAAATATTTTGAAAAATTCACCTGCCCCTGGGATTGGTGTTCAAGGGTTATCACAATCCCACCCTCGCTGATGTCAAGAATGTCTTCAGTGTGATGGCTGGTTAACGGAGCTCGACAATAACCTATACAAGTAGCCGGTGTAGGGACAGGTGCATGTGCAGCATAAAGATTGCCATAAAACCACTGTATTTCCGCAAATATTTCTGGCTTTAAAGAGACAACACGGCCCTCCTCTAGCTTGAGCTTGGCAGACGGCGCCTTTCCTATAGGCTGTGAAAAGACCTTTGCTGCGCACTATTGCATTATCAATGCAATTGGTATTGAAGGTGCGTAACTCCCGCCGAATCAGCTTTCTAATCTGCTTGTTCAAAGCTGCATATACTGTCTAAGCTCTTGCGGATGCCGTCGCCTCCCGTCGCCTCTTAATAAGAGAAGTGTGACTTAAGACAACCGTAAAGTGGATTTTAGTGGTATTAGTGGCTAATCGTAAAATACATAAAAATCGTATGAGAGGCTTACGCGAGACTCGATTTATTTAAAAAAATGCGCCATTTAGCCAATCCCAAATACATTTGTCTGAAACTATTTGAAGAGTCAGTATATAGCGTAAGTAGATAAGGATGACACGGGCTGGTCTCCGCCACTCAATCTATTCGCTGGTCTCCGCCACTCAATGTATTCGCTTATTTTGCATAGGGTGGAATTGTGATATTATTTACGACCCCAGCTGCTCGAGAAAACCAAGCATGCCCTTGTTGTTCTTAGTCATCATTAAGATGTTTTTCCCTGCATGGTGCCACACCATTGCACTCCACAAGGATGTATGCAGCTGTTTCTTCAGCTACCTTGCATGCTTTCACAGGGGGCTGTCAGTATTCGGTTACAAGCATTCATCGGTGAACAGTGGCATTCATAAAACTGCCATGCTATTGGAAAGTACATGGACGCTATTGCCTTTTGCTTCCTTGGCAGTGATTACATCACTATTGTACCATTATTATTCTCATGCACTCTGCCTTTATAATGGTATAATAGGCTTCTTGGCATTGATATGCAGATGTTAATGTCTTCTGAAATTACACTGGCACCGGCGGTTTTCATTCCACAAGCGTCAGGCCTTCATTTGGATTTGTGTATAGTTGTATCTCCCACAAGATGAACTCTCCAAGACAACTTTATTTATATAAAAGTAAATATAACCAATATCCATAACGATTCTAAGACAATTCTTGTAATTTTTTATCTTTGTTCAGTGAATAGTGGTGGCACACCCTGGCAATTCCATACAAAAAAAACGTCAATGACAACACAAACAGACTGCATCTGTATATGTGTATGTAGATGCGCTATTTGGCACTATGACGAATGACATAAGATATTCATTTTAGGTAATATTGTGAGGTGGTGATGTCATTGTCATACTGTGTACTCAATATATGTAATGGCAACATAGTTTATAAGTTCAATTATAATACAGAGTTCGAACTCTGTATTATAACTGAACTTATGGCAGGGTCACCATGTGGTGTTTAAGGATCAAAATGAAACATATTAATTGTTTGAACTCTGTATTATAACTGAACTTATAAACTATGTCGCCGTTACATATATTGAGTACACCATATGACAATGACATCACCACCTCAAGTGCAATAATAAACATCTTTAAATGTTTATTTTGAATGGTTGGGATTATGAGATTAATTCCATCAGGCGCCTTACCGTGCTACACTAAATATTTCATGCAGATTGTAATTGGTTATTACATAATCTCATGACATGATCAGTGATTGTCTATTGCAAATGTGGAATAAATACCAATATTCAACTTCCAGAAACATTGAATTTACAAATCAACAATTTCAATGATACAATATGTAAAATTCATTGTAATTGATTTTGTAATGGGAAAACAAATAGTTTAATCATAATGATCAAATAATAAGAAATAAATAATTTTACCATGTAATACAAACTTTATGTATTAAGTATGTATATACAAACTTTCCTAATATGCGATGCCGTGTGGCAGCCCCCATGATCGGTTCCACATTCGACTCAGAGCAGAGGGGAGGTTGCCTAGTGAGATCAGCAGGGAGTGGCAATACAGTACGTAGTACCATTAGTTATACTAATAGTAATATACATAATTTTGGATGACCTCTCACTAGATGAACTGACGACTTGGAGGAGATGAATGTATATTCAGACTAATCACAGAAATACTGTACAGATTTTCAAATAGTGTTCACTAAGAGATAAGAGTTACTAGAAAGATTATAGGCAATAATTTAAGAACATTTTTCGAAAATATTACACCGGCAATATGTTATAAGTGCATCAAGTCGCAAAAAAGAATTGAGTCGCTAATTTATTGCAGCACATTGAACCTCTTACATAGATTACACTTTCTGACGCGACGCAGCTCATAATTACAAACTGTCATCGTCGTCTCCAAAAAACTAATTTGTGCCACATGCATGCCCCATTAGAGCGACGTTAGCACGTCACAACAGCATGTAATTTATTTACTGTTGAACAGCTATAGACCTGTTCAACAGTAAATATTATTTGGTACATTTTAACGGTTTTAGAGATTATCGAAGACTCCTAGTCATTGTGAAATCTATAAATCACTAGCTTCATATATGTGAAAAATGAATTACCTACCTTGCCAGAGGCCCAATACACGTTGACTTTGTGTTTAATGCAGGCGGATGAAATGGTCTCGTAAGAAGAAATTGGTTTCTTATTTGCTCATTCGAACGCAAACTTCCTGTGGTAGTATAAAAATTTCAATCCTTTCAGTAAATATCAAATCAACAAAACCAAAATACTCCTCTGACGCGACATCAAAAAAAGAAAGTGAAGTTGATTAGTAGCGGACAGGGTTGCTAGATCGAGTTTCTCTAATTTCGCCACATTCAAATATTCTTTTCACCTTAATGATAATGTCATGCAACCTTTCATGCAACAATATTATCATAAAAGAAATAAAACAAAATGAATAATACAAAACTAAGTTTACTAAGAAAATAATTAATAAAGTGATACTGTGGTTCATAAATAAAGTTATGACTCTATTTTTATTTTTGTTAATACGTTTTTGTTAATTATTTTACGAGTACATACGCGTTATTGTTAAAACGACCACTTTTAGCGGTAGGTAATCGGCGAACCCTTGGTGCTGTCGATCTCAATGTGCCGTGGTGATTGCTTTCCACCAGAAAGGCTTGAATGGATCAAGATCTATAGACAGTTTATCTTCATCTGCTATCTATAACCCGCAAGAACATTTAGTTATGTTAAAAAAAAACACCAAAACTGTTCTATTAAATAATTCGATACTTGTAATCTCAATTGACGTAAAGCACATTTTGGCCAAAATGAGCTATGAATGCCATCTTACTTAGTTATTTTTTCTCTTTTTTTCTGTCTAATCGACGTGGCTATACGGCCATTAATATCGATTTTAGACACATTGAAAATGTAACTTAAAGAACGTTTTCACTGTCAAATTGTAAAACTTTAGGTGGTATGTGACATTCATTAATTAATGCTTAACGTAAAGAACGTCAAAATCTCATATTGTGTTTAACAGCCCAACCATTTACTATAAATAATGCTAAATGTGCTTTAAGTCAAAGTCTGTTAATCATATCTGTAAACATAATTTAAAAAAATGTGCTTTACGCCCTATATAAAGCACACTTTTTAAAATTATGTGCTTTACTTCCATTAGTATAATAGACCTCGCATAAATTTTGAGGACATAAATACCCTTTTAATGTCGATATTGTACCTAATTAAAGCGTAAAAGGCTTCAATTATGTACACTATGATGGTGGAAGAGTTCTTGAAGTTCTCTAAAAAAGGATTTTTCACCATTCGAAGATCTAAAGCATTGGTGAGGGGTATGTCCAGACATGACCATAGAACAAACACTAATGAAGAACATGAAGAGTGTTGGCGGCATTACACACGAAAGAGGTTTCACGGAAAGTGTCCTCATGAATGGATTGCGGGGCTACCACTATCGCACTATGTATGTGAAGCAGTTGAAGAATTGTGTGGCATAAGATCAGCCAACACCAGCCAACACGTAGACTTGAGAGACACCAGGACCAAAAGGACGAAACCGATACTAAAGTTTGTACAGTGGATTCAAAGCTGTTGAAGACAATATAAATTGTTGTGATGCTAAGTTAATTGGCGAAGAATCAATAAACAAAACTGTTATCGAAGGCAATAAATTCGGAATTCTGAAGCTCAAGAGTGCAAATTTGATAAAGGCACTGTCTTCGACAACAGCTTCTGAAAAGTTGGGTAATGACACAGTACAAGTGGATATAACTAAATATTTTCAACGAACACTCTGTACTGTGCACTCCCCTGATGATCTGCAGGCTTGTTTTGTGCACGACAGTTCCATCATAATTATTTGAGGAGAATTCACTGATGCGGAAATTGAAGAAATCAGCTTTGTATGCTTTATTCAACAAAGTTGCTGAACAAACAATCGATACAGCGGATATGCTTTTACGTTATCGATAGTGGCTACCTTCTCCATCGGGTGGTATGGCCGTGTTGAGACGTTCAACATGAATGTTAGAAAATAAATTATATACTGGTAACACCTGTGTATTTTGTGTAATGTATTGACAGGGCAATACTGTCTTCCTGTTGTTGTTGTTTCCGTCATGGTGTAATCGCTGCCATTAAACTGTGCTCCACTATAAAGTTTTCTTTTATTGAGTAACCAGTAAAAATATAAACTACAGTCCACTTATACACATTCTTACATGGTCCTTCTCCACCTCAATAAAGGAGAACAAGTTGGTGAAAAGCATTTGGAAAATTTCGTGCAAGCTAGTGGTGAGCAAGTTGCATCTACGTGCCAACAAACCCCGCCGTGGATGACGCCATCGCAGCCAAAATCGTCGCCGAACATAATAACTTGCTACAAGAGTGCAGTGCAGCGCATAAAATTGCACCAGAAATCATCAACCATCAGCATCATCGTAATTCATCATCAAGTATCCATTTTTATTTTACATAGCTTCATTCACAGCTTCACATCTATACCGCTAGTTGCAGTAGCGCTAGGGTGCATCCTACAACAGCTACCAACATCAACAAACGCAGCGAGCGAGCCTATTATTGGACAGTTCGCTTCCTCCGAAAAGCTCCGAGGTGCTACCATCCAATAAGCGCGCGTCGGTCGGTGGGAGACGGAAGTCAAACTAGCGCCTTTAGCGGCGTTGTCAAGCAAGCATCGTCGTAGCAAGACAGCGACGCGGCGTCATCCGACATCTTGTTTTCGTTTCGCGTTGTGTTGTGCGTGCATTGTCTATTTATTATCTAAGTAACTACGTTATTTCTAATAAAACTTTCATTTTGTTTCTCACTGTTATATAAAAGTGAGGTATATTATACATATATTGTAAAGTTGTTGTGAACAATGTCGGAACAAGAAAAAATACTTGAATCTAAAAGCGATAACTCCACATTAACTGCTCTAATCAGAAAGAGAGCGTCCTTAAAGGGTATAATAACCAAGCACTATAATTACTTCAATGAACAAAGTCATAGCAATATTGACCGTCAGTCGATTGTACTTCGAGAAGAGCGGCTAAGAACGGCATTCCTCAAATTTGAGGAGATAAATCTTGAGGTGTGCGCCTTAGACCCACCCGCTGATGATTATGACACCGTGGAGGCCAAATATTTAGAGATTCTCACAATTATTAAAAAGTTAACACTTACTGACAACAAACCATTTCAGTCACAGCCGTATTATAATCAAAGGCTGCCCGATATATCTATAACGACGTTCAGTGGTAAGTACTCAGAATATAAACCTTTCATTGAATTGTTCGAGGCACTGATTCACAACAACCAAAATTTAAAAAATGTTCAAAGATTGTTTTATTTACGTAGTTTTTTACAAGGTGAATCGTTAGATCTCATAAAAAATTTGCCTATAATAGATGACAGTTATTTAGAAGCCAGGAAAATACTTGATGATCGTTATAATAACTCATATAAAATTACGAATGAGCATATTTGTACATTATTAGACATATCACCAATTGTCAAGTCAACGGCAATCAACATTAGGGGATTTGTGTCTACAATAAAACAGCAACTTGCTTCGTTAAAAAATCTAAAACATAATGTTGAACAATGGGACGCCATAGTACTATGTGTTCTGACCAGAAAGTTAGACCCACTAAGCAATAGGGAGTTTCAACTAGTCGGAAACAAAGCGCCTTCTGTAAACTCATTGCTTGATTTTTTAGAAAAACGTGCACTTGCTCTAGAGAATGCAGAGAGGGTATACACGCCTCTCGCACCCAAGGTTGCTCACATTGCCACCACTGTGATGGACGAAGCAGGAGCTACTTCTAAGACAGCACCGCCGCCACCAGTCTGCAGGCTATGTAAGTCAACTCACAAATTATTTACTTGTCCGAAGTTCAAACTCATGTCAGCTGCGGACCGACTCAAGTTTGTCACCAACAATAATATGTGTCAAATTTGTCTACATAATCACAATAAGAAGTGCAAATATTATTTCAAATGTGAAGTATGCAAGCAAAAGCACAACACTTTACTTCATCAAGATAAAGCACAATCTCCAGTGACGTTATTCCTGGAATCCAAATCTATGCAGGTACTGCTGCCAACAGCTCGAGTTAAGCTTATAGCGAACAATGGAACTGAAGTCCATGTCAAGGCCCTTCTTGACAGTGGTTCTCAAACTTCATTCATAACAAGCGAGTTAGTTCAATTACTAAAATTAAAAACCAATCATACAAATACTCCTGTAGTAGGTATTGGGAATAATGTTAGTAACATTCAAGAAAGTGTTATCATACGACTGTTTTCACTTGTTAAAAATTTCAGCATTTCTGTTACTTGTCACTTACTGGACACAATAACATCTAAATTGCCACAAAATGTAATTCCCTTAGATAACCTAGTAATGCCTCCAAACATAATATTGGCCGACAAAAGTTTTAATGAGCCAAGTGAGATCCATATCTTATTAGGTGCTGATGTGCTATTTCAGGTGCTATTACCGTCTGAGCATCCAACAAACATCCAGGTGGCGTGCCGGGAAGGGGTTACAAACACTGGGTCAACGGTTCCAGTGCTACAGACACAATTTGGTTGTGTGCTCGCAGGCTCATTTCCTACCATTAATAGTTCACACCAGGTAACATCTTTATTTTGTAAAACATGTGACAATACATTAAATGATACTCTTTCTTCATTTTGGAGAACTGAAAGCATTCCTGAACATTTTCCTGAAAAATTACCAGAACATGAAACTTGTGAAAAAGCATTTTGTGAAACTGTATATTTAGACAGACAAAACAATAAGTTTCAAGTCGCGTTACCACTCAAATTGCCATTAGACCAAATTAATAACACACTTGGCAATTCATTTAATTTAGCTTTAACTAGATTTAAAAATTTAGAATCGCGTCTTCATAAAAATAAAAAGTTGTATTACCTATATAAAAGTTTCATAGATGACTATATACAGCAAGGGCATGCAAAAATTATTGATATAAGTCAGTATGATATTGCCAATGATCCTGTATATTTTTTACCGCATCACCCGGTAGTCAGACTGGACAACAAAACTACTCCATGTCGTGTGGTGTTTGACGGGTCCATGAAAACTAATCGAAAGGTATCTTTGAATGACATGTTATTAAATGGTCCTGTAGTTCAAAAAGAGTTAATTGATATATTAATTTTATTTAGAACAGAAAAATACATTTTTACATGTGATATAAAGAGTATGTTCAGGATGGTCTCAGTAGATCCCAAGTATAGATCTTTACAAAATATCCTTTGGAGGGACACCCCAGAGGACAACATACAATGTATACAGCTTACTACTGTAAGTTATGGTCTCAAAAGTTCTTCGTACTTATCCACACGATGTTTAAAAGAGCTAGCCATAAGGTACAAGGATGAATTTCCGCTAGCTGCTTTCATAATTGAAAATTCAATGTATGTTGATGATGCTCTCGTGTCACAAAAATCGCCCCAATTATTGTTAGAGTCAAAAAGACAACTCTGCAATCTCTTAGAAATTGGTGGTTTTCATTTGCATAAATGGTATTCAAATTGTTCTCAATTGTTAAATGAGATCCCAATGTCACAACAATATTTTGATAACATTGACTTTAAAAAAGATAACATTTGTCTCAAAACGTTAGGTGTAAACTATAATGCCAACACTGATTCATTTATGCTTGCATGCACAATGGCTAACAAAAACATGCCTGTTACTAAACGTGAAATTCTAAGTTTCATTGGTGGGTTTTATGATCCTCTTGGTATGGCTGGACCTGTTGTGGTAACCGCAAAAGCAATAATGCAAAAGCTATGGCAGGCACAGATCAGCTGGGATGAACGACCACCAAGTGAATTGCTCAAAGCATGGTGTGAGTTTTATGATAGTTTACGGCTTATGTCACCGATAGCTATACCACGCTTTGCAAGTTTATGTAAGCCACATTCTGTTCAATTAATAGGGTTTGCTGATGCTTCCAGCTCTATTGCGCATGGCTGCTGTGTTTATTTACGCGTTATTGACGACACTAATACAGTAAAGGTTTCCTTACTTGCTTCAAAATCGCGTGTAAACCCAATAAGGCAAAATCTAACCGTGCCTAGGCTGGAGCTTAATGCGGCAGTACTACTTTCAAAGTTGATCGCTAGGCTCAGTGCTACTTTACAAGTAAAGCTTAAAATTGATGATATCATTTTATATTCTGATTCGCAAATAGTACTAGCATGGATAAATACTAATATTAACACACTGAATACATATGTTGCGAATAGAGTAAAAGTTATTACAGAACTTACACACAAACACCGTTGGTCATACATCAGTTCAGAAGAGAATGCTGCGGACTGTCTCAGCAGAGGCACATTACCCCATGTGCTACAAAGCCATCCTTTGTGGTGGGGAGGTCCAGGTCTCCTGCATAGTTGTGAGTACAATGTGAGTAACCTACCCGACTTGCCTATTCCTTGTGACCTACCAGAGGTTAAGCCCTCCTCTGCATTTTCTAGAGCAATGGTCTGCGCAGTTCCTAGTGAACAAGAACTATGTTTAGATTTCCTTCACAAATATTCTGACATCAATAAAATGCAACGCGTATTAGGTTATGTATTACGTTTTGTTCAGAACACAAGTACTAAGGTAAATAAAAATAAATCAATGTCACTGACTAGTAAAGAATTAACTGACTCATTGTTAACTATTATTAAATATGAGCAGCAAAAATACTTAAAAAATGATATTCATTGTTTGAAATCGAATAATACAATTTTAAAAGGTAATTTAAAACCACTACATCCATTTATTGATGACAAAGGTTTAGTTAGAGTAGGTGGTCGCCTAGAGAACGCCACAATTCCTTATACTCAAAAGCATCCAGTGGTGTTGCCTCGAGATTCTCGCGTAACACAATTAATAATTCAAAGCGAGCATGTAAAGAATCTCCATGCAGGGCCGAGACTTGTGTTGTCATCAATAAATCAAAAGTTTTGGATAGTTCATGGTATGAGAGAAGTAAAAAAGGCTATATACAAATGTATTATTTGTTTTAAGTTAAAGGCAGCTACAGCCAAACAATTAATGGGCTCAATGCCAGCTGATAGAATAAATACATGTAGAGTCTTCAAAAAGGTAGCTTTAGATTATGCTGGCCCGATAATGATAAATCAAGCCAGAATCAGAAAGCCTCTACAAACAAAGGCATATGTTTGTGTATTTGTATGTTTTGCAACTAAGGCTATACATTTAGAATTAGCTTCAGATCTTAGAACAGAAACCTTTCTAGCTTGTTTGAAAAGGTTCATATCACGTAGGGGTTTACCTTCTGATATCTATAGTGATAATGCATCAACCTTTAAGTGTGCCAATAGCCAGTTGCACGAATTATATAAATTACAAAGTTGTAATCAACATCAGAAGAAAATTCATGACTTTTCAGCACAAAGGGGCATTAATTTCAATTTTGTACCTTGTTACTCTCCCACCTTTGCTGGGCTAGCTGAAGCCGGTGTAAAAAGCATGAAATTTCATTTGAAACGAATTGTTCAAAAAAGTGTGCTCACCTATGAGGAATTGAACACAGTCCTGTGTCAAATAGAGTCTATATTAAATAGCAGACCACTCATTCCAATGTCGAGTGATGTAAATGACTATACTTGTCTAACACCAGGTCATTTTCTCATAGGTGCTGCGTTAAATGCTTACCCAGAACCAGATGTACCAACTACTAATAAATTAAAGTTTTGGAAATTATGTAACAGTATAAAAAACTCGTTTTGGAAAGTCTGGAGCAAGCAATATTTGAACATTTTGCAAACTCGTCCTAAATGGAGAGACATTCTGCCTAATGTACAGGTAGGGTCATTAGTGATTTTAAAGGAAGACGATACTCCACCTATGCATTGGCCAATGGCCAGGGTCATACAAGTTTTTCCTGGTTCTGACAACAAAGTGAGAGTCGTGGAAGTTAAAACTGCTAATGGCAGAACTCACAAACGTTCAATTGTAAAAATCTGCGTTCTACCTGTAGAAGTTAATGTATAATTTTATTGATTAATAGCTAGTCTCATTTAGTAAGATGCTATTGTAATAATTTACATTTGTGATTGCTGTAAAAACGCTACTAAGCATGGGTAATCTATAAAAAGTTCCACGTGTTTCCGCTAGATGGCGCTATAATTAAATTTTCAAATTATTAAATGCAAATTCAAATTTATTAAAATGTATGACATTTCTTATTGCAAATTTGAATATTTATTACGGAAAGTACTTATATCTTCCGTCGATAAAAGGATATTTTATTATTTGTAAGGTTCTATTTATTACAAATAC
Organism: Hypsopygia costalis; assembly: GCA_937001555.2. NCBI lineage: Eukaryota > Metazoa > Arthropoda > Insecta > Lepidoptera > Pyralidae > Hypsopygia > Hypsopygia costalis. Next base: position 93,108 of record OW443325.2, read on the forward strand.
TCATTTGTTTGTCCTACCTAGGAATCCAATGGAAAGAACTACCTACTAGTTTATTTAAATAGGCAAATTGATTTAATATAAAGCATTCCATTGAGATTAGAAGTGCATCATAGTAAACTTAATTTGCTCTTTGATTTTATTCAGCATTCCGCCATAAGTTTATTTATAACTGTGAAGCATTTCTCCTGTAGGCAGTATGTTGAGACGTTCAACATGAATGTTAGAAAATAAATTATATACTGGTAACACCTGTGTATTTTGTGTAATGTATTGACAGGGCAATACTGTCTTCCTGTTGTTGTTGTTTCCGTCATGGTGTAATCGCTGCCATTAAACTGTGCTCCACTATAAAGTTTTCTTTTATTGAGTAACCAGTAAAAATATAAACTACAGTCCACTTATACACATTCTTACAGGCCGTAAGAAGGCACTTTCTCGGATGCATACGATGCATACATCTCTTTCATTCACAACAATTACGGCCAACTAGTTGTTATAGAATTCGATGGCTACTCTGAAAATGATCTAAGTACGAAGAGTATAGAACGACAAAGACGACTTACGAGTATACAGCGCAAGACACGGCAAATTGCTTTCACCTAAGACACAGCTCTAGTAGAACCACAGGCCAAATTTCTCTCCAATACTCGTATAAAGAAAACTTTATTTCGCAACCCGTTGAGAACCTCAACAGGAATGGCATATATACACGTCTTGCCAAAGATGAGCATCATCTTGGGCAAGATTTGCTCCTGTTACAACTACCATTGAAGAATGTGACCGATACAAGCAAGTCGTTGTAGTTTGACAAGATATTGACTTGCTGGTCTTACTAATTGCATTAACCCCCGAAGGTAACTACTACTACGTCAGCTTTCTACGGAAATGGTAGATGCAGACAGTACAACGGTTTAACAACAGACCCCTCTTGCACTACATTCCCACCGTTTACAACAATCCAAATTCATCCTCTGAAGACATCGAAAAGGCTGGCGAACGCATAATTCTTGCGCCTTACAAAGCTCGACCCGAAATCTGGATTTGAACCATCATACTCGTAGATATGTTTGCTTCAACAAATTAGTGGGACATGCTAAGAATGCAGTTATTTTGGCGAAATTGCCGCCTACATCGGCTGCTGCTCGCTATCACTCTCGACGAACCTTTCATCAGGTGCAAAGTTGGAGGAGTGACTTTTTACCACCGGGAGAATGGACTTGAAAAAAAAAACTATGAATTGCCTAACTCCGGTTTTAAATACAGAGCCGCCAGCACCAGCCTCTATATTAAAATTAATAACGTGTGTTTGCAAACAAGGCTGTGGTAGGCGATGTGGATGCGTGAAAGCCGATTTAAGATGTACTATGTGCAAAAATTGTAGATGCCAGAGTTGCGTAAACGTAATCGAAATAGACATCGAAGAAGATTAATACCTATTGCTTTTTAAAGTAAAAGTGCAGAACAGTTTGATGTAAATTATACTGATAATATACGTAAGTTTGAAGAAAGTTAATTTGGCTGGTTTTATTTCCACTCCCTCTCAGGCAAGAAATGTACCTGTAGTAAATTTCACTATACGGAATCTACTGTAAACAAAAATACATTAAACTATCTCCCCAGACCACACTTGGGCACTCACTCACACTCACATCGCCACGCCACCTCACTCAACGTTTTGTGAGTTTTTAGAGCTTATTTCGCTGAATGGCCGAAAAAATTAAATTTTCAAAACAGCATAGCAACGTGAAATGAAGGAGTTTAGAAATAAATTAAACCTCTTTTTAAAGAACATATTATATTTTTTACTCATGTCATACATATGTTGGCGGTAAATTGAGAAATTTTGAAGAAAACTAAACTTTTATTTAAAAAAATCGATAAATTATTAACAACATTCATATTTCTTAAGTTACTGCGTAAGAATTTCTTAAGGTGCTGATGATTGCTTATTCTAGAATCTTTAAGTTATTTTAAAATAAAAAGCGCCGATTTATTACTTAGTTTATTATTTTATTTGTTAGTAATCAATTTTAAGTCCCTTGATAACACAAGTTATTTAAAATTACTTGAAGGCTATGTATGCTACACCGCCTAATCAACAAATAAAGTTAGTTCTTTAATTCAAAAAATAAGATTATATATATTTTAAAATTAGCTTTACATCTGCAAATTCACACTTTTAAACATTTATTTTTACGGCTTAGAGAATAATATTTTTTCAATCGTGCTTTACTCCCAAAATGAATCTGAGCCTTATAATAAAAATGGACGTAAAGAACATTTTACTGAATTTTCTTAGATGTTAGGCACATCTATTTTCTAAAATAACAAACTAGACTAAAAACTAACCATTTCATCGTCTGCATCTCAAGATTTTAGGTAAATGTTGTCTACATCACTTCTTTAGAACTTTAAAAACACAAGCGTAATTAATTTTAATCTAAAAAAAAAAACTTATTTTGGCTCTCCTGAAAAGTTGGATTTTGTGCTTTACGTCAATTGAGATTACAAGTATCGAATTGACCGTTATTTGAAGCTTAATTGGTTTGAGAAAGGCCCTTCCGGTTTTTCGCCTATTTGCCTCCTTTGCTACCCGTATACAGCTGTCTCTTTCGCACATCCGGTTCACCCCCTCCTACCAACCAGTGGGCAGACGAGAGGAAGTGGGGACTTGCTCGACCGTCTTAGCTCATTGGCGTCCTGTTTTTCGCCGAGTGCAGTCGTCTAAGGACGCAAGTAATTTTTTAATAGTGTTTGCTACAAAATGTCCGGTCTTGTAAGTAGCAATTTTCATTATTATTACAACTGCAGTTTGCCTCCATTTAAATAATGTCGACGGTTTTACCAAAACCGTCTCAACTTATTAATCTGTTTAGTACACACACGTTTCAGTACGGGTGCTTGTTACAGTTACGTTTTAATTTGGATTACGTTAACGGTGTTACCGTTCGAATTTAATATTTTTTGTTATTTGGTTATTGAAATATAAATTATTGCTACACCCGTTTGAATTTATAATAATAATAATAAAAACTCTTTATTGCACCAAGATATGACAATCATAAAAGACAATACATATGAGAGAGTACAATAGGCGGCCTTATCGCGAATGCAATTTCTTCCAGGCAACCTTATTATAAAGGATAAAAATATATGGTAGACAAAGGTAGGTGGCGCATGAAAACAGAAAACATAAACTTAACAAAAACTTAACATATATAAATACACATGATACGGTACACATAGATACAAAACTATATTGAACATGTCATCTGAATGAAGTAGAATAAAAAGTTCATTTCGAAAGATAGTAGCTTTTAACAAGGTGTTTAAAATTGTTTAGCGTTTGTGCTTGCCGGATTGAGAGCGGTAATGCGTTCCAAAGGCGAACAGCCTGAACAGAGAAGGATTTGGTGACAAAGTTAGAGGAATGAGAAGGGGTTTTCAGGCGAAAATAGAAGGCGTCGCGAAGAGTATGACCTTCGCTGTGGACGTTTCTGTGAAAGGAAAAATATTCTTTTAAGTAAGATGGAGTCGAAGGATTAAAGAGGATAGAGAATAATAGAGAAAGAATATGCAAATCTCTACGCTGGCGGATGGGAAGCCACTTGAGTTGCGTACGAAAGTTAGAGACATGATCATATTTACGGAGACCATATATTTAGTTGGTTTTACCGCTAGATGTTATAAATTTGATACACATACATTACGGAAGTAGCAGAATTTTATTATGCAATTTATTATTTTATTTTAATAACTGTGTTATCGTTTGAATTAAGATATAGTTATAGACATCCTACACACATAGATAAATAAAATGGTGATTATGGATCACAACAATGGCTTTTCACCGGAATCGCATTTCACCATAATTGACTATAATAATGACAGTGAAAATAAAAAAGTAATAGCATGTTGTCTAGAAGTTCTTTTAAATGATTAAGCAGTGTAAACGACCCAAAAAAGGGGGAGGGGGCGGCCAACGGAAACTTATGAGGATGCAAGTACAACCTTTACCTTTTCAGCTGTTGTTGCAGATCGTACTGAACGTAACTTCAGCTTAGACATATCATACCGTCAGTAATGATTTTATCTTTGTGTCTTATGAGATTTGATTACAGGATTTCATCAGACCTTTTGCAATTAATGGAAGTATATATATATATATATATATATATATATATATATATATATATATATATATATATATATATATATATATATATTCAAATAAAAATGACGGCTTTGCTTGCTTTTCGTTGGAGATTCACAATTCATATGACACACACGTTGGAGATTTATATGTTGGAGATTCACAATGCAGAAACATTGGTTACCTCTCTGGGATTGGTGCAATATACCCTGTCATTAATAAATCTGCTTCGCAAGCAGAATTGAATAAGCCAGTGTGTCATCCCTCACAGGGGTAGACTCATCATTGTTTTAAAATACCCTCGCAGGGTATGTTACGTGAAAATTGTGCTCAGTTGCGCATCTCGCATGGTAATAAACAACCCCCGCAGGGTTGGATTAATAGTCGTCCCCCGTAAGGACGCATCAGTATCTTAGATACCTCGCAGGGTATGTTACGTGAATATTGTGCTCAGTTGTACATTAAGATGCTAATAAACAACCCTCGCAGGGTTGTATTAATAGTCGTCCCCCGCAAGGACGCATCACTATCTTAAATACCCTCGCAGGGTACGTTACGTGAGTATTGTGCTCTGTTTGTACATTTGACATGCTAATAAACAACACTCGCAGGTATGTATTAATAGTCGTCCTTCGCAAGGTCGCATCACTATCTTAAATACCCTCGCAGGGTATGTTACGTGAATATTGAGCTCTGTTATACATTTGCTAATAAACAACCCTCGCAGGGTTGTATTAATAGTCGTCCCCCGCAAGGACGCATCACTATCTTAAATACCCTCGCAGGGTAGGTATGTTACGTGAACGTTGTGCCCCGACGCTTATTTCTTATACATATAATTAACCCCGCAGTGTTGTTATAGTAGTAGCTCCGTGAAAGATGAATACCTTCGCAGGGTATGTTACGTGAATATTGTGCCCCGTAGCTCATTACCTATGCATATAATTAAACCTCGCAGGATTGTTATAATAGGCGTCCCCTGCAAGGACGCATCATTATCTAATATACTCTCGCAGGGTATGTTACGTAAATGTCACTGACCTAATAATAAGAGGAATGTCATAGAACTAATAATTCCTTTTATTATTAATTCTGTGGTGAATGCTGTGCCCCGTCACACAATCCCTATGCTTATAATTAACCCCCGCAGATTTGGTATAGTAGTCGTCCCCGCAAGGACACATCATTATCTTAAATACCCTCGCAGGGTATGTTACGTGGATGTTGTGCCCCATCGCCATCGCACACTTCCCATGCTTATAATCAATCCTCGAAGGGTTGTTATAGAAATCTTTATTCACAATAGCTGACTTTAACAGTACAGCGAATCGTTCTTCTGTTGGAAGCAATCTAACAGAATCCTTTAGTTTGATAAAAAGCTAGAAGCTAACAGAACTAAAGTGGTCAGTACAAATGAAAGGATGCACACTGAAACATCTTCCAAGTTTAACTCCGGTAATAAAACAGTAAGTTTTAACAGTAACATGCTAAAAAAATAAGTGCTCCTGGTTTTCTCCTGTTAATAATAAAATGGTATTGAATTGCCTTGAGATAAATACAATTAAGGGCAAATAATTTGCACGCTGGCACTGTTGCCTCAAAGGCAATGACGATGGTTATCTTAAATGTGAAATCAGTCATTCATTTAGATGTGATTATGTGTACCGAGATTCATTTGAACAATTTTTGTGATCTTTATAAAGCAACAGATCACATCGTCCAATTTAAAAATTTTCAGCATCAATTTCAGTACGAATATTATAAAATCCGGTTCCGATTGTTATTATACATACATATATATATCCTAAAGATTCTACAACCCGCTGAATGCGGAAAATAAACCTTTGCTAATTTCATTAATTCACTAATGGTTTATAAGATTCGTTTACAAAGGTTAACTACTATAAATAGTAGGTCTGCCCTTTGCCCCGTCAAAATATAGAAAGTCTTTGCCTCGGTAACTACTGGGTAGCAAAGCAGTCACTCAAAATAGAAGGCTTGTACTTGAATATAAATATAATGCGCTACGATGACGTATGTGATACGATCTCAAATGACTAGTGGTTCGATGACAAGGGTTACAATAAAGATATACAATGCTATCGGTAATATAGCTAAAAAATAAAGGGCACCATGTTATTCCACATAGCGGTAGGTACTTTTGTACCGCAATGTCAAGCTGGTTCATCATCTTAAAATACTATCAGCAAGTGTTTCTTAAAATTTAGACTAATTTTGGTGGATCACTAAAATCCCCAAGTAATATAGTCAGAACAATATCCTGTATAGATACAGTAGCTTGACAGGCAGGTCAATCCAATAAAGCCTGCATTAATACTACATTCACACTTTGTAGCCTTAGGCACTAAACAAGACCCCCATAGCATTGTGGAATTGTTGGACTTGCAACCTCAGTTGTACCAAGACTCAGAACAGTCAGACTGTCTCAGAAATGCTGCTTTGCGTTTATAAACATCTTATTAATAATGCCACATACCAGATGTTTTCTCAGTGATACAATTTGAGAGAAGCTCAGTTGGTAATTACAAAATCATCATCAGATTCCTCTGCCACCTCATGCAGGTCTCGTAATTACATATCAAGGCATCAAACTTTGGGGCCTGGAAACCGCAGGAACACAGTCACATTACCATTAGAAGCATTAAATTGATTATACTACTAAAAGTATGTCAGTTTCTAACACAATCTAGGGTACTAGCCAGAACGACAATCCAATAGCTATTCCTCATATAAAAAAAAAAAAAAAAAAAATATCACCTATCTCAGTTAGGTGGGGCTTGAACCTGCGACCTCTTGATGAGCGATCGAGTGCTTTTTCCTACTGTGCTACGAGGAAGGGTTGTACTAGTGACGAATTCTTCAACTTCTAATTTTATTACTGTTGTGAAGTCGTACGCTTAAGTAAGATATTGCTTATATTTGATATGAGATGGAAATGAAATAGACGCTTCAAAGTAACATAATGTTCGAAATAATCCGAATGGTTTAAATTTATAATTACATATAAGTACACAGTAAATCATATCATCATAATCTTAACGTAGATTTGTTACATTGAGAAACTCCTATGCCTTGTTAAGTATGCAATCGGGATTACATGCACTATGCATTCCCTATCATCTGGTATAATCTAGGTGAGGGTATGACTTATCTTACTTATTATAAACTAGCTGATGCCCGCGACTTCGTTCGCGTGGACTTTATGATTCCGGCATATTAATACAAATACGAACTAAAGTAGATACATAAGAAAATATTTGGGGCAGTATTATACGTTAAAAGTCAACAAATTATTATTTTTATTTAAGATAGTCACCATAGTTTCAAAAAAAAAAAAAATGAAGGGAGTCTTTCCTTCGGGAGCTAATATGAAAAGACCTCAAGCGTTACTAATCCTCGATAAAGCCACATTGTTGGTACGGATTTTACGATACTCTACCCCTAAAGGGGTAGAATGGGGGTTGGAAGTTTGTATGAAAGTCCTATGTTTTTGAAGCAAGAGACTTGAAATTTAAAATGTATGCTCTATAGATGGTGTGGAGGTGTACTAATAATGTATCTTTGGAAATCAACCCCTTTTTGGGGTTAAAACGGGGGTTGGAAGTTTGTATGAAAGTTCTACGTTTTTAAAGTAAGAGACTTGAAATTTAAAATGTATGCTCTATAGATGGTGTGGAGGTGTACTAATAATGTGTCTTTGGAAATCAACCCCATTTTGGGGTTAAAACGGGGGTTGGAAGTTTATATGAAAGTTCTATGTTTTTGAAGTAAGAAAGAGACTTGATATTTAAAATGCATGCTCTATAGATGGTGTGGAGGTGTACTAATAATGTATCTTTAGAAATCAACCCCCTTTTTGGGTTAATACGGGGGTTGGAAATTTGTATGAAAGTTCTATGTTTTTGACGCAAGAGACTTGAAATTTAAAATGTATGCTCTGTAGATGGTGTGGAGGTGTACTAATAATGTATCTTTAGAAATCAACCCCTTTTTGGGGTTAAAACGGGGTTTGGAAGTTTGTATGAAAGTTCTATGTTTTTAAAGTAAGAAACTTGAAATTTAAAATGTATGCTCTATAGATGGTGTGGAGGTGTACTAATAATGTATCTTTAGAAATCAACCCCTTTTTGGGGTTAATACGGGGGTTGGAAATTTGTATCAAAGTTCTATGTTTTTGATGTAAGAGACTTGAAATTTAAAATGTATGCTCTATAGATGGTGTGGAGGTGTACTAATAATGTATCTTTAGATATCAACCCCTTTTTGGGGTTAAAATGGGGGTTGAAAGTTTGTATGAAAGCTCTATATTTTTGAAGTAAGAAACTTGAAATTTAAAATGTTTAGATAGTGTGGAGGTGTACTAATAATGTATCTTTAGAAATCAACCTATTTTGGTGTTAAAACGGGGGTTGGAAGTTTGTATGAAAGTCCTATGTTTTTGAAGTAAGAGACTTGAAATTTAAAATCTATGCTCTATAGATGGTATGACTTGAAATTTAAAATCTATGCTCTATAGGTAAAACAACTACATACTTACTATTATAAGGAGGGATGTATTATTATAACAATAAAAAGTACTTTAGGTTTTACAAAGAGGTTTTAAAAAATAATATCCGTCGACTTCATTGATTCTAAAAATTCGTCTAGATATTGATTGTTTTTAACTTTTTCATCTTTTTCCTTTCATTAGGTATTTAGCTTTTTCGAATGTAATTAAAAAATATTTGCAAATAACTAACTCCACGCGTACGAAGTCGCGGGCGGCCGCTAGTATATATATATATATATATATATATATATATATATATATATATATTTATATTTATATATATAATATATATAAAATAAATAAGACTATTGCGTCTAACTTGTAGCAGGTAAGAATAAAAGTAGCACTGTGGTTATTTTTTTTACAATACAATCAATATTTTGTTAAACTATTTATACTCATCAGGCTGAACAACTTTTGCTAAGGCGTCATTTTTATATTTCTTATAGTTTAGCTGAACCATTATGGTTCTGCATCAGGTGTTCCAAATCTTGGATTTTTATACCGAGATGGAAATTTCGTGTCCACGTTTTCAAATCGATGCCATTTTCGTAATTGACATTTTAGAAAACCATAGAATCAACACCCATATTGATATTGTAACATTTCAACCCCATCGCACCCCCACAGGAGTGCTCTTGTGTCACGTCGATTATGTTAGATTATAAAATAGCTGTTGTTTTCGGAATCAGCGACCCGATAAACCATAAAAACAATACCCATGTCGATTTTCAGACGTTTGCACCTCATTCCACCCCTTTAGGGGTTGAATTTTGAAAAATCCTGAAACACATGTTTACTCATTTATCTACAGAAGATCTCGTGTAAAGTTTCGTATAAAATAGTCCAACTAATCTTGGTTCCCCATACAAACTTTGGACCCCCATTTCACCCCCTTAGGAGTTGAATTTTCCAAATTCCCGTCTTAGTGAGCATCTACGTCCTGAAAGGAACCCCTATACAAAATTTGAGACTCCTAGCACTTGTAGTTTCTTAGATTTTGTGATGAGTGATTTTCTATAAAGAAAAATTTTCTTTAAATTTTAAATGACGATAACTTTTTAATCTGACATCAGATTTCGATGAAACAAAGCCTATATGTTGCTCAGGGATAACCTTAATCTTTTAGTGAAAACCGCGTAAAAATCTGTTCAGTAGTTTTAAAGATTAGCGAGTACATACAGACAGACAGACAGACAGACAGACAGACAAAAAAATCAAAAAAATCTTTTTTGTGTTCTGTTACTCTTTTTTTATCGCCCGCACTAATTTTTCGTTAATTTTATTAAATGTACAGACACGCGGTTCCTACTGTTTTATTATATGTATTGATTAACGGTTAGGTTAATATAAAATGAACAAAATTGCCATAATACGTCCCAATGGTTCATTTTTTGCCTTGTAACCTAGCAGACTTGTCTGGTCGAGATGCTCGCATGCCTCAATATAATGTTATATAAAATTGTAGTGTCTACTTCAGTGCTACATAGAAAAACACAGAGGTTTGGTTTACTTTTTTTTACGTTCTTATGCTTTATTAAAAGAGCGCTTAAGTTTTTTTTTAAATCTATTTATTTAATACAGTGGATAACACATGAACGCGATTATTATATTGACTGATTAGGTTATTTACAAAGATACATTGACGATGAAACCAATGCTTTGTTTATGCATACAAACACTCTCCTCCTATGACGGGAACCTTTTTACGATTTGAGGCTTCCATCATTTTGGATTCATATCGACGAAGCATTACAAGGGAATTATGGACGAAGAGCTTGCAATTTGGTATTTGTTATTGTCAGTTATGAAACTTGTGAAAGGCTTTTCAATATTTATTTATTAATATGAGGGGCTCGTGCAAGCTTTCATCCCGAACAGTGACTGTTGCTAATTGGTTAAAAACATTATTGTCCGTAGCCGAAATAATGGTTGGTATTCCTGGGCAGCATTAGAACCACCGTGCCCTATAAGAGCTGGGCTAACAATGTTCCTGGGGACCATATATTACTTATTAGCTAGTGCAGTCTGGAGAGTTGACAAAACATCATTATATACTGGAAGTAATGCTGTCTCTGATTTATAAATTAATTCACAGCAATTTAGCAGTGATAGCTATTACTAGTCATAATTGTGCATTTACGACTAGATCCTAATGTATGTACTAGATGCATATATTAGCAAATAATCGAATTGGAACCAAGTTCGATACCTAAGCTTTTATACCTCTGTGAGCATATTATCTTTTACAACCGCTTCACATTGGCGTACCTACCAACCAGCCAGGCGATAACAAACATGTCTCAAACCAATTAAGCTTCAAATAACGGTCAATTATTTAATAGCAGCGTTTTACCTGAAAATAAAACGCTTATTAAATACTTACCTTATTTGAAGCTTAACTTTAATTTCTGCCTGGCGTTTTCGACTCAATGAGCTAAGACGGTCGAGCAAGTCCCCACTTCCTCTCGTCTGCCCACTGGTTGGTAGGAGGGGGTGAACCGGATGTGCGAAAGAGACAGCTGTATACGGGTAGCAAAGGAGGCAAATAGGCGAAAAACCGGAAGGGCCTTTCTCAAACCAATTAAGCTTCAAATAAGGTAAGTATTTAATAAGCGTTTTATTTTCAGGTAAAACGCTGCTATTTCTATGACTGAATGTTATGATATTAACAGAGCATTGATATAATTAATATAATTGACGAGCTCGGTGGTCGAATGGTTAGCAATGGCCACTTTGACTCCGAGGTCGCGGGTTCGATCCCCGCACAAGACAAACATTTGTGTGCATGAACATGTCTGTTTATCTTGGTCTGGGCGTTTTCTATGTATAATATGTATATATTTACAAAAAAAATGTATTTAAGTATTATAGCAGTTATCTAGTACCCATAGCACAAGCTTTGCTTAGTTTGGGACTAGATGGCCGTGTGTGATTTGTGAAGAATATTTATATTTATTTATATTTATATATTTATAATATATATAAATTGTATTAGTAAGTCTAATTTTATTACATTATTTTACTGATTCAGAACCTTAGAGGCTCAGAATTAAAATAATATTAACTTTAAAGCTAATTACCTACTTAATATTTGAATATTGGCAATTCCTATAAGTAATAATTATATTCGCTACTAATAAAAATCTTCAGTTCGAATCGAACGGGTACTTTCACACAGTGACATAGCAGGGAATGATGTGGTAGACCAAGCAGCACGAGGCAGTTATGAAGAAGATCATACTTCTTCTCTTATGATTCCATAATATACTGATTTATTTAATGCATGTAGCACAGTCCCTTTTTAGGGACTGTTATTTCTGTACAATGATTCCAATGCTCTTGTATTGGATTAATGTTATAACTTATTGTATTAATGTAATATTTTAATTTAAATGTACTAGTATTATATGTAATTGTATTGATTGTTTTAATAGAATAATTAGGTATAATTTGGTACAATCTTTCTTTACATTTTTTATTTCATTTCTAGGTACTCATTTACACCATAGAAACATTTTACGATTAGATAGTCTTTAAGTTTTTTATCAAAGTCTCTATATTTAGTCTCTTCCTTTATATCTTTAGGCAATTTATTAAATAATTTTACGGCCATGTAGTATGGGCTACAACTTTGCATTTTGATACGAGACGGTGGTAGATATAACTTACTTTTATTACGCGTATTTATCTTGTGCATTTCGTGTTGCTTTTTGAACAAGTTTGGGTTTTTATGTACAAAGGAGCATATGTCGTGTATGTATATAGATGGCAATGTTAACAACTTGAATTTAACAAAGAATGATTTGCAGCTTTGTGTATTGTCAATTTGGGCTATTATTCTGACGCACTTTTTTTGAAGATTGCATTGGAATCATTGTACAGAAATAACAAAAGAAAAGGCACATTGGTACGCTAAGATCCAAGGAAACCCTCCAGTCCAATCTTGGTTTTTGACGTGACAACGTCTTATAATTCGATGGAGCCGGCTGCACGCACGAAAAAACATGACTCATGCGGCGTTACCTCGCTCTGAGGCGTTCCATTAAACCATTTTTTAAAAATCAAATACGCAGATTGTAGAAGATTTGTTAGCATCATTGACAGAAAGAGATTTGGCCGCGGACAATCCGTACTTACCCTTTGAGTATTAATCCACTCAAAGGTACTACCTAAAGAGACTCAAACTGGTGAAGACAACGTTGACCTTGATCATCTGGATTTTAAATGTCAACAATTCAATTTAAATAGACTCGTGCTTAAAACTGCACGTAAAGAAATGTGCATTAGTAATGAAGTAGAGTAATCTTGAGGATTAGACTCAACTCAACGTTATGCTTAATTCTACAAACCTTTATTTAATTAAGTAAGTAACCTTAGAGTATACATAAGCATTAACTATGTATACTCTAAGTAGTTAACACAGTAGAGAAACTCTGAAATACTTTGAACAATTTGAAGAAAATCTAGACTTTGGGCTACAAACGACTAGTTTCCAAAGCCGTTAAATAAATTAAAAAAGAGTCAAAAAAAACAAATAATCATCTCATCTGTGAGTCAAATTAATGACATCAAGCATTCGTTTCATGTTGTTGAAATGATTTTGAGTTGATTATTTATTTTTGATATAATTGTTGCATTGTTCATTCTCGAACTTAAAATGAGACCAGTCTCTTGCTAATTGTTTATTTTTATATGAATTATATTTACATAATTTTATTTATATAAGTATATTTCGTAATTGTAGGCTGATTCTAGTCAATCTATTAGAAAAGTTTTGATTAAGCGCACAATATGCACGCCAGCAACTTAGTGAAATCCGCCAGCAGGTGCTTCACCAGCAAGCATCAAAAGCTGTACAGGTAAGCGAACACAGTACCATTTAATTCAAATAATTCTCATTCACTTGCATTCTGTTACAACTATTTACTTGGACTTTGTACTAGGGCACAAGTATGTCCCGTATACGTCTCAGGGTTAAATGGCTTTGCGTGCCAGTTACATTGACATTCTTGGTGATGATCGATTGATCAAAGTCCGTAATAAACATTTAATAGAGAAAATAATATTGCCAATTTAAATATTAAAAATGTATTCACATTTTATATACTTATAATCACACATTCCAATTAAAAAATATTTATATTCATTATTAAATTATTGCCTACAGTATTTATAACATAAAGAATTGTCACATCACAATGTATTTTGGTAACTCATACATGGGAAAAGCTGCATTAGATCCCGCCCTAGATGTAGATAAATAAATAATTTTCATATGCCCTACTTTCTCCTGTATATACCTCATTATATAACATACAAAGGGTGAAATATTTATAATAATATTTCATAATAAAAAATAGCAATAATCATGATCATCATCAAAGACAATATTCATAAAAGAATAACACAGTATACTTTTATTATATACTAGCTGGCCCGGCGAACTTCGTACCGCCTAATTGTCAATGAATGTCGTGGTATACATATGTTGAACAAAATTTATGATGTCTTGAAATTAATATAATGAATAATAGAAAATAATAGAGAAGCACGATGGCGTCATTGCACGTGTCAGTCTAATTGTACACGCAAGTTAAGCAACGTCAACCGTAGCCTGTCCATGGATGAGTTTATATTATCTCGAGCTCCTCCGTGCTTCGGAAGGTACGTTAATCCGTCGGTCCCGGTTGTAATCATTAGATTAACTCGAGGTCCTCCGTGCTTCGGAGGGCACGTTAATTCGTCGGTCCCGGTTGTTATCATTAGATTATCTCGAGCTCCTCCGTGCTTCGGAAGGCACGTAAGACGTCGGTCCCGGTTGTTATCATTAGATTATCTCGAGCTCCTCCGTGCTTCGGAAGGCACGTAAGACGTCGGTCCCGGTTGTTATCATTAGATTATCTCGAGCTCCTCCGTGCTTCGGAAGGCACGTAAGACGTCGGTCCCGGTTGTTATCATTAGATTATCTCGAGCTCCTCCGTGCTTCGGAAGGCACGTAAGACGTCGGTCCTGGTTGTTATCATTAGATTATCTCGAGCTCCTCCGTGCTTCGGAAGGCACGTAAGACGTCGGTCCCGGTTGTTATCATTAGATTATCTCGAGCTCCTCCGTGCTTCGGAAGGCACGTAAGACGTCGGTCCCGGTTGTTATCATTAGATTATCTCGAGCTCCTCCGTGCTTCGGAAGGCACGTAAGACGTCGGTCCCGGTTGTTATCATTAGATTATCTCGAGCTCCTCCGTGCTTCGGAAGGCACGTAAGACGTCGGTCCCGGTTGTTATCATTAGATTATCTCGAGCTCCTCCGTGCTTCAGAAGGCACGTAAGACGTCGGTCCCGGTTGTTATCATTAGATTATTTCGAGCTCCTCCGTGCTTCGGAAGGCACGTAAGACGTCTTTCCCGGTTGTTATCATTAGATTATCTCGAGCTCCTCCGTGCTTCGGAAGGCACGTAAGACGTCGGTCCCGGTTGTTATCATTAGATTATCTCGAGCTCCTCCGTGCTTAGGAAGGCACGTAAGACGTCGGTCCCGATTGTTATCATTAGATTATCTCGAGCTCCTCCGTGCTTCGGAAGGCACGTAAGACGTCGGTCCTGGTTGTTATCATTAGATGGCAGTCGTTAAGCCAAGTGGCCTTTAGGCGGCTTGAAATTACTGGCGTCCGCCAACTCGCAGTTGAGCAGCGTGGTGAAGTATGCTCGAAACATATTCAGTTGAAGGAAGACCCGTATTTAATATTACCCAGCAGTGGGTAAATATTAAGTTCAGTATTTTACTATGTCACAAAATAAAGTACCATGACACTTGACAACCAATTAATATTCATTTTCAAGCATTCATTCATAAACAATTTTCAAAACAACAACGGACAACTTTCGCGACGTAAAAGTTAGACCAATCGATTTGACATTTAATTGAAAATCAATAAATATCCCAATCCGTTTTCAAATTTAATTTTTCGACAATTTTGTCAATGTTTTAATACTTATTATCCTATACCCACATTTCTGAACGCACGCATACATTTGACGTACGCACGTTAACGTCACGTTTGACAGGTCCGACATCCACGAACATTTTGTATGGAAAAATGATTTTTCTTTTATTTTATTTTTTTTCGTAAATTTTCCAATGTTTTTAATAGTTATTGTGCTATTCTGGACGGAGACAAATCCAACAAATCAAAAACCATGGCAATCGGTCCAGCCGTTCTCGAGTTATAAGTGTTGTAACAAACACGACTTTCTTTTATATATATAGATTTTTATAATATAATAAAATAATTTGTATTATTCCATTTAATTAGGTTTATTTTTACCGACAGTTATTTTTTTACAGCATTATGAAGGTATTAAGATGCATGACTAATAAAGGCCATAAAAAAATTAAGATTAAAAAAAATAAGAGTAGTGATTTTGAAAGCTATATCGACAACTTTGGTTCTCTGTCTGATTTCCTTCTTCCGGATTAGATCCTTAAGGAATATTCTGAGCATATCTCTCTCCATAGCTTGCACTAGCGGCCGGTCCCGGTTTCGCACGGGTGGACCATTTAGTAAAAAATATAGTCTATGTTACTCAGTAGCATTCTAATGGTGACAGAATTATCGAAAACCGTCCAGTAGTTTTTGAGTTTATTCGTAACAAACATACAAAAATACAAAAAAAAAATCCTTATTATATTATTATAGCAGCCAGTCCCGGCTTCGCACGGGTAGCCATATTTTTTACAATTTTTTTAACTTTTTTTTTTGTTGTTTTATTTTTTGAATCGAATCAAATTTTAGAATACGTACATGAATATATTATGGTGTCACAGACTTTTAGTAGATTACAATAATATCTACAAATTGTTCTATCATCAATAGTTTTTGCAGCGACAGCAAAGGATGATTTGATTTTAAAAAAAAGTCAGCTGGTCTTAGCGTGGTGGATTATACATCAGCTGTGATTTCCTCTCACTCGAAAATTTGTCAGATGATAGCTTACATGCAACTTTGAAAGGCTTACATGCAGCTTACATGCAACAAAAAAAGGCTTACTACAGGACTGACGATTACCTTAATGATAAAAATGTATGGCAAATTCTCGGCACAGGATGTGAAGCACAGGCGTCTTATCTTTACAAGTAGTATTGTGGATATACATATTTAGACTTTATACAATATGTATATACACTCTATACTATGATTTTTTATATTCTTATTTTTTTTACTATTTTATTTTACTTTATTTTTTTTTTATTTCTCTTATTTTGGTTGAATACCATTTTTCTTTTTATTGTATTATGATAATATTGTTTGGCTATTTAAAAAAAAGACCTATATTGACAGTTTCTTTCGGCATTTCTTCTCGTCAATGGTCATTCCGAAATGCTGGTAGATAAAAAAATATACCTAATTGTAAAAGATGTGTCTAAGTGCCCGCGAGGGCCCACAGAATAAAGAATTTTGACTTTGACTTTGACTTTGAATAAATAAATACGTCAGCTGCCTCTATGTTGGTGGAAAGCGCGTCAGCTGATGCAGTGAAAGGTGGCGCATGGCCCAGGCTCGAGCGCCGATCGCTTATTCTGATTATTAGGGTCTGATGATGGGATGTGGTCGCCGGCAGAATAGAATTGCGCCACTCTATCGCTCTGCGCTGGACAAGGCGACGTAAGGAATCTCGTATAACACATTAGTTTTTCTCCCCGAAGACGGGCAGCAGCGACTCCCGGGGTATCCCACCAATAAGCTGCACTTGCCAACTGAAGTCGGTTTTTATTTTTTTTCCAAAATCATTATTTTGTTTTGAACAGCGGCGCGCGGCGCGCGGCGGGCTCGGCCCCGGCGGGGGCGCCGGCCGAGCGGCGCGCGCCGCGGGAGAGCGGCTCGTTCACGCTGAACCTGTTCCGCGGGCGGCTGGAGCCGGCGCAGGTGTTCCCGTACCCCGAGCCGCTGGCCGAGGAGCAGCTCCAGACGCTGCGCGAGCTGGTGCCGCCCGTCGAGAAGTTCTTCGAGGAGGTGAACGACCCGGCCGCCAACGACGCGGCCGCGCAGGTGGAGCCCGCCACGCTCGAGGGGCTGTGGGCGCTGGGCGCCTTCGGGCTGCAGGTGCCGGCCGAGCTGGGCGGGCTCGGCCTCTGCAACTCGCAGTACGCGCGCCTCGTGGAGATCGTGGGCGCGCACGACCTGGGCGTGGGCATCACGCTGGGCGCGCACCAATCCATCGGCTTCAAGGGCATCCTGCTCTTCGGCTCGCCCGAGCAGAAGCAGCGCTACCTGCCGCGCGTCACCGGCGGGGAGTACGCCGCCTTCTGCCTCACCGAGCCCTCCTCCGGCTCCGACGCGGGCTCCATCAAGTGCGTATAGCGGCCGGCCCCGCTCCCGCTCCCCCTCCCGCTCCCCCCCGCCGCCTCGCTGACCGTGTGTGTGTGTGTGGCAGGACGCGCGCGGTGCTGGCGCCCGACGGCGAGCACTTCATCCTGAACGGGTCCAAGATCTGGATCAGCAACGGCGGCATCGCCGAGATCATGACCGTGTTCGCGCAGACGCCCGTCGAGAAGGACGGCCGCACGCAGGACAAGGTATTATCTCAAAGCTAGGTTCCGTTCGCGACTTCGGCCGTATGAATACATCGCCGACGTAAAAAGTTTCCTACGCCTCATCCGATCCTATTAGTCCAAGAGCGGGCACCAATCTAGCGGTCTCTGTTACCGCGGCTACTCCCGCCGTCTGACCGCGGTCCTTGCGGTCACTGTAACCGCGGCCACACCCGCCGTCTGACCGCGGCCCTAGCGGTCTCTGTTACCGCGGCTACTCCCGCCGTCCGAACGCGGCCCTAGCGATCACTGTGACCGCGGCCACTCCCGCCGTCTGACCGCGTCTCTAGCGGTCATTGTGAACGCGGCCACTTCCGCCGTCTGACCGCGGACCTAACGGTCGCTGTGACCGCAGCCACTCCCGCCGTCTGACCTCGGCCACTCCCGCCGTCAGGCCGCGGCCCTAGCAGTCACTGTGACCGCGGCCCTAGCGGTCACTGTGACCGCGGCCCAAGTGGTCACTGTGACCGCGGCCACTCCCGCCGTCTGACCGCGGCCGTGCGCGGAGGAAATGATAAAAACGGAGTCACACAAATATAAATAACAAGGCACTAGAAGTCTCTCTCAATATGATGCATTTGCAGCGCGAAATTCGTTGAAGTTTATTATTTCATATTTACAAATTAATTTATGAATTTTGTTATCTTAAAATACTTTTCTTAAAGGTTGTAGGTATCTAAATATATAAAAGAAGAAACTGACTGACTGACATATCAACGCACAGCCCAAACCGCTGGGTCTATAGATTCCAAATTTGCCACATAGGTTCCTTATGACGTCTAGGGGTGCACTAAGAAAGGATTTTTCAAAATTCATCCCCTAAGGGGGTGAAACGGGGGTCCAAAGTTTGTATGGGGAAACAAGATTAGTTGGACTGTTTTATCAGAAACTTTACACGAGTACTTCTATAGATAAATGAATAAACACGTGTTTCAGGATTTTTCAAAATTCAACCCCTAAAAGGGTAAAATGGGGTAAAAAAGTCTGAAAATCGTCATGGGCATGGTTTTTATGGTTTATCGGGTCGCTGATTACGAAAACAACAACTATTTTATGATCTAACATAGTCGACGGTAATATAAAATCACCCCTGTGGGGATGCGATGGGGTCGAAGTATATAAAATAAGAAACTGAGTGACTGACTGATATTTATCAACGCACTGCCCAAACTGCGGGGTCTAGAGATTCCAAATTTGGCACGTAGGTTTCTTATGATGTCTCGGGGTACACTAAGAAAGAATTTTTGAAAATTCATCCCCTAAGGGGGTGAAACGGGGGTCCAAAGTTTGTATGGGGAAACAAGATTATTTGGGCTATTTTATCCGAAACTTTACACGAGTACTTCTATAGATAAATGAGTAAACACATGTTTCAGGATTTTCCAAATTCAACCCCTAAAGCGGTAAAACGGGGTGAAAAAGTCTGAAAATCGTCATGAGTATTGTTTTTATGGTTTATCGGGTCGCTGATTATGAAAACAACAACTATTTTATAATCGAACATAGCCGACATGACATAAAATCACCCCTGTGAGGGTTGATTGTATGGTTTTCTGGGACGTCAATTACAAAAATGGCATCGATATGAAAATATCAACCCCTAAAAGGGTAAAATGGGGTCAAAAAGTCTGAAAATCGTCATGGGTATTGCTTTTATGGTTTATCGGGTCGCTGATTACGAAAACAACAACGATTTTAAAATTCTACGTGGCTAACGTGACCATCATTCGTTGAGGTGCGATGAGGTTGAAATGTCTATATATTATAAACGCGACAGAATATCTGTTACCTCTTCACGCCTAAATTGCTGGACCGATTTAGATGAAATTTGGTTGAGGATGACCGGTCGAGTGCTCTTCCAACTGAGCTGCCAGGAAGGTTTGTGTTGCTGACGAATTTTTGCATCTTATATTCTACTGCGTGAGTCACAGTGTGGTTATTCCATTTTTCAAAATTTTTATAATATTCTGGCAAGTTGGTCAAGACAACTATTTAAATAATAATAATAATAGTTTATTTCCAGAAAAAATACACAAATTTTATGCTTAAGTCTAACTTATTTAGCCAAGTATTATACAGCAGTAGTAATACAGCATCCGTAGCCGAACTAAGTTTAAAACCTGTATTTGAAAGAAAGAAAGAAGAAGAAAGAAAAATATTTATTTCAACGATCCACAACATATCAGTACATAATACACTCATTTGCAAAAAAAACGGGCGGTTTTGATTTTCATTCATATTTAAAAAGATACAATACCAAAAAGGTTTCAATCGTTTGTACACGTTACTGGCCGGTTTTAAAAATGCTGTGGTATTTAAAAAAGTACGTTCTAAATTCAATTTTTCATTTGATGTTCATTTTTACAGAAAACCCCTTTTTATCCTACATTTTTGGCGCGAAGTTCCAGAAGTTAACATCGACTTTCATAACTTTTATTCAATTTTTATCGATTAATTTCATATCCTTGACTGTCAAAGCTTTATTTAATGCTGTTTGGCTGTATCAAAAATGGTAGATAAAGTGGTAAAAGCTACCAAAATTATCGCGCTGCTTGAAGAGGGTTGCAGCCAATGTTTCGTGGCTAGGAGGCTAAATGTTAGTCGCTCGACAGTCCAAAGGACCTGGCAGCGATATCAGGAGACTGGTTCCGTCGAGAGAAGGCCTGGTTCTGGAAGAAAACCATGTACCCAACCACGGGATGATCGTTTTCTTGTGAGTCGCGCATTGAGAAATCGCAAATCTTCGTATGTGGATCTTAAGAACAACCTCCAAGAAGTAAGAAATGTGCATATTAGTCTATGGACGGTCAGGAGGAGGCTTCTCGCTGCCAATATACGCAGTCACCGCCCGGCCCGCGGCCCCAAATTACTCCGTGAGCACAGAGTTCACAGGCTTAGGTTCGCTAGAAATTGTGAATCATGGACTCAAGACGATTGGAATAGGGTTTTGTTCTCTGATGAAGCCAGGATATCTCTGTTCGGTGAAGATCGACGTCGGCGAGTGCTAAGAAGACAAGGAGAACGCTTTGCAGAGGCATGTTTCGAAGAAATCACACCTTATGGTGGGGGCTCTGTTATGTTTTGGGCAGGAATTAATTCAATGGATCGTACAGAGTTAGT
This sequence comes from Hypsopygia costalis, assembly GCA_937001555.2. Taxonomy (NCBI): domain Eukaryota; kingdom Metazoa; phylum Arthropoda; class Insecta; order Lepidoptera; family Pyralidae; genus Hypsopygia; species Hypsopygia costalis. The sequence continues at coordinate 114,537 of OW443325.2, forward strand.
CTTCATTGAAAACGGCTCACTGACTGGGCATCGATACATAACGGAAGTTCTAATTTCTCATGCACAACCCGCATTGGCCGCTCTGGGTGAAGACTCGATTTTTATGGACGACAATGCTCGCGCCCACCGATCCCGCGATGTTAATGCGTATGTGCAAGAGGTCGGCATTCGTCGTTTGGATTGGCCAGCTCGAAGTCCCGACCTCAATCCCATAGAGCATGTCTGGGACGTTCTGAAACGGCGTGTGAGATCAGTACACCCGGCTCCGCAGACCATCAGAGAGCTGAAGAATGTGATTACTGCGGAGTGGGAACGTATTCCGCAAGCAAGTATCCGGGATATACTCGCTAGCATGCCCAGACGAATTCAAGCTGTGATTTTAGCTAGAGGGGGTCACACTCGATACTAAACATTTATCTGCTTTTACTTTATTAAAGAAAAACAAACAAAAAAACTTTTTTATTTTTACTTCATGAGCATATGCACTACTAGCGAATATACACTACTAGCGAGGTTTAGCATTATTTCCCATAAATTGTATCTAAATTTTATGAAATACTGATGAAAACGATTATTTTCTTATTAATTTAGCAAATTGTGTGGATAAAACTACCTGTAATTATCAAACAAAGAAATATTAACATTTGAAATGGTTCATTGCTTAGGTGCCCGTTTTTTTTGCAAATGAGTTTAGTAACAGGTGGTAAAATGGTGTAACATACACATAAGTCGTAGATACCTATTAATTATTACAGTACCTATAATCATATCACTATGCACCTTAATGCTGTGGAAGTGAAAAAGGATTCTGATTCAGTATAAGTTGCTGCCATACCAGCAACACTGATTTTCAATCAGAACCTTAAGCGCGAAAAAAGTCGCATTAAACAATTTGTGGCAAAGATTTAGATAGAAGATACAGTATATAAATATGTAATATAATATGACAATAATTAACAATATAAATAAAATGTGCATATGTTGAACACAGGATTTTTTCCAGTATATTGTGAAAAGTAAATGGCTAATGTAACCGGTTTCGTAGTTTTCGAGATATAGGCGTTAGAGTGAGGACAAAATATAGGCGTTAAAGTGAAGATTTCGAGATATAGACGTTAAAGTGAAGAATAAATGAATATGAATGTTATTATTATTATTGATTTGACTTATATGAATGTAAGTGGGATATGTACGTACTATTCACCTATACATTAGAGCAATGCAAGAACAATAGTTCTTGAGATATCGATAGAGGCTTAAGAGACAGTGACCAGTACTTATAAATATTGAAGTTAGCTCTGATTAATAATAGGCGGTTTCCATTTGGGCATCAAGAAGGTGAGATTTAAATTTATTTTTGAACGAAGTTTTGGAACGACAGTTCCTTAAAGGAGGAGGTAATGTGTTCCATATTTTTGATGCCCTATAACGGAAGCTACCCCTCATGCCTGCAGTCCTGTGCCCCGGCATGCACATCAAATAAGCCTGAGCACGAGTTGGATGTGTTTGTCGGCTAGATGCCCATGTGAATTTTTCTTCGAGATATTTTGGCGATTTGGTCTTTATCACATCAAAAAGAAGTGTCGCTAAATGTAACATTCTGCGTGCTTTCATGTTGAGCAACTTTGAGTCAGCCAAGTAAGGTGAGATATGGGATCTGGGGGGAACATTCAAGCAAAAACGAGCGCAAGCATTTTGGACTCGCTGGATGAGGCGTTCTGATTTAACGAGTAAACAAGGACCAATAACTACGTCGCAGTAATTTAATTTTGACAAAACAAGCGCTTCGCAAAGTTGAATACGAATTGAAACACTCAAATATTTGCGAATTTTATAGAGAATTTTCAGTCTGTACAAGCAGTTTTTACACACATCAACAATATGCTTCTCAAAACGTAACTTTTCATCCATAAGCACCCCAAGATTACGAGCTTCTATAACACGTTCAATAGGGACATTATTTACTACAAGTTTAGGAGATTGTGCTGTCGATTTAGTAATTTGTGACTCAGTTCCGATCATCATAAATTTGGTTTTATTTGCGTTTAACACTAAAGAATTACGTGCAGCCCAATCTGCCACTCTATTTAAGTCTTCGTTGAGTTTGTCTAATGTAATAAGAGTGTTGGATGGATGGCTAGACACACACATATATTTCAGCATACGGCGCCACTCGCCGTGGTGATTACCATTATTAGATATACATACAATTACATATTGCATACAAAATACAAGTATAAATAATAATAAGATACATTGAGTCCTGGGAAAGGACATACCTATGATAGTTGTAAGGGTGGTTTCCCTTACGTTACTGGTTACTTGTTTGCTTGATGTGGAGTGCAGAAAGGTAAGTCACCAATAGTTGTAGTTAGTATAATTTCTTAGTTATGGTGATTATAACTCAGATACTGGCAATTCCTTTCTCTCGTGTATTGGTTCGATGTTATGATTGCACTCACCGATATTAGTGACAATATTTACTTTTATAGTAATCAAATGTGACGCGTGCGCGCGGAGTCGCCGCATCAGCAAAATATAAAATTAACATGTGTGGTGTAAACCGTACATTTTGGGAACACCAGAAAAGAGATAAAAAGTTAAAAGAAAATGCTCAACACAAAGAGATAAGGAAATGCCATAACAAAATAAATTGAAATTATTCGAAATTAAACGCGAGGTTCTTAATTCCACCGGTGACGCTCTGACGTGACATCTCTGCTGGCGGGACCTCAATGTGGATGCTCCGTTGCTGAGGCTCGTCCGGTCGCTGTATTACTTGAAGCTCGATATCTTCAGAGTGTTGACGAGCTGGTGCGCGTGGTCGGTTTCTTGCACAGTAGTGACAGCGCTTCCTCCCAACCAGCACCAGCACAATAAAAATGATTGCTATCAGTAGAGTATAGCAAATGGCGTATTGATGTACGTCATGAGTAGATAGAGTTGGTAATCTGGCTTCTTGTTCCTTTTGATGGGCGATATCCTCTTCAATCTTCGCAAAGTCGGAGTTTGTTATCTGTAGCAATCGTGGGACATCGTGGTAAGTTGTCAAGTTAACTATCTTGTTGATAGACGTGTTGAAAGCTGGGACCGAAAAATCATAATCCATCTTCATGCGGCTGTTATAGTGGCGATGAGAGTGGATCGTCAGTCCCTTAGATTGCACCACGCATCCTTGCGGCAGGGTGATTATCCCGGATGACGTTATAGTATAAGAGGTAACGTCATTACCACATATAATACGTAGTGGACAAGTTTCACAACATATGATCAACCAGCTGTTCTGTGTATGTAATTCAATCCACGAGTCGTAGCACGCTCGGCGCTCGACTTCACAAGGCTGTTTTGATGCGACAGCAGTTTCGCTTCGCAAGGTGCCTTGTTGTTGTGTAAATCGAATATAGGTGGATTCAATTTGCAGGTAAACTTGTTCGATTTCTGTAGTGAGCAATGTTTGAAGTCATCATCACTCATCAACATGTAGATGTTCTTTTCAAAGTTAACAGCTATGTACTTCGAAGTCACTCGTATATAAACCGCTTCTGAGTCTCCTTTTATGGGCAGTGCAGTAGGTTTATAGAGTATGAAGTCCTCGTTCGATATGAGTGGAATGTTCATTTCGTGACTTAATTGTTCCATTGTAGTGTCGCATTGTAGTAAGTTGGAGTTATGACACAAGTTTTTCAAGTTATTGAAATAGTCGTTGATACGGCGAGTTCCTTCCCAATAAGTTGATAAGTCGTAATACATAATAAGCGTCCACTTATTATGCACCGTATGCAGTTTGCCCACCGTGTCATAATAAATAGGTCGGCTGTTTTCTAAGGCCGTAACCCGAGCTCCAGACGACCCGGCGTCGAGGGAGCCATATGATGGCGATAACAATGTAAACTTTGTCAGCATTGTTATTAATAGATTGGAAATAATAAGTTTATTTCCTTTCCGTTTTTTCTGTTCTGAGTTCTTTTTTTGTTTATTTTCAGTTTTCGGTTCCGATTCACTTTCAGAGCTCAATGGGAGAGGCGACAGCTTGACGATAGGACGTGTGATGACTCCAGTCTGAGTTTTGATGGTAGTCACCCGAACATATCCGTCGGATCCGGGATGTGTCTCCAGGACGCGACCCATAGCCCATTTTCCTGGCGGCAAGTTATTGTCTTTAACCAGTACAATGTCACCAATCCGAATGTTTTTGGTAGGCTGGTTAGATTTTTCAAAAGTTGAGCTGGGTAAGTTATTAGTTAGTTTCTTCATAATAAGTGCTTGAGTTTCAAAGGTGAAGTCAGAGTGTATCGACTTGCAAGAGAAGTTGAGTTGTCCCTTGCAATCCTCGGACACCGATGTAATGCCGGTGACGGTAGCTGAGAATTTGTTTCGGGGAAGACGTAGCAGTTGTGCTGCGTTTTCAGTGATTAAGTTGACTTGCGAGCCTTGATCCAGAAGGGCTCGAAGTGTAAGATAACTTCCATCCATAGTTTTAATTTGTAGTTGAATAGTTGTAAGTAATATCTCCGTATTGCAGTTAGCTAAGTGATTCGAAGTTGGAAGTCGTGAAGATGTTGAAGGATGTTGCTCCATATAATTTGGATTATTCGAAAATTGTTTTTTCCAGTTGGGATTGTGCAATAACGTGTGGTATTTCAAATTACATTCTCTGCACGTTTTCTGCGACTTGCATACTTCGTTATGTCGAAATAGACAGTTTTTGCATAGTTTCAGTTTTGCAATTGTGTTATTGCGTTGAGCTATGTCCATGTTAATGAAATTAGGACAATGCATCAGCACATGATTTCCGGTGCAATGTGGGCAATTTCCGTAAGTAGTATGATAGTTGTATGACTTCTTGAATTCCATTTTTTTTATGTTTGTTTCGGCGAAGGTTTCCATTGAGATGATTTTTCAGTCGGTGTATGTACCTTTTTAGTTGATCTGGCGTTGACTGTCACATCGTGTTTCCAGAGACAGTAGTCGTTTTGTTAGATAATTCATCGTTTTGCGAGATGAACCATCCTTCTTGTAGTTAGTAGTTATAAGTTGATAGATAGTTCCTAAGTTGAGAGTAGTAGAATTAGATGATAGTTGATAGAAAGTTCTTGAGTTGTGCTGCAGTCCAGTTTGACTGTAGTGGTCCACTCCTCGTAGTTGACGGAAGAGCTTCCCAGAGTTGAGTTGTAGTCCAGTTAGACTGTAGTTATAAGTTGATAGCTAGTTTAGCTATGAGTTGTGCTGTAGTCCAGTTAGACTATAGCGGTCCACTCCTCGTAGTTGACGGAAGAGCTTCCCAGAGTTATGTTGTAGTCGAAGAGTCCTTGCGATAGTTGACACACAAGGTCTTGTTGTTCACAAAACAGGTTTGTGGAAGTTCCAGCTTCTCCATGTTGTTGCGTTTTTTGTTGTTATAACTTACAATATCTGGCACGGATTGATGACAGATATAGTGTTGCTTCAGTTAGTTGTGTATCTCGAGACGAAGAATCCTTGCGATGGTTGACACGCACGGTCCTTACGTTCCCCAGACAAGCTTGTTGAAGTTACAGCTCCTCTATGATGTTGCGTTTGTGTTGTTATAACTTACAATATCTGGCACGGATTGATGACAGATATAGTGTTGCTTCAGTTAGTTGTGTAAATATCTGGTACGGATTAATGACAGATATAGTGTTGCTTCAGTTAGTTGTGTAAATATCTGGCACGGATTAATGACAGATATAGTGTTGCTTCAGTTAGTTGTGTAAATATCTGGCACGGATTAATGACAGATTGTACAACCCAGTACAAAAGTGGAGTGGCGATGCGGGTGGTGAATTTTAATACCATGTGGCAACAAAATTATTTGCTGCCAACCAACCCGTACACCGCACACCCTGAACCTGATCTATCCTCAAAAGGAGTAGACGAAGACACACACTTGACCGCACAGGGTCATAAAAACAGAAAAAATCTTAATAGCGCGATTTAATTGCGCATATTAACTGCACAGCGCCATCTGTTATGCACTTTTGGAACTATAAACATAAACAAAGTAAAATCTTTACTTACAAGAAGCGCATATGTATTTTACAACTAAATAAGCTTTCAACATACCGCCCACCAAGGACAATATGAACCATATAGTCCTTTACTAAAGTCGAAACCGCCCACCATGAGCTAAATTAACAAAATATCCAAAGAAATTTAACCTGATGGTCCTTGGCAAGTGGTAACTGTTATAAATCAAACTTAACAAGTAACAAATTTATGCTAATATTATTCCGTTATAGGAAGTATACAAATTTTTGACACTGGCCTTCTGATCAGTGTATTCTTAGTTCGCAAAATGACTAGACGCGTGATGTTGTCGGACCCCGGATGTTTAGTCACCACACGACCGAGAAGCCATTTGCAAAGAGGTAAGTCACTTTCTTTCACTAATATTACATCTCCTACTTTATTTCCTTTTTCACCTTTTCCTAAACCTTCTAGGAGCTCATTGCTATTTGACATCTATTTTTGAAGCTCAAATCTTTTCTTTAATATCATTTTCATTTCCTCATAAATCATTTTCCTTTCATCTACTGTTTGACAACCCATGAGTAGATCACCCATATAATAATCCTTTAATATTTTTTCAGATGTTCCTGGATACTGCGCACATTCATCAGAAGCTAGTTGTTGAAGAGCCTTCACCGCCAAGTAGGGAGATGAAATCTGTTCCAAAGGTTACACGTAATAAACGATATTCTTGAATGTTTGTTTTTGTTTTTTCAAGTTTTTCTTTATCCTGACCCTTTCTATTCCATTGCTCATCCCACAACAGTGATGAGGAAGATAAAATGTTCCCTTCCTATTCCTCTCTTCTACAGGAACTACCTTTGAATAATCTTCCTTCAAAGTCACGTTTTTTCCAAACCTTGTATATGACCTCTGCCTTCTCTTCGCAATTTCCCTTGAATCCTCAAACTCGATTTGAGAACGAAATGGAAGCCTCACTATATAGCGACCCTGCGAGTCCTTGCACGTTGTTTGTGCAAAAAATCTCTCACATTCTTCTTCTTCATGTGACAAGATTTTTGATGAACTCTTGGGATCAGCTTCCATTTCCCAAAACCCTTTCAGGAAATCATTGTTTTCCTTGGCGGCATGCATTACAACAATGTTGCCATTTTGAATTTGTGGTATAGTGCCTGAGAGGACCCAACCCAGTGACGTATTTTGCGCTACTGGCGAACCTTCTCGTCCTCGTTTGATTCCACTCTTGATAACTTGACTATACACATCAGCCCCCAATAAAATATCTATTTGATTAGGTATGTGATACTGTGGGTCAGCCAGAACCATATCACTTGCCTCTATCCAGTCCAATTCAACTACCTTCTTACTTGGAAGAAATGACGTAATGGATTTTATTACGTATGCTTGAAGCGTGATTACTATATTGGAATCAAACCTGGGATGAATTTTTAACTGAACCATGTATTTTACCGAAACATTTTCATTGCCTTCCAATCCAGATACACGACCCTGCACTGGTATCTTCCTGATACCTAAGGCTTGAACTACTGCATCAGTAACAAATGAGGCTTGGGAGCCTTGATCAAGTAATGCCCTAATAAGATGATGTTCTCCGTTGGATGACTCGGCTTTAACCAGAGCCGTGGCCAAAAGTACTTGATTAAGGACAGGTAACTGCCCTGACGAATGACATGTTACTACAGTGTTATTATCTATCGCGCTGGATGACTCCGCCATCTCACTAGCAGATGAATCCTTGCTACCTTCATCAGACGCTGATAAAAAAACCTTTCTTGATTTCACGGAACTAATATTACCGTTGGATGAATCCCCAGACCCGTTTGGACCTTCAAAGTTATTATTGTTAGAATGAAGCAACGAGTGATGCTTCCGTTTGCAAACTCGACAACTTGAACCACTTTGACAAAACTTAGCCGCGTGGTGACCAAAACAATTAAAACATAAACGATTTTGCTCGATGAATTGTCTACGACTAGCAACGTTGTCGTTTGCAAACCTTTTACAATTAAAAATGTTATGATTACCTGTACAATATTCACATTTCAGGTTAGCTACGTGAAGAACTTTAGGCTTATTTACACCATGTATCTGAGCATTTTGAAATTTACCTGAAGCTGCTGACTTGGGTTCCAGAAATTCTAACGCGCGATATCGCTTGGTTAAGAAATCTGTGAATTGGGAAAATCTTGGAAGTTCATCCAGGCCGTTGACATTGCTGATGTGGATTTCCCACTCCTTTCTGGAATCCACGTCAAGCTTCAATGTTAATAAATGGATTACAATTATATCCCACGAGCTTACATCTACCCCAATATTTGTGAGCGCGCTTAAGCAATCTGTGGTGGTATCAATTAGATTTTTTAGCATATTTGCCGATTCCCCACTGATGTTGCGTTGACTTAATAATGTTTTCAAAATTGAATTGCACAATATTTTTTTGTTATTGTATCTCGAATTCAATAACATCCAACTTCTCTCATAGTTTGCTTCCGAAATGGGAATCTGTCTGAGTAGCTGCTCTGGTTCCCCGGACAGATATCCTTTTAAGTAGTGCATTTTTTGCACATCATCCAACTGTGCGTTGGTATGCACTAATGATAAAAATAAGTCACGGAATGTGGTCCATTCCGAATAAAGACCTGTGAACGTAGGTATTACAATCCGTGGCAACTGAATATTTGAAGGTATCCCGTGCACAGTATTAGATTCTGCTGCTTTTGTACCAATTTTACCAGATTTTTTAAGAAAGGAATCCAGCACACACTTAAGCTCGGTTTTGTACTCCACATACACTTCTTCAACTAAACCATACGTATCATCTTTAAAGTACCTTTCTTTTTCTTCATCTTTACATAGCCTTACAATATTTTCATGCGTGTCATTAAATTTATCCCATAAATTATCTAAAGTTTCTATTCTAATTTCTACGTATTGTTGCGTTATTCGCTCTTTCGGAGACTTTTTATAATTTTGTTGAGCCTTGGAAATGCGACTATGTGTATTAATCTGTACTTTAATTAATTCTTCCATTTTTTTTTTTATTAACAAATTTACCTATTTAATTATGAATTCACAAGTTATTATTCCTCAATAAGATGTACAGAACTACTCTTTATATGACACCTCACAAAAAAGATAAGTTTAAAAACAAACCACAAATCGTAAGTGTTTGACTCCAACAAAATTTTCTAAGTCCAAACCCAACAATGAAAATTTTACAAGTTAATGAAATTTCTTTAAAAATATTCTAAGTCTTTTAGAGACACACAATGCAAAAGAAAAATCGGGCATAGGTTCCCCGTCTAACAACTATTTTGCTTAAAATTAACTAAGTCTATGATATTAAAATTTATTCTAAGTTGAAATTTAGAAGCTAAATTTTAAAGTTAAAATGTCCAAATAAATAAAGTTCAAATTCCTCTTCAAAATGTAGCACTACTAATTATCACTGATTTATTCAGTTAACTTTTTCTATGTAATAAGGTTTAAAATCACTCACAAGTTTTCCTGGTATCCTTACTCAATGGACTGTATGTAGCATGTGCAGGCGTATCCCGCGCTCCGCACTCCTCTCCGCCGTGTTCCTGACAGGTGCCGCCTCGGCACTGTCTGCTGTGGCCTGGTGCACCTCCTTGCACCTTGCTGCAGCTGAAAACTTTGGCCAGTTTGCGCAAGCGATCCACTTGCCCAGCCAAACACAATGACGCAAAAACGCACTATTACTCCCGTGCGTCACCTTCCGACTAATCCAAATCCGGCTCGAAGGACCAAACTTTTGTACAACCCAGTACAAAAGTGGAGTGGCGATGCGGGTGGTGAATTTTAATACCATGTGGCAACAAAATTATTTGCTGCCAACCAACCCGTACACCGCACACCCTGAACCTGATCTATCCTCAAAAGGAGTAGACGAAGACACACACTTGACCGCACAGGGTCATAAAAACAGAAAAAATCTTAATAGCGCGATTTAATTGCGCATATTAACTGCACAGCGCCATCTGTTATGCACTTTTGGAACTATAAACATAAACAAAGTAAAATCTTTACTTACAAGAAGCGCATATGTATTTTACAACTAAATAAGCTTTCAACACAGATATAGTGTTGCTTCAGTTAGTTGTGTAATTATCTGGCACGGATTAATGACAGATATAGTGTTGCTTCAGTTAGTTGTGTATCTCGAGATGAAGAATCCTTGCGATGGTTGACACGCACGGTCCTTATGTTCCCGAGACGAGCTTGTTGAAGTCATAGCTCCGGGTATCTGGCACGTAGTTGACGGTGACAGGCGTAGAGCGTTGCGTTGGTTCGTTGTAGCTCTCATTGTCCTTGCACTCTATACGCAGTGTGTGCGCCTTCTCAATCCAGCTGGTGATTCTCGCTTGTGAGAGGCCAGCCGAACCGATTCGCCACTGTCGTTTAGAGACACAAAAAACACCAAGTTCTTGATAGCTTGAAGGACCAAATGTAAGGGTGTTTTCCCTTACGTTGATCAGTGACTTGTTTGCTTGATGTGGAGTGCAGAAAGGAAAGATCACCAAAAGTTGTAGTTAGTATAATTAGGTGATTACAAACAAGTCAGATATTGGCAATTCCTTTCTCTTGTGTATTGGTTTGATGTTATGTTAGCACTCACCGATATTAGTGACAATATTTACTTTTATAGTAATCAAATGTGACGCGTGCGCGCGGAGTCGCCGCATCAGCAAAATATAAAATTAACATGTGTGGTGTAAACCGTACAATAGTTTTTATCCCAGAAATTACCTATTATTGTTATTTATTGTACCCGTAAGGCGGTAACGTGACCATCATCCCCTATTGGGGTACGATGGCGTTGAAATGTCTAAAATGTGGTGAAAAAGTCTGAAAATCGTCATTGGTATTGTTTTTATGGTTTATCGGGTCGCTGATTATGTAAAAAACAACTATTTAATAACCCAACATAACCGACGTGATAACTCTGTAGGGGTGCAATGGGGTTGAAATGTCATAATATTAATATGGGTGTTGATTCTATGGTTTTCTGGGACGTTAATTACGACAATGGCATCGATTTGAAAATATAACGTAGTGGACACGAATTACTTAAAAAGATTTTTCAAATTTTACCTCTAAGAGGATGAAACGGAGGTCCAAAGTTTGTATGGGAAAACGAGATTAGTTGGTTTGTATGGGAAAAGATTAGTTAGACTATTTTATCCTAAATTTTACACGAGTACTTCTATTGATTAATGAGTAAACACGTGTTTGCCCCGAATGTCACGCGAGCGAAGCCGCGGGCGAAAGCTAGTGTAATATATATTTAAGGGATCGCCTTTATTTTGAGAAGTACCTGACTTAAAATTCATTATTAACGAAAAAAACCATACAGTAAATAAAAGGTAAATATCAAGTAAATATTTACACGTAATTATACAATTTAGTTATATAAACATAAAATTAAATTGTAACTAATTTATGCCTGCATATAAAAAAAAATGTATGGCATTAATAGCATTTTTTTAAAATAAATACCGGGCAAGTGCGAGTCAGACTCGCACACCGAGTGTTCGAGTTCCGAGGGTTCCGGCTCACGAGTTGCCGCTTCTCATACGGTTTAATTAGATTTGCACAGCATTTTTTGGCGTACGTGTGCGGGGTTGCGTAGTTATTGTCTACGTATACTTACGTAGGGAAATAGTATTCCCGACAGCTCGACCGTTACCTCGCGACTTGTAGCGCCTGTATTGGTAAGACTTGCGGTGTGCGTGGGCAGGTGACGGCGTTCATCGTGGAGCGGTCGTTCGGCGGCGTGACGTCGGGCCCGCCCGAGAACAAGATGGGCATCAAGTGCTCCAACACGGCCGAGGTGTACTTCGAGGACGTGCGCGTGCCGGCGCGCTGCGTGCTGGGCGGGCTGGGCAACGGGTTCAAGGTCGCCATGAACATCCTCAACAACGGCCGCTTCGGCATGGCGGCCGCGCTGGCCGGCACGCAGCGCCGCGCGCTGGCGCAGGCCGCCGAGCACGCCGCCACGCGCGTGCAGTTCGGCAAGAGGCTGGCGGAGTTCGGCGGAGTGCAGGTGAGACACGGCGCAGGCCGCCGAGCACGCCGCCACGCGCGTGCAGTTCGGCAAGAGGCTGGCGGAGTTCGGCGGAGTGCAGGTGAGACACGGCGCAGGCCGCCGAGCACGCCGCCACGCGCGTGCAGTTCGGCAAGAGGCTGGCGGAGTTCGGCGGAGTGCAGGTGAGACACGGCGCAGGCCGCCGAGCACGCCGCCACGCGCGTGCAGTTCGGCAAGAGGCTGGCGGAGTTCGGCGGAGTGCAGGTGAGACACGGCGCAGGCCGCCGAGCACGCCGCCACGCGCGTGCAGTTCGGCAAGAGGCTGGCGGAGTTCGGCGGAGTGCAGGTGAGACACGGCGCAGGCCGCCGAGCACGCCGCCACGCGCGTGCAGTTCGGCAAGAGGCTGGCGGAGTTCGGCGGAGTGCAGGTGAGACACGGCGCAGGCCGCCGAGCACGCCGCCACGCGCGTGCAGTTCGGCAAGAGGCTGGCGGAGTTCGGCGGAGTGCAGGTGAGACACGGCGCAGGCCGCCGAGCACGCCGCCACGCGCGTGCAGTTCGGCAAGAGGCTGGCGGAGTTCGGCGGAGTGCAGGTGAGAGACGGGACAGGAAGTTTATGGCAGGAGAGCTCGAAACCTCCCGCCTCTACTATGTGAGATTTTTATACGACCACCTAAATATGTATATTTGCGACGTACACAAAACGAGGTATTCTCTTCCCACATATTGCTAACGTTATGTCACGAGGTTATTGACGTGACCTGCCCGGCTCGGAAGAGCGTGCCTCGATCCATTGCACGGAGCGGGTGTGACGGGCGCGTGTGTTGCAGGAGAAGCTGGCGCGCATGGCCATGCTGCAGTACGTGACCGAGTCGCTGGCGTACATGGTCAGCGGGAACATGGACTCCGGCTGCCAGGACTACCACCTGGAGGCCGCCATCTCCAAGGTACGCTTCGCTTCACTCCAACGGGACATCTCCGCGTCACACATCCGACTGGTGACGATAGAAATATAAGACCTAGTTGCAAAATGTCCAAATATCATACGAGCGGGTCTCCCGACCGGCCGTACTGAGGGACAGGATAATGTAGACAAGTTTGACTGACAAAAAACTTCACAGGCTTCACTTTGTTTTGCAGTTTTATTAATATGTCTTTTCTTCCACAAAATTACGAAAATACTGTACATAAAGTCAACGCAAAATAAAAGGCCCGTTAGGACATTTGTCTTCGCGACGTAACTAGTGATGTAACCAAACGACTCGGTACTCGATTCTTACGATAAATCGATTTAAGTTTGCATGAGTATTTGATCTATTTGAATATGTATTGTAAAGTGTATTGGATTAATGTTCTGATTAGACAATTTTACTTAAACTTTGATATTGTAGGTATTTTGAAATGATACAATGTTACGAAAGTAAATAAATATATAAAACAATAGTAAAATAAATAAAAGTAAGTAAATAAATAAGACCGGCCAAGTGCGAGTCGGCCTTAAGAAAAGTTATCTTGATCGATTTATTTTTTTCCTTAACTGATTATTAATAGTCTGTGTACAATATGAAAAATCGTTATGCACAGCACTTCGCTATCAATGAAAAATGTAATTACCTTCAGAACATTTCAGTAAAAAATAGAGAACTTCATGGGTGTGAACTGTCAAAACGGGCCTATTATTTTGCGTTGAGTTCGAGTCGTTTTTATTATGTACTTACTAGTGGTTGTGTGCGATTTCGTTCGCGTCATAATTATTTTTTATAAGTGCAAAACTTTGTTATGCGCGCTATTTCGGGGCTAGCGGACGAAACCGAGGCGTCGCGTGCGGCCGACCGCGCAGACCGCTCAGTGGTCCTCGCCGGACGCTCCTTCGTAAGGAGGCGCCGAGACGCAGCTTTCAGTTCGATCGCTTCGAGACGAGCGAGATTCGCAATCGCGTATCCTCGAGTTCGGGGGATACTTTCGGCACAGTAGACTGAGAAGCAGTAGTTTGACTTCATATTACCGAGCCCCCGCCGCGCGCCGCGCAGGCGGTCGCTGGGCCGCGCCGTCCGCTACGTTGTTCGCCCTCGGGCCCTGGTTCACTTCCGTGACGTGAATATAGCGCTCGGAACGAACTTATAATATTTAATAATGGTGGCGACACGACGACGTGTATGCTGCAGTATTTATGGGTGCCTAAATTCAACGCAAATAAAACCTCGCAAAAAAAATGTTAAACTCGCGTCAAATCTTCAAATTTTCTTTAGCGGCGTTGTGCACTTTTTGGGATGGGTAAAAAATGTTAAACTCGCGTCAAATCTTCAAATCTTCTTTAGCGGCGTTGTGCACTTTTTGGGATGGGTAAAAAATGTTAAACTCGCGTCAGAACACGTGGCCTGATCGAAAATTCGTAAGACGGAGGGACCGTTGACCGCCGTCGCTGCGTAGGACATGAAGTCATATCCCCCTCTCTTTCTACCGCGCGGCGAAAATGTATGCCTGCTCCTGCTGTTTATTTTTAATCGTGCTAAATTATTCCCTAACCATTCAAAAATGCACAACATTATTGTTCAAGTTTTTACTTCTGCCGGCACTCTCGGAGTGCAACACGATTTTTTTAATTAACCTCTTCATACGAATGTAAATTTATATGCAACTAGCAAACCCGGCGAACTCCGTTTCGCCACCAGATGGCGCTGTATGTGAAAAAAGATTTTTCAAATTTTTCCAGAATTTTCTTTGCTATAAACCTCACGGAGCCCGAGACCTTTCCAATGAATGCAAAACCTTGGAAATCGGTTCGTGCGTTCTGGAGTTATAGCGTCAGGAAGGAAAACCCGACTTATTTTTATATAGTAGATAAGATTTAAACAAGTTTTTTCTGTTGCTACCTTATAATTAATAAATAATTATTGGGATCAAATTTATAATTTGGTTTGGGAAATTTTATAATTTGGGTGTAAAAGCTTTGGATTTAAATATTAAGATAAAGATATAAGTCGAGTTACTCGGCACTTATTACGCTGCGACTATTGTCGAGTTACGCGTGTCGATAGTGCTTTAATAATCGAAGGGCTACTGCGGTGCTCAGCGGCGTTCGGGCAAATACGATATACATGTGTCAGATTTTGCCATTTCCCCCCTCTTCTCCAAGTAAGACTTAGTAAGATTCGGTTCGGTACCATCCCCCCTCTCCCTGAACACCTTATGTAATTAATGGACGCACTTAAATTAACTTATGTTTATTTTCTAAACTTACACCCATGCAATAAAAATCTACACAGGTTTTTTTTAGTTTTTGTCAAACCTAGCGTTCCGTCGAGCGGTAGGTATATACTTATTTCAAAAATATGGCGGGGTTAAACTACCGCTTTTCGGTCCCCCTATAGTATGCCCCTATAGTAGTCGTGTCGCGGCGGCAGGTGTTCGCGTCGGACGCGGCGTGGACGGTCGTCGACGAGGCGATCCAGATCCTCGGCGGCATGGGCTACATGAAGGCGACCGGGCTCGAGCGCGTGTTGCGCGACCTGCGCATCTTCCGCATCTTCGAGGGCACCAACGACATCCTGCGGCTGTTCGTCGCGCTCACCGGCATCCAGTACGCCGGCAGCCACCTGCAGGAGCTGCAGCGCGCCTTCAAGAACCCGACGGCGCACCTCGGGCTCATCTTCGGCGAGGCGGGGCGGCGCGCCGCCGGCGCCGTGGGGCTCGGCGCGCTGGCCGCGCCCGACGCCGCGCCGCTCGTGGCCGCCGAGCTGCGCGCGCCCGCCGCCGAGCTCGGCCGCCAGGTGGCCGCCGTGGGCCGCGCCGTGGAGGCGGCGCTGCGCGCGCACGGCCGCTCTATTGTGGACCAGCAGCTGGTGCTGAACGCGCTGGCGGGCGCCGCCATCGACGTGTACACGACGGCGGTGGTGCTGTCGCGGGCGTCGCGCGCGGCGCGGCTGCGGCTGCCGGCGGCCGAGCTGGAGGCGCGGCTGGCGGGCGCCTGGGCGGAGGAGGCGCTGGGCCGCGCGCCGCGCCGCCTGGCCGCCGCGGCGCGCCCCGACGCGCACGCGCGGCTCACGGCGCTGGGCGCGGCGGTGGCGGCCGCGGGCGGCCAGCCCGCCGCCTCGCCGCTCAACCTGTGACCGCGCGCACAGAATCTCCCCCTTAGACCTATTTATTTATTATTAGCTAATATATTTTTATGACGACTCGCCGCGGTTTCGTTTCATTTCCCCGTTTTCCTCCGCGCGGAGCCGCGGCCTCCGCCTTCGTCCGATCGTTCGTCTCCGTGCTCCGCCTTCACCGGAAGATTCTCAGCGTTGAAGACTACCTTTCGACGAAGCGGTATATTTCGGCGTATGCCCGATTGCGATGTAATAGCATAATTATCGAAATGGAAGATTGCCGTTATAATTGTCCAGGCGTTTACCATAACATTATTAATACCTTACGATATTCCCTTCGACGCGACTCCTTCGATCGTCGTCATCGGCTCGTTTCGATATTTATGACGAAACTAATAACATGAATTTATCAAAAAATTAAGGTTGATTTCGGCCAACTTGACACCATATTATATTTTAAAAATAAAAAATATTCCCTCCCCCGTCTAAATGGGATTTGTACCCGCGACCTCTCATCGATGACCGGTCGAATGCTCTTCCAACTGAGCTACCAGGAAGATAATGACGAAATTTTTGCACTTTATATTTTACTGCTGTGAAGTCGCAGTGTGGCGCCATCTACCTATTAAGCATTACACTACTAAACAAGGCAGTCCATCGTTGCAGATGAAATTCGGCTATTTTTTGATAACACCACACTGCGACTATACAGCAGAAAATATAAAGTGCAAATACAGAATGTTTATATTGTGTTATTATTTATAATCGCTTGCCATAGAGTCGTCAACATGTACTTCGGCCGTTTGGTGGTCATCAACTTAATGACGTAAAAAAGATATTCAACTATCGTCTGACAAGAGCAAGAAGATATGTTGAATGTACATTTGGTATATTGGCGCATAAATGGCGAATTTTGCATCGACCATTGAACGTATCACTGGACTTAGCAGTCGATACAGTAAAAACTTGTTGCTTGTTGCAAAATTTCATCCACAAGGAAGAAGTAATAATTTGACCACCGATATCAATTTACCTGTCGTACCCATGGAAGTAATAAGTACTACGTTACTACGTACAACAGGAATGAGCTTTTGTCGCAAAATTGAAGCCGAAAGAGAGCTCAGTAACTGTACCTCTTATCCCTCTCTGGCGATGGTGACTATATTTAAATATAATTTAAGGACAATAATTATAAAAAATGATTTGTGATCTGACGTCAGCAGATCATTGCTTCAGATGGATTTAAATCGAAGATGCTAATCATAAACTTGCCCTTTGCGGCACTATACATTTCCTATTTTTGCTTGCTTTTCACACTCGCGTCATATAGGTAGGTAGGTAGGTACATACCTACTGGTCCATACACGACATGCAGCTGGACTGAGATAAAATTACGATAAGCTCCCATTCCCATTACTATATTAAACTGAGTTGTCTTTCCTGACGTTAAGGCCTTATCGATGTCTTCGTAAAACGACTCTAGTTCATCAACCGAGTGTGCCGTTGTTGATGCTGGAGCATACACTTGGATAACTTTAATAGTGTAGCGTTTGTTTACACTGATGACAGCACACGCCACACGTGCTGATATGCTGGTCAGTGTTAATATGTTGTTAACAACTTTTTTGTTTATTAAAAAGCCCACGCTACTTAAGGCTGAGTTGCTATCTCCAGTGTAGTATAGGACATTGCCAGAGTTCAATTTAATAGTGTCCTCCCCCTTCCGTCTAACCTCACTCAATCCTATAACATCCCACTTTACGCCCGCTAGATCGTTTTCCAGTTCCTCCAGTTTTGCTTGCAGTCTCAGAGTCCTTGTGTTATTATGTCGCCAAGTATAGTCGTGTATGACAGCCGGATCTCTTCCAGTGATTCTTCGCACCCCTTGCTGCACCGTTACCATGACCGCTGTCGTAGCCAGGAATAATGCAGCCGCTGGGGACTAGGGGTCTTTCTTTAATGGAGCTTTCCATGAAGGTTATTTGCCATGATTCCGCCGCGTTTGCAAGACGTCTTGGCGTATCAGACCTTTTTGAGGTTATTTAGTACCTCAAGGCTGCTGATGCCTGTTTGTCAGGTTAGTTACCGCCGCCCGATACTCGGCGTTGGTGATATTTACGGCAGTCTATGATCACCTCTCTGCCTACCCTCCTTCTTTCTCATCCGGGCTTGGGACTGGCAATGGGGAAGGTTGAAGCGGTTACCGTAGCCATATTAACGCTCGCAACATAAAATATCGCTCACGAGCCGCCACCCCCGCTGCCAACGCAGCATCTCCTTCCTTTCTGGTGACCTCACTCACTCGCAGGAACATAACAACCCTCAAGGGAATTGTTATTTGGCTGCTGTATTCTGTAAGGTGGAGGTACATTCCCCAGTCGGGTAGCTTACAATTACGCTCCCTACCTCTCTTTTCGCCAGAGCTTCGTTTGTCAGTCGGCAGGGTGCACCACGTGCAGGTGAAGTTGGCTTTGGTTCAAAGATGTTGGTGAACCACTTACACCCCAAAAATGCATAGGTGTTTATGTTATTTGTTCTTGAACTGGGATTGGATAGTCATGCATGGTCACCGTAATTCTTCACTAACATATTATGTTTAAAACTATTACCTGTGAAAAGATAAACCACAATCCGGATAATACTCGCTTCAGCAAGCCTCCACGACACAAATTCTCCCCATTTTAACTTAATTTCTTCAAAAATATCACGAAATCAAAAAACACTCCGCCATTAACGTCCGAGTCGGCGATTTCATGTGGGGTTGTCAGGTCAGGTGTACGTATTTCATACAAATAAAAGAAAACCTGTACGCCAATCGCAATTTTTTTGCGTTAATAAGGCTTTACACGTAGCAACAAATAATATTGCTTTAACATGTCGGTAATAAATTATTATTTATATTTAGAAACATTTTAGAAGTAAATATTTTTACTTCATTACATTACATCAATCGCATATTTTTCTACAATTAACGAAAGAATTGAAATCAACTTAACTCTGGCAACTCTGAGTCACTGTTAGAACGGGACAGCGTTCAGTGGTTGCCCTCTCACTCTGCTTCATTTTTATTTTACGCGCTACAAGACTCTTACGACCTTAGCATAAGGTTTTATTTTGTTTATTTTAGCTGCAAGATGCACAGATAGAGCTCATTCCTGTTGTACGTAGTACTTATTACTTCCATGGTCGTACCTCGTTCGAATTCGGTAAGAGGTAGTTTGACAGCTAATGTGATACGCAATAAGTTTGCAGAATATTTCATGACACCTGAAGGGCAACTGCCGTGGCAGAATCAATATGTTTCAAAAACATGTCATAAATATTGAGTTTATCTAATTGAAAAATAAAACATTGCAAATACCGAATTCGTTTTTTTCTTTATCAGATAATATCTCAAATTCTTCATCCATTACGCAGATTTCTTTCCATGCCGTAAAATTTACTTGTTTACTTTTGTAATTTTCTAAAGTCTTGTCCCACAACACGGGCCTACTTTGAACAAGACTAATTAACAAATCCATGTCAATGGTAAACTCCATATTCACAATGAGCAGCACAAGCCGGTAGGTTGTAAAAACGTGGGCCGATCCGTCCTCGTCAACACACTTCTATGGAATGACGTGCATGGTCCACTGCATCGGACCGACCGCCGTCAGCCGAGGGCACGAGGGGCGACGCGCGTGCATCCGTTGAGTTTCGTTGCAACGCGTATGCGCCCGTCGCGTTAACAAACGCCCACACTCACCAATTAAACACTGCGCGTCGGCCCGGCGCCCGTTATAAAAATCGAGCCGTTATCCGTTGTCGTTAACAAGGGCTCTGTCGCCTTGTACGACATCCAACGCAGAGCAATGGAGTGGCGCAATTTTATTTTTTCGTCAACCACACGGCAAATTTAAGGGTTTCCCCTCGATTTTTCTGGGATTCCATGATCAGACCCTGACTTGGTGAATATGGGACAACCTCGCAATCATACCCTTTCAAATAAAAAAATAGAATTTGACCATACGTGCTTATAAGATTTAAGGGTTTCCCTTGATTCCCCTGCGATCCCATCATCAGATCCTGACTTGGTGAATATGGGACCACCTTGCAATCATACCCTTTCAAATAAAATAAGAATTTTGAAAATCGGTTCACAATTCGCGAAAATATCGAAGTACATACAAAAAAAACAGTCCTCCTTTTTTGAAATCGGTTAAAAATGATTTTCTAAATATAAGTGGGGAAGTGAATTTTTCCAATTTTTTTTAAATATTATATTTAATTAATATTATATTATGCTGGCAAGTTGACCAAGACAAGTATTTAAATAATAATAAAGTAGGTAGTTATGTCCATGAAATCTATAGCATTTCAGTCCTAACGAGTCCTACCTCTGCTCTTAGCGTGTGCCCTTGTTGGGAACAAGTACAAAAAGTTGTCCCATCGAGGAACAGTGACTCGTTGGGAACAAACAAAAATTCTAGGTCGGTAATATGTACTGAAAAAATAACTTTTTTTACCACACTGGGTGGCAAACAAGCATACGGCTAACTTGATGTACTTAGTTTAGTCTAGATACTTCTCGTTTACTAAAATACAGCGAGTAGGTATTGCACGCACGTTTGCACCACATGAGTAAAGAAGGAACAGAGAAAGCTGTCTAAGATCTGCAAAATTTGTGCCTATTCTCATAGGGTTGACACCTTTGTGGGGTGTGTAGCTCAGCATCGCCTGCACGTGGCAACCTCCCTGCCAATAAGTTTTTTTTATATACTACGTCGGATGACAGACAAACATACGGCCCGCCTGATGTGATGCGGTTACCGTAGCTATATTAACGCTCGCAACAAAAAATATCGCTCGCGCGCCGCCACCCCCCGCTGCCAACGCAGCATCTCCTTCCTTTCTGGTGACCTCATTCACTCGCAGGAACATAACAACTGAATTGTTATTTGACTGCGGTATTCTGGGAGGTGGAGGTACATTCCCCAGTCGGGCTTACAATTACGCTCCCCCCTACCTCTCTTTTCGCCAGAGCTTCGTTTGTCAATCAGCAGGGTGTACCGCGTGTAGGTGAAGTTTGATTTGGTTCAAAGATGTTGATGAACCACTTACACCCCATTACACCCCAATAAGTTCTGCCGAATGAGAGGTAGGGCCCATCAATAGGCCGACTAGGAAGTACCACACCTCACAGGAGACCACATGACAGTCAAATAACACCTCTCTGGAGAGTTATTGTGATCCAGCGTCAGGTCAGCAAAAAGAAGGATTAGCAGCAATAGCAGCCGGGGTAGCAACGCGCGATTGGCATTTACTGTGTTGCAAGCGTATACAGTAACCGCTTTACATCAGGCGCGTCATGTGCTTGTTTTCCACCCGACGTAGCATAAAAATCCTTTACTGGTATGTCAACGACAATTCTTTGACTTCAGGTTGTGTAATATTAATAATAAAAAAAACTTATTCATGAACATTCAAAAATGTTTTTAAATTTTATATTTATATTTTTATATTTATTTATAAGGTCTACCAACATTTTTACACAGATAACTTAAGTCTAAAAACATTAGAATTTGTCTAGAAGTATTGCATAAAAACAATAATAGGTAAACACAACATGGTAAATATTAGAAGATACAATACAGGCATAGGACCGTTTCCGTTCAAATATGTTAAGATACGGTATAAGTCAAGATTTATTGTTTGTTACTAAACGTTGAGAGTGATTAATTATCTTGCTGCAACAATCTAAAGGCATACAATGATTTTTTGAAAGAAGTTAAGGAGTCAGTTGACAAATCTGTTCCGCCGGAGGACATGTAAAATTTATTGTACTCATCACAAAGTCTGTGGATAATGCTCTGTGCACCCAAGTTGGTTCTCCGATATTTTAAAATTCTTTTTAAAATATCGGAGAACCAACTTGGGTGCACAGTCATTTAACTATAAACCTTTCTAGGTTTATAGTTAAATGTCAATAATATCATCATCATTAGGTCATTTTAGTCTCCACTACAGGAGCACGACCCTCTCTCGTCCGTCACAGACAGGAGGATTTGGCCTACACTCCCCACGCTGGCCAGACGGGTTGGGGAGGCCTGATCGATGTGTTTCCCTTAGTCACCTTGTACGACATCCACGGAAAGAGATCGAGTGATTCTATTCCAGTCTGCCGGAAACCACACGGCCAAACAATCAATAATATACTGATAGCAAATTGATTTAAAAATTTAACTTTTAGCTCCTCTCACTCGCTCACATCCGCTCCGTATCAGAACGTCAAATAAGCAAAATGACCATGACCCATTAACATGGTTAAAACACCAATCGGTTAGTTTCTTGCGTCACTTTTATCAGTAAAAATGCATCATGATCATTTTGCTTATTTGACCTTCTAATATCACCGGGAGCTGTTTGATTTGATACCTGCCACTGATTTCCACTATCGCACAATTTGTCATAAATTAAAATGCCATCCATATCATATTGATATAAAAATAAAGTTTAAAAAACTAAAACCCGACTACTAAAAACAGGCTCTAAAAAGTACGAAACAAGAAAATAGTCTCCGCTGAAATTATTATGTACATACTATAAAAGACTTACCGACTTTTAAATAAACAACTTACTTACACGTAGTTTTTTATACTTCATACTGATAGAGATATGTTTAAAGGATAGCCGTGGTCGTATGCCATCACTACTGTATACTGTACCATATACTGTAGCAAAACAGATTAATTGTAATAATGAAATTAAATCAAAGTGGCATACGACCACGGCTATCCTTTAAACATATCTCTATCAGTATGAAGTATAAAAAACTACTTCAAAAAAACTCGTCAAAAATAGAGCCCCCCCCCCCCCCCCCCCCCCCCATATAATAAAAACCTCGGGAACAAGTAGTTGCAATGTCCCTTCTATTGGGGAAAATGCCGAAAATGTCTTGCCACTGGCAACATTATTTTTATACATGCGCTAAATGTAAATACGCGTGCTGAACGCCCGCATCGGTTTTCCAGTGAAAAAAGATCTGGGCAGTCATTTAAATTTAATAAAATTAACGATTTTAAGTAACCACGACTTTCCCCGGTTTTACGCTAATATATATTTAGAGTGATATATATTTTTTTTTATTGATAAGGCTGTAGGTATGTAAAAAATTTATATAAATATCAGTGCGCAAATAAAATAAAGATAAGTATTATTTAGCAAATTTGGGACAAATAAATACAAGTATTTGTATATTTTTTTTTTACTATCGATTAAAGTCTGTACAATCATAAAAAATATAATAACAACACCTACAGACAATAAACAAAAGAAAAACGCATTAGATTAATAAAATTTTCAGGTGTTTATACTGTTATAAGTTCAGAGACGTGAGCCGTGTACAACTTGTTGATATAATTTGTACATGTAATTAAAGACCAAGTATGGAGATTAATTGTCTATATATTAATACTATCTTCGTAATTAATACTTCATCGTGCGGCACCGGCGGCCGACAGAAGTCTCGAGACAGAACTAGGTATCGGGGAAACAAATAGGTAATTATAATTTTTAACAGCGTTTAACATCAATTTATGAGCCAATTATATGTTTTCACTTATAACAATAAACCAAATAGATACTTTAACGAGATTAATTTAACGTCGAAAGGTCACTTCGGTATAAAAGTCAGAATATATATTTTTCATTGACTATTTGTATTACGATCGAGCGATATACGCGCGGGCGCGGTTACACGTCGATCTGCAGCGAGGAGTCCCAGGCGCGCGCGTTGACCTGGCGCAGCGTGGAGCGCAGCGCGCCGCCCGGGCCCAGCGCCAGCGTCAGCGGGAAGGCGGCGCTGCGCGGGCGCGCGTACAGCGCGTGCAGCGTCTGCTCCCAGCGCACGGCGCGCGACACGTGGCGCGCCAGCTGGCGCCGCACGTGCGCCGCGTCGCCGTACGCGCGCGCGTCCACGGCCGACACGACGCGCAGGCGCGGCGCCGCCACGCGCCCCGCCAGCGCCGCCAGCGCCTCGCGCAGCGCCGCCTCCGCCGCCGCCATCAGCGGCGTGTGGAACGCGCCGTCCACGCGCACGCGCGCCGCGCGCCGCACGCCGTGCGCGGCGCCGTGCCGCTCGAGCCAGCGCAGCGCGCTCTCGTCGCCGGCGACCACCTTGCAGCCCGGGTACAGGTAGTTGGCGACCTGCGCCACGGGCTCCCCGGCCGGGCCGAGGTCGGCGCGCGCGTGCTCCCGCGCCAGGCGCAGCGCGCGCGGCAGGTCGGCGTCGGGCGCCAGCCACACGGTGAGCATGCCGCCCGCGCGGCCGGCGGCGGCGGCGCGCATGGCGGCGGCGCGCAGCTCCACGAGGCGCAGCGCGGCGTCGAGCGGCAGCGCGCGCGCGAACACGAGCGCGGCCAGCTCGCCCAGCGAGAAGCCGGCGGCGGCGCGCGCGCGCTCCAGCGCGGCCGGCCGCAGCTCGCGCGCGCGCTCCAGCGCCGCCAGCGACGTCACCAGCACGGCCGTCTGGCAGCGCCGCGCCAGCTCGTCCGCCGGGCCCTCCGTGCACACGCGCCACACGTCCCATCTGAACGTACGAGGGGAGGTCAATAAGTTCGCGGAATGAGAGAGAAGGAGGTTGAAATTAAACACCAAATTATTTTTCCTTTTCAATATATTCTCCTTTAACCCTAATACATTTTTCGGATCTCTCAAATAGCTTGTTTATACCATCGAAAAAAAATGATTTGTCTTTGGTGTCAAAATAGGCCGAAATTGCCGACTTGACTTCATCATCGTCGTCAAATTTCTTTCCACGCAGCTCTTTCTTCATTTTTGGAAATAAATAATAGTCACTGGGGGCCAAGTCTGGACTGTATGGTGGGTGGTTTAATTGTTCAAAGCCGCATCGGTGAATGGCAGCCGTCGCAACATGGCACGTGTGGACGGGTGCATTGTCGTGCAAAAGGAGCACACCTTTTGACAGTTTTCCTCTTCTTTTTTTCTTAATGGCTTCTTTCAATCTTTCCAGTAAAGAAGCGTAGTACTGTCCCGTTATAGTCGCACCACGTTCTTTATAATCGATCAGTAAAATACCTTCTGTATCCCAAAAGATAGTCGCCATGATCTTTCCGGCCGATTGTGACACTTTGAACTTCTTTGGAGGAGGTGTGCCTTTTTTATGCCACTGCATCGACTCTTGCTTCGACTCAGGTTCATAGTGGTGAACCCAGGTTTCATCTCCAGTAACAATCCGGGCCATAACTTCTTCCTTTCTCTCTCCACAGAGCTCCAGAAACTGGTGAGAGCACTCGACACGCTCGCGTTTTTGAAGTGGCGTGAGCATTCTCGGAACCCATCTTGCACTGACTTTAGTCATCCCAAGATGATGATGTAGGATATTTAAAATACTTGATTCGGATACTCCAACCATTGCTGCAAGTTGCTTCTTCTTCAGTCGGGCATCTTCCAATACAAGTTTTTCTACTTTTTCGACGATTTCCGGTGTGGTGGCCTCAATTGGCCGTCCGGAGCGGGGGTCGTCTTCAATGGACTCCCTTCCTTGTTTGAAAAGACCATGCCACTTGTAAACCATGGTTTTACCAGGGGCAGAGTCCGCGTAAACCGCTAACAGCTCTTGAAAAATCGTCTGAGCGGATTTTCCTTGCTTGGTAAGAAACTTAATAACGGCACGGTGTTCAATTTTCTCCATACTGGCTGACTTCTTCCCGATTTAGTTGTTTGCAGGTCGATAACTCAAAAGTTAATGACACGATTAGGTTCAAACTTGGTATATATACTCTTAATGAGGTGCTTAACTAGTGCCTACCTGGACGGGTAAATTTATCCCCATCAACCCCTCCATTCCGCGAACTTATTGGCCTCCCCTCGTACCGCCCTTCGTTTACTTACTGATGAACACCCTTCAGTCGTTATATTATTAAATACGAGGATCGCATAAATAATTAATGCACCTTTAATTGTTTTCGTTCATTTATTACATATAGTAGGCCCTCTAACGTAACGAATGCGACCTTCCATGTAGTATAAGAACATATTGCATAAATATACAAAAAATTGATAACCATCATTAGAGAAAATGGCCTCATAGGACATACTTTTAACAGAAAGGACACAAGAAATTTTAGAATTGTTATTCGAAATCTGCATCCATCTACCCCTTTAAGTAACATAAAGGAAGAAATAGAAGCCACTGGTAATATAGTAACTGGTGAAATCATTAACGCTAAGTTTGGACCCGAAAAGAAAGCTACTTCTACATTCTTTGTGAACCTGGCACCAGGGCCAAACAACAAAGCTGCTAAACTTCTTAAGTACATTTACAACCAATCAGTTATTATAGAAGACCCCAAAAAAAGAACATTTATTGTCCAATGCCAACGGTGTCAACAATATGGACATTCAAAAAATTATTGTATGCGTCCTTACCGTTGTGTCAAATGTGGTGAATCTCATAAGACTTCGGAATGTGAAAAACGAGATCGAAATACCCCAGCCTTATGTGCACTATGTAAAGGACCACATCCCGCTAACTACAAAGGGTGTGAAGTGTATCAAGAAATACTAGCCCGCAAAACAAAAAGAAATACGTATAGAACACATAAATCACACGAATCACAAAAAACCAAAAACGATTACATAAGAACATACAACCCTGCGGTAATAGAGGACAAATCTGCCAATGACCGTAAAACATACGCTGAAACAACGAAACATAATATTCCAAGAGTAGCAGTGCAAAACAATATTAACAATTTAGTAGAACCCACAACGAATGTATCATTAGAACAAATACTCCTAAAACAGACTGAAAAGTTCGACTACATCATCCAACAAATGAGCACTTTGATGAGCCTCATGGTAAAACTCGTTGACCGACTTTCCAAATGATTTCTCTACGCTTAGCTACTCTCAACATAAATGGCTTACAGCCAAATAAACATGAAGCTGAACTGCTTATGAACACACACAAACTTGATATACTACTTGTCTCGGAAGCTCACTGCACTGCTAGAACTCACTTATGTTTCAAGGACTATCAGTGCTACTTCACTCCTCATCCAGACGGAACAGCTCATGCTGGAACTGCGATTATTGTGAAAAAGTCTATTAAACACCATCTAATGCCCGAATACAGAACTGATCACATACAGGCAACAACTATAGCAGTGGAAGATCGGACAGGCTGTTATAGCATCTCAGCTGTTTACTGTCCTCCGAATCACAAAATAAATGAGACAATGTTTTCAAACTTCTTTAGTACTCTGGGTAACCGGTTCATTGCGGGAGGAGACTGGAACGCAAAACACACACACTGGGGCTGCAGAATCATAACTACCCGCGGCAGACAACTAAAGTTGACACTGGATAAGAGTAACAGCTTCCCAGTAACAACTGCTGAACCAACACATTGGCCAAGCCAGGCAGGCAGATTACCTGATCTGCTTGATTATTTCATTGTTAGAGGATTAACTAGGGAATATTTTAAAGCCGAATCTTGTTATGATAGCCCATCTGATCACTCTCCAGTGCTACTTACAGTTAGCTCAGGCTTGATAGAGACTACTGACCCAATGACTCTCTACAATAAAAGTACTGACTGGGAATCTTTTAGGGAGTATATAACAAAAAACATAAAAATGAATGTAGCTCTCAAAACCGCTGAAGCTATAGATGACGCTACTGAATACATAACGAAACTCATACAAGAGTCGTGTTGGAAAAATACACCACCTAAGACAAAATCTGTACGGTCCATAGAGTATCCTCTAGAAATTAAAAAGGCAGTTTTAGAAAAAAGAAGGCTGCGCCGAGTTTGGCACCTAACTAGACTAGATGAGGACAAGCTATACTTCCGCAGGTCAAGTCGAAAACTGAAGGAAATGCTGAATGAGTGGCAGAACCAAACATTGGCTGCACAGCTGGAATCCCTGACGCCGACGGCATACACAAACTACTCTTTGTGGAAGGTCACTAAAAACTACGACAGACCCCAGCCAGCGCTGCCTCCTCTTAGAAAAGATAATGGCTGGTCTAGAACATCCCAAGAAAAGGCAGACACCTTTGCTGAACATCTATCAAAGGTGTTCTCTCCTAACCCGTCAGTTAACGATGAGGCAGATGGAGAAGTGGAGAGTTTTCTCTCTCAGGACAACCAGATGTCTCCGCCGCCACGCTCTGTTACAGTTAAGGAAGTATGGCGTACGATGAAAAACTTAAAAGATAAAAAAGCGCCTGGGTTTGACCTTATTACAAAGGAAGTGCTAAAACAATTACCAAAAAAGGCTGTGGTGTTCTTGGCGACATTGTTTAATGGAATCCTGAGAGTTCAATATTTCCCACATCTATGGAAAGTATCACAGATTCTAATGATACATAAAGCTGGCAAACCACTGAATGATGTCTGTTCCTATAGACCCATAAGTCTCCTTCCAATATTGTCAAAGGTCTTTGAAAAACTTTTACTACACAGACTGAAACCAATTCTCGACAAAGATAACGTCATACCATCGCACCAGTTTGGGTTTCGACCACTACACTCCACTGTCGAGCAGGTTCATAGAGTTTGTGACAGGATAAGACAAAGCTTAGAGGAAAAGGAGTACTGCTCCTCAGCATTTCTGGACATACAACAGGCGTTTGATCGCGTCTGGCATAAAGGCTTGATATATAAAATAAAAAAGTATATTCCTCACAGCTTTCTAGAATTACTTAGATCGTATCTATCAGATCGACTATTCCAAGTAAAGGTAGCCGATTCAACATCCAAACTCCATGAGATTAGAGCTGGAGTTCCCCAGGGATCAGTGTTGGGTCCAATCTTGTATACCATCTACACAGCCGACATACCATTGGAAAACGGAGTGACTACTGCTACGTATGCTGATGATACCGCTATCTTGGCCAGCGATGCAGATCCTGGGGTCGCTTCATGCAGATTGCAGCGCGGGCTTGATGTTGTATCTGAATGGCTGAAAAAGTGGAGAATAAAGGCCAGCGTAACTAAGTCAGTGCACGTCACCTTTGCGTTGCGCAAGGGCGACTGCCCATCAGTACAGCTTGACAACACAACCTTACCACACAAAGACAGCGTCAAATACTTGGGTCTTCATCTTGACCGCCGCCTTACTTGGAAAAATCATATCAAAAGTAAAAGAGAAGAACTCAACATTCGGTCTAAGAACCTTCACTGGCTGATCGGGCGGAACAGTACACTGACTATTGAAAATAAGTTATTAATTTATAACACAATCCTGAAGCCTGTGTGGACATACGGCATACAGCTGTGGGGAAGTTGTAGCAACTCAAACATCTCAATCCTACAAAGACTGCAAAATGTAATCCTTAGATCAATATGTAGTGTTCCATGGTTTGTTACTAATGCCGAAATTCATAAGGAATTGCAAATGAACACTGTAAAGGAAGAGATCCTTATTGCTGCCGAAAAATATCGGGGAAAACTAGAGGTGCACCCTAATGAACTGGCTGCCAAGCTGACAACACGATGTTATCGGAAGCGACTCAAAAGGAAGGATATCCTGATCGATGAGAAATGAGTAGAGGTTCTCACTGGAGGACTCACTCTAAACGCGACTGCAGCCTCCATCACATCTGCTTAAAGCACAATTTATTGCTGATTGCAGATACAACTCAAAAGAAAAAAAAAAAAAAAAAAAAAAAAGAACATATTGCAAAAAATTGAAGATAGGTCACGTTCTGCCCCGCCCCGCTGACCGAATGGTTTCAAACGAATTTGATCATCCGTCAATCAGAATTTCTCCAAAATAGAATATTCCAAATATAATACGCAAAATAGAATTTATTAGCTCAGCACAATAGTGCCATATAAAAAAGATGCATTTTCACAACCTATTATGTATGTCACGTTTACCTAATAAATAAATAAACAAACTTATTTTCTTTTGACTAACCCATAGCAACCTCGACATAGTGATTCCATAAACTGTCGCGTCGGGTAATAAATTTATTAAAAAAATAATACCTAGCGTACACGATTAAAAAAAATTTATTAAATAAATATAAGTATCGGGGTTCACAGTGCCCGGCTGATAAGTTTGGTTCCGCGGTCCCGTACTTCCCTGGCGAAGGTGGCCGAAGATGGATGATGGTTCGGTGGTGTAGGGACGTGGCAGCAGGGGACCTCAAAGTATTATTTAATTTTTCTAAACTTGTATGTAATTCTTCTACATTGTATGTAATTCTTCTTACGTTGAATCTAATTTCTTTTTCAAGTGGTATCTAGTTCCCTGGAACAATACTCCAGCTTAAGCACATCCGTCAGCTAAGCCCGTCGATTGCGATCACCAACACCAAGCCAGAAAGCCAAGCCAAGACGGGTCTTATAGGTAGACGGTGAGTGGTGTCGGTATAAAAGATCGCAATCAGAACGGAGCAGTATGTAGGCGGAATTATTTGTGAATAAAAAAAACTAAGGCCAAAGTGATAAATATTCACAATAAAAATCTAAAGCAATTATATGCCGTCAAGATTTAATAATTATAAAGAAGGTAGATCAAAATAACTACGTAGTTCAATAATTTTGGTTTGCAAAGCTAACAAAGAAAACACAATGAGGTCTAACCCTAATTAAATGCACTCGGCTTTTATCCAAATTAAAGCAATGAAATAATAAATTATATGTAAATAAATCGGTACCAATATTACATGGATGAAAGATTATTTATTCGTCATATTGGGATAAGCAACCCAGGAGCTATATATCCTCTCAACTGTCGACCAGCCTCCTGGAGGTCGATTTCAAAAACCGCGCATCCGTTCGCCGCCTCCTGGAGGTCGATCTGTCCGGACGTATTTTAAAAGTGTGAAATGAATCTTTAAAACTATACGTGTACAGTTCAAACTTTAACAACGTTTAGAAAAAAATGACAGGGACAGAAAGTATCCTCAAGTGCTATTCAACTGGCATCCACTTAACGCCGGTTTGTTTATTAAATGGAGCACATGTGTTCGTGAAGGTCACAGCCACCCATTGTGTAGTGTTATTGTTAGTTTTTTGTTTACATTCCTTCAATTGTTTCATGTTGATTTAGTTTGTAAATATCAGGAGATTGTCAAATTTAACTGTTATTTAAAACAAACTCAACAGAATTTGCTTTATGACATAAAGTTTGAGTGGACGGGTGAAAACATAGCTCGTACTACTTTCACCTTAGAATTAACATATATTACAAGGTAAAATTGTGCAAAACTATATTTATTCTGTTAGCATATACCATACAAATTTCAACAATATAGTTTTATAAATATCTTTTATACATGTTTTTTTTGTTATCTTTTTTTTAATGCGACGCGGCAATATCGCGAGAGGCCATTTTGGGGGTAACGCATAAAAAATGACAGATGCGCTAAGTACTTATGTACGGTCCTTGACGGCAGAGAGGTTATATATTACACGGCAAAGCCACAGCTAGTACACATTTTTAAGATTGGCCTATAAAATAATAACTGTTCAACACTTACCATAACGGGGAATTCCTGTATGTTCTTGATTTCGGTTTCAAATGTTCTCCGCGACTTATTATGTAAGTACCACAGTAGCGGTAAATAAGTGGCAAAGAAGAACTTAGATCACATACATTAGGTACTTATATGCAAAGAGATTAAACTCAGTTATTTAAATTTTGCAGGTACGAAATATGCATAAGAATACGTCCATGCACTATACTAGTCTGTGTGTCGTCTGTGCGGTAGAAAAAAGTGGTGTGGGGTCCGAGTATCGGCGTTGCCGATGAGCTGTCTTTACTCTGCCCATAAGGTCGTACGATGTTTGTCTAATAGGGTACCGTGTGACGCTCAAGAAAACCATTAGCAAATACGTTTTGGGCAATAGGCTAGACGACAATTTTTTCTTTCGGTTTGTTATGTAAGGACATCACAATAATATAACAATAAGTAAAAGAATTACTTCGATAGCATAAAAACTTCTCGAGATATGATAACTTGAAAATCACAATTTTGGACTTTCCCGAAAAAGCTCCATACAAAAGGCTACATAATTATGACGTCTCACTTATGTATTTTGTATACGTTAAAACAGAAATTTGTATGACAGCTATGTGAAATACTGCGTTTATGTAGCTAGTGCCATAACAAAAGTTATAGTATTTTATATTGTTTTTCCAAAATTAATATTTTTTTTTTTATAATTTCATTCTTTTAATTTGGACTTTCCTACTACACTTTGATCAATCATAGAACAAGTCGGACATAAGTTATCAAAATTTCAAGATCACAGATCGTTCTAGTTTTGTATATTTTATGACACTGTTAAGTACTTTTTATAATTTTTTATCATTGTCGTCTGATTATTATTATTTTTAATTAGGTTATTTGTACTTATTTACTGTGTTTTAAATTATTATTTTAGTGATTTATTTTTCATTGTTTATTTATTATTCCGACGATTGTAAATATTGATATAGACAACATTTTGTTCATAATATTAATTAACAATTAATATTGTCATGAATCAAATGTGACTCATTCAACTCAAGACACCATTTAATATTTAACTTTAGTTATAGAATTGAGTTATGTAATCCAATTCATATCTTTTTTATTATTGATTTTAAGTTAAATAACACAAAACCGTGTTGTATATAGATTTATTTTAAGTTTAGTATTATGTATTTTTATGTAATTATGTTTATTATATGGAATTTCATTAAAAAGAAACGTATAACGTTACAAAACATGTCATAAAATAAAAGATTTCAGCCCATATTATTTGCATATATATAATAGGTAACAAGAATATGTGACAATGTCGCCGTTCTAATTCTTCACAGAAAGAACAAACTTTTATTTACTAGCATGGGATTTTTTTTTAATTATCCTCTCAAATATGCCGAAACATGCAGGTAGGACCCGAGAGCGGGGCCTACATACCGATCGGCCGGGGGACAAAGGGCCAACAAACGAATATATAATATACAACATACCCAACGACATCGGAGGCCAGTTGGTACAAGTCTCGCGCGGCGGGGATGTCGGCCAGCAGGCGGCCCATGCCCACGAACTGCGCGCCCTGGCCGGGGAACAGCAGCACCGTGGCGTCCTGCGGCGCCAGGCGCTCGGCGCCGTCGGGCCGGCCGGCCGGGCGCGGCGCGGCGTAGGGCTGCGTGGCCCAGCGCAGCGCCGGCTCGCCCGCCTGCGCCTCGCCGAAGCCGCCCGCGTCGTCCAACAGCCGCCGCAGCGGACTCTCGCCGGGAGTCTCGGCTTTTGTGCTCCTCGGCCGTGATTTGCACCACGTGAGTGCAGGCCGATGAAAACGCGCCCGAGATATCACCCGTTGTATTGACATTATAATTTTCCGAACTGAGTCTGAATGATCTCAAGATAACGACGCTTCACGATTGAACTCTGAACGAACCTCTAATAAATAACCTATTCTTTACAGCCGAGTCGTGCATTTAGCATTATGTCAGTGTCAATTTTCGTTTCAAGTCATCACACAGTTTGTGGAATTAAAACGTTCGTTACATTTTTTTAGTCACAATTTCACAAAAAGCCACATAAAATCACGCATTAAAGCGACAGCTAGAAAGAAGGAAATAAAAATATTTATTTTATTTTTCAACAGTTACAGAAACAGAGATGGTACTTTTTGCCAGGGTTGCCAGATGCACGCAGGCCTAAGTCGTCAGATTTGGGGTGTAGACATTATACGAAATATAAAAAACATAATTTTGTATTTTATTTATTTACATTATACGAAATATAAAATAGAAAATTATGTTTTTTATATTTCGTATAATGTCTACACCATTCATTAATATAAATGACATATTTTTACTCACTAAGTTTATTATCTTTTTTATTTTAATTAATCAAAAGTAAATATTTAATTAATCCGTAATGTCACGTGATCGCAAACACAGATCACAGCGTGTGACGTCACGATCTTCTAAACATTGTGTGACAGTGACATTTTGATGTAAACATAAAGATTATCTTGAACATTTTACTTTTGATTTGGTAAAAAGAAGAAATTAAGTAAACATTTGTAAAGTTTTCAATATCATTTGGCATCTGAAATAACAAAGTACATTGTTCATAACTAGATTTTTAGACCTATAAAGGAAAATAACCTATGACTTTGTCTTCTTCACCAAGTTATCAGTATTTTTGTACGGAACTTCAAGACATTATGTAATAAAATTGTAACAAAATATTACTTAAATCAAAATGATCTTCGCAATAATAAACATTTTGCGCTGTTAGTTTATCTCTCCTAGCAAGTTGAAACCACTTTTTTCGTATTGCTTTTTGTTTTGGCAAACAAACAGTTTTTTATGGTGTTTTGATTTTAGTATTTTGACACAAAGGCACTGCACAATACTTGTAGAACTTGGAATCCATTTCTATACAGTTTTTATTAGTATACGCATAAAATATACAATGAACTGTATCCGCTTACTATGAAACAATGTTGTTGTTTAGAGGATCGTGACGTCATAGCGACGCCATGACAGAACTTTAGCGTTTAACCGGGAAATTTTAAAACGAAATTTAATAAGTGGATTTTTAATTTAAGTAAGTGTATTTATTTTTTTATATATGTATTTTTTTTTGGTGTAATAAATGTACATCTGTAAAAAAAATATTTCCAAAAAATAGTCTACATACTTCAAATAGGGGTATTTGAAGTATTTTGAAGTGGTAGAGCCAAGCTGTAGTCGTTTAGTGTCTAGAACGCTAAAGTTTTAGACATTGAATGAATACAGCTCGTAACTGGACCGGCTCGTCCGGGGCAGTACCACTCTCACGCAGAAGACCGGCGTGAAGTAATAGCTCGTGCTATTGCGTTTCGTACGGTGAGTGTTGAGACCCGGAGCGCAATTCAAACACCCCAACTCTAAATATGGCAGCGGTAGTAAAAACAACAATACCCCAGGAGGGTACCGTCACGTTGGTGACGGAGAATCCCTCCCTGAGCACCACTGCTCAGGCCGCCCGACGTGTTCTGGGGCGGGCATTACGCCGCTCTATATTTCAGCCGGGAGCAAACGCAAGAAGAGTGTGGTGACACCTCCCCCTGAGCTCTGCGTTGAGCTCTGTAACGTTAGGGGACTTAACTCCAACATCAATGCTGTCCACCATCATCTAGAGACGGCTAGCCCGGCCATACTCTTTTTGACGGAGACTCAGATATTCCCCCCTGCTGACATCTCATATCTGCGTTAACCAGGGTACAAAGTGGAACATCACCTTGTGCCACGAGCCGGTGTTTGCGTGTACATTCGGGAGGATATCTGTTGTCGACGTCTTGGCAGTCTTGAAGCGAGGGACCTGTCAATTATGTGGCTGCGCGCAGATGTTGAGGACCGCACTCGCAATTACGCGTGCCTCTACAGATCCCACAGAGGAAATGTCGAAACGGAGCGTCTTGTGGAGCACATACAGACGACGACCGACAGTATACTCCAGCAGATGCCTTCTGCAGAGATTGTGGTACTGGGTGATTTTAATGCACACCACGTCGAATGGCTAGGGTCTAGATCAACTGACCACACTGGAAGAACTATCCATGACTTTGCCTTGGCATATGGTCTGACACAGCTGGTATCCTCGCCCACGCGGGTGCCGGATGTGACGGAGCATATGGCGTTCCTTTTGGATTTTCTGCTGACCTCCCACCCTGAAAATTATCGTGTGTCTGTTGGCGCCCCACTTGGGTCTTCAGATCATTGCCTCATAAAGAGTATTGTGCCACTCACACGCCAAAGGCGACCGTGCACAGCCAGCACACGTCGTGTGTGGTATGTTAGGTCAGCAAATTGGGATGGGCTGCGTAGTTTCCTGGCCTCCTATCCTTGGGGGCGGATTTGCTTTTCGCTGGAAGATCCCAGCGCCTGTGCTAATGCTGTCGCTGATGTGGTTCTGCAGGGCATGGAACTTTTTATTCCTAATTCTGCGGTACCCATTGGTGGCAAATCTCGACCACGGTTCGATGGGTCATGCAAAGCCGCGTTGCGTCATAAGCAGGATTCTTACCGAGCCTGGTCCGAGGCTCAGGCAGCTGGAGATGCAAATACCGGTGTCCTTAAGAAGAATTACATCGCTGCGTCAAGATCCTTTAAGGGCTGCATCGCCAGGGCAAAGTCCAAATTCGTTAGCAAAATTGGCGAGAGATTAGTGCGCTTGCCCTCTGGGTCTCGTGCGTTCTGGTCTGTTCATGGAAGGAGGCTTTAGTCCACCCGATCCCTAAAAAAGGCACTTGCTCAGATCCGTCCAATTATAGGCCCATTGCGATAACTTCCATATTTTCCAAAATCATGGAAACTATTATTAACACACAGCTGGGAGCCTACTTAGAGGATCACCAGCTGATAAATGATCGTCAATATGGTTTCCGCCATGGTCGCTCAGCTAGTGATCTTCTGGTATACTTAACTCACCGTTGGGCGGAGTCAGTGGAAAGCAAGGGCGAGGCATTGGCTGCTAGTCTGGACGTAGCAAAAGCTTTTGATCGGGTGTGGCATATAGCATTACTTTCCAAGCTTCCTTCTTTTGGGCTACCTGAGAAGCTTTGCATATGGATTTCCAGTTTTCTATCTGAGCGGAGCATCAAAGTTGAAGTTGACGGAGCACGCTCGGACCCACTACCCTTGAATGCTGGCGTTCCACAAGGCTGTGTTTTTTTTTTATACCACCAGTGTGGCAAACAAGCATACGGCCCGCCTGATGGAAAGCAGTTACCGTAGCCTAACACCAGAGGCATCACACGCGCGTTGCCGACCCTGTAAAAACCTCTTCACGCCCTTTTTGAAGAACCCCTTGCTGTAGTCCCCTGAGAAAACCTCGACAGGCAGTTCATTCCACAGCTTGACAGTACGCGGGAGAAAACTTCTCTGGAACCGCACAGTACGTGACCACTAGGCTCCAATGTGTGAGGATGAATTCCCTGTCGATGGCGAGCGGTGCGACTGTAGAAGGAGGCCGTTGGCATTATATCAAACAACTCCTCTGAACACACCCCATTGTACAGACGGTAGAACACACAAAGGGACGCAAAATCTCTTCTCAGACTTAAAGGTTCTAAACAGTCTGTTCGTTTGGGATCGTCGACAATCCTCACAGCGCGCCTTTGAATCGAGTCACAAGGTGCAAGCTGGTATCTAGGCGCTCCCGCCCATATATGGCAACAGTACTCCATATGCGGCCGTACTTGAGCTTTGTAAAGCATAAGTCTCTGCCGCGGAGTGAAGTACTGCTTCGCCCTGTTGAGCACACCTAGTTTCTTCGACGCCAGCTTGACCTTCCCCTACAGGTGACAACGAAACTGGACGTCGCTGGAGATTTCAACTCCAAGAATCCCAATGTTTTTGGCGATGGTAAGGGGTTTGTTTAGGAATTGAGGAGCCACAGCAAAAGGGGTTTTCTTAGCGGTGAACGCGCAGACTTGTGTCTTAGTGGGATTGAAAGGTTCTTTCGCCCCCAATCGGACACACTATTCAGAGTGCTCTCGATCTTGATACACTGGTCAAGGTAATGTTTCTCGGGATTGCGTCAAAGAGTACCGAACAAAACTTGTGTCTGAGATTGAGACGTCCCTTGGACTCGTCTCGGATTGGGGTAGATTGAATTTGGTGCAGCTAAATCCCTCCAAGACACAGGTTTGTGCGTTTACCGATAAAAAGTCCCCATTCATCGTAGCTCCTAGTTTGGAAGGTACTCCCGAGCGATGTTCAGTTTCGCAGTCCCTTGGATGCAAGGCCAAACTGGCTTCTAGGAAGATTGGTGTCATTAATAAAGCCAAGCGGTATTTTACACCCCGACACCGCCTTTAACTTTACAAAGCCTAGGTTCGACCTCACATGGAGTACTGTTCGCATCTATGGGCCGGTGCGCCCCAGTACTGCTTGCTCCATTTGACCGCATACAACGAGGAGCAGCTCGAATCGTCGGTGACCCAATGATCTCGGATCGATTGGACACGCAGAGATGTAGCGTCTCTTTGCGTTCTATACAAATTATATCACGGGGAGCGAGAGTTATTTGACCTTTTTTTTTTCTTTTTTTTTATACCACCTGTGTGGGAAACAAGCATACGGCCCGCCTGATGGAAATCTGTTACCGTAGCCTATGAACGCCTGTAACACCAGAGGCATCACACACCTTCTGATATCACCGGGAGCTGTTTGATGTGATACCTGCCGCTGAATTCCACTATCGTACAACTCGCCATAAATTAAAATTCCATCCATATCATCTTGATAATTGGCGATTTACTACAGTACGTTTCCTAAGACATTTTATACCGCGAACAGTGAAACTGTGGAATCAACTTCCCTCAGCGGTATTTCCGAACAACTACGACATGGGTGCCTTCAAGAAGTGTTTTCATTTTCCTTAAAAGGCTGGCAACGGATCGGCGACCCCTTGATGTGGCTGGTCTCCATGGGCGGTGGTGGTGCCCCCCTCTCACATAAAAAAAAACCCAAATCACCCAATCATTCGAGCGAGTCAGGCTCAGGAATCATCATCGTTTATTTTGACGATGAGATGGTCGTCTTGACATATTACAATAGTGATGTGAAATGTCAATTTATTCTCGAAAAAAATATTATCAAATCTCTAAGTTATTGTTGCAAGTTACTATTTGCAACAACTGATTAGAAAGGTTTAATAAAACAAAAATATAAATGTTTGCTTAATACATTTGAACGAACTGAATATTGGAATGAAAATGATTATACATACTTTATATGCACACAAGAAACAAATTAATACAAAAGAGACCAAAAATACACCACGATACCATAATTATATTATTACACATTTTTTTCTTATTTTATCATAAGATTTTTACTTATTTAATAAAATATCAGCACTTTTAAAACTGTGCAGGCATATGTCGTATAGGTACTCGAAAATTTTATGTTACGGCAATTCATTACTGTCCATCTCTCTCTTGCTTACGCAGTATTCATATACGTAATGCTTTGTCTCGTTCGGCATTGTTTGTCTTTAAAGCTTGTCGAAAAATTCTAGTCTGTAGTTACGTTACGAGTAAGTTAAACAAGAAAATGGGCATAAACGGGGTAAAATTTTTGATTGCCATATAGTGTCCGACCGAAACTGGTTTTTACAACCGAAACCGAAACCGAAACCGAATTTCGGCAACATTCTCAGTTTCGGCCGAAACCGAAACCGAAACCGAAACTTTTACGAAACAATTATCTAACTGTAGGTACTTTTCTTATAATTGAGGGTGTAAGTGGTTCATCAACATCTCTGAATCAAAGCCAACTTCACCTGCACGTGGTTCACCCTGCTAACTGACAAACGAAGCACTGGCGAAAAGAGAGGTAGGGAGCGTAATTGTAAGCTACCCGATTGGGGAATGTACCTCCACCTCGCAGAATACCACAGCCAAATAACAAATCCCTTGAGGGTTGTTGTGTTCCTGCGAGTGAGTGAGGTCACCAGAAAGGGAGGAGATGCTCCGTCTGCAGCGGGGGTGGCTGCGCGCGAGCGATATTTTATGTTGCGATCGTTAATATGGTTACGGTAACCGCTTCACATCAGGCGGGCCGTATGCTTGTCTGCCACCCGACGTATTATAAAAATAATAATAATTACGTTACGTTATATAATTGCTAGATACTTGGTTATAATAATTAAATTGAACGTTGAAACTCAAAATCTTTAATAATATGTCTTTACCTATGAAATTGCCGTTCTGCAGTACTGGCCATTTCAAATCAAAATATTTTTTGTTTGGCTAAGAATTCTAATTTCAAATTAATTTTATTTTAAAAACATGGAATTCTTTTTCCAAAAGTAGTCATTTGTTTATTGATTAGTGTTACATTTTCATCGCATTTCAATCTTTTTCGTCATCATGGATACGTTAAAAATTCGAGTAATTATGGAATATGAGTACCGTCGTCGTGGCAGCAACGCGGCACAAGTGGCACGCAACATCATCGACGTTTACGGAGCTAACACTACAAACCAACGCACCACCTGTTATGGTTTGCTCGCCTCCGTTCTGGAAATTTCGACCTGAAAAATGAACCTCGCGGTCGTCCGAAGATTTTGGTCGACAATGACGAATTAAAGGCGATTGTGGAAGCTGATGATACACAATCTACGGCTGAATTAGCAGCAGCTTTCGACGTTAGCGTCAAAACAATATTGGTCCAAAGTCAAATTGGCAAGGTTTTACCTTGCCAATTTGACTTTGGACCAATATTGTAACCTTGACAAATGGGTGCCCCACGAACCCAATGATCGCCAGCGCGAAGTACGCGTCGAGACGTGCCTTGCACTGCTCAACAGACACACAAATGAAGGAATTTTGAACCGCATTGTTACCTGCAATCAAAAATGGATTCTGTTTGATAACTGCAAGCGCTCAGCAAGTTGGTTAGATCCTGGTTCAGCACCTAAACAATGCCCTAAACGAAAACTTACCCCTAGAAAAGTGATGGTCACTGTTTGGTGGTCTAGCGCCGGTGTGATTCATCACAGCTTCTTACCAAACGGGATGAGCATTACTGCAGATGTGTACTATGAAGAACTGAACACAATGATGGAGAAGCTGGCACGTCTCCAACCAGCATTGGTCAATCGCTCGTCTCCGCTGCTCCTGCACGACAACGCGCAACCTCATACTGCACAGCAGTCGGTCTCCAAGTTGCAAGAACTGGGGTCGGAAGCTCTCCGTCATCCGCCCTACTCGCCAGACCTTGCGCCTACAGACTACTACTTTTTCCAGAATTTGAATAATTTCTTGGCGGGAAAAAAACTCAATACCCGAGAGGCAGTACAAAATGCCTTTGAAGAATTTGTTGCCTCCCGTTCAGCTGATTTCTTTAAGAAGGGCATCAATAAACTGCCACTGCGTTGGCAAAGATGCATTGATTGCATGGGTGATTACTTCGATTAATACAAATAAAAAATACTTGAAAAAAATTTGTTTAAATTTACATGCAAAACGGCAATTTCTTAGGTAAAGACCTAAATTATCACCACTAATGCACTATAGTAAGTACCAAGTGCCTAACTATTGTTTGTTTACGTATAGCAATACCGAATGAGTTAAATTAATTACAAAATATTCAGATAGTTATGTTAGACTTGATTCTACTATAATCTGTGCATTAGTTTGTTATACTAAATTATTAAGTTTACTACCTACCCTTAATACAATATCACATGATAAAACTTACCGAATTCAAAACAAATCACACGAAAACTCACAAACAACAAACAAAACGAACTGCAAACGCAAACAAGTCAGTACATGACTAGGCACGTGGACGCGTCTTCGTCGCTTGGATGGAATTTACTGCGCCGAACATGACCGAGCACAGCGCGGGAACTCCCGAATGAAGTTTCGGTTTCGGTCGTAGTTTCGGCAGGTTTGCCGCCGAAACCGAAACTAAACCGAAACTCGTTATTTTTGCCGAAACTCGACCGAAACCGAAACCGAAACCGAACATTCGGTCGGACACTATTGCCATACCATCGTAGCTGTCACATCTGTCATCACCAGGGTTGCCAGATTAGATGATAAGTCGCCGATTGGGCTACTTGAGGCCCTTTCGCGGCGACAAAGATTTTGGATTAGATAAGATTAAGAACCAAAGACGAGATTTAAACGAGCGAAGTCCTAAAAAAAGTGATCAAAATTTAAGCAGGCTTTAATTTAAATTAGCTGCGGTGTAAATGTGTGAATGAGCTTTTTCTATAGACAACCGCGGCGCGGCGCGGTGATTCTTAATCTGGCGACTTATGCCTGCGTGCATCTGGCAACCCGGCTGTGGCAAAGTGTCAAAAACTCTTCAAAATAATGGATTGAACTTTTTTGAAATTTCTTTATCCTTTTTTAAGTTATCTACCTTGTGTTTATTTCTATCAATTTTTTTATTACAATCATGTTATCTCTCTTTATGTATATTCTTGAAATGAAGAAGGAACTGTTGATTGGTTTATCGCTCTCCGTGTTGTATATAACCTATTATCTCGTGGATGCAGTCAAGGTAAAAATGGTTAAATAATTGAATATGATGATTCACCTTCTACAATGTCCGCATAGGTACGTGAACAGTCAATGACGTAGGCGGCTGATAATGTCTTTACCGTAACATACGTTCCACTTATGTATATACTTATACTTTTCACATAAATACAAACAAATACTACTTGTCTTCAAGAGCTTATATTTCCTTAAAAACGTTGACAAACCAACGGATCACTGGTGTTTTGATGTTTCTGATCTCCATGGGCTATGGTGATTGCTTACCATCTGGTGTCATGCTTGTTTGCCTCGGTCTAATAAAAAACAATTTTTAATTTTATAATAAATTTACTACAGTACAATTTTATTATTTACTTTACTATTGGAGACTGAAGGTACCTCTCGTCACTAGAAGGCTAACAATGACATCATCCCAATGATTCTGATTCCAGAGTCTGCTGTTGTTGAGAAAAAGTCCTTCCTCTTCGAGATAAAGAATTGTACTATTCTGAATACTACAGTGGCATAAGAGACATTGTCAGTTTTGTTTGTGGTAGATATACACTATCCATGGATCAGAGATAAGCTTCAATTACCATACTCCTCACAGCTGGTGTCTGCCAAGAATCAGTCCTTGGTCTGTTTTTGTTCAGAATGATATTAGGAGTAATTGTCACTTGTGGGAAAACAATAAACTTCTAGAGATTTAATATTTGTTGGTGAGCTTTTGCGACTACCACTTTTATTTCCCCAAATGGGCTGCCTCTAATTCTATATTGCTAACATTTGTGCGAATGTTTATAAGAGAGGTAGGCCTTTCTATGACCAGAGTGGCTGTGTCGGGACACAGTCGTCGGTTTATATGTGCGATGCTCTTTTTCGCCAACTTCCCTCATTCCTATGCAAACTCAAAGTTGCAACGGAAAGGTGACAACCTTTTTTTTGAATAATGGCACTACACTACATTGAAATTGTCTCTAAGAATAGTTTAATTATTAAGACGGTATAGACCTTTTTGTTACGGTTCACTTTGATGATACAGAAGAGATGCCGTAGAGCCGGTGTAAGTAGTTAGGCCATTTGTGAAGTTATGATTAAAAATACCGTTTTAGTAGTAGAGTTTATTGAGCCATTATAAAGTAGGGAGTAATTAGAGCGGTTCCATACGATGCGTAATACGGTAGTGTTGGGTGGCAGAGGCCGGAGCTGGTGTGCCGCGAGGGCCCGTTCCGGCGCGTGCTGGAGAGCGCGGTGCCGCTGCTGCGCGAGCGCTACTGGCCCACGCCGTGGTGCGTGGAGGCGCGGCTGCAGACGGTGCTGGGCGCCGTGCTGCGCTCGCTGCTGCTGCCGCGCGAGCGCTACCGGCGCGAGGTGCTGCGGCTGGCCGACGGCGGGCAGCTGGCGCTGGACTGGAGCGAGGCGTGCGAGGCGGCCGGCGAGCGCGCGCCCGTGCTGCT
The DNA here is from genome assembly GCA_937001555.2 of Hypsopygia costalis. Classification (NCBI taxonomy): domain Eukaryota; kingdom Metazoa; phylum Arthropoda; class Insecta; order Lepidoptera; family Pyralidae; genus Hypsopygia; species Hypsopygia costalis. The sequence goes on from OW443325.2 coordinate 158,159, forward strand.
GGTGCTGCCCGGGCTCACGGGCGGCTCGCACGCCGACTACGTGCGCTGCCTCGTGGCCGCGGCCGCCGCGCTGGGCGCGCGCGCCGTGGTCGTGCACAACCGCGGCCTGGGCGGCCTGCCGCTCACCTCGCCGCGCCTCTACTGCGCCGTCAGCCACAGCGACCTGGCCGAGGTGCTGGCGGCGCTGCGGCGCCGGCCCGGCGGCCCGCTGCTGGCGGCCGGCGTGTCGCTGGGCGGGCTCATCCTCGGCCAGTACCTGGCCGCGAGCGGGCCGCGCGCCGCGCTGGCCGCCGCGCTGGCCGTGTCCGTGCCGCTCGACGTGTTCGCGGCCGCCGACAGCATCGAGCGCGCCGCCAACGCGCCGCTCTCGTACCACATGGCGCGCAACCTGCGCAACACGGTGCGCGCGCACGGCCTGCCCGAGGGCGAGCTAGCGGCCGTGCGCTCGGTGCGCTCGGTGCGCGAGTTCGACGCGGCGTTCACCGCCAAGCACTTCGGGTTCGCGTCGGTGGAGGCGTACTACGCGGCGGCGACGCTGCGCGACAAGCTGGGCTCGGTGCGCGCGCCGCTGCTGTGCCTGTGCGCCGGCGACGACCCGCTGCAGCCGGCGGCGGCGCTGCCCGCGGCCGAGGCGGCGGCTAGCGCGCGCGTGGCGCTGGCCGTGACGCGGCGCGGCGGCCACATCGGCTTCCTGGAGGGCTGGTGGCCGTGCGCGCCGCCCGCGCGCCAGTACATCGCGCGCCTGGCGCACCAGTACTTCGCCGCGCTGCTGGCGCAGCCCGCCCTGCTGCACCGCGCGCCCCCGCTCGACGACGACGACGGCGCCGACCACTGACACGTCGGTATCCGTCCGCGAGTTATCGAGCCGTATTCGACTTTATTAGGTAGGACGCTCGACCGTAGCCGATCCGTGGATGAGTTTATTTATCTCGAGCTGTACTTCGGAGGGCGCGTTGTATCTCGGGGCCCGGCTGTCGCCGTTAGATGGCCGTCGTTAAGCCGAGTCGGTAGCCTTTAGACGGTTTAAAAACACTAACCGACACTCCGCCGACTCGCAGTCGAGCGGCACGGTAGAGTATTTTCTAAATCCCTCCGTTAAAGGAGAGACCCATACGGGTCTAACAGTTCGATAAATAAGAGTCGCCGACCACATTCGCAGCGCTGTGTGTCCCCTGTATGACCAGATTTGACGATCGGCAGTTAGAAGTGAAATTCACTGCAGAGACTACAGTAAATTTCACTGTTGATTGCCATACGGGGGGTACGACTACCGCTGCCTTGAAACTCATAACGAAATAATAAAAAAATAAATGAAATTAGATTTCGCGGCGTGACAGTGTGAAAGATAACATTGTGAATGACGAATCAGATTTTTCTTCTTTATAAAATTTAATACATTACATATTACACAAATCCGTGGCACAAATATATTTATCGAATTTGTTCCGTTAAGCTAGTGATGTGTACGCCTTACGTATCTTAACAATTTATTTGTACCAAATTTCGCACACTACCTATAGGTTTTGTATTAGGTACATATTATAACGTGAATGTGAGACCATATATTTTTTGAAAACATAATTATGATTCATATAAGTAGTAAGTGTAGGTAAGGTTGTGTATGCAGCTATCTCAATTGGGTATCAAAAGTCTCACCGGCGACGAGAAAACTAACAATAGATATTTGTTTCACTCAAGAAACGTACAAAAAGTAGATTCTGATCGCGTGCGAATGAAAGAGTCGAAAGATGTCGTCGGCATATTCGGTAATTCGTCCGATCACAAACAGCGTCAGTTACTCAAATTGTAAAATTATTGGACATTTTCTATAAAACCAGAAAAGTCCTTAAGCCCTTTGTAAAACGGCGCGGCTAATTAATTAGTTTTTCACTGTCGCGTCGCGCGGCTGTCCCGTGTCAAACAAAAATGGCGGCGTGTTATAATTAAAACAATAGTATTTCAACGTGTAGTTAACGCGTGGTATTATTAACAGTTATTATTCAGATTTAACCAAATATAATGGCGTTCAACAATGAACGACAAGAGCTACTAAACAATAATTTTGACGGTGAGAACGCTCTCTGGGAGATTCTCGTCCGTAACGGCGACAAGAGTATGATCGGAGCGACAGTCGTCGCCCGCCGCGCGGCCAGCTGTCGAGTACCGACACACACGCTAGTCGCACAGATAACTATTAGCTATAGTTTGTTTGTTACGTTATGATTGTGTTATACTGTCTTTATTACTGTTGGATATATATTTTATGATTGTTAACTCGGAGGTGGTTATTTATTTCCAGTTTAGATTTGACATAATGCGTATGGTAAGCATTTTTTTTATTTGTAATCTATGTTCCGGCTACAGACTACCTATATAAAACACTACGGTTCTAATATCGAGCACATTTCCGATTCCTTTCCACGGATTAGATGCTTCGTCACGCTGGACTCTGATCAGAGTTATCTCTGCCTACTATTTATTATTATTAGAAATACGTCCTTTTCTGCCTGAATGTACAAGTTGGAAAGCATTCAGCGAGAGTAAAGACTAGGTAGGTACGATTATTGCTATAGGTATATGCTACGCAAACACTAACAATATACAACCGCGCGTTGGTATACATTAAGTAATTAAAATTAACAACAGTCGTGTCACAAGGATTTTGTGGAGCGCATGGCGGGGGCGGGGCCCCGCGCCTTCATCGTGTTACATGATTCTTTTATACTGTGTCGGATGGGAAACAAGTCTACGGCCGGCCATCCATATTTTTCATATCGTGTATTAGGTTTTATAACCTATCGGATTATCGGTATTAGGTTTTATAATATATCGGTTACGTAGGTACGGTTTGCATTGGATGGATATATCGGTTACCTACGTATCCGATATGTCCATCCAATGCAGAGTACACCCTGTCCATGTGGCTAATATCATCTGTGTCCAACATATATATGTAGCACATGTATGAAAGTTTTTGAAGATATATAAATATCTTTTGAATTATATTTTGAAGATATATAAATATCTTCAAAAATTTTCGCATCTGTAATGATAGACAAAAAAAATCGTGTACTACATTTTCTTTTATTATCTGTCAGTAAGTTAAGAGCGTGTATGCTGCATACTAGCGCTATCACAAAAAAATCTTTTATGACCGAAAAAATAAGTGTTATACTGTGTCTTCAATGGAGATAACTGTCGGCATCTAGTTAATCTTTAAGCTCTTTTATAGTTAAAATATTTTTAATGTATTTTTTATTGTTTTTAATTATGTCTCACGGTCAACACGGATATGCCTAAAAAATACCGAGTGTTAATATTTAGTACGGGAGCCGCCGCCGGCGACAGCGCGGCGCTCTACATACGGAGTGTACCGAGGCGGTCGTCTGCGGTGGACGAGGACGAGGTCTTCGTTTAATTAACAATTTATGTAATTTTTTAATAACCCGCATTAGTATCGTTGCAATCACTCGCACAATAGGCTTGTTGCCCATGTTACAAAATTATAAAAACTCTCTATCAGTAACGTAAAATACATAAAACTAGAACGATCTGCGATCTTAAAATTTTAATAACTTATGTCCGACGTGTTTTATCGTCGATCAAAGTTTGGTGGGAAAGTCCATTTTAAAGGTATGAAATTATAAAAAATAAATATTACCATTGTAGAAACATTAAAAAATACTATAACTTTTGTTACGGCACTGGTTACATAAACGCAATATTTAACATAGCTGTCGTACAAATTTCTGATTTAATGCATATAAAATAGCACGGTGTGACGTCATAACGTGATGGCCTTTTGTATGGAGCGTTTTCGGGATAGTCCAAAATTGTGATCTTTAAGTTGTCATATCTCGAGAAGTTTTTATGCATTCTAAGTAATTATTTCACCTATATTTATATTATTGTGACGTCTTTTAAATAACAAATCGAAAAAAAAATGGGATACAAGCCTATTCAAGGAAGTTTATAATGTTATCGAATATCGTCAGGCACTAGATTAGAAGCGTTTCTTTATCTCGTTATGTAGTATGTAGAGCGCGCGCCCCGCATGCGGCCAGCGGGGCCGCGCCGGCCGGGCCGGCGATGTAACTGACATTTTATTATTAGTTAAGTAAGTAGACAATTTATGCATTTGGAGCACTCTTGCTAATTTAACGATGCTTAGCGCGCCTCGTTGGCGGCTCGCTCACCCGTTCACTTGTTTGTGTTGTTGATATAAATGCGGCGTGGAAACGATGACTGCTCTCGGATCGGTGATCAGTTTTTCGATAATCATGTATAGTTTAGAAATGATCGAGCGAGACCACCCATCGTTTCCGCCCCGTGTACCTACACGTTGTTTTTGTTGGCACTATTTTATAATAGAGTTGAGTTTAATATTGGCTAATTCATATAGAGTAGACGGGAGGCCGTCGAATGTTAACGAAGTGAGGGACGCCCGAGTCGAGCTATGATGCTCGGACGTCCCGGCGGGGATGGAGTGGCGCAACGAAACGATTTAGGTACGATCACCGCCCGCGTATGTATTCGTCGAGCGTAACGACTGCACAACGTCGCTGTGACGACCGCTGAACACGGTTTAAACGTCAATATGTTACGCTCGATATACGGTCGCCGGTAGTAATTTGTGTGTGCCGAGCGCGAGAGCCCACATGAATTACTAAGTACGATATCACACAAATTTCTGCGTCCATTATGCACCAGTTTATGGAAAGTGTAAAAGCCGTCATATCAGCCGCCTCCAGAGACGACCCTGCCCGCGGTCGAGTCCGAGTGAGACTGTAGCTGTAGGTCGAGGCTCACTCGCGTGTGCGTCGTTTAGAGTAGTCGTTATGTAGTTGTAAGCGGCCGCTGGCCGCGCGAAGTGCCTCGCTGTGAGGCCGCCCCGGCGTGCGCCCGTACCTATCTACTGCCTGCCAGTGTTCTTTTTGAATTTGCGACAGTCAACGGGAGAGGTGTCAAACTAAAACTAATAATTTCAATACAGACACACACGGTCAGAGACACTTTCCGCGTAATTAAAATTTCGATAAAGGTGCTAAAATGTCGGTGGTGTAAGGGGAATAAAAGATTATCATGATAAGAATTCAGTGCGTAGGTAATTATTTTCTTTGTTTTGTTTAGGTCGAGTGACCTTATCGTTTTCTGCCTGCGATTTTGCTACACCATATGTGAACAGTGACTCGGTCGTTGACAAACTGCTAATTTTAAAAAGGAACACTCTTAGGTATACATACATTCCGCCCGACGCCGTCGAACAAGCCGGCGATTCGATATTCCTAGAGGTATCTACGTGGCGCACTGAGTTTAAAGCCCATCACACACTAAGCAGATACGATGTATTTAGAGCGAGACAATGCTGTAGAGTGTATTAGACTGTGATATAGCCTCCCTTGTCTCACCTATAGCAGCGTCTCGCTCTAAATATTTTCTGCTCAATGTGTGACTCGGCTAAGGCCTTTTTGGATTACACAATTTATTGCATGCAATCCGAAATACGTGCGACAGACTTCTTGGTCCTTACTTTATACAGTTTGTCTTGCTTCGTGTATTGTATGCTGTAAATCGGCGAATTCATTAAAGCTTTTATGTATCGCACGTGTGGTACAGAGCACCTGGCTTTATTTTGTTGTTGTTTTGTATGGCCAATTGGCAATTGAATAAGGTAGTTGACTAAATATATCTATAATGTAAGTATAAATATTCCTGGACGAATTACACAACGCCAACTAGGAAACTAGGCTTGTACTGCAGATAAATAAATATAAGCGTAAATGTAACTCGCCTAGGTTTCATTAATGAATTTTAAATCAATGAAACATTAACAACTTCTTCATTTGAATAATTGTGATGTCATAATATGTTTAGTGCATTTTAATGCTCGAATTAGAAATATATCCTGAAAGATATTTGACAGATAATAAAAAGTAACGAATTTGTTTAAGATGATGTCAACTGCCCTGTTCAAATACTTATACGAATATGAGTGGCTAGCCTCGTGCTCTGTTCCGTCGCGCCGCGATACGGGCGGCCCTCCAACAGCCGACAAACGTGATCACATTCGATGATAATAATACCTATATCAATAGTTTATATACAATGGCTGTGCGTAAATCCCGTTTTGACAATATTTAGGTATACAACGAGCTCGGGCCGGTCCCTCGGGACCACTAGTGCAATCAGACTGTATCATTGGTATGGCCACTGTTTTTTTTATAGTATCGTTGCTTAGCACCGTGTCATAATATACAAATCACGGATACACTTGTTTTACTGTTATTTAAAATGCTAACAATTTTTCATACTCTTAATATAAATAATTTAATCATCTCGACAGCAAGTGGCATTTCGTAGATGCTGAATACTCTTATGTCTGTGTTACAGAGAGTATGTTATTTTGTTATGAATAATTATAATAAAAAATATGTTTCAATTATAAATAAAGTCGGCGAGGTAGAGTGTCACTGTTTTTTTATGACATGGTACTAGTGGGAGAAACAGTGCCAGTTGTACGATCAATGGTACTGTCCCACAGTGGTCCCAGGAGACCGGCCGCGGCAGTGCACTATCTCGAACTGCCTCTCGTAATCAAATTGTTACAATTGGGTTTACACGTAAATATAAATATATATATTATACAATATGTATACAACTATGTTACAACGAAGTATTTGATTTAGAGTTTATATGATAGTTTAGTTGCGCACCCTGCAGTATTGTGTACAAAGCAAAATATAATTATATTGTTAAAATAATTAAAAAACGATTTGGGAACCGAATTACATTTTTGTATAACAATGTCTAGTAGTTTTCATTACAATACTACCAACCCGTCCTAACCCGGCCTAGTTTCGCACGTAATTTTTTTCATTGTAGTGATGAAAAGAAAGCTTTTAAACATTTATAGTTAACACTAGCCTCGAATTTGAAGTCTTATTCCAAAAATACGAGTTGAGTCTTGTTACTGATGTCAATAAAACCACTCGAAATCAAGACTTAGTCGAGAATCTTTAATGTGAGACCATAATAAACTTGAGCGTATGTATGATTATTACATAACAGTAGGTATTTAATAATAATAACAAACTACTGTGCTATTATTATTAACTAACTAAAAAAAAGTTAGAACAACTGTGGTTCTAACTTTTTCGTTGCGCTTGAGTCGTTTAAAAAGTCAGTCTTAAGTTTGAACCTATTTAATCTAGGTATAGGGTTTAGTCTGCGCAGAGTCGATTTCTTTTGCACAAGTTAAGATTTCTTCTGCTCAGTTGTTGGTTAAATTAAATTTGTATTAATTTAAACAAATCTACCGATTTTTCAAAAATCTTTGTGTACCTACTCTTGAGGTAATAAAATTTTGTGTTTTTAAATAATAACTGGTTATACGGGGTCCTAGTTGTCTATGGAACCCTATACTTAATCTTATTAATTAAAAGAATGGTATATGTAGATAGGTACCTACCTATTACGAAAATAACAAGTAAGTATATAAGACCATAACTACTAAAGTAACAGTTTTAAACGCGTTGACAATGCGATAACTTAAAATGAAATTCCAATTGAGCTTGCACTATCATCACTTCGATAATATTCCAAACACCTGCAAGTGCGAAATTAGAATAGCGCTTGAACAAATTAAAAATAGTAAAGCTCTCCGTGAGAACTCAATCACAACAGAATTATTGAAAGCTGAATAGACTGGTTGTGAAGGAGTGATAAAATCTTTTTAATTACGTCATTCACGGCTAGACTACGCCAGCTATGTAGATCTACCTAGGGCCTACCGCGTAAGATGAAGACGGCTCGGATCGATATTTTGGAAACAAAATCGAACTTCAGTTTACATTAGTGGTCAACGTATTCAATCGATTTGGGGTGTAAGGTGGTTCATCAACATCTTTGCACGCGGTGCACCCTGCTGACTGACAAACGAAGCTCTAGCGAAAAGAGGTAGGGAGCGTAATTGTAAGCTACCTGACTGGGGAATGTACCTCCGCCTCACTGATTACCGCAGCTAAATAACAATTCCCTTGAGGGTTGTTGTGTTCTTGCGAGTGAGCGAGGTCACCAGAAAGGAAGGAAATACAGCGAGGGTGGCGGCACGCGAGCGATATTATGGCTGCGGTAACCGCTTGACATCAGGCGGTCCATATGGTTGTCTGCCACCCGACGTAGTATAAAAAAAAACTGTAGATAGAGCATAGAGCTTCAGAATATAAAGGCTAATCTAAAGCAGATTGCCACTAACTTAAATAGAACAATAATTTTTGGACTATTATATCCAATCTGAATCGTCTTCAGGACAGGTGATAGGCTCCCAGGAGTATGGTCGACTTGTTTTAGAGAGGCGACAAAACCTTGTTGAATCACGTATTATTTTAACGGGTTATCATGAAACTTCTCGCACGATGACTGCCAGGCTAGCCTCTTTGCAGGCTTAATTATATCTTAGCAGGTATACTGTACAATGCATGACATTGCATTAGGGTATATAAACTTGGTCTGTTTTGGAATCCTTGTAACGATACCAAAGGATAATATATCGTTACAAGCTGCAACAATGACTGTCCTCGTACCAGGATACTCCCCGACGAGGACCCGACGGCGGGGAATTCGGCAGTGGGAACTACCTACGGCTGTTTGGATAACAGTACCTCGGGGACTAACTGACAAGCCCATAATTTGCCAATCATGGGTCCGGATTCGAGGCGGCTTTATATGCGTGTATGCGTACCTATACCTACTCGCGTGCATATGGTTGAACTACAGAGGTTGTCTGTGGACTAAGGCATTTATTCCCAGTCGCTCCCACGGGGACTGCCACCGGAGGCAAACAGGAATAAAAGTCCTTGCCCCCACTTCTGTTTCGCTGTACATTGCTTGCTCCATCGCCACCGGCGGCGACTGGGATATTCCCATTTGCCTCCGGTGGCAGTCCCCGCGGGGGCGACTGGGAATAAAGGGGCTAAGGCGAAAGGGCCGCCACGGTGGTAGTCCATGGGGCTCGGAGCAGCCTTATAGTGTGGCTGGCTTTCCCAAGCTGGCTGCGCAGCTTGCGCTTAGCGAGAGGACGAAGGGCGACCGCTTCCATCGGCCCGGTCAGCCTAGCGTAGGCATGTGGTAGGTGTCGGCAAGTGAGCGTGCCTTAAAACTCCAATACCTGTCATGGACTTCCGGTAGTCAGCTACCTGGCGCTCAAGTGTGGGTACAATTACTGTTCAATTACACTAGGCGCACCTACAGAATGCGTTGACAAGTGAGCGCTCGCTCACTTGCCGACGCACTCTGTTACCCCCTGACCCTCTTCCTAAAGAGCATGATGGGTATCTACCGGAGCTGTAAGATGCGCTCCTAGGGGAGACCCTAGGAGCGCATCTTACAGCTCCGGTACCCATCATGGAGATTTGAGTGGTAGTGGTTTTCCAAGACCGCTGAAGCCTATCCTTGCTAGTGAGTGATGTCACCAGATGTGAGATGTTACGTTAGCAGCGAAGATGTCAGCGCGCAACCTATTGTTAGGCATCAGGCGAGTCGGTCGGTAGGAATACTAGTTTGGTACCCGACGTCACAATTGTTTTATAAATTTTTCCCCTGACGTCCTTGGACCAAAACTGCCTTCAGACAGCGCCATGAGAGCGTGCAGTAGGCAAAGCGCAAACTATCTATTTTGTTGCGATCTCATTTCATGCGCTGCTAGCTCCTGTTGGCAAGTTTCGTTCGGTAGCTGAGTATATCTTCTTCGCCGATGATATGGACGTGTCGAGACACAAGGCTCTCTAGCTGCAGCTGCAGAGTTGAAAGACTCGACCTCGCCACCAGGCCAGGCGTCCGGGCCAACTGGATGCTAATTATTGGCATAGGTACCTAAGTCTATTAATTATACAATCGCAGATCCAGAGACAGTACTTCCTACACTCCGACACCATGTTATTATATGCGTATAATTTACGTATTTATAATCTACGTGAATTTCATTGTTGTCAATATGAGTTAACTATTAACTCGGATCAGTAAGGCGACAAACAAGCATATGGCCCATTTGATGTTAAGCGGTTTACCGTAGCCATATAAATTCTAGCAACATGAAATATCGTTTGGGCATCGCCGCTGTGAACGCAGCAACTCTCCCTCCAACTCTGACCTCACTCACTCGCAGGTACACAACAACCCTCAAAGTTTACAAACTACGTGCTGGACGGGACATAATTGTTATTAGGCCTGATATTCTGAGAGGTGGAAGTAGTTCCCCAGTCGGGCAGTTTATAAATTCGCTGTTTTCTACCTCTCTTTTACCACAGTCAACAGGGAGCATCACGCGCAGGTGAGTGAAAACTTACACCAGTTACACTCCAAAACGTGACCAGTCTCACTCACTCAACAGTTGAACCGTGCAGGTCTTCAATATCTGCACCTGCTAAATATTGTACGTAAAATGTGTATATCACCTGATATCTCAGAAACGGGCCGATTTTGAATAATCTTTATAAGTTTTAATTATCTATATGGGTGACCTTGAACGGCGCGATATAGATAACCAAGTATAGATAAAATGAATAACAACGACTCGTGTTCAACTATTTTATATTGATACATAGGTAAATACATATTACATAAATTATAATTATCTACATACAGATGTTTTAGTTCCTTCCAGAACGTTAACTCTAAGGATGTTCTGTTTCCATAGAGACTCGGCTACATTCACAGGCGCTACAACGGAGAGTTTTCACAATATAATTAGATTGATGGTTCGGAACTGGTTAAGGGTCCGTTCTAGGGTTGCCACATAGAAACTTATTAAATCCGGGACAATTCTAGGACAACGGTGCGGTGTCGGCTCATGGCCATAGTAAAAAGTATCTTGTTTTTATTTATATTTTCAAAGGATTTATATTTGTATTTGAAAAGGAAAATACCATTTATTTTCAAATACTTACTTTTACTTGATAGGTATCTACATACTTAGTAGGTAATTAATGCCAGTTATAAATTTTAAAGTTAAAAACTAGTAGGTTTTCGGAATCCGGGACAATAAGGTCTAATTACTGGACACGGGACAAGATGCAAAATTCCGGGACAATCCCGGATTTCCCGGCCATCTGGCAAGCCTAGTCCGTTCGCTCACACAGACCGGCTCGGAGAGGAGAGCAGATTTTGATCGCAATTAAAATAGAGTTTTAATTCATTGAAATAAGGTTTATTTTTACATTTCACTTCTTTTGATATATGAAAATGCTCGTGAGCCGACCTAACGCGCTTGGTGTAAAACAATAAGAGGAGCGGACCGGCTGCCTCTTTGACGCGCCCTTGTGTGCTGGCGTAGCCGACCGGTAATACATTCATATCCATACGATAATACTCATAAAATTTTTGAGGTACTCGTCAAATTCGTCAAAAATGGTGTGAAACTCCCCATATTTAAGTCGATTTTGCCAAATATTTTTAACGCATATTTCTCTCCGCTTGCGTTTCCGTTTATTTTGTTCAGATAATCTTGCTAACAAATATTTATTCATTGGTGCTATCTAAATTCATGTTTCAATTTCAAATTGCACGTTTTAACAGATCAAAAACAAAACTAGATGTGGACGATTCTCTAGGTATAGTCAAAAGCAAAAGTAGATGATGATTACATAGATAGAATTTATAATGTGAATGAAAATAATAAGTAATTTTTATTATTGTATTATTAAGTTTAATTGCGTTTAATATTAAGATTTTTTTTAAAATAAAAAACTCCTTTTAATCAAAATTAACCTATTTCGGTAGAGCACACTAAGTATTTAATATTGAAATCCGAAAACGGCCATCTACTCTTACTGTCGACTATACACGAGTGTACGACCTCGAAGAGCACGTACTGGGCTCCGAGCGCATCTGCTCGGCCGGTCTATATGAAACGGTTTGGTCGGCTTCGGCCGGCTTCTAAGTATAACCCGCGCCGGTCTGTCTGAAAAGAAGAGCGCCCTCCGGTGCTCTCCGAGCCGGTCTGTGTGGACGGACACTAATTATTCAGTTTAAAAATTAAGTCTAATCACCTACGATATAGATAATGTTTTCGTTCAGAACATTTCGGAAATGAGCGAGGAACACGTGCGGAATATTCAATGAAGATTCAAGAAGGGACGCAAATTACTCTCGCAAAGAACAGTCGCCTAAGAAAATATAGAGAATCCCGGGAAGTCACGAAACATATATTGCGCTCGACGGTACGTGCATTTCTTTTCTTTTACATTTTCCGCACGAGTAGTATACATCACTCGGCCTCCCGAGCGACGTATACTGCGATGCGATGCGAGCTCGAATTACAATACCGGCGGCCTATCGCTCGATCGGGATGCAATTCGTACCCGACGTCTCCGGGGCGGACTCTTTTATCACAATCGAATTCGTAAATTCTAACAATACATAGATCGCGAACGTCAGAAACGTTCGGGAGATCTCCGCCGCCGGAACACAACGACAATAGCATAGAACCGGGGCGGGCGGGCGTCAGCAGTCGTCGCCGAGCGCGCGGCAGAAGGCGGCCACGAGCGCCTCGGCGCGCGCCAGCCGCGCCTCGCGGGCCGAGGCCGCGTCGGCCGCGTCGGCCGCGCCGCGCGCGCGCTCGGCCGCCGCGGGCAGCGCCGCCAGCGCCGCGAAGAACAGCTCGGCGCGCTCCACGTCGTCGGCCTCCGCGCCCGCGCCCGCCGCCGCCGCCGCGGCCCAGCGGTGCGCCTGCAGCGCGCTGCGCACGCGCGCCGCGCCGCGCTCCTCGTCCTCGTCGTCGTCGTCGTCGGCGGGCGCGAGCCGCACGAGCTCGGCCCGCGCGCGCGCCGCGGCCCCGCGCAGGCCGGCGCCGAGCGCGGCGCGCCCGCCGACGGCCACGAGCCGCGTGTCGGCGCGGCCGGCGGCGGCGGCGCGGCGCCGCACCGCCTCCGGCCCCGCCGCGCCCGCCGCCTGAGGAACGTCCGCCCGTGTATTCTCTGACTATTCGCAGTCCTAGACGATGCGATACGCCGAAGTCGTCTCCCCGGAGCCTCGCCCCCGCCGAGACGCTCCGACGGCGCGCGAGAAGGTTTCTCGATAAAAGAAAGCGATGCGCGCTCGGCCGTCCTCCGAGAGCGAAGACTTCGCCTCCCGCTCCCTCCCCGCCGACTTTCCGGGAGCGAACGGTCCGGAGCCGAGTGTGACGCGTTACGTAACCGAGCACGACGGGGGCGCAACTTTGACGCGAATGGAACTGACGCCCGAAGAAAGTAGTTTCGGTTCTGTCGTAGGTGTGGGTACACACCTACGACAGAACCGAAACTAGTCCGACGGACATTTCACAACATAGGTTTTCTATAACACCATGTAGCGACTCTGAGGGACTCCGACACGAATGTCCGACCCTCAAACCGACAAGTAGATGGATGTAGAACCGCTCAGGAGAACACAACGAGCAAAGGATCACGACTATATGCCCGCTTCGAACGCCAATGAGATCTTCAAACGGTGCTAAAAAATTTAACTAAAGTGTCATAAAATCCCAGATCCAAGAACCAGCAAACGCAAAAGAATTTCTGATTCTCCTCCCTAAAGATATAAAACAAGTACCTACTCAATTCTACAGATTGACACAAAATGGAGATCATGAAACTAAAGACTAAGCATGCATCACTCAGGACTGTATGGGATAGAGGATGTTAACGTGCTCACAGAGGAAACAATAGAAACAGTTCTGGGCCAAAATGGAATACTCACCAAAAATTCACTAGAACCCAATTGAGAGTAAACTGCATCTCTGTCGACCCTTATAAAAAAACTTAAAAGTCTTGTAAGAGAAATGGAACTAATAGGTCATACTTTTAGAAAGGATAAGAGAAGTTACAGGTTAGTGATAAGAAATCTTCACCATACTACACCTCATGAACCTATCATTGAAACATCGAAAATACAGGGAACAAAATTTGTGGCAAAATAAATAATGCCAGTGGAGGACAAGACGAGAGACAGCGGCAACTCATCTTACGAATCTGATCGAAGTTTGTTGGAAAACCACATCCAATAAACCAGTCATCGAGAGGTCGTGGGTTCAAATCCCACCTAGGCGAGGGAGGTGAATTTTACCATTTTTATAATATTTACGAAAAAAAGGATGACTGAACGCAGATAAGAGCTACTAAAAAAATTACATTCTATGCTGTCATATATTTTGTGTTTATATTTGTTTCAAATATATCCGTTAAAATATGTAGGTTTTTAGTATTATAAAAATGTTACCTCCTCCTCTGTAAGATATATAACTTGCGCCTCCGCTGACTTCACTTCGCTGGACAACTCGTCATCGTCAGCGACGGGGTGCAGTCTCACATCTGCAGTGTAATATTTGTTCACTATCCTCCAGACGCGGTCCCTCTCAATCAGATCCTCACCTCCTTTATAAACTTCTGTAAACTCATTGTCGATTATTTCTGAAAAGCCATAAACATATAATTCTAAAAAAGAATTCCTATAAAAAAATAATTTGAGAAATTAATGAACTATTTTGGGGAATAAGTGGTTTATTATCATGCATGCAATGCACCCTGCTGACTGACAAATGAGACTCTGACCAACGAGAGGTAGAACATAGTATCTTCATAAGCTGGCTTGGCTAAGGACGTACCTCCACCCCACAGAATACTGCAGCTAAATAGCAATTCCTTTGAATATTTACCTAGTTGTGGTCCTATATGTGAGTGAGGTCACCAGGATGGAAGACATTGCTGCATTGGCAGTTGTAGTAAATTAAATGGCTACAGTAACCGCTTCATATCAAGAGGGCTGTAAAGCTTTTTTTCAAACTGATGAAGTATAAAAAAAATCAACTAATTCATTTATAATTAATAAAATGTGAAATTCCAACCTGAAATAATACTAGAAGCCGCTGCAGTGTCTTTAGCACTCACTACTATCACGGGCAGGCAATCATATGGCAGGTGGTCCTCCATGGTCAGTGCATCATGACTTGGTACCGTCAATCACTGCAATTGAAAATGACAACATCAATAGCCACACAATTTGCAAGCTATCTTCCACAGAGATAAAAATATTTTATTCTATATTAAATTTTCTAAATTTCTAGGGATCTGTGGAGTAAATGATTGTAAACACCTGGAAAGGATAAGATAAGGAATGTCTATTTGTAAAAGAAAAAGTTTGAAAGTAGAATTGGTGATGGAAATAATATGAAATCTCCTTTCTTGGCAGAGTATGTAACATGGAGGGATGAAAAATATAAGACAAAAATAATGAAGATAAAATTGGCTTCTTGATAATGTTTTGAAATTATAATGAAAGCTACCCACTGACCAATATTCATCAATCACAAATCTAGCATGCTGAGATTTTCTATTTTAGTGTTGATAAAAGTTTTGTTGGAAATAAAAAAAAAACTGATAGAATTGTTAAAATTAGATTGATTCAACTATAAAGCTAGGTGTGTGGTTGAATGGCGTTATTAAATTAAAGAGCTAACCGTACAATTGAAAGGCTATTTCAATCACTTGGCTGTAACAGTTACTCTAATTTAGTGCAAGAAATTTCAATCACTTGGCTGTAACAGTTACTCTAATTTAGTGCAAGAAACCTTAAGAATATGTGAAATTGCATACACATATTTTTCTCCTTTCCTCATTCTTCCTAGCACGGAGTGGATTGAAATGACGCATACAATCATATATTATAATAATTCTCTTTACTATTATTAAACAATATAGCTTTGAACACAATCGCTAATTGATCCTATAAAATTTGCCGAGTGATATTATAGTAATCAAGGGGTCATTACTTACATTTGAGGGAGTGAATATATCTTGTGATAAGCCTTGTTAACAAATAAATATTTGGCTGATATTTACCAGCAGGTATTTAGGTACTTTCATGCATCCATTCAGCTTAAAATCCAACTTTAAATAGTAATAATTTAGATTACACAGCTTTAATAATGGAACTACTGCCACTTTCAGTATAATATAAAGTACTCTGTGACTGCCACTAGAGTTGGAAAAAACGGCTTAAAATTAATAAACGTTTAAACGTTGTACTTTTTATCAAAAGCGCGCTTTTTACTTAAACGCTTTTTTTGTCGTTGATGCTTCTTGAGGTGTCTACGCTTATGGAAAACGTTTAAACATTTAGTCGCAGTTTTAAGGCAATGCAATGGTTAACGATCACAGACAGTATCTATTTGCATCCGATTTCTTTTCTATAATGATTTAACTATTATTTAAAGTTTCGTATACGCTTGAACATTCTTAACACAGCAAAGCAAAAAAAAAATCCCATTAATCGGCCGACGACAACAGCAAAAGCGTTGGCGCAAACATTCACACGCGTACTTACTAGTTGACAACAAAAAGCCTACTGCTTAAAAAAGCGTAAGCGTTGTTCACATAAACGAAAATAATTTTTGAAATTAAAGTGAAAGAAAATTAAACAACATTAATCCTAAGGCAACTGCGAATAAGGTTCAATATTGAATGAGGGTTACTGACGCTTTTTTCAACGAAACGCATAGTCAGGACACGCGGCCTGATCGAAAATTCGTAAGACGGAGCGGCGCGGACGGGTGCAGCGTAGGAGAGGAAGTAATATCCCCCTCTCTTTCTACCGCGCGGCAAAAATGTATGCCTGCTCCTGTTGTTTATTTTTAATGTAATATAAATTGTCATGTTTGTGTACGATAGCACAATAAATGAATATTGTATTTTACCACTTAGATTGAAATAATAAGACAAAACCTTGGATTAAAGGTTTTAATAAGCAAAAACAAGGCTAATATTTAAAGATACATCTTATGAATTAAAATATGAACATCAGCATTGACAGTCAAATAATAGAGTAGA
Organism: Hypsopygia costalis; assembly: GCA_937001555.2. Taxonomy (NCBI): domain Eukaryota; kingdom Metazoa; phylum Arthropoda; class Insecta; order Lepidoptera; family Pyralidae; genus Hypsopygia; species Hypsopygia costalis. The sequence goes on from OW443325.2 coordinate 175,015, forward strand.
AAATGTTCGTTGAAGGAGTTTGAATATTACCACATTCATCCACACTACTCTTTTCAAAGGTAGTCTTGGAGATAAGCAGGGCTACGTCTGGTTCGACTAGATCTTCGAAGAGAGGGCTGAGAGTTATGATAGTTTTCAGTGTCGCTATTCGTATTTTGAAAATCCAAATTCTGATCTCCATTCGGCATGTCTTCTTCTCTATCCGTATTGATCAGTTCTTCATTTGTCTCATTAGGATCTGTCTCGTGTTCAATGGTGTTAGGTGAATCAGCATTTCTTTGCATGTTATCTTCTATGGAAGAATCTTGTTCTGCTGGAGCAAGATAGCGATTAGAAATTGTTGTTTCTCGTCCATCCGGTAGTTCCACAAATGAATAGTCTGGATTAGAATGAATAAGCTTTACTCTTTCAACTATTGGCTGATATTTATTCGTCCTATCGAATCGTTTCATTAGAACTTCCCCAGAAGACGTCAACCAACTTGGAATCGAGTCTCCATTAGAGGATCTCCTCGAGTGGGAGAACATTCGTTCATGTGGAGTGCAGTTGGTTGCTGTGCAAAGAAGTGAACGTATCGAATGAAGTGCTTGAGGTAAGACTTTCTCCCATTGTTCAATTGGTAGATTTTTAGATCGCAGAGCTAATTGAATTGTTCTCCATAAAGTACCATTTAGCCTCTCACATTGTCCGTTTCCTTGTGGATTATATGGCGTTGTCTTACTTGACGCTATGTCTCGAGAGTGTAAAAATTCTTTTAAATCTGAAGATAAGAAAGATGAACCTCGGTCTGAATGTATAAATGCCGGCATGCCAAAAATCATAAAAATACTATTCAGATGTTTTATTACAGTCTTAGCGCTCATATCTGCACAAGGAAAAGCAAATGGAAAACGTGAATATTCGTCGATGACTGTAAGAATGTATCGATTATTAGTAGTTGAAGGCACGGGGCCTCTATAATCTATGCTCAAGCGTTCGAACGGTGCTATAGCCCTGATAAGTTTAGGAATAACAGTTTTCTTATAATATTGAGGTTTCGTTTCTAAGCATATTCTACACGAATTAGTCATTTTACGGATCTCTTCAACGGAATAAGGCAGATTTTTTGTTCTTATCCAGTGCGTCATTCTTGTTACGCCTGGATGACAAAGTGATTCATGCAATGATATTAATTTTGATAATCGTGATTCAGTTGAAGCGCAAATGCGTGATAGTACGTCAGCAACATTATTTTGTTTCCCTGGTCTATAGACAATATCATATTTGAAAGGAGCTAACTCTAGTCGCCATCTATGAATTTTTTCGTTCTTTACCTTACTATTAATTTTCATATCAAACATGAATGATACAGAGCGCTGGTCCGTAATCAGACGAAATGGTTTGCCAATCAGAAAATGACGCCATTTCTTTAAGGACTCCACTATGGCGTATGCTTCTTTTTCAACCGAAGAATGATTCTGTTGAGAGTTCGGGAGAAAAATGCTACAGGACGGTTATTTTGCGATAATGTTGCCCCAATCGAATAATCAGAAGCATCAGTTTCCACAGTAAATGGTGTTTTATCATCAATAGCATGTACACATGATTTTGCAATATCTGATTTCATTGTTTCAAAGCAATTTACAGCACTCTGGTTTAATGGAAATTCTTTAGTATTAGATAAAATGTGAATTTTTCCAGAAAAATTCGGTATCCATTTAGAGTAATGTGCAAACATACCTAAAATTCTTCTGAGGCTTGGTAGATTGTTTGGCGGAGGCAAGCTCAGAAGTGGTTTCAGACGATCGCTGTCTGGTTTGATGACAAGATCCGATATAGTATAGCCTAAGATATTAATAGAACGTTGAGAAAACTTACATTTGTCGCTATATAATGTGAGATTGTATTTCTTAGCTGCATTCATAAAATTTTGCAAGTTTATGTCATGTTCTTCTTGTGTTTTTCCGCACACAGTAATATCATCTAAATAAGCATAGGTACCTTTCAAATTTTCTTTTCTAATGACCCAATCAATCGTTCTTTGAAAACTTGAGACGTCATTTGTAACTCCGAATGGTATGCGACGGAATTGGTAAAGATTTCCTGCTGCTTCAAATGCCGTATATGGTTTTTCATGTGCTAAAATAGGTACCTGGTGATATGCATTTTGAAGATCTATGGTACTGAAATAAGAAAATTTAGAAATACTGAAAATAATGTCTTCTATATTTGGCAATGGATAAGCGTCCAGATCAGTAAAGCGATTTATCGTCTGGGAGTAATCAATACAAAGACGCTTTTTATGAGTAGTACTTTTTGAAACAAGGACTTGAGCTCGCCATGGCGATCGACTCTCTTCTATGATGCCTTTATTAAGAAGTTTACGAGTTTCCTCTACAATGAACTTTTTATCTTCTTCTGAATATTTACGGGATTTTATAGCAATTGGCTTGCAGTTTGGAGACAAATTTGCAAACAAAGGCACTGGTGGGACAGTTGCTTCAGCAACACTACAAATCTTTAATGGTTCCTTCGTCCCTCCAAAAGTCAATTCAATTGATGAATGTTTCTCCAGTATATCATGGCCGATTATTAGATCAGCGCAAAGATTTTTGACAATTAAGAAATTCAGATAGTTATAGTGAATTCCTCCAATAATAGCGGATATAGCCGTCTGCCCGGCAACTTGTGACGTGTGGCTTAGAGATGCCATCGAAATAGTTTGGACGCATGGTCGTCGTTTAAGTCGGCAAAGATAAAAGAAATCTTCATTCATGAAACTAACTGAGCTGCCAGTATCTATAAGAGCATCTGCTCGAATGCCTTTTATATAAACTGGTACTACTGCTCTTCTTAGTGACGGAGAAGCAGCCGCTGTTATCGCTGAAGAAAAGCTGTCGTGTCTCTCTAACGTCAGAGCCGCATTTGTTGGATTACTTCGACATACATTAGCAAAATGCCCTTTCTTGGAACATATTTGACAGTTGATATCTTTAGCAGGACAATGTATTCTTTTATGGATACGACCACCACAGAAAAAACATTTACGTTTATTATTAGTAACTGCTGAAGACGTTTCAAAATTCGCTTCGTTACTAGTTCCAGGAGTTTCAGAGTTACTACATGGCTTCATGACAGCATTGACACATCCAATATTAAAATTAGTAGAATTACGTTCAGCCATTTCTAAAGACAATGCCTGGTTGTATGCTTCTTCGAGGGTTAGCGTCAAATTTTCAAGTAGCCTTTGTCTGATTTTATTTGAAACTATTCCTGATATAAATGCGTCTCTAATATAATCATTTTTATTTGTTTCGGCATCTACGCTCTTGAAATTACAGTCTTTTGACAACTGTTTTAAGACCTGCATAGAGCAATCTATATTTTCATCATTTTGTTACCACATTACCACATAGACGATAGTAGATACGAGTACATAGTATAAATATAACAATTCGTGTGAAATTATTCCCTAACCGTTTCAAAATATTAAAAAATGTACAACGTTCAAGTTTTCACTTCTGCCGGCATTCCCGGAGCGCAACCCGTTTTTTTTATTGAATAATACCTCTTCAATTGTTTTATAATTAATTAAATATTAATAACAAAGTAATAACTTTACTTAAACTCTGGAACTATAATTGCTCTATATTTTGCTAGGGTTAAAGCGAGAGAAATTTCAACTTTAACATAATTATGTATTCAAATGTCATAACAAATATCGTATTAAATAAATAATGCCCTCATTTAATTTCTACTCTTCATGTGCGTGTGGTTTGAGGTACCACTTGAAATACTTGACCTTAACCATGCAAGACCGACGTTTCATTATTTGTCTAACTGGGTCTAATGTGACGGAGAAATGAAGTCTTAATTTAATACTCACATGGATAGGATTAATTAAAACAAGTAAGCCGTTAGACCACCAAATTGAGGTTAGGTTTCATGACAAATTGCCTTTTTTCGAGATAATCTCATGATGTACCGGCGAGCTGATTGCTCCAAACGGGAGGCAGTTGAGCTTCACTTGACTAGCCATCTCTTTCTTCTTGTAACGCTTTAAATGTTTTAATGCCTTATTCAACTCTTCAAGAACGTAGTGGAGATATTCAGTGTGTCGTCGAGGGTAGCATATTTTGTGCGAAAACTGACGGAGAGATATTCTTTGAAAGTAACGGGTATATATTCCAATGACGACATACCAGGATGAGGAGGTCGTATGTATGAATATATATCAAAACCTACATCAGGTTGTTGTCGGGGGCTTAAACGCGAAAGTGAGAATTTGTACTCTCACCTTAGCGTTTAAGCCACTGGCGTTCATAGGAATGCGACGAATCGGTCGTCGAAGGGTTTTGTTTGGGGCTCGCTCGACCCAAACACGGATCAAATGCTGGTAAATTTCCTTCAAATGAAGGGGCTCTTTTGGATCACAGACATTCAATCTTACTATATTGAATGTCTGTGTTTTGGATCAACTCGTTCTTTCAAAAGATGCCCACTTATTTTGATCAATCCTTCGGCCAAGAATCCGATACAATCGATGTGAATACTAAATTAGGGCTTCATTTTTCCGTCACATTAGACCCAGTTAGACAAATAATGAAATCAAGTGGTACCTCAAACCACATGCTTATCTTTAGATTTACTATTTGCGCTGCCGGCTGCACTAAAAATGTCAAATGGCTGTCAATTTATTTGACTTGACATTGTTTGTTTGCTGGTCTCTGCTTGTTTGTCTGCTTTGCTCTAAAACTTCCTTGATTTTACCAACCAAGTCAACCAAACAGAGTACTGCTCCTGTAGTCCTGTCGTCTACAAAATATTAAGGAAATCTGATTTTAAACAACTGTGGTACATCGATTATGTGTAATAAATTAATCATAAATAATACGTGAAGTGGTATAATTACTCGTAATGCTACATTGAAAGTGTCTGTCAGTTTATAAACATGGATAATATTGTATCATGGAGTGCCGAAGATGAGGCAATCATCGCGACCAATACCGACGCTACAGAATGTAAGAGATGTGCGGTGGAGCTGGGCTACTGGAAGGATGATTACATATCTTACTTTGTCAAACATGCCGACAGGAAAGCGCCTGAAATAAACCGCGGCTACTACGCCAGGGTTCGCGCCATGGAGATGTTTATCCACCAGTTTTTAGAGGCATGTTTGTTTCTTTATATGTGTAGAAGTTAACATAATCGTGGAGATGTTCCGTTTATCAACCATAAAATATCATTCTAGAGTGGATTTTTTTCGCAATACCGGGTGTTATACAAGCGTACGACCCGCCTGTTCTGAAGCAGGTACTGTAGGCATATAGACGCTCACAATACGAGGAATATTGCTTAGTACCGCTGTTAACACTTCACCATGCTTGGCTTCTGGGGACATCACTCACTTGCATAAACACGACAACCGTCAAGAGCATTGTTATTTGGATGAGGTAGTCTAAGTGGTGGACTTCCTCAAGTGGGCTCGACATGCCCTACCTTTCTTTCACCAGCATGCATCATACCAGGTGAAGTTGACATTGGTTCCTAAGATGAGGGTGAGCTTACACACCAGGAGCAAATGTATGTTTGTCCATCTGTCCTAGACAGGACAGATAAACTATTATTCTTCTATTATTTCTTCAGCTATGTATGTATTTAATTAATGTAATATAATAGAAGCAAGATAATAGGCTATTTGACTAACATTTTTTTCGGTTTGATATGTAGGGACGTCTCCATAATATAACCATAGGTGAAAGAATTACTTCGATAGCACAAAAATCTCTCGAGATATGGTAATTTGAAAATCACAATTTTTAGACTGCCCCAAAACGCTCCATACAAAAGACTACCGAATTATGACGTCACAGGTTTGTATTTTGTATGCATCAAATCAGAAATTTGTACGACAGCTATGTTAAATATTACGTTTATGTAATTAGTATCATAATAAAAGTTATAGTATTTTTCATTGCTTCTCCAATGGAAATATTATTTTTTAATAATTTCATACTTTTAAAATGGACTTTCCCGCCAAACTTTGATCGACGCTAAAAAAAGTCTGACTGAATATATTAGAATGAAAGTTTGCAGATCTTTATAGTTTTGTGTATTTTACGATATTGTTAAATAATTTATACAATTTTTAAACATTGGAAAATAGCCTATTATAATCACAGATGTGCACTAAAAGAGACTAATGTACACATAGAATTGTATTGCAGTAAATGGGAAAAGTTGTTGGAAAATAAAAAGAAAAAATTTGTTGGTCTTGTAGGTCGAGTGCTCTTCCAACAAAGTTTGTGATCGTGGATTCAAATCCCACTTAGGCGGGAGGTGAATGTCCATTTTTAAAATATTTATAATATTCTGGCAAGTTGGCCCAAATCAACTATTTAAATAATAATTATAAAAACTATGTTGACTATAATAAATGCAGGATAAACATATTTATTTATTTAAACTTTATTTACCACAATTTAAGGATACATAGGCGGTCTTAATGCTAAAAGCATTCTCTACCAGACAACCTTTGGGAAATATTCATATCTTCTGAAGCTAGAAATTTTTATGAAGAACAAACGCATCACATCGCCTTTCTTCTGTTGTTCATAATGCTAATTAATTGACTCAGGTACTAGTTTGATCGGGCCACTTATACCTGATCCATAATATTGATGAATTTGTTATATGTAATTCCAGCGCTGTGGAACAAAGTGTCAGATTATTAACCTGGGATGTGGGTTCGACACACTGTATTGGCGACTGAAGGACTCAACCCAGGCCGTAGGCAATTTCATTGAGATGGATTTCCCATCGGTCACTGCTAAGAAATGTCACATTATTAAGAGGAATAAGCAACTTCTTGAAAAGATAAGCAACGAAGGTAAGTTTCATTATAAGTACATGTTCATTTCCGAAATGCTAGTGGTTAAAAATCATTGTTTAGAAACAAACATAAATGTTTTTCAGAAATGGAGGGGGGAGGGGAATGTCAATTCAATTAATAAGCGTGATTTGAAATTTATAACATAAGATTTACCTTATAACATAAGATTTACCATTTACCGGTTCTAGCAAGTCTGTGCATTCGTCGGTGCAGTTTATATTTATTTCTAAGATGTACCTATAGTTACAGTACAGGTACAGTCTTCAAATTTTAGAAATGTATTATGATTTTTATGATCATACAAAGGTACTTAATGTTTTCATAAATATATTGAGAAGCGACAATGAGGATATTTATTTCTTTGAAAACTTCTCTTAGTGCTTCTCTGCAACCCATGTTATAATTAGAACGGCTCATCAGCTCATAGAATCAGCTGCCTTTCCCTACAACAGTATACCATACGAAATAATACTGTGCAAGCATTATTTCGTATGGTTAATAAAATAGACTAGGCGGGCAGGCGCAGTAGCCACATTCGTTAATCGTTTAATTCTTCTGAAATCTTAGCTATATATAATATAGTTATGTTTACCGGCAAATTTATTTATATGGGGGCCCTACTGCAGTTCCAGTCGAGGATACTACATTTCTATAATAGTAGTTTTTATTATAACCAATTGTAAATGCGCGCGCAGACGGCGAGGTGGTGCTGCGGTCGGGCGACCTGCACTCGGACGGGTACCACCTGGTGAGCTGCGACCTGCGCTGCCTGGGCGAGGTGCGGCGCAAGCTGGCCGGCGCGGGCGCGGCGGGGGACGCGCCCACGCTGCTGCTGGCCGAGTGCGTGCTCGTGTACCTGCGGCCCGACGCGGCCGAGGCGCTGCTGCGCCACCTGGCCGCCGCCTTCCCGCGCTGCGCGCTGCTGGTGTACGAGCAGTGCAACCTGGCCGACCGCTTCGGCGAGGTGATGCTGCGCAACCTGGGCGCGCGCGGCTGCCCGCTGGCCGGCGCGGAGCTGTGCCGCTCGCCGGCCGAGCAGGCGGCGCGGCTGCGCGCGCTCGGCTTCGACTCGGCGCGCGCCTGGGACATGCGCGCCGTGTGGCGCGCGCTGCCCGACGACGACCGCGCGCGCGTCGAGCGCCTCGAGATGCTGGACGAGCGCGAGCTGCTGCTGCAGCTGCACGCGCACTACGCGCTCGCCGTCGCCACGCGCGGCGACCTCTTCGCCGACATCGGCCTCGACGCGTAGGACCAGTTCGTACCTTTTAAAATGATCCTTCGGTAGTGGTCATACGTCCCTATTTCCACTCGACGACCCCTTTCCGTGATGTCCGGCGCCGGCGTCGAGCGCCGCGGGAGTCGGCCCTCTTACCCGATTCCCGTCGCCCTCGAGCGGAGCGACGGAGGAGGCGCAGTGTGTATATTTTGTGTTCCGTTTTTAACGTGTACTCTGTTTCGAGATAGTACACGTTAATAACGGAACACAAAATATAACAACAAAATGTACATTGTTGTGTCTCCATTTTCTTAACGTATGTTAAAACTTTATTAATGTGTTATTTATTTATAAAAAGTTCACCGACGCGACGAGTACGGTCGATGTGCAAATACGCGCATCGTCGATTAACAAGTTTTATTCCAGCACGCGCTAACCGCTACTTACGATGTATCCCAGTTAAAAGGCGGCGGAAGAGATCTCTTTTAGAAACGAGCCCGCACAGGTAGCCTGTCAAGTTGTCGTTTGCAATAAACGACATAATATACAGGGTGAGTTTTAACTAAAACATAACCTTATAAGTAATAGTACAGGTCATTTGCAGCAACTTGTATGCGGACACCAATATGCGAATGTCAACCATTTCTGAATTATTTCTATTTTAGTGTGTAAAAAAAACGAAAATGTATTAAATTTATTATTTATTGAATTATGTTCTAGTTGCATATCGAGATAAAATGTACATTATTAACTTTAAACACAGTACTCCAAAACTCAAAAAACATAGTTTTACTAAATTATCACATAAAACCGCTTGTTTTAAACAAAAAATCAATGTTTTGAATATTATAAAAAACATGTAGGTACATTTCGTAAGCTTTCAAAAGAGTATTAAACTCTGACGTAGCTGGTAGCGTAATGACGAAGATATTGGCTAAACAATGGAGCTTGTCTCGACTGAAGCGCCGGCTTGCCAGTAGAGACAGCCTGTGCGTGTGGGTGTCCATATACAAATAATTGCAAATTACCCGCTCTATAACTCCTTTTATGGTTATGCTTTAAATCCAGGTCACCCTGTACAATGTACAGAGCTGAAGTAATGTGCCGTGTGTTCCGCCGGGCCGCTATACATATCTACCATAATTAATCATATTGTTGTGTAACTTATATTAATATTTCCATCGAGCAGTGTTCTACCATCATCAAACTGTAACTATTACAATAGTCGACAAGTCTGTTCACGTGCTCGGAGGTACTCGCCGAGGAGCAGCACCGGGCGGCGGGAGCGGGAGTCGCGCCGTGCATGTGCTCTGAGAAAGGCTCATCGATGCACAGACTGTATAAAATAATGTGACTTAACACTCGTGCATGAGTTACGGCCACCGTCATCATGCATAAGTATATTTATCAAATATTCTGCCGTCTATTTACGTAGTGTATCGCGTCGTGCGCGCGCGCTCGCGGGTACAAATGGATGCCGGGCGAGGAGCTAACTTGTGCGGGCTGGACGGGCGACCGGGCTAGAAATGGCTGTTCGCGGTTGTACTTACTGAAAAAATATTCTAGCAAGTGACATTTATAGATTTGGAAAAAATAATAATTGTACAATCAGTAAGAAAAATTGCATTTATCTCAAAACATTTTTGAAGTGGCAACTTGTTTAGGTGCACTGTGCACTCATTTTGTGGCTAGTGAAGGAGAAGGATGAGACTGAGCCGTTACGCTCGGTTATGTAAAGAAATAGGGTAGCGAGAGAGGGGGTCCTGACCGCCATGACTGCCCGTTTGGATCCGCCCGTGAAGTGGTTAAGACTGTCTACCTCGGGCAGGCCAGGTACTTTCCACAAAGAGATGTATAGGCGGATTCGACGAGTCTGGGCAGTTTTTGGCACATTGTCACCGCACAGATACTTAATTACTTACAAGGCTAGGCTCAATTTACACCGCCGGCGCCGCGGGATGGAATGGAATGGAAGCGGCAATTTTGCCATAAGACGCCAGAAAGCGCGCGAATTCGCTGGAATGCGAGGGTATTTCATTGCTGTGACCGACCCGACAGACTCCCCGTTCGCGCCACTTTCCTCGTATTCCACAGGTAGTAGCTACGGGAATTCTCGAGAATGCGCGGGGATTCCGCGGAAGACGCGCGCCCTTGTTTAGCTCGTATTTAAGTTTATACGTTATACAATGGGCTTGTATCCCATTTTTTTTTTTCGATTTGTTATTTAAAGACGTCATAATAATATAAATATAGGTGAAATAATTACTTCGATTGCATAAAAACTTCTCGAGATATGATAACTTGAAGATCACAATTTTGGACTATCCCGAAAACGCTTCATACAAACGGCCACCACGTTATGACGTCACACCGTGCTATTTTATATGCATTAAATCAGAAATTTGTACGACAGCTATGTTAAATATTGCGTTTATGTAGCCAGTGCCGTAACAAAAGTTATAGTATTTTTTATTGTTTCTACAATGGTAATATTTATATTTTATAATTTCATAACTTTAAAATGGACTTTCCCACCAAACTTTGACCAAACATAAAACACGTCGGACATAAGATATTAAAATTTTAAGATCGCAGATCGTTCTAGTTTTGTGTATTTTACGTTACTGATAGAGAGTTTTTATAATTTTGTAACATGGGCAACAAGCCTATTGACATGAAGTTCATTATGCTATGAACAATCTCGTCGTAAAAAGTCGATTCCATTCCGCGGCGGTGTAACTAGAGCCTAAAGCGTTCAAGCAGTGCGTCCTGCCCGCTATGACTTACGGTGCTAGAGACTTGGATGCCGAGAACAGGGAGGTAGGGTACATCGTATTTGTAAGCTGCAAGACTGGGGAAGTACCTCCACCCCACAGTATACCGCGGCCAAATAACTATTTGATTGCGGGTTGTTGCATTCCTGCGAAGAGTGAGATCACCAGAAAGAAAGGAAGGATTGCTGCGATGGCATGCGAGCTATGTTTCACGATGCGAGCGTTAATATGTCTACGGTAACCGTTTCACATCAGGCGAGCAGTATGCTTGTCAGTCACTCGACGTAATATAAAAAACTTTCAATGAAAAATTTAAGACATCAAATAACAAAAATGCAACATTTTTTGCTTCTGTGAATAACTGTCGAACTGTTGAAAATTTTGAAATTAGAATAACTTATAATAAAATTGTGTTTTTAATAACGGGCGATTTCCTTTGTTTTTTGGCGATTGAGGGGAGACCCGTATCCCAGCAGCGGCGCGACCAACTCGTTCAAATCTTCTGCGAACTGTTGGCTCACTTGTTCGTACTGCTCGATCGCCTTCAATTTCATCGCGGGCTTGCACGGCCGTTAATCGCGTCCTACTTCCTTTCCTTCGAACTCGCTGTTGTAAAAACCGATCATCTCGCCATGAGGTACACTTTTTCTTGTCTTGGCCTCTCATCCAACATTACAACATTCTCTTACAAGAGAATTAGCCAATCTGTGACGTTGGATGGTATGGTTGGTTGGTACGATATGTGGTCTTGTGTCCGATGAAACAAAAAAAAAACAAATCGATTGACAATTTGTTTTTTTTTTTCATTGCATCGGTCCTAACGATTAGTGGTGGTGGTGGTCGGGCACACTATGAGCTTGTCGTCCAACAATGTGCTCTCAGGACAAAAACGAGAGCTAAAAAAATCTCTGATATTTTGAAATTTGTTTTTAAATTAATGTTAACGCAAAATTAGCTGTAACCAGTCGACAAAATCCGTTTAGCGGGAAATTAAAAATTAGTATGTTGTTTATAAAATTTATTTACAATAAAATTGTTATAATACTACATAATTATAAACTAAATTAAATTAAAACTATTCTAAAAACTAAAACGAATTATCATATTTTGTTATTTTATTTTGTTCCACTAATTCAGCCAGTGTCAGCCAAAAAATTACTGGAAAAAAAACAGTAGGTACAAATGCAATTTCTCGACTATTTTCTCTCGAAATCTGCAAAGGTCACTTGAAAAATTTCCGATTTAGGAACCCTCGTTGGGACGCTTCAATTTACCGCCGTGTGTACTCGTGGAACCTCAATTCCGCATATTGTCATTTTTTATACATACGGCGAGTGCGTGCGCGCGACTTATGTGGTATGTAATATTATTGTATTGTGTAAATTTATAATTATAGTTAGAAAGTTTATGTGCTAAAATTGTAATATTATTTGTCGTTGCAAAATTAAAGTTAGATTACGGAAAAATATTGTTTAATTGTGAACCCATATCGACGGAACACACACGAGACACATCGACGGTAACAGAGGGAGGCCACGGCGCGCACGGCTGGACGGTGACCGCCGCCGTTACGGACCTTTGGGAATTATTGTGTTCCTGCGAGTGAGTGAGGTCACCAGATAAGGAGACGCTACTGCTTCGGTGTATGGCAAGCGTCTATATGGCTATGGTAACAGTTATACATCAAGAGGGCCGTGTGCTTGTCTGGTGCCTGGCGTAGTATAAAAAAATCTCTCCAATTCATAAAATGTATATAATCCGTATGTTGGTAACTTCGAAAAAAAACCGAAGTCAAGCCTTTCGACCGAAGTCATCCTGTTTCTTGGATGTGTAGTAATAACATCATAATTACTAATACATGATCGAAGTATAATTGTGTTGAAATCTGTTCAACGGCGGCTGCAAGACGTGCCAAATACGTGGAAAGCAGCTACCGCAGCCTACGAACGCCTGCAACATCAGGGGCGTCACACGCGCATTGATTAAAATTTACTATAAAATTCTTAATTTTTAGGGTTCCGTAGCCAAATGGCAAAAAACGGAATCCTTATGGATATCGTCATGTCTGTCTGTGTCCGTCTGTATGTCACAGCCACGTTTTTCCGAAACTATAAGAACTATACTGTTGAAACTTGGTAAGTAGATGTATTCTGTGAACCGCATTAAGATTTTCACACAAAAATAGAAAAAAAAAAACCGGACAAGTGCGAGTCGGACTCGCCCACCGAGGGTTCCGTAGGTAAGTAGTATCATTATTAAATTTGATATTTTACATTATAAATAAGAAATAATGCGTCGAAAAAAAAAAATATATATTTTGCAATGTGTACATCAAGCCCTTTCATATGATACCCCATTTGAACTAGTAGTTTCAATTTGAAATTTCGACACCCATAAAAATTATAGACCCCCTATTTTTTAAGATCTATTTACAAATGTATAGTTTTGAGATTTATTCCTGTACTTGTAGTCTATGACGATGTTACTTGCCAAATTTCATAGTTCTAGGTCAACGGGAAGTGCCCTATAGGTTTTGATTCCCTTGAGTGTGTCGAAATATGCGTTTTTTGCTGAATAAACGGCCGTAACTTTTTTCTACGTAAACTTAGCAGTTTGATTATTTTTTAACTTCATGGGACCGCAGACCTGAGTATACAGTTCAAATTTCAGCTTGATACCTCCACGCATTCTCGACATAGAAATTCTTGACAGACAGACAGTTCCGTTTTTCCTTTTGAGGTTCGGAACCCTAAAAACAATAAAATTTGGGGGTCCCCCATCTGCCTATACTTAGAACTGAAACTCGAAATTTTTGAAACTCGAAAAATTGAGAGAACTGAGAATCAAATTCATACGTGTGGGGCATATCTATGGATAGGTCTTTAAAAAGGATATTGAGGTTTCTAATATCATTTTTTTCAAAACTGAATAGTTTGCGCGAGACACACTTCCAAAGTGGTAAAATGTGTGTGTCCCCCTGTAATTTCTAAAATAAGAGAATGATAAAACTCAAAAAAAAATATATGATTACCATGGAGACTTCCACCGAAAATTGGTTTGAACGAGATCTAGTAAGTAATTTTTTTTAATACGTCATAAATAGTAACTTTTATATTATGTTACTTGCTGCTACGGAACCCTTCATGGGCGAGTCCGACTCGCAGTTGGCAGCTTTTTTCTGCTTATAATAATCCTACAACTCAAATACGTGCCTCATTTCAATTGAAAAGGGCCAGTGATCATGCTACGGGGTAGATGAAAAAATATAAATCGAGATAAAATAAACTTTATTTCACACAAGAACACAACATAGTTCTAGGGTGCTGTCTGCTCCGTCTGTGCGGTTGGATGCGTGATGCGACGGCGCCAAAGAATTATGTTCTGTACTTGCTTGTAATACAGATTATTGTCGGACGATGCGTGCGAGCGCATGACGTGATGCATAAATTCACAACTTCTAAAACATTACAAAAAAATCCTAAGTAGTATATATATTCGTTTACATTTTTTGAAATTATTTGTAGACCATATCTATCAAAAATCGTTTGTTGGGTTTATTGTCCAACAAGTCATATTAGTCTGAACGCGCGACAGAGCGGACGTCTCGTTTCATACAATGCTTCACGCTGCGGCCTACAGTTAGCGCTATCAGATTTATCACGGGACTAGTCTACCAGTCTACCGTTGTATCCGGATACAGACCACCGAATTCTGCTTAAACTAGCTCTATATTACAACGTGTCGTCGCGGGGCGCGGGAACGTGTGCATATATCTCGCAATATTTTTTATCAGCCGATGCTTGTCTTTTTAGACGAGTTGAAATGAATATTTTTAACAAAAAAAAATCGACTTTTTACATTACTTCACATTTATGTATGTAGATACAGGCTGATGATGATGATGAAAAAAATATGGGACCAATTTGGAGCATACTCTTTATTTCAAATTGGTTTATAAATCACGGAGTAACAAACATTAAAAAAAAATACAGTCGAATGGAGAACCTCCTCCTTTTTTTGGCGTCGGTTAAAAATATAAGGTCGTGTCACGTATGGCTATTTACATGGGTTTCGGCGAAATCGTTCGGTGCGTTCATTCACCGGAATGTAAATATACTAAAATCGATTCTGTGGTACGTTTCATCGCTCGTCAGTGATTCGACTGTCCGCTAGACTTTCGCAAAACAGTTCACTGAACTGAAAAGAGAGATGCAGTTCTTTTGACGCAAATGAACTACATCACTCATCTAGTTCATTTAGTTCAATTGCTTCATTTAGTTCAATTACTTCTGTAGTTCTTTTGACTCACTTAGTTCGTTTAGTTCAATGTATCTTTGATTCAATCTACTCAGTAGTTCTGTTGACTGTTTCCTTCTACATTCTTCTCAGTTCTATTGCATCATTTTGATGGCATTGTATTTTTGTATTAAGTAAGTACCTATAACTAATTAAATCTATAATAATAAAAGGCTTTGTCCTCACTGACTGACTGACTGACTGACTGACTGACTGACTGACTGACTAATCAACGCACAGCCCAAACCGCTGGGTCTAGAGATTCCAAATTTGGCACGTAGGTTCCTTATGATGTCTAGGGGTGCACTAAGAAAGGATTTTTCAATATTCATCCACTAAGGGGGTGAAATGGGGGTCCAAAGTATGTATGGGGAAAGAAGATTAGTTGGACTATTTTATACGAAACTTTACACAAGTACTTCTATAGATAAATGAGTAAACACGTGTTTCAGGATTTTTCAAAATTTACCCCTTAAAGGGGTAAAATGGGGTGAAAAAGTCTGAAAATCGTCATGGGTATTGTTTTTATGGTTTATCGGGTCGGGACATAAAATCTCCCCTATGGGGGTGCGATGGGGTTGAAATGTCATAATATCAATATGGGTGTTGATTCTATGGTTTTCTGGGACGACAATTACGAAAATGGCATCAATTTGAAAATATAACATAGTGGACACGAAATTACTTAAAAGGATTTGTCAAATTTTACCCCTAAAAGGGTGAAACGGAGGTCCAAAGATTGTGTAGGGAAACGAGATTAGTTGGACTATTTTATCCTAAACTTTACACGAGTACTTCTATAGATAAATGAGTAAACGAGTAAACACGTGTTTCAGGATTTTTCAAAATTCAACCCGAAAAAAGGAGTAAAATGGGGTCAAAAAGTCTGAAAATCGTCAAGGGTATTAGTGTTTTTAAATTTTATCGGATCGCTGATTACGAAAACAACAACGATTTTAAACTTCACCGTGGCTAACGTGACCATCATCGTGTAATTTTTTTAAGCTTCGGTTTACCCTTTTTAAGCTGATGGAATAAGACTTCTTTCTGTGTTGACTGAAGTGTTATCCTAATAAGTTTTTAAATTTGTATTTGGCATCAATCAGTGCTTATACGATCGCGGGCGGCGCGGCGAGGGCGGGACGGGTGTAGTAGGCAAGATCTTAAATCCGTATTTAGTACAATTAAAGGTGCTACATGGAGGTGGTTGCTCTGCGTGTTAGACTTGACTTAGATAATCTAAAATGCCCGAATTTTACGCGAGCGAAGCTGTAGGCAAAAGCTAGATAATAACAGGCTTTGTCATCACTGACTGACTGACTGACTCACTAATCAACGCACAATCCAGACCACTGAAGCTAGAAACCTAAAACTAACTTTGGATATGTGTTCCCTATACAATGTAGGCGCGCACTAAGACGGAATTTTCCGAAATCCCACACTAAGAGGTTAAAAATAGGGGTTGAAAAAAAACCCTCTTTTTAGAAATCGATTCACCTACTATTTTGAGACTTGGTGGAATGATTGTTCATAAAAAAAGGGGATGTTTATGGGTAACTGATTAACTTTTGACCAGCGCCCAGCCAAGAAATGTCTAAAAATGTTATATTTATATTTTAAGTAATGGGGTTATCCATGAGGGTTCATCGCTCACCTCATCCCCGTAGTTACCACCGGAGGTTGTGCATCGCGCGCTTAGAGCGTAAAAAAAACGGTTTCCCTCAAATGAAGATAAGTACCGACTTTATGGGGTATGCCTACTTAATATCAGAATTTCGGTATTTTTCAAACAATGACATCAATATTGGCTAAATTTATACTTGTGGAAGATGTGAGAGGAGCTGGCCTGTTTCGCTCCATCTCCTACCACTTGCATGGAACAGAGGTACACCTCTGATGATGCACGAACCTCCTGATGACACATCATCAGGAGGTTCGTGCCACCTATTGTTCACTTATTAAACAACTGGAACAATGAGTTACAGTTGTTGAGTGAGGACGATAAGGGATGCGGTCTTGAGGAATCTCTCTTTATATTTCCATTCCCATTATTGCATCAGACCACCCCGTTCAATTTGAAAGACTTCAATTGCCCATAAAGGTGTTTCGCTATGACCATTAACCAAGCTCAGGGGCAGTCTCTAAAGGACGCTGGGGTTGACTTGAGACAGGACTGCTTCTCTCATGATCAGTTATATGTAGTTTGCTCACGAGTAAGTTCTCCTGGAAGCCTTGCAATTTTGCCTCCTGGTGCATGTGCCTAAAATATTGTTTACCGGGACGTCGTAACCTAAATGGTGTATGTTTGTAATAATGGTCAATGTGAAACAGTCCTGTATGGGGGAAAAATGAAATATCTGGAATCTTAACAAAAATAGACGCAAATCAGGAGTGTTCCCGTAGCGAAGCACGGGTACTTTGCTAGTATTTTATAAATTCCCTTACAAATATTGATTTTCCTTCAAACTTTTCACAGGCTTAGGACTGTCAACCTTGAGTAAAAAGAAATTACTTAGTAGTTAAAATTAAAATTACGTTTATATAGCTGTATTGTACCATTTGTACCAGCTCTCTTCTCAAATTGTCATACGCTCAAACAAACATACATCCACAATTGCCACACTACACAATTTACTACTCACAAACACACATACCCACGTCACTTACGCGTGTACACACCAGGTATACACACAGCAACACTCCGAGTGAATGTACTTAGTCGTATCATTATGTTTTTGTTGTATTAGTATTGTTTAAAATTTTCGTTGTTTTGCTATACATAGTTTCAAAAATTTGTTTTAGTACCTAATCTTAAAAATCTTAGTGTTAAGAAAGAGCGGAGCCTCCTGGCACAAGCATACTTTTGCTTAAAAGGAGACTCCAGCATCTACTATTGTTTTTGTATCTCAAGTTACTGAAATAAATTATTTTGTATTTTTTGTAAAATATTAATTAATATAAAAATTGAGCCTATTTTCGCTAACAGCTTATGGTTCTTATGTCCTTAGCCTTCGAGTTCTAATTCGGTGAGTCAACCACGCACGAAACTATCTGTCTCGTTTTATCTCGAACAATTTCAGAATCTTCCGTCCTTTTCGCTCTCTATTTGGCATTACAACGTATATCTCTAATTCTAGCTCGTACGATTTATGTATTTCCGTTCTTTTTACTCTTTGTCACTCGATTGAACTAAATGACGCAGTGAACTACATGGGACAAGAAAGAGTGAGTGACAAGAACCGGCTTGTATGGTGAACTGGTACAATTGAACTACTCACTCAGGAACTACACAAGTCTACTGTCCGCGTGTAGTACACGGAGAGATGGGCAAAATTGTCAACAAGCGACCGATCGGGCTTCATTCCGGTCGATAAAGGCGTCCGAAGGGACGGCGCTGCAGTATAAAATGAGAGTCGAGACGGCATTCGCGAAGCGTGCGCTAGACGTGCGGCAGGCAGGCGGCGAGCGCGCGGCGCAGCGCCTGGCGCACGTCGGCGCGGCCCTCGCAGAACACGTGCGTGGCGTGCCGCTCCACGTGCACCAGCGTGTCGTGCCGCGGCAGGTGCACGATGCACGCGGCGCCGCCCGCAGCGCCGCGCTCCACGCGCGCCTCGGCGATGCCCTCCCGCGCCAGCGCGCGCACCAGCGCGTCCACGTCCAGCGCGCCCCAGTGCAGCGCGGGCGCGGGCGCGGGCTCGAGGCCGGGCGCGGGCCCCGCGGGCGGCGCGCGCAGCGTCAGCCGGTTGTCCCGCAGGCGCAGCTGCGCGGCGAGCGGCGCCACGCGCAGGCCGGGCCGCAGGTCGGCGGGCTGCGCGCGCGCCGCCAGCGCGCCGCACAGCTCGCCGCGCGCCAGCCGTCGCCGCACGCCCAGCGCGCGCGCCGCGCCGCGCCGCACCACCACCGTGGGCACGTCGGCCGCGATGTGCGCGCGCGCCCCCCGCCGCCCCCGCGCCCGCGCCCGCCCCCGCGCCCGCCGGCGGCGCGTACTGCTCGGGCAGCGCCAGCTCGCGCGGCCGCAGCTCGCGGACCAGCTTGTTGGCCTGCGAGTAGTTGAGCGACGTGTCGATGGGGCAGTGGAACGCCTTCATGCTGAGCGGCTGGAACGGCGCGAGCGCCTCCACGTGCGGGAAGTCCGGCTCTGGAACGAAACGACGCGACGCTGGCGAACGAAGCTCTGACGAAAGAGCGGCAGAGGCTCCGGCGCTCGTAGCGGCCGACCGAGGAAGACCTCTCATAGAGACCGACTTTTCTATAATTTCAGTTTGTCATCTCACTCTTTTAGTTTTTATAACACCTGTACTTAATAGATACGAACATAAATTTATTTACCACGCATGGAGTCTCTTGAACTCCACACAAAAATAATTCATATATCTCCAGAAAAATATTATTATTTCAAAAAAAAAAAATACTGTATCGCTCTTAAGTAATATGCTCTATTGCAAAATCTACAAGACGAGCGGTGACCCTTTTCGTAATCTGAATGTCCACAGGCTACAGTACTGTGTGTTCTCGTCGATCTTGCAAATCCACTAAAAGAAAGCGCGACGAAGCGAAATAAGATACGACACGATTACACGGTGCCCGTGAGTACCCCGACTGGCAAACTGTCGCTACTACCGAAGTCAGTTTCGTTACGACATGTTTATATTGCACTATGTAACGTTTTATAGAGGACATCGGATGCGGCCACAAACACACCGCCGATCTGTGGCGTGTTCACACGTGCCCGGCGGCGCGTGTGTGGCACCGCACGCTTCCCCGACCTCGCGGTCATAAGAATCGCGGCGCTTTGCTCTGAGGCTCTGCTGTACCGTGACGTGCAATTCTTGACAAGTTGTTTGTTAGAGCAGGCGGTGGCCAGTAGCTGCCGTGGTGCTCGGACACGGACTCACTCACCGGTGAAGATGATGGCGTGCGCGGGGTTGGAGGCCCACAGCTCCACGAGGTGCACCGCGGCGCCGAAGCGCAGGCTCGGGTGGCCGCAGAACACCACGCACGGCTGAAATTTTAAGACATTTTAACCACTCTTATAGAATTTTAGCGAAGCGTGAGCAACTGACAAGACATCATTGTCTTTTATCCGTTGCCCATGCAATTGGGACTCTTCTTTTCGCTTACCATCAGGCAAAGCGGAGCTTATATGTTGAGCTAATACAAGAAAATAAATTTTAAGCCCTCAATTTGAGCATACGCTCTAATCGTTGTGATCTGCAGTCGTACACTAATTGTGTCCGCTTCCCTCGCCCGGTAGCCCTACCGCAGGTCAGGGGCGGCGTCTCCTACAGCTCGAGTATCTGTCATGGACGTCAGGTAGGCACCGGGCACCCACCTGCCTGAAGTCGGCGCTGAAGGCGTCGTCGTGCAGGTGCTTGGCGTGGCGCAGGCGGCCGGCGCGCGCCAGCGCCGCGTGCGGGAAGGGCTCCTCGGGCAGGTAGACGCGCGCCTGCTTGCCGGCCGAGACCCACTCGGCCAGGATGTTGCTGTAGGCCAGCGAGGCGTCGGCCACGGGCGACACCACGTACAGCGGCACGTGCGCCAGCCCCGCGCCCTCCAGGTGCGCCGACAGGCACTCCAGCAGGTCGTAGAGCACGCCGCTCGGGTACACGGGGCACAGCACGCCGCCGCCGGCGCGCAGCGTGGCCGCGGCGTGCACGCACAGGTCGCCCAGCATGTGGTCGGGGTTGTGCGCCGGCGTCTGCGTCAGCGCCGCCAGCAGCAGCACGTCGGCGCCGCGCAGCGCCGCCTGGTTGATGGGCCGCGGGTGCGTGGTGAGCGTGCTGGAGCCGCTCACGTAGGCGAACTTCTCGTGCGCCGAGCGCAGCACCCAGTTGGCCGAGCCGAGGCAGAAGCCGGAGCTGACGGGCGTGGCGCTGAGCGCGCCGTACACGTCGAGGCGCTCGTCGTAGCCCACGACGCGCACGCGGGCCAGCGCGCGCGCCACGGCCGCCGCGCCGAACAGCCGGCGCCAGCCGCGCGGCCGCGCCGCGTGCGCCAGCGGCGGCGGCAGCACGTGCAGCAGCTCCTTCCAGCGCCGCGCCGCGCCCGCCTCGCCCGCGCCGCTCCCGCCGCCGCCGCCGCCCACCCACGACGCGAGCTCCTCCAGGTAGAAGCGGCCGATCTGCAGCGTCGGCTCCGTGGCGTACACCTGCCCCTTGAAGCCCGTGTCCTCGGTGATGAACGGCAGCGCCATCATGCACGTGTAGTTGGAGATGAGGATGACGTCGAGCTGCGAGAAGTCGACCACCTTGTCGAGCGGCGGGCAGAACTCGGGGATGCTGTCGACGAAGACGCGGCCGCAGCACTCCTTGAGCTCGCCGTCGAGCGCGGGGTCGGCCAGGTGCGGCGGCGTGTAGCGCGGCAGCGCGGCCAGCCGCGTGCTGGGCACCGGCGGCAGCGGCAGGAAGCTCAGCACCGAGTGCGCCGACAGCCCGCAGTCCAGCATGATCAGCAGCTCCTTGAACGACAGCACGAAGCACGGCTTGGCCGCGTCGCCGCTCAGGCAGTACTGTCACAAACGTTCAACGTTCATACTAAAATTGGACACATCGGAAACAGTATGAAGCGCTATATGATATTAATAAAAGGTCGAGTGAGTTTTGAACCAATTTTATTGACAAATCGAGGTCTCATATTTCCCTATGTTCTCCACAAAGACAGACTCATTTGAAAAAAAAAATACTATTGACAATTCAAAGAATCATACTCATTTACTTGTGGCCCTGTCCGCGGTGACGAGTGTTACATTTGTACATACTCTTTTCACACACATTCATATTTATTTTATCTTTTTTGTGCATTTTACTAGCTTGGTTTATTTTTTGATACTTTTAGGTTATATGCACTTATACAGTTAGAAATATTTCTCAAGCTCTTATATATTTCAAGTAAATAATCATTTCAATCCGCATTTGATTTGGGAGTTTTCTGTCCCCAAGGTTGCAGAACAATGCTGATGAGGATTGGATTATTTGTTGCGTTTAGTAGTTCTGATGACCACCTTACATCACCATCTTCAGACCTTGAATATCACCTAAGAGCATAATACTCATCAAAACCATTCCAGCCCAAATATGATGTCATTATCTTGTTGCATTTGCTACGGTCATCTTTCGTCATGACCACCAGACCTTGAATGTCTACAAGTACAGTGCCCAGCCTAGGTGACTAAGGGTGAGGACATATAGAAATTAACATTTTTCAATTTCTTTTTAAAAAATCTGCCATAAATATCAATTTTATATAAAAATATCAATAGAGTATTTTAATACTCTGAAAATTGGTGAAATTTTTAGCAGGTACCTATCACACCTACGTAAGACAGTTAGAGTTACTAGTTTTCTCCCAATCAGAGAACCAATTAAAAAATTTGCTGGCATTTAGAATAAAAAGATCTTTTTCATGGACACTTAGCGATTGTCTATCGAGTGAGGATATTAATCCTAAATAAGCATTGCGTATTGGTTTTTTTGAGAATGTTCTCCTTCGTTAGTAATATCATAAATGCTAAAATTGATATACGTGACCAATATTTTTTTTCCACAAACAACAATTGTAGCATTGATGATATTAATAATTTTAATTCGCTGATTTGAAGCGAGTCAGCGACCAAAACTTACCAGTTTCATCTTTCTTGGTTGATTCCTAACCTAAAACAGATGACACCGTAGTTCCTTCATATATTTTAAATATATTATTATTATTTATTGTTATCATGTCGAATAGAGATATTGTAGGAATAGCTAATTGTTAAAATATTGTTATTTTAATCAGTTTATTTGATAAAAAACTGGCACCGATAAACTTAAACCAAATTAAACAACACAAAACAAGTGTCATTTTTTATTATTGACATGACAAGCAGTGTTGCCAACAGCTATCCAGAGATATGTACAATATTATCAGCGAAAACGAAATTAAAATATGTACAATTCAACATAATTAGAAGACTAGAATCGGAACTAACTTTATTGGTAGTAGCAACATTGATGTTTTCCATAGAAAAGTGCTCAGGGTTGCCATGTTCAAAGCTGTTCTTACAAAGAAAGTGGCGCTGCTATTTTTATCCACTCTTTTGTGTAGCACTAAAGTTAAAAGCTATTGTTTAAAAAAACACTAAATTAATAATTAAAAATAAATCTACATATAAATTAAGTATGTAAACCTGTTTGAATACCTCAAACAGGTTTACATACTTAATTTATATGTAGATTCCTCTTCAAATAATCACGAGATTCACGAGGATATCGATAATATTGCGAGTATCCTATGTCAGTGTAATTAATTATTCAAGTTAAGCCACCTTGAGCATAGCCGATTGATGGATGTGTGTATTCATTTCGAGATCCTCCATGCTTTGGACGGCAGGTTAAGCATCGGCCCCAGCTGTTGTCATTAGATAACAGTCTGTAGGATGGTTTGCATAACGACTCTCGGAACAATACAAATATTTGTATCTCATCTTTGATCGAACATGAATTTCTTGGAAAACCCCAATTTGTGCGATATATACCGTAAAGTTTTCGTGCATATCAATGGTTTGCCTTGAGTAGATGTTGTGTGTAGAAAATTAAAGTAAAAACATTGACAGATTTTTATTTTACTCAAAATAAAAATCTTTGACTCGTAATAATGTTTTTAATTTAATCTCCTGAAATACAACATGTTATTCGCACAAGATTGTATACTAATAGATTTGTTACTTTGGTGTTGAATTGATAGAATATTTAGTTTGTGTCACTCAAATATTTTTGGGAGGTTCGGTGGCGATTCTGGTACAATCAGATATTCCTTGTTTACAATATCTGCGCGGAGAGCGCAGATATTATAAACGAAGAATATCTTTCAAATAGAGATGGATATTCTTCATGGAAATTCAAAATGCACTACTAATTGATCCGTAAGTTTGGTGGTATACAATATGTGGGTACCGTGGCATATATAACCACTACAGCATTAGTAAAAACTGTATGTGATGAGCGAGCTCTAGCAAAAATTTGCTTACCAGCAGATGGCTCTGCTATGAACTCACCAATGGGTGAGGAGTGCAAAGACTGCCGCAGAAGCATAGAAGGCATTTCAAGGTGTGTGTGATTGTAGAAGTATGGGCAGGAGATTATCTTTAGAAAGAAAACTATGTAGACTATAACTTAATTATTTTCAAAATGTAGAAAATGCACATAAATTCTGTTTTGTGTACAGCTCAAAATTTAGCAGATATCGGAATGGTAATACAGGATTCTTCGATTGCTGCAATTTTATTAGGAGGTTGTTCTCGAGATAATATAAAATGAAACTAATTCACGAAATGTGTAAAATTGACTTCATAGAAGACGATGTTGCTTCTCAATCTAATAAACATTTCAAAGATATTCGTAAACCAAAGAAGAAATCTGTGGTATATTTTTTTTTTTTTTTTTTTTATACTACGTTGGGTGGCAGACAAGCATACGGCCCGCCTGATGTGAAGCGGTTACCGTAGCCATATTAACGCCTGCAACATAAAATATTGCTGGCGCGCCGCCACCCCCGCTGCCAACGCAGCATCTCCTTCCTTTCTTTCTGGTGACCTCACTCACTCGCAGGAACACAACAGTCCTCAAGGGAATTGTTATTTGGCTGCAGTATTCTGTGAGGTGGAGGTACATTCCCCAGTCGGGTAGCTTACAATTACGCTCCCTACCTCTCTTTTCGCCAGAGCTTCGTTTGTTAGTCAGCAGGGTGCACCACGTGCAGGTGAAGTTGGCTTTGGTTCAAATATGTTGATGAACCACTTACACCCCAAAATATTATAAATGTAATAACGAGGTGACCAGCGACCGTACTGTCCGTTACGTGGTAAAGAACAGTATCTCTGAAAAATATTCTTCATCATTTACATACGACTCTGACATATGCATGGTTTGAAGATATCAGGGTGTAATTTATGATACAAATGGTTCTAGATTTTTAAAAATGCAATAGCATAAATCAACTTAGAGTTCGATATTTTTGATCCTAACTAAACTCGTTTTATATATAAATATATTAAAGAATATCCTTAACGCAAATCAGCGGTGCAAACATGAATTTGCAATATGAGTATACGTAATAAGGTTTTAATTTAGGTCTTGGGTTTAGACTTATGAATTATTTCCAACTATAATGGTGGTTAAAAGCTATTAAATAATCTAACCATTCATCTAAGCCTTTTTAATTAAATGTACTTTAGAAATCAACGTGTCTTAATATTTTTATTATTAAGACACTAGATACTAGAATTAAATTTTGAGCGCTGGCTGTTGGTATGTCAAAACCGTACTATATCGTACCAAAAGCACTAAAGTGGCAACACTGACTTAACACATGACAGCAGGCCAGCAAGCATGGATGACCTAAGAGCAAATTGACAGTCTTTCTTTCTTAGTTATGTTTGGCAATCACTGTTCAGTCGTATAAACATAAACTGCGTATACAAATGAACCAAGTGTCTAGTACCGGTAGATCTTTGGTTGCATTCGAATACATGTAGCTTGTGCAGTTATCCAGTGCTCATAGCACTGGATAACATACATATTTTGTAAATATATTTCGTAAATACCTACATACATATAAAACACCAAAACTAAGACAAATAGGCATCTTAACGTACACAAACTTTGTCTTGTGCGGGGATCGAACCCACGACCTCGGATGTCAAACTAGGTTATCTAACAATTTGTTATCCCCACTTGTCTCGATAAGTAGTTAGATTTAGATATGGAGTTTAAAAAAATACCTATGTAATTATTTCATACCCATGTAACATAAAAAAACACTAAAATCCATTTACGAAGTTTAAAAAAAAAATTTTTGTACTTCCGGGTTGCTTATCATATTTACTGACTGTACCTCCACCACATAGAAAACTGCACCCTAATAAAAAAACTTGATGAGTTGCTGTGTTGCTGCGAATGAGTGAGGTCATCAAACGTAAGAATATGCAAGCAATAGGCTACGCTAAAAAAAAAAAATGATTTTCATGTAGTGGACCGTATGCTTATTGCATTATTGCTAGCTAGTAGCTAGTCGGCCTTCTTCAACAGGCACTTGGTATGAAATTATTGAAATAATTAATATACTATTGCGACGTGGCGAACGTCAGCGCGACACAAGGTCGGTTATTGGTCTACTTGTCCACTTACAGTGTTATACTTACGAAGTAACTACTAAGTAATCTGTGGCTATAATTGTGTTTGAGGCGCAACCACGAGCGAAACTTATATTTTGAGCATCTTTGCTACTGGTACTGTTTTTAGGCGTGCTCTATGGTTGTTGTCACGACCCAGGTTGCCTGGAGCCGGCCGGACACCTCCGGAAAAAAATCGATATAAATCCCTCCCTTTACTCTCGCTAGCCCACCGATCCTGCCACTCGTTCACTGTAGTGACCCAAATTTCGCGCTTGAGCCGACTCAACTCTCTACCGGCCGCGGTCCTACGCGCCCCATCCAAGCGTCCAGCACGAGTTATCTCCAGGTCCCCCGGGAGAACCCCCGCCAGCACGGGTAGGGCGGCCGTGCTGGAGGACCTATACGCCTTGGTCAGTAGGATTAGTGCCTGCCTCTGACTTCTCAGGACGACACTGCGACAAACATACGTACATAATCTGTGGCACCATATAGCAGCTGCGTACATCAGCGTGGCTACGTATGCCCCCTGGTATAGAATCCTAAGCGCTGGGTATCTAACCCCCCAGGATGATGCGGATATCCTCGACATTTTCCCAAAACACGCCGAGGCGCGTTCCCCAATGCGAGTGGCATGCTGGACGAATAGTTGGCTCGAATCCAATTCCACGCCGAGGACTGTCGCCGATGTGACGGCTCTCACCGAAGACTGGCCGAACTTTACTACAGGGTGCCGCTGAAACTTACCCTTCACCGTCATAGTTACCGACTTTGTGGGGGAGAAGCTCAGCCTATTGCGGGCACCCCAGGCGCCTACTTGGCTTAGGACCGCACCGGCGGTCGACTCTATGGCCGCTCTGGAATTAGCCTCAATGATAACCGTCACATCGTCGGCGTACGCTATCATCTTAACCCCTCCCGGTAGGGGCAGGCGCAGCAGATCGTCCATTAGAACGTTCCACAGCGTCGGCCCGAGTACGGAACCCTGTGGACAGCCCATGGTGGAATCCTTCCACAATACACGACCGCCCACAAACAAGCCGACCCGGCGCCCGGTGAAGTAATCCGTCAGCATCCGGTAGATGTTTGGCGGACAACCCCCCCGTTTTGCCTTGAGCAGAATCATGGGCCACTATGCATTATCGAAGGCACCCGAGATG
This sequence comes from Hypsopygia costalis, assembly GCA_937001555.2. Classification (NCBI taxonomy): domain Eukaryota; kingdom Metazoa; phylum Arthropoda; class Insecta; order Lepidoptera; family Pyralidae; genus Hypsopygia; species Hypsopygia costalis. The sequence continues at coordinate 202,478 of OW443325.2, forward strand.
TCCAAGAATACCAACTGTACATACTTACATACAGACCCATTTACCGTACTCAAAATATCCTGCAGTGCCGTCACTGTTGATTTTCCTGGAGAGAACTCGTGCTGAAACTCGGAGATTCCTGAAGCGATCTGCGGGGCGCATTTTAGTATTACGCGTTCTAAGATCTTGCCGAAAATAGAGAGGAGTGTAATTGGGCGGTACGCCTTCGGGTCACTAAGTGGTTTACCATTTCCCTTAGGGAGCACTAATAATCCGGATTATCAGACCTCCCAGATCCTCGTGGGTCATGGCATTTTTAGGAAACGGCTGTTCGACCTGGGGCTCTACGGGTCTAGTGAGTGCGCTTGTGGGGAAGGTGTAGAGGACAGAGATCACATCTTGTGGTCCTGTCCTAGATACGGGGACCTGCGCAGCGAGCTTCTTGGTATGGTTCAGTGCAGCGAAGAGTACCCGGGTGCAGTGTATTTCCAGGATCTCGTGTCGTCGGAGGCGAACTTCACGGCCTTACGTAGGTTCGCCCACGCATGGCACGCGCGAAGGAGTGCCGAAGAAAGGATGGAGAAGAGTGGAGGTGGTGCGTCAACGGACGGCAGCGGAGCCGTAAATGTATTTGTCGCCGCCCCAGAAGGGGGAGAGAGCACAAATAGGACTAACGAAATAGATTAAATAATTTGTAGAGAGTCAAGAATTGCCCGCGGCACAAAAGAGCCTTAGAGCATCGGTGCTGCGCGCATCTCTCGCGATTCGGCTCATATGACCGCGAGGTCGGTGGAGCCATGGGAGGTGGTGGGTTAGATGGTTGTTGTCACGAGGCGTCCTCTAAAAGAAACTACGGCACGATCCCACAATCCTCCCGACTGACTACCTCGTACTACGAATTACGATGCACACACAGGTAGTCCAGTCCATACGACGTCAAGCTGTAGCTGTAGTGCTGTAGTGCTGTAATCTCAGCACGTGCTGTGCCGCTGTACGATTGACTACCGTATATTCTGACAAATAGACTACGTAATCTTTGAATCGTAGGTTGAATTCGAAAGTTGTGCTCTTTTTTCCCGTATCGAAAAATGACAAATTTATATTTGAAACTAACGGTCGCCCGCTACTTCGTCCGCGTGAACATCTGAAAATTAACAATTACTCCTATTCGGCGTATTAAGATAAAACATGCACCATATATTAAGTTAGTCCGCCAGGATTGTAATTTCTTAAAGTAGTTTTTGCGTGATATGCGTACATACAGACTGATAAAAATTCCAGAAAATAATTGTTTTGGCTTCTATTGCGTCTATGCACATCCGTCATATTTATTGTTTCATAGATACATATAATAAATATATCCCATCCTATGTATATGCATGTAGACATTGGAAATTTATAATTATTATATTATTTTGTAATTTTGTAAAATTCTAACTGCCCAATGAATACGAGTATCATTGAATATGTCACATTGTCAGAGTCAAGTTATAATATTATTTATTTAATTACTTATTTAATTAAAAAAATATTTATGAATTTGAAAAATGGCGCACAACACAACCGTGTAACGAGTTAAAGTTAAATTTTCATAATAGACATTGTATTTATTAAATAAAATGAAATTCTGGATCTGTCATTTGGCCCATGTAGGTAGACATAGTTAGACGGCTTACTTACTTGTTTTATAAATCAAACTTTTAAAACTAATGACACATACGTCTGGCACCGTAGTCTTCTTTCAAAGTTGCCTGCGTACGGTCTACCTGACGGTTTATGCGAATGGGTCGCTAGCTTCTTGTCCTGCAGAAGCATTAGAGCCGTTGTGGATGGCAGTTGCTCCGATAGAATGGACATTAATGCTGGCGTCCCGGAAGGCTCGGTATTGTCCCCGACGCTGTTTTTGCTGCAAATCAATGATATGTTATCTATTGACAAACCCTCCACCTCCCATGGCTCCACCGACCTCGCGGTCATATGAGCGGAATCGCGGGAGATGCGCACGGCACTTTGCTCTAAGGCTCTTTCGTGCCGCGGGCAATTCTTGACTCCCTACAAATTATTTATTCTACGTCCTTTGCCCTTTGCATTTTGCTGTGGCTCCCCGATTACAGAACACACCCCTTACCATAGCCAAAAATATTGGGATTCTCGGAATTGAAATCTCCAGCGACGTCCAGTTTCGTTGTCACCTGCAGGAGAAGGTCAAGCGGGCGTCTAAGAAACTAGGTGTGCTCAACAGGGCGAAACGGTACTTCAACTCGCGGCAAAGACTTCTGCTTTACAGAGCTCAAGTACGGCCGCATATGGAGTACTGTTGCCATCTATGGGTGGGAGCGCCTAGGTACCAGCTTGCACCTTGTGACTGTCAAAGGCGTGCTGTGAGGATTGTTGACGATTCCAAACTGACAGGCGGTTTAGAACCTTTAAGTCTGAGAAGAGATTTTGCGTCTCTTTGTGTGTTCTACCGATTATATAATGGGGTGTGTTCAAAGGAGTTGTTTGACATGATACCACGGCCTCCTTCTACAGTCGCATCGCACCGCTCGCCATCGACAGGGAATTCATCCTCACACATTGGAGCCTAAGTGGTCGCGTACTGTGCGGTTCCAGAGAAGTTTTCTCCCGCGTGCTGTCAAACTGTGGAATGAACTGCCTGTCGAGGTTTTCTCAGGAGACTACAGCATGGGGTTCTTCAAAAAGGGCGTGAAGAGGTTTTTAAAGGGTCGGCAACGCGCGTGTGAAGCCCCTGGTGTTCATACGTGTTCATAGGCTAGGTACGGTAACTTATTTTCATCAGGCGGGCCGAATGCTTGTTTGCCACTTTAGTGGTAATAAAAAAAACATACATGTTTAGTTTCAGTAATACTTACCAGTATTCAAAAATCATAGATTTATGTTAATGAAAATAATTTTTGAAAATACACTTAAAATAAAAAAAAAAAAATGTAGGTATCTCGATTCTCGATTTTGAAATGTGACATAATCGGATATGTCACATTTCAAAATCGAGATGAAAACAATACTTATATATCCTATACTATAATACTTACATATGTAGTAGGTACTAACTTATATATATAATATTATATATAAGTAATAACTTATACTGTGCCTCTGTACTGTCACTCAATATGAGACATGCCACGAAAATGACAAAACGTAATCCTTTTCATAAAGATGTTTTTTTTTAGTTTTACAAATATAGTATATGTAGCTATAGTTTCCTAAGTTTTTCGCTGTATAGTATATACTATACATATATTCGCAAATATAGGATATACGTACATACAGACAGACAATAATTCAAAAATAATTGTTTTGACTTACAAGCCATAACAATTATTTTATATCATCATTTATGTCAGCTCATTCAAGCTCTGCTGCTCTGCACAGACGTCATTGTTTATGTAGTAGTTACTGATGCAACATTTTGTACGGAGTAGCCGGGGTGCACCAAGGTATGACAAAACATATTTTGTCCTTTTACCGCGTTAACTGGCAATCACTTACGTAAATCACGCAGTCGCCGGCGGAAGCTGGTCATATAGAATTATTGTACCACATTATTATTCCATTTTTAGCGCGTGCCGTCTATTATGTATACATGTTTATGTTAAGTAGTATGTGTGCTGTGTCGGCAGGGCTGCCGGCGACCGGCGCGCGGCGCGGTGCGCGGGCGCCAGCCGCGGCAGTAGCCAGTGTTGCAAAAGTTCCCGATTTATCGGGAGATCTACCGATTTCGACTGTTCTCTCCCGATAACACGATTTAGTGACCCTATCTCCCGATTTCTGATTTCTTCTCTCCCGTGTAACCCCATCTCCCGATTTCAGACCTTTTCACTAAAGTGGCATTTAAAAATATTATTCTATACAGAGCAACACCAAAGGTAACATGGTATAAAACTAAATCAATGCACGGGGATTCCCTGTTACGCTATAGTAACTTGTTAACCAAGGATACGGGGGTAAACCCCCCCCCCCCCCCCCTCCGCGCAGATACCCCTTCCTTCCTTGCAAGGCCCTTCAATAGGTACCGCAGCATACGCTAACAAATTGCACCGAAATGCCTGTTATTTATAACAGAGTTTATTATTGTTTGGTAGGTAAACCAAACAACACAATAGACTTTCCACTGAATCTATGACAGGTCTTCTGCATACAAAAAGATGTATCGGAGAAAATAACCAAAGTTGCTTTAATTTTATTAATGATGAAAAAAAAAAATGTTCACAAAAATAGCCAGTAAGAAGTGGTATGAAGATGAAAATCATTAATATAATTAATTACTGTACTATATCATAATAAATCTGCCTTTTAACTCTTGTTTTATTCCGAGTAAAAATCTCCCGATTTCTCCCGATTTTTAGCAGGCAAATTTACCGATTTAAAAATTTTCACTTTTGCAACACTGGCAGTAGCTCGCCAGGCGCCTTCGGTCGACGACACCAGCCGCACTCGCCAGCCGCCTCGACATGACGCTCAAAAAGTTTACTCGTAAACAAGTGGAGGCGCACAACCACAAAGATGACGCAATGATCATCATCGACAACATGGTGTACAACGTGACGCCGTTCCTGGAGGATCACCCCGGCGGGGCGGAGATACTGGTCAACAACGCGGGCAAGGACGCCTCTAAGTGCTTCCATGACGTCGGGCACACCGAAGAAGCTCGCGAGCTGCGGCTGCAGTACCTGGTGGGGGAGGTGGAGGAGGCCGACCGGTGGGAAGTGTACCGGGTCGCGAGCCAGGGGGCGGACGGAGAGGACGCGTTGTCGCTGGCCGGTCTGTTGCACGTGTGGGTCCCGCCGCTGGCGCTCGCCGCTGTCGCCATACTCCTCTATATGTACCTCTTCTCGTAGGATAAAGCAATGGTGATAAGTGCTCGAATTGATAAGTGAATATTCTACATTCGCGTGTTCGCGTACTAAATACTTGTTTAGTAGGTATCGATAGTGCATTGTCATGCACGTTGCGTGAACCGGTTCGCGCGGTGTCGGATTGCCGTCGGTTGCATAGGTATATTGCTGGGTCAATTAAGTACGGCCGTGCTGTTTTAATTACGTAAGGCTTTTAGTGCAGCGCAAGTGACGCCACTTTGAATAAAAAATCATATCTTAGCATTAACGATGATTGTCAGAAACTCTTAAGCAACGATTGTTAGCAAAATAATATTTTTTAAGTTAAAAAAAAAATCATTCAGCTTTGCTGTTTTAACGAAATGTACTCAATACGGAAAGAGGCGCCATTTTCGTTGCAGTAAGAACCTTAAATTCCGATAGCTACGAGTCATGTTATGTGTATCTTAATTACTTAACTTATTATGGGGAAAATGTCTATGTCTATGTAGAGATATAGACAAATATATCATACGGGAGTTTCGATTTCGGCATGTTTGGGTTAGGTTTAATTTTTGTTCTATTGAAAGCCTATATTGACTGTTAGGTATTTCGGTGCGTATTTTGTGAAGTGAACAGTCAAGGGGTGTGCAGCTTTGGGCGGATGGGTTTCCTATGACGACAGGTGCAGATCCTATTATTAATAGTAAGGTTGTGGCCAGGGATCTTTTATTATGACAGAATCTATATATTGTTATCTTAGTATTAAGTGTTGATTAGTTAGTTTACACAGGGTGACTTTGAATTATTTTATGGATGGAATATAATTATGATAATAAACAACTTTATGGCGTATCGAGTGTATTTTATTTATAATTTATTTTTTTAAATTTTAATTTACACATGAAATATTCTAGTGATTTTTGAAGAAAAAATTTAAATGTGTAAAGAATATAGGTATTTTCTTGAGTCAATGCATATGACTAGAAAACTAGAAAACATTTTACTCGTCATTCCACAGAAAAAGTTATTTGATGTACCAAGTTTTCTTTACAAGTAAAATAGTATATGGTCGGAGAGTCAAAATAAAAAGTGCGTAGATAAGCATTGTTTTTTTTGCTTCTCCGTATAGAAAAATATACAGAAGGTGGGCATCTATTTTTAGCTTTGGCTGCGGTATTCTGTGAGGTGGAGGTTTCTTACTTAATAGGGTTTGCCCGCAAAATAGTAGATTTGTTTCCAAAATATAGTCACCAAACAATATAAAATGTATTCCACAATAAATCACCTAAAATCATGAAGATATAGGGTCTAGTACCAAATAAATGTTTTTGTATGTATTATATTGTCAATTATTAATAATTAAGCTTACTTGGCACTACATCATTCATCATCTAGGTTGACGGAGCTCCTATTTCGGATGACAGGACACAAGAAAACCCTAACCTAACCAAAAATCTACTCAAATCTAACTAAAACGTTATTTATTACATTGACCAAGTATTGGTAAGACTCGTCAGTGAATTGACTATTAAATTATGGAGCTGATCTATTTACTATGTGACAGATCTATTATTTTGATGATCAAACGAATTAAATGATACTAATAGGTTGTTGATTAGATTTATAAGGTGAAAAATTTGCTATTTTTAGGTACAAATGTATTATTATTGCTGCTCGTGACTTACTTTTTATAGGACAGATCTTTTATTCAGGCTATAGAAAAAAGTGATCAAACTATAATTTAAGATACATAATTACATTAAGCCGATGACATGATGATTTATATTTAGAGACAGTTTTGATTAAAATGGTGACTAATATATTTCTTGGGGATAGATATTATTATTAGGGTACTGCATTAGCTTTGAGTATTAATCGACAGGAGATGCCATACGCGGGCGAACCCCTCCGGCAAAGTACATTGGTCAACTGGTCAAACACGTTATATAAAACTACTTAAAGTCGCTTCACCGCCATTTTGCATCGCTCTGTGTCGTCTGACGTTTCTCTCCAAAAATGGTGAATTGTGCAGTATTATCGTGCAAAAGGCGATCTGATAGCTCAAATTCGCAACAAGATCGCGTTTCCTATCATAGGTAAGTATTTTTACTAACTATTAAATGTTTATTAAAGTACAATCTCCATTTAAAGAAAAAACCGTTGCGATACGTAAACGACAGAAAAATGTAAACATGAATACAGTGGTACAGGGGCGAATCGGTCTTTTAGGGATGTGACAAAGCCAAAAAATCGATTCAACATTTGAATGAATCATTCACTCATTCAATTACTGCAGTTCGTATAATAGTCAGTTTTTTTTATTAGATATTGAATTAAATAGTAGGTATAGATGTATGTTACATTGAAATCTTGTAAGGTGAATTAGAAAAATTATATTTCTCTGGACATACGATGTAGAAATTTTGTCTGAAAATGAAAAGAATTGTTGGCTAAAAAAAAAGTAGGTAAAAGCAATACATTTAGTGTGGGACTATGAGTGTATACGTTATACAGATACTATTATATATAGACTTTATTTAATATATGTAATTGTATGTCCTTTTAGATTTCCAAAAGATCCCTATATAAAAGAGAAATGGAGAAAATTTTGTAATAGCGAAAATGATTCTTGGAGACCTACACATACAAGTGTTATCTGTTCGGAGCACTTTACTCCGGAGAGCTACAAAAATAACAGAACGACATTGATTGAAGGTGCAATACCTTCTTTGCGACTCTGTCCTTGTTTGGTGAGTCATTATTTCTTTGTTTTTCTTAAATCTTTGACTACTTCAATATAGTAGGTATACATTTAATTTTTAAACCCGTGTATTTTTCCGATAAAATCAAATGAAGGATAAAAATTTAAATATTGTCCCATTTTGCCCCATATATCCTTTTCAAAATTTCTTCACTCTAGAAGAGCGTAAGTGACTATGGAAAGTGTATTGATGTTCTCCTTGTGCGTTGTGACTGTCAACTTTTACACCAGGTGATGACATCTTTGGTAACGCTTTTGGGGCGGCGCTTCTTTCGGTTTTTCTAAATATTTTCAAAAGTAATCTAGGTATATTTATATTAAAATAAACTATCAAACTTTTTTTAGGAGGAACCTCTTGTAAAAAAATCAACGAATGAACCAACAAAATCGAATACTACCAGTGCTTCACCTGTAGCAACGTCTGAAGCAGTTCTCCGATCTTCGCAATGCCTCATTGTAAGTTTAAGAGCCTTAGTGAAATCTTGGGTGCTTTAAGTATAGATCTGCTGCATATAATATTTGTACGATTACCATTCATCAACATTATTGGCTTTTGGGTTCTACATACGTACGTGTTGGTTTTTAACTGACTTCAAAAAAAAGAGGTTCTGTGTTTGACGAGTTTGACCCGTATGTTTCTATGTATGTTTGTGGGCCATTATCTCGCGTTTGGCTGAATCGATTTTGATGCGGTTTTCAGAAATGTATTTATTATATTCTGGAGAAGGTTTTAGTATACAACAAATGGTTATTAACTGACTTCAAAAAAGGAGGCATGCATTGCTCTCGAAAATGCCATTCCCCGGGACTCAAACCATCTCCATACCAAATTTCATCTAAATCCGTTTAGCCGTTATTGCGTGATTGAGTAACATCCAAAGATCTAAACATCCAAACGAAGATGTTTGGATCTTTGGATGTTCACATTTAAAGTATTAGTAGGATATCTGTTAAAAAATCAATTGACAATATTTCATGTTCTCAAACAGGGTTTTGTCCGATAAAATCAAATAAAGGATAAGAAATTATTTAAGCAACTGCAAGAACCCTTCTTGCAGTTGCTTAAATAATTTCTGCTTAAATAATTTTTTACAAGTGCGTAGCTGGGTTTTTAGATGGGCGTACGCTCTTTTCTTGAAGGTTATTTTCACTGACCTCTATACTACAAGTACGTACGTAGTCCAGCGTACTTGTATTATAGAAGACAGTGGTTGTATCAGCCCGGGAAAACCGCGGGCGACAGTTCATACCGCGTTTAGTTGCACGAGAGTGCTCATGACACAAAGACACATAAATACAGACAGATATACATACAAACAAACATATTTTTTGGATAATATCTTTAATGTACAGAATTTTCACTTTTACAATTTTATAATAAATAGTATATGACAATTCAGTTCATTCATCACTGATTTGACTCATTCTTCAGATGTGTCCCATCACTATCTTTTTTCGTATGTGTGCTGCATAGTTACGTGAAAACTGTGTCTGTGGGCATGTAATTTTTGATGTGTTGATTTTTTTTGTAGTGTGCGTTTATCGCAACAGCAAAATTTGTGTCGCGAGTTAATTACATCTTTTGGTGGTGTGTTGTACGTGTTTACCTCGCCCCCCGCTAAAAGTGGTGAAAAAATTTGTTCGGAGAATTTCGTTAGGCCCTAACGAAATTCTCCGAACAAATTTTTTGTTAGGGCATCTCCTGTCGATTAATACTCAAAGTGCATTAGTGACACATTCACCACATCATACATTGCTCTGGTAAGAGTCTATTAGAGGGAGGTTCATTTGTCGATGAGCGTAATTATACGTACTTAATTAGACATTAAATATCTATTATATTAAATAGTTATAAGTATATAATCGTACGTATTTAAATAGACATTAAATAACTAATTTATAAATTGATTTTATAAATCAAAAATAGCAGCTGCAGACCCAGCGCGGAAGTCTTGGGGAAGTACATAGGTATTCCACTTTACAGAACGCCGTTTGTTGGCAAATAACATTTCTGCCTTACATATAATATCTGCTGTACCAGAAATTTCTTGAGAAGGTCAGGGGCCCTGCAGCCGAAGCTCAAGCCGATTACCACCCGATTGTTTGATTGCGAAAATTAAACTTCAACACTATAACTTATACCGTGCTTCAGCTTAGCTTGGTGGTAAGTGATTGTGTTTAGCTTACGTGATAGAAATAGTCCAAGCTAAAGATGCGAGTCATTAACTTAAACCTAAGTCCTATACTGGGAATCAAAATATTCGATGGTAATCGCTTCTATGTGCTTAAATATGGCTTCAGCTTCGGCGGTCGGGCCCCAGGTCACAGTACACACTACACAGTAAGGCGACACGCGCCGTTGAAGCTCCTGTCGCTATTATAATAGCAATACATCGCACCGGCGTATCGTTGCTTCAATATAATATTATTTTTATAACCTTTTATTTTATTACATGATTATAATTCCTATTTAGTTTCAACGGTGTTTATAACATAATTCCGAATCTTTATTTGCTATTATACCCTTGCGGGTAAATGCCCGTCAAAAGTCAAAGTCTTGCGGGCAAAGTCACGTCATACTTAATATGTTTTCCATTTTAAATTTATTTATTAAATAAAAATATAAAATATTCCTGGACAAATTACACAGCGAGAGTTTATATTATGGGTACTAGATAACTAATAAATGTACTTAAATACATTTCTTTGCGTAAATTCATACATATAATATGTACAGAGAAAACCCCCAAAAACAAAACAGACAGACATGTCTAGGCACAGATATATTGGATATTGGTCTTGTGCGGGGATCAAAGCCGCTACCTCGGAGTTAAAGTAGCCAATGCTAGTCTTTAGACCACCGAGCTTGTCAAATATACCTTGGAATCGAACCAGGAGAAATTTAGCATTAATGTGTCTCGTGGCAATGCACAGTAATTTAAACTTAGGAGTTTTCTCCTTGTTTTTTACAAATGTTGATGTAATTGTAATGCATTACATGCTGTAATACATTTAATTGTATCATCTGACGCATGCACGGAAATTGTATCAACAATGTGAGCACAATACACTGAGAGAGAGTGAGTGATGAGCCTGTCCGGGCTGCAGCAACGACAGAGACGAGGCTCTCTTAATGATGACGATGATCGTCAGTGTTACCATCGTACTTCCTGACCGTTTAATTTTTTTTTATACTTATTACGTCAGGCGACAGACAAACTTATTGCCCGCCTAGGCTGCGGCATGCTGCGAAGTGGAGGTACTTCCCCAGTTGACCAGCTTACAGATACGCTATATCCCACCTCTATTTCGCCAGAGCCTCTTTTGCTAGACGGCGGGGTGGACCATGTGCAGGAGAGGTTGGTTGGCTTTGTCTCTAAAGATCGCGGTGAGCCACTACTTCCCAAACTACTACTACTATTTATTTATTACAGTAAATATTTTTGATCTGTATAGTAAATTCAGCTGCCACATTCCGTGGCCAGTAATCTGTTCACTGCAGGCACAACACAGTGCAGTGATGATGATGATGATATACATATGTATTTGATTTCTACATAGTGTCTAGAATGTACCTTAAAGTTGTCGGTTTCTTAAGGCCTAGTGACCGTATATATAGATATATAGACCGTATTAAATATAGATGTGTGCACTGAGCGAAGCTGAAAGAGTAAAAACATAATATTTACGTGGGTCGCGGGTCACGGCCACTCATGGTCTCGGTGTTTGTCGACAAAGTCAAGTACCTATTTGATAAATATTGCTTGCTATCAACGTAATCGCGGGAGGGTCGGCGCGGGCCGGGCCGCCTCCCGCGCGCGGCGCCGCCGGCGAGGCGCGCACGTCGCAGTTACTAGTGGGTCGTCCGCCGCGCCAGAAGCACGCCGCGCCCGCGCACTGCACCATGGCTGACAAGAAGTTCACCAGGAAGGAGATCTCCGAGCGAGGGGACAAAAAAAATGTCCTCCTCATCATCGAAAACCGCGTGTACGACCTCAGCGCCTTCATCGACGAGCACCCTGGAGGGCACGAAGTGCTCGTCGCCGTCTCCGGCCAGGACGCCTCCGAGGAGTTCCAAGAGGTCGGCCACAGCCTCGACGCGAAGGAACTGATGGTCAAGTATAGAGTCGGCGAGCTCGTCGACGAGGACAAGGTGGAGGTGAAGAAGCGGACGTACGAGTGGAGCGACTCGGCGAGCACCGACCAGCAGTCCGGCTTCATGAGCTCGTGGAAGTTCCCTCTCGTGCTGGGCCTCGTGGTCACCGTGCTGTACTCGTACCTGTTCGGCTAGCGAGCCTTGGCTTCCGGCCCCGAGCTCAGGCCGGGACTCGCGTGCCACTTCGGTCATGTTTTCGTGGCTGGAGTCGCGCGCAAAAACTGTCTGGTTGTGTTTCCTTAAAGACTGTGGGATATAGCGGTGCACGATAATATTAACATAAGTTTTGTACGTTACATCATGTGATATATGTATGTATATATAGTTATTAAATTAATTTTGTTATCAAGTAAATGTTGTCATTTGCGTTACGTCATCGAGTGTCCGTGTTTACTCAATGAGCGGCGAGCCAGTGCGCGGCGCGCCGGACCCGGGCCGTTGAACCGGCCGCGCCGGTTCCACCGCTCGGTCACGGTTGCACAATGGTTGTCCTACTGCCGATCACAAAATATTATTACACTATGTTTTCGAATGTACGGTTGATAACAAACGTCGAGAATAATCAGCGTATCTATAAGTACTCAAATATTGTAGATAATTGGTTGGTGGCATGATAGGTAGGTACGCGTACGTGGATCAATTGTAGATGGTATGGTAAAATAACAATGTATCTACTGCGTTGTCAAGCAAGCCAATTGTCATCTCATATATGGCACGTAATATTCTATACCACGTTTGTAGGTGGTACTTATGTAGTCTGCCAATGTCACACAAATATTATATTACAATAGCATACATACATTATAATGAGGCAGTAGGTACTATCCACTATTTGTACATGTGGCTGCACGCCCCTATAAATTATATACAAGTCATATTGCTTTTTGATATGATTATCGTCGTAAACTTCGTATTTGCTAGCGATATCGTCGCTCTACCAAAAAATATGTTTACGAGTATATTATAAATAATCAACATCGGCATTAACCCACACTCGACATCTTATTTATTTATCTATTCAATAATTACATTACATGTGTTACTGAACTACATAATATTTACACGTGTACCTTTTCAGGCACAGGACTATGAATACGAGGGGACAGACATTTAAATTTATCTTTAGGGTATCCCTTGATGGTACATATAATAACTATTAGTCATCCGCGGCTTCGCCTGCGTAATCATTAAATTTCGTAAGAGAATAAGATGTTTTTTCCGGAATAAAAGGGACCTAGTCTATATCACTTTCCAGACCTTAAACAATCCTTGAAAAAACTAAACTTTAACTACTATTAGTTTCTGTCGACGTCAAGGACAAACAAACATACAACTATGGCTTCGCCCGCATGGCCGTTATTTTAGGAAAATGTTTTTTCGTGAGATTAAGATGTTTTAAGAGATAAAAAGCAGCCTATGTCATTGTTCAGACAGTCAAATATAACCGTAACAAAATATTTGAATCGATTAGTTTCTTTCCTCGTGAAATAAGGTCAATTATTTTCTTTCATATTACAAATTACTAAAGAATGTAAAAGAGTACCTATTAAACTATTAATGCATAGCATATGCTGTGTGCGCCTATAATCGGCATACATTCGAACTACGTACCCTAGATTAGATATAGTATTACATTATTAATGCGCTGTTATGCAGTTGAAGCACCTAAATAAAATAAACATACAGTTATGGTTTCGCCCGATTGATCATTATTTTAATTAAAAAACTTTCTTCCGTGGGCAATGTTTTCCCGGCTAACAGTAACGGGTAAAAGTAGCCTATGTCAATCTCCAGACGTTAAACTATCACAGTAAAAAACACGTCAATCCATGGGTTCCTTTCGACGTGAAAGATTGTCAGAAAAATAAACACACTTTCACAATTACAATATCACTAGCTTGCGCCCGTGTCTTCAATGAAGTTCTAAATTTTCAAAAATCCTTTCTTAGCGAATACGTCGAAGCTGAAGCCAAATACCATCGGTTTTTTGATTCCAAAAATTGGTCTTAAAGTTATTGACAAACTTCTTCAGCTTAGTCGGTAGAGCTGTTGGGTTTCTTCCAGCTGAGCTAAATATAATTAACAACAATCTATGTAATAGTTTCATATTCTCATCCAAAAATTCCGATGGTAAGCGGCTTCAGCTTCGGCGGTAGGGCCCCAGAATAATATAGTCTAGTAGGGCCCCAGAGGCGCTACTGCCGAAACTGAAGTCATCGGATTTTTTGAATGTGAAATAAATAATAATAATAATAAATAAATATTCTCATACACACTGCCATCTAGTCCCAAACTAAGCAAAGCTTGTACTATGGGTAAGTACTAGATAACTGATATTATACTTAAATACATTTTTTTTGTAAATACATACATATATACATAGAAAACGCCCAGGCCAAGACAAACAGACATGTTCATGCACACAAATATTTGTCTTGTGCGGGGATCCAACAAGCGACCTCGGAGTCAAAGTGCCATTGCTAGCCATTCGGCCACCGAGCTCGTAGAAATGACATAACTGTTTAGATTGTTGATAATGTTTAGCTCAGCTGGAAGAAACCCTAGAGCTTTACTGACTAAGACAGAGATGTTTGTCAATAACTTTAATCTAGGACTAATTTTTGGAATCAAAAAATTCGATGGTAACCGGCTTCAGCTTACTGCGGTAGGCCCAGGTCAGTGATTTGAGCTGTGCGTGGATTCCCGTTCGCGACTTCTGTAGAATTTTCAATAATCCTTTCTTAGCGGATGCTTACTTCATAATAGTTACTGTATGCCAAATTTCAACATCAGTCAATAACGGTTGCCTTTTATGTATATATACAGATATAATAGCATATATGTATATAGTAGAACGGATGATATAATATGAAACAAAAGAAAACTTGTTCAGGAATTAAGGCGTTTAGAAATACCAGCAATTATCTGAGTATAGATTATTCTTTCAAAAGCTTTTGCAAATACTTAAGCATGACTTCTATATACGCGGCCTGTAATTTGCCTCGTTGATAACCCTATGGTTAGGTCTATAAATGGAACCTTGGAACATAATTGGAAAATTGGAAAATCGAACTTTCTTCGATAATACGATTAAATAATATTAATAAAGGTGCAATGAGACTTACACCACATGAAAAGGACACTAGGACGAGCGCAACGGTATCAGGACCAGGGGGCATACCGCCGAAGCCGAAGCCGATTACGATTGGATTTTTTGATTGCGAAAATCCAACTTCACCTTAAATTTGCGCTAACAGTAATAAGCTTAGCCGGTAGGGACGGAGATGCTCTACCGATTAAACTGAAGATACTTATCGCAAACTTAAAGGGAATTCCGATTTTCGCAATCAATAATCCCGATGGGAATCGGCTTCAGCTTCGGCGGTAGGCCCCCAGGAAGAGCCTTTTGAGAGGTAAAGATTTGTTAAATGACGGAGCAAGACTTTCCTCTCCTGTGCAGACAGTTTCATTCTCATGAGTCATCGCTGCTGGGAGAGAATTGGTACCTTTGATTGAAGATTTAATGTCAAACTGGGAAGAACATTGGATCGCTGCTTATAGATTCTTCAGCCTTTTCAATGTACGATTTGTAACACTCATTTTCTATGAGACTGACTCGCTTTCTACGAAAAGAAAAGGATTCATAATCCAATAAGTTACAGTGTTACTTTCGAAGGAATTTTTTCTTTTCTTTTTTCGACCTGCTACTCGTATAACAAGGACGGTAATTGTCAGGAGTCTAAGATCATTTTTAATATTATAGAATAAATCACCAGCTACGTTTAGAGGAACGTCGTTGATAATTACATTCCACTCAATTTGGTTTAGAGATGAATTGATGCAGTCACAATCCATCTCTATTAAGTAATACGGTAATACCGTATTAGATTGTGTATTGAGGAGGCTATTTTTAAGCGGAGAATACACATTTGGACATTTTGTGCCAAATATATTATGTGTTATTTCCGGATATTGCACGTACGTACTTATTTTTAATGACACCGATCATTAAATTTTGGTATTAAAAAATAAGCACACGTTTATATACGTTCCTGCATAATATTACAACAAGCCACACATGATTTCATCATGGGAGAGTCGATGCGCTATGAGCGCTCGACGACGATGCGATGTGATGCGTCAACAGTCGGCCAAGCTCGCCGTATTTTTTTATAAATATAATTTAATTACACACCATGATCTAGTTCCAAACTATGTTAGTACAACTTATTACTTATTGTGTACCAAAACTTGTACTTTGGGTATCAAATAACAGAAACACGTAATTTATATAGGTATTTTTTGTAAATACATACAATATAACAGCACTAGAGACTGCTGAGGCTACGCTCGTGTGGGTTTTGCCCATTTTTGTAACATTTTTCAATGATGCTCCGCTTTTATTAGTCGAAGCGGGATGTTATATACAGTCTATAGCTTTCCTCGATATATGGACTATGTAAGACTAAAATAATTATTTAATTCTAACCAGTAGTTCCAGATATTGGCACATTCCACCAAAGAAATATATAGACAAACTTTTCTACATTATAATATTAGAATAGATTAGTGTTCTTGCATAAAAAGACTATTAAATTAATAAGACCTACCTAAGTTAATAATCATAATCAGTCAGACGAGTAAGCCGGTACATTTAATTCAAACCGGTCAAGGACCAAGACACTTTTTGTGTGTGATTTTGAGATTATTTTCCTGTTTACTAAGCAATTTATTTTGCTATTTGTTCCATAGATGCCGGCGATCAACTGGTTCCACAGAGTAAGCATGAGTCGACTGTTTCATTTTATTTGTAAACCAATTTTGAAATTATACAAACCAGTCAGATAACCGCTGTTGTGTTGAAGATAAACGCGGTGTTATCAACGGCGTCGTCGAGTGACAAGCAGTTTTGTGTATGTAGTTAATAAAACTTTGTCTGTGTAGGTACTTAGTTTATATTTTTACACACGATCAAGTGGGTGGTCAAAGTGCATTATTGCTTTTTTAGATTAGCGACTTCTATAAAATTCTCTGTTTTTTGCGAACCTCGACGATGTCGTAGCGCGTGTCAGTTTAATCGAACACGCATGTTAAACAACGTCGGCCGTAGCCTGTCCATAGATGAGTTTATTTATCACCAGCTCCTCCGTGCTTCCGAGGACACGGTAAGCCGTAGGTCTGGTGTCATTAGAAGACCGTCGTTAAGCCAAGTCAGTATAAGTATACTATTTTCAAGCCGCCTAAAGGTAGGCGGCTTGTTGTTGTGTGAATTCTTCTGGAGTACGGGTGAATTAACACATCTATATTTATTACTAGCTGATGCCCGCGACTTCGTTCGCGTGGACTCTATGATTCCGCCGTATTATTACAAATACGAACTAATGTTGTTACATAAGAAAATATTTGTTATACGTTAAAAGTCAAAAAAATTTTTTTCGTTTACCATTGTAACCATAGTTTAAAAAAAATTAAGGGAGTCTTTCCTTCGAGAGCTAATATGAAAAGACTAAAATTCGCTAGTTGTTTGTAAAACCGGCGAGTTTTAGTGATTTTTTTATTGTCATAGCAAAGCAAGTGGTCACAGACAACTGCGTACGTATAAAATAAAAATGGATTTTTTTTTTTGGAGAAGAGAGGTATATGCGGAATAAATACAGTTTCACCGGCACCACTCTCAGTGAGAATCTCAGCTTCAATTATATTGCGCTGCCATTGACTTTACTTCAGGAAGGAGATCTTCCCCGAATTTTAATCATATTCTTGAAAACTCTTGGGCACGGAAAGTTCTACCTACAGCTTCTAGTGCCTTATTGTTGGCCATTTCGCATTCATCTCAAACAATTAGACAGCAATCCTGAAACACCTTTGCTTTGTCACAGTTTCGTGTCACAGAGCATGTCGGTGTTTCAATTCTGTTTAAATCGAGTAGGATATTTAACATTGTATTTGCGTCCTTCCGCCTAGTAGTAATGTGGCTGCAATACCTGGCGATGCTGCTGCGAGATCTTATTTTGGCGCTTGATTTCAGCGTGGATTGCTCTCGTCAGGTATGTTTTTCCAGTCCCTCCTGGAGCATCTAAGAAAAACAGTTTCCCGTCGTCGCTTAAAACACTTTCCACCACCAAATTAAATAAACTCTCATCTTGCTACATAGCGTCCCGCAAATGCACGTATTCTTCTGGTTTGTAAACACGTGTTGTTTATACAAATAAATTTAACTTTGTTCTGCATCAGGTTTTCCAAATCTTGGATTTTCCAAATCTCAACAAAAAATGCCATTCAGGTTGAACAACTTTTGCTAAGGCGTCATTTTTATATTTCTTATAGTTTACCTGAACCATTAAGGTTCTGCATCAGGTGTTCCAAATCTTGGATTTTCATATCTCAACAGAAAATGCTCATCAGGCTGAACAACTTTTGCTAATTCGTCATTTTTATATTTCTTATAGTTTAACTGAACGATTATTGTTCTGCATCAGGTGTTCCAAATCTTGCATTTTTATACCTCAACAGAAAATGCTCATCAAGCTGAACAACTTTTGCTAAGGTATCATTTTTATATTTCTTATAGTTTACCTGAACCATTATGGTTCTGCATCTGGTGTTCCAAATCTTGGATTTTTATACCTTAACAAAAAATGCTCATCACGTTGAACAACTTTTGCTAAGACATCATTTTTATATTTCTTATAGTTTACCTGAACCATTAAGGTTCTGCATCAGGTGGTCCAAATCTTGGATGTTTATACCTCAACAGAAAATGCTCATCAGGCTGAACAACTTTTGCTAAGGCGTCATTTTTATATTTCTTATAGTTTACCTGAACCATTATGGTGCTGCATCAGGTGTTCCACTTTCCAAAATCAATTATACCCTATATTTTGCCCAGGATTAACAGCTATATAACAAAAAAAGTTTCATTCGAATCCGTCCAGTACTTCCAGAGATTAGCGTGTACAAACAGACAAACAGACATACAGACAAACAGACAGACTTTTTTTTTTAAATTCATACTTTATTACTATATATCTCCATCGCCTCCAATTGTTTTTTTGTAAATATATTCAATGTACAGACACATTATTTTTACTGTTTTATTATATGTATAGATATACGTACAGTTATAAACATTCTCAGCGTGGACAGTCGTTAACGATATGTTTCCTGTGTGAGAACCGTAGTTACTGAAGGTGAAGTTGAGCAAACAACGGAGTCCAGTTTAGCGTCGGTCTTAGTAAAAATGTGGTCGAGATAGGCGTCAGTACTAGTGGGCTTATCTACGACTGATTTAACCCGTTCAACAAACCACCAGATCACCAGCATTCTTCAATGTGCTGCTTATGTAGCAACTAGCAAGATGGCAATCCGTTAACGGTCTTGTGTGTTAAGCTGTTAAGAATAATATAAATGATTACAAACATACAGTTTGATATGTTTGTTGCCGATGAAAACAACTTTGAAACTCTGAAAGAAAATACGTACATTGTATGTGCGATCGATAGGTTTGTGATGTTAAACAGCTCACCTAGACCAGTGATTTTAGTACAAATGTATAGAGGCGTTGCGTCGGCGGCGCCTCGTGCGCCCCCTGCTTAGATTGTACAATTAATGCGTCCCAGTACGATGTTGTAGCACGTTCTAGCACGACACCGAGTTTGACCTCATCTCAATGTCGTGACATCGGGTCAAGCACCGGTTTTAATGGGAACTATCAAATATTTATACACGTTATAGCCTGAGTCAATACCACAAAATAAATGAGTACTTAGTACGAGTGCTATACGAAAATATGTTTTACTGCAATCCGTAAACAGTCATTAAAAGAATGTTGAATGACATATGAAATTGCGTCGTTGGCAGCGGGGGTGGCGGCGGCCGTCCGAGCGATATTCTATGTTGCGAACGTGTGAATATGGCTACGGTAATGGCTTCACATTAGGCGGGCCGTATGCTCGTTTAATACCCAACGTAGTACAAAAAAAAAAAACGATTAATTAACGATAAAACCGCAGCTACACAAGCCGCGGTTCAAGCGTGTGAAATATTAAAAATCGAGACGTTTTTCCCCACGTGTTTCCTGTTTCCATCGAAGGGGGTGAGAATTATAGGTGCAAATAAGAAAAAATTTGTCGTCTGGTTTTGACCCTCGCGGCCTCAGCATTGACATGCTACTTTTAGTTCAGCATTTAGCGTTCTTTCGTTTGCATCGATGGTGAATTGCGTTTTGGCCACTTGTTGCGTTTTGTCGTGGTATCGTCACACGTAAAAGCTGATGCTGCGACTGGCATCGGAATGGGAGCGAAGGGGTCGTTCGGCCGCTGCGGCGAGCGTCAAAAAGTAGCCAATTGTAAAAGTAGTAGCAATTCGATTGCCGCGATTGGTGTTTTCCCGTTTTCTTTGTTTTGCTTGCGGTGCCGAGCGTTCGGTAGCTGCATCTAGCTTCCACAATGCAATTAAATTGTCTGTCGCCGATGTTAAAAGTGTGCTAGAGCCGCAGAGAGCGCGGCCCTCGTGCGGTCCACACGCGGTCCACACGCGGTCCTTGTGCAGTCGCTCAATTAGCGGTCTGGTGACGATTGTCGAGAACAAGGAAATGAGGCGACATCAAAATATTATTGTCTTTGATATGTTGTCTGTCGATTACATAAGACTGGAGCTTATAAATAGAACTGGGATTGGAGTGACCTTGGAGTGACGCACAGATGGAGACACTTTGTACCTGCCGTATACTGCGTTACTACGACGTAGTATGTCACTAGGTACACTCACGTGATAAATGCATATCATGTAGTTTTCTTTTGTTAGGCTCTAGACAGACGGACTGCATTTCAACTGCAATTCCACTGCAAATTTGCAGTTTGAATGCAGTTAGTACCACTGCAATGAAACTGCAAACCAACCGTGCAGCCCAGACCAAGACAAACAGACATGCTCATGCACACAAATGTTTGTCTAGTGCGGGAATCGAACCCGCGACCTCGGAGTCAAAATGGCCATTGCTAACCATTCGATCACCGAGCTAGTCAAATACATGGACAAATTACATGGCGCCGTCTAATCCCAAATTAAGCATAGCTTTAACATGGTGCGAAGTAATTATTATGTAATCTGTGCTGTGCGTAACTGACAAACATACACGATGAAATACATAAATACTTTTTTTTGTACATACACAGAAAACACCCTGACCGAGACAATACATGTTCATGTACATAAATGTTTGTCTCGTACGGGGATCGAACCCGCGTTCTTTGGCGCCATGTAGAAATTGGTTAGCCATTCAACGAGCGGGGGTCGCCGATTGTATAAGTAATTGTTTGTGGACTACAAAATGCTTACAAATCTGTAACTGTGCTATATATCTCTAACCTGTAATCATAGGAGTATGTAAGCCTATAATTATTATTGTTAATAGATTTTTTTTAAGTAGAATTTCGAGGAGCTCGATCTCAGGGTAATCGAACAATCGTCTAATCTCGTCGATCGTAGCCTGTCTATAGCTGGGTTTATTTATCTCGAGCTTTTCTGTGCTTCGGAGGGCACGTTGAGACGTCGTCGGCCCCGGCTGTTGTCATTAGACAGTCGTTTAAGCCAAGTCAGAGGCTTTAGGGCGGCTTGAAAACACTGGCCGTGTTTTGTGTGTAAGTGGTTCATCAAGATCTAACTGACAAACGAAGCTCTGGCGAAAAGAGAGGTAGGGAGCGTAATTGTAAGCTACCCGACTGGAGAATGTACCTCCACCTCACAGAATACCGCAGCCAAATAACAATTCCCTTGAGGGTTGTTGTGTTCCTGCGAGTGAGTGAGGTCACCAGAAAGAAAGGAAGGAGATGCTGCGTTGGCAGCGGGGATGGCGGCGCGCGAGCAATATTTTGTGTTGCGAGCGTTAATATGGCTACGGTAACAGCTTCACATCAGGCGGGCCGTATGCTTGTCTGCCACCCATCGTAGTATAAAAAAAAAAAAAAACTGGCCTCCGCCAGCCAGTAGTAGAGCAGCGTGGTGGAGTATGCTCTAAACCCTTTCGATTGAGGGGAGACCCGTATCCCAACAGTGGGATGACTATGGGTTGATGCCGGTTTATATATCTTATATAATAATCTATAGACATAAAACAACGAGAGTAACGAGACCAGTCAATGAATGTCCTCCGCTGCGTCACCGCCAGTGACCCGCGGCCTGTGGGCTCCAAATTAGACCAATAACACGCATTAATGTTCATCGCCTTGAAAAATGGACGCCCGATATTCGCTCATACTTAAATAAAGTGATGAATGCCCTGTGTATTTATACATCTATTTTACGGAAGATGTATAAGAATTTATTGTACACCGACGTCTACGAGTCGTACAAGATGCGACAAATGCAGATGTAGACAGATCAAGGTTTGCCATACATACATAACATAAGATACTAGCTGACCCGACATACGTTGTCCTGTATTTTTAACAATGAATATTGAATTCGAATTGGTTTCGTGCAATCTGCCTAATCACTGACAGTTCTGTCAACGACATAAAGTTATATAGGAACGGGAATTAACGCGATCATGCATAATGGTATTTACATACCTTTATTATTGCCTGACGTTTCGACCTGGGGTCTTACCACAAGCTCTAAACGCAGGAATAAAACTATGATGGTTGCGTATTTATCAATGAATTTCATTCATAAATTCGCAACCATGATGGTTCCATTCCTGCGTTTAGAGCTTGTGGTATGGCCCCAGGTTGCAGCTGACTGTCTGAACTGTCTCAGCGGTGTCACTCTGTCTCCGTTGTCTTGGTCGATGAATCTTCATCTACCCCCGTGTTGTTCGATATCCATGTACCGCGACATACTTATGCATGATCGCGTTAATTCCCGTTCTTATATTTCATATATCATGCAACGCGAAAGTTTAAAAGTTATGACATAAAGGTGCATTAGAAAAGTTAATATGGTCGTACAGTTTTCTTTAATTTTAAAATTTTCCGCGCTACTTTCTTAATTTTTTCTTTCATAAGTACCTTTACCTGACAATAACAAATACAACATAAAAAGAAATAGCGAAATTGGTCCAGCCGTTCACCCGGGGAGTAACTATTATGTAATCTGTGCCCGGGGTCCGTGTCCGTGTCCAAGGGAAATAGGTATTTATTTTCATATTTATAGATAGATAGATTACAATTTTGTGTTTTCACAGATTTTATGTAGTTCTAAGTAATATTAATGGTTTTTTCCATGCAACTGTTTATACCTGATGTGCGGTTGATGTTGCAGGTCAAGGGTCATCATAACAAGTTCAGTCACGCCTATTCACACTTATACAATTATAAATGTCATTGAAGGAAGATGGAGACATTATTTGTCCAACGGTAGGTAAAAACTCTGGTATACAAATTGTTTTTCATGTATTTTAGGAACTAAGCGGTATATAATGTGACGTTATGTTGTTTTTTATTTGTATGTTCCATCTAAATATAGATGCATGATTTCTATAGGTACTATTATATATACAAATTTGCAGGCTATAATAATGGAATTGGAATCGATGTGTTAGCTATGAACTAACAATTTTAAGTTCAATAATGTTACCTATCTAACAATCCGCAGTTCACGGCAGTTGAGCTGCACTCGATTACCATGCATTTAATGCCTTTGTTGCGCATAGAGATCGCTCCAAGACGACTCCAGTGGTCTGTCATGACCATATAAGGAAATGTGTTGGAGAGGTCGCTCCAAGACGAATCCAGTGGTTTGTTATTACCTTTTATGGATAGGTGTTGACGGTACAAGCGGCGTTGCCACCGTACAGCGCGGGGCGGAGTTTTCCCCGCGCCCCGACAACCGGAGGGTGGCATTTGAATCTGTGGAGCGCAGTCGTCCGAAAACATTACTAGAGCGCGCCCGCGCGCACGCTCTCCGCTACCGCCCGCCGTCGACGCGTATATATTAGTACCTAGTGTTAAGTTAGTACTTGTAAATATCTCTACTAGTTTAACTTTGGTATCTGAATAAAATTCCAATCTAGTAAACGGTCTATCTTTTGGCTCCAACGCTCGAATATCGCACCCTTGACTCGTAAGCTATTACGCATTCTCAACAACGTTGGTCACTTCGAGCCGGATCGCGTATTGAGCCGGGAGATATCGCGTAGTTACTTACATAGTGGTGGTCGGTGTAAATGGTGCTCACGAGAAGTATGGGGCAAGAAGGATCAGAGGCTGACAAGGACACGAGAGGGCTGCCGGCGGCTACAGACGCAGCGGCCGCACAGTCGGCAACAGAAGCGGAGGCTGGGCAGCCGGCGTCAGGCACGGCGTCGGAGACACCGCCCCTACAGACACCGCTTCTCGGCGTAGCAGTCGACGTGACACCGACCACGATGGGACAGGCAGTTAAGGGTGCGACTGGGGCAGATAGTCGAGCGTTGGCGAAAGCTAGGTTGGAACTCGCGGCGGCGCGGTTAGCAGTGTTAGAACTTGAGTGTAATGTGAAATACGACGGCTGCGAAGCGGCGGCGACAACATCGGGCCCTGTGTTCCCTAGTCATTTGGCGACAGGGGAAGGAGCACCACAGCTCGATTACGACACCGGTATGCCCGACGCGTCGGAGGCGTACGCACCGGGCAACCACGCCAGCAGCGGGACAGAAGACGCATGGGAAGCGGGACAACGGGGCACGCCGGCAACAACGCGGTCCACGGGTGGAGCCGCAGCGACGTCGGCCGAGCGTGCAAACCAAGCGGCGCCACAGCGACGTCAAGGCGGCGACGAGCCGTCGTTTAGAGAATTCGCAACAGCGTTCTTAGAGGTAGTACGTGGGACAAACCCCACGCCTAGAAGGTATGTATACGATTTACCACTGTTTAACGGGTCACCTTCTGATTGGCTTTTTTATAAAAGAGCGTTCACAGAATCTTATTCCGATTACACTGATACCGAAAATATAGCCCGTTTAAGAAAATCGTTGAAGGGCACAGCTATGGACGCCGTCCGGTGGTTATTTCTAGGCTCGACAGCGAAAGAAATAATTGACAGTTTAGAGGCTCGTTTTGGGCGACCACACGCCCTTATCATGTATGAATTAGATAAGTTAAGGCACTTACCTAAGTTAACCGACTCACCAAGGGAAATTTGTATGTTTGCGTCAAAAGTAACAAATATTATAGCCGCCGTACGGGCATTAGAGAGGCCGGAATATTTATACAGTCCAGAGCTTTTAAATGGGTTAGTCGACAGATTGACACCGATTCTGCGCAGCAGATGGTTCGACTACGAATCGGAGGCCGGTCCGTCACAACCGGGGTTAATAATATTAGGACAGTTCTTAAAACGCGAAGCAGACTTAAATGCTCGACACGCTGGATCGGAGATAATGGTTGACGTGAGGCACCGGAGTCACCCCGGGCCTAGAGTGCATACTACAAAATCTAATGGCGATTCACAGACGAGTGCATGTGCCGCATGTGGTACAAAAGGGCATATAATTACAGCGTGTCCCACATTCACCATTGTGCCGGTGAGTGAAAGGTGGGACGTGGGCGGAGCTGGAGGAAACAACCGCAGCCGCCGGCGCTGAGTGGCGCTGGGTACCTTCCATACACAACTGCGCAGACGACGCTACACGTGACGTACCTCGTGACTTCGCAGCTGATCATCGGTGGTTTCACGGCCCACGATTCCTGTACGACGACGAACTCTCATGGCCACGTGAGCATGCCCCGGTTGATAATATTATCGCCACGGGAGAGGAGCGTGTCACAGCAACCACGACCAACAAAGCACACTGCCTACGCGAAGCCCTGCCCGACATAACCCGCTTTTCTTCTTGGCTACGACTCATCCACGCCACAGCCCGCGTCCTACAATTCACAGAACTATGCAGACTGCAAGTCATCGCGACCACTCGACGGCGGACCAAACCGACACCAGACGATGACCCGACGTGGAAGAGACAGCCTCCCTCACACACACGGGCACGACACCGTAGCGCCTCGCGCAGATCGGAGCCGATTTCTGAGAGGACCTATCTTCCATTGGGCGAGTTTTCCCGACGTGCGGAACAATTATGGATTCGTGCTAGTCAAGAAGATAACTTTCCCATAGAACTACGAGAACTTACCGGCGGGAGAACTGTACCCACTAACAGTCGTCTACATCAACTTTCTCTCGTTATGGATTCTTACGGTATGTTGAGATTACGTTCACGAATATCAGCGGCAGCGGGGATATCGGAGGAAGGGTTGGCCCCAGCTATCCTGGACGGCGAACATAGATATAGCAGATTATACATAGACTGGGTGCACCGACGACTTCATCACAGTGGAGTCGAGAGTGTCGTCAATGAGATCCGACAGCGCTTTTGGGTGATACGTCTACGCCCTACTGTTAGAACTGTCATCAAGCAATGCCAGCTCTGTCGCCTCCGACGGGCCGTACCCGCAGAGCCACTTACTGGGGATTTACCGGCGTGTCGGCTAGCTCACCACAACCGTCCATTCACCCATGTAGGATGGGACTACTTTGGTCCAGTATCGGTCACAGTAGCTCGACGACAAGAGAAACGCTACGTGGCATTATTCACTTGTTTGACCACACGCGCCATACACTTAGAAGTGGCCGCCTCCCTGTCTACAGATGCCGCCATCCTGGCGTTACGTCGCATGATGGCCCGTCGGGGTTCTCCAGAATCAATATGGAGTGACAACGGCACCAACTTCAGAGGGGCAGACGCTGAACTCCGCAGAGCAGCCTTACAGTCGACGCAGAGTGAAGCCGACATACGACATATCAAATGGAATTTTATACCTCCTGGGGCGCCGTTCATGGGTGGTGCATGGGAAAGGATGGTGAGAACAGTGAAGACCGCACTAGCTACTACGTTACACGAACGATACCCGCACGAAGACGTACTGCATACATTACTTACGGAAGTAGAATACACCGTGAATTCTCGACCATTAAGCCATGTGTCAGTGTCAGCAGGAGACGATGAAGCATTGACACCCAATCATTTTTTGTTAGGAGGCCCAGGCAGAGTACCACTCCCAGGATCATTCACCAGGATAGATGAATTGAGACGCTCACACTGGAGAGCAGCACAAAGACTGGCAGACTTGTTTTGGCAACGGTGGACAAAGGAGGTCCTCCCCACTCTGCAACATCGGCGGGAGCCGCAAGGGCGCGGCGGTACGATAACGGAAGGCGATGTAGTCATCGTCATGGACTCCAACGCACCAAGAAACGTGTGGCTGAAGGGCAGGGTGGAGCGTTTATACCCCGGCAGGGACGGGGTCGTGAGAGTCGTAGACATAATGACAAAAAACGGAATCATGCGTAGGCCGGTCAAGCGTCTCATCGTAATACCAACAAGTAATGTACCTCGGGATAATTAATGTACATGCACATACAGTCATTATTAATTGCACTTTGTCTTGCACTGTCGAATTGTATAAATATGGATGGAATTTAAGGGAAATCGCATTTGTTTAAAAATAATAAAATTGGAAAGTTCATAGATAATATAATTTGCTGTTTCTATCCGACTAATTAAATTCTGGCTGTAATTTATCATTATTAGGTGTAAATAATCAGATTCATCCAACAGACTGCCAAATTGTCTCTGTCCTTAGGTCTTATCCAAGGTACAGACTAACTCAGTAATTGTTGGCGTTGCTTCGAAGCACACTGTAGGCGTAGAAATTATTGATGGCAGAGTGGGGCGACGAAGCAACTACCCTTAGCAGTAAAATATATATTATAAACAAATATCTATAAACATATCAATCTCTAAGAGATTTGCTTCAGAATGTAATTTAATAGGTAAATTGTAAATTAGTCAGTTTGTAGATGGCGCTGTCTGCACATACACTGTGGCCGCACCAATTATTTATAGCAGAGTGGAGTGTGCAGGTAGCTACCCTAATGTATTAATTAGGACTCGATAATGTCAGTTTTCACTAACGCCGCCATTCCGGAGCATTCCCAACCCAGTGGTGGGACTGCCCCGGAAATGGTGACTGGAAGCCTGCTTGGAGCGACTTAGACAACGCGCCACACGTAGATTATTCAATGCACGTTGCACGTGCACGGCGGGAGGATGTTGCGCATAGAGATCGCTCCAAGACGACTCCAGTGGTCTGTCATGACCATATAAGGAAATGTGTTGGAGAGGTCGCTCCAAGACGAATCCAGTGGTTTGTTATTACCTTTTATGGATAGGTGTTGACGGTACAAGCGGCGTTGCCACCGTACAGCGCGGGGCGGAGTTTTCCCCGCGCCCCGACAACCGGAGGGTGGCATTTGAATCTGTGGAGCGCAGTCGTCCGAAAACATTACTAGAGCGCGCCCGCGCGCACGCTCTCCGCTACCGCCCGCCGTCGACGCGTATATATTAGTACCTAGTGTTAAGTTAGTACTTGTAAATATCTCTACTAGTTTAACTTTGGTATCTGAATAAAATTCCAATCTAGTAAACGGTCTATCTTTTGGCTCCAACGCTCGAATAACGCACCCTTGACTCGTAAGCTATTACGCATTCTCAACAGCCTTTGTCCGTCATGTATTTGTTTCTCACATTACTAAGGCGGGAAATCAAATTTTAAAGCTACTAATAAACTTTTTTTAAACTCTACTACTAATATTTTTTTTTTATTTTGTAAAGCCAGCCGTAGTTTTAGATACCATTGGAATAAACTTGCCTTTTTATTCGTGTGTGATAATCGTAACACAGGAAACATAACGGTAGGAGTAGAGCGTTGTAGGCCTGTCCCGTTTAAAAAGGGAAACAATATTTTCTGTCACCTAAGTTTAGATGTGACACTAATCTGCAGTACCCTAATAATAATATCTATCCCCAAGAAATATATTAGTCATAATTTTAATCAAAACTGTCTCTAAATATAAATCATCAGCTTTACAAACTATTACTATTATTTAATTATCAAAATAATAGATCTGTCACCAAATAAATATCTCAGCTCCTTAATTTAATGAAAAAATGGCTAATAGGGGCGAAGTCAAATTGACGTCATATTCACTGACGAGTCTTACCAGTACTTGGTCAAAGTAATAAATCATGTTTTGGTTAGATATGAGTTAATTTTTGGTTAGGTTAGGGTTTTCTTGTGTGCTGCCATCGGGAATAGGTCATTAATCGTCAACCTAGATGACGAATGATGTGGTGCCAAGTAAGCTTAATTATTAATAATTGACAATATAATACATATAAAAACATTTATTTGGTACATACTAGACCCTATATCTCCATGATTTTACGTGATTTATTGTGGAATCGATTTTATATTGTTTGGTGACTACGTTTTGGTGACAAATCTATTATTTTGCGGGCAACCCCTATTAGTTACGAAACACAAAACTAATTAAATTGGCGATAGCTTAAATGATACCCTTTAAAAAGTAGTGGTTCGTGTCGGGGGCCCACTACGTATTCCCACCACTGTGTCTCCTGTGTAGCCAGGATCAACAGCGGCGACCACTACACAATGAACAACGAAGTCCATTGATACGGCAGCCTTGGAACTCACAACGAATTTAATCAGAAGAAATTAGTAGGAGTAAGAAGTTTTTGGAATTTGACTTCCGCTCTGAGCAATATCTGAGACACCAGTATGGCAAATAAGACATTAAAAGCCTAAAGAGATGGCTAGTCAAGTGAAGCTCAACTGCCGTGCACCATGACCGACAGTAGGGTACGTGAGTTAGAGCTCTTTCTTGAAGTGGTACGCATGAAAAACGAATTAGGATGCACTAAAATAATTTACTTAATAGTACCTACTTCCCACGGGAAAGTACCATTATTCAGTGCTCATGGCACGAGCTGATAATTACTCAACCTTGAACTACCGGGAAGTATATAAAATTATATTGGACTGTTACGTACATTATTGAATAAATATTATTATGTAGGAAAACAATGACAATTGTAATTTGTAAGTATCATATGAAGGCAATAGGTAATTAATGTTATTTTCGCTTACGTAAACTTGAGTCATTGCAATGTTTGTATCCGTATAATCCAAGTATTATCAGATAATGAGTATTCAGCTTTGACTATAATAATGTCTAGTAAGCACTTAGCTACTTGATCATTTGTTATTCTTGAAATGTCTTCGTCATGGTTGGTTGCTACAGGGCCAGCTCGGACGGAGCATGTTCGCGCTGTTGTCATGTGACGTGTGACAACTTACGACATAACTACGTATTTAATCACAGAACTTATGTAACCATCTATATAAATCTGGCAATATAAGATATTTGTATTACCAGATTTGATTTCATTACAACTTCCGCTTATTTCTTTTATAGTAAGCATGACCTAAATCGTCAAACAGGCTTCAGAAAAAAGGAACTCTTCAAAACGGACATGACATTTAAATAAATATAAATAAATATTCCTGGACAAATTACACAACTCTATCTAGTCCCAAACCAAGCAAAGCTTGTATTATAGGTATGGGTACTAGATAACAGATTTATGTACCTATATAAAAATACTTTTTTTCTTAATAAATACATATAATACATAGAAAACACCCAGACCAAGACAAAAATACATGTTCATGTACACAAATGTTTGTCTTGTGCGGGGATAGAACCCGCGACCTCGGAATCAAAGAAGAAGTATATTTTAACACCAAAGTTAAAACAATTCAAATATCATGTGAAAATAAATATCACGCACACTTTCATAAATGGGATATGGCCGGGCTGCGATGCGGCGGCCTTTCATAATATTTTTTTAACCCTCAAACGAAAGCCTGGCTGTTATTGTAACCATTACGAGTACCATGTGAAACTACGTCTGACCGACTGAACTGATTTTGATTTATTTAACTGAGAGGTCGCTCGATTTAGATTGTCCTCTATTAATATTTTAGAAATAAGGTCCAGTTGTATCAAGGTTGATATCTCGAAACATCTGGACCTTATTTCTAAAATTTTACCCTTTTATATTTTATCACTGTGAGTCACTTCTACGAATCTAATTGATTCGTAATTGGCAGAACTAACATATTAACCGTGATGTGATGCTCCAGTGTCTCCGGGAATCTAAAGAACTCCCAACTCCTCACTACCTTACTGCAGTTGTATCGTGTACGAATATTTTGCACCTTTATGGAGATCTGACGTTCAAATTTTTGTATCAACTCAGATAAAGGGGCGCTGCCACTTGAGGACACATACCAAGTCTAGTTAATGTAAAGATGCTTCGATCATTAATACTTACTTACAGATGCAGAAGTATTATTGTTTTTAGATATTTTACAGAATAAAGATATTATTATTTACTTAACTACGAGTATAACCTTTTCATTGAAACTATTACAAATAGCCCAAATACGATAAATACCTCTCCTGTAAGTTGGTGATTTAATATTTTTTAATTTGCATTACACTTGTTTATTTATCAAAATCTTTTACAGTCCATCTCAGGCCACGTCGCGTGATTCATCATTGATCATCAAATGTGCAAATCACGGTTCATCAATGATAGCCCATGATAAAAAATGCTAATCATGTTACGGAAACTGCTCCGATATTTGAAACATGGAACTGTATTTCACTCGCCCATTGTACCCTAACTGCAAACGCAGCAAATCCACAAGCATTCACTGATAACTTCATTCCCTCACAGCTTACCTTTGACAACAATTTTCCAAGGGTTAGTGTTGGTCTGTGGTTTTCCGTAAGGTCGAGTTTTTTTTATACTTGCCTGATGGTAAGCAAAAATCGTAGCCTTGAATGTGTGTTCTTCGACGATTCTTATAGCTCACCTCTGAATCGAATCACAAGGGGCAACCCAGTATCGTGCATCAAATTGTTTGCGGTTTTCTCAAAGTTTTATTACTGCAGGTCTAACGTAAATATGGTGTATGTTTCACCAGAATACGTCGAGTAGAAAACGAGCTAATAATCATAGTTTATATTATCAAGTCTATGCGACCGTAAAACTAAACGTAACAGTAAAAACGCAAAAAGCGATTAAAAGTTAGAGCTGCATTTTTGGTATATTATTTGAATCAGTTGGAAGTGTGAAATAACGTGAAATACGTTTTCCAGCATAAAAATAACGTGAAACCGAAAAATATTCACATTTTACCCGACCATGGCGAAGCTAAATGAAGAACTAGAGATGCTGAAAAACTACTCCTTTTTATATAATAGACGGGGACAAACGAGCATGTCAGTACCTCAGTAACACCAAAAGATCACTGATGCGTTGCCAGCCTTTTTAGGGGGCAAATATGATATCTTTTCTTGAAGACTCCCATGTCGTATTTGTTCGGGAACACCGTTGAGGGAAGTTGATTCCATAATTTCACCGTAGGCGGTAGAAAATATCTTAAAAACAGTACTGTGGTAGACGGCCAATCATCAATCACGGGGCATGGGTGGAATTTCAATTATACGCGGTCAAACGGGGCTAGCGGGTACTGGGGCGCACCAGCCCTGAGGTGTGAACAGTATTCCATGTGAGGCCGGACCTGGGCCTTATACAGCTGCAGGCGAAGTCTGGGCGTAAAATAACGTTTTGCTTTACTGATCACACAAATCTTTTTAGAAGCCAATCGGGGCTTAATCTCAAAATGACCACATCGGCCGATATGTCGACACCTAGGACTGAGGATACTGATTTCAGGAGTTTGTAGATCACTGATGCGTTGCCAGCCTTTTTAGGGGGCAAATATAGGGTCTTTTCTTGAAGACTCCCATGTCGTATTTATTTGTAGATGTACTGACATGTTTAGGGGAGTGCCCTACTATCGTGTAGCTACAACAGACGGGGACTTTTGGGCTAAAATGCATAATTGAGACATTTGATTGGTCTAAATCAATTCTAAAAATAGAATTATTCAAACTTTCGAATACTACGCTTATTGATCAATTACGTTGAAGTTTTCTTACTGCCCCCTTACCACCATCTCTTATTGCGGTTCAATAACGAATAGAATGCTTATTCATACCAATGAATGAGCGACGCTATTTCAGTAAGGGGGCTGTTTCTCGTACTCAATGGTATTTATTCACGTCCAAAGTTGTCTTAGTTTTTAAATATAAATTAGTGTTAAAATATGGATTTCTCGAGGCTTATAATTTCTAAACCGATAGTTCTGTCACTGTGAAATGTAGCATTAGTCCTAGATAATGCGCTAAATAGATATCATGATTTATTTTGTATGTATGACTTCAATCGATTATGGTGAACTAATAATGTTTCGTTTCTGTGAAACTGTGACCGAATTGAGAAACCTTAATACATTAGGTGTTTGTAATTAATATCTGAATCCTTATCTCTGTTTGCGCATTGTAGTGATAAGATAATACTTATATGTATTTGTAGAAAGCGGCGAGGTCACACTGGCTGAAGACTTTGGTCTTCAGGGACTGCGGTATTAACTGCGACTGGCGGCAGGGTCGCGGTGTTCGCCGCAATGAGCTTGTTTCCAACTTCACATTTTATTTATTTATTTTTGCAAAAAAAATGTTGCATACTAAGAAAAACAATTTTTAAATTTTGTATACCTACTAACACCGAAGTTATAAGATATATAACGAGAAGATTTCAAAGCGCACCGCGAGCAGGGATTGAATAACCGAAAAAATTTGGATATATCGGTTAAAGGTATGACGTCATACCTTTAAATTTCGATACCTTAAAGTAAAGGTATCTTAATAATTTCGGTATTGTAATATTCCGGTATCGTTATTTTTTTAGGTATCTAAATTATAAAATAAAGGTTTTCTTTCCACAATGTCGGCCGCATTGGTAGGTAAGTACTTGTTTACACGCCAATGCTACCTACGTCGCGTCGTTGTCGCATCATTTTTTCGGTACCGAAATGGTTTTGGTTAAGGTACTGGTAATATATATAAAGGTATAATGGTACCGTAAAAAAATAAAGGTATTCTTCTTTTTTTACCGGTATCGTAACCACAATTCTCAACCGTTTTGCCTCTACCTTTAAATCAAAACGATATCGTAATTATATACCAGTACCATACCCTTATACCTTTACCGCTTTCAATCCCTGACCGCGAGGGAGCCCCCTAAATTGTCAGTGACGTCATTTGGAACGTGTAGCGCGGAGTCGATGATAAGTAGAACTATTTCATATTCTGTGACTATATAATGGATGGAAGACATGGATTGGCAAGCAATATATACGTTTACGCATGTGCAAGTAAGTGTGGACAATAGTAATAGTAGTCACAACTCTCACAACTGACAACAAATACACTTTTTACGTGCACATGAAATGAAATGAGATGGTAAATATATAAAAAAAAAGAAAAATTCACCTCGCCATCCCACCTCATGACCGATCGAGTGCTCTTCCAACTGATCAACCAGGAATGTTTGTGATGGTGATGAATTTTTGCATTTTATATTTTCTGCTATGTAGTCGCAGTGTGGCGCCATCTACCTATTACATTACTAAACAAGTCATAGCAGTCCAGATGAATTCGGCTATTTTTGATAACACCAAACTTATTTTATAATTGGCCAACGTGTCAGAATGTTATAAATATTTTAAAAATGAGATGAGATGAAATGGAATAGGATTAATAGGATGTAGATAGGAATTTAAAAAGTAGGTAACCGCTTTACAGTTTTGTACCTTATCGTTAATTACCAATTCAGTTTTGTACGGCTATCCGTAACAAGAATAACAATACTTATATGAAGGTCATTTACTAATTATATTTAACTTACAGAATATGATCACACACAAAAATAACACTATGAAAATAAATTACATCGTCTTGTAAGCAAACATCGATAAACCGATTGTCTCTGTCGCTAAATATTAAAGTTTAACAATGTTGAATATATGAAACGACAAAACATTTTATTGTTATCTACAATATGTACTCACATCATATTCAGTTTTTGAACCAGATAAACTGATATCTGTCAATGATGTGCGTTTTATTATTTACATTGCAATAAATAAATATTCCTGGACAAATAACACACTGCCATCTAGTCCCAAACTGAGCAAAGCTTATATTATGGGTATTAGATAACCGGTAGTATTCTACCGGTTATCTAAAACCCCTAATATAAGCTTTGCATTTTTTGTAAATATATACATATAAAACATAGAAATACCCAGAACAAGACAAACAGACATGTTCATGCAAACAAATGTTTATCTTGTGCAGGGATTGGACCCGTGACCTCGGAGTCGAAGTAGCCATTTTTGCTAGCCATTCGACCACCAAGCTCGTCAATATTAAATTAAAATACTTAACTACAACGAGAATCCATCCATTTAATTTTTTGTCACCATAATGTATGTCGTTTTAACCTTAGGAATTCATTGGCGTCTCATTTATGTAGAGACGCTGCGATGCGTTTCGCGAAGTGCGAAATGAATTTAGCCGACCAAATGTGTAATATGCACGAATGCATAACGTAAGTAAAGGCTTCAGGCTTGATCATGGTAGTTTACCCAAACAGATACACGTACAGGATTGGAAGCGCGACTCCCAGCATCATCGGCAGCACTATCGTGGTGAAGAAGAAGTGCCGGGAATCGTCGGAGCTACGAGTACTGGAGCTTTTTTCTAATTCGTAATGGATGTTCTTCTTCACCGCCATTTGGTCCTCTACTGCGAGCTCGCCGACTCTGTATTTGACCATCAGTTCCTTCGCGTCGAGGGTGTGGCAGGCATCATAGAAGTCCTCGGAGGCGTCTTGGCCGATGACGCCGACGAGGACGTCACGTCCGCCGGGGTGCTCGTCGATGAATGTGGTGAGGTCGTACACAAAGTTGTCGATGATGACGAGGAGATTCTTTTCGTGTCCGCGGTCGGCGACCTCCTTCCTGGTGAACTCCTTGTCTCCCATCGCTAGGTGCGGTCGCAGCGTGCTGGCGCAGCGGACGACCCGCTTCACTGTGCTCCATTATACACATTGTTATCTCCATTTTATTTATCAATCATAATTAGTTTGATACTGTAGTACAATGTGTAATTTCTATTCCTAACAGCTAATCTCTCACTATCTCTACATGACCTCGATTTAAATGTACAATGAGAACAATATTACGATACGATTCATAACTGAAATGATTTTGTATTCCGTATACTTCTCCGGAGTTAATAATAATTATAAGTCTTCGTCGGTTGGAGTGGAAAGTCTTCGTGGAAAGTGGAAACCCAAGAGGTTTCCACTCCAACCGACGAAGACTTTCCACAGCACAGGCACAGGACTCTCAGCTCTGGCTTGCCTTCATCGGTCGTCCAGAGAGCAGTCGTTAGAGCTAAATGCTCTAAGGTACTAAAAGTAGAAGTGTTCGAGGGCATAACGCCGCGAGTAACCTCGGAGAAAGCTCAGCACATCTCTAGACGGCCCTAAGTCACTCACAACTCCCGGCCCATTTCCTGGCATTTCGGGAACCCATCTAGTGAGAGACGAGCCACCGCCTGCCGCAAATAACGAGTAATAGAAGCAGTTGTAGCAGACGTACGTCCCTCTTCTGAAGTAGCCCAGTATTTAGTCCACCTGTATACGCTGTATATTCTCCACTAAGAGGCTATATTTGTATTGATGAGGATCCCAAATGATTGCGCCATATTCCAATTTGATGCGTTCGTAACTAACATGCTAGTGAATTCCAAAGACGTCCTAATAATAAATCCGTTTTTTAGATTTCTTTCAGTCAAAATTTATTAAAATCATTGCCCGCGCTCCGTCACCCCCATTGCCAACGCAGCAACTCCTTCCTTTCTGGTGATCTCACTCACTCTCAGGAACACAACAACCCTCAAGGGAATTGTGATTTGGCTGCGGTATTCTGTGTGGTTGAGGTACTATTACATAGTAAGTAAGTATGCGACTGGAGAAGTATCTCCAGCCGCATACTTACATACTATGTAATAGACCTTTTTTTTAATAGAGTAGCTTTTCTTAGCGACGTCATAACTTTCTATTAGTACAATTTTTATAATTAATTAATTACTGTTTTGACAACACAGTACGCGACCATTGCGCTTCCAATGTGCGAGGATCAATTCGCTGCCGAGAAGGTGGCCGAGTAGGAGGCCGCATAATGGCCGACCACTCATCCGAACACAACCCAACATTATTATGTTTAATACAATCTCACGATGACAATTATGTCAATTGTGTGCCTAACGCGGCGAGAGGTTACATAGCAATCAGCGGACATGTATGTAAATGTGTGTACATTGTAGCTATTATATAATTAGGTATATAATTATATAATAGCTTCATTAATTAGCCCTCGTATTATGTTAGGCTCAGAATATCTGAAATAGCCCGTCGTAGCTCGTAGCTCCTGCATGCTCACCTCACGTTCCCGCCGCTGTGTCTCTTGTGTAGCCAGGTTTATCAGTGGCCATCACCAAAAAGGCAATAATAATCCACGGTAATGAACTTCATTGTGAAGTTCATTACCGTGGATATTTCATTTTCTACCAATAAGGTGGAAACAATTGAAACCTAACCTAACTATATACTTTAGATACCTAGCCTAAGACAGATGACAGAGAGATAAATGCGATAAGAACATTTTAAAAACATACATCTATAGAATTCGCATTAATTATATTGTATTCCCAAATAAGTACGACATTTATTTTTTCTCGGAAAAGGCGACCCCTTGGTGTTGCTGATTTCTATGGGCGGTGGTGATTGCTTTCCATCAGGTGGCCCACATGCTCGCTTGCCTCCCTCTCGAATAAAAAAAAATCGTCTAGCTATGTAACTCGTTTTTGTCACACGATCACATCGGAATCTGTTCTACGGTTGAGTCGAAGTACTTACTTGTTTTGTTGAGTGTCGGTGAGTCCTCTCTCAAAGGATGCGATGGGTTTATGATTAAAGTCTTAAATTAATTCAAACGAATACGTCGTCATGGGACTAAAGGGTTCAGAAAATGTGTGCAAACATCATTTACGTCGTAATTAGGCGGGCTCGCCGGGGAGCGCCCGCGTCGTCGCCGCCCGCCGCCGCCGCCGCCGCCCGTCACAAACAACACATCATTATGACCCGACGCGCTCACTACTCAATTAAAATTTCATTTAAAAAAGTAATAAGCAAATAATAATTTGTAGGTTGTTGTTCTAACAATCAACATCTACAGATGCCTCACGTAGAGGCGAAACTCGTGTCTCAGAGACGACCACGGCAGTCGGGGAGGCAGCAGTTACATGTTTATTCTGTTTCAGATGTTGGAGATTCGCCGAGACGACTGCAGCAGCTGGAGCAGAGACGAGCCAAGCAGTCACTGCAGTCGCATGCAACTACTAACGGTAGTGGGTTGGTGCCGGCCGGCAATAGTTTGCATGAACTAATTGGCGGCGGGAGCACGCAAAGTAGTGTAGATCAAATTGCCTTTACAATATTCTTCTGTTTGGCTACGGATTAAGGAGTTATGCATATTGTCAAACCGAGGCCTAACCTTATGTAAAGATTGAAGCGTGTCTCAAATTGCTGTGTAATGTTTACGCAGCGGTTAGTTACGAAAACATAGTAGTTTCTCGTTGTTATTCCCTCGGCTACGTGTCGACGCGGAGGTACCTCGTAATGGCGGCAGGCTCAGTATGGAGGCCCTCGACTGCCTCCATTCCAATCACGGCCGTCGATCGCATCCGATGTAACTGCGAAACTTCGTAACGAGATCAATTTGATCGGCAGCTGATGGCCGCGCGGTGCGGGGCGGAGCGGAGATGTTCTTGGTGCCCGTGATTTATTGCCCAACCTTGATCGATTCGGGTCCTCGTCGCGATAGCTGTGGACTCTACACATCTACTGACGTGAACTAGATGAAATGACGTAACTGAAAAATTTTTAGCCACGTAATGTAAGTTATGTATTTCATTTAGACATCTTGTTTGTAATAATTTTGTGGAAACCTGATAAAAAAAAACTGTATTCGAGAAAAGTAATGTGCAAATAAGGAAGGTCATAGGTGGCTAAGTTGGCTATGGTCTGCAATTTCTTATGTTTTGTCGAACTGCATTATTTGAATCCCATCTCCATAAATGCCCATAAAAATATGTTTGAATGCAGCTACGAGTACCTTCTTTGTCAGCCGTAAAAAACTAAGACTAGATGAGTCCCAAGCGTTAGTAAATGAGAATTAGGTTTTGATTTATTTGGATATTTAATTTGTAATAAATAGAATTACGATTACAAAATATAAGTTTTATAACCAAACTATCACTATTATCAGAGCTCTTCCGCCCTACCTTTGCATTATTTTCATTCATGATATTTTATAGTTTCCATTACCCAATTTTAATTAAAAGCCAACTCATTCGTCGCTGTTGTAGAAACTGGATTAACTTGGATTTATTTCCATTTGTTACATTACAACTACTTTATCTCTAGTACTGGAGACAAATGGTTTTTATATACACTAAAGATGCTGAACAAGGATAAATAGAAAAAAAATATATTTATCAATCACGAGATGAAGCGATCGGTGATTAATGGGATGTTTTCTAAATAAGAAAAATTGAAAAGTACGGACGGCAGATGCGAAACATCGCAAACTATTTTGTATATAAAATACGCTTGAGCGAGAGGGAAAATCGACGAACCGAGGGTGATGATCGCAGAGTTACGATAGCGTGGCGACTGAACAGCAGGCCCGGGGCCTTACCGCCGAAGTTGAAGCCGATTGCCATCGGTTTTTTTGAAAGCAAAAATTGGGCTTAGGATAAAGTTATTGACAAACATCTTCAGCTTAGTCGATAGAGCTCTAGGGTTTCTATCAGCTAAGCTGAACATAGTTACAACCAACAATCTAAGCAGTAGTTACATTTTCGCATTCAAAAATTCCGGTGGTAATCGGCTTCAGCCCCCAGTCGGACCCCTGACCTGCCTTATTAGGTAGCCAAAAATTCCATTTGTCAGTTTGCTATATCCCCTTTAACATTTCGAAAATGACTTTTTGTATAATGGGTGAGGTATGGTCTGTAGATACGAATGGTCCCTAGCTGGTTGTCCTCCGTCGGCCTGCCTGCTGCCTGTCGAGTCGACAGCAGTTGGCATGACCGTATTAACCACAAGCGCAGACCGCACTGTTTATATGCAATGTGCAATCACACCTAAGTAGCTAGTAGCGTTGTACTAATTCGACAACGCATCCAAATTCATCTTACAGTGTCCACACTTGTTATATGTCCGACTGCAGAAAAACCGAAGCAAATTTGTACGTATGTAGTTCGTATAAATACTATACTTACCAAAATAAACAAAACACTATACTCAGTCTTATTGGTATAAATATGAGCGTGCCTCCCCCCTACTAGGGGGACTGGTGATCTGATAAAGCAGGAAGCTATTATGGTAATATACAGTCGCGTATCGACATTGCGAGGTTGCCTCGCGGAGGACGCCTCGCTAAGCGGCGTCGTGGTGTGTAGACGCGAGTCAATCTTGACCACTACTCAAACGAGCATCCTCGCCAGGATGCTGAACGCGGTTTAAGGGTGACGCCTATGCTCAGCAATGGACGTCCTTTGGCTGAAACGATGAAAATAAAATGTTTGTGCGTTCCTTTGTTCCATCGTTTATCTTTTCAATAATTAACCGATTGGGATGATTTGATTGGAGTGTAAGTGGCTTATCACGATCTTTAGGGCCTAAGCCAACCTCACCTGCGCGTGGTGAAACAAGAAGCGATGACTGCGCTGGCCGGGCGATTGTTTAATGCTCTGAAATATCCTCAAGCCGACCAGCACCTTAAGTACAGCCTGTAAGTCGCATAAGGCACGCAGCACCTGTTTTCACACAATCAATTCCTTAAACAAACTTGTGTTGTATG
The DNA here is from genome assembly GCA_937001555.2 of Hypsopygia costalis. Taxonomy (NCBI): domain Eukaryota; kingdom Metazoa; phylum Arthropoda; class Insecta; order Lepidoptera; family Pyralidae; genus Hypsopygia; species Hypsopygia costalis. The sequence goes on from OW443325.2 coordinate 243,029, forward strand.
CTTTCTATCGGGACTGGAACGTAGGCCACTTAAAAATAAGCAGTGTATTGCTTATTTTTAAGTGCTAAGAATGCGCTGTTGACAACTAGGCTTCACGGTAATAGTGTCATCTGAACGAAGGCTTCACGGTAATAGAGTCATCTGAGTCTTGTACACTTTGTTGGCCCTTAGTGACTTTTGCTTTTATATCTAAAATACATAAGGCACTAGACTCCAGCTCTGTGAATAGTCGAGAGTTCCAGCACGCACATCTTTTCGAAAATTAGGTTACATCATAACTCATAAGTAATAATTAAAGTCTATGTGTTATAGAGTCTCTACCTCTTCTAACGGTCAGATTGGAACTATTGTTGAAGCAATATTGGTGTACTGCCTAATATACGTTTTCCGTCTCAGCCCTGCATGACGACGGAAAGCGTCACCCGACATTTGTATGGGCGGCGCGATTTGTTTTGATTACATGTCGCTTTGCGGCACGAATGCACAAATAGCCTTTGATCAATTGGACCACGGACTCGTGATGGGATATGTTCGCAGGAAAACAACGTATCTTTTATTTGAACAATAAGAACTAAACGTAACAACACGCAGCGGTAAGCATTTACGTTTATTCTAGGAAATTGGATGTGTGAACGTGCTATATGTCGTTTACAGGATATGGACAGGACAGAGGTGGTTTGGTCAATCAGCTGTTCTAAAGTCTATTTCCCGTTCTTAAAAATAACAGGAAATAGAGGATAAAACGGCATTTCTGATTGACCTAACTGTAAAAACAGTATTAGATAATACATTTTAAGTTTTGATGTTGATGTTATATTATTCTAAACAATATGCGATGTGAGTTTATACAACTCTAAACGAATTCACAATCCTGAGACATTCGTGCTCTACGTTGTACGACTCTGTTGTCTGATAGTTTTTCTGAGTAGCTCGTACATTCACCGTGAACACATTCACATTTTTTGGGCAAATGCGGAAAATCAGTAGTTCAATGTATACCCACCTGTTGGGCCGTAGCCGTAGGCGTGCTACGCCTCTACGAGCATTTCCATTTTTCTTAGAGTAGTAGATTGTGTAATAAGTGGTTCACCTCCAAAACTAACATTGATTCCAGACAGAACTGTAAGCTATACTTTATAAATCATAACATTTTAATATTAACATCTGTATGTGTCAGAAATTTGTAAGTTTATCTGCAAGCATCATTATATTTTTACTCGACTTTAAGTTAAAGAGTTAAGTAGAGTTTGTACACCGAAATAGCTAGACTATTTCGGTGTACAAACTCTACTTAAGCAATTCATAGTTCCGGACCGTAAGTAACGGCAGTAAAAAAATATATTAAAATTTCTCGATTTATACGACGAAAATAATGAAAAGAAAAAAAAAACATTAATTTATTCTTGATATCAAAAAGTTACTGTACATAGCAGCAGTTTTTGACACTAATTTGTGACTAAAGCGCCTACGTCTAGGCATCAGCAGAGTCACTCAAACGGCGCAAATATGCTGGACTGACTAATACTTACATATTTGAGCCGTTTGGGGTAGAGACGTTAGGGCCGTGGGGTCCATCAGCCCGCAATCTTTTTAAAGAGATATGAGAGGTTGGTCGAGGCTTCATGTGACCAGAGGGCTGGCCATTACCTTGCTCAGAGGATTAGCATCGCTATTCAGCGAGGTAATGCTGCCAGCATTCTTGGTACGTTACCAACGGGCAACGATTTGGGGGAAATTTTTTACTTATAATTTTTGTTCTTCCTTTTTTTTTCTACTTCTTTGTAAATATTTTATTTGTATATTTTACTCGATTTTAGATTAGTTTTAGTATAATATAAATTAATTAATGTTAAATTGTAGACAACAAGCGCCTATTATATACATAAAAATACAAAATCAATCTTGTATGGAAATGAAAATTTTTGTAAAACGTTTAAATTTATATAAATTTAGTATAATTCGATAATTTTGATATTTTAAAGACTTTTGTTAATGTGTAATCACTTATTAGTTAGTTTTTATAATTTTAGTTTTAAACTGCTCCGAGCTCCCAGACGGGGCTCATGTGTTTGTGTCTAATAATTTGTTACAATCCATCCTATAAATTCACATGAACGTAATAAAGATTTGATTTTAACATCACTGCACGTAGTGCACCCTGCTGATTAATAAACTACGCTCTGACGAAAGAGAGGTAGACGCTTCGAGCCCGACTGGGGAGGTGCCTCCACCGCATATAAGACCGCACACAAATAAAAAAACCTTTGAGAATTTTTTGTTGAGTTCCAGAGAGTGAATGTGATCTTCAGAAGTGATGCTGCGTTTGTAGCCAACGTACAAGCAGTACTGTTTGTAATGCAAGCATTTATAGACTACGGTAATCGCTTTAAATTCGACGTGGTGTAAAAAAATGAACAGGAAAATAGAGATCTGATTTTGAAAGCTCGGAGGCTTAATACGACCGTTGGCTACAGACAGACCAGTGTATAAAGTACACATAAAATTAAGCCATAAAAAAAATATTTGCCCAATTCTGGTTTATATTTTGGATTCTAGCGACACAAATTGACGACCATGCATTACTCAGTTTGTTTAATAAATATTTCCGGAATAACCTCTGAATGTGCAGAAAAATCTCACTCCGTTCACTTTAGACACAACTGACCATGAAAAGTTGATTCTGCTTGATATCTATTCTGACATAAGAACTTTCGTTTTACGTATTTCCTATTACTACTATAATATCTACATGTAGAGCGAAGTAGTTTAATTCGACTTTAGTGAGCAAATAGTTTTCTTTGAATTGCGGAAGCTACGGTAGACTCATATACATAGACTGCCGGCGTATTGAAATGAACGCAAGCACAAAGCTTAGGCGGAGCGCGGACCTGCGCACCAAGCCCTGGGCGGCGGCGGCGGCCGCGGGCGGCGGGGCGGGCAGGTGGCCGGCCTCGCCGCGGCAGACGCCGCGTTTGCACGCGAGGTGTTACGCAGGGCTAACGCTTCGCGTGCAAACGCTCGAATATGCCACTGATAAAATATTTACTAAGTAAATAAATAAATAAATATTCTTGGACAAATTACACACAGCCATCTAGCCCCAAACTAAGCAAGGCTTGTTTGTTACTAAGGGTACTAGATAACTGATATTATACTTAAATTATAATTTATTTTTATAAATGCCTAATATAGAAAACACCCAGACTAAGACAAACAGAAATGTTCATGCACACAAATGTTTGTCATGTGCGGGGATCGAACCCGCGACCTCGGAGTCAAAGTGGCCATTGCTAACCATTCGATCGCCTAGCTCGTCAAATATATATTATAGTATACAGACAATGTAGGTATAACTGAAGCTCGTGTGCTATGCTTTTAGCGAGCGGCCACAGTCTTCGGTCACTTCTTCTCAGTAGATAGACCGAAGAGGTCCTTCCTAGAAGACCTGTATGACGAGTTGGGTTTCTATGTATGTTTGTGTCAAGATATTTCTCCAACCATTGCTTCAGTTTCAAGGTGGTTGGGCGACGAAATCCATTCAATTTCAGATGTTGGCATCAAAGTAAAAATAAATGATTCGCTATTGCTCGCGAAGCAATGATTTGAATGTTATGAAACTTGGTGAATAAGTACATAATGTATGTTATGTTTAATTTTATGACCGGGGGCCTACAGCGTAAGCTGAAGCCGATTACGATCGGATTGTTTAATTGCGAAAATCTAACTTCATCTTAAATATGTGCTAATAGTAATAAGCTTAGCCGGTAGGGACGGGGGCGCTCTACCGATTTAACTGAAGATGTATAACACAAATATAAACAGAAGTTCGATTTTCGCTTTCAAAAAACCCGATGGGAATCGCTTCGGCGGTAGGGCCCCGGCTCCATGGCGTTCGCAATTTAGTAAAATTCATTGTCACCTTGAAAGGCTATATCTACCAAACTCACCAATGGATCACATCAGTTTTTATACTGTGCGTACAGCTACGGTACATTATTATCATATTATCCATGAATCAGCCGGTGCGCTGATCATGAATCAGCCGGTGCGCTGATCGTTTAGTTCACTAAACTATCCCACGTGTTTCACCGGCTGTACCCAAACGCACCAACGCCATGTAGGTAGACAAGCGCCACCACAACGGTAGAAATATACTTTAATTGTTGTTCATTCATTTTATCATTGCTTTCATCATTTCAACCCCCACCACGTCCTCTGCTGAACAGAAGTCTCCCCTCAGACTTCCATATTACAGAATTATCATTGCTGTTCCTACAGGTTATTATAGTAATTTTCTTTCTTGGCAAATTTGCGCTCTATTCTATATTATTTTTGCCTCAATAACTTCAGTCGAGATATCTATCTCGTGTAATTATTTCAACAGCTATGTTTAAATATAATTTTATTTATTTTATTTTATTCAGGACAACAAACAGCGAGTACAATGGAATGTTAATAAACAATATGTTCTTATAAAATATTAGGTTATTGTACGGCCAACACCGTTATCCACAAAGAAGTATGTATGTATATCTATATTTTATACAGAAACAACAGAATAAATTGTTGGTAGAATAAGTTGCAAAGAGACATTTTACATTTACAGGGAGTTGAGAACTTCGGTTACCTTCCTTTTATAAACAGATTTAGATAGGGAGAATAATATAATAGAATTGAAGTGTTCGTATAAGTAGATACTTAAATTACTGTTGAAATAATTACACAAATGTCATCAGTGAATGTGTTCAACTGTGTCTACACACTACGCGGACAGCACAAGGATGCTGAGCGGTGTACACATTAATGTGAACAGGGTTACGTGAAAATAAAATGTCACTTTACTTAAATATTAAATATTTTATTTGAAAACAAACTTATTCCGTTTATGTATACATAAAGTTTCATGTTTTACACAATCTCCGTATAATACATCCCATAGTGTTTGCTACTTAGTTCGACATTATTTTATTGTAAAACTTTGTTCTATTATGTACAATGTATTCTATACAAAACGTGTCAATTTGCATTAATTATAATTTACAATTTACTTATAGTTTTAAAATAACGCCCGAACAATACATTAAACAATAGTAATTTACAAAGAGGAATGGTTACAATAGAGGGCGCGCTCTCGTGTGCTCGTGTCCATACTGCCCCCGTGTAGCGACACCAAACGTTACGACAGCGACACGAGACAGAAGCGGCCCTGACAAACTGAGTACGTGTATCGCCCCTGACACGTGTGCCTCTCACTCTCGCATAACATCTGCCGCTACATTGCCGCAGAGTCAGAAAACTGGATATAGAAATCGAGAAAATTATGGCAAAGGAAATTTAGCAGTTACTTATATTTTCAAGTGCGCGTAAGTTAGCTCGGGTTTTTGGGGAGGTAATTTGACTATGGGAAAAATCGACTTTAAACTTTTTATGTGGGGTCGCTGGCTGCATGGAATAACAATTTTCTCATAGAAACGAGTTCGTTATCTTATATTTTTCAAATATATTTTAACAAGAGACTTCTGCGGTGAAAAAAATATATACATAAAAGGTTTCTTTGGGAAAATTACTTATTAAAATTACAATCATCTGTAAGTATCGAACACTAATTAGCTTCCACGATTTGTCACCGTTGGGCCTAATTATAATTTTCATAAATAAAAATAAAGGTCAGTTTCTATGCCCAGTAATCATTAAATAATTAATAATTAAATAATGATTATTTAATTATTATGTGAGCATTATTGATGACTTTTTGCTCCAATGAAAATATGATCGGCGACAGCAAGGGGCCCTACCACCGAAGCTGAAGCCGATTACCATGGATTAATTGATTCCAAAAACTGGTCCTAGGTTAAAGTCATTGACAAATATTTTCGGGTTAATCGGTAGAGCAGTAAGGTTTCTACCAGCTGGGCTAAACATAATTACGAACAATCTAAGCAGTAGTTTCATTTTCGCATTAAAAAAATCCGGTGGTAATCGGCTACAGCTCCGGCGGTCGGCCCCCGGTCCAAACACGGTACTCACAATTCTAGACTGTGGCGGGCTATATCATTATTATGACAAATAATTCGTAGTCGAATTGGGTGAAATGTTTTATTTTGTACAACGCGAACGTGACACAAAAGCCGATTTATATCTAAATAGTGTAAATAGCTTATAGTTTTCGAATGTTGACTTATCTGATTCATGCATTGATGTTATTGGATTCATATGCATTTAAACCGGTTTTTATATGTGAAATGAAATTGTGCAAAAACTCGGGATGTGTTTATATAGCCGATTACTTACGATTTTTTGACGATCTCAGTGGGATGGGAGAATGTAGCCATTCTCCCACAATGGCCACTTTGACTTCGAGGTGGCGGGTTCTCTCTCCGCACATCTCCGCACAAGACACATATTTCTGTGCATGAATATGTCTGTTTGTCACAGCCTGGGTGTTTTCTATATGTTATAAGAATGTATTTAAGTACATTTAACCGGTTATCTACTCTATACTACTACTATGTACTAGCTTTGCTTGGCTTGGGACTACACGGTGACACCACTACCAGTAATTTGTCCAGAAGTAATAAAATATTAATAAATTTATAGAATAATCAGCGTTATGTCTAAATGTAAACCGTCTTTAGTGAAAATAAAAAGGCATGCTTGACTGGTGATACTTGCTTTAGTGAAAATAAAAAGGCATGCTTGACAGAGAATGCATTAAGTCCGTCTGTGTACATTTTTGTATCGTGCATGAAGTTTTTATATTATTATATATTAAATAAATAAAAAGGAATGAATATATAACAGTCTTATTTTAAACTTATTGATAAAAATAATTGTAGTTCAGGGTAACATTCCAATTCGATTACGACATTACAATATGTAATACGTTTATATCTTGTACTCCTAACTTACATTTAAAACAAGAAGGTGAACTCATCATACAGACTGTAGCACATTTGATGGTGTTCTATAGTACAACATTCGAATATCAACCATATGGATATCTCCAAAATATTAAGAGCAGTACAGCTCCATTGGGGGATTGCACGTTTGCCAGCAGTGGGCTGTATGTGGGTCGTTACCGGATCTTTTTCTAGCAAGCGTCAAAGCTATCTACAAATATGTAATCTAAAAGTTTGTGACGATATATGCATGCATGTGTGTATACTCACACTCACAATGTGACTATGTGGCACATGTTTAATGACACATAGTCATGTGTGGATGTATGGATGAATGTTTGTTACTCATTTTGGGTAAACGGCTGAACGGATTTTGATGAAATTCTGCATACATATAGATTATGCCCTAAATTACCACATACGATACGCTTTTATCCAGGTAATGTGTTCACGCGAGCCAATCTGCAGGCAGAAGCTAGTTGGTAATGCGTTATTGTAATACTATTAGAAAGCTATTTATATGATGAGTCCCAGGGAGACACTGAGAAATAAATTTAAAGAGATAAATATTATGACATTACATTCTCAATATATTTATGAAAATCTTATTTACGTTCATAAAAATCAAACTAAATTTAGGAAAAACAGTGATCTCCATCAATTAAATTTAAGAAATAAAAACAAACTCGCTGTGCATACTAGGCTTCATAAAATCTCTAACTCGTTCCCAGGTCAATGTATACGCTTCTACAATAAACGTCCAAATGACGCGTTTAAATTATCCATGGGTAAATTTAAAAGATTTATCAAAACTAGACTATGTCAAAAGGCTTACTATTGTATCTCAGATTACATAAATGATAAAAGTATTTGGAAATGAATTGCTCTTGTTATGTTAATTATTGTATTTGTGTTTAATGTAACGATATTGGCAATTAAAAGAGTCGGCCTTGAGTTTCTTGCCAGTTCTTCTCAAGAAGCCCCGTCGCCGGAACTGGCGCTTAAATTCACTTTCACAGATAGTGTGATGAAAGTGAATCTAAGCTCTGCGGATTTAGAGTAGTAATGATTTAGATACATGTCTTATATTTAATTTGTATGACGTTTCAATCAAAGTGCTTTATAAAGTCCAAGGAATAAAGATATTTTGACTTTGACTTTGACTTTGAAAGCGGTAAACGTATTTGTACAATGTACGGTTGTTACAACATTAGGCAAACAATCTACTCGGTGTCCCTCCCTCGGTATTCCATCCGACTTTGTCGCAAAGCCTACGTCAAATCGCTGACTCAATATCTATATGTTAAACTATATGTTAATGAATATGTCGTTCCAACGGATATAATCTACGTAAATTTCATTTAAATCGATTTTTTTAGGTACAAAACAAACTTTTGGTCATCCCACGGGGCACAAATAAAAATGTTTGTACACAAATACAAATAAACTATTTAAATTTATTCCTTCATTTTCTCCAGATAATAGTATCCTATTATTTATTCTGGACATAATTATAATATATGCATTTTTTTTGACAAACGTTTCAGTAGATTGCGGCAGCACGGAACAAACAAATAAACTTACGCATTTATAATATTAATAAGGATAATGAGATTTTACTTTGGCTTCTAACAGGCATTTAATATTCCGGTGTTTTCCCACAGGGTACCTGTATAGTCTGAGATATTTTACCTCACAAATAAATCAGATTCCGATAATCGAATTTCGGCAAACGTATTTCGCTTAATATAGCGAGTTACAAATTGTAACTACTGAACTTAGAGACAGTTACCAATAACACTGTAGGTCAAATTTTGGGATCAATGATCCAAACTAATTCGTTTAGCACAAGTTCTCCCATGTAGAGCTCGGAGTTTTCTAGGTGCGAGTACCTAGAATGGAAAATTATGAAACAATTCTAATTAGTTAAAAACTGTTGACGTACAAAGATGTGTCAATCGTGTTATTGTTAAACTACAGTTAATTCGGTGTTAATTTACGTTAAACACAATATTCAGAAAAGGAAAGGCGACTTTACTAACACCGAACTTTACTGATTAATATTAATTAACTTAACAAATATTGAAGACTATTTAATGTGTCGTCCTTCCCGCTATGACCCGCTATGAGTTAGACGGATGCCGATCGTCAGGCTGGTGCACAGACTAAGACCTCTTGGACACGGGTAGAGTTAATTCGGCCGAGTACCGTTACATTGACTGCTGGTTTCAGTGTTACTATCCTTACCGTGTTGGTAGCTCAGCAATGTGCTCCTACTCGACCAATTTTACGGCTTTTAAGGCTTAAAAGTCGCATTGCGAAATACAAAAAACTATGCTCGAAGTTTATCTAAGAGATCGAAATCGGAATGAAGAACTTAGACGAGAACCTAAGTTCTGTACATAGGTCACAAGTTAATAAGCCGACTCAGTATCAGTGGCCCATTCACACCTGCCGAAGAAGTGATGGCAGATACGGGGAAAGTAGGTCCTGGAACGGAGATTCCGTATGGGGCGAAGTAGCGGATGGATGGTTTGAGACGGCATTTTGTGGAAAACATTAGGCAAGGCATACAGCGGTAAGTAGATCATCGACCTGAGTAGATACAGGCTGATAATGTTGATGAATAAGAACTCTAATCACGTTTTTTTTATATTTTCAACGATTGTTATATAAATAACAATCGTTGAAAATAAAAATGAAAAAACCTCAACATAAAATGGTTCCATTATATTTAACACATTTATTTATTATGGTCATCATAAAATATAAATAAATAACACATTCATAAACAAATACAGTACACAATTATCACTTATGTTAAACGATGGATCATATAATACTAAAATAATTTGAAATGAAAATAAGTGGATGGTGTCATCCAACCATGTGACATCTCTACTAATGTTGTAGACGAACTTAGATGAACAACCAAACCAAGCAAGGTGATGATCACCTCGCATTAAATGTGACGCACTTTCAAAGTTCATCTTATTTATTGTATTATGTTATAAAAACACCATCGCTATAAATTTTAAGATACGTTTACACTGGAGTGTAATCGGTGTGAATGGATACGTTTACACTCCAGTGGCGAAATTCTCGAGAATTTCCGCGTCTATTACGTTATCTATGTGTGCTGAATTTGTAGTTGGTCTAAGGCACTTGTCTCACCGGCGGCGATGAATCAGAAACGAATAGAGCTAGCAACTAATAAACGAATTGACGAGCACCGAGTGTGCTATTACGAGAGGCGGTTACTCGCACTCGTCACTTGTTTGTATACCTGGCTATCAAGCGAGAGTCTCTCAGCGAGTGGCAGTGATAAAACTCTTATTATTATCTTTTATAGCTCTCATCGTTGCGACAAAACTAGTTGAGAAAGAGTTTCGCCGGCGGTGTGAATGTGAACAGAAAACGATCAACTATTCTTACAAGCGTCTCTTTTACACGCGACCTGTATCTATTGTGCGTTTCTCGAGCGAGAAAATAGTCGATAGTTGATCATTTTCTCTCTACCGGTAAGACAATTGCCTAAAAGTTAGTTACTATAACTATATATACGCGTACGTGCATTGCACGGCGTCGGGCATCTGTATTCACAATCGATATTCTTATACTATAATATATAAACCTATGACTTCTTAAAACATTCATTATATCTATATATTTACAGTCTCGATCGAGAATAACAACGAAAATGTCGATCCATGATTCAATTTGTGTCCTAGTAATGATCAAATTCTCTGAAAGTTATTTACACTAGTTCATGTTTAGGGCGGCCGCGTACGAGCCTCCGGCTGATTATACATTATAATTATACATTTAGAATACGATTTGAAATGGTTGCTCCAAATGAGTCATTGCGCTCCTCAACGAGAGTCGTGTGGCAGGCGACAAGAATGTGAGACGAACTGTGCCAGTTCGACAGTAATAAATAAGAACTAGTGATCTACAACACAGTTTTATCGTAATGTACACACGAACATTCAGCCTAAACATTTAGGATTCTTTCTTCATCTTTGTGCCTATTATGACAGCTAATAAATTAATTGGATACTCGCCGCGACCATCACTAGACGCACTAGGAGCAGCCAGCCGGGCGCGGCGCGGCCGCCCTCTCCGCCCGTCCCTGAGCGGAGCCGGCGATCAGCAAATGCGACCAACATTAATCACAGTGATTTGACGCTACGCATTATTCGTTCATAAAAATCTTACATTGTAATATAACTAGCTTTATATAATTTACTTAAATATTCGAAAACTAAGTTTTCGCTTATGTATATAGACGTGAAACTTCGTAACATTTATTTAGATATTCACTATGCGGTGCGGCGCGGCACCGGCCGACAGTCAGTTCGCGGACGCGGTGCGGGCGCGGACGCACTATTGCGCGAACGATCAGCTGGCGAGCTGCGCGCGCAGCAGGCGCGCGTGCAGCACGCACGCCACCAGCAGCGCCACGATGCACCGCGAGCTGTTGGACAGGCCCGCCGAACCCGTCTGCATCGCCGCCGGTCGCTCGCCTGCAACACCACCACAATACGCCTCAGCCATCGACGGAATAACCTCGTCGATGGCCTTAGCCACGAACTGGACGATAGCCGATTGCGGAGCCGCGGCAGCTTCATACAACTGCATTTTGTTCTAGATTTGTACGAGGCAGCCGTCGGTGCCTCTGGTGACGTCTAGTTCGAGGCCTTATAAAAAGTGTATGCATAATAAAAATACTAAAGAAACTTGTAAAGACAATAATGCAATAATTAAAATCTTGTTGTTCGGTTGTTTGGACGTATGTACTGGAAAATATATAGTAGGAGAGACGCTCTCACAGAGCCTGGAAACGTAGTGAGCGGTTAACAAATTTTTTGTTTGATAAAAAATCTACGTTTTACGACTCAAGTATGTTGATCGTCTCTGAATTCCGGTATTTTCATGTGATGGTATGTCGGCTTACCGTTGAGCACGTGCACGCGCACGGAGGCGACCTCGGCGTTGGAGGGCGAGCAGGAGTAGCGGCCGGAGTCGGCGGGCGCGGCGTCCTGCACCAGCAGGTACGAGGTGGTGGCGGCGCCCTTCTCCGTCACCACCGACACGCCGCCGCGCGACGAGTCGTACGATATCACCTGCTTCACAACACATCGCACACGATTACACACACTACACGCAGTACACCCATTCATGACTCAGCAGCCAGCCAGCCAGCCAGCCAGGTCACACGACCCTCGGTACGTATAGTCCATCAGCATTGTAGCAGCTTCGTAGTACAGTCGGTTGCCTAAAAAGTATTGTATCTTGTCTCCTGCAGTTTTAACAGCTATGTCGTGGTTTGTGTTACATGACTGTAATTTGTTTATTCAACCAAATAACGAATAAAACCGACCAAGATGCATTAAATAGCTTTGGAATTTTAACTCTAAACTCTAAATTCTTCATGGTTTTTGTCTGTGTCGAGCGAGCCACAAAGTCATGGAAAATTATTATAATTAGTTGTTCGCGAATTTAAATTATTTTATTGTATAAAATATTATATTGCATTTGACGTTGAAAATTATGAATTTGCCTTTGAGCTTTTCTTAGGCAACCGACTGTATAGTGAACCGCACGTTTGACGTTTAACCACAAAATACAGAGTACTCTCTGTAGAATGTTAAAACAACGTTTAACTCTCCGTATAATGGCATGCCGTAGCCATCAGCACACGCAGGAAGAGCTGCGCGGGAGCCTCTTACCGCGCAGTAGTATCAGTGCGCGCAGTCGACTGCGCATGTAACATTTCATTTATGTCCAGTATATTGAAAAAATATATTTTATTCTATATATTTATTATCTTGATTTACATTAGGAGAATCAAAATATTATTGTTAGAGTTATTCTTGATTCTTCTCTTTATCTTAGATTCTTGTAAGAGTTGTGGCAGTTCACCGGCCGACAGTAGCTCCATCATTGAAAAAAAAACATAGTTCATTAGTTCATAAACAAAAATTAACATTATAATATTCGAACACTAGTGGGAACATTCCGCAATGTTACTTTTCCGGTGTTAGATATCTAATACAAGGAGACGCACGGCAGTCGAGCGTCACTTGACTAGCCAACTCTTTGGGTTTTTATTGCGTTACTTGTTGCTTTCTCTCACCAGTGTGAGAAGTTACATTTTAAAGCTACTTCTACTGATTTCTTCTGATTAAAATCGCTGTGAGTCCCGAGGCAGCCGCAGTTTTATCGCTGGTATTGTCAGGAGCTTACTGTCCGTTGTCGTTTCAGTGGTCGCCACCGTTAATGTCGGAATGTGTGCTGGTCTTCCCCAAAAAATATTTAAGAGATTTGTTAGACTTGCAATTTATCACATTAAATGACAATAAATATATACTCGTAAATTAGGCAATATTTAAAACGTTTCACATTAGTAGTTTTTTTAAATTTTTTTATACTACTTCGGGTGGCAGACAAGCATACGGCCCGCCTGATGTGAAGCGGTTACCGTAGCCATATTAACGCTCGCAACATAAAATATCGCTCGCGCGCCGCCACCCCCGCTGCCATCGCAGCATCTCCTTCCTTTCTGGTGACCTCACTCACTCGCAGGAACACAACAGCCCTCAAGGGAGCCGTTATTTGGCTGCGGTATTCTGTGAGGTGGAGGTACATTCCCCAGCCGGGTAGCTTACAATTACGCTCTCTACCTCTCTTTTCGCCAGAGCTTCGTTTGTCAGTCAGCACGGTGCACCGCGTGCAGGTGAAGTTGGCTTTCGTTCAAAGATATTGATGAACCACTTACACCCCAAAAAGTTATGGTTAAGCCGGGAAAATAATAATGACTAGGATCATCTTTTTTAAATATATAATTTAGAATAATTTAATGAAATGTAAGTAATATTAATTAAAACTTTAATTAAAATCTAATTTAATTTCTATACCAGGAGACCGATATCGCGTAGCTCGATAACTTGACTGGTTAGACGTCATATAGGTCGCCATGTTTGTGTTCCCTAAGTCTATCTGATAACTCGAGCATTAGTATTCATCCGTGTAAACAAGTTAGCGAACTAATAAAACGCAGCGCCTGCGCAGATGTCGCGCGGCCGGGCGTCGGCGACCTTCCGCAAATTAATTCGCGTAAAGTTTTCGCTCGTAGAAGCGGCGGCGGCGGCGCGACGTCTCCTCAATGCCCCAATTATAACTAATTAGTTGAATACCTCGCGAACAACTGCCGGCGATTACGTTATACACACTCGATGTCACTGATTTATAGACGTAAATATGAGAGAAGCTGTGAGAGAAGTCGTGGGAATTATGGAGTATATGTGGCTTACAATCTTAATTCGAGTCAAAGCTCATGTGTAGAGCCCTGCCGATTAACAGATGAGAGAATTGTCACACGGAGAGTTGTACGAGTATTTCACACGATACATGATAAGCGTATTTCTGTTTCTTTTGGCGACTTACGCGCGGTTCGAACAGACTTATCCACACAAATATTTAAAAAATTATCATCATTATTTCAGACAAAGGACGTCCACTGCACAACATAGGCCTCCCCCACAGACTTCTACAATGACCGGTTTTGTGCCACGATATAACCTGTCTTTATGATAATAAACTCTTGCTTATTTATACCCTTTTACTTCAGAGAAAATAAATTAAACAAATATGCTTTTTATTAAAAAAAAGTATTTTATAAAATGTATGTGCTTACTATAACAGTATTACGAAAGCCTTCCAGCTTCTTTACGAATTTGAATATACATACCCTAATAACTTCCAACGATTTACTGCATTATGCAATTATTATATAGGTACTACATACACGCACCCTATACCTAACAGCTAATGCGCCCCGTGTGCCAACCTTCCGGTTATATCACGGGGGATGCGAGTCTCTCGTCCAGTAAATCAACCAGACGAGAGGACCTTTTCCTGCACCGCTTTTTGCGCTCGGTAAACCAACCGAGCACGCAAGCGTAGCAGTAGCAGGTCTTACTCCGCTTTCACCTGCATGCAGGCTACTTACGTACTCTTAAGTCGAGTAGCTCGTGGCGACCGACGCTCGGAGAACCCAAGCATCGGGGCCCTACTACCACTCCCCATTCTCCATGATGGGTAGCCGGAGCTGATGGCACGCTCACATCCCGGCGCACAAGTACAAGTACAAGCGCGCCTAGTGTTTCTGTACCCACACTGGGGCGCCGGATAGCCGGCTCCCTGATTTCCTTGACAGGTACCGGAGCTGTATAAGGCGCGCTCACTTCCCGACGTCCTTCAAAGAAGAAACGCCTACCCCGAGCCTACGGTAGGGTGACCGGGGTGACGGAAGCGATCGCCCGTCAACCTCCTTGCTCAGCAGGCAAGTACCCGAGCCGCGGCGTCAGCTGGGAAGCCGACGACCGCTATAAGGGCCGCTCCAAGCCCCGTTGAGAACCACTGTGGCGGCCCTTCGCCTTAGGCCAGTGATAACCAACTCGCTACGCGCGAGGCCGAGCGCCCGGCCGACAATATGGCCAGGCAGACGAACATGCCCGACCTCTGTAGCTAAACCACATGCGCGTGAGTGTTTACACGCACATAAAGCCACCTCGAATCCGAACCCATGACTGGCAAATTGGGCTGCCGCCAGTCCCCGAGGTACCCTGATCCAAACAGGGGGACCCGTAGTTCCCCCTGCGAACTCTCCACAGTCGGGTACTCCGTGGAGAGTAGGTACTACATACAGATGAATATTTTCTGTTTACCTTTCTAAAACAACTAATTGCTTAAAAAAATATGTATTCACTGTTTAAAATTGAATTCAGGCTCCGCCGGACTGAGAGCACTTATAATAACTTTTCTTCTTTCTTCCAATGTTCACGTTATAATATAGTTGCGTGTCACGTAGTGATTACATCGCCTTCGCTATGCATGTATGCATGTGCATGTTGTGCATAGGGCGACACTCGCGCGTGTCTAGTCCGGCGTAGCCCGTTATTTCGTGTCTGTGAGCGTTCTTTTGTATCTACCTTTACTTCTGTAGGTACTCTCTGTATCTGATGATTATACTGTACTTTTAAATTGACTTTATTATGTCCTTTTATATTAAATTGCACATATTAATTTGGTTTGGCTGGCGATATCATGAAGTGTCAGCTAGTTACTGCCATGTCGATCGGGTCACAGCTCATCATCATGATAGTGTCAAATGGTAGTGGAATCTTACTAATATTATAAATGCGAAAGTTGGGATGGATGGATGTTGGTTATTGAATCACGCCAGAATGGCACAACGAATCTGAATGAATTTGGCAGAGAGATAGATTATAGTCAGAATTAGCATATAACCTACTTTTAAACCCCAAAAAACTTACAGTTCCCGTGGGATAGATTTGTTTTCGTTTTTCATAGAGCAAGAGATCGAATTGACATGATTTTTACCTAACTTCAAAAAGTAAAAAGTTGTATGACGCCATAAAGCTTCGGTTTTAAACCATCGTCGTCTCAATGATATTTTATTATATTTCGGACTTCTGCCGTCCAGAATTGCAGCGTCCAAAAGGACTGCCTTTTATAGGCATCGCTCACATTTTGATCGCTGTGCCGGGCGTCTCTGAAGTAGTCAATCTTATGAAATCTTTACTCTGAGGCTGTGTCCGAGTATGTTAGCGAGGAACCCTGACTTTTCCTAATGAAGCGGTAAAAGAAGATTATTTATTAAATTTGTAGTCAGTGATTCCATAAAGTATGAACCGTATATGAGGCGTTTACAATAAACTAACGCGGAGGTAAGTACAGAGCGACCGAAAAGAGCTGAAATTAATATTAAATTACTAAAATTGGAACTAAAATTTTTCTATATTTGGGAATATTTAGAGTACCACCATAATTTGTAAACATTGTGGTTTTATGAAAATGTTTCATTGTTTTTGGTTTACTATGACTAAGACAATTCGTAGTGATTCCAGAGCGCAGTTTGAAATGATTAGAGGATTTTCATACCAGTAAAATTTAATCAGATTTAGAGAACATTTGCAAAAGAACAGCGACTGGTACGGGTTCGTCACACGTGTTTTTAATAAACACAATATTACAAACAGAAATACATATATGCAAAACAAGTAATACGAGAAAATTTTTCATTGTTTTGGAAGTCTTTCTAGGAAATTTTTGGACGATTTAGAAATTTTTATATCTATTGCAATTTGCAAAAAAAAATATTTTTTTATGTTCTAATAAAGTACGCCTAATAATTGCTATTATATACTTTATCTTATGGATGAATAAATCCATGTTTTTATTGAATAATAGCTCTTCAATTGAATAATAATAAAAAAGTAATATTTTCACATAAATTAACTAAAGAGAGACAATCGCAACTTAAAAACATACAAAAGAAATCATTACAAATACCGTAATAAATAAAAAACGATCAAGTGTCTTAAAATTATTGCCCGCTAACGATAGTGGCGCTCTCATTTAATTTCTACTCTTTTCGGTCGTTTCGCATTTCGGTAGCACTAACACTAACGTCCCGATTAATAGCACACTAGCGCCGTTATTAAAATAAAGTTGTAAACATTGGCACTATTTTCTCGATTGTACAAGTTTTCATTAGCGAGAGCCCCCTGCTGGCCGTTTGCGCGACTACTTCATGCCCACGGGGATAGTAGTTCAAGAGATTTCCTGCAGAGCGCGCCACTTTAATCATGTCAGACTTTTCGTTCATTTGGGTCATTAAGATTGTAACTAACTGCCGCAGTGAGAAAGGAGATAAATTAGATTTTCGGAAACCAGCACTGAAACTGCTGAAACTGTCGGCCGAGATGATAATTTAAGTTACACTTACTAATATTTCAATGTAACGAGATTTAAAGAATCTTTATATATTCACAGGAGTTTACAAACTCACTTACGTAACTTACGCTAAGCTTGATTGAATTTAAGGGGATGAGTGCTTTTAGCGCCGCGCCGCCGCCCCGCCGCCGCCACTGACGACCACCGCCACGTGTCTATTTACCAACAGCGAATTTCTCATACTGCCTGCTTTTCATACTGACTACTTCGCAAATAGCATATTTAGCAATAACCTAAATTTCGTATTAATCCAACTTCTCAAAGTGGCTACTTCGCCGACTGCCCACTGTGCATCATTGGGCAGATGCAAAATTGGTTACATTGAACAATGAGACTTTAAAAAACAAAACCCGTCCATTCCAGTCGGGCCTGAGTCAACCCGCCCTACAAAAAGGAAACATATTATTATTGGTACTTTTCACCCGTAAAGCAAATCAGGAGGGTTATTTAATCCTCTGTGATATTTCAAGAAGAAAATGAAACTAACAGATAACACTTCTTCAGTTATTTAGTGCCTATTAGCTCTCAATCATCTTCGAGCCAAAGCTGACCTCGCATGCACGTGGTGAACCTTGCTGCTTGATAAACGAGGCTCTAACGAACACTTTAGTCTTCCTGCAGTGAGGTCTGCACCAGTCTTCAGAGGAGATGTTGTTTCGCTAAACACATTTTATTTTATTATACTCCACTTGAGAACTTATTCTTTTGATTGTCTCGAAGTTGTTGTTTGACAAGTAGATCATCTGCCAAGTAGTTCCCACGAGAAGTCAGCATCTTTGAACCAAAGCCAACCTCATCTACACGTGGTGCACCCTGCTGACTGACAAACGAGACTCTGGCGCAAAGAGAGGTAGGGCATAGCATATTTTGCGGTGGTAATTATTGCTTTCCATTAGGTAACCCACATGCTCGTTTGCCCCTCTCTCGTATATATAAAAAAAAGTACGCCGAATGTAAATTTGACTATTTGATAAGTAGACGTCTGGCGCCGCGCCGGTGCGACAGAACATACATTCAAATAGAGGCTCTAACCACGATGATGACCCATTTAAAACAAAAAAAGAAGAATCGGACTCATTTTACCTTCAATGCTTGTAATTCATAAATTGTAAACAACTGTACTGATTTCAGAAATATAGCACAAGGTTAAGGATGTTTTGTAATTAAAGGAGGAAACTGTAAGGGCGTAATGAGAAGCGGTTCAGCCTTCTCACAAAGTTCGCATAGACTCGTGAAAATGGAGATATTATTTTTGTTTGTTACTCGCAACAGGCGCACCTCGCTGCCGGCCGCTGTGATTGCAAACTCTCGCTCGGGTACAGCGGGGTCACTGAGTCTAAAACTGAGTCTAAATGAAAGAATAATAAACAATACAAGTACGTATACAGAAACTTATTTTGTTGCGTTTGGCCGCTGCCGTTCGAGGAGACTATGTAGGTTGCAGTGATAATTGAAAATTGTTTTTGGAATGACAACTTCTTCAGGCGCGCTTTGCACAAATTTTGTGTCTAGTGAACTGAGCCGTTACGCTCGGCTTTGTAACGCTCGTTCGGGTTAAGTCTGCTCTTTGGCAGGAAGGGAGGGAGCGAAAGATGACAGTTTTAACTTCTGTCGTGTGGTCAAGCACACTATTTTATATTTCTTTTTATACATGAGCTTTTTTTGTGGGGTGTAAGGAGTTCATCAACAGTTTTGAACCAAAGTCAACTTCACCTGCACGCGGTGCACCCTGCTGACTGACAGACAAAGCTCTAGCGAAAAGAGAGGTAGAGAGCGCAATTGTAAGCTACCCGACTGGGAAATGTACCTCTACCTCACAGAATACCGCAGCCAAATAACAATTCCCTTGAGAGTTGTTGTGTTCCTGCGAGTGAGTGAGGTCACCAGAAAGGAAGGAGATGCTGCGTTGGCAGCAGGGATGGCGGCGCGCGATATTAATTTATACAAATAGGTCTGACCTTCTAGTCTTGGGAAATGTTTTATACCCTCCATCGGAATTGGATCAGTAGTTTTTGAGGAAATGAAAACATACATATTACATATTTATTTGTTTGAAACAAGGGAGTTCTCTATTCTACCAGTAGTAGAATAGAGAACTCCCTTCTTTTAATCAAGGAAGTCACAAAGGCTGATAAAGAATATTGACGGTGGGTCATGGGGACGTCAGGTGCTGCGACCGACACACCCTTCAACAGACGCCTTGGTCAAACCATCTTATAATAAGACAAGGTATTCTCTTCACACATATTGCCAAGACTACGTCACGTATGTGGTTGTCAAAATCTATATTTTTTTAAACTGCATAGAGTGGTAGACAAGCATACAGCCCATCTGATGTGAAGTGGTTATAGTAGCCATGTTAGCGCGGGCAACGTGAAATATCGATCGTGTGCCGCCACTCCCACTGCCAACGCTACAACTTCTTCCTTTCTGGTCTTTTGGGATTTTAACCATCAAGGGACATTTTACCTAATAATATATAACAGATTATACAGCCCTTAAGTATAATTATCCTATAATAAAAATAATATATAGTTAATTTAGGTTAAGTATATCGTACTGTAATAAGTACCGTGCTTCGGAGGGCACATTAAGCTGTCGGTCCCGGCTGTTGGCGTTAGATGACAGTCGTTAAGTTAAGTCAGTGGCCTTTAGGCAGCTTGGAAACACTGACCTTCGCCAACCCGCAGTTGAGCACCGTAGTGGAATATGCTCTAAACCCGTTCGATTGAGGGGAGACCCGTATCCCAGCAGTGGGATGACCCGTATCCCAGCAGTGGGATGAACAAGGGTTGACGACGACTATAATATCATAATCAGGCCATTTTAGTCTCCACTACAGGAGCGACCCTCTCTCGTCCGTCACAGACAGAAGGGGATTTGGCCTACACTCCCCACGCTGGCCAAACGGGTTGGGGAGGCCTGATCGAGGTTTGATAATGTATTTCCCTTAGTCGCCTTGTACGACATCCACGGGAAGAGACGGAGTGATTCTATTCTAGTCTGCCGGAAAACACACGGCCATATATATATGTTTAGCTATAATATATGTTTATCTAAATACTGTCCTATCTTTCAACTTTAATTACGACGTATTTTGTAATCAATATCAAAAATTTCATCACCATCGGTTACGCACTTTCGGAGTTTATCGCGGATAAACGTCGTGACACGGATTTTTTACATAATATATGTTGTGCTATCTTCTATCTCTAGATAAAAATATATTATAGCTACTATATTTTGAGTCAAGATATACTAGGCCGAATTCTAGCCCAATGGGCCGAAATCGAGATTGAGTGGAGCGAGTAGACTAGCTGAGTGTATGTTTTCCTTTGATTTCAATGGAAAATATATTTGATGATCATTCCTCAAGGACATGATCAATCTCAATTTTTCAAAAAAGCTCAAGCATGTCGAAGTCTTTTATTGTGACAAGCTACATCAAAAGGACATTTCGGGTATATAAATGTTAGCTATCATTAAATTTAAAAGCATAATGTATAATTGTGTAGTGTGTATTTATGCGTATGACTGCAACAGTCATGATTTCACAGTGTATAAAAGATTTGATTTGACTCCAAGTAGAGTATATTATTCTGTGCTCCAAGTTTGTAATTCGTTGCGCCAGCATTTCGACCAATCACGGTGAAGCACGCCACTCTTCAAGAGTGTTGGAAGTGGAGAGGCGGGCGTCAACTTCATTCCAAGCGAAGCAAGCATCAGGCATTCGATACCGAGCGCTCGTACAGACAACACGTGTGTGAAATAAACGATCTCAACTGTGAGTATTACGGAATAAAGTGAATAGCAAGCAACGTCAAGAGTTTCATTACTTTGAACAACCACCAAACGGTCCGGTCGCTCCACTCAATTAATACTAAATTGATAGAAGTGACAGAGACGTCGACTCTTTGAATCCTCGAGGCTTCCTATACCCAGCACTGAGGATAAATAACTGAAGGCTGAGCATTATTGAAAACAAGCATAAATAACTGATCAGTGAATGAATAGTAAACGTTTAGCCTCTGCTACGTTACTACATAACATGTAAGAACGAGCGTTCACGGGGTTATGTAAAAGTCGGCGCCTCTGTAAGTGACTACTCTATAAAAAGTATTCAATGTGAATAATTACTTTGCGTCCGCTCACCTCGTCCTCGTGGTACCAGAAGATGTAGGCGGGCGGCTCGGGGCTGAATTGGATGAGGCAGGTGAGGTTGATGGTGGAGCCGATATCCACGTGCAGGTCCGGCCCGCCAAGGATACGCGCCGACGGCACTGCAGACGAAAAGAAAACTGATGGATAGTATCATACATAAATATAATATATAAATATTATTATCCTTCCTCAGGAGGCCCTTAAGGTGGAAAGTAGTGAAGCACTATTGTTTAAACACACTATATTTAATTTATAATTTTCACGATGGACGGATAATTCATCCTTATATATTACAACTAAAGTGGGCGCTTACTGTCCGGTCGCAGAGGAGTTATCTATCTGGAGCATTCACATTGTGAAACGAACTCCTTGTGCCAAGATTTTTCCAGGAGACAGTAAAGTATGTTTTTTTTTATATACTACGTACGTAGCATAAAAAAAGCCGTAAACGGATTTTTACAGTTCTGCTAACACTTGTGTAATATCTGTGGAGTCGCAAGCGTGTACATGCTGCGATGACCATCAGACAGGTCGTATGCTTGTTTGCCATCCTAATGGTATAATAAATAAATTAGCTGTAGCAGAGTACTGCTTCTCAAACGCATGAAAAATTCTCCGCTTTTTGGAGTGTCACTCTTACACTACCGTTTATAGATACGTGGCCGTTCCTGGCCGTATGGCAAACGAGCTTCAGACGGAAGATTCGTAGGACACGACGAAACCGACAGTGCCTCCATCCGCCTCACAGAAGACCACAGCCAAATATCAATAGTCTTGAAGATTGCGGTGCGAGTGAGTGAGTTCACTAGACACGAGGAGAAACGGCGTCAGAGCGAGCAATACTCTTTGTTTAGCAGGCACCTAAAGGCTACGGTAACCACTTCACATCGGCCCTTATGCTTGTCTGGCGATTAGCGCGGTATAATATTGTATTAGTTTGTTTCGTATTCGAATAATATTTCGACATTTTTGACACAAATGTTATTTTTACTATTGCAAAATTTGGTAGGAGCTTTGGCTTTTAAAAAAGCGTATCCAGGTTATAATAATATTACTTAGTCGCGGTAGTTAAAATTGGTTATTGCATCGGTAATTTCATAATATGGAAATGAGTCATTTGTTTGTTTAATTTTAATGCTGATATGGCTAGATAACACGCTGTTAATCAGGTAAACTGATATTTAATGTGTGGTGTGGTTTATTTGTTTCGCTAATTATGACGTCAATGGGTATTTGTAGTGGTAGCAAGAGCACAGATAGATAATGGCATTTATTTAACCATGGCCACAGATAATATTCTGATATACTAGTGCAGACTCGGAAATGAAATGAAATGGAAATGATATGCAATTGAAAGAGTGTCGTAGAAATAAACTGTGGCCGATATGTGAATATTTCGTTTCAATAACTACGCAGGATACTATGCTTCATCAATTTTCTAAGTTATAAAAGAACTACAGCCCCTTTACCACCAACTCTTATTGCGATTCAATAACTGAATAGAATGCTTATTCATACCAATGAATAAGCGACTCTATACAATTTGAAATAGAGTCGCGTATTCATTGGTATGAATAAGCATTCTATTCAGTTATTGAATCGCAATAAGAGTTGGTGGTAAGGGGGCCGGTTAAGCCCAGCCCCCTTACCACTAACTCTTATAAACAATTGTCTAACACAGTTTTTGATGAGTTTTTTTAACAGGACGGGGCCCAACTCTCATTTCCACCAATGTGTCTCCTGTGTAGCTGTGTAGATTTGTATGGGTATGTGACAAACTTACACAACGACAGGCAAACCATATGAGTATACCACTGTGACTATGGCTTGCCTCTGTTTGTGACAAAGTTAATATACTTAGCAGAATAGAAGAATAAACATAAGCTATCAAATAAAACCGAAATTTAATGACATCTACACAAATAAATTGGCCAATTAGGTGTATTGGTATAAAATGGAAATTCTTTGATACTTTCTTCTTGATACTTTCCTTTCCACTATAATAATTTCAATTTGATGTATTTCTATAAAATGATATAGGTATGTATAAAAAGCTCTGGTCTGTTGTAAGGACGTGTACAACGTTTTCGCTTATGAGTAAATAGACCTTTTTGTTATTTTCCCTAAATGATACCGTACATTAATTTCACGTTACATGGGTTATTAACTTTTAACTTCGCAAAAAGAAAATACCGCGAGGCGGCCATCATCGTGACATTTACATTTTATGCAGTCGGATTTACTTATTTACATGTTCCAGTAAATAGATTCGCGGAAGTGAAGGCAGCGACGGTGGCCACCGGCCGCCCCGCCCCGCCCCGCCCCGCCCCGCTAATGGCCGACACGTGTCGGCCGGGGCGCGACATGTCGCTCGTGCATTCATTAATGGAACTGATCCTAATTACTGATTAACCAGCTTTACACCTCCTACATTAGTGCAAGTATATTACTTATAGATTCCATACATTAGTATTAGTAGATATGGTTCCTACTCGTACATACCTATTAGTCGACATGGTCCCAGACTATATAATGTACGTTTTGAGGGTGTATGTGACTCATCATCATCTTTGAGCCAAAGCCAACTAAGCTGCACGGCTAGGGAAGTAGTACCTCGCTACTCCTCGCACTACTCCTCGCAGTCAAATAACAATGACCCTGAGGATTGTTGTGTTCCTACGAGTGATTACCAGGAAGGAAGGAGTTGCTGCGTTGGCAGTGGGGGTGGCGGCACGTGAGCAATATCTCATGTTGCGAGCGCATATATGGCTTCGGAAACCGCTTCACATCAAGTGGGCTGCATGCTTGCTCGCTACCCGACGTAGTATAAAAAAAACATAAATACAGGAATGTATTCTGTAACTTTAGAGATTTCAGAGTTGAGAAATCTTTTGCAGTCTCTCAAGAGTTGGAAGGAATTTGGGCGACAAAGTGCGCCTATTTAGAATTTCTCTAGAGTTTGACTACTTGTAATTTAAAAATAAGATATTAAAGTTGAAATCGAGTTCTTAAAATATGTATAGGTTAAATTAGGTACAACAAATATTAAATTAACACATAATTCAGTAAGAAACATTACTCATTCTGATGGGACTGCTAGTACGGTTAGTTATTTCAGGAGATGAGTGAACGTGAAGCGGGAATAAATTATAATTGCAATATTTCCGCACCAGAATCGCATGATAATAATGCCCTCCGCGCGGCCCGGTGCGGCGCGGTGTTAAATACTGCGAGTGCAATGCAACCTCTCTGGTGTAATTCGTGGGGCCATGCGTCATGCAGGCGAGCGCAGGCGAGCGGGGACGAGCGGGGCGAGCGCAGGCGGGCGGGGCGTGCCGACGTGACACATTTGCAGTTCGCTGTCCTCATTTATACCGCGTGATTGCACTTAGTTTCAAGTGCAGGCTCAGCCGGCTAACCCTGGAATAAACGACTGAATCTCCTTAATTACGTCGCTGAATACAAATGAATGGTGTTTAATATGCTCATAGTCGCTAAGTGTCGGTGCCATTAGCGGCGGCAGCTCCGCACCGCGCCGTATCGCACCGCGCCGCATTGCGTCGCCGCGGCGCTGGCGGGACGTGCCCCTAGCTCCACACGGCTCCTTGAGCGCTTGGCTTTATGAAACCGTGTCATAAAGGTCATACGCTACATGCTTACATAATTTAATCAGACTTTTGTGCCGCGAGACTTTGTGTCGAGCTGCTTGGGGCGGATATCAAAGCCGAGGTATGGACATCATACGAACTGCTAACGTGGTTATCTGACGACTGTTTGTAGAAAAACCTAGTAGGGGTTGAGAGTGTTATGTGTCACATACCTTTTTGGTTAGTTTACAAGAGCAACATTTTGATTGGCCTGAAAAAGCGGGCGAGAAGATGTAATTATAAATTATTACTGGCAATTTTTTACACACGAGATATGCGATGTTATTTCCAAAGGAACGCAAGAATATGGTTACTTTAGAATAAGATTGAAGAGAGTAATGGTAAAGCCGCTATTTACCACTTACAGCACATACGCCGTGTTGACGTCTGTGGAGGATAGAGTTTACTGTCGAAAGTAATATATAAAGGTTCTTATGACACGACACGTTTTATGAGATATGCACATATTTACTTAACATAAACAAAGAAGTACAATGTAGGTTTTCCCTGTACCTAGAGGCGCGGCATGTCGAGTGCTGCGTCGGAAGATGCTTTATTTTTGTTCAGAATATTGGATCACGTTGAATACATGCCTGGCGTATTACCGAGTTTCAAAAACTGGGCTGTATTTTTATATGCAATAAGCCCGGCTCTGTCCTCGTCTACGTTTTGAGAGCCATGTGCTGGGTCTTGTCAGGAGCAGCTTTTACAGACTAAATATAATTTACAATGTCCGAAAATATCTCAATAATAAAGCACGAATCACTCTCTGCGAAGCACTGGTACTGTCACGGCTCAACTATGGCGATCTTGTATATGGACCACGCCTGTTGGACAAATCCAAGCGGCTAATACAAAGAATACAGAATGCTTGCGCCCGGTTCTGTTTTAATATTCCCCCGCGAACACACGTTTCTCCATTCTTGAACGATGCGTCCTTGTTAAACATGGAGTCACGCAGGAAACTGCATATGGCGGCTCTTATGTT
This sequence comes from Hypsopygia costalis, assembly GCA_937001555.2. Classification (NCBI taxonomy): domain Eukaryota; kingdom Metazoa; phylum Arthropoda; class Insecta; order Lepidoptera; family Pyralidae; genus Hypsopygia; species Hypsopygia costalis. The sequence continues at coordinate 269,548 of OW443325.2, forward strand.
TGACCTAGTAAAATTTTAAAATCCCACTTATCTATATGAGAAATTGAACTTTTCTACCTTTCACAATAAATGGAGTCCCTAGATCAACGAGACCACCATTATCCGTACATCGTCATGGGTGCAGTGCGTTTAGGGGAAGCTTCCGCTACCAGGCGACCAAGTGCTGGAACAATATACCTCCTCCAATACGAAACTCACTAACTAAATATGCGTTTAAAAGTAAATTAAAAATATCACTATTAAAAGAACAAAACTTATGTATAAGCCAAGGTCGCACTGGTGGTGGGCCTATTCTAAATTAATATATCATTATGTAATTAATATTCACCAACTCAACATTTACTCATCATCACTCTACATACACCAACACTCATAATTATCCATCATTTCAGAGAAAAAAACTTCGGAACCGCGACATTATAAGGAACGACTCACACAACTAATAGATACGTCCTCTGCGATTTTCTTTAGGTAGAAGCTGAAAATCAGTGGTCTGCTCAATGAGCATACATTTCACTGAGCTTCTTACCTCTTTGTATGACTGCAACACACACGTTCTCCTTCGTGTATTACCATTATAATTAGTTACAACTTATAAACAAACTAAGATTACCCATAAGTGCTAATAATTGTGTAACTCCTGTGTTTAATAATTATTGTGTGTAGCAGTTATGACAAATAAATGCTTATCTTATCTTATCCTCATAAGCCCTTTTTCTCTAAAGATCATATATTATGTTTGCTCTTAATCCACAACGGCTGCAACACAGTCACCAGTACAACAGTTTAACTTGCGTGAACCAGCCTCCTTTTCTTTTCCGAGATTTTCTTATATGATCACTACACCTTGCTGATGTCTTTCGCTTTATTAAAGAGCGAAGTCAAATTTCAGCAATTCCTACAAATCCTACGTTCTTGGGATTTTTACTCTTCGATTCAGTATTACCCCATGTGTTGCAATTAAGTTCATTATTATTTGATTTTGTCAATTTCAGTAACCACGAACCACCTCTACTGCATAGTGAACCTCATGTTGATGTTAATCCAATTACAAAATACTGGTGAGACTGAGTGTTGGGTCCATCTCGTATTTAAAATAGCTACGCTTGCCTGCGGTACATGTATGAAAATATATAACGTAAATTATTAAAATAAATATATAATGTAAATTATGATGAGTAGTATAAAAATTATGTTACAAGCTACGTGTCTGACGTGAGTGAGATCTTTTATAGAGAATAAAATGCTTTTTAGTCTGTATACTTATGCCCTTAGAATATTAACAATATACTCAAACATGTAAAAGCTCGTGAGAATGGATGGATGGATGTATGAAAGTTTACTATTCCACGAGTAAACGTTTGAACGGATCGGATGAATATATGATTTGTATTAAGATTAACACATTTATCACTTTTCACCCCGGTAGTCTGTTCACGCAGGTTGACGCAGCGGATATAACATACTATACACTAGTAAACACACTCATTAGCAAGTGTAGAGTTTAATTGAGAAGTTGACGACCACTGTGCAGCAGTTAACGCCATTATTGAAATGCGCTCGCCTCACTTACTCGTACCACCGCACCGTTGAAAACAAAACCGTTTACTTTTACAGCAAACAGATGCAGAATGCAGTCGATTGGTTCCTGCTACTGAGCACTAAAGTTTGTCGAAAGTTAGAAGGATCTTATTGCATTTTTTTATGTCAAGCAAGTACAAACATCTACAAATCCTACCAAAGTACATGAAGCACAGGCTTATAGGCATAGACTTATACTCCCAATATACTGATATTTTAAGACGAGTATATTCAGAACCTGGGAGATGTATTTAATTTAAGGCGATGGACTGCAATACACGAGGCATCAATAGAGGCGAGTGCATGTACATCTCACACCTCCGAGTCCAGAAATATGTTCGAAATGTTCGAATCACATGCCAGAAATTTCCAGAATTTATTACGTATTGATCATACGTTCTTTTACGATGGTCCTTGAAATGATTACGGCCTAGACAGTCTTTTGCATTATTTACAAATAATGATAATTGAAGTAATTTATAAAGTGTTACTAAAGAAATGCACTATAATAAAATTCTGTGCTCCAGTAGGTATATGGAATGCAACCGCATAGACATTTAATTAAATTTCGACATTAATCTTGGCTTTCGATACGATAATTCGTATTACTTTTAAATGCCAAAGAATACTGAATTTTAATGAAATATCTATGAATGAAAAATGAAAATGATTTTTTTTTATTCAATCTTTTACAAATGGTAGATCAAGTTGACGGTGTCTCCTTTTAAGCATAATATGGAGGATGGGGATTAATAGTGCACATACATAACACTGTGTATAATTTGTTTTGAAAAAAATTGTCAATTATTTTACATGTTTTTATGAAAAAGCAAAGTATTTAGGATATGGCAACTTTGCTTCACAATACGTGTACAATTGATACCGTTAAAATAAATTTACATTGACATGAAGAACAAGCAATGTGAGGGACAATATACAGCCGATTCTGCGACATAAGGCTTAAGTACGGTTCCCTAAGGTAACTGATCACTCGGCCATACTGAAATACTCGTATATGGCAGAATGGTCAGTTATATTAGGAAACCAACTGTACGTTGTATCCTAACATTTCAAGATTTAAAATCGAGACATCGTGACAATGACACTATTAGATAGTTGGAAGATAGATGCAGAGCCTTATATGGTTTTATATTTATACGAGTGCCTCTGTGCCAAGATACTACAACACACCCACTCGCAGGCTGGCAGCCAATGTTACCATGACGCTACCGCAATTGATTTAATTACGGATTGATTGAATTAGGAAATGAGCCTGTTAAACGGAAATTAAACCTGGCACTTCGATGGTAAAGGGGCGCTCGTAGCACAGTATCGCGACATATACGTCCACGACGTATCCGTTACTTTAACCCTCTTGATCATGTCATCATGTTACGGGCATGAGTTACGACTTTAAGGTGAGAGCGAGGAGCTCCTGTCGTGGTTGTTGTTTATTTTTTCGAAGCGTTATTCGTATTTCTCTAGTGTAAAATTTACATCAAACTTAGTTTTCTCATGATATTATAAAGCCAAAGATCAAGAATATACATCTGTGCGTGCTGGGATCCATCGTTTGGAAAATTAAATTAATAAGATGTAGAGTTTCACATCCGTAGAAACGTAGAAAGTATACTATATTCGATTGTATCATGTTACGAGGAACAGTACAACTGCTTCATTAAATTATCAGACAGTACAAATGGTTTATTAATTGCTAAATTAATTTGTAGGGTTTGGATCAGTCAAATATGAGATAGAGCCATTAGCATAAATGAATATCGAACTGTGAATTAAGTCGTCACTAGCGGATCGTCCGTCGTTGAACAGTATCCAATACACATCAATACGTCACTATTACGGTCCGCGCTCATTCGCGTGGCGTGCCGTGTCCCATAAATCTCACCATGAATAACTGTCGTACCTATTTTAAAGTGAAGTAATGCCTGAAATCCATTTGCGGTAAGGGGGAAAATGTGTAATAATAATTGAATTGGGCATCGCAACTCGTCGGGATCTGGAGCACGGACCATTTCAGTTAATTCCCTACTTTATGACGTCATATTTCCCGGCGCGGGCGGCGCGGCCACTCGCGCGGCAACACAAAGAATAGTGCGACATTTAGACCCACTTTGTGTAAGCGAATTGTTTTAATGAGTTCTCGCTCGCCGCTATATTGTTACGCATTTTTCACCCCGTAATTTCGTTTATTAACTGTGATGCTCGTTTACAATTCAGACTGGGCAGTGACCATTTGAAATTAAATGAATTTCATTTTTACATTGAGTCTTCTTTGACACATACAACAGGTAGCACGCAGTTCGATCAGATCATGTAAACAATGTATTTCTCGTGAAATGGGGTTTCAAACCGTTACAGCGTTGACAAGAATTGGCGAAAGGTCAAAGAATAGTAATATAAGGGTCGCAAAGCACTTTGTTTGTCCGACTCTGCGGGAGCGTAAATGAGGTCACGGTTAATACATTGAACAGTGCCTACAGTCCAGACAAACGACGACGAAGTGTATGTGGATACAGATGATCATCACGTAGACTCTAGAGGTGCTGCATAGAGGACAGAGGAGTAGCAAAAAGTTTTACAGACAATATGATATAATTATTACTCATCAGGTGCTCGATGCATGACGAGGAGCTCGATGGCATCGTCGCGCGTGTCACTGTAATAGAACATGTAAGTTAAGTAACGTCGACCGTTGCCTGCCCATGGACGGGTTTATTTAGCTCGAGTTCCTCCGTGCACGTTAAGCCTTCGGTCCCGGCGTTTGTCATTAGGTGACAGTCGTTAAGCCAAGGCAAGGCCTTTAGGCGGTTTGAAAACAGTTTCCTCCGCGGCCAAGCCGCGGTTGCCCAACGTGTTGGAGCATGCTTTAATTAAACCCCTTAGATTGAGGGGAGACCCGTATCCCACCAGTCCTCAACTCCTCCAAAAACCCCACGTGACCTCGCTCATTCGCAGGAACACAGCATAGCCATGAGCAGCGGAGGTACTTCCCCAGTCGGATGCTGGTCAAGCCAGTAGCGAACGATCTCACTATGTCCCTCTCTCACCTGACGAATAAAAGGGGAGCACAGTATGATTTTTCGCAGCGTGCTACCTTTCTTTTATCTTATATATAAAAATGAATTGCTTTTTGTTAGTCTCGCTAAAACTCGAGAACGGCCAGGCCGATTTAGCTGATTTTGGTTTTGAAATGTTTGTCTTAGCCCAGGGAAGGTTTAAACGGTGAGAAATTTTGGAAAAAATTCAAGAAAGATAGTGAAAACAACAATTTTAATTTCCCATACAAAGTGTTCCTACTATAGTCGAATGTCATAACAGCAAAGATGACGAACCTACCTATCAATAGTGTCATTATCACAAAGAATCGACGTCATATTTGTTGGTTGTCAAATATGACTTTCTCAGAAGTGACATAGTAATGACACAATACTAATAGACATCAAAAAAGGAGTTGAAATATGTAGTGACTGTTTATGGTAAATCATGCTTTGTACAGTACCTAGGAATAAATAATAGAAATTTGTAAATTTCATAAACACTCGGATTGTAAATTACAAAAATGATTGCAAAAAATGTAACCAGTGTCAGCAATGCGAATAGACCAGAAAATGGGGGCTGAACGCAGAACGAGGTTTGTGGATTCACATAGAGTTGTATAACTTTGCATATGGTAAGACCTACATCACATTATATAGGTCTGCCATGTTAACCAAGGTGATACCTATTACAAAATAAAACGGATCCTCATTATTTTCTGAAGTACCTAAATCTGTAATTTTAATATAATCATATTTTATCCTTTAGTCATAAATTTATTTGGCGAGAACTTTCTTTACTGAAGTCTAAAGGGCTGCCAGGTTTTTATATCGACATCATTCGAGACATGTACCGAAATTCCAAATCCATAGTTTAGACCTCTGTCGGAGAGGAGAGACAAAATTCCCATTAACGTCGGTGTCGTCCAGCGATCAGTCTTAGTATGTTTTTGTTATTCTTATATATTAGACATTTGTGGTTTCTTATATATTAGACGAATTGTCAAGTAGTATCATGGATCCACATGGACCAGGAGGCTTGCCGCCGAAGCTGAAGCCGATTACCATCGAGTATTTTGATTCCAAAAATAGGTCTTACGTTTAAGTTATTGACAAGTATATTCAGCTTAGTCCGTAGAGCTCCAGAGTTACTGTCAGTTAAGCTAAACACAAGTATCATACTTCCAAGTTGAAGTTTGATTTTCGTGATCAGAAACACCGGTGGGGATCGTCTTCAGCTTAGCCGGTAGGTGTCCATGTATGCTGATATAATTGCACTGGCGGATGCGGATAGAGGGCAGTTGGTGCGATGAGTGAATTAATGGAAGAGGTCACTTGAGAACTATGGGCTGAATCCGAATACGGGAAAGATCGAGTACTTGGTCTGCAAAACAACAGATCCCCGAACGACCGTGCACATAAGGATATGGTCGAATGCACGGACAGTTTAAGTACTTGGGTTCTGTTCTTCGATCATCGGATAGCATCGACTGCGAGATTTCAGTAGCTTGGACTAAGTGGCTTGAGGTAACCAGTGTCATCTGTGACTAGGGATTGCAATCCCGCATTCCCGCGGGATCACGATGCTTTAATTAATCTGCGGGATCCCGCACATTCAAAGGGCGGATCCGCGGATCCCGCAAATAAAGAATTTGGCGCTAAAACTAAGCAAATTTTTATTTATTACCAAAATCCAAAAAAGTAAGATGAAGAAACCAAAAATACAGATCGTACAGTGCTACAAACTTATCTGACCCGGTGGCCAAATTTGGAACTAAAGTCGCCATCTTGGAATGTAGTATTGCCAGGTACAATTAATTTACTTACCGCGTATACACATTCCTTTGAGGGGTATTTTTTTAAATACATATTATCTTTTTCTGCACATATTTCATTTCTTACAATAAAAAAATCGTCAACGAGTTGTTTCTGTGCAATATTATAACTCTCTAATATTATATAATAGCTATGATCGCGACTTAACGTGGTCCATTTTTAAAACTAATCAACAAAAAATAAAAGGCAATTGATATTCAATTGAAACACCACACAACACAATGAATAAGTATATCAATGCTAATTTATTTTAACAGTGTATATATTTCTTTGATTTATAAGTTTCCTCTAAAACGGGCGGCATTTCGTTTAATGGCAGCACTTAAGTCGATCGCACCGCCCCCGCCACCGGGCCAGATAAGTTTGTGGCACTATACATATACATTCTTCATGCCAAGAAAAGTTGCAATACTTACGCCAAGAAATAAATAAAATTATAGAAAAAGTCGTAGTACAAGACGATGAAATATATGCAGATGACGTCTTGGAAAAACACCTATAGCTAGAACATCTGCTACTGATACAAATCCTACTCGAACGCTAAAAGAAGAATGAGAAAAAAGCTTCTACAAGAAAAAAAATATTTAAGAAAAAACCAGACATTGTTGTCTGGCTTTTACATTCATTTGACATTCGTGGTATTAGACGAATTGTCAAGTAGTAACATGTACCCACATGGACCAGCTCTGTGCGGTGGGTCGACGGGTGTTCATGTATGCTGATATAATTGCACTGGCGAATGCGGATAGAGTGCAGTTGATGCGATGAGTGAATTAATGGAAGAGGTCACTTGAGAACTATGGGCTGAATCCGAATATGGGAAAGACTTGGGCTGCAAAACAACAGACCCCACGACCGTGCACTTAACAGATATGATCGAATGCACGGACGGTTTAAGTACTTGGGATCTGTTCTTCGATCATCGGATAGAATCGACTGCGAGATTTCAGTAGCTTGGACTAAGTGGCTTGAGGTAACCAGTGACATCTGTGACTCGGAAATTTCGTCAAGTTGAAAGGACAAATATATAAATCCAAGATTAGACCATTTGTTAGTAAAAAATCGTCAATACTTGAGCGACACGTACAGGTGTTGTCTTTCATGGAGTTGAATATGCTGCGCAGTATGTGCGAAGTTTCGTAGAAGGACCGCGTCAGGAATTCTCGGACATGGCAAGCAAACTGCAAGAGAGTCAATTGGGCTGGTATTGTCAAATTTTATGGAAAGCGGCAAGTTAGGAAATAAATGTCTTGCAATGGCACATCCTCCAGGTTCGGGCACACAGGGTAGGCACTTCTTAAAGAGAAACAGACCTTAGATCGTATATATGTGTTAAGTAGATAGATGTAGGTGAAACAAAGTTCACCGGGTCATCTAGTTAATTTAATATATTTTTTAATTTAATTATTAATCTGTGTCAACTAGCTAATAAATTGGTCATAATTGGAACTATTTGTTTCTCATCAGGCGCTTAGTGAAGTTACAACCTTTTTAGAAATACCTACCGATGTTCCAAGTGTAATCCGTACTCCTAATAGCGACTTGTGATACTGCTAGATGATAGAATATACGACGGCGACGACGGGCTTTTTCCCGCAGGTCGCTTTTGCTCGCAGCTACAAATTGGTTTAATCGCGTGGCTTTCTGTCGCATTAAGTGCGCCGTTTCTTGCTACGCGCCTCTTCCCCTAACGAAGGATTATGACAGAATACTGATTATGATGCGCTCCAAAGTTTTAATTGCGAAACTGTCCTTAAAGTTCGCTTCATTCTCGCACTACCACGAATATACTGATTGCGAAATTCTTGCGCTGCGTTGAATTATTCTAGAGCGGGCGGGACGCAGCAAAAACGGAAGCGGGAAATGTCTCGTTCCGTCCTCGATCTGGATGACTCGGGATATTGTGTTCAAAGGATTATGAATTAGAATTGAATTTGCGTCGATGTTAACGTTCGTGCAGTTCGGCGTTGGCACGGGGCCACACCGCCCCCGCCGCGAGCGGCCGCGGCCCGGGGATAAATCTGGGCGAAATGTTTTATTTACACCTTTACGAAGAAAGATGTGCTGCACATAACAATGCTTCTAATGTATAAAGTTCATAATTTTGAATTTTTTAAGCCGAACAATGTTCATTTCTGAAACCCTTCTCTTAGATTTCCACGACGATAAGTCTTTACTAATCATTAGACAAGGTCCTGTAAACCAGCACACGGCTCAATTGATCAAGTATCACTAGCACATTGGTGATCTATTATCTCGTCAACAAAGAGCACGAGTCCTTAAGTTCTAATTGACTCGGCTCAATATTACATGACTCACTGCACTAACTAATCTCGTAGTATCGAGTCGAGCTTCAGTCATTTTACGAAGACTCGAATCTTTTTCAAGCTGTTCATACTCCAGTATGTAAAACATGACTTGAAAGTCATTTTGGGAAGTACGTTCGAGTTAGATTTGAATTGAATGCTGTATATCACAAAGTGGTTCATTTAGAATACATTTATAAAAAAAAAAACAATAAAACAATAACATTAATTTAACAATAACTTGAAAATGGCTGGGTACATAACGTGCACAGTGAGCCACTTGCATTCATAGTTGATTCATTCATATTTTAACATAACACGGTCGATTAGGCGTGACAAGAAAAGTGTAGCTGCGTACGGACAATTACCCTATTGAAGATCTCTATTTGAGATTGAAACTGCGACCTTACTGCCTAAGCTGGAACCGGTTCAGATCGAATTTTTTGATTCCCAAACTAAGACCTAGGTTTTAGTTATTGAGAAACATCTTCAACTTAGTTGCTATAACTTTAGGGTCCATATTATCGGATAAGTTACGTCTAAGTTGAAATTTTGCGATAAATAAACCCAGTCGGAGTCAACATACGAGAAGTACATTTGTCGACCGTTCCATGCCATTGTTTTTACAATGCTCCAGAATTCATGATTTATGTTCAAATATAATTATAATTTATTACAATTTTATTCTAAAGTATGAATTTTTGTATAAGTGTATTAAAATGAATTTTTAAAGGTATTTGTAATGCGGGCTGGATGTATTGTGCCAAACTTTGTATTCTATACCAGCTGTAGCCCGCGACTTCCTCTGCGTGGACTTCATATCTGTTATTAACTTATAAACTCCATTTGAACTTGGCGAACCAAGCTGAAACATGCGCCATATTTTAAGTTAGACCTCCAGCAATACAACTGTGAAAACCGCATCCAATTTCGTGCAGTAGTTTTGCGGTTTGTTCATACAGACAGAAGTGAAATCTAAAAATAATTGTTTAGGCTTCTATGGCTTTTAATACTACATAGGGTGGAAAACAAGCATGCGGCCCGCCTGATATGAAGCAGTTACTGTAGCTATATAAACATTCACAATATGAATTATCGATCGCGAATTGCAATTCCCTAATATAGCTACGATACGCGCTTCTCATCAGGCAGGCCGTATGCTTGTCTGTCACCCGTTGTAGTATAAAAAAAATATAGCCCACTTACAATTCGATTATATGATAAGATTCTGCAAAGAATGACGATTTGTTAATAAAATTAATTTCCTATAATTCTTGAGAGGTGGATATAATAAATAATAATAATAAAATGTCTTTATTGCAGGCAAAATACCCATTTAAATGTATGAGAATAAAACCGTCAGTAGTAGGCATGTAAAGGTGCCTATTTTGTGTCAAATTGTAACATAAATAGTATTACAAAGTTATTTACTTATTTCATTCAGGTGAATATTGTGATTGTGATATATTGCGAGTCGGACTCGCGCACGAAGGGTTCCGTACCATTATCTATAAAAACGGCAAAAAAAATCACGTTTGGTGTATGGGAGTCCCCCTTAAATATTTGTTTTATTTTTAATTAATTTCTTATTTGTGCGAGATGCTGGGATTGTTGGAGAGAGTGTGATCGAGTAAAAATCCGATGCCAAATCACTAGGTACACAGCGTGGATTTATTTGCCACAAGTCTTCTTACAGAGTAACTATTTTCTACTCAGGAGCGCTTCAGTGTTTTCTTTCTTCTATTTTCTTATTCAGGAGCGCTTGAGTATTTTTCTTGTTTGCCCGTCGTCTTCAACTGGAGCTGGAACTGGAACTGACGAACGTAGGACATGCTCCGATTAATAAAATGAAATTAAAAGTAGGTCAATCTATAAGGTCGCGAAAAGGGTTGACCAATCAGAGCGATTGAATTATTTATAATCGACTCTATCTCTATCTCTTTCTAAAATTTGCTATCTCTTCCTATCGGCATGTCCTGACATTCGAAAGTTTTACAAATATTGTACAATCTATTTTTCTATAACGAGGGCTTATATAACTAACTTATTATAACAAGAATTATCTAAATACGATCATTATTTACAAAGTTATAAGCATTTTAGTGCAAAGTGCTTACGTCGCGGTAACGCCTCTTCAGGGCACCCTAGCGGGATATTGAAAAACGTCAATTTCTATCCTTTATTGGTTTAAAACTTACAATCTAATGTTAAACACGTAAAATATACATTATCATCTATTAACCAAAACAATAATTACACTTAAGGATCTATTACAAGCAAAGTTATACGACTTTCAAATTTTCATAATAAAAAGTGATTCTTACTATTTCTTACGAACTATCTTATAATTTTATAAACTTATAACTACGTATAACCGTTATCTATACATAATATCTATTAGTAATCGTTGTCCTGCACATTTCTCCCGCCGTGCATCGTAGTCGCCGCCGCTCGACACGATGCAGTAGATGCCTGTGCAGGCTTGCTGGTGTTCACCGGGATGACGATGACTTTCTTAGCTGGCCGTCGGAGCACTCCCCCTCTGGTAGCCACGTCGACTGTTCTGACGACTCCGTCGGGGCCCGGGTATGTGGCGCAGATTCGTCCACGTACCCAGGTGTTGCGTGGATGGTTGCCGTCGACGATGAGGACCAGGTCGCCGTTGTGCAGAGCAGGCCCTCGTCCATGGGGCTCCCGCCGGTTTCGGAGTTCAGGCAGGTACTCCCGGACCCATCGGGCCCAGAAGATGTCGGCAAGGCGCTGTGAGGCGCGCCAGCAGGCGCGCAGGTTCAGGTCGCGCTCGCTAAACTCGCCCGGTGACTGCAGGCGTCCTGGCCCGCCCAGGAGGAAGTGGTTCGGTGTGAGGGCTTCTGGGTCTTCTGTGCTGACGGAGACGTGCGTGAGTGGCCTGCTGTTCACCGTGTGCTCGGCCTCGACGAGCAAGGTCTGCAGGACTTCTTCCGACGGGTGGCGCTCATGCAGTGTGGCAGAGAGCGCTGTCTTTACAGAGCGCACCATACGCTCCCAAGCGCCGCCCATGAATGGAGCGCCCGGGGGTATGAAGCGCCAGTCGATGGTCTTCTTTGATGCTTCCTCTGCCATGGCCGAGTTGATCGCCTGGCGTAGTTCCTTGTCGGCTCCGTGGAAGTTGGTTGCGTTGTCGGACCACAGTTGCGTTGGACGTCCTCGGCGTGCGATCATGCGTCTCAGCGCCATGATGGCGGAGTCGGTGCTGAGGGAGGCGGCCATTTCCAGATGGACAGCGCGCGTGGTGAGACACGTGAATAGAGCCACGTATCGTTTCTGGTGGGTCCGTCCCACGGTGATTGTGAGTGGACCGAAGAAGTCCCACCCGGTGTAGGTGAAGCTTCGCTGATGGTGTGCGAGGCGACATGGAGGGAGGTCACCAGTCGCAGGGTGCGGTGGAGACGCCGTACGCATACGGCACCTGATGCAGCTTCTGATGACCGCCTTCACAGTGGGTCTGAGGCGTATGACCCATCGTTCTTGACGGCACTCGTTGACGGTTGCTTCGACGCCCGCGTGATGGAGCTGCTGATGAATGTGTTCAATCCACAGCCTTGTTGCACGGTGTTCGCCATGCACCACCAGTGGATTCTTCAAGTCTTCAGGTACACCGGTAGCTGCTTCTATTCGTGTTTTCAGCCGTAGTTCGTTGTCGGTGAATTCGACGGTCAGCTGATGCAACTTACTATTTTTCTGTAGTGGTCTTCCGATCTTCATATCGCCGATTTCTTCACCAAAGGAGTCTTCTTGTGATGCTCGGATGATTAAGTTCTCGGCGCGGCGTAACAAGTCAGCTGAGATCGGCCTATAGTGCCTTATTGAAGTTGCAGTGATTTTTTCTGTGTGTTTGACTGCTTGTTTCTTCTTATAAGTTCGGCGCCAATCTGAATCATCCGTAGCATTTTTCTTTGTTCGTTTATAACTCACTATTTGTTTTGGCGGTCGACATAGTTCGATAAATTGAAGTACTCGTGCCGTTGCGCGTAGATAGCGTTCCCATTTTGAAAATCGCTCGACTGTAGGTAGACTGTATACTAGGCTCGGCGACGCTTCTTTGGTTGTTACGGCGTATGTTCTTTCTTCTCCCGTGTCCTTCTGCGTACTTCTTTCTGCTTCCTGTGGCCATAATTCGGGTTCCTCGTACAAAAATTCGGGGCCACGGAACCAACGGTGAAGGCTGGTGAAGTCTGTAGGGACGTCTCTGGTAGCGTCGTCGGCGACGTTGATTTTCGTAGGTAGCCACCTCCATTCGTTCGCCGCGCTGTGTTCTTCGATTGCTGCGATGCGGTGAGCGACGAAAGGTTTGTAAGACCTTGAACCCGTGCGAATCCAAGTGAGCGATGTCCTGCTGTCAGTCCAGTAGTATGTGGCTTCGGGCTTCTGCTCGTGTTCCTTCCTTACAGCTGTTGCCATGCGTGCACCCAACACTGCTGCCTGTAGCTCGAGTCGCGGAATCGAAGTAAGCTTGAGCGGTGCGACTTTAGCTTTGGCCGTGATGAGTGTCACGTTAACGCTGTCGTCTTCAGAAACAGTGCGCCAATATAGCGCGGCGGCGTACGAGGCTTCGCTGGCATCCACGAAGACATGCAGTTGGAGTGATCTTGCCGTACTGTAGCCTGGGTAGCATCTTGGCACGGTGACGTCGCTGAGATTCTTGAGGTGTTGCATCCATCGGCTCCATGCTTCTGCCAGGTCTTGATCCAAGCATTCATCCCAGTCGGTGCCACGCCTCCAGACTTCTTGAAGTATCTGCTTGGCTCTAATGGTGATTGGCGACACCAGGCCGAGCGGGTCGAAGAGTGACATCACTATCTTCAATGCTTCTCTCTTGGTCGGCGTGTTGCTGTTCAGTACCGTTGCTGGGACGCGCACCAGGTCCAAATTGAAACCCAGCTGGTCTTCATTCGGTCGCCATATGAGACCGAGTACTCGTTCGAGCTGGCATCCATCTTCTAAGTTCACCATGGAGTCTTCCGATGCTGCTTCTCCCAGCTGTTGCAGTAGTTGGATGGAATTCGAAGACCATTTCTTGAGTTCGAAGTGTGCGTGTTGATGGATTCTTCGAACTTCTCGGGCGATGTGAACGGCGTCTTCGATGTTTCTGAAACTATCTAGGTAGTCGTCGACGTAATGATTCTTCTTGATGGCTTCTACGGCGTGTGGGCTTTCTTCTATGAACTTCTCAGCGTTGATGTTCTTCACGTAGATTGCAGTCGCAGGCGAGCTTGACGCGCCGAAAATCACGGATTTCATTCTATATTCTTCTGGCGGTTTGCTGTCACGTCGATTTCCACGCCACAAATAACGCAATGCATCTCTATCTTGTTCGCGCAGTTCTATTTGCATAAACATTTCCGCTATATCTGCAGTTACGGCGATCGGATATTGACGGAAACGCATCAGTACACTCGGCAGCGGCTGCAGTAAGTCAGGACCGATGAGTAGTTGATCGTTGAGTGAAGTCCCATTAGTCTTGGCTGCGGCATCATGCACTATTCTCATTTTCTCGGGTTTCTTCGGGTTGAAGACAGGAAAGTGCGGTAGGTACCAACTTCTATTAGCGTTTGTTCTTGTAGGCGGCGCAAGTTCGGCGTAGCCCTTTGCTACGAGTGCCTCCATTTGTTCGCAGTACCTCTTCCTGAACTCTGTGTCACGATCTAATCTTTTCTCAACTGTGTGAAGCCTCCTTAGAGTATTTTCGTAATTATCTGGCATCTTGATTTCTTCACTCTTCCATAATAAGGCGGTCTGGTACTTTCCCTCCGAAGTCCTCTTAGTGTGTTCTTGCAAAATACGAAGTGCCTTTTCCCCTGGGTCGCTGTTTGGTCTTCTTGGATCGATGTAGAGGTTGTCAGCTGTTATGAAGTTCTTCACTACTCGGTCCATGTCTTCATCAGCTGAGTGGTTGATGAAGTTGACTCGATGTCCCAAGGTTCGAGTGTGGCTGCCGTGTAACACCCATCCTAGTTGTGTACGCGATGCAACTGGCTGATTTCTTCTACCTATTCGGGATTCTGTAGACAGCAGAAGGTGCCAGTTATCCTGGCCGATGAGGATCTTTGGCTTCATGATGCCATGCTGTAGCTGATGAGAGATGTCCCGTAGATGTTCGCACCCAGTGATTGCTTCTTGAGGTATCTTCTGAGCTGCCAAGTCCAAGTTCTTCATGGTGCGCGCCTCTATCTGTAGCTTGTTTGCTCCGTGTCCTCTTGCGTTGAAGGTTACACGATGAGACTTCTTGTAGGTGGCGGTGTCTCCATCGAAGGTCGAGATGTGCAGCGTTTCCTCCGGGCCGTTGGCTCCTATTCGTTGAGCTAGTTCTTCATCTATAAGGGTGATGGTGGAACCATCATCCAGTAGCGCGAAGGTGTCCGCTTCTCCCGCCGGTCCGGAGATGTGCACTGGTGCAATCTTCA
Organism: Hypsopygia costalis; assembly: GCA_937001555.2. Classification (NCBI taxonomy): domain Eukaryota; kingdom Metazoa; phylum Arthropoda; class Insecta; order Lepidoptera; family Pyralidae; genus Hypsopygia; species Hypsopygia costalis. The sequence goes on from OW443325.2 coordinate 284,767, forward strand.
AATACGAGGCTGGTTGCGGCGCCCATGCTGAGTTGATCTTCTCTTCGACTTCGGTCTTCAGGTCTTCCTTCTGTGAATGAAGCATTCGGTGGTGGTAGTGCTTGCAGTCGTTTACTTCGCATCTCTTGGGACGGCAGCTATGTGTACTTTTCCTATATCGCAAACATCGGAAGCAAAGTCGGTGTTTCTTCGCCATATCCCAACGGTCGTGCACTGTTGCGTTCTTGAATTTGTAGCAGTCAGCTGTGGCGTGTCCTTGGCGATCACACAGGTTACATTTCGGCTGCCACTGTTGATTCTGCATATTGTTTACTCGATGACGACGGCGAGTTTCATAACTGTCTGTTGATCCTCCTATGTTCTCTGGCGGTGCATACGGGCTGCATATTTCCGCTTCTCTTCTTATGAAACGGCTAAACTTCAACAGGTCGGGCTCTTCTCTCGGTTGGGTGGCTGCATATTCATACCACTGCCTCTTCATTGTTGGAGTCAATTTCTCAACTATATTCTTCGAGACTTCGGGGTTGTACAGATAATACACACAGTTGAGGGCTTGCATTGTTGCAACGATGTTTTCGACTTTCGTTGCGAAAGTGCAGATATCTCGTGGTGAGTCGGTGAGGCGTGGCAATGCTCGTAGTCGATCCATTTCTGCCATTGCTATTGAGTCTGGCCTCCCGAATCTTGTTTCTAACGTCTTCATAATGCAGTTTGCGTCTGCGTTCGCTATAAATAATCCTTGTACGGCTTCTTTTGCAGCTCCCTTTAAACTTCTTCGTAGTCTCGACAAGTTGTCCGTTGTTGAATATTGATGGGCCGACTCGTAGTACGCTGCTTTGAACGTCAAGTAATCTTGATACGCTCCATTGAAGTTCGGTAGTTCGTGCGTTCTTGATCCTGTGTGTCGGGCTGATAGGACGGCTTGTGAGATGGCTGCTGTTAGTTCTTGCAACTCGGTTCGCCGTTCTTGTTCTTGAGTAGGCGCGGTTGCATGCGGCGTGAAGCTGTTCGGCTGCCAAGAAGCTGCTGTGCTTGCTTGCGGCTGTGACGTCGCTGCGATGTTCACTGGTGACGCAGCGTTGTAGTTCGGATGCCAGGGCGCTGCGATGGCTGCTGGCTGTGACGGCTGCGTCATGTTCGTTGGTGGCAAGGCGGACGACGGAGCGTAGAAGTTCAAGTGCCAGGGAGCTGCAAAGGCTGCTGGCTGGAGTTGCTGCGTCGTCGCAAAGTTCGGTGCCACATTGACAGGCGGTGCGCTGGAGATCGGTGGCCACGGAGCGACTGTGTCCGTTGGCCTGTAGGGCTGCATCGCTGTCTGGTTCGGTGTAGGTGCAGGCGTAGATCTTCCTGCTGGCGGCGGAGGAGGCGGCATCAGTATTGCGGCGTGTTCGTTCACGGAGAGACGCGGAGCCGACGGGAGTGCGGCGGTGACTCCCGCCGGTGTTGGCGCTGGGGTGCTCCAGGATGCGGCAGTGATCACTGGAGCCGGTTCAATAGTCGCCTCTGGTTCTGGTTCATGCTGTCCCTCTGTGATGGCAAGGTGGCTGGTCTGTAGCCACGTGCGGACGCGTTTTTCTCCTCCCTCGCTGTCGACTGCAGATGCTGCGTCTTCTTCATCACTTGATTGTGCTTCTATTTCTGCTATACGAGCTTTGGCGAGTTCCAGCTTCGCTTTGGCGAGTTCATGAAGGGCTTCGGCAAGACGACGGGTTTTCGCAGACTTATGGCTTGAGCTCTTGACACGCGACGGCACGGCTGAAGGCGCACGGAAGTGATGACCGGTGGCAGCAGGCGGCGCGGTGGGCTGCTCTGGACGCGGCGCGAAAGGTTCGGTGGCAGCCTGCGGAACGGCAGGTTGCTCAAGACGCGGCGCGTGTGAATCCAGGGCGGCCTGTTGCATGACTGGCCGCACGGCGCTGGACTCGTTGGCTGTGGCAGCCCGTGGCGATGATGTCTGCTCGGTCGTGGCGGATGTGGCGCCGGTGACTGTAGACTCCGTCGCGGTGGTGGCTTCAGACGACGTAGTCTTCTCTGCAGATGACCCTGTAGCCGTTGTTCCCGATGGTGTGGATCCTCGTGGTTTTCCACCATGCTGTGACCTGGTAACAGGCATCTTGGAAATTACTCGATGATCTCTCCCCAAAAGATCCGGCTCGAAGGACCACTCGATGTGCGAGATGCTGGGATTGTTGGAGAGAGTGTGATCGAGTAAAAATCCGATGCCAAATCACTAGGTACACAGCGTGGATTTATTTGCCACAAGTCTTCTTACAGAGTAACTATTTTCTACTCAGGAGCGCTTCAGTGTTTTCTTTCTTCTATTTTCTTATTCAGGAGCGCTTGAGTATTTTTCTTGTTTGCCCGTCGTCTTCAACTGGAGCTGGAACTGGAACTGACGAACGTAGGACATGCTCCGATTAATAAAATGAAATTAAAAGTAGGTCAATCTATAAGGTCGCGAAAAGGGTTGACCAATCAGAGCGATTGAATTATTTATAATCGACTCTATCTCTATCTCTTTCTAAAATTTGCTATCTCTTCCTATCGGCATGTCCTGACATTCGAAAGTTTTACAAATATTGTACAATCTATTTTTCTATAACGAGGGCTTATATAACTAACTTATTATAACAAGAATTATCTAAATACGATCATTATTTACAAAGTTATAAGCATTTTAGTGCAAAGTGCTTACGTCGCGGTAACGCCTCTTCAGGGCACCCTAGCGGGATATTGAAAAACGTCAATTTCTATCCTTTATTGGTTTAAAACTTACAATCTAATGTTAAACACGTAAAATATACATTATCATCTATTAACCAAAACAATAATTACACTTAAGGATCTATTACAAGCAAAGTTATACGACTTTCAAATTTTCATAATAAAAAGTGATTCTTACTATTTCTTACGAACTATCTTATAATTTTATAAACTTATAACTACGTATAACCGTTATCTATACATAATATCTATTAGTAATCGTTGTCCTGCACATTATTTATTAAGTGAATATAAAACTAAATATTATGTTAGTATTTCAAGCGTCCACCTATTACCATATTACCGTTACCAATTGCGAGCAAAAACGAGCAAAAAAATCACGTTTGTTGTATGGGAGCCCCCTTCAATATTAATTTTATTCAGTTTTTTAGTATATAGCGGCAACAGAAATACATCATCTGTGAAAATTTCAATTGTCTAATTATCACAGTTCATGAGATACACAGCCCAGGTGACATACGGACGGACAGCGGTGCCTTAGTAATAGGGTTCCTTTTTACCCTTTGGGTACGGAACCATAAAAAGTTGTTTTTGTTGTTGCCGTTGCATTTGCAACTTAATAATGTAAGCGTGTCGGATGTAATGATATGCATATCCCTGATTTAATAATTCTCGTATCACGGGAAGATGTAGCACGCCCGGGACTGCCGACCGCGCGTGTGTGTCACGTACGTAACTTATATACTTATATACTAAACACACCGACTGTAGCATTTAAGCAAGCTGTATCTTTGCGGGCGGTTAACTAGCAGCTATGATTCGCTAAGTTGCTATTTCGAAGTTTAAGAAGAGCTAAACGGGATTGCTATTTCATCTTTTATTAGTCTTACGTAAAAGTTTCGATGGAATCTCATTAGTTTGCCATCTGAGCCGAACACATATTGGGAGTACAGTTTAGTTTTTCTTTTGTTTGAGTGGGGGGCAAACGAGCACATGGGTCACCTGATAGAAAGGTATAACCGTTGGTGATAGACCACCGGTTATGGAGATCAGCAACACCAAGGGATTGCCAATCCGTTGCCAGCCTGTGTCGTCCTTCCTTTCTCTTTCTCGCTCACAGGAACACAACAACCCTCAAAGGAATTGTCATTTGGCTGCGGTATTCTGTGAGATGGAGGTACTTCCCAGCTTAAAAAAATACGCTATGTCCTACCTATATTTTCGCCAGAGCCTCGTTTGTCAGTCAGCAGGCTACACCATGTGCAGGTGAGGTTGGTTTTGGTTCAAAGATGTGATGAACCATTTACACCCCACACACACGGTTCTTTTTAATTTATAAAATACGTTACAGTTGTAAGTGCGCAAACGCAATAAGTGACCGTTACCGCCATTATAATGTAAATGGTTGGTCGTTGCAACCGCGGATGTCCTCCTGGTTGACTACTACGCTTGACGCTTGAAACGAGACCACGTCCTTCGTTGACACATATATGAGGTATTTCTCGTTCAATTGTAACTATGTTATATTAGTTGAGGAGCTGAAACCTGTAATTTCATGATGTCGGAAGAGAGTTATGTAGCTAGCAGCGCGTGAAGTTTCTCAAAGTTTCGACAAAGCGGCTTCTAACACGCAAATATTGTATGAAGCTTTAATTAGACAGCTGCCAGTTTCAGTGGTTTCAAGAACTATTGTAAAAGAAAAGTTATAATATACTTTTAGTTTTTCATTTGAAGTGCTTTTCTCTGACAAAGTTTGGGTGTAGCGAAAAGACATGGCAACATTTTACGTGAAGGCTGTTAGCTCATAATCTCGTAACTGCTTATATACCTGCAGGAAGTGAGGGAGAGCGTCACGTCGCGGTGATTTTACTTAGGTAAGCTGCTTGTTTTACGTTAGATGTTTCTATAACATGACATAATATATTCCTCCTACGAGTAACGGCATTCTTTTTCAATTATATTTACTAACACTAAGTGAACGGTGGCTGGCAACTGTTCATGTAGGTAGCAACGTCTACTTTCTGTAGACAAATATCTTAAAAAACTCGGGGCCTGCTGCGAATTGGGGTGTATGTGGCTCACCACTACCTTAGAGCCAAAGCCAACCTCACCTGCACGTGGTCACCCTGCTGATGAACGAACGAGGCTCTGACGAAAGAGAGGTAGGGCTCAGTGCCCGGCTTAGGAAGTACCTCCGCCTCACAGAAGACCGCAGCCAAATAGCATTCCCTGGGGGCATCGACCATTAACATATATTAGTGATCGATGTCTGCAGCGGTTGTTGTGTTCCTGCGAGTGAGTGAGGTCTACAGACAGCATAGAAATGCTTGGGGGATTGCTGTGGCGACATTGTGGGAGCGGCGGAGGATCCCGTCTGTTCATTGCCAGGAGGACTGAGCTGACCCGGCGGCCAGGGAGACCCGTTGAAACGGTTGTTCCGCTGGCCGCCCGCGGTATAGTACAGGGGCCCAATCGTGGCTAACCACCTCGAGAGGCTGCCCTATCATACCGCGCATAATCTCGGGGTAGATCGTCGTGCCGGTTGGTGACCGGAAGGTGGGGACCCGGCGACTACCTCCGAGGGGGTGCGGGGGCCCTTCCGTCCGTCGGGTCAGTGCAGCTCCTCTAACGGCAAGTTTATGGAGGGACGGGTTCACCGCCCCCTTCCCCTCTGTCGCGACAGCAATTTCCTATCTTCACGTTTCCCTTCCTACACTTATGACAGCGCAACAAAAGAGAACTGGTCATACAGCGGTGCACTCCCCCACCACCCTGTTAAAGGTGGAGTTTGCTAACATCCGCGGACTCCACGCAAACCTCAACGCCGTCCATCAGCACCTCGAGACGGCCCGGCCTGCCTTGCTGTTTCTGACGGAGACACAAATCCAGCGTCCAGCGGACACTTCTTACCTGCAGTACCCCGGCTATGTACTTGAGGAGAACTTCCACGCGAAAGCCGGGGTTTGTTTGTTTGTCCGTTCGGATGTTTGTTGTCGCCGTCTGCGCTGTTATGAAGATCCCTCCTTTCCCGTCCTTTGGGTGCATGTGACTATGGGCCTCCGGAGCCGGCTGTACATGTGCCTGTACCGATCACACAATGGGGATATGGAGACAACTCGACTCTTCGAGTACCTTAGTCGGACGGTAGATGAAGCGCAGGAGCGGTACCCTACTGCGGAGATGGTGTGTTTGGGGGACTTTAACTGCCACCACGACTCTTGGTTGGGTTCCTCCACAACCAACCATGCAGGAAGGACCGCTCATGCGTTCGCTCTGTCCCACAGCCTGACGCAATTGGTAGATCAACCTACCAGAATACCTGACATTGCTGATCAGGCGCCCTCTTTGCTCGACCTACTGCTGACCACCCACCCTGAGGGATACCGGGTTTCTGTTGAGGCACCTCTGGGCACCTCTGATCACTGCCTGGTGTCCACAATAGTGCCAAGCGTAGTCCTGCCGCAACCCGCGGCAGTCAAGCGCCGTGTATGGCACTACTCGTCAGCAGATTGGGACGGTATGCGCGACTACTTTGCTTCCGTCCCATGGGGGCAGTGCTGTTTCAGTGAGAAGGATGCTACGGCGAGTGCTGCGGCTATTGTTGGCGAGATTGGCATTGGGATGGAGTATTACATCCCTTACTCCGATGTCGCCATCAAGAGCCGGAGACGCCCGTGGTTTAATCGCGAATGCGCCGATGCCGTTAGTAACAAGCAAGCGGCGTACCGTGCTTGGACCAGGGGCCGCGCCCACAATGATCCCAACATCAACTCGCTGAAATCAGCCTACAACGCTGCCACCAAGGTATGCAAGAGGGCATACATCAGAGCGGACGCACAGCGCGTTGCACGAGTGGGACAGGAGTTGGTGTCGCATCCCACTGGGTCACGCAGCTACTGGCGACTAGCTAAAACTGTGCAGGCCAACTTTTGTGAACCGTCGCTGCCACCGCTGAGATGCCCCGATGGCTCACTGGCACATCAGCCGCAGGAGAAAGCCGACCTCATGGCTAGCCTCTTTGCGGCTAACTCCCGGATCGATGATTGTGGCACACAACCAACAACTATACCCTCCTGTGGTTCTAACATGCCTGATATTCGTATCAGGCAGTGTGACGTGCGATCAGAACTACAATCACTCGATGTCCGAAAAGCCAGTGGTCCAGACGGTATTCCGGCGATAGTACTAAAAAAATGTGCAGCAGAGTTGTCTCCGGTGTTAACGCGCCTCTATCGTCTCTCGTACTCAACCGGTTGTGTTCCGGAAGCTTGGAGAGAAGCTAATGTGCAACCGGTCCCAAAAAAGGGAGACCGTTCGGATCCATCAAATTACCGCCCCATAGCCGTAACCTCAGTACTGTGCAAGATCATGGAGAGGATCCTCAATAACCAACTGATCCGCTACCTAGAAGATCGTTCCCTAATTAATGACCGACAATATGGATTTAGGCCGAAACGATCAACGGGTGATCTTCTAGCGTATGTGACGCACCTCTGGGGTGAGGCAATCGATAAACATGGTGAATCTATGGCAATCAGCCTAGATATTGCCAAGGCGTTTGATCGGGTCTGGCACAAAGCACTTCTCTCCAAACTTCCGGCATACGGTCTGCCTGTCCAGCTTTGTGACTGGATTGCTAGCTTCCTGCATGAGCGTAGAATCCGCGTCCTTGCAGATGGTTGCGCTTCGCGGTTCATGCCAGTGAATGCTGGCGTCCCCCAGGGTTCCGTTCTATCGCCCACCCTCTTTCTGCTTCATATCAATGATATGCTACCTCTAGGAAACATTCATTGCTATGCTGACGACAGTACGGTTCATGGGCGATATTTCGGTCGACCTGGTGCTGGTAGGACAGAGATTGGTGAGAAACGGGAGACTCTTGTCGTTGAACTGGATCGGGTGTTGGATCTCATTAGTAAATGGGGTTCCAGCAATCTGGTCGAGTTCAATGCTAAGAAAACCCAAGTGTGCGCGTTTTCCACAAAAACATCTCCATTCCATCCTACCCCCAGCCTTCAGAGCACTTCGCTTAATTTACGAGAGAGCTTGAACATGCTAGGCATGGATATTCGCTGCAACCTTAACCAAAGGGAATATATTGAGAGCCTCATTTCAACAGCCTCAAAGAAACTCGGGATCCTGAACAGGGTGCGGCGGTTCTTCGCGCCGGACCAGCTTTGTCTTTTGTACAAGACTCAAGTTCGGGCCTGCGTGGAGTACTGCTCGCATCTCTGGGATGGTTCCGCCCAGTACCTCCTCGAGGCTCTCGACAGGTTGCAGCGACGAGCGGTCCGTATAATTGGTGACGAAGAGGTCACCAAGAATCTTGAACCTCTTCAGCTCCGGAGAGATATTGGCTCACTTAGCGTATTTTATCGCCTATACCACGGAGAGTGCTCTGAAGAACTGTTTTCCCTTATCCCTTCCTCCCCTTTCCGTCACCGAACAACACGTACAGGCTTGCGATGCCACAATTTCACCGTTGGTATCATTCCGTCGCGTACTAAAAAGTTTGGCAACTCCTATCTATGTCGCACTATTAAAAAGTGGAACGCGTTGCCGGCATATGTATTTCCTCAATCATACAATATGGGATCCTTCAAGCGAAGCGTGAAGAAGCATCTTGTGGGCCAGCATGGCAGCGGCAACTGACAGGACATCAAGGTCTCTTGTCCGTTGCCGTTGCGATTGGGGCTCTTCTTTTCGCTTACCATCAGGCGAAGTGGAGCCAATATGCTGAGCTAATATAAAAAAAAAAAAAAAAAAAAAAAAAATGAAATTCAGAAGTTTATATAAGTATTTACTATATTTTATTTATGTAATAATTATCGATGAATACAAGTATATATAATAAATTTGTTTCCATTGATAATTATTATATATAGTGTGTCTTGAGAGCAACGTCAACAATGTCTTGCGCTTTTTGACTTCGCATAGATCTTCGATTCCATTTCTGTGCCACTTCTCCTCCCGAAAGTCGAATATTGTGGAATTAGGAAATTACCACTGAAATCTTTTCAAAGTTATCTTACTGGCAAAGAGCCAATGTGTAAAGATTGAAGAATCAATTAGTAACACTCTACCAGTCGATTTTGGTATCCTTCAAGAAAGTGTGCTTGGTCCCACCTTGTTCCTCATATATATGGATGACATACTTATGGTTTCCTAAAAGATACAGAAGTCTTTTATTATATCGACGACGCCGTAGTACTATTTTATGGCAAAAAAATGGGACTCTGTTGAAGAAATAGGCATTGATATAAAGCTATATGTCTGGCTCAACAACAATTTTCTCAAGTTTGAGCCATTGGCACTCCACTGTCGCTGCACTGAATCACTTTTATCGATTATATCACGGCGAATATTCGGTAGAGCTCTACGACCTTATTAATAGGAGATAGTCTTGGAGAAAAAAATGGGATGTCACCATTGCATTAAATAAACTACGCCAATTATGCGAATGCAAATATTAAATAAATTATGCAAATGTAAAATAAGATGTGCACTCTATGCAACGGGTGCCAGTCACCAAAAATCAATAACGACATTTATAATTATAATAAATTTATTTCATTCACGGACTCATTATGTATGTTTGTCACAGTGTCGTACTCCGGAGTCAGCGCTCGGCACTCATTCTGCTGACGAAGGCCTATAGGTCCGCTAGCACGGATGTCCTGCCTGTGGAGTTCTCCCCGCCGATCTGGAGGTGACCCAGGCTGGTCCCCTGGAGGGAGCGCGCAGCTCCGCGAAAGGTAGGGAGTTGAGCAGACGAAAACGTGATATTTGGGGAGCAACGGTGCGAGAGTGGCAGAGTCGTTGGGCTGATGACATGAAGGAAAGGGAATTGCAGCTATTCTTCCGGGTTCGCCTCAAGGCTACTTGGGTCGAGTCCGATTGCCAGACTTCGCAGATCCTCTTGATTCAAGGGATCTTCAGGAAGCGACAACATGAGATGGGATCGTATTAGCGGAGTACTTTCGTATGTGGGGAAGATTAGGAGGACAGAGACCACATTCTTTGGTCCTGTCGTCTATATAGGGAAATCAGGGATAGAATGTTGGAGGGCATTCGGCGCCCCGAGGCATGCCTCGTATACCACCCCGACCTCGTTTTTTCGGCCGCGAACTTTGCCGCTCTGCGTGGGTTCGCTCATCCGTGGCACACGAGAAGGAGCGAGCGAGAGGAGAGGATATGAAAAGGCAGGTGTGGAATAGCGGATTCAGGAGTAGTATGGTCTGCGACGACGGCGTAGGTATGAATCTAGCTGCCTCAGAACTGGGAGAAAGCTGTACTAAGGGACAAAGGATATAGAGGTAAAGAATTTGTAGGGAGATAAGAATTTTCCGCGACATGAAATAACCTCTGAGCAAAGTGCCGCGCGCATCTCCGGCGATTCAGCTCATATGTCCGCGAGGTCGGTGGATCCTCGCGTGGACGGAGGGTTTGCTCGGATATTAGGTCCTTCGAAAGTAATGTGAAGAGGCACCTTCTAGACCGGCATAGTGAATGCAACGAGATGACATGAATCAACATGAAATGCATGTGACTTCTCCGAGTCCTGCGTCTCGTCAGGTAGGCGCCGGTTATCACATGCCGCGTCCAAATAAAGAAAACGTACATACACAGAATTATTTGCGTAATTTCTAACTGTAATATAATTAATTTTGTTCTTGTCTATTATTATTTTAATTTCTAAAACACAGTAAGAATTGTGAGTAAATTTCGATTCTGATGTGACAGAGATGGGTTCGACCTGCGTTGGGGACCAAAAGAATAGTCTTGAGTAGTACATGTACGATGTACTAATAGGTGACGGTACTTGACACTGTACTAAAAGAAACGTTACCAAACGCGAACTCTTATTCGGACTAATCGGACTATTCGTACAGTGTACTAGGTTATCCAAGCCCGAAACACTTGTCTGTCTGTGGTCTGTCCGAGAGACAAAGAATAAAGCGTCTCGCAATGTTATCGTAAGAGTAAGCGAGATAGGAGGTAAGCGCACTACACGGGTATAAATCGCTTTCAGCGCCGTGTGTTTTATTCATAGAAAATCTTATACAGCGCTGTATAGTGCTTGTAATTACCAAATTTATATAGATCACGTGATTATATTGCCGGCTACATTTCTGAGTACTAATAGGTATGTACTAATAGTACTATTAAGGTGTACTAGTACATTAATCGGACTGTACTATTACAGTGCGCACCTAAGGGTGTCCGATTAAGCACAAGACTACAAAAGAAATGATGTTACTAAAGAGATTTGAATGTATTTGGTTGTTACGACTGTCTGTGTGCAAGAAATAAACATTATTATTATTGTTATATAAATTCAGGACCACTATAGAAGGCAATACTTTTTGTTTTCGGGCGTCTAATTTCCGACCGTAAGTATTTTCTCGCAGAGCAAAGGGGAAGGCCACGAGATTGTATTTACTGTGAAAGCTGTTTAAAGTTAAGTCAGTTGGGATGGGTGGCGATAGTCGCCGAGCGCCGCGGCGCCGCCGGCCTTCATCAGGCGTCAAATTTCCGTGTTGAATATTTGTTGCGGTTCGCTGGCGACACTCGGCGGGCGGGCGGGCGAGGAGCTACGAGGTAGGTAACTCTTTTCTATTTCAACGACACGAACACAGGTGTTGGCTACTAAATCTTTTGTCATAGAAAACTAGCTGTGTTCGCGGCTTCGCCCGCATGAATGTCGGCCTTCGTGCTAACAGATAGACTATGTCTTTCCTCGGGATATAATATGAATGTGCAGGCCTTTCATTTAAATCCGTTCAGCCGTTTAGTTGTGAGAAGGTAACAAGCAGACGATACACATTCCCGTTTGGATGAGAAAAACAAGAAGAAGAATTATTTGATAATTATTTTTAGTGATTGAGGAATCCGATAGCGTCGTTACGTGTGCTAATCTAATCGATTACACAAGGTAAACAATGTCGACCATAGTCTGTCTATGGATACGTCTTATTTATTTAAAGGTCCTATGTGCGTTGATAGGCACGGCAAGTCATAAGTTCAAGCTGTTGTTTGTAGATTGACAGTCATTCAGTCAAGAAACTGGCCGTCGGATGGCTCGAAAATCGTGTTGCCAATTCCACCTCAATTTACAATTATTAGCTACTAGATGACCCGGTGAACTACATCTATCTACTTAACACATATATACGATCTAAGGTCTGTTTCTCTTTAAGAAGTGCCTACCCTGTGTGCCCGAACCTGGAGGATGTGCCATTGCAAGACATTTGTTTCCTAACTTGCCGCTTTCCATAAAATTTGACAATACCAGCCCAATTGACTCTCTTGCAGTTTGCTTGCCATGTCCGAGAATTCCTGACGCGGTCCTTCTACGAAACTTCGCACATACTGCGCAGCATATTCAACTCCATGAAAGACAACACCTGTACGTGTCGCTCAAGTATTGACGATTTTTTACTAACAAATGGTCTAATCTTGGATTTATATATTTGTCCTTTCAACTTGACGAAATTTCCGAGTCACAGATGTCACTGGTTACCTCAAGCCACTTAGTCCAAGCTACTGAAATCTCGCAGTCGATTCTATCCGATGATCGAAGAACAGATCCCAAGTACTTAAACCGTCCGTGCATTCGATCATATCTGTTAAGTGCACGGTCGTGGGGTCTGTTGTTTTGCAGCCCAAGTCTTTCCCATATTCGGATTCAGCCCATAGTTCTCAAGTGACCTCTTCCATTAATTCACTCATCGCATCAACTGCACTCTATCCGCATTCGCCAGTGCAATTATATCAGCATACATGAACACCCGTCGACCCACCGCACAGAGCTGGTCCATGTGGGTACATGTTACTACTTGACAATTCGTCTAATACCACGAATGTCAAATGAATGTAAAAGCCAGACAACAATGTCTGGTTTTTTCTTAAATATTTTTTTTCTTGTAGAAGCTTTTTTCTCATTCTTCTTTTAGCGTTCGAGTAGGATTTGTATCAGTAGCAGATGTTCTAGCTATAGGTGTTTTTCCAAGACGTCATCTGCATATATTTCATCGTCTTGTACTACGACTTTTTCTATAATTTTATTTATTTCTTGGCGTAAGTATTGCAACTTTTCTTGGCATGAAGAATGTATATGTACGATCTGTATTTTTGGTTTCTTCATCTTACTTTTTTGGATTTTGGTAATAAATAAAAATTTGCTTAGTTTTAGCGCCAAATTCTTTATTTGCGGGATCCGCGGATCCGCCCTTTGAATGTGCGGGATCCCGCAGATTAATTAAAGCATCGTGATCCCGCGGGAATGCGGGATTGCAATCCCTAGTCACAGATGACACTGGTTACCTCAAGCCACTTAGTCCAAGCTACTGAAATCTCGCAGTCGATGCTATCCGATGATCGAAGAACAGAACCCAAGTACTTAAACTGTCCGTGCATTCGACCATATCCTTATGTGCACGGTCGTTCGGGGATCTGTTGTTTTGCAGACCAAGTACTCGATCTTTCCCGTATTCGGATTCAGCCCATAGTTCTCAAGTGACCTCTTCCATTAATTCACTCATCGCACCAACTGCCCTCTATCCGCATCCGCCAGTGCAATTATATCAGCATACATGGACACCTACCGGCTAAGCTGAAGACGATCCCCACCGGTATTTCTGATCACGAAAATCAAACTTCAACTTGGAAGTATGATACTTGTGTTTAGCTTAACTGACAGTAACTCTGGAGCTCTACGGACTAAGCTGAATATACTTGTCAATAACTTAAACGTAAGACCTATTTTTGGAATCAAAATACTCGATAGTAATCGGCTTCAGCTTCGGCGGCAAGCCTCCTGGTCCATGTGGATCCATGATACTACTTGACAATTCGTCTAATATATAAGAAACCACAAATGTCTAATTTAAAAGAATAACAAAAACATACTAAGACTGATCGGTGGACGACACCGACGTTAATGGGAATTTTGTCTCTCCTCTCCGACAGAGGTCTAAACTATGGATTTGGAATTTCGGTACATGTCTCGAATGATGTCGATATAAAAACCTGGCAGCCCTTTAGACTTCAGTAAAGAAAGTTCTCGCCAAATAAATTTATGACTAAAGGATAAAATATGATTATATTAAAATTACAGATTTAGGTACTTCAGAAAATAATGAGGATCCGTTTTATTTTGTAATAGGTATCACCTTGGTTAACATGGCAGACCTATATAATGTGATGTAGGTCTTACCATATACAAAGTTATACAACTCTATGTGAATCCACAAACCTCGTTCTGCGTTCAGCCCCCATTTTCTGGTCTATTCGCTGTTGTTGTTGCTGCTATTGCTGACACTGGTTACATTTTTTGCAATCATTTTTGTAATTTACAATCCGAGTGTTTATGAAATTTACAAATTTCTATTATTTATTCCTAGGTACTGTACAAAGCATGATTTACCATAAACAGTCACTACATATTTCAACTCCTTTTTTGATGTCTATTAGTATTGTGTCATTACTATGTCACTTCTGAGAAAGTCATATTTGACAACCAACAAATATGACGTCGATTCTTTGTGATAATGACACTATTGATAGGTAGGTTCGCCATCTTTGCTGTTATGACATTCGACTATAGTAGGAACACTTTGTATGGGAAATTAAAATTGTTGTTTTCACTATCTTTCTTGAATTTTTTCCAAAATTTCTCACCGTTTAAACCTTCCCTGGGCTAAGACAAACATTTCAAAACCAAAATCAGCTAAATCGGCCTGGCCGTTCTCGAGTTTTAGCGAGACTAACAAAAAGCAATTCATTTTTATATATAAGATCATCACGTGTACACTCATACGTTTTACGAAAAGTTTATAAATTTTTAGCTCAATTAACTAAATAGCCTTTTTCTTTTAAAATCAATTATTTTCGACTCTGTAAGCGAAATGAACTAGATCTTCAAAATCAAGGCAAAGAAAACATGTTTTATATATTTGTACCATGATAACTTATGAACCGGTTCGTTGGAAACACACATACAACTTTAATCTATATTATTATGTACACATATAGAAATTGTATAATAATTAATACTCTCCACCAATCCGCAGTTGTGCGTGCGTGGTGGAGTATGCTCTAAACCACTTCGCTTAAGGGGAGACCCGTTTCCCAGCAGTGGGATGATTATGTGTTGATGCATTGTTGATGATCGCAACAAATTTTCACAATACATATTACCAATACTATATATAATTGAGTAATGTCAGTAGGAGATTAGTAAAATGACATCGGTAAATATGTAATGTAATAATTCGGTACTACCGCTCCGTTTCTCGATCCATGCGACCGACTACAAAATTTTTAATGTATTCTGATATTTCTCTGTCTGCATTCTGTTTTGAGAAATAAATGTCTTAAACCAAACCATAAATATAACTTTCAACTGGATGTTAATAGAGATTTACAAGAATAATACTTGTGTTTGTATCAGCATAGTTACGGCTTTTTATGTGTAACATCGAAAAATAAACCAGTGGGACAGTGCGAGGTGTCCGTGAGGTCGCGCGGCTATAAATCACGTTAACTAAACGCAACTCGGCCACGCCAGAGCTGGAGTTGGACAAAAACGCATCGGGCGCATCATCTATCATATTTTAAAAGTTGGTGCCGAAGCCCGGCGACCGGCGCGAACTTATTGAATCTCGGATACGCCGCCGTTCTGTTTGCGGCCGGAATGGCGTCGGCGCCGCGGGGTCTGGCGACGTTGCCATTTTTCACGCTAAGAATTGAACGTGGATGGTAAATATGTCATAAAATGGGATATTATAGTATACTTCATGTTCTGTGAGTATTTATGTGGAAATACAGTAAAAAATTAGAGCTCATTCGGTGCATAGCCGACTGGAGAAGTACCTGCACCTCACAGTACACCACATCCAAATACCAATTTCCAAGACATCTTGTTGTGTTCCTGCTAGTGAGTGAGATCACCAGGAAGGGAGGTGTTGCTGCGGGGGTGGAGACGCGCGGGCGACATTTTATGTTGCAACCATTTTATACGTTACGATCACCACTTCACATGAGGCGGGTTGTATGCTTGTCTGTTATCCTACGTAGAATAAAAAATGGGAAAAAATATTGTTTTTGATATGTAAGTATCCTCTGATTTAGACAAAAATATACTGTGCTATTTAATGTTATGTTATTACTAGCGGCCCGCCCGCGCTTTGATGTGGCTCAATCTCCTCGTTCACATCTCATTCCTACGGATTTCCTATACAAATCTTGTCCTGACATTTTCATCATATTTTTTTTCGTTCATTTTTCTGATATATGAATAGCTATTCTGTTGTTCAGGATGGAGACAAATCCAACAAATCAAAGATCCGTCCAGCTGTTGTTAAGTTATAAATGGTGTAACTAACCCGACTTTGATTTATATATGTGTAGATATACAGTTTATTAATTTATGAAAATGTATAAGTTGTGGCGTAGTTACTATTTTAGCTCTGACGTTTCCGCCAGAGTTTGCCGCGTCCCTGGGAGATCACGTCTCCAATAAATCCGGAGCCGGCGCCGGCACGTGGTCCCCGGGAGGGCCACTTTTATTGCGCGCTCGCACTCCACTGTATTGCCCCACACACCACACTGCACAAAGTGTGGTGAATAAAGTCTACCCCACGACGATATCATTGTTATTATTGCAGGTTGGCGAAATCAAAAATACCTCGCAAGTGCATGTACGATTCGCGCTTAGGGTTGCTACCACCTTAATTTTCCTCAGCAAATGTTTATTGAGATTTTACTAGAAAGTAATTATTGACACTAAATAAATAATATTAATTTTACATAATAGTTTTAAATGGAATACCATTTACGTTAATCATACATCTTTTATTTAATCGTGGTAAATATTATAAAAACTTCGGATTGTCGTACCATCGCATGTAGGCCGTAACTCTCCCAGTATAAAAGGGTCTCGCGTAGTGCTACAAATTCTACGTTCATGGTTACGCAGGCTTATGCTGAAAGTGGAAGTAAGTGGTGACACCACCATCTTTCAACCAAACCTAACCAAAACAAAGCTTTGCCTACAAATAAAGCTTCCGGTGATGATAAGATTACGAATAGAATGATTAAAGAAGCTTGTAAAGTAGCCGCTGAACCTATCTTAACAATACTTACTCGGTGTATTGTAGAAGGTCATTTCCCTGGCATTTTGCGAAGTGGCGTTATAAAAATAATACCAAAAGGCGGTGATAAACCACCGGACGATCCGAAGTCCTACCGTCCTATTACTCTGCTACCGTCGTTGGGTAAGCTGCTTGAGCGCTTGGTTGTGCCACGGTTGCTGCCCGGTGGCCCACAATTTCATAAAAATCAGTACGGCTTCACCATTGGCAAGTCCACTGTTGATGCTGCGCTCGCAGTGCGCAAAGTTGTTGAGCTCTCGGAGAGCAAGTATGTTGTAGCTATTTTCTTAGATATCTCAGGTGCCTTTGATAATGCTTGGTGGCCAATGTTGTTGCTGAAACTTAAGGTGAGAGGTTGCCCTAGCAACATCTACTCTCTCATTCGATCGTACTTTTTGAATGGTACAACTAAATTAAAACTTGGTCATTATGTTGCTTCAAAGGTGCTCACGCAGGGCTGCCCCCAGGGTTCAGTGTTGGGACCGTATCTCTGGAATATCGGTTTTGATGATTTTTTTAGCCTACCCTTACCGGAAGGGTGCTCGTTAACTGGTTACGCTGACGATGGTCTTTTATTAATCAATGCTAATTCAAGATCTAGCATAGAGAAACTAGCCAACACTAGCCTACGCTTAATTTCAGATTGGGATTTTGCGCCACATAAAACATATCAACTCTTGCTTAAGGGAAATTTACAGGTTTCACCGCGATTTCATTTTAATGGAGTATTAGTTGCTAATAGGGGTTCGGTTTGTTACTTGGGTTTGCTTTTGGATAGAAATTTTAATTATATCGAGCACATGAAGCAAGTAGGTGAAAAAGCAAAAAAGAATTTCTATGCCTTAACACGAATTTCTACCTCTACGTGGGGATTAACTTTCAAAACGTTAAAAATTATTTATACCGCCACATACTTAGGATGTGTTACGTACGGTTCACCTGCGTGGGCAGATAGGGCTACTATAGGTGCAGCACGTCGTAAATTGCTTCAAAGCCAGCGCCTTGCTCTGATATTTTTATGTAAGTCGTATAGAACTGTAAGCACCGAGGCACTACCCGTGCTTGCAGGTGTGTTACCAGTAGACTTAGAAGTACAACGCCGCGCTTCAATGTACTATACATCTAAAAATATGGTCCCTGATTTCTTGAAAACTCGTGATCGTGAAAAAATAGTTAGACTGTTTAAACCTATTAATGAAGTATTTGAAACATTGCTGTCTGAATGGCAGGAAAGGTGGGAAACTTCTACCAAAGGACGCCACTTGTATCTGTTCTTTCAATCGGTAAGAGATAGATTAAAGAAAAAGTGGTTAGAAGTCGACCACCCCGTTGCGCAATTTTTAACTGGACATGGTAATTTTAAGGCAAAACTCTTTTCGTTTAAATTAGTGCCGTCGCCCTTATGCGAATGTTCTACTGCTGATTCTGAATTCGATCAAACAGCACACCATGTTCTCTGGGAGTGTGATCTTTGGCGGCGGGAGCGGGATGACATGTTGAATTCATTGCAAGTTGCATCCGGGGTAGTATACTATTCAGATTTGGTAGCAACAAGGGAGAATTACCAAGCGTTCAGACGATTTTGCAATTCATATTATTGGAATCGATGTGTTAGGTAACAACTCAATGTTTTAGGTCCCCAATAGTGTTAGAAACTTAATAAATCCGTGGTGCACGGCAGTTGAGCTTCACTTGACTAGCCATCTCTTTAGGCTTTTAATGCCTTATTTGCCATATTGCTGTCTCTCACTTTGCTAAGAGGGGAAGTCAAATTCCAAAAGCTTCCTACTCCTACTAATTTCTTCTGATTAAATTCGTTGTGAGTTCCAAGACAGCCGTAGTTTTACCCCCGGGACTGCAATGGACTTCATTGTTCATTGCCTTTTTTGGCGGTCGCCGCTGTTAATCCTGGCTACACAGGAGATACAGTGGTGGGAATGTGTGGTGGGCCCAAAAAAACCAAACCTAATGTGACCGACTGAATAATGAGGCTCTGGCGGAAGAGAGGTACGGCGAGCGTAATTCTTTCCCTCTTTGTTCTTCCTTGAGGGAGTGAGGTCATCAGGAAATAAAGAGTTGCTGCGGTGGTGGGGGTGTGCGAGCGATATTTGCAATATTTGATATTGCGAATTAGGAGTGTTTATATGGTTACAGTAAACGTTTCACATGAGGCGGGCCGTATGGTTGTCTCCCACCCGAAGTAGATTAAATAAAAAAAGAAGTGTTACGGTATACAAACTGTTGTCTATACGATAGCTGTTAATGAGCTATGGCGGTTGCAAGTTTCTTTATGGTTCACAATGCTCGCAAAATCTTTGAATGTTCATGTTTAAAGAACAGTAAAATGTGCAATGAAAAGTTCTTGACTAACATCCAGGCATACCCTTTTTTCGGATTTTATAATGATTAAAAACGAGTTCAAAAAGAGAAGAGGTCTCTGCAGGGTTGGCAATGCGCAAGTGATACCCCTGCTGCGAGCCTTAAGGTATGATAGCCGCTTACAAGGCGGGTCGTATTTTTTGCCATAAGTGGCTTAAAAAGCTTTATGAGCCAACATGCGATCCTCGCTGGATGGCTGACGCAGCATGCTGCGGAAGTACACTTCATATAGTGTACGTCGCCAGACGTTTTGCACATGTCCGAATTTCTGTCAGGGATTTTATGTTACCATTTGTAAATAACGTTACCATTTGTATATACAAATATACAAATGGTAACGTTATTTATTGCAAATAATTGATGTGGAACAAGAAATTGCTCGTGCACTGTAATGCTACGATGCTACGCACGTGTGTACGCGGGACCATCTTCTACATGCTCTACAAACAGTTGATGGTACTAACGAGGAAATGAAATGAAATGTCTTTATTTATTATGAATAAATAAATAAAAAAAATAATAATTGCAGAACTACCTATTTATACTAAGAGAACCATGATGTTCCGATTGTATACAACGTTCAAGGCTACCTTCAACCTTAACCTCCATAAGTACACACACTTAGCGAGCGAGTGTTACGTAGGAGCGAAACATTTGGACATTAGCTCTCACTTAAAAATTATAACTTTATACTTGAAAATTGTGCGCGGCAGAACAAAGACGTTCGTTTGTACGCCGCGGCGGGATGCGGGGCGCGCTTTACAGACACTGGCGGCTCTTAACGCTGTTTACTTTCATTCCGCTTCGCTCGCTCGCATGTGTAATACTTTGTTTATTCCTTCTTGATGAGTTGCCTAAGACATCGCGTCGCGTCGTGTCGGCAGCGATACGCCGTTAGTATATGTATATATGGAAAGATGTTGTATCCTACATTTTGCTATCACTAAACCCCTTTTCGGATAGCAAATAATAGAAGAAAATTATTACTAATTGAAACCGTTGTTAGAAGCAACATCTCATTTAAACGCCCATGAATCTTAAAATGGACTTACACAATCATATGGGTATGTAATATTTATATTTCGTATATGTGCTTTTAATCCTTGACAAGCCTCCTTGTCGGGTACCAACTTCGAGTGCAGCACCCTGTCATGAGTAAAATTCTAAACTGGCTGTCATACTCGTAAATATACGAAAGCGTATGTAAAATTTCTTGTATATGCTGTTGATCGATAAAAAGTTCTTTTATCTAAACTTGAATGAATGACTTACCCCCATCCCACTGTATATCTTAGCTAAATAATAATTGCCTTGAGGGTCGTTGTGTTTGTGAGAGTGAGTTAGGTGGGCCGTTTGCTTGTCTCTCACCCGACCCGACGTAGTATAAAAAAAAATCTTTGTCTATACATACTAATAACTCTTATAATAATTGCTATGTTTATATTTTCATTAATTTCGTTTGGCTTGCGAGTCCTGACTGGTCCATGCATAAATCCGTTATCCTGAGGTTGCCTTGAGAAGTTTGCACTCAGCAATAAGGCCGCCTTGTTGACAACACTGTAATAATTTATTGATTTACTGTATTTTAAAATTGTATTATGTCAATAAAGCATATTCTATCTACCTAAAGGAAGACTTTGTATGAACCGTCGAAATTGTTTATAAACCTCCCACATGAATTCTTAGAAAATAATTGCTCTTTCTACTGACGCATATATATTTTCATAAGCCATTGAATAAAATGAAGGTTGCTTTTGCTAGTCTAGAGAAATGGAGTTCGATATTTCGAGTAAGTCGAAATAAAATCGCAGCTGTTATTCAGTGCTTACATTTATTTATCCGTGTTCGAGCGGACCCAACACCCAACCCGCCAGTGGTATTCTACTCATTTTAATTCAGGGTATTGGGTATTTACTCTTTGGGATTAGGTACTTCGATCCGGCGCCGGCCGGGCGCCCTCCTGCGTATGTTTCCCTCACGTAAATAACGTCAAATTGAATAATAACCGACGACGGAGCTTCACCTCTGCAACTTCACAATTGAAACAAATAGGTGCAGAGCGACGGCGGAAGTCCTCTCATAAGCCCAACTTTTAATTGATTCTCTTCCGAAGTTAAAATAATTGAGACGCCTCGGGCGCGCTGTTTTATTGCGAATTAAATATAAATCTGGGTAATGGGTTCATAAATCGTTGAGCAAAAACAGCGTGAGGGATGTCGCGTGTCGCGTGTCGCGGCGTAATGAACGGCCGCCGTTTAATTGGAGTCGCCGTGAACGTCGCGCCGCCGCCGGTCACCCGTGACCGCGAGCCTGTTACACTGCACGCCCGCACACTGCATTAGAATTTGTGGTGGTTGGTTTTTACATCAGGCCGGGTGACAAATAGGCGTAGAACCTAGCCGATGTGATTAGGTTACTGTGGCCTATAGACCTCTTATTTCTAGGCCGACCTAATTCGATATTGTGGTATTCGCTATGGCCTTCCTTTCTTTTGACGCAGCGTTGTTTTGACCGGTAGAGTATAGATAAAGTTGGTCTGTAATGTAATGAGGGACGGTGAGCCACTTACGTCCCAACGGAATTGTACAAGATTTAGGTTTCCTATTCGGTAAGCAATAAAGAATACAGTTGAATAATTGAAATCGCTGGCAAAATGCAGCAATCCGAATCAGAGGTGAAGACGAGAATCCCCAGGAGTTTGGAGTGTTATTGCGCAATAACTGCCAAGTTCACGCTTTCACACTAAAATGTAGGACAGCGGAACGCTATTAGGATGTAAATTTCAGCAGCTCCGCAGTTTCCGTGGCCGGCGTGATTGCAGCGAAGTGCGGGCGGCGGGCGGCGGGCGGCCGGCTGGACCGGGCGACTCGGGCTATGGCATACTTAAGGACCTTACAAACAGTAATACATCTCAGCACAAACAGTGGACTCGATCGTAGTAGTCAATTAATAATCAAAATATCATTGTATAATCAATGGTTGTTGAATATAACTACTTTATTATCTACTAGCTGCCGCTGTTCTGTTGAAGGTACAAAGCTGTTCTGTTTAATGTTATAATAAAGCACTTGTACTGTTGTACCACGTGATTATGTTTATGTTCACCGACCGGTTTCGCCGCTATGGCATTATCAAAGTAAACAGATGGTGTTTGTGTTTCTACCCAAACTTCTGTTCAAGGTTCAAAAATCTTGTCCGTCTGAAGGTTCTTGACCCGTTTGTATGTATTTATTTAAGTATGTGGATAAGTATATTCACTTTCTCGTAAGCATACATCCTCATCCTCACACATTGTATTGTTGCATATGTATTGTATTGTAGCCTAAGTAGTCGCGTACTGTGCGGTTCCAGAGAAGTCGTCTCCCGCGTACTGTCAAGCTGTGAATGAACTGCCTGTTCGAAATTTGAATGAACTGTATAGAAAACTTCGTTTTCTCAGGAGACTACAGCATGTGGTTATTCAAAAAGGGCACGAAGAGGTATTTACAGGGTCGGCAACGCGCGTGTGGTACACCTGGTGGTATAGGCGCTCATAGGCTACGGTAACTGCTTGCCATTAGGCGGCCGACGCTTCGTCGCTCCATATGAGGTCTCCACTCTAAGACTTTCCTGCTCTTTTTCGTGCGAGCTACGCGTTGATAGATGTTAGAGACATTTATGTTTATACTACCACCACCATGACTATCTTTGGTTATGGACCACCGTGGTTATCTATTGTATACTCATAACTATACTAATCAAATAATATTAAGTTACTCTGCTGATTATTGTCTGCGTGCACGTCGAACAAAACATTCTTTAATGTGTTAGTTCTGTATGCTTGGTGGCATATTTTTGTAAGTATATTTTATTAGCTTCACCTGAATGTTTGCCTGTTTGTCAGTTTGTAACGACAATTCTTTGAACTTCATTTTGACAAACTTTGAAAGGTCGGATTTAATTTAAGCTTTGTATACTTATCAAGCACCGATGATGATACAATAATTTGACAGTTAATTTAATTATCCTGGATTGCCAGGATTAATTAATTTCCTCGCGTATCACATCGAACTAAAAAGTGAAAAATAAATAGTTTAAAAAACTGAAAAACACGCTTTAATGATCTTGAACTAAAAAATTAAAAATATTTTTTAATATAGGCAGAAAATATGAATGAATGAAAAGGATTAGTATTATTGTGAAAAAAGCGTGGGGTGCTCGAAAAATGAAAAATATGACACAAAGCATATTCATTAGTGTAGTTCCGCTTTGCCTCTCCGTTGCTCTATCACTGTATGTTCTTCCGGATTTTGTAACACACTTATTGTATAGATATGCATTATCATGGCGTTAAAATAATGTGTGTTACTGTTGAACAATAGACCTGTATATTCATTCATATAAACTTATGCTACTGTTTCTCATTTTCATTATTTGCTGTCGAGATCACACGTTCGGGTATAATCAACAGTTGTAAGAAGCTGTAGCTGCCGTCTGTTTGCAAACAGAGGAATCGCATTAACTCGCGAATAATTACCGAGTGCCGAAGTAGCGTGAACTCGAAAACTCGCGAGTTTGAGCACGCTTTGACAGGCGAGCCGCGAAATTCCTTCACCGGTAACGTCTCCAGGTCACCACTAGCCGTTTAATACTACTAGAAAGTTTCCGTATACCAAAGTTTTCACCGACTTTTGTCGAGATATTTTTTTGTTTGCTAAATAATGCATAATACATAGTTATAAATATACAGTAAAAAAAATATATATTTTATTTTTTTATTTATTCAAAATTGTTTCATAATACATATTTATATCGTATATAACACCGGACCCTACCAGCCTCGCAGGGCTTATCTTAGTGTCGGCTGGTCATACAGTGTTTCCAGCAATTAAAAAAAAAACAAAAAATAATAATAATATTGTCAGACAAATTACACAGCGCCATCTAGGCCCAAAGTAAGCGAAGCTTCTGTTATGGGTACTAGACAACTGATAAACATACGTAAATTTATGTTTTTTTTGGAAATACATACTTATGATACAAAGAAAACACCTAGACCAAGACAAACAGACATGTTCATACACACGAATGTTTGTCCTATGTGGGAATCGAACCCACGAGCGTCGGTGTCAAAGCCGCGTCATTGACCGCTACGCCACCGAGCTCGTCGTATATTACCTTTTGTGTACATATTTTGAAAGTTCAGAAGTTCGTGTACCATACGTATTAAAAAATATAGGCAGCACATACGTGTTCGATTGATTTCAAATGTCAATTATGTGTTAAGTATTAGTCTGTAGTTCAATGTATTTTTGTATCGGACAGTACAGTTCTCTATTCCCTCGTCAACGGCTGAAGCAACAACTTGTTTTGTAGTAGGAATTATTAAAAATAGAATTTGTAAAGTTATAGAAAGATATAAAGGAAAAATACATTTATAAAAAAAGGTTTTTAATTTAAGAAAATAATATTCCTTCTTGTATGTGTGTGGTTAATATCAGAGGTCGACATCTTCGCTAACACCTTACAAATCTAATAATAATGACAGATGTACTAATTGTCTATTGATTAATATTTTTCTGTGACACTTAACCTGAAAATATAATATACTCATAGGCAGTTAAACGAAAATAAAAATATACGTAGAATACATTTCTCATGGTATTGCTGATCACTTAGTGTGAATGAAAAATAGTGTTCTGTCATTCATTTCCACATTGAGAACCGACGACGATGGTCAACATAGCTCTCAGAGTCAGCAAGTTGAAGTGGCAGCGGGCTGGCCACATCTGCTGCGTCAGCGATGGCAGATGGGGGAGGAAAGTCCTAGAATGGAGGCCACGTATCCCCATACGTGGCCTCCATTCTAGGACTTTCTATTCTACGACGAAGCGTAGGGCTCTCAAGATGGACCGACGAACTCAAAGAAGTGGCTGGTAGCGGTTGGATGCGGAAAGCGGAAGATACGCATATGGTGGAAAGCAATAGGAAAGGCCTATATCCAGGCTGATAATGGCGATGAATGGTTTCCATAGCGAAACACAGAATCTAAATAATTACATTCTTAGTACAATAAATTATGCATGATCACAAATTCCCAGTGTCTAAACTATCAGTAATATTATGTCTATCTGCCCATTTTTGATACATACAAACGCGACAAACACGCATGTGTTCTGCTTAATGGTAAGCGATGACGCTTATGGACCCGAAGCATTACTCACGCATTGCCGAACCCTAAAAAACGAAACAATATAAAAAAATACCACTCATAATATAAAAATATTTTGTTTACGAGAAACAAATCTATCGTCGATCATCGAACCGAACAATATGAATAAATATCATATCGTGTGCAGATGCATGTATGCAGTGCATGCGTTGCGTATGTATGAATCGAATATGTGAATGCAAACAAATGGTCCTCCGAGCGTAACGTGCCGCAACGAGCTTCAAGATTTATAGCTATGTCTTTCCTTATATTTGTAAAAATGTATTTTACTTTAACGATCACCATTCTATTTCATTGTACGTACAAATTTTGATGTATCCCGAAATATTATGTTGAATTTCAATAAAATTTGGTGCCCCATATGGGAGTTTTTAAGAGTGACAAACTCGGTGGTCGAATGGTTATCAATGGCCACTTTGACTCCGAGGTCGCGGGTTTCACTCCCGCATAAGACAAATATTGTGTGCATGTACATGTCTGTTTGTCTTGGTCTGGGTGTTTTCTATGTATTACGAGTATATGTATGTATTTTACAAAAAAATATTCTTTACCTATGAAATTGCCGTTTTGTATGAAAAAATTTAAACAAATTTTTTTCATGTATTTTTTATTTGTATTAATCGAAGTAATCACAAATACAATCAAGGCATCTTTGTCAACGCAGTGGCAATTTTTTGATGCCCTTCTTAAAGAAATCAGCTGGACGGGAGGCAACAAATTCTTCAAAGGCATTTTGTACTGCCTCTCGGGTATTGAATTTTTTTCCCGCCAAGAAGTTATCCAAAATCTGGAAAAAGCAGTAGTCTGTAGGCGCAAGGTCTGGCGAGTAGGGCGGATGACGGAGAGCTTCCAACACCAGTTCTTGCAACTTGGAGACTGTCTGCTGTGCAGTATGAGGTCGCGCGTTGTTGTGCAGGAGCAGCGGTGGCGAGCGATTGACAAATGCTGGTTGGAGACGTGCCAGCTTCTCCATCATTATGTTCAGTTCTTAACAGTACACATCTGCAGTAATGCTCACCCCGTTTGGTAAGAAGCTGTGATGAATCACACCGGCGCTAGACCACCAAACAGTGACCATCACTTTTCTAGGGGTAAGTTTTCGTTTAGGGCATTGCTTAGTTGCTGAACCAGGATCCAACCAAATGCTGAGCGCTTGCGGTTATCAAACAGAATCTATTTTTCATCGCAGGTAACAATGCGGTTCAAAATTCCTTCATTTGTGTGTCTGTTGAGCAGTGCAAGGCACGTCTCGACGCGTACTTCGCGCTGGCGATCATTGAGTTCGTGGGGCACCCATTTGTCAAGCTTTTTTACCTTGCCAATTTGACGCAAATGGACTAATATTATTTTGACGCTAACGTCGAAAGCTGCTGCTAATTCAGCCGTAGATTGTGTATCATCAGCTTCCACAATCGCCTTTAATTCGTCATTGTCGACCAAAGTCTTCGGACGACCGCGAGGTTCATTTTTCAGGTCGAAATTTTCAGAACGGAAGCGAGCAAACCAATAACAGGTGGTGCGTTGGTTTGTAGTGTTAGCTCTGTAAACGTCGTTGATGTTGCGTGCCGCTTGTGCCGCGTTGCTGCCATGACGGTACTCATATTCCATAATTACTCGAATTTTTAACGTATCCATGATGAAAAGATTGTAATGCGATGAAAATGTAACACTAATCAAATGACTACTTTTGGAAAAAGAAATCCATGTTTTTAAAATAAAATTAATTTGAAATTAGAATTCTTATCCAAACAAAAATTATTTTGATTTGAAATGGCCAGTACTGCAGAACGGCAATTTCATGAAAAATGAAATGAAAAATGAAAAATTTCTTTATTCAATCTTTCACAAATGGTAGATCAAGTTGACGGTGTCTCCTTTTAGGCATAATATGCCTGTGCCAGGAGGCACCGCTCTTTCATAACAACAATACGATTGATCATATACATTGACACTTATAATTTAAATACGATGTAAGTGCACAGTGTGTGTGTTGTGAGTTATATGCGTTTTTGTGTGCAAATGTGTGTTGAATAGATTGGTGGTTGAGGGGTAAGAATGATGTGTGTTTGCGGTGAATTATGCTGTAAGATGAATAATTATGATGTATGATGTCATTATAATGTATGATGTATAATGTATGATAATATATGATGATGAATGATTATGTAATGTAACATTGGAGGTATGAGTGGAGGGGGAAATGTGTTGTGTTTGTTAAGAAGTGATTATTTGAAGTATTTGTACATATTATGTAATATAATCTGTGATGATGCTGATGATAATGAATTTGTAAAAATCATAGGTAAAGACCTATTATATAATATATAATATTATATAGGTTTAAACTAAGCGATCCTTATGTACAAACGTGTGGGGTAGTGAACCCGAGTTGTATTTATTTAACTTGTAAACGCAATCCGGTTCGCTAGCAATCAGCGCGGCTTTATATACGATGAATACAGAATTTCGCACGCGCGGTACGGACTAATAAGGATTAAGCCAGGAAAAGGCCTCTGTGAAATTGCTTGAGATTAAAATACGAGTAAACACATACATTATATACTACACACATATAATTAAAGCCTGGCCGCTCTACTACCAAGGTAGATATCATCCCTTCGCGTGCTAGAAAGTTTGGCAACTCCTATCTATGTCGCACCATTAAAAAGTGGAACGCGTTGCCGGCATATGTATTTCCTCATTCATACAATATGGGATCCTTCAAGCGAAGCGTGAAGAAGCATCTTGTAGGCCAGCATGGCAGCGTCATTGACAAGACATCAAGATCTCTTGTTGGTTGCCGATGCGATTGGGGCTCCTCTTTTCGCTTACCAGCAGGCGAGGAGGAGCCAATATACTGAGCTAATATAAAAAATTGGTCGTGTGGTTTCCGGCAGACTAGAATAGAACCACTCCGTCTCTTCCCGTGGATGTCGTACAAGGCGACTAAGGGAAATACATTATAAAACAACGATCAGGCCTCCCCAACCCGTCTGGCCAGCGTGGGGAGAGTAGGCCAAATCCTCCTTCTGTCTGAGACGGACGAGAGGGTCGTGCTCCTGTAGTGGAGACTAAAATGACCTGATGATGAATATAAAAAAATATCGTATTGTTGAATAAGTTTTATATGAAGGCGAAACGTTTTCCTCAGTAGACAACATTTTGTGATGCCATCAAGACTATCTCATAAATCCCGTAGTACGCCGACGAAATAAAAATCCTTTATAGAGGTGGAGCGAGGGCGAGCAAAACGTGTTAGGTGCACGTTAAAAGCCGGGAGCGATGCGACGCCGCCGCCGCGCCGCCGCGCCGCTGCGCCGCGGGCTGCACGCGCCCCGACGCTTTATTGGATTCCCCAGAAAAATATGCACAGCTCCGTATTACAGATATAAAGTCGGATCAAAACCTTGACGATAGCTGGCATGAGACAATGCCGCTTCCTGAATCTGAGGCTAGTACTTCGATCTCTTGAAGGCCTAGTACTAGACGTGGATCTTGTCAGAATGATACTGTATAGACATATCTTCACTACGTAGTAATATAAAACAAAGTCGCTTCCCCCTGTCTGTCTGTCCCTATGTATACTTAGTTCTTTGAAATTACGCAACGGATTTTGATGCTGTTTTTTTAATAGATAGAGTGATTTAAGAGGAAGGTTTATATGTATAATACATACATGCATAATATAGTAGAGAAACACTGATAATTTTAGAGGTTTCTAATTTTAAAACACATTTTTTTGAGCTTATGTTACCGACGGGCAACGATGTGGGGGAATTTTTTTTACTTTTTTTTATTATATGACAGGGGGGCAAACGAGCATGTTAATTTTTTGTTTTATTTCTTTTCTTCCTTTTTTTCTACCTCTTTGTAAATATTTTATTTGTAAATATTAAGTTTAGTAATATAGTTAATTAATTTAGAAAAACCTTTGTTGCATTCTGAAACTATTGTCTGAAAAATTGGAAAACCCATTTGTTGAGCATTGGGTGCGAAATCATCTTCGCACTCAAGGCTCAAAATCGCCGAGGCCGGGCTCGCATTGAAGTCTCCCCCCACTGTATACTTATAGTTACTAACATAGTCTGTAAGTTTCTTTGTTACTAACATTATGGATCGTAAATACAGTGTAAAAATATTGTCAATCTGAAATAAATACATATGTATATATTTGTTCTATTTAAAAATAAAAAAATAACTGATGAAAATAATTAATCTAAACTTTGTAATGTTGTAGTGAAATTGAGCAGCGTGATGGAGAACGCTCTAAGCGCATTCGAAGACCCATATCCCAACAGTGGGATGAATAAGGGTTAACGACGACCAAAATGGTACCAGCATGACCTATATTCACGTTCAGACACCCAGTCGCGAGCATTCATACATATATACAGGTTAAACAGAAAATCTCCTTAATTACCGTACATAAAAAAAAATCGCATTCCATGTCTCGACAATGAATAGGGTCCAAAAAATCCAACGTGGTCCTAATGGTGACTTTTATTCACATGGTTTATGCAGGGTTAACAAAGCGAATGTATAATGAGACAAGTTAAATAGCATCACTAATTTAATAGAGCGGCTTTTGCATGATTTCTACGAAGATGCCGTGAACTGTAGAGTAGTGCAGAGGCGCGTGACCACGGCTGGCGGCCGCGCGGCCGGCCGGGGCGGGTCGGGGCGGCCGCAGGTAAACAACCCTGACAGCGGTATTTAATTTTGCAACAGACGGAACCGCCGCTGCAAGGCACGAATGTGCAGCGGAATAGTTTAATATATACGACTTTAAAATTATAATTCAAAATTTTGCAAGCACCGCAGCAGTTCTCATACAAAAAATATAGGGCTATTAGGTGGCCATGACTGGCTATTACCACTACATATGTGAAAGACACCATACAAAAACATTACCTATCTAAATGGATAATCCTTTAGAAGGAAGCTGCGGGCATCTCTTCAAATTATCACCGCATTCTTGGCTGACCACACTAACAAATAATTCGAGAAAGGACATGATGTACAGCAAAGCCGATCTAATTGATTTTATAACTATGAAGTATTCTTTAAAATATATGTATACATAGTATCAACCTTCGATCATATTGTATATACATATGTACGAATGTACCAACTACGAGTAGTCGTTAAATGACCTGACAAAATAATACGAAGCACTAAAAGAAAATTTGAGTAGCACGTAAATTTACAGGGCGATAATAAGTAAGTAGAGTTTATCCCGCGTTCACGCCGCATTCCCCTCACGGCTGATTAAAGCCGGAATTCATGCGGATGGCTGAGCATGGCAAGCGCCGCCTCCCGCTTCCGCTCCCGCCCGCGGCCGCCGCTCGCCTCCTAATGGGCCACCACTGAAAGGTATCAGAAAAGCCAGTACACACTTCAAACTACAACAACGTAGTTGACACTTAGGCGAATGACATCCACTAAGTTAGTTACACCAACAAATCATCGTTTGCAAAGAATAAACTTTCACATGAAGTAGCTCATATTGTTTACTTCACAGCCTCCTACTAAGACAATTTATTAGTCAGCAGTCTACCTACAAGTGCTTTTTGATTTCAAACGGCGGCAATAGTCGCAATTCAATTGCGCGGGGTGATATCTCTGCTCCATTAACAGATTCGAAGTACGTATTTATTCCTATTTTGAATTTTTCCAACATTAGCAAGGCGTGCCTTTACGGCGAAGGCCATTCCACCGGAACTGAGGAACTAGCGGACTCAGTAAAAAATGAATGGGCTAAGTTTGGCCTTAATTGAAATCGGCCCGCGTTATTCTGGCGGCGATCTCTCGGATCTTCACAATAAGTTTGCAAGTTTTTTTAATATCGCCGACACGGACGTAAAGCAGACCTGCCTTGTTAAGTAGCCCCATTTATTTTAATTTCATGTATTGAGATTAAGGGGGGTCGCCAAACTTGGTGTTTATTAGACGGGGAATGTTCGCCGTCCCTATTTATACCAATGAGTTTTGCTCGTTATTTATGGCTTATTCTTTTACATGTTGTCGCTGTTTTCTTACGACTCATTAATGCGATTATAATTTGTATTCGTTTGCGAACGGCCGACGCCGAACACTAACAAACAAGTGATTGTTGTTATCCGAAGCGAGTCGCCAAGGAAGTGGCAACTCGGCAACAACAAACTAACGACGTTAGCTGGACCTGAACAAATACAGAGACAGTTGTGAAATCATAATTTGGCACCGAGTCATCGACCCAGCAGTATCTCGGCCGACGGCGCGGGTGCGGTGATCAATCAGCTTCCGTCCGTGTTCACACTCGCCGGACGATGTCCGTTTATCGCACTTTGTCGCAATACATCACGCGTTGTTTACGTGAGTTGTTGCCGCCCTTGTACGTAAACCTTGCAATCTAACTCTGGAATAGATTGGGTTGATAGAGGGGCCGAGCCGTCCGATAGCACGAAGCAACCCAGTTCGTATGAGTACTAAGTTAATATT
Organism: Hypsopygia costalis; assembly: GCA_937001555.2. Lineage (NCBI taxonomy): Eukaryota > Metazoa > Arthropoda > Insecta > Lepidoptera > Pyralidae > Hypsopygia > Hypsopygia costalis. The sequence goes on from OW443325.2 coordinate 316,717, forward strand.
GGCAAGATCCGTTCATCCGAGGGATTAGACGCGCTCACAGGGGCTTACTTAATCACCCACACAATATCAAGTGTGCATTTTATATTCTAATTTACATTTTAGATACCTACCTGTCCGTAGCGGGAGGGCGCTGGGTGGCAGGGCAGGCGGTTGTTGGCGGCTACGTGGCTACGAGTGCTACGACGTAGCTTACTACAAATTTTGTTCATTTTTGCATTCCATGTATGTTACATGGTAGTAGGCACCTGTTTGTGACAGCGTCACTTAAAAGCATACATGCACAGTACCTATCCAAGATTTTATTTGATAAACTAGGTTCCCACCCGGCGGCTCTGCGCATTAATATTTTATCAAAATTCCATAGATATCTTTTTCTACTTTAGACTTCCTCTCTCTTTTATCTTTTTTATCTTATGCCCACATTTAACATCTGAAGTAAGATTGTATTTACCTATGTTATATATGTAAGCATGTGGGTATGTGTAAAATGTAGTGTGCGCGCGGGGCCTGTCACCCCGACATCTTATTATATTAAATCAGTGTGCAACTAGCCAGTGCGTTTGTTGGTACCTCCTCCCGCGCCCTTGTAAATACGTAACACGTGGCGACGACCGAACCAGCGTTATAATGTCTTCGGGCGTGTCCTTTGGGATTTTGTCAAATTTTGACCATTTGTGCAATGATTGGAGCAGCTATAAAGCACGTTTAACACAATGGTTCATCGCGAACGACATAACAGACGCGACAGACAAAGCAAAGGTGAAGCGGAGGGCAATACTACTCAGTTCACTAAGCGAGTCAACGTACAAGCTAGCGAATGACCTGGCATTGCCAAATAAACTGGAAGAGGTAGATTACGAGGACATAGTGATATTGCTTGATAACCATTTCACTCCCAAGCGGATCGGATTTGCAGAAAAATCTACCTTTTATTCGGCGACGCAGATGCCAGGAGAAGGGCACACTCAATGGGCCGCTAGACTCAGAGGTTTAGCGGCACACTGCGGTTTTAAGAACCTAGAAGAAGCTCTATTGGATAGATTTATCATGGGCATGGCGGCGGGACCCGAGCGGGACAAATTGTTTGCACAAGACCAACGCGAGCTAACCTTAGGAAAGGCGGTAGACATGGCGGAAAGTGTGCGGTGCGCCCGTCGGGCCGCCATGACAGGCGTAGTAGGCGGCGGCGCCGCCGCCGCTGGCGTCTCCTTGGCGGAAACTCCTCTAAACCCCGTTTTTGCGATCACCAAGAAAGACAAGTGTAGTGTATGCGGTTATTTCAACCATAAGGCGGTACAGTGCCGGTTCAAAAATTATAAGTGCAAAAAGTGCAATCAAAAAGGTCATTTACGTAAAATGTGTTCGGCAAGTAGTGGAATAAAGTGCATTGAGGAAGGTAACGTGGATGCGGGCGACGATGGTGAGTTAATTTGTAATATTCGTTGTTTACAAGGTAGACCAATGACCGAGCGGGTGGTTGTCGGTGGGCTGCTTTTGGAATTTCAAATAGACAGTGGTTCTGCGGTGAGCTTGATTCCGGAAACTATATATACGTGTTGTTTCAAGGATGTGTCATTATCACCAACAAGCAAAAAATTGGTTAGTTTTACGGGAGAAAAAATTAAGACATGTGGAGTATTGCAACTACCCATTTCCTACAATGGTAGTCAAAAATACCTAAACTTTTATGTGGTGCGGAATAGTAACATTTCACTTTTAGGTCGTGATTTCATTCATTCTTTTAACTTAGAATTGGTATCCGCCATTAACACGATAAATTGCGATGATAAGTCAAGCGATTTAGTAACAAAATTTCCTAAAGTTTTTTCAGGAAATTTGGGTGAGTTTAATAAATACAATGTTACACTTCGATTAAAACCCGATTCTAAACCAATTTTCTTTAAAGCTCGCACCGTCCCTTTTGCTCTGAAGGAGAAAATTGATAAGGAACTAGATCGTTTAGTCGAACTAGGCGTTTTGAAACCGGTTGAATATTCGAACTACGCATCCCCGATTGTTCCAGCGTTGAAGAAGGATGGAGGGTTAAGACTATGCGCGGATTATTCAGTCACTCTTAATAAACAGTTACTAATTGATAAATATCCACTTCCAACCGTAAATGAACTGTTTTCGAAATTAAATGGTGGAGAACAGTTTAGTAAGATAGATCTATCTATGGCATACAACCAATTTAAATTAGACGAACCCTCACAAGAACTTACGGTCATAAATAACCATCGTGGCCTTTTTAAGTTCACCAGGCTCGTGTTTGGGTTATCTTCAGCTCCTGCAGTCTTCCAGAGGGCTATGGAAGGCGTACTTGCAGGCTTGGAGGGAGTCGTATTTTTTCTAGACGATATCCTGGTAACCGGTAAAAATAAAGAGCAACACAAGCAACGACTGTGTGACGTCTTACAGCGTTTGGAAGATTCGGGGTTAACGGTTCAACTGAGTAAGTGCGAATTTTACAAAAATGAAATTAACTACCTAGGACACATAATAGATAAGAACGGAATTAGAAAGTCAACGGACAAAGTTATAGCGATTTTGAACGCCCCAAGGCCACAAAATATTTCTCAATTGCAGTCATTTTTAGGATTAACCAATTATTACCGTAATTTCGTACAAGACGCATCGTCTATTTTATGTCCATTGTATAATTTATTACACAAAAATGTTAAGTGGCAATGGACAGAAAAACACGAGGAAAGCTTTAATAAAATCAAAAGAATCTTGGCGTCTGATAATTTTTTGAGACACTTTGACCCTTCAGCTATTACTGTACTTACTGTAGACGCTTCGGCCACGGGACTAGGAGCTGTTCTTTCACAGATAGATAAAGATGGTTGTGAAAGACCCGTTTCTTACGCTTCGCGTACGCTTTCGTCCGCGGAAAGGAAATATGCTCAGATACAGAGGGAAGCTACGGCCATTATATTTGGAGTACGACGTTTTCACCAGTACCTTTATGGTCGTGCTACACCCTTTGTATTACGCACTGATCATAAACCGCTCATCACCATATTCGGTCCACACCGAGGCATACCGGAAGTGTCTGCAAACCGGCTCCAGCGCTATGCAATATTTTTATCAGCTTATAACTACACTATAGAATATATACGCAGTAGATATAACAACGCAGACTATTTGTCTCGGGCATCGATATCTTCGAACGATGCGCAGGAGCAGCAGGCGGCGGCGCGGGGGACGGAGCGGTGTCGAGCGGACGAGCAGTGCGATGAGTACGACGATAACGCGGCTTACGTTAATTTCGTTTTCGAAGGCAACCTCCCCGTGACCGTAAACGATATACGCCGGGAAACGGATCGGGATTCAATATTAGCTAAAGTGAAGTATCATGTTCAACAGGGATGGCCGAGAAAAAATTCGGATCTCGACTTGAAACCCTATCACAATTGTCGATTACAGTTGTCATTCGAAAACGGATGTCTAATGCGTGGCCATAAGGTGGTTATTCCTAAAACATTGCGAGATACAATTTGCAACGAATTACATAGTTCTCATTTTGGTATTATAATAAAAAAACCGGACAAGTGCGAGTCGGACTCGCCCACCGAGGGTTCCGTAGGTACGTAGTATCATTATTAAATTTGATATTTTTCATTATAAATAAGAAATAATGCGTCGAAAAAAATAAATAAAATATATTTTGCAATGTGTACATCAAGCCCTTTCATATGATACCCCATTTGAACTAGTAGTTTCAATTTGAAATTTCGACACCCTATATAAAATATAGACCCCCTATTTTTTAAGATCTATTTACAAATGTATAGTTTTCAGATTTATTCCTGTACTTGTAGTCTATAACGATGTTACTTGCCAAATTTCATAGTTCTAGGTCAACGGGAAGTACCCTATAGGTTTTGATTCCCTTGAGTGTGTCGAAATATGCGTTTTTTGCTGAATAAACGGCCGTAACTTTTTTCTACGTAAACTTAGCAGTTTGATTTTTTTTTAACTTCATGGGACCGTAGACCTGAGTATACAGTTCAAATTTCAGCTTGATACCTCCACGCATTCTCGACATAGAAATTCTTGACAGACAGACAGACAGACAGACAGACAGACAGACAGACAGACAGACAGACAGACAGACAGACGGACAACAAAGTGATCTTATAAGGGTTCCGTTTTTCCTTTTGAGGTTCGGAACCCTAAAAATGAAAGCGGAAGCGCGCAAGCGACTGTGGTTCCCCGGTATAGATGCAACCCTAGAGAATCTCGCAGCGCAGTGCACTGTCTGCGCCGCACTGCGGCCTATGCCAGCTCATGCTCAATTAGCAAGCTGGCCCCATCCGGTAGAACCCTTCGAGAGAATTCACCTCGATTTTTGCGGTCCATTAAATAATCAAATGTATTTAATCATTGTAGATGCCTATAGCAAATGGGTAGAGTGTTATATTATGTCCAATACATATGGTTCGAAAGCTGTAATAAGCAAATTATGTGACTACATGTCGCGAGTGGGCGTGCCCCGCACCTTGGTGAGTGATAATGGCACTTCTTTTACATCACGCGAGTTCAGTGATTTTTGCAATCTCAATGGAATTAATCATATCTTTTCACCAGCATACCATCCCTCAAGTAATGGACAAGCCGAAAGTATGGTCAAAATAGTAAAAAAGGGTATAAAATCGATAATTTTAAATAACCCTAACAAAAAACCTGTTCAGGAACGCTTAGCGAAATTTTTATTTGACTATAGAAACTCTAAAAACAGCACCACCGGTAAAACGCCAGCTGAGTTGGTTTACGGTAAAACCTTGCGCTCGAGATTAGACCTTCTACTACCTACAGCGACGTCATACCCATCCACCAACCTTTCTCAAACAGTAGGGCGTAACCAGTGCTTACAGGCGAAACATTATAAGGGAAAACAAAGGCCAGATTTCAAAACAAATGATACAGTGTGGATAACAAAACATTTTAATAATAAAAGGTATCAATGGGTCGAAGGCGTAATAAAAAAGAAGTTGGGTACTGTGATGTACGTAGTGTACATACCGAGTTTCGACTGTGAGGTAAACAGGCACATCGACCACATAAGAAAAAGAGTACCACCAGAAACAGAAGGGCAATACTGGGATCCGGATGTAATTGCAGACTTAAAGCCGACAAGAAATGATTCCCATAACGTTGACCGAGCCTCCACAGAGTATATGTCGTCACCGATTCCACCTGCACGCTCACTTTCCTCGGTGCAGACAGCTAACGCTCAATCGGAGGAGGATGAAGGAGATGGGAATACGGCGGACTCGCCTCCTGCACCGGCACACAACCTGCGGCGCCGCGAGTTAACCCCTGTACGCCCGGTATCACCATCGGAGAGTACCAGTCCCAACGATGAGAGCTATGACCCCGACGAGACTCAAAGTCAAGAAACTCCTCGCCGTTCATTTTTTAATATTTTTTAGTTATGTTACTTATGTTTAATTTGTCTGTAATTGTCGAATTTAATTGTTAGTACTCGTTAGCTATAAGGGGAAGGGATTGTTATATATGTAAGCATGTGGGTATGTGTAAAATGTAGTGTGCGCGCGGGGCCTGTCACCCCGACATCTTATTATATTAAATCAGTGTGCAACTAGCCAGTGCGTTTGTTGGTACCTCCTCCCGCGCCCTTGTAAATACGTAACAACCTATTTATTTTTTATACTAGATAATCAAATAGAAACGCCTCAGTCATTGCGATGACTGTAGGCTGCGGCCTACAGTCGCCTATGACAAGACAGGTCTCACTTACGGGTTGCCATCTCCGTAAAAACCCCTTTATGCTTTGTATGTGAACCCTATAATGTAATCTCCTGGGAAAACCTTGACATGAAGTTCGATCACAACCTGAGAGTTCGAGGTTGAAAATTCCTCTAGGATGCAAAGTACGCACCCAATTTGGTTTCAATGTGTGAGGATGAATTCCCTGCCTATGGCGAGCGGTGCGACTATAGAAAGAGGCCGTGGCAATAATAGTAAACAACTCCTCTGAACATAACACATTGTACCGTAGGTAGAATATAAAAAGAGATGCAAAGTTTCTTCATACTTAATGGCTCGATACCATCTGTGAGTTTAAAATAGGCCACTACTTTCATATTTCGTAGAGACGATTTTAAGGTTACTACGATTAGCTATGATTCAGAGGAATCAAGTCACAAACTGCCAGGTGGTACAAGTACCACCCTGGCTCTGGGTGAGAGCACCCAAGGGACTACTGTACTCCATGTGAGGTTGTACTTGTACTTTGTAAAGTGGAAGTCATAGTTTCGTTCAGTACTGCTTCAATCTACTGAGCTCTATTTTCCCCTATTCTCTCGCTCTTCTTCCTGTATACTCCCACCATGGCGCCCAAACTCTTCTAGACTTTATCTAAAAAAAAGGATTTTCTTAGAATTGAGACCTAGCTAGATTTCGCGCCTGCAAATCTAGAGTAAATTTCGTACAACTCGTTATAGCCGTTTTCGAAATTATCGTAGCGTAGTGTAATACATTATTTATACTCGTATGCTACTAATATCATACATCCATGGACAATGTTCAGCCGTGGAAGCATATTCAGCCCTTACATGGGCGAATAGCTGAACGTATTTGGATAAAATTCATTATATAACTCTGGAATTTAAATTATGTTTTATATGTTATGCATGTGTTCGGAGTTGATAAATATACTATAACTATTAATACTGGTACTCGTACTCTGTTCATGCAGAGCGGGGCCGCGGGCAGAAGCTAGTAATTACATACTATAACTAGCTGGCCCGGCGAACTTCGTATCGCCGTAATATATTTGTACGTTAATATTTCTGATGAGTTATAAACTATCCTATCTTTTAAATTGGATCACACTGCACACACTGTGCCAAATTTTATTAAAATCAGTTCAGCAGTTTAGGATTCCATCGCGGACAAACAACGTGACGCGAAATTTTTATATACTAAGATTTTATTCTCCGTTTCATAGTATAGGATTCCAGACGACACAACGGCGGTAAGGTGGAGCTAAAAAATGTCTATCGTATGGAAATTCGACCCATTCTTAAATAGGTTTCTGTACAATTTATTGTAGTGATAATAAATAAATGCACTGTCGCGGTAATGCAATTATTAGTCACACTTATTAAAGTCATTGCGTTTCTATAACTTGTTGCTAAAACCTCGATCGGAACAGTCGAGCGAGAAGTATGTAGCTACGTAGAATTCGTACCGCGTCTACGGAGCCTTCCGTGCAGTTTCATCGTAGCACTAGGCCAGAGTAATGCGCTGCCCGTGACGCCACCCGCCATTAAACTTTAACACTACTGCCTTCGTTCGACCGATGCACGCTCGATCTAGACGAGAAATAAAATGGCTTATATGTACTCATGAGGTGCTCGTATTTTTCTATCAAGCTATTTTTAAAGTCACGTTTGGAGCTCTCGTAACTCACAAACTGAGTTAGAGAACAACATAATATAATGACTTTTGAGGTATAAGCGGCTCATCTTAAAACCTAAGACATTCTCACCTGTACATGATAGTAAATATATAATATAATAAATCTTAAATATAATAAATATTAAATATACGAAATAAATAACCCTGGACAAATTACACACGGCCATGTAGTCTAAGCAAAGCTTGTGCTATGGATACTAGATAACTGAAAACAATATATTAAACATACCTAAATACGTATTTTTTGTAAATACGTTCTTGAGATGCATAAAATGCACCGAGATCATAAGCATAAAGCACTACTATCCAAACTTCTTTATTTTTGGTTACCCAAGAGAACAAAAATTCATGTGCAGAGTGCATGGATTGCCAGTTTTCTCACTGGGCGGTGCATTAAAGTTGTAGTTGACGGAGCATCCTTGGATCCAATTCCCCTGAACGCTGGTATGCCACAAGGCTGTGTATTGCCTCCCACATTGTTTCTTCTGCATATCAGTGACTTGCTGCATGTACCGCAACATCCATTTCTATGCAGATGACAGTGCCGACAGAGCATTGCTCGAAGTTATTTGAATTGTTTTTCCAAAAAACTTCCTGTAACTTTGATGACCCCCGTGGTCGTCTGGCTAACCATGTCCACTTTGACTTCGGGGTCGCGGGTTCGATACCCGCACAATACAAATATTTGTGTGAACATGTGTAAACACACATGTTCACACAAATATTTGTATTGTCTTGGCCTGGGTGTTTTCTATGTAATATATGTATGTATTTACAAAAAAAAATGTATTTAAGTATAATATCAGTTTAGTACCTACTACTTTGCTTTGCTTAGTTTGGGACGAGATAACTAGTAATTTGTCTAGGAATATTTATTTATTTACTTAAGTCTCGGTTAGCCATTTACAGTAGGTACTATAAATTATATTTTGTATATTAATAAATGCTCTAGATGATTACGTTAAAAATTTGCAAATTAAAAACACTTTCCTGCTCAAGTTTATCTCTACAGGGTGGAAACGATAAACGATCTTTTTGATGTAATAAAATCACTTGTACTATTCCACTTAATTAGATTTATTTTTACCTACCGGTTTCGTTTTTACACCATTACCAAGGTATTTAGATGGTTTCTAGAAAATATTCAATTGAATGTTTTGTAGAAACGAAAAGAAAAAAAAAATGTTTTCTTAAACTTATCCTGAAAGTGCTTTATGAGCTCTATCACACGGTATCACTACATAGTATAAAACAAAGTCGCTTTCTCTGTCCCTATGTCCCTTTGTATGCTTAAATCTTTGAAACTACACAACGTATTATGATGCGGTTTTTTTAATAGATAGAGTGATTCAACTGGAAAGTTTATATGTATAATATATGCATAACATAGTAGAAAAACACTGATAATTTAGAGGTTTCTAATGTGATGTCGTAAATAAACACATTTTTTTGCTCTTTCATTGCAAACGCTGGCTGAACCCAACGAGATAGATCAAAATAATGTAGTACAGTATTGTTCACCTTAAAATGGTCTACAAAAAAGTTCGCGATGGTATATGTCTATCTCTTAGTGGTAACACACAATAACCGTTATTTTATCCTTTGCTTTTTACAAGAAATAATGCCTTATTTACGAAGCGATTTTAAGCAATACAGAATTAATCCTTATCCAATTAAGTACCTTAAATACATTGCGCATTTAATATAGATCAATATGGCCCTTCACAACATGTAATTTAAATGAATAGTTTAGAAGATATTACACATTTAAAATGCAGGGACATAACGGCTGTGGCGGTACCGGCCGCGGAGCCGGCGGCGTGTGCCTATAATTGGGGAAGGACTGGATAGGACAAAGCGCAAAGACCTTCTGTAGTACATTTAGTATCAGCATTGCACCCGTGCGAAGCCGGGGCGGGTCGCTAGTTAACTATAGACTTAGGATTTTTCGCTACGCTACGGAAGACCGGCAAAGTAAAAGAGAAAGAGAGAGTATATATATAACTTGTGTGTTAGAGCGATATGGAGAATGAGGCGATTTATCCGCTCCTTAAGAACCTGTAAGAACCCACCACCTTTGTCATTATTGAAGTTCCGGCTTATTTTTAATTTATTTGTAACTTTTGAAAGGGAATGTTAGTTAAAAATTATGTTTCAACAAAAGTAATTTATCATAGTTTTGGGTCATGTCTGTCTAGTTGTATGTAGTTTAATACAAAAAATATGGAAAATTCATATCAGCTGTTTATTTGTTCTTACACAATATTACGTAACTAGCTTTCGCCCGCGGCTTCGCTCGCCTGAAATTCGGGGCAAGCACGTGTTTACTCATTTATCTATAGAAGTACTCGTGTAAAGTTTAGGATAAAATAGTCCAACTAATCTCGTTTCCCTATACAATTTTGGACCTCCGTTTCACCTTCTTAGAGATATAATTTGAAAAATCCTTTTAAGTAATTTCATGTCCACTATGTTATATTTTCAAATCGATGCCATTTTCGTAATTGACGTCCCAGAAAACCATAGAATCAACATCCACATTGATATTATGACATTTCAACCCCATCGCACCCCCACAGGGGTGATTTTGTGACACGTCGGCTATGTTGGATTACAAAATAGTTGTTGTTTTCGTAGTCAGCGACCCGTTAAACTATAAAAACAATACCCAGGAGGATTTTCAGACCTTTTCATCCCATTTTAGACTTTTCAATCCCATCGCACCACAATAGAGTATGATGGTCACGTTCGCCACATTGAATTTCAAAATCGTTATTGTTTTCGTAATCAGCGACCTAATACATCATAAAAACAATACCTTTACCAATTAGTGTATTCCTAGACGTCATAAGGAACCTACGTGCCAAATTTGGAATCTCTAGACCCAGCGGTTTGGGCTGTGCGTTGATATATCAGTCAGTCAGGACTTTGAATTTTATATATAACTAGCTGATGCCCGCGACTTCGTTCGCGTGGACTTTATGATTCCGGCGTATTAATACAAATACGAACTAATGTAGATATATAAGAAAATACTTGTTATACGTTAAAAGTCAATAAGTTTTTTTATTTTTTTATTTAACATTGTAACCATAGTTTTAAAAAAAATATAAAATAAATTAAGGGAGTCTTTGTTTGCTTGTATTATCTTTATTGTTCAGATTACAACGAATGAGTACATGTAAAATAAAGGGATACAAAGGCGGACTTATCCCACACAAAAAATACATTTTAATTTTTAACGTACACAGTTCTCTGTGACCAGTGGCTTGGCTATGATAATAAAGAAATCCCTAAACTTCGCTGGTCTAGCTTAGGACTGGTTGTTTTTCGCATGGCGAACTTTACGTGGCTTTCTCGAGAGTTAGTAATGCTTCAGGTCATTCATATTAGCTCCCGAAGGAAAGACTTAAGGTTGACTGATCTCTTCCAGTCAACCTTAAGTCTTTCCTTCGGGAGCTAATATGAATGACCTTTAAAACTGTGTACGTTTAAAATTAAAATGTATTTTTTTGGAGAAGAATGGTAAACGCGGAATAAATACAGTTTCACCGGCACCACTCCCAGTGAGAATCCCTGCTTCATTTTTATTTCGCTGCCAGACATTGACTTTACTTCAGGAAGGAGATCTTCCCCAAATTTTAATATTATTCTAGAAAACTGTTGGGCACGTAAAGTTCTATATACAGCTTCTAGTGCCTTACTGTTGGCCATTTCGCATTCATCTCAAACGATTAGACAGTAGTCCTGAAACACCTTCGCTTTGTCACAGTTTCGTGTCACAGAGCATGTCCGTGTTTCAGTACTGTTTAAATCGAGTAGGATATTGAACATTGTATTTGCGTCCTTCCGCCTAGAAGTAATGTGAGCATCTAAGAAAAACAGTTTCCACTCGTTGCTTAAAACACTTTCTACATAGCGTCCCGCAAATGCACGTATTCTTTCTGGTTTGTGCGAATATATACCAATCGTTCCATTTCAATTTTAGCGTACACGTCTATAATAAACTGACTAAATATACCACGTTACCTTTGTAAATAAAATAAAACGATTGCGTCTAACTTGTAGCAGGTAAGAATAAAAGTGCGGTTTCTTTTTACAATACATTCGATATTTTATTAATGTTATTTAAGTAACTTTTTTAGTTCTAGTTGCTATTATAGCGTGTTATTTTTACTTTTTTTTAACTATAATTTATTGTAAACACATGTTGTTTATGCAAATAAATTTAACTTTGTTCTGCACCAGGTGTTCCAAATCTTGGATTTTTATACCTCAACAGAAAATGCTCATCAGATTGTATAACTTTTGCTAAGGCGTCATTTTTATATTTCTTATAGTTTACCTGAACCATTATGGTTATGCATCAGGTGTTCCAAATCTTGGATTTTTATACCTCAACAGAAAATGCTCATCAGATTGTATAACTTTTGCTAAGGCGTCATTTTTATATTTCTTATAGTTTACCTGAACCATTATGGTTATGCATCAGGAGTTCCAAATCTTGGATTTTTATACCTCAACAGAAAATGCTCATCAGGTTGAATAACTTTTGCTAAGGCGTCATTTTTATATTTCTTATAGTTTACCTGAACCATTATGGTTATGCATCAGGAGTTCCAAATCTTGGATTTTTATACCTCAATAGAAAATGCTCATCAGGTTGAATAACTTTTGCTAAGGCGTCATTTTTATATTTCTTATAGTTTACCTGAACCATTATGGTTCTGCATCAGGTGTTCCACTTTCCAAAATCAATTATACCCTATATGTTGCCCAGGCTTAACAGCTATATAACAAAAAAAGTTTCATTCGAATCCGTCCAGTACTTCCAGAGATTAGCGTGTACAAACAGACATACAGACAAACAGACATACAGACAAACAGACAGACATTTTTTTTTAAATTCTTACTCTATTACTATATCTCCATCGCCTCCAATTGTTTTTTTGTAAATATATTCAATGTACAGACACATTATTTTTACTGTTTTATTATATGTATAGATAATATATAGATTTTTATCACAAAAGTAATATACATAATTAGATGCGAAAATATTCTGCGCTCAATACAATTAATGATACGATCGATACGAGTAATAACGATCGTAACTGTCCATGGATGAGTTTATATTATCTCGAGCTCCTCTGTGCTTCGGAGGACATGTTAAGCCGTCGGTCCCGGCTGTTGCCATTAGTTGACAGTCGTTAAACCAAATCAGTGGCCTTTAGGCGACTTGAAAACACTGGCTTCCGACAACCCGCAGATGAGCCGCGTGGTGAAGTATGTTCTAAACTCCTTCAGTTGCGGGGAGACCCTTAGTCTCAGAGAGGAGGTGAGGTCGATACGAGAGAGAGGCAGGGAGTGGCCATACCATACATAGTAATTTATACACTGTGCCAGACTTAATTGTTTGGTACCTAATTAATTCTGTTGTATCCATGAGACAGCTCTCGAGACCTACGAGACAGCTCCGTTAGTAGAAAAGATAATTTATTTTCTGAACAAGTAATAAGGCTGGAATTGGTACATAATTGGTATGAGATTTCAATCAATCAAACTTGGTACATTGAACCCTATCGAATGTCGCGCCGTCTGCTACAGCCCACTTCATCTACTTTGATAATAGACCGAGATCCTAGGGCCGGCAGACGTAACTTATTTTTTAAATACCTAATTAAATTTGTGGAATAGTATAGCGAGGGCTAGTTTTCAAATATCAGGTGCTAAACGTAAGTAAAATTATTGCTAACTTTAATTAAAATATAAGTGACGATTTTACATGTGTCTCTACTACGGAATATTATCAAAAATTAATATCCAGTATTGTCAGATACATCCTATTGGCAGAAGCTTTAGCTTAGCGGGCGCAGTAGCTCTTGACCATTGTTAGAATCATAGCCTGACCACATTTGCATGTCCGACTGGAAAAGTACCTCTACCTCACAGAAAACGCCAGCAAAATAATAGTCCTTATTATTTAAATAGTTGTCTTGGCCAACTTGCCAGATAAATATTTTTTTTGAAAAATGGAAAAATTCACCTGCCCAATCCCACCTAGGGGAGGCAGGTGAATATTGCCATTTTTCAAAAAAATATGTATGAAATAATAGTCCCTTTGAGGATTGTTGTATTACATCTCTGTGAGTGGGCGAGGCTAGCAGATACTGAACAAGCGCGCGAGTAATGCTATTTGTACGTAAGTGTCTATACGCCGTGGCAACTGTTTTACACCAGGCGGGCCGTACCTTTGTTAGCACCTGATGTGATTTCGTGATATAAAAAAAGTCGTCTACCTTAACTAACAGGTCAGCTTACATTCAAAGTACTTTATATCACCACACTATCCCACAAATTTTGTTATTAAGAAAACAGTTACGTCTGGCAGCCCTGAGATGTTGGACTACTGCGATAGAAATGAACTTCAGAAGTCATTTAAAAATGTGAGTGATCATCTATTTGGGGGCAGGTGCGCCGGTGTAATGGGGGCTCTCAAAAACTTTCAAAAGTCGCTCTGTCTCCGCCGCGCTGGAAGTTACACTAATGATTCTGCACGTCATCTGATAGTTTAAAAATAACTTGGGTTGCTTCTTCTCGCACATCTCAGTAATGGCATGTGTCATTAATATGTGGGTACAATGCAGTTTATATCGTAATAAGAGACTGCACACATTATCAATAGATCTATACTAATATTATAAAGCTGAAGAGTTTGTTTGTTTGTTTGTTTGTTTGTTTGTTTGAACGCGCTAATCTCAGGAACTACTGGTTCGAATTGAAAAAATATTTTTGTGTTAGGTAGCCTATATTTCAAGGAAGGCTATAGGCTATATAGCATCACGCTACGACTCATAGGAGCGGAGCACCAGTGAAAAATAGGAAAAAAATATTCCTTTTGAGGGCTTACGTCGCGTGCGCTGCGTAAACGGTTGAAGTTACGCAAAAATCATGTATGACGGAATTGTTCCTCTTTAAAAGTTCTAAAAAAAAGTCCGCGACAGCATATGTCTATCTTTTAAGATTAACTCACTATAACCTTTTTTTACCTACTTTCTCCTATTGATTACCATGAAAAAACGTTATAGTGTGTCAATCTTAAAAGATAGACATATACTGTCGCGGACTTTTTTTTAGAACTTTTAAAGAGGAACAATTCCGTCATACATGATTTATGCGTAACTTCAACCGTTTACGCAGCGCACGCGACATAAGCCCTCAAAAGGAATATTTTTTTCCTATTTTTCACCGGTGCTCCGCTCCTATTGGTCGTAGCGTGATGTTATATAGCCTATAACCTTCCTTAAAATATAGGCTAAGTATCTAACACTAAAATATTTTTCAAGAGTAGTTCCTGAGATTAGCGCGTTCAACCAAACACACTCTTTGGCTTTATAATATTAGTATAGAATTAGATAGTATAGATTAATTTTATATATAAAACTAGCTGTTACCCGCGGCTTCGCCCGCTTGGTCCAGGGAAGCCTGCTGCCATTGATTTGTGTATATTTTTCTTTTGTTGTATTTTTTTTACTTCGTGGGATAAAAAGTAGTACCAGTATGTACAAATTTTAATGATGATTGGCTGCATAGTTAAGGCATGAAGAAATAACAAACAAACGAATTTACTTTAACACTTATAATATTTGTATGGATGGAACGCCCACACTCAAGAGAAAATAATTGTTCACCACATAAATGTTTGCCCTCTTTATTTTTCCTTCGAATAAAATATTTTTCCTGGATAAAAAGTGACCTATGTCACTCTCCTGACCGGAAACTATCCCCTGTTAAAACATCACATCAGTACTTACGTTCCTTTCGACGTGATAGAAGGACAAATGATTACAAAGTTTATTTTTTTTGATGGGATTAAATTGTTTTTCCGGGATAAAAAGTAGCTTATGTCACTCTCTAGATTACCCTATTAAAAATTCATGTCTGTACTTAGGTTTCTTTTGACGTGAAAGAAGGACAAATGAACTTTATTTTTTAATAACGTACGTTAACGGTATGGAGAGTGGTATAGGCTACTTTTTATCCAGGAAAAACATCTTATTTCTACGGGTAAATACATACTTTGTAATCATTTGGTCTTCTTTTAAGTCGAAAGGAACCTAAGTACCGACATGATTTTTTTTAACGGGATAGTTACGTAGTAGAGTACGGACATGACTTTTTAAAATGGGGATAGTTTACTGTTTGGAAAGTGACATAGGCTACCTATAAGTAAAAAAAAAATACAACAAAAGAAAAATAGGTACAAAGTTTAATGATGATCCGCTACATAGAGCGTTAAGAAATAACAAACAAACGAATTTACTTACTTTTAACACTTATAGTATTAGTATGGATCAAGACAAAAAAATTGTTCACCACGTAAATGATTGCCCTCTGCGGGTATCGAATTATTTTTTCCGTGGGAATAAAATGTTTTTTCCTGGATAAAAAGTAGCCTATGGTACTATCCAGATCGGAAACTATCCCCTGTTAAAAAAATCATGTCGGTACTTACGTTCCTTTCGACATAATAGAATGCCAAATGATTACAAAGTTTATTTTTTCCCATGGGATTAAGATGTTTTTGCGGGATAAAAGGTAGCCTATGTCACTTTCCAAACAGTAAACTATCCCCATTTTAAAAAGTCATGTCCGTACTCTACTACGTAACTATCCCGTTAAAAAAAATCATGTCGGTACTTAGGTTCCTTTCGACTTAAAAGAAGGGCAAATGATTACAAAGTATGTATTTACCCGTAGAAATAAGATGTTTTTCCTGGATAAAAAGTAGCCTATGCCACTCTCCATACCGTTAACGTACGTTATTAAAAAATAAAGTTCATTTGTCCTTCATTCACGTCAAAAGAAACCTAAGTACAGACATGAATTTTTAATAGGGTAATCTAGAGAGTGACATAAGCTACTTTTTATCCCGGAAAAACAATATAATCCCATGAGAAAAAATAAACTTTGTAATCATTTGTCCTTCTATCACGTCGAAAGGAACGTAAGTACTGATGTGATGTTTTAACAGGGGATATTTTCCGGTCAGGAGAGTGACATAGGTCACTTTTTATCCAGGAAAAATATTTTATTCGAAGGGCAAACATTTATGTGGTGAACAATTATTTTCTCTTGAGTGTGGGCGTTCCATCCATACAAATATTATAAGTGTTAAAGTAAATTCGTTTGTTTGTTATTTCTTCATGCCTTAACTATGCAGCCAATCATCATTAAAATTTGTACATACTGGTACTACTTTTTATCCCACGAAGTAAAAAAAAATACAACAAAAGAAAAATATACACAAATCAATGGCAGCAGGCTTCCCTGGACCAAGCGGGCGAAGCCGCGGGTAACAGCTAGTACAGAATATAATTAATAGTTAGTAATGAAATTGAAGCCACGCCATTCATTACGTTCAGTATGTAACAGAACGTAATGAATAGTCAGATGAAGTTTGTCAAAGTATCGCTGCTCGTGTCTCCTTGAACATTTGACAATAAATAACATATAATGTGTAAACTGGCATTAAGTTCACATTTATATATTTTCTGTAAGATTATGTGTTATAAAGATTACACAAATAAATAAATAAACGTGTATACAAAAGCAAAACTGAGAGACTGAACTAAGAGTACCGAAATAGTCGGGTTGGAATTGGGGCTAAATCCGGAGCACATATTCTCAAAACAATGGATGGAATTTCATTCGGCCCACTGGAATATATCCATATATCAAAGCAAGCAAAGAGCTCTGCGAGAACTTAACTTCTGGCTTACAACTATCACACCGAGGGATGGGTTGGTGGTATCCCGATCATCGAAAGTCAAGTTAGGCGCAAAAAGAAATCCTATGAGGTCGGCTTTTTCCTTTGCAGTATGGGCCACCGAGTCATCCATTCGTTGCAATGGTGGAAACGACGACTGACAGAAGTTTTCCTGAACAGCTTTGGCGAGCGACCAGAGCACACGAGACGAGACTAACAAATTTGGACTTCGCCTTCGCAATACAGCCTTTCAACGGTCTTGAGGCTGCATTATAATTTTTTTTAAGTACATACATAAGTTGGTCTTCGGATCTCCAGCTGCCTCAGCATTGGCTCGATAAGAACCTATGACGCGACGCGGCTTTGCCAGACACATCGAACCATGGTCGAGATTAGCCATCAATGGGCACATCTACCATAGGTATACTGTTGATTTGTTTTCTGAATAATGGATAAACGTTACTTACATTTTCATTTTTAACATAGTAACTATTTAGTAATGCTTTGGCTTCTGTAAAAACTCATTCGTCAACTTGGAATTCAGTTTTATCAGAGTGTATTATTGTTGGTGGTTTCGGCTTTATAACCAAAAATAGCGCAGAGTCATCATAAAAAATGGCCGCGGCATTGCATTATATACTGCTTCTCATTACTCTGTCGTATCATACAAAACGGCACAAGAGCAATCCACAGAGCGGTACACGCGAGTGAATTTATAAAGATTTCACCAGAGATTTTATTGCTTGCCTTGTTCGCGGGGCGTGCATTATTTACTCAGCGAGTAGGCCGTATATCTCCTCTGCACTCGTTTATTTATGGCGTGGCACAGCGTCTTTTTCCTTCATGTTTGAGGCCACAGATACAGAGTGGTCTAGATATGCGAAGCCATGAAATGCAAGCCATGAAATCAAATGGTTCAACTAATCTTGTAATTTACGGCAAAATTGTCTTACAAGATTAGATGAACCTAGCTTGTGTTGAAATGTTATGCATCTGGATGACATTGCTTAACTAAATATTTAATAATTATATTATAGTCTATTCTGCTTCCGACTGTATCTATTCTAATCTTTTATATTTATATATACATAATATTGTTATTGGTAGTAATCAATTTTAATATGTATACATAGGATATGTTACTTATTATGTGGGAATTATTTAGGGTATCGGTAAAAAAAAAACTGTCAAATCACTATTTCAACTGAACTCGCGCGCTACGCGACTAGTATTATAAATTGTTGGCTACTACGACAATGGCCTTAGTTTTTGTGCTACCTGATGGACATGCGGTTTCTAGCCTACTCTAAATCTGAGCCCGTGGCTGCTCACAAAGAGCCGTGATTATTCCATGGGGTGATACAGGATGAGTCGCTTGGCTCGCGTAATGGGGCGGTTTGTCATAGTCTTCTCGAATGTCTTTATGTCGAGTTTGGGATTGAAAACATTTCATAACACGGATTTCTAATATTGCAGATGAAAGTTTGAGCGTTGTATGTTTGTTGTCCTTTTACAAATAACTGATTTTGATGTTTGGCACAAGAATTTTATACATTTAATCTACTTAATTTTCGTTGGAAACTTACAACCTATCCAGTAAATTTCAAATTATTCTTTAAGGTTTTCCGTAACTATATCATAAGGAGAAAATGGGTCAACTGTGAGACGGACTCGCGCATCGGGGATATACAAACTGAGTGAGGGAAAAACCTTTGCCGTAGGAAAACTATTGTCTCCATACATCGACATAGATTGCGGTCCGTTTACTTACTATACTTATAAATTCGCGATCATCATTTTCCTCTCTACTTCTGCTATATGAGCTTTGCATCTGACCAAATTTTAAGTCTCTACGTCAACGGAAAGTATAATATTGATTTTGTTTCCCTTGCGAGTGTCAAAATATGCAACATAAACCTACTCATCCGAAGAATAAAGTCCAAAACAATACAGATCATTGTTGGTAGTGTACTTGCGTGTGTCTTTATGCGGAGCTAATGTCAGATTGAACGTTATTTGATTCTAAATATCGGGAGATAAATGAGAAAAGACAATTCTAAAAACGTATGTCTGAAGAATTGATATTAACTAACTTACTAACTTAACACGTTTTTGTTCCATGATCACTTCGGACTCTAGGGATGAGTCGAAACGATCGTACCTATCGTCAATAGGTACGATCGTTTCGACTCATTGACTTAAAAATTTATTTCCTTCACAGAAAGATTTTTTCTAAGGAATTGCGGACCTGACTATTTGGTATCAATTTCAACTTGACATTTTCACGCGTTCCTGAGACAAAGGTCTTGACATACAGACAGAACAAACAAATTAGCCATCCTATAAGGGTTACATTTTTCCTTTTGGAAAAGGAGTCCTTTAACTGCGCTGTCAGCCTTCACGTGTATTTGTCCAACAAGACCTCTAAGATGAAGACCGTTTTCCTTAAGAGCGCCTGGATATATAATAGCTAAGATTAATAACAAATACTTGAATTTAATGTCTGCTGTAGCTATTTGAAGCTGTAAAACATCAAGTTCCTGGAGTTCATCACGTTTTTTAGGGTTCCGTACCTCAAAAGGAAAAACGGAACCATTATAAGATCACTTTGTTGTCCGTCTGTCTCTCTGTCTGTCTGTCTGTCTGTCAAGACCCTTTATCTCGAGAATGCGTGGAGGTATCAAGCTGAAATTTGAACTTTATACTCAAGTCTATGGTCCCATGAAGTTGTAAAAAAATCAAACTGCTAAGTTTACGTAAAAAAAAGATACGGCCGTTTATTCAGCAAAAAACGCATATTTCCACACATTCTCAAGGGAATCAAAACCTATAGGGTACTTGCCGTTGACCTAGAACTATGAAATTTGGCAAGTAACATCGTTATAGACTACGTATCTATATACGTACGTATACGTATATCGTTATAGTACAGGAATAAATCTCAAAACTATACATTTGTAAATAGATCTTAAAAAATAGGGGTCTATATTTTTTATAGGGTGTCGAAATTTCAAATTGAAGCTACTAGTTCAAATGGGGTATCATATGAAAGGGCTTGATGTACACATTGCAAAATATATTATATTTATTTTTTTCGACGCATTATTTCTTATTTATAATGAAAAATACGAAATTTAATAATGATCCTACGTACGGAACCCTCGGTGGGCGAGTCCGACTCGCACTTGTCCGGTTTTTTTTACCCATGCTGTGATTAACAAAGCATGGGTAAAAAAACGATCCTATGGAGCAATAAATCAGATAAATAAATGACAAAATAGTTTACATCCATTTAATTTAAAATTTTTAAATATGTTTATTTATTTCTTAATATTATAAAAAGGTGAATGGTAAAATCAAGTTTAAGTCATCAACATTGAAAGATTAGAAACGACTCTGTTCAGGCACATCACAAAGTACGGCCGCGCTTATTATAGAACTGACAAGTACAATGACAAGAAAGTTATCACCAATGTAAGATTTCAAGCTCAGAGATTAGTATCGACAACCTAGTCGACGCGACGTACTGTTTAATGTGCGTCCTGTGTTTTTAAGTACATAATGTGTATTACTGTGTAGCATGCATCGTACTGTGTGTACTATTACAATATGGCATGTAATCATTTTATATACATAATAATTTAGCAACTACTTTTAACATTGCATTCATTTAAAATATTAAATGAATGCATTGTCAAATGTTGAGGTATTATTATAAGTTCAAAACGGAAAAGATCCACGAGGAATCCGCAAAAGCCCGCAAAGGCCCATTGGCCAAAAAAGATTTCTGATTTTGGAGTAGCACATGAAGTAATTTCAATTTGCTCTAAAAGTTTGCAAGATGTAAGTGTGCGGTTTGCTCGCATAGCATTATCTACTATTGAATTTTACGAGCTTGAGAAGTGTGAAACCTTCAGGAACAAGTGCGGAGCCTTGAGCGTACATTCTGTGAACATATGAAGGGTTACTTAACACAGCGCTATCGTCTTTATTCTAATATGTCGGCAATTCGGTGCGTAAGTGGCCATTTGCGAAAACGCTGAGTGTAGCGCGGTTTAACGGCACGTAATTAAGGGTACGCCCAATGTTTTCCGCAGGCAGGAGGACGGGTGGTTCACGCCACGACCTAGAATTCTAGTGCTTTTTGTGAAGGCTAATTTTGAAGTCAGCTCATTGTTATAAATAGATCGTATATTAACATTAACTTCAGAACTAGGCTAGTGAACAATGTTCTAAAATTATAAAAACTATTTTGATAAATAGTTTATCATATAATACACAAATCTAGAACGATCTGTATTCTTAAAATTTTATTCATAAATCAGTGTCATATATATCAGTATCTTATATAAATCTGTTATTTGTATAATACACAAAATGTAATAAATATATTAATTTTTTATTAATAATTCAGTATCATATAATACACAAAACTGGAACGATCTGTGATCTTAAAATTTTATTCACTTATGAATGAATAAAAAGTTTATTACTTTAAGCACACAGACACTTACAGAAGTAGACAGCACAGTACATCATTGTATGAGTTATAGAAACACGTTCATATAAAACTATTAACATTGTCAGGTGTCGGTGTCCACATGCCTAACATAAAAGGATTTCACTGAGTATAAACCACGGCGTGAGCCAAGTACTGATTTTCATTTTTATCACTTATGTCCGTAGTGTTTTATGGTATCAAAGTTTGGTGGGAAAGTCCATTTTATAAAAAAAAAAATGTCACTGAAATCAACTATTCAATTAATAATTATTTTATACGTTTGAATAATAAAATATCTGAATTTCATCTGCAACGATGGACTGCTATGCCTTGTTTAGTAGTGCAATACTTAATAGGTAGATGGCGTCACACTGCGACTTCACAGCAGTAAAATATAAAATGCAAAAATTCGCCACCATCACAGACCTTCATGGAAATCTGTTGGAAGAGCACTCGACCGGTAATCGAGAGGTCGTGGGTTCAAATCTAGGCGGGAGGTGAATTTTTCCATTTTTAAAATATTTATAAAAAATATCACCGTTGGAAAAGCAATAAAAATTGCTATTTTTACGGCACCAGCTCTACATAAACGCATGGCTGTCGTACAAATTTCTAATTTAATGCATATACAATAGGACGGTGTGTAATAATGTTATGGTTTTTTTATGGAGGGCTTTCGGGATAGTCAGAAATTGTGATTTTAGTTAAGTTATATTTTGAGTAGTTTTTATGCTAACGAAGTAAATCTTTCACATTATTGTGACGTCCTTACATAAGCCTATTGTAACAGACTTCTATTATGTTAAAAGTCGTTTCAGTATTTTCCTGAATATTTTTCGTTAGCCACATGAGCATTGTTGAACAAAGGCATTATTTTTTGTATGATTACGTGGGAGGTGAGACAGAGAATGTTGATCCTTTGGGGATGACAGAGATATAAGCATGGACGCGTTTCGAAGGGTGTGCAGGGGTGAACTGCGGGGGGAGTGTCGCTGGCGCAAGTCGGGGCGGTTTCAGTACAGTCGGGCGTGGGTCGTATAAAAAGCTGTACGTGGACGGTTTCAGGGTAGTACATTCGGACGGGGTTGGTATTCAAAGACCTTTCGCGTAATAAATAATTAAAGTGTTTAATAAGATTTTAAATCGTGAAATCGAATACAGTGATAAATGAAGGAGCAGAAAGCAGAATCATCATGAAACTCATAATGGTTGACAAGTCTGGTTGTATAATATTATTCTATTAATTCTCTGGCTCCTCTATTTTCCTTTAGAAGTAGATTTCTGCATGATGATTATTTTATGAAATGGATGAATTTAAATTAATGCAATTTAATAGATAAGTTTATCATTCGCTCTGAATTTGAACATTTTTAACATTTTCTTTGAAGTTTAAAGTAGAATATTTATGAGTTAATCACAAATATTTCCTTATTACTATTCTTTTATTTTTTTATTTCTATGAAACATTTTTCTATTGTTTATAAATATAAGGCTTGCATGTTATAAAAGCTGAAAGTAGATCTTTAAGTACACTTGACATATTCACACCTGTCACAGCCAAGGAAATGTATATTTTATAGAAAAATATTATTCTCTATCTTTAGAAAAAGATATATTGAACATTGCCGAAAGGTATAATCGTAGTCACATTGTTAAACGTAATATGTATTGTAAACTAACTTATTCCTTATTAGGAATAACTTTTCTGAGGTAGTGACTATTTCAACACTTACAGAACCGAGTCCGAAATGGCACACGACTTTGAGCATTTTAAAATTTAAAGATTTTTCCTGGTATAAAGGCTTTTATATGTGTTAATTGGGCACCAATTGGACTATTTAAAAATAGTTGTGTCGTGGTTTTAACCGACAAGCACCGTTGGAGGTTGTGGCTCAATTTCACATATAAAGCCTATTTGATGAAACGGTTTCCACTACTGTTCACGATCTACAAACCACTATCTGATATAAAAAAAAAATAGAACAGTAATGGTCCCGTATTTTTGCAATAGAATGCTCGTTATGTACCTAAAGTGACTTTACAGAAAATATTATACACAATTACAATTACTTAGTTATAATTATAGTTATTAAATAGTAGGAAACTGTTTCATAATTAAAGTTTAATATTTCTTAGACAAAGAAGTAAATATATTTGGAGTGAACAATATTTTTTTTTGTTTTCCCAATAGTAGGACCCGCGTTTGCTTTGAACTGACCTGTCATCCTTGATGACTTTGTTGTCAAGTAAATTATTAGAGTCAAAAATTCTGTGATATGGGTTTGTATCTTAGGAGTTTTACGCTTTAAAATTCCGAAGAGAGGCACCGGGTGGTACGATTGGTTCTTTATATATATAATTATTTTTTATAGGGAACTAATCATCCCATTAAGAGGAGGGACTCCACAGATTATAATAATAATTGCCCGGGCAAACTAGTAGTATCTATAATTGTAACTAAATCGCGGGTCCTTTAAAATTCAGTACAGACTTCAATATTTTACGATCTGACGTTTGTATTTTCTCCAAAATTCCATATAACGAGACATCCATCAGCCGGGCACTGAGTCACGAATACACGTGTTCGACAACGCGGGGTTTAACTGAGCTGAGCAGTGCAGTTACACAATAGAAGCGACTTCTGAGAAAGTTAAGTTGCATGTTTATTTTTATTTTCTGTCATTTATGATATACATATCTTACTTTTAATTTTCGAGTTATTACACAACGTACCGCTAGACGATCGCGTGGCCAATTCGTTCAATTTTAATTTACATTTTCATGTTAAAATTTGAAGGAAGGTGGAAGTTTCACTATCTGCCCAAATAGGATATTATAATGATCAAGGCTTACAAAGCATAGTATGGCCTCTCTATCTTATCGACCTCACCTCCCCTCTGAGACGAATCTGGAATAGTTTGTATGGCGCCGCACGCACATTCTCTCAATATCATTCACGCTCTGTACAGATGTCTTTATGTATGTAGTAGATAGCCACGCTACATTTCTATGAAGTGGCCGAGGTGTGGTCAAAGTCAACCTTTCCTGCAATCGCCTAATTAGCAAACGAGACTGGCGAAAGAGACGTATCTGAGGAAACTTGTACCTCAGCACATTATCACGGAGGGCGTTTTTAGATATGTACATAGTTCTTTTTGTGATTATACTCATAATAGTCGTATTTTTTTTATACGTAGTATAAAAAAAAAAAGAAATTCGAAATCAAACTTTGTTTTTATAGTGCACGCTCCGTCGACTTTTATTAACAAAAAAAAAAGAAGATTTATGCGAAATACGAGTGTGTTCACTGGATATGAAAACAGAATAATCAAATAAAATAAAAAAGGAATTAAAATCGTTTCGGTGCTGTTTGACCCGCCACCGGGCAACTTTGCCCGCAACCCCTATAACAGAACTATTCACAACTTCTAACATCGGACGGCCAATTGCCGCGCTGCCATGGTAACACTAGAGCCTTGATGGCGCACAGTAAAACTACGTTACGTAAACCGAGCAACGTTAAACTAATTAAACTTAATACACATAGAGTTCCGCCTAATGTTGACACCCTATGTAATTCCTTTTTTAACCGACTTCCAAATAAGGAGGTTATCAATTCGCTCCACAGGCTGATTTTCATTTTTATCACTTATGTCCGACGTGTTATATGTCGACGTGTGTCCACTTTCAAAGGATGAAATTATTTAAAAAAAATATCACAGCAGAACGATAAAAATGCTACTGCTACGGCACTAGCTACATAAACGCAATATTTAACATAGCTGTCGTACAAATTTCTGATTTAATGCATTACAATAGGTGACGTTATAATGTGATGGTGTTTAGTATGGAGCGCTTTCGGGATAGTCCAAACTTACCATACTTATAGACCAAATATATAGTAGACATGGTATGTAGTAAGCATCGCGAGATGATAGAGTTACTTCTTTTCTTCTGAGAAAGCTATGAGAACTTTCAAATTGTCTATAACGTTCTCTGTGATTGTGAAACTAAACATGATAATAATGACATATTTACACAGGAAAATATTAAATTGATCCACAAAAAAACCAGATTTGCACTTCAATATAATCTGATCGCACATCAAATCCTGCATTTGATCTCCAAAAAGTATTTTTTGATATGCAAAATAGGTTATGTTAGGTTAGGTTAGGTTTGCAATGTATTTATTTGTGTTACATTAAATAGTGTCCATTTACACAGAGCCAACTAACGTCTTTGCAACTAACAAAAGATGACACGATGACGACGGCCTCTTCTAATGTGCGAGGATGATGCCTGCCATATCAGAGGCCCGTGTAATGAGTGGCTGTGGTACGCCACTCACTACATGGGCCCCCGAAATGCCAAGAAATCGGCCGGGGGCACACTGGTGTGAGTGACTCATGGGTGTTGAGAGGTGTGCTGCGCTTTCTCCGTAGTTACTCGAGGCGTTATGTCCTTTAACACTTCCACCCCTGGAGCATATAGCTGTAATGACTCCTCTCTGGGCGACCAATGAAGGTGAGTCAGAGCTGAGAAGTCCTGCCGGTCTTCTTGTGTATCCACTCCGACTGACGATGACACGCCGGAGACGAAGGTTCTGACCGATTCTGTGGAGATTGGTTATCCGTGGTGTCGTTACTCACCAACAGCTCGCCATCAGCTGCCCAGCGGGCTAATTAGGCAAATTATATGTAAGTTTGCAAATTTCTTACTCGTAAATTATCGTAGTTTGTAGAATACCTATGTATGTATTTAGTAGAATACAAATGTTTAAGGTAAGTACACACGTGTAGGTACTATATACTATAACGAGGATCAACTTACTGAGTGTCAGGCAACTAATCTGCGTGAGCTCATCGATTCTAATGAAGTTCGGTTGCCGAGCACAACCGGGTAACTTAATTAACTCGTCGTCGCCATGGCGTCGAATAAACGCAACCGTGACATTGATTGTAGGTGTCGTTAAAGATAAACGCACACTTATCCGAACCGAACGCGTCGAACAAACGAATTTTATAGTTCTTTATAAGAAATTTTATGACACTTCGCACACCTATCCAAGCAGCATCGACCGAATCCGGATGGGCACCCACCCTGTGTGCGATATTTAACATAAATAAATAAATAAATAAATAAATATTGTCAGACAAATTACACAGCGCCATCTAGCCCCAAAGTAAGCGAAGCTTGTGTTATGGGTACTAGACAACTGATAAACATACGTAAATACATTTTTTTTTTGTAAATACATACTTATGATACATAGAAAACACCCAGACCAAGACAAACAGACATGTTCATGCACACAAATGTTTGTCCTGTGTGGGAATCGAACCCACGAGCGTTGGTGTCGAAGCCGCGACGTTGACCGCTACGCCACCGAGCTCGTCGAACATGATTCCAAATAAAGAATTTTGAAATTAATTTTATTCGGATCGTTCGGCGCGTTTTGCTCGGATAAGTGTGCGTTCACGTTTAAGGTTGCTGCTGGCTGCCGCACATATCGGCATGAAAATGGATCAACTCGGTGTCAAAAATTCATCGGTTGGCTGTCAACTAGACGTCAACTTAACCGAAGCTTTATTTATGACGAGGACTTATTTTTACCGATCAGTTTCGCCTTTACGACATCAAAGGAACTTACTTTCTACAAAATAAATATATTTTCTGTCAATAAAAGGTATTTATATTAAAAGTTAAAAGTCAGAATATATATTATACTAGCTGTGCCCGCGACTTCGTCCGCTTGGTTGTGGGTGAGAATTTATAGTCATCTATCTTAGTTGGAACCACGACAGGCGTGCTTAACTTGCGTTAGTGCTATGTCCCTAGCATCTCACTCATTGTATTATTTACTTTAACGATATTATTTACTTTTACTTTAACGACATAATACCTTCATAAATAGACAAACAGACATACAGACAAACAGATAAAAATTCTAAAAATCATTGTTATGGGTTCTATTACGTTCATAAAGCCCCCCTATATTAGTTTTTCTTATATATCTTAAATGTACAGACAGCGGCCAGTTACAATTTTATTATATGTATTGATTATCTGAGCTATCGCGTAATGTAAGACCGCACTACCTGCGCAGTGAAATGAAATGAAATATCTGAGATGAGATGACATGACATTGGGGTGTAAATGGCTCCCTGTCATTTACTATTTCGAGTAGTGTCTTTCGTCTTTTTGAATACGGGACTCCTTTACAAGTTAAAAATTCAGCCACTCCTCTTCCCTCCCCCTCCAAACTTTAACAATTCACCTGGCTATGAAATCTTTAAAATTGTTAGTGCCATTTGCTTTCAATTTTGTTGACATGAAAATTAAGAGACAAATAGGCTTCCATTAGAAAAAGAGATTTGAGTTGGTGAATTATTGAACAATTACGTTTTTTTATTGTAGCGTATGACCTACAAACATTTGCGTTTTTTCTCCACGAATATAACTTGGCCCCCCTGGGGGTCGCGACCCGCAGTTTGAAAATCACTGATTTAGAGTATAAGTCAACTTCACCTGCCCGCGTTACACGCTGCCGATCAGCTAACGAGGCAATGGCGAAAAGTAAGGTAGGGCACCGCGATACTTCTCGTTCGATTTGGAGCGGCCCGACTGGGATTGCCTCCATCTGCAGAAAACCGCAACCAAATAACAATTCCCTTGTGGGTTGGTATGTGCCTGTGAGTAAGTAAGGTCACCAGTAAGCTCCACCCCTTCAAACTACAATGATAGCGGCATCGGAAAACTTGATTCCCCAGGAGGAGGGTACCAGCACCTTTGGTGCAGGAATAATCCCTCAACGAGCCGCTGTGCTCGGGCTGCCCTTCAAAGCTACTCAATTTAGGACTGTTTATGTCAACTATTTGAGTGCTATTGCTAAGGTGCCAATTATTGATACCAATTGATAGAACCTGTGAACCACTTTCAGGACCAGTAATCAGTTTTACATTATCTTCTAGAGTTTAGGAATAATCGAGGGAGATTTTTTTTTCATACTACGTCGGGTGGCAGACAAGCATACTGCCCGCCTGATGTGAAGTGGTTACGACAGTCATATTAATGCTTGCAACATGAAATATTCGCTCGCATGCCGCCACCCCCGCTGCCAACGCAACATCTCTTTCCTTTCTGGTGACCTCACTCACTCGCAGGAACACAACAACCCTCAAGGGTATTGTTATTTGGCTGCGGTATTCTGTGAGGTGGAGGTACATTCCCCAGTCGGGTAGCTTACAATTACGTTCTCTACCTCTCTTTTCTCCAGAGCTTCGTTTGTCAGTCAGCAGGGTGCACCGCGTGCAGGTTAAGTTGGCTTTAGTTCAAAGATGAATCACTTGCACCCCAAATCACTTATCAGTCAACAAAAACCAGATCACTTATCGTTTCCACGCTGCATGCCTCGTCTTGTTTAACACACTGGCAATGAACCAGTTGGACGTTAATTCACGTCAACGGCCGCCCCGGGAGATCATATCTACAAAAAGATATCAGCAACATGAAACATCTTGACAAACTGACTAAAAGGACTTCATTTATCGGAGCTCCAGAGTAATAAAAAGAAAAAAAATGTTTCGTTAAGTTACCTAAAATGGAGTCTTTGAAGCGGCATAATCTTATTTGAATGTCCGAAGTTATCGGATAAAGATGGCCTGTTTCAAATTCTAGAGAGGGGTCACATTTGTCTTGAGTCGCCGAAGCAGATGAGATAAGAGAGATTGATCTCAGAAGGGCACGGCCTCTGCTCCGTTCCGCTCCGCCTCCGCGTCCGCACGCGTCGGGAACTGGTACGCGGCAGGGTTGTAAGGTAATATTGCTCCGTGTTCAGTATTTTTTTTTTTAAACAAGCATACCTCCCGCCTGATGTAAAGTTGTTACCTGAGGCTATAAACGCTGGCAATAAACGAGTATTGCTCATGTGCTGGCACAGCTGCTAATGTAGCGTCTCCTCGCAGGATCACAACAATCCTCAGTTAAGGGTATTCTTATTTGGCTGCGTGGTTTCTGATCTGGAGGTTATTGTTTAGTCGGGTGTAATATGACGTACCTCTCTTTTCGCTCTCTCTTTTGTTTATTAGCAGGGTGTAGAAGGTGCAGGCAAGGTTGGCTCTGGCCCTAAAGATGGTGATGAGATACTTACATTCCATAATCGACAGAAATACTGACATTTTACTTTCACAGCGCATTTCTTTATCTTATTCCTTCGTAGCAAGTCCCTTCGACAGGCAATGTTCGACAGTTTAGAGGAATTTATCTGGCAACCCTAGCCCGCGGCGTCGCGACATGCCCTTTATGTAGGTCAACCTAAAGGCTTCCGTGATACGCTAAAAATGATTTACACTGAACATATTTTACCTTCGACGTGACGATAGCAAGCACACGCTTCTATTTAGGTTTGAAGTGGAAATAAAAATGTCCCCGTCGACACGTTTCTACGTGACAACGTAGGCAGGTTTGAAATCATGTTTTCGAATTCATTAGCTTCCGTTCTGTCTTAGTTACCTCTATTATTCGTAGATGTGTAATGTTGAAAATCCTCTAACAGGAGTAAAATATTTTTTGTTGTAAAATTATTTTTTTTATACGACGTCGGGTAACAAACAAGCATAAGGCCCGCCTAATATAAGGTAGTTACCGTAGCCATATAAACGCTTGCAACATGAAAAATCGCTTGCGCGCTGCCACCCCCGCTGCAGCGACTTCTTCCTACCTGGTGACCTAACTCACTCGTAGGAACACAACAACCCTCAAGGGAATTGATACTTGGCCGCGGTTTTGGCTGCGGTATTCTGTGAGGTGGAGGTATTTCCCCAGTCGGGCAGCTGTAAATACGCTGGCCTACCTCTCTTTTGCCGGAGCCTCTTTCGCTAGTCTGAAGGATGCACCACGTGCAAGTAATGTTGGCTTTGGCTCTAAAGATCGTAGAGAGCCGCTTACACCCCTAAATATGTATATCGTTCGAGTTTTACTTTATTTCCAGGTACTCGATTGCATTGTCGCCACTATTGTTGCTCTCAACACTCAAGTAACGTCGACAGTTTTATTTATAGGTCCTTCTTCGTCGCTACCGAGGATACGTTAAGTCCACATTAAGGCAATCAGTCGCATTTGGGCAGTTAAGCAGCGAGTGGAGTACTCTTTAAATCCTTTGGGACATCTTAAATATGAGGGAGCTCATAAGTATGTGTCATGTTAGAGTAAAATGGTTTGTTTCTGGTGTCACAACTTGCATGTCACAACTTTTTTGGGAAAATTGATTTGCTTTTTTTTAAAAAAAAGGAGGGGGGCACTAGACTCTAGTCGTCTCGAACTCAGCGTAGCGTTCGGTACTTGGTTGTATTCTATTGTTTATCATTGTGTATTGTTTTGTGTATTGTGTACCGAATGTACTGTTTGTACATTCGGTTAAATAACTTTTTACGTGATTCACCCTATACCTATGGTGTAGATAGTGTAGAATCAATAGGTGTGTGAACCATTTTTTTTTTCATTTGTTATTTAAAGACGTCATAATAATATAACTATTGGTGAAAGAATTACTTCGATTGCATAAAAACTTCTCGAGATATGATAACTTGAAGATCACAATTTTGGACTATCCCGAAAACGCTCCATACAAAAGCTTACATAGTATTATGACGTCACACCATGCTATTTTATATGTACAGTCATCGTAGTTAATGGACGCTTGTAATAGTTGTAACACTTAGAGTATTTATACAGTAGTATAGAGCGCGCGTATTGCACGAATTGCTTAGTACGCACCGTAGGCAAATGAGCTATAGATACTATATTGATGAGTGTATGACAGATAGAGATGAGGTATCAATTACATGCCGATCGGCAACGAGCTATCGATAAGTTATGTAAGTAAATATGTTTGTTAATTACATTTTATGTTCAATATGTAATTTCCTATACTATTAAAGGAGAAATGTATGTATAAATATGTAATTATATATTTGTTTGCCAAATGAATAAAGTATGTCTATTCCATTTGAATATTTCTTGTATTAATTTTTTATATCAAAAAATATGTTTCAGAGGGCGCCGTCCGCACACTAGCACCACCATCATATTTTTATGAATTTCATATTGAAAAAAATAAACAGGACAAATTATGCTACACAAGATAAATGATTTTAATAAAAAGTACTATAGTTTTCTTTCGGACACTGTTGTCACAATTTACTAAACCGAAAACAGTGGTCACCAAAATCCGTTTAGTAAATTGTGACTACATTGTCCGATACATAACTATAATACTTCCAAATAAAATCCTTTATCTAGTGTAGCATAATTTGTCCTGTTTACTTTTTTCGTTTTCGCTAATAATTAAAAGAAATTGATAAAAATGTGATGGTGGCGCTAGTGTGCGGACGGCGCCCTCTTAATAGAAATGTCAGAAAGAGGACTTGTTAAATATTAAGGTTAATAAAATAAAAGATCGGGTTTAGAGTTAATTTTTTTAATTATAAATCAAATAATATGTTATGTATGTTAAATATTATTTCTCATTTTTATTGACCGCTAAAAAGCGTAAGCTTGTTATAAAGCTGTCTTTTAGTTTTCGTGACATTTGACTTTCGAACTAAATATAAAGTATATCATTCAAGACACATTGTAATAAATGATTATAAGATTTTGAGTATTAAAGTTACATAAATATTTTATAATAATGTAGTTCTTCTAGCAAACATTATATCGACTACAGCGTTGGTCACGTCACATCTCTACAATCACGCGGCGGGAGTGCGACGCGCGGGCGAGCCTGCGTGTGCCCGCCTCCCACTTCTCCTTCACCCCCGCGATTCCGGTTTTGTTTTCATAAAAATAATAATAAAAATCGACTTACCGATGAAATGTGATACTGGATTTCATTTTTGTGTGTTTCCTAGTATCGTTTTTGCAAGATCGAACTGCACATTTCACCATTTTTTTATAAGTAAATATGAAAAAATCCCTTGAACAACGCACTTTGCTAGCACTCGACCACGACTACAAGCGCTCGCGGCGGGAACGTCGTTTCGTTCTCACCCGTGCCTACTGTTCCCACTTCGTTGTGCGCGCTCTATACTACTGTAATATATACTCTAAGTTGTAACACCAGAGGCATCACTCACGCGTTGCCGACCCTGTAAAAATCTCTACACGTCTTTCCATAAACAATAACGTCTGAACACAGTGTGAATTCAAAGAATTCGTGCGTGCGGCGCCATACAAACTGTTCCAGATTCGTCTCAGAGGGGAGGTGAGGTCGATTCGAGAGAGCGATAAGGAGTGTCCATACTGTACGCAAATGCTATCAATATACTAATCTATACTGTAGTCTCCTGGGAAACTTTCGGTAGTCAGTTCATTCCACAATTTGAGAGTTCCTGCCGCGAAAGGAAACCTCTCTGGTCCCAACAGTTTGTGTTATAGTTATTTCGTGCCAGTCATGCTATATGACATTTAAGATATTTTAGTATTGCAAGCATTCACTGCATTAAGCATATCTCTTTGCATAACAGAAAGGACAAAGCGACCGTAAAGTCATACATAATCCTACGAGTACATTATATGAACGTGAAATGTTAACACGAGAACAAGCGTCGCCGTTTCCTGCGCGGTGAATTAAATCAAATTCGAGCATACATATTGGTGCATAAAGGTAAATTTCATTTAGACACCGGTGTGTTTGCTCAACGGGAAACCACGCGCCCGTCCCGCCGTCGTCCCGCACCCACCGCGCCCCTGCACGCCGCGTGCCGCTCGGCACCCTTTATCCTTCAACAGCTATGATATTAAAAGCTAGATTTTAAATTAACTGGACTAAGTGAAATTTTGCCACCCACTTAGCTCGCTTGAGCTAAATCATTTTTTTGTTTTTAAAATTATTCATAATACAATTTGCAACATAATAGGTAGGGGAAAAAGTCTTTTCGCATTATAGTATGTATGAACTTGTAATAAAATCTCTTTGGTCATACCATTTGTATCTGGCAGGTTTTAATATCTTTAAAAAGTTTAAATTTTAAAAAAGATATTTCCAAATTCAAATTATGTAAATGTGTGATTTTCATTTGTTTTTTTTACTGTCAAGATGAGTGAATCTAATGAAGAAATTCGATACATTTTAAAATTTTACTACAAAAAAGGTAAAAATTAAACGCAAGCTGCGAAAAAAATTTGTGACGTTTATGGACCTAGTGCAGTGTCTGTGAGAGTAGCACAAATTTGGTTTAAACGTTTTCAATCCGGAAATTTTGATGTCAAAGATTTACGTCGCTCTGGTCGCCCTGTTACGGATAAAATGAATGCCATTTCTGAAAAAGTGGATCAAGATCAGCATATCAGTAGTTACGACGTAGCTGAAGAACTAGGAATTGACCACAAAGCAGTTTTGGCGCATAAAAAGGTCGTGGTCAAAGGCCGGCCAGGCTTCAAAGACTCTGGCGAAACCCGGGTTAACCCGCAACAAGGTGATGCTGTGTGTATGGTGGGATTGGAAGGGAAGATATTCATTATGAGCTGTTACCGCCAGGCAGGACTATCGATTCTGAACTCTACTGTGAACAGCTGATGAGATTAAAGCAAAAAGTTGAGAGAAAGCGGCCGGAATTAATTAATAGAAGGGGTGTGATTTTTCATCATGATATCGCTAGACCTCGCACATCTTTAGCCACTCAGCAAAAATTAAGAGAGTTTGACTGGGAGGTGTTAATGCATCCGCCGTATAGTCCTGACCTTGCACCTTCTGATTTCCACCTGTTTCGGTCTCTTAAGAATTCTTTAGGCAATGTCAGGTTAACATCACGAGTAGACTGCCAAAACCACTTGTCGTGGTTTTTTGAACAGAAGTCCCCAAATTTCTATAGTAATGGGATCATGTCTCTACCTACAAGATGGCAAAAAGTTATCGAACAAAATGGCACCTACGTACTTTAGTTAAATGTAAATAAACTTTATTAAAAAATGTTTTGAATTTTCATATAAAATACGAAAAGACTTTTTCCCCAACCTAATATTTCAAAACAAGTATATGTATTGGCCTTACTGTTTTTTTTAAAACGGTTTTACAAACTTATTCGAAATTTATTTTAATTTACTTGGATATGTTAACAAACCTCTTAATTTACAAATGTACATTGTTAGAGCCATCGGCAACCCTTATTCATCCCACTGCTGGGATACGGGTTTCCCCTCAAACGAATGGGTTTAGAGCATACTCCACCACGCTGCTCAACTGCCGGTTGGCGCAGGCCAATGTTTTCAAACCGCCTCACGGCCACTGACTTAGCTTAACGACTGTCATCTAATGACAACAGCTGGGACCGACGGCTTAACGTACCCTCTGCAGTACGGAGGAGCTCGAGATAAATAATCCCATAAAATTATAAAATGTTGATGCTGTTGGTTTTTTCGAACAATAAATAAATAAATATGTAGATGTAATATAAAAAAACACAGTATTCTTAAACATGTACGTTATGGGAGCTGTCCAGAACAGAACCGAATATAGCCTTATATTCGGTTTTTCGTGAAAAGGCGGCAAGGAATCGGTGACCTCTTGGTGTAGCTGATTTCTATGAGCGGTGGTGATTACTTCACATCAGGTGGTGCATGTGGGTCACCTAATGCAGTGTTCCGTGTGTGCCGCGGCACACTGGTGTACCGTGGTCATTGCTTGGTGTGCCTCGGAAAAATAAAGTTATGTCATAAAGCTAAATAGACGAACGGAAGAATAATACAATACAATACAATACAATAACGCTTTATTGCACCAAATAAAATACAGACACAAAATAAAACAAAAGATAATACAATAGGCGGTCTTATCGCTCTAAGCAATCTCTTCCAGACAACCTTAGGGCAGGAAAGTATAAATGCAAATTAGAACAGGTGGGTGGCGCAGTGAAAATAAAACAAAAATCATTAAATGTCTTCAGTAAAACATTATGAATAAATACACATACATTACATACTACTACACATATACATACACACACACATACATATACATACATATATATATATATATATATATATATATATATATATATATATACACACATACACATACATAAACATAAATACAAATAATATACATATAAACAGTTTTACAAAATGCCAGGAATTTACAGAACATCAAGTAATTGTGACAGGTAATGAGATTTCACATTATTTTTAAAACATGTAAGTGTTTGAGCTTGCCGAATGCGGAGCGGTAAGGAATTCCAGAGCCGTACAGCCTCAATAGAGAAGGAGTCGGAATAAAACTTTGTGAAGTGAGAAGGAGTTTTCAGACGAAGAGAGACAGTGCTACGAAAGATGGAACTTTGGACTTCTTTGAGAAATGTAAAACGTTCTTTCAAGTAGAAAGGAGTGTTAGGGTTGAATAGAACTGAGTACAGTAGAGAAAGTATATGTAAATTCCGACGAAGTCGAATTGGGAGCCACTTGAGCTGAGATCGATAAAGAGAGATGTGGTCGTATTTACGTAGACCGAAAATAAAGCGTATACAGATATTTTGAAGTCTATCTAGCTTATCAAGTTGTTCTTGATTGAGATCCAAATAACAAGTGTCAGCATAGTCTAGGATAGGAAGGAGTAAAGACTGAGCCAGCGCAATCTTGGTATCGATAGGCAAAAAATACTGGAGCCGTCTAAGGGAACCAACGGCAGCAAATAGTTTTCTACTCACTTCTGCCAACTGAGGAAACCACGACAAAGTTTTGTCCATATATATACCAAGGTTTTTCACCTTATCGCTAAGATGTATGTGAGACCCATTAAAAACGATAGGAGCGAGGTCCGGCCAGTTAATTCGCGATATAAATCTAGGACTGCCAATAATGATAGCCTGTGTTTTTGTAGGGTTTACGATGAGCCCATGAGCCTTACTCCATTCTGATATCTTTGACAAGTCATCATTAATTGTGTCTATGGCGGTAGAAATATCATCAATATGAGCTTGAGAGTATATCTGAAGATCGTCTGCATATAGGTGGTAGGAAGAACGAAGATTAGAAGTAATAGAGTTGATAAATAAGGCGAATAACAATGGGGATAGCACGCCACCCTGAGGCACACCAGCAGACGTATGGCACCAAGAAGAAAAAGTATCCTCGATGCGCACACGCTGCCGCCGTCCATGCAGGTAAGAACGAAACCAGGCAATTGCTGTCGGAGATATGTTAAGAGAACCAAGTAAACTTAAAAGAATGTCGAAGTCGACCGTATTAAAGGCATTACTGAAATCTAATAGCGTCAGAACTGTTAACTGGGAGTTTTCCATGCCGAAGCGGATATCGTCAGTAATTTTAATGAGCGCAGTGGTCGTACTGTGGCCAGAACGAAAGCCTGACTGAAAAGGATTCATGATATCATTTTTAGAGAGGAAAGCATTGAGTTGCTGTTGGACAAGTCGTTCAAGGACCTTAGAAAGGAATGGGAGTATAGATATAGGACGGTAATCGGAAAATGAAGAAGGATTTGCTTTCTTAGGTAAAGGAATTATGAGAGCGTCCTTCCACAACGTTGGGAAAGTGGTAGAGGAGATAGAATTATTCAAAATCAAGGTAATTATAGGAAGAAGGATATCCAGAATGGGGAGGATCATGGTACGACCAATGTCATCAGCGCCCACCGCATTAGAAGTAATGGAAAGTATGTTCTTCTTAACATCACAATCAGCAAATTGACTAAAATGAAAGGAAGGAGTATTGGGAGTTAGCGAGGAAAGACTATTTATTGTTCTATTTTTAATGCCACTATCAAATGCAGCAGATGAGGAGAAGTGCCTATTAAGAGAATCGATGTCAAGGTTGGTAGGATTATTATGTTGATTCTTACCAACTCCCAATGATTTAAGAAATTTCCAGACTTTAGCTGGTTGACCATTTTCAACAGATTTATGAATGTGGCGTCGTTGAGCTTCTCTACACAACCTATTGCAGCTATTACGTGCACAAACATAACGATCGCGGTATTTGTCGGGGTTAGCCTTAAATTTAACTCTCATAACATTTTTCTTCCTGATCGCAGATTTAATCTCTTCGGTAAGCCATGGAGCTGGGAGGTGTTTGACACGGACAGGTCGAATAGGAGCATGGCGATCGTACAATTGCGTAAGAGTGGAGTTGAATATGGTAATCTGATTGTCGATTGAACCCGCGTTAACCACAGCTTCCCAATCGCAGCGCACTGCGTCCTCACAAAGCCGTTCTATGTTTATTCCACCAAAATTGCGCTGCATCAAAATCTTAGA
Organism: Hypsopygia costalis; assembly: GCA_937001555.2. NCBI lineage: Eukaryota > Metazoa > Arthropoda > Insecta > Lepidoptera > Pyralidae > Hypsopygia > Hypsopygia costalis. The sequence goes on from OW443325.2 coordinate 354,701, forward strand.
TCGAACTTTAGGAGGGCGGAGCTTGAGGGACAAGAAAATCAGGTCATGGTAAGAAAACTCATCAGCCGAGAATTGACCATGTTTGGCTACTAAGCCTGGTGAGGACACAAGAATAAGATCGAGAAGAGAAGGGTTGCAGCTAGGAAAGTGATGGGTAGATTGTAGAGGAAGTATAGCAAGATTGCAGGAATTAGCAAGGGCAAGTAAGGAATTAGAACGACTGTCGTTTTTTAAAAGACAGGTGTTAAAATCACCCATAATTATGGTATGATTATAGGACGGCATCAGGTTTTCGAGAAGACTCTCTAAAGAAGAAAAATAATTGATTGTAGATGAAGGACTATAGAAAACTCCAAGGAGAACCTTAGAGTGAGCAAGAGAAATTTCGAGAAAAAGATATTCGGCTTCATGAGAAGGGTTAGAAACTTTAGAAAAGGAGACAATGTTAAAAGGAATATCCGCTCGAAGGTAAATGGCGACACCACCACCACCCTTCCCAATTCGGTCATTACGTATGAGCTGGTATCCGGGCAAGGAGTATGATGTAGAAGAAAGGCAAGGATGCAGCCAGGATTCTGATATTAAAATCGCATCAACCCCTTTACAATTGAAAGTTGTAAGCATATCTATATAATGGGCTGGAATACTTTGCGCATTTATATGTACGGCATTGAAATTTTTCGGCAAGTCGACAAAATTGTTTTTTAAAGATAATAATAATAATAATAAATATTGTCAGACAAATTACACAGCGCCATCTAGCCCCAAAGTAAGCGAAGCTTGTGTTATGGGTACTAGACAACTGATAAACATACGTAAATACATTTTTTTTTTTTGTAAATACATACTTATGATACATAGAAAACACCCGGACTAAGACAAACAGACATGTTCATGCACACAAATGTTTGTCCTATGTGGGAATCGAACCCACGAGCATTGGTGTCGAAGCCGCGTCATTGACCGCTACGCCACCGAGCTCGTCAAAAGATTCACTTAAAGGTAATGGTAAGCTGTAAAAACTGTCATCAGAAGACGAAGTTGAAGACGTTAATAATAAATTAGAATCAGCGTCTTGAACTGATACCATAAATAAAAAAAAAATAAATAAATAAATAAAATAAAATAATAATAAAATAGTATATAAATAAGAATAATATACCTATTAACTAATGCCTATCATGACCATCTACCCGCCAGCAGACTGTAAGTAAGTTAAATAAATAATAAAAATGAATCGATTAATACGTAGCAAACAAAACTGACCAAAATGGTCTGAAGAAGAAAAATAAAAAGAAATAATAATAAATAGTAATAAAAATATATATATAACAATTAATAGCCTTGACTTCTGCTCAATACTAATATACATTATAAGAAAACATTAACTATGAGAAAAAACTAGAAAATAACAAAATGGTTGCCAACAGTTAAAAAGAAAGAGGCGAATGTCAGTATCAGATCTTAGATGAAGAATACATCATGTTGACAGGTCTATAAATAATTCGCCGCTTCCCCGCACTGTTTTTATTAAAAATTTAGTGGGCTGTGCAAAATTTACTTTGTGTGAATATAAAATAAAAATAAAATAGCTACCCATTCTTGAAAATTATATAGATAAACATAATTATTAATTTACCCGACACTCTCCCGTGCGATTTGATATTGCAAATTAAATATTTCTCTTAATTTGTTTCGTTGAGTGTGTGGGCGTTTCGGTGAATTTTGTTCATCTGATCTGAACTTATCATTTCCGCGTTAAATTTTGATCATATTTAGGTTTTATTTGTAAAAAAGTTGATACAGTGATTATTATTCGCAAACTAGTAGGTACAACAACAAAAATTTTTTGTGCTGCTTCGTGACTAACTACGGCTGCATCACTCGTTGTAAAACAGGTTTGGCCCGTAAAAGGTACGTAATAATTTCATATTTTGTTATAATACTGGTTTTTATTAGTGTTAATTTTAGTACAACAAAAGAAATACATAAATCTTTCAGTGTTGTCACTTTATAAATTTACCCCAGAATCGGGGAAAATTTTATTTTGATAGGTAATAGTTTTATTCCTGCTAACTCGTTATATAAACAAAATGTCAAGTAATACCGATGATCCTGGTGGCACGACACCAATTTTTGGTCGTAGTAATTTGACGCCGCGATCACCGCCGGCAACTAATGCCAAGCGAACATTAGGCGATATATCACCAACCCACTTATCACCTGATGAAAAGCGACTACAGCTGTCAGCAAGCACGGAAAATGTAGACAACTTAAGCCTTAGCACCTCGGCTGAAATTCTTGATTCAAATATTGATTATGTTGAATTTGTTCGCGAATCTTCGGAATGTCTGGAAAAAATTAATGAGATAATTATCGGGCAAACCTCGCGAATTGGTGTAGCAAATAAATCGACAATAATGGGCATGACCCAACGGGTTACCTCTCTAATATCGATGCTAGCCATAAAGTCGGCCACAGCGGAAAAATACCTCGCTATTTCTGAAAAAAAGCTCGCGATTGTCGAACGGGATTTATTATCCTTAAAATTAGAGTCCAAAAATAACCCCGTTGCGCCTGTAACTAAGGCTAGCGAGTCGTACGCCGAAAAATTGAAACTTCGCTTGCCAAAGCAAATTAAGCCGGTTCAAACTCGCGAGCCTGTGCCTTGCATAGTAGCTTATCCAACAGAAGAACGATCCGCGGAGCTAACAACATCCGAAGCTACTAAGGAGGCACTTATGAAAGCAATTAAGCCATCCGATGATGGGTTTCAAATTGTAGGAGTCAAGAAAACTGCGAAATCCGGTGTAGTAGTACGCGTTTCTAATGACGCTCAAATTAAAAAGCTGCAATCTATTCAAAGCATAAAATCGGCTGGACTTAAGCTCGAAAAGCCTAAAGGACGCCGCCCGCGTATTATTATAAAAGACATTCCAGATACAATGGACGACACTAAGTTTTTAGCCGCGTTATATAATCAAAATATAAAAGACGAATTAAAAATTACATTTTCGGAATACTTAAAAGACATAAAAATCGTGCGTCGTCGTCCTACTGCCTACGGCAGGAAGTGGGTGGGAGTCGAAATCTCCCCGGAAATACGCAAACACCTTATTTCGACAAAAGATAAGATTTTTATAGATTTTGCCACTTGTAGATTCGTGGACGATATAGAAGTCGTGCGTTGCTTGAAATGTCAGCAGTATGGGCATGTCAGCAAATACTGCTCGGCAAATAACTCCACCTGTGCCCACTGTGCCGAAGCACACGACTCCCGGGAATGTCTGAAGAAGTCTGAAGCAGACTTCAAACCTACATGCGCAGCATGTAGGCGTCAAAAAAAATCTGCTGACCACAAGATCGGGTCAGAGTCTTGCCCCACATACGCAGCACGGTTAGAATTCAATATTTTAAACACCACCTATGGATAACGTCGTAATTGGACAACTAAATCTACACAACGATAAAATTGCTACGTCTGAGTTGGATAAGCTCGTTGCGGACTATAAGCTCGATCTTGTTTTAGTTCAGGAGCAGTACCAAAGATCTCAATTAAACAGTAAATTTATACAACTTAATAACAAGTCGCGCGCGGGTATATATGCGCCCAGGGGCGGATTTACTATAACATCAATCAATCACCTAATGTCCACTCACTGTGCGGTAGCTGAAGTAACATCTCCATATTTAAGAGTATTTGTAGTCAGTTGTTATTTTCAATTTTCTGACCCTGTGGGCTCGCATTTGTATCATCTACGAAGAGTATTGCATGCTCTTACTGGTCATAAGGTCATTATAGGAGCAGACGTAAATGCATCATCACCATTATGGCACGGCAAGTTGAGAGCGACCGATGCCGACAGACGCTCTGCTGTTGAAGAGTTCATTGCTGAAATGCATCTTCATATTCACAATACCCCTGAAGCACCACCTACTTTTAGTAGCCCAATGGGCGAGTCTTTTATTGACGTCACACTTTCTAGTGCAGACGTCCGAATACAAAACTGGCGCGTTCTTCCTGAAGCTTCTTGTAGTGATCACCGTCTGATTGTGTGTGAGTTCTCCCCAGTTGTTGATAACTTAAATCCGCAACAGTTAATAGGTTTTCAATATAAAACTAGGAACGCCGACTGGGCAAGCTTTGCTTCACTTTTCGCTTCCCGCGCCAAAGATTTTACTCGTAGTGAACTTACAGTCACGGAAAGTGTTGAAATTATGTCTGACACATTCGTATATTGCGCTGACGTTGCATTAGGTCGAAAACCTATAGTTAATAACAGACGATGCGACTGGTGGAATGATACCCTTATTAGGTTGCGTAGGCATTTTCGTGCCGCTAGACGTAAAATCTCAAAGTTAAAGAAACGTAACATCGAAGGAGAAATTTATCAAACCGCTCTAAGTGACTTGCGTATTGCTAGATCTCACTATCGCGCTGCTGTTGAAAAATCCAAAGGTAATTTACTAAAACGTATTGTAGAAAGATTAAATAGTGAGGGCCCGTGGTCTCCTCTATATAACGAATTTAAAGCAAATAGGCGGATTGATCATGCATACGTATCCAATATAAGATTTAATAATTCACATACCCTTGGTGTAGAAGAGACCGCTGAGACAATTCTGCATGCGTTAATTCCTGATGATTGCGCCGATAGTGACAGTGACTACCATCGTGAGGTTAGGAGCGCGGCGGATATGTGCCCTTCCACTCCAATATCAAATGTACCGTCGATGGATGAGTTTATGTCTATTGTTAAAGCTTTGCCTACAAATAAAGCCTCCGGTGATGATAAGATTTCGAATAGAATGATTAAAGAAGCTTGTAAAGTAGCCGCTGAGCCTATCTTAACAATACTTACTCGGTGTATTGTAGAAGGTCATTTCCCTGGCATTTTGCGAAGTGGTGCTATAAAAATAATACCAAAAGGCGGTGATAAACCACCAGACGATCCGAAGTCCTACCGTCCTATTACCCTGCTGCCGTCGTTGGGTAAGCTGCTTGAGCGCTTGGTTGTGCCACGGTTGCTGCCCGGTGGCCCACAATTTCATAAAAATCAGTACGGCTTCACCATTGGCAAGTCCACTGTTGATGCTGCGCTCGCAGTGCGCAAAGTTGTTGAGCTCTCGGAGAGCAAGTATGTTGTAGCTATTTTCTTAGATATCTCAGGTGCCTTTGATAATGCTTGGTGGCCAATGTTGTTGCTGAAACTTAAGGTGAGAGGTTGCCCTAGCAACATCTACTCTCTCATTCGATCGTACTTTTTGAATGGTACAACTAAATTAAAACTTGGCCATTATGTTGCTTCAAAGGTACTCACGCAGGGCTGCCCCCAGGGTTCAGTGTTGGGACCGTATCTCTGGAATATCGGTTTTGATGATTTTTTTAGCCTACCCTTACCGGAAGGGTGCTCGTTAACTGGTTACGCTGACGATGGTCTCTTATTAATCAATGCTAATTCAAGATCTAGCATAGAGAACCTAGCCAACACTAGCCTAGGCTTAATTTCAGATTGGGGTTATCGTAATCGTCTCGATTTTGCGCCACATAAAACATATCAACTCTTGCTTAAGGGAAATTTACAGGTTTCACCGCGATTTCATTTTAATGGAGTATCTGTTGCTAATAGAAGTTCGGTTTGTTACTTAGGTTTGCTTTTGGATAGAAATTTTAATTATATTGAGCACATGAAGCAAGTAGGTGAAAAAGCAAAAAAGAATTTCTATGCCTTAACACGAATTTCTACCTCTACGTGGGGATTAACTTTCAAAACGTTAAAAACTATTTATACCGCCACATACTTAGGTTGTGTTACGTACGGTTCACCTGCGTGGGCAGATAGGGCTACTATAGGTGCAGCACGTCGTAAATTGCTTCAAAGCCAGCGCCTTGCTCTGATATTTTTATGTAAGTCGTATAGAACTGTAAGCACCGAGGCACTACCCGTGCTAGCAGGTGTGTTACCGGTAGACTTAGAAGTACAACGCCGCGCTTCAATGTACTATACATCTAAAAATATGGTCCCTGATTTCTTGAAAACGCGTGATCGTGAAAAAATAGTTAGACTGTTCAAACCTATTAATGAAGTATTTGAAACATTACTGTCTGAATGGCAGGAAAGGTGGGAAACTTCTACCAAAGGACGCCACTTGTATCTGTTCTTTCAATCGGTAAGAGATAGATTAAAGAAAAAGTGGTTAGAAGTCGACCACCCCGTTGCGCAATTTTTAACTGGACATGGCAATTTTAAAGCTAAACTCTTTTCGTTTAAATTAGTGCCGTCGCCCTTATGCGAATGTTCTACTGCTAATTCTGAATTCGATCAAACAGCACACCATGTTCTCTGGGAGTGTGATCTTTGGCAGCGGGAGCGGGATGACATGTTGAATTCATTGCAAGTTGCATCCGGGGTAGTATACTATTCAGATTTGGTAGCAACAAGGGAGAATTACCAAGCGTTCAGACGATTTTGCAATTCATATTATTGGAATCGATGTGTTAGGTAACAACTCAATGTTTTAGGTCCCTAATAGTGTTAGAAACTTAAAATCCGTGGTGCACGGCAGTTGAGCTTCACTTGACTAGCCATCTCTTTAGGCTTTTAATGCCTTATTTGCCATATTGCTGTCTCTCACATTGCTAAGAGGGGAAGTCAAATTCCAAAAGCTTCCTACTCCTACTAATTTCTTCTGATTAAATTCGTTGTGAGTTCCAAGGCAGCCGTAGTTTTACCCCTGGGACTGCAATGGACTTCATTGTTCATTGCCTTTTTTGGCGGTCGCCGCTGTTAATCCTGGCTACACAGGAGATACAGTGGTGGGAATGTGTGGTGGGCCCCCGTCCCATTACCCGACACTGTGTAATAAAACTGCATATTGGCACCCGCAAAACCATCAACCAACAACAAGAAGTCAATGCATTACAATATAGCTACAACAAAAACCTCTTATTTTCTATTATTACGCTTGGATCTCGCCATCATTGCCGCCGGTACTTTCTTGGGTTCGTTGGCTTTCGGAGATGATGCAGCCTCGGGCGCAGGAGCCACAGCCACAGACGCAAGAAGTTTATTGACGTCGGCAACCGAAGAAACATTATGCTTTGTTCCGTCCGCACCAATCACTATGACTGTCCCATTTCTGGTCCAGCATTTGCTGACACCCAAACGCTTGCGAGCTTCAACAAAGGCATCATGTCGAACTTTAGTTAAAAATTCAGACAGGGTGATGCCGCTGCCTTTGAGGATAGTTTTGCTGTACCACACATCACTGCGAACATCTATACTGCGGAACTTTACTAATATAGGCCGTGGCTTACCATCGGAGGAGCGCCCCATTCTGTGGCAGCGACTGATATCAGCCTCAGAGAATCCGGCCACATTCACCTTGTCCCTGACAACATTCACCACAACTGCTGAAGTGTCCTCCTCCTTCTCTTCTTGAACTCCATGCAACAACAGTATCTTCCGACGTGACTGCATCTCAAAGTTGTCTTGCTGCTGAGCAAGCAGAGCCACCTGTTGCTGTAGATTATTGAGTGCCGCTGACATGAAGGATTTGAAAGAGTTCAATTCAGCTGCTAATGAAGACACGGTGACTATTGGAGAATCTGATGCTGCAGTGTTGACCTTATTAAGCTCCAATTCAATATGTGCAATCTTACTATTAAAGAGATCCATCAAGTCAGTGAGTGTCTGCCGAATTTCAGTTTCCATAGTGAGTGAATTAAAGGAATTATATTATGAGCAGGTAGATTATGTCACTTACATTAGCAAACCATTAAGTTTATATATAAATTCTGTAATTTAATAATTATTATAATTTTTTAAAAGGAAGCAAACTTTTTCCCTGTTAACTATTTCACAGCTACCCGCCGAATCGAATAATTCTTACACAAATAAAAATTGATTTTTCATTTATGGTGTACCTCCAAAAATTTTCGTTTTCCCAGATGTACCTTAATCATAATAAGTTTGCGGAACCAGTGTCCCGCAAACTTTTTGTGCGCAAACGTACCTAATGAAAAGTAATCCTATTAAAAAGCATTTGTACTGATGTGGCTGGGTATAGTACATGATAAGTGCTATAATTTATAAGCTTCTTTAACTCTATAACAAATAGCCGAGATCAACATACTCGTGTATTAAAACAATCTATAGATTATAATATGATATCCATAGAGTATAAAGCATTTTTATTTAAGGCATATGTTTTCTGTATTCACAAATGTATTTCCAATTTAAGTTGGTTCAATTAGTCAATAATCCATTTACACGACGCAACCGGCACATGCATATTTATTTCTGACTCGCGCAATCAAAACGTATTAGGTACATGTTACACAATCATACGCAAAGCCTTTCGGAACTCGAAACAAATTGCTGATATAAAAATCATTCCTCTCCACGCAGGCAGAATATACAAATAGCGGCTCGATTAATTACTTTTCTAGTACATTTGTGTGCACACAGCAGCCTTGAATGCCTTCCTTTTATCAGGAAATGAACCGTTTTATTTGGCACACAAACCTCGCAGCGAGTAATTATTGAGGAGGGAACGGAACGCACGCGGCTATAAAGTCAAAACTATACGATTGTGATTCGCTTTTATTTTGTTACGGTCTATTTGGTGGTTGAAGAGCCAATTAGTAAACAAATATACTCTAATAACGTCTCTCCGCCGTCTGTAAGTTCATTCTTTCCACGCGAGAACACCTATTTCGGGTTTATGCAGTTTCTTTTTAATTGACTATGTTGTCTGAGCAGGTTAAGATTATAGGATTTTCTACTTAAAGTAGGAAATAAGCAGTAATGAAACAATACCAAAAAAGCTTTAACGCGACTGCCAATTGTATCTACTTCGACGATACTCTTTGAAATAAGATTTACAATGGAAAGAAACAATAACAACAATACAATACAATTCATTTATTGCTTAAAACATGGTATAAAGGTGGTACATCGTGAAATGTGCGCATGTTTAGCTAATACAATTTAGCATGCAAAATTATGTTGATTATGACATTTGACATTGACAATAATTTAAGTATGTAGTCACTAAAACATATATCTCCAATTAATTATATATACACCATTCGTCAATTATATTGAAATTTAAAACATACAAATGTTCATATACATTCTGATTTAATTTTTATATTTTCGGTCAAATCTTTAATATTATAGAAATTGTATTTCTTTAGCCAATCACATAGTTTGCGTTTAAATAAATTGTAATTAAGCGTTTTTATGTCATTAGGTATCTTATTATAAATGCTGACACACATTGCGATGCAATTTTTTGCATATTTCGCAGACTTAGGTGTATCATACAACACAAGTCTCTGTGGATTCCTTTTTAATCTAGAATTAATTTGACATGATCTTTTGAACAGTTCCGTATTCTTGTATACAAAATTACACACTTCATATATATAGAGCGCTGGTAACGTCAATAAACCCAAATTCCGAAAAGAATGTTTACAGGACTCACCAGGTGGAATTCCGCTCAAAGCTCTGATGCACTTCTTTTGTGCAATGAATGCCCTCTGTTTGTCTATTCCGTTGCCCCACACTATGATTCCGTATCGTAGAATACTCTCTATATACGCATAATACAACATAGTAGCGGTTTTTATATTGGTTACATTTTTAATTTTCTTAAGTGCATAAACAAACCTATTTATTCTTTTGCATACATTATCAACATGTAATTTCCAATTTAGGTCTTGGTCTATGATAACACCTAAAATTTGGTGTGCGTCACTTCTTTGATTTTTCTTACATTTAGTTTAAAATTAAATTGATTATATATAGAGTATAAAATTTGATTTGTCAAGATTAATTTGTAAATTGTTTTCATCTAGCCATGCTATTATATTATCGATTGTATTATTTATATCAGTTTCATGATTGTCGATATCCGAATTAAGGGTTTTATTAGAAGTCACAATGATTGATATGTCATCCGCAAACAAGATACATTTATGATTTGTAACTTCAATTATATCGTTTATATATAATATAAACAACAGGGGTCCCAAAACGCTTCCTTGTGGGACGCCGTGTTTGTTTATTTTATACTCAGATAAGTAGGATTGCATTTCATTATCTACTATTTTATGAATGGAGACGCATTGTTGTCGGTTTTTTAGGTAAGATGAAATCCATTGCAATGCCATCCCTCTAATACCATATTTTTCCAATTTCATCAAAAGCCGATCATGTGAGACAAAGTCAAATGCTTTAGACAGATCAAAAAAGAGACCCGTCGTAAGGTTGTTCTTATTGATGTTTGCAAGTACTATGCTTATTAAATTATAAATTGCCAACGTTGTAGACTTATGCTTTTGGAACCCAAATTGTTCTTTTTTAATTAAGTTAAATTTACCACAGAAATCTACAAGTCTTTTATACATACACTTTTCAAAAATTTTAGATAGAATTGGGACGAGTGTTATCGGGCGATAATTATTTACATCATCCTTGTCGCCTTTCTTATATAAGGGTCTTACAATAGATAGTTTTAGCAATTCAGGAAAGATTCCACTCGTGAATGATAGATTTATTAGGTATGTCAATACTTTTACTAGTTCGAGAACACAGGTCTTGATTATTTTTGTACTAATACCACCATACCCTTCCGAGTTAGTACTATTCAGAGACATAATTTCTTTTTTTACCTCATCTTCCGTCATTGGTATTAAAAATATTGAGTTAGGCAACACATTGGTGGTTTTTATATTCTTATTAGATTTAGACTGTGATTTATTAGTTAATGTAATGAAATAATCATTAAATGCAGTAGCAATGGAAATTGGATCTGTGACATTTTTATTATCTATCTTGAGTGACGTAATATCGTTGTCTGTATTAGAATTAGAAATTTCATTCTTTACAACTGACCAAGTTGCTTTGCATTTGTTTTTACTATTCTTAATTCTCTTTACATTGGACTGCATTTTTGACTTAAATATGCATTTTTTTAAGATATTAGAGTATCTTAAATATTTATTTCTATTTATTACCGTTTTATTTTTATAGTATGTAAAACGTAAAGATCTTTTAGTTTTACAACTATTTTTTATACCTTTCGTTATCCACGTTCGTTTTCTTTTATTAGTGTTAATTTTTATTCGAATTTTAGGAAAACATAAATTGTAAAACAACAACAATTGTTCGTGAAATCTGCAGAGGGCTACATTTAGGTCACTCTCTAGAAATATTTCCGACCACGAAAGACTTTTGAGACATTCTTTAAATTTCAATATGTTTTCTAAACTGTAATCTTTTTTGTATGTGAAATATGATTTCGGGATACTATATTTATTTTGTGTAGGAATACTTAATAATTGCGCTGTGTCATGATCCGAGAGATGGAGAGGTAATACGGTAGCTGTTGCAAATTTTATATTACTCATGACATGATCAATGCAGGAGTCCTTTCTAGTTGGAACGTTAATATGCATTTGCAGATTATAATTAAGACAAACTTCTTCTAGTCTTTTGGTGATGATTCCTGGTTTCAGAGTATTGATATTAAAATCACCAGTAAGTACAATATTAGCGTTCGGTTTGAGCTTGGATATGTCATGTAAGACGCTGTCTAGCTTTTCTAAGAAGACAGAAGGTTCTGATGCAGGAGTTCTGTATACACAAATCACTATCAATTTATGCGATGGAATTTCAATACCACAGATCTCAAACGATTTTGGAATTGCGTAATGTTTAAATTTAGTTACTTCGCTACAGATTATGTCTCGTCTTGCCAGTATACAAGTCCCTCCCCGTTGCTGCTCTCTACAAAAGCAGTAGGTAATTGGGATAGTCACTGGTGTTCTTATTGCAGGGCGATATATTTTTTCTTGCTTTCACTGAGACTGACTGCAGTGTAATACACTGCAGTCAGTCTCAGTGAAAGCTACACTGAGTGTATGGATACATTATGAGGCGTAGTGACTTCCATGTTTTGAGGAAAGCGTTTGCCCTTTCCCAACACAAGAGAGCGGTAGGCTCATTTTGCGTTCGTCCGCCAACGAAATGGTGGTCTACGACAAGAACTTGGAATGTATAATTTTTTTTTTTTTTTAATAATAATAATAATTTATTTGCGTAAATAAGGTACATACTGGGGGTTGTTCAATAAGTCATAACAAAGTTTCTCTTATTCTACCCTTACCGGGCGTGCAAATTAACATAATGATTTAGATATTTACTGCCTGCAGGTTCTAAAGTGGTCACAGTAAAATTGCAATAATGTCATGTCTCGCTTATAGTAATAGCATCAAAAATAAAATATGTTAAATTATGAAAATTGTCAAAGTTTAAATTCAATGTCACAGTGAAATAAAATAAAAAAATTAAAAATCCATATCATACCATTACAACAATAAAATTATATAAAATTAATTAGATTTTACAATATATTATTATGTATGTAATGTCAACGCCTATTTTTGATGTCCAAATACTCCTGGATAGAATAGAAACATTTGTCCATTAACCAGAGGTGCAATTGTTTCTTAAAAGATCTCACGGTCAGTTGTTTGAACTGTTCCGGTAAATTATTGAATATTTTAATAGCCATACAATACGAATTATTTTTGTATAGTGTCAGCCGAATATTTGGCAATAGTAATATGTTTTCATGCCGTGTCGGCTTATTTTTGATGTCCCCTCTTGTAACAAAGTATTCGGGATGTTCTTTAACAAGGATGCATAATTGTTTAATATATAAACAAGGCAGCGGTAGTATATGCAATTTTTTAAAAAGAGGTAGGCATGGTTCTTGAAAATGGGCGTTGCATATAGCTCGTATACACTTTTTTTGGGCTTTAAAAGCTCTACTTGAATCTACCGAGTTTCCCCATAATAAAAGTCCATATCCAAGTACTGAGGACACATAGCCATGATAGGCATTTAGAGCTGCTTCTATAGATGCGATATTTCTGAGCCGTCTTAGTGCGTAAACGAATTTGTCAAATTTTGAATTAATTATTGAAATCTAATATATATAAAATTCTCGTGTCACAATGTTAGTTTCCATACTCCTCCGAAACGGCTTGACCGATTTTTATGAAATTTTATATACATATTCAGTAGGTCTGAGAATCGGCTACTATCTATTTTTCATACCCCTAAGTGATAAGGGTTGTCCACCCCTAACATTTTTTTTTAATTTTTTGGACATTTTTTTTATAATGTCTTCTATCATCAACCCCTAAATTTATATGACAAAACAACGTTTGCCGGGTCAGCTAGTACATGTCTAACTACCTGTTGCCTGTGATTTTGTCTCCGTGGATTTCACACAAACTTTCATCCTCCTTTTAAATCTAATAGTTATGAATTAGGTAGTTATGAATTCGATAAAAGATATCCTACCTCCCAAGTTAAATCAAATTGCACACAATGTGCACAATTCTATTAAACTAAAAATCGGTTAAGTAGGTTTTGGAGAATATCGCGGACAAAAATCGTGTCACGCCTTCTTATATATAAAAGATTAATTCACAAAAAATTACAGACGAAAGGTAGTATCAATTAAGCAAGATCATCAATATTATATAAATCATATCAGAGTACGTATGTTATATAGATATATGAGAGCGTGCGTGATGGGTCGTCGAGGCTGGCTGTGACGACTCTATGTAATCAGCGTTCGGTGCTAATCTTATTAAGATGCCGGCGACTGGATCGCGTCACAAAGGCGGCCTTTGAAACCGGACCCGTTGATAAGGATCCGTTCGGCAGCCGTGGCGTGGCGTGGCGTGGCGCCGTAATCTCGTCACATCGCCGCGGCGCGGGACTTTCGTTCCCGCATTCGTGTGTTTACGCACCCGCTGTAGTGTTTATGTGACTTCTTAGACTAATGAGTTACTTGATATTGAAGAGTAAAAAGTAAATATAAATCATATCAGGTAAAAAGTAAATAAAAAGTCTCTTTGCGTTCTATACAAATTATATCACGGGGAGTGCTCGGATGAGCTGTTTGATTTGATACCTGCCGCTGAATTCCACTATCGTACAACTCGCCATAAATTAAAATTCCATCCATATCATCTTGATAATTGGCGATCTACTACAGTACGTTTCCTAAGACATTTCATACCACGAACAGTGAAACTGTGGAATCAACTTCCCTCAGCGGTATTTCCGAACAATTACGACATGGGTGCCTTCAAGAACAGAGTTTTCATTTTACTTAAAAGGCTGGCAACGGATCGGCGACCCCTTGGTGTCACTGGTCTCCATGGGCGGTGGTGATTGCTTTCCACCAGGTGACCCACATGCTCGTTTGCCCCACTCTCACATAAAAAAAAAAATCTGGACAATTTACACAGCGCCATCTAGGCCCAAATTAAGCGTACTGTAATGTGTATACTAGACAACTGATATATGTACTTAGATACATTTTTTTCTGTAAATACATACATATAATACGTAGAAAACACCCAGACCAAGACAAACAGACATGTTTATGCACACAGGTGTTTGACTTGTGCGGGGATCGAACCCGCGAGCTCGGAGTCAAACTGGCCATTGCTAGTCCTTCGACCACCTGGCTCGTCAAATATGGAATTTAAGATTAAAGTTAGATTTAGAATCATTGTGCGAGAAGAGATTTTGGCTCCCTTTGTGCTTTATTCATTACATTTCAATCAATCCCGCCCATTGTTCAGAGTTGCTGGACATCATGCCCATGAACTCCTACTACAATAGCCCCACTCGCCATCGATAGGAAATCCATTTTCGTACATCGTAGTAAATCGATTTGGGTCCAAAAGTATTTTGTATATAATTGTATGTGTTTTTTTTTTTTTTTTGATACTACGTCGTGTGGCAGACAAGCATACGGCCCGCCTGATGTAAAGCGGTTACCGTAGCCATATTAACGCTGGCAACATGAAATATCGCTCGCGCGCCGCCACCCCCGCTGCCAATGCAGCATCTCCTTCCTTTCTGGTGACCTCACTCACTCGCAGGAACACAACAACCTTCAAGGGAATTGTTATTTGGCTGCGGTATTCTGTGAGGTGGAGGTACATTCCCCAGTCGGGTAGCTTACAATTACGCTCCCTACCTCTCTTTTCGCCAGAGCTTCGTTTGTCAGTCAGCAGGGTGCACCGCGTGCAGGTGAAGATGGCTTTGGTTCAAAGATGTTGATGAACCACATACACCCCAAATGTTCGTGTCACGATAACGTTTGAACCGGTGCGATGCTCAGAGTATTTTGATAAAATTTTATAGGTACTTATGTAGAAAACGTAAATATATTTTTTAAGTTCGTTGGACAATAAAATGGATTTAGTGATTATTGAGATATTGGCGTTACGTGAATATAAATATAACGAGGGAGCGACTAATAAGCGACCAACGAGAGAGGAGCTCGGTGGCGTCGTTGCGCGTGTCATTTTAATAGAAGTTAAGCAATGTCTACCGTAGCCTGTCCATGGATGGGTTTTTATTATCTCGAACTCCGTGCTTCGGACGGCACGTTAATCCGTCGGTCCCGGCTGTTGTCATTAGATGACAGTCTTCTAGCCAAGTCAGTGGCGTTTAGGCGGCTTGAAAACACTGGCTTACGCCAACCGGCAGTCGAGCAGCGTGGTGGAGTATGCTCTAAACCCACTTCAATTGAGGGGGACCCCAGCAGTGAGATGAGTAAGGGTAGACGACAAGCGACCAACGGATGATAGTGAAAATTATGTTTGTGTTTATTACTGGTAGTGACAATAATTATTGGAATATGTGGAATAATGATTGGAAGTATGTGGTTCGATCACTCAGAAACGCACAAATCGAGTATTGTGAACTAAAATCGAGAGATAGATTTTGCTTATATAATAATATAATAATAATAATAAATCTTTATTTCGTCCCACAATAAAAGGCTTATTAACTAAAATTAAATTTCTAAACATTTCGTTTCCTTAAATGCTAAGCCATTTTAAGTGAGAGGCTGGTGCCTGAAGTAGATATAAATCCGCAATGTGTTCACGTAGGCGAAGGCACGTAGAGAAGCTAGTAAATAATAAAAATAAAATACTAGGTAACATAGTTTAAAAATGTATGAGGCAGAAAACAGGCCCCCTAGCGTGCGAGGCCAGGCCGCAGCAGACGCACGCGGGCGTTGTATACCTATCATATATTTTCCACGTCCGTCTAGACTATAAATTGTGCAATCAACTGAGACCCTGGTAAATGCTATAGAAGTGGTAGGTGGCCGGGTCGTCGCCGGGTACACCGATGGTGATTTACAGCAGCCGGCGACAGGTGCCATTAGGGGCCAGCGGACGGGGGATATTCCCGCGCTGCGGAATACCGACGACCTTATTTCTACTAGACCTAGTTTTTTTCAGTAACCTGACCGGCCTGTCGGATTATGTAACGTTTTCCTATATGCCTACGTCGCATCAATGGATTCAAGTTTATTTTCCAGTGATCGAAACCTGGGAGAAAATAATGTGAGTAATTCGCTTGAAGAATTTAATGAAAATTTGTTTTGAAGGGTTATATGGAATAGAGTAGTAGTAGAGTTGGCCGTGTGGTTTCCAGCAGACTAGAATACAATCACTCCGTCTCTTCCCGTGGATGTCGTACAAGGCGACTGAGGGAAATACATTTTGAAATATCGAATAGGCCTCCCCAACCCGTTTGGCCAGCGCTGCAGCGTGGGGAGTGTAGGCAAAATCCTTCTTCCGTCTAGGATGGACGAGAGAGGGTCGTGCTCCTATAATGGAGACTAAAATGGACCTGATGATGATGATATGGAGTAGAGATATATGGAATGGGGGAACCCTGGGGAAATAAGAGTAAGGTTCACCTAATGTAAAGCGGTTATAGTAGTTCGCTATAAAAGAGCTCGGGCGTTTGCACCCCTGCTGCCAACGCACCATCTTTTCACCTCTAGCGATCTCTCTCATACGCAGGAACACAACAATCCGCAATGACTTCCCCAGTCGGTTTCGACATGCTCAACCTCTCTTTCGCGAGAGCTTCGTTTGTTTAAGGACAGGGTGTACCACGTACAGGTGAAGTTAGCTTTGACGATAAACCTACATAAACTGCCACTTTATTGTGATTTATGTATTTTTTGTGTCAAATGTTGATCGCGGAACCACGCAATATAGTAAGTACACGTGAGTATAAGATCAAATCGTCTAAATAAATGTAAAATAGAAAAAAAAAAACATCTTTTTATGGTCTTTTTAGGAACAACAATCCAAGTCCTCTAGATAACCGGTCGAGTGCTTTTCCAACTGATTCGGTTATTGAGAGTGCTCGGGTCCAAGCCCTGCCTCAGCGGGGGAGATCAGTTTTCCATTTTAAAAATATTTACATAAATTCTGGAATTGTACATTTCAAAATAAGTCTTGTGTCTTGTGGTTCTATTAAATTGGATACGCTTGAAAGGGCTTGAAATGATAAACTATATGCGACACTACAACTATAACTAAAAATAGAACACTATTGCCTTACGGAAAACCGTTATTTAATATTAGAAAAATATTAAGTCAATTCTAATTAGTAAAATTTATATTCAATTTTTTTATAAATAATATCTTTGAAAAAAAAAAAAGAAATATCAAAATCGGACTACTCTATAAAAAGTTGTGCGTGATCATAAATATAAAAAAAAAATATCCTCCTCCGTTTTTTTCGTCGGAAAAAGAAGTGAGCGGCGATGTATCATGTAGGTATCAGGAGAACTCTGAAACTAATACCACAGAGTAAGTCATAGTACTACCGTACTAGTAGGTGTTTTGATGGCATTGGATGAGTACGTAGAAAACATAAAAATATTTTTAAGTTGATTCGAAAATGTTTCAGTAGTTTTTGAGTTTTAAACGTTAACGTGACAATAAATGATGCTCAATTATTCACAAACAAGCACGGTGCTCGAAGGTCTCATGGCTAACAATGGCGGCTTTGACTCCGAGGCAGCGGGTTCGATCCCCGCAGAAGACAAACATTTCTGTGCAAGAACATGTCTGTATATTTGGTGGTAAAAACCGTAAATCAAATTTCGATGGCACTTGGTGACCAAGATGATCGCCGACGATCCTTATTCTTCCCACTGACTGTTGGGATATGGGTCTCTCCTCAATCGAAGGGGTTTAGAGCATACACCACCGTGCTGCTCAACTGTGGGTGGTGAGGCCAGTGTTTTAAAGCCGCCACTGACTTGGCTTAACGACTATCATCTAATGACATCAGCCGGGACCGACTGCTGAACGTGCCCTCCGAAGCACGGAGGAACTCGAGATAAATACACCCATCCATGGACAGGCTATGGTCGACGTTGCGTAACTTGCGTGTTCGATTAGACTGACACGTCGACATCGAGCTGCTCATCTAACGTACTCTCATCTCTCAACTCTAACGGTAGAACGGTACGGTACGGTATAATACCTTATACCGGTAAGTTTTATATCGGTTCTAGTTGGAAAGTTTAGTGCATTTGATCTACTAGTTTATCCACAATCTCGTTTGTAATTCGGAAGTGGTCCTCTCAGAATTGCATCTCTTCCTTTCGACTTTACCCGTTGCATCCGAGCGGGAGCAAATCGCTTGATGTCCGCATCAATATAGAAGAAGTAGTCTCGTTCAATGTAAATATAACTCGCAGTACTCACAATTCTTGGAAACAGTTGATTACTTGTAAAAAACTGTAAAGTTGACTCTCTCGCCTCACAATTGCTCATCTCTTTACTTTATCTTTCGAGTTTACTTTTCGTTCTTCTTCGACTTCAACTTCAAAAAAAAAGAGGGAAGAAATTCCCTCTTTTTTTTGAAGTTTTTAAAGAACTCCCTCTTTTGTTTGTATGAGCATTACTCCGTCCTATTGCGCATCTCCAGTACCAACATAAAGCATTTTTGTAAAGGTTAAGGTAATTTTTTGATTAGGTTAGGTAGGTCAGCGGGGCTCCGACAATTTAGTTAATGCGTCGAATCGCGCGTTACCAGTCATAATACGATTTTTCATTATGCTAAGGTTTATTCTTACCTTTGGCAGCAGGCCACTAAAAGTACAAAAATAAGAACTTAAGAAAGAAAAATATAAAATAAAATTGATTTAAAAAATAATTAAACCGACTTGGTGAATATGGAACCACCTCGCAATTACCCTTTTAAATAAAAAAAATGAATTTGACCATACGTGCTTTTAAAATTTAAGGGTTTCCCTCGATTTCCCCCGGCATCCCATCATCAGATCCTGACTTAGTGAATATGGGACCACCTTGCAATCATACCCTTTCAAATAAAAAAAGAATTATGAAAATCGGTTCACAATTCGCAAAGATATCAAATAACATACATACAAAAAAAATATTCAGTCGAATTGAGAACCTCCTCCTTTTTTGAAGTCGGTTAAAAAACATTTGAAGTCGATGCCAAGATGATTAATTAACTATATGTCTGTATCACTGAAAAGTATAACATAATATCACGTTCGTCGTCGTCGTACTAAAATAAGTTGGAATCTCATTAACGAACATTCGTACATCTTTGTTTGCTCGCTCAGTCTACGAGGCTGCGCGGCACCGGCTTGAGAGAAACGGAACTACGAATTCATAATTGTTTAATGTCTACACAAACTGACATGACTATTTTAAATTCGTAAAAAGTCTATCTTTCCGTTTATATTTTTTTAAATAAAGAAAGCAAAAAGCAAAATAAAACAGTTGTACGTTTATAATTTAAGAACAAATATATATCATTGTATAACTTTAAATTACTGTAAATCACAAACTAAAGAAAAGAATATTTGGAAACATGAAAAAAAAACTTTCTAAATCTATATTATTAAAAGGCTTTGTCCTCACTGACTGACTGACTGACTGACTGACTGACTGACTCACTAATCAACGCACAGCCCAAACCGCTGGGTCTAGAGATTCCAAATTTGGCAAGTAGGTTCCTTATGACGTGTAGGGGTGCACTAAGAAAGGATTTTTCAAAATTCATCCCCTAAGGGGGTGAAACGAGGGTCCAAAGTTTGTATGGGGAAACCAGATTAGTTGGACTATTTTATCCGAAACTTTACACGAGTACTTCTATAGATAAATGAGTAAACACGTGTTTCAAGATTTTTCAAAATTCAACCCCAAAAGGGGTGAAATGGGGTGAAAAAGTCTGAAAATCCACATGGGTATTGTTTTTATGGTTTATCGGGTCGCTGATTACGAAAAGAACAGCTATTTTATAATCCAACATAGCCGACGTGACATAAAATCTCCCCTAATGGGGTGCGATGGGGTTGAAATGTCATAATATTATTATCAATATGGGTGTTGATTCTATGGTTTTCTGGGACGTCAATTACGAAAATGGCATCGATTTGAAAATATAACATAGTGTGTGTTTCGTACACACGAAATAAGTAATTTCGTGTCCACTATGTTATATTTTTCAAATTTTACCCCTAAGAGGGTGAAACGAAGGTCCAAAGTTTGTATGGGGAAACGAGATTACTTGGACTATTTTATCGTAAAAAAAAGGAGTAAAATGGGGTCAAAAAGTTTTCTTTTTTTATACTACGTCGGGTGGCAGACAAGCATACGGTCCGCCTGATGTGAAGCGGTTACCGTAGCCATATTAACGCTCCCAATATAAAAGTATAGCTCGCGCGCCGCCACCCCCGCTGCCAACGCAGCATCTCCTTCCTATCCGCTGACCTCACTCACTCGCAGGAACACAACAACCCTCAAGGGAATTGTAATTGGCTGCGGTATTCTGTGAGGTGGAGGTACATTCACCAGCCGGGTAGCTTACAATTACGCTCCCTAGCTCTCTTTTCGCCAGAGCTTCGTTTGTCAGTCAGCAGGGTGCACCGCGTGCAGGTGAAGTTGGCTTTGATTCAAAGATGTTGATAAACCACTTACGTCCCAAGTCTGAAAATCATCAAGGATATTATTGTTTTTATATTTTTATCGTTTACATCATCTGTGTAGTCAACCCCAGAGGTTGTCCATCGCGCGCGTAGGGCGTAAAAAAAAACTGCGTCCTTCAAATGAAGCAACATCTGGTGCCGAAAACTAATTGAAAAACCTATTTTAAGTACCGATTTTATGGGGTATACCTACTTAATATAAGAATTTCGGTATTTTTCAAAGAATGACGTCAAGATTGACTAAATTTATACTTGTGGAAGGTGTGATGATGCCCTATACCATTATAGCTGTGGAAGGTGATGGAGCTGGCCTGTTCCGCTTCATCTCCTACCACTTTCATGGAACGGGGGTGTATCATCAGGAGGTTCGTGCCACCATTGTTCACGTGTTCAACAACTGGAAAGATGAGTTGTTGAGTGAGGACAGTAAGGGATGCGCTGTTGAGGAATATCTCTTTATACCCCGCATTCCCATTATTCCATCAGACCACCCAGTTCAATTTAAGAGATTTCAATTTCCTATAAAGGTGTTTCGCTATGACCATTAACAAAGCTCAGGGGCAGTCTCTAAAGGTCGCTGGGGTTGACTTGATACAGGACTGCTTCTCTCATGATCAGTTGTATGTAGCTTGCTCAAGAGTAAGTTCTCCTGGAAGCCTTGCAATTTTGGCTCCTGGTGCGAAAGCCAAAAATATTGTTTACCGGGACGTCTTCACCTAAATGGTGTATGTTTGTAATAATGGTCAATACGAAACAGTCCTTTATGGGGAAAAAATGAAATATCTGGAATCGAAACAAAAATAGACGCAAATCAGGAGTGTTCCCGTAGCGAAGCACGGGTACTTTGCTAGTAAATATTATATTTCCAGGAAAGTTCTAAACCAATGAATTCATACAGATTTTCGCTTAAAATATTGAATATAAATATGTAATTTAAAGTAGAAGGTCCATGACTTTTGAAATAATGTAAAATAATCTATTTTTCCATATATGACTCATCTCTAGAGACTTCAAGTTCCATTTTGGCCATTGTGGTCTTAGTATCTCTCACAGTGTTGAATCTTTTTTATTTTTAAATCATGGTAACCAGTTCAAGTTTTCACTACATTTCAATACATAGGAATTGTTTTATAATATACCAAAATTCAAAATAAAAATATGCAGATACAAAAGCTACAGGAACCGTCTTCAATGAATTCGATCTGTTCAGTGTTTATAAATGTAAACAACGTATAACAAATGTGAATAAGCGTCCACTTCAGCAGTACCTAATTAAATTAAAAGATTTTATTTCACAAATTTTGTTTGTCATTACAAAATTTCTTCAGATTCCATTATTATGCAGCAGTATCGTTCGAATATAAAAAAAAATCAGAGGAGAGGAGATTGGAAATGCAATAGAGCTGTTGAAAATACTATTTTTTTTAATTAGTAGGAGAATTTTATCTATCCTTTGTGTGTAATTTTTGAAAAAGACTGAGTTATTGAATAATTCAACCAATGTACAATGTAACCCCAAATATGTTTTTTCAACGAATTTAATTTTGAACAGATTCCGATAGAGCAAGACCTCAAGCTTGCGACTTTTTCAAACTCAATATATTTAAATATCAAATATACGAGTATATGTTACATAGATTAGATACTGATACAAATATAATATCTAACGCCTGCGATATCGCATTACATTCCGTATTTTCACGAGTATTGCATGCTATATCTGGACTCTTTGCTCCGTTGCATATTGCACGCGCTCCGATCGTTCCGTATTCTGTAAATATTTCTGCGAGCTCGATTCCAGCTCCGGCCGTGTAATATTTTCAGGATATGATATTTTACACATCGTTAGATAATAAAAAGTATTCGACGCCTGATGTCAGCGATTCATATACAGGCACTCTACATATATTTAGCACTAAACACACTTTAATGTCACTAAGGTAGAAAACTAGCATTCGGCCCCCCTAATGGAAAGCAGGTATAGCAGCCTATAGACGCCTGTAACATTAACATCAGAGGCATCACACGCGCGTTCCCAAAAAAACTAAGTAAAAACCCCGTCACGCCTTTTTTGAAGAACCCCATGCTGCAAACATAGTACACTACAGGAGTTCTAGGAAAACCTTCACAATCACTTCATACCACAGCTTGAGCTTACGAATCCTAATGTTTTCAGTGTCAATGATGAAGCGGAAAGAGTTCATGTAGCACGTCATGTCACAGTCAAGGCACATGTGAATGTGACTGAATCGGCGAGTACTTGCTCACTAATAATATAAATGTGAAAGTTTGTGAGCATGGAACCTTGTTACTCTTACACGCTTAAGAACTTTGTTGCGTTGTACAGACTTGTACATAATGAAACCCAATAAATTATTGTGTACCGTGTAAAAAGGATTTGACGAAATTTGGAGTAATATGTTCTGAATTAACGGATCATTTTTATCCAATGCCTGTGTTCATGTAGTGCCATGGCTAAAAGATAGTACAGGATAAAACTTCTAATAAAATACGTAAAAATCTCAGTAAAGAATTCATTTATACGTAGTTCTTATTTTGCTAAAAATAAATTACTGTTGTTCAGTTTTTGGATCCCGTGGTTTAATCCAAAAGCATTTTGCAAGATGTGCTAGGCTAGTAGTAGCAGTGTATGGTAGTGTAAGATTTTGTTTTTATTTTGGTGATAGATACTTATATGACTGAATTTCTACCTTCGACACACGGGCTAAAAAGCACAAGCCGTGCAAGGCCAAAAGTATGAAAACATGAGGTAGAGATTACCTCATGTTCGTTATAAAGTTGGCTGGCCCTCTACCTTACTCACATGGATGCAGTAATATGAAAGAGTGTGCACTATCTAGTTAGACTTCTTCTTGTTATTTTAAGTTAGGTTAGCGGGTGTTCTGAATTCCTCCACAACGGCGGCCATTATCCGTTGTATTTAGCGTTAAATTCCAAAATCGGCGTCAAGTATTCAGCAAGTATTCGGAGACGTCGTCGGTAGCTCGTCGGACATTCCGCGCGATGCGAGATGCCTCGGAGGAAGGGGTATTTAATGTACAGTGAACAGCACGACGCAACACAGCTTCAAGAAATACTTCTTTAGCTTATATTTCTAAACTTTAAGTTTCGGTAGAGATTCTGCTTCCCTTTGTGCGTTCTACTAATCATATAATAACTTGTGTTCAGAAAAGTTGTTTGATATCATGCTTACGACCTCCTTCTTCATTCACACAGCTCACCAGCGGCAGGGAGTTCATCTACACATATAGTCTCAAACTGTGCGGTTCCAGAGCGGGTTCTTCCTCGAACTCTCAAATTGTGGAATAAACTCCCTGCCGAGACTTTCCCTAGAGACTATAGAATATAGTTGGCGACACGCGAATGATGCCTCTGGTTGCGAGCAACCCTAGGCTGCAATTTTTTGAGGAATATTTATTATTATTTATATATATCATGCTCGGAATGCCTGGCAAATGGCGTGTCCGGGTCAAAATTTCCCCTTTCTGACAAAATCTCAAAGGAGCTGGGATGATTTTATCTGTAAAATTAAAAGCTCAGCGCTCTTAGACTCCAGCTCGGGTTCAGCTCACGCCAGACTGTTGGCCGCAGGGAGAAAAGAATCCGGGTATTGGCTTCATGCCTATCCCTGTGCTAACAATGGTACTTTTCTGGAACCTGATACCTTGAGACTGGCAGTCAGCCTGAGACTGGGAGTGCCGGTCTGTGCCTCACACAAATGCCCTTGTGGCAAGGATGTCGACCAGTTAGGACACCACGGACTCTCCTGTCAGCTAAGCGCAGGACGCTTTTCGAGGCACGCCGCCGTCAATGACATAATCCGCCGCTCTCTTGCCACCGTCAATGTACTTGCATTACTTGAACCAAACGGTATTTCGAGAGACGATGGTAAGAGACCGGACGGCATGACCCTGATTCCGTGGAGCATGGGACGGGCGTTGGTTTGGGACGCTACTTGCGCCGATACTCTGGCCCCGTCTCATCTCCAGGGAACTACACACAAGGCAGGCGCTGCGGCCGAGAAAAGAAAAATGACGAAATATCGCGGTCTCGGCTCGGAATACACTTTTGTGCCTTTTGGAGTCGAGACCCTGGGTTCGTGGGGTCCTAATGCGCTTAAATTAATGAATGAGCTCTCCAAGCGCCTGGTCGAAGCCACTGGTGACCGAAGAGCTGGCGGCTTTCTCGCACAACGGATTAGTATTGCTATACAACGAGGAAACGCTGCCAGCATCTTCGGTACAATGCCACGGGGGCCTTTTTTTAGATAATATGTAGTTTTATTTTTATTTTTAATTTAGTTTTTAATTTAGTTTCTTAGAAATAATTGTATGAGTTTTTAGATTAGTATTCTAGGTAATTTAATTTAATAATGTTATAGTATCTTTCTTATTGTGTTATAATCATGCAGAGTATCCCAATTCTTTTATCGTTTATATTCGTAAGCGTCGTGATGGTAAAAGTTAGTTAATCATATAACATTGATAATGAGTTTAATTCTACGCGAGCTTAGTCGAAGGTTTGTTTTCCGTAAATTCAGTGACGAAAAAGTTATAATTTCTTTTCTCTCGAAAGAAGATTTCAGAGTTTCTTTTTTATCTGGTTGAGCATACGTACAGCCATTAATCCCACAGTGACAGCCGACCGCGGCGCTTGACACTTTTCACCAAATGTTCATTACTCTAGCTTCATACTCGCAACGTAAAATTTTATGGTCGTAATCAAAAGCTATGCACTTAATCAATCAAGATCTGCGAGATTCAAACCATCGCGTCAATTTTAAAATTGTCAATAAATTAACTTTTGCCTTTCATTTCGAATTTTATGGCTGACATTATGCAAGTCAATTCTGAACATATTGAAACATATCTCGGGAATTTTTCAACTTTAATGGAACTGTGCGTAAATTATGGTGCGTAGATTATTTATGTTCATTTTAGTCTAATGAAAACAGATATTTGGCATTAAAGAATTTTTTTTTTATTTCCATTGATTAGGTACTATATTTTTCCAAACAAAACAAAACTGATCTCAGAAATGAGCAGGACAGGAGCAAAACAGTGACATTTTTTTTTTTTTTTTTTTTTTTTTTTTGTTTATTATATCTTGCGATCAGTCAAATTTTAACTATAAGCAGATGAGGTGTGAGTGCAATTAGCGTTCAGAGCGTCGCTCCCAGCGGAACCTGCCCCTTCTTTATTTTTGCCTGGAATTTAAACCATTTACTCATCAAATATATCTCGCCGCTTTTTGAGTCGCCTTATGGTTTCAGGGATGGTAAGTTGTCCCGCTAGTTGGTTTGGGTGCTTGGACAACCTCAACTTGTACTTTACTCCATGGGTTTCTATTTCCTCTCTGATCATTGGTATGTCCAAAATTTCATGGACCACTGGCATTCTTACAAACCGATGCACCCTGCATTCGATATTTGTCTTAAGATATAGTTTTGTGCTCTCTGTATGATCATTATGTTGGAGGCGCTGGCGGAGCCCCACAACTGTAATCCATATGTCCAGATGGGTTTCAGCATCGTCTTATATATGAGCAGTTTATTGTCCATAGATAGTTTTGAATTGCGTCCCAGTAGCCAATAGAGACTTCTGTATTTGAGGTTGATTTCTTCCCGTTTTGTTTCAATATGTTTTCTCCAGGTGAGTCTACGGTCCAAGTGCATGCCTAGATATCTTACTGTCTGCTGGTGAGGCAGCTGTGCGCCGTTTAGGTAGACTGGAGAGCAATCTTCTTTTCGGAGAGTAAAGGTAATGTGTACTGATTTGGACACACTGGCAGCAATTCGCCACGTAGCTAGCCATTTCTCAACTTCATTCAGGTTGATTTGTAAGACTTGTGAGGCTTTAATAGGGCATTTATTCGAGGCTAGTAAGGCTGTATCGTCAGCGAAAGTTGCAACAGTTACTCCAGGAATTTGAGGTAAGTCATATGTATAGAGTGTGTATAGAATTGGTCCAAGCACAGACCCCTGTGGAACTCCTGCCAGTATTTCATAGAAACTTGAGGTACGGTTCCCCTCCCTCACTTGGAAAATTCTGTCAGCTAAATAGGATTTTAAGATATCATAGAATGCATGTGGTAACACGGATTTTATTTTATACAATAGACCCTTGTGCCAGACCCGGTCAAAAGCTTGCTGAATGTCGAGAAAGACTGATGAACAGTACTCTTTTTTTTCCATTGCCTTCCTAATTCCTCTACACACTCTATGTACTTGTTCAATTGTAGCATGCTGTTTTCTAAAACCAAATTGGTGCTCAGGAATGACTAGTTTTTCAAACAGGGACATTAGGGAAATAAAGCTTGTTAAAGATAACGAATTCGTTATGATGAACAAAATTTAATCTACATAGTAATAAATAAATAGTCTAGGATAAATTATACACCGCCATCTAGTCACAAACTAAGCATATATTAACAACTAACAACTTGGTAAATTAACATAAATATAATATTCATTCGCATCAATCCATGCGCACATATGTTTGTCTTGTGTCGGGGTCGAGCTGAAGGAAGGGGTAAAGTGAGCTTCGTTTATTGGTCATAGGAGTTGTTATACATACGTTATAGGAGTTGTTACACCCATTGTTACATACATTAACCATTAGATAATCTGACCATACGTAAGAGGTGCGCAACGTCCTGATGGTGTTAGCAGATAGATTTGATTGGCCCTTTATACGCCACTGCTGTGTCACGCCACAGATGTCGGTTACTGTGCCGGATAGATGTATGAACGCTGATTAAATAAATAATAATAAGATTGTTTCCTTTCAATATATGTATGGATTAATAGGTCTGAAATAAACGAATTTATATTTTTATTTATTTTATTTTATTCAGGTTAGAAACGCTGCTGTTAGTAGTATACTCGTCTTCACGTTAGAAATTCGCCAAAATATTGTAACTGAAACATTTCATCTGTCACCGAGTTTAAGGAATTTCAAACACTGGCGGTTTAAAAAATCTGTGAAGTTTTGATGCCAGAATAGTATGTAGTTTATGAAACTGTTGCATAACAAGGGTTCTTAAAATACGAGTGTGAGTTTATCACATGAGCCGAAGGCGAATGTGATAATAGCATCACTCGAGTAATTTAAGACCTAATTATGTGAAGTTTCATACACTACTTATCCAATCTCATAAAATAGATGATAATAATAGTTTAAAGAAAACCATGAAGTTAATTTAACAGCTTTATTACTTACTTATAAATCCATTTGCAGATAGAGCATGCATCGCGGCGCCGCCTTCACAGATTATGTAAATTTTTTTTGCAAAGTTTCAATGCATTGCATTGCAACCTGCTTAATCTAGCTGAATCCAGGGCTGTATCGAAATGGAAAAAAAGTTATTTTTCCGTACACTTGTCCATAAAGAGTTGTATCGAAAAGTAACTTTTTAAATTTATTTTGTTGGCTTGTGCGTAAAAGACTGACATTAAGATCCTGAGTACCTATAGTTTTTTAATCTGTAAATGTCAGTATGAGAGAAGATAAATACAAATTCCAAATAGGATCTGAACTATCAGTTTATCTATATCTATTAACGAATTTGCATCAGATAGAGTTAGACATCATAAAGCCAATTTATTGGTTGTAAAGTCGAGAGAGGGAGCTGGCTCTCCTCGCCCGACCCCGTATCGGAGCGAGCTACAATCGTTAATCTAAATCCTATCTAAATTACAATGGGACGCTTTAGATTGTTTCGACAATACAATGCCATAACTTTGTGTCGAGTTCCAGTTATATATTGTACTGGTTCACTTACACATGCTACCCAAATACAGGGTAGGTCTTAATTGTGTTCGCAGTTTATTTTGTCGATATTTCTAAAACCGGCGAACATAGGCGACCACTCGAGCGAGTTACCTGTATCTACCCACCGGATATAAGCTTTCCCCAATGCTTTCCACCAAATACGATCCTCCGCCTTCCGCATCCAGCGGCTTCCAGCCGTCGTTTTAACGTCTTCGGACCGTCTAGAACAGGGTTTTCCTACCGGTGGTCCGCGGACCACCGGTGGTCCGTAAGAGGTAACTTGTGGTCCGTGATACAAACTTATAATGAAAGAAATTGAGTACTATTATACAAAATACTAAAATCTCGAATTATAACGAATATAAATGACACTCGAGGATCCTACAGCTAAAAACCTCGTAGTAGTCCGCGAATAAAAAAAGGTTGGAAACCACTGATCTAGAAGAAGGGCGTCCAACGCTTCGTCGTCCTACGCGCGACCTCCACTTTAATACCTTCCTCCCCATCTGCCATCACTTACTAATAAGTCTACTAATCAGTAATCAGTTTTTCAGTATCTTGTATAGCTTAGGAAGAACCGAATGAGATCACTTATCCTTTCCAGTTTGTACATTTCATAATCACACAATTATATCTCTCTTGAGACGACATATTAAATTAATTAACCTGAACATCTGAACAAATTAAATTATAATATTATATTTTCAGATGAAAATATGTCAGTGATTCGTTAATTAATTTGATACATTACTAAACTGAGCGTGTCATTAATAAAATATGTGTAATTATGTTTAATTTCATGAAAAAGAATTCGTCTTTCAACCCTTGTCCACCCCACTGCTGGGATACGGGTCTCCCCTCAATCGAAGTGCTTTACAGATGCTGCTCAGTGTTCGAGTTGGCGGAGGCAGGAGTTTTCAAGCCACCTATAGACTACTGAGTTAACGACTGTCATCTAATGAAAATATCTGCGCCCGAAGGCTTAACGTGCTCTTCGAAGTATGGAGGAGCTCGAGATAAATAAACCTATCAATGTACAGACGACGAGCCTACAGACGACGTTGTTGAGTGTTCGATTAAATTAACATTCTCAACGTCGCCATCGAAGTTCTCCATAAACGAATAATAAAGTATAAACATGTGTCTATTGCAAATTCATATTCAAAAATGTCGAGATACTTGTTGGTATTTGAAAAATATTTGCTATTACTTTGTAGATAAGTTGCAGCGTGAACTTGTGGGTGCATTCTTAACAATCTGCGAGTGAGACGTATCAGTTGGCAGCGTGCCGGGAATCTAAACGCATATTGTATTTTAAATGTTCAAGATAGGGCGATACGAGAGTGAATACTAACAATGCACTTTCTTCATGCTATTGTAACAATTTATTTTGAACTGTTGATATAAGATGACAGAAGGCAGAGTCGAAAATTTGGATTAGTTCATATAATATTCATTCATGACACTGTCTTTCAAGTCGATGAGTGAGTCAAGCGATGTGTCGGCAGATACGTAAAGTTGGATGCGCTTAGTAACGTTAATATTATATTAATAGTTCTTAGAAAAATAAGATCTAAAGCTAACAATTACCGTACCGTTAGTTAAGAGGCCCTAAGTTATAGCAAAATTAGCATGGATTATGTTTAGCTTACGAGTTGGTTGGTTGTCATATTCTGATTTAATCGTAAGAAAACGTGTTGATTCATATAGGTAGATAGAATATGCTTTATTTACACAAATTATAGAGAATACAAATAACAGTTTTCTTAACACAACTTTTATGTGCAAAAAGGCGGCATTATTGCTGAAAGCAATCTTTTCAAGGCAACCTTTAGGTAACTGATTAAGGCATGAAGTAGGTAGGGTTCGCATAAAAAAGAAAAATGTAACTAAATTATAAATTAAATGTTATATAATATGTAATATAATAATAATTATATAACACATACAAATTATACATACATATTGAAATATACATACACAATAATACACACACACACACACACATATATATATAAATATATACACATATATACATAAATATATACCCTCATAATATACATACATAATATAATATATAAGTAAATATAAAGCTAATAATGTCAGTATCCATAGATGGGGTCAAAGTGAAAGCAAGTAATTTTGTACCATCTTTTTGAAAACTTCAATAGATTTAGCGGTTCTGATAGTCACAGGTAAGTTATTCCAGAGCCTTATAGCTTGGATAGTAAAGGATTGATCAAAGAATTTAGAGGAATGAGAAGGAATGCAAAGAGTAAGATTTTGACAAGAGCACGAGCGCAAGAGCAAGAGCATAAGAGACATATATAGTTCCAAACTAAGCAAAGCTTATACAATGGGTATTAGATAACTAATAAATATACTCAAAAAAAATGTATTTTAACAACGTTTACAAAAAAAATGTATTTTAAAACAATTTTAACAACGTAATGCACAGAAAACATCCAGACCAAGACAAACAGACAATATCATGCGCACAAATGTTTGTCTCGTGTGGGGATCACCCGCGACCTCCACCACCGGACTGCTAATATTTTGTCAACAAAGGCATATGCATAGTATATTCGCGTTTTTGTACAAAATTTAATATTTATGGTTACTTTCCATTTTCTGTTCTCCACATCTACTATGTCTTATAAATTGCTCCATTTCCTTCAAATCCTCTTATTTATTCTTTTTTACTTTGTTTAAAGTTTAATTTCAGTAATATTGAAGAGAGTTTACTTTGCACGTCAATAAAATAAATAAATAAATATTATCAGACAAACTACACAGCGCCATCCAGCCCCAAAGTAAGCGAAGCTTGTGTTATGGGTACTAGACAACTGATAAACATACGTAAATACATTTTTTTTTTTGTAAATACATACTTATGATATATAGAAAACACCCAGACTAAGACAAACAGACATGTTCATGCACACAAATGTTTGTCCTGTGTGGGAATCGAACCCACGAGCGTTGGTGTCGAAGCCGCGTCATTGACGGCTACGCCACCGAGCTCGTCGAAATAAATTACACACGGCCATCTAGTCCCAAACTAAGCAAAGCTTGTACTATGGGTACGAGATAACTGATATAATACTTAAAAACATTTTTTTGTAAGTACATATGTATAATACATAGAAAACACCCAGACCATGACAAACAGACATGTTCATGCACACATATATTTGTCTTGTGCGGGGATCGAACCTGCGATCTCCGAGTCAAAGTGGCCATTGCTAACCATTTGACCACCGAGCTCGTCGCACTTGTCCGGCTTTTTTAAATAACTTATTTGATAAATAAGTTTAGCAAAAACATAGTTAAAACAGCTATATCATTTGCTCGTTCTTAATTAGCACGTCTCGGCCAAGTTCCGGGAGGTGATATTACCTAATTCATAAATTGAACAATATTTGGTAACAAAACAAAATGTTTTCAAGGAATTTATTGCAATCGAGACCTTATACTCGAAGAATTGAATCGACTTTCGGCCGGCGCAGTCTGTATTTAATTGCAAGTCGGTACAGGTAAGTTCGGTGTTTGCTTTAGCTCTGACTTCTATTACCTATTGCACCGATTTTCCAATTTTGAGTCTAATTAATTTACATCTTCTAACGATGTTTATTAATCGATAGTCAAGAATCGTGGATTTGATTCATTTGTGTATACAGTAAACAAGTGATCAAGAGCGAGCTTGGCTCGCATTTTAACTTCTGACGAACCGATTTAGTTTAGTTTTTTGTGTTTGAAACGCGATCTGATCGAGAGTATTTTATTGTAAAAAAAATGGGATATCATGGACTCGGGCGTGTGTTGTACGTGAATACGTTATATGCACTAAAATTATCTCAAAATGGCAGCGCTTCCCCCTCCCCCGCACGCGAAGTTTCATAGTCCTTAGCGTAATAAATTCTCTGATCCTTCATCTATCCATTTGGTGTGATTGAATTTTGGATGGAGATGATAGATATATAACTGTAACACCAAACTGTAACCCCCGATTTTGTTATCATTCGTTGTTTTTGGATTGCCTCCCTATAGAAGCAATTTTATAGACGTATTCTCGTCAAACAAATCTGTTCAGCCATTTGAAGATCATCATCATCAGCCTGTATCTACCCACTGGTGGATATAAGCCTTCCCCAATGCCTTCCACCAGATACGATCCTCCGCCTTCCGCATCCAGCCGCTCCCAGCCGCTCCCAGCCGCTTTCTTAAGGTCATCGGACCATCTAGAAGGTGGGCGCCCAACACTTCGTCGTCCTATGCGCGGCCTCCACTCTAATACCTTCCTCCCCCATCTTCAATCACTTACTAGGCAGATGTGACCGGCCCATTGCCACTTCAGCTTACAAACTCTGAAGGCTATGTCGCCAACTTTGGTTCTCCGTCGAATTTCTTCGTTCCGGATTCGATCCCGCAGAAAAACCCCGAGCATAGCCCTCTCCATCGCTCGCTGCGCGATCTTTAGCCTGTGGACCAGTCCGATGGTCAGTGTCCAAGTCTCTGCACCATATGTCATCAGCTCTTTTCTAGTTTATAAGACTAGCTGTGATCATGACGAAAATAGGTTATATAAGAACATGTCCTCTCTCTGGATATAAACTACGTCCATGCAAACTCTCTAAGACAATGTTGCGCTACATTTTCTTATTGAAATGTCACTCAACGTGGTTGTGGCGATTAGTGCATATATACTCGTATACTAATTTCGAGTATTTCATCATCATCAGGTCATTTTAGTCTCCACTACAGAAGCACGACCCTCACTCATCCGTCCCTGACGGAAATAGGATTTGGCCTACACTCCCCACGCTGGCCAGACGGGTTGCGGAGGCCTGATCCATGTTTTATAATGTATTTCCCTTAGTCGCCTTGTACGGCATCCACGGGAAGAGACGGAGTGATTCTATTCTAGTCTGCCGGAAACCACACTTTAGCGAAATGTAAGAGAAAGAGGACATGGTGGTTGTCAAAATACGAAATTACTTACGTACGCTGTACGACTATTATTTTAGAACAAATGGAGCGGCACTGACGTGCGGTATGTGAGATGCGTCCATTTCGGATTATGTGGAGTTAGTTCATTGTCCTATATGTGAGAAGAAGCAGAGATTTAGGTCAGGTTTAGATACCCACAAAAATCCATGAAGGTGTTTCTCCGATGTGTTTTAGTAGACGAAGGCGAGCCAGCCCACACGTTTCAGAGCCATGCTGTGAGGCCGTTTTGTTAATGGACAAACACTGTTATGGTTAGTGGGAGGCAGGGCCACAACAACTCACTAATGTAGGGGCCGTCGTCTGCGAACATTCGCTGGTAGATCTCGTCGCAATCTGTCGGAATATCAACATTCGGTCAGTTTTTATATCACATGAGGTGGCAACATGGGTATTGATTTGTTTCGGTACGCGCACTAAACAATTTTATGTGTCATAGTCAACCCTTATTCATCTCACTGTTGGAATACGGGCCTCTCAATCCCCTCAATCGAAGGGGTTTAGAGCCTACTCCAAACACGCTGCTCAACTGCGGGTTGGCGGAGAACAGTGTTTTCAAGCCGCCCAAACGCCACTGACTTGGCTTAACGACTGTCATCGAATGACGACGGGATAACGTGCCCTCCGAAGCACGGAGAAGCTCGAGATAAATAAACCAATCAATAGACCGGCTACGGTCGTCGTTGCTTAACTTGCGTGATCGATTAGACTGACACGTGCAACAACGCTCCTCATTGTATTTACAGCATTGTTTGTGTATGTATGAATAAATTAATTTTACATGCTTAGCTCGGTTCCATGAGAGTTTAGAAATCCTTGGCGAATGCGTACGTTCGCGTAGTGTATAACGTTACGGCTAAAGATAGATGTGAATATAAACTTAAGCTTAGCTGGCTAAACGTAAGTGCAGCCGCAGCCACTTGGCGAGACTGTTTATTTTATACATATACTTAGGATTCTTTGGTACGCTTATATAATATTTGAAATACCTAATGGATGGGTTACTTACATAGTTGGATTAGGTTAGGCTATGATTGTGATTACCAAACTTTACTTGTTTTTGAAGAAAGAGAGGTAAGGTACTCATACCCTTTCCAAAAACAATAGAAAGTTGAGTCAGGCTCGCTTTGTTCGCTCGGCTTTTGGTGATCACAAGCATAACGTAACCTTTTTATTTTTAATTTTTACATGAGGAAATCCGTTATGGATACCACGGTGCCCATCGGTGCAGAAAATGGTTATGTCCGAGTATGCTTGGTCTTGGTGTTGCACCCGCCCGAAGCCTGCGATAACGACTTATTATAAGGCGGCTCGTATGCTTGCTTGTTACCTTAGTTGCATAAAATAAAAACAAAAATCGTGTGTTAAACCACTCGATAACAGTGAAAATTTCTTTTCTTGCTCCGCCTTGCTGGCCTACTGAATTTACCCGAACAAGCGTTACAGAGCCGTGCGTGACGCGTTAATCTCATTCACTAGCCATTTGTATACAGCGCGCCTAAAGAAGTTTTAAGTTTAAAAAAAGGGGTGTGTCTGTGTTGTACGTGAATACGTTATAAGCACTAAAATTATCTCAAAATGGCAGCGCTTCCCCCTCCCCCGCACGCGATGTCAATAGTCCTTACTTAGTGTAATAAATTCTTTGATCCTTCATCTATCCAGTGATGTGACTGAATTTTGGATGTAGTGTATAGATTCGAAACTGCAACGCCAAATTGTATCCCCCTATTTTGTTACGATTAGATGTTTTAGATTGCCCCCGTATGCTAACAAAAATTAAGACGTATTTACGAGTACGTCAAAAGTTATAGATAGTGTTGTCGCTGTGATTGTATGAAAATTTGAATGTGTTAATATACTTGCCGACCATAAATACAACAAAGCAGAGAATCACACCAAACGTGAACAATATCATAAACGGTCGCCAGAAAGTTCCCGCATATATTCTCGGCGAAATGGGACCATTCTCGAGAACGTTTCAACTATAACAAACATTCTTGGTGCAACAATTCCGCAGACTTGCGACATTAGCTCCGAACATGGAATCACTGCACAGTGCTGTTGTTTCAAAACATTGATTGCAAAAGTTGATGACAATTCAAAATTGTTTCCTTTCATAAAATTACGATAGACGAGATTATTTATAGTTAATTAAAAAAATAATGAAACCTGAAAATAGGTTTATCAAACATGGCGAGATCCTAGAACCTTCTCCTGACAATAACAAATAGGTACGACATAAATAGAAATGACGAAATCGGTCTAGCCGTTCACCGATGCCGTAACCAAGGGAAGTAGGGTTTTATATATATATGGATATGACACGTTATAGGTAAATGTAACTAAATTCTTGTTTTTAATGAGCACTGAACAGACCACCGATGTAAAATAATTACAATAGCTGGTAGACGCTTTACATTTTAATTCACTCACGAGTTATCGATACCGTTATATTATCAACTTCTTAGGAATTTACTGTTGACCCCACCCCGCTTGCTTGAAGAAGCATAGGTTCTAGGACATTGAGGTTGGGCAGATGCTGTTAGACTGCTAATGCTAATCTTCTTTAATGTGTTGTCTTCTTGAATGTAATTCTCCTAGATTACATAAAATCAGGTTTGCTATAATTTGAGGATTAAATATCACAGTGCCCTAACTTAGCTCGATTGTTAATCTGTGAGGTGTAACCTCGACCATGTTGTCCTGGGGACGATTAAGATGAAGCTAATTACGATCGAATATTTGGATTCCAACAATAGGTTTTCTAACAGCCAAGCTAAACACAATTACCACCAATGTAATCGGAACTTTGCTATTCCCAATCAAAAAAAAATCATTAGTTATCGGTGTTTACTTCGGTGGAAGGGCCCTTGATTAAAAGATGATAGTGAAAGATTTATACGATAAATTTGTTACAATAACAAATAAATTTGCTACAAGATGACATTTTAAAACCAGTCTAAGCTTTGTAAAGCATCCTAGTGTGCGTGGGTGATCGGTGGGCGCGGTGGTGCGCCGCGGCGGCGCTGCAACACTCGTTATGTTATTTGAAATGGTAATACAGCATTTGAATTGGTGAACTATGGTAATTGTTGGAGTTACTCCTTACTGCTTAGTTGCTTGATTAACATTTTCATCGGCACCTCAAGTTGGAGGAATTCTTGCTAAATTTGATATTAAATATTGATAATTTATTTTATGGTTTTCTATGCCACGTCTATTGTTTAACGATTTTTTTATACTAGCACCAAACTAGTATATCACTAACGAGCCGCCACCCCTGCCGCCAAAGCAATAACCAGTTGTTTGCAAACAGGGTGCAGCACATGCAGGCGAAATTGCCATTGACTCAAAGATTATGTTGAATGAAAAACATGTTTATAATTATTATATATAGAGACTAGATTATTATGTATGCCTATTATACCATATACCATACCAGTTACTGGCGTTTTAATGACAACTCTATATCAATTTACCAAAGATACTAAGGTCATCATAAACAAGAAAATGTGTACAAAGCTGCCTGGTTGCTAAAATTTCATCCGCTATCTGTGCTACTCAGGGACGTTACGCTACGATCATCTCCACATCTCGAACAGCTAGTGAAATTAAACATTTTTCATATTTATTTCCGGTTCAGACACAGCCAATCAGATTCCAACCGAGCACTTAGTTACACCGGCGGGTTATAATGGATTGAATTGATATGAACCAATCTCAATTTATAAAACGCTGGCGCGCGGCCAGCTGACCCGTAAGGCGCAAATTAAACTCCCGGCGCGAGCACCGATAGCATTTCTCGAGAGTCAGAGAGCTGGTGGAATCATTCGTATTCTTCGGACAAGTGCCCGCCAATAAGATTACTCGCCGCCCCGACGCAGCCCTATCGCAGGGGTAAAATTTCCATCGGCGTTTCGTTTCGAGCGGCCATATTTCGCTATCAGTTACAATAAACGTGCCCACATTCGCCGTCGATTGCGATGCCCATCCGATTTCGGTCCGTTTATTTAGACAAATACAATCGGAGCCGTGATGAATCGCACGGCGGACGAGGCCGGAGCGGAGCGGCCGGCCAGCGGACGGCGGGCGCCGACAGCGCGACTGACGACCGGTATCCGCTTTTATCTCTGGATT
Source organism: Hypsopygia costalis (assembly GCA_937001555.2). Taxonomy (NCBI): domain Eukaryota; kingdom Metazoa; phylum Arthropoda; class Insecta; order Lepidoptera; family Pyralidae; genus Hypsopygia; species Hypsopygia costalis. The sequence goes on from OW443325.2 coordinate 392,533, forward strand.
TACAACAAATTGGTGTTTCGGGTGCGCGCCGCGCGAGCTTCCCGATTAATTCAAAGCACGCCCATCCGGTCCAATAAATATGTTAAAATGTTTCGTGACAATGGCTCGGTGCCGATTTCGCATCGCATTTTCGAGTAGCCATTTGTTGAAATTGTTCATCGAGCGCCCTGCGTCCACACGTTCTAGATAGAACGCAAATATTGTGCGGGTCGTATGTATGCCGCGAAGGTCGGGCTTTGAGCCGATCGACCCGATAACTACATGATTAATTGATGCGGGTTCACTGTCCCTTAATTTGGTGCTTTAGGAATTCATTCGCATTCAGAGCCTAAGGCATTTTTGATAACCGCTGTTCAGAGAAATTGATTAGTAATGAATACAGCATTAAACTTACATAGTTTTAGGGGCAATTTCGATTAAAGAGGCGATGGAGTGAAAAATAATATGTTAAATACGTACTTTGTTCGATCTAGCACGTAATACAATTTTTTTTTATAAATATATATACTTTTTTTATTAGAATCCATGTAGGATTTTGAATAAAAAAAGTTATAAACAATTTTATTATGCTGTTCGTGTTTTTTTATACCACTAAGGTGGGAAATAAGTATATGGCCAGCCCGACGGAAAGCAGTTAGAGTAGCGTATGGACGCCTGTAGCACCAGCAGAAATCCACATTTAATGTGCAGGAGGACGCCGCTGAAAATCTACAACTGTCCTTTTTCTTTTTATTGGCTATGTGGGGTATTCGAGGTTTCTTTTTAAATAAAAGCAGTCTTTATGCCCACAGAGCGCAAGTGACAAAAAGCGCAGTAGTGCAGGTTGCGCAATTTGCGTTTGTTTGTGTACTGAAATATGGATTTTGCATTTGCATGATTAGAATTTATTTGAACTGACTCACAGAGACGCGACCCGCAAAATGCGCCAGTGCTTCTACCAGGCACTCAAAGTTGCAAGATAGATAGAATATGCTTTATTTGCATAACATAAGTTTAAAGTACAGTGAATCAATACATTATTACAGACAGTTGACTTGTATATATGCAACAAGGCGGCCTTATTAGGCTGAGACCAATCTTTCAAGGCGACCTTAAGCTATAGGGGTAATATTATAAGAATCAATATTATGTATTGACGAAGATGTGGAACCCATTACTGATAAATAATTGAATAATAAATAAAAATACATACACTATATTATATATAAAAATGAATTGCTGTTTTGTTAGTCTCGCTAAAACTCGAGTACGGCTCGGCCGATTTAGCTGATTTTGGTTTTGAGATGTTTGCCGTAGCCCAAGGTTTAAACGGTGAGAAATTATGGAAAAATTTCAAGAAAGACAGTAAAAACAACAATTTTATTTTCCCATACAAAGTGTTCCACTATAGGCGAATGTCATGGCAGCAAAGATGGCTAACTTTCAATAGTGTCATTGTCACAAAGGATCGACATATTTGTTGGTTGTCAAATATGACTTTCTCAGAAGTGACATAGAAATGACACTACACTAATAGACATCAAGAATGGAGTTGCAATATGGAGTGACTGTTTATGGTAAATCATACTTTGTACAGTACTTAAGAATAAATAATAGAAATCTGTAAATTTCATAAACACTCGCATTGTAAATTACAAAAATGATTGCAATTGTGACCAGTGTCAGCAATGCCAATAGTACAAGAAAATGTGGGCTGAACGCAGAACGAGGTTTGTGGATTGACATAGAGTTGTATAACTTTGCATATGGTAAGACCAACATCACATTATATAGGTCTGTCATGTTAACCAAGGTTATAGATATTACAAAATAAAACGGGTCCTCATTATTTATTCTGAAGTACATAGATCTGTATTTCACATTTGTTGTTTAGTCATAAATTTATTTGGCGAGAACTTTCTTTACTGAAGTCTAAAGGGCTGCCAGGGGTTTATATCGACATCATCCGAGACATGTACCGAAATTCCAAATCTATAGTTTAGACCTCTGTCGGAGAGACAAAATTTCCATTAACGTCGGTTTCCACCAGCGATCAGTCCTTAGTCTGTTTTTGTTAATATTAGGCATATTTTTATATATTAGACATTCGTGGTATTAGACGAATTGTGAAGTAGTATCATGGATCCACATGGACCAACTCTGTGCGGTGGGTTGACGGGTGTTCATGTATGCTGATATAATTGCATTGACGGATGCGGATAGAGGGCAGTTGGTGCGATGAGTGAATTAATAGAAGAGGTCACTTGAAATGGCCTATACATACTATGGCCTGAATCCGAATACGGGAAGATCGAGTACTTGGGCTGCAAAACATCAGATCCCACGACCGTGCACAACAGGATATGGTCGAATGCACGGACGGTTTAAGTACTTGGGACCTGTTCTTCGATCATCGGATAGCATCGACTGCGAGATTTCAGTAGCTTGGACTAAGTGGCTTGAGGTAACCAGTGTCATCTGACACTCCAAAATTCCGCCAAGTTGATAGGACAAATCTATAAATCTAAGATTAGACAATTTTATAAGTTAGTAAAGGATCGTCAATACTTGAGCGACACGTACAGGTGTTGTCTTTCATGGAGTTGAATATGCTGTGCAGTATGCGCGAGGTTCCGTAGAAGGACCGCGTCAGGAATTCTCGGACATGTCAAGCAAACTGCAAGAGAGTCATTTAAGCTGGTATTGTCAAATTTTAGGGAAAGCGGCAAGTTAGGAAACAAATGTCTTGCATTGGCACATCCTCCAGGTTCGGGCACACAGGGCAGGCTGTTCTTAAAGAGACACAGATCTTAGATCTTAGATCGCAGATATTTATTAAGTAGATAGATGTAGGTGAAACAAAGTTCACCGGGTCATCTAGTATATTATAAAATGTAAAATAAATAACTATGAATACCGAGTATGACTATCGAGCTTCGACGACCATGAATATCGAGTTTTATTATTACAAATTGATATATCTAAGTAATAATTTCGAAAAAAAAAATTCTCGAATAAATAATATTAAAGAGCGAGAATCGCGTCAATGACGCGTAAGCGTCGCTCTCTGCACGGCGCTTAAGACTTTTTGGACGCGGCGGTATTACGTTTGTTTACCTACTTCACATTTTCTCGCTTGATTGTCGAGTGCAATTTAATAATAGACTCGGCAATTAAAAATAATAAATTTAAAAAGGGATGAAAATTATGGAATTGATTCTACTCATAATTCTGAACAAACTATTTTTAGGTTCTGCGTATTTGAAGTTACACGTTGTATAAAATGTCAGTTAATAGTTTCCTGTAATGGATTGCATTATTTTTAAAAGTGCTAAGTTTTTCGGCGAAGTGACACTTGAATCAGTGTATATTCTGTTATTTATAAGGGAAAAGCCATTGACTCACCGACGACGTGCAGAGTGACGAAGAAGGAGCGCACGGGCTGCGTGGACACCTGGCACTCGTAGACGCCGGCGTCGCGCTGCTGCGCCCACTTGATGTGCAGCGTCCAGTCGTCCGTCTGCGGCGAGTGCGTCGCCTGGAACCGCTGGTCCGAAGTGTACGTGTACCCGCCCACCGTCAGGATGTGCAAGTCGCGGTGGCGAATCCATGATACCTGCGGACAAAAATTATGCAACGGTCACACGGTGGCGTCGATTTACAGATTCTTTTTGTTTTTTTTTTATACTACGTCTGGTGGCGGTCCAGCGTTACCGTAGCGATATTAATGCTCGCAATATGAAATATCGCCCGCATGTCGTAGCCCCCGCTGCCAACGCAGTATCTCCTTTCTGGTGACCTCACTCACTCGCAACAACACAACAACCCTCAAGGGAATTGTTATTTAGCTGCGGTATTCTGTGGTGGAGGAATTTCCGCAGCTTGCATTATTTCGTTTTTAAATTCCTTGCATTTTGCTGTTATTGCTAAAATATTAAATCGCTGCCAAGTAAGCAAGTAAGTAAGTAAGTTGTTAGTCACCTCGAAAATAATTATCAAAAAAAAAAAAGAAAAAAATAACACGCACACGATTTTTTTCAAGTTGTCATAGATTGCTTAAGATTGAGTGAGGTAGTGAAGCATCGAGGGCGCGGGTGTCTCAAGGATTATTAGCGCAGGCGGCTCAAAGGGCCGCGGCTGCTCCGCGGCGTTTGAAGTATTTTTTGTCATTAATATTCGCCGGCAGTTATTTTAGGCCCCCATTGGCATGCAAATCAGCGGGACTGCGATGGCGCGCCGCCGGTTTATTACTCATTCGCTTTTTTAAGATACATACTTGACTCACTCGTACTCACTGCACGGCAAATGTGCTTTACTTGACTAGCCATCCCTTTTTTTATACTACGTCGGGTGCCAGACAAGCATACGGTACGCCTGATGTGAAGTGGTTACCGTAGTCATATTAATACAATATGAAGTATTGACTGCTCGCCGCCACCCCCGCTACCAAAGCAGCACTCCTTCTTTTACGGTGATCTCACTCACTCGCAGAATAATCCTTAATTGAATTGTTACTTAGCTACGATATTCTGTTAGGTGGAGGTACTCCTCCAATCGGGCAGCTTACAAATAAGCTGTACCCTACCTCTCTTTTGCCAAAGACTTTTTCGCCTGTCGGCAGGGTGCACCACCTGCAGGTGAAAATGGCTTTGGTTCTAAAGATCTTGGTGAGCCTCTTACACTCCAAAAACTTGAGGCTGTCAATGCCTTATTTCAATTATGTTTTTAGGGTTCCGTACCTCAAAAGGAAAAACGGAACCCTTATAAGATCACTTTGTTGTCCGTCTGTCTGTCTGTCTGTCAAGACCCTCTATGTCGAGAATGCGTAGAGGTATGAAGCTGAAATTTGAACTGTATACTCGGGTCTACGGTCCCATGAAGATGTAAAAAAATCAAACTGCTAAGTTTACTTAAAAAAAAATACGGTAGTTTATTCAGCAAAAGACGCATATTTCGACACATTTTCAAGGGAATCATAACTCATAGGGTACTTTCCGTTGACCTAGAACTACGAAATTTGGCAAGTAACATCGTATAGTTATAGACAAGTACAAGAATAAATCTCAAAACTATACATTTGTAATTAAACCTTAAAAAATAGGGAGTCTATATTTTTTTATAGGGGGTCGAAATTTCAAATTGAAGCTACTAGTTTAAATGGGGTATCATATGAAAGGGGTTGTTTTTTCGGACGCATTATTTCTTATTTATAATGAAAAATATAAAAAAAATACCGTTCCTTTCTTTGTTTCCGAAGTCTGTGAAACGAAAAATCTAAAATAACTATAATTCCCTAATTCTAAGAATCCCTAATTCTAAACATCTAAGTAAATTTTAGTAGATAAATAAATATACTATTTACTTATTTAATTTACTAATTATTTATTTTAATAAACTATTTATTTCATTCTGTAATTAAACACAATCCTAAATAGGTGCCTACCTACTTAAGTGTCTTGTGCCTAACATACATCAGTTTAACCGTTCGAGCGTGAAAGAGTAACAAACATCCATCCATTCATACAAACTTATAGGTAAAATTGTAAGAGTTTAAAGCTGAATTTCAGGAAAAGCTCGAAAAAAAACTACGCGATTAGATTCCTGAACTATATATAATGATCCTACGTACGGAACCATCGGTGGGCGAGTCCGACTCGCACTTGTCCGGTTTTTATTATAATATCTCATTTTCTAATATAATTAAATTTTATAAACAGGAAGGCCTTTTGCGCGTGAACGACTCAAGGGAGATCCGAATCCGAATCTATTGTAGCACGAACTACAATAATTGGACAATAATTTATTTTATGGTCTAGCAAGCTTTATAAAAGAACTTTCGGAAATTGTATCCTTAAGATTGCCATAAGAATATTATGCAATTTTTTTTATTAGAATAGTCGTTTTAATATTAAGTTTTTGTTAATTAATTCGTTAATCAAGGATCGCAGTCGTGGTAAATTTCGCCCACGTTATGTAACATGCCCCAGTAAATAGTCTGCTTAACTCAGTACCCTTATTATTATTTTATTATTCATATAAATTTGTTGATGCCAGTAGGTACCATAATTAGGAATCAACTTGGCGGACTTTCAAGTGTCAATAGAATTGCCAAATGAGTAGGTCCAAAGATATTTGAATAGGGATGTTTAGTGTCAGTGCGTACACTTAACGAACGTTGCCTCCAGTGCGTGGTACTCATCGAGACAGTATACATACAAAATTAGTATTCACACGGCGTCCTCGCGAGGATTTTGTATATAAAACGTCACGTGACGTGTTTCTGCACGGAATACGCCTGAAATGGAAAGTAGAAAATAAGATAGTGGCATTATTCGAGACAAGAATAGCGGCGCCCGAACGACCGCTAAGCTTAATGGAGTACGCACCGGAGAGTACAGCTTCCATTTTGGCCTAATGATCATCCTGTAGACTTACTAAACACGCTTCTCAAATATTATGGCCGGACCGTTTTCAGGCGGAAACCCACTTTGCTTCTATAAATTAAGTATTATTTTATATGCAAATTGAGTAACCTAATCCAACATACGTGCTCTTAATATCACTTGCGCTACTTTTTTTCAGGCATTTGTCTCTACATATTTATCACCTCATGAAAAAAGCTTCGATGTAAATTGATCAATGATCTTGCAGGCTTAGTTCTATTGCAATCAATCATGCGGATCAGCAGAATTAAACTTTAGCTTTTTTACAGTATAGTCATTTAAGTGGATATATAAGGTATACGTCAAAAATGGAGAAATCGCGCTCCATATTTCCTATTAAGGGAATCAGTATTTACAAAAGCTCTTGGTTCAACAAGTTCTTACATTATACATTTTTTTTTATCAAAAATATAATGCTAATTTTTCACTATTCCGACCCAATCACAGACAGTAAATATAACCTCTGACCTTTATCAGGCTTTATACAAATTGTAATTTCTAACTTTAATAGCACAAGTTTTGATTACAATTTATTTCAGGAACATCGCGTGGATGTTGCTTATGACTATAATGGACCTGTTGTCGGGTATTACATACATTGATGTATATTTCTTAGGCTATGTAATATGTGTTATAATATATATGTTATACTGTTCAATTCAATATTTTTTTATACTACGTAGCATACGGCCCGCCTGATGTGAAGCGGTTACCGTTGCCATATTAGAGCTCGCAACATAAAATATCGCTCGCGCGCCGCCACCCCTGCTGCCAACGCAGTATCTCCTTCCTTTCTGTGACCTCACTCATTCGCAGGAACACAACAACCCTCAAGGGATTGTTATTTGTATTTGGCTGCGGTACCCTTGTTATTTGGCTGCGGTATTCTGTGAGGTGGAGGTACATTCCCCAGTCGGGTAGCTTACAATTACGCTCCCTACCTCTCTTATCGCCAGAGCTTCGTTTGTAAGTCACCAGGGTGCACCGCGTGCAGGTGAAGTTTTCATTTGTTCCAATTTTAAATACATTGCATTGGTTTGAAATAGACTAAATACTTATTTGTAACCTAACGAAGGATATCAAATTATAGCAAATGAACGTTATGCTAAATGAAATTCTATTATCTATTATTGCGCACCGATTTAAAATTGGTATAAAGGCATATGTCTCATTTCGACGTCAAAACATGATCGTGAATTAGAATGATTAGAGTGGAATATGAAGAAATTAGGAAGTGATCATGAATCGACTGATATAACTCTTCTGAGGTATAGAGTTGAATTTCGAATAGGAATTTTGGTGAGTAAGTCGCTTACTATTATTTTTAGAGCTTTGGCTTTTGGTTTTTTGGCTGTCGCAAGCCAACCTTGCCGGCGCGTGGACCACCCTGATAACTGACAAACGAGACTTTGGCAAATAATCTGCTCGACTGGAGAAATAACTCCGCCACCTTACAGATTACCGCAGCCAAATAACGATTCCTGTGAGGGTTATTCTGTTCCTGCGAGTGAGCCATCAGGAAGGAAAGAGTTGCTGCGTTGGTAGGGGGGCGGCAGCGCGCGAGAGAATATTTCCTGTGATGTGAGCGTTTATAGGTCTACGGTCTACGGTAATCGCTTAAAGCTTACGGGCTGTATACTTGTTTATCGCGTGTCCTGTGTAGCACTAAGAATAGCCCTATATAGAACGTAACGCGTTAGTGTTTTGCCACGACCTCCATGCGCGCCGCTTTCGCGTGGATAATTATAATAAAAACTTTTCTCATACCGGTTTGGAACATTTACGACTTCATTCTACCGATGGGCTATTTTGCTTTAAACTTAGAAACTTCGTTCGAAATTAATTTCTTCGTTTCCCACATATAAACATACTCGTATATACAGATATTTTTGATTTATGGAAATAACAACGGGTACTAACGCGATCATGCATAAGGGTATTTACATACCTTTATTATTGCCTGACGTTTCGACCACGTTGCATCGGTGGTCACAGGCTGACTGTCTTAGCAATGTGCCTGATCATGCAACGCGAAGGTTTATAAGTTATAGAATTTTTTCATCCCATAGCATTCAAGAACAGAGTAAATTTTTCCCTTAAAAGGCTGGCAACGGATCGGCGACAACATGGCGTTGTTGATTTCTATGGGCGGTAGTTATTACTTGCTTATGTCTGCTTGACATCTCGTATAAAATACTCTCGATTTCATTAATACTACATCAGCAAAAAGCTTGTCTGATGCAAAGCCGTAACCGTAGCCTTTAAACGTATAAAATATAGCTATACGCATTTTCAATGCACTAACTCCTTCCTTTCTGATTTCCCCAACTCGCAAGAACACAACAATCCTGTAAATTTCTAGGAAATTTTTATTTGGCTGCGCTCTTCTGTGAGATGAAGGTACTTCCATAGTCCGGCCGTTTATAATTACGCCATGTCCTGCTTCTGTTTTGTAGGTAGGATGCAGGCGCACCACAAAAAAAAAATCTCAATAAGGTTTCCTTAAAACAGTTTTTTTGTAACTACTTAAAACGGTTAAAGTGCCCTTCCATCTGCATTTCAATTTACGATCTTGTATGAGTATATTTCGAATTGCAAAGGAGGAGGTCTTTGGTATAGTTTCGTATGCAAGTCAGCAACCCAATTTTTAAGTATGTAGGTTTATTTATCTGAAGCTTTTCTGTGTTTCAGAGAGTATCTGCGTTATGATATGTATGTCATCGATGTCAACCCCTATTCATCCCTCTACCGAAATATGGGCTTCTCTTCAATCGCAGGGGTTTAGAGGATACTCCACCACGATGCTCAACTTGTTTGCAGGTTGGTGGAGGTCAATATTTTCATTGCCCAAAGGCCACTGACTTGGCGTTGACTATGACTACGTCATGTAATGACAACGGCCGGGACCAACGGATTAACGTGCCCTCTGAAGCACGGAGGAGCTCGAGATAAATAAACCCATCCATGGACAGTCTACGGTCGATGTTGCTTAACTTGCGTGTTCAATTGACACGCGCAACGACGCCTTCGAGCTCTTCATATGATATGTAGTTACTATTATTTATTCCGTGGTTATAGTAAGTTAGTGGTCTATGAGCAGCTTGAAAACATTGGCCTCCGCCAACCCGCGAAGTAACGTGACTGAGTATGGTCTAAAGTGATATTTCAAATTAACTGCACGTCTCTGTGATGTCTTTAAACTATGAAAATTAATTTAAACATTAAAAATCATTTGACTGGCAGGAAACTTAATTAAATCTATTAATTAGTGATTGTCATGCGATTGAGCGAACTTAAACAATTAACTGAAGTTTCCAGACAGACGTCGACCTGTGTGTCATGACCACATACACAGATGGAATAATACACAAGTACACAATATGTCGAGGATATCGACGGCCTCGTTGGGTGCGTCAGTCTAATCTATCACGCAAGCCAAGCAACGTCGACCGTAGTCTGTCTAAGGATGGATTTATTTATCTCAAGCTTCTCTGTTAATCGCAGGGTACAAAAAAAAAAACAAAAAAAAAATCATACGACGCAATGACATTTGTCATTCAAGTGGCAAGGAGCCGCTGGGTACAGATAGATGAACCGACTCGCACTTAGCCAGTACTTATCAGATTATTTTAGGTATACTGTACAAAAAAACGCGGGGCGGGCGGGGAGACCTTTTCATTCCGAGCGACGGACGTGTGCGGGACGTATGAAGCGCGCAGGTGAAATCTGATATTTTTCTAGCTTTATGCGCGCTCTGTCATTAAATTGCGCGTTGTCATTAGATGCCAGCTGATACGCCAAGTCTTTTGGGCGGTTTGAAAACACTGGGCTCCGCCATCAGTTGCGCAGCGTGCTGGAGGACGCTCTAAAACCCCCTTCGAGTGAGGGAAGGTCCAGCAGTGGGATAAATATGGGTTGTTCAATACACAATAATGTATAAAAACTATTACATCCAAACGAGATGTTAGAGGTATATGGGTTAATAGCGCTTTTACATGTTCATCGCATAAAAATTGCATTAATTTAAATATTTTATTGCCGACTAGTTGCTCCATCTATGCACGGGTGTACAAGTAAAAAGTGTGTTTGTTTGTCCTTCTTGCACTTTGTAGAGAGTCAAGAATTGCCCGCGGCACAAAAGAGCCTTAGAGCAACGGTGCTGCGCGCATCTCTCGCGATTCGGCTCATATGACCGCGAGGTCGGTGGAGCCATGGGAGGTGGTGGGTTTGTCTGTCCTTCTTGCACGTCGAAAGGAATCAGTGGATTCACATGTTTTGTCTATTTCACTGTCCAGACCTTAGCCTGGAGAGTGAAAATACTCTACTTTTTTATGCTGGAAAACCATTGTATTTTCACAAAAAAAAGTTTTCATTAAAATAATGACCACGCGGGCGAAGCCGCGGGTAACAGCTAGTAATCCATGTTTTTCACTTTTCCTTACGATTTTTAAACTTTTTCTTGAAAATTACAAACATAACAAACAAAATATTACACAGCCCTTCTGAAGTCGTGAGCTCATATATACATTCTGTAATAGTTTTTTTTTTAGAAATTATTGTATTCCACTGGCTTGCTTGAAATAGGATCATGTAAAAAAGAGGAAAGGATAAGAAAGAATATAAAAATGTATTCTGTGAGGGGGAGATACTTCCCCAATCGGGCAGCTTACAACTACGCTGTGCCCTACCTCACTCTTACCAGAGCCTCGATAGTGTATTAGCAGGGCACACCAAGATCGTAATGAGCTACTTATACCCCTTATAATTATACATAGAACATTTATAATATTAGTAGGTATATTATCCCTGAATTAAGATCTTGTCAACCGTTTTGTTTGCAATGTAGCCGATGACCCTTTACGAAAGACGAAGCAATTTCCTTGTTTATTTAAGTTAATATACTTTAAAAAGTTAAAAGCATGCCCGGCGGACCGGAACGTTTTCTCACTTGCCATTCTTAACCAGTGTAACAGAATTAACTCCGGGGAGTTATCCTCGGGACGGTGCTGCTTCCGACGGGAGTTTACAAAGCGGAAGTTTGCCGGAGAGGAGCGGAGTGGAGGCGAGAAGTCGGGTCGAGGGCGAGTTTAGTGTAAGTAAGGTTGTTTCGTTAAGTCCGGGTCCGCTCCGTCCGGATCAGGCGGGATCAATGTGGGAGCCCGGGCAAGAAACAACGCTGGGCCGCCAAACCAGAGGACACGTATTGGCTCGCGTTTTAAAACACCACTGGGTTAACAAATGCGTTTAGTTAACATAATATTCAGGAGGCTTTATGCACTAATGACGCACTTAAAAAAATTGTAGCTCGTAAACAGCCCGATCGAACATGCAAGTCAAGCAACTGCGACCGCAGCCTGTCTATGGACGAGTTTCTTTATCTTGAATTCTGTGCTTCGGAGGGCACGTTAAGCTGTCGGTCCAGGCTCTTGTCATTAGATGATAGTCAGTAAGTAAGTCAAGTCAGTGGCCTTTGGGCGGCTTGAAAACATTGGCCTTCGCCAACCTGCAGTTGAGCAGCGTGGTGGAGGGCGAAATTGTTCATTGTAACTGCTTCGAGAATATAGTAAAGTATTTTTAGGTCACCCACACTTACAATGTTGTTGTTTAGTTGTACTCCGCATTATTGTTCAACATCGCCACTATTACCAATAATACGCGATATGCCAAAGCAAAAACATTTTAAGTACAGACTTATACAAGCTATAATCGGCAAAATAAATTTAAACAAGTCGAACAGTACAAGTGACTTAAGTGTATGAGGTGTAATCAAGATCTATAGATCAAAGTCAAAAGGTACTGGCATAAGAGAGGTAGGGTACAGCGTCGCTGGCCGACTGGGGAAGTACCTCCACCTCACAGAATACCGCAGCCAAGTGACAATTCCCTTGAGGGTTGTTGGATTCTTGCGAGGGAATGAGGTCACTAGAAAGGACGGAGTTGCTATATTATATGTTGTATATATATATATATATATATATATATATATATATAAAAGTTTATTTACTGTGTTTTGCTCTTCTGGGCGTATGTGTTAAAATTTTAAACCGTCGTTTTGCAGGAGCCGCTATATTGTAGTAAAAATGGCGTCATTTTAGTAATCGTTCGTTGTTTGGAGCGCCAAACGAGTGTGACAAATTTCGGCTTAACGTTTGGCGCACAAAAGTAGGTACCTGCAAGATTTGAACCGCGATGAAAATAAATAAAACTAGTAAGTGACGATAACATTGGTTTGCAATATTTTCAACGTATATTTGTCCAACCGCCGGCCGGTTTCGTGGCCCGCCCCTCAAAGCCTCCGAGACGCGATCCGAGATGAGATCGCGGGACCCTTGATTTTAATTTCGCGACGAAAGGATATTGACTTTTATTCAAATTCGATTTTCCGCCGCCGCGGACATTTTTGTTTGAATAATGGAATTGTGTGGCCATCCCTCTATCGCGGAGCCTTAATGTAATTTACACTTGTTGTGATAGCGGGTTGTTTGCGCACTCGGGGAATGTTGGCATTATATATATGTTTTATATTTTGCAGTCAACAATGATAAATATATTATAACAATGGCGAAGTATATAATTCGGACAATGTATCTAGACATTCTATACAACACCGGACTGTGTGTACATTATACTATATAACATTATTGTTTATTATTGGACATTATTGTTTATTATTACGTTGTTATTTTTTATTTCCTCTTATTGTTTTATGTTCTTGTTTTTCTGTTTTTTTTGTTAATTGTGTTTTTTTAACTTTTTTGTTTGTTATTTTTATGTCGTTTATCAGATTTTTGGATTTAATTTTTGTAGTTTGTTGTTCTAACTACAAAATTTTGTACTACCTGTTTGGCTTTTGAAAAATAACACCTGAATCAATTAACCACTTAATCTATTTGTAAAAACCGCAAAAAACCTGTTCAGTAGTTTTGAAGATTAGCATATTATACTCTTTTCTTATCACCCACATATTTTTTTTTGATAAATTTGCATGTAATATGCACATTTCTATGCATTTACCAGTGTCTATTGCTTTAATATATATGTATAATGCTTTATTATACATAATAATGTATTATGAGAAAGAATATTAATCATTTTTGTTAATTAAATGAAGTCCTCGCCGTCCGCTAGTATTTAATGAAATAAATTGTACGTAATTAATGTGCAAACATTAATGTCAATTCAAAACTTTTCATCTATGAGGGGACTATTTGTATTGACACAGTTCGCAATGTACATAATTTTCGACCTCAAAACCACTTCCATCGAAGTACATTATATTTTACATCCATATTTTAATTGAGCATTAATTAATTTCGTTCATTAAATAGACATTGTTTTTAATACGCTACGAATTTGTCAAAATTAATTTGAAATATGTTTGCGCCAAATGTAACAGGTAAAAGTAATTTTACGTTTGAAAGTTCAACTGTATAGCGTTTGTTTCGTTGATGGTGTGAATAAAATCTTTCAACGCGATTCAAACAGAATTGTATAATTGTTTGATATTAATAAAAATAAATAAAATTTCTAAAAGAATAGTAGCCTAAGTTACTCCTTATTACATCAGCTCAGCTCAGCACCAGCCATTTCAGAGATTAGCCAACAGACAGTCAGACAAAAATTGTAAAAAAAAATATTTTTTTTTTTGGTATATGTACCGAGTATACATCCATATACATTTATTAAAAACAGGTTATTTTGATATTACAAATAGACACTTAAATTTTATTTATCTCTATAGATTTTGGCATAAATAAATGTAGAATACGATTTTACTGGATACACAGAGGATATTTTTTGTGCCCGTGCTGTATTTATTCACGCGAAGTGGCGGGCAGATCTCAGCTCAGTGGCTCAGTGAAGCAGAATGAAGTTAGTTGCTTATAGATAAGATATACAAATTGATTTTCGGTTATTATATTGTGAGATTGTGAGATAAATTACACAGCGCCATCTAGCCCCAAAGAAAGCGAAGCTTGTGTTATGGGTACTAGACAACTGATAAACATACGTAAATACATTTTTTTTGTAAATACATATTTATGATACATAGAAAATACCCAGACCAAGATAAACAGACATGTTCATGCACACAAATGTTTGTGCTGTGTGGGAATCGAACCCACAAGCGTTGGTGTCGAAGCCGCGTCATTGACCGCTACGCCACCGAGCTCGTTATATCATATTATACCCGCAACAACGCCATCGAGCTCCTAAAGAAATATGCTTAAAAATTTGGCCGACTCTAAAAGAGAGGAGTTATCTGACGGCAGTCATCGGCAGCATTTACAAAGGTTCGATTCCCGCACAAGACAAATATTTGTGTGCATGAACATCTCTGTTTGTCTAGGTCTGGGTGTTTTCTATGTATTATAAAAGTATGTATTTAAAAAAAAAATGTATTTAAGTAAGTACATTTATCGGTTGTCTAGTACCTATAACACAAGCTTTGCGCCTAATTTGGGACTAGATGGCGCTGTGTAAATTGTCCAAAAATATTTATTTATTTGTGCTCAGGAATCTTGATCTGAGGAGCTCGATGGCGTCGTTGCGTATGTCAGTCTAATCGAACACGCAAGTTAAGCAACGTCGACTGCAGCCTGTCTATGGATGGGTTTGTTTATTCTGAGGGCACGTTAAGCCGTCAATCCCGGCTGTGGTCATTAAACGACAGTCGTTAAGCCAAGTTAGTGATCTTAGGGCGGCTGAAAACACTGGCCCCCGTGGTGATCTAGCAGAATAGCACAGCACAGCAGCGTGGTGGAGTATGCTCTAAACCGCTTCGATTGAGGGGAGACCAATAGTGGAATGATTTAGGTTGATGTCAGGAATCTTGTCATGTGAAGCGGTCACTACCACGTGTTAATTAAGATTAAATTACGATAAAATGGAGATGGATTTGTGTGAGTAGAGTATAAGATGTGTGTTTTAGTCCGTTGAAACTGTTATTTATCTATTTTCGAGTGTTTCTCCTATGATTAATAACGTTTGTTGCTGATGGTACCCGACCCAATCTACTGTATTCAATATATCATGATCGGTCATCCAGAAGTGGTCAACACTGTGCTTTATATTTGTCTGTGTTTCACGATGCAAAACAAAATACAAATGAGATTGGGTCATCCAGAAGTGGTCAACACTGTGCTTTATATTCTGTGTTTCACGATACAAAACAAAATACAAACGAGATTGCCCTAGTAGACGGAATGGCCCTGCGGGTGAGCAAACTGGGGAAGTACCCCCATTTGACAGAAGACGGCAGGGAAATAGCAGACGAGCTCGTTGGCGAATGGTTATCAATGGCCACTTTGACTCCGAGGTTGCGGGTTCGATCCCCGCACGAGACAAAATATATTTGTATGAATGTTGTTTGTTTGTCTTGGTCTAGGTATTTTCTATGTATAATATGTATTTATTTACTAAAAAAATGTATTTAAATATAATATCAGTCACCTAGTATCCATAGCTTTGCTTAGTTTGGAACTAGATAGCCGTGTGTAATTTGTTCAATAATTTATCAATAATTAACAGTAACGTTGAGGATCGTTGTGTTCCTGCGAGTGAGTGAGGTCACCAGTCGTAACGGGTTGATGTGTTAGTTGTGGCGCCAGTGACGTATGCTTGATCTAAAATGTACACGAACGACTCACGTATAGCTGAAATTTGTGGCTATTCACATATAAGCGAGTACCTACCTGCGTAATAATACCAGCTATATCTGTATGCATTAGATATGCCTATTCACGCACATTTGTTCAGTGAGCTTCAGCAAACATAATAACGGCAAGTACAGCCTTTATAAAGTCTTTATACGCTATCGGGTCAATGGGCTTCAGCGTAAACTCACTTCACGCGAGTAACGTGCTCGACATATGGAGCTGGTAATCGGGAGAACAATGTGTTATATTGATTTGCAAAGTCTAGCTTTGAGTAGCTCTTTTGGATATTATGGAAATGAAAGACGGTCAGACAATTCCGTATGGATAAACACTGAGATTAATCTGGGGAAATTGTAAAAAATGAGGCGTTAGTTCTACGCCTCAATCGAAGGGGTTCCGAGCATACTCCACCACGGTGCTCAACTGCCGGTTAGCGGAGGTCAATATTTCTAGCCGCCTATAGGCCACTGACTTGGCTTAACGACTATCATTTAATGTCCGCATCAACCTCATTAATAATCCCATTTGCGATAGTAAGGGTGTGTCTTGGAATTGAGCCACAAATTCCAAGACACACCCTTACTATCGCCAAGAGCATTAGTATTCTCGGCGTGAAGATGTCCAGCGACGTCCAGTTCCGAAGTTATCTGGAGGAGAAAGTCTAGCTGGTGTTCAAGAGGGTCAGTGGGCTCAACAGAGCGAAGCGATACTTTAGCTCCGCGCAAAGACTTGTACGCTGTAGTCACGGAGCACCAGGATATAAGCTTGGGCTTTGTGATTCGGTTCAACAGCGAGCTATGAGAATCGTAGACGACCCGAAGCTTACATACGGTATTGAGCCTTTAAGTCTCAGAAGAGACTTTGCCTCTGTTTGTGTGTTCTACCGTCTATATCAGGGGTCTCCAAACTTTGAAGCCTTCGGGCCATAATGATTTTTTCAGTTTGTTCCAAGGGCCAAACCAGTTTTAATTTTTCTGCCCTTAACTATATTTCTAGACTAGAATAGTCGCAAAGTGCGCGACCTAAGCAAACTTACGCTTTTTTTGCATTTCAATTATTATTGTGTATTGTGACACTTAACGACTGATTATCATTCTGTGTTTTCTTCTTCAACTTATCACAGCAACAGTAACAACAATTAATCATTGGCTGTCGCGGGCCAGAATGATGACAATAAATCATTGGCTTTCGCGGGCCGGATTGATGACACTGGCGGGCCGGATTTGGCCCGCGGGCCGTAGTTTGGAGACCCCTGGTCTATATAATGGGTTGTGTTCGGAGGAGTTGTTCGATGTGATGCTCACGGCTTCATTCTATAACCGCATCGCTCGCCATCGGCGGAGAATTCATCCTTACACATTGGACTCAAAATGGTCGCGTTCAGTGCGGTTCCATAGAAATTTTCTTCCGCTTATCCTCAAGTTGTGGAATGAACTTTCTGCCGAGGTTTTCCCTGGAGTTTACAGTAGGGGTTCTTCGAGAAAAGTGTATAGGGGTTTTAAAAGGTTCGGCAACGCATGAGTGATGCCTCTGGTG
This sequence comes from Hypsopygia costalis, assembly GCA_937001555.2. Taxonomy (NCBI): domain Eukaryota; kingdom Metazoa; phylum Arthropoda; class Insecta; order Lepidoptera; family Pyralidae; genus Hypsopygia; species Hypsopygia costalis. The sequence goes on from OW443325.2 coordinate 410,150, forward strand.
TTTTTAACGTCTATGCTATAACTGCTTACCATCAGGCGGGTCGAATGCTTGTTTGTCACCTCAGTAGCAAAAAAATATTCATCTCACAGCCAGGATATAAGACTAGCCTCGATCGATGGAGTTTAGAGCGTACTCCATCATGCTACTCAAATGCGGGTTGACAGAGGCCGGTTTTCAAGCTGCTAAAAGGCCATTTGGCTTAACGACTGTTATTTAATAATTTAAAGCCGGGACCGACAGCTTAATGTGCTTGGAAAAGCATGGAGGAAATGAACATGTTAATAGACACTACGATCCACGTTGTTTAACTTACGTGATCGATTAAACTGACACGCGCAATGATGCCAGCGAGTTCCTCACATGCAGTGAACTTAGTAAATAATATGGGCAAAAAAAAAAATTCGCGGTTATAAGTAGACAGTTGGATGAACAACCGGGTAAGCCGGAATATATTAGAAATTAAAAATATTTTTTGTGATTGTTTCATCTCGATATCTTGCAGGGGTGTGTTCACGCGAGCGAAGCCGTAGCCGGAGGCTAGTCTACATTATATATACACTATAAAGAAATAAATTTTGTAAGTTTGAGTGTAAGAGTTCTGAATTAAAAGATAGTTTCATCAATTTCTAGAATGTATCATCTAGGTGGACGGGTGTGTAGTTTACAGGTTGTACGCGGACAAAACCGCGCTCACAGCTAATGTTCAAATTAAGGATAACTGTCACGTAGAGATAAAACACACAAAATATAAATATTAAATTTAGCGTGTCCCATTGGGCTCTCGGCGATGAGTTACGCGCTACAAGAGTCACGTATCTCTCGTTATTATGTTAAGCGCGAGTGGCAAAAAGTATATTTGATTATTGTCAATTCCATCGAATTGCGTATTCGGGCGCGACAAACGATATCGTTACGATTTTGAAGCGCCGTAATTTCGCCGGCTTACATCACATTTGCTGGATTACATTACGAGCGATTCTCGACCGTGGCCCCTGGTCTTTAAATTCAGTTTATTTTGAACCGGATTTAATCGTGTGGGGACTAAAGAGACCTCTCTATTACATGCAAAATTAAAGCTATGGTAAATCTATCTTGACGTATTGAAAAAGTTACTTTGGGGACTTTTTCGTAGTTAGTATAATGACTAGCGGGATTTATTTAGATGTGTCACGTTGCTTAGAAATATGGCAGAAAAAATGTAGCACGGACTAGAACGATCACGCGCTCTATTTACTTTGCTGGACGTCACCTCAGAGGTAAATGGATGTGGAAGTAACACATATTCTTTACTAGCTTCTACCCGCGGATTCGCCCGCGTTTACTTTTTTGTAATAAAAAGTATCGTATGTGCTTACCTTTGAAAATATGTGTACAAAGTTTTATGATGATCGGTTGAATAGTTTCGGCGTGAGAGCTAACAAACAAACTCAAATTCACATTTATAATATTACTAGGGGTTTAAATTGGTACTAGCAGCTGCCGTACGACTTTGTCTGCGAGAACTTTATAATAATAAACGATATAAATGTATTATTCATTTATTTGGGATACAAGTAGCTAAAGTCAACTTGTACTGCACGTGGTGCAACCTGCCGACTAGCGAACGAGGCTCTGGCAAAAGAGACGTAAGGCATAGCGTATTCGTAAGTTGCCCGACTGGGGAAGTACCTCCGCCGGAATACCGCAGCCAAATAACAATTCCCTTGACGGTTGTTGTATTCCTGCGAGTGAAATATGTCAGCAGGAAAGGAGTTGCTCCGTTCGCAGCGGGGGTAATCGGATCCCGAGTGTTATTTCATGTTGCGAGCATTTATATGGCTACCCCACGTAGTAAAATTAAGTAAATCAATTAATGCTAATGCGGCCGGCTAGACTAGCTGTTGATAACTGCGACTCTCTCCCCATGCTCTACTCGGCTCGATGATCTCACACTCAATCTAGTTAGATATAGCAATGTATTTGTGAAAACCGCATCCAATTTCCTGCATTCGTTTTGCGTAATGCTTATACAAACATACATACTCGTATACAGACCGATTTTTGTTCGCCTGTCCAAACAAAACTTCTTAAGGTTTCTATTATTGCTTTTGTAAACACATATAATTTTTCTTAATGTTATCTTATGTACGAACATACATATAAATAGGCTAGGGCATTTTTTTTTCTATTCAACTTTTCTGCCTCATCGGCCGTCAATTCTTCGTGTTCTGTGCACTCCCCTCTGCCGTTTCCGCCATCAGAGAAGGAGAGAAATGTATAGATTACATTTTAGTAATAAAAAAATGTGAACGTGTGAAAAAGAGTATACGGCCTTGCCGATTTTGGAGGCTCAATTGTGCTTCCAAAATTCTAATATTTTTATTGAGTTTGTGAAAAATTCAACGCTTCAGGTTACTACCTCGACGACAGCGAGTTTATTCCATGATGGGATAATTTAAGTTCAAATGTGAGATGGCGAATGGTAAGATTATATATAGGAGGTGGTGATAAACATAGGCGTTTCAATCACTTTTCTGTGTCTACTATCGATATACCCATTTCTGAGTTTATCACGTAGAAATACTCCCAGCATAGCTCGCTCCATTGCACGCAGTTGAATCCTATACTTTCGTCTTGAGACATTGAGGTACGTCAGAAGAAGAATGTTTTGAATTAATAGAGCCTAGAAACAAATTTAAAACGTTCATTGAAGATCAGGATAAGCGAAAATACTCAAAAGACATTAAAAAAGCAATAGGTCTCAGTTAGCGTCCTCAGACTTTCATAAAGATAATTAAATAATACAATTCCGTGGATAATTTCCTTTGAGAGGAATTCTAGTATTTGGTTGTGCCTATTGTACTATACGAGTAGATATTCTTAATAATTAAGTAGTTTGAGAGTTTCCTCCTTAGATTTAAATATTAGTTCTTGGTTTTATTTAAGCTTTTGCCCACAGATTCCGCTTGCAGAATAAATTGGCGAGATTGAAAGTATTATATGTTATAAATATTTTGAAAAATTGAAAAATTCACCTGCCCCCCCTAGGTGGGATTTGAACCCATGACCTCTCGATGACCGGTCGAGTGCTCTTCGAATTGAGCTACCAGGAAGGTTTGTCTTGCTTTACGAATTTTTGCATCTTATATTTCTACTGTGAGAGTCACAGTGTGACGTCACAACCTATTAAGTAATTACACTACTAAAGTAGGCATAGCAGTCCATCGTTGCAGATGAAATTCAGCTATTTTTTGATAACACCAAACTAATTAAATTATTATTATTTAAATAGTTGTCTTGGCCAACTTGCCAGAATATTATAAATATTGCTGGAAGAGCACTCGACTGGTCATCGAGAGGTCGTGGGTTCAAATCCCACTAGGGGGGGCAGGTGAATTTTTCCATTTTACAAAATTTTTTTTTTTGAATAAATATTTATTTACATTCAACATTTCAGGTCAGGTCAGGTCGTATGTATTTATAATATTCTGGCAAGTTGGCCAAGACAACTATTTAAATAATAATAAAGTATTATATGTGTCAATTCAGATCGTACTATACTACATATTATAAACAAATTCTATTCTTGAAATCGGTACCGCCATTTAATATATTTTTTGATGTGAAACGTCGAATGCGGTGGATCAGCCGGCGTGTTCTCATGGTGACGCGTCTCCTATTATCGACTGAGCTATCTATACGAGTATTTTATTAATTCATTGTTCTATTATGGAGCAATCGTATCTGAAATTTTTAAAACTCGAAATGTACACGTAGGATTCGAACGTTCACCCTAGTCTTTAATGGCAACACCCAAACCTTACAGCCTTAGATAATTAGTGCGACGAATTTAACTATTGCCTGCTGCATCCGAACCTGACTTCGACTTGAAAATTGTTGTGTTCCTGCTAGTGAGTGAGACCACTGTATGTATGTATGGAGATGCTGGAGCTGCCAATACGCGAGCTACTTGTATTGCAAGCGTTCTTAGGCTACGGAAAGCGCTGTGCATCACACAGGCCGTATGTGTACGATATTCCTACTATATTTCGATGATACCTACATAAATTATCGTATCCCACACCACATACCATTTTACTTTTTTGTGTGTTCTAAATGAAGTTGACGGGTACTATGAAAAATAATAGAAAATAAGGATTTTTGATTTCAGTTTTTCAAAACATGAAGATTTAATTCAACGATTCAGTGAATGAAAACAATTTAAAGATGCTCTAGATAGTTGTGTCCTGTAAAATTCAAATTACACTCACATACGGTTATTTACGTAGGAGCAAGCAATTTATAGAACAATTTAAAATGAGATACACTCTTCATGCTAACAAGAATACTTGTGACGCAAACGGGATTCCGAGAACAACATCTTATTTGGAAGAAACCGATGATACACAATATTTACGGCAGATTCATTTGCCTAAACAAACACTTGGTTTAAATTCGTATTGGATGAAATTGAATGAGACTGTACAATCAACGACGGATATAGTCGTTATCTATTATAAGACGTCTCTATTGCTTTTGGAAAGGGTGTGGGAACCTCACCTCTCTTTTTCCAAAAATAAGTCCAGCCTCGCTTGTTTCACACGCTCGGCTTTCTGTAATCACAAGCATAAACTAACCTAACCAAACTATGTCGATAAACCTTCCATGATGTATTTAAATTGTGTATATCTTAAGATTAAACGGTAAAACTTAAGTTAATCTTTACACCTATCTTTAGTCGTTACATATATATCACAGATGATCTAGCTATCTAATTGAGATCAGTAATAATTTGAGGCATATATAAGTGACAAAAATATATACACATAGGAAATTCAAAAAAAATAAGTAAGACTAATAAATGTAAAGATAGTTATTTAGTATGTACTGACTTAGAACTGAAAACATTTCTAGTATATTCATTTATATCGTTTCGTTATCAAAAAATATAATATACATCAAAAATACCACGCTACCCCAAAGTACTCGAGTGTTATATTTTCAGACAGTGGTTCCTGAAGAGCATTTTTCATATTCATAAGAGGCGGGCCCCGCTCGAGTACGCTTTGCCTGTCCGCGTCAAATTCTTTATTATACCAGGAGCGGCCACAAAGGGGCTCCCACGAAGCCACTCAACGACTAAATGTAATATTTTTTAAAATAAACATAAAGGCATGTACATAATATAATACTTTATGTAATGATATAATCACGCTGCGTTTGCCGGTACGAGGTCTCCACTCGAGAACCTTTCGACCCCATCGGTCATCCGTCCTCCGTGCTTTGTGCCCTGCCCACTGCCACTTCAACTTGCAAATCCACCTTTTACGTCCACCCACAAGGTGGTCAGACGACCTCATTAAGACCGTAGGATCGCGCTGGATGCAAGCCGCTTCCAACCGGTCTTATTGGAGATCTAGAGGGGAGGCCTATGTCCAGCAGTGGACTTTTAATGGCTGAGAAGAAGAATGAGATAATCAAATATATAATTTTTTTTTATCGATTTTGGCTATAACGATAGCTGTGACCCACCTGCATCCATCATAAAATAAAAAGAAACATATTTTGAATAGATATAAAAATATAATTCTAGGGTGAGAGACCCGACTACACTTATAATGGACAGTGCCGTATACGCTCCTACGATATTTTAGGAAAGTAACGTTAATACTTAACGGTCTTAACGGTAAATGTAAATACCTTTTATGCATACTAACGACACTTATTCTGATGCTAGCTTATCTTCGTTATAAATAATTATAATTATCTGTTTGTGAGACTTAAAAGGGCAGATAAACTGTGTGCTTAACGTTTCAGAACTGCCTTTAAACAGGAGAGACGTGACGATATAATGATATATATAATAAATATTTTAGGATATCATTGAAAAGAGAGAAATTTATATTTGTAAGAAGCTCATTATGATGTTAAGATTTGCAGTTCTTATTGTTTGCACGTGGTGCATACAGTTAACTGTTACATAAGCAATGACGTCTGTTCAGAGCGTAAATGAGCGCGTGTGCGTGCCTCACACAACAAACTATTTCAGATTAAACTAAGAGGTGAGGCGAGGTCGATGACGACGACATTGACATAATACGTCTCTGGCGAAAAAGACGTAAAAGCATAAGGATGTTGATTTACTAGTTGCTCGACTTAAGTACCTTATAGTAGACCGCAGACCAAATAACAAGTTTCTAGACGATTGTTGTGCTCCTGCGAATAGGTAAGGTATGTAACCATTGAAATATATTACCTAGTAGCGGCAGCGCTGCAGTAACTTTGTGGATGGTCGATTAGGTGATGACGTAGCTGTCTTGTTTTGTTAAATAAAATCCTTTAAATAAATAATGACGAGCTCGGTGATCGAATGGTTAGCAATGGCCACTTTGACTCCGAGGTCGCGGGTTCGATCCCTGCACAGGACAAACATTTGTGTGCATGAACATGTCTGTTCGTCTTGGTCTGGGTATTTTCTATGTATTATCACTAGTTTACAAAATTTAACTTTTTGTCTGTTGCCGCGAATTTTGTGGTTGATAATGTTCACTTATGACTTGTTTTCGTCAAATCTACCCTCAAAATTTTTTGAGCAGCTCGAGTTACTTTGTTTTTGATTTTTGTCATTTAAGCGTATATATTAAGCGATAACAGGCATATTTTACTGTGTTAAGATTAGTATCCAAAGTTTTTGCGTCATGAGTAGTTCAAGGAGACGTTGTTTAAACAATCCAGATCATTTTTGTTATATATGCGGGGAATATGTGTTTAACGATTGTAGAAAAGTTATATCAGAGTTGGTGAAAAATACCTATTTTGAGTATTTTGGAATGCTCTTGGATAAAAATGAGAAGTCTTGGGCTCCCAATTGTGTTTGTAAATCGTGTGTGGAATATTTAAGATTGTGGAAAAATGGTAAAAGAAGTGCCTTTAAATTTGGAACACCGACTATTTGGCGAGAACCACGAAATCATCTCGAAGACTGTTATTTTTGTAGCGTAAACGTAAACGGTTTAAATACTAAAAATCGAGCTAAATGGCAGTACCCAAGTACTAGTTGTGTTCAGCGTCCAGTGCAGCGTTCAACTGACTCTTCAGTGCCTAAAAATATATCTGAACTTTCCTCAGCTCACTATGGAAAAAATAAAAGCCGGTATTTTTGACGGCCCCCAAATTAGACAACTTACGAAAGATACTCAATTTAGAAATTCTATGACTGAGTTACAACTAAAGGCTTGGACAGCTTTCGTCTCTGTGATGCAGAATTTTCTCGGAAATAAAAAATCTGAAAATTATATTGAACTTGTAGAAGACCTTCTGCTACAGTTAAAAAATATGGGGTGCAATATGAGCATAAAACTCCATTTCCTCCATAGTCACCTGGACAGGTTTCCGGAAAATTTAGGAGATATGAGCGAAGAGCAGGGAGAGCGTATGCATCAGGACTTACGTGTCATGGAAGAGCGCTATCAGGGTTTCTGGGATACAAATATGATGTCTGACTATTGTTGGTCGCTAATACGTCATTTTCCAAAGTCTACACATCAGAGAAGAGCTTTAAAACGAAGTTTTTTAGAACTCAATGATTAATTATTTTTTTCAATAAAGTTTTTCTTAGTAAATACATGTTTTTTTCTGTTTTACACCTACATAGCTGAAACTCAGAAACTAGAGCTGATAAAAATCTTTTACTTATATTTTTGAAAATAGCATATCATATGTAGTCAGCAACAGCTAAAATTTCTTTGGCAACAGATGTACTGTAAACTAGTGTTATATGTATGTATTTACAAAAAAAAAAGAGTAATACTTAAGTACATATACTCTAGTACCCATAGTACAAACTTTCCGCTTAATTTGGGTCTAGGTGGCGCTGTGTTTGAAATTGTCTCGAAATATTTGTTTATTATTTATTTATTTATTAATAATGAAGATAAAAATATTTATGGTTAATTCTGTCGCGCAACTACGCTATCGCAATTTGCGATTATATTCATTGCAGCCAGTTAGAATCTATTAATTATTTTTTTTATACAACGTCACAAAATCAAACACACAAACAGTCAGCCTGATGAGAAGCAGTGAATTCTCGCGGCGCCACCTCAGTTTCCAACGCAGTAATTTCTTCCTTGACATGACCACAACCACTCGCAGGAATACAAGTGTCTAGGTGTTTGAGAAGTTGTTATTTGGCTGAGGTATTTTGAGATGTGGACGTGCTACTTCGCCAGAGCTTCTTAGTTATTAGTATACTAGTTAATACTAGTGTGTCGTGCGTGTGATTTGTCGACACAGTGATTTTGCGTCAGGTCATTGCTCGTCTCGAAGTTCATTTTTGTTGCGCTGACGCGACGTTTTTGCCACTGTTGCGTATAGAGGCAGGTCGGTCAAATGTTAAAATTGACTAACGACGGAAACTAATCCATTGTTAGTTAGGGCGTAATCGAGCTTGTTGGTTGGCAGCACTCGTTTCGCCGGTGCGCGCCGTCAGGGGGCGCGCGCGCGTCAGTCGCTAGCGGTGTCTCATAGTCGCCTGTAGTTCGATGGATGGACACGGGCCTGACAAAAAATAACCTAAGCAACGTGGCGGCGCGCGGCGCGCTTCTGGGACGCCAGTTGTTGGTTGCTTTGCTGCGTGACGGCTTCCGGAAGGGCCTCGCAGCACATACGGGAATTCTCGCTACCTGGAGTTCGTGTCATAACTTCTGGAACCGCACTGGACCGCGGATAGACGCCGGGACGCGTCGAAAGTTTGGACAGTGTTAACAATGAGTGATTGATCGCTGGGCGACCTCGGAACACTGAACTGTTCAATGGGTGAACGGATTCCTATTATTATTATATATATATTCCTGTCCTTAAACCCTTATTCCTGTCTGCGTGAGCCCGTCTGGATTACGGTGAACCAGCGTCGGGAATCAGGTAAGTTTAGAATTAAGTGTCACTTTTAATTGAGTAACAAATATGGTGGCAGACGTAATTTATGACTTTGGCTCAAAGATAGTGTGAGTCACCTATACCACAAAATTAGTGGTCGTACTGGCATTTGGATTCAGAGTATTTGTGAGTGTACCAAAACGACGCGCTCCATAGAGATGCATACTATTTCTTTCATATCGTATTTCTAGTAAAAATTACTTTAACACTAATAAATAAATAAATAAATATTCCTGAATAAATTAGACACTGCCATTTAGTCCCAAAATAAGCAAAGCTTGTACTAGCTAACAGATATTATACTTATATACATTTTTTTGTAAATTCATGCATATGATACATAGAAAACACCCAGAACAAGACAAGACAGACATGTTCATGCAGACAAATATTTGTCTTGTGCGAGGGTCGAACTCGCGACCTCGGTGTGAAAATGGCCATTGCTAACCAGTCGACCACCGAGGTCATAGATACTAGACAACAATGAACAGATTATGCTAATAAATGGTCGTGTTTACGGGGCTCTCCAATAGTCAATAATTCTGTTCACAACGCCGGGCCCGTAATGCTGAAGGCGATGGCGGCTTTACGAAAATATTTTCATTCCGTGACTAGCGCCCGGCGAAAGAGAGATTGCCAATATTAATATTCCTATACAATTTACGTCTTCTACCAATTGACCCAAATGAAGAGCTTATACAATAGGTATGCACTAGATAAGTGATAATAACACTTTATTTTTTTAGTGGGGGGAAGGGGGGGCACGTGGGTTATCTGATGGGAGTCGCCGATCCGTTGCCAGCCTACTACTTATACAATTAATTTGTAAATTGGCCGTGTGTGTTTCCGGCAGACTAGAATAGAATCACTCCGTCTCCTCCCGTGGATGTCGTACAAGGCGACTAAGGGAAATACATTCTAGAACATCGACCAGGCCTCCCCAACCCGTTTGGCCAGCGTGGGGAGTGTAGGCCAAATCCTCCTTCCGTCTATAACGGACGAGACAGGGTCGTGTAGTGGAGACTAAAATGGACCTGATGATGATGATGATGATGAATTTGTAAATCTATACCTATAATACGTAGAAAATATTCAGACACGTTCATACACACAAATATTTGTTTTATGCGGGGATCGAACTCTCGACCTTGGAGTCAAAGTATCTGATGCTAGCCACTCGACCATCGGACTCGTCTGATTATTTTGATTAAAGTTTTAATTATTTAGTCGAAATGTGTAGTAATGGATCACCACCATTTTTTAGGCAAAGCCAACCTCACCTGCACGCGGTACACCTTTCTTATAAACTAATGAGGCTCTGACAAAAGAGAGGTAGGACACAGCGTAATTATAAGATGCTCGACTAGTGGAAAACTTACACCTTACAGAAAACCGCAGCCAAATAACAATTTCTTTGAGCACAGTTGCGTTCTGCTAGTGAATGCGGTTACCAAGAAGGAAAAAGAAGTAGGGGTAGCAGTGTTCATACTTTATATTGCAAACATCTATAAACTACCGTAGCTGCTTCACATTGAGCGCCACGTGCACAGTTATTACAAACAGCTACGAGTCTTGCTACGGTTAAGTGTTCTATTTATATACAGACCACTCCTCTACTACGCTGCTACGCTGCTACGAGTCTACGAAAGTGCTACGCTTTCTACGAGAATTGCAATCACATCGCGTTGCGGTCCGGGCAGCGATGCAAAGCCATTTATAGCGCAATCGACTGAACCGCAGCCGTCTTTCGCCTGCGAACGCTAACCGCTCTTTATACCAGCGACGCTAAAGCCCACCATAAAGTAACTAAGCGCAGATAATAAAGATTTACGATAGAAATAAATAGGAAAAAATACGGACACAATTTCCTTTGGAAGCGCTGACGAAACGCCGGAGACGCACTTAAGAGATACAATTTTTTTTCCGAACAAAAAGGCAAATATTCTAGAGCGGTCATTACGGCTATTTTCATAATCTGTAGAGTTTGCGTGTCGCACCAAGGGACTTTATTGCCGTGCGTTACGGCCGAAATTTGCATGACAATGGAGGGCGCGAGTCGACTCCTAATTTAATTTATTACATCTGAAGAGAAGCTTCATGATTCCAGCAGAATTCACAAAGCAAGCTCGGCGGTAAAAAATGGAGAGCATTGTGCGTTCGAATGTGTGCCGCCCCCGGCCCTAATGGAATCGCACGATCTCGTCCGTTTCGGAGAAAGAAAATCAAAGTAAAGTCGCGTTGTTTGGGATTTTGTTGAGATATGATTTGACGTGCTCGATATCGTCGTTGCGCGTGTCACACTAATTAAGCACCGACGATCATAGCCATCGTGTCTATGGATAGAGCTCTTCTGTACTTCGGAGGGCAGGTTGCCATCGGTCGTGGCTGTTATCTTTAGGCGACTGTCGTTAAGCCAAGTGGCCTTTGGGCAGCTTGGAAATATTGGCTTCCACCAAGACGCAGTTGAGCAGCGTGGTAGAGTACGCTCTAAACCCCTTTCATTCCACCAACCCATCTCGGGTTGCTGTCACTACCGACATGTAGGATCTGTCAGATTCCTTAAATGAGTACAAGTAATGACATCATCGGATGATTATTATCATTATATACAGGTTTATATTACATTAGCTTCCACCTGCGGCTTTATGCGGCAGAAGTTTCATGATGATCAGTGAAGTAGTGTCGGCGTGAAAGCTTAACAAACAAACTTACATTCATATTAATAACATTAAGTAGGGATTAGATGATAGTCTCTTAAAATAAAAAGATATTGTTTGTTTGTAACATTTTCTTACACAATTTGTAAGAAAATGTCATTATTTAATGTTTGTATTTGAATAAAATAACTTGGAACTAATAAAATATCTTGAAACATGTCATTTATTGGAAAATAAAATGCGCATTTTTATATTTTTCGATGTTTACTCTCTCGTAATCACAATTTATTTTCACGTGAATAAACGAGTAAATCTGAACCATTCGCGTGGCATCGTTCATTTTACAGAAAGTCTAATATTTATTTTTTAGACTAGTTTATTACATTTATTTATAAAACGTTAGGTGCTTTATAGCTTAAATACCAGCGCGTAGTCCTTGACTGTCTACTTCGAACATTCCTTACAGCTTGGCCGTGGTAATTTCAATAAATATTTCGACGCACATGATTGTGCTTTTGGAAAGCTACTGCACATCTTCGCCGCTCAGATACTCCAATGCTTGAGGAATAAAGTCTTCTACCAGTGCGTCTTCCCTGCAATGATCTATGTTACAGAAAACTGACCATCGAACTGGTTCCTGGCTAAAGGTCGCGCAGCGAGCGATGGAGATGGCTTGGGGTTTCTCTGAGGGGTCAAATTCAGAACGAAGAAATTCGACGCAGAACCAAAGTTGTTGACATAGCCTTCAGAGCTTGCAAGCTGAAGTGGCAATGGGCGGGTCACATCTGCAGAGTAAGTGATGGCAGATGGGGGAGGAAGGTAGATTGGAGGCTGCGCGTAGAACGACGAAGCGTTGCGATGACTTTAAGAAAGCAGCTGAATCCGTAACGAGTAGGATCGTAATTGGTGGAAAGCATTGGGAAGGCTTATATTCAGCAGTGGATAGATAGAGGCTGATGATGATAACTATGATAAGTTCTTCAATATCACTTTAGAAAAATGTTATTTGATAACATTTCGAATATCTTATGATATTCAACACTAGCTGATGCCCGCGACTTCGTTCGCGTGGACTTTATGATTCCGGCATATTAATACAAATACGAACTAAAGTAGATACATAAGAAAATATTTGGGGCAGTATTATACGTTAAAAGTCAACAAATTATTATTTTTATTTAAGATAGTCACCATAGTTTCAAAAAAAAAAAAAATGAAGGGAGTCTTTCCTTCGGGAGCTAATATGAAAAGACCTCAAGCGTTACTAATCCTCGATAAAGCCACATTGTTGGTACGGATTTTACGATACTCTACCCCTAAAGGGGTAGAATGGGGGTTGGAAGTTTGTATGAAAGTCCTATGTTTTTGAAGCAAGAGACTTGAAATTTAAAATGTATGCTCTATAGATGGTGTGGAGGTGTACTAATAATGTATCTTTGGAAATCAACCCCTTTTTGGGGTTAAAACGGGGGTTGGAAGTTTGTATGAAAGTTCTACGTTTTTAAAGTAAGAGACTTGAAATTTAAAATGTATGCTCTATAGATGGTGTGGAGGTGTACTAATAATGTGTCTTTGGAAATCAACCCCATTTTGGGGTTAAAACGGGGGTTGGAAGTTTATATGAAAGTTCTATGTTTTTGAAGTAAGAAAGAGACTTGATATTTAAAATGCATGCTCTATAGATGGTGTGGAGGTGTACTAATAATGTATCTTTAGAAATCAACCCCCTTTTTGGGTTAATACGGGGGTTGGAAATTTGTATGAAAGTTCTATGTTTTTGACGCAAGAGACTTGAAATTTAAAATGTATGCTCTGTAGATGGTGTGGAGGTGTACTAATAATGTATCTTTAGAAATCAACCCCTTTTTGGGGTTAAAACGGGGTTTGGAAGTTTGTATGAAAGTTCTATGTTTTTAAAGTAAGAAACTTGAAATTTAAAATGTATGCTCTATAGATGGTGTGGAGGTGTACTAATAATGTATCTTTAGAAATCAACCCCTTTTTGGGGTTAATACGGGGGTTGGAAATTTGTATCAAAGTTCTATGTTTTTGATGTAAGAGACTTGAAATTTAAAATGTATGCTCTATAGATGGTGTGGAGGTGTACTAATAATGTATCTTTAGATATCAACCCCTTTTTGGGGTTAAAATGGGGGTTGAAAGTTTGTATGAAAGCTCTATATTTTTGAAGTAAGAAACTTGAAATTTAAAATGTTTAGATAGTGTGGAGGTGTACTAATAATGTATCTTTAGAAATCAACCTATTTTGGTGTTAAAACGGGGGTTGGAAGTTTGTATGAAAGTCCTATGTTTTTGAAGTAAGAGACTTGAAATTTAAAATCTATGCTCTATAGATGGTATGACTTGAAATTTAAAATCTATGCTCTATAGGTAAAACAACTACATACTTACTATTATAAGGAGGGATGTATTATTATAACAATAAAAAGTACTTTAGGTTTTACAAAGAGGTTTTAAAAAATAATATCCGTCGACTTCATTGATTCTAAAAATTCGTCTAGATATTGATTGTTTTTAACTTTTTCATCTTTTTCCTTTCATTAGGTATTTAGCTTTTTCGAATGTAATTAAAAAATATTTGCAAATAACTAACTCCACGCGTACGAAGTCGCGGGCGGCCGCTAGTATATATATATATATATATATATATATATATATATATATATATATATATATATATATATATATATATTTATATTTATATATATAATATATATAAAATAAATAAGACTATTGCGTCTAACTTGTAGCAGGTAAGAATAAAAGTAGCACTGCGTGTGGTTATTTTTTTTACAATACAATCAATATTTTGTTAAACTATTTATACTCATCAGGCTGAACAACTTTTGCTAAGGCGTCATTTTTATATTTCTTATAGTTTAGCTGAACCATTATGGTTCTGCATCAGGTGTTCCAAATCTTGGATTTTTATACCGAGATGGAAATTTCGTGTCCACGTTTTCAAATCGATGCCATTTTCGTAATTGACATTTTAGAAAACCATAGAATCAACACCCATATTGATATTGTAACATTTCAACCCCATCGCACCCCCACAGGAGTGCTCTTGTGTCACGTCGATTATGTTAGATTATAAAATAGCTGTTGTTTTCGGAATCAGCGACCCGATAAACCATAAAAACAATACCCATGTCGATTTTCAGACGTTTGCACCTCATTCCACCCCTTTAGGGGTTGAATTTTGAAAAATCCTGAAACACATGTTTACTCATTTATCTACAGAAGATCTCGTGTAAAGTTTCGTATAAAATAGTCCAACTAATCTTGGTTCCCCATACAAACTTTGGACCCCCATTTCACCCCCTTAGGAGTTGAATTTTCCAAATTCCCGTCTTAGTGAGCATCTACGTCCTGAAAGGAACCCCTATACAAAATTTGAGACTCCTAGCACTTGTAGTTTCTTAGATTTTGTGATGAGTGATTTTCTATAAAGAAAAATTTTCTTTAAATTTTAAATGACGATAACTTTTTAATCTGACATCAGATTTCGATGAAACAAAGCCTATATGTTGCTCAGGGATAACCTTAATCTTTTAGTGAAAACCGCGTAAAAATCTGTTCAGTAGTTTTAAAGATTAGCGAGTACATACAGACAGACAGACAGACAGACAGACAGACAAAAAAATCAAAAAAATCTTTTTTGTGTTCTGTTACTCTTTTTTTATCGCCCGCACTCATTTTTCGTTAATTTTATTAAATGTACAGACACGCGGTTCCTACTGTTTTATTATATGTATTGATTGTAGCAGGTAAGAATAAAAGTAGCACTGCGTGTGGTTATTTTTTTTACAATACAATCAATATTTTGTTAAACTATTTATACTCATCAGGCTGAACAACTTTTGCTAAGGCGTCATTTTTATATTTCTTATAGTTTAGCTGAACCATTATGGTTCTGCATCAGGTGTTCCAAATCTTGGATTTTTATACCGAGATGGAAATTTCGTGTCCACGTTTTCAAATCGATGCCATTTTCGTAATTGACATTTCAGAAAACCATAGAATCACGTGGACTTTATGATTCCGGCGTATTAACACAAATACGAACTAAAGTAGATACATAAGAAAATATACATAAGAAACATAAGAAAATATTTGGGGCAGTATTACACGTTAAAAGTCAACAAATTATTATTTTTATTTAAGTTATGTAACCATAGTTAAAAAAAAAATATAAAATAAATGAAGGGAGTCTTTCCTTCGGGAGCTAATATGAAAAGACCTGAAGCGTTACTAATCCTCGATAAAGCCACATTCTTGGCCATTTCGCATTCATCTGAAACGATTAGACAGCAATCCTGAAACATTTTCGCTTTGTCACAGTTTCGTGTCACAAAGCATGTCGGTGTTTCCGTTCTGTATAAATCGAGTAGAATATTGAACATTGTATTTGCGTCCTTCCGTCTAGAGGTAATATTATGGCTGCAATACCTGGCGATGCTGCTTTGTGATATTATTTTGGCGCCTGATTTCAGCGAGGATTGCTCTCGTCAGATATGTTTTTCCAGTCCCTCGTGAAACATCTAAGAAAAACAGTTTCCCCTCGTTGTTTAAAAGACTTTGAGTCACAAAATCTTGCTACATAGCGTCCCGCAAATGCACGCATTCTTCTGGTTTGTGCAAATATATACCAATCGTTCCATTTAAATTTTAGCGTACACGTCTATATAAAACTGACTAAACAGACCACGTTACCTTTATATATATAACGTTATATATATCTATATATATAAAAGAGTAAATCACTCACTCACTCATCACGAAATCTCAGAAACTATAACACCTACAAACTTGAAATTTGGCAGGTAGGTTCCTTATAGGGTGTAGACATCCGCTAAGAACGGATTTTACGATACTCCACCCCTAAGGTGGTAGAATGGGGGTTGGAAGTTTGTATGAAAGTCCTATGTTTTTGAAGCAAGAGACTTGAAATTTAAAATGTATGCTCTATAGACGGTGTGGAGGTGTACTAATAAAGTATCTTTAGAAATCAATCCCTTTTTGGGGTTAAAACGGGGGTTGGAAGTTTGTATGAAAGTTCTATGTTTTTGAAGTAAATGGCTTGAAATTTAAAATGCATGCTCTATAGATGGTGTGGAGGTGTACTAATAATCTATCTTTGGAAATCAACCCCGTTTTGGGGTTAAAACGGGGGTTGGAAATTTGTATGAAAATTCTACGTTTTTGAAGTAAGAGACTTGAAATTTAAAATGTATGCTCTATAGATGGAGTGGAGGTGTACTAATAATGTATCTTTGAAAATCAATCCCCTTTTGGGGTTAAAACGGGGGTTGGAAGTTTGTATGAAAGTTCTATGTTTTTGAAGTAAGAGACTTGAAATTTAAAATGCATGCTCTATAGATGGTATGGAGGTGTACAAATAATCTATCTTTAGATATCAACCCCTTTTTGGGGTTATAATGGGGGTTGGTAGTTTGTATGAAAGTTCTAAGTTTTTAAAGTAAGAAACTTGAAATTTAAAATGTATGTACTAATAATGTATCTTTAGAAATCAACCCCTTTTTGGGGTTAAAACGGGGGTTGGAAGTTTGTATGAAAGTCCTATGTTTTTGTAGTAAAAGACTTGAAAATTAAAATGTATGCTCTATAGATGGTTTGGAGGTGTACTAATAATGTATCTTCAGAAATCAACCCCTTTTTGGAGTTAAAACGGGGGTTGGAAATTTGTATGGAAATCCAATGTTATTGAAGTTAAAGTGATTATGGCAGAAGGATTTTAAATGATATTTAAGTATAAAAAATATTGAAAACCACTACATACTTACTATTATAAGGAGGAATGTTTTATTATAACAATAAAAAATACTTTAGGTTTTACAAAGAGGTTTTAAAAAATAATATCCGTCGACTTCATTGATTCTAAAAATTCGTCTAGATATTGATTGTTTTTAACTTTTTTTATTTTTTTCCTTTCATTAGGTACCTATTTAGCTTTTTCCAATGTAATTAAAAATTCTTTGCAAATAAATAACTCCACGCGTACGAAGTCGCGGGCGGCCGCTAGTATATATATATATATATATATACATATATATATATATATATATATATATATATATATATATATATATATATATATATATATATATATATATATATTTATTTATTTATTTATTTATTTATATAAAAATATATATATGTATATATACATATATATATAGATATATATACGTTATGTATATATATAATAAATTTATATATATATAACGTAAATAAACAAAACTATTGCGTCTTTTTTGGATTTTTTTTACAATACAATCAACATTTTGTTAAACTATTTATGCTCATCAGGCTGAACAACTTTTGCTAAGGCGTCATTATTATATTCCTTATAGTTTAGCTGAACCATTATGGTTCTGCATCAGGTGTTCTAAATCTTGGATTTATATCTCAACAAAAAATGCTTGTCAGGCTTAACAACTTTTGCTAAAGCGTCATTTTTATATTTCTTATAGTTTAGCTGAACCATTATGGTTCTGCATCAGGTGTTCCAAATCTTGGATTTTTATACCGAGATGGAAATTTCGTGTCCACGTTTTCAAATGGATGCCATTTTCGTAATTGACATTTCAGAAAACCATAGAATCAACACCCATATTGATATTATGACATTTCAACCCCATCGCACCCCCACAGGAGTGCTCTTGTGTCACTATCGATTATGTTAGATTATAAAATAGCTGTTGTTTTCGGAATCAGCGACCCGATAAACCATAAAAACAATACCCATGTCGATTTTCAGACGTTTGCACCTCATTTCACCCCTTTAGGGGTTGAATTTTGAAAAATCCTGAAACACGTGTTTACTCATTTATCTACAGAAGTTCTCGTGTAAAGTTTCGTATAGAATAGTCCAACTAATCTTGGTTCCCTATACAAACTTTGGACCTCCGTTTCACCCCCTTAGGGGTTGAATTTTCCAAATTCCTGTCTTAGTGAGCATCTACGTCCTGAAAGGAACCCCCATACAAAATTTGAGACTCCTAGCACTTGTAGTTTCTGAGATTTCGTGATGAGTGATTTTCTATAAAGATAAATTTTCTTTAAACTTTAAATGACGATAACTTTTTAATCTGACATTAGATTTCGATGAAACAAAGCCTATATGTTGCTCAGGGATGAGCTTAATCTTTTAGTGAAAACCGCGTAAAAATCTGTTCGTTAGTTTTAAAGATTAGCGAGTACATACAGACAGACAGACAGACAGACAAAAAAATCAAAAAAATCTTTTTTGTGTTCTGTTACTCTTTTTTTATCGCCCACACCCATTTTTTGTTAATTTTATCAAATGTACAGACACGCGGTTCCTACTGTTTTATTATATGTATTGATGTATTGATAAGTAGTTGGATTTCATAATTATGTAATTACATGCCTGCGTTCGAACTTGTCGATGTTAATTAGGTTAGATATGAGAATATTTAAATTAAATTTTTTTCCAAAGAGAATCTGTTCAACTAAAATATATTAATTACTTACGATCAGATATTTGATAATATATTAGTTATTCGACTGAGTAGTTTTTTTTTTTTATACTACATCGGGTGGCAGATAAGCATACGGCCCGCCTGATGTGAAGCGGTTACCGTAACCGTATTAACGCTCGCAACATAATATATCACTTGCGCGCCGCCACCCTGGCTGCCAACGCAGCATCTCCTTTTTTTTTCTTTTTCTGGTGACCTGACTCACTCGCAGGAACACAACAACCCTCAAGGGAATTGTTATTTGGCTGTGGTGAGGTGGAGGTACATTCCCCAGTCGGGTAGCTTACAATTACGCTCCCTACCTCTCTTTTCGCCAGAGCTTTGTTTGTCAGTCAGCAGGGTGCACCACGTGCAGGTGAAGTTGGCTTTGGTTCAAAGATGTTGATAAACCACTTACACCCCAAAATATTGTGATTGTGATTTGGTTTAGAATGCATAAAGTAGGACGTTGAGAAATAAATGTATAATATGAAGCGTCTTCTCATCTTCATCCCTCTGCTGGGATATGGGTCTCCTCTTAATAGAAGCGGGGTTTAGAGCATACTCCACTATGCTGTTTAACGGATGGTTGGAGGCCAGTGTTGTCAAGCCACACAATTGACTTGGCTTAACGTCTGTCATTTTGTGATAACAGCCGGGATCGATGAAATAACGTACCTTTCGAAGTACTGGGGCCCTACCGGCTAAGCTGTAGCCGCTTCCCATCGGGTTTTTTGAATATGAATATCAAACTTTAGCTTAGATTTATGGCATCTGTGCTTAGATTAGCCTGACCCTGAAGCTCTGCCGACTGAGCTGAAGATATTTGTCAATAACATAAACGTAAGTCATATTTTTCTCAGTAATCGGCTTCAGCTTCGGTGGCAGGGCCCCAGATTGGTTTGATATAAATAAACCCAGCCGTTGTTCGCGTGCTAGCTGATAACGTATCCTGGGTGCTCCTCATGACAGACGACATCACTCACTCCAAGAAACGCATTTAATATCTATATGCCAGATATGGCATACCCATACTAAATTGCGTTTCAGGCATATTTCAAGCTTCAAGCCTTCAGTGACTGCTTTCCATCAGGCGGGCCGTATGCTTGTTTCCCATCTTAGTGGTATATACAAAAACTCCATTGACGTCGAAGCGTATTCACATCGTTGTGTATCTCTGAAAGCGTCTACAAATCGATTTATAAACAAATATAAATAAACAAATATTGTCAGACAAATTACACAGCGCCATCTAGCCCCAAAGTAAGCGAAGCTTGTGTTATGGGTACTAGACAACTGATAAACATACGTAAAGACATTTCTTTTTTTTTTGTAAATACATACTTATGATACATAGAAAACACCCAAACCAAGACAAACAGACATGTTCATGCACACAAATGTTTGTCCTGTGTGGGAATCGAGCCCACGAGCGTTGGTGTCGAAGCCGCGTCATTGACCGCTACGCCACCGAGCTCGTCAAATTTATGTATTAATTGTATAGATTTTTATGTATTAAAATACCTACCGAGTAGTGAACGATAAACAGCAATCGATACGCCTCATATTTGTCTTACAGCATAAAATATACACAATTAGAGTCCCCCGAAAGGTTTAATTTTACGCCACATTAAACTCTTTAGTCGTTACGTCTTTTATCGTCCACGGCTCGCTTCGCTTCACGCTCGCATACAATCGATACCACTTTACCCTACTGCATCACTAGACAGTTCGGGTCATCATCATCATCATCAGCCTGTATCCACTCACTGCTAGTAATAAACTTTCCCCAATGCTTTCCACCAAATACAATCCTGCGATTTCCACAGTCACTTATTTCATCAGCATTAATATGCTTTTTGACTTTTGTATTATTTAAATAATACGAGAGTAAAAAAGCATAACATATAATACCATATTTAGAAAGAACGATTGTCAAATGCATTACAATGCATTACTAGAACATCTAATTAATTTATCAGTACGAGATATAATCAACATTAACTAATTGTTACAGAGTGCAAATGTTACTACGATCGAGTGGCAGAATGTATAAAATTCATCATGGCGTCATTGATATATCGAATTTGAGTCAATATGTTAAATTTGTATCAATGCCACACTGATTAGTACTTTTATGTGTTGTTTATTTTCATGGAGTCCGTTACCTATATAATTATGTATATAAATAATTAAACACAAGCTATTGCAGTCACTTTGTTCCCTTCCAGGACCTATTCAAAGAAACAAAGGTTTCCTTTTTTTCGAATTATAATTTTTTTTTTTTTTTATACTACGTCGGGTGGCAGACAAGCATACGGCCCGCCTGATATGAAGCGGTTACCGTAGCCATATTAACGCTCGCAACATAAAATATCGCTCGCGCGCCGCCACCCCCGCTGCCATCGCAGCATCTCCTTCCTTTCTGGTGACCTCACTCACTCGCAGGAACACAACAGCCCTCAAGGGAACCGTTATTTGGCTGCGGTATTCTGTGAGGTGGAGGTACATTCCCCAGTCGGGTAGCTTACAATTACGCTCCCTACCTCTCTTTTCGCCAGAGCTTCGTTTGTCAGTCAGCAGAGTGCACCGCGTGCAGGTGAAGTTGGCTTTGGTTCAAAGATGTTGATGAACCACTTACACCCCTCAAATTCCACAAATTGCCCAGAAAAGATTACTTTTTATAATGTAAAGGGCACGTTTTTGCCAATGTTTGATTAAATCATTTAGTCAATAACGTGATTAGGTACTAAAACATAGTCACACTTAAATATTCAGTCTATAAGCCATAAGTGATATAAAAATATAAAATAGATTAAAATGTGATCTCTTAGGCATTTTAAACATTTTTGTTACTCTTATCAAACGCAACGCCAATGTCTCGTGCAAGCGTATACAAAATATCAATTTATTCCGTTTGCCCAAGAAATGTAACGCACACACTTGGAAACGCCTTCTTTGGAATACTGTAAATTTATATAGCAGTATCTCCTGTTCCCAAAATCTCTGTGCCTTTGCAAGTGAACAACTATAGGCCTATTTCAATCTTGCCATTCCTTTCTAAAGTCTTAGAGGCTGCTGCACACAAACAAATGTTTTCCTTCATCTTTTCTCATGACTTGCTTACCCCATTTCAGTCTGGTTTCCGACCTGGACACAGTACCACTACAGCACTTCTCAAGGTCACTGAAGATATCAGAGCAGGCATGGAAAGTAAATTGGTCACCATTCTCGTTCTCATTGACTTCTTTAAGTCCTTTAACATGGTAGATCATGATATCCTGCTTGTTATTTTAGAACATCTAAATTTCTCACCAAATGTGTTAGATTGGTTTACGTCATATCTTCATGGTCGTCAGCAAGCAGTACGTGTAGGTCACGAATTGTCTGACTGGAAGGATTTAACCTCTGGTGTTCCGCAGGGGGGAATTTTATCTCCTTTACTGCTTTCCATTTTTATTAACTACCTATCTTTTTCGCTCTGCTGTCCTTATCATTTTTATGCGGATGATCTACAAATATATGTTCAAAGTACCGCGGAAAATTTGAACAATGCAATAGCCGAATTGAATAAAGATCTCTGCAGTATTAGCTCATGGTCCGCAAATTTCGGTATACATGTTAACCCTGCTAAATGTCAGGCTATTGTCGTGGGTAGTTCTCGACAGATTGCTAAAATAGACTTAAATTATGTATCTCCCGTCATGTTTGAAAACTCCATTATACCTTTTAGACACTCTGTTAAAAACCTTGGCCTGCATATCGATTTTACTTTCAGTTGGACAACCCAAGTTGTAGAGGTCAGCCGTGCAGTCATGTCTACCTTACGATCTCTTAATCGGTTTAGAAAGAAAGAAAGAAAGAAAGAAAATATGTTTATTAACATCACATGACACATTAGATTTCTACAATACACAATAACAATTATTACAATACGAACACCATGTACATCATTATGATGCTAATTGGCCATCGCTCGGCATTAATGCTGTGTAATACACACAGCGCCGGTATTCTGCGACAGCCATCAGGTGCCGACACGGACCTCGTCGGCCGAGGTATACATAAAAAATAACAATACTATAACATAAAAACAACGACGCATCCAAGACCATCGGACCGTCCAGCACGTATAATGGGACAGATCCCCACAACACATGCCGGGCAGACAGACGGCACCGGACGGCACACTATGTACAGACACAATTCTACATAAATGTATTAATGACAGCTCGACACATCACCTCCCCACCCCAATCACATTGCTTCCCTGACTATAACGACCAATTGATACTTCCTATATAAACTCGTACTATTTTTGTACACTGCATTATTATTATAATCCCGAAGCAGGGACGTTGTAAAGATACAGAAAAAAATTGTTAAGACCGGATTATCTTTCAATTGGAAAGTGATCGCCAACAAATGGAGACAGAAGAAGAGGCCAAGTAGTATCCGTCGCACTGACACTGTCTAACAGCCCAATGGTGATGGAAGGAAGTGATGCGTCAAGTAGCTTTCCTTGGTTTTACAGAAAGAAACATAAACGTGGCAGGAACACACAAGATCGCCATGAAAAAGAGTTGAATTATACATAAATGTGATAATCGTTAATCTCTTTCACATAATTAATACATGCAGGCTATTTCTCTGTATTTGTTGTTTAACTGTTTACAAAAAATAACAACCCAGTGCCGCACAGCGTAAATTAATAGTCTGATGGAGCATACACGACAAGGAAACATAATGAACTCCAATTGTAAGAGACTGCATTGCAGAATCAGCGCCGCATAAGTTCATAAAAGTAAGTGTATTTTATATTAAAGAGAACATTCTATTTTCTACCGCAGGGCTCTATAGGATGCACACCATGTCACTATCTCAGCAAATCCTCAACACGTAATGAGGCGTTCATTTTGTTAGCTCATAACATATTATTAAAAACAAAATCCCACACCAACCCGTCTACCTATGCATCTATAAACCTATTTATTATTATACCTATATATGTTTTTTAAAACTTCTGTGCAGATAAGACTACTGAAATTTTATACTTAGTTTTTATTTTATTTATAATATATAAATTATAAAGTACAGTATGTGCAAAGGGAATTGTATTCCATGTTTACCAAAACTAATCTTATTTCTAATATATTTATTTATATTTATTATTATTATTATATTACTGTTGGTTAGTGAGATAGTTGAGGTAGGTTATATGTATCATGGATAATTCCTGAACACAAATGATGAGGATGACAAAGACAATAATGGAAGCCAGAAGCCCGCCCCGGCAACCGCCACCCAAACCACAACAGTGTTTTAGGTAGCAATCGCCAGCCCAAACCTCCAGTCCCCATGACTGTCTCCGCAATGCCATACTCAACAAGATAAATCCATAGTACATATCATTGATTTTGAATAGAGAGCAGGTGTCTTTTTAGGTTAATACTGAAGGATTTTGTTGTGATTTTAGCACGCAGAGGAGGCGGAAGGTTGTTCCAGCAAGCTGATGAGCTGTATCTAAATGAGCCTCTGAATGAAGCTGTCCTATGGTGTTGGGTACTCAAGAGATAGGAAGAGGCTCTAGTAGTATAATTATGTTTATCCCGGGCCCATGACAGCTTTTCGAAAAGGTACTCTGGGATTTTTGTTTTAATAACACCAAACAGAAGAGTTGCAAAATGAAGCTGTCTTCTAAAGTTCATTTTCAGCAAGCCTCCCTTATTTAAATAAGGTGTGACATGCGCTCGAGGAGGAATATGATAGCAGAAACGGGCACAAGCATTTTGTACGCGCTGTATCATTCTCTCTGACCTTGCCAACAGGCAGGGACCTACCACAGCATCGGCATAGTTTAACTTAGACAGGACGAGAGACTCACATAGGCATATTCTCAGTTCTTCACTGAGGAAAGGCCTTATATTGTACAAAAGTTTAATACGATACAGGCAATTACGAACTGCATCAGAAACATGCTTTTCAAATGTGAGATGAGAATCCATAATTAATCCAAGATTACGTGCTTCTCTCACCTGTTGTATAATCTGACCGCAGACAAGTATACCTGGCATTTGAGGAGAAATGTCAGACACCTGTTTCCTAGATCCTAGAACCATATATTTGGACTTGTTTGGATTAAGAGTAAGACAATTTCTCAAGGACCAACTCCCAATTCTCTCCAAGTCCTCATTCAGTTTTGCAGCCACACTATGTAGATTCTTAGGCTGTTTAGGAATTTTCTCCCTATTGCTACTAAGGTCACTCTTGTCAAATCCCTTATTTTTCCAATCATTGATTATGCCGATGTCTGTTATCCTGATCTAAATGAAGATCTTCTTAACAAACTGGACCGACTTATTAATAACGCTATTCGTTTCATTTTCTGCCTTCGTAAATTTGATCATGTCTCCTCATATCGGTCTCAGCTTAAATGGCTTCCCATTCGTCAACGCAGACAACAACGGTTGCTCTGTACTCTTCATTCTATCCTTACTAGTCCCCTTTCTCCAGAATACTTGAAAAGTAAGTTTCAGTATCTATGTGATTCTCATGACCGTCAACTTCGATCTGATAATTCTCTTTCACTCACTACTCCACTTTTTCGCTCAGGTTATATGTCTGATTCTTTCACATTACAGGCGTCACGACTCTGGAACGCACTACCCATCCCATTGAGAAAAATATCGAATAAATTTAACTTCAAAAAGAAAGTATATGCTCACCTTTTAAACAGCTTAATACAGTACTGAGTAATCTTATTTGGCATATTTATGTATGTATGGATATGTATATACTATAGAATGTATATGTATATGTATGGATATGTATGTATTATAGAATATGTGTGTATAAATGTAATATGTATATCTTTAAATATAGTTTATGTATAGTATATTAGTCACTTTTTATTGTTCAAATTCAAAAGTTTCTTTTTAAAATATTTTTAAACCGCATTCGTGGATGTCAGCACTTCCCGAAGGTTGACTGGTAGAGAATGCTTTTAGCATTAAGTTCGCCTTTTGTACCATTAGTCTTACTGTGGTCAATAAAGAATTTAAATAAATAAATAAATATCTCTTACGACAGCAACCGCCGATATGACGGCTTCAAAAATATAAGGTATGTAAAAATAAGGATATTTCCAAGTACCTACGTAAATATAATGTAAGTATTAGAAGTTTACTGATTTATACCGCAGCTACTGCCCATCAGACACTCTTCGATGTTATATCATCAATTGAATCGTCGTCAACCTTCATTCATCGCAAATTAGTATGGGATTTGCTCTACTTCGACTGTTTGTCGGTAGATGGCGCTATGTAAATTTCATACAAAATTATATTAACTTTAAAACAATTACGTAAAAAAATCGCACTCAGTATGTTGTTATCCCTTCAATCTAAGGGGTTTTTTTATTCCATTTTTATCGCTGCTTTTAATTATGCAACGTGTGTGTTTATAATAAGGCTAAGAAGCGCTTCCGCATATGGTTCGTCACATGTCATCAAGAGGAGTACTCTTGTTGAATAAACGTTTATTCATTCTTATAATCGTGAATACTTCCAACTTAAGAACTTAATACTTTAACATGAGCTAACGGTAACGGTGATAAGTATGTACGTGTAGTCAGCACTTTGTTAGGAATAAGATTCTGCTTGATATATTCATCGCATCCTTGGCAAACGGGCGTATCTGTTTGTCGACGCAATATTGCTGAGAGCTTTTTATCGCGCCCTGTGAACTATCGCGTTATTGTAGTGCAGTGCCCGCCCGCGGCTCACGAACAAACACGCCCGGGACGAGATCTCACACCGCTGTGTACAGATATCAACATCATTTTATATATGAAATATAAGAACGGGAATTAACGCGATCATGCATAAGGGTATTTACATACGTTTCGACCAGGTTGCGACGTCCGTGGTCACAGGCTGACTCATTTAAAAGTTATTAAAAGTTAAAAAAAGTTTAAAAGTTATTATCATTTTATATAGATACACGAACGATATACTACCAATCAACATAGCAATTTCTCTTAAATGTTTTGTTGTTATTTTGGGGTGTAAATACCTTACCATGATCTTTAGAGCCAGAGACAACCTCGCTTGCACGTGGTGCACTATGGTATCATAATGTCAAGAATGTTAAAATTATACACCCACCCACCAACAAAATTAATATCGTCGCCAACTCCTATTCATCCCTCTGTTGGGACATGGGTCTCCCCTTAATCGAAAGTGTTTAGAGCATACTCCACCACGATGCTCAACTGCGGATTGGCGGAGGAGGAGAACGACAACTGGGACCGACGGCTTAACATGCCCTCCGAAGAACAGACGAGCTCAAGATAATTAAACCTATCCATGGACAGGCTGTGGTCGACGTTGCTTAACTTGCGTATTCGATTATATTGGCATGCACAACGACGCCATCGTGCTCTTTATTAATAGATTTTTCGAGAAATTAATATGCCGTCATTTAAGTAACATTAAAAATATTTTAATATTTTTTTGATAATTTTTTTGTGCATATTTTATGTCCCGAAAAAAGGCACGCTTATGTAACGCTCAAAGAGAATAATTACATAATAATATGTTAATTTGATTAAATTTATTCCTATTGAATTGGAGAGTATCTTGCTTCTAATTACAATTTCAGAAAAAAACGTTAGTAGACGTCTAGCGTTCTGTTCGCAGCGGGCGAGCTCGACACAGGCATTTAGCATTAATTTACACAAATTAAACACAAGTCTCTGGGCTCCGGGCGCTTCGGGGCTGAGCTTCGAGCTGCGAAGTTCCGCCCGGGCTCCTAGCGCTACGTATACTCTTTCCGCGCTCAACTAGCCAGCCTGTCTCTACCGTACAATTTGAATATTTCAAGGTCTTTCTTCCCGACTTGTAATTGTAGCAACATTGGATATAAATTATGTTTTCGACTGCACACGGAATTACACAAAATGAACCAACGACGAGAGCTGCAAAAACAGACTTTATTCTGATTAATGCAAATAGATTTTTCGAGAAAAATACAACACAAGAAGCCGGCTAAATCATTCTGTTTTGTACTCATTCGAAAATGTCTGAATTCATTACATATATTTAACGACTTTTTGTGGTTGAATAGTTGGAATAATTGGATTCAATTTGGTAGTAATTTATAGAACTTATCAAAGAATTTGTTGAACTATTTCAATGAATAGTGAGTGACTCGGGGAATGCGTTTTTGTGCCGACACCTCGTTAAATGTGTTCGGTTCATTGGGTGTGTACGAGTACAACGGTGTTGATTGAAAATAATTTAGAGGGCACTAGGGAGCGAATGGACTGCCATCTCAATTGAAATGTTAAACAACATTTTGTAGTATTTTGAACTATTGAAGGAGTAGTGTGCTTTAAAATGGGGGGGGGGGGGATTGTAAAGTGACTATGATTAACAAATATTTTATTAAAGCAGACAGAAGGAGTACAAAATAAAAACAAGATTTATTCAGATATGCACAGTCAAATTAAAGAATTTTGCCGTGCTACAATATTTATCAGTGATATTACTTAGTGATCTGGCACTAGATGCCCTATCAACCGCGGCGCATCGGGCAATTGCCCTGAGTGTCCTGAGTGTAATGGAAAAGAGAGGCCGATTCAAATTTCAAGATTATTCTGTCCAACCGTTTCGTTCGTGGGCATATTGTGCTTTATACCAAATTAATCTTTGAATGTATTTTTGTTTGCATTTTTTTTATATTTTTTCAACCCTTTTAACGAATATAACCCTTGTGGTTTGATATAGGATTAGGGCAGCTATTGTTTCGAAATGTAATTTAGATGTGTCCGTTTGAGGTGGAGTTATGTATCACATGGCCCTAATCGAAATTCCACAAAGGTACATTTGTCATTCTTAAAATTAAGGTATATATTTTGGTGTTCTACTGCCGAGGGGGGTGGGGGGGGGGCAGTTCATCGATGCAATTTAATATTGAGTATAAAGTGTGTGTGTCTTTGACGAAGTTGTTGCCGTTCTTTCGTTTTTAGGCAGGCATCAACCCATAGTCATCCCACTGTTGGGATACGGGTGTCCCCTCAATCGAAGGGGCTTAGGGCCTACTCCACCACGCTGGTCAACTGCAGGCTCGCGGAGGCCAGTTTTTTCAAGCCGCGCCCTAAGGTAACTGACTTGGTTACTATGACAACAGCCGGGCCGGGACCAACGGCTTAACGTGCCCTCCGAATCACGGAGGATGGACAAGCTGTGGTCGACGTTGCTTAACTTACGTGTTCGATTAGTGTGACACGTGCAACGTGCAACGACGCCATCGAGCTTCTCAAGCACTTCTCTTTTTAAACGAAACGCTAATATCCTGTCCGGCCGAGGTCGCGGGTTCGATTCCCGCACAAGACAAACATTTGTGTGCATGAATATATCTGTTTGTCTTGGTCTGGGTGTGTTCTATGTATTATAAGTATGTATTTAAAAAAAATGTATTTAAGTACATTTATCAGATGTCTAGTACCCATAACACAAGCTTTGCGCTTAATTTGGGACTAGATGGCTCTGTGTAAAATTGTCCAGAAATATTTATTTATATTTATAATATCGCAGAATGACTTTTCACACTAGTCATTCCAAAGCCATTTATTATTTATATTTTTTGAAAAATGGAAAAACTCACCTGCCCCCCTTAGGTGGGATTTGAACCCACGACCTCTCGATGACCGGTCGAGTGCTCTTCCAACTGAGCTACCAGGAAGGTTTGTGTTGCTGACGAATTTTTGCATCTTATATTTCTACTGTGTGAGTCACAGTGTGACGTCATCAACCTATTAAGTAATTACACTACTAAAGTAGGCATAGCAGTCCATCGTTGCAGATGAAATTCAGCTATTTTTTGATAACGCCAAACTAATTAAATTATTATTATTTAAATAGTTGTCTTGGCCAACTTGCCAGATAAATATTTTTTGAAAAATTGAAAAATTCACCTGCCCCCCCTAGGTGGGATTTGAACCCTAGTTTGGCGTTATCAAAAAATAGCTGAATTTCATCTGCAACGATGGACTGCTATGCCTACTTTAGTAGTGTAATTACTTAATAGGTTGATGACGTCACACTGTGACTCACACAGTAGAAATATAAGATGCAAAAATTCGTCAGCAACACAAACCTTCCTGGTAGCTCAGTTGGAAGAGCACTCGACCGGTCATCGAGAGGTCGTGGGTTCAAATCCCACCTAGGGGGGGCAGGTGAATTTTTCCATTTTTCAAAAAATATTTATCTGGCAAGTTGGCCAAGACAACTATTTAAATAATAATACATTTATTATTTATTTATTTTATCCCATTTTCTATAACCCTGGGTACAAGCTCGAGCATTAATTTGTGCACCGTGCCGGAGTGTGCATGTACGTCCAGGGGGATGTTTGCTGCCGACGTCAACACGGCCTTGTAGACAGGGACCTGACTGGGTTGTGGATGCGTAAACCCTAATATATGCGTGCCTGTACAGCCCTCCTAGCCAAGTGTAATTCGTAGCGTAACGAACGTTAGATAGATCAAGTGACATTTGTCAATTCTCATACTAAAATGTACGTTTTTGACAAATGTCACGTGATTTATCTAACGTTCGTTACGCTACGAATTACACTTGGCTAGGGGGGCTGGTCCCACAACGGTGATGTTGACTCAACTCGACCAAAAAGAGCGTGAAGAGGTTTTTTTAATAGTCGGAAGCGCGCATGTGATGCTCCTGCTATTGCAGGTGTCCAAAGGCTGCGGTAACTGCTTTCTATCAGGCCCGTCGTATCATTGTTTGCCACCTTTGTGGTATTGGAATAAAAAAAATCTTTTTTAAAGAAAAAAAACTTTTTTTTATATATGAGAGAGGGGCAAGTGAGCATGTGGGTCACCTGATGGAAAGCAATCACCACCGCTCATGGAAATCAGCAACAGTAACGGGTCGTCGATCCGTTGCCAGCCTTTTAATGGAAATATTGACTTTGTTCTTGAAGGTCCCCATGTCGTATTTATTTGGGAATACTGCTGAGAGAAGTTGATTCCACAACTTCACAGTTCGTGGTAGAAAATGTCTTAAAAACATAGGCTTACATGTGGAATTGGTGAGAGCTTAAATATACTTGTAAATAGAATTTACCTATATTTAAAATAAATGTCTTTTTTGGACCTTCATTCATAGACGAATTCTAAGGCGAAGATCAAGATGGCTAGACCAACTCAAAATTCTAAGGCGAAAATCAAGATGGCTAGACCAACTCAAAGAAATTAGTTTATTACATAACGTACGTAGCCACATTTGCCAATGTGGCTTCGTAGGGCGTAAGTGGGTCGGAGCGGGGGCGGCTTGCGGTGGCGTATACGTCTTAGTGCCTCACCGGAAACTTGCGTAACTCATATGCTGCTTAGTCAGCTAACTTGGACGTAACTTGTAAATAACCCACGTCCGAACATCCGCGCGAACTTAACGACTGTTTGTCAACTATCCTTGTTTCTGTTCGGGAGATTAATGTCATTCACGACACTGTTGTAACAGTTCACTAATTAACAAGTTTCAATATGACGTTTAACCACCGGCACGAGCGCTCCCTATTTTATAAAATAGGCATATAATGTTAGCCGACAAAGAGGCGATTGTGTCCCGCGACTTTGTCGGCGTGAAATTTAACAAATACAATTTTCGCGCCGAATTATTCTTAAAATTACAAGTTGTCTAAGTTACTCCTGACAACATACGCTATCTGTGTATGAAAGTGCCGTCAAAATCGGGTAAGCTATTTTGAAAATTAGCTTGAACAAAAAGGAAGATTGACGTTTTTAAAATGTATGTTAGTTATATTTTTTTTATACGAGAGGGCGCTAAACGAGCATGTGAGTCACCTGATGGAAAGCTATCACCACCTCCTATGGAGATCTTTCCTTCCTGGTGACCTCCTCACTCGCAAGAACATAACAATTCTGTGAGGTAGAGGTACTTCCCAGTCGGGCAGCTTAAAAAATACGCTATGCCCTATCTCTCTTAAAATATGTGTAAAAATGTAAAAATAAACGGTTTCATAATAAAAAAACTGTCTTTTTACTTGTTTTATTTACTGGTATAGATACATCAGTGCTGTTCGTAATACGCTGATATAATTATGTTCGCCGACAATCTGACAAAATACATAAAAAAACATCATGTCTTTCCTTATAGATAAGTACTACGTCTATGAATATGATGTGCGACTGCATAATAAATAACCTATCAGATATGTAAACGGCCGTAACGATTTAGCTGAAATTCATATTTGAGGTGTATGTGGCTCACCACCACTTTTGAGCCAAAGAAAATCTCACCTGTACGTGCTGATTCAAGTTGATAGACTAACGGGGCTCTGGCGAGAGGTAGGGCAAGGCGTATTTATAAGCTGTCCGAATGGGGAAGTACCTCCACCTCACAGAATACCGCAGTCGAATAACAATTCCCTTGAGGGTTGTTACTCGTATGTTCCTGCGAGTGAATGAGGTCATTAGGGAAGGAAGTGGTTGCGTTGACAGTGGGAGTGGCGGTGCCGTGCGATATCTAATGTTGAGAGCGTTTTTATTCCGTTTACAGATTACAGTAAACGCTTCACATCAGGCGAGCCGTATGCCTGTTTGCTACCTAACGTAGTAAAAAAGCCATATCGGAATACAAGGAGTAATACTTACATTTGGATTTATGATCACCCCTGTAAAAGCAATATCTTAATCTTGATGATGATGATGATGATGTACTTCCGAAGAATATGCCGTGATTTCTATTGAAGGGTGATATGAAACTTCATTACCTATTAATGTGCATTGAGATCTGTGTTTATTACAGACGAACTGTATGTTTGTTTTCCACCCGAGTGAAAAGTACTTCCAACAGAAATTGGAGCGGGTCACTTCTGTGTAAAATGCAGTTTCAATCGTTACTCTTTGTGCCAATGTCCTCCCTGATTTTTCCAACTTGAGAAATTTTCTATGTTCACAGTTCCTCGAATATTTTTATTGGAAAATGTAACTCAAAAATTATTGGGAGGCGGCCAAGACGCCGCTTGAAGGAAGAAAGCTTTTGCACCGTTTCGAGGGTTAGGATTGGTTTGACAGAACTTATTGCTGTAATATTAAGTTGACTGACTGCGCGTTAATCTTTTCACGGTGATATTATTTATTCTCGGGTCTTGTCTGATTTTATTGTAATGTTACTACAGAATAAAAAAAATTGTAATGCGTGATATAGGTGTCCAAATATATTGTAAAAATTTCTTTGCGTGTTTTTTATTTTTTATTTCTGATCCCAAATTAAGGACAAAGCACAAGCTTCGCTTAGCTTGTTCTAGGGGTAGTTGTAGTACTAGATAACTAATAAATGTACTTAAATATTTCTTTTGTAAATACATACTTATAATACATAGAAAACATCCATACCAAGATACACAGTCATGTTCATGCACACACATCTTTTTCTTATGCGAGGATCGAACCCGGAGTTAAAGTAGCCATTGCTAGCATAGCAGGCTCGTCGGCCTTCTGTATATATAAGAAAAGCGGCGCCATTTTAGTTCATTTGTTTGTTCTTTGCCATTTGCTTGAATAAACTCGTCTCATCTCTATTGTAAACATGGTATTAAATTGTATTTTAATTTATCTTTGTAAAGTCGCGTGTCTTAATAAATTGCTTCATTAATGCGTTACGTAACGTTGAATGAAATCGGTATGTTTGTTTTCATCATCATCATCATCAGCCTGTATCTACCTACTGCTGGATATAAGCCTTCCCAATGCTATCCACCAACTACGATCATCCGCCTTCCGCATCCAGCCGCTTCCTTAAGGTCATCGGACCATCTAGAACAGTTGTTCCCAACCTTTTTTTGTTCGCGGACCACTACGAGGGTTTTGTTGCGTGTAGGGTTAACTGTCACATAAAACCATTATTCTATAAACCGAGATTTGAGTGTTTCGTATAATAGTGCTCAATCTCTTTCATTATAAATATTGTATTACGGACCATAATTTACCTCTCAAGGACCACTGGTGGTCCGTGGACCACCGGTTGGGAACCTCTGATCTAAAAGGAAGGTATCCAACGTTATGTCGTCCTACACGTGGCTTCCACTCTAATACTTTCCTCCTCCATCTGCCATCACTTACTCGGAAGATGTGATCGGCTCATTGCCACTTCAGCTTGCAAACTCAGAAGGCTACCCGACAGACAACTTTGATTGTCCGTCGAATTTCTTGTTTTCTTCGATGTTTGTTGTGGTAAGATATCTTTTCACGTGTTTGCCTTTCTTGTTAATTTATGCTATATATTGTGCTGTGTTTTTGTAATATAGCTGTTATCGTTATATTACAGTAAATAGAAGCAGGGTGGAAACAATAAGTGGCATCGACTATACCTTAACCTTCTTTTGTATATGTCTTCGACTTTATTATACATCACGAACGTTTTCACAGCTAACTAATTTTAAACATCCTTTCAGATTTTTTTATAGTTGACTGGATGGATCCCTGGTATATGTCCGCAATTGTACATTTGATTTTCTTTGTGTAAAGTACTTTGTTTTTTATCCTAAGTACAATATAATTTTTACAATATTATATATACATAGATTTCAGGAATCGAAGATTATAACTTAAAAGTGTTAGGGTAATCGCTCGATGAGGTCAATGGCGTCGTTACGCGTGTCAGACTAATCGAACACGTAAGTTAGGCAATATTAACCGTAGCCTGGCCACGGATGGGTTTATTTATCTTGAGCTCTTCCGTGCTTCGGAGGACGCAATAAGCCGTCAATCTCGGCTGTTGACACTAAATGACAGTCGTCACGCGAAGTCAGTGGACTTTAGGCGGTTTGAAAATACCGCTTACGCTGAAACCGATTCCCATTGAATTTTTTTAAAAGCAAATGTCAAACTTCAGCATAGATTAGTGGTAATCGTGTTTAGCTTAGTCAGTAGAGCTCCAGAGCTATAACCAGTTAAGGTAAACAGAATTACCAATGATCTAAGCTAAAAGTATGATTATTGGATTAAAAAAAAACATGATTGGTTGGAGATTGCTACTGGGATGAATATTGTCGTTTTATGTGTAATATACAACATGTTTATTTTAAAGAAGGTAATTAATTGCTTCTTCGAGGAGCAGCGTGGATGGACTTCAATATACAGCAACTGAAATATGGTAAGAAACCTTTTATATAATGGGTAGTAAATTCCACGTCAGTTACAAGAATATCTCGACCATAAATTAATAATGTCCCACTAGAATACGGCCGATGCGTGCCCTCGATCGCGGCGTACAATATGTCCCCGAGGGGCTGTCCCCTGTCCCCTGGCCGCCGGCGTCCCCCGCATTGCTTTAATATTTCTTCCCAAGCAAATACCGAGCCTTTCAAAGGTCACCGACAAAAACTATGCGCCCAACAAATAGTCTTTTTGTGGACTTAGTTACAGCGACTTAATCTGTAGACCTCGACAGTCATTTAAAAGATTACCACAGCTCAGTGGATAATGTTTTCTGGGAATTAAATAGATTAACGGATGGGATTTTGAAGAGACAATGTAACAGTCGACGATCATTCGTATTATATGGGCGATTATGCAAAACGTTTTGAATACTAGCAATACGCCGCGACTTTACCCGGGTGCAACTCTTGAAATACTTGTACATATTATAGGACGCGTTGGTCCTCATTCTGTCAGTCACGCTTTGCAGACTTCGTAAAAACCTCTTTTTTAATAAACTTTCTTTAATAAACGTACAATGGTTCCGGAGTTTACCCTTCATATACAGGGTGGTAACGATTATTTCTAAACTCTACATGATATAGAAAAATTGATTACTGACTCTGAAAGTGATTAACGAGCTCTATCAAATCGGATCAATAAAGGTTTAAAAAAATAAACTGGGCCGTTAATTCTTTGTTGAAATTCTAACGACAAGGCCTACTTAGGTATATCCTGGCCCCAAAAATGACGATTTATTATTTCCACAATAACCTCTATGAGATGTTTATCAAATTTTGGGTTTGTTGTGCGATAAACGCAATTTTTTTTGTTCCAATTTTTATTAACAATTATAAAATCTTATTTCATAACCTTCTTTGGAGGTGAAGCAAGTGAATTTGCCTCAAAACACAATAGAAGTAACTGTGCGTACGTATTCGATAAATAGTATTTCCTCGTCAAACTTCTATTCATCCCACTTCTGCGATACGGGTCTCCCCTCAATTGAAAGGAATTAGAGCATACTCCACCCACTGCGCTCTCAACTGCGGGTTGGTGGAGGCCAGTGTTTTCAAGCCGCCTTAAGGAACTTGGAGAAAAAAAGACTGTCATCTAATGTTAGCAGCCGAGACCGACAGCTTAACGTGCCCTCCGAAGCACCATCCTTGGACAGGTTATGGTCGACGTTTCTTAACTTGCATGTTCGATTAGACCGACACGAGTAACGACGCCTTCGAGCTTCTTATTTTAGAATAAATTATAAATAAATACTACTTACTGAATTTATTGTTTTAATTACTTACTGTATTATATGAATTGGTATTGTAGGTATATATGTATTATTTTCATTTAATATCTTTTTATTTTATTTTTATTTTAAGATCATTTATTTACCCAATTAATACAAACTAAACTAACTAAAAATAAACTAAACTTAAAATAACATACTTAATTAACTAAAAATAAACTAATCTTAATAAATAGTATTTGTTTATCTTTTATTGGAAGTGTCAAGTGTCTCAGAGAAAAGTGGGACTAGACGAATGTACAGTTGCTCCTTATATGACGTATATCATGTCGTTATTTGCATGGGGCAGGGCACATTATCATAATAATAGTCTCGAGATGTATATAGTCATATATCGCGTGTAATAACATACTATGTCGACTGAGCTTATCGTACACAATGTAGCCGTTTGAGCGATGAACCGGTAAGTTTACGGCCGCTGTGCTGTATTGTTATGGATTAGATTACATTCATTTTATGGATATACACATAACCTAGCAAAGAATGAAGTGAAGTTATTTATTCTCTCATTGGAACCTTTTGGGCACCTAGACACGTCTTACAAATTAATAAGTAGTTGAGCCGACATAGGTTGTTCTGTTTTCTTAACTGTGTTCTTAACTGGGGGTGTAAGTGGTTCATGAACATTTTTGAACCAAAGCCAACTACTCCTGCACGCGGTACATCCTGCTGACTGACAAAGAAGATCTGGTGAAAAGAAAGGTAGGGAGCGTAATGGTAAGCTGCCCGACTGGGGAATGTACCTCCACCTCACAGAATACCGCAGCCAAATAACAATTCCCTTGAGGGTTGTTGTGTTCCTGCGAGTGAGTGAGGTCACCAGAAAGGAAGGAAATGCTGCGATGGCAGCGGGGGTGGCTGCGCACGAGCAACATTTTATGTTGTGAGCGTTAATATGGCTACGATAACCGCTTTACATCAGGCGGGCCGTATGCTTGTCTGCCACCCGTCGTAGGATAAAAAAAAAAAACTATGAATATTGAAATGGTTTAGCGCTCGCTGTCAAATGACTGACAGTTCTGTCAAACGCCATAAAGATACAGTAGAAAAGTTAATATGGTCGTTCGGTTTACTTAAATTTTCTAATTTCCCTGGCAACTTTCTTAATTTATTCTTTCATAAGATGAATGATGAATAACAAACACATACATGCCAATATGGGTCTTTTTTAAAATAATCAGATAATACAACAATTACAACTTAGTTTGTATATATTTTACAATATTATGTATGCCAAATAAATAATGTCAAATAATTACATGTCATATTGTTTATACAAGAAAATCTTTTTTTTAAGAGGGTGTGTGTCATAGACCTAGCAGACGCGCAATGTTTATATATATGTTCTATATGATCCATAATGTGGCGGTACTTCCCCATACGGGTAGCTTAAAAATATGCTATGCGGGCTACTTCTCTTTTCGCCAGAGCCTGGTTTGTCAGTCAGCAGGGTGCACCACGTGCAGGTGAGGTTGGGTTTGGTTCAAAGATATTGATGAACCGCTTATACCGCACATCACTTAATTTAGAATAGAGCTTCAAAACGAGGTCTATTTTCTGAACCCGTGTGAAGATAATGCGGTACTTTTGAGTGAAGTTACCTACTGCTCTTTAGAACTTACTACCGGTTTGCAGGAATAGTGGATCACTAATTAAAGCTTTGCGCACGACCAGTGGTTTTTCTGTTTCCTACAAAAACAAAATAATGCCTAACTCTGTGAGTGTCTCGATATTCCGGTATTATTAAGTCCGGTACAGTAAATAGAGAGCAAAATGGTGTTGCACTACAACTGCGCGTTAATCGAATTCAAGGGCAACAAGAGTACTGATCTCACCTAGTCGACAACTTAGCGCACGTTCCAAGCGCGTAAAATTAACAGGTATTTTAGGTTAGAAATTAAGGTCGGATTTAATTATTTGAAACGAAACTTTACAAGAAAACCGTTTGTGCTATAATAATAACTGCTTCTGAATCGATTTTAAACCTTAATTAAAATAAGAGACAATATCAATAAACATTTATTTTGGACATTCAATGTAGTGACTTTCCGCGCAATTAATACTATTGTATCCCTTAATTCCACAAAAAGAAACAAAGAGTGGAATAAGTCAGGTATGTCGAGCGTAATGGGCGGTAAACTAACTCATTAATTAGTGCCGCGCAAACAAGACGCGGCCGGCACGGACGATTAACGCCCTAATTATTTATCGTCATTATCTGCAAAAAGACGCCTGACCTGTGTCTGCGGTGCTTAGGGCTGCCTCGTCCGTGAACTTGGACTGTCTGTGGAGGATGTCACACTGTGCTGTTTTTGCTATTGCTTGTGTTATACGCCGTGGCAAAGAATTCCTTTTTTGTTATCTATGGTACATAAATTACATGGTAATCCGTATAGCTACTACTAACAATAGTCATGCCCCGGTATCCTATGTTAATAAATTAATAAATAGGGTATTGTAATTAAATTAGTTTTTTCCCGTAGCGATTTTTATTGATAGATTGTTATTTCTTCTTTTTTTATAGTAATCATCCAGCTATGGACTGCGAATTTATTCTGTAGCGCAAAGTTTTGCTGTTGTACAGATGTAAGTCAGCCTTTAGCCACTTAATAAATTTGACAAATAACCAACACATAATATAGATTAATTTAACAATAAGTTCAACTCGCCCTGTAATCCGTAGTGGTGAAGGCGTCGACTTTAGGACTCAACATTTAGTCGAGTGAAATATCCGCGGCCGTGGGTTGACAAACTCTCTAAATATAGTATTGCTGAACTAGCAACCCTGTTCTCCGAGTATGTATTAATGGGCGGCTCTGCGGCCGGCGCGCGGCGGCGGGATCCATCTTCATTTGCGGCGAGCGGGCCGACCGCTCCCGCGACGCGCCGCCCGCCTTTTATTAACGCGTGTGTACGCCGGCTAAATAATTTACAAGTCGCGTGCTTCCTTTTATTAACCCGACCCGAAAATGCCTGAAATAGTCATCTTATAGAGAGCTCGTATAGAAACATACAATGTCATAGACAAATTGTGCCGTCGTATTTAATGTGCCATTGTGTCTTAAGTCGTTTAGTTTTTGGTATGTCAGTCCTGTGATTCTCAGCATATAGGACGCGACAGGACTGACATACCAAAAACTAAACGACTTAAAGTAAAGACGGGGGAAGTTAAGAGAGAAACTTTAACCTTACATGTAGATACAATAGTGGCAGTGCCACACCATAAATGGGGTGACGGGTGCCTGGCCTAGGTAAGTCGAATGAGTAGTAATTTTGATCACACTTACCATTACAGTTCAAAATTACGTACTTTTGTACATTTTAACTGCCAATGTAATTTTATACGCACAGTATTGAGAGACATACCGTTTTCTTTTAAGCACTATACGTTTTTCTTTTGATTTTGTCCGAACATTTTCGAGAATCATTGTTATATTTACACATATCTCAATGGATACCTGAACTATTCTTATGAATTGCTGAAAATCGTGTGAAAATTCGTTCAGAAATTATTAAGTTTAATGCGCTTTTACATAAAGACAAACTGGGGACTTTATTTTATAATAGTGATAGTGATTATATGGTACTCAATTTTAGAAAATGAGTCGAAGTCAAAGAATATTTCTATAGAAAAGTATAAGCTTAATTCTGAAGAAGTCGAACGAATAAATTACGAATGTAGAGCGAAAGGGGGTACATAATCTATCACCCTAATTGGAGAAAGGCGTGATAGTATTTTATGTATGACAAGTTTTGTAAAATCATTCTCTATTACATATGAGTAACATGGAGTAACAAGAATGGTAAAGCGCGAGGTCCAAGATATGTTATCAGACGCTCGGAAGCTGCGGTTGGCTGATAGGTCGCTCCTGATACGCGTGTCAACAAGATTAATTCGCCCGATAGCGTCTGACGCGGGTTGCTATTGGCTACTTCCGTTTGAAGCTATTCAGCCTTTGGTACTATTCAAAAATATTATCCTGAAAAATGTGGGAAAATCTTAGATCTTTACATAGCATTGAAAAATAATCTCGCATAATCATGTGTCACTTGACATTATTAAGTTTTTATACTATGCCAAGTGGTAGACAAGCATACGGCCTGCCTAATGTGAAGCTGATAGAAGATAACATAAGGATGCTAACTTACATCTTCTTACATCTAGTGACCTCACTCACTCCCACGGACACAAGAATTCTTAAGGTTTCTGAATGAAATTCTTAATTGTTATAAGGCTGAGGTTATTTCGTGAAGTGGAGGCACTTCTTCCGTTAAGTTCGATATCACCTACCTCTCAAATGATGTGAATAGCTTAGATATTTTGATCACGAGACGTGCGATACGCGAGCAGAAAGTTTATTTTGTTACTTTTGTTGAGCATTGATCGTGTAAAAACAGAGTACTAGGTGAATAAAAACGAATAAAGATTATGTTATTTTATAAATAGGCTTACCTTGCTGTTTGCCTTGATTATTTTAAAAAATGTTCGCTCTTGGCCCTATCGCCTAAGCTGAAGCCGATTAAGATCGAATATTTATTCCAAAAATTGATCTTAGTTTCACGTTAATGACGATAGGGCGCCAGGGTTACCACTAGCTAACCTAAACGCAGTTACCAATAATCTAAGCTTAAGTTCTATTTATGCATTCCAAAAATCCCTATGAGAATTGATAGGGACCTTGGTTTTGACATTTATGAAATCAAACATCTGTACACTGAACAATACACTCGATATCTTCGCGCCATAGTTTACGTATTAAATGAGAAGCTGGGAACACACTCGGAAACTGTTAGCGGTCGAAGTCGCCCTAAATTTCGCATCGTAGCATTTTTTTTATATGTGATGAGCGTAAACGAGCATGTGGGTCACCTGGTGGAAAGCAATCACCACCGCCCATGGAAATCAGCAGCATCAAGGGGTCGCCGATCCGTTGCCAGTTTAAGGGAAATAGACTCTGTTCCAGAAAGCTCCCATGTCGTAACGTAAATTGTGGTAATTATTATGCAAATCAATCATTATTTACTAAGTTCAAACATTCAAATACAAATACGTAGTATTTGTAGTATGTCTAGATACAGTCGTAAGATACTTATATACATTTTAAGTAAGCAACTTACTAGTGTAAATGCAGCCTTGGAATTGTAATTTTCCGACTTAAGCAAGTAGTACGAAATTACAATTAGCTACTTACAAAGAATAGAATAGAATAGAATAGAATAGAAATAGATTTATTTCAACATCACATAACAGACAAATAAACACAAAGACAACATTACATATAATAGAAAGTGTGATGTTGAAACTTTGGCCCACCCTCAGGTCATTGCTGAGATCTCAGCCCTGTTTTTCAGTGCAGGCCAAAAGTGACAACACCGATGCGAATAAACGGTATTTCACACAAAAAAATACAAAAACTACGTACAAAAAGAGAGAGAAAAAAAAAATCTAAATAATAATAACAGACAGTGTACATATCATAATAAAATTTTTGTTTTATTTCTCTTCTTCCTTTCCTTTATTCTATTAATATTTACAGAGAGGTACTCTGTAAATATTCTTATTGTAAATATTATAAAACCGTACATTATTAACTCAATTAAAATTATATAATATTAAAAGGAAAAAGTGACGAATTCGCCATAATAAAAGCTATTATTCGTTTTGTCCACTGAAGCGCATTAAATTTAACCACGATACTGGCAACATTTCGAACAGCGGTACCAACATGACAGTCCACTCAAATCAAGCTAACATGTGAGACAAAGAGACTTAACATTTGCAAATTTATTGTTAGTAAGTTACGTGAGTAAAACTTACAAGGCGGGGTTAGACGTTGAATTTCTCCAATTTTTTTTCATTGCTTGCCTATAAAAGGAACCTACTTTCCAAATTTTGCACTTCTAATTTTGTATTCCGTAATTTTAGGCCATATTTTGATGACTTTAGTCACGCGAGAAACACCGTCCTCATTTTAATATTAGTGTCGATGTGACCAATCTACATAACCCGCACTCACAAGAATTCTCAGGGGCTTGTTGTTTAGCTGTGACCTTATGGAGGTGTATTTCCCTAATCAGTTTCGATATGCTATTTCTCTTTCATCAGAGCTTCGTTTGTTAGTCAAAATTTTGTAAATTATTGTAAGCTCGAAGTTCTTATGTATTACAAGATTAAAATTGCCACGGAGAAGAGGGGACTCGTCTAATACAGGTTATTTCAACTTAACGGCGGAGATCTCAAATCATAACTAAAGACTAACCTTGTAATTAATTATCAATAAACTGAATTTGAATTTTGAATTTGAGTTAGACGGTAGAGCACCTTCTGCGGGTGACGTTGGGTTTAAAGATGATGGTGATCTATTTACGTATTTAACAAAATCTATTATGAAACTACTTCGACGGAGAACTAAAGTTGTCGACATAGCCTTCAGAGTTTGCAAGCTGAAGTGGCAATGGGCCGGTCACATCTGCCGAGTAAGTGATGGCAGATGGGGAGGAAGTTATTAGAGTGGAGGACGCGCATAGGACGACGAAGTGTTGGACGCCCTCCTACTAGATGGTCCGATGACCTTAAGAAAGCGGCTGGGAGCGGCTGGATGCGGAAGGCGGAGGATCGTATCTGGTGGAAAGCATTGGGGAAGGCTTATATCCAGCAGTGGGTAGATACAGGCTGATGATGATGATGATGATGATTATGAAACGTTGGGAAATCAATAGAAGTTTATACACCAAGGGGCGTAAGGTACAAATTACATCATGTGTGGTCATTTGGTGCGATTGTGTGTCGAGCCGCAGACGAGACTTCAAACCAGCCACGAGTCATGTGGTTTGAGGTTACCTCCGAATGATTGTTTTTGCAAATACATATAGTATAAGTGTACTTTATACATTGTAAAAAAACGGTATAAAATAAAAGCATTGCACACACTGTCGACAATATATATTTCTTGACTTCTCATGATTTCTTATGGCGTATCCACACATGCCGCTGACTTTGCTGCCGGCACTTGCATGCTGCCTTGGCGCTGGCTTGTCGCGCATGCCGCATAAAGCCGCGTGTGCTGGGGACCCGACCACGCTAGGTTGGCCGTCGATACACTATTACGTGACCATGTTTTCCGAGAGTAATTTGCATCACTATTTGAACAAATCATTACTATCATACTAATATGATAAATGTAAAAGCGTTTGTTTGTTTGTTTATTTGACCATCTTTTACGTCGAACCTTAACGCGCCGTACTATCTATGCTGGAAGGCTCTACGTTCGATTGCCCGTCCAAAATTAACCAAAGGCGAAAGCTATTGGGATTTTGCTCTACGTGTATGCGAAGAGACAAATGAACTCATATTTTAATTAAATATTAAATTTGGGTATTGACCCTAATGCGCTCGGTTTATATTTCTCGCGTGTTTACAGAAATATTACATTTGAGGTATATGATTTTGCATTTAAATTAACTACCAAATGCAGCAGGCAATATCGTATTAATTAATTAGTTTATTATTGAAACATAAATATGTTTTAATGGAAATATGTTTGACAGCAATTCTTAATTAATTAGATAAATTATATCGAGTTCTTGTAACTAAAACATTTTTTGTTGCAAGCCAAACATACTATACAATAATTATTATTGTTTGAAAATCCGTCAGTAAATTACTTTAGGTAA
The DNA here is from genome assembly GCA_937001555.2 of Hypsopygia costalis. NCBI lineage: Eukaryota > Metazoa > Arthropoda > Insecta > Lepidoptera > Pyralidae > Hypsopygia > Hypsopygia costalis. The sequence continues at coordinate 454,478 of OW443325.2, forward strand.
TGCGGCGAAAAATTAGCGGCGGCTACTCTTATCTCCCGGGAGACGAACGAGGCTCTAAATAAACTATAAACGGTGCCCATAAAGCGCTTTTGATGTTTTTCATTAGCCTACCTTTATGCTCTAGGGATAATAATACTTAGGCAAGTCGAATACAGACAATAATGGAGTCTATTACGAATGGATATAGCTGGTATTCGGGTGAGGATGTGGTTATTAATCAAGGGTATGATTGGCTGTGTGGAGATAGAAGGGTAATGGAGCGAGTGACGGCGGATTAATTAGATGCTAAGCATAATGAATGCCTGTGGGTTCACGCGCTGTGCCTAAGCCCGGAGAAACGCCTCGTCATTCGAAGATGATCATTTTAGATTACACGTGAAAGAGGTATAAGATTACGACTACACTATACGAGTGTGGAGTATAGCATGCGAGTCTGGCATATTCGAAAATGAACGTACAATTATGAAATTTAGCTCATAGATACGGTCAAGAAAAGGAGTCTGAGAGATTGATTCCAATCTCTCAGATACTCTCAAAATTCTTCCTATGCTATATTCATAGCATAGGAAGAATTTCGGGCGCCTAAAGTCTTTTGTTGTAAATTATTCCTCGAATTAAATCGAGCACTGAGGAAATGGGATTGTGGAAAGGAGTGAAGAGAAGAAGATTCATGGCTTTATTGTCTACTAGCTGTTACCCGCGGCTTCGCCCGCGTGGTCCAGGGGAGCTGCCATTGATTTGTGTATATTTTTTCTTGTTGTAATTTTTTTACTTCGTGGCATAAAAAGTAGTACCAATATGTCAAAATTTTTATGATCGGCTGCATAGTTAAGGCGAGCAAAAATAACAAACAAACGAATTTTAACACTTATAATTATTTATAATTATAAGTGTTAAAGTAAATTCGTTTTATTTTTAATTAGTATGGATGGAACGCCCACACTCAAGACAAAAAAATTTTTCACCACATAAATGTTTGCCGTCTGCGGGGATCGAACTCGCGAACCTCTGACGCTAAAGCATCGAAAACCACATATATATAATATACATATGCAATATATATAAACAAACAAACAAACACACTTTCACATTTATAATATTAGTATTGATAGTATGGAAGTATGGATATGGATCTTGAAATATTTTTTACATTACGCTGTATCCCAGTTGCTACCGATTAGTCACCACACTTAAACTGACACCTGTTTACTACGAGTCAGAGAGTTTGTATACAGCATGCTACATCGTTCACAATGTAACCGTAAACTTACAGGTTCCTATCAAAGGAATAGTTATTTCAAGTCACGCCAGAGATCTTCCGGTTGGCGCTGATTGGATGGCACTGCCTTGAAACAAAAGCTGCCGACCAACGCGTCTGCCGCGTTTCAATATCATTGAAATTGAGACTTGGAAACAATGACGTCACACTTTATGAAGTTCAAATAATGGTTAATGTCTCAAACTAGAACGAAGAATAGAATAAGTTTGTTTACATTTTGTTTACAAAATTACCTTGATCGTACTTACCAGGAACTTGAATTAGTAAAGAGTTATGAAGGGATTATTTATTTTATGTATCATTATGGGCTTATTAATTATATAGCACAATATATACTAAAAAGTAAAGTTGATACTGTTGATTGTTGTCTATTGGTATGACGAGCTCGGTGGCGTAGCGGTCAATGACGCGGCTTCGACGCCAACGCTCGTGGGTTCGATTCCCACATAGGACAAACATTTGTGTGCATGAACATGTCTGTTTGTCTTAGTCTGGGTGTTTTCTATGTATCATAAGTATCTATTTACAAAAAAAAAAAAAAAAAAAAAAAAAAAAAAAATTTACGTATGTTAATCAGTTGTCTAGTACCCATAACACAAGCTTCGCTTACTTTGGGGCTAGATGGCACTGTGTAATTTGTCTGACAATATTTATTTATTTATTTATTGGTGGAACATTCATTCATATTGTTATAATAAAGCACTTGTACTTTTCCACGTAATTACATTTGATTTTACCGACCGGTTTCGCCGCTAAGGCATTATCATGGTAAACAAACAAAGGTTTGTGTTTCTAGTACAAGTGCTTTTTTATAACATTATGAAAATATATAACTACTAATTAATTTACCAAATCTAACAATCCCATTCATGCAGTTAATAGCAATTTTGACTCATACATGGTCTGGATTCCAGTTACTTGTTCAATTTGCTGAAATTTATATCTATATTTAGCTAGAACACGCCAACGCGATTTCACCAGCATTTTCGTTGTATTTTAACAACAGCGCCACTTAAAAACTATAGGTGAGAATCATTTAGATTACCATGTAAGTACAAAAATCATTTTTAAGGTCAGTCAAGCTGTTTACCAGAAGATAAATTATGAACACACGCGATCTCGAGTATTATGGTAATAGTTAATTGGTTCTAGTGTTTGCATGAACTAATTGGTGGCGGAAGCATACAAAGTAGTTTTTAGATCGAATTTTATTATAATAATACCTTTATAATAATAATAATACCATAATACCATTTCATTATAATCTTTGTATGATAGTGATAAATGAGATACTTCAGCTCTGACAGCGCGTACTGTTTCTTTATATGCACTGCCGTGTAGCAGCAGATCGTAGCCGCTACAAACTGCTACGATGCTACAGAACCGGCATCGTAGCACTGTAGCAGTATAGCGCTACGCATCGCTGCGTAGAGCCGTATCAAGCGTAGGCATAGATTAGACCATTAAACATCCATTAGATACAGCGTTGCCAGATTTTTTTTTCGCCAAGTCGGGATTTTGGAACATTTTGAGTGAAAAAAGCGGGATTATTTCGTCGAAAGCGGGACATAGTAAAAAAACGTATACCTGACAATAGATAGCAAAAACAGTAATAGAAAATGTATTTTAATAAAAATATGATATTTTAAATCAGGTTTACCCTATCGATAAATAGTAGGAGTTTGATTCGTCTTCTGAATAAAAAAAAAAAAAATAGAAATCAAAATCAAGAATTTATTCATTAGAAAAATACGGCGTTTCAAACAGTACTCTGAGGAGTGAGTGTAACAAATTGCAACCTACAATAAGAGAATAATTATTTTTATAAGAATTACTTATTCATGATATTTCTGTGAAGATTTAACTTCTTTTAAAGTTTCCTTTTTTAATAAAAATGAAGAACTCTTCACAGGATAGCTGTAGATTAATGTTTTTTTCGCTTTCTCAGCACGCTGCACGCACGGTCGAGTTATACCCCAAAAGCGGGACTGAGCCTGTCCCGCGCGGGACATTAAATTTTGATTTAAAAATCGGGACGTCCCGCCAAAATCGGGTCGTCTGGCAACGCTGATTAGATACCACATTTTTAGCAGATGATACACGATGCAGAGATACACGGGATATTTTTAGCAATTTGTAATTTGGCAAGAATGTTTCCGTTAATGAGAAACTCGATGGCGTCGTTGCGCGTGTCGTGTTCTAATCAAACACGCAAGTTAAGCAACATCGGCCGCAGCATGTCCATGGATTATATTATTTCGAGCTCCTCCGCGTTTCGGAGGACGTTAAGCCATCGGTCCCGGCTGTTGTCATTAGATAACAGTCGTTAAGCCAAGGCAGTGGCCTTTAGGCGGCTTGAAAACATTGACCAACCCGCAGTTGAGCAGCGTGGTGGAGTATGCTCTAAACCTCTTCAATTAAAGGGAGACCCGTATCCCAGCAGCGGGATGAGTAAGGGTTGACAACGTTTTCGTTAATGTGTGGATGGGAAGCAATTAAGGATTTTCGGATATGCGCACGAAGGCGCAGGCGAAAGTTAATTTAAATATACTTAACAAAATATCCAGGCCAACTACATAAAAATCTACATTGCTATACAATATTCATTTTTCATGATAATAAAACTCCAATCTACTCCAAAGCAAGAGTAAATTATTTATTGTCGGCTATTATATTACCACAATATCTTGTACCTTTGTAATCCCCTGCCTACTAATAAAAACACAACAAAAAGTCAGCGGTATCTTGGAAAGTAGGTACTTAGATGAAAAGTAAATAGTGAAAGCGTTCTTTACAAAAATACGGCGGTATTGTGTAGCAAAAAAGGGCTTACTCGGAGCATTAATAATTCCTAACAGGGTTGATAACGCGTCGCAGAACAAAAGCGCCAAAGGGGATGGATATATTTAAACGTCTCGCGAGGCCGCCCTAAAGTATTTAATCTGCCCTCTAGTTGTGTTGCCGTAATGAAAAAAATGGGAATGGCGTTTACAGTGTTTGAGATGAAATAATAACGAGAATATAATTATTATCAACACGTGTGTTTTTACATGAAAATGGAATATAAAGAATACCATATACGGGCGTGTATTGTGCAGGAATTTTCTACCTCGAGCTCTCAGGCTGTGAAATAAGCTCCCGGCTAAGCTTTCCAGGAAACTGCAGTGTAGGGTCCGTCATGAAAGGCGGAAAGAGGTAACCAGCCCGTTGTCATAGTCTGCGATTAGTGCTTATCAATAGGCAGATCCTATGCTTGCTTGTTATCCTAGAGGTATAAAAATTGTAACATAGGCTGATTTAATAAACTTGATAACAATCTGTTTTGGATAGGGTAATGTTGTAGCTCTTATATGTTATTAGCATAGTACAATCATCACCAGTACAATTTATATTAAAAAAAATAGACACACTCACACTGTGACACGCCGCTACACTGTACAATTTTGCCATACACACTATATAAGTGTGTAGCGTAATGCTCTGTGTGCCTACTGTAACATTATCTCCCCATCCTCATCACATCATCAGCACGTGACTATTTGTATATACATTTGTATACATAAGTCCTACGAATTGCAGGACACTCGGTGTTACAATCTCGATGGCGTCGTTGCGCGTGGCAGTGTCAGCGATCAGGCATGTCAAGCAACGTCGACTGTAGCCTGTCTTTGGATCGGTTTGTTTATCTCGAGCTCTTTCGTTCTTTGGAGGGTACATTAAGCCGTCGTAACATGACAGTCAGTGGCCTTTAGGCGGCTTGAAAACACAGATCTCCGCCAACCCGCAGTTTATCATCGTGGTGGAGTACGCTCTAAATCCGTCAATTGAGGGAAGATCCGTATCCCAGCAGTGGGATGAATGAGGGTTGATGACAACGACGGTGTCACAAGACAAGACGATGGTAGATGGTTTCATACAAACTAATCTGCCAACCGCTTTGCTCCTCCTGGATTGACTGCCACAATAATTTATTGCTACTTCAGCTCTTAGAGAGAATTAAATAAATAAATATTGTCAGACGAATTACACAGCGCCATCTAGCCCCAAAGTAAGCGAAGCTTGTGTTATGGGTGAGGTGGCTAGACAACTGATAAACATATGTAAATAAATTTTATTTTTGTAAATACATACTTATGATACATAGAAAACACCCAGACCAAGACAAACAGACATGTTCATGCACACAAATGTTTGTCCTATGTGGGAATCGAACCCACGAGCTTTGGTGTCGAAGTCGCGTTATTGACCGCTACGCCACCGAGCTCGTCAAATTGTTTTCCTCTTTAAGATCACGATCTTCAAAATAGGCTGTGAGTAATACAGGTGCTCTCAAGATTGTACATTTATTTAAGATATTCTAAGAATATAACCTTAATATCTTAGAGACGAAATGAATAAACAAGAGTACTTGTTGTACGTAGTGAATTCATTCTAAATTGAAGATAATATCTGTCTTCGTTTCGGGAATCCTTTGAAGAAATCAGGTAGAACTGTGCCTTCAAAAGCAATATTATTTTTGCAACAGGGAAGACCATTTCTGTGTAATATATTTATTATAAACTATTTTGTGTTAATTTCTATGGACATTATAACTGATCGAATAAAAAAATTAAGTCGAAGAACACACCGTGATTAAAATACTGCTCCAGTTTTTAACCCATTTGCTTTCTCATATTCCCTATTCTTGTGTGGATCTACGTTTCATTTTTTCATTTTTCATGCACGCTCTGAGCGCGTGATAACAGACTTTTGTTCAAAAAGTACTGAAACCTATGCATTTCGTACGATCGATAGGTCAAAAAGATTATTGTTACCAACTTACAAACCATAGATGTTAGTTTATATAAGTTTTGGTATCCTAGGTTGATTCCGTTATTTTGGGATCATAGTGCTTCTAATTTATGCACAATATGTCATCTATCCATTGTTAATTTCAGTGATACGTTCTTGTTGTTGCGATGGCAGCGCTGCTGGTGACTGCGCGCTAGGGTCACTTTATATTGCAGCTAAGCTACCGTCACCAATTCATATCAGACGAGCCATAGTTATAGTGAGTAATACCTTACTAAAAACGAGTCAAGCCAAAACAAATACGCCAGCTATTCCTATAATGCCTAGCGGAATAGAGGTCTAAACGCCTGAGCGAGGGAGATGTCACCAACAGTTTCACTGTATGGTAGAAAGAGATACGTAGCGCGAGCTGAATGGAACCGTTTTGGGGAACGGTTTGACAGCTCGTGTGTACTTATCGGAATGAACTCCCATGAAAAAAATGCATATGCACTACATTTTGAAAAGAAACATGGTCCAGAAGTGAAGCGAATTTTGATGAAATCTGCAATTGCAATACAGTCATCTGCAATTAAGTAAATAAAATACCTATTTATTAAAATGTCTCATCGGTCTTTATTTTGATTAAAATTTCTAGAATTTCAGTTTTTAAACTATACTCGTGCATTGTTCAGAAAAGTTTTTGATCTCTGTGTGCAGCTGAGTGGAACATTGATATATTTCCATCGCGGCCTCGCCGGTGCGGCCGATGTGACGGGTGATGCACTTCAATGACGAATGACTGTGGACCGTTACTTTTTAGTCATAGCATTGGTTGAAAACACACACAATCCTAAATTTCAGTGGGTTTTTTTAAATAATGAATATTTCGTTCATCAGTGCGTTACCTTAAAATACCCGCTTCATATCCGCCGGGTGGACTGACACTCGACGTAGTATAATAAAAAAAACTCTATATAATGTTGAAGTCAATAAAATATATAAAAAAATCAGTGCTGTCCTCAAACCCTAGACTATTTGAGACGCAAGTACAATCGGACAAAGAGCTGGCTGAGTGGAGGCCCTCATCACATTATTCTCACCATCATTATGTTGAGACGCCTCCCATTTAGACGTGAGGATTAGACGTCTATAACGCTCATTGTGTCCTTGTGGAAGGTTTAGCTACAGGCGGGTGAGCCCGCGATATGGCGGCTCGAGCTAACTCGCAAAAATGTAGGCACGCAGCGAGACAATGCCTCCGAGAATGCTTCCTTCGTAATATTCAAGGGTGTTGTTATAAACCGGGGTATTTTCCGAGGATTACCGGGCGCGAGGTCTTTGTTTGCGAGGTTTAGTTTAGAATATAACAAATAAGTGAGTTTAATTTGTAAGCATTTGAAAGTTAAGTGGTGAAACAAAAGAATGCTGCCTTGGTGCTCGTTAAAGTGTTTTCGGTGTAGTATTCTTGGATTTAAGAGTGTGATTGGATTACAGCAGGCTTTCCACTTAACATACTTAAACATGAATGAGGATAGCTTGCGTAAATTTGGGTTAGAACCAAAGTTTACGTCACATACACTCGGTGCTCACTACCAATTAACTATTGTATAATGACGTGTTAGAAGAGTTGTCTGTCTCCTTCTACAATCGCACAGCTTTACATCCAAAATGTAGAAAGGGATGAATTCCACACCGTTACACGGTAGGGAATTCATCCCTCCCTACATTTTGGAACCGAAGGTATCGCGTGATTGTGTGTAAGTCTTTGGCGAAGGAGAGGTAGGTCATATGTAATCCGCCTGGGGAATTACCTACCGCACAATATACTGCAGCCAAATAATAATATTCTTGATAATTATTGAATTGCAGGTTGGCGGAGGCCAGTGTTTTCATGCCGCCTAAAGGCTATTGACTTGGCTTAACGACTGTCATCTAATGATAACAGCCGGGACCGACGGCTTGACTTGACTTGCCTTCCACAGAGGAGGTCAAGATAAATAAACCCATCCATGGACAGGCTACGATCGATGTCACTTAACTTGCCTGTTCGTTTCTATGGACCGGATTATCCAACCTCTCAGATCCTCACGGGTCACGGCTGCTTTAGGGGTAGACTTAAAGGGTTGAATCTTGTGGAGGAGGGCGGGTGTTCTTGCGGGGCTGAGGTGGAGGATAGAGACCACGTTCTGTGGCTCTGTCCTAAGTACGCGGACATAAGGGGTAGGATGTTGGACGGTATTCAGCGCAGCGAGGCCGAGATAGGACCGGTGTATTTCGCGAATCTTGTATCGTCAGCGGCGAACTTCGCAGCATTACGGGGGTTCGCACATGCATGGGAGGCAAGAAGGAGCGCGGAGGAGCGGGAGGAGCGAGCAGGAATCAGAAGAGGGGCGCTCTTGGACGGCAGCGAAGGCGTAAGCGTGATCGTCGCCGCCCCAGAAGGGGGAGAAGGCACAAATGGGACAAAGGATAGAGATTAAACAATTTGTAGAGAGTCAAGAATTGCCCGCGGCACAAAAGAGCCTTAGAGCAACGGTGCTGCGCGCATCTCTCGCGATTCGGCTCATATGACCGCGAGGTCGGTGGAGCCATGGGAGGTGGTGGGTTTGTTCGTTTCTATGGACAAGCGTAACGACGCCATTGAGCTCCTCACGCCATATATAGGTAGCTATCCCAAATTGATAGTTCCTTTTATTAATTGATTAACAAAATGGCATCGTACGGTTTGTCGGTGTAATCGATCACGCAATTAAGCAACATCAACCGTATCCTGTCTGTTTACGAAAATTCAAATAAAATGTTTATACCTATAGGTAGTAACAAATGTTTCTCAATAAATGGTGCTGGTATAGAATTGCCTCGCACAATATTTGTTCTCTCAACTCTGTCTGTTAAAAGTGAATTGTTGTTCATTAGTCCCGCTTAAACTCGAAAACGGCTCTGACGACTGATTAGGCTAGTTTTGAAATATTTGTGGAAGTCAAGGGAAGGCTTCAACGCCGAGGAAATGTGAAATAATTCCGAAGGTAAGACAAATAACAACATACTTTAAATAATGAACATATATACTTCAAGTGAAACATTTTATTGAGGTTTACAATTGAACTTACAGTTGTTTGGCAAGAGAGACAAGGATATAGCTACCACGTAGTTCGTTAACAAAGGGATACAGTGAAATAAATTCAGTGGAAATGAAGCATCGGGAACGTGGCCGACAGAAAAGTGTAAACAAAGACAAAGAGATCGCAATTAGGAGCCCTCCACTCGAGGGTTTTTGTCCGGTTGACAAATGGAGGGGCGCGGGCGGGGGGGAGGGGGGAGCTGGAACGGGGGGAGGGGGAGCGGTGCAAACGATGCCAGAACGATAAATATAATGTTATTTTTCCGTTAACGAATTGTTTGTTTGTTTTTACGACTGTATTGTATAATCATATCATATACCTACGTGCGACACATAAGATGATAATCAATACATATAATAAAATCGTAACTGGCCGCTGTCTGTACATTGAAGATATATAAGAAAAACTAATATAGGGGGGCTTTATAAACGCAATAGAACCCAAAATAATGATTTTTAGAATTTTTGTCTGTTTGTCTGTTTGTCCGTACGTTTGTGCACGCTAATCTCAGAAACGGCTTAACCTATTTGAATACGGTTTTCACTAATGCGTTAAGGTTTGCTCAACTTAACATTTAGTGTTTGTTTCATTTCAATCGGTTCATAAATAAAAAAGTTATATCAATCTAAAGAATCACATATAAAATGGTACAAAATAACCAATCAGTTGAATTGACAGAAACTTTATGAAGGTATTATGTTATCAACGTTAAAGTAAATAATACAATGAGAGAGTTGCTTAGAGGTCGTAGCGCTAACGCAAGTTAAGCAACTCCTGTCTTGGTTCCAACTAGGATGGGTGACCACAAATGACACAAAAAATATATAGGTGTTGATTCTATGGTTTTCTGGGACGTCAATTACGAAAATGGCGTCGATATGAAAATATAACACAGTGGACACGAAATTACTTCAAAGGATTTTTTAAATTTTACCTCTAAGAGGGTGAAACGGAGGTCAAAAGTTTGTATGGGGCAACGAGATTAGTTGGACTATTTTATCCTAAACTTTACACGAGTAGGTACTTCTATAGATAAATGAGTAAACATGTATTACCCCAAATTTCACGCGAGCGAAGCCGCGGGCGAAAGCTAGTAATAAATAAATATTGTCAGACAAATTACACAGCGCCATCTAGCCCCAAAGTAAGCGAAGCTTGTGTTAAAATAAAAATATTTACGTATGTTTATCAGTTGTCTAGTACCCAGACAACTGATAAACATACGTAAATATTTTTTTTGTAAATACATATTTATGATACATAGAAAACACCCAGACCAAGACAAACAGATATGTTCATGCACACAAATGTTTGTCCTGTGTGGGAATCGAACCCACGAGCGTTGGTGTCGAAGCCACGTCATTGACCGCTACGCCACCGAGCTCGTCAAGATATATAGTTTGCCAGGATTAACTTTTCCTTTGGGCCAGTCAAGCCCGATAGTCGATCGCTAGTAATAACTACTTTGACTCCGAGGTCGCGGGTTCGGTCCTTGCATAAGACAAACATTTGTGTTCATGAACATGTCTATTTGTCTTGGTCTGGGTTTTGTTTATACTTTATACTATTATTATATCTAGGAATCCAGCCATAGATTGTTTTAAATCTGGTAATATCAATTAATAAGAATTTTTTTTTGCAATTTACGCACGTGACGTCCGATGGTTTCGCCATACAAAATTAATTGTGCAGCTGGCGTCCCCTTTAACATGATTCCTCTAGATAAGGTGAATGCTATTAATAACCCTTGACTGTATGTGGTTCACCATCATCTTTTAGTGAAAGCCAACCTCATCTGCACGTGGTGCATCTTGCTGTTTATTAACTAACGAGACTATAGGGCACTATTGTTTTTTTGTATAAAAAGAAATCTCATCCATCTTCACCCTCATGAGCGAATACCAGTTTAGCTCTAATTAAATGCAGCTGACCACAGAGTCTGCGACGTCGACACGAGAGCGATAGCGGACGGGGCCAGTCCGAAGCGTTCATCCCGAAAAGCCCAGTTAGTAATGGGTTAATTACTGGCCAGGGTTGCCCCGCAGCCCCCATTAATGGGGTTAGTTTTTTAAATGAATGGGATAATCGCTACTATTGCTCCTACACATAGTTAAGCGACCACAAAGATGTTTCTATAGCTCTTTGGTATGGATCAGTATTAATCAATCATGTAGGTTTAAAATACAAGGTACCATACAATACACTTAGAATTTTATACTTAGCGCTGGCCGAGTCGATAATAAGATATGGTCTCAGCAGTTACGGGAGGTCAAATAAATCTGGGCTGAACAATATTTATAACTTACAAGAAAGGATACTTAAAAACATAGTACCTATATATACTAAAACAAAACACCGCGATGACTACTCCCAGTTGTTCAGATTTTGTAATGTGCTTCCCGTGCAAAGCATGATCAAATTGTCTGTACTCAAAGAAGAATTTCATAATACTGTCCATTTACAGAAGAAACGTCGTAATAATAACCTAAGAGCATTGATAAAAATGAATACTTTTGTGGTACCAACCTATAACAACAAATATGGTATGAGAACATATCAATATATGTTACCAAAAATTATAAATAGCCTTTCAAAAGACATACAAGAAATATACCTTTCCAACCCTAATTCAATTAAGAGAATAAAGAAATATTTAATAACCGATTATAATAATAGCTTTGAATATGCGTTGTAAGCGCTGTTGTAATATAGCATTTCGCATGCATGCATAATTAAAAATATATTGTGAACGTCGAACTACTGGCTGCGTATAAGCCATTGCATGGCTTCTGTAGTCTTTAAGACATTTGAAACTCTGCGATAAAATAGTTTGGAACTTTAATAAATAAAAAAATAAAAAAAGCTAAAAATGCGAAAATTTGGATGGACAGATGTTTCTCAATTATTTTTGTATTTATACTACGTGCCAGAACCTTGACAAATGTCGGATCGACTCTTAGACTACAAATAATCGAGTGAGATCACTTGTCACTCGTCCTGTTTAGGTTTATACAAGACTTTCTCACTTAATGTATAGGATAACTTACATCGCACTACGAATACCTCGTAAACCAGGTATTTGTAGTGCTGAATAGCATTGATTAATAGTTTTCTGCCCGCGGTTTCACCTCCGCGTTCACCAAAAGGATAGATTCTATGGGTAAATTCAGTTCAGAGCAGTTCGAATTGTTGGTGACCTAATGATCTCGGTTCGACTAGACTCTCTCTCTACACGCAGAATTGTAGCTTCTCTTTGCGTTCTATACAAATTATATCATGGAGGAGTGCTCGGATGAGCTGTTTGATTTGACCTGCCGCTGAATTTCACTGTCGTACAACTCGCCATAAATTAAAATTCCATTCATATCATCTTGATAATTGGCGATCTACTACAGTACAAACGTACTACCTAAGACATTTTATACCACGAATGGTGAAATTGTGGAATGAACTTCCGTCAGCGGTATTTCCGAACAATTACGACATGGGAGACTTCCAGAATAGAGTCTCTAATTCCCTTAAAAGGCTGGCAACGGAACTGCGACCCCTTGGTGTTGCTGATCTCAATGAGCTGATGGGTGAGTGATGATTGCTCTCCACCAGGTGACCCACTTGGTCGTTTGCCCCCCTCTCGTATAAAAAAAAGTTGAACTTCTATATCCACTATATTGGTATTGCCGGCACAATGCATCGGTGCCTGTGCAGCGGTGATTATTTACCGCCAGGAAACTTCTTACACAAGTTCCTTTTTTCCAACGTCTGCGATCTCTCTATGAAACAATTTACGAATATTTCGAGAAAATCGGTGAACATACGGCTGAGCGTAGCCTGCTAAATTACAGTAAATTTATGCAAGTATATTTTTAGGAAGAAAATTTTAAACTAAAAATAGTGTAAAGCTAAAAACGAGAGGAATTTTCGACGAAATTTTCACTCAAATTCCGGATCTTCAATCTAGTCACGTTAAGCCGAGAGGACGGCGTAACACTGGAAGGAGCAGTAATGAGAAACAGCTTTTTTAACTTTTTGCGTGTACCCCGAGTTATGCAACATTACAACAGTATAATAAATAAATAAATATTGTCAGACAAATTACATAGCGCCATCTAGCCCCAAAGTAAGCGAAGCTTGTGTTATGGGTACTAGGCAACTGATAAACATACGTAAATACATTTTTTTTTCTACATACATACTTATTATATATAGAAAACGCCCAGACTAAGACAAACAGACATCTTCGTGCACACAAATGTTTGTCCTATGTGGGAATCGAACCCACGAGCGTTGGTGTCGAAGCCGCGTCATTGACCGCTACGCCACCGAGCTCGTCATAAATGCAAGTGGCTCACCACGATCTTTAGAGCCAAATCCAACTTAACCTACATGTGGTGCACCCTGTCGACTAGCGAAAGAGGCTCTGGCAAAAGAGAGGTAGGGAACAACGAATTCGTACGCTGCCCGACTGGGGAAGTATCTCCACCTCACAAAATACCGCAGCCAAATAATAATTTCCTTGCGAGTTGTTGCGTTCCTCCCAGTGAGTAAGGTCACCAGAAAGGACGGAGTTTGCTGCGTTGGCAGCGGGAGTAGCGGGACGCGAGTGACATTTTAGAGCGTTAATATAGCTACAGTGACTGCTTCACATCATGTGGGCCGTATGCTTGTCTGCATTCACACCTAAACACCAAATAGTTTAAGTGTACGTGGATTTTTCTTTCGTTTCACTAATAAATATATTTTTTTACCACGTCGAATGGCGAACAAATATACAGCCTGCTTGATGTGAAGCGGCTACAGTAGCCATATAAGGGCTCACAATATGAAATTGATTGCGCGCCGCCACCCTCGCAACTCCGTCCTTCCTGGTGACCCCACTCACACGCAGGAACACGACCCTCAAGAGAATTGTTTTCGCTGCGGTATTCTGTGGAGGTACTTCCCCAGTTGGACTGCTTTTAAATACGCTGAACCGCCCCACCTCTCTTTCGCCCTAGCCTCGTTTGTTAGTCAGCAGGGTGGTCCACGTCGTGTTGAGGTTGGTTTTGGCCCAAAGGCGGTGCTGATCCACTTACCCCTCCAAATAAATTACACAAAACCTTGCATCAGAATTTTGTTCTCGATAATCGGTGCCTAGTCTCAATGTAATTAATTTATGGCACAATAGTTTTAAGTGCGCACAATATTCATAGGGATAGTTCCATATTCGTATATTTAGGCCATTACAGTCAGGAAATTGGATATTTACGGCGTAACCGGCAAATTACTTGTACGGTTACGTACGCGGAAACGTGCCGCCGCTCGCGGCAGTTTAACACGGAGGTATAATGAGGTCATTTGATCGTTTGCTGCGCGCGTTATGATTGTTCTAACATGCAAATTTATTTTTACTAAGTGGCAAACAAGCATACCTTTTAACTATGTGGCTATCATCATTGCTTGTAAAAACTTTTACTGTAAAACTTACATGTCATGACCCAGACGATAAGGCATAAATTGTATAGTGCAGAAACTTGTATAGCAGTGCAAACTGTTTTTGTCGAGCAAGTTTGGACTTTTACGGTTACGATCTACTACTATTATACTCGTTTTTGCATTGAACTATGCCTAGGAGTTGTAAAAAAAATATTATAAACTTACATAACCGTCTACGGTTGATGTCTGGGAATCGGACATTTTTTTCATACAAAAAGAGGGTAATTTTTACCCTCTTTCAATTTACTAATCCCAGCTCAAAGCCTTGAAATGCTGTTGTTTTTGTACTGTTCTTCTCTTTATTATATAGGCAAGAAACAACACCGTGTTTTTTTAATTTGAGCGTGACTCTACCACGTCGCTCAACTTCAGCTGGTGGAGTCCATTGCTTTCAAACCGCCCAAAGGCCACTTCGCTTGGTGCATATGCTCCTCAATTTAAATCATACTAGCTGACCGGCGCGACTTCGTCTGCGTGTGAGAGAGACACAGAAAGGATTGAAAGGAGTGAAGCGTAGGGGTAACATTACAAAGGCTATAGTGATCTAATCTTAAAAGATAGAAATATGCTATGGGGACTTTTTTTTAGAACTTTTTAAGAGGAGCAATTATTTATACATGATTGTTGCGTAACTTTAACCGTACAGACAGAGGCAGCGCACGCTACAGACCCTCTTAAAAATCTTCCTCGTTTTTGCAATATTTTTCATTGATGTACCGCTCCTATTGGTCATAGTGTGTTATTATAGTGTCATATCAAACACTAAAATAAATTTTCACTAACTAGTAGTTCCTGGGTTTTTTTTTTTTTTTTTTCACGAAGCCAATCGCAAAATGCGCACACTCAGCGGTGTAAAATGCCGCTGAGTGTGCGCAGATCGGCTTACTTCGTACATAGCGCACACCCCTGTCGTGGACAAGGATTTTATACATGTTAAGATTTTATTTATTTTACATCCACATATAATTTTGGTTTAAAATACATAAATAAATGAAGCAATAGCATATTTTTTTTTTTTATGCTAGTTCCTGGGATTAGCGTGCACAACTAAACAAACTTATTAGCTTTATAATATTAGTGTACACTGTAATTTAAGAAAATCATAGGGATTATTTTGTATGAGAGATAAAAGCTACGCAGTAGAGCGGATAATGTAGGTAATTCAATTTGTTTGACAAAGGTCCTTCGCGTCGGTTTTGCTCTCTTCCTGCGATGACTTTCACAAATCTATTTTTATATGAACTGCTCAAATATCAGTTGCTTGAAAAGTGTCATTTGCAAAGACAATATTTATTTTTACCTCGCGTGGGAAACAATTACACGGCTCACTTACTGTGAAACCGCAGCTTATAAATACATATTCTATGTATTATAAGCATGTATTTACTTTATTATGTATTTAAGTATATTAATCAGTTGTCTATTACCCATAGTACAAGCTTTGCGCTAAATTTGAGACTAGATGGCGCTGTGTAACTTGTCCAGAAATATTTATTTATATACCTACCCTGTCAACAGAAAATATCGCCCCCGCTGCTAGAGTCCTTCTTCTTGGTAATCTCATTCACTCGTAGGAACACACAACTATCATGGTTTCCAAGAAGTTCTTATAATTTGGTTCTGTGAGTTCTTGCCAGCCTCTTTAGTTAGTCAGAAGGGTGTACCACATGCAGAAAAGGTTGGCTTTAGCTCAAATTGGTAGCAAGATTGTTTAAACGTCGTGGCATGGAAGTCAAATATTGTAAAGCACAAAAAACGAAACTGCTTTTCTACAGGGAATTTTACTTTAGTAGCAGGGTAGGGTATTGCGCGAGTGTATTTCTGGTGTGGTACCTACAGTATTTTATTATTACAACTAAATACATAATATGATTATTCTCTATCTTAAAATATTGTCACCGGTTTCTTTCTGTGCTGCCCGTAGTTTGTATCCAAAATAAAAACATAATACGAATGTGTCCATACTTTGTAATATCTGGGGATATAACAGCGTCACCCCAACACTATTTCGTGTAACTTTACCCTTAGGGTAGTTACAGACTAAGCGTTTTTTTTTATACTACGTCGGGTGGCAGACAAGCATACGGCCCGCCTGATGTGAAGCAGTTACCATAGCTATACTAACGTTCGCAACATAACATATTGCTCGTGCGCCGTCACCCTCGCTGTCACCGCAGCAACTCCTTCCTTTCTGGTAACCTCACTCACTCGCAGGAACACAACAACCCTCAAGGGAACTCTAAGGAGTGGAGGGATTGCAAACTTAGCAAAGATTGAACTTGGTCCATTAGTTATTCCTTAGATGGCCGAAGTAAAACTAAGTTGTGGCTTTTGGGCTGATTGAAGACTAGCCTCTGCCAAGCTGCTCTTCAGAAGCAGAGTGGTGAAGTACATTCAAAACTCTTTCGATTGACCCGTCGTATCCAAACAGTGCGATGGGTAATATTCATGCAATCAAACGCAAAAACGTGCGTTATTACGTCTAGTCTGAAAAGGCCCTTATATTTGGGATTAGTATGCGCGCCACGTCATCACTTTCACTTCTCTCAGCTTTAACTGTGGAAACGCATTAGCGGCCATTCAGCGGCAAATCAGGGTCTGGAGTACCAGCACTACCCAACACTTAGGGCCCTAATTGGGTAATACTTCTTCTGTGAGTTCGGAGTAGTGCTTCCCTTAATTCTATTTATAGGGTGCGAGTTGAGGGTATTATTTGGACTTGTATATAAATTAATTGCACTCAAAGCAAACAAATTGGCGAAACCTCTGATTATAAGCATGCCATGGGCAAGATTTTTTTAAAATAAATAAATAAATATCTCTGGACATTTTACTTAGCGCCATCTAGTCCCAAATTAAGCACAAAGCTTGTGTTATGTGTACTAGACAACTGATAAATGTACTTAAATACATTTTTTTTTTCGTAAATACATACTTATATTACATAGAAAACATCCAGACCAAGACAAACAGACATGTTCATGCACACAAATATTTGTCTTGTGCGGGAATCGAACCCACGACCTCGGAGTCAAAGTGGACATTGCTAACCATTCGACCACCGAGCTCGTCAAGAAATAGCTCGGCATAATGGTTCCACTTCGCCTGATGTTAAGTGAGCAGAGGAGCCCAAATAGCACTGGCAGATTTAAATCTGCTATTGCATCATTTGTTTTAATTACTGTATATAATATTGTGACAATTATTTTTTTATGCTATTGCTTCATTTATTTATGTATTTTAAACCAAAATTATATGTGGATGTAAAATAAATAAAATTTTAACATGTAAAAAATCCTTGTCCACGACAGGGGTGTGCGCTATGTACGAAGTAAGCCGATCTGCGCACACTCAGCGGCATTTTACACCGCTGAGTGTGCGCATTTTGCGATTGGCTTCGTATAAAAAAAAAAAAAAAAAAAAAATAGCACTGGCAACGGACAACCCTACCATAGAACCCTAAGATACCTTAGAACCCTGTCAGTTGACATTGTCATGCTGGCCCGCAAGATACTTCTTCAAGCTCTGCTTGAATCCTTTATTGTGAGGAGGTCGAAACACACGCGTTTGTGTGTGTTCGCACCAGTGAAACTATGACATCGCAAGCCGAACTTTTTTGTTTTGCTTGTTTGCCGAAAAGGGCACGGTGGACTAAGGGAAACAGTGTTTCCAAGCACTTATCATGTGATAGGTGGTAAGATACGGTAAGCGACCCAATGTCCCCGCGGAGTTGAAGAGGCTTAAGGTTCTTGGTGGCCTCTTCTACGTCAATTATGCGGACAGCCGTCCTGTCAAGGCCCTGCTCTCTACGAGGCCTACTGGTGGCGATCTTCCTCTAGAAGAGCCAAGCTGTTACTGAACTCGTCGCATAGGTACCACTATTGGCTAGCTGGACAACTGAGCGTAACATAATAAATAACTTGTTAACGACCATGAGGACTGTGTACTATTTATGTCTTACTATCTCTATTCTAAATCTTCGTCTAGTTTATTGCATATTATGGAAACTATAATAAAAAAAACCGGCCAAGTGCGAGTCGGACTCGCCCACCGAGGGTTCCGTACGTAAGATCATTATAAATTTGATATTTTTCATTATAAAGAAGAAATAATGCGTCGGAAAAAATAAATAAAATATATTTTGCAATGTGCACATCAAGCCCTTTCAAATGATACCCCATTTGACCTAGTTGCTTTCAATTTGAAATTTCAACCCCTATAAAAAATATAGGCCCCCTATTTTTTAAGATTTAATTAAAAATGTATAGTTTTGAGATTTATTCGTGTACTTGTAGTCTATAATGATGTTACTTGCCAAATTTCATAGTTCTAGTTCAACGGGAAGTACCCTATAGGTTTTGATTCCCTTGAGAATGTGTCGAAATATGAGCTTTTTGCTCAATAAACGGCCGTAACTTTTTTTTACGTAAACTTAGCAGTTTGATTTTTTTACAACCTCATGGGACCGTAGACCTGAGAATACAGTTTAAATTTCAGCTTGATACATCCACGCATTTTCGACATAGAGGGTCTTGACAGACAGACAACAAAGTGATCTTATAAGGGTTCCGTTTTTCCTTTTGAAACCCTAAAAAAACCGGACAAGTGCGAGTCGGACTCGCCCACCGAGGGTTCCGTAGGTACGTAATATCATTATTAAATTTGATATTTTTCATTATAAATAAGAAATAATGCGTCGAAAAAAATAAATAAAATATATTTTGCAATGTGTACATCAAGCCCTTTCATACGATACCCCATTTGAACTAGTAGTTTCAATTTAAAATTTCGACACCCTATAAAAAAAATAGACCCCCTATTTTTTAAAATCTATTTACAAATGTATAGTTTTGAGATTTATTCCTGTACTTGTAGTCTATGACGATGTTACTTGCCAAATTTCATAGTTCTAGGTCAACGGGAAGTACCCTATAGGTTTTGATTCCCTTGAGTGTGTCGAAATATGCGTCTTTTGATGAATAAACGGCCGTAACTTTTTTCTACGTAAACTTAGCAGTTTGATTTTTTTTTAACTTCATGGGACCGTAGACCTGAGTATACAGTTCAAATTTCAGCTTGATACCTCCACGCATTCTCGACATAGAAATTCTTGACAGACAGACGGACAGACAGACAGACAGACAGACAGACGGACAACAAAGTGATCTTATAAGGGTTCCGTTTTTCCTTTTGAGGTTCGGAACCCTAAAAAGAAAACTTGTATACCGACATCTTGCAGTTATAATTTTCCCAAACTAGAGGCTACCTACTACTTCCTTTGCCACGTAATTCGCTAGGGTTGTCCAGAGGATTACGTGTCAGATTGAGAAAGTTGTTTTAACAATTAACAGTTTTCAAGTGAGTAAGGTCACCAGATGTGAGGAACAAAGGTGCCAACACACGACCATTTGTTTATGGCTAGCATCTGTAGTGTATGATAACCTCATTACATTAGGCGGTCGTATGCTTATTTGGCATCCGACGTAGTATATATAAAAGAACGGGAAAAACGTCTAAACATATTGAAACGTCAAGCAATTAAAAAATAATTATTAATTTTACCTCAAAAAAATAATATTAAAGTCACACGTACAATTATTTTTTGATTAACCCACGAATGCACGTGTCGTGTTTGTGTTATGCACGTGCTACACTCGGCCATAACTCATGTCGAGCGGGGGCTTCGGGGAAAGGGGGCGGAAGGAGACTCCGCGTGCAAATTACCAAATTACATGCCCCAACACAAATCAAGTTAATCGCTGAATAAGTTGCTGCAAAATGTTCTTGTCGCGATGTCGCGTAAGTATGGAGATAGCGCGGCGGGTGTTTATTATTATTTATGGAGAACGAGGAAGCATTTTTTGACAATAAAAACAGGCCATACATAAATGTTTACCGGTACACTTTTATAATAAAACATGAAATGCGTTCACTGAACGTTTACCGTTTTGCAAACATTTGCATCGAATGAGGGTGAATATTTAATACGAGTACAAATTACTCGAAACTAATTATGGGGTATTGGGACCTAATGAGAAGAATTTTAAATGTTATATAAACCACTATGGTAGCAAGTAAACATGAGTCGTGCTTGATGGTAAGCAGTCATTGCAGACTAATCCATATTCCATCCACTTTCACACCAAAGGCATTATTCATACGTTGTCCTTTACTAGGTATATTACTATATAACTAGTAATGCTATATTATGAACGCTCGCAACATGAAATATCGCTCGCGCGCCGCCACACCCTTCCTTTCTGGTGACCTCACTCACTCGCAGGAACACAACAACTCTCAAGGAAATTGTTATTTGGCTGCGATATTCTGTGAGTGGGAGGTTCTTTCCGGGCAGCTTACAAATACGTTGTACCCTACCTCACTTTTGGCAGAGCCTCGTTAGTCAATCAGCAGGGTGCACCACGTGCAGGTGAGTTGGCTTTGGTTCTAAAGATCGTAGTGAGTCTCATACCCCAAATTATTTTGCCGTAGTAATTTTAATTTTATTACCGAAGGTATTTATGCCGTAAATTAAACCTACAAGTAACTGTTAATTAATTTTAGTTCAAATATTTTCATTTATAAAACAATTTCGAGATCAATTTAGAAAGGCGATGAGATTTTTGAGTAAATATATCGTTTCAATATGCAAACGATATGCGGCCAGCACCCACTTCCAACCTTGGTTTCTTGGAATAGTTGTCAAAAGGGTTTCAAATTTATTGTATTTTAATTAATCTATTTTCAAATGTTTTTACTATTAATTAAGTAGTTTTCTCGTGAATAGACGTGTTAATTTGGACTTGGGATATATTAATTTAATCTGTCACATCTTTGATAATTCTTTTCGATGGAGTCTAGACTGAGTTTTAATTAACTGCTCGCCTCGGCGGTTCGCCGTCCGAGTTTTTGCTCAAATTACGGCAAAAAGGCTTATATATACGTTGATGCAGGGATAAAATTAGCCAAATGTCTACGAAAAATTGTATATTTGTACAGGAGATTACAGCATGGCGTTCTTCAAAAAGGTTATTATATAGGCTATGGCATATATTATAGGCTTGGCATTGCGCGTGTGATGCCTCTGGTGTTACAGGCGTCCATTGGCTACGGTAACTGCTTTCCATTTCCAGGCGGTCCGTTTTCTTGTTTGCCACCTTAGTGGTATATAAAAAATTTCAAAATTTTTGTTTTCAACATTTACAATATTAAAATGTAAATTATTTTTGTGCGCGTATGATTGCTGCTACACTTCATTGGACTTCTAGTGCCGTTTGGATTTGTTCTGTACATTCTTTCCATCGTGTAGTGTTTTAACAACGGCCGACTATATTAGCAGTTTGTCATAAACTTGTATACCTGAATGGACGTTCATTCAAAGTTAAGATACTGTTTTATAAATTGAGTAATTTCAACGCAAATTCTATATATCTACTCCGACCGATGAGTGGCATTATTTACGTCCTCTGGTGGACAAATGCAGTTAATATTTGTCAGTGACATACAGCTGCAATTAGCAGCCCGTGGAATTGCGTAAATGCCAGAATGTAAACGAGGTACTGGGTTTCATCATCATCAGGTCCATTTTGGTCTCCACTACAGGAGCACGACCCTCTCTCGTCTGTCCTAGACGGAATAAGGATTTGGCCTACACTCCCCACTCTGGCCAAACGGGTTGGGGATGCCTGATCGATATTTGATAATGTATTTCCCTTAGTCGCCTTGTACGACATCTACAGGAAGAAACGGAGTGATTCAATTCTAGTCTGCCGGAAACCACACGGCTGACTGGGTTTCATCCCCTTCCCACTTCGTTCCATATATCCCATTCCCACTACGTATGAAAAAAACTGGGTTTCATACATAGTGGGAATGGGATACAGGTAAGAGAATAAGTTCCTGGATTTATACCCAGAAGGCCCGATCTTGGGACGTACTCGGATCAAGGCAGGCATATTAGCAACTTCTGAGGAACTGTACTCTGGAAAGTTAGTATACCAGGCTAAATGGTAGCAGATTCAGGGTCAACTAAACTACACCAGTTAGTAAAAGTAGGTTATAGAAAATATTTCAATAATACATATTTGCTTCTTCTTACATGTTTATGATATATCTAGACTTATTGCGTATACTTTATTACTGCTGTATATGCAGGTCTGTATGTCATTACTAGCTGGCCCGGCGAACTTCGTATCGCCTTTAAATAGTTTTATCTAATCTCATACTGAAATTTACACATTAAAAAACTAAACACAGTATATTAATGACAGTCTTTACGCACAAACTATCAAAATAAATTTAAAAAGTTATTTTTCGAAACAGCTCTTCTATGGACAACTGTATCGTAAAATAACTTTTTTCCATTTCGATACAGCCCTGGATACAGGTATTTTAAACAGGTTGCAATGCAAAAACATTGCAACTTTGCAAAATTTTTCTACATAATCTGTGAACGCGGCGCCCCGCGGCGCGTCGCGCATGCGCACTACGCATGCTCGATCTGCAAATGGATTTATAAGTAAGAATTATAGCTGTTAAATTAACTTCATGGTTGTATTTAAAATATTATTATCATATATTTCATGAGATTAGATAAAGTAGTGTATGAAACTGCACATAATTAGGTATTAAAATACTCGTGTGGTCTATTATAACATTCGCCTTCGGCTCATGTTATAAACTCACACTCGTATTTTGATAACCCTTATTATGCAACAGTTTCATAAACTACTATTACGCTAATTTTTCCGATGAGTTATAAACTGTCCTATCTCTCAAGTTGGAGCAAACTTTTGCACAGTGTGTGCCCGTGCAAAATTTTATTAACATCGTTTTTTTTTATTATACTACTTCGCTTCGGGTGGCAGTCAAGCATACGGCCCGCCTGATGTGAAGCGGTTACCGTAATGGTATTAACGCTCGCAACATAATATATCACTTGCGCGCCGCCACCCCCGCTGCCAACGCAGCATCTCCTTCTTTTCTGGTGACCTCACTCACTCGCAGGAACACAACAACCCTCAAGGGAATTGTTATTTGGCTGCGGTATTCTGTGAGGTGGAGGTACATTCCCCAGTCGGGTAGCTTACAATTACGCTTGCTACCTCTCTTTTCGCAAGAGCTTCGTTTGTCAGTCAGCAGGGTGCACCACGAGTAGGTGAAGTTGGCTTTGGTTCAAAGATGTTGATAAACCACTTACACCCCAAAATAGGTCCAGTAGGTTAGGATTCTATTGCAGACAAACAACGTGACACGAAATTTTTATATATTAAGATATTCAATAAGTGGTCCATAAAGATCACCGTCATTTTTTTATTAATAAACCAGTGCATAATGCAGCGGGCTTGTGTTGTACCGTCCAGGCAGCCAATTCGCCACCTTGTCCAGCGCATCACCTATCGACTTGAAAGTCGACGAGACGACTCAGTACAAGATAAGGCACGTGATAACTTTCCAAGAGATAGAGATAGCGTTTTGTCAAACGGCATTTGACGATTTGGGGAGAAAGTGGTTCATCGACATCTTAGAAGCAAAGTCAACCGCACCTGCACGTGGTGTACCCTGCTGACTAACAGAAGAGGCTCTGGCGAAAAGAGAGTTGGGGCGTAGCGTATTTTTTAAGCTGTCCGACTGGGGAAGGAACCTACACCTCACAGAATACCGCAGCCAAATAACAATTCCCTTGAGGGTTGTTGTGTTCCTGCGAGTGAGCGAGGTCACCAGAAAGAAAGGAGTTGCTGCGCTGACAGCGGGGGTGTCAGCACGCGAGCGAAATTTCATGTTGCGAGCGTTAATATGGCTATGGTAACCGCTTCACATCAGGTGGGCCGTGGCTTGTCTGCTACCCGACGTAGTATAAAAAATACGACACCGATGGCGAAGCGGTGATGATAACCGACCCGGCAACACCAGCAAATGAAAGTCCATCGTTTTGTCCCCCATACCCTCAACCTGAATGTCACCAATAAACTTATAGGTGCTCATCCTTCGTGAATCTCGTACATTATAGTATGATAATTTGTAAGTTATATATTATTACTTATACTGTGGTTATATGCTAAGGTATGTATGTGTTGGTTGTATTGATATACAATCATTATCGAAAATATAGAAAAATCGTAAGCTGGGTAGGGATTTTATACCAATAAAAAACCGGTCAAGTGCGAGTCGGACTGGCGCCGAAGGGTTCCGTACCATTATCTATAAAAACGGCAAAAAAAAAACACGTTTGTTGTATGGCAGCCCCCTTAAATATTTATTTTATTCTGTTTTTTAGTATTTGTTTTTATAACGGCAACAGAAATAAATCATGTGTAAAAATTTCAACTGTCTAACTATTACGGTTAATGAGATAAAGCCTGGTGACAGACGGACGGACGGATGGATGGACGGACGAACAGCGGAGCCTTAGTAATAATACGGTCCGTTTTACTCTTTGGGTGCGGAACCCTAAAAAATGGTCACACTTCGATTTTTAGCTTCAGGTTTTGTTTCGCAATTAAAGTAGAACTCAAGGTGACCAGTATTTTGTTTGGTTTGCCATTGTTTCCACAAATTAATTTGTTGTAAGTTCTTGACATACGAGTATCAATTTGGTTCTATAAGTTGTGAGACGGTTCGGTAAGCAAACTTGAACTCATTTAGAAATGTAATTTTCCCGCTTACGTAAATAGTGATATATTTCAATAAGCAATTTACAATTAGACTTTACATTTGAATATTGAAAATTTAATTTTAGTTAATTACACGAGTAAAACTTACAAGTGTAAAGGCGCTGTTATGATATCATAAAATACGAGAACTCAAGTTTATTTAATTATCTTTACATGCGTCTCTTACTGCGATTTTGCTATAATTACATTTAATTTCTTATTCTAAAATTAAGACACCTATTAATTAAAGTTGATACTGTTGATTTTTGGCACTCGGTGAAACATTATTATCATATGCATTCAACTACACAAACTCTTCAGCGTTATAATATTAGTATACATGAAACTAGAACAAAAAGGGTTCTGTGAAGACGTGATTGCGCCTAGCGAAGCATGTAACCGCTAGCAATAATCTTGTAGAGCCACCATTTTATTTCCCGATTCAGATTCTACAGAATAAACCAACAAGCGACCGATTACCCAAAACATTATTTAGTAATTTTCTATCATAGTGAGTTTGAATTTAATTTTCGGCCTTACAGAAACATGCATAGAGAGTCAACAAAGAAACAGCAATGAATTTAAATCCCTAAATCATGAATTCTCAAACAAACCAGTTTGCCACAACAAAAGTTCTCAAACAAAACGATGAAAAGATATAACAACGGAAATGTGAATAACAGCGGTGTCAATGTGAGGCTGCTCTAGCGGAAATCTGCTTGCTCGCAGGATTTTTCACTTTTCGACAATAAACCCAGCGAGCGTGCCGCGCAGCCTGTCTTGGAGCGTAAACAGGTGAGGTGGAGCGGCAGCGACGCGCCGCGCTCAACCGTCACCACGGAATTTCATTTGTCCACAAAACAGACACACATGCAGTATACAAATATAGTGCAGAAAATTATAAAATCGCTTCTAATAAATACCGAATTTGTCGCTTCTAATCGCACCTCAAGATCGTGCGATCGTTTGCTTCCGAGTATTGATAAACTATAGTAGTTTATGAAACTGTTGCATAATAAGGGTTTTTAAAATACGAGTGTGACTTTATCACACGAGCCGAAGGACAATGTGATAATAGCATCACACGAGTATTTTAAGACCTAATTATGTGCAGTTTCATACACTACTTTATCTAATCTCATGAAATAGATGATAATAGCATTGTAAATAAAACCATGAAGTTAATTTAACAACATAATTTCTTACTTATAAATCCATTTGCAGATCGAGCATGCGTGGTGCGCATGCGCGACGCGCCTCTCGGCGCTACGTTCACAGATTATGTAGAAAACTTTTGCAAAGTTGCAATGCATTTGCATTGCAACCTCCTGCTTAATATTGCTAAACCCAGGGTTGCAACTTTTTAAATTTATTTTGATGGCTTGTGCGTAAAAGACTGACATGAAGATTCTATGTTTAGTTTTTTAATCTCTAAATTTCAGTATGAGGGTAGATAAATTTAATTTTATAATAAATAATAACAAAAATCTATACTGACATCGGTCGAAATCGCATCAAAGACAGAAACTTAAACATGTTGTATTATTGTAAGTATAGAATGTGTGCATAGTCTTATTTTCCATACGTCTCAAGGTCGTGTCAATGGCATATTTGTTAACTCCAGGTCGAACGTTTGTATTTAATTACATTACTACTTGATATATTGCTAGTTCTTGTCGGCCGTTATTGTGGACAAGTATTTGCGAAACACCGTACGTATTCAGAGAATGCTATTAAGATTGAATACAATTACAACACGAGATGACGCGCGCTGACGTAAAGTATGTTTGTGGAGTATCGCTCGCTATGCAAATAGCTACTTTATACAAGCATTTGTCTTTGCCCGGCGCCGGATAATACAGTCATTAGACGTTACAATATCTGTTCTTATTTATGCTTCGGAAGTACGAGTAAACAGTCGGGAGTCGAGATAATTAAGGATTGTCGAACGCGATCTCTCGCTGATTTGTTTATTTCATTAATGTGTTTACTCAGCTGAAAATTATGTAAATACAAAGTTATATCTAAGGGTTTTACATTTTACTCTAGATTGAAGAAATAACTCAGTTTCAATTTGCTTACTTCTTTCTTTATCTTATATTTTTATTGATTTAACTGTGCTCGGCAGACTTGAGGTTTGAGCCCTGTTCCGCAGAGCCTAGCAGTGCTTGGCAGATCCTAGTGATGGCCGGAAATACGAATGATGCTCGGCAGACCAGAGCTATGGCCGGCGAACATTAAATACTTAGATAGGAATGGGGTTAAGTGCTCACCAACATCTTAAGAGCCAAAGCAAACCTCACCTACCCACTACTTAGAAAAAAAATACGGCATCTACTCATAATCATACCACTGTTGGAATATGGGCCTCCCCTCAATCTAAGGGGTTTGGAGCATACTCCAATAGGCTGGCAACGGATCGGTGACCCTTTGGTGTTGCTGATTTCTATGGGCGGTGGTGATTGCTTTCCATCAGGTGACCCACATGCTCGCTTGTCCCACTCTCATATATAAAAAAAATACTCCACCATGAAGCTCAATTGAGAGTTCGAGAAAACCAGTGTTTTCAAGTCGTCCAAAGGCCACTGACTTGGCTTAACTACTGTCGTCCAAAGACAGCAACCGGAACTGACAGCTTAACGTGCCCTCCGAAGCACGAAGGAGCTCGAGATAAATAAACCCATCCATAGATAGGGGACGGTCGACGTTGCTTAACTTGCGTGATCGATTAGACTGACACGCGTAACGACGCCATCGAGCTCCTCTAACAACAACAGGAAGGGGGTCAAATTTCAATTACAAGATTTGACCCAAAAATAATGCCTAGCAGTGCTTGGCAGATCCTGATCCTAGTGATGGCCGGAAATACAAAAGGTATAAATATAAGGTAATGTGAGTAGGGCGAAGTGCAGACGATGCTTGAGATGAATGATTTTTTTGACACTAATACTATTAATAAATGTCAAAAATTCATTAATTAATTTGTTTACTATACCTATTTCTAAAACCAACATTCAATGACAACATGTTACTCATGCAGACTCAAAATATCATCTGACACACAAACATGCTGCCTTCCATTCTATGGTCCATAAGACTATTTACAATACCACTGAATAAAGA
The DNA here is from genome assembly GCA_937001555.2 of Hypsopygia costalis. Taxonomy (NCBI): domain Eukaryota; kingdom Metazoa; phylum Arthropoda; class Insecta; order Lepidoptera; family Pyralidae; genus Hypsopygia; species Hypsopygia costalis. The sequence continues at coordinate 482,899 of OW443325.2, forward strand.
AAACTTTAATAAGAAATTACGAACTATTTAAACTATAACGCTATAACAATGTAAAAGTTAAGTGCAACGTTAAATTCAAAGCAATGCCTAATTCAATAAATAACCCAAAATTATATAATGACTTACAAGTGCATTTCAATGACGAAGAGGTAACAGTTTATCAGAGATAGGCCTAAGTATTGTCCAAATATTCCCACAAATCTGAGAGACATTGATAACTTGGCGGTGGACCTTGAAGTAGCTAGCGTAGCCACGGAGAAATATATATGAAGTATAACAGTAAAAGAATAATACACAACAATTTAAAAAAAAAATAAACCGGACAAGTGCGAGTCGGACTCGCCCACCGAGGGTTCCGTACGTAGTATCATTATTAAATTTGATATTTTTCATTTTATATAAGAAATAATGCGTCGAAAAAAATAAATAAAATATATTTTGCAATGTGTACATCAAGCCCTTTCATATGATACCCCATTTGAACTAGTAGCATCAATTTGAAATTTCGACAGCCTATAAAAAATATAGACCCTCAATTTTTTAAGATCTATTTACAAATGTATAGTTCTGAGATTTATTCCTGTACTTGTAGTCTATAACGATGTTACTTGCCAAATTTCATAGTTCTAGGTCAACGGGAAGGTTTTGATTCCCTTGAGAATGTGTCGAAATATGCGTTTTTTGCTGAATAAACGGCCGTAACTTTTTATTATGTAAACTTAGCAGTTTGATTTTTTTACAACTTCATGGGACCGTAGATCTGAGTATACAGTTCAAATTTCAGCTTGATACCTCCACGCATTCTCGACGTAGAAATTCTTGACAGACAGACAGACCGACGGACAACAAAGTGATCTTATAAGGGTTCCGTTTTTCCTTTTGAGGTACGGAACCCTAAAAACATAAGGACGAAAGTTGAAGATAACAAACTTATTATAACGAAAACGGATAAAGAAAACACCGTGGTTATAACGACACAGTCGGAATATGAAAGAAAAGATGCAAATTTTCTTGCTCACAGTATTTATATTTGAAGAATTTGCCAAGGATTCGACAATTGTAATGCAATTGTAACAGCGACTATTTATACTGCAACAAAATATATATAGTGTATAAAAACCGCATCACATATTCACTGATATATAGTGTGTATATATATCGATAGAAACAAACACAAAATGATGAACCCGAAAGTACCAAAACCACATGGCTACTATAAATTACTCAAAGTAGGAATACCAGTACTACTAGTAGTAGCATATACAGAAGCACCAGCATATTGACAATGTAATCTTCAAACCACAGTAAACAATAAAAAATACAGCTATGATTAAATCAACAAAATGAAAGATGTAACTGTTCCACCAGGTTTTATTCTAGTATCATTTGGTGTAATAAATCTTTGTTGTAGTATTCCTATAGATAGACAATTGTCAACGTGTAGGTAATCAATGACATTTTGGTAGAAAAAGAAGTAGCACCATAAAAAAAAATACACCTCAATCATATTATTTCAGTTTACCTAGATCAAAATTAAGATAAGGAATGTAGTGACAATCCTTATCAAATAATTTACTTCATGAACATAAATAAAATAATGTACAAAGATGGACTGAATGCTATACAAACATTCTTTACCAGTAGACCAGGTGATGCAGAGATAAGATATGGAGACAAGACTATACAGTTCGATGAAGAAGGAATCAATCGGAATGAAATTAATAAAGAGTCTACTTAAAAAGGATCACAAACAAAACGTTATGTTCAATTGAGTGTTAAAGATATAGCCAAGGAGTCAGCTAGTTTCCATTCAAAATATACAAAGACACTGAACTTTCTGTAACGTGTAGGAATTTAAATCAGCCTCCAGCTACGGTCTGGCGCTCCAGCGGTTTCGACTGCAAATGCCTTGACAGGTGATAGCGTGGGACCGTGAGTGGCTTAAAGCGCTTAAGGCGCGTGTAGTCCGTCTCAATATCGGAAATAATAGGAACCAGTACCTAACAAACATTTTACAGGACATCGATGATAGACACGTTCGTTTGTCATACACAATTTGGGTTGTGATATTTAATATCTATGTTAGCTGTGAAATTCCAACACACAATAATTATATCCGTCCATTGAGTATAAACGACAATAGCAAACATACTTACAGCTTTATTTCAATTTGCTGATCTCAAATACTTATATACAATTTGGGTTGTTGTATTTAATGTGTATTGTTAACCGTGCAATTTCAACACACAAAATTAAAACTATTTTTTTATTATTGTATGATTTTTAATGTATGCTATGAAATTCAACACAATGTAAATTATTGTTAAGAATACATGAACTGAACTGAAAAATCACTGAACTGAATCAGAAAATTTTACTGGAGAAAAAGCAATAATCGTATAGGCAAGTAAACTGCTATGTGAATCATACCGTTGCTTGAAGTGACCATTATATTTTATGATATTTCAATACCTACATTCGAATCAAGTTTAGTTGCTGTTCTCTATCCATTGTGGTATGTGCACAAGAGACGATGCACGCGCCAATGCATACAACAGCCCTCGCCCCCGCGCCCGGCGGCCCTCACCTCCGCCGACGCCCGCCCGCGGCGAAGCTACTCTCCAAATATAGCCGAGCATTTCACAAAGTGAATCCCTGATTTCGCACCTCGGATTTCCTAGTGGAATTTAAAATAAAATCTATTTCACAGTGAAATTTAAACTGACGATGGCATTTGGGATTTCCATGCAGTCGATTTGGAATTGTGGGGTGTAGTAATAAAACATAGTGGCAACATTCGCACGTTGAAGCTCTGTGGCGTCTTTGTACGTGCCAACGTAATCAAACAATCCTTAGAGCAACACGGCTTCCAGCGAACCGGACCCCCGGAGGCCAAGTTGCTCTAATCAAACAATCAAACACTCAAGTCCAGCAACAACATCAGCCGAATCTTTTCTGGGTTAATTTATCTCAATTCTTCGGAAAGCACGTGATGACAACTAACTTGGTTGTCATCACTGATGACAGGTGTTCCTGTCGAGCCTCCAGCCCCCTTACCACCATCTCTTATTGCGATTCTATTACATTGAAATAGAGTCGCTTATTCGTTGGTATGAATAAGCAATCTATTCAGTTATTGAATCGCAATAAGAGATGGTGGTAAGCGGGCAGCTAACAGAAAATCAAGTCAATTGAGTTGCAGAATAGTTGTGATTGAGTCTTGTAACTTCTTTCTGGACGATGTTATTTAGTAATATTCTCGCTAAAATGATGAACAATCGAAACATTAACAAAAAATAACACGGTGTTACTGAGACCCATACAGCGTCCCTGATTTTTTCATAAAATTTAATAATTTTGATAGTGAATATGTTAACGGCCTGGACGTCGGCCCAGGGGCCCTACCGCCGAAGCTGAAGCCGATTTCCATCCAATATTTTGATATCAAAAATCAAGCTTGGCCTTACATTGGTGGTAATTGTGGTTGTCTTAGCTGGTAACAACCCAGGACTAACCCAGGACCAGGAGCTCTACTGACTAAGCTGAAGATGTTTCTCAATATCTAAAACGTAAGACCAATTTTTAAATCCAAATATTCGATGGTAATCGATATTCTATTGTCGATACACTAAATGAGATAAAGGAGCAAAATCAGGATGTTCGTACATGTATGGATTTTATGACTTCGAAATTTGACGAAATTACACAGAGACTTACTTTACTGAAAGAAAAACGTAATCATATCCTCATATCTGCGCTCGAAGCCAAGGTTGAAAACATACATCGTAGTCTTAATATATCTTCCATCGAGCTGCGTAATATTCCTAAACTTGAAAATTTTAAAGCAGAAATAAGTGGAAAACGAATTAGAAGGATATTCAACTCAATACACTTGTCCTACATAAAGATGACAATCAACCTCCACTCAAATAGCGCCTAGGAAGAATTACACGAGTCTTTCCGGGAAATTACGGAGTTTCACGTATCGCTGAAGTTCTTACAGCTACAGGACCAGCGCAGTGAGCATTTTCAAAATCAGCCTGTTGTCGTTATCAACTTCAGAAGCAGATGTCTAATCAGCAGCTTCTGCAGAGTCGTCAATTGGATATACGACTCGATCAATGACATAAACGACACGAGAATTTGATTCTCTTTTGGAAGCTAAGGAGGAGCTTCCAAGGCCGGCGGGAAACCGACTGGTTGTTGCATCCAATTCTTTAACAACTCAACATTACTACAACATGTAATGTATCATAGCCTATTGGCTGATCTTAGTAGCTGAAGCCTTATTTTCCTTATATAGTAGCTGTTGTTAAAGTTAGAATAGGTTACGATGGGACTGACTTAGTCAATTATGAGAAAAGTCTTTAAATTAAAAAAAAGATTAAAAGAAAAAATTACTCTGAATGTAACCGGATGGATGCTTTTAGGGATCCCTGTTCTACTGGCGCGTGCCTAGTGAGGATATCGTCATAGAAACCGATCCCAAGACTACTTCGTAGTGCTGGGGACGGGCACAAATGTCCCCGCTGCATATATTCCCTTTGAGTGTCCTGTATGTTCACTTCGTAATCGAGCGTTATTTTAACAAAGCTATTGCCAAATAAAAGTAGTGTAATAAATGCAAATTGTTATTAACAAAAAAGCACCTGCGTAATATTAGTGTGGTAGGTAATCTCTGGTATTCGTAATTCGTTTAGTTTATCGCCGATAAAGCCGGAGTTTCACTCGCGCGCCGCCGCCGCGTGATCCGCATACGAGCAACTTTCCTCATATAAATATCTCGATAACCGAGCTCTACGTTTTATCACCTCAATTTCAATCGTAAAAACTTGCGCACATATCTGCCGTATATTGTGTTATGGCAGTTGAAGTTTCTTATGTAGTTTGATGTTTTCGCGGTCGTAACATATACTAGTAGTTGTGTGCAGCTTCGCTCCGAATTAGATTTTTAGAAGAAATTCTTAAAGAAACCGCGTAAAAAAAACTTAATAGCGAAAACTATATTCGATTTAAACCCTCAATTTTTTTTTTCACGAACGCCATATTTGAATAACAACAAAATAGGCAGCATTAAGGCGACTTTAATTATCACAACGATTGTGCAAAATTTCAGCTCAATCGGACACTGGGAGGTGTGTCAAATTTGTCTTTCAAAATTTGATTATAGACACTGTGGTGAAACTAAATAATAGCTTGTAATGAAACCTTTGATTATCTATAAGGAACCAGGGTTCGGAAGGACTACAAAGTGCTCTTGTTGTTTATGTTTTCACAAACATAGCGCTCCAGCTACTATGTAATCTTAGTCTGAAGAGAGTTCAGCGACCCTTCAGGCACGAGCGGAATACATTATGTGTATATTGTTAACAGGATATTCAATTATTAGTTGGCAGGACCACCGCTTACCGAACGTTATTCTCGATAAACGGTGTATAACTAATTATAATTAAATTACTTTCCGAGTATCGTTTGATTAATGGAACATAGGGTATTATACCCTACCGCACCGCACCATTTAATAAAAGGAGATTGACCACGGGCAGTACTCTTAGATTATTTACTATCGTCAGTCTTATACTTCAGCTTTCCAACTTAATCATATAGTTACAGGTCTAAGCTAAAAAGGGTTCACAATTTTTAGCATTAGTTTAGTGTAAGAAAAAGGGTAATAAAACTATTTCATTTTAGAATTTATTTCGTTTCATATGATTTAATTGTTTAAATTACAAAATTTTATTAATTATTTTTAGCAGGCAGTTTGAGGTTATTTTATATTATGGCGATACTTACAAAACAGAATATATTGCCGCACCACCTCCATAACAAATTATACGTACCTGAAACAATTAATTGAACAATTAGTTTTTTTATTTATTACATATGTTTGTTTGTAGTATCTTTATTATACATAAAGAACATATGTATAATAGAATATTAAGACCATGTACATAGGAGGGGTTATCTCTATAAGAGATAAGCCAGTACAGCCACCAGCCAACCGTCAAGTATTGTGTATAATTTAAATAGATATTATATTTATGTAAAAATATACGTAGCCCCATTTAATCCGTAAACTAAGTAAAACTAACCAGTACAGTCAACAAAAAAGACAAGAGATCAAGGCCGAGGATTAGAATAATGGTATTTTACCATATAACATATTTATTAACTTAGTAATTATACAAAACAATACTCTTACTTTTGATTCAGAACAAATCGTATTTATCAATTTCATGTAATGCCGAGAAAAATATTTATAATCCGCTTTTGTCAACAAAAGCAGATTATAAATATTTTTCTATATTCTATATATCTATAAGATAGCTGTTGTGTGTGTGTAGTTTACTATAAGTATAGCTGTTAGATAACTGATAAATATATTTATAATCAGCTACAGGTTATAATACATAGTAAGTATGAAAACAAATAGAAAGGGACATTTTAATTAACACAAATGTTTGTTTCGTGTGAACATCGAACCCGCGACGCTGTTTGTCAGAAGTAGCCATTCGACCATTTGTCGGCTAGCAATGACTGTTTTGGAACCCGCAAATTAACAAGTCCGCCATTGGAACTTGAATTGAGTCGCTCTATTTTGGGGTCGCGCTGCTTTGGGGAGAAAGATGTATCGGAGAGCTCATCTGTCATCGCTGATGACGTCATCTTGGTGAGTATGGACTATTATAGCCGCTATATTCCGCTGTGGTCATCAGAGGGGGCAGATCCTTTCCCTGCTTCAATCGTAACCCTGTGGAAGAGGTGAATGGAAGAGGCGGCGGTGTATAGCGCTTAGATCAGGACGCGTACTCGTCACGATTTCATTGAAACATACTCAAGTGAGTAACAGCAATATGAAAACAAAGCATATAAAAATTTAAGAGATGGCTGCCGTACCTTAGTTTATTTGATAGATTTTTGTAAATACGGGAGTACGGGGATGAAAAATATCTTATGTGTCAACCGAACTCATATTTTATGTATGCTAAATTTCATCTACATAAGTTTACCTGTGAAAGACTCACGAAAATCCATAATACCAGTCCCATATTATTATTATTTATAGCTTACATATTAGTTCTAGATATATACCACATAGGTAACAAAATCACTTAATAAAAAATACAAAAATAATAATAATGCAAACCTAGTTCGTTTAGAAAAAAAAACTGCTAATTCCGACTCGTGTTGCAGACGTTCGCGTTGCGGCTGTTGGCGGCAGGAAATTAAACTCTTGGTGCGTCTACCGCAAGCCAATGTCCACAGCGACATCCCTGTCGATGCACCGGAAACTAAACTTTATATCACCGCGATAAGTATTTTTTCTAATCGATAAGTTATACTACAGTTTACATTTGTTTTATGGCAGAGAAAGGAATATGAAAGGCGCAGATAATGGAATGGCCGCTCGGCTGCGACGGAAAAGATTAAACAAGTAAAATTCGCCGGCTCCTCCATACATATTACAATCCCACTCACGCATTTTCTTTCCTCGACATTATCCCCGAATGTGACATTGCTGAGCCTCTTAAATTCGAGCGAAGGGTCGAGTTACATTAAAAATGTAGCGAGATTACACGTAAGGGAGTTTTTTTAGCCAAAAAATTCGTCCTCTCAAACACGGGGCGGGCACCTGGTCTGATAGTGTCTGGATTTATGCATCCAGCTGTTGTGGCCGGCCGGTGGCCTCCACCCCCGCCGCCCCCACCGCCGCCAGCCTCCCCCTGCCGGGTGTCGCTGACGCGGAGCTAAGGGTGCTTATTCCGCAAGAGTTGCTAAAGGGAAGAGTAATCATTTCCTTTGCGTCCCGCAGAAGGGTATTATTATTTTAATAACTCTCGTAGTTCTTTTGTCTTGTAAATGAGAGGCTAATGGTGTGTTGCATTGTATGAGAGGTTTTGAAGAATGATGTTGTGATCTTTGTCATGTAGATTTGATAGCAGTGAAAATGACTGAGAATGACCAGTTAAGAACACATCACTGTTGACGCTTGCAGTCCAATTTTAATTCCTATATCGTACAGCATAAGAACGGTATAAAAATCGCAAGGGTCAAGCTTGTCGCACTAGACTGCATCTGCATAGTCTTATGACATCGACTAAATGCAAAAGCAATATCAAACATTGCGGTCGCGTGATCAAACACAATAATTAGTACTGAATGTCTTGATAAGAATCTGCTCAATTAATTTATTTTTTGTAATATACAGGTTGGAAATGAGTAATGTCACCGGATTATTTATCTATCTATAAATATAAAATTCAAAGTCCTGACTGACTGATATATCAACGCACAGCCCAAACCACTGGGTCTAGAGAATCCAAATTTGCCACGTAGGTTCCTTATGATGTCTAGGGGTGCACTAAGAAATTTTTCAAAATTCATCCCCTAAAGGGGTGAAGTGGGGGTCCAAAGTTTGTATGGGGTAACGAGATTAGTTGGACTATTTTATTCTAAACTTTACACTAGTACTTCTATAGATAAATGAGTAAACACGTGTTTGCCCCGAATTTCACGCGAACGAAGCCGCGGGCGAAAGCTAGTTAAGTATATAAATTATTTTAAAAACTGATTACTGATCCTGAAAGTGCTTTTATTAAGTGATACTGTACTAATCGATGTACCTACCATACATTTAGTATGACATGGCATTTATAGACTGACATGTTAAAACTACACTTGTGTTTACTGTCTATTCCAATTATTAATGCAGGTACATATATATATGGCTATTTGCAAGTGCATAGTATCTTTTATATATCTAAGTGATAAAAATGTGGCGTCATGTATATGTCTATAATATGAATACCACGTCATCATACTAAATGTACTGTGTAGAAGGAAACACTGAATTTTTGGATAGATCCATTTCATTTTATATAGGTACGGTTATTGATACCATTTGATAGAGCCCGTAAAGCACTTTCTGGGTCATTAATCACCTTTTCAATACCTAGTATAGTATTATTACTAAACTATAAAAGGTATTTAGTGAAAAGCATTAGGGAAGGCCTGTATTCATTAGTGGGTAGATACTGGCTGATGATGATAGCACAAGGTATTGAAAAACTGTTCTAAATGTAGAGTGGATGAAAATATCGAATTTTGGGATAGATCCATTTTATTTTATTATTGATTCCATTTGATAGAGCGCGTGAAACACTTTTAGAATCAACTAGCTTTCGCCCGCGGCTTCGCTCGCGTGAAATTGGGACATTTTAGATTATCCAAGACAAGTCTAACACGCAACGCTACCACCTTCATGTAGCACCTTTAATTGTACTATAAAAAGTTATAAATACAGATATATAAGAACTTTCTCGATAAATACTACATCCGTCCCGCTCCCGCCGCGCCTCCCCGGATCTCATTGATCGACGCGAAATACAAATTTAAAAACCTACTAGGATAACACAAGTCTTTATTCCAGCAGCTTAAAAAGAATAAACCAAACTTTAAAAAAAATACACCGACTTCAAAAATCTCAGGAGGTACGTAGTAGTTATTTTTGGCTTTTTCGTGTCAGGATTTATCAGTTTGTTTATTTATTTTAAGTTTATTTCTTTTTTAGTGAATATTTCTTTTTATTCATTTATTATAATAATGGGTAAGTAGTAGTAAATAACTTAATTAAGAAAACTCAACACTATTGCCTAACTAACTCCTAACCGTTTCTCATTAATTACTGTATCCATGTCCATGCCTATAAATTTCAACCCTTTCTCTCGATTTCTCAGGGAGCCCATCATCGGATCCTGATTTGATTAATATGGGACCACCTGAAGAGTGTACCCTCTCAAACAAAAAAAATACATATAGTCGAACATAGAACCTACAGGTAGGTACTATAAATAACAATAACAGATAATTCCTGGGACAAAAACTATCTTATGTCCTTACCCAGGACTCAAGGTATCTCTGAACCAAATTTCATCTAAATCCGTTCAGCGATTTAACCGTGAAGAGGTAACAGACAGACACTCTGTCGCATTTATAATATTAGTATGGATTGGCGTTCCGAAAAACCGTAAAAACGACACATATATTGATAAATAGACATTTCAACCCTATCACACCCCATAGGGGATGATGGCCACGTTAGCCACGTTGAATTTTAAAATCGTTGTTGTTTTCGTAATCAGCGACCTGATAAACCATAAAAACAATACCCATGACGATTTTTAGACTTTTTGACCCCATTTTATAATTTGAATTTTGGAAAAATTATTTCGTGTCCACTATGTTATATTTTCAAATTGATGCCATTTTCGTAATTGACGTCCCAGAAAACTATAGAATCGACACCCATATCGATATTATGACATTCCAACCCCATCGCACCCCCACAGGGGTGATTTTATGTGACGTCGGCGATGTTGGATTATAAAATAGTCGTTATTTTCGTCATCAGCGAGCCGATAAACCATAAAAACAATACCCATGACGATTTTCAGACTTTTTGACCTCAATTTATCCTTTTAGGGGTTGAATTTTGAAAAATTTATTTCGTGTTTACTATGTTATATTTTCAAATTGATGCCATTTTCGTTTGACGTCCCGGAAAACCATAGAATCAACACCCATATTGATATTATGACATTTCAACCCCATCACACCCCCACAGAGGTATTTTATGTCACGTCGGCTATGTTGGATTATAAAATAATAGTTATTTTCGTAATCAGCGACCCGATAAACCATAAAAACAATACCCATGACGATTTTCAGACTTCTTGACCCCAATACCCATTTAGGGGTTGAATTTTGAAAAATTTTGAAACATGTGTTTACACATTTATCTATAGACGTACTCGTGTAAAGTTTAGGATAAAATAGTCCAACTAATCTCGTTCTTCCATACAAACTTTGGACCTCCGTGTCACCCTCTTAGGGGTAAAATTTATATTATATATTATATATTTATATTTTGAAATCGATGCCATTTTCGTATTTGACGTCCCAGAAAACCATAGAATCAACACCCATATTGATATTAGGATATTTCAACCCCATCGCACCTCCACAGGATTGATTTTTTTGACGAGCTCGGTGGCGTAGCGGTCAATGACGCGGCTTCGACACATACGCTCGTGGGTTCGATTCCCATTTGTTTGCATGAACATGTCTGTTTGTCTTAGTCTGGGTGTTTTCTATGTATCATAAGTATGTATTTACAAAAAAAAATGTATTTACGTATGATTATCAGTTGTCTAGTACCCATAACACAAGCTTCGCTTACTTTGGGGCTAGATGGTGCTGTGTAATTTGTCTGACAATATTTATTATTTATTTATTTATTATTTTATTTCACGTTGGCTATGTTGGATTATAAAATAGTTGTTGTTTTCGTAATCAGCGACCCGATTTTGAAAAATTCTTAGTGTACCCCTAGACGTTATAAGGAACCACCTACAAGTACGTGCCAAATTTGGAATCTCTGGACCCAACGTTTTGGGCTGCGCGTTGATATATCAGTAAGTCAGTCAGTCAGGACTTTGAATTTTATATATATAGATAATCAGTTTTTCAATATTTTGTACAGTTTAGAAAATAACCTAGTGAAATCACTTATTGTTTTCACGCTATATGTAACATTCCTACGATAAATCGCATTGCATGAAAACTGGAAGCAAATTATGACGAGGGGAGTCAATATTGTTTGTTACTTAGTAAACTAACGAACAAAGTCATAGCATTTGCTAGATCTTAGATACAGTTGAAAACTGGCTTCATCTCACTGACATAATATGATATTGTGTATATTCATAACACATATAATATTGTGTGTAGTCTACACCGTGGATTGTACATATTTTAATTCACTTGTGTTTACAACAAAATTGGATTTGCGTGTATAATTAAACTAAATACAGCATATTTAATACAAATAAAACTACGTATAATCTACATCACAAAAAGCATTTTAAAACATTCGAACCGGCGAAAAAACTTCATGCTCAGAGTTTGCTTCGTCGGATCGGATAATTCAAAATGCTTTTTGGAGTATCTTCGACAAAAGAAATGTCAATGTTTCATATTATTTCTAATAATTAGACAATAAACTAGGCCTTGCAAGATGAAAATCAGCATACACCGATACCATTGAAAGAAATTCGTATCTGGAAAATTCCGAATTTCGGCCCGAAACTTCGGATTTCACTTAGTAGGCCTAGCTACCGGTCGGTTCTCAGTACCTACGTACATTTAAGCGTAAGAAAATAGGAATATACATACATGTCGGTAATTAAGTCGCTCATTGCTGTTGAAAATTAAATGTCAATCAATAAATAACGATACGCCCACAGTCTAGAGGAATCTGTCTCATGCGACATATAACAATAAGCGTGTGATGGAGAGGGCTATGCTCGGGGTTTTTTTGGGGCATCGAATTCGCAACGAAGAATTTCAGCGGAGAACTATAGTTGTCGAGATAGCCTTCAGAGTTTGCAAGCTGAAGTGTCAATGAGCAATGAGCCTGTCACATCTGCCGAGTAAGTGATGGTAGATGGTGAGGGAGATATCCGAGTGGAGGCTAGCGTAGGATGACGAAGCGTGTGACGTCATCTTGCTAGGCGGTCCGTTGACCTCAAGAAAGCGGCTGGAGGCGACTGGATGCTGATGATTATGATGATACCTATAAGCGTAGGTAATTTTAGTTGGATTCATACAGATAGACTCTTTGTAAGTAGGTAACTGAAATTTTATAATAAAAGTAGTGGTAAATAGTGATTATTTGATGGAAAGACTTACTACGTAAATTAAAGCACTTTACAAACAATGTTTCACTAAATCGGGAAGTTTTAATTCCTCGGGATTTTTACCGACGCTGTTTGTTTTGTTTGCCGCTAGTGAAACAAAGTTCGCTTGGCGTCAATAAATCCTTTTCCACTTCTGAACATGCATATGTCGTATCCTGTAAAACGCAAGGGCGTAACTGATTTATTTCAGAAAATAAATTACGTAAATTCTGGCAGATTACATTTTAGATAATAATTCATTTTTGAAAGCGGAGGATCGCATATGGTGAAAAGCATTGGAGAATCCAGCAGCTGGTATGTACAGGCAGATAATGATGATGATAATGATTCATTTTGAAATGTTTCTTTGGCAACTGTACATTGCCTGAAACTAAACTTCTTTCTTAACAAAAAAGTTACATTTTCTCAGTAAAATCTATTTTTGCTGCGAGCCGCGAGTTTTGAGCTTTTGCCCCCCACCAAAATTCTCTTTTGTGGAAGAAGTAAAAATAATAAAATTATTATCTAAATCCACAAATCGATACCTGCGTTGATTTAAGGAAGTTTGGTGTAAGTTCGCACATTGAATCGAGAACTTTATAATTAAGTTTATGTAGGTAGGTAGGCACCCATTGTCTACGCCTCTACGATATTGGAGAATACCTTCTCTTCTCAAGGTTGTCAGTTAGAACAATTAGCAATAAATCTGCCCTTGTAGCCATATACGTCAATAACGTATAAATAAACTAAGGAAGTTTATTTTTGTATTCAAATCTTTATTGGAATAACTAAAATATGCACCAAACTCCCTCTACAATCTAAAATTAAGTCAGTTGTTACTTCAAAAAAATCCAATATTAATTACCAATTTCCATCTTTGATTTGTCCGCGAATTGTTTCTATTTTAGAAAGGTCCGCTTAAATTGAGGTCGGGGTTAAAATAACTGGAGAAAACCGGGATGTTATTAGAGGAACCGCCAGTGTTTATCTATCTGGAGCGTGTAATATACCCGTAGAACAAATAAGATTAGAACGGGCTTGCTTCGGTTACTGGTTGGCTTTTTAAAATAACGTCACATAACAGTCCCGCCGCTCTCACAAACAGACAATGGCCGACCGGAGAGCACTGTAAACATAATTATAATATGTGGTCCGTATTTTGTAAACGTTGCTTCGTTTCGAATTGCAGGGTTGTTACAATAATTGTGGATTCATATTTACGATACATTTTGAATGATGTTTTCACTTTAATGGTCTTATTTTAATGTAATAGAGATTAGATCTGGTATACCTTGTCCGGTCCAAAACTAATATAAATTAAATGTATTAAATTGGTGAATGGAATGTCAGAGGCCATACGGCCTAAACTGAAGCAGAACATTTTCAAATATTTTTATTCCAAAAATGGGACTTATATTAAAGTCATTAAATAAATACATATTTCTGGACAATTTACACAGTGCCATCTAGTCCCAAATTAAGCGCAAAGCTTGTGTTATGGGTACTAGAGAGCTGATAAATGTACTTTAATACATTTTTTTTAAATACATACTTATAATACATAGAAAACACCCAGACCAAGACAAACAGACATGTTCATGTGTTCACACAAATGTTTGTACACACATTAACTTTAACATCTTCATCGACATACATCGTTAGCTTAGTCGGTAGAGCTCAAGGCTTTTACCAGCTAAACACAATTACTTATTATTATTATTAGCATCACTTAATCTCCGCTTAATTAGCGGAACCACCGTCCATTTCAGCGGGCACATTCTTACGCAGTTGAAAATATCTAAATATGAAATGTACAGCCAATCTTTTCCTCCTCCTCCTTCTCTCCTCCTCCACCTTCTAGGCCGGCATAGTAGTCGCCACGAGAAAACATGAAGCGTGTGACTTCGTCGCTTCCATTCCTGTAGTTCAGAGTCCTGCGGCCCATCAGGCAGGCGTTGGATGTCACATGCCATGTCCTTATAAAAAAAATCGGGTTGCACTCCGGGAGTGCCGGCAGAAGTGAAAACTTGAACATTAACGTTGTGCATTTTAGAATGTTTTGGAATGGTTAGGGAATAATTTCGCACGAATTGCTATATTATAAGTACTGTCATTTATATGGTAAAATACAATATTAATTTATTGCGCTATCATACATAAACATGACAATTACATTAAAAATAAATAGCAGGACCAGGCATACATTTTCGCTGCGCGATAGAAAGAGAGGGGGATATTACTTCCTCTCCTACGCCGCGGTCTACTCTCCCTCCGTCTTACGAATTTTCGATCAGGTCACGTGTCCTGAGGCGAGTTTAACATTTAAAGAAGTTTTCACTGCAAAAAAAGAGAAAACACTCTTATTTCGCTTAATATCAATTCCTATTGAGCATCGCAAAGAATCGAGCATTAATAAATCAGTGCCTGTGTCCGCGGTTGTCCGGGGACCTTATTCAGTCGTTAACAGAGACAAAGGCTTGTGATCTGTGCGACACAATGCGGCGGCCGTCACGCCGAGCGTCGATATAGCGCGATAACATCAATTACGGAGCGCCCGCGCCCGCCCGCTCACCCACCGTCCACGTTGCTTTATTTCACTAGCTAGCTGTTTTATCTTGAGACTTTGCATCTCTGGGATTGATATAATTCCAATCTTCGATTGAGGGGAGACCCGCAGTGGGAAATGGTTGATCTTCTCATCTTTATACCAAAGCCAACCTTACTTGCATGTGGTGCATCCTGCTGAATGATAAAAAGGTTTTTGCAAAGGAGATGTATTGTATAATTATAAGACCGCAGCAAAATAAGAATTCCTAGAGACCACAGGTAGTTGTGTTTCTGATAGTGAGTGAGTGGAAGGATTGCTGTGAAGGCAGCGTCCATGTTCAAACCGCTTCACAATACAAAACAATCCATATCATTAAGATAGACAAACATAACGTTGAAACAACAAATCGAAGAGTCAACGGACAAGTGAATTATTACGAGTCGTACTTGAACATCGAGTACCTCTCTTCCTTTTCACTTTGACAATGCAGAGGTCTATAGAGAACAAGGTATCTGAAAATAACTCACATTCGCCGGCTTAGAGTACTTATTAGTCAGACAGGAGACACTTCAATATAGAGGCTAAGGACTTGCCCCATGTGAGCGACGAAATAAATGCAATGCGACGCGAAGTAGAACCTCGCAACCTAACGCGGCTTCATATTTATAAGGCAGTATAGACACTTCGACAACTTGTAAAGGCGCAACGGCTCGGCGACTGCTCGGTGTTGCTCATATATATATATTTAACGCTATTTTATGCGAGTAGTAGAATCGAATCAGCATAATACAATCAGTTGTGTTTATACTGCACAAAACTCTCACTACTAGTCTCAGTAGTAGCGTAAGCTAATTAGTAATAATAAACGTTTAGAAGACTCTTTCCGTTTAAGTTTGTTTTCAAATCGCTTATTATGTCATAATATTTATTAATAAATGATACTACTATAATTACTTTCAAGACATTAAAAAATACATGACTAAATGGAAAGTGTTTTTCTCGAAAACACGTTTCTTTTGAAAAATATGGTTCGAAAATAAATATGAAGTTTCGAATCGACCACATTTGTCCATGTATAAAAAATCTTGTATAACAAAAAAAAGACATGAGAATTTCGTCGTAGCTCATACAGAGATACGCGTCGCGTTGCATAGTGTCGCTCGCCTAGGACAACCAGTTAGCAGATCACAGACTCGAGTATTCGAGTTAGCCATCAGAAATGTCGAGCATCGGAATCGCTACGGTCGCCAATTATGGCACAAAGGCGCGGAAATCACCGCACTGGTATCGAGGCGTGTTTCTCTATCGACTCGATTTTTTAACGAGTGCCCGATGTGTCCGGGAAATTGTTGGTACGTGACTCAATAACTCGCCACGTTCATTCGTGATAATTATTTCGATATCGCAAACTACTATATATAAAGCTCATTGTTTTTTTCACGCGAGTTCTTAGTGATTTCGAATAGTAGAGCAAAGTAAAACAATCGTTGGAACCGATACCTATGAATTTTCTTGAAATACATGAAAACGCTGAAAAGATTTAGATGTAGGCTTACAGAGAAATGCCAGGTATATATAGCATAATTGAATAAAAAATGTGACTAGGGTTTAGTATCAACATTGACAAAATCGCGTATAATAATGAGTCTATGCATAGGACTAGTTTGCACTGTTCACCGAGGAAAGAAAGTGACTGAATCAACGTATGCTAAAGTTTGAGGTCTGAAATAGTAGAGAGCTATTAAGTTTGAGGTCTGAAATAGTAGAGCTATTAAGTTTGAGGTCTGAAACAGTAGAGAGCTACTAAGTTTGAGGTCTGAAATAGTAGAGAGCTATTATGTTTGAGGTCTGAAATAGTAGAGAGCTATTAAGTTTGAGGTCTGAAACAGTAGAGAGCTACTAAGTTTGAGGTCTGAAATAGTAGAGAGCTATTAAGTTTGAGGTCTGAAACAGTAGAGAGCTACTAAGTTTGAGGTCTGTAATAGTAGAGAGCTATTAAGTTTGAGGTCTGAAATAGTAGAGAGCTATTAAGTTTGAGGTCTGAAATAGTAGAAAGCTATTAAATTGGAGGTCTGAAACAGTAGAGAGTTATTAAGTTTGAGGTCTGAAATAGTAGAGAGCTATTAAGTTTGAGGTCTGAAATAGTAGAGAGCTACTAAGTTTGAGGTCTGAAATAGTAGAGAGCTATTAAGTTTGAGGTCTGAAATAGTAGAGAGCTATTAAGTTTGAGGTCTGAAATAGTAGATAGCTATTAAATTTGAGGTCTGAAACAGTAGAGAGTTATTAAGTTTGAGGTCTGAAATAGTAGAGAGCTATTAAGTTTGAGGTCTGAAATAGTAGAGAGCTATTAAATTTGAGATCTGAAACAGTAGAGAGTTATTAAGTTTGAGGTCTGAAATAGTAGAGAGCTATTAAGTTTGAGGTCTGAAATAGTAGAGAGCTATTAAATTTGAGATCTGAAACAGTAGAGAGTTATTAAGTTTGAGGTCTGAAATAGTAGAGAGCTATTAAGTTTGAGGTCTGAAACAGTAGAGAGCTATTAAATTTGAGGTCTGAAACAGTAGAGAGCTATTAAATTTGAGGTCTGAAACAGTAGAGAGCTATTAAATTTGAGGTCTGAAAAAGTAGAGAGCTATTAAATTTGAGGTCTGAAACAGTAGAGAGCTATTCAAATTTTGGTCTGAAACAGTAGAGAGCTATTCAAATTTTGGTCTGAAACAGTAGAGAGCTATTAAATTTGAGGTCTGAAACAGTAGAGAGCTATTAAATTTGAGGTCTGAAACAGTAGAGAGCTATTAAAATTGAGGTCTGAAACAGTAAAGAGCTATTAAGTTTGAGGTCTGAAACAGTAGAGAGCTATTAAAATTGAGGTCTGAAACAGTAAAGAGCTATTAAGTTTGAGGTCTGAAACAGTAGAGAGCTATTAAGCTAATCCAAACTAAATGAGTAAGCGCGATAACAAAATATACCAGGTAATAACACCTGCCCCCTTACCACCATCTCTTATTGCGATTCAATAACTGGATAGAATGCTTATTCATACCAATGAATAAGCGACTCTATTTCAAATGGAATAGAGTCGCTTATTCATTGATATGAATAAGCATTCTATACAGTTATTGAAACGCAATAAGAGATGGTGGCAAGGGGGCTGGGCCCTACCAGCTGAAGCCGATTCCCATTGGTTTTTTATATGCGAATATTAAACTTCAGCATAGATTAATGGTATCTGTGTTTAGCTTAGCTGCTAGTAATACCGAAGCTCTACTGACTGAGCTGAAGATATTTGTCAATAACATAAACGTAAGACCTATTTTTTTTCGAATCAAAATATTCAATTGTAATCGGTTTCAGCTACGGCGGTAGAGCCACTAATTTGGTTATCGCACTTACTTATTTAGATTCGATTTTTCGAGACAAAAATTGATCCTTCAGTGTAGTAGCACAGTATAAGTAATAATGAACTACGTAGTAATAGGTTACTTGCAATCATTTCCAGCTCAATTTATTTATTCCACATAATCAATAGACGATATTATGTTTAGATTGTATAATAAAAACTAATTACAACCCACGTGAAATAATTAGTGTACCTCGGGAACGTAACTGGATTTTATCCAGTCTCATAATGACAATCATTCAAAATAAACATTCAAAGATATTCATTATTACATTATCACCTACAATATTCAATGTATACAGTTACGCAACAGCACGAGGTACTTATTATGTTATGCAGTCAAACCTAAGGCACGCACAGATTTGCACGTATACGTGACATGGTCTGTTTATGTAGTAGTTTTTTGTATGGAGTTGTCGGGGTGTGTACAGACACAGAAGCGAGAGAGACAACATCATGGTAATGCCAACAGACGATACATGTATGCATGTATCAGTGTAACAGTGCATTCAGAGTGCGCAGAAATGAATCAATTTGTCGCTCGTGAACGTCGATGGGCGCATTTAACACAAATCTTTATATAGTAACCGGGCGCGGCACTGGCGCTTTATGTAAATGTAAAACTTTAAAGAATATTCAGGAGCACTTCAGCGACGGAACGTCTCCGCTGCAGCGACTAAGTTATTTAAAATTACTTTTGCTGGACTCGTGTTATTTGCTTCCGTATTCAATTTGGTTTTGTGGAAATTTTATTTTTGCGAATAAATGTTTTTGGAGCCATTTTTTGATGGCTGGCTTAAAAATGCGTAATAATAAATGAGAGAAACGGTTTGATGGATAATATTTAAGTTCAAATAGAAATCTATGGAGCTTTTTAAATAACTTGAACTATACACAATTTAAATAAGTAACGATACCAATTAAGTTTTTATAGTTAACCGACTTTAAAAGATGGTTCTCTGTTTGACTAGTAGTTATATACCTATATTACATTTTCTCAAAAAGTATTCTTAAATAGGGTCTTGGATATTGGACGGCATAGTTATCGGGGAAAGGTTCAGTCTATAAAACATTACACTAGATTAGCGTTTCTTAACCTTTTTCGGTCCGCGGACCCCTAGAAAATCACGCACAATTTCAAGGACTCCCTTAACAAAAAACCTCTGAACTAAATTTAAGACAATTTGTTTTATTACTGAAAATAAATTACATTATTATAAAAATTAAAAATACTGTATTAATGTGAAGGTTGGTGCTGCTTTTTTGCGAGCCTTGCTGGCATTATTTATTAATTCAAAAGTTCATAGATAAGACGTCCGCCGTGTTTACGTACGCTCATACTAATCGCCGACCCCCAGGGGTCCGCAGGCCATAGGTATAGACATTGTACTAGATAATAAGAAAATGTGGATTCTGTATGTAACTTGGATATTACAATACAATATCTATAAAATTAACTCGCCTTAAATGGTTCAACCAATTTTGTGACTGTACCATATCGTTGACGTTTCCTGCTCCACGTGAAGATGAACCTTCTAGGTCGGCTAAGTAGACTCGATGAGACGTCATGAAATACATGGATTTCGTCGATCTCCAGTGTCCTGTGGCTGAATAGGTAGGTTGAACCGACTTGGGTTGGCTTCGCGGCGTCAAATTTTTTTTGTGATTTGGTAAGAAAAAAATGATTTTTGAAATTAATATAAAAGCTAATTAGGTTATATTTTATATACAAACATTGTGTAAAAAGAACACTGTAACTGACAGTAAAAACCGCATCAAAATACGTCTCCTGGTTTCCATCAGCCAGGTCGTCCAGCTGTTTATGTATCTCTTTCTATAATATTTGTGGTATAAAGGAACGTGGGCCCATCACACATTCCCATCACTGTGTTTCCTGTGTAGCCAGGATTAATAGCGGCGACCGCCAAAAAATTATCAGTGAAGTCCGTTGCAGTCCCGGAGGTAAAACTACGGCCGCCTTGGAACTCACAATGAATTTAATCAGAAGAAATAAGTAGGAGTAAGAAGATTTTGTAATTTGACTTCCCCGCTTAGCAATGTGAGAGACAGCAATATGGTTAATAAGCATTAAAAGCCTAAAGAGATGGCTAGTCAAGTGAAGCTCAACTGCCGTGCACCACGGATTTTAAATATCTAACACTGTTGGGGACCTAAAACATTAAGTTGTTACAACCTAACACATCGACTCCAATATTTAAATTACAAAATCGTCTGAACGTTTGGTAATTCATATTTGTGGTATATTGGGATAGAATGGAAATTATAATACCCCACACGAACGAGGCAAGGGCGAGTCGTTTGTCACGAATTAGTGGACCAATGAAACGTCAATAAAAATTAATGGGTCAGATCAATCGGCGTGACCACGCCGATATCTCGGCTCGGCAGTTACATAGTCACACTTAATCGCCGTTTGAAGTGCTCTTTCAAAACTGACAATTCTCCGATGGCGTATTCAAAGTTAACGCCCGAGGGAGTGCTGGTGCCCGGCTCGGTCCCGATACCTCCCCGAGCTATTGATGTTCGACAAACACTCTCACAATGGAAGTTTGCAGTAAATTTTCTTTGTTCGAAACCAGTAGCTGCCGCCGTTTCAATTTAACCTCTTTTTTACGCTAATATGAACTTACGGTATTGAGTCTTACTGGATTTACTAGTTTTTGAAGTAAATAACGTTTTTAACTGTTTGACTTTCCAGTAGAGACGATATTTTTCTTTGTTTGTACCTTTATTGTACTTACCTAGAGCAGAGCTAGAGCAGACTATGCTTGACAGTCACTATTGCTATTTAACTCTTATTACGTGGGGCTTAAGCCGGATACAAAGATCGAAAGATCGGGGTGTCAATGAAGAAGTACTCTTAGCTGTACATCAAATAGGGTTACAATTTACAATAAGACAAGTAAAAGGATAAAGAAGGGCTTATCTTTGAAATGTATCTCATCCGACCAACCTTAAAATATCCGAATAATAGTATTGTGGATAGGTTAGTGTGAATAGGCCTCGATAAATACCAAAATCGCGTTAGCAGAACTCGGCGCGATCACAGACTTAAACACATCGGTACGTCCCAGGCTACATGCCAACAGATAATCGTAATCATCATCATCATTATAAGCCTGTATCTACCCACTGCTGAATATAGGCTTTCCCTAATGCTTTCCACCACATGCGATCCTCCGCTCTCCGCATCCACCTGCTTTCAGCCGTTTCCTCGAGGTCGTCGGTCCATCTAGACAAGGGGCGTACCACTCTTCGACGCTCCATACGCGGCTTTCACTCTTGGACCTTCCTCTTTCATCTGCCATCACTGACACGGCAGATGTGACCAGCCCAGTGTCACTTAAGCTTGCTGATTTTGAGAGCTATGACAACAACCTTGGTTTTCCGTCGAATTTCTTCGTTCCGGATTCAATTCCTTAGAGCAACTCCAAAGATAGCCCTCTCTATCACTCGCTATGCGAACCTTAGCCCGTGAACCAGCCCTATCCAGCCAGCGTCCAAGTCTCAGCACAGTAGGTCATAACGGGGAGGATGCACTGATTGAAGACTTTAGTTATGTGTTTAGTCGTGATGTATGTGTAGCATAAATATTGCTATACACTTTATCTACTTTCTTACATCTTACATTTGATTTTACCACTGCCGTGAGCTTCAGTGACCGTACGAGTTAAGTATTTAAAAAAAAAATGTTTTAACAAAAAGACATATATTTTTTCAAAAATAGACGGCGTTAGAGCGAAACAGGCATTAATGAAACATGCTACAAAACACAGCGGTGTGCTAGCTCCCTTATTAATTGTCGGCTACCTTCAGAGGTCGCTGTAATAGTTGGCAAGTAGTGGTAATACTCACAACGAGCACAGTAAACCAGGGGTGTGTCCCGCCGCCGCGCCCGCGGGACCCACCCATTACTTCTAGTTCTTGCGACGATTTGTCGCAGCTCGCAAACAGCGGCAGACATTGTCGGATGCATTTGTTGCACTAATGAGTTCACCACAAGAATTATGAATTTAATTTTCCTGAATTTCTTAATGTTTCTTTGTTAAGGTTGTATCAAATCTGTGAGCTAAATCTAACCTTACCTTCACGTGCATTCGTCACGTGCTGATCAACTAACGAGGCTCTGGCAAAAGAGATGGAGGGCACAGCGCTGTTGTTGTATAACCAACTAGGGAAGTACTTCCACCTCACAGAAGATCGTAGCCAAATAAAAATCTCTAGAAGATATTATTAGTAATGAATCAGGGTCTCCGAAAGTGCTGTTTGCAATGAGATCAAGCCTCGGGATATCGGGAAAGCATTATCAAGGTAGGTTTGTGTTACTTTGACATTTCATCATGATCATCACCATATATGTATCCGCTGCTGGATATAGGCTTTCTCCAATGCTTTGCACCACATGCGATCCTCCGCCTTTCGCATCCTGCTGTTCATCGGTCCATCTAGATCGGAGAAGTCTATCTAGATCGGAGGAGTTTAACGTTTCGTTGTTCTGCCTTTCTTCTTTCTGAATTTCTTCGTTCCAGATTCGACTCATTAGAGAAATCACGAGCATACCTATCTCTTTCACTTGCTGTGCGATTTTTATCCTGTGGATCACACGATAGAACCGAGGAGTGTCCAAATCTCTGCACTGTAGGTGATGGCGGGAAGGACGCACTGATTGAAGATTTTCGTCGACGTCTTTAAGCTTTCGGGAGTCTGTACCATGTAGACTACAAGCAAGTTGACGACGGCAACCGCCCTGACAGGACGCCCCTAGCGCCGTGGTCGTGCGCTGGTATGGGATGCCACGTACGCCGATATTTTTGCGGCTTCCTACCTCCCAGCAACTTGTAAACGAGCTGGTGCGGCGGCGGAAGCCCGCAAACGGGTTAAGGCAGACAAATATAGTGGTCTCGGTGCATAATACGAATTTGTCGCATTTGGCATCAATACTTTTACTCTTCAGGGAGCACAGCAAGCGACTCAGGGAAGCAACTGGCGATCCCCGCACAGGCAGCTTTCTCGGGCACAGGCTATCTTTAGCAATTCAGTGCGGGAATGCTGCAAGTGTAATGGGTAATTTGCCTTGGCGACTCAGCTTTTTACAATAGTATTAGTAGTAGTAGTAGTATAGATTTAAAAAAAAAATAGTTTAATTTAGTATGCATGTATTGATTATTATTAGGAATTGATGTCTAAATAAATAATAACATGTATGCTAGATAGACAGAAGAGGTTTTCCTTTACAGTCTATACATAGTCTGATGCCAATAGACTACAAAACACTTGCTTCACAAAGAGTTTCGCGCTTTACTTTTTACATCCTAACTCTCGTTTTTTTTTGCGTGGCAGACAAGCATACGGCCCGTCTGATGTGAAACGGTTACCGCAGCCATAAAAACGCTCGCAAAATAAAATATCGGTCGCGTGCCGCCACCCCCGCTGTCAACGCAGCATCTCCTTCCTTTCAGGCGACCTCACTCATTCGTAGGAACACAACAACCCTAAAGGGAATTGTTATTTGACCGCGGTATTCTGTGAGGTGGAGGTACATTCCCCAGCCGGGTAGCTTACCATTACGCTCCTTACCTCTCTTTTCGCCAGTCAGCAGGGTGCACCAAGGTGAAGTTGGCTTTGGTTCAAAGATGTTGATGAACCCCTTACACCCCACTCGTCGCCCTGGATCTAAGGATTATAATAAGCCGAGAGTTTTAATACTCTCGTCACCTGTCGTCCACTTCAAACTCTCCGCAGAGGCTCTTTGTGTCACACCGATCACAAGTCTTTGTCTCAGTTAACGACTGAGCGAGGTCTACAGACCGCCGCAGACGGACACGTTGATTTATTAACGGCCGATTCTTCACAATGCACAATAGGGATTGATAGATCGTATTTCGATAGAAAAGAAGTATTGGCTCTATTATTATCGAATAAATATCTACGAGAATTCAACTCTCTGATTTTATTACGAGCTGGAGTGAATAAAGGCAGCCTTCGAAGATTGTCAAGCATATTACTGAATTATGTTACCTACTTATCTCTTTAGCTTTAGATGCCGGGTTAAGTGGAAATTTTGATTGATAGGCAGAGATGGCGTCAATAATGTAGCGGTTCATAGTGTCACTCGCGTTTTGATACGCTGTTAACTGGCCACCTTTTTAATTCGCCGGAACACCAAAATCCTCAATCGAATTGATATATGATTGTGGTCTTCTATAAGGCGGAGTTTCATGTTTTTTTCTACCAGAGGTACAACTATTGTGGTCTGTATTGTAAGAAGTTTTGCAAAGTTACGAACTAGATGGCGTTGTTATCTAAATATTTTTCATGACGAACCCGGTGGTCGTATGGCCAGACTCCGAGGTCGCGGGTTCGATCCTCCCACAAAAGAAATATTTGTCTACATGAACATGTATGCACTGAAAAAAAAAGTATTTTTGTACATTTAACAGTTATCTAGTATCCATAGTACAAGCTTTGCGCTTAATTTGGGACTAGATGGCGCTGTGTAAATTGGGCAGAAATGCTTATTTATTTATGCAAATAAAGTGGTAAAATCCTGCCGATTGCCGAATGGTGTGGCAGCTACTGCAAATGCTTGCAGCTTCAGGGGCAACTTACGAGATGCCCCTGCGTATAATACCGACCCCGAAAAACCTAATAACCCATTTAGACCATGTTGTGATCTGCGGAGGAAACCTTATACAAATATAAAAATAGATAATCAGCTTCTGTTAGAGCGAGTGAAGTACATACATATCACTCGAGTGAAGTGAATATAACAGTGTATTTGTAGTCGGTACAGTCACCTGCAGGAGCAGCAGCTGTGTCACCGTTGAACGCTCTGCAGGCAGTTACAGCGGCCATTTGTCACGAGCTGTATGTTGATGGCGACGCCGCGCCCACTGAAGCTGGTGTTGTTTTAAAGTGTGCTTTATAGTGTTCTTGAGTTATGACAGACGTTTAATGTGCGCTGCGTATATCTTTCCTTGAATTAAGATTTGTTTGTGTGGACGGAGAAAACTGTAGACAAATTAATGGTTTCCATAGCATTCAGTCTAGAACAAGATTAACAAAAAATAATAATAATAATAACTAGCGTTTATGGTCTACTAAAAAAGTTTGACCACAAAATGACATAAGGGTACAAAAGGCAGATTAAACGCTAAAGGCATTGTCTACCAGTTAACCTTTGGGAATAGCAGAAATACACGAATGCGGTTCGACAACTAGGTCTAGATAATAAATATACTTAATGACTATTCAACTATATGAAAAAATGAGCATGAGTTTATTTAGTTTTGGGGTGTAAGTGGTTCATCAACATCTTTGAACCAAAGCCAACTTCACCTGCACGCGGTGCACCCTGCTGACTGACAAATGAAGCTCTGGCGAAAAGAGAGGTAGGGAACGTAATTGTAAACTACCCGACTGGGGAATGTACCTCCACCTCACAGAATACCGCAGCCAAATAACAACTCCCTTGAGAGCTGTTGTGTTCCTGCGAGTGAGTGAGGTCACCAGAAAGGAAGGAGATGCTGCGTTGGCAGCGGGGCTGGCGACGCGCGAGCATATTTTTATGTTCCGTGCGTTAATACGCCTACCCAGATAAACCCTGTGAGGTTTTCGTGGTACGGCATTAACGTGTTGAAATGTATGTGTGAGAATTTTAGAAATAAATTATTAAAAAAAAAAAAAAAAAAAATATGGCTACGGTCAACGCTTCACATCAGGCGGGCCGTATGCTTTCTTGCCACCCGACGTAGTATAAAAAAAAGTATAGTGTTTATTCAGAAGAAGACTCGTAATCAAATTCCATGTTTTTGCGATCTGTATATTTTGATATATCTGAGTGCTTCTCCTCAAATACTTCGGACACATTGTTCGGAACCAGAACTCCATAGAACGACTCATTGCCCAGGGGCAAGTGGAGGGCAAGCGGTCCAGAGGTCGATCACCTACGCGTTGGACAGACTGCATAAAGGCTGCCACACAAAATACTATAGTCCAATGTTCCCGTAATTCTGAAGACCGCAACAAGTGGAGGCGAATCGCGAGAGCTGCGTTATCCAGAGACGTATCATCGTGAAACTCTGTCAAGTGACCACTCTGTCAAGAGTGAACGACTGAGGAGGAGGAGTGCTTAGTGCGACTTTGTTACAACACAAACAAACCGACCAAATCGAGAAGAACTCTCACGTTCCGAATTTAAAAGACGCGTGTTACTTATCAAAATTATGTGGCTTACTTGTTCACATTTTGAAGTGAGCAACCCGGCTAATTTGGATATGTAACACGCGTCTGGTAAAATCACAATATGAAAGTTTTATCTCAATTTGGTCGGCTTGTAAACGTTAACACGTGCGAATGTGACTGTACACTGCGACTTTCAGGTAAACATACGAGTAGATCATATATTCGAACTTAATACTATCACAGGTTAAATCTCGTAAATGCAATATGAATACCGCAACGGGAAAACGCGGTCAGTTTCGCTCTGAACCTAATGTAAATAAATGAAATATAACAATTATCAGCGTACACTTAAAACAATATTTAATATATCTCCATACATTTGTTAATCTGTAATTTGATATTGTGACTCACTTTGCGGCTATTTGTTGATGCTACGGGCGGCTGCCGGTTTCTGAATGGGTTAATTATTTGGCGCGAATTAATATTGAGCGCACATCATTCACTTACAGTATTCCCTGCCGTCAAAATGACATTCTGTCGGTTACAAACACAGGCATACGCTAGTGTTGCAAGTTATAAGCTTACCTAACTCCCGTCATTTTTAATAGTTTTCAATTTTATTTTTCTCTATATAACGTCAGATAAATATACAGTCCGCCTGGTGTAAAGCGGTCACTGTGCCCTTTTACAGTGTTATTTCAGATTCGAGGTATTCTGGCTGTGTTATTGAGTAAGTAAATGTGAACTACTACAATTTTATTTTTGGAGATATTTACAATTTTCCTTTTTTTAAAATAAATTGGTCATTAAAAAATACAAAAATTATATTGGATTTTTTATTAATAATAAAATAAAATATCACAATAAACCATTATGAACATTTCAATTAAAACATCTTCCGTACTTAGACTTGTGTATATGTCGTGGCCATATCTTAGAATTGATCACATCATGATGTGGCCTGACCAGGGGCTCCACCGCCGAAGCTGAAGTCGATTCCCAGCGGATTTTATCTTCAGCTTAGGTTTATGGTACAAATGTTTAGCTTAGCTGGAAGAAACCTTTAAGCTCTACCGACTTAGCTGAAGATGTTTGTCAATAACTTAAAGGTAAGACCTATTTTTGAATCAAAATATTCGATAGTAACCGGCGGTAGGGCCTCCGATTAATGTATAGTCAGCGTTTGACGATATGAATAAATAAATAAATGGTCAAAGATTAGGGATATTATCGTAAAATAGTTAATAATCCACCATTAGAGGCGCTGATGTAGTTTCGTTTTTGTGGTTCATTATGGCATTTGACATTATCTGTATTACGAAAACGAAACGCCAATAGAAGATAAAATTGAAATGAAATAATATCGATAAGACACAAAACTACTATAATTTTACTTACTAAAATCGCCCATTTTTGTATTTTTTAAAGATTTTTATTAGATTTAATGTGTTAAGATAGACAGTTCAAACTACAAACGACTTTAAGCAGTTCTTGTACTCACAAAAAAATATGTACTCTCCTTCTTCATTTGGTCTTTATTGAACTTTTGATATCACGATAAAATTCTAAATTAAATATTGTCAGACAAATTACACAGCGCCATCTAGCCCCAAAGTAAGCGAAGCTTGTGTTATGGGTACTAGACAACTGATAAATATACGTAAATACATTTTTTATTTTGTAAATACATACTTATGATACATAGAAAACACCCAGACTAAGACAAACAGACATGTTCATGCACACAAATGTTTGTCCTATGTGGGAATCGAACCCATGAGCGTTGGTGTCAAAGCCGCGTCATTGACCGCTACGCCACCGAGCTCGTCAAAATTAATGACTTAACGTGGATATATCATCGAACGTCGACGTTTAACCGACGACATCACCAGTTTTAGTTAACTATATCATGAAATTCAATAATTTCATGAACTGGTCAACTACATCACGAAGTGGTAAATTTTAAGATATGGCCAGGAATCAAAAGACGCCCCCGTCGACGGGACCAAGCGGTCGGTTTTCACTCGCTCACGCGCTCAGCGCAAAAGCTCGGAGTTTAAATAAATAAATATTTCTGGACAATTTACACAGCGCCATCTAGTCCCAAATTAAGCGCAAAGCTTGTGTTATGGGTACTAGACAACTGATAAATGTACTTAAATACATTTTTTTGTAAATACATACTTATAATACATAGTAAATACCCAGACCAAGACAAACAGACATGTTCATGCACACAAATGTTTGTCTTGTGCGGGAATCGAACCCACGACCTCGGAGTCAAAGTGGCCATTGCTAACCATTCGACCACCGAGCTCGTCAAAAAAAGTTAGTGTAGTTTGTTTGAAAAAGACGAATTTCATTTAAAGTAACTGAAATAACTAATAGATCTGACGAATAATAAAGTTAAATTATAATCCTATAATTCGGTCAATAAAGAAAACGAGAAAAGTCACGAGAAGAAAATAAGGAAAATACCATTTTTTTTAGTTAAAATAGACCTCAAATATTGAATTTGCAATGTGAAAATGTACAGACAAATCTAATTTATATGATAAAATAGATAAGATTTAAAAACATACAGTAAGTCGTAACATTTGCAACATAAGAATTTTGCCATATATTACAGAGCCTATGTCGATGCTTAGTTAAACAAATTATCATTATTTACAGGATTTGTGAATATAAAATGCGTATTTTAATAAGGACCATAACAGGAATAACATGTGAACATGGTTACTTTTGTTATAAGATATATGTATTACATTACAAAGTACGTCGCCAGTGGGACAGCTGTACCCTACGTGTCTTTCGTCGGAGCCTCCTTCGATAGTCGGCAGGGTGCACCACGTGCAAGCGAGGTTGGCTTTGCCTAAAGATCGCGGTCCTATGTTTAGATGACTGAACTTACGTTTATATTCACAAATATCTTTAGTAATATACCGTACCTTAAATACAAAAATACCTCATTTATTAGTAGCTAGCCCATTGAACCACTTGCCGGCTATTTTGGTAATTTAGTGTTGTCAGAATAATTGCGACAGTGGACATTATCTGACCATTTGTCTCAATGTTTAGCGACCTAAAACCACATTAAACTCGCAGTTCGTCTAGTCATTTGCCGGGTCTGACACTCCTGAACGGCAACAGTGGACAGCTAAGTAAATTTAATTACAATGATATTAATTTTCCTGTCATTAATTACTTTAGCAATAAACATAAATATTCGGAGTTTTAATTAGGCATTTCATTTTGAGATAGATTATCGCATAGAATCATTTTTCTGCATGTATCCTGTTTGTCTTGTTCTTGATCAACGATGTTACATTTCTAAAGATATGCCACAAAGCGTCACAATTGTCATCCGAAAAGTTTGCTAAATTATCGTGCCTCACAATTGATTGAAATAGGTAAAAATACCGTCTTCTGTATTTCGAAAATGCATGTTTATAGAGTAATTTAAGCCCAATAGATCACATATCGATTTTATCAAGTACTTTATTTATTTCTTATTTTTGCAAGAATAATTGGCACCATTTTGCGCTCGCTGAGGGAAAAAGTTAGCAAATATATTAAGATCGATGATATGATCAGGATGGCGATAGTCTATGTATCAACCTCAGTAGATTCAGTCAAGTATGGGTATGCTACACCCGCTTTGTAAGTCGGCGTAATAGTGTATCTGAATGTATACATCGGCATGCGCTTTGGTGTTTCACAAATGATACACGGGCGCTGAGTAAGTTATAATAGCGTTTCCTAAGTGATTTTTTTTTTCTGCTTTCATCCAATGATTAACATTGGATGAAACCAGAAAAAAAAAAATACTAATGAATGTACCTATTAAACTCAGGTGCCATGAGTGTTAAAGTTTACCTTGGAGAGCAAGAATTTGAATTTCCCAAATGTCTGCGAGAGGTGAGTGTTCGATTTCTTAGTGTATTCGTGTCGTTCCGCATCACAGATTTCCGAGGAAATGTATTTCTAAGATCTCGACATTGGAAATATTTCCAGCGGTCTTTAGCTGAACGAAGCAAACCAGGATTTCCATACAAAATATCGACCTATGCGAATCTACACTATCCTGCTCCTAATGTTAACATAAAAAGTGAAAGTTTATGAGGCTGTGTGAGTGTCTGTATGAATGGATGAATGTTTGTTACTCTTTCACGGATTTGGATAAATCTTGATACTAAATATGTTCAAAATTCAGTTTCAATCCAGTCTCGATCTCACAAATGTCATATTTGGTATCCTTGTAACACAATACGTAAATTTAAAGTTAAATTTAAGCGGGATTATATCGAAATATGAGTGAAAATTAAACAAACTAAGAAAGTTACTTTGCCAACAACAAGAATTGCTAATAAATTAATTAATGAAATCAAGTATATAATTTTAGTCAATTCACAATTCAATCTCGATTCGGTCAACTTTCAATCTGCGTTCGTAGAAAAATTACGAGAATTGGCCTTCTGGATTGACACATAGGGTTTTTTTATATCACTAAGGTGGAAAGGACCACAGCCACAGACACAAAAATAAGCCTATAATACCAATATACCGCGCCTTGCCGACCCCTGTAAGAACCTCTTTTCATCCTTTTCTAGGAACCCCATGCTGTATTCTTCGGGAAAAATCTCAACAGGAAACTCATTCCACAATTTGATACAAAAGTTCACAAAACACCTGTGACAAACCAAATGCCACCACAGCCAACATTTGATCCAAGATTGGCCACGTCCGCCAACAACAATAATGGCGAACATTAGTCGTTTTAATTATGTACCGGTGAAATTCAGCCGCTTGTTATTTCCCCGCGGGCCGCGGTGTCGCGCCCCTGACGGATTAATACCGCAAATTCTCCACTGAAATCGTTGTTTGCAAAAGAGACAGTGGCTTTTCAAAACAATACTCTAAAAATAGCTGTGTTACTTTGTTGTTTTACATAAACATGTAGAGAATACGAATAGGAAGCTGTTTACGAGATGAATAATTTTAACAAAAAAAAAACAGACTCCAAACATTACTCTACTTTTATGTATGTAGATACAGGCTTATGATGGTGATGATGATGAAAAAAATATGGGACCGATCTGGAAGTATACTCTTTCACGTATATTCAATCACGGAATAATTAAGTAACAAACATTAAAAAAAAACAACCTCCTCCTTTTAAGGAGTCGGTAAAAAAGTATTTCATATCAAATTTATTACGTTAAAAAATATATAGCAAGTGAGATTCTTAAAAAAAACCTCTCAAAGCTCTTATTTATTTGAGTTTCAAAAACAATTTTTATTGTTTTTGAAACTCAAATATTGTGCTCTTATACTCAATAATTGTGTTCTTGCGAGTGATTGTGGGTACCAGTACTCCGGTAGTCGCTTCACATCAGGCGAGCCGTATAGGCAATTCTTCTAATAAAATGTATGTGTTTACGTTGCCGAAAAATCTATTTATTTAGGTTCCAATCCAAGGAAAATTCTTATCAAAGCGAATTTTCCTTATTGAGAATTAACTCATCAAAAATGGAATCAGGATCAGAATCAGAATCATTTATTTGCATAAAATGTAGGTACATAATATATGATGGCAATTTACCTTTTCAAGGCGCGCGAAGTTTAAAATTAAATACATCCATATAACCAATAATTAGGTAATTGAATACATAAAATTATTATAGGAATAATCAATGTCAAATTACAACTTATTAAGAGTGTAGTCAACTTCACACAATCCGGAATTTTATTACAAATTATAGGTCCTATCATCATCAGGTCATTTTAGTCTCTACTAAAGGAGCACGACCCTCTCTCGTCCGTCCCAGACAGAAGGGGGATTTGGCCTACACTCCCCACGCTGGCCAGACGGGTTGCGGAGGCCTGATCGATGTTTCATAATGTATTTCCCTTACTCGCCTTGTACGACATCCACGGGAAGAGACGGAGTGATTCTATTCTAGTCTGCCGGAAACCACACGGCCAATATAGACCCTAATGCCTATAATAATACTAACTCCGCTTTTGCAAAGCAACGCAGTGTTTTAACCTCCAACTCTTAACATATTTTGATACTGAGATCGTATAGTTTACTGTTCTTGTTCTTCTTTATGTAAATTTTACAAAAAAATGCACATTTCTAATATGTATAATGATGGCAAAGTCAATAACTTTAGGGACCTAAACAAAAGTAAACAGCTATCATTGCTCTTATGCATCGATTTTCAGCCTTGAAAATACAATTTTTTTCGCTTGAGTTACCCCAAAAAGTTATTCCGTATTGTAAAGTTGATGCTACAATACAATGGTATGCCATTAACGTTGCTTGTAATTTAACTTTATGTGAAATTTAACTTTCTGTGTATTTGCTTAGTTTTTTACATATTTGTTCTGCTTGCGGCTTCCAAGTTAAATTATTATCAGCAGTCCTAGAAATTTTATAACTAGTACATTTTCTACGTTCTGTCCATTATAATTTATATTTATTACATGAACATGTTCTTTTTATCGACAAAGCATAATTTTCATTTTTTTTAAATTATTTTTTAAGTTTTTTATTTCCTGCAATGTGATGATTTTATTCAATGTATATTACCGCAGGGCAGCTTGTGGCGAGCTGTTGTGTGAGTAGTCGGTCAAGGCCTTCGTCTCCGACGTGTCTTCATCGGGCGGAGTGTAAACACAAGAAGGCCCGCAGGACTCTCAGCTCTGGCTTGCCTTCATTGGCCGTCCAGAGAGGAGCCGCTAGAGCTATATGCTCCAGGGGTGGAAGTGTTAAAGGGCATCACGTCGCGAGTAACTTCGGAGAAAGCGCAGCATACCTCTCGACATCCCTGAGTCACTCACACCGGTGTTGCCCTCGGCCGTTTTCCTGGCATTTCGGGGGTCCATCTAGTGAGTGGCAAGCCGCCGCCTGCCGCAAATAACTAGCAATAAAAGCAGTTATGGCAGGCGTCCGTCCCTCTTCTGTAATAGCCCGGTATTTAGTTCACCCAGATCTCATCTCCATAACCCATTTATCTAATATAACCATCAATCACACTTCGCCATAGTTTCAACGCCTCCGAGACCTGCTCATGGATATGTCGTTCAATTGACATATCCTGGAGCGGGTCACGGCGGGCGTCCAACATTACATTAAACTTCTCAAAGGGGCCTCTGCGCGTTGGATCTATATCCCCGCGCATGCCTATCAAATGACCGGGTTTGACCTGTGATTTTTAAGAGAGATATATAATAATTATATATATTACATACATAATAATTATATTCATAATAGTTTATATTTATAAAATTTATTCAAGCAATACTATAATCTTAATATATAAAAATTTCGTGTCACGTTGTTTGTCCACGATGGAATCCGAAACTACTGAACCGATTTACTGTTTGATCCAATTTGTGATATAGGACAGTTTTTAACTCAATTATAAAACAGAAGCACTTAAAATTCTCTTCAACATAAAGTTATTTTGGATTGAGTGTGGCTCAGTAGTATCTTCAGAGCCAAAATCAACCTCACTTGCACATGGTGCATCCCACCGGCTGTATGTATGTATCTTCTGTTTCAGATGTTGGAGATTCGCCGAGACGACCACAGCAGCTGGAGCAGAGACGACCAAGGCAGCCACGGCAGTCGCATGCAACTACTAACGGTAGTGGGTGGGTGCCGGCCGGCAGTAATTTGCATGAACTAACCCCTCTGGGGTATTATATATTAACTCAGTAATTAACCTCAGTATTACATATTATATATTTAATTTATAATATGTAATACTGAGGTTATTTCAACATACTCAATTTAGGTGCCTTTGTCTGAACAAGTAAATGACGACGATGAATTAGAAAACACAATTGAGTTGTTCTATATTGATTTATCACGAACCGATCGTCAACCTTGGTCCTTTGAACTCCGTCCATATTTAAACGATAATATGTAGGTAATTACAGCGTCAATGGCTATTGAAACGCTGCTCAAATATTCATGATCCACGTCGGCCTCGTGTTTTTGTATGAAATATTGGTATTTTTTTTATACTACATCAGGTGGCACACAAGCATGCGACCTGGCTGATGTGAAGCGGTTACCGTAGCTCGCTATATCGTATATCGCTCGCCCGTTGTCACCCCCGCTGGCAACGCAGCAACTCCTTGGAATTTCGAATGTTTTTAAGATATACTTAATTACTTTTGTATTACAGTTGTTTTGGTAATTTACAATAGGAGTATTGACGATGTTTGACACATGATTTATTCAACTCTGATATATTTGGCAAATATGATGGATGAAAATGTTAATTTTATTTGTACATCTGTATACCCACATTTAAGCAAATAAAGGATTATATTCTATTCTATTCTATTCTATTTACTGTATATATAGTATGAAAGTAAGCGCCTATTATTTGGTCTGGTAGAACGTTAAAACCGAATCTAACGAACCTGGTTTTGGAAAGAGACGGATTCGGATTGAGGACATTTAACGTTTGCTCAATTCGAATCCTTGGTGTCCCATTAGTTATCTGTTGTATTCGTTAGATATCTAGTAACGTAAATTAATATTGGAACAGTATGGTTAGTAATTTTTATAGCAAAACTTTATTGGTTATATTACAAAGGTTCGAAACTTAAAGTTAACAATTTTCTTTGCACTGCATTCACTATTTCTTATTTCGATAGTGTACTACGTATTTTCTCGTACGAATATTCCGTTATTCATCCGTCGAAGAGCAATAAAGTGATATAATATCAAGATCCGGAAAAATATTGTGTTAGGAACGGATAACTTTATTACAGGGCGATAGTGTGCGGAGCGGACCGGACCGGAGCGGCTCGCTGCCGACTTTATGTCGGACGGTGAGAATAAACCCGATTGTTTGTGGGCGGCTGTCTATGCGTTATTGTTTCGATACATATTGTGCTATTAGGATAAAGAGTTCCTATAGGCCAAGTTTGCCCAAAAAAGGTTGGCCTTCAAACACGCAGTGAAAACGCTTGATTTGTTAGAAAAATCTATTGAAAACAGTATCTTATAAACGCTTCATTACTATATAAGGTCAGATTTGCGCACTATGCTGGGTTGTTTACGATTATGTTGTACGACGCGGCTCAAACTTTTTTTTTTAAGTATTGAGCAGAGTGGTGGAGTATGCCCTAAACTCCTTCGATTGATAGGAGATCCATTTCCCAGCATTGAGATGAATAATGACGACGATTATGCTAATTTGTCAAATGTGGGGTGTAAGTAAAAAAGTTTTGGGGTAAGTAAGTGGTTCATCAACATCTTTGAACCAAAGCCAACTTCACCTGCACGCGGTGCACCCTGCTGACTGACAAACGAAGCTCTGCCGAAAAGAGAGGTAGGGAGCGTAATTGTAAGCTACCCGACTGGGGAATGTACCTCCACCTTACAGAATACCGCAGCCAAATAACGGTTCCCTTGAGGGCTGTTGTGTTCCTGCG
The DNA here is from genome assembly GCA_937001555.2 of Hypsopygia costalis. Lineage (NCBI taxonomy): Eukaryota > Metazoa > Arthropoda > Insecta > Lepidoptera > Pyralidae > Hypsopygia > Hypsopygia costalis. Next base: position 519,251 of record OW443325.2, read on the forward strand.
AGTGAGTGAGGTCGCCAGAAAGAAGGAGATGCTGCGTTGGCAGCGGGGGTGGTGGCGCGCGAGCGATATTTTATGTTGCGAGCGTTAATATGGCTACGGTAACCGCTTCACATCAGGCGGGCCGTATGCTTGTCTGCCACCCAACGTAGTATAAAAAAAAAAAAAAGTATGCTCTAAACCCCTTCGATTGATGGGAGATCCATTTCCCAGCAGAGAGATGAACAATGACGACGATTATTCTAATTTGTCAAATGTTCGAATATGACCAACAACATACCTAGGATTTTTCGCTACGCTTACGACAAACATAAATATGTAGCATTATTGATTTGTCAAAACACACTGATGTCTCAATTACCGTGACATTAATTATGGATCTAAGTTCAAAACAAGGTTATTATCATTAAAGCCAAATTAACATTATCTGGCAGCGAACCGTATAAGCTATCATTAGTTTCGAGGTTATCCACTAATTACTAGACCTAAATATATACGACTTGGACTTGGATTGGAGCCTTTTTCCTTTCAAAGAACAATTTTTCCCTTGAATGCTGGCAACGGATCGGCGACCCCTTGGAGACATATAAGTAATAGTCCTTGGAGTTGCTGATTTCTATGGGCCGTGGCTCCCTCTTACCTCCCTACTTGCCTCCCCCCTCTATATATTAATATATATTAAAATTAAAATCGGTAAAAGTAGAAGATAAAATAAATCACAGCAAAGTTCTCAAACTATAAGATGTGCTATGTGGGTATTAGGTAGATAATTCTTCAAGAAGTGAGAAAAATGTTCTTTTTTTTTTGTTGAGTACCTACATCATATTCCGAGCTTGCAAAGTTCTCTTAGAAGGAGTGCTGCGAGTAATTCTAATAAAGACTGTCTTGTCTATCCTAACCTAAAAAAAATACTGAACATACAAAACAATACTGAAACATAATGAAGTTAGGCTTTATTATTATTATTTTTTATTTATAGTTAATTGATTCAGGTGTTATTTTGCGGAAGTCAAATTTACAGGCAATTTGATCTCCACTACTTTGCGTGCTTCCGCCTGTTTTTTATTTATAATTAATTATTAATTTGAAGTTTATTCTAATTTACAAATATTAAAAATGGAGTATGTAAGTGGCTCACCACGATGTTTAGAATAAAAGCCAACCTCACCTGCACTTGGTGCACCCTACCGACTATCGAAAGTGGCTCTGGCTAAGGAGAGGTACAGCGTGTTTGTGTGTGTGTAAGCGAAAAGAGAGGTAGGGAACGTAATTCTAAGCTACCCGACCGGGGAATGTACCTCCACCTAACAGAATACCGCAGACAAATAACAATTCTCTTGAGGATTATTGTGTTCCTGCGAATGAGTAAAGAGGTCACAAGTAATGAAGGAGTTGCTGCGTTGACAGCAGGGGTGGAGGCACGTGAATGAGATTTCATGTTGCGTGCGTTGATATGGCTACTGTAACCATTTCACATTAGGTTTCAGAAACTAGGTGTGCTCAACAGGGCCAAGCAGTACTTCAATCCGCGGCAAAGGTTTCTGCTCTACAAAGCTCAAGTACGGCCGCATATGGAGTACTGTTGCCATCTGTGGACGGGAGCGCCTAGATACCAGCTTGCACCTTGTGACTCGATTCAGAGGCGTGCTGTGAGGATTGTTGACGATCCCAAACTGACAGACGGTTTAGAACCTTTAAGTCTGAGGAGAGTCCCTTTGTGTGTTCTACCGTCTGTACAATGGGGTGTGTTCAAAGGAGTTGTTTGACATGATGCCCACGGCCTCCTTTTACAGTCGCACCGCTCGCCATCGACAGGGAATTAATCCTCACACATTGGAGCTTAAGTGGTCGCGTACCGTGCGGTTCCAGAGAAGTTTTCTCCCGCGTATGGTCAAGCTGTGGAATGAACTGACTGTCGAGGTTTTCTCAGGAGACTACAGCATAGGGTTCTTCAAAAAGGGCGTGAAGAGGTTTTTACAGGGTCGGCAACGCGCGTGTGATGCCCCTGGTGTTACAGGCGTTCATAGGCTACGGTAACTGGTTTCCATCAGGCGGGCCGTATGCTTGTTTTCCACTTTAGTGGTATAAAAAAAAATGTGGGCCGTATGTTTGTCAGCTACCAGACGTAGTATATAAAAAAATATTCTAATGCTCATACAATTTAGTTTCCATGCCCGCGTTTCACACTATTATCACAGTATAAGCAATACTATGATAATAATTTCCTTCTTCTTTATCAATGGTTTTACGACTCTGGATGCTCATACATTGGGGCGCCAAGCAAGGTCGTCGCCAGCCGATGGCTCAGGGGGGCGCAAGTTGATATGGAAAAGTACGAATTGTAGTTATAGTCGAGAGCTCATGAAGCTTTTAACTTGTAGTACGAGCTCTAAGGTGGGGGGAGGGGGGCAGCTGCCCCTCCCTACCCCCCTTGGCCACGCCCTAAAAATTCCAAGTTTCGGACAAAAGTTCGAGCTGACTGACAAACGAAGCTCTGGAAAAAGAGAAGTAGGCCGCAGCATATATATAAGCTGCCTGACTGAGGATGGGATACCTTCAGCTCACAGAATTCCGTAGCCAAATAAAAATTCCATTGAGGTTGTTGTATTCCTGCGAGTGAGTTATGTGACCAGGAAGGAAGAAATTGCTGCGTCGTCGGCTACGGGGGTGGCAGCGTTCATTCTTTGAAGTCATTTATATGGCTACGGTAATCGCTTCACGTCAGGCGGGCCGTATACTTATTTACCACCTGAAGTAACATAGAAAACAGTATTTTACAAGTTTATCTAAATTAGAATGAAATCAATTCCACCCGTCGCCACGGCCGCCCTCTAACACCACTGTAACGGTAATCGCTTGTGAAACCACCCCCAACAGTAATAACATGATTCGTGACCAACCCCCATAAAGGGCTTGTAAAATCAGGGTAGATAATAATAATTACATACTGAAGAATAACGACACCCATTACGGCATGACAATCTGAAGCTTAAATAAACTCCGAGCTTTATATCAAGGCAATTTTGTATTATGAGGATCCGGCCAAGGATTTCTGTGAATATTAATGACTTTTAAATAAACTTTAAACATTTCTGGACAATTTACACAGCGCCATCTAGTGGCCCGCCTGATGTGAAGCGGTTACCGTAGCCACATTAACGCACGCAACATAAAATATCGCTCTCGCGCTGCCACCACCGCTGCCAACGCAGCATCTTCTTCCTTTCTGGTGACCCCACTCACTCGCAGGAACACAACAACCCCCAAGGGAATTGCTATAGTCGGGTAGCTTACAAATACGCTCCCTGCCTCTCTTTTCGCCAGAGCTTCATTTGTCAGTCAGCAGGGTGCACCGCGTGCAGGTGAAGTTGGCTTTGGTTCTTAGATGTTGATGAACCACTTACACTACTAATAATAGGTTACTATACAACTGATAAATGTACTTTAATGGAATGACAACTTAAATGCATTTTTTTAAATACCTACCTACATATTTATAGTACATAGAAAATACCCAGATCAGGACAAACAGACATATCTATGGACACAAATGTTTGTCCTGTGCGGGGATCGAACCCGCGACCTCGGAGTCAAAGTAGCATTGCTAGCTATTCGACCACCGCACCGGGCTCGTCAATAGAAGGATTGTTCAGGAAATTCGTAAAGGTGTTTTCATTTCATTTCAGGGTCGGCAACGTGCGAGTCTTGCAAGCGTTTATAAACCCCGATAACTGCTTACCATCAGGCTGGTCGTATGATGTTAAACTATGACATGGGAGCGTACAAGAACATAGTATTTATTTCCCTTAAAAGGTTGACAACGGATTGGTGACCCGTTCGTGTTGCTGATCTGATCTGAGCTGATCACCTGGTCACCCACATGCTCATATGCCTCACTCTTATATATACAACGTGTCCCAAAATTCAACGATAAGCGGGCGCCTGAAGGTGGACCTGCTCATGACTACTTGAGGAAAAATAAGAAAAAAAATCTAACTATTTTTTTTTTTGTAATTACATTATAAATTTTGATATTCTTCGTAAATTGACACCCCTAATGATATTTAGGGGTGTCAATTTACGAAGTGTCAACTACGACCACAATTTTTTCAATATTTCAGATTATTTTTTTGTATCGGCAACCTAAGTAGTGCTGCTGTCCACCACAACTCCTTAAAACCCCAAAATGTCTAGAATTTTCAAATAAAAATCAATCAAAATATTTTTTTCTATAAATTTTTTAAAGTTTTTTACCTTCAGTCCACTTTCACTCATTGTTTTGTAAAAAAAAAGTATGGACACTACTGCGGCAAGTTTTTTTTAAAATTGACACAACAAACCAAGATTCCAAAATGGTATAATACTCTAGAAAACTAGCCACAAAAAAATATGCGTACCATTTCTAAGAAAGACTAAATTTTGTTCTTAGTAATCACTTTTGCAATGCGCCGAAAATAGATTATTTGTTGCAATTTCTTAGAATTTCAATGAGGCATGTAGTCCATAAAATTTAGAAATCAGAGAAAGATAGCGAGAGATAACGTTGGAGATGGATGTTCTTTGTTGAATATCAATAACGCAGGTGAAGAAGTACCTGTTCTCAGCATGTCCAGTACGCTCTGATTCTTTAATTACTGTGCACCTTTTGGTAATCAATTGACGTGGTTCTCGTACTAACGACTTTTGGCTTGGCTTATTGGACTGGATTTAAGTGATCTGCAAACTAAACTGACCTGGCATTACTTTGGACTGTGATTGTGTTTTGTGAATTGGACTTCTGGCGTATTTTGGACTGTTTAGCGATTATCATGCCGCTGCCATACACACCTTTGGAATACGCTAATATGCACCTCATTTATGGTGAATGTCGGTGCAATGCTAACGCTGCTAGTAGATTGTATCGAGAAAGGTACCCAAACGCTCAAAGACACCCAGATTATCGAGTGTTTCAGAATGTGCATCAAGCGTTTTCGGAGGGTCATTTTCCATCTGCCAGGAGAAACGCTGGAAGACCTAGATCGGAATACGAAGAAGAAGTATTGAATGAAATAAATATTGATCCAACTACCTCGGTACGTGCCATAGAAGCAGCGACGGGAATCCCAAAAAGTTCAGCACATCGAATTCTAAAACGTCACAAGCTTCACCCATATCACTACAGGCGTGTGCAAACGTTATTACCACTTACCCGGGACTATCCACTACGAATCGCATTTTGCCGTGTGATGTTGCAAAAACACCGGGAAGATCCCCAATTCCTAGACAAAATTCTATGGTCGGACGAAACAACCTGCAAGAAAGATGGCTATTTGAATCTGCACAACTTACATAGATGGAGCAATGAAAATCCGCACCTGATGAGACAAGACAAATCCCAATATCAATTCAAGGTTAACTTATGGACAGGCATATTAAATGGAAAAGTGATTGGGCCATTTGAGTTACAAGGAAACTTAGACGGTGATAGTTATTTAAACTTTTTACAGAATGATTTGCAAGAATTATTAGACGACGTTCCCTTAAGTGATTTACAAAACATGTGGTTTCAAAATGATGGTTGCCCAGCTCACTACGCCCGTCCGGTGCGAGAATACTTAAACCAAGAGTATCCAGGGCGTTGGATTGGGCGACTTGGTCCTATCTTATGGCCACCCCGTTCACCCGACCTAAACCCCCTGGACTTCTTCTATTGGGGTTGTCTCAAAGACAGGATCTATGCAAAACCCATCACAACATTGGACGAGCTTCGCCAAAAAATCACTCAAGCTGCGGCTCATATCAATGGTAGAAGATATGCACGACAAATAAAACGATCATTGTTAAGGCGATGTCGTGCCTGTATTAATGCTGGTGGTAAACAATTCGAACATTTACTGTAATTTTAATTATGCAATAAATAAATTTAATAATTACACCATTTGTTTTCATTGATTAAACATTTTTCAACAACAAAAACCTATTTTCGGCACATAATAAAATATCAACAAGAACAATTAAGAAATATGACTCTTGTTTAAAAATGGTGTGAATTTTTTTTGTGGCTAGTTTTCTTAGAGTATTATACCATTTTAGAATCTTGGTTTGTTGTGTCAATTTTTAAAAGAACTTGCCTCAGTAGTGTCCATACTTTTTTTTTACAAAACATTAAGTGAAAGTGGACTGAAGGTAAAAAACTTTTAAATTTTTATAGAAAAAAAATATTTTGATTGATTTTTGTTTGAAAATTCTAGGCATTTTTGGGTTTTAAGGAGTTGTGGTGGACAGCAGTACTACTTAGGTTGCCGATACAAAAAAAAAATCTGAAATATTGAAAAAATTGTGGTCGTAGTAATTCAAAATATCATTAGGGGTGTCAATTTACGAATAATATCAAAATTTATAATGTAATTACAAAAAAAAAATAGTTAGATTTTTTTTCTTATTTTTCCTCAAGTAGTCATGAGCAGGTCCACCTTCAGGCGCCCGCTTATCGTTGAATTTTGGGACACGTTGTATATACTAGATCGCCGTGTGTCATTTGTCCAGGAATATTAATATATTTTATCGGCTAGATTAATGATAAGCAAGCACTATATAATTTCTTAACTTTCCAAGTACTGTTATTTATTCCTAATTATCTTCAATTACATATGTAATGATTGTCTAGTAACTACTTAACTAATAATTAAAAACATACAATTAAAATAAAAACTAAATATGACAAAAACTAATTAAAATTAATAAAATATGATAATCTAAAAATAGCGTCATAAAATTCTTCCGCATCGCCGTCAAAGGGTAACGTGGCCAGAAGGCTAGCAGCATTGCCACGCTGGATGGCAATGCTTATTCGCTGAGCGAGAATAATATCTCTAAATAAACTTTTTGCGCTCGGACCCCATGGACCAAGCGTTTTCACCCCAAACGGCTGTCTTTAAATTTGATTAACTTTCCAAGTTAATAAAATTTAAACCTAAAACCTAATTAATACTCATCTGAAGGACCTTTATCCAGAGTACTAGTCATTGATAAAAAAATAGTGCCTCGTAAACAGACTAAAAAAATGTTTTTTTTCCCCTGTCTGTATCTTTCTTTGAGAATATAAAAGAATGGCGGCGTTTGGCGCTAGCACGCTGCATAAAGTCTCGGCACTTATATAATAGTTGAGTTATGGTTCTTTTAAGACGAACAGGCAATGACATTTATGCAGGTATAGGCCACTGGCGCTGTGCCAGCATTGGGGTGGTCTCCAGATTCTTTCTATTAAGTGAGATACTTTTGGCAACTCCTTATCTTGTATTTCTGTACGATAAACCTTCAATAAAGTTGAGTGTTGAGTGAAAGGGAGGACATAGAATCATCTTCATCATCACCCTGTATCTACCTACTGCTGGATATAGGCTTTCCCCAACTAGATGATTAATTGATTGAAGCCAAAGCCACCTGCATGTGGTGCACCCTGCCGATGCTCAATAACTCGCTCCCTGTCCAGTGAGGATGGCACCTTTAGTGAATTCTTTCAAGGCTCGTCTCGTGCAATCCCGAAGTGAGTTGTATTGAGCCAATCGATTAAAGTAGATAATCTTTTTATGTATGTGTATGTATTTATGAATGTATGTATATGTATATCTGAATTTGATTATTATATATTATAATTTGTTTATTATATGTTGTATATGTACGGCAGTAGTTTGCATGAACTAATTGGTGACGGGAGCTCGTAAAGTAATATCAAATTGCCTGTAAATTTGACTCCCGCAAAATTACACCTCAGTCAATTAACTACATTATATAATGTATTAAAGTATATATGTTTGTATTTGTTTGTACGTATGTATGGTTCTATAAATTTGACTATTTAAATAACATAGATATACTTTTGAAGTTTAAATTAATGAGGGTCTTTTGGCAGCACTGTAGCGTAGGGTCCAATCATTTGTTAATTCATAGCATCTTGTCAAATGTCTTGTCGACGTCTTGTGTTGTCTTGTCGTCTTAAAGTTTCACTGTCAAAAAATTCAGTACATTTTGACAATCTGGACCCGAAGCCTATCTAGCGACATCTAATGTCAGAAAAAATATCAAACATCCCCTTACGAATACCTTGCTTCTCATACCTTATTATTTCCAAAACTCGAAGAATGGCTGGTAGAGATCTCTTATAAAGATAAGCCCGTCTTTACGTATATTTAAAAATTCTGTTAAATGTGCGTAGCCACGCATTATACTTGTGTACAATAAACATATTACAAACAAACAAGATGGGAAGCTGGTGCCGTCACAAATGACGCAAAAGCTATACAAATGATGAATAAAATTTCAAATTTATACGTATAAGCCCAGCATTGACATAGTTGAGAGTGAAAAATGGGCCCCAACCCATGGTTTCAATCCTCAGCTGGTCTCCGGATGCCTGCGGTGCGGCAAATATGCCGCCTGACTAATGGCGGAGGGGTGGGCGGCGGAACCATCTCTTTATTGTACGCTAATAATGCGACACGCGAGAGGGCCGTGACTGAGGGCCTTACCTCTCTGAAGGTAAGCTATCAAAGGTAGCTTGTAATATTTATGGGAATAAGGATGGATTTCCCTGACGAAGGCAGTATTGTTAAAGGATAATAAGTAATTTTATAAACGAAAGTGATTAGGACAGTTGAACAGGTAACGAAAAACTTAGAGGATTTTACATACTAACATGGTAGGATAAAATAATATATGTATATTCTTTTGCGGAACATGACTACGACATCAGCTGTATTTTAACCGACGCCATATAAGGAGGAGGTTCTATGTTCGACTGTATATTTTTTTTTTCACTCGTGTCGTAGTTTTGGCTGATATAATAGTAAGTGGGGAGAGAACATGCTGTTTTATTGTACCACTAGCTGTGTCCGCGATTTCGTCCGCGTGGAATAGTTAACACGTGTTTTGCCTCTACGATCAATATCTACAGATCGCCTGAGGATGTCTGGCGTAGAGGCAAAACACGTGTCGCAGAGACGACCACGGCAGTCGGGGCGGCAGCAGTCGCATGTTTCACACGCCGCCACGCACGCTGCCACCGCAGCAACTCCTTCCTTTCTGGTGACCTCACTCACTCGCAGGAACACAACAACCCTCAAGCGAATTGTTATTTGGCTGCGGTATTCTGTGAGGTGGAGGTACATATCCCAGTCGGGTAGCTTACAATTACGCTCCCTGCCTCTCTTTTCGCCAGAGCTTCATTTGTCAGTCAGCAGGGTGTACCGCGTGCAGGTGAAGTTGGCTTTGGTTCAAAGATCTTGATGAACCAGTTACACCCCAAATAAACTTATCTACCTATCTAGAAACCATAGAGCTCTGCCGACTAAGCTGAAAATGTTTGTCATTGACTGAAACCTAAGATCTATTTTCGCGATGAAAAAATCCGATGGCAATCGGCTTCAGCTGCGGCTGCCCTGTAATCGAATAAATACTTAACACTTTACAAAGAAATTACTGCTTTTGATGCTCCTTTTTGAATAATACTTAATTGATTCCGGTGTTGCTTCCCGGAAGTCAAATTTACGCAAAGTAATCAGTGATCAAATTGCCTGTATTTTTTTTTATCAATTTTGTTTAATATGGGTAGTAGACCGTGTAATTGGCCGTGTGGTTTCCGGCAGACTAGAATAGAATCGCTCCGTCTCTTCCCGTGGATGTCGTACAAGGTGACTAAGAGAAATACATTATCAAACATCGATCAGGCCTCCCCAACCCGTTTGGCCAGCGTGGGGAGTCTAGGCCAAATCCTCCTCCTGTCTGGGACGGATGAGAGAGGTTCGTGCTCCTATAATGGAGACTAAAATGACCTGATGATGATGATGAAGGGTAATAGATATTTCTTTTAAATAGCATATGGATAAAAAATCCAATTTACCATTGGGGCATTCCACGTGAAGCGGACCGGTAAAAAAAGTTGATGATTCCGATTTTAGTAACCTATGATTATGTTATACCTATATTATGTCCCCGACCCAAATATACATCCACCAGGTTCGGGTGTTTACCCGAACCTGGAGGATGTATATTTGGGTCCCCTGTTTAGGGTAGGCTTAAGAAGAAACACATAGAATCTTATATATTCATAATGTACATTTAGTAGATGAAGCTCTTTAGGCTTTTGCCATTTTGCTGTCTCTCACATTGCTAAGAGGGGAAGTCAAATTACAAAAGCTTCCTACTCCTACTAATTTCTTGTGATTAAATTCGTTGTGAGTTCCAAGGCAGCCGTAGTTTTACCCCCGGGACTGCAATGGACTTCACTGTTCACTGCCTTTTTTGGCGGTCGCCGCTGTTACACAGGAGACACAGTGGTAGGAATGTATGGTGGGACCCCGTACCTATTAGATGTAGGTGAAACGAAGTTCACCGGGTCATTCAGTATACAATATTTTTGCAGAACCATACCTAGTTCACTAGTAAATGGTCATTGAAATTTTGACTAACTAACAAGTATACGCTACTTGAAGCTTAAGCAAAAGATGTTAAAAGGTTATAATTAAATAATCAAAATAGTGAAATGTATACTTAATGAATGAAGCTTCCGAGCTACATTTATGGAAATAAAAAAATTACATTGAAAATCTGAGTAACGCAATTATTGCGTAGAGTGCGCCCCGTGTTACATAAGGCGATTATTATGAGCGATTACCTAAGCTCTGAAAAACGATATGTTCTGCACAGTGTATTGTTAAGCTATCCAACTGAGAAAGTACTTCCACGACTCTAACTCATAAAAAACTGCATCCAAATAACAATTTCCTAATAGAGGGTTGTTGCAATTCTGCGAGCGAGTGAGGTTACCAGAATGGATAGAGTTGCTGCGATGGTAGCGGAGGTGACGGCACGCCAGCTTTATGTTGCAAGAGTCTATACTCAATAGGTTACAAATAGTTATCTCTTCACTACCACTCAACGTAGTAGGTATAAAAAAAAACCTATGCTGTAAATGCATAAGGTCTCCTTCGTGCAAGTGTTTATTCTTTTATTCACCCCTGATTCAGTCAAGATCTGATTATCTCAAGAGTATCTATGAATATCACTTGGACAAAATGTAAACAATGTATCAGAATTAGGTATCCGGTATAATGATTCCCACTTCACACCAACATCTTACAACAACGCTGTACATTGCTTATTCGACTACATTTGCGTAATAGATTGAGTATACAGTGAGAGAGTTGGAATCCCCTTTAGAAGACACACAGTGAAACACTACAGCTTCTGATCGTGACTTTTCATAAATAGAGATTTACATTGCCTGTTCACGTAGAGGATTTTAATATCAGTGAGGTCAAAACTGGTGTTGGATATCGTTGTATACGGTAGGGTCGCCGTGAACAGAGTCTGCGCAGGGCTGCAATCGATAAGGCCGCAGCTTCGCCGACCGAATGGCTGCACCCTGTAACCTACATTGAATTGTGGATGCACTAAACGCATCAATGTCTTGCGACGATGACAATACGTAGCCACCTCCCCGACGTGCCTTTGTGACGTCGAGTAGTTTATATGAACTAAGATTTTGGTGAGGTATGTAACAAAATGTTCGTATCTATAATCAATCGAAATTACTAAAGAACATCTTTGCTCGAAATTGCTTCGAGGCTCTGGCGAGCTCAATAGGTAGGGTATGTAGAGCTGGAATGGAGAAGTAATTCGAAAGTATACTGCAGCCAATTAACAATGCTTATAATTATGTTGTGTTCCTGCGAGAGAGTGAGGCTACCAGAAGGAAGAAAGAGGGAGCGCCAATACGCAAGCAATACTACTTGTATCGCTAACGTCTATCTATGTGACTACGGTAACTGCTTTATATCAGGCGTGCCGTACGCTTGCCATTTTACAATCTATGTACCTCGGAATTCTTTTCATTCGTATTTTTTAGAATACAGTTAGTTTGCTAATCGCATGCCCGATTCGGTCTATCCCGTAAGTTGTTAATTAAATGCAGAACTACTTAATCTTTTCCTCCTTTATTAAATAAATAAATAAATAAATATTCCTGGACAAATTACACAAGGCCATCTAGTCCCAAACTAAGCAAAGCTTGTACTATGGGTACTAGATAACTAATATAATACTTAAATACATTTTTTTTTGTAAATACATACATATAATACATAGAAAATACCCAGACCAAGACAAACAGACATGTTTATGCACACAAATGTTTGCCTTGTGCGGGGATCGAACCCGCGACCTCGGAGTCAAAGTGGCCATTGCTAACCCTTCGACCACCGGGCTCGTCCAGTTTGTTCCAGGCAGACCAGTCCCACCAGGCGGCACTTGTGCACGAGTTGAAGTTACAACAGTTCGGTAAGCTTTTACTGATTTCAGTATACTGCAGCCAATTAACAATGCTTTTAATTATGTTGTGTTCCTGCGAGAGAGTGAGGCTACCAGAAGGAAGAAAGAGGGAGCGCCAAAACGCGAGCAATACTAGTTGTATCGCTAACGTCTATCTATGTGACTACGGTAACTGCTTTATATCAGGCGTGCCGTACGCTTGCCATTTTACAATCGACGTACCTCGGAATTCTTTTAATTCGTATTTTTTTAGAATACAGTTAGTTTGCTAATCGCATACACGATGCGGTCTATCCCGTAAGTTATTAATTAAATGCAGAAATTTCGGTAAGCTTTTACTGAAATCAGTAAAAGCTTACCGAACTTATAGTCCTTACAAATTGTAAGGACTATAAAACAGTTCCCTAATCAATTCTCCAGTATCTGGAAGTGTGTTGCAGTTTCTTTAAATTAGAGTTCAACATAGGATGTCCTGCTAGTATCTTGTCACTTCTTATAGATTTAAGTCATTCCGTTTCTACTACTCCGTCAATGCTTATACTTCAAACTTCATGTATTTCTTAACAAGAGATACTCGAAGCAATGCTCCCTCCATCGTATGCTGAGCAAGCTTGAGTTTTCCTATGGGGACTATAGTAAAGAACCACGTCACTGTGCAAAATATAACTATTGGTAAGTGGCAACATACTCTGGTCAAATTCTTTTATCTTGAGATTTTTAACTTGTTATCTTATATAACAAAATCTTACGGATTTTCTTGAACTCTCCTCATCGAAGCTGGATACGATGAGAGACCTCTTTGACAAAATTGGTATAATATATTAATGGGTAACTGAACTATTTATATTATTTACTAGCGCGTGACAGCGAAGTCGTTCGCATGAAAATCGACCCTTTTAGTGAATTTCGCTATGCATTTTCAACAGGCGAATTTCAATTACTTTAAAATGACAATAACTTTTTTAACTGCTAACAAATTTCAATGAAACCTAGCATACGAGTATATATTGCTTGGAGCTAGACTCGATCTATTTGTGCAGATTACAATAGATCTGTTCAGTATTTTTGGAGATTAGCCTCTATATACAGACTGATAAAGAAAAAAAATGATAAAGAAAAAATAATCATTATGTCTTTTTTTCCCGAATGCGCGTGGTGTCACGCTCCGTAACAATAACGGCTTCATGGATATTAGCGAGATGTTGTTAAGTTCATCTTAATTGTGAGAGTAACACTGGATAAATCATAATAAAAATAATTGCGGATTTTTGGCGACAAACTATGTTGAAAAACTTTTTTTTTCTTTGAATAAAAATTTTCTTTACTTTAAAATAAAGGTTTTCTATACTTTAAAAATAAACGAGCACGTGGGTCACCTGATGGAAAGCAATCACCGCCGCCCATGGAGATCAGCAACACCAAGGCATCGTCGATCCGTTACCAGCCTATATCCTTTCTTTCTGGTGACCTCACTCACTCGCAGGGAAACAACAACTCTCAAGGGAATTGTTATTTGGATGCGGTATTCTGTGAGGTGGAGGTAGTTCCCCAGTTGAGCAGCTTAAAAATACGCTATGCCCTACATTTCTTTACACGTTTTAAAAAAAGTTAACAAAAATACTCATATATGCAACTTATATATTTAAAAGTAATTTGAAATGAGAACTGCTGAAAATATGTTGGTTCTTAAGGAAAATCACTCCGAAAGGAGATTAATTTGTCGCCAAATTTCCAATATGGTGGCGCGAGCGAAAGATACATTAATAAGCAAAGTAGAAATTTGGAAAGAGCATGTCAAAATCTATCATCATCATCATCACGTAAGTGTTGCGCAGTTATCGGTGGAGCTTCTGCCGTCCGCTTCTATTTGCGCTTCAATTTGTTGAAATGTTCGTTTTTGCTGTACATTGTCACATATTGAAATTGTATTGGAATGGAATTAAAGAGCTCACGAGTTTACAGGATTAAGTATTGTATGTCATCAAGCAAACCAGAGAGAAAGTGCGAAGTTACCAAACAAAACTTATAATAATAAATAGCCTATACTTATTATTATTAAACTTATAATTATTATTATATGTTTGTATTAATAAATTACCTTAACAATTTATCGCTTTACAGCGTGGAAATGCGGCCAGCCTTTTGGCCACAATCCCCGAAAATTGTCGGGACAATTAATATAGGTAATGATATTTTTTAATTCTGTATGTATTAGTCCATTCAAAAAGTCCATAGGATGAAACATAGATGGCGTTGCTAGAAATTTTTCCATATGTTTTTTATTTAGTACTAACCTTCAAACGATACGTGTATAAATTTGACAGCAATCTGACTATTGATTCGTGAGTTATAAAATTATGTGTGAAGCAACTTTTGTTATTGAAAAAAAAAATGGAAAAAAGTTAATTTCGAGTTTTGATAAAGCATTACTTTTTGATGAAAAAAATGCAGTGGAAACCAAACAATGGCTTAATAAACATTATCCGAACTCTGCTCCATCGAGGCAAATAGTAGAGAAGTGGATTCCTGAATTTAAACGTGGTCGTACCAGCACAAATGATGAAGAACGCAGTGGACGCCCAAATGAGGCCGTTATTCCAGAAAACATCAAAAAAATCCACAAATTGGTTATGAACGATCGCAAATTGAAGGTGCACGAGCTAGCTGACATTGTAATGATATTAGATGGTAGTGTTATTACCATTTTACACGAACATTTGGGCATGCGAAAGCTTTGTGCAAAGTGGGTGCCGCGTGAGCTCACAGTCAACCCAAAAACAACAACGCATTGATGCTTCAGAGAAGTGTTTGGCGATGTTAAACCGCAATAAAATGGAGTTCTATCATCGATATGTGACAATGGATGAAACATGGCTTCACTGTTACACACCAGAATCCAAAAGACAGTCAGCTGAGTGGACAGCAGTCGACGAACCGAATCTAAAGGGAGCAAAGACGCAACAGTCTAGGGTAAGGTGAAGGCGTCTGTATTTTGGAATGCGAACGGAATAATATTCATCGACTATCTCCAAAAAGGAACCACCATCAACAGCGGCTATTCCTGTGCACTTTTGGATAGGTTGAAGGCTGTAATCGCAAAGAAACGGCCACATTTGCAAAAGAAAAAAGTTTTGTTTCACCAAGACAATGCACCGTGTCATAAATCGATGAAAACGATAGCATAATTTTATGAATTGAGCTTCGAATTGCTTATCCACCTACCGTATTCTCCAGATTTAGCACCCAGCGACATTTTCCTGTTTTCAGATCTCAAGAGAATACTTGCTGGAAAGAAATTTAAGTCCAATGATGAAGTGATGGCTGAATCTGAGGCCTATTTTGACGATAAAGAGAAATCGTACTGTAAAAGTGGTATCGAAATGTTGGAAAATCGCTATAATTGTTGTATCGCCCTCGAAGGCAACTATGTTGAATAATAAAATCAAGTTTTGTCAAAATTTAGTTTTTTTCTTACTTTTCCTACGGACTTATTGAATGACCTGTTATATATATATAATTTTAGTTTTTAATGTAGTTATATTAATTTTATTTTAAGATATTTTAGTATTTTATTTGTAAGTAGTTTTAATTTTGTTTAGGCCATTCAATCTTTATAATAATCACAATTTATTTATATAATAATAATAATATTTTTTATAACTAGCAATAAAAGCAGTTATGGCAGGCGCCCGTCCCTCTTCTGTAATAGCCCGGTATTAAGTTCACCCAGATCTCATCTCCATAGCCCATTTATTTTCCATCACACTTCGCAATAGTCTCAACGCCTGCCGAGACCGGCTCATGGGTATATCGTTCCATTGACATATCCTGGAGCGGGTCACGGCGGGCGTACAACATTACATCAAACTTCTCAAAGGGGCCTCTACGCGTTGGATCCATATCCCCGCGCACGCCTATCAAATGACCGGGCTTGACCGGTGATTGAAAAGAGATACATAATATTTTTTATATAATTAGGCTATTATGGAGCGGACACTCAATTACCTATACGTATGGAATAAAGCACAGTTTACTTTGTATTACCTACTGCCTGCGCCGTAACCAAGGATATATTTATACTCTTAATTTCGTTTATTTATTTTTTGCTACTGCTCCCTGCAATGATGCAGAGACTTGGGAACTGACCATCGGACTGGTTCACAGGCTAAAAGTCGCGCAGCGAGCGATGAAGAGGGCTAAGCTCGGGATTTCTCGGAGAGATCGAGTCCGGCACGAAGAAATTCGACGAACAACCAAAGTTGTCGAAATAGCTTTCAGAGTTTGCATGCTGAAGTAGCAATGGGCCGGTCACATCTGCCGAGTAAGTGATGGCAGATGGGGGAGGAAGGTATTAGAGTGGAGATCGCGCGTAGGACGACGAAGCTTTGGACGCCTTTCTTCTAGATGGTCTGGTGACCTTAAGAAAGCGGCTGGATGCGGAAGGCGGAGAATCGTATTTGGTGGAATCAATGAAGTCTCGGATATGGCTAATATTTATTTAAATTATCAAAATTATCTTAAAAATGCTGCTTTTCAGTTGGTTATGTCTCGTAATTTAAGAGTTATATTTTGCTCTCGAAGCTAACTATATATTATGTAAACTCAGGCTCCTGATTGTCTGCAAACACCGCATGAATGAACGGGTGTTATCTCGAGTCTCGACACACGGGATTACGTTTGCATCGCCACTTTCAATTACTCTTGTCAGACATCCCTGAACACTTTAATTCTAACTTAGCTCACAGCTACTGTATTTCTTTCAAATCTTTTAAAATTTCAATGCTACTTAAGCGACTTTCAATTGATTAAAATCAGTGTCCACTCGCCAAACAAAAAGATATTTTTTGATACCAAGAAAAAAAAAAACAAAATGCATACCTTTCATGCGAACAAATTTATTTATTTCTTATACCACTAAGATGGAAAACAAGCATACGGCCCGTCTGATGAAAAGCAGTTATCGTGGCGTATAACTTCGCATGTAACATCAGAGGGATCACATGCGCGTTGAAGACCCTGTAAAAACCTCTTCACGCCCTTTTTGAAGAACCCCATGCTGTTTCCTGAGAAAACCTACATAATTACTTTTATAAAAACAAGAGAATGGTCAAAATTAGATATAAATTATCCTAAAACGAGCAAGTTAACCCTAGTTGACCTCATCTGTATATTTTCCAAACAATTGTACAGAATTGTACCTCCAAAGGTGATACTTTCGTTTCTCTCGATACGTAAACGACACTGATTAATTAAACATCAAATAAATTTTAATTTATGTACAATGGATCCGCCTTCAAGCCGTGTTATCGAAGATTGTAATTCAAGCAAACCTGGCTCCATTTCTTGAATAACCGGCCCAACATTTGAAGCAATAACGCCAATCGTAATGGAAACATCAGTCAAAGAAACCCCTCAACCCCCCCGATGGGGCCGGGGGTGCAGGGGGAGGAATGATGATTGTGTTGTTATACCGGAAGGAAACGCTTTTATGTTGTAGGTAATCATTCAGTTCGTGATGGGGCCCAGTTAAATTGATTCGTTAAGTGCTTTTTGGGGCTTATGTTTCAGCAAATGCGAGTGTTTAATTTATTTTTGTACTGTTCAAGTTTGATGATAAATTGTTACTGTCCCATAGACTCTTGTATCAAATATATGACCACTGTTCCCAAAGTGGCACCTTCGCAAGGACTTTGATGTGCAGTTTCGAGTAATATATTTGTTTTTGGAATAATATATTTGGTTTTGAAGAAGAAGAAGAAGAAACATTTATTTGTAACAATATAATAACACAACACTAATACATATTTTAAAAGATAGCATTAAGTAACAGATATAAGAAAGGACATAGTGCTGCGTAATGCCACAAATTGGACCCAACTCAGCATTATGCCGTGGTCTGACTATGTCAGACCCCAGCGCTGATTTTCAGTTGGGACCATTTTGTGACACCACGGACGGACAAACAGACGCAATACATATTGTGTTTAAATCTATATATATATATATATATATATATATATATATATATACCAATTTAATACATACACATATACATATACATGTGCACATTATACACAAACATACACACACGCTACACACATACTTATCAATAGCCAATATTATGGCACATAAAACGAAAAACTTATTTAAAAACGTATATTGCCGCTATTGGGTTGCTCCAAGAAAGTTCTGGAAACGGCAGCAAATGTAAATATGGAATAGAACACAGAAACAATACAGAAAGTTTTGCTACTTTCCATAGATTACAGCCAGCCTCTTACGGATAAAGGATCCTATGCCAACTGCTAATGTGCCCCTGTGCACCAACCTTGCGGTTATATCCCAGGATTGCGAGTCTCTCGTCTAGTAAAGACACCAGACGAGATGACCTTTACTCGCACCGCCATCGCGGTCAGTAAACCAACCAAGCATTCAAGCAGATTGATAGCCTGTGTTGTCCTCCTCCCTTTTCACCTGCAAGCGGGCTACTTGGGAACTCTTAAGTCGAGTAGCTTCTATCTCATATGGACAGTATGTTTATCGCCTTAGTGGTATTTATTATACTGCATACCTTCAGGAACACAACAAACAGTGACGTAATGATTATGTCGTTACGGTCTCCTGGTGAAGAGAAGGTACTTCTTCAATCACACACCGAAGTGTTCAACACGATTTAATTTTTTTAGCTTTAAATTTAAAAAAAAACATTTTTAGAACTACGCTTACAATATCGCATTTAAAGCATTAACCAATTTAAAAACCTATATACTCGTTATCCTTTTTCATGGCTTGAAGGATTTTAGAAGGATTAAGCTTTATTTTAAACCTAAGGGATTTGAAGTCGTACTTAGCGTCCTGCTTTTAAATTAAAATTAATTCGTAATTTGATATTATGAATTTCTCTGCCATATTGATGCTTATTTCATCAATTATTTGTTAGTCGTTAAATCTTAGGATCCTAAAATATTTTTATACATTTTTAAAAAGAATTTGTCACATTTTGTTAAATACTTGTGAAATAATATATGTCCTTCAACGGCCAAAGTACATATTGACTCATTAATAAAGTCCGATCTGTATTGTTAGTAGTTCTCTTTCGTGCGTTTTTATGGGGAGCTAATGTCAGATTAAACGTTATTTTATTTGTTTTTAAATTTCGGAAGATAAATGAGATAAGAAAATTCTAAATACGAATGTCTGAAGAATTCATATTCATTAACTCTTCATTTGTCTCTATATGCCTCTAAGAATTTGATACTTGGCTGCGGTCTACTATGATATGGAGGTACTTCCTCATTGAGCAGTTTATAATTGACGATGTGTCCTACCCCTCTATTGTGAGAGCCTCATTTGT
This sequence comes from Hypsopygia costalis, assembly GCA_937001555.2. Taxonomy (NCBI): domain Eukaryota; kingdom Metazoa; phylum Arthropoda; class Insecta; order Lepidoptera; family Pyralidae; genus Hypsopygia; species Hypsopygia costalis. The sequence goes on from OW443325.2 coordinate 538,908, forward strand.
TAGTAAGCAGGATATGGTGCACATGAAGATGAACTTGGCCTTGACTCAAAGATATAGCGAGTGACATACATTACACCCATTGAATGTCTGAGATAACTTACACAAAACTAAGTGATCGTGTAAAAAAACGCAACAGTTTCAAAAGTAAAACGCATAGGAAAGTTATATTCCTTATCCGCTTAGGAGTAGATAGCCGGGGGCCTACCGCACTAGCTGAAGCCGATACCATCAGGATTTTTGGTTGCGAAAATCGGACTTCGGTTTAAGTTAATGATACACATTTTCAGCTTAATTGGTAAAGCTCTAGGGATACTATTAGCTAAGCTAATCACAATCTAATCTGAAATCTGATGTTCACAATCAAAAAATCTGAAGGTAATCAGCTTCAGCTTCGGCGGTAGGGCCTCTGGTCAAAGTCTAAGTAGGATTATTAGGTAAGTTCTGTGTCTAATATTTTTAGATATACGTCACAAAATTCTAACAAGAACAACATTGCGCGCTCATAATTGTCTCAAAATAGCTCATAAAGCAGCTATATCGTGCAATATTCTTTACAGCGCAACGTTCCGAATGATCGGCATCCTCGTAAATGCTCCAAGTTCATCTATATTCCGAAGGTGGTTTATGACGGCGAGGACACTGCCGCTGTTTCATAACACCATAAACTGGCACATGACTGACGGAGTACATGTCGCTACAGTTTATTATGGAGTAAAGGAAAGAATAAATAAACAGGTAGAACAATTTAAGTATGTTAGGGGGTGATCTTCTTTAGAGTGAATCATTTCTATCATCTAATATTGTATCAACTTAATGTTAAGTGAATGTTGATGATATGTGATAATGATTGATACAATTGATATGATTATTGATATGATAGGGGTACGATGCGTCGCTTGTCGAATTACGAACTAACTTAAAATATTTATAAACGTCGCACTTTGCGTAAACTGCTGACGTTGAAATTGTGCGGTTGCATAGCACCGTACACAGCCAAAGCTAGTCCCACCTGAGCTTCGGCGATTAATAAACGAGGCTTAGGCAAATGAGAAGTTGGACATAGCATGCTCATCTGGCAAAATAGGTACGCCTTATAGGAGAATATTGATGTACCATCACAGAGTACTTTGTAATATACTGAAATATACCATGAACCTGCCTGATGGTAAGGATTCATCGCATTGTATGAATACTTGCAAGCCCAAAGGTATCCACCACGTGTTGCCTAATCTGTCCTTTACGTCTTTTATAAAGAAATTCTTGGCGTAGTCTGCAGGAAAACGTCGACAAAAAGAAATATGAAATAAATAATTATTCCATAATTTCAAGTACATAAAAACAGCTCATACCAAATGCTGTACGAGGGCAAGTTTAAGTGGCTGTGAGCCGGCTACATCTGTCGAGTCAGTGACGGATATGGAAAAGGAAATACTAGAGTGTAGTCCCCGCGTGGGGTAACGAAACGTTGGGCGGAGCGCACAACTCCTCTAGATAGCTCGATGTCCTCAAACTAGGAATTTGAGATACAAAGCGGAAGATCGCGTATTTCGGAAAGAATGGGGAAGGCCAATATCCATCAGTGTGTAGATATAGCCTGATAATACGATTAATTATGATGATGTTACGTAGTAAGAAAATAAGAGAATTCTTTGCTCATTTTCTTTGTCCTTAACTTACAGAATCTTCTTCATCAAACCTTATTCATCCCACTGCTGGGATAGGGGTCTCCCCTTAATCGAAGTGGTTTAGAGCGCTGCTCAACTACGGGTTGGCAGAGGCCAGTGTTCTCAAAAGGCCTGAAGGCCACTGCCTTGGCTTAACGACTGTCATCTATAATGACAAGAGTAGTTAAAGTGTAATACTTACAGAATATTGGCAATGTAAATAAAAATATTTATTTAAAATTGTTAGTGCTACGTAAAACTAAAAGAAGAAATATAAACTAATCTTAAAAAGATTATCGATAAGTTTCAGAGATGAGCTCATAATGATCGGCGCAAGAAAACGAAGAGTGATAAAAGTCACTAATGTAACTGAATCTGAGCTAATGACAATCGAGCAGATGGCGCTCCGCTCGCGCCGGCGGAGTTATTTCACAAAGTATTTATAAACATCAATGTGCCGACATCTGGTGCGATCTGCACTCCATTATTAACGCCCATTCCCGCGAACTCGCGAACTGTGTGTCAATTCGAGGCAATATCCCTTTATCGGCAAAAGATAATATGAGATTGCGCATGCTGGCGGTTTACATCTCACGTAATGAACTTGTTTATTTTTGATGTATAAAGTTACCTTGTTAGCGACGCGAATTACTCCCAGTGTCGTTAAATTGCCAATTTGCAGTGTATTATCATAGTATGAACTCATCTACAGAGTGAAATTAGGATGGGCGCCGTCCGAGCCACCTCAGTTTCGCATCCCTAAATTGCCGCGTAAATATCGCCACTGTTTCGAAATTGGGCTATTTAGATTAATTCGCGCGCATTAAGATTATTTCTCGCGGATCGTGCGTCGTAAACGTTTTTCGTACGGCGTTAGAACTGCGAAGGCCTCATTTTGTTGGCTGGCGAAGTCGCGTCTACGGGGATATCTTTCCGGGTCATAAACCGCCGCCGCAGAAATTAAATTATCTGCGCTAGGTACGTGCCACGTGGTGGTGACGGCACTCTCGATGCGGTGCGCGGTTCGCGGCGACGAACGCCGCGTCGCGTCGCGCCGGGCGACGTCTGCTGGCACCCTAATAATCTGAATCAATACTCGTTTAATTTTAGACGCGAGACTGAGGGCCCAGCTTTTAAATGTTGCATGTTTTTATATGAAATATGATGTTGTTCATTTATTTTTGCCAATGTTTGCAAAATATATTCACAGCTTTCGACAACCCGCCATTGAGCAGCGTGGTTGAATACGCTCTAAACCCCTTCGACTGAGGGGAGTCCTGTATCTCAGCAGTGGGATGAATAAGGGCTGAGCCAAAGTCTTCGTCTGCACGTGGTGTACGCTGTCGACTAGCGAAAGGCCTCTTTCGGCACTCTCTCTTTCGGCCTCTCAAAACAGACGTGGGGTACAGCGTATTTCGAAGCTGCCTGACAGGGGAAGCAAAGTACTTTCACTTCACAGAATTCCCATGAGCGTTGTTGTGTTCCAGTGAGTGAGTGAGGTCACCAGAAAGGAATTGCTGAGCAGGCAGCGGAGGTGACGGTGCGCGAGCGATATTTAATGTTGCAAGCATTAATATTGTTATGATAGCCGCATGTTGTGAAGCGGCCGTATGCTTGACTGCCACCCGACCTAGTATACAAAAAAAATATTTCATAGTTCTTGAATTCTATAACGTAATGGCCGTAATAGGCGTGGTACCTATGTAATAATAAAAGGGAATAATTAATACTGACGTCTGTGTGCTGCTATCATTAATAATAAATAAACTTTGATATTTTTTAATAATCTTAGTGCGAGTAGGTCGCACTAAATGGAAGCGTAGCCTAAATAACGAAGGACATATTAATTTATGAACATATAACACGCTATAAAAGATAACAACTCTGAACATACTAATAAATAAACCAATGACGCAAAATTCCATAGAAGGTAGTACAGACACTGAAATGTTTTCTGAAATAATAATTAAATGGGTTTTTATAATATGGTATGTGAATTAATTAACGAACGGATGATAGTCACACACTATGTTGCAGAATATGCCAAAGCAAATATTGAAAACCGGCTGCTAATGAAAACAGTCATAGGACCGTATCATAGCAGTTCGCAATAATAAAGAATGCATCGAATGGAATGGATTTTTTTAAAGCTATTGCGATTAAATATTTCTAGGAATATTGATTTGACGAGACGAACTTCTTAGCTTCCATGGATTCACCGTGCGGGTGCCGGGTCCATCGTGTGGTAGAGAGAGAAACCCAAGCAGATCCCGAGACTTGTGACACGGGTGTAGGTTTAAGGGGCCCCTTTCCGACGTACATCAACACTCACCTTCACTACTTGTGTTTCTCTCCCTGCCCTGCCAAATCTGGTATGAACCTGCTAATGCAGCTTTAGATACTCGTTCCAATTTAATATTCATTTAAGAAAAACGTATTTATTTTTGTTATCATCATCAGGTCATCTCAGTCTCCACTACAGGAGCACGACCCTCTCTCGTCCGTCCCAGACAGAAGGAGGATTTGGCCTACACTTGGTTGGGGAGGCCTGATCGATGTTTGGTAATGTATTTCCCTTAGTCGCCTTGTACAACATCCACGGGAAGAGACGGAGTGATTCTATGCTAGTCTGCCGGAAACCACACGGCCAAGGTACAATGTTATAGTAAAAGGTACAATGTTATAATAAAATATATTTGTCTTATTTATGAATAGGTACTTAATAAATATTTTATGTTCACTAAAGTTCATTAAACTCCCCAGATACTCGTATGTAAAATATTGGTGATAATCTATATATGTAAAGATAATGTACATCTTCAATTTTGAATTCGCCGCGAGGTTGGTGCGTTTGTGTCGATGGCCGATGAATGTCGAGTGACTTGTCAGAAAAAAACAATATGGTGGAGGATTATATTAATTTCAGTATGGTTTTTGTACAATAAATAAATAGTTTAATAATGTGAAGTGAATGTGGAAGATAGTGGACATTTAATAAATAAACTCGAATTGTCGTTTCTTCGTTTACAGAGCAACACAATTGTTTATTTAGTGCGCCAGTCCTATTAGATAAATTTCACATTATAAAACGACAATTCGACTTGGATATATATCACAAGGACATAGCAACAACCAATACATAATGGAGAAACTTCGTTTTGAATTTAGATTATTACCTACAAGTGATGGGAAATCAAACAATTATTGCATAACCTCAATAACTACATGTGATAATAAAATATATGTAATACCAGAAGAGTTGCAGTCAGCTGGTCATCATAAAGAAATAATAAAAACAGCTGCTTACAACAAAGTGAAAAATAGTTTAGCGAAAAGATACCAAACAAGAAATATATGGATAACTATGACAGAAGAGTTAAGAAAAACTTACATGGATGAAGATGGTAATTTGCAATTTGGAAATCAGTTTCTAGAAGAATTGAATGAAGAAAAACATATTATTGGACAACAAAAAGAAACAGATACATTGGAGAAATTATTTAAAAAATTGATAGAAAATACACAAGCAAGTAAACAGCAGAGCTTAAAAAATATTGCAGAAAAGTTTGTAATTGAAAAATGGACAAGCAAAAATACAAATGCAGGTCAGTGGATTGATATTTTTGAAAAAGAATGTTTACGTTTTGATGTCACGACCGATGAGAAAAAAATTGAAATACTCAGATTATTTATGGATAAGAGTTGTGTAGATTGGTATAGTTCGATGATTATAAAACTAACGATAAACTCAGAATGGTTAATATGGAAAAATAAGTTTTGTGAAACATTTGCTAACAAAGGTTGGAATCCAGTTACTTACGCTCTATTATTTAAATACAGAGATGGTTCATTATTGGATTATGCTATGAGAAAAGAAAAACTTTTATTGGATATGAGAAGAACAATAGATATGGGCACTTTGGTAGATCTTATTGCAGCGGGTTTACCTGAATTTATACTTAATAAAATTGATAGAGAAGCACTAAAAGATACAGTGGATTTATTTAATGAAGTAAACAAATATGAACACTTGGTTAATAAAAAAACTTTTATAGCTAAAAAAAGGTATGGAATTCCAAGAAATAATAATAATAATGAAGAATTAAACCCATGTAAAATTTGTGAAAAATTAAATAAAGGCACTCGTTATCATCCTGAGACCGCATGTTGGTTTAGAATCAAAGAGGAGGATAAGCCAAAGAAAAGTTTCATTAAACATGTAAACAATTCAGTGATAGAAGCCGAGTTAAATGAAACTGATCAAAAAAACGAATAGCAACACCGTTAATAAATGTCAAACTACTGTTGAATGATGAGTTGGAAACATATGGAGTTTACGATTCGGGTTCAAATGTTTCCCTGATTAATTCCAAATTGTTGAAACTAAAAGGAAAAGGAAACTGCTTGAATAAAGCAGATCTAGTAACAATAGGCTATTTTCCAATGTTTAAAATTTGTATAAATTATTTAACAATATCGTAAAACACAGAAAACTATAAAGATCTGCAAACTTTCATTCTAATATCTTCAGTCAGACATTTTTTAGCGTCGATCAAAGTTTGGCGGGAAAGTCCATTTTAAAAGTATGAAATTATTAAAAAATAATATTTCCATTGGAGAAGCAATAAAAAATGCTATAACTTTTATTATGTTACTAATCACATAAACGTAATATTTAACATAGCTGTCGTACAAATTTCTGATTTGATGCATACAAAATACAAACCTGTGACGTCATAATTCAGTAGTCTTTTGTATGGAGCGTTTTGGGGCTGTCTAAAAATTGTGATTTTCAAATTACCATATCTCGAGAGATTTTTGTGCTATCGAAGTAATTCTTTCACCTATGGTTATATTATGGAGACGTCCCTACATATCAAACAGAAAAAAATGTTAGTCAAATAGCCTATTAACGGTGTTACAAAAGCAAATGGTTTGACGACTTTAAAAATAAAAATTTTTGAATTGGAAAATATGGTTGATGTATACATCATCGATGAAGAAAATTTCAAATATGATTTTTTGATTGGTTTGGACATGATAAAAATGTTCAGACTAACGCAAAATGAAGACTTGAAAATAACACAGAAAAAATACCTGAAAAATAAAAACAAAATTGAACAAATATCTATGAATATGAAAACAAATACTGAATTAAAAAGTAAAGAAAAGAAGAATAGTATAGCTAAAGAATGCAAAATAAATTTCAACGAGCACATAAAAGAAGAAGATTTTGAAATAAAGATAAATCACTTAAGTCAGCATCAAAAATCAGAAATCTATAAACTAATTAACAAATATAAGTCAGTTTTTGCAAAAAACAAATATGATGTTGGTACTGTTAGTGGATATGAAGCGAGGATAGACTTGATAGTGGATAAATATTGTTGTAAGAGACCTTACAGATGCACAATGGAAGACAAAAAAGAAATAGAAGAACAAGTAGCACATTTATTAGATAACAAATTGATAGAAGAATCCTACAGTCCATTTGCTGCACCGGTAACTTTAGCATATAAAAAAGAAGAAAACAGAAAATCCAGACTCTGTATTGACTTTAGAGACTTGAACAAAATAGTAGTCCCTCAAGCTCAACCATTTCCTTTAATTGAAGACCTTATGACAAAGACCAGGAATTGTAATTTTTTTTCAAGTTTGGATATCAATTCAGCATTTTGGGCTATTCCTTTACGAATCGAAGATAGAAAGAAAACAGGTTTCGTAACACAAGAAGGACATTTCCAATGGACTTGCCTGCCGTTTGGTCTAAAGACGTCACCGGCGATTTTTCAGAGGATATTGAGTAACATATTGAGAAAGTATAAACTTACTGATTTTGCCGTGAACTACATTGATGATATTTTAATTTTTTCAGAAAGTTTTTTAGATCATATTAATCATCTAACACAGTTATTAGAAGCAATCAAAGCAGAAGGTTTCAGATTAAAGTTTACAAAATGCACATTTGCATCAGACTCCGTAAAATATCTGGGTCATATAATTCACAACAATTCAATAAAACCAGTGAAGGATAATTTGATTTCGATAAAGGAATTTCCTATTCCAAAAACACAAAAAAATGTAAGACAATTTCTAGGGAAAATTAATTTTTACAATGAATACATACCAAAGAGTGCAATCATATTAGACCCATTACATAATTTACTTAGAAAAAATCAAAAGTTTGTTTGGTCTAATGAATGCCAAAAAGCATTTGAAATTATAAAAAGCCTACTTTGCAGCCAACCAGTTCTGGAAATTTTTGACGCAAATTTACCAATAAATATTTATACAGATGCTTCATTAAAAGGCGTTGGAGCCATATTAAAACAGATGCAACCCAATGGAACAGAAAAACCAGTGGCTTATTTTTCAAAAAAACTTAACGAAACCCAAAAGAAAAAAAAAGCAATATATTTAGAATGTCTAGCGATCAAAGAAGCTGTAAGATACTGGCAATACTGGTTAAAGGAAGAATGTTTACTGTTTATTCTGACCACAAACCATTAGAAAATATGAATCTGAAATCAAGAACCGACGAAGAGCTTGGTGACTTAACATATTACCTATCACAATATGATTTTACAATAAAATATGCTCCAGGAAAACAAAATTTAGAAGCAGACTGCCTAAGTAGAAATCCAGTGTTAGAATCAAGTGAAAATACAGATGAACAATTGAAAATTGTTAACTTGGTAAAATTGGAAGATATTATAACAGATCAAAATAAAAACGAAGAAATACAGAATAATAAAAATAAACTTATTGAAAAACATAGCGTATATTTGAAAAAAATCAAGAAAAGAGATAAAATAATTATATCGGAAGAATATAGTATTGAACTTGTAAAGGACATACATAAAAATTTATGTCATATAGGAATCGGACAAATCCAAAAAATGATTAGTCCTTTCTACACTACAAATAATTTGTTGAAGAATATAAAAAAGGTTTGCAGAAGTTGCGAAATTTGTATAAAAAATAAATCACGTGGACATGACAAATATGGCTTTATGTCTCAGCTAGGTCCGGCTACAAAAGCTTTTGAAATTATTTCCTTAGACACAATTGGAGGTTTTGGTGGTTCAAGATCTACAAAAAAATATCTACATCTGTTAGTAGACCATTTTACAAGATACGCATTTATTTTAACCTCAAAGACTCAGAGTGCAACAGATTTTATAAAATTACTAAAAAATATATCAGAAACAGAGGACATTGGCATGCTTCTCACCGACCAATATCCAGGAATCAACTCCAAAGAGTTCAAAAAATTCATGAAGGACAAAGGAATACCAATGGTTTTTACAGCTGTAAATGCACCATTCTCTAATGGCTTAAATGAGAGATTAAATCAAACATTGGTGAACAAAATCAGATGCACAATAAATGAAAAGGGAGAAAAGAGATCTTGGACAACAATAGCTCATGAATGTGTAAAAAAATATAATAATACTAATCACACAGTTACTGGATTTACCCCAAGTTATCTTTTATATGGTACAGACACTACAATTTTGCCAAATGAATTTAAGAGTGAAAAATCAAGCATTAATTGGATTAAAGACAAGAAAATAGCACTGGAGAATACAATAAAATCTCACAAATACAACAAAATACTATTTGACAAAAATCGAAAATATTGGGAATTTAACGTAGGAGACATGGTGTATGTAGAAAATGGAAACAAGTTAAACAGGAAAAAATTAGATGAACTAAAAATTGGACCATATGAGATTATACAAAAAATTTCAAATTCAATATTCAGAATAGATACAGGTCACACAAAAACTGAATCAAATCTTTTCCATATTACAAAACTTATCCCAGTTCCTATATCAGAGAAGAATGAAGTAAGAGAGAACGACATTGTTTAGTGAAAATTTCCTGAAAATTTTCTACAGCAAGGGGGGAAGATGTAAAGATAATGTACATCTTCAATTTTGAATTCGCCGCGAGGTTGGTGCGTTTGTGTCGATGGCCGATGAATGTCGAGTGACTTGTCAGAAAAAAACAATATGGTGGAGGATTATATTAATTTCAGTATGGTTTTTGTACAATAAATAAATAGTTTAATAATGTGAAGTGAATGTGGAAGATAGTGGACATTTAATAAATAAACTCGAATTGTCGTTTCTTCGTTTACAGAGCAACACAATTGTTTATTTAGTGCGCCAGTCCTATTAGATAAATTTCACATTATATATATATAAAAGAAAGTCGTGTTTGTTACAACACTTATAACTCGAGAACGGCTGGACGGATTGCCATGGTTTTTGATTTGTTGGATTTGTCTCCGTCCAGAATAGCAGAATAACTATTAAAAACATTGGAAAATTTACGAAAAAAATAAAATAAAAGAAAAATCATTTTTCCATACAAAATGTTCGTGGATGTCGGACCTGTCAAACGTGACGTTAACGTGCGTACGTCAAATGTATGCGTGCGTTCAGAAATGTGGGTATAGGATAATAAGTATTAAAACATTGACAAAATTGTCGAAATATTAAATTTGAAAACGGATTGGGATATTTATTGATTTTAAATTAAATGTCAAATCGATTGGTCTAACTTTTACGTCGCGAAAGTTGTCCGTTGTTGTTTTGAAAATTGTTTATGAATGAATGCTTGAAAATGAATATTAATTGGTTGTCAAGTGTCATGGTACTTTATTTTGTGACATAGTAAAATACTGAACTTAATATTTACCCACTGCTGGGTAATATTAAATACGGGTCTTCCTTCAACTGAATATGTTTCGAGCATACTCCACCACGCTGCTCAACTGCGAGTTGGCGGACGCCAGTAATTTCAAGCCGCCTAAAGGCCACTTGGCTTAACGACTGCCATCTAATGATAACAACCAGGACCGACGGCTTAACGTGCCTTCCGAAGCACGGAGGAGCTCGAGATAATCTAATGATAACAACCGGGACCGACGTCTTACGTGCCTTCCGAAGCACAGAGGAGCTCGAGATAATCTAATGATAACAACCGGGACCGACGTCTTACGTGCCTTCCGAAGCACGGAGGAGCTCGAGATAATCTAATGATAACAACCGAGACCGACGGATTAACGTGCCCTCCGAAGCACGGAGGACCTCGAGTTAATCTAATGATTACAACCGGGACCGACGGATTAACGTACCTTCCGAAGCACGGAGGAGCTCGAGATAATATAAACTCATCCATGGACAGGCTACGGTTGACGTTGCTTAACTTGCGTGTACAATTAGACTGACACGTGCAATGACGCCATCGTGCTTCTCTATTATTTTCTATTATTCATTATATTAATTTCAAGACATCATAAATTTTGTTCAACTAATATGTATACCACGACATTCATTGACAATTAGGCGGTACGAAGTTCGCCGGGCCAGCTAGTTTTATTATAAAACATACTTATACAAAATCTTTACATTTATTATGTACCTAATGGCGCGAACTTTTGACCAAAAAAATCAAATAAGTACCTAAATGCATGGGGCAGTGCAAAATTACCCATGTGTACTAGTGGCATTTTGATCTTTTTGAACAGCGGCTATAATAGTATGAACGTGCGAGCTGGCCTCGACTTTGTAGTCCACGGCACAAATTACTTAATAGTCATTACGTAGTCGACAGTAGGTTTTCCTACATATACTTTATCAATAAGTCTGCCCTATAGATATGAAATGGATAGTTGGTTGGCCCTAGATGCGGTCGGATAACCGGATATCCGGCCGCCGGATATACGGCCGATCGTTGTCGTTTAGCGCACAAATTATCATAAATTTTGATAACGCCCGAACGATCCGATGAACTCGGGTTGATTCAAGTTTTTTTAATTATTGAGCGAAGTAAGCAAAGTGTTTGATTGATTTGATGAATTGATTGTAAGGACGATTCGAGCTATATGCAGCGTACCCTATACCTACCGCTAATGCGTCCCTGTGCGTAACCAACCTTCCGGTTATATCACAGGATGGGGAGTCTCTCGTCCAGTAAACCAACCAGACGAGAGGACCTTTACCTGCACCGCTCTTGCGCTCGGTAAACCAACCAAGTACGCAAGCAGATTGGTAGCAGGCCTTACTGTCCTTTCACCTGCATGCAGGCTACTTAGGTACTCTGGGTAATTTTAGCATTTTGTGTGCATGAACATGTCTGTTTGTCTTGGTCTGGGCGTTTCTATGTATTATAAGAACGCATTTACAAAAAAAAATGTATTTAAGTACATTTATCAGTTGTCTAGTACCCATAACACATGCTTTGCGCTTAATTTGGGACTAGATAGCGCTGTAAATTGTCCAGAAATATTTGCTATATTTATTGTTTATTTACTTTGAAAACAAAAGTGTTAAGAACCGAATAGAAATAAATAATAGATATTTTAACTTGATTTCAACAGTTTATCAAATTACCAAATCCGAATGTTCAGAGAAAGAAAAAAATAGTATAGGAAATAAGCTGTAACGTACACAACTAGGACAATGTTGTCAGGATATCCAGCAACGAAACTATTATTAGATATGCAAAAAACCCTTTGTTCCCATCAGTTCTATTGAACAGTTCATTAAAATCCACTTGTTCTATTATATTGCATCATAGGACTAGTGAGAAAAATAAAGACCATTAGTTCTATCATGGAACTATTCAATAGAACTGATGGGAACAAAGGCAAAAAACCTGTTACCAAAGGAAGTTGTGTTTCATTAATAATATGAAAAGCGTGTTCTCGGCACTATGCCGTAGCCTTTAGAAATCTCTTCTCGCTAGTCACCTTCAGACGCCACCTAGGTCCCAACTGGCGCCCAGTTTTTCGCATCTTATAAAAACGTTTGTTTGCTGTTTTGTGTGTGGAACAATCGAAAACAATGCCGCTCTCCTGTGTCAACTTTTTGTTAGGTAGGATTAAATATTCTTTTCACCTCACTAGCTCGTAAAAGCTCTGTTTATCATTCGAAATCTGCGTGGAAAATCGCACTTTATCCGCTAGCGTGGAAAGTGTTTTTAAAATTCGAATATTTTTATTCAATAAAGGTTTCGTACAATAAATTACATATATATAGAACCTCATTGGTTTCGTAATAGTTTATATTCTCTGCAGCCAGTCCATTGATGATTATTTATTAAAACTGTTTTTCTTGCACCTAACATTTTTCTCGCTTTAGTGAGGTGAAAAGTTGTGTGTTGCGCTCGGCAGCAAAGTTATTTAGCGTCTCGTACCTTTGAAACCCTCGCTACGCTCAGGATTCTATATTTGAACCACTCGCTTCGCTCGTGGCTCAATCCTAGAATCCTTCGCTTGCTCAGGTTTCAATACAAGGTACTCGCGCCAAAAATTAACTTTGCAGCCTTGCATAACAAATAACTATTAAAGCGTACTCCTTTTTTACAAATATGTAGGCTTTTCGCTATATGGGCACCAAATAATGATGGATTGTAATTAAAAGTCACGTGAATATTTTAATTTACTAGCATAAGACCTGCCTGATGAGGTTATAGAAGTCATCACAGTTTATGGACACTTCTAAGATTGGAGACATCAGTCTTAATTTACTAAAAACGTCTCCAAACTCTTCATTCATGGGCCAGTTTTTGGGGTGTATGTGGTTCATCAACATCTCTGAACCAAAGCCAACTTCACCTGCACGTGGTGCACCCTACTGAATGACAAATGAAGCTCTAGAGAACAGGTAGGGAGCGAAATTGTAATCTATCCGACTGGGGAATGTACCTCCACCTCACAGAATACCGCAGCCAAATAAAAATTCCCTTGTTGTGTTCCTACGAGTGAGTAAGGTCACCAGAAAGGAGATGCTGCGTCGGCAGCGGTAGTGGCGGCGCGCGAGCGATATTTTATGTTGCGAGCGTTAATATGGCTACGGTAACCGCTTTACATTAGGCAGGACGTATGCTTGTCAGCCACCCGACGTAGTATAAAAAAAATGTTACACATTTTCGTCGAGTAAGTAGTCTAGATTCATTCTCAAATGGAGTTCAAAAGGTCTTGTTGTTTTTATGTTTTTCCAACTAATGATAGTTTAGAAGCAACATATCTAACAGTAATAATTCAGTTAGCAACAGTGTTGCCAATGCCCTGTCCACTACAGTTACCGTGATTTATATCTAAGTGACGGTGACGTTTAATTAAATCGTCATATTTTGTTAAGAATATGGCATTAAACCATGTTACTTATGTGTAAAGGTCTCGAAATGTAACATAGAATATTACAAAAGTACAAGTTTTTTAATACTTGAATATATTGCTTATTCATACCAATGAATAGGGACTCTATTTCGTTTGAATTAGAGTCGCTTATTCATTGGTATGAATAAGCAATCTATTGAATAGAATGCTTATTCATAGCAATGAATAAGCGACTCTATTTCAAACGAAATAGAGTCGCTTATTCATTGCTATGAATAAGCAATCTATTCAATTATTGAATAGATTGCTTATTCTAATAATATTCTAACTGAATAGAATGCTTATTCATTGGTATGAATAAGCATTCTATTCAGTTATTGAATCGCAATAAGAGATGGTGGTAAGGGGGCAGCACCTAGCTGAGTAGAGTATCTCTAACACGTAACCAAAGAAGTCCCTTATTATTATTAGCAACCCTATTTCTGTACCTTAAAAACCAACATAGAAACATAATCTTTAATCATTGTAACGGGTTATCACTTTAATATAATCACGAAATCCGTTCTGCTTCATATAATGGGGCGTATAAAATAAGAGTAATGCGTCTTCGGAGTGTACTTGACATTAATTAAATTGGTGCGCGCGTCTCGAGGAATATTGAATGGCGCGAGCCAATTCGCGCGTCCCGCTCTACGGACAATCGCGTTCAACGGTGATTGGCGAATCGCTTTTGTTACAGTACAGACGCTTTGTTGCTGTATAAACAATTTATTATATTTTATAAGACGCTGTCTCTGTAAAATATTTAATAGTGCTTCGTTCCACTTTTGACTCTCATAGCTGCTTTTGTAGTGTTTTAATGATTGTTGAAATAGGAGAACTGGGAAAATAAAAATAATAAAACTAAATTCGCCTCACAGCGAGAATGAGAATAAGTAAATGAAATAACAGAAATTAACGCAACAAAGATCGAGCAAGCACTTTGATATAATTACAAACAAATTCTAAAAATATGAAAACGTAAAAACAAAAGTGACAAAACGGGGACGGATTCCGATTAAATATTAAAGTCACGTAAACGTTATCCGTAACAAAAATTTCATTATATTAAAGCATCGTTTGTTCCCGGCCAAACAAGGCATAAATCCTTTTGATCTGTCGTCCGAATCAGGCCGGATTCAATGCATAGTGATGTGTATAGTGGGCCCTTTTTACGCTTCCCTTCCTTTGTGGGGCCCGAACGGCCCCATGCCCGGCCCGACCGCGCCCACCCTAATGCTCGCATTAATTCAACGCGCGCATTTAGTGTTTCGTTTTATTTCAACATAAAGATTAGGAGTAAGAGTTGCACGGCCATTACGGACGCCGCCGTAAAACAGTTCCCAATTCGGCGAATGTGCAATGAAAGGAATAGGCAACCTACCAACTTCGTAACCTTCTAAAGGATCAAAATTATGCCATTTTATGATATAATGTTATAATAAAGCACTTGTACTGTTCCACGTAATTACATTTATTTGTATTTTAGGAGCAGAAACACAAACACCATCTGCTTACCTTGATAGTGCCTTAGCGGCGAAACCGATCGGTAAAAATAAAAATAAATGTAATTACGTGGAACAGTACAAGTGCTAATAACATTATGATAATAATGTTCCACCAAGTGCCAACAATCAACAGTATCAGATTTATGATATAATTTTTTTATATACCGCTAAAGTGACAAACGAGCATGTCTCTAAAACGAGACAGAGCACCGAGCATGACGCAAAGTTGTTACTGTAAGCACGGGTCCATAGAGACGCGTGTAATACCACACTTCTCTGATACTAATAGTCGGTGGGAAAAAACTGTACCCATTCGTTTCCCAAGCGAGAGAATGATTTCCCCGCCACTAGTGAGCTGTTGTAGAAGGAAGTCGTTGGCATCATATGATAAATAAACAACTTTTTATTTTTTTTATTTCGGGGTGTATGTGGTTCATCAACATCTTTGAACCAAAGCCATCTTCACCTGCATGCGGTGCACCCTGCTGACTGACAAACGAAGCTCTGGCGAAAAGAGAGGTAGGGAGAGTAATTGTAAGCTACCCGACTGGGGAATGTACCTCCACCTCACAGAATACCGCAGCCAAATAACAAATCCCTTGAGGGTTGTTGTGTTCCTGCGAGTGAGTGAGGTCACCAGAAAGGAAGGAGATGCTGCATTGGCAGCGGGGGTGGCGGCGCGCGAGTGATATTTTATGTTGCCAGCGTTAATATGGCTACGGTAACCGCTTCACATCAGGCGGGCCGTATGCTTGTCTGCCACCCGACGTAGTATAAAAAAAAAAAACCTTCAACACAGCGCATTATAAATTATAATCGGTAGAACACATAAGAGGAGGCACTGTGTCCCCTTCCGTCTCTATTTTTGGAATCATGAACTTTTTTTATGTACTGCTGGTACTAGTATGTCTAATTTAATATTTAGAACATAAAAATTATTAATTGTCCTATCTACGTGAAAGAAGCATACGTCCCACTGGATACAAACATCTGTAGTCTACAAACGCTTGTTATAATGTGCACTGCTTGTATGCTATCACCCTCGCTGCTCAATGAGGATTTGCTGCACAACTCCTCATATCTGGTGACGTCACTCATTCGCGGTAACATCATAATCCACCATCATCCTATGATTTTGTAAGAAAATACTATTTTTATCACATTTACTCGGAAAGTGTTAGTGTCTACTACGTTAACAGTGACCAAAATAGCGTTTTACTCGCTAGGAAATTATGAAAATTTATTTAGAAGCACAACCTCGTAGCCACAGTTCTCCTGCCTGCCTGGGAATGTTTACTTTAGAATCTCTCCTTATGCTCATGATTATACTCTAGAATCCTTTGCTTTGCTTTGGATTAAAAAAAAACGCTCACACTTCAAAATAATTCTTCGTTTTGTTCAGATTATTTATTTACTTGCTGCTATACTAAGTTGTCAAAGAAAAACTTTAAAAAAAGGATGATGAGTCTATAACAACAGTATTCGATTTTTCTTGTATAAATTTTATTTGTAAATTCTATAGAAATAATGAACTGTAGCACACCACTAGTAAAAGTACCTACCGACAGGTAATTTATTATTTACCAAATAGCTTTACGGCTCTGGAATCAATGTTCTTTAGAGCCCGTCTTAGTATTATTTCTTTACATTCCCGGCTTCGGGGACATGCCGAAAAACAGCGTCAATAATCTTCTTGTTTCCATTACTTGTAATAAGTCAACAGTAAAACGGATAACGCAATTTTTCTGCTGTTTTGCACGGCTTCTTGGAATGACTCGATAGCCTCGATTCAAACTCTTTTAATCAAAAATTTTACTGATTTTATGCACTCAAATGATTATTTGCATCATAATAAACTATTCATAGTATGAATCAATATCTGAATAATATTATACGTAATATTTTGAAAAATTGCAAAGCACAAGGAATTTATGGCGCAAACTTCGCGCCATAAATACTCTATGCGTAGAGTATAAATGAATATTGTACCAGATTACTAGTGCTGTCCTACGTCGCTTTTTAAATTCAAATCCTTATTAAAACATAGTGGATATATTCTTTGCCGTAATTTGCGTGTAAATCTCGTAATAGAAGTTTTAACGGTCGAATTTCCAACGCAATACATGCCAATTACATACCTACAACATTTTATCCGGCCATATTCCGATAGTGACAATACAGCACTATTCCGGTAATCAAGGATGTATACAAATTGAAATAAATGTCTGTGTAGGGACAGAATTTGTGCAATTATCTGCGAATAATGTAAATAGCCGGGATAATTTCAGTAATTAGATAGATGTTTTAGTGAGTTAAAATGAATATAACAGAGGGTGGCATTGGCCATGTCTGCCTAGATAACGACAGCAAACAGAAGTTACTTTGTTTATCCATTTTATTAGCCTTCCTGAGGTGAATAACTTAAACGTGAAACCTTTATTTTTGGAATCAAAATATTCTTTTTTGTTATATATGACAGGGTGAAAAACGAGCATGTGGGTCACCTAATGGAAAGCAATCACTACCGCCCATGGAGATCAGCAACACCAAGGGGTCGTCGATCCGTTGCTAGCCTCCTTCCTTTATTTGTTTTCCTTCTGGTGACCTTACTCACTCGCAGGAACACAACAACCCTCAAGGGAAGGGCTACAGTATTCTGTGAGATGGAGGTACTTACCCAGTCGAGCAGTTTAAAAAATACGGTGTACCACTCTCTTCGCTAGAGCTTCGTTTATCAGTCAGCAGGGTGCACCACGTGCAGGAGAGGTTGGCTTCGGTTCAATGATGTTGATAAATCACTTACACCCCAAACTCACAACAAAACTATCCATCTATCCACCCTGATAAGTAAGATATGTAAATTTCGATTATCAACCCCGTTCAGTGTGGATAGATGGACATGCGTTTCCGAGTCGGCTTACCTTAGGGAGGCTGTTTTACGGTGGATAAACGGAATAAGCCCTTACGGCTGACACGTGGAAATAACTACACATGTTACAGTGCCATTTGTGAAAAAAGGTGTTCGTAAATATCGGTCATCATGTAAATGTTTGGTGCTTAGCCTTTTCCGGAATTTTATGTGCGATGTGATAGGCGGCGCTGCTAACGCACTAGCTCTTTACCTTTATGTTACACTGAGGTATAACACTGATAATGTGCCGAAAAAATGGTATTCACAGCACCCGCTATTTAGCCTAATAGCCCCAAAAATAGCCCATTTACTTATCGCCCGATAATCTCGAGTTCTCAACCCTTTAAGGCATTTTCGGAACAAAACAAGACCATTAGTCTTCGGCTAAGATTAACGTTCGTCAAGACAGTGAAGAGTCAGAGTCGATACGCTTTAAGCAGCGATTTAAGCGCTTCGAACGCAGAAACAGAACGCGTGCCAGTCGTCGATGGGAACAAGATGGGATCTCCATTTGTTGAATTTAATTTTGTTGCCGTTGGAATTCCTTCGTGCACCCCTAATATTTCAGCGGGAAGTTTCCTTCGTTTTGGAATATTCGTGCTGCATTCGCTGACGTCTACTTGTCTTACAAAGGTAAGTAAGACAAGTAAAATATTTATGTAATTTGCAACCGGAATGTAGTGGTTACTTTTTCGGGTAGAGTAAAATGCTATTAACGCCGACGTGTACTTTTTTGAATCTTCATCCTCGCGACTATATAAGTAAATAGATAGATAGATAGATAGATAGAATATGCTTTATTTGCATAATACAAATTAGAAGGACAGTGAATCAATAAATTATTACAGAGTTGTATATATGCAACAAGGCGGCCTTATTGCTGAGAGCAATCTTTTCAAGGCAACCTTAGGGTAACGAATTTGTGCATGGAGTGGGCAGGATTCGCAAATCAAAAAAATAATAATAATGAAAACTAGAAGTATCGTAATATTATGAGAATCATTATTATGTATATACGAAGATTTATCATGATAAATAATTGAATAATAAATAAAAATACATATAATATATATTATAAAATATATAATTAATAAATAAATAAATATGAATACATATAAAAATGTCGGTTTACTAAAGTTGGAATGGAATTACAAAGCAAGGAAATGATTTTTAACTTGTTTTTTGAAAATATCAATAGACTTTGCCGTTCTGATAGCTACAGGTAAGGTATTCCAAAGTCTGATTGCCTGAACATTAAAAGATTGATTGAAAAATTAAATAGGAATATGTTACGATTGAATATTCTGTGGTTATATAGTATGTACTATTATTTTGATTCCTTAGCTTCGTTATCATAAACGTACTAATATAATAACTAATAAGGAAGGGATGCAATGCAATGTCTATTAAGAAAACAAAATCTTAAAGTTCTAATATATTTTAATTAAATAGGACAATATGATCAATACTACGTCGAGTAGACAAGCCTGCAGTCGTTTCAAAATCGTACCGTTACCGTAGTTATATTAACGCTCGCAACATGAAATATCGTGCATCGACCCCTCCCCCCCTCCTTCTCCCGTCACCTCACTCACTCGCAGGTACACGACAACCCTCAAAGGAATTGTTATTTTCCTGCAGTATTCTGGAGGAGGAGGTACTTCCCCAGTCAGGCAACCCAGCAGCGCCCGCGGTTTCGTCCGCATAAATGTCGGTTATTACACTAAAAGCGAGCCCATGTCCTTCCTCAAGAATTATTACTTATACTGTGCTCAAGATAAAGATAAGATATAATCTATTAAAATTATTACAATATTCTATACAAATTATATTACGGGGAGTCTTGGATGTTTGATTTGTTACCTGCCGCTGAGTTCCACTATCGTGCAACTCGCCATAAATTAGAATTCCATCCATATCATCTTGATAATTGGCAATCTACTGCAGTACGTTTCCTAAGACATTTTACGAACGGTGAAACTGTAGAATCAACTTCCCTCAGCGGTATTTCCGAACAATTCTTTATTTCCCTTAAAAGACTGGCAACGGATCGGCGACCCCTTGGTGATGCTGATCTCCATAGGTAGTGGTAATGGGCTCTCCACTCGTATAAAAAGACTAGCTGACTCACGCAACTTCGTTTGCGTGTGAGCGTTGAGAGTGATGTTTAAGGTTACCATTTGAAAGGTTATAGTGGGCTAATCTTAAAAGATAGACATATGCTATTACAGACTTTTTGTTAGAACTTTTTAAGATGAATAATTCCGTCGTATGTAATTGTTGCATAACTTGAACCGTTTACGAAGCGCACGCAACGGAAGCTCTCAAAAGGATTTTTTTTTTTCATTTTTGCAACATTTTTCATTAGTGCTCCGCTTCTATTGGTGGTAGCGTGATGTTATAGCCTTATAGCCTTGCTCGAAAAATAGGCTATCTAACACTAAAATATTTTTTCAATTCGAATGAGTAGTTCCTGAGATTAGCGCGTTCAACCAAACCAACTCTTTAGTTTTATAATATTAGTATAGAAGTATAGATAATAATAAATAAATAAATATTGTCAGACAAATTACACAGCACCATCTAGCCCCAAAGTAAGCGAAGCTTGTGTTATGGATACTAGACAACTGATAATCATACGTAAATACATTTTTTTTTTTGTAAATACATACTTATGATACATAGAAAACACCCAGACTAAGACAAACAGACATGTTCTTGCACACAAATTTTTGTCCTATGTGGGAATCGAACCCACGAGCGTTGGTGTCGTAGCCGCGTCATTGACCGCTAGGCCACCGAGCTCGTCAAATTAAAGTTCCATTGAAAATTTCCTTGAAATCGGTTCGGTCGTTTAGATGGTAACAAACTGCAGATAGACAGTCCTTCTAATAATATAATATTTATAAGTACGGAAGAAGTATGGATGGATGAATCATCGTTACAATAATAATGAACAAATTAATAAAGAGCGACTTACTCCAGTAGAAAGAAAGTTGCGAACGAGGCACAAAACATAACTTAGTTCACAACCAATAAGTCGTTGAGTTCCAGAGAGTTCGTCTACGGCTCTGACGAAATTGCTGTTTGTATAGGAATAAATAACACCCGCCGACTAACGAAGAATTCCACAAACATATAATAAAAAAATGTAGTACCTAAAAAAGGGCATTTTTTTATTTTGACAAAGAGATCAGGTGGCACAACGTCACTATAAACAAAATAGACATAAAGATGTCAAGTTGTTCCTAATTTACTAATGTTCTCAGTAGTCATCTCAGGTATATAAAGTAATAACATTAGGTTTAGTAGGAAAAGAAATGCAGTCGTGTTTCGCGACAGTCACGTTTGCGTTAAAAACCTCGTCTGCCTTTAGTATTCCCTTTACAATCGCACCGCTCATCAATGGCAGAGAATTCAACCTCACACTTTGGAATCGAAGTACATTCAGTGCAGTGCAATTATAAAAGATTAAAAAAATATATTTTTAAGGGATTTATCTCGCGCCATTTCGAGCGCGCGCGTTGGCCGTGTGGTTTCCGGCAGACTAGAATAGAATCACTCCGTTTCTTCCCGTGGATGTCGTACAAGGCGACTAAGGGAAATACATTATCAAATATCGATCAGGCATCCCCAATCCGTTTGGCCAGCGTGGGAAGTGTAGGCCAAATCCTCCTTCCGTCTGGGACGGACGAGAGAGGGTCGTGCCTTTGTAGTGGAGACTAAAATGGACCTGATGATGATGATATGTATCCCAGCAGTGGGACGAATAAGGGTTGATGACTATTAAATTGTGGAATGAACCCCCTGTCGACGTTTTCCCGGGAGACTATAGCGTGGGCTTTTTTAATATGGGTGTGACGAGGTATTTACAGGGACGACAACACGCGAATGATTCCTTTGGTATTGTAAGCGTCCATAGGCTACTGTATTTCAACAACGTATTATGTAAATATAAAAAGTATTTTATGGTTCAATGTATAGTTCAATAAATTCAACGTTATGCTTTACGAATTCAACGTGTCCGTGGACATATCCTGTCATATTGTATACCACACACTGTACCGTATGTCCCATTTCCCCATCCCACGGTTCCCGCCCATCGATCGCTTTCAATCAACGGGCACATTTCGACAATCTCAGTACACCTGCTGCCAGTTGGCATGGTCTCTCTACTCAATAATATTTGATGAGATGGTTGTTCTGTATCATTTACATTGATGATATTCATTTCGTTATGTAAATACGTTTTTGAATAGGATAGCAATACTCCTACAAAATTTTCATCTTGCCACAATGTACACAGCGTGGAAACGATAAGTGATCTGACTGGGTCATTTCCTAAAGTATACCTACAAAATATTACAACGCTTCCTATGATTTTATTTTATAAGAGGGGATAAACGAGCACGTGGAGTACGTTATATACAGTAATCACCACCGCCCATAAACATAAAAAAAAACGGAAAAAGCGCAGCACACCTCTCGACATCCCTGACTCACTCACACCGGTATTGCCTCCGACCGATTTCCTGGCATTTCGGGGGCCCATCTAGTGAGTGGCAAGCCACCGCCTGCCTCAAATAACTAGCAATAAAAGCAGTTATGGCTGGCGTCCGTCCCTCTTCTGTAATAGCCCGGTAAGTTAAGTTCACCCAGATCTCATCTCCATAACCCATTTATTTTCCATCACATCGCAATAGTCTCAACGCCTGCCGAGACCTGCTCATGGGTATATCGTTCCATTGACATATCTTGGAGCGGGTCACGGCGGGCGTACAACATTACATCAAACTTCTCATATGGGCCTCTATGCGTTGGATCCATATCCCCGCGCACGCCTATCAAATGACCGGGCTTGACCCGTGAATTAAGAGAGAAACAAAAGAGTATATATGCGTGTGTGTATCAAATACACGGTAGTGCGTGTAATGTTTTTTTATTGATTTAATGTATTTATATGCATAACTAGCAAATTACCCGTGCTTCGCTACGGGAACACTCCTGATTTGCGTCTCTTTTTGTTAAGATTCCAGATATTTCATTTCTTCCCCATAAAGGACTGCTTCGCATTGACCATTTTTACAAATATACACCGTGGTCTGGACGGTGCGTTGATTAGTGAGTCAGTCAGTCATTCAGTGAGGACAAAGCCTTTTGTTATCTAGCTTTTGCCCGCAGCTTCGCTCGCGTGAAATTCGGGCATTTTAGATTATCCAAGTCAAGTCTAACACGCAACGCAACCACCTTAATTTAGCACCTTTGTACTAAATACGGTTGCAAGAACTTTCCAGATAACTACTACCCGTCCCGCTCTCCCCGCGCCGCCCGCGATCGTATAAGCACTGATTGACGCCAAATACAAATTTAAAAACCTATTAGAATAACACTTCAGTCAACACACAAGTCTTATTCCATCAGCTTAAAAAGGATAAATCAAAGATTAAAAAAAAATTACATGATAATGGTCACGTTAGCCACGATGAATTTTAAAATCGTTGTTGCTTTCGTAATAAGCGACCCGATAAAATATAAAAACAATTAAAAATATAAAACTCTTGACGATATTCAGACTTTTTGACTCCATTTTACTCCTTTAGGGATTGAATTTTGAAAAATCCTGAAACACGTGTTTACTCATTTATCTATAGAAGTACTTTTGTAAGTTTAGGATAAATTAGTCCAACTAATCTCGTTTCCACACAAACTTTGGACCTCCGTTTCACCCTCTTAGGGGTAAAATTTGAAACATCTTTTTAAGTAATTTCGTGTCCACTATGTTATATTTTCAAATCGATTCCATTTTCGTAATTGACGTCCCAGAAAACCATAGAATCAACACCCATATTGATATTATGACATTTCAACCCCCATCGCTCACCCATAGGGGTGGTTTTATGTCACGTTTATGTCTGATTACGAAAACAACAACTATTTTATAATCCAACATGCCGGGATTATAAAATATTTGTTGTTTTCGTAATCAGCGACCCGATAAACCATAATAACAATACCCATGACGATTTTCAGACTTTTTCCCCCTCCATTTTGCCCCTTTAGGGGTTGAATTTTGAAAAATCCTGAAACACGTCTTTACTCATTTATCTATAGAAGTACTCGTGTAAAGTTTGGGATAAAATAGTCCAACTAATCTTGTTTCCCCATACAAACTTTGAACCCCCGTTTCACCCCATTAGGGGATGAATTTTGGAAAATCCTTTCTTAGTGTACCCCTAGACATCATAAGGAACCTACTTGCCAAATTTGGAATCTCTAGACCTAGCGGTTTGGGCTGTGCGTTGATTAGTGAGTCAACCAGTCAGTCAGTGAGGACAAAGCCTTTTATTAATATGGATAAGTGTGCGAAAGTTCATACTCCACCGTCCGCGCAATTTTCCTAAAAAGGGGTACAAAGTTCTTCGCGTATTAATATAACTTCATGTATTAATATAATGATTTCGTAAATCTGATATGAATATACGAGTATATAACAATTACAAATCACTATGGAGGAGCGTACTTTTCATCAAACGAACAAAAGAGAGCCTTTTCAAAACTTAGGTGAATTGGTATAGCGGAGAGCTCGCTTGAGTAATCTTTCAGAACGATGTATCTTACTTATTCCGGCGAATGCCCGAGTTTCACACGCTGATGTATGCGCTGCCCGGGTATTTATTAATGCAGCTCACGGGCTGCATGTTGCTTAGTGAATCTGCCTTAAATACCTTCTACAGGTGCTAGGGATGGTATTTGAATTTTCAATTCATTGCATAAAAATTAAAGCTTTGAATCCTAGGAGTATGTAATAAGAATCGTAAGTCGAACAATAAATCTTCATTAACGTCAGTTTCCTGTACGATTTTTCTAGGTAATCCACAGTGGCCTCATCGATTTATATTGTTTCAAACAATGCTTGCCATTTTTACTAAAGTCGAATATTTTGTTGAGTCAAATAAATATTATAATCGGTTTTTACTTGAATCAATTATATTACAATGTACTACATTATATACAAAAAAAAAAAGAAACAAATAGTTCCTATCCTACTAATTCTATAAATCGCATACTTAATATTGGCACTGCAATGCAAGAATTCAAAAATGCAGAAAACATAGGAGATCAATTTAACATTGAAAAGTGCCAACCCTAGTATCGTACGCAAATACGGAAATCTTGTCTCCCGAGATGGTTTCATTAGTCTTCAAAGAACTTCCATATAAACACATACTTCTACAACTAATTTAGTTTTGACTCGCATATATATAGCGTTAAGGTTTAATTTTGCAGTTCATGTAGCAGCCTTCAGAGATTATATCCGCAATCTTGGCTTACATTAGTTTCACGAGTTAATATTCTACCTTATAGATAGTCAAGTAAAACATTGTATACTTTTGTAATAGTCTTCTTACGTTGACGGTTTATATCGGCCTAATCGGATGATATATATATATAACATATATATGTTACACTTAATGTAATAAATTGTCAATCACTACATATTATAAAACATAGTCGCTTCCCCTGTCTGTCCGTCTCTATGTATGCTTATTTCTTTAAAACTACTAAACGGATTTTGATGCGGTTGTTTTTAATGGATAGAGTGTTTATTATGGAAGGTTTATATGTATAATACATGCATAACATAGTAGAGAAACACTGATAACTTTCGAGGTTTCCAATGTGATGTCGTAAATAAACACATTTGTTTGCGCTTATATTGCAAACGCTGGCTACCTTACGAGATAGATCAAAATAATGTAGTACAGTACTGTTTACCTTAAAATGGTCTACAAAAAGTCCGTCTATCTCTTGGGGATTACCCACAATAACCGTTTTTTATCCTTTACTTTTTACGAGAAATAATGGCTTATTTACGATGCGATTTTAAGCAATACAGCATTAATCCTTATCCAATTAAGTACCTTAAATACATTGTGCATTTAATATATATCAATATGGCCCTTTATAGAATGTAATTTAAATAAATATTTTCGAAGGTATTACAGATTTAAAACGTAGGGACATAACGGTTGTGGCGGTACCGGCCGGGACGCGCCTATGACAGAACTTTCGACTGGATAGGACAAAGCGCAAAGACCTTCTGTAGTACATTTAGTATCAGCATTGCACCCGTGCGAAGCCGGGGCGGGTCGCTAGTTATTAATAATTAAGCTTACTTGGCACTACATCATCATCTAGGTTGACGGAGCTCCTATTTCCGGTGACAGGTCTTTTTTTTTTTTTTTTTTATACTACGTCGGGTGGCAGACAAGCACACGGCTCGCCTGATGTGAAGCGGTTACCGTAGCCATATTAATAAATTAAATATTGCTCGCGCGCCGCCACCCCCGCTGCCAACGCAGCATCTGCTTCCTTTCTTTCTGGTGACCTCACTCACTCGCAGGAACACAACAACCCTCAAGGGAATTGTTATTTGGCTGCGGTATTCTGTAAGGTGGAGGTACAATCCCCAGTCGGGTAGCTTACAATTACGCTCCCTACCTCTCTTTTCGCCAGAGCTTCGTTTGTCAGTCAGCAGGGTGCACCACGTGCAGGTGAAGTTGGCTTTGGTTCAAAGATCTTGATGAACCAATTACACCCCAAAGGTCAAAGAAAACCATAACCTAACCAAAAAACAACTCAAATATAACCAATAAATGATTTAACACATTGACTAAGTATTAGTCAGTATGAATAATAACTAATTAATTACATTTTTTAATCGTTAGTTTTTTGTTTGTAGTAGTGTGTGTGTAATTTTGTACTTCAAATAAAATTTATATCTTAAAAGTATTTAAAAAAATGAAAAAAATTACCTCTCCGCTTAGGTGGGTGGGATTTGAACCTACGACCTCTCGATGACCGGTCGTGTGCTCTTCCAACTGAGCTACCAGGAAGATTTGTGATGGTGACGAATTTTAGCACTTTATATTTTTCTACTGTGTAGTCGCAATGTGGTGCCATGTACCTATTAAGTATTACACTTACTAAACAAGTTTATATCTATCTATTTATCTATCTATTTATTCAAACCTTTATTTGTAAGCTGAATTCTCTATATTGAAATTGGAACAAAACATCCTACGGTTACATTTAATAATCCTGTTTGAAGTTGAATCAATGGGTTTAATTAACCTCGGTGAACTTGTTAGCGGGTAGCAGCGCTGGCGGCTACGCACGTGTCTCACGCAGTTGTGAAGTGCGCTACCTTGTGTACAATCCCTTCTATTTATGTCGAAATATAGGACACGATTTTGTATGCGCATATCTCGTGCAGATTTCCAAAAACATTTTCATATAGTAATAGAACCATTACAAAGCAAATTTCTCCGTACAGTGACTAAGGATGACACTGATGCGGAGCTGCCCAAAGGAGCTGCCCAAAGCAGACCACCCCTATTGACTTTTACTTCTGGGGAATAAGGATTTGGTTTACACCACTGAAGTTAACAGTCGTGAAGAATTGATAAGTCGCATTAATGCTCCGTTCGAGACGATGAAACAGAAGATGCTACTTAAAACAACAACAGTTGAGATAAGAAACAGATGCAGAACTTGCATAATAAATTAAAGCCGTCAGTTTGAGCAAAACTTAAATTACACAGGATTTTTATAGTTTTCAAGACTTATTTAACACATTTATGTATAAACTTTTTGAAGTGTTGTGCAATTTTTGGGATGGGTAAAAAATGTCAAACTCGCGTCAGGAGGACACGTGGCCTGATCGAAAATTCGTATGACGGAGGGAGAGTAGACCGCCGGCGCGGCGTAGGTGAGGAAGTAATATCCCCCTCTCTTTCTACCGCGCGGCGAAAATGTATGCCTGCTCCTGCTGTTTATTTTTAATGTAATATAAATTGCCATGTGTGTGTACGATAGCTCAATAAATGAATATTGTATTTTACCACATAAACTATAGTACTTTTATACTGATAAATAAAGCAATTTGTGCGAAATTATTCCCTAACCATTCCAAAATATTCAAAAATAAACAACGTTAATATTTTTCTTCGTTTTCTTCTGCCGGCACTCCCGGAGTGCAACCCATTTTTTTTTAAAGTTATTATGAAGCTGATGTTTTTATTATGTAAATAAAGATTACCAAATTTAAACTGATCGTTTCATTATTTTCACGCTTGCACTGATAAATTTCGCAAAACATTTAACTTTCCACATACCAGTATGTAAAATTTCGTCGAAATGCTCCAGCTAGGTAAATAAAAACTAATAACTCTGGTTACGAAAAAGATATCAAAGCAAACTACACACCGGTAGAAAGCTCATACACTAGAGATGTTTTAAAAAATCAAAAGTCTTCCATCACTCTTAGTTTTTTTTATAGCAGTGCAAAGTTTAGCCACAGAATAATATGCTCTAGTATAGCTTTACAAATTTTCTAAAATGTTTTTTTAAGTTTGAGGGCCCATAACTTTCTTTCTAGCACCTGCGACAGGTATCAATTTTAGAAGGACCTACCAATCATAAGATTCTAATAAAAAAAATTATGAAAAAAACATGTTTAATTTAAACGGTTTTATTGAAAGTAATGTACTAAAAGCTAAAAAATAATTCGGTAGATCCGAGGTTTCAGTCATCATACCCCTCTCCCTCATCAGTCTAAGGCATTGAACAGACAAAATAATAAAATCGTTGGGCGTAGCGTAAACTGAGTTGATTGGATAGAAACACGGGCCCAACGATTTTATTATTTTGTCTGATCAATGCCTTAGACTGATGAGTCGTGACAAAATGTGTAAACCACCATTTTGTAGCGGCGGCCATCTTGGATTTTCATTTTTTTTCATGTGAACTGTGTTCTACTAGTTAAGCCCTTTCATTTGATACCCATATTGAGGTAGTCGTGACAAATTTTGTAAACCGCCATTTTGTATTGTAATCGTGGATTTACAATGAAACAGAATTTATTTAATTGTATTGTCAGCAGAACTAAAGGTGTGTACCAAATTTCAGATCAATCTGTCAACAGGAAGGGGGTCAAATTTCAATTACTAGATTTGACCCAAAAATATAAACAAATAAATAAACAAACAAACAGGTCAAGCTAAATAAAACCGTTTAAAAATAATATTCAGATCTACCCATTAAAGAATAAGGAGTTTAAAGATGTGCAAGTGACGAATTTACAAAAAATTAAAATAAAACATTTACATAAAAAAAATCTTGGGGGCTAGGTCAAATCTTTGGGACTGAATAGGTAACACATGACCCCACCTACCTCCCATTTTCGTATGTTCAACGATCTCCCGAACAGCCTGTCTAAATTAAGTACTATTTTAATGTTAAGAGAAAACCATTTTAATGTTCTTATTGCTATTTCCAAAAATCTAAAATGATTGATAGTGAGTTCACATAGACACTTCTCAATCAAGTTAAAAGTCCTTACACGGAGGTCTTTCTAATCTTATTTAATTGTGCGGCATCTCGCCCCCGTTTCAATACGCGCCCCCTTAATTTTCATTAGGCAACCAACTCGAAAATAAATTTACAGTCTGATCTCGCTCCAAATTGACTGGATTAATTTCACCTG
This sequence comes from Hypsopygia costalis, assembly GCA_937001555.2. NCBI lineage: Eukaryota > Metazoa > Arthropoda > Insecta > Lepidoptera > Pyralidae > Hypsopygia > Hypsopygia costalis. The sequence continues at coordinate 568,714 of OW443325.2, forward strand.
TCATTAAATAATCTTGGTTTAACATCTTAACTGTGTAATAGCTAAGAAAAATTAACGATATTTAAAAAATATTTCACCGACATGCTACTACGTCCAAATTCACAATTTGGGGTGTAAGTGTTTCATCAACATCTTTTTACCAAAGCCAACTTCAGCTGCACGTGGTGCACCCTACATACTGACAAAGGAAGCTCTGGCGAAAAGAGAGGTACGGAGCGTAATTGTAAGCTACCCGATTGGGGATTGTCCACCTCCACCTCACAGAATACCGCAGCCAATTAACAAACAAGAAATAATGGGGTGGCGGTAACCGACCGCTTTACATCAGGCGGGCCATAGCAGGATTAATGTATTTCAGAATCATTGTGGTGGTTTTTATTCGGTTCAGATGAATAAGAGAACAATATCGTAGACGTCAATATTTTAATACGCGAGATTTTAGCTTATGCGTTGCCGAGTTGAACAAATACTTTAGAAAATATTTATTTTATGAATATTTTTTTTAAACTTTATTTTATGAAATAAATATATTTGGGAAATAGCATCACGTTTATAGATTTGATAATAAAGTTAGACGTATACCCTCGTGGGTAAACTATGGTTGAACTCAAATAGTTGCTCGTACTTTAGATGTATTCACGTGAAATTTTATTTCAGCGTGTTTTCAAACTCAATATTTACTATTCAATGTTAGGTTTCAAACTAACAATCGGGGCCTGTAAATAATAGCTGCGTTGAATCGAATGTTAGTTTAGTATCAAAATGGCTAAAATATGAGTACGCTTGGTGACAGTTGGCCGACAGTTTGCTAAAAAAATTATAGGCATTGGACGAAATTGCGCATTGCCGTTTTGTAATCTAAATAATTATTTGAAATACAACATTGATCTCTCATTCGAAACAGGGTCTAAAGCCTATTATAGCCGGATTTTTTTATTACGAAAATCTGACTAGTCTCTAAAGTTTGCGACAAATATCTCCAGTTTAATCGGTAGAGCTTCTCCGTACTTTCCGACTAAGCTTATTACTATTAGACGAGCTCGGTGGCGAGGCGGTCAATGATGCGGCTTCGACACCAACGCTCGTGGGTTCGATTCCCACTCCCACACAGGACAAACATTTGTGTGCATGAACATGTCTGTTTGTCTTGGTCTGGGTGTTTTCTATGTATCATAAGTATGTATTTACAAAAAAAATGTATTTACGTATGTTTATCAGTTGTCTAGTACCCATAACACAAGCTTCGCTTACTTTGGGACTGGATGGCGATGTGTAATTTGTCTGACGATATTTATTTATTTATTTTATTAGCGCTAATTTAAGGTAAAGTTAGATTTTCACAAACAAAAAATCCGATCGAAATCGGTTTCAGCTTAGGCGGTAGGGCCCCAGGACAGGCCAAGGTATCTTACCTAAATAGTATAATAAACCGATTTCCATACTGGTTGCACCACGGAGTGGTTTTATGAACCACTCCGTGGTGCAACCCGTATGGAAATCGGTCGTAATATGGTAGAAAATGCTGCTATTAAAGAGAGCAAAGACTACGTCTACATCGAGCAGAGCATTATGGTAAACGTCCAGCCGCTTCCATCCGCGATATGATAACTGAAAATAATACTTCTATTACGATAAGGTCAACTAAGAAAGGAGTCTATCTAGATTCATCGATTTCGGTAATGGAGGCAGAGGCAGAGCTGAGACAGTCAGCCTGTGGCCACGGCCGGTGCAACCTGGTCAAAACGTCAGAATAATAAAGGTATGTAAATATCCTTTGCATGTTCGCTTTTCCCGTTGTTATTTTCATAAATAGATAGTCAGTTACATATGTTAATAACCAAAACCAAAGAAAAAAGCATAATCAAAGGCAGATGAACTCAGCCTTCGATGAGACGGCCGCCTCCAAATCAAATGAAAAAAATCTGACAAAAAAATCCGTTAGATAGGTAGTGGCGTCCCGCCCTGACTCGACGCAAACGGAAATCCAAATTACAATAATAAAAACGTTTGTGAAATGGAGTGAAAAGTCGAGCACTAGGCGTACAAAACTAGTTTACAACCGAGGTGAGGTATTGTCAACCTTACGTGGACAGATTAAAGGTGTAGTTGAATCTTGTTGTAAGTTTGCCGACGAGGTATTTGGCAAGTGGGCGGGGGCACGGAGGCTCCCGGAGGCAATTCATTCCACATTAGGAGGGCAAAGGCTTTTTATATTAATTGCAAGTGCCATTACAAGGTCATCGACTGACATCGCTTAGCACATGGAAAATGACTGTTTGTTTAATTTCTATACACTTTACGTTATTTAGTGCTAGAAGAATGAACACTTTTTCTTATTAATCTTTGACAGTAGTGGTTATGTTGCATCCGATTCAATAACAGTTGAGAATTCTTGGCGGGAGTAAAATCTTCTCTCCCGATATACTTCAATGTTTCATGGCGATGACTTAGCACATAGACATCATGTCTTCCAATTTATGGGTCTCGTACGAAAGCTGAATATCGTGCAGCATGCGATGAAGAGAGCGATGCTTGACGTATTTACGTGGTAACTACGTGGTAGTTATGTCAAAATCTCAGTATATTCGTAACAAAACTAATGTGCTTGACATAACTTTTTTTTATATCAGAGGGGGGCAAATGAGCATGTAGGTCACCGGATGGGAAGCTACCACCGCCCATGGACATCAGCAATATCAAGGGGCGCGGATCCGTTGCCAGCCTATACTCCTTCCTTTCTTTCTTTCTTTCTGGTGACCTCGCATACTCACAAGAACACAACAACCCTTAAGGGAATTGTTATTTGACTACGGTATTCTGTGTGGTGGAGGTACTTCCCCAGTCGGACAGCATAAAAATACGCTATGCCCTAACTCTCTTTTCGCCAGGATTTTTTTAGAATTGCTGCTAAAGTGGCAGTGGTAATGTCACTTAGTTCACATAACTGGGCCGTTGGAGCAGTAAAGGCCTGGAATGGCGACAAATGACCGGAAAGGCCTGCAATTAGTTTATTTTAATACCACATTTACGAGAAGCCAACGATCGCTACGAACTCAAAAATAAAGGCCGATAATACGAAATGAGGTCTAATTATCGAGAGTGAGCGATTATGTAAGATAAGGGTTTGCGGGGCGGCACGCACCGAGGCTACGCTTGCACCCGTAGATTCATAGTATTGTAGATACCGTGAGCTGGGAACTCATTTCATTAAAATATATTTTTATCCACCTATACAAACTTTTTAAAAATACGGTTTTGATTTTGGGTTCCTATGCACATAAATAAGGGTTTACCAAATTTATGCGGGGATTGTTTTCTTACGCAATAAAATCTCGAACAACCATTGAAGTTCTTGAACGTTACAAAACTTTCAAACCGTTTCCGAGATTTAGATAAAAGTAATTGAAAATCGGATAGCACAGTTTAATAATGTCCATTCATTGAATTTCTATGACAGCAAGTTAAATTTAACTAGAAAGATGGAACACTTAATTTTTCTAGTAAACAAAGGACTCATTGTCAGATATTACACGTCTATAAATTTGTATTTCCAGAGAGGCTAATATAAAAAAATGACACACAAAACAGAACTCACAAGTCAAACAGAACGAGAAAGAACGAGCCATTGAGCAAGTGTGACAAAGAGGGAAGAACTGCTCGAGATGCGAGACAAAACCCGGAAATGGTCGGGCACACAGCGTATAAATTCTAAGTGAAGTGAAGAATGGGCACAACGTTACAAATTATATTGTGAAAAGTGTGTTGTATTATGTTAGATTTAAGTTTTAAAATTTGATGATTTGTTGCATGTAAAACATTTTGTTAAATGGTAGGGGGTCGATTTTGATACAACCGATTGTAAATGACGAAACTAGGCAATTTCAGAGGAAGAATCCTACGAAGTATCATCTTTTTTGAGTCACAAATTTTGTGTTAGTCTATTTCTTTATCAAGTAATTATTTCTGTAAATTTACAGTGGGGGCACTCACAACTGATTCAATCAAAAATTAAGGTTTTCTTTATTATAACTTAATATATATTTTTTCTTTATTATAAAGGAATAATATTTGTCTTTTTAGGATAATTGGAATTGTAATTTATCAATTTAACTGACTGTAGTTTCGAATAACTAATAGTGCTGTGAAATAACAGCAATTTTCAAACACTTTACAGTTTGCACTAGAGTTAGTTAAATTTGGCGTTGACTTAACCAAGTGTATTAATCAAATCGAAATTAGTAATCAATGCTCTTATGTTCCTAATAAAGTAAGGTGTCATTTGTTTGTGTTAATTTTAGTCGAGATAAATGTTTATTGGTTAAGTACGTCGAGGGTTTTATCTAGTTTTCCTTAACATAGATGAATTCCTATATTTATAATTGACATGTGTCGACAGCGGGAGTAGTGGGTGCTATTTTAGAACCATCTTACCACAGTGATAGTTTAATATTTATTACTTTACTGAATTTTAGCGAGAAAGTGCTAGCGTATATGCATACGCTATTCTGGGACTACAGATCCGATAATGTAACATTTCTCTCTCTCTCTCGTTGTCTTTAGGTTTTAAATTAATAACTAATTCTATTTCATTCCAATGGAAATATTCCTGAATATAGTCTAAAGAGTATACGAAAAAAAGATCTGACATTATACCTAAGGAAAAGAGATGAACTTTTGATGTGGTAAGTTCAGAAACAATATTACACATTTTAGTGTCATGGACTATTTACAAATCTTTCATTAATTAATGTTTATTGTTACCAATGGGTGTAACAATATTCAAAGTCAAAAGTCAACGTCAAAACTCTTTATTGCATAACTAATTTCACATCATATTGTCATTAAACCACTTGTACTGTTCCATTATTATTATTTCATTAATTGTTGATATTTTGAAGAAAATCGAACCGCTAGTAGTATATAGATATTTTCAACGATTAGATTTATCATCGCCGCGGTAAGTTTGCCAGCAGTACAACTCAGTACAAGCCTCACTATTAATGACTTACTGTATCTATCCTAAACTAAATCTATGTTTGCTCCGGTTTGCTTGGCAGGACTGGCCGGTGGCTGCCCCCGCTCGCTCAGTTCGTGTTTTTTTGACAGCAGCAAATCACGGCATAATTAAACAACCAGCATGACGACTAGACGAGCGCTTGACACGAACACGTGGGTAAAGGTATTCGTTTCTGCTAAGCTAGTAGTGCAGTGATACGTTAACATCTTTATACAAGCCATTGTCTGTAGCACCGGGAAGCACAAGTTCGAAAACGTGTTTCTTTGTTCGTCAGTCGTATCAAAAGTTGCATGTACCTATGATGAGGATGGCAAAGGAAACCAGGTATTTTTCGTGTTCACCCTTTCGTTTATTTTTCGAATATAAAAAAGAAAATAATACCGAGAATTTGCATATATTGGCCAAAAAGGATGTATGCGCTGTAGGTCGCCAACAACCTAAGCAATTATTAGAATTTAACAGAGGCTTTAGTATATTTATTGAAAAAGAATATTGCAAAAACAACATATTTTGACGTGACAACGTCTTATAAATTGGTTAGCCGGGTGACACTTCAAGAAACTGGCTCACGTTATGCGCTTACAATGAGAGCGAGTGAAAGGCACGCGTCCCTTCTAAGAGCGAGAGAGACAGACATAAAAAGTGAAAGGCATGCGTCCCTTCCACTCGAAAACATTTTACCACTCAAAGTCGTTGTCACGTAAAACTTTCGCCCGTATACCGACTTTACAGGCAACCAATTTTTTTTTTTAAGTAAGATTTTCTCTTGTCCACACTTATTCATTCCACTGCTGGGATACGGGTTTTCCTTCAAACGAAGGGGTTTAAAGCATATTCCACCACGCTGCTCCACTGTGGGTTGGCAAAGGCCAGTGTTTTCAAGTCGCCTAAAGGTCAAGCCAAGTCAGTGACTGTTTATCTAATAACAACAATCGGGACCGACGGCTTAACGTGTCCTGCGAAGCATGGAGAAGCTTGAAATAAATAAACCCATCCACGGACATTAGGATCGACCGTAGGGTGGACGTTGCTTAACTTGTGTGATCGATTAGAGTGACACGCGTAACGACGCCATCGAGCTCATCAAATAAGATTTTATTTGTTTTTAATTATTTTTTTTTAAATTTAATACACTCGGAAGGACAGCATTACAATCAATCTTAATAGGCAATTACGAGGTTTAAATAGTAACTTTGTACTGATTGTCGTGAGACATTGGCACAAACAATTGTTATGACTTATGATTAATGCGGATGGTGGATAAACATAGTAGTGCTGGCTGGCGAAGTATATTGGGTGTTTCGCAATACATATCACGTGCTCATTCGGTAGTCAATTCGTCATGGTGTATACTTGGTACCTACGAGAAAACTCTGCCCGCTTGAAGAGTCGAGTAGGCTAGTCTGGTTTTAATGTAGCTTTTTAGAGTGGAGGTCGCTAATGGGACGTGGAAAGGCGCCTTTCTATATCGACCGATTACGTCAAAATGCACCCATGCGAATGAATAAATGCGTATACTTTGAGAATTACGCAAACGATAGTCCAGCAGTGAAAGATCCTATATGATAGAAAACTTTGATTGACATTACTGTTTTAGTTGTTAAAATTGACATTTTAAAACATCGGACGCGCAGCATGCGCCACCATAGCGATTTTCTTTTTTTGGAAATCCCGAATTGATTTCGGAAAACCAAGGTCACTTTACATTACTACTTTTTGATGCTCTACACGAATCCGAAGTCAGAATTTCTAAATTTTGAGTTTCATGGCAACGGACAGACAGAACGACCGGACGATTTCATAAGCTCAATGAATTTCGCTGAAAATCTGTAATTTTTTTCCTTATGTTTTTTTTTATTTTACTTGTGTAAGTAGAATCTAGTTGAGAAAATATTTACAATGTAAACTTGACATTCTTAGTAAAGAATTAACAATCACCAATATATGAATTGAATTTATTTTATTATAGGGATCGGAATGTATAGATACTTATATAAGGAAAATTGCAATATTAAAAAAAACTGACATTTAAATAAAAAGTTTTTATTGTATCATATTTTAATGTACTTTAATATCTTGCATGCCTACATTTTTAAGGTAATGTACAGTTGCCAAACAAATTACAGCCTTGGCCTAACATTTATATAAATGACTGTTTAAGCGCCAATAAAGGATTTCATTACATTTGGGGTGTAAGTGGTTCATCAACATCTTTGAACCAAAGCCAACTTCACCTGCACGCGGTGCGCCCTGCTGACTGACAAACGAAGCTCTGGCGAAAAGAGAGGTAGGGAGCGTAATTGTAAGCTACCCGACTGGGGAATGTACATCCACCTCACAGAATACCGCAGTCAAATAACAATTCCCTTGAGGGTTGTTGTGTTCCTGCGAGTGAGTGAGGTCACCAGTAAGGAGATGCTGCGTTGGCAGCGGGGCGGCACGTGAGCAATATTTTATGTTGCGAGCGTTAATATGGCTACGGTAACCGCTTTACATCAGGCGGGCCGTATGCTTGTCTGCCACCCGACGTAGTATAAATAAAAAAAAACATTTCATTACGAGCTGGTTATTTAAATATCTCATGTTTAGTTTAAGTTCTGTGAACCTAAAAGGCAGTATGAGATAGTAAAATCGGAGAGTCGATATATTACCGAGATACAGCTTCGAAATTGTATCTTAACGGTCGTGGTAATCCAGATCTTGAGATTTATCTCGGCGGCAATCCGTCATGATTAAACTAGTTTAGTACATTAGGGTGTAAGCAGCTCACGACGATCTTTAATCATAGTTATAAAACATTTATTTACTAACACAGTTACATATAGGTCTTATCTGCCGCGTATTAATCCTGAGCAGGTATGCAAATCATAAAAATCATGTCATTAAAAATGTGTTAATATTCTTTTTTATACCACCAAGGTGGCAAAAACGACGTACTATAAAAAAAAAGTTATGTGGAAACAGATTATATCGAACAATACTCCTACTTTGGCAACATTAATATATTTTAAAACTAGCGGCCCGACCACGCTTCGCTGTGGTTCAATCTTTTCGTTTCCATCCATTTCCTTAGAGATGGCGCTGTATGTGAAAAAAGATTTTCCCGATTTTCTTTTCAAATTTTTCCAGAATTTTCTTTGCTATAAACCTCACGGAGCCCGAGACCTTTCCAACGAATGCAAAACCGTGGAAATCGGTTCGTGCGTTCTGGAGTTATAGCGTCAGGAAGGAAAACCCGACTTATTTTTATATAGTAGATTACATTACCTACTATATTTTATTACGTTTATTTATATATTACGTTCTTAAAGAATTGAGAATCGATCTCTAACTATGTAGATATCATATTGTATGTATATGTATGTTTTAATAATATTAAGATAGACCTTTCTCTATCTTTATTTGAAAGACGGACGAGTACTATTGAGGAAGAGAAATCCTAAATATTCTCGTAATGCTATGTCACCTACCTTCAAGAAAAAGTCCACATATATAATTCAGTGTGGTACGCGTATGCCAATTTATTACGTACCCGCAACACGCGGAAATTATTGCGAAAAAAAAACAAAACCGTTTTCGACACGTAAACACTTCTACCCACTACCAGATATAGCCAATATCCCTTTACGATAAACAGTGAAAAAAGAACCTTAACTGAACGTGATACACTTTTGTTTTCATTGTAGAGAAAGATATTCCACGTCGTTTATAAAAAGTATTTTATGTGTACATATTATGGTCCAATTTCGATTGTTGAAAGCATTTGTCTTTTGCAGCGTACATAGTATTTTACTTAGTGGATGCTTTTTTTTATACTACGTCGGGTGGCAGACAAGTATATAGACCGCCTGATGTGAAGCGGTTACCGCAGCCATATCAACGCTTGCAACATGAAATATCGCTCGCGTGCCGCCACCCCCGCTGCTAACGCAGCATCTCCTTCCTTTCTAGTGACCTCACACACTCGCAGGAACACAACAACTCTCAAGGGAATGTCATTTGGCTGCGGTATTCTGTGAGGTGGAGGTACATTCCCCAGTCGGGTAGCTTACAATTACGTTCCCTATCTCTCTTTTCGCCAGAGCTTCGTTTGTCAGTTAGCAGGGTGCACCGCGTGCAGGTGAAGTTGGCTTTGGTTCAAAGATGTTGATTACTTACACCCCAAAATGCTCTTTAAGTTTCGTAGTATTTATCTAAGGTTGTTTATGAAATTTCGACGCGGCCACTATCAGGTGTTTGTTCAGCGGGATGGAAAGCAAACAGACTGCAGGTAACTTTAAATACAAACAAGTCTTGTTTATTAGTAGAGCTTAAAAGAAAATACCACTTGAAATGAGATAAGTTTTGAAGGAATGAGCAACATAAGCAAACAAAGTAAAGTTTTAATATGCTTTATTACAGAGTTTATGCGATTTTAATGGAAATAGTACAGAGTTTATTCTGTGAAGTAATGAAACTTCCATGGAAGCGAATGTTAAAAACAGCGTTAAAAAGTAAAAACCGGAGAGGACCGGTGCGAGATGGACTCAACGCATCGACGATCCCGTGTAATTGCAATTTATGAATGCAATTTAAAATTGCCGAATTTCATCTGGAACGATGGACTGCTAAGCCTTGTTTAGTAGTGTCATACTTAATAGGTAGATGGCGCCACACTGCGACTTCACAGCTGTAAAATATAAAAGGCAAAAATTCGCCGCCATCATAAATACTCCTGGTAGCTCAGTTGGAAGAGCACTCGACCGGTAATCGAGAGGTAGTGGGTTCATATCGCACCTAGACGGGGAGGTGAATATTTCCATTTTTAAAATATATATAAAATGTTTTACTTGTTATTCGACTGACAAATAAGACTCTGGTTAAAGAGAGGTAGGGCACATCGTTTTGATAAACTGCCCAATTGCCAAACAAAAGCAAGTACCTCCACTTCACCGAATACTGCAGCAAAATAACAATTCCTTTGAAGGTTATTGCATTAGCCTTGCTGGTTACCTCATTCACTTGCAGTACTGCAAGTAAATGAGGTAACCAGCAAGGAAATAGTAGCTGCGTTAACAGTGAGGTTGGCAGGGCGCTGACATTTCAAGTTCCGAGCGTTTATATATCTATACATATGTATAGAGTATCTATACATATGTATAGAGTATCTATACATATGTATAGATATATAAACTAAAATAAAACATATAAACTAAAATATATATAAACTAAAATAGTGTCTATATAGATACTATTTATATACATATACCATACGACGCATCCTTATTATAATTTGTCACTTAGCGTGGTATATTGTGTGTGTATTATGTGTTATATGTAATAATTTATTATTGCATTATTAAACTTGTATTGAAAATCTGAAAATCCATTAGTTGAAAATTTGTATGTCACCTTCCCTTATCCGTGAAACTTTTCTAAGCTATGTTAAAATTCTAAGCTGTTTAAAGTATATGAAACCTTAAAATATCAGACTATGGACTGTTGATCCTTTACTAGAGTTTATTTGGTTATTTATCAACCAAATATCAACTGTCAGAAAGAACTCAAATAAAAAATATTTACACGTCCTATTGTATTGTATTGTATTGAACACCAAGGGAAAAATTATATCTGTTTACAGTCGAGTTATTAGAGTCATGTATATTTTCCCTCGTCCCCAAACATTTCCCCGGAAGACGTAAAAAATCAGAGCAGTAATTGTCGTGAAACTCGACGCTCGCTTCCGCTCCAGAGCGTCCCCACGAATAATTGTTCTGTAAATACTGAAGGAACCTCTGTACCTCTTTTATTATAGGGAACATATTTTTAGATTTTTTTATACAAGGCCGGGTGCTAAACAAGCGTACTGTCCGCCTGATGCAAAGCGGTTGCCTCTTAACAATATAGACACTCGCAAAGGGCATTGGTCGGCATTCCCCTGCTAACGCAGTATCTCCTCACGTCTAGTGACGGCACTCACAGGAACACAACAACCCTCAAGGGTAAGGTTATTTGATATTCTGTGAGGTGGAAGTACTTCCTCAGTCGGGCTCGATATGACCTAACTCTCTTTCACAAAAGCCTCGTTTACTTAACGGCGGAGTATACAAACTGCAGGTGAGAGTTTTGGTGTGTAAGTTGCTCACCACGATCATTAGAGCCAAAGCCAACGTCACCTGCACGTGGTACACACTGCCGACTAGCGAAAGAGGCTCTGCCAAAAGAGAGGTAGGGAACAGCGTATTTGTAAGCTGCCGACTGGGCAAGTACCTCCGCCACGCAGAATACCGCAGCCCAATCACAATTCCCAAGAGGGTTCTTGTGTTCCAGCGAGTAAGTGAGGTCACCAGACGACACGCGAGCAATATTACATGTTAATAAAAAAAAATATAACATTTAAAATCATTTTTTTTATTGTGAAAACATAAGCTCCGGGTGAAATGTTGTACGATGTGAAATTATAGAGAAAATATAATAAAAGTGTTGTGTAATTTTCGGAAAATATAAAACTCAATCATAATAATCAAACAAAATTTAGGAAAAACAGTGATCTCCATCAATTAAATTTAAGAAATAAAAACAAACACGCTGTGCATATTACTAGGCTCCATAAAATCTCTAACTCATTCCCAGGTCAATGTATACGCTTCTACAATAAACTTCCAAACGACGCGTTTAAATTATCCTTGGGTAAATATAAGAAATATATCAAAACTATACTATGTCAAAAGGCTTACTATTGTATCTCAGATTACGTAAATGATAAAAGTATTTGGAAATTAATTGCTCTTGTTATGTTATGTTAATGATTGTATTTGTATTTAATGTAACGATATTGGCAATTAAAAGAGTCGGCCTTGAGTTTCTTGCCAGTTTTTCTAAAGAAGCCCCGTCGCCGGAACTGGCACTTAAATTCACTTTCACATTCAAGATAGTGTGATGAAAGTGAATCTAAGCTCTGCGGATTTAGAGTAGTAATGATTTATACATGTTCTTATATTTAATTTGTATGACGTTTCTAAGTGCTTTATAAAGTCCAAGGAATAAAGATATTTTGATTTTTTTTTATTTCAAACAGATTTCTATATTCACACAATATATATTTTTTAATTTGGTAAAAGCATTTTATATTTTTATGAAAATTACTCAATATACAAGAGGTGGAAGAGGCCCACCTTCATCTCTTCAGTGGTAGCTAATTGCTCACCTACACGTGGTGTACCCTGCTGTTAGCAAAAACGAGGCTCTAGTGAAAGAGAGGTAGGATTCTTCTGGGAGGTGGAGATGTAGGCAGACGAACCCGTCTGAGATAACATTTCCATTTAGCAGATCGTTTGTCCATGAAAATAAATTAAATATACTGTATAAAATGAATAATATGGTCAAAAGATGTTGAATGATTTTTATCTGCTATACTCCTTGCGTATACGCATTTAGGGATGCATTGCAATACAAGGAGTGTTACTCATAAGCTACGCTCGCACCCTATAAGGTGCTTACATAATGAATGAAACCGGTAACCAATCCCTTTAAATAAGCAGCCAAATGCAGTATCTTCTTCTCTCTGATACTCTTAACATCAAATTCTCAGCATTATACTAAGAGATTATTGAGAAACATTGCAAAATTATATTGTCTATAAAAAAATAAAAAGATTTCATTGTGTGTGGTCAAATTATGTCAAGACGATATCTCTATTATAGGCAAGCGCCGCCGCGCCGGCCCCCCGGCCCTTGCATTTTAAATCTGTAATATCTTCGAAAATATTCATTTAAATTACATGCTGTAAACCGCCATATTGATCTATAATAAATGCACAATGTATCTAAGGTACTTAAAACGAATGCAAATGGAATAGTTTGTAGCTTTTTTAAACGCTATCTCTCTAAGAGATTTTCTTTCTTTCTGCCACGGGAATGAAATCAAATAGAAATGGTATACAATATCCAATGTGCTATAGAAAAGGATATTTGAAAATAAAATTAAAATTTATAATTGTGACAAAAGTGAAAACATTTAAAACTAAAATATTAAGTTATAGCAGTCCAGGGTCGCATTAGGGGTGAGCACGTATTTTCAGTTTAGGTTTATGTCCAGTCCAATTTAATAGGTGGACCTTTAGATGGCAAGCGGGGAATGCAAGTAAACTAGTTATTACAGTGTCTAAACTTGTCTCGTCAATATTATTTGATCCCGTAACGTCTGTCTAAACCTATACATATAAAGCTAGTCTGTCTAAATAAATACAAATATACAATATTATAAAACAAGAAATTGACTTATTGATCAACGTACAACGTAGTACTAATGTTTATACTGTGGCACAGTTTAAACCACTACATGGATAGGATTTAATTTTGGTTTTTGTTAAAAAAAGAAGCTAAAAATCCGCTAAAAATTGCTACTGAATATTGAAATACGCTTGAGCAAAGTCGCCGGCGAAATATGGTTTTCAATGAAAAAAGTGGTGTCAATATATTGACTATTTACGTGCTATAATAGAACAATTTATATTTTTTCACCTCACTAGCTCGTAAAAGCTCTGTTTATCATTCGAAATCTGCGTGGAAAATCGCACTTTATCCGCTAGCGTGGAAAGTGTTTTTAAAATTCGAATATTTTTATTCAATAAAGGTTTCGTACAATAAATTACATATATATAGAACCTCATTGGTTTCGTAATAGTTTATATTCTCTGCAGCCAGTCCATTGATGATTATTTATTAAAACTGTTTTTCTTGCACCTAACATTTTCCTCGCTTTAGTGAGGTGAAAAGTTGTGTGTTGCGCTCGGCAGCAAAGTTATTTAGCGTCTCGTACCTTTGAAACCCTCGCTACGCTCAGGATTCTATATTTGAACCACTCGCTTCGCTCGTGGCTCAATCCTAGAATCCTTCGCTTGCTCAGGTTTCAATACAAGGTACTCGCGCCAAAAATTAACTTTGCAGCCTTGCATAACAAATAACTATTATTGCTATAATAGAACAATTTCAGATATACACTTTTTGCATGGTTGGTCGTTCTGATATCTAATCTTTAAAGGGCTTAGGTCAATTTGTCGACAAGTCGTTCAAGTCAAGTGATATTAACTCACAACGGCAAAAAAACATTTCATTGGTATCCTCAATGCAGTTAGGAAAAACGCATAGATGTTAAATTTCAAAATGACATTAATCGAACCATTCCCCGAGGGAGTTCGTGCGTCCGGCGCTGGGGCGTCCAGTGCCCTGTGTTTGGGGTCAGGCGGGCAGGTAAGGTCCAACTTTTAAACGACGACGCGACCAACTTCTAACGAGTTCTCGCTTCTAGCTCGTATATTTCACATTGTTACAATTTACAGCGACCATTTAAATAAGCTTCCCTTAGGTAAAGTATTTACATTGTTAGCAGTTTTATTATTCTCCTCTTGTCATTGTTTCGCGCGGCGCAAACTGTAATTGATGGTCCGTGCGCTCTTGTTTCGGAGCTTGATTGGTTGGGTCGAAAGTGTATAGAAAGTTAAGAAAAGGGTTTTGGGAAAAAGGAAAATTAACAATAGCAACAGGCCAAGTCTCGAACGATTAGAATTGAATGCACGGAATAAAATAGTAGGCAGAATTGAGCAAAATTTATGTGGAACCACTATTTTCACACAAGCGACACGTTGCAAATGGCAGAGCTTACTGCAGCCATCGCCAGACATCCGCGGCAGGCAAGTATGCCTACAGCTAATGATACCCCGCGCAACCAACCTTCCGGCCATATCACAGGGTTGTGAGACTCTCGGCCAGTAAACCATCCAGGCAGTCACCCAGTTTGGTCACACATGTTACCCTCCTATAGCCACTGAACAATGGTTCAAACTAAGAAGCACGGGTCTCTGGACTGGCAACACCATGGATGAGGGCCACGCAAAGATCAGTCAAGACTACGAAGGAAAGCTCTCAATGATCTTTTCAAACAACGATTTGATAAGAAAGGAAAGGATCTTTGACAAGAAATATAGAATACACATAGGACTGAGAGACGACTGGAAGATGGACACCAGTGGCACCATCTGCTACACAGACGGCTCCAGGAAAGAAATAACCAAGCTCTCTGGCTCCGGAGTACACATAAAATGTGAAGACGGAACAGAAACAAATAGGTCAATACCCCTAGGAAAGTATGCAAGTGTCTTCCAAGCAGAAATCTTTGCCATCATGATATGCGCAGAAATGGTAGGCTCCATAAATAACACGGGAAAAGTCACCATATACAGCGACAGCCAGGCAGCGCTGAAGGCACTTGCAAAGACAGAAACAACATCAGCAATTGTCAAAGAGTGCAAAAATGCATTAGAAAAACTGTCCAAGACAGCTGATGTGACGATTGCCTGGGTACCCGGACATGAGGGCAACACGGGCAACGAAATAGCTGATGAGCTGGCCAAGAAAGGGGCTGACGAAAACCAGGTGGGCCCGGAGCCAAGGCTACCAATCGCCCACAAAATAACAAAGGGAGTAAATAATGATAACCCTAGAGGGTAGGCAACACGACAACATTGTTCTCAGTAAATAATTTGATTTTAAAATACTTATTTATAAAATTCATAAGTAAATAAAAGTATTTCTGTTAAACCAACCTTGGTGGAACGTAAGAGCAGTATAAATAAATTCAAGAGTGTTAAAGTGAAGAAAATATTGATAAAAAGTGTCTGCGCATACCTTTATTCTGGAATTGTTCGTGGAAAAAAAAACTAATGAAGCCTCAGGAATAAACTGTGAGTTACAAATTAATAAATATATACTATTTAATGTGAATTCATATGGAATAACAAAATTTCAATCATATTTAAATCCCGATAAAATTCGAATACAAGAAGCGTTATTGCTAACGATAAGCATAACGTGGATAAGCATCTAGATTCGTATCAAATTCCATTTCATTGATCATAAATTAGTATGGCTAATACTTGTTCTGGATGTAATCAAAGGCTTCCTAAAAGGGAATTTTTGACCTGTTCCCTTTGTAAGGCGAAATACGATTTAGAATGTGGGAATGTACCTATTGTGAGGTTTAATAATACAATGAATGATGAACATAAACGATCATGGAAGTGTCAATCCTGTAGATGCAAAATGCCTAAAACTGGTAATATAAATTCTCCTGCGAGCCCTCACCCTATAGTTGCAACCAACTTAGCGAATGATGAAAAAGACCGAGGTAGCGCACCTACGAATACAAATGTTGATACAAGTAATGTAACTACGAGGAAAGGCTTAGTGCCACTAAGTAATTACGATACCTCTGCAATATCTGAAGATGATCAAAGCATTCTAGGAGAAACACAGATGCGCACTGATTGTATATCTATAGATCAGTTTGCAGACCTTTTAGATAGGAAGTTAGAAGAAAATAAGAAACATTTACTCCAAGAACTAAAAACTTCAATATTAAATGAAATCAAAATTACTATTACAAATGAAATAACTCAAAATATAAGAACCTTGTCGTTGGAACAAAATAACATGAAGAAAGATATAGATGATATTAATAATTATATTATAAAACTACAATCAGAAAATACTAAACTACATGCTGAAATTAAACAATTACAAAAGAAAATAGAATTGCATGGCAATGAAAAATTAAATCATAATGCAGAAAAACACAAGACTCTGGATTTATACGGCTTAAATGAACAAGATTGGGAAACGGAATATGATCTGCATGAACGTATCATACACATTTTTAAGGATGTTCTAAATGTGGATCTGATGGGATATATAGAGGATATAACCAGAATTGGAAGAAATGGACATAGAAGACCGCTAAAAATAGAACTCCTAAGCAAAAGGATGGTGAGATATATACTGCAGAATAAAATCTACTTCAGAAATACTGGATTGGCGATATCAGAAGTTTTGGATAATGACTCATTGCAGCAACGAACGATTTTAAGAAGGGGTTTGATAGAAGCGAGACGTAGTGGTCATCATTGTGTAATTAGAAACAATAAATTAATTGTAGATGGTCAAGTCTACGATAATAGCAATGAAGATCAGACAAGAAGTGAGAGAATAAAAGAACAGAACTCAAAAACTAGAAGATCGACTATTTTAGAAACGCAAAGCTCTCATTCACAAAACCGACCGGAACTGGCCAATCTAGACGTGGAAAACGATGCGTCCCATAGCTTTCGAAACAAAAAAATATGATATCTTGTTCCAGAACATGCAAAGTATTTTTAATAAACGAGATATTCTGTCCGCCTTTTTGGAGGACCAAACTGAAGAATCTTGCTTGGCTCTATGTATCTCGGAAACATGGCTCTCTCAAGCAAAGGCAAATATGATCCGTTTTGAAGGTTATCACTTGGCAGCGTCATTTCATCGTGAAAATTACAACGGTGGTGGTGTAGGTATTTTAATTAAAAATAATATTAAATATCTTGAACTTACAGATGTTATGTCCATGTCTATAGAATACGTCATAGAAATGTGTGCTATCGAACTTTTAGAATTTAATACGTTGTTGATTTCTTTGTATTGGAATAGAAGGGAGACCGACATATTTTATATGCAACTTAAACTAGTTTTAAAATATTTACAGAAAAAATTTGCTAAGAAAAGAATAATTATGGGCGGTGACTTCAACACTAACTTTCTGGTAAATTCTAAAGAAACAAGTGACTTAAAAAACGGAAAAAATGCTTACAATATGTGTATACAAATATTTAATAAACTGCCTAATAGTATAAAATGTTTAAATAAAAATAAATTTAAAACTACATTAACTAAATGGTTAAATGATAAGTGTTTCTATAGCGTCAAAGAATTCATGGACAGTAAATACTGAATGGGACATTCTCTAAGTAAACATCTATATATTAATACTGACATTTTAATTTAATTTACCATTTTGACAAGTGATACGTTGACAAAATAACTATTGACTTAAACCTAGACTGTACTACTCTATTATTTTATGTGTTATCAAATTGTTTTTAGATTTAATTAATATTTGTGCGCCTGCAAGCAGGCTGATTACATGACTACATAGTTTAAGACCTATATTATGTATTAATGTACTCATTGCAAATAAATGATGATTATGATTATGATTATGATTATGATTATGATTAAAAAATTTTATGCTAGAATTTAACTACAAACAGCTCGTCCAGCATCCTACCCGCGTTGCTAAAAATGGTTCATCCTGCATAGATCTAATTTTTACTAATTTTGTTGAGCAAAATACAATAACTGTCAAAGATTTTGGATTCTCAGACCATAAGTGTGTTATTTTTCATTTAAAAAACAAAATTATAAATAGCGACACAAACAATAACAAATGTTGGTTCGTACAAAAACGCATATATAACGAAGTAAATATAAATAAATTCAAAAAATATCTTCAAGGTATTGATTGGAATAAAAATATTTCACCTGAAAAAGATGTAAATTATAACTATAATCAATTGAATAAGATACTTTGCGATGCTCTTGATCAGTGTATACCTAAAAAACGCATAAAAATTTATACGAAAGTTAGAAGTACTTGGCTCACTCAAGGTATAAAAGTTTCTTGTAAAAATAAAAGATTACTAAAAATTCATGCAACGTACTCAAAAAACAAAACACTACTAACACATTATAAACAATATAGAAATTTATTAAAACACATTATTATAAAAGCTAAAAAATTGGAATCTATAAATAAAATGAAAAAATCGACAAATAAAATAAAAAGTATGTGGCAAATAATAAAAGAACGCACAAATAAACAGACAAAACAATCAACACAAAATATATCACTGCAGATCCATAATATGATAACGTCTAATCCGAAGTTAGTTGCAAACACATTCAATGAGTTATTTGCTACGGCCGGCAGCGCCGGGCGACCGGCGGCGGCGGGGAGTGGGGGCGCTGCGCCCGCGCATACTTTGCCGCGGGGTCGGCCGGTACTGCGGCCCAGCGAAAACTCAATGTACCTTCGGCCTGTCGATATAAGTGAAGTGAAATTGTTGATGCGCAAACTCAAAAGCAAATCTAGTTATGGAATAGATGAATTGCCCTCCGTACTTATTAAAAAATGCATAGATGAATTATGTGTTCCTCTAACGCTGCTTATCAACCAGTCATTTTCAGAAGGTAAGGTCCCCGATTTCTTAAAAAAAGCTTTAGTAAAACCAGCACATAAAGGAGGTTTAAAAACAGACCCAAACAACTATCGTCCAATTGCACTTTTACCAGTTTTTTCAAAATTATTTGATAAAGCGATGTGGCAACGTTTATCTTCTTTTTGTGAAAAATATGATATTTTTGATGATTCCCAAAATGGATTCCGTAAAAACCGATCCACAATATTGGCATGCTACAAGTATATAAATAACATTTTAAATATTTTAAATAATAAAAAATACGCGGTAGGAATTTTATTTGATATGTCTAAAGCATACGAAAAAGTTGATTTTAATATATTACTTGATAAATTGTACGGCATAGGGATACGTGGGTTGCCTCATAAATGGTTCGCTTCATACTTGCAGCATCGTGAACAATATGTTGAAGTTAAACATATGAATGTGAATGCACACGAAATTCAAACTATCAGGTCGGATGTCCAATTAATGACAGGTTCGATACCGCAAGGCAGCGTCCTTGGATGTATCCTGTTCATCCTATATATTAACGACCTACCAAAAATCCTAAAGGAATCGTGTGTGATGTATGCGGACGATTTTTCGGTCCTGGTATCTTGTAATAATAATATTGATCTAAACCAAAAACTATACAACTTAGTAAACGAAATTTCTTGTTGGATGAGCAATCATAACTTGAAAATAAATTTTACTAAATCTAAAATAATGCAGTATAGGCCGCGACAGAAAAATGAATTAAATATTTCTTTCTCATTTAACAATATAAATTTAGAGTGCGTTCCAACGTATAAGTTGCTGGGAATTGTTGTTGATTCCAGTCTATCATGGAAACCACACATACAAACAATAACTTCTAAATTATCTCAATTTACGTACGCCCTTAGGGAACTGAAGAAGTCAACAGACACTAAGACCGCTGTCACTGCGTACTACGCCTATGCTCACGCATGGCTGAGCTACGGCGTCATGTTGTGGGGTAATAGTCCGCATGCGCAGGATTTACTTATTGTTCAGAAAAAATGTATAAGAATAATTACCAACATTAAACAAACAGACAGTTGTAAGCCCCATTTTAGAAATCTGAAGATCTTTACGTTACCTTGCATTTATATTTTGGAAGCGTGCAAATTTGTTAGAAAGTTTCCAAACTTCTATACTACGCTTGGCGATGTACCCCGTCGGTACGAATCGAGATATAAAAATAACCTCCTCAATATGCAATCTAATATGATATTACATAGTAGCGGCCCATATTCAATGTCTGTTAAAATCTATAATAAATTACCTTCAGATATAAAAAATGAAACTGTGTTTAGTAAATACGTAAAATTAATAAAAGAGCTACTTCTTGAGAAAACTTATTATACTATCAAGGAATACCTCGAAGATAAAACGCTATAGATGTCTGCCTCCCTCTTATCCATATTGCTATGCCTGAAAAGGTACATGTGTGTGTATGTGCTGTGTAATACTATGTAACCAGTATGTAATCAGTAACACATGTAATGCAATTATTGAATAAATAAATAAATAAATAAATAATCAGCCGAAGAACCGTAGTAGAGACCAACCAAAGATGGGAGTCCTCGACAGTCATGAGACAGTCGAAGATCTTCATCAAAGGCCTAGACAAAAAAAGGACCAGCCAACTGATGAAACTCTCCAGAGGCAACATGAGGCTCGTCATAGAAGTGTTAACAGGACACTGCCGACTGAACAGGCACCTGACACTAATAGGCGTGAAAACAAACCCCAAATGCCCAGAGTGCATGGATGACGACGAAACAAGCTTCCACCTGCTCGCCGAGTGCCCCATGTACTCACGGATAAGATGGGAGACCATGGGGGTGGACACGTTAGAGAAAGAAGACCTGGAAGACCTGAAGGTGGAACAGATCGTAAGGTTTTGCAAGGAAACAGGTAGGTTCGACGGAACGCCGTGATTGCCGGATAAACCCACATCCTCCCCTAAAAGGGAGGACCAGGGGAAATGGGTGAAATGGCCTCAGGAAAGGCTGATCACCCGCCCGACAACCGGCGTCCCCGTTGGAAATAATAATAATAATAAATACCTACTTGGACACTTTTAAATCGAGAGACGACGCTCGGTTTCTTAAGGGGCCTTTCCACGTCACCTATAACGCGTAATATTTGTAACCGAATGGTTAGAAAGAGCAGCCAATCGGAAAGACGTTCTTTTTTTTTTTTTTTTTTATACTACGTCGGGTGGCAGACAAGCATACGGCCCGCCTGATGTGAAGCGGTTACCGTAGCCATATTAACGCTCGCAACATAAAATATCGCTCGCGCGCCGCCACCCCCGCTGCCATCGCAGCATCTCCTTGCTTTCTGGTGACCTCACTCACTCGCAGGAACACAACAGCCCTCAAGGGAACCATTATTTGGCTGCGGTATTCTGTGAGGTGGAGGTACATTCCCCAGTCGGGCAGCTTACAATTATGCTCCCTACCTCTCTTTTCGCCAGAGCTTCGTTTGTCAGTCAGCAGGGTGCACCGCGTGCAGGTTAAGTTGGCTTTGGTTCAAAGATGTTGATGAACCATTTACACCCCAAAATTCAAAATTTTCGTTCATCAAAATGTGAGAAATTCATCTTCGGCAGACGGATGAAAGTTTCTACATTCTCTTGGTTTAGGCAAATGCCCCCCCCCCCACCTTTTGCGTCACAGAACGTTACGTACAGGCTTGCGTTATCACAAGTTCCCCGTTGGGATCATTCCTTCGCGTACTAAAAAGTTTGGCAACTCCTATCTATGTCGCAAGATTAAAAAAGTGGAACACATTACCGGCAAATAAAAAAAATAAAAATGCTCTTTTTAATCTCCTGTTCCCCCATTCTCTCATAGTGATTTAAATAATCACTTCTGTTTAATTGCTTCTCTTGACCGTTCCGTAAAATCTAGTACCTACTATATCCAATATATCTTCCATTGCCCAACTTCACAATGAATCTTTCTCTTTTTCTATTTTATCTGAGGATGAGATCCACAAAATAGCTCTCCATGAAATCCAAGGCAGAGTTGGTTGTGTAGCCTTCGCGACGGCTGTCTCTCGACGGCTTACCGCTGCCGTTCGCAATGCGCTGCTCGTGTGTTTCAGCCTTGACGCATTTGCGGTTGCTGAATTATATGCGTCTTTATATAATTTTATTATATAAAAGCTATTGTCAATAACAAATTGAATCGATGCTGATAGATCCCCCCATAGAATAGGTGTGAGGAAACGAGAACGGAAGAGGTTTTTTCACCGTGAAATTAATTATAAGTTAAAATTTCTATGGAGAATGTATCCTTTATGCTTACTTTTACACGTAATTTGTCCGCGATAGAAGCCATATGCTTCCACGATGTGATGACTCTGCCGGTACTGTTAATGCGGATTAGCAACGACCCCGCCGAACAAGGGACGCAGGGACGCAGTTAGTTTTTATGTCGGCGGCGGCATGTGGCCGGAGTGGACGACGACCCTCGTTTTTTATTATGGACACTGTTAATGGAGTGCCCGAATATTAAGCACATGATGTGAATGGCTACTGTATTAGAATATGTTTTTTGGGCGTCGGAATAAGTGGGTCCATCGGGTATTAAATTCACCAGTCATTAAAATATATAAAGTAGTTTAGTCATCACATAATAATAATTTCAATATATTAAATTATGACAATGATTAAAATTTCTACGTGACTCTAATTGATTATAAATATAATATTTGACAAATATTTTGCTTTCATTGCAATTGTTTAGAATCTGCTGTAATTAATAATTAGATATTTTGATAATGTATTCATCCATAACAATATATGTATAACCGCTTCATATGAGGCGGGCGGTATACTTGTCTGTTACCCGACGTAGTAAAAAAAAATACAATACCCCGTAAAAGATAAATATTTGGGCGCATGAACAAGTAAGGGCACATAAAATAATAATCTTAACTATCTGTTATGGTCTGGGTGTTGTCTATGAATTACACAATGTCGAATTTTTAAATGCCACCAGCAAAACGAATTTTGTTGTCGCAAAAGAACCAACATTACACCAAAATATTGTGATCAAAAACATATTAAATGAGCTTCGACTCATTATATAATTCAACCCTGTATATACGAGTATGTATCTAAAAAAAAATAAGTACATATATGACATCAATGAATATAAGTTATGCAGAATTTTAGACTAGATGGCGCTGTCTGTTTCTTTCAAGGAATATAAGAAAAATACCATCATGAAAGGTTATTATAATATAGATGTTTCGATTGTTAATACAAACATAGGATAATTTATTTATTGAATCACTAATGTATTCACGAGAGCAACCCAGGGAGCAGAGTACTTAGTGCGAGTTCTTTGTTCGCGTTCTTCATTTTCAACGTAAACAAACCGACCAAATAGAGAAGTCTCATGTTGCGAATTTATAAGACAAGACGAGTGTTACAGATATCAAAATTATGTGGCTTACTAGCTCACATTTTGAAGTGAGCAAACCAGCTAATTTGGATATGTAACGCGTGGTAAATTCATAATATGAATCTTTTTCTCCATGTGTCCAAAAAGCTCACACTAACCACTCAGAAGACTAAACTCTCTATATGATAACATTTACACTTAGGCTTGGCGCAAACGGGCCACCAACCACAGTCACCGGTGGCTGACGCGCGCTACCGCCACTTTTGTAACAGTGGCTGAAGCGCGCGATAGCCACCGGTGTTCGGAAGTCACCACATTTTATAACACTCTCGCAGCTGCGCAGTCTTACGATGGATTCCGACACGGAAAATTTGCTCGGGCTATTATTAATACGCAGACGACGCCGTCGCCACCTATATTGGGTACTTTAACTGGTCCTACATTATAACATAACTTGCATTTCGATAATCTACAGACATCCAGTAAAGTTTTTAGACGTAGGACGTCTAACGGTTAACTGCGCGGAGGGTGAAGCAGCGCGACAGTGGCGGGTGTCGGCGGCTTGTGAGGCTTGTAGCGACCACAAGTGGCGAGTCAGGGACACTGCAGTAGCGAGTGGCCGCCACCGGCCACACGTGTGCGGTGAATTTCACCAAGATGTATGAAAAAGCGCGTTAACTGCTAGAGGCTGGCCACCGGTGGCTGTGGTCGGTGGCTCGTTAGCGCCAAGCCTAGAGATTTAATCAAAAGTATTACTTTACATGCTTAAGTATTTCGGAGTCCTTTCTCATTGTTTGTGAGTTATTTTAACTTTCATCCTTCTTTGAATTGAAATCTTTTTTATTAAAGTGCCTCTTTTCTATTTTTCGCTCTCCTCAATTTACATTTCACACTTTTTGTTACAATTACCCTGTTTATATTGGGTCTGACTGAACGACGAACAGTTGTTAAAACTCTATAATAGAAACATTATGTTAGTGTTTTTTTTATGATTTCCTCAAGATATGGCATGATATTTTTTCATTGTTTCCTAGCTGACCTGTCAGACGTTGTTTTTTTTTTTATACCACTAAAGTGGCAAACAAGCATACGGCCCACCTGATGGAAAGCGGTTACCGTTGCAGCCTATGAACGCCTGTAACACCAGGGGCATGACACGCGCATTGCCGACCCTGTTAAAACCTCTTTACGCCCTTTAAATAATTTATAGGGTGTTAAAAAAAAAAAAAACTTCACGTGATTAATGGCCGCAATTCCCAAATAATAATTCCCTTGAAGGTTGTTGTTATAATAAAAAACCGGACAAGTGCGAGTCGGACTCGCCCACCGAGGGTTCCGTAGGTACGTAGTATCATTATTAAATTTGATATTTTTCATTATAAATAAGAAATAATGCGTCGAAAAAAATAAATAAAATATATTTTGCAATGTGTACATCAAGCCCTTTCATATGATACCCCATTTGAACTAGTAGTTTCAATTTGAAATTTCGACACCCTATAAAAAATATAGACCCCCTATTTTTTTAGATCTATTTACAAATGTATAGTTTTGAGATTTATTCCTGTACTTGTAGTCTATAACGATGTTACTTGCCAAATTTCATAGTTCTAGGTCAACGGGAAAATTCCTTTGAGTGTGTCGAAATATGCGTTTTTTGCTGAATAAACGGCCGTAACTTTTTTCTACGTAAACTTAGCAGTTTGATTTTTTTTTAACTTCATGGGACCGTAGACCTGAGTATACAGTTCAAATTTCAGCTTGATACCTCCACGCATTCTCGACATAGAAATGTTTGACAGACAGACAGACAGACAGACAGACAGACAGACAGACAGACAGACAGACAGACAGACAGACGGACAACAAAGTGATCTTATAAGGGTTCCGTTTTTCCTTTTGAGGTTCGGAACCCTAAAAACAACAAGCGAGCGCAAGACAATGCATCCCATATACAATTTACAAAATGATAATTTATTGTATTACATGGGAAGGAACATAAGTCACTATTAAACTGATATTCAGAATTCTTCAACTACGAAGATATAAAATAATATAGCTTATGCATAATAACATATTATTATAGCTTATGTAAAAAAATACAATATAAATTCCCAATACTTTCTAGCTAAATAACAAACATAAACCAATATAATAATTAATCTAAGGTCATTTCAGACATCAGAAGCGTAAGCTGACATCTAAAATCACGTAACCATTTGATTATCTCCGTCCCATGAAAGCCACATAGCCCGCAGTTGGCGGCAGTAATTGTCATAAGCTCCAGTGATAAGTGAAATGGCCAAATGGCATATGCACTTAGTGGTAATGGAATCTCCAGGCGATTCGAGACGGGCAATTCAATATTCAGATGTCAGACATGCAACTGAATATGGTGCCACAGTGTAGAGGACATTCAGCGCTCCATTCTCCACTAGTCATCCAACGAAGATAATGGAGCAATCCAGAGGGACATTCGGGCGGAGAGAGGGGCGAATGCCATACATTTTGCGCTCCCGAGTTGCCATACATTCTACATTATTTTATATCTTTTTTTTTGTACCACTAAAGTGGCAAACAAGCATACGGCCTGCTTGATGGAAACCAGTTACCGTAGCCTATGAAAGCCAGAGGTATTACAACCGTGTTGCCGACCCTGTAAAAACCTCTTCACGCCCTTTTTGAAGGACCCCATTTTGCAGTCTCCTGAGAAAACCTCGACAAGCAGTTCATTCCACAGCTTGACAGTTCGCGAGAGAAAACTTCTCTGGAACTGCGGTACTGTGCGCAGTACGCAACCACTTAGGCTACTCGGAACAAGTCATTAAACTCTAGACTCTAGAGTTTTAATGGCGATTTCCTCTAATCATAGATCATTGCACTAGAGCCTAAAACAAGGACGTATGACTTTTGGCGCCGTTTCTCGAAACTTCAAAGGGATTGGTCTCCTAGTAGATGTTATTTATGCTATGTTGAGTATGATTTGTTGTATGTTTGATAATATTGGTGATGCAAAGACACAATCATTGAGAGATGTAAGTGGCTCACTAATCACCATCAACTTTGAGCCAAAGCCAAGCTACGTAAGCATTATAGTGTAGTTAGCAGAATAAATTAAAATTATAATAAATAAAGTTTTAATAAATTTAAACTCCATCCTCCATCCATGATTGTTGGCGATCTACCACACCAAAGACATTTCCTACCACGAACTGTGAAATTGTGGAATCAACTTCCCTAAGGTAACCCACATGCTCGCTTGCCCCCTTCTCATATAAAAAAGATTAAAAAAAAATCAGCCTTACTGTGCTAAATATACGTCTTACTGAGACCCACCTTGTAGACTTATTAAAGCCTGTAGCAGGGGAACCTCCTAAATTCTTAGTAAGTACATATTAAGGCTAAAGTATGGATTATAAATATAGCTCATTAACCTAGTACAGTTTAGTTGAGTGGTGTGTGTGTGTGTACGTGTACGTGAGTAGTGTGTTTGTGTGTGTGTGGGGGGGGGGGGGGGGGGGAGAGAAAGCAAGATTGCGATGAAATCTAACTACTAAGCAGTATATTCTATATCTAAGTATTTAAAATAGTAGTTTATAAAGGCTAAGTGAAAATAATATTCTTTTTCTTTGAATTTTGTACTGAAACTAAAAAATAATGAATTTCGTGTGTCAGAATTTATCAAATTCTATTCATTGATTATTGTCAAATAACTGGTGCGAATACCTTTATTATTAACATATATGTAAAATTCATTGAAACGATTTAAACTGAATTTTTAACACCAATTTTAATTATGTTTCCATCACAAAATGAAAACCAATTATTAAATTCTGGCTAAATACTGTCTGCCTTTGTGTTAACAAAAAACTTAAATGCCTATTGAATGAATACGAATCATTTTAAAAATTTCGTTCATTTGAGTTTTCTGATAATTAAACATGAATATAAGTGAAGACAATCACATAATTATGACATTCACTCCGCCTGATGACATTTTTGTGTGAGGCGCAAATTAAATATTAGTCTTTTGATGTTTTGTGGGCGAAATATCGAGACAATAGTGCCATGGCGGCTTACAATAGTTTCATGCCGTGCTCATGCGTAAGTTATATTGACCATAAGATTTTCTCGATTTTCTCGTCGTTTTCCCACGACGCACGACACGACACGACAAAATGCAGTGACGACTCCGGGAGTCATACATTTCTATGAACCGTTTACTCACGCAACGACACCGCACAGCACAACACACGCTTTTCTAACGACAATTCGCTATGTCGTTAGGTGCTGCTATGTTGTTACGTTTTTTTGCGGTGACGATATAGCCACTATCCAGAACCTGTATGAACTTGTACACGGCGCGAAGCGACGGACCGCACAACATGATAGTTCAGTTTGTTTGTTTTGAAGTTTTGAAAAGTGGTGTGCGTTTTCAACAAAATGGAAAAGTTTAAATATGATATATTTACTTTAATCGAAAATAAACCCTGTATATGGGACAAGAGCAGTGAACAATACAAAGATAAAGTTATAAGAAGAAATGCGTGGCGCTTCGTTTGTAAGGTTTTTGAGCCAGAGTTTGACAATTTTGAAATGAAAGATCAAGAGGAAATAAGTAAGTGTTTTATTGAGATATCTATTTAGATTTGATGCAGCAGGATCGCAAGAAGTTGCCGACGATTGAAAGCGGGACACATGTTGGAGTGCGTGCGTATGTGAGGAACTACTAACTGCTGAAATCGTTGCTCGTGGGAAAATGTCCAAACGACAGGTCGTGAGTCGTGTGTCGTGCGTTTCGTAAATCGTGTCGTGTCGTGCCTCGTGGGAAAACGCCCTAATTGTATTCCAAATTGTCTTGGGCGAAAAATGTTTACAAACGAGTTGACCTCGGTTTTAACGACGACGAGTTCGCAAATTATGGAAATACCTATTTCGCGCATCACAATTTACTGTTGTGGCAAAGCTAATTCAATAATTAAATTGGGGTCTAAGTGATTCATCAACATCTTTTAACCAAAGCCAACTTCACCTGCACGCGCTGCGGCCTGCTGACTGACAAACGAAGCTCTGGCGAAAAGAGAGTTAGGGAGCGTAATTCTAAGCTACCCGACCGGGGAATGTACCTCCACCTAACAGAATACCGCAGCCAAATAACAATTCCCTTGAGGGTTGTTGTGTTCCTGCGAGTGAGTGAGGTCATCAGAAAGGAAGGCGATGCTGCGTTGGCTGCTGGTGTGGCGGCGCGCGAGCGATATTTTGCGAGCGTTAATATGGCTACGGTAACCGCTTCACATCAAACGGGCCGTATGCTTGTCTGCCATCCGACGTAGTATAAAAAAAAACTCTTCAATGTGAAGACGGTATTCCTGAAGAGGATGTAAAGACATCTACAATATATAATTATGTGGGCAGTGAACAGTGGAAGACGAAATTTGGGTCAACATAATATAACTGATGATTCGATTGTATTATCACGATTCTAATACCACACCATCTATCAAATCGAGGCCTAAATATGTTCTACGCTGCATAAATAAATAATGATTACTAATACCATATCTTGGAACTAAACCTGATTTCCTTTTATTTGCCATGACATGATACAAATATGTTTACAACGCGGTAATCAAAATAATACGTCTAGGGGTCCCGGTACGCTGGTACTCGGAGCAATTACCGTCAGCATCAGCATTGATGCATCTATTGGACCAAAACCGGTGACTAGTTCGGATGTGCCTTCGGCTAATCTATAGGTACTTGGCCTTCGCTAGGTTTATAGATTTTTATTATATGAGAGGGGCCAAACTAGCATGTTCGTCACCTGGTGGAAAGCAATCGCCACCGCCAATGGAGATCAGCAACACCATGGCGTCACCAATCCGTTGCCAGGCTGGCAACGGATTTGCGATTTAAGGGAAATAAAGACTCTTTCCTTGAAGGCTTCTTAAATGCCTTAACTTCTCGATGTCTCAGGTACTCTAGGAGACAGACCGCGAATTAAAAATCTCATGAGCTGCATATTGATTAACTGTCCCATTAGTTTAGAGAAAAAGAAAGTAATAAGGCTGTAAAGAGATTGCAGTTTGTTATATATACCACACTGGGTGCATAGCAAACACACGGCCCGGCTAATGTAATGTTTGGGGTGTAAGTGGTTCATCAACATCTTTGAACCAAAGCCAACTTCACCTGCACGCGGTGCACCCTGCTGACTGACAAACGAAGCTCTGGCGAAAAGAGAGGTAGGGAGCGTAATTGTAAGCTACCCGACTGGGGAATGTACCTCCACCTCACAGAATACCGCAGCCAAATAACGGTTCCCTTGAGGGCTGTTGTGTTCCTGCGAGTGAGTGAGGTCACCAGAAAGGAAGGAGATGCTGCGATGGCAGCGGGGGTGGCGGCGCGCGAGCGATATTTTATGTTACGAGCGTTAATATGGCTACGGTAACCGCTTCACATCAGGCGGGCCGTATGCTTGTCTGCCAACCAACGTAGTATAAAAAAAAAAAAAAAGAAAAAAAAAGCGGTTACTAAATTATAGAGGTTCACAAATACAAGGAGTATTGTTTGCGCTCTAGAACTCCAATTCCTACTACAGCATCTCCTTACATCTGGCCTCCTTCTACATTCGCACTGCTCGAAATTCTTCCTCACACATTGGAGCCAAAGTGGTCGCGTACTGTGCGGTTCCAGAGATATTTTCTTCCGCGTACTGTCAAGCTGTGGAATGAACTGTCTGTCCAGGTTTTCTCAGGAGACTACAGCATGGGGTTCAAAAAGGGCGTAAGGAGGTATCTAGAGGGTCGGAAACGCGCGTGTGATGCCCCTGGTGTTACAGGCAAACGCCTGTAACACCAGGGGCATCACACGCGCGTTATAGTAATTGCTTTCCATCAGGCGGACCGTATGCTGGTTTTCCATTTTAGTAGTATTTAAAAAATCTCGGCCGCTCACATAACACAGGAATCCAAGTGATTGTATAACAACTGCTAACACAGCAGAAATGACTTGTACTACAATCAACCAATTAAAAAGAGACTTCATCAAGCATATTTTCCATTGAATGACTAGACGTCTGTGGTCGAATGTCTATAACATCATTAGTGCCTCGCCATCAGTCTGTGCGGATACGGGTTCGCTTTGCATGTGAATGGGTCTGGTGAATGCCCTGACACGGGCCAGGCCCGCTATTGTTAGAACGGTCTGAAATCGTGTCGAGTCCAGGAGCCGACAGCGCCAGTTGTACATTTTGATTGTGTTTGGGAAACAAACCAATCATTGTTCCGACTTACCGAATATAGTAGAATTTGCACAAGATTTCAGAGGGAATGTTTTAACAAGATATCACAATTTATTGCCGTTCCCTAAATTACAAACTAAATCTAATTATGTAATTGTTATGTTCGTCCAAATTCTTCAATAGGTCTTCTTTTGTTCTCACTTTTACGCATTATGTTTGTTTGTCAACATAGTTAACAAATGTAGCGTAGCGTTAAGCTGTTTGTTTTCTGATATTTCTTTGGTGTGGTTTTTAAAAATTAACTTATCTATTATTCTACAAACAAGTTTTAATTAAATATTTTTAAGGCTCACAATTTAATAAGTTTTGATTGAAACTCTTACTACAAACAAATTAACGACTACCAATATAAAACTACTTCGTTTCACTAGAAATTAATTTCAGACATTATATAAAGATTCCAAAATAAATTTCAGAAATTATCCAAGTTATATTATAAATATGAAACTTTGTTTCTTTTGTGTGTGAATGTTTGTTGTTTGAGGATGTTTGAATGTGATTGAACGTTTGGTACTCTTTCACGGATCGGATAAGGAAATGTCAAGTTTCATCGAGATTTTCAGGATTTTGATGAAATTTGGCATTCATATAGGATATATTCTGGATTGACACAAAGGATATTTCTCATCCAGGCACAGCTCGGTGGTCGAATGGTTAGAAATTTCCACTTTGACTCCGTGATTGCGGGTTCGATCTCCGCAGAAGACAAAAATTTGTGTGCATTGTGTGTCTGTTTGTCTTGTCTGAGTGTTTTTATGTATTATATGTACGAGTATGTATTTACAAAAATAATGTATTTAAGTATAACATCAGTTTTCATCAATATTTATTTATTTATTATTATGTTCACGTGGGGCGACACCGTGGGTAGAAGCTAGTATAAATTAAGCTTAAGTTCTTCGTGCTTTGGTACGTTAAGCCGTCGGTCCCGGTCATTAGATGACAGTCGTCAAGCCAAGTCAGTGGCCTTTAAGCGGCTTGAAAACACTGGCCTCCGCCAACCCGCAGTTGAGCAGCGTGGTGGAGTATGCTCTAAACCCCTTCAATTGAGGGGGACCCGTATCCCAGCCATGGGTTGAGTAAGGGTTGACGACGATTCATATGCATAAAGAAACATAACAGAATAATAAGAAATTTATTACCGGCGTATCGATTTATTTCCTTATTTGGCCGTCGCAGAGGGACCTGCAGCGTATATTGATTGCATTCATTACTTATTCATTATGAAGCTACTTGCATTGAACACAGCTATCTCGTATTCACAACACTATCGATCGGCTTATGAGATATTATAAACATAGATGAGAATATTTATTTTCTTATAGTTTATTAGCCAAAATAGGTCGACATATTTTGGATTCTCTGTGATAAGACTTTATCTTGGGCAGCTTAGGTTGGAAATATCAGTAGAAAGTTTTTTGCTTCTATCCTCTCTCTTAGAAGACGGCAATTTTTTTACCTATCGATGCCAAAATTACGCTTACCCAATCCTTGCTGCTTATCCTTGATTGCGCTAAATCCTGTTATTTTAATTACATTGAAGAGCAATTACCTAAATAAACTTGAGCGCCTTCAAAACTTTTGCATTCGGTTCATATTTGGTAAATAATTACGCAATTCGAATTTGAAATTCAGAAAGGTATAAGACGCCTTTCTGAATTTTGTTCTCCGACTTTTTATTCGACTTCGCCGTAATCAACACATCCTTGCTCTTCTATATTCTACTCTTTTCAATCTTACTAATCCTGTTATCAATGAGCGTTTCTTTTTTCACAGCGATGTCCAAGATCGTGTCATGCAGCAGTATTTCTCTTCGTATTATAACGCTATATATTATATTCTCACTCTTCCCAAATTGTATTTGAAATGATGAAAATGTAGAAAATCCTTTAAAATACAATCTATAAGGCTTTGGAATGCTCTGCCGTTGCCATACGTCAATTACTATCCGTACCGTGCAAACTATTTCCAGTTTTAAAATCAAGTTAAAATGCACTACATGTTGACTTATCTCTGTTTAACTTTTTTATTTATGTTTCTTTGTCTGTCACTGCTTTTCCGTAATAAGTACATTTATGTATTTGTGTAGTCTATGCATGTATATATATGTATGCATGTGTATGTTTCTGTATGTTTATATTTATTTAGTCGAGTATATAGTATATGCTGCGTCATCTACCTTTATATATTTGGGAGACCTAATGGTCTCCTCTACCCAAAGGTTGTTATAGTATAATAAAAACTTTATTGTACAATAAAACCATAAATATACATTAGTTGTCTGAAAGAGATCGCTAAGCGTTAAGCCCACCTTTTGTAGTTTATATTTTTGATCATTATTCTTAAAATTCTATTGTTTTTTTTTGTATAGCAAAAGCATTGTATCTCAAAAAGTCAAGATTGAAAGAGAACATCTAGTGTACTATGTAAGTTAAAGAAAACCCTGTGGGCCACTTATTCTCTTACCACCAACTTAAGCTTAACATCGTGTAATCTCATTACATTCACGAGCGTGCCATAATTCCCAGCCGCTACTATGGGGTCCCGCCTGACCCACTACATCACAACTCCACCTCAGGCCTTCACTGCAAAGGCCTACCTTTGGACGTCCTTCATCTGGACCTGCATAAGGACTATCCGACTGACGCCTTTTAAATTACTAGCGGCCGCCCGCGACTTCGTACGCGTGGAGTTAGTTATTTGCACATAATTTTTATTATATTTGAAAAACCTAATGAAAGGAAAAAAATAAAAGAAAGATAAAAACAATCAATATCTAGACGAATTTTTAGATTCAATGAAGTCGACGGATATATTTTTTCAAAACCTCTCTGTAAAACCTAAAACACTTTTTGTTGTTATAAAACATCCCTCCATATAAAAGATATGTAGTAGTATTTTTAATAATTCTTATACTTAAATATCATTTAAAATACTTCTGCCATAATTACTTTAACTTCAATAACATTGGACTTTCATACAAACTACCATCCCCCGTTTTAACCGCAAAAAGGGGTTGAATTTTAAGGATACATTATTAGTAGACCTCTACACTAAATATAGAATACGCATTTTAAATTTCATGGATCTTACTTCAAAAACATATGACTTTCCAAAAAGAGGTTGATTTCTAAAGATACATTATTAGTACACCTCCACACCATCTATAGAGCATACATTTCAAATTTCAAGTCTCTTACTACAGAAACATAGGACTTTCATGCAAAATTTTTAGGGGTGGAGTTTCGTAAAATCCTTTCATTCATTCTTAGCGGATGTCTACACCCTATAAGGAACCTGTCAAATTTCGAGTTTGTAGATCAGTGTTTGTAGGTGTTTAAAATTTCTGAGATTTCGTGATTAATCAGTGAGGGGTATTTCGCTTTTATATATATAGAAGATTACCTTAAAGTTAATTTTAAATATAACTGTTAACTATACGAGGTAATTGTAACGGTACAACTTATTATTGGTAATTATAATTCCGCCAATTTAGGACCGTCAGAATCGCGGGTGTATTTCCCAGACTGGCATAAATTTATTATTGTTATATGGTACCTTCTGTGTACTATTACGTGGTTTATTGTCTTTTATGTACACTGTCGCCGAATTGCACAGTGAAATGAAATTTTACATCGCTATTCGTGATTTGTTTTACATGAGAGGGGGGCAAGCGATCATGTGGGTCAACTGATGGAAAGCAATCACCACCGCCGAAAGAAATATGCACGCAATTTGTATATTGGGAATAAAATTAATAATAAATAAATATTCCTGCACATATTACACAGCGCCATCTAGTGTCAAACTAAGCAAAGCTTGTACTATGGGTCCTAGATAACTAATATGACCTGCGTAAATACTTTTTTAGGGTTCCGTAGCCAAATGGCAAAAAACGGAACCCTCATGGATTCGTCATGTCTGTCTGTCCGTCCGTATGTCACAGCCACTTTTTTTCCGAAACTATAAGAACTGTATTATTGAAACTTGGTAAGTAAATGT
This sequence comes from Hypsopygia costalis, assembly GCA_937001555.2. Taxonomy (NCBI): domain Eukaryota; kingdom Metazoa; phylum Arthropoda; class Insecta; order Lepidoptera; family Pyralidae; genus Hypsopygia; species Hypsopygia costalis. Next base: position 603,567 of record OW443325.2, read on the forward strand.
ATTCTGTGAACCGCATTAAGTTTTTCATACAAAAATAGAAAAAAAAAACAATAAATTCTGGGAGTTCCCCACACTTTGAACTGAAACTCAAAAATTTTTTTTTCATCAAACCCATACGTGTGGGGTATCTCTTCAAAAATGATATTGAGGTTTCTAATATATTTTTTTTCTAAACTGCTATTCAGTTTAGAAAAAATATATATTTTATAAAAAAATAATTTCCGCGAAAGACACTTCGCAAACTTCCACCGAAAATTGGTTTGAACGAGATGAGTACTCTCTGCTCATGGGTGAGTCCGACTTGCACTTGACCGCTTTTTTGTAAATACATACGTAGGTATAATACATAGAAAACACCCAGACCAAGACAAACAGACACGTTCTTGCACACAAATGTTTGTCTTGTGCGGGGATCGAACCCGCAATCTCGGAGTCAAAGTGAACATTGCTAGCCATTCGACCAACGGGCTCGTCATCAAAATCGTTGTGGAAAATGTTTTACAAAAGATTATATTCAGACTAACTTTCGCCCGCGGCTTACCGCACCGCGTGAATTTTGGTTATCACGCAAACTTTCGGTCATCCCTCGAGAACGGATCATTTTTAGGGAATAAAAGATATCCTATTGTTTATTCTGGACTTATATATTTAGACTAGCTTTCGCCCGCGGCTTCGCTCGCGTGAATTTCGGGGCAAACACGTGTATACTCATTTATCTATAGAAGTAGTCGTGGAAAGTTTAAAATAAAATAGTCAACCAATCTCGTTTCGCCATAAAATTTTTGGACCTCCGTTTCACCCTCTTAGGGGTAAAATTTGAAAAGTCCTTTTAACTAATTTTATGGCCACTATGTTATATTTACAAATCGATGCCATTTTCGTAGTTAACGTTTCAGAAAACCTTAGAATCAACACCCATATTGGTATTATGGCATTTCAACCAGATCGCACTCCCACATGGGGTGATTTTATGTCATGTCGGCTATGTTGGATTATAAAATAGTTGTTTTTTCCGTAATCAGCGACCCGATAGACTATAAAACAATACCCATGACGATTTTCAGACTTTTTGACCGCATTTTAGACATTTCAACCCCATCGCCCCCATTAGGACATGATGGTCACGTTAGCAATGTTGAATTATAGAATCGTTGTTGTTTTCGTAATCAGCGACCCGATAAACCATAAAAACAATACCCATGACGTTTTTCAGACTATTGGGACCCATTTTACCCTTTTAAGGGTGGAATTTTGAAAAATCATGAAACACGTGTTTAATTATCTATAGAACTACTCGTGTAAAATTTAGAATAAAATAGCCCAACTAAACTCGTTTCCCCATACAAACTTTGAACCTCCGTTTCACCCTCTTAGGGGTAAAATTTGAAAAATCCTTTTATAATAATTTCTTGTCCACTATGTTATATTTTCAAATCGATGCCATTTTCGTAATTGACGTCCTAGAAAACCATAGGATCAACACCCATATTGATATTATGACATTTCAACCGCATCGCACCCCCACAAGGGGGATTTTATGTTACGTCGGCTACGTTTGATTAGAAAATAGTTGATATTTTCGTAATCAGCGACCCGATAAACCATAAAAAGAATACCTATGATGATTTTCAGTCTGTTTTACCCCCTTTTAGACATTTCCACCCCATCGCAATAATTTCTTGTCCACTATGTTATATTTTCAAATCGATGTCATTTTCGTAATTGACGTCCTAGAAAATCATAGAATTAACACCCATATTGATATTATGACATTTCAACCGCATCGCACCCCCACAAGGGGGATTTTATGTCACGTCAGCTGTGTTTGATTAGAAAATAGTTGTTATTTTCGTAATAAGCGACCCAATAAACCATAAATACAATACCCATGACGTTATTCAGACTTTTGGGATCCATTTTACCCTTTAAGGCGTTGAATTTTGAAAAATCATGAAACACGTGTTTAATTATCTATAGAACTACTCGTGTAAAATTTAGAATAAAATCGCCCAACTAAGCTCGTTTCCCCATACAAATTTTGGACCTCCGTTTCATCCTCTTAGGGTTAAAATTTGAAAAATCCTTTTAAGTAATTTTTTGTCCACATTTTCAAATCGATGCTATTTTCGTAATTGACGTCCCAGAAAACCATAGAATCAACACCCATATTGATATTATGACATTTCAACCTCATAATACCCCCACAGAAGGGATTTTATGTCACGTCGGCTACGTTTGATTAAAAAATAGTTGTTATTTTCGTAATCAGCGACCCGACAAACCATAAAAATAATACCCATGATGATTTTCAGACTTTTTCATCCCATTTGAGACATTTCCATCCCGTCGCACCCCCACAGGGGCGACTTTTTTTCACGTCGGCTATGTTTGATTAGATAATGGTTGTTACTTTCGTAATCAGCGACCCGACAAACCATAAAAAGAATACCTATGATATTTTCAGTCTTTTTTACCCCCTTTTAGACATTTCCACCCCATCGCAATAATTTCTTGTCCACTATGTTATATTTTCAAATGGATGCCATTTTCGTAATTGACGTCCTAGAAAACCATAGAATTAACACCCATATTGATATTATGACATTTCAACCGCATCGCACCCCCACAAGGGGGATTTTATGTCACGTCAGCTGTGTTTGATTAGAAAATAGTTGTTATTTTCGTAATAAGCGACCTAATAAACCATAAATACAATACCCATGACGTTTTTCAGACTTTTGGGATCCATTTTACCCTTTTAGGCGTTGAATTTTGAAAAATTCTGAAATACGTGTTTACTCATTTATCTATAGTAGTACTCGTGTAAAGTTTCGGATAAAATAGTCCAACTAATCTCGTTTCCCCATACAAACTTTGGACCCCCGTGTCACCCCCTTATGGGATGAATTTTGAAAAATCCTTTCTTAGTGTACCCCTAGACGTCATAAGGAATCTACGTGCCAAATTTCGAATCTCTAGACCCAGCGGTTTGGGCTGTGCGATGATATATCAGTCAGTCAGGACTTTGAATTTTATATTAATTTTTTGTCCACTATGTTACATTTTCAGATCGATGCCCTTTTTCGTAATTGACGACCCAGAAAACCATACAATCAATACCCATATTGATATTATGACATTTCAACCCCATAACACCCCTACAGGGGGGATTTTATGTCACGTCGGCTACGTATAATTAGAAAATAGTTGTTATTTTCATAATCAGCGACCCGATAAACCATAAAAACAATACCCATGATGATTTTCAAACTTTTTCACCCCCATTTTAGACATTTCCATCCCGTCGCACCCCCACAGGGGCGACTTTTTATCACGTCGGCTATGTTTGATTAGATAATAGTTGTTATTTTCGTTAACAGCGACCAGATAAACTATAAAAACAATACCCATGACGATTTTCAGACTTTTTCACCCCATTTCCCCCTTTAGGGGTTGAATATTGAAAAATCCTGAAACACGTGTTTAATCTATAACTCTGTACTCGTGTAAAGTTTCGGATAAAATAGTCCAACTAATCTCGTTTCCCCATACAAACTTTGGACCCCCGTGTCACCCCCTTAGGGGATGAATTTTGAAAAATCCTTTCTTAGTGGACCTCTAGACGTCATAAGGAATCTTCGTGCCAAATTTCGAATCTCTAGACCCAACGGTTTGGGCTGTGCGTTGATATATCAGTCAGTCAGTCAGTCAGTCAGGACTTTGAATTTTATATTTATAGATTATCAGGGACCCTCCCGCCGAAGCTGAAGCCGATTACCTTTGGATGTATTGATTGCGAAATTAATTTTTATAATTAATAAATTAACTTTAGCTTAGATTTATGGTACTTGAGTTTAGCTTAGCTGGTAGAAACCCTGGAGCTCTACAGACTATGTTATAAAAGTTTGTCAATAACCTAAATGTAAGACCTATTTTTGAAACAAAATATTCGATGGTAAATGGCCCAAGCTGAAGCCGAGCTTCAGCTTGGGCGGTAGGGCCCTGGTCAGAAAAGTTATAACAAAATATTATGGTTACATTATATTTTGTTATAACTAATATATGTTTAAGGGGTGTAAGTGGTTCATCAACATCTTTGAACTAAAGCCAGCTGCGCACGGTGCACCCTGCTGACTGACGGGCGAAGCTCTGGCGAAAAGAGAGGTAGGGAGCGTAATTGTAAGCTGTGAGGTGGGAATGTACCTCCACCTCACAGAATACCGCAGCCAAATAACAATTCCCTTGAAAGTTGTTGTGTTCCTGCGAGTGAGTGGGGTTACCAGAAGAGAGATAGATGCTGCCTTGGCAGCGGGGGTGACGGCACGCGAGTGATGTTTTGTGTTGCGAGCGTTAATATGGCTACGGTAACCGATTTACATCAGGCGGGCCGTATGCTTAACCGCCACCCGACGTAGTATAAAAAAAATACATTATTTATTTTAGTTCATAGGTATATATATTTCAAATATACGAAAAGTTTAAAGATGAGAAAAATATATTGAGCTATAAAATAGAACAATGTGTAACGGCTACGCAAAATAAAGGATTATCAACGATCGAGCACGTCAGTCCACATCAAACGCGTTTTACGTTTCAATCGAAGTTTTTACGAGACTGTTACATTTTTAACAATCTGCCAGTAGTTATTTTGACAATAAAGTAATATTGCGTAGTTATGGAGTCTCTCTTCCATGTGCATGTTCGGTCTCTATAATCTATATAAGGTCTTTACCTATGAAATTGCCGTTTTGTATGAAAAAATTTAAACAAATTTTTATTATGTATTCTTTATTTGTATTAATCGAAGTAATCACCCATGCAATCAATGCATCTTTGCCAACGCAGTAGCAGTTTATTGATGCCCTTCTTAAAGAAATCAGCTGGACGGGAGGCAACAAATTCTTCAAAGACATTTTGTACTGCCTCTCGGGTATTGATTTTTTTTCCCGCCAAGAAGTTATCCAAATTCTGGAAAAAGTAGTAGTCTGTAGGCGCGAGGTAGGACGGAGAGCTCTCCGTCATCCACCTTACTCGCCAGACCTTCTCGTCAGTCTCCAAGTTGCAAAAACTGGGGTTGGAAACTTCCAACCCCAGTTCTTGCAACTTGGAGACCGTCTGCTGTGCAGTATGAGGTCGCGCGTTGTCGTGCAGGAGCAGCGGAGACGAGCGATTGACCAATGCTGGTTGGAGACGTGCCAGCTTCTCCATCAGTGTTCAGTTCTTCACAGTACACATCTGCAGTAATGCTCACCCCGTTTGGTAAGAAACTGTGATGAATCACACCGGGGCTAGACCACCAAACAGTGACCATCACTTTTCTAGGGGAAGTTTTTGTTTAGGGCATTGTTTAGGTGCTGAACCAGGATCCAACCAACTTGCTGAGCGCTTGCGGTTATCAAACAGAATCCATTTTTCATCGCAGGTAATAATGCCGTTCAAAATTCCTTCATTTGTGTGTCTGTTGAGCAGTGCAAGGCACGTATCGACGCGTACTTCGCGTTGGCGATCATTGAGTTCGTGGGGCACCCATTTGTCAAGCTTTTTTACCTTACCAATTTGACACAAATGGACGGTACTCATATTCCATAATTACTCGAATTTTTAACGTATCCATGATGAAGAAAAAGATTGAAATGCGATGAAAATGTAACACTAATCAATAAACAAATGACTACTTTTGGAGAAATAATTCCATATTTTTAAAATAAATTTAATTGGAAATTAGAATTCTTAGCCAAACAAAAATTATTTTGATTTGAAATGGCCAGTACTGCAGAACGGCAATTTCATAGGTAAAGACCTATTATTAACACGTGAAGCAAAAACTTTGTACCCGTTTTTACGCGGATGAATTTTCGCACAGTGCAGACGCTAATATTTTTTTAGAATTGTGCACAAAAAATACATTAAATCGATAAAAAAAAAATACACACTATAATGTATTTGACACACACACGCATATACACTCTTTTGTTTATTGTTAAAGTCTTAATTTAAATTAATTATGGTCGAATTTCGACCACTGGGCGACCGCTGGTAAACGTTAAACCTCTACGTCATAGAAAATCACAGCTAAATAACAATTCCTAGAGACTCTCTCTCTCGAAGGTCTCTAGACGTGCTTTTGGTTGTGTTGTTGTATTTTTGCGCAGCCGCGTCCTCCTTATAATCTCACTATCAGGAGGAGGTGGCTGCGATGGAAGCGGGGGTGGCGATGCCCGAATTCGTGAACATATTTTTAATTGTCAACTGAAAGAAAATAATTATTACAGCTCACAGAAATAAGCAACACCAAGGGATCGCCGATCCGTTGCCAGCCTTTTCAGCTAAGTTCAGATTCATCATCATCATCATCAGGTTTATTTTAGTCTCCACTACAGGAGCACGACCCTCTCTTGTCCGTCCTAGATGGAAGGAGGATTTGGCCTACACTCCCCACGCTGGCCAAACGGATTAGGGAGGCCTGATCGATATTTGATAATGTATTTCCCTTAGTCACCTTGTACGACATCCACGGGAAGAAACGGAGTAATTCTATTCTAGTCTGCCGAAAACCACACGGCCAATTCAGATTATAATTTCAAAATTCAGATTATATAATTTTAAATATTGTTGGAAGTGACAGCCAGAAAAGTATAAAAACCGGCGCGAACACGTGCCGATTCTCATTCCGTTGCGAGTCGTCGAAGTGTCAACATCAGGGCATATTTTCATTTTGAGTACTTTTGTAGAAACTCTTGCCAATTGTTTAATTTTGTTGTAATTTGGATTAAATCAGTGGCTTGGAAGCTGCCGTTAATGTCATTTTTTTAATATTTTCATAACGAAATGCTAAAATCAGAAGTTGGATAGAATTCATCGCCATTTAACCGCCCTATTTTTGACAGCTACAGGTTTTTCATAGAAGTCGAACAGTAACCGATCTCGTCATGAGGACGAGAGTCGGCGTCGCGATTCCAGACGCCGGGATCGCATTCCAGACAACGAACTGCTGCAGGAGATGGCAGCAATGCGATCCCGACTGCGAGCGTTGGAAGTGCGTGCAGGGAGCCGGCCTAGGCGGTCGGCAGGCCGTCCGGCGTTCTCGCCGCGCACGCCACCAGCCCGGCGCTTGCCGAGCGTGTCGAACGCGCCACCGCCATCCCGGCGTGAGTTCAGTGCGCAGTTGTTGTCGTTGCCACCGCGTGCAGCGAGCTCACGGCGTGAGTCGCCGTCTCAGCGCGCATCTGGCTCATGGCGCGAGTTATCGTGCCGGCCAGCGGTCCGCACGTCGCTGCCACCGCATGCAGCGAGCTCACGGCGTGAGTCGCCGTCTCAGCGCGCATCTGGCTCATGGCGCGAGTTATCGTGCCGGCCAGCGGTCCGCACGTCGCTGCCACCGCGTGCAGCGAGCTCACGGCGTGAGTCGCCGTCTCAGCGTGCATCTGGCACATGGCGCGAGTTATCGTGCCGGCCAGCGCTCAGCACGTCGCTACCATCGCGTGCAGTGAGCTCACGGCGTGAGACGCAGTCTCAGCGTGCATCTGGCACGCGGTGCGTGGCATCGTGCCGGCCAGCGGCCCGTACACGATGCCGAGCATCGTCCCTGTCGAGACGACGGACACGGTGGCGGCCCGCCACCAGCGTCCCTGCCGCCGGTGCTGCCGAGCGAGGCGCCCGCAGAGCCTACCCATGCTGCGGAGTCCATCTCCGAGCAGGCCGTCAGCGATGCGAGCATGCCGCTTGGGGTCACGAATCATCTCGTGGATGCTATTCGTTTCATCAACACCTCGGTGAGATCCAACCAATATTTTTATCCAAGTTTGCACAATGAAGTTGACCGTCTCACCGTAGAACTAAATGCCTAAACAATTGGGGCGATTATGAGTGCAACCCTTTGTGTCAGAAAACACCCGATATCGCCAATATTTTATTTGAGGTGATGAGTATCAATTCGGATAGTTATTCCACATACGCTAATTACCCCCCGTCGATCGTTACTTCTACTGCGTATAGTACAGGGGCTCAGTGACGAATTGATTGCCCAATAACTTGGTAGAATTTCTAACTACATATGTAAAACCTTCAACATGTATGTTGCTAAAAATAAGCATACGCCTAGTAATCCTATTACGTAAACAACGTTTAGATGACGGTAGATTTTTGCAATCCTAAAACGAATTCAGGCGAAAGTCTTAGTACTAGTGGTATTATCTAATGCAAAAACTATGTTTGTACCATCGAGTCACCATTCATACCCGAGTTGTGTTCATTTTGTAACATGCATGGGCATAAGATCGAACATTGTTTTGCCAAATAAAAATCCGCGACGCGCAATAAAAATGAAGTTAATTTTAACTACCCACTTTGCTATTTAGGAACTTGACTATTCAGTTTGGCAAATGGAATATTTTTGTGGTTTGTTATATCCGTTTACGGAGACAGTTACATGTCTGTAATTTTTGATGAGTACGTTCCCATTTATTTACTGAAATCTAGAAAAGCAGAATGTACTTGTTGGTGAAAACGTTTTTATTTTGTTGTTTCATCATTTTATTATAAATCCGATACAGTGTGTTGGCTTTGACTTTTGCTGTATCTGCTTATTACTTTAAGTGAATCAATGCCTAACACAATTATTACTGAAAGCAGTACTAGTATACTCCGGAAGTAATTCTAAGAGACGTTCTAGATTTTGTTCTAGGAGCCGTTATGCTCGTCTTAGACATCGTGATTCATGTTCTAGACGTCATGATTTATGTTCTAGTCGTAAATGCAGACGACGTAGCTGTTTTAGCAATGTATTAACTCTACAAATGCAACAAATTCTAGATCAATTGACATCATTGAGGACAGCGTCGGTCGTCTCCACCGTGGCTACGTGGGCCGAGGGGCCTTGGGTCTCTGGTGACGTCGCCGCTGCAGCCGCCGTTGGCAGAGACTGTGCCGATGGTCTGGGTGCTGCGAGTGAGGGAGAGCTGGTGCTGCGAGTCAGCGCTCTGCAGCTCCGCTTTCGCCGGGGTACTCCGTGAGTGCTACTACGGATCGAGGCCCCAGCACGACTGATCGTACAATGGATGCTATACGATCCAATCAATACGATGGTGAGATCTAACCAAGCTATTTTTAAATCACTGTCGTCGCATTAGCTATTAAGAATTTAAGCTTCTGTGCATTAAGAATCCAGATATAGCAAACGTTTTATATGAGGTCATGAGTACTAGCTCGCCGATCTTTACTAAAGTTACTTATAGTCAAAAGGTTAAGTGACTAAGCCAATTTCGGCAATGCAAAAAAGGGGTATTACGGATCCACAAAGCCGTGCCTCTGCCATGAATGCAAAACTAAAGCCACATGAATAAGTGGCATTCTTTTCTATTTATTTTAAATCAAATACATCCAATAAAAAGTTTAGTAATAGTTCGCATCCTATAATAGTTATGTCGAAAAGTCACAAGTAGATCATGATATCATTCTGAAGCGAAGATTTAACGATGGTAACTGTGCTAAGGGACCTAAAACTGATTCGCAATGGTGGCGATAATGGTCAAAAGGGTTTTGTCCATAATTCTTCTAAAATTGAGCCATATGGTTTTTGTAGAAAACCTCGTCATAAGGTCGTGACTTGCTTTGCGATATGGTAGATGAGGGTATAACGACTCTACGTAATGCACTCCAAACGCTGATGGGATTGCCCATCAATCTGAGGAACTACTTGTTTTTGTCACCTAAGATAGAATACTTAGGTCGCGCTATAAGTCATAGTCAGGTACAGCCGAGCGATAGTAAAATCAAAGCATTGTCGATTCTGCTGAGCAAAAATTGTTACAAACTAGCTAACTAGGTAGCCCATGGTAAGATAGTTGGTGGGTGTACCTTCAAGAGTTAGATTTTGTTTGGACAATAAAAGAAATGCCCATCTGGGTGGGAGCCCTGCTAATATATGCGCCGTCCAAAGGCCACTAAGGTTTAGACGCAGAACCTTAAAATTTGTTAACGAATAAGCCTACAATAGTGTGATGTGACCTTGTCAAGTTGTCAGTGATGATTCGATTGTTTTGTTTCAATTGATTGCAGGCTTGGGCTGTACGGTCTTTGCGACTCGTTGATGTTGGCCCATAAGCAGCGTCTGCAGCTGGTGTTGGGTGCGCTGCTGCACGTCTCTGTGGCGCGCTATGGCTAGCGCTCCAGCAGATGCTGGGTGTGCTTGTGCGGCAGGCCGGGAGGTTCAGCCGATGCTGGGATCGCTGCCAAGCACTACAGACGGTGCTGGGAGCGAAATGGACAAGCTTCACGCCGTGCATCTGTCCTACCGTGGTTAAAACAGATCGGTCGTATTCTGTTAGTTGTGTGAGCAGACCTCACATGCTAATCATGTGAGCAGACCTTACACGCTAGTAGTGTGAGCAGACCTCACATAGTCACTCTAGTGGGCAGACCCCATTGCATACGTCGTTAGTACCGTACATGTTAGTAGTGTGAGCAGACCTCACATAGTCACTCTAGTGGGCAGACCCCGTTGCATATGTCGTTAGTGAGCAGACCTCACTTAGTTGCCATTGCGGTGACACATAATAAGATGAACATTTGTTCCGCAGCTTATGATGATGTTCCTCCAGAGTCAGACGAGGTGGATGTCGGCGAACTGAAGCTGAACCTCGAGCTGCAAAGTCTACCGGTTCCTCAAGATGAAGCAGTCCCTAACACATCTCGAGGCGGTGAAGAACCAGAACCTGAAAGCAAGGGAGCCCGAGGACGGCCTCCTGTCAGGAAAGGCCGTGTTGGAAGTGACAGCCAGAAAAGTATAAAAACCGGCGCGAACACTGTAACGTCGTATGTGACATACATCGTTACATGGAATGTAATTCCAATAATTGTCTTTGTACTTCCAACTGATTGCCAAAGCCATAAATTTTCTCTTTACTTTTTTGATCGATGGATTGACGTGACTTGTCAGTTTTGACAGTTTCCCTTGTCGATGTCTTTCCGGCGCGGGGCGGACGTCACTTGTCGACCGACCTTGTAGCTGTGATGGACTGATTATATAGTAATGATCTAATGATCTAATTTTATCTTATAAATCAGCCTATATTTGGTTGATATTAATAATTATGTAGCTGTATTGTTTATTGGTACGTATGATTTCTATTAGATTTGGTGAAATTATGTCGTTTGGGTGTCGAGATGTTTCATAGTAATGCGTTGTTTCAGATTCACGCTAATCAAACTTATATGTTATTGGTTTCCTTCTGATGTGACGGATTGTTAGTATAATGGAAAAAAACGGTGAGTAATTGTCATGAAATCCATATTGGCTTTCAAAGCAATCACGTTTGTTATAATATAATGCTAATTTAACCAATGTTTGTTTCAGCCTGATGTGGCGTTTTTTTCTGGAGTTTTTTTTTTCGAAGTTTTTTTTCGGAGTTTTTTTCTCCCGAAGTTGTTTTTTGGATGTTTTGTTCGGGGATTCTCTCCGAAGCGTTTTTGGCTGGTGTTATGGGTGGAAGGCTCGTTGCTACAAGATACCGGAGTGGAGGGATACCGGAGTGGCGTGCTTACAGCGGCTTTAACCTCCAAAACCATGTCCTGAAGACCTAAGGTCGAATCTTTTATATTTATTATTTTACTCATTAATAGAAGCGTGCAAAGAGTCATCGAAAGTTATAAAGAATCATATTATTTCCTAGATTGTCTAATGCGGTCATATGATAACTATAGGGTGATGGCCTAAGTGCCATTGTAACACCTTATGCTACCTTAGATTATTAGTTTTACATTCTATGCAGAGGAATAAAGCAAAGTGAACTTCCTATGGCTTTATTTTCATTATTTCTGTCTCTCCCTGAAGATTAGAAGTTCAGTCTCCCCGCTTAATAGCTATCCGCATATTTAGGGTTGGTGGTTAGCCTTAAACCTCCTGGCGCCCGAAGTAAGTATTATCTTTATTTGTTTCTCCTTTATACCGTACAACAAAATTTCTTTCTTTCTTTCTTTTTTATAAAAATATTACAATTGGCGCCCGAACAGGGACTTGATATAGAATGTCTATTATTTATTCATGATTCTTTGCACTGCTATTTTGTTAGTTTGTTAATGTGTTTATTGTAACACAATGTTTATTATATTACTGGTTTATTGTACTACTTAGTTACAATAAATAACAGTTTATTTATACCCACTTTACATAAAGTAGGGTTATGTTTTGAAATCTATTTTGTTTCTTTAACAAAGCTAATATTAAAGCAAGTTGTTCTGTAGTTTTGTACCTATTATATAGACTTAAAACAATTGAATCTTACTGTAATCTTAAAGTAATAGTTAACTTTAAATAAATAGTAAATTAAATTCATAAAATACTTTAATATTGTGATAAATATTTGCTTGTTGCTATTCTGGTTGGACTTTGCATTCTTTGTTGAATACTGCTTGTTTTACAAAAATATTATTGTTGTTTAAATATACTACTGTTTTGCTAAATGCAAGTCAAGCTTATATGAGCTATTGGATAAGGCTTTAAAGGTGAATAAACTTAATGATAAACATATTATTAAGTGAACATCATTGTGAATGATCTTTGCACACTTCAAATAATTGATATATTGCTATATTTTACAACGTTAAATACTTACGGCTTAATGCACTTTTGATGCTTTAACATTTTCAACCGGGTTGAATAACATCTTAAATTCTTTTTTGTTTTTAAAAAAATTCTTTTTATTCGCAAACATGGATAAAGGTATTCAGGTTCCATCCTTGCCTGAAGATAAGCATACTGAGTTGCTGGTGGGTTCTGCTGACAATACAGTTGTGAGTGAATTGATAGATGTTGCAGGAGTTCCTGAGACTTTTTTACCTAACAGTGTCGCACATAGTTCAATGACCCATTGTCATTCGTTTAATACCATGAATGTTTCAGTCAAAGAAAATATTAAAAAACATTTGCCTTCTATGTATAAGTTACCAGATTTGAAGCGTAGTAGAATTATTTTTGACGGTAAGTCTTGCATTAGAGAATTTATAATGCAGATTGAAGAATACTTTTTATTTAAAAACTTTGATGAACATTTTCTTGTGGCTTCGTTCACTGACCTTTTGTCAGGTAGTGCGCTTAAGTGGTTCCGTGCTGTTCGTGTACAGATGTCTAGCTGGCAGGATTTGAAAATAGCTTTATTGAAACAATTTGATAAAGTAGATTATGATTATTTTTTGGAAAGTGAACTTCGTACTAGGAAACAAAAATATTCTGAGTCGCTTCCAGATTTTATTATTGATATTAGAGATATGGCTAGTCGGTTGGCTGTTCCACTTCCAGAAGTTACTTTAATTCAAATTATTAAGCATAACATGTTGAATATTTACACACCTTTTATATTTGGTAAACAGATTGTTTCTGTTACTGATTTTCTTTGTCTTAGTCGGGAATTAGAAGTTTTTGTTAACCGTACACCCCCTAAATATATAAAACCTTTGAAAAATTTTGCTGAAATCACTGCTAACAATGATAGTAAGCGTATAGTTTGTTTAAAATGTCAGTCCCTTGGACATGTTTATAAAAGTTGTACCAAATTCCCTGGCGTTGTTTGTTTTAAATGTCATAAAGTTGGTGTCACTTCTGCAAATTGTGATGTGTGTAATGCGGGTAACGGTACCAGTTCAAAAAACTGATTAGGAACCATCGAGCACTGGTTTCTGAGAAAACTGAACGTGTCTCGATGTTGAAAAAATCAAGCTGTGCCCCGGATGCCGATACTATTAAACGTGAACGTAGCGATTTGTTGAATTATTTAAAATTATTTTCTCAGAACATTAATTCAGCTCCTGTTTTGTTTGTGAAGAATAAAGATACTAGGCCCTTTTTGGAATTTACAATTAATACTTATATTTTTTCTGGATTGTTAGACAGTGGTTCTACAATTAGTGTTTTGGGTGCTGATAAACATTTAGATTTTTTGAATTTGGGTTTTCAAATGAAACCTTGTGATAGCTCCGCTAACACGGCTGATGGTACCTCAAGTAGGATCGTTGGTTCTATGGTGTTGCCAGTTACTTGTGATGCCATTACTAAAAATATAGAATTCTTAATAATACCTTCATTTAAGTCTCCTATTATATTAGGATTTGATTTTTGGTTAACTTTTGATATTGCTAAAGATTTATGGAAGAATATTATTTATAAACGTACGGAAGAAGCCTTAGTTTCTGCTCCAGTTTTGCATTGCCCTAATTTTGAAAAACCTTTCTTTCTTCATTGCGATGCTAGTTCCGTTGGAATTGGTAGTGTATTATGTCAGGAAGATGAAAATTCTGATCAACATCCTGTAGCTTATTATTCTAGATCTCTTAGTAAGTGTGAAAGAAATTATAGTACCACGGAAAGAGAACTGTTATCCATTTTAGATTCTATTGAACATTTTAGACCTTATATTGAAGGAATGAAGTTTACCGTTGTAACTGATCATGCTTGTTTAACTTGGTTATTAAAACTTAATAATCCTACTGGTCGTTTGGCACGTTGGGCAGCTAGGATATCCCAATTTACTTTTGATATAAAATATAAAAAAGGTTCTTTACATTTAGTTCCTGATTGTTTATCTCGTATAAATATTTCTGCTATAGATACTCCTAGTAGTAATATAATTTCCCCCGATGAAGATATCGATGACCCATGGTATAAAAGAATTTTTGTTGAATGCCAAAGGTTTCCTACTAAATATAAAAATTATAAAGTAGAGAATCAAACCTTGTATAGATTTTGTAAAAATAAATTTGACTCTTTTAGTCGTTTGAATTGGAAAATAGTTATTCCAAAAGAACATATCATCAACACTATTAAATCTAATCATGATGATATTAATTCTGGTCATTTAGGAATTCATAAAACTATAAAGAAATTAAAACAACATTATTTTTGGATTGGAATGTTTAATGATGTACTTAAATATGTAAACTCTTGTGATACTTGTAAGGCTTATAAGTCTTCTACTAATCCTCCTCAAGGAATTATGGTTAATCCTAAAAAAGTTGATAGGCCTATGCTTATGCTTTCTATTGATATAGTTGGTCCTTTCCCTAAAGCTTATTCAGGTCACAGATTCTTACTTACTGTGTTAGATGTTTTCACTAAATATTGTTGGATTTTCCCTATGATAAATGCTACTACTAATGTAATTTGTAAACTTTTGGAAAAGGAAATATTTCTCAAGTTCGGTACTCCTAAAATATTTGTTTGTGATAATGGTTCCCAATTTACTGCTTCTCATTTTGTAACGTTTCTGAAAGGATATAATATAGATAAAATATTTTATAATGCACTATTTAGTCCACAAAACAATCCTATAGAACGGTATCACAAAACTATAGAAACGTGTATAGCTTGTTTTGTTAAAGATGATCATAGAACGTGGTCTAAGTTTTTACCTCATGTTCAACTAGCTTTGAACAATAGTGTGAATCTTGCTACGAATTTCACACCAAACTTCTTAATGTTCGGTAGAGAACTTATTTTTGATGCTTCATTGCACCGTTTTAGTAATATTGATAATTTAGATGAATTGGAACTGGGAGATAGAAGTGAATTTGCTACTTCACTTAATTCTCTTAGTGAAATATTTGTTAGGGTTCAATCCTCTTTGTTAAAATCTTATAAGCGTAATGCTTCTCATTATAACAAAGGTCGACAAGTCATTTCCTTTGCTGTGAATGATATTGTGTGGAGAAGGAGTTTTGTGAAGTCTAATGCTCCTGTTTTCTTTTCTGCTAAACTTGCACCTAAGTTTCTTAAATGTAAAGTTATTTCTAAAGTTTCCCCTAATGTTTACCTTCTGGAGGACCTGGACAAAGGTACCACAGGTCGCTACCATGTTAAGGATATAATTAAATATTAAAATACTTAGTTTTTGATATTACAGGCTTTGGTCTTGGTTTTGTTAGCGGTGAGAATTTTTCGTCTATGATAGAATGATGTATGACAGGATAATGACGATTTGAAAGAAGGATGTAAGCAAGGACCATTTCTTAACTTCTATATAGAAGCAAGAACTGAAACTGTCTAAAAGACTTAACTTAGGTTTTTCTGGATTTATTAAGTTTTAATAAATTTACATATTGGCTTAATTCTAAATCTACCTTTATTATCTTACAACATGCTTTGGCTTCGCAAAAACATATTTCAACATATTCACATCATTGGATCTTATTCTTTTTGTTTTATTGCCACATTATTTGATAATCATTTTATTCTTGTATTATCAATTATTGTGATAATTATTTTTGGGTGATATTGTCATTTTACCTGATATTGTTTGCTTTCTCTTTTGTATTTGGTGTATTGAGTATACAAATATCTTTTGTATTTTATGTCATTTATATACCAATGTTTTTTGTGTATACTTGTGTACATTTATGTGTTGTATAGGCTAAGCATTGGATTTGAGAGAAACTACCTAATTGGTATTGTATTCTCGACCTTTTATGAGACCTTTGTGTTTCTTTGGTTTCTACTTACCACATTCTGGTGTAGAAAAATTACTTTTGTTTTGAAAGAGTCTATCGCCTTGTTATAGTTACTCTGGATTTTATTGTGATTTCTATCACTTGTGGTGAAGAAATTCACAATTTTATACGCATTTGTGCCCGGAAAGTCGGTGGAGTTGTGCCGATCACATTTGTTGGTCTTTTATACGCATTTGTGCCCGGAAAGTCGGTGGAGTTGTGCCGATCACATTTGTTGGTCTTTTATACGCATTTGTGCCCGGAAAGTCGGTGGAGTTGTGCCGATCACATTTGTTGGTCTTTTATACGCATTTGTGCCCGGAAAGTCGGTGGAGTTGTGCCGATCACATTTGTTGGTCTTTTATACGCATTTGTGCCCGGAAAGTCGGTGGAGTTGTGCCGATCACATTTGTTGGTCTTTTTTACAGCTTTTGTGCCCGGAAAGTTGGTGGAGTTATGCCGATCACAAAACAGCTGATTTCTTTCTCGACTATTGCAGTCATGGAAGTTTTTTATTTACTTGGCATTTTTGTTGCTGATGTTATGATGTTGTTGCAGGAGTTCAGAGTTGGATGGAGTATGAGTCGGTGGCGAAGGAGCCCAACCGCACTTAAGTAAATAGTTTGGTTTAGGTGGTAAGAGACAGTAGCGTTGGTGCTTAACTGTTCTCTAGGGTTGTCGAACATGGATTGAATTTCTTTAGGGTTGTCACACTTTTTGTTAGATTTTTGTGGATGTTGTTATTAATTCGAATTGTCAACTTTATATTGAAATTTTCTTTGTTTATTTTTCTTTTTGATAGATCGATAAAGGAGTTTGGAGTCGGTGGCTATAAGGCCTAACCGCACTTTTGTATTGAGGTTTCAGCTGGATTTACGAATCAGCAAGTTATTCAACTTAGCTGCATTCTGGAGTTGTGTGTCAGATGGCTATTGTTTCTTTGGTGTTGGTAGATGTTAATTTTTTGGTGTTGGGAGATGTTAATTTTTCTTTGGTGTTGGAAGATGTTAATTTTCCTTTGGTTAAGGGTTTTCTTTTCCTTTTTGGGTTGTTCTTTAATAAAGGAAGTTTTCTTTCTTTTATTTTTTATGGGAAGGGATGTGATGTAACGTCGTATGTGACATACATCGTTACATGGAATGTAATTCCAATAATTGTCTTTGTACTTCCAACTGATTGCCAAAGCCATAAATTTTCTCTTTACTTTTTTGATCGATGGATTGACGTGACTTGTCAGTTTTGACAGTTTCCCTTGTCGATGTCTTTCCGGCGCGGGGCGGACGTCACTTGTCGACCGACCTTGTAGCTGTGATGGACTGATTATATAGTAATGATCTAATGATCTAATTTTATCTTATAAATCAGCCTATATTTGGTTGATATTAATAATTATGTAGCTGTATTGTTTATTGGTACGTATGATTTCTATTAGATTTGGTGAAATTATGTCGTTTGGGTGTCGAGATGTTTCATAGTAATGCGTTGTTTCAGATTCACGCTAATCAAACTTATATGTTATTGGTTTCCTTCTGATGTGACGGATTGTTAGTATAATGGAAAAAAACGGTGAGTAATTGTCATGAAATCCATATTGGCTTTCAAAGCAATCACGTTTGTTATAATATAATGCTAATTTAACCAATGTTTGTTTCAGCCTGATGTGGCGTTTTTTTCTGGAGTTTTTTTTTTCGAAGTTTTTTTTCGGAGTTTTTTTCTCCCGAAGTTGTTTTTTGGATGTTTTGTTCGGGGATTCTCTCCGAAGCGTTTTTGGCTGGTGTTATGGGTGGAAGGCTCGTTGCTACAAGATACCGGAGTGGAGGGATACCGGAGTGGCGTGCTTACAGCGGCTTTAACCTCCAAAACCATGTCCTGAAGACCTAAGGTCGAATCTTTTATATTTATTATTTTACTCATTAATAGAAGCGTGCAAAGAGTCATCGAAAGTTATAAAGAATCATATTATTTCCTAGATTGTCTAATGCGGTCATATGATAACTATAGGGTGATGGCCTAAGTGCCATTGTAACACCTTATGCTACCTTAGATTATTAGTTTTACATTCTATGCAGAGGAATAAAGCAAAGTGAACTTCCTATGGCTTTATTTTCATTATTTCTGTCTCTCCCTGAAGATTAGAAGTTCAGTCTCCCCGCTTAATAGCTATCCGCATATTTAGGGTTGGTGGTTAGCCTTAAACCTCCTGGCGCCCGAAGTAAGTATTATCTTTATTTGTTTCTCCTTTATACCGTACAACAAAATTTCTTTCTTTCTTTCTTTTTTATAAAAATATTACAACACGTGCCGATTCTCATTCCGTTGCGAGTCGTCGAAGTGTCAACATCAGGGCATATTTTCATTTTGAGTACTTTTGTAGAAACTCTTGCCAATTGTTTAATTTTGTTGTAATTTGGATTAAATCAGTGGCTTGGAAGCTGCCGTTAATGTCATTTTTTTAATATTTTCATAACGAAATGCTAAAAATATAGACTCTGTTCTTGAAGGCTTCCATATCGCATTTGTTTATATTACTGAGGTAAGTTGATTACACAATTCTATTCCACAAATCTTCGGTTACTAATTCTCATCAAGTAGTTTGTAGGCTTATCTACCACCTGACTTGATATATTAAAAAACGTAGCGATTTCATGAAAACATTGGACTGGGGATAAATTTTGTACTTTACAACAGTTTATACTCTCATAAAAGAACGTCTTGTAAAAGTTACGCATATGTATGCATATCTTTACACCTAACTACAAACAGATCTAGCTCCGGTCAAAATAAAATAAAATTTTGTTCAAAACGAATATACCTTCGTTTTAAATTTAGCGAAAATCGTATAAAAGAGCGAAATAACGACCGCAAACAACAAGTCAGAAACACGAGCTAAGTAGTTGAACTCTGTTTACAATGGAATTTACTCGGTTCATTAAAATACGAGGACGAAAGGTTCACTTTGTATTTATTTATTCTTAGAGGTAGGTCACATTACATTGTCAGTCTATAAGAGATGTCATCAGTTTGGTTCAGACTATGACTTTTTTATGTCACGTCGGGCCGACAGACAAGCATACGGCCCGCCTGATGAGTGAAGCCGTTACCGCACCATATCAACGCTCGCGACATGAAATACCGTTGTGCTATCACAGGTTGACTGTCTCGACGGTATCAGACATCAGGCATGATAAAGGTATGTAAAAATACCTTACATGCATCATAGCGTTTATTCCCGTGGTTAGTATCATATTAGTTCTATCATATAATCTTTATCAAAAATAAAGTATGTAAGTGTAGCAATGGTATTTTTTTTGGTGCATATATTATTTGGTGCATATATTATATTTGTGCAGGTATATTGTATTTGGTGCACCCTGCTGACTGACATACGAAGCTCTGGAGAAAAGAGAGGTAGGAAGCGTAATTGTAAGCTACCTAATACTGGGGAACTACCTCCCTACCCGACAGAATACCGCAGCTAAATAACTATTCCCTTGAGGGTTGTTGTGTTCCTGCGATTGAGTGAGGTCACCCGAAAGAAAGGAAGGAGATGATGAGAGATGAGAACGTGCGAGCGATATTTTGTGTTGCGAGCTTTAGTGTGGCTACGGTAACCGCTTCACATCAGCCGAGCCGTATGCTTGTCTGCCCCCCGACGTAGTATAAATATATATATATATATATATGTCGCGAAACGTCAACAGTGTAACAGTGTGTGTAATACTAACGAACTTCCGAAACGTGAGCCAACATTGTTTTATCTAACAATTGATGGAAATAGGTAATAATGCCGTCTTCTGTATTCCAAAAATGAATAGTTTATGTCGATGAAATAATTAGAGCCCAAGAGATTTCATATCACGCGAAATTACACAATAAAAATATGAAATCTACTAAAGTACGTGTTAAAAATTGATTTTAACACTTACTTTAGTAGATTTCATATTTTTCCAAGTAAAATTGCGACCGTCGGTCGGCGAATCTTTCGGTGAGGATAAGAGATAGCAAGTATCTTAAAACACTGATATGTTAAGGATCGCGATAGTTTACGTCTCCACCTCAGCAGGAACCGTTTTCTGACGCAATTTAGTATGGGTATTCCATATATATAGATATAACATCGGAGTCGTCAACACTTATTCACCCTTCTGCTGGGATATGGGTCTCCCCTTAATTGTAGGAGTTTAGAGCATACTCTATCACTGCTTAACTGCGGGTTGGCGGAGGACTGTGATTTTAAGCCGCCTAAAAGCACTTACTTGACTTAACGACTGTTATGTGTTAATAAATCTGTGACTCGTATTCACCCAATTTCTTTAATATTAAATGTAGTATACTAAGCACGTCAAATAGGATAACATTTCTATATTGATGGTTCCAAGTGTATCAGTATTCAATTTTGTTCATTAATATATCCAACAGAGATCAGCTTCTACGTTAAATTACTATATAGTGAAGGTTTATATATTACAGATTAAATGTTTAGTTCGTTGAACATTAGACATGGCGACAGATTTAGTTACGTATTCTATCTATACGACTTATCTGACGTCAACGTCGTCGGTTCATTTGTTATTGATCGACCGAATGACAAACTGCGATAGACAAACACCTTGTTTGTCAGCGCTTAACTCGGAAATCTGTCGAGTTACAGTGCCAGGTACGAAAACAATCACTTAGGCCGAGTGTGCCTCGTAAATCTTGGCTCCGCTGTATTTATTGTTTGTTGTGACTTTTGCTATCGAAGGCTCAGATGTAGGGCACAATCATCGGTATTATTGTTCTAATAAAAAATGTGAAGGTAATGTATTCATTGAGTTATAATGTTCTGCGTTGCTGTCGATGCTACATATTACCTCTGCATATCAATTGATTATGTAATAATTTTGTTAAGCTTTATGCACCGACGTGCATATTTTGTAACTATGTTCCGCCATTTTCTGCTTCGAAAGACTCGTGGGTACACTCTTTGCAGTAACTAAAAAGTAGCAATGAAATGCAATAGGTATCGTAGGCGTTCAAAGGTTGCAATGGCTACTTACCATCACACAAGTCGTATACTTGTTTCACATCATAGTCGTAGTAAGCTCAGATGGTGATGAGCCTCTTGACATCCCATCGTTTCCTAGTATAATTATTTTCTTAATCCACTGTATCTATAGACTAGTGCAATAGCCACTCGCCGCATAATGTTATACAGAACTGTAATGATACTTCAACTGGAATCAACACGTTATTTTTCTTCCTCCAATAATTATTAATACCCAAATCACCAATTTTTGAACGTTTAACCCGTTCTTTGTCACCAATAATTAAGTGTACCCAACACTTCATTATTGGTGGCCAATAATGGGTTAACGTTCAAAACACAAAATATGCATTTTTATTTACTGACAATATTGTTTTAACATTATTATTGCTCTACCTCTATGTGAACTCTATTTCCTTCCACCAACGACGGCCATTCAATTTGTTTGATATGTTCTCTTACCTGTAACAAAAAAGAACATAATAAATCATCATTGTCCTCCCTCGCATATATCAATAAAACTGCGCAACGTCTAATGAAATACAGGCACGGAACGAAATGGAATTGTGTGAACTGTATTGTACAATTACATATATTGCTTGTGTATTTCATTTTATCGGAATAAACGAAAGAATGTTCTTATAGAGGCATCAAAAATATACAGTGTGTCCTGGTAAAAAGTGTATCCTGAAAGGTGGTGAAAATAGATTTTTTTTTTTCTATTTTTCAAAGCATTTTCATTTTAAAGGAAGTTTATTTGAGGTTTATTTCAAGCAAAAAAAAAAAGCAAATATGATTGGTTTCGATATTTAAATGTAGAATATCATTTAATAAAAAAAAGTTACCACATAAATACCTTTGTATTTATATAATAAACCGGAAAAGTAAGAAATATGCTTAAGAATATTTCTTACTTTTCCGGTTCAAAAATTCAAATCAGAAACGAAATCGCTTGATAAATAAAGGTACAGTGATGTTTCAGAAATCGGGTGTCGACGGGAACTGACCGACCGACGTCCGATGACGAGGATTTCGCCGTACTACTGGTTAAATAAAACGCGATAACCGGAATTTAAAACATATTGTATGTTTGGTTTATTGACTATAGTTGGAATGACGGAGCAAAAATATACATCAAAAATTATTTATGTGTCATTAGGTCTTACGGGCAGTTAAACACAAGAAATTTGTGATATTAATTCCGCCGAGACATGACACCCAACTGGCAACCAAGAGAAGCATACACAATTTGAATAGTGTAAATACTTACAGCATTATAATAAATTAGCGGGAGACGAAATGGGTCTAGAGAGGGGGCAGGAGGGGGGAGATGATGATCCCAGTCCAACAATAACAAAGTTCGCTGTGAATTATTTACTTGGGACTGTCGGCTTGACTACGCGCCAAAAGCTAAACAAGTCGGAGTATTCGGGGGGTGTTTTGAAAAACCTACCCCCGAGCCCCAGCGGCTCTTCGAGAACTTCATCTAACTTGTTCACTAACGTCAACTATTTGTGCGTGTAATAAAATCATTGGAATTCTTTAGAGTGCTCTAGTTTGAGTTTGGGGTTGTTCACCCTCGAGGGTGGGAGTGGAAGTTATTAGATAACTAGCATTTGTCCGTGGTTTCGCTCGGTCAGCTTCAAGTATACTGTGAAAAATCGGTCAAGCCGTTTCGGAGGAGTATGGTAACTAACATTGTGACACGCGCATTTTATATATTAGATTTATATTTGTGCGTGAGTGATGATTTTTTACTTGTCTTTTAAAAGTTTCTAAAGTTAATGCAGTTCTACACAGGTATTCCACAGCCTGATAGCCTGGAAAGTAAAAAAAAGGCGAAAAGAGAGAGGTAGGGAGCGTAATTGTAAGCTACCCGACTGGGGAATGTGCCTCCACCTCACAGAATACCGCAGCCAAATAACGGTTCCCTTGAGGGCTGTTGTGTTCCTGCGAGTGAGTGAGGTCACCAGAAAGGAAGGAGATGCTGCGATGGCAGCGGGGGTGGCGGCGCGCGAGCGATATTTTATGTTGCGAGCGTTAATATGGCTACGGTAACCGCTTCACATCAGGCGGGCCGTATGCTTGTCTGCCACCCAACGTAGTATAAAAAAAAAAAAAAAAAAAAACATTAGAAGAATAACAAAAATTTATAACGCAAAATGTCAGACGGTTAAAACTGTTATATGCGAACTGTGTTTTGCTTTTCTCCAGTCCTGTACAATAATCTCCACCCACGTCAAATAACAATTTTGAAATAAATAATTCGAAATGCCAGCCACTTTTATCAATAATAAAACAAAGTCGTGTACCCAGACCACTTTTCTATGTCATATAATAATATACTCTATATTATTATTTATTCTTACAGTTCTACACAAGTCTGGATTTGGTACTGGAGCTACAAGGGTAACCACAAAAGAAAAATATAAATATAATTTGTGTCTTCCATCTGTGACCAGTAATATGTATTTCAGAAGTGCACTTGTTCAAGGTATATTAATATTTAATCATTTGCCAAAAGAGATGAGCATATATTCAAATATAAATTAAAAACCTGGCTTCATCATAATATTTTTTATAATGTAAAGGAATACTTTGACAATATAACTGACTAAATAAGAATTTATTATGTAATTTATTGTGAAATTGCAATTTGTTATGGAAATTATAATTTAATTTGTATAAAATAATCATAGATTTAAGTAACTTATGACATATTGTTGCATGCCTTATATGCAATTTTACACTAACATCAGAATTTGTACACAGTTTGCAATAAAATTTATTCTATTCTATTCACGCCTACAGTTCAATACCTGTACCTATTCAAGTAATCTAGTCAAATGTCAAAGTTATAACTACCTTTACGATTTTAACTACTTATTCGACGAGCTCAGAGGTCGAATGGCTAGCCATATCGGCTGTGACTCCGAGGTCGCGGGTTCGATCCCCGCACATGACTGACATGACTCGAACATTAGTGTGCATGAACATGTCTGTTTGTCCGGAAGTATTATATGTATGTATTTAAGTATAATATCAGTTATATAGTTCTCATAGTACAAGGTTTGCTTAGTTTGGATATCTCGTTCCAAGCTGTGTGTAATTTGTTCCAGAATTATAAATAATTGATTTCTATATAATAGTCCGGTCAATTTAGACATAAAAATAGTGATCAAATAATAAAAATTCCGACAGAGCTGAATTTTCGTAGAGACCTTCAGTTTACCATTACAAATGAAGTGCCAAAAGTCCCCATCGATCCCATGTGTGCTAAGAAATTAATTCGGGGTCAAAGGTCAAATTTTAGGTATTTTGGATTTTTCTCGAAAACGGTCAGTTTTATCGAAAAAGTTCCTGAGACCAATTTGTAGACCTTGTTTTATTTTATTTTATTTTCCTTATCATAGACCCAACAGTATAAATGTATAAAGACAGTATAATAATAAAAACAAAAACAAAGAATCAATTACTACACGAACTCAGTTATTTCTACAAAGATTTAGTAGTGGAACCTGTTCACTGAACAACAACAATATTATATACAATTATATACAAAATATTATATACAATATTACTATTAAATAAGTATTGTCCCTGAAAATAATATCATAAAGATTCGTGGAGTAGGCCTACGGGGAATACCACGTAAAAAAAGGCGCCGAGTACACTACCTCACAGGTAGTGTGGAAATGTGTACATATCATGTATAACGTAATTCTTACATACTCAATATCTGGGAAATGGTTGGTCTTAGAAAAAAAATCATAAGGATCATTTTTATAAAGAATTTTAAGATCTACAAATTGGTCTCAGGAACTTTTTCCATAAAACTGACTGTTTTCGAGAAAAATCCAAAAAACCTAAAAATTTGACCTTTGTCCCCGAATAAATTTCTTAGCACACATGGGATCGATGGGGACTTTTGGCACTTCATTTGTAATGGTAAACTAAAAGTCTCTACAAAAAATTCAGCTCTGTCGGAATTTTTGTTATTTCAATTGTCTAAATTGACCGGTCTATAACTACTTATTAAGCAACGTAAGTTCGTAATTTTATTTAGATTTTTAAACTATAAGGTCAAAGTAGACTTCTACTAACAGAAAAAAAAATGATACTGTTGATTGTTGGCACTTGGTGGAACATTATTATAATAATGTTATAATAAAGCACTTGTTTCCACGTAATTCAATTTATTTTTACCGACCGGTTTCGCCGTTAAGGCATTATTAAGGTAAACCGATGGTGTTTGTGTTTCCCTTAATAATGCCCTAGCAGCGAAACCGATCGGTAAAAATAAATTAAATTATGTGGAGCAGTATGTACAAGTGTTAATATTGTGCTAGGTTTATTCGGTAATCCAAATGTACTGAAACATTAAAAAAAATATGTGTTATAACTGAGCACCGGATCTATCTTATTCCTCGATTCGTTACATTATTAGCTTTACTTTGCTCCATGAAAAAAAAAAAATTGCGAACATAGGTCGATTTCAAAACTATTTCTCGTTTGTTTCCCGTTGTATTTCCTTTTATGAATTGCTTTTTGTTAGTCTCGCTAAAATTCGAGAACGGCCAGGCCGATTTAGCTGATTTTGGTTTTGAAATGTTTGTCTTAGCCCAGGGCAGGTTTAAACGGTGAGAAATTTTGGAAAAAATTCAAGAAAGATAGTGAAAACAACAATTTTAATTTCCCATACAAAGTGTTCCTACTATAGTCGAATGTCATAACAGCAAAGATGGCGAACCTACCTATCAATAGTGTCATTGTCATAAAGAATCGACGTCATATTTGTTGGTTGTCAAATATGACTTTCTCAGAAGTGACATAGAAATGACACAATACTAATAGACATCAAGAAAGGAGTTGAAATATGTAGTGATTGTTTATGGTAAATCATGCTTCGTACAGTACATAAGAATAAATAATAGAAATTTGTAAATTTCATAAACACTCGGATTGTAAATTACAAAAATGATTGCAAAAAATGTAACCAGTGTCAGCAATGTGAATAGACTAGAAAATGGGGGCTAAACGCAGAACGAGGTTTGTGGATTCACATAGAGTTGTATAACTTTGCATATGGTAAGACCTACATCACATTATATAAGTCTGTCATGTTAACCAAGGTGATACCTCTTACAAAATAAAACGGATCCTCATTATTTTCTGAAGTACATAGATCTGTAATTTTAATATAATCATATTTTATCATTCAGTCATAAATTTATTTGGCGAGAACTTTCTTTACTGAAGTCTAAAGAGCTGCCAGGTTTTTATATCGACATCATCCGAGAAATGTACCGAAATTCCAAATCCATAGTTTAGACGTCTGTCGAAGAGGAGAGACAAAATTCCCATTAACGTCGGTGTCCTCCAGCGATCAGTCTTAGTCTGTTTTTGTTCATATTAGGCATATTCTTATATAATAGACATTTGTGGTTTCTTATATATTAGACGAATTGTCAAGTAGTATCATGTATCCACATGGACCAGGGGGCTTACCGCCGAAGCTGAAGCCGATTACCATCGAATATTCTGATTCCAAAATAGGTCTTACGTTTAAGTTATTGACAAGCATATTCAGCTTAGTCCGTAGAGCTCCAGAGTTATTGTCAGTTAAGCTAAACACAAGTATCATACTTCTAAGTTGAAGTTTGATTTTCGTGATCAGAAACACCGGTGGGGAGCGTCTTCAGCTTAGCCGGTAGATGTCCATGTATGCTTATATAATTGCACTGGCGGATGCGGATAGAGGGCAGTTGGTGCGATGAGTGAATTAATGGACGAGGTCACTTGAGAACTATGGGCTGAATCCGAATACGGGAAAGATCGAGTACTTGGGCTGCAAAACAACAGATCCCCGAACGACCGTGCACATAAGGATATGGTCGAATACACGGACAGTTTAAGTACTTGGGTTCTGTTCTTCGATCATCGGATAGCATCGACTGCGAGATTTCAGTAGCTTGGACTAAGTGGCTGAGGTAACCAGTGTCATCTGTGACTAGGGATTGCAATCCCGCAAAGCGGGATCACGATGCTTTAATTAATCTGCGGGATCCCGCACATTCAAGGGCGGGTCCGCGGATCCCGCAAATAAAGAATTTGGCGCTAAACTAAGTAAATTTTTATTTATTTCCAAAATCCAAAAAAGTACGATGAAGAAATCAAAAATACAGATTGTACTTATACATTCTTCATGCCAAGAAAAGTTGCAATACTTACGCCAAGAAATAAATAAAATTATAGAAAAAATCGTAGTTCAAGACGATGAAATATATGCAGATGACGTCTTGGAAAATACACCTATAGCTAGAACATCTGCTACTGATACAAATCCTACTCTAATGCTAAAAGAAGAATGAGAAAAAAGCTTCTACAAGAAAAAAAATATTTAAGAAAAAACCAGACATTGTTGTCTGGCTTTTTCATTCATTTGACATTCGTGGTATTAGACGAATTGTCAAGTAGTATCATGTATCCACATGGACCAGCTCTGTGCGGTGGGTCGACGGGTGTTCATGTATGCTGATATAATTGCACTGGCGAATGCGGATAGAGTGCAGTTGATGCGATGAGTGAATTAATGGAAGAGGTCACTTGAGAACTATGGGCTGAATCCGAATACGGGAAAGACTTGGGCTGCAAAACAACAGATCCCACGACGGTGCACTTAAGGATATGATCGAATGCACGGACGGTTTAAGTACTTGGGATCTGTTCTTCGATCATCGCATAGCATCGACTGCGAGATTTCAGTAGCTTGGACTAAGTGGCTTGAGGTAACCAGTGTCATCTAGGACTCCAAAATTCCGTCAAGTTGAAAGAACAAATCAATAAATCGAAAGATTAGACCATTTTATAAGTTAGTAAAGGAGCGCCAATACTTGAGCTACACGTACAGGTGTTGTCTTTCATGGAGTTGATACTACTGATCCTAAGGGGATTATGCTGCGTAGTATGCTCGAGGTTTTGTAGATGGCCCGCTTCAAGAATTCTCAGACATGGCAAGCAAATTGCAAGAGAGTCATTTAAGCTGGTATTGTCAAATTTTATGGAAAGCGGCAAGTTAGGAAAGAAATGTCTTGCAACGGCACATCCTCCAGGTTCGGGCACACAGGGTAGGCTCTTCTTAAAGAGACACAGATCTTAGATCGTATATATTTATTAAGGAGATAGATGTAGGTGAAACAAAGTTCACCGGGTCATCTAGTTAAATGATAAATATATCCAAATAATTGTCAGTACAGTGCTACAAACTTATCTGACCCGGTGGCCAAATTTAGAACTAAAGCCGCCATCTTGGAATGTAGTATTGCCAGGTACAATTAATTTACTTACCGCGTATGCACATTCCATTGAGGTGTATTTTTTAAAATACATATTATCTTTTTCTACACATATTTCATTTCTTACAATAAAAAAATCGTCAACGAGTTGTTTCTGAGCAATATAATATCTATACTCTCTAATATTATATAATAGCTATGATCGCGATTTAACGTGGTGCATTTTTAAAACTAATCAACAAAAAAATAGAAGGCAATTGATATTTAATTGAAACACCACACAACACAATTAATAAGTATATCAATGCTATTATTTTAACAGTGTATATATTTCTTTGATTTTTATGTTTCCTCTAAAACGGGCGGCATTTCGTTTAATGGCAACACTTAAGTCGATCGCACCGCCCCCGCCACCGGGCCAGATAAGTTTGTGGCACTATACTTGTATGAGATAATCTGGTTGTCATTTTTAGGATTCCGTACCTCAAAGGAAAAACGGAACCCTTATAAGATCACTTTGTTGTCTGTCTGTCTTTCTGTCAAGACCCTATATGTCGGGAATGCGTGGAGGTATCAAGCTGAAATTTGAACTGTATACTCAGGTCTACGGTCCCATGAAGTTGTAAAAATCAAACTGCTAAGTTTACGTAAAAAATAGATACGGCCGTTTATTCAGCAAAAAACGCATATTTCGACACATAATAAATCTCAAAATTATACATTTGTAATTAAATCTTAAAAAATAGGGGGTCGAAATTTCAAATTGAAGCTACTAGTTCAAATGGGGTATCATATGAAAGGGCTTGATGTGCACATTGCAAAATATTTTTTATTTATTTTTTCCGATTCCGCATTATTGTTTATTTATAATGAAAAATTTCAAATTTATAATGATCCTACGTACGGAACCCTCGGTGGACGAGTCCGACTTGCACTTGTCCGGTTTTTTGTTAATCTAAAACATACTAACACTGCGTCGGGTAACAGACAAGCATACGGCCCGCATGCAACATGAAATATCGGTCGAGCACCACTACCCCCGCTGCCAATGTAGCAACTTCTTCCATGCGACCTCACTCATTCGCAGGAACATAACAACCGTCACAGCCAATTATTATTTATTATTTAGGTGCACGTATTTCCCCAGTCGGGCAGCTTAATAGTACGTTGTGCCCTACCTCTCTTTCGGCAGAGCCTCGTTAATACATCAGCAGGGTGCACCACGTGCAGGTGAGGTTGGATTTAGCATAGAAATAGAGAGCCATTTACACGCCAACTACAACCCCACTTATTCGTCGCTAGGTTACGTAAACAGAAAACCACTTAAAAATTAACGCTCGCGGAGGCCTATTTTGCACCAGGCGATCAGTAGCGCGCGCGTGAAAAAACGAAAAATATGTAGTTTTGAAATCGCGATTATGTATAACTGGTTAAAATCTGAAATTACGAACTAACGTCGCCTTAATGTAATCTAAAAAGGCGCTTGTTTTTACAATTGTGTGATAGTAGTATATAAAAAAGTAATTTATGTTTAAGCAGACTTTTATTGAAATGATTTTTATTTAGAAAATAGAAAAAATATATTTTAGCGATAGAAATTCTAAATAGGACAAGAGCAAAGTTATGAAAACGTTTCTATTCGTTGAATTATTTTGGCAATTCTTTGGATCTATTTGCTGTAATTTTGTGGTGTAATACATTCATCATAATTTTTGAGCCAAAGTTAACCTCACCTGGACGTGGTGCATCTTGATGACTGACAAGCGCAGTTCTGACAAGCGCATTTATAAGCAAACATTAATGTTAATGCTAGGTAGGCGGCAGTCCTCCCCCCCCCCCCCCCAATGTGATGTTTATATAATTTTTGCACATTGTTATGTGCAAAAATTATTTGCGGACAAATATCTATTTTGTGCAAATATTATAGTCAATATCCGAATCTAGTCGCTCCTAGGTTTGACTAATTAAACCTAAGGTACATTACCTCCATCTCCAAAAGCAAGTCGAGCCTTGCTGGCTTTGCTCGCTCGGCTCTTGTTGATCGCAAGCTAACGATAACCTAACCTCGACTTGCTTTTAGATTTCACTATTCTAACCTAGGAGCGCCTAGATTTCGGGCATTGACTATAACACAAATATCGTGATTTTTTTTATATACAGGATTTTAGGAAGGTGGCCAAAAATCGCTTCGAACGAACGTGCCGCATACACCACACAAAAATAATGAAATTATACGCAAAGCGCGCTCTCTGCGTAATGGAGGTTCACTCAAATTAGCTTAATAGCGTAACAATTATGGGAGATCTTTTCGTTGTTCGAGCCGGCCCTAATCTCGTTTCGCTCCGGGCCCGTGCCGTTCAACCCCGGCCCGCCCCGGACCCGCCCCGGCGAGCTCCTCCCGGCGCGTGTGCCCGACACGCGAAATCTGCCCCTATTAGATTTGCTTATAATAAGTTTTTCGTGAGGTTTTTAACGGCAAATAGGATTTCACCGAAAGAAGCTTTTTATTATCAGGATTACTGCTCGTCCCCGCGAAAATTTAATAATGGCTGAATTTGAAAGGGCCGCGATATGTTCATTTTTTCATTGTACGCGGGATTTGTGGATGACGGGCAGCCCGGCGTACAAAGGGTGTTAGATAAAGTCGACTGTGTCGTGTTTCAATAACGTATGGGAGTATAACGAGGTTTGCAAACAAAAGCTGATGTTATATACTAATGCTGTTTTACTATATTCGATAAGACAAAATAAATACCATTAATGATGGGCATTAAACATTAAGTGATGAAGATATCACTCTGAACTTTCCTACCAAATCACGCCATTTTCATCCAAATTTTAGCAGAATTGTCACACATTATCGCCCTTAGGCAGAAACTTCGTCAACTTAGTCCAAAATAAACAAGAATAAATTAATATATATTTTTAAAACAATCTTATATTTGTTGTTAATAAAAAAGGAACTAAGAGGTTTACTTATTGTATTTCTTTTTACTCGTACTTACTTTAATTTGATACCATAGGGATTAAAGTAAAAATTATAAATAGCCATTTTGTGGCGGCCACCATAATGGATTCAAAATGGCGGCAATTAGTTAATCATGCATTGTCACGAGATCCAAACGAGTGTTTCAAAATTTAGCTCAATCGGACGCTGGGACTGGGTCAAATTTAACTTGCAAGTTTTGATTTGAGAGCCATCGCGATGAAATTTGTAAAAAACTTGTTGCGTGTGGGAAAATGCAAAAAAAAAAAAAATTAGTGATAATAGTGTAGTTCTGTTATCTAATCAATAAAATAAATTTAAAAATCCATTCAAATGCGAGAGGCAGACGCTGAGTACTACGATTTTTAACCAAGTAATTCATTATATTTGAATATTTCTCGAAGGAGGAGACTTCTTAATTCGACAGGGGCAGGCAATCCAGGCGCGAAATATTGAGATTTAATTCACTTAATTATAATTGCTTTAGGACTTTAAGTTCTTCTAAAAATAACTAACTTGTAGCTGTATTTGATAGAAGTTAATGATTAAAATCTTGATTATAAATTATTTTTATATAATTTTACGTATAAAGTTTAATTCAGTTACAGAACTAAAATTATATATAAATATCTTAAAATTAAATTTTAAAAAAATTAATACAACTACATTAAAAACTAAAATCATAATAAAATACACGGAAAAAATAAAATATATTATTACCCATATTAATTGACCCGACAATTTTCGGGGATTGTGGTCAAAAGGCTGGCCGCAATTCCACGCTGTATAGCGATGGAAATATTTTGGCCTAGATATTAGCCAGCCCTTTGGTCACCCGAAGTCAAGACCAGCTTCTTGGCGGATTTTTTATATTAGCTCAACATATTGGCTCCACTTCGCCTGATGGTAAGAGAAAAGAGGAGCCCCAATCTCATCGGCAAACGGTTCTGCTTCACGCTTCGCTTGAAGGATCCCATATTGTATGAATGAGGAAATACATATGCCGGCAACGTGTTCCACTTTTAATAGTGCGACATAGATAGGAGTTGTCAAACTTTTTAGTACGCGAAGGAATGATCCCAACGGTGAACTTGTGATATCGCAAGCCTGTACGTGATATTTATAAGAGTATTCAACTTCTGCTCTCTACAACATTCATTCTACTTTACATTTTAATGTCCTAGTATAGGAATATCTTTAATTCCTCCGTGTAGCGTTACGGAGCCTTGCTAGAAAATTCACAAGACTCCAGAGGGTAGTGAATACTAAAAATGTTAGCCACTGAAGAATATACCGGTGTCTCGCGCCACCTGCTCCCAAATTAATATTACATTTTATTATTCATCAAAACATTAAAAAAAAGATAAAACCACGGGAATTAACGCGATCATGCATGTAATGTATTTTATCTACACTCAAATCGAAAAATTCGAATTACGAATTCAAAGACGGTTCTATACAGATGCAGTTTATAAACGAATACACATAAAATTAAAAATAATACTCATTATAGTACCGCCAACTGTATCATAAAACTCATTATAGTGTCGCTATCTTTTTTTTTCTTAATTCATTAAACTAGTCTATGGTTTTAGGCTGAATATGAAAAAAAAGGCACACGCATGCGCAGTTCGAACTGTGAAAAAAATGGCGCACGCATGAGTAGTTTCAACTTAATTTCCCGCGCTTCCCATACATTTTTTTGCCGATCGTGTTTTTGTATTCGGGATTCCAAAAAAGTTTACTAAAATCCTGTAAGTGATTAAAATATGATTGGAGAAGAAAGTAATGACGGCGAGATTTTCACTCCGCCAGATATTCTAGTGAGTGAAGATAAAGTGTATGAAACTGCATATAACTTAGGTATTAAAACACTCGAGTCAACCTATTATCGCAATCAAAAATTCCGATGGTAATCCGCTCAGCTAAGGCGGTATGTAAAAATATTTTACATGCATGACCACGTTAATTCTCGTGGTTATTATCATTTTAATCATGCAACGAGAAAATTAAAAAGAGGTGGGCACCAGGTTGCACCAGTCGTAGTCACAGGCTGACTGTCTCAGCGGTGTCGTCAATCGTCAGGAAATAATAAAGGTAAGGTATGTAAACAGTAGTTTATGCAACTGTCATATAAGAAGGGGTATTAAAACACGAGAGTCTGTTGTTTTAATTACCTAAGTTATATGCAGTTTCATACATGATCACTTTAATTCCCGTGGTTATTATCATTTTAATCATGCAACGAGAAAATTTCAAAGTTATTATATTTCAAAAAATATCACAAAACTTAATGTTTATGTTATAATTAATATATAATGAGTAATAATAATATGTAATTAAATATAACAATGAACGTCATGTCAACAAATGAATTAAATTTATGGTTTGGGTAAACTAATTATAGTTAAGCAAGTAACTATATTAATAGTTACCTATATTAATAGTTACTCGCTTAACTATAATAAAGAAACTCATCATGGCTGTATATTTTTTGTACCAGGAGACATTCAAATTTAACCTTTTAGCCTTAAATTACATAAGGTAATATACCACCGTAGCCACCGCGGTTGAGGTCGCTGAAGGAATCAGGTACATGATGCCACCTCAATCTTTGTGGCTCTGTATATGAGCCCTATACGTACTTCGCAATAGGCCTTAAAGTGGCATCGCTTGGAATTTCCTCTCATTTCTTCAAACGTACGTACATCACTAAGTTAATATGCATAGTTGGGTCCTCCGGCCAACAACTACATAGTTAATAACCTGCATCCATACATTTTGTATGAGACACGACCCTCGAATTTTACGATGGTCGCGCTCTACTATTTATATTTTTCACGTCCCCACGCTTCCCAAGGACGCGGACGGGACGTTCTGAACAAAAGAATTGAACAAAATGTATCTGAATTTCCATTACGTTGAATACATGATTTTGTGTTACTTTTCGTTATTTATTTTGATCCTGTTACATGATGTATGTGACTTTAAATGGAGTTCTAAAAATTAGTTGTTTTATATAGGTATATATAATAACAAATTTTTAGACCTACCATAAAGTGGCAACAAGCATACGGCCCGCCTGATGGAAAGCAGTTACCGTGGCCTATGAACGCCTGCAACACCAGGGGGATCACACGCGCGTTGCCGACCCCAAATTGGCCAATATGTTCCACATACTACATCTTCTCTTCTCGTTAAACCTTATTGCATCCCACAATCAATCGAAGGGATTTAGAGCGTACTCCACGCTGCTCAACTGCGAATTGGTGGATGTCAGTGTTTTCAAGCCACCTAAAGGCTACTACTTGGCTTACCCACTATCATCTAACGACAACAGCTGGGACCGACGGCTGAACGTGCTATACGAAGCACAAAGGAGCTCGAGATAAAAAGACCCATCCATGGGCAGGCTACGGTCGACGATGCTTGACTTGGGTAGTCAATTAGACAGCCACGCGTAACGATGTCATCGAACTCCTCAGATACTACATAATCGTCGAGTATTTACCCGCAAATAAAGAAATTGTATGGGAAAATTCCGATTTGGGAAAATATAGGGCTTTTACCGGAGTACCCGACACCAGGGTAAAAACGAAGTGCACTACTTTCACCATATATAACATACTATAGCGATAAAATTCTATCGTTGTGGTCAATTTAACATACGTTTTGTGCATTGTAGATAAAATTTTATGCCTTACTGTGAAGTCGTTAGACATTTTGCTAATAAATATAACATGCTATGTTACTGACTTAATAATAAGGTACATATTTTTGTAGAATAGGGTAGGCTTGGAGCGGGTGCGTATCGTGTTAACCTCTGTATATCACGGGATATCGGGGGTAACTTCGGAGCGCCCTCCGGGCCACGGAGAGGGAATTTAGACACGAAACTGGTACGCAATTTATGAGCGGATAGCGAATTAGCAGAGTCATTTACAAGCGAGTAATGTGAATGTTCTTGCAGCTATGATGTTTCTCTAGGCTGAAATTATGATTAACATTTTTTAACTGTAAAACAGTTAGATAGAACTACATAAACAACAGTACAATTGGAGCCTACGAGACTATTAAATGGATGATTTGCTTATTATTATTTAAATAGTTGTCTTGGCCAACTTGCCAGATTTTTTTTTTTTTTTTGAAAAATAGAAAAATTCACCTGCCTGGATGATTTGCTTATTACAAGATAAGTTTGTATAATTTTTGCTCATTTGTATCAGCGTCTATTAATTTCTTTCACCGAACGGTTTTCGGTTTTTCGCAAGAGGCATAAAAGAATCAGCGCTTCGATTATGTCTCTTCATCAGGCAATGAAGTGCCTGGACGGCTTTACGTATTTGCGTACTTTCGTACAGTTATCACGTCAAACGTTGTCGTCGCCATGAATTTGACGACGCCGGTACTCAAAAGGCAAGGCAATGGTAGCAAATAAATTATACTTCATTTTTGAGCAAGAGAAGAAATTTATAATAATAGGATAGAGATTAAATATAAATAAATATTGTCAGACAAATTACACAGCGCCATCTAGCCCCTAAGTAAGCGAAGCTTGTGTTATGGGTACTAGACAACTGATAAACATACGTAAATACATTTTTTTTTGTAAATACATACTTATGATAGATAGAGAACACCCAGACCAAGACAAAGAGACATGTTCATGCACACAAAAGTTTGTCCTGTGTGGGAATCGAACCCACGAGCGTTGGTGTCGAAGCCGCGTCATTGACCGCTACGCCACCGAGCTTGTCAAAGATTATTGCAAATAAATCCTCGTCAAAGATTATTGCAAATAAATCCTCGTCAAAGATTATTGCAAATAAATCCTCTGCCGCCTATGTCGAGGGCCACACCCCCAGACTCGCCATCTCAAGCCTCTCACGCATTTGCATAAAGGGCCGAAACTCCGGCCGGGCAAGATAGCGCTTATTGTGTACCCTGAGCCCAAACACGAGGACATATTCGCTATTTGGTTCACCTAACACTATTACATCACTTTCGAGGACACTTACCTCTATTTACCTATAACTTACAAGCACTCATACGATATTAGACTGTATTCAAATAACAATAGGGATGAAATCAGAGAGGGTATCGAGCGTAATTGAAGTTGTAAGAGCGATCAGTTATACCATTTGTCAAAGTTGTGCCGCATTATAAAGTTGGCCGATTTGCGTGGGGACGTTTCGCGCGATTTACTGCGATTATATGTTATGTGTGTGGTGTGTTCGAGTTCGGAAGATATATCTTAGGATTAGGTTGATTTGCTTCACGTAAAAAGACAAAACTAATTCGATGATTTAAATGATTAGTTCTGATGCATAATTCTTATATTCCTAATTTATTGTTACAAATGACATTAATATTGCATAATATTTGTATTATGATCATATTGGTCTAATTTTGATATTGGATTTTTTTAAATACTTTTTGATATAAAAAGGAATTGAACAAAATTTGATATTTGATTTTTTTTTTTATCTTCTCAGGACACAAAATAGGGCTGGCGCGGCGGCTGAATCTGCTGAATGCCTCAAAAGGCGCAAATATAGTAGCCTCGATAGCGGTTACATATTTGAGCCATTTGGGGTGGAAACGTTGGGGCCATGGGGGCCGAGTGCCAAAAAAATTTTTAAAGAACTGTCGTCGCGTCTGGTCGAAACATCTCGTGACCAAAATGCTGGCCTCTACTTTGCACAAAGAATTAGTGTTGCGATACAACGAGGCAACGGGGCCAGCATATTGGGAACTTTGCCTACGGGCAGCGGTCTATTAGATTAGTTTTGTTTTTAGTTTATTTTAATTAGTTTTAATTTAGATGTATTTGTTTATTTATTAATTTTAAGTATTATTTAATTTTAGTTTTATAAATTTTATCTTAATTAAAAGAGTTCATGAAATGAGACCAAATTTAACTCAGTTCCTTTTTGATATTAATTGACATATTTTATGATATTGTGTTTTTGGCCGTGTGGTTTCCGGCAGACTAGAATAGAATCACTCCGTTTCTTCCCATGGATATCGTACAAGGCGACTAAGGGAAATACATTATCAAATATCGATCAGGCCTCCCCAACGCGTTTGGCCAGCGTGGGGAGTGTAGGCCAAATCCTCCTTCCGTCTAGGACGGACAAAAGAGGGTCGTGCTCCTGCAGTGGAGACTAAAATGGACCTGATGATGATGATGATATTGTATTTTAATAATTTAATTAAAAATTTTACACATAAAATAAAATAAAAATTACTCGATTGTGGTACAGTCATAAATGAGCTTAAAGGGTATTCGACTTGTATGTGTATGTCCAACCCTTTCTTATATGATATTTATAAGTTCTACGAAATAGAATAAGTCAAAGCGCGTATTTTAACACCAAATTATGAATTATAAAGTTTTTTTCTGTTCCAGTTCCATTGAGCAGCAGTTACAAAAATATTTATTTTTACGTAAAATTGGCAGTCGTTTTTTTATATCCCTAGTATAGGTTTATCAACAATTTGTCGTTTACTTGTGTTCCCGCTACTCCATTCTTGACGTTATATTTTATTTAAAATTCTTAAAGTACATGTTAGTGTATTATAATGGTGTTTTTAGCGATGACCTCCTTTGATTTATGTTTTATATTTTAAGTACCTACGTGTTATTTATTAAATATGTAAGTAGACAGATGCGCCTAACATGTTAGCACTTGTAGAGACCGCACGCCGTCCTTTTTTTCTAAGCAAGGAAGTAAATAGGGCATTCATTGCACAAAAAATGCATTCGAACGAAATACCTATGTGGTATCCCACCAAATCAATCTTGTGAACCAAACACCTTGGCTTATTAATTACCATAACCTTCATATTGAACATAATTATGTTGCCAGTTAGTTCTTGGAGGAAACCAAGCAATGTCTTAATATCATTCCTTTAAATTCAATATCTGTCAAGTGTCAATCGATGGAATATTTTGCTGTGTAGTTATTGTTCTACTGTAACACACCCGTGAGTCATTTTGGTGTGGAGGGTAACATCTGTATTTTAAATAAATACTAATCGTTGGTGAACCATTACCTTTATTAAATTAAATCAATTAACATTATAAATTTCGACAAGGGCAGCCTCGCCTATTATTAATGAATGAGAGCGACTATCTCGTTAAAGCCGTGACGGGTGTGAAATTAACCAATATGACGTCGTACTGTAATCACTGTAAATTGGTATTCAGTCATTGTGAATTATCTGTCTAATTAGTTCTCTAATTAGCGAACCACACTTCCGGTTTATCACCGGAATATAATTTCTAGAATCCTGCACCTTA
The DNA here is from genome assembly GCA_937001555.2 of Hypsopygia costalis. NCBI lineage: Eukaryota > Metazoa > Arthropoda > Insecta > Lepidoptera > Pyralidae > Hypsopygia > Hypsopygia costalis. The sequence continues at coordinate 642,653 of OW443325.2, forward strand.
AATAAAGAAACCCTATTTTTTTACAGTACGCCATAAGTTGGGTACCAAACAAGCATTCTGGCCCGCCTTGGGTCGAGATTTCTAATTCAAATTAAATCAAATTAAAACAAATTCTCTATTCAAAAAATATTTAAGTATGCCTACGTGATGGAACACAAAAAAAAGTATTTCAATTTTGTAACACGTATAATTCAATTCAATTTATTTTTTTACTAGTATCGGTGATCTGCTAGTTAGCAAACAAGATTAAAAAATATATTAGTACCTACCAATAATATAAATAAAAAATATTCTCTCGTCACAACATATCAATATATCATGTATATAAGTGGAGATAATAACCTCTTCTTCACGATAAATATATTTTGTATTGTATTACCTTTAAATGTGTATACAACAAAGGTTACACGTTTTGAGAAGGTCGGAGACCAGGGGCCCTACCGCCGAAGCTGAAGCCGATTACATTGGATTTTGTGATAGCGAAAATCAAACTTCAACTTAGATGGCTTAGATGGCAGAACCCCTGGAGCTTTATCGACTAAACTGAAGATAATTGGCATTAAATTTTACCTAAGACCTACTTTATTATGTAATATAACACAGGCGTCCATATCCACACCTAGTATACATATATTTCTTCTGTCTGTCACCTAGTTTTCGTCCATCTTTCTTCTCTTCTCTTACTTACAGGTTCTTCCAATCTTTTCATACCTCAACCAGCGCTTACTTTGTTCAGCATTCAACTGAGATTATACAGCGATTCAATAAAACGATTACGAGACTTCAATCCGCTGTAAACTGTTATTGCCAGTTAGGGTGCAATGTAAAATCCTCTGCAATGAATCCGATGCAGAATTATTTCATAATTTATGGTTGCAGCTTAAGCTGGCAGTATACAGTCTGCTGTACACAGTTATAATCCGGTCAGTGCACACTACCCTCGTGCGACTGTCGTTTGAATAGTATTGGAATGCTGATTAATGCCCAATACTAATTGGCAATTACATCAAGCTGAATTTCTTACTGATATGTTTACATACATACATACATACACTTCTTTGTTCTCACTAGTTCGATCCATCAGTTCGATCGTCGAACTAGTGAGATTTTTGTCTCATTTGTTCTTCCGTCGAATACTCATGTGATGCTATTATCGCATTCGCTTTCGGCTCATGTGATAAACTCATACTCGTATTTTAAGAACCCTTATTATGCAACAGCTGCATAAACTACTATTCAATAACAAACAGCAATGATGTAAACAAGCTATATTTACCACTATTACTCCATAATCACGTCAACACCAATTCTGCTCACATTTCATGTTTCAATAAATCTACCATTGCTTTCTTAGATATAGTCTATAAGTTACGCAGGAAATACGAATTGTTACAATTACAAAAAATTACTAATCGCTTTAGTGGACATATAGGTGCTTGCAATATCTACACGTGTATTGTCGAGCCTAAAAATAATTGTTCAGGTGCTTCTCAAAGAACCCCATGCTACAGTTTCCTGTGCAAACTTTAGCGGTTAATTTATGTCACAAATTTGATAGTGCGACTTACCATAGTGATCCTAGTGACGGGGAATAGATGCACCAGATTGATACTGACCATATATTAAAAATGAGGATAACGTCGATGAAACCATCTCGAACTCATACTTGCCGTATTACTAGGACACTCGCTTTCAATAGAAGAAGAATTTTCAAGCTGCTAGAAAAAGGACTGTGTTCGCCCAACACCCATTGACTTAATTCTCAACAGAATAACCTAATCAATTTCAATTTATATTGCTTTGTGTGGTTTTAGGAGTTATTCGTTACCTGTAGACAATTTGTGACCGCCAACGGAATCTTCAATATTAAACTTCAAAACAAATGAGAAATCATTACTATGCAACAGTTTCATAAACTACTATTTTACCATCATTATTTGAAGTATTTTTGAGTACGCATTTTATAACGCATTAGTCTGAACTCAAAAGTTAAGTACGTTGCGATTAAGAAGCAGTAGAGAAAAGTACCAAAACGGTAATTTTTAGCAATTGTTGTAGCGAAAATTTGTAAAACTAAACATTTGTGATATTATTGCATTCATATATTTAAAATGGCGCCGGTTTCGCGGCAATAAAGGCCTTTGCCAGGAAAGGGTTTTTGAAAATTCCCACACGTTATCGGGACACGCGCGTACGAAGTCGGCGGCGGAAGCTAGTTGATAAATAAATTTAATTAGGTATTTTATAATCAATTTTCGCGTTAAAGTGTATAAATAAATTTTTAGTTTTTTTAATTTTCATTTTAACATTAAACATTTATGTTTTTGACTGAGTTCTATATCGATTATCGGACACAAAGAGAATGCATACAAACTTTAGTAGTTACTGTGGAGTTAGTATGCAACTTGCAACTAATTGCATAAGACGTGGTGGCGAAATGTCGGTCTGCCGTAGTCTCAATCGACTCAATCTCACTATTTCACTAGGTGTCCAATCCTTTTACTCTATAAGATTTAAAACTATAGAATATACTAGAGACGGAATTACCTGCTAGCTCGGGTGTTTGCTTTTGGCTCCAAGACAATGGCGAGCCACTTACGCCCCAAATGAATATAAAAACACCTAAATATTTTAACACTATTGTACATGTATATATAATGTATAAATGAATCTCTATTTCTCTTGGTCATCGCAACACGCGTGAACAGATGGAACAATTTCGCTATTTTTTTTAAGTGAGAACTTATTTAGCTTCGTTGCGATCTTTTTGGGATGGGCAAAAATGTTAAACTCGCGTCAGGACACGTGAGCTGATCGAAAATTCGTAAGACAGAGGGAGAGTAGACCGGTGCGGCATAGGAGAGGAAGTAATATCCCCTCTCCTTCTACCGCGCGGCGAAAATGTATGCCTGCTCCTGCTGTTTATTTTTAATGCAATATAAATTGTCATGTTTGTGTACGATATACGATAGATACGATAGCGCAATAAATGACTATTATATTTTACCACATAAATGTAGGATGGTAACACTGTGCGAGTGAGAGATGATGATGATGTTTGGACAGACGAATGAAAGGGACGCAAGAAAGTAGGAATGAAGATGGCGGAAAGTGTAAGACGAAAGACGGGTGTGATTTAAAGTAAGAAGTCGAATAAATTAGAAAAAGTATAAAAAAGTGTCTGATTTCGAACCCCAACGCTCCACAAAATTGAGGACTCGTCCGGGATATAATAAAAACAAACTTTCGTGGACGTTGGCTGGTTGGAAATCACAAGGCGACGGCACGGCGACACGTGGTTAGTGAATTCGGTAATGAACAAACGCAAGTTCGGTGCAATTGAATCTGACGACACGAAGACGACGACGAATAAAACGAACGACGGCATAATGGACAGCGGAAATTCATCTAAAACCGAGCAGCAGCAGCAGCAGTTGGTGCACGTTTCACAGCCGAACCTAGTGTACGTGGAAGAAGCTATACCGAAGTACTCAGGTACGGATGCCACTTATACAGTTACAAAATGGGCGCAAGAGGTAGAAGACAATGCTGAATTATTTGGTCTAACACCGCTACAAACACTACTTGTAGCCAGGCGATCCCTAACCTCTACAGCGGCGGCGTGGCTGCGCACAGAAAAAACTTTTAAAAGCTATGAGGAGCTCAAAAGCGCATTATCTAAAGAGTTTCCCGACACGATTAACGCAAAACAGATTCACGAAATACTCAGTAGCAGAAAAAAACGTAAGAACGAAAGTTGTTATGAGTATATGCTCGAAATGAAGGCTTTAGCGAAGCGAGGTAAATTACCTGACTATGTGGCAATAGAGTATATAATTGAGGGAATAATAGACGACGAAAGTAACAAATTATTGTTATACGGAGTGACGACATACGGCGACCTGAAAGAAAAGTTTAAACTTTACGAAGCCTACAAGTTAAAATCAAAATGTGTGGCGAGCGGCAGTGCTAGCAATAACGTGAGAAAGCAAGCTATGCGTTGTTATAATTGTGGAAAGCCGAACCACCGTTCTATAGAATGTCCGAATAAAGCAGATGGCCTGAAATGTTTTAAGTGTAATGAGTTTGGGCATATTTCATTGAGTTGCAAGCAAAATGGCGGCTACGTAAGCAAAAATAGCTACGCGAACGCAACAAGACATATGAATGATGATAGTCGAAACCGAAGGCAGCCGATGCAATCCGAAGAGCGGCGAGCGACGCAGAGTTACCAACATTGCAGCGATGCACAGACTGCGAAACGCGCGATGTTCGGACTACAGCCGAACTTCACTTTGGATTCGATGCGAGATAGTCATTCATTCGGTCACTCGCAGGAGGACTGCGACGTTGGCAGCATTGACAACGAATGGCGACGGCGAACGATTGAACGTGTGAATGGAGTGAATGAAGCTCTCAATTGTGACATTTCCGGACCGACTGTGAATGTAAACAATCAATTACGAAGTTATGAAGATGGAAAACCGTTGATTTCGATACGTTTAGACGATTTTTCTACAAAAGCATTATTAGACACAGGAAGCGACATCAATTTAATCGATGAGTACTGTTACAACGAGTTAAAAACATACAAAAAGTGCGATGAAAACATGACATTAACGGGACTTGGTTTATGTGAAGTGAAATCCTTAGGAAAATGTGTTATACCAGTTACGATCGACGGGAAGATTAGTAATGTAACATTCCATGTTATTTCGAACGGCACTATGCCTTACCGTGTTATTCTAGGACAAGAGTTTTTGTTAGGTTATACAGTCATTTTCAAAGGAGGGTTGGTTCAACTGATCGACAAAGAGGATGAATGGTTGAAGAAGTTAGATTGTGTGGCATGTTCTAATTTTGTTGTAGGTCAAAATTGCAGTACTACTTTGCAGAAGGAGCTTATGGAGTGTGTGGAAACCTATCGACCGGCTCAGACGAAGGAATCCCCGATCGAATTAAAGATTATTCTTAAGGACGACATACCGGTGACACATCGCCCGCGACGATTATCGCTAAAGGAACAGGAAATAGTAGAAAATCAGGTAACCGAGTGGTTAGAGAACGAAATTATACGGGTGAGTTATTCTGAATATTCTAGCCCTTTAGTATTGGTTAAAAAGAAAGACGGATCAGTTAGAGTATGCGTAGATTACAGAGATATTAACAAAAAGATGGTTAAAGATGAATATCCACTACCGATAATTGAAGATTTGATAGATAAATTGAGAGACGCGAAATTTTTTAGTGTATTAGATTTAAAGAACGGATTTTTTCATTTAAGGGTCAATGAACAGTCAATTAAGTACACAGCCTTTGTGACACATCATGGACAGTTTGAATTTCTTAGAGCACCGTTTGGTTTATCAATTTGCCCTAAGTATTTCACTAGATTTATCACAATTATCTTCCGAGAACTAGTGACGCAGGGTATAATGTTAACTTTTATTGACGACTTGATTATTTATGCAGAAGACGAACAGCAGGCTTTACAAAGATTAAAGAGTGTACTAAAAGTCGCATCTGATTATGGCTTACAGATTAATTGGAGGAAGGCAAACCTAGTATGTCAGAGCGTGGAATACCTTGGACACCTGGTTGAGGATGGAGAGGTGCGGCCTTCACCAGATAAAACTGACGCTGTGGTGAGATATCCAGAACCCAGAACGGTCAAGCAGTTGCATAGCTTTATAGGTTTGACCTCATATTTTAGGAAATATATTCCAAATTACGCAATCATAGCAAAGCCACTTACAGATTTGTTAAGGAAAGATGTCAATTTTATTTTTGAAAATGAGCAAAAGATAGCATTTAACTATTTAAAGCAGAAGTTAGCGAGTAGTCCAGTTTTATCATTATTTAATCCAAGATTTCACACAGAGATGCATACCGACGCCTCTAGCATGGCGTACTCAGCTATACTTTTACAGAAGAATGAGAATGGGGAGTTACACCCTGTTTACTACATGAGCAGACGGACAACCGAAGCAGAGAGCAAATACAGCAGTTATGAATTGGAAGCCTTAGCAATTATACAAGGTGTTAAAAAATTTCATCATTACCTATATGGAATTAAATTTAAAATAGTAACAGATTGTCAAGCATTCCAGATGACTTTAAGAAAAAAGGATTTGACACCGCGAGTAGCAAGGTGGGTTCTTTTACTTGATCAGTATGAATATGAGATCGAGCATAGACCTGGCAGCAGAATGCAGCACACAGACGCACTAAGCCGAAATCCCTATACTGCACTGGTGGTAAATTTACATGATGAAATCAGAAGAGCACAGGACCTAGATGAAGGGATAAAAGCTATAAAGGACATACTGCAGGAGAAATCTTATGCTGACTATACATTGGAGAGCGGTTTGTTATATAAAGGTTTAGAAAAACAGTTGGTAATACCCAGGAGTATGGAAATTGAGATTATTCGCAGAGTGCATGACCGAGGGCACTTTTCAAAAAGAAAAATGATGGAGTTAATCGGTAAGGATTATTTTATTAAAAACTTAAACAGGAAAATAGATGACTTTTTAGTGACGTGCATACCATGTTTGTTAGCGACGAGAAAGGAAGGACGGCAGGAAGGATTTTTGAATTGCATAGATAAACATGATTTACCCCTACATACTATACATTGTGATCATATAGGACCGTTGACGCAGACTAGGAAACAGTATAATTATATTCTGACAGTTGTGGATGGATTTTCGAAGTTTGTGTGGATATTCCCCACAAAAGGAACTACTACTATAGAAACGCTGAATAAGCTCAGAGTTCATCAGCAGACTTTTGGTAACCCATCCCGTATTATTACAGATCGTGGAACATCCTTTACGAGTAACGACTTCAAGGAATACTGTGAGAAAGAGCATATTGAACACGTGACCATAACCACTGGTATCCCACGTGGCAATGGGCAAGTCGAGCGCATTCATAGAATCATAATTTCAATACTAACCAAACTTTGTATTGCAGATCAGTCGCAGTGGTATAAACATGTTAGCCGTTTACAACAGGTGTTAAATTGCACTTTCCAGCGAAGCATTAATACAACACCATTCGAGTTAATGATTGGTACCAAGATGAGAATGAAGGACGATATTGAGATTTTTTTTTTTTTTTTTTTTTATGTGAGAGGGGGGCAATCGAGCATGTGGGTTACCTGGTGGAAAGCAATCACCACCGCCCATGGAGACCAGCGACACCAAGGGGTCGCCGATCCGTTGCCAGCCTTTTAAGGAAAATGAAAACTCTGTTCTTGAAGGCACCCATGTCGTAGTTGTTCGGAAATACCGCTGAGGGAAGTTGATTCCACAGTTTCACTGTTCGTGGTATGAAATGTCTTAGGAAACGTACTGTAGTAGATCGCCAATTATCAAGATGATATGGATGGAATTTTAATTTATGGCGAGTTGTACGATAGTGGAATTCAGCGGCAGGTATCAAATCAAACAGCTCATCGGAGCACTCCCCGTGATATAATTTGTATAGAACGCAAAGAGACGCTACATCTCTGCGTGTAGAGAGAGAGTCCAATCGATCCGAGATCATTGGGTCACCGACGATTCGAGCTGCTCTTCGTTGTATGCGGTCAAATGGAGCAAGCAAGTACTGGGGCGCACCGGCCCAGAGATGCGAACAGTACTCCATGTGAGGTCGAACCTGGGCTTTGTATAGTTGAAGGCGGTGTCGGGGTGTAAAATACCGCCTGGCTTTACTAATCACACCAATCTTCCTGGAAGCCAGTTTGGCCTTGCATTCCAAGTGACCGCGAAACTGAACATCACTCGATATGTCGACACCCAAGATGGTAATGCTAGTTCTTACACTAAGGGGAGTACCTTCCAAACTAGGAGCTACGACGAATGGGGACTTTTTAGCGGTAAACGCACAAACCTGTGTCTTGGAGGGATTTAGCTGCACCAAATTCAATCTACCCCAATCCGAGACGTGTCCAAGGGACGTCTCAATCTCAGACACAAGTTTTGTTCGGTACTCATCGACGCAATCCCGAGAAACATTACATTGGCCAGTGTATCTTACGTCCACTGTACTGTCATCCGCATAGCAATGAACATTGTGTATAAGCAGCAAGTCATTGATATGCAGAAGAAACAGCGTGGGGGACAATACACAGCCTTGTGGTACGCCAGCATTCAAGCGTAGTGGGTCCGAGCGTGCTCCGTCAACTACAACTTTGATGCTACGCTCAGATAGAAAACTGGCAATCCATATGCAAAGCTTCTCAGGTAGCCCAAAAGAAGGAAGCTTGGAAAGTAATGCTTTATGCCACACCCGATCAAAAGCTTTTGCTACGTCCAGACTAGCAGCCAATGCCTCGCCCTTGCTTTCCACTGACTCCGCCCAACGGTGAGTCAAGTATACCAGAAGATCACCAGCTGAGCGACCATGGCGGAAACCATATTGGCGATCATTTATCAGCTGGTGATCCTCTAAGTAGGCTACCAGCTGTTTGTTAATGATAGCTTCCATGATTTTGGAAAATATGGAAGTTATCGCAATAGGCCTGTAATTGGACGGATCTGAGCAAGTGCCTTTTTTAGGGATCGGGTGGACTAAAGCCTCCTTCCATGAGCAGGGGACCACGCCAAGTGAGTAGGAGTACCGAAATAGGCGTGTTAAAATCGGAGCCAACTCTGGAGCACATGTTTTTAAAACAATAGGTGGAATGCCATCCGGCCCACTCGACTTATGGATGTCCAGGGAGAAGAGTGCTCTACGGACAGCTCTTTGCGAGAACTTAATGTCTGGCATAGAGCTCTCACACCGTGGGATGGTTGGCGGTGTTGCTCCCTGATCATCGAGAGTCGAGTTAGACGCAAAGAGAAGTCCAAGAAGATCGGCCTTTTCCCTTGCAGTATGGGCCAGTGAGTCATCCACTCGGTGCAATGGTGGAAACGACGACCGACAGAAGTTACCTTGAACAGCCTTGGCGAGCGACCAGAACGCACGAGACCCAGAGGGCAAGCGCACTAATCTCTCGCCAATTTTGCTAACGAATTTGGACTTTGCCCTGGCGATGCAGCCCTTAAAGGATCTAGACGCAGCGTTGTAATTCTTCTTAAGGACACCGGTATTTGCATCTCCAGCTGCCTGAGCCTCGGACCAGGCTCGGTAAGAATCCTGCTTATGACGCAACGCGGCTTTGCAAGACCCCCCGAACCATGGTCGAGATTTGCCACCAATGGGCACCGCAGAATTAGGAATAAAAAGTTCCATGCCCTGCAGAACCACATCAGCGACAGCATTAGCACAGGCGCTGGGATCTTCCAGCGAAAAGCAAATCCGCCCCCAAGGGTAGGAGGCCAGGAAACTACGCATAATTTCATAAGTTATTAAACCAGGAGAACGTTGAAGATTACATACATCAGCGTGAAGATTTACGACGTACAGCCAAGGAGTATATAGGTAAAATTCAAGAGGAGAATATCAGAAATTATAACAGGAAGCGCAAAGAAAGTATAAAGTATAAGGAAGGGGATAGAGTAGCAATTAAACGTACTCAGTTCGGGACAGGACTGAAGCTGAAAGAAAAATTTTTAGGACCCTACATGGTGACGAAAGTTAAACGCAATGATCGCTATGACGTAGTGAAGATGGATATTTCTAGGGAAGGTCCCACTAACACCTCAAGCTCAGCAGATTACATGAAACCATGGCCTGAATTCACAGATGAATTGGAGATGCGAGTAGTTTTAGTGTAAATCTTTATTTTTCCAGTAGCCACGACGACCTCTCCTTTGTGAATCACTGTGTAGCTTATCAGAGCCTATGTAACGAAAAAGAATATTATGTTTACTTAGCATATTTAAATTAGGATAATTTAAAATGGGAGATAGGTGTTTAAATAAAACGAATTTTGTAGAACGTTATAATATTGTATTTATAGTCGTATTAGTAGTTCAGTATTGCATAACTGTACTTAACATGTTACAGATTGTTTTTGCTGTGGAAGTCTACCTAATTTCTCTTGTATTATGTAAGATGTAAATTATGGAATGATGGTCTAAGCAGTACGATGCAGTAAGTTTCTATTGTAATTAAAAATAAGTTAGTTACTACTAGATATTATAATGTGAGTTATTATGATTATGAGTTACGAATGAGTTATGTATGCGTGAAGACGAGTTGTAATGCAAGGATGATTTGATTTGATGATGTGTGTTTGGTCGAGGACAACCAAATTGCAGGATGGCCGAGTGTAGGATGGTAACACTGTGCGAGTGAGAGATGATGATGATGTTTGGACAGACGAATGAAAGGGACGCAAGAAAGTAGGAATGAAGATGGCGGAAAGTGTAAGACGAAAGACGGGTGTGATTTAAAGTAAGAAGTCGAATAAATTAGAAAAAGTATAAAAAAGTGTCTGATTTCGAACCCCAACGCTCCACATAAATGATAGTACTTTTATACTGATAAATAAAGCAATTCGTGCGAAATTATTCCATAACCATTCTAATATATTCAAAAATGCATAACGTCAATGTTCAGGTTTTCACTTCTGCCGGCACTCCCGGAGTGCAACCCGTTTTTTTAATGTTGTATTTGTTATTATCATGAAACAAAATTATAAGAAAATTGCCAGTTAGACAATTTAAGAATACTGAACGACCATATTAACTATTCTAATATAAGTTTATGTCGTTTGATAGAACTATCAGTCATTTGACAGATTACGTGAAACCAATTCGTCTGTTGGGTTAGCTAGCTTGTAATATTTTGAGCATAAACCGAACTCATTCATTTTGACGCGTAAATTTTCTACTTGAGACTACCGAGCTACCGGTTAAAATCTTGATCTATGCTATGACAACATTTGTCAGAACTGAAAACTATAGTAACTTTATTACTTTCGCGTTGCATGATTTAAGAATCATGTAACGCGCATGCAATGCAACATTTGTAATGAGTAATACGATTATCATTTTATATACCTTTTGGGGTGTAAGTGGTTCATCAACATCTTTGAACCAAAGCCAACTTCACCTGCACGTGGTGCACCCTGCTGACTGACAAACGAAGCTCTGGCGAAAAGAGAGGTAGGGAGCGTAATTGTAAGCTACCCGACTGGGAAATGTACCTCCACCTCACAGAATACCGCAGCCAAATAACAATTCCCTGGAGGGTTGTTGTGTTCCTGCGAGTGAGTGAGGTCACCGGGAAGGAAGGAGATGCTGCGTTGGCAGCGGGGGTGGCGGCGCGCGAGCGATATTTTATGTTGCGAGCGTTAATATGGCTACGGTAACCGCTTCACATCAGGCGGGCCGTATGCTTGTCTGCCACCCGACGTAGTATAAAAAAAAAAAAAAAAAATATTATCACAAAGTAATATTGTAAACCTGTTTGTGGTTCATACAATAAATAAAAAAAAATGCACCGGCCGTGGTCACAGGCTGTCTCAGCGATGTCCATAATTTACATTGCATTGTAAATTATGGACATCGCTGTGACCACGGCCGGTGCAACTTGGACGAAACGTCAGGCAATTATAAAGGGGAACAATATTTTCTGTCACCTAAGTTTTCATGTGTCACTAATCTGCAGTACCCTAATAATAATAATATCTATCCCCAAGAAATATATCCCTTTGGATCAGTAGTACCATTGACTAGTACCATTGATGGTACAAGTGACACAAGTTTTAGTCATCATTTTAATTAAAAAATATCTCTAAATATATATGTAGTTTGACCACTTTTTTCTATATCCTGAATATAAGATCTGTCCTCTAAAAAGTAAGTCACGAGCAGCAATAATACATTTGTACCTAAAAAGAGCAAATCTTTCACCTTATAAATCTAATCAACAAACTATTAGTATCATTTACTACTGTCACCTAATAAATAGATCAGCTCCTTAATTTATTGAAGAAATGGCTAATAGGGGCGTAGTCAAATTGGCGTCATATTCACTGACGAGTCTTACCATTACTTGGTCAATGTAATAAATCATGTTTTGGTTAGATTTGAGTTGATTTTTGATTAGGTTAGGGTTTTCTTGTGATCTGTCATCGGAAATAGGAGCTCCGCGAATTACTATAGGCACAAATATAATTTATTAGGTCATTGAAAATGCATTTATTAGGTAATTGATAAAATCATACCCAAATGTATGTAAATAAATATGCCCTTACGCACGATTGCGTTAATTCCCGTAGTAATTTTCACAGATTTGAAAACTATTATAGCTGTATCAATTTTCCGCTTCCGTTAATCCGATATTGTAAACATCAATATAATTGGATATGTTTTCGAGAACACGGCTACAAATATTCATCAATATCATCCTCCCCTCTCCCATTGTTTATACCACTAAGGTAACAAATAAACATATGGCCCGCCTGATGCAAGTAAGACTATGGATGCGTGCAACATCACCCGTACGTTGCCGAACATGTAAAAACATTTTCACACAACTTCTTCTTCTTCAAAAAAGGGCGTGAAAATGTTTTGGTTTTTGAAACAAAAAAATGACGAACCCCAAGCTGAAACCCTGAGGTTTTCCACGGAATCTCAAATCAACTATAAGGGAGACTTTACCTTTTATTTTGCGTATTCTGATTATGATTGAGAGAAGTTTTTTGATAAGATGTCAATGAACATCCGGATCATTCGCCAGGGATCCGTCAGACGACGCTGTGAAGAACACAATCACCCCATCAGATTTTCTAAAAAAATAAACGTAATATACACTAGTGTTACCTATTCTGTGAACCAAATTGTAACAGTAAATATCCAAATTGTAAATTGTAAATAGTGACTGTGATTCATTTTAAAAATTTTGTAAATTTGACTTCACAAGTCCATATAAAAGCGGGTGAATACTCATATATAGCTTATTTGTGAACCTTTCAGAAATCCGTAGCCTCGCAAATGGTTACGAACAACTCGTTTAAAAGTTCACGTGTTCAAAAATTTCAGCTTCAAACAAGTTACACGAGGCGGTATGAACAAAGTTGTCCTTTGTGACATCAACGCCTATGAGTTGCAGTAAAATATTTAGAAGGCTTTATGTGTTTTACTGCCACTTCAGCCTACTAATAATCCTCTCGTCTATGTTAATGTCCTTTTGTAGTTCTACGGAGCTCCTGTTTCTCATAATTCAATGTCCTTAGCTTTCTCCAGCCTGATGTGGAGCAATTACAAACACGTGCAACCAGAATTGTTGCATGTTGCCGACCCTGTAAAAATCTTCACACCCTTTTTGAAGAACATCATAGAAATAGTGTGCGGGAGAAATCTCACTGTACGTGACCACTTGGGTTACAAAACGTATTTTTTTTTATATTGCATCGGGTGGTAGACAAGCATACGGCTCGCCTAATATGAAGCGATTACCGAAGCAATATTAACGCTCGCAACTCGCAATACAACAACCCTCAAGGGAATTGTTATTGGGCTGCAGTACTCCATGAGGTTGAGGTACTTCCCTAGTCGGTGAGATAACAGATACGATGTACCCTACCTCTCTTTCGCCAGAGCCGCTTCCGCTGGTCGGCGGGGTGCACCATGTGCAGGCTTTATTGATCGTTGTAAGCCTATTATTATTACTCCAAAAGGAGGATGAATTGTAGAAAGCCGTTAGCATCATATCAAATAAGTCATCTGAACACAGCCCATTATATAATCAGTTAAACACAATAATAACAATACACACACAGAGAGATTTTGCGGCTGATGGGACAAAATATTCCTGGAGTGGAAAGTCGGTACAGGTAATTGCAACGGAGACCTATGAGATGGACTGATAACTTGCTGAGGATCGATTGGAGTTGCTAGATGCAGGAGGCATTGAACCGGTCACGCTGAAAATCGATTGGAAAGGTTTTTGCTCTGCAGTTCCTATAAGTGTTTTTTTTTTTTTATAAAATACACCATATCCGTTTATTCTTTCCCATGTCGTGTGTCAGTCATACCAGAAATATTCCAATAACTTTCAATCAGTTCACAAAGCCTTACTTAAGGTACGTGCTCATTTATTCCATTCTCCAACATTAGGCAATACAAATGACTCTCGGAATAATTCTAAATGTCTATAGCCTGACTTTTAGAATTTGAGCTACGGTATTGTTGACAAACGAGTGGCGGAAAAATTGTAAGGCCTACCATTCAAAACTTGGACCACAACACAAGAAACACTACAACGATCCCCCTGCGGTTTCGAAAATTATTTTTGTAAGCAATAAAACTTTTTTGTCAATATAGACATTACTATAGTTTGCATTGTGAAGATTAGTTTTTACTAAATATTATTTTTTGAGGTTTTATTTCACTGAATATTTTTCTTCACAATTAATGACAAGCTGGAACCCTCGACATGTAATTCTGACAGGTATTTATTTTTATATATGTTGGATGGCAGATAAGCCGCTCGCCTGATGGCATGTCATAGCAGATGGTTAGTCTACCATCACGGCAATATAAAGTATCGATTACGCCCCGCCACTCGCCGTTGCAGCAACTCCTTTCTGGTAATCTCTCTCACTATCAGGAACACAACAACCCTCTATGTCTCTTGGAACTGTTATTTGGCTGCAGTCGTCTGTGAGGTGGAGCTACTTCTCCAGTCGGGCATCTTTTAGTTACGTCGACCTCTCTCTTGGCAGAGCCTCATTAGTTAATCAGCAGAGTGTACGATATGTCGGTGAGGTTGGTCTTGGCTCTAAAATGACGGTGAGTCGTTTTCACCCCAAAATTACATTACTGTTCCGTGTCTCGACAATTACCCGCGAGCAGTAAGGCCGAAGTCTGACTCCCCACTCGTCGATATAAAACCAATCCGTCGTCACGAGGGCTATTAACCGGTATCCTCATCAGCGAAATTAAGTGACTTGTCAGACGCAGAATATTTACCGATAAATGTTCTCGTGTTGCCATATTTTAGTACATTCGTTTTTATATAGTTTTCGATGTCAATGTCATTCTCTTGAAAACTATATTGAAGGTTATGAAACATAGCTATTTTATAAATTAGTAGCGCGTTAATTAACTAGCTAGCTATTTAACTTGCAGCTCAAACTTGTGGCACAGTATAAAGTAATAGTACGAAGTATAGTATGAACACTGTCTGCCGCGCTCTCATATCAACCTCACCTTCCATCTGAGACAAATCAGAAATGGTTTATATGCACACAAATATTGTAATAGGTATTTGTATAATAATAATACAACATACTCATTGACGCTCTGCTCAATCGTCATATTTTAATTGAGAGTAAATGCGAAACGCGACCGTTGTATGGAGCGGTCGGGGTGTGCTCGACGATAGAGATTCCTAGGCGGACGCCCTAGGACTCTATCGTCGAGCACACCCAGAAACAGCTAAGGAAGGAAATTTTTAATTTCACACAGGATATAGAGACACGTAAGAAGTCGCGAGCAACAGTTAGTTTGAGTAAACACATAAAATATCTATGTAGCGATTGTATAAGAAATTCGAAGTCTTCAAGCTCTATCAATCTACGCCGCGACGTCGCCGACGCGGGAAGCTGTCGCGCTACGCTTGTTCGCGACTCTTGTTGACTATTTGTGCGTCGATACGGCTGACATTGCTGGATCCATCCATTTGTCTCCACTTTGTATGTCTATTTATCATTGGGAGTGACGATTTTTCTTCCAATACTACAGCAAAGTTCGCATTTTTCCTGAAGTATTTTAAGCTGAAGGCGACTCACGTAATGAAATGAAAGCTGACCGAATCGAGATTGAATTATAAATTGACTGAAAATTGTATACTTGATTTCGTTCATTAATTAATACCACATTCAACAATTAATATAATTCATTCATTAATTAATATTGCAATCAGATTATTTCGATATAATTAAATTATTATTAAAATTTTGAAATGTATTGTGATATGGGTAACTCAAAATTGATAAATGTGAGATCAAGTCTGGATCTGGGGAAGCCCCAAGATCCAGCCGGAGAAGCTTATTACTATTAGTATTAATTTAAAGTAAATTTAGAATTTCGCAATTAAATAATCTGATGAGAATAGGCTTCAGCTTACGCGCTAGGCGCCAGATTAGAACAGAATTTTGACTTTTTTTTTTAAAGACAAATTACACAGGGCCGTCTAGCCCTAAAGTAAGCGAGGCTTGTGTTATGGGTACTAGACAACTGATAAACATACGTAAATACATTTTTTTTGTAAATACATGACTATGTTTCAATTACGAGAGTTTGTTCATCGAATTGTTCAAAGCATACACATGAGACAGAATACAACCAAGAGGAAAAATGTAAATAAATTAACAAATGTACTCTTAGTTTATGTACGGTGAATGGTGCCCCAAATTATATTATTGAATCTTAATATAAATAGAGCAATCGCCAATTATCGAACTGAACGAAACGAAGCAACGAAATTTCATTTGGGCCGACATTACGCAATTACGCATGTCGACTCAAACGAAATATCATTCCTTTTTTATTATACCACGTGAATAAAGTCTATATAGAGTACCAAATACCAAAGTCAATTGCGAAGTTGAGAAATATAACAAAAATATAAGTTAATACGTATACATTTTCGCTGTAGCTGAGTTAATGCCTCTCAATATCTATAGATCTATAAATCAGATCGTTGTTCCTCTCAACGCTTCTATATTTACTTGTTTTCTCCCGCAACTTTCTATCGCGTATTGACGTGAAAGCTTATGTTATTCTATATACGCGTGTGTCAAATTTCAGCCTGATCCTGACAAAGGTGACTCAGTTGTAAGTGCGTTAACAAATCTAAGATCATATGTACGCTTAGTTATGCAATAAAGAGTTTTGACTTTGACTTTAAAAAAAAATAGTGGTTACCTGGAAAGATTTCCGGGAGTTTTGAAAATTGGTAATTTTATAGATTTTCATGTGCTCTTTCCGAATTCCAACTTTGCCACCGCGTATTTTTGCCGCTACCACCGCCATATTGAAAAAATGGTGTCTAAAAGCAGTTTTTTTGGCAATATTTCCTTTCCAACAGTTCCAAATGAAACCAGAGACAATTTTCTACAATTTATGTATTAACCTTTTTTTTCATAGCGCCAATAGTTTTTGCATACGAGCGCCGCAAAGTGTGAATGTGTGTTGGAGTAGCACGCGTTTTGATCAATACTCATATACATACCTACATAACCTGTAACATTTGACCTGTAACAGAAATTACCCCATTCTTGGTTTTTTCCATCACCATTTTTCTGCATTTTGGTCATTCCCATACCATTGCTGAACCTGGTAGGTAGGTTCGAAACGAATTTTGTTGTGCTGCTGCTTCTGTTGGTGGTAGCGACGCTATCTTAAATTT
Organism: Hypsopygia costalis; assembly: GCA_937001555.2. Taxonomy (NCBI): domain Eukaryota; kingdom Metazoa; phylum Arthropoda; class Insecta; order Lepidoptera; family Pyralidae; genus Hypsopygia; species Hypsopygia costalis. Next base: position 659,972 of record OW443325.2, read on the forward strand.
ACTTTTAAATGATGATGTTGTGAAGCATAAGTATCTATAGTGATTTTTTTTGCTTTTTATTGCTATAATTTATAAATATAATCAGTTAAAATTAAATGTCACATGTTGGATGTATGTTTAAGAGTAATGATCAAAACGCGTGTTGGAGTACACTTTGCGGCGCTCGTATGCAAAAACTATTGACTTTATGAAATCTATGGTTAATACATAAAATTGTAGAAAATTGTCTCTAGTTTCATTTTGTATAACTGTTTTATCGTAAAATGAGTCGGAAAGGAGCCAAAAACTGCTTTTAGGCGCCATTTTTTATTCAATATATTCGATGGTAATCCGCTTCAGATTCGGTGGTAGGTCCCCAGATCAGTGAGTGATCTGGGTCAAACGATTTTATAAATTTAAATTATGTCGGCAATAATCAACGAAGTTAAAATTGTGCAGTGGGTTCTTAGCTATATTCATCAGAAAATTCTTTAAAAAAGACAAGAGCGAAGTAGTCGGAACCTACGCGAACTCATATAGTATGTATTGAAGTCAGGCAGCGAGGGTGCGGGGTGGGCAAAACCAACTTTTATCTTAATTCCACTTTTGCGGTCGCGAGGGTGGAGTCGGGGCGCTGTGTGTGCTACGCTCACACAATTTGGAACAAAGCCTGAAAAGGTTGTATAAGAACACACTACATACACTTGTTTGTTTTGTTAGATAGGTATACTTGAGGTACACTTTATGTATATATTCTTATATGTATATTCAGATTATCTTCTTAGTTTTTCTCAACGATGTTCGCTTGCCGACGGTGGGACATTCTATGAGAGACCATGAACTCTACTTGGTAACTCATTTCTAGTTTCTAGCTCTACTCGCTTCTTGTTCATCAACTGTGGTCCGTACACAAGACAGTCCACCTAACGATCTACGAACGTACGTTTTTTTTTTTATATTACGTCGGGTGGCAGGCAAGCATACATCCTACCTGATGTGAAGCGGTTACCGTAGCCATATTAATGCTCGCAACATGAAACATGGCTCGCGCGCTGCGACCCCAGCTGCCAATGCAGCAACTCCTTCCTCTTTGGTGACCTCACTCACTCGCAGGAACACTACAACCCTCAAGGGAATTGTTATTTGGCTGCGGTATTCTGTGAGGTGGAGGTACTTCCGCAGTCGGGCAGCTTAAAAAACACGCTATGGCCTGCTTCTCTTTTCGCCAGAGCCTCTTCTGTCAGTCAGCAGGGTGCACCACGTGCAGGTGAGGTTGACTATGGTTCAAAGATGTTGATGAACCACTACACCCCAAAACGTGCGAACACAACCGTCCAAATCAAGCAAACGCGAAAATTTCCTGACTTCTTTCGTCACGAAACATTAAGAAATATTTACATTTACACAATTTATTTGCGCCGTAAAGGATAATAAAAGTGAATATTCCAGTTGCGCGGGGAGCAGCGGCGCCGAGGCCGCGAACTTCGCCCGTTTGTTATATTAGCGCAGATTTAAACTTTAAATTGTCAGAAAGTATATTGTTCGCAGTTATTAACGGAAACTTTCTCGTTTGTTTAGAAATTTAATTGAAGATTCCGTTGGCGGTCACTAATTGTCTACAGATAAAGTAACGAATGACTTCTAGAACCACACAAATCAATATAAATTGAAATTGATTAGGTTATTCTGTTGAGAATTAAGTTAATAGCTGTTGGGCTAACACAGTCCTTTTTTCCGGTAGCTTGAAAATACTTCTTCTATTGAAAGTATATCCTAGTAATACGGCAAGTATGGCTTCGTGATGGTTTCATCGACGTCAGCGAGTTACCATACTGTGCCCTAGTTCCTAGTACTAGGGCACAGTATGGTAACTCGCACTATCAATTTTGTGAACTGAATTAACCGCTAAAGTTTGCACAGGAAACTGTAGCATGGGCTTCTTCGAGAAGCGCCTGAAGAATTATTTTTAGGCTCTACAATACACGTGTATTTTTGTAATTGCAAGCACCTGTATGCCCACTAAAGCGATTAGTACATTTTAGTAATTGTAGCAATAAGTATTTCCTGCGTAACTTATAGAATATATCTAAGAAAGCAATGGTAGATTTATTGAAACATGAAATGTGAGCAGAATTGGTGTTGACGTGATTATGGAATAATAGTGGTAAATATAGCTTGTTTACATCATTGCTGATTGTTATTGAAAGCGACTTTATCTTCTTCCGGCCTGTTAACTTCACTCAGTCGCAGAAACACAACATTTCCGGCTTCTAGAAATAGGCTTGTGTATTATTTCTTTTTTCGATTTGTTATTTAAAGACGTCACAATAATATAACGATATTCGATAAGTAAACTTCTCGAGATATGATAACTTGAAGATCACAATTTTGGACTATCCCGAAAACGCTCCATATAAAAGGCCACCACGTTATGACGTCACACCTTGTTATTTTGTATGCATTAAATCTGAAATTCGTACGATAGCCATGTTAGTTATTTATGTATCTAGGGCCGTAACACAACTTGTAGTACCTATTTTTTATTATTTTTCCAACAGTAACTTTTTTTTAATTATATCATCCTTTTAAAACGGACTTTCCCACCAAACTTTGATCGACCATAAAACACGTCGGACGTAAGTTATAAAAATTTTAAGTTCGCAGATAGTTCTAGTTTTATGTATTTTACGTTACTGATAGAGAGTTTTTATAATTTTAGAACATTGGCAACATGCCTATTATTATTTGGTTGTGTATTTCTGTGAGGTGGAAGTATTTCCCCAGGAGTACCTACCTCTCTTTTGGCGAACTCTTGCTTTATTAATAACTTTATATTACTTGTTTCAATAGCATTTACATTTATAGTATTTTTACTATAATTCTGTATAAAAGAAGAAGAATTATCTTTACAAAATTACGGCCAAGTAAGAAAATTAATGTACTACATTATCATAATACCTACCTACACTAATCTGAAACTTTTTCAAAGTCAGCTTCATTAATTTTTATCGTTTTTTAAACGATTATCGCATAAAAGTAAAAAGTAAGAGACGGTCTGGCTCCATTGTCTTTTTAAGCGCGACAATAAAAAAACTCATCAAAAACTCGATAAAGGTTAGATCGTAACTGGCAACTCATTAAACGACTCGAACTCGACGCGACATCTAACCTGATAAACTAATTAGTGGAAAATCGTTTCAATGTACGTAAAACTAAATATAACAAAGTATATACATGAAATGTTTAGACTTTGTTGACAGTCAAACCAGCTGGATTACTATTTGAATACAAAAATAATAAATGGCTCGTGCCTATATCAATGGACACGGCCGTGTGTTGTACGTCAATACGTTACATGCACTAAAATTATCTCAAACTGGCAGCGCTTACTCCTCCGCATGCGATGTTCCATAGTCCTTACTTAGCGTAATTAATTCTTTGATCCTTCATCTATCCAGTTGTTGATTGAATTTTCGACGGACATGATAGATTTGTAGCTGCAACAGCAAACTGTATCCCCCGATTTTGTTATCATTCGTTTTCTTGAACTGCCTCCCTATTGAAGCAATTTTAAAGATATATTCACGTCAAATAATAAAAATGTTTTAACACTAGTTTTTATTAGCCATTAATAAAAAAATAACTAAACTGTTTACTTACTGTGTTTCGCTCATCGAACCCTTTAATTTGATACCCATAACATAGGGGTAAATTTTGTAATAATAGTGTTAATAAATAATCATTTCAAGAGTCCGAGTATACTTAGAGCCCTAGTAAACTTTATCCTAGCAAACCATAAGAATACATAATATAAAAATATTACTATCCTTTGTACAATTCAAATAAACTTAAGCTATAAACAATACATATAAATTTAGAGTTGGAAAAAACGGCTTAAAATTAATAAACGTTTAAACGTTGTACTTTTTATCAAAAGCGCGCTTAAATAAGCGCGCTTTTTACTTAAACGCTTTTTTTGTCGTTGATGCTACTTGAGGCGTCTACGCTTATGGAAAACGTTTAAACATTTAGTCGCAGCTTTAAGACAATGCAATGGTTAACGATCACAGACAGTATCTATTTGCAGCCGATTTCTTTTCTCTAAGTATTTAAAGTTTCGTATACGCATGAACATACTTAACACAGCAAAGCAAAAAAATTCGCATTAATCGACCGACGACAACAGCAAAAGCGTTAGCGCAAACATTCACACGCGCGCTTACCAGTTGACAACAAAAAGCGTACTGCTTAAAAAAGCGTAAGCGTTGTTTATTTAAACGAAAATCATTTTTGAAACTAAAGTGAAAGAAAATTAAACAACATTATTCCTAAGGCACCTGCGAATAAGGTTCAATATTGAATGAGGATTACTGGCGCTTTTTTCAACGAAACGCATTTGTTTAAACGAAAATGAAACGAACGTTAATCGATAGTAAACCTAAACGTTTTGAAGGTAAGGTTTATTATTGCATGTATGGCTAGCTAATACAGCACGACGCGACGTGGCAGTAATTATGTGTATCAATTATAGATGGCGCTATATCAAATTTGTCAAATTATCACACAACATTGTAAAAAATTTAAACGAAAAAGGCTTATTTTTATAAGCGTGCTTATCTGCTTACGCTGATAAGCAGACTTTTTTAAGCGCTTTTCGTTTAAGCGCTCAACTCTACATATAATTAGACTATAAAACTAAGTACCTAAAATTAAATAACACTAAAATAAAACTAACCTAAAAATAAAATAAATGTAAAGTTTGGCCCATGTGGCATCGTTCCCAAGATATTAGCAGCATTACCTCGCTGGATGGCTAAACTGATCCTTTGTACATACATGTGCGATGCAAAAGTTCGACTCCCACTTTATCCAGTTTTTTTATATCACGCCGGAAGTCAAACAAACACCTAATTATTGACGAGCCCCGTGATCGAATGGCTAGCTGGAACCCGCGAGATCGCAGTCAAAGTAGCCAGTACTTTGACTGCGATCTCGCGGGTTCCATCCGCGCACACGAGAAACATTTGTGTGCATGAACATATCTGTTTGACTTGGTCTGAGTGTTTTCTATGTATTATAAGTGTGTAGTTACAAAAAAATGTATTTAAGTACATTTATCAGTTTAAACAACTGATAAATGTACTTAAATACATTGTTTTTGTACCCATAACACAAGCTTTGCGGTTAATTGGGACTTGATGGCTAATATTTATTAAGCTATTGCATAGCTTCTATCGCGGGCCTTGAGCGCGGGGACCGAATCCAGAAATTCCGTAACGAAAAAACCTCACGCTCCCCACTCCGACGGGCAAGGAGGTGTGGCTTGAAGGCCGTGCATCGTCTAACGTCGTTTCAGTTCGGCAGTCTTCGACACGGCGTTGTGTGCGTGCGATTAGACGTATTGTACGACTCTACGAAACTCGTTTTATTTATTTAATAATAGAAAAATTTGTTTTCTTATCGGTCACCACGCTCAAAAAGTGTAACTTGAATTAATATCAAAGAAAAAGCAATACTGCATGAATAAAATAAATAAATAAAATTATAATTGCATAAGTTGATACAAAATGCTATGCAATAGCTTTACCGCGGCAGTCCCCGAGTGCCACACGTCTTTTTTTATATATATAACGCGTATACCGTAGCCTATACAGTAGACGCTTGCAATAGAAGTAGATTTTAGTCGAAATAAACGTAATGTTGTAAACAATATTTGAAGTAACGGAAAGTAGGTAGCAGGCAAATGTCGGTACGATATAAAACAAATAATCGTATCGTTTTATTGAAGCACCAGACAAAGCAGGTATTGCTATAATAAAAAGTGAGTAAAATATACGCTGGCTGTAAAACGAATTTGTACAACTTAAACAAATAACACAAATAACAAGGAATGTAAATACTTAAATTGCTGTTTACTTAATAATACATAAATAACAAGGGATGAAAATACTTAAATTGCTGTTTACTTAATAATACTTCGAATACGTTAAATTTAAAATGATCTGAACCGTTTTCAAAGCAATGATGTACTAATTAAATAGACTAAAATATACAATCAACGTATACTTTAACAAAATTTTGGTTTATTACGTTTTTAATAAATGAAATTTAAATTTTAAATCACTCTTCTGTGGTCATATTACGAGTAACCACAGAAAGAATAATATAGGGAACAACGAATGAAAATCAAAGCAACTTGGAAATATCATTGTGAAACCATCAATAATAAATGTTATAGTTATATAGTTTCAAAGTTTGTATAAAATTTATAACCATTCATTTTAATTTAATCTGAGGAGAGATTTTGTTAACTTTGTGGGTTTTACCGACTGTACAATGTATTCCTTCTACAATCGGCTTGCTAACACGGCAGCAGGAGATTTATCTTACACAAGTCACATTTCAAAACCAAAATACTCATATATTGTCAATTTCAGAGTATTTTTCCTCCGTACCATCAAATTGTGGTACAAGTTATTATTATTTTAAATAGTTGTTTCGACTTGCCAGAATATTATATCGGTAAATATAGTATCGAGAGGTCGTGGGTTCCAATCCCACCTAGGCGGGAGATTTTTTTTTAAATATTTTTTAAAATATTTACAATAATATCGAATAAGTTGCCTGTCCAGGCCAGTACGTTTTTTGCAATTTCGATTAAAAATATATTTAACGAAAAATTTAAAAACCATACACAGCGTCTAACAGTCTCGCCCGGTCTCTCCTTTTACGGTTCACAGAGCCACCCTAACTTAACCGAAAAACTAACGTATGCTATTGCTTTATTTTACTGTTGTTCGTGTGATTCCAGAGAAAGCTTCCGGCTTACGGTCTGTCATCTAGGCTGTAGGATGGGCATGGTATACGTGTCCTATGTGATGTACAGACCTCACTCTTTATGCATATAAATGCAGGAGTCCCACAGGGCTCCGTCATATCGCCCACACTGTTTCTACTGCATATCAATGGTATATTATCACTAATTAATTGCTATGCAGATGCTACTACAGTTCATGCTCGATATATCGGACAATTCACGGCGGGTGTGGACGAAACACAAGAAGGAGGATTGTCATTGAACTCGACCAGGGGCCCTACCGCCGAAGCTGAAGCCGATTACCATCGGATTTTTTGAATGTGAAAATGAAACTGCTGCTTACATTGTTAGTAATTATGTTTAGCTCAGCTGGAAGAAATCCTAGAGCTCAACCACTAAGCTGAAGATGTTTGTCAATAACTTTAACCTAAGGCCAATTTTTGGGATAAAAAAACGATGGTAATCGGCTTCAGCTTCGGTGGTAGGGCCTGGTGCCTACTGCCTAAGCGGAAGCCGATTACCATGGATTTTTTTATTGCAAATATCAAATTGAGTATAACCTTCGTTGGTAGACACAATGAAGCTCTACCGACAAAGCTAAAAAGATTTGTCAATAACTCAAACCTAACATAGATGTTAGGTATTTAGGAATCAAAATATTCTTTGGGAATCGGCTTCAGCTTAGGCCTTGGTTTTAGACTGCGATGCTAGATGGGGCTCTGACAACAAACTCTTCTTGCTACAGGCTGGTAGAACGTATTTATAGGTAAAAACACCTTAGTGTATGCATTCGTGTAATAATGCATAATGCATAACTTTACTTAATAGTTAAACTATTCTTAATAATCAAATTATAATTAATTTGCAAAGAACTAATACATATTTTTGAAAAATGGAAAAATTCACCTCTCCCGTCTGGGTGGGATTAGAACACACGACCTCTCGATGACCGGTCGAGTGCTCTTCCAAATGAGCTACCAGGAAGGTTTGTGTTGGTGACGAATTTTTGCATCTTATACTTTTACTGCGTGAGTCACAGTGTGGCGTCATCAAACTATTAAGTAATTACACTACTAAACAATTTGTACACTTGCCAGATATTATAAATACTTTTAAAAATATTTATAATATTCTGGCAAGTTGGCCAAGACAAATATTTAAATAATAATAAGAACTAATACAGCTAGTGAATTGCTTGACCCTTTGAGGACGCTCCTTTGCAATTATTTTAGTCACGGAGTCAATTCACATATACTGAAAATATCCAGGTTTTGATTTGCTCCAATAACAGATAAGAGAAGAGCTGACTTTCTCAATCCAATTTGGTTTAGTTTTCCGTGTCCTGCCCGGCCATTGCGCAAACGAGGACGAAGGCAACGGGCAGAAGTAATACAGCTATAACACTTAGTGGACATTTAGAAACGGACCCGGAATTAGGTCGGATCCGCATCTAAGGCAGATAGTAAACTGCGTGCTTGGAGCACGCAGCGGTTCACTACTTTAGCACAACTGTAGAATATAAAAGCTGTGCTTTTAATATTTTCCTACAATCGTGGCATTTTGTGGCGATGCCCGTACAAGACAAACATTTGTGTGCATGAACATGTATGGTTGTCTTGGTCTGGATGTGTTCTATGTACTTATTATAAGTATTTATTTAAAAATAATATAAGCTTTGCGCTAAATTTGGGACTAGATGGCGTTGTGTAAATTGTCAAGAAATATATTGTATTAAAATAACGTGTCACAATATTTGTACGCGATGAACTCAGAAACTACTCTATCGATTTTAATACAATTTTGCACATTGTATGTTTTTTTGCATACATTTGAGGATGAAATAGTTAATTCAACCCCTAATGGATTAAAATAGGAAAATAAACTTTGTACTAAAGTCGAAGGTGACGCGACCGAGCGATGTATTTTTAAAATTGAAAAGAGTCTCTGTAGTTTCTTGGGGATACTCTTCGAAATAGCTAGTTTAATTTTAATGGGATTTTAACAGAAAGTTCCATCGTGAAGATTAAAAGAACTACTGAGAAAATGCACTTTTTATTAAATAACTTGGAGGTCCGCAGAGAACTAGCTGCACTGAATCACTTTTATCGAATGTATCACGACGAATGTTCCTCTGAGCTCTATGACTTTATTCCTCCTTCTCCGTTAAACTACCGGAAGTACCGGAACTACCGTCCATCTCAGCGTGCATAATCTCACGCAGTTTAAACACTACCTCGCACTAAAACGTTCAACCAAAATTGTCTGTGCCGAACCGCCGACCGGTGTAATAGACTGGCCGGCGATGTATTTCCTGCTCCACATGTGTACTATATTGGGATTTCGAAAGGATTTAGAGATACTCTACCAGGCTGCTTAACTGGGAGTTGGCAGAGGTCAGTGTTTTCAAGCCACCTAGAGGCCACTGAGTTAGCTTAACGATAAGGACTGTCAACTAATTACAACAGCCGGGACCGACGGCTTAACGTGCCTTTAGAAGCATGTCCCATCCATGGACAGGCTTCGGTCGACTTTGCTTCACGTCGTAAGAGATTTTACACAATAACAACATAGTTTTATTACAAATAGTCCGGTCAATTTAGACAATTGAAATAACAAAAATTCCGACAGAGCGGAATTTTCGTAGAGACCTTCAGTTTACCATTACAAATGAAGTGCCAAAAGTCCCCATCGATCCCATGCGTGCTAAGAAATTTATTCGGGGTCAAAGATCAAAATTTTAGGTTTTTTGGATTTTTCTCGAAAATGGTCAGTTTTATCAAAAAAGTACCTGAGACCAATTTGTAGATCTTGAAATTCTTTATAAAAATGCTCGTTATGATTTTTGTCGTACAAATAAGTACGACATGGGGGCCTTCAAGAACAGAGTCAATTGGCAACGGATCGGCGACCACTTGGTGTTGGTGATTTCTATGGCCGGCGGTGATTGCTTTCCATGAGGTGACCCACGTGCTCGCTTGCCCCCCTCTCGTATAAAAAAAAAGGAAAATAGGAGTTGGTACGTTGGCAATGGGGGTGGCGCTCGATTTATATTTCATGTTGCAACTGTTTATATTACTACAATAACCGCTTCAAATCAGGTGTGCAATTGTTAGTGTCCGACCGAAACTGGTTTTTACGACCGAAACCGAAACCGAAACCGAATTTCGGCAACAGTCTCAGTTTCGGCCGAAACCGAAACCGAAGCCGAAACTTTTACGAAACAATTATCTAACTGTAGGTACTTTTCTTATGATTGGGGGTGTAAGTGGTTCATCAACATCTCTGAATCAAAGCCAACTTCACCTGCACGCGGTGCACCCTGCTAACTGACAAACGAAGCTCTGGCGAAAAGAGAGGTAGGGAGCGTAATTGTAAGCTACCCGACTGGGGAATGTACCTCCACCTCACAGAATACCGCAACCAAATAACGGTTCCCTTGAGGGTTGTTGTGTTCCTGCGAGTGAGTGAGGTCACCAGAAAGGGAGGAGATGCTCCGTCTGCAGCGGGGGTGGCAGCGCGCGAGCGATATTTTATGTTGCGATCGTTAATATGGCTACGGTAACCGCTTCACATCAGGCGGGCCGTATACTTGTCTTCCACCAACCGTATTATAAAAAAAAAAAATACGTTACGTTACGTTATAATTGCTAGATACTTGGTTATAATTATTAAATTGAACGTTGAAACGCTAAATCTTTAATATTATCACCACTAATGCACTATAGTAAGTACCAAGTACCTAACTATTGTTTCTTTACGTATTAGTAGGGGAGCCCAAGAGGGGGTTTTCGGGAGTTACTAAAGCGCGGCAGATTAACATACAGGGAGATAGCTTGTACTCGATTAAATGCCTCCACCAAATATGAGCCCATTATATATGGCCGCCCGTCCAGGATAAAGGATCTGATTAGTAAAAAAAAATTGATCATCTGAGGTTCTCGAGCGCGTCAGATTAAGGGTGAGTTAGTTACATGCTAAAACGTGTATATTCCACTAATCGGACAATTTCAAAGTGACGTAAAAAAAGGAGAGGGTTACAAAGTTGTAAAAAAAAACGTCAACTGGACATTCTCGAGCGTGGCTAACTTTTTTTTATTTTGAAGGGAATGATAATGCCTTAGCGGCGAAACCGGTCGGTAATATTAAATATAATAACGTGGAATAGTACAAGTGCTTTATTATAACATTATGATAATAATTTTCCAGCAAGTGCCAACAATCAACAGTATCAACTGAATAATTCAAGGTTTACGAAAAATATATAATCTGACGATTTCCATAAGCCGAAGTAAGAAAAATTAATCGATAAAGATTAAAGCGTACAGTTACGTGATGACTGTATTCCCCTCTCCGTAGATGATGATGAAGATGTAGTCATAACACCGGATATTCTTGAGAATACTCCAGAATTAGGTATATTTTTTTTTCCAATAATTAAAAAAACGTTATTCATAAAACAAAATCGTTAAATATTTTAATGATTTCTTATGCAATAAGAGCATAAAATCGAGAAAGAGGAGGAAAATGATGATTTAAAAAAAAATACCCAAAAAAAATTAATGAGGCTGATGATGATGATGACATTATTCTACTTAAAAAACATACACTGTTTTATTTGCATGCTATTTCTTCAGTTTTTCAATTAATTAAGTTCTATGATTTAAAAAAATAAAAAAATAAAAATATTGTCAGATTAGGCGAATCCCTTCAGATAATCATCAGATTATGAGACAGCACGTCTAGGGCATAAAGATGAACCATATATATCGTAATTTGACGCGCTCGAGTATTTCAAAATGGCGAATTTTTTTCGGAAAATGGCCGAGAGTTTGCTTCACATCCAAATCGTCAGATTATTATATACGAGCTTTATTTTAGGTTCACTTAACATCCCCTTAGAAAATCTGACACGCTCGAAAAAAATTTTTTTTTGTTCCCCATCATGGAAACAGTCAGATTAACATACGTACATTTCCAAAAATACGTAGGACATGGATGCTATTAATATCTGACGCGCTCGAGTATGTCCATGCAACTGTTTTTTTTTTGCATTTTTGAAAGTCTATAGCCGCTCTTCCCACCGATGAAAAGGTATATATTATATGACATTTTTTTCTTCTTATCACATAAGCTTCGCAATCCAATAGGTCTCTAAGACGCTCGAGTAAATCCCGATTTAACACCAAGGGCTCCCCTACCATATAGCATTACCGAACGAGTTAAATTAACCACAAAATATTCTGATAGTTATGTTAGACTATATTCTACTATACTCTATGCATTAGTTTGTTATACTAAATTATTATATTTACTACCTACCCTTAAACAATATCACATGATAAAACTTCCGAAGTCAAAACAAATCATACGAAAACTCACAAACAACAAATAAAACGCACTGCAAACGCAAACAAGTCACGACATTATTGGCACGTGGACGCGGCAAAATGTCTTCGTCGCTTGGGTGGAATTTACTGCGCCGAACATGACCGATCACAGCGCGGGAACTCCCGAATGAAGTTTCGGTTTCGGTCGTAGTTTCGGCAGGTTTGCCGCCGAAACCGAAACTAAACCGAAACTCGTTATTTTTGCCGAAACTCGACCGAAACCGAAACCGAACATTCGGTCGGACACTAGCAATTGTACGTTAACGTACAATCATCAGTAACGATGTTCAACATAACAACCACATATAGCAGTTCGACGTTACAAAGTAGGAAGGTAACTTCACCGCACGCCTCTTATCCGGGCTATATTTTATTTGGCTTGTTTGCAAAACTGCCGAACTGGTGGGAATCTCTTCGCGGCTCGAACAACTTACTTCCCAAGTCGCGTCTTACTTCCCGAGATGTCTCAGTTTGTTATTGTTGCGGGAACATGCAAAATGGACTGGAGCTGTGCATGCATGTCGTAGAAAGTACTGCTTGGCAACTTTTCCAATATTATATGCACGGTTGATTTTGCTTGGGTGTCTCCTACTTGTATGTTTCGTTGCTATGGCAAGTAAGGTATTTTTGACCTGATAACGTCTTGTAGTACTATTACTTATACTGTGGTTTTGTAAAGCCATGAACGCCGGCTGCACGAAAAAACATGACTCATTTTTTTTTGTACTACGTCGGGTGGCAGATAAGCATTCGGCCCGCATGACTGATGTGAAGCGGTTACTGTAGCTATATCAACGCTCGCAACATAAAACATCGCGCGCGCGCCGCCATCCCCGCTGCCAACGCAGCAATTTCTTCCTTTCTGGTGACCTTACTCACTACCCCGTAGTTGAGCAGCGTGTTGGAGTATGCTCTAAACATCTTCGGTTGAGGGAAGACCCGTATCCCAGCAGTGGGTAAATAATAAGTTCAGTACTTTACAAAGTCACAAAAAAAGTACCAATTGACAACAATAAATATTTCAATCCACAAAACAAATCACAGACAACATTCGCGACGTAAAAGTGAGACCAATCGATTTGACATTTACATAACAATCAATAAATATTCCAATCCTTTTTAACTGGCACTATTTGTATGGGAAAACGTTTTTTCTTTTATTTAATTCTTTCGTCAATTTTTCAATGTTTTTAATACTTTCTATGACATTTGTTCTATAATGAGCTTAAAATACATTTCTGAACGCACGCATACATTTGGCGTACGCACGTACGACAACGTCACATTTGACAGCTACGACAACCACGAACATTTTGTTTGGGAAAATGTTTTTTCTTTTATTTTATTTTTTCGAGAATTTTCCAATGTTTTTAAGAGTTATTCTGCTATTCGGGACGGAAACAAATCCAACAAATCAAAAACCATGGCAATCGGTCCAGCCGTTCTCGAGTTATAAGTGTTGTAACAAACACGACTTTCTTTTATATATATAGATAATTTCAGGCCTAAAGAATGTAGTCATTGTGAACTCTAAACACAAAACTAACTGGTGTTTGCACACGGGAATGACAATGAATCCTAAATCAGGTTACCCGTGTCGTGTGCTTAGATAATTCAGTCTATGTTAGGTTAGAAATTTTGACACGAAATCATGAAGCTGCTAGTGCTAGCTACACGCTAATTCTTATTGAATAACTTATAATTGTCATTGTAAATTGAAGTTATTTACATTCTTTAATTTTTTAACTTATAAAATTACACGCGAGAAATGTGTTCACATGGTAAGTTGTCATTTTAGGAAGTTGTCATTCTAGGAAGTTGTCATTCTAGGAAGTTGTCATTTAAGCAAGTTGTCGTTTTAGGAAGTTGACGTTTTCTCAGCCTGAGGGATTTTACCGAAATAACAACAAAACGGTTTATCCGCGGTTTTGGTGAGTCGTTCGTTACAGTTAACTAGTGTTTCTTTAACATTAATTTCCAGAGTTTTTTAATATTGGACACCTTGAAGTGCAGTCAGCTTTGATATCAAGGTGTTAGGATACTCATATAATGGAGATGGCAGAACATACTGCCGCGTCCTTTTCCCGTGTACATTGCATAGATATCTTTAGTAAAAATAATTTGATCCTGTCCAAGATAATAAAGAACACTATTACTTCTATTGTCGAAACATAACTGCGACGTTATAATTACAGTGTCAATAAATCATGAGTGGCGTATTTCGCCTAATAGTTACAGCAAACTGCCGCATTTTACCGCAAGGGTTTACGTTCGTTTACGTCCCAACACTTTCGTTTTATCGTCACCTCAGAATTTCTTCACGCCGCGTTGTTTCAAGATGTTGCGCGCAATAAAAGCGTTAGCGACGGAATTCATTACGCCCCGCTCCGCACCGTCCCGCCCGTGCCGCCCCGTGCGTTAATCAACGTAATTTAATTATGAAATCAGTTTAATTGTCACAATGTGTATTGCTCTCCTGAGCTGCCAATGCGCGAATGATATCAAGTCGGGATACACTTTTAGTTCAAGCGAGGCGGTTTAGCAAACATCATTACGACAAAGAAAATATCTATATGAATGTATATAAATACGAAAAGTGACAATTCATATAGATATTTTATCAATACCTTATATTATACTAATTGATTTATGCTTTCCGAAGAAAAAGTGCATTATAATAATATATGATATAATGTTGCCATTGTAATAAGTTTTAAAGGTTTGATAGTTTTATCACAGTATAAGTAATAGTACTAGTTTTATTCTAGACTCAAAACAATACATTATTATCATGTATCTTTTTTGTGTCTAGAATGCTCGAGTTAAGTTTAGGTACATTTTGTTTTTGCATAAACATGTTTAAACAAAAAAAATATATATTAGGTAAACATGACAAACAAATAGATAGACAGTTTTTGAATCTACATTTGAGGTTTTCCGTATTGTTTGAGGAATTTAATCAAATTCTGCCATGCTACCTCAGCAGTCCATAACACATGAAAGAAGTAGTGAAACGGAACGCTGGAAATGTTCTCGGCGCTGACCGATCGACGATATCCGCATAAAACCCACGGATATTCGTAACGATGGAAACATTTCTCGCAGATATTCGTTATGTGGAAAATAAAATCATCTATCAAACGCATTGCGCCAGTGTATCGGATAGTTGGTATCCGATCAACGAAGCTCTAAAGCGATGACATATGAGACATTTTTTGCTTACATATTACTCGGAAAGCGATTTTATGATTGTTGACACTATTATATCGATTTGACATGTTGTAATTACAATTTAATGTTGACATGCCGCTCATTATTTAATAATCATCCCACTGTTGGGATACGGGTCTCCCCCCAATCGAAGGGGTTTAGAGCATACTCCACCACGCTGCTCAATTAGGGGATGGCGGACGCCAGTGTTTTCAAGCCGCCCAAAACCCACTGATATGGCTTAACGACTTTCGTCTAATGGCATTAACCGGGACTGACGGATTAACTTGCCCTCCGAAGCACGGAGGAGCACGATCAATATGACTGACATGCGCAACGACGCCCTCGAGCTCCTCATAAACCCATCATCAGCTGCGGATTTTACAAGACACAGTTTTTTAATCACCAATTTGCAGTCCATGATAAATATAGAATTTGCTTTGATACAACGAAGAAAAAGATAGACGTAAGGACTGTAATATTTATGAAAATATAATATGATTCATGAAATGATAATTTGTACTTTCAAAAGATTATCGACTTTTAATTTATGCGACATGCGTGACCTATAAATTATTTCGTGTAGACTGTTATGAAGTAATATTCAAAATTATCAGTTCAAAGAAATCGATATTCAAAATGCAATACGAAAAAAAAACCTAAGTATTACAGCCTACGTAGGAGGAGTGAGGTTATAACAGCGGGTGTAAGGGTGAGTACCGGACCAACGCGGGGTCACGAGATTTATTCGACGAGTGACGACTCCCCGGCGAGCGATCGCGGCCGCGGGCTGCCACTCGCTGTCCTCGGGTCGCAGAAACAAGAGAAATAAGTGTCGCTACATAATTGATGTGGGTTCAGTATTGCCAATTTCACTGCAGGTTTTGTTAACACAATGTTTTTCGCAATGTGTTTAGGCCGTCTCGTATGTCGAATTTGGAACTTCGTATTGTGAAAGATTTAGTGAAATTATAATAGGTACTTAAATTTAATGTTTGAAAAATTTAAGTAAATAAATAAATATTTTTTATGGACAATTTAAACAGCGCAAAGCTTGTACTATGGGTACTAGACAACTGATAAATGTATGTACATACATTTATTAGTTAAATACTTTTTTTTGTAAATACACACTTATGCTAGGTACATAGAAAACACCCAGACCATGACAAACAGACATGTTCATGCACACAAATGTTTGTCTTTTGCGGGGATCGAACCCGCGACCTCGGAGTCAAGGTAGACATTGTTAGCCATTCGACCACCGGTTTAGTCATACTTAACAATACTACTTATTTCAAATTTCATACCACTACATATCAAATATACATTCGATATATTAACATGTTCGAGCCTATAGAGACGCAACGTGCGTAGTGTTGTTGTTAGTTGCTTTTTAGACTTTTCCATAAGACTAGAAATAGATCCACTTATCAATTTTGTATATTATTATATCGTAAACCAACACATACTGATACAATGCGTCAAAATGCAATAAAAAATCGCTGCGTCAGCCAGCCATCCTTGGGAACACAAACTCGCGGCGTATCGGTCTATGTTTCACTGTTCGATGGGCTGAGATGACCTTAGGCTCCCTAATTAATAGGCATAATTTTAATATAGAGCTAAACACAATATATCAGATCGCAACATCAAACGGTTACACCAAAAATACCATCGACAAACTGATTCGAAAAAGGACCAAAATATCATCAACAAATTACTATACGCGGTTCGATATATCTCAACGAATAAATACACCGCAGTTTGTCGTACCTAGGAAATATCACCGACAAAATATTTTTAGAAAGAATAAAATTCATGTTGCCCTCATAACAAATAATTTTGCAATAGTAAATCCCAGCCAATAAACAATCGGGAGGCTATCAGTTGTTTTGTGATGATTGCCAACATGTATATGTATATTAATAAGTAAAACCGGAATTAATTTTGAAACAAGATTTAACAGACATTTGTTATATCAGCTTATTGAAACTAGCGTCCAGAAAAGTCGCACTTCGCCAAACATCTTATAATCTTATAAACATCTTATATACACCGCCATAACTGCTCATCATCAGCCCCCTTACCACCATCTCTTATTGCGATTCAATAATTAAATAGATTGCTTATTCATACCAATGAATAAGCGATTCTATTCCATTTGAAATAGAGTCGCTTATTCATTGGTATTAGTAATAATAAGCATTCTATTCAGTTATTGAATCGCAATAAGAGATGGTGGTAAGGGGGCAGGTCATTTTAGTCTCCACTAACAGGAGCACGACCCTCTCTCGTCCGTCACAGACAGGAGGATTTGGCCTACCGCTCCCCACGCTGGCCAGACGGGTTGGGGAGGCCTAATCGATGTTTGATAATGTATTACCCTTAGTCGCCTTGTACGACATCCACGGGAAGAGGAAGAGACTAGTTCCACGGAGTGATCTAGTCTGCCAGAAACCACACTGCTCACGTCGAAATAATAGAGGAGCACTTACGAGTTTAGCCGGCGAGGCTTCACCGAGCAGTGGTAGATGACCAGGTGGGATTACCAAGGACTTTTGTCAGTCAGTCAGATAGTCAGTGAACTAACCCAATGTCATATATGCGTATAATGACAGATACATACGAAGAAGGGCTGCAGCCACGTCACGGATTCTCAACGCTTACAACGGGATGCACGACGACCAACGATGGTTGGATTTGTCATTTATAGGTTGTTGTATTAACGATCAACGTCTACAGATCGCTCGATGATGCCTCGCGTAGAGGCAAAACACGTGTGGCAGAGATGACCACAGTAACCGGCGCGGCGGCAGTCGTCTATTTCCTCTGTTTCAGTTGTTGGAGAGTCGCAGAGATGACAGCAGCCCCGGCAGTTGCATGCATCTACTGACAGTAGTGAGAGGTTATCGGCCGGCAGTAATTTACATGAACTAACTGGTAGCACAGGCACGCAAAGTAGTGTAGATCATATATCTGTAAATATGACTTTAGTAAAATAACACCTGAATGAATGAACTATCATCATCCAAATCTGTTAACTGTCAACAATTTTTTAAAAGAGTAACAAACATCCCACCATACAGACATCTTCACGAACTTTGACTCTATAATATGTTTAACGATATACGTATAGATGTCTAAATTACATAGATAACATCATTGAAATGTGAACAATCTCTTCTAATATAACTATACCTTACGAAGGACGTCACTTGATGTTAATTGTGCTAAAATCCGTACCACCGATGTCCTCGCCCGTCCCGAGCGCCCTGACCCGTGACGTCGCGAGAAGTGTGTACCGAGGACTAATTTCAATTGTAGGAAATGTCCCATTAAATTCATTTAACAGCAAGAACCTTTAGAGTTAGGGCTGTGGTTTGGTCCAGTAACTGATTTATTACGAATCTGTCAATTAGAATGGTGGTTTAGTTTAATTTAAAGACATCTGATCATCAGTCATCATCATGTCAGCCTGTTGCTGTCCACTGCTGAACAAAGGTTTCCCCAATTAATTTCCAGCGCGACCGGTTCAGTGCCACCTACATACAAGTCTTAATTCGAGTAACTCCTCACAGGTCGCCAGTCCATCTAAGACGACCGTCCCACGCTGCGCTTGCCTGTATCAGGCCTCCTTTCCAGGGTCTTTTTGCTCCCATCGGCCGTCCGATCTTCGCGCTATGTGGCTCGTCCATTGCCATTTCAGCCTGCTAATCCTCTCGGCTAGTTCAGTGAAGGTCACTGAATTAGAAATGAGGCGATCCGTAGACGAAATAAGGTATTTCGTCTACGGATCGCCTCATTTCTAATTCGATCTGGTAGAGAATACCAAGCATAGCATGTTAAGACTAACTCTACTAACGACTCTAAGGTTTTTTATGACATCTATCATGAAGAACCACGTCTATGATCACGTCTATGTCAACACTACCAGCATTTATTAAATACTTTAGTGTTGAGGCACCGAGAATTTTTGATCTAATCACATGTTCTATAAACAATCAATATTTATTAGGTACTAAATTAAATAAAATTGTAAATTAACTGCAAATTCTAGAGGAGTCAGTAAGTAAAATCGATTAGATGTGAAATTTGTTTGTAATAAAATTGGTATAAACAGAGACAATACCGTTGCTAGGCGAGCGTTGCTAACTATCAACGATGACGTTAATCATGAGCCGGTTTGAATATTTCAAACCAAAATGATTAAGCTTTACACATTCGCATTGGAATAAAATATATGCTCAGAATTCCTTTCAGATAGAATAGAACAGTAAACAAACAATATCTTTCACCACAATGTGTGAATGCCTCAGTAAAAGCGATAACACTTTTCCCGAAATACAACCCATGATCCCGATATGACGTCACGAACTGCGTTGTGACGTTACATTTGTCATCGCAATGTCTACTATATGTCACGTGATATTTGTTAACCTCATATGAGTATTATGTAGGTATAGTTATGGCACTGAGGTAGAAACGGTTCATTCATAGTGATAAGACTTTTGCGTGAAATTAATATTCAAACAAAACTTTCCGACTTGGATCATGTACCAAGTAGAAATGAAAGATTTTTTATATTATAGAAGACGCGAGCAAGGACCTTACCCCTACAGTTAATGCGCCCCTGTGCACCAACTCCTATTTATTCAAATCACCATTGAGGGAAATTGATTCCACAATTTCACCGTACGTAGTAGAAAAATCTTCTAAACCGTACTGTGGTAGGCCAAATTACCAAAGGGAAGATTGTAATTTTTTTCGAGTAGTAGATAGTAAAACTCAGTGGATGGTATTAAATTTAATCGGTTATGGGGGCGCTCCCCGTGGTATAAAATAGGAAAATCACATTCTTGAACGTTAAACTTTTATAAGCCTGACTGCTCAGGTAGTCATGCTCACTAAACTGTTCAAACTGGTGGTGATATCGTGTGGCGGGTCGCCGCATTCCCAATAAAATGGTTGAATGCGGCGATGGCTGCCCTATGCATCGACTCGTGAACGAGTGCTGCCAGAGGGGACTGATTTGCCGTGGCTGTCATGGTTGCAATGTAAACAATAGGATGATTTGGGTTAAGTAGTATTAGTCAATAATATAATTATTAGCATAATAGCGACGTGCAATTAATAAATTGTAAAAAAATTGTGAGATAAAAATTTAAGATTGTTAACCAAAGGTACGGATCCCTGGGGCTGTAGAGTAATTATTATCAATAAAAAAAAAACAAAAAAAAAATACGTTCAACATAAAAAGCTTTATTTCGACCAGATCCCCCTGTTGCCTAAATAAATATCAAGCAAATTTTATAATTACGAGGAAATTTCGTTATATTAACATGTTTGTATTTATTTTACGATATGTAGGAAAATTAGCGGAGCTTCCTGCCAATGCTCATGTTTGTAAGGGTTGGCAGTATGTTGTACTTTGCTCGGAGCAATTAAAATATAAAACGAGCCCCCTGTGGCGTGTTACTCTCTCAATTATGTGGCAACCTTACAAGTTAATTTGTAGCTGAATTGTCCCGACACTACACAACTATGGTTATTGCATCACCGCTCTTGGGATTATCATAAAGTTAAAAAAAACGCGGCTAACGGCGTCGGGGCATATATTCGTTAACACGTCGATTTTAGTGTAATGCATTAAAATAAAATGTAGTTTAAAAAAAAAAAACAGACTTCAATTGGCGCGCGCAGCTCATTGGTAGAATACCCCGGGAGACGCTGCTGTCTGTCTTCTGGAGAAAAGCGCAGAGCAATAGAGTGACGCAATTCTATTCTGCTGGCAACCACAGGGCAAATTTAAGGGTTTCCCCTCGATTTATCTGGGATCCCATCATCAGACCCTTACTTGGTGAATATGGGACAACCTCGTAATCATACCCTTTCAAATAAAAAAATAGAATTTGACCATACGTGCTTATAAAATTTAAGGGTTTCCCTTGATTTCCCTGGGATCCCATCATCAGATCCTAACTTGGTGAATATGGGACCACCTTGCAATCATACCCTTTAAAAAAAACCGGACAAGTGCGAGTCGAACTCGCCCACCGAGGGTTCCGTAGGTACGTAGTATCATTATTAAATTTGATTTTTTTCATTATAAATAAGAAATAATGCGTCAAAAAAATAAAATAAAATATATTTTGCAATGTGTACATCAAGCCCTTTCATATGATACCCCATTTGAACTAGTAGTTTCAATTTGAAATTTCGACACCCTATAAAAAATATAGACCCCCTATTTTTTAAGATCTATTTACAAATGTATAGTTTTGAGATTTATTCCTGTACTTGTAGTCTATAACGATGTTACTTGCCAAATTTCATAGTTCTAGGTCAACGGGAAGTACCCTATAGGTTTTGATTCCCTTGAGTGTGTCGAAATATGCGTTTTTTGCTGAATAAACGGCCGTAACTTTTTTCTACGTAAACTTAGCAGTTTGATTTTTTTTTAACTTCATGGGACCGTAGACCTGAGTATACAGTTCAAATTTCAGCTTGATACCTCCACGCATTCTCGACATAGAAATTCTTGACAGACAGACAGACAGACAGACAGACAGACAGACAGACAGACAGACAGACAGACAGACAGACAGACAACAAAGTGATCTTATAAGGGTTCCGTTTTTCCTTTTGAGGTTCGGAACCCTAAAAAATAATAAAAATCGATTCACAATTCGCGAAGATATCGGATAACATACATACAAAAAAAAATCAGTCGAATTGAGAACCTCCTCCTTTTTTGAAGTTGGTTAATAAAAAACGAGATAAAGTACTTCCATTTAGACCAAAACGGATGCCAAACGAACATAACTGTAATTACCTCTCTAAGCCTGATATGAAATTGAAGCAAAACTTGATTATTTTTTGTAGGGTTCTAACTTACACTCTGATACTCGATTTGGTGTATTTAAAATTTTATTTTTTTCATCGGCAGGATTGGTGAGCGCCTAGCTAAGCACCCATCCGGGAGCCGTGCGTTTTGGTCGCTCGCTAAGGCTGCCGAGGGAAATTTTTGTCAGTCGTCCTTTCCACCACTTCGAAAACCGGATGGTAGTCTGGCCCACAGTGCTAAAGAGAAAGCCGATCTGTTGGGGAATCTCTTTGCCTCAAACTCGACTTTGAACGACGGGGGTGCCGCACCGCCCTCCATCCCGCGGTGTGGTGATTTCATGCCGGAAATCTCATTTTCTCAACGAGATGTTCGGCGGGCATTATTATCCCTCGACGTTCATAAGTCGAGTGGGCCAGATGGCATTCCGACAGTGGTGCTAAAGCTGTGTGCTCCTGAGTTGTGTCCTGTACTTACGCGCCTTTTCGCGCTCTCATATTCCACCAGGCAAGTTCCATCATCGTGGAAGACTGCGAACGTGCACCCTGTGCCCAAGAAGGGTGACAGATCAGACCCATCGAATTACAGGCCTATCGCTGTTACCTTGGAGAGAAGGGATTCTCTCCAAGGTAATGGAGCGCGTTATTAACATCCGGCTCCTGAAATACCTAGAAGAGCACGATTTAATCAGCGACCATCAATACGGCTTCCGTCATGGTCGCTCGACCGGTGATCTTCTAGTGTATCTTACACATCGCTGGGCTTCAGCCGTGGAGAGTCAAGGTGAGGCATTGGCTATCAGTCTGGATATGGCGAAGGCGTTCGATCGGGTCTGGCACCGTAGTCTTCTTTCGAAGTTGCCTGCATACGGTCTACCAGAGGGTTTATGCGAATGGGTCGCTAGCTTCTTGTCCAGCAGAAGCATTAGAGCCGTTGTTGATGGCAGTTGCTCCGATAGCATGGACATTAATGCTGGCGTCCCGCAAGGCTCTGTATTGTCCCCGACGCTGTTTTTGCTGCATATCAATGATATGTTATCTATTGACAGCATTCATTGCTATGCGGACGACAGCACCGGGGACACATTTTTTACGGGCCGCGCTAATATTCCCCGCTCTCTGGTGGAGGAGAGCCGCGAACGACTTGTGTCGGAAATCGAGAGCACACTAAGTAAAGTGTCCGATTGGGGGCAACAGAACTTAGTGCGATTCAACCCCTCTAAGACACAAGTCTGCGCGTTCACCGCTAAGAAAACCCCTTTTGCTGTGGCTCCTCACTTCCAGAATACACCCCTTACTGTCGCCAAAAGTATTGGGATTCTAGGAGTTGAAATCTCCAGCGACGTCCAGTTTCGTTGTCACCTGGAGGGGAAGGTCAAGCTGGCGTCGAAGAAACTAGGTGTGCTCAACAGGGCCAAGCAGTACTTCAATCCGCGGCAAAGGCTTCTGCTCTACAAAGCTCAAGTACGGCCGCATATGGAGTACTGTTGCCATCTGTGGGCGGGAGCGCCTAGATACCAGCTTGCACCTTGTGACTCGATTCAGAGGCGTGCTGTGAGGATTGTTGACGATCCCAAACTGACAGACGGTTTGGAACCTTTAAGTCTGAGGAGGGATTTTGCGTCCCTTTGTGTGTTCTACCGTTTGTACAATGGGGTGTGTTCAGAGGAGTTGTTTGACAGTTGTTGTGAGTTGTTTGATGCCCACGGCCTCCTTTTACAGTCGCACCGCTCGCCATCGACAGGGAATTCATCCTCACACATTGGAGCCTAAGTGGTCGTGTACCGTGCGGTTCCAGAGAAGTTTTCTCCCGCGTACGGTTAAGCTGTGGAATGAACTGCCTGTCGAGGTTTTCTCAGGAGACTACAGCATGGGGTTCTTCAAAAAGGGCGTGAAGAGGTTTTTACAGGGTCGGCAACGCGCATGTGATGCCCCTGGTGTTACAGGCGTTCATAGGCTACGGTAACTGCTTTCCATCAGGCGGGCCGTATGCTTGTTTGCCACTTTAGTGGTATAAAAAAAAAAAAAAAAAAAAAAAAAAAAAAACGTCATAATATGTCAGAAAGTTTGTACGCTGATGATATCCGAGAACCACGATCATCAGTCATGATGCACACGACCAAGAAGAGATGTCAAAAATATTCCATATCTTTTTAAATCGAATCGGTATAGCATTCAGCCAATAGTAGGTTATTAGTATGGAGAATCTCTTCCTGCATGCAGGTTTCTCATCTCGAGTTCTACAGCAAAGATAAACTGCTTCTTTTATTAAGAAAAGGAGAAGATCAAAGCTCCGCAATGATCAACATGTAAATAGGTAACGAGGAGCTCGTTGGCTTCGTTGCTTGCGTCAGTCTAATCGAATCCGCAAGTTAAGAAAGGGCGACGATAGCCGGTCCTTGGATGGGGTTATTTATCTCAAGCTCTTCTGTGTTCTAGAGAGCACGTGAAGCCGTCGATCCTGACTGTTGTCATTTGATGAAAGTCGTTGAGCTAAGTGGCCTTTAGGCGGCTTGAAAACACTGGCCTTCTTCGATCCGCATTTAAGCTTCGTGATGAAGTTCATCTCTAAACCTCTTGGATTAAGGGGAGAACCGTATTGCAGCAGTGAGATGAGGAAGGGTTGACGACGAATTAGATGATGGAGAACGAGGTCCACCACACATGACCACTGTATCTCCTGTGTAGCCAGGATTAACAGCGGCGACCGCCAAAAAAGGCAATGAACAGTGAAGTCCATTGCAGTCCCGGGGGTAAAACTACGGCTGCCTTAGAACTCATAACGAATTTAATCAGAAGAAATTAGTAGGAGTAAGAAGCTTTTGGAATTTGACTTCCCCTCTTAGCAATGTGAGAAACTGCAATATGGCAAATAAGGCATTAAAAGCCTAAAGAGATGGCTAGTCAAGTGAAGCTCAACTGCCGTGCCCCACGGATTTAACTAACACTATTGGGGACTATACAATATAATTTATTAATACTAGTAGACACTATACTATAGATACAATAGTAATTTAATTAAAACCAGGCATCCCAAACCCATTCGGATAAAATCACTTCTATTCCAAATATCTTTAGAATTCGTATATTTATCAAAGTTCTTAGAACACTATTGTTACCATGAATGATGGCGCGGGCACAACCGCAAATTTTGGGATCCGATTCGGACGTCTGCTAATTGGATTTGATAGTAACGAGAGAATATTGTAGACTATTAACAAATCAACCGTATTAAAACCAGATCCCAAAGGGCCTTTCCTAGTAATTAAATAAACAAAATTCAATAAACTCCTTCAGTGTTTACACTAAAATTTTATAGGTATTACCATATTTATTTCTTTGTTTTATGGTTTGTTGTGTTTTGACGTTGATAACGTGTTATAAATCGTCATCGATGAACGTTGGCTGCACGCACGATAAAGCATGACTCATTGTCACGTTACGTCTGAGCCGAATGTCCAAGCGAATAAGCGATAACTCTATCGCTCATCGGCGCGCACGATCGGCATAAGCGTTTTGCTTGCGACTAGAGGCATAAATAGGGAATTTATAAGTACTTTTTGGGCATTTATCGTAAATGCCCGGCATTTTGCCAATCTCTACTTATCTCTCTTCCACTCCATCGGCCGATGTTTTCTTATGACGTTATCGCGTAAAATTATCGTTCGTAAACCGACTTTACACACAACCAATTTTTTTTTGTCATTGTGATGTTGTGACGGCAGCGATGACAAATTTTATCGCGATAGATTTACATTCGATAAAATTATACAATTTATATCATTCAATTGATTATGCGACCGTAATACCTCACGAATTTACATTTACATCCAATCGAGAGCATTACACAGCGCAGCAATTAAACTGGTCGCGTAATTAAATAAACAATGTTGATTAACGCACGGCACGGCTAGAGCGGTACGGTGCGGTACGGTGCGGTACAGTGCGGTACAGTGCGGTGACGTAATGAAATCCGTCGCTAACGCTTTTATGCGCAACGTCTTGAAACAACGCGGCGCGGCGGCGTGAAGAAATTTTGAGGTGGCGATAAAACGAAAATGTTCGAAGTAAACGCTTGCGGTAAAGTGCGGCAGTTTGCTATAACTTTTAAACGAAATACACACATGATTTATTGAGACTAATTATAATGAAACAGTTATGTCAAAGGAATAATAAATATTTCTTGACAAATTGCATACTGTCATCTAGTCCCAAATTAAACAAATCTTAACTAGGGGTACTAGATGTGTGAAAACGTACATATAATACATAGAAATCACCCAGACCAAGATAAACGCATATGTTCATACACACATATGTTTGTCATGTGCGGGGATTGAACCCGCGACCTCGGAGTCAAAGTGGCCATTCGACTTATTCGATTCGTTTTATTGTATCGCTGTAATTATATATTTCCAATTTGTCTCTTTTTTGCGCAAATAACACAGTACTTTAATCGCAAAAGTAACAGTCATCGTCGACAACCCATATTCATTCCACTGCTGAAATATGTCTGATATGTCTCTCCTCTCAATCGAAGGGGTTTTGAGCATACTCCACCACGCTGTTCAACTGCGGGTTGGCGGAGGCCAGGGTTTTCAAGCCACCTAAAGGCCACTGACTTGGTTTAACGACTATAAATATTATTACTAGACAATTTACGCAGCGCCATCTAGTCCCAAATTAAGCGCAATGCTTGTGTTATGGGTACTAGACAACTTATATATGTACGTAAATACATTTTTTTTTGTAAATACATACTTATAATACATAGAAAACACCCAAACGAAGACAAACAGACATGTTCATGCACACAAATGTTTGTCTCGTGCGGGAATCGAACCCGCGACCTCGGAGTCAAAGTGGCCATTGCTAACCATTCGACCACCGAGCTACTCAAACGTCAGACTATCATCCAATGACAACAGGTGGGACCAACGGCTTAACGTGCGTGCTTCGAAGCAAGGAGGAACTCGAGACAAATAAACCCATCCGTGAACAGGCTACGGTCGACGTTGCTTAACTTGCATGTTCGATTAGACTGTCACGCGCAACAACGCCATCGAACTCCTCATAAGTAACAGTACTACAGTTAAAATTTATATTATGTAAAACTAGCTGACCAGGCAAACGTTGTTTTGTCATATAAATTTAGGGGTTGATGGAAGAAGGGTGAAAATTTAGGGTTGTATGCATTTTTAATGCCACTTTATAAAAAAAATAAAATTAAAATTTGTCCAAAAAATTAAAAAAAAAAATGTTAGGGTGGACAAACCCTTATCACTTGGGGTTATGAAAAATAGATAGTACTTAGCCGATTCTCAGACCTACTGAACATGTATATAAAATTTCATAAAAATCGATGAAGCCGTTTCAGAGGAGTATGGTAACTAACATTGTGACACGAGAATTTTATACATATTAGATGACACACACAAAGTTACACAATAACGTACAACGTCTGATTTGAAATCAACTCTTTCTGACAGAGTTATTGCGACGTTTGCCGTGGAAATGTAAGTACATATAGATACAATTTATGAGGACGTCACTCGCAATGGCTTCACGTCACGTCACTTTGCATGTGACGTGACACCGAGAATGCACGCAACTTACACCAGCTTACTCGTACTTGCTACTCACAATCGCAGAACACACGGCAAATTTATATGTGTACACAAAATGTAGCCAACATCGCAAACTGCGGGAAAACGTGCCGAATCGCTGAATAAAAATCACTGAAACTGCGCACAAGCTGACTTACGGACAGCTCACACAGTGTAACACAATTTCCCGCTAATGTGGTAAGTTGGTGATTCGATAACTTTAGATCGGAACAGCCTACGAACTAACGTTAGCCTTAGGTCAAGTTTAGTTAGATAGGCTTTCTTCCATAATACTCGTAATAAATCATTCGTGGAAGCATTGCAATTACATTCTTATCTCGTTTGCCATCGGTAAGTTGGTACTCTGGTACGGATTTAATAAATAGTAAATAATTATTTCCGGACAATTCACACAGCGCCATCTAGTCCCAAATTAAGCGCAAAGCTTGTACTATGGGTATTAGACAACTGATAAATGTGCTTAAATACAAAAGTGATACTGTTGATTGTTGGCCCTTGGTGGAGCATTACTCTCATAATGTTATAATAAAGCACTTGTACTGTTCCACGCAATTATCAAGGTAAGCAAATGGTGTTTGTGTTTCTACTCAACGTGAGTAGAAATACAAACACCCAGGCCAAGACAGACAGACACACAAATGTTTGTCTTGTAGCCATTGTAAGCTATTCGACCTCCGGGCTCGCAGTAGAAAGAAGTTACATCAGCCTATGGACGCCAATAACAGTAATACCTAGGCTAAACTTTTCTCACGATCTTTTTGAAGAATCCCATGCTATAGTCTGCTGAGAAAACCTCGACTGACAGTTCATTCCACAGATTGATAATACGTGAGAGAAACCCTTTCTGGAACCGCGCAGTACGTGATCACTTCGGCTTTAATTAATTATATTAAAGAATTAAAATTCTGATATTGTCAACTAAGCAACAAAATGTGCATTTAGTGTTTTGAAAGTTTTAAATACCTATTGCACATTCTGCGTTAAGAGGAAATAGATAGGCCAAAATTGGCCATTTTACGCAAAAATCACAGTCGAAATGTAATATGGCTCTTAAGTGTTATGGTAGAATTTATATTACATTGCTAATATGAAACTACTTGCCTATTGCCTATTCGACCCTGCACTCGCTTGTCTATGGAAGACTGTCCAAATTTCACTAAAGAGTACACCTTACAATCTGATACTCTGCGTACAGCTTCATTTTGTTAACAAAAATTCGTCGAATAAGCCTACCTATCCAACTTTCGTAAAATAAGTAGATGACTTCAGTAACTTATCAGGAAGGCCTACAAAGCAGGCTGACAATGGCGGCTTAAAAAGATCTGTCTTCAAAAAACTGAAGGTCGGAACTCAATGGAGATCTCTTTGTGATTTTTCACATTTGAGTGGGTGGTGTAAGGGTGCGCTCAGTGGTCGGGGAGGTGGGGTACAGTCGGCAACACAATGCGCTCGTTAGCTGTCACCTACCGCCGCCATATTGTCTCTGACGGTTGTCCGAATTTTTTAAAACATTTTTTGTTACTCATGAGTAATTTGTACATTTTAGCTTTTTGCGTGAGTCCTCATTTTGACCTTACTGTACACCTTGAAGTATTCGCGTGAGTTTTTGATATTATTTATATATACGACACAGTTTGCGCAATAAGATAAATTTTATCTACAACTTTTCTATACCTAATTGTTTTTGATTAACGCTAAAATCTTGCGGCGACGGTAAATGGAGAGAGACTGAGTGAATGCCGGGCAATAACCATGCGTCCTTCTAGCCACAATTGATGAAGGTAGAACGTATCGTTATCTACAAAACGTCTTTGAATTTAGGTAAACGAGCTCCGGGAGTGCCGGCAGAAGTGAAAACTAGAACATTATCGTTGTGCATTTTTTAATATTTTGGAATGGTTAGGGAATAATTTCACACGAATTGCTTTATTTATCAGTATAAAAGTACTATCATTTATGTGGTAAAATACATTATTACAGTATTCATTTATTGCGCCATCGTACACAAACATGACAATTTATATTACATTAAAAATAAACAGCAGGAGCAGGCATACATTTTCGTCGCGCGGTAGAATAAGAGGGGGATATTACTTCCTCTCCTACTCCGCGTCGTCTTACGAATTTTCGATAAGGCCAGTTTAACATTTTTTACTCATCTCAAAAAGTGTACATCGCCGCGGCGCCGGTAAAGAAGTTTTCTCTTCAAAAATCCAAACAAAGCTAACAAAACTATGTCACCTAGGGTCATAATAAAAACGACGTAATATGACCCACTTCGAATAATCTTGTGAATAATGAATTAAAAGCTCGCTCGGGGAAACGAGAGATAGAATTCGCGTCAAAGCTTTATTAATTATTCACTTCTTTTTAATATTGTTGTAATTTGTTTTATCCTAGAGTTAATCAGATTTGCTTAGTACGGATTAAGTGATAAATTAAATTGACGAGCTCTGTGATCGAACGGCTAGCAATGGCACTTTGACCCCGAGGTCGCGGGTTTGATCCCCGTACAAGACAAATATTTGTGTGCATGAATATGTCTGTTTGTCTTGGTCTGGATGTTTGCTATGTATTATATGTATTTATTTACAAATAAAATGTATTTAAGTATATTATCAGTTATCTAGTAACCATAATACAAGCTTTGCTTAGTTTGAGACTAGATGGCGTGTCATTTGTCTAAGGATATTTATTTATTTGTCCGAGGTATAAACAAAGATGTACCTTATATCACGTGTAGTGTTCAGAGGAGTTGTTGATGCCCACTGGCTCCTTCTGCAATCGGACTCATTCTTATAGCCTAAATGGTCAGGTACAGTGCGGTTGCAGAGGAGATTTCTTCCATAAACTCTTACGTTGTGGAACCAACTTCCTGCCGAGGTTTACCCAGGAGACATACAGTATGGGATATGTTCATCAAGAATGGCGTGAATGTGAGTGATGCCTGTTTACCATCAGGCGGGTTGTACGTTCGTTAGCCACCTTACTTATATAAAAAAAAGGTTAAATTAATGTGGAACTCTAAGTCTATAAGGTTCAAAGATTACAATGATCCTGTAAAAATACTAGGACGGTTAATTCAGACAGATATGAGTAATACAATGCGGAGAACGGTAAGGCGTGCGCGGGGCGCGATGAGGCGTACGTGGGACGTGGTGAGGCGTGCGTGGGGCGCGGTGAGGCGTACGCGGGACGTGGGAGGCGTGCGCGGGGCACGGTGAGGAGTACACGGGATGTGGTGAGGCGTGCGCGGGGCGCGGTGAGGCGTACGCGGGACGTGGGAGGCGTGCGCGGGGCGCGGTGAGGAGTACACGGGATGTGGTGAGGCGTGCGCGGGGCGCGGTGAGGCGTACGCGGGACGTGGGAGGCGTGCGCGGGGCGCGGTGAGGAGTACACGGGATGTGGTGAGGCGTGCGCGGGGCGCAGTGAGGAGTAGCGCAGTGCACGCCGGGCGCTATGAGCTAAACATATCCCACCAAAAACATTTTCATGTAAAAATGTTGCCAAGACGAGTCTACATAGCTTACCCCGTGAAAAAGTTATCAGATCTCATGTAGAGCCAAGATTCTTGATCTATGCGCACTTACTTTACCAGGCCTAACTTCACATACTCTACATTTTAGTCAAAACGTGATGCGTGGCCGTTTTATTTCACACACGATGAACGAATGCCTATGAAATCTTCGTAACGGTAGAAAAACGGCCAAGCATCACGTTTTGACTAAAATGTAGAGCATGTGAAGTTAGGTCTGGTAAAGTAAGTGCGCATAGATCAAGAATCTTGGCTCTACATGAGATCTGATAACTTTTTCACGGGGTAAGCTATGTAGACTCGTCTTGGCAACATTTTTACATGAAAATGTTTTTGGTGGGATTTCATTTATTTTTGTAAGTTGGTTAATGGACTTTTTTGGGTTTAAAAATAACCTATTGTGACCCCGGGCCTTTACTTTCGCCTTACCCTTCGTCTGTAATTTTGATGAATCAACCAGAACTCACCGGCCGGTTGTTTTATGAATTGTTAATTAAATTAAATCTAAGAGAATAGAAAAAAAATACTTAAAATAATTTGGACCAGTAACTAAAGTAACAAATAATTCGAACGAATTATAGAATTATTACGACGATACGATACGACTACGAAATTACGAATATGAAATGCAAATATTTCCTAACAATCGATCATCATTCGCAGTAGAAAAATGTCGTATACGACCGAAAACTACCGGCGACCACTTCATTATATATTATATAAGGCTGACAGATGTATATGTCGATAGGGCATTTCAAAATACAGGCAGCGCCATCTAGTGACGTCGGCTGATGCCACCGCCCCATTTTAAGGGTTAGAGGTGATTTTTTTATTTGTTATAAGTATTTTTTTTTTCTATATCTAGCTTTTCAATAGTTATTACTGCATGATTATGTAGTTAGTGCAAATGTAGTGCAAGTCTCATACAAACTTCCTTCTTTTGGGCTACCTGAGAAGCTTTGCATATGGATTGCCAGTTTTCTATCTGAGCGTAGCATCAAAGTTGTAGTTGACGGAGCACGCTCGGACCCACTACGCTTGAATGCTGGCGTACCACAAGGCTGTGTATTGTCCCCCACGCTGTTTCTTCTGCATATCAATGACTTGCTGCTTATACACAATGTTCATTGCTATGCGGATGACAGTACAGTGGACGTAAGATACACTGGCCAATGTAATGTTTCTCGGGATTGCGTCGATGAGTACCGAACAAAACTTGTGTCTGAGATTGAGACGTCCCTTGGACACGTCTCGGATTGGGGTAGATTGAATTTGGTGCAGCTAAATCCCTCCAAGACACAGGTTTGTGCGTTTACCGCTAAAAAGTCCCCATTCGTCGTAGCTCCTAGTTTGGAAGGTACTCCCCTTAGTGTAAGAACTAGCATTACCATCTTGGGTGTCGACATATCGAGTGATGTTCAGTTTCGCGGTCACTTGGAATGCAAGGCCAAACTGGCTTCCAGGAAGATTGGTGTGATTAGTAAAGCCAGGCGGTATTTTACACCCCGACACCGCCTTCAACTATACAAAGCCCAGGTTCGACCTCACATGGAGTACTGTTCGCATCTCTGGGCCGGTGCGCCCCAGTACTTGCTTGCTCCATTTGACCGCATACAACGAAGAGCAGCTCGAATCGTCGGTGACCCAATGATCTCGGATCGATTGGACTCTCTCTCTACACGCAGAGATGTAGCGTCTCTTTGCGTTCTATACAAATTATATCACGGGGAGTGCTCCGATGAGCTGTTTGATTTGATACCTGCCGCTGAATTCCACTATCGTACAACTCGCCATAAATTAAAATTCCATCCATATCATCTTGATAATTGGCGATCTACTACAGTACGTTTCCTAAGACATTTCATACCACGAACAGTGAAACTGTGGAATCAACTTCCCTCAGCGGTATTTCCGAACAACTACGACATGGGTGCCTTCAAGAACAGAGTTTTCATTTTCCTTAAAAGGCTGGCAACGGATCGGCGACCCCTTGGTGTCGCTGGTCTCCATGGGCGGTGGTGATTGCTTTCCACCAGGTGACCCACATGCTCGTTTGCCCCCCTCTCACATAAAAAAAAAAAAAAAAAAAAAAAAAAAAAAAAAAAAAAACTTCCACCTCCCATTCTGAGGGGATAGGTTAGGTTAGATTTGGTTTTTTAATTTTTTTGTTGTCTTTGTAGTAATATTAGCTTACATACCAAATTTCAGCGTTCTAGGACTTCAGGAAGTACCTTAAGAATTTTGATGATCAGTGAGTGAATCAGTGACGAAATCGGGGGTATTTAGACATTAATAAAATCTAAAGTATAACAGCTACGACATTCAAACTTTGTATGTTTAATGATTGTACTGGTGTTATTATATCTTGAAATTTTTAACTATTTAGCATCATCCAAACCAAAGTTATGAGAGTTCAAAAAAACGACGAAACGTTTCGAGAAAAGGTAGGTAGTGCCCTTGCGCTCCGCGTGGCTCGTCTTGGCGGGGGCACTCCCGTGCCCCCAGATTCGTTAATAACTGTCCAGTAAATGTTGTGTGAACATTATCTACACTTACGACGTAAAAACAATTCTATAAATACATTCTCTATAATATTTAATAAAGCATGTATAAATGTCAACAGAGAACGAAAGGATTTTCGAGTTGAACCAAACGTAATTATGTATTGGTCTGCCAGCTCGTTACGTGGAGTAGTAATTACGGGTATCGCGGTGTCTGCGTGCGGACAATGTTTACTTAGGACCGGGTACGTCGCTGGAAACTGCCCACTCGTGTATAATAGATTGCACGTTTCCGGTTTTTACTTGTATCACTGTATAAGTAATAGTGCCATGTATAGTATAGTCACTTCTGCTGCTCTTTCGTATCGATGTCACCTCACGTCTGAGATGAATCTGGGACAGTTTTGGGGTGTAACTTACACCCCAAAACTGTCCCAGACCAGACCTGTCAAAGATGTTGATAAACCAGGTGTAACACCTGGTTCATCAACATCTTTGAACCAAATCCAACTTCACCTGCACGCGGTGCACCCTGTTGACTAACAAACGAAGCTCTGGCGAAAAGAGGGGTAGGGAGCGTAATAAATAAGCTACCCGACTGGAGAATTTACCCCACCTTACAGAATACCGCAGCCAAATAACAATTCCCTTGAGGGCTGTTGTGTTCCTGCGAGTGAGTGAGATCACCAGAAAGGAAGGAGATGCTGCGTTGGCAGCGCGGTTGGCGGCACGCGAGCGATATTTTAAGTTCCGAGCGTTAATATGGCTACGGTAACCGCTTCACATCAGGCGGGCCGTATGTTTGTCTGGCACCCGTCGTAGTATAAAAAAAAAGTTTGTATGGAACCGCATGCACGCTCATTCTCGCTATGGACATACGTCATTGTCTTTTTTTACATATGAGAGGGGCAAACGAGCATGTGGGTCACCTGATGGAAAGCAATCACCACCGCCCATGGTGATCAGCAAAACCAAGGGGTCACTGATCCGTTGCCAGCATATACTCCTACTCTTTCTGATGACCTCATTTACTCACAGGAAGACAACAATCCACAAGGGAATTGTTATTTGGCTGCGGTATTCTGCGAGGTGGAGGTACTTCCCCAGTTGGGCAGCTTAAAAAATACGCTATGCCCTACCTCTCTTTTCGCCAGATATCATCGAACTTCACAATTCATCATATGAATAGATGAAAGAATGAATGGACGACCGAATGAATGAAGAATGAACGAACGAACGAACTAACGAATGAATGTGTTGGATTAAAACAATAGAAATAAACAAATACGTAAGGACTAATAGTATAATATGCGATCTTATCGCTAAAGCCATCTCTTTCAGACAACCTTAATAAATAAATAAAATAATAAATAAATATTGTCAGACAAATTACACAGCGCCATCTAGCCCCAAAGTAAGCGAAGCTTGTGTTATGGGTACTAGACAACTGATAAACATATGTAAAATATTTTATTTTTTTTGTAAATACATACTTATGATACATAGAAAACACCCAGACTAAGACAAACAGACATGTTCATGTACACAAATGTTTGTCCTATGTGGGAATCGAACCCACGGGCGTTGGTGTCGAAGCCGCGTCATTGACCGCTACGCCACCGAGCTCGTCAATAATGCCAGGAGAGAAACGAAAACATATAATATAGTAGGTGGGTGGCGCAAAACAAGGCATTCAATCCGAAATTTGAACATATAAATTACATTCCTCACTATTATACTAATGTAATTAACAATTAATTAATTCAACATAATTCAACAGAACCTTCATACAGTTATGACTAAAATAATATATCGACTAACTCGAGGGGTAATGAGATTTCACTAGACTTTTAAGGGAGGGTAAAGATTATGCATTGCGAATAGAAGATGGCAAGGAATAATATTGGTTTTTAGTTAGAATATTGTATATGTAGAACAAACAAAGAGCTCACAGCAAACGGAATTCAGCAGAGCACACGGCAAGGCGGCTAATTAACTAATATAATCCGGACATTTATTCGCGTCGCCGCGCAAAATGTCGGCCATTCATCTCGGCGACGTCGCGACGCTCGCGGCCATCGCGCTGACGCTGGCTGCAGCGGTGTACACGGGCGCCGGCACATAGACGATATAAATAAATAAAAGTTATCATCAACCATTCGTTACATTCCCAAGTTTCTTAATTCCCTTGCAATTCCTAACGGCATAATTAAATGTTTACTTTAAATAAGCCATTTACCCGAAATTAATTTTTCTTTAATTAATGTGCTAATTCCTCTTACTGATTCTCCATAACAGGCACACATACAATTTTATAAGTTCCTACATTGTTTTTTCCTTTTTAGGGTTCCGTACCCGAAGGGTAAAAAGGAACCCTATTACTAAGGCTCCGCTGTCCGTTCGTCCGTCCATCTGTCACCAGGCTGTATCTCATGAACCGTGATAGTTAGACAGTTAAAATTTTCACAGATGATGTATTTCTTTTGCCGCTATAACAACAAATACTAAAAAACAGAATAAAATAAATATTTAAGGAGGCTCCCATACAACAAACGTGATATTTTTGCTCGCAATTGATAACGATAATAGGTAGACGCTTAAAATACTCACATAATATTTAGTTATATATTCATTTTAAAAATAAATAATTAAATTAAAATAAAACAAATATTTAAGGAGGGCTCCCATACAACAAACGTGATTTTTTGCCGTTTTTATAGGTATAGGTACGGAACGCTTCGTGCGCGAGTCCGACTCGCACTTGACCGGTTTTTATTTATAAATGTTAGTTGTGACCATATTTCAGTGAATGAGCAATATGAGTTTCCCGGTAATAATTACAGGCATACAGTATTCAATTACAGTGCAATTGAATACTTGATGCATTCATTTAAATATCCTGAATGGGTTTATTTATCTCGAGCTTTATTTTATGTGAAAGGGGGCAAACGAGCACGTGGGTCACCTGATGGAAAGCAATCACCACCACTGCTCATGGAGATCAAGGGGTCGCCGCCGATCTGTTGCCACCCTACTACTTCCTTTCTTTCTTCTCCATGCTTCGTAAGGCACATTAAGCATTCGGTCCATGCTATTGTTATAAAATAACAGTTATTAAGCCAAGCCCTTGGGCGATTTGAGAACGCAGCCCTCCACCAAGCGGCAGTTGACCAGCGTGGTGGAATATGCTCTAAGTGGCTCCGCTCAAGGGGAAACTTGTATCACAACACTCTGGGATAAATATGGGTCCATGATGATTTTAAAGGGCAATAGTAATCATCATTATAAATAACTTTTACCATTATTTATTTAAAATTGAGCCTTCCATAAATTCCATATTTGCTATTCGAACAGCTTTTGCGTATTAGAAGCTCAAATTATTTTTTAAGTTTTCATAATTCATCATAGTGCCACAGTATTACTATTACTTGCTTTGCTTATCTGTAGGCACTTAAACAAAAGTAACTCTAATGTTGTTGATGGCAAACAATCAAAGAGCCAAACAGAAAAAGAAAGTGAAATGCAAATATGTGAACGCTGAACGCTGCCATCAGTCAGCTCGTGGCACATACAGCGCTGTCAACAGGCTAAACATGGCAAATGCCGCGCGAACACGACTATACAGACGTAGGGTTGGCATCAATTTCAAAGGTATTAGTATTATTTTAAATTATAATAGCTACTAATGTAAAGAAGTGAATGGAAACTCAAAACAAAAAAATACATACCTACACATTAACGACACGACGAGCTCGGTGGCGTAGTGGTCAATGACGCGGCTTCGACACCAACGCTCGTGGGTTTGATTCCCACATAGGACAAACATTTGTGTGTATCAACATTTCTATGTATCACAAGTAGGTATGTATTTACAAAAAAAAAATGTATTTACGTATGTTTATCGGTTGTCTAGTACCCATAACACAAGCTTCGCTTACTTTGGGGCTAGATGTCGCTGTGTAATTTGTCTGACAATATTTATTTATTTATTAAATTTTTGCCGTGATAACGTCTTATAAATCGACAAACGCCGGCTGCACGCATGTAAAAGCATGCCTCATTGTCTCATTCAGCATGAGCCGAACGTGCAAGCGAGAGCGCGGCTTGTGACGCATCTATCTCTCTTCGACTTCATCGGCCGATGTTTCGTATACCAAAGTTATATATAACAAAGTTTCGGACGAAAAAAATATTATAAAGGCGATATGCTTCATCATTTTTAGTTATTGGCAAGCAAATGACATGTATTTTTATATGTCAACTAATGAAAAAAAACATACATAAAAACAACATTTTTAGGTTGTTTAGGTTTGCCAACAGACTTACATCATATAACTAAAATAAGGAACAAGATATTAAAAACGATTTGGATGTAGATCCAGTTATAGACAAACACAGCATATGCATAATATTACTACTTACATAACGCTAACAAATAACATCACGATACAATGAACAGCGTAGTGGAGTATGCTCTAAACCCCTTTAATTGAGGGGAGGCTCGTATCCCAGCAGTGGGGTAAATAAGGGTTGACGACGACGCCGAGTTTTTAGTAAACAATTTATTATGCTCACGACATATGCTCGGTGTCAAACTGTGTATTCCTCTATTGATTCTGAACTTTTTAATAAAAAACCGGACAAGTGCGAGTCGGATTCGCCCACCGAGGGTTCCGTACGTAGGATAAATATAAATTTGATATTTTTCATTATAAATAAGAAATAATGCATCGGAAAAAATAAATAAAATATAGTTTGCAATGTGCACATCAAGCCCTTTCATATGAACTAGTAACTTCAATTTGAAATTTCTACACCCTATAAAAAATATAGACCCCCTATTTTTTAAGATTTAATTACAAATGTATAGTTTTGAGATTTATTATTGGACTTGTAGTCTATAACGATGTTACTTGCCAAATTTCATAGTTCTAGGTCAACGGGAAGTACCCTATGAGTTTTGATTCCCTTGAGAATGTGTCGAAATATGCGTTTTTTACTAAATAAACGGCCGTATCTTTTTTTTACGTAAAGCTTTAGATTTTTTTTACAACTTCATGAGACAGTAGACCTGAGTATACAGTTTAAATTTCAGCTTGATAACTCCACGCATTATCGACATAGAGGATGACAAACAGACAGACAGACAGACGGACAACAAAGTGATCTTATAAGGGTTCCGTTTTTTATTTTGAGGTACTTAAAAGGGCTTAAAATTAATTATTTCTAACACTACCTCGGGGAATCACAAATCTGAACTGTTCAATTAAGCGTGGGCAATCGAGTTTCCCTCTTAATATATCGAACGGAATACTTGAAACAGGAATAGTGGAATATCCTCTCAATCCAATCAGAATTTGCCGACAATGCGAATATCATTACTGATCGACAGGTAGGCGTTTGGACATTTTTCATACTTGTGGATGAAATAAGAGTTTCTCTCCCAACTCCTATAAATAATAAATAATAATTAAATATTTATGGACAAATTACACAGTGCCATCTAGTTCTAAACTAGGCAAAACCTGTACTATTGGTATCATATAACTGATAAATGTATTGTAAATACATACATACGAGTATAATACATAGAAAACACCCGGACGAAGTCAAACAGATATGTCCATGCACACAAATTTTTGTCTTATGCGGGGATCGAACCTTGGACTCAAAGTAACTAATCCTAGCCACACGGCCACCGAGCTCGTAAAATAGAAATAAGTTTTTGGATAATCATCATAGGTAATTTATCATAATACCAGTGAGAAAAATTAAAGGCATCAACGCTTTCTATATACAAAATCAAAATGGAACGCACACTGTCCTTTGAAATAGAAAAAACCACCAGAAGGCCAATTCTCGTAATTTTTCTACGAACGCAGATTGAAAGTTGACCGAATCGAGATTGAATTGTGAACTGACTAAAATTATATACTTGATTTCATTAATTAATTATTATCAATTCTTGTTGGCAAAGTAACATTCTTAGTTTGTTTAATTTAATTTTGAAGTTACATATTGTGTTACGAGAATACCAAATGTGACATTTGTGAGATCGAGACTGGATCGAAACTGAATTTTGACTATATTTTAATTACGAGAATTGCCCCTCTGGTCCAAGAGGATGTCCCACTCCGATGTTTTCCTTTGTTTGTACTGGGTAATAATACATGCCATTTGGAAAGCCCTGTACGCGCTAAGTGACGTACAATTTGAGCGCTGGGCTTAATGAAATAGCTAAGCTATTTATAGCAAAGTGTCGCGATGATTTCATTGTTCCGTTGTACTTTACTGGATTGTCCACATAATGAGTACTTTGTACTGTTGTTTTCGGTTTTAACCGGTTTAGGAAGTGACTCATAGTTATGAATGGAGAAATATTTCTGCGGTCAAATTCCACTCGGTTTAACAAATATGACTATAACAGCTGGGAGATTGTGGCTTATGACATACGAATAAGTTTAATATAATCTAGACCAGGGCTGTCCAAAGCACGGCCCGCGGGCCGCATGCGGTCCTCAGCTTATATTTGTGCGGCCCATGAGGTGTTTTTCATTTACCGGATTTTATACAAATTTTTACCGGTACAGGTTTTGTACAACGAATCACACTGAAAATTATTTATTTTTAGAAAAGTTAAAGTTTTATAACTAATTACTTAGTAATAGTTAAGCTTAAACTTTCAAAGTAGGTAGTAAAAAT
Source organism: Hypsopygia costalis (assembly GCA_937001555.2). NCBI lineage: Eukaryota > Metazoa > Arthropoda > Insecta > Lepidoptera > Pyralidae > Hypsopygia > Hypsopygia costalis. The sequence continues at coordinate 700,573 of OW443325.2, forward strand.
GTCAAGTAGATATTTGTTTCTGCGGCCCGCTAATATATTCAGTAATTTGTAATGGCCCGGTATTGTATATGGTTTAGACAGCCCTGATCATAGTTATCCATCCATGACGCTTACGCAATACCTCACAAGCTTTCTGGTTGTTTTGTTCACTTGCAAGAGCACAGCAACCCTTGGGCCCTCCTGAGAATTGTTATGTAGCCTAAACTGGAAGAGCCTCGTCAGGTACAATAGGCTATTTGACAATGTTCAAAAATTGTATAAATTATTTAACAATATCGTAAAATACACAAATCTATAAAGATCTGCAAACTTTCATTTTAATCTTCCATACGACTTATTTTAGGGTAGATCAAAGTTTGGCGGGGAAGTCCATTTTAAAAGTATGAAATTACTAAAAAAAAATATTTCCAGATTTTTGTGCTATCGAAGTATTTCTTTCACCTATGGTTATATAATTGAGATGTCCCTATATTTCAAACCGAAAAGAATGTTCGGCAAATAGCCTATTCTGCTAATGTATATTATTTTTTTTATATGAGGGGGGGGGGGGGGGGGGGCAAACGAGCATGTGGGTCACCTGATGGAAAGCAATCACCACCGCCTATAGAGATCAGCAACATCAGTGGGTCCCTAATCCGTTGCCAGCCTATACACGTTCCTTTCTTTCTGGTGACCTCAATCTCTTGCAGAAACACAACAACTCTCAAGGGAATTATTATTTGGCTGCGGTATTCTGTGAGATGGAGGTACTTCTCCAGTCGGGCAGCTCTTTTTGCCAGAACCTCGTGTGTCAGTCAGCAGAGTGAGTGCATCACGTAAAGGTGAGGTTGGTTCAAAGATGTTAATGAATGTCTTACACCCCTAATATCTGTATCTCTACCTTTATTTCGCCAGAACCTTGCTAATCAAGGGCGTGCACTACTTACTGGTGAAGTCGACTTTGGTTCTAATGACGAGGACAAACCGATCGCCTCACAGAAAAGCCACGTCTTTAATGCCTGCTTCTACAAAAATAAATGATGTATGCGTGCAGCGTCCAACAAACGACGCCAGATCCGTCTCAGAGGCTCCCCTCTCCTCTCAAACTGAACCCTCCAAGACCTCCGTCTTGGAGGGTTCAGTTTGAGACAGTGGGAAGCGTCCACACGGCATGGTATTTCCATCCTATTACATACACTAAAGATTTTTGCAGTATAAAGGTTTTATACTCTAAAAGCACGTACGTAACGTTTGCACCCTATAAATCTTGATTGACTCCGCTTCTTCGACTTATATCGTGTCGATGACGACTGCCCTATTTTAAATTATATTTTAGTGAGTATTAGTATTAGTAGGAGATCCGTAGAAGAACCAAGGATACCGACATAGCCCAGCGGATTAGCAAGTTGAAGTGGCAGTGGGCAGGGCACATAGCACGGAGGACGGATGACCGATGGGGTCGAAAGGTTCTCGAGTGGAGACCACGTACCGGCAAGCGCAGCGTAGGACGTCCACCCACAAGGTGGACAGACGACCTCATTAAGACCGTAGGATCGCGCTGGATGCAAGCCGCTTCCAACCGGTCTTATTGGAGATCTAGAGGGGAGGCCTATGTCCAGCAGTGGACTTTCAATGGCTGAGATGATGATGATGATGATGAGTATTAGTATCGGCTACACGGCGTCGCGTCACCTAGCCTTGAACAGGCCCATACAGAATACATGGTATAACAAAATTAGCGATTGGAACATAGTCTTCTTAAAATAAGACATTGGTGAGAGATGTCACCAGCTTTTGAGTCAAAGCCGTGGTAAACCGGGTTTACAAGATTCTGCCGAAAGAATACTATAGGAATATATAGACCAATGAGAAGGCACGAAGATAGCCCAACAAGATAGCCCCTAAGCTCTCCAAGAAAACATGACAAGACTTTATTGAGGCTGCACAACGTCTTTTGCGGTTACTTAATCAGTCAAATACTTTGTTGAATTTGACATACCGTTAAAATCAATATTTCAATCATGTTGAAGTCGATGAGCAAATTTTTCTCACAAATTACAAATGTTACTGGGAGAGAGAAGAAAGGCAGATTCCTTTGTTGAGAATCTGGAGTAGGTAATTAGCTTGTAAATGGATACGGGGTTTGCCCGAGCGGAACTCGGCCGACTGTCAGCCGGAGGACATTAATTGCGGCAATAGAGGCCGGACGCCGATCGCTGTGTGTAGGTATATTACTGTTATTACATACTACACCCGTCCACAGTTCACTTACTGGATTTTAATTGGATTAGGGAACGATTTTGTAATTGCCCACTGAAATTAGTTCTATTGTTCGGTAATTTCATACTACTGTTCCTACCTTATGATTAAGATCTAAAGGCAACTCTAGTCAAAGAAGCTTGGTTTGAGATTACCTCCAAATGAGATGACATTGAATAATTCCCATTGTTCTAAATTGTGTACATAGAATATTATACTAAAATATGTAGTAAGAGTATTATGAGTATGTATCATTTCTTCTATATTATTCGCATGTCCGGAGTCATCTGGAATTTGTCAGGCAAGTACAGAACCTTTTTACAAAGTTCCCTCTCAACGTATCGAGTCGATCCAACGTTATTTCACTAAACATCTTGCTGTTTTCCGGTATATCATACAGATGACCGTACAGCCAAAAGCTAAATTATTTCAAACTTTAAGCACCAGACGCCTAAAGCTAGCGTTTGTTCCCAACGAATCACATCCTCAGGCGCTGGTTTCTCTGACCGCCCGCCACCGACGACGGACGGCCGACGCGTGTCCGCGGCCGACAGCGTCCGAATGCTATGTTCGGAAATGCTCGGCGCCGGGTTCTCAGAAACGTTGTCCGCGACGGGTAATGCTATCGGGCGACGGGCGCACGCCGCACGCGTCGGTCGGTATTGTTTTGTAGAATAGCGACGTGCACACGCCGTGGCGTCCTGGTTCAAATGAGCAATTTTAATAAGGAAAATGATGAATTGTTAATTAATTTAATATGATGTAACACTATATTGTTCGATTATTCACATAAAAATTATAAAAACAATGTTTCAAAGCAAAAAGTATGGGAGAATATCAGTGAAACAATGAAAATTCCAGGTTTCCTTGATAAAATCACAAGTTCATCGGGTTGGATTTCGAAACAAGTCGCCTGAATTTGAGAAAACTGGAACTGAGGAGAGGTTAAGGGGGTTCGTCAAACACATTAGAACATTTTTAGCTGCCGGAACAACGCCGAAATATTTTAAATTATTTTTAAAAAAAATTGAAAATCTTAATGACAACACTCGAAATGAGGGAGGAGTGGATGGCGGGGGGTAGGGTGAAGGGGGGGACCCCTTCGGTACCCTTCCCGGCTCTCGGAGATGCTTAGTTTTGGAATAATATATTTTTTTTTTATAAAAATAACCTCAAAACTAAGGCATAATTTTTTATACATAACCATTTATTTTAACCCTAATTTGAGAAACGCCATAGAGTTGCTTCTGGTCTTTTGTTATAGCTGTCAATGTCAAGTACACAGGTACTACATAAAACTCCCTTAGGTTAGCGAGGAGCGAAGCGACGAGCGGGTTAGGTTGATGTAAACACAGCGCACGAGCCGAGCGAGCGAAGCGAGCGTGCCGCGGCAGCGGCCGGCGAGTGCCAGAAGCGACTTTAGGGCGTTTCTCACATTAGGGTTAAAAAAATATATGATTTTAAGCCATAGTCTTAGTTTTGAGGTTATTTTTATAAAAAAAAATATTATTACAAAACTAAGCATCTCCGAGAGCCGGGAAGGGTACCGAGGGGGTCCCCACCCCTCCATCCACTCCCCCCCCCCCTCAAAATCGTGGGTGACTACTGACTAATCAAAATATCTTACAAATTTTTTAAATTAAAAATTAAATAAAAAAAAACTACGCGTTTCCGGCAAGTGGAAATGGTAGGGGGGGGGGGGGGTTCCCTCCCCTCCCCCCTTACCCCCACCCCCCTATTGAGGCGACTCGATTCGAAATTTTTACCAGTTCATCTTCCTCTTCTTCTTCTAAAAGTAACAATGTTAAAGTTTTTTCGTTCATTTTACTCCGAATACCAACACGACTGTTCAAGCAGTGTTCACAATCGCGACTACCAGAGAACCCGTACGCCCGCGGCCGACGGCGTGCAGCGTGCAGCCGATGCGTCTCCACACGTCGTCCGTTACGTGCGGCGGGCCAGAGAAACCAGCGCCTCAACTCTTATACTGTGACTGGTTGGGAAATAATGATTTTTAAGAAAAAACAAAAACCGACTTCAGCTGGCAAGCGCAGCTTATTGGTGGAATACCCCGAGAGACGCTGCTGCCCGTCTTCCGGGAGAAAAGTTATTGCGTCACACAAGATTCCTGTGTACGACATCCAGCGCAGAGCAATAGAGTGGCGCAAATCTATTCTGCCGGCAACCACAGGGCAAATTTAAGGGTTTCCATCGATTTTTCTGGGATCCCATCATCAGACCCTGATTTGGTGAAATGGGACCACCAGGCAATTATACCCTTCCAAATAAAAAATAAAAAAATTGAAAATCGGTTCACAATTCGCGAAGAAATCAAATAACATACATACAAAAAAAAATTCAGTCGAATTGAGAACCCCCTCCTTTTTTGAAGTCGGTTAAAAACGAGTCACACTGTTGTTCGATGGGACAACTTTTTATACTTATTCCCAACAAGTCACACTCTAAGCGTTTGCTATTAGCAAAATGTATTCTTCCTTTACCACTTAATAAATGGACACATTGATTGTGAATACACAGTTCGGGTAATACGAGTAGCTATATCGGAGGAGATTTTTGAGGAACAAAATCAGAGGAACAAAGAAGAATCTTTAGCCATCACGTTAGTCCTAGTGATATGGATGTAATGAGTGGCACCCGATTCCAGTACTGTCCCACGTGACTTTTAATAATAGATCGACATATTTCCTTATCAATATATTAATATGTTATATACCCCTTACATCCCTAGATGACTATAGAAGATGCCCAGAATGGGCTCGACATCACGTACATCTTTCGCCAGAGCGTCGTTAGCTAAGAGGTAAAGTAATACCGTGTATAGGTGAGTTTGGCCTAGATTTTAAATATAATGCTCTTACACCAAACTTCCTTTCATATTCTTCGATGTTCCTGTCTGAAATATTAATTCAACCTGAAAATTGAGTATGCTTAGCATCTGCTCGTATAAACAAATTTCCTTTAAAAATTATGGTGATGGCCAAGTTCCCTTATTTAACGGCTCATGAGATTAGCTCAGTGAAATATGAGCGTATTAGAAACGGGCTAGCTTACATCCCCGCAATCCTTCGCGGGACGCCCGCCTCATCAATTGCCGGCTAGATACATCTCACATCACCAACATTGTACAAATATTTATAATTTATTTATTTGTAGTTTATTGCACACAATCTTACAAAAAAAACATCAATTTAATTTGTTGTGTTTTAAAAAATTAAATAATGTTACTACTTGTAGCGTTAGCTGGAAAAAATCTCTCGTTACTCAGATTAACTCAAGTCTTTAACATCTCGGTACTGTGAACACAGCTAGCCATATCCAATCATAGCCAATCATACTGTAAATTCATATCAATATATACTGTAAATCATTTGACGAGCTCGGTGGCGTAGCGGTCAATGACGCGGCTGCGACACCAACGCTCGTGGGTTCGATTCCCACAAAGGACAAACATTTGTGTGCATGAACATGTCTGTTTGCCTTGGTCTGGGTGTTTTCTATGTATCATAAGTATGTATTTACAAAAAAAAAATGTATTTACGTATGTTTATCAGTTGTCTAGTACCCATAACACAAGCTTCGCTTACTTTGGGGCTAGATTGCGCTGTGTAATTTGTGTGACAATATTTATTTATTTATTTATTTATTTATATCAGAACAAGGAATAGAAACAGAGAGAAAACAGAAGACGGAAAGATTTTGTCACGAAGATTGTGTCAAAACCTCAATACTAAATGCAGTTAAACATAGTGTGCATCCTGCTAGAAAAAAATAAAAAGAGCTACCCGTTCAATTGAATGGCAATTTGAACCAGTTAGCTGCGACATAGATGAATTTGACATGGTTTTGAATTATATTTATTTTTATATTGAATTCAAAAACTAATTGGAAATATTCGTTTATTCTTTATAACCATTTTATTCTTTGGCACTTTAAATAATGTTATTACAAATTTTTAATACAGATTGAATTAAATTAAAAAGAATGCAGCAGGCTCTTCATGTTTACCTTTAGGCGATTTTTTAAAGTTGGTGAATGGGTGCAAAACGTAATTTTAAACAGTATATACTACAAGGCTACTTCTACTGCAGCACGAAGTTTCATTTTGTGACCTGTATACCATTATCAGGTATCTAACTACCTACAATGCCACTTCTACGTCAGCACGAAGTTTCATTTTGTCACCTGTATACCATTATCGTGTAGTATCTAACTACCTACAATGCCACTTCTACGTCAGCACGAAGTTTCATTTTGTCACCTGTATACCATTATCATGTATCTAACTACCAACAATGCCACCTCTACTGCAGCACGAAGTTTCATTTTGTCACCCTCTATACCATTATCATATTATTATATCTGACTACCCGCAATGGCCCAATGGCAAATAAGTAAATATTTCTAGACAATTTACACAGCGCCATCTAGTCTCATATTAATCGCAAAGCAAGACAAACAGACATGTTCATGCACACAAATATTTGTCTTGTTGGATCGAACCTGCGACCTCGGAGTCAAAGTGGCCATTGCTAACCATTCGACCACCGAGCTCGTCGTAAATAAATAAATTTGAATTAAATTACAAGTTAACTTCCAAATTTTTCATTTCACTTGCCAATAGTTCGACATCCGAATGCCTGTGATTTTCCCGGCTGAACCCCTGATGCCCCCGATTGTGTCCCAAGTTGTGTTTGAACAAGCGTATTGCCGCCCGGCCCAACTTCCCCCGTCGTCGCGTCGCTCGCCAGCTGTGAAATGAACTGAGAGTTTTCCTCAATCGCTGTTCAACTGTTAATTAACACACGAATGCCTTTGGTATTTTACTCAGTAATTCTGTAATTTATTTTTCAAATAAATAAAAAGCTACGAAGAAGTGGGGTGTAAGTGGTTTATCAACATATTTGAACCAAAGCCAACTTCACCGCGTGCACCCTGCTGACTGACAAACGAAGCTCTGGCGAAAAGAGAGGTAGGGAGCGTAATTGTAAACTACCCGACTGGGGAATGTACCTCCACCTCACAGAATACCGCAGCCAAATAACAATTCCCTTGAGGGTTGTTGTGTTCCTGCGGGTGAGTGAGGTCACCAGAAAGGAAGGAGATGCTGCGTTAGCAGTGGGGGTGGTGGCGAGCAAGTGATAATTTATGTTGCGAGCGTTAGTTCATATGGCTACTTCTTAGCAGGCGGGCTGTATGCTTGTCTGCCACCCGACGTAGTAAAAAAAAATGTTATGAAGTTATTTAATATTAGTAGTTATTTAATAATAGTAAAGTACTAGTACTTTAAATATGTTTGTCTTAAATAACTATATGTATCCCGTATACGTATCCCGTCTAGACGGGACAGGCTAGTCTTCTGTATATTCTGAATTAAAAGCGCTGACCACTAAAAAGGTAATAAACAGAGGAGTTCATTGCAGTTTCTGGGTTAAAACTGTATGCTACGTTGGAACTTACAAACATTTTAATTAGAAGAAATTAGTACTTATTATTGTGAGAAACGGCAAATAAAGAATTGAAATGAACTAAGCAACATGACAAATAAGATATTAAGAGCATAAAGAGATGGTATAAAGAATACCTAGCATGCTTCATATTTCACTATAAATAATATTGATAAAGTAAAATTGTGAGGTATCACCTAATAAATCGATTTTGATAATATTTCGATAGCTCGGTGGCGTAGCGGTCAATGACGCGGCTTCGACATCAACGCTCGTGGGTTCGATTCCCACACAGGACAAACATTTGTGTGCATGAACATGTCTGTTTGTCTTGGTCTGGGTGTTTTCTATGTATCATAAGTATGTATTTGCAAGAAAAAAAAATGTATTTACGTATGTTTATCAGTTGTCTAGTACCCATAACACAAGCATCGCTTACTTTGGGGCTAGATGGCGCTGTGTAATTTGTCTGACAATATTTATTTATTTATTTGATAATATTGATTACAATAATCATCATGTTAGGTACTAGTAACTATATGTATTTACAATAATTAAGCACAAATAATTAGTTACAGCTCCTATATAGGAGCTCGATGGCGTCGTTGCGCGTGTCAGTATAATCAATCACGCATGTTAAGCAACGTCGACCGTAGCCTGTCTATGGATGGGTTTATTTATGTCTGGGTCATTTGTGCTTCGGAAGACACGTCATTAGATGACAGTCGTTAAGCCGTGTCAGTAGTTTTTAGGAGGCTTGAAAACACTGGCCTTCGTCAACACGCAGTTGAGAAGCGTGGTGGAGTATGCTCTTAGCTCCTTCGATTGAGAGGAGACCCGTATCGCAGTGGGATGATTATGGTTTGATGCCGAATTATTTAGATACTCCCGGTTTTTTTTTTATACTACGTCGGGTGGCAGACATGCATACGGCCCGTCAGATATGAAGCGGTTACCGTAGCCATATTAACGCTCGCAACATAAAATATCGTACGCGCGCCGCCACCCCCGCTGCCAACGCAGCATCTCCTACACACGCAGGAACACAACAACCCTCAAGGGAATTGTTATTTGGCTGCGGTATTCTGTGAGGTGGAGGTACATTCCCCAGTCGGGTAGCTTAAAATTACGCTCCCTACCTCTCTTTTCGCCAGAGCTTCGTTTGTCAGTCAGCAGGGTGCACCGCGTGCAGGTGAAGTTGGCTTTGGTTCAAAGATGTTGATGAACCACTTACACCCCATCATATGTTTATATGTTTTCTCGCATATTTCTTTTACGTGCATAATAATTAATTTTAATGAAGAATCAATAGTACCTAGTTCTGCATGCTAAGCTTTTTTGAAATACCTCATTTATGAAGCATGAAATATTTCAAAGGAGGTTATGAAGATCTCGGCATACGCATCTCCAACTATCAATTCCTCCCTTGGCTGCACATGTCCATCGCATTAACCATCAAGTAACAGCGGATGTCCATAAGTACCTCCATATACTTAAGTAGGAAGTCGGGGCGGAGCGTTCACGGAATGGCAAGTGGTTGCAAATCCGCGAATTGCTGCGGATCTTTTTCCCGCACTTCCCATCCCAGTTGATCCTTCAGCACATTTACCAAATAAGTATAGTCACGCAATTGTAATGCTTGAGTGCATACACCTCAAGCTTGTGTTTGTTAGATGTCGTTAGGTTGCTGTAACAAATGATAGTACAGACATAATATTTTTACTATGGTACAGATCAATCTTTTGAAGTGAAAACATCTTTAGCGGCGTTGTGCACTTTTGCGATGGGTAAAACATGTTAAACTCGCGTCAGGACACGTGACCTGATCGAAAATTCGTAAGACGGATAGTCGACCGGACCGGCGCGGCGTAGGAGAGGAAGTAATATCCCCTCTCGTTCTACCGCGCGGCGAAAATGTATGCCTGCTTGTTTATTTTTAATGTAATATAAATTGTCATATTTGTGTACGATAGCGCAATAAATGAATATTGTATTTCACCACATAAATGATAGTACTTTTACACTAATAAATAAAGCAATTCGTGTGAAATTATTCCCTAACCATTCCAAAATGTTCAAGAATGCACAAAGTTAATGTACAAGTTTTCACTTCTGCCAGCAGTCCCAGAGTGCAACCCGTTTATTGCACTGCTTGTAGTGTGCTAACAAGTGATAGTTACAGACCAATCTTTTTTATTGCACTGCTTGTAGTGTGCTAACAAGTGATAGTTACAGACCAATCTTTTTTATTGCACTGCTTGTAGTGTGCTAACAAGTGATAGTTACAGACCAATCTTTTTTATTGCACTGGTTGTAGTGTGCTAACAAGTGATAGTTACAGACCAATCTTTTTTATTGCACTGCTTGTATATGGCTTATTATGAGGGGAGAGCCGTATCCCACCAGTGGGATGATTGTGGGTTAATGCCGAATTGTATAGATAGTCCCGATTATATGTTTTCTTGATACATTACAAAGTAAGTTTAAAGTAAATAAATTAAAAATCTGTTACCAACAATGATGTCATGCGTCGTATCGATATGTTAGGGGTGTAAGTGCTTCATCGTTTTTGAGCCAAAACCAATTTCACCCTGCTGTGCACCCTGGTGACTCACAATCGAGGCTCTGACGAAAAGAGAGATAGGGTATAGGGTAATGAATGTATAATTAACAAAACGGGAGAAGGGAAAACCAATATCCCAATTTTGGGATAAATAAAGGTTGATGTGAAGTTGAGGTGAAATTGTGATGTTATTAAACGCTCGGTTCAAAATATTATTGTAAACTAGATTTGTACAAATTCCACCAGGGAACAATATTTTCTGCCACCTAAGTTTAGATGTGTCACTAATCTGCAGTACCCTAATAATAATATCTATCCCCAAGAAATATATTAGTCATCATTTTAATCAAGACTATCTCCAAATATAAATCATCGGCTTAATGTAAATTTGTATCTCAAATTATAGTTTGATCACATTTTTATATAGCCTGAATATAAGATCTGTCCTCTAAAAAGTAAGTCACGAGCAGCAATAATACATTGGTACCTAAAAATAGCAAATCTTTCACCTTATAAACCTAATCAACAAACTATTAGTATCGTTTAATTCGTTTGATCATCAAAATAATAGATCTGTCACCTAATTATCAGCTCCTTAATTGAATGAAAAAATGGTTAATAGGGGCGAAGTCAAATTGGCGTCATATTCACTGACGAGTCTTACTAATACTTGGTCAATGTAATAAATCATGTTTTGGTTAGATTTAGGTTGAGTTTTGGTTAAGTTAGGGTTTAGGGTTATCGGAAATTAATTTTAAGGTTAACATTTTCATATTGTTTGGTATTTCTGTTTTATTGACAATTTCATTTTTTTAAATCCGAATATAATTATTTGATGATTGATATTATTATTATTGAAATAATTATTAATTGATATTTAGGTAAGCCTTTTTATATTATTTGGTGATTCAATTTAGGTGACGGATCTACTATTACATGAACAATTTATAAGGTCACTGAAAATGTATTTATTAGGTAATTGATAAATTCATACCACCATTTGTAGTAACATTTCACAACGTGCGTTGTTCATAATGTTAACAAGTAACACAACACTAACGAGTAACACAACACTAGCAGTCTGTTCTTCTGTAATAAAAAAATAACATGAAATACCGACGTATACTTTTAGATTTTAAATTCGCTTGCACTACACAACTCGGTATGTTATTATTTATGCAAAATTCATGGATTTTAATATTTCAGAGCCTTTTGGTGATTTTTTTTTTTTGGTACTAACTCTCTTCTAATTGCGAGCTGGTCTGTCACGGCACTATTTTCTATCGATAATTGAGATAAATGTTGGAATCAAATCCAACCACACTAAATACGTGGTGCATCCTGTCGACTAGCAAAAGAGGCTCTGACAGAATACAGATAGGGTACGGCGTATTTGTAAGTTGCTCGACTGGGGAATTACCTCCACCTCTCAAAATACTGCAGCCAAATTACAATTCCCTTAGAGGGTTGTTGTGTTTCTGCGAGTGATTGTGGTTACCAAGAAGGAAGGAAATGCTGTATTAGTATTGACGATGGCGGCTCGCAAGCGATATTTCATATTGCATTTCAGAGCCTTTGTCTATGGTGACGGCTTTACAGCAGGCGGGCAATAATTTAATCCTGCAATTTATTGTATTTATAATATTTGAAGACTTATTGCATTCTCTCGGGATACTGTTGGAATAAGTATACAAAAATAAATCTATCTCGCTCTGTTTAATAGACATCTGTCTTAGTCACACAATATTGTTTATAATATCTTTAAACAAAGGGCTACATTGTTAAATGCTCTGTATGCCTTAGTCAGCTAACCAAGCTCTGTGGTTCAGTTGAAATCATATTCCAGTCAAGTATCGTACGACTCCTTTGTAGTAGAACACACCTTTCTAAGAGTGCATAAAATAAATTTAATTATTATAATTTGCACTGAACGAATCTTTTATTTTTGGCTTCCTAACCTAACAGGTTATGGGCCCAGTGTACAGTACAAAGTGGACTTTTAAGTGATTGAAAGAAACAGACTTTTTTAAATACGATAAAAAACGCTTTAAGTGGTAACGTTTAAGACTTGTGATTTTTGTAATTTTGGTAGAGAAACTATTTACGTATTCTAAGTGACTTTTTGTGTTATTTTCTAACTGTAACGATGGACGGTTCAAAAGTAAAAAGAAATATTAGACTGTTTGACGGCGAAAAGTATTCTTTATGGAAACTTAGAATACGCAGTTTATTAAACGAACTTGAAGTGCTGCAAGTAATTGACGAAGAGCCTCCTGTACGCATCAACAGTGATTGGACGAAGAAAGAAAAGATAGCGAAAAATACCATCATCGAATATTTATCAGATTCTTTGCTGGGGTTTGCTAATGAAGAAACAGCAAAACAGATTTTCATAAAACTCGACGCAGTGTATGAAAGAAGAAGTATCGCGTCCCAATTGGCATTGAGAAAAAGGTTATTGAATTTGAAATTAGAAGGTGATACTCCGTTGATAAAACATTTTCAAAATTTTGAAAATTTGATTATCGAGTTAGTGGGTGCCGGTGCAAAGTTAGAAGAAGTAGATAAAGTCACACATCTATTTATGACTTTACCGAATTCTTATGATGGTGTCATCACAGCAATTGAGACATTAGCTGAAGATAACTTGACCTTATCTTTCGTAAAAACAAGGCTTCTTGATCATGAAATTAAATTATTAAACGAAAGGCGCGACAATAGTTTAAAAGTCCTGCAAGCAGAAACCAGTGGTTTCAAAAACCAGCAATGGAATTTCTCTTTAAAACGCAAGCCAAATCAACTTACTCATAATTATAAACAAAGAAACAATAAAGTTAAAAATAGAACATGTCACTACTGTGGAAGGAAAGGGCATATCAAAATTAATTGCTTCTTCTATAAGAGGGCGAAACCAAATTATGAAAACCGCAAAGCGCTACAGCAAACTGAAAACCAAAGAACGCTTCAATCTATAAATATTGCAGACAGAGAAAAATCTAATATCTCAGGGTTTGCTTTCATGGTTGGAAACGAATGCTATTCCGAAGAAGGCAAAAGTACCAATAAAATTACATTCATATTAGACTCTGGTGCCTCAGATCATTTAATTAACAGAGAAGATCTAACACGTGGGTTCATAGAACTTCAGTGTCCAGTAAATATTTCTGTAGCTAAAAACGGAACATTCATTAGTGCGACAAAAAGAGGCACTCTATCTATTACCACTGATACGGGTATGAGTGGATTGCTACAGGATGTTCTTTTCTGCTCAGAAATTCCATATAATTTGTTATCGGTCAAAAGAATGCAACAGGCTGGAATGACCATAATTTTTGGTCAAAATGGTGTACAAATACTCAACAAAGAGGGTAAGATGGTAACAAAGGGTGAGTCTTTGAATAATTTAATTGGTATTAATTTCATGCTTAATAAATGTGCTTTGAATTGCTCATCAAATAGGGTCATGAATAGTAACTATGATTTGTGGCATCAAAGATTGGGTCACATGGGCAAATCTATGTTCTTGCAAATTAAAACCAAACAAATGTTTTCTGATATTGATCGATTACATAATATTACACCCAGTGAAAGTTTATGTGAAGCTTGCATATATGGAAAACAAGCAAGTCTGTCATTTCATAAAAGTAAATCTAAAATTATTAAACGACCTCTATTTAATGTGCATTCCGACGTGTGTGGTATGATCACTCCTTCGACACTTGACGGCAAAAACTATTTTGTGATATTTGTAGACGAATACACTCACTACTGTGCGACATACTTAATAGCTCATAAATCAGACGTTTTTGCTGCTTTTCGAGATTATGTTGCTAAGTGCGAAGCTCATTTTAGTTTGAGACTTGTCAATTTATATTGTGACAATGGTGGCGAATATTTATCGAGTGAAATGAAAGAATACTGTATGCAAAAAGGTATAACCTACCATTTAACAGTGCCGCATACCCCTGCTTTGAATGGTATTGCCGAACGTATGATAAGAACGTTAACAGAACGAAGTCGAACTTTAATAGCAGGTGCTAAGTTAGACAAGTCGTTCTGGGGTGAGGCTGTGTTAACTGCTACTTATCTTATCAATGTCAGCCCCACAAAAGCACTGAAAGTAGATAACACACCGTTTGAATTGTGGCATAATAAGAAGCCGCAACTTAAGTATTTAAAGGTTTTCGGTTCAACTGTGTATTTTCTTAACAAAAGTAGAAAAGCAAAATTCGATGAGAAATCCTTGAAAGGGATATTGGTTGGTTATGAACCGAATGGTTATAAGGTGTGGAATGTGGTAGAAGAAAAGTTTGTAAGAGTCAGAGATGTAATTGTTGATGAGATTAATTTCTTGTCAAGTAGGCCAGTGAAGCCTGAAGGTATTGTATCTGAAAATACCAATAACTCTGACGAGCACATGTGTAGCAGGTTGTGCGCATCTGATAATATAAGATCAGATGATGTGAAACAAACGGGCAGTGTACCCTGCGCATTAGGTCCACCACCTAATAAATCTGTACGCAGTGCAGATGGGCATACATGCTATGATTCATTTCAAGATAAATTGACTGGATCTCGGAATGAAGTAGCTTCTAGTAGTTCGAGTGTTATTAGAAGAAGTGATCGAATTAAAAATTTGCCTACAGTGTCTTATGATGAAAACAGTAATGATATTTCTGTGAACTATTTATTATACGCAAAGTCTTTAATATGTACAATTCCTACATCGTATACCGAAATTCAAACCAGGCATGATAGGTTTTTGTGGCAAAAAGCTGTTGATGAGGAAATTAAATCACTTATTGAAAATGACACTTGGACGCTTGTTCCGAAACCTGAAAACAGAAATATTGTTGACTGTAAATGGATATTTAATATTAAAAATGATGAGTTTGGCAAACCTTTGAAATATAAAGCGCGTTTGGTCGCTCGAGGTTTTAGTCAAGAATATTTAATTGACTATGACGAAACTTTTGCGCCAGTTGCAAGAATTTCAAGTTTTAGATTTATATTAGCATTTGCAAATCAATTCAATTTGCTCGTTCACCATATGGACGTCAAAACTGCATTTTTGAACGACAAACTAAAAGAGGAAATTTACATGAAAATTCCTGAAGGAATTCCAAACGCAAACAACTTAGTTTGTGATTGAATAAAGCTTTATATGGTTTAAAACAATCTGCACGTTGTTGGTTTCAAATGTTCGAACAAACTTTGATTGAAAAGGGTTTTCAATACTCATCAGCTGATCGTTGTATTTATTTCCTAGATGCCGGTGACATTTCAAAAAATATTTATGTTGTACTTTATGTCGATGATCTTGTTATTTCGACTGCTGATATAAATACCATGAATAGTTTCAAAACTTATTTAATGAAAAAGTTTAAAATGTTAGACTTGATGGAGATCAAATGTTTCCTAGGAATTAAAGTGGAAAGATCACATGATACAGTTACATTAGACCAAGCAATGTACATAAAAACGGTCTTAGAAAAGTTTAACATGAATGACTGTAATTCTGTCAGTACACCTTTGGAAAACAAAGTAGACTTTGACGCTTTGAGTGCAATTGAAACAACAAAAGCTCCATGTAAAAATCTTATCGGGTGTTTGATGTATGTTATGTTATGTACTCGTCCCGATTTAAGCTTTGCTGTAAACATTCTAAGTAGATTTGGTAACAGAAATAATAACTCACTTTGGTCACATTTAAAACGAGTGTTACGTTATTTAAAGGGAACTACTGACGTGAAACTAACTTATAAGCGGAATCCAAATGTTTATAATAACATTCTCAGTGGCTTTGTTGATTCCGATTGGGGAAGTGATGAAGTTGATCGTAAAAGCACAACAGGATACTTGTTCAAATTGTTTGAACAATGCACAATTTGTTGGCAAACAAAGAGTCAGTCAACAGTGGCAGCGTCATCTACTGAAGCAGAGTATATGGCTTTGTTTGAAGCCGTGAGAGAAGCTCTGTGGTTAAAGTCATTAGTGACTAGTATTCATGTAGAAATTTCAAATCCGATTCCTATTTTTGAGGATAATAACGGATGCATAAGCATTGCAAGTAATCCGACAAGTCATAAACGGTCGAAACATATTGACATAAAATATCATTTTTCTAGGGAACAAGTTGAGAAAAATGTAATTAAAATGATTTATGTGTCCACAGGTAATCAACTGGCAGATATGTTTACAAAGGCATTACCAGCCGCTCGTTTTTCGGCACTGAGAGAAAAACTCGGTGTATTATAATTTAATGTTAAAGTTCTGTCTAATGAAAAGTGTGTAGTGTAAATATATACTGCAAATGAGATTACATAAGAGCATAATTAAGTTGACTTGGTCTGATTAGGTTTTACTGGGGTTTCCCTAATCCTGCGCAACGAATGTTGGACCAAGATATTGATGATTGTTTCCCCAGACAAAGAATGGTGTGTTCATAAGTTTGATATTGTAAATAGCTTGTGATAGATATTTTTTTATTATTATTTATTTTTGAGGGGGCGTGTTGGAATAAGTATACAAAAATAAATCTATCTCGCTCTGTTTAATAGACATCTGTCTTAGTCACACAATATTGTTTATAATATCTTTAAACAAAGGGCTACATTGTTAAATGCTCTGTATGCCTTAGTCAGCTAACCAAGCTCTGTGGTTCAGTTGAAATCATATTCCAGTCAAGTATCGTACGACTCCTTTGTAGTAGAACACACCTTTCTAAGAGTGCATAAAATAAATTTAATTATTATAATTTGCACTGAACGAATCTTTTATTTTTGGCTTCCTAACCTAATAGATACAACGCTGCAAAAAGTCTTTTGATATAGTTGGATAAATTCACTCAGTTTAAATGAAAATTACAACATGAAATTCTTAGTAAAAATACACAGCTTTTACTTATAAACAAGCTGTGCGGAATGTTTCATACCAAACCAGTTTAACTGGCACTTAAAATGTATTTATATACGAGTTATTTATTGCAATTTAAGAATGTATTTTTCTACAGATATAATAAAAGAAAAGTATTTAAGTGTGTTTATCAGCTCTCTACTACCAAAAACATAACTTTTAGTTAGTTTAAGGGTTAGATGACGTTGTTCAGAAACTATAAAAATACACAAACATGACAATCTATACGAATCTATACTAATATTATAAAGCTGAAGAGTTTGTTGAATCTCAGGAACTACTTATTCGAATTGAAAAAATATTTTAGTTTATTGTTAAATAGCCTATTTTTCGAGGAAGGCTATATACGAGTAACATCACGCTACCACCAATAGGAGCGGAGCAACAATGAAAAAGGTTGCAAAAATTGAAAAAAAAAAATCCTTTTGAGAGCTTCCGTTGCGTGCGCTACGTAAACGGTTCAAGTTACGCAACAATTATATACGACGGAATTATACATCTTAAAAAGTTCTAAAAAAACTCCGTGAAGGCATATGTCTATATTATAACCTTACGCTTCACTCTCAACGCTCTGTCACACGCAGACGAAGTTGCGCGAGTCAGCTAGTAGTAAATAAACAGAAAAATAATTACGTTCATGTTATGCATCGTGAGAGATCATTCATTCATAGCGATATTGGCCATCTTCAACGAGTGAGCCGCCATGATGCAAACATACTACAATGGGTGGAGTTCGTTGCAATGTTTAGTATTGTTTTTTAGGGTTCCGTACCTCAACAGGAAAAACGGAACCCTTATAAGATCACTTTGTTGACCGTCTGTCTGTCTGTCAAGAATTTCTATGTCGAGAATGCGTGGAGGAGGTATCAAGATGAAATTTGAACTGTATACTCAGGTCTACGGTCCCATGACGTTGTAAAAAACATGAAGTTGTAAAAAAATCAAACTGCTAAGTTTACGTAGAAAAACGTTACGGCCGTTAATTCAGCTAAAAACGCATATTTCGACACACTCAAGGGAATCAAAACCTATAGGGTACTTCCCGTTGACCTAGAACTATGAAATTTGGCAAGTAACATCGTTATAGACTACAAGTACAGGAATAAATCTCAAAACTATACATTTGTAAATAGATCTTAAAAAATAGGGGGTCTAAATTTTTTATAGGGTGTCTAAATTTCAAATTGAAACTACTAGTTCAAATGGGGTATCATATGAAAGGGCTTGATGCATTGCAAAATATATTTTATTTATTTTTTTCGACGCATTATTTCTTATTTATAATGAAAAATATCAAATTTAATAATGATACTACGTACCTACGGAACCCTCGGTGGGCGAGTCCGACTCGCACTTGTCCGGATTTTTTTTTTACATCAAACTGCCAAATAAACAGGGCGCCTACCGTCTAAGGTAAAACCGATTCCCTTTGAGTTTTAATTGCAAAAATGGGACCTGTTTAAGTTTGTGATAAACATCTCCGGTCTAATCGGTAGAGCGCTATCGTACATACCGGCTAAACTTATTAATATTAGCACAAATTTAATGTGAAGTTAGAATTTCGCAATCAAAATATTCGATGGGAATTAGCTTCAGGTTACGCGGTAGGGTCCGAGATTTAAACATGCCGAAATGAAGCCAGTATCGACATTGAAAATGTAGTACTTAATCCTGATACCATGGAACGAAATTGTCTTGACAATAGCTCGAGGCGAGACATACTTACGGATTACGAAATTCGTAGAAAACGTCAAAGCCTCTTGTTTATTTACGTACGACGTGAGCTGTACAAAGCGGACGGTTGTCATAACTTAGCTAATAACTGGGTAGAGGCATGTACCGTCACGCCATCGTGGCGTGTTCACGGGACACGCTAAAGAATTCCAAGTTAGCGTGTTTACCGTGACGTGTGGTTAACAAAGTGACGCTTTATTTAAAGTATTATAGCTGGCTTTGACTACGTGGGACCGACTCATTTCACATTATGTGTGTTTTTAAGAAGTTTTTGACTTTTTTACGACGTTGATTACACCGACTACTTGAGATAGGTATAAAAGTTTATCGACTTCTCGTATATTTTCACGTCTGGATTATTTGTAGCCAGTGGTGGGCACTCGCTAGGTCGTTAGGTACATCAATAATGTCGATCTAAATGCCAATATATATATATATAAATATTTTATTTTTTGTTTTATTTATTTATTTAGGAACACTAACAGATTACTCGATTACATTCCCATAACACAGTCCAAGTACTCAGTGGCATGTAATCCAGTTACAGGTGAGCACAACATTCATCACAAAAATAATTATAATAAAAAAAACAAATATATAAGTAAATATATAACAAAAAAAAACGTAAAAAAATTGTACATGTATTTTTACAACATGCTTCTGGCTTGTGTTTGTACTCAGTCTAATAATAACAGTCTAATAACGAACAGGATCGCACCATACTTTCAACTACTCATAAGCTACTTCCATAAATCAGTTTCATTTTATCTGTAATTGTTGCTTTAATTTAATGTTGAGAAAAAATAATTGTAAAATGTAGTACATACCTCATAATATGATATTAGTAACAGTTACTGGAACAGTTTTCTAGCAAAATAACCTAAAATAATTTGGTTTAAATAAAATTAATTATTAACTCATTTAACTATACTCTAGTACAATTTATTAAAACAAGTACTGATTTTGAACTCGGAAGTGAAATCGTTTACGCATTCGTGCCAAGCGACAAAGAGCAAGAATATCCGATTTCAAAAAGTAACTTACAAATGAGGACTCACTTAGTTGCTGAATGTCGTCGAGAACAGTTGTCGGCTCTAAGATTTAGTTAATGTAAATGTAATCGAATAAAAACAAAAGTAATATTTTTTTTAAAGTACGAATTGTGTTTCATAATATTATCATCGCCCCGCTGGTATCGCTTATAAATTAATACTTACTTTTTGTAAGTTATTTTTCTTGTAGATTTTTTGCTTTGTATTACCATCATTTCGGGCTTACCTGAAAGAAAAAATAAAATATTGAGTTAGCCACAATAGAAATATATTTTCAGAAACATAAACAAATATATTAGGTAGTATTAGGTCTATTATTTAAAAAAAAAACAGACTTTGTGGATTCCTTCACATGTATACAGCAGATGCATAGACTACAAAGAATGTCTAATCCTAAATGCATACGGGTGTGAGTGTGTGAACGTGAATATGTTGAACAAATTCAAACTTAATTGATTTTCACATCTTCATTCGCTTGTCCTTTTCCCATTATTTAGGGTTGACTAGAATAGAATCACTCCGTCTCTTCCCGTGGATGTCGTACAAGGCGACTAAGGGAAATAAATAAAGCATCGATCAGGCCTCCCCAACCCGTCTGGCCAGCGTGGGAAGTGTAGACCAAATCCTCCTTCTGTCAGGGACGGACGAGAGAGGGTCGTGTTCCTGTAGTGTAGACTAAAATGACCTGATGATGATGATGATGAATATCAATTTACCAATTTTTCCGGTATGTGACAACCCTGCCTATTTAATTTGCTGTTCGCAGTTGCTGCCTATTACACTTTTATTTACTTTCGATACAGTGTTTTCGAGTGAAACGAATAATTCCGTATTCAACAGCGACTGTGGCATCAAATAATAAAGCTGGTGCCGAGGGAAATCTACGCTGTCCTTTGACCCCCTGCAATTACCCCCACCACATAAATATTCGAGACCTCACGGCTACGGTACAACCCTATTGGCATAGTCTATATTAAGATGATGCGGAATTTTCGAGCACTTCGACTGAGGCCTTTTATCTGCCTGTGATTTTTTTTAGAAAATTACTCTGTGGTTACCTTAGCAAACAAACGAAAGATTTTGTTAACAAAAACATATAATTATGGTAGCAACAGCAATGCTCATATCTATATATATAAAAGAAAGTCAACACGACTTTCTTTTGTTACGTTTGTTACAACACTTATAACTCGAGAACGGCTTGACCGATTGCCATGGTTTTTTATTTGTTGGATTTGTCTCCGTCCAGAATAGCAGAATAACTATTAAAAACATTGGAAAATTTACGAAAAAAATAAAATAAAAGAAAAATCATTTTTCCATACAAAATGTTCGTGGATGTCGGACCTGTCAAACGTGACGTTAACGTGCGTACGTCAAATGTATGCGTGCGTTCAGAAATGTGGGTATAGGATAATAAGTATTAAAACATTGACAAAATTGTCGAAAAATTAAATTTGAAAACGGATTGGGATATTTATTGATTTTCAATTAAATGTCAAATCGATTGGTCTAACTTTTACGTCGCGAAAGTTGTCCGTTGTTGTTTTGAAAATTGTTTATGAATGAATACTTGAAAATGAATATTAATTGGTTGTCAAGTGTCATGGTACTTTATTTTGTGACATAGTAAAATACTGAACTTAATATTTACCCACTGCTGGGTAATATTTACCCACTGCTGGGTAATATTAAATACGGGTCTTCCTTCAACTGAATATGTTTCGAGCATACTCCACCACGCTGCTCAACTGCGAGTTGGCGGACGCCAGTAATTTCAAGCCGCCTAAAGGCCACTTGGCTTAACGACTGCCATCTAATGATAACAACCAGGACCGACGGCTTAACGTGCCTTCCGAAGCACGGAGGAGCTCGAGATAATCTAATGATAACAACCGGGATCGACGGCTTACGTGTCTTCCGAAGCACAGAGGAGCTCGAAATAATCTAATGATAACAACCGGGACCGACGTCTTACGTGCCTTCCGAAGCACGGAGGAGCTCGAGATAATCTAATGATAACAACCGGGACCGACGGATTAACGTGCCCTCCGAAGCACGGAGGACCTCGAGTTAATCTAATGATTACAACCGGGACCGACGGATTAACGTACCTTCCGAAGCACAGAGGAGCTCGAGATAATATAAACTCATCCATGGACAGGCTACGGTTGACGTTGCTTAACTTGCGTGTACAATTAGACTGACACGCGCAATGACGCCATCGTGCTTCTCTATTATTTTCTATTATTCATTATATTAATTTCAAGACATCATAAATTTTGTTCAACTAATATGTATACCACGACATTCATTGACAATTAGGCGGTACGAAGTTCGCCGGGCCAGCTAGTTAATTATAATTTTTGATCTCAAAGAAGAAAAAGTGTGCATAAACATAATCGTACTAAATTTGTTAGAATGTTTTCTTTACATATTTTTTTTAAATACCTATATCATAAAATAAAAAAAAATCTATACTTACATATATATTTGTAAAATACTGTACTTTTCAAAATCGGATTTTGCGGTAAGTACTTGTATTCAACAATTATCTAGGGAGTCATATGTAATGAAAATATGTTTAGCTAAAATGTACATTTTGAGTTGATTGATTATTGTGACACCCTTTCAAACGACTTTTCCTCCAAAAGTCTTCAAAACATTTACGCATTTCACATGTGTGCTCATATATAATGCCACTAGATGATCTAATAATATATAATTAACTAATAATGAACAATTTAGGCTGGAAATAATAATTATAAAAGGGAGTTTGAAAGTGATGAAACGAACGCCTTTCGTGGTAATGGGCACGTAACGCTGAGAGATGACAGGCAATGTGACAAAAAGAACGACGACTATGAATGGGTTTGTTGGGAAGGAAAGACCGAAAATAGTAAGGGTTTTATATGCAGCGCACTAACACCGTCGGTGATATAAAATATCTCTTAAACAGAGTTAAGATCTTAAATTTTGCTCTGTAATTTCTTTTGAACTCAAAAAGACACTTATTTTACACTTAAAATAGCGTTTTGTGGATATAATGCGGGTTATTGTTAAAAACGAGATTTTTTATTTTTTTTTAATACTACGTCGGGTGGCAGACAAGCATACGGCCCGCCTGATGTGGAGCGGTTACCGTAGCCATATTAACGCTTGCAACATAAAATATTGCTCGCGCGCTGCCACCCCCTCTGCCAACGCAGCATCTCCTTCCTTTCTTTCTGGTGACCTCACTCACTCGCAGGAACACAACAACCCTCAAGGGAATTGTTATTTGGCTGCGGTATTCTGTGAGTTTTTTTTAAATTACGCTCCCTACCTCTCTTTTCGCCAGAGCTTCGTTTGTCAGTCAGCAGGGTGCACAACGTGCAGGTGAAGTTGACTTTGGTTCAAAGATCTTGATGAACCACTTACACCCCAAAATGATAAATGAAATTATACGACATAGACAATAAATGTTGAAATGTTGTTTAGCAATACAACTTTTCAACATATTTAATGTTGTTGTTTAGCTATGTAAGGAGAGTCACAGAGAAAAATAGCAACGATTTTGTTTTCGCCGCATAAAGCCTTTTATTATACAACCTTATGAGCGGACGAAAGGTGTTAGCGACTGGCTGATTTCAATGTATGTTTTATATAATATGTGACATTCAATTTTGATATTGTCTTGTCTTTGCCGAATAGTTCTTGTGTCTTCTCATACAACATAAGTGATCTCACGAATATATAATTTCTTTCGTTTTACGAATTGTTTCCTTCAATAATACAGTGCACTAGCTTCATATAATCTCCAGTAGTTATCAAAAGGAGTCGCAGTTGAGAAAGCACTCTTTTACAGAAAACTCGTTTACTGATTGACAGGATACAACATTTAGAATTAAAATTGTTTATGGGTCAGTCAAGCAAAAATACTACACAAAAATATTTGTTTTCATACACAATTATACACAAGTACCTATGTACTATATGTATATATTTATCTAGGCATTGTGCTTAATTACATGTTCATTTCATTGTATGGTTAAATGGTCCCAACCCGTCTGGCCAGCGTGGACGGACGAGAGAGGGTCGTGCTCCTGTAGTGGGGACTAAAATGACCTGATGATGATGATGATGATGATTCTATGGTTAACTGGAAGAACTCCCTGATGGGATAAGTTCGCCGTTGTACCAAAAATGTTATTAACACTGTGTGTATTACTTTTATAGTAAAATAAAGTCTTTAGAAACAACCAAAACAAGCCGTTTCCTGCAAATTTGATTATGTTTGACAGACAGATGTTAGCAGTACGCATGACTATTGAAAATAAAAGAAGTCCTTTTATTCCCCACGCGGAGGATTTATACATCACACCGCGGAAAATAAAACACTATCTTTGCAAACACAATGTATACGGCCATTCTCTGTTTGCTTCAATGTTTTATATGATGTTTCGAAAGAAAACACTCGCAGCAGACATGGTTAAAGATACGGCTAATAAGGAGACCTGAGGGGCAATTCTCGTAATTAAAATATAGTCAAAATTCAGTTTCGATTCAGTCTCAATCTCATAAATGTCACATTTGGCATTCTCGTAACACAATATGTAACTTCAATATTAAATTTAAGCGGGATTGTATCGTACTATGAGTGAAAATTATACAAACTAAGAATGTTACTTTGCCAACAACAATAATTGATAATAATTAATTAATGAAATCAAATATATAATTTTAGTCAATTCACAATTCAATCTCGATTCGGCCATCTTCAATCTGCGTTCGTAGAAAAATTACGAGAATTGGCCTTCTGTTACACCAGCAGGGGATTGGCAAATCGTCTGAAGTAACAACACATCAATGTCTCTTTGCAGAACATCATGTCGCGCGTGTGTACCGCTGCCGTTACCTACCCTTGTAAACTGATCGATGCCATTGCGGTCCTCCATACTTGGGCGCTAGATACAAATTGTTTGCTGTATATTGGGTAATGCCACTTACCGTTTCTATTTTATACTAATAAAGCGGCAAACAAGCATACGATCCGCCTAATGGTAAGCAGTCATCGTAGACTATGGATGCTCGCAACACCAGAAGTATCACTCACACGTTGCTGACCCTGTAAAAACCCCTTTACGCCCTTCTTGACAAACCCCATGCTGTAGTCTCGTGGGAACACCTCGGCAGCTAATTCAATCCTTAACCTAAGAGTTCGCGGAAGAAAACCTCTCTAAATCAAGCTACTTCTTCCTTCCTGGTGACCTCACCTCTCTTTTGCCAGAGCTTCTTTCGTTAGTCGGTAGGGCGCACCGTGTGCAAGTGAGTGATAGATAGATTTTATTATTTCTGGATATAATATAAAACAAAGTGACGAGCTCAGTGGTCGAATGGTTAGCAATGGCCACTTTGACTCCGAGGTCGCGGGTTCGATTCCCGCACAAGACAAAAATATGTGTGCATGAACATGTCTGTTTGTCTTGGTCTGGGTATTTTCTATGTATTATAAATAAATAAATAAATATTGTCATACAAATTACACAGCGCCATCTAGCCCCAAAATAAGCGAAGCTTGTGTTATGGGTACTAGACAACTGATAAACATACGTAAATACATTTTTTTTTTGTAAATACATACTTATGATACATAGAAAACACCCAGACCAAGACAAACAGACATGTTCATGCACACAAATGTTTGTCCTGTGTGGGAATCGAACCCACGAGCGTTGATTTTTTTGTTGATTCATTTGCTTACACATCACGGTGAGCCGTGGAAATATTAAAAATAATAATAAAAAAAATAATAATAATAATAATAAAAATAAAACTTAGTGCGCCCCTGGCATTTGACCATTTTCATTTGACCCTGCAGTTTCGGTTGTGCGTTTGTGTGAGTCAGACGATTTCTGCTTTGTAAAATAGGTACATTTAACAAAGCAATAAAAAATATAAAATAAAACTTAAAAAGAAAATAATTTGCTTGGTACTCTGAAGGCGATGTCAATATCATCATGTTATCACGTTCTATAAAGCTGATATACAGGTTGGGCATTGTAATTGTATAGCAATATATGCAAGCGACAACGGTTTTCTAGAGTATATGTCCTAATTTTAATTATTTTTGGAGGTTATGTCTAACTTTTCTGGTACTTACCACTTCAATTTGGACGTGGAGATTCCAGGAATATAAAATTGCAGTGACATGGAGCACTATGCCTGTCGAGTCGTTACCGAAAGTACTTATCCGCAATGTTTACAAGCCTCAGCATTTGTTGTGTTTACGAGATATTAATGTCTCACTATTCCGTTTTGCTGTAAGATTTAATGTGTAATCTGATTTATACTTCACTTTATATCTAGATGTAAGCTAACGTTTTATTCTTGTATAGACTCACATTAGAGATTTATTGATTTGATTCTTTCTTCATTTCTAGATATTTGGCACGTTGTTAATAGTGATATAAACTTTTTTCTTACAATAGCGACGATTGAGTAACAACAAACAAACAAATATGTTCCAATGAGCGAGCGAACGAATGACTGCAAACTTCAGCCAGTCATTCATATTCTTATGCTTGTTTTTTAATTCTTAAAACAGGTTGTCAATGGTTTAGGGTCCTGGATACGAGTCTCTTGGAGCCCAACTTTCTGTATTGTTTTTATGTTCTTTTCCTTATTTACATTTGCTGCCATTTTCCAGAACTTTCTTGGAGCAACCCAATAGTGGCAATATACGTTTTTAAATAAGTTTTTTCTGTTTTATGTGCCATAATATTGGCTATTGATAAGTATGTGTGTTGTGTGTGTATGCATGTGTACGACATGTGTATATGTGCACATGTTTTAGTATGTATTAAATGGGTATTTATGTATATATATATATAAATAGATTTAAACTCGATATGTACTGCGTCTGTTTGTCCGTCCGTGGTGTCACAAAAAATGGTCCCAACTGAAAATCAGCGCTGGGGTCTGACATAGTCAGACCACGGCATAATGCTGAGTTGGGTCCAATTTGTGGCATTACGCAGCACTATGTCCTTTCTTGTATCTATGTTATAGAGAATATCTTTTAAAATATGTAATAGTGTTGTGTTATGTTACAAATAAATGTTTCTTCTTCTTCTTCTTCTTCTTCGTTGGTGTCGAAGTCGCGTCATTGACCGCTACGCCACCGAGCTCGTCAATTATAAGAATGTACTTACAAAAAAAATGTATTTAAATTAATTTATTTTTTTTACTATTTAATTTAAATAATTTTAAGAAAGATGCTGCGGTGGCAGTGGGAGTGGCGGCGCGTGAGCGATACTTTATTTTGCTAGCGTTAATATGGCTATGGTAACCGCTTCACATCAGGCGGGCCGTATGCTTGTCTGACACCCGACGTAGTATAAAAAAAAAAATTAAGTACATTTATCAGTTCTCTAGTACCCATAAGCTTTGCGCTTAATTTAGGACTAGATGGCGCTACTGTCCAGAAATAAATAAAGTAGATTTCCGTGTCTGTCTGTTTATCCGCTATCTCCTCATAAACCACGCAAAGGTTTTTGATATGGTTTACATTATCATTTAGATAAAATACATTACGAGGAAGCTTTATGCGGTCACCATGAGATTACCTTATTATTTTTTTCTTTTTCTTATTTTCCTTTCTTCTTCAGTCGCTTTACTGTATTTATTATGTAAATATCTTGTCTGTTATTTAGTCTATTTAATGTTTGTATATACTATAATTATATATTATGTATGTATTGTTTATGGTATATGCATAATACATTTTTTTTTCATGTGAGAGGGGGGCAAACGAGCATGTGGGTCACCTGGTGGAAAGCAATCACCACCGCCCATGGAGATCAGCGACATCAAGGGGTCGCCGATCCGTTGCCAGCTTTTTAAGGATAATGAAAACTCTGTTCTTGAAGGCACCCATGTCGTAGTTGTTCGGAAATACCGCTGAGGGAAGTTGATTCTACAGTTTCACTGTTCGTGGTATGAAATGTCTTAGGAAACGTACTGTAGTATGTGTATTTTATGTAGTTTATGCGCCTCCTACCTGCTTTCTGTCATTCTCGTTTCCTCTACCTTAAGATTGTCTGGAGGAGATCGCTTAGCAATAAGACCGTCTTTTGTCATCGTCATCATCATCATCAGGTCCATTTTAGTCTCCACTACAGCACGTCCCTCTCTCGTCCGTCCTAGACGGAAGGAGGATTTGGCCTACACTCCCCACGCAGGCCAGACGGGTTGGGGAGGCCTGATCGATATTTGATAATGTATTTCCCTTAGTCGCCGTGTACGACATCTACGGGAAGAAACGGAGTGATTCTATTCTAGTCTGCCGGAAACCGCACGGCTGTCTTTTGTACTTTTATTATATTAATACCTCTGTAATTTTTTTTATTTGTTACAATAAAGAATATTATATTGTGTTGTAGTTAAACATTTTGTCAGTTCTCAATAAAATTTCGAGGCTTCAGACAAATACAAGACATAAGTTTGTTTTGTAGAAACGCAAACACCATCTGTTTACCTTGATAAAGCCTTAAGGCGAAACCGGTCGGTAATTATTCTTTATTTCACTTAGGTAGCAAACAAGCATACGGTCCGGCTGATGGGAAGCAATTACAGTAGCTTATGGACGCCTGTAACACCAGAGGCATCACATACGCGTTGCCGACTGTTTAAAAACCTTCACGTCCTTTACAAAAATAAATTTAATTAAGTGAAACAGTACAAGTGCTTTATTAATATCATTTTTTTTATATGAGAGGGGGGCAAGCGAGCATGTGGGTCACCAAATGGAAAGCAATCACCACCGCCCATAGAAATCAGCAACACCAAGGGGTCGCCGATCCGTTGCCAGCCTTTTAAAGGAAATATTGACACTGTTCTTGAAGGCCTCCATGTCGTACTTATTTGGGAATACCGCTGAGGGAAGTTGATTCCACAACTTCACAGTTCGTGGTAGAAAATGTCTTAAAATTAATTACAATACATTACCTTATATATATAGAGGACTAGCTGACCTGACCGACGTTATCCTGTCTAAACCTTACCCAGTATACCCAGAATATACCACCAAAGTTTCATTACAATCGGATGAGCGGTAAACGAATGCATAAAGGACATACAGACAAACATTATTTTATATATAGATGCAGTTGGTATCCAATGGCGCGTTGTTAAAACCGCATAAACTGCAATCCGGCCATAAACATAATCTCGCCGTGCATCTCAGCGTCGGAACAAATTAGCTAATGCTCCAATATCCGACATAAACCTGTTTTACTAACTCTTTCGAATATATCGTCTGTTTTATACTACGAGTGAAATTGGAAACGAGGCGATAATGTAAACATAACCATTTACCTATTGTTATTATTATTATATAAGAGGGGGGCAAACGAGCATGTGGGTCACCTGATGGAAAGCAATCACCACCGCCGATGGAGTACAGCAACACCAAGGGGTCGCCGATCCGTTGCCAGCATATACTTCATATCCATACAGCATATCCTTCCTTTCTTTCAAGTAAAATAATTAGTATATAAGATGTTAAAATATTAGAATTATTGACGTTTCAATTTAACACGTCCACGTGGCGTAACAATTACCATAGCCTATAGATCCTTGCAATATAAAGTATCCTTAACTAAAAGTTTATACTCACCAACTCATACAAATTGTTAAATTACATCCGAGTTATTATTCCAGTCGAGTTATTCCTATATAACCTGCAAAAGTAAAGTTCAAATTACACATACAAAAATATTTTTACCCGCCGGGCAAAAAAGCGCGGATATTTGAGTTATCAAAAATATGCAAATGTGAAAACAAACGTGTTCATAAACTGTTGGTTGTTATTGCGGCAGGGGGTGGAGGAAGGAGGCGAAACGCAGATCGTTAAAAAGTTTCGCTGTCACCGAGTCAAAAGCTCAAATTGGGTTTTTTGTTGTAATCAGGGGATGAAACCGGTTTTGCTGATTCGAGAAGACAGTTGGCCGTAGTCAGTTAAATTTACTTTAAATAGATGTGATGATACTTTAGGTAATATTTTTTAGTTTTAAAATTCACGCAGACAAGCTTCACATCAATCGGTTGCCGTAGTCATATTAACGCAGCGTAGCAATAACGCTCGCGCGCCGCCACCTCCGCTGCCAACGCAGCATCTCCTTCCTTTCTGGTGACCTCACTCACTCGCAGGAACACAACAGCCATCAAGGGAATTGTTATTTGGCTGCGGTATTCTGTGAGGTGGAGGTACATTCCCCAGTCGGGTAGCTTACAATTACGCTCCCTACCTCTCTTTTCGCCAGAGCTTCGTTTGTCAGTCAGCAGGGTGCACCGCGTGCAGGTGAAGTTGGCTTTGGTTCAAAGGTATTGATGAACCACTTACACCCCAAACACAGCTTATTGAAAATATCTTATAAAGAGTGTGTCTTTATTATAGACTAGTTAAGTAGTGGTACATATGTAAGTGGGCCCCGCGTAGCGCTACGAATGCTACGTACGCCTCTTGGCTACGCAAGTTTGTTTTATACTGGAAGTGTTATGGTCTACCAAATTATTGTTTGTACATAAATAAACAAAGAAAGAAAGGAGTATAGAAGTATAGCAATGGATCGGCGACCCCTTGGTGTTGCTGATCTCCGTGGGCGGTGGTGATTGCTTTCCATCAGGTGACCCACATGCTCTTTTGCTCGCCTCGCATATAAAAAACAACAATATGCCCCACGTAGTGCTACGAGTGCTACGAGTATGTTCGCCTATTGGCTACGCAAGTCCGTTTTATAATATACATTAGATGTGGCAGGTATGATACTATTTAATGACTGAGAGCTGTCGACACTTTGGTTCTCTACCGAATTTTCTCGTTCCAGATTCTGATAACGCGTAAATGTTCACTTTCTCACTTGCTGTGTTACATGTTTGTGACTTAAGTTAATAACTTAGATTATCAATTGGTCTCTGCTCCGCTTCGACTAGATGCCGCGGCGCACTTGTAAAATGCGGCAACAAATACTACGCCGAACTCGGCGTACCCTAGCCTGTTGCAATACAATTCTTCACGCACACTAGCATCTCTGCACATTGTTTTACGCACACTCCAATATTGAGTTGCCGCATTCACGGAGCTGTTGTTTTTAGATAGTGCGGCATCGAAGCGGAGCGGCGACCAATTGTTAATCTATGGTTAATAATTAAGTTAGATATCGAATAGCTAAAATACTAGCGCCTGGAATTCTAACTTAGCTTACTAATCTACTATATAAAAATAAGTCGGGTTTTCCTTCCTGACGCTATAACTCGAGAACGCACGAACCGATTTCCACGGTTTTGCATTCCTTGGAAAGGTCTCGGGCTCCGTGAGGTTTATAGCAAAGAAAATTCTGGAAAAATTTGAAAAGAAAAGCGGGAAAATCTTTTTTCACATACAGCGCCATCTCTAAGGAAATGGATGGAAACGAAAAGATTGAGCCACAGCGAAGCGTGGTCGGGCCGCTAGTTTCATAATAAAAACCTGCGGTTTGTTCACACTCCTAATTAATTCTAGGCAATTGGGTATAAAATGAAAATAGCACAAGTTTTTGCCGTTTCAATCCAACATGTAAAGTCCTTTTAAATTCCATTACTTATATTATTATCTTACCCAAAGTAATGTCTATCTCAATGGACTTTTATATAGTTCCAAATGGTAACAGTACCTACGTTCAAATTTCACCCTTTATTCGCCCCACTTTACTTTTATTAACAATTTTATTCCCACTTCGTCATTCGCAGTGTTTGTGAACGCTTGTCTCGGCTATAACGGGACATTGCCCACTTCGGCGTTTCGTTTTATTTGGCGTTTCAAACATAATTTGTGGCTGTTACTGAGCAAGCGATCATTATTTTATGGTCTACCATAACCGTAAATTATAAGGCTGTATAGGAATTTTGGTGTAATTTATGTGGCTACCAATATTGGCAGGTAAGAGGAGTTATGAATATTTTTCAGGTTTGTTATTTTTTATTACGAAAATTAAATCAATATCGATGGTTTTTTGAACATCAAAAGTGAAAGAGAATTCTCTCGAAATCGTTATTACTTTTTAATAGCGTGCGGTGAATATTGTAGTCACATGTGTAACAAACAAACGGGCCTGAGGCCCTACCGCCGAAGCTGAAGTCGAATCCTATCGATTTTTTTTTACTTTAGCCACACCCCGGCCACTCCCTACAAATATCGCGTCGTTTACTACTACATAAACAATGACGTCTGTGCAGAGCGTGAATGACCGTGTGTGCATGCGCCGCCATACAAACTGTTCCAGATTTGTCTCAGGGAAGGTGGACAAAGGAGGTCGACACGAGAGAGCGGCAGGGAGTGGTCATACTGTATGTAGTACTATTACTTTTACTGTGCTTTAGCTTAGATTGGCGGTAGTTGTGTTTAGCTTAGCTGCTAGAAACCATAGAGCTCTACCTCTTCTATAGCTGAAGATGTGTGTCATTAACTTAAACCTAAGGTTATTAGAGAAATGTTTTTATGATATTAAAGAATTTTTGTAACGACAATTAATAACAAAATCGACATACTTAATTAATTTTTAATTTATGGACATAATAATTTTTTATTTTTAGTATTTGAATTTATTGTTGACGTAACTATTTGTGATTATTATTTTCGTTACATTACATAGCATCATAGGGCATTAAATAATATGTGATCCTGATCAATTAGCAATCATTAAATATTTTTGTAAGAATTAAGCTTTTGCATGCCTTTTGTAAAAACGGCGGAACATGCTGAACTAATTACAAAATTGTCTATCATGTTGTACCATGTGTCCTAGCAAATAAACGACATTTCATCTCATCTCATTTCATTTCATGTCATGTCATCTCATCTCATCTCATCTCATCTCATCTCATCTCATCTCATCTCATCTCATCTCATTTCATTTCATTTCATAAGATCTATTTTTGTGATCAAAATATCCAATTGTAATCGGCTTCAGCTTCGGCGGGCCCCTGGTCGCGTATGATCGGTTCAAAGTTTCAGTAATGTGCACATTAAGGAAGTGACATTTAGGAAATAACTGAATAAACGAGGAGCTCGATGGCGTCGTTGCTCGTGTCAGTCTAATCGAAAACGCCAGTTAAGCAACGTCGACCGCAGCGTGTCTATGGATGGGTTTATTTATCTCGAGCTCCTCCGTGCTTCGGAGGGCACGTTAAGCCGTCGGTCCCGGCTGTTATCATTAAATCGCAGTCGTTAAGCCAAGTCAGTGGCCTTATGGCGGCTTGAAAACACTGACCTCCACCAACCCGCAGTTGAGCAGCGTGGTGGAGTATGCTCTAAACCCCTTCGATTGAGGGGAGACCCGTATCCCAACAGTGGGATGATTATGGGTTGATGCCGAATAAACTGTTAAGTTTTTATTTATTTCATTTGTTAAAAAAAATAACACAGCCAAAGTTTCGGAAAGTCGGCGCAATAGCGGTTCTTTAGTTTTAAAGAAAAAATAAAAAAAATATCTTTATTCCTTGGAAAGTCCAATAAAGTCCATAAAGCACGAAACGTCATACAAATTAAATATAAGAACATGTATCTAAATCATTACTACTCTAAATCCGCAGAGCTTAGATTCACTTTCATCACACTATCTTGAATGTGAAAGTGAATTTAAGTGCCAGTTCCGGCGACGGGGCTTCTTGAGAAGAACTGGCAAGAAACTCAAGGCAGACTCTTTTCATTTCCAAATACTTTTATCATTTATGTAATCTGAGATACATTAGTAAGCCTTTTGACATAGTCTAGTTTTGATATTTTTTTAAATTTACCCATGGATAATTTAAACGCGTCGTTTGGAAGTTTATTGTAGAAGCGTATACATTGACCTGGGTACGAGTTAGAGATTTTATGCACAGCGAGTTTGTTTTTATTTCTTAAATTTAATTGATGGAGATTACTGTTTTTCCTAAATTTAGTTTGATTTTTATGAACGTAAATAAGATTTTCATAAATATATTGCGAATGTAATGTCATAATATTTATCTCTTTAAATTTATTTCTCAGTGTCTCACTGGGACTCATCATATAAATAGCACGGATAGCTCGCTTCTGGAGCACAAAAATTGAGTCTACATCCGCAGCACTACCCGAAAGCAATAAACCATATGACATAATGCTGTGAAAATAGCTAAAATAAACTAAACGCGCAGTGTCAACATCAGTCAGTTGACGTATTTTCCTTAAGGCGTAAGAGAATCAGTAAAAATATTTTTATATTTTTAACGCACTTACTTTGTGATCAAAAGTATTCAATGTCATTGCAATCTCTTTTTCTTTTCTTTTAATACAGGAAAGTGAATCCATTCTCTAATAATAATAGGTTAAAGTTAGCCTATTCTTCTCGTTTCCGCTTCAGCTTATGGTCGCAGTAAAGTTGTTGACGACTGTTTTACGTAACCACCGTCACGGTATACATGGCTCGTAAAAGTTATCAAATACACTCATAATTACTATTTGTATTTTAAAATGTCTGAATTGTGCACGATGACTTTTTATTTTTATTTTATTGGTTGAGTTGCTTTGTTCTTAAAAAAGATTCAATACAAAAAAGATCGTGTTCAATAGTACAAATAAATTAATATACCGATTTCTTGCTCATTTGTAATATAATAGATATATTTAAATACGAAGTTGACGCCTATAAGCCTATGTTTATTTTTAGCAATGCGCTACGAATTTCTTGCACTGAGTAAGATTGTTTCCTTCTATAAAAATTATGTGAGAAGTAAAAGATATACAAATAAAGAATTTACGAAGGTTTTGTATATGAAAATAATTTTCATTTTACACTAGGGTTGAATAAGCTATCGATATTTTCGTCGATTGGGTATCTCATAATGAATGAATATATTTGACTGTTGTATGCGCCCTTTAACTATGAATCATGGGTAGTGGAATATATATCTATTCCACTAAAATGTCATGTCAATCATTTTTTATACGTCCTATATATAACATATATCTTAAGGAATTAGATATGTATGTGTAGTAGTGGATAAGATTCATTTTTCTCAGATATTTACGTAGCAGGCTTGACCACTCATCATTTTTTTTACTTGATATCTTTTCTTTTTTCATCTAGGTCAAAGAGGAATGCATGTGCAGGGCTATAGTACTAGGTTCTAGACACTGCGATAGCAGCCTTTGGATTATGTGTGTGGGTGTTAGTGGTTCATCAAAATCTTTGAAGCAAATACACGCGGTGCACCCTGCTGACAACACTGACAAACGAAGCTCTGGCGAACAGAGAGGTAGGAAGCGTAATTGGACTGGGAAATGTACCTCCACCTCACAGAATACCGCAGCCAAATAACAATTCCCTTGAGGGTCCTGTGAGTGAGGTCACCAGAAAGAAAGGAGATGATGCGTTGGCAGCGGAGGTGGCGGCGCGCGAGTGATATTTTATGTTTCGAGCGTTAATATGGCTACGTAGTATAAATACAACGTGTAACTCCAAGTACGCAAAACCTCAAACACCCCAACTGAGTTTTATTATTATAAATTGATATATCTATGTAATAATTTCGAAAAAAAAAAACTCGGAGAAATGTTCACTTTTTTGTTAACCTAATACATAATTCTAATAGTTTCTGAGCTCTGTGGCGCTTTCTTATCAAAAAGACGCGCCAATGGCTTTACTATGGCTACGATAGGCAAATACAGGTCGTGCGGCGAGTTAAGATCGCTCGGCAAAAGTAGAAGGGGCATGCGCAGTATTCACTTTCTAGGTCTATTTGGCGGGGCAGAGGAGTAACGGGGGCGGGCGCGACAATA
Source organism: Hypsopygia costalis (assembly GCA_937001555.2). Taxonomy (NCBI): domain Eukaryota; kingdom Metazoa; phylum Arthropoda; class Insecta; order Lepidoptera; family Pyralidae; genus Hypsopygia; species Hypsopygia costalis. The sequence goes on from OW443325.2 coordinate 736,360, forward strand.
CCGACGCGTAATTGGTGGATCAGTCGCACTTTACCTCCCGCCTCGCGACCGTGCGTCTCGTGTCTCCTGGGTACTGTTGCGTACAAATTGTTTTTCGTATTAGTAGTACATCGTAGTGAAAAAAATGCCGAAAAATAAAGTTTTAACACGGCAAGCCAGGAAAATGGTTTACGACGTGAATTGTTATATTAAAAAGGAATTAAAAGTTCGGAAACTTTGTTGTCGTTGGATCCTTCATGAACTGACAGCGGAGTAGAAGCGGGCTCGCGTGGAACGATGCTCACAGATGCTACTGAAGTACGACCACGGACATTCTAATGCTGTTTATGATATTGTCACAGGAGACGAAACGTGAATTTATTGTTTTGAACCCGAAAAAAAAACAGCAATCTTGTGAATGAGTGTTTGAAAATGACAACAGGCCAACAAAAGTGAGGCAGGCGGGAAACGTTGGTAAAAAAATTATCGCGTTTTTTTTCTCAGCTACGGGTCCCTATCTGCACGATTCCACTTGAAGATCAAAAGAGTGTTTATGCCGAGTGGTATTCTACCATTTGTTTACCCAGGGTGTTAGAAAAAGTTCGCGATAGACGACCAAAAAGTCGCGTTCTCCTACATCATGACAACGCGTCTTCACACAAGGCCAACAAAACAAAGTAATTTTTAGCGTCCGAAAAAGTACAACTCGTCACCCATCCTGCACATAGCCTCGACCTAGCAACCTGTGATTTCTGTATTTTCCCCAAAATATGCCTTCAGATCTGTGTTCCTCCTGTTTTAAAAAATGGTTCGATCGCATGAAAAAATTTTTAAAATGTAAAGGAGAGTATTTTGAAAAGCAATAAACATAATATTTTGATTATAACATGTTGTTTTTTTAAGTTACGCAAAACTTTTAGTGTGACCTACCTATATTATTAACTAAAACTTACTTTTGTTTTTATTTTTCTTAATATACTAGCAATAAATCACAATCAAAAACTAGTGTTATTATAATTATGTTAAGTTACTAAGGGTTAAAAAAAGAAAATAAGGAAAAAAAAATTTTTTTCTTAGTAATTTTGTGCGCGATTGTACACATGCGCCAATTGCCCCCACTAGTTTTACCGAGCGATCTTAACTCGCCGCGCGACCTGTATTAATATTAAAGAGTGAGCATTGCGTCAATGACGTGTAAGCGCCGCTCTCTGCACGGCGCTTAAGACTTTTTGGACGCGGCGGTATTACGTTTGTTCACTTATGTACTTCACATTTTCTCGCTTGATTGTCGAGCGCAATTTAATAATAATTTTCCAAAACCAGTTACAGATGTTCTATTTCACGAAGAAGGTTTGCTCTTGGTTGTTGTTAGTCGTGCACGTGCACATTGAGGTAGTGTGCGTAAACTCGGGAGCTCTTAGTCACGATCGCGACGCGGTCAGAGTCACTAGTGTTTTTGGGTCCACGCAAGATGTCCGTACAAAGTACCGTTAGCAAAGCAACTAAACGCAGAAAAGTCAGCAGTGAGGTAATTTTTTTTTTTACATTTAATGTAAATAATAATTTTCCCCTCCCTATAGGAATCGGCTCCCTATAGGAAAGGCTCCATCATAAAAATTGTTAAAAAGTATATACATGACCCATTATTATAAAAAAACTTAAACTTTTCTTACTTCTAGACCGACCGATAGATTTGGTTGAATTAGTTGAAAGTCATTAATTCTCATTGGTTTTATTTTAAGGGCCAAGCTAGCGTTTACCATTTCCTGAAAGAGGAGTATGAATTTACTAAATCGGTTTTGGAGCCTAACTGTGATTTGTCTCATCTACGAAATATAGACTTTGAGTTCGTGATTGATTAAAAAAATGATTCCGATGATAGCGAATCAGAACTCGAAAATTATGATTCTGAAAGTGATTGAAAATATTCAATATTTTAATTACATCCTTTATTAAAAAAATATATAATAATTAGAAGTCCAAGGACTAAATATTAATTGTTTATTAAATAGCATAAAAAAATATGCTATTTAATAAACAATTAATACAAAAAAAAATGATTACAGATTTCTTTGCCAACGCACACAAACGTGCCTGTATTACAACTAAAGGCAAACCCTCTTCGTGATATAGAATATCTGTACTTTAAAAATGATGAAAATTATGGAATTGATTCTACTCATGATTCTGAACAAACTATTTTTAGGTTTTGCGTACTTGAAGTTACACGTTGTATATATATTTTAGCTACATTCCAGACCATATTTTTTTCTATAAACGTAATATATCCAACAGTAATAATATAACCAACACAAACGGGAATAAACCAACACCCAGTTATCTCATGGAGTTTTAATGAGTACAAAAAGGCACGTTTATTATTTTTTGCGGGTGTAATCTCGCCGGGCCGGCCGTCGACTGTAAATCAGCATTTACGAGTATCTGAGGGCACGTGTAACGCAGGTGAGGTCACTGGGTCCTTGGGGCACGGGTTTGTCAACGACTGGTCTAAATGGCCATTCGACGAATGCCAACCAAGATTCTTGATTATCTAGAAAAAAATGTTGTGTAACTAAATTGGCAAACCTTGTTTTTATCGAGCATTCACATCACATCTTCGCCGATTATTTAAGACAATAATTATCAACTATTGCTTCACCTGTAAGCTCCGTAGCTGGGACGCGGAAAATTAATAGACAGGCGAGTTGTCATTGAGATGACAAACGTAAATTCATTCGTCATGGCCATTTAGGTCAATAAGAGTCATCGTCGTTGTCGCCCTTTTCATCCCATTGCTCATACACTGCTCAATAAATAACGACTGTCATTTAATGATAACAGCCGGGACCGAACGTGCCCTCCAAAGCACGGAGGAGTTCGAGATAAATAACCCATCCATAGACAGGCTACGGTCGACGTTGGTTAACGCACGCAACGACGCCAACGAGCTAAGGAACTCGTTGGCGTCGTTTCACGATTCGAAGCAAGATTCACTTGGCTTTAATTAAATTTTATATTATTGTGTCAGTTATTTTTTATAAATACATAAAATATATAAATACATATTGAGCACGACGAATTTTTTACGGAACATTTGTAGACTTAACTTAATGATTGATAATTAAAGTCTCACAATCTACCCGTCTGTCATTCACTATAGTCATTTACCGAGACCTTGGGATTGTTTTTCAGATGTATTTTAATATCTTAAAAACCACTGAAATAATTGTGATCACCAGAGTGCTAAAAGTGTGAAGTGTCTGGTCACATTCTAACGTGTTAACGTTTAAAAGCCAAATTGAGAAAAAGTTTCATATTGTGAATTTACCAGACGCGTGTTTTTTTTTTATTGATAATAGTTACAATCTATGGACCCCGGGGTACCCTTACGTCTTACAATTTATTAATTGCACGTCGCTGGTGTGCTAATAATTATATTATTATCTAATACTACTTATCTAAATCCTCCTATTATTTGCCCAGCAACCATGACAACCACGGCAGACCAGTCCCCTCTCGCAGCACCCGTTCACGAGTTGATGCATATGGGGCAGCCATCGCCGCGTTCAACCACTTTATTGGGAACGCGTCGACCCGCCACACGACACCATCACCAGTTTGAACACTTTAGTGAGCATGACTACCTGGACTGTCATGGCTGCACAGAAAAACCTCAGTTAATTTCCCTATTGTCCCCCTCCCCCCTCCTACCCCACCCCCAGACCAGACGCGTGTTACATTATCCAAATTATCCGCGATGCTCACTTCAAAATAAGCAAGTAACCCACATAATTATGATTTACAACACACGTCTTATAAATTCACAGCATGAGATTTCTTCTCTATTTGGTCCGTTTGTTTACGTAGACATGATCGAACACGAACAAAAAACTCGCACTTAGCTCTCAGAGCACATCACAGCTATTAAACACAAAGGTAAATGAAAGTCGTGTGTTTTTTTTTTATACTACGACGGGTGGCAGACAAGCATTCGGCCCGCCTGATGTGAAGCGGTTACCGTAGCCATATTAACGCTCGCAACATAAAATATCGCTCGCGCGCCGCCACCCCCGCTGCCAACGCAACACCTCCTTCCTTTCTGGTGACCTCACTCACTCGCAGGAACAACAACTCTCAAGGAAATTGTTATTTGGCTGCGGTATTCTGTGAGGTGGAGGTAAATTCCCCAGTCGGGTAGCTTACATTTACGCTCCCTACCTCTCTTTTCACCAGAGCTTCCTTTATCAGTCAGCAGGGTGCACCGCGTCCAGGTGAATTTGGCTATGGTCCAAAGATGTTGATGAACCACTTACACCCCTAATATACAATAAGTAGTTAAATCTTCTGTTGTTCTCACTTTTGTGCATTACGTTTGTCGACATTGGTTAACTGTAGGTGTTTATGCTCTATGATTTCTGTAATTAAAGTTGCGCAATGACTATGTTACAGTAGTGATAACTGGTGGTGAGAGCCTGGTAATCCGTAATACAGGGCAACCTAGTGCAGATACCAGTCTCTCACAAAGGTATATTTGTATAGAATTATGTGTAATACATGCATTATTGTCCTTTGTGTAAGAGATAAAAAAATATATTATTATATTATTATTATAACAAGTCTATGTTACTCCACTCTTGTCCCAATTAAATGATATGCATAGAGATATTCTGCACAACCGTTATGTAGTTTTTCAGAGCGACTGTATTTTCATCTGGTTGTTTTACAGCGCTATAAAAGAAGAGGTAACTCTATCAGCGGGCGCACCGCGGTAATAGTAAAACCAATTTTCTATGGAGATTTCCCGCGGGAACTTTATATTTCCCGCGGGAACTTTATATTTGCCTCGGATGAAGTATTACCTATGATTTGCATTAAATTAGTTTAACTGGAAATAGTTATTTGTTATGCAAGGCTGCAAAGTTAATTTTTGGCGCGAGTACCTTGTATTGAAACCTGAGCAAGCGAAGGATTGTAGGATTGAGCCACGAGCGAAGCGAGTGGTTCAAATATAGAATCCTGAGCGTAGCGAGGGTTTCAAAGGTACGAGACGCTAAATAACTTTGCTGCCGAGCGCAACACACAACTTTTCACCTCACTAAAGCGAGGAAAATGTTAGGTGCAAGAAAAACAGTTTTAATAAATAATCATCAATGGACTGGCTGCAGAGAATATAAACTATTACGAAACCAATGAGGTTCTGTATATATGTAATTTATTGTACGAAACCTTTATTGAATAAAAATATTCGAATTTTAAAAACACTTTCCACGCTAGCGGATAAAGTGCGATTTTCCACGCAGATTTCGAATGATAAACAGAGCTTTTACGAGCTAGTGAGGTGAAAAAATAATTGTCAGTTAGTAGTGTTAAAATAACTTTTAATATTAAAAAGTACGCTATGCCCTACCTCTCTTTTAAAACTTATACTGCGTGATATTCTTATTCCTATTAAACTTTAAATTGCTTTAACTTAAAAGTAACAAAGTGTCGGTTGGATCTATTCTACATAACAGAGTCAAGTTATTAACTAAATGGTGATTTTTTTTTTTATACTACGTCGAGTGGCAGACAAGCATACGGCCCACCTGGTGTGAAGCGCTTACCGTAGCCATATAAACGCTCGCAACATAAAATATCGCTCGCGCGCCGCTATCCCCGCTGCCATCGCAGCATCTCCTTCCTTTCTGGTGACCTCACTTACTCGCAGAAACACAACAGCCCTCAAGGGAACCGTTATTTGGCTGCGGTATTCTGTGAGGTGGAGGTACATTCCCCAGTCGGGTAGCTTACAATTACGTTCCCTACCTCTCTTTTCGCCAGAGCTTCGTTTGTCAGTCAGCAGGGTTCACCGCGTGCAGGTGAAGTTGGCTTTGGTTCAAAGATGTTGATGAACCACTTACACCCCATAACGTGACGTACGAGACTAGCGATCACATAATCCTTGAAATCCTGTTAGCACAGCGCCTTCAAGCAGTAAAGCGGTATTATCAAATACATTTAACTGAACTCCTAAATTCAGTACAACTCGCAAAGTAAAGAGTCGTAATGACTTTAACCCCTTTGCGTATCTCTTTCATAATTATTTTGGGCGGAATAAGATACTGTGAAATTGTCAGTGAAATTGTTTTAATCTTAATAATATTATAATTGGCCGTGTGGTTTCCGGCAGACTAGAATAGAATCACTCCGTCTCTTCCCGTGGATGTCGTACAAGGCGACTAAGGGAAAATATATTATAAATCATGGATCAGGCCTCTCCAACCCGTCTGGCCAGCGCGGGGAGTGTAGGCCAAATCCTCCTGTCTGGGACTGACGAGAGAGGGTCGTGCTCCTGTAATGGAGACTGAAATGACCTGATGATGATGATGATGGTATTATATTTATTTATTTATTTATTTAAACTTTATTGACCACAAAATTACATAAGGGTACAAAAGGCGGACTTAACGCTAAAAGCATTCTCTACCAGTCAACCTTTGGGAATAGCAGAAATACACGAATGCGGTTCTAAAGCAGATAAAAAAAAAACAACAATAATATAACAAGTGTCTAGAAGATAGACATATGTAATGACTATTGAACTAAGAAGAAGAGAAAAAATAATAATAAAATAAACGATATTACTCATTCAAATAAAATAAACATACATAAGAATATAACACTATTATAAACGTACATACATATACATATATAAATAATATAGGAAGATGATGATTCAGTTCTTCGTTAAACCGTCCAAAAGATAAGCATGGATTTTCTTTTTGAAATTGAATTTATTTGAAATCTTTCTAAGTGATTCAGGCAACGCGTTCCATAGACGTGAAGCTTGCAATGTAAAGGAATCAGACATAAAGCCAGAATGGTAAAGGGGAATGGAAAGCTGACGAGTATTGTCAGAACGAAGTGGAAGGTTGTGAGAGTCACAAAGAAATCGAAATTTGCATTTCAAGTATTCGGGAGAGAGAGGACTAGTTAGAATAGTGTGAAGTACGCAGAGTAATCGCTGTTGCCTCCGCTGTCGAATAGGAAGCCATTTAAGTTGAGACCGATATGAAGAGATATGGTCAAATTTGCGAAGACAGTAGATAAAACGGATGGCGTTGTTGATAAGTCGGTCCAACTTATTGAGCAGTTCGGCATTTAGATCTGGATAACAGACATCCGCATAATCAATGAGAGGGAAAATAAGCGATCTAACAAGAATGACCTTAGTGCTAATTGGAAGAAAATTCCTAAACCTATTAAGGAAACTCAATGCCGATATGACCGCACGACTCACCTCTGCTATTTGCGAGGTCCAACTAAGAGTGGAATCTATATAAAGACCTAAGTTTTTGACAGTATTATTGAACGGAATGACAGTATTTTCAAACATAACAGGCGACACAGAGCTGAAATCAATCCTGGCAACTTGCCTAGAGCTACCGATCACAATAGCCTGGCATTTAGCAGGATTTACAGGTATACCGAATTCTTTTGACCAAGAGCTGATTTTACATAGATTACCATTTAAATTTGCAATTGCAGTGTTCACATTCTCTGTCGTTGTCTGCACATATATTTGGAGATCATCAGCATAAAAGTGGTAAGAACAACTGAGCGAAAGGGACAAGAAATTAACGAAAATAGAAAATAGTAACGGAGAGATAATTCCACCCTGTGGTACACCAGCAGACAAATCTTTCCAATCAGACAATTCCCCGCCCAAGCGCACTGCTTGTTGACGACCACGAAGGTATGATGAGAACCATTCTAGTGCATTAGAAGAGAAATTGTGATGTTTTAAAATGGCAAGTAGAATATCGTGGTCTACCATATTGAAAGCATTAGAGAAATCAATTAGTATGAGAATGGTGACCAACCTATCCTCCATGCCCAATCTTATGTCATCAGTAACCTTAATTAGTGCGGTAGTAGTACTATGCCCAGGGCGGAAACCGGATTGAAATGAAGAAAGTAGATCGTTCGCGTAAATATATGCAGACACTTGTCTGTGTGCAGCAGCTTCAGAAATTTTGGAGAGAAATGGTAAAATTGAGATTGGCCTGTAATTATTCAATTGCAATGGCGTGGAAATTTTTGGGAGTGGAATAACAAAAGCCTTGTGCCAGAGAAAAGGAAAATCACCTACCAAAAAGGAGAAATTGATGATGTGAGCAATGACTGGAAGAATCTGTTCAACAATACAGATTACCATTTCCCTACTCACATCATCACAACCAACTGCTTTAGATTTAATGGAAAGGATTATTTTACGGACCTCATCCATTGAAACTGGAGAAAAAGAAAAGGAGCTAGAATTGGAATTAGCCATGGAAGAAATATTTGAAATTGTTGTAGACTTAACAGAAGGATCTAAGGAAGGAGTTGAAGCGAAGTGATTATTAAAATCGTTAAGGGAAAAGGAAGTGATATGCGGTTGCGTAGTACATTTTCCAATACCAAGGGAATGAAGGAACTTCCATATATTGGCCGAGGACGAGTTAACTATATTTTCATGGTAGTATTGCCTTTTAGCTGTTCTTACCGCTTGATTGCATCGATTCCGTGCGATTTTGTATATACTCCAGCTTGTATCAGACCTGTCATGCTTGGAAGTTCGAAAAGCACGATCGCGCGTAGTCATCGCCATACGGACTGCCTTAGTGATCCAAGGTGAAGGCGGCCGCTTCACCCTAACAGCTTTCAGAGGGGCGTGATCATCAAACAATTTTAAAATACAGAGATTGAACTTCGCGACTTTTTCACTAACCGTCGTAGCATCAAAAACTTCAGAGAAGTCGGTCATGGCGGCATCCCCTCTCAATTTGGTCATATTTACACGTGCAAAATTACGCATCCACACTGTACTAGGTTTAGGCTTTGTCGGTTTAAGTTTATATTGAAGGAAAATAAGGTCATGCTTGGAAAAGCCAGGGGCAGGTAATTGACCATATTTGATGACGTAGTCTGGAGAAGATGTAATGATCAAATCAAGCCATGTATCATTAGAAATAGGATTGTGATGAGTAGCCTCCAAAGGCAAAATAGATAAATTGACCGATTTGATGATATTGGTGAGTTTATGAGATTGGGAAGATCTACTTAGAAGATCTGTATTGAGGTCACCCATGATTATGTGATGTCGGTAATCCACACAAAGAGGTTCTAAGATTGACTCAAGGTGAGAGAAATAGTCAATAGTGGGAGGACAATAGATAACCCCTAGCACGGCTTTAGTGCCGCCAATAGAGATTTCAAGAAATAGGTACTCAGCAGAACCGGAATAGACCGAGGGTGAAGTTGCCAAAATGGTAAAGGGAACATCACTACGCAAGTAGATAGCAACACCACCACCACCCTTGCCAATACGATCATTGCGAATCAGAACATAGCCAGGAACCGCGATGACGAAATTAGACATGGTTTAAGCCAGCTTTCTGAAATGAGAATACTATGAAAACGAGAAGATGAGAAAGTGTCTAATAGATCAGTATAATGAGCTGGTATGCTTTGAGCGTTGAGGTGACAGACATTAAAACAATGAGGTGTAGCAATGGTGGCGTTGTTCAGTAAGTCTTGTAAAGTTTCCGGTTCGCTTAGAGAGTCAGAGGTAATACTAGAAGTAAGACTGAAATCCAATGCAGATTGAAATGATTCATCATCAGACATTACAAAATTATAACACTAAAAATATATTAAATATAAGTTTTTCATATAAATAGGGAATATATAAATGTATTTATGCATTTACTGCACGTCCTGCCGGTTCACCATTAACAATAACTACAAACAATTGCATGTATGCAAAAATAATCTTCGACTAAAAAGTGATTGCCAAAACTAAACAAAGAAAAAGAAGATTTGACAGTAACACCCGTATTCTAATATGTTTCCTCAAGATTCTCTCCACTCAAACCTCAGCTGAGGTAACCTCAAGGAAGTCCTCGAAACGACCTCGAGATTGGTATTCTTAGTGTTAATTTTTACCTTAACTCAAAATTAGTTGCAACAATGGTGGAATAGGTAATCCTTTGTTGTTTTGGTTGAGTTGTATGCCAATCAGAGGTAATAAAATTTCCACACTTGTCTCTTTTCTAAAACGAAACCGTTTTTTAAACTGGTTTTCGTCGTAAAACTATCGGGTTTTCAGCGTCTCTCAAATACCTCCGCGCCGGATAATCGTAAGTATTATCATCCCACACGTAATCCATAAAGTCTTCAAAATCACTCATATTTTAATTTCAAATTAACGTAAAAAACAGCGTCGTAACAAGCGCAAACACGAAATTTATGTAGTTGAGGAGACCTTAAGGTAGATCGCGAGGTACCTTAAATTTGACAGTTCATTCCTCGACTTATCCTTAACTCCAGTGAGGAAAGTCCTCAAGTCGAGGACAGAAATGTCAACTTAAAATACTAAAATCCTTATCTGAGGTTGAGTAGAGTGGAGGAAATCTTGAGGAAACATATTAGAATACGGGTGTAAGTGTCAGTGACACAGACATGGCATTTTTATGTATAATTTTTGAGGTGAAAGGCTAAACAAAATTTTGTATTTGGTTATTATGGTACTTTTAAAAAATAAAAATAATAATATAAAAGAGGTAGAAATAAGCTAAAATATAAATGCACCTTCTGATGGGTATCACTAAAAATATACCAACGATGCAACATTGAAGAGAAATTGGATTTTGTGATCACTTTTTTCTGGTGGACCTTTTTGACTTCGTAGTAAACTCCTGTGATGCTGTAACTACCGAAGAGCTTTGCTCAGCCGGCTGAAGTTCGTCTTCCAATACAGAAATAGCAGAAAGATCACCTTCTGTGTAAATGCGTTGTTTAGAACCATCCTTTAGTTTGACGATGATGTTGCCTTCCATCGTCCAACATCTCTTCATGCCAAACCGCTTCCGTGCCTGACCAAAAAGTATCTGCCGGTGGCGAGTGAGAAATTCTGCGACAGTGTGAGGAGTCCCTTTAAATCCGGTCTTTTTACTCCAGACTAAAGCCCTTGTCGACAACTCTACAAATCGAACCAAGACCGGTCGACATTTTCCCTCTGTCAGCTTACCGAGCCGGTGACAAGCGATAAATTTATCCGGCGAGACGTCAACTCCTAATTTATCTTGAAAGAGGCCCGCAGTAAATTTGGGCAGGTCAGTTGTTTCCTCTGGGATGCCACCAACTAAGAGATATTTCTTTCGATGCCTCGTTTCCACAGCATCGATGGCCTTGGAGAGTCCAGAGATCTGCTGGCGTAATAGTGACAGGATACTCCAAACTTGAGACTTGAACTCGCATACTTCCTCATGCAAGCGAGTGATGGTATTAGTATCCTACGGAGTAGTAGTGGCTTTCAACTGAGCCTCAAACTCGCTGAATTTCTGGAGTAAGGTGGCTTCTAAAGCATGTTGCGTCTCAAGAACCTCCGTGTAGTTTGCCATAATTGAATATTGTCAGTGATGAGAAGTGTATGAAGTGCCCGACAGGACAGTGCAGCAAGAACACTATTTGAATAACATATAAATCACAGATAACACTCTTGTGTGTTAATTACACCTATTGGATGTTAATTAGACAGTAAACTAATGATGTAAGTTATTTTAACTATTTTAATTATATTATATACTGAAGAGTGCACTGTTTATTTGTTTTGCTCCTACCGCCGAAAAAAAGCTTATAAATGGGATTTGGGATGTAAGTGGTTCATCAACATCTTTGAATCAAAGCCAACCTCATCTGCATGTTGTGCATTGCTGACTGACAAACGAGGCTCTGTCAAAAGGCAGGTAGGGTAGCGTTTGGTATAACATTTGACATTTAAAGTTTCGTAAACTTTTAAATTTCAGAGTCAAATAATTTTGATTGAATTGTGTTTTTTTTATACTAAGTCAGGTGGCAGACAAGCACACGGCCCGCCTGATGTGAAGCGGTTACCGTAGGCATATCAACACTCGCAACATAAAATATCGCTCGCGCGCCGCCACCCCCGCTGCCGACGCAGCATCTCCTTCCTTTCTCGTGACCTCACTCACTCGCAGGAACGCAACAACCCTCAAGGGAATAGTTAATTGGCTGCGGTATTCCGTGAGGTGGAGGTACATTCCCCAGTCGGGTAGCTTACAATTACGCTCCCTACCTCTCTTTTCGCCAGAGCTTCGTTTGTCAGTCAGCAGGGTGCACCGCGTCCAGGTGAAGTTGACTTTGATTCTAAGATGTTGATGAACCACTTACACCCCAAAATTATGTATTTTAATTAGGCGCGCAACAATATTTGAAGTGATGATCTGTAGCTATCTTAGACGTAATCAATATCAGTGCTCACACGCGCTAGGCGACCACGATTGGTTGCAGCAACTAACCATTTACACTATGTTAGGTTCGTGAAATCGTCTTGTATGAAAAAATAATGATGAAAATAAAGTTACAGCGGTTACGCGAGCGAAAATTCGATCTACTCGTATAATATAATGAGTTTGGACCATGTGGAGACATTGCACAGTACTTTATTTTTTTCTTAGTTAATAATTAAAGATGCGACCTTTGTATGAAGTGGCCGGGTTGTGCTATGGGCCTCAACCGAAAGTCATAGCTCTCTCCGTCGCAAGTGTGATGGAGAGAGCTATGCTCGGAGGTTCAAAAATAAAGGAATAAAAATCTAGATTACATAAATGAATCTTCTACCGTTCGACTCGACTAGCTCGACGTCGAGCTCAGTGGATGGTTAACAATGGCTACTTTTACTCCGAGGTCGCGGATTCGATCTCCGCACAAGGCAAATATTTGTGTGCATGAACATATCTGTTTGTCGTGGTCTGGGCGTTTCCTATGTATTATATGTTTATTATTCTTCTTCCCGTTACCGTCCTTCTTCCCAATTTAGTTGGGGTCGGCTCTCCTCACCGCTTTCTCCAGAGCTGGCGATTCTGGGTCGTCCTTGGGTCAATGTCGGCCTTTTTCAGGTCGCTTTCTACTACCCTCACGTGAGTCGGCGTCTCCCACGTTTTCTCGGCGTTGGAAGTCGACTCGAACTCAAGGAATTTTCTAGTCATGTGGTCTGCTGGTCTCCTCATTACGTAGCCTGGCCATACTATCGCAGTCGTGCTTCTGCTAATTTATCCTCAATGGGTCTAACTTTGAAAGTTCCTCTTATGTAGCGATTTGGCATCTTATCTAAAAGTGTGACTCCCGCAGACCATCTGAGCATTCTCATTTCTGTGGCGTGGAGCATGTTGACTTGTTTCTGCTTAAGAGGTCGGAATGTTGCCAGCCATATGCGGGTCTGAAGGTAGTTTTGTAGACCTTTCCCTTGGTTCTCATAGGCATTCTCGCGTCGCATAGGACTCCGGTGAGCTCTCTCAATTTTTGCCAACCTACGTTTTTGCGGTGTTCAATGTAGTATATGCATGTATTTACAAAAAAAATGTATTTAAGTATACTATCAGTTATCTAGTACCCATAGTGCAAGCTTTGCTTAGTTTGGGACTAGATGGCCGTGTGTAATTTGTCCAGGAATATCTATTTATTTATAACTCGTACCCGCAGTGCACAGTAAAACTTATAACCACAAGCGAAGTAACAGGAATTTGTTTCCATTAAACAATTAACCCGCGTCAAATTTAAATGTTTATACAACAAATTATAAACTCAATTTGAAACTTGTCTCTGGAATAAATGGACGATGCAACACCATCTCGTGGCGACGACGTTTAGGAAATAATTCAGTGTTCAAATATTTTTCATGTCTATCATTTTCAGAGCTAAGGTAATGTACACGTGATGCACTCTGCAAATGAATTAACAAGCAAACAAGGCATGTGGAGGCCGATTGCGAAAGTAGCTTCACCTCACAGAACACCGCAATTAAATATGCTCTTGAGAATTGCCATATTCCTCCGAGTAGGGAGATGTGTCAAAAGCGGTGGTGCCACAACACGACTCCTAGTGCAAGCGTATAAAGGATACAGCAACCGCTTTTTGCAGTCAAACGCAGTAATATGGATGATAATAATTAGTCATCAAATACAATTACAATATTGTACTATATATATATAATATCAGTTATCTAGTACCGGTAGTACAAGCTTTGCTTAGTTTGGGACTAGATGGCCGTGTGTAATTTGTCCAGGAACATTTATTAATATTTAATATTTTTATTTATTTTCCATTTTCCGTTATAATAAGTTAAAATAACAAATATGCAGTAAATAATGACAATATATTTAGTCCAAAAACAGTTTAATTACATTTGCTGAAATACGGTATGTATTTCAGTTGAAATTACATTTCTGATTAAATTTGCAAGAGAGATGAAACAAATTAATTTATCGGCACATATCAAATGGGCTTATTTGGGTGATAATCATCATCGTCATCAGCCTGTATTTACCCACTGCTGGATATAAGCCTTCCCAAATGCTTTCCATCAAATACGATCCTCCGCCTTTCGCATCCAGCCGCTTTCTTAAAGTGATCGGACTATCTAGAAGGAGGTCGTCCTACGCGCGGCCTCCACTCTAATACCTTCCTCCCCCACCTGCCATCACTTACTCGGCAGATGTGACCCGCCCATTGCCACTTCAGCTTGCTAACTCTGAAGGCTATGTCGACAACTCTGGGGTTCCGTCAAATTTCTCAGAGAGCATAGTCCTCTTCATCGCTCACTGCGCGACCTTTAGCTTGTGGACCAGTCCGATGGTCAGGGTCCAAGTCTCTGCACCACAGGTCAATGAGGGGAGGACGCACTGGTTGAAGACTTTAGTCTCCAAGCATTAGGATATCTGTGTAGCGAAAAACGTGGGCGATAATAATGTGATATAAACATATTAGAAACATTCCCGTATACATTTTATTTAACAAGTTCCCAAACTATTACCAAATCTGTGATATGAACCCAATGTGGAACGTATTAAGCTTAGTCCAAATGTTTTCGTCGTCCCCGCCTCGGTCGCGGATCGTGACGCAATCGTCCTGAACGGATTCGGCAATTAGACATTTGTTATGAGATTATACCCGGGTTTAGTGGGGACCAGTGTTTCTTTATCATATTTAACGAGGGCGCGTAATAACCTTTGCTTTGTGTTTAGTATTCACGGCGTCGCGCCACTATTCCCCTGCTCTCGGATAACTTTATAATGGATTATAATAGTTCACTGTTTGCATAATTATTAAACCGTATTCGTTTGGAGTTAATTCGGGGCGATCTTTTTATACTACGCCGGGTAGCAGACAAGCACACGGCCCGCTTGATGTGGAGCGTTTACCGTAACCAACAACAGTCGCAACATAAAATATTGCTTGCGCGCCGCCACCTCCGTTGCCATCGCAGCAATTTCTTTCTTCCTGGTGATCTTATTTACTCGCAGGAACACAACAATGGTCAAGGGAATTGTTATTTGGCTGCGGTATTCTGTGAGGTGAAGTATCACCAGTCGGGCAGCTTACAAAATACGCTATGCATTACCTCTATTTTCGCCAGAGCCTCGTTTGTCAGTCAGCAGGGTGCATAACGTGCAGGTGAGTTTGGCTTTGGTTCAAAAATGTTGATGAACCGCACAAAGAAGGGTTCGTTATGCTTATTTTGGACAAAGTTGATTTTGAAATGGTAACCCGACAAATAAATATAAATACTTCAAGCTCACTCGCCGGTTAAAAGTGAATGTTCTTGGTAAGGTTTAGGGGTGTAAGAGGTTCATCAACATCTTTGAACCAAAGCCAACTTCACCTGCACGCGGTGTACCCTGCTAACTGACAAACGAAGATCTGGCGAAAAGAGAGGTAGGGAGCGTAATTGTAAACTACCGGACTGGGGAATGAACCTCCACCTCACAGAATACCGCAGCCAAATAACAATTCCCTTGAGGGTTGTTGTGTTCCTGCGAGTGAGTGAGGTCACCAGGAAGGAAGGAGTGCTGCGTTGGCCGAGGGGGTGGCGGCGCGCGAGCGATATTTTATGTTGCGAGCGTTAATATGTCTACGGTATCCGCTTCCCATCAGGCGGGCCGTATGCTTGTCTTCCACCCGACGTAGTATAAAAAAAAGGACAGGCTCAACGAGATATATATATATATATACACCAAACTTAAAAAAAAATATGTATTTTTGTTCATTTTTATATTGCTTTATTGGCACAGGAAACTTGTTTTACGCGCTAAAGCCACGTCACTCGCAGGATATTGTCACAAATATTATGTTCACGTGTCGTCAAGTTCTCTTTGAGGGCTGAGCTTTATTTGGGTTTATTAATGGCAATGTGTAAATGTTTTAACCATTTCTTTGAAAACATATAGCAGAATGTTTGACGCAATTTTTATGTGTACATGACAATGTGCGCTCAGATGTTTTTACTTAGGTATAGATGCGTTCTACTTGCCTCAATTTTGGCAATAAGAAAGTAAGGTAATTGCCCGACATTCACTCAGTCCCGCATCATTTATTGTCGCGGCAAGACGTTAGAGTTATCCAAAAACAATTATTGAAAAGGTCTAAGTAAAATTCCTTATTATATGTTCACATTCCGTTTTGCCCGACTATGGCCTATCTATATATAAAATGTTAGATATATTGTGCGTATTTGTTTTTACAGCAAGCTTTATTCTCGCAACCTTAATAAGTTTTGACAAATGACTTGTGGCATAATAGCTATCACGCGTTGATACAACATAATTTCCCATTAATTATTGTTTTTAAAGTGAAAACAAAATCCTTATAGCAAGATTTCTGTATCTGATTGTCAGAAATCTCAGAAATTGTTTTATTAGAAACTAGCTTTCCGCACTGCGACTCCGCTCGCATGTATTTTGTAAAAAAAAATATGGTTTTTGATTGTTTTTTTAAGTGAAAATTTCTTTAGCGGAATAGGCTATTTGACAATGTTCAAAAATTGTATAAATTATTTAACAATGTCGTAAAATACACAAAACTATAAAGATCTGCAAAATTTCATTCTAATATAATCTTCCGTCCGACTTATTTTAGGGTCGATCAAAGTTTGGCGGGAAAGTCCATTTTAAAAATATGCAGTTATTAAAAAATAATATTTCCATTTCAGAAGCAATAAAAAATGCTATAACTTTTATTATGATACTAATTACATAAACGTAGTATTTAACATAGCTGTCGTACAAATTTCTGATTTGATTCATACAAAATACAAACCTGTGACGTCATAACTCAATAGCCTTTTGTATGGAGCATTTTCAGGAAAGTCCAAAATTGTGAATTTCAAATTAACATAATTATCTCGAGAGATTTTTGTGCTATCGAAGTAATTCTTCCACCTATGGTTATATTATTGAGACGTCCCTGCATATCAAACCGAAAAATATGTTAGTCAAATAGCCTATTGTGCACTTTTGGGATGGGTAAAAAATGTTAAACTCGCATCAGGACACGTGACCTGATCGAAAATTCGTAAGACGGAGGGAGAGTAGACCGCCGGCGTCGGGGCGTAGGAGAGGAAGTAATATCCCCCTCTCTTTCTACCGCGCGGCGAAAATGTATGTATGTCTTTTTTTTATACCACCAGTGTGGCAAACAAGCATACGGCCCGCCTGATGGAAAGCAGTTACCGTAGCCTATGAACGCCTGTAACACCAGAGGCATCACACGCGCGTTGCCGAAAAATGTCTGCTCTTGCTGTTTTTAATGTAATATAAAATGTCATGTTTGTGTACGATAGCGCAATAAATGATCATAGTATTTTACCACATAAATGATAGTACTGTTATACTGATAAAGACAGCAATTCGTACGAATTTATTCACTAACCATTCCAAAATATTAAATAATGCACAACATTAATGTTCAAGTTTTCACTTCTGCCGGCATTCCTGGAGTGCAACCCATGTTTCGTTTTTTCTATTCTCCATTTCCTGTAAATCCTATACTTATCCCTCTCTTTAACAGTCTCCTGTCTTCTCTTTTGCCAAATATCTAAAGTAATTTCGGTTTAAACTAGTAGCACAGTATAAGTAATAGTACTAACGTACTAGTAGTAACAGTTTTATTGCTTCTCCGTCGACCTCCCTATCCTCCTATGATGTTTTTTGAATTTCGTGTTTTGCTTCTGCTTTATTGTTTTGTTTTCCCATTTCCCGTCACCCTCAAGTTTAATTTATGTGCTGTGGACTTATGTTCACGTTTTATATTGCTAATATTTTATAATTATATTTTTTTTGTTACATGTTAGTAACTTTATTTTTTGTATATTTTAATTATATGAGCATGATGGATATATATATCTAGAAGTGATTAAGCGTCATTTTTGGCGATATTGAGTTATTATAATATTCTGGAAGTAGAAAGATTTTACAGCAAACTTTATACACATGCACCTGCCCTTACAACGGTTACTCGTGCAGGTGATTAATCCGACACTACACCGAAGACATTCCAGACAGGTTAGATTCCAGACATGAAGTCGGGTTAGCCGGGCTCGGCGATCACAGCAACATAAAGTTTGCCATAGAATCTCTCCACTCCTGCGTAGATCTCTGGCTTAGACAGGATTCAACCATCTCAGGATAGGCCTTTTCAGAAAGTAGTATCTGTCAAAGCTAACTGCGTAATCAACGATGAAGAAGTCACCTCTTCAACTTCGTAGAGACATTAGCTCGGTATGCGCATATTATCGCCTCTACCATGGTGAGTGCTCTGAAGAACTGTTTACCCTTATCCTACCTTCTCCCTTCCGTCACAGGACCACGCGTGCAATGGTTCGCGTACTAAAGACGTAACTCCTATCTCAATCGCACCATTAAAAAGTGGAACGCCTTGCCGGCACATGTGTTTCATCCTTTCTACAACATGGGATCCTTCAAACGAAGCGTGAAGGAGCACCTCGTGCGCCAGCATGGCAGTGTCAACTGTTGTCTACTCTTCGGTCAGTTGCCGCTGTAATTTGGGCTTCTATTTTCGCTTACCATCAGGCGAAGCGGAGCTACTACGCCGAGCTAATGTAAAAAAAAAGAGTATATCGCCACAATAAACAATATGTGTGCATAATAATATAATTACTGATATCATGTACGAGTACCACTAATCAAACATACATAATACCTTTCAATTTATTATTTGTACCTATATTTTATCTTGTGTGGTTTCGAATTTATTTATATTTTCCCCCAAAGGCTGGTGGAAAATGTAATTAATGTTAAATTCTACTTTGTATTTATAAATTCGTGGTCATTAAAGTTTAATTACAGCAAAGTTTGTAGATTATAATATAATAATAAATAAATAAATATTCCTGGACAAATTACACATCTAGTCCCAAACTAAACAAAGCTTGTACTATGAGTATTAGATAAATTAAATTATACTTAAATACATTTCTTTATGAATACATACATATAAAAAACACAAACCAAGACAAACACACATGTTCATGCACATAAATATTTGTGTTGTGCGGGGATAGATACATCGACCCCGAAGCATACCTCGATCACTCCATACAAACGTCTCGTCGTTCAATACTACATAAACAATGGCGTTTGTGCAGAGCGTGAATGAGAGTGTGTGCGTGCGGCGCCATACAAACTGTTCCAGGTTAGTCTCAGAGGGGAGGTCAGTTCGTTACGAGAGAACGGCAGGGTGTCGTCATACATAATACTAATATACTGTGCCTCAAGTTAAGGTAAAGTGGAGATTACATGGAATAGCTATATTCGACCATCTGTTCCGTCTGATATTTACATCACAAGTATCGTGTTGAATCGTGCTTTAACTCAATTATTGTGCATAATTATTATGGTATTTTGCTACGACCAAACAGGATAATTCAGCGAATTGAGGGAACGAGTTCCA
Organism: Hypsopygia costalis; assembly: GCA_937001555.2. Classification (NCBI taxonomy): domain Eukaryota; kingdom Metazoa; phylum Arthropoda; class Insecta; order Lepidoptera; family Pyralidae; genus Hypsopygia; species Hypsopygia costalis. The sequence goes on from OW443325.2 coordinate 756,130, forward strand.
TCGATATAAATTAAATTTATTAGTGTTTACTGTGCAATTAGTGACTAGTATTTGGTTTCGAGTGGTTTGTATTTGTCATGCAGTAATTTTGATTTTGATTCGATAAATTAAAATTTTGGATTTAGTTGTAAATTTTCGTAATCGAATTTGTGAGAGAGTGCTTGCCATATTCATATATAGAGTGATTAATTTTACATAATAATAATTTATAACATAACTGAAATTAGTGCGAAAAACGGTGACTATGTACGAAAAACCCATCGATAGGTACAGACACTTCCGGTATAAAATGGCACTTGTCCTGCGTAATGCTGCAAACGCTTCGTATGTTGTATGCTTTGCTATGCTGTCGTTGCTATGCGTAGCATTGTAGCACTACGCGGACCTTCTTATTCTGAACTTTATCATAATTGTTTTACGATCGCGGAATGAAATTTAACCGAATCGAGATTGAATTGTGAATTGTTTAAAAATTATATGACTTGATTTTAATTCATTAAATAAATAAATAAATATTGTCACACAAATTACACAGCGCCATCTAGCCCCAAAGTAAGCGAAGCTTGTGTTATGGGTACTAGACAACTAATAAACATACGTAAATACATTTTTTTTTGTAAATACATACTTATTATACATAGAAAACACCCAAACTAAGACAAACAGACATGTTCATGCACATAAATGTTTGTCCTATGTGGGAATCGAACCCACGAGCATTGGTGTCGAAGCCACGTCATTGACCGCTACGCCACCGAGCTCGTCATTAATTTAATTAGTTTCTTTCAATTTTTATGGTTGGCAAAACAACATTTTTTGTTTGTTTTGACTACATTTTAATCACGTGAATTGCCCGTCAGTTACCCGCATGTAGACTAAATAATGCCTACGATAATATTATAAATCTTGTGTTTTCAATTTGTCCTTCTTTCACCTCAAAATGAACCAATAGATAGACATTTTTTTTTAAAAGGGATAGGTACGGAGAGTCACATAAGCAACGTTTTACTCCAGAAAAACATCTTATTCTCGTATGAAAAAAAGATTTATTAAAATAATGAACGCGCAGGCGAAGCCCCTGGTAATAACTAGTTTCGTTGTAATCCCATTCAAGTCGTGATTATCCACGGAAGAAATCCTCTCTGGAAGCAAACTATAAATGTGTAAACGATCATTTCAGTTCTTAAGATCAGCCCCCTTACCACCATCTCTTATTGCGATGTTTGCGATTCAATAGCTGGTGGTACTAATATTCATTGGTATGAACAAGCATTATATTCAGTTATTGAATCGCAATAAGAGATGGTGGTAAGGGGGCTGTTCAGGATGATTAACTATTTGTGTGAGGTCCGAATGCAATTTATTATTTTATTATGTAAAAGTACCTTGATAAATAAAGTGTGTCATTTCATTTCACGCCGTAGGTATGATATCAAATTTCTTAGGAGACAATTATATAATCTGTGGAATAGAACATACGAAAGGGGGACAAGATATCTCCTTAGACTTCAAAACCATGTGTCAGTTTAGGGTTGTGGACAATTAATTATCACGGCTGGCTTCTAAATTGAATTACAAGGACCAAGCATATCCCAGTGCTCCAGTCCACAGGTGCTAACAGTACTCCATATATTATTTACTACCTGTGCCCGCGACTTCGTCCGCACGCAATAGTTATTTTTTTATTATTTATTTATATTAATAAAAATAAATACAATATCTAAAATAAAAGTAGCATAAGTTACATCTAATTACATCAGCTATCTGCCAGTGAAAGTCCTGTCAAAAACGACAGACAGACAAAAATTGAAAAAAAAAATTATTTATATATTTTGGAATATGTACCGTGTATACATCCATATGCATTTAGTAAAATGTGGTTATTGTAATATTACTAACAGACACTCCAATTTTATTTATTTGTATAGATTTCTGATACAATCCGGTGACGACTGCCCAATTCTCGTTCCGATATAGTAAACAAGTCTGTATTATATTTATATCAAATATCTCCTAGATGACCTACATCTAGGGTAACAGAATATCTTAATTACAGGCTTTTAGTGTCTTTTAGCTTCATTGAAAGATACTTGATAGAGTGCTGGCAACACATATTATTCACTGGAATTATGGATTACGCTGACATTTGGAGGTGACTAGTTCAAGGGCAGTTTCTGACGGCATAGTGGGATTAACCATGCAGTTCTTTGTAAAATAGAATGGTTGTTTCTGGTTGTCGAAAATTCGTCCACTTGTGCTTTAATGCTTTTTGACGTAAAACGTCTTTAAAATAACTCCAATACATACAGGTACCAGGTCAGAAAGCTAGACCGTAACGAATTGGTCTAGAATAGAATAGAATAGAATAGAATTTTATTTGCATAAATGTGGTTACATAGTTGATCATAGAGTTATACCAATGTAGCAGATTCTCACAATTAACCGTTTCCGGCGTGCAAAATTTATAGCTTCTTTCACAAGTAAATTTTAATAAATACAAAACAGAGTGTCATTTATATTATCATATCAAATTCATGTTATATTATATTCATATATGTTATTACAAGCATTCCACTTATTATTATTTATTACGTTACATGTCAACAATTATTATATTATATTTTAATGTCAATTATATATATGTATATATCATGTCAATTGTATATATTTGTACGTATATTCACTAGTAATCTAAATTAAAACCAAAACTATGTGTCATTCATCATCATATCAGATACATTACAAATACCTATGCAGTTATATCTAAGAATAGATCACAATCTTATATGTCAATTATTATTAATATTACATGTCAACCATTAATTTATTACATTTTAATGTCAAATACATATATAATGTGAATAGCATTTAGATGGGGTTTTTTCATTAATTACTAATTACATTATTATTATATTACAGTTTTTCTTCCAAATATTCTTGTACAGTGTAATAACACTTCTCTACAAGCAAATTAAACAATTCATTTCTATAAAGTTTAAAGGGCAATTCCTTGATATTGTTGGGTAGTTTATTGTAAAGGCGTATTGCCATTGGGTAGCAGCTGTCTTTATATAATGTTGTTGTCATTGCGGGTATCACTAATTTGTTTGGGTATCTCCCACGGTAATCATTTCGAATTTCGCAGTTTTTTACAAAGAGATTACCGTGTTTTTTGACTAATTGACATACCTCAAATATATACAAGGAGGGTAATGATAGCAACTTTAACCTCTTGAAGTATGGTTTACAACTAGTAGTGGAGTCTATCTTACATAACGAGCGTAAACATTGTTTTTGCGCGATGAATGCTTTATCAGCGTCTACTGAATTACCCCACAATGCAATACCATACCGGAGATTAGAGGCTACATATGCATGATAAGCTAGTAGTGCAGTTTTTTCATCGGTTATATTTACTAATCTCCATAGGGCATAAGAAAAACTATTTATTTTTTTACAAATTTTTTCTACGTGTGATCGCCAAGTGAGATGATTATCTAAAGTAATACCTAGAAATTTAACTTCATTACATTCAGTTATTAATTGTCCATTGTGCTGTATTATAATATCCATAGTCTTATTGTTTCGTTGATTGTGGTATTGTACATATTTAGTTTTGCTTATATTTACTATCAAATGATTATCATTTAGCCAATTTATAATATTGGATACAGTATTATTAATGTCATTGTTATATTCAATATGCGAAGTGTTAGTATTAGGTATCACTACACATATATCGTCAGCAAATAATGTACAAAAGTGATTTGTAGCCTTCGGAAGGTCATTAATATATAGGAGAAATAACAGTGGGCCTAATGTACTTCCCTGTGGTACGCCTGTGGTCTTACGTAAGCGTTGAGATTGATAAGATATTTCATTAGAAGCAGCATCAATGTCTGTTATTTCTACATATTGCACTCTGTCACTTAAATATGATTGCAGCCAGTTGTGCGAGTTTCCTCTAAGGCCGTACTTTTCACATTTTAGTAAGAGAAGTGAATGCGATACATAGTCAAAGGCTTTACTCATATCAAAAAATACAGCTGTAACTTCACTTCCCTTATCAACATGATGTAAAATTTTACTAACAAGCTTAAATGCTGCTAATCCTGTTGATTTGCCCTTCTGAAAACCATTCTGACTGTCATCTAATATGCCTAGTTTAACAATAAAGTTAGATATTCGGGTATACATAGCTTTTTCAAAAACCTTTGAGAAAATAGGAAGCAGTGCAATAGGTCTGTAGTCATCGATGGCTTCTGCATTGTCTTTCTTTGGAGTAGGTTTTACTATAGTTACTTTTAATTTACTGGGGAATTTGCCTATAGTAAACGATAAATTCACTAAATAAGATAATACTGGCGAGATTATATCTTTAACAACTTTTATTATTTTAGTTGGAATTTCATCATATCCAACTGCACTGGTATTTTTTAAATTCGCAATGATATTACATATTTCTTTATTATCTGTTGGAAATAAAAACAAATTTTGATTTACATTATTAACACTAAAACTATTACTGGTATTGATATTTGCGGATGTCGAGTTTATTAAATTAGTAAAATATTCATTAAATGTATTAGCTATGTCATTTGGATTATTTAATATATGTTTATTATTATTATTATGTACAACTCTTTTTATGTATAATTTCTTATTAAAATTATTCCTATCACATTTTATAACATTCCATGAAGCTTTACACTTATTCTGGGATTTTGTTATGTAATTTCGGTTCTGAATTTTCTGGGCAGTAGTTAGGCATTTCTTTAATATAGAAGAGTATTTTCGATATATGATTTTATTACAGTTGTCACGGTTGTTATAATACTGAAACCTAAGTCTACGTTTTGTTTTACATGAAGAACGTAAACCTTTTGTTATCCATTTATTTTTTCTTCTTTTGTGTATTTTGATTCTTTCCATCGGAAAACACAAGTAAAAAAATAGTATAAAAAGTTCATGAAATGCATCAAATGCTTTGTCAACATCTGTCTCTTCATACACTTCCGCCCAAGATAGACTCAAAAGGGAATGATAAAATTTTTCTATGTTTTCCGTACAGAAATTTCGTTTCATAATAAAGTGAAATTTAAGCTTCTTTTTTACATTTGTTATCGGAACTTCAAGGGATTGTGCTGTATCGTGGTCTGAGAGTCCCAAGTGATGTACTCTACTAGTAGCATTGGGTATATTACTTATTATTAAGTCGATACACGATTTTTGTCTGGTAGGCTCTGTTATATGTAAATGATATCCGTAATTTTGTAAGATTCTGATAAGGTCCCTGCATGTTTTGGTCTCTTTTAAGATATCAATGTTAAAATCTACAGTAATTATTATTTTTTTGTTTAATTTTGATCGAAGTTTCCTTAATAGAATTTCAAAATAGTTTAAAAACATGTTTAAAATCGATCTCGAATTTTCAGGAACTCTGTATAGACATATAACAATACATTTATGTTCGCATATTTCTATACCACAGCATTCAAAATGCTTTTCTATTGACATTTCTTGTAAATATGTTATTTTTTTGTAATCCCAATCATTTCTACACAAAATACATACACCACCACGTTTCTGATTTTTTCGTGAGTACGAGTCAGCAAGGTCGTAGTTATTGAAATGCACATTGCTCTCATTGCCTGATTTAATAAAAGTTTCTGAAAAGCAAATGACATCAATATTCTTATAATTTTCCGATAATTCCTTTAACGTAACCGAAACAATATCCCGTTTGCTAAGTAAACCTGCAATATTTTGATGCAGTACTACAAAATTTGTATCTGTGTTATTCTCGAAAAAACTGTGTATTTTCAACATTACCAGAAGTATTACTAACGATATTACCAGGTGAATATTTCTTTAGAGAATCAGACTTAGAGACGCAAGGAAAGTAGTCCATGATATTCTTTTTTTTAATGGAAGGCTTTTTTCTAAGATTAATTACATGAAAATAATCAGTAATTTTTTTATTTTTCAATTTAGGTTGCAAGTGTTTTGTTAGATGTTGATTACTATTTGTGTAGTTGATTTTGTGTTGTTTATATACATTTTTTATGAATATATTATAATATTGCAAATAATCAATTTCAATGTTTAATTTTTGAGAAAGTAGGTTCAGTAAAGAATTGCCCTGCAACTTACAATAATCAAAATATAAAAACTTACAATTCATATAGCTATTTGCAATTGATTTTATTTCATCATTTAGTCTATTAACATTCAAATAGTCATTATGACGGACACTCAATATAAATATTTTAATTTCTTTTAAAAAAGACAATATACTATACATTTCGGTAATAAGTCTGTTTGGGCTTTTGTCATGGGTACCCAAGGACAGAATGATTATGTCGTCTTTGTTTAAATCTAATAATTTAACTTCACTCAAGATTTGCGATGATGTCCCATAGGGTTTTACAATGCCGTTGATGTTGTAGATGTCATTCCACTTGTTTAGTCTGGATTTTATTAGTTTCGCAGCAAGGCCACGGACCTGTTCGTCACCAAATATATATATATTAGGTTTTTTATTTTTCGTCAAATGAGGTAGATTTTTTTCCGACTTTTCTTGTGATTTTTCTAAAGATGTCAATGATTTTTCTTCGTTTATGTCAATGCTGCTGTTGGTCACTTGTTTCGAAATTTTTGTTTCCGATACTTTTTTTTTCAAAGAACTAGCGCCATCTATGCTGTCAGTATGGCATACTTCTCCTTGTCTAAGATTTGGTAGTGTGTAATTTAAACTTTTTCGTGTTTTTTTATATTTCGATTTCGAAGTTGTTTTGCATATATGTGTCAACTGAGTAATTTTTAGTTCATAGTCTGCAATTCGCTTCGATAATGCATAGTTTTCAGACCCTAAATTGCCAATTTCATTTTCAGCTATTAGGAGTTTTTCTTCCAGTAAAGCAATTTTCAATTTTAATTCTTCCAGGTTAGTCGTAGTTGGTCGTAATTCTGTAAAACTTCTATTATTTCCAGTCGGAGTTGACGTTACCGTATCATATTCTTCTTCATCATTTGATAATTCTTCAAAAGAGTTGTTAGTGGGAATATTTACTTTGTGTCTCTGTCGATGGGTTACATAGTCTTGTTGTCTGCGGGAACTATTTACAGGTGTCGTTGAAGGTGTTGGTTGGGAGCTACTTGTATTACTCACATTAGCGATTTCTATTTTTGATAGGCAAGCGTGACATTTATATGCCAGTTTATTAGCCGGCGACATAATACGAAATCGTTGAAAAGAAACGCTTGTGCAATCTAAATGATAATAGTTTTCGCATATTACGCATTTGAGAAGTTGCTTATTCGCTATTAGCTTTTTACATTTCTTGCAGTTCAAAGTCATCTTGTGGTAATTTTGTAAACCAAAGCAGTACAATGAGCAAAAATAAAAAAATAATATTTGTCTTTTTTTGTACTCAGTTTATAACAAGTTTGTCGATATTCAAGCTACTTTTTCAATAATTCATGCTGCAAATTTAATTTCTAAGTTATAAAAATTATAACATATCGAAAAACATTCTAGGACGACGGCGGATTTGAACTCGAGCTCACTGCGACACAGGTGGCTGCTTAGCGTCTTAGCCAACGCTGTGTTAAGTGTGAGCGATGAAATTATGCTTCTCATTAAAACGGAGAGCAAACAATTTGAAAGTTCGTTACAATGACTAATGTATCAATGTTTACTTTTGCACTTTATTTCGAAACACCGCACAACAAAATTGTTTCTTCGTTTTTAAGCTAGAACAATACTTTTATGTATTATTTCTATTATTTATCACTGTTTACGTATTATTAATAGGAGATTCATAGTTTTTACGTTATTAGAACTTTTTTTTGTTTACTTTGTTCACTTTGTCACTGCACAGTTTTTAGGTAGCTATTCTAACGTTTTGGCATTACAGTCTATGTCTGAATTCATTTCCACTTTCAAATCACACTGTTATTAACACAATTGCACAATTTGAGCTTACTATGGCGTGTAATCAATATTTTAAAAATAAAAATATGCAGAGCTTAACTTTGCTGTCTGACAGCTGTCAGTGTCTTTTGAACTTTTTTCTAATCTTTTTTCTATATCGTCTTACCTTATAAATTACAAAACGAAAGTCATAGAAACATGAATCGTATATCATTATTTAGCGTATATAATCAGCTCGACCGCCCCAATCAATGCCCGAACCAATGCCCGAACCAATAAAGTTTGCATCGGGGCCGGGCGGGCCGGCGGGGGAGGGGCATTGCGTAGAATAACGGAAACAACACTAAAAGCGACTCGCTGATATCGACGTTTCACGTTAACCAACGGCCGTGTGTACACCGACCCACCCGATTTTTTAACATGAGTCATGTCCAGCAAGTTGAAATCGTTTTTTGAATTTTACGTAACTAGATTTCATAACAAACAAGATAAAACGCTACAAGACAGTTGATGATCGTGAAGATGGCAAGTTGCTTGAGAAACAGTTCGGAACGACTACAGAACAGCCCCCTTACCACCATCTCTTATTGCGATTCAATAATTGAGTAGATTGCTTATTTATATCAATGAATAAGCGACTCTATTCAATTTGAAATATAGTCGCTTGGTATGAATAAGCAATCTATTCAGTTATTGAATCGCAATAAGAGATGGTGGTAAGGGGGCAGAACCTGCAGTTGAGCAGAGTTTCGTAGTAGTATAAAGAAAATATTATATACACACGGACGAGTCGCGGGTAGCCGCTAAGCGAACCCTACTTTCGCGAGATAAGGACGGAGTTTTATAAAAGAAAAGGAAAGCTATGGGGTGTTAGTGGTTCATCAACATCTTTGAACCAAAGCCAACTTCACCTGCACGCGGTGCACCCTGCTGACTGACAAACGAAGCTCTGGCGAAAAGAGATACCTCTCTTCGGAGCGTAATTGTAAACTACCCGACTGGGAAATGTACCTCTACCTCAAAGAAAACCGCAACCAATCGCTCGCGCGCCGCTACCCCCGCTGCCAACGCAGCATCTCCTTCCTTTCTGGTGACCTCACTCACTCGCAGGAACACAACAACCCGCAAGGGAACATTCCCCAGTCTGGTAGCTTATGATTACGCTCCCTACCTCTCTTTTCGCCAGAGTTTCGTTTGTCAGTCAGCAGGGTGCACCATGGCAGGTGGTTCAAAGATGTTGATAAACCACTTATACCCTCATAGATAGATCATCATCATCATCAGGTTTATTTTAGTCTCCACTACAGGAGCACGACCCTCTCTCGTCCGTCCTAGACGGAAGGAGGATTTCGCCTACACTCCCCACGCTGGCCAAACGGGTTGGGGAAGCCTGATCGATATTTGATAATGTATTTCCCTTAGTCGCCATACACGGGAAGAAACGGAGTGATTGTAATCTAGTCTGCCGGAAACCACACGGCCATAGATATATATAACTTTCCAAAGTCAATTATGCCATTAAATGCCACCCATATCCCAGAGGTAAACTTTCACTTGTTTTAGCGTTAAATTCGTCTTTTGTACACCAGATTACTAAAATATAAATATACTACGGTGGAAGGCGATACGCCGTCTACAGACAGTTAAAATGCAAATTAATTTGTATCGAGGTTGTTTAGAGGGCGGCGTGGACAAACAAACAAACACGTAAATTAAAATGGCGTACGTATCTGCACAGCTAGCGTTTGACAAACAACTCCATTACATTTCAAATTAACGTCGATGTTGGTATTTGCTTGTTTTGTTTCGTAATTAATCCAAATGGATGTTTTTTCAGTTGGCTATTATCAGTAGTAGGTTTATTCGTTTTTAAATTTTATTTAATTACATTTACAGAACTTTAGCAAGGGCGTCGCCAAGGGGGGTAGGGAGGGGCAGCTAACCCCCCCCCCCCCCCCAGATTCTATCTACAAGTGAAAAGCTTCATGAGCTCTGAAGAGAACTGTTCCAGATTTGTCTCAGAGGGGACGTGAGGTCGACACGAGAGAGCGGCAGGGAGTGGCCATACTGTACGTAGTACTATTATTTATACTGTGATTTTACACGAGTGTGAATGTTATTTTAAATACTTACAATATTACCGTCGATCGTAGCCTATTTATGGATGAGTTTATTTATCTCGAGCTCCTTCGTGCATCGGAGGGCACGTTAAGCCGTCGGTCTCGGCTGTTGTCATTAGAAGACAGTCGTTAAGCCAAGTCAGTGGCCTGAAGGCAGCTTGAAAACACTGGCCACCGCCAACCCGCATTTGATCAGCGTGGTGGAGTATGCTCTAAACCCGAACGTTTGAGGGTAGACCCGTAACCCAACCCCAAAGGATGATTATGGGTTAATAATATTTAGGAATAATCAAAAACAAAAGAACGATTTCAAAATTATGAGTATAATAAATATCCATATAATATAATATGTAGTATAAATAATAGTTTAGCAGTCTGTAGGAAAAGTACCTCACACGTTAATTTAAGTTTGATTCTCATATCTCGCCATCCGGGTTTCCCCGGACTTGTCCTAGTTTATATAATTTCTTTATTCAAGTAACCATGACTCAATATGTTAGTAAAATCTTAGTCTACATGTTAGTATCTGATGGATTAATTAATCATATTTAACTGGTGAACCAAACTCACCGCTGCACCATTCCATGTGAAAGAGCAGCGAGACAAGTACGTGCAGTCAAATCGACCAGCAATCATGACTAGGATGCTGTTGCCGCTGGCTCGCACCCTGCGCACCAGGTACAAGGAGTTCAGAGGACGTCCGGGGAGCTTCCGGGCAGGGTTTCATTTGTAGTCCAGGGTAAAAAGTTTTAAATCACCACCGCCCGTTCCGTGCTGCGAATAACCGTCTTGTCACTAAAATAAGAAATAGTACTAAAAACATTATTGAAATGTCCGGGTTTTAAGATTCAAAATCATTTTCATACATTTTGTCCTGGTTTCTAGCGTTTAGAGGTGGCAACCCTACTCATATCCCATATCTATATCTGGATGCTTTCACTAAGACCATGGTCTACGTATATAACGCTTCAATACAAGTGCATTCCCCTAACTTGAATCTCAAGTTAGTCTCAATAGGTGCTGGCCGAGTCAAACGTCTTGCTGAATGCGGTGATCCGATCGTTGTGCTGCCTTGATTCACCTACAGCGACGTTTCGAAGATGCAATGTATAACAGACGTTTTGAAATAAACACTGTGTTTATTTTGAAATAGTATCCCAGGTGGGAAGAATGCATTATTAAATTTGACATTGGCTGAGAGACACTCAAAAAACTGAAGCTATAATAAAAACTTGATATTGATAGTATATCAAAATAGCGAATATACAGCCTAACTATAAACAAGTTAAGTTAATAAAAAAAATCAGAAACCCGAGTGCACCTACAACAGATTTATTAATCACGCGTAACAATAATATTATAATTCCATACAAGCAAAGCCGCAGGCAAAAACTAATATATCAAATATATATTTGAAATCAGGTCATCGAGACCTTTATTTTGATACCCATATCGATATATTTAGAAGAAAAAAAAATTACTGCAACGTCAATTTTGCGGCTCACAGCCGCCATATTAATTTTTTTTATATTTGATGTAGCCTAAGTCACTCTCACAGCAAATACGAATCTAACGACACCTCTCAAGCTAAAATCCATCCAGCCGTTCAGGCTGCAGAGCGTGGCAAACAATTATACATACATACATACATACTCTCGAAAAACATAACCCTCCTTCTGTCGCAGTCGGGTAAATATCCCTGATAAAAGTGGTAATGGGTCGATACGCATAAAATTTAAAGTGGAAATGACGTGGTATTGTATGCATACGTTGTGATTATAAATTCGTCATTGCGTGTTGTAATTTAAATCGATATGGTTTTTAATTTGCATTACATATACATTTTTTTAATTATATCTTTAGATATTTAAACAATAATATTTTTTTAAACGGTTATTTGACGGTATGTCTATATAAAAATTACCTTTCTTTTCATATTTTTGAATGACTCTTTGTTGAGTTTGTAACGACCCCCCCTCGAAAAAAGGGCGATGTACGCTCTTTCCTGAACGTCTCGCCGACCTGCTACCGTCTTGGCGGTTATATGCGCTTATAGGCTCTTACACCCCACTCCTACAAGAGTACACCTGTAAAATATACCCCATGACGAAGTATACCCTGTTCTTCTGTTAACCGGATGTGATATTAATAATTTGGACCGTGTATTTGGCAGTGTGATCATCTAGAGTGGACCCTTATATTGTTGTTGTGACCGTTAGTAAACCCAGGACTTTGTGAGTGAATTATGGTTCATTGCATGACACTTTAACACAAGAATCCTTACATTTTTATTAGCTAAATAGTACCAACAAACAACCTATTGGAATCACTAATACAGCTTTGCAGTGGTTTTAGACGTGCAGTTAGGCCCGTGCCTTTTACATTATTTTGCAAACTGTGGTGGCTCCGCCGTTCTGTCTGATGAGGATCATCGGCATCTTAATATAGGCCTCTGATCCAGTCAGCCCTACACCCTCCCCTTCGGAACTCGGGTTCCATCCAGGTACCCAGCCATGATTCCACAGGGTGAAGCTACTTTCTTACTTTACAACTGCCAGTTGCATTATATGCAATTGGAGGTAATATATCAATGCAAACGCGAATTGTTGAAACTGCTTCGCTGTATTATGGTGATTTTATCACCAAAGTGATGTGGGTTAATACCCAAGTCAGTAGAGCCTAAATTGGCTAGTATTTGAAGGGTTCACCAAAGTGATGTGGGTTAATACCCAAGTCAGTAGAGCCTAAATTGGCTAGTATTTGAAGGGTTAATTCCCTTAGGTATTAAAATAGTAATGGTTATCCAACGATGATAGGCAAAACGCCTTAGTAAAGCCTAAATTGGCTAGTATTTGAAGGGTTAATTCCCTTAAGTATTAAAATAGTAATGGTTATCCAACGATGATAGGCAAAACGCCTTAGTAATTGCATGGTGATTCCTCTGGTGCCACTGAACAGTCAGGGCCAATAATGTTGTATGTAGATGATGTGTACAATCAAGCTTAGCAAGTCTCCAAGCCACGTGTCGTTATTATAACACAGCTGACGATCAGAGGCTCTATTGAATCACACTGAGGTCAACTTATTGAGGGTAGCCATTGAAACTGCCGTATGCTATGAATTGTACAATATGGTGGGTTATTATTACCCATAAAAATAATATGTTTCGGCGGATTCCTGTGCCGTAATATGTATTTAATAGGTCAAGACGAACAGCGACAGCCAGGGTTATCACCAAAGCCGTAATAAGTATTTAATAGGTCAAGACGAACAGCGACAGCCAGGGTTATCACCAAAGCTTTCACATTTGAATAAATAGAAAATATAATTGTGCAGTAAAGAATTATAACAGTGAAGCCAAATTAGAACAATAATGAATTGGAAACGGCTCACCAAACTTCCTTGACAGCTCTGCCAGTCCTTCTTCATAAGTGCTCTGGTATCTACCTTACACTTAAACTATTCTCGACGATTCTCAGCTCCAAGCTTCAACCTCTCTCCAGCGTCTCCCAACCAAAAGTGAATTCCCTCGCTCATCATCTCAGCCTTCAAGGCTCGCGTCCTCCCACCCCTCCATACGCTATTCGCGCGAATCTGCCGCCAGCCAATGCCGATATATTTCCGCATTTAACATCAGTACATGTTTTATCAAAATGTCCCAAAATATGGGTTAATTGAATTAATAATTCGTTTTATAATCTAATTAGATTATTTTAGCATCTTTGGCTTGAACTGCCCCAGTAACTCCATTCAAATCATTCGAAGTATCATAATTGACAATTACTTTTTCTCATATTAATTTATAAATTAATATAAAAATATTTATTTAATTCATGAATCAAATTATAAAAGATAAAATCAAACCAATTGAATTATTTTCTGTTTGATTTACATTTATTAAACTAATATTTAAGTTTTTATTTCAAAACCACCCGAACAAAACCATAGATTCATACCACAGATTAAAATCATAATTTATCTTGTGTGAACCAAGATCACTTAAAGGTAGCGTACCCACGTGCAAGACGGTCTGTACCGTTACACACAACCCCCGAAAGTATTTAATTGACTTGATAAAGTCTATTAAAACTTTCCCTAAATCTCCCTCTAACTCTGAAATGGCTAAAATTTCAGTTAAGAAATAAAACTACAATTTAAAATGTTATTATAATTTTTAATATTACCTTCATGAACACAAACCACCTTTACCTTTCCTAAAAATCGCGGTTACTATGTCTAATCCCCTGTCGATACATTCCTCGAATTTTACCATGTGTGTGGTGTGTATTTATACCTGGCATATCATATATAATAAGCCGGGAAATTCCATCAAAGCAAGATGTCTCCTCATTGAACCAGCAGAATTTACATCCTGACACATGAATCCAAGATAAGCCTGTGGTTGTGAGGCACAGCGACTCAGCTATGACTCAAAATCCAACCGACAAGCACGCCAACAAGTACACCCAAAGCATTCCTCGCCAGCGGACTAACCTTGACTGACATAAGAGGAGTTGGAATTGGTATGCACGCTGTCGCCCCATCAGTCATGTCCTTAAGTCAAACCGAATAGTTAATATACTACCCCAACTCTTTTCCTCGCCAGCGGACTAACCTTGACTGACACAGGAGTACTTCAAGTGGGATCGCATACTTTCGCTCTCCAAAATCCATGTGCTTCCACAGATGCAAATGATACAAGTGCAATGCAAGTCATCCTTTACCATAAACGAACCCAGACTCACTATATAGTCAATACCAGGAGATTGTGGAGTGTCCAATCAGTGGTAGTGTCAGCTTCTTGTAGAGTGTCAACTTACAAGCTTTGTTCTTATAATACAAAAGAACTTTGCTTAAAAGTTGTTTTTGTTAAAACCAATCCAAGTTCAATACCGCCAGGGACTTCCCCGTTCTATCGTAACTAAAGTCTCGGATCACTATACCTAAGTATTCAGAGACACGATTCCCCAGTAGACAACTGAACCAAAGAAGTTAAATTCATTTATATACAAATTCATTTCCATAATCGAAACTAAAACAGGGTAATAAATCAAGAGCCTCAAATAAAACAAATTCCAAAAATTTTTTTTTTTTTTTGTTTATTAGTTGGGTTGGAAGTAGGCCTTTCTGCCATTAAACTCCCTTCGCCAAAATGTGCCTTTACTGTGCTCCACATACTTACGTTATCGTTTTTTTTTTTTTTTAACCAACTGACCTGATTTCAATAAACCTGAAATTTCGATTTTATTTTTCATTATTCACTCACAAAACTCCTGCCCTGTAACTATCCATATCAACGTCACTTAAATGTAACAATGCTGCAACTAACCCAAGTGTTGGACTAACTTCATGATGATGATGATAATAATGATGATGATCATGGCTCATCCATACCAATGTCACATAATTGTAACAATATCGGAACTAATCAAACCCGTGGCCTGGCTAACTTATGATGATGATGATAATTATGGCCTATCCATATCAATGTCACATAATTGTAACAATGCTGCAACTAACCCAAGTCTTGGACTAACTTGATGGTGATGATAATAATCATGATGATGATGATAATAATGGCTCATCCATATCAAATGCCACATAATTGTAACAATATCGCAACTATTCCAAGTCTTGGACTAACTTGATGATGATGATAATTATGATGATGATGATGATAACCATGGCTCATCCATGTCAAATGTCACATAATTGTAACAATATCGCAACTATCCCAAGTCTTGGACTAACTTGATGATGATGATAATTAAGATGATGATGATAACCATGGCTCATCTATGTCAATGTCATTCAATTGTAACAATATCGCAACTAATCGAAGTCCTGGACTGACCAACTTGATGATGATGATGATAATTATGAATCATTCATATCAATGTCACATAATTGTAACAATGATGCAACTAATCCAAGTCCTGGACTGACTAACATGACGATGATGATGATGATAATTATAGTCCATCAACACTAGATGATCACGGCCTATCAACCTGCATCTAATAATCCGCTCTTTACCGCTCTATGTCTAGCCCGATCCATTGGTGTATACTTCATTCGACATCTAAATCATGAAATTATAATGATGCTATATATAGATATGTATAATTAGTCCCTCTTGGTTCACACGGACAACCGCGCCAAAACACCAACAGTATTAAGAAGGCAACTGTCTCATAACGCCAACATCCCAAAACAACAATCTCCCAAATCTACAACTTCCCAAAACTGTCTTTATGGGACAACGCCTGTCGGTATCAGGCGGGCTGTATGCTTGCTTTATACAAATCGGTTACAGTAGCCTATTAAACACCAACAGTATTAAAAAGGTAACTGTCTCAAAACGCCAACATCCCAAAACGACAATCTTCCAAATCTACAATTTCCCAAAGCTGTCTTGTCTTTATGGGACAACACCTGTCGGTATCAGGCGGGCTGTATGCTTGCCTTATACAAATCGGTTACAGTAGCCTATTAAACACCAACAGTATTAAAAGGTAACTGTCTCAAAACGCCAACATCCCAAAACGACAATCTTCCAAATCTACAATTTCCCAAAGCTGTCTTGTCTTTATGGGACAACACCTGTCGGTATCAGGCGGGCTGTATGCTTGCCTTATACAAATCGGTTACAGTAGCCTATTAAACACCAACAGTATTAAAAGGTAACTGTCTCAAAACGCCAACATCCCAAAACGACAATCTTCCAAATCTACAATTTCCCAAAGCTGTCTTGTCTTTATGGGACAACACCTGTCGGTATCAGGCGGGCTGTATTATGCTTGCTTTATACAAATCGGTTACAGTAGCCTATTAAACACCAACAGTATTAAAAAGGTAACTGTCTCAAAACGCCAACATCCCAAAACAACAATTTCCCAAAGCTGTCTTGTCTTTATGGGACAACACCTGTCGGTATCAGGCGGGCTGTATGCTTGTTTTATACAAATCGGTTACAGTAGCCTATTAAACACCAACAGTATTAAAAGGTAACTGTCTCAAAACGCCAACATCCCAAAACAACAATCTCCCAAATCTACAATTTCCCAAAGCCGTCTTTATGGGACAACGCCTGTCGGTATCAGGCGGGCTGTATGCTTGTTTTTTGCAAAATGGTTACAGTAGCCTATTAATGCTAGCAACGCACACATATTGTGTTACTCGCGCTTAGTTGCCCGCACTGCCGACGCTGCAATTCCTCAACCTCTGGTCACATCACTCACTCCGCATGATCCCAACAATCCTCCAGGGATTCCTCACTCATTCGCATGAACACAACACTCTTCCAGGAAATCCTCAGCAATCTTCTGACAGGTGGAAATACTTTCCCTGTTAATCTATCCTTCTGTCATACCTATCGTCCGTCAAAGCCTTGTTCGTCAACTGACAGGGTGCACCATATGCAGATAAATTTGGCATAGGGTATTATAATGACAGTAATAGACTTCATAATTGTCTATAAAATTTAATATTTTGGTCCAAGGTCCAGGTGCGGTAATTATCATTTGTCTATAGACGCTTGCAGTTATGAAATGTACCGTTCACGAGTTGCTACCCCCGCTGCCAACCTACAGTTTCTCAATTGTCTGGAACTGAACAATAAAGTTGGAAAGTTGCCGAGCTAGGGAGCCAGCATCCCGGGAAGCAAATTTTATAAATTGACCATTTGGGAAAATGATGTCCCGGCACAGCTGCCAACACGAACCACCAGGGATTAAACTCTCTGTACAAACTGTATAACTAACCCTAGGAATGCCATAAGCCACTTAAATTTTCTAAACATAGGAACATCTTAAAATGCTTGAAATTAATTAAAATCGGTTTTCATGAATTGTACTGAGGAACCCTAATTTTTAAAAACATCTTTTATCCTACATCAGTAACAGTTAAGCATACGGCCTACCCAATGTGAAGCAGTTCCCGCAGCATAAAATATTGTTAGTGTGACTTTACTCACTCACAAAAAGCAATCAACCCCCAAAGTAGGAAACTGTTGCCCATATGCAAGCTATTAACAGATTTAAACTAAAATTCCAAAACTAGTAGTCTAGGCAAACCATTTATTCAAGCATATACCTACATACCACACTTTTGCCACTGTAGGTCTAGTATACCTACCTTGCCAGAATATTATTTTATATCATCCAAATCAAAAATGAAAACCATAGTATGTTTTAGGATCAGAAACAACCAATGGATCAAGCCGGATCAAAGATTTAAAATTGAAACTATTTTCCTTATGAATTCAAACAAACTAATTTTGATTAATGTGTCCTGTCTTTCACCCATAAGTTTTGTTAGAAGTAAGTATGTACATTAATCGCAGTTATAGTTGAATTGACCTTACCTACTCATCTTAAACTAACCCGCAGACACTGCTAATATTAATTTCCTTAATCTGTTTGAAGTAACTACCACCTAATCAGTAATACCCTTTATCCATTTTCTATAACTAAGGTGTCAAACAGGCTCATGACCCTCCCGATGGTAAGCACTCATTGCAACCTATGATATATTGTTCCAATAATTAATCTTTTGTCAATGTTTATTTAATTAAAATACACAGTTGTTAGTCATACAGCCTCGTTTATAATTGATACAAAATACATCTGTAATTTTTAACAGAAGTAACTTTATTTATATTATAAAGGCGTGGTTAAATATATTTTAAGCAATTTATGACTAACCTTCAAGGTGAAGGGCAATCTAACAATTTCAGTGCAAGCCGTGGCAAAATATGTACTAAACTTGAAAAGACTGTCAACAAAACTGTTTTGATATTTTTCTGAATTGTTAATTTTCTTTGGAAATGGGTTATGATTGTTGTGTTGCAATTTGCAAAACAACGGAATAAATAAAACATTGTTGTTCATTGCTCGTGTTTGACAAATTTACTTTGGTATTAATATATGATAGTAAAGCAGCACCATGCTTGCACTTACCACTCTTATCACACAAACATATACAAAACTATTAAAGTAATTATAGCGCTTTATCTAAGTAGCAAAATGAACCACAGAAAGTACTTCCTTTTAAACTTATTTTGTTGGGTGTTAATATCACAAATGTTTGAAGAATTATCTTGGCTCATATTAAGTAACTCTGGCTGTTACTTCTTAGTTCTTCTACACCCCTTATATGCCGTGCTAATACAATGTTTTAGCCATTTATTATTGTTTGAGGTTAGAAACTTAACATTCGTTTTAGTAAACGAATGTTGATGATATCCACTTTTTTACTAATTATCATAAAATAGGATGACACTCCAACCACAATTTATTTTAGGTGTCGACATTTTTAGCTCTTTAGCACAATAAACAATAAAATATTTAGGTAATTTAGTCACATATTTGCCGCTACTCTTACTGCTGTCACCACTCGATGTAAACAAAGCAAATAGTTTTTCATTCTTTTCCTCGTTGGCAATCACTCTTCAGTCGAAATTTATTATAAATTTTCAATAAAATTGATACTAGATAAAGGTCGTATGTATGTCTATGAACTAATTTAAATTGAATGAGAAATATTTATTTGTTTTTTATAACTGGTGGTCTCAAATTATTATTTTTCTTTGAATATTTATAATTGCTATAGAGTTGATCCCATAAATTAATCGTTTTTATTTTCACTAAATAAAAATAATTAAAAATTATCTTTCTTTGAATATACCGCGCTGCTGTTGAGTTGTTCCATATATATTTTTTTTATTATTATCTTTTCTAAATAGCAACATTATAATTCTTAAATGTGTTAGTTCATTCTATTTAAACAAAATCTCATACATTTCAGTCTTCCGACACCAAAGAACCCATCTTTACACAGTAGCCTATGGTAAAACGAGAAAATTTAATTTCAATAACTATTTTAATCCGTTTTTATCTATATTAATGTGCAGATATTTTTGACTACATAATACATGTAAAATAATTTGGTTCTTTATCTCGTTAGGTTAGAATATCATTAAAGTTATTATTAAGGGCCCAGATTGTCTAGGCGCGACATCGGTTTTGAGCGACCGCAGCGCTACTGTTTACTGAAACAACCGACGGGGCGGGTGAATGACCCAAAGACAGCGCGATTTTCAAAATGTTTTGCGACAAACGTTCCAATTGTTATTGAAGTTGAATATTTACAGCATAACAAAAATGTTGGATTATTGGAAATAAACGACGAGTGTAAAATATTCTAAGACTAGTTTTTCGTTATAAAATGATAATAAATATTAATTACTAGATTAATAAGAGTAGTTGAGACACAATTTTTATGTTTTTCTATTTATATTAAACAATCAAGAGCAGGTCCGGACTGACCTTTTTGTATTCTACTTACCAAAAATTCCAACTATGTATTTATTTGTAATTTTCCTACCAAAGTTTATTCTTATTTCGTAAAATATTCATTCAACAAAATAATTGCAAATTCAGTAGGAAGTACGGTCGAAATAACATCGAGCTTTCCTCGCTAGTGTATATCTCTACGCAAGGAAATGTGCCTATTGCGTAAACTCAAATAGGGTGGTGGCACCAATTATCGGCCATGTCAACTTTTTTTTCAACTTTGTTTGCATGTAATTTTTGAGTTAATAACTTTTGCTACGCTAGTATACGAAAGTATAAAAATGATTCATATAATTAAAAGTAAGTAAACAATAACAAATATGAGTCGCCATCTAAAAAGCGTGCTAGGGTTGTACAAAAATAAATGAAACACAAGTTTATAAATTATTAATATACTAATTAAAAGTAAGTAAACAATAACAAAATATGAGTTCAAAATTCTAATGTTTTTTCATTTTAACGATTACTGATCAAATTTTGATTTCTGCTAATTTGATGATAAAATCAATTGCTATTGCAAAACTTATCAGAATGAGTACCAGCTGCCCGATTCACGTAATAAAAACCGTAGCGTAGGGACTTAAAAATGTCACTTCGTTTTTTGCAAATTAAGCCCTTTTAACCGACTTAAAAAAAGAAGAAGATTCTCAATTCGCTGTATTTTTGAAACAATTTTGATGATTCTTTACACCAGGTAACTCTTCAAAATCGTATAGGAATTGTATAGTAATTGAGCTATTGAAAGATTTATGACAATCCAAGACTAGATAAGTAAGTGCGTTTAAAACAGAAAAGCAAAAGGCGATTTCTAAGTTTCTAAGTTAAAACGACTTTTGGACTGGCGTGTTTACGTGAATCGACCGGCTGGATAGTTAAGTTACCTCAGTCTCTTTCAAAACCATTAGGCGTTCTTCTCTTTCAAAACACGTAAAGGTCTTTCTTTCCTCTCTTTCATAGCCTCTATGATACTGGGCGCGTCACGAATGGGCATGCTTCGTGACTGCCGAGGATCAACTAATTCTGGAAGTAGGCAATCGTAATAAAACCTAACTAATTTCATCTCCATTTTCTCCTTCCAAAATTTGTCGTCCTTTTCTAAAATATAAACTTTCATAGGTACAGTAGCACCAAACCAGATGCCAAGCATGCAAACGTTTCTTTTAGTAATATGTACCTGTCCCTGAATTTGGAAATACCAGTTATGATTTTTATTTATGACATAACTCTTGGAAGCCTTGCCCAAAAGGTATGTTTGGCCATTGCTTCATCAAGAGTCATGCCAGCTAAAGAATGTGGGCACTTAATTTCAATTAAACCGTTTGCATAAATGCCATCTGGTGTATTACCAAGAAATTCATATTGATCGTCGACGAACAAACCGCAACCTTGTATACTAATATTCTTTTGAATTTCTAACTGTCTAATTTCGGTTTCTTCGTTTTCGATACCGTACCGTATAGCAAGCAAACTGGAGATATTACTACCATAAACGATTTTACCAACAAAAGCAGCACAACTTGTGCTCTCTCGTTTTTTACAAACTTCCCCGAATGATGATGAGGTTAGTAATTTTCTCCTTGTACTCATCCACTCAGCACTACTTCTTTGCAAATGGGTCGACCTTTCAAGCTCCTCTCTTTCAGCACAAGACAACTTTAAATCGGCTAAAAAAGATGGCTTGGCTTTCTCATATAATTCTGGACTCAGATCAGGTTTTTCGCAGTTTGGTCCATAGTGAGCGTCTTTCGATACAGTGTTGTGGCTTTTTTTCAATCTTAATTTAGGTTTAGCAATTAAACGGTTTCTACGATTACAATTTTCCACTTTCGCGATCAAAGGAATCGGACTACATTTAAATATGACTTCATGAGTTTTACTATGAATCGATCCCGTATTAAAAGACACAACAGCAGCTGCGCATCGGCCCGCATAAGAACCACGGGAAGAATAATTTACACGCTTACCCCCAACTAATTTGACAATTACTCCGTTAAAACTTTCAACTATATTACTTGTGCAATTATGAATTAAACTTCTAGAATGATATGACAGTCTTTTACTTAAAATTTCTACCGCGTCCATTAATCCGCATCCAACAATTGTTGGAAGTAATCCAACAGGTTCTATTCGACGAGTATCAGGTCTACAGAAATACTCCTTGCAATGTTGGTGATTACCAAATACGTGTTGTGGACCACTTAGGATATCTTCACTAAGATTTTTTATTTTTTCTTCGAGTGACTGATTTTGATCCGCCCAATATTTCATCGCGCATTTTACACCCGTTCTTAAACGCAAATACCTTTCTTTTAGGAATTTCCGCAATTCGCAAGGATACTTAGTGTCTTTTGACAGTTTCTCCAAGCTATTGCAGTAGTTTCGTAAAAGATGATTTTTGCATTCAATTTTCTCTACTATTAAATTATCGTACGGACGAGAATCTAATATTTTTTTATAAGTACTAGAATCGCCGTCTGCTACAAATTTATTATAAATTACACCGTGATCAACAATGGAACGTTTAAACCCCTCAACTATTATGGTCGATTCCATCCCGGTAGATGATCCTGAATAATTCTTGAAACAATGGTGTTCCGGGGGCTGACTGTTGTTCTTTGCGGCTCGTGCACAGACTACGCAGTATTTATTTTTAACTCCAAAAAACAATACTTTATTAGTTTTAATGCCAATTATCGCAGCTGCGCCGGATAAGGCGGAAAAATTCTTACCATAAGATCTCTTCCTCCAACAACCGTCAACAGCAACAGATATTAATGGTGTACCATTTTTATCAACACTACCTATAGACTGCGTACTCTGCTTCTTCCTTGACAGCTTCTGCCATGGAATGTGTTGCTGTCTTTTCCCACCAATCGCAAACCGTATTATTAATTTCATTGTATAATGAAGGTGACATGATTGGTAACGGTTACTGCGGCAGTTAATGTTTATAACTGAGAGTAGCTCCCACCAGATGATATGATACCAGATACAATTTGATGATTCACTTCCATGCTATCTTCTTTCTTTTCAACCAAACACACAGTAAACTTCATACTACACATACTACATTTCATGATGAGTTTTGAGTCCAGACCAACTTTTACTTCACCTATTATACTGAGGTAACTTAACTTACAATCCATTGGACCGTGGTCCCCTATGGCCTGAAGAGCTTTATAAAAAAAAGAAATATCTATTACTCTACGCCCAACTTCCACTTCATCCACCTTTCCCTCTTGACTGTTTTCAATAACTAGTTCCTGTAAAGAAAGATAATGGCTTTATTTTTTTTTATAAAAAATAATTAAAAAAGAATGGGCCAAATTTCTTCAAACATAGCTAAGAACTCCCTTAGAATACATCTTTGAAACACATAACACTAGATCAAAATCTTGAACGTTTTATATAAATAAACGTAATAAAAACTGGTTGTTTGTAAAGTCGGTTCAGGACAATAATTTTAATAAAAAAAGCTGTTGTTTCATTTTTAACCTTATTAATATTCCTGTTAACATAAAAAATAGCTAAACATGTTGTTTAGCGTTTTCATGCATTTTCCTAATATCGGCCGGGTGGCCGATATTGGGATTTATCAATAAATAAAGATCCCTAACCTCGACCCTGCGATTATTTCATAAAAAAGACAAGTAAATGTAAAAACCTTGGTTTTTCTTCAATAAAAAACAATATAAAATACCATAGGTATGTTTAATTCCATTTAAATACTAACTAACTCAATGCGCTCGCAACCGGGATTTGACTCGCCACTGCCACTAAACGACACAAGTCGGTACCGGCGCGTGCTCTATTGCCAACTGAACGTTCAAATATTGAAGCACCCGCACCAAAATATGGATTATTCGCATATAGAGTCGCTTTTTGAATAAAAACTATTATAATTTTAGGGTTATTTTAATAGTTAGGGTAAGTGCTCCAGTGAATTAACACCCACCAGTGAATGAACAAAACACACATTTTTCAATATAATAAGAAATCTAAGCTTTTCTACTCAAGCCAGTATTTTTTTCTCAATCGAAACATTATATTACGTCAACTGAACACACAGGTATTTGCCTGTGACCTATAGTTTCAAAATCGCGACCGCCTAAAATGAAAGTATTCTGTCGTATTTTTGATTGTATGGAGCAGAATTTAGGGCATTGCTGAGACTTCGTGTTTTGATATTCACTTTGTAGACACTATAAATGTGATAGTGTTAACAAAATTTGATAGTAGGATGTAAAAAGAACTGTTTTATCTTACAAAAAGCAGATTGCATAAATTTTAATTATCATAAATAAATTATAGGGGTGTTCGATAATTGGATCACGAAATTGAAGAAAATCTAGTCAATGAACACACAGTTTTAAGCATTTGGCATCTTAGCCTTAATGCAGTTGGCTAATTTTTTGTACACAACTTTTATAAACGGTTGTCAATTTTTTGACCAATATTCGAACGAGGTGTTCTTTTATTATTACCAGTTTATCCTCCATACCTAGCCTGATATCTTCAGTAACTTTTAGAAGTGCAGTAATAGTACTGTGCCCAGGACGAAAACCAGACGGAGTGAACTGATTAAATAAAATAAATAAAGATCTCCACATAGAAGTGCCTTTCAGCTAAAACGACCATGGAAAGACAGCAAAATGCAAGCTAAAAAGAAATTAATAAATAATGATGACATATAGAACCAATCTTCTATTATAGAAATATAATAGTTTAGAAGAGAAAGGAGAATCTAACATAGAAGTGATGAATAATAATATTAAATATTTTATAATAATAATCCAGTATTAATATTATGTTTTAAGCATTTGGCATCTTAGCCTTACGGTCTGCCCGAGGGGCTATGCGAATGGGTTGCTAGCTTCTTGTCCAGCAGAAGCATTAGAGCCGTTGTAGATGGCAGTTGCTCCGATAGCATGGACATCAATGCTGGCGTCCCGCAGGGTTCTGTATTGTCCCCGACGCTGTTTCTGCTGCATGTTAATGATATGTTGTATAATGACAGCATTCATTGTTATGCGGACGACAGCACCGGGGACACTTATTACACGGGCCGCGCAAATATCCCTCGTTCTTTGGTGGAGGAGAGCCGCGAACAACTTGTGTCGCAAATTGAGAGCACACTAAGTAGAGTGTCCGACTGGGGGCGACAGAACTTAGTGCGATTTAACCCCTCTAAGACACAAGTCTGCGCGTTCACCGCTAAGAAAACCCCATTTGCTGTGGCTCCACACTTCGAAAACACACCCCTCACCATCGCCAATAGTATTGGTATTCTAGGAGTTGACATCTCCAGCGACGTCCAGTTTCGATGTCATCTGGAGGGGAAGGTCAAGCTGGCATCGAAGAAACTAGGTGTGCTCAACAGGGCGAAACATTACTTCAACCCGCGGCAAAGACTTATACAAAGCTCAAGTTCGGCCGCATATGGAGTACTGTTGCCATCTATGGGCGGGAGCGCCTAGATACCAGCTTGCACCCTGTGACTCGATTCAAAGGCGTGCTGTGAGGATTGTTGACGATCCCAAACTGACAGACGGTTTAGAACCTTTAAGTCTGAGAAGAGATTTTGCGTCCCTTTGTGTGTTCTACCGTTTGTACAATGGGGTGTGTTCAGAGGAGTTGTTTGACATGATGCCCACGGCTTCCTTCTACAGTCGCACCGCTCGCCATCGACAGGGAATTCATCCTCACACTTTAGAACCGAAATGGTCACGTACTGTGCGGTTCCAGAGAAGTTTTCTTCCACGTACTATCAAGCTGTGGAATGAATTGCCTGTTGAGGTTTTCCCAGGAGACTACAGCATGGGGTTCTTCAAAAAGGGCTTGAAGAGGTTTTTACAGGGTCGGCAACGCGCATGTGATGCCTCCGGTGTTACAGGCGTCCATAGGCTGCGGTAACTGCTTTCCATCAGGCGGACCGTATGCTTGTTTGCCACCTTAGTGGTATAAAAAAAAAATGTTAGATAGTTCTCTTTAGGTTATAAAATATCAAGTAACACGCAATTATAATAGTAATCATATCGTCTATTTAATATAATAAAAAAATATATATATTTACAATAACAATTACCCGAAATAAATTCTTACATAATAATTTATATATAGAACTGCCCCCTTACCACCATCTCTTATTGCGACTCAATAACTGAATAGATTGCTTATTCATACCAATGAATAAGCGACTTTATTTCAAATGTAATAGAGTCGCTTATTCATTGGTATGAATAAGCAATCTACTCAATTATTGAATCGCAATAAGAGATGGTGGTAAGGGGACTGATATATAAAAGTGGTAGTTCATTCAATGGGTTTCAAAAGGTTTATTCACTGGATTTTTTTGTTCATTCTCTGGTGATTTGTGTGTTCAATGCTGATAGTTATTGAGATAACCTGCATTTTATACAAATATACCCCATATTTGTATAAAATGCAGATTATCTCAATAACTATCAGCATTTTTGCTAAAATATGTATACTGTATCAATCATGAATAAATTGTGAACATAATAAAATAAAATATTTTTTGGTTAGGATCTCATAAGTAGCTGGCTGTAATTTTCAAAGTTTGGAATGCCCTTAAGGGTTCATTCAATGGAGCACTTACCCTATATTCCATTTTCTCGCAAAGGCCGATATTAGGAGGAGGCCGATACTAGAAGACTTCACCCTACTGAGATTTTGTCTTCGTCCATCACTAACTAGGTATTTTTTTTTTTTATACTACGTCGGGTAGCAGACAAGCATACGGCCCGCCTGATCTGAAGCGGTTACCGTAGCCATATTAACGCTCGCAACATAAAATATCGCTCGCGCGCCGCCACCCCCGCCACCCCCGCTGCCATCGCAGCATCTCCTTCCTTTCTGGTGACCTCACTCACTCGCAGGAAGACAACAGCCCTCAAGGAAACCGTTATTTGGCTGCGGTATTCTGTGAGGTGGAGGTACATTCCCCAGTCGGGTAGCTTACAATTACGCTCCCTACCTCTCTTTTCGCCAGAGCTTCGTTTGTCAGTCAGCAGGGTGTACCGCATGCAGGTGAATTTGGCTTTGGTTTAAAGATCTTGATGAACCACTTACACCCCAAGGTAGTTTGTTTATTTATGTAATAAGTCTACAAGAATTACGTATAACAACTTACGTCTATAGTGTGTAGTCTAAGCATAGCAGTGTTGCTTGGAGTCTCGGCCTGAAGGTTTTCTTTATTTTCAATACTGGAAATATTATTCATCATTATTATCCACTTTATAATTATTTTGTAATTTTTGTACAACACCAGACCCTAGGCGCGTCGCGTCTCTTTGGCGGGAAGTATGTCGACAAAGCCGCGCGCCCGTGCTATTTCTGTTATGAAACATACCTACTTCCACAATCTGATATTTAGACAATAATGATGAACATGAAAACGAATACTAGGTAGAAATTGACTTTATTACTTATAATACAAACCAATATTTACATGCTATTGTATATGTCTGAATCAAGCGATCTAAATCATATGACATAGGTATTGTATTAGCTTTGTAATGTACCCTGTTCAAATGAAAATAAATTATATTATTATTACTACTTAGACAGGATAAGCACACAAATAAAACTAGGATTTTTACATGACACTTTCACAGAAATCTCGTAATTTTTTTCTAGGTAGGTATTTAGGACAAGACGTAGTAAAGTAGGCAGATAAATAAATAAGTAGGAAGGAACTTACATTTTTTCCGAGATCTTTTGGCTTTCATATTTTTATAATGCGTACTAAACTTTCTTTTCCCTGGCAAATTCAAATTCAATCAGTCCTGCGAAAAAAACTCTCGATTACCGACTAGATACGTTTATGATATTGGCTATAGCATGTTGAAATCATGTTTCAAGCCTGAATTGATACATATTTTACAAGGTTCATAAAATAACCTACTCAACAAAGTATCTAATTCATTCTTTGTATTTTTTACGATTTATATACATTCATTATATTGGTAAATTAGTTATACTTACAGTTTTTCACAAAAAACACAAATTCACAACACGTAATTTTGCTGGAGCATCCGACGCGCGTGGTGTCACCTTGACATATAAAAACACACTGGCGATTAGCGGCGACCCAGAGTACTAATTCGTAATATCGGAATGTGCGTCATTTTTCATACATTTTTCTATGGAGAATTTACGTAAAACATATCTAGATTTTAGGGCTTTAAAAGAGGAAGTCTTTGTTTGTAAAGGTACAAAAAAAAAGTATATGTTATATTTATTGGTTTCTTCAGTGTTCAAAAAGTGTTTCTTTTTATCAATTTGTGTTGATTTATTGGGTTAAATCTGAAAAATA
The DNA here is from genome assembly GCA_937001555.2 of Hypsopygia costalis. Classification (NCBI taxonomy): domain Eukaryota; kingdom Metazoa; phylum Arthropoda; class Insecta; order Lepidoptera; family Pyralidae; genus Hypsopygia; species Hypsopygia costalis. The sequence goes on from OW443325.2 coordinate 784,879, forward strand.
CGAAGGCATGTTTTTGCATTTTTTCTCAATTTTGTGCGTTTGTTGACCTTTATTATAAAACAACTATTAGATTTTAAGAGTTTAATATAATCATACAATAATTTTTGGTCTTTGATTGTAATATATACAAATTATCATTGATATCAATCATATCTAAATAGGTTAAATATGAAAAATCGTAACACTCTTTTCACAGTTTTCACGATCTGGCCCCTTAATAACAATTATGACAACCCCCAAATATTGCAACTAGAAACATCGAAAATCTCTAAAAGATCTTTTTTTTTTTTCTGTGGTAATAAAAAACAAATGTTATTAGAAAACATGAAAAGTCAACTAATTGATATATGTTTGAAAAATAATTAATCAACCCCTTTTTTTTCTAATTTCCAATAAATTTGAAACTAAACGTCATAAATATTATACTAATCATAGATTCATTAATTAAAAATTTAAAAAAAACATAATTTTTTTTTTAGATAATCGATACTCATTCAAGTTTAATAATAGTCAACAAACTAAATGAGTTCTAGTTATTGTCGGAAGACCAGCGCTACATTGATAACTAAAGTAGCAGTTAAATTTAAACTATCGAATTAAAAGCTAGGAATCCGCAGGTAACGAATTAAAAAATAAAAGCTTCACAAACTATTGTAGATGCATAGGTATCGTTAATGTAATATTAATCGATTGAATAGTAAATATCAATTCGCGTTCCGGGCTCTATTAATTCAACCTTACACATTTTAGGTAACAGGCAAAATCGATTTTATGTATTTTTTTTAAATCGATTGTTTCTATAAACAATTACTTTGTCACGTCACTATTTTTCCCTCTCAAAATGTCTCAAATACATTTATTTATCTGAACAAGCTAAAACTATTTTGATAATCTATTAATTAACCTTTGAGTAATTTATAAGCAATCTGGAAATGAAGTAAACATTTTGTAAAATAAAGAGTTGTATCTATAATAAGGTACGTATCTATTTAAAGTTATGATAATGTTTTATTTCATATAAAATAACACTGTTAAACATTATGCGCAATTCAAATGTTTCTTGTTACAGGTTTAAAAGTTGATTTTATATTATGAAGATCCTGCATTACAAGAACTACGCATGTTCTGAAACTATACAGCTATTCAAGTACAAGAATATTGTAAAATGTAAACGCATCATTGAATGACTGAAAGTAACCTAAAATATTTGTAAACAGATATAATAATAGATGAATATGGTACCTACTGAATACTAAAGACTCAACTATGATATATAATATTGACTTCGTGATACGTATAAACTTATATTGGAACTACAGTGCAATAAAATTAATAAAATGAATGAACGGTCAAAATCTACCTATCAAGATATATAACTAATCTTGTTGTGATAGTATAATATTCCTTGTATGGAAATGTGGAGTGGTTATGAGTATTATATAATATAAAGTCATTCCACAAATGTTTACACAGTATTAAGTTAGCAGAGTGAAAAGTTGGCAAACAGTAGTAAAGTACGAATACCAGTCACAAAGGTGTATTTCTATCAAGAATTATGTGTACTGCATACAATACTATCCTTTGTGAGAGAGAAAAATAAAGATATATTATAATATTATGTAACAGTTAATCTGACCGAGTATACATAACTAAAGAAGCAAGATTTAACCACCCGGGGACTTGCTTTCTGTGATTTCAAAGCGGTTGTGAATTGAAGTCCACCACAAGACATCACATATACTATTATGTTCTGAAACCAGACATTTACATGAGAACTGAGTATATTTTGGATTGAAATTCATACTTTCGACAAGATTTATAAGAATTTGAATAAATATAAGTGTTTTGTGATATGTGTATAAGCAAATTGTGAAGTGAATAAATATCTATAGTGTTTACTTATTTATTTATTTTTTAAATAGTGACAATATCTATTTGATTATATTATTTTGTGGAGTATGGTTAAGTGAATAGGTAAATATTTTTGTTACATTTTGTTTTTCCTTATTTGGTTAGAAGTAAAATGCTTAACTATATATTTTTATGTTAATTACTAGTTTCATTCCACCGTTTCTTTAATATTCAATTCAATAAAAAGGAACTGATAGTGATTCATGTTTACTTCTAATGATTCGACAAAGATATTTCTGTTGAAGTAAAAACTAATTCTGAACTCAACCCCCAATTTATATAATAAAAGACAGATTGGTTAGCGTCATATGTGTAGCAATACAATAGAATCTAGTTAATTACTACAGTAATGAATCATACAGTTTTACCCGAACATATAATTTGAAGTAAGTAATAAGTTGTTTTGTCGCATGATAATTCTGTAGATGCAAGAACTAATTTGGAACTAGTATGAGTAATAAATACATGACTATAATAATAATAATTATTTCCTACGGTTGGTAGGAATATAGCAAGCACTGTATTTTATTATTTTAAATGCCTGCGCAGTTAACTAAAATGTTCAGATTTATTAATATCTTATGATTTCTACTTTTAGATGTATATTCTACTGCATAAATTAATTACATTATATATATATTATGTGATAATAATCACTCAGCATGTTTTAAAATAAAGTTTTACTATTATGAATTCTTTTTCTTTTCTTTGTATCGACAAATACCTCAGAAATACCTGTAAAATCATTGCTCGATTTGAAACTCAAGTATTTATTTATAACTATTTCCTACTGCTTCTGTCTAGTACATTTTATTCAATTAACGGCCTAATATTATGTATGTCAAGTAAATCGCTCAGATTTCTAAGAGAACTTCTTTCATAAGTAGGTTAATTTTAATTTCAATACCAACCCCCTGTCTCTATAACATTTTAATTTCAATACCAACCCCCCATCTCTATAATTTAAACCCATAATTATTATATATAGTATTAGATGTATATATTATGTTTAATAGAACATACATACATTTATTTAACTCAACATAGCAAATAGAGTATTAGTGTTTTCAGCATTATAGATACAGATTTTTCTTGATTGATTTGACAACTACCTAGAGCATTTCCGGAGTGTGAACTTGAACTAGAATATTTTTGTTATTTTACCTGCCTATACTAATGATTTTGCACTAATGAATGTAATAGTACTGCGCTAACTGTTTTTTTTCTCAAGAGAACGCTTGTCATACCCTCATTACACTAATAAAATGTTATAAAATATGTCTGAATTTTCTTTATTAGTTACTGTATGTAATACTTTCAGCCAACGTCAATGTAATCTGTATTGGTGTTAACCGACCTTTAATAATGTGTCATACAACTGAACCGCTTCTCTCATCCATTTTCACGAGCAACAAATTGTGACTTTTAGTCACTTGATATAGATCTTTACATCCTGGTCATATGGCAGCAAATTGTAACGACCCCCCTCGAAATAATTGATGTACGCTACTCCCCTGAACGTCTCATCGGCCTACTACCTTCTTGGCAAGTTTATATGCGCTTATAGGCTCTTACACCCCACTCCTACAAGAGTACACCTGTAAAATATACCCCATGACGAAGTATACCCTGTTCTTCTGTTAACCGGATGTGATATTAATAATTTGGACCGTGTATTTGGCAGTGTGATCATCTAGAGTGGACCCTTATATTGTTGTTGTGACCGTTAGTAAACCCAGGACTTTGTGAGTGAATTATGGTTCATTGCATGACACTTTAACACAAGAATCCTTACATTTTTATTAGCTAAATAGTACCAACAAACAACCTATTGGAATCACTAATACAGCTTTGCAGTGGTTTTAGACGTGCAGTTAGGCCCGTGCCTTTTACATTATTTTGCAAACTGTGGTGGCTCCGCCGTTCTGTCTGATGAGGATCATCGGCATCTTAATATAGGCCTCTGATCCAGTCAGCCCTACACCCTCCCCTTCGGAACTCGGGTTCCATCCAGGTACCCAGCCATGATTCCACAGGGTGAAGCTACTTTCTTACTTTACAACTGCCAGTTGCATTATATGCAATTGGAGGTAATATATCAATGCAAACGCGAATTGTTGAAACTGCTTCGCTGTATTATGGTGATTTTATCACCAAAGTGATGTGGGTTAATACCCAAGTCAGTAGAGCCTAAATTGGCTAGTATTTGAAGGGTTCACCAAAGTGATGTGGGTTAATACCCAAGTCAGTAGAGCCTAAATTGGCTAGTATTTGAAGGGTTAATTCCCTTAGGTATTAAAATAGTAATGGTTATCCAACGATGATAGGCAAAACGCCTTAGTAAAGCCTAAATTGGCTAGTATTTGAAGGGTTAATTCCCTTAAGTATTAAAATAGTAATGGTTATCCAACGATGATAGGCAAAACGCCTTAGTAATTGCATGGTGATTCCTCTGGTGCCACTGAACAGTCAGGGCCAATAATGTTGTATGTAGATGATGTGTACAATCAAGCTTAGCAAGTCTCCAAGCCACGTGTCGTTATTATAACACAGCTGACGATCAGAGGCTCTATTGAATCACACTGAGGTCAACTTATTGAGGGTAGCCATTGAAACTGCCGTATGCTATGAATTGTACAATATGGTGGGTTATTATTACCCATAAAAATAATATGTTTCGGCGGATTCCTGTGCCGTAATATGTATTTAATAGGTCAAGACGAACAGCGACAGCCAGGGTTATCACCAAAGCCGTAATAAGTATTTAATAGGTCAAGACGAACAGCGACAGCCAGGGTTATCACCAAAGCTTTCACATTTGAATAAATAGAAAATATAATTGTGCAGTAAAGAATTATAACAGTGAAGCCAAATTAGAACAATAATGAATTGGAAACGGCTCACCAAACTTCCTTGACAGCTCTGCCAGTCCTTCTTCATAAGTGCTCTGGTATCTACCTTACACTTAAACTATTCTCGACGATTCTCAGCTCCAAGCTTCAACCTCTCTCCAGCGTCTCCCAACCAAAAGTGAATTCCCTCGCTCATCATCTCAGCCTTCAAGGCTCGCGTCCTCCCACCCCTCCATACGCTATTCGCGCGAATCTGCCGCCAGCCAATGCCGATATATTTCCGCATTTAACATCAGTACATGTTTTATCAAAATGTCCCAAAATATGGGTTAATTGAATTAATAATTCGTTTTATAATCTAATTAGATTATTTTAGCATCTTTGGCTTGAACTGCCCCAGTAACTCCATTCAAATCATTCGAAGTATCATAATTGACAATTACTTTTTCTCATATTAATTTATAAATTAATATAAAAATATTTATTTAATTCATGAATCAAATTATAAAAGATAAAATCAAACCAATTGAATTATTTTCTGTTTGATTTACATTTATTAAACTAATATTTAAGTTTTTATTTCAAAACCACCCGAACAAAACCATAGATTCATACCACAGATTAAAATCATAATTTATCTTGTGTGAACCAAGATCACTTAAAGGTAGCGTACCCACGTGCAAGACGGTCTGTACCGTTACAAGTTATAAATATTCTCATCATCATCATCATTATCAGCCTGTATCTACCCACTGCTGGATATAGGCCTTCCCCAATGCTTTCGACTTTGTTTTATGCGAAATAATATATTGCGAATAAAAAAATCTAACTAGTGTTGTAAGCCAATATCGCCATCGCGTGACATAGAGCTATAAAACTAACAGACGTGTGGACAGACTGCGCCTCTACGTGTAATATAATTTAATCACTCCATTAACTTCCTAGTGAATAGTTACATTCGTAACATAACACTACGCTAATTAGCATTCTGCTAACTAAATAATAGAAATGTGACTATATGAATGCTTGTCACGATTTTTCAAAAGGTAAATGGATTGGAATTTTTTCGTAAGTATGCTGTGTTTGTGCTGCACACTAGCGGTATGATAACAATTACATCCGCTAGGTGCAGAGAGAATACATTGTAAGTGCACAAGAAGTTCACTGTTAAGTTGCCAGTCAGCCGCTTGTGTCTATAGATGGGTTTATTTATATAAAGGTCCACCGTGCTTCTATGTCGAAACAGAGGCATGCGTTATTAAAAAAAAAACCGGCCAAGTGCAAGTCAGACTCGCGCACGAAGGGTTCCGTACCATTATCTATAAAAACGGCAAAAAAATCACGTTTGTTATATGGGAGCCCCCTTAAATATTTGTTTTATTTTTATTAAATAATTTACTTTTAAAGTGAATATATAACTAAATATAATGTGAGTCAAGCATCTACCTATTACCGTTATCAATTGCGAGCAAAACGAGCAAAAAAAAAAAACCGGACAAGTGCGAGTCGGACTCGCCCACCGAGGGTTCCGTACGTAGGATCATTATTAAATTTGATATTTTTCATTATAAATAAGAAATAATACGTCGAAAAAAATAAATAAAATATATTTTGCAATGTGTACATCAAGCCCTTTCATGTGATACCCCATTTGAACTAGTAGCTTCAATTTTAAATTTCGACACCCCATAAAAATATAGACCCCCTATTTTATGATCTATTTATAAATGTATAGTTTTCAGATTTATTGTACTTGTAGTCTATAACGATGTTATTTGCCAAATTTCATAGTTCTAGGTCAACGGGAAGTACCCTATAGGTTTTGATTCCCTTGAATGTGTCGAAATATGCGTTTTTTGCTGAATAAACGGCCGTAACTTTTTTTTACGTAAACTTAGCAGTTTGATTTTTTTACAACTTCATGGGACCGTAGACCTAAGTATACAGTTCAAATTTCAGCTTGATAACTCCACGCATTCTCGACATAGAAATTCTTGACAGACAGACAGACAGACAGACGGACAACAAAGTGATCTTATAAGGGTTCCGTTTTACCTATTGAGATACGGAACCCTAAAAATCACGTTTGTTGTATGGGAGCCCCCTTAAATATTTATTTTATTCTGTTTTTTAGTATTTGTTGTTATAGCAGCAACACAGAGCAACAGAAATACATCATCTGTAAAATTTCAACTGTCTAACTATCACGGTTCATGAGATACAGCCTGGTGACAGACGGACGGACGGACGGACGGACGGACGGACGGACAGCGGAGCCTTAGTAATAGGGTTCCTTTGAGTACGGAACCCTAAAAACGATGTGAAGAAATTTTTACAGGATCAGTAATGCGCGATGCTGGTGACGGTGTTGCACGTATCCACATAAGGATCAGGAATACAACTTTTTAAATGGCTAGGCCGAATGGCTAGTAATGGCTATATTGACTCCGAGGTCGCAGGTTCGATCCCTGCACAAGACAAACATTTGAGTGCATGAATATATCTGTTTGACTTGGTCTGGGTGTTTTCTATGTGTTATAAGTATGTATTTACAAAAAAAATGAATTTAAATCCATGTATCAGTTGTCAAGCACCAATAGTACAAGCTTTGCGCTTAATTTGGGTCTAGATGACGATGTGCAAATTGTCCAGAAATATTTATTTATTACTATTTAAAACATTGCATGTATATTTACATATATAGATGATGAATAGCACAAGAAGCATTGTTATATATGTATTTGAATATTAATATATTCCTGTATTATATTGACTCGGGTCCTTGACCGATCGGTTTCGCGAATAGTAGGTTTGCAGAATTTATAAAGAAGTTCATGATTTCCATTAAATCGCTGGTGTTGAGCCGACGGGGCGATATCGCGGTCGCGTGCCACAGAGCTATAAAACTACTAGACACGTGTAGACAGATTACACCTCGTATGTCGAATATATCTCTGTTTTTGCGAGTGGAAATATAGGCGCAGTTGAAGCTAGTTTCTAACTTTAGTTTTATTGAAGTAAAAACCTTATTTATTCGCGTTGTGGATAAATTTTGTGGCTAGTGACTGAGACTGATCTGTCACGCTGGGTTCTGTAACGCTCTTTTGGATAAACTCGGTAGGGAGGGAGCGAGAAGGAGCGAAAGATGAAGATTTCACTGCTGTTTTGTGATCAAGCACATACTGTTTTATGTTGGTACAGATTTAGGAGCATTACATAACACTATGTTAAAGGGTGGCAACGGATCGGCGACCCCTTGGTGCTGCTGAGCTCCATGGGTAAGTGATTGCTTTCCACCAGGTGATCCACATGCTCGTTTGACCCCCATATATAAAAAATACATAGATTTTATATAATACGTAATTGAACATCACGAGAGAGGGTTCTCTCTAACCTAACAAATGACATAAATTGTAATATATACCCACCTGTATTTATAAACTGTGTTTATTATTCAATTAAATGCAATCATGCTGAACGAGTTTTGGGGTGTAAGTAATTCATCAACATCTTTGAACCAAAGCCAACTTCACCTGCACGCGGTGCTCCCTGCTGACTGACAAACGAAGCTCTGGCGAAAAGAGAGGTAGGTAGCGTAATTGTAAGGTACCCGACTGGGGAATGTACCTCCACCTCACAGAATACCGCAGCCAAATAACAATTCCCTTGAGGGTTGTTATGTTCCTGCGAGTGAGTGAGGTCACCAGAAAGGAAAGAGATGCTGCGTTGGCAGCGGGGGTGGCGCGCTATATTTTATGTTGCGAGCGTTAAAATGGCTAATATAGCTACGGCAACCGCTTCACATCAGGCGGGCCGTATGCTTGTAGGCCGTATGCCGTATGCTTGCCACCCGACGTAGTATACAAAAAAAAAAGTTATCACAATTGAGTTATTTTAATTAGACAATTGTATTTATAATAGCAATTTTAATTAGACAATTGTATCTAAAATTGCAAAATATAATTTAGGTAGTTAAAACCTGTACATATTACTGCCCTAACCAAACAAGTATCTTCATCATCTTTGCTATCGTCTATAAAACTCGTTTGGTTAGGGCTCGTTTGGTTTTCTTTGCTATCGTCATTTATTTATTTATTAAAAACTTTACTGTTATCCATACTAATGTCAGTGTATGAATTCCTTTACTAGAAATAACTCACGAGCACAATAAATCTCCAATTTAAATGTAACATTTTGTTTTCCATACATTTCACAATATCAAAAATACAGCAGTAAACTTAAAAGAACTCTTCAAACAATCATTGAAATATTACTTTTTAATCGTCTTGCCGAAACGTGACTTAACGAACGTCACGTTGTAAAAAAATATTTTTATTTCAAAGAACAAGAAAACATAGAAATTAGAAGATTTCGACTTGACGGGGCTTTACGTAATGCACTTCATTTTCCGCCTATATTGCTATTGCCCCTTTTGTGTAAGATGTCGAAATAATATGGTTTTTAATGAACATGATTATGGCAGCTTGTTATTAAGGACTTATTTATTAATAGCCTGGCAGAATAGATTGGAAGTATTGTCTAGAATATGATAAACGAGACCTCAAATTATTGTAAATTATGAATGAATGAATGAATGATATTTATTTCACATAAGTTGTGGTTACAAAGGTGGAACACATAGTACAGTAATAAGATTGCACACTTAACCGGTATCGGCATGCAAAAAAGTTTAACTAACAAATTGTATTAAACAAATTAAATTAATTACAAAAACAAATTTAAATAACAAATTGTATTAAACAAATTAAATTACACGATAATGTTATGTCAATTTTAATTGTCAAAATTCCAGTACAATAAAATATTTATCAAATTAGAATATAAGGTCAAAGTATAACCATATGTCAGAACGTCGTTATGTTACAAGATAATATGTCAATACGATACAAATTACATCAATTGTTAATTAGAATTATTAATTATATTAATTAGCGTTTCAACCCCGGCTGGGTCCGTGTGAGATAACATGTATTATCTATATATATAAAAAAATATTCCTATTTCCCTTTGTGACATCATCACGCGTGAACGGCTAGACCGATTTCGCTAATTCTTTTCATGTTGTAATTGTTAGTGTCAGGAGAATTGGTCCTAGTGATACAACCAATATTTATTATGGTACAACTGATCGCAAATTAGTGTCACTAGTACCATTGATGGTACTAGAGATACAAAGTTGTGTCACTTGTACCATCAATGGTACTAGTCAATGGTACTACTGATCCGGAGGGAATATTTCTATGAAAAAAAAAAAAAAGAAACTTGAGCGGAAAATTAGAAAATTTTGAGAAAACGGAACGACCATAATATCAACTTTTCTAAGGTAACTTTATGTCGTTTGACAGAACTGTCAGTCATTTGACAGGTTGCACGAAACCTTTCGAATTCAATAGTCATTGTTAAGAAGACAGGACAACGTCTGTCGGGACAGCTAGTACATAATAAACCTTCCGAAAGACATTTTCTAAGTATTAAACGAATGTACCTATTTAAAAAATATATTTAAGGCTAACGTAAGTTCATAATTTCACTAGTTCATAATTTCAAGTTTCACACAAGAGTGGAGGCCGCGCGTAGGACGACGAAGTGTTGGGCGCCCTCCCTCTAGATGGTCCGATGACCTAAAGAGAGCGGCTGGGAGCGGCTGGATGCGGAAGGCGGAGGATCGTATCTGGTGGAAAGCATTGGGGAATGCTTATATCCAGCAGTGGGTAGATACAGGCCGATGATGATGATGATGATGAAGTTCATAATTTCGGATTTTCAATCAACATTTATTCGACTATGTTATTCGAGTCGTAAACTTTGTCTCGTTTTACTCTTGTTTTGTTTACTTTTATGAAATGAAAAATATTTCAAAATATTTGTGATATTGGTCGTCTGTTTTGAAATGAGACGATTTAAAAATAAACGACCAAAATCACTCACACAGGTATAAATACATACAACAGGAAAATAAAACAGGAGTAAAATGTTTAGTGTAAACTAATAGTAAAATGTTCGTGATTTTACTTTTATTGAGCAAAGTAAAGCGAATCGTGTAACGCATTGAGAAGTGATATACTCGTAGATTAAGTGCTCAATTATAACTCATTTTTTTGTCAATGCTTCAGAATGCATGTTTATCGCATCGAACTTTGTTTGAAAATGCAAAATTACGACGGGGCCTTAAGTACATTTATCAGTTATCTATTAGCCTAACTACAAGCTTGAAACTGCTTAGCTGAAAAAAATAAATATCATAGAATATTTAAGAAGTACAGCAATACCAGAGATTATGACACCTTTAACTTGTTACGCCAGAGGTGTAAGCGCCTCATACGTAATGCTATTCGGACTATCTAAAATATGTAGAACAATCTTTAAATTCTAATATAAGCAATTTCGAAGATATGTGAATAGCAAGAGAAAAATCAACTCCATACCATCAGCTATTAAAACACGGGACTAGGGTAGCTTCAACTCCTGATAGTATATGCGAGCTATTTTCTGTTTACTATAGCTCTGTATAAGAGACTACAACCCCTTAACATAATAATGATAATTCTTCTACTTATCATAACTATACTTTAGATTCTGCTACAATATCTGGATAATGACTAATGATCTATATAACGACGTGTCGAGTACTGCAACCAGTCTCGACATATTCCATCTGAGCCTTCGAAAATTCCAGAACTGCTTAAAATATATCTTTCATTCCAATCTGGCTCAGTGAGGCGCAGCATATTGCCTTTTGTGCGTAATTCATAATAAGTAATGTTGTATTTAGTAGATTTAAACTGTGTTTCGTTTTTAAATAATTTTTATACAAATAGTAATGTGATGTGCACATATAGAAGTATACCTTTGTACGCGTATGCGTGTGGGTGGATGCGTAATATGTGTCTGCATGTATGTGAAATATGTGTGTGCATGTATATGTGTATATGCATGTGTATGTGTATATGTATTTGTATATGTTTGTGCATGTGTGTGTATGTATGTGTACATGCATATATGTATGAATGTGTGTGTTTATATGTGTGTATGCGCGCGTGCGTTCGCGCGCTCGTATGTGTGGCGTATTCGCATATATTACATATGTATAGACATTGACGAGCTCGGTGGCGTAGCGGTCAATGACGCGGCTTCGACACCAACGCTCGTGGGTTCGATTCCCACATAGGACAAACATTTGTGTGCATGAACATGTCTGTTTGTCTTGGTCTAGGTATTTTCTATGTATCATGAGTATGTATTTACAAAAAAAATGTATTTATCGTATGTTTATCAGGTGTCTAGTACCCATAACACAAGCTTCTCTTACTTTGGGGCTAGATGGCGCTGTCTAATTTGTCTGACAATAGATAAGAGCGCTAAATTATTAATGCTGTGTGGACGTAATGTTATTGGATTTCAGTTCGGATATAATAAGCATTATTTATAAGTTATACTAGAAAAACTGTAATCTGTATTGTACACCTAAATAAATAAATAAAATAAAAATAAATAAACGAAGCAAGTATATGAGTCGCACTTTAATTGAAAGGGTTTAGAGCGAAATCCATCACTCAACTGCGTGTTGACGGAGCCCAGTGTTTTCAAGCTGGCGAAAGACCATTGATATGGCTTAATAATTACTGTCATCTAATAACATGTATCGAACCCCACAGCACGAAAAATTTAATTAATGTGTTTCGCATATCAGATTTATTTATTATCCATTTTTATTTATATTCGCTTATCAGACTTATATATTACCTTTCGTTTGGTACATATATCGTAGGGGATATATGACAAATTGCTATTTTGTGGCGGCCGCCATTTTGGTACAAAAACAGGGACATTTACATAAGAAAGAGATGAATAAGGTTGGGTAGAGTGCGTACGTCATACAACCTTTAAATAAATTAATCTGGATTTGTCCTATATCCGTTTTAATAACGATTTATATTTTAATCTCCAGAGGCATCTAAAGTTAGTTGATTTGCGACTAGTTTTTTATAAGTGCAAATTGTTACACATGGAATTAAAATGAGCGCGTACTGGGCTGTTCCAAAAATAAACCTTATGAGACTTCTTCTTAGTCGTACGCTCCTGGCGGATCGGTCGTGGTCATGGCTCGCCTGGCAATTTGGTTACGGCCTCTGCGAGACGCCTCCATCTCTCTCTATTCGTGGCATTACGTGTGCATTCAGTGAGGGAACACTTGGTAGATGATTTAATCAGGTCTGTCCATCTTCTGGGTGATCGCCCTCGAGAACGTTGCCCTTCGACTCTTCCCTGTACCATCAAACGTTCCAAAGAGCTTTCGTTGCGGATGATATATCCAAACATCATAAGGATGATCGCACTTGCACAATCGACGAAAGCCTTTGTTTGATACGAAGCTCTTTCAAGATGGAGACGTTAGTGCGAAGAGATAAGAGACATTCCCATGTAATTTTACTATGATTTGACTATGGGTTGATTTGGTATGGAACTTGGGAGTCTTTTTTTGTTTTGTTCCTAATTTGTAAAGACAAGGTTTGTTTGTGTAAAAGAAAATTTTGGAAAGTCTAAACAGTGACACCGAGCGATGCCAAGCCTGGTCCCTAGTTTAAATATTAATGAAAAAGTTGCATCTAAATCTAATATTATATAATTATTAAATCTAAGTATTTAAATTTAATTATTGCTTCTGTTTGTGTGTATTGATAGCTAGAGACAGGCGCCACCACTCGTGCAACGACAACGTGCGAGTGATGCCCATGGCTATAGGCTATGGTAACTATTTTCCATAAGGCGGGAAGTGTGCTTATTTCCCACATTATATACCACTATACAAAAGTAAGTTAGAGACGCACAGTAGAGTAAAAAAAATAGCATAACATGTCCATCTAATACATAAACCGCACGACTACTGCACATAAAATTCGAAAGTTCTACATATCTAGTTGAACACAGTGTAAAATATTTTTACAGTAGCTCCCGCAAAAGTACCAGTTAACTATTTAATTTATATGATACAAGTATACCAGCTTATACTGGGCGAGTTTAAATCTCGTACGAAGTTAATTGGAATAGTTGGGTGGAGTATTTTTATCGGATACAGTTTTAATCGAGTCGACTTTTGGCAGCATTCTTTTTCCGGAGAGTTGCAACATTTTGCGATTAACATGTTTTACTGGTGGCGGAAATTCACGTTTTATTACTGTTCTTGTATCCCCGTCATTTTTAGGTTGGTATTTACATTATTTTTTGTTTTGTAGTATGCAATTTGTAACGAGGTATCATTTTACATACCTATTTAATTTATAAAAAAAATATTTGGTGTAAAATGGATGAGAGATTATTAATTTTATTACTAAGGCTAATAGTGTGTGGGGTAGGGACTTGAGTCCCTACCCCACACACATCCCTTTTTCTGGACTTAAACAATTGTCAAATTTTTATATTAACGTAAGTCATGACCTAACTCGACGGAGTTCTTCTTCAAGGTTTCATTCCTGTTTTCAACACATAAGACAAATCTAAATTAACCGAAAAACAACTTTTACACAGATTTTCTTTGATATTTCATGAATAAATCTTAAGAAATGGTTTATATTAAATAAAAGGTGTGCACAATGAAACAATCGATACAAGACTGATGTTTATTGAATAACGGTTGTCGGAGAAAACATTAGTTTAGCCTACCCACACTATTACAATATATACCAAGAAATTTCTTGATATTACATTTTGCCCTTAACATTATACGTATAAGAGGATATGAGGGGCTCGATGGCTTCATTATGCGTGTCAGTCTAACCAAACAGGCAAGTTTTTTTTTTTTTTTATACTACGTCGGGTGGCAGAGAAGCATACGTCCCGCCTGATGTGAAGCGGTTACCGTAGCCATATTAACCCTTACAACATAAAATATTGCTCGCGCGCCGCCACCCCCGCTGCCAACGCAGCATCTCCTTCCTTTCTTTCTGGTGACCTCACTCACTCGCAGGAACACAACAACCCTCAAAGGAATTGTTATTTGGCTGCGGTATTCTGTGAGGTGGAGGTACATTCCTCAGTCGGGTAGCTTACAATTACGCTCCCTACCTCTCTTTTCGCCAGAGCTTCGTTTGTCAGTCAGCAGGGTGCACCACGTGCAGGTGAAGTTGGCTTTGGTTCAAAGATCTTGATGAACCACTTACACCCCAATCTACCGAAGCCTGTCTATCGAGGCGTTTCTTTATCTTGAACTTCTCCGTGCTTCGTTAATTCAGCGATCCTGACTGTTGCCATTAGATGACAGTCGTTAAGTCAAATCATTGGCCTTTGGGAGCCTTAGAAACACTGCCTCTGCCAATCCGCAGTTGAGCAGCGTTGTGGAGTATGTTCTAAACCCTTTCAATTAAGGGGAGGTCCGTATCCCAGCAGTGGAATGAAGAAGGGTCGATGACGTATTATACCTATCGATAAACATTTCACATTTCATCGCCCAAGTAAACAAAGGTCCTATCACAGACCATAAAGGTTCTATCAATATTACATTGGGCATTAAAGTTTGAGGGTATGACAGCTTTAACAAAAGATCTGTCAATCGATATTGTCTATCGAATTGTCGATATCTTGATATCATATATACATCCGGTATATGGGAAATCTACTTCTTAAAGAGTTTAACTGCTTTGTGAGACTTTGTGACGTCAATAAAATGTTTGTTTTTATACTAAATCGAGTGCCAAATAAGCATACGACTCATCTGATATAAAATAGCCATACGCTAGCAATGCTCCTTGTATTTGGTGGAAAGCATTGAAGAAGGCTTATATCCAGCGGTGGATATATACACGCTGATGATTAGTTGGCATTAATCCTTGTTATTTAATTGGGATGTACGTAAGTTATTCATTATCATCTACCCTGCTTGTGGTGGATAGTACTTCTACCTCATAGAATACTGCAGCCAAATAACAATTCCTTTGAGGGATGTTATGTTCCTGCGAGTGAGTGAGGTTACCAGAAAAAAACAAAGGAAGGAGTATAGGCTGGCAACGAATTGGCGACCCTTTGGTGTTGCTGATCTCCATGGGCGGTGGTAATTGATTTCCATCAGGTGACCCACATCGTTTGCCCCTCTCTTATATATAAAAAAAAACCTGGAACGGACATATTGGTTTTTTTATGAAAACAATTTGTATTGAAGAATTGTGACAACATTTCTTCAAAAGAAGAACGAACAACATCTAAAACTAAATAAACAGTTCCGATAATAGCACTCGGCAGCTGTACATAACGGTGTTTCCTCACGAATGAACCGGGTTCGACCCCGGTTCGTGCCTCGGACGGTTTGCCGTATTGATTCTGCGAACAAAGCGGTGAGTGACTGAAAAACTGAAAAATGTGGGTCATTTTCGATTTTCCGCATCGAAGAACGGTTGGCGGTTGAATAAATAAATTCTACGTACAGTCCGCTAAATGGATCATAAACGGTTACCAACTGCTAACGACTGTTTTCTTTCGCCGTTTAAAATGTTTTTTCTTCACTAGTAGCCGCCTGCGGCTTCGTTCGCGTGGATTTAATAAAATAACAATTGTACTAATAAGTTCGCTTAACAAAATGCACCATACACCACATTTTAAGTTACATCTCGAATAGATATCGTAATAATAGTTTATGAAACTGTTGCATAATAAAAAACGAGCTTAAGCGGGTTCTTAAAAAACGAGCGTGAGTTTATTTTATATTATGATAATAGCATCACACGAGTATTTTAAGACCAAATTATGTGCAATTTCATTACTACTTTATCTAATCTCATGAAATAGATAATAATAATATTTTAAATAAATCCATGAAGTAAATTTTTGTTAGGTACTTATTAATCCAATTGCAGATCGAGCATGCGTGCTGCGCAGCCCGAGTCAGTCGGCGTCGCGTTCACAGATTATGTAGATTTTTTTTGCAAAGTTGCAATGCAAATGCATTGCATCGAAAAATAACTTTAAAATTTTATTTTGATGGCTTATGCGTAAAAGACTGACATTAAGATTCTGTATTAATCTCAAAATATCAGTATGAGAGCAGATAAAGAATATTTTTTGTTTATTTTTGTATCCAAGATGTCTTGCAATTATTCACTTCGCAGTTGTTTGTATACACTCCAGATTACTGTAACCTTTTGACCTTTAATCTATATCTATATATATAAAAGAAAGTCGTGTCACAACACTTATAACTCGAGAACGGCTGGACCGATTGCCATGATTTTTGATTTGTTGGATTTGTTTCCGTCCCGAATAGCAGAATAACTCTTAAAAACATTGGAAAATTCTCGAAAAAATAAAATAAAAGAAAAAACATTTTCCCATACAAATGAAAGTGTTAGTTGAAAAAGGGATTACGATATTTATTGGTTGTCAAATATCAAAACGTCAAATCGATTGGTGTCACTTTTATGTCGCGAAAGTTGTCTGTGATTTGTTATGAAATTTTAAAAATGTCAAATCGATAGGGGTGAAAACGCTTTTCCCATGGGGTTCGAGCGCAAGAATCAAATCAGAGTAAACATCACAAGAAATGACAATTACAAATCACCAAAATGATAAAACCTATTTCAAAACTAAAAAAAATAAAACAAAACGTTTTTTTTAAAAAAAATTAACAATAAGGAAATCTTTATTTTTATGAAATCTTCAGTTTTTATGGATACGGGTCTTCCCTCAACCGAAGGGGTTTAGAGCGTACTCCAACACGCTGCTCAACTGCGGGTTGGCGGAGGCCAGTGTTTTCGAACCGCCTAAAGGCTAAAGACTTAACTTAACGACTGTCATTAAATGATAACAACCGGGACCGACAGCTTAACGTGCCTTCCGAAGCACGGAGGAGCTCAAGATGAGCTAATGATAACAACCGGGACCGACGGCTTAACGTGCCTTCCGAAGCACGGAGGAGCTCAAGATGAGCTAATGATAACAACCGGGACCGACGGCTTAACGTGCCTTCCGAAGCACGGAGGAGCTCAAGATGAGCTAATGATAACAACCGGGACCGACGGCTTAACGTGCCTTCCGAAGCACGGAGGAGCTCAAGATGAGCTAATGATAACAACCGGGACCGATGGCTTAACGTGCTTTCCGAAGCACGGAGGAGCTCAAGATGAGCTAATGATAACAACCGGGACCGACAGCTTAACGTGCCTTCCGAAGCACGGAGGAGCTCAAGATGAACTAATGATAACAACCGGGACCGACGGCTTAACGTGCCTTCCGAAGCACGGAGGAGCTCAAGATGAGCTAATGATAACAACCGGGACCGACGGCTTAACGTGCCTTCCGAAGCACGGAGGAGCTCAAAATGAGCTAATGATAACAACCGGGACCGACGGCTTAACGTGCCTTCCGAAGCACGGAGGAGCTCAAGATGAGCTAATGATAACAACCGGGACCGACGGCTTAACGTGCCTTCCGAAGCACGGAGGAGCTCAAGATGAGCTAATGATAACAACCGGGACCGACGGCTTAACGTGCCTTCCGAAGCACGGAGGAGCTCAAAATGAGCTAATGATAACAACCGGGACCGATGGCTTAACGTGCCTTCCGAAGCACGGAGGAGCTCAAGATGAGCTAATGATAACAACCGGGACCGACGGCTTAACGTGCCTTCCGAAGCACGGAGGAGCTCAAGATGAGCTAATGATAACAACCGGGACCGACGGCTTAACGTGTCTTTCGAATCACGGAGGAGCTCGAGGTAATATAAACCCATCCGTGTACAGGCTACGGTCGACGTTGCTTAACTTGCGTGTTCAATTAGACTGACACGCGCAATGACGCCATCGAGCTTCTCTATTATTTTCTACTATTCATTGTTTTAATTCCATAAAATCATAAATTTTGTTCAGCTAATATGTACCACGACATTCATTGATTGTTAGGCGGTACGAAGTTCGCCGGGACAGCTAGTGATATATAAAGATGAATCCCCATTTCCCTTGGTCATGGCATCAGGCGTGAATGGGTGGACCGATTTCATTAATTCTTTTTTGTTCTATTTGTTTTGTCTATACATGAGAAGGTACTTACCAAAGAAAAAAATAAGAAAGGTGCGCAGAAAATTTAAGAAAACCGATATAAACTATTCTAATGTAACTTTATGGACCTGTCAGTCATTTGAGAGTTTGCGTGAAACCAATTCAAATTTAATATCCATTGTTAGCAAGACAGGACAACGTCGATCGGGTCAGCAGTAACTAATAATAATAACCTTGTGAACTTTAATAATTTCTACGTCATACAGTCATAAACTTGCTTCTCTCTCACTCGCAGTCAAAAATAATGCAGACTCCAAAAGCCGTCAGCCAGCTCCAGTAAACAAAATATCAACTTCATAAACCCAATTCCAGTGAAACGGCAACTTGTCATTCAGGATTCTGGCGGTTGTCTAAACGTTGGAACTGTCACCCCAGCCCGCCCAACTTGTCACGGAATTTCAAACACGGTAATCTCAACTTTACTGCCTTTGTATTTAAAGTTATATCCACTGCACAATTTTGGAGCTGGTGTATATAATTTGTGACTATTTCGGCTTATAAATGACCACAGAGATGTCTCACTGTAAACAAACTTCAACATTGCCTTTAAACAAGTAGCTATAAGGTACGCATTCAATAGCTGCTAGCTGCTGTGGCTACGAAGTCGCGAGTTCGATTCCCGCACAAGAAAAATATTGTCTTTATAATGAATATGACTGTATTAGGAGCAGAAAGCAGAAGATACGTTGGTTGTGTGGGTTTAGGGCATATATTTACTAGCGAATATCAAGATACAGAAACTTGGCCGACATTACATGGAAAACAATAGAACTACAATTTTCTCTGTCAAGTATAAAATAACTAATCTAAAACCAAAGAATCTAAAATAAGTATATATATAAAAAAGGTCGTCTGGGTTTCTCTACCGGCAACTTCTACCGGCACTTGTATGTCTTCTTTCAGTCGCTATGAGATAAATTAAATAAATAGTGGGTCCATCATACTGTTGCTCAATTTATAACTCTGGGAGGAAATTTTAAGGTTAAAGTTTTTTCATTTAAACTCGTTCCGTCGTCGCCTTTATGTGAATGTTCTACTGCAAATTATAACAATCAGCACACCGTGTTCTCTACGCGTGTGATCTTAGGCGACGGAAGCGGAACTGTTGTGAAATGTTTAAATACCTTGCATGTCGCATTCGGGGTAGTATGCTATTCTGATTTGTAAGCAACAAGGTTGTACCAAGTATTTAGATGATTTTATAGTTTAAATTATAGGAATCGACGTGTTAGGTAATAATTTACTGGTTTAGGTCCCCAATAGTGTTACCTAAATATTTAAAATCCGTGGTGCACGGCAGTTGAGCTTCACTTGTACAGCTATCTCTTTTGGCTTTAAATGGCTTATTTGCCATATTGCTGTCTCTCACATTGCCAAGAAGGGAAGTCAAGTTCCAAAATTTCCTACTAATTTCTTCAGATTAAATTCGTTGTGAATTCCAAAGCAGACGTGGTTTTATCCCCGGGACTACGGTGAACGTCTTTGTTCATTGCCTTTTTGGCGGATGCCGCTATATATCCTGGCTACACATTAGACCCAGTGACGGGAATATGTGGTAGGCCAATCCCGTATCTATGTCTTATAAGCAGTGATCGGCGTTAGTAGTGCCATTACGCGGGATTTGTGACCGTTGTCTTAATATGGATATGCCTCCCAAATCCCGGCATTTTCATTAAACAATTTTATTTAACTTTGAATTATTTTAGTATTATTTGTATTTTACGTACCTATTTATATGCTTTACCATGCTATTATTTAACGTAACATAACTTTTATTTTATTGTTTTTCTTAACTGTTCGTCTGGAGAATTATTTTTTCTAATTTCTATATAATCGAATTTTCACACCGAGTTAAAAAACCGAGTAAGTGCCACTTCAAGTCGCGTGTGCCATGTCGGGTCCCAAACAAGTACAGTGCCAATAAAAAGCGGTTACTTAGTCAATAGATACTTACAATACACTAAGTATTGCTCGCGCTCTAGCATTCCTACTGCTAACGCAACGTTACATCTCGCGTCTTTACTGACAGATATAAAAATTCTAAAAAAAAATGTTTTGGTTTTTATGGCTCTATACAGACAACTAATAATATATTTACAAGCTCTTATTTATTTTCAAGTTAAATTTGACTCACTTCCCAGCGTGCAACGGACCCTATGGCTACAGCTAATGCGCCCCTATGCACCAACCTTCCGGTTATATCACAGGATTAAAGAGTCTCTCACCTAGTAAGCCAACCAAGCGAGAGGACCTTTACCCGCACCGCCATCGCGCTCGGAAAACCAACCAAGCACTCAAGCATTGGTAGCCGATCTTACTCCACTTTCAGCTGCAAGCCGGCTACTTCCCCAGTGTCCAATAAAGCTGAAATTTGGGACACTCATTTTGTGCTCGTCATAATTAACTCGTGTAATATGGGTGTCAAATGAAAGGGCTTGTTTATTTTATACTACGGTACGGCTCGCCTGTGTGAAGCGGTTACCGTAGCTATATTAACGCTCGCAACATGAAATATTGCTCGCGCGTCGTCGCCCCCGCTACCAATGCAGCAACTCCATCATTTCTGGTAACCTTACTCACTTAACAACGAAACACGGTAAGTATTTTTTAGGGTTCCGTACCTCAATAGGAAAAACGGAACCCTTATAAGATCACTTTGTTGTCCGTCTGTCTGTCTGTCTGTCAAGACCGTCTATGGCGAGAATGCGTGGAGGTATCAAGCTGAAATTTGAACGGTATACTCAGGTCTACGGTCCCATAAAGTTGTAAAAAAAATCAAACTGCTAGGTTTACGTAAAAAAAAGTTACGGCCGTTTATTCAGCAAAAAACGCATATTTCTACATTCTCAAGGGAAGCAAAACCTATAGGGTACTTCCCGTTGACCTAGAACTATGAAATTTGGCAAGTAACATCGTTATAGACTATAAGTACAGGAATAAATATCAAAACTATACATTTGTAAATAGATCTTAAAAAATAGGGGGTCTATATTTTTTATAGGGTGTCGAAATTTCAAATTGAAGCTACTAGTTCAAATGGGGTAACATATGAGAGGGCTTGATGTACACAATGCAAAATATATTTTATTTATTTTTTTCGACTCATTATTTCTTATTTATAATGAAAAATATCAAATTTAATAATGATCCTACGTACGAAATCCTCGGTGGGCGAGTCCGACACTTGTCCGTTTTTTTTTATTTATTTAAAGGCTTGTTTCATTTTTAGGGTTCCGTACCTCAAAAGGAAAAATGGAACCCTTATAAGATCACTTTGTTGTCCGTCTGTCTGTCAAGACCCTCTAACTCGAGAATGCATGGAGGCATCAAGCTGAAATTTGACCTGTATACTCAGGTCTGTGGTCCCATTAAGTTGAAAAAACATCAAACTGCTAAGTTTACGTAAAAAAAAGATACGGCCGTTTATTCAGCAAAAAACGCATATTTCGACACATTTTCAAGGGAATCAAAACCCATAGGGTACTTTCCGTTGACCTAGAACTATGAAATTTGGCAAGTAACATCGTTATAGACTACAAATACAAGAATAAATCTGAAAACTATACATTTGTAAAACAAATCTTAAAAAATAGGGGGTTAGATTCCTGAACTAATTATAATGATCCTACGTACGGAACCCTCGGTGGGCGAGTCCGACACGCATTTGTCTGGTTTTTTTTCTTTGCACTTGTTTCTTAAATAATGTCCTAAGTACGTCTGTAATCGGAAGTGAGTAGTATTAAACATGTATAAATTAATAAAAGTATTATAAATCCGTACTGTCTAGATTATATAACTAACTAGCGACCCGCCCCGGCTTCGCACGGGTGCAATGCTGATACTAAATGTACTACAGAAGGTCTTTGCGCTTTGTCCTATCCAGTCCTTCCCCAGTTATAGGCACACGCCGCCGGCTCCGCGGCCGGTACCGCCACAGCCGTTATGTCCCTGCATTTTAAATGTGTAATATCTTCTAAACTATTCATTTAAATTACATGCTGTGAAGGGCCATATTGATCTATATTAAATGCGCAATGTATTTAAGGTACTTAATTGGATAAAGATTAATTCTGTATTGCTTAAAATCGCTTCGTAAATAAGGCATTATTTCTTGTAAAAAGCAAAGGATAAAATAACGGTTATTGTGTGTTACCACTAAGAGATAGACATATACCATCGCGAACTTTTGTAGACCATTTTAAAGTGAACAATACTGTACTACATTATTTTGATCTATCTCGTTGGGTTCAGCCAGCGTTTGCAATGAAAGAGCAAAAAAATGTGTTTATTTACGACATCACATTAGAACCTCTAAATTATCAGTGTTTTTCTACTATGTTATGCATATATTATACATATAAACTTTCCAGTTGAATCACTCTATCTATTAAAAAAAACCGCATCATAATCCGTTGCGTAGTTTCAAAGATTTAAGCATACATGGGGACATAGGGACAGAGAAAGCGACTTTGTTTTATACTATGTAGTGATGTAATACAAAAAAATATGAAAAAAACATTTTTAATTTAAACGGTTTTATTGAAAGTAATGTACTAAAAGCTAAAAAATAACTCGGTAGGTCCGAGGTTTCAGTCATCATACCCCTCTCCCTCATCAGTCTAAGGCATTGATCAGACAAAATAATAAAATCGTTGGGCATAGTATTAAACTGAGTTGATTGGATAGAAACACGGGCCCAACGATTTTATTATTTTGTCTGATCAATGCCTTAGACTGATGAGGGAGAGGGGTTTGATGACTGAAACCTCGGACCTACCGAATTATTTTTTAGCTTTTAGTACATTACTTTCAATAAAACCGTTTAAATTAAAAATGTTTTTTTCATAATTTTTATTTTCAAGTTTTTTAGTTCATAATTCCATTACATAGTACTTCTCATTCAATTAAGTTTAGATTTGACTTTTGTCATTTTTTTTTTTACTTTTTAAATTTGTCTTGTATTAATTTGATACCCATATTGAAAATTGAGAAAATATGTAACCGCCAACCGGCCATTTTGTTGACGGCCATCTTGGATTTTATTATAATGTTCATGAGAGCGACGAGCGACAAACTGTGTTCTACTAGTCAAGCTCTTTCACTTGATATTTTACTTGATATATATTTCACTTGATTTGTAGTCGTGACAAAATGTGTAAACCACCATTTTGTAGCGGCGGCCATCTTGGATTTTCATTTTTTTTTTCATGTGAACTGTGTTCTACTAGTCAAGCCCTTTCATTTGATACCCATATTGAGGTAGTCATGACAAAATTTGTAAACCGCCATTTTGTAGCGGCGGCCATCTTGGATTTTAATTTATTTTTCGTGTGAACTGTGTTCTACTAGTTAAGCCCTTTCATTTGATACCCATATTGAGGTAGTAGTGACAAAATTTGTAAACCGCCATTTTGTAGCGGCGGCCATCTTGGATTTTAATTTTTTTTTCGTGTGAACTGTGTTCTACTAGTTAAGCCCTTTCATTTGATACCCATATTGAGGTAGTCGTGACAAAATTTGTAAACCGCCATTTTGTAGTGGCGGCCATCTTGGATTTACAATGAAACAGAATTTATTTAATTGTATTGTCACCAGAACTGAAGGTGTGTACTAAATTTCAGATCAATATGTCAACAGGAAGGGGGTCAAATTTCAATTACTAGATTTGACCCAAAAATATAAACAAATAAATAAACAAATAAACAAACAAGCAGGTCAAGCTAAATAAAACCGTTTAAAAATAAGTCAGCCATATCTTATTTTCAGACCGAGATAAGAAACTTATATACATATTTTGCATTTTTGCAGCGAAAGGTTTTAGCGGAATTGTGGAGAGGAGAGTTGTAAAGTTCTTCAACTAACTCTAGAATTTAGCGAGGAGCAATGGTACGATTCTTGCATAGACTTAAAATATGCTAGATACCGCAAGTTGTAATTTTAAGCATGTCGGCGAAGTTCATGTTGCGTTGGGAACTTGTAAGTACTTAAATGCCAACCGACTTGTCACTAACATTATGTTGTTGTAACCGTATGCTTGTCTGCCAACCGACGAAGTAAAAAAAAAATAGAAAAAAGTCGCAAAGTAACCCCTTTTTAATCAGTTATTTTTATTTTTAGGCATACGGGACACCACGTGCAGGTGTAGTTGGCTTTGGCTCTAAAGATCGTGGTGAACCATTTACATCCCAAATTAGTTTATTTGTAATGTCGCTCTTTTCCAGATGAGGTAGATATATAAAGTATCCTGATAAACTTTAAAAGCAAACTAAACAAAATAAATTAAATAGGTAAATAACTAGTATAATAAATAAGTGCGCTCGCATCATCTTATGATAGTAGTATGCTACATACTACTACCATAATAACATGGCGCTTAAGACGTCATCAAAAATCAAGAAAAATGACACTCCTAATTGAAATATTCGATGAAGGAGCGGTATCTACCCAGCTCTACATCCGAGGTTCTATTCATATTGTTTCGATGCAATAATGCAATGTCAGGGTAATAGCGTGCTAAGACAAAGGATTCCTGCTACTTTGCCGCCGTGTCATACCCGGCCACCCGGTGGCGCATCCGGTCACCCGGCCACCTGCTCTAATGGCCAGGACAAAGCCGATCTGCGAGGACAAAGTCATGCAAAAAAATTGCTCTCAGGAAGAAATTTCAGTCACTCGATCGATGTAGCATTCCTTTATAATAGAATTCACAAAAAGAGAAGCGTCACGTTTTTATCAGCCATTCTTCGATTAGTCAGTTTTTATGCGCCCGGGCTTGTATATTATTAATATTGTCTAATCAAGCATTAAAAATGTTTTTGTATAATAAATAAATAAATATAAATAAATACGTAAATATTGTCAGACAAGTTACACATCGCCATCTAGCCCCAAAGTAAGCGAAGCTTGTGTTATGGGTACTCGACAACTGATAAACATACATAAATACATTTTTTTTTAAATATTACTTATGATACATAGAAAACGCCCAGACTATGACAAACAGACATGTTCATGCACACAAATGTTTGTCCTATGTGGGAATCGAACCCACGAGCGTTGGTGTCGAAGGCGCGTCATTGACCGCTACGCCACCGAGCTCGTCAATGTATGTTAGTTAGCATCCGTATCTAGCTGTAAACAATGTTATAGGCCACAGTTATGTAGTTGTCTGGTTAAATTAAATTCACAAACTTCCGTTCTCTAATTACCGTGACATGTCCGCACCAAACGGATGTTAAAACTTGCCTGTAAATTTTAGGACGTACGGATTTTATTTGGTTCGAATTCAACACTTTTAAATGGTATTGGGCAATGTGTAAGACTAGTCAGTACATAATTGTCTTTAAGTAACCTCATATCCGACCTTAAGTTATAATTACTGTAACGTCTGTTCGTACTGTAATAAGTACTGTAATATCTAAATAACAGTATTTTGAAAATCACTACTATATGTATCGTAAGCCCTCAGTTCGTGCTGCAGCCCATCAATAAGTGTAAGTCTCTTATGTTGGTGTATCGTCAATGAAGCACGAAAATGTGTAATTACCGTATCCTTCGTTTATTTTTTTTCCTTAATTACCATATCCTTATTTTTATACCATGTGGGTCTTAACTACCTTATAAATAAATATAAATAAATATTGTCAGACAAATTACACAGCGCCATCTAGCCTCAAAGTAAGCAAAGCTTGTGTTATGGGTACTAGACAACTGATAAACATACGTAAATACTTTTTTTTTTTTGTAAATACATTCTTTTAGATACATAGAAAACACCCAGACTAAGACAAACAGACATGTTCATGCACACAAATGTTTGTCCTATGTGGGAATCGAACCCACGAGCGTTGGTGTCGAAGCCGCGTCATTGACCGCTACGCCACCGAGCTCGTCACCTTAGTAGTAAGGTAATTATGTATATAAACACAGTACGTTGGCCACAGTACAGTGAAAGCTTGTATTATACTTCATTTATATAAGTATACTAGTTGAGCCTGCAACCCTTATTCGGCAATATATATTATTTTTAGTCTATGACATAAATAAAAAAAAAAAGTCAAAAAAAGAAAAGAAAGCCTAGATAAGGGACACCCTAATCATCAAGCGGTATGAAATATACTTTACAACATATTATTATTCCTACAAAATTTACATTAAAGAATTCATAAAAGTCGATCGAGTCGTTTCGGAGGAATGCGACACAAGCATCATTACACGAGTTTTTTATATATAAAAAGATGTAACGAAGCATTGGGCGTCTACACTCTCGATGCACAGATGACCACAAAACAGCAGTTGGATGCGGAAAGCGGCGGATCGCATATGGTGGAAATCATTGGGTAAGGTATGGGTAAACCTATCCAACACTAGGTGATACAGGCTGTTAATGATGATGATGACGAAAAAAATATGTAACAATAAATATGTAATATAATGAACGATTAAAACAAACCCGTGAAAAGCTTTTTAATAAAGTTACGTGAGTTTACACCGCATGTCGTCGGCATGCATAGCATCGCGTGACCACGGCGTTAAATAACATCAAGTAACGTTAAAAATAATGTTAAAGTGTGCACGCGCGATTTGCCGCACTGCCATCGCTGCAGTATCGCTGTGATTCGCTACACGCTATATGACACAGTATAATAATAAACAGTAAGCGCATTTCATTCCGTATAAAAAATATTTATACGACTAAAGAACGCTCATCTGTTAATTTAGGCTGACGTATATGTATACTAGTAGTAATATGTGAATTCATATTTTTATCTATTTATATACACTCGACAGACATTCATTCTACAACTTGATAGTTCTAGGGAGAAAACCTCTCTGAAATCGAACAGTACGCGACTATTTTGTTTCAAATGTATGGGGATGAACCAGCTGTCGATGACGAGCGGTGCGATTGTAGAGAGAAGTCATGGGCATCATATTAAACAACTCCTCTGAACACAATCTACTGTACAAGCAGTAGAACACATAAATAGAGGCTGAATCTTGCTCAGACTTAAAGTAGTACTATTACTTAAACTGTGCTTAAAGGTTCAATGTGGCTGTAAGTATGACATCATTCACAATCCTCACAGTTCGTCTTTGAATCGAATCATAAGGTGCTAGCTGGTATTTGGGTCCCATCCAGAGATGGCAACAGTACTCCATGTGAGATCACTCTTGTGCTTTATAAAGCAGAAGTCTTTGCGGCGAGCTGAAGTATTACTTTGTTCAGTTGAGTACACCCAGTTTCTTCGTAGCTAGTTTGACTATCTCTTCATGTGACTTCAAAAATGGACGACGTTGGAAATCTGAACGCGGAGGATTCAAATATTATTGGCGATGATGGTGAGATGGTGTGTTCTGGAACTGTGGAGCCACTGAGGTTGAACCCGCGGCCTCGGATTTAAAGTGAACATTACTAATAATGTGTAGTAATGAATGAATTTGACGAGCTCGGTGGCGTAGCGATCAATGACGCGGCTTCGACACCAACGCTCGTGGGATCGATTCCCACACAGGACAAACATTTGTGTGCATGAACATGTCTGTTTGTCTTGGTCTGGGTGTTTTCTATGTATCATAAGTATGTATTTACAAAAAAAAAAATGTATTTACGTATGTTTATCAGTTATCTAGTACCCATATCACAAGCTTCGCTTACTTTGGGGCTAGATGGCGCTGTGTAATTTGTCTGACAATATTTATTTATTTAATGAATGGCTAACCATTCAATCACCGAGCTCGACAATTGCAATAATAATATTATGATTTGGTAACTTAGAATTAGTAGCAGTCCGACATTGCAAGGTTAGGTTAGACTTGTAATCACTAAAAGCCTAGTGAGCGAAACCAGCGAGGTTCATCTTCTTTTGAAGTACATATCACTATAATTTTTATAATGAGTAAACAAATAATCTATGGGATCAAATCAAATAAAATTTAAAGCGACTACCTATTGTACAAGCAGTAGAACTAAATAAATTTAGCATTTTTTTTTTCTTTTTTTTTTTTTGACAAATTACACAGCGCCATCTAGCCCCAAAGTAAGCGAAGCTTGTGTTATGGGAACTAGACAACTGATAAACATACGTAAATACATTTTTTTTGTAAATACATACATATGATACATAGAAAACACCCAGACCAAGACAAACAGACATGTTCATGCACACAAATGTTTGTCCTGTGTGGGAATCGAACCCACGAGCGTTGGTGTCGAAACCGCGTCATTGACCGCTACGCCACCGAGCTCGTCGATTATTTGTCATTTGAAATGTTGTCTTTTGTTATGATCATGGGAAACATGTTTTTGGAAACTAAAACGTCTAGCAATAATAGTTGTAGTTAAACGCTGAGTTGGAATTCAAAACATACTCGTAAAGCATTCGCAAAATATTACAATCGTAAATCGCAATTATATTAATCTGTCAATTGTATTTTCGGTCGAATGAAAATATTATTTTACATATTTTCATTCGACCGAAAATACAATTGACATATTAATAAAATTGCGATTCAAATAATAAAAGAATAAAGCCAAAATGTTATCGGTATATTTAAATGCGTATAAAAACGTTGCCAATTTACGATTAGGCAATCATTTATTTATTGCTTAACTTCCCAGCGACGATCTTTTCAAGTGTGACTTGTTTACTGACATTTATCATACTGTGACCTAGATCATATAAGAACATGCGCGCACTATTTATAAGGTCGTTATCATAAACTCGTTAGTCAAACTTTGTATCGCATTATTCTCAGTTTTCTTCACTATTTAAGCCTTAATGCCTATTTCATGACATCAAAATTCTGTTTATTTTTTCAGTGAAACTGATACAAACCAATGCAAACATAACACAATGTTAGTTTTCAAATTACTATCGAACTAAATAATATCAAAAGGGCAATCGAAACTAAAAAAAATATATGTACATGTTACCGTGAAGAGTTACGTAGAGGAGCTTGTTGCCGTCGTTGCGCTTGTCAGTCTAATCGAACACGCAAGTTAAGCAACGTCGACCGTAGCCTGTCCATGAATGGGTTTATTTATCTCGCTCCTCCGTGCGTCGGAGGGCAGGTTAAGCCGTCGGTCCCGACTGTTGTCATTAGATGACAGTCGTTAAGAATTTAAAACACTGACCGCCATAAACCCGCAGTTGAGCAGCGTGGTGGAGTATACTCTAAACCCTGTCGATTGAGGGGAGGCCCATATCCCAGCAGTGGGATGAATAACGATAGACGATGATGTTACCATACATGTCCTAATCCTAAGTGCTCACTGATGTATGTTATAACACGATCCGTATATTTATTATTTTCACGACGATTTTGGTACTGCGCCGGTTAGTTCAGCTATCGAAGACTCATCAAACTTGATGAGTCTTCAAACTATGTTATGTACGACTGTATAATGTGAGTCAATTAAGTTAAATTTCGGTATAACTTTTGTTCAATAATCGACTAACCAGGCTGAGCCTATAGTTTCTATAATAGATGCAAGCGGGCGGGACTCCTATTTCTATTTTTTTTTTATTCTACGTCGGGTGGCAGACAAGCATACGGTCCGCCTGATGTGAAGCGGTTACGTAGCCATATTAACGCTTGCAACATAAAATATCGCTCGCGCGCCGCCACCCCCGCTGCCAATGCAGCATCTCCTTCCTTTCTGCTGACCTCACTCACTCGCAGGAACACAACAAACCTCAAGGAAATTGTTATTTGGCTGCGGTGTTCTGTGAGGTGGAGGTACATTCCCCAGCCGGGTAGCTTACAATTACGCTCCCTACCTCTCTTTTCGCCAGAGCTTCGTTTGTCAGTCAGCAGGGTGCACCGCGTGCAGGTATATTTTGCATTTTTGCAGCGAAAGGTTTTAGCGGAATTGTGGAGAGGAGAGTTGTAAAGTTCTTGAACTAACTCTAGAATTTAGCGAGGAGCAATGTTAAGATTCTTGCATAGACTTAAAATATGCTAGATATCGCAAGTTGTAATTTTAAGCATGTCGGCGAAGTTCATGTTGCGTTGGGAACTTGTAAGTACTTAAATGCCAACCGACTTGTCACTAACATTATGTTGTTGTAACCGTATGCTTGTCTGCCAACCGACGAAGTAAAAAAAAAAAAAACAAAAAAAATAATAGAAAAAAGTCGCAAAGTAACCCCTTTTTAATCAGTTATTTTTATTTTTAGGCATACGGGACACCACGTGCAGGTGTAGTTGGCTTTGGCTCTAAAGATCGTGGTGAACCATTCACATCCCAAATTAGTTTATTTGTAAAGTCGCTCTTTTCCAGATGAGGTAGATATATAAAGTATACTGATAAACTTTAAAAGCAAACTAAACAAAATAAATTAACTATGTAAATAACTAGTATAATAAATAAGTGCGCTCGCATCATCTTATGATAGTAGTATGCTACATACTACTACCATAATAACATGGCGCTTAAGACGTCAGCAAAAATCAAGAAAAATGACACTCCTAATTGAAATATTCGATGAAGGAGCGGTATCTACCCAGCTCTACATCCGAGGTTCTATTCATATTGTTTCGATGCAGTAATGCAATGTCAGGGTAATAGCGTGCTAAGACAAAGGATTCCTGCTACTTTGCCGCCGTGTCATACCCGGCCACCCGGTGGCGCATCCGGTCACCCGGCCACCTGCTCTAATGGCCAGGACAAAGCCGATCTGCGAGGACAAAGTCATGCAAAAAAATTGCTCTCAGGAAGAAATTTCAGTCACTCGATCGATGTAGCATTCCTTTATAATAGAATTCACAAAAAGAGAAGCGTCACGTTTTTATCAGCCATTCTTCGATTAGTCATTTTTTATGCGCCCGGGCTTGTATATTATTAATATTGTCTAATCAAGCATTAAAAATGTTTTTGTATAATAAATAAATAAATATTGTCAGACAAGTTACACATCGCCATCTAGCCCCAAAGTAAGCGAAGCTTGTGTTATGGGTACTAGACAACTGATAAACATACATAAATACATTTTTTTTTGTAAATACATACTTATGATACATAGAAAACGCCCAGATTAAGACAAACATACATGTTCATGCACACAAATGTTTGTCCTATGTGGGAATCGAACCCACGAGCGTTGGTGTCGAAGGCGCGTCATTGACCGCTACGCCACCGAGTTCGTCAATGTATTATATGTTAGTTAGCATCCGTATCTAGCTGTAAACAATGTTATAGGCCACAGTTATGTAGTTGTCTGGTTAAATTAAATTCACAAACTTCCGTTCTCTAATTACCGTGACCTGTCCGCACACCAAACGGATGTTAAAACTTGCCTGTAAATTTTAGGACGTACGGATTTTATTTGGTTCGAATTCAACATTTCGACGGTCCCTACGTATAAAGCGACATGTCATTTCAGACATGTCTGGTTATACTACGATATAGTAATTAAAGAATATTATTATTGGACAAATGAGTTAATTTCTTACTTTTTAATTATATATACAATCAATAAAAAAAAAGAAAATATTTTTTTTACGGACAATTCTATAGCAATTTATGCAATAAAAAAATTGCCATTTTTGACATGTCGCTTTATACGTAGGGACCGTCGATTTTAAATGGTGTTGGGCAATGTGTAAGACCAGTCTGTAAATAATTGTCTTTATGTAACCTCATATCCGACCTTAAGTTATAATTACTGTAACGTCTGTTCGTACTGTAATAAGTACTGTAATATCTAAATAACAGTATTTTGAAAATCACCACTATATGTATCGTAAGCCCTCAGTTCGTGCTGCAGCCCATCAATAAGTGTAAGTCTCTTATGTTGGTGTATCGTCAATGAAGCACGAAAATGTGTAATTACCGTATCCTTCGTTTATTTTTTTTCCTTAATTACCATATCCTTATTTTTATACCATGTGGGTCTTAACTACCTTATAAATA
The DNA here is from genome assembly GCA_937001555.2 of Hypsopygia costalis. Classification (NCBI taxonomy): domain Eukaryota; kingdom Metazoa; phylum Arthropoda; class Insecta; order Lepidoptera; family Pyralidae; genus Hypsopygia; species Hypsopygia costalis. The sequence goes on from OW443325.2 coordinate 817,620, forward strand.
AATATAAATAAATATTGTCAGACAAATTACACAGCGCCATCTAGCCTCAAAGTAAGCAAAGCTTGTGTTATGGGTACTAGACAACTGATAAACATACGTAAATACTTTTTTTTTTTGTAAATACATTCTTTTAGATACATAGAAAACACCCAGACTAAGACAAACAGACATGTTCATGCACACAAATGTTTGTCCTATGTGGGAATCGAACCCACGAGCGTTGGTGTCGAAGCCGCGTCATTGACCGCTACGCCACCGAGCTCGTCACCTTAGTAGTAAGGTAATTATGTATATAAACACAGTACGTTGGCCACAGTACAGTGAAAGCTTGTATTATACTTCATTTATATAAGTATACTAGTTGAGCCTGCAACCCTTATTCGGCAATATATATTATTTTTAGTCTATGACATAAATAAAAAAAAAAGTCCAAAAAAGAAAAGAAAGCCTAGATAAGGGACACCCTAATCATCAAGCGGTATGAAATATACTTTACAAAATATTATTATTCCTACAAAATTTACATTAAAGAATTCATAAAAGTCGATCGAGTCGTTTCGGAGGAATGCGACACAATCATCATTACACGAGATTTTTATATATAAAAAGATGTAACGAAGCATTGGGCGTCTACACTCTCGATGCAGCGATGACCTCAAAACAGCAGTTGGATGCGGAAAGCGGCGGATCGCATATGGTGGAAATCATTGGGTAAGGTATGGGTAAACCTATCCAACACTAGGTGATACAGGCTGTTAATGATGATGATGATGAAAAAAATATGTAACAATAAATATGTAATATAATGAACGATTAAAGCAAACCCGTGAAAAGCTTTTTAATAAAGTTACGTGAGTTTACACCGCATGTCGTCGGCATGCATAGCATCGCGTGACCACGGCGTTAAATAACATCAAGTAACGTTAAAAATAATGTTAAAGTGTGCACGCGCGATTTGCCGCACTGCCATCGCTGCAGTATCGCTGTGATTCGCTACACGCTATATGACACAGTATAATAATAAACAGTAAGCGCATTTCATTCCGTATAAAAAATATTTATACGACTAAAGAACGCTCATCTGTTAATTTAGGCTGACGTATATCTATACTAGTAGTAATATGTGAATTCATATTTTTATCTATTTATATACACTCGACAGACATTCATTCCACAACTTGATAGTTCTAGGGAGAAAACCTCTCTGAAATCGAACAGTACGCGACTATTTTGTTTCAAATGTATGGGGATGAACCACCTGTCGATGACGAGCGGTGCGATTGTAGAGAGAAGTCATGGGCATCATATTAAACAACTCCTCTGAACACAATCTATTGTACAAGCAGTAGAACTCTCACTGCTCAGACTTAAAGTAGTACTATTACTTAAACTGTGCTTAAAGGTTCAATGTTGCTGTAAGTATGACATCATTCACAATCCTCACAGTTCGTCTTTGAATCGAATCATAAGGTGCTAGCTGGTATTTGGGTGCTCCCATCCAGAGATGGCAACAGTACTTCATGTGAGATCACTCTTGTGCTTTATAATGCAGAAGTCTTTGCGGCGAGCTGAAGTATTACTTTGTTGAGTTGAGTACACCTAGTTTCTTCGTAGCTAGTTTGACTATCTCTTCAAGTGACTTCAAAAATGGACGACGTTGGAAATCTGAACGCGGAGGATTCAAATATTATTGGCGATGATGGTGAGATGGTGTGTTCTGGAACTGTGGAGCCACTGAGGTTGAACCCGCGGCCTCGGATTTAAAGTCAACATTACTAATAATGTGTAGTAATGAATGAATTTGACGAGCTCGGTGGCGTAGCGGTCAATGACGCGGCTTCGACACCAACGCTCGTAGGATCGATTCCCACACAGGACAAACATTTGTGTGCATGAACATGTCTGTTTGTCTTGGTCTGGGTGTTTTCTATGTATCATAAGTATGTATTTACAAAAAAAAAATGTATTTACGTATGTTTATCAGTTATCTAGTACCCATAACACAAGCTTCGCTTACTTTGGGGCTAGATGGCGCTGTGTAATTTGTCTGACAATATTTCTTTATTTAATGAATGGCTAACCATTCAACCACCGAGCTCGACAATTGCAATAATAATATTATGATTTGGTAACTTAGAATTAGTAGCATTCTGATATTGCTAGGTTAGGTTAGACTTGTAATCACTTAAAGCCTAGTAAGCGAAACGAGCGAGGCTCATCTTCTTTTGAAGTACATATCACGTTATAATTTTTATCATGAGTAAACAAAAAATCTATGTGATCAAATCAAATAAAATTTTGGTCGACTACCTATTATACAAGCAGTAGAACTAAATAAATTTAGTATTATTTGTCATTTGAAATGTTGTCTTTTATTATAATCATGGGAAACATGTTTTTGGAAACTAAAACATCTAGCAATAATAGTTGTAGTTAAACGCTGAGTTGGAATTCAAAACATACTCGTATAGCATTCGCAAAATATTACAATCGTAAATCGCAATTTTATTAATCTGTCAATTGTATTTTCGGTTATATTATATTGTCAATTATATTAAAATATTATTTTACATATTTTCATTCGACCGAAAATACAATTGACATATTAATAAAATTGCGATTCAAATAATAAAAGAATAAAGGCAAAATGTTATCGGTATATTTAAATTCGTATAAAAACGATGCCAATTTACGATTAGGCAACCATTTAATTATTGCTTAACTTCCCAGCGACTATCTTTTGAAGTGTGACTTGTTTACTGACATTTATCATACTGTGACCTAGATCATATAAGAACATGCGCGCACTATTTATAAGGTCGTTATCATGAACTCGTTAGTCAAACTTTGTATCGCATTATTCTCAGTTTTCTTCACTATTTTAAGCCTTAATGCCTATTTCATGACATTAAAATTCTGTTTATTTTTTCAGTGAAACTGATACAAACCAATGCAAGCATAACACAATGTTAGTTTTCAAATTACTATCGAACTAAATAATATCAAAAGAGCAATCGAAACTAAAAAAAATATATGTATATTGGGGTGTAAGTGGTTCATCAACACCTTTGAATCAAAGCCAATTTCACCTGCACGCGGTGCACCCTGCTGACTGACAAACGAAGCTCTGGCGAAAAGAGAGATGGGAGGATTGTTGTGTTCCTGCGAGTGAGTGAGGTCACCAGAAAGAAAGGAAGGAGATGCTGCGTTGGCAGCGGGGGTGGCGGCGCGCGAGCAATATTATATGTTGCAAGCGTTAATATGGCTACGGTAACCGCTTCACATCAGGCGGGCCGTATGCTTGTCTGCCACCCGACGTAGTATAAAAAAAAAAAAAAAAAAAAAAAAAAACTTAAACCATGGAAGCTGGTGACTGTCTACATCCACTAATGCACTTTAACTATCATTAATTCCGGACATCTTAAGTATCAAACGTACATAAAAATCTTTTCAGCTTATAAAGTTAATAAAGAAATAACTTTCCCATTTCTATAGAATAAGGCGGCTTGTTTTATTTCTATTAGGTAGGTACTCTGATATGACGTTACTATCTGAATCAAATAATATAAGTACATACAAACTGTTCATGGATTAACGACTGGATATATCAGGCTGAAATTTGTTGTTTCTGTGTTCTCTCCTCTAGCTTTATCTCCCGACTTCATATTCACATGAAGGCCGGAGATAAAGCTAGTTCACTATGCGCCTTAAAGCCACATACATCTCATTTATAATATTTTATTTATTTATTACATAATAAAAATTATTCGACGTGAACTAATAAAAAAATACCGTAATATAATTTTAAAATGATTTTTGCTTTGCACTTTTTGACGCCATAATTCTCGATTCGTGACTCGTAAATTGGTTTAGTTTCGTGTGCACTGTAAAATATTCACACAGTTGCTTGTCATCACCATGTAACGTGATATCATCTACATCCGCGCAAAATGGCTGAAATAATATAAAGTGAATTGAAATTGTATCACACGCAAGCTATCACGCCATTTATGTATAGTAGTATTGAGTCACAGTCTCAGAGGAATATCAATACGGTACGCGTCGATAATAAATATTATAAGACAGATAGAACCATAATAGGACCATTTCGTTGTCCGACTTTCAAGACATAGAAGTGTCGGGACTGGTGCCCACCACACATTCCCACCACTGTGTCTCCTGTGTAGCCAGGATTAACAGCGGCGACCGCCAAACAAGGCAATGAAGAATGAAGTCCATTGCAGTCCCAAGAGTAAAACTACGGCTGCCTTGGAACTCACAACGAATTTAATCAGAAGAAATTAGTAGGAATCGTGTATAGTTTGAATGGAACACGCACATTGACGCTCTGTACAGACGTCATTGTTTATGTATTCGTTTACACTGCATCGTTATGTAGTGACCGGGGTGTCTGAAAACCAATTATCGTAAATATTTTCCGCTCGCAGAATAAAAGTTGAACGGATCGAGATTGAATTGTGAATTAACTGAAAATGATATAACTTGATTTCATACTTTAATTATTATTAATGTTTATTGTTAATGAAATATCAATCTTTGTTTGTTTAATTTTCGATCATATTGTATAATCCCAATTTAATTAGACTTTGAAATTTTATATTACATGAGAATACCAAGTTAGACATTTTGTGAGATCGAGACTGGATTGGAACTGGATTTTTACTATAAATAAATACTTCTGGACACAGCGCCTTCTAGTCCCAAATTAAGCGCAAAGCTTGTACTATGAGTACTAGGTAACTGATATTTGTACTTAAATACATTTTTTGTATAAATACAATATTTTAATACATAGAAAATACCTAGGCCAAGATATACATGGTCATGCATACAAATTTTAATTAATGTTTGTCTTGTGCGGGGATCCAACCCGCGACCTCGTATTCAAAGTAACCATTGCTAGCCATTCGACCACCGGGCTGGCCCTCTGCTGTTGGCTCCTCAGTGCAGCTTACTTACGTTATGAATTTGTACGTGTAATAGATGTGGGGACATTACCTGAAAATAAGAAATAATAAAATTATTTTTTCCTGCAGCTAAGAATTACTGTAAGTGACACCAACACTTTTACCTTCGTCGGCCTCGACTCAATAGAAGGGGTTAAGAGCGTACTCCACCACGCTGCTCAACTGCGGGTTACCCGATAGCATACATACATATAATACAGTCATAGAAGATACCCAGACGAAACAAACAGAGATGTTCATGCACACAACTATTTGTCTTATGCGGGAACCCGCGACCTCGGGTCAAAGTGGCCATTGCTAACCATTCGACCACCGAGCTTCAAAATTACTAATTATTCTAACTGGCCCGCCAGACGTCGACCTGTCTTCTTAACAGTGAATATTGAATTGGTGTCGTGTTATCTGTCAAATGACTGACAGTTCTGTTAAACGCGATAAATTTACATTAGAAATGTTAATATTGTCTTTCAGTTTTCTTAAATTTTGTAATTATCCGTGTAACTTTCTTATTTTTTTCCAACTTAAGAACCAACTCCTGGCAATAAAAAAAAGATAACAAAAAAAGAATCACTGAAATCTGTCCAGCCGTTCACGCGTGATGCCATGACATAAGAAAATAGGAATTCATTTTTATATAGATTATTACTATCTGACCTGACAGACGTCTAAACCTTACCTAGTACTTATACCCAGAATATCCCAATAAAGTTGCAATCGGATGAGCGGTAAACGAATACATAAAGGACGCACAGACATACATTCATTTATATATATATATATATATATATATATATATATATATATATATATATATATATATATATATTATATATATATTATATATATAACAATCCATTCAAAAAGAATAACGTTACTCACTCAAAGCATTCCCAAAGTCTGAATTGCAAAACGAATTATAAATTTCTATAAACTCAGTAGCTTGTTATGAAACCAGCCTGAGTTCCTTGGCTTGTTCTACAAACAACTTCAAAGCCAAGCTTGTTGGTAAATTACTAAAGTACTATTGAGTGCATATGTTATGCGCTCCAATTCGCTTGTAAAGTTTTACGAGGAGTTGCTGGAAATATATTGCCGTGAGTGGCGCTGAAAAATATAATCTGTCAGTTTATTTTTATTAGTAGGAAAGTTTATAATTAGCAGTGAGTTAATGAATGAATGAATGAATATATTTTATTTCAAGCAATTACAAGCTCATATTTTGTTAGTAGAATCTTAGGTTAAGTAAGTAGTTAAGTAACCGAAGGCTATAAATGGAGATAAATTAATAATTATCGCGCTTTTGCTGACGTGTCGCTTAGCTGATTTTGATGAATATTATATTTAAATATTATATAAAAAGTGGAACGCGTTGCCGGCATATGTATTTCCTCAATCATACAATATGGGATCCTTCAAGCGAAGCGTGAAAAAGCATCTTGTAGGCCAGCATGGCAGCGTCAACTGACAAGACATCTAGGTCTCTTGTCTGATGCCGTTGCGATTGGGGCTCTTCTTTTCGCTTATCATCAGGCGAAGTGGAGCCATTATGCTGAGCTAATATAAAAAAAAAATACGTCACAAATTATTGCAGCATTGTAATGCTGGGTTTTTGAGATATTAAAATTCAATGTCGTAATGCTCTTAAATAAAAAAAAGAGTATGATTTAAAAAAAAAAGTGCTAGTAAGCATCTCTTGCCCTTTTTTTGCACCCTAATGAGGGTCCAGTGGCAGCATAAAGAGTTTAATCGTTAAGATTTTTGATATAAAACTTCTTTACGCTCGCTTGACTTGCAGAGTAAGCTGGTGAATGCGTGACGAGAGCGTTACGGAAACGGCGAACGGAAGTTGAGAGGGAGATATCAATTAGTAAAGCTAAAGAAGTTTTACTTCAGTCGTGTGGTCTAAAGCGCACTCGTTTTTAGGGTTCCGCACCCAAAGGGTAAAAAGGAACCCTATTACTAAGGTTCCGCTGTCCGTCCGTCCGTCCGTCCGTCCGTCCGTCCGTCCGTCCGTCCGTCCCTCCGTCTGTCACCAGGCTGTATCTCTTGAACCGTGATAGTTAGACAGTTGAAATTTTCACAGATGATGTATTTCTATTGCCGCTATAACAACAAATACAAAAAAAAAAGAATAAAATAAATATTTAAGGGGCTTCCATACAACGAACTTGATTTTTTTTGCCCGAATTGATAACAGCAATAGTTAGCAGCAATAATTTAGTTATATATTCACTTTAAAAATAAATAATTAAATAAAAATAAAACAAATATTTAAGGGGGGCTCCCACACAAAAAAAGTGATTTATTTGCAGTTTTTATAGATAATAGTACGAAACCCTTCGTGCGCGAGTCCGACTCGCACTTGGCCGGTTATTTGATTAGTATTCTACTACCTTAGAAGAGTGGAACCCTTCGTCCACTTTCGTAACTAAGTAGAAGATTTTTTTTTAACCAATTACTACAAAATATTATTTTATCCGTAACTAGCTAGTTATGTAAAGTTTATGTTTAACTGATCTGTATCCGGTGGATACAGTAAAATATAACCTTAAAAAAGCACTATATGCTCCAAAAAATAGTGAATGTTCAAAAAAATATATTAATTTTAATGTAAAACTATATCCAAAAATTTACCCCTTTTGCTATCCTATTATACCAAATGACAACAAAATAATCCTTGTTAACTTAAAAATAGTAACTGATAACCAAAAATTTAAGCACGTTAAATTTATTTTTTTTCTAACTTTCAATATCTCGGTATCCCATAAAAGTAAATCACTGCAAATAAATAATGATGGACTCCTAAACGTTTACCCTTTAAAATTGGAAAATATTTACTGAAGACCGAGCTTATATTACCAGGATGAGTTAATTGACGTGACGAGTTGTCCATCATCCAACTAGATGGAGTCGAGAAACGGGGGATAAACAGGGATTTTTTTTTTATACTACGTCGGATGGCAGACAAGCATACGGCCCGCCTGATGTGAAGCGATTACTGTAGCCATATTAACGCTCGCAATATAAAATATCGCCCGCGCGCCGCCACCCCCGCTGCTATCGCAGCATCTCCTTCCTTTCTGGTGACCTCACTCACTCGCAGGAACACAACAGCCCTCAAAGGAACCGTTATTTGGCTGCGGTATTCTGTGAGGTGGAGGTACATTCTCCAGTCGGGTAGTTTACAATTACGCTCCCTACCTCTCTTTTCGCCAGAGCTTCGTTTGTCAGTCAGCAGGGTGCACCGCGTGCAGGTGAAGTTGGCTTTGGTTCAAAGATGTTGATGAACCACTTACACCCCAATGTATTTTTCTTTTCTATACTACGTCGGGTGGCACAGACAAGCATACAGCACGCTGAGCACGCCTGATATGAAGAGGTATAACGTATAAATTATAGATTATAGAGATTGACGCGCTCAACCTGACATCGATAGAGCGCGTCTAATCGAACACGCATGTAAAGCAACGTCGACCGTAGGCTGTCCATGGATGGATTTATTCATCTCAAGCTCCTCCGTACTGCGGAGAGCACGTTAAGCCGTCGGTCCCGGCTGTTGTTATTAGATGACAGTCGTTAAGCAAAGGCAGTGGCCTTTAGGAGGCTTAAAAACACTGGCTTCCGCCAACCCGCAGCTGAGCGTGGTGGAGTATAGTATGCTCTAAACCCTTTCGATTGAGGGGAGATCCGTATCCCAGCAGTGGGATGTCTAAGGTTTAATGACGATAGAGTTGAAGGTTTGTATCAAAACTCGATTACCGCGGGTAATAAACTTCTAGATCTAGGAAATAATTACTTACTAGAATGTACATATTAAACAATAATTACATTGTATAATATACAAAACGACAATACAGAAGAGTAAGCTCTTGATATCTTCAAGTAAACATCTCTATAAACCGGGAGGCACGATTAAATCCGAGCATTAAAGGAGTTATCGGCCACATTCTTGCGTCCCAAGTACCGACATTCTGCAAAAAGCTATTAACGGATTTGGGCCAAATATTTGAATATCTCAGCCGAGATATGCATTATTTAGAATTGTCTGCGAGGATCGCGTGGTTGACGTTTTATTGTTTGTCTTTGTAATTACATATCATCATCACCATCATCATTGTGGGTAGAGACAGATAGTGTATTTGGTGGAAGCAATGGGGAAGGCTTTTGCCTTCCACCAAATACGCTCCTTCGCCTTCCGCATCCAGCCGCTTTCCAAGGTCATCCGGACCATCTACAAGGAGGGCGTCCAATGCTTCATCGTTCTACGCGCGGCCTTCACTCTAATACCATCCCCCCCCCCCCCCCCCCCCATCTGCCATCACTTACTCGGCAGATGCAAACTCTCAAGGCTATGTCGACGACTTTGGTTTTCCGTCGAATTTTTTCGTTCCGAATTTGATTTCTTAAGGAAAACACACTCTCTATCACTCACTGCGCGTCCTTTAGCCTGTGGAACAATCCGATGGTCAGTCTCCAAGTCTCTGCACCATAGATAATTGTAATTACATATTTAGATTTTTTGGAAGTTGAATATTGATATTTATTCCACATTATCAATAGACAACTACACAACAACAATTAATGAAAGCTTAACAAAAAACAACGTATGTTTGTTCTTGTTCTAAATTTTTTCCTGTATTTTGACTGTGACCGTTTTAGTTTAGGTATACATTTCTAGACTCGCATCAACGTGTGTGAGAGTGAGACGGTTAAGAATGAAGGGTAAGTTTACCATTAAAAAGATTACAGTGAGCCAATCTTAAAATAAGAGAGAGATATGCTAACCGAACTATTAATAGATCTCTTTAATAAGAGAGACGTGCTAACCGAACTATTAATAGTTCGGTTAGCATATCTCTCTCTTATTTTAAGATTGGCTCACTGTAATCTTTTTAATGGTAAACTTACCCTTCATTCTTAACCGTCTCTTATTGGAGAAGACGGTTTTGTTTTGAGTTTATTTCCGCCGTCTGGTTACAGTATTTTAAACTTATTCTTATTTTTTAAATTGTCACAATAATGGCCTTAATATCTATACATATATTAATACGTGAAGCTAAAACCTTGTATCCTTTTTTAAGAAAATGGCGCGGACGTAGAAATAGATATGAAATGTCGGAGAAATAGTGCAGAATGCTATTATAATTTAATAATTAATCATAAAAAATACATTAAACCTATAAAAGACGAGGTCGGTGGTCGAATGGCTAGCAATGGCCACTATGACTCCGAGTTTGCGGGTTTGATTCCCGCACAAGGCAAAATTCGTGTGGATGAACATGTCTGGTTGTCTTGATCTGGGCGTTTCTATATACTATAAGTATGTATTTACAAAAAAAAAATGTATTTAAGTACATTTATCAGTTGTCTAGTACCCATAACACAAGCTTTATGCTTAATTTGGGACTAGATAGCGCTGTGTAAATTGCCAAAACAAAACAAAAAAAAAACATTACGCACACTATTTGACACACACATGCATATATGCTCTTTTGTTTATTGTTAAAGTTATAATTTAATTTAATTATGGTCGAATTTCGAGCACCGGGCGACCACTAGTAAAAATAATTTCACAGAAGTTGGTCCATTTCACTATTGTCAGAAATTCTAGAAATTCCTTTTAAAGCATTTAATAATTGATTCCGGGAGCGAGGCGCGTATTGGGAACACGTGCTGTGCAGCAAGTACGATCATGGGCCACCTCGTGTTAACTGCTTCTTTGAAACGAATGGGTTAATTAGAAACCCGCCGGTTCTAATTAACCCATACGTTTCAACATGTAATATTAAACTAAGTTTGTCATGTTTGTTTATTTTTATATTTTCTGAACAATAACATATTGAGAGTGACAAATTGAAAATAAGTTTATTAACTTTCCTCATAGCTTTGAGGTGTAAGTGGTTCATCAACATCTTTGAACCTAAGCCAACTTCACCAGCACGCGTACCGCGTGTACCCGGGTGTACCACCCCGATGACTGACAAACGAAGCTCTGGCGAAAAGAGACCGACCGGGGAATGTACCTCCACCTCACAGAATACCGCAGCCAAATAACAATACCCTTGAGGTTATTATTAATTTAATTAGTTGTTTCGGCCGACTTGCCAGAATATTTTAAATATTTTTGAAAATGAAAAAGTATATCTCTATTTTACCAGAGCCGCTTTCGCTTGTCTGCAGGGTGCACCACGTGCATTATCATAATAATAATAAATCTTTCTGGACAATTTACACAGCGCCATTTAGTCCCAAATTAAGCGCAAAGTTTGTGTTATGGGTAGTACCCATAACACAAACTTTGCGCTTAATTTGAAACTACTGAACTGATAAATGTACTTAAATTCGTTTTTTTTTTTGTAAATACATACTTACAATACATAGAAAACACCCAGATCAAGACAAACAGACACGTTCATGCACACAAATGTTTGTCTTGTGCGGGAATCGAATCCGCGACCTCGGAGTCAAAGTGGCCATTGCTAACCATTCGATCACCGAGCTCGTCAATTGGCATTGACTCTAAAAAATGGGTTGAGCCTCTTACACCCTAAAATATATTACATTTGCATTCGCGTTACATGATCGTTGATACATGTAACGTTTGGGTCGGCATATTGCCGACTTGGGACATTAATATGAATTTATGACAATGCTTCGATAATTAATACTAGTGATAGTGTTACTATGACCTAAAGTTTGATAAATTATCAACTGTTCCAAACTGCTAACGTTCGGATTCCGTGCTCGGTTGGTTTACCGAGCGCAAGAGCGGAGCAGGTAAAGGTCCTCTCGTCTGGTTCATTTACTGGATGGGAGACTCGCAATCCTGTGATATAACCGGAAGGTTGGCACACAGGGGCGCACTAGCATAGTTAGGTATAGGGTACGTGTTCCAAACTGCTGCTGTGATCGTCGCCGCCCCAGAAGGAGAGGGCATATAAAGGGACAAAGAAACTGAGTTAAACAATGTGTAGGGAGTGAAGACGTGCCGCGGCACCACGAAGCCAAAGGCAGAGTGCCGTGAGCATCTCCCGCGAATCGGCTCATATGACCGCGAGGTCGGTGAAGCCATGGGTCGTGGTGGGTTTGTTCTAGACTGCTAGTTGGGCACTCTTAAGTTGAGTAGCTCGTGACAACCGACGCTCGGTTTCCCAAGCATCAGGGCCTTACCACTGCTCCCGAATCTCCATAACAGGTACCGGAGCTGTAAAGTGAAAACCAAGTACCAAATAGGATGCCTGCAGGTGAAAGTGGAGAAAGACCTGCTACTAATCTGCTTGAGTGCAACCGAGCGTCCTCTCGCCTGGTTGTTTTACTGGGCGAGAGACTCGCAATCCTGTGATATAACTGAAACGTTGGTGCACAGGGGCGCATTAACTGTAGGCATAGGATCCGTTGTTCCAAACTGCTGTTCCATGCTGTGATCTCGTATGAAGATCATTTTCCACATCGCCTCACCTAACGTCTTTATTTTTAAAGTGTTCCAAAAAGGTTTACCTACGTGTTTATATTTTTTTTCTTTTTTTTTACCAACCGTACTTATTTTGCTAATTTTGCAGCCGTAAATAGTTCCGTTGGTTTACTTATTTAAATTTATCGATATCGTTCTTACAACCAGTAATTAGCGGCACATAACGGACTTGAAGCATGGTTCCGTGAGAACGGAACATAAACTTTATTATGTTATAGTTAATAATAGATTGTACTGGAATTAACTATGAAATATGGCTTTAGGAATTTAAGTTCATTTTACATTGGTGCAGAGTCAAACTGGGATCCTACCGCCACAACTGAAGCCGATTACCACCGGAATTTTTGAATGAGAAAATAAAACTACTGCTTAGATTGATGCTAATTGTGTTTAGCTCGGCTGGTAGAAACCCTAGAGCTCTACCGACCAAGCTGAAGATATTGATCAATAACTTTAACGTAAGATCAATTTTTGTATCAAAAAACCGATGGTAATCAGCTTCATCTTCGGCTGTACGGCCCCTGGAATGTCAAATTCTTGGTCCATTACGAGTGTCTTCATAGATAACTTTTTTTGAACCATTATATTGTTGTCATACATTACCATATCCTAATTCTTTCATGTTATAGTCACACATTACCATATTGTAATTCTTCCTCAAAAAATCTATGAATAAATAACTTTGCGTGAAGGTTCAAAATCACAGTGGAGCGTCGCCATAGTTAACCGACACATTCAGGTCTCACAATATGTAAATAGGCTTCAAACAGTGTTAGAAAAGTTATTAGATTTTTTTTTTGTTTTTTTTGTAGGATGTTGTTATAGCCATCAACATCCATAGATCGCCTGAGGATGCCTCCCGTAGAGGCGAAACATGTGTCGCAGAGACGGCCACGGCAGTCCCCCGACTGCAGTTGCACGTTTCTTCTGTTTCAGATGTTGGAGATTCGCCGAGACGACCGCAGCAGTTGCAGCAGAGACGACCAACGCAGCCGCGGCAGTTGCATGCAACTAATGGTAGTAATTGGGTGCCGGCCAGCAGCAGTTTGCATGAACTAATTGGTGGCGGAAGCACGCAAAGTAATGTAGAACAAATTGCCGCTAATATTTTCCTACAAGGCGGTGAAATAGACGTTTTCCCTTTGAGACACACAAAAAACTCCAAATGATGTAGATAACAGCAACAAGTTACGAGTTCTAAAGACTGTCGATTTGCAAAGGATAACATTTGGAGCACACGCGAGGGTAAGCTAAGTAGAGGTTATGTGGGGTAATGCAGGGCAATTTTAGAGCAATGCGAACGATAGCCGTCCTCTGGCCGGTCACGTACGCCGTAGTCGTTATGGCCAATAAAATAGTCACTTCGGCCCACTGGGCGCTCGCTGCGCGGTTTTCTGTTAACGCCATTATAACACCGAAACTATTAATATAAATGGTAACTAAATAGTAATAAAGGAAAAGAGAGGTAGGGAGCGTAATTGTAAGCTGCCTGAGTGGGAAAGTAGGTACCTCGACCTCACAGAATACCGCACTCAAATTACAATTTCCTTGAGGATTGTTGTCAGAGTGAGTCAGCTCACCAGAAAGAAAGAAGATGCTGCGTTAACAGTTGGGGTGACGGCACTGGAGCGATATTTTATGATGGGAGCGTTAATATGGCTACGGTAACCTTATTTGTGACCTTATATCTAGTCCGGAACCTACTTATTATATGTAGGTATATTATATTAGTGACTGACAATGAAATCTGCTGAAAAGCTCAGAGTTGCTCAAAGGGCAACGGAGAGAGCAATGTTAGGAATAACATTGCTTGACCGCGTACGAAATGACACCATTCGAAAAAGGACCAAAGTCAGGGACGTTATACACACAATAAAAAAGCAGAAATGGAAATGGGCAGGACACATGGCAAGGATGGACTCAAATCGGTGGACCAGAAGAGTCATGGAGTGAGCCAACACGCGAGGTAGAGGACACCCCGCAATGCGTTGGTTGGACGACATCAAGCGTCACGCAGGCCGCAACTGGATGCAAGTGGCACGGGAGAGACAAAAATGGAAGGATATGGAGGAGGCCTATGTCTTACTAAGGATAAAATAAGGGCTGCTATGGATGTATATTACGAGCTCGGTGGTCGAATGGTTAGCAAAGGCCACTTTGACTCCGAGGTCGCGGGTTCGATTCCCGCACAAGGCAAACATTTGTGTGCATGAACATGTCTGTTTGTATTGGTCTGGGTATTTTCTATGTATTATAAGTATGTATTTACAAAAAAAAATGTATTTAAGTACATTCATCAGTTGTCTAGTACCCATAACACAAGCTTTGTGCTTAATTTGGGACTAGATGGCGCTGTGTAAAATTGTCCAGAAATATTTATTTATTTATATTATATTAGTAAATTTATCGTCATAATGTTTTTCGCTGCATTGTCATTCGACTTTGTGGGCATTAGCTGCAATAATTCTTCGCCCGAGCATACCACGCTGAGATATTTTCGCCACAACGTGTGTCGCTACATCGTCATTCGAAACTAGGTACTGGACCCGGCTAAAACATATACAAAATAGAAGTAAAATTCACGTATACAATTTGAAGGTGTGAAGTGATTAAATGGACTAATAAAAATGTTTTTAGAGGCATCTATGGAATCCTTCCACAGTCGTAGCCATAAACATTGAATATATTTGACGAGCTCGGTGGCGTAGCGGTCAATGACGCGGCTTCGACACCAACGCTCGTGGGTTCGATTTCCACACAGGACAAACATTTGTTTGCATGAACATGTCTGTTTGTCTTGGTCTGGGTGTTTTCTATGTATCATAAGTATGTACAAAAAAAAAATGTATTTACGTATGTTTATCAGTTGTCTAGTGCCCATATCACAAGCTTCGCTTACTTTGAGGCTAGATAGCGCTGTGTTATTTTTAAATTTGTCTGACAAATATATATAAAACATATATAATGAACTATAAGAAGGTACCCTAGAAAAAGTCCGCCCATTTACATAAGTTTCTTAGCCATGTCTTCATCATCATCATCATTATCAGCCTGTATCTATCCACTGCTGGATTTTTGTTTTTTCCAATGCCTTTCCCAATGTTTTTGACCATATGCGACCCTCCGCTTTCCAACTGCTACCAGCCTCGATCCATCTAGAGACGCGGCGCCCTAAACTTCGTCGCCCCATACATGACTTATGTATTATGCCTCATATATTACCATTTTACTTACACTAAAGGTGTTAGAAACAAACAAACAATATATTAATATATCATCAATCTAGAAGGTGCTAGTTTTGGTGTTATTAACGCCTTAACACCGAGGTGTCGGTACTGAAAATGCGAGGGAGAATCTCTTGGGGAATTTTAATGGTCTCTAATTGGGTGCTAATTGCAAATCTGGGAGCAAGTTTAATGCATCCGACTGTACTGGTAACAGCTCTTCAAGTTACCTTTATGTCGTTCTTATCGCCAACACAATAAGGATTACTATTCGATTGTAATGGAATGTGCCACTTTGATAGAACTTTTTAAAATTTCGTGATCAGTAATTTATTATTTCATTTAGCTGTATATAAGCTGTAAATAGCTTACCATCTTAAGTGTCAAACTCATATTACTTGATGATGATGTTGAAATTATTATTATTATTTTGGTGATCTCAACCTACAATGGCTACTAAAAACGGGGCGGAGTAGAAATTGCTAAAAACAACACTAATATTTTTTTTATACAACTAAAGTGGTATACGACCCGCTTGATGGTCAGCAGTCATCGCAGCTTATGGACCTTAGTGACACCCCGGGCATCACTCACGCCTTGCCAATTCTTTGAGAACCCGTTTATGCCTTTCTTAAAGGACCCCGTAACGTATACTCCTGGGAAAAACCTTGGCAGGGAGTTCATTCCAAAACTTGAAAGTTCTAAGTAGAAAGCTTCTGTGTAACCGTACAGTACGGGACTATTTCGAATCCAATGTGTGAAAATGGATTCCTCGCCTATGGGTTCTATAATTTTGGTACAAGTGTAATTCGGAGTATTAATTTAGATAGCACAACACTCTCATTTTCTGACAAAGAGAATATTGTCATCTTAAAAAAAATGCAACCACTACGGACACTACCGCCACTGCGGAAGAGCAAGTCAAACAAAAATATAAACAGGAATATTTAGTACGAAGATTCCCTGAATTATTGCCAATGTCAAGAAAATAAACAAAGCTATTTGATGGTTGAGCCTGAGACTGATTTGAAATAATAACAGCCTTCCTCCAGCGATACCTCCAGTGGCTTCTAAACGAATATTTTTTGAAGTTGCGCCATACAACTGGTAAGACAGGATTTATTGTTTGAGCAGTCCAATACTGTACCTTGCACCATTTTTCTTATGAATAAGAAAGTAGGACGAAAGTATATTTCTCTCGGGGCCTGATGTGATAGGTTAAGACTATTAGTGCATCTGTTGTGTAAAGTGAATTACAAACCACTCGAGTTTTGGCCACAGTAAAGCAAAGACGAACAACTACGAGCTATAGTTCGGTTCGACTTTTAGTAATAAATTACGTCTGATGGCAAATGATCATAAAGTCTCTTTTTTTTATTTGAGGCAAACGAGCAACAAACCTTTAAGAATTTCCACCAGGTGACCCACACATGGTGGAAATTCTTAAAGATTTGTTCGGAAATACCGCTGGGGGACTAATTCTACAGTTTCATCGTTCGTAGTATAAAATATCGGATACCATTTAACATAATATCAAATAAATACATTGCTAAAATAACCTAATCTATTTTGTACATCAAAAATACTTATTGCACATCAAATGCAGGATTTACTATGCAAAATATGATATGGATGGTATTTTAATTTGTATTTTAATAAAATCTGATGTGAAGCGCAGGCTGTAGATGTAGATGCTTGCACAACGTGTGTTGCAACCGCACTGATAGTGCTGACATAGGTACGCCACTCCTGAGGAATACATCATTATTCAATTATAACTTTGAATAATTATGCATATGTAAGACTACAGAGTTTTCTGTGAGTTGTGGATATTGTTAAAGATACAACTCACATATGATGTTCTCCAGCTTAAAAGAGCTCAAACGAACTAGTCGACCGCGACCGTGGTCATGGTCGCAGCGATCCACAATTTATATTACTGGTCGTAATCATGTAATGCTAGGTATTGAAAATAACATAAGCGGTTGGTCGCTGCATACAATATTCTCCAACCACCTTTGTATTCGAGCACTGAATAAAATCAAATTATAATGAAGTAACTTTCATATAATGCCTATATTAGCTAACCCGGCAAACGTTGTTTTGCCTTATATATCCTCGGATTATTTTAGTAGGCCTACTGAATATACATATAAAATTTAATCAAGATCGGTCTTATCTTATCTTAAAAAAAAAACATATTAAATTAGGATCGAGGATCAATCAGTCAGCGACCTGTATAAACATGAAGTACTGCTTAATAAGCTTGACTATGGCAGAAAGTTTCACGTCCCAGCAGTAATTCTGCAGTAAGGTGCTCCATCCATCACTGCGATCGTAAAAATTCGCAGAAATCCAGTGTTCCGCGACGTGAATTTTCATAACCATATAAAATGTCGGAAAGTATGTGAGGACTAATAATCAATATACCTGCCGCCATATGTTCACATTATGGAACTAGGAATCTATTATTGCGCACTGTGGATCTTGTGGGAATTTTTAGTTGTCCGAGTATGGAATCAACAAGCTCTAATGGCGGCTAATATTGAACTAAGAATACAGCATAAACAATACAATACAATATACTTTTTTGCACCAAAAGAAAAGATTGCTAGTACAAAGGCGTTCTCTTCCAGACAATCTTAGGGTTTCTTCTTCACTCGGTCCCTCATTGCTGAGGATCGTGGTCACAGGAACCTCGCGAACGGACAATCTGTCTCCATCGATTACTTTCCGAAGTGGCCCTCACTGCCTGATAGAATCTACAAAAGGAGACGGCCCCCTTCACCTGATCAGACCATATTGTTGGTCACGGTTGGTACGGCCACGTGCTCTGTCTTGCCTTCGGTGTTATCAACAATAACAAGCCTTTCCAGGCTGCCATCTCCTCTCCTCATCACACCGAAATAAGAAAATATGCGTTGCATACACGTGGTGGCCGTCCATGGTATTCGGAGCATCCGCCTCCAGCACCAGATCTCTAGTGCATCTTTTCTCTGTCTCTCTCTCTCTTGCTCGGATAGTCCACGTCTCCACTCCATAGAGAAAGATCGGGAATACTAAGGCTCGGACCAACCTTAGGGTAGAGGACAAATAATCTGAAATTAAGGTGGTGGTGCCGCGCAGATATTATTACTGTTCATTACTATACACACATAAATATAATATTAAATACTTTTTAGGTTTTGAATGTGATGTGGTCGACCCACTTCCACTTCCTTCCTCCTTATTCCTTCTTCTCTAATTCTTGTATCGATGCACATATAGACAACTATTGTGAAGTACTAGGAAATAGTTATTTGTTATACAAGAGTGCAAAGTTGCTTTTTAACCGCTTGCTCAATTTTGATGACCAAGCAAGCGAAGGATTTTAAAATTGAATCACGAGCGCTACAGCGCAGCGAGTGATATCAACTTTGCAATCAATCAATAAAAACTTCCCATCGGTTAGTAGATATGCACTTAAAAACAATGTTAGTCGTTACATTTCAGCGAGTATAATTAAGTTAAGATTTGATATATTAATGTATCATGTACCTACGAGCCACCCCGTGCGTACGATAACGAACCTCAAATCGTCCAACTTCTATTTCGGTCATTGTTCGAACGTAGTGCCTCAGTAGGGGCACATGAATATCTTCAGCAACAGTTTTCAGGATGCTGTTGTCACTCTCTGTTACTCTCCTCATGAGTGAAGCCACTATTTTTCGAATGACGGCACGAAATTCATCTGTTCAAGCCTGAGCAATTAATCCAGAGGCACTGCAGAAGCGGGGAAGTTTCAACTACATCCTGAAAATGTTATTATACTGTATATGTAGGACACTTAGCGATCTTTTCGAATGGCTCAACCTCAGACCGCCCATGAACAGACCCTGGCAGGCCTTGAAAAGTGTAATTTTAACCTGAATCTGCTGGCCAGCATACTTCCTCGAACCACCAACACCCTACGTCTCTCTCTAATTCGGTATCATCTTTAAAGCCGTCGGTAAGGATGTGCCCTAGGAACTTTAGACCATTAGAACTGTAGACCATGAACCTCACACACGTTTAATAGCTCTCCGATAGCCCCCTCCGTCGGTCCCTGCTGAGCTCGAAATGCAGAAAAAAACGCATGATCAATTTCAGCGTAAAGTTCATCGACCTCAGGTCAGATCTCATAAAATGTCTGCAGCAGCGCTAATGTAGCCAATTTTACTCCTACCTCGTACAAGTTTAAGCCATCACGATAATAATGCTCCGCGACGGTTACGAGCGAACTTTGAAAATGTATGTAACAAAACTGTTTTCATAACGTTTTCAATTGTTATTTTATTCTAAATTCATGCAGTGCGCTTCTGCATGTAATTATTTTTTAGTGTTGTAATTATTAAATTTAACTTTGAACGATAATGACAGGTGCATGTTTTAGAAATACATTAAAATGTAATATTAATTTAAGTTACTAGTTTAAAATTGAACGTTTTACACGCCCTTCTACAATTATATTTAATTTTTTTAACTTGCATACGCCTGATGTGAAGCGTTTACCGTAGCTTATAAATGTATCCAATGCAAGTAAACTAATGCACCAACTTCTTACATCTGGTGACTTCAGTCCCTGAAACAGCAATGCCGTCGAGCCTGACGTACTCTTCCAGTCTTTCAAAGCTCTGACGAGGTTAGCAGCGGAGGTGGTGCCGGCACCCAAACAATAACTCTTTAAAATTATTATTAAAAATAACCACTACGACTTGGCCTATCAATGTGAATGATACATCAGATTTTAAATTAACAATCCAGCAATACAGTATTGTTCGTGAATACTGCACCAAATTCTGTATGTTAATTTTAGCGAGATTCACAAACATGCAGACCGACAAACAAACAAAAATTAAATACTAATACTAACGACTCCGCCAACCTGCAGTAGAGTAGCGTGGCGGAGTCCGCTCTAAACCATTTTGATTGACGGGAGATCCGTATCCCGGCAGTAAGATGACTATGGATGGTGCCAAATACTAAGGGACATAAATGAAAACATTAACTTGTACATATTTATCTACAGATATAGGTATTCTATATTGATATAAACATACCATAAAATATACATATTGTAATCTTCTACAATATAAAAATGAATCGCTTAATGTGTTGCTAAGCGCATATCTCGAGAACAACTGAACCGATTTTGCTAATTCTTTTTTTAGAATATTCCTTGAAGTACGAGGATAGTTCTTACCCAGAGAAAAATTTAAAGAAAATAAAACACCACTTTATACCCGTGCGAAGCCGAAGCGGGCAGCTAGTATGTAATAAGTATTTAACATTTTAATGACAGAAAGCTGGGAGCGAAACGCTTGTTGTATGTTTAGAGTTCAGTCAGTGAGGTTGACTTTAGCGAAGTATAACTAATATAATCAAAACAGTTAGGTATAGGTAACATAATATAACCGCCGAAATTCATTCCTTATTCGATATCAAAACTTTACTATGTTATTTGACATCAAAATAATATTATCTATACTACTTTTACTCAGAAAGTGCTCTCTTACTGTATCGAAAATGAGGACGAAAGTACGTCGTGTTTGGCATACAAATATGCGGAAGGAAAAGTATATGAAATTTCATTAAGTAAACCAGAAAGAAAAAAATATCATCGGGCGCAATTCGCATTTTTTTTATACCACCAGTGTGGCAAACAAGCATACGGCCCGCTTGATGGAAAGCAGTTACCGTAGCCTATGAACGCCTGTAACACCAGAGGCATCACACGCGCGTTGCCGACCCTGTAAAAACCTCTTCACGCCCTTTTTGAAGAACCCCATGCTGTAGTCCCCTGAGAAAACCTCGACAGGCAGTTCATTCCACAGCTTGACAGTATTTTGTCTTATTTCAATAAGATATTTGAATTTTCAATTTATAACTTTAATGTTAGTTATTAACGATCAATTGTCGACTTTATAACACTGCCAGGATTAACAAAATATGCTTGAACCGTCATCATACCACGTCCATTCCATACAAATGTCGCGTCGTTTACTACTACATAAGTAATGACGTCTGTGCAGAATGCGAATGAGCGTGTGTGCGTGCGGAGCCATACAAACTGTTCCAGATTGGTCTCAGAGGGGAGGTGAGGTCGACACGAGAGAGCGGTAGGGAGTGGCCAAACCGTATGTAGTACTTATACTATGCCGTCATTGAATATCTCTTGCACGAAAAATCTAAAAATAAGTATAATAAGGGTCCGTTCAAACAAACCGGCTCGAAGAGCAGATTTTGAATGCGTTTAAAATAGAGCTTTTTATCATTAGCATAAGGTTTACTTTAAAATCCACACACACATCACGTTATTTAAAAAAAATAAACCTTATACCAATGATCCAAAACTCTATTTTAAACGCCACCAATATCTGCTCGCCTCTTAAGCACCAAAAACATTTTTTACAATAAAAGTTCAAGAAAAATGCCGCATTGTATGCAGGTTTTAGACATTTTCTCCTCGTAGGTGTAACTCGGGTGTATTTAGGTCCACGACTACGTCTCGGGCCTCAAACCCGCACCCTCGTTAATAATCGGTCACTTTCTTCCCTCGGTGAACTATGTACTAATGTCACTAAGTAACCGCCAAGTAACCGTGAGGTCACCCCAAATGTTAACGCTCGCTAATAACAGATATTCAGTTTTATCCTGTCATTATCTAAATTGTGCTTTTAGTCGTAAAAATGATTTTTTCATCTCCATCTCGGAAAGAGTATTTTTGCTATTCGATTTCTGAGTGCAAAAGTCGTTTTTATCCGCTAGAGGATAAAGTACAGTTGAATTTAGAACATCGTGTGCACTAAGTTTGTGAATTCAAAACATCATTAAACCTATTTACTTCTACCTCCATGGTGCCGAATTTATCATACAATTTTGTTTTATTTTGTGTAAACTCAGACTCGAAACCTTCTTAGTGTACCTACTTTTTTTTTCATTTGCTTTGCGCGCGCAATTTTCTTTTCACGTTATATTCTTAAAACCTTAGCTTAAAAACGAGAAACTTGAAAACAAGTGAAAAACTTAAAAGCAGTGATTTCATAATGTAGTAGTTAATACCTAAACAGAAATAAAATCAAAATATTATTGAAAAAAAAAAGTATATCTTGTGATTGTAAATTAGTTTTTGGCATTTAGTAATTTCCTCGCTGAGGTGGTGAAGTTACGTACTCGAGTGCAAATATTTTTCACCTCGTACTATTTTGATTCCCTCGCCGACGCTCAGTATTCTAATTTTTTACTCACTCGCTGCGCTCGTGATTCCATTTTAGGAGAAGCTTGCTCGGTCATCAAAATTGAGCACGCGGTTAAACAGCAACTTTGCACTCTTGTATAACAAATAACTATTAATTAATTTTTGAATATACGTAGAGTCCTTAGTGAAAAATAAAAATCATAATTCATGAAAAAAAATAGATTTTTTGAAAAAATATTTTTTGTTGATATTTTTTTATCTATTACCACCACCTTTCTGGGTTACACTTTATTCCGGGGCACACTGTACACTAAGTCTGCGTAGATAGTGTTAGAAAGAGAAACATATAGTAGGTACGTTCGCGGTCCATAAACATCGTAAATGTAGGAAGTGAATCTTCTGTAAGTTATATATTATGTCATCATCATCATCAGGTCATACTTTATTTCGCGTGCAAGTGCTTCATCTTTGAACCAAAGCCAACCTCATCTGCACCAGGTGCACCCTGCTGACAAACGAGGCTCTGGCGAAAAGAGAGGTAGGGTATAGCGTATTTTTTAACCTGCCCGACTAGGAAACAGTATAGCGCAACCAAATAACAATTCCCTTAAGGGTTGTTGTGTTCCTGCGAGTGAGTGAGGTCACCAGAAATAAAGGAAGGAAGGAGTATAGGCTGGTAACGTATTGGCCACCCCTTGGTGTTGCTGATCTCCATGGGCGGTGGTGATTGGTTTCCATCATATACCCGGTGTTTTCTATGTATTATAAGAACGTATTTACAAAAAAAAATGTATTTATGTACATTTATCAGTTGTCTAGTACCCATAACACAAGCTTTGCGCTTAATTTGGGACTAGATGGCGCTGTGTAAATTGTCCAGAAATATTTATTTATTTATATTTATATAAAAAAAGTCAACATTATTTTGATCTTTAGTTATTTAGGAAGTTATGACATTATCATATTATTTTGAATTTTCGGCGGGGGCGATATGCAGCCGATAATACCAGCCGCCATGTTTCATCAGCCCACATTTAATTACCTCACCTGTCATCCTGTCTCCGAAATAGCTCATCAATGACGGTGCAGTGTCGTACCTATTAATTATTGTCTCGGGATCGTCCCTACTGGCTTTACCCGATCAAGTCAGAAAGAAAGCCTGGAAATATTAGTAGTTAATACCCATATTAAGAGGATATTGCATCCAGAAACTTTTAGTATTCTTTTATATACAACATTAACACAGCCGTATGCTTACTTATTATCGAGGAGATTTTGGGGTGTAAGTGGTTCATCAACATCTTTGAACCAAAGCCAACTTCACCTGCACGCGGTGCACCCTGCTGACTGACAAACGAAGCTCTGGCGAAAAGAGAGGTAGGGAGCATAATTGTAAGCTACCCGACTGGGAAATGTACCTCCACGTCACAGAATACCGCAGCCAAATAACGGTTCCCTTGAGGGCTGTTGTGTTCCTGCGAATGAGTGAGGTCACCAGAAAGGAAAGAGATGCTGCGATGGCAGTGGGGGTGGCGGCGCGCGAGCAATATTTTATGTTGCGAGCGTTAATATGGTTACGGTAACCGCTTCACATCAAGCGGGCCGTATGCTTGTCTGCCACCCGACGACATGACACTCGTTAAGCCCAATCAGTAGCCTTTAGGCGACCTGAAAACACTGGCCTCTGCCATCCACCGTATGCTCTAAACTCCGATTTTCG
Source organism: Hypsopygia costalis (assembly GCA_937001555.2). Lineage (NCBI taxonomy): Eukaryota > Metazoa > Arthropoda > Insecta > Lepidoptera > Pyralidae > Hypsopygia > Hypsopygia costalis. The sequence goes on from OW443325.2 coordinate 842,239, forward strand.
ATTGGTCCGTATCCCAGTAGTGGGGTGAATAACGTGGGGCAAATGGCGTTGTTGTAGACGATGCTTATTTAGCACCAGCAAAACAAGCATATGGCCGGCCCGTTATAAAGCTCAAATGTCTAATGTATTATTAACCTGTAATTGTATTTAACTTTTAAATTATCCGAAGTTACAAAAAATATGCAAGCTTATTACAAAAAAAATAGTAAGGGCTAAAATATTTTTAAAAGGATCCCCCCTCAAAGGAAAAGAAACATTCCACCAAAGAAATTAGTGAATTCGACATTCCACGTTCCTAATTTGAGAATCGCTCAAAATTATCAAAATTGAAGTAATGATTGATTTTCATCATTCATAATTTTAACAAAAAAAGCCGACTCCAAACCTTACTCTACATTTATGTCTTTAGATACAGGCTGATGATAATGAAAAAAATATGGGACCAATCTGGAAGTATAATCTTTCAAATAAAAAAAGGTTTTTTTTTCAAATCGGTTTATAAATCACGGAGTAATTAAGTAACAAAGATTAAAAAAAAAATAGCAGAATTGTTCTCAATCCTCCTCCTTTTTTGGAGTCGGATAAAAACGGTATGTCGGAGCTTCAAAAGAATAATTAAATCATTTCGGACTTTTACCATGGACATTAATTATTGTAGACGTACACTACAGTGTACCCTAACAGACACCGATTTCGGACATTCGCAGTAACATTTACACACATAAAGCTTTAAAATTCGTTGTTATAGTGCTAGAGTATAAACCAGTTATTATTTATGATAAAAAAAATATTTTTCGCTTACACTGCTATGCAAATTTCTTCTCATTTTCATGTGCATATGCAAAATGCTTCCGTTTGAAATACAATGAATTTTATCGGAGATAAATTATTTAGAGCTACGTGAAATTGACTTCATAAAATTTTAAATTCAACACGTACCTCTGGTTGATGTCAAAGAACAAAAGATACGACACTTAAGCACGTGTGCACATATAATCGCTATGTTGAGTGTATAATAGTCGTGCGCGGGGGCCTTGCGTCACAGCATAGCAGTACTTTGACTTCATACTAGCGCCCACAGCCAAGCGTCATTTACACGAACCGCTCAGGAAGTTTTGGTGCGCGGCGCACCAAACCTTCCTGAGCGGTCGTGTAAATGACGCTTGGCTGTGTACGTGCGCCGATTTGGGCGCTAGTATGAAGTCAAAGTACTGGTTGTATTACTATGCTGTGCTTGCGTGGCGTGCGGGGAGCGGCCGTCGCCGACTGTCTCGGGTGGTCACGGCGAGGACTAGTGGCGGTCGGCCGGGAAGTCTCTGTCTCTGTGTCGTTTTCAGTTTTCGGTTTCCGATCTTCGATTTATGAATTTCGATTTTGGATTTTAAAGTTTGGATTTGGATTCAAAATTTTGAATTTCGTATTTGATTTTGGATTAACATTTTGAATTTCGAACTTTGAATGGATTTTAAATTTGGATTTAGGATATTTTTCGATTTTATATTGGGTTTAGGATTTGGATTTTCGCTTTTGCCCCTTGGCTTTTCGGATTTTTATGCTATACTATACTACGTCGAGCCAACCCAGCAACTCCTTCCTTTTTAGTTACCTCACTCATTCTAGAAACACAACATTCCTCAAGAAAATTGTAATTGGGCCCCGGACCAGTATTCTGATGGTACTTTCTCAGTCGAGCAGTTTACAAAATATGCGATAGGTACCTATTACCTACCTCTGTCTTCGCCAGAGCCTCCACAGGTGAGCATATAATAATATAATAATAATAAACATTTATTTCGGTATGGAACCATAGTTTGTTAGTAATACAAATATACTTATAGCTATATTAGTAAAAATTATTTATATTATTGACATTTCCATTTTATTATACATAGGTTTTGTCGGCATAACACCGGCACCACTTTCATTCGCGGTCCCTATATCCTACCTCCTAAAGAGACTCCAACACAGTGTCTGATTATAGGGCAATCAAAACGAGACGCAATCATCTCCAGAATGCCATTCGCGCTGCCTCGCACGCGTTGCAATAGGGAGGCTACCTTTTTTCTAATAATGGCATGAAAGCCGTCGGTGTGAGCCTCGACGAACATACCTGAAGCGCTGCAGTCCCGAGGCAGCCCCAATAGCATCCTGAAGATGTTATTATATTGTACACGTATTTTATCGATAGCCCGGCGCGTATATTTCACCCATAGGCTGCTCGCGTAGAAGCTTTGGCAGTATGCTTTAAATAAAGCTATTTTAACAGATAAATATCATATGCACGTGCGTTTGTGGTTTGGTTGAAAGTTGTTGATGAACCTCTTAGACCTTTATTTATTAAAAAAAAAGCTATTTAAAAATATGTATAGAGACAATCACATATAAATGAACGTGTCATTAGGGTAAACTGGCTATATAGTACGCAAGTGATGCTATAAGAGTTTCGCTTAATCCAGTATGAGACTGGATCACGATTATTCAAAATAACCGTTTAAAAATATTTATTATTACAATGTTACCTACAAAGTTTAACGTATAACGTCTTATGTCACAGCGCGAGGCGTAATTTGTTATGTAGTCAACCCTACGGCATTTACACACACATTTGCAAACAAACGTAGTCTGTTGATGTAGAAGCTTTTGTATGCAGTGGCTAGGGTGTGGCTCTACTACAGAAAAAGAATTAGTACTTAATAGAAGTTCAAGAAAGGTAGAGCAGCTCGAATAAGGAAGTACTTAGGTACTCTTTAATACCTCACAGAATAACGCACTCAATTAAAAATTCCCTTATGGATTACTGTATTCTTATGAGTGCGCTGCGGGCAATACCCCTCGTGTTGCAAGCTTGTATAGGCTTTGGTAGCCGCTTTATTTCCGATGAGATCAATGCTTATATCGCGGTCGTATTGCTATAAAAAAATTAAATACTGAACAAATTTAACATTACAGGTACTTTTTACCATAGCTTGTCCATAGATGAGTTTATTTATCTCGAGCTCCTCCATGCTTCTCAGGACACGTTAAGCCGTCGGTCCCAGCTGTTGTCATTAGATGACAGTCATCAAGGCAAGTCAGTGGCTTTAGAACGGCTGGAAAACACTGGCCTGCGCCAACCCGCAGTTGAGCAGCGTGGTGGAGTACGCTCTAAATCCCTTCGATTGAAGGGAGACCCGTATCCCAACAGTAGGATGATCATGGGTTGAAGTCGATGTCGAGGTAATTTTTAGATTATCCATACATCCATACATCCAACAATAAAAGCTGACATGTAAATTCCATATTAAATTAAACAAATCCATTTTACAGGCACGCTATAGCGTGAAACCACTTTTATTAATAAAATAAGTAGTGGTTAATTAATCATAACATTTATAATTAAAATTACCTTACACGAGCTCCGGGTACAAAGGGATGTTGACTTGTGGTCCCCCAGGAGGAGGAAGTTTTGATGAAACTCTACTACATAATTATACATAATTTATTAATGTTATCTCACAAGGGGAATTTAATTAATTTGTAATTAAAGTTGGATGGTATTTTTCAGGTGTATATTTTTGAAATGATCTTGTTACTTTATATTTTTATTATACTTTCTTTCATATTTTAGTGATTTTTGAAGTGAATTGTACGTATAAATAAGAAATAATGCGTCGGAAAAAGTAAATAATAGTAGTTTATGAAACTGTTGCATAATAAGGGTTATTAAAATACGAGTGTGAGTTTATAACATGAGCCGAAGGCGAATGTTATAACAGACCACACGAGTATTTTAATTTAAATATGTCTGAAACTGCACATAATTAGGTAATTATGTGCAGTTTCAGACATTACTTTATCTAATCTCATGAAATATATGATAATAATATTTTAAATACAACCATGAAGTTAATTTAACAGCTATAATTCTTACTTATAAATCCATTTGCAGATCGAGCATGCGTAGTGCGCATGCGCGACGCGCCGCGCGGCGCCGCGTTCACAGATTATGTAGAAAAATTTTGCAAAGTTGCAATGTATTTGCATTGCAACCTATTTAAAATACCTGTGTCCAGGGCTGAAGCTGTATCGAAATGGTAAAAAAGTTATTTTACGATACAGTTGTCCATAAAAGAGATGTATCGAAAAATAACTTTTTAAATTTATTTTGATAGCTTGTGCGTAAAGACTGTCATTATGATACTGTGTTTAGTTTTTTAATGTGTAAATTTCAGTATGAGAATAGATAAAATATATTTTGCAATGTGCACATCAAGCCCTTTCATACGATACCCCATTTGAACTAGTAGCTTTTGAAATTTCGAAAAATATGGACCCCCTATTTTTTAAGATTTAATTACAAATGTATAGTTTTGAGATTTATTCTTGTACTTGTAGTCTATAACGATGTTACTTGCCAAATTTCATAGTTCTAGGTCAACGGGAAATACCCTATGAGTTTTGATTCCCTTGAGAATGTGTCGAAATATGCATTTTTTGCCGTATCTTTTTTTTACGTAAACTTAACAGTTTAATTTTTTTACAACTTTATGGGACCGTAGACCTGAGTATACAGTTCAAATTTCAGCTTGATTCCTCCACGCATTCTCGACACAGAGGGTCTTGACAGACAGACAGACAGACGGACAACAAAGTGATCTTATAAGGGTTATCTTATGAGGTACGGAACCCTAAAAATGAAACCTTTAGCGACGTTGTGCACTTTTTGGGATGAGTAAAAAATGTTAAACTCGCGTCAGGATCACGACACGTGACCTGATCGAAAATTCGTAGGACAGAGAGAGAGTTAGACCACCGCCAGCGCGGCATAGGGGAGAAAGTGATATCCCCCTCTCTTTCTACCGCTCGGCGAAAATGTATGCCTGCTCCTGCTGTTTATTTTTAATGTAATATAAATTGTTATGTTTATGTACGATAGCACAATAAATGAATATTGTATTTTACCACATAAATGGTAGTACTTTTATACTGATAATTAAAGCAATTCGTGCGAAATTATTCCCTAACCATACCAAAATATTAAAAAAAATAATGTTCAAGTTTTCACTTCTGCCGGCACTCCCTGAGTGCACCCCTTTTTTTCTTTTAATATTCATATTTTTACTTGTAATTGTGTTTTAAAAAAAATCGATGGTGACGCTATGTTTATGTTGTTGTGACGAGTTTTGTAAGTCATGCAAGGTTGACTGCAGCCTTTGGGTTTCATACGTTATGGAACGGCAAGCTGTCCAGCTCGACCACAGACCAAGGTAAAGATAATTATAGTAGACATGGTATGTATTTCTATCAGGCGCACATGTAATAAATCGTGGTAAATTGATGTAATACGCTTTTAAGAAGGTTCGCAACGGATCAGTGTCCTTATGGTTGCTGATGGCCATGGCCTGTGGTGAATGCTTACCATTGTGAGATCTTTTTCGCAATACGTTTATTTCGTTTGTGTGCTTGGTGGATGTTTGTGTTGCCTACTATAAGGTAAAATGTAATAAATGAAACTATAGGTCTGTATGTTTTAACAACATAATAATTAAAGACTGTTTGTTTCTAAATAAATAAAATACCTAAATAAATGAATAAAATAAATTAATTAACATAATTTCCGTGAGCTCGGCTATAGCCGATTACTAACAACTTTTGTGTAAGCTCTAAAACAGACAGAACCTTGTCTGAATTGGATTAATATTATGAATTACATAAATATAAAAACGGAAACGTACCACGCATTTCTCCAAAATTAGGGATGTAAGTGGCTCACTTAAATTTCTGAGCCAAAGCCAACCTCGCCTGCATAATGATGCATTTTGCTGATTTACTAACAAAGCTCTGGCGGAAGTAATGGTAGGGTGCAGCGTAAATTTAAATATCTACCCGACTGGGAAGGACATCCACCTTACAGAATACTGTCGCCAAATAACAACTTCTTTGAGGATTGTTGTGTTCAAAAGGAACAGTGACTGAGGATACCAGGATGGACGGTGTTGCTGCGCTGGCAGTGGGGGTGGCAGCGTGCGAGCGATATATCATGTTGCGATCGTTTATATGTCTACGGTCCACTGCTTCACATCAGGTGGACCGTATGCTTTTTTGCACGACGTAGACGTAGTATAAAAAAACACAAGTCTCAAAATGTCGACTATGAATTGATCATTCAACTCATTCACAGTCGACATCAAAATTATCAAGGTTTAAAATTATCAAAATCTGGACATTTGCTAAAGGTCAAGCATATTACAGTACTTCAGTGTACCTACAGCATCATCATCAGCTTGTATCTATCCACTACTGGATATACGCCTTCCCTTAATGCCTTCCACCATATGCGTTTCCGGCCGTTCCCTTGTCATCGGTCCATCTCGAGGGGGGCGCCCGGCGCTTCGTCGTCCTACCATCACTGACTCGGCAAATGTGGCTAACCCACTGCCACTTCAGCCTGCTGGCTCTGAGAGCGTTAAAATTACTCATATCATTTTGACACTGACTGTATACCGTACTTAGAAGAATTAATTTTTAGTGTTCCTTTGTGTCTTTTTTATACCACTAAAATGTCAAACAAGCATACGATCCGCCTGTTTAAAAGCAGTTACCGTAGCCTATGAACGCCTGTAACATCAGGGGTCTCACACGCGCGTTGCCCATCCTGTAAAACTCTTCACGCCCTTTTTACTTTGTAGTCTCCTGAGAAAAACTCCGTCAGTCAGATCACAGAAAGTAATATCATTAATCCAAATCAATATTCACATTATTCAAGAAATGCCTGGTATTAATTAATTATGAATTAAAAGTGTTTAATTATTTACTTTCAAAGCGGAACGGAAGAAAGCAGAATTATGTCGGTTTAACTGATCATTAACGGGCTCAAAGGGTCGTTTTAATTAGAATTTTTCAATGCCATCTCACAAAATTGCTTCGTCAGTAGGTATAGAAAAGAAGATTCATGGTGACACCCGTTATGTTTTCTGTTTATCACGATAAATAAAACAATGCCTCAATACTTGCTTACTTCATTTGACCGCATACAACAAAGAGCAAGTTCGAATCGTCGGGTACCCAATGATCTCGGATCGACTGGACTCTCTCTCTACACGCAGAGATGTAGCCGAATGTAGCGTCTCTTTGCGTTCTACACAAATTATATCACGGGGAGTGCTCGGATGAGCTGTTTGAATTGATACCTGCCGCTGAATTCCACTATCGTACAACTCGCCATAAATTAAAATTCCATCCATATCATCTTGATAATTGACAATCTACTAAAGTACGTTTCCTAAGGCATCTTATGCTACGAACGGTGAAATTGTGGAATCAACTTCCCTCAGCGGTATCCCCGAACAATTAGGACATGGGAGCTTTCAAGAATAGAGTACTTAATTCCCTTACACGGCTGGCAACGGATCGGCGACCCTTTGGTGTTGCTGATCTCCATAGGCGGTGGTGATTGCTTTCCACCAGGTGACCCACATGCTCGTTTGCCCCCTCTCATAGTGCCCAGTATACTCGTATAAACATACTGGCGGTCTATGACTTTGTTTAAGTAACATAAGTTCGCAATTTCGGATTTCATGCTAGAATTAAATTAGGGGATGTATGTGGCTCAGCATTATCTTTGAGACAAAGCTAACTTACACGTGATGCCCCTGCAGACTGCCTCACGAGCGAGTAAAGGTACGCGCACATTGTGCCGGGTCGCAGCGTGTCGGGGCGGAGCGCAAAAATCCTCTCAAATCACTTGTATGTATTTTATATGCACTATCGAATGGTATGCCGGGGCGCAGCGTGTCGGATTTTGAGCGGCGGATTTTAGCGACTGCGATGCGGCCCGCCCCGCCCCGCTACATCCCGTCATCAGTATACTATGGCAAGCAAGCGGGTTGGCGTGCTCGCGCGCACGTGTTAACTTTACGATATTTGCGTTTTTTGGTATTTTCGTTTTCTTGTCTATGCTGTTCATTAACTTCTTCTTCTAACAATAGGCAAAAAAAATAAGTTCTCGTCAGAGCTATCCATAACGTACAGTTGCACGCAACTTCTGGAAGTACACTGTATTCAAAATCCGTCAATGCGCTGTGACCCGGCCTGTCACTAATGTGTTAGGTGAGCATTTTGCTTTGCGCTGAGGCCCGCTCCGCTCCGCTGCGGCCCGACAAATCGTGCGCGTACCTTAAGGCGAAGACGAAAGTGTCGTAAGGCGAGCGTAACTATAATCTGCCAGACCGGGGAAATACCGCAGCCAAACAACAATTCTCTTGAGGTTTGTTGTGTTCTCGTGAGTCAGTTCAGTCACCGGCAAGGAGGGAGTTGCTGCGTTGGCAATTGGCAGCGTTTGCAATATTTCAAGTTTGGGATTTGCAAGTTTTAATACAGCTATGGAACCGCTTCCCATCGGGCGGGCCGAATGCTTACCTGCCATTCGACGTAGTATAAAAAAGGAATAATTCGATAACCGATACTTATTAATGTATTGTAAAAATATATATAATAATCAAATTATGTTAAGTTGTTGTTTATATTATGTTATTCCTTCATTCATTACATACATGATTATTTTTTTATCTATTTAATAGACCGAACGAAAAAAAATTAACGGGCAGTTCTTGTTTTGTTCCTGTCGTAGTTAATTTTTTTTAAAATTCAAATCAAATCAATTGCACTTGTGCAAGGCTCCCTTGTCCTATTTATAAGTCAAAATAATATCCGTCCCGAGTTTCCGCAAACTACAACATCAAAATTCGCGTTCCTAAGCGCCTGATACTAAATCGGCTTCACGAATATTCATGGAAGCCATTTAGTATATCGGGTTACCACCCCGGGTTTATTACCTACTGGGTAAGTTGGACATGATTCAGATCCGATGTTATGATTTGCGAAAATAAAACTTCAATTTAGACTCGTTGTGACCTTGTTTAGCTTAGCCGACAGAAAATCGGGAGTTCTATGGATTAAGCTGAATAAAGATTACTTATAACTTAAAGTCCAATTTTCAGAACAAAAATTATTAACAACGGAACAAACAACCCGACTGCGAAAATCTAACAATTTGATTTGTTATTATCCTCTACATTTTTTTTCGCCGAGGTCATATTGAAATAATATAACCTATGTCACTTTCACAGCTGAGACGAATCTAATGACACCTCATAATATATAGAAATCCGTCAATCGGTTTAGGCGTGACAAAGAAATCCACATACATAGTTATACTCGAAAAACATAACCCTCTCTTCTTCCTCAGTCGGGTAAAAGACGATCTCAATCGACTTTAGTTTAGGTGATAGGAAATTAGATTTTTTTTATATTCCTGGACAAATTACACACTGCCATCTAGTCCCAAACTAAGCAAAGCTTGTACTATGGTTACTAGATAACTGATATTATACTTAAATATTATTTTTTGTAAATACCCAGACGAAGACAAACAGACATGTTCATACACATAAATATTTGTCTTATGCGGAAATCGAACCCGCAACCTCGGAGTCAAAGTCAAAGGCCATTGTTAACCATTCGAGCACCGAGCTCGTCAAAAATTACCTTACAATAGTGCCACTACCCCAAGTTAGAAAGGCATACGAAAAAGTATACTTTCGTGTTTTTTTTTTCTAGTAAAAAATTGTTAGTTTTAATTAAATCCTTATTGAATATAAATCATTGTTACCGTTAATGTTGTGGTGTACCGTGCCATTATTATGGAGTCTGGTCACGCACCTACCTCGGTTTGCTGCGTACCATTTAAAATTCTCACAATTAGTTTATTGAGGCAAACAACGGAATTCCGTTTATTTTTAGCTTCATTTTGTTTAACGTCGTTCTTTTTTATGAAATAGATGAGGTGTGGTAAGCAATTTGTGTGTTAATTAAGGGGATGGTAGGCGTCAAATTCGGCTTAGGCCGTGTTAGACCCAACATGCGAATAGGCAATATTTTTTTTTCGATTTGTTATGTAAAGACATCACAACAATATCTTCTTCTTCAGCCTTTGTTATTATCACCTAATGCTGAGTGTAGGTCTCTTGCATTGCACGCCATTGCGATCTTGGGCTTTCGTCATCTAGCCCTTCCCAGCAATTTTAATGAGTGTCCCTCGCATCGGTTGCCTGTCCAATTTTTCCAACCATTTCTGTATCTCCACTCAAATACAGCTTTATCCCACCTATGGTCTTCTCTGCGGTATATGTGGCCCGCTCACTTCCACTTCCTTCGAGCTATCACTTTGGCTATGTCGGTAAGTTTTGTTCTTCCCCAGATATTCCTGATTTTATCATAGAAAGAGATGTTAATACCTAACATGAATAGCTCCATCGCTCTCTGGATGACTTGCAGCTTATGGATGACTTGCCGCCTGAGCGTCCATGTCTCAGTTCAGTTCATTGTTGCTCGGCGTTTGAGGTTTATAGTTAACATTACGCTGTGTTCTACCTCTTTACTGCCCTAGCCTCGCAGGGTTCATCTCGTTCTTAAGGTGACATCGACTTTGGCTTCAAGATGGGAGCCACTTACACCCTAAACTTTCACCAGACTTCGTAAAACTAATATTGAGAAAAGTTGGTAAAATTATTTCCGTTCGTCTACTTTTAATTACTTTCCGTAAGATCAGAACTCCAATATTTAGTTTCAATGGGGGTTTAATTAACGAGTGACCAGCGCTCGCCTTGAATATTTATAAAGGTAACATTTTTAAATTAAACTTTGAGGGTCCAATAATGAAGTTTTAGACTTGCTAGTTTGTAAAATTTACTCAAGATAATATTAGTAAGTGATATTTAAAGTGTATTTCTGAAAGCCAAAGAAAACGCGCATTTGATGCCTCTGTTGTTATAGGCGTTAATAGGCTGCGGAAACTGCTTCCCATCAGGCGGACCAAATGCTTGTTTGACACCTTAGTAATATAAAAAAAACTGGTTACACTCCGGGAGTGCCGGCAGAAGTGAAAACTTGAACATTAACGTTGTGCATTTTTACCCGCGACGGAACGGAGACGGTATATGCGTATATATATGCTAGGATGTTTGTGCAAATCAATGTTTCCATTTATCTCCAAAACTACGAGTCCGATTTTGATACGGTTTTCAGTGATGAATTCGGGGTTGATTGGTGCATGTTCTTAGATATGTGTTACAGTGACAGCTCACCAGAGTGCGCTACAGTAAACATTTGTTTGTGCAAAACCAAAACTACTAGTCTGAATTCGATGCGGTTTTCATTTGTAATACCTATTCTTGCTCCCTTTCTATAAAGTTTGAAATAAAAACAAAATTAAAATTTTTGAATAAACCCACGACGGTTAAAATGTAATTGAAAAAGGATTAAATAATTTTGAAACCCCCGACTTAAAGAATGTATTGTATATGCTATTAACTTAATAAAAAAACCGAAGAAAATCCGTCGGGGGCTGCCATCTCTATTTTAAATTTCAACATAAATATAAATAAGTATACAAGTTACTATAAAACTGCCAAACTAGTTCATTTAATGGCAGCCCCAACGGATTTTCTTGGTTTTTTATACAAGACGAACGTAGATACTCGTAGATATAAGGGATTTCATGAAGGCATCGGCAGTCTTTAGGGGTAATACGTCATTAGCCCGATCACCCATGGGAAACCAAATATGGATTATGATAAAATTACCTACTTATCTACAATTACTGTGAAAAGAAATTGCTGGTTCGTACTATTCCCACGTCGACTGCAATACTTATTTTATAGTTACGAGGTTTTCATTTATTTCATAATGTAATAATCTATACCTACAAATAAATAAATTTGAAGTGTCCGTTTGTAGCGGGGACTGAAGGACTGAAGTACATACGGCATTTTAAAGTATCAAAACCTAAAAATATCGATAATAAACCTAAACATCGGACGCGCAGCATGCGCCACCATAGCGAAATTTATTTATTTTATTTATTTATTTTGGCCACTTTCCCGAATTGATATCGGAAAACCAAGGTCACTTTACATTACTACTTTTTGATGCTTTACAAGAATCCGAAATCAGAATTTCGAAATTTTGAGTTTCATGGCAACGGACGGACAGACAGAACGACCGGACGATTTTATAAGCTCAATATATGTCGCTGAAAATAACCTTACTCAATGATACCGATATTATTAACCCGGCGAGTATGAGGTGGAAAAAAGATTGATTGATTGATGTATTAAGAATGTGGCAGGGTGGGACATACCCATAACGAGACTGGACTAGGGGAACGAATATTTTTTTTATATACCACGTCGGTTGGACAAGCATACCGCCCGCCTGATGTGAAGCGGTTACCGTCGCCATATTAACGCTCGCAACATGAAATATCGTTCGTGAGCCGCTACCCCCGGCGTCAACGCAGCAAATCCATCCTTATTAGTGACTCACTCGCAGGAACACACCAAACCCCAAGGGAATTGTTATTTGACTGCAGTATTATGTGCGGTAGAGGTACTTTCCTAGTCGAACAGCTTACAAATAAACTGGAACCTACCACTTTTTTCTCTAGAGCCTCTTTCGCTAGCCAGCAGGATGCACCACTGCTTAGTAGAGAAGTTAATTAAAATTACAGTTATTTACTAAATATCTTTGAAAATATATACGGTACTTACAACAAAAAAACTTTTTTAAAATATTTGCCTGTCTGTTCGTTGCAGCTAATTTGTCATTTTTAATTATATCTCTTCAAACCATTGCTTTATCGCAGCGCCATTGTTGTGTTTCACGGATACTTCATCCGAGAAATATTGTATTCAAAATTTAATATTATAATTATTATTTTCCATGTATTTTCTTAACAATATCTACAGAAACGAGGCCAGTGTTTGAATCGTTCATCTAACTGAAGAAAACTGTTGTCTAATCGAGGTGGATTTAAACAAATTCACAACATAATTAGTTTTTTTCCGTCCGAACAGGAACAGTTTTTCATAATATATACTCAAATACATTGTAAAAAATATACTTTCTGAAAAAATATGATAGGTACTTTCTGGGAAAAATATAAATAAATATCTCTGGACATATTTTTTTATATACCACGTCGGTCGGACAAGCATACCGCCCGCCTGATGTGAAGCGGTTACCGTCGCCATATTAACACACGGCCATCTAGTCCCAAACTAAGCAAAGCTTTTACTATGGATACTAGGTAATTAATATTATACTTAAATACATTTTTTTTTATAAATACAGTACATATAATACTTAGAAAACAAGCAGACTGACAAATAGACATGTTCATGCACACAAATATTGGTCTTGTACGGGGATCGAACCCGCGACCTCGGAGTCACAGTGGCCATTGCTAACCATTCGACCACCGAGCTCGCCATAAAGTCAAATATGTATACTTTCTGGGAATAAGTTGAGCAAATTTTTACAAAATCTGCGCAATTTCAAATACGGACTCTTAAAAACTACCAAAACCGCAAGTAAATCATTATTTGCAAAAGACGTTCAGAACAATAAAAATAATTTCATACAAAGTACGCAATAAAAAAGCATTTGTGTGACACCGTATTTCAGCTGTAAGCCCGCGCAATATGTGGGTAGTCTGAACAAGGAACTTGGTTTGTTCCCGGTAGCCTTTATTATGTACACAATAGAGCCGAAAATCTATTAACAATGGCATATTTATCAACATGCTGCTCTCAATTGCTGGTCGGAATAAAAACAAATAATGTGACATTAGCAATTGCACGCTACCACACGCTACTACTTGGGCTTTTATTAACGTTAGAAAACAAATATTAAAAGGGCCTTATGCTAATAATTATTTATGTCTAAAAAAAAATGTGTTTGAATTTTTTTGTTAGGAATATTTTTTTATACAATCGGTATTGGAATAAAAGAAAAAGTTATCATTCTTATGGCAGAGTACGTAAAGCGTCTGCCCCCAGTATATATAATTACTTTGCTAAGGGTTCCAAACTATCTGCCTGCACAGTACAGAAGGTCAGTGAAGTAGGACAGTACAGACGGACAGTGCAAACAGACAGTGCAGAAAGACTATCCTTCTGCACTGTCCGTTTGCACTGTCCGTCTGTACTGTCCTTCTTCACTGTCCTTCTGTACTGTCCGTTTGCACTGTCCGTCTGTACTGTCCTTCTGCACTGTCCTTCTGTACTGTCCGTTTGCACTGTCCGTCTGTACAGTCCTTCTTCACTGTCCTTCTGTACTGTCCGTTTGCACTGTCCGTCTGTACTGTCCTTCTGTACTGTCCGTTTGCACTGTCCGCCTGTACTGTCCTTCTTCACTGTCCATCTGTACTGTCCGTTTGCACAGTCATTTTTTACTGAACCGATTAAGTTGAAATATTGTACAAATATGAATTTCTATGAGCCAAACACGGAAGCCAAAAACGTAAATAAAAATTTGAATTCATTTTTGGAGGGCAAATAATAAAATGAAGTTTTAAAAAATCGGGTGTGCTTGATCACACGGTGAATGCCGTCGATCACAACAAGCGAAACCGACGGCTTCACGAGGTCGAAGCACGGAGAAGCTTAAGATAAATAATTCATCCACATGTGACGGTCCAACTTGCTTAAATTGCCTGATAAATTAACTTGGCACGTGAGCTCTTCACTGCTTTTTATGTCCCTAAAGTGGAAAGTAATTAATAATGCATCATGGCAAGCACTATCTAACTAACAATACCAGATAGTAACGTTTTACCGTCCTTCAAAAACCTCTCGAGAACAAACCTCGGTAGAAAGATCATTGCAAAATTGAAGAAACCTCTTCAGAAACGCATTGTGACGTGTGATCATTTTGGCTGCCATATTGTGAGTTGATGAATTGATTGTTGTTAAAACAACAAACAATCAATCCATCAACAACAATATATTATCCCGACTGGCATCGAAGCGTGTCGGGCAGTGGGACGGTGCGGTAAACTTGTGACAAAATAAAATAAAATATGGCAGACAATAAGGAAAACCGACTTTGCTGTGTGCGCCTGATGGCTACGATTAATAATGATTGGAGTTATTAATCTGGACGGATTTGCTCTACTTTTACTGACTTTTTCTAGATTTTATTTATATCACGTCGGGAACCAAACAAGCGTACAGCCCGCCTGTGGTAACAGTAGCCTATAGAAGCTTACCATACAAGTAGCCTAGTACTACCCGAGCAGCGAATGCAGTAATTCATGTCTTGTAACTTATTATTTCTTATATTGCAAGTGACTCAGTCTATGATAACCGCTTCATATTAGGTGGGCCGTATGATTGTTAGTACCTGAAGTAGTACATAGTAGCACGCAGACGTACGTAGACGAGACCCCGTATGTCGCAACTAAGCATTACCCCCAAAATTTTGTAATGAGATAATCTGTAGAGTATGACTAGCTGCTGTCATCATTTGCTATACCTGAAAAAGGTGCTAAGTTGAACTGTATTTCCTATTATAAGATCTGATGTACTTACTTAGTGGCAAAAAATAAATCTTGAATCTTGAAAATGGAAAGAGCGCGGAAAGCGGAGGATCGCATATGGTAGTAAGCAATGAGGAAGGCCTACATTCAGCTGTGGATAGATACAGCTCCCTTACCACCATCTCTTATTGCGATTCATACCAATGAATAAGCGACTCTATTCCATTTGAAATAGAGTCGCTTATTCATTGGTACGAATAAGCATTCTAAACAGTTATTGAATCGCAATAAGAGATGGTGGTAAGGGGGCTGTACAGTAATGATGATGACGACAGATGTTTCGTTACATTGGAGCTTGTTGGGCATAAGGTCGATTGTGGCGGTATATCCAATCTGTTATGCTTGTCACTCACACACTTTGCCTCTATATTTTTTACCGACTCTAACAAAGGATGAGGTTCTTAATCCGGCTGTATTATTTTTTATGTTTGTTACTTAATTACTCAGTTGATTTATAAACCGATTTGAAAAAAAAAACTTTTTTTTATTTGAAAGAGTATACTTCTAGATTGGTCCCAATTTATTTCATCATCATCCCCCCGTATCTACATACATAAAAGTAGATTAATGTTTGGAGTCGGTTCTTTTTTTTTTGTTAAAATTATGTTAGTACCTATAGAAATATAGATTTAAGTATAAAGAAAGAAGAATAAAAATAATAAACATACGATATACATTATAAAACACTAGCAAAGGCACTGCATTATGATTGATGCTCTACGTATAATATTATAATATAATATGTTCCTAATATTGGCAAGTAGAATGAACTTCTTTCGTGTAAATTTCCAAGTTATGTTATACGTAAGTTCCATTTTCTGCTGGGATATATCGATTGAGGGGAGACCCCTCAATCGAAGGTGTTTAGAGCATACTCCAGCACGCTGCTCAACTGCGGGTTTTCAAGCCGCCTATGATTGCTTGCCATTATGTACATTTGGCTCCTCCTCCTATATACCTATAAAATAAGGTAAACAACTAACTGATCTATCCACACCACACACAGTTCAAACCAGTAGTGGACGATAGGATTGAAATTTGCCGTACAGGTAGCTATTGCATTCTATTATATGTAATGTTGTATTTGTGTTTATTTGTACTCTGTTATGTGATGTTGAAATAAATCTATTTCTATTTCTATTGTGATGTAGGCATCCGCTAAGGAAGGATTTTCCACAATTTTCACGGGATATCGGGATACGCGCATACGAAGTTGCGAGCGCAAATTAATATAAACATTGCATACCTAAATGCGAAAATCGAACATAATTATTGCGAAAATTCTAAATATTTCTAGTCACTCAGTGACCAAGTGAAACTAATCCTGAATGTACCTCGTAAGACCATTTCTTCCCACTACAATCTAAGTTACACAAAGTAGCATTTCCGCGCAAGAAAGTAAACTTGGCAAGTTACTCGCTCCCAAATGTACTCTGTCGAAGCCAGTAAGGTGAGTGGAGATGTTTGTTTTGAGTTGTAAAGTATAGAGCAGTATCTCAAGTTTGTTGTGATGGCCGTTTACATGGGTTCAAAAACATCGGCAGCCCAGATATTGAAATAGTACTCTTCGATACCTCCAACGAACACTACGCCAACTAAAGTTTGGGTAATTTCCTTTTTTTATCTAAATCGATTCATTACTTTAGTAACAGTTAGATATGTTACATGAATTTTATTTATAAAAAACGAAGACACCACAAAATCGGCAAATACAAATCGCTAAGTAAATGTATAACTCCTATTATCGGAGTGTATCATTCTGGATGTTTTTAGTTGGCGTAGTGTTCATTGGAGGCATCGTTATAACATAGTCAATAATTCATAGCCAAATTCTTAACAAATATTAATAACAAACCAAAAATATGGTTTGTTATTAATATTTATTAAGAATTTAGTATGACTGTATTAATAAAGTTGATGATCCACCACCTGCCTCTAATATGTCATCGTCAACCCTCATTCATCCTACTGCTAGAATACTGGTCTCCCCTCAATCGAAGACGTTTAGAGCACACTCAACCACGCTGCTCAACTGCGGGTTAGCGGAGGCCAGTGTTATCAAGACGCCTAAACTGACGCCACTGACTTGGAACACGGGACTGAACGGCACCACCGTTCAGTCCAGTGTTTCCATCATCTTCGTTTGCCCGAGGTCTTATATAATAAAAAGGTATTATTCATCCATTCCATCCATCCATTATTTTAAGCCGCCTAAAGGTCACTGACTTGGACTAACGACTGTCTTCTACTGACAACAGCCGGGACCGACGGCTTAACGTGCCCTGCGATCGATCTCCCAGGGAGATCGAGCGGATGGCCTCTAAGATCGAGGCCCCGCACCCAGCGGAGCTGGAGAGGGTCGAGTTCGATCACCTGGTGGACGAGGAACAATACAGGGCAGCCAACATCTTTGCCCTGCGAATGTTCACGGACGGCAGTAAGATTGAGGGTCGGGTAGGTGCCGCTGTTTCAATTTGGAACAGCGATGCAGAAACCAAGGCCGTCAAGCTTACTTTGTCGTCCTACTGCACCGTCTACCAGGCCGAACTCCTCGCTCTCTGCACCGCGGCAAAATACGCGTTGAGCTGTAATGGATCCAGCGTGGGCGTCTTCAGCGACTCCATGGCGGCGCTCCAGGCGATAGGTAACGTTGATTCTTCTCACCCCCTTGCGGTACAGACGCGGGACGCTCTTAAACTGTGCAAAGCGCAAGGTAAGAGCGTCTCGATGTTCTGGATTAAGGCGCATGTGGGTCTTGAGGGGAATGAACGAGCCGATGAACTCGCCAAGTGTGCGGCCCTGAGGTCGAAGAAGAGGCCCGACTACGACCGCTGCCCTGTCTCATTCGTCAAGGGTATGATCCGTAAGGCGACTATTGACGAATGGGACAGGAGATATCGCTCGGGAACTACAGCTTCAACAACGAAGCTGTTTTTCCCGAGTGCGACCGCCGCGTACAGTATCGTGGGCAAAATGGCTCCGTCTGGCATCACCACGCAAATCTTATCGGGACATGGTGGGTTTGCCGCGTACTTGTACAGGTTCAAGTGCGCGGACGATCCATCGTGTTTCTGTGAAGCTGGCGAGGGTCAGACAGTGCAGCACATTTTGTTTCAGTGTCCCGCATTCTCCAAACAAAGATGGGAGTCGGAGCAGCGTTTGGGAATGCGGGTCACTGAAACGAACGTATCCGAGGTGATGGCTGGAAAAAATAGATTTAAGTTTATTGACTACTGTGTCAATCTAGCCACGGCTGTCATCAGGCGGAACAAGCAGGATGGCTCCACTTAGGACCAATGTTGACTTGGGCGCCTATATTTTCCGATAGGCGTCTCGATCGCGGTGGCTAGGTGGGGCTATTGAGTTAAGTGTCTGCCGAGGACAGCTGTGGATGGATTGACAATAATCAGATCGTAAGTTTGACCAAGCCATCGCCTCCAATTTGTCGGCGTCTCATAAGTGGACACAATATTTTGTATTATTTAAATTTGTTTTGTGTGACATACTTGTTTTAATTGTGTTTTAAGCTATTGCTCCATTTGTGTTATTATTATAGTTTTAATTTTACCGCTATTGCGTCACGGATATTAATGTAGTAAAATTATATATAGGTTATATTTATGAAATATTTTAAACTATTTACTATTTAATTTATTTTGATCAAAAAAGAACCTTGTCCACGACAGGGGTGTGCGCACGCCATTTCTAAAGTAAGCCGATCTGCGCATACTCAGCGGCTATTTACACCCCTGAGTGTGCGCATATTGCGATTGGCGATAAAAAAAAAAAAAAAAAAAAAAAAAAACGTGCCCTGCGAAGCACAGAGGAGCTCGTGTTCGATTAAAGTGACACGCGCAACGACGCCATGGAGCTCCTCTACCTATGGCCCTTATTATTATTATTTTGCGTGGTGCGTTATAAATAAATAAATAAATATTTCTGGACAATTTACACAGCGCCATCTAGTACCAATATTAAGCGCAAAGCCTGTGTTATGGGTACTAGACAACTGATAAATGTACTTTTTTTTTTTTTTTTTTCAGACAAATTACACAGCGCCATCTAGCCCCAAAGTAAGCGAAGCTTGTGTTATGGGTACTAGACAGCTGATAAACATACGTAAATACATTTTTTTTGTAAATACATACTTATGATACATAGAAAACACCCAGACCAAGACAAACAGTCATGTTCATGCACACAAATGTTTGTCTTGCGCGGGAATCGAACCTGCGACCTCGGAGTCAAAGTGGCCATTGCTAGCCATTCGACCACCGAGCTCGTTTAGACACGGCCTTATACATGAAGGCCGCCTGCGACGAATTAATATTGAGCTAGTCCAGAATCCTTCTGCCCCATCGCCGGCCTTTTCCACCACACAACCTGCTGATCCATAAAGCTATGTCGGTAACTCTATGACTAACTAGATGAGCAATCACAAAATGCCAGCAAAGTTTACATCAGTAATCATCATCAGGTTTTAGTCTCCACTACAGGAGCACGAACCTCTCTTGTCCGTCCTAGAGGGAAGGAGGATTTGGCCTACACTCCCCACGCTGGCCAGACGGGTTGGGGAAGCGAGCAGCAAAGTGTACATCAATAATAAGTTGGTATTTTTTCTAGTCCTCCACCTACCCGCAGTTGAGCAGCGTGGTATGCTCTAAACCTCTTTGATTGAGGGGAGACCCGGATCCCAGCAATAGGATGAATAAGGGTGGTCGACAATTTCTTCTAGTACATAATAGTGTGGTAAACTATGTCAGTTAAAGTTTAGTTACTCTTTGACATGTTTATGGTAAAGTTCAAACACAGGATTACCCCGCTGCTGGGGGACGCAACGGAGCGAAAGGGATGACTGCACCCCCCGACAGTGGGACTGAGAAAACTTGTGTACTTATTGTTTTAAACTGCCCTCGGTCCGTTTACTCGAACAATAAACGCTGTTTCGAATTTCATAAGGTATTCTGGGAATTTGAAGGTAAATTTTCAGTTGTCTCTGTTATTTGGCAAAAATCTTTCATCATTGTCATTATTCATGATCAATTTTCCGCTTGTTGAATCTATTAACTGTGTCGGTTACTCTAGTCATTTTTTTTTATACTACGTCGGGTGGCAGACAAGCATACGGCCCGCCTGATGTGAAGCGGTTGCCGTAGCCGTAGCCAGGGTGCACCCCTGCCGACTGACAAACTGAAAAAAAAGGAGTCTTTTGTTTCTCGCTAGAATTTTTACTCTGTGCCAATAGTACCCTGGTCACTCCATACAGATGTCGCGTCGTTTACTACTACATAAACAATGACGTCTGTGTAGAGCGTGTGGGCGTGCGGCGCCATACAAACGGTTCCAGATTTGTCTCAGAGGGGAGGTGAGGGCGGCAGGGAGAGGTCATACTGTACGTAGTACTATTACTTACACTGTGCCAATACTATGTCGAAGAAAGTTATCAGATTTACAGTTCTAATTACATACGTAATCGTCCACTGCGTAACTAATACAGCTATGTGCTTAAAGTCACTAGTTAAATCATAAAACCCTTCGATATGTCAATGCGATAACCATTGTCTATGAAATATGTTATATACCGCCCCTAACCCTACAAACGGGCGAGATAAAGCCAAAGCCATTCAAACAGAATTTATTGCGAATGCCGTAAAGATGAGAATCGCAGGAAAACATCCTCGAAATAACCTGAGAGTGACCTAAATACCGGGACATAGTACGGAACGAAAGTTTCCTGCGAAATGTCATGGTAGTTATGTGGTTTTTGAAACCCATGATGGACGGCCTCGTGGCTAATCGGTTTGTGCGGTCCGTGTACTGTCGACCAAGTCGTCTTTCAATTTCGTAACAAACGTAACGTGTGAAGGTTGATATTATATTTTATTTGAGAGCTAAAATACCTTAATGTGAAAAGTTCACACGAATATCAATCTAAAGGTGGTAAACCACACATTTGGCCAGGGTCGGGCTGGGCCGGAAAGACCCGGGTGGCTGACAAGCCCGGGGCCCGAGACTAGATGATGGTAGATGGTATATTATCCTACGGTTGCCGCAAGCCCCGCAAGCCAGGCCCGTGGGGGGCCCGCGCAGGCTGGGGCCCGGCTGGCAAATGCCACCTCGACTATGGCCAGTCCGACGCTACATTTGGCTACCTGTACGAGCTACTTGAACTCAGTGATCCAATGCTCACTTTCTATCACAAGACATATTTGTGTGCATGAACATGTCTGCTTGTCTTGAACTGGGTGATTTCTTTGTATTAAAAATATTTACAAAAAAAAACCAATGGGTTGCACTCTGGGAGTGCCGGCAGAAGTGAAAACTTGAACATGAACGTTGTGAATTTTTGAATATTTTGGAATGATTAGGAAATAATTTCGCATGAATTGCTTTTTTCATTAATAGATGCACTTTGTTCAATTTACATTGCTTTCACATAATTAAAAACTTCGCCAGAAAAAATTTGTTATTATGTGTATATATAATTAAAATAATATTTTTTTGGAAAGTTAGTACTGTTTTTAGAAATTATAAACATTTTTCCCTAGAAGAAAATAAATTCAGGTTGTATCCACTTCACTTAGGTCATAGAAATGTCGGCGTTTGTCTGTCGGCCGTTTTTGTTTAAAATATTCTTTATTTATATTGAAAGTGACTTTAATACCCTTATCACAAATCTTGCTTTGTATGTAATATAAGTAACTGTAGAATTGCAGAGTTAGCCAAACCGGTGAAGAACTTTCACCAACAAAAGACTGTAGCCAAAAACAAATGCTATAAAGTTATACTCGTAGAATTCCTTAGCGAGCGACGAAGCGTTGGACGCCCTTCTTCTATATGGTCTGATGACCTTAAGAAAGCGGCTGGATGCGGAAGGCGGAGGGTCCTATTTGGTGGCAAGTATTGGGCAAGGCCTAAATCCAGCAGTGGGTAGCTATAGGTTAATGATGATGAGTACTAGATAATGAATCTGAGAGAAAATGCTGCATTAGCGGCGAGGCGATATACACGAGCATTTTTTGCAAGCGTCGATAGCGTGTTGGTAGGTTAACTGCGTCACAACGTGAATATATTACTTTGTAGTTAAATGTGTCGACGTAGGTACCTAAAGGAACCTAGGTGTCGTGACGTGACCTAGCTTATATAAAACGAGCTATTGCCAGTCATGGCAGGGTCGCGCGATCAATTTGCGTTTATTTATAAACCCCTAGGGTGTAGGGGTGGTTATTTCTGGTAAGCCGGTGACATTAAGATCGCTCCGACGTTATTAAGAATTCTTTAAATTGCATGACCTTTATGAGCTTGTTAAATTAAATGAAGTAAATTAAGGGCCGGCCCTTAAAGGCTTTTGGGTAAGCCAAATTCTTATTACTTAATCAGATACTTACACTGGCATTTTTATTTGAGATAAAATGGCTGATTTGACGGGGGAAATATGTAGAAATAATTACAAATATAATAAAAATAATAAATAAATAATATCATCTATCTAGTCACAAACTAAGCAAAGCTTGTACTATGGATACTAGATAACTGATATAATATTTAAATACTTTTTTTTTGTAAATACATACATACCATAAATAATAATAACGCCCAAACGAAGACAAACAGATATATATGTTCATGAACACGAATATTTATCTCGTGCAGGAATCAAACCTGCGACCTCGGAGTCATAGTAATCATTTCTAGCCATTCGACCACCGAGGTCGTCATATGCTGTAATAACTTACCATAAGATGAGTCGTATGCTTGTTTACCGGCTTATTGGAATAAAAATACAATAAACACAAGATAGGCAGAAAAAAATGGCAGCGAATATAGCTGCGTGCGTGTGTTAACTGTTATTTTCAACCATGTTCTTATGAACCGTACATAAGAACGACCCTGCTCTTTTATTACCATATTATGAGGTCATAAAAGGAAATAATATGACATATTAGTTGGTGCGTACCCACTAAAGCAATTTTTTACCAATATTCTTTCGCAAGTATCAATCAAATGGTAGAGACAAAATTTTCGAAGCCAACCCAGGGCACTTTCTTTAGTCGCACTGCTCACCATAGGCAGGGAATTTATTCTCATATATTGGTTTTCTATGTCGAAATCTCACTCATGGTGAAAGGCATTAGGGAACCTTTATTCAGCAATGGATAGATGTGGGCCGAAGATGATTTTGTAATAATGGAGTAACAATGATGTACGTATATGGTATTGTCATAAAACATATAGACTGTCACAGCCATAGACCTAATATTTTTTTAAGATAGAGTGGTATAAAAAAATAGAAAGTGAGAGATGTAAAAAAACGAGATAATTTACCTATTTCATTATGATTATTATACAAAAATAAATGTTTGATGATGACGAACTTTTCCTGAAGTATTCCTAATGATACCTTCTATTAGTCTACTTCTAATACGTCTACGAGTATTTGGGTTCATCGCGGCTAAATGGAATGACGGAGAAACCATTTCCCCTGCCGTTGGCTAACAATACCCAACATATAGCCAACAATTTCCCTCCGCTCGATATCCACATATGTAGCGATATGTTTTTACGATAACAATGGGATATTTGCCCCTATCATTGGAACCCAATAATGACGTAGCGGCCCTCGTACATGGAACGACTGTAATAATTTAGGGATCTGAGGTGAAACTTGACTTTACCATGTAGGCATCTCGTTTAACCGACCATAACAAAACGGACCCTATGCCAAGTAGTCTGCTTGCAGGTGAAAGGAGCATAAGGCCTGTTACCAATCTGCTTGAGTGCCTGGTTGGTTTAACGGACGTGGTAGCGGTGCGGGTAAAGGTTCTCAGTTCAAAGACTCGCAATCCTTTGATATAACCGAAAGGTTGGTGCACAGGTCCGACCATAACATCATCATCATCATCATCAGGTCATTTTAGTCTCCACTACAGGACAGGCACGACCCTCTCTCGTCCGTCCCAGACGGAAGGAGGATTTGGCCTACACTCCCCACGCTGGCCAGACGGGTTAGGGAGGCCTGATCGATGTTTGCTCATGTATTTCCCTTAGTCGCTTTGTGCGACATCCACGGGAAGAGACGGAGTGATTCTATTCTAGTCTGCCGGAAACCACACGGCCGTAACATAAGTGGTTGTAAAATGTTCTGTTCTTTTTCATGATTAATAATTAAGCTCTGCTAATTTAAGACTAGTTTTCAACCTTTTTGTTTTGTTTGATAATACATGGATCATAGACTTATAATAAATACACATACACTACGTTTCAAATTGTTCCATATAACTGAGGTTAACGATTTAGTCTATGGATCTAGTCATAGATAAAAAAAAATATTAGGTACAAAAGATTTGTTTCCAAAATATTATTAGGTGTATTAAAACTTTTGATGAAACCGACATTGCGAAAAGAATGGACACTACGTTTTAGCCTATGAAGTCGACGACTATTTTCACCAGGATATTTTTCCTAGTATTGTTTATTTTTATATTTATTTATTTTTTTACTAAAAGGACATAAACGACATGAAATGTGCATTTATTCCCAATTTTCTCTACTACAGTACAGTACAGTATCTTGGAATTTATAATATGTGCATTATAAATTCTAAGATACAAAAAAAATCAACGATATTAAAATAATTTTTATTCTTAATTGCTGTATATAGAATCTGCCGAGTCAGCAAAAGAAGAATGTACAAAAAGGTAAGTTTAAAATTAGGTTGAAGAAATATTCTATAAGATATTGAAGCACTAAGGGCTTCTCTTCTAAATTGATTTTGACTATGAAATGGAACCTAGATGTATATTATTCTGTGCCTAGATGACAGAAGATCATTACAGTGAAAAATTAATATTTTTCACTTACTGGTATATATAGACCATACATACGTACTTCCATACTTAACATTATGAATGCAAAAGTGTCTTTGATTGTTTTTTGGTTAGGACATGGTTTTCTTCGGCGATAGTTTAAGGTTTAGGGAGTGGAATAGGTTACTTTTGATTCCGGAAAAACGTATTAGTCCTACGGGATAAAAAAGTTTTAATTAATTAATGACTACGCGATCAAAGCCGCGGGTAACAGCTAGTACTATGGTATATGCATAGTATATGAGTAGATACAGGCTGATGATGTATTATTACATTTATGTACCTTCTTTATGACTTTAGTATAAATTAGTCTATGCGTGTTTATTTATGCGGAACCCTCAAACTCACCCGTTCACACTTAGCCCTTCAACCGGCACATTATATTGATATATGATCACAATAAAGCCGGCATATGCCGTGATTATGGGAGTGACACGGAATCGCAATCAGATGCCTAGTACCCTACAGTTATACATTAACTGAACATTGATTTTTACTCTACAGTTCACGCAAAGGAACTTCGTAGATCTGTGCGATCATATATTTATCAACTTACTTATAGCACAGTGTAAGTAATAGTACTACGTGTACGTAGTACTACTGTACTGTAGTACGTAGTACTGTACTTACTGTACTGTAGTAGAGCGGCCGTACTGTAGTACGGCCGCTCCCTGCCGCTCTCTCGTGTCGACCTCACCTCCCCTCTGAGACGAATCTGGGACAGTTTGTATGGCGCCGCACGCACACACGCTCATTCCCGCTTTGCACAGACGTGATTGTTTATGTAGTAGTTACCGACGCGACATTTGTATGGAGTAGCCGGGGTGTGCTTATAGACTGTGCTTATAGTGAGAAAATTGGGATATAATCGTATAGAGAGACAGGACATATGATCTTGTGATGTAAATATATGCCTTATTTTTTATCCCGTTTTAACATATGTGTCTTGACTAATTCTCTTTTACAAGTTTTCTAAGAGAGGTAGATTACAGCGTATTTGTAAGCTGTGCGACTGGGGAAATACATCCACCTTACAGAATACCGCATCCAAATAACAATTACGGAAAAAGAAAGGAGTTTCTGCATTGGCAGCGAGGGCGGCGGCGCGCGAGTGATATTTCATATTGGGAGCGTTAATATGGCTACGATAACCGTTTAACATCAGGCGAGCCGTATACTTGTGTGCCTCCCGACGTGGTATTAAAAGAGAAAAAACATAGCCAGTCATATGGTAGCGAAAAATATATTATTTGTGTCGGGAATAAATTCGCTAGTCGCCGATGAAAAAGTTTGACTGAGTTAAAAAATAGGAGACATAAATAGTCATGGGTAGTTCGCAGATCGATTCATTAGCTACATGTAAGGTTACCTTGTCTATTTATGTGTAATCTATGGCAATAATACCGTGTCGGCGGTTGCGTGCGGTTGTCCGCTACATAACAACAAATATCAATTTACCTACACTGTAATGCACACGTTTGATATTAGATTAAACTTATTTAGCATTATAATAGCTGAATGAGCTCGGCCAATTAAATTGTGAATTTAATGAATGTAATTGAATAATAATAGAGATGAACGAGGTGACATTTTTTTTATAATTGTGCCTGTGGTCGAATTGTTAGTTTGATAGCGTAGATTCCTGTTTCGATCCAGGAATGTTTTAATCAATGGACGCGAGATTCAACCGTAAAACAACAGTACAGCCCCCTTACCACCATCTCTTATTGCGATTCAATAACTGATTAGAATGCTTATTCATACCAATGAATAAGAGACTCCATTTCAAATGGAATAGAGTCGATTATTCATTGGTATGAATAAGCAATCTATTCGATTATTGAATCGCAATAACAGATGGTGGTAATGGGGCTGATCTAGCCCACTATTTGTCTTGGTTTGGGTGTTTTCTATAAATAAATATTCCTGGACGAATTACACACTGCCATCTAGTCCCAAACTAAGCAAAGCTTGTACTATGGGTGCTAGATAACTGATATTATACTTAAATACATTTTTTTTGTCAGTACATACATTTAAAAACATAGATAATATCAGACCATGACAAACAATCATGTTCCTGCACACAAATATTTGTCTTGTGCTGGGATCGAACCCACAACCTCCAAGTCAAAGTTGCCAGTGCTAACCATTCGATCACCGGGCTCGTGATAAATGATATAGAGTCACTTAAACCTCTTACTATAAAACTACTAACCTATCGCCGTGATGTATACAGGCGTATCTCAAATGAACTTGGTTTTTGGTGCGTCGATTCTTTGCGATAGACCCCGGATTAATGGTACCGTGGGGCATTGGGCTGGCATCGAACCCGCGAACCCAGTTTGTAAATTTAATCAACTTTTTTCGTCATCCCGCTGCTTGAGGATCACTAAACCTCATAGATACCAGTTTCCACCAGTTATTACATATGACCTAATATATCTCTATGCGGGATTTTTTTTTTGCTACCTCGGGTGGCAGACAAGCACACGGCCCGCCTGATGTGAAGCAGTTACCGAAGCCATATTAACGATCGCAACATAAAATACCGCTCGCGCGCCGCCACTCCCGCTGTCAACGCAGCATTTCCTTCCTTTCTGGTGACCTCACTCACTCGCAGGAACACAACAACCCTCAAGGGAATTGTTATTTGGCTGCGGTATTCTGTGAGGTGGAGGTACATTCCTCAGTTGGATAGCTTACTATTACGCTCCTTACCTCTCTTTTCGCCAGAGCTTCGTTTGTCAGTCAGCAGAGTGCACCACGTGCAGATGAAGCTGGCTTTGGTTCAAAGATATTGATGAACCACTTACACCCCAAAAAAAAGATTAAAACACGGTCTGGACACTAAAAGCAGGATTTACCTAATACCGTAAAGGCATAGTGCGCCCCAGTCATGCCTACGTTTCCTATTGAACTGTACATAGTCACGTGAACTTACTTCCGTCTGGATTCCATTTGAGATGCACTCTACAAAACTGAAGTACAAAGGCAGTAAGCCGGTGCAACTGTGAAACGGAGGCGAGTCATCCCGAAAAACACCAAAGCGCTGTGACATCCTTTAAGATGGAGAAACACTACTCCTTTTGCCGACCATCCCTAATGCAGCACCATCCCTCACTTCTTTATACCACTAACGTGGTAAACAAGCATACAGCCTCCTGATAGAAATCAGTTGCTGCAACGTGCGCGTGCAACACTTCACAACTTGCCTTACAACCTAAAAAGAACTCTCCAAGGGTTGCAAGTGTTGACTTGGCTGCAGTCTACGGTAAGGCCTGTTTATTAATTAACACTAGTAACTCTAATTCTATTTTGTCAGAGACACATTTGCTATTTGAGACATAATAAATAATAATAAATATTTCTGGATAATTTACACAGCGCCATCTAGTCCCAAATTAAGCGCAAAGCTTGTACTATGGGTACTAGATAACTGATATTATACTTACTCGTAAATACATTTTTTTTTTTGCAAATACATACATGTTCATGCAAATATTTGTCTTGTGCGGGAATCGAACCCGCGACCTCGGAGTCAAAGTGGCCATTGCTAACCATTCGACCACTGAGCTCGTCATATGGTATACAACATAGATATAGAGTCACTTAAACCTCTTACTATAAAACTACTAACTATTGCCATGATGTAAACGGCCGTATCTCAAATGAACTTGGTTTTTGGTGCGTCGATTCTTTGCGATAGACCCCGGATTAATGGTACCGTGGGGCATTGCGGCTGAAAGTTCTAAATCACCATACTTTTTCTGAGGTCCGGAACAACGCCGCGACTCCCTGGAGGGTGCTCGATCTACTTCAACCTGTGGTATTTAATTTTTTTAGGAGCTTCTACAGCGTCCTTGCGTGTTTGACCACGTTGGAAAGTAAGCAGAGAAAAACATCACTATCACCTTTTATCGCCCTTTTACGAGCGGATTCATCCCACTGCTGGGATATGAGTCTCTCCTCAGTTGAAGGGGTTTAGAGCATGCTCTACCATGCTGCTCAACTGCGGGTTGGCGGTTATAATTACTTCATATATATAACTTTACGCTTGTACACACATTATAAATCAGAAAAATTTCAAATTTGCGTAAAACTTTCCCTGAAAGAAGTGTCACGTACGCCACAATAGTACATACCCACTTCTAAGGAGGGAAAGGATCTTTTTGGTTATCTTACTAACGCTACAACAAAATCTATATATTAATGCATGAAACAAAAACTTTGTAAGTACCCTTTTTTACGAAAGTTGCGCGGACGGAGGACTATGACATTTCGCAAACTTATAGTTTATATAGACTCCTTCTCTATATAGAATGCTAATATTTTTTTTAATTATGCATAAAAATACATTAAATCAATAAAAAAAACATTACACACACTACCATGTATGTGACACACACGCGTATGCGTTTGTGTGTCAAATGCATGGTAGTGTGGGTAGTGTAAGTATTCTTTATGATTATTGTTAAAGTCATAATTTAAATTAATTTATAATATTAGTGGGTGACCACTAATATTAGAAATTACGCAAGCAAAATTGCCAAGAGCTCATTTATTAAAACCAGCATGGTATAATATGTGCATGTAAAGTTTTTCTTAAAGCATTCTTGTAAGCTTGAATTGCTTTGAAGGAAACATTAAAAAGTATTTTGTTCGCATCGGTTTTGAACGGTGGTTTAAAGAATATTTTAGGCAACACGTCACGCATAATGATTTAAGAGAATAGAAACTTTCCGGACAGGGGCGAAATACTTCCGGATTTGCATATTTTTCCGATAATTGCTTTTTTTAATTCGTGCTTTGAAAGCAATGAACTATTCGTTACGTAAATATTATACCGAATTCTAGCCGCTAAGACAATTTTGTATGGGGAAACCCACATAAGTATAACATTACTTTATGGGCGAAACCATTCCCAATCGCCTACCATAAAGTGCCTGTTTCTAAAATGCGGAATTCTGTACATAAATTCAGTATGTACTTAAACAAATTAAAAAGTATTATTTTTTCTTATTTGGTATAAACAATTATTTATACCAAATTAGGAAAAAATGATTCTAATAACAATTAATAAACACATTTATTCCCCACCTATTGTTGTCAAAGACACATTAGTTTATAAATCGCATGGTGACAACTAGAAATTTGGTGCCAATTAACCCTATCTTTGGATTTTGTTTCTTGAAATTATATTTTTAGGAAATTGTAGAAAATATCTTTGATGAGTACCTACCTACTTCTTCTATTTTGAGAATTTTACTAAATACTTTTTTAATTCTACATATGAATATAAAAAATAAATCAAAATAACTTAGGTATAATCTTAAATAAATAATAAATAAATATTTCTGGACAATTTACACAGCGCCGTCTAGTCCCAAATTAAGCGCAAAGCTTGTGTTATGGGTACTAGACAACTGATAAATGTACTTAAATACATTTTTTTTAAATACATACATAAATACATAGAAACGCCCAGACCAAGACAAACAGACATGTTCATGCACACAAATGTTTGCCTTGTGCGGGAATCGAACCCGCGACCTCGGAGTCAAAGTGGCCATTGCTAACCATTCGACCACCGAGCTCGTCAAATTCTTAAGCTTATCAATTTTTCTAAAATGGTTTGGGCTTGAGAAGGTTACAATTACCGTCGACGCAAAGTTTGTTATCTGATTCGATTATCTTAATAGCACCAATGGCATTTAAATATTCTATATAATACGTGACAGCCTTGCATGAAAACTTTTAACCATATCCTTAAACCCTTACCGATTATTAGAAGTAACAATTCCCTGCCGGATAGTTTTTTATTGAAGTGAATGAGGCCCAGTCACTTTATATACTGCAATGTTGTATCTTTGTTAAATGTCACCCTGAAATTTTTAGATGGAAGGATGATCACAGTGTGATCTCAAGAAGACATCCGGGAAAGCTATTGATACCAAATATGAAAACGCAATTTTACAAACGAAATTGTTATCCATCTACCATAATGGTGTTTAATAAGTTGCCCACCAAATGGATAGCACTTCCGTTGAGTGAATTAAAAAGGACATGAAGCCAATGGCTCATTGTACAATGTTTTTATTCGGTTCAAGAATATATGGATACAAAAATAAATATAAATGACGAACTATGAGGGTAATGATGTCATAACAATCAGTAATCTATTTCTGAATTTATTATTTTTAATTTAATTATATCTAATGCAATTGACATGTTATAAGAATAAAATTTTAATGTTGACATGTTATAATAATAGTTTAATGATAGCATAAATATAAGTTATTAGGACATTAATAAATTAATCTATGTACAATTAATATCTCCAATATACAATTAATATATGTCTATGAATATTTTGAAAGGGAAAATTTTGCATGCCAGTAATGGCTAGATGTAGGGGTTGCTTTTATATATACTGTAACATCTATATTGTACCACATCTATAGCAAATAAAGTTCATTCATTCATTCATTCATTCATTCATCCAGGAAATTACTGGACTAGAGGTGTTCTGATGGTGGCGAGCGACTATCAACCTTTGCTAATTGTTTCACATCGGACGGGCACACGACTGTGTTAACTCATCATTCATCATCATTATCAGACTGTATCTACCCACTGCTGGGTATAGGCCTTTCCCAATGCTTTCCACCATATGCCATCCTCCGCTTTCTGCATCCAACCGCTACCAGCCACTTTTTTGAGGTCGTCGGTCTATCTAGAGAGGAGGCGCCCAACGCTACGTCGCCCCATACGTGGCCTCCACTCTAGGACTTTCCTCCTTGGTTGGCCGTCGAATTTCTTCAGTACGGATTCGATCCTCTATAGAAACTCCAAGCATTGCTCTCTATCGCTCTGTGTTAGCTGTGTTAACTCGTGTAGTACTAAATAATACCAAAATAAACTTCCTTTTAATTCTAAAATTCTTTAACCCTTTTCTCGTCTCGATATCTCGACGTGACAAACGACTTTATCTCCATTCCGCGGGATTTGAACCCCGGGCCGGCGCGCGGCATGACACGTGTCACGTGACGTACCTACATTCCCACTTAGGAGCCCTGATAAGTCGGAGTCGCATTTTTCAGGGACCTAACGCTCCGAGAGCCGTATTAATGGTAGTTCGCTCTTGTATGTCGACCTTGCAAAAGGTAAAGATTGAGGGAAAAAAACGAATAAGTATTTTTAATAACTTAGAGTATCTTTCTTATATATTGCAACAGAATAGAAAGGTAAGAAATGTCGTTTAAGTGCATTTTGGGGTTTGCCAACAAGTTGAAATGGCAAAATGCCGGCTATATTTACTGAATCAGTAATGGCAGATGGGGGAGGATGTTCTAGAGTGGGATCTGTAGAGGTACGCGTAGATTCGAATGCGGTCCTCGAAATCTGCGCGCAGCCACATAATTGACAGGTCCCTCGTT
This sequence comes from Hypsopygia costalis, assembly GCA_937001555.2. Taxonomy (NCBI): domain Eukaryota; kingdom Metazoa; phylum Arthropoda; class Insecta; order Lepidoptera; family Pyralidae; genus Hypsopygia; species Hypsopygia costalis. Next base: position 874,962 of record OW443325.2, read on the forward strand.
TCAGGACAAGACGTCGACAACAGATATTCTCCAACATGTTCGCGTAAACACCGGCTCTTGGCTCAAAGTGATGTTCCAGGTTGTAGTCCCTTAAGGTTACAAAGCTCAACTCAGGCGGTGTAACTATACTTTAGTTCAGGGGTTTGGATTGGGCTCTAGGTCTCAACACTCACCATACGAAACGCAATAGTAACAGCTTGCTATTTCTTCACGCCGGTCTTCTGCGAGAGAGCTGTACTACCCCGGACGAGCCGGTCTAATTACCAGCTGCAATCATTCAATGTCCAAAACTACACCACGGTCATGTTCTGAAACGACTACCACTTCATGCTACTCGATTAGCACCACCCGGGGTCACATGCAAAGAAACTAGGGTGAAGCCTGCGGGCGTGAGTAGCATCAACCCCAAAACCCCGTTTGTTTCTCCATTCCACTAGGTATATTAACTTTATAGGCAATTTGATCTACACTACTTTGCGTGCTTCCGCCACCAATTAGTTCGTGCAAATTACTGCCGGCCGGCACCCGCCCACTACCGTTAGTAGTTGCATGCGACTGCCGTGGCTGCTTTGGTCGTCTCTGCTCCAGCTGCTGTGGTCGTCTCGGCGAATCTCCAACATCTGAAACAGAAGATACATGCGACCGCCGCTGCCCCGACTGCCGTGGTCGTCTCTGCGACACGTGTTTCGCCTCTACGCGAGGCATCGTCAGGCGATCTGTGGATGTTGATGGTTAGAACAACAACCTACAAATGACAAGTCCATCGCATTGCCGGCCTTTATATTGTGTTGGAAGTGGATGGGGTAGTGGGGGTAATGGAAAATATATTAAGGATAGGAGAATTACTGACGTCAAGTTGTTTATTCATTAAAGGAATTTTTGAATTTTTGTGTTTTATTATTTCTAATTGTTCCCTAATATTTAGTTTTAGTCCTTTGTCTGTCATGTGTAGTATTTTGTATGAATTATTGGGGGATAAATTGTGTCCTTCATCTATAAGATGTTCAGCGAAGTGTGACTTTTCTGGACGGTTGTTTTTATAAGCTGATATATGTTCGTTAAATCTAGTTTGAAAATTACGCCCGGTTTGACCTATATAAACGTGTTGACAGTCATCACAGAACAACTTATAGACTCCGGATTTTTTATTGTGAGGGATTTTGTCTTTACTATTGCAAAGTGATTTGAGGGAATTATTTGTTTTGAGGGCAACCTGAATATTATTTTTTCTAAACATATTGGCTATTTTGTCGGTGATTTTTCCTAGGTATGACAAACTCGCGGTGTATTTATTGGTTGAGATATTGGGAACCGCGTATAGTAATTTGTTGATGTTACTATTGGTCTTTTTTCGTATCAGCTTGTCGATGGTATTTTTGGTGTAACCGTTTGATATCGCGATCTGATATATTATATTCAGAGCTGAATATAATATATCAGATCGCGATATCAAACGGTTACATACTAATTGGTGGCGGAAGCACGCAAAGTAGTGTAGATCAAATTGCCTGTAAATTTGACTTCCGCAAAATAACACCTGAATCAATTAACTATATTAACTTTATGTACAAAATACAGCCGGTGAGGTAAGCAAGTTCACGTGTCTACTGTAAGTAAGCAAGTTCTTCTGTCGGTAAAGAACAGATCTTGTGTTATTGTACCGTATTGTCAACACAGTTCTAATTTTTTGTTCTTGATGGAGAAGAGTGGTAGGGGGCGTAATTGTAAGCTACCCGACTGGGGAACGTACCTCCACCTCACAGAATACCGCAGCCAAATAACAATTCCCTTGAGGGTTGTTGTGTTCCTGCGAGTGAGTGAGGTCACCAGAAAGGAAGGAGATGCTGCGTTGACAGCGGGGGTGGCGGCGCGTGAGCGATATTTTATGTTGCGAGCGTTAATATGGCTACAGTAACCGCTTCACATCAGGCGGGCCGTATGCTTATCTGCCACCCGACGTAGTATAAAAAAAAAGTTCTTGTCTGTACAAGCATACGAGCACAGAATATTCGAGTACAAAATCTTCTTGGAAGTCTGGTAAAAATACGCAAGTCTATCTAGCTTAATTCGACTAGACCGGAAATTAAGCAGACCAGGGCAGATAAATCAATTTGATGCATTTGATGCAATAGAATCGTTTCTGCAAATGCTAGTAAATATTTTCCACTGGAGTGGAACAAATTAAGTTCCACAAAATAGCGTTGTTATTATTATTATTATTTTTTTATACCACTAAGGTGGCAAACAAGCATACGGCCCGCCTGATGGAAAGCAGTTACCGTAGCCTATGGACGCCCGTAACACCAGAGGCATCACGTGCGCGTTGCCGACCCTGTAAAAACCTCTTTACGCCCTTTTTGAAGAACCCCATGCTGTAGTCTCCTGGGAAAACCTCAACAGGCAGTTCATTCCACAGCTTAGTAGTACGTGGAAGAAAACTCCGCTGGAATCGCACAGTACGTGACCACTTCGGTTCCAATGTGTGAGGATGAATTCCCTGTCGATGGCGAGCGGTGCGAACAGTCGCACCGCTCGCCATCGACAGGGTCCTCCTTCTACAGAGAAGGAGGCCGTGGGCATCATGTCAAACAAATCCTCTGAACACACCCCATTGTACAATCGGTAGAACACGCAAAGGGAAGCAAAATCTCTTCTCAGACTCAAAAGTTCTAAACCGTCCGTCAATTTGGATTCGTTAACAATCCTCACAGCGCGTCTTTGGATTGAGTCACAAGGTGCAAGCTGGTATCCAGGCGCTCCCGCCCATAGATGACAACAGTACTCCATATGCGGCCGTACTTGAGCTTTGTAAAGCTGAAGCCTTTGCCGCGAGTTGAAGCACTGCTTCGCTCTGTTGAGCACACCTAGCTTCTTCGATGCCAGCTTGACCTTCTCCTCCAGATGACATCGAAACTGAACGTCGCTGGAGATTTCAACTCCTAGAATCCCAATAGATTTTGTGATGGTGAGGGGTGTGTTTTCGAAGTGTGGAGCCACAGCAAATGGGGTTTTCTTAGCGGTAAATGCGCAGACTTGTGTCTTAGAGGGGTTAAAACGCACTAAGTTTTGTCGCCCCCAGTCCGACACTCTACTTAGTGTGTCCCCGATTTCCGACACAAGTTGTTCGCGGCTCTCCTCCACCAAAGAACGGGGGATATTTGCGCGGCCCGTGTAATAAGTGTCCCCGGTGCTATCGTCCGCATAACAATGAATGCTGTCAATTGACAACATATCATTAATATGCAGCAGAAACAGCGTCGGGGACAAAACAGAACCCTGCGGGACGCCAGCATTAATGTCCATGCTGTCAGAGCAACTGCCATCTACAACGGCTCTAATGCTTCTGCTGGACAAGAAGCTAGCAACCCATTCGCATAATCCCTCAGGCAAACCGTATGCAGGTAACTTTGAAAGAAGACTACGGTGCCAGACCCGATCGAACGCCTTTGCCATATCCAGGCTAACCGCCAATGCCTCTCCTTGACTCTCCACCGCCAAAGCCCATCGGTGCGTAAGATACACCAGAAGATCACCAGTTGAGCGACCATGGCGAAAGCCATATTGTTTGTCGCTGATCAAGTCGTGATCCTCTAGGTATCTAAGGAGCCGGTTATTGATTACGCGCTCTATCACCTTGGAGAGAAGGGAGGTAATAGCAATGGGCCTGTAATTCGATGGGTCTGATCTGTCGCCCTTTTTAGGCACAGGGTGCACGTTCGCAGTCTTCCACATAGCCGGAACTTGCCTAGTGGAGTATGAGAGCGCGAACAAGCGCGTAAGTGCAGAACACAACTCAAGAGCACACACCTTTAACACCACTGCCGGTATGCCATCTGGCCCACTCGACTTGTGAATATCGAGGGAAAGCAACGCCCGCCGGACATCTCGCTGTGTAATCGAAATCTCCGGCATGGAGTTACCGCACCATGAGATAGTAGGTGGTACGGCGTCTCCCTCGTTTAATGTCGAGTTGGAAGCAAAGAGATTACCCAATAAGTCGGCCTTCTACTTAGCACTATAGGCCAGACTGCCATCCGGTTTTTGCAATGGTGGAAAAGACGACTGACAGAAGTTTCCCTCGGCAGCCTTAGCGAGCGACCAAAAAGCACGACTCCCAGATGGGTGCTTAGCCAGGCGCTCACCAATTCTGCCGACGAAATCATACTTTGCCCTAGCAATCACTCTTACTGAACCTCGAGGCAGCATTAAACTCACGTTTCAGGCCAGAGACATTCAGATCCCCACTTATACGAGCCGTGGTCCAAGTCCTGTACGCAGCCTGCTTGCGATGTATAGCTTCGCTACAAGACCGATTAAACCACGGCCGTTTTTTAACACCCGCGGTGGCCACCCGTCGATTTGGGATGAATAATTCCATCCCATTTTCAAAGCAAGTATTTTTTTGTTTCAGGATATATGAGATTTTACAGATACCTATACCGTACAAGTGAATTCGTTGTACTGAATATGTCTGTGGTTAACAATAAAGTTGTACTTTTACTTCACAAGTTACACTAAGTATCATTTTAAGTTACCCCACAAACTTGCCGCATAGTCTTATCATACTTATCGAGTGTCGACCCATTTGCATCTTTGTAATAATTTTGAAGGACCTGATGAGACTTTCGTCGTTGTCCATTATTCATCTCACTGTTTAGATACGGGTCTCCCCTCATTCGAAGGGATTTAAAGTGTACTCCACCACGTTGCTCTTTTTAAGTTGCCTAAGGCCACTGACTGAGCTAAACGACAGTCATATAATGAAAATAGGCGGGACTTACGACTTAACGTGCTATCCGAAGCGCGCAGGAGCACGATCGTTAATGTACAGACTACGGTTGATGTTGCTTAACGTCTTCGATTATACTGTCACGCGCAACTACGTCATCGAGATCATCTACCTAACACTATGACTTTACATTAAGCTCCTCGACTTGAGTTGAGTCTATGGTAGCTTAATCCCAAATCCAAAACATTTGACCTATATTTGTTTGACCTCGTGGATGCAACATTACTCCACAGTAATTTGCAAATTCCTTTGTGAAATAAAGAGCGTATCGGGCGTGAAGTTACCAACATTTTCACTTAGCGGCCCTGAATGGTGGCCACTGAGTGAAAATTTTTCAAACCAAAGATTTTATAATTATTGGCCTCGTGAGGTTTATGTTCTAAAAGCTGATTACTAACGATTTTTATTTGGAAAATATTAAAATGATCCACTATAATTTTTACAAGAAAAAAAAAAGACTCCAAATATTACTCTACAGGCTGATGATGATGATGAAAAAAAAATGGGACCAACCTGGAAGTATACTCTTTCAAATAAAAAAAGTTTTTTTCAAATCGGTTTATAAACCACGGAGTAATTAAGTAACAAACATAAAAAAAAAAATACAATCGAATTGAAAACCTCCTGCTTTCTTAGAGTCGGTTAAAAATAACCTGATTTGCACATCAAATTAATCTGATAGCACATCAAATCCTGCATTTGATGTGCTATCAGATTAATTTGATGAATCCTGCAATGATAAGTATTTATTGATCTGCAAAATAGGTTAGCAATGTATTTACTTGATGTTACGTTAAATAGTATCCATTTTATTTTGAACTTGTTTTCATCCGTGATTTCATTCCCATGTATCCCAGTATTCAAAAATTATTTCGTTAACCGACGCCTACCTAATCATAATAGCTACCTATATGCTAAATTTCAGACCGTTCCGTCTAGCGATGATTTGGACCTTTTTGTAGATAGTCAACTGCCTTTACTTGACGAAACCAATAGAATCCTTTACAGTGTGAATCTAGTTTAAAAATCATTCATAACATTAGCAATCGGAGAAATAAATATTCGTCAATATTGGCATTTTGCTGGTAATTAACCAAAAATTAGGTTGAACAACCATAGCTGCTAATGGTTTTTACAACTATATTCAACATACACCCATGTCTCTCACGTTGCCAGAGTTAACGGCGGCAAGTAACAAGACTTGCGAGTTATTAAAAAGTTCCGTGGCAGTTAAGCCGAAATTCACTCAGGCAGAGCCACACTCATAAGCAAGTATTCGTATAAGAAGCGAGCTTTTACACGCCAAATATGAGTGACTTGTTTGATATGCGTGTTCGCTCTAAACATGCCTTGCGTTTTACGATGCAGCATTATGACTTACCCGGGCCCATAATAACCGACGATGTTTATATATATTATATATATACTTATTTATGTATACGTTGTAAAAGTCGATTGACGGAGGCATATGATAAGGCTTTATAACAGCTACATGGTGGTTGTAAACCAGATTCTAATTCGTAAGTACTTTCTTGACGTGGCTGCATGTGTGTTTTCATTGATAATAATGGTCACAGCGTTAATTTGCCCCTACATTATGGGTCTCCCCTCATTCGAAGGGCTTTAGAGCATACTGTATTCAAGCCGCCTAAAGGTTGCTGACTTAGCTTAATGACTGTCATCCAAAGACAACAGCTGGAATCGACGGCTTAACGTACCCTACGAAGCACAGAAGAGCTTGAAATAAGTAAACCCATCCGTGGACATGCTACGGTCGACGTTGCTTAACTTGCGGGATTCATATCAAGCCTGGTTTCAGGCCATTGGTGATCCAAATACCAGTGTTCCTGCCTCCAGGTTTTGCATCAAGCGTTGCATCGCTAAGTCGGAGGCAAAGTGGGAGATGGTTGGCAAAATTGGCGAGGGCATCGTACCCTTGCCCTCTGGGAATCGTCCATTCTGGTCTCTCGCTAAAGCTGTTCAGGGTAACTTCTGTCAGTTGTCGTTCGCACCATTGCATATGGAGGATGCCTCTCGCTCATACTGCAAAGGAGAGAGCTGATCTCTGGGGCGCTCTTTTGGCATCTAACTCGACTCTTGATGACCAAGGTGTAACACCGTCAACCGTTACCTCAGTGTGAGAGCTCTATGCCTGAAATTCGTTTCACGCAAAAAGATGTGACTTGGGAGTCTTCAAGAAATGAGCCCATATTTCCTTGAATAAGGCTGGCAACGAAATCACCTTTCGTTTTACTGATGTCCATGGGCTATGGTGATTGCTTGCCATCAGGTGACTCACATGCTCGCCCGTCCCCCCTCTCTCTATTATAAAAAATAACCTTTCCAGGAAGGTTTCACATTAAACTCCCACCTCGTGCCTACAAATATTAACTTTTATTTCGTTGTGTGATTACCGAGTTTGGACTAGATCGAAACACAGACAGTAGCCCAACTTTATGTTTTACGACTAGACACAACATTTAATTAAACAGTTCCTTACGATCGCGGGCGGAATTTAACATTCCAACAATAATTAAAATTTAAGAATAGCTTTTGTACAACACGATTAATATCAGTACCTAAATTACATTGTGTTATACTAATAATAAACAATATTATAATCATCAGCCTGTATACGAGTATATACACTATTGGAAATAGGCCTTCGTTAATGCCTTCCACCATATGCGATCCTCCACTTTCGCATCCCTCGAGACCATCGGTCCATCTAGTGCTTTGTCGCCCCTTACTAGGTTTCCACTGTAGGACTTTTCTCCCCCATCTGCCATCACTGACTTCGCCACTTCTGCCTGGTGACTCTGAGAGCTATGTCGACAACTCTGGTTCTCCGTCGAATTTCTTCGTTCCCGATTCGGTCCCTAGAATGCTAAGATGGTCGGCTCACTCACTTCCCGATATGCAATTCACGTCTAGGGTGTTGTCAAACATATAGGCACCGAATAGCGGTCTCCTGATGTCCATGACATGGTCTGGAACTGTACGCACTTACCGATGATCACACACGACAAACGAAGAAAACAAATTAAAATAAGACTTTGACGAAAAGACCAGTGGCAAAAATAAAAATAAAAAAACGGGATGCACTCCGGGAGTGCCGGCAAAAGTGAAAACTTGAACATTAATGTTGTACATTTTTTAATCATTTGGATTGGTTAGGGAATAATTTCGCACGAATTGCTTTATTTACCAGTATAAAAGTACTATCATTTATGTGGTAAAATACAATATTCATTTATTGCGCTATCGTACACAAACATGACAATTTATATTACATTAAAAATAAACAGCAGGAGCAGACATATATTTTCGCCGCGCGGTAGAAAGAGAGGGGGATATCACTTCCTTTCCTACGCCGCTCCGACGGTCTACTCTCCCTATGTCTTATAAATTTTCGATCAGGCCACGTGTCCTTACGCGAGTTTAACACTTTTTACCCATCGCACTTTTTGCGATTACAACGCCACTAAAGAAGTTTTCACTTAAAAAAAAATCATCAGAAAATGCCTATCCTAGTCCTGTGTCCATGCGGGGAAGATAGTCAACCATAGTTCATTCGAATGACACCCGCAAACTAGGCCTGTATTACCACTACGATCGATTCTGTGCGATCAAATATTTCATTCAGGAAAAGGAACTAAAACACTTCGTGAAAGTTACAAAGGTACATAAACCAGGAAGAAATACAAACACCGAGCTCGGAGTGAACGGAGAGCATTCTGTTCTTGCTTGCAAATAAAATATCGGCTTGAATGTACTGTATTTAACTTGGTTCAACACGTTTTAAGAGAACTTGAAATAGTACATTTATTTTTATACTACGTTAGATGGCAGACAAGCATACGGCCCGCTTGATGTGAAGCGGTTACCGTAGCCATATTAACGCTCGCAACATAAAATATAGCTCGCGCGCCGCCACCCCCGCTGCCAACGCAGCATATCCATCCTTTCTGGTAACCTCACTCACTCGCAGGAACACAACAACCCACAAGGGAATTGTTATTTGGCGCGGTATTCTGTGAGGTGGAGGTACATTCGCCAGTCGGGTAGCTTACAATTACGCTCCCTACCTCTCTTTTCGCCAGAGCTTCGTTTGTCAGTTAGCAGGGTGCACCGCGTGCAGGAGAAGTTGACTTTGGTTCAAAGATGTTGATGAACCACTTACACCCCAAAAAACATTGTGATATTTATGATATAAGGGTGGTAATAGGCTAATGTAAATGAACAGGCGGTACTCAAATCGACCTCGAACGAGGTATTAAACTAGTTGAAGGCCAAAGTGTTCAATCAGTGCCTCCTCCCATCCTTATGTAGCACTGTAGGTCATAACCTAAGGTGCGGAGACTTTTTGTAAATACATAAATATATAGTAAACACCCCGACCAAAACTAACAGAGGTGTTCATGCACACAGATATTAGTCTTGTGCGGGGATCGAATCCGCGACCTCGGAGTCAAAGTGGCCATTGCTAACTATTTGACCACCGAGCTCGTCATACATAAGCTTTAATACGCTATGATCTACGGTGCAAAGACCGCCACTAAAGAAGTTGACCGTTGGGCAGGTTCACAGACTAAAAGTCGCAATAACAGCAATGCTTGGAGTTTCTTAAAGGGATCGAATCCAGAATGAAGAAATTCGACAGAGAACCAAAGTGGTAGATATAGTTCTGAGAGTCAGCAAACTGAAGTGGCAGTGGGCTGGCCATATCTGCCGAGTCAGCGAAGGCCAGGAAAGTTTTAGCGTGGAGAGAGTCGCCATGGGGCGACGAAGCTCCATACATAAGCTACAGTAACTGCTCTCCATCAAGCGGGTCGTATGCTTGTTTGTCACTTTAGTGGTATAAAAAATTAAAAGAATAAGCGTAGGGCGCCCCCTCTCTCTGGTCTGGGTCACCGACGATTCGAACTGGTCTTTAATTTGATATAACCTATGCTTCTATACTTACTACAAGAGGCTAAAGGAAGCAACAAAAAATATTTACTCCCGCATGAATAGCCAGAATAAAAATAAATCCTAATTTCAGGGCTATTTTTATTTCCATCCGTTTTATTTCCATAATATTATTACAAAATGGCAAGAGAAAGTTTACGTCACAGTGTACTTAGTATTATTCCTTGGCACCTTTTCAATCATAACTTCCATTAGTGTACAAAATGATTGATACTTTCCGAGTAATATGTAACAGACAATTCGACAGTTCGAAAATAACATTCTGGGATGTGTAAGGAATAACAAATTTACTGTTACCAGGCGATGCTATGACAATAAAAAAAAAACCGGACAAGTGCGAATCGGACTCGCCCACCGAGGGTTCCGTACGTAGTATCAATATTAAATTTGATATTTTTCATTATAAATAAGAAATAATGCGTCGAAAAAAATAAATAAAATATATTTTCAATGTGTACATCAGTCCCTTTCATATGATACCCCATTTGAACTAGTAGTTTCAATTTGAAATTTCGACACCCTATAAAAAATATAGACCCCCTAATTTTTAAGATCTATTAATAAATGTATAGTTTTGAGATTTATTCCTATACTTGTAGTCTATAACGATGTTACTTGCCAAATTTCATAGTTCTAGGTCAACGGGAAGTACCCTATAGGTTTTGATTCCCTTGAAAATGTCGAAATATGCGTTTTTTGCTGAATAAACGGCCGTAACTTTTATTTACGTAAACTTAGCAGTTTGATTATTTTACTACTTCATGGGACCGTAGACCTGAGTATACAGTTCAAATTTCAGCTTGATACCTCCACGCATTCTCGATGTAGAAATTCTTGACAGACAGACAGACAGACAGACGGACAACAAAGTGATCTTATAAGGGTTCCATTTTTCCTTTTGAGGTACGGAACCCTAAAAACGGATTTGATATTTGTAATTTAATAAAATGCATACAGATTAGTAACTTGGAGGGTACAGCAAAGAAATTCCACATACAAAGGTAGAAAGCACGCCATGAAAAAGTTTGAAAAACACTGTATTAGACACGTAAGACATGCACAATTTTGCTTGTCACATATAACAACAAATGGGTCCATAAAACCGGTGTGCAAGCAATTATTCGTTAGCATTGCGCTTGCACAGTGCGTGTCCATTGCGCACATTGCACCTGAGTTATGGCATCGGCAAACGCTTGAGTAATGGCTCTATTCTATTGAATGCTATCAAATCCGATGGGTATTTACCTATAGAGCGGTGCCAACCTGAGTTACTCAAAGTGAAGTGAGAAAATTGAAGGTTTTATTTGTTGAATTTCGGTAAATTCCAAAAAAAAAAATGTTTTTTTTATTAGAATAGAATATTTTCTTTATTTGCAAGAATATTAAGTTACAATAACAATAATAAGATGGTGTGGCTTTTATGAATACAGTACAAAATGTTCGCCTCTTTCTCACAGCCATGCACATATTGTGCATTGTTTTTTTATGTTTAGTTTACTAACAACAAAACTAACATGTCATTCTGGATGTAATGAAATTAATAATATTTTAAATTTAATTTAATCATTTATTTCAAATTAGATCCATGTAAAAATGTCTAGATGAAAAAATAAACAAGAAGAATGTCAAAACCAGAATAAAATTGAGAAATATACCTAAATTAAATTCAGTGCTTATTATATAATTTCAATCAAATTCTTAAATGTCATTTACGTGGGTGATAGTAGGCATCTCGCTACAAAATCGTATATTTCTGTCGCTCTACTTCACAGAGGGAGTTTTTGACTTGACAACCGGCTGCACGCACGAAAAAACATGACGTATGCGGCGTTACCTCGCTCTGAGGCGTTCCATAAAAATTTTCTTTTGAAAAATGCAAACATTCCATCAGTATTTTCTTATGACGTTCAACTATCGTCAGTAAACCGACTTTACAGACAACCGATTTTTTTTCACAGCAAATAATTAAGTAACATTTTGTAGGTTGTTGTTCTAACCATCAACATCTACAGATCGCCTGAGGATGCCTCGCGTAGAGGCGAAACAAGTATCGCAGAGACGACCACGGTAGTCGGGACGACAGCAGTCGCATGTTTCTTCTGTTTCAGATGTTGGAGATTCGCCCAAACGATCACAGCAGCTGGAGCAGAGACGACCAAGCAGCCACGGCAGTCGCATGTAACTACCAACGGTAGTGAGTGGGTGCCGGCCGGCAGTAATTAGTTCATGCAAACATGAAGTAATTGGTGGCGGAAGCACGCAAAGTAGTGTAGCTCAAATTGCCAATAAAGTAACTTTTGATTATGGTCTGGTTTAGAGGTGCGATATATTTCATTTATTTGAGCGTTCACATGATGCAAAGCCGTGGCTGGTAGAAGCTAAACGAAAACTATCAGTCGAGTATAATAACAATCAAACAGAATTATGTGAATATAGGCTGAAACAAAAAGTTTCACTTCCCTATTATAATACTTTGTTTACTTTGATGTACTTCATACTATTACAATTCATATGATAACATCAACTCATCGATAAACTATCAAAAACATCAAATCCGTACGACTTATTATATTAGAGCCCAACAATGAAACAACACTTGACACAACTATTCCAATATCCGGGCGATAAACGCGGTCTCTAGTGTTATTGTACGGACGATTGACAATCGAGAAGTTTCAGATCAACGGCTGGCACTAGCAATAAATCACTGTCAAATTAGGGACACTCAGGGCCTTGAGTGGCCTAAAGCAATTAATTATTAGTAACGCATAAATTGTTGTCCATATTTATTTTCAACCTTAATGAACTGGTATTTTCAATATAGGCATTTAGGAATGGAGTCATTTATTTCATGAGTACGAGTATGTTTTAATAGTCTAATAGTTTCTTAATTATAACATTAAATGTGTATTAAATGTAATATATGTTATAAATTAGGTAATTTTAATTTGACATTACACCTATTAACATTATATTGACAATATATTAGTATTGATTTGTGTTTAATGTAATAATAATATTGACCAATAAATGTAAAATACTCAATCTATTATAAGCATATATATTCAAAATTGACATTGCGCAACGTATATGTAAAGTAAATTGATATAAAATTATTTACAATTGTGTGACATTGACATTGAATAGTATTGAAATTGAGATATTGTAAATTTAATTACTACTACTACTACTATTTTATATTTAAGAACTTTGTGGAACATGATACGGAATAAACGATTTGGATTTGTATATGCGTGTTATTATTTTTTATTTAATGCTTCATTAATGGACTAAAATGGTGTGCAGTTTTTTAACCGACTTCAAAAAAGGAGGAGGTTCTCAATTCGACTGAATATTTTTTTTTTTGTATGTATGTTATTCGATATCTTTGCGAATTGTGAACCGATTTTCATAATTCTTTTTTTATTTGAAAGGGTATAATTGTAAAGTGGCCCCTTAAATTTGCCCTATGGCAGCAGGCAGAATAAAATTGTGCCACTCCATTGCTCTGCGCTGGATGTCGTGCAAGGCGACTAAGGAATTTTGTGTCACGCGATAACTTTTCTCCCGGAAGACGGGCAGCAGCGTCTGCCGGGGTATTCCACCAATAAGCTGCGCTCGCCAACTGAAGTCGGTTTCAATTTTATTTTAAATCAACTTTTCTTATAATCATTTCAATATAGTAAGTCGAAATTTACTTTAGTAGTTACATCTAACTTTTTGAAACCGTTTGGTGTCGCTATTGGGCAAAATAGTTATATGTATATAATTTAAAATGTTGTCAATTTATTATCACTTTTCATTTGAAACTACATCAATCATAACTGAGGATGAAATAGCGAATGCAATAACAACTGATATGTTAAAATTCGTGTAATGAATGACATATACATACGCTGGAAAATCATTACCTTCCCTTATTTTGCTGTTGGATAAAAAAATATTAATTTTATTATGAAGCAGCTGAAAACCGCCTTAAATGCCCGTATTAATCATAATAATGTCTTATTACAACAAGGATTTAACAGCTACAAATTTGGCAACAGTAATTTGATATAAATAATAAATTCCTGGATAAATTACACACGGCTATCTAGACCCAAACTAAGCAGAGCTTGTACTATGAGTACTAGATAACTGATATTATACTTAAATACATTTTTTTTGTAAATACATACTTTATAATACATTGAAAATACCCAGACCAAGATAAACAGACATGTTCATGCACACAAATATAGGTCTAGTGCGGGGATCGAACCCGCAACCTCGGAGTGTAAGTGGCCATTGCTAACCATTCGACCACCGAGCTCGTCAATTATTATATATTTTATAATAATTGACGAGCTCGGTGGCGTAGCGGTCAATGACGCGGCTTCGATACCAACGCTCGTGGGTTCGATTCCCACATAGGACAAACATTTGTGTGCATGAACATGTCTGTTTGTCTTAGTCTGGGTGTTTTCTATGTATCGGTATGTATTTACAAAAAAAAATGTATTCACGTATGTTTATCAGTTGTCTAGTACCCATAACACAAGCTTCGCTTACTTTGGGGCTAGATGGCGCTGTGTAATTTGTCTGACAATATTTATATTTATTTATATTTTGGGCATCCACGTGCCAGCTTTACTTTATCGCATCGAGACGCCACCTTCGAAACCCGCGTCAGATCTGTGCCCTTGTACCAACAATGTTTCCACAACATTACAATTTATGTATTGCACATATTTATTGCAAAAGTTTTGAAAGCGAATTCGGGTCGCAGGTAAACTGCATACAGTTGCACACAAGTTTTCTCCTAAATAATGACGAAGAAAACAGGCGCCAGCGGAAACAAATCTCACTGCATTGTACTTGCAATTGCCAACGTTTCGAACTAAAATAAACTCTATATTCAATATACATACGGTTGATTTTACTTTCATTCCACCGTTGTAATGGAATGCATTTATTGAATATGCATCTAGGTTTTATTAGAGCTAGCTCTTAGTTTACCTACAATAGTATTATTTGACGAGGCGCCGTAAACAATACAATGAAACACAATGCGGTCCGACATTTCTGCATTTTATACCGGCAGTAAAATTTTCAAACTAGACGGTTTATTATGTGAATACGTATGCTGGCGATATTGTTATCTGTTTGTTGACATTAAAAAAAATGTGGCATTATTGGATCCAACGAAATAAAAAACGGGATTAGACAGAATTACATGGAATGAACGCAGATATTCCAATGATCAAGTCTGACCCATTTGTTACAACGGCTCAAATATAAATAAATATTACTGGAAAATTACACACGGCTATTTAGTCCTAAACTAAGCAAAGCTTGTACTATGAGACTAAGACAACTTATATTATGCTTATCTGCATTTACATAGAAAAATACCCAGACCAAGAGAAACATACGTTCATGCACACGAATATTAGTCTTGTGCTGGGATCGAACACGCAACCTCGGAGTCAAAGTGGCTATTGCTAACCATTCGACCACCGAGCTCGTCAAAGCCTTACAATAGAGACCTACCCTCTTAAAACCAGGTATACTCAAACAAGGCTGTACAGCTGCCAGAGCAGAAATCAACCGGGAATTAGGATATCTTATTGATGGGGAACCGAAATCTCTAGAGTTTTGTTTACAGGTACAGCAGTGGACAAAACGAGGCTGATAATAATTATATCGGGACGGGGCGGGGGTCCACCGCACATTTCCACCACTGTGTCTCCTGTGTAGCCAGGATTAACAGCGGCGACCGCCAAAAAAGGCAATGAACAAAGAAGTCCATTGCTGTCTCCGAGGTAAACTATGGCTAATTTAATCAAAAGAAATTAGTAGGAGTAAGAAGCTTTTGGAATTTGACTTCCCCTTTGAGCAATGTGAGAGACAGAAATAAGGCATTAAAAGCCTAAAGATCAAGATAGAAGGTAGCAAGAATATAAGTGTGACTAATATAATCATGACAGGTATAAGTAACATAATATACGAATTGAAATTCATATTAATATTCGACATCCCAATAATATGTTACTGGGTAGGTAATAGTGCCTGAAAACTAAACTGACCTGACATACAAATAAAAATCATGTGTATCAAACACTATATATAAATAATCAAAGTTGTTTGTGTTTGTCAACCACAAGTCCCGGGTTCAAGCCGGCGGCCGGTCATCAATCAGCGTCAATTAGGCGCCGTTACAATTACATGGCGACGTTCAGAATAATCCCAGACAAAGGGAAATACAACCGATTATCCGGAAATGTAGCCGAGATTTATGGTCACGAGACTGTACGAATTATTTGTACTCGTATTTTGTTTAATTATTAGCATTTATTATTAATGAAAACTAGTGGAATTAGGTTATTAAAAAAAAACCGGACAAGTGCGAGTCGGACTCGCCAACTGAGTGTTCCGTACGTAGTATCAATATTAAATTTGATATTTTTCATTATAAATAAGAAATAATGCGTCAAAAAAAATAAATAAAATATATTTTGAAATGTGTACATCAAGCCCTTTCATATGATACCGCATTTGAACTAGTAGTTTCAATTTGAAATTTCGCTACCCTTTAAAAAATATAGACCCCCAATTTTTTAAGATCTATTTACAAATGTATAGTTTTGAGATTTATTCCTGTACTTATAGTCTATAACGATGTTACTTGCCAAATTTCATAGTTCTAGGTCAACGGGAAGTACCCTATAGGTTTTGATTCCCTTGAGAATGTGTCGAAATATGCGTTTTTACGGCCGTAACTTTTTTTTTACGTAAACTTAGCAGTTTGATTATTTTACAACTTCATGGGACCGTAGACCTGAGTATACAGTTCAAATTTCAGCTTGATACCTCCACGCATTCTCGACATAGAAATTCTTGACAGACACACAGACAGACAGACGGACAACAAAGTGATCTTATTAGGGTTCCGTTTTTCCTTTTGAGGTACGGAACCCTAAAAATGAATGTCGTAAACAAAAATATTATGTAACTGGGGTTAGTAATAAAACTAAAATTATTAGCATTTTGTATTTTTTGTTGTAGCGACGTTGTTGTTTTGGGGTGTAAGAGGTTCATCAACATCTTTGAACAAGCCAACTTCATCTGCACGCGGTGCACCCTGCTGACTGACAAACGAAGCTCTGGCGAAAAGAGAGGTAGGGAGCGTAATTGTAAGCTACCCGACGGGGGAATACACTCACACTCTCCACCTCACGGAATACCGCAGCCAAATAACAATTCCCTTGAGGGTTGTTGTGTTCCAGCGAGTGAGTGAGGTCACCAGAAAGGCGAAAGGCGCGCGAGCGATATTTAATGTTGCGAGCGTTAATATATCTACGGTAGCCGCTTCACATCAGGCGGGCCATATGCTTGTCTGCTGTAGTTTATAAAAAAGGACAAAATAGTGATAATAAAATTATAAACCAAGCACGGACTGACATTGTAAGCTAGATCGCTTGACGAAATTTTGCTTGTATCGGACTTAACCCTTCGGTTTTAACCAGAGTGCTCAGTGCGAGATTTTTCTTCGCGTTCTATCATGTCAACGTAAACAAAATGACCAAATAGAGAAGAACTCTCATGTTCTGAATTTATAAGACACGTGTTACGTATCAAAATTATGTGGCTCACTTGGTCAAATTTTGAAGTGAGCAACCCGGCTAATTTGGATATATGTAACACGCGTCTGGTAAAGCCACAATATGAAACTTTTTCACACACGGCTCAGTTATTGGAATCAAAATATTTGGAGTATTTTTTTGTCAATGTCAACCAGGAAGTTTCGTAAATCAGCCGATCTACTTGTCAAACTGTCCAAATGCATGTTCCGCGCGAGTGAGTTTGGACAGGGGCTAATAGACGACGACGGTGCTTCAGTACTCTGACCTCGTTATCTACTCACACGTATATCAGCTAAGATAGGTATGTCAAATAGTGGTTTGTGTCATGTATAGACTTTAGTACTAGATAGATCACTATATTGAAACTAGAGTAAATCATTATCATTACTTTGTAATATGGTAAATACCTGATTTGCACATGTTCTACATACAACAGAACTATCAAGTTAATTGAATCAAAAAAGTTGGAAATAAAAATAATAATATGTGTTTAAGGTCTGAAAAAAAAAATGTTAGAACAAGGATAAATATCTGTCAATACAAATCCCCATAGCATAATAAATATAAATTTCTGCACCGTAAGTCATAGCACATTATAAGCTTATGTATAAACATAAGCTTATATATGATATGACATAGCATATCTAAGCTTATTTATAAACGAAAGCTTATATATGCTGTGACTTACGGTGCAGAGACTTGGACGCTTACCGTTGGGCTGGTTCACAGACTAAAAGTCGTACAGCGAGCGATGGAGAAAGCAATGCTTGTAGTTCGACGACGAAGAAATTCGACGGAGAACCAAAGTGGTCGAATAAACTCCACAGCCAGCAAGTTGAAGTCGCAGTAGGCTGGCGACATCTGCATAGTCAGCGATGACAGATGGGTAGGAAAGTCCTAGAGTGGGGGTCAAGTATTGGGCGGCGAAGCGTAGGACGCGCGCCGCCTCTCTAGATGGACCGATGGCTTAAAAATAGTAGTTGGTATAGTGGTTGGATGCGGGAACCGGAGGATCGCATATGGTGGAAAGCATTGGAAAAGGCCTATATCCAGCAGTTGGTAAATACAGGTTGATAATGATGAAATTTATAAAAGCAACTAATGTTCAAGCTGGTTTCTCATTTCGCAAATATCTAGATAGAATAAAAATAAAGTTTAAAAAACTAAAACCCGACTACTAAAAACACGCTCTAAAAAGTACGAAACAAGAAAATAGTCTCCGCTGAAATTATTATATACATACCTACTATAAAACAATTACTGACTTTTAAGTAAACGACTTACTTACACGTAGTATATTTTAAAGTAGTTTTTTATACATCATACTGATAGAGATATGTTGAGAGTGAAGCGTATAATTTGAAAGGTTATAGTGAGCTAATCTTAAAAGATAGACATATTATGCTATCACGGACTTTTTTTTAGAACTTTTTAAGATGAACAATTCCGTCGTTTATAATTGTTGCGTAATTTGAACCGTTTACGCAGCGCACGCAAGGGAAGCTCTCAAAGGAATATTTTTTTCCCCATTTTTGATTGAAGAAAGAAGAAAAAACATTTATTTGCATACATTACACAGTACTATACAAACAAGTTCAATTGGTGCTCCTTTTGGTGGTAGAGTGATGTTATATAGCCTATAGCCTTCCTTGAAATATAGGCTATCTGACACTAAAATATTTTTTCAATTCGAATAAGTAGTTCCTGAGATTACCACGTTCAACCAAACAAACTCTTCAGCTTTGCAATATTATATAGTATTAGTATAAGTATATTAGTATAGATTAGTCTATAGTTTTCCACATTATACATATTATGAATGACTCCTGACCTGTTATATGAGCTAATAGCCTAAATAGCTGATCCGGAAATTTGAAATTTGCTAAGAATGTTTCTAATCAGGAACAGAACTATCATACATACAAAGTCGCGGACGATAGATAGTACTCTGCATCCGTAAGTGACTTATACGACGGTGACCTATTTGTAAGAACGTCTACGCGTCTACGCCAATCGTAGCAATTTAGTAGAAAGGCTACGAAAATGTTATGCATGATTAAATTATTGTTATTATTTTAGATTTTATTTAAGCTATTTCCTTCCCTCGCATGTGGTATCCTAAGAGTGTATTTATCTTATGGCATTGTTTCTTAAAAATACAATAAAATTGTCAACTAATAAAACTTACAATTAAACAATTAATTGATTCAGGTGTTATTTTGCGGAAGTAAAATTTACAGACAATTTGATCTACACTACTTTGCGTCCTTCCGCCACCCGTTCACGTCACGTTTTAAGTTGTAAAAGAAATATTTTAGATTTGTGTTTATTTCTAATTGGCCCTAAATTAAAATAGAGACCGATACATCATATAAAAAATCATAAAAAAAAACAGTCAAATAAATAAATACTTTTTGCTGTCAAGAAAAAAACATTGTATTTAATTAGCTAGGTTAATTTGTGCAGTCACTTCATAAAAATATTTTCAAATCTGACCATAAAACACAAACAATAGAGATCTCAGCATACGTAACGGAAACTTGGTCGAGACGGACGGCACGTCAATTTTATAACGACTTAAAGTGAGGGCAATAAGGTCTTTTTTCCAAGTGCCATTACCATCACGCCCCGTCTCCGACATTCATTACCGATTACCTTATTATCGCAGTACAACAATGTTAATACGAGTCGCAGTTTTATCATAAACACGACCAGCTCGATGCCGTCGTTGCGCGGGTCAGTCTAATCGAACACGCAAGTTAAGCAACGTCGATCGTAGCCTGGATCGTAGCCTCCATGGATGGGTTTATTTTTCTTGAGTTCCTCCATGCATCGGAGGGCACGTTAAGCCGTCAACGTCGGTTCTGGTTGTTGTCATTAGACGAGAGTCGTTAAGCCAAGTCAGTAGCCTATAGGCGGCTTGAAAACACTGGCTTCCGCCAACCCGCACTTGAGCAGCGTGGTGGAGTATACTCAAAACACCTTCGATTGAGGGGAGACCCGTATTCCAACAGTGACTATATTTGTCTATATTTGTGTTGTAATGACTATAGTATGATGCCGATAGCTCTATCACAAAGCCCTGTTGTACATTACTGTAAAATTTCCATTTAATTTGGTTTGTTTGAATACGTAACGCCGTCCATTTGCTAAATAAACAATTGCCTCAATTGAAACGTGGTAACATTTTGCTGACTAACATAGCGTAGGACATTGATTCGCTTTCGGTTGAAGGAAAACTCACATGCCAGCATTGGTATATCTGGCAATTAGATCTACACTACTTTGCGTGCTTCTGCAACCAATTAGTTCATGCAAACTATCGCCGGCCGGCACCCACCCACTTAGAGTAATGTAGATCAAACTGCCTGTAAATTTATTTAAAAAAATAACATCTGGATCAATTAACTATTGAACATGATGAGTTTAGAAGTTTGATTCAGATTAAATAACTTAACTATAAACAAAACTCATTTTAGCGAAATATCTACACTTGAAGCGATTATTCTAAAGGGTTCTAAATCCTGGCTTGTTCTAAACGTTCTATTTTTGGGCGTTGTCTGAGTCTACGCTCCGTATGAGCGAGCTTGTAGGCGCCGCCTAACTGGCGTGGGCGGGCGGGTTCGCTACGTCAACCCTATTGACATTTTGTAAATGGGTATTTTAAAATTTCGCAAGCCTCAGATAAAAGTCAAGCGAAATTCACATATATACTGAATTCAACAGAAAAATACTAAGTAGGTAGGTTATTTTTTTTATATATAAGAGGGGGGGGGGGGGGGGGGGCGAGCATTTGAGTAACGTGATGGAACCAAAATCTGCAATACCAAGGGGTCATCTTAAATCTTAAAAGATAGACATGTGCTATCACAGACTTTTTTTAGAACTTTTTAAAATGAACAATTCCGTCGTATATAATTATTGCGTAATTTGAACCGTTTACGCGGCGCACGCAAAGGAAGCTCTCAAAGGATTTTTTTTTTCCCATTTTTGATTGGTGCTCCTTTTGGTGGTAGAGTGATGTTATATAGCCTATACCTTCCTTGAAATATAGGCTATCTAACACTAAAATAATTTTTCAATTCGAATGATCATCGATCCGTTACTAGCCTTTTAAGGGAAATATAGACACTTAGGGAAGTAGATTCTACAATTTCACCTATGTATATCATGCCTGCATCATATAACTAATATGCCGAATTTAAGTAAACAATTCTAACTATCTTATGATATCTAGGACGAAAAAGATTCTTACACACGCTCATTTTCATAGTAATCCAGGCAACCATAAAATCACATTGCATTATTTAGTTTTTTTTTATACTACGTCGGTGACAGACAAGCATACGACCCGGCTGATGTGAAACGTAACCATATTAACGCTCGCAACATGAAATATCGCTCGCGCGCCACCACTCCCGCTATCAATGCAGAAACTCCATTTCTGGTGGCTCACTCGATGGCAGGAACACAACAACCTTAAAAGGAATTGTTATTTGGCTGTGAAGTGGAGGTACTTCCCCAGTCGGCCAGCTTACACATACGCTGTACCCTACCTCTCTTTCACGAGAGCCTCTTTTGCTAGACGGCAGGGTGCACCACGTGCAGGTGAGGTTGGCTTTGACTCTAAAGATCGTGGTGAGCCACACCAAATAATAATATATATAACCCCGAATAAATGATAACATGTTGCTTCAACATAATATAATTTAGAATTAATCTAAAGGAACAAATCAAATCATTAATTAATTAATTATATTCAACGGGTCAATCACGTCTATTTGTCGGGACAGCCGAATCGAATGAATTTATAACCCGCCTCGGTAGAGAGACTGCCTATGTTTCTGACGTTTGTAAAGGGTCATCATCATCATCAGGTCATTTTAGTCTCCACTACAGGAGCACGACCCTCTCTCGTCGGTCCCAGATTTTCGGAGGATTTGGCCTACACTCCCCACGCTGGCCAGACGGGTTGGGGAGGTCTGATCGATGTTTTATAATGTATTTCCCTTAGTCGCCTTGTACGACATCCACGGGAAGAGATGGAGTGATTCTATTCTAGTCTGCCGGAAACCACACGGCAAAGTATAATAGACGAAATAGCAAATATGAGAGGCTGAAAAAAAAAATGTATCAAAAGTAGGTTTAGGCCTGTGGCACGCTTAAGACAATGGGTGTGGTCTCTGAAGGAAACTCTAGATAAGAACATATAATAAAGAGCTTTAAAAAACTGGTACAAATAGTTCGGGGATCATGGAACACGTACTGGATTCGGGCGTCACTCATTACATTAGCGTTATGGTTACAGTGGTGGCAAAAAAAGCATTTGTTTCTCGAAAAATCCGCGAAGTCATCGAAATCAGCCGACATCTGTGATACCGGAGAGTTATTCTGTCATACCGTGTCGGTATTGTCGGAAACCGGAAACCGGAGCTTCAAGTTGAGTCCGAAGAGAGTAACCGTACTGCCGCGAATGCTCATACGGTCAGTACCACCACTTGGTAAGCGTACTAAGCGTATTCTCCCGTAGTATATGCACCGTCTGCCACCAAGTTATCGTTGAAAGCGGCGCCCCACCGATCAACGCACTAATTATTATTGTTCGTCACGATAGAGAGGGAGAGAGAGTGCGCGTCTGGACTTTCGCCCTGATGAAAATCTCCGTTTGAGGTTGAAACTATCGGCTTTTCCGACAAAAACATGTGAATGATGAATGTTTAATTGAAAAAAACATATTATTTAAAATTCTCAAGAAAATTTCGTCGTCGTATTTTTTTGTTTTAGATTTATTTCGCCAGCTAAATTCGGCGCAATCGCAAAATCCGTTTTTAACTGACGTCTCCAACAAACTACCTACATGCCTGCCAAATTTCAGCTTCATAAATCAAGTAAGTTTTGGGTGACAACGAAAAAATAAGACTAGTATGTCATTCAAATAACGCTCAAGCTGAATAGCTTGAAAGTGACATGGACAAAATTCCCGAAAAACCAAAACTGAGCAATGTTCAAAATAAATCCGTTTTCAAATAGGCTTTTTTATTTTCAAGCAAAAACCACGTCCCTGGCCATCCGTTACGGCACCTGATCGGGACGCTGTCCCATTTTTCCCGCAAATGGGCGTAAGATGGAGTGATAGGCAGCCATTTTGAACTGTCTCCCTGCTGCCCTCATAAGTTTAATAATAATTAGAAATAACTGCAATTTTTTATATAAACTCCTTTACAGATTTTTTAACTCATCCAAATTACTCGCTTCTATCACAAATTGTGTGTTTCTTATTTTTATTGAAAATTAAGGGGGGCATGAAATTTATTATTTTTAGTTCGGGGAGGCTTGGCGAAATAAAGGTTGGGAAAGCCTGAATTATAGGGAAACAAATAAGCTAGTCAATATTTCCATATATATTGATGGTTGAATGGCTAGCGATGTCCACTTTGACGGGTCGCGGGTTTTATCCCCGCACAAGACAAATATTTGTGTACATGAACAAGTCTGTTTGTCTTGATCTGGGTGTTTTCTTTGTATTATATGCACAAATATGTTTACAAAAAAAATAGTGTATTAAAGTATTATCGTAGTACTATTACTTATACGGAGGACGGATGACCGATGGGGTTGAAAGGTTCTCGAGTGGAGACCACGTACCGGCAAGCGCAGCGTAGGACGTCCACCCACAAGGTGGACAGACGACCTCATTAAGACCGTAGGATCGCGCTGGATGCAAGCCGCTTCCAACCGGTCTTATTGGAGATCTAGAGGGGAGGCCTATGTCCAGCAGTGGACTTTCAATGGCTGAGATGATGATGATGATGATTACTTATACTGTTATACCCACAGTCTACTCTTGCTAGGGACTACACATTGCCAAGTGTGTACTTTGTCCAGGAATATTTATTTATTATATATTTATTTATATTACTTATCTACAATCTACATTACATCTGTGATTATCCAACATATGATAACATATCACTATGTCGGCCACGGCAAATTTATTATAAATATAAGTTCACAAATTATCATTTTGCTCCGATACGTTCTGTTGTGATTCCATAAGGAAACCCTCATCATAATTTTTCACTTAGCAAATTGACCGTACGATAATTAGACACATGTTACTTATGTGGGTAAAGCATCATTATTATTATCTTAGGACATTTTAATAGAGATTTACATATTGTTTTTTTTTTTATGAGAGAGGGGCAAACGAGCATGTGGGTCACCTGGTGGAAAGCAATCACCACCACCCATGGCGATCAGCGACACCAAGGGGTCGCCGATCCGTTGCCAGCCTTTTAAGGGAAATGAAAACTCTGTTCTTGAATACTCCCATGTCGTAGTTGTTCGGAAATACCGCTGAGGGAAGTTGATTCCACAGCTTCACCGTTCGTGGTATAAAATATCTTAGGAAACGTACTGTAGTAGATCGCCAATTATCTAGATGATATGGATGGAATTTTAATTTATGGCGAGTTGCACGATAGTGGAATTCAGAGGCAGATATCATAAGTAACAGCTCATCCGAGCACTTCCCGTGATATAATTTGTATAAAACGCAAAGAGACGCTACATTTCTGCGTGTAGACAGAGAGTTTAATCGATCCGAGATCATTGGGTCATCAACTATTGGAGCAAGCAAGTACTGGGGCGCACCGGCCCAGAGATGCGAACAGAATTCCAGGTCGAATCTGGGTTTTATATAGTTGAAGGCGGTGTTAGGGTGTAAAATACCGCCTGGCTTTATTGATGACATCAATCTGCCTAGAAGCCAGTTTGGCCTTGCATTCCAAGTGGCCGCGAAACTGAATATCACACCCAAGATGGCAATGCTACGACTAACACTAAGGTGAGTACCTTCCAATCTAGGAGCTATGACGAATGGGGACATTTTAGCGGTTTTAGCGGCGGTGTTCAATGCTATACTTAATATTGGCACAGAACCGTACAATTTAATAGGTACTTTTCTTAACAAAACCTATCATGTACTCGATCTGCTGGAGACGTCGTGGATTATCATCAGCGAGAGAACAGACGTGTCATAGCACCATTTCAGCAGTGCAAGGTAAGCGCAGCGTTGAGACTACACCTGCATGGGGTTTTTCATAAACAGCCTGAAGAGATTTTTACAGGGCCTCTGGTGTTGCTGGCGTCCATGGGATTCGGTGACTGTTTTCCATCAGGCGGGCCATATGCTTGTTTATTGGCATAAAAAAACGTATATTATATTATTTCTTATACTAATATATTTATTAACTATTGCAAATAATTATTTGTTTATTCTTTCTTTTCCTCTTCGCGAACCTAATTCGAGCATGTTCCGTTACTTTGTATTTCTAAAAAAGAGAACAGCGTAATCAAGTTAAAATTTGAAAATTTTGGAAAATTTTTCAGTACCTCTTAGCTCCTCTAATATAAGACAGTTTTTACCTGAAACAAAAAGAAGCGAGTATAAGCATACAGAAAATGTAAAACTTTAGTTAACAAATTTTGATTTTGTCTAATATTTCTGTCGTCGTAGAGTCAAAGTCAAAGTCAAAGTCAAAATTATTTATTCTGTGGGCCCTCGCGGGCACTTAGACACGTCTTTTACAATTAGGTATATTTTTTATCTACCAGCATTTCGGAATGACCATTGACGAGAAGAAATGCCGAAAGAAACTCTGTCAATATAGGTCTTTTTTTTAAATAGCCATACAATATTATCATAATACAATAAAAAGAAAAATGGTATTCAACCAAAATAAGAGAAAAAAAATATTTAAAGTAAAATAAAATAGTAAAAAAAATAAAAATATAAAAAGAAATCATAGTATAGAGTGTATATGCATATTGTATAAAGTCTAAATATGTATATCCACAATACTACTTGTAAAGATAAGACGCGTGTGTGTGCTTCACATCCTGTGCCGAGAATTTGCCATACATTTTTATCATTAAGGTAATCGTCGGTCCTGTAGTAAGCCTTTTTACATAAGGTGGTCTTAATAAGCTGTTTGAATTTAGTGTCGGGTAAAATCAGGACCGACTCCGGCAACTTAGATTAGGTACTAGCACACTCCGATCACTCCATACAAATGTCGCGTCGTTTACAACTACTTTAAACTTTAAATAATGACGTCTGTGCAGAGCGTGAATATGCATGTGTGCGTGCGCCGCCATAACTACGGTTACTTGGAACTCAAATTCGAATTTAATCCGAAGAAATTAACAGGAGTAGAAAGCTTTTGGAATTCGACTCTTGGCAGTGTGAGAGACAGAAAAAGTGCAAACAAGGCATTAAAAGCTTAGAGAAATGGTTAGTCAAGTGAAGCTCAACTGCCGTGCATCACTATCTATCACTAGTACTTATTTATTTACAATGCTGAGCGGGTTTGTACCACTGTGCAACATACTTACGCAATAGGCTAGACGACAATTTTTTCTTTCGATTTGTTATGTATGGTCGTCACAATAATATAACTATAGGTGAAAGAATTACTTCGAGAGCATAAAAACATCTCGAGATATGATAACTTGTAAATCACAATTTTGGACTTTCCCGAAAACGCTCCATATAAAAGGCTACTGAATTATGACGTCACACTTATGTATTTTGTATACGTTAAAACAAAAATTTGTACGACAGCTATGTGAAATACTGCGTTTATGTAGCTAGTGCCATAACAAAAGTATATATAGTATTTTTGATTGTTTTTCCAAAGCTAATATTTTTTTTTTTATAATTTCATTCTTTTAAATTGGACTTTTCCACTACACTTTGATCGATCATAGAACAAGTCGGACATAAGTTATTAAAATTTCAACATCGCAGATCGTTCTAGTTTTGTACATTTTATGACACTGATAAGTATTTTTTATAATTTTTTATCATTGTCGTCTCGCCTATTGCATTTGTTGACTTCAACGACTACATACATAGTATTATTATTGATGTAATTTAACCATATTATTTATGTACTATCGACTACGCTAAGCGTTATAAACTTTAATGTCGTAATAATATTCAAATGTAATAGATTAATATGAATAGGAAAACCTTTCATTAGCAATACGTTTTAATAATATTGTATACATAACCCTAATTATGTAAGCTGTTGATTTTCTAAATAAATAAATATTTAATTGTAAACATTTACATATAACACTTGCTTATCAGACCTTAGGCTTCAATATATTATCGTAAGTTTTAAGAAGAAATAATATTTTAAGTTGTTATAAAATATTTTACATTGTTATAAATAAATTTCAGGACTGACCATTGAACTTGGCACCCATTTCGATCTCACTTCTTTTGTCGTTGAAGTCAACAACCAAGCTATATAATATTATAATTTTGAACTTGGCTCTCATTACACATTTATGTTTTTGATGGGATACATTCACGATATATTGCAGCATACTTACATCAAATGCTAACTTATCGACTGTTAACCTAAATATTCTAGATAAGATGTACAAGTCTAGATCGAGGATAGTGTGAATAAGGGACAAAACGAAAGAAATGCTTACGTTACCCCGTCAGCAAGAATTCACCCCTAGCGAACAAAAAGTTTCTGATTTAACAAACGATATCGTTTATATTTTCTTTTTCTTTCTTTGTTTCCTAGTGTATCTACTAAAATAGTAGTTCAGTATAGGGAGTAAGGTAGGTATAAAAAAAATACTTATCAAGTGTGCTTTCGCAGAGCGAGCCGCAAGGCGAGACCTCTAAGCCGGGAGCGTTGCAATTTTAACTCACCTCTCGTGGTACACTACTTTAAGTTTTGCTTTAACATGCAAGATAGATATCTAAATGTAATTAATTGCACATACTTCAACCGTATCTGTTTCTTGACTTCACAGGATTCTTATTAATGTCTTAGATTAACTTTACCCATTTTTAGGAGCTATTTGCATCAATAAAAGAATATATACACCCGATTTTTTAATATACACGACAAATATTTATATTGAACTACCTGGCCCGGCGAATTTCGTATCGCATTTATATATTTTTACGTTAATGTTTCCGAAGAGTTATAAACTATCCTATCTCTCAAGTTGGATCGAACTGCACACACTGTGCAAAATTTTATTAAAATCGGTGCAGTAGTTTAGGATCAATCTATTGCGGACAAACAATGTAACACGAAATTTTTATATATTAATATTTCCCGAAATAAAAAAAACATTGATCTCATAATGCGCTTAAGGAGTCACTTACTGTAGGTAAGTGATTTCCTTAGTTATAACTTAGTATTTTTATAATTCGTGTGGTTTCCGGCAGACTAGAATAGAATCACTCCGTCTCTTCCCGTTGATGTCGTACAAGGCGACTAAGGAAAATACATTATCAAACACCGATCCAGGCCTCCCCAACCCGTTTGGCCAGCGTGGGGAATGTAGGCCAATTCCTCCTTCTGTCTGTCACGGGCGAGAGAGAGTCGTGCTCCTGTAGTGGAGACTAAAATGACCTGATGATGATGATTTTATAATTAAACATTTGGTTAGATAATAGTACTCTGTTTTCATCAGTAAGTACGATTTTTATCCATTTTCTCACCTTTCCAAATGAATCCTTGAGATCTGTATCTGAGAAATCATTTGATTGTGCCACCTGTCAAGAGCAAAAGAGTGTTGCCAGCGGCAATAATTAATCCGGAGGTTGTTTGTTTGTATCAAAGTGGAAAGTGGTCGCCACCCGAGGTCAGGTCAAGAGGCAGTAGCCTTAACGCAGTAGACATGTGCAGTAACTAACCTTGCTATAAGCGGACATCTACATGATACCTCTATAGATGAATAGATATATGTACAATGATTTCTTGGCTGCGTTTTAAGATGGAGGTATCCAACTCGGACCGGGAGGCTGCCTGTGTTCGATGAAATTGTGAAAAATATTCTCGTATATAACATCTCGCATCGAAAGATGATGAGTGTATTGTCAGTGATGGCAAACGGCACAGATAATTAATTCAGGTGTTATTTTGCGGAAGTCAAATTTATCGGCAATTTGTTCTACACTAGGTACTTTGCGTACTTTCGCCGCCAATTAGTTCATGGATACTACTGCCGGCCAGCACCTACTTACTATCGTTAGTAGATGCATGCGACTCCCGTGGCTGCTTTGGTCGTCTCTACTTCAGCTGCTGTGGTCGTCCCGGCGAATTTCCAACATCTAAAACGGAAGAGACGTGCCCCGACTGTCATAGTCGTCTATGCGACACGTGTTTCGCCTCTACGCGAGGCATTCTCAGACGATCTGTAGCTGTTGATGGTTAGAACAACAACCTACAAACGGCACAGAGACTTAGTTATTAAGAGCCTCATTCAAAAGGTTGCGCAGTGTGCGATGGAGTGAGCTATGCTTGCAAGTATTTCTAGATTATAAACCCAGAAATTAGTATATCTGGAGTAAAATAAATAGTTGGTGACATAGCTTTAATGATTAGTAGGCTGAAGTATCAATGGGCAGGCACTGACACACTGACGACTGATGGGTCAGAACGATTCTATAATGGCGGCCACAGACCAGAAAAATGCAGCGTAAGTTCCCAGCTAGATGTACAGACGAAGTGATAAAGATCGCAGGAAGCAGATAGATATAAATGACACAAAACTCAACGTTGTGGGAATCTTTGAACTAAATATATATCTAATAAATATTTGAACCAAAGTCAAAATCACCTGCACATGGTGCACCCTGCTGTCTGACAAACAGGACTCTGGCGAAAAGAGAGGTAAGCATAGCATATTTTTTAAGCTACCCTGACTAGCGAAGTATGTCTACCTCAAATAATACCGCAGCCAAATAACAATTCCCTTGTGGTTTTTGTATTCTTGCGAGTGAGTGAGGTCACCAGAACGACAGAAAGAAAGGAGTATAGGCTGTTGGATCGGGACCCCTTGGTGTTGCTGATCTGTGGTGTATAAGAGCCTCGTTTGCACAACAAGCGCGGTGCACCACTTGCAAGAGATGCTGGCTTTGACTCTAAATAATTAGACGATCCACTTCCACCTCGACTAATATGCTAACCTATAAACTATGTTGAAAGTCAAGATGGATTGGATAATACTATCCAATTAACACTTCTGTCGCGTATTTGTATCAGTGTGTGAGTTGGCCGGTGCAGCGGAGAGCGGGTCAAGAGTCGGCCAGCGCAGACATAATTAAGGCGGCCTTCAATAGGGCTGTGTCAGTGACTGTAAAATCAATTGGACGCGTTTATAACGGCGCCCCCGTCCCACAAACAGCCACTATTTCAGTATGTGTCGACACTGATCTATTCATAGCGTTCAGATTGCATAATTGCATAATTGTGTTGAACGAAAATTACTCCTCAAGTGGTGAACAAGAGAGAATTACATTAATTAGGCGTTATTTTGCGGAAGTCTAATTTACAGATGATTTGATCTACAGTACTTTAAGTGCCTTCGACACAAATTAGTTAATTTAAACTACTTCTGGCCGTCACGCACTACCGTTAGCAGAGGCATGCGACTGCCATGACAGGTTTGGTTGTTTCTGCCCCAGCTGCTGCGGTCGTCTCTGCGCCTCTCTAACATCTGAAACGTTATTGTCATTTGTCCTAACGACAATGGTAGTGGGTGGCTCCCAGTCGATAGTAGTTTGCATGAACTAACTGGTAGCGGAAGCATACAAAATAGTGTATATAAAATTGCCTGAGAATAAATTTCGCAGATAAGCTTAAGAATGATATTACAAAATTAATTGTAAATCTAAAATATGTAACTTTCATTTGCAACAACCTGGCGCATCAGAAGCACGTTGCCGACTGGCAAAAATCTCTTCATGCCTATTTTGAAGAACCTCTATATAGTCTACAGGTAAAACCTAGAACTCGAAATTAATAAATACCTATTCAAAACATGAACATTTACGTTTTAAAAAGTGCCAACCCTGTTCGTACGCTAAAAACTAGGTCAGGTATCAATTGGGCGACGATGCTGGCATATCGAGCCGAACTGCTGGTCTTATACTCCTCGTCTAAGTATATAATTGATTGCTAGACTCTTCAATTCAGTTAAGGTACCTGGTAAACCGAGCTACGGTTCATCTCGGTTTTTTTTTTATTTTGGAAGAAAATAGGTCTTAGAATTGAGGCCGAGCTAGATCGATTTTGCACCTCCGAATTTTTTTTTAACGTAATCGTTGCAGCCATTTGCGAGATCGTCGTGGCATACTGCGAACCACCTCGTATTTAATAGTACGTATACTGTTATTGAATACTAGCTTTCGCCGGCGGCTTCGCCCGCATGTAGGCCGGTTATGGTGAAAACTTTTGGTCAGCCCTCGTAAACAGATATATTTTTTCGAGACATAAGGTATCAATTATTTTCCGGACTTCTGATACAGTGTACGCCAAATTACATGGCAATCGGTTCAGTAGTTACGACGTGAAAGCGGAACAAACAAACAAATATAACAAACAAACAAATATACTGTCGCAGTTTATAATATAAGTACGGTAAGGGTGATGATAATTCAATTATGTATATCAAAATAAAATTATATTTTTTTTATACTACTTCGGGTGGCAGACAAGCATACGGCCCTCCTGATATGAAGCGGTTATCAAAGCCATAGGATTAACGCTTGCCACATAAAACATCGCTCGCGCGCCGCCACCCTGTCTTCCTTCGTCATTCTTTATGTTTTAGAGTATAAGTGCCTCTGCACCGTCTCTAGAGCCTAAGTCAACCTCAGCTGCAAGTTAATCACTCTGTCGACTAGCAGAAGAGGGCTTTCATTGACTATCTACTATATAAAAATAAGTCGGGTTTTCCTTCCTGACGCTATAACTCCAGAACGCACGAACCGATTTCCACGGTTTTGCATTCGTTGGAAAGGTCTCGGGCTCCGTGAGGTTTATAGCAAAGAAAATTCTGGAAAAATTTGAAAAGAAAAGCGGGAAAATCTTGAAGCCATCTGGTGGCGAAACGGAGTTCGCCGGGTTTGTTAGTCTACGTATAGTAATTTTTACAAAACTTTAATTTTCAGAAAAGGCATTGTATTTCAGAATACCCTCATAACCTCTTCCCCTGCCCCAATCACCGAACTCTCCATAAATAGGTCAGGTATCAATCGCGGTGGCATAACGACCGATCTTAAGCCGATCTGATATAATACGGATTCAGCTATAGAAGACTTCGTTATTTTCCCATTTGTCCAATAATTGGCATTACGGGGACGCATTGTTATCGGGAATTCCAGGGCTGTACGTATATCTTGGTTAATGAGAAATATTGTGGCTATAAATAATTTGAGATGTCTATCTGTTCGGATTACGGATTAAGGCAATTGTTTGTTAAGAGATAGTCAACGTTATTGGTTATGTAAAAAATTGTAATAGTAACTTTGTACTGTTGACAACCTTGAAAAACTATTGATAACCGGCAAGGTTGAGGGAAAACGATCTAGGGAGTGGAGTGCGATGCGTTGGTCTGATCAAATTCGATACGTAAACACTCGACACCACCATCTGCGAGGCCATCCATACCGCAACAGACAGACACAAATGTCCGTACGAGGATCATGAGAGGTCACGACTCTCAACAATGAGGAGGACGACTCGAGGATGAGGATGAACTTTGTACTGTGCAAATGTCTGTTTAAAAAAATATTTGACAATGCTTCGGCGCACACTGCGAACAAGACAAAGACATTTCTGCTTTCTGAACAGATACAGTACGTGATCCATTTCGCATATAGCCCAGGCTTCATCATTAAAAAAAAGAACAAAGATTAGATGAGGTTTATGAGAAGGTATGGTTGTACCTTTAAGGGATCAGCCCCCTTACCACCATCTCTTATTGCGATTCAGTAACTGAATAGATTGCGTATTCATACCAATGAATAAGAGACTTTATTTCAACTCAAATTGAGTCGCTTATTCATTAGTACGAATAAGCAATCTATTCAGTTATTGAATCGCAATAAGGGATGGTGGTAAGGGGCCAGAACTTTCCAACCAGTAAGTGAAACATATGCTCTTCAAATGAAATGATTTACTGTGTCATTGGGTCCTTGTGGGCACTTAGACACGTCTTATACATTTTTATCAATAATATTCTTTTTTTTCTCCCTCCCTCAGACCAATGGTTATCATGTTTTAGAAAGTAGTGTGAAAAAGTGTTTAAAATGTAATTGAGAAAACTTTTATAAGCAACAAATTTATATCTAAATCTACAAGGGTGGACGTGTCTGGACATTCGCCCTGATGAAGGTCTCCTTTTGAGATCGAAACTAGGCGGCTTTCCCGACAAAAAGACGTGAGTGACCCGTTTAATTTATTTAATTAATTTAGTATAATGTCTCACGTGAGTTTTAATAATATTAATGTTAATCCCTACTCGCCTACTAATATTATAAATGTGTTTGTGAGTTTGTTTGTTACGCTTTCACGCCGAAACTACTTAATTGATCATCATGAAACTTTTTTCACATATTCTCAAAGATATTAAGAAGGACATTTATAATGCTTTTTATTAAAAAAAAGTAAATGAAGTGTGAAGCCGCGGATGGAAGATACTTGGTTTATAAATAAGTTAAACCAAATTTTTCAGTGTATTTCACGCACTGCTACATTGTAATAAAACAAAGACTTTGTCTTCGAAAGCTTTCTATTTATTACCTCTGTGAAAAGCCTGAAAATTAATTCTAATTTTAAGCATTTCAAATCTAAATTTATGTTACAATATAATTTTAGCTAAGGCCTTTCTGGTGAAGGATACAAATATAATATGTTAGTACAAAAAAATGCGTTGTAACTTGTGATAATAAAATAAAGTATATTTACCCTTCAAACATTCTACCCCCAATTAATTCGGGCCAGGATTTGTAACGAATACTGCCTACTTTTAATATTTGCGCAGCGAATTTTTCCGTACACTCCCGGAAGCGGGCTACGGGTCTCTTAATTAGCATTCTACAAATAAGTATA
This sequence comes from Hypsopygia costalis, assembly GCA_937001555.2. NCBI lineage: Eukaryota > Metazoa > Arthropoda > Insecta > Lepidoptera > Pyralidae > Hypsopygia > Hypsopygia costalis. Next base: position 909,287 of record OW443325.2, read on the forward strand.
TATTAAATTCGAGTCCCGGGAGGATAAATAAAATTATAAAGTATGCACAGAGGACATGGCACGTTATGAATTTTATCTATGTGCAAAAAATTTTAATTTAAATGTCTGTTTATATTCAACATAATAGCTATGAGCACTGCACTAAAGGGAAAGTTAAATTCCGTAGCTTCCTAATAGGCAGGTGACCAATGTTCTAAAATGAAAGCTCTTTGTCAGTAACGTAAAATACATAAAACTAGAACGATCTGCGGTCTTAAAATTTTAATAACTTATATCCGACGTGTTTTATGGTTGATCAAAGTTTGGTGGGAAAGTCTATTTTAAAAGTATGAAATTATAAAAAATAAATATTACCATTGTAGAAACAACAAAAAATGATATAACTTTTGTTACGGCACCAGCTACTACTCGTACATATACGCAATATTTAACATAGCTGTCGTACAAATTTCTGATTTAATGCATATAAAATAGCGTGGTGTGACGTCATAACATTGTAGCCTTTTGTATGGAGCGTTTTCAGGATAGTCCAAAATTGTAATCTTCAAGTTATCACATCTCGAGAAGTTTTTATGCTATCGAAGTAATTCTTTCACCTATAGTTATATTATTGTGACGTCTTTAAATAACAAATCGAAAAAAAAAGGTACACAAGCCTATTCTAATAATCCCTTTTGATATTTGAGTGAAGCAAACGGGTCGCTTATATTCGCCGAAAAGTCACTTTTGACAATGAATAGGCACTACTAAATCGATTTTGATGAAAGGTGTCACAATTAAAGACCTCGATATGCTTGAGGTTTTGATTGAGATGTCTTTGAGGAATGATCATGAAATACATTTTCCATTGACATCAATGGAAAACGCAACGAATCTACTCGCTCCATTCAACCTCGATTTCGGCTCCATGGGCTAGAATTAGGGTTGCCAACTTTTTTTACAAGGAAAACAGTATATTAAAAGCTGCGTAGTAAAACAAACAGTATACTAAGGCCCAGTGCATGCGGAGCAGTACAATAAACAGTGCTATGGTCAAATGAAGTTTTTTTCAACAGTATTATAGCATAGAAAACAGTATAATACTGTTTTTAACAGTATGGTTGGCAACCCTAGCTAGAATCCGGCCTAGCCTGGTATAATGATGAAGTAAGCAAGTTGAGTCAGGATGTCATAGACTTATCCGAAGTCCGAAGACAGGGCGAGGACACGGTGGTCCTTAAATCGGGCAACCTATGTCACAAAACACTTAAATCTATGATTATTTTAAACAAATTAAATTATAAATTTCATAATAAATTCTAATTTTGTCAGTTATATTGTTTTATAATAAAAGTTATATTGTTTTATAATTGTTTTATATAAAGTATTCTTTTATTTATTTATTTAAATCTTTAAGAGCCATATTACATATCGACTGTGAAACTGTGTGACTCGGAAACAAAAATACATTAACAATGTTGACTTATTGAATAGTACAGAATAGCTATTGGCTTAGTTCATACCGGCCTCGCTTTTTGTAAATTTTGCTTAACTTTTTAATTAAACCCAAAATTGCAGAGAAAAATTTTCATAAAATGCGCATATTCACTTTTTTGAGCTCCTGGATTGTACTACTGTTCCAAACAAATGAAATAAAAAAAATAGAATGTTATTTCTTATATATTCATATAGTACATAGAGGCCTCAGAATTTTGAAATATCATTGATTTAATATAGAAAAAAAAACATTCTTTTAACCAAAAAAAACTTCGAAAATCGCTTTAAGTAAACTGTTAATTCCTCGAATAAACGATAATATTATTGAACAAAATTTATACGAGAATAATTGTTACTTCATGATGAATAAACTTTGTGGCATGAATTTATTATCTTATTTCAATAAAAACGATAAATATAACTTCAAAATTACTACAAAAAACGATGCACCGGCGGCCTTCGCGGGTTTAGTACTGCGCGAGAGCTCGTCAGCGTGCAAATGTAATAGGGCTCTTAAGGAAGACTTACAGCTGATAACACAAAATAATTATATGAATAGAAAAACAATAAGCCATTTACAAGTCCCCACAAATAGTAACGAGTGACGATATAAAAATATGAAATCAAACATTAGGTACCACTAAACGCGTCACAAGCATAAGGTCCAGTGATCGAACCGAAACCACAATAGCCGCACATATATGCAAAACGTATTAAAAAAAATGCAGTATAATCGGTAAAAGAAAAAATATACTTGCAAGATTAAAATATGTATGTGTATATAATGAAACAAAGATTCTCTTTATTTTTTTAAAGGATATTAAGTAAGCTCCCGTATCTCCCAAGCATTCAATCAATGAAGTACTTGATAGACGAGAGATAATTGTACCGCCTACTGAAAGAAACTTTTCGATAACACTCGTCGCGCTTTATTAATGCTATAAATTTATATTATAAAAAATAAGAAATACAAGAAAGTCTACAGATGCCGATCGATCAGGAGCGGTGCGTGTAGTTCTCTAGGAGGAGGGTAGGTTTTGCTGCGGACGAACACGGACTGATATGATGATGATAATGATGGATATATTATAATATTTGTAACGAATATATACATTATAATTCATTGTAAGAGCCAAAGAGTTTAGATTGTAAGTGGCTCATCACCATCCTTAGGGCCAAAGCCAACCTCAGCATCTATATATAGGCTATGATTGCTGCGTTGCATTAAGCTGGCCGTATGCTTGCTTGTCACCTGGCGTAGAATAAAATTGTTCACATTTATATTTGTCAGTAGATATAACATAAAGAAAGATACATAACCTATTAAAATTAAATAACAATAAAATTGTTGGTTTCATCTTGAAGTTTAATTAAAAAATTATAAAATTAATTTCATACCTCCATAACACAATACGAAATGTTAAATTAAAACTTTTGTTTCTTGATTTTAATCAAGAAGCGTTTTAACGCACTACGCTGCATAATGCGCTGCCCACACTACTCCGCGCAGCGACGACACGCGGGAAATCGTTTTTTATGTTGTACCGAAATATTACGACGACGAGCTCGGTGGTCGAATGGTTAGCAATGGCCACTTTGACTCCGAGGTCGCAGGTTCGATTCCCGCACAGGACAAACATTTGTGTGCATGAACATATCTGATTGTCTTGGTCTGGGTGTTTTCTATGTATTATTAGTATGTATTTACAAAAAAAAATGTATTTAAGTACATTTATCAGTTGTCTAGTACCCATAACACAAGCTTTACGCTTAATTTGGGATTAAATGGCACTCTGTAGATTGTCCAGAAATATCTATCTATTTATTATTTATTACAGTTTGTATAGAAACACGCGCAGTGCCACACGCTGACAACGTCGATCTGCGCGGGAGATCGGTGCGCGCGACTATGCTTTCGCGCACACAGTGACGTTGACGTAGCGCGGTGCAGTGTGGCCAGTGCATAAATGCTATGCCGCACTTAATTGTCGGAAACCATTTATATGCTTCAATAAAATAAAGGTCCATTCTAAACATTTATTAATTTGTATGGGATTAAACACTTCTTCTTCTTGCTTCTTAACTAAGTTAGCGAATAGGGAAGCTACCCCTAGCTAAACATACCCTCTAGACATCCACAACGAAATTCATCATAATCAGGTAATTTTAGTCTCCACTACAGAAGCACGACCCTCTCTCGTCCGTCACAGACAGGAGGATTTGACCTACACTCCCCGCGCTGGCCAGACGGGTTGGGGAGGCCTGATCGATGTTTTATAATGTATTTCCCTTAGTCGCCTTGTACGACATCCACGGGAAGAGACGGAGTGATTCTATTCTAGTCTGCCGGAAACCACACGGCCAACAACGAGATTATCCTACGAATAAGCAAAATTGATTTAAGATGAATTTAGATGTGATACTTACAAAATCATGTACAAGCCCTGATTCTCATTACTTTTCTGAGAACGTATGAATGGAGTGATCAACCCAACGCAAACATACCAAAATAAGCTTACATCGACAACACATCAATAGACTGAGCACAGCGTTTCAAAACTGGCAGAACACGTAAGCGGACAGAGAAAATAACGCGCGAAGGGTAAATTGGAGAAGATTGAATGTACAATAGTTTGGAGGGCACTCAGGTTTCCATCCCTCATTATCGGCTCGGACGTGGCCGGCATTTGTAAATGATTCACAATATACAAGATACTACAGCACAAAATATAAAACTAGGAAGATATTTTTACTACTATTTTACCAAAACTCTGATATCTGAATTATACCACACAGATCAGTAAAAACACATATTTTATAAACAATTATAGTTTTTGCTTTAAGTAAGGAATAATCTACCTAGATAAAATGAGATTATTTGAATGCCTTAACTGCAGGGCCTGCCAAGTCTAACCTAACCAGACATAACTTGGATTAACGGAGTACCCGTTTTTAGAATTTTTTAATGGATTCTTGACAATCTAGACAATGATTTGGTTACTGCAAACACGACCAAATCGACTCGCGACCTGAAGGAGAAGATAACAAAACGCGTTGGTTCAAAAACAAGAGCCAAGGCACCATGGCATCGGTACTACACCCACGAAAAACTTAGGGTCGATGTCATAATGAGAGTGAAAATGACAGTGCGAATTACAGGTGCTAAGAAGGTTGTCCTCTTTGGCGATAAATCTTAACATCGACACGTTCAAGCTGTTCCGACTTAAATGCAATCGTCTAAGTCCACCGGCGAACATCAGCCGTGAAATTCTGCACAAAAAGGAATCCACTAATTGCGTATGCCTTTAGTCACGTATACAACAGCATATACTCGTCTAACAACGTCGTGGGGAATAAAACATCTTTGAACAAAGCCAACTTCACCTGCACGCGGTGCACTCTGCTGACTGACAAACGAAGCTCTGGTGAAAAGAGAGGTAGGAGGCGCAAATGTAAGCTCCCCGACCTCACAGAATACCACAGCTAAATAACAATTCCTTTGAGGGTTGTTGTGTTCCTGCGAGTGAGTGAGGTCACCAGAAGGAGATGCTGCGATGGCAGCGGGGTGGCGGCGCGCGAGCGATATTTTATGTTGCGAGCGTTAAAATGGCTGCGGTAACCGCTTCACATCAGGCGGACCGTATGCTTGTCTGCCACCCGACGTAGTTTAAAAAAAAAATAAGGCATTAAAGCCAGAGCTACTGATTAGTCAAGGTTACGGCAATGGATTGATACCTTGACCATTCACGAAGCTCAGAGATTGACATTCGAGTCAGTGGTAATGATGAGCGGCCATCGAGGAAAAACCTTCAACTGCATTGCAGCGTCTCCTATGAAATGGTTTGTTTTCGGGACACACCTGTAGCTGTGTATATTACACAGGTTGCAGCGACTTCGACGCAACTGTTAGCTTCTCATCCCATTTAATGCATAAACAGGAAGGTGTGACGTCATAACGTCTTTTGTTGGAGCGTTTTCGACATAGTACAAAATTGTAATTTTTAAGTTATCATATAATTGACCATACATTGTATATAGACCAGCACATAGTAACGTTCAGTTTGCTAGTATATAAGTTAACGTGCTCGTCTTTCAGTTTACAGGATCGTTGGCAAATCTTTGCTTAGCGCTTGGTGATACTGCATTTTCCTTGCCGTCATTTATAATATCATCATCAATCGTCAGGTCTTATTATCCATGTATAAGTTCATCTTATATGTAGGTATGTATTCAATTTGTAACAAAAAATATTATTTCTCTTTCTTTCTTCGCAACTGCAGTCTATTTTGTAAACACCCGGAATATGTAATGGCAAGACATCTTTCGGTGTGCCCACTAAATCGTTGACTTTGTTATCCGGTGTGTAAATGATTGGGAGAGAAAACCTCTTTAACACCGAGCCGGCTCGGTGTTAAAGAGGTGGTGTGTCGCGGTACGTGGATATTCAACAACACGGGGGTAGATGAAAATTCATCGACCTAGACAACGGAGACAGAGTGACAACGGTGACAACGCTGACACAGTCAGCCTGTGACCACGGCCGGTGCAACTTGGTCAAAACGTCAGGCAATAATAAAGGTATGTAAAACTACCTTACATGCATGATCGCGTTAATTCCCGTGTTTATTAAAATTTGTAAAAATTTTTGATAATATTCGAAAATTACGGAGATGAAAAAAGTTACTAAAATATAAAATACATTTCATCTCAGGTCACTTTAGAGATCCAGGACGTTGCTTATTATAACTATCCAGGACGCCTCTGGACCAGGACAAATCCTGGGAAGAAATAGGATTGTAGTATGGCAGAACCCTAATGACGCTGTACGAGATCGCAATTGTATGGATTTCCAGACCAAAAATTCGCAAATAACCCGTTAAATGATTTATATATATGTTTAGCTTTTTGAAATGATATATCACTGTTTCACAGACCATTGTTCGAAGTATCTCCGCTGTATTTTCCTACACTGTAACAGGTCTGCGGGTTTTTATCCCACTCCGCTACAAGTAGCAATAAAGGTGTACAAAAACAAAGGCTTGATAAGGGGGCATCACATCCGTCATGCATTCAGCCCTTTTTAATTGAATGCCTTTTTATTTCACGCGTTTTGTTGTAAAGGACACCATTCCCGGGCTTCCGTGAATAATGAATACCTAACGATCCTTTGCGACATTCATTAAAAACAATATTGAATCGTGCTGACTTCAATGGCATCTTGTGTGACATACCAGAAAGAAATAAATACATCTTCGAAGGCAACGGCAAACCAACAAAATTAAGCCAAGCGAGAAGCATAGGCAAAAAAATGTTGCATTTTAATTTCTTCCAGACAGCCCCCCTAACACCATCTCTTATTGCGATTCAATAACTGAATAGATTGCTTATTCATACCAATGAATAAGCGACTCTATTCTATATTTGAAATAGAGTCGCTTATTCATTGGTATGAATAAGCATTCTATTCAGTTATTGAATCGCAATTAGAGATGGTAGTAAGGGGGCAGGTCCTGTTTACAAGACTCTACTTATAATATAATATATAATATAATATTCCTGGACAACTTACACACGGCCATCTAGTCCCAAACTAAGCAAAGCTTGTACTATGGGTATTAGTTAACTGATATAATACTTAAATACATTTTTTTTTGTAAATACATACATATAATACATAGAAAACGCCCAGACCAAGACAAACAGACATGTTCATGCACACAAATGTTTGTCTTGTGCGGGGATAGAACCCGAGGCCTCGGAGTCAAAGTGGCCATTGCTAACCATTCGACCACCGAGCTCGTCAACTTAGAGAACAATGCGTTACAATGGCAGTCTTATTTCATAAAGGGATATCTTCCCACTGACCTGGAATAATGGAAATGAGACAGCAAATAGGCAGGTGAAGTATACATACTTAAAAAGACTTCGGTGGCAATGAAACATAATCTTGCATATGAAATTAGGTGTACATACCTACATACTATATACATAAAATACTTCTACATAATACTTATAGATAAAAAAAAAGACAGAATATAACGTTAAAGATATTTTTAATAGTATCATCATCATCGGCCTGTATCCCTTCCCCAATGCGTTCCATTATATACGATGCTCCACTTTACATTAATTATGATGCCATTTTCAGACGCTTTTTTGATGTCATTACAGCAGCGTCTAGATAATATAACAAAACATAACATGCTGGTAAATTAGTAAGAGCTTGTAAGAGCACGCTTTTATGCCGCCACATGAGTTAAAATTGAATCAGTTTCCTCTTAGCTTCCTACAGAAAATAGAAAATAATATTTATATAATATATACATATATATTATATATTATTTTTACCGACCGGCTTCGGTGTTTGTGTTTCTACAAAACATGTTTATACCGTGCGAACATTGACAAAAATTATCAAAAATATGATGATTGTGATGGAGATGGAGATTTACCCCTAAATCGGGGTAAATTTTAATCTGTTATATAATTAAATAATGAAAACCATCATATTTACACTTAATATTAAATTAATTATGTCAATTGAATTAAATATTCAATTGACATAATTAATTTTACAAATTGATAGTTTCCATGGCATTCATACAAGTAAATAACTAACTATATCAGTACTTATTAACTCCTCGCTCACGCCATCATCATGTAAGACAATGAGAGTTGAGACATTAATATGACTTTTTGTTTCGCGCCACATGCTGGTTTTTTCAAAGGAAAGAATAATTCTGTGTAAAAAAGTTATATGACAGCGTTATATAGGTAAGATCGACAAAACTTGACATTATCTATGACATGTTAACCGCACCAAACCGGCAGCGTCTATAAAAAGTAGCGCATTTGCATATGATTTTACCTAAATTGTTTGTGATCTGTTTTGTGTTTTTTTTTTTTGTTGTGTTTTGTACAATACAATATGATACGATGCGATGCGACGCGATACGATACGGCACCACTATCTTAAACTTTTTGTATCTTGAACGTTTAAATAAATATAAACATCTAGCTTCGAGATTTACGCTATCAATGGAGGCAATTCAACATACGGCCCACCTGATCTGAACCGTAGCGTATAGACGTTTGTAATTTAATTAACGCTCACATTCCGTCACTTCTGCTGCCATTGTAGCAATGAACTGTGAGCCTCTTAGACCCCAACTTATATGCCATGGGGCATTAACCTCAAAATAAGAGCTTCCTTCGAGAGACGTCTGAATATTCATGAGAGTAGGTCGCTGCGTTCCGTCCTGGCCTCGCCTCGTAATCGGCCGCACATAAATCAATTTCCGGCCGCCATTGTTAGATTACAAATTATATCTCGTGACAAGGTGTATTTATATGTTACACTATTTAAAGAGATTTACCGACATTCATGTCGGCAAATGGTAAGCATATGAAACGAAAGATCTTATCTTATCACCTAATTGAGATCAAATAAGCATGGGGTTCTTCAAAAAGGGCGTGAAGAGGAATTTACAGGATCGGCAACTCGCGTGTGCCCCTAGTGTTTCAAGCGTCCATAGGTTGCCGTAATTGTTTTCCATCAGGTGAGCTTGCCACCTTTTCACAGTACGTCCTGTGGCTGGCAAGCATACGGCTCACCTGATGTCAAGCGTTACCGTAGCCATAGATCGTTCGCAACATGAAAAATTGTTAGCGGGACGTCACCCCCGCTACCAACGCGACAACTCCTTCCTCTCTTTTTTTCTGGTGACCTCACTCACTCACAGGAACACAACCTCAAGGGATTTTTTATTTCGCTGCGGTATTCTGTGAGGTGGAGACACTTCCCTGGTCGCAGGTTACAAGTACGCTGTACCTTACCTCTCTTTTGCTACAGCCTCTTTCGCTAGTCGACAGGGTGCACCACGTGCAGGTGAGGTTAGATTTGGCTATAAAGATCGTGGTGAGCCACATACACCCCAAAAACCATCACCTTAGTGATATAATAAGTAAAATTAAATCAAATGGTGGCACCAGGTATGGTGGCACCAGGTAGGTACATTTTATTGCAGATACTTCCTGCAACACATCACATATAGACAGGGGAGGGGAGTTTTCAAAAATATTTGCAATTTTCTCGCAAATTAACCGAAAAAAATACTATTTTAATAATAATTTTGATTTCATTTCAGTGATCAGAATAGATATATAGTTAAATAAATATATAACTATTTCTGGACAATAAATACACAGCGCCATCTAGTCCCAAATTAAGCGCAAAGCTTGTACTATGGGTACATGGGACAACTGATAAATGTACTTAAATACATTTTTTTTGTAAATACATACTTATAATACATAGAAAACACCCAGACCAAGACATAAACAGACATGTTCATGCCCACAAATGTTTGTCTTCTGCGGGAATCGAACCGGAGACCTCGGAGTCAAAGTAGCTATTGCTTTGCCGCTATAATAGTCGGTAAATCTCTGTAAACAATGTTATGTAATATACTAGGCCGGATTCTAGCCCACGGGGCCGAAATCGAATTTGAGTGGATCGAGTAGTCTCGCTGAGTGTATGTTTTCCATAGATTTCAAAGGAAAAGGTATTTAGTTAATTGATTCAGGTGTTATTTTGCGATAGTCAAATTACAGGCAATTTGATCTACACGGAAGCACGCAAAGTAGTGTAGATCAAATTGCCTGAAAAGGTATTTGATGATCATCCTTCAAGGACATGATCGATCTCAATTTTTTTCGACACAAACCTGTCGAGGTCTTTAATTGTGACAAGTTTCATCAAAATCTATTCAGTGGTTTTGGAGCCTATTCATTTTCAAGAATGACTTTTCGGCGTATGTAAGCATTCCGCTCCCTTCACTCAATAAAAATACTTCCCCCTTACCACCATCTCTTATTGCGATTCAATAATTGAATAGATTGCTTATTCATACCAATGAATAAGCGACTCTATTGCATTTGAAATAAAGTCGCTTATTCATTGATATGAATAAGCAATCTATTCAGTTATTGAATCGCAATAAGAGATGGTGGTAAGGGGGCTTGTCACCCAATAGTTGAAAACGGTTCTGATTCGAAATTTCGAATTCCAAATCAGTTCTTCCCAAGAATTGCGGTGTGCTGACATCGCAATTCTTGGGAAGAACTGATTTCGAATCCGAAAAGCGTTAAATTTCAATCGCAACATACATCCATATAGAAAAATTTATAGAATCTGGTTTGGATTTAACTTTCAAGAAAATTAACTTCAAAGCCCGACAAAAAAAAATCCAGATCAGTGTTACGCAGTACGCAGCCCTCCATTACGTGTCCACTTCCCAATGGATTTTTCAGGTACAGCCGCCCTGCCTCCGTCGAGATAATGTATTTCCTTTGTCTATTGTTTGGCGTGATTCGCCGAAATCACTTCGTTTTTTATGGTTAGGTACCAAAGTAACAGAATAGATCAACAATGCAATGCTTTTAAATAAAGAATTTTAATTCAAGGAGTAGGTTAACTTTGACAAAAAGTTGATTCGTCGTTGAAAGACTCAACGGTAGGTTGGGTCATGGTTATAAATCTTAAGGTTGCCTTCTATCTATACCTAATGAAAAAACCTTATGATTAATTATATGTAAGAATGGTTTTGTCGAGACTTGTGCGATGTTGCCAGCTGGTGGCGCGGTCGGCGGTAACAAGTTGGGCACCGTGCGCAGCAAATATTATTTTGCTTGCGAGTGTTGGCCTCTTCGTGCGAATATATTACAGTAAAATGACTAGTTTCAAAATCTTTCCTTCCTTGTATCCGTGAGGGATCACAAAGTCGACAAAAGAGATCAGCAAAACACCAAGGACTCACTAATCAGTTTTTCAGGAACTTTGTTCTTGACACATTCTGTTCTTGGCATATAGCAGATGAAAGTTGAAACTATAATTTCACACTAGAAAATTCCTTGAAAAGCATACTGTAGTTGATCTCTAAGTTGTTAGGTTAATGCCTCCTCCGTTGGACGGAAAACAATGCTTTCTTTATACGTAATAGAATATTATAATTGATTACATTAACTTTTAACGTTTTCGTAACCCAAAACCAACTGTAACTGTAATCAACAACCAACAAAACCAACTGTAATTATCTAAATATTTCACACCTACTTCAGATTATTGTAACAAAGAAGCGTCAAAACGTTTATGTACCAACTTTAGACACTGACTTAATTATTATTGAATTTTTCAAAGCCAAAATCTCTTAAGCAAACTTTCATTCCTCGTGAAAATACGGAATTATAAGCCTCTTGAAACTTCTTTCATGTCTTTATAAAACTTATTTTTTATTTTTTCTTTTATAATATTCCCATTTTATTTGAATAGAGTCGATGATTGCGTAATTCAATAATTCCCTAATCCATCACGATTGTCTCTGCTGAGTAAGTATTAAAGCGGATTAAATTTAGAAAAAAATATTCGTGACCACCGTAAAACAAATTGATATTTCTTTTTGTAATACGTCTTATACCTGGGTACTCGTGGTTTCATTTTGGAATAATATAAAATATATTTGACAGTCAAACTGTCAAGGTTCATGAGATACAGCCTGGTGACAGACGGACGGACGGACGGACAGCGCAGTCTCAGTAATAAGGTCCGTCTTACCCTTTGGGTACGGAACATAAAGTACTACTTTAGGTCATACTTAGAGAGGTTGTTGTGTTGCTGAGATGGCAGCGGGAGTGGTGCGAACGTTTTTTTATGTAAGGGTGAGACCAAACGAGGGTAATTTTGTGAGTTGTAAGCTTCGTTGTAAGTCGCGCAATTCACATATTTTTCATATAAATGTACAGTGGAGACGCAAAATGTGTTCACCATTTGTATGAAACCGACGTTAATTACGCGACTCACAACTCACAAAATTACGCTCGTTTGGCCTCACCATTACGAGCGTTTATATGTACGACTATATTCGCAGTACTACGCGGAAGGTGCCCACGTATGCTACGTATGTCTGAGATCAGAGGGGCAATTCCCGTAATTAAAATGTAGTCAAAATTAATTTCCGGTCCATCGCGATCTCACACATTCCAAATTTATTATTATTCTATCAAAATCTGAAATTCCAAAGTTTAATTAAAGTAGGATATCAAAACATAACAGAAATTTAGTCAAACTAAGGATGGTATTTAGTTAGTAATAACAATTGATAATTCGCTTAGCAATTTTTATCTCCTGTTGTTTATACTCGTATGCCCTTAATATGTCAGTTGACAAAATGTTAGCAGACATGTTTACCTTAACTTGTAAATAATCTCGAAGTTGGACAATCTCGACGAGAGTTGGACTCTCTCTGAAGGAGTTGAATTATTTATGTAAAACAAAATAATATGTATTTAAATAGATAATTTCGGCCAACATGTCAGAATATTATAAATACTTGAAAAATGGTAAAATTCAAATCTATGCGCACCTAGCCTCCACGTCGTGTCATGCTACGTTCACACAGAGCCACATTTTGCCAAATCTCATTTTCATCGGATCTGGAAAAACCGAATGTCGTATTCACACGGCACATCACTTTTCACTTAAATTCACTTTCACATTCAAGATAGTGTGATGAAAGTGAATCTAAGCTCTGCGGATTTAGAGTAGTAATGATTTATACATGTTCTTATATTTAATTTGTATGATGTTTCTAAGTGCTTTATAAAGTACAAGGAATAAAAAATTTTTTGATTTTGATTTTTTTTTTGACATCTTGCTTTGACGTATCCGACGGCCTCGAATCGAGATCCCGTATCTACACCTGTTTGTGTCGTACGAACGCATGTATACAATACGCTATGCCACTGGACCGGATCCTACATTTTGTAGCACGGCCGGAACAGTTTGTAATCGGATGTCAACTTCAGGAAGATTCGATTTTTTGAAGTGAAAGCTTCTTTAGCGGCGTTGTGCACTTTTTGGATTGGGTAAAAAATGTTTAACTCGCGTCAGGGCACGTAACTTGATCGAAAATTCGTAAGACGGGGAGAGTAGACCGCCGGCGCGGCGTAGGAGAGTAAGTAATATCCCCCTCTCTTTCTACCGCGCGGCTGAAAATGTATCCCTGCTCCTGCTGTTTATTTTTAATGTAATATTGTCATGTTTGTGTACGATAGCGCATTAAATGAATATTGTATTTTACCACATAAGTGATAGTACTTTTATACTGATAAATAAAGCAATTCGTGCGAAATTATTCCCTACCCATTCCGAAATATTTTCCGTGTCTTGAAACTGAATGTATGTGTGAACTCATATATTGAAATACCGTTGCCATTAAATCGAATCCTGCAAACATTCGATTCGGTAAGGAAACATTCGACGCCGGCCAAGTGAACGTGCTGTCGCCTGTCGCTACGCATTGACGTGCCATGTCACCGTCACCACATCGGATGGCTCAGCATTTCGCGCGCGCGTTCACTTTGAATAGCCAATGCAGATCGTAAGCCCGGTTTAATTATTACATGGATAGGATGAGCTGTCAGAGCTGTCAGAACTATTACACTAGGAGTCTGTGGGTTGGCCATACCAAAAGAGCGCTGGAAGCCCTCCGTCTCCAATATAATAACATTTTCAGAATGCTGTTGGGACTGCCTCGCTTTTGTAGTGCATCAGGGATGTTTGCGCATTATCACACTGATGGTTTTCCACGCCGTCATTCGGAAGAAAACAGCATCCCTGATAAACAGGACGCGTGACAGTCACAACAGCATCCTCAAAACGATTGCTGATGACTGGACTTCCCCACTTTGGAAATGTTTATTGAGGAGAGTAATATGATTTTTTAAACTATACTTGACATGGATTAAATAAGTACACTTGACATCGTATAAATAATTTTTGACTTTAAATTCAATTATTAAATTTAATTATATATTAATATAAGTGTATTTGACATGAATTAACTAGTTACACTTGACATTGCATAATAGTAGTTTATGAAACTGTTGCATAATAAGGGTTATTAAAATACGAGTGTGAGTTTATAACACGAGCCGAAGGCGAGTGTTATAATGGACCACACGAGTATTTTAATACCTAATTATGTGCAGTTTCATACACTACTTTATCTAATCTCATGAAATATATGATAATAATATTTTAAATACAACCAGTAAGTTAATTTAACAGCTATAATTCTTATTTAAATCCATTTGCAGATCGAGCATGCGTAGTGCGCATGCGCGACGCGCCGCGCGGCGCCGCGTTCACAGATTATGTAGAAAAATTTTGCATAGTTGCAATGTATTTGCTTTGCAACCTGTTTAAAATACCTGTATCCAGGGCTGAAGCTGTATCGAAATGGTAAAAAAGTTATTTTACGATACAGTTGTCCATAGAAGAGCTGTATCGAAAAATAACTTTTTAAATTTATTTTGATAGCTTGTGCGTAAAGACTGTCATTATGATACTGTGTTTAGTTTTTTAATGTGTAAATTTCAGTATGAGATTAGATAAATTAATTTTTGATATTAAATTCCATTATTAAATTATATTATAGATTTTAATAGAACTGAGCTGTGTACAAAATTTAATTCATTACAATATTTAAAAATTATGTAATTATGAATTAGTTATGTATGGATTTTAATTATCTGAAATAAAGTTATGTATCTCTTTTTAATCACGGGTCAAGCCCGGTCATTTGATAGGCATGCGCGGGGATATGGATCGAACGCGTAGAGGCCCCTTTGAGAAGTTTGATGTAATGTTGTACGCCCGCCGTGACCCGCTCCAGGATATGTCAATGGAACGACATACCCATGAGCAGGTCTCGGCAGGCGTTGAGACTATTGCGAAGTGTGATGGAAAATAAATGGGCTATGGAGATGAGATCTGGGTGAACTTAATACCGGGCTATTACAGAAGAGGGACGGACGCCTGCCATAACTGCTTTTATTGCTAGTTATTTGCGGCAGGCGGTGGCTTGCCACTCAATAGATGGGCCCCCGAAATGCCAGGAAAACGGCCGGGGGCAACACCGGTGTGAGTGACTCAGGGATGTCGAGAGGTGTGCTGCGCTTTCTCCGAAGTTACTCGCGGCGTGATGCCCTTTAACACTTCCACCCCTGGAGCATATAATAAATAAAGTTATTATTAGTATAGATATTGGACAGTAACAAATTTAATAAAATGGACTAATATTACTTTTCTCTATTGCGTACAATCTGTAGGTACTCATAGCATTTAGTCGATTTTTAATACATTACCATACCAAGCCGCATCAATATATCGTACCTCTTTCGACTTTCGGACAAACGATATTTTGGATAGTATCATCTGAACCCGGTTTAAAATGGTCGGCAAGCGTAATCGAATAGAATAGACTGGATTTTTTTTAATGTAAGAAGGGGGCAAACGAACATGGAGGTCACCTGATGTAAAGCAATCACCACCGCCCACGGTGATCAGCAACATCAAGGGGTCGCCGATCCGTTGAATGCTAATTGGAATGAAATGCCGCCGCTGCAATTAAATTAAAGGTTTTTTTTTGCCATTGGGCCTCTGTGGGCACTTAGACACGTCATACAGAAAAAAACTTGGTTGATGTTGGCTTTAATTTTGAAGATCGTGGAGAGCCATTCCCACCCCAAAGTTTGCTTGTTCAAAAGGTTGACTGGTAGATAATGCTTTTAGCGTTAAGTCCGGCTTTTGTACCTTTAAATATTTAGTGTTTTATTAAAAAAAAAAGGTTCTTATCTTCTTAATATATAAAAATTTCATCACGTTGTTTGACCGCGATGGAATCATAAACTACTGATTTTAATAATTTTTTTCCCAGTGTGTGTAGTTTGATCCAACTTGAGAGATAAGATAGTTTTATAACTCATCGGAAAAATTTACGTAAAATATTTAAAGGCGATACGAAGTTCACCGGGACAGCTAAATTACCGACTTTTAAATAAACAACTTACTTACACGTAGTATATTTTAACGTAGTTTTTTATACATCATACTGATAGAGATATATTTAAAGGATAGCCGTGGTCGTATGCCACTTTGATTTAATTTAATTATTATAATGTATCTGTTTTGCTACAGTAGGTGGCATACGAGCACGACTATCCTTTAAATATATCTCTATCAGTACGATGTATAAAAAACTACGTTAAAATATACTACGTGTAAGTAAGTTGTTTATTTAAAAGTCGGTAATTGTTTTATAGTAGATATGTACATAATAATTTCAGCGGAGACTATTTTCTTGTTTCGTAATTTTTAGAGCGTGTTTTTAGGAGTCGGTTTTTAGTTTTTTAAACTTTATTTTTATCTCTCTGGTTGTTTCATAAAGAGGGTTTGCTCACTACTTACTATAAACGCGTCATCCCAAGTTATTTGTGCAAAGTTGCAAGTCTCAGTAATGCCGCGACCTAAACAAACACAAGCATACAAGAGATAGATTAATTGGACTGACAAGTGGAGGGAGAGTGCCGAATTAGGGAGCTCTGATAGTTGTGCATGTGTAGGGATTTTATCCTCTGATGCTATTAGTTAATAATAAATTTGCTCACATTGAAACTGTGATAAATCACTTGCTAAGACCTTATGTAATGTTTTTACTTTTATACAGTTTTATTCTAGAAAAGATTGGACAACTATTCAGTTACTTCTATATGTAATACTTTACTTTATATATGTAAAATCCGTGGTATGCACCACGGCAGTTGAGCTTCACTTGACTAGCCATCTCTTACTCCTACTATTTCTTTTGATTAAATTCGTTGTGAGTTCCAGGGCGGCCATAGTTTTACCCCCCGGACTGCAATGGGCTTCACTATTCTTAGCCTTATTTGGCGGTCGCCGCTGTTAATCCTGGCTACACAGTGGGAATGTGTGGTGAGCTTCCGTCCCGTAAAAATACAATGTATAATACGTTACTTTTATATCTAATAATAGGTATAATTAGTTAATTTTATCAGTTTTCTAACAGATAATTGAATAACACCTACTATAGACAAAGTAGTAAATTAACTGTCAAAATATATGATTTCAAACCTACGAATTTTATACGCACGTAATGTTACCGACGCTAATCATTTGGGTTGACACTGTTAAGTTGGTAGCCATGTGAACTTTGTTAATGTTACCAGAAAATAGCTTTTTTTTAATGTTTTTGTTTTTATAAATTTATTTTTAATGTTTTTGTTTTTATAAATTTTATGCTATTTTTGCTTTTATATCGTATTATATATATTTTAAATATACATACGGTGAGTTACTTACACCCCAATAATAGTGTAGTTTTCATTATTGGAACCACTAGATCAGTGGTCTGGATACCACCTACTGAATTTGCTAGGTATATCACCGTAACGTTCAAATAATGGCAACGCGCGTGTGATACCTCTGGTGTTACAGGTGTTCCTAGGCTACGGTAAATGTTTTCCATCAGGCGGGCCGTATGCTTGTTTGTCACTTTAGTGGTATAAAAAATAATAATTATGGGTTTAATTTTACAAGCTGACAATTTTCGAAAAAGTACATACACGGCAAGGTTAGTGTTGGAATGTGTTTCTTTTTTCATGCATATTCATTATCATCATCATCAGCTCGGTGCTCGAATGGCTAGCAATAGCTACTATGACTCTGAGGTTGCAGGTTCGATCCCCGCACAAGACAAATATTTATGTACATGAACATGTCTGTTTGTCTTGATATGGCTGTTTACTATGTAGTACATGGATGTATTTACAAATAAAAAAATATGAGTACATTTCTCAGTTGCCTAGTACCCATAGCACAAGCTTTTCGCTTAATCTGGGCCCAGATGGCGATGTGTAAATTGTCCAGACATATTTATTTATATTTATACTATTTATTTATATATTTTGACCGTGTGGTTTCCGCCAGACTAGAATAGAATCACTCCGTCTCTTCCCGTGAATGTCGTACAAGGCGACTAAGGGAAATACATTATAAAACATCGATCAGGCCTCCCCAACCCGTCTAGCCAGAGTGGGGAGTGTAGGCCAAATCCTCCTTCTGTCTGCCAATGAGTATCTCCTATAATGGAGACTAAAATGACCTGATGATGATACTATTTATTTATCAGCCTTTATTTATCCACTGCTGGGCATAAGCATGTATAAAAAAAAATAATAACAATAACAAAATATTTTCTAATTTTAAATAAAGTAGAGATCTAATTCCACTCACGCAGTCGATTTTGATAATGAGTTTGTTTGTAAAATATTTTCCTTAAAGATTAAGAGATATTTCTTTACAAGTTAACAATAAGTTATTTTTTCACTAGGTATTGTTACTAATGTAAAGAGCTTTTCGCGCCTCTAAATGCTTCCATTGTGAATTTTAAAATGGCTGAAGCTAAGACAAGAATCTTAATTATTACCTATAGTATTTACTCTCACCTAGATGTCTACAGAAGATACGATTGCCTTTTTTTATACATTTTTTTATACGAAGATGGGTGGCAGACAGCATACGGCCCACCTGATGTGAAGCGCTTACCGTAGCCATATAAGCGCTCGGAACATGAAATATAGCTCGCGCGCCGCCACCCCCGCTGCCAACGCAACAATTCCTTCCTCCCTGGTGACCTCACTCGTAGCAATACAACAACCATCAAGGGAACAATTTTGTCTAAGTGCCCAATGGTCTTACACTTTTTATAAATATTATATATATTTTTTCCAGTTCCAGTCTAGAGGAAGAGGCAGACCACTAGCTACTTGGTGGAATAAGATCAAAAAAGAGATGGACCAGGACAACCTAAGTATTCAAACAACCCACAACAGAGTACTCTGGCGCAAATGTACAGGGAGACCCGACCCCAGATGAACTGGGATTATGGGTTGGACAAAGAAGAAGAATCAAATAATACAACTGAGAAGGAGCTCTATAGCATCGTTGCGTAAGCCAGCCTAATTGAACACGCAAGATAAGCAACGTCGGCCGTAGCTTGTCCATGGATCGGTTGATTTACCTCGAGCTCCTCCGTGGACGGCACGTATAGCCGTCGGTCCCGGATGTGTCATTAGATTACAGTTGTTAAGTCAGTGGTCTTTAGATGGCTTGAAAACACTTCAGCTTGCAAAATCTGAAGGATATGCATATAATGCATTTTTTTTTTATTATTTTATTTAAAGAAATGGACATTATTGTAATTTATACATCCTATAGATAATTTAAACTTATGTAAATATTTGCACACCTGCATGCAGGTTGAATACTACGGCTATACTCGCACACGTAACATAATGTATATTTTGACAACTGTACTGTAATACTTATATTATATATCGTAACTTTTGATGAAGCATAATTATTTATTTGACATTGCTCTTCGATACTATTGTAATTATTACTATTTTATGCTTGACATAAATTAATATTTTGAATTGTAATTATGACGGTAACCTCATGGTTAGAGATCATTCTCTACAGACTTTTTGTATACCTTTATGGTGAAACATGACCGGATTGTCCTTAGCATAAGAACTATATGCATGCCACGCGTGTTTTTACAAAATAAATATCTTATCTTATCTTATCTAATACTATGTGACTATGTAAGTATTCTTATTTCTTTCTTGCAAATAAATAAATTGATTGATTGATTGATATGTTGACTACTTTGGTTTTCCCGAGAAAACCCGAACATAGCCCTCTCCATCGCTCGCTGCGCGACCTTAGCCTAATATTCTATACCCTAATGATATTACTTTCTATAGGCAAGTTCAGATAATATTGAAGCTATAATGTTCAAAGGCGAATTATAATGTTCCCTATAACAAAATAGTTATTTTTCCGAACGAAGTCCTATGAAAAGCCTTCAGATTCAGCTGACAACGTGATTCAGGCCTTCTGATGCCATCAATCATTATTCCTGTAGCTAATGATCGTTGTCTTTGAATAAACTTAAGACATTAACAAAATTACCTAAAGCAATATCACATTGGGGGTGAATAGGCTTACCCGGCTCACCAATATATTTAGAATTAAAACCAACCTCCTGCACTTGCACGTGGTGCATTTCACCCGCATGCGTTATGAATGAGGAAGCAATACGAAACCTCTTTTGTTTCATCAGCCACATATAAATACACAATAAGTTTACTAATTAACAAGCGCTTTTAACGTACCATAACGGATTTATCCTATTAGGGACTTCTTCCTAGCAACCTTAGAAAACCTGTAAGGATCATGTTTTGGGGTGTAAGTGGTTCATCAACATGTTTGAACTAAAGTCAACATCACCTGCAAGTGGTGCACACTGCTGACTAACAAACAAGGCTCTGACGAAAAGTGGGGTAGGGCATTGCATATTTTTTAAGCTACCCAACTGGGGAAGTATCTCCACCTTATAGAATACCAGCCAAATAACAATTCCCTTGAGGGTTGTTGTGTTGCTACGAGTGAGGTCACCAGGAAGGAAGGAATTGCTGCGTTGGCAGCGGGGGTGGCGGCGCGCGAGCGATATTTCATGTTGCGAGCACTTATATGGCTACGGTAACCGCTTCACATCAGGTGAGCCGTATGCTGTCTGCCACCCATCGTCGTATAAAAAAAAATATTATTAATGAGAAAGCAATACGAAACTTCTTTTTTTTTCATCTGCCACATATAAATACATAATAATTTGAAAAACGTACTAATTGAAAAGGGATTTTAACGTACAATAGCGCATTTATCCCATTAGGGACTTACCATAGAAAACCTGCAAGGATACTTATAATTTGGCGAGGATTCATAGTAGAATATTTTGCGAGTTACATTTATATCATCAAGAGCTATCCTCGAGATACTATACGTAAGGAATCACTTAATTTAATTATTTTACTTGTACTTTGAAATATCTCGGAATATACTTAGTGAACCGCGCACTCTAACCCGATGGACTAGTTTATCGCATTCCCTTTGAAAATTCAATGTATATTTTGAAGAATCTATCGACAAGTTCCGACGACGACTGTCGTCATCAATTTGCGAATCAAAAGCTATTTCCGCGAACTTTTCTATTCAATCTGACATTTTGCAGAACCACATAGTGGATAACAAAATTTACTAAGCAATATAGTATTGGCTTGTTGAATTTAGAATAATGGACATAGTATTAATACTAGACATTAATCAAAAGCTATTTCCGCGGAGTTTTCTATTCAATCTGACATTTTGCAGAATCACATGGATTCCTGTAACAAAATTTACGAAGCAATATTGTATCGGCTTGTTGAATTTAGAATAATGCACACAGTATTAATACTAAACAGTAATCAATAAGTAAATATTCCTGGAATTACACGGCGATATCCAAATTACGATTGCAGTACTCAATTTAATATATATATGACCATCACTACATAGTATAAAACAAAGTCGCTTTCTCTGTCCCTATGTCCCCATGTATGCTTAAATCTTTGAAACTACGCAACGAATTATGATGCGGTTTTTTTTAATAGATAGAGTGATTCAACTGGAAAGTTTATATGTATAATATATGCATAACATAGTAGAAAAACACTGATAATTTAGAGGTTTCTAGTGTGATGTCGTAAATAAACACATTTTTTTGCTCTTTCATTGCAAACGCTGGCTGAACCCAACGAGATAGATCAAAATAATGTAGTACAGTATTGTTCACCTTAAAATGGTCTACAAAAAAGTTCGCGATGGTATATGTCTATCTCTTAGTGGTAACACACAATAACCGTTATTTTATCCTTTGCTTTTTACAAGAAATAATGCCTTATTTACGAAGCGATTTTAAGCAATACAGAATTAATCCTTATCCAATTAAGTATCTTAAATACATTGCGCGTTTAATATAGATCAATATGACCCTTCACAGCATGTAATTTAAATGAATAGTTTAGAAGATATTACACATTTAAAATGCAGGGACATAACGGCTGTGGCGGTACCGGCCGCGGAGCCGGCGGCGTGTGCTTATAACTGGGGAAGGACTGGATAGGACAAAGCGCAAAGACCTTCTGTAGTACATTTAGTATCAGCATTGCACCCGTGCGAAGCCGGGGCGGGTCGCTAGTTTAATATATCTCTGTCCAGTATAACTATTAAAAACATTCGAAAATGAATGAACAAAGAAAATAAAATAAAATCATTTACCCACACAAATAGTGTCAGTTGATAAAGGATTGAGATATTTATTGGTTGTCAATTTGTTTTTTTACATTTTTTGTTACTTACTTTATCTTACTAAAGTATTGTACTTAATATTTATTTTACATTCATTGTATTACTTCCATAAAATCATAAATTTAGTTCAGCAGTTCAGCAACGACATTCATTGACTGTTAGGCGGTACGACGTTCGCCGGGTCAGCTATATATATATAAACACACGTAAAATGTGATATACAACATAGAAGTGTAAATATCAAGTGCGGTAGGCGGCGCGTCGCAGAGGCCCCAACCTCCGTCCCGCCAGGCCAGGGAATCCCGCTGACAACTGACAGATATATAGCCGATCGCCGGCGAGATGACGATAGCAGAATACTCTCGAAAACTCGAAGTAGAATAATAGTCTAAGATATAAGCGTAGGCGAGATAATCTCTTGTCACTTTAGAAATGTCACCTTTCTGGTGAGTGAGGTCACCAAAAAGAAAGGAAGGAGTTTCATTTTATACTACATCGAGTGGAAAACAAGCATACGGCCTGCCTAATGAGAAGCAGTTACAGCATAAACAGTCGGAACATGAAACATCGCTTGCGCGCTGCTATCGCTCCCGGTGCAACAACTCCTTTTCTTTTTTATATTACGTCGGGTTGCAGACTAAAAGACAAAGAGAGTAAAATAGATATTTTATTGGACAAAAATTCACCTATAAAAATCGTCTGATTCTGAAAGTAGTTCCTATAAATTGTCTGGAATTTAGTCTAAGCTGATACTGCGAAGTGTTCTCAGGAATATTTTTTCAAAAATAATGTAGGTAAAAGTAGGTAATAGGTATTTTGAGTTTCACCCGGCAAACGTCGATACTTAGTAACACCAAGCAAGTGCGTATATTAACATTACAGTCTCCCAAGACAGTACGATAGGTATGAAAAACGTGTCTTTTTTTTTTTTTTTTTATACTACGTCGGGTGGCAGACAAGCATACGGCCCGCCTGATGTGAAGCGGTTACCGTAGCCATATTAACGCTCGCAACATAAAATATCGCTTGCGCGCCGCCACCCCCGCTGCCATCGCAGCATCTCCTTCCTTTCTGGTGACCTCACTCACTCGCAGGAACACAACAGCCCTCAAGGGAACTGTGAGGTGGAGGTACATGAATGTCTCGGATGACAATCTATAAACCTCGCGACGGATTTTTCACTGTCAATTGATTTTTTTTTCACATTAATAAAATCACTTATACCTACTTTTAAATAAATTAATTTTTACAGTTTCCTTTACGATTTATTAGCCTTTACTTTTATTAGCCTTTACGACTTTATCAAGGTACTTAAATGATTTCTACAGTTAGAAACACGATGATCAACTAAATATCTTGAAGTAAAAGCGTGGCGATTACCACTAACCACATTATATCAGTTAGATATGGTTTTTACCGAAAGTTTTTATATTCATTACCCAATTAAGCTTTTATGTAAGTTTAAAAAAAAAACAATTATTTGAAACCAATTGCAGAAACATTGATAGATGTCAAGGCGGCTTGCTAGTTACATACCTGTATATAAGAAAATGCTTGTGTGTTCGCTCCTCTGCTGTTCATTGATTATGATGAAATTTCAGTTTTCATATGCAGGTGTAATTGATTTTGGATTCAATATAATGTGTATCAATTGTTTTTGTTTTCGTAATTTACGTCTTAATACTATGTAGCGATTCCTAAAAAACAATAGTTTTTGGTTAACATGACATGCGGCTGAACGGACATGGCGAATTCCATTTTACGCCATCTAACTTACACCACAAAGCATTACCATCAAATTTGATTTGATATGAGAAAAGTAATTATAATCCTTTTGCTGTCAGGATAAGATCCTTGGCATGATGTAATTTAAGTTTTTTTTTCTTATATGAGAGGGGGCCAAACGAGCATGTGTGTCACCTGATGGAAAGCAATCACGACCACCCATGGAAGTCAGCAACACCAAGGGGTCGCTTCGTTGCCAGCCTATACTCCTTCCTTTCTTCTTTCTTCCTTCAGGTCATTCCGAAAATAAAATTGTGGGTGTATATAGACGAGCTCGGTGGCGTAGCGGTCAATGACGCGGCTTCGACACCAACGCTCGTGGGTTCGATTCCCACACAGGACAAACATTTGTGTGCATGAACATGTCAGTTTGTCTTGGTCTGGGTGTTTTCTATGTATCATAAGTATGTATTTACAAAAAAAAAATGTATCTACGTATGTTTATCAGTTATCCATACCACAACACAAGCTTCGCTTACTTTGGGGCTAGATGGCGCTGTATAATTTGTCTGACAATATTTATTTATTTATAATATAGCGAGTTGGCACCATCACTGCTAATGTAGCATTTCTTTAAGTTTGGTCGCAAGGACTGGTGACCTGCCCCCTTACCACCATCTCTTATTGCGATTCAATAACTGGATAGAATGCTTATTCATACCAATGAATAAGCGACTCTATTTCAAATGGAATAGAGTCAGGCAGATTTTCTCTCAGGAACACAACAATATTCAAAGGTATTTCGCTGCGGGCTTTTGTAAGGGTCACCTTACTTCTCCACTTGACACCATACATCTAGCCTCTTTTGTTAATCAGCAGAAGAGATCGGTGAGGATTGTTTTAGCTTTAATATTGTGCAACACTTACACCCCTTCTATATTGTCAACGATAATCATTTATTTGTTTGTCCGATTTAGTGTTTGTGCCACCGTCCGCCATATCTCACCAAGGTGTCGAAACTAGCGACATGACAGCGTCGGGTGAGACTAAAACTGTCCGCTGACTGTTTCGAAGTCCCTCGCGTCCCAATATCCGGGAATACTACGCGGGACGAATTTCCAGCATTAGTTTGGTGTGATTCTATCTTAGTTTGTTTACACAGCTTTGCGACGAGTTTTTGAAGTTCTGACTGTGGGGATAGTACTTGGAAAAGGTGTGATTTCTAGAGGGACTAATATACATTTACAACCGTGGATTACAAATACAGTGTAAAATAGTTTAAGTAACAATTTTTATAAGTATGATTTAAAATTAAAGATAGGTGCCTATCTTTAATTTTAAATCATACTTATAAAAATTGTTACTTAAACTATTTTATTAGAAAATAACTATCACCTATTTAATGCGAAGTTAAATATAAGATAGTAGCTACTGCACTTATGTAGGATTTTGTACATATTACTATCTCCAACTTCGTCTGTTTTTCATTTTTTGTTTTTGTGTTTGTTGTTTTTCATTTTGGTTGTCATTACATAGGTATCTGTCTGTATATCTGTACTTTACTGTAAGACTGCTGTAAATTCTCCGTAAGAAATCAGCTGTAAAGTCACTATATATATCTAAGAAGGTGCTAATTGTTTTGTGGAAAATAAGTTATTTCTTCAAACTAATATCAGTTTACTTGGCCACCAGTTTATTACACTTTACACTCAATTTAGTATATTTTTCTCCGATACAAAATGCTTAGACCAATACGAGGCGTCTATACCCTGCGCTGCCTGCGGTTACTAGGGGACGACCAATTTTTAATGGCCGCGCGCTGGCTCGCTACAACATACATGCTTCGACATATAATGTGTCACCACATTAGTCTCTAATACTTATTCATAGTTACATTATAGTATTTTTTATACATGTAAAGTGGCAAACAAGCATACTGCTCGCCTGATGGAAAGCAGTTACGCAGCAGCCAATGGACGTCTGCAACACCAAGGACATCACGTGCACGTTGTCGACCCTGTAAAAACCTCTTCACGCCCTTTTTGAGAGAACCTGCTGTCCCCTGGGAAAACCTCGACAAGCAGTTCATTCCACAGCTTGATAGTACCTACGTAGGAGAAAACCTCTTCGGCTCTAATGTGTGAGAATGAATTTCCTGTCAATGGCGAGCGGCGCGACTGTAGAAGGAGGCCATGTGCATTATGTCAAACAGCTCCTCTGAACATATCCCATTGTACAATCGATAGAACACATAAAGGGATGTAAAAATCTTTTCTTAGACATAAAGTTTCTTAACCGTCTGTTAGCCTGAAATTAAAACTATAAATGAGAAATAAAATTAAAATATAATAGTAATAAAAAAAAGTAACAACTAACGGGAGAAGACTAGAGAAGGGGGAGGCGAAGCTCACAATTTCAGGTGGCTCGGTGGACTTAGCCCCCACCATTTACAAAAAAAGTTAACGAGCCCGCGTGTGGTTAGACCACCGCAAGCTTCTCAATAAATAAATATTCCTGGACAAATTACACACGGCCATCTAGTCCCAAACTATGCAAAGCTTGTACTATGGGTACTAGATAACTGATATATTATTTAATTATTTTTTTTAATTAGACATACAAAACATAGAACACACCCAGACCGAGACAAACAGACATGTTCATGCACACAAATATTTGTCTTGTGCTCCCGCACATCGAACTCACAACTTCGGAGTCAAAGTGGCCATTGCTAACCAGTCAATACCGAGCTCTTCATAATAATTATCTGGAACATAGGGATTTTAAACAGTCTGGACCCATAAGAAATCTGGATGGATACAAATCTTCTCAATAATGACGATTTATTTATTTATTTGGACAACAGAACAAATCACAATCATTATTTAACACATTATTTCTAAACATATAGAGTTTTGGTCTAGATTTCATAATATGTTGACACTTAATTATAATTCAGTTAACAGTATTACCTAATATTGTAAATTTTATGTATTGCTATTAGAATTAGGCAGCAATGAAATTTATGTATTATGTTTCATATATTGCATTACTACATATAAACTGAAAATAGTACTCATAGGAAACAAGTGCGAGATATATATTTTCTAATTTATTACGATTGGTGCAGAATCACGTAAAAATATTTCAATATCTTAGTAACAAACTCAGCGTATCAAATTTGATATTGCTGCTATGATAAATTTGTGACGCCACTTTCGCAGCACCTAGGGAACTAATTCTAAACACTTATTATACTAGCTGTAAGACTACGTAAATTGGGAGCAAGCCAAAGCCAGAATTCTGGTTGATGCTTTCGGTGTCTGTGTAAAGTGATTAGCGAGCTATGGGTACTTGTTAATTTTTAACCGACTTCAAAAAAGGAGGAGGTTCTCAATTCGACAGAATATTTTTTTTGTATGTATGTTATTCGATATCATTGCGAATTGTGAACCGATTTTCATAATTCTTTTTTTATTTTTATCTTTGAATATTATGACGTTTTTTAGTGAAACAAATGGCTTTGGTGCACAAGGCAACCTCGACCGCGACCATGATTCGGACCAAATGTATTTTTAGGACCAATTATCATTTTTTTTTATATACTACGTCGGGTGGAAGACAAGCATACGGCCCGCCTGATGTGAAGCGGTTACCGTAACCGTATTAACGCTCGCAACATAATATATCACTTGCGCGCCGCCATCCCCGCTGCCAACGCAGCATCTCCTTCTTTTCTGGTGACCTCACTCACTCGTAGGAACACAACAACCCTCAAGGGAATTGTTATTTGGCTGCGGTATTCTGTGAGGTGGAGGTTCATTCCCCAGTCGGGTAGCTTACAATTACGCTCCCTACCTCTCTTTTCGCCAGAGCTCCGTTTGTCAGTCAGCAGGGTGCACCACGTGCAGGTGAAGTTGGCTTTGGTTCAAAGATGTTGATCAACCACTTACACCCCAAAACACACACTTAAAGTCATTGTGTCCAAATAAGTAACATATTCATGAAAAATAACGCGATTATGCATAAGGTAGGTATAAAGGTATGTAAATACCCTTATGCATAATCGCGTTAATTCCCGTTGTTATTTTTCATGATGTTTCGACCAGATTGCACCGGCTTACTGTCTCAGCGATGTGCCTGCGCCTTCGTTCCCGAAGCTGATCAGGCGTATGTAAATACTCTTTTATTTTATGCATGATCGCGTTAATTCCCGTTGTTATTTTTCATAAATCATGCAACGCGAATGGATAAAAGTTATTATAAGCAACAATTCACTGATTTAGATAGTAATGATAGACGTTAACGATTAATAAATTTTAGACAAAGTCTAAAGTATTTACTCTTCGCTATATCGTTATTGAAGTAAACAACGTTCAAAAAGTTCAGGGCGCCAACTTCACCAAATTGAATTATAACACAGGCGAGAAAAATAATAGGATAATGTATAAAGATAAAAGTGCGGGTATTTTCACAATCTTCCCGTATAAATCATAGATGGTTACTACACGGCTGCCAAATTGAATGTTTAAAATAATACCTTTTTAACACGCTTTTATTAGGTCGACCTGTATGTAACTAACTATGTAATGGAATCTAAGGTAACTAATTTAACCATCTTCCAAGGATCGTAGCGTAATGACATGTTCACATGACATGACAATGTTCTGATGACAATACAATAATATGGTACTGTCAAACTGATCTGCTGATGGAGCCGGAAGATGTGAACTGGAACTTCATGAGGGAACATCGTATCATACCTGCTTATATAATTATATTATATATTTATATTATTTACGTATAATCGAAACGGAGTAATTTAAAATGATGGCAAAGTATAAGCTACAAGAAAATTGTTTGGAAACATCAACAATGCGGTTGAAGTGTTTAATGACAACAGTGGATGTATATTTTTTGAAAAATGGAAAAATTCACCTGCCTTCCCTTGGTGGGATTTGAACCCACGACCTCTCGATGACCGGTCGAGTGCTCTTCCAACTGAGCTACCAGGAAGGTTTGTGTTGCTGACGAATTTTTGCATCTTATATTGTACTGTGTGAGTCACAGTTTGGCGTCATCAATCTATTAAAATTAAAAAAATATATATTTATCCGGCAAGTTGGCCAAGACAACTATTTAAATAATAATAACAGTGGATGATGAAAGAAACGATACAATATAATATTTAATATTATTAATGAGAAATTTACTTCCCTCTTGGCAATGTGAGGGACAGCAATATGGCATTAAAAGCCTAAAGAGATGGCTAGTCAAGTGAAGCTCAACTGCCGTGCACCACTGATTTAGATATCTAACATTATTGGGGACTTAAAATAGTGAATTGTTACCTAAGACATCGATTCCAATAATATGATTTGCAAAATCGTATGAATGCTTGGTAATTCTCCCTTGTTGCTGCCAAATCAGAATAGCATACTAATCCGGAGGCGACATGCAAGGAATTCGACATGTCCCGTTCCCGCCGCCAGAAATCACACTCCCAGAGAACTGTGGTGTGCTATTTAAGCGAATTCATGATTTGCAGTTAAAACATTCGCATAAGGGCGATGGCACTAATTTAAACGAAACCAACTAGATTAGCCTTAAAATTGTCGTGGCCAGTTAAAATTGTGCAACAGTTCGACTTTCGGTCATTTAGATCATCGGCTTTCGATCGGGAAAACGATATGTATATATTAAAATGAATATATACATTTATATTATATTACAATTTTGAACACTATCAAGCGAAGAGTTGTCGCCCGTCTCGTCTTTGACGCCTTGCAGCAAGTCGTATAGGTATATACTACAAGCAATGTAATATTGACGTTTGTACTGCAATGTACCTACTGCACAGATTAAATACGTGTTTACTTACGAGGACTTGGTATGCTTTGGTTCAAAATTAACTATTTTCTGGTGCTTTAGGTTTGTTGGTTCCGCCTCAAAGTAAAATGTATTATGTATAATATACAATATTCGAATATTTTGAAAAATGGAAAAATTCACCTGCCCACCTAGGTGGGATTTGAACCCACTACCTCTCGATGACCGGTCGAGTGCTCTTCCAACTGAGCTACCAGGAAGGTTTGTGTTGCTGACGAATTTTTTTTTTTGCATCTTATATTTCTACTGTGTGAGTCATAGTGTGGCGTCATCAACCTATTAAGTAATTAAACTACTAAAGTAGGTTTATAATATTCTGGCAAGTTGCCCAAGACAATTATTTAAATAATAATAATACAATATTCGAGCTCAAATAGTGTTTGACATACTTGAGGAGAAGCTACGTTGGCAGCAGCGGTACCAGCGCGTGAGCAATATTCGTTGTATGATAAACGTTTATAGGCTAAGGTTTATAGGCTAAGGCTTAAGGCTGAACCACCTTTCATCATTAATAAATGAATGATTATTTAGCTTGTAGTATAAACAAAATGTCCTTACTGGTAAAGTGGACTGCTCAAATAATCTCCTCCCCGATCACATAAGAACGGTCCAAAGGTCAAAGTGTTCTGGCGAAAAGAGAGCTAGGCGTATTTTTTAAGCTGCCTTACTGGGACAGTACCTCCACCTCACAGAATACCGCAGCCAAATAACAATTCCCTTGTTCCTGCGAGTGAGTGAGGTCACCAGAAAGAAAGAAAGGAAGGAGCATAGCCTGGCAACGGATCCATGACCATGGTGTTGCTGATCTCCATGGGCGGTGCTGATTGCTTTCCATGCTCGTTTACCCCCTTCTTACATAAAAAAGAACCGGCCAAGTGCGAGACGGACTCGCGCACGAAGGGTTCCGTACCATTATCTATAAAAACGGCGAAAAAATCACGTTTGTTATACAACAAACGTGATTTTTTCCATACGGGAGCCCTTTAAAAATTTATTTTATTTTGTGTTTTAGTATTTGTTGTTATAGCGGCAACAGAAATACATCATCTGTGAAAATTTCAACTGTCTAACTATCACGGTTCATGAGATACAGCCTGGTGACAGACGGACGGACGGATGGGCGGAGGGACGGACGGACGGACAGCGGAGCCTTAGTAATAGGGTTCCTTTGTACCCTTTGAGCACGGAACCCTAAAAACGCTTGATTGTACCTAATCACCTGGGGATTTCACTGTCACGTAGGAGTTCAACAAATTGGAAATGTTCATACTACATTATTGAGTGAAAGTAGTAAGTACCTACTAGTACTAAAAATCCAATGAAGAAATCAACAGACACTAAGTACCACTGCGTACTACACCTATGCTCACGCATGGCTGAGCTACGGCGTCATGTTGTGGGGTAATAGTCCGCTTGCGCAGGATTTACTTATTCTTCAGAAAAAATGTACGAATAATTACTAACATTAAACAAACAGACAGTTGTAAGCCCCATTTTAGAAATCTGAAGATCTTTACGTTACCTTGCATTTATATTTTGGAAGCGTGCAAATTTGTTAGAAAGTTTCCAAACTTCTATACTACGCTTGGCGATGTACACCGTCGGTACGAATCGAGATATAAAAATAACCTCCTCAATATGCAATCTAATATGATATTACATAGTAGCGGCCCATATTCAATGTCTGTTAAAATCTATAATAAATTACCTTCAGATATAAAAAATGAAACTGTGTTTAGTAAATACATAAAATTAATAAAAGAGCTGCTTCTTGAGAAGACTTATTATACTATCAAGGAATACCTCGAAGATAAAACGCTATAGATGTCTGCCTCCCTCTTATCCATATTGCTATGCCTGAAAAGGTACATGTGTGTGTATGTGCTGTGTAATACTATGTAACCAGTATGTAATCAGTAACACATGTAATGCAATTATTGAATAAATAAATAAATCCACACGTAAAATAGGGTAAACTGAGGTATAACTAGCCACTGTCAGTAACTGGCCATTGTTCACTTCAGATCCTCAAAATAAGAGTACCATGAAAAGTACGCCATCTCTGTTTCTTTTATTATATTACTTAGTAAATTAGCTTTCACTGTAGTTCAGTTTTTTGCCGATAAAGAAATTAGCGCCATTTTTATCGGTTATTTTTTAACAGTGGGAGTACAAGTTTCGACATGAGTGGTTGTTCTTTATGCATATGTTAAGCGAATTGTTTTTGAAATTTTGATCATTTTTATTTTTGCAAGGTATTTCAGGTGCACTGATTATGTTTTTCGAGTTGTTTAAGAGGTAAGTGATATGTATTTAATGCTTTGTGCAGTTAAAATCTGTTAAATACTCGGTTTGAGAGGGTGGCTAGTTATTGATTATTATTTTTATATATTTTTAGTAAGTAGCCACCTATGCCAGTTACTACTAAATTTCATTAAATCAAAATTCGTTCAAAAATGGACTATATTTGAAATGTTCACACGGTCTTGTATTTGTAAAAAAAATCTGATGCAAATTCTTCGCTTAAAATCAGAAACTGGCATAGGGTGGCCAGTTTGGTAGCCAGTTACTAATCAATTATTTTTTATTTACAGGTGTGGGGCTAAAGTTTAATAAAATTGCTAAAAAACGACAATACGCGAAAGAAGCTGTGGAAAATGCATTAAAATTTATACACAAAGAAAATGGTTCAATCCGAGAAGCAGCTAAGCGATTTTGGTGTCCCAAGAAGTAGCATCCAATTTACAATACGTAATCCTAACACAAAATTTAAGAAGATCCTATTCTTACCGAAGCTGAAGAGAACGACCTCTGTGATTTTATTATAAAGCGAGCAAAATTAAACTTAAAGTTGTATGTCCTCCTTTTTTCTAGGAA
Source organism: Hypsopygia costalis (assembly GCA_937001555.2). Taxonomy (NCBI): domain Eukaryota; kingdom Metazoa; phylum Arthropoda; class Insecta; order Lepidoptera; family Pyralidae; genus Hypsopygia; species Hypsopygia costalis. Next base: position 942,366 of record OW443325.2, read on the forward strand.
AGCGCCAAACAGACAAGGTAAGCAAGAAAAGTTAATGAATGTAGTCAATGTAAAAAGCATTTTCATTTTCATTGCATACCATCGGCTCATCGATTGCACATCCCTGAAGATGACGCTAATGCATTTTTGTGTCATATTTGCTACTCTGAGAGTAACACTGACTCGTCTGATACTGAAATTTTTCGCCATCGTCAGGGATGTGCAAACGATGATGCATTTTTCAGTATCAGACGAGTCAGTGTTACTGTAATAACCAGTGATCGGCGTTAGTAGAGCCATTACGCGGGATTTGTGACCGTTGTCTTAATATGGATACGCCTCCCAAATCCCGGCATTTTCATTCAACGATTTTGTTTAACATTCATTAATTAACATTCATTTTGTTTTACCATGCTTTTATTATCATTTAATAAATAAATAAATCTTTTATTTAATTATTTTTCTGAACTGTATGTCTGGAGATTTTTTTTCTAATTTCTTTCTAATCGAATTGTCACCTATATTCAGTGTTAGATTACAGTATGTATATAACATACTAAATATCTTCACGCTTACTTACGAGGAGGCAGAGTATCATGGTGTAACATCTTAGACAACGTGTAACTCCTAGTGAATGCAATCTCGTTCTCGCGAGATCTCGCGCGGCGGCGACGGGGCCTGAGGTAGCGGTCGGTGGACGAGGTCTCGCTCAGATTCGCTTGTTGCGTCTACTTGCTGTGTTTGTTTGTTTACTAGTAGGTAATAATTGTTGTCAACGAGTTCATTACGTTCAAGTATTTTTGTGGTTATTTATGCAAAAAAATGTACGCAACAAGCGAATCTGAGCGAGACCTCGTCCCCCGACCGCTACCTCAGGCCCAGCCGCGCCCCGCCGCGTGAGATTTCATTCCCTAGTAACTCCAAGTACGCAAAACTTCAAACTCCCCAACTGAGTTTTATTATTATAAATGATATAATATATATAAGTAATAATTTCGAAAAAAAAAAAAATTCTCGGAGATATGAACACTTTTTTTGTTTTCCTAATAATTCTAATAGTTTTTGAGCTCTGTGGCGCTTTCTTATCAAAAAGACGCGCCAATGGCAATGATAGGCAAATATTAATATTAAAGAGCGGACATCGCGTCAATGACGCGTAAGCGCCGCTCTTTGCACGGCGCTTAAGACTTTTTGGACGCGGCGGTATTACGTTTGTTTACCTACTTCACATTTTCTAGCTTGATTGTCGAGCGCAATTTAATAATAGACACGGTAATTAAAAAAAATAATAATTGTTTTTCAATACCAGTTATTTTAAAAATGGATGAAAATTATGGAATTGATTCTACTTATGATTCTGAACAAACTATTTTTAGGTTTTGCGTACTTGAAGTTACACGTTGTATATCAACATTATGTTTGATAAAATTTACACCAGTACATAGTAAAAAGATCAATATTATATTAGATGAAAAAAAATGGTGAAATAACATAGAAAATAGTTAGTTCTACACGTTTCTGGTTTATTAGTGTTCCATTACTTAATGCTGTCTACAAAACCTACATTGTTACGAAGATTTTGATTAGATAAAAGAAACTTTCTATTTATATACTATCTACTGTGGCACGGCAGCTGTCGGTACATAAATATTATATATGAAATATAGTCCTACTTAATATATATATACTACTTAATATATATACATATATCACATAATCACACTCAATCGACACACATACCCACAACACACTCATCGTCTCATCATAATGCACTCTTATACATATACATAATTACACTTTCAACTTTGGTACTCTTCGTCTCACTCTTTGTCTGGCGCTGTTTTATGCCCTCTCGGTGATTCAGTGATTTTCCTAAAGGTGGAAGCTGAAAAGCAGTGGTTTGCCTCTAGGGGCAATAATTGTCACTGAGCCTCCAACCAATTGGTGTTGCTGGTGCACATGCGCATCTTTAGACTTTTCCATATTTGTCAATATTTGTTTGTATTTGTTTAATTATGTGTATTTTCTCTAGCTTAAGTAAAAAGTGTAACAGCAAACCAATAAAAATATTATCTATCTATCTATCTATCTATCTATATTTTCATACGATAATCTAGCAATTGTCTTCCACCACAGTCGGCAGACTGTGGTGGATGATAATTTCTAGTTGCCCAATTAGGCAAGAATAAAATTTCGCGTTATTGGCTAGTTTTCTTAGAACTAAAGCCATTTTGGTACCTAAGCGTGAGGGGTGAGGGGTGGGAAGGGATGTATTCGTCATAGCGCGCGGGGTGACATTTTGACCAATAGACGCAGCGAATGCTATCTACGTTGATAGCATTCGCTGCGTCTATTGTCTCGGTCGACTACTGCTCACTTGTTCTTCGGTTCTTTGAGTGCGCACGAGTGATCTAAGTGATACTGTGATACCTTTCTTTGACCTTGGCTAGTTTAACGGATTTCTGAATTTTCTCTAACGTACAATTTTGGCTTGCTTTACTGGACAACGATTTGATTTTGTGATTCTGTTAAACTTTTTGCTGGGACCTGTATTTTTCATCATAAGCGATACGGTAAGCTGATTTTTAACATTTCTTTGAATAACTTATAGAGTTTCGCTTCTTTATTTATGAAGTTTGCTCACCAAGTTTCTCTTTCATTTAGTTCGTCCTATTTTTTCAACAACAATATCGATCCAATATACGGCGTATTCCTAAGGATATACATTTACTTCGGCTTGCAATTCAGATAATCGAACCTGTTTTTTTTTAAATTATGGACACAAATATCAATTTATATTTTAAATTTTCATACAATTTAAATGTTTTCCGTAAATCATACGATATTGCATGACTTTTTATCCAAAATTGCAACGTTGCATTTTTATTTCTAAAGCTAAATGTTTGAAATACTCTTTGGTTCTTTGATCTCGTTATTTTCATGACGAAGATCATTTTTTTCGTCATGATCTTTTTTCTTACATTTACCAAGAAGTTGTGTATGAAATTCATTTTTCCTTTTTTTTATTCTACGTCGTATGACAAACAAGCATAAGATCCGCATGTCTACACGGCAATTTCGCCTCGCGGCTCGGCTGTACGACGTTTATATATATATAAACGTCGTATATAGCATTCCCTGCATCTATTAATCGAAGGCTCGAAGCCCACGATATAAGGCGCGGTTGCCGTGCAGGCCTAGAGATAGCAGTTTGATAGATTCTCATTTTAATTGCATTAAGCGGCAATATGGCCCGAACAAAGATCCTTTCTTATTGAACTTAATTAAAATGTAATAAAATAAAGGTAAACATAACCTTGCAACGAAGCATTTTTAAGTACTACATCCCTTGTAAGATTTTTTCACTATATGTTTAGTAGTGTTTTGCAAAGTTAATGTATATCCATAAGAACACGGTGTACACTAGTCAACCGAGTTAACTAAACCACTGTCAAACGTGACGTCATCCGCATGTGCTCCTAGACCTGAGCCTAGGCGGTACCTAAGCGGGTAAAGAAAAAAGCAGAATACATTGTCTATTCAACTTGGTCGACTAGTTTTTACAGTATTCTGAAAAGTTAAAAAGGATGTGCTCGATATACTTTCAACAGTCATACGTTTATTATTCAGGTGACGGTTGCTCCGTTCTTACATTTCGAAAATGAGTACGTTGCAGTAATCCACACATCAATTACCAGACTACGATTTGATACTGATTGGTTGGACTTTAAGCTGGCACCTGAATTCTTTATGATACGGTAAGCTGAATTTTGGTCACCTTTCTTTAGTCTTTTGAGCTTAGTAAATTGGGTGTAAGTTCAATATCACCTTAAAAGCCAAAGATAACCTCATCTGCACGTGGTGCACCCTGCCAATTAACTAATGAGGCTCTGGCGAAAGAGAAGTAGGGCACAAAGATAGCCCGACCGGGAAAGTACTTCCACCACACAGAAGACTGCAGTCAAATAACAGTTCCCTGGAGGATTGTTGTGTTTCTGCGAGTGAGTGAAGTCTCCAGAAAGAGGAAGAAGTTGCTGCGTTAGCAAAGAGGGTGACAACACGCGAGCGACACATTTTATGTTGCACGCCTACATAGGCTACGGTGACCTCTTGTTTCCCACCCGACGTATTATAAAAAAAAGAGTAAAGTAACCGAGATACATTTTTTTATTCTTTCTATCTTGATTGTTTAGGTGACGATTGCTTCATTTCTGTGAATTGGAATTCTATTGTGAAGATCGATACAAGATGGCACGGCAAGTGAAAGAAGAAACGGTACTGACATGGATTGAGGATCATCCTGAATTATTGTACGAATTTACCGATAAATCAATATATTGTACAAAATGTGAAACTAATATTGCATGTAAGAAAAGCAATGTGAAAAGGCACATAGAGGGACCCGTACACCAAGGGATATCCAAAAAACCCTATGAAAGATTTTACTTTGATCTCATAGAGTTTTTCATATTGTGCAATATTCCTTGGTCTCAAATGAATAACCCGGCTTTTAAATATTTCTTTACCAAGTATTTATGCTGTCATTGCGCTAATCGCCCTAAACTACCATCCGAGACAATTCTAAGAAAAACATATGTAGATAAGTTATATAAAGAGAAAATGAATACCATATATAATGTGATTCGTCATGAAAAATTGTGGATCTCTCTTGACGAAACTACTGACTTTTTAGGCAGATATATTGTAAATTTTTTAGTCAAGCCACTAAATTTAGGAAATATGAATAAACCATACTTAATTGCATGTAAAATGTTAGAGCAAGTTAACGGTAGGACGATTTCAAATTTTGTAATCGAATGTTTAGAAAACATGTGGGGTGAATCTAGTGACGCTAATGTTGGAAACATATTAGTATTATGCACGGACAGTGTGGCATACATGCTATTAGCTGGACGTTTATTAAAACAATTTTTACCAAATATGAAACACGTGACATGTTTAGCCCACGCTCTGCATAGAGTTTCAGAAACGATTCGTTCCGAATACCCTGACATAGACTGCCTAATTTCTAATGTGAAAAAAGTTTTTTTAAAGGCTCCTAGTAGAGTTAAGATATTGAAAGATCTATACCCCAACATGCCTTTACCTCCAGAACCCGTAATAACACGGTGGGGAACTTGGTTGCATGCTGTTTCGTATTACCTAAAATATTTTAATGAAATAAAAACAGTTTTAACACATTTGAGGGCACCAGAAGCATTATCAATTCGAGTCGCTAAACAAATGTGTGAAAAACCAAATATCGAAAACGATTTGAGATACATTGCTGAATATTTTGGCTCAATTGAATTTGCAATTCTAAATTTACAAAACTCAAATCTAGCGATAGTGGAATCATTCGAAATATTCGATGAGGTAAGGGCTTTAATTAATTGGAGTTCAACCGAATCCGTAAAACAAAAAGTAGAGAATGTCATGTCAAGGAATCCGGACTTAGATATTTTGAGAACATACAGTGAGATACTGTCACGTGAAGTAGATATTGATAACGACATTTTACCGTACAAATTCGCCCCACTCACTTCAGTAGATGTCGAGAGATCATTTTCGGTTTATAAGTGGATATTAAGTATCAAAAGGAATAGACTAAAACTGGAGAATTTAGAAAAAAATATGGTTATTTATTTTAACTCTGTAAATTACTGTTAATGTCACATTTTTTTAATGCTGTTGATTTTGAAAGATATAATAAATATTGTCATGTTTTGAATATTTCTTTTATTTTTATCTTTATTATTTCAAAATTTTCAAATTTTACAATATAATTTTATTAAAAAAGTACTTATTAAAATATTATATTGAGCAGATTCAGAATAAAAGAATTCAGAATTAAAAAATACGTAACATACGAACGAAAGAACTACACATAAGGTGATTGATTTCTTAAGATTTGTTATGTTTATTTCATACTAGTTATTTCTCCCATGGAAATTTCGGAATAAAAAATATCCTACATCCTCAGTTATCGTCTATCTATTTCATTCAAATCCGTTTAGTCGTTTACGCGTTCATTATTACGCGTTATTGAATAACAAACAAAAAACTTACAAATTTTCACATTTATAATATTAGTAGGACTGACGATCATTGAAAAGTAATTCTGGTTGTACTTACGATATATCAAACTGTTACCTTTATTTATTACAGCGACATTTGGAAAAATAGAATGTAGAATAAACGTAATCCCGGAATCCCGTGGTCATATCCATACTAACATCAACATTCAAGTCCATTGACCCCAAATGGCTCTACTAACGCCGATCACTGGTAATAACACTGACTTGTCTGATATTTAAATTTTTCGACATCTTCAGGGATGTGCAATCGATGATGTATTCTGTGTCATATTTGCTACTCTGAGAGTAACACTGACTCGTCTCATACTGATGTTTCGTCATCTTCAGGGATGTGCAATCGATGATGCATTTTTGTGTCATATTTGCTACTCTGAGAGCAACACTGACTCGTCTGATACTGACATTTTTCGACATCTTCAGGGATGTGCAAACGATGATGCATTTTTCAGTATCAGACGAGTCAGTGTTACTGTAATAAATAATCATAATCATAATCATAATCATCATTTATTTGCAATGAGTACATTAATACATAATATAGGTCTTAAACTATGTAGTCATGTAATCAGCCTGCTTGCAGGCGCACAAATATTAATTAAATCTAAAAACAATTTGATAACACATAAAATAATAGAGTAGTACAGTCTAAGTTTAAGTCAATAGTTATTTTGTCAACGTATCACTTGTCAAAATGGTAAATTAAATTAAAATGTCAGTATTAATATATAGATGTTTACTTAGAGAATGTCCCATTCAGTATTTACTGTCCATGAATTCTTTGACGCTATAGAAACACTTATCATTTAACCATTTAGTTAATGTAGTTTTAAAATTATTTTTATTTAAACATTTTATACTATTAGGCAGTTTATTAAATATTTGTATACACATATTATAAGCATTTTTTCTGTATATATCCTTACACCCTTTTGGTTGATACAATTTATGAAGATAATTAGTTCTAACATGTCTTTGTGATACTTGTGTGAATAATTTGAAATAATGAGGATGTTGTTTTACAAAATAACACAGTTCTCTTATATACATACAGGGTACTGGTAAAATTTTTAATTGTTTGAATATTGGCTTACAACTATCTAAATACCACGCGTTAGATATTGCTCGTAAGCACTTTTTTTGCAGTCGGAAGACTCTGTCTGCATTTACAGAGTTACCCCATAGAATGAGTCCATAGTTGAGGACCGACGACACATACCCGTAATATGCTTGTAATGCGGCTTCTATTGAGACTGTTTGTCTTATTCTTCGCAGAGCATACACGAAACGATCTAACTTTTTACAGATTTGATTTGTATGCTCTTTCCAGTTAAGGTGTTCATCGATAATGAAACCTAAAAATTTTGTATGAGTTACTTGTTTAATTTTTTTGTTGTCAAAGCGAATGTCAAGAATTGGCGAATTTGAGTTATACGATTGAAATGTCATAAAATTGGTTTTGTCAATATTTATTTTAAGGCCATTTAGGTTTAACCAGTCAATAATTTCTTTTAAAGCGTTATTTACACTGTCTTCAAAATTTTCCTTGTCGTTAGATTTTATTATTAGTGTTGTGTCATCTGCAAATTGAATAGTTTTATGTGTTAATTTACTTGGAATGTCATTTATATATAACAAGAACAAAATAGGGGCGAGCACCCCGCCTTGAGGAACCCCAAAATTATTTGGTTTGAAATCAGACCGATACGTTTCTTTGATATATTGTCCATCTTTACATGTCATTTTTGTTATTTCTGTACATTGTTTCCTATTTGTTAGATAACTTTTCAACCATTCGTGAGCTTTTCCTCTTATGCCATATGACTCTAATTTTTTAATAAGTTTTTCATGATTAACAAAGTCAAAAGCTTTACTCATGTCTAAAAAATTTGCAACGACTGGCTTTCCACTATTAATGGTGTCTGTTATCGTCTTGATCAATTCAAAACATGCTAAGGTTGTAGAGCTTCCTTTGCGAAATCCGAATTGATCAGGATGCAAAATATCACATTCAGTTAAAAAGTTATTAAGCCTCGTACACATTGCCTTTTCCATAATTTTTGATATAATCGAAATTAAGGTTATCGGTCTAAAATTTGAAGGATCCGTTTTATCTCCTTTTTTGTATAGTGGTTTCACCACAGACAACTTTAGTGCCTCTGGAAAAGTACCTTGGAGAAAAGATAAATTTATTACATGGGTTATTGGTCTGCATAAAATTGAAGCGCAAAGTTTTAAAATTTTTGTTGTAATACCATCATATCCGCAAGAGTTTGTGTTTTTTAATTTTTTTATAATATTATATATTTCGTCCTCGTCTACAGGTTTTAGATAAATTGTTTTGTGATTAAAATCGTTAGTGGTATTTACATTATTAGTTTTTTTATTGTTCAGAGTAGAGTTACCATTCGTCAAGTTAATAAAATAGTTATTAAAATTGTCACAATTTTGCTGTGGATTTGAGATTGTTATGTCATTAAATGTAATTGAGTCGATGTCAGAATTATTGTTATCTTTTTTAATTGATGTAGATATCCGATTCCAAATAGCTTTGGGATTCTTCCCATTTTGTAAAAAGTACTTTTTATTATTTATTCTTTGTGCTGTCAGCAAACATTTTTTATAAATTTTTGTGTAATTGTTTAATTTCATTTTCAGATGCTTTTTATTTATATGTGTGTGAACGTATTCAAAAAATAATTTACGTTTGTGTTTGCTAGACTTTTTTAGCCCTTTGGTAATCCACTTTAATTTTGATGTTCTATTAGTTACTTTCACCTTAATTACAGGGAAACATAGGTCATAAAATAATCGTAACTCATTATAAAATAAGTTAAATGCTTCTGTAGCACAATTACTATTATATACTTCACTAAAGGATAGTGCAGCAATGCAATTCGAGAATTTTTTTATGTTGTCATCACTATAATCCCGTTTATATTCAAACCAAGAAGAGACTACTTTGGTTTTATTTACTTTTAAAGTGATTGTTTGACCCGATTGGTGATCGGACAATCCCAGGCAGTGGTTTTCAGCAACAATGTCTTTTTGATTACTAGCCATTTGGTCAATACATGATTCATTTCTCGTCGGGGTTTTAATGTGCGGTTCCATATTATGTTGTTTAAGTACACTTATAAGATTAGATGCTACAGAGTCCTGTTTCAAAATATCTATATTCCAGTCCCCGCATATTACGATTTTTTTTCTTTTAAATTTTTCCGTAAGTTGTTGTAATAAATTATCCAGCTTATATAGAAAAAGATCGGTATGTGATTTCTTTCTATTAGGGATTCTATAAATAGCTATCACTATAAGGTTCTTACCTATTACCTCTATACCACAACATTCAAAATAAAAAGTGGTAGCCAGGGGCGATAGTATATTTTGTAATGGTTTTGTTTCCAATGCCTTTTTGACGAATATACATGTGCCACCTCTACTTTTTGTTCTACAGAATTGTGTAGCTAATTTATAATTATTGAGACTTATATTTTTTTCAGTACCCTGTTTTACAAAGGCCTCACTAAAGCACAGTATGTCAATTTCTTTATTTTTCGATTTAAAGTCTAACAACGTCATTTCTATTGAATCTAGTTTATTATAGAGGCCAGCTATGTTTTGATGAAATATTGTTAATTTACTAGAATCTATGCATTTAGAAATTATATTATTGTTGGGAACGAAAAAGCTCTAGGTTATTACAATTTTGGTCAAAGTTGTCACTGATAGGGGTTTTAGTCAATTTTGTTATATTATTAGTCAGGTAGTCATTATGATACTTTAAATAACACTGACTCGTCTGATACTGAAATTTTTCGACATCTTCAGGGATGTGCAATCGATGATGCATTTTTGTGTCATATTTGCTACTCTGAGAGTAACACTGACTCGTCTTATACTGAATTTCAGTATGAGAAGAATCGGTGTTACTCTCACGGTAGCAAATATGACACAAAAAATGCATTATCGTCATCTTCAAGGATGTGCAATCGATAAGCCGATGGTATGCAATGAAAATGGAAATGCTTTTTACATTGACTACATTCAATAACATTTCTTGTCTTGCTGATGTAATGTTTAGGCTTCTTCGCGAAGAAGCGGAAAAACGGGGGTTTTATATTATTTTTTGGCAAATGTGCAAGAAATACTGATCTCCTTAGATTTTAATGTTAATGATACATTATTTTTATTTGTTTATTTCGTTAAAATTTATCTTATGAATGTTCCTTGTTATTGAGTTCCATTTTATATAATTATAAACGTTTGTAAGATGAGTATTACGCGCGGCCACTAATTGAAATCATATGGGCCAGTTTTTAAATTTCGTGGCCAGTTATTACTAAAAATGTATATTTTTTATATAAATCACATTTTTTTATTCTAAACTTATTTTATTTTATATTTAATCTATGGGAACTTGTAGTCTGGGAAATTCTCTATGCGAGTGTATAAAGGAAATGTTAACTCTGTGAATATAGCACTACTTACCACTGCGCAAAGTGGCAGAAGTCACAAAACGGCCAGTTACTGGTGAGTTTACCCTAGTTTTTCATAAATAAACGTGCGTTGTTTATGCTGTCGTTACTAACCCTGAAATGGGCTCTCGACATAACACGATAAGGCAATAAAAATAAAAAATGACGCTCGGAGGTCGAATATTCACCTCTAGCGTTTTCAAGTTCGGTATCGGATCGGATATCGCGCGGAGCCCTCCTTCCTCCGCTAAATATTATGTTTGCACAGTGAATATAGAATATCCGGTGTACCTACAGATTTGGTTTAGCCTAGATACCGCAAGCGTATTGTAGTGGCAACGAAAAAACTAGTGTTCCGCAAACATTTTGTGTACAAAAAGGAAACGAAAATATTGGATGTACACGATAAATGTTTTTTTTTTTTTTATACTACTTCGGGTGGCAGACAAGCACACGGCCCGCCTGATGTGAAGCGGTTACCGTAGCCATATTAACGCTTGCAACATAAAATATTGCTCGCGCGCCGCCACCCCCGCTGCCAACGCAGCATCTCCTTCCTTTCCTTCTGGCGACCCCACTCACTCGCAGGAACACAACAACCCTCAGGGGAATTGTTATTTGGCTGCGGTATTCGGTGAGGTGGAGGTACATTCCCCAGTCGAGTAGCTTACAATTACGCTCCCTACCTCTCTTTTCGCCAGAGCTTCGTTTGTCAGTCAGCAGGGTGCACGGCGTGCAGGTGAAGTTGGCTTTGGTTCGAAGATCTTGATGAACCACTTACACCCCAAATGAAAAATCAGTTTTTATTTGTCTAAGAATTTCTTCCGTCCGTTAATTTAGCTTTAAGAGATAACATTATTTTTCCGAGGCACACCAACTAATGACCACGGTACCAGTGTGCTGCGGCACACACTTTGCGGAACATTGATATGGACCACACGACTGTAAAACTTCTTTAGCTCTACTAATTTATATCTCCTTCTCAACTTCCGTTCGCCGTTTCCGTAACGTTCTCGTCACGCATTCACCAGCTTACTCCCCAAGACAAGCGCGCGTAAAGAAGTTTTACTTCAAAAACATATTTTATCACTCCGGTGCCAGAGATGATATAGACGCTTACTTAGTATTGTTTGCACGCACCCTCACTGCTAACGCCGCATCTCCTTACTACTTACCCAGACGTAAGATATTTTTACCTATACCACTGTATAAGAAATAGTACTACGTACAGTATGGCCACTCCCTGCCGCTCTCTTTTATCGACCTCACCACACCTCTGAAACATATCTACAACAGTTTGTATGGCGTTCCACGCTCATTCGCGCTCTGCAATGACGTCTTTATTTATGTAGTAGTACACGACGCGATTAGTATGGAGTGGCAGGGGTGTGCATGCGTTCTATCTGCTTTCATTGGGGCAAGAAGGAATCAAGGTTTTTTTCAATTGCCCAGTATTCATTCATTCCTGCGCCATTAACAGTGTCCGTCGTCAGCGCTAATCAAAAACATTTATTGAATAGTTGTAGATAAAATGGCGTCCTGTATGTTCGTTTTTTTTTTTTCATTTTTTTGTGCTGCATGTATAAGTGCGTAGATATTAAGTAAGCGGTTTGTAGCCAATATTTATTGCCGTAATGTTCACATATGACCTGTCTATATTATAAAATATCAGTTTGAGTGGAATTGTGTGGAGTTGAGCCGAAATCGAATTTGAGTGGAGTTGAAAGTCACGATAGTGACGTTCAACTCCACTCAACTTCGATTTCGGCCCCGTGGGCTAGAATCTATTATTATAATAGTTATAATATAGAATATATTATAACTAGGCCAGTTATAATATATCTAACGTTCTCTCAATCTGTACTGGAACCTTTACTTGTAATGTGTAATAATATAGGTTATATTCTTGATATAAATATTCCCTAGGCGATGAATTTGAAGGCAAAACAGGGTCGTGTGCCGACAGATTTGTTATAGAGCCCTGGATGGCGGGTTTTCCTCATACAGTTACCTGATATATTTTGCATGACCCAATATCTAATAACTAATGCCTTCCAGCTTCGAGCACATTAATGAAGGTAACTGATAATAAGGCTTCGCTTTACACAACAAATTATAATTGTTATCAAATTGATTAATTCTAAACTCATGTGATTATCTACTTTTTTTAAATTAAACGGGTTGTTAAAAAACGTAAACGTAAAAGGATTATATATTTCGGTAATCTTCAATTTTGTAAGAACCGCCATCTTGTTTTTCACTATTTTAAATCTATAGGTACTAATAAGATAAAATTAAAAAGTTTAGCGGTCTAGAAATACGTGGGCGCACTAAAAGTTTCCGGAATGAATAAGAAAAAAATACTGTTATAGGTCAAAAATGAATTTATTGTTTCTCAAAATATTTTCTTTGCGTAAATGCACTTTTTCATTCGATTAAATCAATTTTGAAAACTTTTGTGCCACTCGCCCGTGGTGACCTCAGAAACGTGTTTTTTATACTCTTCAACAGCCTTTTCTGGTGATGTAAATCGTTGGCGAGTAATTGGTTCAAAAAAAATCATGCATTGTAGGGTTATTTTTTGGGAACAGAAAAACGTCAGAAGGCACCAGGTCGGGACTGTATGCAGGATGGCTCATATGTTCTACGTTATTCACCTTCAAAAATTCGTTTGTCTGTCTGGCCGTGTGACTAGCGTTGTCGTGGTGCAAGATGATACGGCGTTTACGGTTATTTTTACGGAGTTCGTCAATAATTTCCGGCAAACAAATGGTCGTGTACCAGTCACTATTCACGGTACGACGATTCTCTAAAGCAACAGTAGCCACGTGTCCAGTTTTATTAAAAAAAGAAGCAATCATCCGCTTAGATGCACTTTTCACGCGCGCGCTTTTTTCGTTGTCTTCGGCTCATCTTGAAAGACCCATAAGCTCGATTACTGCTTTGTTTTGGGATCGTAGCAATAAATCCATGTTTCGTCACCTGTTACTATGTCCCACACCAAATTTGACGCACCTTCGTTGAATCTGGTAAGCATGGCACTGCACCAAGTGATGCGGTCCGTTTTTTGAGCCTCGGTCAAATTGTGTGGGATCCACCGCGAGCACAGCTTTGTCACACCCAAATGTTTGTGTAGGATTGATTTTATTTGACTCATGCCTATGTCTAAGGGTGCGCGAATCTCATGGTAGATCACATGCCTGTCTGTTTCAATCATACGGCGCATAGCATCGATGTTTTTATTATTCACAGCGGTGGATCATCGCGAGATGCGTCACTGAGATTGACACGACCGCGCTTGAATTCTGCAAACCAGATATAAATAGTCGTCTTGCATGGTGCTTCATCGCCAAAAGCAAATTGAAGGCGAGCGATGCTCTGTTGAGACTTAAAATCATAGAAAATCATACTACGAAAATTTTCCCGAGTTAAATCCATGTTAATATAGACACGCAATTTTTAAAATGGCGCCACAATGTAAAATCAATTGACAGAATTGTCAGATGAAACAAATGCATTATACAGCCAAAGAGTTCCATTTTCCAATGTTGTAATTACATTTTAAATATTGTGTAAGTGGCCAGTTCCGGAAACTTTTGGTGTGATCTATGTATCAGATGGATTTGAAAAAATATTTTTGCATTGACAGCCTAATCTTAAAGATTCTATGCACGATTTCTCACGATTCTAGTCACGATAATAACCATGACGAGCCAAAAAGGCGAAAGAAACCTCAACATACATTTATGGCATCAACCCATAATCATACTTCACAAATTATTAAAACCCAGTTTTAATAATTTGTGAAGTATGTTGTTTGTGTAGACTAAATATTGGGCTAATCTTGTCCAGTTCACGTGTATTGCTACTGTATTTTCAGACATATCTAAAATAAGATTCTTGTTTTGTTTGCAATGCTAAATTCACACACAATAATTATGTATTAAAATGAATGAATGATGACTGAATGAAATGAATGTTTGATGGAACGGGAAGTGCGGGTTAGTGATGGGACGTCTGAGTGCTGTGTGTGAGTCGATTGTTGATTGAATGCGAATGACTGAATTTCGATTGAGGACGAAATAATATCATTATTATTATTATTTACTTTTCTTTTTATATTATTTAACTCACCTATTTTACTTAAAATATCGTTAATGTATTTGTTTATGAAATGTCTAGAATAGTTGTCAATGTTATTGAGTTTTTTGATTTTGTTGTGTAATTTTTTATGTTGTTTCTTTTTTGTTGTTTTGTTTTTATTGTGCTTGTATGTCCGTGATGTTGCAATTGGTCCTAACTGAAAATCAGTGCCGAGTCTGTTGCAGATTTCGGTTTTATGCTGAGTTGGGACCATTTTGCGACATTGCACTGTACTTTAATTTTCTTCTTTTTAATATATTATCTGTTTGTTGATTTGTTTATACTGTGCTGTGTAATGAGCAAATAAATGTTTTTCTTTCTTTCTTTTCTTTTATCCTACTGCTGAACTACGGTCTCCTTTCAATCGAAGGGGTTAAGAGCGTACTCACATACACATACAGCTATTAAGCTTTATAGTTTACTAGCTAAGACAATCTCGAGGCTTCACTGTATAGGAAAGAATACAATACAATATACTTTATTGCACCAAAAAGAAAGAAAATAATATACAGAGAAAAACATTAAGTATTAGTACAAAGGCGGTCTTATCGTCGAGCGATCTCTTCCAGACAACCTTAGGGTAGAGGAGAGAGTAATCTGAAATAATGGTAGGTGGTGCAGCTCAGATAATAATACTATTCATTACTATGAATAATAAATTACAAATACTTATATACATGCTAAATTATATAAGTAAATATTCACATATACTACATATACACATGTCAACATACACAAGAATGTGTCCGGGTAAAAGAATTGTGTGATAAAAGGAGAAATGGAATAGCCGAACGATCGATCAACGCACAACTCAAACAACTA
The DNA here is from genome assembly GCA_937001555.2 of Hypsopygia costalis. NCBI lineage: Eukaryota > Metazoa > Arthropoda > Insecta > Lepidoptera > Pyralidae > Hypsopygia > Hypsopygia costalis. The sequence continues at coordinate 957,883 of OW443325.2, forward strand.
CTGGACTTATTGGGGTAAAATTTAGCATATAGGTATAGTATAGTTATTACGACATAGACGTCCACTATTGAAGCAGTTTTGAAAATTCGTTCGTTAACGGAATACATGCGTCAATGTATAATGCGGTAAAATCTGGCATAATTGCTAATAATACTTTTTTTCAGTAGAGTAAAAAATGTAAGCAGTAGAATGTATTTTAATGGTTTTAAAAAAAAAACTCGCGAAATCGACGATCAATATCTAGCAGTGGAAAGCAACAATAATAAGAGACATCATGTAACCATTATTTATTGCTTGAATCCTTTAGTTAGAATTAATGCAGGTGCTTCGTTTAAATTTCATAAAATTATAATCATGATTGAAAACCGGCCAAAAGAGCAATCAATGATAATAAAATTTCCTCAAAAATTTCCATGAATTAAGCTGGATAACTGACTCTCTCATTTTAACTGTGAAATGAACTCAAATCTACTTTTCAATGGGAAGTTCATATCAAAGACGGCCCATTACTGGCCACTTCAAAGTGAAGGACGGCCCGAAATAAAGGTCCAATTACACGCATCTAAGGTAAAAGAACACGTTATGCCGAAAATGGGAACGGCTGGGCAACCGGTTAAAATTTACGCTTAACCAAATTGGGGTGACTCGTTTAGATTCCTTTTTGCACAAAGTGTTAAACAATGCTGTAGATTCTCCTTTTATTTTTAGTAAATTTTCTTTAAGTGTTCCGTTATGGCTGCCTCGAAAACCTTGTCCATTGTTAACTGTCAGATTTCACGGACTAACCTGAAACATTTATATGTCCGTCGCCTGTCCAGTGTCCAGTCTATACAATCACATTACTAATGAAAATATTGACATATTTAATGATTCGCTTAAATAATTTTAGTCTAAAATAAAGTCTGTGTTCGTTGTAGAACCTTAATCTTTTTTAACTGACACCAAAAAAGGAGAAGGTTTTCAATTCGGCTGTATTTATGTTTGTCACTTAATTACTCCGTGATTATAAATCATCATTAAAGCCGATTTGAAAAAAACATTTTTTTATTTGAAAGAGAACTTCCAGATTGGTCTTATATTTTTTCATAATCATCATCATCATCATCAGCCTGTATTTACCCGCTGTTAGGTTAATTATTTCATTACTCCGTCATTTATAAACCGATTTGAAAAAAAAAAAAAATTATTTGAAAGAGTATACTTCCAGATTGGTCCCATATTTTTTTCATCATCATCAGCCTGTATCTATACACATAAATGTAGAGTAATGTTTGGAATCGGTTTTTTTTGTTAAAATTATTGTTTTATATAACAATTTGCACGAGATCGTAACTCTGCGACTCTCTTCGCATTTGACTTAACTAACTCCCTTCTTCCTCATACATATTTTGTATAGATGACTCAATTTCGATTTAATAAAAAAAAATTAAAACGATATCCACTTTGAATTACATCCATACATCCATTATATCTTTATTGATGCCAAAAAATAATAAACTTGGCAAATTTATTTAATTTAAGTATTATGTAGTTTAAACAAACAAGCATATAATATGGCATAATGGTTTATATTGTGTACAAATGTGTGTGTATGTCTTTCTTTTTCATTTTGTCTTTATTTTGTTTACAGCGCCACCTAACTTCTTATATGTATTTTTTTTCCTATACCCAACGGTTGCCTGGAAGAGATTGCTTATAACGCTATAAGCAATTATATTATTATATAGCCGCCTAATTGTACTTTATAATTATTGTTACTAGGTTGTTATCCTATATTTCGTGTAATATCTGTATATAATAGTATTGTATTGTATACCTGTATGCGAAAACATGTTAATTGTGTAATTTATGATTTATATAGTTTTTCAACCATGTTATGGACACTGTGATGTCTTCCAAATAAAATAAAATAATACAAGATAATCTTGTAAACTCACTTTAAATTTTACAAGATTCTGTTTTTACTTTTTTGTATGTTGGCTCTTTAGCCAATGTACAAAAAAAACTCGTATAACGTACTCCAGATAAAAACAGACCGCGTATGACGTAACGTAACCGCTACATTCGCGGTTACCGACACGCGTACGAGCGCGTTTACGTCCGCCCAAACAAAAGGGCGGCCGACTTTACGCCTTTGATCTTCTCTCATTAAATGCACAGGAAAATCCTCTAAAATCGACCTTGTGGCTTCTGCCGTAAAGGTGACCTAATTCTCTGTTTATTTTCTTTTGAAAACCATAATATTTCGTGTTCATTTTCAAACAAACTAGCTTATATAAACTTATTCACGCGTATAAAATACAGAGCAATGAATAAATTACTCAGTACGAGCTAGAGGGGTACCTACTTTAATTGTTAAATTGAAATATGTTTTAGTAACTATAATGTAACATGGACAGACCACAAAAGAGATAATTAACAAGGCCTGCTTATTATAAAGGTATCTCAGAAAACATTTTACGCAAAAGAATTTCGCTGTTAAGAACCAGACAAAAGTGTATACAAATTTTCTAAATATTGAAACTGTGACGGAGCATACTGTAAATTTATTTAGTAAGCGTCATTTGACTACAATCATCGCAACAAATCTGGCGGGCAGCATGCATGTTTTCCACGCGAGTGACTTAGTATAAGAAAAAAATATATATTCCCATTATTTCGCCCCAGATTCATAATCCTTTATTAATATCATCCATCAACTTCATAATCTCATAATATATACAAGACAAAAAAGGTCCTTTAGGTATCTTAGTAATCGCTCGTTAGTTGCCTCCCACCCTTCACGATCAGTGCGGGTAATTAAACGATGTATCAAAACGACCGTGTGGTTTCCGGCAGACTAGAATAGAATCACTCCGTTCATTCCCGTGGATGTCGTACATCCACGGGTATATATATCTGGTTATAAACAAGGCGACTAAGGGAAATACATTATCAAATATCGATCAAGCTTCCCCAACCGTTTGACCAGCGTGGGGAGTGTAGGCCAAATCCTCCTTCCGTCTAGGACGGACGAGAGTGGTCGTGTTCGTGTTCCTGTAGTGGAGACGAAAATGGACCTGATGATGATGATCAAAACGACCTCTGACTAGCTACTGTAAGGACGCACAAGTGACAAGAGGTGTGGGAGCCGGACGAATTATTTTCCACGTAGGATTAGAATAGTATTCCGCAAAGTGTGTGCCGTGTGCCGTGGCACACTGGTGTACCGTAGTCATTAGTTGGTGTGCCTCGGAAAAATAAGGTTACCTCATAAAGCTAAATAGACGGACAGAAGAAAAATAATTACACAAATAAAAACCGGTTTTTTTATTTATGGGTGTAGCTCCAAATATTTTCAATTTCCTAGATGTACCTTACATACAAAAAGTTCGCGGAACACTATATAAGAGGATAGATATTGGAGGTTACTGCGTTTACCGTAGTAATAATCAGTACGGTAAACGCAGCAACCTCCATGCGAATATTTATTTTTCTAATTTAGCTAATTATTTTTTTGTTGTGTTTGTTATTGTCAGGAGAAAGTTCTTATGAAAGAAAAAAATTAAAAAGTTGCACGGAAAATTAGAAAATTTAAGAAACTGAACGACTGTATTAACGTTTCCAATGTAATTTTATGTCGTTGGACAGAACTGTCAGTCATTTGTCAGATTGCGCGAAACCAATTTGAAATCCTTATTCATTGTTAAGAAGACAGGACGTCTGTCTGGTCAGCTGGTAATTAATAATGAGTATGATATTTTTAACCAATTCAACATATTGGTTTGCAATTATCATAATTAAACACGATGATACAACAATAAATACAATATTGAATGATGATAATATGATATAAAATAAAATAAATGGATAGCGACTCTGTTATATAAATTCATCATTATCATCATCAGCCTGTATCTACCCACTGCTGGATATAAGCCTTGCCCAATGCTTTCCACCAAATACGATCCTCCGCCTTCCGCATCCAGCCGCTTTCTAGGTCATCGGATCATATATATAAATTAAACAGTATGTATTTGTTGTATTAATCCTTAAGATGTTTGGACATAATATCATCCGCAACGAAAGCTCTTTGGAACGTTTGATGGTCCTGTACCATCATCCTGTACCAAGAGTCGAAGGTCAACGTTCGCGAGGCCGATCACCCACAAGATGAACAGACCTGATTAAATCAGCTACCAGGTGTTCCCTCACTGAATGCACACGTAATGCCACAAATAGAGAGAGATGGAGGCGTCTCGCAGAGGCCGCAACCAAATTGCCAGGCGAGCCATGACCACGACCGCTCCGCCAGGAGCGTACGACTAAGAAGAAGAAGAAGAAAATAATTTGTTGTATTTTTTTGTGCAACGAATATATATATATATATTGCTATAATTATAAAGCTCGATGGGACTATAATAAAATGTCAAGCGCATTTACTATGTATTCCAATTATTGATACAGTCATGTGCAATAGATATATATCTGGTTATAAACAAGTGCATATTTAAAGCGGTAACCGCAGCCATATAAAAGCTCGCAACATTGAGATATCGCTCGCGCGCCGCCACCCGCGCTGCCAACGCAGCAACTCCTACCTTCCTGGTGACCTCACTCTTATTAATACAAAAACTCTAAGAGAATTGTCATTAGGCTGCGGTATTCTGTGAGGTGGAGGTGGGGAAGTACCTCACAGAATACTTTTGGGCGGACGCACCAGGATATCAGCTAGCACCTTGTGACTCGGTTCAGAAACTATGATCAATAATGACGGTAGGCAGTCTGAGAAGAAATTTTGCCTCTCTCTTTTTGCTTTGCTTTTTGGACGTGATATGGTTATTAAAGGGTCGGCAATGCGCGAGTAATGCCCCTAGTGTTGCACGTCTTCATATGCTGCGATAACTGCTTTCCACCAGCGGGCCGTATGCTTGTTTGAAACATTAGTAATATAAAAGAATATAACAAATGTAACGATTTATATTTAATCCGCAAAAACATCATATAAAATATTCAGTCAGAAACAATTTTATTTACCCTGTATCAATATCCGATTGAATTGGTAAAAAGGGCATCGGTGCGAACTATGAAATAGCAAAATCCTCATTTGATATTATCGAATTTGTATTTTATATGTCACTAACGACCCGCGCCGCCGGTTTCTTCCGCGTAGAATAATATATTATTTTCATGATGGATAATTGAATGATATTTTTATTATTTACTAGCGGCCCGCTCACGCTTCGCTGTGCCTCATTTTTCCCGATCCCATCTCTTTCCAGTGGATAATCCATTCAAATAAAAACCGTGTCCTGACAATTTCATCATATTTTTTTTCAGTAAAATTTCTGACATATGAGATATTGCTGTTCGGGATGGAAACAAATCCAACAAATCAAAGGACATTCTGGGGTGTAAGTGGTTTATCAACATCTTTGAACCAAAGCCAACTTCACCTGCACGTGGTGCACCCTGCTGAGTGACAAACGAAGCTCTGGCGAAAAGAGAGGTAGGGAGCGTAATTGTAAGCTACCAGACTGGGGAATGAACCTCTACCTCACAGAATACCGCAGCCAAAGAATAATTCCCTTGAGGGTTGTTGTGTTCCTGCGAGTGAGTGAGGTCACCAGGAAAGAAGGAGATGCTGTGTTGGCAGCGGGGGTGGCGGCGCGCAAGTGATATATTATGTTGCGAGCGTTAATACGGTTACGGTAACCGCTTCACATTAGGCGGGCCGGTCCAGCTGTTCTTGGGTTATAAATAGTGTAACTAACCCGATTTTGTTTTATATATATACTAGCTGCCGGCCCCGGCTTCGCACGGGTAGAAAGTGGTGTTTTATTTTCGTCGCAATTTTCATCCTTTAAGAACCTTCCTTATATCTTAACGAAAATATTAAAATATAAATTATCAGAATTGGTCGACCTGTTCTCGAGTTGTGGTCTTAGCAACATTCGTTTTTATCTATATAGATATTTGGGCTGAATGTGTATGTAAAAATATTAATGCCAATATCCTACGTCAAGCAGTTCAGTGTTTCATCATTTTCTATTCAGTCAAAGAAAGTCCACCTGAAGAATATGCCTCCACTTTTGACTTCCACAGTGATCACTTTTGTACCTTTTACATCCACCACCTTCTAGTAGTCAGTCACCTGGGTACAGCTTCAGCTTGCTGATTCTCAGAGCTATGTTAGTAAACATGCGTAGTTAAATGTCTACCAATAAGTAAAATCCAGCAAAGCTAAGTTGTCGTAGGATACGACATTCGACCAACAAGCCGCACATGTCTGCATGGGATTATTCCGGATTATGTACGTTGACGCAAATCTGCTGTGGACGCTCCATTGACGGTCATCTGACACAGTTTAAACACCTAACAGTAGCTAAAGTTGATAAACGAATGCGATCCCTTTTCGACGCTGACTACCCACCACCGACAATGAGCGAGAAAAGAGTAGAGTTAGCAACTACAGATAAAATGCGTGGATAATAACAGGCAACGTCAACACCACAAGGCGTGGTGTGACGACCTAAATAAAGTTTGATTCATTGCCAGCAATCTGCAGAAATTATGAAAATATACGCGCGGTATAAATCTATCACTATGAGTTACATTACTTTCTGAAGGATCTATCGGATACATTAATTTTACTCTCCAGTAATATTATTGTTTTCATAGTCTTATGTTCTAGTATTACTCCAGGGGATTGATTTCCTAAGTAGACTATATCGACCTGAAGGCGTGGTATTCGACATCCATGAAATTTATATATTAAGGCATGAGGTCTCCCAGACTATAAGTTAGGAGGCTAACTGGCTAAAGTATCATTAAATAATATATCTAAATTCACGGGTTTTTAGAAAAACCTGCATTCGACTCTTATGGCATTTTGTGCATATTTTTTAAGTCGCTCCAATATACGACGAAGTTGTATCTAAAGATGCATTTTAAGAGATTAAGAGCTTTTAAATGGAAGAACACATTAAGCGCAATATTTTGAACTTTGCACGATCCCTGCATTGCTAGGACTGAAATGATACTTCAAATATTACCAATAGGATGCTGACGTCTGTACCAGATAAAAAAAGGCTACAGTATATTACAACAATAATTTAAAATCTCTTAGAGATCAGGTCCATTGAATCTCTAGTATTCAATGGACCTGATCTCTAAGAGATTTTAAATTATTGTTTATAATTAACAAATATAATATACTTTTTGGACAGCAAACACTCGCAGCAATCACTTACAAAGATGTCAACCCTTATTCATCCCACTAGTGGGATACGGGTCTCCCGTCAATCGAATGGGGTTTAGAGCATACTCCACCGCGCTGCTCTACTGCCGGTTGGCGGAGGTCAGTGCTCTCAAGCCGCCTAAAGACTATTGACTTGGCTTAACGACTGACATCTAACGACAACAGCCAGAACGGACGGTTAAATCTGCCTTCTGAAGCACGGAGGAGCTCGAGATAAATAAACATATCCATGGAGAGGCTACGGTCGATAAAAATAAAAACTTTAAATGCATACGGTAAACATACCGCCACAGTTTTCATGATTTTTAGTGTTGAGTTTTCAAAGATTCAACCCGCAATTACTTTCTTCTTCTTCTTTGACATCGCCTAATCCCGTTACGCGGGGTCGGCTTTCGCAATTATATGACGCCACTTGTTTCTCTCCTATGCATCTTCGTCTTCAACTTGGAGATCCGTCATATCTTCACACGTCTTAGACAATATATGACGGAGACACATGTCACACGATGTCACATGTCGTGTCCGAAAACTCCAGTCATATGCCTACTGTTAGTTCTGTTTACTGTGGCATTAGTCGTGTACGGTACGCCTGATGTCTACCGGATTATGTGCCCGCATCAGCAAAACAAAAGCCGAACGCAAATAATACGGATTTGTTCGACGGCTGATTGGTTTTGTATTCAGCCCGCTTATCGCATTGATGAAATTAATTTGATTTTGGAAAAGTTTATCAGTATAATATTTCATTGTGAAAATATGAGGGTCCCATTTCCATTATCTGCTGTTAGATAATTCATCATCATCAGGTGATTTTAGTCTCCACTACAGGAGCACGACCCCCTCTCTTCCGTCCCAGACAGAAGGAGGATTTGGCCGACACTCCCCACGCTGGCCAGTCGGGTTGGGGAGGCCTGATCGATGTTTTATAATGTATTTCACTTAGTCGCCTTGGCCGTGTGGTTTCCGGCAGACTAGAATAGAATCACTCCGTCTCTTCCCGTTAGATAATTCGTTAAGACAAATATAATTTGTATTGCGATGCTAAATCTAAAAGGAAAGAAAACATTATTGACGAGCCAGGAGGTCGAATGGATACTTTGACACCGAAGTCGCGGGTTCGATCCGCGCACAAGATAAATATTTGTGTGCATGAACATGTCTGTTTGTCTTGGTCTGGGTGTTTTCTATGTATTATAAGTATGTATCTACTAAGATAAAAATATTTAAGTATATTTTTTTATAACTTAAGCTTATGGTTGAATAGTTCATAGTGGTAATTAAAAGTTTTTTTATGAATTAGATTTTTTTTATACAATTTAGCTATTATCTTTTTTGGCTTCAGGATAGCTATTTTAATAAAAATATTCTTCTGAGTTAAAAATGGTTAAGCATTTTTTAATAGAAATAAAATATTTGCGAAAGGTACGTAAGGTTCTAATAACTTATTTCGCTTTAATTTGACAGTTTTTCAGCACCATACGGAAAGTTTACCTTTCCTTATGGTGCATTAATTTTAAATAATTTCTTCTATGAGTTTTTTATATACAACTAAGATCGCAAGCAAGCATACGACTTATCTGATGGTAAGCAGTCATCGTAGCCTATGGGCGCTTGCAACACCAGAAGTATCTCTAACATGTTGCCGTCCCTGTAAAAACCCCTTCACACCATTCTTGAAGAACCTTCTTTGAGACAATAAAAAACAATTCATATAAAATATTGAAGATAAAGCGACCTTCCCAGAAAAAGGGAATGATTTATTTTCCGATAAAAAGTTTCCGTGTTTCACGATAGAAAATGCTAAGTTTTCTATTGACCGTTAAAGTGTCAAAACAATGGATTAGAATAAGTAACGGAGCGGAACAAGAAACTTCGTGTTACTTGATAATTTCTTAGAGTCGGTGCTTCGGAAGCGGGGAGAAGACACAACTTCGAAGAAAATATCAAAAAGTACCTTAGATAAAAACCGGCCAAGTACATGTCGGGCCACGCGCAGTTTAGTTCAGTAGTTGCCCATCACAATAAATATAAATAATAAATATTTCTGGACAAATTACACACTAACATCTAGTCCCAAACTAAGCAAAGAAGCAAAGCTATACCCATAGTTATAGTATATATATATATATATATATATATATATATATATATATATATATATATATATATATATATATATATATATATATATATATATATATATATATATATATATATATATATATATATATATATATATATACTATAACTATATATGTATATATATATATATATATTATATATATACTATAACTATGGGTATTGGATAACTGATATAATACTGAAATACATTTTTTTTGTTAATACTTCATATTTAACACCCAGACATGTTCATGTATACAAATATTAGTCTTGTGCGGGGATCGAACCCGCGAACTCAAAGTGGTAACCATTACAACACTGGGCTCGTCAAATGTTTCGTATAAATCGGTTCAGCGGTTTAAGAATGAAGCGGTAATAGGTAGACATACTTTCGCATTTACAAGATAATTATATTTATTGCACCAAATAAATTACAGAAAAAAAAACAATTTCATGATAATACAATAGGCGGTCTTAAGGTTTAGAGCGTACGTAAACCCCTTCGGTTAATGAAACTCATATCCCTCTATGGGATGAATATGGGTTGATTGTTGATTTTTGATTCTTAAAATGTCAGAATCATGTAACAAAATCTTTGCGAAAAATGCAATTTTCCTGGGTATACTATTCCTTTATTTTTTCAAAATTAGTAAATGCAAGTCTAAATAATATTCCGAAAGTAGTTTTCCAGTAACCGTAACGGTCTAGGTAGTTTAAATTTCCTGCCCTGTACACAATGCCGACAACTCTAACAGCAAGTTCTGTGATCGGTTGCACCCAATGAAGTTCCTAACTGTAAACAATTGAACTTTAAGACCCCTATTTCGGATTCTCGACACTACAGAGTTACGTGAACAGCACTACGATAGTATTTAGAGATGAAAATGACCAAACCGGGTGAAATTGATTGTCCGTAATTTACTGTCAAATTGGTCAAATTCAGTCATTTTGATTTTAGTATTATTTTTTTTGTTTTTATAGAGTTTTCTTACTTTTATGCGATTAATAAAAGTCTACGGCTAAAGTGAAAAATACGGCCCGGCTAATGATAAGCCGTTGCCGAAGTGTATAGATGCGTGCGACACCAGAGGCATCATTCGCGCAATTATTTTGAATCATCAAATTGTTTTCAAATTACAAACAAAGTTATATTCATACAATACACTTCACAACACTGAAGAAAAAACGCAACACTAGCGAACCTGATAAGCAATAGAACAAATAATTTTCAAGGCGTCTTATCGCAAAGCGATCCTTTGTAGTTGGCGCAGGTTAGATTTTAATTTTGTTATACTTGTTGTTTATTGTTATACTTCAAAGACGGTTAACCTTTCGCATCCCGCGGGTGCTAGAAGATGGTGAAAATGCGGCGTACCTGATGATAAAATGGAGTAACATCTTGATTCTTGAACATCGACATAGGTGAACAATTTATCAATCCACCTGCACATTCAAAGTGATGATGAAATTAAACCCTCTAATCACAGACTCGCATCGCCTATCCCAAAAGATCCCATACTATTCTGCACACTGTATAGAATAATGAAAACAGTGAATATGTAACAATTAGAGATGGGCAAAATGCCAACCATTTACAATAAGTGCCCAGTAAGTACCTGTTAATGCCCAATAAATGCCTAGTTTTGGGCATAAGTAAGGGGTTATAAGTATTTAGTCTTTTGGGGCATTTATCGTAAATACCAATCTCTAGTAACAATTTCTCGCCTTACAAGAGGTTCGTTAGGATGTTGCATAATACGTTAAACTAATCTTTATATCAAAGACTTACCGTTCTATTTCCGAGGTTGCGCACACGGCAGCTGAGGTATGCGGACTTGCCAACGAGTGCGGTGACGTTCCGCGGGGTGGCCGCGTCGAAGGAGGGCGCAAGGCGGGCGCCGCCGCCCAAGCCTGCTGGCAACGCGTTCACCGAGCCCGCCCCGCCCGACACATCACAACCGCCTGAAACAAACACAATGCCACTGAAAAGATGTACCTAATAAATAAATAAATAAATAAATATTTCTGGACAATTTACACAGCGCCATCTAGTCCCAAATTAAGCGCAAAGCTTGTGTTATGGGTACTAGACAACTGACAAATGTACTTAAATACATTTTTTTTTGTAAATACATACTTATAATACATAGAAAATACCCAGACCAAGACAGAGATGTTCATGCACACAAATGTTTGTCTTGTGCGGGAATCGAACCCGCGACCTCGGAGTCAAAGTGGCCATTCCTAACCATTCGACCACCGAGCTCGTCAAACTTATTACTTACAATTGTTGCTTATTACTTTTTGGAAGTTCAGTGGAAGACCAAAAGAAGTCCTTTTTATCGGCTTCAAAGACTCGACCCACCAGTACATAAAACTACTGAAAACAACTACTTATAACTACAGAAAATAACTACTGTCAAAAAGGGTTTTACGAGTGTAAGTTTGAAGTCTCTGTTTGCTTATAGCATTCGTGCAAAAACAAAAGGATGCAGGCATGTAGTTTTTCTATTTACATTTATATTTGAAACTAGCTTGCGCCTGCGAGTTCGTTCGCGCGTCTTCCGGTATCCCGTGGAAATTAAAAAAATATATTTTCTTAGCGGATGTTTATTTCATAATAGCTACCGATATGACGTGCTGTGTGAATGCGTTCATATATCAGTCAGTAACGGTTGCTTTTTAAAGGTTATAAAGAATAAATATACAAATAGGCTACACGTCGTTTTTTCAACTCTTTGGACAGCAGTTGAGCTTCACTTGACTAACCATCTCTTTAGGCTTTTAATGCCTTATTTGCCATATTGCTGTCTCTCATGTTGCTAAGAGGGGAAGTCAAATTCCAAAAGCTTCCTACTCCTACAAATTTCTTCTGATTAAATTCGTTGTGAGTTCTAAGGCAGTCGTAGTTTTACCCCTGGGACTGCAATGGACTTCATTGTTCATTGCTTTTTTTGGCGGTCGCCACTGTTAATCCTGGCTACACAGTAGGGTGGGTCACTTATGTATGGAGAAAAAAAAAACCTCAAATTTCTTACGAGCACAGTAATAAAAGAGTGCCAAATCATTAGTGTAATTACATTATAAAGTTTAGTAGTAATCGGAATTAATCTTCTGCCTCCGGTTCCAAGTGTAAATAATCAAAAAAGTCATTAAAAACGCACAACCGCATAGCATACAAAGTTACACTATTCATCATTATAATTACAAATAAAAGACTTAAATCAGTAGTAAATATATTTATTAAAAAGGAACTAACATTGAAAATAGCTTTTACAACAAAAATAATAATTACTGTGAAGGGCTTAGTGTTTGGCAAAACCCTTATTGCTGTCGAATTTCGGCATTGTTTTTCTCGAATCTATCTGGGCTTTGATGAATCCTTCTCTTATTGTTTTATTACCCGAAGACGCTGAAGCTTCTGTCACGGCTTTGACTGCCCGTTCCACTGCTTGTGTGTGACAAGGAAGGCGTAATAACGCTATTTCTCCTTTTCCTTAAACAATAACAGATTTTTCTTCGGTTACAGATTTTAATATCGGTGGCTCACTGATATTTTCTTGCCAATCCAAAAGGTCATGATGTTAAAGCATTGAAGTTTATCTTTCGTAACTGAAACAGACGCATTTTTTCTGATGTTGTCGATCTAGGTATGAAAATTCGGCTGGCACGAATTTGCGGCTGGGACGTGTCAACATTGCAAGCATAAAGTTTGCCGGATATGCGAAATAGCTGTTTCGTTGAATTACTGGCTTTCAAAGTGGTTCGTAAATATCGGGTTAGCTCGATAAGTTTGAGTCGTGATCCATCTTACAGCTGGGATTATTTTTTATAGAAAACCATACTGGAACGTAAACCTTGACGTTATACGTTGTAAGAGTCGTTAGATTTGCAGAAGCAGTCTCTACTGAAACATACAGACGGAGAATCCTGCTGGCATGGGTTAGCCATCGGGCATGTGACATTTTGTCAGGTCATTTGTGTGCTATACCGTTAGGTACATTTATACCTATAAAATCTGCTTCAACTATTTTGTACAAGTATTTCTGGTTTGCACTAATATCGTCAGCAGAAACCTCTGGTAAATTCGTCGAAATGGGTTGAAATTTAGTTGCGGGCCTTTTTTCGCAGTTTTCAAGTTCTTTCCCGATTGTCCCCGAAAGTGTCCGTGGATCAGAGGTTTTTCCATCTATGTGTTCAAACAAATGACAGTTCATTCATATGTAAAAGACATATAATCCACTGCAAGGGTCTATTTAGTCTTTTTTCTAGCATCCGTATAACAACGCCGTATTTGCCAACATTTGTATTAGTGCCATCACTTCCGATTGCAATCAAATAATCCGTTGATATATTCGCATTTAAGAAAAACTTGAATATTTCTTGTTCTACACATTTTGAAGTGCGTGAAGCAGGTGTAACGTAACCTAAAAAGCGAGTGAGGTTTTTTTTATCAAAGAAATATGCTCTTCAAGTATTTGTCGTCTATTTTTTTCCATCTTTTTCAGTTATACTCAAAGTTTGGTCTTTTCTTCCATCTATCATAGTACATGCGAAACTTGTGGAACTTGTGTGTCTGTTGTGAAATTATAATTTCTCTAGTATTTTTTCGTTCTCGACGTAGCTTATTTTTGTCTATTACTTGTGATATAGATGCTTGCAAAACTGCTGATGCGATAGCTGATCCTGCCCTGTCTGACACTCCAAATCTATCACATGTTTTTGATAGTAAAGCAAAATCAACTGCAAACTGCAAAATCAAACAATACTTTACTCACAAGGCGAAATTTTTGCAACTTGTTTTAAGGTATTTTTGGGTGAGACTTGAGAAGATTTTTGCACACACCCCTCTCTTACTACTACTACTTTGACCTTGAGCTCAACTAATCAACGACTCTATTTTCTATTTATCGTTACTAAAAACTATTACACATAAAACTAGACACGAATAACTTGTTAAGAGTATTAGTATTAGTAGTTTGAATTTGATGTCAAATGTCTACTTTATATAAAACTTCAATCACAATCCGGAGGCAATAAAACTTAAAATAATGTAATAAAACTTTAAACATCAATTAAACACACCATTTGGCACCTTTTTATCGCTGAGCTTATTTCAAAATCGAAAAAAAATTTTTTTGACCCACCCTACTACACAGGAGACACAGTGGTGGGAATGTGTGGTCCGTCCATTTTTAAAACTCTTGGGATATTATTTTCTTTAGCTAAGTAACTGAAAAACTGAAGTCCGTTAAATTACTATTTGTTGACGTGATAACGTCTTGTAAATAGATGAACGCCGGCTGCACCCACGAAAAAGCATGATCACGGTCACGTTCCACCTTAGCCGAGCGTGCAAGCGAGAGCGCGGAACAAGCGATAGAGAGGCACGATCGACCTAAGCGTTCGGCTTGTGACGCATCTATCTCTCTTCCATTTCATCGACCGATATTTTCCTATGACGTTATCATTTAAAATTATCGTTCGTAAGCCGACTTTGCAGACAACCAATTTTTTTTTAATAATATCCATAACTTCTTGTTCTTCTTCTGTCTTCTATGTCTTCTAAAATATCAATTTGGTATCACGGTATCATCCTATGCGGCCAAAACCAAGTTGATAACGACCGTGCTGTTTAGAACCTGCCAGAGACAGCGGGCCGGCAACTAATCGGCCCATACAAGTAGGTACGATTTTTTTTTTAATACTACGTCAGGTGTAGACAAGCATATCAACGCTCGCAACATAAAATAACGCTCGCGCGCCGCCACCCCCGCTGCCATCGTAGCATTTCTTTCCTTTCTGGTGATCTCACTCACTCGCAGGAATACTACAGCCCTCAAGGGAACCGTTACTTGGTTGCGGCATTCTGTGAGGTGGTTGTACATTCCCCAGTCGGGTGGTAGCTTACAATTACGCTCTCTACCTCTCTTTTCGCCAGAACTTCGTTTGTCAGTCAGCAGGGTACACCGCGTGCAGGTGAAGTTGGCTTTGGTTCTAAGATGTTGATGAACCACTTCCACCCCAAAACGATACGAGTACGACACAAAACAATACAAATTATACCCAGCCATAAATGACAGAGCATATTAAATCGTTTTAATAACACAGGCCACAGCTTTGATGGCACTAAATTCATTGTTTGGCACAATAACTGCCTCGTTAACCCGGATCCGTTCGCAAATTCGTTCAGCTCGCTATAAACTGATAGTCGGAACGGCCTAATTCGCAGATATTGTCAATTCCAGCGTATTACCCGCACGGTTTCGGTAGCTGTGTGGACAATCAAACGGACAATATTGTGGGGACTACCTTCCGATTGGGCAGCATAATATTTTAACGCTGTTGTCTAACTCAATATAGTGTGATTTGGATGTTAGTTGTTATTGTAGACATGAAGGTTTGATTATTGTTATAAATTTTGTTGTTTCAACAAAATTTATTTTGACATTTTATTTTATTACAGTGAATAATAAAGTACATAGTCGTCCAAATTGCTATTAATACGTCTGCTTGATCGCGAGTGGGGTTTGAAGGAAAATATTGGGCGCCTAAGTTTCACCAACGTAAATAAAAACGGCAATTTAAAAAACTAAACAACCTGACTGCTTTTCTGTGTAATTTGGAAATGAAAAACCCCTAAAACAAGAAAACATGTAGCAGTCGGGACCCTACATGTGCTCTAAATTCACTAAGCCTCCATTTCTAGAATGGGTCCCGACTGCTAGTATGCACTGCTAGCGAGGTTTTTCATTTCCAAATTACACAGAAAAGCAGTCGGTTTTTTTTAGTTTTTTTAATTATCGTTTTTATTTACGATGTTGTTAAATAATTTATACAATTTTTTAATATTTACAAATAGCCTATTGCTAAAGCTGCGTTTACATTAAGCGTTTTGAACAGTTCGAACTTTTTTTAAACTTTTTTTAATCGAAGACAGAATTCTTTGAACAAATAAGTCCTCTCCACGAACACGTACTCGGCTGGTGTCCAATCTTTTTTAATTCTAATTTAATTAGGAGTAGTACAAAACAAACTTTATTAAGAATAATACATCAAATACCGTATTATTTTGTTTTTGTAAAATTGCAATTACTATAATCGCTGTGCTAGTTAAAAGCAAATTACCAACCGAGCATGTTTAACGCCGAGCGAATGCTTATGCATTTGCTCTCACCGTTTGTTCGCCGCTCGCTCAAATTTTCATTTAAGTTCGCTCGAACAAACTAATGCTCATTCAGATCTATTCACAATGCTAAATGAACTCTATTACTTAGTACGTAGCGATAGTTTCTCATTAATATTAACAAGGGTACTTATTAAACCCTTTTAATTTGTCTCTTGTATCTTAAGACATTGTTACAATAAAACGTAAAGAGGTACGATTATCCTATTTTATTATACTGAAAGTAGAATCCGATATCCGTTTGTATTAAATAATTGGAAATGTATAAACTTTCAGTTTGTTTAATAACTTTAATTGAAATTTATGAAACGCTTTAGGCGAAAGGTAACCAAAAACTTGGCAAAACGTATTCTGTTCTTATGAGAGTTATTTTATTTATTTTTATTTTATTTATTTATTTATCCACAATAACACTAACATTACAGGTATTTACCCAATGCGGTAGTGCATTATAATTTGTAATCTATAATCTATAACACAATATAAACACTGCTGTTCTTGTGAATTCGTTCAGAGTACACACGAACAGCCCCCTTACCACCATCTCTGATTGCGAATAGAGTCGCTTATTCATTGGTATGTATGAATAAGCAATCTATTCAATTATAGAATCGCAATAAGAGATGGTGGTAAGAGGGCTGATTCAGTTCCCTGTCTACAAAGTTGAGAATACGAAGTGCGCGCGTCAACAGTCGCGTCAACGTTTATGTACGTTTGTATCTATGTAATATATATAAGTCAATGTTTGTATCTATATCTGAGAGACTTGGTCAGTATTAGCTAGTTATTTTTTCTAATATACTAAGTAAGAGACTATCTAATTCCAACGTAGCGTAGGATGTGATTAAAAAATCTCCAAAAAAATCGGGAGAGGTTGTTTGGTGCCCACGGCTATTGGTTAACGTGAAACGTCTATAACAGGGAGTCGCTTTTAGTGTTATTTCCGTTATTCTACGCAATGCCCCTCCCCCGCCGCCCCGCCCGGCCCCGATGCAAACATAAAGTCTTAGCAGCGAGCTGACTATATACGCTAAAGTTAAGCCAAGTCAGTGGCCTTAGGGCAGCTTAAAACACTGATCTCCGCAAACCTGTAGTTGAGCAGGGTGGTGGAGTATGCTCTAAACCCTTTCGATTGATGGGAGACCCGTATCCCAAAAGAGGGATGAGTATGGGTTGATGCCGATGTTACTTTGGATATTCCTCCTCAGTCGTTCACTCTTGACAGAGCGGTCGTGGTTTCACGATGATACGTCTCTGGATAACGCAGCTCTCGCGATTCGCCCCCACTTGTTGCGGTCTTCAGCATTACGGGAACATTGGACTATAGTATTTTGTGTGGCAGCCTTTATGCAGTCTGTCCAACGCGTAGGTGATCGACCTCTGGACCGCTTGCCCTCCACTTGCCCCTGGACAATGAGTCGTTCTATGGAGTTCTGGTTCCGAATTTTGGATATTAGACCCTAATAAATTTAAAATAAATAAGTATGCACAAAATGTTTCTCAATTAAAAGCGTAAAGAAACGTCACTTTCAAATAATTGCTTGTCTTGACCGGTCGTAGAAGCTAGACCCCAGTCTGACACAGAGTAATGGCGGCTCCACGTTCCTCATTCCAGTTTGATTTATTACTTCAATTTCCCTTCATTTATGTAGTCGATAATCCTGTTCGTCGAACTATTGTAAACGAGGCCTATATGAGCTAAAATTCTCGTGTAAAACGGAACTGTATTAGTATGTAAGCTAAAATTAAGGGCGGTAAAGAAATGTTTCTGCTCATCTTGTCCTTCTTATCAGGTAGACTCTACGTGTTGGAATATGATACAGTAATAGTGGAAAATGACACCTTTTCTTTCAACTCCAGAAGAGGAGTGTAATAGGAATTTCTCTCCCTTTCTGTTGGACATTTGTGAAGAATTTGTCATGCGTTTTTGGGGTGTAAGTGGTTCATCAATCTTTGAACCAAAGCCAACTTCACCGTGGTACACCCTGCTGATCGGCAAACGAAGCTCTGGCGAAAAGAGAGGTAGGGAGCGTAATTGGCTGCGGAATTCTGTGAGGTGGAGGTACATTCCCCAGTCGAGTAGTATATAACTCCCTTGAGGGTTGTTCTGTTCCTGCGAGTGAGTGAGGTCACCAGAAAGGAAGGAAATGCTGCGTTGGCAGCGGGGGTGGCGGCGCGCGAGCGATATTGATATTATGTTGCGAGCGTTAATATGGCTACGGTAACCGCTTCACTTCGGGCGGGCCGTATGCTTGTCTGCCTCCCGAAGTAGTATAAAAAAAAATGCGTAAAATTCATGCCGGGAAGGTGGTATAGAAATATATAGGTGGTATCGTGGACGTCAATACAGTATAACTTAAAACATAGAAACAGATTACGGCGATCAGTAAGTGTCAACAAATCATGATGGATGTATGAACTAAAATATATAAATATTAAATTTAAAAAATGATTATTGTTTATAATATTTAATAACAAAGATGACAAATTGATTACTAAATTTTTAATGATCACTTGCAGATTAAGATCATGAGTCGCATGTGGTACACTAATATTTTACAGAATGCATTACCTTGGCCCAATGACTAAAATGGAATGAAGGTAAAAAGTAAATATTAAAAACATCTACAATAAACCATCCAAATGAAAGATTTATTTATAAGTTTGTCACAAAAAACAATAACATTTTTCCGCCAAGTACCTACCAATACGTTAAAATTAACAATACAATGCTACGGCAAACTATTAATTACACCAAAGAACAATAAATATGACAAAACAAATCGTTACCACCCCAAAAGTATGTAAATTTATTTTGACAAACGGTTTAATTGTTAAAATTTAATTAATTACTTTGAAAATTGGGGTGTGGCCGCCCTAACACCGCTTATCTAGGCTACTTGCACTCGCGTTGATTGCAATATTTTAATTTATTCTGCATTCATTATTCCAGTGTTTTATGCTTATGGTGTAATTTTTTTAAACGTTATATTAATTTAACCTTCTGGGGTTTAAATGGGACGAGGACCCTCCACACATTCCCACCACTGTGTTTCCTGTGTAGCCAAGATTAACAGCGGAGATCTTCAAACAAGGCAATGAACTATGAAGTCCACAGCAGTCCCAGTAAAACTACGGCTGCCTTGGAATTCGTAACGAATTTAATCAGAAGAAATTAGTAGGAGTAGACTTTTTGGGGTTGTCCAAAGCCAACATCACCTGCATCACCTGCATGCAGACGCCATACTGACTGAAAATCGAGGCTCAGGCAAAAGATGCATTTATAACCTGCGCGACTGGGGAAGTACCTCCACCTTACAGAACATGGCATCTAAATAATAATTTCCTAATGACTTGCGGTGAGTGAGGTCACCTGGAATTAAAGAGTTGCTACGATGGCAATGAGGGTGGCACGAGAGCGAGATATTTCATGTTGCAAGCGTTTATTTAGCTTGGTAACTGCTCCATATCAGGCTAGCCGTATGGTTGTTTGCTGCCTGACGAAGTATAAAAAAAAATAAGAGTTACTTACTTGAAAACAAGTATTTAAAATCCCAAATTTATTCAACTTTCAAATTTGGATCAAAACACGAAAAAACATCACCCCTATCTTAATTTATTATACAGTCAGTATTCGATGAACAGGTACTAATAACAAACGTAGATAACTCAAAAAGAAGCGAAAAGTGCCAACAATATTTTATCGCGAACTTAAAGATCTTCAAGTTGTTACTTCAAATTAATTTCGTAAGACACCAAGTTTCATTGAAATTAGATCAACACTAAAGTAGAATTAACGTTAATGCGAATATACCTCTAAAAGTATTAAGTCGAATTCGATGCCCAACAAACTTTAAAATTGAGTTACCATTTCTTAGACATACCTACACATATCAAGTTTTATCAAAATGGGATATAGAAAACTAGCTTTGAACCAACAACATCAACAACCAACATCTTTGAACCAAAGCCAACCTCACCTGCACGTGGTGCACCCTGCTGACTGACAAACGATGCTCTGGTGAAAAGAGAGGTAGGGCGTAGCGTATTTTTTAAGCTGCCCGACTGGGTAAGTACCTCCACCTTATAGAATATCGCAGCCAAATAATAATTCCCTTGAGAGTTGTTGTGTTCCTGCGAGTGAGTGAAGTCACCATAAAGAAAAAAGGAAGGAGTTGACGACAGCAGCGCGCGAGCGCTATTTCATGTTGAGATTGTTAATATAGCTACGGTAACCGCTTTACGTCCACGGGGCCTTATAGTTGTTTGCGCGACACCCCCCAATGAAATGCGATATTCTGTGAGGTGGAGGTTATTCACTGCCGTCGAAAAAACGACAACATTAACGGGAAAATTAAACAAGACTCCTATTGGGCCGAACAGTCAAACGATAGCGCGATGTAAAATAACTACGCCATCTATTAGCGACAAAGCGAACTAATTTCAGCACTACCTCTATTCAATATTGTGATGTATCACATAAAAAATATATGCAATATGTTGTGACAGCTTCTGGCGTGCAAACTTCATATAACGTGCTCTCTTAGCATCGACCGGTTACTTGTCAAGTATTTCCTACTTCGCTCACGTAGTTCATTGCTTAAATTCATAGAAAACTTACTAAGAACCTATTCTTATATGTCAACTAAGTACAGAATATTCCTTGAGAATTATTATTAAGTCCCATGTACTTACCCCGACTCACTCAGCACACACACATTCAAAATTTTTCACAACTAGCTTACCTCACCCACACGCTCCATTCACACTGCAATCGCTCTGATACCTCTCACCATATTTTGTTATCAATCTGTCACACCGTAATTTCTTGTATCTTTTAGAATAAAATTCAGAAAATTCTCAATAGTAATGCTTAGCAAAACAACAATGTAAATGGAGGTCTGGTGACCGGTAACTCAGGTTTTCACCAAACCTACTTCAGGCACCAGTCTTTCACCACCTAGGCTGTATTATTTTGCGCTAAAATTGTAAGTACTTATATTTAAGACCTTTGTGTGGAGAAAATAAATAACTATTATTTAACATTAATGAAAATACTATTTTCTTGCCCGAGATCATTCACAGGAACACAATAGATAGGTGTTATTCCGCGAACTCATTGTGGAATAAACTCCCCATTGGCAGGGGCCAATGGGTCCCAAGAGTCTACAGTATGAGGTCCATAAAGAAAGGCGTTTTAGAGGGTCGGCAACACGCGGGTGATGACGGCTTATGTTTGTTTGTTTTTCCATCATATTTGTATTAAAAAAAATAACTCTCTAACAACGCTTACCTAACTAACTCAGTCTCCAAAATATTTTGTCACTAAAGTAGCACACAAGCACATGACCCGTATAATGGTAAGCACTCATATAAATCTATAGACGTTTACAATACCAGTGGAACTTTTAGCGAGTTGCTACTGTTGTTAAATAAACGTCCTAACTAGACTCGTCAGGTTCGTGGATCTGTCATTTCTTGTACTCTTTAAGTGTGCCTTTTTGGGCTACAGCACACCAGGGGCCGCTCAATACAGAACTGGCGCCGTTTACTACAACATAAACAATGACTAGAATAGAATCACTCCGTCTCTTCCCGTGGATGTCGTACAATGCGACTAAGAGAAATACATTATAAAACATCGATCAGGCCTCCCCAACCCGTCTGGCCAGCGTGAGGAGTATAGGCCAAGTCCTCGGTCATGTCTGTGACGGACGAGAGGGTCGTGCTCCTGTAGTGGAGACTTAAATGACCTGATGATGATGAAACAATGGCGTGGCGTCCGTTCAGCGTGTAAATAAGCATCTGTGCGCGCGGCGTCATACAAACTGTTCCAGATTCGTCTCAGAGGGGAGGTGAGGTCGACACGAGAGAGCGGCAGGGAGAGGTCATACTGTACGTAGTACTATTACTTATAATGTGGCTACTGCCATGTTTTCATCAGCCACTCCACGGCTAGGTTAAGGTAAAGATGATGACTAGCTTCTGTAAAATAATGCGCCTTAAAATAATCCGGTATATGAATATCCTCCGTGATGACTCCGTGGAAGGACTCCGTGGCACGTCTCGTAGTCCAGGGTAAAGTTGAAGGCACTAGACCACGTGGTAGGTCACACATGAGATGGACGGACCAGATTAAGGCCGCTACTGAGTGTTCGGTTTGCAAGTGCACCAGGAAAGCTGCAGTCCGTGATGAATGGCGCTGTATTGTCAAAATGATCACTCATCGTGATTCACAATGATGACCACGAGCACTCTGGCAAGAGT
The DNA here is from genome assembly GCA_937001555.2 of Hypsopygia costalis. NCBI lineage: Eukaryota > Metazoa > Arthropoda > Insecta > Lepidoptera > Pyralidae > Hypsopygia > Hypsopygia costalis. Next base: position 980,697 of record OW443325.2, read on the forward strand.
GTACCGACTAGGAAGAAGAAGATGTATATCCTCAAAAATAACGTCTATCACCAAAAAATAAACATCACTAATAAACACTTAACTACAGATAAATCAAAACTGTATTAAATAGGCAGTGCCCCAATCTCGGCTAACAATGGCATCAATTAATCAGCGCCCCAAAAAATGACACAACACCAACTTAATCAATCCGCCATCAATGACCGTGATGGATGTCGCCTTAATTAACGCACTGGCACGTGATGTCACAATGGCGTATGTACAAAAAAAAATATTTCCTGCATTCAACGTACCTCCAACAAACAAAAATACTTTCAACATAGTACAGCTAGTTGAATAGAATAAAATAGAATAATTTATTTGTTAGACTTAGGTGGTATATATACATTATTGAGATGTTGGTTTACATTCATTTTGAACGGACTTCAAAAAAGGAGGAGGTTTTCAATTCGACTGAATATTTTTTTTTTATGTATGTTATTCGATATCTTTGCGAATTGTGAACCGATTTTCATATATTTTTTTTTATTTGAAAGGGTATGATTGCAAGGTGGTCCCATATTCACCAAGTCAGGATCTGATGATGGGATGCCAGGGAAATCAAGGGAAACCCTTAAATTTTATAAGCACGTATGGTCAAATTATTATTTTTTTATTTTGAAAGGGTAATTTCGAGGTGGTCCCATATTCACCAAGTCAGGGTCTGATGATGGGATCCCAGAAAAATCGAGGGAAACCCTTAAATTAGCCCTGTGGTTGTCAGCTGAATATAATTGTGCCACTCCATTGCTCTGCTCTGGATATCGTACAAGGCGACTAAGGAATCTTGTGTCACGCAATAACTTTTCTCCCGGAAGGCAGCAGCGTCTGCCGGGGTATTCCACCAATAAGCTGCGCTTGCCAACTGAAGTCGGTTTCAATTTTTTTTTAAATCATTGTTCTTTATGTTTTGCTCTCAGGCACAAATATTTAAAATTTCCTTACAATGTCAATCAATATCATGTGAGGTTTATAAAAATCTACAATTAAAACTACTTACAATATTACACAATACATATTATAAACAATCTAAACATTATAGGCACAATAGATTCAGTACGTCTTGATATTTAAATACGAAATATTAGGTTGGGGAAAAAGTCTTTTCGTATTTTATATGAAAATTCAAAACATTTTTTAATAAAGTTTATTTACATTTAACTAAAGTATGTAGGTGCCATTATGTTCGATAACTTTTTGTCATCTTGTAGGTAGAGACATGATCCCATTACTATAGAAATTTTGGGACTTCTGTTCAAAAAACCGCGACAAGTGGTTTTGGCAGTCTTCTCGTGATGTTAACCTGACATTGCCTAAAGAATTCTTAAGAGACCGAAATAGGTGGAAATCAGAAGGTGCAAGGTCAGGACTATACGGCGGATGCATTAACACCTCCCAGTCAAACTCTCTTAATTTTTGCTGAGTGGCTAAAGATGTGTGAGGTTTAGCGTTATCATGATGAAAAATCACACCCCTTCTATTAATTAATTCCGGCCGCTTTCTCTCAACTTTTTGCTTTAATCTCATCAGTTGTTCACAGTAGAGTTCAGAATCGATAGTCCTGCCTGGCGGTAACAGCTCATAATGAATATCTTCCCTTCCAATCCCACCATACACACAGCATCACCTTGTTGCGGGTTAACCCGGGTTTCGCCAGAGTCTCTGAAGCCTGGCCGGTCTTTGACCACGACCTTTTTATGCGCCAAAACTGTTATGTGGTCAATTCCTAGTTCTTCAGCTACGTCGTAACTACTGATATGCCGATCTTGCTCCACTTTTTCAGAAATGGCATCCATTTTATCCGTAACAGGGCGACCAGAGCGACGTGCATCTTTGACATCAAAATTTCCGGATTGAAATCGCTTAAACCAAATTTGTGCTACTCTCACAGACACTGCACTAGGTCCATAATAATCACAAATTTTTTTCGCAGCTTGCGTCGAATTTTTACCTTTTTTGTAGTAAAATTTTAAAATGTATCGAATTTCTTCATTAGATTCACTCATCTTGACAGTAAAAAAAACAAATGAAAATCACACATTTACCTAATTTGAATTTGGAATTATCTTTTTTAAAATTTAAACTTTTTATATATATCAAAACCTGCTAGATACAAATGGTATAACCAAAGAGATTTTATTACAAGTTCATACATACTATAATGCGAAAAGACTTTTTCCCCTACCTATTATATATATGTGAAATATAAATATGTTGAAACGAATAAACATTGAAATAAATACAAGTGAACTTTAGTATCAATGATGTACAATGCACTTGATCAGCAAATTAATTGAATGAATATTTTGTAGTGTTTTTCGTTCTTTGCAACACAAGGTGTATTTGTGCAATGCTACCTTATCTGTAGAAGTACATATTCGGGATAGTTCTGATTTCTTTGATAGACCAAGAGTACCTACAGCAAACATTGAAATTATTTAAAGTAGGTCGCGCATGTGAAGTTCAAATTGAGTTGGATAACATTCAAAGTTGATGGCGAAACCGTCGAAGATGTTGTCGAAATTTTAAAACATTTTTTCATTCAATAAAAGGCAAATATAATTATATATTTATTGCAGGTGATGTGTAGCTTTTATATTTTTATTATTACCTACCTTTTTCTTCTAACAAATTTATTTAACGGAATTTTTAATTTACATTTACCAAATACTAATTTGAATTCTATAGATTGATCGCAAAACGTTGAAGCGACGGATATAATAAATTAAACCCCATTTTCTCAAAACAAGACTTGCTACACTGTGCCCTTCAGATGGCTGTTAGCAATGTTACTATCGCAAAATGGACTTTAAGAGCTAGGTTACAAGGTGCATGTCAATAAAGCGTTTCCCGCATTTATAGCCGTCGGCTATTTAACGATGTTTTCGGAGTGAGCGGTGGAATAGGAGCTTTATTTTGTGAGGGATAAGGATAGAGTAGTCGTGATACTTTGTCGCTCGATTAATAATATGGATAAATAGAGTTGATAAACTGATCATATGGTTGGCGTTAGCAGACAAGACTGACTCAAATGAGGCATATAATAATCATTTACCTGTTACACTTGTGTTAGTTACCATTATTGTTTATTACTTAGTAATGAGTCATATAGTATCGTAAATGCAGTCGTCGACAAGCCTTATTCATCCAACCTCCCCTCAATCGAAAGGGCTTAGACCATACTCTACCACGCTGCTCAACTGCGGATTGGCGGAAGCCATTGTGTTCAAGCCATATAAAGGCCACTGACTTTACTAATCGATTGTCATTTAATGACCACAGCCGGGACCGACGCGACGGCTTAACGTGCCCTCGAAAACACAGACGATATCGAAATAAATAGACCCATTAATGGACAAGCTACACGCGTAAATGTTGTAAAGGAGTGAAAATGGTTACCACCATTTTTTTTACTACGTCGGGTGGCAGACAAGCATACGGCCCGCCTGATGTGAAGCGGTTACCATAGCCATATTAGCACTCGCAACCAAATAAAATGTCGCTCGTGCAACGTCACCCCCGCTGCCATCGCAGCATCTCCTTCCTTTCTGGTGACCTCACTCACTCGCAGGAACACAACAGCCCTCAAGGGAACCGTTATTTAGCTGCGGTATTCTGTGAGGTGGAGGTACATTCCCCAGTCGGGTAGCTTGCAATTACGCTCCCTACCTCTCTTTTCGCCAGAGCTTCGTTTGTCAGTCAGCAGGGTGCACCGCGTGCAGGTGAAGTTGGCTTTTATTCAAAGATGTTGATGAACCACTTACACACCAAAAGTCTTTAGAGCCAAAGTCATTTTTACCTGTACTTGGTGCATGCTGTCAATTAACAAAGGAGATTATGGCAATAAAGAGCTATCGGTAGAGTCTATAGAACCTGACTGGAAAATTTTTGGGCTTGCTGGATTACACACCGGGCGCTGAATTCAGTGGTGCGGAACTGTAGATAGCTGAAAACCAGTAAGTGACATTGCGTTCGCACGAAAACGCTCCAAAATTTTATGGTGCCGGTTTATTCCACTGGTTTTATAGTTATTCCTAACGGAACCGAAGTAAATACGACAAATTTGGAGTGCAAGAAGCTCACCACAATCTTTACAGCCAAAGCAAACTTCACCTGCACGTGGTGCACCCTACCGACTAGCGGAAGAGGCTTGGCAAAGAGTAGAGTACAGTATACATATTTACAAGCCTGATTATATATATAAGACTGGGGAAGTACCTCCACCTCACAGAATACCGCATCCAAATAACAATTTCTTTAAGGGTAGTTGTGTTTCTGTGAGTGAGTGAGGTTACCAGAAAGGAATGAGTTGCTGCATTTTGCAGCGGGGATGGCGTCGCGCGAGCAATATATCATGTTGCGAGTGTTACTATGGTTATGGTAACCGCTTCACATCTGGTGGGCCGTATGCTCGTCTTCCTCCCGAAGTAGTATAAAAATAAAGTTGCCAAGCTGCCACCCTTGTGTTGGCTACCCATGCCACCCATGTGCAACTCCGTATCACCAACTCTTTGGATTGATTACCATTTATTGACAGATGACTTTCGGAGACAAGGTATTGTCATAATAATTATACATTAATAGTAATTTATGAAACTGTTGCATAATAGGGGTCTGAAAATACGAGTGTGAGTTTATCGTATAGTAGTTGTGATAAAGGATCACACGAGTATTTTAACTCCTAATTATGTGCAGTTTCATACACTACTTTATCTAATCTCATGAAATAGATGATATTAATATTTTAAATAAAACCGTGAAAGTTAATTTAACAGCTTTATTTCTTACTTATAAATCCATTTGTAGATCGCATCGTAGGCGCTATTATCATATCATAGCGTTCACAGATTTTTTTTTGCAAAGTTGCAATGCATTTGTATTGCAATCTGCTTAATATAGCTAAACCCAGGATTGAATCTATATCGAAATAGAAAAAAAAATATTTTCGATACAGTTGTCCTTAATGGATCGGAAAGAAACTTTTTAAATTTATTTTGATGGCTTGTGCGTAAAAGACTGACATTAATATTCTGTGTTTAGTTTTTTAATCTCAAAATTTCAGTATGAGAGTACATTATGGTACAAGTGTGTAATGTTGGTGATTACCGCTGAGGCGCCAATGGAGACCCGAGCCTTTAGGCGAGGGTCTTAAGAGAGCCGAGGACGGTAATCATCAATACACACGTGTACCATACGACGTTTTTCAACACACTTGTGAAGAAAATAATACTAAAAAAAAAAACGAAAAATTTTTCGCAATGGCGGGAAAAAATAATCAGGTTTATAAAAACCAATAAAAATATGCATGCGCAGATAACATGGCGATCGGCCATAGACTAAAAGAATGAGGTTTCATTTTTTTGCTTTTTGCGGATAGCGTTTTAGCCACGTACAAAATGGGGAATATAAAGATTTCTTTATTACAGAGAAAACAAAAGTTATATTTGAGTGAAACTTTTATTTATTAAACACATACATAGGTGAAATTATCAGGCAACTTCGTATTTAATGTTGAACACGATCTTTTTTGTATCGAAACTTTTTTAAGAACAAAGCAACTCAACCAATAAAAAAAAACTTTATAACTCACTTGTGAATAATAGCAATGAAAAAGTCACAGTTTGATTACAGGTGTCATTATGTGCCAAATTGCGGTGAAATTAGAGCCACTTTATGAGCGTTGAGTAGTGTAGTTGATAAGTGTGTTGAAAATTTATTTTAATAAATATGTTTGTAACTTTATTAGTGGTATTGTTTGTAAGAATTGAGAATTATTCAATAACTAGCGGTCCCGATAGACGTTCCCCTGTCTTCCTAACTATGAATATTAATTCGAATTGGTTTCGCGCACGCTGTCAAATGATTGACAGTTCTGTCAAACGCCATGAAGTTCAATTCATCATCATCATCATCAGGTCATTTTAGTCTCCAGTACAGGAGCACGACCCTCTCTCGTCCGTCCCAGACAGAAGGAGGATTTGGCCTACACTCCCCACGCTGGCCCGACGGGTTGGGGAGGCCTGATCGATATTTTATAATGTATTTCCCTTAGTCGCCTTGTACGACATCCACGGGAAGAGAACTGTCTTCTAATCTAGTCTGCCGGAAACCACACGGCCACGGAAGTTCTATTACTGACATGTACGAGTAATGTCATTCAAAGTTCTTAAATTTTCTAATATTCCGCTCAACTTATTTTTTTTCTTCTTTTATGTTAACCTTCTCCTGACAAAAACAAATACAACAAAAAAAGAATTAGCCAAATTGTTCAGTTTCAGAAAAGTTCAGACGTACATTTATATATATATATATATATATATATATATATATATAGATTTCATAATTTGCTCGCCAAAACAAATTCATTCGTATTTCTAACTCGGCTGCGCTGTATAGTTTATCGTTTAACTATTAACTCATACTGTCTTATATAATTAAAGCTGTAAATAAACCGTATCATTCGTTACCGTGTAGGTAATGGGTTTGTCTCAAGCGAAGTGGTTTAGTTACAAATCAAATTCGTGTTGATTGTTTCTACAGTTTAACAAAAATCGCTAAGAGTTGGATCCGCGTTTGATACAGTTGGATTTACTCTGATTCAGCAAAAATCCAGCTGGATTGAAATTGCTACTGGATCCAGTAGCAATTAAAAAAAATATCGTTTCATTTTATTATTTTCCTAAATAGAAGTGTCTATTCAAGATATTAGCCAAATTAAAAGTAGGCTAAGGGTTTGTAGTCAAAAGTTTAATTTAGCGTTTTATTAATTGAAAACGTTGGCAAATTAATTAACATGGGAGATCGAAATTTACTCGGAACGTTACAAAATTCAAGGTCAGGTAAATGTAAAGCAAGTATTTCTTTAATCTTGATAGATATCAGATTGTCGATCTTGATGTTTTCAATTTCGTCATGAATGGGCCGCAGTCTAAAGATATTCTAAAGTCTAAAGATAGACTTTTAATTCGACTCAGTAAATAGAAAGCAACAAATGTCAAAACGCAATATACCTAATGTTAAAAATTTTACCTTAAGTTATCTTTGAGCATCACTGATGTATAGTAATCAGCATAATCCAGAAGGTAGATGTAATTTATCTTACGTCATCGAACACGAATTAAACGCTCTTTTATACTTATGGATCACACAAACCTATAAAAGTTTTGACTGATAAAGGAGCAACTTACTAAGTAAAGATAAGAATACATATTTTTTTTTTATTTATAAAACTAGGTACGTCTTAAAATCACTTAGTTAGTTTAATGACGCAAAATGTTGGTACTTGGTAGCGGAATATCATCCTTCAGTATTGCTATTTTCTGATGTGGTGATTGTTTTCCATCAGGTGATCCACTGGTTTGTTTAATGTTATTAAAAAATCCCTGCTTCGCTCATATGCTATTTTTCGGAGATTGGCAACATTAAGTAAGTGGTAAATACAGATATTTACCACTTACTTAATAGATTAATTAGAATATATCGTATATACCTATCAATCTTAAAAAAGTGGTTAATTGACAGTTAAAACTGCATCAAAATCCATCGCTTGGATTTAGAACAAACAAACTTGAAATTTGTGGAAATTTACTTCGTTTTATAATATATAGATATGACTTGGCGTAACTTACAGCTGCCACATAGACTATAAAGGAGCAGTAGGTATGTTTGCTGAACATTATGTAAATAGTTCATTAAAATTCTGAGAGGCAGATAAAAATCGGTTAAGACGAAAGGCGCCACCTGTCTGCAGTTGCCGGCGCGAAAATGGGCCAACCTGGGTAATTTACATAGTATAATAAATGTCGGTAGGTGGCATTAGCAGGCATTGATGTACTGAATGTGAAACGTGCCTAAAATAACGGAATTCATTATTTTTAAGCTTTTGATCTAAAATGCTTTGAAAAAGTTAACCCTTTGTATCCCATGATCTTACATATTTATAAAATAAGTAACGCCAAAGTTATTTTTAATCTATAATAAATTACGTGTTTTTTTAGAAAATTTGTATTTTTGATATTCCTTTATTTATTTTGTATTTTTTTATACCACTAAAGTGGCAAACAAGCATACGGTCCGCCTGATGGAAAGCTGTTACCGTAGTCTATGGGTGCCTGTAATACCAGGGACCGATCTTGTAAAAACCTCATCATACCCTTTTTGAGGAACCCCACGCTGTAGACTCCTGAGAAAATCTCGACAGGAACTTCATTTCTCAGCATGACAGTACGCGGGAGAAAACTTCTCTGGAACTGCACAGTACGCGACCACTTGGACTCCAATGTGTGAGGATAAATTCCCTGTCGATGGCGAGCGGTGCGACTGTAGAAGGAGGCCGTGGAATCATGTCAAACAACTCCACTGAACACACCCCATTGTACAATCGGTAGAAGACACAAAGGGATGCAAAATCTCTTCTCAGACTTAACGGTTCTAAACCGTGTGTCAGTTTGGGATCTTCAACAATCCTCACAGCACGCCTTTGAATTGAGTCACAAGGTGCAAGCTGGTATGTAGGCGCGCCCATTCATACATGACAACAGCACCCCATATGTGGCACATAAGAATTGAGGGACATGTGACATACCTGTAACACTTAGTTAGTAATGATACTTTTTTAGGGTTCCGTACCCAAAGGGTACAAAGGAACCCTATTACTAAGGCTCCGCTGTCCGTCTGTCACCAGGCTGTATCTCATGAACCTTGATAGTTAGTCAGTTGAAATTTTCACTGATGATGTATTTCTGTTGCCGCTATAACAACAAATACTAAGAAATAGAATAAATTAAATATTTAAGGGGGCTCCCATACAACAAACGTGATTTTTTTGCTCGTTTTTGCTCGGAATTGATAACGGCAATAGGTAGACGTTAGAAATACTCACATAATATTTAGTTTTATATTCACGTTAAAAATATATAATTAAATAAAAATAAAACAAATATTTAAATGGGGCTCCCATACAACAATCGTGATTTTTTTGCCGTTTTTATAGATAATGGTACGGAACCCTTAGTGCGCGACTACTACTCGCACTTGGCAGATTTTTTTTTTTCAATATCCAACTATTATCTGCATAAGAGCAATTTGCAACACAGCGCCAGATATATCTTGTCGTAAATACTTCAAGGAATTAAAAATCTTACCGTTACCTTGTCTCTATATACTCGAAATAACTAGATATGTTAAACAAAATTATCAAAACTTTCAGGAAGCTAAAGATGTGTACCCGCCTAATACCAGAAATCCCAGTAGGTTGGTCCTTGATACCATCCCTCGAACTAAACGACTGCAAGATAATTCGTATGCAACGTGCATTAAGGTTTATAATCGGATACCTAGCTCCATAAAGCAGCTCCCAGTATGCATATTTGGAAAAGCACTCCGGAATTGGTTGCACGAGAAAATGTTTTATTCGATAGGGGAATTACTCGAAGCATGACAATACTGTTATCGATTTGATTGACATTTAAATCATTTAATATAATTACATTAGCAAAAATAAAGATACTAATAATATCCATCTGGCTATGACTTTAAAATTGAAATTGTTAATATTACTATTTCTGTTTAAATTGCCATATTTGACAAATTTATTTATTTAACTTAATTGGTATATTTGCATGCCTAAATATTTTTGGCAAATGTGATAGATCAAACAGCTAATATTATTTGTACACCTATATACCTACATTTAAGCAATTAAATGATTCTATTCTATTCTTATCAATATTTAGGTAAGGTACTTTATAAAGTTCTTACCGTAGACCATAGCATATCCATAGTCTAAGGCGACCGTAGCCTGTCCTTCATCATCAGGTTATTTTAGTCTCCACTACAGGAGCACATCCCTCTCTCGTCCGTCCTAGACGGAAGGAGGATTTGGCCAACACTCCCCACGCTGGCCATACGGGTTGGGGAGGCCGCCTGCAGCCTGCCCTTAAATGGGTTTATTTATCTAGAGCTCCTCCGTGCTTCGGAGGGGCTCGAACCGTTATATGGTTATACCGTAGATGACAGTCGTTAAGCCAAGTCAGTGGCCTTTAGGCGGTATGAAAACACTGGCCTCGGCCAACCCGCAGTTGAGTATGCTCTAAAGTTCTACACCCCTTCGATGAGGGGAGACCAGTATCCCAGCAGTGGGATGAACGAGGGTTGATGACATAAAGCTCTACTAGAAAACGTCATCGGTTTAGGGAGAAAAACTATTTTCTTTGCATAATTAAAATTTTACACAATTAACGACTTGCCGGCAACGCTGCCAAAATTTTGTTTCAATAACAAACCACTAACTTCACCTCAGTTTATTATGGCATATTTTTCCGGCAATACGTATAAATTTACTATATCTGTATAATGGCCGTGTGGTTTCCGGCAGACTAGAATAGAATCTCTCCGTCTCTTCCCGTGGATGTCGTACAAGGCGACTAAGGGAAATACATTATAAAACATCGATCAGGCCTCCCCAACCCGCCAGCGTGGGGAGTGTAGGAAATCCTCCTCCTGTCTGAGACGGACGAGAGAGGGTCGTGCTCTTGTAGTGGAGACTAAAAATGACCTGATGATGTTGATATCTGTATAAAGGACATAAATTATAGGGTTCAGTAGGTTAATTTTTGGCATCGATCGTAGATGTTTGTTTGTTAGGTACATTACAAGAGCTAAACAATGGTAAAAAAGTGGCGTGTGGCTGTGTCACAGACACGGCCGTGTGTTGTACGTGAATATAACGTTATGCACTAAAATTATCTCAAAATGGCAGCGCTTCCCCCTCCCCCGCACGTGATGTTCCATAGTCCTTACTTAGCGTAATAAATTCTTTGATCTTTCATGTATCCAGTGGTGTGATTGAATTTTGGATGTAGAGAATAGATTTGAAACTAAAACGCCAAACTGTGCTTTGGTTGACACCCGTCGTCAAAAAACTCATGTCTAAAAGAGATAGAGCTAAAATTAAATTGAGACACGATCCTTCTGTGGAAAACCGCGGCACGTTTGTTAAATTGCGCAATCACTGCAATAGAGTCGTCAGGGATGCGAAAAGACAGCATATTAATTCTTCACTAGAGAGCTGTCCCGCGGACAAAATGTGGAAATTTCTGCGAAGCATTGGTGGGGGCAAAGATCGGCTTAGTTCTAGTGGTGATTTAGACTTAAATAAACTGTATCCGCCGCATTTGTTATCATAACATTTTTTGCATTGCCCCCGTATGACAGCAAATCGAGACTACAAAAAAAAATATTCACGTCACCAAGGCTACAGGCCTCTTATGCTTATCGATAAGAACTTAGTTAAGCCTGTAGATTCGTGACGTCGGGCGGCAGTGAAGCATAAGGCCCGCTTGATGTGAAGCGGTCACCGTAGTCAAATCATCGCTCGGGCTCTGCCACCTTCGCGGCTAACGCAGCAACTCCATTCTTTCTGGTGACCTCTACACACGCAGGAACACAACAACCCTCAAGGGAATTGTTATTTGACTGCGGTATTCTGTGAGGTGGAGGTATTTCCCCAGTCGGTGAATAATTTAAAACGTAAACAGGTGGAAGTACATTTGGAGTTAACTGGAATAAGCCTGTTACTTGCAATTATTGTTAAGTATAGCAAATGTCCTTTGATTGGAGATTAACCCAATTTTCAGCGAAACCGAGGTTAAGTGAGTTATACGGGTCGTTCAGTTGTAATTATAACGGGGGTATATAAGCTATTGTAGGGACCGCCCTATGTATACTGTATCTTGTATATTATGAAGGTTGCATAGTGGGCACTTCAATATGACACTTTGTTTTTATATAACGTCGGGTGGGCTTGTCTACCACCCGACGTATTATAAAAAAAAATGTTTCGACTCGCCTGATGTGAAGCGGTTACCGTAGTCATATTAACACTCGCAACATAAAATATCGCTCGCGCGCCGCCATCCCCGCTGCCAACGCAGCATCTCCTTTCTTTCTGGTGACCTCACTCACTCGCAGGAACACAAAAACTCTCAACGGCATTGTTATTTGGCTGCGGTATTCTGTTAGGTGGAGGTACATTCGCCAGTCGGGTAGCTTACAATTACGCTCCCTACCTCTCTTCCTTCGGATATTTCACCATCATTTAATTGAACCGACAGATATACAAGGCACAGCACTGACGGTTATGATCGTCTTACATAGGACTTGGAGGGGAACGTACCTTTTACGGCCCCTGTGGTAGGTGCTCCGGGGCGTACAGTACAATCGACAAGACGTGAACTCTGAGTTATGCTGACCGCAAAACGGAAGAAAAAATATTGCAAACTGCTTTCATTGCCTTCACATTTGTTCAACTCTTTTTCTTCATACTGGCAAATATTTATTTATACCACTGAAGTGGCAACCAAGCACATGGCCTGGCTAGAAAGCAGTTACCGTAGCCTATAGACGCATGCAACACCAAAGGCATTACTTTTTTTTCGTCGGGCGGCAGTCAATCATACCCCTGGCCTGATGTGAAACGATTAGCGTAGTAAAATTATCACTCGCGCGCTGCCGCCACCCAGATATACAATGCGAAACAAGTGTACGACCAGCCCTTTACCACCATCTCTTATTGCGATTCAATAACTGGATAGAATGCTTATTCATACCAATGAATAAGCGACTTTATTTCAAATTTTTCGGATCTTCGCATAAGACAGCCCTCTTACCACCATCTCTTATTGCGATTCAATAACTGGATAGAATGCTTATTCATACCAATGAATAAGCGACTCTATTTCAAATGTAATAGAGTCGATTATTCATTGGTTTATTCATTGGTATGAATAAGCATTCTATCCAGTTATTGAATCGCAATAAGAGATGGTGGTAAGGGGGCTGTCTTATGCGAAGATCCGAAACAATTAAGATTGCGTTAGCTAATTCGATTGCATTTTATGCTACAATTTTAACATAATAAGCAATAAATTCTTAATGTTAAATCTACAAAAAGCTTAAGTAATATAATCGAGTTATCGCTAGGCACCACCAAGTCGGAAACAGGAAGCTCCCGTCACCCCCGACGTTTAATATCGAAGAGTACTCGATTCTAAATTCCCGCTACGAATCGGCTGAAATAGAAGCCTTGTATAATCGAGCCAGTTTCAGTGACGAGAGCGGTGACAATCGAATTTAATATGGATCACTCTTGAGTTTCAACTGCGTAAACAATTCTCAGTATTTTTGAAGTTGGAAATATATTAAATGGTATTATTTCATGGAAAGCTTCTGTAGCGTCAGTAAGTAAATGGTAGTGTTTTTAAAAGCTTTTATTTAGTTTGATCGCGGTGACTGTAATGAAATCTTCGAAGTAAAATTTGACGCTTCTCAGTGTCTCATTGAGCTGAATGTTAGTTGCACACTCATTTGGTTCTCGTGATAATATACGACTAAATGCTGCCATTTGTAATCCATTGTGGCTGCACGCACAAAAAGGTATGACTCACGTTTCACCTGAGCCGAGTTTGCAAGCGGGAGCGCGGAACGCTTGTGACGCATCTGTCTCTCTTCCACTCCATCGGCCGATGTTTCTTTATGACGTTATCACGTAAAATTATTGGCCGTAAACCTATTTTACAGACCAACAAAGTAAGTTAAGTTCTATTTTTAAAGTAAGTATCTATTGTTTGTGCTTCTCAACAGGGAGTTCATTCCACAATAAACAAATAAATAAAATAAATATTGTCAGACAAATTACACAGCGCCATCTAGCCCCAAAGTAAGCGAAGCTTGTGTTATGGGTACTAGACTAACTAATAAACATACGTAAATACATCTTTTTTTTTTGTAAATACATACATAGAAAATGATACATAGAAAACGCCCAGACCAAGGCAAACAGACATGTTCATGCACACAAATGTTTATCCTGTGTGGGAATCGAACCCACGAGCGTTGGTGTCGAAGCCGCGTCATTGACAGCTACGCCACCGAGCTCGGCACAATGATGGATGAACCTCGAATGCGACAATTTCTACCAAACTACATCAGCATTCGCGGAATTATCAACAAAAAAACAAATACAAAAAACACGTTAACGATAAACAGAAGTGGGGCACCCGACACATAAACACGTGTTTTAGTGTGTTTTTATGTTGAACAGTAAAACTGTCAGAGTGTACAATTAGCCGGAGGGTGCGTCGACGTATCTGTGAAATTTTATTTATTTTTGTAACCGTGACCGTCAGGACAAAAATAGTCTATATATTGAAACGATGTTAAAGAGATCCAAAAAACCGATGTTATCTCCTCCGGCCTTTTCCCATATCTATTTGGGCTCTCCTAATCTTTCGTCTCCAGAGTGATCTACTCTGTGCCGTTAATGGATCTGTGTTGGATTTCTCCAGGTCTTTCTTTACGACGGATATCCATGATAATAGGGGTCTACCGCGGCGTCTTGGTTACGATTTCAGTTCGAGCACTTTTCTCGTCATGCGGTTCTCTGGTCTCCTCATCACATGACCATACTAGCGAAGTCGTGTTTCTGCCAGCTTTTCGATTATAGGTGTAGGTGAAAAACCGATGTTATGGAGGTTATAAAACTACATACAAATATATTGGGGTGTAAGTGATGCATCAACATCTTTGAACCAATGCTAAACTCACCTGCACGTGGTGCACCCTGCTGACTGACAAACGAGGCTCTGGCGAAAAGAGAGGTAGAGCATATATTTTTTAAACTGCACGACTGGGGAAGTACCTCCATCTCACAGAATACTGCAGACAAATAACAATTCTTTTGAGGATTGTTGTGTTCCTGCGAGTGAGTGAGATCACCAGAAAGCAAGGAAGGAGTATAGGCTGGCAACGGATCGGCGACCCCTTGGTGTTGCTGATCTCCATGGGCGGTGCGGTGGTGTTTGCTTACCATCAGGTAGGCCATATGCTCGTTTGCCCCTCTCACATAAAAAAAATACTATTGATCGAAGGGCGTATGTAGTACAGCAAGGTGATCCCTATTAATTAGTGAACATACAGCTCTGTGGATTTCAACAATAACTTTCTTACTTAAAAATAAAATCACCAACCATGGAGAGACTAAATGTGTAAACAGTGAGGCTTAGTTAGGAGTACTAGGCCGGATTCTAGCCCACTCTATTCTAGCCCACTCTATTCTAGCCCACTCTATTCTAGCCCACTCTATTCTAGCCCACGGGGCCGAAATCGAGGTTGTGTGGAGCGATAGCGTAGATTCGCTGAGTGTATATTTTCCATTGATTTCAATGGAAAATGTATTTGACGATCATTCCTCAAGGACATGATGGATCTTATTTTTTTTTCGACACAAACCTCAAGCATGTCGAGGTCTTTAATTGTGACAAGTTTCATCAAAATCGGTTCAAAGGTTTTTGAGCCTATTAATTTCCAAGAATGACTTTTCGGCGTATATAATTGCCACCGCTCGCTCTACTCAATAATCATAACCCTCCTTTGTGTTTTTTGCTTCGACGTAGTCGGATAAAAACAATACTTTTTTTTATACTACGTCGGGTGGCAGACAAGCATACGGCCCGCCTGATTACCGTAGCCATATTAAGAATACCGCTCGCGCACCGCCAGCCAGCCAGTCCTTCCTTTCTGGTGAGCTCATTCACTCGCAGGAAACAACCCTCAAGGGAATTGTTATTTGGCTGCGGTATTCTGTGAGATGGAGGTACATTCTCCAGTCGGGTAGCATACAATTACGCTTCCTACCTCTCTTTTGAGCTTCGTTTGTCAGTGAGTATGGAGCACCGCGTGCAGGTGAAGTTGACTTTGGTTCAAAGACAGAACCACTTACACTCCAACACAAACAATATTTTTCCTAAAAAAAACACTATTTTTCTTATTTAATTTTCACATAAGTACCCGAATAAACCCATTTACCAGTTGTCTAATACTAAATACACATACTTTGGAACACTTCGCTTAACTCTATAAGAAGAGCTAATGCCAACCAAACACGGCCTGTTTACGTTACCAACTTGCTAAGTTGATTTGTTGTTTTAGGTCAGTCTTGTACCAGGACTCCGCTGCCGGCCAGGGGGCTTCGGTCCGTGATTTGTGGATAAATGACGAAGTAAAATAACCACCAATATTAGATAATTAATAAAATTTATAACTTGAAATTAAGTTTTAAAATTCTAAATTGAAGAAACCAAGACATATACTTTTATACAAGGCATATACTTTTTCAGCCAAATAACAATTCCTATTGGCCTAGAGGATTGTTGTGTTCCTACGAGTGAGAGAGGTTATCAAGAAGAACGGCGAAACAGCTAGGGAAGCGGGACGCGCGCTATACTTTATGTTGCAATCGTCTATGGGTCACGGTCACCGCTTCACATCAGACGGGTCGCACGCTTGTCTGACATCCGATATAATATAAACAAATTCTATACACGTTATAGTATACCAGGTTCTAACCCCTGTTACCTCCGTACCTTAGAATCGTGGACAAGTACCGAAAATAACTCTACGCCCAAAAAATAAAGACTCCACAAAAACAGCATCGATCACGATTGCCGATGACGCGTGTTAAACGTCAATTGCAGTCCCGTATCGTCCCCGCCGCGTCCCCGCGTCGTCCCCGCGTCATCCCGCGGCCCACGCGTCATTACCGCCCCTCAAATAAACATTGTTTTTAACGTTATTTTTACGTTCCGAACTCATATAAACATTTTCTACGTATATTTTACATCCGACTCATTTACGTAGGGTGATGACGATGGACCATTTGTTAGAATTGATGATGTTGGAAAGATAAATTATGGATGGAATTCAGTACATTTTATTCGAAACAGTCTCTAAACCCTCTATAGTCCCACTGGCGCGGGCAGTACGTTGGCTTGGCTTGTAAATCTACCTTAAGTTTGGAATCGTTAACCTAAGGCTGGGTTTACAATTAGTAGGAGCCAAATTTCACTGCCTCAAATCAAATCAAATCAAAATATCTTTATTCCTTGGACTTTATAAAGCACTTGGAAACGTCATACAAATTAAATATAAGAACATGTATCATAATCATTACTACTCTAAATCCGCAGTGCACATTCAGATCATCCGCAGATTCACTTTCATCACACTATCTTGAATGTGAAAGTGAATTTAAGTGCCAGTTCCGGCGACGGGGCTTCTTGAGAAGAACTGGCAAGTACAATGAGATACCCCGATAGCTCACTGGTACATCAGCCGCAGGATATCGAGTGACTCTTCACCCGATGTTCGAAAAGCCAATGAACCTGATATTCAGCGATGATTGTTCTGAAAAAATGTGCAGCTGAGTTGTCTCGGGTATTAACTGGCCTCTATCGTCTTTCGTACTCTACCAGATTCCGGAGGCTTAGCGAAATGCAAATTTTCAGCCGGTTCCCAAAAAGAGAGAACGTTCTTACCCATCAAATTACCGCCCCATTGCTGTAACCTCAGTGTTGTGTAAATTCAAGGAATGGATCTTGATGCTTGTTGAAGGTGCTTGTACAAACGAAAATCAATCTAAAGGTGACTTCGCGTACGACTTATTTAGACTTTTTTTTTTTATACTACGTCGGGTGGCAGACAAGCATACGGTCCGCCTGATGTGAAGCGGTTACCGTAGCCATATTAACGCTCGCAACATATCGCTCGCGCGCCGCCACCCCCGCTGCCAACGCAGCATCTCCTTCCTTTCTGGTGAACTCACTCACTCGCAGGAACACAACAACCCTCAAGAGAATTGTTATTTGGCTGCGGTATTCTGTGAGGTGGAGGTATATTCCCCAGTCGGGTAGCTTACAATTACGCTCCCTACCTCTGTTTCCGCCAGAGCTTCGTTTGTCAGTCAGCAGGGTGCACCGCGTGCAGGTGAAGTTGGCTTTGGTTCAAAGATGTTGATGTACCACTTACACCCCAAAACACTACAGCATTGCTTGTTTGAGCACAATAATGTAGTATTTTGTTTAGGCGTATTTATTTGTGTATATATCTAAAGCAATCTCCGAATATAAAAAAATGGGGATTTTTTCGTTGTGGTACATACTAGTAAAATTTTTGTAGTCTAGCTCAATGTCTTTTGCTGGCAAAACCGAGCTGAACTGCATATGGTGCACCCAGTCTGTGATCCTGTAAAACAGTAGAGTGGGTTATGTAGCTGTTCATATTAATATTGAATAAATATTCGAGTAGGGAAGTAACTCTACATCACAAAACAATCACAGCTAAGTAGCAGTTCCCAATACATGGAGGGTTCATGCAATGAGTAAGCATACCAGTTACCCTCAGAGTTGCTGATTGCTGCGTTAGCAACTGGGATGGCAACGCGCAACTGATAACGTTTGCCTAAGTATAAAAACGGGAGTTAATGATGCCGAGCCACCTAAGGGAGGTAATGTTATGATGGAATATCCCAAATAGCACATTGCCGCAGATGTTGCTTTTTAGGGTGAACCGAGTTGCCAGTCACACAATGACTCGCAGGAACTCCCTGTTAAAAATAACAACAGTCTAACAAATGAGACAGAGTATCGCTATAATCTCTAGATTTTGTTTACTAGTTAGTAAACAACATTTTAACATTTTCATTCCTTGTTTAGTAGTGTAAAACTTAATAGGTAGATGGCGCCACACTGCGACTTCACAGTAGTAAAATATAAAATGAAGAAATTTGCCACCATCACAAATATTCCTGGTAGCTCAGTTGGAAGAGCACTCGACCGGTAATCGAGAGGTCGTGGGTTCAAATCCCACCTAGGCGGAGAAGGTGAATTATAAATAATTAAATAAATAAATAAATATTGTCAGACAAATTACACAGCGCCACCTAGCCCCAAAGTAAGCGAACTTGTGTTATGGGTACTAGACAACTGATAAACATACGTAAATACATTTTTTTTTTTGTAAATACATACTTATGATACATAGAAAACACCCAGACCAAGACAAACAGACATGTTCATGCACACAAATGTTTGTCCTGTGTGGGAATCGAACCCACGAGCGTTGGTGTCGAAGCCGCGTCATTGACCGTTACGCCACCGAGCTCGTCAAATTTCTCCATTTTTAAAACATATATAAAATTCTCATTGCTTTTGCCATCTAAGGTCTATAAGGACAAATCACTAGATATAAAACCCATTCCCTTTTACTATTCTCAACTAATTCGATCGAATTAAGCATAAAATTAACAATCAGGGGAAATTTCGTGTAATTTTGTTAATATTTTCCAAAATTACAATGTCTTCTCCTTCTACGTCATTTACAGGTACAGTCATTTGCCAAAGTCCATATACAGCTTATTGACTAAAATCACGCGCTCTCAACTGTATGTAAGCTATCTACGAGATAGGTACTATGTTTTAGCTATATAGCTAAAACATAGTATACGGACGGACGGATGTAAAGAGAATTTTGTTTGGTTGATACGCTGAAAATCTTTCTGCGTTTGCTGATTTCTGTTTGAGATTTCTATTTGAGAAGGATATGCTGCTTTGGCAGCGGGGATGGCGGCGCGCGAGCGATATTTTAAATTTGCGAGCGTTAATATGGCTACAGTAACCGCTTCACATCAGGCGGGCCGTATGCTTGTTTGTCTCCCGACGTAGTAAAAAAAGATTCTTTCCGTGTTTCTGTGTTAGAATTCTCTTGCATAGCTTCGTGCAAATGAAGTTCCTGAATGGTCTCAATATCATAAGAAAATACAGTGGTAAAACCATATCAGAGTGTTAATATAGTAAACAGCAGTTCAGAAGAACATTAACATAATATTATTTTCACCTCACTAGCTCGTAAAAGCTCTGTTTATCATTCGAAATCTGCGTGGAAAATCGCACTTTATCCGCTAGCGTGGAAAGTGTTTTTAAAATTCGAATATTTTTATTCAATAAAGGTTTCGTACAATAAATTACATATATATAGAACCTCATTGGTTTCGTAATAGTTTATATTCTCTGCAGCCAGTCCATTGATGATTATTTATTAAAACTGTTTTTCTTGCACCTAACATTTTCCTCGCTTTAGTGAGGTGAAAAGTTGTGTGTTGCGCTCGGCAGTAAAGTTATTTAGCGTCTCGTACCTTTGAAACCCTCGCTACGCTCAGGATTCTATATTTGAACCACTCGCTTCGCTCGTGGCTCAATCTTATAATCCTTCGCTTGCTCAGGTTTCAATACAAGGTACTCGCGCCAAAATTTAACTTTGCAGCCTTGCATAACAAATAACTATTGTATTCACTAATATCACAAAAAGTCATTTCTTAAAGTGTTTTGTGAGCGAGCAAACTTTGGTAAGGCAAGCCTTTTGTTTGTTTGCGAATTAGACAAATGGAATGCAAACAAGTTTGTTAACTACGAAATTAGTATCAGCTACACAGAGCAGAGCCCCTGTACCTCAGGATCTGGCTTCAATGTCGGCGAGTAGCGACTAGCGAATATTGCTAGTCAATTACTGACAAGAAAACGAGATTGCTAACTGCGAAATTAGTTACGAACTTGCGACTCCGCAGAATAGCGGCACATCCGGAACCTTTATACAGCGCGAGTCTTACTGACAGCGAGTGGTAACGCAATTAAATTGATTAACTTTATCGGTATCAACCCATAATCATCCCACTGTTGGGATACGGGTCTCCCCCTAAATCGAAGCGGTATAGAGCACATTCCAACTCGCTATTCAACTACAGGATAGCGGAGGTCAGTGTTTTAAAGCCGCCGCCGTAAGGCCACTGACTTGGCTTAACGACTGTCATCTAATGACAACAGCCGGGACCGACGGCTTAACGTGCCCTCCGAAGCACGGAGGACAGTCACCAGTACAAGTATATACACAGGAGGAACAGTACAAGTAAATGCAATGCCCCGAGCAATGTGTGCGCACGTATTTTTGAATATGAGGGTTCGATTACAAGAATGTGTAGCGCGAAATGGACAACACTTAGAAGATGTTATTTTAAAAAAGTGAAATCCACAGACCCCTGCTACAGCATAGTAATACAACCAGTACTTTAACTTCATACTAGCGCCCAAATCGGCGCACGCACACAGCCAAGCGTCATTTACACGACCGCTCAGGAAGTTTTGGTGCGCGGCGCACCAAATATTCCTTATCGGTCGTGTAAATGACGCTTGGCCGTGTGCGTGCGCCGATTTGGGCGCTAGTATGAAGTTAAAGTACTGGTTGTATTACTATGCTGTGCCCCTGCTATTATTTCAAAATAGGTATAATAAATACCATAAGTAGATTAGTTTGTTTTTTATTAAATTCAAGATAGAAAATTTTCCGCTGTACACATTTTATATACCCTAAAATTATTATAAGTATACAAATCATTAAAAGAAAAGTTTGATTGATATTCAAGCGATTAGCATATATTTGTATCTGGGATTGCTTGCTGTTGTTCCTCGAAAAGTTCATAATATTTTTGTAAATCGCTAAACGCTGACAATAAGTTCACAGCTGCCTAGTGAACAAATAGGTAAATATTAGTTATGGGATAATAAATCTGTGAGAGCAGTTTTGGTTTAATATCCTGCTCTGAGATGCCTCCCTCTCGCTCCCTCCCTCTCGGCAATCTCCGAATAGTTCCCTTACTAGGCATCGTCAGGAAGACGTTGTGTAATCTTGCACTAATACAACTTGCAGATAGCAAAGATATAAAGGTAAAGAAAAAAGTAGATAGGATATATGCATTGTTTTAAAATAGGAAGCGATTGGCATCAAGGGCGTCCAATTAATAAATAAACTGACGTGGATTTAAGACCAGTTTTATTTAAAAAAAAACGAATTCTGCACGTGATGTAATATATTTTTTTAAACCTATCTAATATTCTACAAGCACGGTGGACGCAGTGTGGACTGCGTCCACCGTGCTTGCAGACGACCCCTCACTAGATGGAGCAACGACCTCACGAAAGCTGTAAGCATGGAGCTGTGGATGCAGGTCGCTCAGGATCGGGGCGTGTGGCGTCTAAGGGGAAAGCCTCCCCCTTAGATAGATTCAGCAGTGGACGAATACGGGGAATAATAATAATAATATGAGGACAAATAATCTAATATTTTTACGTCGAGTGACGGTACTTATACGGTGCATAGTAGTATAAATTCGGAGCCATCCGCGTCAGTGCGTGAGTCTGACTTACACTTGGCCGGTTTTTTTTTATATCAAGCGGCGACAAGTCCACAACACTCGCGTGGATCTAGATTTCAGCTGCCTTGATGTGAAGCGGTTATCTTAATCTACAAACGCCTAAGTAACCTATCTATAAGCTTTCTTGTAACGTCTCTGGTAAATAGGATGATTCATCTATCGTGAAACCTAGATTTCAATTTTGAATGTTAGCTTGTTAGCTTTGAATATACGTAAACACAGTCTGCTTTGCAGTGCCCTATTAGTGGTAGAGATTGCAAATATTAGAGGTGGAAATTACTTGACTGAAGTCTAACGGAATATTCAATCGGAAGAAGGTGCAGTTTTTTCGATATGTCAAGGCAAATATATTGTAATGAACCAAATTGCTTGCGATAGATTTTCTGTCACATATAAATGCCATTGCAGGATCTTGGTCAATGGTTACATCTTTGGTCCTTATGGACCTAATACTTATGGGCTAATTTATAATACATTGAAAATTTCTTCTGACAATAGACATAAGAAATTTAAAAAGCTATAGAATGTTTGAAAATATGGGATGTCAAATGGGGAGAGGAAAAAAGAGAATTATATATGTATAATAGTGCGAAAATAAATTAAGAAAATATAAAACAGAAAATATATTAGTCATATTATAAAATCCTAATATCTTATTTACGTAAATAAAAAGATGTAAACGTATCTGAATTTATTATCGTGAAGTGACAATTTAGACTTATCTAGCAGTGGAAACTGTGTTCAAACATATTTTTTTATATTTATAACTAGTTGAACCGGCGAATTTCGTACCGCCTAACAGTAATAACTTGAAACGACAAACGTCACTCAATTGTTCTGCCTTCCCGGAACCTCTCCGCTAACACTTGAACTTTATGGTATGGTATTAAAGTTCAAATTTACTTTTAAATATTATTACGAGTCGTTCTATTACGAGTCGTTTGTATTGGAGTATAGAAAAGTATTGTTTTCAGACTTTATTTTTTCTACGTAAGAACCATTCTCAAGGAATATTGTAAAAAAAGAATTAGCGAAATCGATTCAGCTGTTTTCGAGAATTGCGCTTAGCAACACATTCAGCAATTCATTTTTAGGGTTCCGAACCTCAAAAGGAAAAACGGAACCCTTATAAGATCACTTTGTTGTCCGTCTGTCTGTCTGTCTGTCTGTCAAGAATTTCTATGTCGAGAATGCGTGGAGGTATCAAGCTGAAATTTGAACTGTATGCTCAGGTCTACGGTCCCATGAAGTTAAAAAAAAATCAAACTGCTAAGTTTACGTAGAAAAAAGTTACGGCCGTTTATTCAGCAAAAAACGCATATTTCGACACACTCAAGGGAATCAAAACCTATAGGGTACTTCCCGTTGACCTAGAACTATGAAATTTGGCAAGTAACATCGTTATAGACTACAAGTACAGGAATAAATCTCAAAACTATACATTTGTAAATAGATCTTAAAAAATAGGGGGTCTATATTTTTTATAGGGTGTCGAAATTTCAAATTGAAACTACTAGTTTAAATGGGGTATCATATGAAAGGGCTTGATGTACAGTACACATTGCAAAATATATTTTATTTATTTTTTTCGACGCATTATTTATAATGAAAAATATCAAATTTAATAATGATACTACGTACCTACGGAACCCTCGGTGGGCGAGTCCGACTCGCACTTGTCCGGGTTTTTTTATATTATAGATACTAGTTGGCCCGGCGAACTTCGTATCGTCTTTATATATTTTTACGATTTTTTTATAGTTATTCTGCTATTCGGGGCGGAAACAAATCCAACACATCAAAGATCAATTATTATCAAATCTTTAAGATTACACCAGTATAGGCTCGACATGTCTTATTTCTCTTTCACCAAAGCCCTTTTTTGCTAGCCGGTGGGATGCACCATGTGCAAGTGAGGTTGGTTTTGGCTCTAAAAATACTACTGAGCCACACTCAATCCAAAATAACTTTATGTTGAAGAGAATAAATTATAAGTGCTTTTGTTTTATAATTGAGTTAAAAACTATCCCATATCTCAAGTTGAATCAAACTGCACACGTGTGCAAAATTTGATTTAAATCATTCAAACAACATGACACGAAATTTTTATATATGATTGGTAAGATTAAGAAAAAATTAAAAAATATTTTGAACACTCGCATGTCAGGTAAAATAAATTGTAACTTAAATTCCTTTACACCGTAATTTCTTAGAGTCATGTGAAACTCGCAAATAATTATAACTTTTTTGTTAAATAATAAAACAATTTCCCTACCAAATTACCTTACACCGCCATCTGTTACAATAGTACCTAGATATAATACTCACAGATAATTATGAACAAATAATTTGCTATAAAAAAAATACTGCGATTATAAATTCAGTTAAAAAGTATCCCATATCTCAAGTTGGATCAAATTGCACACGTGTGCAAAATTTGATTTAAATCGGTTCAGTAGTTTCGGATTCCATCGTGGACAAACAACGTGACACGAAATTTTTATGTATATAATAATATATTAAGATTGTTTAGATAACTACAAAAAAATATTTTTGAATTTCTGTTTACCTCTTGCCTAGTAGAAGGGTGTATCAAAGAATTTAATCATCATCATCATCACCCTGTCTCCATCCACTGGTGAGAGGCATTAGGGATATTTTTTTTTATACTACGTCGGGTGGCAGACAAGCATACAGCCAATCTGATATGACTCGCAACATGAAATATCGCTCGCGCGCCGCCACCCCTGCTGCCAACGCAGCAACTCCTTCCTTTCTTTCTGGTGACATCACTCACTCGCAGGAACACAACAACCCTCAAGGGAATTGTTACTGGCTGCGGTATTCTGTGAGGTGGAGGTACTTCCCCAGTCGGGCAGCTTTCAAAATACGCAATACCTTGCCTCTTTTTTCGCCAGAGCCTCGTTTGTCAGTTAGCAGGGTGCACCACGTGCAGGTGAGGTTGGCTTTGGTTCAAATATATTGATGAACCACTTACACCCCAAGACATATAGGACATATGCCTTCCCTAATGCCTTACTTTATGCGATCCTCTTTCCGCATCCAATCGTGAATCCAATCGATTTTTTTTAGTTCAGTACTGAAACTACCTATATCATGATGTTATTTATTCTTTTGTAAACCCCAATACTGCAATTTTTATCCAAATTGTTGGAGGCGTCTGCACGAACGTTCGAGTTCGTAGGTATTTTCTCACAAGAATTTAATAGCTGTCAGTCTGTTTATGTATCTAATAATGAAAGCAAGCGATTTGTCGACACAAGTATTGGAATGCGAACTGAAGTGATTGCCAAAAAGGAGGAACAACAACGAATATGAAACCTAACGAGATTTTCCCTTCCTATATTTCTTTCACCGAGGTTCACTGACTTAATCTAATTTATTACGCTGAAAACAATAGTTATTTCGTAAAAGCTCTTTTGGTAAACAAGCCTGTACTTCATAGACGACATTGACCTTTTAGAGGAGCTATTTAGGGAAGAATACGTAATAAAAAGAATTAAATAATAGGTTAGGAGATAGTCGTCAAGGTCAAGAATGAATTATGTAACAACGAACGTGCTTCTTGCACAATGTCATTGATTTAGGTCGAGTATATTATTCTGTGATTTAGGTTGAAATGTTTAGGGAGTACCCTATACATTTTGACTTCTTTCAGCATCACCCGATATTAATCCCACTGCTGGAATACGGGTGTTCCCGCAATTACTCCACAATCCTTAACTGTGGGTTGACGGTTTGGTGCTTTGCTTAACGACTGTCATCTAATGATAACAGCCGGTATTTCGGGATAGATAAACCCATCTACAGACGGGCTACGGTCAACGTTGCTTAACTTGCGTGATCGATTAAACTCACACGCGCAACGACGCTATCGGGCTCCGTCTCCTGATTTTCTTCAAGTGTCAAAATATCCAGCTTAACCCTTAACCAGATACCTCACGTCTCACAGACGCTTTCAAATTTAAAATCGTAAATAATCAACGTGCGCCCATCGTACAAGTGTGTGTGTCCTTGTACCTTTTCCCCGCGTCCCTCAGTACTGCGGACGCGATCTACAAGTTCGAATGTGCACGCATTTGTTTTTGGTAAGTAAAAAACTGTCACAGGACGTCTCAGAGACGTTAGGTAGGTGGTTATGTGATTTTTATTCTAATAACTTTTTTATTGTTTTAATGAAAGATGGCTTCTAATGATGCATATATTGAAAGGTGGTTAGAACAAGAATCATTTTTTTTTATAGTACGTCAGATGGCAGACAAGCATACGGCCCGCCTGATGTGAAGCGGTTACCGTAGCCATATTAACGCTCGCAATATAAAATATCGCTCGCGCGCCGTCACCCCCGCTGCCATCGCAGCATCTCCTTCCTTTCTGGTGACCTCACTCACTCGCAGGAACACAACAGCCCTCAAAGGGAACCGTTATTTGGCTGCGGTATTCTGTGAGGTGGAGGTACATTCCCTAGTCGGGTAGCTTACAATTACGCTCCCTACCTCTCTTTTCGCCAGAATTTCGTTTGTCAGTCAGCAGGGTGCACCGCGTGTAGGTGAAGTTGGCTTTGGTTCAAAGATGTTGATGAACCACTTACACCCCAATATCAGATGATGATGACCTGCCAAATGATGAATGCAGTGAATATTCAGCGGGACCTCAAAATCACTCTTCACCGTATACTCCATCACAACGAGGACAGTAATTTACCAGCAGTTCCAGGTCCTAGCGGTGCTGAAGAACGGTTACAAGTTAGAAAAGCATGTTCGATTTGTGACCCAAAAAAGAAACGTAGAACCCAATACTTGTGTGTCAATTGTAAGAAACCAATTTGCTTAGAATGTTCAAACAAGTTATGTTTTCACTGCCGCCAAAAACCATAACTTCAAGGCCTGCAATTTTGTTGAAATATTCATATATATTTTTAAGTTTATATTATTTTGGCATTATTGATGAGTGATTATTCGAAAATTACTATAAAAACCCATATAGTATTATGTTTCTATTTTCCTCGTATCATTTTCCAATTATTATAATTTTAAGCCAAAAGTATGAAGACATTATGAATAATGTCAGTTTATAAAATATATAATTGATTTTTATGTTCTTTTTTGATTAATAAATAATAAAAACTATGAAAAGCTTAGTTCTTCTTATAAATACCTCTTAACGTTATTATTTTATATAAATAAGGGCAATTTTATATCGACGTCTGCTAGACGGGAGGTAGGTGATTGCGTGACAAAAATAGAGGTAGGTAGTTAAGGGACGACCGTATCTTGCGATGCGTTGACTTAGTGACGAGCTCCGTGGTCGAATGGTTAACAATGGCCACTTTGACTTGACTCCGAGATCGCGGGTTCGATTCCCGCACAAGACAAATATTTGTGTGCATGAACATGTCTGTTTGTCTTGGTCTGGTTGTTTTTTATGTATTATATGTATGTATTTACAAAAAAAAAGTATTTAAGTATAATATCAGTTATCTTAGTACCCATAGTACAAGTTTTACGCTTAATTTGGGACTAGATGGCGCTGTGTAAATTGTTCAGAAATATTTATTTATCTATTAGTCATATTTTTTCACAGAGACCTTACTGAGCATTTAAATGTCAACCTACCCTATGTAACTAAGAAGTTTAAGAGTTATGGTGATTATAGAAACTTAATTATTAAACTTAATCCGCGGCAGACTTATGCTTTACAAAGCTCAAGTACGGCCGTATATGGAGTACTATTGCCATCTATGGGCGGGAGCGCCTAGATACCAGCTTGCACCTTGTGACTCGATTCAAAGGCGTGCTGTGAGGATTGTCGACGATCCCAAACTAACAGACGGTTTAGAACCTTTAAGTCTGAGAAGAGATTTTGCGTCCCTTTATGTGTTCTACCGTCTGTACAATGGGGTGTGTTCAGAGGAGTTGTTTGACATGATGCCAACGGCCTCCTTCTACAGTCGCACCGCTCGCCATCATCGACAGGGAATTCATCCTCACACATTGGAGCCTAAGTGGTCACGTACTGTGCGGTTCCAGAGAAGTTTTCTCCCGCGTACTGTCAAGCTGTGGAATGAACTGCCTGTCGAGGTTTTCTCAGGAGACTATAGCATGGGGTTCTTCAAAAAGGGCGTGAAGAAGTTTTTACAGGGTCGGCAACGCGCGTGTGATGCCCCTGGTATTACAGGCGGGCCGTATGCTTGTTTTCCACTCTGGTGATATAAAAAAAACTTACACACATACATGAACCCGCAATCAACGCTCCTTTTTGTCAGTAAAATTGATATTGAAATTATTTATTCTGCCATTGGGCCCTTGTGGGCACTTAAACATATCTTACACATTTCTATGAATAATATTCTTATCTTTTGTCATAATATTTGTATCCACTAGCATTTCGGTATTGACCATTGGCGAAGAAAAAATGCTTGCAAGAAACTTGTTAATATGGGCCTTTTTTTAAATAATCAGGTAATAATAATATTTTGGGGTGTAAGTGGTTCATCAAGATCTTTGAACCAAAGCCAACTTCACCTGCACGTGGTGCACCCTGCTGACTAACAAACGAAGCTCTGGCGAAAAGAGAGGTAGGGAGCGTAATTGTAAGCTATCCGACTGGGGAATGTACCTCCACCTCACAGAATACCGCAGCCAAATAACAATTCCCTTGAGGGTTGTTGTGTTCCTGCGAGTGAGTGAGGTCACCAGAAAGAAAGAAAGGAAGGAGATGCTGCGTTGGCAGCGGAGGTGGCGGCGCGCGAGCAATATTTTATATGTTGCAAGCGTTAATATGGCTACGGTAACCGCTTCACATCAGGCGGGCCGTATGCTTGTCTGCCACCCGAGGTAGTATAAAAAAAAAAAAAAAAAAAAAAAAAAAAAAAAAAAAAATACTACAATTACAATTTAGTTTGTATATACAAATACAATTATTACAATATTATTTATGTCAAATAAATAATGTCAAATAATTACCTGTCATATTGTATAGTATATTGTATACACACTGCGTATTGCTGTTAGCACTAGGCAAGCTACAGAGCAATACACATTAAATTAATGTATGTATTATGTACTTGTAAACACAAATCGACGCACATTAAGCAGGACATCGATGAAAAATGTCGATCCGTGTAAAAATGTAGATACTAGATTATAATAATATCACCGAACAATCCCTCATTTATAGCTGACGCAGCGACAAAGCTCTGGCCATCGTCGCCAATAACTTGTTATTAATGACCAAAGTTGTTCCGTCTGAAAGCTCGTAGTCGCCGACAATCTGGACGAACGACACGCCGAGCTTACACTGTCCTAGTCACAAAGTTTCACTGGTATGTTACCACATACTTATGCACTTATGTGAGAGATTTAGAATAGTAGTCCTATGGGCAATTTGATCTACACTACTTTGCGTGCTTAGCTACCAAACTACAAAATCAAATAATAAAAAATACAAAAGTTTTGTAGTTTGTTGTTCTAACTATCAACATCTACAGATCGCCTGAGGATGCCTCGCATAGAGAGAGGCAGAACACGTGTGGCAGAGAGGGGCGGCAGCAGTCGCGCGTTTCTTCTGCCCCCTTACCACCACCTCTTATTGCGATTCAATAAATGAATAGATTGCTTATTCATACCAATGAATAAGCGACTCTATTCCATTTGAAATAGAGTCGCTTATTCATTGGTATGAATAAGCAATTTATTCAGTTATTGAATCGCAAAAAGAGATGGTGGTAAGGGGGCTGTTTCTTACAAACTCCCAACTAACATCTTGCATTTTAGGCATTGTGCATGCATTCTGCAAAGACATCTGTTGGCAAAGAGCAACCGCGAGCTTTCCTTAATGACCTTAAAAGCTTACCAGTGTTGCCAGGTAGTTCTTTAAGTACTTCGTAAATCAAACATGCCACAGTGTAATAACACGACAGTAAACTAAGTAATAACTGTGACACAACCGCGAACCCAAGCCATTCATATACACGTGAAAGCGCATAGTTCCCCGTTGTTATTGTTCGCGATATAATTAGACAACTGCGCGGCGAGTTGTGGTTCGAATGTCTGCTAATTAATTAGCGAGACAATACAAACTATCTGACACTGCCTACAAACTCGCGAACAATGACAAACTTCGCTTGGTAGTTACGTCGAGGACGCCGCGATCGGCAAGTTGGTGAACGCGTAACAAGAGTTAAGGTTTTAAAGTTTTTTATAGTTCCAGTTTGCATATGTTCAGTTCGGGGTGTAAGTGGTTCATCAACATCTTTGAACCAAAATGACCAAAGCCAACTTCACCTGCACGCGGTGCACCCTGCTGATTGACAAACGAAGCTCTGGCGAAGAGAGGTAGGGAGCGTAATTGTAAGCTACCCGACTGGGGAATGTACCTCTACCTCACAGAATACCGCAGCCAAATAACGGTTCCCTTGAGGGCTGTTGTGTTCCTGCGAGTGAGTGAGGTCACCAGAAATGAAGGAGAAGCTGCGATGGCAGCGGGGGTGGCGGCGCACGAGCGTTATTTTATGTTGCGAGCGTTAATATGGCTACGGTAACCGCTTCAGATCAGGCGGGCCGTATGCTTGTCTGCCACCCGACGTAGTATAAAAAAAAATGTGTCGGGGCCATATCGTAGATTTGCTCACTTCATGAAATGCTCTAAAGTTTCATGAAATGGTCGCATTTCATGATGTGGGCAACTTAATTTGACCAGGTCATTAAATCGGCAACATTTCACGATTTTGTCATCTACTTTTGGCTGGATCGTATAAATAGTATGTCAATAAAATATTGAATAAAAATTCTGAATATGTTTAACTTGTTTAATGTCATTTAAGTTCAACTGATACAAACAAAATGAAACAAATTTTTGTAACAAAATTAAACATTTTTTTTAGCAAAGTATCTATCTGTAACTATTTTACGATATGATCTAAATAATCTTGATAATTTCATGAAGTAACCATTTAGTTGGCCATATCGAGAAACGATTTCTTATCATTGATCTGCCCAAACCACATCATGATGTCGCCAACAGACACTGAAATATTTCATGAAATGCGACCGATTCATGAAATTCTCAAACATTTCACGAAGTGATCAAATCTACGATATGGCCACGAAACATATATCAGAACCATGTTGGTTATTGACCAACCATGTAAAGGGACGACCTCGATGGCGTCGTTACGCAGTCTAATCGAAAACGCAAGTTAAGCAACGACAACCGTAGCCTGTCCACGGATAAGTTTTTAGTATCTCGAGCTCCTCTCTACGTTTCGCACGTTAAGCTGTCGATCCCGGCTGTTGCCTTTAGATGACAGTCGTTAAGCAATGTCAGTGGCCTGAAAACACTGTCCTCCGCGAACCCGCAGTTGAGCCAGCGCAGCGTGGTCGAGTATTCTCTAAATCCCCTTTAATTGAGGTTGACGACGATCTAAAGTTGGAAGTTTAATATTTATTTATCTACGATGAAGAGACTAAATACAAGTTAAAAGGATATATTTTTAAATACTTGATCGTTATTAAATAATGCCATTCACGAGATTAGTGTTGGAGTTCAATGGAACTGTTTTTATTGTCCGTGCTGTATATAACTATGCGTTCTGTGGTCGATCCTGCTCCGTAATATTTCCCACGAGTATTGCTTATTCCTTATTCACAGTAGGCATATAGTCATCGTCGTCCATCTCACTGCGTCTCATCCCACTGCTAGTATACGGGTCTCCCCACAATTGAAGAAGTTTAGAGCAAGCTCCACCACGCTCCTCAACCGAGGGTTGGCGGAGGCCAGTGTTTTCAAGCCGCCTAAAGGCCGCTGACTTGACTTAACGACTGTCATATAATGACAACTACCGGGAACGACAGCTTAACGTGCGAAGCATAGAGGAGCTCGAGAAAATATAAACCCATCCATGGACGGTCTACGGTCGACGTTGCTTAACTTATGTGTTCGACTAGACTGATACGCGCAACGCCGCCATCGAACTTCCCTTATAGTGCATATAGTGCAGTAATAATTATTTCTACGTCCAAAATTGACGCACCACACATACACATGCCGTTCATTGTACAATCCTATAAGCGGCGCATAACAAAAGCATCTGTCGCTATTATCTGTGGTAGCGTTAGACATACTTCTGAAATCTGCTCACACAGACGCAATTTTATTGTGTGAGACGATTTATATAGCTCGGTGGTCGAATGGTTAGCAATGGCCACTTTAATTCCGAGGGTTCGATTCCCGCACAAGACAAACATTTGTGTGCATGAACATGAATGTTTGTCTTGGTCTGGGTATTTTCTATGTATTATAAGTATGTATTTACAAAAAAAATGTATTTAAGTACATTTATCAGTTGTCTAGTACCCATAACACAAGCTTTGCGCTTAATTTGGGACTAAATGGCGCTGTGTACATTGTCCAGAAATATTTATTTATTTATTATCATCACTACATAGTATAAAACAAAGTCGCTTTCTCTGTCCCTATGTCCCTTTGTATGCTTAAATCTTTGAAACTACGCAACGGATTATGATGCGGTTTTTTTTAATAGATAGAGTGATTCAACTGGAAAGTTTATATGTATAATATATGCATAACATAGTAGAAAAACACTGATAATTTAGAGGTTTCTAATGTGATGTCGTAAATAAACACATTTTTTTTGCTCTTTCATTGCAAACGCTGGCTGAACCCAACGAGATAGATCAAAATAATGTAGTACAGTATTGTTCACCTTAAAATGGTCTACAAAAAAGTTCGCGATGGTATATGTCTATCTCTTAGTGGTAACACACAATAACCGTTATTTTATCCTTTGCTTTTTACAAGAAATAATGCCTTATTTACGAAGCGATTTTAAGCAATACAGAATTAATCCTTATCCAATTAAGTACCAATTAAATACATTGCGCATTTAATATAGATCAATATGGCCCTTCACAGCATGTAATTTAAATGAATAGTTTAGAAGATATTACACATTTAAAATGCAGGGACATAACGGCTGTGGCGGTACCGGCCGCGGAGCCGGCGGCGTGTGCCTATAACTGGGGAAGGACTGGATAGGACAAAGCGCAAAGACCTTCTGTAGTACATTTAGTATCAGCATTGCACCCGTGCGAAGCCGGGGCGGGTCGCTAGTTTACTATATTATGACTACAGAGTGCTTAGTGCGTGCTTTTATTAGTGGTCAGTCATGTCAACGTAAACAAACATACCAAATAAAGAAGAACTCTCATGTTGTGAATTTATAGGACGCATCAGACGCATGTTACATAATAAAATTATGTAGGTACCTTACTTGCTCACATTTTAAAGTGAGCAACCTGGCTAATTTGGATATGTAATACGCGTCTGATAAATTCACAATATGAAACATTTCTCTTTTTTTTTTTTTCGAATGGATATCTATGCTTTTAGCCCAAAGGCTTTTAAAGCTAACCTAGTGAGAGGGAGGGCGAATGCCAAGTGCACTCAGCCCGAAGGGGCAAACACCAGCGAGCCCCCCGCGATGGTTCAGCAGGGTCCTCCCGACCGTGGGGATTTCAGCACTGCAAGCAGCGCCGGAGTCCCCTGGGGAGGTCCCACCGCAAGCGGCTGCTTCCCCACCGCAAGGAACCCCTGCGCGGTCGGATTGAATTTAAAGAACCTACGTCCCTAACATTTCCCTAACACGCCGAGTCCAGCCCCACACGGAAAGATTGAGCAAGGCGAGTCTGGCGAATCTGAAAAGAACTTATTCTCAATTTGGTCGGCTTGTAAACGTCAACACGTTCTAATGTGACCAATAAACTCGCAATAAGCACTATGTGCTCCGAATCAAAGGATTCGATATAAAGAGAGAATAGGACCGAAATTGAATCGCCTCACGTTTGCTCATCTCATTCACTCACAGGAATACAACATTTTTCGAGGGATTTTATTACGACCTTCTATGGAGTGGAGATACCTTTTCAGTCGACCGATATGCCCTCAACCGGCAGAATATACCACATACAAGTGAAGTTGGTTTTGGCTCTAAAGATGGCGGTGAGCAACTCACACCTTCCAAAACAGTGGTGCAAAAGAAAAAGTTGCACATGTATGTGTTAAGGAGACGTAAGCTCGTGATTTCGGATTTTTAAACCAGGTTTATCCAAACAAAAACAGCTTTCCTATTTAATTTTTAATTAACAACATATAATATTCGTATTTCACTAAAATATGTAAGCAAGTATTAAAATAAAAAATCCTAAGGAAGTAAAAAAATAAAGATTCTTAAGAATTACTCGAAACGGTGAGTAATGAAAAATGTAACATATAATTATTAAGTTTTCTCCCCAAAATTACATTCCTATAAAAATATCGTGCTTCCAAAACATAAAACGTCAAAAAATGCAAACGAAATGAGGCTTTTATAAAAATACTTTCGCATGTAAAAGCCTTATCGTTCGTCAGCAGACCGAAATAAAACCGGAAAAGGCCGTATTGTCTACCGGAACGGTTCCCGGAATCTACATTTCATACACTCCCACTCAATTGGTTATACAATGGGTTTGCTCGATATCAGACTTGCTGAGAGGAATCATGTTTAGCTAAAATATTCAGTGCTTCTTTATTGCACGGAATATGCACGGAAATTGGTAGCCTATCGTGCTTTAGAAAATTGTTTGTTCGAATTTTAATTGTTCGAAAACAAAATGTCGAAGTTTTAAATGTCAGATAGTTTCTCTTTTCATAGTGTTTCTCGAAACTTTATTTACACATGTTTTGTAGGAAAACTGTTGACCGATTATCATATATATATATATCGACGGTGGAAAGGCAAAACAAAATAAGCGACATTTGGCCAATTGTTCAGCAGAGCTGTTTAAAGATTTTAAAATTGAAAAAATCATCATAACTTTTTTATTTATTGGAGGATATTTTTAATTTTTTGCGTGCAGATTAAACTTGATATTAAGATATACAGTATACAAAATAAAACGATTTTAATCTATATTTTAAGAGATAGTGTCGTTTCATTTAAATGACTTTTCAAGTGAGTAGGGAAAAATACTTTATACGGCATCTAAGAAAAATGGTTAATGGGGTAAATTAATTTATGCGCCGTTTTTTATACAAGTTTGCCGGGAAAAATCTATGAAAAATCAAAGTAAAATTTAATTAAATAGGGATAAACAATTTATAATACTTTAACGAAAAAATTACGAATAGGAAAAAAGTATTATAAACTATGTATCCATATTAGTATACATTGGTAAAACACTTTATCGTTTTGCCATAGTCAGGACAGGGATTTGATTGATCTGGTTAATTTTCTAATTTGAAAATGTCTTCATTCATATAAAATTGTATTGTAATAGGTCTTATACGATCATTTGTACAAGACCGATTACAATACAATTTTATATCTCTTGCCTTTCATCATCGTCAAAATTTCTATGATGAAATTTTAACGATGAAAGGCAAGATTGTTAAGTTTTTATAATTTCAGCTTATGCATGTCAACTAGTCATGGATAAAGGTCTCTCACAAAGATATCCACACTGAACGATCAGCTGAACCTCGGAGTATATTGGTGTCTGGTGATCAACAGTCCATTCTGAAAGCCTCCTTTGATTTTATTATACCACTAAAGTAGCAAACAAGCATACGAGCCGCCTAATGGAAAGCAGTTACCGTAGCCTATGAACGCCTGTAACATCTGGGGCATTATACGCGCGTTGCCGATCCAGTAAAAACCTTCTCACGCCCTTTTTGAAGATTCCCATGCTGTAGTCTCCTTAGAAAACCTCGACAACCAGTTCATTCCACAGAATAACAGTACGCGGGATAAAACTTTTTTGGAACTCCACAGTACACGACCACTTAGGCTCAAATGTGTGAGGATGAAGTCCCTGTCGATGGCGAGCGGTGCGACTGTAGCATAATGTCAAACAACTCTGAAGACACCCCGTTGTATTGTGCAATCGGTAGAATACACAAAGGGACGCAAAATCTCTTCTCAGACTTAAAGATTCTAGACCGTCTGTCAGTTTGGTATCGTTTCTACATTTCAACATTCGTTTCAACATTCCTCACAGCACGCCTTTCAATTGAGTCATGTTGAACACACCTAGTTTCTTCGACGACAGCTTTACCTTCTCCTTTAACTCCGAGAATCCCAATATTTTTGGCGATGGTAAGGGGTGTGTTCTGGAATTGAGAAGCCACACCAAAGGAGGTTTTCTTAGCGGTGAACACGCAGACATGTGTCTAAGTAGGGCCGAATTGAACGAAATTCTGTCGCCCCCAATTGGACACATTTTTCAATGTGCTCTCGATTTCTAACACAAGTTGTTCGCGGCTCTCCTCTACCAGAGAGCGGGCAATATTAGCTCGATCCGTGTAATAAGTGTCTCCGGTGATGTCGTCGGCATAGCAATGAATGCTGTCAATAGATAACGTATCATTGATATGCAGCAATAATGTCGATGCCATCGTAGCAACTGCTTTCCACAATGGCTCTAATATGCTTGTGCTGGACAAGAAGCTAGCGACCCATTCGCATAAACCCTCAGGTAGATCGTATGCAGGCAACTTCGAAAGAAGACTACGATGCCATACCCGATCGAATGCCTTCGTTATATCCAGACTAACAGCCAATGTCTCACCTTGACTCTCCACGGCTGAAGCCCAACAATGTGTAAGATACACTACACCAGTCGAGCGACCATGATGAAAGCCGTAGTGATGGTCGCTGATCAAGTCGTGCTCTTCTAGGCAATTCAGGAGCCGGTTGTTAATCAAGCGCTCCAATGCCTTGGAGAAAAGGGAGATAACAGCGATAGGATTGTAATTCGATGGGTCTGATCTGTCACCCTTTTTGGGCACTGGGTGCACGTTCGCAGTTTTACACAATGACGGATCTTGCCTGGTAGAATAAGAGAGAGCAACAATGCGCCTGGTAGAATAAGAACAGGACACAACTCAGCAGTACACTGCTTTAGCTCCACAGCCGGAATACCATCTGACCCACTCGACTTATAAACGTGGAGGGATAGCAATGCCCGCTGAACATCTCGTTGAGTAAACGATAGTTTCGGCATGGAATTAGCCACATTAGGAAATAGCACACCGCGGGATGGAAGGTGGTGAAGCGTCTCTGTCGTTCAAAATCGAGTTTGAGGCAAAGAGTTTCCCCAGCAGATCGGCTTTCTCCTTAGCACTGTGGGCCAGACTACCATCCTGTATTCGGAGTGGTAGAAAGAAATAGTTTCCTTCGGCACCCGTAGCAAGCGACCAAAAAGAACAACCAGATGGGTGCTTAGCTAGGCGCTCACCAATCCTGATGATGCACTCAAATTTCGCCCTGGCAATTACTTTCTTACTGAACCTCGAAGCAGCATTGAACTCGCGTTTCAAGACAGAAACACCAGGATCTCCATTAATACGAGCCGTAGTCCAAGCCTCGTATGCAGCTTGCTTGGGAGTTTGCTTCCCCACAAGACCGATTAAACCACGGCACTGTTGGGAATAAATAATTCTATTCCAGCCAAAACCCACTCAATCTCTATTCTTAATAGGTAATGAAGAGCCTCTTATCCGGCAATTCAAATTATATTAACAAAATCGGGGGATACAGTTAGTGTTGCAGCTATAAATCTATCATTTCCATCCAAAATTCAGTCACACCACTGGATAGATGAAGGCTCAAAGAATTTATTACGATAAGTTACCATTATGGAACATCACATCCGGAAATCACTTGATTGAGCAGTCACGTGCACACAACTGTCAAGTTATCGTTGCAACTGGTACCTTATTTATTTGAAACGCCAATTTGATCACAAGATACCTATCAACTATTTCAAAAACACACATGTGAAGCGCCTATGTCGTAAAAAATCATGTAAGGAAAAACAATTGACTCACCAAAATAAAACATATTAAAGTTAGTGAAAGTAACTGATAAGTCGTTTACAATTAAAAATATGACAGGAAAAACAACTGAAACGCCACTAGTTGTGTTTTTCTTGCAAGGAACAATAAGTTATGCGACACGTCTTCTTATATGTTAGTAGGGAAAAAGTAATAAAAAGCCAAAGGTAAAAAATACACGGAAGGGTAAAATGAATTATATGCCATCGTCGTAAAAAAGTTAGTTAAGTCAATAAATTAAAACACGCCGATGGTATTTTTAGATCCATCATACGACAATGTTAATAATATATGTCATAAAATTGTCGTTTGAAGGGAGTGAAATTTTAAAATGGCCCTGTTATTACATTAAATAAAACGCCAAAAAATACCTCCAAATAGACTGTAACCCAGACAGATCGATAGAGAATCAAAAATCCTATCGAACTGTATATAAAACTCAATTTCGGTCAAAATGGCGTTTCATTTGTTTTGCCTTTCCACCGTCGATATATATATATACCTACCTGAATGTAATTTTCCTTTGAAAGATTTTTACTAAAAATATAGCAATATTTTTAATTTCTAGAAATATAACAAACCGAAAACTTAAAAAAAAACATGTGGGTTGTTCTTCTTTTTAACCTATATAAAGGTGTCTCCATCAGTTAGTGAAAAATTCGGAAAAATTAATAATATTATTTTTTCATTTATATTTCAACATTCACTGTACTAAAGACACAACACCTGTGCACGTTTAAAAAATATATATATATATATATTGGTAGTAAAAAATACCTTACAGAGTCGTATATCCGCTTGACAGAAGTGCATTGCATACAAATCACAGTCTTTTGCCAACAAACATTATCTTGTCTTTTGCCACCTAGTCTCGTCCCAGTAGACCCAGTACAAGTACTAAGTTTCCTCAGCTTTGCTCCATTTGACCACATACAACGCAGAGCTGTTTTAATTGTCGATATACCAGTGATCTCAGCCCCCTTACCACCATCTCTTATTGCGATTCAATAACTGAATAGAATGCCTATGCATACCAATGAATAAGCGACTCTATTTCAAATGGAATAGGGTCGCTTATTCATTGGTATGAATAAACAATCTATTCAGTTATTGAATCGCAATATGTGATGGTGGTAAGGGGGCAGATCGGCTGGACTCGCTGTCAACACGCAGAGATGTTGCCTAACTTTGGTTGTATGCTATATAAATTATAGAACTGAGAATGCTTGAAAAAGCTGTTAGAATTAATACCAGATGCAGAGTTCCACTATCGTACTAATTGCCAACAATTGAAATTCCATTCATACCACCTTGAGGAATTACCACCTTGAGTGTTGCGGGCCAACGCCGATATTCGCAAAGCGTTTTACTGCGCAAAAAGCGAATAATTCGGCCGAAAAGTTTTAGCTTGAACCTAGGTATATTCAGCCCATCATCACTAGAAATGAGTATATCTGTAATAGAACCACAGTTATCAACATAGCTTTAAGGATCAGCAGGTTGAAGCGGCAGTGGCCACATATCTCACAGGACTGACGCAGACAGCCCAGCGGGCGTCAGTTCACTTCAGAACCTTTCTGCCCCCTTACACCTTACCACCATCTCTTATTGCGATTCAATAACTGAATAGATTGCTTATTCATACCAATGAATGCGACTCTATTTCAAATACAATAGAGTCGCTTAATCATTGGTATGAATAAGCAATCTATTCAATTATTGAATCGCAATAAGAGATGGTGGTAAGGGGGCTGGTCATTAAGGATCGGGAACTGCAACGCTTGTAATATATGAAGAAGGTGCGTGTAGGTAATAGGTATACGTAGTATTACTTCATCTAGTTAAGTACTACATAGCCATGCATTTCCATTATAATTGACGTCAATAACGACGTGAGGTCGACGTCAGGGCATGTCAGCTAGACAATCGCATAAATCAAAGCCCATCTCGATGTGACAAGTTGCTTTGCTTCGTATGACCCCTGCTATGCGGTAAGATTTAAGGCAGTTTCAGACCGGATGATCGTGCGCGACGACGGGCACGTAGCGTGACGGTGTACACGTCATTAATTTGTAAGAAACTGAGAGACTGCGTGACGTTCACAAACACGTGTGTACGGTGTGTAATGTGGTGTCAAGTGCACAGCAATCACGCGCAGCCCTACCACCTTACTAACACTATATACTTATTGCGTTCAACATTGCTATAGCTTTCGATTTTGGCTGCTCATTATTTAATGATTTTTTTTATATACTACGTCGAGTAGCAGACACGCATACGGCCCGCCCGATGTGAAGCGGATACCGTAGCAATATTAACGCTCGCAGCATAAAATATAGCTCGCGCGCCGCCACCCCCGCTGCCAACCCAGCATCTAGCATCTCCTTCCTTTCTGGTGACCTCACTTGCTCGCAGGAACACAACAACCCTCAAGGGAATTGTTATTTGGCTGTGGTATTCTGTGAGGTGGAGGTACTTGCCCGGTCTGGCAGCTTACTATTACGCTCCCTACCTCTCTTTTCGTCAGACCTTCGTTTGTCAGTCAGCAGGGTGCACCGCCTGCAGGTGAAGTTGGATTTGGTTCCAAGATGTTGATGAACCACTTACAAAAAAAGCAAAAATAGCTTTAATCGAAACTATTTTTGCTTTTTTTGAAATCTCCAAAAATAGCTTTAATCGAAACTATTTTTGCTTTTTTTGAAATCTCCAAAAATAGCTTTAATCGAAGCAGTAGATAGAATACTCTCATTCCTGTTCATTATAAACTGCGCCCAAACGCAATACTTATGCTGTAAATATAGTTTCTGTAAATTCAAGATGATGTTGCAATATACAATAAAATCTTGTAAATAAAATAATGAGTGCTAAGCTAAGATGGTTTTTACCCATTGATGCGTTCTACGTGCATCAATTGCGGCAAGAATAAAGGAAGGTAATTGCCCGGTATTCACCCACTTATTATAAGTATACATATATAGAAAACAAATATTGGAAAATTGTAGGCAAAATGCATTTCTGTGTGTTCGTTCGTTCTTTTCCTTTCCTTGCATACTTCATGTATGAATTAAGTAAAAGCTTTATGGGCCA
Source organism: Hypsopygia costalis (assembly GCA_937001555.2). NCBI lineage: Eukaryota > Metazoa > Arthropoda > Insecta > Lepidoptera > Pyralidae > Hypsopygia > Hypsopygia costalis. Next base: position 1,021,834 of record OW443325.2, read on the forward strand.
TGTTAGAGCTATGATGTTCGCTTATGGTCCGTCTAGAAACTTCATGAGTGTAAGATTAATAGCTATAGCAATAGTAAAAACAATAGTGTTAGGCAGTAGAGATGTTGAAGTAGACATTTATGTCAAGAAGACTGGAAGGGATAAGTTAGGCCCGTACCATATACTAGAATATAATATACTAGAATCGTCAGCAAGTCGACACGTTCCACGCGTGTTTCACATTTCTAGTATGGAACGAGCTAGACTTGAAGAGAAATACTGTTATTTTTCAATAACCGTGACTGACGTTCCAGTTTCAGAAGTTATAACTTTAGACTGCATATCACAGTGATTTAATCATCGTTACGTTATTTTAGGCACAAGTCTAGAACGGGCCTAACTTAACCATTCCAGTCTTCTTTATACGCTCCACGTGTGTCAACTTGATGACGATTCTAATATGGAACGGGTATCATACGTGTCACTTGAAAATTCCGCCATAAAATATTATTAATATAGTAAATTATCGGCATTGCTCGTACACGTATCGACTCGACAGGGAGCGCTCAAAGTGTGTCGTACTTTATCCAAAGGAATGTATCTCGATCTAACCAGTTCGACGCGACTTTCTGTGTTGTCGTACGCGATGGGTACCTATCATATCAAATGACTGACAGTTCTGTCAAACGACATAAAGTTACATTAGAAAAGTTAATATGCTCGTTCAGATTTCTTAAATTTTCTAATTTTCGAGCTTTTCTAATTTTCTTATTTTTTTCGTTCATAAGAACCTTGTCCTAACAACAACAAAATACAACGTAAAAAGAAATAACGAAATCGGTCCAGCCGTTTACGCATGATCCCGTGACCAAGGGAAATAGGTATAATATAAATAAATATAAATATTTCTGGACAATTTACACAGCGCCATCTAGTCCAAATTAAGCGCAAAGCTTGTGTTATTGGTACTAGACAACTGATAAATGTACTTAAATACATACTTACAATACATAGATAACACCCAGACCAAGACAAACAGACATGTTCATGCACAAAAATGTTTGTCTTGTGCGGGAATCGAACCTGCGACCTCGGAGTCAAAGTGACCATTGCTACCATTCGACCACCGAGATCGTCAATATCATATATTATATTCACTCGTCAATATATATATATAGAATAATTAAAAAATAACATAAGACATTTCGTTCAACAAAACAGTCTCTAACCCTCTTAAAGTAACACATATTGATATTATCTTCTATTACGATATTTCGACGGAGAAGTCACAAATACGAACGTATTCACGACATCTCATGAATTATTTATTTGATATTTATTGTGATGGCCGCCCGCCACCTATTCACGTTGCTTAACCCATAATAATATTGGATATTATGACTGATGTATTTGGTTTTGACAACCATTGAGATGTGTTGATTTTGTAGCGAAGTGTATTTTTGTTTCTAATTGCGTTTGGTAACCGATAATCGGTTTAAAATAAACCGTAATTATTAATGTAGTACACTTCTGGACACATCTATTACCGAAATATGATTGCTAGATTGAACAAAAACTATTGATGCAGTTTTAAACCTGATACATTTTACCATCTTTTTCGATCATATTGTTTTAAATTTGAATTCAGAATACCACACGACATGGAGCTACGCCTAACAAGTCGGGTATGCGCCTTGATTAAGGCAGTTGATTTTTGAATAAAAAACATTATTTATCAAATAAAAGTTTAATTTAATAACGCGTGTTGCCTCCATGGGCATCTACCACAGCTCTCATACGATTAGGCATAGAGTTTATCAACCGCTCTATGAAATTTTGAGGGATCCTCCCCCATTCCTCTTCTATGGCAGTTTTCAACTCCTGCATCGTCTGGGCAACTGGCTGACGAGCCCTAACACGTCTTTTTAGCTCGTCCCACATGTGCTCAATGGGGTTCATGTCTGGGCTACTTGCTGGCCAGTCCATAACTGTGATGTTCACATCCCGAAGATATTCCCTGACGATGCCGGCCGTATGGGCTCTTGCATTATCATGCAAAAAAAGGAAATTTGGGCCCACATAGTCCGCGTATGGCATCACGTGAGGTTCTAAGCACTCACGAATGTACCTTTCAGCATTTAATGTTGCCAGCCGTGGTCCCGTAACAACCTCAAGTTGAGTTTTGCCGCTCGCGGATATACCGCCCCAGACAGTCCATGAGCCACCGCCATAAGCAACCCTCTCTTCAAAGCAGCATTGTGCGAAACGCTCTACCTTACGTCGGTAGACCTTCTTCCTTCCATCATTGCCATGTAACACAATTTTAGACTCATCAGAAAAGAGTACACGGCTCCAATGCTGCTGAGTCCAATTTAAATGAGTGCGCGCGAAATGAAGGCGCGCTGTTCGGTGGGCTCGCGTTAGTTTGGGGCCATTAGCTGGCTTGTGTGGTACCATATCGCGTTCTTTTAACCTTCTCCGAACAGTTCGAGCGCTCACAAATACTCCGTGGAAGTCACGAAGTTGGTTTTGTATCTCAATGGAGGTAAGGTGACGATTTCTCAAGCTGGTCGTCACGATGAATCGATCCTGCCTTTCAGTTGTGACCCGAAATCGTGGCCTTCCTTGGCGACGAACAAAGCCGCCAGTCTCTAGGTACCTCCGATAAACATTTCGGACCGCAGATCGACTAAATTAAGTTGAGCACTCACATTTCTTTGGCTGTGTCCGGCCTGGATAAGTGCCACAGCTTGGGCGGCGACTTCAGGCAAAGTATCCATAGATTACTGATAGAACCTCACTTTAATGTTAAGAATAAGTAATGTTTGTTGCAAAACCAAAGAGAAAAATCACACTTTCAAGAATTAAATCCAAGTAAACCAATAAAATCAAGTTTTTTCTTAGTATTCGATTGTTGGATATCAACGAACAGGCTCCAAATTGTCTTTTGTTGCTTTAAATTCTGTGTTCGAAATTCAAAAAAAGACTTGAATGAAATTATGAAGTGCCAGGTTCAAAACTGCATAAAAACTTTTTGCTCGACCTAATATAAAATTTTAGCTAGGACCAAACGAAACTGAAAATGCAAGGTGGGCCAATAGATGTGTCCAGAAGTGTATTAACGAGGAGTTCAGTGTCAGTCTAATCGAACACGCAAGTTAAGCAACTTCGACCACAACCTGTCCGTGGATGGGTTTATTTATGGGCTCCTCCGTGCTTCGATGGGCACGTTAAGCCATAAGTCACGGCTGTTGTCGTTAGATGACAGTCGTTAAGCCAATGGCCTTTAGGTGGTTTAAAAACACTGGCCTCCGCTAACCCGCAATTGAGAAGCGTAGTGGAGTGTGCTCTAAATCCCATCGATTTATGGCAGACCCGTATCGCAGCAGTGACATAAGTAAGGGTGTCTATAATGTTTTGTTCGGTTATTGATCAAAGCAAAATTTTTACCCTAAAAACTGGATAATTTCTCGAGCTTGTAACCTGCACTGACTTGATCGCGTCTTGCCGAGATTAAAATTACCGGCGGCGAGCAATTCTCCTGCAATTCTTTGTTTTTTATTTCGGTACGACAGATGCGTACCAACTTACACGTCCGTGACCTAAGACATACACCCAAAGAGAGAGTATGTAGCGGGACGTACAAACATAATGAAACTCATAAGTTTGTCGAATTTTAAACCGATTTTTGAAAAAAAAAAACGCTTTTTTCGTATACCAGTAAGTAAGAACCTCACAGAATACCGCAACCATATAGCAATTTCACTTGATGAGGGTTGATATGTTCCTGCAATTGAGTGAGGTCACCAGGATGTAAGCAGCTGGTGCCTTAGCAGAGAGGGTGGCAGCGCGCAAGCGATATTTCAAGTTGCGAGCGTTTATGTGCCTACGGTAGCAGCTTCAAATCAGGCGTATGCGTTGTTTGTCACTCGACACTACGTCGGAGATAAAAAGAACAGTTTAAAGAAGCTGAACCTGTACTAAAAAGTTTCTCGTGTACTTACTTCGAACCGATTGATAAAATAAACCAGTTTCCTGAAATATTGATTTGTGTATTATATTCATAATATTTTTATATACTTACTCGTATCTCAGCACTGAAGTCTTTTACTTGGTACTTACCTGTAAAAGAAAACATAGTACAATTAGACAAGAAAATTACATTAATAGATGGACAGAATGATATAATTACAAATTATAAATTAAACAGTAAAACAAATAAATGTAATTATTAATACAAACAAAATACAATAATGTAATTATCCATTGAAGGTTGGTAGCAACAAGGGAGAATTACCAAGCGTTCAGACGATTTTGCAATTCATATTATTGGAATCGATGTGTTAGGCAACAACTCAATGTTTTAGGTCCCCAATAGTGTTAGAAACTTAAAATCCGTGGTGCACGGCAGTTGAGCTTCACTTGCCTAGCCATCTCTTTAGGCTTTTAATGCCTTATTTGCCATATTGCTGTCTCTCACATTGCTAAGAGGGGAAGTCAAATTCCAAAAGCTTCCTACTCCTACTAATTTCTTCTGATTAAATTCGTTGTGAGTTCCAAGGCAGCCGTAGTTTTACCCCTGGGACTGCAATGGACTTGGACTGGGAATGGAATATGTGGTGTGGTGGATAAAAAAGTCGGGACGGGGGGCCCCCCGTCCCGTTGAAGGTAGAAAAGCAATTTTTGGAAAAAAGGTTTAGTTTGGCCATAAATAGTAATTTTACTTTGACGTGTAAATAATTTTACTGTCGATGTAGAGTGTCGTATTTACATCAATACATGTCCATCGCATTGTTAAAATACGGGTTCCTCCTCAATCAATCAGGTTTGGTGCTTATACACCACGCTGCACAAGTGCGGGTTACAGGGGTCAGTGTTTCCAAACCGATCGAAGAGCACTGAGTTGACTTAACAACTTTAATTTCATGACGAGATAAATAATTCCATCCATAGAGCAGTTACCGTAGCCTATGAACGCCTGTAACATCACACGCGTGTTGCCGACCCTGTAAAAATCTCTTCTCGCCCCAAATTTTTGAAGAACCCAATGCTGTAATCTTCTGAGAAAACCTCAACAAACTGTTCATTCCACAAATTGACAGTGTGCGGGAGAAAACTTATCTGAACCGCACAGTATGCGACCACTTAGGCCCCAATGTGTGAGGATGAATTCCCTGTGCGTCTGTAGTAGAAGGCCGTGGGCATCATGCCCAATAACTCCTCTGAACACATCCCATTGAACTATTAGTAGATACACAAAGGGACCTAAAATTTCTTCTCAGATTTAAAAGTTCTACACCGTCTGTCAGTTTGTACGTAGCTACACTTGCGTGATCGATTAGACTGACACGCGAAACGAGGCCACCGAGCTTCTCAGTAAGTAAGATGGAGAGGAATAGTAGAGCATAATAAACAGAATGCCTATGAACTGAGATTCCTTTATCTAATAGCAAGACACTCGGTAATGTAATTGCGAAGGTGACCATAATAGAACTCGCAAGACAAGCAATGTTGATTGTAGCGTGAGCCTCACGAGATCCTTTGTATTTGGTATCGGTGATGTCATTAAGCCTTTACCCACTCGCCCATACGATCCCTGACTCCGGTGGCAAAGATCGCTTGATCTGAACGCCAATTCTCATAGTTATTTTACGATCGCAGAATGAAAGTTGACCGAATTTGGGGTGTAATGGTTCATCAACATCTTTGAACCAAAGCCAAACTCACCTGCACGTGGCGCTCCCTGCTGACTGACAAACGAGGCTCTGGCAAAAAGAGAGGTAGACTAAAGCGTATTTTTATAAACTGCCCGACTGGGGAAGTACCACCTCACAGCCAAATAACAATTCATTTGAAGGTTGGTCTGTTCCTGCGAGTGAGTGAGGTCACCAGAAAGAAAGGAAGGAGTATAGGCTGACAACGGATTGGCGACCCCCTGGTGTTGCTGATCTCCACGGGCGGTGATAATTGCTTTCCATAAGGTGACCCACATGCTCGTTTGCCCCCCACTCATATAAAAATGTCCTAAATTGTAATTTTCATGTAGTTCTATCTCAAGAAGTTTTAGAAGAAGTATTTTTTCACCTTTATTATTGTATTACTGTGACTGACGTCTTTATTAACAAACCATAAATACCTAAAATGTGCATAATACTATATCGAAGGCAAACGTAGAATGAGTAATGGGTTCTTGATATCCATTATGAAAACTTGGCAACCAATTATCTATAACCTATAACCTGTTTATTTATTAATACCATTGCAATGAGTCTATTACTATTGATACAACATCGGACCAGGATTAGGTACCAATCTTTTTAGGGTTCCGAACCTCAAAAGGAAAAACTGTCTGTCAAGAATTTATATGTCGAGAATGCGTGGAGGTATCAAGCTGAAATTTGAACTGTATACTCAGGTCTACGGTCCCATGAAGTTAAAAAAAAATGAAACTGCTAAGTTTACGTAGAAAATAGTTACGGCCGTTTATTCAGCAAAAAACGCATATTTCGACACACTCAAGGGAATCAAAACCTATAGGGTACTTCCCGTTGACCTAGAACTATGAAATTTGGCAAGTAACATCGTTATAGACTACAAGTACAGGAATAAATCTCAAAACTATACATTTGTAAATAGATCTTAAAAAATAGGGGGTCTATATTTTTATAGGGTGTCGAAATTTCAAATTGAATTTACTAGTTCAAATGGGGTATCATATGAAAGGGCTTGATGTACACATTGCAAAATATATTTTATTTATTTTTTTCGACGCATTATTTCTTATTTATAAGGAAAAATATCAAATTTAATAATGATACTACGTACCTACGGCACCCTCGGTGGGCGAGTCCGACTCGCACTTGTCCGGTTTTTTTTTTTTTTTTTGCTTAATAATTTGAAAGATTTTATCATTATTTTTAATTCGCCTGCCATGGAAGAGTCCGATGCTGGCACATTGGCACAACTTGCATATTGTTAGAGCGGTTACTGTGCGCCTGATGATGGCTCTCCCAGATCTCCATACCAATATCATCATCATCATCAGGTCATTTTAGTCTCTACTACAGGAGCACGACCCTCTCTCGTCCGTCTCAGACAGAAGGAGGATTTGGTCAACACTCCCTACGCTGGCCAGACGGGTTGGGGAGGCCTGAACGATGTTTGGTAATGTATTTCCCTTAGTCGCCTTGTACGACATCCACGGGAAGAGACGGAGTGATTCTATTATAGTCTGCCGGAAACCACACGGCAAGCCTACCAATATGAACAGTTATACCAATATCAACAGTTTTTAATATTCTAACTAACATAGTTTTTTTAAGGAATATTGTGACTAATATCATGGACTACAGTCTAAAATAAACATTATTACAAAATAGACGAGCTTGGTGGTCGAATGGTAAGCAATGGCACAGGCAATGGCCACTTTTCTTCCGAGGTCGCGGGTTTGATTCCCGCACAAGTCAAACATTTGTGTGCATGAACATGTATGTTTGTCTTGGTCTGAGTGTTTTCTATATATTATAAGTATATATTCAGAAAAAAATGTATTAAAGTACATTTATCAGCTGTCTAGTACCCATAACAAAAGCTTACGCTTAATTTGGGACTAGATGGCGCTGTGTAAATTGTCTAGAAATATTTATTTATTTATTTTATATTATTATGTCTTATTGTTGCTTAGAATTCAAGTGCTCAAAGACATTAAATATTTATGATCTCTTTACATACCATGTAAGTAATTACTTAATAATGAAATAGTTTTACTTATTCTGTTTATTCAGTATTAAATTATATCATATATTCACATACATTTGCTAATGAAATCGTGCTCGGCCAGACTTTACATAAAATAATACTAAAAGATAACGTATAATAGCTGTGCATCTCTTTGACAACCCAGCCGCGCATTCCCTCGCTTTACAGAATATATATAACTTTATTTTATTGTATCAAACAAGTAAGAATTAAATCCTTTGGTATATCATAACATAATCCTAAAAATACTCAGTCAAGTGGCTGTAGAACAAATATTACTAATAATTTATGAAAACGAACAATTAAACTATTTATATTTTTTACTATACTACACTATAACTGTACAACGAATAATAATTATTCGTTGTACAGTTATATAAATGATTCATTCATCTTCAGTCATACATTACAGATTGTAGTGTAATTATTACACTACAATCATCAATACATATAATAAAACAGTAGGAACCGCGTGTCTGTACATTTGATAAAATTAACAAAAAATAGATGTGAGCGATAAAAAAAGAGTAACAGAACACAAAAAAGATTTTTTTGATTTTTTTGTCTGTCTGTCTGTCTGTCTGTATGTACTTGCTAATCTTTAAAACTACTGAACAGATTTTTACGCGGTTTTCACTAAACGATTAAGCTCATCCCTGAGCAACATATAGGCTTTGTTTCATCGAAATCTGATGTCAGATTAAAGAGTTATCGTCATTTAAAAATTAAAGAAAATTTTTCTATAGAGAAAATCACTGACTCACTCACACGAAATCTCAGAAACTACAAGTGCCAGGAGACTCAAATTTTGTATGGGTGTTCCTTTCAGGACGTAGATGCTCACTAAGACGGGAATTTAGAAAATTCAACTCCTAAGGGGGTGAAACGGGGGTCCAAATTTTGTATGGGGAACCAAGATTAGTTGGACTATTTTATACGAAACTTTGCACGAGCACTTCTGTAGATAAATGAGTAAACACGTGTTTCATGTTGTTGCTTTTGCAACAACATGAAACACGTGTTTACTCATTCAACCCCTAAAGGGGTGAAATGAGGTGCAAACGTCTGAAAACCGTCATGGGTATTGTTTTTGTGACTCAAAGTCTTTTAAACAACGAGGGGAAACTGTTTTTCTTAGATGTTTCAGGAGGGACTGGAAAAACATATCTGACGAGAGCAATCCTCGCTGAAATCAGGCGCTAAAATAATATCACAAATCAGCATCGCCAGGTATTGCAGCCATAATATTACCTCTAGGCGGAAGGACGCAAATACAATGTTCAATATTCTATTCGATTTATACAGAACGGAAACACCGACATGCTTTGTGACACGAAACTGTGACATAGCGAAAATGTTTCAGGATTGCTGTCTAATCGTTTCAGATGAATGCGAAATGGCCAACAATGTGGCTTTATCGAGGATTAGAAACGCTTCAGGTCTTTTCATGTTAGCTCCCGAAGGAAAAACTCCCTATATCTTATATAAAAATAATAATTTGTTGACTTTTAACGTATAATACTGCCCCAAATATTTTCTTATGTATCTACATTGGTTCGTATTTGTATTAATACGCCGGAATCATATAGTCCACGCGAACGAAGTCGCGGGCATCAGCTAGTAAATAAATATTTGTATTTCCTCACATACATAATTCGTTTTCTTCAGTCTTACAAAAATTACTTATAAACTTAAGTGAAATATAGAGTTAAAAAGTCACAAAAAGAATCATATGTGTGCCGCAGTAACCCAAAATGGCTATAGCTCAACTACATGTTTTGTTCTAGCGAACAAACCGCTGATAATACTTATTAAGTAATGTATACACAACTTTTTTGACGTCAGGAGTTCGATGTGATTTTTAAAAAATGAACAAATTCTGTGTTTTGTTTCATTCGTCAGTCCTTTGTGCTTGTAAAAATGTAAAATTAAGGAAAAATACCGCCGACTCAAAGCTAAATTCTTGTTTTGTTGAATGTTGATAGAGAAGTTATCTGTAGACCACGCCATTCGCCAACTGCTATTTCTTTGCTAAAGCTAGAGTTGTACTTGCATATTCAGCCAATATTTCAGTACTGCAGTGTGTCGTTTTTCTTTTTTGCATTCCTGTGTTTTATGGCGATTATGGTTTGTTAATGTGTAGCTTGTTTATATCCATAAATATCTAAAGGAACTCTTCTAATTATAATTCAAAACTTATGTACTATTCATCAATACTCTGTCGTCAGTCCATTGTCAGATATTGCGCCATAGGATACTGTATTTTCATTATAGATCAATTTTATCGCATCTATTCTGTACATATTATGTAAGCATTTTCTTATTTATTTCAGTCAGAGACATGATGTCGCCACCTACAACTGCATTAAAAAATAAAAGTAAGTTGAAAAGACTGGCAATGTCAGAATGAAAAGTGATCCAATGAAATTAGTTAAATACAAAAAAAAAATGCAATATCTGCTATTCAGCACAGACATTTGCTATTCAGTTTTAAAAATAGAGTTTGTAAAAAAAAAATAGGCATTGTAGTGAATGTGGTTTGGGTAACACTGGTTTTATTGTAAAGTAAATATGCCTTCCGGATAATATAGTACATCTATTCTCGTATATTAATGTTATCTGTCAAGCGGCAGAAATATCAAAAGTAGAAGGTTTATGTATTAAAGCTGGTTCAGAGTAAACACAATGCAATTATGCATACCGCACAATATAGTACAGGCATAATCTTCTAACTCCGCCAGCCCGCAGTTGAGCAGCATTGTAGAGTATGCTCAAAACCTCTTCAATTGACGGGAAGACCCATATCACAGCAGTGGGGTAAATAAGGGTTTACAACCTCTCAACCGAGAAACAAGTAAAAGCAAATGATGATGCTAATAGTCGTCAAGAAGCAGAAAAAAAGAATTAGAGACTCGAAAATAAATAAAAATAAACAGGACCTGTTTTGAATACCGAGATATTTATTTCTCATAATATTATTTATTTATTTTTTATTTTTTTTATACTACGTCGGGTGGCAGACAAGCATACGGCCCGCCTGATGTGAAGCGGTTACCGTAGCCATATTAACGCTCGCAACATAAAATATCGCACGCGCGCCGCTACCCTCGCTGCCATCGCAGCATCTCCTTCCTTTCTGGTGATCTCACTCACTCGCAGGAACACAACAGCCCTCAAGGGAACCGTTATTTGGCTGCGGTATTCTGTGAGGTGGAGGTACATTCCCCAGTCGGGTAGCTTACAATTACGCTCCCTACCTCTCTTTTCGCCAAAGCTTCGTTTGTTAGTCAGCAAGGTGCACCGCGTGCTGGTGAAGTTGGCTTTGGTTCAAAGATGTTGATGAACCACTTACACCCCAAATATAATAATAATAGTTATAATAATATTACTCCTGTGATTTGTCTCTTTTACAGAACCGAGAGTTACGGCCGAGTTTCATTCCCTAGCTATAAACACCTTCGCTTGAAAAATTCGATTAACATGTTATATACAAAAAGATACTTAGAAAAATGTTAAATAATATAAAGAAGACAAAAGAAAATCTAGAACGATGACGATCAGTGTTAGGACAAATTATTCATCAACTGAGTTTGAATTCTTTATCACTTTTTTATATTTTCATGCTGCAAAATAGTAAAGTTCACATATATCCTTACATAAGAAAATAGTATTAAAACTTAGTGAATTCAGCGTGGAGAACGGTTAAGTTCGCCAGTTAAGTTACGTCATGTTTCCATCTCGTGAACTTCAAAAAGGAATAACTTGAAAATAATTTAGAACCGCATTCGCTTTTAAGAGCAATTCGTTTTACAAACTTGAATACAGTTTCTGCAAATTATTGCACTGTAAAAACAAAGCTTTTGTGCACAATTTTTTTTGATATTGTGGGAGTGATGTGTGTGTGTTTGATTCTGTTGGGAGTGCTCGGATGAGCTGCTTGATTTAATACCTGCCGCTGAGTTCCAATATCGTACAACTCGCCATAAATTTAAATTCCATCCATATCATCTTGATAATTGGCAATCTATTACAGTACGTTTTCTAAGACATTTTATATCACGAAGGTGAAACTGTGGAATCATCAAATCAATGCTTCCCTCAGCGGTATTTTCGAATTATTTCATAAATTTCGAATTATTATTATATATTTTTCAATTACGACATGAGAGCAACAGAAGAACAGAGTCTTATTGTTGCTGGTCTCCATGGGCGGTGGTGATTGCTTTCCACCAGGTGACCCACGTGCTCGCTTTCCCCCTCCCCCCTCCCCCTCCCCATGTAAAAAAATCAAATTTTTAAACTTAAAAACTAATGCACCTCGACAGATTCGAACTCCATCACCCTGGTTTTCACTAACACGAGTATCACTATCACTACATAGTATAAAACAAAGTCGCTTTCTCTGTCCCTATGTCCCCATGTATGCTTAAATCTTTGAAACTACGCAACGGATTATGATGCGGTTTTTTTTAATAGATAGAGTGATTCAACTGGAAAGTTTATATGTATAATATATGCATAACATATTAGAAAAACACTGATAATTTAAAGGTTTCTAATGTGATGTCGTAAATAAACACATTTTTTTGCTCTTTCATTGCAAACGCTGGCTGAACCCAACGAGATAGATCAAAATAATGTAGTACAGTATTGTTCACCTTAAAATGGTCTACAAAAAAGTTCGCGATGGTATATGTCTATCTCTTAGTGGTAACACACAATAACCGTTATTTTATCCTTTGCTTTTTACAAGAAATAATGCCTTATTTACGAAGCGATTTTAAGCAATACAGAATTAATCCTTATCCAATTAAGTACCTTAAATACATTGCGCATTTAATATAGATCAATATGGCCCTTCACAGCATGTAATTTAAATGAATAGTTTAGAAGATATTACACATTTAAAATGCAGGGACATAACGGCTGTGGCGGTACCGGCCGCGGAGCCGGCGGCGTGTGCCTATAACTGGGGAAGGACTGGATAGGACAAAGCGCAAAGACCTTCTGTAGTACATTTAGTATCAGCATTGCACCCGTGCGAAGCCGGGGCGGGTCGCTAGTAATATATAATACACTGATATGATAAAGTCGGTTAAAAATAAAAATATATCTGAAAAAAACCGGACAAGTGCGAGTCGGACTCGCCCATCGAGGGTTCCGTAGGTACGTAGTATCATTATTAAATTTGATATTTTTCACTATAAATAAGAAATAATGCGTCGAAAAAAATAAATAAAATATATTTTGCAATGTGTACATCAAGCCCTTTCATATGATACCCCATTTGAACTAGTAGTTTCAATTTGAAATTTCGACACCCTATAAAAAATATAGACCCCCTATTTTTTTAGATCTATTTACAAATGTATAGTTTTGAGATTTATTCCTGTACTTGTAGTCTATAACGATGTTACTTGCCAAATTTCATAGTTCTAGGTCAACGGGAAGTACCCTATAGGTTTTGATTCCTTTGAGTGTGTCGAAATATGCGTTTTTTGCTGAATAAACGGCCGTAACTTTTTTCTACGTAAACTTAGCAGTTTGATTTTTTTTTAACTTCATGGGACCGTAGATCTGTGTATACAGTTCAAATTTCAGCTTGATACCTCCACGCATTCTCGACATAGAAATGTTTGACAGACAGACAGACAGACAGACAGACAGACAGACGGACAACAAAGTGATCTTATAAGGGTTCAGTTTTTCCTTTTGAGGTTCGGAACCCTAAAAATAACGAAAAATAAATTATGAAGAAAATTAATTTTCAAAAACATTTCGCGTATCATTTCGCTTCAATATTTTTTTGAAATTATTATGACAAGGTATGTATGGGAGATGCACAGGAATGAGATGGTAACGGGAAGATTGATCCACTGCGAAGCGTTGAGGAGCTGTTATTATTTTAATAAAATTAGGCGTGGCTGTGTTATGGATACATATTATATGCACTAAATTTATCTCAAAATGGCAGCGTTTCCCCCGCACGCGATGTTCAATAGTCTTTAGTTGGCGTAATACATTCTTTGATCCTTCATCTAACCAGTGGTGTGATTGAATTTTAGATGTAGAGCAGCGGTTCCCAATTAGTTTTTTCTACGTACCACTTCAAGAAAACTTGCGTACCCTTAATTACCGGAACGTTAAATAAAAAATGAAATCAGGTGTATTATATATGTATTAACATCTAAAGACAGTCTAAAGACACGCTAAAGCCTTCGATGCATACGTTTGACTTACCTACTGTTCGTTTAATTAAATTGAATATTTTTTTTGACAATTGTTATTGCATTATTGTTTTTAACGATTTAATATTTTAGTTAAGTGATTGCTGCGCGTACCCCTTGATGCAATGTCACGTACCCCCGGGGGTACGCGTACCACTAATTGAGAAACACTGATGTAGAGCATAGATTCGAAACTACAACGCCAAACTGTATCCTCTGAATTTTGTTATCATTGGAATTTTTGGATTGCCCCCGTATGGTAGCAAATTTTAATTTAATGACGTATTTACGTCAAAAATATATTTGGAAAATATCTGGTATAGAAGTTAATCCAAATAATATTCAGGCATTTTGATCTACAACACTACTTTGCGTGCCATCAATATTTGTTGACAGAAGCACGCAAAGTAGTGTAGATCAAATTGCCAATAACTTTCGCAAAATAACACCTGAATCAATTAACTACCAAGAAATATTCTTCTATATCTATACATATAAAAAAACAGTAAAAATAATGTGTCTGTACATTGAATATATTTACAAAAAAACAATTGGAGGCGATGGAGATATAGTAATAGAGTATGAATTTAAAAAAAAATGTCTGTCTGTTTGTCTGTATGTCTGTTTGTCTGTTTGTACACGCTAATCTCTGGAAGTACTGGACGGATTCGAATGAAACTTTTTTTGTTATATAGCTGTTAAGCCTGGGCAAAATATAGGGTATAATTGATTTTGGAAAGTGGAACACCTGATGCAGCACCACAGTGGTTCAGGTAAACTATAAGAAATATAAAAATGACGCCTTAGCAAAAGTTGTTCAGCCTGATGAGCATTTTCTGTTGAGGTATAAACATCCGAGATATGGAACACCTGATGCAGAACCTTAATGGTTCAGGTAAAGTATAAGAAATATAAAAATGATGCCTTAGCAAAAGTTGTTCAACCTGAAGAGCATTTTTTGTTAAGGTATAAAAATCCAAGATTTGGAACACCTGATGCAGAACCATAATGGTTCAGGTAAACTATAAGAAATATAAAAATAACACCTTAGCAAAAGTTGATCAGCTTGATGAGCATTTTCTGTTGAGGTATAAAAATCCAAGATTTGGAACATCTGATGCAGAACAATAATGGTTCAGGTAAACTATATGAAATATAAAAATGACGAATTAGCAAAAGTTGTTCAGCCTGATCAGCATTTTCTGTTGAGATATAAAAATACAAGATTTGGAACACCTGATGCAGAACCTTAATGGTTCAGGTAAACTATAAGAAATATAAAAATGACGCCTTAGCAAAGTTGTTCAATCTGAAGACCATTTTTTGTTGAGGTATAAAAATCCAAGATTTGGAACACCTGATGCAGAACCATAATGGTTCAGGTAAACTATAAGAAATATAAAAATGACGCCTTAGCAAAGTTGTTCAATCTGAAGACCATTTTTTGTTGAGGTATAAAAATCCAAGATTTGGAACACCTGATGCAGAACCATAATGGTTCAGGTAAACTATAAGAAATTTAAAAATGACTCCTTAGCAAAAGTTGTTCAGCTTGATGAGCATTTTTTGTTGAGGTATAAAAATCCAAGATTTGGAACACCTGATGCAGAACAAAGTTAAATTTATTTGCATAAACAACACGTGTTTACAATAAATTATAGTTTTCAAAAAAAGGAAAAAAAAACACGTTATAATAGCTAATAGAACTAAAAAATTTTTTAAGTAACTTTTTTAGTTCTATTTGCTATTATAGCGTGTTTTTTTACTTTTTTTAAATCTATTTATTATAACAATAAATAGATTAACAAAATATTGAATGTATTGTAAAAAAAAAACCGCGTGGTGCTACTTTTATTCTTACCTGCTACAAGTTAGACGCAATCGTTTTATTTTATTTACAAAGGTACCGTGGTCTATTTAGTCAGTTTATTATTGACGTGTACGCTAAAATTGAAATGGAACGATTGGTATATATTCGCACAAACCAGAAGAATACGTGCATTTGCGGGACGCTATGTAGCAAGATGAGAGTTTTTTTGATTTGGTGGTGGAAAGTGTTTTAAGCGACGAGGGGAAACTGTTTTTCTTAGATGCTCCAGGAGGGACTGGAAAAACATACCTGACAAGAGCAATCCACGCTGAAATCAGGCGCCAAAATAAGATCTCGCAGAAGCATCGCCAAGTATTGCAGCCACATTACTACTAGGCGGAAGGACGCAAATACAATGTTCAATATCCTACTCGATTTAAACAGAATTGAAACACCGACATGCTCTGTGACACGAAACTGTGACATAGCAAAGGTGTTTCAGGATTGCTGTCTAATCGTTTGAGATGAATGCGAAATGGCCAACAGTAAGGCACTAGAAGCTGTAGATAGAACTTTACGTGCCCAAGAATTTTCAAGAATATTATTAAAATTTGGGGAAGATCTCCTTCCCGAAGTAAAGTCAATGGCAGCGCAATATAATTGAAGCTGAGATTCTCACTGGGAGTAGTGCCGGTGAAACTATATTTATTCCGCGTATACCACTCTTCTCCAAAAAAAATCCATTTTAATTTTAAACGTACGCAGTTGTCTGTGACCTTTGCTATGACAATAAAAAAATCACTAAAATTCGCTGGTCAAGCTTAGGACTGGTCTTTTCATATTAGCTCCCGAAGGAAAGACTCTCTTAATTTTTTTTAAACTGTGGTTACAATGTTAAATAAAAAAAAAATTTTGACTTTATACGTATAACAAATATTTTCTTATGTATCTACATTAGTTCGTATTTGTATTAATACGGCGGAATCATAAAGTCCACGCGAACGAAGTCGCGGGCATCAGCTAGTTCATAATATTTGTCTCTTTGTATGTCTATTGATTGATTATTGATGATAAAAACAAATTACCTTAATTTGATATTGGGGAATGTGTACGTAAAGGAATAAATCTATTCTTGGTAAAAGTAATCATATATTTCATTGGATGAGTACAACGATTTTTGTAAATTGTATACCTGAGACACAATAATGTAATCAACCATTGAATGTTGGAGAGTAATTTTGTAAAAAAAAAACCGGACAAGTGCGAGTCGGACTCGCCCACCGAGGGTTCCGTAGGTACGTAGTATCATTATTAAATTTGATATTTTTCATTATAAATAAGAAATAATGCGTCGAAAAAAATAAATAAAATATATTTTGCAATGTGTACATCAAGCCCTTTCATATGATACCCCATTTGAACTAGTAGTTTCAATTTGAAATTTCGACACCCTATAAAAAATATAGACCCCCTATTTTTTAAGATCTATTTACAAATGTATAGTTTTGAGATTTATTCCTGTACTTGTAGTCTATAACGATGTTACTTACCAAATTTCATAGTTCTAGGTCAACGGAAAGTACCCTATAGGTTTTGATACCCTTGAGTGTGTCGAAATATGCGTTTTTTGCTGAATAAACGGCCGTAACTTTTTTCTACGTAAACTTAGCAGTTTGATTATTTTACAACTTCATGGGACCGTAGACATGAGTATACAGTTCAAATTTCAGCTTGATACCTCCACGCATTCTCGACATAGAAATTCTTGACAGACAGACAGACAGACGGACAACAAAGTGATCTTATAAGGGTTCCGTTTTTCCTTTTGAGGTGCGGAACCCTAAAAAGGCCTAGTCTTGTCATAAACTGAAATAAATTAGTGTGTAAGTATTTTTTACTAAAGACAGTGTCTAATTGTCAACAACCCATGTTCATTGAACTGCTGGGATACGGTACTCAAGGGAACGGCTTAAGAGGATACTCCACCACGCTGCTTAACTGCAAATTGGCTGAGGCTAGTATTTTTAAGCCGCCCAAAGGCAACAGACTTTGTTTCACGACTGTCATTTTAACGATGACTCCGGCTGTCTGTATTGGCGGCGAAAATATAAATGTTTATTCGGAATATATTAGGTTGGGGAAAAAGTCTTTTCGTATTTTATATGAAAATTCAAAACATTTTTTAATAAAGTTTATTTACATTTAACTAAAGTATGTAGGTGCCATTTTGTTCGATAACTTTTTGCCATCTTGTAGGTATGGACATGATCCCATTACTATAGAAATTTTGGGACTTCTGTTAAAAAAACCGCGATAAGTGGTTTTGGCAGTCTTCTCGTGATGTTAACCTGACATTGCCTAAAGAGTTCTGAAGAGACCGAAACAGGTGGAAATCAGAAGGTGCAAGGTCAGGACTATACGGCGGATGCATTAACACCTCCCAGTCAAACTCTCTTAATTTTTGCTGAGTGGCTAAAGATGTGTGAGGTCTAGCGTTATCATGATGAAAAATCACACCCCTTCTGTTAATTAATTCCGGCCGCTTTCTCTCAAGTTTTTGCTCTAATCTCATCAGTTGTTAACAGTAGAGTTCAGAATCGATAGTCCTGCCTGGTGGTAACAGCTCATAATGAATAATGTCCTTCCAATCCCACCATACACACAGCATCACCTTGTTGCGGGTTAACCCGGGTTTCGCCAGAGTCTGTGAAGCCTGACCGGCCTTTGACCACGACCTTTTTATGCCCCAAAACTGTTTTGTGGTCAATTCCTAGTTCTTCAGCTACGTCGTAAATACTGATATGCCGATCTTGCTCCACTTTATCAAAAATGGCATCCATTTTATCCGTAACAGGGCGACCAGAGCGACGTGCATCTTTGACATCAAAATTTCCGGATTGAAAACGCTTAAACCAAATTTGTGCTACTCTCACAGACACTGCACTAGGTCCATAAACGTCACAAATTTTTTCGCAGCTTGCGTTGCATTTTTACCTTTTTTGTAGTAAAATTTTAAAATGTATCGAATTTCTTCATTAGATTCACTCATCTTGACAGTAAAAAAAACAAATGAAAATCACACATTTACCTAATTTGAATTTGGAATTATCTTTTTTAAAATTTAAACTTTTTAAAGATATCAAAACCTTTCAGATACAAATGATATAACCAAAGAGATTTTATTACAAGTTCATACATACTATAATGCGAAAAGACTTTTTCCCCTACCTATTATATTCTTTTTTATATGAGACCCCGGGCTCTAATTCGTCTAAAGTATTTTTGAGTTAAAAAAGTTTTAGTTTATTTATAAATAGCTTTTGGTTATCTTCAATTTTGAGCTCGTCTGGCAATGCATTAAAAATAGTCAACCTATTGCTGCGATATGGGTCTCCCCTTAATCAGACGGGGGTTTAGAGCGTAATCCACCACAATGCTCAACTGAAGGTAGGATGTCAATGTTCCCAAAGACCACTGACTTGACTTAACGACTGTCATCTAATGACAACGACCGGGATTAACGGCTTCTAGTGCCTTCCGAAGCACGAAGGAGGTCGAGATAAATGAAGTCGCCCATAGACAGGCTACGTTCGCCAGTGCTTAACGTGTGATCGATTAAGACTGACACGCGCAATGACGCCATCGAGCTCCACGGTAATATTATGTGAGTGAGTAATCTTATCCTCTATCTCTCTTTTCAAACACAATACTCGGTTTATAGTTGTCAAGAATACAAAAATGTACATAATAATAATAACACTTAGTCCGCAGGGCAGCTTGTGGCGAGCTGTTGTGTGAGTAGCGACACCACGGACCCGAATCTCCAGAGAGTCAGTCAGTCAGGTCTCCGGCGTGTCTTCATCGGTCGGAGTGTAAACACAAGAAGGCCCGCAGGACTCTCAGCTCTGGCTTGCCTTCATTGGCCGTCCAGAGAGGAGCCGCTAGAGCTATATGCTCCAGGGGTGGAAGTGTTAAAGGGCATAACGCCGCGAGTAACTTCGGAGAAAGCGCAGCACACCTCTCGACATCCCTGAGTCACTCACACCGGTGTTGCCCCCGGCCGTTTTCCTGGCATTTCGGGGGCCCATCTAGTGAGTGGCAAGCCACCGCCTGCCGCAAATAACTAGCAATAAAAGCAGTTATGGCAGGCGTCCGTCCCTCTTATGTAATAGCCCGGTATTAAGTTCACCCAAATCTCATCTCCATAACCCATTTATTTTCTATCACATCGTAATAGTCTCGACGCCTGCCGAGACCTGCTCATGGGTATATCGTTCCATTGACATATCCTGGAGCGGGTCACGGCGGATGTACAACATTACATCAAACTTCTCAAAGGGGCCTCTACGCGTTGGATCCATATCCCCGCGCAGGCCTATCAAATGACCGGGCTTGACCCGTGATTTAAGAGAGATAAATAATACTAATAACTATAAATATTACTTCTAATTTTCATTTATTTTCCTTTGACTTGCGAATCTGCCCACTCCATGTACAAATTCGATACCCTAGGTTGTCTTGAAAAGACCGCCTCACTGTACTTTACAAGTCTGTAATAATTTATTGCAATAAAGCATATGCTATCTATATATCTAATATAATAATATAGTTGTCTCTTTGATGCTAAAAATAAGACTTATATATTAAATTAAGACTTATATAGGGGGTGTAAGTGGTTCATCGACATCTTTGAACCAAAGCCAACTTCACCTGCACGTGGTGCACCCTGCTGACAGACAAACGAAGCTCTGGCGAAAAGCGTAATTGTAAGCTACCCGGTGGCGGCGCGCGAGCGATATTTTATGTTGCGAGCGTTACTATGGCTATGGTAACCGCTTCACATCAGGCGGGCCGTATGTTTGTCTGCCACCCGTCGTAGTATAAAAAAAAACTTACCCATAATATACACGATTTGGCACAAAGGGCCGTTCCCCGTAGATTTGCATCGATTTTCGCTCCTGCTGTTGGACTAATAAAATTTAAAAGCCATTTGCCAGGATGAATCCAACAAATTAGAATTACAAGAAAAACCGATCATTTAACCAACCCCCGGTCCTTTAAAAGCCATTTTCAATTCATTAGTGGGTCATTACTCTGGCTGATTTCAATCCTAAACTCCAATTCGTTACTAATTCTATCTATATAAAGTTTCCAACGAGTACCACGAGTTTGCAATTAAACTTTTTTTTTATACTACGTTGGGTGGCACACAAGCATACAGTCCGCCTGATGTGAAGCGATTACCGTAGCCATATTGACGATCACAACTTGAAATATCATTCGCGCGTGTGTGACTGCAAAATAATGGACTACCCCATACTAGGCCATGGGGTGTAGATTGATGCAAATAGCACAAAACCTAAATAAATGTCTAAGAGATGGTACAAGTAAGTAAGGTATTCTCTTCCGACACTACTCAAAATATAGCATTTATCAAATACAATTTACTTGCTTATCAATTCCGTGTACTGCCCCCTTTCCACCGTCTCTTATTGCGATTCAATAATTGCGATTCAATAACTGAATAGATTGCTTATTCATACCAAAGAATAAGCGACTCTATTCCATTTGAAATAGAGTCGCTTACTCATTGGTATGAATAAGCATTATATTCAGTTATTGAATCGCAATAAGAGATGGTGGTAAGGGGGCAGAACACAGGTTAGATCATCATCATCATCATCATCTGATAATAATAGGCTATGTCAAATCACGTGACCTATCTGTCACAGGAAAAGCATGCCTTTATTTCGACGAGCTCGGTAGCGTAGCGGTCAATGACGCGGCTTCGACACCAACGCTCGTGGGTTCGATTCCCACATAGGACAAACATTTGTGTGCATGAACATGTCTGTTTGTCTTAGTCTGGGTATTTTCTATGTATCATAAGTATGTATTTACAAAAAAAAATGTATTTACGTATGTTTATCAGGTGTCTAGTACCCATAACTCAAGCTTCGCTTACTTTGGGGCTAGATGGCGCTGTGTAATTTGTCTGACAATATTTACTATTACTATTTACTATTTCGACGGTCCCTACATACAAAGCGACATGTCAAAAATGGCAATTTTTTTTATTGCATAAATTGCTATAGATTGCCCGTAAAAAACATTTTCTTTTTTATTTTATTGATTGTATATAATCAAAAAGTAAGAAATTAACTCATTTGTCCAATAATAATATTCTTTAATTACTATATCGTAGTATAAGCAGACATGTCTGAAATGACATGTCGCTTTATACGTAGGGACCGTCGATTTGTACCTTCAGCGGAAATGTCGATTGTCTGTAGTCAAAATTACAATATATAGAATACATATAATGTAAAAAGATATATGTAGCTGATTTGAAACTAGGCATAAACTATTTCCCATTACGCGTTGTTTCATATCGTGTATAGAAAAGGCAGCTTAGCAAAGCGCTGCGGCCACAGACTCCGCATCAAAGAGAAAGTTTAGATTGTAAATGTGAGTATATGTACACTCATATACTGTGGTATCTGTTTATAATATGCTGATTTGTTAAATTACTCATATTGGGGTGTAAGTGGTTAATCAACATCTTTGAACCAAAGCCAACTTCACCTGCACGCGGTGCACCCCTGCTGACTGACAAACGAAGCTCTGGCGAAAAGAGAGGTAGGGAGCATAATTGTAAGCTACCCAACTGGGGAATGTACCACCTCACAGAATACCGCAGCCAAATAACGGTTCCCTTGAGGGCTGTTGTGTTCCTGCGAGTGAATGAGGTCACCAGAAAGCAAGGAGATGCTGCGATGGCAGCGGAGGTGGCGGCGCGCGAGCGATATTTTATGTTGCGAGCGTTAATATGGCTACGTTAACCGCTTCACATCAGGCGGGCCAAGCATAAGTCTGCCACCCGACGTAGTAAAAAAAAAAATGTGGCAAATAAGGCTGGAGCCCGCTCGTTGATAAACAGGTACTAATTTTTACATGTGGATGCTACAAATGATTCGAAATGCACCTTAGGCTCAATTTACATCGCCACGGAATGGAATAGAAGCGACTTTTTGCAACGAAATTGTACATAGCATTATGAACTTTATGTCAATTGCATAACGTAAAAACTGAAATAATAAAAATAAAGGCGGACTTAACGCTAAAAGCATTCTCTACCAGACAACCTTCGGGACAAGCAAAAAAATCACGAATTCGATTCTGAAGGAAGAAAATAAAGCAGTTTACTGATAAAATATAATACTACGACTATGTAATAAAATAGTATTTGTAATTACTGCAGAAAATAAAATAAATATATATAGCATAATTATATCTATATATATAAAAGAGTAAATCACTCACTCACTCATCACGAAATATCAGAAACTACAAGTGCTAGGAGTGTCAAATTTTTCAAGGGGGTTCTTTTTAGGACGTAGGTACTCACTAAGACGGGAATTTGGAAAATTCAACCTCTAAGGGGGTGAAACGGGGGTCCAAAGTTTGTATGGGGACCCAAGATTAGTTGGACTATTTTATACGAAACTTTACATGAGCACTTCTGTAGATAAATGACTAAACACGTGTTTCAGGATTTTTCAAAATTCAACCCCTAAAGGGGTGAAATGAGGTGCAAACGTCTGAAAATCGTTATGGGTATTGTTTTTATGGTTTATCGGGTCGCTGATTCCGAAAACAACAGCTATTTTATAATCTAACATAACCGACGTGACACAAGAGCACTCCTGTGGGGGTGCGATTGGGTTGAAATATCATATTATCAATATGGGTGTTGATTCTATGGTTTTCTGAGACGTCAATTACGAAAATGGCATCGATTTGAAAACGTTGACACGAAATTTCCATCTCGGTATAAAAATCCAAGATTTGGAACACCCTGATGTAGAACCATAAAGGTTCAGCTAAACTATAAGAAATATAAAAATGACGCCTTAGCAAAAGTTATTCAGCCTGATGAGTATTTTTTGTTGAGGTATAAAAATCCAAGATTTAGAACACCTGATGCAGATCCATAATGGTTCAGCTAAACTATAAGAAATATAAAATTGACGCCTTAGCAAAAGTTGTTCAACTTGATCAGCATTTTTTGTTGAGGTATAAAAATCCAAGATTTGGAACACGTGATGCAGAATCATAATGGTTCAGCTAAACTATAAGAAATATAAAAATGACGCCTTGTAACGCGTGAATTTTTAATTGTGGCACTAATTTCAGGCTTAAATACATATTACATTGTTTTGGGAATGTGTAAACATTTCTTGTTTACGAAGAGAGATATTGACGTTTCGTTTGACAGTCTGCTGTTCCGACAGCTGATCTAATTTTTGCTTTTGCAGAATTGCGGACCCTGGAAGGCCCGCACTTGTCGATAGTCGGCTCGAAAGTTTTGTTTCTCATTCGTAGATTTAGATATTCGTTAATCAATTTTTTTAAGGGATATTAGAGTTGCTGAGAGGAATTGACGGGCGAGTTGGATTTTCTCTTGAAGATAAACCATTTGAGAGACTTTCGTTTACGAATGGAATGGTCTTGTACAATTGTTCTAATCTTAATTTTAAAGTAGTTTTGATTTTTCTAATCGTGTTTGTTAGCTGTCGTGTTTTGTGATGGAAGGCAAGAAGCCTGGAGAGTTCCATTCGTGAATGGAGTGCGTGATTCGGCTTCCGAATTCAGGTTGAGATGGTCGCTTCTGTTAGTTTTAGTAATATGTGATTTGTTGAAGGTGGTTGCCAACAATTTTATGAAAGGAAGCGTTGTCGTTGACTTAACTCTAGACTTACGTATTGTCGATGGCGGAAACGTACAATGGTTTTATTGAAATTCTAAAAAATAATTTTGTTATTGTTAAAAGGAGGTATCTTTAATGTTCTGGAAGATTCCATATACATTTTGGAGTGGGGATTGGTGGCAATGACACAACGGGTCCGCGCGCTCGGGGCGGCCTTTTTCTGTCGTTGGGAGCCCCCTAGTAGAAGACACCAGACTCGCTGAGCGTCGACAGGACACGTCGAAGACTGTGATTCCAGGCACCCGGTGAGCACAATTCGCAAGCGGTTAGGGCGTCGTCTTCTTGGTATAGTCGTGTTACCGAAGCGGTGTTGTTGCAGAATTCGACGTCAGCCCGAAGCGCCTGACGAATCAGCCCGCCCGGGACGGACCACACACCCTCGTTCGATAGAACCGGTGAGTTGGTATCTGCGAATAGGCGTGGGGCGAGAAACCAGTGCCCGTACTGTTTGTGAATTGTGAAAATGGTGAATTTCAGTGGACTACGTCACTCCGGGTTCGACGTGCATATCCTGTCGCGTTCCCCTTGACGGCGCATCCTGCAGCGCGGCGTATCAACGCGCTTTCTGCGGCGCCATTCGGCCGCGCTATTCCCCAGGCCGTGGATCGAACCTCCAGTCGGTATGTAAATTTTGTTAATTGCTTAGGGCAGTGTTAGATTAGGCGCACAAGTGATTCCCTGTGCTAATGGCGGGCATATTGTTCACAGGGAGGTTTTTTTACATACCCTCTTCTTCACTCCGGTCGTGAGACTGACTGCGCAGTGGTGACGTGGCACGCAGCCCGAGCCACTCCGACACTCGGGTCAGCTTGATACAGCAGCCTCAAGACCGTATCGCTTGAGTACAGCTAAGTGGTGTTACCGATCGAGCAATTCATGTGGACTTTTGCCGTAATAGTGAATTTCTGTACCAAACCATTTATATTATGATCGCAATAAGAATGTAGGCTTTCTGACTCCTCGCCCGGAGAAACTAAATTGTAACTTGCTCTGCCGCTGCTTTTAATTACTGTATTTTTGACCTGGCATAAACAGGTCTGGCGCCCATTAGATATTTTGTTAACTGAAAATTGTGAAATTAGCTTTTAATATATATGAAATGTGAATTTGTATGTGGGAGACAATGGAGATGTTTTGAACCATAGGAATAAACTCTGTCTGGCGATTTGTAACTTTCATTTACTTCCCACCCACAGATTTGTGTACTAAACTTATACTGAGAGAGCGCTTACCATAAGCGGGTCTCTTACCTTACTGTTACTTATACTTCAAATTTCAGGTTTCATTACTTTACTTACACTCACTCTATCTTCATTTTTATTTTCATTCTACTCTACTTACTTACTTTTTCCTTTTCAACCAATTTTAACTTTTAAAACCTTACAGCCTTAGCAAAAGTTGTTCAGCCTGATGAGTATTTTTTGTTGAGGTAAAAATCCAAGATTCCAAGACACCTGATGCAGATCCATAATGGTTCCGGTAAACTATAAGAAATATAAAATTGACGCCTTAGCAAAAGTTGTTCAACTTGATCAGCATTTTTTGTTGAGGTATAAAAATCCAAGATTTGGAACACGTGATGCAGAATCATAATGGTTCAGCTAAACTATAAGAAATATAAAAATGACGCCTTAGCAAAAGTTGTTCAGCCTGATCAGTATTTTTTGTTGAGGTATAAAAATCCAAGATTCCAAGACACCTGATGCAGATCCATAATGGTTCCGGTAAACTATAAGAAATATAAAATTGACGCCTTAGCAAAAGTTGTTCAGCCTGATGAGTATTTTTTGTTGAGGTATAAAAATCCAAGATTTAGAACACCTGATGCAGATCCATAATGGTTCCGGTAAACTATAAGAAATATAAAATTGACGCCTTAGCAAAAGTTGTTCAACTTGATCAGCATTTTTTGTTGAGGTATAAAAATTCAAGATTTGGAACACCTGATGCAGAATCATAATGGTTCAGCTAAACTATAAGAAATATAAAAATGACGCCTTAGCAAAGGTTGTTCAGCCTGATGAGTATTTTTTGTTGAGGTATAAAAATCCAAGATTTAGAACACCTGATGCAGATCCATAATGATTCCGGTAAACTATAAGAAATATAAAATTGACGCCTTAGCAAAAGTTGTTCAACTTGATCAGCATTTTTTTGTTGAGGTATAAAAATCCAAGATTTGGAACACCTGATGCAGAACCACAAAGGTTCAGCTAAACTATAAGAAATATAAAAATGACGCCTTTGCAAAAGTTATTCAGCCTGATGAGTATGACATATGTGACAAAGCGAAAATGTTTCAGGATTGCTGGCTAATCGTGTCAGATAAATGCGAAAAAAAAACAATAAGGCAGTAGAAGCTGTAGGTAGAACTTTACGTGCCCAAGAGTTTTCAAAAATATTATTAAAATTTGGAGAAGATCTCCTTCCTGAAGTAAAGTCAATGTTTAGCAGCGAAATATGTATAATTGAAGCTGAGATTCTCACTGGGAGTGGTGCCGATGAAACTGTATTTATTCCGCGTATACCACTCTTCCTTCTTACGGCCGTGTGGTTTCCGGCAGACTAGAATAGAATCACTCCGTCTCTTCCCGTGGATGTCGTACAAGGCGACTATGGGAATAGTTTTTGTCCCAGAAATTACCTATTATTGCTGTTTATTGTACCTGTAGGGCGGTTCTATGTTCGACTGTATGTATTTTTTTAAATTCAATGATTTCTCCGTCAATGGTACAGCAATTTTAATAATTCTTATTCGTTTGAGAGGGTACACTCTCCAGGTGGCCCCATATTAAAATAAATGTTGCTAAGCGCAAAACTCGAGAACGGCTCGACCAATTCTGCTAATTTTTATTTTAATATTTTCGTTAAGGTATAAGGAAGGTTCTTATGTACATAAAAATTGCGAGGAAAAGAAAACAACACTTTCTACCCGTGCGAAGCCGGGGCGGGCAGCTAGTATTAAATAAACGCAAATTGACGCTCATAGAGACCACCATCACTACCGCTCTTTTTCCATTACATCTTCAAGAAATACCAACTATATATAAATAATCCTTTGGTCACTCTTTCAAAAGAGGTATGATCGTGAAGGATATCTGTCTATCATGGTTGCAACGACGTCATTGAGATTTTTACCAATATAAACATTAAAAATGTTTCTTATTTTTTGCTGTCTAAAATATCGTTTCACATGTTTGTATATACATATTCATATTTCAGGTACCTGAAACATAATGGTAGCTGCAAGCAAACAGCTCTTTCGGAAACCCGGAAAAGGGCCCGCATTGAAACGTTTGCTAAAGCTCAAAGCTCGCTGCTATTTGATAAAGCTCTACAGTCTGTACAGCGTCAGTTAGAGCGAGCGAACGCAAACAGTAACCAACAATTCCCAATTCCCATGAATATAGTGAAAATGGTTATGCTGAATAAAATAAGAGTTTGTTCTTATATTTCTTCTCATGCTCAGAAAATTCTACTATATACGTATAAGTAGCCTTTGGTTCGTATTAAACATAGAAACAAATAAAAATATTATTTTTTTACCAACATGTAAATACAAGAAGGCAGCCTTTTTGCTAAAAGCACTCTTTTCAAGACAACCTTTTGGTAACGGATACCTACACAGACAGGGTTCGCAAGATAAAAAGAGACATGCAAATATTCAACTAATGGATTTTCAAACATTTGATTATATTATACAACTTTAAATGCAATAATAAATTATTAAATATATGTATACATATTCTTATACACATACATTTATAATATATTAAACAATGTTGGCATAGACTACTAAAATATATATAAACACATCATCATCATCATGGCGGACAATAATTGTGATAAACAAACGAATAGTTACGTTTAAACGATATAACCAGTATTCGTTAAGTATATCATGATATACGTTTCATGAAGAGATCGACAACATGCAATTTAAAAAAAATTACCATGCAAAAATTTTGAACCCGCTCCACTTTATTTACTAAGTCCACATTAAGGTCAGGATAAGAGACACCTGCATAGTCAAGGATAAGAAAAAGAAGGCATTGTGCAACACAATTTTAGTGCACATATTGTACTAACTTTAATTAATTACTAAAAGTTGGCTGGTAGAATTCTCCTTCATACAGAAATGTACTTACACTAAAGTAAATTACAAATAATCAGCGACTCGGCAGCATCTTTAGAGCCAAAACTAGCGGGACCTATACCTACAAATTATTCTAACGCACTCGTACCTATCTAAAATGTGAAATATGTGTATGTATTTATATAAACAAACATATTAGTTAATCCACACAAATGTTTATCTTACATAGAGATCGAACCACTTCAGTGCCAAAGTTGACCTATAATTTTGTTCTGTGCCCGACGTAGCGACTACAAACATTTTAACCACCAGGTTCATCAGAACTTCAAAGCATATTAACGACATCGTAACCTGTTAATATAATATATATACTACGTACGCTCTTACAGTTAATACAAGATGGAAATTTATTATACACCAAATATGGAAATACAAACAAACATTGTGTAAACATTGAAATTAATCGCTTGAAGCGTTTTGATACCAGTGCTAAGTTTCCACACGGATGGCCACAGACTCAAGATCAGGGTAGATTCCGCACTCAGCATAGACTTATACGTTTGTAGACTCCAGTTTGGCTTAGTTTGGACTCTGTGACATACAATATTGAAAAAAAAATACTTTGAAAAAAAAAACCGGCAAGCTACCCTAAACAAAAAATCGTATGAATCTGTTTTTTTTCTGCCTTAAATCAGGATAATAGCGTAAGTTACTCTTTTTATATTGACATCTACAAAGAAAAATTTAATCAAATTTGTGCAAATGTGTTGGAAACTATCATATCTACTAATGTTTAAGTATTCTCTGTCTACGGTAAGCTGTCATCCAATCGCGTCAAGCATAGAAAATTGATACTCTAGCACACAATACAGAGAGTACAGAAAAGTATAGGCCGGATTACACATGACTGTAGCTGCCACAGTTGCATATCACCTCCTTGCACGTGCCATCTATTTTTGTGTGTATACACTAACTGGCATGCCTGTATCTAGCTAGCAAGTAAATTGCAGAACATTTGATTTACTGGCATGGAATAGGAGGGAGGGGTCACGAGGGGCTATAAAAACCGGCATGTCTAAACATATGCGACACACATGCCAGTACCTGACGTGATGCCACAATCAACTGGAATAAATTGTGAAATCATCGATTTTCCTACTCAATGCAAGGAAACTTCTAGAGATGCAAATAAATCACCAGTATATAAAATCTTAAGTTATTTCCAATTCAGTTCTGGCGGGATTGCATCTCGCATGTGAGTATCATTTTCTTTTTATTTTGTCAGTAACTTATGTTAACAATTTTTCTGGCAGATTTCTTAAATGGTTTCTGTAATATAAATAAATAGATCCATCCATGGACAAGCTACGATCCACGTCACTTAACTTGCGTGTTCGATTAAATTAACACGCGCAACGACACCATCGAGCTGGTCATGTATGTTGGGATAATAACCTCAAAATTTCAATCGATTATACAAGAAAATTACCGGTCCCGGTATGCGAGTCTGGCGGTTAATTTTCCGCTAATTAAGCCGAGGGTTATAACCGTCCTCGCACCAAGGCCGCTCGATTCTAATCACCCCGTTAACGATAACCGAGCTATTTCCTCGGCTCAAGACACAAACAACTTCCTGAAGGCCTTTCTATCAAAAACTTTCATAAACTTGGCCCAATGTTAGATACCAAATAAATAATTAAAAAAAAAGCTTAGTAGTCACTACTTACTCGTAAGAACACACCAACGTTAAAAGGACAGTGATTGCTGTGGTTTACTGTTAGGTGGAAGTACTTCTCCAGTTGGGATGCTCATAGAAAATATTAGTATGCACTTCCTTTCTCTTGACAACGTCTGGTTTATTACTTGACAGAGAGAAGCACATAAATAAGGTTAGCTTTGGTTCCAAATAGTTATAATGATGATAATGAAAGCCATTTACACGGGGACAACCAAATACAAAAATGTGTAAATTTTTTGAAGTGAAAACTTAGCGGCGTTGTGCACTCTTTGGGATGGGTAAAAAATGTTAAATTCGTGTCAGGATCGCGTGTCCTGATCGAAAATTAGTAAGATAAAGCTGCGAAACTACTAAATTCAACTTTAAGCAAAGACGATACGATTGAGATTGCTTTGAATAGTTTATGTTTGTGTACGACAGCGCAATAAATGAATATTGTATTTTACCACATAAATGATAGTACTGTTATACTGATAAATAAAGCAATTCATGCGAAATTATTTGCTAAACATTCCAAAATATGCAAAAGTGCACAACGTTAATGTTCAAGTTTTCACTTCTACCGGCACTCCCGGAGTGCAACCCGATTTTTTTTTTTACTTGTGTATATTTAGGACGCATGGTGACTCACACATGGTGGTGGTGGCCCTAATTTGGTCCCTACGCCTGGAGAGAACGCCCATATAGACTGTCCCAAGGCGACGTTATCTGCAGGGGAAGTACTTTAAATAATGTAAACAGAAAAGTATACTGAAAGAAGGTTTTATGTTATTTTTGTTCGTAACTAAAACTACATTAATTTTTTTTAATATCTACATTTAAAGTACTTTTTAGGGTTCCGTGGGTACGGAACCCTAAAAAGGAACGGAAGGGTAAAAAGAAACCCTATTACTAAGGCTCCGCTGTCCGTCCGTCCGTCTGTCACCAGGCTATATCTCATGAACCGTGATAGCTAGACAGTTGAAATTTTCACAGATGATGTATTTCTGTTGCCGCTATAACAACAAATACTAAAATACAGAATAAAATAAATATTTAAAGGGGCTATCATACAACAAACGTGAATTTTTTGCTCGCTATTTATAACGAAAATAGGTAGACGCTTGGAATACTCACATAATATTTACTTTTATATTCACTTTAAAAATAAATAATTAAATAAAATAAAACAAATATATAAGGGGGGCCCCCATACAACAAACGTGATTTTTTTTGCCGTGTTTATATAGATAATGGTACGGACACCTTCATGCGCGAGTCCGACTCGCACTTGGCCGGTTTTTCTCCAAGTGACATCCGGTCTGGGACGCCGTGTATAAGGTAAGAATATTTGACAGCTCGAACTGTAGAACGTGCCTACTTGTATAACGATTACTTTCTATGAATTACAGCATTTATGATATTCTCACAAATTTCAGCAAGAATTAGATATGATTATGTTATATCGTCAAAATGTATCACTTATATTTATAAATACGTACACTTATATGTACGTACATCACAGGGCGTATTTATTTGCTTAGTTGTCACAGCCTGACCCTTCACTAATACGAATGACAAATAAGATTCCAGTGAACTAAATAATATTTACTGAATTTATTTACTGGAGACTTTGTTATGACTTGTCGGATGGCAAAACCTCTCGAGGGTCATTATTAAAATCATTCTATATTTCTAAATTTATTTATTCTAAATATCAGTATCGATTCAGTCTCGATCGCATAAATGTCACCTTTGATATTCTCGTATCAAAATATGAAGCTTCAAAATTTTATTACATTGTGGTTTAATCGAATTATGACTAAAAACTAACTAAGAATGCAGCAGATCGCACAGGGAGTTGTCAATAAATGAAATTAAATAGGTATACAATTTTCAGTCAATTTGTCATAATTATCAAAAATAAGATTATTGAACGTATGTCTGAATTATTTCTCTAATTTATCATCATATTATTGCTAAACTATTAGTCATTCTAGTTGTTATTAGTTGAATAGATAGAATGACTACTTTGACTCCCGAGGTCGCGGGTTCGATTCCCGCACAAGACAAACATTTGTGTGCATGAACATGTCTGTTTGTCTTGATCTGGGTGTTTTCTATGTATTACTAGCTGGCCCGGCGAACTTCGTACCGCCTAATTGTCAATGAATGTCGTGGTATACATATTAGTTGAACAAAATTTATGATATCTTGAAATTAATATAATGAATAATAGAAAATAATAGAGAAGCACGATGGCGTCATTGCACGTGTCAGTCTAATTGTACACGCAAGTTAAGCAACCTCAACCGTAGCCTGTCCATGGATGAGTTTATATTATCTCGAGCTCCTCCGTGCTTCGGAAGGTACGTTAATCCGTCGGTCCCGGTTGTAATCATTAGATTAACTCGAGGTCCTCCGTGCTTCGGAGGGCACGTAAGACGTCGGTCCCGGTTGTTATCATTAGATTATCTCGAGCTCCTCCGTGCTTCGGAAGGCACGTAAGACGTCGGTCCCGGTTGTTATCATTAGATTATCTCGAGCTCCTCCGTGCTTCGGAAGGCACGTAAGACGTCGGTCCCGGTTGTTATCATTAGATTATCTCGAGCTCCTCCGTGCTTCGGAAGGCACGTAAGACGTCGGTCATGGTTGTTATCATTAGATTATCTCGAGCTCCTCCGTGCTTCGGAAGGCACGTAAGACGTCGGTCCTGGTTGTTATCATTAGATTATCTCGAGCTCCTCCGTGCTTCGGAAGGCACGTAAGACGTCGGTCCCGGTTGTTATCATTAGATTATATCGAGCTCCTCCGTGCTTCGGAAGGCACGTAAGACGTCGGTCCCGGTTGTTATCATTAGATTATCTCGAGCTCCTCCGTGCTTCGGAAGGCACGTAAGACGTCGGTCCCGGTTGTTATCATTAGATTATCTCGAGCTCCTCCGTGCTTCGGAAGGCACGTAAGACGTCGGTCCCGGTTGTTATCATTAGATTATCTCGAGCTCCTCCGTGCTTCGGAAGGCACGTTAAGCCGTCGGTCCCGGTTGTAATCATTAGATTAACTCGAGGTCCTCCGTGCTTCGGAGGGCACGTAAGACGTCGGTCCCGGTTGTTATCATTAGATTATCTCGAGCTCCTCCGTGCTTCGGAAGGCACGTAAGACGTCGGTCCCGGTTGTTATCATTAGATTATCTCGAGCTCCTCTGTGCTTTGGAATACACGTAAGCCGTCGGTCCCGGTTGTTATCATGAGATTATCTCGAGCTCCTCCGTGCTTCGGAAGGCACGTTAAGCCGTCGGTCCGGATTGTTATCATTAGATGGCAGTCGTTAAGCCAAGTGGTCTTTAGGCGGCTTGAAATTACTGGCGTCCGTCAACTCGCAGTGGTGCAGCGTGGCGGAGTATGCTCGAAACATATTCAGTTGAAGGAAGACCCGTATTTAATATTACCCAGCAGTGGGTAAATATTACCCAGCAGTGGGTAAATATTAAGTTCAGTATTTTACTATGTCACAAAATAAAGTACCATGACACTTGACAACCAATTAATATTCATTTTCAAGCATTCATTCATAAACAATTTTCAAAACAACAACGGACAACTTTCGCGACGTAAAAGTTAGACCAATCGATTTGACATTTAATTGAAAATCAATAAATATCCCAATCCGTTTTCAAATTTAATTTTTCGACAATTTTGTCAATGTTTTAATACTTATTATCCTATACCCACATTTCTGAACGCACGCATACATTTGACGTACGCACGTTAACGTCACGTTTGACAGGTCCGACATCCACGAACATTTTGTATGGAAAAATGATTTTTCTTTTATTTTATTTTTTTTGTAAATTTTCCAATGTTTTTAATAGTTATTGTGCTATTCTGGACGGAGACAAATCCAACAAATCAAAAACCATGGCAATCGGTCCAGCCGTTCTCGAGTTATAAGTGTTGTAACAAACACGACTTTCTTTTATATATATAGATAAGTATGTATTTAAAAAAAATGTATTTAAGTACATTTATCAGTTGTCTAGTACCCATAGTACAAGCTTTGCGTTTAATTTGGGAGTAGATGATAATTTGAGACATATTCATGTACACAAATATTTGTCTTATGTGGGGATCGAACCCGTGATCTCGGAGTCAAAGTGCCATTGCTAGCCATTAGACTACCGGGCTCGTCATCCGCAAATATTTAACAGATACAAAAAAAATGTGATAATATAATGCATACTTTGGTCGTGATTTATTTACAACATTTACGCTAGCCGAAAAATTTTTCACCAAAAAATCATAACCGATAACCGGTGCCAACGAAGCGAAACACTCTCAAAGTGCTATTATATATCAAACATTACACCCACACCCAGTCCAGTCCAGAATCAATGGCCAAATAAACTTTGTTTTCGCCAGCTAGGATAGACAAAACGCAAGATAATTTATGTCAAAAATTGTGTGAAAAAAGTGAAAAAATGTAAAAAAAGTGTTACTAGAACTTTCTACGACATGCAAAGATTACAACAACCTTTTTTTTTACGGGACGAAAGCCCGTCACTGTTTCTCCTGTATAGCCAGGATTAACAACCAAAAAAGGCAATGAATAGTGAAGTCCATTGCAGTCCCGGGGGTGACTACAGCTGCCTTGGAACTCACAACGAAATTAATCAAAAAAAATTAGTAGGAGTAAAAGGCTTTTGGAATTTGACTTCCCCTCTAAGCAATGTGAGAGACAGCAATAAGGCATTAAAAGAGTAAAGAGATGGCAAATCTAGTCGGCCTTATTCAAAATATACAGAGAGAACAGACCTTTTTCTTGTTCTCTGAACGAATTCACAAATATTGCATTATGTATTTTATGTTATAATTTATAATATTTGAATATTGTTTATTGAATGCTTTTCTATCGTATTGGTGTGATGCTGTAATGGTACACTTAAGCTAAGATAAATAAATAAATAAATAAAATACTCTGCGAAGCCCCATTGCTTTGCACGGCATTTGGTGGCGCGCGAAGTGTCAGCTGTAATAAATTTTAATACGATTATTTAATATCGGGATTCATCACATATTTAGTTTTTCAAAAGCATCCGTTGCTGAAAAACTTTGAGAACCACAGCCTAAATACATAGTCTTAAACGAGAACTTCGTGATAAAATTATTACTTGTAAAACTCACGTAAGTGCTTTGAAAGCTTTATGTAAGATAAACGACTTGAAACACTGGTTATGGTGTAATATTAACATTTCTAACCTATGCATATTTCTATGGTCGATATTTCGTGAACGAGACATGATAAAACTTTTATTTAAATCGCATTTCCAGTATTAAAACGTGTATAGTAGACGACGACGACGAGCTCGGTGGCGTAGCGGTCAATGACGCGGCTTCGACACCAACGCTCGTGGGTTCGATTCCCACACAGGGCAAACATTTGTGTGCATGAACATGTCTGTTTGTCTTGGTCTGGGTGTTTTCTATGTATCATAAGTATGTATTTACAAAAAAAAATGTATTTACGTATGTTTATCAGTTGTCTAGTACCCATAACACAAGCTTCGCTTACTTTGGGGCTAGATGGCGCTGTGCAATTTGTCTGACAATATTTAATATTATTTATTATAGTATCAAATTATGAGAAATTTACTTTTTATTTTTTAAGTGAGTGACCCAGGAAGGTGTTGCTGTGTTTGAAGCGAGTGTGACAGCACGCGAGCGATATTTCATGTTGCGAGCGATTATATGGCTACGGTGACTGCTTCACATAAGGTAGGCTGCAGGCTTGTTTTCCACTTGACGTGGTATAAAAAACATCTTGTATCAAAATATGATCAAACAGTGAAATATGTACAGTCGGTTCCATAAAGATAATCAGTTATCTGGCCGAGTGGTCAGCCACTCGGCCATACTGAAGTCCTAACTTTGTAATGTAATGGCAGAGTGATCAGTTATCTTAGGGAACCTACCGTACTTATACAGTATAATATTGTTTATGTCAACAATACCATTAATAAAAATTTTAAATTGCGTTCACCGATGCATCGACTTGCTAGGACAGGGTAGTCTTTTG
Organism: Hypsopygia costalis; assembly: GCA_937001555.2. NCBI lineage: Eukaryota > Metazoa > Arthropoda > Insecta > Lepidoptera > Pyralidae > Hypsopygia > Hypsopygia costalis. The sequence continues at coordinate 1,058,263 of OW443325.2, forward strand.
TTGTATAATTATATAATAATTTGCCCAAAACAGTCCTTTCTCTACCTGCAATATGTTCAAGAAACATTACAAAAATACTCTTAGTACAAATTCTTATTATAGGGTCGATGAATACTTCACCGACAATAATGTCTGGACATAATTCAGCTCTGACACATAATATCATAATTTAATTGGCTACACACAAAAAAAAACAAAAGTAAAATGAGACTTTGATTCATAAAAATGTAAGACATGTTAAAATGACGACAAGGGCCCTGTGGCAAAATAAATAATTTCATCTCATCCTAACTCATCTCATCTCATTTCATGTCATCTCATACCATCTCATCTCAATCAATATCATGTCATCTGATCTCATGTCGTCTCGTCTCGTTCCATCTCTCAACTCGTCTCACTTCATTAACGCTTCATTTGACATCACTTTACTACAACTTACTTAGAAATAGAATAGAAATAGAAATATATTTATATACTTCACTTTATTACACTTCATTTCAGTCGAAATCATAATTATGTTACATTTAACTATTTTCGAAAGTCGCTGTCGACAAAAACTTTTTTTCAGTTGGGTTGACGAAAACACACCGTCATGTAAGAAAGCAATCCAATATGCTGGGAACTTATGACGCATCCATCTTGGATCCTGCCGAGATGAACCATGAAAATAACCATTATTTTTTATCGAATGAACGCTTTCTATGTAGAATATCGAATAGAGAAATAACACATAGTATTACATGGAGGTACAAGACAAAACATACAACAGACACGAATGGAGACAGCTTCTCCAAAGTTAATTCATACTAAAATCGCTACGTAACATAAATAAGCCATTATTTATTATAAAAAGTAAAGGATAAAAATCGGTTATATTGTAACAACAAACGTGATTTTTTTGCTCTATTTTGCTCGCAAATGATAACGGCAATAGGTAGACGTTTGAAATACTCACATAATATTTAGTTTTATATTCACTTTAAAAATAAATAATTAAATAAAAATAAAACAAATATTTAAGGGCCCCCCTTAAATATCCCATACAACAAACGTGTTTCTTTTTTGCCGTTTTTATAGATAATGGTACGGAACCCTTAGTGCGCGAGTCCGACTCGCACTTGGCAGATTTTTCTTTATTTGTTTTTATACAACATCTGTGAAAATTTCAACTGTCTAACTATCACGGTTCATGAGATACAACCTGGTGACAGACGGACGGACGGTCAGTGGAGTCTCAGTAAATAGGGTTCGTTTTACCCTTTGAGTACGGAACTCTAAACATGCATTTTTAGTTGGCGAGTTTGCTTTTTCATTATATAATGTGTCATTAAAAAATTAATAGTTGAAGCCGAATTTGGTCGACGCCAAATTCGGCTTCGACCATTAATTTTTTCGTCGTCAGCGTCGATATTATAGAAAAAAAAAATCTGCCGTCATCTTTGACAATGGCTTTCTTTACAATGCCTTTCAAGCCATACCGTTACCACAGAGTATTGTGCCGTTACATTTATTGTCATCAAAGCCACACGAGCGTACCGAATTTCAGCCTCATTGAATAATTAGGAGTCTATGGGAGTTTGAAGTAAGTACCTACACCACAATTGATTTATACAATTAATTTTATACAAAATGTTCTACGGCTTTGTGAATAAGAGCTGGTACATAAAGGCCTAATTTATATACGGAATAATAAATAAATATTTCTGGACAATTTACACAGCGCCATCTAGTCCCAAATAAGCGCAAAGCTTGTGTTATGGGTACTAGACAACTGATAAATGTACTTAAATACATTTTTTTTTGTAAATACATACTTATAATACATAGAAAACACCTAGACCAAGACAAACAAACCTGTTCATGCACACAAATGTTTGTCTTGTGCGGGAATCGAACCCGCGACTTCGGAGTCAAAGTGGCCATTCCTAACGATTCGACCACCGAGCTCGTCAATATTAGTATCATCATCAGGTCATTTTAATCTCCACTACAGGAGCACGAAACTCTCTCGTCCGTCCCAGACAGGAGGATTTGGCCTACACTCCCCACGCTGGCCAGACGGGTCGGGTTGGTTGGAGGCCTGATCGATGTTTTATAATGTATTTCCCTTAACCACCTCTCGTGTCGACCTCACCTCCCCTCTGAGACAAATCTGGAAAAGTTTGTATGGCGTCGCTAGCACACACGCTCATTTCTGTTCTGCACAGACGTCATTGTTTATATAGCAGTAAATGACGCGAGATTTGTATGGACGGGCCGCGGTGTGGCGTTGTGGAGTATTCTCTAAACCGCTTCGATTGAAGGGAGACCCGGAGTGGGATGAAATAAGGGCTTTATTTTGTGACTAGTGAATGACTAAGCCGTCACGCTGGGCTCTGTAACGCTCATTTGGGTCAACTGAGAGCGAGAGTTGAAAATGTCACTGTCGTTGTGTGTCTGTTTTTATACAACTAGGGTGATAAACAAGCGTACGACCTGTTTGATGGTAAGAAGTCTTGTTGTGCAGTTTGACAACCGTTTAGTCAAAACTAGATTTGACTAATTTTGCAGTAGGAGAGGTACCCGAGGTTTAACTGATTAAAACTAGGAGCGCCTAGATTTCTGGTATTGAGTATAACATATACACAATACATTTATGCTAAACATTGTTTGCGGTTGCGATCGACCGTCTTATCTATGCACAATGACGTCACATGCAGGCGGCTGAAACAAACAAACAGGAGTTTGCGTGACGTTGGCAAATTGAGCAGTAACACACTCCGGAGTTCGCGGCCTAAGGCACAAACTGTTGAAGAGTGAAAAATGTTTTAATTAATTTGTTACATTTGAAATATACTAAAATAACGCCAATTTTTTTTTAATACGTATTTTTGAAACACTACGTCTCTCTCTCCAGACAAGAATACGACCCGCCTAATTTGACCCGGTTACCGTAGCCAAATTAACGCTCGCAACTCTTTTTAATTAGTGGTTTTGGTTTTAAATCAATTTTTTTCGCGTAAATCCCTTTATTCTTCTTATGCTGCGGCTACAGTACCGTGATATGCCAATAATTATTGCCATAATTTCAACAACGCCTAGGTGTAACCACGATTTATGGCCATAATTTTACAATGCCAATCAATATGGCAAATGACGGTAGACAATAGCTCCGGCGGCGGTCTCTTTTCGCACATCAAAGAGAATTACCGCAGTAAATATTGCGTTTGTGGCCACACTACTGTTTGTCCAGTGTGCAGCATGAACTCAACGGCGACGCACGTATCGACTGACATGCAGTGGTCAAATGAAAATGCTTAAGTTTTGGAATTATTCTAATGCGAACCGTATCTTTTTATTATGGGCTTTCGGTCGGGTATCCCCCGGTAAAAATCGCGGTGTACAATGATGGTTTGAAGAAGAAAAAAGACCGAAACCATGTAAATAAATATAACAGCTGTAGCTTCAACCTCCATCTTGAAAAATGATATTTTTACCGCCTCATTTATTGACATATCTAGGTAAACTCTAGTGTAACCACCCCACTTCACGCAGTAATTTAAACGGTAATACAATGCCATAATTATTGCGGTAACAGCCCGGTAGACGGTAAGGTAGTGTAGCCGCAGCATTACTGTCTTTCTACTTTGTTGTTACAATTTCGTATTTGTCGCTGTATTTGTATTGTTCCCTTTAACTTTTTCTACTTCTCCATTATTTTCCCTCTCATCGTTCCCTCTGCATTTCGTCCTCTCCAAAATCTTCTATTTCTTCTTAAACTTCATGTATTAGAAGTGACGATTAACATAGCTACTCTGTTCTTTTTTCATGGGTAAAACGTTGAAAAATCCATTCTTTAGTAGGTATCAACAATCTCTCCAATTTATTTTCAAGTTCAAAAAGAATAAACTTTTTTCCGTTTTCGTTTTGTGTAGGTTATTTTAACACGGCGCGGCCCGAACGGAATAATTATTACAATAAGGCCCCGACATTCATAATGCTGGGCAATGTTTCGATCGTTTTAACCCAGAATTGACAAAAAGAAGGAAGGTGCAGTAGCTTCAACAAGAAAATGTTGCCGACATTATTATAAAAAAAAACATTCAATTGCATGGAAGAAGTGGCGCCAAAAATAAAATAAAAAAAAGTCTCCTGGTATTGTACTGCTCGTCCTGGCAATCCCCATTTATGTCGACAATAGTTTGATAAATGTTACTAATGTTTTACAATGTTAAAATGCTATTTTTTTTTGAAATTTTAATGTTTAGTACCTACATGATCTCTATGAGAATTTTACGATATTTACTTAAATTCAGACTTAACATGTACATAAATATGACAGAAAACGGATGCGTCTCATGCTTGGGGCACTAACGGGCCATTATGCCTGTCAAGGACACCTATACAAAATGAGACAGAGTGCAGAACATGCAAAGGGTCTAACGAGTCCATGAAACAGTTGATGTGTCAATGTGACTCCCTAGCCGGCAAACGAATGGAAATTCTAGGAAAGGCATGCCCGGACCTGGAGGACTTCAGACTCTTCCCAATAAGCGGTATACTGAAGTACATGGAACATGTCTCCAGACTGTCAGGGGAGAGTGACTAAAGGACTAGGGAGAGCACAAAAGATCCATGAGGGTCGACGTGTCACCGGTGCTTCAGCACTGGACTCACTCTAAGATAAGATAAGAGTATAAGTACCTACATGATCTCTATGAGAATTTTACGATATTTACTTAAATTCAGACTTACTAAAATGAATCGATACAATTTCCAGCACCGACCGTATAAATAGTCACACATCATTCATAATACTCATCACATTTTTATAGCTATAACTTACTACGAAGAGCAATAGCACCCCATCTTCAGGCGAGACAACCCCGCTGACGTGTTTATGGCCCGTCCGATGAGCAATGTGCCGGCTTGTGCCGTAAATCATGCTCTAAAATCGTAGCGATGGCATGTCGAAAATAGTATATGGCTTTTAGCTTTGTCTATTGATAGAAACTGTGTCTTGGACTGGGAATAAATCTTCTGTCATAGGATTTCTACGCTTATGTAATCTGCATAAACCGTTACAAAACTGATGGAAAGAGACGGAGTATAGTAAAAAAAAGTGTAGTAACAAAGTTGCAAGCTTTTAAATGTTTACATTGTTTCCCCTTGTTCTATTTGTACCTTTTATTACGAGTTCTTTCCTAATATTAGTATGAAACTGATTCATTGCTCCTTTTTTTTTATACTACGTAGGGTGGCAGACAAGCATACTGCCCTCCTGATATGAAGCGGTTACCGTAACTATATTAACGCTCGCAACATAAAATATCGCTCGCGCGCCGCCACCTCGCAGGAACACAACAACCCTCAAGGGAATTGTTATTTGGCTGCGGTGTTCTGTGAGGTGGAGGTACATTCCCCTGTCGGGTAGCTTACAATTACGCTCCTTACCTCTCTTTTCGCCAGAGCTTCGTTTGTCAGTCAGCAGGGTGCACCGCGTGCAGGTGAAGTTGGCTTTGGTTCAAAGATATTGATATACCACTTGCACCCCATAAACTCTATCTTTTTTGCTTATGTTTAAGTAAATCGAACCTTCATCTATACTATAGGTGAAGGTTCTCGTCGAGACACACAGATATGACTCTATAGGTCCTATTGAGTCATATCGAGTCACAGCAGTCAAAAAATTCGCAAGAGAATCAAACCGTCGCCGACAATCGCCGGCTGTTGTCATTAGATGACAGTTAAGCTAATTCAGTCACCTTTAGGCGGCTTGAAAACAATGGTCTCCGCCGAACCGCTCTGAAACAGCTAGGTAGAGTATGCTCTAAACCCCTCCCCTACAAATATAGACCCATATCCCCGCAGTGGCATGGAAGTGTTAACGAATGCAGTGATTGGAATGAAAAATGCAGTGAGTGGAACGGTTCACGACGAGTATGTTTGTTTCATAGAAGCTTTTAATATTTATCCAGTTAGTCGCTTATGACTTAGTCGTCACCTATTTGCTTTAGACTTATACAAAGTGTCTTCCTGAACTCTGGGTAAGTTGAACTCTTGGGACGAACGGCGCCAGTTCGAAAAGTATGTCTGTGACAAATAAAAATGTCATGCAACTTGTGATGTGGTTGAATTGATATCATCTACAGTAGAACAAGGGAAAAATAAATCATTGTCAACCAAAAAAGCATTGAAGATGAGGTATGATTATAAGAAGATAGGTAGGGCACAGTGTAGAAACATTAAATTTTTGGATAGATTTTTTTATAAACTATTATTGATAACAAACTGCCTGAAGAGCTTTTCCGATGTATGTATAGCGATAGTTTCTTCAATAAAAACGGTAATTTAAAAAACTAAAAAAACCCGACTGTTTTTCTGTGTAATTTGGAAATGAAAAACCCCTAAAACAAGAAAACATGTAGCATTCGGGACCCATTCTAGAAATGGAGGCTTAGTGAATTTAGAGCACATGTAGGGTCACGACTGCTACATGTTTTCTTGTTTTAGGGGTTTTTCATTTCCAAAATATGTTTTTTAAATTACCGTTTTTATTTTATGTTTTTTAGTTTTATTAATTTTGATATATGCTCACACTCACACATTATGTATGATATCACTCTCACAGTAAATACATATATATTGACTCAAGCTAAAATCTATCGAGCCGTTCAGACTGCGGCGTGCATTTGCATTTGAACTAGGCTTAAAAAATCCGCCATTATGATTTTTTTTTATTTTGACGTACCCAGTGTCACTCTCACAGCAAATACGAATCGAACGACACCTCGCGAGCTAAAATCCATTAAGCCGTTCAGGCTGCAGAGCAGATACATACATACTCTCGAAAAACATAACCCTTCTTCTGTCGCAGTCGGGTAAAAAGGGCGTGAAGAGGTTTTTAGAATGCCCGCAGTGCGCGTGTGACGCCTCTGGTGTTACGAACATCCATAGGCTGCGGTAACTGTTTTGACGTGAATGTGTCTTTATAATTGCTTTCATAGGGAGGCAATTCAAAAAAATGAATGAAAACAAAATCGGGGGATACAGTTTAGTGTTGCAGCGACATATCTATCATCTCCATCCAAAATTCAATCACATCACTGTATAGATGAAGTATCAAAGAATTTATTACGCTAAGTAAGGACTATGGAACATCGCGTAAGGGGAGGGGGAAAGCGCTGCCATTTTGAGATAATTTTAGTGCATTAACGTATTCACACAAAAAATCTAGAATTAGAAAAATTCAAAATATTTTCTAGCTAAATAAAATGTCATATATTTTCTTTACAATGTAAGTGACGGCTCCAGAAATAGGCGCAGTTCCCTTTCAGGGTGTCTTTCATTCAGGCCGTGTTGCAGGGGTCCTTAAATTACTCTCTGAAAGAAAATGTTTCCGTTCTGAAGAATTTGTTTGAGACTTTTTAACCGATGATGGTGTCTGAACTAAATATTATGTTACATTGGATTGCATGTATCGTTACTTACTACGCGAGAACACGAAAATGTGACAAATTATAATGTATAGCCATCTCTTTCAGCTTTTAATGCATTATTAGCATATTGCTGTCGCTCACATTGCTAAGAGGGGAAGTCAAATTCTAAAATAAATAAATAAATATTGTCAGACAAATTACACAGCGCCATCTAGCCCCAAAGTAAGCGAAGCTTGTGTTATGGATACTAGACAACTGATAAACATACGTAAATACATTTTTTTTGTAAATACATACTTATGATACATATAAAACACCCAGACTAAGACAAACAGACATGTTCATGCACACAAATGTTTGTCCTATGTGGGAATCGAACCCACGAGCGTTGCTGTCGAAGCCGCGTCATTGACCGCTACGCCACCGAGCTCGTCGTAAAAGTTTCTTACTTCTATTTTTTACATTAATTTCTGCTAATTAAATTTATTGTAAGTTCCAAGGCAGCCGTAGTTTTACCCCCGGGACTGCAATGGACTTCACTGTTGTGGCGACCACCAAAAAAGGCAATGAACAATGAAGTCCATTGCAGTCCCGGGGGTAAAACTACGCCTGCCTTGGAACTCACAACGAATTTAATCAGAAGAAATTAGCAGGAGTAAGAAGAGAGATTCCAAGAATCAAAAAACATTTCAGGACACAGGCTAATTGTACAATCGGCAATATGTACACAAAAGGAAGTTAAGTTAATGGGGTGTAAGAGGTTCATCAACATCTTTGAACCAAAGCCAATCTCACCTGCACGCCGTGCACCCTCCTGACAGACAAACGAGACCCTGGCCAAAAGAGAGATAGGGCATAGCGTATATTTAAGCTGCCCGACTGGGGAAGTACCTCCACCTCACAGAATACCGCAGCCAGATAACAATTCCCTTGAGGGTTGTTGTGTTCCTGCGAGTGAATGAGGTCACCAGAAACAAAGAATGGAAGGAGAATAGGCTGGCAACGGAACGGCGACCCCTTGGTGTTGCTGATCTCCATGGGCGGTGGTAATTGTTTTCCATCAGGTGACCCACATGCTCGTTTGCTACCACCCTCTCATATAAAAAAAAGTCTTTCCTCGAAGATTAAAATTAAAATTAATCACCAACGGACGCAATATTAAATAGTTAGAAGAGAAATAGTTGACCATCGACTGTAATTATAAAAATATATCGCGTTGAACCACACGCTTTCTCATTATTCAACGTCAGTCGGTCTTGACGTTTGACATACACACCGACAGGTCTCGTGAGTTTGTTTGTATATTTAGAACTACTTTACTCGTTTACACTCACTTTGTGACATTACGTAAAATCAAAAAGAAAAAAGTACCTGCATTACATTAATAGGAACTAAGCAAAGCTTGTACTATGGGTGCTAGATAACTGATATTATATTTAAATACATTTTCTTTTTGTAAATACATACATATTATACATAGAAAACACCCGGACAAACAGACATGTTCATGCACATAAATATTTGTCTTGTGAGGGGATCGAACCCGCGACCTCTGAATCAAAATGGCCATTGCTAGCTATTCGACCACCGATCTCAACATTTTTATATACATATCTGATGTAGCCATTTTATATATAAAAAATGCTGTGACAGACGTACAGACTGATACACGAGTGATCCAATAAGCGATTAGTTCGTTTTTCACTCGGACATAAAACAACAATAAAAAATTCAAAAAATCTGCAACGAAATCCCGGATAAACTATAAATGACAAGCTGTAATCCGTTGTAAGCCATGTTGTTTACAAGCTTTTCTTTCTTTATCTATTAAAAATGTACAAATCGCCTGTAGAGCAATGTTTCTGTATTCCCACTGCCATGGTGACAGAGAAAATTCCAGGATAAACAATAAAAAAGCATTTTTCCTCATTATTTTCCTTGTGTGATAGCTACATCGTAGGAATCGTCAGAGCGCCGCGGACACACCTGTCAACAGAGGATTATTTAACATTTGCTTTACACGTTTCGTTACACTTCGAAATATAAACATATTTCTTTTTTTATTTCAGTGTACTTTTTTGGAAAAGAACTCAATAAATACATATAGATTATGTTTGAACGTATATTTATTCGTTGAAAATATTTCTATGAAATTTGGGGTAAACACTAAATGTTTACCCTAAATTTCCCGTTAAAATTTATTCACATTTGTCAACAAGTCCGAGAACTGAGGAGCAATTTCTCGTAATAAAAATTGGATCAATATTCAGTTTCGATCTAGTCTCGATCTCTCAAACGTCACATTTGGTATTCTCGTATCAGAATATGAAAGTTCGAAGTGTTATTAAAGTGTGATAGCATCGAAATATGATTGTAATTAAACAAACAAAGATTATTATGCCGGTTGCAATAAGAATTGATATTTAAATTCGAGAAAGAAATCAACTATACAATTTTAGTCAATTCATAATTCAATCTCGATTCAGTCAACTTTCATTCTGAGATCGTAAAATAATTACGAGAATTTTTACAAGATTGTTTATAAAGTCTTATAATCTACTAACTGATTTTTTTCGTCAATTTTCCATTGATTTTAATAGTAATTCGGGACGGAGATAAATTCAACAAATCAAAAACCAGGAAAATCGATCCAACCGTTCTTCAGTTATAAGTGTTTTTTTTTATACTACACCGGGTGGCAGACAAGCATACGGCCCGCCTGATGTGAAGCGGTTACCGTAGCCATATTAACGCTCGCAACATAAAATATCGCTCGCGCGCCGCCACCCCGGCTGCCATCGCAGCATCTCCTTCCTTTCTGGTGACCTCACTCACTCGCAGGAACACAACAGCCCTCAAGGGAACCGTTATTTGGCTGCGGTATTCTGTGAGGTGGAGGTACAGTCTCCAGTCAGGTAGCTTACTATTACGCTCCCTACCTCTCTTTTCGCCAGAGCTTCGTTTGTCAGTCAGCAGGGTGCACCGCGTGCAGGTGAAGTTGGCTTTGGTTCAAAGATGTTGATGAACCACTTACACCCCAAAAAGTGTTCGAACAAACCCGACTTTGTTATATAAATACACGACGTCGCAACTCGCCCAATTAAAGTATTATTTGGCAGAAAACCCTAAAAGGAACCCACGTTGTAAACGACACGTTTAGTCGTTAATTAAGCAATAAAATTAGGTACTTATATCAATTTATCTTAGTAGACTAAACAGTATACCGTTACAGACAATCTCGTACAAGACTCCCAGTCTAGGGGTCACGTGTCACGTCCACCGCGACCTATCCACGGTTTATTTTCAGATAAATGTTTCTATTTCAGTAAAAGTATTTTGTACATACATATTTTTTTTATAACACCGGGTACCGATGTACCTCTGATGTAAACAAAAACCATCCAAGGGCGAGTCGGACTAGGGTTGCCAACTATACTGTTAAAAACAGTATTATACTGTTTTTCGCTACATTATACTTTTTACTGTTGAACAAAAATAAAGTATACAAAATACTGTTTTCAGCATCAAAATAAAAAATTAACACTGTAAGTATTAGACTTAGACGCTCACACATTTTTTTATTATTTAGTCAGAGGGCGCTCAGTACCGCGCAGCCACAAAGAAATCAAAAGAATGCAGTTTCAGAACGAATCTGTCAATGTCAAATATGCAAGACATCAAAACTATCATCCACTGACACCTTTACCTTACCTATTTATATTACCTTTATATTACCTTATTACCTTACCTACCCCAGTTAACCCCCGTTTAAAATTTAGTGTTGTCAGGGCTGACTGGTCACAGTTTGTTACAAACTCTGATGAGTTAGTCTCCCAACTCCCATCCCTAGACCATAACAATGCTCAGTCTGTATATATAGAGTTTAAAAATTCCCTGCTGTCAGCAGCGGAAACATCGATTCCTTTAAAAAAACCGCGCAAAAAGAAGCCATCACCTCCACCTTGGTGGGATCAGGATTGCTACTCTGCTGTTAAAAAACGGAAAGAGGCAGAACGTCAATATTCCAACAGCATGACTACGGAGAATTTTATAACATACCAGAGGGTAGCAGCGGAAACCGTGAAGTTGCTAGCGGAAAAAAAGAGATTAGGTTGGCATAGTTTTTGTGAACATTTGTCTCCTAGCTCCCACCCATCGGTGGTTTGGGGAAATGTTAGGAGATTTCGATGTTCAACATCCAATGATCCTAACATCTCCTCAAACGACCATAGTGAGTGGATTGAAGCATTTGCGCAAAAATTAGCCCCTCCCACAGTCCCCTCTCTTGAGGAGGCATCATGTTTCCCTAATTCTGTCCATTCCCTTGATCCTTTTGATGCTCCATTCTCCCGCGAGGAACTGGACCTGGTTTTGGATGGCTTGATGGATTCTTCACCTGGGATAGATGGAATACCATACTCTTTTATAGTCAACAGTGGCCCAGTTACCAAGGAACGTTTCCTACAGATCATTAATCATTTTTTCATTTCAGGTGTCCCACCTGAAGAATGGAAATCCCAAATCATAATTCCCATATTAAAGCCCGGTAAATTAAGTTCCGACCCTTCAGGTTATCGCCCTATTGCTCTATCATGTACCATGGCAAAAATTTTGGAACATCTGGTTAAAAATCGTCTAGAGTGGCTAATTGAAAGCAAAAGGATACTACCCATAAGTCAATTTGGTTTTCGTAAGGGTTACAGTACAATGGACAGTCTTGGCACCCTTGTCACAGACATTAGGATAGCCTTCTCCAAACGCGAGTACTTGGTGAGAGCTTTTCTCGACGTGTCAGCAGCATATGACAATGTACTACTTCCTGTGCTCAGGCAGAAAATGCTCAATCTGAGTATCCCAGTGAGGTTAGTTAATTATATTTCAAATTACCTCTCGGCTAGATTGATTTATATCAACTTTCAAAATTACAACGCTCCACCAAGACAAGTATGGAAAGGTCTCCCTCAAGGGTCAGTGCTGAGCCCCCTTCTTTTTAGCATCTACACACACGATTTGGAACTATCCGTAAATTCATTTTGTAATATCCTGCAATATGCAGATGATCTAGCCCTGTATATCTCCACGGATAATATTGCAGTAGCCTCCTCAAGGCTTACTTCAGCCATTGCATACTTACAGGATTGGCTTTCTGAACATGGGCTATCCATTTCGATTCCTAAAAGCAGTGTTGTTGTTTTCGCCCGTCAAAGAATTATACCAAACTAGCTGTTACCCGCGGCTTCGCCCGCGTGGTTCAGGGAAGTCTGCTGCCGTTGATTTGTGTATATTTTTCTTTTGTTGTATTTTTTTTTACTTCGTGGGATAAAAAGTAGTACAAATTTTAATGATGATTGGCTGCATAGTTAAGGCATGAAGAAATAACAAACAAACGAATTTACTTTAACACTTATAATATTTGTATGGATGGAACGCCCACACTCAAGAGAAAATAATTGTTCACCACATAAATGTTTGCCCTCTTTATTTTTCCTTCGAATAAAATATTTTTCCTGGATAAAAAGTGACCTATGTCACTCTCCAGACCGGAAACTATCCCCTGTTAAAACATCACATCAGTACTTACGTTCCTTTCGACGTGATAGAAGGACAAATGATTACAAAGTTTATTTTTTCCCATGGGATTAAATTGTTTTTCCGGGATAAAAAGTAGCTTATGTCACTCTCTAGATTACCCTATTAAAAATTCATGTCTGTACTTAGGTTTCTTTTGACGTGAAAGAAGGACAAATGAACTTTATTTTTTAATAACGTACGTTAACGGTATGGAGAGTGGCATAGGCTACTTTTTATCCAGGAAAAACATCTTATTTCTACGGGTAAATACATACTTTGTAATCATTTGCCCTTCTTTTAAGTCGAAAGGAACCTAAGTACCGACATGATTTTTTTTAACGGGATAGTTACGTAGTAGAGTACGGACATGACTTTTTAAAATGGGGATAGTTTACTGTTTGGAAAGTGACATAGGCTACCTTTTATCCCGCAAAAACATCTTAATCCCATGGGAAAAAATAAACTTTGTAATCATTTGGCATTCTATCATGTCGAAAGGAACGTAAGTACCGACATGATTTTTTTAACAGGGGATAGTTTCCGATCTGGATAGTAACATAGGCTACTTTTTATCCAGGAAAAAACATTTTATTCCCACGGAAAAAATAATTCGATACCCGCAGAGGGCAATCATTTACGTGGTGAACAATTTTTTTGTCTTGATCCATACTAATACTATAAGTGTTAAAAGTAAGTAAATTCGTTTGTTTGTTATTTCTTAACGCTCTATGTAGCGGATCATCATTAAACTTTATACCTATTTTTCTTTTGTTGTATTTTTTTTTTACTTCGTGAGATATTACTATTTATATAATATTGATAATACTATTTAAGGAACGTTTGTTATTACTATTTATATCTCACGAAGTAAAAAAAATACAACAAAGGAAAAATAGGTACAAAGTTTAATGATGATCAGCTGACATAGAGCGTTAAGAAATAACAAACAAAGGAATACTTACTTTAACACTTACAGTATTAGTATGGACAAAGACAAAAAAAAATTGTTCATCACGTAAATGATTGCCCTCTGCGGGGATCGAATTATTTTTTCCGTGGGAATAAAATGTTTTTTCCTGGATAAAAAGTAGCCTATGTTACTATCCAGATCGGAAACTATCCCCTGTTAAAAAAATCATGTCGGTACTTACGTTCCTTTCGACATGATAGAATGCCAAATGATTACAAAGCTTATTTTTTCCCATGGGATTAAGATGTTTTTGCGGGATAAAAGGTATCCTATGTCACTTTCCAAACAGTAAACTATCCCCATTTTAAAAAGTCATGTCCGTACTCTATTACGTAACTATCCCGTTCAAAAAATCATGTCGGTACTTAGGTTTCTTTCGAATTAAAAGAAGACCAAATGATTACAAAGTATGTATTTACCCGTAGAAATAAGATGTTTTTTCCTGGATAAAAAGTAGCCTATGCCACTCTCCATACCGTTAACGTACGATATTATAAAATAAAGTTCATTTGTCCTTCTTTCACGTCAAAAGAAACCTAAGTACAGACATGAATTTTTAATAGGGTAATCTAGAGAGTGACATAAGCTACTTTTTATCCCGGAAAAACAATTTAATCCCATGGGAAAAAATAAACTTTGTAATCATTTGTCCTTCTATCACGTCGAAAGGAACGTAAGTACTGATGTGATGTTTTAACAGGGGATAGTTTCCGGTCTGGAGAGTGACATAGGTCACTTTTTATCCAGGAAAAATATTTTATTCGAAGGAAAAATAAAGAGGGCAAACATTTATGTGGTGAACAATTATTTTCTCTTGAGTGTGGGCGTTCCATCCATACAAATATTATAAGTGTTAAAGTAAATTCGTTTGTTTGTTATTTCTTCATGCCTTAACTATGCAGCCAATCATCATTAAAATTTGTACATACTGGTACTACTTTTTATCCCACGAAGTAAAAAAAAATACAACAAAAGAAAAATATACACAAATCAATGGCAGCAGGCTTCCCTGGACCACGCGGGCGAAGCCGCGGGTAACAGCTAGTTTTATATATAAAATTAATCTATACTATCTAATTCTATACTAATATTATAAAGCTGAAGAGTGTGTTTGGTTGAACGCGCTAATCTCAGGAACTACTCTTGAAAAAATATTTTAGTGTTAGATACTTAGCCTATATTTTAAGGAAGGCTATAGGCTATATAACATCACGCTACGACCAATAGGAGCGGAGCACCGGTGAAAAATAGGAAAAAAATATTCCTTTTGAGGGCTTATGTCGCGTGCGCTGCGTAAACGGTTGAAGTTACGCATAAATCATGTATGACGGAATTGTTCCTCTTTAAAAGTTCTAAAAAAAAGTCTGCGACAGTATATGTCTATCTTTTAAGATTGACACACTATAACGTTTTTTCATGGTAATCAATAGGAGAAAGTAGGTAAAAAAAGGTTATAGTGAGTTAATCTTAAAAGATAGACATATGCTGTCGCGGACTTTTTTTTAGAACTTTTAAAGAGGAACAATTCCGTCATACATGATTTTTGTGTAACTTCAACCGTTTACGCAGCGCACGCGACGTAAGCCCTCAAAAGGAATATTTTTTTCCTATTTTTCACTGGTGCTCCGCTCCTATGAGTCGTAGCGTGATGCTATATAGCCTATAGCCTTCCTTGAAATATAGGCTACCTAACACAAAAAGATTTTTTCAATTCGAACCAGTAGTTCCTGAGATTAGCGCGTTCAAACAAACAAACAAACAAACAAACAAACTCTTCAGCTTTATAATATTAGTATAGATATTTCGGTCGCTCATAATGGGCAAATTTTTCCAGTAAAAGAAAAAGTTAAATTTCTAGGTGTAATTCTGGACGCAAAAATGTCAGGCACCCACCACGTCAACCATATTATCAAAAAATGTGAAAAAAACATTAATATCCTCCGTTCCCTTTCGGGAGTTTGGTGGGGTTCTCACCCATACACACAAAAATTAGTATATAATGCCCTTGTTCGTAGTCACTTGGATTATGGGTCTTTCCTCCTCGAACCTTGTAATAAAGGAGCTCTAAATTCTCTTGACAAAATCCAATCCAAGTGCCTTCGCATTATAATTGGCGCTATGAAGTCCTCCCCAATCAACGCCCTACAAGTCGAATGTGTGGAAGGCCCCCTTCACTTGCGTAGACAATACCTGTCGGACAGATTTCTGCACAAGGCCCTACAAATGTCTGACCATCCTCTGATTGCTAAATTGCATGACCTATCCGAACATATTTCTGCGGGCGGATATTGGGCCCATAAAGACCGTCCTTGTTTATTTAACAGCTTCATCGCGTATCTACGACTCCCTTGCCCATTATACCAATGCAGAATAAATCCCCTATTTGATATCCCTTTTGAAGCCATTATCCATTCTCCAAACGTAACTCTTAACCTTGGTATAGAAAAGAATTGCCCATTCGCCTCTGTTAAATTAAACTCTGCTGTTCAGGAGTTCTGGAGTGACTGGTTGGTCATGTACACAGATGCCTCAAAAACTACTGAACAAAGTTGTGTGGGAGCAGCAGTTTGGATTCCTGTTTATAAAATCATTTTAAATTTTAAGTGTCCGTCTATTTGTTCCATATTTACAGGGGAAGCAACTGCAATTCTGAAAGCTCTACTATATATATATAGAATCGCATAACATTTTAAAGACCGTTATTTTTACAGATTCCAGGAGCTGCTTAATGTCGATCACCACTAACCAGTTCCGTAGCAAAAGTAGATCACCTGTAATTTTAACGATTAAGCAAACTCTATACAGATGTCATACCAAGGGTATACAGGTCCAATTGGTGTGGATTCCAAGCCACAGCGGTATTATGGGAAACGAAACAGCGGATCATTGTGCTAAGGACGCCATACAAAACGGTTACATATCTCCACAGTGTATAGCATATTCCCAGGACCTTTTGTCACTCGCACAAAGCAAATTGTCTGCCAATTGGAATCGGCTGTGGGCTAAATCGAGTACCGTAAAAGGTATTCACTATGCTTCCATCCAACACAACATACCACCTAAGCCATGGTTTTTTAAATACCGCAATGCAAGTAAACGTGCAACATCTGTCATATGTCGTTTACGACTGGGCCATGCCTGTACGAATGTGTTCTTGAACAAAATCAGGGTGAGGGACAGCTCGCTGTGCGAGTGTGGCATGGACGAAGGTACTCCGGACCACATCTTTTTCAATTGTCCTAAATATACCCCCTCTCTTTACGATTCCCTTCCCCCTTCCGTTCCTCGTCCCATAGATTTTAAATCCCTCCTGACATCTGTCAACTACTCTCCTTTAATATATGTTTTATGTGACTTTATTAATTTTAACAATATTAAACTGTAATTTGTCTGTCAAATAACTTACTAATCCTTTGTGTTGTCTAATATGTTGTGTTTGTCTTTTGTTTTAGGTATGTCAACAGATCTTCGGAATTGTTTTATGAATTTTTAAAATTTTAATAATTGCACACTCACAAAGCCATTTCGTCATCGCAGAGTCACTTACTAAGCATAGTCACCTACTCAGATACATATGCTGAAACAAAATAAATAGCATTGTCATTGGCGAGAACACCACGATCGCCACAAAGAGGAATTGAATTGGGTTGTTTCCAATGTTTAAAAATTGTACAAATAAATTAACAATATCGTAAAATACACAAAACTATAAAGATCTGCAAACTTTCATTCTAATATCTTCAGTCAGACTTTTTTTAGCGTCGATCAAAGTTTGGCGGGAAAGTCCATTTTAAAAGTATGAAATTATTAAAAAATAATATTTCCATTGGAGAAGCAATAAAAAATGCTATAACTTTTATTATGATACTAATCACATAAACGTAATATTTAACATAGCTGTCGTACAAATTTCTGATTTGATGCATACAAAATACAGATCTGTGACGTCATAATTCAGTAGTCTTTTGTATGGAGCGTTTTGGGGCAGTCTAAAAATTGTGATTTTCAAATTACCATATCTCGAGAGATTTTTGTGCTATCGAAGTAATTCTTTCACCTATGGTTATATTATGGAGACGTCCCTACATATCAAACAGAAAAAAATGTTAGTCAAATACCCAATTGAATCCACTGACACAGACATGCGAGTGTGTGCGTCTGTGCGTTCTCAAAACTTAACGTTTTTTTCGTATGGAGTCTACACTACTGTGAACCTTGTTTTGTTTTGAAGATTTAAGTCAATTCAATTGTAAAAGTAATTAGGTAATTGTGTTGTGTGTAGTGGTTTTAGTGCAGAAAAGATGGAAAGTGAAACCGAATCACCTTCTCCTCCTACTACGCCAAGAAAGAAAGCCAAACTGTTTAAGGTACAACAAAAATATAAGCACGAATGGGAATGCCAGTATGATTGGTTAACGAATGATCCTATATGCGAACTTAATGCTAAATGTAAAATATGTGCTTTAACATTTACTATTTCTCACGCAGGTGTTGGGCAGGTTTGTTACTTTCGTTAGCGTCTTGGTTGGTCTCCTCTTGTCTTTTTTCTGACATGCATAAATTATTAGATAATAGGTAACTATTTTGCATGAATTATATTTTTTGTTTCGATGTTTTTAGGTTAAACAACACATGGCCAGTAAAAAACACAAAGCAAAAATGGAAATGACAAAATCAAGTGGATTGTTACAAAAGTTTTTTCCTAAAAATTCTGCTTCTACATCAGGCTTGTCTTCCTCATCTAATGAAGACACCAAGTTAACAGCGGCCGAGTTAGCAACGACATACCATACCGTCAAGCATAATTTATCGTACAATAGCCAGGACTGTAATATCAAATTAAATAAGATTATCTATGTTGATTCCAAAACAGCCACTAACATAAGTTTGGCTAGGACAAAAATGGAGGCATTAGTGACCGATGTTCTTGGCCCATACTCCTTGCAGTCTGTTATTGACCAGATAACTAGGGACAATGTATTTTATTGTCTACAAACTGATGCCTCCAATAAAAAAATATTAAATTGTTTCCTCTGGTAGTTCAATATTTTACCCCAGAGACTGGAATTCAACAAAAGTTACTTGATTTTTATGAAAATTCAAATGAATCAGCCAATGGGATGTTTTCAACTATCAAAAACTCCTTAGAGTCTTGTCAACTTTCTTTCAGCCAATTAATTATCTGGTCTTAGCGCTGACAATACAAATGCAAATTTTGGACATAATCATTCATTATACACAATCATGTTAGAGCTTGTGCCAGACTTAATAAAAGGAAATTGTCATGCCCATATTGTGCACAATTCAGTAAAACATGCCATGAATTGTTTAAATTATGACATTGAGAACATTATTTTAAAAATCTATAGCCATTTTTCTGTTTCGGCATGCAGAAGACAAGAATAAAAAAAATTTGTAGCGCTTGCTGAGGGAGAGTTTCATGAAATAAAACGACATATAGGAACTCGTTGGCTATCTCTTCTACCAGCAATAGATACAATTTTACTTAATTGGACACCAATTTGTAATTACTTTGTTAGTTTGGATGTTGACTGTCCAATGATTATCCAAAATTTATTAATGTTGGATAGAGACATGGAAAATAAAGTAGTTCATTGTTACCTTCTTTATGCTAGTCATATTTTAAGTGTTTTCAATAAAACAATAAAAAAATTAGAAGGAGACAATGTAACTATTTTAGATGTTTTTAACATTATGACTGGTTTAAAGACGGAGCTAATTCAAAGAAAAAATGATAAATATTTTGGGCATGAAATAAAAAAAGTATTAAAAACTATTACAGAGTCTTCTCAAGAGGTTTTTAATAGAACTATTAATAACTTCTTACTTTTTATTGATAAGGCTAATTTATATTTAGAGAAATGGTTTGATTTCAATCAGACTAACTGGCTTTCTTTAATTAGCTGTTTATCATTAAAATCTTTGGTCACATTTGATCATTTTGAAAAAATTATAGATAATTTAAATTTGTATAGACTTAATATTGGTATGGATGATTTATATTCAGAATTAACAAATTTCAAAATAATTTATGAAAAAGTATCAGAAGACAAAGATTTTCTTGAAATGAGTACTGACAAAAAGTGGAGCCATTTATTAGTAAACACCTCAGTAGAATTTAAAAATATTACAAAAATTGTCTCATATTTACTTTCTGTTCCCGCCACCTCAGCATTTACTGAAAGAGTTTTTTCTATAATGAATGCGAAGTGGCGGGAGGATAGAAATAGAGCAACTATTAATTTAATAAAAAATGAGCTCCTCATTTTTTTAATTTTAGTTATAGTTGTGGTGAGGCATATGAAGTTTTTCAAAAAGACTGTAAATTAATAACTTGTGCGAGAAGCTCTAAAAAATATGGATTTAAAAAACATTAAATAAATAAAATACTGTTCATTTTTCTAAAATACTGTTTAATATTCTTCTCAGACCTAAATATACTTTATTTCTTGTAAAAAAAGTTGGCAACCCTAAGTCGGACTCGCGCACGTAGGGTTCCGTACCATTATCTATAAAAACTGCAAAAAAAAACGTTTATTGTTTGGGTGCCCACTTAAATATTTGTTATATTTTAAATTAATTATTTATTTTTAAAGTAAATATATAACTAAAAATATTATTTGATTATTTCAAGCGTCTACCTGTTGCCGTTATCAATAACGAGCAAAAACAATCACGTATGCTGTATGGAAGCCCACTTAAATATTTATTTTATTCCGTTTTTAGTACTTGTTGTTATAGCGGCAACAGAAATACCACTAGGCAACAGAAATAGCATCTGTGAAAATTTCAACTGTCTTAATATCACGGTTCATGAGATACAGCCTGGTGACAGACTGACGGACGGACGGGCGGACGGACAGCGGAGTCTCAGTAATAGGGTACCCTTTTACTCTTTGGGTACGGAACCCTAAAAAAATCAGTAAGTACGTAACTTAAGGGTATCGTTATATGGTTGAGATGAGAGGAGAGGATTCCCCATTTGGGCTTGAACGCAGATTGAAAGTTGAATTGTGAATTGACTAAAATTACAAACTTGATTTCATTAAATAATTATTATCAATTCTTGTTGTTGGCAAAGTAACATTCTTAGTTTGTTTAATTTTCACTCATATTTCGATATAATCCCGCTTAAATTTAATTTTGTACTTTACATATTGTATTACGAGAATAACAAATGTGACATTTGTGAGATCGAGACTGGATCGAAACTGAATTTTGACTATATTTTAATTACGAGAAATGCCCCTCTGAAATATTTTATAGACAATTTAAATGTTGGCGACTTAGTTTAAAAAAAAACACGTAACATTAATCAGTAGTAAGCAACATAAAAGTAGTTATTCGGTCGAAGACTCGAAATTACCAAAGACCAACTACATCTAAACAACAACTATTTATCCATGCCTAAACAAATACTTAATGTTTACCTTTCACTTTAAATGAAATATTTATCTCCTTGAACATAAACTAGTATTAACACGAGACAGAAAAGTTGCCGATTGAGTGGTATCAGACATGTAAACCATAGTCGCCATGGTATACAAGAAAAGTCAGTAAAAATAACTTTATAATAAACATTCGGCAGGTCAATCGATTTTTTAGTCCCAAATAGATATGTTTTAATTTCGAATGAATACTTCTTACCCAACTGAAGAAGAGTGGGAAATGTTTTTGAAATGAAATGAAATGAAATTGTTTATTTGCGCATATACAGTCATTTATATAAATATCAGGCCAAGGCAGTAAATTGTTTGGCAACTGTACATTGCCTTAAAAATGTAGGCATGCAAAATATTGAAGTACATTAAAATATGGTAGGTACAATAAAATCTTAATCTTTTCGACTGTATATATGTCTGTATTTTTTTATTTTTTATTATACCACTAAAGTGGCAAACAAGCATACGGCCCGCCTGATGGAAAGCAGTCACCGTAGCCTATGAACGCCTGTAACACTGGTGTTACAGGCGTTCATAGGCTACGGTGACTGCCTCTGGGGACATCACATGCGCGTTGCCGACCCTGTAAAAACCTCTTCACACCCTTCTTGAAGAACCCCATGCTGTAGTCTCCTGAGAAAACCTCGACAGACAGTTCATTCCACAGCTTGACAGTATGCGGGAGAAAACTTCTCTGGAACCGCACAGTACGCGACCACTTAGGTGTAGTAGGTAACTCTAATGTGTGAGAATGAATTCCCTGCCGATGGCGAGCGGTGCGACTGTAGAAGGAGGCACGTACGGCATACAGCATCAACCCAAAGGGTTTACTCCACCACGATGCTTAACTGCAGGTTGGCGGAGGCCAGTGTTTTCAAGCCGCCCAAATGCCACTAACTTGGCTTAACGACTGTCGTATAAAGACAACTACCGGGACCGACGGCTTAACGTGCCCTCCGAAACACGAGTATGTGTGTGATTATGTATGACTAATTCTTTAACACAATTTACAGGCTAAACCGCCTGACCAATTTCATATTACGTAATAAAAAAATAAATTTATATATTTTTTTAAATTTTCTTATTAAATAAATTATTTCTAATAAATTATAGTTTATTTAACCATATAAATTCTAAAAATTTCAGTTTCAAATTAATTTTATATTATAACTTATTGTTTTTATGGAGCCGCATGGGATATATTATTTTAATATAGTGTCTGCGAAAAAAATTTAACTATAATAATAAAAAAAAAATGATTTGCAGTGGTGTTTTTGGTTTAGGTTGATAACCTATATACATGTGAAACTTAATTCCTATTTTGTTGGTCATGGCATTACGCGTTAACGACAGGACCGATTTCACTATTACTTTTTATTTCGTATTTGATATTGTCTGAAGAAGGTTTTTATGAAAGAAAAAATAAGGCAGTTCAGCGGAATATAAGAAAATTTAAGAAAACAGAACGACTATATTAACTTTTCTAATGTAGCTTTATGCCATTTGACAGAACTGTCAGTCATTTGACAGATTGCGCGAAATTAATTCGGATTCAATATTCGTAATAAATATTTTTTGAAAATGAAAACTTCACCTTCCCTCGCCTAGCTGGGATTTGAACCCACGACCTCAAAATATACGACCCAAAATAGTTAATCCCAGAAACGGCTAGATTCAGGTATTGACTACAACATATTCGGAAGCAATTAAAGGATTCTGTTCTACACTGGCGCTAAATACTGCGACATCTGGAATATTTTATAGACAATTTAAATGTTGGCGACTTAGTTTATAAAAAAACACGTAACATTAATCAGTAGTAAGCAACATAAAAGTAGTTATTCGGTCGAATACTCGAAATTACCAAAGACCAACTCTCGATTTAATTTTCAAAAGATATTTATAATACTTCTGGCCGTGTGGTTTCCGGCAGACTAGAATAGAATCACTCCGTCTCTTCCCGTGGATGTCGTACAAAGCGACTAAGGGAAATACATTAAAAACATCGATCAGGCCTCCCCAACCCGTCTGGCCAGCGTGGGGAGTGTAGGCCAAATCCTCCTTCTGTCAGGGACGGGAGAGAGAGGGTCGTGCTCCTGTAGTGGAGACTAAAATTACCTGATGATGATGATGATGATGATGATTTATAATATTCTGGCAAATTGCCCGAAACAACTAATTAAATACTAAATTAAAAATAAAACTACATAATATTATCTAAAAAAGGCCCCCGTGGCATTGTACCGAAGATGCTGGCAGCGTTTCCTCGTTGTATGGCAATACTAATGCGTTGTGCGAGAAAGCCGCCAGCTCTTCGGTCACCAGTGGTCTCGACCAGACGCTTGGAGAGCTCATCATTAATTTATGCGCATTAGGACCCCACGAACCCAGGGTCTCGACTCCGAAAGGCACAAAAGTGAATTCCGAACCGAGACCGCGATATTTCGAAATTTTTCTTTTCTCGGCTGCCTCCGCCGCAGCGCCTGCCTTAAATTAATATACAATATTCATTGTTAAGAAGACAGAGTGCTAAGAGCAAGTTATTTGGTCACATTCGAACGTTTACAAGCCCACTAAATTGAGAAAAAGGTTCATATTGTAGATTTACCAGACGCGTGTTACATATCCAAATTAGCCGGGTTGCTTACTTCCAAATGTGAGCAAGCAAGCCACATAATTTTGTTATGTAACACGCGTCTTATAAATTCACAACAAGAGAGTTCTTCTCTATGTGGTGGGTTTGTTTACGTAGACATTATCGAACGCGAACAAATAACTCACACTTAGTACTCTGAACAATGTCCGCCGGGTCAGCTAGTTGCACCTAGTGGCCCTAGATCTCATAAAGAAGCTACGTGCCAAATTTAGTATCTCTAAACCCAGCAGTTTAGACTGTGCGTTTACAAGCCAGCCAGTCACTCAATCAGTTTTTTTTCTTTTATCGAACTCACTAAAACACATACTTGAACCCTAAAATGATATTTTTTTTTTTGCGGGCAGATTTTAGGTTTAGGTTAGGGATTTGGGTGATCAATATCTTTGAACCAAAGCCAACTTCACCTGCACGCGGTGCACCCTGCTGACTGACGAACGAAGCACTGGCGAAAAGAGAGGTAGGGAGCGTAATTGTAAGCTACCCGACTGGGGAATGTACCTCCACCTCACAAAACACCGCTGCCAAATAACAATTCCCTTGAGGGTTATTGTATTCCTGCGAGTGAGTGAGGTTACCAGAAAGGAAGGAGATGCTGCGTTGGCAGCGGGGGAGGCGGCGCGCGAGCGATATATTATGTTGCAAGCGTTAATATGGCTCCGGTAACCGCTTCCAGGAGGGCCGTATGCTTGTCTGCCACCCGACGTAGTATAAAAGAAAAGTTGTGAAAAAAAACCAACATTACTGAAACATAAATCAAAGCCTCAATAGACAGACCCTAACCATTACAAATCAATCCACTAACTCCGTATTACTCCAGTGACACCTCGATATCGTGACACCTGCATATCACGATATCGCGTGCGGCCGCACCCGCGGACAACGTGACAAATGTCTCGACAGGAAACGATTCCTAATTGGAACTGGTCTGGCACGTGATATCTTGATACTAAGTAACAGATAATAACTTTATTAGGGACGAGCCCGGTGGTCGAATGCCTAGCAATGCTACTTTGCCTCCGAGGTCGCCGGTTCGATCCCCGCACAAGGCAAACATTTGTGTGCATGAACATGTCTGTTTGTCTTGGTCTGGGTGTTTTCTATGTATTATAAGTATGTATTTACAAAAAAAATGTATTTAAGTACATTTATCAGTTGTCTAGTACCCATAACACAAGCTTTGCGCTTAATTTGGGACTAGATGGCGCTGTGTAAATTGTCCAGAAATATTTATTTATTATTCCGTATATAAATTAGGCCTTTATGTACCAGCTCTTATTCACAAAGCCGTAGAACATTTTGTATAAAATTGTATAAATCAATTGTGGTGTAGGTACTTACTTCAAACTACCATAGACTCCTAATTATTCAATGAGGCTGAAATTCGGTATGCATGAACATGTCTGTTTGTCTTGGTCTGGATGTTTTCTATATATTATAATAAAATATGTATTTACAAAAAATTGTATTTAAGTATAACATGAGCTATCTAGTACTCTTAGTACAAGCTTTGCTTAGTTTGCGACTAGATGGCAGTGTGTAATTTGTCCAGGAATATAATTTATTCAAAATCGTCAAGGTGTCGTCTTAAACAGACAACTGTCATCGGGTCTACTTAACGAATTGGTACCAAATACTCCAATATTGCCTTTGAGATTAACTTAATCATTATTTTTATTTTTTTTTATTTTATACTACGTCGGGTGGCAGACAAGCATACGGCCCGCCCGATGTGAAGCGGTTACCGTAGCCATATTAACGCTCGCAATATAAAATATCACTCGCGCGCCTCCACCCCTCCCTGCCAACGCAACATCTCCTTCTTACCTTTCTGGTGACCTCACTCACTCGCAGGAACACAGCAACCCTCAAGGGAATTGTTATTTGGCTGCGGTATTCTGTGAGGTGGAGGTACATTCCCCAGTCGGGAATCTTACAATTACGCTCCCTACCTCTCTTTTCGCCAGAGCTTCGTTTGTCAGTCAGCAGGGTGCACCGCGTGCAGGTGAAGTTGGCTTTGGTTCAAAGATGTTGATGAACCACTTACACCCCATAATAATATTAAATGATTAAACATAGTAATATACATGACGTTAACTAAATAAAATCCGGTATATGGTAATGTGTGAAGTCTCGAATGCAAATCCTCGCGTGCTATGTGCGAGCTTATTCAAACCGGAAAAATATCAATGGCACTGAAAAAATGTTATGTTTATTTATCAAAACACTGCTGAATCGTGACTGTTTTAACAACAAATGAGCAAATTCTGTAAATGTTACAAAGTACACAATATAAAGCATTGCCATTCAGCGTGGAAATGCAGCCAGAGTTCTTGACGCCTTGCCACATGGGAATGATATTTTTTGTAGTTTTGACTTCTTCTGTTTATGTTCGTTAAGTTTTTATAGTTTAATTAGTCGACATCAACCCACGTAATTTGATATTTATTTATTTTGTAGATACTGATGACTTATTTATCAGTAATTAATTCTTTCAATTAACTACTATGTCTTTAATATTTGCACGCCATTATCGATGGCAGAATAATATGGAACATATTGACAAAATAACATCTGTACATAAACCTTATTCTGGCAAATAAATATTCATTCATTCATTCATTCATTCATTCATTCATTCATTCATTCATTCATTCATTCATTCATTCATTCATTCATTCATTCATTCATTCACGATTATCCCACTGTTGGGATTCGGGTCTCCCTTCAATAGAAGAGGTTTAGATTTCAATTCATTGACGTTTAAGCGGCTTGAAAACTCTGGTCTCCGCTAACCCGCAATTGAACAGCCTGATTCGAAGGGGTTAAGGGACATAGTCTGCTCTTAATCTCTTCGAATTAGGGGATAATGAGTTGAAGATGTCAAAAAAAAATCTAGCCGACTGGGACGTTTACTGCCGTACGTCGTGAACGTGTACTTCTAACAATAGGCAAAAAAAAGAAAGTTCTTCGTCAGAGCTATCCATAACGTACAGTTGTACGCAACTTCTGGAAGTACACTGTTTTCAAAATCTGTCAATGCGCTGTGACCCGGTCCGTCACTAATGTGCTAGGTGAGCATTTTGGTGCGACCCGACACAATGTGCGCGTACCTGAAGAGTAACACGCCTAGTGTTGCAAGCATCGCTCATGACTATAGTAGGTGATCCATACAAATACAGAAGTAAAACCAACTTTTACCAACATGTCGGTGCACATTCCCAATTCCCATCACGCAATCATTCAATCGCGGCCGCAATCCACGAACCGAATCAAACGCGGTTTCGTGCAGTTTTATATAAACGAATGGGTAGAAGAGGACATTGTGTCCGGCACATTGAACGTTGTGTCCTGGCACGTTGGGCAGGACAATTGTCCACGTATTTGTTCTGTCACACTTGCGTTCAATTAAAGTTGCTAGTGTGTATGTAGTCGGACATATCAATGACCGGTAGAGCAGCGGTCTGCAACTTTCTCTTATTTTTTACGATATGTGTATCCGAGTCCCTTCCTTTCCTTTTTATAACATTTCTGCTGCTGCTAATGCAACATCTTTTCACTTCTGGTGAATACACTCTCTCGCAGAAACATAAGAATTCTCAAGGGTATTGTTACGTTGGACGCGGTATTCTTTAAGATCCAGATAATTCTCCAATCGAGCTCGACAAATTCTTCTCTCTTTTGGCTCAAAGCCTCGTTTGCTTAAACTGACTAACAAAAGTCTACAAATGTTTATAATACAAGGTTCAATAATTTCACTCTCACGCCCATCAGAAAATATTTATGCAATAAGATGTTGCAACACAGTCATTCTCTTACCCACTGAACACTTGCTGATAATCTTTATCACTCACGGAGCAATCCAATTTTTTATTTTATTTTTAACACTTTTAATTATTTACATGAACTAGTTACCACCAAAATCGATAACTTTTATTATGATTGCATAATCACAATAAAAGTTATCGATTATCCTCCACCTCAGAGAATACCGCAGTCAAATAACATTTCATTCCTTCCCTTGACGGCTGTTGTGTTCCTGCGAGTGAGTGAGGTCACCAGAAAGGAAGAAGTTGCTGCGTTGGCAGCGAGGGTGACGGCGCACTAGCAATATTTCATTTTGCGCGCGTTACCGTAACCGCTTCACGTATTATTGTGGCTACGGTAACCGCTTCACGTATGCTTGGCTGTCACCCGACGTAATATAAAAAAAATCACACGACTTCCTTCACAATGTATCGCTCAATTCTAAAATTCTAGTTAGCTAGGCTTTGATTTAATCTGCGCCGGCCAGTCTACACCCTCCGTGGGTTTACCGCCTATAAAAATACACGTTTGAACGTCATTCGACTGCAATAACTTTTGTTTCGACGTACTCGTCTCTTCTTTTTTTTTTTGTGATTTTTCAATTGCAGTTTTCATGTGGCTATTCAGGCTTCCCAGTTTCGACCAAAATGGGATAAATCGAGAAATTTGTGCTGTTTTGAAATACCCTTTTTGACGTGAATATGTGTTTAAAATTGCTCCATAGGGAGACAATTAAAAAAAAACGAATGATAACAAAAGCAGGGGATACAGTTTGGTGTTGCAGCTACAAATCTATTATCTACATCCAAAATTCAATTACATCACTCAAAATTCAGTTACATTGACGAGCTCGGTGGCGTAGCGGTCAATGACGCGACTTCGACACCAACGCTCGTGGGTTCGATTCCCACACAGGACAAACATTTGTGGGCATGAACATGTCTGTTTGTCTTGGTCTGGGTGTTTTCTATGTATCATAAGTATGTATTTACAAAAAAAAATGCATTTACGTATGTTTATCAGTGGTCTAGTACCCATAACACAAGCGTCGCTTACTTTGGGGCTAGATGGCGCTGTGTAATTTGTCAATATTATTAATATTATCACTGGATAGATGAAGAATCAAAGAATTTATTACACTAAGTAAGGACTATTGAACATCGTGTGCGGGGGAGATGGAAGCGCTGCCATTATCAGTTGTCTCGTACCCATAACACAAGCTTCGCTTACTTTGGGGCTAGATGGCGCTATGTAATTTGTCTGACAATATTATTAATATCATCACTGGATAGATGAAGGATCAAAGAATTTATTACACTAAGTAAGGACTATTGAACATTGTGTGCGGGGGAGATGGAATCACTGCCATTTTGACATAATTTTAGTGCATATAACGTATTCCCGTACAACACATGGCCGTGTGTTGTACGTGAAAACATATGAATGACACAGCCATTGTTTGCATCAGTTTCCTAACTTATATTTATAGGCATACCTTTGATTTTACATCTTAATCGAATTCGTTTATTTATTTAAAGAAAAACTTATTTTACATCTAAATAACTTATAAATAAAATACCTACTTGAATATAACTTAGAAATAAATAACTATAAATAATGAAGCCCCGCCAAATCGTTACCCACTTGAAAAGTGCCCAAAAGGCTGGCAGCTTTGCCGCGTTGAATGGCAATGCTAATCCTCTGGCCGAGATATTGCCCAGCCCTTTGGTCATGTGATACTTCGATCAATCTTTTTGACAAATCTAATTGACAACAAATCGAATTACTATATACAAAATCTTCTAAAAGGTTATCCAGGTCACGCAACAAGTATTTATCTAGATTGTAATTTCAACTCATACATAAATTTGGCTTATTCATTAAATTCGATCGAAATTATAGGCAGTAAAAAATCGTTTACGGCCCACAATACCGGAGAAAACGGAACGGAACAAATTAAAAAACTCCTTAATTTGACGTCGCTAAAAATGGAACCACCGAGTTCCTCCCCGATGAAGGAAATTGATACGATTACTCGTAATTTTGTGTACAATTGTGCAATGGAATGAGAAAATTGACGAATTTTACAATTCAATCGGGACGTTTGATGAATATATATGTTTTCATATTGGTTGGATAGAATAATTTTCTGGATGTATTTACATGTATTTATTAAATTTAGATGTATTTATTTATTTATTAATTTTAAGTATTATTTAATTTTAGGTACTTTAGTTTTATAACTGAATTGTACTTATTGTTTATAGCTTAAGTTTATTTGAATAAAATCTATTATAATTTTCTGGATATTCCAATAATTATTTTTGACGTGACAACGTCTTATAAATTGGTTAGCCGGGTGACACTTCAAGAAACTGGCTCACGTTATGCGCTTACAATGAGAGCGAGTGAAAGGCACGCGTCCCTTCTAAGAGCGAGAGAGACAGACATAAAAAGTGAAAGGCATGCGTCCCTTGCACTCGAAAACATTTTACCACTCAAAGTCGTTGTCACGTAAAACTTTCGCCCGTATACCGACTTTACAGGCAACCAATTTTTTATTTTTGGGACTTGTTATTCGATTCAGATACGAGCTATGAGATTCACTGACGACCCTAAACTTACACTTGGGGTCGAGCCCTTAAGTTTAAGGAGAAATTTTGTCTTTCTTATTGTGTTCTACCGATTCATACAATGGAGTGTGCTCGGAAGATCGGAAGAGTTACTAGATATGATACCTACAGTCTCCTTCTACAGCCGCATCGATCGCCAATGGCAGGAAATTCATCCTCAGATATTGGAGACAAGTTGTTCGCGGTCATGTCCGGTTCCAGAGAGGTTTTCTTTCATCGACTCTCAGGTTGTGGCATGAATTACCTGCCGAGGTTTTCTCACCATAGGGTTCTTCAAGAAAGGCGTGAAGATATTTTTACAGAGTCCGCAACGCGTGAGTGATACCTCTGAGGCTGTGATGACTGCTTACCATCAGGCAGATCGTATGCTTGTTTAATAACAAACAACAAAGTCTTAGAAACATCTGACAATACTCCCTTGTCGTCTTAACTCTTACAGGGCAACACGTTAGTGACGCCTCAGGTGTCGCAATTTTATCGTCCATAAGCTGCTTAGCATCAGGCAGGTCGTATGTTTATTCAGTCATGTAATGTAATAAAAAAACTTATGCTTCATTTTCATGTCCAACCAAATTGAGAGCTATACATAGCGAGAAACTGCAAATCGATATTTATATATTCGCAACAGATTCCAGCAGTTTGTATATGCTTGTTTGTATGCATCACTACATAGTATAAAACAAAGTCGCTTTCTCTGTCCCTATGTCCCCATGTATGCTTAAATCTTTGAAACTACGCAACGGATTATGATGCGGTTTTTTTTAATAGATAGAGTGATTCAACTGGAAAGTTTATATGTATAATATATGCATAACATAGTAGAAAAACACTGATAATTTAGAGGTTTCTAATGTGATGTCGTAAATAAACACATTTTTTTGCTCTTTCATTGCAAACGCTGGCTGAACCCAACGAGATAGATCAAAATAATGTAGTACAGTATTGTTCACCTTAAAATGGTCTACAAAAAAGTTCGCGATGGTATATGTC
The DNA here is from genome assembly GCA_937001555.2 of Hypsopygia costalis. Taxonomy (NCBI): domain Eukaryota; kingdom Metazoa; phylum Arthropoda; class Insecta; order Lepidoptera; family Pyralidae; genus Hypsopygia; species Hypsopygia costalis. The sequence continues at coordinate 1,089,768 of OW443325.2, forward strand.
TATCTCTTAGTGGTAACACACAATAACCGTTATTTTATCCTTTGCTTTTTACAAGAAATAATGCCTTATTTACGAAGCGATTTTAAGCAATACAGAATTAATCCTTATCCAATTAAGTACCTTAAATACATTGCGCATTTAATATAGATCAATATGGCCCTTCACAGCATGTAATTTAAATGAATAGTTTAGAAGATATTACACATTTAAAATGCAGGGACATAACGGCTGTGGCGGTACCGGCCGCGGAGCCGGCGGCGTGTGCCTATAACTGGGGAAGGACTGGATAGGACAAAGCGCAAAGACCTTCTGTAGTACATTTAGTATCAGCATTGCACCCGTGCGAAGCCGGGGCGGGTCGCTAGTATACATATATACACATGCTTCCCAAAACATATACTGCGTGTTATTTTTATTCCTATTAAACTTCAAATAGCTTTAACTTAACGTAACCAAATAATGTTGGATCTATTCTGGATAACAGGGTTCAATTTCACTTGTGAAAATTTCACAGGCAGTGTTCAGTTGGTACCAACCTGCTACAAATTATTACACGGAATAAAAATTAATTGATATGTTTCACAACCGTGGATGGGCCCCATCACACATTCCCGCTGCGGTGTTTAATCAGAAGAAATTAGCAAGATCGGATTCCTTATATTATTTTCGTTAAAATATAACGTAGATATATAAATAAATATATATTCTGCAGGTTATTGATATTAATTATTAATTTATGTAAAACCATTTTGTTATGGAAGAGTGACTCCTTCTGGCACAGGTGTCTCACACTTAAAAGAAGCCCACCCTCCACATTCTAAAATGTAAATTGTGAAAGAAATAAACATTTTTTTATTTTTTTAGCAATGTGAGAGACAGCGTTATGACAAATCATCATCAGGTCATATTAGTCTCCACTACAGGAGCACGACCCTCTCTCGTCTGTCCCAGACAGAAGGAGGATTTGGCCTACACTCCCCACGCTGGCCAAACGGGTTGGGGAGGCCTGATCGATGTTTGATAATGTATTTCCCTTAGTCGCCTTGTACGACATCCACGGGAAGAGACGGAGTGATTCTATTCTAGTCTGCCGGAAGCCACACAGCCAATTAGTATTATGACAAATGGAAAATTAAAATCCAAATACAAAAGAAAGTCTAAATAATTTACTGAATATATAATATGTATTTTAAAATCATTCTTAATAACGCTGTATACGTTTTCAAAAAGGTCCCATCAATTCCTCTCTGCTCAACATTGTTTATGCAAATAAGTAATTTAAATTTAACTCTACCAACGATGATACTGTCTTGTTTATTTCAGACTTTTATATCCTTTGTAATAAAAAGTGGAATGCTGAAGCTGTAAACTGTATGGTAATGTACGCCGGTCGCCACGCTGGATGTCGTTGCTTCATGAAATTGTGGCCCCTCAATTGCCTGGAGGATTACTGGGTGAAATTCACGGCACAGCTTACTCGGTAATCGCGTTTCTCTTTTTTTATAAAACACGTACGTTGTATAGATACATTGTCAGGTCTCCATTGTGGCATTAGGATAGGACTTTTTCTTTTAATTTCTTATTTCATTATGAGTTTTTTCTATTGTTGTGTTACATCCTTATTACTCCACTCAAATTTGACCGTGTGGTTTCCGGCAGACTAGAATAGAATCACTCCGTCTCTTCCCGTGGATGTCGTACAAGGCGACTAAGTGAAATACATTATCAAATATCGATCAGGTCTCCCCAACCCGTTTGGCCAGCGTGGGGAGTGTAGGCCAAATCCTCCTTCCGTCTAGGACGGACGAGAGAGGGTCGTGCTCCTGTAGTGGAGTGGAGTGTAGTGGACCTGATGATGATGATGATGATGGTACATCCTTATTACTCCACTCAAATTTGATGTTACCTATTATATAAACAAATTAGTTACTTACGTCAGACGTAACTATACGTTTTAGATTCGACTAAAAAAATAAAAGAGATTGGATAATCCAATATATACGAGTATGTTACAGTTAAAACCAGTGTTTAGATAGAAAGCGTTTTCTCTAGTCAGAACTAGTATACTAAATCCTGTTCTTAAAACTAGAAATAACTAATACTTAAAGTTGAATATCAGATAAAACTAATTCTTACTAGACAAAACGCGTTTTCCATAAGCGAGTCAGTGAAAACTGTTCCGACCTACGCGAAAGTAGACGAAGTTGAAGAAGCACATCTAGCTGTTCAGAAATCTCAAAAACAGTACAGGAGCTTAAAGCATCATCATAATCGTCAGCTTGTATCTATCCACTTATCTATTCTATTATCTCGACGGTCCCTACGTATAAAGCGACATGTCAAAAATGGCAATTTTTTTATTGCCTAAATTGCTATAGAATTGTCCGTAAAAAAAATATTTTCTTTTTTTTTATTGATTGTATATATAATTAAAATGTAAGAAATTAACTCATTTGTCCAATAATAATATTCTTTACTTACTATATCGTAGTATAAGCAGACATGTCTGAAATGACATGTCGCTTTATACGTAGGGACCGTCGATCTATCCGTATCTGTTAATCTGGGGGCACGGCAGTGCCCCCGCCAAGTCGAGCAAAAAGCGGGACGGCCGTACCATCCTATTCTCGATCTATTACTACTAATTTTTACTCTTAAAGCTAATCTACTGTGAGATTGGTAGTAATAAAAACAAGGACGCACTACTAGAACGTAAAGTATAGTAGTTTATGAAACTGTTGCATAATAAGGGTTATTAAAATACGTGTGTGAGTTTATCACACGAGCCGAAGGCGAATGTGATAATAGACCACACGAGTATTTTAAGACCTAATTATGTGAAATTTCATACACTACTTTATCTAATCTCATGAAATAGATGATAATAATATTTTAAATAATGCCATGAAGTTAATTTAACAGCTTCATTTCTTACTTATAAATCCATTTGCAGATGGAGCATGCGCGGCGCGCATGCGCGAGGCGCAGCGAGGCGCCGCGTTCACAGATTATGTAAATGTGATAATAGACCACACGAGTATTTTAAGACCTAATTATGTGCAATTTCATACACTACTTTATCTAATCTCATGAAATAGATAATAATATTTTTTTAAATAATACCATGAAGTTAATTTAACAGCTTCATTTCTTACTTATAAATCCATTTGCAGATGGAGCATGCGCGGTGCGCATGCGCGAGGCGCAGCGAGGCGCCGCGTTCACAGATTATGTAAAAAAATTTGCAAAGTCGCAATGCATTTGCATTGCTACCTGTTTAAAATATCTGTATCCAGGACTGAAGCTGTATCGAAATGGAAAAAAAGTTATTTTTCGATACAGTTGTCCATAAAAGAGCTGTATAGAAAAGTAACTTTTTAAATATATTTTGATTGCTTGTGCGTAAAAGACTGACATTAAGATTCTGTGTTTAGTTTTTTAATCTCTAAATTTCAGTATGAGAGTAGATAAATACCTGTACGTTCTAGTAGTAGTAGCCTAAATAGTTTATTATAAAAAGTGTTTACATCAGCAACCTCCTAACAGCCAGCCTTTAGATGCTATAGTACTCTGCTAGCCACAACAAAGTCTTGTGTCTACTTACTACCGTCGGAGGGTATGAAAACAAAGGGAATATATTCCGAGCACGGGCTCGCTGCGACCTCGATAAGTAACGCGTTGGGTGCTACAACTGAATTCACAAAATATTAAACAGTATTTTCGATACATATAAACTAGGTCTCGTACAAATTGTTAGTGGTTTTGTTCTCGTATTAGACTGGGCGAGATATTATCATAGTGGAGAAACATTATCCTATAATATATTATTATAATATAAGATAAATATTAACCTAAGCATTGTGAATACGATTATAATGAAATGAAAATGTTTATTCTATCACTGGCCCTTGTGGGCACTTAAACACGTCTTACATTTTTTTGACGTGACAACGTCTTATAAATTGGTTAGCCGGGTGACACTTCAAGAAACTGCGTTACGCTCCGCGCTCACGTTATGCGCTCACAATGAGAGCGAGTGAGAGGCACGCGTCCCTTCCACTCGGGCATGGTTAGCCCGCCTAAGAGCGAGAGAGACAGACATAAAAAGTGAAAGGCATGCGTCCCTTCCACTCGAAAACATTTTACCACTCAAAGTCGTTGTCACGTAAAACTTTCGCCCGTATACCGACTTTACAGGCAACCAATTTTTTTTATTAATCTTAATATATACAAAAATCGTGTCACGTTGTTTTCCCGCGATGGAATCCTAAACTACTAAACTGATTTTAATAAAATTTTGCACAGTGTGTGTAGTTTGATCCAACTTAAGAGATAGGATAGTTTATAACTCATCGGAAAAAATTACGTAAAAATAAAGTTGATACTGTTGATTGTTGGCACTTGGTGGAACATTATTATCATAATGTTATAATAAAGCACTTGTACTATTCCACGTTATTATATTTAATATTACCGACCGGTTTCGCCGCTAAGGCATTATCAAGGTAAATAGACAAGGTAAACAGAATAACACAAACACCATCTGTTTACCTTGATAATGCCTTAGCGGCGAAACCGGTCGGTAATATTAAATATAATAACGTGGAATAGTACATGTGCTTTATTATAACATTATTACGTAAAAATATTTAAAGGCGATACGAAGTTCGCCGGGCCAGCTAGTATCTTATATATTTTTTTTATCTACTAGCACTTCGGCATCTCCCTGATTTGATCAGCCCACCGTGTCTTCTCAAGAAGCCCCGTCGCCGGAACTGGCACTTAAATTCACTTTCACATTCAAGATAGTGTGATGAAAGTGAATCTAAGCTCTGCGGATTTAGAGTAGTAATGATTTATATACATGTTCTTATATTTAATTTGTATGACGTTTCTAAGCGCTTTATAAAGTCCAAGGAATAAAGATATATTGATTTGATTTGATTTGTGTTAATGATCGTCTTCTTGGTTTGTCTTCATGCCTGCCACTTTGCCCATAAGACAGTTATGTTCCTCGCGCCGTGTAATGTGATTCAAATATCCGAATATCCTTTGGAAGTACATTGTAGATAGCCTTGTATATACCTTTAATAATGTTAATAATGTTACATAAAGATAAAAAAAAGGACTTTCAATATTTATACAAATTAAAATTCGTAATAACATCTGAAAATTTTATAATAACGCTAAGAACACAATTTATAATAATTTTAATCATAATGACTATATTAGCATTTTTTGCTGAAACTGAAAAACTCCAAAGAGGTTATGAAAAAGAAACCCTTAATGTTGGCCGTTTAAATCGTAATTAATTATAGGTTTAATTAACGTTAACTGCAGCACAGTAATTGAAATAAGTTAGTCAAAGAAAAAAGCAAGTTTCGCAAAGTCAAGGCTTCTTACAGTGTTTGTTTGGATTTCCACGGGAGGGGTGTTAATTAAGGGATTTTTTCGAGCGTCCCTTGTTTATTCATAGCCCCGAGTTAGCAAACAAAAGAGGCAAATATAGCAGAATTTCGCTTACAAAAAATGCATCTTAACATTCATTTCTCGGAGTACGTGTGAACTTTTCAACTTATGTTCTTTTTTCGTTCACGGCATATGATTTGTTTTTGTCTCCCCTCAAGCGAAGGTGTTTAGAGCATACTCCGACACGATACTCAACTGCAGGTTGGCAGAGGTCAGTGATTTTCAAGCCGCCCAAAAGCTGATTTGGCTTAACGAATCATCTAATGACAACAGCCAGGACCGACGTCTCAGCGTGCCATTCAAAGCACGGAGGTGCTTGAGATAAGTAAACCTATCCACAGACAGGCTACTGTCGGTGTTGCTTAACTTGCGTGATGACTGACACGCGCAACGCGCAATGTAAAGTGAAGATATATCCCTAATACGAGCTCTACAGGCTCTACCTCCCTTTCGCCTGTCTCGTTAGCTAGTGAGCAGAGTACCTACACGTCGTACATACGCGGTGGTATAGACTCTAAAGATTGCCAGAATACCCTTACACTTCTGCATATGCAAATAGACCTAAAACGTTTTGTATTAAGCAGGTCAATGGTGAGTTTCTGCTGAAATTTCACTATAAAAACTAAACACAAAACACGCAATCAGATTATGTATAAAAACGGATCATCCTCCTCGCAACTTGTTTCCATCTCCGCGAACACAAACAAGGGAAAAAAACCTCATTAATTATCGCCCCATCCCTCTCGTCTCACCCTCACGCACGCCCTCTAACCCTTTAAAAAACTCGCCGGGAAATTAAAATAAACAGTATTTAACATCTGTTGAACAAGGAGCGTTTATATTTACAGATGGTTCTGGTAGTCAGAGTAAATATAATGTAGGATACAACGACTCCATAAAATCTCTGAAATCGATACACTTAGGTATTCGTTAGCTTTTACTTTTCCAATCGATCTGGACATGCCCTACCTCTTTTTTAAGAACTTCGTTCGCTAGTCCATAGGGCGCACCATGCAGTATAATATTAAATTAATGATCTCCAACAAAATTGTTGTCATGTAGTGCTGTCCATTACGGAATCCTTCCCGAATTGCCACTAACCAGGAGAAATGGACAACTATCGCAAAAGCTGCGGTCATGGGCAAAATGAGCGCTCAATGATATACTTGATATTATGAGTCATCGCTCCATCTAGAGGGGGGCGCCTGACGCTTCGTTGGTACGAGGTCTCCACTCGAAGACGTTCCTCCCCTATCTGCTATCATTGACTCGGCAGATGTGGCTGACCCACTTCCACTTCAACCTGCTGACTCTGAGATCTATGTCGACAACTTTAGTTCTCCGTTGAATTTCTTCATTCTGGATTCGGTCCCGTAGAGAAATGCCGAGCATAGCTCTCACCATCGCTCGATGCGCGACATTCAATTTATGGACCAGCCCAACAGTCACTGTCCAATTTCTGCACCGTAGGTCATGGCGGGGATATGCACTGGTTGAAGACTTTGGTTTTTAAAATATGAGGTATTTGCGCTGTGAGGATGTGCCGAAGTTTTCTAATATAATGAATATAATCGATTAGCCTGATTCACGCAACGATGCCATTGAGGCATCGTTGCGTGAATCAGGCTAATCGATCACGCAACGTCAGCTGTATATTGAACTATCTGTATCCGGAGCTCCTCCGTGCTTCAGAAGATACGTATCGTCAGTCCCAGATGTTGCCATTACATGACAGTCGTTAAATCAAGTCAGTAAGCTCTAGGCGGATTAAAAACACTGGCCAACCCGCAATCAGCAGAGTAGATTTGGCACAAAACCCTCTCCCATTGAGAGAAGACCCTTATCCCAACAGTCAGATGAATATGGGTTGGTGCCTAAATAAATACTACTCATTTAAAAAGCCTTCTTTAGCTGTACTTTTAGCTCGTTAAAATCTTCAGCGTCGGGGAAAATGTGGACCGTCCTAGGTCTACGAAAGAGGGCGAAAATGGGTCAGAGAGCGTTACAACTTGGAAGTGTTTCACGCGTTTGCTTAGAAACCATTTATTACCGCAGCTAAATTATATGTTAGATGGGCAGCAATAAACTTGCTTTCCTCGCTTCTTACTAAAATACTTAATTTAACTGCGGAACTTAGCGAAACAACTTGTCATTTATGTTCCAAATTGCTTCTTTTAATGGTTCTAGTGTTCTTAATTTGGTTGTTGCAGTGCGCTTATCAGGTGGGAAATGTGGTTCCATTGTAGAAAATCATCTTTTGTAGTGAAATGTGTTTAAAGAAACGACCAGGAGCCGTACCGCCGAAGCTGAAACCAATTTTTATTTTTTTTATACTACGTCGGGTGGCAGACAAGCATACGGCCCGCCTGATGTGAAGCGGTTACCGTAACCGTATTAACGCTCGCAACGTAATATATCACTTACACGCCGCCACCCCCGCTGCCAACGCAGCATCTCCTTCTTTTCTGGTGACCTCACTCACTCGCAGGAACACAACAACCCTCAAGGGAATTGTTATTTGGCTGCGGTATTCTGTGAGGTGGAGGTACATTCCCCAGTCGGGTAGCTTACAATTACGCTCCCTACCTCTCTTTTTGCCAGAGCTTCGTTTGTCAGTCAGTAGGGTGCACCACGAGCAAGTGAAGTTGGCTTTGGTTCAAAGATGTTGATAAACCACTTACACCCCAATTACCATCGGATTTTGGGATTGGGAAAATAGATCTTAGGTTTCAGTTAATGACAATCATCTTCAGCTTAATTGCTAGAGCTCTACGGTTCATCTTCACAAATTAAGCTAAGCACAATTACCGCCATTCTAAGCTAAAGTTTGATTTTTGTAGTCAAAAAATCCGATGGTAATCGGCTTTAACTTCGGCGGTAGGGTCTGTCTGTGATTATTATTGCTCTCTTTTTTGAGGAGCTCGATGGAGCCGCGCGTCTCAGTTTAATCGTTCGTCTATTAGTAGGTTAGTTTATCTCCAGCTCCTCCGACTTAGAGCATATTCATTTCCATGACCTTGCTCAACTGCGGAAATGTTTTAAGCCACCCAAAGGCCTCTAACTTGGCTTACTATAATGGGCGCTCTACGTGCGATGGCATGTACCCAAAGTAAATTACTGTTTTATGAATAATAACTGTTTCGTTATGTTAAGAGGCTTGTTAGCGGTTAATATGTGGAAACATAATAATGGCATATTTTTTTGTTATACACTGCTGTTTGTTTTATGAAGAAAAATAATTAAAAAAAGAACTTAAAAAATTGCGACTGTCATCTAATGACACTCAATCAAATTCACTCCTCACAGAGTACCCGACTGTGGGGAGTTTCGCAGGTGGAACTATGGGTCCGCCTGTTTGGATCAGGGTACCTCTGGGACTGGCGGCAAGCCCATAATTTGCCAGTCATGGGTCCGGATCCGAATCGATCACGCAACGTCAGCTGTATATTGAACTATCTGTATCCGGAGCTCCTCCGTGCTTCAGAAGATACGTATCGTCAGTCCCAGATGTTGCCATTACATGACAGTCGTTAAATCAAGTCAGTAAGCTCTAGGCGGATTAAAAACACTGGCCAACCCGCAATCAGCAGAGTAGATTTGGCACAAAACCCTCTCCCATTGAGAGAAGACCCTTATCCCAACAGTCAGATGAATATGGGTTGGTGCCTAAATAAATACTACTCATTTAAAAAGCCTTCTTTAGCTGTACTTTTAGCTCGTTAAAATCTTCACCGTCGGGGAAAATGTGGACCGTCCTAGGTCTACGAAAGAGGGCGAAAATGGGTCAGAGAGCGTTACAACTTGGAAGTGTTTCACGCGTTTGCTTAGAAACCATTTATTACCGCAGCTAAATTATATGTTAGATGGGCAGCAATAAACTTGCTTTCCTCGCTTCTTACTAAAATACTTAATTTAACTGCGGAACTTAGCGAAACAACTTGTCATTTATGTTCCAAATTGCTTCTTTTAATGGTTGTAGTGTTCTTAATTTGGTTGTTGCAATGCGCTTATCAGGCGGGAAATGTGGTTCCATTGTAGAAAATCATCTTTTGTAGTGAAATGTGTTTAAAGAAACGACCAGGAGCCGTACCGCCGAAGCTGAAACCAATTTTTATTTTTTTTATACTACGTCGGGTGGCAGACAAGCATACGGCCCGCCTGATGTGAAGCGGTTACCGTAACCGTATTAACGCTCGCAACGTAATATATCACTTACACGCCGCCACCCCCGCTGCCAACGCAGCATCTCCTTCTTTTCTGGTGACCTCACTCACTCGCAGGAACACAACAACCCTCAAGGGAATTGTTATTTGGCTGCGGTATTCTGTGAGGTGGAGGTACATTCCCCAGTCGGGTAGCTTACAATTACGCTCCCTACCTCTCTTTTTGCCAGAGCTTCGTTTGTCAGTCAGCAGGGTGCACCACGAGCAAGTGAAGTTGGCTTTGGTTCAAAGATGTTGATAAACCACTTACACCCCAATTACCATCGGATTTTGGGATTGGGAAAATAGATCTTAGGTTTCAGTTAATGACAATCATCTTCAGCTTAATTGCTAGAGCTCTATGGTTCATCTTCACAAATTAAGCTAAGCACAATTACCGCCATTCTAAGCTAAAGTTTGATTTTTGTAGTCAAAAAATCCGATGGTAATCGGCTTTAACTTCGGCGGTAGGGTCTGTCTGTGATTATTATTGCTCTCTTTTTTGAGGAGCTCGATGGAGCCGCGCGTCTCAGTTTAATCGTTCGTCTATTAGTAGGTTAGTTTATCTCCAGCTCCTCCGACTTAGAGCATATTCATTTCCATGACCTTGCTCAACTGCGGAAATGTTTTAAGCCACCCAAAGGCCTCTAACTTGGCTTACTATAATGGGCGCTCTACGTGCGATGGCATGTACCCAAAGTAAATTACTGTTTTATGAATAATAACTGTTTCGTTATGTTAAGAGGCTTGTTAGCGGTTAATATGTGGAAACATAATAATGGCATATTTTTTTGTTATACACTGCTGTTTGTTTTATGAAGAAAAATAATTAAAAAAAGAACTTAAAAAATTGCGACTGTCATCTAATGACACTCAATCAAATTCACTCCTCACAGAGTACCCGACTGTGGGGAGTTTCGCAGGTGGAACTATGGGTCCGCCTGTTTGGATCAGGGTACCTCTGGGACTGGCGGCAAGCCCATAATTTGCCAGTCATGGGTCCGGATCCGAATCGATCACGCAACGTCAGCTGTATATTGAACTATCTGTATCCGGAGCTCCTCCGTGCTTCAGAAGATACGTATCGTCAGTCCCAGATGTTGCCATTACATGACAGTCGTTAAATCAAGTCAGTAAGCTCTAGGCGGATTAAAAACACTGGCCAACCCGCAATCAGCAGAGTAGATTTGGCACAAAACCCTCTCCCATTGAGAGAAGACCCTTATCCCAACAGTCAGATGAATATGGGTTGGTGCCTAAATAAATACTACTCATTTAAAAAGCCTTCTTTAGCTGTACTTTTAGCTCGTTAAAATCTTCACCGTCGGGGAAAATGTGGACCGTCCTAGGTCTACGAAAGAGGGCGAAAATGGGTCAGAGAGCGTTACAACTTGGAAGTGTTTCACGCGTTTGCTTAGAAACCATTTATTACCGCAGCTAAATTATATGTTAGATGGGCAGCAATAAACTTGCTTTCCTCGCTTCTTACTAAAATACTTAATTTAACTGCGGAACTTAGCGAAACAACTTGTCATTTATGTTCCAAATTGCTTCTTTTAATGGTTGTAGTGTTCTTAATTTGGTTGTTGCAATGCGCTTATCAGGCGGGAAATGTGGTTCCATTGTAGAAAATCATCTTTTGTAGTGAAATGTGTTTAAAGAAACGACCAGGAGCCGTACCGCCGAAGCTGAAACCAATTTTTATTTTTTTTATACTACGTCGGGTGGCAGACAAGCATACGGCCCGCCTGATGTGAAGCGGTTACCGTAACCGTATTAACGCTCGCAACGTAATATATCACTTACACGCCGCCACCCCCGCTGCCAACGCAGCATCTCCTTCTTTTCTGGTGACCTCACTCACTCGCAGGAACACAACAACCCTCAAGGGAATTGTTATTTGGCTGCGGTATTCTGTGAGGTGGAGGTACATTCCCCAGTCGGGTAGCTTACAATTACGCTCCCTACCTCTCTTTTTGCCAGAGCTTCGTTTGTCAGTCAGCAGGGTGCACCACGAGCAAGTGAAGTTGGCTTTGGTTCAAAGATGTTGATAAACCACTTACACCCCAATTACCATCGGATTTTGGGATTGGGAAAATAGATCTTAGGTTTCAGTTAATGACAATCATCTTCAGCTTAATTGCTAGAGCTCTATGGTTCATCTTCACAAATTAAGCTAAGCACAATTACCGCCATTCTAAGCTAAAGTTTGATTTTTGTAGTCAAAAAATCCGATGGTAATCGGCTTTAACTTCGGCGGTAGGGTCTGTCTGTGATTATTATTGCTCTCTTTTTTGAGGAGCTCGATGGAGCCGCGCGTCTCAGTTTAATCGTTCGTCTATTAGTAGGTTAGTTTATCTCCAGCTCCTCCGACTTAGAGCATATTCATTTCCATGACCTTGCTCAACTGCGGAAATGTTTTAAGCCACCCAAAGGCCTCTAACTTGGCTTACTATAATGGGCGCTCTACGTGCGATGGCATGTACCCAAAGTAAATTACTGTTTTATGAATAATAACTGTTTCGTTATGTTAAGAGGCTTGTTAGCGGTTAATATGTGGAAACATAATAATGGCATATTTTTTTGTTATACACTGCTGTTTGTTTTATGAAGAAAAGCAATTAAAAAAAGAACTTAAAAAATTGCGACTGTCATCTAATGACACTCAATCAAATTCACTCCTCACAGAGTACCCGACTGTGGGGAGTTTCGCAGGTGGAACTACGGGTCCGCCTGTTTGGATCAGGGTACCTCGGGGACTGGCGGCAAGCCCATAAATTGCCAGTCATGGGTCCGGATTCGAGGTGGCTATATGTGCGTGTAATCACTCACGTGCATGTGGTGTAGCTACAGAGGTTGGGCATGTTCGTCTGCCTTGTCAAATTGTCGGCCGGGCGTTCAACCTCGCGGCGTAGCGAGTTGGGGATCACTGGCCATGGGCGAAGGGCCGCCACAGTGGTTCACAACGGGGCTTGGAGCAGCCCTTACAGTGGTGTCGGCTTCCCAAGCTAGCATTCGCAGCTCGGGTACTTGCCTGCTGAGCAAGGAGGATGGCGGGCGATCGCATCCGTCACCCCGGTCGGGTGACCGGGGTGACGGATAGGTTACGGTAGGGTTACCGTAGGCCGCGAGTAGGCATCCTTTTTCGAAGGATGTCGGGAAGTGACCGTGCCTTATACAACTCCGGTACCTGTCAAGGAAATAAGGGAGCCAGCTAATTGGCGCCCCAGTGTGGGTGCAGAAACACTAGACGTGCTCGTACTTGTACTTGCGCGTCGGGAAGTGAGCGTGCCATACAGCTCCGGTACCCATCATGGAGATTGGAGAGTGGTGGTAGGGCCCCGATGCTTGGTTCGCCGAGCGTCGGTTCGCCACGAGCTACTCGACTTATGAGTACCTACGCAAGTAGCCTGCATGCAGGTGAAAGCGGAGTAAGACCTGCTAATGTTCCGCTTGCGTGCTCGGTTGGTTTACCGAGCGCAAGAGCGGAGCAGGTAAAGGTCCTCCCGTCTGGTTAGTTTACTGGACGGGAGACTCGCAATCCTGTGATATAACCGGAAGGTTAGCACACAGGGGCGCACTAGCTGTTAAGTATATGGTACGTGTCATCTAATGACAACAGTCAGGATGGACAGCTACACGTTCCCTCCGAAGCATGCCTTCGTGGCTGTTGAGCACAGACGTCAAAGTTGCTTAATTTCTGTGTTCGATTAATCTGACACGCGCAACGATGCCATTTAGTTTCATAATGATAATTTACTGTTTACGAGCCATGTTTTTTTAATGGCTTGCAGCAGGCATACCTCTAAGTACAACTTAGTAAGCGCACACCTTTTCACAAAACCAAAACGGGCCATACAGTATCTTTTAAGTTCATTGTTTGATACCCATTTATTAGCGAGCATATAGAGTGGTGTAAAGAATGGGAGGTGTTCAAAGGAACGCTTTATCGAGCCCCGAACGTCGACGGAGTCTCGTTATTAGGATCTGACCCTTAGTAATGGCGGACAATAAATCCCGGGATCCTTCTGAAGTGTGTTAAAGGCACACGGACTGGAATTTGACTCGGTTTTGTCTATAGAAGTTTCCCTAATCGTGGGGTGCGACTCGCCATCGGCACCTCCGCTGCCTGAATACTAATGTTTTTTTTTTATTATTTATACTACGTCGGGTGGCAGACAAGCCACGGCCCACCTGATGTGAAGCGGTTACCGTAGCCATAATAACGCTCACAACATGAAATAACGCTCCCGCGCTGCTACCCCCGCTGCCATCGCAGCAACTTCTTTCTTTCTGGTGACCTCACTCACTGGCAGGAACACAACAACCCTCAAGGGAATTGTTATTTGGCTGCGGTATTCTGTGAGGTGGAGGCACATCCCCAGTGTTTTCGGAAATAATAACAATAAATAAATAATTCCAGGACAAATTACACACCGCTGTTCCCAAAATAAGAAAAGCTTGTATTATAGGTCGTCGATAACTTTTTTTATACCAAGGTGGAAAATACGGCCAGCCTGACGGAAAGCAATTACTGTCATCTATGAACGCCTGTAACACCAGAGGCATCAAACGCGCGTTGCCACGCGAATATAAGTGAATATCGCGGCAGTAAAAATTAGCTACAAAACGCTAACACAATACCATGCATTTATACATGCAGTACATAAAGAAAGGAAATGAAACGTTAATTGAGTTTTGATTAACGCTAACGTCTTCCCACGACGGTAAATGACGCGGGGTGAGTGAATACCGGGTAATTACCTTGCTTTCTACTTGTCACATTGCAGACAGGTAGAACTTATCTATCGGCACACCTTGGCCGCTTCATATAAATGTCGTATCGTCAACTACTACATAAACAACGTCGTCTGTGCAGAGCGTGAATGAGCGTGTGTGCGTGCGGCGCCATACAAACTGTTCCAGATTTGTCTCAGAGGGGAGGTGAGGTCGACACGAGAGAGCGGCAGGGAGCGGCCATACTGTACGTAGTACTATATATTACTTATGCAATGCTATAGGTAATCATCATAAAGTGCTATTTCTAATGTGAGTCGTTCCTAATGGCAGAGTTCAAGGACCCCGCGTGCCACAAACTATATGAAATCAAAAATTTAAGGGGTGACTGACACTGGGCGTGATGTTTTTAAGGGTCCTTCATACTTTGCGTGTGCATAAATATTCGTTTGGTTTATAGCTTCAATATTTCACCCGGTTTGCTAAGTAACAATTAACATACTAGACCGGTGTGTGTCGTCATGTTTTTTGTACCATATTTTAATATTTCATTTGAAGAGTTCGATGATGACGTTGCGCATGCCAATCTTATCGAGCATGCAAGTTAAATTATATTGACTGTAACCTGTCTATCAATTTTTTGACGAGCTCGGTGGTCGAATGGTTAGCAATGGCCACTTTGACTCCGAGGTCGCGGGTTCGATTCCTGCACATGACAAACATTTGTGTGCATCAACATCTGTTTGTCTTGGTCTGGGTATTTTCTATGTATTTACAAAAAAAAAACATAAGTACATTTATCAGTTGTCTAGTACCATAGTACAAGCTTTGCGCTTAATTTGAGACTAGATGGCGCTGTGTAAATTGACTAGAAATATTTATTTATTTATTAAACACATACCTACTATTAAACATAAAAACACCTCTCTTAATTAACTTTATTTTCACTTTTTTCACAGAGTTATCTCAAAAGGCGCGAACGGTAACTCTCTGACGGTTCTCTCCGCTAGGGAGGGGCGCGTGTCGACTGTCTAGAACACTAGGGTTGCGCCGCCCTCGCCTCATAGATTATTCTTCTTATCACTACTTATAATTATTAATTAACTAAAAAAATACGTATATTTATCTCTAGCTCCTGCGTGTTTCGGGAGCCTACGGACCTGGGGCGCTACCGCCAAATCTGAAGCCGATTACCGCTGGGTATTTTAATTGCAAAAATTGGTCTTATGTTAAACTTATTAACATACATCTTCAGCTTAAAGCTCTAGGCTTTCTATCAGCTGAGCTAAACATAATTAACGACATTTTAAGCAGTTGTAGGACGTATTATTATGTATTACAGGACGTCCACCCACAAGGTGGTCAGACGACCTCATTAAGACCGTAGGATCGCGCTGGATGCAAGCCGCTTCCAACCGGTCTTATTGGAGATCTAGAGGGGAGGCCTATGGCCAGCAGTGGACTTTCAATGGCTGAGATGATGATGATTATGATGATAAGCAGTTGTTTCATTTTCGCATTTATAAGATCCGATGGTAATTGGTTCCATCTTCGGCGGTAGCTGGTGCCCTACCGGCTAGGCTAAGGCCAATTCCCATGGGAATTTTTGATTGCGAATATCAAACTTCAGCGTACATTTATGGTACCTGTGTTTAGCTGCTGGCTGGTAGCTGGTAGAAATCCTGGAGCTCTACCTTCTAAGCTGAAGATGTTTGTCAATAACTAAGACGTAAGGCCTATTCTACGAATCAAAATATTCGATGGTAATCCGCTTCAGTTTCGCCGGTAGGGCCTTTGTTATCATTGAAGGTCTGAAGAGGGTTTGAAGACATTAGCTGATATTGGGAAATTGCAAAAATAAATTACAGTAAAGCGTAATAATTTTATACAATCGTTATGTATCCCATAGTGTAAAAAAAAAGAATAAAATGACTGGTTAAAAACCTTTTTTTTTTATTTTGTTCATTATTTACATGTAAGCGAATCAACAAAGATATGAGCAATGAGTAAAACAGTTTCAATAAAAACGAAATGAACTGACTACTAAACTACCCTCAGATATATAACAAAGGGAAGAATTAACGGACCTACCTTACAACAACTGTCATATTATACATATCGACTATCGACCTTCACGTCTAAAAAATAAAGTAAAAAATTATTTGCCAACCTGAAAAGACAACAACAGTACCTGTGATATACAAATCAGTAATCTTATTTACATTGGTATAAGGTTGAATATGGTTTGGAGAGCCGAGAAAAGTGAATGGAAGATGGACAACAATATAAATAGGTCAGTAAACGTAGTGTTTGCGCCCCAGCGGTGAGGCCATAGTTTGGACCTGAGGGAATAGGGTTGGCAGGAAACAGAGAGCATGCATTGTGACTAGGAGAGATAATGAAATAGGTACTGAATAGACAATATACCTGTACCCTTAGATTATCAATTGGTCTCCGCTCCGCTTCGACTAGATGCCGCAGCGCACTTGTAAAATGCGGCAACAAATACTACGCCGAACTCGGCGTACCCGAGCCTGTTGCAATACAATTCTTCACGCACACTAGCATCTCTGCACATTGTTTTACGCACACTAATATTGAGTTGCCGCATTCACGGAGCTGTTGTTTTTAGATAGTGCGGCATCTAGTCGAAGCGGAGCGGCGGCCAATTGTTAATCTATGCCTATACCAGTGATTTTCAAACTGTGGGTCGCGGGGGTTAAAAATGCAAATGTTTCTAGGTCATACATACGCTACATATCTGTGTTACATACGATACATATAAAAAAACGTAAGCAGGCCTGATTATTGTTCAATAATTCATCAACTAAAATCTTTAAGCAAATCTTTTCGCAATGCAAGCCTCTTTCTCTTCTTAAATTTTTGCGACTGCGATTGTGAATTGCGATTTCTCTTATTAATTTTTATGTCAACGAAATCGAAAGCAAATGGCACTAACAATTTTAAAGCTTTCATAGCCAGGTGAGATGTTGAAGTTTGAAGGAGGAGGAGGAGGGAGGAGAGGGTCACCAGACATTTTTAACTTGTAAACCCTTTACAAGTTAAAAATGTCTGGTGACCCTCTCCTCCCACCTCCTCGTATTCAAAAAGATTGAAAAACACTGACCTATACTATACTTCAGAATATAGTGGGCATCGGTAATCATCGTAAAGCATTGTAAATTACAAAAAAGTTTGACCGGTCGAGTGCTCTTCCAACTGAGCTACCAGGAAGGTTTGTGTTGGTGACGAATTTTTGCATTTTATATATTACTGCGTGAGTCACAGTTGGAAGAACACTCCACCGGTCACCGAGAGATCGTGGGTTCAAATCCTACCTAGGCGGTTAGATGATTTTTTCCATTTTTTTTTAATAATAATAAAAAAGTTTGACTATTGCTTTGTCAGAAACCGATAGTCTATGTCATTTTTAACCGACTCCAAAAAAGGACGAGGTTCTGAATTCGGCTGTATTTTTTTTAGTGCTTGTTACTTAATTACTCCGTGATTTATAAACTGATTTGAAAAAAAACTTTTTTTTTTTATTTGAAAGATAATACTTCCAGATTGGTCCCATATTTTTTTCATCATCATCATCCGTCTGTATCTACATACGTAAATGTACAGTAATGTTTAGAGTCGGTTTTTTTTGTTATTAAGAACTAAAATTAGTTGCAAGCAGTGCGAGCTACATGGAAAATGTGTCAGAGACGGATGACATAGGTGGAACGTAGAGAGGAGGCGAGGAGAGAGGTGCGTCAGATTTACGGATTCATAAGTTGAAACCTCCCATCGTGTTTATATTGTTCGCTAAATATGTCATACCATGTTCGGAAATAAGCTGAATTCATTATTTTTTCTGAACATACTATGTATATCAGTTAAGTTTGAGTATTTGTACCCAATACACTACAATATTTGCTAAGAAATACAATCTGCTGACTGACAAACGAGAAGAGACTGCGACTTAGGTAGTGCCTGCACCTCACAGAATACCGCAGCCAAATAACCATTCCGTAGATGGTTGTTGCGTTCCTGCGAGTGAATTGATGTCACCAGGAAGGAAACCTTGCTTTGTTGCCTGTGGGCGAGCCATATGCTTGACTGTCACCCGATGTAGTATAAAGTAAAGTTTAAATTCACAATTGGATATTGCAACCCTAGTGCACAAATCGGTGTTTTCCGGTCGCCGCGGATGAGTCGGCACAATACTCAGCGGAACCTCCTTTAGTTTAGAGTCCCCTGCTCGCCCGCTGTAAACTCGCGCTCGAGTTGGACTGAATGCCCTCCAATTGAACCTACGGGAACTAACTGCTAGGATTCTTGTCAACTAAACGAAGTTTGTTGGGGGACGGTGCACTGGAGCAGAAAAATGGATCTTTTGACGTCTTATGACAGTTTTACACTGGATAGTGAATATGTAACTAAACAAGCATACATACGACCTGTCTTTTTTATATGAGAAGGGGGCAAACGAGCATGTGGGTCACCTGATAGAAAGCAATCACCACCACCCATGGAGATCAGCATCACCAAGGGGACCCCGATCCGTTTTTTTTTTTTTTATGTCATACAGTAGACAAACAAGCAAGCGGGCCACCTGATGGAAAGTGGTCACCGGCGCCTATAGACATTAGTAACACAAGGGGCGCTACCAATGCGTTGTCCACTAAGGAGTTGGAGGGAAGGAGTTGGGCTTCCGGATCTCTCACTCACCGAACGAAACGCATTGCTGCTTCACGTCGATATTCTGTGAGATGGTGGTACTTCCCCGGTCGAGCAAGCCCATTTCATAATTGCTCTACCACTCCAAAAATCCGTTGCCAGCCTATACTACTGCTATCCTTTCTTTCTGGTGACCTCACTCACTTGCACGAACACAACAATCCTCAAGGGAATTATTATTTGGCTGCGGTATTCTGTGAGGTAGAGGTACTTCCCCAGTCGGGCAGTTAAAAAAGTACACTATGCCCTACCTCTCTTTTCGCAGTCTCGTTTGTCAGTCAGCAGGGTGTACCATGTGCAGGTGAGGTTGGCTTTGGTTCAAAGTTGTTGATGAACTACATACCTCAAATGCCTGAAAGTAGGTAAACAATTATGTAATCCAGTTTCAATAAAGCTTAAGATTTGTTTTCATAGAGCCATCGCAAAAATACAGCTGTAACTATTCTTCATCAACTTGTTAATGCTATCTTGCTAACGAATTTACGAATAGGCACATGTCGTATTAATTTGTAGGTAAATTTTAAGTGGTTTAGTGTACAAATGCCTAAGTTTTGTCTCTTTGATCTGCCGCTTGGAGTCTAATCCGCCCTTTGCGACTTATTGCCTCGGTTTTGAACCTGATACTGCTGTCGCGTTAAGAGCAATTTCAACCTGACCGTACTTGAAATTTAAAGTTTAAATAAACGTATGTAACGTATATCTGTAGTATGTAAGGTATATAATTCAATCTATTTGGAATTGCCATAGGTCTACGTATAAATGTTACGAGTATCTATTTTACGTCTATTTTGCTGTTATGTAAGTCGCCCAAATAATAAATAAAAATGTATCTTAGTAATTTATAGCTATGAACTAGTCTAGTACTTTGGGGTGTAAGTGGTTCATCAACATCTTTGAACCAAAGGCAAGTTGTGCACCCTGCTGACTGAAAGAAGAGGCTCTGCGAAAAGAGAAGTAAGCATAGCGTATTTTTTAAGCAGCCCGACTGGGGAAGTACCGCCACCTCACAGAATACCGCAGCCAAATAACAATTCCCTTGAGAGTTAAACTACTGCCTACAAAAATACCGCAGCCTAATAACAATTCCCTTGAGAGTTGTTGTTTCCTGCGAGTGAGTGAGGTCACCTGAAAGGAAGGAGTTGCTGCGTTGGCCGCGGGGGTGGCAGCGCGCGAGCGATATTTAATGTTGCGAGCGTAAATATGGTTACGGTAACCGCATCACATCAGGTGGGCCTTTTGCTTGTCTGCCACCCGACGTACTCGTAGTATAAAAAAAACTAGTTATTCGCATGAAATTCAGCATCTGTAACCAACAATCATCTCTCTCTCCATCTCCACTCTACGTAGTGAACCTGGGGCCCAACCGACTAAGCTGACACCCACTTCCATCGGATCTTTTTATTGCGAAAATTAAATTTGAACTTAGTTTTATGGTACCTGTACCTATGGTACCTTAGTTTTATGTACCTTAGCTGGTAGAAACCCTCGAGCTCTACCGACTAAGCTGAAGATGTTTATCAATAACTCAAACGTAAGATCTATTTTACGAATCAAAATATTCGATGGTAATCGACTTCAGCGTCGGCAGTAGGGCTCCGGATCAACACCAGAAAGCGGACAGTCAGAAAAAAAAGCCGAAACAAAAGGCGATAGATCTAAGCGCGCGCGTAAGCGATGCGACCATCGCGTGTTCGCGTGATGGCAAAAACTGGGTGTCCTAATAGAACGCGAATCATCATCGCGCGAATTGACGACGCGAGCTAGCGACCGTGGACTAGGGCAGTGTCACGGTCGATACCAACAACCATGGACGTCAGAGACGCTCAATTTTTGCTGTCGGGAAAAATTTGGATGACTTATTTTGCGGGTTTAGATGGACAAAAGAGGCAAGGGAGAGGGGCGCGGCGCGGTGCCCCGCCAACGCAATTATCGCGCGAATTTCAATTAAGACACCTATTCGAATTCAATATGTTATGATCGCGCGTTCGTACGAACTAAGTTCGCGCGAATAGGTTACAAACAGTTGAGTCGCGCGACCGCGTCGTGCGATTGCCAGTTAGGACACCTATTCGGGTTCAATATGTTTGATCGCGCGTTCGCGCGAGTAAAATTCGCGCGAATCTACGATGATCGCGCATTCGCATTCTATTAGGACGATGCCTAAGTAAGCGTCCTGAGAATGTCACGACGACAGAGTCCTAAAACTATCGCATATCATACAGAATCAAAAGCCTTGTGCGTTGTACCATGGTGCGGATGACAGCATACATTTTAGAGTCAAAATCAATCTAATAAAAACAATTAAACGTCACAACATTAATTACAGACAAAATACTTACATAAATAATTAAATAAAGTAAGTCGATTACTTCATCGAGAATGAAAAAATATTTGATAAAATAATAATATACGTATACCAACAATTATCTAATTGATTTTGACTTCAGAATGTGAGTTGTCGCCCGGCAACGCAAAAAGTACGAACTGTAATAACATCACTATGCCTTACAACTACTTGTTCCAGGGCCTCGTTTCCTGATCGCCTGTGTGCATGAAATGAAGCTGTGTTTGGCTTTGGCAGTGGTGTTTTGGTTTGGCAGTGGTTGACTTTGCGTAATATGATGACAAACCACTTATGTGCCAGACTTTACTTAAAATATCTAACATCAACTAATCAGTGATAAGTCTACGTTAAATAAATCAAGCTCGCCAATGTCCCTGTTAAATAAATGGAGTAGTTGACCCGACCAAACTTATTATAAAACCATTTTTTATAGCAAATACTCACAAAGGGCACAACGACGCATATTTAAACCTTTTGTGACAGAAATAATCCTGGTCGTAAATCATAGTGCACACTTATGAGGGATTTATAAAGCACCATATGACACTATAAAGTTAATTATAACTAATTTTGATATAATCCTAAAAGATAAATGGAATATCTAATCCAAGTATCATATAAATTATAATGCAAATATTACCTTCTAAATTTTTCAGACTCAGACTTTCAGACTTCAGGTTAATGATCGTCATCAAATAAACAGTGTTACAAATATATTGTTATTGGTTAGTTTAGATATTTTGTGGAGACGTTTGGATAAGCAAATTCAATGACAACAAATAACTTTCATTACTAAGAGAACTATACTGTATACATTTCATAGTAAAAGTAATCGAAGCGAATGCGAAAGACAGTTCTCCTCACATTCTTTTCCTATTCCGACTTTATGGGATCAACTGTCCTAACTCTTTTTCGCCAGGGTGTTCTGTCCTGGGTTGTCTGTGGATGCAGTTGTGCCTCGTCCATAAATAATAAATAATAAAATAAATATTGTCACACAAATTACACAGCGCCATCTAGCCCCAAAGTAAGCGAAGCTTGTGTTATGGGTACTAGACAACTAATAAACATACGTAAATACATTTTTTTTTTTGTAAATACATACTTATTATACATAGAAAACACCCAAACTAAGACAAACAGACATGTTCATGCACATAAATGTTTGTCCTATGTGGGAATCGAACCCACGAGCATTGGTGTCGAAGCCACGTCATTGACCGCTACGCCACCGAGCTCGTCAAATATATATAGATGACCCATAGTTTGGGTCATCTCGTTGCCGTCGGACGCCCTCTTCCACGCCTTTTTCAGGCAATTCCAACGCCTTGTGAACGACATTACATGTCTCTCCGCATCACACAACCGTACCATCTCAGTCGGCTTTCTGCTATTTTTTCCGCAATAGGGACTACCCCGAAACTCCCTCTCACATATTAGTTTCTATATGTATTAAGTATGGTCACGCCTCCTGAAAATACTAATAGCTACTGTAAATAATTGATGTGACACCACTGGCAAATAGTGAATACGGTAGTCATAAAGTCGTGGACTTTTATCCACCACACGCGAATACAAAGGCAATATCTTATAATACAGTAGAACTTCAACTGCTATTATTATCTCCAAATTCTTTGCAGAATAGTGTTTATCTTATAAATATTTAAAAAATGGAAAAATTTACCTCCCCACCTAGGTGGAATTTGAACCCACGACCTCTCGATTACCGGTCGAGTGCACTTACAACTGAGCTACCAGGAAGGTTTGTGATGATGGCAAATTTTTGCATTTTATATTTTACTGCTGTGAAGTCGCAGTGTGGCGCCATCTAACTATTAAGTTTTACACTACTAAACAAGGCATAGCAGTCCTGTGTCTGAGTGTTTATCTTACTAGTACCTGTAGTATCGTGGATGAAGTGTCCACAATCGTTCGACTGCACAGCGCAGTAGGTACGTTATAAACAACTCACTTTCCGATTTATTCCCAACTCACTTTCCGGATACCTGAGCAAAATGAAAACAACATAATTTGAAGAACGAACAGTTCGCAACAATCCAGCACGAGTTGGAATTACAAGTTCATGTGATCTTCCAAACTTTCATCCAGTTGTTATAACTTCTTGATCTTTGTATTACTGTCTTAAACTCATAACTCGCTTTATGATTTCACAGAAGTCGAAAGAAAAAGTAAATAATCAACTTTATCTCCTTAGTAAGTATGGATGTTTTGGGAATTATTCTGCGGCGACATTAAATAATAAAACACTAATAGAGTGAAGTGTGCCTCTTTACAAACATAGGCTGGTTAAAGACGTCTTTCATTCTCTTCTTATTGAAGCCTAGGAAATCTAATCTCATACCTATAAAAGAGAAAGTATGTATGTATGTTCCGTATAGACTCCGAAACGGATGGACCGATTTCAACAAAATTTTTTAGACAATCTTTAGATTGACCCAGCGGATAATCCTGTGAGGTTTGGTAGCAATCGGAGCATTTTTTTTTTTGAACTGTCAATGACATTTTCTATAAACACCACTTTCTACCCGTGCGAAGCCGGGGCGGGCAGCTAGTACAAAATAATAAGAAAAGAAAAGAAGTGCGGTTGTGCTGTGTAATAAATTTTGCGTTGATGTCAGAGAAATTACACATTTTTTAAATCTTTTTCAGTTTTTAGGTTCCATTACTGAAAATTGGCGAGAATTTGCTACTAAAAAATAAGTACATAAAATTTTGCGACGGATGACATAAGGTCCTAGAAACGTAACTGGATAATATCCTGTACGGGCACGTGAAGTTGAGAACGACCTAAAGCAATGATATAAAAAAATATTTTTTCACGTGCGGCACGCACGAAAGTAAAAAAATACACTTTCAAAGTTCAAAGTAAAAAAATACACTTATCTAAAACAGTTATTTACTTATTTTCTGAACCACCTCAATGCAGAATAAAACTATAGCTTCAATAACCTGAATGGAAATACCAGGAGCGTGATTTGCCAATTCTTCGGAAAGGCTTACATGATTAATGAATTTTCGTAGAAATAACTGTATTTAGAAATGCAGACAAATATTTCTACGAAAATTGAGAAGCACGTTGAAATACACAGAAATTATTTGTATGGTTTGAACCAGTAGGTATGTCTCACATTTAATTACCTATTGACAAATTTCCGAGGAGAGCACAACACTACAAGCGCATGCCAGCAATATTTTATATTCTGTATATGTATATGTATGATTTTGTAGAAAAAACTTTAAAAGGAGAATCCCTACATTTTTTTTATTATTTACTAGCGGCCCGGTACGTGCTTCGCTACGTATAAAGTGAAATACTAAAAAAAAATTATTGAAACATCAAATTCATTTATTCAAACCAAAAATAAACTATTTTAAAATTTAATCCAAAACATTTGGATAAACAATATTTTTTGTTTTTCCATTTTGAGCATGAATAAACAAACGGCTGGGGGTACCGACTCTGGAACAGGCAACATAAAGTCGAAGCACGTCCAAGATGAAATGACCGCATGAATGACATAACAACATGATTGTACTGTCAACACTGAAAAAAGTTTCAATTTGACAGCACAATCCCCATCTGAAAAAAGTTTCAATTTGCCAGCAAAATCCCCATTAGCAAAATGATCCGCCGTATATTGAGTTCATTTGTTACAAAAAATGTGATAATTGAAGAACCGCTCTACCGATTTTGTGCAAACTTCACTTATACCATCTACTAAATATTCCGAACAAAGCCTAAATATTTGGTATGGATAGGTGTACTTTGACTTTGACTTTGACAACGAAAAGTGGCATTGATTTATATATATATAGATAAAAAAATAGTGTATTATGTACATTGATGTTGAAGCTTATTAGCATTATTTTTTTTCGTTTTTATACAATAAAATTAGATTATTCATAATTATTAAATATTTTCAATATTTTTTATATATCATAATTGTTTATTTGCACAAAATGGAGCAGATAATACAAACAAAGAGGTAAACTGAACAAAAGCAGTTCTTGGAGGTATGCACAATACAACATGCGAATATTTGATTTTCCGGAAATAAAACTCAAGCATTATTGCAAAACAAATTAATACCCGAGAATCTCCGAAATTCAGATTTTTCCAACACTTTACAATAGGTACATTTTTCATTGTTGAAAAAATAATGAAAGCATGTTGATTCTTGGAAAACCAAACAGGGTAAAAAGAATCCTTTTTAAAAATAAAGATAATGTATCTCAAGTATTTTTTTAATTACTTCGTATAATTGACTCTCTACTTATCTAGACATCCTTGAGCACATTTTTCCTTGCATGCTATACATATATGTAATTAAAAACGAAAGCCTTTGCGCTAGAAGGCGGCACTGGGATGTCTGGGATCACCTATACATATGACCACAGTGTAATTAATAGTATTATGGACAGTATGGCCACTCCCTGCTGCTCTCTCGTGTCGACCTCACCTCCCCTCTGTGACAAATCTGGAACAGTTTGTATGGCGATGCACACACACAAGCTCATTCACGCTCTGCACAGACGTCATTGCATGGAGTGGCCGGGGTGTGATATAACTTTTTAGGTCTACCGATACGGTAAGAGTAGTTTTTTGTCAAAGTAGGCAATAACTGTTGGGTTGAAAGCTTTCAGGGAGACATTTATAAGCCTACAGAAAATTGATGAGTACTGCAGGTGGTCTAGATTGACGATGGGTAACAACTCAAAATAATGACAAAAACAGTTTTTCTGATATTATATCAAAGTATTTTTATGGATGACAAGTTATAAATGTTTTTTTTTAATGCCAGGCGAAGCTCAGTCACCTTAAAATAGAAGCAATCATATGTATTGTTTGTTCATACATAACATCAACATGTCGAAAGATAGGTAAGACCATACTACTAAGGATACAAATTTGTGTCACTTGTAACAACAATAATAAATAAATATTCCAGGACAAGTTACACACCGCCATGTAGCCTCAAACTAAGTAAAGCTTGCACTATGGGTACTAGATATCCGGTATTATACATAAAATCATTTTTTTTAATACATACATATGTATATATGTATATACATAGAAAACACCCAGACCAAAACAAACATGTTTATGCACACAAATAAATAAATAAATAAATATTTCTGGACTATTTACACAGCGCCATCTAGTCCCAAGTTAAGCGCAAAGCTTGTGTTATAGGTACCAAACAACTTATAAATGTACTTAAATACATTTTTTTTTGTAAAAACATACTTATAATACATAGAAAACACCCAGACCAAGACAAACAGACATGTTCATGCACACAAATGTTTGTCTAGTGCGGGAATCGAACCCGCGACCTCGGAGTCAAAGTGGACATTGCTAACCGAATGGTTACCAATGGTCTACTGATTTAGAGAGGCACAACGTTATCAGAAAGCATCCAGAATTACGAGTATTTTAATAATTTCACTGTTCCCACAGACCACCTAACTTACTGACCAAAGTAAATCGATTCAAAGAGCCAATTTGAATATTTTACAATATTATGAAGTGACTGAATTAATGATGACTTTTGTATTTTTCTTTCCCCGTCAAACGAGACCGGGGCAAAGGAATTTACATGCTCTTTATTTAAAAGAAAAATGTCGACTTTTGATTGAGTGACTTCGATTACGGAAGACAAGATGGCGTAGTATAAATAGATTTACATTTGACTACACTTCCAATGCGATTTAACATTTTTCGTGACAATACAAAAGTATCCTGTAAATGTAACAAATATCAAAACATCGAATTTTTGGAACAAGCAACAAACGAATGAACCGTCGAGTTTTCGTAGAAACGAATAGACTATGAAAATTTAGAAACACAATTTAGAAAATTATTTTGAAAGTTGTTCATTGGAAATGTTTAAGTTAAGAGCGTTCGATGTTAATATTTCATGTTACGGTAAGTTAGTTCAATACATAAAACTATTGGTTGTCTGTATACGATAACGTCGAAAACATCGGCCGATGGAGTGGAAGAGAGATAGATGCGTCACAAACCAAACGTTTGTGCCGATCGTGCATCTTTAACGCTTGTTCCGCTCTCTCGCTTACACGCTCGGCTCAGGCGGAACGTGACAATGAATCATGCTTTTTCGTGCGTGCCGCCGGCGTTCATCGATTTATAAAACATTATTGCGTCAATATTATTTCTATCTTTATCTAACACTAGCGGCCCGCCCTCGCACGGGTATTCACAAAAAAATCAAAAATTCTCTCTGACGTATATACGACATATTTTTGATGCCTTCGGAACTATTTCTAGAAAGTAGAGATCTTGATCTTTTGGGCATTTTAAAATATAAAAAAATATTTGCAAAAAAATCTAATTTTTGTTCAAATAAAAAAAAAGAATAATGGGGAAAATTATAGCAATGTTTACATCAAAAATTAACTGTTGTACAGGAATTACCTATATAAAATGTAATTGAAATATTATAATAACTACTAAGTCACTAAGCTGTTTGGATAGATAATCAATATAAATAATTATTATCATGAAGCACATATCTGCTTATTGAAAAAAATATAAATAAATGGGTTTAGTTCTGAAAAGAACTTTTAAAATGACGTACTAAACGAATTCAAAATATTACCCCAGTGACGCCCCTGCATCGCATTTAGTTTATAGCTAACCGAGCGGGGTTTTTTTCTAATACTTATATTTTTAAACATGTGATATCTTTCGAATGGAATGTCCGAATTGAATTATCCAAAAAGAAAGGTATTGAAGCAGTCGTACTTTTTTAGCGGCGGCATTTCAATTAAATTTATAAAATAAAAGAACACTTATTATGACATAACTATAATAGTTAGACATTATGCTGTCGCGAGAATGTTTGAAGATTATGATGTGTTCGCCAAAGTCGTAGTACATTATTTTGTTCTATCATCAATAGTTTTCGCAGCGCACGCGGTGTAAGGAATTTTTTAGGTATTTTTTTTTTTAATAAGGATCCCTAATCTTTTCTAGCAATAAAACAGCCTATGTTACTTAGAGTGAATGTAGCTTTCCAATGGTGAAAGAATTTTTAAAATCGGCATAGTAGTTTTTGAGTTAATTCATTACAAACATACACACACACACAAAAATACAAACTTTCCTCTTTATAATAGTAGTGTAGATTCCTAGTACCAAATAACACTACCACACCAACAGCATAGATTATTTCAATCTATAGCGGAGCGAAGAATTTCAATATGGCGGATTTTTCTTTCTCCTCTACCAGCGCTGGATGATTGTTTACGTTCAACTCGGCGTTTTATTGTCTAAAAGTTTTCCAATTTGTTACGAACGAGTTATGAGTTAGCGTTGCTCAATATTCATTTTCGTTCCTGTACACAGTTACTCACTTTTGTGCAAAACTTTGCTTTTTTCGTCTTATTTTTTCTTGTTTATGTCAAAATGTGTGCCTTTTAGCGTTATTCTTGGAAAGCCAATTAGGGGGAAGAGGATTAGAAGATTCTCTGCACCCAGTATAAAATCAAAATCCCAGTATTAAAAAGGGGTGTATGTAGCTCATTAACAACTTTCAAGTTAAAGCCAACACCAGCTGCACGTGGTGCACCCTTCCTGCTAACTGATGAGGCTATGGCGAAAGAGAGGTAGGACGTAACTGTACCCGTTTTTCTTATTGTTATTTTTGATGAGGGAGGGGCATAGTGAGATCTCTCGGTAGTGGGTGGATGCCGGCCGGTAGTAGTTTGCATGAACTAATTGGTGACGGAAGTACACACAGGCCTCCCCAACCCGTCTGGCCAGCGTGGGGAGTGTAGGTCAAATCCTCCTTGTGTCTGGGACGGACGAGAGAGGGTCGTGCTCCTGTAGTGGAGACTAAAATGACCTGATGATGATGAAATAATTCTTCTGGATATCTACGAACAATATTGTATATTAAGACGTATACTGAACTTAGATAACGTAATAAGTGGTGGCCGACGCAGTCAATATTCATTAGATGTCCATTTTTCAAGAGAGCGACCGACAAACGCTATCAGATCTAGTGGGCAAGAGTAAAACAGACCTAAGCAAGGTCTGGTGTCGAGATTGTGACAGTGAATGTTACAGAGTTTAACAAATGCGACGAGCTCGGTGGTCGAATGGTTAGCAATGGCCACTTTGACTCCGAGGTCGCGGGTTCGATCCCCGCACATGACAAACATTTGTGTGCATGAACATGTGTTTTTGTCTTGGGCTGGGTATTTTCTATGTATTATAAGTAGGTATTTACAAAAAAAAATAAAAAATATGTATTTAAGTACATAATACTTAAATACATATTATATACATATGATAAACATCAGTTGTCTAGTACCCATAGTACAAGCTTTATGCTTAATTTGGGACTAGATGGCGCTGTGTAAAATTATCCAGAAATATTTAATTAATAGGTATAATCTATATCTTGGCTATTACTTATATCTAAGCCAAACAAACTATTCTGTAGTAAATATAGCTATTATTGAATTAGACCGAAAAATATTTTGAAATTCTGTAATGGATTACCGACGTATAGGTGTATGTGATTGATTCTACATTTTAAGTGAATATCATATATCATCAATCCATGTAATAAAACAGTAGGAACCGCGTGTCTGTACATTTGATAAAATTAACAAAGAATGAGTGGGCGATAAAAAAAGAGTAACAGAACACAAAAAAGATTTTTTTGATTTTTTTGTCTGTCTATCTGTCTGTATGTACTCGCTAATCTTTAAAACTACTGAACAAATTTTTACGCGGTTTTCACTAAAAGATTAAGCTCATCCCTGAGCAACATATAGGCTTTGTTTCATCGAAATCTGATGTCAGATTAAAAAGTTATTGTCATTTAAAGTTTAAAAAAAATTTTTCAATAGAGAAAGTCACTGACTCACTCATTACGAAATCTCAGAAACTACAAGTGCTAGGAGTCTCAGATTTTGTATGGGGGTTCCTTTCAGGACGTAGATGCTCACTAAGACGGGAATTTTGAAAATTCAACCCTTAAGGGGGTGAAATGGGGGTCCAAAGTTTGTATGGGGAACCAAGATTAGTTGGACTATTTTATACGAAACTTTACACGAGCACGTGTTTCAGGATTTTTCAAAATTCAACCCCCAAAGAGGTGAAATGAGGTACAAACGTCTGAAAATCGTCATGGGTATTGTTTTTATGGTATATATCGGGTCGCTGATTCCGAAAACAACAGCTATTTTATAATCTAACATAATCGACGTGACACAAGAGCACTCCTGTGGGGGGGCGATGGGGTTGAAATTTCATAATAATATCAATATGGGTGTTGATTCTATGGTTTTCTGAGACGTCGAATTACGAAAATGGCATCGATTTGAAAACGTGGACACGAAATTTCCATCTCGGTATAAAAGTCCAAGATTTGGAACAGATGATGCGGAACCATAATGGAAATATAAAAACTATAGGAAATATAAAAATACCGCCTTAGCAAAAGCTGTTCAACCTGATGATCATTTTTTGTTGAGGTATAAAAATCCAAGATTTGGAACACCTGATGCAGAACCCTTATGGTTCAGCTAAACTATAAGAAATATAAAAATGGCGCCTTAGCAAAAGTTGTTCAGCCTGATGAGCATTTTTTGTTGAGGTATAAAAATCCAAGAGTTAGAACACCTGATGCAGAACCATAATGGTTCAGCTAAACTATAAGAAATATAAAAATGACGCCTTAGCAAAAGTTGTTCAGCCTGATGAGCATAAATACATAGTTTAACAAAATATTGATTGTATTGTAAAAAAATAACCGCGCAGTGCTACTTTTATTCTTACCTGCTACAAGTTAGACGCAATAGTTTTATTTATTTACAAAGGTAACGTGGTCTGTTTAGTCAGTTTAATATAGACGTGTACGCTAAAATTGAAATGGAACGATTGGTATATATTCGCACAAACCAGAAGAATGCGTGCATTTGCGGGACGCTATGTAGCAAAATTTTGTGATGCAGTCTTTTAAACAACGAGGTCAGACTGTTTTTCTTAGATGCTTCAGGAGGGACTGGAAAAACATACCTGACGAGAGCAATCCTCGCTAAAATCAGGCGCCAAAATAATATCTCACAGCAGCATCGCCAGGTATTGCAGCCATATTACTTCTAGGCGGAAGGACGCAAATACAATAAAATAAAAAAAGGAAAATCGGAACCCTTATAAGATCACTTTGTTGTCCGTCTGTCTGTCTGTCTGTCTGTCTGTCTGTCTGTCTGTCTGTCTGTCAAGAATTTCTATGTCGAGAATGCGTGGAGGTATCAAGCTGAAATTTGAACTGTATACTCAGGTCTACGGTCCCATGAAGTTGTAAAAAAATCAAACTGCTAAGTTTACGTAGAAAAAAGTTACAGCCGTTTATTCAGCAAAAAACGCATATTTCGACACACTCAAGGGAATCAAAACCTATAGGGTACTTCCCGTTGACCTAGAACTATGAAATTTGGCAAGTAACATCGTTATAGACTACAAGTACAGGAATAAATCTCAAAACTATACATTTGTAAATAGATCTTAAAAAATAGGGGGTCTATATTTTTTTTATAGGGTGTTAAAATTTCAAATTGAAACTACTAGTTCAAATGGAGTATTATATGAAAGGGCTTGATGTACACATTGCAAAACATATTTTATTTATTTTTTTCGAAGTAAAATTTCTTATTTATAATGAAAAATATCAAATTTAATAATGAAACTACGTACCTATGGAACCCTAGGTGGGCGAGTCCGACTCGCACTTGTCCGGTTTTTTTTTAAACTATGGTTACTATCTTAAATAAAAATAAAAATTTGTTGACTTTTAACGTATAATACTGCCCCAAATATTTTCTTATGTATCTACATCAGTTCGTATTTGCTGCTTCGCTTGGAATAAAGTTGACGCCTGCCTCTCCACTTCCAGCGTTCTTGAAGAGAGGCGTGCTTCATCGTGATTGGTCGTAATGATAGCTAACAATATAGTACTACTTTAACAATGAAGAGGCAATAAAACAGCAGAACAAATTAAATTACTGTAAGATACAATTACAAAGGTTAGTCAAAATACGAAATTACAAAGGTTCAGTAAAATGAGTAAAACAAAACAAATTAGGTAGGTATAATTAAGAAATTAAAAAAATTATAGGACTTGGATCATTTGAAAACAAAATTATTATTATTTATGTTATAATTAATAATTATTGTTTATTAATTAATTACATAGATGTTCAAAAATGGTTTTGATGTACGTGTTTACAATCACTTTGGTATTCGATATAACAGAGATAACAACCTCAAGTCTTTTTTTTTTTTATACTACGTCGTGTGGGAGTCAAGCATACGGCCCGCCTGATGTGACGCGGTTACCGTAGCCATATTAACGCTCGCAACATAAAATATCGCTCGCGCGCCGCCACCCCCGCTGTCATTGCAGCATCTCCTTCCTTTCTGGTGACCTCACTCACTCGCAGGAACACAACAGCCCTCAAGGGAACCGTTATTTGGCTGCGGTATTCTGTGAGGTGGAGGTACATTCCCCAGTCGGGTAGCTTACAATTACGTTCCCTACCTCTCTTTTCGCCAGAGCTTCGTTTGTCAGTCAGCAGGGTGCACCGCGTGCAGGTGAAGTTGGCTTTGGTTCAAAGATGTTGATGAACCCCTTACACCCCAAATCTCCTGTTGCAGAATACAACTTGGACAACGCCAAGTGGTTGGGAACCAAGTAATTTCAAACTACATTACTTTTTTATTCCTCTATTTATTATCACTGTTCTTCAAGGCAGCAAAGTAATTCAGTCTTTCTCTCTTCTTCTTCAGTTCTCCTTCATATATGTGTGAACTTATATGATATATCAATTTCTAGCAAATTGATATGCGAAGTTGGCATGTCATTTTTCAAAAACCGCTTCTTTGGCCTATTTTTACTGAATTTTAAAAAAATATTAGGAACTTTTAGAGGTGTAAATGGTTCATCAATATCTTTGACCCAAAGCGAACTTCACCTGCATGTGGTGCACCCTGCTGACTGACAAACGAAGCTCTGACGAAAAGAGAGGTAGGGAGCGCAATTGCAAGCTACCCGAATGGGGAATGTACCTCCACCTTACAGATTACCGCAGCCAAATAACAATTCTCTTGAGGGTTGTTGTATTCCTGCAAGTGAGTGAGTCCACCAGAAAGGAAGGAGATGCTGCATTGGCAGTGGGAGTGACGGCGCGCGAGCGATATTTTATGTTGCGAGCGTTAATATGGCTACGGTAACCGTTTCACATCAAGCGGGCCTTAATCCTTGTCTGCCACCGGTCGTAGTATAAAAATAAAACTAAAACTATTATGGATGCTATTAGAACTCTGCCAGAAATTGATATGCGAAGTTCACACACATCTCCTTCATCGTTATCAACCAATATACAAAATGGCAGGCCGTCTATTCTGCAATATGACAGCAAATGACTCATAAAACCCTAAACAAACTACTAAAACCCGACTAAATTTAAACGATACATAAATACCTATACCTTATCTATGGAAAACACTTCAGAAACTTCTACAATAGCAACAATCGGACCCGGTCTGAAATACCCTCGGGACGAGGCACAATACGCAACTATCCGGTCCAAGGGCTAAGAGTTTTACGATTAGGTAAATTTTATCAACTTTATTCATAGAGAACTCAAGATATGCTTTTCAATTTCAATAAGACCCGCCCTTTCCATTGGCTGAAAGTTCGATAAAACAAATGTTGGGTAGATTTTTTATTCAACGTTCTTCGTAATGTTATAATAAAGCACTTGTACTATTCCACGTTATTATATTTAATATTACCGACCGGTTTCGCCGCTAAGGCATTATTAAGGTAAACAGATGGTGTTTGTGTTACACAAACTTTACGTTGATAATGCCTTAGCGGCGAAACCGGTCGGTAATATTAAATATAATAACGTGGAATAGTACAAGTGCTTTATTATAACATTATGATAATAATGTTCCACCAAGTGCCAACAATCAACAGTATCAACTTCAACGTTCTTCGATTTGAGCGCTTCGTCGGGTGATGTTCTTTTCATACGTTGAAGCAAATTTTATTAAATAATCATTCCCGTGCACTCTCGATAATTTGTATATTGAACATTTAAAGACTCATTTTTTGCTAAAAGAGTTTGCTGTAATACTAGTTCTCTAGTCTTTCGTTTTTAGATGTATTTCTAACCGAATGCTTAGGATCACTCAAAAAGACGTCACGACGACACTCATCTCATAAAAGCTGGGGTACCACAAGGAAATGTTTTAGGACCGGCTCTATAACCAACATATACATGTGAAATTTCAACGAAAACAATTAAGAAAAAACACAAATTGCTATGCTATCACAAATGTTCTCAAAAAAGACGAATTAAACTAAATGAGCCGATATTGAAATCAAGTTAGGTCCTTAATTACTTCAAAACCTTAAAATTACAAAAGTACCGATAATTTTCCTCCAATATTTCCTTCCATCTCGAACTCCTGCAACTATGTACGAGTAGTAAAGCCTTCTTTATTTTTTGCTATAAATTCATTGTTTTAGGTTAGAGGGTGGTGGAGTAACCGTCTATTTTATATAATTTACTAGCTGTGCTCGCGAGTTCATTCGCGTGGGTCCTCTCCAAGGGCGGATCCAGGGGGAGGGTCATGGGGGTCATGACTTGATGAAGGGGTCATGGGCTGGGTCCAGGACCTAGATGGACCAGTAATTAAAATTGTTAAACTTAACGTTTTTATATAACTATATATATATTTGTCACAATATAGATTAAGTACAGTACTTAAACACATGTATCCTATTATTATCAAAATTTAATTGTAACTTGAGCGTGACTTGACCACAACTGTATGACCTCCCCCTGGCGCCAACGCTGGATCCGCCCTTGGTTGTCTCCTGGCAAGAAATTGAACAGGATCGAAAACTGCGGCGCTTTCTATTTGAGGAACCCAAGGCCTGGGGCCCAACCGCCGAAGCTGAAGCCGTTTACCATCGGAATTTTTGATTGGGTAAATCAAACTTTAGCTTAGATTAGCGGTAATTCTGTTTAGCTTAGCTGGTAGAAACCACAGAGCTCTACAAACTTAGCTGAAGATATTGATGATGTAAAAAATAAAGCCAAATACTCACCAGGCGGTGTGAGGAGCGCTAACACGAGCAGCGCTAGGTGGGCGACGACTGCGCACGCGCGAATCATAGCTGCGCTAGCGGGCGCTAGCGTCCCCGCCACTCTGCATGCCACACACAACACCCACACTTACACGCCCCACATACACTCACACACGCGACACATTTGACGGACTGTTACGCGGGAACCGTGCGAACCTGAAACAAACATTTGAAGTTAATAAAGCAATTCAAACTTCCTTGCTTAAAATAAAAAGAGCAAGGTGTGAGAGAATTTTCGTACGGAAACGTACCCTATACCTAACAGCTAGTGCGCCCCGTGTGCCAACCTTCCGCTTATATCACGGGGATGCGAGTCTCTCGTCCAGTAAACCAACCAGACGAGAAGACCTTTACCTCCTCCGCTCTTGCGCTCGGTAAACCAACCGAGCACGCAAGCGGAACAGTAGCAGTACTGTACTGTAGTACTTGTGTACTCTTAGTTCACTAGCTGTTAGGTATAGGGTACGTTTCGTATTGAAAGTAGACTTGTGTAGTTCCTGAGTGAGTAGTTCAATTGTACCAGTTCACCATACCAGCCGGTTCTTGTCACTCACTCTTTCTTGTCCCATATAGTTCACTGCGTCATTTAGTTCAATCGAGTGACAAAGAGTAAAAAGAACGGAAATACATAAAGCATACGAGCTAGAATGAGAGAGATACGTTGTAATGCCAAAATTGCTAGCGATAGAGAGCGAAAAGGACGGAAGATTCTCAAATTGTTCGAGATAAAACGGGACTGATAGTTTCGTGCGTGGTTGACTGACCGAATTAGAACTCGAAGGCTAAGGACATAAGAACCATAAGCTGTTGGCGAAAATAGGCTCAATTTTTATATTCATTATTATTTTAATAAGCCTGTGAAAAGTTTGACGGAAAATCAATATTTGTAAGGGAATTTATAAAATATTTAATTAGTTATAGGTACTTATTTGATACAAAAATACAATGTCATCAAAATGATGCAATAGAACTGAGAAGAATGTAGAAGGAATCAGTCAACAGAACTACTGAGTCGATTGAATCAAAGATACATTGAACTAAACGAACTAAGTGAGTCAAAAGAACTACAGAAGTAATTGAACTAAATGAAGCAATTGAACTAAATGAACTAGATGAGTGATGTAGTTCATTTGCGTCAAAAGAACTGCATCTCTCTTTTCAGTTCAGTGAACTGATTTGCGCAAGTCTAATTGAAAGTAATGTAACACAAAAAAAAATTGGTTATCTGTAAAGTCGGTTCACGGACGATAATTTTACGTGATAATGCCATAAGACAATATCGGCCGATAGAGTGGAAGGGAGATAGATGCGTCACAAGCCGAACGCATAGGCCGATCTTGCATTTCTATCGCTTGTTCCGCGCTCTTGCTTGCACCCTCGGCTCAGGCGGAACGTGACAATGTGTAATGTTTTTTCGTGCGTGCAATCGGCGTTCATCGATTTATAAGACATTATCGCGTCAAAAAAAATATATATATATAATTTTATGTTGAAAATGTTGAACAAAAAATTTAAAATAACTTCTTTCTTTGTCTTTGTTAGAATAGAATAGTGTTCTATCATTTTCGTTTTTACAATCGTTTGCGAACTATGACTTATTTTTTATATTTTTATTTTTTTTATACTACGTCGGGTGGCAGACAAGCATACGGCCCGTCTGATGTGAAGCGGTTACCGTAGCCATATTAACGCTCGCAACATTAAAAATATCGCTCACGCGCCGCCACACCCGCTGCCAACGCAGCATCTCCTTCCTTTCTGGTGACCTCACTCACTCGCAGGAACACAACAACCCTCAAGGGAATTGTTATTTGGCTGCGGTATTCTGTGAGGTGGAGGTACATTCCCCAGTCGGGTAGCTTATAATTACGCTCCCTACCTCTCTTTTCGCCAGAGCTTCGTTTGTCAGTTAGCAGGGTGCACCGCGTGCAAGTGCAGTTGGCTTTGGTTCAAAGATGTTGATGAACCCCTTACACCCCAAAGTTATTCAGTGATGACACTAATTGGCACCTATCTTTTTATTAATATAAATCATCATCATCAGCCTGTATCTACCCACTGCTGGATATAAGCCTTCCCCAATGCTTTCCACCAGATACGATCCTGCGCCTTCCGCATCCAGCCGCTCCCAGCCGCTTTCTTAAGGTCATCGGACCATCTAGAAGGAGCGCGCCCAACACTTCGTCGTCCTACGCGCGGCCTCCACTCTAATACGTTCCTCCCCATCTGCCATCAGTTAATCTAAATACAATACAGTTTTACGGTGATATTCATCAAAAGTTATAGAAGGTTTAATAAGCTGCTAGATGGAAGATCCTAAAGAACTCGTTCAATAACACTCTATTAACGGCTCTTAAGTTATAGAACTGTGGACCATAATATGAACCTTTATTAGCGACAAATATGGCCGACTAGCTGACTGATGAATGACAAGGAGGACATACAAAATTGTATTTGTACCACAGACATTCAATTATACATAGCAGACGGAACGTAAAATATATTAGTGTGTTGATCTTTCCGTCTCGCACGCTCATAGAGGTTAGTGAATGTTACTATCCCGTTTTTACACGTGTAGCAACACTGTACATGACAAGTTAAAAAAAAATGACGCACGCTATGTTTTGAAAGGTCGCCATTTTGATACGCTACCCAGCTGCGGATGAATTTATTGTGTAAAGTGAATAAATCTGTATATTAAAGTTCAGGTTATTATTAAAGAAACATATCTAAGATGGGGAAATGCAGTGCCTATTTGTGTGAAAGTACGACGTACGGAAATATACCTGGATTAACCTTTCATCGGTAAGTAAATATCGTTGGTTACAGAAACGAGCCAGGAATTGTGTAAATTATCACGAGATTAGACGTTGTTGTATGTTCTACTTCTACTTATTCGAAAGCTTTGTCATTATAGAGCACGCATTGAAACAAACTTTCAATCACGAGGCATGTATTCTATATATTCAGTCACAGAAATAATAATTGAGAAATCCTTTGACATGTTATGTACTTGTCATTTTTATAGGGACGTATTTAGGAACTTGTACATTATTTATATTCATTGTGCAAGATTAAATTAAATGCTAACAATAAAATGTGTGTGGAAAAGAGTGATTCAACAGTTAAATACTTATTTACTATATTTTTTTTAAATCCTGACTGAATAACTAAAAACTTACATTAATAGTCATTGATAGTAACTATAAAATAAGACTAATAATAGTTAATGATTATAACTGTATGACAGATTCAATATTAATCAGCGCTATAGCCTTATAAATTAGCTTAATAAACCTTATAGTGAAAGAGCTAGACTTCATCTCCTGTACTCTGAGTGGATTCACAACAATTAAATAGTTCTAAGTATTATTTGTAATAGATTACAAGTTGTGATAATAGGAATACTACACTATTGCATTAGGATATTCCTATAATGATTGATATGTGATTTGATACAATCCAATATTTGTTTTAGATTTCGGACCAGACATTATGTGACATTTGGGTTTCAAACATGAAGCTAAATAATTGGAAACCTAGTAAATCATCTGTTTTATGCTCCAACCATTTTCAAGAACATTTCAATGACAATTTCATTTCATAGACAAAAGTCCTTTTCGTACACGTCTACGTCCTGGTGCAGTACCAACATTATTTGGAATTTTACCACAATCATGCGAAGTAAGTAAATAAACTGCCTCAATAGCGAAACCAGTCTGTTAGTATTGTTATATCATCAGTATTTATAACTACACTAGCAGTCTAGAAGTTTTGCTGTACCTGTA
Organism: Hypsopygia costalis; assembly: GCA_937001555.2. NCBI lineage: Eukaryota > Metazoa > Arthropoda > Insecta > Lepidoptera > Pyralidae > Hypsopygia > Hypsopygia costalis. The sequence goes on from OW443325.2 coordinate 1,129,255, forward strand.
AATATTTTAAAATTTCTACGGAATATGAAACATTAACTACTTAATCTTTTTGGCAACCGTATCTAATTCTAAAATGATTGTTGGTTCAAAGCAGCAAGCAACCAACATTTAAGTTAATTTGTATATTATCTATTGTAAACCGCATGCCAACTGAATTAGGTCATGAATCATTTTTATATGGTGATCTGTGTAAGAACGTTTGGTGACATAATAAATTCTATATAATATAATTTTATTTATTTATTTTTTAATAGTGTAATTAGCATGTGGCAGGCGGCATAGTGCCCCAAGGCTATACTCCAACTCTCCCTCCCTGCCCCCTTAACTTAAATGTTGGCTGCTTGCCGCTTTGAACCCACAATAATTTTAGAATTAGATACAGTTGCCCAAATAGGGAAATAAAATAAAATTCGTTCACAAATTTTATGTTTTGTCAATTTTTATAATGTTTCATTATAATGTACATAATACACACTACAGAGTTATTGATTAGATTCTTTCTTCATTTCTTGATATTTAAGTACAACTTATTTTCTTGAGAGTAAATAATATGATTTTTTCCTGTCTCAATGAGCGAACGAATGACAGATGGGTGTAAATTTTAACCAGTTATTCGTTGACTCATTTTTTTGTTCTAATTGCTATTTATCAATGGATTAGGGTCCTGGATACGGGTTTCTTGGAGCCCGATTTTTTGTGTTGTTTTTTGGTAAAGTTTCTGTGCTGTGTCCTGTGTTTTCTAATTTAAGTTTACAATGTTATATGTGTTATGACATGTATGTGTATGTATGTATATGTGTATGTATGTATGTGTGTATATATATATTATATATATGTATATATATAATATATATATATCTCTCATCATGCAGCACTAATTCGTTATCCTTTCTATCTTATTTATACAGCTATTTTGTAACTTGTGTAATAGTGTTGTGTTATGTTCCAATAAATGTCTTCTTCTTCTTCTAATAATGGTTTATTTTTACAGACTAAAGAAAATGAACCCAGTAGTTCACTCTCTAAACGAGCGTCAAGTAAGCGGAGTGTGACTGGTGTTTTAAAACCTCAAACTGGACATAACATTGAGACACTGCCATCCACATCACAGGCAAAGTGTATTACCAAAGATACAGAAGAAGAGATTTTAGACCTTTGTCCATCTACTTCATCCGGAAGACCCACAGCTACAAATGAATCATTTTTTATCCTTGGTGCACATAAAATCGACAGAAAACCTTCAACCTCTTCACAAAGCGGCCTTCAGCAGGATAAACTTGTTAGAAAATTTAAAAGAACGATTGTTTCTAAAAATAAGAAAATTAAATCACTTACTGACAAGACCAGGCGACTGACAAAAATTAAATGATGATGATGTACAAATTTTGAATAATATCCCGGGCAATAATAAGTTCAAAAATCATCTTTAAGTAAAGAATACTCACCGGAACTCAGATCGTTTGCCTTGCAATTAAACTTCTATTCCCCTAGAGCTTATAATTTTGTTAGGGAAACTTTCGAGACAGTCTTGCTGCATCCTGGTACCATTTCATCTATACATAGATTCACGTATACAGGATGTTTGCTGTTTTGTTCTTACTCTAAGCAGATGGTATAAAAAAGTTGATGCTGCACCGGGGTTTACATCCGAAGCTTTTGTAACTTTGCAGAAGTTACAAAAGCTTCGGATGTAACAGCAAACATCAAACATCATACATCCTGTATACGTGAATCTATGTATAGATGAAATGGTACATCCGAAGCTTTTGTAACTTCTGCAAAGTTACAAAAGCTTCGGATGTAAACCCCGGTGCAGCATCAACTTTTTTATACCATCTGCTTAGAGTAAGAACAAAACAGCAAACATCCTGTATACGTGAATCTATGTATAGATGAAATGGCTATCTGTAAAGGCTGTAAATTTTTAATTAACACTGGCACTGGGGTGTCAGATGACAGTTTACCATTAGCAACTCAAGCCTTAGTATTTTTTGTAACAGCGATTAACGGCTATTGGAAACTACCCATAGCATATTTTTTTATACGTTCTCTGAATGGTGAACAGCGTGCAAATTTTTTAAACATGGCATTAGAAATGTTTATCGATATTAATATAATTGTATGCAGTATCACATTTGATGGGGCTGCAACTAATATTAGTATGGCTACTCGTTTAGGGTGTGATTTTACATTCGAAAATTTAACTACATTTTTCACTTTTCAAGATTATAAAATTCATGTATTTTACGATCCATGTCATATGATTAAACTCATTAGAAATACCCTTGGAGATTATTCAACACTAATTGATAAAGATGGAGATGAGATTAACTTTAAATATTTTGAAGAATTATTAAAATTACAAGATAGAAAAGGCCTGCATTTGGCCAATAAAGTAAAACAGGCTCATATTTTTTTTGGTAACCAAAAAATGAAAGTACGTCTTGCAGTTCAACTCTTAAGTAGGTCTGTGGCTGATGCTCTCCAATTTTATAAAGATAATTTGAATTTCCTCCCCAACCCGTCTGGCCAGCGTGGGGAGTGTAGGCCAAATCCTCCTTCCGTCTAGGACGGACGAGAGAGGGTCGTGCTCCTGTAGTGGAGACTAAAATGGACCTGATGATGATGATGATGAATTTGAATTTACCTGAATTCAGCCAGTGTTCAGCAACGGTAAAATTTATAAATTTAATTAATGATACCTTGATATTTTAAATAGCAGGTCTATGTTTGCACCTGGATATAAAAAAGTTTTATGTCCAGCTAATATTGAACGCACTTTGCAACACTCGAAAATTTGTAAAGAGTATTTGTCTAATTTACGATTTTCAGATAATAAATTGATTATACATTCAGGTCGAAAGACGGGATTTATTGGATTTATTATATGTCTAGAAAGTGCTGCTAATTTGTTTCATGAACTTATCATCAAAGCAAAATTATGGTTCCTTCCGCTATATAAAATTAGTCAAGACCATCTCGAAATGTTTTTCGGTATGATGCGAGCGAGGGGAGGTTTTAATGACAATCCTGATATTGTACAATTTCGCACTGCATATAAAAATAACCTCATTAGATCTGAGTTAAATCTAAAAATAAAAGGATTTATTGATGATGTGTCTATATTAACAGTGTCAAGTACGGCTTGTATTCTGGATACCATAAACGACACTACACCGACTTTCGAAAAAAAAAATTAAAGCGGCGTATGATGTTGATGATGAGAATTTAGAATATTTCATTTCTGATTTACTTTCTTCGCCTTTAGATGAGTATACCCATCAGGTTACAATTTATTAAGTGTGTTGTTTATCAGATGCTAGTAATGGGCGAGAAACAGAACATTTTTGCATGTCTGATCAACTTAAAAGATCGAGGGGGTTTAATATATCCCGCTTATGGTCTTGTTTCAGTAATCCAAAAATGTGATTTTTTTTTTTAATTCAATAAAGATGTTTCTTTGAACGAAATAATTAAGTATATTTGGGACAATGACAATTAAATGCAAATTTTCAATTCAAATGATGATGAACATGATTCAAACCATGTATATTTACTAATTAAAGTTATTGTCAAGTTTTATATTGATTTACGATGAAAACATTACGCAAAAGGTATAACGAGCAATGTTTCAAAAAGAAATTATTTGAAAAAAGTTATTTTGTTCCAAAATAAATAAGATAATAACTTCAACGTTGTGTTTTTATTTACTTCGAGAAATGCCATGATAATGATCCTGTAACTCGTCCTTTAAGGACTTTTACACGTTTACACGTCGCCGGTCTTTCTTTGGTTCTATGAGCATCCAGTTTTCAGCTACCTAGTCTTGTTCTAGCTGGGGACGTCCAAATATTTGTGTAATGAACTTATTTTGTGCTCGAGTCATGTTATTGTATGATATATCGAGGATGTTTATGTATGATATGATTTATATATTTACAAAAAATATATAATACATTTAGGTAGTATATCAACCATATCATTATTACCACATTACAAGACTCGTTGATTAGTTTGGCACAAGATGATGCTGTGTGATAAGTAAGTAATTTAACATATAGTAAGTAAGTAAGTCATTCATTTAGGTACCTATTATAGCATTATTACGTATTTTTAATGATGTATTTATGGCCAACATTGTTTTCCTCTATGGCTTACTGACTTTGAAACAAGAAGAAGCTTAAAGGTAAAACCTATGGTTACGCGCGAATCGTAGCGAGTGGACGTATTACAAAATGGAGCGTAATAACTTCGATACCGAACTTTTCTAAACCAAGGATGACTGACACAACCCGGACAGAGAGATTATTTTGAAGAAACAGGATATAACGTAGTAGATCCTACAACATCTTCGTTGCCCCCTGCAACTTACAGTATCCCTTACCGCATAATTTTGACATGGAGTTAAATCTTCTTGAATAATTTCTAGTAAATCATCAAACGATGTTACTGACATTGGAAAGTAGTTAAAAATTTTTCGCTGTGTTCTCTGAGCTTTGGGTATAATGTTATAAACATACTATGTGTCATTCTGTCACGTAGAATTGAATGCACGTTAATCGTCGACTTTCTCTTAGTTTACGACGTTTCCATCGACGGTATGCAAGCACAGACATTCAATTTATGCAAGCCACAACTCAACCGCTGTGTCCGAGTACATGTTTATAACTGAATCCCTCCCAGCGTAGGAACGCGCGTAAAACGTGATATCTGAGACGCAATATATATATATTTATACTACGTCGGGTGGCAAACAAGCATACGGCCCGCCTGATGTGAAGCGGTTACCGTAGCCATATTAACGCTCGCGACATAAAATATCGCTCGCGCGTCGCCACCCCCGCTGCCAACGCAGCATCTCCTTCCTTCCTTTCTGGTAACTTCACTCACTCGCAGGAACAACAACCCACAAGGGAATTGTTATTTGGCTGCGGTATTCTGTGAGGTGGAGGTACTTTCCCCAGTCGGGTAGCTTACAATTACGCTCCCTACCTCTCTTTCGCCAGAGCTTCGTTTGTCAGTCAGCAGGGTGCACCGCGTGCAGGTGAAGTTGGCTTTGGTTCAAAGATGTTGATGAACCACTTACACCCCAAATGAATGAATATAAATTGAAACGCGCGAGTTCACTCGCACGTCAGATAGGCATCTATATATCTGAACAGGCTCTAACTCCGTCCCTGTATTTGCGGTTGTGTGTGTGGTATTTACGTGTGTTTGTTTTGGCGTGCATTCAAACTTCTAATGTTACGTCTGCTTACTATATTGAATGTCTGTGATTTGTACATACATTTTGTTGGTTATGTTAGAGGTTTTATTCTCATTATCCATAATTTCGCGAAAAAGGTTATAATATAAACACAACTAAATTCACGGCATTCACCTCACGAATCCAAATCGAAATCAGAATAAATAGAATTGTTATGTAATAATTTTATTTTATATCAAATACCTTACCACAGTGGACATCAGGTGATTTTTGTCTGTTTATCTATGGATTTATCAGAATGACAACTTAACAACGTTAAAATGTATTTTATTTTTATTTTATTTATTTATCGTATCGTAAATATTCTATTTAAAGGGATTTTTATGAATATGACTGTTAGATTCACCTGCCCCCCTAGGTGGGATTTGAACCCACGACTGTAATTACTTAATAGGTTGATGACGTCACACTGTGACTCACACAGTAGAAATATAAGATGCAAAAATTCGTCAGCAACAGAAACCTTCCTGGTAGCTCAGTTGGAAGAGCACTCGACCGGTCATCGAGAGGTCGTGTGTTCAAATCCCACCTAGGGGGCAAGGTTGAATTTTTCCATTTTTCAAAAAATATTTATTTAAGTTGGCCAAGACAACTATTTAAATAATAATAATGACTGTTAGATTTTATCGAACCCTGTTTTGATAATTGATAATCTGTAAACATTTTTATGCTGAAGCATTAGTACGTGGCTGAAGGTTGTCAAAACAAATGAGGTTATTGTGTAAATAGTTACAAAGTTGTTGAAGATTCCCGGAAAATAGATTTGGAACTAAAAGGTATTTTATTGAAGGTGACAAAACTTTTATGGGATTCAATTTTGTTTCGTACGTTGTTTCGTAAGTTTCCTTTGTCGTGTATTTGTACCTAAAGGGCAATGATGTTATATTTCTATGAATATGCCACTAAGCGTCAACAATGAATAATAATAATAATAATAAGTCCGCAGGGCAGCTTGTGTGGCGAGCTCTTGTGTGAGTAGCGATACCACGGACTCGAGTCTCCAGAGAGTCGGTCAGGGCCTTCGTCTCCGACGTGTCTTCATCGGTCGGAGTGTAAACATAAAAAGGCCCGCAGGACTCTCAGCTCAGGCTTGCCTTCATTGGCCGTCCAGAGAGGAGCCGCTTGAGCTATATGCTCCGGGGGTGGAAGTGTTAAAGGGCATCACGCTGCGAGTAACTTCGGAGAAAGCGCAGCACACCTCTCGACATCCCTGAGTCACTCACACCGGTGTTGCCCCCGGCCGTTTTCCTGGCATTTCGGGGGCCCATCTAGTGAGTGGCAAGCCACCGCCTTCCGCAAATAACTAGCAATAAAAGCAGTTATGGCAGGCGTCCGTCCCTCTTCTGTAATAGCCCGGTATTAATTTCACCCAGATCTCATCTCCATAGCCCATTTATGTTCCATCACACTTCGCAATAGTCTCAATGCCTGCCGAGATCTGCTCATGGGTATGTCGTTCCATTGACATATCCTGGAGTGGGTCACAGCGGGCGTACATTACATCAAACTTCTCAAAGGGGCCTCTACGCGTTGGATCCATATCCCCGCGCACGCCTATCAAATAACCGGGCTTGACCCGTGATTAAAAAGAGATAATAATAAATATTGTCAGAAAAATTACACAGCGCCATCTAGCCCCAAAGTAAGCGAAGCTTGTGTTATGGGTACTAGATAACTGATAAACATATGTAAATACATTTTTTTTTTGTAAATACATACTTATGATACATAGAAAACACCCAGACCAAGACAAACAGACATGTTCATGCACACAAATGTTTGTCCTGTGTGGGAATCGAACCCACGAGCGTTGGTGTTCGAAGCCGCGTCATTGACCGCTACGCCACCGAGCTCGTCTCGAAAGGTGATAATGTTTATATAAAACACTTGTACTGTTCCACGTAATTATATTTTGCCGACCGGTTTCGCCGCTAAGGCATTATCAATGGCATTTTTTTACAATAAACAAAACAAAAAAATATATATATTTATGATAATAATGTTCCACCAAGTGCAATATATATACGATTTAAAAGGATTTAATGAGCCAAATTAACGATCTAATAACTAATTAGTCTAAATTCTGGAAAACCGGTTTCCTCCTAAAAAAAATGCCGATAAAGGCCCGGTTACTTCGATATAACGTCATCTGTTAACAAATATGGTAGCACCCATCTGTATTCTAAGTTTCTCATCACTTTTTATATTTCTGGACAATTTACACATCTAGTCCCAAATTAAGCGCAAAGCTTGCACTACGTGTGCTAGACAACTGATAATGTACTTAAATACATTTTTTTCTTGTAAATACATACCTAAACATAGAAAACACCAAGACCAAGACAAACAGATATGTTCATGCACACAAATATTTGTCTTGCGCGGGGATCGAACCCGGGATTTCAGAATCAAAGTAGCTAATCGATCACCGGGCTCGTCAATCCTTACTTAGCGTAATAAATTCTTTCATCCTTCATCTATCCAGTAGTGTAATTGAATTTTGGATATAGAAGATAGATTTGTAGCTGCAACACCAAACTGTATCCCCCAGTGTTGTTATTATTAGTTTTTTACCCGACTGCGACAGAAGGAGGGTTATGTTTTTCGAGAGTATGTATGTATGTATAATTGTTTGGCGCGCTCTGCAGCCCGAACGGCTGGATGGATTTTAGCTTGAGAGGTGTCGTTAGATTCGTATTTGCTGTGAGATTGACACTGGGTACGTCAAAATAAAAAATAAACTAAATGGCGGATTTTTGGCGCCAAGTTCAATGCAAATGCGCGCCGCAGTCTGGACGGCTCGATGGATTTTAGCTCGAGGGGTGTCATTAGATATGTATTTACTTTGAGAGCGACATTGCATATATCAAAATAATAAAACCAAAAAAACATAAAATAAAAACGGTAAATTAAAAAACTAAAAAACCCGACTGCTTTTCTGTGTAATTTGGAAATGAAAAACATCTAAAACAAGAAAACATGTAGCAGTCGGGACCCATTCTAGAAATGGAGGCTTAGTGAATTTATAGCACATGTAGGGTCCCGACTGCTACGTGTTTTCTTGTTTTAGATGTTTTTCATTTCCAAATTACACAGAAAAGCAGTCGGGTTTTTTAGTTTTTTAAATTACCGTTTTTATTTGATTAATCTTTAAAATTTCTTTCATATAAAATTTCGACGAGCTCGGTGGCGTAGCGGACAATGACGCGGCTTCGACACCAGCTCTCGTGGGTTCGATTCCCACATAGGACAAACATTTGTGTGCATGAACATGTCTGTTTGTCTTTTTGGAGTGGTAGAGCAATTATGAAATGGGCTTGCTCGACCGGGGAAGTACCACCCTCTCACAGAATATCGACGTGAAGCAGCAATGCGTTTCGTTCGGTGAGTGAGAGATCCGGAAGCCCAACTCCTTCCCAATCCCCTCCTTCCTTCCTTCCCTTCCTCCAACTCCTTAGTGGACAACGCATTGGTAGCGCCCCTTGTGTTACTAATGTCTATAGGCGGCGGTGACCACTTTCCATCAGGTGTACCGCTTGCTTGTTTGTCTACTGTATGACATAAAAAAAAAAAAAGTCTGGGTGTTTTCTATGTACCATAAGTATGTATTTACAAAAAAAAATGTATTTACGTATGTTTATCAGTTGTCTAGTGCCCATAACACAAGCTTCGCTTACTTTGAAGAGGCCTATGGAAGAAATTTTAAAGACGTATTCGAGTCAAAATGGTGTATTAAATTTAATCCGTTTACAGGCTTTTCCATTCAAGTTATATAACTACAAAATGTGTTACATGAAACTCACTCTAGGGACAATCCTCAATCACGCAGTCGACTAAAATAGAATCAGTCAGTTTAGCAAGATCAAAATAAAGACACCATAAATAACACACTTCAAGTCGGCCATTATATAACGTGAACATAATTACAGTTAGCCAAAATAAATAACAGCGGCCAAAGAACTAATTAGTTACGGTTCAGTTGAGAATCGGAGTTAACTTCGTAATGAAATTCCCCGGGCTAATAAAACTGAACACCCCTGCTCCTAAAACGGAGGCCGAACCGAATAACTCGTAAAATTCATACAAGTTTGCAACTACCTGAATAAGACGGGCAAACCGTAGACGTAATCTCGTTATCATATCTGATATAACAATAAATAAATAAATAAATAAATAAATAAATAAATAAATAAATTTACAGTTACAGTTAAATACTCGGCTAGATTCCAGCCCATGGGACTGAAATCGAAATCGAAGTTGAGAGAATCGAAATTGGGGTGTAAGTTGTTCATTAACATCTTTGAACAAAAGCCAACTTCACCTGCACGCGGTGCACCCTGCTGACTGACAAACGAAGCTCTGGCGAAAAGAGAGGTGGGGAGCGTAATTGTAAGCTACCCGACTGGGGAATGTACCTCCACCTCACAGAATACCGCAGCCAAATAACGGTTCCCTTGAGGGCTGTTGTGTTCCTGTGAGTGAGTGAGGTCACCAGAAAGGAAGGAGATGCTGCGATGGCAGCAGGGGTGGCGGCGCGCGAGCGATATTTTACTTCAAAAGGAAAAACGGAACCCTTATAAGATCACTTTGTTGTCCGTCTGTCTGTCTGTCAAGACCATCTATGTCGAGAATGCGTAGAGGTATCAATCTGAAATCTGAACCGTATACTCGGGTCTACGGTCCCATGAAGTTGTAAAAAAATCAAATTGCTAAGTTTACTTATAAAAAAGTTACGGCCGTTTATTCAGCAAAAAACGCATATTTCGACACATTCTCGAGGGAATCAAAACCTACAGGGTACTTCCCGTTGACCTCGAACTATGAAATTTGGCAAGTAACATCGTTATAGACTACAAGTACAAGAATAAATCTCAAAACTATACATTTGTAATTAAGTCTTAAAATATATGGGGTTAGATTCTTGAACTATTTATAGTGATCCTACGTACGGAACCCTCGGTGGGCGAGTCCGACTCGCACTTGTCCGGTTTTTTTTAAATATTTATAATGCTGGGTAATTGTTCAGAAAACGAATTATCTGATGCACATTATTTGCTGTTATATACTATTATAGTCTAACTATGTTTTATATATACGCTACGCTAAAACGCTGTCTAGACTAAACTGTAATCTACATTAAAGTTAATGTTTGATTCAATATAGAAGTAAAGTTTCAGACTCAGTAGAACTTTATTACCTAAGCTTATTGGAAACTTGGTTAAATACATATAAATTGTAGCAAAATTGGATAATACTGTATTGGATGAGAATTATCTCATTTAAGCTACGTATTTGGAATATAATATTTTCAGCTACTTGTATCTATTCTAATTTATTTACAATCGTTATAAGGAGATTCGGGTTATTGGATGGCTTTTTTTACATGACAGGGGTAAACAAGCATGTCACCTGATAGAAAGCAATCACCACCGCCCATGGAGATCAGCAACACCAAAGGCATCGCCGATCCGTTGCCAGCATATACGCCTTCCTTTCTTTCAGATAACCTCAGTCACTCGCAGGAACTCAACAATCCTCAAGGGAATTAATATTTGGCTGTGGTATTCTGTGAGGTAGGTACTTCCCCAGGCAGCTTAAAAAATATGCTATGCCCTACCTCTTTTTTCGTCATAGCCTCGTTTGTCAGTCAGCATGGTGCGAGCAGGTGAGGTTGGCTTTGGTTCAAAGATATTGATGAACCACTTAACTCCCTAAACTCACTCAAATTTCATTGGCGGAGAGAACCGTTACAGTAAGTTCTGTTATTAAGTAATACACACGTCTATAAATAATAAATATTGTCAGACGAATTACACAGCGCCATCTAGCCCCAAAGTAAGCGAAGCTTGTGTTATGGGTACTAGACAACTGATAAACATACGTAAATACATTTTTTTTGTAAATTCATACCTATGATACAAAAAAAACACCCAGATCAAGACAAACAGACATGTTCATGCACACAAAAGTTTGTCCTGTGTGGGAATCGAACCCACGAGCGTTGGTGTCGAAGCCGCGTCATTGACCGCTACGTCACCGAGCTCGTCAATATCGAGCTATTAGTAAATGCTTCACATTAAGCCGGCTGTGTCCTTTGTCATCCATTTAAATATAAAAAAATTACAGAAATTTAGCCATTCATAACTACACAAGAACCAAAATTACATAAACGATCTTATCTGCATAACAATTAGTTTTTATTTTTTGAAGCGGACTCTTGGCGCGAGGCCGAGCACATTAAGAGCACACCACGTATCGAAATACGACCAAAAATAGTCGAATATGCACATTTTGCAATATTTGCAATGCAATTTGTAAAGCCTAGAAAGGGATTTTGGCACGCTGTTCTGTATACTTACATATTATTATTGGAAACATATATATGTACATATAATATATAGTATCGATATAACGGATCGGATTGTTTGATTTGAAGTTCATTCAATGATATATATTAATAGTTAGTTTTTAAAATATTAAGTTTTATTGTAAAAAAAAATTTGAATATTATTTGAAACTATATATTTCATAAAAATATTTTCAACAATAGATTAAAATAATTGGTCTTCGAATCCGCTCTATCTATAGTATATATTACCACATTATCTTAGTTTGTTTCTATATCTAATAACATACTGGACGAAGTCAATAAAACTGGAGGTACAGCTTATGAAACGAATACTTGGATGATCCGGACTATACGTGCATGTATATTGTACATTTTCATATGAATATGATTCGTGTCCAAAATGAGCCCGGCCTGAAGCTTCTAAAGGCTATGGTCTCATTAGCGTGTTGGCCTGCGTCGTCGCAGTATATCGGCGCATTGTATGCCACACATGTCCTCTTGCGTCGCGATCTCGTACGTCGTCGCAACGCAAGAGGGCGAGAGCACTAGTGTGGATCTCAGTCTTCATTAATGAATCTGGACAAGCGTCTTCTAAAAGAGCAACCAAGTTCGCGGAGAAGCTGCAAACTATGCAGAGTGGTCCAGATCATAAACTACTACGCACAAAACTAGAACACTATCCGTTCCCCGGAGCTCCAACAGTGCAGCGCATCACGGTCCCCCGTTTTCGTCTCTCGTCCATCGATCCGTTGAAACGTCGTGTGCGACAACGCAGCATTACAATGTGGCAAGTTACAAAAAATATATGTAACACGACGCAGCGTTATCGCTGTGACGACGCGCAACGCAACGCAGCGAAACACACTAATGAGGCCTCACACTTACGAATCAATACTGCGATAGTCACTAAACATTATACGTGACTTATTTCATGTGACGTGATATAAAAAGCATACATATAACATAGCATAACCATGGTGGGAACATTTTAAATATTAATTTCAATTTATCTACAACGATACTTCATCATAAATACCTTGAAATTTCCAGAACCAAATCTTCAACGAACATTTTCAATTTCACCGTTGTATAAAAAACCCATCCTGTTATGGTATGTCGCTGAGCGAGTCACGTCCGGTACGAACGATAGATTAAAAACATTATTTTTAGCATTCCAGCGATGAAATTGTTTAATCAAAGCTTCAGACAAAAGGAACAAGAGATGATGCAACAGAAACCTGTACACGAAATTGGAAAGCATTACAAGAATGGTGTTACACAAAACTCTACCATCTCTACTCAGTATTTAGTGCTGAGATAAAGTGAGTATAGTGTCGATGCTATCGATAACTGGTATTGGTCACAATAACTCTGTTATTTTTTTTTATAAATAAAATAAATAATAAAAATCATTTATTTCAGACTAAACATGTTTACAACTAATAATAAACATAAGTCCATAGATAAATACCTTAAAACTAACATACATACAAAATATAATACTAAACTAATTTAATTACACTTTTATACTACGTCGGGTGTCAGATCAGCAAACGGCCCGCTTGATATGAAGCGGTTACCGTAGCCATCTCGCAACATAAAATATCACTTGCGCGCCTCCATTCCCGCTGCCAACGCAGCATCTCCTTCCTTCCTTTCTGGTGACCTCACTCACTCGCAGAAACACAACAACCCTCAAGGGGATTGTTATTTCGCTGCGGTATTCTTGAGATGGAGGTACATTCCCTAGTCGGGTAGCTTACAATTACGCTCCCTACCTCTCTTTTCGCCACAGCTTCGTTTGTCAGTCAGCAGGGTGCACCACGTGCCGGTGAAGTTGGCTTTGGTTCAAAAGATCTTGATGAACCACTTACACCCCTAAACTACTGAGTTCTAGTTACATATTCGAATACAAGGACAACTCACAAATAATGATAAATATAAAATATTTATATGTCAGATTTGGAACTTTAGATTGCATTTTATTAACAACACTCATACTGTTACATTCGAATTTCGAATGATACTTCATTCAGAAAGGCGTGAGAGTGAGAGGCGTAAGTTAAGTAAATTTATAATAATACAACACTAGATCAAAGTTCTCAAAGGGACGTTGGATCCATATCCCCGCGCACACCTATATGACCCGTGATTAAAATGAGATAATATTAATATTTGTTAAAGCCGAAAGTGATGAAATATCGCGATTTTCCCTTCGAGATTATCGATTATGTTCCGGTGGTACTTTCCGTTCACGGTTTAGTAGCGAAACGAGGTGCCGAGCGAGGAAAAAAGAAAGTCTCGCTCGGCACCTGGCTCAAAAGTCCGTCCAGTCCTCAAATATCCAGAAGGCCGTCGTGCTTGATACGGCTCGTATTGCGCGTTCCTTACTCTCGAGTCTTAGCCGACATAGGAATAGGTTTAGGCCTTACCTGTGCCGGTTTTATGTGCCTTTTTTATATCGTTATATTTATTATTGTTTTTTGAAGTGAAATACTTCTTTAGCGGTGTTGTGCGCTTTTTAGGATGGGTAAAAAATATTAAACTCGCGTCTGGACACGTGACCTGATTGAAAATGTGTAAGACGGACGGGAGAGTAGACCGCCGGCGCGGCGTAGGAGAGGAAGTAATATCCCTCTCTCTTTCTAGTGCGCGGCAAAAGAAGGCGGCGGGTTATTTGTGTACGTTAGCGCAATAAATGAATATTGTATTTTAACACATAAATGATAGTAGGTACTTTTATACTGATAAATAAAGCAATTCGTGCGAATTTTGGCTGTGTGGCTTCCGGCAGACTAGAATAGAATCACTCCGTCTCTTCCCGTGGATGTCGTACAAGACGACTAAGGGACAAACTTTATCAAACATCGGTCAGGCCTCCCCAACCCGTCTGGCCAGCGTGGGGAGTGTAGGCCAAATCCTCCTTCCGTCTAGGACGGACGAGAGAGGGTCATGCTCATGTAGTGGAGACTAAAATGGACCTGATGATGATGATGATGACGTGCGAAATTATTCCCTAACCATTCCAAAATATTCAAAAATGCACAACGTTCAAGTTTTCACTTCTGCCGGCACTCCCGGAGTGCAACCCGTTTTTTTTATATAAGTTTAATAATAACAACGTAAAAAAATTTAAAACATATAGAAAGTATATAATAACAACGTTTATTCACTCCTCATAAAGGTTGTACCAATTTCAAATTATCGACAGGTGAACATCACTTTCCCTTAAAACAAAGGAAACGAATAGAAAAACTTAAATAACAGAAAACTAAGTGAGATAAAATAGTTTTCTTAGAAAAGGTTCCTATCCAGGAAAAGATGGTTAGATACTTCATATAAACTTTGAACTTTCAGAGGTAGGTTGAACTGAAAATCAGTTATTGAAAAGATATCTCGAAATGAAATCCTTACAAAGGTTTTGGGATTTAGTTACTTTTTCAGTCAAGTGGATTCCTTGCAAACTTGTTTCAATTTTTATTTTCTTTTCTTTTAGTAGGCCCTTACAACAGTTTGCCCTTTAAGTTTATCAAAATTTTATCTGGGATAAGGAACGTTTAGGCACATTATTTAGATTTTATATAAATTGTCTAAAATATAGCGATGGTTGTTGAATGTGTCAGAAAAATCATGTCAAATCATGTCGACGACTGAGACTGACTCTACTGACGTGAGCCACGTAAACCTCGATTTAAAATTTTCTTCTACCTGCGTGAAGCCAAGGCAGGTCGCTAGAAAATGTATGAATCAACATCAATGCATAATCATCCAACTGTTGTTACGCGTGTCTCACCTCAATCGAAGAGGTGTAGAGCGTACTTGAACGTAGGTTTAGAGAGCACCGCGCTGCTCAACTACGGGTTGATGGAAGCCATTGTTTTCAAGCCGCCCAAAGGTCATTTGGCATAACGACGGGCATCTGATGACACCCATCAACCAACTTACTGCAAAATGTGTCCTCCGAAGCATGGCTAAGCTTGAGATAAATAAATCCAACCATGGACAGGCTATGCTACAGTCGATCTTGTTCGAACAACGTTAACCTTCCTTCTTCGACAGGCGGACAAAAAAGTGAATGTAATCCTAGCGAAGTATACGTCTATAGTACGCAATAGCGAATTTTCCTTAAGGCCAACTAGGCCCATGCCTAGGGCAGCCAAATGTTAGGAGCGGACGGATCAAAGTATTACCGAAAGATAATTCTTAGAAATTTACAGACCGCCATCGCAGTTTTGCGGATAAGAATTATGTAAATAGCTGAAAAATATGAATCAAGATACTAATAACCTTTCTACTTTGATACTCTCCTCTACCCAAAGGTTGCCTGGAAGAGATTGCGTAGCGATAAGGCCGCCTGTTGTACTTTAATATGCTATTGACCTTTGTATTATCTATATTGTTGGTGCAATAAAGAGTATTGTATTGTATTGTAATAATAAGGAAAAAATAATCAGCTAAAAAGAACTAACATACGGCGTAAGGCGGCCACGATACGACCTAGGGCGGCCACGATACGACCTAGGGCGGCCAACACTACAAATCCGCCTCTGATAGTACGGTCTAACTGACTACTATCAGAAGTTAAGTCGATTGTTCCGTATTCGAAAACGAGGCTCTGGAGAGGTAGGTCTGTATTTATAAGCTGCCCGACGGGGAAGTACCTCCATCTCACGAATACCGCAGCCAAATAATAATAAAGATATTTTATGTCGCGAGCATTTATATGCCTACGGTAACCGCTTCAAATCAAGCATATTAAAAAATGACAAAACAACAATAATAAATAAATAATTGTGGACAATTTGTACTATAGGTACTAGTCCACTAATAAATGTTCCTAAATACATTTTTTTGTAAGTGCATAGGTACTTATAATTCATAGTAAACGCTTAGACCAAGACAAACAGATATGTTCATGCACACAAATGTTATTCTTATGCGGATATCGAACCCGCGACTTCGGATTCAAAGTAGCCTTTCGACCACCGAGCTCGTCAATTAATTGACAGGTAATTTCATCCTGGACACGACTGTTTTCTTACGTAATTAGATTTTGATTACAAAGTATAATTGAAGCTACTTATTACCACTTACCCTGTTGTAGAGCCACTTCAAACATTAATTATTATAATATAGGTTCTAATTAAAATTTCGCTACAATTCGAAAAATCTTTGATAAAATGCTAAATTATTTTCTTCCAACGAAGAAATTTATGAAAGGAAGTAGCCTTGTATTAATTAAGGAATCGAGTATTAACTACTGAAAACAATTGAACTCGTATCGTTTTAACGTTCAACGATTTGTGAATTAAGGGCGGAAAATTAAATGAAATTATTTATTTACCCTTGTGGACTCAAACACGTCTTACACATTAATAATAAATATTCTTATTTTTTTGTATTTTATTTTTTATTTTTTCGGTATTGACCATTGGCGAAGAAGAAGAATAGGATGCTTTGCTAAAGATTTTGATCGTCAACAAGTTAGCAGTTGTTTTCTGGCCGAGTGTCACACGATATTTTTCAATACAGTTACCACATAACATAGTAAAAAAACGTACGTGTACTCTAAAAGTGTTTATCAGTACCTACTATAAGTAGCTTTGATTAATTTGGGACTAGATAGAGCCGTGAAAATTGACCAAGTATATATCTATTTGTTATTATTTCTTCTACCCTGGTATAACTTATAAATAATAAAAGAAGAACGCTGACAAAAACACAACTCTAAAAAGTAAACAGCATGTGTTGAAAAACAAAAGCGATGTAGAAACTTGGCTTTTAAAAACCCTCTCAACGCATTACTATACACGCATCGCATCCCTCCATTAAAGTGGCGTTTCAGCGCCCGTGGCCGTGTAGCCAGCTCGGAAAAATGTTTGAACAGTTCCCAAGTTTGTTCCGCCCTCTAATGGACAAGGGAAGTCAATCCGCGGCTTTGCCGATATTACACCCCCGACGACAATTTTTAAAAGTTCCCCCCACTTTTTGAAAAAGATTGACGATGTCGCATTCGAGAAACGTTTTACGAATACAACGGTGGGCGATGAATCTCCGCCGGAGTTTCCGAAGCAATACCAAAGTTTCGCAGATCGGGGATAGTCATCAAAGATATTGGCGCTCCCCAAATATTAGCTTTGATGTAATCGGAGGCCTTTATGTAACCGCGGGGCTTCTTTGGGCGAATTATATTCACGGTATTGATTATCACGGTACTGTTTGTTGTTCAAGTGACTGCGAATTCACATCTAAAAGTTTTAAAGAATACTGAATGTGGCACTGTGTAATAACACGCGTTATTTGCTTACCGAGCGAACACACGACGGCGTCACACCGCCTGCGGTACGAATTCCTGACCCCCTAGCCAAGTGTAATTCGTAGCGTAACGAACGTTAGATAGATCACCTGACATTTGTCAATTCGAACATTGTAGTATGAGCTCCACAGTTCAAATTAGCGATCGCTACACTTTTCTACTTCGCAAACTGCCATTTGGCTAGCCCCCTTGCCCCCTAGCCAAGTGTAATTCGCAGCGTAACGAACGTTATATAGATCACGTGACATTTGTCAAAATCGAACATTTTAGTATGAGAATTGACAAATGTCACGTGATCTACCTAACGTTCGTTACGCTACGAATTACACTTGCCTAGGGGGGCTGGGCTGTTGCTGTCGCTAGCGCTTGTGGACGCAATTTAACCGACTGCTGAAGAAGGGAGGGTAATGTTTGTCGAGAGTATGTATATCTACCGTAGCCTATAGACACTTGGAACATGAAGTATCGCTCGCGCACGCTGCTCCCGATGCCAGCGCAGTTACTCTTTCCTCACTCGCAGGAACAACAACCCTCTAGGCCTCTAGAAATAATCTTTTGGATGCTGTTTTGTGAGATGGTGGAACATTCCAAGTCTGGCTAATAAATAAATAAACCAGGGCCTCGTTACTAAATCAACATTGTTCATCATGTACAGATGAGTTTGGTTTAGGCTTAAAGATGTTGATGAGCTTCATACAATTTCCTACAACTGAATTCAATTATTATTGAACAATGTTTCTATTGAACCTGCCAGCCCTTAAGTTTTTTCATTGCTGTCGATCGCGGAACAATAAACTCTATGCTCAAGCATTTAGGTACATTTTAGCATGCAACCATTTCTAATGAGACGTAGTAGGCTATTAGCGCGGTAAGTAGGTATGCAGAATCTTGTATGGAGTACATTATCTGTTGCGAAGTAACTTTAAAGGAATCTTTAGTGACGGTCCACATGAGCTCATAAAGCCTGTATAAATAACGATAAAAATATAATTGTTGAAAACATGGTCATCAATTCTTAAAACATAACGCAAAGGATGCCACACTAAAACAGTCATCCGTTATACTGTTGAATGTGATTCTATGGAAAAGAATTGGTTGTCTTTAAAGTCGGTTTACGGACGAAAATTTTATGTGATAACGTCATAGGAAACATAGGCCGATGGTACCTCTTTATTGCTTATTCCACGCTCTCGCTTGCACGCTCGGCTCGCGAACGTGACAATGAGTCATGCTTTTTCGTGCGTGCAGCCGGCGTTCATCGATTTATAAAACACAAAATGAGTGATCTCATTTTCAATTCGTCAGCAACACAAACCTTCCTGGTAGCTCAGTTGGAAGAGCACTCGACCGGTCATCGAGAGGTCGTGGGTTCAAATCCCACCTAGGGGGAACAGGTGAATTTTTCCATTTTTCAAAATATTTATAATATTCTGGCAAGTTGGCCAAGACAACTATTTAAATAATAATAATTTAATTAGTTTGGTGTTATCAAAAAATAGCTGAATTTCATCTGCAACGATGGACTGCTATGCCTACTTTAGTAGAGTAATTACTTAATAGGTTGATGACGCCACACTGTGACTCACACAGTAGAAATATAAGATGCAAAAATTCGTCAGCAACACAAACGTTCCTGGTAGCTCTGTTGGAAGAGCACTCTACCGATCATCGAGAGGTCGTGGGTTCAAATCCCACCTAGGGGAGGCAGGTGAATTTTTCCATTTTTCTAAATATTTATAATGAGTGATCTCAACCACATCCAATACACATAATTATTTAATGTTGTGGACTTCCAATCAAAGGTCTCATAAAGTCATACTTTTACTCAATACCCACATTTTACGACGGTGTTTATAAAACTGGATCAACAGGCAGGCCGGGCCGAGTCTCTCAGCCAGTTTTATTACTTGCAGTTAACATCTGGATCCGGCCACTTTATTGCCTCCACAATACAACTGTTTATTAAAATATAAGGAGGTAAAAACCTAACTCCGATTGATTCTGAGATTAACCACCGTATCAAGATTTAGGTTTTATGGCGTCCGCCTTAGTTTTTTTTTGTTTATGTTTTATTGGGTTTGCGTGCGCTTTGGGTTAATAAAACTGTATGGCTGGAAATGTTATCGGATGAGTGAGTTATCAAGTTACGATATGGGGTATCGCTCACAGAGCCTACTTGTGGAGGTATCATAAAATCTTAACATGAGATATCAATTGTCATTGTTTTGTCAATGCTTATAATTGGACCCTTTTTTTTTATACTACGTCGGGTGGCAGACAAGCATACGGCCCGCCTGATGTGAAGCGGTTACCGTAGCCATATTAACGCTCGCATTATAAAATATCGCTCCCGCGTTGCCACCCCCGCTGCCAGCGCAGCATCTCCTTCATTTCTAGTGACCTCACTCACTCGCAGGAACACAACAGCCCTCAAGGGAATTGTTATTTGGCTGCGGTATTCTGTGAGGTGGAGGTACATTCCCCAGTCGGGTAGCTTACAATTACGCTCCCTACCTCTCTTTTAAAGTTAATGTAATGCAGAATAGATCCAACTGACAAACAATGCTAAATTGAGTATATACATAGCGAGAAACATCAAATCGGGTTTTATATATTCGCAACAGATTCCAGCAGTTTAATGACATATGCTTCCGAAAACGTATACTGCGTGATATTTTTAACCTATTAAACGTTAAATAGCTTTAATTTAAAAGTAACAAAATATTGGTTGAATATCAGGGTCCCGATGTCATCCATTACCTCAGATTAGTAGAAGATATAGATATGTCTACACTTATGTTGAATTAAAAACTACTAGAATGGCATACAGATATACTTATTTCATGTTATTTTCATATAATAATTTACGGTTATGTTAAGAGACAAATTACATATCGACTGTGATTTTTGCGTAAAATGGCCAATTTTGGCTTCTTGATCTCGGAAACAAAAATACATTAACAATGTTGGCTTATTGAATAGTACAGAATAGCTATTGTCTTAGTTCATAGCGACCTCGCTTTTTGTAAATTTTGCTTAACTTTTTAATTAAACCCAAAATTGCAGAGAAAGATTTTCATAAAATGCGTATATTCACTTTTTTGAGCTCCTGGATTGTACTACTGTTCCAAACAAATGAAATAAAAAAAATAGAATGTTATTTCTTATATTGTCGTATAGTTCATAGCGGCCTCAGAATTTTGAAATATCATTGATTTAATATAGAAAAAAACATTATTTTAACCAAAAAAACTAATTTCTCGAATAAGCTATAATATTATTGAGCAAAATTTATACGAGAATAATTGTTACTTCATGATGAATAAACTTTGTAGTATGAATTAATTATCTTATTTCAATAAAAACGATAAATATAACTTCAAAATTACTACAAAAAACGATGCACCGGCGGCCTTCGCGGGTTTAGTACTGCGCGAGAGCTCGCCAGCGTGCAAATGTAATAGTGCTCTTAACTAGCGTATCAAGAAATTTGATATTTGATAATTAAGGGCAAGGGGAGTCTTTATAGACGCCACTTTCGAGTCGACATAGTGTATGACTTTTGTAAATAAAACTTATTAAAATATCCATTTTTTTTACGATAAGATATAATTATAATCGAAAGAAAGCGAGGATCTCCATGGGCGGTGGTGATTACTTTTCACCTTTTAGGTGACCCACATGCTCGTTTGCCCCCTTTTCATATTTATAAAAAAAATCGGCCAAGTGCGAGTCGGACTCGCGCACGAAGGGTTCCGTACTATAAAAACGGCTAAATCTACAAAAACGGCAAAAAAAAATCACGTTTGTTGTATGGGAGCCCCCCTTAAATATTTGTTTTATTTTTATTTAATTATTTACTTATAAAGTGAATATTAAACTAAATATTATGTGAGTATTTCAATTAACATTTGCGAGCAAAAACGAGCAAAAAAAAATCACGTTTATTTTATGGGAGCCCCCTTAAATATTAATTTTATTCTGTTTTTTTAGTATTTATTGTTATAGCGGCAATAGAAATACATCATCTGTGAAAATTTCAACTGTCTAACTATCACAGTTCATGAGATACAGGCTGGTGACAGACGGACGGACGGACGGACAGCGGAGCCTTAGTAATAGGGTTCCTTTTTACCCTTTGGGTACAGAACCGTAAAAAACGATAACGTATAAGATAGATAGTACATTAAGTCAGGTAGGCAAACCCGCAAATCGAGAGAGATAGAGAGTAACATGGACACTCATGACAACCTACACTTGATACATTTTTGGGGTGTAAGTGGTTCATCAAGATCTTTGAACCAAAGCCAACTTCACCTTCACGTGGTGCACCCTGCTGACTGACAAACGAAGCTCTGGCGAAAAGAGAGGTAGGGAGCGTAATTGTAAGCTACCCGACTGGGGAATGTACCTCCACCTCACAGAATACCGCAGCCAAATAACAATTCCCTTGAGGGTTGTTGTGTTCCTGAGAGTGAGTGAGGTCACCAGAAAGAAGGCGGAGCGCGAGCAATATTTTATGTTGCAAGCGTTAATATGGCTACGGTAACCGCTTCACATCAAGCGGGCCGTATGCTTGTCTGCCACCCGACGCAGTATAAAAAAAAAATTCAGCATGCCTCCGTTTAAAATAAAGATAAGACATATTTTCGTACCTAAATAGGTAGGACCATTCTGTCCGGCTCCAAGCTACTGTAAACCGCCTTAATGTATTATTGAATTGAGCTTAGCAATAATGAACCATTATTAACGTCAAAATAGCCTATGAACGATAATTATATTTTATGGTCAAAGTGCCATGATAAATTACACTTTGTCATAAAAGCTTTAAGTGGTGTGAATAAAAATATATACATTAATCACATAAAGTAAGAACGGTAAAAAAATTACAAGTCAAAAGCCGTTCGTGCTGAACATAGGTGTCATTTTTGCTACATAACTTCAATATAGTGGTTTCACTTCGCCTGATGATTGATCAAAAATGTACCTATTAATTTGGATTGTCTTTGTTTATGTTTGTTTTACTTTTCTTCCGAGATCATTAAAGAACTTTTCTCCGCCATTCTTGTTATAAAAACACCACCTTATTATGCCGTAATTAATTATACAAAGTTGACGGATAGACAGACGAGGGCGCCGTGTGTAAGCACACGCATATATTTAATGATTTTTAAAAAAACAGTACAAGTACAAGTATTTTTTTTTTAAGAATATTGTTGACCTGCTACTAAGATTAAATAAATATTGTCAGACAAATTACACAGCGCCATCGAGCCCCAAAGTAAGCGAAGCTTGTGTTATGGGTGCTTAAGTTAAGCGTGGGTTATGACAACTGATAAACATGTTCATGCACACAAATGTTTGTCCTATGTGGGAATCGAACCCACGAGCGTTGGTGTGTAAGCCGCGTCATTGACCGCTACGCCACCGAGCTCGTCAAAAAGTAGTCGTTTTTAGGCTTGTTCATAACGGTCTCAGCATACGTAGCGGAATAATACCTTGGGCTCTTTTACATGACCGAGCAAACAACCGTTCGCTATGGCATCTATGCCGATCATTATCGAACAAACGTTTTCATTTCCAAATGTTAAGAACAAGTAATATGTAGTGAAAACAGATGTTTCTGATTAGCGCGTCATGACGGGGGCCCACCACACATACCCACCACTGTATCTCCTGTGTAACCAGGATTAACAGCGGCGACCGCCAAAAAAGGCAATGAACAGTAAAATCCATGGCAGTCCCGGGGGTAAAACTACGGCTGCCTTGGAACTCACAACGAATGTAATCAGAAGAAATTAGTAGGAGTAAGAAGCTTTTTTTTTATTTGGAATTTGAACGTCATGATCATGAGGGTAGATTAGAGATTTATATTAAAACATTGGCTGTGTGGTTTCCCGCAGACTAGAATAGAATCACTCCGTCTCTTCCCGTGGATGTCGTACAAGGCGACTAAGAGAAATAGATTAAAAAACATCGATCAGGCCTCCCCTACCCGTCTGGCCAGCCCAGACAGAAGGAGGATTTGGCCTACACTCCCCGTGTAGGCCAATTCCTCCTTCTGTCTGCGACGGACGAGAGAGGGTCGTGCTCCTGGAGACTAAAATGACCTGATGATGATTAAAACATTAGCGCTGTTTATTTCGCCCTCATACGAGTATTTTAATAAAAAGTTTAATTAAATTCCAATAGCAGGTTCCACCAGTATTTTAAATTGAAACATGAGTTTGTGCGCAATCCATTTATGAAAGACTAAGGATTATCTGAAGTGGAGAGTTCTTAGACTGAAATGTTCTGAGTAAGTTCGTCTAAATTAATCCCAGCTCAATAAGGCAAATACTTTAAATCCGAGAATTAAGATAAAGATGTCTATGATAGTTGAGTTACTAACTTTTATTGTGTAATAAAAACTTTTTGAATTTTTATACTGATAAGATTGTTTTAACAAAATGGTATTGTTTCTTTGTATAACATTATAATGTAGATAACATTATAATATATAAAATAACATTATAATGTAGATAACATTATAATGTTTTACAAAGAAACACAAACACCATCTGTTTACCTTGATAATGCCTTAGCGGCGAAACCGGTCGGTAAAAATAAACATCACTATGTGGAATAGTACAAGTGCTTTATTATTAACATTATGGTAATAACGTTCCACCAAGTAAGTGCCAACAAGCAACAGTATCAACTTATGTGCATTACTGTCTCGATTCTCGATCTGCATTAGACGAGCTCGGTGGTCGAATGGTTAGCAATGGTCACTTTGACTCCGAGGTTGCGGGTTCGATCCCCGCACAAGACAAATATTTCTGTGCATGAACATGTCTGTTTGTCTTGGTCTGGGTGTTTTCTATGTATTATATGTATGTATTTACAAAATAAAAATATGAATATATTATCAGTTTTATCCCCGGGACTATAATGACCGGGACTTCATTGTTCATTGCCTTTTTGGCGGTCGCCGCTGTTAATCCTGGTTACACAGGAGACACAGTGGTGGGAATGTGTGGTGGGCCATGTGTGGTGGTGTAATTACCAACGAATTTCACTAACACTGCAATAGATGCAAGATATGCAACAAAACAGATAATTTGATTGTTCGTTCCCCTTCGACAATACACAGAAACAAGCTGTTATTTCAACCGCTTACTTCTAATAATATACAGACCTTGCACGATGTTTTAGTTAAGTCGAAAGTACCAAAGAGCCAAGTTATTGTTATTCAGCGCATTGCACTCTGTGAATATATTGTTTTACTTAGTTTTCCGAGCGCCGGCTCGTCTAATGAACGTACGATGCATAAATAAATTAGTCCTGAAAGAACTTGTGTACAACGCTTCCAGCACAAATGAACAGGCTCGAAAACTTGATACCACGTGTTCGTACTCTTAATTAGACGTATGTTACAGTAACGCAAGTAGGCAAGATATACGCCTATATTTGCCAATGATCACGATTGCGTTGTCGTATAGCGACTTGGTCGTTGACTGCGTTTAGCATGCCCAGTGCTAGTTTTTTACGTATTCATTTTCGACAAAGTTAACTTAATTTTGTATGCAATTAACATAGCGTCATCTAAGAGTCTCATGCTCTACCGACTGAGCTTCCTACTCCTACTAATTTCTTCTGATTAAATTCGTTGTGAGTTCCAAGGCAGCCGTAGTTTTACCCCTGGGACTGCAATGGACTTCATTGTTCATTGCCTTTTTTGGCGGTCGCCGCTGTTAATCCTGGCTACACAGGAGACACAGTGGTGAGAATGTGTGGTGGGCCACTGTCCCTATAGCGTCATGGTAGATGACGCTCTATGGACGCTATTGGTTCTACTGCAACTGTTTGTCATGGTAGATGACAAACAGTCGAAGTAGAACCAATCCCATACTAAATCAAATAAACGTTGTCGAAATCGAAGACGTTAGAAAACTCGCACTGGGCACCCAGAGTCCTTAATGCGAGTTAATTTACATTCGATCATGTCAACGTAAACAAACAGACCAAATAGAGAAGAACTCTCATGTTCTGAGGGCAATTCTCGTAATTAAAATGTAGTCAAAATTCAGTTCCGATCAAGTCTCGATCTCACAAATGTCAAACTTTGTATTCTCGTATCACATTATGTAACTTCAATGTTTAATTTAAGTGGGATTATATCGGAATATGACTGAGAATTAAACAAGCTAAGAATGTTACTTTGCCAACTAAAAGAATTGATAATAATTAATTAATGAAATCAGGTATAAAATTTTTGTCAATTCACAATTCAATCTCGATTCGGTCAACTTTCAATCTGCTATCGTAGAAAAATTACGAGAATTTATTGCCCTCTGAATTTATAAGACGTGTGTAACATATCAAAATTACACTTGCTTGTTCACATTTTGAAGTGAGCAACCCGGCTAAATTGGATATGTAACACGCGTTTAAGAAATTAATATGAGATTTTTTCTCAATTTGGTCGGCTTGTAAACGTTAACACGTTCGAATGTGAGCAAAAAGCTCACGCTAAGCACTGATGATACTCCTCCTCCATGTTTCGTTATCCTCAGATTTGAGGGTCGTGACCTCCACCAGGTAGGTATGATATTGCGCCATTTATGTCGATCTCCGGCAGTCTTTAAAGCATCTCTCTTACCCTCCACCTTGCCGGTGCCTATGAGTCTCTCGAGATTGTCCGCAGGTTTCCTGGCAATGTGACCAAGGTACTCGAGAATCTTGCGCCGGCAGATGGTGGAAAGTCTGGTAGTAACTTTTAACTCCTTCAGAATTGACTCGTTAGTCCGAGGTGCCGTCCACGGTATGGCGAGCATCTTCCGCCAACACCACATTTCAAAAGCGTCTATACGCTTACGATCGGCCGATTTCACTGTACTGATGATACTATTCGATTCGAATTTTACATGTATTCTATTTCTAGTATATTTAACGATTATTCTCATGAGGACCATTCTACAAATTGTAAGGTACTACAATAATTGTACCTTACAGTTGAATTTGATGGTTATTGTATATGATGTATGTGAGGAGTATCCAGTAGTTGTCGGATACCAGGTAACTATCCGGTATCCAGCATATCATAAAATTTGCTCTCCTCTTTAAGCCGGTCTATGTGATGAGACCCTATATAGAAATATCTATAATATAAAAATGAATCGCTGAATGTGTTGCTAAGCGCATATCTCGAGAACAGCTGAACTGATTTCGCTAATTCTTTTTTTAGAATATTCCTTGAAGAACGAGGATGGTTTTTTTTTTTTTATGTCATACAGTAGACAAACAAGCAAGCGGGCCACCTGATGGAAAGTGGTCACCGCCGCCAATAGACATTAGTAACACAAGGGGCGCTACCAATGCGTTGTCCACTAAGGAGTTGGAGGTAGGGAAGGAAGGAAGGACGGTATAGGGAAGGAGTTGGGCTTCCGGATCTCTCACTCACCGAACGAAACGCATTGCTGCTTCACGTCGATATTCTGTGAGAGGGTGGTACTTCCCCGGTCGAGCAAGCCCATTTCATAATTGCTCTACCACTTCAGCAAATGCAGAGAAAAATTTAAAAAATTGCGAGAAAAATAAAACACCACTTTTTACCCGTGCGAAGCCGGGGTGGGCAGCTAGTTGTAAATAGTAACGAAATAGTGATAGATGACAGATTTGAGGGAATTAGAAAACATAAGATACGAAAGACCACTTGCATCCCGATTAACTAATCCGACAATATAAACGTGTCAATTGGGCTTCTATTCAGACATTCACAGGAGAGAATATTTTTTTTATATTTTACACAAGGTCATCTAGTCCCAAACTAAGCAAAACTTGCACTATGAGTACAAGGTTACAGATATAATATATTAATTCCTTTTTTTTGTAAATACAAACATATAGCACATAGATAACACCCAGACCAAGACAAACAGACATGTTCATGCACACAAATATTTGTCTTGTGCGGGGATCGAACCCGCGACCTACGGGGTGTAACTGGTTCATCAACATCATTGAACCAAAGCCAACTTACTGACAAACGAAGCTCTGGCGAAAAGAGAGGTAGGGAGCGTAATTGTAAGCTACCCGACTGGGGAATGTACCTCCACCTCACAGAATATCGCAGCCAAATAACGGTTCCCTTGAGGGCTGTTGTGTTTGCAAGTGAGTGAGGTCACCAGAAAGGAAGGAGATGCTGCGATGGCAGCGGGGGTGGCGGCGCGCGAGCGATATTTTATGTTGCGAGCGTTAATATGGCTACGGTAACCGCTTCACATCAGGCAAGCCGTATGCTTGTCTGCCACCCGACGTAGCATAAAAAAAAAATGTTGGCATGGCAATGTCCACTGTGACTCCCACTGACTACCGAGCTCGTTATAATAATTAAAAAAATGCAGATTTTTTCTCTCAGAGGCCAAGATCCACTACGAGTTGTGCGAGAGTAAGTGAATAATTAACCGTGATAATCCTAACGCTAGCAAATCATTTAGTCCCATGTGAACGATTTCGTGGATGCGCAGCGAGCGTACACGGTGCGTTCATATGTGAAACTGATTATATTACGCCTTGCTTCCGCCGGGGCTTTCCCAGCCACCTGAACCTGCCTTACGTCCCTTTGGGAGCACAAAAATAGATACATTACAGTATGTCACGTCCTTCGCGACGCGTTTAGATGTAATGCGAACAGCGAACATTTTTATACCACTCGGGTAACACACACCCTTCCGATCTATCTAGTCATTGTCTATAAGATAAATAAATAAATATTGCTGGACAAATCACACACTGTCATCAAGTTCCAAACTAAGCAAAGCTTCTACTGTGGGTACTAGATAATGTTATACTTAAATACTTTTTTGAAATGAAAACTTCTTTAGCGGCGTTGTGCACTTTTTGGGATGGTTAAACAATGTTAAAATCGCGTCAGGACACGTGGCCTGATTGAAAATTCGTATGACGGAGGGAGCGTCGCCCACCGCTGCGTAGGAGAGGAAGTGATATCCCCCTCTCTTTCTACCGCGCGGCGAAAATGTATGCCTGCTCCTGTTGTTTATTTTTAATGTAATATAAATTGTCATATTTGTGTACGAATTGTACGATAGCGCAATAAATGAATGTTGTATTTTACCATATAAATGGTAGTACTTTTATACTGATAAATACAGCAATTCGTGCGAAATTATTCCCTAACCATTCAAAATATTCATAAATGCACAACGTTAATGTTCAAGTTTTCACTTCTGCCGGCATTCCCGGAGTGCAACCCGATTTTTTTTAAATTACATATTTATAATACATAGAAAATACCCAGACCAAGACAAAATCGTCCAATATTGAATGGTTTAATTACGAATGGGTCACTAACTTCTTGACCAGCAGATGCATGGACGGCAGTTGCTCCGATATAGCATGGACATGCTGACGTCTCGCAAGTAGGGCATGAATCTCGGAATCTCGGAATATCGTAATATCGGAATCTCGGAACCGATTTCCGATATTATAAATTCCGATACTGAGTGACCCAATATCGTAATATCGAAGTCAGACAAATTACTTTTTTTTTTGTTTTTAAATAAAGTTAATAAGAGCGCCACAAGTGAGCCAATATGTGACGTTGTTGTAAACATGTTGAAACGCCTTAAATATAAAGAAAATCCAACTAGTACCATCGCCGACACAGAAACAGAGACGGAATCAACGACAACTGCTTTATTATCTTCCGATGAAGATGATATAAAATGATGAAGATGATAAACCTAAGGGTTTATCATCTTCTATTCTAACTTACTCGTTGTAGCGTGACGAGCTAAGGCTCGTTAACCCTCCAACAGGAACTGGAGAAGGAACTGGAAAAGTGCAAAGAAAAGACGAGAATCGTATCCTCGTCAGACAAATTTGATCTTTTGGGATTTGTAATGACTAAAAAAGTAATGTACGACAACAGAGGTGAGAGAGGAGTTTATCTGACGCAGGCCTACACTTACCTTACATGAGTTTGGTCTACCAGTGTTGAAAGTGTACGTGTTTTTCGTCAGCCGGTTATTTTTGTAATAAAATACGAAGTTCACCGACAAAATGCTTGAAGCTTTGTCGTTTTGAGAATGTATTGCAAAGAAAAACGTGCCTATAAAAAATAAGCCTAGTCTTCATCTTATATATATAAAAGAAAGTCGTGTTTGTTACAACACTTATAACTCGAGAACGGCTGGACCGATTGCCATGGTTTTTGATTTGTTTCCGTCCCGAATAGCAGAATAACTCTTAAAAACATTGGAAAATTCTCGAAAAAATAAAATAAAAGAAAAAACATTTTCCCATACAAATGAAAGTGTCAGTTGAAAAAGGGATTACGATATTTATTGGTTGTCAAATATCAAAACGTCAAATCGATTGGTGTCACTTTTATGTCGCGAAAGTTGTCTGTGATTTGTTATGAAAATTTAAAAATGTCAAATCGATAGGAGTGAAAACGCTTTTCCCATGGGGTTCGAGCGCAAGAATCAAATCAGAGTAAACATCAAAAGAAATGACAATTACAATTCACCAAAATGATAAAACCTATTTCAAAACTAAAAAAATAAAACAAAACGTTTTTTAAAAAAAAAAATAAGGAAATCTTTATTTTTATGAAATCTTCATTTTCTATGGATACGGGTCTTCCCTCAACCGAAGGGGTTTAGAGCGTACTCCAACACGCTGCTCAACTGCGGGTTGGCGGAGGCCAGTGTTTTCGAACCGCCTAAAGGCCACTGACTTAACTTAACGACTGTCATTAAATGATAACAACCGGGACCGACAGCTTAACGTGCCTTCCGAAGCACGGAGGAGCTCAAGATGAGCTAATGATAACAAACGGGACCGACGGCTTAACGTGCCTTCCGAAGCACGGAGGAGCTCAAGATGAGCTAATGATAACAACCGGGACCGACGGCTTAACGTGCCTTCCGAAGCACGGAGGAGCTCAAGATGAGCTAATGATAACAACCGGGACCGACGGCTTAACGTGCCTTCCGAAGCACGGAGGAGCTCAAGATGAGCTAATGATAACAACCGGGACCGACGGCTTAACGTGCCTTCCGAAGCACGGAGGAGCTCAAGATGAGCTAATGATAACAACCGGGACCGATGGCTTAACGTGCCTTCCGAAGCACGGAGGAGCTCAAGATGAGCTAATGATAACAACCGGGACCGACAGCTTAACGTGCCTTCCGAAACACGGAGGAGCTCAAGATGAGCTAATGATAACAACCGGGACCGACGGCTTAACGTGCCTTCCGAAGCACGGAGGAGCTCAAGATGAGCTAATGATAACAACCGGGACCGACGGCTTAACGTGCCTTCCGAAGCACGGAGGAGCTCATGAGCTAATGATAACAACCGGGACCGACGGCTTAACGTGCCTTCCGAAGCACGGAGGAGCTCAAGATGAGCTAATGATAACAACCGGGACCGATGGCTTAACGTGCCTTCCGAAGCACGGAGGAGCTCAAGATGAGCTAATGATAACAACCGGGACCGACGGCTTAACGTGCCTTCCGAAGCACGGAGGAGTTCAAGATGAGCTAATGATAACAACCGGGACCGACGGCTTAACGTGTCTTTCGAATCACGGAGGAGCTCGAGGTAATATAAACCCATCCGTGTACAGGCTACGGTCGACGTTGCTTAACTTGCGTGTTCAATTAGACTGGCACGCGCAATGACGCCATCGAGCTTCTCTATTATTTTCTACTATTCATTGTTTTAATTCCATAAAATCATAAATTTAGTTCAGCTAATATGTACCACGACATTCATTGATTGTTAGGCGGTACGAAGTTCGCCGGGACAGCTAGTTTCTAATAATTAATAGTCATTCCTAATAATTGTTGATTTCGCTGTTATTCCCTCTTCTTCTTCGTTACGCTTTTGACAGAGCGCTCGAGCGGTCGTGGTCGCCATGAGAGAGGATTCGGGGTTGTAGTTGTTCGCTTCACAATATCTTGCCATCTCGTCCGATTTGAGGCACTTTTAGTGCACTCATGCAGTGAGCCGCCCACGGCAGACTTTATCTGGTCGGTCCACCGCATGGGAGATCTGTCGCGGGGTCTTGTACCCTCGACTCTACCCTGAACCACAAGGCGTTCGATGGAGTCACCTTAGCGTCTTGAGGCGTGCCCGAAGAATTTTAGTATACGCGATTGTACTAGAACAGATAATCACTGCTTGATGCCGAGTTGTTGAAGTATGGAGACATTTGTGCGATCGTGGACCGAATCCACGATACTCCGAGCATTCGTCTCCAGCACCACATCTCTAAAGCGTTGATCTTTTTCTTTTCCACTTCGCGTAAAATCCACGTCTCTGCATCGTATAAAAATATGGGGAAGACTAAAGTTGTTACGAGCCGCGTCTTAGTGGCTTTAGTTTAGTTCCTGTTCTTCCATATTTCTTTCAGCTTACCCATTGCGTTTCTTGCTATAGCCATGCGTCTCTTTACTTCATCCACGCAGCCACCGCTGTTCATTACAAGAGAGCCAAGGTATATATAGGACTGAACCACTTCACAGTTTGCGATCTGTGTTACTTCTGGCATGTTACTGTTGGCGAGATCCACGATCATTATTTTGGTCTTAGTACGATTGATCTTTAGTCCGAACTCTAGGTTTACGCGTTTCATTCTGAGAAGTAGTTCTTCCATATGACATTTATTAGTTGCAAACAAGGTGCTGTCGTATCGCATACCGCAGGTTTGCAATCCTGTATCCACCAACTGCTACACCGTCTGTCCAATCCTTCAATGTGATTCTCATTATAAGTTCTGTGTATACTTATATTAAACAAGAGCGGTGATATTATGCATTCTTGGCGGACACCGGCACTGAGGTGGAAGTAAATTGACAAAATGTCATCTGTTCGTACCGAGGCTGTTCCTTCTTCATACAAACGTCTAATAAGGTGAACTAGATGTTTTTTGTGTCCCCATTGCTAACAGCGTATTCCAGAGCTTTGGCCATTTCACCGAATCAAACGCTTTGGAGAAGTCAACAAAGCAGATATAAGTTGGCTTGTTGAATTCTCGAGCCTACCAATGAGTATTTGCTCTCGAGTGCCCTTCCCTCTTACAAAAGCAGTCTGTTCCGGAGCAATCTCCTGAGACAGATAAGCTTTGCCTTTCATTTTGAATATGTAACAAGATCTTGTTAGAATGTGATATAAGTGCAATAAGGCGGTAGTTGTTACATTTCTTAGTTGACCTCTCTTTGTGTAACAGGGTGAAGACTGTATGAGTCCATTCACCAGGCCATATTCCGGTTTTCCATATCTTATTACAGATGGTGTATATAATTTGTGAGCCGTGCTCTCCCAGGGCTCGTATGGTTTCGATTGGGATCGCTTCTCTGCCCGTCGCTTTTCCGTTTTTGAGGTGGTTTATAGCGGCTTCAACCTCTCGTATAAGTATGGAGGGCTCCAGTTCCTCACTCTCAGGCTCCGCGCTGGGAAAGTTCTTGCATCGTGGATCTTTAAATAGGGACTGACAATAACCTTTCCAAGTCTCTGAGATTTTATCTAGTTCTGTCACTATATTGCCACTAGTCTTCGATGGCCCATGTTTTCAATGACAGTAATTTTGTAATGATGCGAAGTTTATGGTACAAATGTTATTCCTAAGTGTTGATTTTGCTTCGATATTTTCATTTGATTCGTTATTGATGTTGATTATGAGTCCGTTTAATTAGTAATGTACTTATGATAATATCGAGAAATCTGTGATTTAATAAAAAACTAAAAAAATCCACAAAGTTTTGTACCAAATTAAAGAATTTGATCTATGTTTACTTTATCAAACCCAACTTTATGAGGATGTATAACGCATTTGTGAAATTCCGATATTAATATCGGAATTCCGATATTGAGATCTAATATCGGAAATCAGTATCGGAATTGAAAACTTTCCGATATTACATGCCCTACTCGCAAGGTTCCGCGTTGTCGCCGCCACTGTTTTTGCTGCATATCAATATTATATTACTTATTATTGGTGGTTTATTTACAACATTCATTGCTATGCGGATGATAGCACCTGGGACACTTATTACAGATATTTCAAAAAGCATATTTCCTTTAGGAGTAACCATCGCAATCAGCATTCTGTAATAAAATCATTTGTACTATTCCACTTAATTAGATTTATTTTTATCCACCGGTTTCGCTTTTACAGCATTATCGAGTAATGAAGATGATTTTCTCTTTTCTACAAAAACATTTAGGTACCGATTGTTTTTTATATAAAAAAGAAAACCTTCTTAATGAATTGATAATGCTGTAAAAGCGAAACCGGTTGTTAAAAAAATCTAATTATATAAGTGAAATAATACAAATGATTTTATCTAATCTTTTACTGAAATTTAGAGATTAAAAAACTAAACACAGAATCTTAATGTCAGTATTTTACGCACAAGACATCAAAATATATTTAAAATAGTAGTTTATGAAACTGTTGCATAATAAGGGTTATTAAAATGAGTGTGAGTTTATAACATGAGCCGAAGGCGAATGTTATAATAGACCACACGAGTATTTTAATACCTAATTATGTGCAGTTTCATACACTACTTTATCTAATCTCAAGAAATATATGATAATAATATTTTAAATACAACCATGAAGTTAATTTAACAGCTATAATTCTTACATAAAAATCCATTTGCAGATCGAGCATAATGCGTAGTGCGCATGCGCGACGCGCCGCGCGGCGCCGCGTTCACAGATTATGTAGAAAAATTTTGCAAAGTTGCAATGTATTTGCATTGCAACCTGTTTAAAATACCTGTATCCAGGGCTGAAGCTGTATCGAAATGGTAAAAAAGTTATTTTACGATACAGTTGATAGAAGAGCTGTATCGAAAAATAACTTTTTAAATTTATTTTGACAGCTTGTGCGTAAAGACTGTCATTAAGATACTGTGTTTAGTTTTTTAATGTGTAAATTTCTCTAAGAGATTAGATAATAGTAGTTTATGAAACTGTTGCATAATAAGGGTTATTAAAATACGAGTGTGAGTTTATAACATGAGCCGAAGGCGAATGTTATAATAGACCACACGAGTATTTTAATACCTAATTATGTGCAGTTTCATACACTACTTTATCTAATCTCATGAAATATATGATAATAATATTTTAAATACAACCATGAAGTTAATTTAACAGCTATAATTATTACTTATAAATCCATTTGCAGATCGAGCATGCGTATTGCGCATGCGCGACGCGCCGCGCGGCGCAGCGTTCACAGATTATGTAGAAAAATTTTGCATAGTTGCAATGTATTTGCATTGCAACCTGTTTAAAATACCTGTATCCAGGGCTGAAGCTGTATCGAAATGGTAAAAAAGTTATTTTACGATACAGTTGTCCATATAAGAGCTGTATCGAAAAATAACTTTTTAAATTTATTTTGATAGCTTGTGCGTAAAGACTGTCATTAAGATACTGTGTTTAGTTTTTTAATGTGTAAATTTCAGTATGAGATTAGATAAAGTTACTTTTCGATACAGCTCTTCTATGGACAACTGTATCGAAAAATAACTTTTTCTCCGTTACGATACAGCTTCAGCCTTGGATACAGGTATTTTAAACAGGTTGCAATGCAGATGCATTGCAACGTTGCAAAATTTTTCTACATAATCTGTGAACGCGGCACCGCGCGGCACGTCACGCATGCGCACCACGCATGCTCGATCTGCAAATGGATTTTTATGTAAGAAATAAAGCTGTGAAATTAACTTCATGGTTTTATTTAAAATATTATTGTCATCTATTTCATGAGATTAGATAAAGTAGTGTATGATACTGCACATAATTAGGTCTTAAAATACTCGTGTGGTCTATTATCAAACTCACACTCGTATTTTAAGAACCTTTATTATGCAACAGTTTCATAAACTACTATTATTATATAAAAAAGTTGAAAACGTTCCATTAAGTGCCAACAATCACCAGTATCGACATTGAAGCCGATATTCTAGCTAGTTTGTGCTCACTCACTAATTCGGTTGTTTGTGAATAAGACAACGTTGTTATGCTTCAGTTCCTTTGGGCAAATAATAGTTGTATGATTAATTATTCCATTAAATTTAGGTAAATTCAACGGAATCTAAACAATAATAATTTGTTAAAGGTCATGAAGAGTAGGTACTCTACATAAATCGGATAAGCTGACTTGGGGTTACGTATACATGGTCCGTAGTTTACTTAAATCTTATTTATTTTTGAACAGAGGCTCGTAAACACGGCCCGAAACTCGCCAATCCTTATTCATCCCACTGCTAGAATACGGGCCTCCCCTCAATGGAAGAGGGTTTTAGAGCGTACTCCACTACGCTGCTCAACTGCGGGTTGGCGGAGGCCAGTGTTTTCAAGCCACCCAAAGGCCACTGACTTGGCTTTACGACTGTCATCTAGTGACAACAGCCGGGACCGACGGCTTAACGTATCCTCCGAGGCACGGAGGAGCTCTAGATAAATAAACACATCCACAGACAAGCTACGGTCGTTACTGTGATTGAATTCTATATTATATTTCTTCGATATTCACGTCATTTCATCATCATCATCCTAACTACCTCTAAGTCGATCCACACGGCACCAACTTATGCTTGCGCGAACTATTTGCACAAACGAAGTTTGCGCGTTCCGTTTTGCAAAAACGTTTTGACCTCAAGTTTACAAACTTTCACACCAACTGCAAACTTGATATGTACACGTTACATTTGCGCAAGCAGAAGTTGGCCTAGCTTTAAGTGTTACTTCGGTATTTCCATCTATCACATAAGGTTCAAAATTGATTGTATCAAACTACATATTACCACCAGGATCGGACTGGGCCGGAAGGGCCCGGGTGGCTGACAAGACGCGACTAGATGATGGTAGATGGTATATTATCCTACGGTTGCCGCAAGCCCCGCGAGCCAGGCCCGTGGGGGGCCCGCGCAGGCTGGGGCCCGGCTGGCAAATGCCACCTCGACTATATGGCCAGTCCGACGCTGATTACCACTAATAGACACAACAAGCTTCACGACTTTTGATTGAACGCGCTACCTGCCTATACGAAAACATGCAAATATTTTGAACTTTATGCTAATCTCCTAAACAATGCTTGTTTGCCACCTCTAGGATTCGCTAGATGCGGTAGAGAACAACTGTTTCTGTATTATTCTCAATATAATATATATAAATGACTAGCTGTGCCCGCGACTTCGTCCGCGTGGAATAGTGTCTTTGGGCAGCATTTTTAAATATTTCGGCTAATTATTTTACAAATAAGACACATACGTATTAATACTTATATGAGTTGCAGTGTGCCATCTAGTGCTTATATAGCTCTTTTGTGGAACATTGAACATTCATCCCAACCAACAGCTTACACAGCTGCAACTTTCTTCCGCGCTCACTGCTTTTGCTAATGTTACATACCGGCATGTCCTCATCAGCTAAGTTCAATGGTAGTTTTAGAACCGAGTGCGCTATACCCCTATAACTATTTACACTTTATTTTGCTTTTAACCGTAAACACAGAAAACAAAACTTATTATGAAAATAACTTATTTAAGTATTTTATTTAATTGTATAAAAACCTATTTAAAAAAAATTATAAACCCAAATGAATTAAATTTAACTAATTTTATTGACCCAAATAAACAAAATCTCTATACTAACTATAACTTTTTACACTTGTACTTAAGAACTTGTTTTTATGAACCATTTGTAACCGATTCCTAGAAATCCCTTTCGGATATTGCGACTTCTGACTGAGTCGGCATGCAAAGGCATAAAGACTCATTCATAAAACTATTAAGCTTTCTTATCTTTTGTTTACATTCACAGATGGTCAAATGCTTTGTTTGTACAATGCTCAAAAAAGTACTGTTTATTTGGTGAGGGCAATTAACTTACCGTTCTTAGGTACCTGCCTAGCATACAAATGTGCAACAAAAAAAAATGACGTAATAACATCTAATTAAACTCGAAAGTAATCTACTTTTAACGAATGAAATAAATAAAACAATGACCCAACTAAAGAAAAAAATATTTAATAACTTATCTACTAAAGTAAGCAAATCGAATTGTAAACAATGTGCAGTGAATAATAATGCATTTGTAGCGGAAAAAATAATAATTGTCACGTGTCTGCACGTTTGGGCAAGCCCACTTGGGCATATTTTTTCTGTGCCGTACCACCGTTTTTTACTCATGTGGTACCACGCCGCGTAACGACCCCCGGCCCGCTCCCTGACCCCCGCGTGGCAGCTTTCAATGTGTACGGGTGGTGTACGGCGTTGAGATAGGCAAAATGCCTGGCATTTACAATAAGTGCCCAGTAAGAACCTGTAAATGCCCAATAAATGCCTAGTTTTGGGCATAAATAGGGAATTTATAACTATTTTATAAATATTTTGTCTCTTGGCAAACAAACTTATAAAACATAGTAGCCTATGTCCTTCCTCAGGCTCTAAACTATCTGTGTACCAAATTTCATTTAAATCGGTTCAGTAGTTTTGCCGTGAAAGCAGGACAGACAGACAGACAGAGTTACTTTCGCATTTATAATATTAGTAAGGATATCGAATCAACAGCCTAAAAAATAAGTTTCAAGCTTCTAGCTCTAAAAATAACGATATTTCCATACAATCTTTCACCCCCCCTTTTAACCCCTTACAACCCTTTTTTTGCATTAAAAAGTAGCCTATGTCCTTCCTCAGGCTCTAAACTATCTGTGTACCAAATTTCATTTAAATCGGTTCAGTAGTTTTGCCGTGAAAGCAGGACAGACAGACAGACAGACAGACAGAGTTACTTTCGCATTTATAATATTAGTAAGGATATCGAATCAACAGCCTAAAAAATAAGTTTCAAGCTTCTAGCTCTAAAAATAACGATATTTCCATACAATCTTTCACCCCCCCTTTTAACCCCTTACAACCCTTTTTTTGCATTAAAAAGTAGCCTATAAAAAATAAATAAAATTAAATTAAAATAAAATAAAATAAAATAAAATAAAACACTTTATTGCAGACTTTGTGGTCCATATTTTGTTAGTAAAAGAAACTTACAAGCTACATTAGTTTTATTTAAAATACAGATCATTATAAATCCATTTATATTAGGATTATTTCAAATATATATATTTTAAAATAATCCTAATTTAAATAATACCCGCCACGTCCCCTGGAGGCACTAGGTACAACAACGTGAGTCTGTATCCAGTGCCTCCAGATGTGACAGTCAGGTTTGTCTCTAACAACTTCCAGGATGCTATTGGCGCTCCCGCGAACTCTGCGCATCAACGATGCTATTCTTCCGCGCAACACCGCATAAAAATCGTTGGTGTGCGCTATAGCGAACATAGTTGAGGCACTGCAGTATCGCGGAAGCCCCAACATCACCCTGAATGCGTTGTTATATTGTACTCGGAGAGCATTGAAAGCCCGCCGTGTATAGTTAACCCAAAGATTGCACGTATATAGCGTTTGACAGTAAGCTTTAAATAAGGTTATTTTTACCTCTGTACTGCAACGTGCAAAGCTTCGGGCCAACATATTACACCGCACTGCCAATGCTCTCCTTTCCCTCTCCATGTCTTCATCGTCCCTCAGATCTTCTGTAACCACATGTCCTAGATATTTAAAACGGTTAACTCTCCGTAGGATATCCCCATTTAGCTTAACCGGTGGCACATGACTAGGTTTTTTAAGTCCCGCCTATGTCCTTCCTCAGGCTCTAAACTATCTGTGTACCAAATTTCATTTAAATCGGTTCAGTAGTTTTGCCGTGAAAGCAGGACAGACAGACAGACAGACAGACAGACAGACAGAGTTACTTTCGCATTTATAATATTAGTAAGGATTTCTGATCGGGTGGAATCTCTCTCTACATGCAGAGATGTTGCATCTCTTTCCGAAATACGACATGGTGATTACTTTCCATCAGGTGACACACTTACTCGCTTGCCCCCTCTCATATAAGAAAAATCGTATTGTTTCGTTGCCATTATAGTTGCATTCAGTATACAACATCAACAAATACAGATAAGCACGGCACTTAGCCCCATTTTAATAAGCCCCTATCAACACAACTTCATCTAGATTTTATTTATAGACATATGCACTTTCACATACACTGCTGCCATTTATTCGAATCACACAAAAAGAACCCTTAACTAATTACAAATCCCGCGGC
Source organism: Hypsopygia costalis (assembly GCA_937001555.2). Taxonomy (NCBI): domain Eukaryota; kingdom Metazoa; phylum Arthropoda; class Insecta; order Lepidoptera; family Pyralidae; genus Hypsopygia; species Hypsopygia costalis. The sequence goes on from OW443325.2 coordinate 1,169,398, forward strand.
AAAGGAAAATATAGCGGACGCAGTGTTGACACTGGCTCGCGAACAAATTCCACACACATCACTCTCACACAAGACATCTAAGCTAGTAAAAACTACTACTTATATTTAATTATGAGAGTAGAAAAAAAGCGAGCCGTATGATTGAAATCCTTTCTCAAGCAGGCGTCAGAAACGTGAAGAAGTGTGAAGTTGTATCAAACAAAAGGCGTATTTACAGTGATACTGGTAATTGTGGTAAGTTTTCTGTAGACCGCGTAATGTTCAAAAATTCTCTTCTCAAATGTCAAAATATAATTAGTAATTATCCATATAATGCTTTCTGGAGAGCGCCGCAGACTTCGATCATTGATATTAGAACTAGATGCATAATCAACACCCAAAAAACGTCCTCGCCGAAACAGCACCCAAATAACAATCTGGGAGCTCTTTCACTTGACCCTATTCGAACGCTTTCATATTTGACATTATTTTCAAATGAATTTTGTCTTCGTCTTTATATAAATGACATAAGAACTAGTCTGAATTGTAAATCTTAAACCGACATCTTAAGGGCGAATTTACAATGCATATTATGGAGTTATAGTTTCTTTTAATATTGGTCATAAAAAAGTAAGATTTATGTCATGTTCTGCCTACTGCGGACATTATTTTGTTTAGTTTTTGTAAGTCATTGAGCATCTAGGTCTAATATTAATTGTCGAAGGCCGCTGGTAAATAATATTAATAGTTTACAGCGCGTTTTTGGTTCCGTTTAACGCAATAACGTATGAAAATTCCCAGATCTCTTATTGCTTATACCACATGGGCTACACACGATAGTTCCTTGATAGTTCTAGATTAACTTAAATTAGTTAATCAAGAACTCTCGTGTGTAGTCCCGCACAGAGGCGCCATGCCACCTTAATAATCTCAGAAGTGCCTGTCAAGCTTTTGTATGCAGTCAGCTGGTTCAGGGATGAACAGTGATCTTTTCTGTAATAAAATTCTATGAGATATATTTCAGTTCAATTCAGTAATTCAGCTATACATAGTTCATGTAGTCCCTTAGTATACTAGTCAGTCACTATTTTATGTTAACGAGTACCGCGTTCGTAGATGTCTGCACTTCACCAAGTTTGAGTTATGTCCGCCTTTCGTACTATTGAAATTGAACTGTTGCATTTGTATTAAGTACTAAGAACTTTTATAATATGTTTGTTTGTAACAGTTACACTTGTAAAGTATTTTATTTATGTGCAATAAAGAATATATAATAAAAGTTGATTTAAAAAAAAAATTAAACCGACTTCAGTTGGCGAGCGCAGCTTATTGGTGGAATACCCCGGCAGACGCTGCTGCCCGTCTTCCGGGAGAAAAGTTATCGCGTGACACAAGATTCGCCTTGTACGACATCCAGCGCAGAGCAATGGAGTGGCACAATTTTATTCTGCCGGCTACCATAGGGCAAATTTTAGGGTTTCCCTTGATTTCCCTGGCATCCCATCATCAGATCCTGACTTGGTGAATATGGGCCCACCTTGCAATCATACGCTTTCAAATAAAAAAAGAATTATGAAAATCGGCTCACAATTCGCAAAGATATCGAATAACATACATACAAAAAAAATATTCAGTCGAATTGAGAACCTCCTCCTTTTTTGAAGTCGGTTAAAAATGTAACTAAATGTTTATTCAGCCCTTGGACCCTTAGACATACCCTTGTGTACTTAGATATGTCCACTTTTTATAAAAAAACATTGTATTGTACTTTTTATAAATAACATTGTATATTGTGAGGAGCTCGATGGCGTCGTTTCGCGTGTCAGTCTAATCGACCACGTAAGTTAAGCAACGTCGACCGCAGCTTGTCTATGGGTGGGTTTATTTATCTCGAGCTCTTCTGTGCTTCTGAGAGCACGTTAATCCGTCGGTCCCGGCTGTTGACAGTAGATGACAGTCGACAGGTAAGTGGCATTAGGGCGGCTTGAAAACACTGGCCTCCGCCAAACCGCAGTTGAGCTGCGTGGTGGAGTACGCTCTAAACTCGTTCAATTGAGGGGAGAACCGTATCCCAACAGTAGGATGATTTGATGTTGCTAAAACCCTCTATGTCGAGAATGCGTGGAGGTATAAAGCTGAAATTTGAACTGTGTACTCAGGTCTACGGTCCCCTGAAGTTGTAAAAAAATCAAACTGCTAAGTTTTTTACGTAAAAAAAAAGTTACGGCTGTTTATTCATCAAAAAACGCATATTTGGATACATTCTCAAGGGAATCAAAACCGAATACATTTGTAATTAAATCTTAAAAAATATCAAATTTGTAATGATCCGACGTACGGAACCCTCGGTTGCACCGAGTTCGCACTTGGCCGGTTTTTTTTTTATTAAAAACAAAGCAAGCAAGTAAGCAAATTAAACCATCCTAGTTACCAACTTGGGGATAGAGTCAATGGCATAAATAAACTTTGTGTTATCATCGGTTCTGTTCAATCTCACCTAATCCTTATTGGAAAGTATCTAAATTAGATTTTATGTTTAATGTGGAACAGTAAACAGCGGGCAACAGCAGTGGCAACGGAAATAAACCAGCCGCAACCACGTCCGACACTAACCGACGAAGAGTGTAAGGGGAGCATTGCGGACGTGTTTATAAAGTAATCACTTACCACCACCATACGCTGTGAATATAAATAAATAATTACAGAAACAATAATTAAATAAGAACACTAACGAGTCCGGTAGTCGAATGGCCACTTTGACCGAGGTCGCGGGTTCGATCCCCGCACAAGACAAACATTTGTGTGCATGAACATGTCTGTTTCTCTTGGTCTGGGTGTTTTCTATGTATATATTTACAAAAAAAAAAAGTACATTTATCAGTAGTACCTTTGCGCTTAATTTGGGATTAGATGGCGCTGTGTAAGTTGTCCAGAAATATTTATATTTATTTATTTAATAAATATAATAATAATAATCAAAGTCAACTTTATAAAAACCGATTTTGCCTTTTTCTATGAATAAGAATTGTATAGAATTCCGGAACATAACACATTTCCTGTAATTTGAATACGGAACGTGATCTCTCCATAGTAGGTGTGTACATTGTACAGTTCATTATTTTGTTAGGCTTTCCGTTTAAGATTTACAATTCAGAGTAGTTCTCATGTCATTTATATCATAACAGGGTTGACAAAGAAATTCATTTGAAAATAATATCAAATATGGAAGCGTTCGAATATGGTTCGGTTTGTGGAGTGGTAGAGCAATTATGAAATGGGCTTGCTCGACCGGGGAAGTACCACCCTCTCACAGAATATCGACGTGAAGCAGCAATGCGTTTCGTTCGGTGAGTGAGACATCCGGAAGCCCAACTCCTTCCCTATCCCCTTCTTCCTTCCTTCCCTTCCTCCAACTCTTTAGTGGACAACGCATTGGTAGCGCCCCTTGTGTTACTAATTTCTATAGGCGGCGGTGACCAGGTGGCCCGCTTTCTTGTTTGTCTACTGTATGACATAAAAAAAAAAAACCGGACAAGTGCGCGTCGGACTCGCCCACCGAGGGTTCCGTACGTAGTCTCATTATTAAATTTGATATTTTTCATTATAAATAAGAAATAATGCGTCGAAAAAAATAAATAAAATATATTTTGCAATGTCCATCAATCCCTTTCATATGATACCCCATTTGAACTAGTAGTTTCAATTTGAAATTTCGTCACCCTATAAAAAATATAGACCCCCTATTTTTTCAGATCTATTTACAAATGTATAGTTTTGAGATTTATTCCTGTACTTGTAGTCTATAACGATGTTACTTGCCAAATTTCATAGTTCTAGGTCAACGGGAAGTACCCTATAGGTTTTGATTCCCTTGAGAATGTCGAAATATGCGTTTTTTGCTGAATAAACGGCCGTAACTTTTTTTACGTAAACTTAGCAGTTTGATTATTTTACAACTTCATGGGACCGTAGACCTGAGTATACAGTTCAAATTTCAGCTTGATACCTCCACGCATTCTCGACGTAGAAATTCTTGACAGACAGACAGACAGACAGACAGACAGACAGACAGACGGACAACAAAGTGATCTTATAAGGCGGAACCCTTATAAGATCACTTTGTTGTTTTTTCCTTTTGAGGTACGGAACCCTAAAAATGGTTAAGTGAAAGAGCTCCCTGACCGTCATTTGGGTGCTGTTTCGGTGAGGACGTTTTTTGGGTGTTGATTGTGCATCTAGTTCTTGTAACAGTGATCGAAGCCAAGAAGAAAGAAACAAAGTATGTAAAGGCGTTTGTAAAGTCACAACTTTACAAACGCCTTTACATACTTTGTTTCGTTCTTAACAGAATAGAGACAGTATTTTCAGATCGCTGTGATGATCATGCCCCGTCCCACGTTATTTCAATCTTGTACGTCTGACTGTCACGCCGTCACACGCGTCTCACTGATTTATGAGGCTCATTATACGCTGCAATGCGGTTCGTGTTGATTAAAATGTTACTGCTGTGTATTATTTTTATAGTGAATCTCGTACATCGTGCGTCTTGTGTGGGTTAGTGGTATACCAGTTTAAATGGGAAAAAATTAGACACGTAGTCTCGAAAATCCTTATCTAAAAGCTTATCTATTTATTTTTATCCACACGATGCAATAGAATTTAATCCAGGCGAAAATAGTTTTTTCTTTATACTACGTCGGGTAGCAGACAAGCATACGATCCGCCTGATGTGAAGCGGTCACCGTAGTCATATTAACGCTTGCAACATAAAATATCGCTCGCGAGCCGCCACCCCCCGCTGCCAACGTTATTTGGCTAGGTAGGGAGCGTAATTGTAAGCTACCCGACTGGGGAATGTACCTCCACCTTACAGAATACCGCAGCCAAATAACAAATCCCTTGAGAGTTGTTGTGTTCCTGCGAGTGAGTGAGGTCACCAGAAAGGAAGGAGATGCTGCGTTGGTAGCGGGGGTGGCGGCGCGCGAACGATGTTTTATTTTGCGAGCGTTAATATGGCTACGGCAACCGCTTCACATCAGGCGGGCCGTATGCTTGTCTGCCACCCGACGTAGTATAAAAAAAATAATAAAAAAAAAGTAAATAATCTAAGGCCTGTGGTCAATCAATGGGTGAAGATGTTTTCCTATCCGTATCTTGGGCTATAAGTAATTTTATAAAAGGTAGAACAAAGAGTACAAAAAAATACGTTGAAACAGAAATTTGTAAACATCAACAATATTAGCAATCCATCAATTGACTGCACCTAACACGACTGAACTTCCGTGACCTGTGTAATGAGCTATGAATGTATTAAACAGACAGGCATACAACGATTAATATAGCGAGAGGGGCGGGCCAGGGCGGGACAGGGCGGCACTCCGAGTATTCTTAGACTCAATGATGTGCGCTAAATATAGCTGCTACTAAACACAATCTGGTGTACAGTTTATCATAGGGTGTTATCTGGTTTGTTTTTTACCAAGAGAACGGGATCTACAAATAGAATTTTAGAAAAAAAGCAGTATTTTTTCTTTTACTACGTCTAGTGGCAAACCAGCATACGGCCCGCCTGATGTGAAGCAGTTACCTTATAAATGCTCGAAACATATAATATCGCTCACGCGCCGCCACCCCTGCTGCCAACGCAGCAATTTCCTCACTTACTCGCAGAAAGCCAACAATAAAATTGGTGAAGTACTTCCCCAGTACGCAGTAGGGCAGCTTACAAAATACGCTATGCCCTAGCCTCGTTTGTCAGTCAGTAGGGTGCACCACGTGTAGATGAGGTTGTCTTTGGTTCAAAGATGTTGAACCACTTTGTTATGTTTGTCAATAGGAATCCTTTTGGCCACAACACCCCGATCACTCTTGACAAATTTCGCGTTTCATCTCGACTGGAATTTTTCCAGGTTGCGCCGCGTAAACAAAGTAGTACCCGTGCGAACCCGGGGTGGGGTACCTTGTTAAATATAAATCATAGACATGCCTCAATACTCTCCAATGCTCTAAAAACACATGTTCAATCATGTTATACTATTTCAGTAACACATAACCACTTTGTATATCTGACAACAACGACATGATTTTAACATTATCTTATAGTTCTAACATCGGCAACACAAAAACTAATCAAAATACTATGAATATTTTCCCTTGGGCCGGAGACTTGGCTTGACAAATCGTTAAACACAATTTGCTACAGATTATACTAACAAACTCCGTATTAATACTAAGCTATTTACATTTACGAGTGAGTTATCGCTAGCAGTTAGTCGTTTTGTGTTTATTTATAAAGTAATTAAGGATGCGGCGAATGCACGCGCAAATTAAGTGTTGGAGACACAGTGTATTGATACACAGTTGGTGAAATACATTTAAAATTGTAAGCAAATAACGCAAGTTCATAGTCCTTACTTAGCGTAATAAATTCTTTGATCCTTCATCTATACAGTGGAGTGATTAAATTTTAGATGGAGATTATAGATTTGTAGCTGCAACACCAAACTGTATCCCCCGATTTTGTTAACATTGCTTTGTTTGAATTGCCGCCTTATGGAAACAATTTTAAATACATATTCCCGTCAAAAAGAAGCCTGTACTAAAACTAGATGATGAAAAAACATATACTTTTTTTTTAAATCATACATCTTTATCATTGTTTACACACGCCTGACACAGCTACACCCCAATATTTCATACATTGACTTGCAACTCTTGCTACTTTAGTCATAAGGGTTTTTTATTTGTTTTAATTTAATTACACTGTGGACAACGTTCTCACAGTGAACCGTATGTAAATACAGTATACCAACATCAGACGAGTGGTTTTAAGTCTCATCACTGAACTCGTTAGAATAAAAATACTCCTATATAGTTAGTCGGTCACAGATTAAATGTTAATTTATCGGCTTTTTGACTGTACTTTTTATATTAGCTCAATATAGCTTCACTTCGCCTGATGATAACCGAAAAGAGGAGCCCAAATTGCAGCGGCAACTGACAAAAGACTAGACAAAGTATTCTGTCAGCTAACATATCATTTCTTGCAAATATAGCCCAAAGTAGAATAGACTCTTTCCTGCTTCTTTCTAAAATAAATATACATATCCCAACAACGTACCACCCTAGAATACAGAAATTCATACTTTATTCGTGCACCTATACTTTAAACAAGCTGGTCGACACATTAGATATAGATAACACAAAAATTACTTCCTTTAAAAAATATTTTGGCGAGAAATTGGTTCGAAATGGTTCTCTGATATTCTTCTTGTTTACCTCTGTAGTATAAGTAAGCATGTAGATTTTTATATGCGAAAACATGTTAATAGTATGTAGACATTAATCGTTAATACTGTATTTAGTTATTGAGTACTGTTTGTTTTCCGAAGAAAATAAAATAAAATAACATTGCCTTGCTGGCCCGCGAGCTGCTTCTTCAGGCTTCTTTTGAAGGATCCCATGTTGTAGAAAGTAGAACGTAAACACGTTACCTAACCTTAAACTCACAAAGAGAAGTTCGTAGGCGTCGTGAGGAGCTCGTTGGCGTCGTGTGGAGCTCGTTGGCGTCGTGAGGAGCTCGTTTGGTGTCATTGCGCGCGTTGGTCTAATGTCTAATCGAACACGCAAGTTAAGCAACGTGCACCGTAGCTTATCTATGGATGGGTTTATTTATTTCGAGCTCCTCCATACTCCGGAGGACACGTTAAGCCGTCGGTGCCGGCTGTTGTCATTAGATTACAGTCGTTAAACCAAGTCAGGCTTGAAAACATTGGCCTCCGCCAATCCGCAGTTGAGCAGCGGTGGAGTATGCTCTAAACCCCTTTGATTTAGGGGAGGCCCGTATCCCAGCAGTGGGATGAATAAGGTTTGACGACAAACCTATCCCACTAATATTATAAATGTGAAAGTTGTGGGCTGTATGGATGGATTTCTGTTACTTTTCCACAAGTTGCTTGGTCGAGGATTTGCCGCCTTTCTTTCTATATGCCGGCTTTCATGTAGCGAGCGTTGATATGGCTACGGTAACCACTGCAGATCAGGCGGACCGTATGACTGTAACGCCACTCAACATAGTATAAAAAAAAGAGTTTTAATTCACTATAGCCTAATTAAACCATAATATTGTAGACTAGATACACCAGGGTACTCTATGGATGCATTAAAAGTGCCAGTAAACTGAAACTGTAGAATGCGACAACTGCCATGAAACGAGTCATAACGACACTTTACAGTCAAATTACAGCTTCATATACGGTTAATTTTAACTGTTGAAATTTTCATGCATACCGACATGCAACATTGAATTTGAGCCTTATGAACGAATGCGTAAGGTCGAGAATGTTTTTGTCAATAACGTCACTTTAGATTCTCAGAGGGTCTAGCAGAAGTTGTAAGCATATAATTTAGTAACTAATCTTAGCACAATAAAGTATTTAAAAAGTTCCCTTAATGTGTTCTACCGATTGTACAATTGGATGCCCACGGCCTTCCCTTATCCTTCTACAGTCCCACCGCTCGCCATCGACAGGGAATTCATCCTCACGCATTAGAACCGAAATGGCCACATGTACTATGCGGTTCCGGAGAAGTATTTTTCCACGTACTATCAAGCTGTGGAATGAACTGCTTATTGGAGTGTAAGTGGTTCATCAACATCTTTGAACCAAAGCCAACTTCACCTGGACGCGGTGCACCCTGCTGACTGACAAACGAAGCTCTGGCGAAAAGAGAGGTAGGGAGCGTAATTGTAAGCTACCCGACTGGGGAATGTACCTCCACCTCACAGAATACCGCAGCCAAATAACAATTTCCCTTGAGGGTTGTTGTGTTTCTGCGAGTGTGTGAGGTCACCAGAAAGGAAGGAGATGCTGCGTTGGCAGCGGGGGTTTCGGCGCGCGAGCGATATTTTATGATGCGAGCGTTAATATGGCTACAGTAACCGCTTCACATCAGGCGGGCCGTATGCTTGTGTGCCACCCGACATAGTATAAAAAAAATTGGAGATTTCTCAGAAGACTACTGCAGCATGGGGTCCTTCAAAGAGGGCGTGAAGAGGTTTTTACAAGGTCGGCAACGCGCGTATAGTACCCCTGGTGATACAGCCACTCCATAGGCTGCGGTCGTATGCTTGTTTGCCACCTTGGTAGTATAAAAACATGATTTTCCATTGTATACACAAAAGGAAAGTATGTTTTCCACGTCCGTGAAGATTGCGTAGAATATCACAGGGTTGATAATGATTAAAATGTAAATTAATTACATTTAGATATTATTTTTTTTAAATCTGTTTTGTATTATTCTCAAACATCCTTGTCGGATAGGTATATATGAATTCTATAATAAGCCTATCTACTAAGAGTATTTTGATGTGTTTCTTAAACATATTTTCAGGACGAGAAAGGATTGATTCAGGCAATTTATTACAGAATCGTATACAATTTACAATAAAAGATTGCCCAGTTCTAGCACTGACTCGGCTTACGACTGCCATCTAACGAAAACAACCGGGACTAACGGCTTAATATGTCCTCAGAAGCATGGGGGAGCTCTAGATAGATAGATAGAAAATCTCATTCATAGACAGGCTATGATAGACGTTGCTTAACTTGCATGTTCGATTAGATAGACACCCGCAATGAGGTACCTTAATACCTGTCATCATAATCATCAGGTCATTTTAGTCTCCACTACAGGAGCACGACCCTCTCGAGTCCGTCTCGTCCGACAGAAGGAGGATTTGGCCTACACTCCCCACGCTGGCCAGACGGGTTGGGGAGGCCTTATCGATGTTTGATAATGTATGTCCCTTAGTCGCCTTGTACAACATCCACGGGAAGAGACGGAGTGATTCTATTCTAGTCTGCCGGAAACCACACGGCCGAAACTTTGTTCCACAATAAATATATTTTGATTTGATTTGATTTGATTTGAGACCTCAAACCAAATCAGGCTCTTCGACCTCCACTAACCATCGATCAACAAGTAACTGATTATTAATTACGAATGCTAATTAACAATTAATTTATATTGCTAAACTTAAACAAAGGCTTTCAATAATGATCTACCCTTTTGGTGCTCATTCTATTACAAGGAGTCCTTTGAAATCGTACTGGCAACATGTATTGGTATTTTATTTATCGAGCGAGAGTAAGACACAAATTACATCGCAAGTGTGTATTTGGGGTTCGAGTCGCTAGGCGAGATCCCTAAACGGCATACGGGTGATGTAATTGGTGTTTAACCCTCAGTGATTTACATATTACTATAACACTTACATGAACCAGAAAGGAAGGAAGGAGGAAGATGCTGCGTTGGCAGCGGGGGTGGCGGCGCGCGAGCAATATTTTATGTTGCGTGTGTTAATATGGCTACGGTAACCGCTTCACATCAGGCGGGCCGTATGCTTGTCTGCCACCCGACGTTGTATAAAAAAAATGAAATATAAAGTAATTAAAGAAACTAATTCTACATTCTTACTTAAGGTTGGACATAAATTCACATGCAGTTTTTTTTATTAGAGAGAGGGCCGAACGGGTTACCTGATGGATAGCAATCACCACCGCCCATGGAAATCAGCAGCATCAACTGGTCGCCGATCCGTTGCCAGCCTATTATATATTCTTTCCTTTCTGGAGACATCACTCACTCGCAGAAACAAAACAACCCTCAACAGAATTACTATTTGGCTGCGGTTTTCCGTGAGGTGGAGGTACTTATACGATATGCCCTACCTCTCTTTTCGCCAGAGCCTCGTTTATCAATCAGCAGGGTGCACCACGTGCAGGTGAAATTGGCTTTGGTTCAAAGATATTGATGAACCATCTACACCCCAAATTGTGCGCGACAATTAAGTACTTATTATGATATTGCGCCAAAACAGCTGAGTAAATGTATTAGAAATAATCTCCATCTGGCGCTACCCAAAAGAAAAAGTAATTTCCATAATTGTTTAATAAATGGCGATATACTAAATCGAGTGAAATGCTGCCATACTGAACTAACAAAATTATAATTTTCAAATTCAAAAAAAATATTAAACGCAATTATTGTTTCATAAATTTATTTCACTGATTGATTCATTGGCTTAAGAAATTACATAATCGTTGAACGTTTGATGCAACTAAAAAGTGTATTTATTTAAGTATTTTTAATAAGAAAGTGAAAAATATCGATATATCGACGTTCTAGGCTAATGTATCGCTATCGAGCTCAACCTATATATATCGATATTTTATTTTCATCTTGCATCCCTACTTTCTCTCTTACACGCCGATAAGTTCAGCTAGTGTAGTATAAAATAATATATGTATGAAATTAGACATAACGTCATAAGATACCTTGATATATTTGAGAGGCGGCCGTGGCCATCTGTATTAGTGCAGTATTCGCAGTCGCAGCGACTAACAATTTTTATGATTAGTCGCGCGACCAGGGGTCAACCTAAATTATTGGTTTTTGTGTATAGCTTAGCTCGTAATAACTCTGAAAATCTATCGACTGAGCGAAACCAGTTTACCACAAATTTATGCTGAAATTTGACATTCGCTAAACAAAACCGATGGTAATCGGCTTCAGCTTCAGCGGTAGGGCCCCTGACGTGCGATGTTTAGTATAACCACAGGTATAACATAATGAAAATTATTGTTCCGAGGACGCCGGATCGATCCCCGTACAAGACAAACATTTGTGTGCATGAACATGAACATACCTGTTTGTATTGGTATAAGTGTTTTCTATGTATTATATGTATGTATTTACGAAAAAATATATATTTAAGTATATTTATCAGTTATTAGACCAGTGTCGATAATTTTCGAAACAAAAAAATATATAATAGGATGAAACCTATTAGAAAAGGATGAGAATACAACAAAAATTAAAGGAAAAATAATTTACGGTCGATCTGAGGTCGGGAAGTGGTATATCTAGTACCATAATACAAAATTTGCTTAGTTTGGGACTAGATGGGGCGGTGTGTAATTTGTGTCCAGGAATATAAATTTATTTATTGATTATTTACTAGCCGCTGTTTCTATGGCTATGGTCACACTAATAATGCGAAAGAAATATTCCACGTCATTTAAATTAATAACAGTTAAAATATGTCAAACTAAATTCGAATAACAGTTAATTAGGGACAGCTTCTCATTTAAGAGAACATTTGAGACGCGTCAAACGTTTCTAGTCCGCCATTTGTTTTTAATCATCAAACAGAAACGAGTTCATAGTAAACTAAATAACTTTGTTATTACTTTTGATGTTAAGTTAATTTAACTAATTCATTTTGTTTCGGAATAGAAGGGAAGGTAGGGTTGTGAAACAGTTACGTAGTAAACTTTGTTCGTTTGAAAGTACTAGTAGTTAGCCGTTAACTGAGATATACTGGCTTTCAAATAATTTTCAATGTATTTTTTTTTTATGTGAGAGGGGGGCAAACGAGCATGTGGGTCACCTGGTGGAAAGCAATCACCACCGCCCATGGAAACCAGCGACACCAAGGGGTCGCCGATCCGTTGCCAGCCTTTTAAGGAAAATGAAAACTCTGTTCTTGAAGGCACCCATGTCGTAGTTGTTCGGAAATACCGCTGAGGGAAGTTGATTCCACAGTTTCACTGTTCGTGGTATGAAATGTCTTAAGAAACGTTCAGTATTTCTTTTTATATACTATGGCAAACAAGTATACGGCCTGATGGAAAGCAGGGGTCTTACCTAGGGTTGCCAACTATACTGTTAAAAACAGTATTATACTGTTTTTCACTACATTATACTTTTTACTGTTGAACAAAAATAAAGTATACAAAATACTGTTTTCAGCATCAAAATACTTAAAACTAATGTTATGTATGTTAGACTTAGAGCTCACATATTATTTTTTTAAATGAGCTCCTCGCTCGTTTTAATTTTAGTTATAATTGTGGTGATGCATATTAAGTTTTTTTAAAAAAAGACTTAAGTTGTGCGAGAAGCTCTTAAAAATATGTATTTAAAACATTAAATAAATAAAATACTGTTCATTTTTCTAAAATACTGTTAAATATTCTTCTCAGACCTCAATATACTTTATTTCTTGTAAAAAAAGTTGGCAACCCTAGTCTTACAGCTGAATCCAATCGATTATTTTGATTTGCGAAAATCAAAGTTCAGCTTAGATTTATGGTACGTGTATTTAACTGGTAGCAACCCTGGAGGTCTACCGACTAAGCTGAAGGTGTTTGTCAATAACTTAAATGTAATACCTATATTTTGATTCGATGATACCTAATCGGCGTCGGCTTCGGCAGTAGGACCCCAGATCTCAAAATAATATTAAGGGTCAAATAGAACAAGTGACAGTCCCTATAAACACCAGCCCCCATACCACCAACTCTTATTGCGATTCAATAACTGAATAGAATGTTTATTCATACCAATGAATAAGCGACTCTATACTGTTTTAAATAGAGTCGCTTATTCATTGGCATTCCATTCAGTTATTGAATCGCAATAAGAGTTGGTGGTAAGGGGGCTGGACTCTAAAGTAGCCCCGCCAAGTGAGAGTTTGACTTGTTTTGTATCATTACAAGTTATAAAAAACATTTTCCACATTACTTGAACCCTAATAGTTAGGACGAAACAAAGGGTCTCGGACTTTGGTAACTAATAATTCAACGTGATGTTGGGAATTGAAAATTTTCGAAATATTTCAAGTACTTATGCTGTGGGTCCTTGCTTCTTCCAAATTTCATGATTGTAGGTCTACAGGAATAACCCTATAGGTATTGATTCCCTTACCAGTGTCAAAATATATAGCTTAAACGACCGTATCTGACCGCGTTGACTTAGAGTTTGATTTTATCTGAACTCCAAGGGATTACCGACCTAAGTCATTGGTAGATATTAATTTCAACTTGATACAGGAACTGTCGCACAGAACAATTAAGTAATCTGTTACAGGTGCCTCTTTTCCCATTGAGTATCGAAACCTTAAAAAATCTATATGTATTTATAACGACGCTCTCTGAGTTAGTACAACCAATTTTTTTTTAAGAAAGGGGTAAATTGTCTTCTCCTCTTAGCAGTGTGAGAGACAACAATATGACAAATAAGACATTAAAAGCCCAAAGAAATGGTTAGTCAAGTGATGCTCACCACAGATTTTAAGTATCTAACACTATTGTGGACCTAAAAACATTGAGTTGTTACCTAACACATCGATTCCAATAATATGAATTGCAAAATCGTCTGAACGCTTAGTAATTCTCCTTTGTTGCTAGCAAATCAGAATAGTATACTACCCCGGATACAACATGCATGGAATTCAACATGTAGTAGGAGAATATGAGTATCCGATTATGTCGATAAAATCAGATTGAAGTGCAAGCTATTCCTTACTATTCACGTGGTGTTACGTCACGGTAGTCGTCGGCAGCGTTATGACCAATAACTAACCTATATCCGAATAGGCATTTCCACTTATTGAAGTCACTTAAAAGTCAGTTCACAACCAGTGAAAATAAACAATAACGTCGCTGGCTCTGCGCGTAATGAACGCAATCAAAACTTGCAGCTCTCGTGCGAGTCAACCGCTACTTTGTTCGTACACTGCACTTGTGTCGGCCAAACTCGTAAAATGCGGGTAAATTTAAAATTTGCCCGTCCCGGGAATAAAACGGTTCTGTGGTTTATTGTGGCAATAATATATGGACTGATAACTGTTTTGGAGACTGGGAATTCTGTGTCGTGAAAATAGTTTTATTATGGGTACATGTATTATACCTCTGGCAACGGGTACTGCCTGAGGAGACGCGTCTGCCTTGGCTGTCATAGTTGCGAACTAGATGATAGAGAGAGGATTTAGATTAACTAGTCGTTAACCCCTATTCATACCGCTGCTGGGATACGTGTCAATCCTCTCAATCGAAGGGGTTTAGAGCATACTCCATCACGTTGCTCAACTGCGGATTGGCGTAAGTCAGTGTTTTCAAGCCGGCTAAAGGCTACTGACTTGGCTTAACGACTGTCATCTAACGGCAACAGCCGGGACCAACGGCTTAACGTACCCTACGAAGCACGGAGGAGCTCGAGATAAATAAACCCATCGAAAGACAGACTACGGTCGACGTTGCTTGACTTGCGTGATCGATTAGACTGCCACACGCAACGACACGAACAACTCCTCAAGATTAACGAGTGTTAATAAATAATAATTATGATAAATACCTAGTGACTATAGACGCTCGGTAGAGCGCTAAAAATTAGGTGGGGCTTTCTTAAAAACTCATTTTCGCCAAAATAGCTTATACGACCTTTGTATCCGGAAGCGTCGATTACTATATTTATATGTACGAGTATGTTACAGTTCTATAGTACAAAAAGGTATATTTTTATGTATGTTACTGCAAATGTGTTCAATTCAGGAATTCTATGCAATCCATAAAAGATGACGATTCGATCTAGATAATCCGTAAATATTTCTTTCAATTTTGTTAGCAATTTTTTTCAAAATGGATAGATTTCTTTCTTAGCCGGACGGTATGTAGATTTAAATGAATCGCTGCACGCAACTCATAGATTTGAATTCATTTTCGTATTACTAAATTTCCGAAGTTACATTAGAAAAATACTAATATTATTACCGACTCCAAACATTAATCAAAATAGTAATGCCGGAGTCTGTCGCTTCAAGGTACGCGGGCGTTCAATAAATCATGCGAAGCAATAAAACTAACTTAGTTATCATAAATAGTTGTCGTAAGCGTCCTTCCCGTCAAACACAGCATGCCAGCTTCCCACTATTCCAATTATATATAATTGTCATATAGTATAACAACGAAATATTCAATATGCTTTAATAAACCAAATTAGAATATCTGCATTACAAATTAATTTTGTGCTTATGTCACTAAAATAGCAACAGTGAGAGCCCCTTTTTACGCTCCCTGAAATACTGTTAAATATTTTTACATTAATTTCTGCCATATTGTAATGTTTATCTCTTAGAATTATTATTAAAAAAAATACAAAATATTCGGAAAGTATAAAACAACAACAACTGGCCGTGTGGTTTCCGGAAGATTAGAATAGAATTACTCCGTCTCTTCCCGTGGATATCGTACAAGGCGACTAAGGGAAATACATTATAAAACATCGATCAGGCCTCCCCAACCCGTCTGGCCAGAGTGGGGAGTGTAGGCCAAATCCTCCTTCTGTCAGGGACGGAACACCAGAGAGGGTCGTGCCCCTGCAGTGGAGACTAAAATGACCTGATGATAATGATGATAAAACAACCCCTCAAGGGATTTATTCAAGGTGCAAGGGATTTACCGAAAGGCAAACAAAAAACAAACATAATCAGAACAAATAGCGAGTCTATGTACTACGGTTTCGCATTCGTATATACATCTGATTTTCCCAAAGGTTGACTAGGAGAGAATGCTATTAGCATTAAATCCTTTAATTTGTAGTCAATAAAGTTAAAATAAATACAATTTAGTTAATAGAAAAAATCTCAAGCTGTGAAAATGCAATCAAACTATATAAAGCCGAAATGAACTACTAAAAATGTTTTTGTGTGAGAAAAATATAATATATATTTTCTTTTTCAACAATAAAATCTAAATAACTTATGAAAGTATCTCCGTACATCTGAGACAGCAATATGAAGTGATCTAATTACAAAATACTGTAAATATCTTAAAAACGAACACTAAACCGACTTACAAAAAAAGGTACCTTTTTACAAACTAACACGTTTTGTCACTTTGTTTGAAAGTTACTAGATAACATCTATATATATAAAAGAGTAAATCACTCACTCATCACGAAATCTCAGAAACTACAAGTGCTAGGAGTGTCAAATTTTTCAAGGGGGTTCCTTTTAGGACGTAGGTGCTCACTAAGACGGGAATTTGGAAAATTCAACCCCTAAGGGGGTGAAACGGGGGCCCAAAGTTTGTATGGGGAACCAAGATTAGTTGGACTATTTTATACGAAACTTAACTTGAGCACTTCTGTAGATAAATGAGTAAACACGTGTTTCAGGATTTTTCAAAATTCAACCCCTAAAGGGGTGAAATGAGGTGCAAACGTCTGAAAATCGTTATGGGTATTGTTTTTATGGTTTATCGGGTCGCTGATTCCGAAAACAACAGCTATTTTATAATCTAACATAACCGACGTGACACAAGAGCACTCCTGTGGGGGTGCGATGGGGTTGAAATGTCATAATATCAATATGGGTGTTGATTCTATGGTTTTCTGAGACGTCAATTACGAAAATGGCATCGATTTGAAAACGTTGACACGAAATTTCCATCTCGGTATAAAAATCCAATATTTGGAACACCTAATGCAGATCCATAATGGTTCAGCTAAACTATAAGAAATATAAAAATGACGCCTTAGCAAAAGTTATTCAGCCTGATGAGTATTTTTTGTTGAGGTATAAAAATCCAAGATGCAGATCCATAATGGTTCCGGTAAACTATAAGAAATATAAAATTGACGCCTTAGCAAAAGTTGTTCAACTTGATCAGCATTTTTTGTTGAGGTATAAAAATCCAAGATTTGGAACACCTGATGCAGAACCATAAAGGTTCAGCTAAACTATAAGAAATATAAAAATGACGCCTTAGCAAAAGTTGTTCAGCCTGATGAGTATTTTTTGTTGAGGTATAAAAATCCAAGATTTGAAACACGTTATGCAGAATCATAATGGTTCAGCTAAACTATAAGAAATGTAAAAATGACGCCTTAGCAAAAGTTGTTCAACTTGATCAGCATTTTTTGTTGAGGTATATAAATCCAAGATTTGGAACACCTGATGCAGAACCATAATGGTTACGGTAAACTATAAGAAATATAAAAATGACGCCTTAGCAAAAGTTGTTCAGCCTGATGAGTATTTTTTGTTGAGGTATAAAAATTCTAGATTTGGAACACCTGATGCAGAACCATAATGGTTCAGCTAAACTATAAGAAATATAAAAATGACGCCTTAGCAAAAGTTGTTCAGCCTGATGAGTATTTTTTAACTGAGGTACAAAAATCCAATATTTGGAACACCTGATGCAGAACAAAGCTAAATTTATTTGCATAAACAACATGGTGTATACAATAAATTATAGTTTAAAAAAATAACTAAAAAACACGCTATAATAGTTAATACAACACAATAAATAGTTTAACAAAATATTGATTGTATTGTAAAAAAATAACCGCGCAGTGCTACTTTTATGCTTACCTGCTACAAGTTAGACGCAATCGTTTTATTTATTTACAAAGGTAACGTGGTCTATTTAGTCAGTTTATTATAGACGTGTACGCTAAAATTGAAATGGAACGATTGGTATATATTCGCACAAACCAGAAGAATGCGTGCATTTGTGGGACGCTATGTAGCAAGATTTTGTGATGCAAAGTCTTTTAAACAACGAGGAGAAACTGTTTTTCTTAGATGCTTCAGGAGGGACTGGAAAAACATACTTGACGAGAGCAATCATCGCTGAAATCAGGCGCCAAAATAATATCTCACAGCAGCATTGCCAGGTATTGCAGCCATATATTACTTCTAGGCGGAATGACGCAAATACAATGTTCAATATTATACTCGATTTATACAGAACGGAAACACCGACATGCTTTGTGACACGAAACTGTGACAAAGCGAAAATGTTTCAGGATTGCTGTCTAATCGTTTCAGATGAATGCGAAAAAAAAAACAATAAGGCAGTAGAAGCTGTAGATAGAACTTTACGTGCCCAAGAGTTTTCAAAAATATTATTAAAATTTGGGGAAGATCTCCTTCCTGAAGTAAAGTCAATGTTTAGCAGCGAAATTTGTATAATTGAAGCTGAGATTCTCATTGGGAGAGGTGCCGATGAAACTGTATTTATTCCGCGTATACCACTCTTCCTTCTTACGGCCGTGTGGTTTCCGGCAGACTAGAATAGAATCACTCCGTCTCTTCCCGTGGATGTTGTACAAGGCGACTATGAGAATAGTTTTTGTCACAATTATTGTTGTTTATTGTACCTGTAGGGCGGTTCTATTTTCGACTGTGTGTATTTTTTTAAATTCAATCATTTCTCCGTCAATTGTACAGCAATTTTAATAATTCTTATTCGTTTGAGAGGGTACACTCTCCAGGTGGCCCCATATTAAAATGAATGTTGCTAAGCGCAAAACTCGAGAACGGCTCGACCAATTCTGCTAATTTTTATTTTAATATTTTCGTTAAGATATAAGGAAGGTTCTTATGTACATAAAAATTGCGAGGAAAAGAAAACAACACTTTCTACCCGTGCGAAGCCGGGGCGGGCAGCTAGTAGCTTAATAATTTAGCTACAAGTTTTAACAACTTGTAGCTGTGCGATAGCTAAAAATAGCTAGATCTAGCTATAACGTAGTTAAGTTGGCAACAGTGACAGCAGGGCTTTCATCTTGCTACAATGGAGGCTGGTAGAATACATCAATAGGTAAAAACATCACAACGAGTATGTATGTCGCTGTGACGTTCCATTACTTCAATAGGCTTGTTGCCCATGTCACAAAATTATAAAAACTCTCTATCAGTAACGTAAAATACATAAAACTAGAACGATCTGCGATCTTAAAATTTTAATAACTTATGTACGTGTTTTATGTTCGGCCAAAGTTTGGTGGGAAAGTCTATTTTAAAGGTATGAAATTATAAAAAATAAATATTACCATTGTAGAAACAATAAAAAATACTATAACTTTTGTTACGGCACTGGTTACATAAACGCAATATTTAACATAGCTGTCGTACAAATTTCTGATTTAATGCATTGATAACAGCACGGTGTGACATCATAACGTGGTGGCCTTTTGTATGGAGCGTTTTCGGGATAGTCCAAAATTGTGATCTTCAAGTTATCATATCTCGAGAAGTTTTTATGCAATCGAAGTAATTATTTCACCTATATTTATATTATTGTGACGTCTTTAAATAACAAATCGAAAAAAAAAATGGGATACAAGCCTATTTTAGTCAAGAACATTACATACAATAGAGTATCTACTAGTATTATTATATCTTTACATTTAGTGGATCAGATTGTGGTTAGCTGTCAGTCAAAATAACTGTCTATATTTGACGCATATTGTCGAAAACGTTTTCGATTGAAACACAAAATGCAGAGATAAGACACATAATTTATTCCCGGGTGATTTATTACTATCGCTCTGTTTTCCGACGTAATGATATGGCAGACGGTAATATCTGTTTTTGTAAGTACCTATGTTGATGACGTTGTAATAATACAACATGTTTTTCTGATAATAGTGGGTAATTAAGAGGGTTTTAATTGTCACCGACCACCGTATGTTCTTTGCCTTAATGAATGGGACTGAGGTTCTACCGCCGAAGTAGAAGGCGGTTATCATCGGATTTTTTGAATGCGAAATTTCTGTCAACATGCTGGAATTTTATAAATATTTTAAAAATGGAAAATTTCACCTTCTCCTCCTAGGCGGGAGTTCCTATAAACTTCTGATAACCGGGCACTTGTTCTTACTAAACTAGCATGTTGAAAACTGTTTAGTAGTGCAATACTTAATATGTAGATGGCGCCACGCTGCAACGTAACAGCAGTAAATAGAAACGGAAAAATTCGTCACCATCACAAATTATCCTGGTAGCTCAGTTGGAAGTAGTTGGAAAGAGCACTCGACCGGTTTTCGAGAAATCGTGGGTATAAGTTAAAAATTTAAAAGGGTTAAAAATATTTATGTAAACAGAAAATGGGAATTATTATATGAAAAATCTGATGTTAAATCTCATGTTAAAAAAAGTTAAAAGCCAACGGACGTACTGAATTATTAAAAAAAATATATTAAATTGAGCCATTGATGTTATATTTCTATAGACATGGCAACCTCAGGAATTTATATGATTAGATCAATGTATGCATGCACTATGTCTAAAAAAAAGTAGTCCAGATAAAAGAAGCGCGACAGGGTCTGCAACGCGCGTGTGATGCCCCTGATGTTACAGGCGTTCATAGGCTACGGTAACTGCTTTCCATCAGGCGGGCCGTATGCTTGTTTGCCACTCTAGTGGTATTAAAAAGGAGCGCGACGAAAAAGCGAATTTTGATGAAATTTGCAATTACAACAAAGTCATTTACAATTAAAAAAATATTAAATAAATTATATTTCGGTCTTTATTATTATTATTATTCATTCTATAATTTCAGTTTTTAGGGTTCCGTAGTAAACAAGGAATCCTTATAGTTTCGCCATGTCCGTCTGTCCGTCCGTCCGCGGCCTAGCCCCAGTCGGGTAGCTTACAATTACGCTCCCTATACCTCTCTTTTCGCCAGAGCTTCGTTTGTCAGTCAGCAGGGTGCACCGCGTGCAGGTTGGCTTTGGTTCAAATATGTTGATGAACCACTTACACCCCAAAACACAATACAGTTTGTTTGTAAAAACAAACAAACAATATTAACTTTATGATAACATTGTAATCAGTGCCTGTAGCGCTATTGCGCCGCAAGTAACTTTTACATGTATACCTAATTAGGGCCGGTCACGACAGGGAACAGTTCCCGCGGAGGTCAGGAGCCGGCTCTTGGAGTGCTTATTATTGTAACTTATTATGAATAATGGACCTTTAGATGGATACTTAACTTCACGACTTCCATTTTGTAGGAAATTGGAGGCGTTTTCATGAAACTACTCCATTTTAGGGCGTTTTAGTATTTACTTAGCTATAGTACGCAATAGTTGATTTTTGTATTACTTCGGGTGACAGACAAGCATGCGACTCGCCTGATTCGAAGCGGTTACCGTAATCATATTAACGCTTGCAACATGAATTATCGCTCGCGAGCCGCCACCCCCGCTGCCAACGCAGCAACTTCTTCCATTCAGGCGACCTCATTCACTCGCAGGAATAGAACAACCCTCGAGGGAACTTTTATTTGGCTGCGATATTCTGTGAAGTGGAGGAACCTCTCCAATCGGATTCGACGTATGGCACCTCTTGTTCGCCAAAGCCTCTTTCGGTATTCGGCAGACCAGATGAGGTTGGCTTTAGCTCTAAAAATTTTGATGAGCGGAAATGCTTTTTCGTGCGTGCAGCCGGCGTCCATCGGTTTATAAGACGTTATCGTCAAAAGACACATTTTTTCACAAAAAAAAAAACCACTGAGGTAGGTACTAAAAGTTTTATAAAATTCGAAAAATATAAGGCGAATCTAATGGCTCCCATCTTACCACCTTTCTAAGTAAAAGCATCAAATTCGAAATAGAGGACGAGGAAAACCTAGTTTCAAGAAACTCTCAACTTTTAAAGCAAGCAGAAAATCATTACTTCGTAGAAAAGTAACGGGTGGCAACTAAAAACGGCACGTACTAGGTCCATCCAAAGTTTTAATGGATCTTATCTATTCTCGCATATCTTCGCTTGGTTAACAGAATGAGTGCAGTGAATATACTTAGCACAAACTATTTAAGTTCAGGAGACTGCCGTTAGGGTCGGTTCACACTTGACACGACGCAACGCGACGCGATAGGATAAAACCAATTATGCTCACGAGACTACGCACTGCGTAAAGTAAGTACCATAAATTGAATTGGTCTCTTACCGGGGAAAATTGACATTGACGTCCGTCATCCCCCAGACAGGTCAAATGTAGGACCGCTATTATGACAAGCACGCGCGCCGCGACTCCTGCTGCCAACGCAGCAACTTCTTCCTGTCTTGTGACCTCACTCACTCGCAGGAACACAACAACCCTCAAGGTAATTCTTATTTGGCTGGGGTATTCTGTGAGGTGGGCGAGCTACCTCTCTTTTGCCAGAGCCTCTTTCGCTAGTCGACAGGGTGCATCACGTGCAAGTGAGGTTAGTTTTGGCTCTTGTGGTGAGCCACTTATTAAATTGTTACATCATTAAATAGTACACCTTATAATGTACAGTAATTTGCAAAAGTGCTCACAAAATTAGCGAAAGAAATCACTTGCACCTGTCAAATAGTAATAAAAATCGTTACATTTCAGTGTTTCATTAGGGTTTATATTATTATTTATAGTAATTGCAAGCAAAATATTTCAATGTTTTGTAAATGTACAAGAACTATATATATGATTATACAAGAACTATATTTATTCTATCGCTATCTTTCATTTTAGCGTCTCTTCGCATTGCGTCCCGTTTCATTGTGACCTGACCCTTGTATTCATATCAGGAATTTTTTACTTTTTCTACAACCAGTACGTATAAGCTATCATAACGTGCGTCCTAGAAGAAGCCTTCCAAAAAGTACTACCGCATATTCGTGAGAGGCCTTAGGATTAGTAAGTACATATATATATATATATATATTAGCTATACGACTACGGAACCGTTTCCTTGGGTCCGCTCTTATTATAACTGTTTATTGAGTTAGCCACGGTGTCCGTAATCAAATCTTACAAGTTAACTTTGACCCACTTGCCAGTGTCCGGTAGAGCTGAAACATCGCCATTTTGAACCCAATATTAGGGTTGCCACAAAATGGTGATTTATAATTTTCACAGTAACCCCTATGATATGGGTATAAAATGAAAGAGCTTTATGAACGAAACACGGCAAATAAACTTTTTAGTTTTTGTTCCTTCCTAGGAAGGAATGGGTTTCCATTCCATGGGGTGATGCAAGAGCATCAACCCATATTCATCCCACTGCTGGGATATATGTCTCCTCTCAATTGAAGGAGGTTTAGAGCATACTCGACCACACTGCTTAACTGCTGCCCCACTATGATCTAGGTTGCAGAAATTTGGACGCTACCGCCATCGGGCTGAACAATCTAAGCACAACGATGGAAGGAGAGAATTATGCTCCAAGTTTCGCCAAGGGATCAAATCCGGAACGAGGAAATTCGACGGAGTACCAAAGTCGCATAGATCTATGTCAGTGAGCTGAGAGTGGACCGGGGCACAAGGAACGAGTCAGCGATGGTAGAATGAAGGCTGCGTATGAGGAGTCGAAGGATTGTGCGTCAAATGTATTTTATAATTGGAATAAATGTTATGTTGAATAAATATGATTCCGTTAAATTATTTTATCTCTAAACGAATATCGTTATGACGTTATCTTCTTATATATAATAAAAAACCGGACAAGTGCGAGTCGGACTCGCCCTCCGAGGGTTCCGTAGGTACGTAGTATCATTATTAAATTTGATATTTTTCATTATAAATAAGAAATAATGCGTCGCAAAAAATAAATAAAATATATTTTTCAATGTGTACATCAAGCCCTTTCATTTGATACCCCATTTGAACTAGTAGTTTCAATTTGAAATTTCGACACCCTATAAAAAATATAGACCCCCTATTTTTTAAGATCTATTTACAAATGTATAGTTTTGAGATTTATTCCTGTACTTGTAGTCTATAACGATGTTACTTGCCAAATTTCATAGTTCTAGGTCAACGGGAAGTACCCTATAGGTTTTGATTCCCTTGGGTGTGTCGAAATATGCGTTTTTTGCTGAATAAACGGCCGTAACTTTTTTCTACGTAAACTTAGCAGTTTGATTTTTTTTTAACTTCATGGGACCGTAGACCTGAGTATACAGTTCAAATTTCAGCTTGATACCTCCACGCATTCTCGACATAGAAATTCTTGACAGACAGACAGACAGACAGACAGACAGACAGACAGACAGACAGACGGACAACAAAGTGATCTTATAAGGGTTCCGTTTTTCCTTTTGAGGTTCGGAACCCTAAAAATGAATTGCTTTTTGTTAGTCTCGCTTAAACTCTAGAACGGCCAGGCCGATTTAGCTGATTTAGCTGAAATGTTTGTCTTAGCCCAGGGAAGGTTTAAACGGTGAGAAATTTTGGAAAAAATTCAAGAAAGATAGTGAAAACAACTATTTTAATTTCCCATTGTGACGGCAGACTATCAGCGTGAAATATTATATTGAGGGTTCAGACATGTGGCGATCTAATGTCCTGCTTGCAAGCAATAATTTGAATTTATGTGTTTGAGAATTGATGTGTTGAGACAAAAGACCCCAGCTCTTTTGTCAAACGGCCGAAGCCAGCTATCGTACAAAAAAAGGGATATTTATGGAGTTGGTTTCAAATATCTATGCTTTAAATGGGATAGTTCGAGAAAGTTGTTGCGTTGAAATAACATGTCGAACGGTTAAAACAATGGTTTCTGGGAACAAAAGGCGAGGTGCCTTTTTGTAGACGCATACATCGGTTGGGACTTGGAGACGCGAATATTCAATATAATGAATTGGGGATAGTTAGTCGTTTTCTTGCCACGAACGCGCGCGGTACTATTGAGATCCACCGAAAAGGGTCTAGCCTTAGCCAGGCACTGTGACTGAGTGTGTTCCAGCGAAAAGCAGCTCGGAGAGATTCTCTTCGGCCACTCTGCACCCTACCAGCCAGCGTCGAGATTGCAGCTAAGATTTTAATTGCTAGCTTGTAAATTAATCAAAGTCTCCAAAACGCTTTGTTTAGGAGTATAAAAGATTCACTTTTCTATTGGGCTTCTCCCCGGTGATAGTTGGGTAAGCTGGAAGTCAATCCCAGGCGGTTGGGATGGGTTTCCAGCCGAGGGAGTGCTTGTGAGTCGGAAGGATTGCAGGATCGATTAACTTCGAGGTTTATCGATTTTGTTGTCCTAGACGCGGAGTGGAACTATCACCGGGAAATAGATAATATTTTCCGTAAATACGCCTTGCTTATTATTTTATGTCTTCACTATATATTGATTTGTGTGTATTAACCTGTGTAACTTTTCAGCGGCGTGACTAATAATACATGTATATAATTAACTTAACTGTGTGTCTTATCTTCCAGACATTATTGTATATTAATATTGTGTACTAATCGTGTATCATTTCAGCCGCGTGATCATATTCGGTTTATTCGACATATGTGTATATTTCAGCAAATGTGATCATAATTGTGTGTATTTAACCGTGTACTTTTCCAGCAGAATTAAGTCATTTTAAATAGGAGTTAGGGCGAAAAATCTAGATCACTGAAAGGGGAAAATCCTAATTACACATTAGGCTACGGACGGTCGCTACAGGGGGGTTACCGTTACATCTGGTACCGTGGAAACCAGGATCCAGGCTCGTTGCATATAATTGCAACAACTGGAGTACATTTGGGTAGTGCGGAAATAAAATTAATTACATGTTTAGTTATTAAATTCACTGTATTATTATTAAACGGGGAATATAAAAAAAAAACAAAGGAAACACAACGTAGGAAATTATAGACAAACGTAGGAAATTGTTTTATAGACGATCTAATTACTCTATTATTGAGTTATATAGGTATAATAAAATACAAATAACCGTATATAACTTAATATTGCTTGCATTACAGGAAGTGGTAATCAGTCACATAGATGGACATGGTCAATACGATAATTCAAGCTGGATGACTAGCAATAATTTTGTCGTTTGGGGGGAGTTAGAATAATAAATAATTTGGTATATAAAGAGTGAAAGGAAGTAAGCATTGAAATATTATATAAGAACTTCTAATAAGGCAAAGACAGGGTTAATTATAAGTTAGTGATTTAGGAGTGAAGTTAAAATAACGTTAATTATAATTTAGTGGTTAGGAGTGAATTTAATGTAACCGTATGGGCACGCTCCGAGTAGGTTCAATTTTATTTAAAGTATAGACTTGGCCATATGGCATGTATAATTATTAAAGTTTAAATAGTAGCTTTAAGCTAGTGAAATTAATAGTAAGAACGCTGACTGTATTCAAAATATCTATAATCGGGTTGGAGTTATACAGATTGATATATATGAGTCCTTACCATTAATTAAGATTGCCAACGAGCACAATCAGTCTTGACACTTGTGTGCGTCCGTCTTGAATAAAAGTAAATATTTAATTTCTGTTGGGTAAAAATAGCCCATAATATCATAACGAAGTGGTTGCTGATTAAATCAGTTCGGGTTGATGAGAGAGTGGAAAGAAAAAAAAAAAGAAATAATAAATACTCGGATATAAATACACAAAGCGCTTAAACAAAGAAAAAAAAATATATATACGTATATATATTTAAAAATATGTATATCTATATATAAATAAGAGGCCCAAAACAAAATACAAAAAAATAAAAATAAAAAAATAAAAAAAAAATATATCCGAAATAAAATCATTTTGCGCTGGGACGCCAGTTGCATTGATAATATTTTTTACACCTCTCAATGGCTAATTCGATGTGCACCTTGCGGTCACCTTCCGCGTAGGATCGATTGGCGATGCGCTTGATTGGAGTCGTAACCACGGGGACTAACCGCGCCCTTGCTGGGATTCTAACACGTATTCATAATTAATCCGAATTGAATTAGATCCGTACACATACGTGTCGATTTGATCAAAAGATTATTGTTATAAAAGGAGGCGATAAGTGTCATTACTAGATTATTGAATAGATTCATTAAGTAAACACGAAATAACTGGACGCATAGTAAATTGATATTTGAATACATCATTTTATTCGGATAACAATGGCCGATCGCAATACAACGCGACGCGGTAGAAAACGGCCACAGGTAGCGAGACAGACACGTGTCGGTTCGCGTCGTAAAACTTTAGAAAGTCCGACGGACAATGAAAATTTATCTGAGACGATAGCGCGTGTTATAAGTGATAAAATGGACACAATAATAAAACGATTAGAAGTTTTAGAGCGACGGGAAACGCGAATTATTGACATACCTACGCCAAGCACTTCCGATAATTTAAGTTTGGGGACTAACACGAATATGAATGTCGATCTAGCGTCACAAAGTGTAAAGTCCAGCACCCAAGCACAGAATGTTTATGTGATGCGATCAGCAATGGATAGACCGTGCTTTAATGGGAGTGACGATGAAAATCCGATGAAATTTCTTAGGAAAGTTAGGAAATACATTAGTGCGATAGGTTCAGAACACAGAGCAGTAGATATAGCGTTTGAATGCTTGACTGGTCCAGCAATAACGCGAATGAGCTTGTACAACGGTTGGGAAAATCTTGCGGCATTTGAAAGGGATTTTCTTAAAGAATATTGGGGCGAAATTCAACAGAGTAAGGTCCGCTATGGTTTAGTGTATTCAAAGTGGAATGAGAATAGCGGAATATCAATGGCGGACTATTTTGCCGAACATCTAGAACTATCACGTATGCTGTCAACTCCGTTGACGGAAAGCGATGTAGTAGACGGAGTTATGAGGCATTTTCCGGGTGACGTGTTGCGACAGTGGTCGTTCACTGATCGGGGAAATAGAACCGTGTTAGCCGCGTTAGATTTTTTACGAAATATCGAATTGACGACGGGTGAAATTTTGCCGAGACAGATGGTAACACGTGGCAACTTTAATAATAGGCGTGCGTATACATGGCGGAGGGGTAGTACCAGCAGACATGAGCCACCTATTACGGCAGTGATACAACGAACAACTCCAAGAGGTAATGCACGGAGTCGCGGAATCAGACGACGTGTTATGCGAGCGTCTTATCGCGGGGTCTATAATAGGACTGCGACGTCTTTGCCTGCTATTAAATGGCAAAGAGCTACATCGACTAGCGTATCAAATACTGAAGCGGGAAACGATAATAATCACACGGGAAACGGTGTCACGTCGGATTCTTAGGCCTCGATAATTCGACTAAAATGCTTAACAAAGAGGTTCATTCGGGTAGCGGTATTAGGAACGCATATAACTATATGTTAAAGACAGGCTGGCAGCCAGGTAAAGGGTTAGGACGTGAGGAGAGCGGCATTACACGACCTATTAATGACGACCATAAGGAGAATGAATGGGAATTAGCAAATCAAATCAGAATATTACTGAACAGTAGAAGTCGTGATGTGGTTTTATGCACTGAACGAGGTATGCCATGTCTTTGGTGCGATTCGCGACAAAAACGTATGTTAGGTACTATATTTAGCGACGATGATTTTTACGAGGATCAGTCGGAGAAGTTGTTAGGTTTACCGTGCTTACCGGAGATTAATGTGAAAGTTTATGGGCGCGAATGTAAGGGATTAATTGATACGGGAAGTCAAGTAACATGCATTTCACACGAGTTGTATGATAGCATCAGGTTAGCTGTAGGCGAGTTAGCGGAAATACCCATACCAGCGTTACAAATACAAGGCGCATTCGGTTCGAAGAGTGAGAAAGTGACTAAGCTAATTTTGATAGTTATAGAGTTAGGCGAGCTTGAAGTTGAGACACCGATACTAGTATTAAAGAGGTTACCTCGATCATTAATATTAGGTTTTGATTGGTTGCAACGTATGAAGGCGAGTATAACATGTGGGCCAAACAAAAGTCTTACCGTAGAACATTTAGGAATTCATTCAAAAATAAAGTTGGGCGCAGTTTCTGTAAACAATAGCGCGTGCCAAACAATTACTTATTTGTTGAACGGAATTATGGCAGGCCATAAAGTTGGGACAGCCGCGGCGTGTGCCACAGAACAAGAGATTGAATTTTATGTAGACTCAATGGCGTTGAATACTGAACAAAAAACGTTGTTATTGTCAGTATTACAATGTAATAGGGAAGTATTTTCAATTCACCCGGGGCGTACGACAAAGTACACACATACAATTCAAATGAAAGACCCCACACCATTTTTAAAAAGGAGTTATCCAATCGCATATGCACATCGCGAAAAGGTGAAGGCGCGGATAGATGAATTGGAAAACTTAGGTATAATTAAGCGTGAAAGTACGCCATATAGTAGTCCGCTTACATATACATTAAAACGAGATGGGAGCGTTAGAATTTTATTAGACGCGCGCGAATTAAATTCACGTATGGTCGGTGATATCGAAACGCCACCATTAACATCGGAGATATTACAATCGTTCCACGGGGTTAAATATATAAGTATACTTGATTTGAATAATGCATACTATCAAATAAATCTTAGTAAAGATTCTACTAAATTTACGGGTTTTACTTTCATGGGAAAATCATATACTTATGCGGTTTTACCACAGGGTTTAAAGACGTCAGTAGCGAGTTTTACGCGAGCAATGGATATCATACTAGGGCCCGAAATAAGGTCATTTTGTCTTAATTACTTAGATGACTTATGCGTATTTACAACCGGGACTTTGGAAGATCACATTGGTCACATAGATGCAGTACTAAAGCGATTAAAGGAGGCTAACTTGACGTGTAGTCTTGTTAAATGTAGATTTTGCAAAAGGAGGTTAAGTTGTTAGGTCACATAGTTACA
Organism: Hypsopygia costalis; assembly: GCA_937001555.2. Taxonomy (NCBI): domain Eukaryota; kingdom Metazoa; phylum Arthropoda; class Insecta; order Lepidoptera; family Pyralidae; genus Hypsopygia; species Hypsopygia costalis. Next base: position 1,199,607 of record OW443325.2, read on the forward strand.
ATCGATGGTATAAAAATGGACCCGGATAAAACGGAAGCTATAAGGGAATATCCAACACCTAAGTCGGTTAAGCAAGTTAGGGCATTCTTAGGATTGATAAATTACTTTAGGAAATTTGTGCATAAATACGGAGAATTAACGCGACCATTATGTAATCTGTTGAAACAAAACATTGCATGGAGATGGGATACAAAATTAGATGAATGCTTTCAACAAATTAAATCACGATTCATTGACACAGTAATGTTAGCGCACCCCGATATAAATAAACCGTATTATTTGCAAACGGACAGTAGCGCCATCGGCGTGGCAGGTTATGTGTATCAATTATCGGATCAGGCCGAACCACTAATTATAGGGTTCTGTAGTAAAGCATTAACTGAAGCTGAAATGAAATGGACTGTATCTGAACAGGAGTTTTGGGCAATTATTTACTGTCTTAAGAAATTCGAGACATACTTACGCGGAGCGAAACTAATAATTCGAACTGATCATAAAAGCCTAAGCTTTCTATACTCATGGAAGCTATTAAGTGCGCGAATGATGAGGTGGGCACATTACATAGGTCAATTTGATTACGTCATCGAATATGTCAAAGGACAAACGAATGTAGTAGCAGATATATTATCGCGAAATTTACCTGGCGGAAGCGATAACCAATCTACGCGAACTGTATGCCCTCAGTTACAGATGTTTAAAGCCAGTAATCAAATTCAGATAATAGAACAACTCAAGTCAATTAAAGTTTTACAACGTTCGGATGAAAGGTTGAATACAACAATAAAATATCTGATCGAAAACGATAAAGTAACAGGAGAAAAGAGCAAATTTCGGCACTATAAATTGATTAACGATATTTTGTACTACGAGTCGCCGAAAACAAAGAAATCTTTAATGGTCATACCTGATAGTTTGAGAGACGGGTTAATCAAGAATGTTCATGAAGAATTAGGTCATTACGGTCGGTCGAAGGTATGTTATGCGATGAAACCTCGATATTATTTTCCACATATGTCACGAGAAATAAACAGAGTAATAAAATGTTGTGACTTGTGTCAGAAAGCTAAACACGATCTAGCGACTTATGTAGGACCGAGTAAAGCGGTAATTGCACAGGTCATAGGCGAGTTAGTGTTCGCAGACTTGTATGGGCCACTTCCGGCGGGGAAATACGGCATGAAATATATATTAGTTATGCAAGATGCGTTTAGTAAACTCATAAAGTTGTATCCACTTAGGAAGGCGACCGGTGGAGGTGTTCTTAAGGGTATAAAGTGCTTTCATCAGGAAATCACTATAAGCAAGGTTGTCACTGATTCGGGAACACAATTTACGTCAAACAAATGGGAACGTGGTTTAGATGAATTAGGAATTAAATATTCACATACGTCAATACGTAATCCGCGTCCAAATTCAACAGAACGCGTGAACAGAGAGCTAGGAAGACTATTTAAGAGTTATTGTCATAAATCTCACCGAAGTTGGGTGGATATCGTCCCGCGAATAGAGAAATGTTACAATAATCTTGTTCATAGTAGTACAGGCTTCACGCCAATGGAACTTGTCAAGGGTCAGTCAATTGTGTTATCTACAGATAAATGGATAATAGGTAGATCGACTGATGGTCGAAACACAGGTCAGATCGACGAGCTTCAGAAACAAGCTCGGATAAATATTGGAAAATCCGCGACATTACGAGAACAATCGTATAATCGTTGCCACAAAATTATACAATTTCACATAGGTGATTGGGTCAAATTGAGGTCATTATCGAAATCAGATGCGGAAAAGAAGTTGACTAGGAAATTCGCTCTAAGTTACGAAGGGCCATATAAAATTGGTGCAGTTCCTTATCATAATGTATATACTTTAGTAAGGCCAGATACGGGTTCGATTAAGGGGAATTATAATGCCATTCATCTAACAAGATACTATTATGGCAAGTAGAATAGAATAGGATAGTTCATGTAGGTTATACCTAGAAAGTGTAGATTGTACGTAGTATTGTAGATATAGATTGTAATTGTAGGCTAGTGCTTAGGAGTTAAGGAAAAAAAAAAAATTTTTTTTGCTATAAAACATGAATTGAGGTCATTATCGAAATCAGATGCGGAAAAGAAGTTGACTAGGAAATTCGCTCTAAGTTACGAAGGGCCATATAAAATTGGTGCAGTTCCTTATCATAATGTATATACTTTAGTAAGGCCAGATACGGGTTCGATTAAGGGGAATTATAATGCCATTCATCTAACAAGATACTATTATGGCAAGCAGAATAGAATAGGATAGTTCATGTAGGTTATACCTAGAAAGTGTAGATTGTACGTAGTAAGGTTGTAATTGTAGGTTAGTACTTAGGAGTTAAGAAAAAAAAATACCATAAAGAGTAGTAATAAGTAACAAGGCGGTGTAAATATTTCATTTTGTTCGGGAGATAGTTAGGTAGTTCTGAATAGTGAAATTGCGTCATGCGACCAATCACATAGACACATTTTCAGAGGGGAGGATGTGACGGCAGACTATCAGCGTGAAATATTATATTGAGGGTTCAGACATGTGGCGATCTAATGTCCTGCTTGCAAGCAATAATTTGAATTTATGTGTTTGAGAATTGATGTGTTGAGACAAAAGACCCCAGCTCTTTTGTCAAACGGCCGAAGCCAGCTATCGTACAAAAAAAGGGATATTTATGGAGTTGGTTTCAAATATCTATGCTTTAAATGGGATAGTTCGAGAAAGTTGTTGCGTTGAAATAACATGTCGAACGGTTAAAACAATGGTTTCTGGGAACAAAAGGCGAGGTGCCTTTTTGTAGACGCATACATCGGTTGGGACTTGGAGACGCGAATATTCAATATAATGAATTGGGGATAGTTAGTCGTTTTCTTGCCACGAACGCGCGCGGTACTATTGAGATCCACCGAAAAGGGTCGAGCCTTAGCCAGGCACTGTGACTGAGTGTGTTCCAGCGAAAAGCAGCTCGGAGAGATTCTCTTCGGCCACTCTGCACCCTACCAGCCAGCGTCGAGATTGCAGCTAAGATTTTAATTGCTAGCTTGTAAATTAATCAAAGTCTCCAAAACGCTTTGTTTAGGAGTATAAAAGATTCACTTTTCTATTGGGCTTCTCCCCGGTGATAGTTGGGTAAGCTGGAAGTCAATCCCAGGCGGTTGGGATGGGTTTCCAGCCGAGGGAGTGCTTGTGAGTCGGAAGGATTGCAGGATCGATTAACTTCGAGGTTTATCGATTTTGTTGTCCTAGACGCGGAGTGGAACTATCACCGGGAAATAGATAATATTTTCCGTAAATACGCCTTGCTTATTATTTTATGTCTTCACTATATATTGATTTGTGTGTATTAACCTGTGTAACTTTTCAGCGGCGTGACTAATAATACATGTATATAATTAACTTAACTGTGTGTCTTATCTTCCAGACATTATTGTATATTAATATTGTGTACTAATCGTGTATCATTTCAGCCGCGTGATCATATTCGGTTTATTCGACATATGTGTATATTTCAGCAAATGTGATCATAATTGTGTGTATTTAACCGTGTACTTTTCCAGCAGAATTAAGTCATTTTAAATAGGAGTTAGGGCGAAAAATCTAGATCACTGAAAGGGGAAAATCCTAATTACACATTAGGCTACGGACGGTCGCTACAGGGGGGTTACCGTTACACCATACAAAGTGTTCCTACTATAGTCGAATGTCATAACAGCAAAGATGGCGAACCTACCTATCAATAGTGTCATTGTCACAAAGAATCGACGTCATATTTGTTGGTTGTCAAATCTCTCAGAAGTGACATAGAAATGACACAATACTAATAGACATCAAGAAAGGAGTTGAAATATGTAGTGACTGTTTATGGTAAATCATTCTTTGTACAGTACTTAAGAATAAATAATAGAAATTTGTAAATTTCATAAATACTCGGATTGTAAATTACAAAAATGATTGCAGAAAATGTAACCAGTGTCAGCAATGCGAATAGACCAGAAAATGGGGGCTGAACGCAGAACGAGGTTTGTGGATTCACATAGAGTTGTATAACTTTGCATATGGTAAGACCTACATCACATTATATAGGTCTGTCATGTTAACCAAGGTGATACCTATTACAAAATAAAACGAATCCTCATTATTTTCCGAAGTACCTAAATCTGTAATTTTAATATAATCATATTTTATCATTTAGTCATAAATTTATTTGGCGAGAACTTTCTTTACTGAAGTCTAAAGGGCTGCCAGGTTTTTATATCGACATCATCCGAGACATGTACCGAAATTCCAAATCCATAGTTTAGACCTCTGTCGGAGAGGAGAGACAAAATTCCCATTAACGTCGGTGTCCTCCAGCGATCAGTCTTACTCTGTTTTTGTTCATATTAGGCATATTCTTATATATTAGACATTTGTGGTTTCTTATATATTAGACGAATTGTCAAGTAGTATCATGGATCCACATGGACCAGGAGGCTTACCGCCGAAGCTGAAGCCGATTACCATCGAATATTTTGATTCCAAAAATAGGTCATACGTTTAAGTTATTGACAAGCATATTCAACTTAGTCCCTAGCTCCAGAGTTACTGTCAGTTAAGCTAAACACAAGTATCATACTTCTAAGTTGAAGTTTGATTTTCGTGATCAGAAACACCGGTGGGGATCGTCTTCAGCTTAGCCGTCGTAGGTGTCCATGTATGCTGATATAATTGCACTGGCGGATGCGGATAGAGGGCAGTTGGTGCGATGAGTGAATTAATGGAAGAGGTCACTTGAGAACTATGGGCTGAATCCGAATACGGGAAAGATCGAGTACTTGGGCTGAAAACAACAGATCCCCGAACGACCGTGCACATAAGGATATGGTCGAATGCACGGACAGTTTAAGTACTTGGGTTCTGTTCTTCGATCATCGGATGGCATCGACTGCGAGATTTCAGTAGCTTGGACTAAGTGACTTGAGGTAACCAGTGTCATCTGTGACTAGGGATTACAATCCCGCAAAGCGGGATCCCGCATTCCCGCGGGATCACGATGCTTTAATTAATCCGCGGGATCCCGCACATTCAAAGGGCGGATCCGCGGATTCCGCAAATAAAGAATTTGGCGCTAAAATTAAGTAAATTTTTATTTAATTCCAAAATCCAAAAAAGTACGATGAAGAAACCAAAAATACAGATCGTACATATACATTCTTCATGCCAAGAAAATTTGCAATACTTACGCTTAGAAATAAATAAAATTATAGAAAAAGTCGTAGTTCAAGACGATGAAATATATGCAGATGACGTCTTAGAAAATACACCTATAGCTAGAACATCTGCTACTGATACAAATCCTACTCTAACGCTAAAAGAAGAATAATAAAAAAGCTTCTAAAAGAAAAAAGAAAAAAACCAGACATTGTTGTCTGGCTTTTTCATTCATTTGACATTCGTGGTATTAGACGAATTGTCAAGTAGTATCATGTATCCACATGGACCATCTCTGTGCGCTGGGTCGACGGGTGTTCATGTATGCTGATATAATTGCACTGGCGTGCAAAACAACAGACCCCACGACCGTGCACATAAGGATATGGTCGAATGCACGGGCGGTTTACTATACTTGGGATCTGTTCTTCGATCATCGGATAGCATCGACTGCGAGATTTCAGTAGCTTGGACTAAGTGGCTTGAGGTAATCAGTGTCAACTGTGACTCCAAAATTTCGCCAAGTTGAAAGGACAAATCTAAAAATCCAAGATATTAGACTTTTTATTAAAGTTAGTAAATGATCGCCAAAACTTGAGCGACACGTACAGGTGTTGTCTTTCATGGAGTTGAAAATGCTGCGCAGTATGCGCGAGGTTTCGTAAAAGGACCGGGTCAGGAATTCTCGCACATGGCAAGCCAACTGCAAGAGCGTCATTTCAGCTGGTATTGTCAAATTTTATGGAAAACGGCAAGTGAGGAAACAAATGTCTTGCAATGGCACATCCTCCAGATTCGGGCACACAGGGTAGGCTCTTCTTAAAGAGATACAGATCTTAGATCGTATATCTTTATTAATTAGATAGATGTAGGTGAAACAAAGTTCACCGGGTCATCTAGTTATAAAATAAAACTTACTTACTAAGACTAACTTTTGCCGGCGGCTTCGCCCGCGTTTACGAAAAAGTATTTTCATTTTTCTAGTTAATATCGGGCTTATGGCACTCACAAATAATGTGGCTTTCTACTGGTAAAATAATTTTTAAAATCGGTTCCGTAGATCCAGAGATTACCCCCTACAACCTTACAAACTTATATTATAAAATAAAAGTAGCCTAAGTTACTCTTTATTACATCAGCTTAAAATCGGTCCAGCCGTTTCAGTGATTAGCCGGAACAAACAAACAGACAGACAAAATTTGTAAAAAAAGTTATTTTGGTATATGTACCGTGTATACATCCATGTGTATTTTAGTAAAAACGGTTATTTTAATATTACAATATTTTGTGTCTGAGATTGAGACGTCTCTTGGAGACGTGTCCAAGAGACGTCTCAATCTCAGACACAAAATAATTGGTGTAGACTGAACTTAGGCCAGCTGAATCCTTCAAATACACAAGTATGTGCGTTTACTGCAAAAAAAAGTCCCCATTTCCTAGATTGGAAGGTACTCCCCTTACTATTAGCTCCAGCATTGGTATCTTGGGTGTTGACATATCCAGTGATGTACAGTTCCGTGGTCACTTGGAGTGCAAGGCCAAATTGGCTTCTAGGAAAATTGGCATCATCTGTGAAGCCAGAAGGTATTTTACACTACAGTTTGGTAGGTAATGTTTCAATACAAAACGATAAATTCAGGATCAATTGTTTCATTTATGTAAATATGAACAATTTGCCAACATATTCATTTATACTGAAACACTACAAATGGCCGTATACATCCAATCGTATCGCATTCACATCGACCGTTTTGTCTACGTCGAGAACTGAAGTGTAGCTCTTGGAATTTCAATTTGGCCGCCCTTACAGCGGGATCAAATAAATATTCTATGGAGACTCGTTATTGCAGCCTGCGAAACAAAAAACCCGAATTGTTTTAATAATATATGAAGAATTCAAGCGAAGTGTAAATATATAAGTATTTTGGTGAACTTTTTAATAATTTCATGAAGTAATGAATTGCTACTTTAAACAAATCATCATCATCATCATCATTGTTGGATATAAGCCTTGCGCAATGCTTTCCACAAGATACGATCCTCCGCCTTCCGCATCCAGCCGCTTCCATCCGTTTTCTTAAGGTCATCGGACCATCTAGAAGGAGGGCGCCCAACGCTTTGTCGTCCTACGCGCGGCCTCCACTCTAATACCTTCTCTTGTCGAAATTCATCCCCAGCCCCACGATCGAGATGCAACATTGAGATCGGTCAACATCCGACCGAGATCCTACAGCGATTCAGACATTATGACCACATCGTTGGCAAAACGAAGGTGTGAGATGTACTCGCCATTCACACTGACGACGCCCCGATTTTTTCAGTCCAGCGTTTTAAATAAATAAATAAAATAAAATATTTGTTTATTTTGGCAACGCGGGCTCATTTGTTAGTAACAATTTGTCATACAAGCTAATATTAGTAATTATTATTATTTAAATAGTTGTCTTGGCCAACTTGCCAGAATATTATAAATATTTTGAAAAAAGGAAAAATTCACCTGCCCCCCTAGGTGGGATTTGAAGTTCCCACCTAGGGGGGGTAGGATCGAGAGGTCGTGGGTTCAAATCACCTAGGTGATTTGGACAGGTTATTTTTTCCATTTTTCAAAATATTTATAATATTAAGTAGTAAAAATTAAACATTTTGAAACTGATTATCTAACAAATTTTGTGACCTTTATGTTCCAGAGGCATTACAGCCACCTAGTTAGCTCTGTCTAACAAGCACACTAATTAAGTGTTCTAGCATAGGCGAATCAAGTTTATCGATTTAATGTCTTCAATATACTCTTGGAGCTACCACGCGTTACCATCTAGTTAAATTGCAAATTCGGAGCATTGTCCAACTGTACTGTTGAACGTTGTATTCAGCCAGTCGCCTAAACGAAGTTTAGACTTGTGGTTGAATATCGTTGTTCAATGAAACAGCTAGCCATTCAATTGTATAGCTAGTTCTTGTTTATACTACGACGGGTGGCAGACATGCATATGGCCCACCGGATTTGAAGCGTTAAGAGTGACCATATCAACGCTAGCAACATAAAATATTAGCTAGCGATAGCGCAGAAAGGAAGGAGATGCTCCGTTGCCAACGCAGCATCTCCTACCTTTCTGACCTCACTCGCAGGAACACAAAAACCCTCAAGGGAATTGTTATTTGGTTGCGGTATTCTGTGAGGTGGAGGTGCATTCCCCAATCGGTTAGCTTACAATTATGCTCCCTACCTCTGTTTTAGCCAGAGCTTCGTTTGTCAGTCAGCAGGGTGCAACGGGTGCAGGTGAAGTTAGTTGACTTTTGTTCAAAGATGTTGATGAACCTCTTACACCCCATAAAATATTTTAATAGCTACGACATATACACAAGTTATAAAACTTACATAGCATTGGATACAAGTGAGCGGCGGGTCCAAACCGCACCGTCAAATAAAATAGATTTGCGTCGAAGACCGAGTATAATATTCGTAAAATCCCGATTATTACCTGTCCCCGTTTCTACGGTGACCAAAGGATACTACTACATTTCAACTATAAGTTATTTCGTCAAATTTTCATCCCCACGACTGTTCCCTTGATTTGTCTGACCTTCGGCGTGTATTATCCCTAGATACTATGGATTTTCGTTATAAATGCACTCGAAGCGTGAAATTGAGGTTTGTCCTATACTTTCGACATTCAGCAATGCTATCCAAATTTAATTTAACTTATTTATTATTTTGCAATACTTATGTTGTATACGAGTATAATAAGAAAAGAAAAGTTATTTTTATACTGTTACTTTATATTTACCTATGTATTAAAATAACATCAAAATTAAATACCTGATACCTTATTACGAAAAGTATATTCAAAATAAATTGTAATTGTTGTATTATTTGATTATTAAAAAAAACATATTGGCAAGTTTCTTTCAAACATTTCTTCGCCAATGGTCAATACCAAAAGGCACTTAGACACGTCTTACACAATTTATCTGATAAATTGTGTAAGACGTGTCTAAGTGCCCACAAGGGCCCAATGGCTGAATAAATAATTTCATTTCATTGAGGGTCCTATGTCATTCGAAACGAAAACGCAAAGTTTTGGCCGAAATGTCGGTTTTTGTTTTTTTTGTAACTGTCTATGATAAAATAAATATCATTGTTTGGCATTTATTGTGTCATTTAGACAATAAATAAAGCCGTAGCAAATCAAAAAGTCATATGAAATTCGTAATCGAAATTTTCATTTGGAAATATCCTATTTTTTTTTATATGTGAGGGGTAAACGAGTATGTGGGTCACCTGATGGAAAGCAATCACCACCGCCCATGGAGATCACCAAGGGGTCGCCGTACTGTTGCCAACCTCTACTCCTTCCTTTCTTTCTGATGACCTCGCTCACTCGCAGGAACACAACAACCCTCAAGAGAATTGTTATTTGACTGCGGTATTCTGTGAGGTGGAGGTACTTCCCCAGTCGGGCAGCTTAAAAAATACGATATGTCCTACGTCTCTTTTTGCCAGAGCCTCGTTTGTCAATCAGCCGAGGAGCACCACGTGCAGGTGAGGTTAGCTTAGGTTCAAAGATATTGATGAACCACTTACATCCCCAATTTTTTAGAAAAAAAATGTTAGAAATGTAGTTAATTGTACGTTGTAATTACCCACCACAGTAAACTACACAAATTCGAGCCACGGTTCGAGTTCAACGGCGGCCTGAAAGGATATTTTCGCAGGTGAAATCACATTCAGCAGTTAATGAACAAAGTTTGAGTATTGACGGCGGCACTGTTTACAAAAGTAGGTCATGAAGTGTTTCAGCAACGGAACTGAAATATTAAACAACTTGAACTGCGCGCTGACGTAAGAATTTGATCAAAATACAAATTGAAAATACAAAAAAGCTGCACCACGTAAATGAAACGTTCGTAACTATAAAAAAAAATGTACAAAAAAAAATCACTTGCTTCCTATGTGATAGATAATGTATAAATAATTTACGAAAATTTAAGGTCGACTTACCGTAAACAATAAGAATATTTGATTGATGTAGGTTTTTTTTTTTTTGATATGGAAACTTTGGTCCAAAAATAAAATGATTGCAAAGCTTTCGATTCTTTACTAAATGGTAAAGTCACAGAAATAAAAAAACTGTTTTTTGATTTCTGTGGGTAAAGTAATCGTTACAAACACTTAGTGATCACATTTAACAACTCATTAAAGATGCACGCTAAATAATTATTTAGCTAATTTTCGTAAGTTACAACAAAAAATTGCAAATACACTATTATTTTATAATTATTTTAAATAATTATTTACCATATACAAACCTGTTTTATAACATATGTAGTGCTAGTGAGAAGTAAAACATTTTTTTTGCCGCGTAACAGAAGAAATGCATTAATAATCTGAAGACCAATAAATACATATTTTTTTGCTGCTCCATCATCTAAATACTGATCACCATTTATCTAACATGTTCATTGAAAACGTTACGATTAGCCCAAAATACGATATATCTCTCTCCTCTATAAGTTGGTGAGAAGTTAGGTATCCTGCAGAATCCATGTGATGCTGCAGCCATTTTGAAACTACAATGCCATAGCCAGACTAACTTTTACATAAATACATGTGCTAACTTGTATATTTAAACTTATACCACTTCATTTTGTGTCAGATGTTAAAAATTGTAACTCACTTCACAATTGTTTTCGAGAAATCGCTAAGGCGTGAAATGAAACTAAAAAAAAAAATACTTGTCTTTTAAAAGTGGCTGAAATTCGCGGTCCAAGTACACAGAACGTACGTTCTTCAGTTTCATTACTGAAAAAAAACTCTACAGCTGCAAAAAGGTCAAGAAAACATTAAAACAACATAAAGCTTGAAAATTATACAGTAAAGTTGCCAGATAAGTGAAAATTCACTCAAAATGTAATACAGCTTTGTGGAGATTGTACTTAAGGTCTCTTAGAGGCAGATTAAGATTTCATACGAAGATAAACGTCAATTAAGATATGGGAACTGAGTATAAAATTACAAATTTTGAGAGTGCCCGTGGAGTAATTTATTATTTGAATATTTTATAATGAATAATACCCAAGAGTGGGAAACCAGACGAACTTTTAAAAGTTTTATAAATAATTTAGTATTTTTCTAGGGTCCGAAAAGGATCTTGGCATAAAACATTATAACGTGGATATTGATGACACGAAAATTCCCATCTGCCCTACGTGGGACACACATGTGGGGACAAATGAATACTGCCAAATTTAGCATGTATTTAAAGGGTTATATATCTTTTTTGTATACAAAACAAATATACGGCCCCCATTATATTTTTTTTTTGTCATACAGTAGACAAACAAGCAAGCGGGCCACCTGATGGAAAGTGGTCACTGCCGCCTATAAACATTAGTAACACAAGGGGTGCTACCAATGCGTTGTCCACTAAGGAGTTGGAGGAAGGGAAGGAAGGAAGGAGGGGATAGGGAAGGAGTTGGGCTTCCGGATCTCTCACTCACCGAACGAAACGCATTGCTGCTTCACGTCGATATTCTGTGAGAGGGTGGTACCTCCCCGGTCGAGCAAGCCCATTTCATAATTGCTCTACCACTCCAAATATAACAGTTAAACGCTTGCAATTTCAAAGAGATTACTCGCGCTGGCACCTGCAGCATCCCCTCACATTTGGGACCCTACCGCCGAAGCTGAAGCTGATTACCATTGGATTTTTTGAATGCGAAATTCAAACTTCACCTTAGATTTATGGTACTTGAGTTTTGCTTAGCTGGTCGCAACCCTGGAGCTCTACAGACTGAGTTGTAGAAATGTAGATGTTTGTCAATAACTAAAACGTAAGAACTATTTTTTAGAACCAAAATATTTCATGATAATCGGCTTCAGATTCGGCGGTAGGGGCCCCTGGTAAGTTCACTAATAGGAACAATTAGTAATTAGCATAATGGAGGATATTCAATAATAATTAGTAGTAGTAGTGGGGTGTAAGTGGTTCATCAACACCTTTGAACCAAAACCAACTTCACCTGCACGCGGTGCACCCTGCTGACTGACAAACGAAGCTCTGGCGAAAAGAGAGGTAGGGAGCGTAATTGTAAGCTACCCGACTGGGGAATGTACCTCCACCTTACAGAATACCGCAGCCAAATAACAATTCCCTTGAGGGTTGTTGTGTTCCTGCGAGTGAGTGAGGTCACCAGAAAGGGAGAAAGGAAGGAGATGCTGCGTTGACAGCGGGGATGGCGGCGCGCGAGCGATATTTTATGTTGCGAGCGTTAATATGGCTATGGCAACCGCTTCACATCAGGCGGGCCGGATGCTTGTCTGCCACCCGACGTAGTATAAAAAAAAAAAAAAAAAAAATAAAAAATTGGCTTTAAGTTACAAGTTAGTTAAGTAGTAATTAATAATCATAAAGCGCAAATAAGTTAAAAGACGCAGATTATGAGAGTTTTTCATAGCTTCATATTTTAAATAACTCAGTGATTCATTCAATCCAGGAAGAGCCGCTCCAGCTTATTTAGATCTTCGTTAAGATCAAGATAACACACATCCTATAATCGATTAATGGGAAAATTTGGGACTGAACCGATGCGTCTTGTGTAGCAATGGGTAGAAAGTTCGTGTATCGATTCTGAAATCTCAGTGTGAATATGTGACTCACTTCAGTGAGCTGTGAGCTCCAACTCAATGTACAGTCAACGTACAAAATAAAATTTTTAACAGTTGTACTAAAAGGAATAATAAAATTATTAAATGAGATAGCTCAAATAGAACCAACGTCTATTTTCGCACGTCTTATTACGCATTTACCGCGAACTACCCACAAGAATTTCATGGAGCAACACGATAGCGGCGATACGCAAATTGCAATTATTTTACGTGCCCTAAACGAGGCTTCATCCTCGCCCCGTTAGTCAAGTGATTGAAATAAAAAGCTCATATGTAACGGCAGTAAAAAATTGCTACAAAGCGCTTACTCAATACCTACGCATTTATACATACTGTATGCAAAGACAGGAAAAGAACGTGAACACAGAAGAAGGCATTTTATTTATTTATTTATTTAAACTTAATTAAGCACAAATTAAGGGTACATAGGCGGTCTTAATGCTAAAAGCATTCCCTACCAGACAACCTTTGGGAAGAGCAGATATGCACGAATGTGGCATAAAAAATAAATTAACAACAATATTTTTATGGTATAGTACAACAGAAAATATACATACATACACATTACTTAAATACAAAATATATAATACATATAAAATAATATAAACATACATATACCTACATATGAATAGGTGGATGATTCTGATGAGTTTTGGAAAATTGTCCAAGAGATATGCATGAACTTTATTTTGAAGATAAGTTTATTCGCAATTCTTCTGATGCATTTTATCTACAAGTAGTAGATAAAATGCCTTCTTCTGTGTTCAATAATTATTTTTCATTAGCTCTATCTTGTGGTGACAGTGCATCAGCCTTGCGGTGATTGACTGAATACCTTGCTTCCTTTTTGCCACAATGGAGGCAGGTTTTGGGGTGTAAGTGGTTCATATCATCTTTGAACCAAAGCCAACTTCACCTGCACGCGGTGCACCTTGCTGACTGACAAACGAAGCTCTGGCGAAAAGAGACGTAGGCGCTCCCTATTTACAACGTAATTGTAAGCTACCCGACTGGGTATACCGCAGCCAAATAACAATTCCCTTGAGGGTTGTTGTGTTCCTGCGAGTGAGTGAGGTCACCAGAAAGGAAGGAGATACTGCGTTGGTAGCGGGGGTGGCGGCCCGCGAGCGATATTTTATGTCGCGAACGTTAATATGGCACGGCATGACACATCATGCGGGCCGTATGCTTGTCTGCCACCCGTCGTAGTATAAAAAAAAAGGTAGAGCGTAGAGCGCATCTATAGAAGGTATAATTTGAACAAAAAAATCCGACTCCAAACATTACACTACATTTATGGATGTAGATATAGGCTGATGATGATGATGAAAACAATAAGGGACAATCTGAAGGCATACTCTTTCAAATAAAAAAAGTTTTTTTGCAAATCGGTTTATAGATAACGGGAGTAATTTAGTAACAAACATTTAAAAAAAGCCGAATGGAGAACCTTCTCCTTTTTGGAGTCTGTTAAAAACATCTTAGTTTTAATCAGTAGTTTATTTCAGGCAAGGAAGAGAAAATAATTTATTCGCGGTCACGGCGAGACGCTCAGTGCATGAGCGCTCCGTAGTCTATCTTTCTGAACCACGAAAAAAAGCAAGGGTACACAGAAGCTGCGAATCGTCGAGGAAGATTCTAGCGAGGAGGAGAAAGGTGAAACCGAGACCGTGAAAATCTGTTCACCGACGGAGAGCCGGTTTCATCAGCCTCTAGCAGTTGAGGAAGAGAATCTCGTTAAAAAAATAACCATTAATATCGACATATCGTATATCTCCCGTTACAACACTGGTCGAGGAGGGTGGAAACATAGGGATTCCGAAAAAGAAAGTTCTTCGGGAAAAGCACTGACGAGTCGTACATTGAGCTGCCGCATTTACCGCGAGCTTGTCATTGGATTGGAGAAAGAGATTTTGTGGTTTTTAGTCGGTATGGCTGTCACGTCTCTTGTGGTTATGCAAATAGGGTGCTCGCAAAGCGTGGCAGCGTCGACTTAGGTTTAAACCTTCAACCTACACTATTTCTGATTTCGTGCTACTAGACAACCCTAACTCAACTGAAAAAAATGGTTGTCTGTAAAGTCACTGTCCGGGCGATAAATTTACGTGACAACGTCATAACAAAACATCGGCCGATGGATTGGAAGAGAGATAGATGCGTCACAAGCTCTCGCTTGCACGGTCGCCTCAGGCGGAACGTGACAATGAGTCATGCTTCTTCATGCGTGCAGCCGCGGTTCATCGATTTATAATACCTTACCACGTTAAAAATATTTTTCACCTCAAAATATCAAGATAGTTTGGATCACTACACCTTGCCTAGACAAACGCAGTCATTCCATATAATGCCTAGACATTGTATAGATTTGCATAAGCATATGCTTAGGCAAATCTAAGACGTAACATTACAGATACATACTAATGTAAATTATTTTATATATTGCCTGTGTAGTATAAATGTATAGAATGTTCTATACATATACTGATTTACAAACTATGGCGGTAAAGACCTATTGTGTTGAAATTGAATATTAATTAAATTCTAACTAGCTTCTATCGTCTATTCGGATATTATGTATATGGTGGAAACGATCACTGATCTCAAAAGGTTATTTTATAACCTATACGAAATTGAAAGTGTCTCGAGCTCTATCAAATGGTATCAATAATAGATTACTTCAATATTATAAATGTGAATGTTAGTTTGTTTGTTACGCTTTCACGCCGCACGAATATTGATTTATAATAAAGATAGCTTCGTTGAGTTGTACATAAATACATTTTTTTGTAAATGCATACATATAAAACATAGAAAACACCAAGACTAAGACAAACAGACATGTTAGCACACAAGAGCTTGTTTGTTTTGTGCAGGGATCTCGAATCCGTGACATCGGAGTGAAGCACCGGGCTCGGCAAAATTTTGTAAAATATTTATTTACTTACTTGCTCCATTTGACCGCATACAACGAATAGCTGTTCGAATTGTCGGTGACCCAATAATTTCTGATGTGCTGGAGTCTTTCTCTACACGCAGAGATGTTGCATTTCTTTACGTTCTATATAAATTATACCACGGGGAGTGCTCGGATGAGCTATTTGATTTGATACCTGCCGCTGAGTTCCACTATCGTACACTTCGCCAAAAATTGAAATTCCATGCACATCATCTTGATATTTGGCGATCTACTACAGTACGGTGTTTAAGACATTTTCTACCACGAACTGTGAAGTTGTGGAATCAACTTTCCTCAGCGGTATTCCTAAATAAGTACGACATGGGGGCCTTCAAGAACAGTCAATATTTCCCTTAAAAGGCTGGCAACGGATCGGCGACCCCTTGGTGTTGCTGATTTCTATGGGCGATGGTGATTGCTTTCCATCAGGTGACCCACATGCTCGCTTGCCCCCCTCTCATATTAAAAAAAAACTTTTGTTATAGTATATTTAAACTATCATAGGCTCACATGAGATATATCGATCACAGCTAATTGTATATTTAAACTATCATAGGCTCACATGAGATATATCGATCACATCATAAACCGGCCCAGCGTGCGGGTTCGAGTCTCGCCCTATTTGCGAGTATTAATTCCGGCCCACTGCCCGCCCATACATCAAACCCATGTAGCTAATACATAAAGTTATACTCGGTAAATGGGTAAAGGGCGAAGTTCGAAAATAGGGTAAAGAGAATTTTAAAGGTACCGATATCTACTAGACGCGTGTAAAACTAGCACCTCATATAATATTGAAAATATCCAACTTTCTACTAAATACTGTTTATTTATACTACGTCGGGTGGCAGAAAAGCAAACGGCCCGCCTGATGTGAAGGGGTTACCGTAGCCAAATTAACGCTGGCAATATAAAACATCTGCTTCCTTTCTGGTGATCTCACTCACACGCAGGAACACAACAACCCTCAAGGGAATTGTTATTTGGCTGCGGTATTCTGTGAGGTGGAGGTACATTCCCCAGTCGGGTAGCTTACAATAACGCTCCCTACCTCTCTTTAAAAATAAAAGAATTGTTTTTTAAAAACTTACTTAATTTGTATATTTTTTTTGCTTATTGCGAATTTGAGCCCAGTGGCCAAATAGCTAGCAACCGTCACCGTCTTATACATATCCAACCAGCAACTCTTATTGCGATTCAATAACTGAATTGAATGCTTATTCATACCAATGAATATGCGACTCTATTCTATTTATAATAGAGTCGCTTATTCATTGGTATGAATAAGCATTCTATTCAGTTATTGAATCTGAATTGAATGCTTATTCATACCAATGAATATGCGACTCTATTCTATTTATAATAGAGTCGCTTATTCATTGGTATGAATAAGCATTCTATTCAGTTATTGAATCTGAATTGAATGCTTATTCATACCAATGAATATGCGACTCTATTCTATTTATAATAGAGTCGCTTATTCATTGGTATGAATAAGCATTCTATTCAGTTATTGAATCGCATTAAGAGTTGTTAGTAAGGGGGCTGGTAGGCTTTGCTTCTGACGTTGGTGGTGAGCCACTAAACCTCAAAAACTAAACAACAATTCTCATTTATGAACTTGCCTTAACATAGAATCGAAATCATAGAATATATAGAATTGACGAGCTTGGTGGTCGAATGGTTAACAATGGCCACTTTGAATCCGAGGTCGCGGGTTCGATCCCCGCACAAGACATTTGTGGACATGAACATGTTTGTTTGTTGTCTTTATCTGGATATTTTCTATGTATTATATGTATTTATTTACAAAAAAAATATTTTATGTACATAATATATAAGTTAAAATAAAATATTCATTTATTGCGCTATCATACACAAACATGACAATTTATATTACATTAAAAATAAACAGCAGGAGCAGGCATACATATTTTCGGCGCGCGGTAGAAAGAGAGGGGGATATACTTCCTCTCCTACGCCGCGCCGGCAGTCTACATTCTCTCCGTCTTACGAATTTTCGATCAGGCCACGTGTCCTGACGCGAGTTTAACATTTTTTTACCTATCCCAAAAAGTGCACAACGCCGCTAAAGAAGTTTTCACTTCAAAAAAAGATTAAGTTAATTTAACAATATAAATGTTAAAAATGTAAATATACATGTCCAATAGTATAAAGAGAAAAGATTTATAAAATCTTCTGAACTGTTTAATTATTTTCTTATATCATGAGCGAATGTAATACATCAACAATCCTCTCCAGTGGTTCTCAACATATGACTATCAAAATTCGCTATGCTTTGACTGGGCGGCTGTTGGCAAACGCCCCGCGATCCGCGTCGCTCCAATGCGGACGCGATAAATTCTAAAGCGGACACTTTTTCTGCTTCCACTTCTACTTCAAAAAAGACCTGGCATTAGGGTTGTCACCTGAATGAGAAATTATGTTTCAAATAATAAGTTACAATCATTGAACTTAATAAAAGAACACAATTCATAAAATCTAATTTAAAATATAGTTAATAATTTAGTGGCCGGTGGCCACCGGCCTCGTCAAATTCGCAATATTGCTAATCTGTAGCCACTTCACTAAATAAATTTGATCAGGCAATTTGATCTACACTACTTTACGTGCTTCCGCCTCAAGTGAGTTCATGAAAATTTTACTGTAGATAGAGCCCACAGACTAGATATTGCGTCCAAAAAAGCCTAGATATTGCGTTAAAAAAAAGCCTATATATTTTTCGGTAACAGTAAAGCTGTTACCGACTCTATTGAACGCAATATCAAAATAGTTTTTTTTTATCACCTATCAAAGCAAAGATTGTGGTGAGCCACTTATACCCCAAAAGTACCTCCGCCTTACAGAAGACCACAGTCAAATAACACATAAGGGTTTTTGTGTGTGTCACCAGAAAAGATAGAGTTCCTACGTTAGCAGCGGGGATGACGGCGCGAGCGATATTTCATGTTGCGACAGTTAATATGACTACGGTAACCGCTTCTCATCAGGCGGGCTGTATTCTAGGATGCCACCCTACGTAGTATAAATAAAAATATATATATTTTGATGGCTTCCGCCATTTACATAGGCTTTACATATAGTAATTATTATTATCTTTCAGTTTTTCCAGTGTCTAACAGCCCTATTCTACTCCGCACACCCCTTCCATCCCCCAAACTGCTTGTTTGTCGCCGCCTCACGTTTTTGATTTAACTTTTTCTAAAGCATCCGCGGGTCGTGCCCGTGAACGCAACTTATTGCGCCGATAATCTTCCAACATAAATCTGGCGGATTTATTTTACTTATTTCACACCTTACGGAATAGAATCTGACGAGTGTGAAAGCGTTTTTTCCAATCGAATACAATTTGCGAGCATTATTGGAACATAAAAATGTTAATCCCGAATCGAGGAGACGTGAGCAAAGAATGAAATAAGGAAATAAGTAGAGCGGGATCGACTCGGTCGAATATCGACCTGCGCCGCCTGCCAATAATATAAAACAGTAAGGTAAAGTTACATTTATTGTCGACTTATACCTACTTATTTTACTAGATTTTAAGACAGGGAGCTTTAATTGTAAGCTACCTGACTGGAGAATGTACCTCTACCTCACGGAATGCTGCAGCCAAATAACAATTCCCTTGAGGGTTTGTGTGTTCCTGCGACTGAGTGAGGTCACCAGAAGGGAAAGAGATGCTGCCATAGCAGCGAGGGTGGCGGCGCGCGAGAGATATTTTAAATTGCCAGTGCTAATATGGCTACGGTAACCGCTCCACATCAGGCGGGCCGTATGCTTATCTGCCACCCAACGTAGTATAAAAAAAGTAAAAGATGTAAAAGAAATGTTTTATTATAAAGAGAAACGGACATGAGTTCGACGCCTTTGAAGATACGGCATCAACAGCATCAACCCATAATCATCTTACTGCTGGGATACGGGTCTCCGCTCAAATGAAGGGGATTAGAGCATACTCTACCACGCTGCTCAACTGCGGGTTTGGCTTTTGGGACTTGGCTTAACGACTGTCGTCTAAAAACAACAACCAGGACCGACGGCTTAACGTGCCCTCGAAATATTCTCAATAGTTATTGGCGGAGGCCAGTGTTTTTAAGCAGCCTAAATACCACTGACTTAACAAACTGACATCTTTTTTTTTATGTGAGAGGGGGGCAAACGTGCATGTGGGTCACCTGGTGGAAAGCAATCACCACCGCCTATGGAGACCAGCGACACCAAGGGGTCGCCGATCCGTTGCCAGCCTTTTAAGGAAAATGAAAACTCTTTTCTTGAAGGCACCCATGTCGTAGTTGTTCGGAAATACCGCTGAGGGAAGTTGATTCCACAGTTTCACTGTTCGTGGTATAAAATCTAATGACAACAGTCAAGATCGACAGGGCAGGCTACGGTGCACGTTGCTTGACTTGCGTGTTTTAGACTGGTAAGCGCAACGACGCAATCAAGCTCCTCATTTGAAGATACAAAACGACATAAATACATATCGACTTCGTGAAGTCGCTTTTTAATGAAAAGATTGTACCTTACATATAGTAACTTTAGATTTCATAATTAAATCCTAATCAATATTTTATCCTCATAATGTGATAACGCGGCAAAGCCACGGAGGGAAGCTATTATAGATAACTTTGCTTGGATAGGGACTAGATAGCGGTATGTACATTTTAAATTATTTGTATTTATTACGTTTTTTTATCAACTAAATAACAAAGTTCCGTAAAACAAATAGAATAAATATCACCGTCGATCCATCGTTCCAGCGAGCTAACAAAAGCGTAATGTCGAAATGTAGAAACTGCATAATATTTTTCGTAAAGGAGTGCACGGCCCACCGGACTCCGAGTAGATTAAAAAATATCCGTCCACCATTCGAACCGTGTTATTTTGCATAAAACTCTCAAATAAAATATGGCGTCGCATTCATTGAATATTCAGCATCGGACCGTGTCGGAATAAAATAATATTTTATTTTGGCAGGAAATTAAATCTTCTCATTGTTTTCGTCACCTGTAATCAGGTAAACCGTAAACTGAAACGAGACAAAATATCTTTGAATCGGTTATTGCTGAAATCATTATTTTGGGAAATTTGAAAGTATAATTTCATTTTGAAATTCTAAAACGCCCTTAGAACCTTGGTTTTAACATAAAATGTGTTCTTATCTTCATTTGAGATTTGAACAGATGCGCAATAAAGACTGACGATTATATTTTGGTATTTCAAAAGATTCTTGGAACAAACAGATGTATAGGGACATTGAAGGATCAGCAACAACTTACTGACTTATTTTGGGTACAAAAGCATGTTAATGCTGTTCTAAAATCCATACCAATAATATAAATGTGCAAGTATGTTTGTTTGTTTGTCCTTCTTTCACGTCGAAAGGAACCAATGTTTAAGGTGTGGAAAGTGACAGAGGATTGACTACTGTTTATCCTAGAAAACATCTTAATCCCACTGCATTAAAAAAGTTTTATTATAATAATAACCACGCGGGCGAACTCGCGGATAACAGCTAGTATTAAGTTCATGGACAAATCACACAGTTTATTCCTTAACGCAAAAGATAGGTAACTCATAAACAAACTGAGATACTTTTTTTTAACTATATCATGTATTTGTATGTATATACATACTTAATGTGTACTTATCTTCATTTCATGTATTTGTATGTATATACATACTTACAAATACATGACGAGTTCGGTGGTCGAATGGCTACTTTAACTCCGAAGTCGCAGGTTCGATCTTACAGAAGACAAACATCTGTGTGGATGAACATATCTGTTTTTCTTGATCTGGATATTTTCGTGCATAACTATACGCACGTATTTACAAAAAAATGTATGCCAAATTTCATCCAAATTCTTTAAGATTTGAGTCACAAAGTAAGTATTGGTGGAGCTATAAGCGTAGACCAAGTCTACGCTGTAGAACAGTTACGACGATTTAAGCGACCATGCTGCGTAGCCTACGAGGTCACCGTAGCTGCGTAGGCTTTCATGTAAGCGTGTGTGTGTAGCCACTTAACTTTTATTAGCAATAAATCGTACTATATTTTTGTGTACTTTTTTTCATAATTTAAAAAATATTGACTGAATATAAGTTGATTTTTATACTACATATGGTGGCAAACAAGAATGCGCCCTGATGTGAATTGGTTACTACAATGTGTGAATACTTGCAAGACAACTGATATCACTGACGTGTTACCACCCCAATGCTAATGCAGCAAGTCTACAGGGGCTTACTGACTCGCAGGAATATACCTATTCACTAAGATCTGGGGGTTGATGATTTGTCCGAGGTATTCTGTAAGGTGGAGACACTTCTCCAGTCGGGCTATCTCTGTGACCTACCTCTTCTTAGCCAAATCATTGTTTGATAGTTAGATACCGCCACATACATATTAGGTAGGTTTTGCCTCTGACGTTGGTGTTCAGCCACGTAAATCTCAAAAACGAAATGCCAATTCTCATTTATGAACTAAAGTCTTTATACACAATCATTTATACTACCAAGGTGACAAACATGCATACGGCCCACATGATGGGAACTAGTTTTTGAATAGCCTAGAAGAACATGCCGTAGTCTTCTGGGAAAACCTCAACAAGTAATTAATTTCACAACTGGATGGATAGTGTGAGGGAGAAAACCTCTCTTGAAATCGAACATTACGATTTATTATTTTTAACTTATATCTGACGTCTTTTATGGTCGATCAAAGTTTGGTGGGAAAGTCCATTTTAAAAGTATGAAATTATAAAAATTAATATTGCCAGAAACAATAAAAAATACTATAACTTTTGTTACGACACTAGCTATATAAACGCAATATTTAATATAGCTGTCGTACAAATTTCTGATTTAATGCATATAATATAAAATAGCAAGGTGTGACGTCATAACGTGGTGGCCTTTTGTATAGAGCGTTTTCGGGATAGTCCAAAATTGTGATCTTCATGTTATCATATCTCGAGAAGTTTTTATGCTATCGAAGTAATTCTTTCACCTATTGTAACGTCTTTAAATAACAAATCGAAAAAATAATTGTACACAAGCCAACAAACAAATGTTTGTTAGATTGTCACTACGAAATTCGCATCTTCATTTTTCCGTTTTATAGGGTTTTTAGACGCGAATTATTTACGACGCGCATTGACATAGTGATAGTAGTAGTGTGTAGTAGTAGTAGTGATAGTATATGGTTACGAATAAACATTATACAAAAACACTCTTAGTAAGGGCTTACTATAGGATTAATGAATACCTAAGTGACAACGATGTATGGAATGTAGCACTACATACCTGTAATAAATTACAATATCTAAATCAAATACTTGATATGTTAATTACGAAATGTATATGTTACAGAAAATGTGATAAATTAGTCATTATATATTATGGCTGCCCAAAGTAATAATTTGTCGCATTATTACTTTGGCCACAATCACATGATTCAACATCTAGGTTGACGGAGCTCCGCTTTGCAGAGCTCCTATTTCCGGCGACAGGATACAAGAAAACCCTAACCTAGCCAAAAATCAACTCAAATGTAACCAAGACATGACTTGTTTTTTTTTCTTATTTTTTTTTTATACTACGTCGGGTGGCAGACAAGCATACGGCCCGCCTGATGTGAAGCGGTTACCATAGCCATATTAACGCTCGCAACGTAAAATATCGCTCGCGCGCCACCACCGCTGCCATCGCAGCATCTCCTTTCTTTCTGGTGACCTCACTCACTCGCAGGAACACAACAGCCCTCAAGGGAACCGTTATTTGGCTGCGGTACTCTGTGAGGTGGAGGTACATTCCCCACTCGGGTAGCTTACAATTACGCTCTCTACATCTCTTTTCGCCAGAGCTTCGTTTGTCAGTCAGCAGGGTGCACCGCGTGCAGGTGAAGTTGGCTTTGGTTCAAAGTTGTTGATGAACCACTTACACCCTAAGTATTATTTGTTATTTATTCTGACTAATACTTGTCACTTTGATCAAGTATTAGTCAGAATAAATAACAAATAATACTAATTTATCACATTGACCATAAAATATTAGCAATTTCTTTGAGCATTTCTTTTTTCACAATATACTATTAAAATTGTTAGCGAAACCCTCTCCGACTTATCTCGCATTTTCAGCACGCTGCTGAATAAACAAACTCAAATAAACCCAATTTACAAACATAGCTTGAAAAATACAACTCCTGAATTATTGCCGACAACTTCGGGATACCCAACTTCTTTATCCTGAACAAGTAATTTCACAGATAGCAGCCCTGAGTGTTCCTAACATCCTAACGCAAACAAGGTAATTTAAATATGAATCTAATTCCAAAAGCAAGACGGTTCAATTTCGTATCATACAAATGCCAGCTGTTCGTCACTCTAGACATGCAATATGTAGCTTTCTAAGAAAGATTCAAAGTTCTATTTCATTTGAATCGAGAAATGTTCCGCGATGAAACATTTCAAGATGATGTTATAGGAAAATGTGTTTTGTTGAGAGAGCCATACGGTTCATTTTCGGTACGATGTAAGTATCTAATTAATGTGGCAGGCCGTGTGAACCACATTGGCTGCATGGACTGACGCACATGATGTACTTGCGATGACAGTATTAAAAATTCGAATTTCGAATGTTTACACGGCAGGGCCGGATTCTGACTGAAAGAACTGATATTTCTTTTTATCTGTATATTCAATTTCAATTCATTTACAATTGTTACTTAAAATTTGTAAATATTTTAAAATATAAACGCCTTCACATTGCCACATAATAAATAATAATCATAAATATTTCTGGACAACTTACACAGCGCCATCTAGTCCCAAATTAAGCGTAAAGCTTGTGTTATGGGTAATAGACAACACTGATAAATGTACTTAAATACATTTTTCCTTGCAAATACATACTTATAATACATAGAAAACACCCAGTCCAAGACAAACAGACACGTTCATGCACACAAATGTTTGCCTTGTGCGGGAATCGAACCCGCGACCTCGGAGTCAATTCGACCACCGAGCTCGTCTCAAAGTGGCCATTGATAACCATTCGACCACCGAGCTCGTATTCATAAAATTGAGACAATGGATTGATGATAGTGTCGTAGTAGTAGTTCGTCTTGAGTTCAATATACGATTTATAGCGTTATTCACAATATTGAAAATATTCTCCTAACGGTTTAGTTACTTATAGGTATATAGTTATTATAAGGAATAATACTAAGAAGTATCTCAGTATTTGATCTTCGAATTGATCTTTCATTCATTCCGACATTCGTTAATGACATACTATCATAAGAATTTGATGTTTAAATACTACGTACCTAAGAGAGAAGGGTTTAGAGGACCCAGCATTGCCTAATCCGGGTCAGTACATTGGGATCCGATTCGATTCTCCCAATTTCGAGGAAGTACAGAGTAATATTCTATTCGTAAGAACATGACTGTTGCAACAATGCAAGCAGAGAAAACTTAATGTAGGATGAAAAGGAATTTTAGTCTACTTGTTTATTTAATACGAGATATTTTGCCAGTGGTCTTTATAGCTCCAAAAAATTAACATACCGTATACAAAGAATATATAATAACAACTCGCGGAAGAGTCCAAATTAAAATTTAGGTAGCGACTTAAATAATCAACAAAAAAGAACAATAAAATAATGATGTTAATGCTCATTTGCCCACATCACAAAAAGAAATTAAACCAGTATATTAATAAACGTAACAATTTATTAGACAGATTGCTTGACAAACGTGTAGTTTTTATGATGCTTCGTTCATATTTTTTTTTTAATTCCCACTGAATAACACTAGCCCTACTTCTTTTTGCTAGAGCTTCATTTGTCAGTGCAAGGTGCACTACGTGCAGGATCTGAATTTACAAATCAGGCAAAATTGGCTTCCGCTTCAGAATAGTAATGACCAACTTACACCCCAAACAATAACCAATAACGGTGATAAAATCTCTAGGAATTCAATGTATTTAATGATCCAGAAATCAATTTTAATTCTGTGAATGTCATATTAATTTAATTCTGTGAATGTCATATTAATTTAATTAAAATTCGAGTATAAATAACTACGATTATCCCGGAAAAAGAGATGAAACGAAAACGTTACTGAACTGTCGACATGTTGAAAAATGTTTTAATCAATTAATGTATTAAAGCTCTGTGTCATTGTTGCAATGTTTACACTTTCACAAAGTCGAATGGTTAGCAATGGCTAGTTTAACTCCGAGGTCGCGGATTCGATCCCTGCACAAGACAAATATTTGTGTGCGTAAACATATTATCTGTTTGTCTTGGACTAGCTGTTTTCTTTGTATGTATTTATAAAAAATGTATTTAAATAGTTATCAGTTGTCTAGTACCCATAGTATAAGCTTTGCTTAGTTTGAGACTAGATGGCCGTGTGTAATTTGTCCAGGAATATTGATTGATTGTTTGATTTCACCTTAAGAGCCATATTACATATCGACTGTGATTTTTGCGTAAAATGGCCAATTTTGGCGTTCTTGATCTCGGAAACAAAAATACATTAACAATGTTGACTTATTGAATAGTACAGAATAGCTATTGGCTTAGTTCATAGCGGCCTCGCTTTTTGTAAATTTTGCTTAACTTTTTAATTAAACCCAAAATTGCAGAGAAAGATTTTCATAAAATGCGCATATTCACTTTTTTGAGCTCCTGGATTGTACTACTGTTCCAAACAAATGAAATAAAAAAAATAGAATGTTATTTCTTATATAGTCGTATAGTTCATAGCGGCCTCAGAATTTTGAAATATCATTGATTTAATATAGAAAAAAACATTATTTTAACCAAAAAAAACTAATTTCTCGAATAAACGATAATATTATTGAGCAAAATTTATACGAGAATAATTGTTACTTCATGGTGAATAAACTTTGTAGCATGAATTTATTATCTTATTTCAATAAAACGATAAATATAACTTCAAAATTACTACAAAAAACGATGCACCGGCGGCCTTCGCTGGTTTAGTACTGCGCGAGAGCTCGTCAGCGTGCAAATGTAATAGGGCTCTTAATAGAAGTGGGTCAAACTTAGTTCTACATACCGGGACAGGTAAAAGTGCAATAAAAGTTTGCATATATATAATAGAGAATCACGAGGAAAACCTGCCACCACTAGCATGATGTTTTTTTTTTTATTTATTTTTTTATACTACGTCGGGTGGCAGTCAAGCATGCCAACGCAGCATCTCCTTCCCTTGTGGTGACCTCACTAACTCGCAGGAACAGAACAACCCGCAAGGGAATTGTTATTTGGTTGCGGTATTCTTTGAGGTGGAGGTACATTCCCCAGTCGGGTAGCTTACAATAACGCTCCCTACCTCTCTTTTCGCTAGAGCTTTGTTTGTCAGTCAGCAGGTTGCACCGCGTGCAGGTGAAGTTGGCTTTGCTTCAAAGATGTTGATGAACCACTTACACCCCAAAACACCAACATCTATCATCATGTAAAACTGAAACGCCAACATCGACCCGCAATTAATGAGAGGCCTTGTCAAATACGAACCTACACTTAGAAACAATCCCTGAATCACCGCGCCCGGTAATACGGCAACCGGGTGAGACGGGTCAGATGACCGGCTCCGGATATATCTTAAGCCTAAAGTAATTTGAATGTTTACATTTGAGATACACATATACGACCCTTATCTAGGACATGTGCAAAAAGTTAGAAGCTCAATCTGCGTATTTCCGGATAATTTCAGGCAGATTTCAAGACGTTTTATTTTATTTGTTTTTTACAAATTTCACAATACAGCAGTCAGACACACAGATATAATACAGATATAATGAGCATTATAAAACCACTGAGGTTTGTCTAAATGCTAAAACCGGGATTTAATAGAATCTGCGGGCATATGGATCCAACGCGTAGAGTCCCCTTTGGCAAGGTTAATGTAAAAGTTTACCCCCGCCGTGACTCACTCCGGGATATATACCTATATAAATAAATAGTCAACTTCACTAAATGATGTTACAAAACAAAAATGACATGGGCGACTTTAAGAAGACAGTCTACATAATGAAATAGGTATAAACTCCAACTGTTATTGTCATCGAAATGATGACAGTGATTATGCCAAGTCAGGGGCTTTGGAGCGGCTTGAAAACACCGGTATCTGCCAGTTGAGCAGCATGGTGTGGTATGCTCTAAAACCCCTTCGATTGAGAGGAGACCTGTATCCCAGCAGTGAGATGAATATTGTTTGATGTAGCATAAACTCTAAAGAATCATAGTATGCTTTCTTAAAGTCGCCCAAGTCATATTTGTTTCGGAACATTGTTCAAGGAGACTCCAAAAGTTCATCGAACGTGCTAGAAAATGCCTTAAAAACTTACTGTGGTATATTGACAATCGTCATATTATGTAATTAATTCGAAAATCACAAATACGACTTGGTACATCTGATATAAGTTTACAACCCAGAAAAGGTTACCGGGCAGAGACATCATAGTAGAAGATAACATCCTTCGAATTCTCAGAGATGGATTCGGACTAAATGATGAGGTTTGGCGGCGGGCGAGCGATATTTCATATTGCGAACGTTAATATGGTTACGGTAACCGCTGCACATCAGAAGGCCCGTATGCTTATTTCTCACCCGACGTAATATAAATAAGCGAAAATTGTACTTGCCAATAAATTATTTTTAAAATGCATAGATAGAAAACTCCCAATATATTCAGCTTATTGAACTTTTGTCTGTAGAAATCACCAGTGTTGTATGGAAAAGCGTACGTATCCGTTGAACATTCAGACTCTATTCAGCTTTCGAGGCAAATTGGCATGGAATGAGGACAAAAGTGTTTGTTGGTTTATTTATATAACTTTCTTGAATTCAACTGCATAAGCTTAATTACAAATTATTAACCATTTAATTACAACATAATAACGGGCGTATTTTTGGAGGAATCTCTTCTAGTTGTAGTAACCGTTGCTTTTGAGTAACCGAATCGAAGTTCAGACGATTTGGGACACAACGAAAGGCCACTGACATAGCTTAACGACTGTCATCTAATGACAAAATAATGCCGGGTCTGACGGCATAACGTGCTCTCCGAAGCACGGAAGAGCTCGAGATTACATAAATCACCCATGGACAGGCTACAGTCGACGTTGCTTAACTTGCGTGTCCGATAAGACTGACACGCGTAACCACCATTAGTAGTCTATGTTACATAATGCTATCTTTTAAAATATGTAATAGTGTTGTGTTATGTTACAAATAAATGTTTCTTCTTCTTCTTCTTCTTCTAGTAGTGTGTGGTGGGTTAATGTGTAGTCTGTGTAACTGTTACTTGCTTTAGGTAAGTTTAAAAATTGTAATTGAAATATGGTGTTTTTCTGTGGCATGAATTAACTGTAAAGTATTTTTTTCAACATCGAGCTCCTATCCTATATAAGTGAAGTTAAATCGTACAAAGAAACTCGAATAGAGCTGAATATATGTAATTACTCCCTAAAAATGGAACCTCTAGCAGATTTTGGTACATATTCATTTGATCTGGGATGGGGTTTCATTTGATTTGAGAGTAGATATATTAATTTGGTGTGGGGGTTCGGGGAAATTGGGGCTAGTCTGCTAGTGTCGCCTAAATGTAAAATTGCGTGCGCTATTCTGTATTGAATAGGTACCAGCCTCGAGCTCTACTCGATATTGTTCGAAACAGTGGAACAAAAGCGAAAACAAATTGTAAGTTACTATGACTTCGTCAATCTCGACGGATCTTAACGATTGTGTAGATTTAATAAGTTGAAAATAAACCTTTGGACTTCATCGAGCTTGATTTATTTGCTACATATTAAATATACAGATACATATTAAATATATAGAGTGGCGTAGCGGTCATTGACGCAGCTTCGGCACCAACGCTCGTGGGTTCGATTCCCACATAGGACAAACATTTGTGTGCATGAACATGTCTGTTTGTCTTGGTCTGTGTGTTTTCTATGTATCATAAGTATGTATTTACAAAAAAAATGTATTTACGTATGTTTATCAGTTGTCTAATACCCATAACACTAGTTTCGCTTACTTTGGGGCTAGATGGCGCTGTGTAATGTGTCAAAAAAAAATTGAGCATCAGAATACTGGGGTTTATTATTCATAACTAGCTGACCCACAGACATTGTTCTGTCTACTTAACATTGAATATTTAATTCGAATTGGTTTCGCGAAATCTGTCAAATGACTGACTGTTCTGTCAAACGACATAAAGTTACATTAGAAAAGTTAATACAGTCGTTCACTTTTCTTAAATTTTCTAATTTTCCGCGCAACTTTCTTATTTATTTTTCTTTCATAAGAACATTCCTCCTGACAATAACAAATTCTATAGATTTACTTTTAACGTACGTAAAGTACGTCTAAGTCTAGCATTAATAATCGAACATAAATTTAATATACCTAGCGGAATAGAGGAACAAACGGCTGTGCTAGTGAGATGTCACTAGCAGTTTCCATGAGCTTAGACAAATCAATCGCCCAAATTGGACTCAGAAAAAAATATACATATATGGACTCCATTTAAGAATAAAAATAGTCCAGATGCGATAAGCTTATTTGGATGAAATTTGCAATTCAAATAAATAATTTAAACTATCTTTCGGCATTTTTTTTCCCCTCCATTTTACAATTAAACATCGGACGCGCAGCATGCGCCACCATAGCGAAATTTACTTATTTATTTTGGCCACTGTCCCGAATTGATATCGGAAAACCAAGGTTACTTCACATTACTACTTTTTGATGCTCTCAATGCTCTCATGCTCAGAATTTCGAAATTTCGAGTTTCATGGCAACGGACGGACAGACAGAACGACCGGATGATTTTATAAGCTAAATAAATTTCGCTGAAAATTTTAAATTAAACCCGTGCATAGTTCCATGCCATCTGAATTTATCATCAACAACTATCGATGTCAATATGAACATCGATAGCGCTAAGATACATCACTGACACAAACACCTAAATAAATTTACACAGATAGATGTAATTCAGTTTCTGTTTCATTTGATAGCTTATGTTTGTTCCTTAAGGCCCCCTCAAACAGCCGCGATCAGCGGTGGCGGTGGCGGTGGCGTTCAGTTGTAACGCTAGATAACACAAGGAAACATTCAAACAAGCGCGGTCGCCGCGCGTCCAGGACGCGTCTGGCCGCCACCGCAAACCACGCCCTAGCCCCGCCCTGATCGCCACCGCGTTGGTTTGTAGTGTCAGCGGCCGCGGTCGCGATCACGGTGGCGTTCAGTTGTAAATAATCACAACTGATCGCGTCACCGCGTGACATAAGTTCAAAATGGCGGACAAAACGGAGCAATTAATAGACATTTTAGGGGTGTAAGTGGTTCATCAACATCTTTGAACCAAAGCCAACTTCACCTGCACGCGGTGCACCCTGCTGACTGACATACGAAGCTCTGGCGAAAAGAGAGGTAGGGAGCGTAATTGTAAGCTACCCGACTGGTGAATGTACCTCCACCTCACAGAATACCGCAGCCAAATAACGGTTCCCTTGAGGGCTGTTGTGTTCCTGCGAGTGAGTGAGGTCACCAGAAAGGAAGGAGATGCTGCGGTGGCAGCGGGGGTGGCGGCGCGCGAGCGATATTTTATGTTGCGAGCGTTAATATGGCTACGGTAACCGCTTCACATCAGGCGGGACGTATGCTTGTCTGCCACCCGACGCAGTATAAAAAAATAAAAAAAAATATTTCATTCATTGTATCATTCATTCATTCATTCATTCATGCGCGTGCTTGATCGCGCGGTATGGCTGTGATCGCTGGTCACGCCCTGATCGCCACCGCGGCAGTCTGTGTACAAGTGATCGCGCGATCAGATCACCACCGCCACCGCCACCGCCATCGCGGCTGTTTGAGGCAGGCCTTATTCCGCTAGACATATTAACTTCATGAATAGAAGTGACAGTTATTCAAAGTCTCTATTAATATATTGTCCAGCCAGTATGCACTGTTTTAAAAGTAAACTAAGAACGTTTGAAAGAATAGAAGTTTTTAAGACAGCCTATATGAGGACTTGTATTTACTAAAAACTCGTCTGAACGAAAGTCTAAAGATAGAAATACTAATAAAAGAAGGCAAGTCAGCTAATCTCCAGGTCAAGGGACCTGGAGGTTATAAATAGTAATTATTGTCAACTACTATACAGGTTCAGGTAGCGTAGAAAACCACCAACCGGCCATCCCGCAGTTGAGCAGCGTCGTGGAGTATACTCTAAACCCCCTTTGATTGGAAAGTAAAGGTTAAGGACAGACGTCAGGTAGCGTCGAAATCGCGCATATGATGCCCCTAGTGTTGTGAAGCGTTCATAGTCACGGTAACTGCTTTCCATCAGGCGGTCTGTATACTAGTTTGTAACATTCTTTTTAGGGTTTCGTAGCCAAAAGGAACCTTTATGGATTAGTCATGTCTGTCTGTCTGTCCGTCCGTATGTCACAGCCACTTTTTTCCGAAACTATAAGAACTATACTGTTGAAACTTGGCAAGTAGATGTATTCTATGAACCGTATTAAGATTTTCACACAAAAATAGAAAAAAAACAATAAATTTTGGGGGTTCCCCCATACTTAGAACTGAAACTTTTTTTTTTCATCAAACCCATACGTATGGTGTGTGGTATAAGATATTAATAGAAACATATATGGATAATTTACAAACTTTTATAATATGTAGCATTGCAAAATATATGAGACACAATCCAACTTTGATGTTGTAACTACATGTTTGCTATATGAATAAATTAGTGCAATGGACAGTGAGTCCGGAGAGCAGGGAGTTACGGTGAGTACGCTTGGGATCAACAGCCAAACTGACCACTCATGTCTGTGACAGTAAAGGGGCATGCACATCAGTATACATGTAGGTTGGTGGATCAATTTAGAAGCATAGAGTGCATAGTTGATTGGAACGCTTAAATACGCCGAAAAGTCATTCTTGGAAATGAATGAATTCCAAAACCACTCAACCGATTTTCATGATAATTTTATTCATTGCTACCTTCATCAAGTTTTTTAATTATACTTGTACTTAGATGCACCACTCGTATGATGGTAATAGATTGTAGTAATGTAGTAATGTAGAATACATAACCATAATATTGTGAAGACTTAATAGCCAAATTGCGAATGTGCAACGCCTAGACAAACTTTAACGGTTTTTAGGCGTCAAGAAATAATTGTAATATTCATTTTTATGTTTTAATAAATAAATAAATAAAATAAATAAATGAAACTTGTCACAATTTAAGGTATTAATTTTGGGGTGTAAGTGGTTCATCAACATCTTTGAACCAAAGCCAACTTCACCTGCACGCGGTGCACCCTGCTGACTGACAAACGAAGCTCTGGCGAAAAGAGAGGTAGGGAGCGTAATTGTAAGCTACCCGACTGGAGAATGTACCTCCACCTCACAGAATACCGCAGCCAAATAACGGTTCCCTTGAGGGCTGTTGTGTTCCTGAGAGTGAGTGAGGTCACCAGAAAGGAAGGAGATGCTGCGGTGGCAGCGGGGGTGGCGGCGCGCGACCGATATTTTATGTTGCGAGCGTTAATATGGCTACGGTAACCGCTTCACATCAGGCGGGCCGTATGCTTGTCTGCCACCGACGTAGTATAAAAAAAAAAAATGCTTGAGATTTGTGTCAAAAACAATTTCATGTTATACAGGTAAATACAAAGGTGAGCTTATCTCTACGAGAGATCTCTTCCAGCGTAACCTAACCTAAATGGTTGTACTCGAGACGATACATTGTTAGAAGGGTAGACCAGGTAAAAATGAAAAATGTAACACAAATAAAATTAAGTACATGGCAAAATAAATGGTCGTTGCGACTTCAAGATTATTTTCAAATTTATTTCATATTTTGCCGCTTTATCGAAAGCAAAAACTCTCATGTGAATAAGTATTTTCAACTGCTATTTATTTCCCTTAATCAATATTTTCTAAGTGCTCGCTCGTTCAAAGTTGGCATTTAAAATATCTTATGTGCTAAATCGCACACAATAAATACACACGAGAGTTTTTAATATTATGACTAACTTATAGTTTAGGAAAATTAAAATGATAAAATATCTTATGTGTAAAATCGCTAGATATCAAAACCTCTAATGTGATACAAAACGCGCAACCAAAACCTCTTATGTGTCACGTTGAATTGTTTTAATTTTTTTACTACAATTACCTTTTTTATTTAAAATGAGAATAGCAAGGTAAAAACCATAAAATAATCTGCTTATCTCTTGTATCTTTTGTTATATTTTGTTTCCTTATATTTATTTCAGTATACGGTTTTTATTGATTATCTGTCAAACATGAATTTTACACATAGGAGGTCTTATAGTCCCAACGACGAAATCTACTTCTTTTGTCTTTGAGGAATGATCATCAAATACATTTTCCACTGAAATCAATGAAAAACTTTTTTTTTTTTTATACTACGTCGTGTGGCAGACAAGCATACAGCCCGCCTGATGTGAAGCGGTTACCGTAACCGTATTAACGCTCGCAACATAATATATCACTTGCGCGCCGCCACCCCCGCTGCCAACGCAGCATCTTCTTTTCTGGTGACCTCACTCACTCGCAGGAACACAACAACCCTCAAGGGAATTGTTATTTGGCTGCGGTATTCTGTGAGGTGGAGGTACATTCCCCAGTCGGGTAGCTTACAATGACGCTCCCTACCTCTCTTTTCGCCAGAGCTTCGTTTGTCAGTCAGCAGGGTGCACCACGTGCAGGTGAAGTTGGCTTTGGTTCAAAGATGTTGATAAACCACTTACACCCCAAAAAACATGTACTCAGCGAATCTATTCGCTCGAATCTACCTCGATTTCGGCCCCGTGGGCTAGAATCCGGCTTTGTTTATCTTTCTATTTCATCATAAGAAGTTTTGATCGAATTATCTTTCAATATTAACGGTGTTTATTCATAAAAACTTATAGAAGGTAGCTAAAAAGAAAATCCCATAAAACACAACTCATATGCCAAAAAACAATACTCTTGCCAAACAGCTGACTAATGAATGACAGGGAGGTATAATCACTACATAGTATAAAACAAAGTCGCTTTCTCTGTCCCTATGTCCCTTTGTATGCTTAAATCTTTGAAACTACGCAACGGATTATGATGCGGTTTTTTTTAATAGATAGAGTGATTCAACTGGAAAGTTTATATGTATAATATATGCATAACATAGTAGAAAAACACTGATAATTTAGAGGTTTCTAATGTGATGTCGTAAATAAACACATTTTTTTGCTCTTTCATTGCAAACGCTGGCTGAACCCAACGAGATAGATCAAAATAATGTAGTACAGTATTGTTCACCTTAAAATGGTCTACAAAAAAGTTCGCGATGGTATATGTCTATCTCTTAGTGGTAACACACAATAACCGTTATTTTATCCTTTGCTTTTTACAAGAAATAATGCCTTATTTACGAAGCGATTTTAAGCAATACATAATTAATCCTTATCCAATTAAGTACCTTAAATACATTGCGCATTTAATATAGATCAATATGGCCTTCACAGCATGTAATTTAAATGAATAGTTTAGAAGATATTAGACATTTAAAATGCAGGGACATAACGGCTGTGGCGGTACCGGCCGCGGAGCCGGCGGCGTGTGCCTATAACTGGGGAAGGACTGGATAGGACAAAGCGCAAAGACCTTCTGTAGTACATTTAGTATCAGCATTGCACCCGTGCGAAGCCGGGGCGGGTCGCTAGTTATATATAAATATTTCTGGGGAATTTACACAGTGCCATCTAGTCTCAAATTAGGCGCAAAGCTTGTACTATGGCTCCCATGTCGTATTTATTTGCGAATACTACTTGAGGACATAAAAAATGAGATGGGAAACTCAACATATAATGACAATGTAAATGCAATAAAAGTAAATAATAAAATTATAAGTAATCACAGTCCGTGGTAGAAAATGTCTTAAAAAGCAATTATCAAGCTGATATGGGTGGAACTTTAATTTATGGCGAGTTGTACGATAGTGGAACTCAGCGGCAGAATTTAGAAATCTTATGGAAAGCAAAATAATTTTCTAAATAGTTATATGACAGGCTTAGGTACTACTTATCCCAATGAAAGATAGGCACTGGTATATCTTGTATGTTATATATTGCCATAAGTCCGATAACTCAATAAGATAAAGTAGCTCAAAATAACAAGGATTTTGAAACATATTTGTGCCCTACATCAAAGACTTAGCAAAGGCAAATATTTCTCTCACATTCTTGTAACAAACAATAAGAAATAAATGACATCTCCATTATTTGTAAGCACCGATTAATATACCTGGGAGTCAAAAGAAAAACATTTCTCCATTGCTGGTAAGTATTTTTCTCAAAGTCTCTACCTTTCTGTAAAAAAGGATAAACAGAATTTGTAAGAATTCCACTGTTTATTATATTCACAGCACTATCACGTTTGTTTCCTTTTCTTACTTGATAAATATTCATATTAATTTATTCACTGCAATTTGCAACAATAGGTACAATAATACTTAATTGTGAGTTAAAAATCTTAGATAATTTGGTACAAATGTCGTTTTCAAGGCATTATGAAAAATATTCCAACAAATTACACACTGATATAGCATGGCTTCTATTTTTGTACTAGATAACTGTAAAATATGTATATTTTTTGTAAATATATACATAGCAAACATCCAGACCTAGACACACAGACATGTTCATGCACATTAATGTTTGTCTTGTGCGGGATCGGACCCGCGACCTCGGAGTCAACGTTGCTAGCCATCCGACCACTGGAGTCGTCAGAAACAATGAAGGAATCTATCTCTGTTAGTATAAAACTACTCATTGTTAAAGAGCGGGTCTGTCTGGCACAAGCATATATTTTTGCTTACAAGATGGACCCAGCCTCAAATTAAACTTTGTAAAACTTTTTGATGAAAATAAATTATTGTTATTGTTAATTATTGTTGTCTCTTTTTCTTTTTAATCACGGGTCAAGCCCGGTCATTTGATAGGCGTGCGCGGGGATATGGATCCAACGCGTAGAGGCCCCTTTGAGAAGTTTGATGTAATGTTGTACGCCCGCCGTGACCCGCTCTAGGATATATCAATGGAAAGACATACCCATGAGCAGGTCTCGGCAGGCGTTGAGACTATTGCGAAGTGTGATGGAAAATAAATGGGCTATTATTGTTGTTATTGTTATCAATCATGTATGACGTGTCTAAGTGCCCCCATGGGCCCAATGACAAATAAAGATTTTTGATTAAAACCGTCTGTTTGGGCGGCATACATGAAAACACTGACCTGCACTAACACGTAGATGAGCAGCAAGGTTGATAGCGATATATATATAAACAAACGAACAATACATAGATACACTAAATACACGGTATATATACACAAACAAAAAAAAAACTATAAGCTCAATGTCACAAGTTCCAGAACTTGTCTATGCGGCCTTTAAATGAGTCCACAGAAGTAGCCATTATCACATGATGGGTGGGATGAGAATTCCACAGCTTTGCCGCCTTAACCCGTGAAAGAGTTAATATAACCACTCCATACAAATGTCGCGTCGTTACTACTACATAAACAACGACGTCTGTACAGAGCATGTATGAGCGTGTGTGCGGTGCCATACAAACTGTTCCAGATTTGTCTCAGAGGGGAGGTGAGGTCGAGATGAGAGAGCGGCAGGGAGTGGCGATACTATACGTAGTACTGTTACTTATACTGTGGTATAAATGTTTGAGCTATGCATTGATATATCCAGTCGAAGATCACCATAAGGCCGAAGTCGATCATCAATCCGAAATCGACCCGAATTGTTATTAGGATTTTATTTTTCCATAATTGTACACGGTTCAATATCATATGTTTACTTACTACCTATTTTCTACAACTAACAACTTCAGCTGTAATCTTTGTAGTCTCGCAGCTTTGTTTTAATAATTGTCATTTCGAATCATTAAAATATTCAAAGAATTCTCAATCGAGTCTCATCTTCATCTCAATCGTCAAATTCTCAATCTTTGCTTAAAATTTTTGTCTTACTAATTTTCGATAAGGTAAATAATCATTTTTTACCCATCCCAAAAAGTGCACAACGGCGCTAAAGAAGTTTTCACTTCAAAAATATCCCCACATTACATGTCAGGGAGGTATCCTAAAACAAAGTTTTCTACAATTTATTTTACCGTACTGGCAAGGCCGGGGCCTTACCAGTACAGCGTTGAAGCCGATGGCCATTAGATTTTTTTAAATGCGAAAATCAAACTTCAACTTAGATTTAGGGTACTTGTATTTAACTTAGCTGGTAGTAACCCTGCAGCCTACTATCACCATAAAGTAACACTTGAATCAATTAACTATCTAATTAAAAAATGTTTGTCGATAACTTAAACGTAAGACCTATATTTCGAAACAACATATGTGATACAGCAGGTTTCAGCTGAAAATCGGCGCTGCACTAGTGTGGCATATGTCGAGCTGAGGCCTTTTAACCCATATTTCATGTATTTATTAGAATAAGTTTAATTATTGTTATTGTGAACGTGTTTTTTTACTTTATTGTGTGTTATTTATGGGTTAATAAATGTTTCTTCTTCTGATGGTAATCGACTTCAGCTAGGCGGTAGGGCCTCAGGGGCCATACCGCCGAAGCTGCTGCTGAACCCGATCGACCGACCATCGAATATTTTCATTCAAAAAATTGGTCTTACATTTTAGTTATTGACAATCATCTTCAGCTAAGTCGGTGAAGCTCTAGAGTGTCTACCAGCTGCGCTGAACATAATTAGCAACAATCTAAGCAGTATTTTCATTTTCGCATTCACAAATTCCGATGGTAATCTGCTTCAGCTTCAGCGGTAGGTCCTGCTCGATCAATGACTTTCATATTCGTTTGCCGTCTCTCGCATAAAAATCTACTTATTTATTATTATAATAATGCACTGATAATGGACATTATTCAGTTAAAATTTTCACTGATGAAACATTCAACCATTATGTTCAAAATTTCATTATGAATGAATGATGAACAGACGGTCGACGGCGTACTTAAATGTAATTATAAGATGAAGGTAGGCTTAGTACAAGTGACCATTTGCGGCCTCAGCTGTAGTACTCTAAGACTAGGTAATAAGGTAGTTCCAGACCACAAACTAAGTATATAGTCGACATGGGATGTATGCGTGGCGAGCGTGTCACCTGTAAGGCTCTTTTTAACCAACTAAAAAAGATTCATATTCATAGATTCATGCGTTTATCGCACCGCGTGCGGGTTTCTCATAGTAAATATCACGCATGCGGGAAATTTACTATGACAGATCCCGCATGCGGGGAGAAAAACGCATGACTTAAAGACCCTAAGCATCCCAACGATTAACTTAGTATGGATTTCTAACAGTCGCATACGTAATAAATCGTGGTAAATTGATTTCATATGCTTTAATCTGTTTTATGCCTTTCTGACACAATATTATACAATCTAATTCATCACGGAGTTATTAGAAGTATACTCATATTGCCTGCCTGTAGTTGTGTGAGGTTGTAACGCTTGGTTCCCATACAAATCTAATACCATGTCCATTTGATTTCAAAGCCGTGGTCGAGACCATATTAATAAACTATCCTTAGCTATCACTTTAACAGTTGTCATAAATATCTGTACATACAATCTGTACATTAAAAACATCATTCATTCATGCAAAATGATTCAACTACAAAAACCCTATTTGGAGAAAATCGAGTTTAAAATTTTAAAAAATTTTGGCTCTCAATCTACGTCCGATAAACAAAATTTGATTATTAATAATGATAAATATTTTCAATTAAGATACATTGCTGGATTAAAACAGATTGTATATCGCATAGTTTTCTAAATATTAAAAAAAAATGTGAAGTTTAACATTCTAAAATTCGTTTTATACTTTTTGTGTCAATTAATATAAAACGATTTATTTTATTTTACATATTTTTTATTTGTTTGGAACAGAGTGATATTCAATTAGCGTTTCGATATCATTGAGCATTGAGTAAAAATACTTAGATCAACATACACTAATTTGCTTGATTGCATTATTGTATAAAATGAGTTATGATTTCAATCAGTTGTATTCTTATACGTATGAATAATAAACAATCGAGGCTGGTTCATCTTGTTTCATAGAAAATGGTATTATTGAAAACTAAATAATTAAGAATAAACCTGAAAATATACATATTTGTATCACTTGGCACAAATGCTAATTTTGCCATTGTAAAGCTAGGAATACGGCGATAAGACTGAAAAATGCATTTTTTTTACTGATTCGTAATGTTAACAAAGCTCTATATTTCGACTTGAATCACTTTTCATTAAAGGTACCGAAATATGGCAAAGCAGCTTATGACGAAATAAAGTAAAACAACAATTACGCACAGACGTCGATCACACGTGGCAAGGTTACAGTAAGGCACGCAGTCTGCAGGGCAGCAGGTTCGGTGCCGGCCCGTGCCTACCGCCGGCAGTCGCTAATTCTACGGGCGAACCCAATAAAATCTCATTCAAACTCAGGGTTGCCTATTGCCCCTCAAAAACATTTCTTTAACTCATAGAATGTCGACACGCAAAACCAACTCGACATCGAAAACTATAAATTCTAAAAGTTTTATATAACCAACGAGGCAGTAATAATAAATTACAAAAATACGGTAAATTAATGTCGAGATTATAAATAACTGTTATACCCTACAAAGCTTCAATATCAAAAACGTTAATTAGTTCCAAAATCACGCAACGCAGCCTTATGTCTAGGGTTACCTAGTTAATCTTAATCAATGTGCGGGTGCGATACATAACCGCTATTCGCAACCTGGTGACCACAATTCATCACAGACACATGCCAATTTTCACATGAAAAATATTATAAAACACAAACACATACGTATTGGAGGAGCAGCACAAACACACCACGGACTCGTATCTTATATATTATAACGTATGTAAACGTGGTCCATTAGGGTGGCTACACACGGGCGCACGTTCTACGGTAAAGTCGAGCGGACACTGCCGGAGCCGGCGCGCTACGAGCCCGCGCCACCCCCGCCCCGCAACCGCCGCCCCGACGCTCTCCGGACGCTGAAAATCCTTTTCAATAGGGAATTACACTTGTAATAAATAAAAATGAGAAACTTTGACGTACTCATTAACATTGACGGGGTAATCTCGATCGCATTTGAAAATTTAATTTTGACTGGCGACACTTTTTATTTACGAGCTTTTTTTACGGTAAGCTTTCAGTGCAGATGAAAATTGAAGAATGGATTTGTTTTATGTGTCTTGTTAACTAGCTGATTGTGGATTGTGAGTTTTGTAGAGTCGCATCATTTCATTTCTTACTTGCATATAAGTAAATACAAGTAAATACATAGCGTGATTACATCAGAAGTATACCAAGGTGATCAGAAGTGTACTTATCTCTACGTCGTATTTATTGCAGTTATGCTTAACTGTGATCGAACAGACAACTTATCAAATTGGAGTGGAGGACAAATACGTACAAGGACCCTTTGATTTAGCTAATGTTAAAGTGACATTAGAAATACTCGTACCTTCAAAT
This sequence comes from Hypsopygia costalis, assembly GCA_937001555.2. Lineage (NCBI taxonomy): Eukaryota > Metazoa > Arthropoda > Insecta > Lepidoptera > Pyralidae > Hypsopygia > Hypsopygia costalis. The sequence continues at coordinate 1,241,117 of OW443325.2, forward strand.
AGCAACATTTCCTACACATTCAAATAGGCACGCGGTTAACTTGGTTATGACAATGGGCCAAACGTCGCGGGCGCCTCAAATAAATGAGGTCACCCGTAAGCTTTCCGCTTCTGTGCACTTCCTAAGACATCTGCAAAATTTACTTACCATCTCCACAAAGACGATGTCTGCTATCTTCCCGCTTTTTCTAGATAACGCTATTGTGATCTACATACATATCTACAGTATTGTTTTCATTTCAGCTTCAGATTCGTGTTCTCCTTACTCTATAAATAACTTCGGTTAAAGCGTTTCATTGTTTCGATTCATGGGAGTTAACACGTTGATAGTTTTGTTTCGGCATTCGATAGGCGAGGATGGCGTCGTTGCACTTAGCAGTTTAATCGATCACGCAAGTCAAGCAACGTCGACCGTGGCCAGTCCATGGATGGGTTTATTTATCTTGAGCTCCTCCGTGCTTCAGAGGGCACGTTAAGCCGTCGCTCCCGGTTATTGTAGTTAGATGACTTTAGGCGGGTTAAAGACACTGACCTCCACCAACCCGCAGTTGAACAGCTTGGTGGAGTATGCTCTAAACCTCTTCGATTGAGGGGAGACCCGTATCCCAGTAGTGGGATGTATAAGGGTTGACGACGATACGATAGGCTCATCAATTCAGAAAAAATAAGGAACATGTAAAATCGAAAGCCGTTTTAAGCAATGGGCTCTTAGAATACCACACAGGAACTGCTCGATAAACCAAGTAACTCACTGTAAATTATTTAGTTTTTTCTTCCAGAACCCTATTGCAGAACACCATGCTCAAGAAAACGTCACTGGAACCGAGCAGAATGCAACAATTTCCGATATTAAAGTATCAATGATTTTCCGATGGAAAAAGACCGTAGAAGTAATGTAGCCCGTAGTCATCATGTCCAGAAACTTCTCTGAACAACCCCATTGTACAATCATGTTACTAAATTGAACACAAAGAGAAGCAAGATCTCTCAGACTAATATTTGTCTTGTTTTATGCGGGGATCGAACCCGCGACCTCGGAGTCAAAATAGCCATCGCTAACCATTTGACCACCGGGTTCGTCTTTTTTTTTATACTACGTCGGGTGGCAGACAAGCATACGGCCCGCCTGATGTGAAGCGGTTACCGTAGGCATGTTAACGCTCGCAACATAAAATATCGCTCGCGCGCCACCACCCCCGCTGCCATCGCAGCATCTCCTTCCTTTCTGGTGACCTCACTTACTCGCAGGAACACAACAGATAGATAGATAGATAGATAGATAGATATAATTTTATTTATCTATCTATCAACAGCCGATATAATTTTATCTATCTATCTATCTATCCATCTATCTATCTATCAACAGCCCTCAAGGGAACCGTTATTTGGCTGCAGTATTCTGTGAGGTGGAGGTACATTCCCCAGTCGGGTAGCTTACAATTACGCTCCCTACCTCTCTTTTCTCCGGAGCTTCGTTTATCAGTCTGCAGGGTGCACCACATGCAGGTGAAGTTGGCTTTGATTCAAAGATGTTGATGAACCACTTACACCCCATTCGTCGATCAATTCAAGCTTAGTGCAGAAGTTATTTCACATTAATTAAATATATTGTTTAATTCTTTTGCGTAATTTTATAAGTAACTAGCTGTCCCGGCGAACTTCGTACCGCCTAACAATCAATGAATGTCGTGGTACATATTAGCTGAACTAAATTTATGATTTTATGAAATTAAAACAATTAATAGTAGAAAATAATAGAGAAGCTCGATGGCGTCATTGCGCGTGTCAGTCTAAATGAACACGCAAGTTAAGCAACGTCGACCGTAGCCTGTACACGGATGGGTTTATATTACCTCGAGCTCCTCCGTGATTCGAAAGACACGTTAAGCCGTCGGTCCCGGTTGTTATCATTAGCTCATCTTGAGCTCCTCCGTGCTTCGGAAGGCACGTTAAGCCGTCGGTCCCGGTTGTTATCATTAGCTCATCTTGAGCTCCTCCGTGCTTCGGAAGGCACGTTAAGCCATCGGTCCCGGTTGTTATCATTAGCTCATCTTGAGCTCCTCCGTGCTTCGGAAGGCACGTTAAGCCGTCGGTCCCGGTTGTTATCATTAGCTCATCTTGAGCTCCTCCGTGCTTCGGAAGGCACGTTAAGACGTCGGTCCCGGTTGTTATCATTAGCTCATCTTGAGCTCCTCCGTGCTTCGGAAGGCACGTTAAGCTGTCGGTCCCGGTTGTTATCATTTAATGACAGGTTGAGGGAAGACCCGTATCCATAAAAACTGAAGATTTCATAAAAATAAAGATTTCCTTATTGTTATTTTTTTTTAAAAAAAACGTTTTGTTTTATTTTTTTTAGTTTTGAAATAGGTTTTATCATTTTGGTGATTTGTAATTGTCATTTCTTTTGATGTTTACTCTGATTTGATTCTTGCGCTCGAACCCCATGGGAAAAGCGATTTCACCCCTATCGATTTGACATTTTTAAATTTTCATAACAAATCACAGACAACTTTCGCGACATAAAAGTGACACCAATCGATTTGACGTTTTGATATTTGACAACCAATAAATATCGTAATCCCTTTTTCAACTGACATTTCATTTGTATGGGAAAATGTTTTTTCATTTATTTTATTTTTTCGAGAATTTTCCAATGTTTTTAAGAGTTATTCTGCTATTCGGGACGGAAACAAATCCAACAAATCAAAAACCATGGCAATCGGTCCAGCCGTTCTCGAGTTATAAGTGTTGTAACAAACACGACTTTCTTTTATATATATAGATTTATTAAAAAGTAGGCTCCTATTGACAGATATTGACGTAAATACTTTTACATGAAAGTTTACTTAGTATGCGCCGAAAAACGTATAATATCGAGTTTACGTTTCGTTTTATGGCGCTGGGCGTCGACCTCGCCGGCTACATTTAAATATGAATATAACACATACATAAAACGAGTCCACGCTGTCCACGCACTTTGGGGTGTAACAGTGCAAAAAGTCCAGCCCCCTTACCATTTATTTTGAAATAGAGTCGCTTATTCATTGGTATGAATGAGCATTCTATTTTTTTTTTTTAATATTAACAATATTTTTTGGGTATAAGCTAGAAAGATAATATTTAGAATAAGAATATTTACAAAGAGGTAGAAAAAAAAAGGAAGAAAAGAAATAAAACAAAAATTATAAATAAAAAATTTCCCCCAAATCGTTGCCCGTTGGTAACGTACCAAGAATGCTGGCAGCATTACCTCGCTGAATAGCAATGCTAATCCTCTGAGCAAGGTAATGGCCAGCTCTCTGGTCACATGAAGCCTCGACCAACCTCCCACATATCTCTTTAAAAAGATTGCGGGCTGATGGACCCCACGGCCCTAACGTCTCTACCCCAAACGGCTCAAATATGTAAGTGTTAGCACAGAATAATATACTGTGTTAGTCAGTCCATGATATTTGCGCCGTTTGAGTGCCTCTGCTGATGTCGCAGCCATACCGGCCTTAGACTAGCATTCTATTCAGTTATTTAAATTAATTTTCCATTTCCATCTATTTGCATTTAAAACTAATCACGTGTGTTCACATGTGGTTACCTACGCTTTATTTTTTGTGTACTTTATTTTTGATTTAGTGCATTTTATTTTTGACCTCATTTGGTTCTGTCGTTTGCTAATCTTTACTATTCTACATCTATCAACAGTACCAACTGCTCTGATATGGATATTCTTAACTAATATGGAATTGGTAAACCTGAAATAAATGAACTAAATCAATAAATAAAAGCATCTTGAGTGATTAGTGCGAGTTTTTTGTTCGCGTTCGATCATGTCAACGTAAACAAAACGACCAAATAGAGAAGAACTCTCATGCTGTGAATTTATAATACGGGTGTTACATATCAAAATTATGTGGCTTTCACACATTTTGAAGTGAGCAATCCGGCTAAATTGGTATATATTGAATCGCAATAAGAGTTAGTGGTAAGGGGGCAGTTTGATAAACTGTTCCTATTCGCTCTGTGTGCGATAGTAGCGCCACCTAGCGTACGCATGTATTTAGAATTACGTCAGTACGTACATGTTATATTTGACCTAACCCCGAATAATTTATCCTATTATATATATTTTTTTCTAATAAATAAATTAATGAACAGACAGTATTTTTAGAGTTATTTATTTAGTACTAATATTAACATAGGTACTCAATGCTGAACATGTCAAGCCAGGTTTCATTTTAATAAAATAAATTAGAAACTAACCTTCGAGAGAAATCATTTTTGCATAGTTAATAAGAACTCAAAATTGATATAAGATCTAAATTTAGATCCTGAAACGATTTTTGCCAGTGCAACAGTTTAGAAAAATGTGCAAGCAAGCTAAAATTTTCTATTCGAACATTACAATTAATAATACAATAATTACTATGTTAAATATCCCTGTACCTACATTTAGCAAATAAACTAATTTGTTTTTTTTTTTAATTTGAATTTGAACATTAAGAAGGGCGAATTATTACCTGAATATACCACTAAACGATGGACCCCTCTCAATTTTCCTCCACAAAGTCAAAGTCAAAGTCAAATACACACTTCCATCTAGTTTCAAACTAAGCGAAGCTTGACTATGGGTACTAAATTACTGCAAAATATACTTAAATACTTTTTTTTTTGTAAATACATACATATAATATAGAAAATACCGAAAGCAAGACAAGCAACAGACATGTTTATATACACACAAATGTGTGTCTTTTGCGGATAACGATCCCGCGACCTCGGAGTCAAAGTGGCCATTGTTAGTTATTAGACCACCGAGCCCGTCATGATGGACCGGTGAACTCACAGAAGCGGCTGGAAGTGGCTTGAAGAGGAAAGCGGTGGATCGCATTTATTGGAAAGCATTGGCGAAGGTCTATGAAGTCTTCATCATCATCATCATCAGGTCATTTTAGTCTCCACTACAGGAGCACGACCCTCTCTCGTCCATCTCAGACAGAAGGAAAGAAGAAGGCCTACACTCCCCCACGCTGGCCAGACGGGTTGGGGAGGCCTGATCGATGGTTTATAATGTATTTCCCTTAGTCGCCTTGTACGACATCCACGGGAAGAGACGGAGTGATTCTATTCTAGTCTTGCGGAAACCACACGGCTAGTAAATATTTAGAACTTTTTTAGAATAATTATATCGAGGGCTGAAAGGTCACATATTCCAAATAGCCTTTCACCATTTGATATAGAAGATAGGTAGGCCTATAATGTATAAGAGAGTTAGGGCATTGCTGGGGAAGTACCTCCACCTCACTGAATACCGCAGAATAACAATTCCCTTGAAGGTTGTTGTGTTCCTGCGAGTGAGTGAGGTCACCAGAAAGAAAGAAAGGAAGGAGTATAGGCTGGCAACGGATCGGCGACCCCTTGGTGTTGCTGATCTCCATGGGCTGTTGTGATTGCTTCCCATCAGGTGACCCACATGCTTGTTTGCCTCCCTCTCATATAACAAAAATATAGTATCTATGAGTTCTTATAATCACCAATTTCTAATCTAGAATTATTATTCAGATATATTTACTGTATTTTATTCGCGATAACAATGCAAATGACACAAAAATATGAGTTTCTTTTATAAATTGTTAGTCTGAATGTATTCTATCTGGACACTTGACATAACCAATTTAAATATAGTTTGATAAATTGTAGATATTATACTCACTTTGCGCCGCTGGTGCATTTACATCAACGATTCCAAAGGCTTGTAAGTGGCTCATTATTTTGAGCCAAAGCCAAGATCGGCTGGACGTGGTGCACTCTGCTGATAGACTAACGATATTCTGGCGAAAGAGAGGTAGGCATAGCGCATTTATAAGCTGCCCGATTGAGGAAGTACCTCCACCTCACAGAATACCGCAGCTAAATAATAATTCCCTTGAAAGTTCATGTGTTCCTGCGAGTTAGTGATGTCACTAGAAAGGAAGTATTTGAACGTAAAGGAACGAACAAATGCCTGAACTCGAGATATTACCAAAACGTTGTCAAGGTATTAGAAAATAATTCTGAGTCGAAAATAACAATAATATTTAGGTTCCACCCACACGTATATCGTGCTAATATATACATACCTAGCTCCTAAATAATTGTATACAACAATTTTGCCTAAAATGACCTAGATTAGTACAATCAACTCTGTTAATTTGAAACTCAATTAATAAGAAATAAAAAAAAATGATTTCAGTTCTCTACCGCAGTGTTCCGCAAACTTTTTGGGTCTAAGGTAGGTACATCTAGGAAAACGAAATTTTTTGGAGGTACATCCTAAATGTTAAGTTAGTTTTTATTTGTGTGAGTATTTTTCTTCTGCCCTTCTATTTAGCTTTATGAGATATCCTTATTTTTCCGAGGCACACCAACTAATGACCATGGTACACCAGTGAGCTCCGGCACACACTTTGCAGATATATGATAATACGATAGAGCAGTGTTCCACTGCTCTATCGTATTATCATATATCGTTGCTTTTCTGTGCGGCGGAAAGAATCGTAATGTCTCTGACAACATTTTACATGGTAGGAGGCCGGTTGGTTTATCGAATGTAGTCGTATCACTTACCGATTTATACGTTGGACAAGCGAATGTTCCCGCGTAAATGTTCATTTATTTTGTTGATTAAATATTAAATGGGTTTTATGTCATTTTACCAGCGATTATTAAATTTTCATTTATTGATAAATTTGTTTAATTAATAATTAAAAAATCGTTTGTGTTACTATACTGTCAAGCCCAAATGTTTACTTATTTCTTTAATTTAAAGATTAAATTTAAGGGTTAAATATTTAAAGGGTTATAATATACATATAAATCACTTTATTAGTGTTTATTAAATTAATCAATATGAAAAATTTACTAAGTACTTATGTTAGGTATATTTTCTTTTCTTACGTACTCTCCATTACCACTACGGGCTTCGGCATCAACCCATAATCATCCCACTGTTGGGATACGGGTCTCCCCTCAATCGACGGGGTTTAGAGCATACTCCACCACGCTGCTCAACTGCGACTTGGCGGACGCCAGTGTTTTCAAGCCGCCCTAAGGCCACTGACTTGGCTTGACGACTGTCATCTAATGACAACAGCCGGGACCGGCTTAACGTGCCTTCCGAAGCACGGAGGAGCTCGAGTTAAATAAACCCATCCATAGACAGGCTGCGGTTGACGTTGATTAGCTTGCGTGTTCGTTAGACTGACACGCGCAACAACGCCGTCGAGCTCGGGCACTACGGGCTTCATTAAAGACAATTTCATTTCTGAAATAATAAGTCATGATTTTTAATTAGCTACCACCATTGACGACTTGTGACAATGGTTGGTATTACAATACCGAATTAGTTTTGAACTTTGCTATTACTTTTCGATTATTAGACAAGAATTCTAATTTTTTTTTGCCTATGTTACCTGAAAAAATAATGCCATGGAACGTTTAGCAATGAAAGGTAGAGTGAAAGGTCGGTCTCCAACAAGATGGGGTGTAAGTGGTTCATCAACACCGTTGAACCAAAGCCAACTTCACCTGCACGCGGTGCACTCTGCTGACTGACAAACGAAGATCTGACGAAAAGAGAGGTAGGGAGCGTAATTGTAAGCTGCCAGACTGGGGAATGTACCTCCTCCTTACAGAATACCGCAGCGAAATAACAATTACCTTGAAGGTTGTTGTGTTCCTGCGAGTGAGTGAGGTCACCAGAAAGGAAGGAGATGCTGCGTTGGCAGCGGGGGTGGCAGTGCGCGAGCGATATTTTATGTTGCGAGCGTTAATATGGCCACGGCAACCGCTTCACATCAGGCGAGCCGTATGCTTGTCTGCCACCCAACGTAGTATAAAAAAAAAAGATGGTTGGACTTAATAACATGCCACATGTCCCGCAGTGCCCCCTTTACGGAATGTTCCCGAATCACTACTAACCAGGAGAAATGAAGAACCATGGCAAAGGCAGCAGTCGTGGTGGATAAGAACGCTCCATAACCATGACAACTGTGTCAAGAGTGTACGACTAAGAAGAATTAGTTTTCATTTTTAATAAATAAATATTACTGGACAATTTACACAGCGCCATCTCGTCTCAAATTAAGCGCAAAGCTTGTGTTATGGGTACTAGACAACTAATAAATGTACTTAAATACATTTTTTTTGTAAATACATACATATAATGCATAGAATACACACAGACCAAGACAAACAGACATGTTGATGCACACAAATGTTTGTCTTGTGCTTGAATTAAACCCGCGACCTCGGAGTCAAAGTGGCTATTGCTAACCATTCGACTACCGAGCTCGTTAATGGAGGTGATGGTGGTTTATTTCTGTTTTGAGATGGAAAAAATTCGAAAATCGAGATTCCTGGGAATGCATCCTGTAAATGTCGTATGAAAAAAATTAAATGATCAGAAGAAAGCAATTTGGAAGATAAGCAATCATCAGAAACAATATAATAAAATATATCCAACTTACTATCCACTTACGACGCAACAATGAACCATATATAACGTTTACTTGCTAAACCGTGCTGAAGCTCGTGCACCGACTTATGTAAAAAGTAGCTATGGAGTGTAAGCGTGAAGTTGGCTTTGGTTCAAAGATGTTGATGAACCCATCTTTGAACCAAAGCCAACTTCACCTGCACGCGGTGCAACCTGCTGACTAACAAACGAAGCTCTGGCGAAAAGAGAAGTAGGGAGCGTAATTTGTAAGCTACCGGACTGGGGAATGTACCTCCACCTCACAGAATACCGCAGCCAAATAACAATTCCCATGAGGGTTGTTGTGTTCCTGCGAGTGAGTGAGGTCACCAGAAACGAATGAGATGCTGCGTTGGCAACGGGGGCGGTGGCGCGCGAGCGATATCTAATGTTGCGAGCGTTAATATGGCTACGGTACGGTACGGTATATAAAAAAAAAAAAAAGAATTGCTCACTTATCGCAAAAGTGGGTAGAAGCTTTTTTTTTATACTACATCGGGTGGGAGACAAGCATACGGCCCGCCTGATTTGAAGCGGTTGCCGACAACATTTGTGTGCATGAACATGTCTGTTTGTCTTGGTCTGGGTGTTTTCTATGTATTATAAGTATATATTTACAAAAAAAAAATGTATTTACGTATGTTTATCAGTTGTCTAGCACCCATAACACAAGCTTCGCTTACTTTGGGGGCTAGATGGCGCTGTGTAATTTGTCTGACAATATTTATTTTATTATTTTATTTATTTATACGATTACGCATAAACCATTCTCTTTGCGTCCAACTCTTCCCCAAATCATTGAAACTTCGGAGAAGTTCCAACTGGAACTTCAAAACCGATTCAATTCGTTGGAAACCACTGCGGACATGGACGAGGCATCAGACAGAATAGGGGCAACACTACACGAAGTCGGCAGCAAACACTTTGGGCGGCAGCATAGAGTTCGAGACGCCAAGCTCTCTAGCGAAACTCTGGCTCTTATGCAGAAGAGACGAGAGGCGACAGCATCTGTTAGAGCTTCGACAGAATATGTTGCTTTAAATAAGCGGATCAGAAGGCTGATACGGCGGGACTATCGCGTCTTCAGTGCTAAACAAGTTGAGGACGTGATAGCGCGCAACAAAGGGCTGAAAGTCTTTTCTCGGCCTTCTGAAAGGGCTTATCTGTCGAAGCTCAAGCTAGAGGATGGCCGAGTCGTGTCTTCTAAGTCAGAGATCTTCGCAGAGGTGGAGAGATTCTATGGCAAACTCTATGCTGCACATAAGGTAAGGCTCCCGGTGAGGACGGAATCACAACAGAACTGTTGAAAGCTGGAGGAATTCCGGTTCTAAAGGAACTACAACGTCTGTTTGATTCCGTCATTCACAAAGGGACCGCACCAGTCGCGTGGACCAGGAGTTTGGTCGTCTTATTCTTCAAGAAAGGTGACATAACCTTATTGAAGAATTATAGACCGATCTCACTCCTGACCCACGTGTATAAGTTGTTTTCAAGGGTTATCACGAATCGTCTCGCTCGAAGGCTCGATGACTACCAGCCACCGGAACAGGCTGGGTTTCGTAAAGGCTACAGTACCGTGGACCACATATATACATTGCGGCAGATTGTGCAGAAAACCACAGAGTACAATTTGCCGTTCTGTGTAGCTTTTGTGGACTACGAGAAAGCCTTCGACTCCATCGAAACTTGGTCTGTTCTAGAATCCTTACAGCGATGCCAAGTCGACCACCGCTATATCGAGGTGCTGAGATGGCTATATAGCTCTGCGACAATGACTGTCCGCGTCCAGGACCAGCAGTCTAAGCCTATCCAGCTGCAGCGGGGAGTACGTCAAGGAGATGTCATTTCCCCAAAACTATTCACCGCTGCTCTGGAAGACGTATTTAAGACGCTGGACTGGAAAAAACGGGGCGTCAATGTGAATGGCGAGTACATCTCACACCTTCGGCTCGCCTACGACGTGGTCATAATGGCTGAATCGCTGGAGGATCTCGGTCGTATGTTGGTCGATCTCAATGCTGCATCTCGACGTGTGGGGCTGGGGATGAATTTCGACAAGACGAAAGTCATGTACAACGATTTTGTCATCCCTAGCCCGGTTATCGTAGAGAATGCAGCTATTGAAGTGGTTAATGACTATGTCTACCTCGGTCATTCTATACAGCTTGGCCGGGGTAATTTCAACAAAGAGATCGATAGACGCATTCGACTGGGCTGGGCAGCTTTTGGAAAGCTTCGTCACATCTTCGCCGCGCAGATACCCCAGTGCTTGAAGACAAAAGTCTTCAACCAGTGCGTCCTCCCTGCAATGACATATGGTGCAGAGACTTGGACACTGACCATCGGACTGATCCACAGGCTAAAGGTCGCGCAGCGAGCGATGGAGAGGGCTATGCTCGGGGTTTCTCTGCGGGATCGAATCCGGAACGAAGAAATTCGACGGAGAACTAAAGTTGTCGACATAGCCTTCAGAGTTTGTAAGCTGAAGTGGCAATGGGCCGGTCACATCTGCCTAGTAAGTGATGGCAGATGGGGGAGGAAGGTATTAGAGTGGAGGCCGCGCATAGGACGACGAAGTGTTGGGCGCCCTCCTTCTAGATGGTCCGACGACCTTAAGAAAGCGGCTGGGAGCGGCTGGATGCGGAAGGCGGGGGATCGTATCTGGTGGAAGGCATTAGGGAAGGCTTATATCCAGCAGTGGGTAGATACAGGCTGATGATGATGATGATGATGATTCTCTTTGCGTACGTACAAATAATACGTACATACGACGTAGAAGCCATCCATATGTTATATGCAAGACGAAGCGGAAAATACCAACAGTATTATCATAATGAAAATAATGTGTTTTCGAACGTAAACGCGCAATTATTGAACACAAATAGAAATTGTTAATTCTCATTAATATTTATTGTCAATTTTGTACAGTGTCGTTTACTGCGGATAGCAGTAATATTAGACCATAAGCCAGGTACGAATTTCGTCAGTCATTTCTTTCTGGGCAAAAACTCGTAATATGCTTCAAAGAGTTGTATCATGACGCCTAACAATTGTCTGCTACGGCTCCGTAGGTGGATTGAGTAGCAGCACTCTCCTAAACTTGTGGTTTCCAGCAGACTAGAATGGAATCACTCCGTCTCTTCCCGCGGATGTCGTACAAGGCGACTAAGGAAAATACATTATCAAACACCGATCAGGCCTCCCCAACCCGTTTGACCAGCGTGGGGAGTGTAGACCAATTCCTACTTCTATCTGTGACGGATGAGAGAGGGTGTGCTCCTGTAGTGGAGACTAAAATGACCTAATGATGATGATGATGACTCTACTATGTTTAGTAGAGTCATCATCATCGAAATAAAAAAGTATTTTAGTCTTTTCCTCCGGGCATAAAATTTATTAAATTACAATTAACCCTATATCTTGAGGGGAAAAAATTGGCACCTGCTGTAAAGTAGTGGATTATGGTGAAAAACCTAAGTGTGACCTAAGTGCGCTATAATGGGGCACTGGGTGCATTTACATGTAAATGTACCCAGTGTCTCGGGTGGGCACAAAATGTATCTTAATTGACTGATTGATTGATCAACTCGTTATTTAATCAATTAGAAAATTATAAACAAACAATATTACGTATCTGTATTGTTAAGTACTAACATAGTTGTAAGGTTTTCTATTTTGTTACTGATTACTAAAAAAATATGGATTGAAATCAGAAATAAAAAAATAAAAAAATATTTATTATACGTCAGCTGATCGCATGAACATGTCAGAAGAAGTTCAGTAAAGTTTCAGATGACAGTTTGTATGTTATTATTGAATAAAGCCCCTCCAAACGCGTTGAACGCGCGCACGCTTTCCACCACGATGCAGCAGCTGACGTATTTATTTATTCAATAATAGCATATAAACTGTTATCTGAGAAATGGAGAAGAACTCACTGAACTTTTTTGGATATGTTCGCGCGATCAGTTAATTTATCCACCACCTTACAGCAGTTGACTATTTTTTCCCCTCAAGAAATATCTTGAATCCGGTTGAAAATTTATCAAATTGTGGTTAACCCACTCAAAAGGAGGAATTACAACAAAAATATTTTCCACATATATACGAGGATGCTGCTACTCCATCTACGCATTGAGTTGCAGCTGAAAATGTTTAGGCTTCATGATACAACTCTTTGAAGCAGTTCACAAGTTTTCGCTCGAGAGGGAATTGGCCATGTAAATCTGTTGCTGACTCTCGAACTATATGTTGGAGTAGGTACGAGTACTTACAAAATAAATACTGTTTCAGTACTTTCAGCTTCAGCCAACATACAATAAAATATGTTGCTATTCAAATGACGATATAAAGTAATAAATGTCGGCGAGTATAACGCCAACTTAATTTAAATATTTGTGGCGATCGAGAGAGGTCATAAACCTTGGTCGAGTATATGTAGATATTTTCAATATGAATGTGATGAATTCTCTGCCGCTTTTTATAGCAATGATTACGATTAAATTATTCACCAGTCACTGCTAAACAGCCACGGTAGTGCGCTGGCCAAGTTATTCTAAAAAGCACGCAGCAGGCTGGAAGAGATCTCTTACAGAGATTGCTCGCCTTTGCAAAAGTACAAACTGTTGCATTTGTATTAGCTTTAAGAGTTTTTATGTGTTTGTTTGTAATACACATATCATGTATTTTATTTATGTGCAATAAGGAATATAATTTGTATTATATACTACAACTATTAATAAGTAAAAGGAAAATTTGTATTTATTTGTATTCTTCTACATTTATAAATTATTCATAATATTGAATATGAAGTACTTATTAATAATCATCAGCTATGATCTAACCTACACGTGGTTGTAACTTTGTTAGTACTAACCTCTAAACCTGACCTGATGACGCAAACTGAGCTACTTTATCCACTATCGAGTAATGTACCCAATCATTTTCATAAATATTACTATAATTGTAAACTCCTTAGAGCGACTTAAGTGTTGGCACATATAATTAAGTATTCATATAAGTATTGCTGGATAAATTTCATCGTTTCAATGCCTCCAATGTTTCTTCGTCTTTTATAAAACTATATATTAAGAACATATTGTAGCATAGTATAAACCAAGTACCGAGTTTGCGACACGATTTGACATCATCATCAGCCTGCCAAGCAGGGAAGAAAAACGATAGTAGTGTCACGGATAATGAGTTTATCCACGGGGAATTTTAATATGAGAGTCTGATTAGCCAATGAGAATAGTGGAGTCTCGGGAAATAAAAATCTCCCATGATACTACTGGTAGTGCCACGCAGTAGTGCCTAGGGCAAGAAAGGGAGCCAGCAGCATATACCAACCAACGGTACCTGCCACCTATCCTACCAACGGCAGTGGGTGGGTGCCAGCCGGGACTAGTTTGTTTGTCTAACTGGAATGTAAAGAGTAATTTGTACGTTAATTTAAATTCCGCAAAATAACACCTAATTCAATTAACGGTCTAATATCTACTATTACTATAAATGTGAGTGTGTTTGATACACTTTCACGCCGAAACGACTCAACCGATCATCTTGAAACTTTGTACACATAATCTAAAAGGTATTGAGAAGGACAATACGAATCTTTATACTGTAGTGTCATATTTCCATTCAAAAAAACAGATGATTAATCGGCTTCGGCCGTGTGGTTTCCGGCAGACTAGAATAGAATCACTCCATTTCTTCCCGTGTATGACGTACAAGGCGACTAAGGGAAATACATTAACAAATATCAATCAGGCCTCCCCAACCCGTTTGGCCAGCGTAGGGAGTGTAGACCCTCTCTCGTCCGTCTCGTCGTCCTAGACGGAAGGAGGATTTGTCCTTCCGTCTAGGACGACGAGACGGACGAGAGTGGGTCGAGCTCCTGTAGTGGAGACTAAAATGGGCCTGATGATGATGATGATGATGATGAATCGGCTTCAGCTTCGGCGGTAGTCAATTTAGTAGTTGTCTTTTATAAATACCTACCGAGATACGTTGTTATCAGACCTGATTTCCTAAAAACTTGGCCATCTTTTTACATTGTTACTTAGTTCAAAAAATTCTTTGAATGTACATCTAATGCCGTTGAAGTCTGAGTAAATGAAGTTTTGATTTTAGTAAATTAAATATTGAGATAAAATTGAAAATTGAAAATTGAAAACGTGCTGAAATACGTTTGTTGTATATGATAGAAATTTAAAGTGCTTCCAATTTGCGTTGTCTGGCAAAGTCGTTGAACTACCAACAAATCGCAATATGTCACTCGCTACTTGGAAACTTCTTTTAAATACTGACACCTGCGCGCCGTGCTTCGCTTGGCGTCTTATTACAGTTATTATTTTAAATATTTAAAACCTTTTCGTCTTTAAAGTGCCCAACTGTTGTTGAGTAATTTAAATTTCGCTTCGAAAATATTTTAATTTTATGTGATCACCTGTTTTCAAGCTCGATGGCGTCGTTGCTCGTGTCAGTTTAATCGAACACGCAAGTCAAGCAACGTCGACCGTAGCCTATGTATATATATATATATATATATATATATATATAGATTGGGTTTATATTATCTCGAGCTCCTCCGTTCTTCGGAGGCTACGTTAAGCCGTCGGTCCCGGCTGTTATCATTAGATGACAGTCCTTAAGATAGATTCGACCCGTTTAACTAAAGCCCAATCGCTATTACCTCCTTCTCTTTATGCTAACGGAGCGGGTAATCAACACGCGGCTCTTGAGATACCTAGAAGTGTCCACAACTGACCAGCGACCGTCAATACGGCTTTCGCCAAGGTCGTTCGGTGACCTAATTAGATATCTCACACATTGGTGGGGTCTATTGGGAGTCAAGACGAGACATTGGCTATAAACCTGGATATAGCGAAGATGTTCGATCGGGTCTGGCACGACAGTCTACTATCGTAGTTGCCATCTTACGGACTGCTCAAGAGTTTGTGCAAATGGGTTGCCAGCTTTTCGTCTGATAGATCCATTAAAGCTCTAAAAACCATGGAAGTTGCTCCAATAGCATGGGTATTAATACTTTTTTATATATATATATATATATACTACGTTTTATACTGCCGTCTCACTGTGCTGTCTCCGGCATTGTTTCTGCTGCATATCAATGATCATCCTAACATCGCTCGGTCTCGAGTGGAGGAGAGTCGCAAACGACGTGTTGGAAATCGAGAGTACCCTAGGTAGTATGCAATTGGAGACGATTGAACTTGGTCTATTTTAATCCCACCAAAACACAGGTGTGCGCATTCAAAAATACCCCATTTGCTCCACAATTCTTAGACACACCCTTTACTACCTACAAGAGTATTGGGATTCTTGGCGTTGAGATCTGCAACGAGACGTCTAGGCTATAAGCTGGCACCGGATCGGCGACCCCTAGTTGTTGCTGATCTCCATGGGTGGTGGTCATTGCTTTCCATTAGGTGACCCACGTGCTCGGTTTGCCCCCCTCTCATATGAAAAAAATCCTAGTTCATAAGTATTTTTACAGTAACTTAGAATTTGCCAGAGATTTTGGTCTGAAATTTACTGTGAATTTTTACACAAATTTAGTCGCAGCGATAAGTTTCGCCGGAGCAATTTAAATGATATGTAGAAAGTTGCGTGATAGCTGGAGATTCATGAGGCGCGGGCGGTTAGCTTCGGAATATGTGGCGGACATGCGTTTACTTTTATGGCGAGGTTATAATATTTCCATTGTTGTAGTTTTGTCACGGAAGGTTCTCAAATAGATCTATTTACAGCTGGTAAGTACGAGTATATGATACTTTGTTGACCAGAATACGTCGGCGGGGTGGTACCAGTGGTACTGCAAAATCCACAATTTCGAATTCATCTTTGAAGTAATAAACAGAGAATTAAAATCTAGGAAAATTATATTGATATTATTGAGGATATATACTAGGGAAAATATCCGATGGAAACATGATTTGATGGAGTTGACTCGATAAAATAAATTCACAAAGTTACCTCTTTTCGTGTCATTTTATCTTCTATTTTCGGTTTTATTCTTAAAATAAGTAATTTGACATTATAAGTCATG
Source organism: Hypsopygia costalis (assembly GCA_937001555.2). Lineage (NCBI taxonomy): Eukaryota > Metazoa > Arthropoda > Insecta > Lepidoptera > Pyralidae > Hypsopygia > Hypsopygia costalis. The sequence continues at coordinate 1,257,693 of OW443325.2, forward strand.
TACTAAAAAAAGGTCATAAATAGCTGGAGGTATTATACCCGATAGATTTTTTTTATTACATCTTTAAATTTTTTTATCGATTATTCAATAGCTCGCCAGAGTCGCCAGTGTCTCGCGGAATTGTCATATCTGGGGGCACGGGAGTGCCTCCGCCAAGACGAGCCAAGCGTAGCGCAAGGGCACTACCTACCTTTTCTCGAAAAGTTTCGTCGTTTTTTTGAACTCTCATAACTTTGGTTTAGATGATGCTTGTTTCTAGCGCTGGCTCCCCTCTGAATGATAACAAAATCGGGGGATAAAATTTAGTGTCGCAGCTACAAATCTGTTATCTCCATCCAAAATTCAATCACACCACTGGATAGATGAAGAATCAAAGAAATTATGACTCTAAGTAAGGACTATGGAACATCGCGTGCGGGGGAGGGGGAAGCGTTGCCATTTAGAGATAATTTTAGTGCATATAACGCATTCACGTTCAACACACGGCCATATCCATGACACAGTCGCACCCCATTTTTATTTCTTCACTTTATATTTTACTAGCGGCCCGTCCCGGCTTCGCACGTGTGGACAAAATATTGCAATTTTCTTACGGATCCCAAATTTTTTCGAAATTAAAATATAGCCTATGTTACTCCCTGATAATGTAGCTTTCTATTGGTGAAAGAATTGTTGAAATCGGTCCAGTAGTTTCGGAGCCTATTCGTTACAAACAAACAAACAAACAAATCTTACCTCTTTATAATATTAGTTCAGATTTTTATTGCCAGCGTCTATAGGCTACGGTAACCGCTTGATATCTGGCGTACCGTATGTTTATTTGGTACCCGAATAGGTATAAAAAACATTGTCTACGGTCAAAAGACATTGTCTTTAAATTAATAACTTCTAAACTGTCGCGTTGCATGACTTATGAAATATAAGAACGGGAATTAACGCGATCATGCATAAGGCAATGCTAAGAAAACGTCAGGCAATAATAAAGGTATATAAATACCCTTATGCGTGATCGCGTTAATTCCCGTTCTTATATTGTCTTTAAATTGTTTTGCAACGACGCTTCTCATGTTAAACCTTTCAAACCAAAAACATAGTGTTTATAGAATTTAAGTTACTTTTTTGTACGCCTTTAAAAACTGCTGCACGAAATTGGATGCAGTTTTTACCATCGAGGGTTAATTAGGGGGTTATTTGTGGCAAACAACGGTAGGATTTACCTGATGGTAAGCAGTTATAAATGCCTATAGTCGTTCGAGATACCAGAGGTATTACTCACGCGTTACTGACATTGCAACAACCTCAACACCCTTGAAGAACACCATCTCTAGGAAATATCAGGCCATGGAGTTATTTTTTTTTTTATACTACGTCGGGTGGCAGACAAGCATACGGCCCGCCTGATGTGAAGCGGTTGCCGTAGCCAAATTAACGCTCGCAACATAAAATATCGCTCGCGCGCCACCACCCCCGCTGCCAACGCAGCATCTCCTTCCTTTCTGGTGACCTCACTCACTTGCAGGAACCCAACAACCCTCAAGGGAATTGTTATTTGGCTGCGGTATTCTGTGAGGTGGAGGTACATACCCCAGTCGGGTAGCTTACAATTACGCTCCCTACCTGTCTTTTCGCCAGAGCTTCGTTTGTCAGTCAGCAGGGTGCACCGCGTGCAGGTGAAGTTGGCTTTGATTCAAAGGTGTTGATGAACCACTTACACCCCTAAAATAATAATTCCATAACTCGTGGCATAAAATCCTTCTGGAACCGCAACCGTTTTGGCTTTTACTTATAACTTATACTTTTACTTATAAAAATTAGTTGCCTGTAAAGTCCGTTTACGCACGATAATTTTACGTGATAACGTCATAAGAAAACATGAACAGACGCGCTCTCGCTTGCACGCTGGTCTCAGGCGGAACGTGACAATGAGTCATGCTTTTTTGTGCGCCCAGCACAGCTCTCATCGATTTACACGACGTTATCAAAATAAGTTGATTTACACATATGAGTGTATTTCATCCAAACTACATAAAACCTCGAGTACTGTTCCCAGTGACCTTGCCCCAAATTATTTTAGGGTTACATAAAAGGTACCGCGCGTGTAAAAACGCGGTGTTTTTACGCCGCCGGGGTCTGATCGCTGTTTAAAAAGGGTCTCATTCCCTTGGCCGTAAAATCGTGTGTGTGTGCTCGCCCTGTGCTGCAGTGTAACTCTGACTATACTGACTATGAGCGGCCGATGTAGACTTGCGATTAGTCGACGCGACTTTATGGGTATTATGTTGTGAGCATACAAAGAAATGCTGAGGCTTCTTACTGCTCTGTGATCTCTCAGTCACTTTCATCTAACTATGAAAATATCGCTTGATAAATAAATTAATTAAATAATAATAAATAAATATTCTTGAAATAATTCCAAACTGCCATCTAGTCCAACTAAGCAAAGCATGTATTATGGTTAAAAGATAACTGATTAATATCAGTTAAAAAAAAGTATAACTCTTAACTAACTGACCGAACAGACGTTATTCTGTTTATACATTCAAATAATACTAATTTTTTGACGTGACTTTCTTATCATTTTGTTAAATTTTACCGCCATTGTTGTGGTTCTACAGACTGTCAGTACCGATGATAGTCATAAATGATTTGTTTGCTTTTAGCAATGACATTGAATTGCATGAGTCTATCATAATGAAATATTTTTATTTTACAATAAAATTGAAATATACAGGTGAAAAACTATTTAATGCATTCCCTTCAGTGACAATTGTGTTTTCAGTGCCAAAACTGAGTGGTTCGGCCAACAAGCTCGAAAAAGGAAAAACTGACTGACATATAAACGCACAGCCCTAATCGCTGGGCCTATAGATTCCAAATTTGGCACGTAGGTTCCTTATGAGATCTACGGACATTTTCCAACACAAGTTTTCAAGGGTTACCAAGTGAAAGCTGTTTTTATACGAAGAAAGTGGCGCCGCCTATTTTTGTCCACTCTTTTGCCCACTGTTTGTGTGGAAGCAGAAATAATATAAGTTTACATCTGGTCTGCGTGTTACCTACGTAGTTTCATTATTATTCTTTCTTTTCAATACAATTAAAATAAAAGTCAAGTAATAATTCCCTTAAAAGTCTTTGTGTTGCTGTGAGTAAGTGAGATCAGAAAGAAAGTAGTTACACAGCATCGGCAGCCGTGCCAGCGAAGTTTCATCTTGCGCTCGTTTATATGGTTGTGGTAATCGCTTCTCATCAAGCGGCCTATATGCTTGTTTGTCACAAATCGCACGTGTGTTTCCTTTTAAAATATATCACGAGAATTAATTTCATAATGAGTTGTGCTTGTATGTACTACAGTACGTAACCGAGCGTACAAACGCGATATATAGTCGCTTATTCTCTTATATTAATGCGAAACTTTGAGAGAGTGAGAATGGATGTATATAGATGGACGAATGTTTACACGTTTCTTAATCTTTCACGAATGATAATACTGGGGTGTAAGTGGTTCATCAAGATCTTTGAACCAAAGTCAACATCACCTGCACGTGGTGCACCCTGCTGACTGACAAACGAAGCTCTGGCGAAAAGAGAGGTAGGAAGCGTAATTGTAAGCTACCCGACTGGGGAATGTACCTCCACCTCACAGAATACCGCAGCCAAATAACAATTCCCTTGAGGGTTGTTGTGTTCCTGCGAGTGAGTGAGGTCACCAGAAAAAAAGGAAGGAGATGCTGCGTTGGCAGCGGGGGTGGCGGCGCGCGAGCAATATTTTATGTTGCAAGCGTTAATATGGCTACGGTAACCACTTCACATCAGGCGGGCCGTATGCTTGTCTGCTACCCGGCGTAGTATAAAAAAAAAAAATGATGAAAGTTGAGTAAGTCCGCTGACAGCTGACGAGTAGTTACTGAAACTTTGTTCCCGTTTCAAACTACAACTCTATTTATAATCATTCGTACAGCAATTACATTTTATTAAATAACATTCAAAATAATTTAAACTTGGAGATTACTAAACTAATTTGAAATGTTTCAAAGTGAACTCGGTTTGAATTGCGAGGATTTAACCAAACTTCCAAACCACTCTAATAGTTAAAATACGTTGCGAGGGTAATCTCGAAAGAGTTGCCGACAAGTTAACTATGTGCAAATTTCAGAGTTAACTAAGCTAGTTAGGACGATTGGACCCAGAAACATACGTTTTGATTTATAATATACTAGCGTAACTTCGTCTGCGTGAGACAGGGCGTTGAGAGTGAACCGTAAGATTAACATTTAAGGTACCCTTACGTAGTAGTAGTAATAGTTTATGTAGTAGTAAACGACGCGATATTTGTATGGAGTATCCGGGGTGTGCTTTAAATGGTACCTTAAATGTTAACCTTACGGTACCATTTAAAGCACACCCCGGCCACTCCATACAAATATCTCGTCGTTTACTACTACATAAACAATGACGTCTGTGCAGAGCAGGGATGAGCGTGTGTGCGTGCGGCGCCATACAAACTGTTACAGATTTGTCTCAGAGGGTAGGTGAGGTCGACTAGTGAGAGCGGCAGGGAGAGGCCATACTGTATGTAGTACTCTTACTTATACTGTGGTTATAGTGAGCCAATTTTAAAGATAGACACATGCTATCATCACCTTTTTTTTAGATCATTTTAAGATGAATAATTTCGTCGTATATAATTGTTGCGTAACTTGAACCGCTTATACGCACGCAACGGAAGCTCTCAAAAGGAATATTTTTTCCCCATTTTTGCAACTTTTTTCATTGGTGCTCTGCTCCTATTGATGGTAGCATGATGTTAGATAGCCTATAGCCTAAAAGAATTTTTCAATTCGTATGAGTAGTTCCTGAGATTATCGCGTTCAACCAAACAAACAAACTCTTTAGCTTTGTAATATTAGTATAGATATTTACTTTTTAGGTGAAATTCATTGCAGGTCTAAACTATGATTGCCTTTGTCTAAAATCCTAGTTCTTTTCTGCAAGTGATTATGGATACTTAGATGGAAGTAGGTAATTGCTGCGGTTGTGGTAGATGGATTGTTTGTGTTCCAAGCGTACGTATACGATACGGTAATCATTCACATCAGGCGGGCTGTGTGCATATCTGCCACCCGACGTAGTATAAAAAACCGGCCAAGTGCGACTCGGACTCGCGCACGAAGGGTTCCGTACGATTATCTATAAAAACGGCAAAAAAAAGACATGTCTGTTAAATTGTATGGGGGCGCCCCTTAAATATTTGTTTTATTTTAATTTAATTATTTATTTTTAAAATGAATATATAACTAAATATTTTGTGAATATTTCAAGCGTCTACCTGTTGCCTTTATTTCACTCAAATGAAATCATAACACCGTTTATGTGACCCTAGACGCGTTATGTTTCAAATTTAGTTTTGCTATTCCGTGAATGTTGGATGAGTGCACGGCGAGCGGCGCCGGGCGCCAATAATTAGCGAGCCTATGAATAGAGAAGCAGCCTGCATCGTTATCTCGACTCGTGATTAAAGTGTGATGTTTTGAGGGGCTTGGGGTCGTGTTTATGGCTTCTTTCACGAAGGGGGGAACTTGACTGTTGATTACATTTTCAAGTACTTACATGGTTATGAGGAGCTCGATGGCGACGATGCGCGTGACAGTCTAATCGAATACGCAAGTTAAGCAACGTTGACAGTACCCTGTTCACGGATGGGTTTACATTATCTCGAGCTCCTCCGTGCTTCATACGGCACGTTAAGCCGTCGGCCCCGGCTGTTGTTATTAAATGACAGTCGTTAAGCTAAGTCAGTGGCCTTTGTGTGGAAAACTTGATTGGAATAAGCTCTAAAACCCTTAAATTGAGGGGAGACCCGTATCCCAGCAGTGGTATAAGTAAGTGTTGACGACGACATGGTTATACTTATAATTATAGTAAACGACGCGACATTCGTATGGGGTGGCCGCGGTGTGCTAAAACGTAGGATGTATAAAACGAGCACCCTATAAATTGTCATAGGGACAATATAATAGTTTTATTCAGGCAATTGAACATAGCTGCAATGAATTCTTCATTGTCAGGAGTACGAATAATGACTGTTGTTAAATTATACGCAATTGTGTTTCAGCACCAATTCAAATTTCACACAAAATGCGGTTGCAACTATTTAGAGTTTACATTTTGTGTGTTTTGTGGATTGTGATTATAGATTCACAGTATGTGTGGAAGTATGCGCGGTGTTGGAATAGCAGTGATTCTGTAGGTCGGCTGGATTCGCTATGCCATACATAGCTGTATAGCTAAAGCATGAAGCTATATAGGTATACAGTCAAAGTAATAAATTGATTATTATTTATAATGGCCGGCCAATGTAATAAATTGTCAATTATTTATAATTAAGCTTACTTGGCACCACATCATTCATCGTCTAGATTGACGGATTTCCTATTTCCAGGGATAGGAGAAATTTCCGAAGAAAACCCTAACCTGGTTAGGTTAGGGTTTGAGTTGACTTTTTACCCGACTACGGCGAAGCAAAAAGGAGGGTTATGATTTTGACCTGTATGTATGTATGTATGTGGCTATGGATGTACATCTGTTCCCTCATAACTTCTAAAATAGTTATCATAATTAGACAAATGAGGTGTCGTTGGAAGCCTCTTGATCGTCCGCTGGTTATAGGCTACATGACGTCACGTTAAAATTGCTACAGCGCCTTCTAGGGGGCATAAAGTAAAGAAGTAAAAAAATATTTTTCCTTGACAGTGTCGTGTGGGGTATCAAATGAAAGAGCTTTGTTAGCACATTTCAAATATATAAATATTATTAGCTGTTGCTCACAGGTTTGCTTGCAATCACCTGATAATTGCAAGAATTTATAAATTCAGGCATCAAATGTAATAAAAACCAAACATGTGTAACAATAACAACATAGGCAGGAAGTACCTCCACGTTATACGTTACACACGAATTCACATAACTCCAAAATAAGTTAAATAAAAATAAAGTTTAAAAAACTAAAACCCGACTACTAAAACACGCTCTAAAAAGAACGAAACAAGAAAATAGTCTCCGCTGAAATTATTATGTACATACTATAAAACAATTACCGACTTTTAAGTAAACAACTTACTTCACGTAGTATATTTTAACGTAGTTTTTTATACATCATACTGATAGAGATATGTGTAAAGGATAGCTGTGGTCGTATGCCACTTTGATTTCAATTTGCCAATTTCATTATTAAAATGAATCTGTTTTGCTACAGTAGGTGGCATACGACCACGGCTAACCTTTAAACATATCTCTATCAGTAAGATGTATAAAAAACTACGTTAAAATATACTACGTGAAGTAAGTTGTTTACTTAAAAGTCGGTAATTGTTTTATAGTATGTACATAATAATTTCAGCGGAGACTATTTTCTTGTTTCGTACTTTTTAGAGCGTGTTTTAGTAGTCGGGTTTTAGTTTTTTAAACTTTATTTTTTGGTTAAAAGTCAATTCAAATCTTATCAAAACATGTTCTTATCATACTGACCGATACTTGGTCAATGAAATAAAACATTATTAATAATAAGTAATCTATTACATTGACCATAACACATAATAATATATAGTTTCATGCTTTAGCAGTAGATACTTCCAAAATCATTATTTGAGGTGTAAGAAAGAAACAAAATGAGTACAGGCTGGCTACGGATCGGTGATTATTGCTGTTGCTGGTCTCCGTGGGTGGTAGTGATTGCTTTCCATCAGATGACACACATGCTCGTTTGCCCCCCTCTCAAATAAAAAAATGGCTTATCGCTATCTGTAGAGCGTAAGTCAATAACACCTGCACGTGGTACATCCTGCCGGCTAACGAGGCTCTGTCCGAAGAGAGTTAAAACATGTTGAGTCCAACTGTGTACGTACATCCATCTACAGAAAACCGCATTCTAATAACATAGTGGTCTTGTGTTCCTGCGAGTGAGTGAGGTCACCAGACGCGAGGAAATGCTGCCACAGCGGGGTTGCAGTACAAGTAGCTACTACTTGCATTGTAAACGTCTGTAGTACAATAACCGCTTTACATCAGGCGGGCCGTATGCTTATCTGGCACTCGGCGTTGTTTAAAAAAAAATGTTATGAGCGACCTATCTCAGTTCAAAATTAATCACATCGCTTTTTTAAATATACGAAAACTTTACTTCGTCGTAATTGCCAGGAATCCTGAAGTTCTACCATCTACTCTGAAGTATATTACACCTGCTACGAAATGAAACTGAATCAATAAAGATCAGAATCGCATTTAAAAGGTGGTACAGTCGGGATGTTGCTGAAGCAAGGCCTTCTAATACCACTGATGCTTTTGAGATTAAGTGTTCCCACTGAAGTGGACCTGCGCGAATTTCAGATGTATTTGCAAACATTTGAAAACACACGTCATTTTCATTCAGCTTTACTTTTCTTGAAATGCTGCACCAATTCAAATAGGTATATCCAACTGCCGAGGTCTTCGCTAAAACGAAGGGGTTTCTAGTGCACGCTGACGCTGCTGGAATTTTTCACATACGAATTCCATTCTATTGGATTTTCTATTGGACTTATCATCTAGTATGGTATAATTTATTCACTAAATATCACAGTAAATATAAAACATATTTGTTTTCTCGAAGACACCACAAAATATATTTAAAAATATCCTAACTTCCGACCGAAACTTCGTATTCTCACTTCGGAGCAGGCCAATGGTTTTATTTGTACATTTTGCATGCCAATGACCGTTTAAATATGTTTGATATATTTTCCAATGTATACCATCACTTTTTCTGCAAAATAAAATTTATTTTATTATAACACTATCTTACCTGCCAGACGTTGTCCTGTCTTATTATGAATATTGAATTCGAATTGGTTTCACGCAATCTGTCAACTGACTGACAGTTCTATGAAACAATAAAAAGCTACAATAATAAAAGTTAATGTGGTCGTTAAGTTTTCTTAAATTTTCTATTCTTCCGCGCAACTTTCTTATTTTATTCTTATAAAAGAACCTTCTTCTGACTATATCAAATACAACATAAAAAGAAACAGCCAATTCGGTACAGCCGTTCACACGTGATGCCGTGACCGAGAAAAATAGAGATTAATTTTTATATATGTAACCAATCTTTTTCGATCTCAATTTCTTTAAATTTTTCGCAGCTAATATTAACTCTGGAATTTATAAATAACTTTCCTTAACTATATCGAATCAAAACCAAAGTTCTTTATCAAAATCGCCTTGGATTTGACGACATCAAACGGTTGGGAGCTAGTTGGCTTTTAATTACTTTCCGATTCTACGAAATGATTGATCGCTCTCATCTAAAACGACTTGTCGAAATGTTCTGCCAACTCTTTCACGGGCGACGCGATATTGTTTAAATTAATATTGATTAGCTTTATAATTAAAAGTTTTGTTTGAGTTTCAGGAAGAATGCACGAAGATATGTCAGTATGGGAAACTCTGAAACTTCGAAAAGATCGGGTTCGATTCTCGGACACTAAGGATCACACATGTTTTCATCACTGTGTCTCAGGTACACCTGACTACAGTCAGGATTAATAGCAGCAAACACCAAAAAAGCAATGAACGGTTAAGTTTACTGCAATCCCGGAGACAAAACTACGTCACAGCACGTGGTAGCTACTTCCTTATGCAGTCAATCATGAGGCACCTACACACACATTTGCACGTACACAGACGTGGTCTGTGGGCGCCAAGGTGGCATGCGTGGATACACCATAATTATGATGTTCTCGTTCCATATTTTCCTTTGAGCGTATCTATCACTTCATATTTGAATGAAGTTTGAATGACATGAAACAGTTGGCAAAATGCTGCAGACCCGATATTAACACATGAAGATTAAACAAATAGTTTCTCCTGATTTCATACCCAATACTCATATAACCCATACCTGGAGTTCAACAAGAATCTTGTAGAAATTCTAGCAAACAATTACAATTATGCATGCAGTTATAGTTTCCAAGAACAAAGTCAACTGTATAATTAGACGTTCTCGTCGAAGTAAGATGGCGCACAGGAATATTAAAAAAAAAAATTCGGTATCTCAAAAATCTGCTAAACCATTTCCAATGCTCCATAACATTAATAAATAAATAAATATTCCTTGACAAATTACACAAGGCCATCTAACTAAGCAAAGCTTGTACTATGGGTACTAGATAACTGATAATATACTTAAATACATTTTTTTTGTAAATACATACATATAACACATAGAAAACATCCAGACCAAGACAAACAGACATGTTCATGCGTACAAATATTTGTCTTGTGCGGGGATCGAACCCGCGACCTCGGAGTCAAAGTGGCCATAGCTAACGATTCGACCACCGAGCTTGTGAATATATAAGTTGTATGTTGTTGTGTAGTATGAAAGCGGAGTTTTGCATAATTATATTGGTAAGGATTGTACTTACTTACTTACTTACTTATTACCTTATGCATATTACCCTCATCTTCTTCTTCGATTTTCTCTTGACAGAGTGGTCGTGGTCTTGATGAGGGAGGTATGGTGGCTGCCGTTGCTCTCTTCACGTTATCTGGCCATCTCACCTGATTCGAGGCACTTCTGATACACTCATGCACACACCGCCCACAGGAGACTTTAACTGGTTAATCCATCTCATGGGTAATCTTCCGTGTGGTCTTGTTCCTACGACTCTAGTGACTGACCCTGAGCAACCAGGTGCTAAGAAGCCTGTTCAGTTTGAGACGTGGCCAAAAAACTTCATTATACATGATTGCACTAAAAAGATAAACGTTGCTAAATTCTATCTAGCTTTACGTAGGTCGAGATTGACTTATTTATTTATTAAAAAAAATATTGACCACATTAAAAACTGGTGCAAAAGGCGGACTTAATGCTAAATTGCATTCTCTGCCAGTCAACCATTGAGAGTGGTGAGTAACGAAGAATATTAACTAATTTTGATTATTACTCGTAGCACTCCATATTCTCTGTTAAAAATAAAAAATACTAGTGAAAGAATTACTTCGATATGTCAATTAGTTTCCGATTTAGAAGTAAAACAAGTTGTAACCGTACGACGCGGGCTGTGTGACGTCATCGTACAACACGCTTAGTCTGGCTCACTCAGTCCGCTCGCGGTCGTGCGCCCGTGCCGTTGAAATTATACCTAAATACTATAATTACAATTAAATAATTAATTAAATACTATAATAATAATAATTTATTAAATTTATTATAAATTTTATTTAAATTAATTTTATTATAAATTTATTTTAAATTTTAATTACTATAATTAGAATGTTACATCCCTAATACTAAGCGAGCCGTGGCCCGCGCGACGCGTTGTGAAATGACGTCACTAGCGGTCACGTGACTGTTAGCGGGACTCGATATTTTTCGAAACTTTGAATGCCTATAAAATCAAAACTACTAGGTATTTTTGACTACAACAAAAACTAGGGTATTTGTATACATACAGGCTTTACTGAGACAACATTTCAAGCGATTTGGCATACCTAGTAACATTCTTCATTGCGGGTCTTCCAAACAAGTAACTTAATACTGTAAATATAATACGTAACTTAATAGATAATTCAAAAATATCATTAATATACAGTTACATACAATGTTATATACAAATATACATACATATATATGCTTATATATAACTACAAATACATAAATATAAGGAATATATATATAAATATAAAAAAAACCGACGATATTAATGACTTACGTAGATAAATAACATTTATAAGGTCTGCTTACGCCAGCGCGGTTGATAGGCGTCGCGCGCGGTTCACGAGCTTCTTGTTCCTTGTATCGTTTCATAAAGAATGGTCGACTTTATTATGAAACAAGGAACTACTCGTAGCTCAAACCGCGACGCGTACCAACCGAGATAGCTTGATCGTGACTATGAAACCAGCCTAAATATTTTAACTGTGTAAGTAAGTCATTAACATCTTTGAATCAAAGCCAACCTCACCTGCAGGTGGTGCTAACTGACAAACTATACTCTAGCGAAAAGAGTGGTAGAGCATAGCGTATTTTTTAAGCTGCCCAACTGGAGAAGTACCTCCCACCTCACAGAATATCGGAGCTATATAACAATTCCCTTGAGGGTATTGTCACAGTGAGTGACATCACCAGAAAGAAAGAAAGAAAGGAAGGAGTACAGGCCGGCAACGGATCGACGATCCCTTGGTGTTGTTGATCACCATGGGCGATGGTGAGGTGCCCACATGCTCGTTTGACCCCTCATATATATCGTGCAGTGCGATGCGCGCTTGGAAACGGACGCGCTGCGCTACGTTGCACAGTTTCGAATTTAAATAATTCGCGAGCTGCGCGGCATTCAGCCGCTGCTCGATAAATATGGCTATGGGTTCCGAAAAACTCATAGCTAACGAGCTATTGGCGTTCGTGCAGCACGCCATCGATACCATGGATGAAGTCAGCATCTTGCAAATCTGCAAGTCCACCTTCAGTGAAGAAGAGATTTGCAGTGGTAAGAGGCTGCTGTTCCAGGAGCTCGGCCAGACCGAGCAGATGCCATCCCGCAGGAGGGATGGAACCGAGAAGAGTGTGCAGGATATCATCACTCTTCTCAAGAAGACCGACCCGGACGACGTGCCAGCCTTCGTGGCGAAACAGCTGCACAAATTGCCATCTGTCACCATGGCACATGTCGATGCCGTCAGTATGCTGAAGGACATTAGGAACCTGAAAGCTACCCTGGCCGAATTTAATTGTAGGATAGAGGCCTCGGAATCTACCATCAGTGAGCTGCGAGCGGAATTAGTGATATTAAAGAATCGTGATTCCGTAAGTAGGTCACCCGAGGCCGATAACATCAACACACGTCGCGGAGCTCGGAATGCTAGCGTTTGCAGTTTTCCTTCGCCAACTGTTGCGGTGATGCACCGCGTCCCACCGCCGCCGCTGCCGCCCGCTCCCCCGATACGAAGATGACGTCAACTCCCCGCGCTTACGCCATCGCCGCCCGTGCCGTTTCGCAAACTTAGCGGCAAACTAGTAAGGGGAAAAAACAAAGCCTATGTGAGCTTGCTCCCAGGGCTGAGCCACCGCGTCCTCTACAGGACATGAAGCAGTGCGACGAGGAGGGCTTTACCAAGGTGGAGAAAAAGAAGAGGAAGAAGCCCGCCACCCGCAATCTTTGCGGTACCGCACAGACCGGACCATGCCAGCTGCGTGTAGAAACACCATCGACGCAGCTGTATGTGTCCCGATTGCACTGGACTACAAGGGCAGAGGATCTTGTGGAATACGTGCGCGGGAAGACAAAGTTCACCCTTAGGGTTGAGCGGTTGGAGTCTCGCTATAAGGTGAATTTTAATTCATTTGTGATGAGAGTTCCAACCCACCAGCTGTCAACTTTTTTAAGGGAGGAATTTTGGCCGGTGGGTGTCGTATTTCGGAAGTTCCGAGGTCAGTTGCCGAATGCAACGCGATACACGTCGCCGACTGAACGTGTAATTAAATTAGTTTAGTATTATATTTTGTATGTATGTTAGTTTTAAGGTATTTATCTATGGACTTATGTTTATTATTAGTTGTAAACATGTTTAGTCTGAAATAAATGATTTATTATATTATTATTATTATATTTTTTTTTTTTATAAAAAACGAAACAAAAACTGTTACTGATAAGTCTAACATTTTTTTTTTGTTTTTATCCTTCATTTTTGTCGCAGGTGCCATATTGAAATAATATACCCTATGTGACCAAATGACATATCAAATGTTCGAATCCGTCAAGCAGCTGAAGCTGTAGAGCATATCAAAGAAATGTACATACATACACTCGGAAAAATATCGCCATTCCTACTTCATCAGTCGGGTTAAAAACGGGAATTTTGTGATAAAATTCTCACAATATAAAAGTTTACTAATAATGTCATAGTAATGTCACTGGCCTCAACATTACAAGCAGTTTGAAATATTTATGAGCTGGCGGCCTGTCGGCCTGCTGGTTTAAAAATAAACCACTCGCTTGACAGACGCCGGCGAGCGGTCCACAACAAATAGCAAATCAAATTAGAAAGACGCGGCCGCGGCAAATATTACGGTTTTGACATGTCCACTTTTGATAGTGTTCTACCAGATGGAACATTTCCTTGAATAAATATAGTTTAAAAAAACTAAAAAAAACACGCTTTTAAAGCACATCAAACTAAAAAATGAAGACTAATTCTTAATACAAGCTGAAAAAATTTATGAGTAAAAAATACTAGCATTATTGTAAAAATGGCGTGGGGCGTGGATTATTTTTCACTTTTTAATTTAATGTGCTATGAAAGCCCCCAAAAGGTCGCCGATCCATTGCCAGCTCCTTCCTTGCTTTCTTTCTGGTGACCTCACTCACTCGCAAGAACACAACAACCCTCAAGGGAACTGTTATTTGGGTGAGGAATTCTATGAAGTCTGTACTTCATAGAATTCCTCACCCAAATAACATTGGGTTTTGGGAAGCGTATTTTTAAGGTGCTCTACTGGGGAAGTACCTGTGTACTTCCCCAGTAGAGCACCTTAAAAATACGCTATGCCCTACATCTTTTTTCGCCAGAGCCTCGTTTGTCAGTCAGCAGGGTGCACCACGTGCAGGTGAGGTTGTTCTCGATAGGTTTGTTATAACCTTGAAACCTGATCGTGTTCAAAGTCCATTACGTGGCCTTTCTCACAAGTGCAGACACGACTATGATACGATGTTCCATCATGAAGTTCCAGTTCATATCTTCCGGCTCCATCATCAGATCAGTTCGACAGTACCTTATTATTGTATTGTTTAAGAACTACATACAGCTGCCAATTTTCATTACGCTACGATCCTTGCAAGATGGTTAAATGGAATGGAAATGGAATCTAAGGTAACTAACCTTAGATTCCATTTAGTTAGTTACATACAATTCGACATAATAAAAGTGTGTTAATAAAAGAACCGGACAAGATATCATATGAGTTAATTTTTATACTACATCGGGTAGCATGCAAGCATACCATTCGCATGCTGTTACCGTAGATGTGATTGCTCGCAGCATCGCGCGCCGCGCATGAACAATTTTTCACGTGAGGCAGCCTACAAATACGCTGTACCCTACCTCTCTTTTGCCAGAACCTCTTTCGTTAGTCGACAAGGTGCACCACGTGCAGGTGAGCTTCTAACGCAGCAACTCCTTTCTTGCGGGTGACCTCACTCACTCGCAGGAATATTATAGCAGAAATACTCAAAAGAGTAGTATAAATAAAAATGGTAATTTAAAAAACTAAAAAACCCGACTGCTTTTATGTGTAATTTGGAAATGAAAAACCCCTAAAACAAGAAAACATGTAGCAGTCGGGACCCATTCTAGAAATGGAGGCTTAGAGAATTTAGAGCACATGTAGGGTCCCGACTGCTACATGTTTTCTTGTTTTAGGGGGTTTTCATTTCCAAATTACACAGAAAAGCAGTCGGGTTTGTTAGTTTTTTTAAATTACCGTTTTTATTTTATGTTTTATTTATTTTGATATATGCAATGTCACTCTCACAGTATACATACATATCTAATGACACCCCTCAAGCTAAAATCCATCGAGCCGTTCAGACTGCGGCGTGCATTTGCATTTGAACTAGGCGCCAAAAATCCGCCATTTTGATTTATTTTTATTTTGACGTGCCCAGTGTCACTCTCACAGCAAATACGAATCTAACGACACCTCGCAAGCTAAAATACATCCAGCCGTTCAGGCTGCAGAGCGTACCAAACAATTTACATACATACATACTCTCGAAAAAACATAACCCTCCTTCTGTCGCAGTCGGGTAAAAAGGTACTTACTTATAGTTTACTTTCTTGATAGCAGACAAGATCCGTCTTTTGTATAGGTACTAATAATCTGAACATTCTCAATGAACAAATTCTTAGAAATTTTGCCTATTCTGTATTCGGAATAACACAAATTTCAGTTGAGATAATCCATGATTGCCAGGCAAAGAGAATATTTTTATTTCATTAAATCCAACTGAGGCTCCAACGCAAACTCAAATATTACTTATTTGAATAGGCTTTACGAGATGTTCTGACACTTTGTTTGGAAACCGATGAAAGCGGGAGTGTGTAGCTCAGCAAATATTGTTATAAAATTACGTAGGTGTGTTAGTTTTGGGGTGCAAGCGGCTCACCATCATGTTTGAGCCAATATTACCGACATCTGATACACCCTGCCGATTACCTAATAAGGTTCCGACAAAAGAGACCCGTTAATCAATCATGGTAGCCAGGGCGGCATCTATATGTTTTTTTATACTACGTCGGACCGAAATCAAGCATATGGCCCGCCTAATG
Organism: Hypsopygia costalis; assembly: GCA_937001555.2. Lineage (NCBI taxonomy): Eukaryota > Metazoa > Arthropoda > Insecta > Lepidoptera > Pyralidae > Hypsopygia > Hypsopygia costalis. The sequence continues at coordinate 1,274,052 of OW443325.2, forward strand.
TAATGCGATAACCGCAAACATGCAATCTTCCTGGTAACATATCTCTCTCACAGGCATACAACAACTTTCAAGGGAATTGTTATTTGACTGCAGTATTCCGTCGAGCTCGGTGGTCGAATGCTGTTAGCAATGGCCACTTTGACTACGAGGTCGTGGGTTCGATTCAAACATTTGTGTGCTTGAACGTTTGTTTGTCTTGGTGGTCTGGGTGTTTTCTATATATTATAAGTATATATTTACAAAAAAAAAATGTATTTAAGTACATTTATCAGTTGTCCAGTACCCATAACAGAAGCTTTACGCTTAATTTAGGACTAGATGGCGCTGTGTAAATTGTCCAGAAATATTTATTTATTATTTATTATTATTCTACAAGGTGGACATCTTTAAGCCTAACCCAGCCTACTCGTTGTGCAGCCAAAAGGGGCTCTGAAAAACCGGCCAAGTGCGAGTCGAACTCGCGCACTAAGGGTACCTTACCGTACGTACCATTATAAAAATCTATAAAAATGGCACAAAAATCACGTTTGTTATATGGAAGCCCACCTTAAATATTTGCTTATTTTAATTTAATTATTTATTTTTACAGTGAATATATAACTAAATATTCTGTGAATATTTCAAGCGTCTACTTGTTGCCGTTATCAATATGGAGCAAAAAAAATCACGTGTGTTGTATGGGTGCCCCCTTAAATTAAATAATTTATATATATATATATATATATATTAGTATTTGTTGTTATAGCGGCAACAGAAATACAAAATCTGTGAAAATTTCAACTGTCTCACTGTCACTGTTCATGAGACAGCCTGGTGACAGACGGACGGACAGCGGAGTCTCAGTAATAAGGTCCGTTTTACCTCTTGGGTACGGTACCCTAAAAAAGAGAGGTAGAGCACAGCATATTCATAATCTGGCCCGACTGGGGAACTACCTCCAGCTCAGTTGTTGTATTCCTGCCAGTGAGTGAGGTCACCAAAAAAGACGGAGTCGTTGCATTGGCAGCGGGGGTAAACGCTTCACATCAGGCGGGCCGTATGCTTGTTTACCACTCAATGTAAGTAGTATAAAAAGAATACATTTCTTTTTTGTAAGCACATACATATAATACATAGAAAACACCCAGACCAAGACAAACGGACCTGTTCATGCACACATGCATGATGTTTGTCTTGTGCAAGGATCGAACCCGCGACCTCGGAGTCAAAGTAGCCGTTGCTTTGCTAGGAATTTAACCACCGGCCTCGAAAATTAGAACGAATTTTCTTATGAAACCCATTTTTATACATATTTTCATGTGTTAATTTTAATACATTTTTTTTTGACACAAAACAAATGTTTCATAATTCGAAGATCGGGCAAGGTGACACAGCTCGACTGAACTTCTCAGGACAATCTTTTTTCAGAGCCTTTGTGATTCAGTTTCGGGTAGAATCCCACTTTACTTTTATTATTTCACATGTGAACAAATTTTTACAAGTGAAATCTTCAAAGCTCTTTAGATAAAAGAAATCCTTGAGTTGGGATTGCGGTACATACTGTAACCAATTTAGTTGAACCATTAAAGTTATCTGGCTTTCCTTACATATTTACACGTGTCAGACGTGTAAATATGTAAGGAAAGCCAGATAACTTTAACCACCTTCACACCGAACATTCATACCGGTGTATCATCATCAGGTCATTTTAGTCTCCACTACAGGAGCACGACCCTCCCTCGTCCGTCCAAAAGACAGAAGGAGGTTTTGGCCTACACTCCCCACGCTCGCCAGACGGGTTGGGGAGGCCTGATCGATGTTTGATAATGTATTTCCCTTAGTCGCCTTATACGACATCCACGGGAAGAGATGGAGTGATTCTATTCTAGTCTGCCTGAAACCACACGGCCAATACTGGTGTATACTATGTGAATACTGATGTTTGAATTTAGTTTGAATATGAAAATGTTCAGTTATGCCTGTAGCTGCGGACAAAAGTCCAGTGGTGGAATAGGCTACTTTAACTCCGAGGTAGCGGGTTCCATCCGCTCATAAAATAAGCATTTGTGAGAAAAAGCAGCATAAAAAGCTTTATAAGAGAATTAGGAAAAAGATTGGTGGACGTAACTGGTGACCCAAGATCTGGCACATTCCTCGCCCAAAGGATCAGTTTAGCCATCCAGCGAGGTAATGCTGCTAGCATCTTGGGAACGATGCCACATGGGCCAAACTTTTTACATTTATTTTAGTTTTAGGTTAGTTTTATTTCAGTGTTATTTAATTTTAGGTACTTTAGTTTTATAGTTTAATTATATGTATTGTTTATAGCTTAAGTTTATTTAAATAAATAATACAAAATTAATCCAAAAAAAAAAAATTCTGAAAAAAGAAAAAAGCATTTGTGTACATATCTAATCTTGTATATTTGTCTTAGTCAGAGGGTTTTCAAGCTACTACTATATGTATGTAAAAAGAAAAAGTGTATTAAAATTTTACTTTGTTATGGGCTATTGGGAATTGTTATTTGACTGGGGTATTGTGTGAGATGGAGATACTTCCCCAGTCGGATAGCCTATAAAGACGATGTGCTCTACCTCCCTTGTATCAGAACCTCAGTCAACAGGGTGCGCAACGTGTCGTTAAGGTTGGCTTTGGCTCAAAGGATGATGAACCTCTTACCCTCCAAAATTATTTGCTTTATGCGCAATCGACTGCATGGGTATTGTTTTTATAGTTTATCGCGTCGCTGATTACGAAAACAACATCTATTTTATAATCCAACATATCCGACGTGTCATAAAATTACTCCTGTGGGGGTGCGATGAGGTTGAAATATATAAAAGAAGAAACTGACTGACTGACTGATATGTATATATCAACGCACAGCCCAAACCGCTGGGTCTAAAGATTCAAAATTTCTAGACCCAGTGGGGTCTAGGGGAGCACTAAGAAAGGATTTTTCAAAATTCATCCCCTAAGGGGATGAAACGGGGGTCCAAAGTTTGTATGGGGAAACAAGATTAGTTGGTCTGTATGGGAAAACGAGATTAGTTGGACTATTTTATCCTACATTTTACACGAGTACTTGTTTGCCCCGAATGTCACGAGAGCGAAGCCGCGGGCGAAAGCTAGTTTCATATAAATTAGCAAAAACAAAATTATTAACAAGGCAAAATTTTCGAAAAGTCGGAGCAAAAACGTTGGCTTCTTTGGCTATATACTCGTAGTACGATAGTTTATAATTAAAAAATATATATATTTATTACATATATATATTAAATATCATTTTTTATTACTTTTCATCGATTGCATGTAAATAGTCTATATAGGTGTTTTTTTTTATTACCTATGAAATATTGGTCTATAAGCCAAACAAGCAATAACTTTTCTGCCGATTTTCCAAAAATATGGCAGTGGTAGTTATATTTTTTTCGCAGCAAATTTATATAAATCGAATACAAATTCACTAGTTAATTCACTAAAAGACTTCATAATAATGTTCACGTATTTTTTCCAACCTTAACAATATCTGTAGTAACGACGCCATTGTTTGAACCCTATTTATTAAATTAAAAAAAAACTGTTGTCAAATCGAGGTGGATTTATCCAAATTATTGTATAAAATAAACAATAAAATTTCATTCGAAATGGAATGGTTTTACATAATATGTATATATGTGGTTTTACATAATATATACATATTATGTAAAACATTCCATTTCGAATGTAGTGTACTGTGTATATTTTCTGGAAAACAAATGGAAAAAGTTAAGCATTTTTTTTTGCGCAATTTCAGATACGGACTCTTGAAAGCGATATGATCTAACTACCATCTAGACGTTTGTTCTGTACATCTTCAACGCCGTCTCCGAGAGAGATAAAAGCTCGATTTATCACCGTGCCGATAAACCCGCTCCGCAGTCGTTAATCTTGCCTGCATGCACAAACAAACAGACAAATTGCTTTGTTGAAAAAACACGGATCTTATCGCGCCGAGTGCTGAAACACTTAATCATGTTAACTGAGGTAAAGGTGGCGATAGATTTAGGATTACGGCAGTACAGAACACAAAAACGTTTCGTGTTGAGGTATTACGTACATACCACCACCTCACAGAATACCGCAGCCAAATAACAATTCCCTTGAGGGTTGTTGTGATCCTGCGCGTGAGTGAGGTCACCAGAAAGGAAGGAGATGCTGCGTTGGCAGCGGGGGTGGCGGCGCGCAAACTATATTAGTTTCACATCTAGCGGGCCGTATGCTTGTCTGTCATCCGACGTAGTATAAAAATAAAAAAAAGGTTCGGTGTCTAAAATAAGTAGCAGATTGCGGCCTGACTGATGTTTAACAATTACTATAGCAATAGTAGCTTATAGATGAATGCGAGGCCCCAGCTAACGTTTGTCTCAAACTTCTAATATCTGGCGGCATAGATAAAATATGCTCTATTTACATAATACAAATTTATAGTACAGTGAAACAATAATTTATTACAGACTTGTATATATACAACAAGGCGGCCTTATTGCTAAGAACAATCTTCTCAAGGCAACCTTAGGGTAACGAATTTGTGAGTGAGAAACAAAAGAAATGAATAAAAAATAGAATTATAATAATATTATACAAATCCTTATTATGTTAGACGAAGATGTGTAACCTATTAAGGATAAATGATTGAATAATAAATAATAATACATAGGCATTACTGACTATAGATAGATAGATATATTGGTATATAGATATTGTTATTAGAATGCGGCTCTCTATGACATGGAGACACTCCTAAAGTCATATTCATCATCATCAGGTCCATTTTAGTCTCCACTACAGGAGCACGACCCTCTCTCGTCCATCCTAGACGGAAGGAGGATTTGGCCTACACTCCCCACGCTGGCCAAACGGGTTGGGGGTCATATTCAATAAATCATATCTCTTTCGATTGAGCCTCGATTGCTAGTCGTTGTAAATAGGCGTTGACCCTAGGATGGTGAGGCAATGAGTTACATAAGGAACTTATAACCCCATCAATCTATTCGGATATCATTTTGTTAAGGTGTTGGGATGCCAGTGCATGCTAGTGTCGACAGTAGTGGCTATTAGACTCCGCCTAACTCGCATCATCGCTGGGGTGCGTGGCGTCAGAATTAAGACTGTATCCTGCTGAACTGCATGGAATCCGTGTACGAATCAAATACAGTACAAATTGAGCCTGTCTGGAGTGTAAACGGACGCATCCATAGAAATTTCCCTCTCGACGCAGAATATTCAATACGCAAAATGTTCAATTCGCAAAACCAACATCAGTTTTACCAATCGAACATAAAAAGAAACAATTACAATTAAAAAATGAAAGAACATGTTTGCCTTGCAATTATTTGTAAAATTGTAAAAAAAAAAATTTTTACATAAAAATAATAAAAATAAAAAAGAGGACACTTGTTAATGAAGAAATTCGTTTTGATAATTTTGGTAAATTGTGCATTTTACGTTTTGAACATTTTCCGTGTTGAAGATTCTAAGTAGAGAGGGTAATTTCGTGTGCTTTGTATTCCGCGTGTGCGATTCGCTGCCTTTTAGATCGCGGCAAGACGTTCAGTGCTCAAAATAAATTACAGAATTTCTAATGTCAACGCACCTTAAACCCCGCGTTTCTTTGTTACATAATTCAGGCACGTTTTCTTAAAATCTAGACCAGGTGTCAAAAAAATACCTCAAAACAAATTATGCCTCATATTTATAAAGAATAGATTTATGAAAAAATAAATTATACGACTGGGTATGTATATGTTTCTATTACCACAAAATCACGGCTTTTTACAAAATATTTTATTAAAAAAAAATACAAAGTTGTCTATAAACCACGGTACATGCTGTACGGTGCTTCACATCAGCCAGACCGTGTATTTATTTGATACCTTAGTAGGTATTAAAAGTACATGTACTGAAAGTTTCACGAAAGAGGTTTTCGCTTCGAACAAAAAGTCGTAATGGTTCCCGAACAAAAACCCTAGAAGTTTTTCGCTATCAGGCGTAAAATTATAGCGTGAAATTGTAAAAAAAATCTTATTTTTAGCTAATAGGTTTGTTTTTATCTTTTTGTTATGGAACGTACCGGTTATTTATATACGCTTGTTATTTCGAAAACTTTATATTAATAGTAATATAATAATATCCGTCCCTCTACTGTAATAGACCATTACCTAGTCCACCCAGAACTCATTTCCATAGCCCATATAATTTCCAACATATTATGCAATGAGACCTGCTCATCTGCTGTCAAGGGGCCTCTACGCGTTGGATCTATATGTCCGCGCACGCCTATCAAATGTCCGGGCTTGACCCGTGATCAAAAAGAGATATACAATATTAATATACTTTGCAGTACTATTAAATAATAGTACTGCAAAGTATATTAATAATAATAAGTATAACTTGGACTTAGCTCACGAGGTTACCGCCATGTGGGGCGTTGATTCAACAATAACTGTCCCGATAGTCGTGTCGGTAAACGGTCTCATAGCGAAAAGTCTCAACTCACACCTCAGGAGACTTTCGCTAGGCTACTGGGTCAAGGGCCGGATACAGAAGGCAGCAATTTTGGGAACTGCATGTATTGTGCGGAGGTTCTTCAGTCTGTCGCCTTGACCACCGGCGCCGCTGGTATATATCCCGCGCCGGCGGTAACTCTTTTTATATTCATTTGTATTTATAATGTTACTTTTTTTTATATTTATGTTGTAAATACAATTTTTTATAAAAAAGAAAACTAAATAAATAAATGATAATAATAAGTATAATATACTGGTCCCAATGGTAACTACCGTAGGTCTGGGGTAGGCATCCTCTGGGCGTCGGGAAGTGAGCGTGGCTTATACAGCTCCGGTACCTGGCATGGACATCAGGTAGCCAGCTACCTGGCGCCCTAGTGTGGGTACAGAAACACTAGACGTACTGGTGCGTCCGGAAGTGAGCGTACCTACAGCTCCGGTACCCATCATGGAGATTGGGGAGTGGTGGTAGGGCCCCGATGCTTGGGAAACCGAGGGTCGTCGTTTCGCCACGAGCTACTCGACTTAAGAGTACCTGATTAGCCTGCATGCAGGTGAAAGGGGAGTGAGAACTGCTACCAATCCGCTTGTGTGCTCGGTTGGTTTACCGAGCGCAAGAGCGGTACGGGTAAAGGTCTTCTGGTCTGGTTGGTTTACTGGACGAGAAACTCGCAATCTTGTGATATAACCGGAAGGTTGGCACACAGGGGCGCATTAGCTGTTAGGTATAGGGTACATGTCCCGATGGTAATCATGAAATAAGTAATAAGGAAAATCCCAATATATCTGCTACTGTATATACCTCAATACTGGCAATGAAAAGGTTTGATAACTGAACGTTCGCGACATTATATTTAAATATTTTCCTGTTAGATATATTCGCAATAACATGTAATTTCGATCAATTATGTCTATAGAATATTATTGAAAAGGAAGTACAGTAATGTAACTTATTAATAGTTAAGGACCAAGCTATTTCTACAGTTTTGTCACAACTACTATAATATATTGATAGTTAAAATGAAGGATAGTTTTAATTAGCGTTTCTTAGTCAAAACTATTTTTGACCAAATTTGAGTAAAAATTGTATTGACTGGTTATGAGTTTTGACTGTAACAAATATATGTATATTATAACAGAGTATTAAATAAATAATAAAATAAAATAAATATTTCTGAATAATTTACATCTAGTTGTTTTTGTAAATAATATATGTTTTTGTAAGTAATATATAGAAAACACCCAGACCACGGCAAACAAACATGTTCGTGCACACAAATGTTTGTCATGTGCAGGGGTAAAACCCACGACCCCGGAGATAAAGTAACCATGGCCAATCGGTCACCGGGCTCGTTTTATAAATATATTATTTTTTCTATGAGAGGGGGCAAACGAGCTTGTGGGTCACCTGAAGGAAAACAATTACCACTACCCATGGAGATCAGCAACACCAAGCGGTCGTCGATCCGTTACCAGCCTATACTCCTTCCTTTCATTCTTTCTGGTGACCTCACTAACTCGCAGGAACACAGCAACCGGAATTGTTATTTGGCTGCGGTATTCTATGAAGTGGAGGAAATGAAGTCGTTTTCCGCCTCTGTCTGTTTATCCGCTAATTCCTACTAAATCACAAGACGAATTTTGATACAGTTTTCACTGTTGTTTAAAATGTATGCTAGAAGGTTTATATGTATAATACATTTATATAATCTCACACGGGGAACGCGGGTTGCTAGTACCAACAAAAAGCAAGTAGCCTCTATACATAATTCAAAAGTTATTTAATATGAAACGTAAACCGGCTCAAAGTTAAATAATCCTATAATAAATTAATGAGTAGGCTGGAATACCAGACGGCTTTACGAATAAAGGCCCCATAATGCGACTGACACGCTGGCACATATGTCGACGACTACGTATGTACATAGTCATAATAATGGTACATAGTATAGTCTAAGAGTTGGTCGTTAAAACGTCTAGCCGGCGGCAATAAGGCACATCGCAATTAATGAGCGAGTAACACGGCGAGAATTAAATTAATGCACAATTATTTAATATTCCTATTATGTATATAACGACCAAGTAACGAGGTATACATATAATCCTACAGCTACATATATACACTATGTAGGTATAGGATTGCATTATGTATAACTCGTTACTTTCCAAGTTCACTAGATCTTTCATAAAACGGTGTCATTTTGAAATTATGACCAAACGGTTGCAATAACAATAGTCGAAGCGACTGTTTTTTTTTTATACTACGTCGGGTGACAGACAAGCATACGGCCCGCCTGATGTGAAGCGGTTACCGTAGCCATATTAACGCTCACAACATAAAATATCGCTCGCGCGCTGCCACCCCCGGTGCCAACGCAGCATCTCCTTCCTTTCTGGTGACCTCACTCACTCGTAGGAACACAACAACCCTTAAGGGAATTGTTATTTGGCTGCGGTTTTCTATGAGGTGGAGGTACATTCCCCAGTCGGGTAGCTCACAATTACGCTCCCTACCTCTTTTCGCCAGAGTTTCGTTTGTCAATCAGCAGGGTGCACCGCGTGCAGGTGAAGTTGGCTTTGGTTCAAAGATGTTGATGAACCACTTACACCAAAACTGTACTTTGATATGTAACAGAAGAACAAGACTGTACTTTGATATGTAGAATTTACTGAATGTCATCGTCGTCCACCCTATTCATCCCACTGCTGGGATACGGGCCTCCCCTCAATCTAAGGAGTTTAAAGCATACTCCACCGCCCTGCTGTGCAACTGTGGGTTGGCGGAGGCTAGTGTTTTCATGCCGCCTAAAGGCCGCTGACTTGGCTTAACGACTGTCATCTAATGACAATAGCCGGGACAGCCAAAGCACGGAGGAGCTCGAGATAAATAAACCCATCCACGGCCAGGCTATGGTCGACGCTGCTCAACTGGCGCGTTCGATTAGACTTACACGCGCGACGTCGCCATCGAGCTCCTCATAACCATGTAAGTAAAGTTCACATCATCGAGACGCCATCGAACTCCTGCATTACAGCATGTACACTGTATTATTCGATGCAGGTCAACGTTTAGGCGTTTTGTATAACAGAATGCAATGAAACCTAGAAATATCGATTTTAGTTTTAAATTTTCTCTGCCGCTTTGTATTCTTCAATGTGGCTCAGACTTGGCTAAAATATACTATGGGTTTTTTGGTGTGATTCTCATGATCATCAAAAACAAACCCTCCACCTCCCATGGCTGCACCGACCTCGTGGTCATATGACCCCAATCGCGGGAGATGCGCGCGGCACTTTGCTCTAAGGCTCTTTCGTGTACATACAAATTCTTTATCTCTTTATCTTTATCTATGTTCTTCATCCCTCATTGAAGCTCTCACCCCTTCATCAAGAACTAGAGCTTTTTTTTTATACTACGTCGGGTGGCAGACAAGCATACAGCCCACCTGGTGTCTAGCGGTTACCGTAGCCATATTAACGCTCGCAACATAAAATATCGCTCACGCGCCACCACCCCCGCTGCCAACGCAGCATCTCCTACGTTTCTGGTGACCTCACTCACTCGCAGGAACACAACAACCCTCAAGGGAATTGTTATTGGGCTGCGGTATTCTGTGAGGTGGAGGTACATTCCCCAGTTGGGTAGCTTGCAATTACGCTCCCTGCCTCTCTTTTCGCCAGAGCTTCGTTTGTCAGTCAGCAGGGTATACCACGTGCAGGTGAAATACACCCCAAATGATGCGCGCGGCACTCTTTCGTGTCGCGGGTAATTCTTGACTCCCTACAAATTATTTATCTCTATGTTCTTCGTCCCTCATTGAAGCTCTTAACCCCTTCATCAAGAACTGGAGCCATATTAACGCTCGCAACATGGATTATCGCTCGCGTGCCGCCACACCCGCTGCCAACGCAGCAACTCCTTCCTTTTTTCTGGTGACCAGTGAGTGAGGTCGCAGGAACACAAAAACCCTCAAGGAAACTGTTATTTGGCTCCGGTATTCTGTGAGGACGTACATTCCCCAGTCGGATAGCTTACAATTACGCTCCCTACCTCTCTTTTCGCCAGAGCTTCGTTTATCAGTCAGCAGGGTGACAGACAGACACGCGTGCATCTTTGAACCAAAGCCAACTTCACGCGTGCAGGTAAAGTTGGCTTTGGTTCAAAGATGTTGATGAACCATGTACCATAGCAACAACAATAGTTTATTTACTATCATAGCTTTTTAAGAAATATTGTTACTAACATCATGGACTATAGTCTGAAATAAACAATTATTATTATTATTTACACCCCGAGCTAACCTAAATTTGACAACTCTGAAATTAATGATAACTGAAAAGCTAAACATAATGCTACAACCAGCTAAACGTATCGGCCGCTACATTCTATTAGAGATATTCGCTATGACAATACTGTTACGAGCTAACGTAATAGAAACTTGTCGGCAACGTTATTTAAAATAACTAGACGTTTTGTAAAACAGCAGATTACGCTATCCGACTGCGACATACACACAGGTGTCCCAACGGGCGTGGGCAAACAACGGGATAGCAAATTTAATTGTCTGCCAATTTAACAATGTTCCAATAATGCTAAATTACCTAACAATCAGTGCAAAAGTTATACTGAATTTTGTGAAACCTTTAACATAATCCAAATTTACCATTTTTACTTTCCAATATTTTTATGATTCCGTACCCAAATGGTAAAACCGTCAGTCCATCCGTCTGTCACCAGGCTGTATCTCATGAACCGTGTGTCACAGATGATGTAATTCTGTTGCCGCAACAAATATTAAAAAACAGAATAAAATAAATATTTAAGGGGACTCCCATACAACAAGCGTGATTTTTTTGACGTTTTTATAGATAATGGTACGGAACCCTTCGTGCGCGAGTCCGACTCGCACTTGGCTGGTTTTTTTAACTGGTAAATTTAGTAGAACATGAAATGAGTTCTATTAAATTTCCAATGCTTGTATGGTACCTATGTTAGTCGTATAAATTTGACTGTGTTGTAATAAGCCTAGATTATGTCATGACAAGTCGTTATGAAGTTTTGTGGTTTAATTCACTAGTTTATATTGAAGTCGTATTGTGCAGAAATAACTTTAGCCCAAACACTGTGATTTTCAGAAAACGCCACAGAGATTTTTGCCGAGTCTGTTAGCTGTTTCAATGAAACTTTGCGAGAAGCTTTTGCATAAGTTAGCTTGATTGTCCAGCTTGTAGCTGCACTCGAGCTGGACAAATAACCGTTAGGTAACTGGAACGTAGGATTCGGTTAAGCCTTTGTAACGTTTTGAACAATAGTATTCGAGTATTTACTCGCGTGGTATTTCATTAATTCGTCTGTATCTGTTTTAGGGTGAGAATCTCAAAAGGATGAAATGAAAACAAATTAGTAATTTTTGAAAATAATATTGGGCTATTATCACAGTATAACTAATAGTACCTACTACGTATAGTATGGCCACTCCCTGCCACTCTCGAGTGTCGACACTGTTGACCTCACCTCCCCTCTGAGACAAATTTGGAATATTTTATATTTTCTATAGCGTCGCACGCACACACGCTCATTTACGTTCTCCACAGACGTCATTGTTTAAGTAATAATAAACGACGCAACATTTGTATGGAGTGGCCGGGGTGTGCTATTACTCTGAACTATTGTACTGATGATGAATCTTGATAAGTAGGTGATGTATACACAATTCACATATGCTGGATTTCGTTAAATCCAGTAGTTCATGAAATAAGGAAATAATTGATTTGTAACAGGAACAAACTAAAGAATTATTTTTTAACAAACTTTCATAAGTACAAAATAACTAAAAATTTACTTATCAAATCCTTTTATTATGATATTTTCTCTATCATAGGGGTAAATGTGGAATTTACATGTATAAATCGCCATTTGGTGGCGGTCATTTTCGATTACAAATTATATTTAGGTAATCATGCATTGTCGCGAGAAACGAACGAGAGTGCCTTTCAGTTTAATTGGACAGTTAAAACTGAGTCAAATTTAACTTGCCAGTTTTGATTAAAGGCACCACAGTCAAACTAAATAAAATATTGTAAGAACAATCGCACGTATAAATAGATCACTAGCGCTCCGCCAGCCCCGCGACCACCGCGACTTCACAGCAACTACTTTCTTCCTGGTGACCTCATTCACTCGTAGGAACACAATTTCCCTTCCCTTGAGATCGTCCATATATAATGGGGGAGCGACAGACGCTTCGCCACCCCATACGATGTCTCCACTCTAGGACTTCCCTCCCCCATCTGCCATCAATGACTCGGCAGATGTGGCCAGCTTACTGCCACTTCAGCGTACCGACTCTAAAAGCTACAACTCTAAAAACTTTGGTTCTCCGTCGATTTTCTTCGTTCCGGATTCGATTCCGTAGAGAAAAGCTCTCTCCATCCGCTGCGCGACTTTCAAATGACAAGTAGCCACTTTCAACAATGTTGACAGGAAATATCACTGAAATAACTTCACTTTATTTTTATACATACAGGAAATTATTCCCTGTGACTTCTCATTACTTACACGGCCTCTTTGATATAGTCAATTTGTGAACAATGAGGAAATGTACGAAAAATATAACTTTTTTAGTTGTATCTGTGAGATAATATCATTCAAACGTCTGTAGGTCCTGCAGGTTCGTCTTTTAGCCGTATCAGAGTGAGAATCGGGGCTCTAGCTGCAGGCTTTGCTTTCGTCTAATGTAGTTTGCTAGACCACACCACATTTCGTTTGGCTACATGCTTCCATATCGGGGCTCTTTGTAGTACCCTTCATCGACGCCCGTGTGGTCACGTCGTCGACCAATTCTGGCACTACGGCCTCTCCTGTCCTAGGAGTGCTTGACGTTGAGCACGTCACGCCGGCCTTAATGACGGAATTCGTCGGGCTTTTGTCAACGTCTCTGTCCCTGCGGTTCAAGTTCAAGTTCTTTATTTGCATTTCATGTTGTATAATCGGCTCTCACAATATATAATTTGTTTCAAACATGAACCCTGGTAGGGCACACCAAAAGTTACATCTCAATAATGTAATGCATTCTGCATGCTTATAAAATTATTACTATAAAATTATATTATTAATAAAATTAAATTATAAAATAATACTATAAAATGTTAATCGTCATTACTTGCAATGTTAATGTCACAGTTAATCCATTCAGTACGAAAATAGTTACATATTAAACATTCAAAATTCATTTATTCATTTTTTAATTATAAATATTTTTTAAATTGTTGTGGAAAGGCCTGGCGCGGAACGATAGTAAGAGACCAAATGGAATGACTTTAGTGCCCTGGAGGTTGGGGCGTCTCGTAGTGTGCGATGCCACTTGTGTTGACACTCTGGCTCCCTCCCTGAGTCTAAGGCGCCTGTTCGGCTGCGGCGTCAACAGTGTCACTCAAACAGCGCAAAAATGCTGGTTTACACTTATGTATTTGAGCCATTTGGTGTTGAGAGCGAAGGATGACTTCCCCACATGCGGCATACCTGGGGCCTTACCACAAGCTCTAAACGCAGGAATGGAACCATCATGAATGGAATTTATGAATGAAATTCATTGATAAATACGCAACCATCATAGTTTTATTCCTGCGTTTAGAGCTTGTGGTAAGGCCCCAGTTCCTTAATGTCTTTATGTTTGTTTTTATATTACGTCGGACGGCAGACAAGCGACACGATAGGATCCACCTGATGTGAAGCGGTAATCGTAACCATATCATCGCTCGGAACATGAAATATCGCTCGCGCGCCACCACCCCCGCCGCCATCGCAGCAACTCCTTCCTTTCTGATGACTTCATTCATTCGCAGGAACACAAAACCTTTCAAGGGATCGTTATTTGGCTGCGGTATTCTGTGAGATGGAAGTACTTCCCCAGCGTATTTGTAAGCTGCCATGTCGGGCAGTCGGGCAGCTTACAAATACGCTGTAACCTCTCTTAAAATCATGTTAGTCCAAAAATGCAATCTTCACTTTAAACCAACATAAATTACTTGGACAATTAAATTGCTCCAAAAGCCGCAGTGGTGGTGCACAAATAATTCACAGCTGGCTATCAGAGCGCCCATCGACGCTGAGCAGTGGGCGTTATCGCAGCTGAGCGGTGGGCGTTTATCGCAGCCCTATCGCGAGCTTACAACGCCCGGATATAGGCGGATGCAAGCACGCGAACTAACAAATTTGTCTTATTTATAAACATAGATTTTATTCGTCCTTTAATTTTCAAAGGGTTAGGCATTTTGTCAAAATAATGAGTGGTTAAGCTATTGTTTTCCACTTACTTTTGGCTTTGTTTGTATGTGTATACATTAATTGTATGTACAATAAATCAAAAACTTTATTAGAACGTCATATACCATACAAGCTTACGGTTCGCCTAATGTAAAGCGGTTAACGCGTAGCCACCATATAAACACTTTCAAAACAAGGAGTATTGCTAGCACGCTGGAATCTCCACTACTAATGCAGCATCTTGCATCTTCATCAACAACAACCCTCACGAGTACTTTTAATTGGCTGCAATCTGCTGTAAGACGAAAGACTTATTTTCAATTCTATAAAATTAATGACTTATGACATTATTTACAACTTCGTATGTGACTTGCAATTATATCTCCAGCTGCTGGCGTCTCCTAAAGCCGTAGCACACTCCGGCCACTCCATACAAATATCGCGTCGTTTACTACTACATAAACAATGACGTCTGTGCAGAGCGTAAATAAGCGTGTGTGCGTGCGGCGCCATACAAACTGTTCCTGGTTTGTCTCAGAGGAGAGGTGAGGTTGACACGAGAGAGCGGCAGGGAGTAACCATACTGTAAGTACCTAGTACTTATACTGTGGTCGTATCCAAGACGGTCCATGCCTGACATCCCTGCTATTAACCCTGCATCTCCGTACATCTGGCGACCTCACTCACTCGCTTTCAAGGGTCTTGTTATTTGGCGGTCTTCAGGGTGGCAGAGACACTCTCCCAGGAGAGGTCGATATGTCCTCATCCACTTTGAAGCCATTTTCGGCAATAAACATGCACCAGATGCAAGTGAGATTGTCTTTGGCTCTGGTAGCGAGGTAATAAATAACATAATTTTCCGACGATAATAAACCGTCCCGTAGTCATTACAGGATGATGGAAATGCTGTTTGGTTGCAAAGAAAAAAGTAATTGTTATTGGCATCTCTGCAAAATAACCGATAGGTGAGCAGAACAACACCGTGAAGAATGTGGCCGTAAACAGGGCCGGACTTTTAAACTTAGACAGGGTGATAAAAAACACGTTGTGTAAATTACGGGAAGAAGAATAAACAACGAAAAGATTTTTTAAAGCTGGCTTTTATTTATTTGTTAGGTAAATAACTAAAACGTTTAATTACTATGCTTCGCTCATCAAGCCCTTTAATACCCATATCATCATCAGGTCATTTTAGTCTCCACTACAGAAGCACGACCCTCTCTCGTCCGTCCCACACAGAAGGAGGATTTGTCCTACACTCCCCACGCTGGCCAGACGGGTTGGGGAGGCCTGATAGATGTTTGGTAATGTATTTCCCTTGGTCACCTTGTACGACATCCACGGGAAGAGACGGAGTGATTCTATTCTAGTCTACCGGAAACCACAGAGCTAAATACCCATATCGTAGTGGTTAATGCAGAAATCATAAATCGCCATTTTGTGATCGCCGCCATCTTTATTTATTTATTTGTAATCAACAGCCTACCAAAATACATTTTTAATATATTATATAATCTAAAAACTTAGGCCAAAACAAGATTACACTATTTATGCCACTTGTAATTAGTATTCTACATTACTAATACATCTTGTATGGAAAATAGCGGTATTCAGATAATCGTGATTTGTCACGCGAAACAAACGAGTGCGCCAAACAGCTTAATTTTAACTTGCAAGATTTGATCACAGACAACGCGGTGAACCTAAATGAAAGCATATCGTTATGTCATATACTTTAACAATTTTAGATTATCTTTAAAATAACGTCAAAATCATTTCTGTAGAATGCATAATTTATAAAATAATAATATAATCATTAAAAGCAGGTGTAAACAGGATAACGCTCGTCCATAGGCCACTTTGAAACGTCAATAGCTCTTTAAATATACCACTTAGAAAAATAATTTCGGTTTTATTTTAAAGATAATCTCAAAATGTAATAGTATAAAATAAAACAAAATACGCATTCTGAAGCCAGTTTTTAAAATAACATAGAAAAATATAAGTTTTGAGCATAAAATCAGCAGTGTTACTTTTGTTCAAAATTTTATTCAAGTGATAGACAGTATTGTCATAATTCAATTGATGTCTTTTTTGTAACCGTATGGCTTCTAGGTCTACAACAATTAGTTTTTTGACATATTACTAGCAAATTATTTATACTGTTAAAATTTAAATTAAAAACGTCTGCCATTACAAAGGGGAGGGGTATGAGAGAGGATTGTATCAGCGAAATTTATTGAGCTTATAAAATCGTCCGGTCGTTCTGTCTGTCCGTCCGTTGCCATGAAACTCAAAATTTCGAAATTCTGACTTCGGATTCGTGTAGAGCATCAAAAAGTAGTACTGTAAAGTGACCTTGGTTTTCCGATATCAATTCGGGAAAGTGGCCAAAAGAAATAAATAAATTTCTCTATGGTGGCGCATGCTGCGCGTCCGATGTTTCTTATTTTATTTTATTGTCTTTGGGAAGCTTACAAAATTTTAATAACACAATTGCTCTTTAAGCTATAAGTCTCTCTTTTCTTCTTTAGAAGTTTCCACATATAACAACTAAATATTTAAGAACCAATTGTTTACAAACATTGCGCGCATATGCATTAATCGTTTTCTCAATAAACAAGTTAACAATGTACCCGTTTACTTATTGACTACAATACCGCCGTGGACTTAAAAAAAAATGGTTGTTTGTAAAGTCGGTTTACGGACGATAATTTTACATGATAACGTTTTAAGAAAATTTTGGCCGATGGAGTGGAAAAGAGGTACGCCCGCACGCGCGCTCGGCTCAGGCGGAATGTGACAATGAATCATGCTTCTTCGTGCGTGCAGCCGGCCTTCATCGATTTATAAGACATTTTATATAAATAGATTAACACGTCAACAAGCGTCACGTGGCTGTTTTTATAGCATGCAACACTGGTACAACACAAGTACAAATTTATTTTTTAGCAACTGTTAAATGGCTCTGAAGCTCGAATAAAAAAACTATTTTTATGATAGTTTGTAGGGACAAGGGGAATGTATAACAAATTTCTATTTCTGCTCAGTCTGGTCGGGACTCTAATATTAATTTAATCAGAAAGTTCGGGACTATCTAATTTACCATTAAATAATTTAATCAAGTACTAGATGTCAGCTATCCTCCTACGCAAGTGTAAAAAGGTAGAATGTGGCCTTTTACATCGGTGCTCATAGCAACTATTACATTATTTAATAAATAATAAATAAATATTGTCAGACAAATTACACAGCGCCATCTAGCCCCAAAGTAAGCGAAACTTGTGTTATGGGTACTAGACAACTGATAAACATACGTAAATACATTTTTTTTGTAAATACATACTTATGTTACATAGAAAACACCCAGACTAAGACAAACAGACATGTTCATGCACACAATTGTTTGTCCTATGTGGGAATCGAACCCACAAGCATTGGTGTCGAAGCCGCGTCATTATTATATCTCTTACACTTATACTGAACATGTCAGAGAAAACGTTTCAGATTTTTTTCAATTCGCATAATATAAACTTGGTATATAGGATTACATACCTTTGAAGCATATTCCAGGTGGCTACGCACAAAAGCGCAGTAAAGAATCTATGGAGTTTTAATATCCGCGAATTTAATCGCGATATTTGAGATTTTTTTTTTTTTTTTATTTATTCTACAACACACCTCACTTCATACATTAACATCATATTAAAATCCACAAAACAAAAACCTCGCAGGGTTTACCCGTGATATATATAGATAGTCTAGTAATTAAACCAAGCCCTTTAGATGCCTTTGATATAATTGTATCAACATCGTTTTCAAAAAGCATTTTATGCATGGATGTTTTCCACATGATGATAATTCAATCTCACTAAGACTCAAGTTTGCGCGTTCTCTGCTAAGAAAACCCCATTTTCTGTGGCTACTCAATTTCAAAATACACCCCTTACTATCGCCAAGAGTATTAGGATTCTCGGAGTGGAAGTCTCCAGCGATGTTTCGTTGTCACCTGGAGGAGAAGGGCAAGCTGGCGCGGAAGAAATTAGGTGTGCTCATCAGAGCGAAGCAGTACTTTAATGTGTGGGGGGGGGGGCACAGACATCGGCCAGTTACAATGTTCTTATTTCATGCACTCATAAAATCGTCATTATCAGACCATATAAGACACGTTCGCACATATTTGTATGACGTATGTTTGTGTCCTGATTTGACGCATAAAATAAATCAGGTCTAGTCTTTACATCTACATAAAGCAGGTCTGTGAGGCTGTTCTAAAATCGTCTCTTCAGCGATATTGGGGAGTACCTACGCAGGTATACGCAGGTGCGCGGAAGGGCCTACTGCACTCAGCTATGTATGTACGGTCGGCCACGAAATTGTTGTTGCTAAGGTGGGACTCGTATTACTTTTGAGAGAGATTCTTGATTTGCAATATTAAAAC
This sequence comes from Hypsopygia costalis, assembly GCA_937001555.2. Classification (NCBI taxonomy): domain Eukaryota; kingdom Metazoa; phylum Arthropoda; class Insecta; order Lepidoptera; family Pyralidae; genus Hypsopygia; species Hypsopygia costalis. The sequence goes on from OW443325.2 coordinate 1,293,286, forward strand.
TTATATCTGTCAGTCATATAGTTATCTGCTTTATAGTGAGGTTCCATTAATGCGTTGCGCTCCGCTGCGTCAGTTTACATATATTTTTAGTGACATACCACATCGTGCGCTGCGTCGTCGCACACGACGACGTTAAAAAAATCGAAGAACGAGAGTCGAAGTAGACAAGTACCCGTACTGTGCAGCCAGCCTTGGAAAAAGCTGGCCGCGCTGAAGGCTGATCCGTGCCTTGTGGACGACCACCGAGGTGGCCTTTTTGCCTTAGGCCGCTCTCGCTACGCGCAAGTTCGAACGACCGGACGACACCTAGGCAAGGCAGACAAAAATGCTCAACCTCTGTAGCTAAACTACATGCACGTGAGTGATTACACGCTCATAATGCCACTTCGAATCCGGATCCATGATTGGCAAATGGGCTTGTCAGCTAGTCCCCGAGGTACCCTGATCCATACAGCCGGAGCTGTAGTTCCAGCTGCGAAACGCCCCACAATCGGGTACTCCGTGGGACATTATTGGTCACAAATACATTATGGCAGAGTCAGAGTTATGCTATTGCGATTGCATTTTTGCGACTCGTAACGATTTGCTCATACAAGTCTTGGCAACTTTACAACCATTAGGGGCCGAAACCGTAGGGCACAGCTAGTAGTATAATATTTTCTACAGTGAGTGCACGTTCCTTTCGATTTTCACTCGCACGTCTCACGCGCTCCCTGACCTATTTACTGAGTATTCTACTTTCATCGGCCCGAGTACGATATAATTTCGTTCGCTACTACTTAATACATAAATCGTTCATTTTCTTCAGTAAAATTACTTTCATTCACTCTTTCAAAGTATTGCACACCATAGCACCTTTGAAATATATATATAGGTCACAACGTGATAGTTTTGATTCTGGATCACTACAATGATTCATATGGAAGGTTTATATATGTTACGGTTATAGGTGGGTGTGAACATAAACTTAAGATTAGCCGGCTAATGTGCACATTAACCAAAACGAAATGGCTAAAAATGTATTCAATGGACGCGCCGGGCCGGCGGAGGGCTTGAGGGGGCGGTGGGGAGACAATGCGCGCACACGTGGCAATGAAACTTCAGAATAGCATACTATTTTAATGAATTTCGACGTAGGATGCAAGAGCGAGCGAAGGGCACCCCGAGGTGAGGTTTTGTTAGGTTACTTTAAACCCCCGCTAAGCGGGGCTCCTATTTCTGTGTAAAGGGTTATTTAGCCTATGGGTTATTTAGCTTATGAAAGGTAATTTAGCCGGCTAAAGATAGAAGAAACTAACATTAACACCTCCTCGAAGTTAGACCTAAGTTTAGCCGGCTAATCTTAAGTTTATGTTCACACCCACCTTTAGCCGTAACATATACATATAAAGTATATACTAAGTAGTAATCAGTATAATAATGTTTCAGGGTGCTGTTGCATCTGCCCCGTTACTTCGCCTCGGGGGTGTTTGCCACCGCGCGAGCTGATTGCTTTCATACAATGATGCGTAATAGGTGTCGTGGTGCGCAGGGTGCGGGCCAGCGGCAACAGCATCCTAGCCATGATTGCTGGTCGATTTGACTGCACGTACTTGTCTCGCTGCCCTTTCACATGGAATGGTGCAGCGGTGAGTTTGGTTCACCGGTTAAATATGATTAATTAATCCATCAGATACTTCGATCAAGTATTATACTTGATCGAAGATCAGATACTAACATGTAGATTAAGATTTTACTAACTAACTAAGAGTCATGGTTATTTCAATAAATTATTATTATACCTCTTTTGTCTCACGGGTCAAGCCCGGTCATTTTATAGGCGTGCACGGGGATATGGATCCAACGCGTAGAGGCCTCTTCAACAGGCCTCTTCTCAATACCGGTGTGAATGACTCAGGGGTGTCGAGAGGTGTGCTGTGCTTTCTCCGAAGTTACTCGCGGCGTTATGCCCTTTAACACTTCCACCCCTGGAGCATATAGCTCTAACGACTCCTCTCTGGACGGCCAATGAAGGCAAGCCAGAGCTGAGAGTTCTACGGGCCTTCTTGTGTTTACACTCCGACCGACGAAGACACGCCAGAGACGAAGTCCATGACCGACTCTCTGAAGACTCGGGTCCGTGGTGGACCTGTTGGTGAGCAACGATACTCACGAACAGCTTGCCACAAGCTGCCCTGCGGGCTTTATTATTATTGTATTTCTCTTGATTCACGGATCAAGCCCGGTCATTTGATAGACGTGCGCGGGGATATAGATCCAACGCGTAGAGGCCCCTTTGAGAAGGTTGATGTAATGTTATACGCCCGCCGTGACCCACTCCAGGATATATCAAACCCCTTTAACACTTCCACCGCTGGAGCATATAGCTCTAACGACTCCTCTCTGGACGGCCAATGAAGGCAAGCCAGGGCTGCAGGCCTTCTTGTGTTTACAGTCCTACCGACGAAGACACGCAGGAGATGAAGGCCCTGACCAACTCTCTGGAGACTTTTAGGTGCCTTTTAGATAGGTAGGTAGATAGATATCATTTTTATTTGCATACTGATTTATATTATACAATGTCGCGTCGGGTTGTAAACAAGCTTACGGCTCGACTGATATGATACGGTAAATATAATATAATAAGTAAAATAAATAAAAAGCCATATTACTAGTATAAAAGAAATATTATGTCCATGCGGATGAAGTCGCGGGCGGCCGCTAATACGGAGTAGTTACTAGTCACGTAAGGAGCAAACCCTCGCGAGAAAGGGACGGAGTTTTACAAGCGACGAAGATAAACAAACGAGATAGATAGATAAAATATGCTTTATTTGCATAATACAATATAAAAATACAGTGAATCAATAAAATTATTACAGATTTGTATATATGCAACAAGGCGGCCTTATTGCTGAGAGCAATCTTTTCAAGGCAACCTTAGGGTAACGAATTTGTGCATGGAATGGGCAGGATTCGCAGATCAAAAGAAATTAATGAAAACTATAAGTATAGTAATATTATGACAATCATTATTAAGTATATACGAAGATATGTAAACTATCATTGATAAATAAATTGTATAATATATACATACATATAAGTAATACATACATAAATAACAATGTATACATATTAATACACACATAAAATATTATACAATAAATAGTGTTAGCATAAATTACAAATATATATTAACACATAATAATATATAAGCATATCAAAGTCCTAGGAAATGTTTTTTTACTTGTCCTTTAAAAACCTCTAAAGATTTTGCATTTCTGATGGCGACAGGTAAAGTATTCCAGAGCCTAATAGCCTGGACAGTAAAAGACTGATCGAAAAATTTTGTGGAATGAGTTGGAACTGAAAGAGTAAGGTTTTCACATGAGCGAAGAGATAAACTATGGAAAGAAGAGGAAAACTTGAAGCAGCTTTTAAGGTAAGATGGAGCTCTATGATCAAATAGAATGGTATAGAGGAAAGAAAGAATATGCATGTCCCTACGCTGGCGAATGGTAAGCCATTTTAACTGTTCTCGGTAGCTAGAAATGTGGTCATATTTACGCAGGCCAAAGATAAACCTTATGCAAAGATTCTGAAGTCGCTCCAGTTTATTGACTAGATCCACATTAAGGTCAGGATAAGAGACGGCATAGTCAAGGATGGGAAAAAGGAGGGATTGTGCTAACACAATTTTAGTAGCAGTAGGTAGGAAATTTCTTAGACGTCTAAGTGATGCAGAAGCGGCAAAGATCTTCCTGCTAACCTCACCAACATGAGGCTTCCATGAGAGCGTGGAGTCAAAAATGACTCCAAGATTTTTGACCGTACCACTGAAAGGGATGCAGATACCATCGAATACAACCAGCGGGATTTGAGACACATCCAACCTAGAAATAAACGATGGGCTGCCTATAATAATTGATTGTATCTTCGACGGATTAACTTTGAGTCCAAAGCGCCTACTCCAAGACAAGATCTCTTCTAAATCGGCATTCGTTTCTGTAACAGCCTGTAAAATATTGTCAGGTGAAGCCTGCGAATATATTTGTAAATCATCTGCATAAAGGTGGTAGAACGAAGAAAGCTTGTGAGTTATAGAGCTAATAAAAATAGCAAATAGTAGAGGAGAAATGAAAGAGAGAGATGTGCGAATTAAAAAGCTCTTTATTGTGTCGCGCCTAGAGTCGCTATTTATTTAATGACCTTATCTAAGTAACGCTTCTGTACTAGTACTAGTACTATATATACCTATTATTATGTGACATTAGTTCGTGTATCGTTTTTTTTCGCTGCCGACTCTGCCTTTTTCATGAAATACATATTAGTTAACGGCCACCTGTACAACCATTAACAACTTAATACAGTGTGTTACCAAAGAATAATAGTGTTACTGCAGGAAATTAAAGTTCCGAACGGACGCCGCACTGGCTACTGCACAAACTGGCCCATTATAAAACTATGTTGTCTTGTTCGATGGCTTGGTTAATGTTTTATTTTTATTCTACGCCGGATGGCAGACAAGCGTACGGCCTACCTGATGAGAAGCGATTAACGTAGCCATATTAACGCTCGCAACATGTATTATCGCTTGCGCGCCGCCACCCCCGCTGCCATCGAAGCATCTCTCAAGTCACAACTCTTCTCAACGATGGAGAAGGTACTATATAATTCAATAGTATATATAATTCAAATAAATTTTCCTTAGCAACATAACATCGCAGTAACAAGACGTCGATTAAACAAGGTTTCGCAGTATGGTATTTTCGCAATACAATTTTTCGAAGTAACAAAACATCGCAGTAACAAGACGTCGATTTAACAAGTCGTCGCAGTATAAAAATGTCGTTGAAAGGTTTTCGAAGTAACAAAATTCGATGATACGGCTTTCGCACTGAAGTATGAAACCCGAAACATAGGGTTGAAACTAAGAAACAAAAGTAATAAGATTGAAACTCTCTAAAATATAATATCAATCACGACGCACAAAATCTACCATTAATAAAACTCGCAAATAGATAAATTTTAAAACCTTTTCGCGACTCCTGTTGTCTATTGTTACAACTTTTGTTGATTTTGTTTAGGCGCATTGTTGGCAACAAGTTGAGCAACACAAAATCTCGGGTTTCTTTGTTCTCTGAAACTAGCTGACTCACGCGACTTCGTCTGCGTGTGACAGAGCGTTGAGAGTGAAGCGTAAGCTTGCCATTTGAAAGGTTATAGTGAGCCAATCTTAAAACATAGCCATTACGGACTTTTTTTAGAACTTTTTATGGTGAATAATTCCATCGTATGTAATTGTTGCGTAACTTGAACCGTTTACGCAGCGCGCGCAACGGAAGCTCTCAAAAGGAATATTTTTTCCCATTTGTGCAAATTTTTCATTGGTGCTCCGCTCCTATTGGTGGTAGCGTGATGTTATATAGCCTATAGCCTTCCTCAAAAAATAGGTTATCTAACACTAAAATAATTTTTCAATTCGAATTAGTAGTTCCTGAGATTAGCGCGTTCAACCAAACAAACATACTCATCAGCTTTATAATATTAGTATAGATTAAGTAATATGTTTGTAATTTCAGATTTTTAAACCAGTTTTACATATGGTTTTTCGATAGCAATATGTACTGAAGCATTGAAAAGAATATATGTTTTTTTTTTTATTTATTGAGCAACTGATCTGATCTATCTTATTCTTCGATTCGTTACATTATTATTATTTTTATTTATAAAATAGCTTTACGGCTCTGGAATCAATATCCTTTAGAGCGCGACTTTGTATTAGGTTGGGGAAAAAGTCTTTTCGTATTTTATATGAAAATTCAAAACATTTTTTAATAAAGATTATTTACATTTAACTAAAGTATGTAGGTGCCATTACGTTCGATAACCTTTTGCCATCTTGTAGGTAGAGACATGATCCCATTACTATAGAAATTTTGGGACTTCTGTTCAAAAAACCGCGCCAAGTGGTTTTGGCAGTCTTCTCGTGATGTTAACCTGACATTGCCTAAAGAATTCTTAAGAGACCGAAACAGGTGGAAATCAGAAGGTGCAAGGTCAGGACTATACGGCGGATGCATTAACACCTCCCAGTCAAACTCTCTTAATTCTTGCTGAGTGGCTAAAGATGTGTGAGGTCTAGCGTTATCGTGATGAAAAATCACACCCCTTCTATTAATTAATTCCGGCCGCTTTCTTTCAACTTTTTGCTTTAATCTCATCAGTTGTTCACAGTAGAGTTCAGAATCGATAGTCCTGCCTGGCGGTAACAGCTCATAATGAATATCTTCCCTTCCAATCCCACCATATACACAGCATCACCTTGTTGCGGGTTAACCCGGGTTTCGCCAGAGTCTGTGAAGCCTGGCCGGCCTTTGACCACGACCTTTTTATGCGCCAAAACAGTTTTGTGGTCAATTCCTAGTTCTTCAGCTACGTCGTAACTATTGATATGCCGATCTTGCTCCACTTTTTCAGAAATGGCATCCATTTTATCCGTAACAGGGCGACCAGAGCGACGTGCATCTTTGACATCAAAATTTCCGGATTGAAAACGCTTAAACCAAATTTGTGCTACTCTCACAGACACTGCACTAGGTCCATAAACGTCACAATTTTTTTTCGCAGCTTGCGTTGAATTTTTACCTTTTTTGTAGTAAAATTTTAAAATGTATCGAATTTCTTCATTAGATTCACTCATCTTGACAGTAAAAAAAACAAATGAAAATCACACATTTATCTAATTTGAATTTGGAATTATCTTTTTTAAAATTTAAACTTTTTAAAGATATCAAAACCTGCTAGATACAAATGGTATAACCAAAGAGATTTTATTACAAGTTCATACATACTATAATGCGAAAAGACATTTTCCCCGACCTATTATTATTACTTTATCTTATTCCCGGCTTCATCGCCAGGAATCTTCTTGTTCCTCCTTTACTTGTAATAAGTCAACAGTAAAACCGATAGTGCAAATTTTCTGCAGTTTTGCACGACTTCTTGGAATGACTCCACAGCCCCGAGTTTGATCAAAGATTCTAGTGATTCTATGCACTCAAATGATTACATAATATTATAGCACGACCGCGCTCACCAAGTTCGCGCCAAAAAGACCTTACATTATTATATAGCTTTACTTTGCTCCATAGAAAAGAAATCCCGAACATGGGTTGATTTCAAAACTATTTCCCGTTTTTTTTTCCTGCTGTAATTCCTTTTATTAAATGAAAAATATATCACACCAAACGGTTATTCCCTGTACGACATAATCTGGTTATAAATTTTTTAAATCAAATAAATATTCGTCACCAGGTTACGTAAATATTTTAAAAATCCACACGCGCGCTATTGAGCGCCTGTTCGACCCCTGCAAGTGTTAATTTTGAATACTTTTACTTCCCCTATACATCATATATCTACAATGCAATTTTTGTTGCAATCGACCTGTTTTCTGTACCTATTGAAAGATTTAAAAGTTAGCCAGAACAAGTGACCTGCGGGAAAATACTCTGATAGAACATAAGAGAGGGTATATTGCTACATCTAATGGTCAAAGGAGATTGCCCATTCGTGTATGGAAAAAAGTACTGATAATAAAATTGCTGTGTCATCACTAAATAACCGTCACTTAGTTCTATATCATCACTAGATACGTTCTAGAAAGTTTGGAGGGCATTGGTTTCCGGAATTCAGATATATTTAAGAAATATAATGCGTTTGATTTTAGGTTATGTTTAGACCATACCACAGTATAAGTACTAATAGTAATACGTAAACGTACATCCAGCGAATTAGCAGTATCATTACATACTGCTGCCATCGCAGCATCTCCTTCCTTTCTGGTGACCTCACTCACTCGCAGGAACACAACAACCCTCAAGAGAATTGTTATTTGGCTGCGGTATTCTGTGAGGTGGAGGTACATTCCCCAGTCGGGTAGCTTACAAATTACGCTCCCTACCTCTCTTTTCGCCAGAGCTTCGTTTGTCAGTCAGCGGGTGCACCGCGTGGAGGTGAAGATGGCTTTGGTTCAAAGATGTTGATGAACCACTTACACCCAAAATGATATGAACTCACAACGAATTTAATCAGAAGAAAGCAGTAGGAATAAGAAACTTTTGATTTTAACTTACCCTTGGCAACGTCCTCGTTCACCCTGATTCATCCACTGGGATACGATCTCCCCTCAATCGATGGGGTTTAGAGCATAATCCACTACGCTGCTCAACCGCGGGTTGACGAAGTGTTTTCAAGCCGCCTAAAGGCCACTGACTTGGCTTAACGACTGTCATCTATTGACAACAAACCCTCCACCTTCCCATGGCTGCACCGACCTGGCGGTCATATGAGCCGAATCTTTACGCTCTGTTGGAGCCGCGGGCAATGCTTGACTCCCTACAAGTTATTTCTCTCTATCTCCTTTATCCCTTTCTCCCCGTTCTGGGGTAGCGACATCCACGGTTACAGCTACGCCGCCAACCGTAGAGTGATCTTAAATCCTCCTCATTCCTCATCTTCTTGGAGCTCCGAACCGGCCTTCTCCGCTCTCTCCTCAGAGCTCCTCCTCGCGTGCCACGCATGTGCGAACCCGTTACGCAACAGTTACTACCGACGGCCTAATCTATTGACAACAGTTAGTACCGACGGCTTAACGTGCCCTCCGAAGCTCAGAGGAACTCGAGATAAATAAACCTATCCTTGGACAGACTACGGTTGACGCTGCTTAACTTGCGTGTTCGATTAGAGTGACACACGCTACTACGCTATGGAGCTCCTCAATATAACAAATAATAAGGCACTAAAAGCCTTATTCTATTTAATTATAAGTTTTATTTATTGTGCAGTCAAGAACTCGTGAAGCCTTACACATAGATGAAGAATCAAAGAATTTATTACGTTAAGTAAGGACTATGGAACATCGCGAGCTGGGGAGGCGGAAACCGCCATTTTGAGATAATTTTAGTGCATATCGTAACTACGTAGAACACACGGCCGTGTCCATAGACGTGTCATGTGTCATGATACAGGAGGAGGAGCCGCTAGAGCTATATGCTCAGGGGGGGGAAGTGTTAAAGGGCATCACGCCGCGAGTAACTTCGGAGAAAGCGCAGCACACCTCTCGACATCCCTGAGTCACTCACACCGGTGTTGCCCCCGGCCGTTTTCCTGGCATTTCGGGGGCCCATCTAGTGAGTGGCAAGCCATCGCCTGCCGCAAATAACTAGCAATAGAAGCAGTTATGGCAGGCGTCCGTCCCTCTTCTGTAATAGCCCGGTATTAAGTTCACCCAGATCTCATCTCCATAGCCCATTTATTTTCCATCACACTTTGCAATAGTCTCAACGCCTGCCGAGACCTGCTCATGGGGATATCGTTCCATTGACATATGAGCGGGTCACGGCGGGCGTACAACATTACATCAAACTTCTCAAAGGGGCCTCTACGCGTTGGATCCATATCCCCGCGCACGCCTATAAATGACCGGGCTTGCCCCGTGAAAAGAGAGAGATAATAATAATAAATATTGTCAGACAAATTACACAGCGCCATCTAGCCCTAAAGTAAGCGAAGCTTGTGTTATGGGTACTAGACAACTGATAAACATACGTAAATACATTTTTTTTTTTATGTAAATACAGTATGTATTTACAAAAAAAAAAATATGATATATAGAAAACACCCAGACTAAGACAAACAGACATGTTCATGCACACAAATGTTTGTCCTATGTAGAAATCCAACCCACGAGCGATGGTGTCGAAGCCGCGTCATTGACCGCTACGCCACCGAGCTCGAGAAGTCCGACATAGTGATTGTTTATTACAGAATTTTCTTAAAAACACAACCTGTTTTTGCAGTAAAGAAAAACAAACGGCCCCCGACAACGAGGATTTAAAACACACCCCATGTCTTAGCAAAGTTCCCTTTTGTGCGACGCCGAATTTCAGAGTTTCGCGGAAACTTCCCGAACGTGTTTATGAATCGTAGATACTTGTCAAATAATATTTCCCTTTGTAGTACGTCGATGTTATTATATAGCCCTCATTAAATGTTGCAGTATCATTAAATTACAAATGCATAATAAGTTAATAAACGTTTCCTTTTCTGAATATTCAATTTATTTTGTAACACAGAACACTCTCAATGGCGATCCTTGTTTTTATATATTCAATTAAATCTATACTAATATTATAAAGCTGAAGAGTTTGTTTCTTTGTTTGAACGTGCTAATCTCAGGAACTACTGCTCCTGTTCTACTGGTTAAAATAATTTAATTTTAAATCCTTTGCTGTTCTCGTTGCTCGCCTTTGGAACAAACTTCCAGTGAATATCAAAATGTCAGAGTCACTTTACTCCTTCAAGTCTCAACTTCGGAAGCATTATGGTTGTAATCCTGATGTTTGAGCTATATAATTTCAATAGTAAACAAAATAGGTATGTAGCTTGTGTATCTACATTTTGCATATATGTGTTATGCATTGTTGCGTATAAATTAAATAATAGATATTAGATACGAGTATTAGTTATATACGAGTATAATTATTTGCCGTGTGGTTTCCGGCAGACTAGAATAGAATCACTCCGTTTCTTCCCGTGGATGTCGTACAAGGCGACTAAGGGAAATACATTATCAAACATCGATCAGGCCTCCCCATCCCGTCTGGCCAGCGTGGGGAGTGTAGGCCAATTCCTCCTTCTCTCTGGGACGGACGAGAGAGGGTCGTGCTCCTGTAGTGGAGACTAAAATGACCTGATGATGATGATGATAAGTTATAATTATTGTGTAATAAGTGTTTACATATTTTATTATTGTTACTTTTAGTTAAAGCTATATGGTGTACTCATGCACTGTACTACCAAACCCACGTCAATCTTTCTCATCATGCGTTCTATGGTTGACTGGAAGAAATCCCTGCATAGGATAAGTCCGCCGTTGTTTATGACATTTCTTTTGTATGTTTTATATGTATATTTTAGTACAATAAAGTTTACAAACAAACAAACAAGCTTCTGTGGAAAGTGGTCCGACTTTGAAAGTACCACACTAGTGATAGGACTCGAATGGAAAACAACAATTCGAATTAAAAATTTCATATAAAATAAGAAAAAATAAAAAGTCTTTAAGCTACGGTAACTACTTACTTAGATTGAGGAGCTCGATAGCGTTGTTGCGCGCCATTCGAACACGTAAGTTAAGCAACTTTGGCCGTAGCCTGTCCATGGATGGGATTATATTATCTCGAGTTACTCCGTGTTTCGGAGGTCAATTAGATTACAATCATTAAGTCAAGTCAGTAGCCTCTAGGCGGCTTGAGAACACTTGCCTCCGCTGAGCCGCAGTTGCGCAGCGTGGTAGAGTATGCTCTAAATCCCTTGAGGGCAAGGGCCGATCCAGCTTTGGCGCCGGGGGGGGGGGGGGGGGGGGGTTTCACATCAAGTTATAATTTATACGGGTAGAACGATACGGGTAGAAGTGGATATTTTATTAATGTAATTAATCTATATTGAGACAAAAAAATATATAAAAACATTAAGTTTAACAATTTTAATTAGTGATCCATATAGGTCGTGGACACAGCCCAGGGGGGTCATGACCCCCATGACCCTCCCCCTGGATCCGCCCTTGCTTGAGGGGAGACTGCTGGAATACGACAAACTACTTACATAAGGTGGGTCGTCTGCTTATATGGCAACCGAAGTGGTGTAAGAATACTGACACATACATGGTACAAGTACGTTAGTACTATTACTTATACTGTGGTACAAGACAATATTTACTTGATAAGGGTACCAGGAGCTCTCGGAGAGAAACAATAAAGTTTCTTTGAAAATTGAAATGCTCCAACGAAGACACGATCCAGGCGGTGTTTCTTCTATTAAAAACTACTTAAAACACTTATTTAGAACTTGCGTCTGCAGTCCGCATAATTAAGAAAGGCGGACGCTGTGAAAAATACGGAAAAGGTAAGTTTAAATTTTACATTAAACCAATATAAATTAGAACTCTCGGAGTAAGGACGCTTCAGCGTGCTCTCTAAAGTAATGTGTTGTTTTTTTTGTATTTAAAAAAGTCTAATAAGTTTGTTTATTACAACAATAAAAGACGCTACACTAGAGGTCGTTCATTAATCACGTGATGCTCGAAAGGGGGGGAGGAAGTTCGGCAATGTGGCAAAAATCACGAAATATCACAAGGGGGTGGGGGGGGGGGGGGGGGGGTTAGCAATATATTACGTGTATTTATTTTTTGTCAAACGCGTGATTGATTTCTAAACCGAAAAAAGGCCTGTTGAAGACCTTGACTCGCCGTTATTTATTTTATTTAAAAACAACCTGCAACTTTTCTGTCTGGACAGTTTTATCACGGTACTTAATTATGTAGAATAAAATTAGATTATATACGTTGTACCTGCATTTAAAATTATTATTATTCTAAAAATTTTAACATTCTTTGTAGCCACAAAAAATACACGTGATTTGGGGGGGGGGGGGGTTAGACTTACACCTCGCCTAGTAACACCCCCCTAGGGTGTTAAAAATGCAAAAAAACACGTGATTAATGGACAATCCCCTAAGATAAACTACTTAGATAATTATAAGAAACACACAGAACATATAAGAAAATATTTCTGAACAATTTGCACAGCGCCATCTAGACCCAAATTAAGCTATGGGTATTAGACAACTGATAAATGTACTTAAATACATTTTTCCTTGCAAATACATACTTATAATACATAGAAAACACCCAGACCAAGACAAACACAAATGTTTGCCTTGTGTGGGAATAGAACCCGCGACCTCGGAATCAAAGTGGCCATTGATTACCATTCGACCACCTAGGTCGTCTATATATATAGAAAACAGGGATGTAACGGATGTGGTTATATCGGAACCGGAACCGGAATCGGAATTTTTGAATTTGGTTTATCGGAGTCGAAACCGGAATCGGAACCGGAATCGGAATAAAATATGAAGTCAGTCAGAGATATGTGTAGATATCATTTTCAATGAAATAATTACACATCATTATTCGTTAGTGACACTAACTTAGTGTTATCTTTATTATCAATACTTTAACAGTGTAACAATGAAACAATTGCTAAAATCGATAGATCGCGACTCCGCCGCGCTGCCCGGCCCGTCTACCCACCCTCGCCCGCCGCGCCGGCCGCCGACCTCCGATATGACTTCTGACTTCGGTTTAAAATTTATCGGAACCGAAGTCGGAACCGAGGATGCAAAAACAATCGGAAGTTCCGACGTATCGGAATCGAAACCGAAGCTCCGTTACATCCCTGATAGAAAATATAGAAAGGAATGCTCTTTTTCTTGCTCTTATTGCTCTTATATCAGAGTAGCGGCCGCCCGCGTGGACTTCAGGAGAAGAGATGAGTTTTTATTTATTAGACACCGCATGCGTCGTCAAGCCAACGAGTACAACGAGGTGTTTAATAATATATGGAAACACATAACCTATCTGCTCGTCTCCGCTTTGATGTCCGTGCGTTATTATTACTAACTCTCTCCGTTTTTAGCCTCATCCAATTTCGAGCAGTAATATAAACATATAAACAAAAATGGTAAAGTTTCTTGTTTTGACTTCTTTCGCTCCTGTAAAAATCTTTTGTATATTTTTTTCTTAAATATCCTCTTTATTATCGACGAGCCCGGTGGTCGAATGCTAGAAATGGCCACTTTGACTCCAAGGTCGCGCGTTCGATCCCCGCACATGACAAATATTTGTGTGCATAAATATGTCTGTTGGTCATTGTCTGGGTGTTTTCTATTTATTATATTTATAAAAAAAACTGTATTGTAGTCTTATATCAGTTATCTAGTACCCATAATACAAGCTTTGCTTAGTTTGGGACTAGATGACGCTGTGTAATATGTCAAGGATTATTTATTATTCATTACTTTATGCAGACATTGGCCATTTCAACTTTTGCTATATATATCTAATCTTAATAAAATCTTAAGAGATTGTAACCGCTATCGGTGCTCTGAATCACATAGAAAACCATTAAATTACGTGAACGTGTTTGCACTCTAATGTGCCTAGCGAAAGATACTAGGTATAAATCAATTCTCAGTTTTTTTCTGACCATAGTTCAATTTCAGTTTGCTGAAAAAGCAGTTTAACCGTCAGGATTACAAGATGAGTGGAAACTCTTAACACGTAAACTGACATTTGTGACTATTGCTTCAAATAGATAATAATGCCATGCCGCCTTCTGTACACAATTTATGTTGATAAAGTAAATAAAGCCAAAGGGATCACATATCACCTAGCGATGTAACGACTCGACTTTTTAAACCGATTCAAACCGATTTGAGCATAAACCGAGTTGCGTCGATTAGCGCGTCTACTAAACCGATTTGGCCGAGTCGAAAGCGATGTAACGACTCGACTTTTTAAACCGATTCAAACCGAGTTGCGTCGATTAGCGCGTCTACTAAACCGATTTGGCCAAGTCGAAAGCGATATAACGACTCGAATTTTTAAACCGATTCAAACCGAGTTGCGTCGATTAGCGCTTATACTAAACCGATTTGGCCGAGTCGAAAGCGGTGTAACGACTCGTCTTTTTAAACCGATTCAAACCGATTTGAGCATAAACCGAGTTGCGTCGATTAGCGCGTCTACTAAACCGATTTGGCCGAGTTGAAAGCGATGTAACGACTCGACTTTTTAAACCGATTCAAACTGATTTACCGAGCTGCGTCGATTAGCGCGTCAGCGCGTCTTGCGTCTACTAAACCGATTTGGCTGAGTCGAACTTACTTACGCATCTCGCTCGCGTCGCTCTGCGCGCATTCATGCTCGTTTGGCCGTTTGCATGTTTGGCCGTTTGGCCGTTTGCTCGTTTGGCTGTTTGCCCGTTTGCTCGTTTGCTCGTTTGGCCGTTTACTCGTTTGGCCGTTTGACCATTTGCTTGTTTGGCCGTTTGGTCGTTTGGCTGTTTGCCCGTTTGGCCGTTTGCTCGTTTGGCCGTTTGGCCGTTTGCTCGTTTGGCCGTTTGTCCGTTTGGCTGTTTGCTCGTTTGGCCGTTTGCTCGTTAGCCGTTTGGCCGTTTGCTCGTTTGGTCGTTTGCCCGTTTGGCCGTTTGCTCGTTTGGCTGTTTGCTTGTTTGCTCATTTGGCCTTTTGCCCGTTTGGCCGTTTGGCTGTTTGCTCGTTTGGCCGTTTGCCCGTTTGACGGTTTGGCCGGTTGGCCGTTTGCCTGTTTGGCCGTTTGCCCGTTTGGCCGTTTGACCGTTTGGCCGTTTGCCCGTTTGCTCGTTTGCTTGTTTGCTGTCCGTCCGTCCATCCATCCATTCATTCAAAGCGGTCACTTCTGAGAAAGTCATATTTTCGCGCAGCTACCGCCGCTGCCAACGCAGCATGTCCTTCCTTTCTGGTGACCTCACTCACTCGCAGGAACACAACAACCCTCAATGGAATTGTTATTTGGATGCGGTATTCTGTGAGGTGGAGGTACATACACCAGTCGGGCAGCTTACAATTACGCTCCCTACCTCTCTTTTCGCCAGAGCTTCGTTTGTCAGTCAGCAGGGTGCACCGCGTGCAGGTGAAGTTGGCTTTGGTTTAAAGACGTTGATGAACCACTTACACCCCAAATTGGGGTTGAATTGAACCAATGATTGGTAGTTTAGTTTAGTTAAGTACCTACCTCCTACCTAACCTACCTACACACGCGGTCCAGAAAAACAATTACGTATATAGATTAATTGTTTATTACCATGCTTGTCTTATTTTTTTTTTATAATACGTCTAATGGCAGACAATTATACGGCCCGGCTGATGTGAAGCGGCTACTTCACTTCGATTCAGTCGGACTTACGGACGGACGAGTGACGACGCGAAATAACCGTAACCGCTACTCCAGTCGGACACCGGCTTTTCTGATTGGTCAGCATGCGGGACGGTATAAACTCGTACCGACAGGCGCGCGCATGCGCGCAGAGCGACGCGAGCGAAATGCGTTCGACTCAGCCAAATCGGTTTGGTAGAGTCGACGCGCTGACGCGCTAATCGACGCAACTCGGTTTATGTTCAAATCGGTTTAAAAAGTCGAGTCGTTACATCGCTTTCGACTCGGCCAAATCGGTTCAGTAAAGGCGCTAATCGACGCAACTCGGTTTATGCTCAAATCAGTTTGAATCGGTTTAAAAAGTCGAGTAACGACTCGACTTTTTAATCGGTTTAAAAAGTCGAGCAACGACTCGACTTTTTAATCGGTTTACAAAGTCGAGTAACGACTCGACTTTTTAATCGGTTTAAAAAGTCGAGTAACGACTCGACTTTTTAATCGGTTTAAAAAGTCGAGTAACGACTCGACTTTTTAAACCGATCATCGCTATCAAACCGATTCAAATCGGTTCAAACCGATTCAAATCGCGATTTCGTCGATTCGGTTAGGAATCGACTTGCATGAATTGTCTAACCGATTCAACTCGGTTTGACAAAATTCCAGATCGTAACATCTCTAATATCACCTACACAATAATATTTGATGTTAACGGTTATATTAGATTAATTTCATACTTTTGCAAGAAAAAATGCGCCATTGCGCCGATTACGTAACTAGCGAGGGAAAGAGATAGCAAGTATATTAAAGCGCTAAGATGATAAGGATAGCGATTTTCATAGATCTTCCAGGCGACGGGAGACGGAAGCCATTTTCTAACGCAATTCATTAAAGGTATGCCATGTCTATATTTGCTATGTAAATTACATATAAAAGAGTACTCTGTGATAAATTAGTATTTATTATTACTTTCGCACTTATAATACTTATTAGTAAGGGTAGAAATAATAGAACCAGTGCAAAAAAAACTAATTTACATAGCAAAATCCTTAGACACGATTTACTTCTACTTATTCTTATTATATAATCATATTAGCCTTATCACAATACAAAAACATAAGCAAACCTTTTACCAGTTAGCAACAAAGAAGATTATTAATATTCATACTAGGGGACCGTCGCTAAACTCTGACCTTAAGTAGCACCCGCGTCCTAATTAACACAAGTGAAATGGAATTAAAACAGACCGTCTGCGTGATACGGTTTCTCGGTGTTTCTACTGCTGAAATAACTTTTTTAACAAGTTAAGTTAATAAAAAAAAACCCGACTGCACCTACAACAGATTTATTAATCACGCGCAACAATAATATAATTCCACACAAGCAAAGCCGCAGGCAAAAACTAATATATCAAATATATATTTGAAATCAGGTCATCGAGACCTTTTTATTTTGAGATCCATGTCGATATATTAAAAAGAAAAAAAAATTACTCTAACGACAGTTTTGCGGCTCACAGCCGCCATATTATTATTTTTTTATATTTGATATAGCCTATGTCACTCGCGTGATTAAAACGAATCTAACGACACCTCTTATGTTGAAATCTGTCGAACGGTTTAGGCTGTAGAGCGTGCCAAGCAATTATATATACATACTTTCGAAAAACATAACCCTCCTTCTGTCGCAGTCGGGTAACAAATGCACTGGTCGCATCAGGCTGGTAGAGCTCGTCTAAAAATGATGCGATCCTGTACTTAATTAGTTATTTTAGGTAAGTCTGTGCAAATATGATTAACGACTTTTTAAGTTTGGACGTCAAACAATTCAATCTATATCCGGACATATCGCAAATCAGATGATGGTCACTGTTCGGAGCAGTGTTAAAGTATTATATGAAACACTAGCGACCCGTCCCGGCTTCGCACGGGTGCAATGCTAATACTAAATATACTACAGAAGGTCTTTGCGCATTGCCCTATCCAGTTCTTCCCCAGTTATGGGGTGTAAGTGGTTTATCAACATCTTTGAACCAAAGCCAACTCCACCTGCTCGTGGTGCACCCTGCTGACTGACAAACGAAGCTCTGGCGAAAAGAGAGGTAGGGAGCGTAATTGTAAGCTACCCGACTGGGGAATGTACCTCCACCTCACAGAATACCGCTGCCAAATAACAATTCCCTTGAGGGTTGTTGTGTTCCTGCGAGTGAGGGAGGTCACCAGAAAAGAAGGAGATGCTGCGTTGGCAGCGGGGGTGGTGGCGGCGCGCAAGTGATATATTATGTTGCGAGCGTTAATACGGTTACGGTAACCGCTTCACATCGGGCGGGCCGTATGCTTGTCTGCCACCCGACGTAGTATAAAAAAAAAGTTATAGCGTTATAGCCACGCGCCGCCGGCCGACGCCCACCGGCCGGTACCGCCTCAACCGTTATGTCCCTGCATTTTAAATCTGTAATATCTTCTAAAATATTCATTAAAATTACATGCTCTAAAGGGCCATATTGATCTATATTAAATGCACAATGTATTTTAAGGTACTTAATTGGATAAGGATTAATGCTGTATTGCTTAAAATCGCTTTGTAATTAAGCACAAAGCGATTATTTCTTGTAAAAAGTAAAGGATAAAAGACGGTCATTGTGGGTTATCCCTAAGAGATAGATATATATACGAGTACCATCGCGGATTTTTTTGTTGACCATTTTAAGGAAAACAATACTGTACTACATTATTTTGATAGATCTCGTAGGGTCGAGTCAGCGCAAAAAAAAATGTGTCTATTTACGACATCACATTAGAAACCTCTAAAATTATTATTCTTTACTATATTATGCATGTATTATACATATAAACCTTCCTGTTGAAACTCTATTTAAAAAAAACGCATCAATCAAGTTGCGTAGTTTTGCAGAATTTTGCATACATAGGGACAGACAGGGGAAGCGACTATGTTTTATTCTACTACTATGTAGTGAAGACGTCCGCTCTGTGGGGATTTGAAAAAATAATCGATTAAAATCTTTTTTTTTTTAATAATAATCGATTTTAAAAAGAGATTTTAATATTGGAAACAATCGATTAAAAAACGTTTTTTTCTACTGCATAAGCATGGTTTAGGTGGACTTAATACTGGGCTATTGCAGTACCTATAGGGACGGACGCCTGCCATAACTGCTTCTATTGCTGGTTACTTGTTTTATTATTATTAGCTGACGGATCCTAACTCAGCCTGTCCCGAGACGGTCAGCGGTAACTTTATCTAAAACCTCTTTCACTGCACGTCGGGTTCATAATAACTTAAGCTTTTGAACGTCGGTAAAACCTCAAGAAAAGCATAACTTTAAACTTGAAGAAGAAGACTTTTAAAGTCATCGGGCGTCCTAGTCAAGCAGCTAAAAGATACCTAAAGGCGTAACTGGCGATGTTCCAGAAGTTAAAAACCATTTAAAATATCGCACTGGAAAAATGTACTATGTTATACGTGCTTATAATTTCAATGTGTATATTTTAATATTCGTAATCTTCACAGTCATTATTGATGTATCGTAAGGACATTTAAGTAAAACGCCCTATGAGCACAACATCCAAAAATCAGAAGGACCTATAATATATAAGCAGCTCGACTTATTAGCAATATGACATTTTGAGTATAACGGGACGGCGGCCGCCCAACACACATTACCACCACTGTGTCTCCTGTGTAGCCAGGATTAACAGCGGCGACCACCAAAAAAGCCAATTAACAGTAAAGTCAATTGCAGTCTCGGGGGTAAGACTACTGCTGCCTTGGAACTCACAAAGAATTTAATCAGAAGAAATTAGTAGGAGTAAGAAGCTTTTGGGATATTTTCAGTGTAATGCAATTGTCATATTCCGCAAAACAGACCATAAATAATAAATTTATTTTTTTGTGAAACATTACCAAAACCAAAGAACCAGTGACTGCCAAACCTTCGTTATTTTATAAAAGCTGAAAGTTTTTCTGTAACATAGGCACACTGATCTAAACTTCATACTCGCTGATAGTTTATAATTATATCTGTGTTAGGGGCATGCACAGAGAAACTTTCAGTGTTTATAAAGTAACGAAAGTTTAACAGTCACGGGCTCTTGCTCTATAAGTGCTACGTGGACATAAAACAAAATTCCTGAGTTGATGTGTTTACTGAACCACTTCTACAGAACTACAGACAGATTGTGAAAAAGTAAGAGGATTTGCTCAACAAAAACTTAAAATATTTTACTCCTGCAATGACCACTGTATTCTCTGACATATTATTGCCTCGTTCCTAGCTTGTGCCGCTTGATACACCGCCCCCGCGCGCTTCCCGTGCCTCAAAAGTACATGTGCCGCCGCTTTTTTTTGCGGCCGTCGCGCGCGTCGACATCTGGCGCTTTGAAGTTGTTTACGACTCGACTCATTGAAATTAGACCCTACTTGTGTTTATGTTTTTTGTTAAGACTGAGTTGATGCTTTGAATAACACATTTTTTGTATGAATGTGAAGTATATTACGAAAGAAAATGGTTCCCAAACTTAGAACTTAGAAAAAAAAATACCATTAGGTATATTATGATTTTTAATTTAAATATGAAGGAGCAAAGTATGTTTTAAGTGATTTAAAAATGTAACTAGATAGTATCTGAAGCATAAAAAATTAAAACAAAACATTCCATCGTACAAAAATATTAATTTACAAGCTTTTAAAACCAATAGAATATTTGTTTGTATCGCGGATTTTTTTTTGCACGGACGCACGATTTTTTTTTTTTTACAAATGAACACGGATATTTAAATTATTAGTACGGTCTGAAAGCTTATTTCAGCCCCGAAAAAATGATATAACAGTAAATAACTTAAAATAGATATAAATATATATAAAAAAATTATGTTTAAATACCGCCATACCCAACACTCAACGGACTGGGTGCTACTTATTTTATCAAATTCGACGAAATAAACCACTGTCAACACAAATTTATATCCTAAATAAGTACTTACTGAGTTTATCTTGCGTTTTAAAACACTAAAACAGTCACTGAATCACTTTTAATTCACAAAATTTGTCGAAATTCGTAAAACAGGCGCAAAAGCACCGTCGCGAACTAACCTTACAAATCGACTAATTTGTTTATTTTTTTCCATCGTGTCTATGAATTGTTTGTTAGGTTGGCGGACATGAGCGTGAAGGCCCAAGATGTGAGAAAAGGATGAAATTTCGTTTCTTACGGCTATTCTAATGAGAAAAAGCAAGATAACAGGTTTTTGACACAAGGTCACGAAATTCAAAATTGGGTACTATAGTACCCAGGGTGCTTTTGAGCACTTTTTAAAACTGGGTACTATAGTACCCAGGGTGATTTGAGCGGATAGTAAATGTCGGCTTTCTATTTTCCCAATAATTCATTTCTTGAAACTATTTGTGACTAGGAATATTCGGAATCAATACGTGAACTATTCATCTTGATTTTCCTCAATTTAGGGCGGGCTGGGGCCTGCGTCGTGTAACTACCTAACGAACCCGGGTTTTGACGTGAAACGTCTTTAAAAACACTCCGATACATACGGGTACCAAGTCAGAAAACTGACTCTACCGAAATGGTCTATATCTTCTTACCTTAATAATTATAAAACAAAAAGTCATAGAAACATGAATCGTATGTCATTATTTAGCGTATATAGGCAGCTGACTACATACGCTAAATAATGACATACCATTGCATACTTAAGGTCTTAGCAGGGAGCTCCCTGCTAAGACCTTCAGTATGCATCGGGGCCGGGCGCAGCGGGGCGGCGGGGAGGGGCAT
Organism: Hypsopygia costalis; assembly: GCA_937001555.2. Classification (NCBI taxonomy): domain Eukaryota; kingdom Metazoa; phylum Arthropoda; class Insecta; order Lepidoptera; family Pyralidae; genus Hypsopygia; species Hypsopygia costalis. The sequence goes on from OW443325.2 coordinate 1,314,894, forward strand.
TCGTAGAATAACGGAAACCGGCGCCATAATAAAAATAGAGAAGTAGGAGAACTCAAGCCCCGAGCGGGAGATAATAGCCTAAACACGTAGGGCTGTCGCTTAATAGTTTATTCAACCGTCAAAAATACTTAGTCAATCTCTATTATACAAAATTAAGTAAGGTACAAAATACAAAATTAAGTAGGGTAAGTGTTAGGGATCTGTAACAAAAAGCCGGCCAAGTGCGAGTCGGACTCGGTCACGAAGGGTTCCGTACCAAAAACGACACACAATCACGTTTGTTGTAAGGGAGCCCCCCTTAAATATTTATTTTATTCTGTTTTTATTATTTGTTGTTATAGCGCCAACAGAAATACATAATTTGTGAAAATTTTAACTGTCTAGCTACCACGGTTCATGAGATACCTACAGCCCTTGGTGACAGACGGACAGACAGACGGACACCGGAGTCTTAGTAATAGGGTCCCATTTTTACCCTTTGGGTGTGGAAATCTAAAAAGAATAAAAATAATTATTTTTGTACATACACCAGGAGTGACTGCAATTTTTTCATTACCTACATTTTAATGCATGCTTACTCAGTGACAAACGAGCAGACAGCCCACCTGATGGTGAGCGGTAACTGTCGCCCATAACATTCGATTCACGCATTCAAGCTGTTGGCAACAAAAATGCAGAATCGCAGGTGCGTTGTCCTTCAAACCGGAACACAAAACACAACAATGCAAGCATTGTTGCTTGGCGGCAGAAATAGATAAGGCAGTGGTCCCCACCCAGGCGGACTCCTACCATTTGATAAAACCTACTTCATGTTATCTGTTTAGTGATTGTTTTTTTTATACTACGTCGAGCGGTAGACAAGCATATAGCCCGCTTGATGTGAAGCGGTTACCGTAGCCATATTAACGCTCGCAACATAAAATATCGCTCACACGCCGCCACCCCCGCTGCCAACGCAGCATCTGCTATCTTTCTGGTGACCTCACTCACTCGCAGGAACACAACAACCCTCAAGGGAATTGTTATTTGGCTGCGGTATTCTGTGAGGTGGAGGTACATTCCCCAGTCGGATAGCTTACAATTACGCTCCTTACCTCTTTTTTCGCCAGAGCTTCGTTTGTCAGTTAGCAGGGTGCACCGCGTGCAGGTGAAATTGGCTTTGGTTCAAAGATGGTGATGAACCAATTACACCCCAATTTTTTACCAGTTGTGTACCAGAGTTTCTAAGGATGAATAATGGATCTTAGATAAATAAATTTTACGAATTTAAATAAGATATATAGAATCAACTTCCCTCAACGGTATTTCCGAACAATTACGACATGGGAGCCTTCAAGAATAGAGTATTTAATTCCCTTAAAAGGCTGGCAACGGATCGGCGATCCTTTGGTGTTGTTGATCTCCATGGGCGGTGGTGATTGCTTTCCATCAGGTGACCCACATACTCGTTTGCCCCCTCTCATATAAAAAAAAAATAAAAAAAGATTTTAACTTGTGAAACAACCTGCGATTCCTCGGTACATTTTGGTATGTCTTCTAATTACTATACGTACTCGTATAGTTCTTTACAAATATTAGTTACAAACAAACATCTTTTGCAGTTCATATCTCACTGCAGTTAATTTACATTCATTGTATTTTAGGGTGTAAGTGATTCATCAATCAACATCTTTAACCAAAGCCAATCTCATCTGTCTATGGTGCACCCTGCTAACTGACAAACCAGACACTGGCGAAAAGAGAGGTAGGGCATAGCGTATTTTCTGAGCTGCCCGAGTGGGGAAGTACCTCCACCTCACAGAATACCGCAGCCAAATAACAATTCCCTTGAGGGTTGTTGTGTTCCTGCGAGTAAGTGAGGTCACCAAAAAGAAAGGAAGGAGTATAAACTGGTAACGGATAGGCGACCCCTTGGTATTGCTGACTTCCGTGGGCGGTGGTGATTGCTTTCCATCAGGTGGCTCACATGCTCGTTTGCCCCTAAAAAAAATAAGATTCACATCGTTGTTTTTTTTTTTTTATGTTAGAATGAATATGTCATGTGAAACTAAATCCGTCCAGACAAAAGTGATATAAAATCAGTACAAAACCGTTGTCGATTTTCACCTATCCGATTTCGTCTATTCGCCGAAAATCATCTCTAGTTTATAGGACAGGAGCCCGCGGCAAAAAGCAGTAACGAGCTACACAATTGCCATTATTTGTGTTTTAACACGTTAAAAAGGTTAAAAAAACATCAATCGAAACCAAACGAAATAATACGCACAATCAATGTCATTTCAATAAATGATTTATGGTACTGTACATACGGTTGAAATTTGAATTGCAGTTTATTTAGATGCCTTCAGCATCCCTATAAGATGTCGCATTTGGTTGAACAAATTATATATCACTGAAAGCCACAGAGGAAGCTCTGTATAAACGAGGACGTTAACCCCTTACCCAAAATTTACAAAATAATTTTCGAAGGCTAGTGAAAATGTTTTACATGTATCTCTAAATAAAATTTAAATTTTTGTACAGTGTCCGTACCACAGTATCATAGCTCTTGGCAGAAATATTTATATATGTTTATATGACTGTATAGTAATATTTAAACAAAGTGCTCTTGGTGCTTTCTATGCCATGTTTACACTTGGGATATATAACTATCGCCACCCTTATCATATCATTTAGCCGATTCGTTTTCGCATTGGTTGGAATGGGGTTGGCAAGTTCTCCGGACCTTGATAAGCACGCAGTGCCGACGCATGGTAAATGCCCACTGATTCGTCAATAGCCTCAGGACTAACAATTTCAAATGAGCTGGGCCCGTGTCTTCTTTTAATGAGGTACGGTCCATCGCGTCGTGGAGCGAACTTGGCACTAAATCCTTGACTGGACTTGCTTAAGGGGTGTGACTCCACTAAAACGCGATCACCCACTTGGTAGTTAGGGCATGGTTGACGTGCTGTGGGTTTACCGTTAGAGATAAACACTGTCTCGTTCCTTTTCAGAAGTTCCTCTAATTTACTCTCTGAATATCCAGAGCCATTTTCAATGTTTACTGATGCTATGTCAGTGGAAGGAAATAGGTCGGCTAGTCGTGGACTTAAGTCGACTTCTTCATCACGTATAGCTCTTTCCGCATCGCGATATAACACGTCCAACACTGGTGAGTAGCCATCAAATAGAATGGTTCGTGGCCGCTTAGCAGGCGAAGAGAGGTCCAATCGAAGTAAAGGACCATAAGGACGAGTTAAACTAGCCTCAGTATCACTGCCTTCAGGTAAACTAGGAGATGAACAGGCTTGCGTCATGATCGGCGATAAGGCCACCGATTTAGAGTTAAAGATAGCAAAATTCTCGTCGTATAACTCATGGGTTTCGTCTGTATCATCGATAAACTGCCATGTGAATTGAGGCAGGTTTAAAATCATACCAGCGTCTTGGATAAAACCGACACCTAATAGCGTTCGGTTGTTTCGAGACTCCGGCAAAACCAGGAAAGTCGTATCTATGACGCGGTTACATATCTTCACAGGCAACGTGGCTGTTAACACATATTGTAGCTTTTGGATCCCATCAGCTAAGGTGACCAAGACACGCTCTTCCTTGAAGGGAACCCCTTTCTTTAGCAGGAGGCAGTATAGATCGTAAGATGCGACACTCGATTTCGCACATGTGTCTATATATGCGACTTGATTCACCCCTTCGATTTCTACATAGAACACAGGCCTGGGTCTTGCATCAGTTTTCAGATTTATGGAACAGATGTCTGTTTCTTCGAGCGATGAAGTCCGTTTCTTAGAGCTGCATGTCGGGCAATTGCTTCTGAAGACACCAGGAGCACCACAACCATAGCACGAAAATTTTGGTGTCGTAGGAGAAGGAGCTTGGGTTTCCACAGCTATGGACTTAGTTAAGGTAGGTTCCAATGATTCCTTTTGAGCTGAGCCTTTCTTCTTAAGGCACTGATCTATTGTGTGACCAACATTTCTACAGTATCGACATCTCGGCTTGAATTGTTTGGTAGCTTGCTGAATGACAGGAGCATCTACCGACTTTATCTTCTGTTCTGTTTTCCCTTTTTCCGTGTTCTTGTCTTTTAACCACTGCTCAACCTCACGTGCCCTTTTTAAAAGGTCGTCGTATGAAGTTATTGAACTTCGTGCCATCTTCTCTCTAATATTCAGACGTAATTGGCCAAACATCATATCGATCTGCTGAGACTCAGTGTGCTCTGGCTTTAGCAATTGGGAAAATAACATCCGTTTGTGAGCTACAAAAGTCTCAGTAGGTGTATCAGGCGACTGCTTCTCATTAACAATTTCTTGATATAGGATGTATGCAGGCTTCTTCGGCGCGAAGGCATAGCGAAGACGCTTCTCAAAATCATCCCAACTGGATACGTGACCCTTTACACCCTGCCACCAAATTCCGGCTTCCTTCTTCAGCAGCAAGGGCAGACCAAGAATAGCATCTTCATCGCTTATCTTCTCGATTCGCTTGAATACGCTTACGGCAGCCAGGAATGTTTCCACTGTCTCAGAATTTCTTTCTCCATCGTAACTACATGTACATGAAGCAAAGCTGCCACTTTTAGGTGATATAGTGGACAACAACTGCTTAAACTGATCTTCAGTGAGGGATATAGCGTCGCTTGTATGAGGTTTCAGCTTCTTTTTATTAATTTTGACAGTTGTAGTACGACCAGTCCTTGTGACAAAAAAAAAATTGGTTGCCTGTAAAGTCGGTATACGGGCGAAAGTTTTACGTGACAACGACTTTGAGTGGTAAAATGTTTTCGAGTGGAAGGGACGCATGCCTTTCACTTTTTATGTCTGTCTCTCTCGCTCTTAGAAGGGACGCTCTTACAATGAGAGCGAGTGAAAGGCACGCGCCTTTCACTCGCTCTCATTGTAAGCGCATAACGTGAGCCAGTTTCTTGAAGTGTCACCCGGCTAACCAATTTATAAGACGTTGTCACGTCAAAATGGTGCAGAGCTGCGTCGTCGTGCCTTATCTTGCATGCAATCAGTCCACCTTCTTGTATATCCGTAGTGTTGCACCACGTTGGGCCGCCAGTGTAAGAGGTACTGGGCCGATCACAAGTAAGAACACAATGGCGTAGGTATAGTAATGCCCTTTATTTTGATTGTTACAAGTAATGTACGACAACTAAACTAACTAAGCCGGTCCACGTGTCCCACGGGGTGGAAGCTCATGTACACGACTATATTATTACAGTAAGTAGGTATTATTAGAGGTCCGCAAGTCCCAACGTGGGTGGAAGCAAGCGTACACAGCTAATAAGCGCTAACTAGCTGAGGATCCCCAAAACCACCAGTCATAAGTTCACTTAACGTACTACTAGAGTGAACGTATCGATAGCGCGTTGTACAATACGCGCGGCGCCATCTGTTGGCGCTTGGGCTGAACTAAAAAGTATGGCTCGTTACAGTATTGTATAAATAGAATTATCTGATTCACCGACCTTATCGAGGAACGCCAAGCTCTGAACCTAGTTTAAATTATCCTAATTATTTATTTATTTGGATTATCAAATAACTGGTGGCGGACGCACGCAAAGTAGATCGAATTACCTATTCATTTGACTTTCGCAAAATAACACCTGATTAATGTTTATTAACATTTTTGACGGTCTCGGTAGTCAAATGCTAAGCAATGGCCACTTTGTTTCTGAGGTCGCGAGGTCGATTCCCGCATAATACAAATATTTATGTTCATGAACATGTCTGTTTGTCTTCGTCTGGGTGTTTTCTAAGTATTATGTATGTATTTACAGAAAAAAAATAGGTATAATAACAGTTCAGCTCAGTAAAGCTTGTACAAGCTTTGCTTATTTTGGGACTAGATGGCCGTGTGTAATTTATCCAGGAACATTTATTCTTTATTTATATAACTATAAATTGACGATATAATGGATGTAATTTTTTCTACTTTAGAAAAGATTTTCGTTTTTGCTTCTTCGAGAAGTCTCCGGACCATGACCTCTAAGCTTACTTACGGATACGCAAAATTTCAGGACTTTCCCGGATTTTCCTGTTAACGCTACAAAAGTTCGATAATTCATTTCTTTACTGAACCATAACGTTGTGGATTTCGCTGCCGGCACACGTGTTTCTCTCTTCCTTTACTCCTGGGTCATTTAGACTATGCATTAGAAAATACTTATATAGGGGGTCAACGGGACAGGTTGACGGTGCCAACATTAGGTGTTGCCTTCTTGTGTTACGCTTTCTGACGCAAGGTCAAACAAAATCTGCCAACTTAAAATACTAAAGTAGCAAAGTGAGCGGGTAACTAAAGATTTAACAAAAAATACTTCGTGCACAATGAATGTACACCTGTAATAATCATAATTCCTGAAAAAGGGCCGTTTTATTCCATGAATTAGCGAGCTAGCAGCGTCGGTGTTGACTCTGCAGATGTCAGGCGTGCACCGCGCCTTAAATCGCCACAAAAGCTAAAACAACGCTCCGGCACACTCTACAGTATTCGCAGTAACTTAACAGTGTTTAAATTATGGTTTTATTTACATACATTGAGTCTTGAGTTTCTTGCCAGTTCTTCTCAAGAAGCCCCGTCGCCGGAACTGGCACTTAAATTCACTTTCACATTCAAGATAGTATGATGAAAGTGAATCTAAGCTCTGCGGGTTTAGAGTAGTAATGATTTATACATATTCTTATATTTAATTTGTATGACGTTTCTAAGTGCTTTATAAAGTCCAAGGAATAAAGATATTTTGAATTTTTTGAAATTTTTTATCATGTTATAGAACACGAAAAACTCAAAATCTACTAATTTTATACCATTTTCACGACTACTGATATAGATATTAAATTGAAGCTTAGATCATAGGGTATCAAAAAAATAAAAATCAATGCAACACACAATGCAACAACAGAAATAAACGTAGAAGTTTATTGAGTAGAGAGTCACTCTCTACAACTATTAGTACACACAACACTATCCGTTTGTTTTCCACTGGTAACTATTTATCTACGCTATGCGTTGTTCCGTCACCAATTAATGTATACGTACTGCGCCCACACAATGCCGTTAGTATGAATAAATGCATGAGATTGCAATGGTTGCTTTGGTCGTTTCTGCCCCTAGATGCTGCGGTCATCTGTGCACCTCTTCAACATATGAAACATAAGATCCATGCATCTGCCGCCTCTCTAGTTGCCATGGTCGTCTCTGCGACATTTGTCTATTCGCCTCATCAGGCGATCAGTAGATGTTAACCCATGTAGTAGGGTACACTGACAATGCCGTTTGTAGAAAGTGTGATACTGTTCGCATTATCAACCAGAGCAATGGACCACCCAGGGTTGCCCCTCCATTCAACCGCGAAATACGATAGCGAAAAATCTCCATAGGCCACGGCGCTAAATCAGTGCCAACGCCCGTGAAAAGGTTCAGATAAACGAAAACAATTCCTCCACGAAATTTATTTGGACCTCTAATTACATTAAATGCTGCCCGTACACCCCCTGGTACTCCCCCCTACCGATCCCCCCTCCGGGGAGGTCCACACGAGCCTGGTAGCTGCGGTTTCATTGCTTCGTCAAATTTAATGTAGGTATTAATTTTCTGGCAGTTTTATTGAGGGCGCGTCGTTTTAAAGCACCTGAATTTGTTTTTGCTGAATTTTCAGCTTTTATTTTGGCAATGCATTCTGCGAGTAGCTTTGCGACTGGGAGTCTGTTACTACAGTGATATAATATTTTATCTTTTTTATTGACAAACTGTCGCACGCGACTTTGTACGCAGGTATACCTGTGTGAATTTTTAAGAATGCTTTCATACCGTGTGTCTATCTACGTACGTAATAATAGCTACTTATGTTTATAAGTGCCTATTCCTTCTTTTTTATGTATAAAGTAAAATTGGGCTTTTTCACTAAACTTACATTACTCGTCCATCTGTCCTATCATACAATTATCTTTTTTTTAATATACCCAACTAGAATCTTACCTGTACTTCAGTCTTTTAGACTTCGTAGACCAATATCCGTAACTCTAGTCCTACTACATATAACACATTCCTAAGTTTATCTCGTAGAGTTACTCCGAGCATCGCTCAGCACACTGCGCAACCTTGAGCTTCAGACTTTCGAGTAAGGGATCATGTTTTGTGCTATATGTCATCAATGACAACACACACTTTGGCCAAAAGCATAGTTTTTTTTACTACGCTTACAACAACTTCGTAGGAAGTCCTTCCTTTTTGGTAACCTCATTTGGCTGCGGTGTTCTGTGGGGTGAAGGTACTTCCCCAGTCGCGGCAGCTTACAGATACGGTACTACTTCTCTTTTGCCAGAGCCTCTTCGGCAGGATGCACCACGCATGCATGTGAAGTTGGCATTGGCTGTAAAGGTCATGATGAACTTACACCCCAAGTTCCAGTTAGACTGGAAGTCGTCATATCTGCGTGCGAGAAGATTAGTAATGACTCTCCAAAACAGCAGAGACGTGGCATATAAGCTGGTGGCAGACTGGTCAATAGTTTATAAACAGGGTTTTGTCGCTTTTCTTGAAAACCAAAACCTACGACGCTTTGCTCTCTGAACAATTTCTGAAGGACCAGTTAATACCAACTTTCAGAAGTTCTTTTGTGATTTCAACGACACCCGGTGCTTTGTTGTTCTTACTCGTAAGTTGTTTAAGAACTATTCTCATTGTAAAATCTTAGTGTAATCAATATTAAATTAGATGTAGAGCTTAGGCAGATTATTTCAATAGTCCATACTCATTCATACTCATAGAGACCATTGCGCTGGCTTTACAACTGAGTAAATCATATAATGACAATAAAATTAGGATCTAGGAGGCTCACTATCATCTTTGAGATGTCAATCTCACCTGCACGTACCTGCTGAATCACTAACGAAACTCTGTAAAAAGAGAGGTAGGGCACAAAACATACTTCCATCTCGCAAATAACATTAATTCTTAGCAGTTTAAAGGGTTGTTCCGAGAGAATGAGGTTATCATGAAGGAAGCAATCGCTGCATAGCAGCGGGGGGAGGCGACGCGTGATTGATATTTTTATTGAAAGTCAAAAAGCCACGGTAACCGATTGACGCTGGCCGTATGATTGTCTGCCATTCGAAGTAGTATAAAAATTAGCCGACGATTAAATTTGCTCTACAAGTACAATCGATATAAATAAACCTATTCATAGACAGCCTTTTGACGTTACTTGTTAAACTTGAATGACGCCAGTGGTTAAAATTAAGTGTAAGCAAGCATAATGTATATTAAATAATAGTACAAGTCCGAAGAGGGTCGCTCGCTCACCACCATTATGCCTAGGGTACTCGTAATTGTACCGACACTGGGGCGCCAGATAGCTGGCTATCAGATGTCCATAACAGGGACCCTACCGCCTAAGCTGAAGCCGATTCCCATTAGATTTTTTGATTGCGATATTCAAACTTCAGCATAGATTTTTGGTGCATGTGTTTGGCTTCGCTGATAGAAACCCTCGAGCTCTACCGACTAACCTGAACATGTTTGTCAATAACTTAAACGTATGAGATATTTGTCGAATCAAAATATTCCGTGGTAATCGGCTTCGGCTTCGGAGGTAGAGCCTCTGGTTCCAAGGCGTACCGCCATAGTCGAAGCCAATAGAGCCCCTGGTACCAGGGCCCCTACCGCCATAGTCGAAGCCAATTACCATTGATTTTTTAATTCCAAATGTTGCTCTTAGGTTAAAGTGATTGACAAACATCTTCAGGTTAGTCCGTAGAGCTCTAAGGTTTCTACCAGCTGAGCTAAACATAATAGGCTATTTGACTAACATTTTTTTCGGTTTGATATGTAGGGACGTCTCCATAATATAACCATAGGTGGAAGAATTACTTCGATTGCACAAAAATCTCTGGAGATATGGTAATTTGAAAATCACAATTTTTAGACTGCCCCAAAACGCTCCATACAAAAGACTACCGAATTATGACGTCACAGGTTTGTATTTTGTATGCATCAAATCAGAAATTTGTACGACAGCTATGTTAAATATTACGTTTATGTGATTAGTATCATAATAAAAGTTATAGCATTTTTTATTGCTTCTCCAATGGAAATATTATTTTTAAATAATTTCATACTTTTAAAATGGACTTTCCCGCCAAACTATGATCGACGCTAAAACAAGTCTGACTGAAGATATTAGAATGAAAGTTTGCAGATCTTTATAGTTTTGTGTATTTTACGATATTGTTAAATAATTTATACAATTTTTAAACATTGGAAAATAGCCTAATCTATTCCGATGGTAATCGGCTTGAGCTTCGACGGTCGGGGCCCCTGAGCTGTAATGCACGCTCACTTCCCGACGCCCGGAGAATGCCTACCCCTAGTCTACGGTAGGGTGACCGGGCCTGATGATAAATCATGTACTTCCTGCACATGATTTATCACGATTCTTACATAAAGCGATAATATAAGAAAAATAATAGATCAGTGTGTATTTTTTTGTATGTATGCACGGCGATGGTCGGAAGGTCTTCGATGCGGATGCAGAAAACTGGTTTCTGTTTTGCTTTCTTTGCCATCTGTTTGTTGTTTGTAAGTATCTATGTGTCGTTTGTAAATGTAAGTGGTTAGGTATTTAATTTAATGTATTGAGTAGGTAGAATGTAATAAACGTATCTATCTATCTATCTATATGTCTAGAAGATTTTGAGATTAAATTTTGTTACTTAATGTTAGTAATCAGTCGACGATACCGGCAGACGGAAACGCCATAAGGCTTTTAAGTTTGTACCGTTGAATTATAAGTTATGATGATATTGTAAATGAGAATGAATAAATAAATAATAAATAAAAAATATCTCATCTCGAGTTGCGGAATGAAATCTCTCGGTGAGTTTTTTTCGAAGAAATTTCAGAATAGGGATTTTTAAGAAAGACGGCAATGCATGAGTGATACCTATAATGTCGCAAGCGCACGTAGACTGTGATAGACATTACGTATTTTCGAATCGAAAGTTTGACTCTACATTTTGATGTACTCTACTAACATAGATTACAACAAATAACTAAGCATGCGTAATTACTTAGGCCATTTCACGCAAAATGGGGAAACTACACACTATCAGTTGCAATAACTATTAGATTATATAATTTGTTGCCAACTGGGGAATACTAAATTATTACAGCGGCCTCGGTTATTTCAATTGTTGGAACATTATACCGTTTTATTTCAGTAGCCAATTAACTCTGGTATCTATATTAAACCTTTATTAACCTTTATGTAACAATAATTACCAAGTTCACTTGTAACAAACCAATTAGATAAAGAAAACAAATGCCTTACAGGCTATGAAATATACAGCATTACAATGGTGATTAAATTTGTTAGTCCTAGCATTGGCATCTTGGGATGCCCCACTTGGAATGCAAGGTAAATATTACCAAGGAAATACTTATAGGAAGATCGATCTCATCAATAAAACCAGGCAGTATTTTACACCCCGATATCGCGTACAACTATATATATTTTTTTTTTTTTTATATTAGCTCAGCATATTGGCTCCACTTCGCCTGGTGGTATGCGAAAAGAGGAGCCGCAATCGCATCGGCAATGGACAAGAGACCTTGATGTCTTGTCAGTTGACGCTACCATGTTGGCCTACAAGATGCTTCTTCACGCTTCGCTTGAAGGATCCCATATTGTATGAATGAGGAAATACGTATGCCGGCAACGCGTTCCACTTTTTAATGGTGCGACATAGATAGGAATTGCCAAACTTTTTAGTACGCGAAGGGATGATCCCAACGGTAAACTTGTGATATCGCGAGCCTGCACGTGTAGTTCTGTGACGGAAAGGGGAGGAAGGGATAAGGAAAAACAGTTCTTCAGAGCACTCACCATGGTATAGGCGGTAAAATAATATCCCTGCCGAGCTGAAGAGGTTCAAGATTCTTTGTGACCTCTTCGTCACCAATTATGCGGACCGCTCGTCGCTGCAACCTATCGAGAGCCTCGAGGAGATACTGGACGGAACCATCCCAGAGATGCGAGCAGTACTCCACGCAGGCCCGAACTTGAGTCTTATACAAGAGACAAAGTTGGTACGGCGCGAAGAACCGCCGGGTGCTGGAACCCCATTTACTAATGAGATCCAACACCCGATCCAGCTCAACGACAAGAGTCTCCCGTTTCTCACCGATTTCTGACTTACCAGCACCAGGCCGACCGAAATATCGCCCATGAACCGTACTGTCGTCAGCATAGCAATGAATGTTTCCAAGAGGTAGCATGTCATTGATATGAAGCAGAAAGAGGGTGGGCGATAGAACGGAGCCCTGGGGATATAAAGCCTAGGTCCAACCTCACATGGAAATTGTTCGCATCTGGGCCGGTGCGCCCCAGTACTTGCTCCATTTGACCGCATACAACGAAGAGCAGTTCCAATCGTCGGTTATCCAATGCTCTTGGATCGACTGGACTCTCTCTCTACGAGTAGAGATGTATTCGTCTCTGCGTTCTATACAAATTATATCACTGTTTGATTTTATATCTGCCGCTGAGTTGCACTATCGTACAACTCGCCATAGATTAAAGTTCCATCCACATTATCTTGATAATTGGCGATCTGTCACAGTACGTTTCCTAAGACATTTTATACCACGAACGGTGAAATTGTGGAATCAACTTCACTCATCGGTATTTTCCAACAATTACGACATGGGAGCTATTAAGAACAGAGTCAATATTTCCCTTAAAGTGTTGGCAACGGATCGGTGCGACGACCCCTTGGTGTTATGATTGCTTTCAGGTGTCCTCACTCACATGTGTCAGGTGTATCAGGTGTCCCACATGCTCATTTTTTTTTATACTACGTCGGGTGGCAGACAAGCATACGGCCCGCCTGATGTGAAGCAGTTACCGTAGCCATATTAACGCTCGCAACATAAAATATCGCTCGCGCGCCGCCACCACCGCTGCCATCGCAGCATCTCCTTCCTTTCTGGTGACACCACTCACTCGCAGGAACACAACAGCCCTCAAGGGAACCGTTATTTGGCTGCGGTATTCTGTGAGGTGGAGGTACATTCCCCAGTCGGGTAGCTTACAATTACGCTCCCTACCTCTCTTTTCGCCAGAGCTTCGTTTGTCAGTCAGCAGGGTGCACCGCGTTCAAAGATGTTGATGAACATCTTACACCCCAAATTTTGACCCCTCTCATATAAAAAAAAACATTAATAAAGTAATTAATAGTAGTTTATTTTGTTATTTTTTTAATCGCAACGTATTGCGTACTCCATAACAAGAACCTCGCCACCTCGAGCACAATGTAATAATAATAAAATTCTAAGGCAATTTAAAACAATTAGGCGCAATTTAAAAGTTAATTGACACAAATTAACTTTATTAAATCAGCTGAGATCCAAAGCCGAGGCTCAGAGTAATGAACAAAAAATGGATCCGGCGCAAAAATTCGAGAGCGGGAAATGGTGAGTTGGGAACACGCCGCCGCCGCCGAGGACCCAGAGAGAATGCCCGTTAATTTGTTTCAAAACTAGTGGTTTTCATGTTTTTGTGCGATGTCATATTCCAATTTCTATAAATCTATCACACTATAATCGGATATGTGTTACGTTATGTTTAGGCTACTATTTCAAAGCATACAAGGTGTAATTGAACTTAACATAATTACCTATTATATGTGTTAGAAATAAAATGATATTTTGATAAATATTTTGGAATCGAACACGACGAAAGTTACCGTTTAAGCTGAAGCCGGGTTGTGTGTCAATAGCTTTAAGCTATTGACAAACCGCGTCAACTTGCCGATAGAACTTCAGGGTTTCTACCAACTAATCTTTACACAATAACTACTACTTACCTACTATAAGCCAAGTTTGATTTTTTTAACCGACTTCAAAAAAAGGAGGAGGTTCTCAATTCGACTGTTTTTTTTTTGTATGTATGTTATTCGATAACTTCGCGAATTGTGAACCGATTTTCAAAATTCTTTTTTTATTTGAAAGGGTATGATTGCAAGGTGGTCCCATATTCACCAAGTCAGGATCTGATGATGGGATCCCAGAAAAGAAGAAAAAGAGGGAAACCCATATATTTGTCGTGTGATTGACGACAAAATAAAATTGCGCCACTCCATTTATCTGCGCTGGATGTCGTACAAGGCGACTAAGGAATCTTGTGTGACGCAATAACTTTTCTCCCGGAAGACGGGCAGCAGCGTCTCCCGGGGTATTCCACCAATAAGCTGCGCTTGCCAAATGAAGTCGGTTTAAAAAAAAAAAAAAAAATATTATGTAATTAAAAAATTGCATGGGAAACGGCTTCAGCTTCGGCGGTAGGCCCCCAGGATTGTGTGTCTTAGCGTGGTCTTAGCTACTTACAAACTCCCTAGGCCTAACCTACATAAATTTTTAATGCTTCCCATCGCTTGAAGACGAATTTTCTTAAAAGCCCGTATAAGTATTTCAACCGTGGTAAATAATACAACGCGTATTTGGATTAGGATTCGTTTTTCGGTTCGATTGAGGTTTTTTTTTTGTAATCTATAAAAAGAAATAGCAGCCTCGTGTAGCTGAGCTAAGGTTAGTTCCACTCCAGTGAAAAACATTTACAGAGTGCTGAGTGCGAGTTTTTTTTATTCACGTTCGATAATGTCAACGTAAACAAACCGACTAAATAGAGAAGTACTCTCATGTTGTGAATTTATATGACGCATGTTACATTTCAAAATTATATAGCTTACCCGCTCATATTTCGAAGTAAGCAACCCGGCTAAATTGGATTCGTAACACGCGTCATATAAATTCACAACATGAGAGTACCTATCTATTTGGTCGGTTTGTTTACGTTGACATTATCGAACGTGATTAAAAAACTCGCACTCAGCACTCTGAAATGATTCTATTGCATTTAATGCACCAAATTGATTTAGATAAGTATCTGCCCTGGGGCGTTGCCGCCGAACCTAAAACCGATAACAATCGGATGTTTTTATTCCTAAAATTGATCTTAGGTGAAAGTTATTGACAGACATCCTCAGCTTATCCGGTAGAGTTCCAGGGTTTCTACCAGCTATTACTATTATACTATACTATTACTATTATACTATACTCGGCGACTAAAGATAAACCTAACCTAGTGTTTCAGTCGTGCAATTAGTATTTTTAGTGGTTCATGTTATTATTTTCCTATAATACTCGTAAACAGTCGTACATAGTCGTACACTTTTTGAAGATTAACTAAGACGTGGTGGTGACATGGTGAATGACGTTACACCGCCTTTACATTTCAGTCGTAAGACGTAAATAAAGGGGTACATACCAGAGTGCTTAGTGCGAGTTCTTTGTTCGCGGTCGATCATGTCAACGTAAACAAACCCTTAAAAACTAAATAGAGAACTTTCTTATTCTGAATTCATAAGACGCGAGTTACATATCAAAATTATATGGCTTACTTGTTCACATTTTGACTCCGAGGTCGCGGGTTCGATTCCCGCACAAGACAAACATTTGTATATGTCGCAGCCAACTGGTTAAAATAGCCGTTCAATCAAACAGTAGCCCTTTGACTAAACAACGCCATTCAATCACACGTTGAATGTTTGAGTCCTTTAGAACGTTCAACACTACTCGTACAGCTGATTGAAAAGCCGCCGTCTAATTGAAGTAGTTCAGCGCTCACCACCGCGGCGCTAGGTGCGTTTTGTTTTTAATATGGCGTCAACTAGCCGGTGTTTGTGATTGTTTCAAGATACTTTTCGGAAAGAAAGTAGTAAATACATAAACTAGGGGTGCAGCCCGCTATCTCGGGGGGTTAGCTGTATGATTGAATGGCTAATTTAACCAGTTGGCTGCGACATATATGTACATGAACATGTCTGTTTTGGTCTGGGTGTTTTCTATGTAGGTACCTATTAAAAATATTTATATTAAAAAAAATGTATTTAAGTACATTTCTCAGTTGTCCCATAACACAAGCTTTGCGCTTAATTTGGGACTAGATGGCGCTGTGTAAATTATCCAGAAATATTTATTTATTTATTTAGAGTGAAAAATGTGGCATTTTGGTAATCGGACATTGTCATGAGAGCCAAAGGAGTGTACTAAATTTCAACTCAATCGGACATTGGCAAGAGAGTCTCAACTAACTCGAGCACATAACAAAGATAAATTAACCACTGCGTTTTATAATAAAAATAATTCAAAAACTGTTTCCTTCCATTCAAATTTCCTAGAATTTATGTCATGGAAGCGGCGATCATGATATGTATTTAACCCTCGACCAAAAAAACGGTGTCTTGTAAACACGCATGTGTGCATTTGTGCATTTGTATGTCTGTCCGTGGCATTGTAATTGCAAAAGGATGAACCTATTTTGTTGTGGCATCTTTTATTAGAAAGGTGAAAATTGGAAATGTTCTTAGCTACCTATTCAACAAAATCTGTTCAGCCATTTACAGATCATCAGCTCTTTTCTAGTTTATGACCAACTCCGTTTACAGCATCATCGTATTTTAAAATTCTATGGCGTCTTTATCGGAGTGGTTAAAAAAATAATAGAGGGCTTAGGCTCTATTTTTACTATGGCTTAGGTAGGTACATTTATAGGATTAGAAAGAACCATAAAAAATAATAGTAGCGTGGAATTAATGACAGCGCCATCTATTAATATTCTAATGAACCAATAGAATGCTTTATACAGAATAAATTTTGCTTTCTGTTTATTATTTTCATAGTATAATAAACGAGAATTAGGTAAGTATATATAACTTGTTTTCCATGCCCTTGCTACTGAAGTGGTATTTAAAAAAGGAGAGTAATACATGCAATGAAAAGTGCATATAAAGAATTGATGGCAACGCCATCTATTAAGAATCCGAATAACTAGTTAGACTTAGTACTTAAAAGAGCTGTCATTTTGTTTAAATAATTTCAATCAGTTCTAACAGATGGCGTGTCATAATAAAAATACTATTTAAATTTTTACTTTTTTTGTATAATTTTATCTTTTTATAGTGTAATAAACAAGAATGAGGTAGGTATATAAAACAATTCATTTTTTATTCATACTAAGGTAGAATTGAAATTATACCAATCAGTCGACATTAAAAGTTTCGTAATTTAAAAAATGTATAAACTTAGATAATATTCACAGTTAGCTTGGCGCCTAAACTTGCTGCCGTTGAAAAAAAATCGTAGTTATTATTGTAATATTTTTCTCGTTCCTTCTCGAAAATAAATTATAGCTAGGCAGTATTTTTTACTATTGTAGATAATTTTATATATGAGTTACTTCGAACATTAATATAGTGGTCGAAGATGAGCTATGATTTTGTTTTCACTGGCGGCGCTAGTGCGCTGAAGATAACTTCTTAGTACTTCAGCTATTCCTACAAAATAATTATTTTAGTAACAAAGTAAAAAAGTATAGATAGAGTTCGCTTCATTCTTCGTAATACAGGAAGTCCTGAAAATAAAACAGTTTAAATTAAAAATAAGGAACAGTGTTACGCTGTTATCCTGTTATGTAAATATCTATTAGCATTTATGTAGATGAACTATCAAAAGTTCGAAATATGAAGCAAACGCAATGACTAAACAACTAAAAGGTTTGTTCCAACATTACTTTTAATTAAATATCAATTTTCCAAATATTCCGATAGAGGCGCTTTGCTAGGATTACGTGAATATAACATATCCACCTGTATGGTTATATATAGTTGACCACAGAGTACAAAACTTGAACTTAACCATTTAGTGCGTCGTTGTGCTTGTCACTCTATCCAGCACGCAAGCACAGTATAAGTAGTAGTACTACGTACAGTATGGCCACTCCCTGCCTCTCTCATATCGACCTCACCTGCCCTATTATACGAATCTGGAATAGTTTGTATAGCGCCACACGTAGACACACCATTGTTTATGTAGTAGTAAAAGACGCGACATTTGTATGGAGTGGCCGAACTGTGACGCAAGGTAAGAAACGTCGACTGCTGCTTGCGAGCTCCCCCGTGCGTGCTTTATAGTCGTCTGTTGTCATTAGATATCAGTCGTTAAGCCATGTCAGTGCTTTTGAAAACTTGCTTTCGCTACTCCGCAGTTCAGCAGGTTAGTGGAGTACGCTCTAAACCTCTTCGATTGAGGGGAGACCCGCATACAAGCAGTGAAAGCTTCAACGATCCTCGCTCCATCTTGCTCCCTCCCTGCCGAGTTTACCCGAACGACCGTTACAGAGTCAAGCGTTACGCGTTACATATCCGACCGTGACGGCTCGTCACAATCACTGGTCGCAAACTAAAGTATCTTTCACTAAAAAACATCGCGAAGTTACTCACGATGAGGAAGCAGGCGCCGATGAGTGCTGCTTTGAAGCGCACGTCCAGGTCTTCGGGGAAGTCTATGCGGTAGTTGTCACTGTTGGTGAACATCTCGCGCATAAATCCACCCCACTTCTTCTTGATCACTCCCACCTTCCTCTGATTCATAGTGAACACCTGAAAATAATAATAGTAATAAATCTTTAAAAACAGTTTTACTGTGGCGCCCTGACAGCCCAGGTAGTCATGCTCACTAAAGTGTTCAAAGTGTTCAAACTGGTGGTGGTGTCGTGTGGCGGGTCGCCGCATTCCCAATAAAATGGTTGAATGCGGCGATGGCTGCCCCATGCATCAACTCGTGAACGGGTGCTGACAGAGGGGACTGGTCTGCCGTGGCTGTCATGCTTGCAAGGTAAACAATAGGAGGATTTAGGTTAAGTAGTAATAGACAATAATATAATTATTAGCATAGTAGCGACGTGCAATTAATAAATTGTAAGATAAAAATAGAAGATCGTTAATAAAAGGTACGGACCCCGTAGATGGGGGTCTGTAGATTGTAATAAAATTATTTATCAATAAAAAAAATCTTTAAAAAGTTTGGTGTCATCAAAAAATTGCCTAATTTCACCGATGCAATTCGGCAATTTGCAACGATGGACTGCTAAATTGTAAGAATATTGTAAGATAAAAATAGAAGATTGTTAATAAAAGCAATAAAAGGTACGGAGCCCGTAGATCGGGTCTGTAGATTGTAATTATTATCAATAAAAAAAAATCTTTAAAAAGTTTGGTGTCATCAAAAAATTGCCGAATGTCACCGATGCAATTCGGCAATTTGCAACGATGGACTGCTATGCATTGTTCAGTAGTGTAATACTTAATAGGTAGACGGCGCCACATTGCGACTTCACAGCAGTAAATATAAAATGCAAAAATTCGTCACCATTACAAACCGTCCCGGTAGCTCAGTTGGAAGAGCACACGACCGGTAATCGAGAGATTCAAATCCCAGCAAAGCGGCAGAGATGAATTTTTCCATCAAAATATTTATAAATAAATCTGTTTATTTCACTTCGCACAAGGTAAGTACAGTGCCAACGGGTGGGCTACGGTAACCGCTTTACATCAGGCGGCGCAGCGTGGTGTAAAAAAAAGACATTTCCACGTCGGGGCATCGGATGCAAAACAAGCATATGACCCGCCTGATTTAAAATGATTACTGCAGCTTACAGACGCTTACAATACAAGGAGGTTTGATATCGCTGACACTTCTGCTGCTAATACTGCATCTCCTCATGTTACCCATCGAACACCTCAAAAGAATATCGCCAAACAATAATGCCTTGTATAATGTACGATATTGTGCGAGTGAGTTAGGTCGCTAGATGTAAGCAGATGCTGTGTTAGCACAAGTTGGGTAGCGGGGTGCCAACGCACGAGTAATACTTGCTAGCTTTACAACAGACGGATTTCTCGCGTTGGGGTGTAAGTGGTATAGCAATATCTTTGAACCAAAGCCAACTTCACCTGCACGTGGTGCGCCCTGCTGACTGACAAACGAAGCTCTGGCGAAAAGAGAGGTAGGGAGCGTAATTGTAAGCTACCCGACTGGAGAATGTACCTCCACCTCACAGAATACCGCAGCCAGCAACAATTCCCTTGAGGGTTGTTGTGTTCCTGCGAGTGAGTGAGTTCACCAGAAAAGAAGGAGATGCTGCGTTGGCAGCGGGAGTGGCGGCGCGCAGTGATCTAAGTATTATGTTGCGAGCGTTAATACGGTTATAGTAACCGCTTCACATCAGACAGGCCGTATGCTTGTTTGCCACCCGACGTAGTATAAAAAAAACGCTTGTTCGGCACCCCTCGTCGTATAAAAAAATCAAAATATGTTTTCCTTACAAACCCATGCGTCATCAAGACCTGCTACGTATTTTGAGCACTGAACAACCTCTAAGTAATTCCGGTACAGCAGCAACTGTACTGTTTATTTAATTAAAATTAGTAGTTTTAAAACGATATCTGCCGATGTGTTTGGTTTGAGCAAAATTTGTGAGTCCGTCTGTTTGTTTTAATAAGATCCAAACTCGGAAACCGATGCAGTGAAATTAATTGTGCGTAGGTGAAATGTGCAACGTGGTTATTTTAGGTAGAAAATATTTTCGTAACGAGTGTAAAACAAGATGAAGACTACTGCTGCCAAGTAATACTGATAACACGGCTGAGCTCTTATTTCTAGGAAACGACTGGTTTGTATGGCCGCGCGCCGGATCGCTACTACTAGGGATTGCAATGCTTGATTCGCAATCCAGCTTGATCCGACACAATTTTGGGCCTGCTGAATCCAGCATCTGGCGCTGGATCCAGCGATGCGGATCCGCAATTAACTGAAAACAAACACCTAACATTTTTTTGCACATAAACGACACAAAAATTTACGTTGCCGTTTTGTTCCGCAAGCCGCTGGATTGCAATCCCTAGCCACATACCTAAATGCTGATTCCGCATGATGTGTCCCCACAGGCTCATGGTCATGTATCTCTCATTCTAGCAACTAGCAACTATATGCAATGTCTACATACATCAAAGTCACACTCCCCAGACTGGCCAATAGGTCCCTTGATCTTGAGCACGGGAGTGTCCGCGGCGTCGTTGATGGTCAGCACCGGCTTAAGGAAGGTGGATTTCTGGCGGACCACAGACGCCAGCCGCTTGCACACGCTCACGTCCATCTTATCAGGACCGAAGGTGTACGGTCTCCGCAGGGTTATCACCTGGAAATTAAGTAAAGAAATATGTAATTTTGTAACTAATAACAACTCCTTTGAGAGTTGTTGTGTTATTGTGAGTGAATGAGGTCACCAGAGAGAAAGATACAAAGGACTTCCTTTGTTTCTTTCTCTCTGGTATATAGGCTGGCAGCGGATCGGCGACCCCTTCTTGGTGTTGCTGATCTCTGTGGTGGTTACTTTTCGCCAGATGATTCACATGCTCGTTTGCCCCCCTCCGATATAAGAAACAAAAAAACATGTTTCATAGTTAATGTGATTTAATTCTTTTTTTTTTTATTTATTTATTTTTGGATTAAGAAACAGTGAACACAGGGAGACCATAAATACATGCATTGAATAAAACAAAAAATCTTGTGCCACTAACACCGTTAATCACAGAATGATAGATGTGTACATGATACAAAGATAGATTACATGAGTGGTGGTAGTACACTATAACAATAATGCTGCTTACAAAGAATTATGATTTTAAATAATGTCTGTAGATTTCACAATACAAAAGATTCACGGCAAATTTGTTACCTATCAACTAGGTGTGAGCGCATTCCATATGCCAAAGCCTATACTAAGTTTACAATATTAATGTATACTCGATAAATTTATGTAACGCAACATCATAGCACAATATATATATTACATAACATACATTGTATAGCTAATTTTGTGATCTACAAGAGGTGTTATCTTTAAGCTGTGTTATTTGTTACCAATTGCTTGAATATGCCAATGCGTGAGTTTTGCAATTAAGTCCGTGGCATAAGCGGAGTACGGCCCCCCGGTAGAGAGGTACGAGGTACCGTTCACCGTCTTTTTGTGATGAAAATTCCTAAACTGCACCTGGCATTCCTTCGCGCAGAATGTCCACGTTTATGAAGTACAATCCATTAGTTTTCCAGCAAAGAAAACAGCGACGGTACTCAACCTTATGT
Organism: Hypsopygia costalis; assembly: GCA_937001555.2. NCBI lineage: Eukaryota > Metazoa > Arthropoda > Insecta > Lepidoptera > Pyralidae > Hypsopygia > Hypsopygia costalis. The sequence goes on from OW443325.2 coordinate 1,336,947, forward strand.
AACTCATCGGCCCTTTCAAGATTTTATTGCGCCCATACATATTTTTATTTCGAACAGGGAATTACGCAGGTTATATAATATAATAATAATATATAATGAGAAGCAAATTTTAATTTATTTTTAACCACCTAACAGTTGTCTCGATTACTCAAAAGTATTTACCAATGTACCTACTCGTTTTGGGCGCGGTATGGTTTCCGTAAGACTCAAAGACCCCGCGTCAAATGAAATACATCACATGGCCATTACCATTATGTGTTATTTATTCTGTGCTAATAGGTACTTACATATTCTACTCAAATACTGTTATCACAAAATTTATTCACTACAAGTAACACGTGATTCACTCGTCCCGAACATAAATTACCGATTAGGCGATAAAACTCAATCACATAATATATTACTAGTGCTTTATGTAGGACCTATAGTATTTTAGGGTTACAAACACAACATTTCACGAAAAAAAAAAGATTTGAAGTTAGAAAAACCAGCACAGTTCAGTTAAAAAAATTGAAAAGGCTGGGCGCAGTATTAAACAAGCAATAGTTAAATATTACATGTAATCAAATATTATTGCCGCTCACCATTACCATTACAGGTGGTTCGTATGTTTGTTTGTCACCTCGTAGTATAAAAAATATTTCATTACATAATTTTTTTTCTATGAAATTGGTCACCAAGGTGAAACTAGTTGTTCATTTAGCATTTTGATTGTCGTTTATAATTTAAGTGCTTACCTAAATGTAAAACCAGGATATTTAAAAACCCAGGACGCCGCTTATAAAGTATCCAGGACAATCAGAAAACCAGTACATGTCTTAGGTAAATTCACAAAATGAAACTTTTTCTTAATTTTGTCGGGCTGTAAACGTCAATACACGGGAACACGTTCGTAATCGTATGTGACCGAAAAACTCGCACTTTTCGTTTCGCTATAATAAAAATGCATATCGCGCACGCTGCCACAGCTTCAACATCCATTGTATAGCAAAGGCAAATGTCCAAGTGCAAAGCGTCGCGAATAAATAATTGCGCGAGTAGAGCAGTGTGTGGGCAGAGAGGGAAATATCGCGGCAGCGCGAGGAGCAAGGCGATGAGCAGCGCGAGGAGCATAGTGTGGCGGCAGGGTATGGCAGGGCTAAACGCATTTGTTAAAAGTTTGACTACTTTTTTTATAAGTAAGTACATGACGTAATCCGCAGGCCGACTCTTAGTGAATTTTGCAGATTATTGCAATGTTCATAATAACCATGTACTTAATGGTATGAAAACTGATAATCGTGACTGAACAAACAAATTGACAAAGGATGTAGGTATTAACTCCAACCGCAGAACACTCATATGACTGCTCGTTAAGAGCCATATTACATTTGACTGTGATTTTTGCGTAAAATGGTCAATTTTGGCGTTCTCGATCTCGGAAACAAAAATACATTAACAATGTTGACTTATTGAATAGTACAGAATAGCTATTGGCATAGTACATAGCGGCCTCGGTTTTTGTAAATTTTGCTTAAGGTGACGTGAGTCCAGGGCTTGGCCGTTTTCGAGGGGGTGAGGTGCGGGGCTTGAGAGGAGCCGGCGCGGGGTACCCGCTTACAAGCGCGCGATCGCTGCCGAGACGCCACAGTATAGCGAAGCGACTATCTACACCCGTGTAGTATTACACCCGTCAATACAATAGTTAAAAGTACTTACTGGAAATATAATTATATGAAAATAAATAAACCACATGTAAAAATACATTTTTTTTATTAATGAAGTATATTATATTCAACATGCAAACAAGTGATGTTTTGGTATATTATGAAAAAGTAAAGAATTCAAAATAAAAAGAAAACTATTCAATAATTCTTTTATATTCAATTATATTTATTATTGGTCAAACTAAAATAGGTACATACTTAGACTAACTAACTATCACGCGCCAGCATACACTATTCTTCATCCTGCTAGGAATCGATATGTGCCGTACAGCACGCGTCTGTCCCTAGCTACTATGCCCGAGCATACAGCGGTATTGATATTAACTGTATTTATATTTGACAACCCTGATGGTCCAATGGCTAACCATGTCCAGTTTGATTCCGAGGTCGTGGGTTCGATCCCCGCACAAGATACGAGTAAATATTTGTGTGCATGAACATGTCTGTTTATCTTGGTCTGGGTGTTTTCTATGTATTATCTATACTAATATTATAAAGCTGAAGAGTTTGTTTGTTTCTTTGTTCGAATTGAAAAAATATTTTAGTGTTAGCCTATATTTCAAGGAAGGCTATATATAGGCTATATAACATCACGCTAACACCAATAGGCGCGGAGCACCGATAAAAAACGGGAAAAAAATATTCCTTTTGAGGGCTTAAGTTGCGTGCGCTGCGTAAATTTGCGCATATGCCTATCTTTTAAGATTAAATCACTATAGCATAATATAGGTAAAAGGTTGTTTGTCCTTCTTTCACGTCAAAAGTAACAAACGGATTTACATGTTTTTTTTTTGATATAGTTTAAGGCCTGGAGAGTGACATAGGCTACTCTTTATCCCGGAAAAACATTTTATTCCCACGGGAAAAAATAAAGTTAATTATTTGTCCTTCTTTCACGTCAAACACGAACCTAAGTACGGACGTGATTTTTTTAATGGGGGTAGTTTACGGTCTGGAGAGTGACATAAGCTACTTTTTATCCCATCAAGTAAAAAAATGACAACAAGAAAAAAATATACACAAATTAATGGCAGCTTCCCTGGACCACGCGGGCGAAGCCACGGGTAACAGTTAGTATGTATGTATTTACAAAAAAATATATTGATTTGATTTCATGATTGATTGAGAGAATTGTTATTTGGCTGCGGTATTCTGTGAGGTGGATGTAATTTCCCAGTCGGGTAGCTTACAATTACGCTCCCTACCTCTCTTTTCGCCAGAGCTTCGTTTGTCAGTCAGCAGGGTACACAGCGCGCAGGTGAAGTTGGCTTTTGTTTAAAGATGTTGATGAACCACTTACACCCTAAAATATTAATGATCCAACGTCCTAGCTCCTACACCAAAAAAATATTATGCGTAAGTCGTGTCCTACACCAAAAACGTTGGTGGCGGAAGCACGCAAAGTAGTGTAGATCAAATTGCCTGTAAATTTGACTTCCGCAAAATAACACCTGAATCAATTAACTATCTACCTACTAATATTATAAATGCGAAAGTATGGATGTCTGTTTGTTCCACTATCTTTGGGGTTATCACTATATCTGGGCTGTAAGTGGTTCATCAACATCTTTGAACCAAAGCCAATTTTACCTGCACGCCGTGCACCCTGCTGACTGACAAACGAAGCGCTGGCAAAGGGAGGTAGGGAGCGTAATTGTAAGCTACCCGACTGGGGAATTTACCTCCACCTCACAGAATACCGCAGCCAAATAACAATTCCCTTGAGAGTTGTTGTGTTCCTGCGAGTGAGTGAGGTCACCAGAAAGGAAGGAGTTGCTGTGTTGGTAGCGGGAGTGGCGGTGCGCGAGCAATATTTTAAGTTGCGAGCGTTATTATAACTACGGTAACCATTTCACATCAGGCGGGCCGTATGTTTTTACGGCCCGACGAAGTATAAAAAATAAAAATTATGACGCCTAAACGGCCAAACCGATTTCGATGATCGCGTACCTACATGTATGCGATAAACTCAATCGCTACTGAACGAATTTCAATGTGGGTTTACAGATATTCCAAGAAAGATTTATAATAAAGTTTTCCAAAGAAACATCTAGCATGAGAAAAAAAAACCGGGTCTCAGTAAAAAAATAAATGTATCATCATCATCGTTGTTTTGTTGTCTTACTGATATTCCTACACTGTGTTTATTTCAACGTGTTTATTGACAACGCGTTGAACGGACGCGCGGCACAGGTCCTACCTCGAACGCAGCTCCTAGAGCACTGACGTTGAGAGCGATCGAGAATCGGGGAGGGTGCGCGACCGCAAATCGATATTCTTTTAATAATTTTATTTAAATTATTTTATTTTTAAAAGTAATAGCATAGTGCTCTCGTAATTAAAATTATGAAAATTTTGGTATAATTTCCTTATAAAAAAATTGTATTAAATATTTAAAATTTTTACTTAGTGCAAATTTAGAGAGTAAGTTCGCGATTTTTTTCTATCGAGCCAAAAATTATTAATTGTGTTTTCAATAGCTTTGTGCCCTGCAGAAAGGACTTAAGATTTCATAGTTAAATTTCTAGGAACCAAATTGAAATAGTTTAATAGAACTATTCTTTCAATAAGCGTGTTTCCTGGACTCACTTCACCTTAACTTTTTAAATAAACCCAAAATTGCAGAGACAGATTTTCATAAAATGCGCGCAATCACTATTTTGAGCTCCTGGATTGTACTACTGTTCCAAACAAATTAAATTAAAAAAATAGAATGTTATTTGTTATATCCTCCTGGGGCCCAATGTTCTTCTACAAGGACTTTAGAAAGATCGAGTATCGGCCCAGCCTTATTCAGCGTAATGTAGTCCTAATAGCCCAGTGTTCTTGGACTAGGACATAATGGTTACTGTAAGATTTTTCAAAAATTCGCGCCTACACACCAATCTTTTTAGTGTTACGTGATTGGAGGATATACTATTGACACATATTAAGCTTGGTTGATAGTGGCTAATCAGAGATAGTCTGTCATTTTGTTGCCGAAATGTCAAACATGGAGCGCACACGTGGCAGAGGTGATCTGAATCTTTAATTATGGATACAATCGTTATGATTTTTAGTTCCAAAACAAATAAAACCTAAAAGATGAAACACCAAAGAATATCTGTGTCGTATTATTTATATGAATAGGTATTTTGGAAGTCAATTTTTTACTCATCACCTGAATATGTTCTTGTGTAAGTACATGTGGCTGATGTTCGAATTGTTGCCTTTTACAATATGTCCTTATGGGAGAACAATTGGCGTTAATGACTATTGACTTTGCGAAGCAGAGAAATAGAAAATTTACTAAATGAGCCAAATAACGGACATTTTCCGTCCGATGAAGATACTAGTGACCCATCATTCGTCGTAAGACCGGAAAATAAATCGCCTAACTCCAGTGATACCGATACAGATGAAGATATACAGGTCTCCTGTCGGTATTCTATTGTAGACTGGAAGAGATCCCTGGCAGGATAAGTCCGCCATTGTACTAATAGTTAATATTACTGTATGTATTGCTACTATAGTGCAATAAAGATTATACAAACAAACAAAAAGGGTATCTCAAGATCAACGAACCGTGGAAACCGCCGCGGGTACATCCGGAGAAGAGCTCGTGGAGTTCGGAATCCCAGTATCCGTGGTCGCAATACACGAGTGTACACAACGGTTTATATCGCACATGATTAACCTGGCAGTATCTAATTGATGAATCAGTATAAAAAAGACCACATAAGAATAAATATACCCACCAAAAGGATCCCTCAATTACGGCAATCAAAAATTGGTTTGGTGAACTCTCATTAGAGACATATTCAAGGCAACTAGCGGTTCAAGCTTATTATTCGGATTTTGGACAAGACGAGCCTGTACAACGTAAAAGATGGAAAGCTTCTGCTCCATTTCCATCGAAACAATGACGAATTCAATGCTGATTATATACCGGTATTTTCTGAAAACCAATCTAGATGTAGACAGGGACATTATAAAAAAATCACTCATTATTTTGTACTTATGCTTCATCAGTCGTTATAAAATGAGATTAAAAGGGATGTTAGGTGTTTAATCGCATTTTATAATGACTGGTTATTGATTAAGTATAAGTACAAAATAAAATAATTTGGAAAATACAAACTATTTTTTAATGCTTAATGACCCGATGTTACCCACAGAGAACATAAACTAAATACCAATTTATGACGTAAAGACCCAATGTCCTCAGACACGAACAAAATATTTTGACCATTTGACCATCTAAATTCATTCTTAGCCGTGGCACCAATACTAGAAAAAAGTCACCTTCCTATATAAACACTCCAACTTTGTTAGATTTTAGTTTATTCGTCTGGGCGGTAACCACAGTGACACAATATGTTCTTATAGAGGAACATTGGGTGATAACCTGTAACGTTTTTTCACGCATCACGCGTTAATTTTGCTTGGGCCTTAGGAGGATATAGTATAGGACATAGCGGCCTCGGAATTCTGAAATATCATTGATTTAATATAGAAAAAAAACATACTTTTAACCAAAAAAACTTCGAAAATCGCTTTTAGTAAACTGTTAATTTCTCGAATAAACGATAATATTATTGAGCAAAATTTATACGAGAATAATTGTTACTTCATAATGAATAAACTTTGTAGCATGAATTTATTATCTTATTTCAATAAAAACTATAAATATAACTTCAAAATTACTACAAAAAACGATGCACCGGCGGGTTTAGTACTGCGCGAGAGCTCGTCAGCGTGCAAATGTAATAGGGCTCTTAAAATATGAAAATATAATACCTACACAATACATCGATTTCTATGAAGTGATTCGATAAATAAATGTTTCTAGTGCAAACCGACACTATCAGTTTTATTATTCATTTCTTAGTAGTAAGTCGTGAGCTAAAATATGATTATCACCGACGCCGTTGACCTCGCGCCCTTGCCCAGTAAAGTCACCATATCTCAAGTTATTGAGTTCTTAAATCATTAATAATCTTAATTTTAAAAAAAAATTGCAAATTTAACTTCACTGCTACCCAGTGTACGATTGAACTGAAATTTGGCACACTAGTTCAGCTCTCGCGACAATGCACATTCACCAAAATGCTGCCATTTTTAATCCAACACCGCGGCCGATACAAAATGGCTATTTATAATGTTATGGGAACCAAATAAAAGAAAAATACAACAAGTAAACTTTTTAGCTTTGTTTTTTTTTATTAACAATTAATGAAAGCCTTTTCGATAAAAAACAAAACATTTTATTTGTTTATTTATTTTATGATAAAGTTTAAAGACCTACCCACTGTAGTTTGTAACAAAACATCATCCTGATTCTACCTACTGCTTATTTTAGAATTGCCTGTGTTCAATGTGTTGAATTATATAACTCCCAATCTATATACTTAATACATGAAAGTCACAGACGACCACGTCTGTGACTATCATTTACAAAGCAGCTGTTGCTCCAAGCTTTAGTTAAAGATGGCAAATAAGCATACGACCAACTTGTAAGCAGTCATTGTAGCCTGTAGACTTTCTCTTTATCGACCCTGTAAAAATTACTTTACGATTTTTTTAATAAAGCCCAATGTCGGACGATATATGAACAATCTCGGTAGAGTTCATTTCACACTTGATGTGTGACGATAAATTCCCAGCCGGACCGGTAGGAAATGCCTCAGCGCCGAAAACAAAAGTACAGCTTCGCTCTGATGAGGATACCGAGTTTTACAACATCATCATCAGTGCATGGCACTGCGCGACCTATTACAGACACACCCAGCTAGACTGTACAGTCACAAATTTATCAATTCGCGAGCCGCGCGGTAATTGCACGCGTTAATGTGGCTATGAGTTCCGAAAATCTCATCATCGTCGAGGTCAGCACAATGCAGATCTGCAAGTCGAACTTAGATTTGCAGCATGAATCGTGCAGCCCTCGGTCCAGACGGTGTCCCGTCTTATTTTTATCAAAGACCGCATAACGGTATTAGCGGAGCCTCTCTTACACATTCAACCGTATAACCTCGTCCTAAAAAGTCACATCATCATCTAGATGGAGATTATCAAGAGTAACACCCGTACCGAAGGTCGGTGCTGGACCACTGTATGTATGGTTAGACTTATCGGGGTTTGCAAAGTTGTCTTGTCCTCACCCCTTTTCATCCCACTGCTGGTATACGGGTCTCCCCTCGATCGAAGTGGTTTCGACAATACTCCACTACGCTGTTCTACAATCGCCGTTGCTTAACTTGCCTGTTCGATTAGACAGACACGCGCAACGACGTCATAGAACTCCTCTATGATGTGCCAAATATTAAAAAAAATATGAAAAAAACATTTTTAATTACGGTTTTATTGAAAGTAATGTGCTAAAAGCTAAAAAATAATTCGGTAGGTCCGAGGTTTCAGTCATCACACCCCTCTCCCTCATCAGTCTAAGGCATTGATCAGACAAAATAATAAAATCGTTGGGCGTAGCGTAAACTGAGTTGATTGGATAGAAACACGGGCCCAACCGGCTAAAACCGTTTAAAAAGAGAGCTAGATGCAAATGAAGCCACCGGGCAACCACGCTATGAGTAACATTACAAACATTATATATAATACCTACCTAGTGCCTAGGCACTATTATTTGCAACGTTTCAACAGTAATAAAACACTCAGTAACCAATCGATATGTAGAGATCTGTTAGAGATGCGAAACATCAATTTGTCAGCTGTTTTATCTCACGAAACAAATTGTGTTTTACTTTGGTACATAGCATTGCTTTTCAATTAAACTACTACGTGCAGGAATTCAAGGAATGGAAGAGGTCTAGACAGACAGAGAGTCGGCCTTCCGGAAATAATGTTTTGTGTATTTACAAACAATACAAAACATTAGCCTGCAAGCTGCAACAAGCAAAACAGCGATCACTAATGTTTACAAGGTACAAAGACTACATAAGCGGCCTAGATACTACGTAATACAAGCTTACGTATTTGCAGACCCAATCTAACTTTACCCGGGCGTGTCTGCTCTGGATGTGACCTGCTTTTTTAACTTTATATCCCATAATTGGCGCTAAAGGATAATGATATTCAGTGACGCGGCCACTCGGAAAGCCAAGGCCAAACTGGCTTTTAAGAAAATCGGTGTCATCAATAAATCCAGGTGGTATATTACACCCCGACATCGCATTCAGCTGTATGATACCCAGGTTCGACCTCACATGGAATACTGTTCGCATCTCTGGGTCGGTGCGCTCCAGTCCTCGCTTGGTCCATTCAACCGAATACAACGAAGAGCAGTTCGAATCGTCGATGACCCAATGATTTCAAATCGACTGCACTCTGTCTCTCTCTACACGTGAAGATGTAGCGTCTCTTTGCGTTCAAAATAATTATTATTTTCCTAATATATTTATGGCACGTATCTGGCACATTCCTCACCCAAAGGATCGGTTTAGTCATCCAGCGAGGTACTGCTCTTCTTCTTGGGAACGATGCCATATGGGCCAAACTTTTTACATTTAACTATTATAGTTTTAGGTTAGTTTTATTTTAGTATTGTTTAATTTTATGTACTTTAGTTTTATAGTTGAATTGTATATACTGTTTATAGCTTATGTTTCTTTGAATGAAGATTATCAGGATAGCACGTATATCAAGTACACGTATGAAGTCTATTGAAGAGTTCTACAACTGATTTTATGCTACCGATCTACGAAAACCAAATTAATGCTTCCGTAGTCCGTTCAACACCATCATGGAAGTATTTTTTTTTATATTGCGGTTGACAGCATAAAATAAAACAAGGTGACTTTTTCCGTGTACTGACACGAAAACAAACAGTAGTCGATAGATAGTATTCTGTGAAATTGCGAAAATAAAATTAACTCTCCTGTACATCGCGGCAATATCTTGTTAATTTCGATGACATATAATTTTTATTTAAATTTAAACGCCCTTACGCAGACACAAAATAATCTATGTTGGGGTTGTCGTGCTTTTGTGGGAACTTAACTACGTGTAGAATGATAGAGTTAATACTTGCAATTTAAACAATTTATTGACAAAATAACAATAAATACATACAACACATTTGCCTGTTATACATGTAAACGTTTGAAATGTATGTTGTTTGTTAGAATTATCTTTATTTTTTAACCAGGGTACCACTGGTTAAAAAATACACTAGACTAATCTGTATCGTGGGTACCGGTACGAATGTGTTGAACATTGGCCTCGGTGTGCGGAATTAGTATTTAAAAAAAATAATAGTAACAATAATATCACAATTCGTAATTTAATTTAAGCAATTTAGTGCATAGACAAATATTTTTACGATTTAATAAAGTTTAAAATATATATATCAACACCCACACAGATAAACACATATACACATATACATACATACAAATATACATACATACACAATGTATACAATAAATATCCTAATTACAATAGGCATTACGACACTGTGAGAAGCAGGGTTTCTGTGGTTTAGTATGTCAACGAAGCAAGCCATTTACATATTACTAATTTCGCTTGGCGCATAGCTTTATATTACATTGCATAATATCAATTACTACACTGTAACAATGAGGTCTGGGCGGGGACGCGCGCTGACTGGCGTCCAGTAATATTTTTTCCTCAACTACGAATTGATGATTCGACATTGTATAAAGGTCGTCACATCTAGATTTCTATACGTAACTTAGGATTTCACAGTTGTCGAGGAAAAATATCTAAATAAGTTGTAAAGAAACGTAACATCGAAGGAGAAATTTATCAAACCGCTAGTGACTTGCGTATTGCTAGATCTCACTATCGCGCTGCTGTTGAAAAATCCAAAGGTAATTTACTAAAACGTATTGTAGAAAGATTAAATAGTGAGGGCCCGTGGTCTCCCCTATATAACGAATTTAAAGCAAATAGGCGGATTGATCAGGCATACGTATCCAATATAAAATTTAATAATTCACATACCCTTGGTGTAGAAGAGACCGCTGAGACAATAAAATTCTGCACGCGTTAATTCCTGATGATTGCGCCGATAGTGACAGTGACTACCATCGTGAGGTTAGGAGCGCGGCGGATATGTGCCCTTCCACTCCAATATCAAATGTACCGTCGATGGATGAATTTATGTCTCTTGTTAAAGCTTTGCCAACAAATAAAGCCTCCGGTGATGATAAGATTTCGAATAGAATGATTAAAGAAGCTTGTAAAGTAGCCGCTGAACCTATCTTAACAATACTTACTCGGTGTATTGTAGAAGGTCATTTCCCTGGCATTTTGCGAAGTGGTGTTATAATACCAAAAGGCGGTGATAAACCACCGGACGATCCGAAGTCCTACCGTCCTATTACTCTGCTACCGTCGTTGGGTAAGCTGCTTGAGCGCTTGGTTGTGCCACGGTTGCTGCCCGGTGGCCCGCAATTTCATAAAAATCAGTACGGCTTCACCATTGGCAAGTCTACTGTTGATGCTGCGCTCGCAGTGCGCAAAGTTGTTGAACTCTCGGAGAGCAAGTATGTTGTAGCTATTTTCTTAGATATCTCAGGTGCCTTTGATAATGCTTGGTGGCCAATGTTGTTGCTGAAACTTAAGGTGAGAGGTTGCCCTAGCAATATCTACTCTCTCATTCGATCGTACTTTTTGAATGGTACAACTAAATTAAAACTTGGCCATTATGTTGCTTCAAAGGTGCTCACGCAGGGCTGCCCCCAGGGTTCAGTGTTGGGACCGTATCTCTGGAATATCGGTTTTGATGTTTTTTTTAGCCTACCCTTACCGGAAGGGTGCTCGTTAACTGGTTACGCTGACGATGGTCTCTTATTAATCAATGCTAATTCAAGATCTAGCATAGAGAAACTAGCCAACACTAGCCTAGGCTTAATTTCAGATTGGGGTTATCGTAATCGTCTCGATTTTGCGCCACATAAAACATATCAACTCTTGCTTAAGGGAAATTTACAGGTTTCACCGCGATTTCATTTTAATGGAGTATCTGTTGCTAATAGAAGTTCGGTTTGTTACTTAGGTTTGCTTTTGGATAGAAATTTTAATTATATTGAGCACATGAAGCAAGTAGGTGAAAAAGCAAAAAAGAATTTCTATGCCTTAACACGAATTTCTACCTCTACGTGGGGATTAACTTTCAAAACGTTAAAAACTATTTATACCGCCACATACTTGGGTTGTGTTACGTACGGTTCACCTGCGTGGGCAGATACTATAGGTGCAGCACGTCGTAAATTGCTTCAAAGCCAGCGCCTTGCTCTGATATTTTTATGTAAGTCGTATAGAACTGTAAGCACCGAGGCACTACCCGTGTTAGCAGGTGTGTTACCGGTAGACTTAGAAGTACAACGCCGCGCTTCAATGTACTATACATCTAAAAATATGGTCCCTGATTTCTTGAAAACGCGTGATCGTGAAAAAATAGTTAGACTGTTCAAACCTATTAATGAAGTATTTGAAACATTGCTGTCTGAATGGCAGGAAAGGTGGGAAACTTCTACCAAAGGACGCCACTTGTATCTGTTCTTTCAATCGGTAAGAGATAGATTAAAGAAAAAGTGGTTAGAAGTCGACCACCCCGTTGCGCAATTTTTAACTGGACATGGCAATTTTAAAGCTAAACTCTTTTCGTTTAAATTAGTGCCGTCGCCCTTATGCGAATGTTCTACTGCTAATTCTGAATTCGATCAAACAGCACACCATGTTCTCTGGGAGTGTGATCTTTGGCAGCGGGAGCGGGATGACATGTTGAATTCATTGCAAGTTGCATCCGGGGTAGTATAGATTTGGTAGCAACAAGGGAGAATTACCAAGCGTTCAGACGATTTTGCAATTCATATTATTGGAATCGATGTGTTAGGTAACAACTCAATGTTTTAGGTCCCTAATAGTGTTAGAAACTTAAAATCCGTGGTGCACGGCAGTTGAGCTTCACTTGACTAGCCATCTCTTTAGGCTTTTTAATGCCTTATTTGCCATATTGCTGTCTCTCACATTGCTAAGAGGGGAAGTCAAATTCCAAAAGCTTCCTACTCCTACTAATTTCTTCTGATTAAATTCGTTGTGAGTTCCAAGGCAGCCGTAGTTTTACCCCTGGGACTGCAATGGACTTCATTGTTCATTGCCTTTTTTGGCGGTCGCCGCTGTTAATCCTGGCTACACAGGAGATACAGTGGTGGGAATGTGTGGTAGGCCCCCGTCCCAAAGTTGTCGAGGGAACGATAATGTCCCAGTGACGTGTTAGCGTGCTTAAAACTAAATAATATATAGAAGAGAAAACCACTGACTCACTCACTCATCACGAAATCTCAGAAACTACAAGTGCTAGGAGTCTCAAATTTGGCATGGGAGGTCCTTTTAGGACGTAAGTAGGTGCTCACTAAGACGGGAATTTGGAAAATTCAACCCCTAAGGGCAGAGATTGAAAGCGGTAAAGGTATAAGGGTATGGTACTGGTATAAAATTACGATATCGTTTTGATTTAAAGGTAGAGCCAAAACGGTTGAGAATTGTGGTTACGATACCGGCAAAACAAGAAGAATACCTTTATTTTTTTACGGTACCATTATACCTTTATATTACCAGTACCTTAACCAAAACCATTTCGGTACCGAAAAAATGATGCGACAACGACGCGACGTAGGTAGCATTGGCGTGTGATCAAGTACTTACCTACCAATGTGGCCGACATTGTGGAAAGAAAACCTTTATTTTATAATTTAGATACATAAAAAAATAACGATACCGGAATATTACAATACCGAAATTATTAAGATACCTTTACTTTAAGGTATCTAAATTTAAAGGTATGACGTCATACCTTTAACCGATATATCCAAATTTTTTCGGTTATTCAATCCCTGCCTAAGGGGGTGAAACGGGGTTCCAAAGTTTGTATGGGGAAAAAAGATTAGTTGGACTATTTTATTCGAAATCTTACACGAGTACTTCTTTAGGTAAATGAGTAGTAACACGTGTTTCAGGATTTTTCAAAATTCAACCCCGAAAGGGGTAAACTGGGGTGAAAATGTCTGAAAATTGTCGAAAAAGGGTATTGTTTTTATGGTTTATCGGGTTGCTGATTACGAAAACAAGAACTATTTCATAATGTAACATAGCCGACGTGACATAAATCACCCCAGTGAGAATGTGATGGGGCTCAAATGTCATAATATCAATATGAGTGTTGATTCTATGGTTTTCTGGGAATGGCATCGATTTGAAAATATAACATAGTGGACATGAAATTACTTTAACTTATGGCTTAAAAAACTGCCAGAATGACTGATATATATATATCAACGCACAGCCTAAACCGGTAGGTCTAGAGATTTTAAATTTGGCACGTAGGTTTCTTATGACGTCTAGGCATGCACTAAGAAAGGATTTTTCAAAATTCGTCCCCTAAGGGGGTGAAACGGGGGTCTAAAAGTTTGTATGGGGAAACAAGATTAGTTGGACTATTTTATCCCAAACTTTACACGAGTACTTCTATAGATAAATGAGTAAACACGTGTTACAGGATTTTACAAAAGTCAACCACTAAAGGGGTAAAATGGGGTGAAAATGTCTGAAAATCGTCATCGGTATTGTTTTTATGGTTTATCGGGTCGCTGATTACGAAAACAAGAACTATTTTATAATCTAACATAATATCAATATGAGTGTTGTTTCTATGGTTTTCTGGGAATGGCATCGATTTGAAAATATAACATAGTGGACATGAAATTACTTAGGATTCGTCCAAGCCGTCAAGTGGCACACATCTACATAGTTGAAACCGTTGCGCGTTATTAATTCATAAAACCTTATAAATAGCCTTAGATTCGTTATTGTACAGTGCAATTCATAAAATAAAACTCGAGATAAATAATTCCGCAATTAGTTGCTAAAAGTATTATAACAGTGATAATATAAGTGAAATAAATTCAATTTTTTTTTTATCTGTTGGAGTACCTGACCTACGACAACTCGCGCGGTCATCGTTGTGGTGAATCATCGTGTGCTCGCGGGCAGCGCTTGCGCCTGCCCGCGAGCACACCGTGAGTGTGCCGCGAGTTCACAACAATCAAGACCCCGTACCAGGACATCAACAATTAGTGCGATAAGTATCGCTTAACTTACTGTTCGCGTACCAAGATTTACATATTTTTAGTTTAATATTTTATTGTTGGCATAAATAATTACTTGCTTAAATTATGACAGATATTGCTAGATATGTAAGTGAAACAATGCCACATAAAAATAATGCCTGTGCTAAATGTAGAAACAGAATACCCAATAGAGAATATTCGAGGGTCGAGTGAACGCTACTTTGAACAGTTTTACAGAGACGACTTCATCTGATTCATCTGCTCCCTTCTGCTTCTGCATCTGCTGCATTCATGTTACGAGAGTTTATAGGTATGTCTACGGTAACTGCTTAGCATCAGGTGTGCCGCTGCTTGCTTATAAAAAAATGGGGTGTGTTTGCGTCATGGAAACGGCCGTGTGTTGTACCGGTTGTACGTACGGATACGTTATATGCACGAAAATTATCTTAAAATTATAGCGCTTTCCCCTCCACCGCACGCGATATTCCATAGTCCTTACTTAGCGTAATAAATTATTTGGTCCTTCATCTATCCAATCAGTGCTGTCATCTTAGATGTAAAGCATAGATTCAAAACTACACCACCAAACTTATCCCCCAATTCTGTTATCATTATATTTTTTGGATTACCTCCGATTGGTAGCAAATTTAAAGACGTACCGATTCACGTCAAAAAACAAAATAGAACTTACTTCATTATTCTCCGTATCAACAATATCGATGTTGAAGGAGCGGTTCTTGCCTCCCAGCATCGCGTTGAGCGTCCCGGAGCTCTCCTTAGCGTACAGCAGCTCTTGGCCGCCTGGGGCCAGCACCATGTACTTGTTCTTGAAAAACCTGCAGGTTTTCTGGCAGACCAGCACACGGCTTTGATCGCTCAATTGTCTAAGGCCTGTGGGAAGAGGAAAAATATTTATTTCCCGTTATGTGTAGTCATAATAAACAACAGTACCTACCTACTTAGGGGCCATCCATATATATAATTTATGGGTCGAGTCGAGGGGGAGGGAGGGGGTCGACAAAGTGTGATATTGTGTGTGTGGGAGAGGTCCTAAGTTTTGTGACATGACATTTCAAAATCTATAATAATTGAAGTGTTAAAATACAAACTTTGAACTATTCTGTAACTCTAGATGTAAAATTGTAAAATATGTGACGTCACACTAGGGAGGGGGGAGTCTCACAAATTTAACCAGCTGTGATAAGGACGGAGGAGGGGTCAAAAAATCATGAAATTCGTGTGACGTAATTTATGAATGGCCCCTTACTTGAGATAAGGATACAGATGAAAATAATGATAGTGTAGCGGGAAATTAAAAACATAGATTTTGGACAAAATTTTAGGTTTATAAATTCGTCAGCAACAGCTGTTTGTATTTACATCTAACTTCATTCAAACAAATAAAGAACTGCAAATGATAAATAAAAAACCATTGGTTGTCTGTAAACACACCCCATTGTACAATCGGTAAAACTCACAAAGGGACGCAAAATCTCTTCTCAGACTTAAAGGTTCTAAACCGTATGTCAGTTTGGGATCGTCAACATTTCTCACAGCACGCCTTTGAATCGAGTCACAATCACAAGGTGCAAGCAGGTATCTAGGCGCTCCCGCCCATAGATGACAGCAGTACGGCAGTACTCCACATGCGGTCGTACTTGACTTGACTTGGCCGTGCTTTGTAGAGCAGAAGTCTTTGCCGCAGATTGAAATAATAGTTAGGTACTTGGTTTTATGATACTGTGCGTTCTTAGAGCAAAACTTGCTTACTTATGTATGCAACTGGTCCCAGCAGAAAATCAGCACTGGGGTCTGACATAATCAGACCACGGCATAATGCCGAGTTGGGTCCAATTTGTGCCATACAGCACTGTTTTATTTGATCATTTCATTTCATCTTTCTGTCTTACTTATACAACTAACTTTTAACTTATGTACCTAATAGTGTTGTGTTATGTTGCAAAAAATGATTCTTCTTCTTCTTCTTCAATCACTTACCCAAAGGATACGCCTCAGCCATGTTTCCCTACACTTATAAAAATAACACTGGTAAATAGTTAAAACAACACGAAAATTTTATACAGATTTCTGTAATTAATGTAGCGAAATGTACGCACTTAAAATGTGAAATTGTTTACTGGACTAATATTTACGCATTATGCTGACAGAATAACAGATCTATAAGTAAATAATCACGGTAAAGACAATAAGAAAAAACAGACACGTTATTTTCTTTTATTTGGAACACCAACAGCTGTACAATTAAATAGATAGCTCAGATTTACAATTAAGAAAGCCAATTGGCTTTGATCACGGCTTTGATCATAGGTGTATCCGCTTATTGATACAAAATAAGATCCAGTGTGACCATTCTGTGACAAACACAGTTACAAGTTACTACTCAGTTTAGATTTACAATGAAACAATCACAAAAAAACGGCTTGCACTCCGGGAGTGCCTGCAGAAGTGAAAACTTGAACATTAAAGTTCACAAAAAAATAAGTTTTGGAATTTTGAATATTTTGGAATTTTGCACGAATTGCTTTATTTATCAGTATAAAAGTACTATCATTTAAGTGGTAAAATACAATATTCATTTATTGCGCTATCGTACATGACATATAACAATATTTATTAATAATAATAATAATAAGTCCGCAGGGCAGCTTGTGTGGCGAGCTGTTGTGTGAGTAGCGACACCACGGACCCGAGTCTCCAGAGAGTCGGTCAGGGCCTTCGTCTCCGGCGTGTCTTCATCGGTCGGAGTGTAAATACAAGAAGGCCCGCAGGACTCTCAGCTCTGGCTTGCCTTCATTGGCCGTCCAGAGAGGAGCCGCTAGAGCTATATGCTCCAGGGGTGGAAGTGTTAAAGGGCATCACGCCGCGAGTAACTTCGGAGAAAGCGCAGCACACCTCTCGACACCCCTGAGTCACTCACACCGGTGTTGCCTCCGGCCGATTTCCTGGCATTTCGGAGGCCCATCTAGTGAGTGGCAAGCCACCGCCTGCCGCAAATAACTAGCAATAGAAGCAGTTATGGCAGGCGTCCGTCCCTCTTCTGTAATAGCCCGGTATTAAGTTCACCCAAATCTCATCTCCATAGCCCATCTATTTTCCATCACACTTCGCAATAGTCTCAACGCCTGCCGAGACCTGCTCATGGGTATATCGTTCCATTGATATATCCTGGAGCGTACAACATTACATCAAACTTCTCAAAGGGGCCTCTACGTGTTGGATCTATATCCCCGCGTATGCCTATCAAATGACCGGGCTTGACCCGTGAATTAAGAGAGATACATAATAATAATATTTTTATTTGCCAGAATACACAATATCATAATATGAGGTCTTATTGCAGTACATTGGTAGATGTATTCTGCCTGCATGCAGACGTGCAAATATTAAGTAGTATTTTTGTCACAATATTCTATAAAATCTTTAATACTATAAAAACAATTAGTCATTAGCCATGTATTTCCTTGTAATAATTTTAATTTATTCGGTATTTTATTATAAATAGTTATTGCATTATTAAATACATTTCGTTTAAAAATATCTAAAAAATTAAAAGCTTTTATTCTACTTGCCCCGTTAGTATGTTACTCGTAGTATGGTACAAATCTTGCGAGTTAAATTAGAACCACTTCCTGTCGTTAGATTAAGTTGAAATTTGGTTTACTTACGTAACTTCGGTGACAATGCAATAATATGGTACCATGAAGCTGGTCTCGTGATGGAGTCGGAAGGTGGCCATAGGAACTTTTAAACTAAACAACATAAAACTGTCTAGTTTGGACTCATTTGAATAGTCTTGAGAAGCACTCTTGTGCTACATGACAGCCAGGGTCTCAAGATGGCGTCGGAAGGTGGCCATAGAACTCCTAAACTAAACAAGATAAAACCGTCGAGTTTTGACTCGTTTGAATAGTCTTGACAAGCACTCTTGTGCTACATGACAGCCAGGGTCTCAAGATGGTGTCGGAAGGTGGCCATAGGAACTCCTAAACTAAACAAGAGCATTAAATAAAAGCTTGTTTTTAAAAATATTTTTTAAATTAATATTACATTAAAAATAAACAGCAAGAGCGGGCATACATTTTCGCCGCGCCGTAGAAAGAGAGGGGGATATCACCATATTACTTCCTCTGCTACGCCGCGCCAGCAGCGGCGGTCTACTCTCCCTCCGTCTTACGAATTTTCGATCTGAGCGCTTGCTTAGTGCGAGTTCTTGGTCACATTCGAACGTGTTAACGTTTACAAGCCGACCAAGTTGAGATCAAGTTTCCTCATGTGAATTTACCAGACGCGTATTACATATCCAAATTAGCCGGGTTGCTCACTTCAAAATGTGAGCAAGCAAGCCACATCATTTTGATATGTAACACGCGTCTTATAAATTCACAACATGAGAGTACTTATCTATTTGGTCGGTTTGTTTACGTCGACATGATCGAACGCGAACAAATAACTCGCACTAAGCATTCAGGTCACGTGTTCTGACGCGAGTTTAACATTTTTTTTTTTACACATCCCAAAAAGTGCACAACGCCGCTAAAGAAGTTTCTTGGAAATGAATAGGCTCCAAAACCACTGAACCGATTTTGATGAAACTTACACTCAAGTAACAAATCAATGGAAAACATACACTCAGCGAATTTACTCGCTCCACTCAACTACGATTTCGGCCCCGTGGGCTAGAATCCGGCGTAGTTTATTATGTGCTTATAAGCTTTGAATGTAATACTTGATCAAAATAATGCGTAAATATTGTCAGACCAAATATTTAAACATAGCTCGATTAATTAATCAAATTTTAAACCCCCGTGTATCACACGTTTGCACATATAACACATTAACATAACTTTCTATATAATTTGTATTAAAATTAAATCAAAACATTGATAAATTACACGCGTTGTCACTACACGACTACGATAAACTAGGGCTGTCGAGCGCGGCACGTGCACGACGACGCGGCTCGAAAACGCTACTGACGTCTGATACTGAACTGAACTGACTGAGCCGAATGACGTACTGACTGAACACTGAACCGTCCCACTGGATCATGTTTGAAACACCACATGGCAGAAAAACACCAGGTATGTTCTTTAATGAAAAATGTGGTCACGCGATTTGAACTTGGCTACGTCATCCGCTGTCGCCTGTGGTGCCTGTGTTTTGAAGGGAATTTGACAACCCCACTCGAAGCTGGTGACGTAATCTTTGTATATTGGCTACGTTTGTTACGGGAACTGACTGCGTCTGTTACTGTGATTGTTTGATCTGTTAATTTTCACACTTTTAAGCTCATCGTGAAACACAATTTACAAATAAATAAATACTTAATAAATATTCCTGGACAATTCCTGGACAAAATTGTACCTGGAAATTTTATTATGGGTACTACAACTGATAAATGTACTTAAATACATTTTTTTTTGTAAATACATACTTGTAATACATAGAAAACACCCAGACCAAGACAAACAGACATGTTCATGCACACAAATGTTTGTCTTGTGCGGGAATCGTACCCGCGACCTCGGAGTCAAAGTGGCCTCCGAAAGAAATTAAATAACGTTTCAGCTCGTCCCATAAATGTTATATCGGATTCAAGTCCGTGCTTTGAGCTGGCCAGTCCATAGTACGAATGCCGACGTTGCGCAGATACTGGGTCACCAGATGAGCAACATGAGGCTGCGCATTATCATGCATCAACTGCATATCCTGTCCGATATATTCTGCGTAAGGCACCTCATGATCTGCTAGGATTTCAGTAATGTAGCGATGAGAAGTCAATCCACGTGTCCGGCCCATCGGTTCCGTTTTCATGGAATTGTTCGAAAAAATCGTTTTAACGCTGTATGTGCGGTTAACGAGATGCCGCCCCCGACCATTACAGATCCTCCTCCATAGGCAACAGTTTCCTCGATGCAACACTGAGAATAATGTTCTCCAGGGCGACGATATACTCTCTGATATCGATCACTTCCATGTAGACTCACCCTGGTTTCATCAGTAGTACATTACGCCACTGCTCTAACGTCCAATCCCTATGCTCTCGAGCAAATTCAAGGCGTGTTCGACGGTGGGCTACCGCTAATGCTGGGCCTGTTCCAGTTCTCTTTGGAGTCAGGTTCCATTCAGCAAGTCTCCTTCTGACAGTATTTTTGAACTTATGACCAGTTGGCGTTCGTCGCGCAGACTTTGTTGAACTTGAACTGCGTTGAGGCGACGATTTCGCAGAACAGTAAGATATATCGATAATCTGCTGCTGATCCCTAGGTCTGCCCGCATCTGGACGGCGGCGGTCGAATGCTCCATTCTCTAAGTATCGTATGCAAACTCGTTGCATCGAAGATCTGCTGATTTGAAGTCTTCGAGCGAACTCACGTTGACAACGCCTGCTTGAAGTAGTGCTACAGCTTGAGCTGCTTCCTAAGGTGTCGTATCCATTATTTACCAAAAAAAAAGTAGCAAAAATATACGCGTCTGAGCAAACAATGGACAAAAGCTAAAGAAATGATTGGAAATATCCGACTATCGTCACTGCAGAAAAAAAGAACTCCAAGTGCGAACTCTAATCAAAGCAGAGTAAATCGTTAGCATTGTGTTTGTAGCTTGATACAATGTGAATTGGCGGTACTTTAGATTAAATTTATAGTCATCTTAATCGTCATTAAAAGCACTTTCTGTGAGTATCACTTTGATAGTGGTAAGTGTTATACTTTCTGAGAAAATCTGATTACAGTTACAAGATAGCTGGTGGCCCGGTTTATTTGCTGTCCAGTGTATTTACATCATTGTACGATGATAATATGAACATCTTATGCCCCATTCGATCTGTACAAGACTCACGTCTTCTTCAACAAGATCTCAACAGATTTCAAGAGTACGTAAAACTAACAAACTCTTTCTAAATATATTCAAGTGTTATGTTTGTTCCTTTGCCCGTAAACCAACATAATAATATATTATATTATCTTTCAGTACACTCTTAAAAATGATATCATTATACGAGTTGCAAAAGTTAACGACCTGGCCATTACATTTGAGTCGTAAGTTGTTATTTGACGAATATATTGATAAAATTATTAAACCTAGAAAAAGACCTTTAAGGCGTTGGGGTTTCTACTTCGTGTCGCCTTTTGTTTGATTCAAGAACATCAAGATATTTAAAATTCTCTATTGTGCTTTCGTCCGCGGTCTCATCGAATACGTTTCTCAAGTATGTAATCCAAACAACCAAGTAAATGTATGTATCGCGAATTGAAAGTATTTAAAAAAGGTTTCTGCATTTTCAGTTCAAATCAAGTTTATAATATTCTTGATTATCGTACCAGTTGCAAAAATTTTCATTTATCTACTTCCTTTTTGTGAAGGAGAAAAATTTCAGATAGTGCAACGTTTTTGTTCGCGTTCGATCAAGTCAACGTAAACAAATCAACCAAATAGATAAGAACTGTTATGTTGCGATTTTATAAGATGCGTGTTACATATCAAAATTATGTGGCTTACATGCTTACAGTATGACGTGAGCAACCCGGCTAATTTGGATATGTAACACGCGTCTGGTAAATTCACAATATGAAACTTTTTCTCAATTTGGTCGGTTTATAAACGTTACCACGATCGAATGAGACCAAAAAGCTCACACTAAACACTCGCGGTCAGTGCGGAATTATTGAGTGTGTTAATGTCTACGCGCACCTTCTATGTTTACTCGAAAATTGGAGACTTTCTACAGATCAAAGAAGTCTTTGATCTATGGAAAGTCTGGCTTAAAACTCACAACGGATTTAATCCGACGAAATGAGTAGGTAGGTACCTAGAAAGCTTTGGAACTTAGATTATCAATTGGTCTCCGCTCCGCTTCGACTAGATGTCGCGGCGCACTTGTAAAATGCTGCAACAAATACTACGTCGAACTCGGCGTACCCGAGCCTGTTGCGATTTGTTAATTGCTTTGGAATTTAAATTCCTCTCATAAAAGTTACTGGTATAATTATTATGTAGGCAGATGCCTACAACAGATGTAGTTGTTAGTCACATGCAGTAAACTGAAACAGTATTAAGGATTAATAATAAAACAACAGATTTTAATAAATCTTGTGAATAAAACAAAACAATAGACCGTCTAACTAAAGAACAAAAAATCCATTGCACTGATATTCAATAAAGAACGATAGAAGAACATAATTAAACATAATAATATATATATATATATATATATATATATATATATATATATATATATATATATATATATATATATATACACATAACAATGTATACAACCATTAAATTTGCTTATTGCACACAATACAAATATGTAAATACATATCTAATCTCATACTAAAATTTAGAGTTTAAAAAACTAAACAGAATCTATAATAAATTGAAAGATAAATTGACTAATAAGATAAATTGAAAGGTTGAATAAAAATTGTATCTGAAAATATTCTTTTTACAAATAAGTTCCTATAATTATATGACGAAATGCTTAACGTGCGGATATATAAGTAGGTAGTCATGCGCGCCACTACACTTTTGCGATACCTGACAAAGGTGACTAAGTTGTAAGTGCGTAAACAAGTCTAAGATCATAATCTACACTTAGTTATGCAATAAAGAGTTTTTGACTTTGACTATCTTAATGTCAGTCTTTTACGCACAAGCTACCTATCAAAATAAATTTAAAAAGTTACTTTTCGATACAGCTCTTTGTGGACAACTGTATCGAAAAATAACTTTTTTTCCATTTTGATACAGCAGCAAGCAGGTTGCAATGCAAATGCATTTCAACTTTGCAAAAAAAATCTAAATAACCTATGAACGCGGCCCCGCGCGGCGCGTCACACATGCGCACCACGCATGCTCGATCTGCAAATGGATTTATAAGTGAGAAATGAAGCTGTTAAATTACCGTCACGGTTTTATTTAAAATATTTTTATCATCTATTTCATGAGATTAGATAGAGTAGTGTATGAAACTGTACATAATTAGGTCTTAAAATACTCTTGTGACGCTATTATCACATTCGCCATCGGTTCATGTGATAAACTCACACTCGTATTTTAGGAACCCTTATTAAGCAACAGTTTTACAAAAGTCGAACTTAATGTTCGACGTTGTCAGTTTATTTTTGAGACATTTTATAGTTTCAGAGTTGGATGCAGAGGTTAAAATATATAATAAAAAATATACATTAATTAGATACTTATACAGAACACGAATACTATATATATACTATTTATACCTAACTGTTATGTAATCATCATCATCATCATCATCAGGTCATTTTAGACTCCACTACAGGAGCACAACCCTCTCTCGTCCGTCCCAGATAGAAGGAGGATTTGGCCTACAATCCCCACGCTGGGCAGACTGGTTCGGGAGGCCTGATCGATGTTTTATAATGTACTAGCTGTTACCCGCGGCTTCGCCCGCGTGGTCCAGGGGAGCTGTCATTGATTTGTGTATAATATATTTATATACACAACCTAGGCGCGATTTAGAAATGAGACAGCGCTACCTAGTGATCTATTGAGAGAAGGACAAATGATTATAAACTTTATTTTTCCCCGTGGGATTAAGATGTTTTTCCCGGATAAAGAGTAGTCTATGTCACGCTCCAGGCCTTAAACTATATTCAAAAAAAAAATCATGTCAATCTGTCCGTTACTTTCGACGTGTAAAGAAACAAACAAACAAAAACACTTTCATATTTATAATATTAGTATGAATGATTATGGGTCAGTATAGTACATGGTGCATTCTAGACGAAAATACATGAATAACTTAATTAACAAAACTCAACACTATTGCCTAACTCCTAACCGTTCCAAATGCAACTAATGTAACTTAATAACATCAGAAAACTCATCGATTACTGTATCCATGTCCAAGCCTATAAATTTGAATCCTTTCTCTCGATTTCCAATGGAGCCCATCATCACCACCTGAAGAGTGTACCCTCTCAAATCAATAAGAATTATTAAAATTGCTGTACAATTGATGGAGAAATCATTGAGACTATATTAAGAAATACATACAGTCGAACATAGAACCGCCCTACAAAAAATTACAATAACAGATAATTTCTGGGACAAAAACTATCTTAGGACTCAAGGTATCTCTGGACCAAATTTCATCTAAATCGGTCCAGCGATTTAAGCGTGAAGAGGTAATAGACAGACACTGTCGGATCTATAACATTAGTATGGATTGGCGTTACGAAAACCCGTAAAAAGACACGTATATATTTATAATATTAGTATGCATAGATTAACGTAGATATTTCAACCCCATCGCACCCCAATAGGGGATGACGGGGTGGGGTAACGTTAGCCATGTTGAATTATAAAATCGTTGCTGTTTTCGTAATCAGCGACCAGCTAAACCATAAAAACAATACCCGTGACGATTTTGACATTTTTTGACCCCATTAGACCCTTTTAGGGGTTGTTGAAAAATCTCGAAACACGTTATCTATAGAAGTACTCGTGTGAAGTTGAGAATAAAATAGTCCAATAATCTCGTTTCCCCATACAAACTTTAGGCCTCCATTACATTCTGTTAGGGGTAAAATTGTAAAAATCATTTTAAGTAATTTCGTGTCCGCTATGTTATACTTTCAAAGCAATGCTATTTTCGTAATTGGCGCCTCAGAAAACCATAGAATCAACACCCATATTGATATTATGACATTTCAACCCCATCGCACCTCCACAGGGGTGATTTTATGTCACGTCGTTACACGTACGTGTAACGTGTCACTGTAATAGATTATAAAATAGTTGTTGTTGTTGTTGTTGTAAAAATCTTTATTGTACAAAACATATTTCAGTACACAGAATAATAAGAAATGTTGACATTCAATTTGTACAAAGGCGGACTTATCCCATAAAGGGATCTCTTCCAGCCAACCTTTGAGCATGACACAACAAAAATAATAGGAGGAGTATCCATAAGGTCAGAACTATGTTAGGACATATAAGTAAGTATAATAAGTAAGAGAACATCATGAATAAGTAAGCCTTCTACTTTTGTAGAAGTGCCGATATCACCAAATCTATACCTCATCATATGCACACTCGTACAATTTGAAGATATTAATTATATAAATGTAAATTACAATCACAATTAAGAAAAGTGACGAACTCGTAGCTCTTAGGACCTGTCACAAGCGAACTTCTCCAGTGCCGACTTAAAGGAATGGATTGTAGGAGCCTTTCTCAAAATATTGGGTAATGCGTTCCAGAGCTTTGCGGCCCTCACTGTAAACGAGTTAGTGTAAGTATTAGTACTGTGGAGAGGGATTTCCAAGATCATATCACCTTTACAACGCAGACGACTATCTCTCACCCGATACTGAAACCTTTCGCGTAGATATTGAGGGGCAGTTGGATTATATAAAACGTTATATAGGAGGGAGAGAATGTGGACATTCCTACGGGATCTAATAGGCAGCCAACCAAGTTATATAAATAACAAAATAGTTGTTGTTTTCATAATCAGCGACCCGCTAAACCATAAAAACAATACGCATGACGGTTTTCAGACTTTTTCATCCCATTTTACGCGTTTAGAGGTTGAATTTTGATAAATCCTGAAACACGTGTTGACTCATTTATCTATATAAGTACTCGTGTAAAGTTTCGAATAAAATAGTCCAACTAATCTTTTTCCCCATACTAACTTTACTGTGATTTCCCATGGGAATAAGGCATTTTCCCGCAGTATAACGTAGCCTATATGTTAATCCAGGGTGTCAGCTAACTCCATACAAAATTTTCTTAAAAGCTCTCCAGCCGTTTAGACGTGAAAAAGTAACAAACATACACACACACTCACAAACTTTCGCCTTTATAATATTAGTGTGATTTCCCTTAGTCGCCTTGTACGACATCCACGGGAAGAGACGGAGTGATTCTATTCTAGTCTGCCGGAAACCACACGGCCAACTTTCCACCAAACTTTGATCGACCACCGAATTAGTCAGACGTGAGTTATTAATATGAACATACTGACAGTTCTAGTTTTGTGTATTATATTGTACGATATTGATGAATATTTATTTATAATTTTAGAATGTGTTGTCCAGTAGCCTTTTAAATTTTAATATCATAATAAATGCGTGTTATCTATACTAATTACCTATTATAAAGCTGAAGAGTTTGTCTGTTTGGTTGAACGCGCTAATCTCAGGAACCAAACAAAAACCAACCACTAATTCATTTACTTATAACCACTCCATACAAATGTCACGTCGTTCACTATTACATAAACACTGACGTTTGTGCAGACTGCAGACTGAGCATGAGCTTGTGTGCGTGCGGCGCCATACAAACTGTTCCAGATTCTTTTCAGATGGGTGGTGAGGTCTACACGCAAGAGCGGCAGGGAGTGGCCATACTCTACGTACTTATACTGTGCCGCGGGCATCATGACAAACAACTCCTCTGAATACACCCCATTTACAATCGGTAGAACACACAAAGGGACGCAAAATCAAAAGCAATACCAACCACCTTATTAGATATAATAGAACTCGTTTGGCAAAATAAGAAAAGACGGCAATATTTTAATCCGAAAATAGCTGGCATATACAAGATTATCATGGCCTTTCTTGTCGGGTGTCGTCGAGACAAATTGGGATATACGAGCAGTTCGATAGGTCTAAATTGTGGTGCTTGCGAGATGTTTTATCTATAGATGCGTTTTACGGTCTCCGTTTTAGCAAGAAGAAATCAAGGAAATTGCCCGGCCCGGCATTCACTCAGTCTCGCGCCATTTACCGTCGCGTCAATAGGTTAACGCTAATAAAAAATAATTATTGAAAAGTTTTTTTTTATATATGAGAGGGGGGCAAACGAGCATGTGGGTCACCTGATGGAAAGCTATCATAACCGTCCACGGAGATCAGCAACACCAAAGTAATATTCCTTCCTGAGTGTTCATGTTCTTTTCCTTTCTTTGCTTACTTGTGCATGTATTAATGCGTAAGTATTGAGTAACCGTTTTGTAGCCAATTTTTACTGCCGCGATGATCGCCTATGGCTCGTCTATATATATAATGTCATACTTAGGTAGCACCTCCGCTTAGTGGCTGTCCAAAACCAAAACTTAGCAAGCGCCATTGAGAAAATTTTACATGAAGAGCTAAACAAACATTTTAAGATGCCTCTTAAAAACTATAGTCTCTAATACTTTATTTGTTTGTGATTTTTTTAATACAACGTGTGTGGTGGCAAACACGGGTACAAAACATAAAGTCACGCACAGAACTTCATGTTATTTTAATTAATGTCTTGTCAGAGATAGTCACCACGGCATGGCGGCACAGTGTTTTTTGTTTGCCGACGATTTAAAAATATTTTAAAAAATTGATAATGAGCATAACTTCGACGCCATTAAACGAGATATAGATAATATCGTCACATGGAGCATTAATAATGACATACAATTTAATATTGACAAATGCTTTGTTATGTCATTCACACGGTCGCTGTACCCTGATCTCCAAGCTAACTATTTTATAGGGTAGGAGTGCGTTTTGCAAACTTTCTCAATAACAGACTTCGGTCTGTTATTGAGAAAAGAAATTTCGGTTCTTCATCTCTCACATCTCTTATGGCTCACCCCACTTCATGGGGCGCCATGCGGCGTTTGCGTCGCCCGTTCCCTACGAGCGATCGCTTAGATGAAGCTTTTAAGGCCCCGCAAGGCTAAAAGCAGTCCCTAGGTGGTGTTTAGTCGGTAAGAGTCCGACATAATCAACGTAGCCTTATGCTACGTCGGTATCCGTGAGGATTCACCACCTCCTTCCCGTAGTTTCCTCCGGAAGGTTGTCAATGGCGCGCGTGGGGCGTAAAAAAAAAAAAAAAGGTTCTTCATCACAATGAAATCAAATTTTTCGTTTATTGATCATATCGAGAAAATTTGCAAAAATACCTATAGACTGTTATTGGGATTTGTGTTACGACAGGCACTTCACCTATTGCATTGCTGCAATAAAAGTTTTATACAATGCGTAATAGCGCAGTAAGTACGAATGTAATGCAGTCTTATGGAACCCACATGAAGTTAAGTATACTCTTATGATAGAGAAAATGCTAAGAAAATTTATCAGATGATTAATAATAAACGGTATGGGTATCATGTAGGTTATCCAATCTTGAGAATGGGGTGTATGATTATACACCCCATGTATGACTGGATACAATACTCTGGAATAAAGGCGTACACGTACAGTCTCAATGATGGAGTATGTATTTGACGAGCTCGGTGGTCGAATTGTGAGCAATGGCCACTTTGACTTCGACGTCGCGGGTTCGATCCCCGCACAAGACAAACATTTGTGGGCATGAACATGTCTGTTTGTCTTGGTCTGGGTGTTTTCTATGTATTATAAGTATGTATTTACAAATAAAAAATGTATTTAAGTACGTTTATCAGTTGTCTAGTACCTATAACACAAGCTTTGCGCTTAATTTGGGACTAGATGGCGCTGTGTAAATTGTCCAGAAATATTTATTTATTTATGTATTCAGTCTGCCTAAAAGCTGCCATACATTAACCAACATGTTGGCCGTATTGGTCATGTTTTCTAACAATTTAGCTGTGTATGGACGTGTTGTCAATTAAAATATCTGCCAACATGATTGACAACACATCCTTACATATTGTTAGGCAACAAACACGGCTAATCTATATATATAAAAGAAAGTCGTGTTTGTTACAACACTTATAACTCGAGAACGGCTGGACCGATTGCCATGGTTTTTGATTTGTTGGATTTATCTCCGTCCAGAATAGCAGATTAACTATTAAAAACATTGGAAAATTTACGAAAAAAATAAAATAAAAGAAAAATGATTCTTCCATACAAAATGTTCGTGGATGTCGGACCTGTCAAACGTGACGTTAACGTGCGTACGTCAAATGTATGCGTGCGTTCAGAAATGTGGGTATAGGATAATAAGTATTAAAACATTGACAAAATTGTCGAAAAATTAAATTTGAAAACGGATTGGGATATTTATTGATTTTCAATTAAATGTCAAATCGATTGGTCTAACTTTTACGTCGCGAAAGTTGTCCGTTGTTGTTTTGGAAAATGAATATTAATTGGTTGTCAAGTGTCATGGTACTTTATTTTGTGACATAGTAAAATACTGAACTTAATATTTACCCACTGCTGGGTAATATTTACCCACTGCTGGGTAATATTTACCCACTGCTGGGTAATATTTACCCACTGCTGGGTAATATTAAATACGGATCTTCCTTCAACTGAATATGTTTCGAGCATACTCCACCACGCTGCTCAACTGCGAGTTGGCGGACGCCAGTAATTTCAAGCCGCCTAAAGGCCACTTGGCTTAACGACTGCCATCTAATGATAACAACCGGGACCGACGTCTTACGTGCCTTCCGAAGCACGGAGGAGCTCGAGATAATCTAATGATAACAACCGGGACCGACGCCTTACGTGTCTTCCGAAGCACAGAGGAGCTCGAGATAATCTAATGATAACAACCGGGACCGACGTCTTACGTGCCTTCCGAAGCACGGAGGAGCTCGAGATAATCTAATGATAACAACCGGGACCGACGGATTAACGTGCCCTCCGAAGCACGGAGGACCTCGAGTTAATCTAATGATTACAACCGGGACCGACGGATTAACGTACCTTCCGAAGCACGGAGGAGCTCGAGATAATATAAACTCATCCATGGACAGGCTACGGTTGACGTTGCCTAACTTGCGTGTACAATTAGACTGACACGCGCAATGACGCCATCGTGCTTCTCTATTATTTTCTATTATTCATTATATTAATTTCAAGACATCATAAATTTTGTTCAACTAATATGTATACCACGACATTCATTGACAATTAGGCGGTACGAAGTTCGCCGGGCCAGCTAGTATAATATAAAAAGCTAATGTAAAAAGTTAATGTCTGTTAGTCTATGTATCTCTCAAGCCCGGTCATTTGATAGGCGTACGCGGGGATATAGATCCAACGCGTAGAGGCCTCATTGAGAAGTTTGATGTAATATTGTACACCGTGCCGTGACCCGTTCCAGGGTATATCAATGGAACGATATACCCATGAGCAGGTCTCGGCAGGCCTTGAGATTATTACAAAGTGTGATAGAAAATAAATGGGCTATTAGGGAGATGATATCTGGGCCTGCCATACCATAACTGCTTCTATTGCTAGTTATTTGCGGCAGGCGGTGGCTTGTAGTTATTATCAATTACTATTATTATTATTTTATGTTAATTTAAAATCTATATATTTTAGCATTAATCATACTTCATCACTTGACCATATTTACTGGTCGCCTCGCCGTAAAACTGTTTATAATTTTAAGTCTTACTGTATTGGCGCCCACGATAGGTACAGGCCTAGCCTAGTGTTTGGTCATAGTAAGTACTACTAGGTTCAATGTGTAATACCTTCAGTTAATAATAAATACCTATTTCATTTCAATGTATGGCTGCATTTAGGAACAAACAACGGAATGACAAGGACGCAGTTCTAAATATAGAAAAATCTACTACAACCATAACAAATGAGACCGGGAATACACTTTTTTATATTTGAAGGTCAACAATGCGTTGATTCGGCATCACAATTAACTCAATCAAGACGGGATACAAAACAAGATCACTACAATGTCTCATCTGCTACGGAACTGAATGCGCGGACAGGTAATACTATTAAACTAATATTTTTTGATAATAAGAAAAAAAAATATTGGTGTCTGGGATAAAAGTACTTGTCAATAATTTTGTCCTTGTATTGGGCGTTTTAATTCTTCGAAGTCTCAAGGCAATTCTGCAACTGCTTCACATTTTTTCATAAAGTCAATCCAGTTCCGGACATTGTTCATCAAAGGTGGAATAACAATACGAAATGAGTAATAATATGAAGAAGAAATAAAACGTGCATAAATCTTTGGAAGTAGCTTCCAAAAATAATAAATGAAAACGTTATTAAAAATAATAATTAATTGAATTTAATAAGATAAATTAATTGACAAGAGACGCCAGGGAGTTACCGCCGAAGCTGAAGCCGATTGCCATCGGATTTTTTGATTGCGAAAATAACACTACTGCTTGTTGGTTATTATGTTTACCTTATTATTACGACGAGCTCAGTGGCGTAGCGGTCGATGACGCGGCTTCGACACCAACGCTCGTGGGTTCGATTCCCACATAGGACAAACATTTGTGTGTATGAATATGTCTGTTTGTCTTAGTCTGGGTGTTTTCTATGTATCATAAGTATGTATTTACAAAAAAAAATGTATTTACGTATATTTATCAGTTGTCTAGTACCCATAACACAAGCTTCGCTTACTTTGGGGCTAGATGGCGCTGTGTAATTTGTCTGACAATATTTATTTATTTATTTAATTTGTCTAGGAATATACCTCATCTGGAAGAAACCCTAGAGCTCTACCGACTAAGTTGAAGATGTTTGTCAATAACTTTAATCTATGACCAATTTTTGGAATCAAAAAATCCGATGGTAACGGCTTCAGCTTCGGCGGTAGGGCCCGCTCCTATAATAAGACTGAAAGTAATGTTATCTATTCTACTCAATGAAATTTAACTTCCTGGTTTCTATCTCGAGGCAGACAATTTTGGAATAGGCTATTTGACAATTTTCAAAAATTGTATAAATTATTTAACAATATCGTAAAATGCACAAATTATAAAGATCTGCAAACTTTCATTCTAATATCTTCCGTCCGACTTATTTTAGGGTCGATCAAAGTTTGGCGGGAAAGTCCATTTTAAAAGTAAGTATAAAATTATTAAAAATAATATTTCCATTGGAGTTGCAATATTAGGTCTTTACCTATGAAATTGCCGTTTTGTATGAAAAAATTTAAACAATTTTTTTCATGTATTTTTTATTTGTATTAATCGAAGTAATCACCCATGCAATCATTGCATCTTTGCCAACGCAGTGGCAGTTTTATTGATGCCCTTCTTAAAGAAATCAGCTGGAAGAATTTGTTGCCTCCCAACAAATTCTTCAAAGGCATTTTGTACTGACTCTCGGGTACCTATTGAATTTTTTTCCCGCCAAGAAGTTATCCAAATTCTGGAAAAAGTAGTAGTCTGTAGGCGCAAGGTATGGCAGTATGAGGTCGCGCGTTGTCGTGCAGGAGCAGCAGAGACGAGCGATTGACCAATGCTGGTTGGAGACGTGTCAGCTTCTCCATCATTGTGTTCAGTTCTTCACAGTACACATCTGCAGTAATGCTCACCCCGTTTGGTAAGAAGCTGACAGTGATGAATCACACCGGCGCTAGACCACCAAACAGGTGACCATCACTTTTCTAGGGGTAAGTTTTCGTTTAGGGCATTGTTTAGGTGCTGAACCAGGATCCAACCAACTTACTGAGTGCTTGCGGTTATCAAACAGAATCCATTTTTCATCGCAGGTAACAATGCGGTTCAAAATTCCTTCATTTGTGTGTCTGTTGAGCAGTTCAAGGCACGTCTCGACGCGTACTTCGCGCTGGCGATCATTGAGTTCGTGGGGCACCCATTTGTCAAGCTTTTTTACCTTGCCAATTTCACGCAAATGGACCAATATTGTTTTGACGCTAACGTCGAAAGCTGCTGCTAATTCAGCCGTAGATTGTGTATCATCAGCTTCCACAATCGCCTTTAAATCGTCATTGCCGACCAAAGTCCAAAATTGGAAATAACAATTTTGGACTTTGGTCGACAATGACGATTTAAAATTTCAAATTAAGAGATTTTTGTGCTATCGAAGTAATTCTTTCACCTATGGTTATATTATTGAGACGTCCCTACATATCTATTAAAATAAATTGATCCTGTCTAGAGATGGTCTATAAGCGCCCGTAAATGCCCTGTGATTGCCTACCTAGCCCATCCCTCTCATTGCCCTCAACGCCTGTGTGTTCCGGAACCCAGACCAACTCCAGCCGATTATTTCTGCCCGCAAGAGCTAGGCAAGGCTCCAACCTGTCATGAATACATTTACTTCTTTATCAAAGTATTTCTAATCTTACCTAAACCGTTATATATATAATCCGCCTATTGACAGAAGAACAATTTTCAATGCTGTCAATAACTCAAAACTACACACAGAGCACAGTACACTGTAGAGCAGTACTTCAACTCCGACGCACGATAGAAATTAATGCACATTGCACAAAATTTATAGGATATTAGTTGCATTTGCAATCAATTGCATTTAAATGTTGAAAGAATAAATTTTGGCTTACGCCGTAGACAAAAAAAATATAGACAAGTACAAGGGATGAAAACTATCAGTTTTCATCCCAATCATACAAGAAAACAGTAACTTATGCTATCATCATGTAAGGAAATGAGACATATTGATGCGTTTTTTGTGCCGATTATTTCAAAGTAAGCAAACATTCTGCCACACTTACTATCATATAACAGTGTGGCACAATGCTTTATATAAAATCTACGACACTCTCTATCTCATATCGCCACGCCAAACCAGGGTCTATAAAATAGCATAAACGCACTGACACTAATGAACGGTTAAGGAGTGACGGTGCAACTCTCCCTCCACCCTACCAGCTGCAACCCCGCTTCTTTCTATGCATCGACTTCCTAGATTTATATACAATATATATTATATAGATATTCTGGAGGTGGAGGTACTTTCCCCAGTCGGGTAGCTTACAATTACGCTCCCTACCTCTCTTTTCGCCAGAGCTTCGTTTGTCAGTGAGCAGGGTGCACCGCGTGCAGGTGAAGTTGGCTTTGGTTCAAAGCTGTTGATGAACCACTTACACACGAAAACCTATTGAGCGACATTAACAAATATTTACCTTATAAGTTCTAGAATCAAAGACATGGCACGAGCAGTACCTACTTACTAGTTTGTTAACTTTACAATTGTAACATGCTAGGATTTTGATTTTGGTATCGAACTGCAAGTGAAGGTGCTAGGTATAAAAGTGTCTATAACTTTAACTCCAAGCACGATAGAAATATCAGTGTTGTTTCATTATAAGCATTTTAAAATTCAAGAAATTATGGTGTAAAATAATCACATTTTCAAAAATTTGTCTCTTGCTAGGTTTCGGTTTGGAACAGCCGTTAGGAGGCCCCTGAATGAACCTCCAAGAAAAAGCGCTTGAACGAGTGACCGTTTTGACTGATAAACACCGCTGCCCGCTGCCACAGAGTCGGACAATGGCAGGGCAAGCCGCGGTCGTCGCTAGTGATATTTGCTGTGCGTGGGTGTAACCGATCCTAAATGAAAACAAACAGTACCGCTGTCAATAACTCAAAACTATGACACAGTAGACTGTAGAGCAGTGCTTCAACTCCGACGCACCACGGTAGAAATTAATGCACATTGCACAAAATTTCGACTTACAGGATATTAGTTGCATTTGCATTTAAATGTTGAAAGAATAAATTTTGGCTTACGCCGTAGACAAAAAAAAACTATAGACAAGTTGATAATTTTCATCGCAATCATACAAGAAAACAGTAACTTATGCTATCATCATGTAAGGAAATGACACATATTGATATGTTTTTTTGTACTTCGCGAGGCGTACCGATTATTTCAAAGTAAGCAAACATTGCTTTATATAAAATCTACGACACTCTCTATCTCATATCGCCACGCTAAACCAGGGTCTATAAAACGCAGTATGTACCACTTATATTATGAAGTCGATACGCGATGTAGATATGCGACGCTTTTCTGCAATTAAAATTCAAAGTTTCAGTCCTAGATCGGCTTTTTCAATTTTTTTTTTCTTTGACGTATGATTAGAACTATAACTACGTCATAGTCAATATTTCATCTTTATGTCATTGTATCATTTAATTAGACAATAATTTAGGCCGACTCCCCGACAAATCGCGCTAAATTTCGTATTTTCATTAGCCCCTTCATTTCGGAATTTATAAATTTATGTAGCTTGTAAATTGTTGTACTGCTTATTAAGTGTACTGTGCCTATATTTGTTAACGAAATGAACTATTACAATGTACACATCACTTTGTAATGATTTTAAAAACATGTTTTGTTTGCTCGAGAAAAATGATATTGTGGCGGCGACATACGCTACAGACTTTTTTATTCTACGTCGGGTGGCAGACAAGCATACTGCCCGCCTGATGTGAAGCGGTTACCGTAGCCATATTAACGTTCGCCACATGAAATATCGCTCGCGCTCCGGCACCCCCGCTGCCATCGCAGCATCTCCTTCCTTTCTGGGGACCTCACTCACTCGCAGGAACACAACAGCCCTCAAGGGAACCGTTATTTGGCTGCGGTATTCTGTGAGGTGGAGGTACATTCCCCAGTCGGGTCAACAACAATCTAGAATTAGAACAATCTGGACCAATTATAATCACAAATGGTACGTAGTTGTGTAATTTCAAAAAATTAAACAATTTACGTAAATAATGCTACAAAACTAGCGCCACTATGAAATAAAACGA
Source organism: Hypsopygia costalis (assembly GCA_937001555.2). Lineage (NCBI taxonomy): Eukaryota > Metazoa > Arthropoda > Insecta > Lepidoptera > Pyralidae > Hypsopygia > Hypsopygia costalis. The sequence goes on from OW443325.2 coordinate 1,373,258, forward strand.
GTACCTACGTGCTTCAGTTTAGACAACGACGATAAAGAATATATTATCCTTTCTCTATGGTTTAGAGTCTAAACTTTAGACCACAGACTGAAGTAAAACTTCTATATCTCCATCTATACGAAACGTAACTGGCTATGAGAGAAAAAGAGAAAGAAAATGTGTGCTCGTACCTCTCTCTCTTGCCCCTAGTAATATACGAAACATAACTCTCTCTCCTTCTATCTTGACTAAATGATATCTCCCTCTCAACTTCCGTTCGCCTCGCCCGATCACACTTTTCGTAACGCTCTCTTCACGCATTCACCAACTTTCTCCCCAAGTGCGTAAAGAAGTTTTCTTTCAAAAAATATTTGCTAAATATTATCTAATCAAACAATGTGTTAGATGGTTGTATACAACCTTATAAGGCCCAGTTTTTTTTTATAACTTACAAAATTGATAAAACAATGAAACATAGTTTGAACTGCCGTCTTAGGGGTGTAAGTGGTTCATCAACATCTTTGACCCAAAGTCCGCGGTGCACCGTACTGTCTGACAAACGAACCTCTGGCGAAAAGAGAGGTAGGGAGCGTAATTGTAAGCTACCCGACTGGGGAATGTACCTCCACCTCACAGAATACCGCAGCCAAATAATAATTCCATTGAGGGTTGTTGTGTTCCTGCGAGTAAGTGAGGTTACCAGAAAGGAAGGAGATGCTGCGTTGGTAGCGGGGGTGGCGCGAGCGATATATTATGTTGAGAGTGTTAATATGGCTACGGTAACCGCTTCACATCAGGCGAGCCGTATGCCTGTCTGTCACCCGTGTCATAATATTTATAAAAATAGTTTGAACTGCCGTCTGTCTATTCCCTGAAGCATTTGCAGCGCGAGCGATCAAACAATTTGATGTTAGCTTACTGAAATCCTATCTCTTAAACAATGTTATCAGTCTCGAAATTCCGATCTATTCTTGGAACATGATGATACTTTGATGTAATTCTTTCTTATTGATTCTGAGTAGAAACTCTGTGTGCAGTGTGTACACCTAGTTATTTGCAGTCTACACTTCTCCACTAGTTATGGGCGTTGTGAAACGTAACTAGTTACAGTAACAACGAAACGAGTGACAGCGTAGTCAGAGATCTTGGTGTTCGAATGGTAAGCAATGGACACTTTGACTTCGAGGTTGCGGGTTCGATTCCCGCACAAGCCAAACATTTTGTGTGCATGAACATGTATGTTTGTCTTGGTGTGGGTGTTTTCTATGTATTTTAAGTATGTATTTACAAAGAAAAATGTATTTAAGTACATTTATCAGTTGTCTAGTACCATAACACAAGCTTTGCGCTTAATTTTGGACTAGATGGCGCTGGGTAAATTGTCCAGAAATATTTATATTTATTTATTTCTTCTACACTATGTACTCGTACATACTTGATATTTGACGAGCTCGGTGGTCGAATGATTAGCAATGGCCACTTTGACTCGGATGTTACAGGTTCAATCCCTGCACAAGACAAATATTTCTGTGCATCAACATGTTTGTTTGTCTTGGTATGGGTGTTTTCTATGTATTATATGTATTTACTAGCGGGAGCCCGCGACTTCGTACGCGTGGAGTTAGTTATTTGCAAATAAGTTTTGATTACATTCGACAAAGCTAAATACCTAATGAAAGGAAAAAAATAAAAAAAGTTAAAAACAATCAATATGTAGACGAATTTTTAGAATCGATGAACTCGACGGATATTATTTTTTAAAACCTCTTTGTAAAACTAAAGTACTTTTTAATGTTATAATAAAACATCCCTCCATAAATAGTAAGTATGTAGTTGTTTTCAATATTTTTTATACTTAAATATCATTTAAAATCCTTCTGCCATAATTACTTTAACTTCAATAACTTTTGATTTTCATACAAATTTCCAACCCCCGTTTTAACTCCAAAAAGGGGTTGATTTCTAAAGATACATTATTAGTACACCTCCATACCATCTATAGAGCATACATTTTAAATTTCAAGTCTCTTACTTCAAAAACATAGGACTTTCATACAAACTTCCAACCCCCGTATTAACACCAAAAATGGATTGATTTCTAAAGATACATTATTAGTACACCTCCACACTATATAAACATTTTAAATTTCAAGTTTCTTACTTTAAAAACATAGAGGTTTCCTACAAACTTCCAACCCCCATTTTAACCCCAAAAAGGGGTTGATATCTAAAGATACATTATTAGTACACCTCCACACCATCTATAGAGCATACATTTAAAAATTCAACTCTCTTACTTCAAAAACATAGAACTTTGATACAAATTTCCAACCCCCGTTTTAACCCCAAAAAGGGGTTGATTTCTAAAGATAAATTATTAGTATACCACCACACCATCTATAGAGCATACATTTTAAATTTCAAGTTTCTTACTTCAAAAACATAGAACTTTCATACAAACTTCCAACCCCCGTTTTAACCCCAAAAAGGGGTTGATTTCCAAAGATACATTATTTAAAATGTATGCTCTATAGATGGTGTGGAGGTGTTCCACACCATCTCTATAGCATACATTTTAAATTTCAAGTCTCTTGCTTCAAAAACATAGGACTTTCATACAAACTTCCAACCCCCATTCTACCCCCTTAGGGGTGGAGTATCGTAAAATCCGTTCTTAGCGGATATCTACACCCTATAAGGAACCTACCTGCCAAATTTCAAGTTTGTGGGTGTTATAGTTTCTGAGATTTCGCGATGAGTGAGTGAGTGATTTTCTCTTTTATATATATAGATATAGATTTACAAAAATATATATTAAAGTATAATATCAGTTATCTAGTACCCATAGTACAAGCTTTGCTTAGTTTGGTACTAGATGGCCGGGTGTAATTTGTCCAAGAACATTTATTTACTTATTTCTTAAAGGCTGGCAACGGATCGGCGACCCCTTGGTGTCGCTGGTCTCCATGGGCGGTGGTGATTGCTTTCCACCAGGTGACCCACATGCTCGTTTGCCCCCTCACATAAAAAAAAAAATGCCTATGAGTTTCTGTTAGATTTTTAAATAAGTCACTCAAACGGCGCAAAGATGCTGGTCTCACTAACACGTACCTAAATATTTGAGCCGTGACGTTAAAGCCGTAGGGTCCATCAGTCCGCAAGTTATTCTGTGCCGCAAGTCCGCTTTTTAAAGAGATAGCATTGCTATTCAGCGATGTAATACTGCCAGCATTCTTGGTACGCTACCGACGGGCAACGATTTGGGGGAAATTTTCCATATGGTTTGGCCGGGGCTAGGGCAGCGGCCAATAGTGGCAAGAAAATATACTTTCCAGACTTAAAAGGATGTCGGCTTGCACCATCACTATTTTTTTTATTTTATTTTTTTATACTACGTCGGTTGGCAGACAAGCATACGGCCCGCCTGATGTGAAGCGGTTACCGTAACCGTATTAACGCTCGCAACATAATATATCACTTGCGCGCCGCCACCCCCGCTGCCAACGCAGCATCTCCTTTTCTGGTGACCTCACTCACTCGCAGGAACACAACAACCCTCAAGGGAATTGTTATTTGGCTGCGGTATTCTGTGAGGTTTAGGGGTGTAAGTGGTTTATCAACATCTTTGAACCAAAGCCAACTTCACCTGCACGTAGTGCACCCTGCTGACTGACAAACGAAGCTCTGGCGAAAAGAGAGGTAGGGAGCGTAATTGTAAGCTACCCGACTGGGGAATGTACCTCCACCTCACAGAATACCGCAGCCAAATGACAATTCCCTTGAGGGTTGTTGTGTTCCTGCGAGTGAGTGAAGTCACCAGAAAAGGAGATGCTGCGTTGGCAGCGAGGGTGGCGGCGCGCCAGTGATATATTATGTTGCGAGCGTTAATACGGTTACGGTAACCGCTTCACATCAGGCGGGCCGTATGCTTGTCTGCCACCCGACGTAGTATAAAAAAAAAATGTTTGAGGGATAAACGGCACAGCATAGTAATACAACCAGTACTTTAACTTCATACTAGCGCCCAAATCGGCGCACGTACACAGCCGAGCGTCATTTACACGACCGCTCAGGACGATTTGGTGCGCTTGGTTGTATTACTATGCTGTGTAAACGGTTAGTCAAGCATTAAAATTTCTCTATTATAAAATTCTGTTATGATATTTATTATGTAGAATACGACCGACCTGGTGACAGTGGTGACCTCTCTCGGCATCTGAGGGAACTACCAATGTAAACAAATATATTCCAATTACATAAATTTATTCATTAACTTCGTACAATTTTACAAACGTAAGATGTAAGAATATGAAACTAATCAGTCTGAAACACTAAACTAATATATATATACATATAAGCAAACTTATTACATAAAAATTACGAAGATTTTCCATCGTCTACGGGCGTCTTGTCCTGGATTGGAATCGCCCGTTCGGCCAATGGTTCGGCTCTAAACGCTATCAGCTTCAATTTTCCTTTATCCAAATGACACTCCACACGCTCCGGTGGGAAACCCTCAGGCAATAGGAAGCGTCTCTCAAAATTACTTCTTGTCCAACCATCTTCACGCTTGATCTCCTTTTTTCCTTCCACGGTAATTTCATTTCCAACAGTTTTCACTTGTATCTGCTCAGGAGTAAAATTCTGTACGTCTAAATGCACTTCCACTTTCTTCCCGTCTACCTTTACTTCGGCATCAGAATAAATCCCTTCAATTCCATGATGGTCAGCTTCTGGCGCAGTGACTTGTCTCACATACTTGATAGGATCACGGAAAAATGGATCTCTGGAGAAAACTGAGAATGGATCTTCGAATGCCCTAATAACAGGGTCCCGACACGCCACGTTCCTGAGATGACGCAACCAATACGGCATTAAAGACATTTCTTTGTTTTTGATCGCTTGTTTTTCACTATTCGAGGGCGCGCGTTCCAAATAAACTGTTTTCAATTTCGCGCGGTTGGGTTTATATACTGACGGCAGTAGTAGCGTCATCTGTTATGAAGAAGATTCACGAACATTCCCGAAGCATCTAGTAGACTATAGCACCGAGAAGCTGCTTTTCTTGATAAGTAACGACATCTGTTGTCGAATAGCTAAAGTATTTTATATTAATATAATTTTAAAGTGAGTCATACTGATAAATAACGTCGTATATCTTCTAGAAATATTTTTATTAGGATAATTTAATACATGTATAATAATCGTAGTAGTAATTCTGATAGTAAATCAATTTATTAGTTTACCCAGGAACGCCATCTATCGGCAAGCAGCTGCCAGAATTATTCTGGCATTTTCTAGTGAAGTAATGCAATGCAACTCAAAACAAACAACAAACATGCAATAGGACGAATATGTTGTGCAACATTATGGAGACGCTAAACGTTAACATCATTTTATATGAGGAACGCGTTTTGCCTGCGTGAATTGCAAGAAATGTCTGAATAAATTACATTGATGTCTATAATCCCCTTACAGCCGCGAAAGTGGCGCCACTTTGAATAAACAGTCATTATATTTGCATTTATGCTGAAAATCATTATCTCGGGGTGTAAGCGGCTCACAACGATCTTTAGAGCCAAAGCCAACTCGCTTGCACGCGGTGCAACCTACTGACTAGCGAAAGAGGCTCTTTCGGCTTTTAATGCCTTATTTGCCAGATTGTGTCGCTCACATTGCTAATTGAGGCGGCTCAAATTACTTTTTAGGGTTCCGTACCCAAAGTTAAAATTTTTACATATGATGTATTTCTATTGCCGCTATAACAACAAATACTAAAAAATAGAATAAAATAATTATTTAAGGGGGCTCCCATAAAACAAACGTGACTTTGGCTCGTTTTTGCTCGCAATTGAGAACATAATAATCACATACTTAATATTTAGTTTTATATTCACTTTAAAAATAAATAATTGAATAAAAAAAAAAATATATTTAAGGGGGGTTCCCATACAACAAACGTGATATTTTTGCCACTCTTATAGATAATGGTACGGAACCCTTCGTGCGCGAGTTCGACTCGCACTTGACCGGTTTTTCCTGTTAATTTCTTGTGATTAAATTCCCTCGGGACTGCTATGTACTTCACTGTTCATTACTTCTTTTGGTAGTCGCCGCTGTTTTTGTTTTTTTTTTTTACCCGCCAATCGCAATGTGCGCACACTCAGTATACGGTATATAGTACCGCCATTGGTCCGCCATAGAGAAAAGGATAAATCGTCGTTGGTACCGCTGAGTATGCGCAGATCACTTACATCAGAGTGCTTAGTGCGAGTTTTTGTTCGCGTTCAATCATGTCGACGTAAACATAGCGAGCAAATAGAGAAGAACTGATGGTGTGAATTTATAAGACGCGATTTATATCAAAATTACGTGGCTTACTTTTTGAAGTGTAGCGTACGCGTCTGCTATATTCACAATATGAAACTTGTTCACAATCCCGGTTTGTAAACGTTAACATCTTCGAATGTGACCAATAAAACTCTCACTAAGCCCACTGAAATGGCGTGCGCACACCTGTCGTGGACCACACTCTTATTTTACCTATTATTAAACCGGGCTTTTTTGGGGTGTAAGTGGTTCATCAACATCTTTGAACCAAAGCCAACTTCACCTGCATGTAGTGCACCCTGCTGATTGACATACACAGCTCTGGCGAACAGAGAGGTAGGGAGCGTAATTGTAAGATACTCGACTGGGGAATGTACCTCCACCTCACAGAATACCGCAGCCAAATAACAATTCCCTTGAGGGTTGTTGTGTTCCTGCGAGTGAGTGAGGTCACCAGAAAGGAAGGAGATGCTGGAGATTAAGGTCTCATTAACTTAATTTGTAATTTAGTTTTATCAACTGCGAATCGCCCGACTTCAGAAAATAAACAATTAATTATTGTTAATATCTCTTCATCTAATCGACGTATCAATTAAACATACACCAGATTTTAAGTTCGACCATTCCTATAACTATGAAAGACGCATCAAAGTTGCCAGTGGTGGTCCACCCCCACTGGCAACTGAATAAACTATCACATATTTGCATTTAGGATGAATATCATATGGTATGTAAATGGCTCACCACGATCTTTAAAGCCAAAACTAACCTCGCCTGCACGTGGTGCACCCTGCCGACTAACAAGACTGAGTTCTGGCAATAGAGGATACAGCGCATTTGTAAGGTCCCCTGTGGGGCCTCCACCTCACAAAATACCGCAGCCAAATAACAATTTCATCATGGGTTGTTGTGTTCCTGCGAGTGAGTGAAGTCACCAAAAAGGAAGGAGTTGCTGCGTTGGCGGCGAGTGAGTGATATTTCATGTTGTAAGCTATAATATGGCTACGGTAACTGCCGTATGCTAGTCTGCCACCCGACGTATAATATATCGACGGTCCCTACGTATAAAGCGACATGTCATTTCAGACATGTCTGCTTATACTACGATATAGTAATTAAAGAATATTATTATTGGACAAATGAGTTAATTTCTTACTTTTTAAAATTATATACAATCAATAAAAAAAAAGAAAATGTTTTTTTACGGACAATCTACAGCAATTTATGCAATAAAAAAATATGCAATTTTTGACATGTCGCTTTATTCGTAGGGACCGTCGATATATAAATCATCACCATCAGCCTGTATCTATCCACTGCTGGATATAAGCCTCCCCCAATGCTTTCCACCAGATACGATCCTCCGCCTTCCGCATCCAGCCGCTAACAGCCGCTTTTTTAAGGTCATCGGACCATCTAAAAGGAGAGCGCCCAACACTTCGCCGTCCTACGCGCGGCCTCCACACTAATACCTTCCTCTTCTTATAAATGTATAGGTATAAAAAAAACTATAGTTTTACGACACGTATCTTAAAACTCTACAGCATTTACCTTATACATAAAAACTCTTATTACAATTTGACTAAAGAAATACAATTTTATTACATTAAACATTTGACCGAAAAAGTAATAAACAAATAAATATTCCTGGACGAATTGCACACTGTCATCTAGTTCGAAACTAAGCAAAGCTTGTAGGTACCATGGATACTAGATAAATGATACTATACTTATGTAAATACGTTTTTTTTGTAAATAAGTACATACATATACTACATAGAAAACACCCAGACCAAAACAAACAGACATGTTATTACAGACTTATACTTAGGAGTGTATATGCAACAAGGCGGCCTTATTGCTGAGAGCAATCTTTTCTGAAGCTACCTGGTACTTGGATGCTACCGCCTATTATAGAGTATTGCTGTCGTCTCTGATCATCTGACAGCAATACTCCATGTGAGGTCGCACTTGCGCCTTGGAAAGTAGATATAGACTAAAATACCACCAGATGACTTCGGAACTGAACTTAATGGATCAAAACGCCAAGAATGTTAGTGATAGTGAGGGGGGGGGGGGGGGGGGGAAGGAATTGTGGAACCACAGCAAATGGGGACTTTTTAGCGGTTAACGCGCATACCTGTTTTGATGGGATTAAAAGGACCAATAAATATTGTATTGTCAATATTCCTATTAGTCACGCACGAGAAGAACATAACTGACGTTTTCGACCATGGTCACTATGGGGACCGTTCCGTTCGTCACTATTTGCGTCACAGCCGACGCTGGTCACAACAATGTGGCCAACAGTTTAGCCTCATTCACGACGCCATACAAAGTGCGTCAATATCTGGATTGCACCAGAATTGATAACTGGTGTCTAATCTGATCATTACATGTCTAAACACAGTCTGGTATCTGGTCCGTAAGTATATTTTACTTAACACTCAACTCCATTTTCTGCCAACTTTAGTTTCGTAGAGAAAATATACATAGAATGGACGGAAAATTTGTGCTTCATTGTGGTTCTCATGCAGTACCACGTGCAGACATTTAGCACTGTTTAACATGTTTCTATAAATACTTAGTTAAAACATTAAAGTATACACATATAAATACATAAGGAATGTACCATAATATACTAACAACACAGGACTTGCTACTAACCGGTACCCTACCGTAACCGGTTCGCAATTAAAACCTACGTTGGCTCGGCGTTTTAAAGCCAAACGAATTTTCCCAGAATTGGGATGGTAACACCTTACTCAAAATAGTTATGTACCTTTATAATCTGTACAAGTGAATCCTTTTCTACGAAAAAAAATCTATTAGAAAGATTATTTTTTTCTAAAATATTTTAAATATAATTAAAGTAAAAATTGCCTGCAAAAACAAACGTGTCTGAATAATTACGAAAGTGTTTAGTTTCAGATCTTCAACAACTACCGCACTATATTTTTTGTCCAAACCGTGCTTTTTCGTATTCTCTGCAGTAGGTTCCGTGGTTCCATACTATTTAGAAGTAACTCGACTCACTCGCAGAATAAACTCCGATTTATATTGTTGATAGTTCACTTTATTGCGTTTTTATGGGAAGAATAATAACCATAAATCTGACCTGAAATTTGATTTTCGCAATAAAAAGATTCTTCAGTTTAGCCGGTAGGGTCCTAGATATAGAAAGACCATCACCAAAGAAAACTTTCCAAGCAGCTTACTAATAATAATAAATAAACGTAATTTAAGAGGATTTCTCGTGTTAACTAGCTGAAAAAATTAACTGGAAAAAAATCATAGTTAAATAAATAAATAAATATTCCTGGACAAATTACACACGGCCATCTAGTCCCAAACTAAGCAAAGCTTGTACTATGGCTACTATATAACTGATTTAATACTTAAATACATTTTTTTTTTGTAAATACATACATATAATATATAGAAAACACCCAGACCAAGACAAACAGAAATGTTAAATATTTGTGTTGTGCGGGGATCAAACCCGCAAGCTCAGAGTCAAAATGGCCATTGCTAACCATTCGACAACCGAATACGAACTTATTACGAACCGATGCCGAGAGTTTGTGAAACATTTTATGAACGAAAATTATACAACGCTATTATTCCCACAAAGACCATATTCACTCATCCAACATTTAAAAATGTGGGTTAGTATCATAATGACTTAGTCTACAAATTGACCTAAGCACTATAAAGATTTGATATCAGGACAACCAACCATGCAAAAAGTCTATATCTGAAATTGACAAGGTAGCAAAATGACTGGTTATTGAAACGACTATTATCCTGAATCGACCTTGTCGCAGATTCACTGGATAGCCACAATGACTGTACACTCAACATCAAAATTAAAAAACAAGAAATAATAAAAATATCATTTTTGAAAAAATACAACGCACGATAATACAACACTTCTTATGTGACAAATTTCCTTCGGAACAATTCTTCTTTATAGTAATTAACAGTTATTATATTTCAAGTGGACAGTATATTTCAAGTGGCTATGAACAGAGATTCAAAAGGAATAAGTTTTGTACCGAATTACACCTACATTTTGCGATCTGGTCATTTCGCTATCTAACCATTTTGAGATTCGGATGTTTTGCTACTAAGTCGTTTTGAAATGTGGTCATTATGCTTTTTAGAAATTCTGATATAAAGACGTTCTGGATACATAGTCTTTCTGAGATGTGAACTATGTGTCTACTTGGTCATTTCGATATCTTGGTCTTCTGAACAAAGGGCAGGATTTACGGAAAACCAAAAACGGCCGTTCATAACAGGTAGGGTCCGTTCACACAGACCGGCTCGGAGAGGAGAGCAGATTTTGGTGGCGTTTAAAACAGAGCTTTAGGTCATTGGTATAGGGTTATGGTTTATTTTTAAATTCACTACTTTTGTTATATGAGAATGGTCGAGAGCCGATGTGGATTTTTAAAGTAAACCTTATGCCAATGACATAAAACTCTATTTTAAACGCTACCCAAAATCTGCTCTCCTCCGAGCCGGTTTGTTTGAACGGATCTGTAGGCTCTATTTACACCGCCGCAGAATGAATGGAAAAACTTTTTGCAACGAAATTGTACAGGGCATAATCAACTTTATGTTAATTGCATAAGTCTTCCGGGGAATCCTCGCGTATTCTGGAGAATTTCCCTAGCTACTGTCGGCGCTACGTGTGGAATCCGCGGCAAGTGGCGCGAACGAGGAATCGGTCGGATTCGTCACAGCAATGGAATACGCGAGAATACTCGAGCATTCCAGTGAATTATCGCGCCTTCTCGGGTCATGAGGCGAAATTGATAATAATAAATAAATATTTCTGGACAATTTACACAGCGCCATCTAGTCCCAAATCAAGCGCAAAGCTTGTATTATGGGCTTTGCAAATACATACTTATAATACATAGAAAACACCCAGACCAAGACAAACAGACATGTGCATGCACACAAATGTATGTCTTGTGCGGGAATTGAACCCACGACCTCGGAGTCAAAGTGGCCATTGCTAACCATTCGACCACCGAGCTCGTCAAAATTGATGCTTCCATTCCATTCCATTCCGCGGCGGTATAAATTGAGCCCGCGTAAAATATTCCCTGCGAGCTTTGTCGCCCAGAGTTAGTCGCCAGAGAAAGAGCGTCCGCCTCTGGACAATGAAAATCTCCCTTTGCGAACGAAATCCATATAATTAATTCATTTACCATATCCAAATTCATCTTAGTTATCAGCAAGTATTTGACTAAACCAAAGAATAAATATTAATACTTACAAGTAACTGAACTCACGGATAACTGGACCCTAATACATCAATATTGAAGAATATCATTGTCTACAAATACAATATTTAGACAAATAATTTGTTCTCGTTAGCGGTGCGGAATAACAATGTATTTATAAAAAAAATTATGAACAGCGTCAGCTTCACGGAGAGGGGGCACTTGTAAATGCTATATATTTACAGTTTCGACGGCTGTCCGTTATTGTAAAGACTGTTTTAGTTAGGAATTATACTTAGTTAGTTTAAAATATAAAAAATGCAGTCATTTGTGTTAGTCTATTTGATAATAACAATTTCTTGCGTAGTATTCTCCAAGCCTTTGGACGAGAGCATAGCTGGTGAGTGAGAATTTTGTTAATTTTGTATAATTTTAATTTCAATCCCCTGACAGAGTAATTGAACTCATTGGAACTTTCACGAGCGATAGTACATACCCATAATTACAATACCCGGGACATGTCTCTTTAAGACCAAAGTTCCTAAACCAAACTGACTGACTTCGTCGTCCCAGTTATCGTAGAGAATGCAGCTATTGAATTGGTTAAAGACTCTGTCTACCTCGGGCAGGCCATTCAGCTGGGGTATTTTAAACAAAGAGATCGATAGACGCTTTGGACTGGACTGAAGACTAAATGCCTCCCCGCTATGACCTACGGTGCAGAGACTTACTCTACAAACAGAGACTACGGGGCACTGACCGTCGGGCTGGTTCACAAGCAAAAAGTCGCACAGCGAGCTATGGAGAGAGCAATTATGCTTGGAATGTCTCTCAAGGAACGAATCCGGAACGAAGAAGTCAGACGAAAAACCAATGTTGTCAACATAGCTCAGACCTAAAAGCGGCTGGATGCGGAAAGCGGAGGATTGCATATGATGGAAAACATTACGAAAGGTCTGTGTTCAGCATTGAATAGATACAGACTGATAATAATGATCATGATTCTTAACTTGCTAATTATATGCACCCAAGTAAATAAATACATATTTCTGGACAATTTACACAGCGCCATCTAGTCCCAAATTAAGCGCAAAGCTTGTGTTATAGGTACTAGACAACTGATAAATGTACTTAAATACATTTCTTTTGTAAATACATACTTATAATACATAAAAAAACACCCAGACCAAGACAAACAGACATGTTCATGCACACAAATGTTTGTTTTGTGTGGGAATCGAACACGACCGCGATCGCGACCTCGGAGTCAAAGTGGCCATTGCTAACCATTCGACCACCTAGCTCGTCAAAGTGTGCAATGACTGCAAGTTTCATATTGAAAACTATTTTTACGCCACCTTAATGTTTCAACCACTACAGCCTAGGACTTCACTACATCCCAGATCTGTGCGGCTTCGGAGGTGTTGTGTGCGGAGGTGAGGTCCCGGATATCGTCATTAGATGATAGTCGATATGCTAAGTCAGCGGTCTAATTCTGTACATGCACTTTTTTTCCAATATTTTGCAAATATATTATTGATGCAATAAAGTGTATTGTATTTTGCTTTTGCTTCTAGACCAAAAAACCTGTTTGTCATTTTCAGATGCTGAAATGGAGATATCTCCTGGGCATCGACTATGGAAGAGATTCATCAATCCTTCAATAACTTATGGCAACTTTGATGATAGCGGCATCGTTAAAATGAGGACCAAAAGGAGGTATAATAATTGTAATTATATATTTTAAGTCAAAGTTAAATTACTCTACACTTACACAGTTCTTTTAACTGATACTTGGACAGTATTTTATTACATACTTACGTCGAATGCAACCATTGGTGAGTGCGTGCATCATAAGAGCATATTTTTTGAAGTAAAACTTCTTTACTCACGCTTAACTTGCGGAGTAAGCTGGTGAATGCGTGACGAGAGCGTTATGAAAAGTGTGATCGGGCGAGGCGAACGGAAGATGAGAGGGAGATATAAGTAGAAGTTGTACTTCAGTCGTGTGGTCTAAAGCTTTTTGCTTTTTATTTTACATCGGTATTAACTACAGTAACTGCATTTTAAATACAGTATGTATGCAATTTTTATAATGAGGGTCTTTAAACCTCATGATTTTCATCCATCATGGAATTAACTTTGAAATCTCTTGATTTCAAAGTTAATTCCATGATGGATGAAAATCGAACTCGCTAACCTAAAAGAGGCGTTGATATCTTTATCAACGCCTCTTTTTTAGCGATTTCGGTATGAGTCCTACGGTAAAAGGACATATTGTTAAATAATATCTACAATACAACCTGATCTAAATCAGTCATCAAACCCTATCGTCGAAGCTGAACCCGATTACCATCGAATAGTTTCGTCGTCGCTCATCGAACACAAGTATCATATATCTAAGTAGAAGCATTGAGATTTTATAATCTCAACAACTGTACATACTATGATAACTACCGGAGATTATGTGATGCTAAGTGGACTGTATAGATGTAGGAATATGAAGGAAACGCTTAGTAAAATTGTAGAAATTGTAATTACTGAGATCACTTTAATATATTACCAGAAGACAAGCCATGAATCCAAAGACAATAAAGCTTATCAAAAACAGAACGTCAAATACAAAAATATAGAAAGGAAAAAATATACATTGCAATCAGCCAGTCGCTAACATACTACGTTATCTCAATGAGTTGAAGTTAGATTTTCGGAATCAAACAATCTGAAGGGAATCAATCAGCTTCAGTTTGGCGGTAGGGCCCCTGGTCGGTAGAAATTGAGAAGCGGTAGGTATCACACCTACGCAGGTGTCCTTACATACTCGTAGGATCTCAACACCTTGTACTTATATATCAGCATCATCATCAGGTCCATTTTAGTCTCCACTACAGGAGCACGACCCTCTCTCGTCCGTCCTAGACGGAAGGAGGATTTGGCCTACACTCCCCACGCTGGCCAAACGGGTTGGGGAGGCCTGATCGATATTTGATAATGTATCTCCCTTAGTCGCCTTGTACGACATCCACGGGAAGAAACAGAGTGATTCTATTATAGTCTACCGGAAACCACACGGCCACTTATATATAGCGCCGTATATATGCAGTAGATACATTATATGTTCGTATTGCAGTGAAGAAGACTGTGAAAAGCTGCAGTTATGCAAGCTACACGCCCGATCCAACCACAACTTCATCAGTGCGTTCGAGCTATACTTCGTCAGGTAACTGTGGCGTTATTAACTCGCGTCAATTTAATACTTGATTTCGGTTATTACACGGTATGTGGTAACATACCGATCCGTAATCGAGAGGTCCTGGGTTCAAGTCCTACCTAGGCAGAGGACGTGAATTTTTCCATTTTGTTTTAATATTCACCTGAAATAGTTGTAATGAGCAGCTGGGCTCAGGGTCGGACTGGGCCGGAAAGACCCGGGTGGCTGACAAGCCCGGGGCCCGAGACTAGATGATGGTAGATGGTATATTATCCTACGGTTGCCGCAAGCCCCGAAGGCAGGCCCGTGGGGAGCCCGCGCAGGCTGAGGCCCGGCTGGCAAATGCCACCTCGACTATATGGCCAGTCCGACGCTGGCTGAGCAGCTGGGTTTTTTCTATATAAGAGAGGTGAGCAAACCAGCATGTTGGTCACCTGATGTAAAGCAATCACCACCGCCCATGGAGATCAGTAACACCAAGTCACCAAGGTGTCGCCGATCCGTTGCCAGTCTATACTCCTTCCATTCTTTCTTTTAAGTGATCTCACTCACTCGCTGGAACACAACAACCCTCAAGGGAATTGTTATTCTGTGAGGTGGAGGTACTTCACCAGTCGGGTAGCTTAACAAATACGCTATGTCCTACCTCTCTTTTCACCAGAGCCTCGTTTGTCAGTCAGCAGGGTGTACCACTGCAGGGGAGATTGGCCTTGGCTCAAAGATGTTGATGAACCACTTACACCCCCTGATGAACCTTTATGTGGAAAGTCATCAGTTCATCCGGGTACAACCAAAATTATCGTTAAAAGTTGACCGTGTGTACGAGTGAGCGTTATTTATAGAATTTATTTTTTACTTCACAGCAAAGAGAACGCGCAACTGTGGGACCACAAGCGACACTCAATAGCAGATTGCGAGCGTCAATTCGAATGCTACGAGGACGAGGAATAGACGAAACTAACTCGCACAAACACTATTGAACACCAAGTGACCATGTTTCATGATTTTTTGTACCATTTACAAGAATAAATGAAGAGTATTTCAAAATAAAATTCTTAAATTATTTATCTGCCGACCGATTAGCAAATAGTTTGCGGCGGACTGTAAGCTAGCTGAGTATAGTTGCAATTTTTGCAAGTGGGATGTAAACTCAAGTTCAGCGACGAGCTCGCTGGTCGAATGGTTAGCAATGACAACCACGACTCCGAGGTCGCGGGTTCGATCCCCGAACAAGACAAACATTTGTGTGCATGAACAAGTCTGTTTGTCTTGGTCTAGGTGTTTTCTATGTACTATATGTATGTATGTACAAAAAAAAAATTAAGTATCATATTACTTATCTAGTACTCATAGTACAAGTTTTACTTAGTTTGGGACTAGATGGCAGTGTGTAATTTGTCCAGCCCCTTACCACCATCTCTTATTGCGATTTAATGATAAACTGAATAGATTGCTTATTCATACCAATGAATAAGCGACTCTATTCCATTTGAAATAGAGTCGCTTATTCATTGGTATGAATAAGCATTCTATTCAGTTATTGAATCGCAATAAGAGATGGTGGTAAGGGGGCTTGAATGTTTATTGAGCGGCAAACTGTAGCAAATTAAGATGGCAAACAAACGCCCGAAAACAGATTGATGACAGTCTATCGCAAACTACTTGCCTAAGGGTCAAACCACGCTGAAAAGAGTCGCCGGCCGGCAGTTCAGCTTCAAAGCATTTTAAACTTTATCATACCACTACCAAAGACAATATTTTGCTTGAATGAGGTATACACCGCTGAGAGCTGAGCGAATTCTTCCACTATTCTAGTAGATACTGTCTTTAGCAATGGTCATAAAGTTTAACGTGGCTCTGTGAAAGCCATTACCCCGACATAATATATTATTCAGGCAGATAATCGATCACGCAAATCAAGCAACGTAGCCTGTCTATGAATAAGTTTATTTATCACAAGCTCATCCGCGCTTAGGAGGGCACTTTAACCATTCGGTCCTGGCTGTTGTCATTAGATTAGTCGTTAAGCCAAGTCAGTGGCCTTCCAAAGTAAAAACCGTGGTGGAGTATACTCAAAACCCCTTCGATTGAGTGGAGACCCGTACAATAGTAGGATGATTATGGGTTGATGTTGAATTCAGGCAGAGCGAAGGGAAGTGTAAACATTTCCTTTTTCTTTCTGACATTTCATTGTATCTCATTATTTATCTTCATATTATGATTATTGAAATAATAAAATAAATAAAACTCATCAATGCCAACAATCCATTTTATTCCACCATAATTACTTACACCATTACGACATTCAATCATCACCTCAAAATAAATGCAAATTGATAAAATTATTCAAAACGAACAACAAATATTTTAATAATAAATAAATTACTTCCAATTCTTGGCCGTGTTAAAACTGTAAAACTTATACATCTTATACTGATTCAATAAAAACTTAAAACTACCTAATATTTCATTTCATTAAATAATAATAATTTGATCAGTCTCCATACGAATTAAGACTTAGGAAATCTGTTGGTTTTAAAATTTTAAATGAACGCACTAAAATCGATCGAAATAATTTTATAAAGAACGATTCTACACTAAAGTGTATACAAAAAAATCGATACAGCAATAAAATTATTATCATTCACTCACTTCACATGAATAGGTAACGTAATACATTTCATATGAACAGGTAATCCAACATGGCGCCTATTCATTCGTTCTTACTTGTAGTAAGAGCGAATGAATAGGCGCCATGTTGGATTTGTTTTAATAGCCACAAGATAGCCACTGATACTTAGGTAAGTTCACCTTGTAACAACACAATATATTATGTTGTTACAAGGTGAAGCTACAACTTAATGTTTCAGACTAATATTAACAAATAATTGTCCACCCAATAGGGTGACATCGGGCTCTAAAACCAGTAAGTAAAAAAGTAAAACTGCGTACTATTTTTTTAGATTATTTTTAAATATACCCGGCTATCTATCTAGGCGCCGCAGATGGGACTTTAATCTGTCTTCTTGATTACCGGTCGAGTGTTTTTCAACCATAAAATTACTAGAAATAGAAAATTCGGAGCAGGTGCATGCGCCTTAGGGGTCTCATCGATTTAATTTCCGTCTGGCGTATGAAAGGACAGATGTCTTTATTAAGGTCGGAGAGACCGAGATTTTATTCTTAAACTTTACGGTTTTTGCTTTAACAAGTATGTAGAATTACAAAACGTTATCGATAGCGGAATTATCGCCCCGCAGCACTGGGCACCTCAGAGGTGACAGAAAATATTTTAAAGACCGTGGAATTTCGTAGCATCGCCGTGTATCGGGTGACAACCATCGTAATAAATATTTTAGCAAAGGCAGCGTCGAGCGGCGCGCAGCGGTGCTCACTGCAGCTTCCTCTTGGCGGTCCTCTTGCCCGCGGCGTTGACGGCGGACACGATGTGGTCGATGCTGGCCTTGTCCAGCAGGTCCTGGCGCGCGGGCCGCTCCGCCCGCGCCCGGCCCCCGCCCCCGCCGCCGCCGCCGCCCGCGAGCCCCGCCAGCAGCGCCGCCAGCTCGTCCCGCCGCCGCCACGCCGCCACCAGCGCCAGCAGCGCCGGCACCAGCAGCAGCGACGTCTGACGGACCTCCTGCTCCGACGACTTCACCTGCCGTAACACGGGGACATGTGTCTGTAGCACGGAGCGACGTGTAATGTGCACGACGTTACACCTTGCCGTCTACTACGACTCGTAGAAAAACTCGTACAGTACATACTAATTACCTAATTAATAATAGATCGTTTACTAAATGAAGCGAACGACTAATTTAAAGGCGAGAGCGTCTTTTGAATCCGAAGCGAACGAAAGAGTCTAGAATACCGAGGGATTCTAAAATAAATTCCTAGTGCAACGAAGGATTCGTACATCGATCGAATTTTAAAATAGTGTCGCTCTCTATAAGAAAATAAGTATTAAAGCGCTATGAAAAATGAACGAAGGCGGAAAATATTTCGCGCGTTTTTTATTTTTCACAAATTTTGTTTTTATTTGGCAATCGCGCAGTTAGTTTGTTATACAGAACATGACTTGTTCTTACAATGTTCGTGATCGATATCTTTGGAGATTGGAACTTTTACCAACAATATCCACATTCCTAATTCAAATTACCATCAGTACTAAACTCTATTTTAGTCCCTATTCACGTATAACAAACTAGCTCTTTTCGAGTATTGACAGTACAGTCGACTATAACTCAAGGCATCGAAACCTTTGAAGTGTAAGGACACTTCAATTTAAGGAAATTTCCTACATATAGGTAATAATGTATACGTCAAATATACCTAAATATAAGTTACAAACATTACTAACCTTAGGCAAGAAGTCGATGTTGAACGCCTTAAAATGTCCGTCCGAGTTAAAATAATGCGTGATGTCACTGTACATGTGCGTCGATTTAGACAACGTAGACTCTAACTGCAGGACATAAGTCTTATTATCCGCTGGCAAT
This sequence comes from Hypsopygia costalis, assembly GCA_937001555.2. NCBI lineage: Eukaryota > Metazoa > Arthropoda > Insecta > Lepidoptera > Pyralidae > Hypsopygia > Hypsopygia costalis. Next base: position 1,392,514 of record OW443325.2, read on the forward strand.
CTCGGCAGGACATACATGAGTCCGGGGTTGATATTCTGACTGTAGCCGATGGGGTCTAGTTTGGTGGAGTATATGGGCGTGTGGGGAGTGTTCTCGAGCGCCAGAGTGAGACGGAGCGTCTTGTAGTGGTCGACGTTCGGCGTGTAGACCAGGACGTTTGCATCCGTTATTTGTTGGGGCTGGATCACTATGAGGCGGACGTTCTCGATGTCTTTCTTGTCTTTAACCTGGAAACGGAGAATCATTGTTTAGTACATGGTTTCGCAACGCAGATTTGTCATTGAGCTTATATACGCCGAAAGGCTCTTGAATAGGCTCCAAAACCAATGAACCGATTTTGATGAATCTTGACACAATTAAAGACCTCGACATGCTTGAGGTTTGTATCGGAAAAAAATGAGATCGATCATGTCCTTAAAGAATGATCATCAAATACATTTTACATTGAAATCAATGGAAAACATACACTCAGCGAATTTAGTCGCTCCACTCTACCTCGGTTTCGTCCCCGTGGGTTAGAATCCGGCTTAGTTTATTCGAAGTAAGTTAAAAAAGATAGTATTTCGAAATTTATTTACCTCCAACACGGCAGGTTTCTTAGCCAGTTTCAGGCCGGCTAGTTCAGGGTCCGAAGACTCCTTCAGCTCGATCGTGTACAAGCAGTCGGGCAGCAGGCCACGGATTCTGAAATAATATCATATTTTTGTGGAAAAGTCGAACACATGATAAATCTTAAAAATTGCATCTTTGTTGGCCCAAGTCATCATAAAAAAGTAACCATCGCTCACCTACAGCATTATAAATGAAAAATTAAAAGAATTTCAATTTTACGTCAGTTTATATAATCTCTATAATAGCTCTAGGTTCTTCCCGCGTCTTCACACCGCGTGATCACAGGCCATGCATAAAAACTATCCAATGTGTTAATGCAGAACGTTTTCTTTACGTATGAAAAATTTTACCCAAATTCGGATGCCCGTCGGTGCAATTATACATACTCATAAACTTTGCCATTTATAATATTAGTGGGATACACTTTGCCGACTAGCTGAAAAGGCTCTGAGAAAAGAGAGAAAAGAGAGGAAGAGCAACGTATTTAGAAACTGTTTTACTAGGGGAAGCACTTCCACCTCACAGAATACCGCAGCCAAATGACATTTGAATTGAGGGGCGTTGGGTTCACGTGAGCGAGTGAGGTCATCAGGCAGGATGGAGTCGCTGCATCGGCAGCGAGGGTGGCGGCGCGCAAGCTATATTTCATGCTGCGAGCGTTTATATGGCTACGGTAACCGCTTTACATGAGAGTGTGGTAGCTGTGCGTCAGCCAGCCGAGATTGTAGAAGGGCGCGTCGTAAGTCGTACCTGAAGCTGCCGTCGGGCTCCGTGGAGGCGTCCTGCGCGGCGCAGTGCGCGGGCTGGGCGGGGGCGGGGGCGGGCGCGGCGGCCAGGGCGGCGCCCGCCACGCCCGCGCCGCCCAGAGACACCACGCGCCCCACGCACGACCACGCCACGCGAGAGCCCCTGCACACATACCATCGCTATACTTACCGACCGTACCACTCGCCGCTTCGACAGCTACGACCGTGGTCGTTGCATATCGATCATGTCGGCGGCGAAAGTCTCCTAAAAACATGTCCAAAACGTAGGTAGCAATGCGGTACTTTTCGCATATTGTCATCGAACGTATAACTAGAAGAATTCGCCGCATACTAATGTGAAATCGTAGTCCAATCGACTTATTATTATAAAATGTAAAAATCTTATGATTGTAAAATGAAAAGGTAGAATAAATTTACTGGTGATTTGTTTATATGGGAAACGATTTTGACAATGATAGATAACATATTGACTTGATTGGGGTTTTCATGTTAGGACTGTCGTGTAACTTTGTCAGCATTTGTTTGATTTGTAGTCCGCTTCAGCAAAAGAAACCATTTTAAAGCTTCTGTGATATACTGTGTTACTTTTTTTTTTACTTTTTGTACATATAGTTAAATATATTTATATATAATAATATATATATAACTCTGAATAAACTAAATATAACACTGAAAAAGAGGGCCGAGATGAGTCTGCGATCCTAGCAATGATCACATCCTATATTTGTAATGTTGTGTTTCTTGCACTTTTGCACTATACAGAATGTTCTTTTTATATCTGCCAGGACTTGAATGGGAGAAAGTATTACGTATATTTGTTACGATAGTGAAGAAATTTCATGTCCCATTAACGTTTAAAAAAATTGAGAAAATAAATAAATACTTTACTTAATTTGTTCATCTTGCATAATGTGTGTCATGCCAGGTGTTATTGGCCTATAACCTACCTATAATTAACAAGCAGCTGACGGACGGTCAGTCACTTATAGATAGTATTTATCAATGGAGATAGTCACCTAAGTAAAAATAAAAAAACAAACACTTACTGGATTTCTTCTACGGTTATTTTTTCTAAACAAGGACGTTTGTCTTTGTAACCACACAACATACGGTTACGCGGATGGTTTCATACATTATAAAGCTTTTTTTTTTTTCATCCCGTATTATTTTTTCTATAAAATATTTTATAACACGTGGGACACACGTGTTGACTGTCGTGATCAGCATAAAATCAAAATCAAAAATTCTTTATTCCTTGGACTTTATAAAGCACTTAGAAACGTCATACAATAAGAATAAGCAATACTATTCCCCATTTGAACCCTGGCACATCATTCCAGAACACGGTATATATGAGAAATAAATAAAGTCTACGTTATTCGGTGGTCCACTAAGACCTTACAACATTAGGTCGGAACGCACTGGATGCCCGTGTAATGTATGAAACTGTAGACTTTAGTGTCATGGAGCGCGCAGGTATCCGGTGTGGTCCGAAGTGAACACGATATGTAGCTGTATGTATGGGTGTGGGCACCTGAGCGTGAGGCGGTGGTGGTTCCCGTCGGCCACGGGCAGCAGGCGGTGCGGCGGGTCGAAGCGGTACTCCTTCATGTGCGGCTTCACGTAGTACTCGTTGGGCGCCAGCGCGGGGAACCGGACCCGGCCCGCGGCGCACGACGCCGCCACGTGCCGGTACGACCCGCCGCTCACCGACACCAGCGCGCCCTGGGGGGGGGGACACACTGTACGGGGGGACCACCGGCGCGGGGGGACCAGGCCCCCCCGCACGACGCCGCCACGTGCCGGTACGACCCGCCGCTCACCGACACCAGCGCGCCTTGGGGGGGGGGACACACTGTACGGGGGGACCACCGGCGCGGGGGGACCAGGCCCCCCCGCACGACGCCGCCACGTGCCGGTACGACCCGCCGCTCACCGACACCAGCGCGCCCTGGGGGGGGGGACACACTGTACGGGGGGACCACCGGCGCGGGGGGACCAGGCCCCCCCGCACGACGCCGCCACGTGCCGGTACGACCCGCCGCTCACCGACACCAGCGCGCCCTGGGGGGGGGGACACACTGTACGGGGGGACCACCGGCGCGGGGGGACCAGGCCCCCCCGCACGACGCCGCCACGTGCCGGTACGACCCGCCGCTCACCGACACCACCGCGCCCTGGGGGGGGGGACACAATGTACGGGGGGACCACCGGCGCGGGGGGACCAGGCCCCCCCGCACGACGCCGCCACGTGCCGGTACGACCCGCCGCTCACCGACACCAGCGCGCCCTGGGGGGACACGGCACGTGGGACTACCGGCGCGGTGGGACATACCCACTGCATGTGGAACTATCAGCGCGTCCCAGGACAAATACACTGCACTCGGGGACTACCAGCGCCCCTGGTACATATACATTGCACGTGGAGACGTGGGCGTTTTCACACGTACACGTTTGCTTTCTAAACGGCTCGGCGCCGCGCCGTGCTAGTTCGTTCAGATGTGCACTTCCGCCTGGTGCACGGGTACTCGTAGTATCGTCGGAGGCACTGGACTGAAAATGTCTCGTTTCATTGGCGGCGGCTGCAGTAAGGAAATCTTAAGACCTTCGAAAGTTTATACAAAAGACCTACGTTTTGCAGGTACAGACATAAACATAATTTATTTGGGATTAAAATCTAAAATAAATAAATATAGTAATATATATTTTTTTGTCTCAAAGATGAGATTCCTTCTTTATTCCCAAACTAGCAAAGTACCCGTGCTTCGCTACGGGAACACTCCTGATTTGCGTCTATTTTTGTTTCGATTCCAGATATTTCATTTTTTTCCCATAAAGGACTGTTTCGTATTGACCATTATTACAAACATACACCATTTAGGTTAAGACGTCTCGGTAAACAATATTTTTGGCATTCGCACCAGGACCCAAATTTGCAAGGCTTCCAGGAGAACTTACTCTTGAGCAAGCTACATACAACTGATCATGAGAGAAGCAGTCCTGTATCAAGTCAACCCCAGCGACCTTTAGAGACTGCCCCTGAGCTTTGTTAATGGTCATAGCGAAACACCTTTATGGGAAATTGAAATCTTTTAAATTGAACGGGGTGGTCTGATGGAATAATGGGAATGCACCCCGCATTCCCATTATTCCATCAGACCACCCCGTAAAATATATAAAGAGAGATTCCTCAACAGCGCATCCCTTACTGTCCTCACTCAACAACTCATCTTTCCAGTTGTCGAACACGTGAACATTGGTTGCACAAACCTCCTGATGATACACCTCCGTCCCATGCAAGTGGTAGGAGATGGAGCGGAACAGGCCAGCTCCATCACCTTCCACAGCTATAATGGTATAGGGCATCATCCTTCAAACTTTCCACAAGTATAAATTTAGTCAATCTTGACGTCATTGTTTGAAAAATACCGAAATTCTTATATTAAGTAGGTATACCCCATAAAGTCGGTACTTAGAATAGGTTTTTCAATTAGTTTTCGGCACCAGATGTAGCTTCATTTGAAGGACGCAGTTTTTTTTACGCCCTACGCGCGCGATGGACAACCTATGGGGGTGAATACAGGGATGAGGTAAGCGATAAAAATATAAAAACAATAATATCCTTGATGATTTTCAGACTTGGGATGTAAGTGGTTTATCAACATCTTTGAATCAAAGCCAACTTCACCTGCACGCGGTGCACCCTGCTGACTGACAAACGAAGCTCTGGCCAAAAGAGAGGTAGGGAGCGTAATTGTAAGCTACCCGGCTGGTGAATGTACCTCCACCTCACAGAATACCGCAGCCAAATAACAATTCCCTTGAGGGTTGTTGTGTTCCTGTGAGTGAGTGAGGTCAGCAGATAGGAAGGAGATGTTGGCAGCGGGGGTGGCGGCGCGCAAGCGATATTTTATGTTGGGAGCGTTAATATGGCTACGGTAACCGCTTCACATCAGGCGGACCGTATGCTTGTCTGCCACCCGACGTAGTATAAAAACAAAAAACTTTTTGACCCCATTTTACTCCTTTTTTTTTTACGATAAAATAGTCCAACTAATCTCGTTTCCCCATACAAACTTTGGACCTCCGTTTCACCCTCTTAGGGGTAAAATTTGAAAAATATAACATAGTGGACACGAAATTACTTATTTCGTGTCCACTATGTTATATTTTCAAATCATTGCCATTTTCGTAATTGACGTCCTAGAAAACCATAGAATCAACACCCATATTGATATTATGACCTTTCAACCCCATCGCACCCCATTAGGGGTGATTTTATGTCACGTCGGCTATGTTGGATTATAAAATAGCTGTTCTTTTCGTAATCAGCGGCCCGATAAACCATAAAAACAATACCCATGTCGATTTTCAGACTTTTTCACCCCATTTCACCCCTTTTGGGGTTGAATTTTGAAAAATCCTGAAACACGTGTTTACTCATTTATCTATAGAAGTACTCGTGTAAAGTTTCGGATAAAATAGTCCAACTAATCTGGTTTCCCCATACAAACTTTGGACCCTCGTTTCACCCCCATAGGGGATGAATTTTGAAAAATCCTTTCTTAGTGCACCCCTAGACGTCATAAGGAACCTACTTGCCAAATTTGGAATCTCTAGATCCAGCGGTTTGGGCTGTGCGTTGATTAGTCAGTCAGTCAGTCAGTCAGTCAGTCAGTGAGGACAAAGCCTTTTATTAATATAGATTACGTCAATTTCGTCATGTCATTCGCATTCCATATTTGATTTTATATAAATGACATAAGAACTAGTCTGAATTGTACAGTGCTACAAACTTATCTGACCCGGTGGCCAAATTTAGAACTAAAGCCGCCATCTTGAAATGTAGTATTGCCAGGTACAATTTATTTATTTACCGCGTATGTACATTCCATTGGGGTGTATTTTTTTGTCTCAAAGATGAGACGCACCAACCCACCACCACCCTTTCCAGTCGTGCGACGCGCGCATTGGCGCGCAGTGTCCGGCGCGAGAGACAAAGGGTGGACGTGTCTGGACATTCGCCCTGAAGAAGGTCTCCTTTTGAGATCGAAACTAGTCGGCTTTCCCGACAAAAAGACGTGAGTGACCCGTTTAATTTATCTAATTAATTTAGTGTATATATTTCTTTGATTTTTATGTTTCCTCTAAAACGGGCGGTATTTCGTTTAATGGCAACACTTAAGTCGATCGTACCGCCCTCGCCACCGGGCCAGATAAGTTTGTGGCACTATAAATCTTAAACTGAAAGCGTAAGGTTCAATTTACAATACAAGTTAAATAGTTATAATTTCTTTTGATATTCATCATATGGTAGTAACATTTATGTCATCTTCTGTTTACTGCAGACATTATTTTGGTTAGTTTTTGTATGTCATTGTACATTTAGTTCCATATTAGTGATCGGAGGTATTAGTAAGACATTTGCGGCAAACTTTCAACCGGGTCCTCGTGATGTTAATCTGCGCGCCATGACACGTACAGTACACGTGAGGATTGCCACCATAGCCGCGTCACTGTCGACGGTAAGATCACGTATATCATAGTGTATGTGAGTGGGCGCGGCTATATTAAGTCTCTGGAGATACTGACGGCTATAATAGCTAATTTTGCTCCTGTAAGGGGTATAAGGAGGATTTGGCCTACACTCCCCACGCTGGCCAGACGGGTTGGGCAGCTTCCATCTAGGACGGGCGAGAGGGTCGTGCTCCTGCAGTGGAGATTAAAATGGACCTAATGATGATGAAGGGGTATAAACCAGCAGGTTACCTGCAGCGGCGAGTCGTCCTCGTCGTCCAGCAGTTGCACGGTGATCTCGGCCAGCTTGTGCGCCGCGATGTCCCCGTTCTCGTCCACGGCGCCGAACACGTACGACTCCTTCTCGGCCGAGATCTCGTACTTCTTGGACGCGTCCAGCGGACCGAACTTGTACGCGCCGTCCTCGCCGGTCGTCTGGCTCAGGGTCAGCTCGTCTGGAATAGTGTTGGCAGTTTTATGTGGACATGACTACGAGAGAGCGAGAGAGATCTGTCGAGGCTCGGTCCGGGCGCGTTACCTGCCGCGAGCGTGACGACGACGCCCGCGACGGGCGGCACGATGCGGCCCGTGAGAGTGAGCGCGCGCACGGCGCGGAGAGTGAGCGCGTCGGGCTGGCACTCGGCGCCGCCCGTCACCTGCTGCGGCGCGCGCGCCTCCAGCAGCAGGGAGGAGGACGTCGCCCACACCGTGCACACCTCGCCCTAACATACAATGTGGTTAAAACAAAAAGTACTGAAAATTAAAATTTTTAAATTCGATACAGAGGTCACGCAGACGTAACGTCACAATGTACACCGACTTCTTTCAACCGAACTTCTTCTTTTTCTTCTTACTTCGGTTTTCAACTAAAGTTAAGAAATATACGCCGCTCGGGCCCGCGGCCGGTGTGTGTGTGTGTGTGCGTGTGTGACTCACGTCGGCCAGGTAGAGCGTGTGCCGGTACTCGTAGCCGCCGCGGGCCGCGGGCCGCGCGGGCAGCGGGCCGGCCCGCTCGGGCCCGCGGCCGGTGTGTGTGTGTGTGTGCGTGTGTGACTCACGTCGGCCAGGTAGAGCGTGTGCCGGTACTCGTAGCCGCCGCGGGCCGCGGGCCGCGCGGGCAGCGGGCCGGCCCGCTCGGGCCCGCGGCCGGTGTGTGTGTGTGTGTGCGTGTGTGACTCACGTCGGCCAGGTAGAGCGTGTGCCGGTACTCGTAGCCGCCGCGGGCCGCGGGCCGCGCGGGCAGCGGGCCGGCCCGCTCGGGCCCGCGGCCGGTGTGTGTGTGTGTGTGCGTGTGTGACTCACGTCGGCCAGGTAGAGCGTGTGCCGGTACTCGTACCCGCCGCGGGCCGCGGGCCGCGCGGGCAGCGGGCCGGCCCGCTCGGGCCCGCGGCCGGCCGGGCCCGCCAGCTGCAGCACCAGGTCGTCCACGGCCTCCGCCGCGCGCACCGACACCTCCACCGCGTGCGCCACCGCCGCGAAGTGCACCGTCTGTACACACCCAGCAATAGGCACGTGATATAAACAAATAAATAAGAAATCACGCTCTCTTTGGCGCGTTCCTGTATAAAGAAAAAAATTACAAGGAAATTCATTTCAATAGCGATAAACTCTTTTCGAAAGGACGCCACAATAGATAACAGCAAATTTCGTCAAATTCAACCTCGATTCTTAAAATAACGAGAATCGGTCATCTGGTATTAGTAGGTGGTGTGACTGACCGCGGGGTGTTCCCCGGCGGTGTCGACGGTGGCCCGCTCGGGCTGGAAGCGGTGGCAGCCGCGCGGGCGCAGCTCGTACCGCTCGGCGGCCGGCACGCACAGCCGGCTGGCGCCGCGCGGCGCGGACAGCTCGCCGCGGGACGACGCGCCCACGTACTCCACCTGCACCGACATATAACGTAACATATAACCGCCAGCAGCACGTCTGGTCGGTTTAATGGACGAGAGACTCGCGATCCTGCGATATAACCGAAAGGTTGCAGATCGGTTGTGACCTGCATGTCGTGCGTGGCGTGCATCCTCAGCACGTAGCCGGTGTGCGTGAAGTCGGGCACGGCGCCCGTGGCGGCGGCCAGCAGCACGTTGTGCCGCGCGTCGCGCCAGCACAGCCGCGCGGCCGGCACCGACACCTCCACGCTGCCCGGCAGCACCGACGAGAACTCGTACTTGCCGTCTGCAACGATACAACGAACGACGCGCTCGATCCATACACATATAAGGGCGGCATCTTTCAGCAAACATTGCATACTTTTTTTATTATACTGATAAAAAATAATGTACGTGTCTGTACTAGATACACTTTCACATTCATAAGTATTGTTTTATATTTTTTTTTTTTGTGCCAATATCATCAGTTATGCATACCAATCTGATAACAATATGTCATACAACGCAGCAGACAGAGGTGAAAACTTCATCTATCGGTTCGTCTCGCTCCCTCCCGGCCGACTTTACCCGAACGAATGTTACAGAGCCGACCGTTATCGCTCAGACTGAACGAGCTGAGAAGAAGACTGACCGACGACGGTGGTGGTGAGCGGCTGGCCCACGTAGCCGCCGTCGGGCGAGAGCGGCCGCAGCGTGACGGTGAGGCCGGCGCAGTCGGCCGCGCGTTGGCAGACCACGGCGCCCGACAGCCGGCCCTTCAGCTGCGAGAACGACACGCCCTCCACCGCCGCCTTGCCCACCGACACCTTGCGGCTCACCGGGTAGAACCTGGGAACGACCAGCGCTGTCACATACCACATAACAAATCGGGTTTGCCCGCAAAATAATAGATTTGTCACCAAAATATTGTTCCTGATAAAATGATATGCCTAGCATGGTCACCATTTGCTGCGACGTTAACTTTAGTTCTAATGACAATGGTAAGCCACACAGAAAAGAACACAATAATAATTATTGAACTGGAAAATTTAATCGATACATAGATTTGTGGTCTATGGCAGTGTTCCGCAAAGTGTGTGCCGCGGTCATTAGTTGGGTACTTCTCAGTAGTACTTCTGATCCGGAGAGGAAACATATGGTTATATCAGAAAGCTAAATAGACGGATGGAAGAAAAATTCTTACACAAATAAAAACTGATTTTTCATTTATGGCGTACTTCCAAAAATATTCGTTTTCCTAGATGTACATTAAACGCAAAAAGTTTGCGGAACACTGGTCTATGGTCACATTTTCTCTTTAGTTCTAGTAATGTCTCTGTGCAATGTAATATTTTCTATATCGGTTTTCATCCGTGGACAATAAATTGTATTTCGAAGCATACTTGATTTTTCTTAAGTCCTACCAACAATAACAAAAACTATATGCTAGGTGAGTAAACAAGAGTGGAACTACCCATAATTACTAAAGCTTAAAAGACTCTGCTCACCTAGCATTAACCCAGCTTTAGACATCCAGATTCCATATCCAGAAAGTTAACCAAAACACATAACATACAAATTTTTGCACTGAATACACTGATCCCTCGTTATTCGCGAATTCGATCATTCGCGGTAACTATTTTAACGACCTAAACTCGTTATCTGCGAACAAAGACTCGCGAATGAACACGTCGCAATACGGGGAATCCCCGTACCGTACCCGAGCGAGCGGCAAATCATAATAGCTCGACTATGACTCATAACGTTCAGTAGCTTTGTTTTGTGTTTTCGAATTGCACGTGTTGTATATATAATATTACGTTAATTATATAATATCACGTCTATTCAAAAACGATCGAAAAACGTGTTAGAGACTAAATTATAATAAAAATTGTAATTTAGTCTCCAAATTAATCCAAACCTTTTTCCTCAGATTCAAGACGAGATATTCTCGTCTTGAATCTGAGGAAGGTACGTCATCCGTAGGACACGCATTTGGGATTAATGAGTCAACTTTTTAAAGCCAAAGAGTTTAAAAATTGTCTAATGCCATCTTTATATGTACCTACATTATGAGCAAATAAAATAATATTGATTGAATTAATACTCATTGAATCAGTTTTTTTATCACTTTGTACATCCTGACTTTCCTAGATAGATAAGCGCGAGTGATACTCACTGCAAGCCGTCCCGTTGTTCCTGCTCGCTGACGTCCACCTTGGCCGTATACACCCCCGGAGGTAAGAATATGCACCAATTGCCTGCAAGGAAACACAATTTGCTAAATTTGTAGTATATTTAATTGTGATTTAAACATTACTATATTTCACACGGCAAAGATGCCACGACAGCGCATTCTAATTTAGATATAATTTAAGAAAGAAAAAATATTAATATAAATTTCGAAACTATTGAATCGATTAAGGCAGAGGTTCCCAACCGGTGGTCCGTGGACCACCAGTGGTCCGTGAGAGGTAAATTATAGTCCGTGATACAAACTTATAATGAAAGAGATTGAACATTATTATACAAAATACTCAAATCTCGAGTTATAGAATAATGGAGTTATATGACAGTTGTAGTAGTTGTAGTAGTGGACCCTACACGCAACAAAAACCGCGAACTTTTTGAGTTTCTTGCCAGTTCTTCTCAAGAAGCCCCGTCGCCGGAACTGACATTTAAATTCACTTTCACATTCAAGATAGTGTGATGAAAGTGAATCTAAGCTCTGCGGATTTAGAGTAGTAATGATTTAGATACATGTTCTTATATTTAATTTGTATGACGTTTCTAAGTGCTTTATAAAGTCCAAGGAATAAAGATATTTTGATTTTGAACAAAAAAAAAGGTTGGGAACCGCTGGATGAAGGCGATCAGTCAACATGTTAATTATAGATATTATGTTCTGTTTGTTATACAAGACATCAAGGAGTCTGATAGAGTAAATGTTAGCACTTTTTGGCGGGAATTCGTTCAGTATAAGCTTGTACTTCTAATGACATTTTCTTAATTTGTTGTTCCCTGATATTATTGCTGCAAGTTGCAACCGCCATCCCGCAGTTGAGCAGCGTGCTGGAGTACTTTAAACCCCTTCGATTGAGGGGAGACAAGTGTTCCAGCAGTGGGATGAATAACACATCAGTGGGTTCACGACGAAGCTATTATTAGAGTGCAAAAAAGTAGAGAGTTCTTTGATCATAATATAAGTATATTTTAGTGCTATCGAGTCGGTCCACATAGTCGTGCAAACAGGAGTAAGATGGCGATATCGATTCTGCTGTTGACTTAAAATATATTTTAAGAACCAGAAGATTCTTGACGATATATTTCGACATATTCCTAAAGCCGGGAAAAAAACAAATTAATAATACAAAAGACGAGCTTCAAATGACTCGTATCCAGGGCCATAAAACCGTTAATAAAAAAATGAAGTAGTATTTACCGTCGTCCCCGGGCGTGACGGAGTGCACGTTGTTGTCCTCGTCCCTGGTGACGAGCACGGGCCGGGTCCCCCGCGGCGCCACGTCCCCGCACACGCGCCACCTGGCGGCCGCGGCCGTGGCCGAGCGAGTGGGCCCGCTGCTCGTCACCGAAAGCTGGACCTCCTCGAATTCGCATTGTTCTGGAAACATTGCCGTTATCTAAACACTAGCTGTTACCCGCAGCTTCGCCCGCGTGCTCGCCGCCGGGTCAGCTATGAAACACGTAATGGATAAAAAACAAAATGTTAAGCACATTTTTTTTTTGAAAGAGAGTTGAGGTACCCACATATTTTTCAAAAGAAATACCACAAATATTGCCTAGGAGTTATAAGCGAAAAAATATTTTTATAAATTTGAGCGAGGTTGCGTATATTGGAACCTTTCCAAATCGCTTGAGCAGCTTTGGTTCGGCTCGCTAAAGATGAACTAAAGTCGCTAGTACCAGAAGTTTGGTTTCGGGATTATTAAAGAATCGGAGATTTTCCCGGTTTTGATCATTATCCGTACTTCCAAATCGGCTGTGAATTGAATATGATGATATTAATGCAAGTCTGTAACACGTCCGTATAATAAAATAATAAATATTTCTAGACAATTTTATTAACACAGCGCCATCTAGTCCCAAATTAAGCGCAAAGCTTGTGTTATGGTTACTAGACAACTGATAAATGTACTTAAATACATTTTTTTTTTGTAAATACACTTAAAATACATAGAAAACACTCAGACCAAGACAAACATGTTCATGCACACAAATGTTTGTCTCGTGCGGGAATCGAACCCGCGACCTCGGAGTCAAAGTGGGCATCGCTAACCATTCGAGCACCGAGCTCGTCGTGTATGTGTTTTAGTTACCGTGCTGGAAGGCCACCGTGTAGTGTCCCGGGCGCAGGCCGGCCAGCGTGAACCGGCCGGCTCCGTCGGTAGTCCCGGCCGGCCGCCCGCCCAGCAGCACGCGTGCTCCGCGCACGCCCGCGCCGCCCGCCGCCGCCAGCGCCGCGCCCACCAGCGAGAACCCGCCCACCTGCGAACGACACACCGCGGTAACGACACCGTTTCCAGTACCTCGTCGGGGACGGGGCTATGCAAAGCGGTCACCGAATACAATGGAATATTATTTAGAATGAAACCTTCTAGAATAGTCGCCGCATACTTCGCTGCGAGCGATAATGACCCGTATGTCTACTGTACTATTACGATACTATTGGACTTCGATTTGACCTGCGATTTGGAATCTTCTTGTGAACTTCCCGTTATGAAGACCTGCAGACCAGACCTTGCGTGAATAAATCCTTGCAAGTTGTCATTGGCGTTTTACATCCAAATCTAGAACCCTAGCTCGTAACAATATCATTTATTTGCTAGAACATACAGCTATTTAGTAGATAAGATGTCATGTACAATCAGGTTACAGTATGTTCACCTTATACGAGGCATGCAAATTTTCTTTTATAAGCAATTGCGTAAATATAGATAATTTAAATATTCATTTATGTCTTTAAAATTGTTACAATTAAATTCAAATAAATATGTCAAACGTGTATGCATATAATTGTCAATGTTAAAATTTATGAGCCTAAAGACACTGACGGTCGTTAACGCGACATCTCCTTCCGTGCAGGGACCACCTTCCCTCGCAGGAACGAAGCGATCCTCGAGGGTATTATTATTTGGTTACAGTTTTCTGTGATAACCTGATACAGTGAAGTACCTTTGTAATATTCATATTTTCTAACATGTACACCCAGACAGCAATATACTTGATTTTATATCATCATCATCATCAGAACCATTTTAGTCTCCACTACAGGAGCACGACCCTCTCTCGTCGGTCCTAGACGGAAGGAGAATTTGGCCTACACTCCCCACGCTGACCAAACGGGTTGGGGAGGCCTGATCGATGTTTTACAATGTATTTCCTTAGTCGCCTTGTACGACATCATCGGGAAGAAACGGAGTGATTCTATTCTAATCTGCCGGAAACCACACGGCTTATATGTTATAAATAAAATAAATAAATTCATTGACGATGATGCTGATTTTATATGTTATAAATAAAATAACTTGACAAATTACACAGAGCAAACTAGTAGTACAAACTAGTACAATAGAGTAACTAAGCAAAGCTTGTACTAAGGGTACTAGATAACTGACAAATATATTTAATACATGTTTTTTTTTTTAATAATTTGCATAGAAATGTTAATCTTGTGCAGGAATCGAACCTACAACTTCAGAGTCAAAGGAGCCATTGTTAGCCTGGCTTAGTGATATGAAAACAATTTTATAATATTGGTGGCTTACCTCAAAAGCATTCTTAATATACAAGCTATCGTGAAGAACTGAGAAAGAGACTTTTTCCGGCTTCACATTGTAACTGACTGCCGCTTGTCCTGGAGGTGTGGACAGCACCATCAGTTTATACTCCCCGGCTGGCACCAGGCCAAACGTGAACTCCCCTGCGGTATCAGTCAGTGTGTGACAGATTGGTGACTCGGGGACGCCTTGCAGAAGGGCTGTGTTACAACCTTCTATGCGGTACTTGGGATTTTCCTGTGGACAACATAAAATAGATAGATAGATAACATTTTTATTTGTACACTGAAACACACAGAATACAGAAACTTAAAATAATTCTAATAATAAAGCAGAACTTGGAACACAACTCAAGTCCAACCGCGAGCCATCATCCAATAATATTAGAGCTCACAAATAAACCGTAGCCGCATCCCCCGCTCCGTTGTTCGGCGTGTGTTACACTGATACAAACAGGCAACAACTCAGTGTTGGACTTGCTCAGAGAGCAAAATACTCAATGTAACCTAATTATTTTTATACTGGAATAGTCCTGCTATTTGAAATATAACATGTAATAATTGTAAAATATAAGTACATACTGTAATAATATAAATTAATTAATTGTAATGACATTAATATTTTTATTTTTGGGGTGTAAGTGGTTCATCAACATCTTTGAACCAAAGCCAACTTCACCTGCACGCGGTGCACCCTGCTGACTGACAAACGAAGCTCTGACGAAAAGAGAGGTAGGGAGCGTAATTGTAAGCTACCCGACTGAGGAATGTACCTCCACCTCACAGAATACCGCAGCCAAATAACGGTTCCCTCGAGGGCTGTTGTGTTCCTGCGAGTGAGTGAGGTCATGTAACGTCGTATGTGACATACATCGTTACATGGAATGTACTTCCAATAATTGTCTTTGTACTTCCAACTGATTGCCAAAGCCATAGATTTTCGCTTTATTTTTTGATCGATGGATTGACGTGACTTGTCAGTTTTGACAGTTTCACTTGTCGACGTTTTTTCGGCGCCAGGCTGGATCCACTTGTCGACGGAAATTTGAAGAACAAAGATGGCCTATTATATAGCAATGCCATAAAATGATATTAATCTAAAAATATATTATAAATCAGCCTATATTTGGTTGATATTCATAATTATGTAACTGCGTTATTTATTGACTTATGCTGACAAGAATTTATATGTTGTTGGTTTGCTCCTGATGTGACGGATTGATAGTATAATGGGAAAAACGCCTGATGCTGGCGTTTTTTTTTATTTTCCCTAAGTTTTTTTCTCGATATTTTATTCTGGGATTCTCTCAGAAGCGTTTTTGCTGGTGTTATGGATGGATGGCTCGTTGCTACAAGCTTGGATACCGGCGTGGCGTGCTTATGGCTGCTTTAACCTAAGATACCATGTCCAGAACTATGCAGGTCGGAGTTAACCTTTATATTTATTAATTTACTTAATAGTAGAAGCGTGCAAAGAATCATAGAAAATCATAGAAAGTCATAAAGACTCATAAGGAATCATAATATTTCCTGTATTATCTAATTTGATCATATGGTAACTATAGGGTGATGACCTAAATGCAATTGTAACACCTTATGCTACTTTAGACCATCATTAGTTTTACATTCTATGCAGAGGAATAAAGCAAAGTGAACTTTCTAAGGCTTTATTTAATTTTTTCTGTCCCTCCCTGAAGATTAAAAGTTCCGTCTCCCCGCTTAATAGCTATCCGCATATTTAGGGTTGTTGGTTAGCCTTAAACCTCCTGGCGCCCGAATCACTGTGAGTATCATCTTTAGTTTATTTTCATTTTTTCTGTCCCTCCCTTCAACAATAAAAAAATTATATTACAATTGTCGCCTCTTAAAATTATATTACAATTGGCGCCTGCGAACAGGGACTTGATATAGAATGTCTATTATTTAGTCATGATTCTTTGCACTGCTATTTTGTTAGTTAGTTAATGTGTTTATTGTAACACAATGTTTATTATATTACTGGTTTATTGTACTACTTAGTTACAATAAATAACAGTTTATTTATACCCACTTTACATAAAGTAGGATTATTGTTTTGAAATCTATTTTGTTTCTTTAACAAAGCTAATATTAAAGCAAGTTGTTCTGTAGTTTTGTACCTATTATATAGACTTAAAACAATTGAATCTTACTGTAATCTTAAAGTAATAGTTAACTTTAAATAAATAGTAAATTAAATTCATAAAATACTTTAATATTGTGATAAATATTTGCTTGTTGCTATTCTGGTTGGACTTTGCATTCTTTGTTGAATACTGCTTGTTTTACAAAAATATTATTGTTGTTTAAATGTACTACTGTTTTGCTAAATGCAAGTCAAGCTTATATAAGCTATTGGATAAGGCTTTAAAGGTGAATAAACTTATTGATAAACATATTATTAAGTGAACATCATTGTGAATGATCTTTGCACACTTCAAATAATTGATATATTGCTATATTTTACAACGTTAAATACTTACGGCTTAATGCACTTTTGATGCTTTAACTTTTTCAACCGGGTTGAATAACAACTTAAATTCTTTTTTGTTTTTAAAAATTTCTCTTTATTCGCAAACATGGATAAAGGTATTCAGGTTCCATCCTTGCCTGAAGATAAGCATACTGAGTTGCTGGTGGGTTCTGCTGACAATACAGTTGTGAGTGAATTGATAGATGTTGCAGGAGTTCCTGAGACTTTTTTACCTAACAGTGTCGCACATAGTTCAATGACCCATTGTCATTCGTTTAATACCATGAATGTTTCAGTAAAAGAAAATATTAAAAAACATTTGCCTTCTATGTATAAGTTACCAGATTTGAAACGTAGTAGAATTATTTTTGACGGTAAGTCTTGCATTAGAAAATTTATAATGCAGATTGAAGAATACTTTTTATTTAAAAACTTTGATGAACATTTTCTTGTGGCTTCGTTCACTGACCTTTTGTCAGGTAGTGCGCTTAAGTGGTTCCGTGCTGTTCGTGTACCAATGTCTAGCTGGCAGGATTTGAAAATAGCTTTATTGAAACAATTTGATAAAGTAGACTATGATTACTTTTTGGAAAATGAACTTCGTACTAGGAAACAAAAATATTCTGAGTCGCTTCCAGATTTTATTATTGGTATTAGAGATATCGCTAGTCGGTTGGCTATTCCACTTCCAGAAGTTACTTTAATTCAAATTATTAAGCATAACATGTTGAACATTTACACACCTTTTATATTTGGTAAACAGATAGTTTCTGTTACTGATTTTCTTTGTCTTAGTCGGGAATTAGAAGTTTTTGTTAACCGTACACCCCCTAAATATATAAAACCTTTGAAAAATTTTGCTGAAATCAGTGCTAACAATGATAGTAAGCGTATAGTTTGTTTAAAATGTCAGTCCCTTGGACATGTTTATAAAAGTTGTACCAAATTCCCTGGCGTTGTTTGTTTTAAATGTCATAAAGTTGGTGTCACTTCTGCAAATTGTGATGTGTGTAATGCGGGTAACGGTACCAGTTCAAAAAACTGATTAGGAACCATCGAGCACTGGTTTCTAAGAAAACTGAACGTGTCTCGATGTTGAAAAAAATCAAGCTTTGCACCGGATGCCGATACTATTGAACGTGAACGTAGCGATTTGTTGAATTATTTAAAATTATTTTCTCAGAACATTAATTCAGCTCCTGTTTTGTTTGTGAAGAATAAAGATACTAGGCCCTTTTTGGAATTTACAATTAATACTTATATTTTTTCTGGATTGTTAGACAGTGGTTCTACAATTAGTGTTTTGGGTGCTGATAAACATTTAGATTTTTTGAATTTGGGTTTTCAAATGAAACCTTGTGATAGCTCCGCTAACACGGCTGATGGTACCTCAAGTAGGATCGTTGGTTCTATGGTGTTGCCAGTTACTTGTGATGCCATTACTAAAAATATAGAATTCTTAATAATACCTTCATTTAAGTCTCCTATTATATTAGGATTTGATTTTTGGTTAACTTTTTTATATATATAGAATATTATTTATAAACGTACGGAAGAAGCCTTAGTTTCTGCTCCAGTTTTGCATTGCCCTAATTTTGAAAAACCTTTCTTTCTTCATTGCGATGCTAGTTCCGTTGGAATTGGTAGTGTATTATGTCAGGAAGATGAAAATTCTGATCAACATCCTGTAGCTTATTATTCTAGATCTCTTAGTAAGTGTGAAAGAAATTATAGTACCACGGAAAGAGAACTATTATCCATTTTAGATTCTATTGAACATTTTAGACCTTATATTGAAGGAATGAAGTTTACCGTTGTAACTGATCATGCTTGTTTAACTTGGTTATTAAAACTTAATAATCCTACTGGTCGTTTGGCACGTTGGGCAGCTAGGATATCCCAATTTACTATTGATATAAAATATAAAAAAGGTTCTTTACATTTAGTTCCTGATTGTTTATCTCGTATAAATATTTCTGCTATAGATACTCCTAGTAGTAATATAATTTCCCCCGATGAAGATATCGATGACCCATGGTATAAAAGAATTTTTGTTGAATGCCAAAGGTTTCCTACTAAATATAAAAATTATAAAGTAGAGAATCAAACCTTGTATAGATTTTGTAAAAATAAATTTGACTCTTTTAGTCGTTTGAATTGGAAAATAGTTATTCCAAAAGAACATATCATCAATACTATTAAATCTAATCATGATGATATTAATCCTGGTCATTTAGGAATTCATAAAACTATAAAGAAATTAAAACAACATTATTTTTGGATTGGAATGTTTAATGATGTACTTAAATATGTAAACTCTTGTGATACTTGTAAGGCTTATGAGTCTTCTACTAATCCTCCTCAAGTAATTATGGTTAATCCTAAAAAAGTTGATAGGCCTATGCTTATGCTTTCTATTGATATAGTTGGTCCTTTCCCTAAAGCTTATTCAGGTCACAGATTCTTACTTACTGTGTTAAATGTTTTCACTAAATATTGTTGGATTTTCCCTATGATAAATGCTACTACTAATGTAATTTGTAAACTTTTGGAAAAGGAAATATTTCTCAAGTTCGGTACTCCTAAAATATTTGTTTGTGATAATGGTTCCCAATTTACTGCTTCTCATTTTGTAACGTTTCTGAAAGGATATAATATAGATAAAATATTTTATAATGCACTATTTAGTCCACAAAACAATCCTATAGAACGGTATCACAAAACTTTAGAAACCTGTATAGCCTGTTTTGTTAAAGATGATCATAGAACGTGGTCTAAGTTTTTACCTCATGTTCAACTAGCTTTGAACAATAGTGTGAATCTTGCTACGGATTTCACACCTAATTTCTTAATGTTCGGTAGAGAATTTATTTTTGATGCTTCATTGCACCGTTTTAGTAATATTGATAATTTAGATGAATTGGAACTGGGAGATAGAAGTGAATTTGCTACTTCACTTAATTCTCTTAGTGAAATATTTGTTAGGGTTCAATCCTCTTTGTTAAAATCTTATAAGCGTAATGCTTCTCATTATAACAAGGTCTCATTATAACATCCTTTGCTGTGAATGATATTGTGTGGAGAAGGAGTTTTGTGAAGTCTAATGCTCCTGTTTTCTTTTCTGCTAAACTTGCACCTAAGTTTCTTAAATGTAAAGTTATTTCTAAAGTTTCCCCTAATGTTTACCTTCTGGAGGACCTGGACAAAGGTACCACAGGTCGCTACCATGTTAAGGATATAATTAAATATTAAAATACTTAGTTTTTGATATTACAGGCTTTGGTCTTGGTTTTGTTAGCGGTGAGGATTTTTCGTCTATGATAGAATGATGTATGACAGGATAATGACGATTTGAAAGAAGGATGTAAGCAAGGACAATTTCTTAACTTCTATATAGAAGCAAGAACTGAAACTGTCTAAAAGACTTAACTTAGGTTTTTCTGAATTTATTAAGTTTTAATAAATTTACATATTGGCTTAATTCTAAATCTACCTTTAATAACTTTCAACATGCTTTGACTTCGCAAAAACATATTTCAACATATTCACATCATTGGATCTTATTCTTTTTTGTTTTATTGCCACATTATTTGATAATCACTTTATTCTTGTGTTATCAATTATTGTGATAATTATTTTTGGGTGATATTATGATTTTACCTGATATTGTTTGCTTTCTCTTTTGTATTTGGTGTATTGTGTATATAAATATCTTTTGTATTTTGTGTACAAACATTTTTGCTTTTTATGTCATTTATATACCAATGTTTTTCATGTATACTTGTGTACATTTATGTGTTGTATAGGCTAAGCCTTGGATTTGAGAGAAACTACCTAATTGGTATTGTATTCTCGACCTTTTATGAGACCTTTGTGTTTCTTTGGTTTCTACTTACCACATTCTGGTGTAGAAAATTATACTTTTGTTTTGAAGGAGTCTATCGCCTTGTTACTCTGGATTTTATTGTGATTTCTATCACTTGTGGTGAAGAAATTCACAACTTTTTTACGCATTTGTGCCCGGAAAGTCGGTGGAGATGAGCAGATCACATTTGTTGGTCTTTTTACGCATTTGTGCCCGGAAAGTCAGTGGAGTTGTGCCGATCACATTTGTTGGTCTTTTTACGCATTTGTGCCCGGAAAGTCGGTGGAGTTGAGCCGATCACATTTGTTGGTCTTTTTTTACGCATTTGTGCCCGGAAAGTCGGTGGAGTTGTGCCGATCGCATTTGTTGGTCCTTTTTTACGCATTTGTGCCCGGAAAGTCGGTGGAGTTGTGCCGATCACATTTGTTGGTCTTTTTTACAGCTTTTGTGCCCGGAAAGTTGGTGGAGTTATGCCGATCACAAAACAGCTGATTTCTTTCTCGACTATTGCAGTCATGGACGTTTTTATTTACTTGGCATTTTTGTTGCTGATGTTGTTTCAGGAGTTCAGAGTTGGATGGAGTATGAGTCGGTGGCGTAGGAGCCCAACCGCACTTAAGTAAATAGTTTGGTTTAGGTGGTAAGAGACAGTAGCGTTGGTGCTTAACTGTTCTCTAGGGTTGTCGAAAATGGATTGAATTTCTTTAGGGTTGTCACACTTTTTGTTAGACTTTTATAGATGTTGTTTTTAATTCGAATTGTCAACTTTATGTTGAATTTTATTTGTTTATTTTTCTTTTTGATGGATTGTTATAGGAGTTTGGAGTCGGTGGCTATAGGGCCTAACCGCACTTTTGTATTGAGGTTTCAGCTGGATTTACGAATCGGCAAGTTATTCAACTTAGCTGCATTCTGGAGTTGTGTGTCAGATGGCTATTGTTTCCTTTGGTGTTGGGAGATGTTAATTTTTCTTTGGTGTTAGGAGATTGGTTAAGGGTTTTCTTTTCCTTTTTGGGTTGTTCTTCAATAAAGGAAGTTTTCTTTCTTTTATTTTTTATGGGAAGGGATGTGATGTAACGTCGTATGTGACATACATCGTTACATGGAATGTACTTCCAATAATTGTCTTTGTACTTCCAACTGATTGCCAAAGCCATAGATTTTCGCTTTATTTTTTGATCGATGGATTGACGTGACTTGTCAGTTTTGACAGTTTCACTTGTCGACGTTTTTTCGGCGCCAGGCTGGATCCACTTGTCGACGGAAATTTGAAGAACAAAGATGGCCTATTATATAGCAATGCCATAAAATGATATTAATCTAAAAATATATTATAAAACAGCCTATATTTGGTTGATATTCATAATTATGTAACTGCGTTATTCATTGACTTATGCTGACAAGAATTTATATGTTGTTGGTTTGCTCCTGATGTGACGGATTGATAGTATAATGGGAAAAACGCCTGATGCTGGCGTTTTTTTTATTTTCCCTAAGTTTTTTTCTCGATGTTTTATTCTGGGATTCTCTCAGAAGCGTTTTTGCTGGTGTTATGGATGGATGGCTCGTTGCTACAAGCTTGGATACCGGCGTGGCGTGCTTATGGCTGCTTTAACCTAAGATACCATGTCCAGAACTACGCAGGTCGGAGTTAACCTTTATATTTATTAGTTTACTTAATAGTAGAAGCGTGCAAAGAATCATAGAAAATCATAGAAAGTCATAAAGACTCATAAGGAATCATAATATTTCCTGTATTATCTAATTTGATCATATGATAACTATAGGGTGATGACCTAAATGCAATTGTAACACCTTATGCTACTTTAGACCATCATTAGTTTTACATTCTATGCAGAGGAATAAAGCAAAGTGAACTTCCTAAGGCTTTATTTAATTTTTTCTGTCCCTCCCTGAAGATTAAAAGTCTCCCCGCTTAATAGCTATCCGCATATTTAGGGTTGTTGGTTAGCCTTAAACCTCCTGGCGCCCGAATCACTGTGAGTATCATCTTTAGTTTATTTTCATTTTTTCTGTCCCTCCCTTCAACAATAAAAAAATTATATTACAATTGTCGCCTCTTAAAATTATATTACAGTCACCAGAAAGGAAGGAGATGCGATGGCAGCGGGGGTGGCGGCGCGCGAGTGATATTTTATGTTGCGAGCGGTTATATGGCTACGGTAACCTCTTCACATCAGGCGGGCCGTATGCTTGTCTGCCACCCGACGTAATATAGAAAAAAAAAAAAAAAAAAAAACATTAATGATATTTTGTGTTATATCACACCCCGGCGACTCCATACAGATGTCGCGTCGTTTACTACAACATAAACAATGACGTTTGTGCAGAGCGTGAATGAGCATGTGTGCGTGCGGCGCCATACAAACTGTTCCAGATTTGTCTCTAATTCATTAAATTAACTACTAGGTCAATCTCATTTTCTCAAACTTTTTTTTACCACCACCATGACGAACAAGCATATGGTCCGTCTGATGCAAATTGTTTGGCGCTGCATGCATACCAGCCCTCAGGTCATTCACCTACTGCACAAATGTTATTGTTTATGTAATTGTGAACAACACAATATTTGTATGGAGCGAATGGAGTGGCCGAAGTGTGGCTCGATACTGCATATTGTATCTAGTACAGAAATAATTTAATAAAATGCCTTATAACAAACAAACCTCTTTAGAATACAGTAGCACGTACAGGCCGCTGATGGGCTCGCCAAACGACGTGATCGAGCCTTTCACATCGTAGCCCTTGACCGCAAGGACACCCACTGGCAGAGCAGTGTTCCCTTCTTTCACTTGAACTACTGCTTGAGCAGGCTCCAATTTCCATCTAGTGCAAAAATTATATTGAGGTGTCAAACCAGTGCTGAGGTTCAGAGCTTCAATATCAAAGGGTCAAAAAACAGTTCAGCTACAATTTAGGGTCCATCGTGTTTTTATCCGTTTAGAATTCTTCTAGTTTCTAAAGCAGGGATTAAATATGCCAGCATATAAATATTTTCTGGACAATTTTACATAGCGCCATCTAGTACCAAATTAAGCGTAAGGCTTGTACTATGGGTACTAGACAACTGATAAATTTACTTAAATAATTTCTTTTTTTTGTAAATACATACTTATAATACATAGAAAATACCTAGACCAAGACAAACAGACATGTTCATGCACACAAATGTTTGTCTTGTGCGGGAATCGAACCCGCGTCCTCAGAGTCAAAGTGGCCATTGCTAACCATCGAGCTCGTCAAAGCATAGGATTTTGTGGGGATAATAAAAGCGATTAAAGATGACAAACTAGTTTCGACCAATAAGAACTAACCTACAGAGGAGATAAAATACATTTTCTGCTTTCGCATGCCTAGATCTCATCACTGTATTGTTCATAGCTGCTACTTTAGAAGAGCACCAATGATGTATAAACACTATAGATATGCCACAAGCGTCAAAAACGTACACCCGAAAAGTGAACCAATTGTCTTACCTCACAATTAGTTTGCACAAGCAAGGGGAGGAAAGGCATGTTTGTTACAATTCATTGAAATAGGCAAAATTAACGTCTTCTGTGTTTACAAAAATGCATAATCTATATTGATAAAGTAAATAAAGCCCAATGGATCACATATCATAAATTTGTTTTAAACAAAATATGAAAAGTGTTTTAATTTAACTGTGGAAGTACTTCCACCTCACAGAATACTGCAGTCAAATAACATACTGTTCTTTACATATAAGAGAATATACATAATATAACTGGTGGATGTTTCTCAGAGCAACCCTGCACCACATCTTTATTTGTTGCGTTCCTATGAGTGAGGTCACCAGGAAGGAAGGAGTGCATACAATGACAGCAGGGGTGACAGTGTATGAGCAATATGTCACATTGCAAGTGTTTCACATGGCTGCAGTAACTTCGTAATGTTCAGTAACACTTCACATCAGACAGATTGTATGCTTGTCTGCCTCCGATGAAGTATAAAAAAAATATTTTAAAGAAGCCCCTCTTTAAAATATTTTTTTTATACTTAGTCGGTACTTGCCACCGACATAAATCCATATGGGTGGAGCCGCAGGCATAGGTAGTATATAAATAGGTAAGTATTTAAAGCAATAAGACCACAAACCTTGGATGAGATGCCTTCACTATATATTTTCCTGGTATAACTGGTGTAAAGTGGAAATCGCCACCAACGGTAGTAACTGTATTCCTCACTTCACCATTCCCATCCACCAGCTGCACTGAAATACCACCAGGACCCTGCTTCTGACCTGCTGTGATCACCCTTCCTGTTATTCCAAAACCATTGAAAGAAAAGTTGATATCCTTGCTGGAGGAACACTGATCAGTAGTGCCATCAATTGATAATTCCACTTCCGAAGGCTCGAAACTCCACCCAGCTGGAGGATGGACCTTCAGGATGTAGTCACCTTTCTCGTAAAGTGGCAGAAAGTAATAGCCATTTGTAGGAGCACACTCAGTCTTCTCCTTGAGACTTCCTGACTTGGTGTACCTATAATATAATAATAATAATAATCAAATGACTGGGCTTGACCTGTGATTAAAAAGAGATACATAATAATAATAAATATTCCTGAACAAATTACACAACACCAACTAGACCTAAACTAAGCAAACTAAGGATCTAGTAGCATAGGCTATAACCGATAAATGTAATCAAATGTACATAAACAACAATAATTTTATTTGTAATATATATAGCAAAATACCTATATAAATAATACGAATTGCATAACGGATTATAGAAATAATCATTGTAACAAGTCAACAATTATCACTGTAAAAAATTAATTAGGTTAAAAAAGATTTTTAGGTTAACTTACAGGCCTATCTCAATTTTTGAGAAATCCAAACTGACATGACTTTTCACAAATCCACCACAACCTAGTATATCATTAGCGGTACAGTTTGATATTAATAGTAATAAATATGTCAATATTATTAAATTGCCGATATTTTTGTTAATCACAGCCATTTTACTTGACTGACTGACTGTGGTTTAATGTTGCCACCCTCTGACTTGCATTTTACTTAATTCAATTTATTCAATTCAATTCTTCTTTATGGTGATCCTGTCATGTTCTCGCCTCGCGTTCTCGAGGTGCTCGATCATTCGTGTTGTGCTTGTGATTGTAAATCCACCCAAGCGATTAGCGCGCTATTAAAAAAATAAGTGAACGCACGCGCGTATACGGAACGACATTAACGACAATGCAGGGATATTGAGGCCGCATTTAAGAGAAGTAGCAGGCTAGCTGCAAATCAAGCCTAAATTAAATAAATAAAATGTGATCATTTTATACGTAAATGTTTGTAGTTTTGGCTTACCCCGCTTTTGGTCAAGCCACAGTATATATATATATATATATATATATATATATGTTTTTATACTATTGATATTGTAATTCAATAAAAATTAAACTTATAAATTGTAATTTAAAAATAAATATATGTATAATATAAATTTGCATGCCGATTGTAGGCGCAACACGCTTGCGCAATATAATTTATAAAATATCTTTTTATTACCGTGTCTGCCGCAAATAAATATTTTCATTTCATTTCATTTCCCCCATAAAAATCCAGGTCATTCAGATTATGTATAATTTTACGAGCTAGGGTTCTAGATTTGGATGTAAAACGCCAATGACAATTTCCAAGGATTTATTCACGCAGGTCTGGTCTGCAGGTCTTCACAACACGAAGTCCACACGAAGATTCCAAATCGCAGGTCAAATCGAAGTCCAATAGTATCGCTAAGGTCGTAGGTTATCACTTGTCTCGCAGGTAGATTCGCTCGAAGTTTACTCTTCCGAAGTTCCCGAAAGTTCCTGAATGTACTTCCCTTCGGTAGACATCGTAATGTCTCACGAACATTTTCATGTCATAGTGTTATGAACCTTATGACCGTAGACATACGGGTCATTATTGCTTGCAGCGAAGTATGCGGCGACTATTCTAGAAGGTTTCATTCTAGATGATTCGCGACAGGACCGCGACAATAATATAATAATAGAACTCGATAGCGTCGTTGCGTGTCAGTCTGCGAACACGCAACTTTAGCAATGTCAACCGTAGCCTGTCCATGGACGTGTTTATTGATCTCGAATTCCTCCGTGCTTCGGAGGACACGTTAAGCCGTCGGTCCCGGCTGTCGTCATGAGACAATTCAGCGGCCTTTACGCGGCTTGAAAACACTGACCTCGGCTAACGCGCAGTTGAGCAGCGCACTGGAGTATTCTATAAACCCCTACGATTGACGATGACGAGCTCGGTGGTCGAATGGTTAGCAATGGCCACTTTGACTCCGAGGTTATGGATTCGATCCCCGCACAAGACAAATATTTGTGTGCATGAATATGTCTGTTTGTCTTGGTCTGGGTGTTTGCTATGTATTATAATGAATGTATTTACAAAAAATGTATTTAAGCTATCTAGTTTCGTTTAGTTAGGGAATTCCCGGGAATACGCACTTTTTCGTACCCGGGGATGGTTTGGATGATTCCCGGTCGTCCCGGGATCCAAATGTTGTCAGTGAAGCCTACGTCAACGGAAAGTGAGTGGGTTTTCTCCATTGCGGGAAATTTTGTTACGAAAGCACGAAGTAGACTATCCGACAAATCTTTAAATGCAATGGTCTTTTTGATAAATAAGAGAGTCAATTGTGATTTCGTTTTATGTTGTGTTGTTGCTGGTGTTCCTAAGAACGACAGCGATTCTGATCTCTGTGTTGTACCTATTTAGTTAATGTGCCTTTTATTTGTTTGTGCCTATTAAGGTTAAATAGCTAGATTAGCTAGATAATTAGATAAGATAAGGAAATGTTTTGTTTTATATATTTTCATTTAGCAGTAAATAATAATGATTAACTTGACTTTTTTTTATTGACTGCCAAACATGCAAATTAAGAGTTTATAAACGTTTGTTGATTGATTGGATTTTGTCACCTAATAAATTATCTTGCTGTAAAATGCACCACCAAAACCTTTTTCATTTAAAATTATCTCTATTCCCGGGAATGAGAAAAATAATTCCCGATTCCCGGGAACCGAAAAAGGCCGGGAACGCGAAAACCCTAGTACCCATAGTACAAGCTTTGCTCAGTTTGGGACTAGATGGCAGTGTGTAAATTGTCCAGGAATATTTATTTATTATTACTATTATTATTTATTGAGGGGAGACTCATATCCCAGCAGTGGGATGAATAAGGGTTAATGAATAATAGAACACACAATGCGGACAGTGATTCAGTGCTTTTATTCAAAATGGTGCCAATGCAATCATAAATAATAACCATACAAAAACAAGGTTTGTATATCGTAGATATTTAGTAATACAGAAACAAAAATAGGCTTAATATACATTTCCTAAATTACAGCACACATCTCAAAAAGCGGCTCATGTGGCAACAGTTGCTTTAGCCTTATTTTGTATTGGAAGGAACAGCTTAAACTCAGCGGGCAACTCATCCTCTGAATACAATCTGTCGGAGAAATATACTCGTCTTATTCGACAGTTGGCATGTATCTGCACTCGTAGGGTTTCAACATAATTTGTTCCGTAAGCTCTACGAGTGAAGTCTGCTAAATTGAACTGAATTTGATTCCACCCTTCATCAAGTCTCATGGGCATAGTGCAGATGAATGGTTTGACTCTAGTTGTTGATTGGTAATTGCTTGCTCTAAATCTCCTTCTCACATTTTTGTCATCCAATACCTGCGAAAACATAGTAATGAGTTTATTTTGTTAGATATAGTTTATTAAACATTTTAGGTACTAAATAAGCTTATCCTACTATCCTATTTTAATATAAATAAAAAAATTGTTTTCTGTAAAGTTGGTTTACGGATGATAATTTTACATGATAACGTCATAAGAAAACATCGGCCATCACATGGAAAATCGAAGTTTGTACTTGTAACTCTGCTTTTACTAAAGAAACACTCATTTAGTTTAGTCTAGCTCCATGCTAGTCCCAATATACCGCATACACTCTCACAAAAAGCATTAGTGATAAGAATAGAAAAAAAAGACAGGAACGGAGAGAACTAGTAGTGACGTACAAGCGAAGAATGCATATAATTTTTAAAAAAACAAGAGAAATTTGTAGGTCAGGAGATTAACTATTATTACTGGAGTCTCCTGGGCAATCCGGAGGGTTGGGAACCCTAATTCCAAGTCATACCAGTTTATATACCATGTGCGTTATATAAAACTATGGGTTTATTGTTTTAAAAAATATTATAGGTTATAACAAAACTTCAGTAATAAAATTAGGTCACTGCTACACTGAAATGGTACAATTGCATAACAATTCTGTACTTACCTGAACTTCGAAAGTGAAGTACTTTTTGAGATTTTTTATTATCATCACCAGAAACGGCAGCTTGATGCCAAGGGTCTTTTTAGGATCCGCAGGGCATGTAATGTACGTCGTGCTTACATTTGTACCGACTATTTCTAATACTAGACTTTGTATGTCGTTGTCAGTTATCCTCTTTATGTGCCCATTGCGAACCTTCTTATCCCAAATTTGCAAAGGCTTGCTGCCTATACTGTAAAGAATGGACAGAAAACCGGACTGAAAGGTATTCTTAAACATTTTCTGTTTGCTTTCTGGTAACTACGGTGAATCCTTACATTTATCTCACGACTAAATAAAATGTTTAATCAATAAAAGATAATAGTTTATATGTTGCATTGCAACATGAAAGAATGACAGTAAACACAAACACAAAAATTTTGAAGCTATCCATTGGATAATTTGACATTTGATAACAACAGAAAGTTGCCATAGCGACATTTTTTATTAAATAGTTTTACGGCCCTAGAGTGATTGGAAGCCACACAAAGGAATATTTTTTTTTTTACGTCGGATGGTAAACTAGCTTAAAACCCGTCTGCTAATGTGAAGCGGTTACCGTAGCCATATAAATGCTCGTAACACGAAATACCGCAAGCGCGGCACTCCCGCCGCCAACGCAGAAACTCCTTTCTGGTAACCTCACTCACTCGCAGGAACACAACAATTCTCAAGGGAATTGGTATTCTGTGACGTGGAGGTACATCCCCAGTTGGGAGCTTACAAAATACGCTATATACTAACTTAATGTTTGTGATGTCTAAAAACAACACAATATATTTTATATATTGTGTTGTTTTAGGTCGCTCACTGGACCTGCTGCATGAGATAATGCTTTTTTAATTTTGCACAAATAAGCTTGGTAATTCCATAAAAAGTATGGCCATGCCATGCCTCTTTGTGTCGATGTTATAAAGAATTTTTGATAAAACCACTAGCAGGAAAACCAGCTTTTCAAATGCGGTCTCTACATACCTTGTTTCCAAGGCCGTAAAGCTGTATGATTAAAAAAAAAGTCAAAATCAGTGTGACCAGATTTAATATTTTTATACTTTGTTAGTATAATTTGTTGTAGAGATTTTTTCGAACAACGGTATTAGTAGAAGGTACATTGTCGAAAGTCAGTATTTTTGAGCATATTTTGGATAAGAAATACAAATATAAATATAGTGACACCGTAAGCAATCATTGTCGCGAAAGTTGCGAACATCAATGTTCGCAACGTTCGTGACAAAGGAATTTTCCGAATTTAGTCTACATTTTATTTAGGAATGCAGGATCAGTTAGACAACAGATCGACTCATTCGTAAAATGAAGTCCGATCTGTGTTATTGTTCACTTTCGTGCGTTTTAATGGGAAGCTAATGTCCGATTGACCGCTCGGCATCAAAATCATCCCACTGCTGGGATACGCATCTCCCCTCAATCAAAGGTGTTTAGAGCATACTCCACCACACTGCTCAACTACGGATTGGCGGAGGCTAGTGTTTTCAAGCCGCCCAAAAATTGGCATTTAACTTGGCTTAACGAATGTCGTCCTGGGACCGACAGATTAACGTGCTTTTCGAAGCACGGAGGAGCTCGAAATAAATAAATCCAGGTGGGTTAATTATCAAATATCGATTAAATAAATAAAAATTAGAATCAAATAATGTTATTTATCTAGCTTACACGTTTTGTTTTGTTTTGTTAACTCTATTCTACGGATGAGTATAATAAGATTGGGGTGTAACTCGTTCATCAACACCTCTGAACCAAAGCCAACTGCCAACAAAAAAAAGGGTACGATGCGTATGAGATATATGAACATGAATTCATAGCCCCGATACAGGCGGCAAAAGATAAAAAGATCCTGAAATTGCTGATCATTATCGCATATAATAAAAACTATTTCGACTCGATGAACATAGTAGCGCCCACGCAAACTCGTCCAACGAACAACAACTAACAAATTATTACGAATAGTTACTATAATTTGATATTACCTACGTATTTGTATATTATACTAGGTCGCACGCACAGTAGTTCATCAACATTTTTGAACCAAAGCCAACTTCACCTACAAACGGTGCACCCTGCTGACTGACAAACGAGGCTCTGGCGAAAAGAGAGGTAGTGAGCGTAATTATAAGCTACCAGACTGGAGAATGTACCTCCACCTCACAGAATACCGCAGCCAAATAACAAATCCCTTGAGGGTTGTTGTGTTCCTGCGAGTGAGTGAGGTCACCAGAAAGGTGGAAAGGTCAGCGGGGGTGGCGGCGGCGCGAGAGCGATACTTTATGTTGCGAGCGTTAATATCAGGCACATCAGGCGGGCCGGTTGCTTGTCTGCAATCCGACGTATATTAAAAAAAAAGACTCGACGTGCCGTGAAATTATTGTTGGACTAGCTGTTGCCCGCGACTTCGTCCGCGTGAATATCAGTTATCATGGTAAGACCATAGGAAGTTTACGCAGCGCACGCAACGTAAGCCCTCAAAAGAAATATTTTTTTCCCAATTTTCATTGGTGCTCCGCTGCTATTATAAGCGTGATGTTATATAGTCTATAGCCTTCCTTGAAATATATACAGACAAAAACAGACCAAAGAAACAAAAAAAAAAATGGATTAGCATTTTTAAGATTGAAGCAAGATTTTAACTCTACGAAATGATTGTTTTGAATACAATTCTAACATTTAAACACGTCAAGAATATCTGTATTTTCATTGATATATTGCCATTTGTTTATTTTGTGGTACATTTTAATATTTTTAGAGTGTCTCGGTATTTTCGTAAAATTTAATTTGGTCACACTGGTCAAAATCAAAATCAGCGATCGAGCGACAAGCAAGCAAGAAACGAAGTGAAGGCAACCAATTTACGAAATAGAAAAGATCAAGGCAATTTGCATCGCAAAGTATTTTTTGTAAACTTTTATTGTATGTACCGTCGATTTTTCATATTGCAAAGAAATTAGTTGTAACAATCAGTAATTATAAGATAATGGACATTTGTTTATGTTTCTGATCGCGTGATTGAAGTGATAAAGTGTAAATCATGGAAACGTCATCGAAAAGGTAAGAATGTACAATAAATTATTAAAAAGTACAATAAATCGCATACCTGTCTGTATTAATTGATACAGTAATACATAAAATCGCACTAAGCGATTACGTTCATGATAATGCGAAAGAATCCAGTTCGACTATGTAATCAGTTTTCGCCGATGACTAGGTAACCGGACAAAAAGATTCAATATTATGTGCTTCAGAAATATATCACGGATTTCATAACTAATAAATATGTGTACGTGTTTTAATAATGTAACACGTGCTCTTTTTTGAGACAATATACTACCTGTCATGCTTCTCTGTTTCGTTTTTGAAAAAAGAATATCATTGATGAATTTATAGCAATGACAGGTGACACAAAATATAAGGAGTTAAGTAGTTTGACTACACTTGATCCTTGAAATTAATGCCTACTCATAGCACAGTTGGTTCCCAACTTAGAGTACAAAGATAATTGACAACATTTCTATCTACCTTCTAAGTTGAAACCGATTTCCATCAAATATTTTGATACCAAAAATACCACATGGGTTGAAGTTATTGCCAAACATCTTTAGTTGTGTCAGTAGAGCTTCAGGGTTTCTACTTTCTTTAGACAGAGGACTTATTTTAGCTTTCTGGAGACAGAGGCGAGATACCCACACCTTATTCAAAGGAAATAGCGGATCGAGCCTCACCTACTTTGCTTTTTCAACAATTTATGTTTTTAATACCTCGTGCATATTTACTTCTCAGCTTAGTTAACTTTGTATACAACCTAATTCTGTAATTTAAGAATGCCCATTTTCTAATTCTTTGCCACCATCAAATGTTCACCTAGCAATAAATCAAAACAAAAATTTGCTGCCAATTTAAATTAAAACATATCTTGCAACTGATTATTACTACTACTTTCTACTCAATGCTGTACCTACATATTCTACAGACTTCATAGTTTCGATTGGTATATATCTAGTTTGATTAGTAAGCAGTTAAGTGTAATTAAATTATATGTTAAAAAAATAATCTTAAGCTACAAGTATATTACATCCTTCTATTGGTTTCCTAATACTATATGTGAATGTATGTGAGGATGTATGTATCCGTGGATGTATGTTACTCTTTCATGGGTAAATGACAGAAAGGATTTAGATAAAATTTGGGAAACATATAATTTAGTTAATCCAAAACATATTCGTTTTGGATTAACACGTAGGATACTTTTTATTTGTATACGGTGTCCATGTGGAGCGAAGCGGTGTGTAGAAACTAGTTTAATGTAAAATACTTTACGTCGAGTAAACGGGTGAGGATGAGTTTTTGGTTCTGTGAACCATCACATGTTATTGCTTAGATTGAAACTGTATTAGACCAGAGCTGAAGCTTAGAATAGAATAGAATAGAATAGAATATCATTTATTTGCCAGAACATACAACTATTTGGTTAGATGTCATTTTACAATCAGGTTACAGTATGTTCACCTTATACAGAGGCATGCAAATTTTCATTTTAACAATTACGTAAATGATGATGATTGATTCATTAATTTATGTTTTACAAATACAATTAAGCTCAAGTAAATATGTCAAATAATAATATAATTGTCCATGTTTAAATTTATAAAATTACAAACAATAATTACAATTAAATTCAGTCAAATTTATAATAAATTAAGAAATAGTTACTATGTCAAAAATAATAAAAATATGCATATAATTGTCAATGTTTGAATTTATAAATATGTAATAACAGTTAACATCCAAACTCTCTCATTGAATAGAAGCAATTGACTATAAGCCACTTCCGAAGTTCGATCTTAAATCTGTTGAATGGCATCTCTCTAATCCCCTGAGGTATCTTATTATACGTCCTAATTGTACTAAATAAGCAGTTTCGCTGTAAGAGACTGCTATGACATACTGGCATTCGTAATCTCAAGGGGTCCCGTTGGGTATATTTACTATTATTACAGTTTTTTTTAAATAGTTCAGGGTGTTTTTTTACGAATATACCTACTTCTAATATATATAGGGCCGGGACTGTCAATATATTAAGATTTTTGAAGAATGGCCTGCATGATTCTAGAGGTCCTATCCCACAGATTGCTCGTATACATTTTTTTTGTGCAAGGAGTGCTTTGTCAATTTGTGTCGAGTTGCCCCATAATAATATTCCATATCTTAGGATTGAACCTACGTAACCATGATATGCGGTCAGAGCTGCATTTTCGCCAACCGTAGTACGTAATCGTTTTAATGCGTACACAAATTTATTTATTCTTGTGCAGACATTGTTTATATGTAATTTCCAGTTGCAGTGTTCGTCCAAGGTAAGACCTAAAAATTTGATATTGTCGTCTTTGCTAATTGTTTGATTGTGATATTTTACCGTCATATTTTTGTTACGCATGTTATAATTTGAAAATTGAATGTATTTAGTTTTTTGTATGTTTACGCATAATTTATTTGATTCTAGCCATGTTATTATTTTGTTCAAAGTAGTATTAATTCTTAATTCATAGTCAGTGTGTTTGTTATTGTCGGGTATAATTACAGAAATATCATCTGCGAAGAGGACGC
This sequence comes from Hypsopygia costalis, assembly GCA_937001555.2. Classification (NCBI taxonomy): domain Eukaryota; kingdom Metazoa; phylum Arthropoda; class Insecta; order Lepidoptera; family Pyralidae; genus Hypsopygia; species Hypsopygia costalis. The sequence goes on from OW443325.2 coordinate 1,427,435, forward strand.
ATTGTTCAGTTGTAATATTTGGCAGATCATTTATGTATAGGAGAAATAAGAGTGTCGAGAGCACTCCGCCCTGTGGGACACCTGTTCTGTTGTATTTGTATCCAGATCTGTATGGCATACTTAAAAAGTCCTCATCTATATGGGTAATCTCGACACATTGTTGTCGGTTGGAAAGGAAACTTCTGATCCAGTCCAAAGCCGGTCCTCTAATACCGTACCTTTCACATTTTTCAATTAAAATTTCATGATCTACCATGTCGAATGCTTTACTCATATCGAGGAAGATGACAGTAACTCGGTTTTTGTTGTCGACATTCTCTGTAATGGCTTTTACGAGAGAGAATGCAGCTAGGGTCGTGGATTTGTTTTTTTGAAAACCGTTTTGTTCCTTTTTAATTAACTTTAATTCGTCCAAAAACTCGATAAGCCGTTTGTACATAACCTTCTCAAAAATTTTTGAGAAAACTGAGATAAGGGCTATCGGTCGATAATTGTTAAGTTCGAGTTCGCTATCTTTTTTGTACAGGGGTTTTACAACAGATTTAATAAGTCTATTAGGGAATTTGCCTTGTAGTAATGATTTATTTACCGTATCAGATAATACGGGTGCAATCACTTCTGAACAAGATTTTAATACTATGGTAGAGATATTATCAAAACCAACCGATCCAGTGTTATTGAGTGAATTGATGTGTCTTATTATCTCATCGCTGCTACAGGGTTTAAGAAATATGCTATCACTTATCCTATTTATTTTTCCGTATGCTTCTTTAGCCTGCGTTGAACTGGTGCCTTTTAACGTTATAGGCATTTCAATAAAGAAGTCATTGAATGCACTTGCAATGTCCGTGGGTTTGTCGATTGTTTTACCATTTATTTTAATTATATTTATTCCTTGTGGGCTTTTGGTTTTACCAGGTTTGTCTTTTATAACCTCCCATGCTGCCTTACACTTATTTTTTGAATTATTAATGTAATTATGGTTTATCCTTTTTTTTGATAAAATGATGCATTTTCTTAATATCTTTTTATACTTCATGTAAAGGGATTTGTTCATGGTTGTGTTTTTATTATGAAGTTGGTATCTTAAAATTCGTTTTTGTTTACATGATATTTTGATTCCTTTCGTAAACCATTTTGGAGCGGACGTATTAGCATTTATTTTTATTTTTTTTATCGGAAAACAAAGATTGTAGAATAAAATGAACATATCGTGGAAAATTTGGAAGGCTTTATCGCTGTCTGGTTCATTATATACCTCATGCCAAGACAAACTAGATAAACATTCTCTGAACTTACGAGTATGTTCATTATGGAAGTCTCTAGTCATTTTATACCAGTGACTAATAATTTTGGGTTTATTTCCAGGGAAATTGAGTGTTTGTGCGGTATTATGGTCAGATAGGTGAAATTGGTGTATGTCACTTGTCGCGTCATTGATGTTGCTTAAAATATGGTCAATACACGAGTTTTTTCGCGTGGGTTTATTTATATGAAATTTAAAATTATAATTATACATTAGGTTTTTAAAAGTCGCAGTTAAATTATTATTTTTCAAAATGTCAATATTCATGTCACCTGTAATAATTATACGTTTGTTTTTATTGTTAGTCAGTTTATGTAGGATTAATTCTAATTTGTCAAAGAAAGTATTTATATTTGAGTTAGGGATTCTATATAAACAGATAATAATACATGCAAATGTCGGTATTTCGATTCCGCAACATTCGAAAACCTTGTCTTCGGCTAAATCCTTACAGAACTCAATAATTTTAAAATCAATTGAATGACGCAGTAATATACATACCCCTCCTCTTTTTTGATTCCTGGAATGAGAGCAAACTAAGTTGAAGTTTTTGATATTGACGTGATGCTCATCCCCAGATCTAATAAAGGTTTCTGAAATACAAATAATGTCCACGGTTCTTTTTTGTTGAAATAATTCGTGTAGACACAATTCCAATTCACTACTTTTGTTTACTAAACCGGCAATGTTTTGATGTAGGAGTACTACAGAATCATTACAATTATTTCCGTTACTAACGAAAAAGGTGGGTAGGTGTCAATTGATTGGTATTGTTTGGGTTATCACTGCAGTTGCTTATATTTTTCCTAAAGTAATACGGTATGGTTCCTCTTTTGGGTAGTAGAGAGATAGCATTCTTATCAATGTTAATTTTGTCGAGTTTTTTGTTGGCATTCTGAGTATTGAAATAAAATGGAATAGTACCTTTCCTATGTAATTGTTTGCTTTTATTTACATGAGAGAATAGCTTTCTGGGTCTATTGTCCCCTATTATGTAATTCTTTTTATAGTCGTCATAATTTATACTGTGGTTTATTTCGTAACAAGCCTCTGATAGATAATTCTTCGATCGTACAATATTTAAAAACTTACAATTTTTAAAATACTCGCTAGTTTTACATAACAGATGATTGATTTTGTGTACACTGAGATGTTTGTTATGTTTAATGCTCAAGATAATAATATTCATATGTTGCAAAGATTGTAAGGTAGAAGTTAAGCCTATCGTCAATTTTGTGGGGTCCGTGTCATTTTCTCCCACACATAATATTAAATAATTATCTGAGCAATCTTCTATATTTTTACATGATTTAAGTATCATCTCGGAAGGAGCAAACGGTTGAACGAAGGAACTTATGTTATATTGTTCGTATTTAGAATTTTCACGAGATTTTAAAAGATATGACGCTAAGTTTGTACATTGCTGTGTGCCAAAGATATAGATATTATTACGTTTCGTTATATTGTTTTTACGACTAGTGGTGACATCTAGTGGATCATCTTATTTTTTTAATATCACTAAAGTGCCAAACAGGCATATGACCCTGATGCAGTCTTGATGTATGAGAATCACAGACAACTTTCATGACGTAAAAGTGAGACCAATCGATTTGAGCTTGCTATACATTTTTGAATGTGCAACTTGATAACCAATAAATGTCAATCCTTTTTCAAGTGACATTATTTGTATGGGAAACTGTTTTTGCTTTTATTTTATTTCTTCGTCTCTTTCCAATGTTTTTAATTATTATCCTATTCCCGACGAAGACAAATTCAACAACACAAAAATCATAATAATTGGTTTAGCCATTTTTGAGTTATAAATGGTGTAACTAACACAATTTTATATAATATTATATATAAATAAATAAATTTTTTATTTATATAATATATAAATAAAATAAAGTCGTGTTCGACTTTGCTTTATTTATATGTATAATATACTAACTGCCCAGATCCCCAGCTTCGCACGGGTATAAAGTGATGTTTTATTTTCGTCACAAATTTTACGTCTTTTCTCTCCATAAGTCCCTTCCTTGTACCATAACGAAAATAATAAAACAAAAATTAGCAGATTGTTTTGCCTTCCCGGAACCTCTCCACTAACACTTGAACTTTATGGTATGGTATTAAAGTTCAAATTGACTTTTAAGTATTATTATGAATCGTTTGTATGGAAGTATAGAAAAGTGTTGTTCTTAAACTTTTTCAAGCCATTTTTAAAATTTTTCTCTGCGTAAGAACCATCTTCATACTTCAAGGAATATTCTAAAAAAGAATTAGCGAAATCGGTTCAGCTGTTCTCGAGATTTGCGCTTAGCAACACATTCAGCGATTCATTTTTATATTATAGGTAAATAAAACAAAGTTGTGTTGCAAAGCCCACGCTGGTATCTCGGTGCTCCGGCCCATACTTGACAACAGTAGTCCACATTAGGTTGCACTTGGGACTTGTTAAAAGTACAATAAATAAATTAGATTATAGGATATAATGTGAACCCTGAAGTGGCAATTGGCGGGTCACATCTAAGTAAATGATGGCATATGGTGGAGGAAGGTATTAGAGTGGAGGCCGCGCATAGGACGACGAAGCTTTTGACGCCCTCCTTCTAGATTGACGATGATCTAAAGAAAGCATCTGGATGCAGAAGGTGGAGGACCGTATTTGGTGGAAAGTATTGGGAAAAACATATATCTAGCAGTGGGTAGATACAGGCTGATGATGATATCTTACATAAGTAACAGATTAATCAACGAAATAGGGGAGGGCCGGGTAGTATGTCTAAAAAATAAATATAGTGTACCTACATTCAGCAAATAAATCCGAATTCTTCCCCATAACCTTTTCATTTGAAATGAAAAATGTTTTGTGGGGCTTGTTTCATTGAATTTCGTATAAACAGACGGACAGACAGGGGTGTGGGTGTTTTATCTCGCATGCCGGCGGTGAACTTCCGTCCCTATCGTGTGTGTTTATATACGAGTATATGGACTATGCAATATCTAATAGAGACGTTTCGGATCCGAGTTTTTGATTTCGATGTTTTTTATACATGGGGCACACTAAAAGTTTTGCACTTCTAGCTAATCGGAACTATTTTAATTTCGAATGTTATATTTTTTGAAACAACTTGCAACCTACTTAGTAATAAAAAAAAATTGGCGGGAAATCATTTGTCAATTGTTTTTTTTATCACACATCGAAGTTCTACGTACGCAACGAAAATGGAATTAAGTCGAAAAGATTTTAGAGCGATGATTTTTTTATGATTTTATAAGTTCTCTCTCTCCGCAAGACTGTGCCGCTCGTCTTCAAAATGCTTTTGGGAGAGAAGCACCTTGTTTAAGCACCGTGAGGCGATGGTTTGCTGAATTTGAGAGAGGTCGGGTTTCTTTACATGACGAATTTCGTGAAGGGCGGCCTTCAATTGCCGTCAACGAAAATAATGTGGCTACTGTTAAGCGGCTAATTGAAGAAAACCCGCTGATTACCTATGAGACAATCCGAGGACTATTGGGGATTGGTATGAGCCAAAGTCAGAAAATTTCACACGAAGAATTAAAAGTCCGGAAAGTCCTGACAGCGGAGCAGAAGCGGGCTCGCGTGGAATGGTGCTCACAGATGCTACTGAAGTACGACCACGGTCATTCTAATGCTGTTTATGACCTTGTCACAGGAGACGAAACGTGGATTTATTGTTTTGAACCCGAAAAAAAAACAGCAATTTTGTGAATGGGTGTTTGAAGCGAGTGAGGTGAGTGAGGCGAGAAACGTTGGTAAAAAAATGATCGCGTTTTTTTTCTCAGCTACGGGTCCCATCTGCACAATTCCACTTGACGATCAAAAGAGTGTTAATGCCGAGTGGTATTCTACCATTTGTTTACCCAGGGTGTTAGAAAAAGTTCGCGAAAGACGACAAAAAAGCCGCGTTCTCCTACATCATGACAACGCTTCTTCACACACGGCCAACAAAACAAAGTCATTTTTAGCTTCCGAAAAAGTACAACTCGTCACCCATCCTGCACATAGCCGCGACCTAGCACCCTGTAATTTCTGTATTTTCCCCAAAATCAAAGATTTGATGAGAGGTTTCACTTTTACCAACTCCGAAGAGGCAGTGATAGCGTTCAATCAGCACGTAGAAAACATGCCTTCAAATCTGTGGTCCTCCTCTTTTAAAAAATGGTTCGTTCGCGTGAAAAAATGTTTAAAATGTAAAATTTTGAAAAGCAATTAACATAATGTTTTGGTTATAACATGTTGTTTGGTTTGCCGACGACGTGGTCATAATGGCTGAATCGCTGGAGGATCTCGGTCGTATGTTGGTCGATCTCAATGCTGTATCTCGACGTGTGGGGCTGGGGATGAATTTCGACAAGACGAAAGTCATGTACAACGATTTTGTCATCCCTAGCCCGGTTATCGTAGAGAATGCAGCTATTGAAGTAGTTAAAGACTATGTCTACCTCGGACATTCCATACAGCTTGGCCGGAGTAATTTCAACAAAGAGATCGATAGACGCATTCGACTGGGATACCCAGATACCCCAATGCTTGAAGACTAAAGTCTTCAACCAGTGCGTCCTCCCTACAATGACATATGGTGCAGAGACTTGGACACTGACCACCGGACTGGTCCACAGGCTAAAGGTCGCGCAGCGAGCAATGGAGAGGGCTATGCTCGGGATTTCTCTGCGGGATCGAATCCGAAATGAAGAAATTTGACGGAGAACTAAAGTGGTCGACATAGCCTTCAGAGTTTGCAAGCTGAAGTGGCAATGGGCCGGTCACATCTGCCGAGTAAGTGATGGCAGATGGGGGAGGAAGTTATTAGAGTGGAGGCCGCGCATAGGACGACGAAGTGTTGGACGCCCTCCTACTAGATGGTCCGATGACCTTAAGAAAGCGGCTGGGAGCGGCTGGATGCGGAAGGCGGAGGATCGTATCTGGTGGAAAGCATTGGGGAAGGCTTATATCCGGCAGTGGATAGATACAGGCTGATGATGATGTTGTTTTTTTAACTTTTAATGTGAGCTACGTACACATACTTGACTTTGACGAACTCGGTGGTCGAATGTTTAGCAATGGCCACTTTGACTCCGAGGTCGCTGGTTCGATCCCCGGACAAGACAAATATTTGTGTGCATGAACATGTCTGTTTGTCTTGGTCTGGGTGTTTACAAAAAAAAATGTGTAGACAACTGATAAATGTACTTAACATTTATCAGTTGTGTAGTACCCGTAACACAAGCTTTGCGCTTAATTTGGGACTAGATGACGCTGTGTAAATTCAGAATGTCCGGATATCATTCCCGCGCGGCCACCCCCGCTGCCAACGCAGCAACTCATTCCTTGGCTGCGGTTTTCTGTGAGGCGGAGACACATTCCCAGCCAGGCAGCTGACCGATTACGCTGGCTCTCCTTCGCCAGAGCATCGTTAGTGAGTCAGCTCGCATGAGGGTGGCTTTTGCTCGAAGATGGTCGATTGCACCCACTTATCCCACATGTTGATAAGTTACATTAAGCATATTATTATGTTTTTAAAGTATATACAGTATCCGTCGCGGGTGTACCGACCTCCACGTAGCCCAAGCCTCTGACTCATTGTGTGCAAAAAGAAAACGTCAGCGGAGCGGCCCGTCGACCATAACACTGGGGATTTATCGCGGACTGGTTTGTGACCCTTTGGAGAAAGTGGGTTGCGGCGTGTCCTTGATATAATACAGATTTAATAACATTCCTTCGAATAAATTGAAACTAAATTATATATTGCGGTTCCAAAGGCTTTCTCTCGCGAATGCTTACATTTTTGAAACAAAACTTCTTGACTTGGGGTAAGCTGGTGAATGCGTGGTGAGAGCGTTACGGAAAATGTGATCGGGCGAGGCGAACGGAAGTTGAGAGGGAGATAAAATAAATAAATATCCCTGGACAAATTGCACACTGCCAACTAGTACCAAACTAAGTATTGAAGTTCGTAAAATTTGTGCTCTATGTGGATTACTTATTAGAACGTACAGAAGATTGTTTGAGTTGGTTGCCAAGCAACGTTATTTATTTCTACTGCGCTATGGATATTCGTTGAGTTTAGTTTGCCTTATAGTAAAATAAATATTTCTACAAGAAATTCTCAATTATTATCTTTCATCACTTCATAACTCTAACACTATGGATTCTAGGTAACTGATACATAAATTAAATACACTATTTTTTTGTAAATACGTACCTACGTATAGAAAACACCCAGACCAAGACAAACAGACTTGTTCATGCACACATATATTTGTCTTGTGCGGGGATCGAACCCGCGACCTCGGAGTAAAAGTGGACATTGCCATCGGACCACCGGACTGGATGGGCCACCGGGCTCGTCAAAACGTGGTAGTTTTACTTCAGTCGTGTGGTTGGTGTGCCTCGGAAAAATAAGGATGTCTCACAAAGTTCTCTGGGCTGGTGCGCCCCAGTACTTACTTGCTCCATTTGACCGCATACAACGAAGAGCTGTTCGAATCGTCGGTGACCCAATGATTTCTGATCGGCTGGAGTCTCTCTCTACACGCAGAGATGTTGCATCTCTTTGCGTTCTATATAAATTATATAACGGGGAGTGCTCGGATGAGCTATTTGATTTGATACCTGCCGCTGAGTTCCACTATCGTACAACTCGCCATAAATTAAAATTCCATCCTCATCATCTCGATATTTGGCGATCTACTACAGTACGCTTTTTGAGACATTTTCTACCACGAACTGTGAAATTGTGGAATCAACTTCCTCTAGCGGTATTCCCAAATAAATACGACATGGGGGCCTTCAAGAACAGAGTCAATATTTCCCTTAAAAGGCTGGCAACGGATCGGTGACCCTTTGGTGTTGCTGATTTCTATGGGCGGTGGTGATGCTTTCCATCAGGTGACCCACATGCTCGCTTGCCCCCCTCTCATATAAAAAAAAAAAAAAAAAAAAGCTAAATAGACGGACGGAAGAAAAATTCTTACACAAATAGATATAATAAACTGATTTGAACTCCAAAAATTTCCCTCTGAACACGTGGTCCGACTGCTTTGTCCGACTAATCGGACCACGTGAACTTTTTTTTCCTGTTGGTTCGATTAGGGAGTCGGACTATGACATCTTGCCATTATTTAGAAAACATGGTCCGAATACATATTTAAAAAAAGTTTGTATGTTTAATATTTATTTATTTAAATAGTGAACCTTTCCACTCCCAGCGTTCTAAAAAAGATTTACCTATTATGAGAAAAGAGAATCGCATTAGAACATTCTCGTGACAATATGAAATTGTCACGAGAAAGTTTCCTTGGATCGTTTTTGTTGCAAACCACCATTAATTTTTGTAATCCGTAAAGATTTAATAGGGTGATAGTTTGTAGTACGATTAATCGAAACAACAGGAAAAAAAAGTTCATGTGGCCCGATTAGTCGGACAAAGCAGTCGGACCACGTGTTCAGAGGGGAAAATTTTTGTTTTCCTAGATGTCTTAAACACAAATATTTTCTGAACACTGGTCTAAAGCTCACTAGTTTTTTTGTCTCAATGCCACGTTACGTAGACGTTGCTCCTCTGTCGGGCTTACCCCATTAACTATCGTTTTTACCTGACTCAAAAAAGGATTTTTTTTACACTACGTATTACGTAAGAAGGTGTTGTAAAAATACGGGTTATATTTGAATAGGGTTCCTTCGACTGCTTTCTGGTAAGGCTCTTGTGCACAAAACACTGTCCTAGACTCAATGATGTTTTAGTAATAAAACATATAGGCAATATTACTAAAGAAAAGGCCTATAAGAAACCAAATCTAGTAAATTAAACTAAATATTAGTAGCTCGATGCCGTCGTTGCGCGTGTCAGTCTAATCGAACATTTTGGGGTGTAAGTGGTTCATCAAGATCTTTGAACCAAAGCCAACTTCACCTGCACGTGGTGCACCCTGCTGACTGACAAACGAAGCTCTGGCGAAAAGAGAGGTAGGGAGCGTAATTGTAAGCTACCCGACTGGGGATTGTACCTCCACCTCACAGAATACCGCAGCCAAATAACAATTCCCTTGAGGGTTGTTGTGTTCCTGCGAGTGAGTGAGGTCACCAGAAAGAAAGGAAGCAGATGCTGCGTTGGCAGCGGAGGTGGCGGCGCGCGAGCAATATTTTATGTTGCAAGCGTTAATATGGCTACGGTAACCGCTTCACATCAGGCGGGCCGTGTGCTTGTCTGCCACCCTACGTAGTATAAAAAAAAAAAAAAAAAAAACATGCAAGTTAAGCAACGTCGACCGTAGCGTGTCCATGGATGGGTTTTTATTATCTCGAGCTCCTCCGTGCTTCGGAGTGCACGTTAAGCCATCGATACCGGCTGTTACCATTACATGACAGTCGTTAAGCCAAGTCAGTGGGCTTCAGGCGGCTTGAAAACGCTGGCCTTCACCAACCCGCAGTTAAGCAGCGTGGTGAAGTACGCTCTAAACCCCCTTCAGTTAAGAGGAGGCCTGTATCCCAGTAGCGGGATGAATAAGGGTTGACGACGAAACTAAATATAGGACTAAGCATTGAGCCAGGGAAAAATGATTCATTGCCTTTTCTTAAAAAATTATATTTTCTATATCAATCAAGTATGCGGCCTACTTTTGATAATGTGCGATACCAATAAACGCTCGCAACGCAAGCAGTATCCACAGTTCTATCGCAATTCCACAAGGAGATTCTGGTGACCATTCCCTTGCAGGAATTCTACATCCCGCATTGGAAGAGATCCTTTGCTCGTCGGTACGGTCATACGGTGTGACATGCACCACGTGTAAACCTGGTTCCGTCGCTGTCATTATTATATTAATCATCATCAGGTCATTTTAGTCTCCACTACGGGAGCACGACCCTCTCTCGTCCGTCCCAGACAGAAGGAGGATTTGGCCTACACTCCCCACGCTGGCCAGACGGGTTGGGGAGGCCTGATCGATGTTTTATAATGTATTTCCCTTAGTCGCCTTGTACGACATCCACGGGAAGAGGACGCGCATCATGCGCCACCATAACGAAATTTTTTTTTTCCAATCCCGAATTGATATCCGAAAACCAGGGTCACTTTACATGGCGGATGGACAGACAGAACGACTTTTTTTCGGAAAACCAAGGTCACTTTACAGTATTACTTTTTGATGCTCTACACGAATCTGAACTCAGAATTTCGAAATTTTTGAGTTTCATGGCAACGGACAGACAGAACGACCGGACGATTTCATAAGCTCAATGAATTTCATTGAAAATACTTAGATTAAATCAATAAAAAAAAATTACACACACCACCATGTGTTGGACGCACACGCACATACAAACTCTTTTGATTATTTTATGGTCGAATTTCGACCAGTGTGCGATCAAATATGCTAAATATGTAGGTTTTTTTTATACTACGTCGGATGGCAGACAAGCGAACGGCTCGCCTGATGTGAACCGGTTACCGTAGCCATATTAACGCTCGCAATATAAAATATTGTTCGTGCGCCGCCACCCCCGCGCCAACGCAGCATCTCCTTCCTTTCTGCCTCACTCACTCGCAGGAACACACCATAACCCTCAAAGGAATTGTTATTTGACTGCGGTATACTGTGAGGTGGAGGTACATTCCCCAGTCGGGTAGCTTACAATTACGCTCCCTACCTCTCTTTTCGCCAGAGCTTCGTTTGTCAGTCAGCAGGGTGCACCGCGTTCAGGTGAAGTTGGCTTTGGTTCAAAGATGTTGATGAACCACTGCACAGTGGTTCATCGACCTAGTTTGCGACCTAGTTTAATATGCAAATACGTAGGTAATTTCAAATTATAGTAACTATTCGTATTATTTTGTTAGTTGTTGTTCGTTTAACGTTTTTGCGTGGGCGCTACTATGTTCATCGAGTCGAAATAGTTTTTATTATATGCGATAATGTTCAGCAATTTCAGGATCTTTTTATCTTTTGCCGCCTGTATCGGGGCTATGAATTCATGTTATTTGACGCTGTTACTATTTGATTTAGTATCCTTCTAAGAGAAATATGTTGTTAGGTTGTTCTTCTGTGAATTTTACTGTCGTCTGTCTGTCAAGACCCTTTATCTCGAGTATGCGTGGAGGTATCAAGCTGAAATTTGAACTGTATAAGGTTTACGGTCCCATGAAGTTGTAAAAAAATTAAACTGCTAAGTTTAGGTAAAAAAAGTTACGGCAGTTTATTCAGCAAAAAACACAGATTTCGACACATTCTCAAGGGAATCAAAACCTATACTTCCCATTGACCTAGAACTATGGAATTTGGCAAGTAACATCGTTATAGACTACAAGTACAAGAATAAATCTCAAAACGTAATTATCATTTGTAATTAAATCTTAAAAAATAGGAGGTCTATATTTTTTTATAGGAGGTCGAATTTCAAATTCAGCCTACTAGTTCAAATGGGGTATCATATGAAAGGGCTCGATGTGCCCATAGCAAAATATATTTTATTTATTTTTCCCGACGCATTATTTCTTATTTATAATGAAAAATATCAAATTTATAATGATCCTACGTACGGAACCCTCGGTGGGCGAGTCCGACTCGCACTTGGCCGGTTATTTTTTATATATGAGAGGGGGACAAACGAGCATGTGGGTCACCTGATGAAAAGCAATCAATCAACCTTCGCCCATGGAGATCCACATCAAGGGGTCAAACCACAGAAAATTAACAATTACCTTGAGGTAATTGTTATTTTTCTGTGGTATTCTGTCAGGTGGAGATACTTCCCCAGTCGGGCTGCTTAAAAATACGCTATGCCCTACCTCTCTTGGGTTTTGCCAGAGCCTCGTTTGTCAGTCATCAGAGTGCACCACGTGCAGGTGAGGGGTTGGCTTTGGTTCAAAGATGTTGATGAACCACTTAAATCCCAAACATTCTACGTTCATATTGAATTTAATTTATATCATTTATAAATATATATAATGAATATTAAACCACAACAATTTCAGATGTAGATTGTACTATTATTTAATGTTTAAATTGTGTATTGTCCCTCACCGCCGAGTTCGAATTCCATCCCATTACTCAAAAGCAATGGTTGACTGGAAGAGATTCCTTCACGGAATAAGTTCGCCTTTGCAGATACTATTTTATGTATACTTACTACCATTGTTATTATTGCAATCAGTTTTATAAACAAACAAACAAACAATTACGATCAATATGTGCGAATACCCAAATCTGATTGCAAATATAAAACATCGGACGCGCAGCATCCGCCACCATAGCGAAATTTAACGCGGCATTTTCATTTTCGGAGGCCATTTTAGCCCATTTCGCGTAGAAGTATCGAATAACCATTTTGGCCACTTTCCCGAATTGATATCGGAAAACCAAGGTCACTTTATATTACTACTTTTTGATGCTCTACACGAGTCCGAAGTCAGAATTTCGAAATTTTGAGTTTTATGGCAACGGACGGACAGACAGAACGACCGGATGATTTTATAAGCTCAATAAATTTCGCTGAAAAAGTTGAATTGTACAATGAACTACATTTCAATTTGGGTTCGAATCGCCGAACATGCCAAAGGCGGAGTTTCCCCAGTCGCAGCCTGCATGTGGAGTGTGGACACCATTGTTCCGTGTTTTTGTTCGACCGGCCCCAGAATGCCGCTTCAATCAAAGGCTTTGTTCCGTTCAATTAAAACTCCCAGCCGCGATGGTTGCCAAGGTCACCAAAATTTATTATGTCATCTTGGAACTATGCAGGTGTAATTATTAAATGCAGGAAATATAGCAAAAAAACTGGCGGGTGTGTAGTGCCAGTTGTTATTTCAATTAGGTTAATCGATTTGGATGGTTTGGGTTTGAAAGAAGCTTTTGACAAAGCTGTGTTAGCAAGTATCTAATACAATAAATGAAGTGAATGAAGAGACGTTATCGGGTGTAACTTTACACGTGTTTCTGGATTCTGGAATATCCTACTGGATTCCAGAATCTAAAAAAAAAGAAACAAAAGTTTCTGTAGTTATCTGTCGAAACGTTAGTTTTTTTATTTATTTATGTACTGCTGGCTTACTGCTCGTGGTGCGTTGATTGATAACCGAAAAGTTTTGCTAGTATGAGATATGTATTTGTCGCGTCGACTTACAGATCCGTAGGTAGCCCGACAATTTTTTTAAAGATTGCCGAGTTTCATATTCTGTACTTACGAGTACTACCGCAATGCGTGACGTGTGATGCTATGAAGCAAATCTTCACATTTCAGCGCGAAATGAAAAATGGGGTGCGGCTGTATGGACACGACCGTGTGTTGTACGTGAATATGCACTAAAATTATCTCAAAATGGCAGCGCTTCCCCCTCCCCCGCACGCGTTTTTCCATAGTCCTTACTTGGCGTAATAAATCCTTTGATCCGTTCAGAACTATCCAGTCAGTGGTGTGATTGAATTTTGGATGGAGATGATAATATTTGTAGCTGCAACACCGAACTGTATCCCCCGATTATGTTATTCGTTTTTCTGAATTGCCTTCTTATGTAATAAAAATTGGTTGCCTGTAAAGTCGGTATACGGGCGAAAGTTTTACGTGACAACGACTTTGAGTGGTAAAATGTTTTCGAGTGGAAGGGACGCATGCCTTTCACTTTTTATGTCTGTCTCTCTCGCTCTTAGAAGGGACGCGTGCCTTTCACTCGCTCTCATTGTAAGCGCATAACGTGAGCCAGTTTCTTGAAGTGTCACCCGGCTAACCAATTTATAAGACGTTGTCACGTCAAAATCAATTTTAAAGACGTGGTCACGTCAAATAGAGATTGTTCGTTGTGATTCAATCTATGAGATTTATTTTGTTTACAGTAATTTGTGATGAAACAATTCTTTAATTCAACGGGCTTTATTTAACGATAACTGCTCCATCAATCAGTTTACAATACGCTAAGTACAATGTATTACGATGGCCGTTTCCGATTATGCATAGGAACTGACTCTTTATGGCTCGCGTTATTGTTCCGAGCGCCATTGAATGCCGAGGTGATTCACACAGGACTCACTTTAAGACCTCCCTAGGCTATGGGTCATTGTTTAAGGAATGCACATCGGTCATTAAATTAGCTCTCTCAATGTTTTTAGGGAAATACTGGTTCTCGTATATGTGCAAGCTCGTCGAAGTAAATTGTTCTCTACGACTTATGGCCATTTTGTAATTCACCATCAGCATGTAATCTACGCACTGCTGGATATAAGTCTTCCCCAATGCTTTCCACCAAATACGACCCTCCGCCTTAAGCATCAAGCCGCTTCCAGCCACATTTTGTAATGAGTGTATGGTAATGAAACATCTGATGCGTCAGCATTTTAAATGCATCGAATATACTTAAACACAAAACTTTGTACAACGTTAGCAAATACCAATGCGACGCAATATTAAACTAGGTCTGTGGGATTTCGTGCTAGTTTCCTTCGTTTGTAGGCCGTCGATCTTGGCTGACCTGTCCCGACGCAGAGAAAATGCGACCACACTATTTCCTAAACACTTACCCTGATTTTGATTACCATAGTAAAATCATTGCTCATAATGCAAAAGTCGTTTCTGACCCTCGCCATTTATGGATTTTTGTTTTGCGTTCGCAGAATCGGTTAAGTGCCTCGCAAAAAACCGATACTTAATTAAACATTTGTCATAAAATATTGCATATCGATGCAGTAAGCTTTCGTGCAATGAGTAATAATGAAATTGCAGTGTGGTCCTTGATCATGCATTTCACGCATTCATAAAATAAATTTATTATTACATTTAATTATAAAAAATACATATCTTTTGTCACTATTTCTTATTCCCGGATGGTATTAAATTTATACTACGTCAATAGACAAACAAGGCTGATTTTTTGCAATTACATATTATTGGTTTATACACGCTCGCAATAGGAAATATCGCTTGCGCGTTGCAGCCAGCACTGGCAACGCAGCAACTGATGAGAAGACCTCACATACTCGCAGGAACACAACAACCCTCAAGGAAATTGTTATCTGGCTGCGGTATTCTGTGAAGTCGAGGTACTTTCCCAGGTAAACCACCTGCAATTGAGGTTAACTTTTTTTTTATCTTTTTTTAATTTAGGGACTTTTGTCATAATTGACTATGTCAGTCCCATCGTAACCTATTCTAACTATAACATCTGCTACAATATAAGGAAAATAACGTTAATTTTTGTTCAAAGGTGTTCATGCACCACTTGCGATTCAATTCAACTCGGAAAACTGGGTAGATAGAAAAGTAGAATGTAAAAGTATTGATTAAGATGATGATCATGATCTTACAATGTGTACATTTTGTTCGCAATGGCCCAATGGCAAATAGAGATTTCGTATTCGCGATTGTTGGTCTTGCATACAATTATAAGCATGTAGGGTGAGCGCAGTGTCCGCAGACAGTGTGTCTTCAGTTCATTGTACGAATGTTAGCCATGCGAAAATATCACAATTCACAACGGAAACTCGGTGTGCCAAACACAAGCGGAATGCGGGTGACATCTGGGGAAACGTCTCGTTAACACAAAATAAACCTAATAACAGAAACTGCTGCCAACTTGATCATTTTAATATTTGCAATCCTCCGGTCTGGATTTATGTTGGCAACGGATACTGTATAAAATGTGATCCTAAACTCCATTAGTCGTAGTAGACTTCATCATCGACTTTAATATTCTGTGAATGTAAACAAATTCTGAATCGCAGTTTACGGGAATTTTATTGCTTCCAGTAAACCCTGCGGAAGGAAAATTTTGTGATATCTTTACTTTCTTAAGAAGAAACTTCGACTGATATTTAAAACCGCTTTGACCTTTTAATTTTCTTTACAAAATCCAGGATATTTTTAGCCAAATCTATAAAGACGGTTTCATTATTTATCAACATGAAACCTGTGAGAGTTAACTACTCTAAATTTCTTACAAAATTTGCAATGTTTGTTGTGATTCATTCGCGTAAAAATAATATATCAATTCAGTTACATATAAAAAGGTCGCAGTGTCGATGTAACGACCAGGATCTGTGTGTATTATTTATAGACAGACCAACACGCGGTTTTATTTATCTAGAGCCATGGCCTGCTCCATGCCGTCATGCATGCGTGACATAGTTGATGTTAAAAAACTTAATGATGCGTCTTTGATTTATTGCCTTCTCTGTAGCTTTCGTCTGTTGTGGATAGTTTGTTAGCAAAGAATATACAAATTGGCTTTGGGAATAATAACACTAATGTTCCTTATTATGGTCAAGTAGTTTCGCTCTATTATCATTTATTAATTTATAAGTACCTATATTTTTATAACCAGTGCAAACTCCACATTAATATGCGCGTGTGTTGATTAAATTGTTTCGTTTCTGTACCATGTTTTTCCTGTTGCAATACGACGAGCAAACTAACCTATTTTAATCCTTTTCCAGCTAAGAAATAG
The DNA here is from genome assembly GCA_937001555.2 of Hypsopygia costalis. Taxonomy (NCBI): domain Eukaryota; kingdom Metazoa; phylum Arthropoda; class Insecta; order Lepidoptera; family Pyralidae; genus Hypsopygia; species Hypsopygia costalis. The sequence continues at coordinate 1,444,190 of OW443325.2, forward strand.
CGTACACAAACCGCATGCGTACTTTAATGTATTCTAATCTCGTGACTTCAGTTAGTTGGCACCTATCTATGTCCTAGAATCAGTTTGAAATCTGAACTTGGGAAACTTGAAACAAACAAAGTCCAAGTCTAAAAGCAGTCTTCATACAGACGCAGCAGGAGACGGTCGCGTCGCCGCGTCTGGCTCGCGACCGGTTTTAATCTGGAAAGGATACGTTAGTTTATTTTGGGACTGAACTTTGTTAATCGTTTTTTGATGATTGCCGTTCGTTTAGTTACGTAAACGTTTGAACTTCTGTTTCGATATTAATAAAGTCTCATTAGTGGATTGTAGTGCTAAGTTCAGATTTGCGAAATGTCGGTCTGATCAGCATCTGTTTGGAGATTTAACATTGTCTGGTGCAAGCTGTATGGTAACCTCGTTTTGGGCTGAATCGTGTCATTCATGTTTACACAATAAACAAAGTTTCGTTTGTGTTTGCGAATCAAGTGATTTTGCTATCAATGCTCTAACTAAACTTGCAGATGTGTTTAATTTTGTGATTGTTTTATAAAGTGATTTTAAAGTAAATAATGCTGAACAGAAAGTTGTAACCGATGATGGTGATACAGTTTTTATAATGTTTGTGCTATGGTGACTATGACAGTCCCTCATGGATAGTGAGGGTCGACTAGTGTTTTGGAAGAGCGGGGTGTGGGAGGGCGGTGCGCCTACCCTGAATTGTAATACCTGCAAGAAAAGACGTGCTGAAAGAATGAGTGCAAACGATCGCCCGCAGGGGTGAGTTTTTGGTCAGTGGGTAACTGGGTAGCTTTCGGGGCGGGTTGTTGGAATTGGGGTATACTCTTCGGGGCATTATGAAACGTGCAAAAAACAAAAAAAAAATTTTTTTTGTGTTTTTAAGGACTTAATTTTTAAATTAAAAACAAAGTTCCATTTTTTTTATTATTATTATCATATTTTTATATGCGCACATCAAAGATCACATCAGATAGATCATTTCTTGTCATATACAGTGAAACTTGGTTAAGTGGAACCTGGATAAGTGAGAAACCTCCACAACTGGAACTCATGCTGAGGTCCCAACACTTTGGCACTGAATTACCTCTGTTAGTGGGACGAAGCAAACCTCTATATCTGGGATTCGTTCTTTCGATTTTATAGTGATAGTTACCTCTATAACTGAACAGCGATTGAATTTTATATGCATTAACCTCTGTAACTGAGACAACATCAATTTATCACCTCTCTAATTTGGGCTATTTAAATTTGTTATTTATTTGAAATGATCAATTGGTGACCAAAGCATACTTGATAAAATTTATAACATCGAAAAACATCTGATGGCTGATACATCCAAAATATAAACTAAAATGATCAATTTTTATAATTGATACATTTTGTTTACATTTTTGTACCTACTATGTTGCAATGATCGAAGACTATTTGTAAAAAAACGTAGTTGAATATTTTTGTTTATTACATTTATTACCTTTAAAATTGTTTTTTTAATTTCCAATAAAGATTAAAACTAACGTATAGTGATTAAATAATATGTTATTTTATATAATAATCGCACTTCTATAACTGAAATAACCTGTATTCTGACCTCTATTAATGGAACCCTCTGTAAATGAGACAGATATTTATTTGTACCTGGATATCTGAGACACTGGGTAAGTGGAATACCTCTATAAGTGAAACAAAATTTATAGGTCCCTTAAAGTCTTACTTAACCAGGTTTCACTGTACAACTTTTTCGTATAACGCGCCGTTTTCGAGAAAAATAGACTTTAACAATGACTCAGGATTTAGCCAATCTTTGGAAGATATTTTTTTCTTTTTAAATCTCACATTTATGCGCACATCAAAGATCACCGAAGGGTATACTCCAACCCTTAAATGTTACCTACCTTATAAAACATTTTCACATACTTCATGAACAATTAACAAGGAAACCTCAGTAGTGGGTTCAATCCTCATTTTTTTGTCTACAAAGAAAATAGATAGGTATTATGTATCTTGATTTGGCTCACGAGATGACCGACATGTAGGACGTCGATTCAACAATAATTGTACCGATAGTTGTAACGGTCAATGATTTAATCGCCAAGAGCTTCGACCAGCATCTCAAGAAGCTCGCAGGAAGCTGGATCAAGGGTCAGATACAGAAGGCTGTTCTCTTTAGCACGGCACGGATTGTGAGGTTTCTGTCTATGACCTTGATCACCGGTAGTTTGGACCTTGTTCCCGCTATCGGGGGAAATTCTGTTTTTTATATTTTTTTATGTATTTTTTTTATATTATATATTAAAAAATATAACAGTTATGATATTAAAAATAAATAGCTGTGTTGCATTATTATTAATAACATATGTTAAATTACTTCATAAATTCCCACATTATCATATACATTTACAATTTACCTTATGAGTCTTTCTGGTTATGTAGTAGTTATTTTTCCTTTTGTAACAATTTTACTATTATCACAGTATATTATGGAACTGTACACTAGAACAATAATTTATTTGTATACTTTGCTGATATCGTATTTAGTAGTACTTTAGTACATTGTTGGCAAGATTTTTAGGGTTTCATATGTCTGTCTGTCACCACCGCCCATGGGTGACCTCACTCACTCGCAGGAACACAACAACCCTCAAGAGAATTGTTATTTGGCTGCGGTATTCTGTGGAGGTGGCGGTATGAGCAGGTTGAGAAATACGCTATGCCCTACTTCTCTTTTCGCCAAAGCCTCGTTTGTTAGTCAGCAGGGTGCACCACGTGCAGGTGAGGTTAGCTTTAGTTCAAAGATGTTGATGTACCGCTTACACCTGAATTATGTTTGACAATATGACTCTCGTATAGAGATGCGCAAAATGCCTGGCATTTACGATAAATGTCCAATAAGTACATAGAATGCCTAATAAATGCCCAGTTTTTGGGCATAAATAGGGAATTTATTTGTACTTAACGGGAATTTATCGCAAATGCCCGGCATTTTGGCCATCTCATCATCATTGGGGTGTAAGTGGTTCATCAACATCTTTAAACCAAAGCCAACTTCACCTGCACGCGGTGCACCCTGCTGACTGACAAACGAAGCTCTGGCGAAAAGAGAGGTAGGGAGTGTGTAAGTTACCCGACTGGGGAATGTACCTCCACCTCACAGAATACCGCAGCCAAATAACGGTTCCCTTGAGGATTGTTGTGTTCCTACGGGTGAGTGAGGTCACCAGAAAGGATGGAGATGCTGCGATGGCAGCGGGGGTGGCGGCGCGCGAGCGATATTTTATGTTGCGAGCGTTAATATGGCTACGGTAACCGCTTCACAGCAGGCGGGCCGTATGTTATTCTGCAACCCAATGTATTATAAAAAAAAAATCTCTACTCTCGTATAATCTAACATCGTCTTTATCACAGCATATCCCTTAATAATTCAGTCATTCAATGATAGGATTTAATCGACGATCTTTGACTTTTTGTAGCGCGACTAGTTGATGCCCTATCGTTCTTATAGCTTAAAGAGGGGAGGTGTATACAATGTTATCGTTCATCTTACAGAGGCTCGGGACAATAGAACAAAAGATCTAAATATTGGACAACGTAACGCAGCTCAACATAAAATATTGTTGATTAAACAAAATATTAGCATACACCAACGCCGGGTTCGGGGGAGATAAGGGGATGTGTGTGATACGCTATCGATAACAGAGATAGCTTTTTTAACGGAAATACTTGGAGTTGGACTTTTTTTCCCCGAACAATAAGTATGAGACGTTTGCTCATTGCATAGGACTTATGGAATGCCAAAACCAAACTAAGCTTATTATTTGCGGTAATTCTGGTGACTGGGGAAGTACCTCTGCCTAACAGAATACCGCAGTCAAATAACAATTTCCCTGAGGTTTGATGTGTTCCTGCGAGTGAGTGAGGTCACCAGGAAGGAGCGAGGGTGGCAACCCGCGAGCAATATTTCGTGTTGCCGTCGTTTATTTGGCTGCGATAACCGCTTCATATCAGGTGGGCCGTATGCTTAATTTGCCACCAGAGCTAGTTTAAAAAAAAAAAGCTTATCTGATAGTACTCCTAGGACTACTGACTAAGCTGTAGATGATTGTCATTAACTTAAACATTCGCTCGGAATCGACTTCAGGTTAGTTAGGCGGTAGAGCCGCTGATCTGAATCTCCTTACCGGGGGTCCTACCGGCTAAGCTGAAGCCGATTACCATCGGTTTTTTTTTATTGCGAAAATCTAACTTCAACTTAGGTTTATGGCATTTGTGTTTAGCTTAGCTAGTAGAACACCTGTGAATCTACCTATTAAGCTGAAGATGTTTGTCAATAACTAACCTAAGACCAATTTTCGGAATAAAAAAATCCGATCCGAAGTAATCGGCTTCAGCTTCGGCGGCAGGGCCCCTGGTCGAACTTCTTAATTCAGAATATAAAATTAAATTAAAATCGATTCAGGAGTTTCTCGTATTAGATTCAGTGTCTAGACTGACTATATCTACCTACATCCGTGAATTTGCTCATGTGAAATTTAGATTTTGATTGTGACAGTTTCTGGATCTTATCGAAACGATTTCCTGTTTTTGTACCAAAAACGTTTTGTAAAAAATAAAGTGGAAGAAAGACAATTTCACTTTCTTATGTGTAACCCCACGGCCTCTTTCTATAGTCGTACCGCTCGTCATAGGCAGGGAATTCTAACACACACATTGAAACTTAAATGGGCGCAAACCATGCGGTTTCTGAGGAGTTTTCTTGCCTCTGGTGTCGTAAACGTCCTTTGTCTGCTATGACTTCCCGACAGGCAGATCGTACGCTTGTTTGCTACCAGTGGTTGTAAACAGTGCTAGTATTAGTATTCAAGCTCTCGGTAACTGCTTCAAAAGAAAAATCTCTTTGGCTGATTACTTACTAGTACTACTGACTAGTATAGTACTTTTGTCACCATATTTTTAAAGAAGACTCCAGGAATACCCCTCTTTATTTTAGGAAATTCACATAGCGATTGCTCTGCACGACTTTGAGTTGAGCGTTTCGTTTATACACAATTAAAATAACCGCCGCAGAAATTCCTTGGTTAATTTTAAATAAGATTTACTGCTAGGTGACGCGGCGTTACTGTCCGTTTTATGATGGGTCGCCGACAGTTATAGAAGCGCCTCACCTGGCGTGGTATTCAGTGCTGCATTCGTTATTTCGGGCGTTGCTAGCTGTGATAGTTAATGTTGGAAAAGGTCTGCTGTAGGTAGAGCTTGAGCCAAATGTAGAAGATGACAAAATACCAAGGTTCAAACTGTATAAAACTCGAATACTCAAAGCCCTCCACTTTCACAGCAATACATTTTCTATGACGCTTTCCAGATAATTGACTGTCTTATGCGAGGGTCAGAAGTCTCGGTCTTCTGACCTTCGCATAAGAAAGTCATTCTTGAAATGCACTGCAATAAAAGAATACATGAATAAAAGGAAAAATGCACACAAATATTTGTCTTGTGCATGGATCGATCCCGCGACCTCAGAGTTAAAGTGGCTATTGCTAACCATTTGATCATCGAGCTAAAGTGTATGTCGTTCTAGTCATTGTAAAAGTATGTATTCAATTTCCTTAAAACGTAGGCTAGTCATATTGCAACAGTAAATTTATATTAGGACATGTCAACAACATCATATTCATGAAAGTTTTGTATGAATCAGTCACTAGATTTGTGTAATATATTAATGGTGATTGTAGTTAGTAGGTATTAATTAAAGTTTATCAAACTTAATTAACACAGTTTACTGTTTTTTCAGTGTATGTAATAAGCGCATATTGTTAATATTTTATGATTGCTAAGCATTTAAAATCTGATTGCTGACAGTACCGAGTAGCATAATTGTTTGTGATATGTATGTATAATCTGCCACCATTATTCGAATTTGTTTATGCTGTGCGTTGTGATCACTAAAAGCTGAGCGAGCGAAGCAGCAAGGCTTGACTCTATTACTTTTGGAAAGAGTGTGAATACCTCATACCTCATTTCTCTTTCTCAAAAAACGAGTCAACAGTTGGGTAATCACATTAGAGCCTAACCTAACCCAACTAAGTCAATAAACTGTCCATTGTGTACCTACATGCGGCCCGTCCATGCTTCGCTGTAGCTCAACCTTCCCATTCCGATCTCATTTCTGGGAATTACCAATACAAACCTTGTGCTGACGATTTCAAACTAAAAAAAAAATACTTAAACCAATTGTAGCAAAATGATTGGTGAAATATTTTTGAAAATTAATTTACTTCATATTTTTTCTGATATTTGAATAGCTATACTGCTGTTCGTGACGGAGAGAAATCCAACAATTCAAAGATCATAAAAATCGATCCAGCTGTTCTTGAGCTATAAATAGTGTAACTAAGGCCTCTTGTACACGCTAAGAAAAGTCGCCAAGCCTTTGCAAGAATTCGTGTCGTTTCTACACTCGAACTGTGTACTCTGCTTCCGCGCTGATCAAGAACAAAATCTTGTCTGCGCTAGACATGACGCGCGACGTTTTGCTGCGAGCTAATTGGAATCGCTTGGAAATTAATATATTAACAGACTTGTCTAGGCTATCACACCCTACGCACGACTGCCCGAAAACAATCTTATCGTTTACACGTGCCTATGTCTGGTCTGCAATAGACACAATTAGTTTTCGTGCCTAGATCCGACAAAATTCTTGTTGTGTACATGATGAATTGGTCCTATCTGCAGTAGACACGGTGAAAGTTCTTAGCGTGTACAAGAGGCCTAACCCGACTTTGTTTTATGTATATAGACTAGCTTCCATCGCCCGCGTTTACGAATAAGTCTATTTATTTTTCGGGTTAATATATAGCCTATAACACTCACAAATAACGGGGCTTTCTATATATTGATAAAATAATTTTCTAAATCGGTTCAGTAAATCCAGAGATTACCCCCTACAACCTCACAAACTTTACCTCTTTACAATATTAGTCTAAAAATTGGTTGTCGGTAAACTTTACAGACAATAATTTTTACCCGCGACGGAACGGAGACGATATATGCGTTTGGGATGAATGTTTGTGCAAATCAATGTTGCCATTCATCTCCAAAACTACGAGTCCGATTTAGATGCGGTTTTCAGTGATGGGTTCGGGTTTGATTGGTGCATGTTCTTAGATAGATGTTACGGTGACAACTCGCCAGGGGGCGCTGCAGTAAACATTTATTTGTGCAACCAATGTTGCCATTTATCTCCAAAACTACTAGTCCGATTTGATTTTGTTGCGGATTGCTGTGATGGGTTCGGGTTTGCTTGGAGCATGTTCTTAGATAGGTGTTACAGTGATACCTCGGCAGAGGGCGCTCCAGTAAACATTTGTTTTGTGCAAACCAAAACTACTGGTCTGATTCTGATACGGTTTTCATTTGTAATACATATGCTTGCTCTCTAAAAAGTTTGAAATAAAAACAAAATGAAAAATATGGAAAAGTCAAAGTCAAAGAGTTTATTTGCCAGAATGCAAGTTAAAAGTTCTTAAACTATAAAATATAGTTCGTATATTCAGTCTGCGCGCAGACGCAAAATTTTAATTTATGAAAAAATAACACATTCATCAATAATAATATCATTAATTAATTATCACCATTATTAAAACTATTATTATTATACATATTTATGTCATGCAGTAGCAAAATTTATACAATTAATTTATTTATTGATTCATCGTTGATTTATACATGTCATGCTTAAAAACTTTGATTGCTGTTTAAAGTCTAAAAATTCTATAACACTAAAAATTCTTCAACATAATTAAGTATACAAGTTACTATAAAACTGCGAAACTAGTTCATTTAATGACAGCCCCAACGGATTTTCTTGGGTTTTTGTATTAAGTTCATTGCATAAAGTCGGGGGTTTCAAAATTATTTTATCCTTTTTCAACTACGTTTTAACCGTGGTGGGTTTTTTCAAAAATTTTAATTTTGTTTTTATACGTGATAATGTCTTAAGAAAACATCCGCCGATGGAGTCGAAGAGAGATAGATGCGTCACAAGACGAACGCTTTGTCAAGCCGAAGGCCGATCGTGGCGGAACGTGACAATGAGTCATGCTTTTTCGTGCGTGCAGCCGGCGTTCATAGATTTATAAGACGTTATCACGTGAAAATATATATTTTTAAAAGAGACAGGACATCCGCCCACGGATTTTTTTTTTATACTACGTCGGGTGGCAGACAAGCATACGGCCCGCCTGATGTGAAGCGGTTGCCGTAGCCATATTAACGCTCGCAACATAAAATATCGCTCGCGCGCCGCCACCCCCGCTGCCAACGCAGCATCGCCTTCTTTTCTGGTGACCTCACTCACTCCATCTGTAATCCATCTGGAATCCAATGTTACTGGAGAATAGAGAATAAGGACAAGTGGACACTGTATACAATAAATAGTAAACAGAGAAGGAAAAAAATCATTATAACGAATTGGGGCATTAGCCGAGGGTGTGTTGTGACGATCGTGATAACCGGCCGTTGACCCTGAACACGGCCGAGTACTTGCTTATTCCATTCTAATAATTATGTAATGAGGAGCTCGATGTCGTCATTGCGCATCGATCACGCAAGTCAAGCAACGTCGACAGTAGCCTGTAAATGGATGGGTTTATTTATCTCAAGCTCCTCCGTGTTTCGGAGGGGACGTTAAGTCGTCGGTCCCGGCTGTTGTCGTTAGATGATAGTTGTTAAACGAAGTCAGTGACCTTTAGTCGGTTTGAAAACACTGACCTCCGCCAACCTGCAGTTAAGCAGCGTGGTGGAGTATGTTCTAAACCCCAGCGGTTGAGGGGAGACCCGTATCCCAGTAGTGGGATGTATAAGGGTTGATGACGACGAAATTTCATCGAAATTGTTAGAGCCGGATTGTCGTGACATTGGCTCATTTAATAGTAGATATAGAGTTGATCTATGGGGGCCCGTTAAGTCTAAAAACATAAAATTCAAGGTTAGGCGTGTCCACGGGGCGTGCCCCAGGGATCACTTCTGTGCCGTTCCTCTACATACTAATATATCACTGAATTAATACTTAATACTAATATCGTTATAGTAAGTAGTAATATTCAGCCGCCAACCCGTAGTTCTGCAGCGTGGTGGAGTATTCTCTAAACACCTTGGATTGAGGGGAGATCTGCATCCCAGCAGTAAGACGAATAAGTGTTGCCGAAAAAGTATTATAAATTTTAATGTAACTCGTCTCAGTAGTAAAATCTAATTGCTGGGAGTCCTTTTTTCTTCTTTGAGAGCGGGTCAAACGAGCATGTGGGTCACCTGATGGAAAGCAATCACCACTGCCTATGGAGATCTACAACACCAAGGGGTCGCCGAACCGTTGCCAGCCTTTTAAGTAAAGTCTGTTCTTGAAGGCTTCAATGTCAGAACTGTTCGGAAATACCGCTGAGGGAAGTTGATTCCACAGTTAATAATCAAGATGATATGGATGGAATTTTAATTTACGTGGAGTTGTATGATAGTGGAATTCAGCGGCAGGTACGAGTATCAAATCAAACAATTCATCCAAGCACTTCCCGTGATATAATCTGTATACAATGCAAATGTTACATCTCTACGTGTAGAGAGAGTCCAGTCGATACGGGATCATTGGCACAAGAATTATTTTGCCTAGGAGGAGAGCCTTTTAAGCAAAATAATGCTTGTACGTGGAGCACCGCTCTTCTATAATTCAATCAAAGTATCTGTTACGTTTGTAACCATTACTTGTGTTTATTTTCCAGTGAGTTAAAAAAACTCTCCGAGGAGAGTCTCACGCGGCAACCTGAAGAAGTATTCGACATAATCTGCAAACTTGGAGAGGGTTCCTATGGCAGCGTATATAAGGTAATTCCTTAAGTCGTGAAAACTATGTGCTGTTTTTTGAAAAATGGAAAAATTCATCTGCCCACCTAGAGGGTGGGATTTGAACCCACGACCTCTCGATGACCGGTCGAGTGCTCTTCCAACTGAGCTACCAGGAAGGTTTGTGTTGCTGACGAATTTTTGCATCTTATATTTCTACTGTGTGAGTCACAATGTGACGTCATCAACCTATTAAGTAATTACACTACTAAAGTAGGCATAGCAGTCCATCGTTGCAGATGAAATTCAGCTATTTTTTATAACACCAAACTAATTAAATTATTATTATTTAAATAGTTGTCTTGGCCAACTTGCCGGATAAATATTTTTTGAAAAATGGAAAAATATCGTGGGTTCAAATCCCACCTAGGGAGGCAGATGAATTTTTCCATTTTTCAAAAAATATTTATCTGGCAAGTTGGCCAAGACAACTATTTAAATAATAATAACTATGTGCTGTTCATATTTGCACATCATACTCATCTGAAAGTCAATTAAATTAAAGTAGTAAGTGCCATCCATGTCCCGGAAGACCACAGCCACAGCTGTGCTCGGTGGCGCACAGAGAGTCGGTTCGCTGTAAGCAATTGGTCATACATTCGAAAAGGAATTGTACTTTATTTCATAGTCTTTTAATTAGTCAATGCGAAAAATTCAGATTTTGCCATTTGGTTGAATTAATTTGTTTTAATTTTGGCTAATATTTTACAATGGTTTTGGATAATATTAACAAAAACGCTTTACAATAAGTATTTAAATGTATAAACACGATAACTAATAAAGGTTTGTAGAGCGAGCGAGTTGACCATAACTACAAACAGTTTAGTAAGGTTTTATGGGTCTCGACAGAATCACGACGTTCTTGTCCATTCCCAAAGTACGAAAGTAAAGTATGAAACTTACGTAATTTTTCCTTCTAGTTTTTAGCATAAGGCTATTTCTTTTTATATAAGAGGGGGGGCAAACGAGCATGTGGGTCACCTGGTGGAAAGCAATCACCACCGCCCATGGAGATCAGCAACACCAAGGGGTCGCCGATCCGTTGCCAGCCTTTTTTCGGGATTGTTCGGAAATACCGCTGAGGGAATTTGATTCTACAATTTCACTGTTCGTGGTATAAAATTTCTATGTCTAAATGAATTATTGTTGGAACCGATCTATTCAAGCCTATCTGCAGGTGATGTTCAATTGTTCATATATGCATAGTACCGACTTGAGACAGTTCACAAGATGACATTTTAAAAAGTAAACTTTGGATCTGAATCCATCTCTTGTATGTGAATAACTAATAAACTCGTGAGTCCAGTATTAATGGCAAAAATCCTTTGGGCGACTGCTTGTAATCAATCCACTGTGCGGCGTGACGAATGACCCCCGACCTCGCCTGTAATATTACGCATTAAATATTGTATTACTTTAGCCTGAATTAGGACACGTTATGATCAAATTACATGTCCAGTAACGTTCTAAATGTTGTAAGATTTTACTTAAAATTTCGTGTTTTTTATATTTATACCCACTTTCCGTAGTATTTGATGCTATCTGCCACTGGTTTTTGTTACAATTAGAGAGTTCAACCACTATTCGGTGAACAATTTGCTCACCCAATGACTAAGATTCGCAACTAAAAAAAAACGGGTTGCTCTCCAGGAGTGCCGGCAGAAGTAAAAGTTGAACATTAACGTTGTGCATTTTTGAATATTTTGGAATGGTTGGGGAATAATTTCACACAAATTGCTTTATTTATCAGTATAAAAGTACTATCATTTGTGTGGTAAAATACAATATTCATTTATTGCGCTATCGTACACAAACATGACAATTTATCTATATATATAAAAATCAATGCCACTTTTAGTTGTAATTTTATAACTCGAGAACCGGCTCACCTATCGAAACCAAATGTTTAGACTTTGTTCGGACTATTTACTAGATGGTTTATGTGAAGTTTGCACAAAATAGGTAGAGCGGTTCTTCATTTATCACATTTTTTGTAACAAATGAATTCAATAAATGGCGGATCATTTTGTTAATGGGGATTTTGCTGTCAAATTGAAACTTTTTTCAGATGGGGATTGTGCTGTCAAATTGAAACTTTTTTCAGTGTTGACAGTACAAGCATGTTGTTATGTCATTCATGCGGTCATTTCATTTTTGACGTACTTCGACTTTATGTTGCCTGTTCGAGACTCGGTACCCCCAGACGTTTGTTTATTCATGCTCAAAATGGAATTACAATTAATAAAATATTTTTTTGTTTGAATAAATGAATTTGATGTTCCAATTAATTTTTATTATTATTTCACTTTATACGTAGCGAAGCACGTACCGGGCCGCTAGTATTACATAAAGATAAACAGCAGGCATAGATTTTCGCCGCGCGGTAGATAGAGAGGTGTTATTACTTCCTCTCCTACGCTGCGCCGGCGGTCTACTCTCCCTCCGTCTTATGAATTTTCGATCACGTGTCCTGACGCGAGTTTAACATTTTTTACCCACTTTCACTTCAAAATACAGCGGACTAAACCAATCACACGCACGGGATGCACGATTACAGTTGTTGACACGCTGGTGTCCGTGCATGTGGACTTTGAATTCTAGTGTGTAAACGCACCATGACATGCTTTTATTGTGCGAGAAACCTGTCGGATACGGTTGATGTTGACGGACACGTGAGTTGTTGAACTCGATTTAGTATTAAAAAAGCATAATGTGTTTCCAGGCATTACACAAGGAGAGCGGGCAAGTGCTGGCCATCAAGCAAGTGCCAGTGGACACAGACCTGCAGGAGATCATCAAGGAGATCTCCATCATGCAGCAGTGCGACAGTCCCTACGTAGTCAAATACTACGGAAGTTACTTCAAGAACACAGACCTCTGGGTAAGAACATGAACTTAGTTACTTTAATGAAAATTGCAATGTCACCAAGTGGATGCCCTGCAAGAACTCATCAAGGTCCCCATCATGTATCAGTGCGACAGTCATGTAAACTCACTCTTGTGATATGTAAATGAATATTTTTTATACCATTAAGGTGGTAAAAAAGCATATGACCTGCCTGATGGAAAGCAGTTACCGCAGCCTATGGACGGCTGTAACATCAAGGGCATCACATGTGCGTTGCCGACCCTGTAAAAACCTCTTCACGGCCTTTTTGAAGAACCCCATGCTGTAGTTTCCTGGCAAAACCTTCTCAGGCAGTTCATTCCACAGTTGTACATACTATAGGTGGGAGAAAACCTCTTCGGAACCGCACAGTACTTGAGCATTCGATTTCCGCTCTAATGTTTAAGGATGAATTCCCTGTCGATGGCGAGTGGTGCGACTGCGGAAAATGGTGGTTCACTCGGGAATATTAACCGGGAAAGTCCACTAGATTCGACTTTGACCGATATCACTATTAGGCCGAGAACAACTCAATGTTTTAGGTCCCCAATAGTGTTAGATACCTAAAATCCGTGGTGCACAGCATTTGAGCATCACTTGACTAGCCATCTCTTAAGGCCATCTTTTAATGCCTTATTTGCGATATTGCTGTTTCTCACATTGCTATGAAGGGAAGTCAAATTCCAAAAGCTTCTTACTCGTACTAATTGCTTCTGATTAAATTCATTGTGAATTCCAAGGCAGCCCCGGGACCGCAGTGGACTTGACTGTTTATTGCCTTTCTTGTGGTCCCTGTTAATCCTGGCTACACAGAAGACACAGTGGTGGAAATGTGTGGTGGGCCGCCGTCCCGTTTACTTAAATCTCATGAAGTAAGCAATTCAAGGGGCGCCCTTCCATAGAAATGTGAGGGTAGGAAAACGTAAGATCCCCCCCCCCCCCCTCCAATTTATCAGGCCGAGTGTCAGTCTCGTCGCCAACGTCGTTATCGCCTTACGCCATTGACCGAACGACGAATGACCCATTTACATTACTCATTTATTTATATCATTATCTATTTACTACATAAGGAAGTACCCACATCAATATGCATATTCGTCACTCAAACATCGTTATCATTTATCATTAATTCATTATCAATCATCATTTCTTGTTACCAGTTGATTTCAATAGATAATTTAGATTGAATGTCATAAACATAACTTTAGAGCTCGGTGGTCTCCAAATTATCCACTTTCGTTTTTGTTTTTCACTTGCTCCATGTGAAAATCTAACTCTTTCTATTTAGTTAGTGACATCAGAAATATAAGACTCAAAAATAGTTTGTATTATATCTCAATTGAAACTCTTAAGTCTCCTGATTTTTTTTTACAAAACACAATACTTCATAATATGAAGCAAACTAAGCAAAGCTTGTACTATGGGTACTCGATAACTATATTCGATACTCGATACTCTACTTAAATTATTTTTTGCAAATACGTTCATATAACACATAGAAAACACCCAGACCAAGACGAACACACATGTTCATGCACACAAATATAATAAATAATAAATATTTCTGGACAATTTACACAGCCCCATCTAGTCCCAAATTAAGCGCAAAGCTTGTGTTATGGGTACTAGACAACTGATAAATGTACTTAAATACATTTTTTTTTTGTAAATACATACTTAAATACATAGAAACGCCCAGACCAAGACAAACAGACATGTTCATGCACACAAATGTTTGCCTTGTGCGGGGATCAAACCCGCGACCTCGGAGTCAAAGTGGCCATTGCTAACCATTCGACCACTGAGCTCGTCGACAAATGTTTGTCATGAGCAGGAATCGAATCGTAGATTTAAAATAACACTTATGTAGGCGGGGTAAACGAATTGAGGTAAATAAAATGAGTCCAGTACTGTTGTTCCTACTACTAAAAGTACTGTGCATTGGCACATTGTCATCAGTACATTGCACGAACATAACAAATCTTCTACACGGAATATCGCAAACACATTCATGGTTACTATTTGATTACTTGCATAAACACATACAAGGGAAGGTATCCCTTTTTGGTGTAGTCGCTGTAGGGTAAAGAACATTGATACAAAATGATGAATGGTACTGAACTAACTGTGGGAATACACGGAGTCCGCTTATTACCAGGTGGCCCGTATGACTTTAAAACATATTTAATTTGGAATGATATTAAAAGCAGATTTTTTTTCCTTTAGTTTGCAAACAGGGAACCCGCCCACCTGTTGGTAAGTGGCCAATACTACGCAACTAAAATAACATATTTTTACACGCGACTTAATTTAAATATTTCAGTATTTTGTGATTGAATAGTTGATTTATTATCTTTAAAATGATACCTATCATTGAATTTTGAAAAAGGCGTTTTTTTTAGAAACGTTTATTTGCCCATGATGTTTGTTGTCTGAAGTATCGACCAAATATCGATCAGACCTGTCGCCAAAGATATTTTAAACTGTACATTATATTAATAAACAAGTTTCTTGTAATAAAAAAATAGCCGAATTACATATGCAAAGATGGACTGCTATGCCTTGTTCAGTAGTGTAATACTTAATAAATAGAGATGGCGTCACACTGCGACTTCACAGCAGTAAAATACAAAAAGTACATTATGTTGTCTGTCATCCATAACATAGCCTCACCATTGCATGACATCATCAATTCATCATTATATTTCATTGTTATTGAAGCTGTCATAATTACCCGTTTCGTGAATAGGTAAAAGGTATTAAACGTAATGAAATTATTAATATATGTAGATGATGTAACCTCTTCCTCTTCGACTGACAGATACATCCAATGTACTACAGAGGGGCAATTCTCGTAATTATAACGTAGCCTAAATTCAGTTCCGATCCAGTCTCGATCTCACAAATGTCACATTTGGTATTCTCGTATCACATTATGTAACTTCAAAGTTTAATTTAAGTGGGATTATATCGGAATATGACCGAAAATTAAACAAACTAAGAATCTTACTTTGCCAAGGACAAGAATCGATAATAATTAATTAATGAAATCAAGTTTTATGATTTTAGTCAATTCACAATAAATTCAATCTCGATTCGGTCAACTTTCAATCTATGATCGTAGAAGAAATTACGAGAATTGGCCTTCTGGTGTAGAAAGACCTATTTGGTCAAATTACGACAGTTGTGATATTTTCACTGTCTCATTTTTCGCGCGACATTGCCTTATCTACCTCTTCTAAAAAATATAACATCGTTGAAAAACAGGTTTTGGCCGCATCCTGTATACTTACAGTTATTATAACATATTATAACATCATACAGTTTATTGTTTTTTTGAGGTAATGCTCATGTACGCATGAGTACCAACTGCTACATGTGTGTACGTTAATAATGCCGTTCTTTTCCCCGCGTATATCAATGTCTACTACCTGACCAGTGCCCACTTCGTTGAGCGAATCATTAATTAATGATCGAAGTTTTTTTTCTATATGAGAGGGGGGCAAACGAGTAAGTGGGTCACCCGGTGGAAAGCATTCATCAACGCCCATGTAGATCAGCTACACCAAACACCAAGGGGTCGCTGAAGTTGGGCGGTAAACGTTTACAACAACAAGTCTTTTAATTTTTCGAGTGTGTGAGGCTGTGCTTTGGTAAAAGAATTTTCAAAATCGGTTCAGTAGATCCAGAGATTACCCCCTACAACTTCACAAACTTAACATCTTTATAATATTAACTTGTTTTGCGCCTTTAAACTATCGACATTCAATCTATAAAATCCAGAAATGACATTTTTTTTCTTAGAAAATGTTGTTAGTATTAATAAGTTAGTAAATTTAAGGTCAATTATGTTATTATTATATTATGTAAACACATTGTTCAGATCGTAATGGAGTACTGCGGAGCGGGTTCAGTATCAGACATAATGAGGCTACGGAAGAAGACACTGTCAGAAGACGAGATCGCCACGATACTCTGCGACACGCTCAAGGGCTTAGAATATCTGCACCGGCGACGGAAGATCCACAGGGACATCAAGGCGGGGAACATACTGCTTAACACGGAGGGTCACGCTAAACTGGCGGACTTCGGAGTCGCTGGTCAGCTCACGGTGAGTATGGATGTTCGTTTTAGAATAAGCGTCAATGGCAGAAAACTTGTTCCGGTATAAAGGATAAAACAGTGGCTTTTGTATCGAGTCGGTAATGTGTATGTGATTTAGTTAGAATTAGCATTACTTGCCAAAAGGTGACACTGAACTAGTGGCGTGATAAATGTACTAAAGCGTGCTCCGACGCGCAACTACAGAGATAGGTATTTCAAGCAAATATTGACCGTTAACAGAAAACTTAGTTTAAACTTTGCTTGTGGCTAAAAAAAGAAGGAGAATAATTAATTTCCAATTAAAGACTGATGTGTAGTTAGGAGCAGACATTTTATTTTTTAAACGACTTATACCAACGTCCGAGACTGACGACTTGAATTAATTGAACAATAATTAATTATTAAGAAAAATATGAAGCTACACAGGCCTTATATGGCTGCGTTAAATAATAAAATTATAGTTAAACACTGAAATTAAACAATATGCTACAAATGCTATACTCACTCAAAAAGTACCTTCAAACTGAGGCGTAAAATAATCCGTGAAAGAATCTCGTTCTTCTCTCTCGTTTTCCGTGAAAGAATCTCGTTATCCGTGAAAGAATCTCGTTATTTTCTCGTTATCCGTGAATGAATCTCGTTATCTTCTCGTTATCCGTGAAAGAATCTCGCTCGTTCGAGATTAGCAATGCAATCGTAGAACTCATTCAAATAACATATTCTAGGACACAATGGCGAAACGCAACACGGTGATCGGCACGCCGTTCTGGATGGCTCCAGAGGTGATCCAAGAGATAGGCTACGACTGCGTGGCCGACATCTGGTCGCTGGGCATCACGGCGCTCGAGATGGCCGAGGGCAAGCCGCCCTACGGAGACATACACCCCATGCGGGCCATCTTCATGATACCCACCAAGCCTCCGCCATCGTTCAGGTATTACACACATCTTGTTGAGTTTTAAAATTTGGTAACACTGACTTGGTTGATTGCACTGTGTGATCGCTGAGACGCCCGCGGGTTAGTAGCGTTGTTGCATTCGCGTACTGGTTGCGATGCGAGGGTGCCGGTTACAATGAGTCAGTTTCGCTAAATGCAATTTTCGCCAAATGCGAATACTAATTGGGTATTTGACTAACATTTTTTTCTGTTTGATATGTAGGGACGTCTCCATAATATAACCATAGGTGAAAGAATTACTTCGATAGCACAAAAATCTCTCGAGATATGGTAATTTGAAAATCACAATTTTTAGACTGCCCCAAAACGCTCCATACAAAAGACTACTGAATTATGACGTCACAGATCTGTATTTTGTATGCATCAAATCAGAAATTTGTACGACAGCTATGTTAAATATTACGTTTATGTGATTAGTATCATAATAAAAGTTATAGCATTTTTTATTGCTTCTCCAATGGAAATATTATTTTTTAATAATTTCATACTTTTAAAATGGACTTTCCCGCCAAACTTTGATCGACGCTAAAAAAAGTCTGACTGAAGATATTAGAATGAAAGTTTGCAGATCTTTATAGTTTTGTGTATTTTACGATATTGTTAATTTATTTGTACAATTTTTAAACATTGGAAACAACCCAATTGGTACGTGTATATAAAATGTGTAAGGAAGGAAATGTTATTGTGTGCAGAGAGCCCGACCAGTGGTCGCCGGAGTTCATCGACTTCGTGAGCCAGTGCCTCGTCAAGAACCCCGTCGAGCGCGCCACGGCCGAGTTCCTGCTGGCGCACGAGTTCATAGGTAACATAAATAAATAT
The DNA here is from genome assembly GCA_937001555.2 of Hypsopygia costalis. Classification (NCBI taxonomy): domain Eukaryota; kingdom Metazoa; phylum Arthropoda; class Insecta; order Lepidoptera; family Pyralidae; genus Hypsopygia; species Hypsopygia costalis. Next base: position 1,462,867 of record OW443325.2, read on the forward strand.
GCCTTGACAAATTACACTGCGTCATCTAGTCCTAAATTCGAGTACATAAATACATTTTTTTAAATAAATTACAAAACACTCAGACCAAGACAATCCGTGAAAGAATCTCGTTCTTCTCTGGCGTATGTATTTAGAAACATATATTTAGATTCATGCACACAAATGTTTGTCATGTACGGGGATTGAACCCGCGACCTCGGGAGTGAAAGTGGCCATTGTTAGCCACCACCGGGCTCATACTACTGGTGAGAGCATACTTGTAGCATAATAAAGAAGGAAAGCGACAGAACATGACCAGAAATGAAGTCTACTAGTTAGTAGACATCATTTCGGGTCATGTTCTGGTCACCAGTTGGTGAGTCTTACTAACTGGTGAGTGTACATGTCACGACTCGGTTACACGACAACGTAGCGGCGGTGTACTGGAAAAAAGGCAGTGTAGAGTGAAATTCGAGGTAATCTTATTTTTTGCACTCAAAAGTTTTAATTGTAAAATTTAAGGTCCTCCTTAAATTTTACAATTAAAACTTTTGAGTGAAAAAAGACAAAAATGTAGTCGTCGACAAAGGAGAAAAATTAGAATCTCGTATAAATACGTCGACACAATTTCTCACATCATAAATATTTTCCCGAAAGAGATTGAACGTTAATGTAATATTGCAGGCAACGCGAAGCACCCCAGTATCTTGAGCACGATGATAGCGGAGGCGCGCGAGATCCGCGAGAGCCAGGTGTTTAGGAACGCGCAGCAGGCCAACAACGCCAACACCTTCGCCGCGGTGAGTGGCGGCGGGGATATACTCCTTTGTTAGCATTTAACAAGGAACTATAAAATGTAACATGTCAATGTACGTTGACAGGGCGACGGATTCGACGATGCGACGATGAAGAAGCGAGATGACGGCACACTGGTCCCGGGACGAGACGCCACGGCCGAGCTGGCCGCGGACCTGGGCACCATGGTCATCAACGAGCCCGACGGGGACCTGGCCACCATGAAACGTGAGTATGATGACACTGGCCCCGCGGGAGACGGGCCGGCCCAGACCTGGGCACCGTGGTCATCAACGAGCCCGACGGGGACCTGGCCACCATGAAACGTGAGTATCTTGTCACTGGTCCCCACATGACGTGGCCCACTGACACGGTTCCGTTATCTCGACAACCACTTACCTAATTAGTATGTGTTTAAATGCATCCGTCGGTGTTCGGAGCAGGTGATGAGATGTATTGGTTGCAGGGCACGACACGGACCCGCTGGACGCCAGTCGTCCGCGCTACCGACCGCTGTTCCTGGACCACTTCGAGCAGAAGGAGGCCGCGCGGGGGCTGCCCGCTAACGGCCCGGACCCCGCCCGGGCACTCCCGCTGTCAGTATTCTTAATTTCACTCCTCTTACATACTTATTTTTGACCTTTGAAAACTGAATAGGATCATTTAAATATGATCCTTTAAATTCGCTTAACGTTTACACGGCATAGTAAAAAGTACAGATCAGAATAATAAAATTCTACAAAAATACAGACTTCATTTGTCTTTTGATGAATACTCATCAATAGGCTAGTTGCCAATGTTACAAAATTATAAAAAAAACTCTATCAGTAACGTAAACGTGTTTTATGGTCGATCAAAGTTTGGTAGGAAAGTCCATTTTAAAAGTATGAAATTATAAAAAAAATATTATTGCCATTGTAGAAACAATAAAAAATAGTGTAACTTTTGTTACGGCACTAGCTATATAAATGCAATATTTAACATAGCTGTCGTCCAAATTTCTGATTTAACGCATATAAAATAGCAAGGTGTGACGTCATAACGTCGTAACCTGTTTATATGGAGCGTTTTCGGGTAAGTCCAAAATTGTGATCTTCAAATTATCTTATCTCGAGAAGTTTTTATGCTATCGAAGTAATTCTTTCACCTATAGTTATATTATTGTAACGTTTCTAAATAACAAATCGAAAAAAATGGTACACAAGCCTATGCAAGTAATTTGAAGGAATCGGGATAACTAAACAGTTATCCCGATTCTTTCGATTTCATATATGTGCTCCAATATTTAAATAGGGAACACTATGAAAAGTCCCCCCCCCCACCTCTTTTATGTTCCCGGTCGCAGTTATTTTTTTAAATTTTATTGAAAACCGCTAAAATTTGGAGAAAAACGTCAAAGGACATAATGTTCTTTATAAATTTATCAACACAACAGACCTTGTATGTATATTGCCAGGACGTATAGTTTTCAAAATATCCTAACATTCATTGGTACAAGGATCTATACATACATAAAGCTCTTTCGCAGAGAGCCAGGCAGAAACAGCTTCCTTCCACTTGCTACGATTCACGTATACTTCCATCGGTTCATCCACATTCATCATATTCTTCGCTCTTCATCTATTAGACAACAAACACCATGCCAAGAAACAAGCATACGGCCCGCCTGATGGAAAGCAGTTACCGTAGCCTATGGACGCCCGTAACACCAGAGGCATCACGTGCGCGTTGCCGACCCTGTAAAAACCTCTTTACGCCCTTTTTGAAGAACCCCATGCTGTAGTCTCCTGGGAAAACCTCAACAGGCAGTTCATTCCACAGCTTAGTAGTACGTGGAAGAAAACTCCGCTGGAATCGCACAGTACGTGACCACTTCGGTTCCAATGTGTGAGGATGAATTCCCTGTCGATGGCGAGCGGTGCGACTGTAGAAGGAGGCCGTGGGCATCATGTCAAACAACTCCTCTGAACACTCCCCATTGTACAATCGGTAGAACACGCAAAGGGAAGCAAAATCTCTTCTCAGACTCAAAAGTTCTAAACCGTCCGTCAATTTGGATTCGTTAACAATCCTCACAGCGCGTCTTTGGATTGAGTCACAAGGTGCAAGCTGGTATCCAGGCGCTCCCGCCCATAGATGACAACAGTACTCCATATGCGGCCGTACTTGAGCTTTGTAAAGCTGAAGCCTCTGCCGCGAGTTGAAGTACTGCTTCGCTCTGTTGAGCACACCTAGCTTCTTCGATGCCAGCTTGACCTTCTCCTCCAGATGACATCGAAACTGAACTTCGCTGGAGATTTCAACTCCTAGAATCCCAATAGATTTTGTGATGGTGAGGGGTGTGTTTTCGAAGTGTGGAGCCACAGCAAATGGGGTTTTCTTAGCGGTAAACGCGCAGACTTGTGTCTTAGAGGGGTTAAAACGCACTAAGTTTTGTCGCCCCCAGTCCGACACTCTACTTAGTGTGTCCCTGATTTCCGACACAAGTTGTTCGCGGCTCTCCTCCACCAAAGAACGGGGAATATTTGCGCGGCCCGTGTAATAAGTGTCCCCGGTGCTATCGTCCGCATAACAATGAATGCTGTCAATTGACAACATATCATTAATATGCAGCAGAAACAGCGTCGGGGACAAAACAGAACCCTGCGGGACGCCAGCATTAATGTCCATGCTGTCAGAGCAACTATCTAACTACAACGGCTCTAATGCTTCTGCTGGACAAGAAGCTAGCAACCCATTCGCATAATCCCTCAGGCAAACCGTATGCAGGTAACTTTGAAAGAAGACTACGGTGCCAGACCCGATCGAACGCCTTTGCCATATCTAGGCTAACCGCCAATGCCTCTCCTTGACTCTCCACCGCCAAAGCCCATCGGTGCGTAAGATACACTAGAAGATCACCAGTTGAGCGACCATGGCGAAAGCCATATTGTTTGTCGCTGATCAAGTCGTGATCCTCTAGGTATCCAAGGAGCCGGTTATTGATTACGCGCTCCATCACCTTGGAGAGAAGGGAGGTAATAGCAATGGGCCTGTAATTCGATGGGTCTGATCTGTTGCCCTTTTTAGGCACAGGGTGCACGTTCGCAGTCTTCCACATAGCCGGAACTTGCCTAGTGGAGTATGAGAGCGCGAACAAGCGCGTAAGTGCAGAACACAACTCAAGAGCACACACCTTTAACACCACTGCCGGTATGCCATCTGGCCCACTCGACTTGTGAATATCGAGGGAGAGCAACGCCCGCCGGACATCTCGCTGTGTAATCGAAATCTCCGGCATGGAGTTACCGCACCATGAGATAGTAGGTGGTACGGCGTCTCCCTCGTTTAATGTCGAGTTGGAAGCAAAGAGATTACCCAATAAGTCGGCCTTCTCCTTAGCACTATAGGCCAGACTGCCATCCGGTTTTTGCAATGGTGGAAAAGACGACTGACAGAAGTTTCCCTCGGCAGCCTTAGCGAGCGACCAAAAAGCACGACTCCCAGATGGGTGCTTAGCCAGGCGCTCACCAATTCTGCCGACGAAATCATACTTTGCCCTAGCAATCACTCTCTTACTGAACCTCGAGGCAGCATTAAACTCACGTTTCAGGCCAGAAACATTCAGATCCCCATTTATACGAGCCGTGGTCCAAGTCCTGTACGCAGCCTGCTTGCGAAGTATAGCTTCGCTACAAGACCGATTAAACCACGGCCGTTTTTTAACACCCGCGGTGGCCACCCGTCGATTTGGGATGAATAATTCCATCCCATCCATAATCGCCCCAGCCACAGCGGATGCACAGGAGTCAATGTCTTCCGACCCGAAGCAGAGCTGCCTCCACGGGTACGATGCATAGAATTCACGCAATCCATCCCAATCTGCCGACTTGTAGTGCCACACACGACGCCATCCGGCAGGCCGGGGCGCGTCAGGGCTAGCGCAGGGCACCTGGGTCCGGACGAGGCAGTGGTCTGACGACCCAAGAGGAGCGTTCACTGTGATCTTATACCCATCCGGACGTGTGGTCAGCAGAAGGTCCAGAAGAGAGCTTGTATGGTCCTCGATGTCCGGTATTCTCGTTGGAGAGTGTATCAGCTGGGAGAAACCATAAGCCAGAGCAAAGTCGTGAACAGACCTCCCCGCGAAGTCAGTGGATCGAGAGCCAAGCCACTCGGTGTGGTGGGCATTGAAGTCTCCTAAAATCACTAACTCCGCGGAAGGATACTGTTCCATGGCTCTGTCAGTCGCCAGTTGTAGGTGCTCGATCATCCGAGTTGTGTCTGAATCACCGCTATGAGACCTGTAAAGGCACGCGTAGATACAGGTGTGGCCACCCTGGTCCACGCGCACCCACAATATTGACAGGTCTCTGTCTTCAAGGCCGTGAAGGCGTCGACAGCAAATATCCTCCCGGACGTACATACATACCCCAGCTCGACGTACAAAAGAATATTCGAGTTTGTACCCAGGGTATAACAAGTACGATGTGTCAGCCGGGCAGGATATTTGCGTCTCAGTCAAAAAAAGCAGGGTCGGCTGTGCAGTTTCGAGGTGTTGGTGAACTGCATTAATGTTTGCGTGAAGACCCCTAATATTACAGAAGTCCACCTTGAGTGTGGAAGAGGATGCCGCTGGAGTAAATCGCTTTCTATTTTTCTTCACGGCCATAAAAAAAGATGTCAGAGGAATTATGAGAAGTCGCCTCAATGACAACACGACAGAAAAAAGCGCGGTGTCTACCCCCGCAGTACAGTGCAGGTTGTGCGGTTTGCTAGCGCGGCGGGCGGAAGGGCCCCCGGTCCCCCCCTGCTGCAGTAGCCGGGTCCACTCCGGTCTCCTCCCCCGGCACGACTACTACAACAGGGACTTTACACAGGTTGGCGGTTCAGCCTCCCGGGGCGGAGATTACGTGATCCCCGGGTTCGGGAACCCTACTGACCTGCGGGCGGCCAGCGGACAGCCGTTTCACCGGGTCTCCCTGACCGCCGCGCCAACACGCCGCGCCTACACCGCTGGCAGCGGTTCGACAACCACTGGTCTCCGCGTTGTCAGCATGACGACTTCTCAAATAAAAGCCGTGGTGACCTTGCTCACTCGCAGGAACACGGCAAAGCCATTATGGCTGCGGTCTTCTGCAAGGTGGAGGTACTTCCCCATTCGGATGCTGGCCAAGCTTTGAACAAGAGACCACACTATGCCCCTCCCCCATCAGAAATAATAATAAAAGCGAGGCACAGTACGATCTCTCATTGCGTCCTACCTCTCTTAAATAAAGCTCAAGATAAAGCTAACCACTGTTCATTCTCCGCCACTCTATCGTAGGTCTTTTTCAAATCCACGAAAACACTAGACTAAAGTATTTTATTCAAACTATCAAACAAAGTGTTTCAAAGGGATTTAAATATTATTTAGTATGCCAAGTTTCATGCTTTCTGCCGAATAGCCGTGCTACGTTCGAAACATATTTTGAATACTTAGAAAACCTTCTTCTCATACACACTGTGTCGCTAGGGAGGACAGCGACGACCATCGAAGTGACAAGGGATGAGTCCATTGCAGCTCCGAGGGCAATTTTGTACGGGCGAATTTGATCTGAAGTAGATCGTAGGAAACTTTGATATTTTATTTTCTGATTGGTAATGTGAGTGACGGCAATATGATGAATAAAACAACAACTAGTATGTAAGCAGCGGACTCGCGGACTGTACTGTCACGATGTGTATGTGCGCAGGCCGGAGGCGGCGGTGCGCGGCGGAGGCGAGTCGTTCCAGCGCGCGCTCGTCGAGGACGGCAACTTCGAATTCGTAAGTCAACTGCACGTCGTCACTCTGCTCGCGCTCGCTGCGCCTAGTAAGTCCGTGTGCTGCCCCCCCCCCCCTCATTTTACATAATTGACCCTAATTCTAATGCTGCATAAAATTAATTTCTCCATTTCGTTGTCATACGTGAGCCGAATAGTCACGATGACAACAATCTTGTCGCAGACTGGGGGTCTGCTGTGATAGAATAACACGTTTCCCTCTTTGAGAAACCCTCATTTAGATTGTACAATTTATCATGCTATTACAAAACATCTACATATTAGCTTCTGACCGCGTGTGATAAAATGTAAAATCTTATTTATTTCATATTAATAACCGAAGTCATATCCATATTTTTTAACCTTTCTTAATGTGTGCTTTTTAACCGTATTTGAAAATAAAATCATTTAAATTTAATTTTAATAAACAACTATGAAATTACATACATCTATGTATAAATGAGTTTTATTCCACAAAATAATCGGCAAAACTGCAAAATATTACAAACGGCGTCGTCAGTTAATAAACAGAGCGTTTAGTAACTGACGACGCCGTTTGTAATCAGACGAATTATTGGATATCACTTGAAACTTTTCATGAAACATGGGAAATTCTCATTGCTTTAGTATATTTATTTTATTATAAATATTAGGATAAAACAATTTAATACAGCAGTTAATAATTATTTCGTATATATTATGTTTATTTTTATGTAGGCATTGGTGTCAATTTGAATTAATATTAGACGGACTTACATGGCACGTGCGGGATTATAAGAGAATAATAAATATAATTTGTCAAGAATGGGGTTATAATTTGATAGCTTTTTTTTTTTTTTTTTTTATACTACGTCGGGTGGCAGACAAGCATACGGCCCGCCTGATGTGAAGCGGTTACCGTAACTGTATTAACGCTCGCAACATAATATATCACTTGCGCGCCGCCACCCCCGCTACCAACGCAGCATCTCCTTCTTTTCTGGTGACCTCACTCACTCGCAGGAACACATCAACCCTCAAGGGAATTGTTATTTGGCTGCGGTCTTCTGTGAGGTGGAGGTACATTCCCCAGTCGGGTAGCTTACAATTACGCTCCCTACCTCTCTTTTCGCCAGAGCTTCGTTTGTCAGTCAGCAGGGTGCACCACGTGCAGGTGAAGTTGGCTTTGGTTCAAAGATGTTGATAAACCACATACACCCCAAAAGCTTGTTATGGCATGACAAGATCTTCATTAAAAGTAAAATATTATTATTGCTTTTGCTGTTATTTCAAAAAAGTGAAGGAAGTACCTCCACCTCACAGAATACCGCAACCAAATAACAATTTCCTTAAGGGTTGTTGTGTTCCTGCGAGTGAGTGAGTTCATCAGAAAGGAAGGAGTTACTGCATTGGCAGGGGGTGGCGGCACGCGAGCGATATTTCATGTTGCGAGCGTTAATATGGTAACTGTTACGGCTACGGTAACCGCTTCACATCAGGCGGACTTGGGCGCATGCTTGTCTACCACCCGATATAGTATAATAATCCCAATTATTTTTCGGCATGTCCTTATAAGGAAATTATTGGGATTATTATACTATATCGGGTGGTAGACAACTCTATAATAAAGGAGTATATATATACTCTCTAGTTGAGTTAACTCTATAGTAAAAGAAAATATATATATGCTTGGTTCTGAAGTACTAGTATCCAGGGCCATACAACTTAGTTGAAAAAGTAAAAAGGGACTTTCAATAACGATGTTTGAACTTGGCAAGTAGCAGTTTATAACCCCATTCATTAGAAATTGAATCGTACCATTTGAGTTTAGAATAAAACCCTTAAGGAAATGTTATGTAGATAAATATTTCCAAAAGTATTTCCGCGAGTGAGTGCAGTCACCAAGAATGTTAGTGGGAGTAGTGGGGCGGGAGTAAACGCCTCACATCAGGCCATCGTTTGCGAGTAATGTGTGGACAGAGTGTGCGAGTACCGAGTACAGTTCTCCCCGCAGCTGTCGTTCCTGCCGGTGCCCGACCTGGAGGCGCGCATGGCGCAGCTGGACGCGCAGATGGAGTCGGAGATCGAGCAGCTGCACTCGCGGTACACGCGCAAGAGGCAGCCCATCCTCGACGCCATCCACCTCAAGCGCAAGCGACAGCAGAACTTCTAGCCGCGCCGCCTGCACGTCTGAACGCGACCGCGCCCTGAACGCCGCTTTCATTGTCGTGTCTCAAACGGTAACGCCCGCGACGCAGTCTAGTTACGGATATTTCCTGTGTATGTCGTTCTGTGATGTTGCGACCGATAGTGCTCGACTATGACTAAAGTGTAAAATAAATACTTTTTATTGTCAAAGTCAAATTTTACATTAAACTTTTAGTATTTAATTCGAAATGCGACGCTGAGAATGGGAATGCGCTCGAATCCATCGCTAGGTGGTGCTAATGGGAGATATAAGAATGTCATACGTGTCACAAAATTGTATTTTAAATGTCACTAAGTTTCGAACATCTGTATGTAATTATTTTACGTTTAAATTTATACGTTTCATTCAAAACGTCAGCTCTAGTTTCATAATGGTGGAGGCAGATTATTCCAACACTTACGGGCAAGATATTTGACTTGTCCGAGACGATGCGATATTCTATGTACCTTTACATATATTTGCAATGCGAAAGGTGATTTAAAGCAATAGCAGATGCGTGCGCGTGACAACCTGTCACATTGGGCATCTGTACGTATGTAAGTCACGAAGTCAGTATGGCGTCTTTCTTAAGAGTTTCATACATTACAGACACTGCTTATTCGCCTCACGACACGCATTCAGTCTATTCCGGCCTTAACAATGTCAGCTATATCTCACTTTACAGTAATGCGTACTGGTAAACTTCGCAACAGTAGCCCACGTTAATTACATCTTAAATACGGCTACCTTTCATATGTACATCTGGTACAAAGTTATCGTCATCCATCACGAATAAAATTTTAAGAGTTCTGTCTAACGTATTTGTTAAATTTTAAGTTCGCGGAATGAAGGGTAAGTAGGGGAAATAAAAATCCCAAGTTAATTTTTCCTTTTCTTTATATGCACCAGCTACCTTAATACATTTTACGGATTTTTCAATTCATTTATGTATACCCTCAAAAATAGAAAGTCAAAAATTTGTCTTTGTCTAAAAAATATGCCTAAACTTTTTTCTACGAAGATCTTTTTTCAAGTTTGTAATCACATGGCGCCAGATCAGGACTGTAGGGTGGTTGTAGCAAAATTTCGAAGCCCACCTTCTGCAGGGCAGCCAACGCAACACGACTTGTGAACAGGCGCATTGTCGTGCAGAAAAAAGACAATTTTTCCCCTTCCCCTTCTTTTCTCTTCGATAGCTTTTTGCTCTAGGATTGAAGCGTAGTAATCTCCGGTTATGGAGACTGAGACCTTCGGAGGCCCAAAAGACAGTCGACATGACATTCCCAGCCGATTGTGACACCTTAAACTTCTTGAGTGACCCTACCCATCCCCCGAACTTAAAAACGCACCCTCGTATTACTTCTTTACCTACCTTAACAATTTATATGTGAAGGTGCTTTCATTACGAAAGGTGCCAAATTGTTGACATTCGATGTTCCAAAAATGGCTTAAACATTCGGCCTAAGTGTTTAGTTTTCAAATTGGCTTTTTGCATTTATACCAGAAACTCGGCCAAAAAACGTGCCATGAGAGAACAAAGCTGCGCGCTCAGTGCGCTGCGGCCTCGACAATGGCGATATTGGAGGGCTCTCCATAGCTTTAGTATAGTCATAGTTTTAATATAGGTTGTTGTTGTAATGTAGGCTAACTAGTCGTTAAGTAAGGACGTTAAAACATATCCCTTAGTTATTTCGACGGCAATGTTCCTACGCGAGACTTGTGTCACTACTAATTGTTATTACCCACATGTGTGTAAGGAAGAAAGTATTATGTATGTATAGAACGCATAGACGGCTCGTATAGAAGTTAGTTTCACGCAACTGTTGAATGTTTCAACAGAGTGACATCCATGTACGTAAGTACAGAGCCTATAGCTCGCCTAGTGAACGGACACTATATTTTCTTTCATATTTATGTGTTATGAAACATTCTGTGTTGTTTTTCAGATATTTTTTCTGTGACTGCTTTCTTTTTGGGTTACATCTGCAAATATAAAAAAATGGGATAGAATGTAATCATTACGTTAGTAGATGATTACATAAGATAATAACGTAATTATTATACACTTGATACATAGTCATTTTAGCTTTTATGATTTTATTAACGATAATGCTAAACATATTTAGTGATATAATTATTTATATGTTACATTGTCAGATTTTACACCTTTAGCCATCGACTAAAGGTGTAAAATTGCTATTTAATTTCCGTAGGGGAAGATTTTTCCCGATATGAAAAAGCTTTGATTTGCATTCATCAAATGATGTGGATCTTTAAAGTTATTGCACTTCCAAGGTAGTCAAGATTCATTACAAAAGTACAAAATCCACACCTCAGTCAGGCCTGTGTCACTCCGACATTCGGCCGAGTTATTTACCTACACGCCCGACGCTCCCGAGAGCAATAATTAGTCGAGTGTCACGCGCGCTCTCTTACGCACGCGGTATGCGACGCGACCAAGATGGTTAAACAAAAGCGTTGTTCGGCATTCGGATGCACTAACACAAATTTTAAAGATAAGGATCCGATTAAAGATTTAAGGATTGCTTATCCGTTACGTACTGCTCCACAACACATATCGGCGCGTGAGTTTTGCTGACCACCATGCCTACTAAATATCTATGTATTTATGGTTTTATTATTTTGTTTAGCGCTTAAAATAGATACCTGCACCTATATTACAAATACTTTCCGTGTTAAAGATACATTCGAGCTATTATTGGGACAACGTGAATAGTAAACCTGATCTGTAAGAACGTACAGTCATGATTCCTGTTAAAACTTACACTAAAATTATACATTCTATCAGTGACAACATTACCTCAGTGTATTGTGACATTACGTAACATTATTGTTACTAAGTACCGACCTATGTACTTAATAATCACAGAGTATGCTATAGTAATATAAGTAAGTACAGCAGAGTAATAAACGTACACATACGTAAACCTACTACAATTTTTGGTAGTTTAAGTATATGTATTTTATTGATCATTAATAAACAAGCGTATGTATTTATATCTATCTACGCGGCTCGACCGCGAGCGCTTCATGTTCAACGTGGTTCAACCCTATGACGCAGCCGGGTTTCGTCAAGGCCGGGATAAACCATTTTGTAAAAGCAGCGGCGGTCGCTCGTAACGCGTTAGATATAGGGGTTACTTTCGATTGTCCCTGCCGCTGAAAGACTTAGGTACAAGTACAGCTGCAGAATTATTTTGGACCGTATTAGCGCGTAACGAAGGTTGATATTTTATTAATTTTATTCCAATTGTGTTGGACGTGGATTTTCTTTAGCTGAGGCACAGAATAAACTCTAACGAGTATATTATTCTGTGCCTCAGCTAAAGAAAATCGATTAACTACTTTTGAATATAGCGATTCGCGTTGTCTCCTGCAATGATTGATTTTGTGCTCTTTATTATTCGATTCTGCTACTTGATTAACGTCGATTGGAATGTTTATAAAGTAGTTTAATTTAGTATTTTTTTTTATAAAAATAATATTTGTTTATTTCCTCCACAAAAATCGTCTTAAACATATTTTTATAAAAATAATATTTATTTATTTCCTCCACAAAAATCGTCTTAAACATAAGTACATATTTACAATTTTAGTGCCAAGGTACTACAGCCTATATGGTGAGGGGACTGGTGCCTGAAGTAGGTTTGCTGAAAAGCTGAGTTACAGGTCACCAGTATTGGTTGATACCAATCAATGGAAAGAGAACTTTCGGAAGTTGTGCCCATGTAATAAGCTTCATTTATTATTTGGCTTGTGCCAGATACTAGCCAATATTTTGCAACCCGGTTTTTTATTTAAAAAAAAAACATTTAAGTGTTAGTTGCAGTTTAGTCTTATATTATAGCATAAAGGTATAATAACACTTAAAAATGAACGAAGAATGATTTCTCATCATCCAATAAACGTAAATCAAAGATAAGTATATTAATGTGTGGAAATATCACCCCCCGAGACATGAATCTGATAATTATAGATAGATAGAACATTTATTATAAAACACATTAAAACACAACAAGATACATTCAACATAATTTAAGCACACAAAGATTAATGAAACATTTGCAGAATTATATCACTACTAAACATAACAATTTTTTTGAGCTACGTCTCGTATCTGTTCGCTCTGGGCTTTTTCCCACAAATTCGAGAGCATTCTCCTTTATCTATCCCCGAAAGAAAATATATTGTTTTGTCGTCGGCTAGTGTATCAAATTCATGACAATATTGTTTATAGTTCGTTTGCAATTCACGAATATTTTACCATTTTTCATTTTCGTTTTAGTCAATTTGTTTAGTTGAGTTTCCCTTAACGGCTAATTTTAGTTCCTTATATTTAGATCTCAGATTATCTCGCATATTGTATTATATCTACTTTAAGGTAAGACATTTAAGTGTACATTGAGATCAGTAGTGGGTTGTGAGAATGAATTTACTTAGATGTATGGCGGTAGCCGCTGTACGCGCGACCTATGATGAATTCTTAAAACGTTTTTAACTCGTGAACTCGCTATTTCACTCCACCGGTGGTTTAGTTTCATCTGGGCCACTAGTGGTGTTTGAATATTTCATTCTGGACACTCTTGAAAGATTTAAAATAACTGACGACTCAAAATAATCGAGACCACGAGTTGAAAAAGCGAGAGATCGCGAATTATTTAGATCACTAATAAATTTTTACTCTTCTTTTTATATACGAGTTATAATGCATTTCTATTAACTTTATCCTTAGAGTAATTGAAGCTCAGTTTGTTTGTGTGACTCGACGGCGACTAGGGCCGCGAGGGAAGTGACCTTTAGTATATTTTGCTATGATGAAATGTAGATAATTAGCTCTGCCTACTTTCAAGTTGTAATATATTGGAATACAAATTTTTAGAAGTGCCATTATCAATAAAACATAGTATTTTCGTACTTCGAACAATAGCGTGAAGTGGATTTCAAAATTATATCTTCTGGCGTATGAATTAGGAAAGGTAAAAAATCAAGTAAAAATATATTTTTGTTTCGTGCCATGGACAAATATGGAAAAGTATTACGCGAGATGTGTAAGCTGTATAAATATTTTTTTAAGATGTTGTAAATTGAAATGAAACAAATTGACATCGTATAAAGCCATATTTATTGTAACAATTATTTTTTGTAATTTATTAACAAAGTAGAGTCAGCAGTGCGCCGGTGGTGTGAGATATTCGAGTGTAAAAGAGATTTTTGGAAGTAATTAAGTTAAACAAGTAAATTGTCGCGCACTGCCGACTACGTCGTATATATGTGACATTCGGCCTAGCGTACATTGGAGTCGTTTCGTTTACAAATGTACAGGGTAAAATTATATGATACGTACATTATATTTTAATTGCTTCGCTGCAATGACACTTAGTTACGATCGTTCGTCATGCAAAATTGATTTATATTTTAATTTCGACAAGAACAAATAGTGTAATAGTAAGTAATAATGGTAGAAGTGGAACAAACTTTGAACAAGCGGGTGTTAAGATAGTAAATAGTCAAGAAATATGTGACATTTCTACCATATAAGACCTTATTGGGAATGCTCAAACATTTCGAGTAATTTAATGCCACGTAAGTGATAAGGTGCTTTGAGCGTTTGCAATAGGGTAGAAGTTTGAACAAATAGCGACGTGTTGTTGACGAGGTTTCGTTGAAGTTTGTTGTTGACGATGCCGATGTTCGGACTACGATTTTGGTGTAATTTGTAATTGTTGGTCGCCGGCACACGCGTGATGTCATCACTTGGCTTTTGCCGTTAAAGCATCTAGTTTATGTTTTTTTATTGATGTCCGACTAAGTGAAATAAGTTGCTTAGTCTGTATGAAGCAAATACTTTTATTTACTGGTATAACTGGTACAATATTATAAGCATATCCAATTTCAATGGTTGTAAATGGCAATGTATGGGGTAATAATTCAGTTATTGTTCTCAATAGCGCTACGTACGACAATTAAGCTTGACCCCACTAGCAACTGTGTGTGTTATTAATGTGTAATTTGTATTGCCGTCTAAGGTACCTATTATATTTTTTGACGTGACAACGTCTTATAATTCGATGGAGCCGGCTGCACGCACGAAAAAACATGACGTATGCGGCGTTACCTCGCTCTGAGGCGTTCCATTAAAATTTTCTTTTCAAAAATGCAAACATTCCCATCAGTATTTTCTTATGACGTTGTCACGTTCAACTATCGTCAGTAAACAGACTATACAGAGAACCGATTTTTATTGTGATTAAATTAATTGAGTTTCGATACAACTGTAGTGCAGTTTGTTGATTGCCGCTGTTAATCCTGGCTACACAGAATACACAGCAGTGTGAGTGTGGTGAATCTGCTCCGTAACAATGGCTGGATTTTAAAGTTTATAAAGGTTCATTTCTTTTGCAAACCCATAATTATTAGCATTGGATATTTGCTGAAAACCGGCACATGTAGTACTTCTGAATTTAACGTTAGTTCGTCCTGTACGAACTGGAAATATTAGTCTGACAAACAATGCTGTACAATGATAGTGACTGATGGCGTGTGATAAATTCGGTCCAAAGATTAATCTTAATTTATGTAAGGATACCATCTTTCATGTTGAAAATCGGTACAAAAACAAAATATGAGATGTTATTTTTATGTAATTGTTATAAGCTGCGTATTTTAAGTGTAATGTATAAACGAACACTAATTCAATGATGATTTAACGACATTCAAAAATGCCAAAAGAAATTCGTGAACATAACATTTCATCAACAAAATGCCGTTAATTTCAACATAGATAAAAAATATTTTGTATGGAGTAGGTACTATTCATACGTGTGCCGGCGAGTTTGAGTAGTTTGTAGTTCGGGAAGTGCACTTCGCATCCAGTAGCCTGTTGACGTGTTGATAGCTGCGTACGCATTATATTTTTTGACAGACCCACTGATTAAAAAGATAAAACTTAATAACGTTTATTTATTTCATATCCTTAACAATAATCAACTATATGTCCCACGGTCGGGCCAGGTCTCTGATCTTGATCGAAAGGGGTGTTCGAGTATGAAAGACTATTATAAAAACAAGCACACAACCCAGAAAGAGAATGTAAACATTGCTTTCTTGTTTCACATATAGCACCGTTGCGTCAGGCCCAATAGGTCGACTAAGACAGCGGTTCGGACCCGAGTTGTAGGAAACACATACAATTAGGTAAATATGTAAGTAGGTGATTTTGAACAAATAACCACGCTATCCTTCAATATCTGCTAAATATTCCTCTGTTTCGGGAAAATCTCAGTATTTTCAAATTCCGATTTGTTCACCATGTTCAGAATCGCCTACTATACATACCTTTAAAATTTTAGACATTTAGAGATGGGATGCGAAACATCCTAAGACTAAAACGGTTCCCACGATACTATAAGTAATGACGATCCTTTAGTCTCATAACGTTCAAGTTGCAAAATACCTACATGTGAAAATGTTCAAATTGCAGAATATTCAATTCTTTGGATATGAGACTCGCTCGCTACGCTCGCTCGCCTTTATGTCGAACGCAATGCATGGTCACAAGTCTAACCTAACCCAACTTAAATCAGATTTAACATATCAATTGAAACCAATGACGACAAACTCAATTTTATTATTTTTAATATAATATGAGACATGCGACGTTTTGAGATTATTTTGAAACTTAAACTTTTCGAGATATAGATATTTTGCATCCATTTGTTATTTTGCAACTTGAATGATTTGAGACTACAGCTCGACGATAATCGAGTATTTCTGATTCAGAGATCATATATGCAAAAGTAAAAGTAACGAAACATTAAAATATTTTTTAGCTTCGGTAACATTGCGGTACGAACCCCCTTTCGATTATCTTACAATAAACAATACTACACGAGTATAAACACAGGTAAATAGGAAATTCAAATTTTGACTAGTACATTTCAGAAAGGTTTTCCAAACATAGTAGGAATAACAAAAATAAAAGTAAATGCAATGTAAATGCTTGCAAGACAAAAAGATTGATAAAAATAACTTACACTACTATGGGTCCTAGAATATGCTTTAAAAGTAACATAAAATCTATGAGATAAAACTTAATGATACTGATAGCTATACGACTGATCCGATAAAAAAAAACGAGTTAATAAAAGATAGAAGCGAAACCAAATTCTGAATACAATATCTAGTTTCAACACTCTTCTGAACGATTTCAATATATCTATTTGGATATATCTATTTGTATGTTACGCAATACAGATATTGTGTCAATAATAAAAGTACAATATACAATTTTCTTTCAAAAAATGGTTTCGTTTTTGATTCAACAATAATGACATAAAATCTCAAGTGTTAGAAATCACAGTTTATAGATTAATAAAAGCTAAATATACAAATTTAAAACTACAGGTGGATTAAATTCTTTGCACCTCTGCTTGGCTGACCCGAACTAATTAAGGTTTGGTATCCTAATTAGTATGCTCGTATTGAAATATATATTAATCTCAAAACTAATGGCGTTCGATGTAGTTTTAGGCTAACAAATTACAGATATACCATCCGCTTGTCAGAAAGTTACAAACGCCGTAAGAGGATCAGGCCTCAAAAATCCTCGAAATCTGGTAGGATTTCGCACGCTTTTGATTGATGTGGAAGTCCAGTAACGTGTATCTGTCATTTTGAACTAAATCCTTTGATAAAGGCCCTAGCAGACATGCCACTTTTACCATCGGCGATTAACGTTTTTGTAATTATATCGATGCTGTATTGCGATTTGGCAACTTGCTGCGTTCGGTCGCAGTAACGGAAACACGCGTTTAGACTGCAACGATCCTGCATCGCGTTTTGGAGACTTGGTCTACGACTGGCATCGGATTGTGAGCGAAGTGTAGAAGTAACTCGCTGCATCGAGCGTCCCAAAGTAGCTGCGGCCGGCATTCAACGGCGTGAAGGGTGTAGCAGCAAAAACAGCTAAATTATCAATCGCTGCTGTTAAAAGTAGCATGTTTATTAGGGGCTTAATAACTTATTATGATGGCAAGAGGAACACCTATTACCGAGTCCAAACCAGCCAAATGTTAGTACTCGGTGGGAAGAATAAATAAATAGACCTGAACGTCTATGAGTCACATATCGTATCGTTGACAGTTACATTTCTGTTACCTGTATTTTGATATTACTGATACTTATAGATGACATACAATACAATAACAAATGAGATCATTTTCACTGCGGAATCTGTTTTGATACCGCCGGCATTGATTGACCAGTTAGCCTTATGGCATTCTACACCGTTATATTTAAGATTAAAAATAATCTATACCTATAATAAAACAGCAAAGAATTGAAACATATTTAAGAATAATTATTCCGAAGGCTTTGGAATCATTGACGTATTCCAAATAAACAGGTAGCCCATTTCGAGGAATTTCAATGTATGGAAGTGATTCCATCGCAGATATATCAGTGGAAATTTTTAACTGATCAAATGAACCTAAATCTACAGGTTTACATTAGACACATTTATCTGGACAACTTCTTCGTTGAACATATCCTTCAAATATTTCCCTTATAATAATAATTAAATCAGAATCGGGAATTTCACATTCGAACATGATAATTATGGTCATAACGGGATTATAAACTGCCAATTACTCACTTCAGATGTCGCTACTGAAAGAGTTGTTTTCAAAATTATTTCGGAAGCGAAGTACTTTTTCCCGGTTTTACAGTCATACTGAAAAATATTAAGGGTATCAACTCGTTCCTCTTAAAATTACAGCAAACACTGTACATAGAATAGTGAATTGTACAAACAGTACCAGTGCCTGATATGAGCACCCAGTTTACAATCCCTATTACTTAGATCAATCACAAAAATACATCAATACTGGCGTAACTACATAGTATTACTATTTGGCAATAACAATAGGCCTGATTTCATCTCCATTAACAATCAGATATCCAATGGTTCTTAACCACCGCACTAATAATAGTAGCTTATTCATCAAGACGAGCAAGTCACACATTACACTACAAGTGTGCATTTGGGTAATCACGAGTAATGTGTGCTTACCCTCGAGTGATGTATACTTTATACTACACTTGTAAAAAAATAAAATGAAAATTGTTCATGCTTTTGGGTATATCCGTATTTGACTTCTCAGAATTCACAGTAAGTCAGAATATTTTGTTATACGATATCGATTGCGAAAATATAAAGAAATATAAAACGCGTGTACGCACGTACAAACCAATTTGTTGCGTTTCATCATACTCAACAACCTTTGTTTGAATATCCGTACTGCAGCAAATATCGAATACTGTGTTCGTTAAAAATGTTCGCCGGCGACCAATTTTGTATTTCTTTGAATGATATTTGATAAACGTTACGTAAGAGCAAAACGTGAGTTTTCGAGTTCGTTCGTGCGAACACGGCTTAATGACAATTAATGTATTTCGCGCGCTTTGTGAACTAACGTCAATTAGCACATTTAAATTTTTTAGCTCCCCGTAGCAGCTTAGGAAACATCATCAACAAGAAAATATATCCTTTTTTATTGATAGATGGCGCTGTTCATGTTTATGTGACCTGCATTTAATGCCGTACTTTAGTTCTTAGAATCTCACGGTGGCCGTTAGAATCCTGTATCACGGTCATCAAATTAAAAAACAAAAGACCGCACATTTTAAGAGGAAATAATAAGCGAGTTTATCTCCTATTATTAGTGTAGTAGAGATTACAAGACAAGTGTAGTATAAAATAAAATTATATTTACATTTTCATACCAGCTAGTTTGGTGTAGGTAGATAATACCTTCACATTTTACGATCGGACGTCAACATCTACACACTATTTTCCACAATTTTCTACTTCTAACAGTACACAATATTATTATATGTCACTAGGTACTTAGAAAAATAATCTATGAATTTAGGTTGTTATGAAAAATAGTCACCAGTTAGTTATCTTCAATATAAGTAAATAAACCTCTCCGACACTGCTGCCTTGGCAAGATGTAGTATATAATACTTATGTCACTATTTAGCAAGCAATATATAAAGAGCTTTATGGGCCCACACGCCCGCGTGCCGAGAGGAAAAACAGTTTTGCTGTCTGCTCGAATTTAAATTGTTCGTCAGTAACTTGTTAACTTTGCTTATTTATATGTGCTTGCTTATGTAAGTGACATAGAGATCAAAATTGTTGAAATTTTTTGGTAAGATAGTGTTTAGATACCTAATTTGTACGTTAAACATTGTACAGTTTAAAATGGAATGTGAAATAATTTTGGTGGGAAAATTATTATTAGCTTTTCGTCCCTTACTTCCTGCGGCAACGCAGATTGGCCCCAGGGATTTCCCGCTATCACGATTTTCAAGATACATTTTGAATGAATAAGTGTAGAAGCACCTTTAGGATGCTGGAATACGTTTATAATCACAAAATTAGCAAATTAATAAAATTGGTGCCTAAATGACACCAAATCAAATACTGTCTTTTGTCCCGAACAGTGGTCTGCGGTGAAGGAATAATTTCGGTACCTATTTTTTTTTTAATTCAATAGCACTGCTACGTAAAGCGGGCAGCTGTATGTAAAGTAAAAATGAATATTTGTTTCTTACCTATTCGGCAATTTTTAATTTTATTTGGCCGAAAACTAAGTAAAATGCTGTCGCCGTCGTGATGTTCATTTGACGCAGTGGATTCCTTAAATAAATCTTTGGAAAAAATAAAATCTAAATTTTTCTTGTGTTTAATTATTATATTACTTAAGCCTGCGTTACGTAATTATTATCCTAAAATTGATCACAGCTGCAGTGGAATGTGACAGATTAACGTCTTTGTATTTACGAAAATATGTTTGTTCTCATGCACTTAAATCAAGGATGCTTTCGCGTCATAGGCATCCAAATTTTAATTTTAATGACAAAATCAAATCTCCCATCATATCAGCCTTTTTCTGTAAGTGCATGGCGTTCTCGTAAAAATAATCCATAGACGAGTTATTCATGTAAATAAATATATATGTTACGTTGATCTCGCAAACGGCTCTAACGATTTTGATGGAATTTACAATAGTTAGGGGTTTACCGGGGCGAGAATTCGATCTATGTCTCAATTCTGGGAAAAATAATTTTCCTCTAAAAATGGTCACCATATTATATATATAATTTGTAACTTTCGGGTTCATTGTATGCGACTAGATAATTCGACGAACGTACCTATCATCTCACCATACATCATAATTAGGGTAAAGGAAATTGACATAATTCGTTGCCAAATTTTTAACAAAAAATCTTTTCGGCCCTGCCGTAATGGGCTTTAGAGAGAGTTAAAACTGATATAAATGAGTAATATGCACGGATCTAAGAAACTAATATTTTATAGTTTTTAATATTTACATAATACTGACTCAATCAGTTTTCTCTTTCTTCTAGAACAATTTCAAGTATTATTTCTCTTTTGTATTTCACTGTGTAAATTTGGCAATAGAAGGAAATAAATAAATAATTGAATTAAATCATAATACTTATAACCTATGGATGTTTTGTATCTATTTCTAGTTTATTTCTTAGAATTATTATTGCAGTTCATACAGACGATAGTATTTTGAGACACTTTTCTCGCGAAAATTAAATATGGTAATTAATTATACGAGCACATACAAGTGAGCTCATTTATTTATCCATGGAAACATTGCGATGCGGATGGATTAGAGTTGTAAGACTACCGTATAATACTATATGCTACGGTACCATACGGTAGGATTCGGGTATTATACCAATCCTACGGTAGCAATCCTTTACAAGGAAATTGATAATTAGTAAATATCCGACTATAATACCATACGCTACGGTATAATACGTATACGATTCAAGTATACGTATATATATCTCTTATCATAAGGTAGTATTCCGTTATAATGAAATTGTTAGAAGTAATATCGGATCGATTTGTTTCACTTGACTTTGGTTAAAATTTGGTGTAGACGACAAATGTATGATATAAAAACAAAACTAAAAGCCTTTATTCAAAGACGAAATCCGTTGTTTCTGATTTGTTTAGATAGTGAAGTAATTTCAAATTACTTCACTATCTGAAAGAAATTACTAATTTATTTACAAACCAATGAATTAGGTATACCAATGTAATAGGAACACTGCATCCATAATAAACTTTTACTTTGGTATGCACGTACTGACTTAAACCATAACGTGTTACAAAACGAGATTATCACAATTTTAGTCAGTAAGACGATTTTCAGCTGCCTAAAATCGACGTATCTGTATTAACTAACTTGGAATGCCTCTAAATATGAACATCGTTGAATTTGGTATAGTTATTTAAATTGCAAGTCGTGTAGTTTTAAGTAATATTTGACCTTGATTGTGATATATTCACTCTATATATAAAAAAATATATTGAAAAATAACATAATTATTTCAATTTAAAACAAATCTTACCGTAATTTATAGTATGTTACCGTATATTATGATATCATACCATACCTTACATTGGTATAATACACGCTTTACATCTCTAGGTGGGATACACTTGTACTTTACTTTCTATATTTATTTTTTATAACATCTTTTAACATGAGACAAAATACTATTCGAGTTCCCCTATATTTTAAATCCTTCATAGGACTGTTAAATCAAACAAAGATACTATCCCAATAATAAATTAACGAAATAAAGCCTCATATGGATCTTATTAGTTCTAGCCGGATTATACACTGACATAATAGTTAGTAAATCAATTAATTAAATTAAACGGGTCGTTAAATTTAATTTAATCTACTATGTAGTCTCACGTGAGTTTTAAATATTATACCAACGCTGTTCTAATCTAGGAAGATTATAATAATGAAGCTCGACGTCCATTGAGAGCGAAGTATGCTTCAACTCGTAACAAACTTTCTTGCACTAAAAAGTAGATTTAAGAGCCGATTGCGCTCTGCAGCAGATGGAGTAAAGTTTTCTGAAGAATCGAAGAAATAACGCGAGTTACCTCGCTGCACCCGGCGAGGAATTCGCCGCAGAGGTCGCCACTAGACGCGTTTCGCCGTGTGTTAGTGACGGAGGATCATCTGGCAATACAGGAAGCTGTCCAGCACTGGAATTGAATAGAACTGGCGTTATATAGTAGCATGATATGGCAGTAGCATGATCGTCAATGTATAACTACATCGTCTTTTAAGGCAAAGTAAACCAGGGGCCCTACCGCCGAAGTTGAAAGCGCTTACCATCGGAACTTTTCAATGAGAAATTAAAACTACCTCTTAGATTGTTGGTAATTACATTTAGGTGAGCTAATAGAGACCCTAGAGCACTACCGACTAAGCTGAAGATGTTTGTCACTAACTTTAACCTAAGACCATTTTTTGGAATAAAAGATGAGCTTCAACTTCGGCAGTAGGGCCCCTGCCCCCCTAGCCAAGTGTAATTCGTAGCGTAACGAACGTTAGTTAGATCACGTGACATTTGTCAAAATCGAACATTTTAGTATGAGAATTGACAAATGTCACGTGATCTATCTAACGTTCGTTACGCTACGAATTACACTTGGCTAGGGGGGCTGATCTGTTGTGCTCACAGTATGTGTGATAGTTCTCTGAAATTATGGTTACTTTTTCTCGCTCATTTAAATTGACTTCACCATTATAAATAAATAAGCAATTGGAGTGCGTCTTATCCCTATCATATCGAACAGTGGCATGAACAACGCGATACTGTGTTTTATTAATATTCTTTTATACTACAATTGCTTTGTAATATCAACTTTCTACTCTATTATTCTCCTATTGGAGAGAAAGTTGCTGCTCAGTGGGAGCGCAGGAAATTTGAAAGGGAGTACCTCTAGAATCTCCAGCACGTAAAGTTGTATGAAAATTAATTACTTATATGAAAAACAGGAAGGTAAGTACTAATCCATTACATTATCTCGACGGTAAAAAAATTGCCATTTTTGACATGTTGCTTTATACATAGGATAAAGCAACATGTCAAAAATGGCAATTTTTTTTATTGCATAAAATGCTATAGATTGCCAGTAAAAAACATTTTCTTTTTTATGTTATTGATTGTTTATAATCAAAAAGTAAGAAATTAACTCATTTGTCCAATAATAATATTCTATAATTACTATATCGTAGTATAAGCAGACGATTTAGTCGCGAGATGCCTACTATCGCCCTTGGTTGACTGTTTTACGTTTTCATACAATGTCTGAAATGACATGTCGCTTTATACGTAGGGACCGTCGATCTGGTTTTTATTTTTTTATTTTTTACTTGATGAAACGCATTGCAGGATAATATAAAAACTGAACAGCGCCATCTATCGATCAGAAGAGGAAACATTTTCTACATAGACATAGAAGATAGATGGCGCTAGTTTGCTTATAACTATTCTGGCGCGTGAAAAAAAAAATTGGTATTTGAAATCGCTGACTGACAAATGAGGCTTTAACGAAAAGAGAGGCAGGGCATGGTGGATTTTTAAGTCATACATGACTGGGGAAGTACCTCCACCGCACAAAATACCGCAGCCAAATAACAATTCCCTTGAGGGATATTGTTGTAGTTTGTAACGTCGTATGTGACATACATCGTTACATGGAATGTACTTCCAATAATTGTCTTTGTACTTCCAACTGATTGCCAAAGCCATAAATTTTCGCTTTACTATTTTGATCGATGGATTGACGTGACTTGTCAGTTTTGACAGTTTCACTTGTCGATGTCTTTCCGGCGCGAAGCTACGTCACTTGTCGACCGACCTTGGAGCCAAGATGGACTGATTATATAGTAATGATCTAATAATCTAATATTATCTTGTAAATCAGCCTACATTTGGTTGATATTTATAATTATGTAGCTGTATTGTTTATTGGTACGTATGATTTCTATTAGATTTGGTGAAATTATGTCGTTTGGTTGTCAGAATGTTTCATAGTAATGCGTTGTTTCAGATTCACGCTAATTAAACTTATAATGTTATTGGTTTCCTTCTGATGTGACGGATTGTTAGTATAATGGAAAAAAACGGTGAGTAATTGTCATGAAATCCATATTGGCTTTCAAAGCAATCACGTTTGTTATAACCTAATGCTAACTTAACCAATGTTTGTTTCAGTCTGATGTGGCGTTTTTTTTTCCGAAGTTTTTTCCCGGAGTTTTTTTTTCCCGAAGTTTTTTTTCCGAAGTTTTTTCCCGGAGTTTTTTTTTTCCCGAAGTTTTTTTTCCGAAGTTTTTTCCCGGAGTTTTTTTTTTCCCGAAGTTGTTTTTTGGATGTTTTGTTCGGGGATTCTCTCCGAAGCGTTTTTGGCTGGTGTTATGGGTGGAAGGCTCGTTGCTACAAGCTTGGGTACCGGCGTGGCGTAAGGCTGCTTTAACCTCCCATATCATGGTCTGAAAGCCTAAGGTCGGATCTTTTATATTTATTATTTTACTCATTAATAGAAGCGTGCAAAGAGTCATCGAAAGTTATAAAGGATCATATTATTTCCTAGATTGTCTAATGCGGTCATATGATAACTATAGGGTGATGGCCTAAGTGCCATTGTAACACCTTATGCTACCTTAGATTATTAGTTTTACATTCTATGCAGAGGAATAAAGCAAAGTGAACTTCCTATGGCTTTATTTTCATTTTTTCTGTCCCTCCCTAAAGATTAGAAGTTCAGTCTCCCCGCTTAATAGCTATCCGCATATTTAGGGTTGGTGGTTAGCCTTAAACCTCCTGGCGCCCGAAGTAAGTATTATCTTTATTTGTTTCTCATTTATACCGTACAACAAAACTTTCTTTCTTTTTTTTTAAATATATTACAATTGTCGCCACTCTCACATAAAATATTACAATTGTCGCCTGCGAACAGGGACTTGATATAGAATGTTTATTATTTGTTCATGATTCTTTGCACTGCTATTTTGTTAGTTTGTTAATGTGTTTATTGTAACACAATGTTTATTATATTACTGGTTTATTGTACTACTTAGTTACAATAAATAACAGTTTATTTATACCCACTTTACATAAAGTAGGGTTATGTTTTGAAATCTATTTTGTTTCTTTAACAAAGCTAATATTAAAGCAAGTTGTTCTGTAGTTTTGTACCTATTATATAGACTTAAAACAATTGAATCTTACTGTAATCTTAAAGTAATAGTTAACTTTAAATAAATAGTAAATTAAATTCATAAAATACTTTAATATTGTGATAAATATTTGCTTGTTGCTATTCTGGTTGGACTTTGCATTCTTTGTTGAATACTGCTTGTTTTACAAAAATATTATTGTTGTTTAAATGTACTACTGTTTTGCTAAATGCAAGTCAAGCTTATATGAGCTATTGGATAAGGCTTTAAAGGTGAATAAACTTATTGATAAACATATTATTAAGTGAACATCATTGTGAATGATCTTTGCACACTTCAAATAATTGATATATTGCTATATTTTACAACGTTAAATACTTACGGCTTAATGCACTTTTGATGCTTTAACTTTTTCAACCGGGTTGAATAACATCTTAAATTATTTTTTGTTTTTAAAAAAAAATTCTCTTTATTCGCAAACATGGATAAAGGTATTCAGGTTCCATCCTTGCCTGAAGATGGGCATGCTGAGTTGCTGGTGGGTTCTGCTGACAATACAGTTGTGAGTGAATTGATAGATGTTGCAGGAGTTCCTGAGACTTTTTTACCTAACAGTGTCGCACATAGTTCAATGACCCATTGTCATTCGTTTAATACCATGAATGTTTCAGTAAAAGAAAATATTAAAAAACATTTGCCTTCTATGTATAAGTTACCAGATTTGAAGCGTAGTGGAATTATTTTTGACGGTAAGTCTTGCATTAGAGAATTTATAATGCAGATTGAAGAATACTTTTTATTTAAAAACTTTGATGAACATTTTCTTGTGGCTTCGTTCACTGACCTTTTGTCAGGTAGTGCGCTTAAGTGGTTCCGTGCTGTTCGTGTACAGATGTCTAGCTGGCAGGATTTGAAAATAGCTTTATTGAAACAATTTGATAAAGTAGATTATGATTATTTTTTGGAAAGTGAACTTCGTACTAGGAAACAAAAATATTCTGAGTCGCTTCCAGATTTTATTATTGATATTAGAGATATGGCTAGTCGGTTGGCTGTTCCACTTCCAGAAGTTACTTTAATTCAAATTATTAAGCATAACATGTTGAACATTTACACACCTTTTATATTTGGTAAACAGATAGTTTCTGTTACTGATTTTCTTTGTCTTAGTCGGGAATTAGAAGTTTTTGTTAACCGTACACCCCCTAAATATATAAAACCTTTGAAAAATTTTGCTGAAATCACTGCTAACAATGATAGTAAGCGTATAGTTTGTTTAAAATGTCAGTCCCTTGGACATGTTTATAAAAGTTGTACCAAATTCCCTGGCGTCGTTTGTTTTAAATGTCATAAAGTTGGTGTCACTTCTGCAAATTGCGATGTGTGTAATGCGGGTAACGGTACCAGTTCAAAAAACTGATTAGGAACCATCGAGCACTGGTTTCAGAGAAAACTGAACGTGTCTCGATGTTGAAAAAATTAAGCTGTGCCCCGGATGCCGATACTATTAAACGTGAACGTAGCGATTTGTTGAATTATTTAAAATTATTTTCTCAGAACATTAATTCAGCTCCTGTTTTGTTTGTGAAGAATAAAGATACTAGGCCCTTTTTGGAATTTACAATTAATACTTATATTTTTTCTGGATTGTTAGACAGTGGTTCTACAATTAGTGTTTTGGGTGCTGATAAACATTTAGATTTTTTGAATTTGGGTTTTCAAATGAAACCTTGTGATAGCTCTGCTAACACGGCTGATGGTACCTCAAGTAGGATCGTTGGTTCAATGTTGTTGCCAGTTACTTGTGATGCCATTACTAAAAATATAGAATTCTTAATAATACCTTCATTTAAGTCTCCTATTATATTAGGATTTGATTTTTGGTTAACTTTTGATATTGCTAAAGATTTATGGAAGAATATCATTTATAAACGTACGGAAGAAGTTCAAGTTTCTGCTATTACTTCTGTTTCTCAACTTTCTCCTTCTGAGAGGTCAGAACTTAATAAAGTTATTAAACTTTTTGAAAATATTTCTTATGAAAAGAAAGGTTTGGGTTTTACTCATTTGGTTAAACATAAAATCAATGTTGCTAGCGAGCCATTTAAATGTCGTTATTGGCCACTTGGTCCTGCTAAGCAAGGGGAACTGTATGATGAAGTTGAACTTTTATTGGGGGAGAGTATTATGGAGCCATCTGAGTCCCCTTGGTGTTCTCCTGTTTTAGCTGTTGAAAAAAAAGATGGTGGAATTAGATTGTGTTTAGATTCTAGACGTTTAAATTCAATTACTATTAAAGATTCTTATCCTTTGCCTTATCCCTCACGGATTTTGGATAATTTAAGGGATGCTAAATATATAACTACAATTGACCTTTCTAAAGCATTTTTACAAATACCTTTAGATGAAAGTTCGAAAGAGAAGACAGCTTTTGTTGTTCCTGGAAAGGGATTATTTCACTTTCTTCGTATGCCCTTTGGTTTGACTAACGCACCCGCTGAATTACAGCGCCTTGTCGATAGATTATTCGGTCCTGAATTTGATAACGTTGCATTTTGTTATTTGGATGATTTGATTTTAGTAAATTCCTCATTTAAAAATCATATAGAGAACCTACATAAAATCTATAATATACTCAAAGATGCTGGCTTAACGGTGAATTTGAAAAAATGTTCATTTTGTAAAGATAGGTTACGTTACCTTGGTTATATAGTTGATAGTGATGGTCTACATACAGACCCTGATAAATTAAAATCTATAGAAAATTTCCCTCGTCCTGAAACGGTAAAACAGCTTAGAAGTTTTATTGGTTTATGTTCATATTACCGTAGATTCATTAGTAAATTTGCTGATATTGCCTCCCCCTTGACTAAATTGACAGGCGGAAGTAAGAATTCAAAGAAATCTCTTGTATGGGATAAAGAAGCCGAAATAGCTTTTGAAAAACTTAAAGAAGCCTTAGTTTCTGCTCCAGTTTTGCATTGCCCTAATTTTGAAAAACCTTTCTTTCTTCATTGCGATGCTAGTTCCGTTGGAATTGGTAGTGTATTATGTCAGGAAGATGAAAATTCTGATCAACATCCTGTAGCTTATTATTCTAGATCTCTTAGTAAGTGTGAAAGAAATTATAGTACCACGGAAAGAGAACTATTATCCATTTTAGATTCTATTGAACATTTTAGACCTTATATTGAAGGAATGAAGTTTACCGTTGTAACTGATCATGCTTGTTTAACTTGGTTATTAAAACTTAATAATCCTACTGGTCGTTTGGCACGTTGGGCAGCTAGGATATCCCAATTTACTTTTGATATAAAATATAAAAAAGGTTCTTTACATTTAGTTCCTGATTGTTTATCTCGTATAAATATTTCTGCTATAGATACTCCTAGTAGTAATATAATTTCCCCAGATGAAGATATCGATGACCCATGGTATAAAAGAATTTTTGTTGAATGCCAAAGGTTTCCTACTAAATATAAAAATTATAAAGTAGAGAATCAAACCTTGTATAGATTTTGTAAAAATAAATTTGACTCTTTTAGTCGTTTGAATTGGAAAATAGTTATTCCAAAAGAACATATCATCAGTACTATTAAATCTAATCATGATGATATTAATTCTGGTCATTTAGGAATTCATAAAACTATAAAGAAATTAAAACAACATTATTTTTGGATTGGAATGTTTAATGATGTACTTAAATATGTAAACTCTTGTGATACTTGTAAGGCTTATAAGTCTTCTACTAATCCTCCTCAAGGAATTATGGTTAATCCTAAAAAAGTTGATAGGCCTATGCTTATGCTTTCTATTGATATAGTTGGTCCTTTCCCTAAAGCTTATTCAGGTCACAGATTCTTACTTACTGTGTTAGATGTTTTTACTAAATATTGTTGGATTTTCCCTATGATAAATGCTACTACTAATGTAATTTGTAAACTTTTGGAAAAGGAAATATTTCTCAAGTTCGGTACTCCTAAAATATTTGTTTGTGATAATGGTTCCCAATTTACTGCTTCTCATTTTGTAACGTTTCTGAAAGGATATAATATAGATAAAATATTTTATAATGCACTATTTAGTCCACAAAACAATCCTATAGAACGGTATCACAAAACTATAGAAACGTGTATAGCTTGTTTTGTTAAAGATGATCATAGAACGTGGTCTAAGTTTTTACCTCATGTTCAACTAGCTTTGAACAATAGTGTGAATCTTGCTACGGATTTCACACCTAATTTCTTAATGTTCGGTAGAGAACTTATTTTTGATGCTTCATTGCACCGTTTTAGTAATATTGATAATTTAGATGAATTGGAACTGGGAGATAGAAGTGAATTTGCTACTTCACTTAATTCTCTTAGTGAAATATTTGTTAGGGTTCAATCCTCTTTGTTAAAATCTTATACGCGTAATGCTTCTCATTATAACAAGGGTCGACAAGTCATTTCCTTTGCTGTGAATGATATTGTGTGGAGAAGGAGTTTTGTGAAGTCTAATGCTCCTGTTTTCTTTTCTGCTAAACTTGCACCTAAGTTTCTTAAATGTAAAGTTATTTCTAAAGTTTCCCCTAATGTTTACCTTCTGGAGGACCTGGACAAAGGTACCACAGGTCGCTACCATGTTAAGGATATTATTATATATTAATATTACAGGCTTTAGTCTTGGTTTTGTTAGCGGTGAGGATTTTTCGTCTGTGATAGAATGATGTATGACAGGATAATGACGATTTGAAAGAAGGATGTAAGCAAGGACCATTTCTTAACTTCTATATAGAAGCAAGAACTGAAACTGTCTAAAAGACTTAACTTAGGTTTTTCTGAATTTATTAAGTTTTAATAAATTTACATATTGGCTTAATTCTAAATCTACCTTTAATAACTTTCAACATGCTTTGACTTCGCAAAAACATATTTCAACATATTCACATCATTGGATCTTATTCTTTTTTGTTTTATTGCCACATTATTTGATAATCACTTTATACTTGTATTATCAATTATTGTGATAATTATTTTTGGGTGATATTATCATTTTACCTGATATTATTTGCTTTCTCTTTTGTATTTGGTGTATTGTGTATATAAATATCTTTTGTATTTTGTGTACAAACATATTTGCTTTTTATGTCATTTATATACCAATGTTTTTGTGTATACTTATGTACATTTATGTGTTGTATAGGCTAAGCTTTGGATTTGAGAGAAACTACCTAATTGGTATTGTATTCTCGACCTTTTATGAGACCTTTGTGTTTCTTTGGTTTCTACTTACCACATTCTGGTGTAGAAAAATTACTTTTGTTTTGAAGGAGTCTATCGCCTTGTTATAGTTACTCTGGATTTTATTGTGATTTCTATCACTTGTGGTGAAGAAATTCACAATTTTATACGCATTTGTGCCCGGAAAGTCGGTGGAGTTGAGCCGATCACATTTGTTGGTCTTTTATACGCATTTGTGCCCGGAAAGTCGGTGGAGTTGTGCCGATCACATTTGTTGGTCTTTTATACGCATTTGTGCTCGGAAAGTCGGTGGAGTTGTGCCGATCACATTTGTTGGTCTTTTATACGCATTTGTGCTCGGAAAGTCGGTGGAGTTGTGCCGATCACATTTGTTGGTCTTTTATACGCATTTGTGCCCGGAAAGTCGGTGGAGTTGTGCCGATCACATTTGTTGGTCTTTTTTACAGCTTTTGTGCCCGGAAAGTTGGTGGAGTTATGCCGATCACAAAACAGCTGATTTCTTTCCCGACTATTGCAGTCATGGAAGTTTTTTATTTACTTGGCATTTTTGTTGCTGAGGTTATGATGTTGTTTCAGGAGTTCAGAGTTGGATGGAGAATGAGTCGGTGGCGAAGGAGCCCAACCGCACTTAAGTAAATAGTTTGGTTTAGGTGGTAAGAGACAGTAGCGTTGGTGCTTAACTGTTCTCTAGGGTTGTCGAACATGGATTGAATTTCTTTAGGGTTGTCACACTTTTTGTTAGACTTTTGTGGATGTTGTTTTTAATCCGAATTGTCAACTTTATGTTGAATTTTATTTGTTTATTTTTCTTTTTGATAGATCGATATAGGAGTTTGGAGTCGGTGGCTATAGGGCCTAACCGCACTTTTGTATTGAGGTTTCAGCTGGATTTACGAATCAGCAAGTTATTCAACTTAGCTGCATTCTGGAGTTGTGTGTCAGATGGCTATTGTTTCTTTGGTGTTGGGAGATGTTAATTTTTCTTTGGTGTTGGAAGATGTTAATTTTCCTTTGGTTAAGGGTTTTCTTTTCCTTTTTGGGTTGTTCTTTAATAAAGGAAGTTTTCTTTCTTTTATTTTTTATGGGAAGGGATGTGATGTAACGTCGTATGTGACATACATCGTTACATGGAATGTACTTCCAATAATTGTCTTTGTACTTCCAACTGATTGCCAAAGCCATAAATTTTCGCTTTACTATTTTGATCGATGGATTGACGTGACTTGTCAGTTTTGACAGTTTCACTTGTCGATGTCTTTCCGGCGCGAAGCTACGTCACTTGTCGACCGACCTTGGAGCCAAGATGGACTGATTATATAGTAATGATCTAATAATCTAATATTATCTTGTAAATCAGCCTACATTTGGTTGATATTTATAATTATGTAGCTGTATTGTTTATTGGTACGTATGATTTCTATTAGATTTGGTGAAATTATGTCGTTTGGTTGTCAGAATGTTTCATAGTAATGCGTTGTTTCAGATTCACG
This sequence comes from Hypsopygia costalis, assembly GCA_937001555.2. NCBI lineage: Eukaryota > Metazoa > Arthropoda > Insecta > Lepidoptera > Pyralidae > Hypsopygia > Hypsopygia costalis. The sequence goes on from OW443325.2 coordinate 1,495,447, forward strand.
CTAATTAAACTTATATGTTATTGGTTTCCTTCTGATGTGACGGATTGTTAGTATAATGGAAAAAAACGGTGAGTAATTGTCATGAAATCCATATTGGCTTTCAAAGCAATCACGTTTGTTATAACCTAATGCTAACTTAACCAATGTTTGTTTCAGTCTGATGTGGCGTTTTTTTTCCGAAGTTTTTTCCCGGAGTTTTTTTTTTCCCGAACTTTTTTTTCCGAAGTTTTTTCCCGGAGTTTTTTTTTTCCCGAAGTTTTTTTTCCGAAGTTTTTTCCCGGAGTTTTTTTTTTTCCCGAAGTTGTTTTTTGGATGTTTTGTTCGGGGATTCTCTCCGAAGCGTTTTTGGCTGGTGTTATGGGTGGAAGGCTCGTTGCTACAAGCTTGGGTACCGGCGTGGCGTAAGGCTGCTTTAACCTCCCATATCATGGTCTGAAAGCCTAAGGTCGGATCTTTTATATTTATTATTTTACTCATTAATAGAAGCGTGCAAAGAGTCATCGAAAGTTATAAAGGATCATATTATTTCCTAGATTGTCTAATGCGGTCATATGATAACTATAGGGTGATGGCCTAAGTGCCATTGTAACACCTTATGCTACCTTAGATTATTAGTTTTACATTCTATGCAGAGGAATAAAGCAAAGTGAACTTCCTATGGCTTTATTTTCATTTTTTCTGTCCCTCCCTAAAGATTAGAAGTTCAGTCTCCCCGCTTAATAGCTATCCGCATATTTAGGGTTGGTGGTTAGCCTTAAACCTCCTGGCGCCCGAAGTAAGTATTATCTTTATTTGTTTCTCATTTATACCGTACAACAAAACTTTCTTTCTTTTTTTTAAAATATATTACAATTGTCGCCACTCTCACATAAAATATTACAAGTTCCTGCGAATTAGTGAGGACACCAGAAAGAAAGAAGGGAAAGGCTGGCAACAGATCGGCGACCCGTTGGTGTTGCTGATCTCCATGGGCGGTGGTGATTTCTTTCCATCAGATGACCCATGTTCTCATTTGCCCTCAAATGAGAGAGAGCTCACTGTTTTTATATTTATGAGTATAAATTAATGCAAATTACTCTCAGAAAGAGCCTAAGAAATTACTAAGAATTCTGAGTCTGCCACTGGTCTTAGTAAAAAAAAAAAGTATGTATATTTACTTACAGTATTGTGCGGCACTGACTAGCAGGTCATACATCTGGGCTGGCCCCTTGCCTTTTAGCACAATCTCGCACAGAAACACATAAACCACTCGAGTGGTCTCAAACAATGAGTCCAGCAGCAACCACGTGGTGATGTTCCGGCCAGTGTTCTGGGTGCTACTTCGATTGGCTACCATGCTGCTGTTCACGAAGCCGACAAGACTGGAAACTATCATCAATCCTGTTATGAAGTAGTGGACAACTGAAACATGATTATAGATATTAATTTTGACAAAGGCCACTTACTGTGTTGGTGACTCGATGTGAATCCGAAATGATACAAGGCGCCGACATGATATTTCAATGTCATATGACTTTTAAACGCCGCGTATTTCGTAACGTAAGAGGACAGCGTAACATAAGCGACTGTCAGTTGGAAACGCGCCGCGCCTCTGTCGCGTCAAGGTAGTACAACCGTAACAAGACGAATTAAAATAACCATAAGAAAATAATTATAAGAACCTTGTACAGATTGTTTTAAAGTTTCAAAAAAATTTATTCTACCTATCTAATACTATTCAGCATTTTTTTATATTTTTAAACCCAACACAAACTCTTTTGCAGAGTGCTGGTTTCACAGGATGTTAATATAATTTACTCAACAAGGAAAATCTGGCACACTAGATTTCCCTTGTCAAGTGAAGACAAATAATTATAATATTAATAATTACATATTACATTGACATAATATTACATGTTAAAAAAGAAATATAAATACCCAAATCACTGCCAAGTAATTCCTCCAAGTAGAAGAGATCTGGATACATGAAGCGCAAAATTGCAAACACAAATGCTGTCCCTGAAGATAGCTGAAACATTTACAATTCATATTTAAGATTGATTTAATTAAACTGAATATTGTCTGGATTAGTCATGGACATATTAAGTATGTAGCATTTGAAATAATTATATAAATAATGTATATTTATAAAGTAGTATCTTCTTTTAACTCCAAACTTAGGTAGGGTAGTGTTACCAGTTTCCTGAACGTCACCAGTTTACAGTGATTTAACATAACATTTAAGAATGTTAATAAGAAACAACTAAAGCAATTTAAAACGTTATTGTATGTTTGATCCGGACCAATAATTTGAACTATAATTCTACAAATTGAATTGAAACAAAATTATTTATTCAGCCATTGGTCCTTGTGCGCACTTAAGTGACATCATACTCTTTTCATAAGTATAATTGTTATTTTTTTTATCGATTAGCATTTCGGTATTACTACCTAAACCTAAATTTTGACCTGTTTACAGCTGCAAAAAAGAAACTTTAGGATTCTCATAAAGTGGTCACAAGCTGGTACTTACTTCTTTCAATCCAAACTACCGATTTCCAGACAGAAGTTCTTTGTGTTTATTTGTTCTTGTGACAATAGACTGTTGCAGATGTTATTTACATAATAAAGAGGAATTTCTAGATCTATTAATTCAAGGAAATCAATATATTTTATTTCATTCAATCCAAACTGTACCCCTACCGATTTATAGACAGAAGTTCTTTGAGTGTTTTGTTCTTGTGACAACAGATTGTTGCAGATGTTATTTACATAGATAATAAAGAGGAATTTCTAGATCTATTAATTCTAGGAAATCGGTATATTTTACTTACACAGAAAACAATAGCCACTACATGCACATAAACTTTGAGATCCAACGTCGGCATTGTTTTGGATTGTGTGGACATCTAGCTGTGTTAGATACTTATTTCCACTAATATCTCTTTAATAGATAGCACACATTGATTATAAGCACCACTACTATGATAGTTTCGGCTAATACCTACAAAACAGTTGTATTTACGCGCTCTCATGAATTTTTCAACATTTATTATTGCTTGCTTTACTTGAATGAAGAATTGATTGAAGGAAAAAAAATATTTCTTCAAATTACACACGTCAATGTCAAGTCAAATGGTGCTGTCCAAAGAGAAATGAATGGTGCTGTCAGTCTGATTGTCACTCACAGCTGTCAACTAGTGATTCTACGCGGGCAAAAACGGGGTAGCTATTTACCCAGGTAAATACCCTATAGCGTAGACAGACTATAGTTTGTAAAAGATAGCTTGATCTCTGGGACATATGTCAAACTGACAATTTTAGGGTTGTCAGGATATAAAAAAATGTCGATAGTAATTATCGACGTTTCATAAAACATACGTAACATAAAATTGGGTTTAATTAAAATTACAAATGTTACAAAATTAAACGCATATTTTAATATGAAATACGTTTATTATCTTAGAGGAGTACACCCCAAATCTATATGTGAATCAGTTTCAGAATCATTGTCAGAACAATCCTGTAAATTTATAATGAACTCTTGTTCGCAAATGTTGTCAAATCGCACGTCCCGCTCCCAATCTTCTTCCATTATTTTTCTGCATTTGCTTTCCACCTCTAAAATTAAATGACAAATTATTTTTAAATTAAGTTTTATTTAAAAATCGATAATTTATAGTCTGTGGTCACGATGATTTATCGTCCATCACTAAGTAGGTCGGCACGTCCATAAAGTATGATATTGACAGGTATTGTCTGTATTATTAAGAAATTCAAGACAGTCAGTCAGTCAGTGGGATCATGCGCCGAAGCGCGTACGGGCCTTGAGCTAGACGCTCTTTACCCGGGCCAAACTGCAGGGGCGTCAACCCCTGCGAAACTTAACCTCGCATGCGCGGGTGTGGGAAAGACGTGCGGATAGACTGACTGACTATGAGACGGACAACAATAGCAACAATGCGACGACACACACACATTCGCATGTTGTTTAAATGGTACGACTATGACGAGTAGTACAAGACATAACACGACATGACACATGACAATATATGACGAGCAACGTAGACATTAAGACTAAGCTAAAATGTGACCAAACAAGTGCACTAAGCACTCTGTTCCTAGCTACCTATGAAAGATTATAGAAACATACATATTGTCTTTAACACAGGTAGGAGTTACGTATTGACGAGCTCGGTGGCGTAGCGGTCAATGACGCGGCTTCGACACCAACGCTCGTGGGTTCGATTCCCACATAGGACAAACATTTGTGTGCATGAACATGTCTGTTAGTCTTGGTCTGGGTGTTTTCTATGTATCGTAAGTAGGTATTTACAAAAAAAAAAATGTATTTACGTATGTTTAACAGTTGTCTAGTAGGTACCCATAACACAAGCTTCGCTTACTTTGGGGCTAGATGGCGCTGTGTAATTTGTCTGACAATATTTATTATTTATTTATATTTATTTCTCCAGGGCCTCGCCGGACACATCATTTTTTTACGTATTCGTAATTGGTACCCGAGGTTCCTATTTCATGAAATCGTGGCAAACACAACATTTTTTCTACAGTCAACATGCGGTTGGGTTGCTAGGTTCTTATACCACTAAAGTGACAAACAAGCATAGGTAAGATCTGCCTGATGGTAAGTAGTCATTGTAGCCTATTGATTCTTGCAATACCAGAGGCATCACTCGCGTGTTGCTGACCCTATGATACCCCCTTTTCAGGAAGACCCAAACAATTAGCGTAATTATATTATAATACTTAGCGTTCTCTAATATTACTATATATACATGGGAAATCCTCGGCATGGAGTTAATTCCACAATTAGAGAATTTGCTGACGAAAATATCTTTGGAACTGCTCAGTGCGCGGCAGGTGTTTATGTCCTGATTTCCTAGGAAAACCTTGGCAGTTCATTTCACAACTAGAGAAGAAAACAGTTCTGTGAACGAAGAATGTGTGAGGATGAATTTTCTGCAGGTGGCTTCGGAAATCCTCTCACATCAGGCGAGTGGTATGCTTGCAAAGCCACCAGAAATCCAAACAAAAGCTACAAGAGTGGTGGGATCGTGCTTGGTGATAAACGTTATTGGTTGCTTCTAATGACTCTATGTTTAGATATCGTATCTAGATAAGTATCTGATACTTTATGTTAGCAGAGCCCTTTTATTTGTCATAGTTTATTTGTCATCGAAATGACATAAAATTAACACAATGTGTACAGGACGGAGGCCCACCACACATTCTCACCATTGTGTCTCCTGTGTAGTCAGGATTAGCAGCGGCGACCACCAAAAAAGGCAATGAAGTCCACTGCAGTCCCGGGGGTAAAACTACGGCTGCCATGGAACTCACAACGAATTTAATCAGAACAAATTAGTAAGAGTAACAAGCTTTCGGAAGTTGACTTTCCCTCTTAACGATGTGAGAGACGGCAAATAATGCATTAAAAGGCAAATATAGCATTAAAAGAGATGGCTAGTCAAGTGAAGCCCAACTACACGGAATTTAAATATCTAACACTTTTATGGGTCTGAACAACTGCTTCAATTGTTACATGATTCGAAATGGCATAAAATTAACACAATGTGTAATCAAATTATAACAATCGTTTAAAAATAAAAATGTCAAGAAAACGTCGCGTAGCGATTTGTCACGGAATTCACACACGACATAAGTCCGAATTAATGAATATTACATTTGAATGCAATTAAAAAATATACGAGTGAATTAGACGCGGTTGTCAACCACAGATTGTCAACAGTCCCTCACGACCACAGTCACAGACGATAGTTTATAATGGGGCAGTGCAGGCATTAATATTCTACAAATATTCCTTATTTATACCTTAAATTCTTTTTCTTTTTCGGCCATTTCTAAAAAACATGATTTTCTTTTCAGGCTATAAACCAGGCGTGGCTTCGGCCACGACTTCGACGCGAAAATTAGAAGTAATTACGAGGTTCTGATATTATAATGAATAGTATTCACTCGAATATTATTTATTAGTTTATACAAAGTAATAAATAACTGTTGTTGTTCGCATTAAAGTGAAATAGCTAAATTAAAATTTAATAATGAAAAAAATTGTATTAATAATCCTATATGCATTATAATAAGAAAAACGTACAAAGTAAGAAGTCGGCACTTTTTGCCGACTACGAAAGTGGCCGGATAGCTTTACCGCCTAGTCGGAACATCTCTACTACATAGTTATATTGTTTATTTAATACATTAGTTTAGATAATTCCACCTCGATTTGACAACAACATAAATTTTATGAAATATGTCTTTGCCATCCGTTATTGCGCAAGGGCAAACTTTGGTCCTCCATCGGGAACAGCAATTTTTTTCGGGGTAAAATGCATCCCGTTATTTATTTGGACGTCTATTATGCAAAATTTTATAGCAATTAGGCGTGAAAGCACAAGAAACAAACAATCGCGTGAATGTTAGTTACCGCGTCAAAAGAACAAATTATCAAAGTACATAAACCGTCCGCCTCATTATCAAACATTGTTTCCTATTAAATTGACAGAGCAGCTGCTGTATTAAAATCACCGCATTTGGTGGGTTACAATCAAGACCAAGACTCGAGGAATATGGCCACATGCACCCAATGAGAGGACAGTTCTTTCTACCATGCGCCAAATTATTCGAGGTAATAAAATTAAAAGACTGTTGATACACATGTATGCGGCTAAATGTCCATATTTAAAGTTTCACCGCGACTCCACGTTACGCGCTACGCCATTGAGGAATGTTGTTGACATAGCACTAGGTTAATATACATATAGTTAGCAAATTAGTAATAAAGGCTCTCTCTCTGCTGTATACCTACACGTAAAAAAATAACAAATACACATTAAAAAAGTCCGAAATATAATTAATATTTTGGATTTTTGTTTTTTTTTTTATTTCTGGACAATGTAATGTACCACCACAATTTTATTGGTAAAACAAAACAGATATTTTTTTGGAATTTGGAAAAAAATATCTGATTTAATCAAAGCAAAAAAATATCTGTTTTAAAAAAAATGTGTAGAGTAGTAGGTTTACCAGAAGAAGCCAAATAGAATTCATGGAATGAGCTTCTGAGCTGGACCACCGTTTGGTACTGTGATTGATAAATAAAAATAATAATAAACCTCGACAGCCACCGCTAGAGACTCTCTGTATGCAGTTGGGTCAAGAACCAGATACAGAAGGCGGTTCTTCTAAACCGGGCCCGCATCGTGAATAGGTTCCTCACTCTGGAGACCTAACCACCGGTTTTGTGGGTCTTCGCCCGCTACCGATGGGTGCACTTCTTTTTATATTTCTAAAAGTAATTTGTTTGTGTATTATTTATATTTTAAAATGTAATAAATAGGCAATAGAAAAGAAATAAATTGTATAATAATAATCTATGTGTGATTGATGTTTTATATTCATTAAATTTATGTTGATTATTGACTAGAAACTAATTTTCCATTTGAAAATTTTTGGTAAAAACAAAGCGCAAATTACCCCCTAGTATGACGATTTGTTTTAGGTTACATGAAATGACCGCTGGGAAGAGAAGTGTTTAAAGTTTTAAATTTCCTATTTTTAATTGCCCAAGTAGGGATGGGGCATGTTAATATAATTGTCAGGCTGGGGCACGCGTCGTCATTAGTTCCCATTCATTGAGCAACCGCGAAATGCGATTAACTCGATTCAGTTTCGATTAATTCGATTATAAATTTATGAGATGTTGACTGTTATAAATTCTGTGGAATTGTACCGTCGCATATTTTTATTATGTGCGCTTGATTTATTATTTGGTTACAACTGGTGTATTTATGATTACAGTTTTATGATAATGCATTTTTCATTAATTGTTCCATAATTTTTTTCCTCAAACTTTACTAAAGTTGTTGGTGTTATTTTAAAAATTAAATGTAGAAAAAAATGTAAAAATTAGTAGGGTGTAATTACACGTTATCGTACTAGTATGTAAAAAAAAACATTTCTTTTCTTTTTATACTTTTTGTATTAACAAAAAAATAAGTAACTTGTGACAGAGGAAGGGTTTTCGGGTGAAGTGGATCAGCTCAGGTCTATAGTGAACTTCGCATGCACGTGGTGCACCCTGCCAACTAGTTCGCTAGTTATAGTTATAGTGGCTTTGGCAAAACAGTGGGAACTGGAAGTACCTCCACCTCACAAAATACCGTAGCCAAATAACAATTCCCTTGAGGGTTGTTGTGTACCTGCGAGTGAGTGAGGTCACCAGAAAAGAAGGTGTTACTGATTTGGCAGCAGGGGTGTCGGTTCTCGAATTTTGCGATTAGCAACATTTTTATTTATATACTCGTAGATACTAGCTGTATTTTCTCGTTATTAAAACTTTCCGTAAAAAAATATTTGCCATTTTGGTCGAGCAGTTCTCGAGTTTTGCGCTTAGCAACATTTATTTTTATTTTTTCTATAGATTCGTCATTGCGCTGTGAAACAGTTGCACAAAATTTGTTCTTATGATTATTTCGGAGTAGTACATGTTTTCTTTGGCCACTTGCTAATTTTTGTGTGGTCATTGCGTGGTCAGTCGCAATTTGTCACCCTCTATTTAATAGCACAGGGGAAAATAGGTCTTATGATGTAGCAATAAGGTATAAATAGATAAATATAGAGTGTCGATCGTTCGGTTTGCAGCTAATTGTTAAGCAATAAAACGGTATGGTCACTCTGCGTTAATGTAATCCACTTTATTGAATGATAGTAGTCAATGCCTTGGACAACGAGCGATTTTTAATCTTGATTCTTGATTGTGGAATATATTTGTTTTTACTTCGTTCACATATTCACTTAATATTTTGTTGTACTCCAAAAATAAATAGACAAAAAGAAATAACAATTGTGAAATTTTAAGAATGTACAAAGGCGGGCTTATCTCTATAAGAGATCTCTACCAGCCTAGCTTCGAATATTTATTGTGAATACCACGAATTGTTGTGTCTTCTTAAATAAATAGGATCAAAACAATATACGTGCTAAGATCACAATTATCTTAATTACTGTGGCCCAGTGGTCGAACTTCGACTATAATTAATTTAAAATTAATATAATTTGCATAATAAAAAAAATAATAGCATTCTGTACTACTAGGAGAACTAGAAGTTGAGAAGGATCTCAACCTATAAGTGTGCCAAATACATTTTTTTTTATACTACGTCGGTTGGCAGACAAGCATACGGCCCGCCTGATGTGAAGCAGTTACCGTAGCCATACTAACGCTCGCAACATAACATATTGCTCGCGCGCCGCCACCACTGCCATTGCAGCAACTCCTTCCTTTCTGGTGACCTCACTCACTCGCAGGAACACAACAACCCTCAAGGGAATTGTTATTTGGCTGCGGTATTCTGTGAGGTGGAGATATCCCAGTCGGGTAGCTTACAATTACGCTCCCTACCTCTTTTTTCGCCAGAGCTTCGTTTACCAATCAGCAGGGTGCACCACGTGCAGGTGAAGTTGGCTTTGGTTCAAACTGTTCAAAGATGTTGATGGACCACTTGCACCCCATACTATAAGTGTGCGAAATTTCATACGAGGAGTACTATTGTATATATTAGTACTATTGCTTCACGTATTAATATATTACAGATTTATATGTTTATTAATATTTAGATATATTCTATAAATATAAATCTATATATTAATATTTAGCCAGTTTCATCGAATGTAATCTCCAAAATCCAAATCTAGATTCCAAAATTAAATAAATAAAAGTCTCAAGATTGGTAACACACAACACACAACGATCAAATTGTATTCATTTACAGAACCGACCAACACTACCAGAAGCAATTATCAAATGTTATTAAAATGCCCTTATTATTTGTTCACGTAACGTGTATGAATGATATGCTGTCCTGCGCCGCCCGCGATGACCACCCCTGACCTCACCACCGTCAACAACATTTGCATTAATAAGCTCGCGCTCAAAATGTTTGCGAACATAACTCAAACGCGCCCAATGGGGCGAGCCTATGGCGACACCACGCAAATGTCCTATGCAAATATTGGAATTGATGTAATTGGAAAGTTACGTTATGGAGCCGTAGTTCACATGTGTGTACAATATTGTGGTAAAAAACGAAATGTATTTTCGAAATCAATGATGTTTTAAATACAATAGATATGGTATACGTATACGTCAGTAAACAGTTCCCGTCTAGCCGGGGAGACAGACTATCGCTATCCTTATCATCTCGACGCTTTAATATAGTTGCTATCATTATGTAAACATAATAAAGGAAAGTATGTACCTATTGTAAACCTGTTTGTGACTCATACAATAACCTATAAAATAAATATAGTTTATTGCATGAATCACAAATAGGTTTACAATACATACGTACTCGTATACATTACATTGTGATAATATTAAATCATAAAGGTTTCACTCATTACAACCAATAATATAAGTAAGTAGTTTTAGTAACGTAATTGTGTTAATAATATCAAAGTTATAATTATTATGATATAGAAGCACACATGAAATATTATACGTCAATTGAGGTGGTGATGAAGGTTGAGGTATATTGTTGTATATATGTATGTATCACATTTATGTATTTATTATTTTTGTGTATAAATAAATGTATAATTAATTATAGGATATATGTGATCTATTTCTATTTTTAACCGACGAAAAAACGGAGGAGTTTCTCAATTCGACGCGTATACATTTTTTTTTGTATGATCATGTACAACTTTTTATTTTGTATGGATTCATGCATATGCCAACAATTTATTAATTAATTTATTTACATACGCAAACCGGTGCTACATAACATGGTTACATGCAGACATCGCTAAGTGAATGATATTTAGTAGACGTTTAAATGTAGAAGGGTATGAATATATAGATTATACCTAGGTAAAATGTCAATAGTTTTTTTTATATTAGTCTCTTATTATGTAATTTCTTTTTATACCTTCAATAAATTTACTTATTTGTTTTATTTATGCGATTTATTGGAGATCGAATGCCAGCATTCGTACGAGAAGGAGTAATATCAAACAGTGGATTCGGCGGATATGTTAATTAATACCATTGGTAAGTTTTGCAAGTGATAGAGTTGATACCATCCGTATCAACTATAAAGGAATGTAATGTACTTACCTATGTTTTGTTTTAAATGACTCTAATCAACTATAAAGGAATGTAATGTGTTTTGTTTTAAATGACTCCAAATCAATTGACCATAGAAGTGAATTCATATTTTTTTGGTAATCGTGCAAACTTCCAGAGAAACATGCTGTATCAAATTATAATTTAATAAAAATAGACTTTACAATCAACAATAAATTCTATCTCATGCTCGACTACTCGATTGCCTGTCGAATTAAATGATCGATGACAGCCAATCGCTGCACTTTCGATTATGATGATAATTCGAACGTCGTCAATCACTATTTTAAAACTTTATTCTTCGTTCGACTTCTGGCGGAAATATGTTGAGCGCGGTTGTGCTTCTGAACAAACTTTCATAATTGCTATTGATTCATAATAAATAATAGAGATAGCCTAATGCACCATTGCAAGTATTGGTTTGAGTGCATAAAATTAGTAGACTATTTGATTTAAAATATTTGAATCGGGATTACACTCCACAGAAAACTAGGAATAATTATAAGTATATGTACCTACAGTCAATGTAATAAATTGGTCATTATTTATAATGGCTAGCCAATGTAATAAATTGACAATTATTAATAATTAAGCTTACTTGGCACCACTTCATTCATCATCTAGGTTGACGGAGCTTCGCTTCGCGGAACTCCTATTTCCACACAAGAAAACACTACTACTAAATAAAAATCAACTCAAGTCTAACCAAAACAAGATTTATCACATTGACCAAGTATTAGTCAGTATGAATTTTTTTTTTTTATACGACGTCGGGTGGCAGACAAGCATACGGTCCGCCTGATGTGAAGCGGTTACCGTAGCCATATTATCGCTCGCAACATAAAATATCGCTCGCGCGCCGCCACCCCCGCTGCCATTGCAGCATCGCCTTCCTTTCTGGTGACCTCACTCACTCGCAGAAACACAACAGCCCTCAAGAGAACCGTTATTTGGCTGCGGTATTCTGTGAGGTGGAGGTACATTCCCCAGTCGGGTAGCTTACAATTACGCTCCCTACCTCTCTTTTCGCCAGAGCTTCGTTTGTCAGTCAGCAGGGTGCACCACGTGCAGGTGAAGTTGGCTTTGGTTCAAAGATGTTGATAAACCACTTGCACCCCAAAATTTATGCACATTATTACATTGATCATAACATATTACATATATAAAATATTCCTAGCCAAAGAAATTTTAAAACATATTTTTGTTCGTAGCGATGTGTGCTAATCTTCGCTACCACAAACAATAATGGCCATAATCCTGCTTTATGCCTCTCCGAGAAGAGCGCGCGCGTAGTGGGTGGGCACGCGCCCGGCACGCGACTTGCGACGTATTTTTACTTATTTTTTTGTTTAATGAGCAAAAATATTTAATTGCATTTCATGTATTGTGTACATGAAGTTAATCTCTTTAGCTCTCGTTACTGAACCAACATTGACGTAATCTGGATTAGAAATTCTGTTTTAATGGTTGCGTTAAATTGTATAGTCTGCAAAGAATTTTGAAATAATTCAAATAAAGTTCTATAATCTATGACATTTTATATATAGACGGACCATAGAAGACATTACGGTAGTAAAAATTGGCTACGAAGCGCTTACTCAATATCTACAGCCTACTCATGTAAAGATGCCACCGTCGCCTATGGTCGATTGCAAAATTAGGCCACGCTGTCGTAAACAGTTAGCAGTAAATACAATCAATAAATCTATATACCTCTACTTTAAAAAAACAAGTATTTACTTACCACGTTTAAAAGTAGTTCCACAGCGAATATGTTAAAGGGAAATTGTACTCTATGCTTGCTAAATACGCCCTATTTTAGAACTGCGACCCACCCCTTTGACATTTATTTGTCAATTAATTCGCGGGCACGTGCCGGGGAGGTCGCGTGGGAGCCGCTCTATCGTGGTTTCCCACACTTTGCTTGCCGAAAATATTTGATTTCAGTTTGTACTGTTACTCCCCGTTTTCGGGCACTTCAATAGCTTTTTGTTACATATTAAACGTTTGATCCAATAATGTTAAATTTCTACAGATGGCATTCCCGTAAGAGAAGGAATTTGGTAATAAATTGAATCAAACTGTTTCTGCTGAGGTCAGGACATAGGTTATCGCCATCCTTATCATAACATAAAATTTGGGGTGTAAGTGATTCATCAACATCTTTGAACCAAAGCCAACTTCATCTGTACGCGGTGCACCCTGCTGACTGACAAACGAAGCTCTGGCGAAAGAGAGGTAGGGAGCGTAATTGCAAGCTACCCGACTGGGGAATGTACCTCCACCTCACAGAATACCGCAGCCAAATAACAACTCCCTTGAGGGTTGTTGTGTTCCTACGAGTGAGTGAGGTCATCAGAAATGAAGGAGATGCTGCTTTGGCAGCGGGGGTGGCGGCGCGCGAGCGATATTTTATACTGCGAGCGTTAATATGGCTATGGTAACCGCTTCACATCAGGCGGGCCGTATGCTTGTCTGCCACCCGGCGTAGTATTAAAAAAAGGCAATAATTAGTAACCTACGATTACATTCTTGACTATACAAGTGTCTGCTTAGTTCTTTCTCTCCTTTCTCTCCAGACAACCTTATTATAACGAAAAAGAGTATTAAGCCTTGTAGACAAAAATAATCCTAGGTTGCACTCTATTGCTAAAGGATAGGGATTTTACGCCTGGAAATAATAATAATAAATATTTCTGGACAATTTACACAGCGCCATCTAGTCCCAAATTAAGCGCAAAGCTTGTGTTATGGGTACTAGACAACTGATAAATGTACTATATAATTAAATACATTTTTTTTTGTAAATTCATACTTATAATACATAGAAAACACCCAGACCAAGACAAACAGACATGTTCATGCACACAAATGTTTGTCTTGTGCGGGAATCGAACCCGCGACCACGAAGTCAAAGTGGCCTTTGCTAACCATTCGACCACCGAGACGTAAGTAGAAATTTACGAGTTATTCTTCGGAAACGACATGTGTCATGCTAGTGATTCGATTTTTATGTTAGGTAACCCAGTTTTAGATATATTCACGCCATGAAAGGAAACACCCATCACTTTCCGTGTCATTTTTCATCCACTCAGCTGATGTGTTTGCACTGTCCCCTCTGTCCACCGCGTGTTTGCTCCAATCAAATCACAGTGCATATATGTGGAACGGAGCCCTTACTTACTTGTGCTAGAAATATATGCGCATTTGTAAATTTGAGCTCATTTTATTCCACTAAGGTGACAAACAAATGTACGGCCCGTCTGATGGCAATTAGTTATAGCAGACTATGGACACGTGCTATACGTGTAAGAACATCTTCACCAGTCAGTCACCAGGTCAGATCTGCGTGTTATGCCCTTTGCCACTTCAGTTTGCAGATCCTTAGGCACAGCATAGTAATACAACCAGTACTTTGACTTCATACTAGCGCCCAAATCGGCGCACGCACACAGCCAAGAGTCATTTACACGACCGCTCAGGTGCGCCGCGCCGCCGCGGGCGCACCAAAACTTCCTGAGCGGTTTGGGCGTTAGTATGAAGTCAAATTACTGGTTGTATTACTATGCTGTGCCTTAGGTATATTTCGGTAACACAGTTATACTGGTTATACTATGGATAAACATATTTCTGAGTTTATTACGTACAGATACTAAAATGGTAGGTTTCTACCGCATGCCGCTCAATCTTGACCTGTCGAAGGAGGTCTTTCAAATGAGTTTGTCTCGTAAGAAATTTTAGGGCAGCGTATAATGAAAGAGCTATGCTAGACCATAGAGTAAATAAATTAATATAGAGTTGTAATCCCATACAAAATATCGTGCACCGAACGAATGTCAAAATTCCGTATTATTTCTAGATGGTGCTGCCAATAAGACATGAAAAAATTTAATATCGAATATTTCTCAACGAAATTTGATACATAATCATAAAATAATTTTAAAAAATACACAAAATAGTTTTTGTCTGATATATAACACTAATAATAAAGTTAACAAATGATGTTTTCCTCTAAAAAATAATCTTCAATTTTACCCTTACCAATAGATGTCGCTCTTGATGCTTTATGATGTTATTAGACGAATCTCTACGTAATAGACACAGAAAAGACAACACCTGTAAAGTAAAAAACTATGTAGCCTACTAAAGTAGCCTATATAGCTTTTAGTATCTTCAAACTGCAGAGGGCAGGTTGCACAGTTCTCAGAACGTATGTCCTTTCGGGAGTAGCGAATATGAACCGGCAAGGACGAAACATCACTTACATACACAACATAGGTGGACAGACGATGCGATCTGATAGAGATCCGAGTGAGCCGAGGAATGCAAATCAAATCAAGATATCTTTATTCCTTGTACTTTATAAAGCACTTAGAAACGTCATACAAATTAAATATAAGAACATGTATCTAAATCATTACTACTCTAAATCCGCAGAGCTTAGATTCACTTTCATCACACTATCTTGAATGTGAAAGTGAATTTAAGTGCCAGTTCCGGCGACGGGGCTTCTTGAGAAGAACTGGCAAGAAACTCAAGGCCAACTATGCAAGCGGTTCTAAATCTATGGGGACTAAAGACTAAGAGGAAGGCAGCTATTTTCAGCAGCGGACGTCATTTGCCTGAAATGTTCAATATAAAACCACAGATAAAACTAAAAGTATTGATGTCAGATGTAAAATTTGGATATAAGACAAAAGAACAAATTGTAAATGATTCTTAGGTACGTCACTAGATGCGACATACCTAATTAATCTAATAGAAATAATCCCAATTTACTACCAAATTTCAAATTCGGTGCTGAGATTCTAGTAGTTTAGGTTGCGCCTTATTTATGACAAGGGGGTGTAAGTAGTTCATCAACATCTTCGAACCAAAGCCAACTTCACCTGCACGCAGTGCACCTTGCTGACTGGCTAAAGAAGATGTGGCGTTCTTGTGTTTCTGCGAGTGAGCGAGGTCACCAGAAAGGAGGGAGATGCTGCGTTGGCGGCGGGGGTGGTGCGCGCGAGCGACGTTTTGGGTTGCGAGCGCTAATATGGCTACGGTAACCGCTTTCACCCGACGTATAGTATAAAAAAAACCGGCCAAGTGCGAGTCGGACTCGCGCACGAAGGGTTCCGTACCATTATCTATAAAAACGGAAAAAAAACACGTTTGTTGTATGGGAGCCCCCTTTAAATATTTGTTTTAATTTTATTTAAATATTTTTAAAGTGAATATATAACTAAATATTATGTGAGTATTTCAAGCGTCTACCTATTACCGTTATCAATTGTGAGCAAAAACGAGCAAAAAAAATCACTTTTGGTGTATGGGAGCCCAATTAAATATTTATTTTATTCTGGTTTTTAGTATTTGTTGTTATAGCGGCAACAGAAATCATCTGTGAAAATTTCAACTGTCTAACTACCACGGTTCATGAGATACAGCCTGGTGACAGACGGACGGACGGACAGCGGAGCCTTAGTGATAGGGTTCCTTTTTACCCTTTGGATACGGAACCCTAAAAAAGACAACTTTGTACCAAATTGTTTATTAGTCATAGCAATTAATAACTTTACTATCGGCTAATTTGTAACTTAATACAAAAATTTAAAGGATCTAGAATTCGAGACGGGCACTTACCGTCTTCACAGGGCTCTTAACGAAAGCCCCCCGGGATCTTGAGATGTTAATTTTGACGAGCTCGGTGGCGTATCGGTCAATGACGCGGCTTCGACACCAACGCTCGTGGGTTCGATTCCCACACAGCACAAACATTTGTGTGCATGAACATGTCTGTTTGTCTTGGTCTGGGTGTTTTCTATGTACCTATCATAAGTAAGTATTTACAAAAAAAAAACAATATTTACGTATGTTTATCAGTTGTCTAGTACCCATAACACAAGCTTCGCTTACTTTGGGGCTAGATGGCGCTGTGTAATTTGTCTGACAATATTTATTTATTTATTTATAATTCAGCTTGATCGCGCAGTATTTTCCCGAATAAAAATGAATTCCTCTCAGCCTTTGAATTGGAATGTTTGGAGGAAGCCTGTATTAATATTATAATATTATACTATTCAAACCATAATTATCCCACTGTTAGGATAACCCAAGTAACACAATTGGCATTTGAACTAACCAGTCGTGAACTTATGTAGAACTTAAGGTCTATATAAGCTCTTATAAAAGTTCATCAAACAGCCTGACGCTCTATATAAGGATATGAAAGCCATTATAATACTTTAGATTGTATAGCGGTTGGATAAAGGTATCACAAAATGATTTTATAATGCCTTCAGTTTTAGTGCAGCATGCCGCAATGCCGATGTACAGCTTTTAGCTAATTTTATTGCCTTTGGATCTACAATAGCATTTTTAAATGCCTAACGCTGCTTAATAGCATAAACTTGAACCATTATAGTGCACCGTAAGTCCGCTATACAGCTTTTAGCTGTTTTCAGTACTTTTGGTTATATAATTGCATTTTTAGGTAGTAAGTAAATGCCTATTGCTGCTTAATAGCATAAACCTGAACCATTATAATGCTAAAATTCTGCTGTACAGCTTTTAGCTGTTTTCAGTACCTTTGGTTTTATGATAGCTTTTTTAAATGGTAAGTAAAAGCCTAGAGCTGCTGAACAGCGTAAACTTATATCATTGTAGTGCTTGCATTTTGAAAGATCAATTGAGTTCTGTTGTACACCTAGGAGTTCTTTAATAGAATACATGTGAGTTATAGTAATGCTTAAAGCTGTACATACATCCACTTAGTAGTAATTAATCCGTTTAGAAGACCTTTTTATCAACTCTTGGCGAACAGACTTAAGCTGTACAAAAATCTGGTTAAATAAAAGAAAATGGGTTTTGTCGTTCAAGGATCACTAAAATTGCATTTTGTAACGGAACTAAATCAGTTCACATGAAGTCTACTGGTATATAAGTGAACACATATAAAACCACTTTGCAGACGATGACACTACGGTGGTTTATCAAAAGTCTTCTCTCTGGCCTCTGGCTTAATAAATATGTACATGTGAGTATTTATACAGCTGATGGTATTAATAAGCCCTTTTTATGGTTCACCAAGCTGTTTAGAACGACACCATTTTGTAAATATTCCATAACCAAAAAAATATTATTATTTCGACTTATGTAAGAAACTAATAGACCTTATAATAAAGTGATAGCTCAAGTTAATTCATAACTATTAAGTTAATCAAGCAAAAACTTCGTTCTACACAAAAATATGCAATTGTTTTTTTATTTCACCCATATCTTTTTATAACATTTTTAACAAAGGCTCTATAAACTGAAGGCGCGTGAAAATTTTCAATGAAACCTATATAGACATTGACAGTAAACTACATTTCGCAGTAATATTTGAAGGCAAGTAATAGAACAAGAGTAAAAAAGTTACCCAGAATATAATGTCAAACAACAAACTTATTCAATTTCGTTACCATCAGTCATATCGCTAGACGATAATTAAATTACAACGTTTATTCTATTAAAGCATTTGTACCGCGGCATTAAGGATGTTTTTTCAAAAATATAGGACTTATTTGAGTTCTATATGTGACCACTTGAAAGACTCCAATAATTCTTTTGCTTAAATTGTAATGCTAGTTTAATGCTTCTGTAATGCGATTAGCAACTTCAATAACAGTAATAGTGCTAGTATAATGCTTCTGTAATGCGGTTACAACTTTTTTTGACCATAGTAATGTTGGTATAATGCTTCTGTCATGCGAATAAAAAACCAATTAAGAACCTAAAGCTGTTTAATTTGTGCCCAAATTAGCATTATATTAGCATTATAAACGTATATAAAACTAATATAGAACTTGGGTTTTAATGCTAACACGATACATTAAAACCATAAGTCGGCCATTATACGGCTACACTGTGTTACTTGGGAAGTGTCTCCCCTCCATCGAAGCGGTTTTTAGAGCATACTCTACCAGGCTTCTCAACTGCAGGTTGGCGAGGCCAGAGATTTCAAGTCAACTGACTTGGCTTTACAATGGTCATCTAGTGACAACAGCCAGGACTAACAGCTTAACGTGGCCTCCGAAGCACAGAGGAGCAGCGGAGAAGCAGATATATATATAAAACCTACACGTATGCCAAGTTTCATGCTTTCTGCCGGATTCATATATTTTGTAGCTAACACGCCGTACTAATAGCGCTGAATTCTTTGATTAGATCATCATCAACATCATCATCATCATCAGGTCAGTTGAGTCTCCACTACAGGAGCACGACCCTCTCTCGTCCGTCCCAGACAGAAGGAGGATTTGGCCTACACTCCCCACGCTGGCCAGACAGGTTAGGGGGGCCTGATCCATGTTTTGTTACGTAGTTTTCCCTTAGTCGCCTTGTACGACATCCATGGGAAGAGACGGAGTGATTCTATTCTAGTCTGCCGGAAACCACACGGCTGGTTTGCTTAGATATTAGATAAAAACTATCGTATTTCTCCAGTTGAACCAAATTACACATAACATAACATTTCAGTTAATGGTTTTGGAGTTTATCCCTGGTAAACATTGTAACACGAAATTTTTATACATATATGTATAAAAGTATATATTACGTTTAATAGAAAAAAAACTAATCTTACATGTTTCTAAAGGGAGCGAGTTAAATTCGGTAGAAAATAGATTTTGGTGTTGGATCCTTTGGTGTAAGGATACAGAAAAGATGACGGAAGAAGGGTTCATTATAGAGTCTAGCTAAGAAGTAAGTAACCAGATTGTACGGAGTTATGACCGTGTGACATCAACAGCCGGTCTGAGCCGGTGCATTTGATAAATAAATAAATAAATATTTTTTAACAATATATGTAAGCATTACAAAAAAAGAACAAGCGTGACAGTGTATAAATTCATAAAGGTACAAAAATCGGGCTCGTCCGGGATTTGAACCCGGGACCTCTCGCACCCAAAGCGAGAATCATACCCCTAGACCAACGAGCCGACAAGTCTGCTAGCGAAATTAGCGACGGCACTAGACGTCGCGCCTCGCGGGCGTTTCGCGATAAGCGTCGGCGGTGAAAGGCAGCACCGAGTGACGTCACGGCACTTATGTATTCACGGCTGTGATCGTTCTCCATGGAATTACGGCAAAACGAATTCGTCATTTGTTTAATGAAATTTTATTTCTTTTACCTTTTTATTTGTTTTTTTTTAGAGAATATAAAAGCGAAGATAATAGTTTTCACAACAATATTATAAATACGAATGTGAGTTTGTTTGTGACGCTTTCACGCCATAACTTCTAATATACGAAGGCTAGAAAAAAATATTAGGATACCTTTTATCCCGAAAAAATAGTTGTTTCCGAGGGATCAGTGAAAGTTTGAGCGGTAACCGTATTTACGGGGGCGAAGCCGCTGGTCGAAGCGAGTTAATAATATTTAAATAAAATACAAATAAAACAAGTATACATGTGAAATGAACTGTAAAGCACAACTAATCTTTCTGCGGGCACATTTATGTTACCTGAAATAGGCAACGGACCCGTGCTTCACCACGGGTCCGGACCCAACCTTTGTTTAATTTCAGAGGAAATAGCCTAGAGACGAACAAATATTCATTGCAGTCGGTTCAGCTGTCTAGCAGTTACAGGACAACTGTTTTCCATTACCCCCTCTACCCCCTCCACTTCAAACACTATATAAGGGACGGTAATTGACTCTAAAGATTACTGTCAATGATATCAATAATTATATTTATTTAAAATATTATAAGTATTATATTTATAATAATATCTGAAATGTTAGTTGATTAAAGAAAAAATAAGAATATGATTTTGATAAAAATATATAAGGCGTGTCTAAGTGCCCACAATTCCCTTGAGGGTTGTTGTGTTGCTGCGAGTGACTGAGGTCACCAGAAAGGAAGGAGATGCTGCGTTGGGAGATGAGGGGTGGCGGCGCACGAGCTATATTTTAATTTTAAGCGTGACCGCTTAACATCAGGCGGGCCGTATGCTTGTCTGCACCCGACGTAGTATAAAAAAAAATACATTATCTAACAATATAAATGTTACTTAAATGCTAAAAAATCGTCGAATGGCTAGCAACGACTACTTTGACTCCGAGGTCGCGGGTTCGATCCACGCACAAGACAAACATTTGTGTACATGAACATGTCTGCTTGTCTTGGTCTGGGTGTTTTCTATGTATTAATAGTAGATTATTGCATCGAGCACAAAGTAATTTATTATTGCACCGAGTGCCTGATTTAGAGCCCGAGCGTTAGCGAGGGCTCTAATCTAACAGGCACGAGGGCAATATAAATTACTTAAGGCGAGGTGCATAATCTGCTTTTCTTTCAACTAATACCTATAGGAGTAGTAGATAAAAGAAACTCATATCAAACAGTTAAAATAGAAGTTTCTATAACAGGCTTCATTTAGAATGTTTTGCGGAGTTAATGTGTCGCTAGATGATTCCATTTTAATTCGAAGCCGAAGCACTCAAAATCAGATAGTATCACACTTTTATCGTTTCCAAAAATATTGTCAAGGAAAATTAACAAAGTTCCCGCCAAATCACTTTTTTAAATTTCTTTCATTTTTAACTCAGAGTTAACAGCAATCATTTTTTAAATTTGGAACAAGTAGAATAGAAACGAATAATAATAGTACGAAAAAAAAGTATTGATATCGGCTGGCTGAATAGAGCTAATCCATTGAGATTGGCACCTTTTGGTGCGATTAAAAAAAACCGGACAAGTGCGAGTCGGACTCGCCCACCGAGGGTTCCGTAGGTACGTAGTATCATTATTAAATTTGATATTTTTCATTATAAATAAGAAATAATGCGTCGAAAAAAATAAATAAAATATATTTTGCAATGTGTACATCAAGCCCTTTCATATGATACCCCATTTGAACTAGTAGTTTCAATTTGAAATTTCGACACCCTATAAAAAATATAGACCCCCTATTTTTTAAGATCTATTTACAAATGCATAGTTTTGAGATTTATTCCTGTACTTGTAGTCTATAACGATGTTACTTGCCAAATTTCATAGTTCTAGGTCAACGGGAAGTACCCTATAGGTTTTGATTCCCTTGAGTATGTCGAAATATGCGTTTTTTGCTGAATAAACGGCCGTAACTTTTTTCTACGTAAACTTAGCAGTTTGATTTTTTTTTAACTTCATGGGACCGTAGACCTGAGTATACAGTTCAAATTTCAGCTTGATACCTCCACGCATTCTCGACATAGAAATTCTTGACAGACAGACAGACAGACAGACAGACAGACAGACGGACAACAAAGTGATCTTATAAGGGTTCCGTTTTTCCTTTTGAGGTTCGGAACCCTAAAAACTGTGCTATAATGAAATTTCATACATTTTTATTGCTCTAGAGCATTAAAGACTCGTTTTGTACTGAGTTTTTAGTGTGATTGTGATGAAATTAAAGCATAGTTGGAAGAAAAAGTATTTATTTACAAAAAAATGTATTTAAGTACGTTTAACAGATCTAGTACCCATAGTACAAGCATTGCGCTTAATTTGGGATTAGATGGCGCTGTGTAAATTGGGCAGAAATATTTAATAAATTATTTTATTTATTTGGGATGAATCTATTGGGACGAATGAGGAATGAACGAGCAAGCATTCTCTATCGACCTACGAGTACCATTGGGAGAAACATACAAACCCCAATGTGGTTCAAAAAAAACAGCACTGTTTGTGTTGTGGTTAAAATTGGCCGTGTGGTTTCCGGCAGACTAGAATAGAATCACTCCGTTTCTTCCCGTGGATGTCGTACAAGGCGACTAAAGGTAATACGAGACATTATCAAATATCGATCAGGCCTCCCCAACCCGTTTGGCCAGCGTGGGGAGTGTAGGCCAAATCCTCCTTCCGTCTGGGACGGACGAGAGAGGGTCGTGCTCCTGTAGTGGAGACTAAAATGGACCTGATGATGATGATGATGAAACTCCGCAATAAAACAACATGTGAATTTACGACACGTGTATGTTTTTCGCCAATATAATATCGCAAATTCTTGTCACTCATAGGATTTCATAGCATAATTACTGTTTATTATACTAATCGCATACACGGGAACACAATTTCCTTGCTCGAGTTGCTGTGTTTGCATGGCTTCACAAAGCTTTGCCGGTTACGTGTGCTTGTATTGGAATAATTGTGGTAGTAAGTAATGATATATATGAAAGCTACGTGCATGTGAAATTTAATTTTTATTTATTTAGAAATCCATCAGCATGCAGGTTAAATATTTATGTATTATTAGATCAATAAAATAATAGAATAATATTAATAAACATTCAAATATTCTTATGAAGTTAAAGTATATGACGCTTATTGTTACTTGGAAGAAATCGAATTCTTAAAAACAATAACTCATTTTGAAATTTTACAGGCACAGTTGACCTCAGCTGCCTAGGTGGGATGTATTATCCCACCTAGTGTGCGATGTGAGAGGGGAAAATAAGCATGTGGGTCACCTTATGGAAAGCAATCACCAACGCCCATGGAAATGAGCAACACCAAGGGGTCACCAATCCGTTGCCAGCCTATACTCCTTCCTTTCTTTCATTCTGGTGACCTCACTCACTCGCAGGAACATAACAACCATCAAGGGAATTGTTATTTGGCTGCGTTATTCTGTGAGGTGGATGTACTTCCCCAGTCGGGCAGCTTACAATTACGCTCCTTATCTGCGCATCGTTTGTTAGTCAGCACCACGTGCAGGTGACGTTGGCTTTGGTTCAAAGGTGTTGATGAACGAAATATGACCGAAAAATAAAAAAATGATTTTTTTATTTTGCTAGCACTAGCAATAAGATTTGATAATTAATAATTAAATAATGAAATCAAGTACATCATTTTTAGTTAATTCACAATTCAGTCTCGATGCGGGCAACTGTTATTCTGCGATAATTACAAGAATTGGGCTTCTAGTTTATAAAGCGATAGAATCATTTAAATATTGAGTTTTTTCAGCCTCTGTAAAATCACCCTCCGGACACTCCATACAAATGTCGTGTCGTACTAGTAGTTTATGTAGATAAACAATGACGTCTGAGCAAAGGGCGAATGAGCTTGTGTGCGTGTGCGCCATACTCGTACAAACTGTTCCAGATTTGTCTCAGAGGGGAGGTGAGGTCGACACGAGAGAGCGGCAGGGAGTGGCCATACTGTACGTAGTACTATTACTTATACTGTGGTAAAACTGAACTAATAAATAAGATACATTTTTGTTTTTTTCTGCCTATGATACATTAATTTGTCAAAATTGTACAATCCTATTAATATTCTTACTTTTCAACTAATATCATAAAGGTGAAAGTCACTCTTTCACGCATAAACGGCTTAACAAATTTGGATGGAATTTGGCATTCATATAAGAATATGTCCTGGATTTACACATATGGTAGGTACTGTCATACCCAGGCCACAAAAAAACTACTACATAAACAGACCACGTCTGTATACGTGCAAATGTGAGTGTAGATGACTTAGGGTTGACTGCGTAGGTACCTCGCGCTGTGACGTAAGACGTTATATTTTAAATATTGTCGGTAATATTGTGATATTTCCTTTTGAATGATTGTGATTATGAGACTGGATTACATCCAGTTACGTTACCTTGGTACACGCGGGTTGTAATTGGTCATTATAGAATCGAATGCCATGATCGTCCATTGAGAATGTCGAATAAATATCAGCATTCAACTTCAAAAAACTCCATAAATGTCGTGACGAACAGTCGAATCAATAATTACGACGATAGAACACGCATAATTCTTTGTTAAAATTGCAAAAAATAAATTCATTTTCAAATGAAAAAGCAAACAGTTCACAGTTATTATACAACAAAATATAAATCATTATATCTTTTAAAAGTTCATTTAAGAATATATTATATCTAAACTACGAAGTTTCGTACTACGCGGCGCAGCGTGGCAACCCTTGCGAGCGGTTCCACATTTGACTCAGAGAGGAGGTGAGGTCGCCTTGTTAGAACGACAAAGAGAGGCCATAGGTACTATTCGTAGTACTGTTACTTATATTGTGGTACTATACTCACACGGGGCGAAGCCGCGGGGAGAAGCTAAATAGTCAATAATTACACTGCACTGTGTCACGTGGCTCAGCGGCAATGAAAGTGCTCCCTGCGTTTCCACTTACTGCACTATATTTATTTCATATTCATTTATTTCGTAACAATACACAATACTGTATTGTTACGAAATAAATGAATATGAAATAAATGAATATGAACTTTGAAGAAAATTGCTTGTTGTTCTAATACAACAGCCTAGCTGAAGTGAAGCCCATCGAACGAGTAGCGGCAAAATTAAAGGCAACGATGGCTTCACCGATACCTACTTATTGGAAGTCAATATAAGTATTTGCATAATGTAAATATTTGGTCCAGAGATCTAAGCCAGCGAGTTTTCCCTCGAGCTAGACATTACACACCCGGTAGTCGAATTGTAAACATGTCCACTTTGACTCCGGGGTCGAGGTTCGATCCCCGCACAAGACAAATATTTGTGTGCATGAACGTGTCTGTTTGTCTTGGCCTGGGTATTTTCTATGAATTCATCATCATCAGGTCATTTTAGTCTCCACTACAGGAGCACGACCCTGACAGATGGAGGATTTGGCCTACACTCCCCACGCTGGCCAGACGGGTTGGGGAGGCCTGATCGATGTTTTATAATGTATTTCCCTTAGTCGCCTTGTATGACATCCACGGGAAGAGACGGAGTGATTCTATTCTAGTCTACCGGAAACCACACTGCCAATTCCTATGTATTATACGAGTATGTATGTATTTAAAAATATATAATTAAGTTATAATATCAGTTGACTAGTACCATAGTACAAGTAGTTTGGGGCTAGATGGCAGTGTGTAATTCGTCCAAGAATATTTATTATTTATAGTTGTATTGTTCTATTGTGTTCTAATTTGTTGTGTAACATAACTATCGTCCATATCTACGACATTTAGAAGACGATTGTCTTGGAGTTGCACGAGGCGCACGGCCTCCATCTCACCCCACTATTAAAACATGCCCGCTCACGTGACTTGGGGCCAGCCGTTCAGCTATGGAGATGACTTATTAAAGCAATATGTACTTTTATCTTTTATTTGAGTACAAATAAATAAACTGGAATTTACAATAATGCCTAATTAAACCTGCGGTAACTGATTTCCATTAAGTTAGCCGTACGCTTTTTGCAAGCAGTGGTAAAGAAAAGTGTAGGTACTCGTATATACACTTCTGGACACATCTATTGGCCCACCTTAGAGTTTAGGTTTCGATGGCCCCTACCGAAATATGATTGCTAGATTGAACAAAAACTATTGATGCAGTTTTAAACCTGATACATTTTACCATCTTTTTCGACCATATTGTTTTAAATTTGAATTCAGAATACCACACGACATGGAGCTACGCCTAACAAGTCGGGTATGCACCTTGATTAAGGCAGTTGATTTTTGAATAAAAAACATTTTTTATCAAATAAAAGTTTAATTTAATTGTTTAACGCGTTTTGCCTCCATGGGCATCTACCACAGCTCTCATACGATTAGGCATAGAGTTTATCAACCGCTCTATGAAATTTTGAGGGATCCTCCCCCATTCCTCTTCTATGGCAGTTTTCAACTCCTGCATCGTCTGGGCAACTGGCTGACGAGCCCTAACACGTCTTTTTAGCTCGTCCCACATGTGCTCAATGGGGTTCATGTCTGGGCTTCTTGCTGGCCAGTCCATAACTGTGATGTTCACATCCCGAAGATATTCCCTGACGATGCCGGCCGTATGGGCTCTTGCATTATAATGCATAAAAAGGAGATTTGGGCCCACATAGTCCGCGTATGGTATCACGTGAGGTTCTAAGCACTCACGAATGTACCTTTCAGCATTTAATGTTGGCAGCCGTGGTCCCGTAACAACCTCAAGTTGAGTTTTGCCGCTCGCGGATATACCGCCCCAGACAGTCCATGAGCCACCGCCATAAGCAACCCTCTCTTCAAAGCAGCATTGTGCGAAACGCTCTCCCTTACGTCGGTAGACCTTCTTCCTTCCATCATTGCCATGTAATACAATTTTAGACTCATCAGAAAAGAGTACACGGCTCCAATGCTGCTGAGTCCAATTTAAGGCTCGCGTTAGTTTGGGGCCATTAGCTGGCTTGTGTGGTACCATATCGCGTTCTTTTAACCTTCTCCGAACAGTTCGAGCGCTCACAGATACTCCGTGGAAGTCACAAAGTTGGTTTTGTATCTCAATGGAGGTAAGGTGACGATTTCTCAAGCTGGTCGTCACGATGAATCGATCCTGCCTTTCAGTTGTGACCCGAAATCGTGGCCTTCCTTGGCGACGAACAAAGCCGCCAGTCTCTAGGTACCTCCGATAAACATTTCGGACCGCAGATCGACTTAAATTAAGTTGGGCACTCACATTTCTTTGGCTGTGTCCGGCCTGGATAAGTGCCACAGCTTGGGCGGCGACTTCAGGCGAAGTATCCATAGATTATTGATAGAACCTCACTTTAATGTTAAGAATAAGTACCTAATGTTTCTTGCAAAACCAAAGAGAAAAATCACACTTTCAAGAATTAAATCCAAGTAAACCAATAAAATCAAGTTTTCTTAGTATTCGATTGTTGGATATCAACGAACAGGCTCCAAATTGTCTTTTGTGTCTTTAAATTCTGTGTTCGAAATTCAAAAAAAGACTATTGAATGAAATTATGAATGTGCCAGGTTCAAAACTGCATAAAAACTTTTTGCTCGACCTAATATAAAATTTTAGCTAGGACCAAACGAAACTGAAAATGCAAGGTGGGCCAATAGATGTGTCCAGAAGTGTATATACTCACGGATACATCACGTGCATCAGGTAAGGTTGACTCCAAAGATGACTGTTTAGAGATGACTGTAAACTACGTAAATTCCATTCTGCACTAACCCATATTCTTATTATTATTTAAATAGTTGTCTTGGCCAACTTGCCAGATAAATATTTTTTTGGATAAAAATTGATAAATTCACCTGCCCACCCTAGGTAGGATTTGAACCCACGACCTCTAGATGACCGGTCGAGTGCTCTTCCAACTGAGCTACCAGGAAGGTTTGTGTTGCTGACAAATTTTTGCATCTTATATTTCTACTGTGAGTCACAGTGTGACGTCATCAACCTATTAAGTAATTACAATACTAGAGTAGGCATAGCAGTCCATCGTTGCAGATGAAATTCAGCTATTTTTTGATAACACCAAACTAATTAAATTATTATTATTTAAATAGTTGTCTTGGCCAACTTGCCAGATAAATATTTCTATTTTTCAAAAAAATGAGAGAGATGGTGGTAAGGGGGCAGTTGGTTTTAGAAGTTTACCCTGTAAGTATATAAAATATCATGTAATTATCATAATTAATATTTTGACAATCATATCACAATTGTCAGTTGTGTAAATGTGAAGTCGTCAACCTTGTACACGCACCACGTGGTAAAACTTCATGAACCACATGGAACCGTGGAAAAGAGTGGGAAAAGCAGTGGCTTTTTTAGGGTTCCGTACCTCAAAAGGAAAAACGGAACCCTTGTAAGATTACTTTGTTGTCCGTCTGTCTGTCTGTCTGTCTGTCTGTTTGTCAAGAATTTCTATGTCGAGAATGCGTGGAGATATTAAGCTGAAATTTGAACTGTATACTCAGGTCTACGGTCCCATGAAGTTGTAAACAAATCAAACTGCTAAGTTTACGTAAAAAAAAGTTACGGCCGTTTATTCAGCAAAAAACGCATATTTCGTCACATTCTCAAGGGAATCAAAACCTATAGGGTACTTCCCGTTGACCTATAGAACTATGAAATTTGGCAAGT
Source organism: Hypsopygia costalis (assembly GCA_937001555.2). Lineage (NCBI taxonomy): Eukaryota > Metazoa > Arthropoda > Insecta > Lepidoptera > Pyralidae > Hypsopygia > Hypsopygia costalis. Next base: position 1,524,474 of record OW443325.2, read on the forward strand.
AACATCGTTATAGACAACATGTACAGGAATAAATCTCAAAACTATACATTTGTAAATAGATCTTAAAAAATAGGGGGACTATATTTTTTATAGGGTGTCGAAATTTCAAATGGAAATTACTAGTTCAAATGGGGTATCATATGAAAGGGCTTGATGTACACATTGCAAAATATATTTTATTAATTTTTTTCGACGCATTATTTCTTATTTATAATGAAAAATATCAAATTTAATAATGATACTACGTACGCAACCCTCGGTGGGCGAGTCCGACTCGCACTTGTCCGGTTTTTTATATACTACTTCGGGTGGCAGACAAGCATACGGCCCGCCTGATGTGAAGCGGTTGCCGCAGCCATATTAACGCTCGCAACATAAAATATCGCTCGCGTGCCGCCACCCCCGCTGCCAACGCAGCATCCGTCCTTTCTGGTAACCTCACTCACTCGTAGGAACACAACAACCCTCAAGGGAATTGTTATTTGGCTGCGGTATTCTGTGAGGTGGAGGTACCATTCCCCAGTCGGGTAGCTTACAATTACGCTCCCTACCTCTCTTTTCGCCAGAGCTTCGTTTGTCAGTCAGCAGGGTGCACCGCGAGCAGGTGAAGTTGACTTTGGTTCAAAGATGTTGATGAACCACTTACACCCCAAAAATATGCTTGTCGCGAAAATGATCTACTTATTGGAGGCGGCCGCTTTACGTACTTGAGTAGAGTAGTTTAGAGCGTGTCAAACAAATAGACATACATACCTATTGTATTCGCACGAAAAACATTACCCTCCCTTCTTCATCAGTCGGGTAAAAACGAAATAAACATTTATTTAAACTTTATATATTTATTACTAGCTGGCCCGGCGAACTTCGTACCGCCTAATAGTAAATGAATGTTGTGGTATAAATATTAGCTAAACAAAAATTATGATTTCTTGAAATTTATACAATGAATAATAGAAAATAATAGAGAAGCACGATGGCGTCATTGCGCGTGTCAGTATAATTGTACACGCAAGTTAAGCAACGTCAACCGTAGCCTGTTCATGGGTGAGTTTATATTTATCTGGAGCTCCTCCGTGCTTCGGAAAGCACGTTAAGCTGTCGGTCCGGGTTGTTATCATTAGATTATCTCGAGCTCCTCCGTGCTTCGTAAGGTACGTTAAGCCGTCGGTCCCGGTTGTTATCATTAAATTGTCTCGAGCTCCTCCGTGCTTCAGAAGGCACCTTAAGCCGTCGATCCTGGTTGTTATCATTAGATGACAGTCATTAAGTCAAGTTAGCGGCCTTTAGGCGGTTTGAAATCACTGGCCTCCGCCAACCCGCAGTTGAGCAGCGTGGTGGAGCATTCTCTAAACTTCTTCGGTTGAGGGGAGACCCGTAACCCAGCAGTGGGTAAATATTAAGTTCAGTACATTATACGTCACAAAAAAAGTACCAACTGACAACCAATAAATATTTCAATCCACAAAACTGTTTTCAAAACAAATTACAGACAACTATCAAGACGTAAAAATTAAACCAATAGAGTTGACCTTTGTTTTTAATCTAAATTTGTTCTATATTAAATGAGCTTGATGTACATTTCTGAACGCACGCATACATTTGACGTACGCACGTTAACGTCACGTTTGACAGGTCCGACATCCACGAACATTTTGTATGGAAAAATGATTTTTCTTTTATTTTATTTTTTTCGTAAATTTTCCAATGTTTTTAATAGTTATTCTGCTATTCTGGACGGAGACAAATCCAACAAATCAAAAACCATGAAAATCTATCCAGCCGTTCTCGAGTTATAAGTGTTGTAACAAACACGACTTTCTTTTATATATATAGATATAATTTATTTATTACATAAATTTACACTATAAACTAAATTAACTAGGTAACAAAAAATAGACTAATCTTAAAATACAAACTTAAGTAATTAAAAATAAATAAAGAAAGAAAAGAAAAAAAAAAGAAAGATATATATAACTAAACGGCATCAAAAAATTCCTCCGCATCATTGTCTACAGGCATCGTGCCCAGAAGGCTGGCGGCATTGTCACGCTGGATGGCAATGCTTATACTCTATTACTATATCGACTAAGCGCTTTGCTATTTCTCTAAACAAAAGCCTTGCACTCGGACCCCATGGGCCAAGCGTTTCGACCCCAAACGGCTCAAATATATAATTACTTATATTATTTAAATATTTGCGCCGCTTAAGTGTCTCCGCTGATGCAGCAGCAGCTCCCGCAGATCCCGATGTGTAAGGGAGATGAGAAGGCGCCAGGGTATCGACGCAGGTTGCATCCCATACCAAAGGCCTTCCCATCTTCCATGGCAGCAACGACATCCCATCAGGTCTCTTACCATCGGCGCGTGCCAGACCATTTGGTTCCAATACAGCTGGAACGCCGGCGGTGGCAAGAGCCCGACGAATAATGTCATTTATGCTGCCGTGACGTGGGATTCTGCCAGCGCTCCTGCGACATGAAAGCCCATGGTGTCCAAGACGGTCGACAGCTTCTCCACATTGACAACGATGCGGAGCAACACAAGGAACGCCTAAACGGAGGCAAGCAGCAACACGGAATGTTCCGTCGTCCAACATCGTACCTACATTGGGCGACGGTAACGCCTGAAGCCAAAGACCTGACTCCCACTCTCCCACAGCCAGTAAACGAGCACGTTCCGCAGAATTAGTAGCAGTTGTAATTAGGTTCTTACGCACCAATTCGCAGAGCGGACTATCCCACTGTCTCTGGGAGGATGGGTTAGCGGGCTTATCTGTGTTCGAAGAGGCTGCCAACCAGGCATTTATGGCATCGGTTAAACATATCACCTCCGAATTAACCCGTGATGGAGATAGGATTTTCCGGGTCAATTCTTCAGTGCTATGAACCGATGACAAAAAAGCCGGTAGGCTCACACAAGAAATTTTGCGGATACCGAGCTCGCCTAAACGAACAGGTAATGTGACCTGCATCCAGACCCGGTTATCCAGGTCTAAATTTAAAAGAGATGATAATGTTCGTTGTAAAAGCAGATCGATCCTTTCTAACAGAGCCACATGCTTCCACATGTGGCAGGACCGTATGACATATGTGAATTTTGGAACGAAAAAACAATACCGAATAATTGTGTATAGTGCGTGAGTGCAAATTTTTGAGAATCTGTCCGAGATATCATTAAAATTTTGAATTTTTTCCTCCACGAAAGGTATAAAAGCTTCGTCTAGGACGGGAGCTCCCAGGAGGCGGAGTGAATTTCTTCCTAAAATTTTGATACCGGGAGTCACTCTATAAAATTTTTGAAGTTGATGTTTGTCGATACGTTCTGCAAGAAAAATTTCACATTTTGAAGGATTTAATTCTAGTCCAATTGATCTAAGTTCATTTTCTAATAAAATTAAATCCTCCAAAACGGTCTCAACATTGCCTCCTAGAGTTCCGTCATCTAGGTACCAGAGATTAAATTCTGAATTTAGTTTCTGAATTATGGGGTGAATAGACGGCAGAATCTAATGGTTGGTCCTCTACATAATAATTTAGTTGGGTCTGTAGCATTGCCAAATAAAACTATAAATTTCGGGGATTTCTTTTTGAACTTCGCCCAAGGTGTCCCTGTTCACAGAATTGAAAGCGTTTTAATGTCAACCTTAACGATGACCTCACCTTCGCCGCTACCTAAATACGCTGATAAAGCGTGCACGGCAGCCTCACAGCCCCCCTTTGAACCAAAGCCTAGTTGAAGGGGCTGAAACAAATAAAATTACTCATTTTATCAAATATAAACTTACAACAAATTTTGGCTGCCGTACGTCTATATGTACATCCAACGGCGATGGGACGAATGCCGCCATCTTTTTTATTAAGGGCACAGAGATTTGCTCCATACAGAATTTCTGTGACGGCATTATTCACACCGCCGCGGAGCATTAAGTTAATAAGAGCCACGAGCTCCGACAGCAGAGTCCCCCCGGCCTCCCCAACGCCTGAACTCGTCAGATCTTTAAGATGCTGAGGAGTCAGGCCATCGAGGCCACCGGCGGATCCACTGCGGAAGGAGCTGACGGCTAAGGCTACCTCCCGAGCAGTCACGCATAAAGCCAATGAGCTGTCGGGAGGGTCAGGAAAGGTGAGGTCATCGTTTGGCGCCGGGTGCTTGCTTTTCAGAGCAGCAAGTGTCTCTGGAGAGTTCGGCGCCACCACATCGCTGCTATATAGAAGTCTGGCAGCAGCGCCCGCAATATCTCCTTCTGCTAGCTTCGACTCTACATGATGGAAGGAGCCTCTATTTGCTTTGTTATTCAATATCTGAAAATTTTCGAGATTATATAAATTACTAATACAGTTAGATTTAACTTGAGCTATAAGTGTTGCAGTGCGGGTAGAGGGTCCTCCCACATGTAGAATTCTATACGGAAATGTTAGTAAACGCTCCCAGGCTGATTCTGTATTCTCCCGGACAGCATTGCGCTAAGTGCTGGGCAACTATAGGCCTTGCTCCCCGGGGAATACGTTTTAAGACTGTTATATTCTTAATAAAAGCATGCACGATATTATAATCATAACAACTATATTTTTCAAGTCAAGTGTCAATTCAATAACATCAACGGTTGCTAGGGTAATATGCATACGAGGTCGTTAAGCGGGAGGTTGGGCTATGACACGCCTCCGCCGTGATTCCGTGGAATTCCTGGAGCCGGAAGCAGCTGGTCCAGGTGTCGGATCCAGACACGTCCGTCGTCAATTACAATTTCGTAATGTAGGTTCCCGAGCCGGCGTCTCACTATACCGAACTGCCACTTCTTATCAGATACAGAGTAGCTTCGCGCCTGGACTCTACTGCCTAAGGCGAATTGCTTTATTGTAGTCGGAGTCGGAGCTGGTCGGAGAGGGGACCTAGGAGGAGCACGGATCTTCGCCGTCAGTCTTGTTCTTACTTCTCTCCCGAACATGCGCATGTAGGGAGTATCTCCAGAGCTGCCTGGCGTACCTCGAAGTATCCTCTTAACTTTTAGGATCTTCTGTGTTATCACGCCACTCTCGGCGACACCAATATTTATCAAACCACGCAGAATACCGTATGCGTTACGTGCAAAAGTAGATGAAGAAATTGATAGACTAGAGAAACAAGGAATCATTACAAAAATCGATCACTCCGACTGGGGTACACCAGTCGTACCGATAGTGAAGCCCAATGGCAATATTAGACTTTGCGCAGATTACAAAATCACCTTAAATAAAGTAATAAAAGATGAACAATACCCAATCCCCATAATTGAAGACATCCTTGCCGAAATGAACGGAGGACAACTATTCTGCACCTTGGATATCACGCCACTCGTCGCCAATTTGTTATATTCTTAATAAAAGCATGCACGATATTATAATCATAACAACTATATTTTTCAAGTCAAGTGTCAATTCAATAACATCAACGGTTGCTAGGGTAATATGCATACGAGGTCGTTAAGCGGGAGGTTGGGCTATGACAAAGACTGGTATAGTACGGGAAACATAACTTGACCCATGCGCAGAACACATTTTCAGGTCCCAAACGTAATGAGGTACGAGGTGCGACGCGAGGGGCCGCCCGTAACTATAGCAACGCGGTGACGCTAACCCCCACGCAGTCGCACTCTACCCCTCCCCGCCCGCGCAAGCTCCGCACGGCCCTAGAGTACAATCGCGCACTAAATTTTCAGTTGTTTACATTTCCTATTCCTGTGAATTGTGATTGTGATCATAATAAGTCAAGACAATTGAAGATGCTTACGTTAAAAGCGACCACGTCATCGATAAAATGACGGAAGAATTTATAATACGAGTTAGAGATTCCGACAGCAGTGATACTGAATTAGATTCCTTAAAGATGGAAAAGACGCAATTCCTGGCCCAAGTTCTGGTGCCATACCACTCGCAAATTATATAAAACGTGTCATGCCAATGAGTGACAATGATTAAACATGTACCTAGTACATAAACTTTTTTGGTATTATTTTTTTATTATTAATCCTTTAACTGATATATTTATTAAAATACCTAGCGACCCGACACTCCAGTTTTGTTTGATTCTTTTTACTGAAATTTGGTTTTCCGTTTAACTTGCGTTTAATTAGGTTTATTACACTCAATTTTTAAACTCTCACTTCATAAAAAAAAAATAGGGGCCATTCATTTATTACGTAAGACTATTTACGCTAGTTTTATTTTTTGTTATAATAGAATCTATTATAAGAAAAAATAAGAATAGGCCGACCCCCTCCCTCCTGTTAAATATTTATTACTTAAAGACTTAGAATCTAAAGGAAAAAAATCAATTTTTCTAAGTAACAATTTTTAGAAATATTTATTTGTACTTACAAAGGTGCTAATTTTTATTTTTTGGTAGTAGTAAACTTTGGTTTTAATTATTCATCTTAAAATCATACATCTGAAAATCTTTACCTACATAAGATTTTCAGTCCAGGGGCTCAAAACCCACTCGGAAAGTGGATCTGCCACTGGAACATCTCTAATAATAAGTACTACTTCTAGTTGGTTATACACGTCGTCTGCCACCCGGCGTAGTATTAAAAAAAGGCAATAATTAGTAACCTACGATTACATTCTTGACTATACAAGTGTCTGCTTAGTTCTTTCTCTCCTTTCTCTCCAGACAACCTTATTATAACGAAAAAGAGTATTAAGCCTTGTAGACAAAAATAATCCTAGGTTGCACTCTATTGCTAAAGGATAGGGATTTTACGCCTGGAAATAATAATAATAAATATTTCTGGACAATTTACACAGCGCCATCTAGTCCCAAATTAAGCGCAAAGCTTGTGTTATGGGTACTAGACAACTGATAAATGTACTATATAATTAAATACATTTTTTTTTGTAAATTCATACTTATAATACATAGAAAACACCCAGACCAAGACAAACAGACATGTTCATGCACACAAATGTTTGTCTTGTGCGGGAATCGAACCCGCGACCACGAAGTCAAAGTGGCCTTTGCTAACCATTCGACCACCGAGACGTAAGTAGAAATTTACGAGTTATTCTTCGGAAACGACATGTGTCATGCTAGTGATTCGATTTTTATGTTAGGTAACCCAGTTTTAGATATATTCACGCCATGAAAGGAAACACCCATCACTTTCCGTGTCATTTTTCATCCACTCAGCTGATGTGTTTGCACTGTCCCCTCTGTCCACCGCGTGTTTGCTCCAATCAAATCACAGTGCATATATGTGGAACGGAGCCCTTACTTACTTGTGCTAGAAATATATGCGCATTTGTAAATTTGAGCTCATTTTATTCCACTAAGGTGACAAACAAATGTACGGCCCGTCTGATGGCAATTAGTTATAGCAGACTATGGACACGTGCTATACGTGTAAGAACATCTTCACCAGTCAGTCACCAGGTCAGATCTGCGTGTTATGCCCTTTGCCACTTCAGTTTGCAGATCCTTAGGCACAGCATAGTAATACAACCAGTACTTTGACTTCATACTAGCGCCCAAATCGGCGCACGCACACAGCCAAGAGTCATTTACACGACCGCTCAGGTGCGCCGCGCCGCCGCGGGCGCACCAAAACTTCCTGAGCGGTTTGGGCGTTAGTATGAAGTCAAATTACTGGTTGTATTACTATGCTGTGCCTTAGGTATATTTCGGTAACACAGTTATACCACAGTATAAGTAATAGTACTAACGTACAGTATGGACACTCTCTGCCGCTCTCACTAGTCGACCTCACCTCCCCTATGGAACCGATTTGGAACCGTTCGTAAGGAATGCCACAACGTGCGAATTGACGTCGCTCGTGTTTTATTTTTCATTCTGCAAAATATGGGAGTCACTTGAGCAGAGTGGACGGATGTTTCAACACATGGAAATCAAAAAAAGAAATCAATTCGATCCCTTTTTGAAATAAAGTACTGATTTTTTTATAAATTACCTAAAAAGCATGCGGTAGCCATAGTTTCATCATAACTAATGCATGTCTGTCAAAGTAGGATACAAGATACAATTAATACGAGATGAGAAAAGGATAGCGTTATAGCAGGTTTATGTCTCAAAGAGCAAGTGAGTGCGCAGACGCGGATATGACATTGCTGTCACTTGAGTTATGGTGGTTTATTGTTAATATTTACTATTTTCTTATTTACATTTCAATGTTTAATGCGCGTGATGTCATGTGTGGTATTAGTTTTAAATTACGTTTGTTCCATGCGAATATGAAAATGAATCAAATCATATATATGAATAGTAAAAAGCTACAATTAGTGAGAATGAAATGGTTTGACCATTACAATGAACCGATGTTCGGAAGGCGAACAATCGATTTAGTGGTGATTAGAAAATATAAAATTTTGAGTAAGGTAGCAATGGCAATTAAACAAGGCGTTTTGTAAATATTGGCTGAAGTCAGAGTAGTGTATTTACTATGATTTTTTTTCTTCACTACGCCCACCTGATGTGAAGCGGTTACCGTAACCATATTAACGCTCGCAACATTAAATATCGCTCGCGCGCTGCCATCCCCGCTGCCAACGCAGTAACTCCATCCTCTCTGGTGACCTCACTCACTCGCAGGAACACAACAATCCTCAAGGAAATTGTTATTTGACTGCGGTATTCTGTGAGGTGGTGGTACTTCGTCAGTCGGGCTGCTTAAAAAATACGCTTTGTCCTACCTCTCTTTTCGTCAGAGCCTCATCTGTCAGTCAGCAGGGTGTACCCCGTGCAGGTAAGATTAACTTTGGTTCAAAGATGTTGATGAACCACTTACACCCCCTTACATGTCCGACTAATAAGGGATAATTGAATAATGTCAGCCCTAGAGAACGTCACTCAAACATAGACACGTGTACAGACGTCATTTGGTTACTACATGCAAAAGCGCCATTTTTGTATGGAGTGGCCGGGGTTTGGTTATACTATGGATAAACATATTTCTGAGTTTATTACGTACAGATACTAAAATGGTAGGTTTCTACCGCATGCCGCTCAATCTTGACCTGTCGAAGGAGGTCTTTCAAATGAGTTTGTCTCGTAAGAAATTTTAGGGCAGCGTATAATGAAAGAGCTATGCTAGACCATAGAGTAAATAAATTAATATAGAGTTGTAATCCCATACAAAATATCGTGCACCGAACGAATGTCAAAATTCCGTATTATTTCTAGATGGTGCTGCCAATAAGACATGAAAAAATTTAATATCGAATATTTCTCAACGAAATTTGATACATAATCATAAAATAATTTTAAAAAATACACAAAATAGTTTTTGTCTGATATATAACACTAATAATAAAGTTAACAAATGATGTTTTCCTCTAAAAAATAATCTTCAATTTTACCCTTACCAATAGATGTCGCTCTTGATGCTTTATGATGTTATTAGACGAATCTCTACGTAATAGACACAGAAAAGACAACACCTGTAAAGTAAAAAACTATGTAGCCTACTAAAGTAGCCTATATAGCTTTTAGTATCTTCAAACTGCAGAGGGCAGGTTGCACAGTTCTCAGAACGTATGTCCTTTCGGGAGTAGCGAATATGAACCGGCAAGGACGAAACATCACTTACATACACAACATAGGTGGACAGACGATGCGATCTGATAGAGATCCGAGTGAGCCGAGGAATGCAAATCAAATCAAGATATCTTTATTCCTTGTACTTTATAAAGCACTTAGAAACGTCATACAAATTAAATATAAGAACATGTATCTAAATCATTACTACTCTAAATCCGCAGAGCTTAGATTCACTTTCATCACACTATCTTGAATGTGAAAGTGAATTTAAGTGCCAGTTCCGGCGACGGGGCTTCTTGAGAAGAACTGGCAAGAAACTCAAGGCCAACTATGCAAGCGGTTCTAAATCTATGGGGACTAAAGACTAAGAGGAAGGCAGCTATTTTCAGCAGCGGACGTCATTTGCCTGAAATGTTCAATATAAAACCACAGATAAAACTAAAAGTATTGATGTCAGATGTAAAATTTGGATATAAGACAAAAGAACAAATTGTAAATGATTCTTAGGTACGTCACTAGATGCGACATACCTAATTAATCTAATAGAAATAATCCCAATTTACTACCAAATTTCAAATTCGGTGCTGAGATTCTAGTAGTTTAGGTTGCGCCTTATTTATGACAAGGGGGTGTAAGTAGTTCATCAACATCTTCGAACCAAAGCCAACTTCACCTGCACGCAGTGCACCTTGCTGACTGGCTAAAGAAGATGTGGCGTTCTTGTGTTTCTGCGAGTGAGCGAGGTCACCAGAAAGGAGGGAGATGCTGCGTTGGCGGCGGGGGTGGTGCGCGCGAGCGACGTTTTGGGTTGCGAGCGCTAATATGGCTACGGTAACCGCTTTCACCCGACGTATAGTATAAAAAAAACCGGCCAAGTGCGAGTCGGACTCGCGCACGAAGGGTTCCGTACCATTATCTATAAAAACGGAAAAAAAACACGTTTGTTGTATGGGAGCCCCCTTTAAATATTTGTTTTAATTTTATTTAAATATTTTTAAAGTGAATATATAACTAAATATTATGTGAGTATTTCAAGCGTCTACCTATTACCGTTATCAATTGTGAGCAAAAACGAGCAAAAAAAATCACTTTTGGTGTATGGGAGCCCAATTAAATATTTATTTTATTCTGGTTTTTAGTATTTGTTGTTATAGCGGCAACAGAAATCATCTGTGAAAATTTCAACTGTCTAACTACCACGGTTCATGAGATACAGCCTGGTGACAGACGGACGGACGGACAGCGGAGCCTTAGTGATAGGGTTCCTTTTTACCCTTTGGATACGGAACCCTAAAAAAGACAACTTTGTACCAAATTGTTTATTAGTCATAGCAATTAATAACTTTACTATCGGCTAATTTGTAACTTAATACAAAAATTTAAAGGATCTAGAATTCGAGACGGGCACTTACCGTCTTCACAGGGCTCTTAACGAAAGCCCCCCGGGATCTTGAGATGTTAATTTTGACGAGCTCGGTGGCGTATCGGTCAATGACGCGGCTTCGACACCAACGCTCGTGGGTTCGATTCCCACACAGCACAAACATTTGTGTGCATGAACATGTCTGTTTGTCTTGGTCTGGGTGTTTTCTATGTACCTATCATAAGTAAGTATTTACAAAAAAAAAACAATATTTACGTATGTTTATCAGTTGTCTAGTACCCATAACACAAGCTTCGCTTACTTTGGGGCTAGATGGCGCTGTGTAATTTGTCTGACAATATTTATTTATTTATTTATAATTCAGCTTGATCGCGCAGTATTTTCCCGAATAAAAATGAATTCCTCTCAGCCTTTGAATTGGAATGTTTGGAGGAAGCCTGTATTAATATTATAATATTATACTATTCAAACCATAATTATCCCACTGTTAGGATAACCCAAGTAACACAATTGGCATTTGAACTAACCAGTCGTGAACTTATGTAGAACTTAAGGTCTATATAAGCTCTTATAAAAGTTCATCAAACAGCCTGACGCTCTATATAAGGATATGAAAGCCATTATAATACTTTAGATTGTATAGCGGTTGGATAAAGGTATCACAAAATGATTTTATAATGCCTTCAGTTTTAGTGCAGCATGCCGCAATGCCGATGTACAGCTTTTAGCTAATTTTATTGCCTTTGGATCTACAATAGCATTTTTAAATGCCTAACGCTGCTTAATAGCATAAACTTGAACCATTATAGTGCACCGTAAGTCCGCTATACAGCTTTTAGCTGTTTTCAGTACTTTTGGTTATATAATTGCATTTTTAGGTAGTAAGTAAATGCCTATTGCTGCTTAATAGCATAAACCTGAACCATTATAATGCTAAAATTCTGCTGTACAGCTTTTAGCTGTTTTCAGTACCTTTGGTTTTATGATAGCTTTTTTAAATGGTAAGTAAAAGCCTAGAGCTGCTGAACAGCGTAAACTTATATCATTGTAGTGCTTGCATTTTGAAAGATCAATTGAGTTCTGTTGTACACCTAGGAGTTCTTTAATAGAATACATGTGAGTTATAGTAATGCTTAAAGCTGTACATACATCCACTTAGTAGTAATTAATCCGTTTAGAAGACCTTTTTATCAACTCTTGGCGAACAGACTTAAGCTGTACAAAAATCTGGTTAAATAAAAGAAAATGGGTTTTGTCGTTCAAGGATCACTAAAATTGCATTTTGTAACGGAACTAAATCAGTTCACATGAAGTCTACTGGTATATAAGTGAACACATATAAAACCACTTTGCAGACGATGACACTACGGTGGTTTATCAAAAGTCTTCTCTCTGGCCTCTGGCTTAATAAATATGTACATGTGAGTATTTATACAGCTGATGGTATTAATAAGCCCTTTTTATGGTTCACCAAGCTGTTTAGAACGACACCATTTTGTAAATATTCCATAACCAAAAAAATATTATTATTTCGACTTATGTAAGAAACTAATAGACCTTATAATAAAGTGATAGCTCAAGTTAATTCATAACTATTAAGTTAATCAAGCAAAAACTTCGTTCTACACAAAAATATGCAATTGTTTTTTTATTTCACCCATATCTTTTTATAACATTTTTAACAAAGGCTCTATAAACTGAAGGCGCGTGAAAATTTTCAATGAAACCTATATAGACATTGACAGTAAACTACATTTCGCAGTAATATTTGAAGGCAAGTAATAGAACAAGAGTAAAAAAGTTACCCAGAATATAATGTCAAACAACAAACTTATTCAATTTCGTTACCATCAGTCATATCGCTAGACGATAATTAAATTACAACGTTTATTCTATTAAAGCATTTGTACCGCGGCATTAAGGATGTTTTTTCAAAAATATAGGACTTATTTGAGTTCTATATGTGACCACTTGAAAGACTCCAATAATTCTTTTGCTTAAATTGTAATGCTAGTTTAATGCTTCTGTAATGCGATTAGCAACTTCAATAACAGTAATAGTGCTAGTATAATGCTTCTGTAATGCGGTTACAACTTTTTTTGACCATAGTAATGTTGGTATAATGCTTCTGTCATGCGAATAAAAAACCAATTAAGAACCTAAAGCTGTTTAATTTGTGCCCAAATTAGCATTATATTAGCATTATAAACGTATATAAAACTAATATAGAACTTGGGTTTTAATGCTAACACGATACATTAAAACCATAAGTCGGCCATTATACGGCTACACTGTGTTACTTGGGAAGTGTCTCCCCTCCATCGAAGCGGTTTTTAGAGCATACTCTACCAGGCTTCTCAACTGCAGGTTGGCGAGGCCAGAGATTTCAAGTCAACTGACTTGGCTTTACAATGGTCATCTAGTGACAACAGCCAGGACTAACAGCTTAACGTGGCCTCCGAAGCACAGAGGAGCAGCGGAGAAGCAGATATATATATAAAACCTACACGTATGCCAAGTTTCATGCTTTCTGCCGGATTCATATATTTTGTAGCTAACACGCCGTACTAATAGCGCTGAATTCTTTGATTAGATCATCATCAACATCATCATCATCATCAGGTCAGTTGAGTCTCCACTACAGGAGCACGACCCTCTCTCGTCCGTCCCAGACAGAAGGAGGATTTGGCCTACACTCCCCACGCTGGCCAGACAGGTTAGGGGGGCCTGATCCATGTTTTGTTACGTAGTTTTCCCTTAGTCGCCTTGTACGACATCCATGGGAAGAGACGGAGTGATTCTATTCTAGTCTGCCGGAAACCACACGGCTGGTTTGCTTAGATATTAGATAAAAACTATCGTATTTCTCCAGTTGAACCAAATTACACATAACATAACATTTCAGTTAATGGTTTTGGAGTTTATCCCTGGTAAACATTGTAACACGAAATTTTTATACATATATGTATAAAAGTATATATTACGTTTAATAGAAAAAAAACTAATCTTACATGTTTCTAAAGGGAGCGAGTTAAATTCGGTAGAAAATAGATTTTGGTGTTGGATCCTTTGGTGTAAGGATACAGAAAAGATGACGGAAGAAGGGTTCATTATAGAGTCTAGCTAAGAAGTAAGTAACCAGATTGTACGGAGTTATGACCGTGTGACATCAACAGCCGGTCTGAGCCGGTGCATTTGATAAATAAATAAATAAATATTTTTTAACAATATATGTAAGCATTACAAAAAAAGAACAAGCGTGACAGTGTATAAATTCATAAAGGTACAAAAATCGGGCTCGTCCGGGATTTGAACCCGGGACCTCTCGCACCCAAAGCGAGAATCATACCCCTAGACCAACGAGCCGACAAGTCTGCTAGCGAAATTAGCGACGGCACTAGACGTCGCGCCTCGCGGGCGTTTCGCGATAAGCGTCGGCGGTGAAAGGCAGCACCGAGTGACGTCACGGCACTTATGTATTCACGGCTGTGATCGTTCTCCATGGAATTACGGCAAAACGAATTCGTCATTTGTTTAATGAAATTTTATTTCTTTTACCTTTTTATTTGTTTTTTTTTAGAGAATATAAAAGCGAAGATAATAGTTTTCACAACAATATTATAAATACGAATGTGAGTTTGTTTGTGACGCTTTCACGCCATAACTTCTAATATACGAAGGCTAGAAAAAAATATTAGGATACCTTTTATCCCGAAAAAATAGTTGTTTCCGAGGGATCAGTGAAAGTTTGAGCGGTAACCGTATTTACGGGGGCGAAGCCGCTGGTCGAAGCGAGTTAATAATATTTAAATAAAATACAAATAAAACAAGTATACATGTGAAATGAACTGTAAAGCACAACTAATCTTTCTGCGGGCACATTTATGTTACCTGAAATAGGCAACGGACCCGTGCTTCACCACGGGTCCGGACCCAACCTTTGTTTAATTTCAGAGGAAATAGCCTAGAGACGAACAAATATTCATTGCAGTCGGTTCAGCTGTCTAGCAGTTACAGGACAACTGTTTTCCATTACCCCCTCTACCCCCTCCACTTCAAACACTATATAAGGGACGGTAATTGACTCTAAAGATTACTGTCAATGATATCAATAATTATATTTATTTAAAATATTATAAGTATTATATTTATAATAATATCTGAAATGTTAGTTGATTAAAGAAAAAATAAGAATATGATTTTGATAAAAATATATAAGGCGTGTCTAAGTGCCCACAATTCCCTTGAGGGTTGTTGTGTTGCTGCGAGTGACTGAGGTCACCAGAAAGGAAGGAGATGCTGCGTTGGGAGATGAGGGGTGGCGGCGCACGAGCTATATTTTAATTTTAAGCGTGACCGCTTAACATCAGGCGGGCCGTATGCTTGTCTGCACCCGACGTAGTATAAAAAAAAATACATTATCTAACAATATAAATGTTACTTAAATGCTAAAAAATCGTCGAATGGCTAGCAACGACTACTTTGACTCCGAGGTCGCGGGTTCGATCCACGCACAAGACAAACATTTGTGTACATGAACATGTCTGCTTGTCTTGGTCTGGGTGTTTTCTATGTATTAATAGTAGATTATTGCATCGAGCACAAAGTAATTTATTATTGCACCGAGTGCCTGATTTAGAGCCCGAGCGTTAGCGAGGGCTCTAATCTAACAGGCACGAGGGCAATATAAATTACTTAAGGCGAGGTGCATAATCTGCTTTTCTTTCAACTAATACCTATAGGAGTAGTAGATAAAAGAAACTCATATCAAACAGTTAAAATAGAAGTTTCTATAACAGGCTTCATTTAGAATGTTTTGCGGAGTTAATGTGTCGCTAGATGATTCCATTTTAATTCGAAGCCGAAGCACTCAAAATCAGATAGTATCACACTTTTATCGTTTCCAAAAATATTGTCAAGGAAAATTAACAAAGTTCCCGCCAAATCACTTTTTTAAATTTCTTTCATTTTTAACTCAGAGTTAACAGCAATCATTTTTTAAATTTGGAACAAGTAGAATAGAAACGAATAATAATAGTACGAAAAAAAAGTATTGATATCGGCTGGCTGAATAGAGCTAATCCATTGAGATTGGCACCTTTTGGTGCGATTAAAAAAAACCGGACAAGTGCGAGTCGGACTCGCCCACCGAGGGTTCCGTAGGTACGTAGTATCATTATTAAATTTGATATTTTTCATTATAAATAAGAAATAATGCGTCGAAAAAAATAAATAAAATATATTTTGCAATGTGTACATCAAGCCCTTTCATATGATACCCCATTTGAACTAGTAGTTTCAATTTGAAATTTCGACACCCTATAAAAAATATAGACCCCCTATTTTTTAAGATCTATTTACAAATGCATAGTTTTGAGATTTATTCCTGTACTTGTAGTCTATAACGATGTTACTTGCCAAATTTCATAGTTCTAGGTCAACGGGAAGTACCCTATAGGTTTTGATTCCCTTGAGTATGTCGAAATATGCGTTTTTTGCTGAATAAACGGCCGTAACTTTTTTCTACGTAAACTTAGCAGTTTGATTTTTTTTTAACTTCATGGGACCGTAGACCTGAGTATACAGTTCAAATTTCAGCTTGATACCTCCACGCATTCTCGACATAGAAATTCTTGACAGACAGACAGACAGACAGACAGACAGACAGACGGACAACAAAGTGATCTTATAAGGGTTCCGTTTTTCCTTTTGAGGTTCGGAACCCTAAAAACTGTGCTATAATGAAATTTCATACATTTTTATTGCTCTAGAGCATTAAAGACTCGTTTTGTACTGAGTTTTTAGTGTGATTGTGATGAAATTAAAGCATAGTTGGAAGAAAAAGTATTTATTTACAAAAAAATGTATTTAAGTACGTTTAACAGATCTAGTACCCATAGTACAAGCATTGCGCTTAATTTGGGATTAGATGGCGCTGTGTAAATTGGGCAGAAATATTTAATAAATTATTTTATTTATTTGGGATGAATCTATTGGGACGAATGAGGAATGAACGAGCAAGCATTCTCTATCGACCTACGAGTACCATTGGGAGAAACATACAAACCCCAATGTGGTTCAAAAAAAACAGCACTGTTTGTGTTGTGGTTAAAATTGGCCGTGTGGTTTCCGGCAGACTAGAATAGAATCACTCCGTTTCTTCCCGTGGATGTCGTACAAGGCGACTAAAGGTAATACGAGACATTATCAAATATCGATCAGGCCTCCCCAACCCGTTTGGCCAGCGTGGGGAGTGTAGGCCAAATCCTCCTTCCGTCTGGGACGGACGAGAGAGGGTCGTGCTCCTGTAGTGGAGACTAAAATGGACCTGATGATGATGATGATGAAACTCCGCAATAAAACAACATGTGAATTTACGACACGTGTATGTTTTTCGCCAATATAATATCGCAAATTCTTGTCACTCATAGGATTTCATAGCATAATTACTGTTTATTATACTAATCGCATACACGGGAACACAATTTCCTTGCTCGAGTTGCTGTGTTTGCATGGCTTCACAAAGCTTTGCCGGTTACGTGTGCTTGTATTGGAATAATTGTGGTAGTAAGTAATGATATATATGAAAGCTACGTGCATGTGAAATTTAATTTTTATTTATTTAGAAATCCATCAGCATGCAGGTTAAATATTTATGTATTATTAGATCAATAAAATAATAGAATAATATTAATAAACATTCAAATATTCTTATGAAGTTAAAGTATATGACGCTTATTGTTACTTGGAAGAAATCGAATTCTTAAAAACAATAACTCATTTTGAAATTTTACAGGCACAGTTGACCTCAGCTGCCTAGGTGGGATGTATTATCCCACCTAGTGTGCGATGTGAGAGGGGAAAATAAGCATGTGGGTCACCTTATGGAAAGCAATCACCAACGCCCATGGAAATGAGCAACACCAAGGGGTCACCAATCCGTTGCCAGCCTATACTCCTTCCTTTCTTTCATTCTGGTGACCTCACTCACTCGCAGGAACATAACAACCATCAAGGGAATTGTTATTTGGCTGCGTTATTCTGTGAGGTGGATGTACTTCCCCAGTCGGGCAGCTTACAATTACGCTCCTTATCTGCGCATCGTTTGTTAGTCAGCACCACGTGCAGGTGACGTTGGCTTTGGTTCAAAGGTGTTGATGAACGAAATATGACCGAAAAATAAAAAAATGATTTTTTTATTTTGCTAGCACTAGCAATAAGATTTGATAATTAATAATTAAATAATGAAATCAAGTACATCATTTTTAGTTAATTCACAATTCAGTCTCGATGCGGGCAACTGTTATTCTGCGATAATTACAAGAATTGGGCTTCTAGTTTATAAAGCGATAGAATCATTTAAATATTGAGTTTTTTCAGCCTCTGTAAAATCACCCTCCGGACACTCCATACAAATGTCGTGTCGTACTAGTAGTTTATGTAGATAAACAATGACGTCTGAGCAAAGGGCGAATGAGCTTGTGTGCGTGTGCGCCATACTCGTACAAACTGTTCCAGATTTGTCTCAGAGGGGAGGTGAGGTCGACACGAGAGAGCGGCAGGGAGTGGCCATACTGTACGTAGTACTATTACTTATACTGTGGTAAAACTGAACTAATAAATAAGATACATTTTTGTTTTTTTCTGCCTATGATACATTAATTTGTCAAAATTGTACAATCCTATTAATATTCTTACTTTTCAACTAATATCATAAAGGTGAAAGTCACTCTTTCACGCATAAACGGCTTAACAAATTTGGATGGAATTTGGCATTCATATAAGAATATGTCCTGGATTTACACATATGGTAGGTACTGTCATACCCAGGCCACAAAAAAACTACTACATAAACAGACCACGTCTGTATACGTGCAAATGTGAGTGTAGATGACTTAGGGTTGACTGCGTAGGTACCTCGCGCTGTGACGTAAGACGTTATATTTTAAATATTGTCGGTAATATTGTGATATTTCCTTTTGAATGATTGTGATTATGAGACTGGATTACATCCAGTTACGTTACCTTGGTACACGCGGGTTGTAATTGGTCATTATAGAATCGAATGCCATGATCGTCCATTGAGAATGTCGAATAAATATCAGCATTCAACTTCAAAAAACTCCATAAATGTCGTGACGAACAGTCGAATCAATAATTACGACGATAGAACACGCATAATTCTTTGTTAAAATTGCAAAAAATAAATTCATTTTCAAATGAAAAAGCAAACAGTTCACAGTTATTATACAACAAAATATAAATCATTATATCTTTTAAAAGTTCATTTAAGAATATATTATATCTAAACTACGAAGTTTCGTACTACGCGGCGCAGCGTGGCAACCCTTGCGAGCGGTTCCACATTTGACTCAGAGAGGAGGTGAGGTCGCCTTGTTAGAACGACAAAGAGAGGCCATAGGTACTATTCGTAGTACTGTTACTTATATTGTGGTACTATACTCACACGGGGCGAAGCCGCGGGGAGAAGCTAAATAGTCAATAATTACACTGCACTGTGTCACGTGGCTCAGCGGCAATGAAAGTGCTCCCTGCGTTTCCACTTACTGCACTATATTTATTTCATATTCATTTATTTCGTAACAATACACAATACTGTATTGTTACGAAATAAATGAATATGAAATAAATGAATATGAACTTTGAAGAAAATTGCTTGTTGTTCTAATACAACAGCCTAGCTGAAGTGAAGCCCATCGAACGAGTAGCGGCAAAATTAAAGGCAACGATGGCTTCACCGATACCTACTTATTGGAAGTCAATATAAGTATTTGCATAATGTAAATATTTGGTCCAGAGATCTAAGCCAGCGAGTTTTCCCTCGAGCTAGACATTACACACCCGGTAGTCGAATTGTAAACATGTCCACTTTGACTCCGGGGTCGAGGTTCGATCCCCGCACAAGACAAATATTTGTGTGCATGAACGTGTCTGTTTGTCTTGGCCTGGGTATTTTCTATGAATTCATCATCATCAGGTCATTTTAGTCTCCACTACAGGAGCACGACCCTGACAGATGGAGGATTTGGCCTACACTCCCCACGCTGGCCAGACGGGTTGGGGAGGCCTGATCGATGTTTTATAATGTATTTCCCTTAGTCGCCTTGTATGACATCCACGGGAAGAGACGGAGTGATTCTATTCTAGTCTACCGGAAACCACACTGCCAATTCCTATGTATTATACGAGTATGTATGTATTTAAAAATATATAATTAAGTTATAATATCAGTTGACTAGTACCATAGTACAAGTAGTTTGGGGCTAGATGGCAGTGTGTAATTCGTCCAAGAATATTTATTATTTATAGTTGTATTGTTCTATTGTGTTCTAATTTGTTGTGTAACATAACTATCGTCCATATCTACGACATTTAGAAGACGATTGTCTTGGAGTTGCACGAGGCGCACGGCCTCCATCTCACCCCACTATTAAAACATGCCCGCTCACGTGACTTGGGGCCAGCCGTTCAGCTATGGAGATGACTTATTAAAGCAATATGTACTTTTATCTTTTATTTGAGTACAAATAAATAAACTGGAATTTACAATAATGCCTAATTAAACCTGCGGTAACTGATTTCCATTAAGTTAGCCGTACGCTTTTTGCAAGCAGTGGTAAAGAAAAGTGTAGGTACTCGTATATACACTTCTGGACACATCTATTGGCCCACCTTAGAGTTTAGGTTTCGATGGCCCCTACCGAAATATGATTGCTAGATTGAACAAAAACTATTGATGCAGTTTTAAACCTGATACATTTTACCATCTTTTTCGACCATATTGTTTTAAATTTGAATTCAGAATACCACACGACATGGAGCTACGCCTAACAAGTCGGGTATGCACCTTGATTAAGGCAGTTGATTTTTGAATAAAAAACATTTTTTATCAAATAAAAGTTTAATTTAATTGTTTAACGCGTTTTGCCTCCATGGGCATCTACCACAGCTCTCATACGATTAGGCATAGAGTTTATCAACCGCTCTATGAAATTTTGAGGGATCCTCCCCCATTCCTCTTCTATGGCAGTTTTCAACTCCTGCATCGTCTGGGCAACTGGCTGACGAGCCCTAACACGTCTTTTTAGCTCGTCCCACATGTGCTCAATGGGGTTCATGTCTGGGCTTCTTGCTGGCCAGTCCATAACTGTGATGTTCACATCCCGAAGATATTCCCTGACGATGCCGGCCGTATGGGCTCTTGCATTATAATGCATAAAAAGGAGATTTGGGCCCACATAGTCCGCGTATGGTATCACGTGAGGTTCTAAGCACTCACGAATGTACCTTTCAGCATTTAATGTTGGCAGCCGTGGTCCCGTAACAACCTCAAGTTGAGTTTTGCCGCTCGCGGATATACCGCCCCAGACAGTCCATGAGCCACCGCCATAAGCAACCCTCTCTTCAAAGCAGCATTGTGCGAAACGCTCTCCCTTACGTCGGTAGACCTTCTTCCTTCCATCATTGCCATGTAATACAATTTTAGACTCATCAGAAAAGAGTACACGGCTCCAATGCTGCTGAGTCCAATTTAAGGCTCGCGTTAGTTTGGGGCCATTAGCTGGCTTGTGTGGTACCATATCGCGTTCTTTTAACCTTCTCCGAACAGTTCGAGCGCTCACAGATACTCCGTGGAAGTCACAAAGTTGGTTTTGTATCTCAATGGAGGTAAGGTGACGATTTCTCAAGCTGGTCGTCACGATGAATCGATCCTGCCTTTCAGTTGTGACCCGAAATCGTGGCCTTCCTTGGCGACGAACAAAGCCGCCAGTCTCTAGGTACCTCCGATAAACATTTCGGACCGCAGATCGACTTAAATTAAGTTGGGCACTCACATTTCTTTGGCTGTGTCCGGCCTGGATAAGTGCCACAGCTTGGGCGGCGACTTCAGGCGAAGTATCCATAGATTATTGATAGAACCTCACTTTAATGTTAAGAATAAGTACCTAATGTTTCTTGCAAAACCAAAGAGAAAAATCACACTTTCAAGAATTAAATCCAAGTAAACCAATAAAATCAAGTTTTCTTAGTATTCGATTGTTGGATATCAACGAACAGGCTCCAAATTGTCTTTTGTGTCTTTAAATTCTGTGTTCGAAATTCAAAAAAAGACTATTGAATGAAATTATGAATGTGCCAGGTTCAAAACTGCATAAAAACTTTTTGCTCGACCTAATATAAAATTTTAGCTAGGACCAAACGAAACTGAAAATGCAAGGTGGGCCAATAGATGTGTCCAGAAGTGTATATACTCACGGATACATCACGTGCATCAGGTAAGGTTGACTCCAAAGATGACTGTTTAGAGATGACTGTAAACTACGTAAATTCCATTCTGCACTAACCCATATTCTTATTATTATTTAAATAGTTGTCTTGGCCAACTTGCCAGATAAATATTTTTTTGGATAAAAATTGATAAATTCACCTGCCCACCCTAGGTAGGATTTGAACCCACGACCTCTAGATGACCGGTCGAGTGCTCTTCCAACTGAGCTACCAGGAAGGTTTGTGTTGCTGACAAATTTTTGCATCTTATATTTCTACTGTGAGTCACAGTGTGACGTCATCAACCTATTAAGTAATTACAATACTAGAGTAGGCATAGCAGTCCATCGTTGCAGATGAAATTCAGCTATTTTTTGATAACACCAAACTAATTAAATTATTATTATTTAAATAGTTGTCTTGGCCAACTTGCCAGATAAATATTTCTATTTTTCAAAAAAATGAGAGAGATGGTGGTAAGGGGGCAGTTGGTTTTAGAAGTTTACCCTGTAAGTATATAAAATATCATGTAATTATCATAATTAATATTTTGACAATCATATCACAATTGTCAGTTGTGTAAATGTGAAGTCGTCAACCTTGTACACGCACCACGTGGTAAAACTTCATGAACCACATGGAACCGTGGAAAAGAGTGGGAAAAGCAGTGGCTTTTTTAGGGTTCCGTACCTCAAAAGGAAAAACGGAACCCTTGTAAGATTACTTTGTTGTCCGTCTGTCTGTCTGTCTGTCTGTCTGTTTGTCAAGAATTTCTATGTCGAGAATGCGTGGAGATATTAAGCTGAAATTTGAACTGTATACTCAGGTCTACGGTCCCATGAAGTTGTAAACAAATCAAACTGCTAAGTTTACGTAAAAAAAAGTTACGGCCGTTTATTCAGCAAAAAACGCATATTTCGTCACATTCTCAAGGGAATCAAAACCTATAGGGTACTTCCCGTTGACCTATAGAACTATGAAATTTGGCAAGTAACATCGTTATAGACAACATGTACAGGAATAAATCTCAAAACTATACATTTGTAAATAGATCTTAAAAAATAGGGGGACTATATTTTTTATAGGGTGTCGAAATTTCAAATGGAAATTACTAGTTCAAATGGGGTATCATATGAAAGGGCTTGATGTACACATTGCAAAATATATTTTATTAATTTTTTTCGACGCATTATTTCTTATTTATAATGAAAAATATCAAATTTAATAATGATACTACGTACGCAACCCTCGGTGGGCGAGTCCGACTCGCACTTGTCCGGTTTTTTATATACTACTTCGGGTGGCAGACAAGCATACGGCCCGCCTGATGTGAAGCGGTTGCCGCAGCCATATTAACGCTCGCAACATAAAATATCGCTCGCGTGCCGCCACCCCCGCTGCCAACGCAGCATCCGTCCTTTCTGGTAACCTCACTCACTCGTAGGAACACAACAACCCTCAAGGGAATTGTTATTTGGCTGCGGTATTCTGTGAGGTGGAGGTACCATTCCCCAGTCGGGTAGCTTACAATTACGCTCCCTACCTCTCTTTTCGCCAGAGCTTCGTTTGTCAGTCAGCAGGGTGCACCGCGAGCAGGTGAAGTTGACTTTGGTTCAAAGATGTTGATGAACCACTTACACCCCAAAAATATGCTTGTCGCGAAAATGATCTACTTATTGGAGGCGGCCGCTTTACGTACTTGAGTAGAGTAGTTTAGAGCGTGTCAAACAAATAGACATACATACCTATTGTATTCGCACGAAAAACATTACCCTCCCTTCTTCATCAGTCGGGTAAAAACGAAATAAACATTTATTTAAACTTTATATATTTATTACTAGCTGGCCCGGCGAACTTCGTACCGCCTAATAGTAAATGAATGTTGTGGTATAAATATTAGCTAAACAAAAATTATGATTTCTTGAAATTTATACAATGAATAATAGAAAATAATAGAGAAGCACGATGGCGTCATTGCGCGTGTCAGTATAATTGTACACGCAAGTTAAGCAACGTCAACCGTAGCCTGTTCATGGGTGAGTTTATATTTATCTGGAGCTCCTCCGTGCTTCGGAAAGCACGTTAAGCTGTCGGTCCGGGTTGTTATCATTAGATTATCTCGAGCTCCTCCGTGCTTCGTAAGGTACGTTAAGCCGTCGGTCCCGGTTGTTATCATTAAATTGTCTCGAGCTCCTCCGTGCTTCAGAAGGCACCTTAAGCCGTCGATCCTGGTTGTTATCATTAGATGACAGTCATTAAGTCAAGTTAGCGGCCTTTAGGCGGTTTGAAATCACTGGCCTCCGCCAACCCGCAGTTGAGCAGCGTGGTGGAGCATTCTCTAAACTTCTTCGGTTGAGGGGAGACCCGTAACCCAGCAGTGGGTAAATATTAAGTTCAGTACATTATACGTCACAAAAAAAGTACCAACTGACAACCAATAAATATTTCAATCCACAAAACTGTTTTCAAAACAAATTACAGACAACTATCAAGACGTAAAAATTAAACCAATAGAGTTGACCTTTGTTTTTAATCTAAATTTGTTCTATATTAAATGAGCTTGATGTACATTTCTGAACGCACGCATACATTTGACGTACGCACGTTAACGTCACGTTTGACAGGTCCGACATCCACGAACATTTTGTATGGAAAAATGATTTTTCTTTTATTTTATTTTTTTCGTAAATTTTCCAATGTTTTTAATAGTTATTCTGCTATTCTGGACGGAGACAAATCCAACAAATCAAAAACCATGAAAATCTATCCAGCCGTTCTCGAGTTATAAGTGTTGTAACAAACACGACTTTCTTTTATATATATAGATATAATTTATTTATTACATAAATTTACACTATAAACTAAATTAACTAGGTAACAAAAAATAGACTAATCTTAAAATACAAACTTAAGTAATTAAAAATAAATAAAGAAAGAAAAGAAAAAAAAAAGAAAGATATATATAACTAAACGGCATCAAAAAATTCCTCCGCATCATTGTCTACAGGCATCGTGCCCAGAAGGCTGGCGGCATTGTCACGCTGGATGGCAATGCTTATACTCTATTACTATATCGACTAAGCGCTTTGCTATTTCTCTAAACAAAAGCCTTGCACTCGGACCCCATGGGCCAAGCGTTTCGACCCCAAACGGCTCAAATATATAATTACTTATATTATTTAAATATTTGCGCCGCTTAAGTGTCTCCGCTGATGCAGCAGCAGCTCCCGCAGATCCCGATGTGTAAGGGAGATGAGAAGGCGCCAGGGTATCGACGCAGGTTGCATCCCATACCAAAGGCCTTCCCATCTTCCATGGCAGCAACGACATCCCATCAGGTCTCTTACCATCGGCGCGTGCCAGACCATTTGGTTCCAATACAGCTGGAACGCCGGCGGTGGCAAGAGCCCGACGAATAATGTCATTTATGCTGCCGTGACGTGGGATTCTGCCAGCGCTCCTGCGACATGAAAGCCCATGGTGTCCAAGACGGTCGACAGCTTCTCCACATTGACAACGATGCGGAGCAACACAAGGAACGCCTAAACGGAGGCAAGCAGCAACACGGAATGTTCCGTCGTCCAACATCGTACCTACATTGGGCGACGGTAACGCCTGAAGCCAAAGACCTGACTCCCACTCTCCCACAGCCAGTAAACGAGCACGTTCCGCAGAATTAGTAGCAGTTGTAATTAGGTTCTTACGCACCAATTCGCAGAGCGGACTATCCCACTGTCTCTGGGAGGATGGGTTAGCGGGCTTATCTGTGTTCGAAGAGGCTGCCAACCAGGCATTTATGGCATCGGTTAAACATATCACCTCCGAATTAACCCGTGATGGAGATAGGATTTTCCGGGTCAATTCTTCAGTGCTATGAACCGATGACAAAAAAGCCGGTAGGCTCACACAAGAAATTTTGCGGATACCGAGCTCGCCTAAACGAACAGGTAATGTGACCTGCATCCAGACCCGGTTATCCAGGTCTAAATTTAAAAGAGATGATAATGTTCGTTGTAAAAGCAGATCGATCCTTTCTAACAGAGCCACATGCTTCCACATGTGGCAGGACCGTATGACATATGTGAATTTTGGAACGAAAAAACAATACCGAATAATTGTGTATAGTGCGTGAGTGCAAATTTTTGAGAATCTGTCCGAGATATCATTAAAATTTTGAATTTTTTCCTCCACGAAAGGTATAAAAGCTTCGTCTAGGACGGGAGCTCCCAGGAGGCGGAGTGAATTTCTTCCTAAAATTTTGATACCGGGAGTCACTCTATAAAATTTTTGAAGTTGATGTTTGTCGATACGTTCTGCAAGAAAAATTTCACATTTTGAAGGATTTAATTCTAGTCCAATTGATCTAAGTTCATTTTCTAATAAAATTAAATCCTCCAAAACGGTCTCAACATTGCCTCCTAGAGTTCCGTCATCTAGGTACCAGAGATTAAATTCTGAATTTAGTTTCTGAATTATGGGGTGAATAGACGGCAGAATCTAATGGTTGGTCCTCTACATAATAATTTAGTTGGGTCTGTAGCATTGCCAAATAAAACTATAAATTTCGGGGATTTCTTTTTGAACTTCGCCCAAGGTGTCCCTGTTCACAGAATTGAAAGCGTTTTAATGTCAACCTTAACGATGACCTCACCTTCGCCGCTACCTAAATACGCTGATAAAGCGTGCACGGCAGCCTCACAGCCCCCCTTTGAACCAAAGCCTAGTTGAAGGGGCTGAAACAAATAAAATTACTCATTTTATCAAATATAAACTTACAACAAATTTTGGCTGCCGTACGTCTATATGTACATCCAACGGCGATGGGACGAATGCCGCCATCTTTTTTATTAAGGGCACAGAGATTTGCTCCATACAGAATTTCTGTGACGGCATTATTCACACCGCCGCGGAGCATTAAGTTAATAAGAGCCACGAGCTCCGACAGCAGAGTCCCCCCGGCCTCCCCAACGCCTGAACTCGTCAGATCTTTAAGATGCTGAGGAGTCAGGCCATCGAGGCCACCGGCGGATCCACTGCGGAAGGAGCTGACGGCTAAGGCTACCTCCCGAGCAGTCACGCATAAAGCCAATGAGCTGTCGGGAGGGTCAGGAAAGGTGAGGTCATCGTTTGGCGCCGGGTGCTTGCTTTTCAGAGCAGCAAGTGTCTCTGGAGAGTTCGGCGCCACCACATCGCTGCTATATAGAAGTCTGGCAGCAGCGCCCGCAATATCTCCTTCTGCTAGCTTCGACTCTACATGATGGAAGGAGCCTCTATTTGCTTTGTTATTCAATATCTGAAAATTTTCGAGATTATATAAATTACTAATACAGTTAGATTTAACTTGAGCTATAAGTGTTGCAGTGCGGGTAGAGGGTCCTCCCACATGTAGAATTCTATACGGAAATGTTAGTAAACGCTCCCAGGCTGATTCTGTATTCTCCCGGACAGCATTGCGCTAAGTGCTGGGCAACTATAGGCCTTGCTCCCCGGGGAATACGTTTTAAGACTGTTATATTCTTAATAAAAGCATGCACGATATTATAATCATAACAACTATATTTTTCAAGTCAAGTGTCAATTCAATAACATCAACGGTTGCTAGGGTAATATGCATACGAGGTCGTTAAGCGGGAGGTTGGGCTATGACACGCCTCCGCCGTGATTCCGTGGAATTCCTGGAGCCGGAAGCAGCTGGTCCAGGTGTCGGATCCAGACACGTCCGTCGTCAATTACAATTTCGTAATGTAGGTTCCCGAGCCGGCGTCTCACTATACCGAACTGCCACTTCTTATCAGATACAGAGTAGCTTCGCGCCTGGACTCTACTGCCTAAGGCGAATTGCTTTATTGTAGTCGGAGTCGGAGCTGGTCGGAGAGGGGACCTAGGAGGAGCACGGATCTTCGCCGTCAGTCTTGTTCTTACTTCTCTCCCGAACATGCGCATGTAGGGAGTATCTCCAGAGCTGCCTGGCGTACCTCGAAGTATCCTCTTAACTTTTAGGATCTTCTGTGTTATCACGCCACTCTCGGCGACACCAATATTTATCAAACCACGCAGAATACCGTATGCGTTACGTGCAAAAGTAGATGAAGAAATTGATAGACTAGAGAAACAAGGAATCATTACAAAAATCGATCACTCCGACTGGGGTACACCAGTCGTACCGATAGTGAAGCCCAATGGCAATATTAGACTTTGCGCAGATTACAAAATCACCTTAAATAAAGTAATAAAAGATGAACAATACCCAATCCCCATAATTGAAGACATCCTTGCCGAAATGAACGGAGGACAACTATTCTGCACCTTGGATATCACGCCACTCGTCGCCAATTTGTTATATTCTTAATAAAAGCATGCACGATATTATAATCATAACAACTATATTTTTCAAGTCAAGTGTCAATTCAATAACATCAACGGTTGCTAGGGTAATATGCATACGAGGTCGTTAAGCGGGAGGTTGGGCTATGACAAAGACTGGTATAGTACGGGAAACATAACTTGACCCATGCGCAGAACACATTTTCAGGTCCCAAACGTAATGAGGTACGAGGTGCGACGCGAGGGGCCGCCCGTAACTATAGCAACGCGGTGACGCTAACCCCCACGCAGTCGCACTCTACCCCTCCCCGCCCGCGCAAGCTCCGCACGGCCCTAGAGTACAATCGCGCACTAAATTTTCAGTTGTTTACATTTCCTATTCCTGTGAATTGTGATTGTGATCATAATAAGTCAAGACAATTGAAGATGCTTACGTTAAAAGCGACCACGTCATCGATAAAATGACGGAAGAATTTATAATACGAGTTAGAGATTCCGACAGCAGTGATACTGAATTAGATTCCTTAAAGATGGAAAAGACGCAATTCCTGGCCCAAGTTCTGGTGCCATACCACTCGCAAATTATATAAAACGTGTCATGCCAATGAGTGACAATGATTAAACATGTACCTAGTACATAAACTTTTTTGGTATTATTTTTTTATTATTAATCCTTTAACTGATATATTTATTAAAATACCTAGCGACCCGACACTCCAGTTTTGTTTGATTCTTTTTACTGAAATTTGGTTTTCCGTTTAACTTGCGTTTAATTAGGTTTATTACACTCAATTTTTAAACTCTCACTTCATAAAAAAAAAATAGGGGCCATTCATTTATTACGTAAGACTATTTACGCTAGTTTTATTTTTTGTTATAATAGAATCTATTATAAGAAAAAATAAGAATAGGCCGACCCCCTCCCTCCTGTTAAATATTTATTACTTAAAGACTTAGAATCTAAAGGAAAAAAATCAATTTTTCTAAGTAACAATTTTTAGAAATATTTATTTGTACTTACAAAGGTGCTAATTTTTATTTTTTGGTAGTAGTAAACTTTGGTTTTAATTATTCATCTTAAAATCATACATCTGAAAATCTTTACCTACATAAGATTTTCAGTCCAGGGGCTCAAAACCCACTCGGAAAGTGGATCTGCCACTGGAACATCTCTAATAATAAGTACTACTTCTAGTTGGTTATACACGTCGTCTGCCACCCGGCGTAGTATTAAAAAAAGGCAATAATTAGTAACCTACGATTACATTCTTGACTATACAAGTGTCTGCTTAGTTCTTTCTCTCCTTTCTCTCCAGACAACCTTATTATAACGAAAAAGAGTATTAAGCCTTGTAGACAAAAATAATCCTAGGTTGCACTCTATTGCTAAAGGATAGGGATTTTACGCCTGGAAATAATAATAATAAATATTTCTGGACAATTTACACAGCGCCATCTAGTCCCAAATTAAGCGCAAAGCTTGTGTTATGGGTACTAGACAACTGATAAATGTACTATATAATTAAATACATTTTTTTTTGTAAATTCATACTTATAATACATAGAAAACACCCAGACCAAGACAAACAGACATGTTCATGCACACAAATGTTTGTCTTGTGCGGGAATCGAACCCGCGACCACGAAGTCAAAGTGGCCTTTGCTAACCATTCGACCACCGAGACGTAAGTAGAAATTTACGAGTTATTCTTCGGAAACGACATGTGTCATGCTAGTGATTCGATTTTTATGTTAGGTAACCCAGTTTTAGATATATTCACGCCATGAAAGGAAACACCCATCACTTTCCGTGTCATTTTTCATCCACTCAGCTGATGTGTTTGCACTGTCCCCTCTGTCCACCGCGTGTTTGCTCCAATCAAATCACAGTGCATATATGTGGAACGGAGCCCTTACTTACTTGTGCTAGAAATATATGCGCATTTGTAAATTTGAGCTCATTTTATTCCACTAAGGTGACAAACAAATGTACGGCCCGTCTGATGGCAATTAGTTATAGCAGACTATGGACACGTGCTATACGTGTAAGAACATCTTCACCAGTCAGTCACCAGGTCAGATCTGCGTGTTATGCCCTTTGCCACTTCAGTTTGCAGATCCTTAGGCACAGCATAGTAATACAACCAGTACTTTGACTTCATACTAGCGCCCAAATCGGCGCACGCACACAGCCAAGAGTCATTTACACGACCGCTCAGGTGCGCCGCGCCGCCGCGGGCGCACCAAAACTTCCTGAGCGGTTTGGGCGTTAGTATGAAGTCAAATTACTGGTTGTATTACTATGCTGTGCCTTAGGTATATTTCGGTAACACAGTTATACCACAGTATAAGTAATAGTACTAACGTACAGTATGGACACTCTCTGCCGCTCTCACTAGTCGACCTCACCTCCCCTATGGAACCGATTTGGAACCGTTCGTAAGGAATGCCACAACGTGCGAATTGACGTCGCTCGTGTTTTATTTTTCATTCTGCAAAATATGGGAGTCACTTGAGCAGAGTGGACGGATGTTTCAACACATGGAAATCAAAAAAAGAAATCAATTCGATCCCTTTTTGAAATAAAGTACTGATTTTTTTATAAATTACCTAAAAAGCATGCGGTAGCCATAGTTTCATCATAACTAATGCATGTCTGTCAAAGTAGGATACAAGATACAATTAATACGAGATGAGAAAAGGATAGCGTTATAGCAGGTTTATGTCTCAAAGAGCAAGTGAGTGCGCAGACGCGGATATGACATTGCTGTCACTTGAGTTATGGTGGTTTATTGTTAATATTTACTATTTTCTTATTTACATTTCAATGTTTAATGCGCGTGATGTCATGTGTGGTATTAGTTTTAAATTACGTTTGTTCCATGCGAATATGAAAATGAATCAAATCATATATATGAATAGTAAAAAGCTACAATTAGTGAGAATGAAATGGTTTGACCATTACAATGAACCGATGTTCGGAAGGCGAACAATCGATTTAGTGGTGATTAGAAAATATAAAATTTTGAGTAAGGTAGCAATGGCAATTAAACAAGGCGTTTTGTAAATATTGGCTGAAGTCAGAGTAGTGTATTTACTATGATTTTTTTTCTTCACTACGCCCACCTGATGTGAAGCGGTTACCGTAACCATATTAACGCTCGCAACATTAAATATCGCTCGCGCGCTGCCATCCCCGCTGCCAACGCAGTAACTCCATCCTCTCTGGTGACCTCACTCACTCGCAGGAACACAACAATCCTCAAGGAAATTGTTATTTGACTGCGGTATTCTGTGAGGTGGTGGTACTTCGTCAGTCGGGCTGCTTAAAAAATACGCTTTGTCCTACCTCTCTTTTCGTCAGAGCCTCATCTGTCAGTCAGCAGGGTGTACCCCGTGCAGGTAAGATTAACTTTGGTTCAAAGATGTTGATGAACCACTTACACCCCCTTACATGTCCGACTAATAAGGGATAATTGAATAATGTCAGCCCTAGAGAACGTCACTCAAACATAGACACGTGTACAGACGTCATTTGGTTACTACATGCAAAAGCGCCATTTTTGTATGGAGTGGCCGGGGTTTGGTTATACTATGGATAAACATATTTCTGAGTTTATTACGTACAGATACTAAAATGGTAGGTTTCTACCGCATGCCGCTCAATCTTGACCTGTCGAAGGAGGTCTTTCAAATGAGTTTGTCTCGTAAGAAATTTTAGGGCAGCGTATAATGAAAGAGCTATGCTAGACCATAGAGTAAATAAATTAATATAGAGTTGTAATCCCATACAAAATATCGTGCACCGAACGAATGTCAAAATTCCGTATTATTTCTAGATGGTGCTGCCAATAAGACATGAAAAAATTTAATATCGAATATTTCTCAACGAAATTTGATACATAATCATAAAATAATTTTAAAAAATACACAAAATAGTTTTTGTCTGATATATAACACTAATAATAAAGTTAACAAATGATGTTTTCCTCTAAAAAATAATCTTCAATTTTACCCTTACCAATAGATGTCGCTCTTGATGCTTTATGATGTTATTAGACGAATCTCTACGTAATAGACACAGAAAAGACAACACCTGTAAAGTAAAAAACTATGTAGCC
The DNA here is from genome assembly GCA_937001555.2 of Hypsopygia costalis. Lineage (NCBI taxonomy): Eukaryota > Metazoa > Arthropoda > Insecta > Lepidoptera > Pyralidae > Hypsopygia > Hypsopygia costalis. The sequence continues at coordinate 1,557,120 of OW443325.2, forward strand.
TACTAAAGTAGCCTATATAGCTTTTAGTATCTTCAAACTGCAGAGGGCAGGTTGCACAGTTCTCAGAACGTATGTCCTTTCGGGAGTAGCGAATATGAACCGGCAAGGACGAAACATCACTTACATACACAACATAGGTGGACAGACGATGCGATCTGATAGAGATCCGAGTGAGCCGAGGAATGCAAATCAAATCAAGATATCTTTATTCCTTGTACTTTATAAAGCACTTAGAAACGTCATACAAATTAAATATAAGAACATGTATCTAAATCATTACTACTCTAAATCCGCAGAGCTTAGATTCACTTTCATCACACTATCTTGAATGTGAAAGTGAATTTAAGTGCCAGTTCCGGCGACGGGGCTTCTTGAGAAGAACTGGCAAGAAACTCAAGGCCAACTATGCAAGCGGTTCTAAATCTATGGGGACTAAAGACTAAGAGGAAGGCAGCTATTTTCAGCAGCGGACGTCATTTGCCTGAAATGTTCAATATAAAACCACAGATAAAACTAAAAGTATTGATGTCAGATGTAAAATTTGGATATAAGACAAAAGAACAAATTGTAAATGATTCTTAGGTACGTCACTAGATGCGACATACCTAATTAATCTAATAGAAATAATCCCAATTTACTACCAAATTTCAAATTCGGTGCTGAGATTCTAGTAGTTTAGGTTGCGCCTTATTTATGACAAGGGGGTGTAAGTAGTTCATCAACATCTTCGAACCAAAGCCAACTTCACCTGCACGCAGTGCACCTTGCTGACTGGCTAAAGAAGATGTGGCGTTCTTGTGTTTCTGCGAGTGAGCGAGGTCACCAGAAAGGAGGGAGATGCTGCGTTGGCGGCGGGGGTGGTGCGCGCGAGCGACGTTTTGGGTTGCGAGCGCTAATATGGCTACGGTAACCGCTTTCACCCGACGTATAGTATAAAAAAAACCGGCCAAGTGCGAGTCGGACTCGCGCACGAAGGGTTCCGTACCATTATCTATAAAAACGGAAAAAAAACACGTTTGTTGTATGGGAGCCCCCTTTAAATATTTGTTTTAATTTTATTTAAATATTTTTAAAGTGAATATATAACTAAATATTATGTGAGTATTTCAAGCGTCTACCTATTACCGTTATCAATTGTGAGCAAAAACGAGCAAAAAAAATCACTTTTGGTGTATGGGAGCCCAATTAAATATTTATTTTATTCTGGTTTTTAGTATTTGTTGTTATAGCGGCAACAGAAATCATCTGTGAAAATTTCAACTGTCTAACTACCACGGTTCATGAGATACAGCCTGGTGACAGACGGACGGACGGACAGCGGAGCCTTAGTGATAGGGTTCCTTTTTACCCTTTGGATACGGAACCCTAAAAAAGACAACTTTGTACCAAATTGTTTATTAGTCATAGCAATTAATAACTTTACTATCGGCTAATTTGTAACTTAATACAAAAATTTAAAGGATCTAGAATTCGAGACGGGCACTTACCGTCTTCACAGGGCTCTTAACGAAAGCCCCCCGGGATCTTGAGATGTTAATTTTGACGAGCTCGGTGGCGTATCGGTCAATGACGCGGCTTCGACACCAACGCTCGTGGGTTCGATTCCCACACAGCACAAACATTTGTGTGCATGAACATGTCTGTTTGTCTTGGTCTGGGTGTTTTCTATGTACCTATCATAAGTAAGTATTTACAAAAAAAAAACAATATTTACGTATGTTTATCAGTTGTCTAGTACCCATAACACAAGCTTCGCTTACTTTGGGGCTAGATGGCGCTGTGTAATTTGTCTGACAATATTTATTTATTTATTTATAATTCAGCTTGATCGCGCAGTATTTTCCCGAATAAAAATGAATTCCTCTCAGCCTTTGAATTGGAATGTTTGGAGGAAGCCTGTATTAATATTATAATATTATACTATTCAAACCATAATTATCCCACTGTTAGGATAACCCAAGTAACACAATTGGCATTTGAACTAACCAGTCGTGAACTTATGTAGAACTTAAGGTCTATATAAGCTCTTATAAAAGTTCATCAAACAGCCTGACGCTCTATATAAGGATATGAAAGCCATTATAATACTTTAGATTGTATAGCGGTTGGATAAAGGTATCACAAAATGATTTTATAATGCCTTCAGTTTTAGTGCAGCATGCCGCAATGCCGATGTACAGCTTTTAGCTAATTTTATTGCCTTTGGATCTACAATAGCATTTTTAAATGCCTAACGCTGCTTAATAGCATAAACTTGAACCATTATAGTGCACCGTAAGTCCGCTATACAGCTTTTAGCTGTTTTCAGTACTTTTGGTTATATAATTGCATTTTTAGGTAGTAAGTAAATGCCTATTGCTGCTTAATAGCATAAACCTGAACCATTATAATGCTAAAATTCTGCTGTACAGCTTTTAGCTGTTTTCAGTACCTTTGGTTTTATGATAGCTTTTTTAAATGGTAAGTAAAAGCCTAGAGCTGCTGAACAGCGTAAACTTATATCATTGTAGTGCTTGCATTTTGAAAGATCAATTGAGTTCTGTTGTACACCTAGGAGTTCTTTAATAGAATACATGTGAGTTATAGTAATGCTTAAAGCTGTACATACATCCACTTAGTAGTAATTAATCCGTTTAGAAGACCTTTTTATCAACTCTTGGCGAACAGACTTAAGCTGTACAAAAATCTGGTTAAATAAAAGAAAATGGGTTTTGTCGTTCAAGGATCACTAAAATTGCATTTTGTAACGGAACTAAATCAGTTCACATGAAGTCTACTGGTATATAAGTGAACACATATAAAACCACTTTGCAGACGATGACACTACGGTGGTTTATCAAAAGTCTTCTCTCTGGCCTCTGGCTTAATAAATATGTACATGTGAGTATTTATACAGCTGATGGTATTAATAAGCCCTTTTTATGGTTCACCAAGCTGTTTAGAACGACACCATTTTGTAAATATTCCATAACCAAAAAAATATTATTATTTCGACTTATGTAAGAAACTAATAGACCTTATAATAAAGTGATAGCTCAAGTTAATTCATAACTATTAAGTTAATCAAGCAAAAACTTCGTTCTACACAAAAATATGCAATTGTTTTTTTATTTCACCCATATCTTTTTATAACATTTTTAACAAAGGCTCTATAAACTGAAGGCGCGTGAAAATTTTCAATGAAACCTATATAGACATTGACAGTAAACTACATTTCGCAGTAATATTTGAAGGCAAGTAATAGAACAAGAGTAAAAAAGTTACCCAGAATATAATGTCAAACAACAAACTTATTCAATTTCGTTACCATCAGTCATATCGCTAGACGATAATTAAATTACAACGTTTATTCTATTAAAGCATTTGTACCGCGGCATTAAGGATGTTTTTTCAAAAATATAGGACTTATTTGAGTTCTATATGTGACCACTTGAAAGACTCCAATAATTCTTTTGCTTAAATTGTAATGCTAGTTTAATGCTTCTGTAATGCGATTAGCAACTTCAATAACAGTAATAGTGCTAGTATAATGCTTCTGTAATGCGGTTACAACTTTTTTTGACCATAGTAATGTTGGTATAATGCTTCTGTCATGCGAATAAAAAACCAATTAAGAACCTAAAGCTGTTTAATTTGTGCCCAAATTAGCATTATATTAGCATTATAAACGTATATAAAACTAATATAGAACTTGGGTTTTAATGCTAACACGATACATTAAAACCATAAGTCGGCCATTATACGGCTACACTGTGTTACTTGGGAAGTGTCTCCCCTCCATCGAAGCGGTTTTTAGAGCATACTCTACCAGGCTTCTCAACTGCAGGTTGGCGAGGCCAGAGATTTCAAGTCAACTGACTTGGCTTTACAATGGTCATCTAGTGACAACAGCCAGGACTAACAGCTTAACGTGGCCTCCGAAGCACAGAGGAGCAGCGGAGAAGCAGATATATATATAAAACCTACACGTATGCCAAGTTTCATGCTTTCTGCCGGATTCATATATTTTGTAGCTAACACGCCGTACTAATAGCGCTGAATTCTTTGATTAGATCATCATCAACATCATCATCATCATCAGGTCAGTTGAGTCTCCACTACAGGAGCACGACCCTCTCTCGTCCGTCCCAGACAGAAGGAGGATTTGGCCTACACTCCCCACGCTGGCCAGACAGGTTAGGGGGGCCTGATCCATGTTTTGTTACGTAGTTTTCCCTTAGTCGCCTTGTACGACATCCATGGGAAGAGACGGAGTGATTCTATTCTAGTCTGCCGGAAACCACACGGCTGGTTTGCTTAGATATTAGATAAAAACTATCGTATTTCTCCAGTTGAACCAAATTACACATAACATAACATTTCAGTTAATGGTTTTGGAGTTTATCCCTGGTAAACATTGTAACACGAAATTTTTATACATATATGTATAAAAGTATATATTACGTTTAATAGAAAAAAAACTAATCTTACATGTTTCTAAAGGGAGCGAGTTAAATTCGGTAGAAAATAGATTTTGGTGTTGGATCCTTTGGTGTAAGGATACAGAAAAGATGACGGAAGAAGGGTTCATTATAGAGTCTAGCTAAGAAGTAAGTAACCAGATTGTACGGAGTTATGACCGTGTGACATCAACAGCCGGTCTGAGCCGGTGCATTTGATAAATAAATAAATAAATATTTTTTAACAATATATGTAAGCATTACAAAAAAAGAACAAGCGTGACAGTGTATAAATTCATAAAGGTACAAAAATCGGGCTCGTCCGGGATTTGAACCCGGGACCTCTCGCACCCAAAGCGAGAATCATACCCCTAGACCAACGAGCCGACAAGTCTGCTAGCGAAATTAGCGACGGCACTAGACGTCGCGCCTCGCGGGCGTTTCGCGATAAGCGTCGGCGGTGAAAGGCAGCACCGAGTGACGTCACGGCACTTATGTATTCACGGCTGTGATCGTTCTCCATGGAATTACGGCAAAACGAATTCGTCATTTGTTTAATGAAATTTTATTTCTTTTACCTTTTTATTTGTTTTTTTTTAGAGAATATAAAAGCGAAGATAATAGTTTTCACAACAATATTATAAATACGAATGTGAGTTTGTTTGTGACGCTTTCACGCCATAACTTCTAATATACGAAGGCTAGAAAAAAATATTAGGATACCTTTTATCCCGAAAAAATAGTTGTTTCCGAGGGATCAGTGAAAGTTTGAGCGGTAACCGTATTTACGGGGGCGAAGCCGCTGGTCGAAGCGAGTTAATAATATTTAAATAAAATACAAATAAAACAAGTATACATGTGAAATGAACTGTAAAGCACAACTAATCTTTCTGCGGGCACATTTATGTTACCTGAAATAGGCAACGGACCCGTGCTTCACCACGGGTCCGGACCCAACCTTTGTTTAATTTCAGAGGAAATAGCCTAGAGACGAACAAATATTCATTGCAGTCGGTTCAGCTGTCTAGCAGTTACAGGACAACTGTTTTCCATTACCCCCTCTACCCCCTCCACTTCAAACACTATATAAGGGACGGTAATTGACTCTAAAGATTACTGTCAATGATATCAATAATTATATTTATTTAAAATATTATAAGTATTATATTTATAATAATATCTGAAATGTTAGTTGATTAAAGAAAAAATAAGAATATGATTTTGATAAAAATATATAAGGCGTGTCTAAGTGCCCACAATTCCCTTGAGGGTTGTTGTGTTGCTGCGAGTGACTGAGGTCACCAGAAAGGAAGGAGATGCTGCGTTGGGAGATGAGGGGTGGCGGCGCACGAGCTATATTTTAATTTTAAGCGTGACCGCTTAACATCAGGCGGGCCGTATGCTTGTCTGCACCCGACGTAGTATAAAAAAAAATACATTATCTAACAATATAAATGTTACTTAAATGCTAAAAAATCGTCGAATGGCTAGCAACGACTACTTTGACTCCGAGGTCGCGGGTTCGATCCACGCACAAGACAAACATTTGTGTACATGAACATGTCTGCTTGTCTTGGTCTGGGTGTTTTCTATGTATTAATAGTAGATTATTGCATCGAGCACAAAGTAATTTATTATTGCACCGAGTGCCTGATTTAGAGCCCGAGCGTTAGCGAGGGCTCTAATCTAACAGGCACGAGGGCAATATAAATTACTTAAGGCGAGGTGCATAATCTGCTTTTCTTTCAACTAATACCTATAGGAGTAGTAGATAAAAGAAACTCATATCAAACAGTTAAAATAGAAGTTTCTATAACAGGCTTCATTTAGAATGTTTTGCGGAGTTAATGTGTCGCTAGATGATTCCATTTTAATTCGAAGCCGAAGCACTCAAAATCAGATAGTATCACACTTTTATCGTTTCCAAAAATATTGTCAAGGAAAATTAACAAAGTTCCCGCCAAATCACTTTTTTAAATTTCTTTCATTTTTAACTCAGAGTTAACAGCAATCATTTTTTAAATTTGGAACAAGTAGAATAGAAACGAATAATAATAGTACGAAAAAAAAGTATTGATATCGGCTGGCTGAATAGAGCTAATCCATTGAGATTGGCACCTTTTGGTGCGATTAAAAAAAACCGGACAAGTGCGAGTCGGACTCGCCCACCGAGGGTTCCGTAGGTACGTAGTATCATTATTAAATTTGATATTTTTCATTATAAATAAGAAATAATGCGTCGAAAAAAATAAATAAAATATATTTTGCAATGTGTACATCAAGCCCTTTCATATGATACCCCATTTGAACTAGTAGTTTCAATTTGAAATTTCGACACCCTATAAAAAATATAGACCCCCTATTTTTTAAGATCTATTTACAAATGCATAGTTTTGAGATTTATTCCTGTACTTGTAGTCTATAACGATGTTACTTGCCAAATTTCATAGTTCTAGGTCAACGGGAAGTACCCTATAGGTTTTGATTCCCTTGAGTATGTCGAAATATGCGTTTTTTGCTGAATAAACGGCCGTAACTTTTTTCTACGTAAACTTAGCAGTTTGATTTTTTTTTAACTTCATGGGACCGTAGACCTGAGTATACAGTTCAAATTTCAGCTTGATACCTCCACGCATTCTCGACATAGAAATTCTTGACAGACAGACAGACAGACAGACAGACAGACAGACGGACAACAAAGTGATCTTATAAGGGTTCCGTTTTTCCTTTTGAGGTTCGGAACCCTAAAAACTGTGCTATAATGAAATTTCATACATTTTTATTGCTCTAGAGCATTAAAGACTCGTTTTGTACTGAGTTTTTAGTGTGATTGTGATGAAATTAAAGCATAGTTGGAAGAAAAAGTATTTATTTACAAAAAAATGTATTTAAGTACGTTTAACAGATCTAGTACCCATAGTACAAGCATTGCGCTTAATTTGGGATTAGATGGCGCTGTGTAAATTGGGCAGAAATATTTAATAAATTATTTTATTTATTTGGGATGAATCTATTGGGACGAATGAGGAATGAACGAGCAAGCATTCTCTATCGACCTACGAGTACCATTGGGAGAAACATACAAACCCCAATGTGGTTCAAAAAAAACAGCACTGTTTGTGTTGTGGTTAAAATTGGCCGTGTGGTTTCCGGCAGACTAGAATAGAATCACTCCGTTTCTTCCCGTGGATGTCGTACAAGGCGACTAAAGGTAATACGAGACATTATCAAATATCGATCAGGCCTCCCCAACCCGTTTGGCCAGCGTGGGGAGTGTAGGCCAAATCCTCCTTCCGTCTGGGACGGACGAGAGAGGGTCGTGCTCCTGTAGTGGAGACTAAAATGGACCTGATGATGATGATGATGAAACTCCGCAATAAAACAACATGTGAATTTACGACACGTGTATGTTTTTCGCCAATATAATATCGCAAATTCTTGTCACTCATAGGATTTCATAGCATAATTACTGTTTATTATACTAATCGCATACACGGGAACACAATTTCCTTGCTCGAGTTGCTGTGTTTGCATGGCTTCACAAAGCTTTGCCGGTTACGTGTGCTTGTATTGGAATAATTGTGGTAGTAAGTAATGATATATATGAAAGCTACGTGCATGTGAAATTTAATTTTTATTTATTTAGAAATCCATCAGCATGCAGGTTAAATATTTATGTATTATTAGATCAATAAAATAATAGAATAATATTAATAAACATTCAAATATTCTTATGAAGTTAAAGTATATGACGCTTATTGTTACTTGGAAGAAATCGAATTCTTAAAAACAATAACTCATTTTGAAATTTTACAGGCACAGTTGACCTCAGCTGCCTAGGTGGGATGTATTATCCCACCTAGTGTGCGATGTGAGAGGGGAAAATAAGCATGTGGGTCACCTTATGGAAAGCAATCACCAACGCCCATGGAAATGAGCAACACCAAGGGGTCACCAATCCGTTGCCAGCCTATACTCCTTCCTTTCTTTCATTCTGGTGACCTCACTCACTCGCAGGAACATAACAACCATCAAGGGAATTGTTATTTGGCTGCGTTATTCTGTGAGGTGGATGTACTTCCCCAGTCGGGCAGCTTACAATTACGCTCCTTATCTGCGCATCGTTTGTTAGTCAGCACCACGTGCAGGTGACGTTGGCTTTGGTTCAAAGGTGTTGATGAACGAAATATGACCGAAAAATAAAAAAATGATTTTTTTATTTTGCTAGCACTAGCAATAAGATTTGATAATTAATAATTAAATAATGAAATCAAGTACATCATTTTTAGTTAATTCACAATTCAGTCTCGATGCGGGCAACTGTTATTCTGCGATAATTACAAGAATTGGGCTTCTAGTTTATAAAGCGATAGAATCATTTAAATATTGAGTTTTTTCAGCCTCTGTAAAATCACCCTCCGGACACTCCATACAAATGTCGTGTCGTACTAGTAGTTTATGTAGATAAACAATGACGTCTGAGCAAAGGGCGAATGAGCTTGTGTGCGTGTGCGCCATACTCGTACAAACTGTTCCAGATTTGTCTCAGAGGGGAGGTGAGGTCGACACGAGAGAGCGGCAGGGAGTGGCCATACTGTACGTAGTACTATTACTTATACTGTGGTAAAACTGAACTAATAAATAAGATACATTTTTGTTTTTTTCTGCCTATGATACATTAATTTGTCAAAATTGTACAATCCTATTAATATTCTTACTTTTCAACTAATATCATAAAGGTGAAAGTCACTCTTTCACGCATAAACGGCTTAACAAATTTGGATGGAATTTGGCATTCATATAAGAATATGTCCTGGATTTACACATATGGTAGGTACTGTCATACCCAGGCCACAAAAAAACTACTACATAAACAGACCACGTCTGTATACGTGCAAATGTGAGTGTAGATGACTTAGGGTTGACTGCGTAGGTACCTCGCGCTGTGACGTAAGACGTTATATTTTAAATATTGTCGGTAATATTGTGATATTTCCTTTTGAATGATTGTGATTATGAGACTGGATTACATCCAGTTACGTTACCTTGGTACACGCGGGTTGTAATTGGTCATTATAGAATCGAATGCCATGATCGTCCATTGAGAATGTCGAATAAATATCAGCATTCAACTTCAAAAAACTCCATAAATGTCGTGACGAACAGTCGAATCAATAATTACGACGATAGAACACGCATAATTCTTTGTTAAAATTGCAAAAAATAAATTCATTTTCAAATGAAAAAGCAAACAGTTCACAGTTATTATACAACAAAATATAAATCATTATATCTTTTAAAAGTTCATTTAAGAATATATTATATCTAAACTACGAAGTTTCGTACTACGCGGCGCAGCGTGGCAACCCTTGCGAGCGGTTCCACATTTGACTCAGAGAGGAGGTGAGGTCGCCTTGTTAGAACGACAAAGAGAGGCCATAGGTACTATTCGTAGTACTGTTACTTATATTGTGGTACTATACTCACACGGGGCGAAGCCGCGGGGAGAAGCTAAATAGTCAATAATTACACTGCACTGTGTCACGTGGCTCAGCGGCAATGAAAGTGCTCCCTGCGTTTCCACTTACTGCACTATATTTATTTCATATTCATTTATTTCGTAACAATACACAATACTGTATTGTTACGAAATAAATGAATATGAAATAAATGAATATGAACTTTGAAGAAAATTGCTTGTTGTTCTAATACAACAGCCTAGCTGAAGTGAAGCCCATCGAACGAGTAGCGGCAAAATTAAAGGCAACGATGGCTTCACCGATACCTACTTATTGGAAGTCAATATAAGTATTTGCATAATGTAAATATTTGGTCCAGAGATCTAAGCCAGCGAGTTTTCCCTCGAGCTAGACATTACACACCCGGTAGTCGAATTGTAAACATGTCCACTTTGACTCCGGGGTCGAGGTTCGATCCCCGCACAAGACAAATATTTGTGTGCATGAACGTGTCTGTTTGTCTTGGCCTGGGTATTTTCTATGAATTCATCATCATCAGGTCATTTTAGTCTCCACTACAGGAGCACGACCCTGACAGATGGAGGATTTGGCCTACACTCCCCACGCTGGCCAGACGGGTTGGGGAGGCCTGATCGATGTTTTATAATGTATTTCCCTTAGTCGCCTTGTATGACATCCACGGGAAGAGACGGAGTGATTCTATTCTAGTCTACCGGAAACCACACTGCCAATTCCTATGTATTATACGAGTATGTATGTATTTAAAAATATATAATTAAGTTATAATATCAGTTGACTAGTACCATAGTACAAGTAGTTTGGGGCTAGATGGCAGTGTGTAATTCGTCCAAGAATATTTATTATTTATAGTTGTATTGTTCTATTGTGTTCTAATTTGTTGTGTAACATAACTATCGTCCATATCTACGACATTTAGAAGACGATTGTCTTGGAGTTGCACGAGGCGCACGGCCTCCATCTCACCCCACTATTAAAACATGCCCGCTCACGTGACTTGGGGCCAGCCGTTCAGCTATGGAGATGACTTATTAAAGCAATATGTACTTTTATCTTTTATTTGAGTACAAATAAATAAACTGGAATTTACAATAATGCCTAATTAAACCTGCGGTAACTGATTTCCATTAAGTTAGCCGTACGCTTTTTGCAAGCAGTGGTAAAGAAAAGTGTAGGTACTCGTATATACACTTCTGGACACATCTATTGGCCCACCTTAGAGTTTAGGTTTCGATGGCCCCTACCGAAATATGATTGCTAGATTGAACAAAAACTATTGATGCAGTTTTAAACCTGATACATTTTACCATCTTTTTCGACCATATTGTTTTAAATTTGAATTCAGAATACCACACGACATGGAGCTACGCCTAACAAGTCGGGTATGCACCTTGATTAAGGCAGTTGATTTTTGAATAAAAAACATTTTTTATCAAATAAAAGTTTAATTTAATTGTTTAACGCGTTTTGCCTCCATGGGCATCTACCACAGCTCTCATACGATTAGGCATAGAGTTTATCAACCGCTCTATGAAATTTTGAGGGATCCTCCCCCATTCCTCTTCTATGGCAGTTTTCAACTCCTGCATCGTCTGGGCAACTGGCTGACGAGCCCTAACACGTCTTTTTAGCTCGTCCCACATGTGCTCAATGGGGTTCATGTCTGGGCTTCTTGCTGGCCAGTCCATAACTGTGATGTTCACATCCCGAAGATATTCCCTGACGATGCCGGCCGTATGGGCTCTTGCATTATAATGCATAAAAAGGAGATTTGGGCCCACATAGTCCGCGTATGGTATCACGTGAGGTTCTAAGCACTCACGAATGTACCTTTCAGCATTTAATGTTGGCAGCCGTGGTCCCGTAACAACCTCAAGTTGAGTTTTGCCGCTCGCGGATATACCGCCCCAGACAGTCCATGAGCCACCGCCATAAGCAACCCTCTCTTCAAAGCAGCATTGTGCGAAACGCTCTCCCTTACGTCGGTAGACCTTCTTCCTTCCATCATTGCCATGTAATACAATTTTAGACTCATCAGAAAAGAGTACACGGCTCCAATGCTGCTGAGTCCAATTTAAGGCTCGCGTTAGTTTGGGGCCATTAGCTGGCTTGTGTGGTACCATATCGCGTTCTTTTAACCTTCTCCGAACAGTTCGAGCGCTCACAGATACTCCGTGGAAGTCACAAAGTTGGTTTTGTATCTCAATGGAGGTAAGGTGACGATTTCTCAAGCTGGTCGTCACGATGAATCGATCCTGCCTTTCAGTTGTGACCCGAAATCGTGGCCTTCCTTGGCGACGAACAAAGCCGCCAGTCTCTAGGTACCTCCGATAAACATTTCGGACCGCAGATCGACTTAAATTAAGTTGGGCACTCACATTTCTTTGGCTGTGTCCGGCCTGGATAAGTGCCACAGCTTGGGCGGCGACTTCAGGCGAAGTATCCATAGATTATTGATAGAACCTCACTTTAATGTTAAGAATAAGTACCTAATGTTTCTTGCAAAACCAAAGAGAAAAATCACACTTTCAAGAATTAAATCCAAGTAAACCAATAAAATCAAGTTTTCTTAGTATTCGATTGTTGGATATCAACGAACAGGCTCCAAATTGTCTTTTGTGTCTTTAAATTCTGTGTTCGAAATTCAAAAAAAGACTATTGAATGAAATTATGAATGTGCCAGGTTCAAAACTGCATAAAAACTTTTTGCTCGACCTAATATAAAATTTTAGCTAGGACCAAACGAAACTGAAAATGCAAGGTGGGCCAATAGATGTGTCCAGAAGTGTATATACTCACGGATACATCACGTGCATCAGGTAAGGTTGACTCCAAAGATGACTGTTTAGAGATGACTGTAAACTACGTAAATTCCATTCTGCACTAACCCATATTCTTATTATTATTTAAATAGTTGTCTTGGCCAACTTGCCAGATAAATATTTTTTTGGATAAAAATTGATAAATTCACCTGCCCACCCTAGGTAGGATTTGAACCCACGACCTCTAGATGACCGGTCGAGTGCTCTTCCAACTGAGCTACCAGGAAGGTTTGTGTTGCTGACAAATTTTTGCATCTTATATTTCTACTGTGAGTCACAGTGTGACGTCATCAACCTATTAAGTAATTACAATACTAGAGTAGGCATAGCAGTCCATCGTTGCAGATGAAATTCAGCTATTTTTTGATAACACCAAACTAATTAAATTATTATTATTTAAATAGTTGTCTTGGCCAACTTGCCAGATAAATATTTCTATTTTTCAAAAAAATGAGAGAGATGGTGGTAAGGGGGCAGTTGGTTTTAGAAGTTTACCCTGTAAGTATATAAAATATCATGTAATTATCATAATTAATATTTTGACAATCATATCACAATTGTCAGTTGTGTAAATGTGAAGTCGTCAACCTTGTACACGCACCACGTGGTAAAACTTCATGAACCACATGGAACCGTGGAAAAGAGTGGGAAAAGCAGTGGCTTTTTTAGGGTTCCGTACCTCAAAAGGAAAAACGGAACCCTTGTAAGATTACTTTGTTGTCCGTCTGTCTGTCTGTCTGTCTGTCTGTTTGTCAAGAATTTCTATGTCGAGAATGCGTGGAGATATTAAGCTGAAATTTGAACTGTATACTCAGGTCTACGGTCCCATGAAGTTGTAAACAAATCAAACTGCTAAGTTTACGTAAAAAAAAGTTACGGCCGTTTATTCAGCAAAAAACGCATATTTCGTCACATTCTCAAGGGAATCAAAACCTATAGGGTACTTCCCGTTGACCTATAGAACTATGAAATTTGGCAAGTAACATCGTTATAGACAACATGTACAGGAATAAATCTCAAAACTATACATTTGTAAATAGATCTTAAAAAATAGGGGGACTATATTTTTTATAGGGTGTCGAAATTTCAAATGGAAATTACTAGTTCAAATGGGGTATCATATGAAAGGGCTTGATGTACACATTGCAAAATATATTTTATTAATTTTTTTCGACGCATTATTTCTTATTTATAATGAAAAATATCAAATTTAATAATGATACTACGTACGCAACCCTCGGTGGGCGAGTCCGACTCGCACTTGTCCGGTTTTTTATATACTACTTCGGGTGGCAGACAAGCATACGGCCCGCCTGATGTGAAGCGGTTGCCGCAGCCATATTAACGCTCGCAACATAAAATATCGCTCGCGTGCCGCCACCCCCGCTGCCAACGCAGCATCCGTCCTTTCTGGTAACCTCACTCACTCGTAGGAACACAACAACCCTCAAGGGAATTGTTATTTGGCTGCGGTATTCTGTGAGGTGGAGGTACCATTCCCCAGTCGGGTAGCTTACAATTACGCTCCCTACCTCTCTTTTCGCCAGAGCTTCGTTTGTCAGTCAGCAGGGTGCACCGCGAGCAGGTGAAGTTGACTTTGGTTCAAAGATGTTGATGAACCACTTACACCCCAAAAATATGCTTGTCGCGAAAATGATCTACTTATTGGAGGCGGCCGCTTTACGTACTTGAGTAGAGTAGTTTAGAGCGTGTCAAACAAATAGACATACATACCTATTGTATTCGCACGAAAAACATTACCCTCCCTTCTTCATCAGTCGGGTAAAAACGAAATAAACATTTATTTAAACTTTATATATTTATTACTAGCTGGCCCGGCGAACTTCGTACCGCCTAATAGTAAATGAATGTTGTGGTATAAATATTAGCTAAACAAAAATTATGATTTCTTGAAATTTATACAATGAATAATAGAAAATAATAGAGAAGCACGATGGCGTCATTGCGCGTGTCAGTATAATTGTACACGCAAGTTAAGCAACGTCAACCGTAGCCTGTTCATGGGTGAGTTTATATTTATCTGGAGCTCCTCCGTGCTTCGGAAAGCACGTTAAGCTGTCGGTCCGGGTTGTTATCATTAGATTATCTCGAGCTCCTCCGTGCTTCGTAAGGTACGTTAAGCCGTCGGTCCCGGTTGTTATCATTAAATTGTCTCGAGCTCCTCCGTGCTTCAGAAGGCACCTTAAGCCGTCGATCCTGGTTGTTATCATTAGATGACAGTCATTAAGTCAAGTTAGCGGCCTTTAGGCGGTTTGAAATCACTGGCCTCCGCCAACCCGCAGTTGAGCAGCGTGGTGGAGCATTCTCTAAACTTCTTCGGTTGAGGGGAGACCCGTAACCCAGCAGTGGGTAAATATTAAGTTCAGTACATTATACGTCACAAAAAAAGTACCAACTGACAACCAATAAATATTTCAATCCACAAAACTGTTTTCAAAACAAATTACAGACAACTATCAAGACGTAAAAATTAAACCAATAGAGTTGACCTTTGTTTTTAATCTAAATTTGTTCTATATTAAATGAGCTTGATGTACATTTCTGAACGCACGCATACATTTGACGTACGCACGTTAACGTCACGTTTGACAGGTCCGACATCCACGAACATTTTGTATGGAAAAATGATTTTTCTTTTATTTTATTTTTTTCGTAAATTTTCCAATGTTTTTAATAGTTATTCTGCTATTCTGGACGGAGACAAATCCAACAAATCAAAAACCATGAAAATCTATCCAGCCGTTCTCGAGTTATAAGTGTTGTAACAAACACGACTTTCTTTTATATATATAGATATAATTTATTTATTACATAAATTTACACTATAAACTAAATTAACTAGGTAACAAAAAATAGACTAATCTTAAAATACAAACTTAAGTAATTAAAAATAAATAAAGAAAGAAAAGAAAAAAAAAAGAAAGATATATATAACTAAACGGCATCAAAAAATTCCTCCGCATCATTGTCTACAGGCATCGTGCCCAGAAGGCTGGCGGCATTGTCACGCTGGATGGCAATGCTTATACTCTATTACTATATCGACTAAGCGCTTTGCTATTTCTCTAAACAAAAGCCTTGCACTCGGACCCCATGGGCCAAGCGTTTCGACCCCAAACGGCTCAAATATATAATTACTTATATTATTTAAATATTTGCGCCGCTTAAGTGTCTCCGCTGATGCAGCAGCAGCTCCCGCAGATCCCGATGTGTAAGGGAGATGAGAAGGCGCCAGGGTATCGACGCAGGTTGCATCCCATACCAAAGGCCTTCCCATCTTCCATGGCAGCAACGACATCCCATCAGGTCTCTTACCATCGGCGCGTGCCAGACCATTTGGTTCCAATACAGCTGGAACGCCGGCGGTGGCAAGAGCCCGACGAATAATGTCATTTATGCTGCCGTGACGTGGGATTCTGCCAGCGCTCCTGCGACATGAAAGCCCATGGTGTCCAAGACGGTCGACAGCTTCTCCACATTGACAACGATGCGGAGCAACACAAGGAACGCCTAAACGGAGGCAAGCAGCAACACGGAATGTTCCGTCGTCCAACATCGTACCTACATTGGGCGACGGTAACGCCTGAAGCCAAAGACCTGACTCCCACTCTCCCACAGCCAGTAAACGAGCACGTTCCGCAGAATTAGTAGCAGTTGTAATTAGGTTCTTACGCACCAATTCGCAGAGCGGACTATCCCACTGTCTCTGGGAGGATGGGTTAGCGGGCTTATCTGTGTTCGAAGAGGCTGCCAACCAGGCATTTATGGCATCGGTTAAACATATCACCTCCGAATTAACCCGTGATGGAGATAGGATTTTCCGGGTCAATTCTTCAGTGCTATGAACCGATGACAAAAAAGCCGGTAGGCTCACACAAGAAATTTTGCGGATACCGAGCTCGCCTAAACGAACAGGTAATGTGACCTGCATCCAGACCCGGTTATCCAGGTCTAAATTTAAAAGAGATGATAATGTTCGTTGTAAAAGCAGATCGATCCTTTCTAACAGAGCCACATGCTTCCACATGTGGCAGGACCGTATGACATATGTGAATTTTGGAACGAAAAAACAATACCGAATAATTGTGTATAGTGCGTGAGTGCAAATTTTTGAGAATCTGTCCGAGATATCATTAAAATTTTGAATTTTTTCCTCCACGAAAGGTATAAAAGCTTCGTCTAGGACGGGAGCTCCCAGGAGGCGGAGTGAATTTCTTCCTAAAATTTTGATACCGGGAGTCACTCTATAAAATTTTTGAAGTTGATGTTTGTCGATACGTTCTGCAAGAAAAATTTCACATTTTGAAGGATTTAATTCTAGTCCAATTGATCTAAGTTCATTTTCTAATAAAATTAAATCCTCCAAAACGGTCTCAACATTGCCTCCTAGAGTTCCGTCATCTAGGTACCAGAGATTAAATTCTGAATTTAGTTTCTGAATTATGGGGTGAATAGACGGCAGAATCTAATGGTTGGTCCTCTACATAATAATTTAGTTGGGTCTGTAGCATTGCCAAATAAAACTATAAATTTCGGGGATTTCTTTTTGAACTTCGCCCAAGGTGTCCCTGTTCACAGAATTGAAAGCGTTTTAATGTCAACCTTAACGATGACCTCACCTTCGCCGCTACCTAAATACGCTGATAAAGCGTGCACGGCAGCCTCACAGCCCCCCTTTGAACCAAAGCCTAGTTGAAGGGGCTGAAACAAATAAAATTACTCATTTTATCAAATATAAACTTACAACAAATTTTGGCTGCCGTACGTCTATATGTACATCCAACGGCGATGGGACGAATGCCGCCATCTTTTTTATTATGGGCACAGAGATTTGCTCCATACAGAATTTCTGTGACGGCATTATTCACACCGCCGCGGAGCATTAAGTTAATAAGAGCCACGAGCTCCGACAGCAGAGTCCCCCCGGCCTCCCCAACGCCTGAACTCGTCAGATCTTTAAGATGCTGAGGAGTCAGGCCATCGAGGCCACCGGCGGATCCACTGCGGAAGGAGCTGACGGCTAAGGCTACCTCCCGAGCAGTCACGCATAAAGCCAATGAGCTGTCGGGAGGGTCAGGAAAGGTGAGGTCATCGTTTGGCGCCGGGTGCTTGCTTTTCAGAGCAGCAAGTGTCTCTGGAGAGTTCGGCGCCACCACATCGCTGCTATATAGAAGTCTGGCAGCAGCGCCCGCAATATCTCCTTCTGCTAGCTTCGACTCTACATGATGGAAGGAGCCTCTATTTGCTTTGTTATTCAATATCTGAAAATTTTCGAGATTATATAAATTACTAATACAGTTAGATTTAACTTGAGCTATAAGTGTTGCAGTGCGGGTAGAGGGTCCTCCCACATGTAGAATTCTATACGGAAATGTTAGTAAACGCTCCCAGGCTGATTCTGTATTCTCCCGGACAGCATTGCGCTAAGTGCTGGGCAACTATAGGCCTTGCTCCCCGGGGAATACGTTTTAAGACTGTTATATTCTTAATAAAAGCATGCACGATATTATAATCATAACAACTATATTTTTCAAGTCAAGTGTCAATTCAATAACATCAACGGTTGCTAGGGTAATATGCATACGAGGTCGTTAAGCGGGAGGTTGGGCTATGACACGCCTCCGCCGTGATTCCGTGGAATTCCTGGAGCCGGAAGCAGCTGGTCCAGGTGTCGGATCCAGACACGTCCGTCGTCAATTACAATTTCGTAATGTAGGTTCCCGAGCCGGCGTCTCACTATACCGAACTGCCACTTCTTATCAGATACAGAGTAGCTTCGCGCCTGGACTCTACTGCCTAAGGCGAATTGCTTTATTGTAGTCGGAGTCGGAGCTGGTCGGAGAGGGGACCTAGGAGGAGCACGGATCTTCGCCGTCAGTCTTGTTCTTACTTCTCTCCCGAACATGCGCATGTAGGGAGTATCTCCAGAGCTGCCTGGCGTACCTCGAAGTATCCTCTTAACTTTTAGGATCTTCTGTGTTATCACGCCACTCTCGGCGACACCAATATTTATCAAACCACGCAGAATACCGTATGCGTTACGTGCAAAAGTAGATGAAGAAATTGATAGACTAGAGAAACAAGGAATCATTACAAAAATCGATCACTCCGACTGGGGTACACCAGTCGTACCGATAGTGAAGCCCAATGGCAATATTAGACTTTGCGCAGATTACAAAATCACCTTAAATAAAGTAATAAAAGATGAACAATACCCAATCCCCATAATTGAAGACATCCTTGCCGAAATGAACGGAGGACAACTATTCTGCACCTTGGATATCACGCCACTCGTCGCCAATTTGTTATATTCTTAATAAAAGCATGCACGATATTATAATCATAACAACTATATTTTTCAAGTCAAGTGTCAATTCAATAACATCAACGGTTGCTAGGGTAATATGCATACGAGGTCGTTAAGCGGGAGGTTGGGCTATGACAAAGACTGGTATAGTACGGGAAACATAACTTGACCCATGCGCAGAACACATTTTCAGGTCCCAAACGTAATGAGGTACGAGGTGCGACGCGAGGGGCCGCCCGTAACTATAGCAACGCGGTGACGCTAACCCCCACGCAGTCGCACTCTACCCCTCCCCGCCCGCGCAAGCTCCGCACGGCCCTAGAGTACAATCGCGCACTAAATTTTCAGTTGTTTACATTTCCTATTCCTGTGAATTGTGATTGTGATCATAATAAGTCAAGACAATTGAAGATGCTTACGTTAAAAGCGACCACGTCATCGATAAAATGACGGAAGAATTTATAATACGAGTTAGAGATTCCGACAGCAGTGATACTGAATTAGATTCCTTAAAGATGGAAAAGACGCAATTCCTGGCCCAAGTTCTGGTGCCATACCACTCGCAAATTATATAAAACGTGTCATGCCAATGAGTGACAATGATTAAACATGTACCTAGTACATAAACTTTTTTGGTATTATTTTTTTATTATTAATCCTTTAACTGATATATTTATTAAAATACCTAGCGACCCGACACTCCAGTTTTGTTTGATTCTTTTTACTGAAATTTGGTTTTCCGTTTAACTTGCGTTTAATTAGGTTTATTACACTCAATTTTTAAACTCTCACTTCATAAAAAAAAAATAGGGGCCATTCATTTATTACGTAAGACTATTTACGCTAGTTTTATTTTTTGTTATAATAGAATCTATTATAAGAAAAAATAAGAATAGGCCGACCCCCTCCCTCCTGTTAAATATTTATTACTTAAAGACTTAGAATCTAAAGGAAAAAAATCAATTTTTCTAAGTAACAATTTTTAGAAATATTTATTTGTACTTACAAAGGTGCTAATTTTTATTTTTTGGTAGTAGTAAACTTTGGTTTTAATTATTCATCTTAAAATCATACATCTGAAAATCTTTACCTACATAAGATTTTCAGTCCAGGGGCTCAAAACCCACTCGGAAAGTGGATCTGCCACTGGAACATCTCTAATAATAAGTACTACTTCTAGTTGGTTATACACGTCGTCGACGTCGTCGACGTCCATCCATTCCACATCAGCCCCGATGATCTTACGTAATCTTACGTAAGAACTATCAAGACTCCCATGTCTTATTTTTTCTTACAAGGGGGGGGACCCCTTGTAAGAAAAAAAATAAGACATGGCCGACCCCACTTTCCCCCCTAAATCGTCTTACGTAATAAATGAATGGCCCCATACGACGAAATCACTTTCACACGACAACTCACATTACTATTTCCCAGGCAACCGCGGAGCATTCGTCTAACACTTTTTCTCCTTAATTGTACCTGCGCGGACGACCACCATTTTGGTTCAACTTACGTTTCCCGAACTATATTGAATGTTTAAATTTAGAGAGGGTTTGCCAAAGGGAGTTCGGTGAAGAAACTGAAGGTGAGGAAGGACTGGACAGAACAAAGAGACACAGGGAAGGTTGGGAGGTACATTTTGAGCTTTGTGTACTTTCCCAAAATGTACATTCAAACCCCGCTTACCTTTAAAAAAGCGAGCCTGGGAGCAATGCGGGCATTGAATTGGTACGGCAGCCGATGTGGAGGGGTGAGTCGTGTTTAGCTGGCTGCCTCCATTAGAACCATCCATACAGTAAATTTCACTTATTTCAAATATTTACACTAAAACGTACACTCTATAATAATAAAACACATTAAATACAAAATCAAAAAACACAAAAGCACTAATACACTGTTTCCATAGCGACGAAGACGACGACGCCTTGCTGAATTCCAGGCTATGAGAGCTAGAAGGCTATGAGAGGATGCCAGAGATAATTGAAAAATGCGATACGTAGCCGTTTTTATTATTTTATGTTTATGTCTTAATTTAAAACCTTTGGCTGCAGTTCCATCTATTTATTGAGTTATTATTTGAATCCGGGCCGCCGAGCGTATCCTGTCGAAATGCTAAGTATTTTATAGGGACTTCCAAACTTCTGCACACAATTTCCTTTTCTTATATTATTACATATTTGTTACTCAAAGTAATTATTCTATTGATATGTGTAAATCGGAATCAATAAGTGCTATTAATATTTTTGTACTTTTATGCAAAATGTCTGCAATTGACAGCGTCGACCATTTTTTTATCACAAAATAAGGGTACAAATTAATGCATATGCTAAGAGCATGTTCTACCAATCCTCCTTTGGGAAAATAAGATACAAATAAATATAAATATCTCTGGACAAATTACACAGCGCCATCTAGTCTCAAACTAAGCAAAGCTTGTACTATGGGAACTTGATAACTGATATGTATCTATATACATTTTTTTTTGTAAATACATACATGTACCGCACATACATATTCTATAAGTGGATTTTTTCTATATACCAACTAAATTGTTTCTGTAGTTTGTATAGTGCAAATAAAGCATATTCTATCAATCTATCCATAATACATAGATAACACCCATACCAAAACAAACAGACATGTTCATGCACACAAATGTTTGTCTTGTGCGGGGATTGAATCCGCGACCTCGCAGTCAAAGTGGCCATTGCTAGCCATTCGACCACCGAGCTCGTCTATTGATACACGAATGCGGCTAACAAGATAATACATTACCTACTTAGGATAAATAAATAAATAAATATTCCTAGACAATTTACACAGCGCCATTAGCTTGTTATATAAAAGTATACTAGACAACTGATAAATGTACCCATATTACATTTTGACTGTGATTTTTGCGTAAAATGGCCAATTTTGGCGTTCTTGATCTCGGAAACAAAAATACATTAACAATGTTGACTTATTGAATATACAGAATAGTTATTGGCATAGTACATAGCGGCCTCGCTTTTTGTAAATTTTGCTTAACTTTTTATATAAACCCAAAATTGCAGAGAAAGATTTTCATTCAATGCGAGCATTCACTATTTTGAGCTCCTGGATTGTACTACTGTTCCAAACAAATGAAATAAAAAATATAGAATGTTATTTGTTATATAGTCGTATAGTACATAGCGGCCTCGGAATTTTGAAATATCCTTGATTTAATATAGAAAAAAAACATTCTTTTAACCAAAAAAACTTCGAAAATCGCTTTAAGTAAACTGTTAATTTCTCGAATAAACGATAATATTATTGAGGAAAATTTATACGAGAATAATTGTTACTTCATGACGAATAAACTTTGTAGCATCAATTTATTATCTTATTTCAATAAAAACGATAAATATAACTTCAAAATTACTACAAAAAACGATGCACAGGCGGCCTTCGCGGGTTTAGTACTGCGCGAGAGCTCGTCAGCGTGCAAATGTAATAGGGCTCTTAAATATTTTTTTTTGTAAATACATACTTATAATACATAGAAAATACCCAGATCAAGACAAACAGACATGTTCATGCACACAAATGTTTGTCTTGTTTGGCGGGAATCGAACCCGCGACCTCGGAGTCAAAGTGGCTATTGCTAACCATTCGACCACCGAGGTCGAGGATGGAAATAAACGAGCAATTTAAAACATAGTTCTTATGCACACATATTTTTAAACACAACAAACCATTACGAATGACGAATGATAAGATGATTGCCGAGAATTGAGATGCAGTAAAAGATAAGAGATAACTTAACACTCTGGTCAATGACAACAAATAAAACTGTGGAAATTTATATGGGATTTTTCCAATTACAGAGTTCCTTATTGAAGTTGATTTCATCATAACGAGTATTGTAGAATATAGAGCATACTGCAATACCCCTTTAAAAAAATTTAAAAGGATGAAATTACATAATTTTTTATTAACAATAATTTTCATTAACAATAATTTTAACAAGAAAAAAAAACCGACTCTAAACATTACCACAGACTCTACATTTATGTATGAAAAAAATGTGGGACCAATTTGGAAGTATACTCTTTCAAATAAAAAAAGTTTTTTTCAAATCGGTTTACAAATGACGGAGCAATGAAATAACAAACCTAACAGTGGGTAGATACAGGCTGATGATGATGATGAAAAAAACATGGGACCAATCTAGAAGTATACTCTTTCAAATAAAAAATGGCTTTTTTCAAATTTGTTTATTATATATCATAGAGTAATTAAGTAGCAATCATAAAAAAAAAATACAGCCGAATGGAGAACCTCCTCTTTTTTTGGAATTGGTTAAAAATGAACAACGTACCCTATACCTAACAGCTAGTGAGCCCCGTGCGCCAACCTTCCGGTTATATCCCAGGATCGCGAGTCTCTCGTCCAGTAAACCAACCAGACGAGAGGACCTTTACCTCCTCCGCTCTTGCGCTCGGTAAACCAACCGAGCACGCAAGCGGAACAGTAGCAGGTCTTAGGTCACAGCCCCCTTACCACCATCTCTTATTGCGATTCAATAATTAAATAGATTGCTTATTCATACCAATGACTAAGCGACTCTATTGCATTTGAAATAGAGTCGCTTATTCATTCGTATGAAAATGGACAACGGACTTCTCAAAAGGATAATAAAATAACCCGTCACGGAATTTTTGACGTGGCGACGTCTTCTAATGTTTTTAGGGTTTTAAGACCACTTTGTTGTCCGTCTGTCTGTCTGTCTGTCTGTCAAGAATTTCTATGTCGAGAATGCGTTGAGTTGAGGTATCAAGCTGAAATTTGAACTGTATACTCAGGTCTACGGTCCCATGAAGTAGTAAAAAAATCAAACTGCTAAGTTTACGTAGAAAAAAGTTACGGCCGTTTATTCAGCAAAAAACGCATATTTCGACACACTCAAGGGAATCAAAACCTATAGGGTACTTCCCGTTGACCTAGAACTATGAAATTTGGCAAGTAACATCGTTATAGACTACAAGTACAGGAATAAATCTCAAAACTATACATTTGTAAATAGATCTTAAAAAATTGGGGGTCTATATTTTTATAGGGTGTCGAAATTTCAAATTGAAACTACTAGTTCAAATGGGGTATCATATGAAAGGGCTTGATGTACACATTGCAAAATATATTTTATTTATTTTTTTCGACGCATTATTTCTTATTTATAATGAAAAATATCAAATTTAATAGTGCTACTACGTACCTACGGAACCCTAGGTGGGCGAGTCCGACTCGCACTTGTCCGGTTTTTTTATGACGTTATCACATAAACTTATCGTCCGTAAACCGACTTTACAGACAACAAATTTTATACCACTAAAGTGACAAGCAAGCGTACGGCCTGATGGAACGCAGTTACCGCAGCCTATGGACGCGTCAATATAAATCATTCTTCTTTTAAATTAAAAAAAAATGCATTTACGTCATCGTTGTACTAGATACTGACTTTTGTAGCTAGATGAGCGATATGTAATTACTCTCACAATCCTCATCCACTCCGGATATTTTGTAATCCTTTGGGTTCATACGGTCTAAACTTTAGACCATTTGAACCCCCAACCCAGGCATTTTAATACTTTAGACTATAAAGTATTAAAATGTCCATCTTATCAAAATGTCTATTTATTAATGATGACCAGTTTAAAACGTCCGTGTATCTTATATGACCCTATTATTAAAACGTATGAACTCAAAGGTTTTCATGACTTTGTATGTTTTGTACGTGTGTACGTCCTCAACAATTGTTCGAAGTAGAAATGACAGATATGTCGAAATATGGTTACTACGTAAACACTATAGATTACGTGATTACTTAAAGAGTAGTTTTCTATTTCAAATGCATATTATTTTAATAATATCCATAGATAAAAGGTTCAGGGTATTATCTCAAATGTTATTTAAGACGTCTACAGCAATAAGAATTTTCGCATTGAAAACTGTAATCGTAGCAGTATTTATTGATGTATAGTCGAAAGCTATAACAACAGTGAAACAATACTGTTAGCCGGTAATCATATCTTTATAATAATTAATAAGTATTAAAATAGAGTCGTGTTAGATCACAGACCTCCTTGCCTATAAGACTTGCAATGTTTAGAAATTTAAAAGATAATTATTCTGTAAAGGACGACGGAATTTATATATTTTATCGCCTATACCATGGTGAGTGCTCTGAAGAACTGTTTTCCCTTATCCCTTCCTCCCCTTTCCGTCACAGAACGTCACGTGCAGGCTTGCGATATCACAAATTCACCGTTAGGATCATTCCTTCGCGTACTAAAAAGTTCGGCAACTCCTATCTAAGTCGCACCATTAAAAAGTGGAACGCATTACATATGTATTTCCTCATTCACACAATATGGGATCCTTCAAGCGAAGCGTGAAGAAGCATATTGTAGGCCAGAATGGCAACGTCAACTGACAAGACATCAAGGTCTCTGTCCGTTGCCGATGCGACGGGGGCTCCTCTTTTCGCTTACCATCAGACGAAGCGGAGCCAATATGCTGAGCTAATATAATAGTGTGTTCTACCGTCTGTACAATGGGGTGTGTTCAGAGGAGTTGTTTGATATGATGCCAACGGCCTCCTTCTACAGTCGCACCGCTCGCCATCGACAGGGAATTCATCCTCACACATTGGAGCCTAAGTGGTCACGTACTGTGCGGTTCCAGAGAAGTTTTCTCCCGCGTACTGTCAAGCTGTGGAATGAACTGCCTGTCGAGGTTTTCTCAGGGGACTACAGCATGGGGTTCTTCAAAAAAGGCGTGAAGAGGTTTTTACAGGGTCGGCAACGCGCGTGTGATGCCTCTGGTGTTACAGGCGTTCATAGGCTACGGTAACTGCTTTCCATCAGGCGGGCCGTATGCTTGTTTGCCACACTGGTGGTATAAAAAAAAAGAAAGCAATGCGATGAAAGCGGACAGCGGGGTTAAAGAGATGGGGACATGTGATGCTTGGACACGTGATTTTATTGTACAAAAATGTTCCACTAAGTGCCGACAATCACCATTCACTAGGGCGGATTCGGTTCGAAATCGAGGTTGAGTCAAACGAGTAGATTTTCAGGGTCGGCAACGCGCGTGTGATGCCTCTGGTGTTACAGGCGTTCATAGGTTACGGTAACTGCTTTCCATCAGGCGGGCCGTATGCTTGTTTGGCATCTAGTGGTATAAAAAAATTCGCCGAATGTATGTTTCCATTAATTTCAATGGAAAATGTATTTGTTGATATATCCTCAAGGACATGATCGATCTCAATTTTTTTCGACACAAACCTCAAGCATGTCGAGGTCTATAACTGTGACAAGTTTCATCAAAATCGGTTTAGTGATTTTGGAGCCTATTCATTTCCAAGAACTTTTTGGGGTGTAAGTGGTTTATCAACATCTTTGAGCCCAAGCCAACTTCACCTGCACGTGGTGCACCCTGCTGGCTGACAAACGAAGCTCTGGCGAAAAGAGAGGTAGGGAGCGTAATTGTAAGCTACCCGACTAGGGAATGTACCTCCACCTCACAGAATACCGCAGCCAAATACAATTCCCTTGAGGGTTGTTGTGTTCCTGCGAGTGAGTGAGGTCACCAGAAAAAAAAGGAAATACTACGTTGGCAGCGGGGGTGGCGGCGCGCAAGTGATATATTATGTTGCGAGCGTTAATACGGTTACGGTAACCGCTTCACATCAGGCGGTGCTTGTCTGCCACCCGACGTAGTATAAAAAATAAAGAAAAAAGAATGTATACAGCGTCTACCAGATTGACGAGGGATATTTTTTAGATCCACAATGTCGGAATATTTGATGGGGAAGAGGGGGCTTGTTAATGACAATTCAAGTTGACAGTAAAAATTTGGACAATACTGGGTTAGTTAATGGTTACTTAGAATTTTTTTGAATTTTTACTTCAATGTTCAAATTCAATCGGGCCAGAATATTGAATTATTTTAATCTTAATCGTGGATATTCTTTTTGTAGTAAATCTTTTGTAGAGGACAATGCAAATTACATTTGTCATTTTTAATTTGATTGACTAAAATTGACAAATTTCTCCCCGAAGAACATACTGAGGGCCAGCAAAAATATTCAATCAGTGACTAAAAATTAAAATTCGAACTAAAGAACTACTTTTTTATAATAAGCATACGGCTTTCCTGATGTGAACGGGTTCTCGCAGCTATATGAACGCTCGCAACCTGAAATATCGTTCGCGCGCCGCCACCCCCGCTTCTAACGCAGAAACTCTTCTTCTTCTACCTTTTGACCTAATTCTTTCGCAGGAATACAACAACCCTCAAGGGAATTGCTATTTGGTTACTTGGTTACGGTATTTTGTGAGGTGGAGGTACTTCCCCGGTCGGGCAGCTTACAAAATACGCTATGTTCGAGGCTCTGGACAAAAGAGATTTCTCCAGAGCTTCGTGTCTTCTAGCAGGATGAATAAGCAATCTTTTCAATTATTGAATCGCAATAAGAGATGTTGGTAAGGGGGCTGACGTCTCGCCCCTGCTTGACACGGGTGCAATAAAATATAACCTATGTTACTCGCTGATCGTGTAGCTTTATTTATACACATTAGCGAAAGAATTTTTAAAATCAGTTCAGTAATATTTGAGCGAATCCGTTATAAATAATATAAATATAAGGACTTACAACTAATAATTTCTTATTCTTAACGTTAGTATTTATACTGAAAACAATGTATCTGAAAAATTGTAGGCACAAAAAAAATGGTTGTCTGTAAAATTGGTTTACGGACGAAAATTTTACGTGATAACGTCATAAGAAAACATCGGTAGATGGAGTGGAAGAGATGCGTCACTTGCACCGCGTTCTCGCTTGCATGCTCGGCGCATGCGGAACGTGACAATGAGTCATGTTTTTTTCGTGCGTGCAGCCGGCGTTCATCGATTTATGAGACGTTAGCACGTCAAAAAAGCAACGGGTTGCACTTCGGGAGTGCCGGCAGAAGTAAAAACTTGAACATTAACGTTGTGCATTTTTAAATATTTTGGAATGGTTAGGAAATAATTTCGCACGAATTGCTTTATTTATCAGTATAACAGTACTATCTTTTTTTTTTATCCTATGTTGGTTGGCAGACAAGCATACGGCCCGCCTGATGTGAATCGGTTGCCGTAGCCATATGCCGCCACCCCCGCTGCCAACCCAACAACTCCTTCCTTTTTGGTGACCTCACTCACTCGCAGGAACACAACAACCCTCAAGGGAATTGTTATTTGGCTGCGGTATTCTGTGAGGTGGAGGTACATTCCCCAGTCGGGTAGCTTACAATTACGCTCCCTACCTCTCTTTTCGCCAGAGCTTCGTTTGTCAGTCAGCAGGGTGCACCACGTGCAGGTGAAGTTGGCTTTGGTTCAAAGATGTTGATGAATCACTTAAACCCCAATATATCATTTATGTGGTAAAATATTAATTTATTGCGCTATCGTACACAAACATAAACTATTCAAAGCAATCTTAATGGTACTGTCTTTGCTTAAAGTTGGATTTTGTAGTCTCGCAACTTTATCTTACGGATTTTCGACCAGGACACGTGATCCGGACGCGGATTCAACATTTTTTACCTATCTCAAAAAAGTGCACAAGGCCGCTAAAGAAGTTTTCACTTCAAAAAATCTTTTGCTACATAAATCTTGGCATTCTTGAATCAACTTCAAAAAGCAAACTTCGTTTTAGGCAATAAACGTTACTCTAATTATGGAACTTTCATACTGATTGATATAATTGACGGAGTAGCTAGGGGCACTAGTTGACACGTAGGGCGGCAGGGTAGCGAGGGAGGCGAGGGCGGCAGTAGAGCGAGTCTGGCCCTCCGTCCGACCCGACCGGCGACCGACCACCGACGGCATTCCCTCTATAGCGGGCGTAACGTTTGTACGCGTCAACCTTCGCAACATTCTTTATAAGTTTACTTTCGTGTTGAATAATTGTATCGGGAGGCAATTTTGTGACAGTGACATCATGGTTCTTACTGATTTCTTGACTGAGACAAGGAGGCGATGGCTTAAGGTGAGATCCTTTTATATCTCTAGGTTTTATTTTAAGTTTTTAATTATAAATAAGTATGGTTTGTCTAAGTTTGCAAACATATATTTACAATTGACTGCTGCGTTAATTATGAATAATGAATTATCATTGAAATAATGTACGGTCGGTTTCTTAATGTAACTGACCACTCTGATATGCTGAAGTGTAGAGTGGTCAGTTATCTTAGGGTACAGACTATATTTGATTATTTCATCAGCGCATACGCTCTCGAAAGTAGATATATAAAATATGTTAATCCTATCATTGTATTTAAATATTGATAATATTACAAACAACATATCAACATCTTTAAATCTTTGATATTTACAATATTAATTTTAATTAGTTTCACGAGCGTTTCATCGTCTATCATCTATCTTGGCTACAATCTAGGACATCGGTGACTTTCCATAAACAATTACTAATGACAAAGTATGTAAAGAGTTTTAATTAGGTACATACTTTGGTAATGATATTACTTTAGTAATTTTGCCGATCTGCATTAAACATACATTGGCATGAATTATTATAAAAAACTTTAATAAAATTGTAATTAAAATTCGTAATTGAAAAAAAAATATATATTTGTTATTGGCTTATTTTAATCAGCATTTATGTTAGTTATAGACAGCTATTACATAATATGTACTTACAACATATATCACTCATTCATTAGTATACGTATTCATATTTAACTTATTATATGATATTGCTGAATAATATGTCATTAGTAGGGCCCGGATTAATATGGGAAAATATGGAACTAGAAGTAAACAATAATGTGAAATATAAACACCGTCTATCATAAAAATCAATAATAATGAGATTTAAGAGCCGATTATAAAAACGTATAATGTAATATTTCCCCGATTGGGCTCGACTTGCTGTACTTCTTTTGCACCAATGCCTTCTTCGTTAGTCGGCCCGTGCATCACGTGCAGGTGAGGTTGGCTTCAGCTCTATGGCGGTAAGCTACACCATACACCCCGCGACTTCTTACGCACGTATCCCGATATCCTGCGGGAATTTTCAAAGATGAGTCAGTAGCGGTTGCCTTTTACTCTTATACTTAGTCAAGTTCGTGAACATAAAACAAGATGAATCGTCGAAATGACGCTACCACGGGGCCGTAGTGTAGTCGGCAATGGTTACTTCACAAGCGGCCCGCCTGATGTGAAGCGGTTACCGCTGCCAACGCAGCAACTCCTTCCTTTCTTTCTGGTGACCTCACTCACTCGCAGGAACACAACAACCCACAAGGGAATTGTTATTTGGCTGCGGTATTCTGTGAGGTGGAGATACACTCCCCGGTCGGGTAGCTTACAATTACGCTCCCTACATCTCTTTTCGCCAGAGCTTCGTTTGTCAGTCAGCAGGGTGCACCGCGTGCAGGTGAAGTTGGCTTTGGTTCAAAGATGTTGATGAACCACTTACACCCCAAACAACATTCACAAATTTCTACATATAAACAATAAATATTGGCTATGTACAAAGGCGGACTCGTCCCTATTAAAGATCTCTTTGAAAACTTTCTGTGGTACATAAAATAAAATAGTTATTTGAAACTTATATTGTCATTTAGGTTTTATTTAGATAGCAATTTCGTTATTCCTATTTGATATTAATAATTAAATATGTACGCATTTTCGAGATATAATAACTGCGGGGATGGAGCTGAAAGAAAATCATTTTTCTTAATTCTTAAGACGCTCAATTTAACGACAAAACTCTTCAATCTAAATCAATTATGTTTTCGAGCGAGGCAAAACTGCGAGCATACGATACTAATAAATAAATAATATACATATATGCAAAGCTATGTTCAAACTTTACCAATTTAAATATTAATGTTGTCTAATAGTTTTGTCTATCGTTTGCCTAAAATCCGTAACTGAATTTACATAATATTGAGTTCAGATTATAGAGGCTTTCATAACAAACTGTAAGGGTTTAAGTTTGCAAGTTATTGGTAGAGGTATGTACATCTTTGGGGAATACTAATTAATTGTTTGAATTTGTTTAGTAACGTGGTAACGTATATATTTACACCTTTAAGTTTCTTGCTCAGACGTATATATACATCAAAAATATAGATGTACGAGTATATATAAAATTTTCGTGTGTTTTAAACTCCTCCGAAACGGCTGGACCGATTTTTATGAAATTTTGTGTGCATATCGGGTAGGTCTGAGAATCGGCGAACGTCTATTTTTCATACCCCTAAATGATTAATGTACTCGTGTATGGCAATACAACGTTTGTCGGGTCAGCTAGTAGATGTTATATTAATTAATACATTATTGCATCACAGGTCTTAATATTTGAACCACGGCGGGAAGGCCGTTTGAGGTGTAAGTGGTTCATCAAGATCTTTGAACCAAAGCCAACTTCACCTGCACGTGGTGCACCCTGCTGACTGACAAACGAGACTCTGGCGAAAAGAGAGGTAGGGAGCGTAATTGTAAGCTACCCGACTGAGGAATGTACCTCCACCTCACAGAATACCGCAGCCAAATAACAATTTCCTTGAGAGTTGTTGTGTTCCTGCGAGTGAGTGAGGTCACCAGAAAGAAAGGAAGGAGATGCTGCGTTGGCAGCGGGGGTGGCGGCGCGCGAGCAATATTTTATGTTGCAAGCGTTAATATGGCTACGATAACCGCTTCACATCAGGCGGGCCGTATGCTTGTCTGCCACCCGACGTAGTATAAAAAAATATAGATTTATTCCACTATTGAGCGCCACGAGCCCGTGTTTCCTTTACGCCTACGCTGCAGGTACCCTTTGTTTTGCGCCCGCACTAAAACCGCACTTTTAGTTTCCCGAACGCCCAACAGTACACGTGCCTGACTGAAGATGTATTACATATACAAAAGTTTGGTACTCCATTTGCATATACACGAAATCTTCTAAGATACTCTAAGGTTGGAAGCGATCTCTATAAGCGATAAGACTGCGTTTGTATATTTTCCTATAATTTACCGTATTGTAAATTTATCTGATGTACTTTACATATATTACAAACAAACATACATAAACAGTTCCTATGGAAAAGTTGTTCGTTTCCTGAAGTATTACTGGGTGTCTTTTGACTTGCCTACAATTTAGTAGTACTAATTTTATAATCTCTAATAATCGTTGCTAATAATGAATGTACTAGAATCTATGGACATAAGTAAATATCTTTTGGGTTAATGATGATTACACCGAAGTATTTGTTGTTTTAAATCCTTAATTGTAATTATAGTCATTTGTTTGGATTATGGTTTTGGGTGTTTGCTATAATAATAAAAAATATAAAAATGGGAAAAAAGTGTAATAACACGGGCAGAGACTAGCCTAATTTACCTTGTTCCAAAGTATTGAACTTCACTGGGGATTTGGAATCATGGAAGTAGGTTAGACATTAAGTATATCATATATTACCATAGATATAACCTATTCAGTAAAATCTTAAAACAATAACACGTAATTACATGTGGCTAGGCTTAGTACCTGTATCTCAAGTAAACACATTTGAATCTTCAAAACAAAGGTGTAAAATAAGCAAACCATATATTTAAAGTGGCGATACATAATTTCTACATTAACCTGTATGATATGGTATAAAATGAAAGGGTTTGATAAGCTTAACGCATTAAGTAAATATTTTGACTTCTTTTTTAGAAAGAAAGAAAAACATTTATTTGCTCATTACACAGCACAGTATAAACAAATCAACAAACAGATAATATATTAAAAAGAAGAAAATTAAAGTACTGTGCAATGTCGCAAAATGGTCCCAACTCAGCATAAAACCGAAATCTGCAACATACTCGGCACTGATTTTCAGTTAGGACCAATTGCAACATCACGGACATACAAGCATAATAAAAATAAAACAACAAAAAAGAAACAACATAAACAATAGGCCTGTGAACCATTTTTTTTTCGATTTGTTATTTAAAGACGTTACAATAATCTATCTAAAGGTGAAAGAATTACTTCGATAGCATAAAAACTTCTCGAGATATGATAACTTGAAGATCACAATTTTGGACTATCCCGAAAACGCTCCATACAAAATGCATACAGTATTATGACGTCACGATACGCGATATTTTATATGCATTAAATCAGAAATTTGCACGACAGCTATGTTAAATATTGCGTTTATGTAGCTAGTGCCGTAACAAAAGTTATAGTATTTTTTATTGTTTCTACAATGGTAATATTTATTTTTTATAATTTCATACTTTTAAAATGGACTTTTCCACCAAACTTTGATCGACCATAAAACACGTCGGACATAAGTTATTAAAATTTTGAGATCGCAGATCGTTCTAGTTTTATGTATTTTACGTTACTGATAGAGAGTTTTTATAATTTTAGAACTTTGTTCACAGGCCTATTACACACAAAATCAAAAAACTCAATAACTTTTGACGTGATAGTGTATAAATTGATATATAAATTGATGTACGCCGGCTGCACGCACGAAAAAGCATGACTCATTGTCACGTTCCGCCTCAGCTGAGCGTGCAACCGAGAGCGCGGAGCAAGCAACAGAGAGGCACGATCGGCCCAAATGTCTAAACATACTATACCGAAAATACGCGGCCGAAGTTCGGCGTCATTACGCCTGCAATACTTTTTCAATGACTATCGAAACACTTGACCAAAATTACGTTGCGTTTTTTAAGTGCCAATCCTAATCACGCGGAATTTCGACTTAGTGTGGTTTGACTCTTAAGCGTTCCACACCATCGGCCGACGTTATCACGTAAAATTATCGTCTTTAAACCGACTTTACAGACGGATTTTTTTTGAAAGCTTATTTTACTTTATAATCACTAGTTTACAAGAACATTTATGCTCGTAATGTGATTTCATTTATTTCTACTAGGACTATTAGAACGCAGTCTCAATACATAAAATACACCAAATGTCTCCCGTTATCAGCTATCTCGACGGACAAACAGACATTCTGATTTATAGCTGCAGTTATCGTAATGGTGCTATTACACTTAAGGGGCATATGTTTTTAAAGAAGTCATTAAACTATTGAAACTAAATTATAGTTAAATTATTTATATACACAGTTAACGCTAATAGTCAAATAATAATTATTTATTAGCAAACATCCTTAAAAACTTCCTACGTGGATTATTTTCGTGTATCCCATGGGAATTTATGAATCCCATGTCCCTAGGGAATTTTCAAAATTTCCGATTTTACCTTTTTACATTTTTTATTATTTTTTTTGTTAGTAATTATTACAATCTACCGACTAAAGTTCTAAATAGTATTTTAATGGCTGGGCTGTTTTGATGATTCAATTAGTGAATTCAATGAGATTTATTGAGATATTTTTGTTTCTAGACTAAATATTATGAATCCCGTAAAATTTATCTCCCGACAGGTCTCCGCTTCGCGGCGAAGACCTGTCATAGACCCTTTAAGTTTACTCGTACATGTATACTGTATCGACACACAACGATAGTGCGTCAGCTTGACACAAGTTACTTCATCTACGCACTATATCTCCTCTTTTTGCGCCTCGTTTGATAACATTTGATTCCCGCATTTCAGAGAAGCCAGACAGTCTGGCAAACAAACATAACTGCGCCTTCTCGATCTTATACGTACTTATAGGTTGGATTGTTATCATTGAAATAGATAATTTGTGGCGTATACTTGAATTCATTACGACATTATGTGCTTGTTACATATTGATAACAAGATAAGGAAGATTTTTTTCGTCTTTTCCCGGCTGATGTGTAGCGGTTACTGTACGCTTCACTGCAGGGTCGGTAATCAAAACTTGCAAGTTAATTTGACACACTTCCCAGTGTCCGAATGGGCTGAAGTTTGGTACAGTCGATGGATTCGCGTGACAATGCCTTTTTATCTAAAGGTCGCCATTTTTAACACAATAATGATGGCAGCCAGAGAATGGTGATTAATAATGGCCATATTAACTTCTTTGATATGGTTATGAAAGGATTGGATGAGCTAAATACAGTTACTAAACTTGTCAGTTATTTTTTTATTAACAAAGAAGTTGTTGTTTAAAAAAACGAATTGCACTCAGAGAGTGCCGGCAGACGTGAAAACTTGAACATTAACGTTGTGCATTTTTGAATAGTTTGGAATGGTTGGGGAATCATTTTGCACGAATTGCTTTATATCAGTATAAAAGTACTATCATTTATGTGGTAAAATATAATATTTATTTATTGCGCTATCGTACACAAACATGATAATTAATATTACTTTAAAACTTATTATATTACTTTAAACAGCAGGAGCAGGCATACATTTACGCCGCGCGGTAGAAAGAGAGGGGGATATTACATCCTCTCCTAAGCCGCGCCGGCGCGCGGCGCGGCGGTCTACCCCCCTCCGTCTTACGAATTTTCGATCAGGTCACGTGTCCTGACGCGAGTTTAACATTTTTTATCCATCCCAAAAAGTGCACAACGCCGCTAAAGAAGTTTCCACTTCAATAAGAAAAACCTTGCCACCTTAATCGGATGCCCTACTCTAATGTTTTCTATTGGAAGTTCGGTTCTGGCTATGAAAAAAGAAAACAAATGTTAAGCTAAAGACAGGCAATTGTATCGATACAAAGAAGTGAGAGATTATTCTTAGCAGACATTGCGAGTCCCGCACGTGACTTGTACAGTTTGCATCAATTTTATGGGCGCCAGCACTAGTCAAGTAATTATTATCACGATGATTACGATCAAGTATTCGTTTTTATTAAACACGAAATATATAGGTAATATTATAGAGCCGGACTTATCTAAACTATCTGAAATTGACACAATTGGTAACCGACAACGACAGAGAGTAAATCCTAGGAAATACCTCCACTGTAAGGGTCCGTTCTCACAGACCGGCTCGGAGAGGAGAGCAGATTTTGGTGGCGTTCAAAACAGAGTTTTAAAACAATGGCGTAAGGTTTATTTTTTTTAATCACTTCTTTTGTTATATGAGAATGGTCGAGACCCGACGTGGATTTTTAAAATAAACCTTATGCCAATGACACAAAACTCTATTTTAAACGCATCCAAAATCTGCTCTCCTATCAGAGCCGGTTTGTTTGAACGAACCCTAAAGTGGATTGTAGTCAGAAGAGGCTCTGACTGCGATCCACTTTACATTAAAGGTATTTCCTAAAGTTAACTTTCTGTCGTCGTCAGCGTAACTTTTACTTATTCTGTGGTCAGAGTTTCGGTTCCTGAGTGGCAGAGATGCACCTCGGGGTAGCAACTATTCCAAGATGATAAAATAAAACAAAATATTATTGATGTAAATTATGTTACACATAATAAATAGGTGTTGGAGCCCACTTTTAAGTTGTAAAATACTTGTACCAGTAATGATAGTGAGTCTACATATACGTATCTTGTCTAGACTAGAGTCCCTTCAGTTTCGCACTGCTAGAACAAACAGACTCTATTCGTTTACGCCGCTCGCTTTAGTAAAATTCCGAGTCGGTATGTTTTTCCGAAGTATTCAAATTTCAACAATCATCAACAATATTTCAGCTATTTACATAAAACCCTAATTAATTGTATATTTACCTTAATTATGGATCACTTCGTCCATTAGTGAACATCGTTTTATTTTGTTCAGTATTCTTTGAGTTTAATGCATTCAGACAACACATTACAGACATGGCAGGAGGACTTTATTTTATAATAGGTATATAGTGAAGTTACGTTTCATTAGTTGACTCATCAACTTTTGGACCTAGAAGGCTGAAATTTTTGCAATAAATTGGGTCGATTTGTTTTAAATTTCCACCGGGGAATGGGACCTCGTGTACGCAGTCGTGCAATTACTGGCCTTATTTAAATTTTCCTCCCGACCTCACCTCATTTATGCGATTGACTGTACACATGCGCTGCGATGGTAACTAACGCGTGTTTGTGGAAAACTATACGATAGTATCGAGTTGCCTGGTTTTTTACAATACGGTGTTTTAATTATATTTGTTGCTAGTATCGAATCGATATCTTGAATATTTAACGAGTTAATGATGTGTTTATGAAGCTGGGTAGCCTTCGATTTGACACGAACGTATCTAATTTTATTTACGGTATGCTTTTTTCTCGTCGAATCCAACTCGGTTTGGCCATGTACTAAAGAGCTCGGTGGTCGAATGGTTAGCAATGGCCACTTTAACTCCGAGGTTGCGGGTTCGATCCCTGCACAAGACAAATATTTGTGTTCATTGCTTTGTGTGTTTTCTATGTAGTACATGCATGTATTAAAAAAAATGTATCTAAGTAAATCATCAGTTATCTAGTAACCATGGTACAAGCTTTGCTTAGTTTGGAACTAGATGGCCGTGTGTAATTTGTCCAGGAACTTATAGGAGTATAGGCCAAATTGAGCGATCTAGTGGAATCTATCCCTTCCGACCCATGGTTACACTCTATTGATTGAATTGATTGATTGACTGGATTTTGATACTTAACGTGAGAGTGTAAAACATTATGTTAAAATAATCGGGTTACGGTGATTTTATTTTTGTATTTTTGTACGTCTGTTCGTGTTACGATAATTCTCGAACCGCTGCTTCAATTTTGATAAAATTTGGTGAGAATTTGGAAAACGTAAATTCTTTAAGTTCATTGGGAACAAAATCGCTGAAGTGTTTTGGTATTGACAGTTGTGAGGTCAGGGTTTCTTGGTACGACGAATAGAAGAGGAGTACTTGATCCTCATTGTTCACTTTATTTAGTTAACTCGGATGAAGTCGCGGGCGGCAGTTAGTGCATATTGAATGTCTTTGATGTTTGGATTATTTACGGCAACTTTTTTTGTATGGGTTTAGCTAACTTGAGAAACCTTTGGTTCGGAAAATTTTTGCAAACTTAATGTTGATTGAGTATTGTTTACATTGAGTTGAAAAGGTTTCAGTTATTTTACAAGTTGTTGTTTTTTTTTATACCACGTCGGGTGGCAGACGAGCATACGGCCCGTCTGATCTGAAACGGTTAGGTACTGTAGCCATATTAACGCTCACAACATGTAATATCACTCGCGTGCCACCACCTCCACTGCCAATGCCACCACCTCCACTGCCAACCCAGCAGGGTTGTTGTGTTCCTGCGAGTGAGTGAGGTCACCAGAAATGAAGGAGTTGCTGCGGTGGCAGCGAGGGTGGCGGCCCAAGAGCAATATGTTATGTTGCCAGCGTTAATATGGCTATGGTAACTGCTTCACATCAGGCGGGCCGTATGCTTGTCAGTCACCCGAAGTAGTATAAAAAAATGGGTATTCCTATATGGACACGGCCGTGTGTTGTACGTGAATACGTTATATGCACTAAAATTATCTCACAATGGCAGCGCTTCCCCCTCCCCGCGTGCGATGTTCCCTAATCCTTACTTAGCGTAATAAATTCTTTGATCTTCCATCTATCCAGTGGTGTGATTGAATTTTGGATGGAGTTGATAGATTTGTAACTGCAAAATCTAACTATATCCCCTGATTTTGTTATCATTCGTTTTTTTTAATTGCCTCACTATGGAAGCAATTTTAAAGACTTATTCACGTTAAAAATATAGTGAAACTAACCCAACGTGTTTAACTACATACAAACTAATCATACAAACAAATGTTTTGAGCATTGTTATCATCAAAGTGGACATCCATTTATCGACAATACAATGATTTAATGTTATTGTTGGTAGATGATTTATTGGTGATATCATGCGACAGGATGCAATGCACTACACTGGACACGCTGACTTGATAACACTGAATCTGGTGTGTGGGACTGTCGCTGGTGGGACAGCTGGCGTTTGATGATTAGAACGTCCATATAGGTCCATATGATAGTATAAGTGATAGTACTCATATACATATAGTATTCGCCGAGCTCGGTGGTCGAATGGTTAACAATGGCCACTTTGACTCCGAGGTAGCGGGTTCGATTCCCGCACAATACAAACATTTGTGTGCATGAACATGTCTGTTTGTCTTGGTCTGGGTGATTTCTATGTAAAAAATGTATTTAAGTACTTGATAATTTTATCAGTTGTCTAGTACCCATAACACAAGCTTTGCGCTGTTGTGGTTTTCCTTGGGGATCAACAGGTGCGGTAGTCGTAACGTTTATTCTACAACATAAAATTTTCACATTGTATGTACTGGTTTCATAGGGTTTATGAACTAAAATACCTCACTATATTAAATGTTCTTCTCAGTCGATCACTCTTGACAGAGCGAGCGTGGTTGTAAAGACAGTGTTGGCGCAGGATCTTCCGTACTGCCACTCCCCTGGGCGAGGGTAGCTGCTTGGGCAATGAATCTCCATTTCCGTCTGTGCACTATATTAAATACATTCAAAAATTTAAAATAGATAAGGCTATGTTATTCATCCATGGAATCCAGGGTCGTATTGAGACATTAGCGTCAATTTTAATTTCGGAGGGCCCCAAGATTTGTTTCCCTCTATTTGACTTAAACCGGCTCTGCATGGAATCGAACTCTGAATATAAAAAGTGACATGACACCAGGTGTAATATAAATCTTTTAGTACGGCCCTGCAAAAATTCATTCCAAATTTTAATATAAGTACAATAAAATAAATGATGAAATTTTAGTATATATGCCGAGGCTTTGGAAGAAGATAAAATACAGGAAAATATACTACTTTCTGACATAATTACATACTAAGACATCAATCCATTCTTTTAGTTTTCACACGTTGACGTCAGCAGTGATAATACTTCCTACAACTTGGTAGCCTTTTATTTCAATCAAAAAGATAATTATAAATCTTTGCAACACTAATTTACGTAATCTTCTTCTCTGTATCAAGGCAACCGTTCCTAACTGATATATCAACGCACAGCTGTATTGAGTATTTTGACGTGACAACGTCTTATAAATTGGTTAGCCGGGTGACACTTCAAGAAACTGGCTCACGTTATGCGCTTACAATGAGAGCGAGTGAAAGGCGTGTGCCTTTCACTCGCTCTCATTGTAAGAGCGTCCCTTCTAAGAGCGAGAGAGACAGACATAAAAAGTGAAAGGCATGCGTCCCTTCCACTCGAAAACATTTTACCACTCAAAGTCGTTGTCACGTAAAACTTTCGCCCGTATACCGACTTTACAGGCAACCAATTTTTTTTATATACTTATATGTAGCGCCGTAAGTATTATCGGTACCGTGATATTACTGACATCAAGTAAAATATTATCAGATAATACATCAATTAGAACATACAAAATAATGTAACTACTATTTTATCTCATCTTAAAATTACTTAAAAATAAAACTAATAAAAATAAACGTATCTATGGTTAAAAAATATCGGTCCCATGCTGTTCATCATGGGACACAACATGGACACATTGTTCAACCAGTGTCCATTAGAACACTGGCTGCATTTCTTCTAGGGATGCCATCTTTTTTTTTTACAAGAAATAAAGTATATTTAGGTCTGAGAAGAATATTAAAAAATATTTTAGAAAGATGAACAGTATTTTATTTATTTAATGTTTTAAATACATATTTTTTAGAGTTTCTCGTATAATTTATTCATTTATAGTCTTTTCTAAATATTACTTACGTCTCACCACAAGTATAACTAAAATGAAATCAAGAACTAATTTTTTATTACAAATAAAAAAATGCGTAAGTCTCTAAATCTAATACTAGTGTGCATTTTAATGCTGAAAACAGTATTTTGTATACTTTAC
The DNA here is from genome assembly GCA_937001555.2 of Hypsopygia costalis. NCBI lineage: Eukaryota > Metazoa > Arthropoda > Insecta > Lepidoptera > Pyralidae > Hypsopygia > Hypsopygia costalis. Next base: position 1,597,991 of record OW443325.2, read on the forward strand.
GAGTATTGTTGTTCAACAGTAAAAAGTATAATGTAGTGAAAAACAGTATAATACTGTTTTAACAGTATAGTTGGCAACCCTAGTTTCCTCGCTGAAAACGCACTGCCCCCTTACCATCTCTTATTGCGATTCAATAGTTGAATACATTGCTTATTCATACCAATGAATAAGCGACTCTATTCCCTTTGAAATAGAGTCGCTTATTCATTGGTATGAATAAGCATTCTATTCAGTTATTGAATCGCAATAAGAGATGGTGGTAAGGGGGCAGCTCAAGCCTCTGAACGGATCAGGTTGCAACTTGGCATACAGGTAGCTATTATGACGTAGGCATCCGCTAAGAAAGGGTTTAAGAGAATTCCCACGAGATACCGGGGTACGCGCGTACGACGTCGCGGGCGCGAGCTAGTAATAAAAAATAAAAAAAACCGGACAAGTGCGAGTCGGACTCGCCCACCGAGGGTTCCGTAGGTACGTAGTATCATTATTAAATTTGATATTTTTCATTATAAATAAGAAATAATGCGTCGAAAAAAATAAATAAAATATATTTTGCAATGTGTACATCAAGCCCTTTCATATGATACCCCATTTGAACTAGTAGTTTCAATTTGAAATTTCGACACCCTATAAAAAATATAGACCCCCTATTTTTTTAGATCTATTTACAAATGTATAGTTTTGAGATTTATTCCTGTACTTGTAGTCTATAACGATGTTACTTGCCAAATTTCATAGTTCTAGGTCAACGGGAAGTACCCTATAGGTTTTGATTCCTTTGAGTGTGTCGAAATATGCGTTTTTTGCTGAATAAACGGCCGTAACTTTTTTCTACATAAACTTAGCAGTTTGATTTTTTTTTAACTTCATGGGACCGTAGACCTGTGTATACAGTTCAAATTTCAGCTTGATACCTCCACGCATTCTCGACATAGAAATGTTTGACAGACAGACAGACAGACAGACAGACAGACAGACAGACAGACAGACAGACAGACAGACAGACAGACAGACGGACAACAAAGTGATCTTATAAGGGTTCCGTTTTTCCTTTTGAGGTTCGGAACCCTAAAAACTGACGAAATAATTATGTTCATACACATATCCGTTACCTAAAGGTTTAATTTACTAGCTCAAGATCTTTCCCTATCCCCTTTTCCCTTTCCCTATCCAGCTACTTATACAACGGAGGTTGATAGGGTGTCTTGTAAGCTGGAACTTAATCGGCCGACCCCAATTAAATGAGGGTTAAGAACAGCTGACGTATAAGAAAGGATAATTAAATCGGGACTTTATACACCAAAGTAACTCTATAGCATAAAGTAGTAGTAACATGTAGTAGATTTATAGAACAGTATACTAACTCGATTGAGTTGTAATTCGACGCACGATTACAAATGTCGCTATCGCTATACGATATTGAACACATGGGCTTCGCAAAACCGTGTAGCAAATTCGGGGTGTGAGTAGTTCATCGATATATGTAAAGTCAATGCCAAGTCTACCTGCAAGTTGTGTTACCTGACTAGCAAACGGCTTTGGCGAAAGGGCGGTAGGGCATGACAAGCATGATTGGGTAATACCTGGAGGATACCTTACAAAATTACAACACCGTGAGGATTGTTGTATTGTCACAAAAAAAAGGAAAGTCACAAGACGTGAAGAGATGCTGCGTTGACACGGGTAGCAACGCACCCCTTTATATATCTATATATATAAAAATCAATGCCAATTTTCGTTGTAATTTTATAACTCAAGAACGGGCTCACTTATTCAGTTTATTATTTATTATTTGTTTAGGGTTTGTTCGGACTATTTAATAGATGGTTTATGTGAGTTTGCACAAAATCGGTAGAGCGGTTCTTCATTTATCACATTTTTTGTAACAAATGAATTCAATAAATGGCGGATCATTTTGTTAATGGGGATTTTGCTGTCAAATTGAAACTTTTTTCAGTGTTGACAGTACAATCATGTTGTTATGTCATTCATGCGATCATTACATTTTGGACGTGCTTCGACTTTATGTTGCCTGTCCCCCAGCCGTTTGTTTAATCATGCTCAAAATGGAAAAACAAAAAATATTGTTTATCCAAATATTTTGGATTAAATTTTAAAATAGCTAGCAATTAATAAAATATTTTTTTGTTTGAATAAATGAATTTAATGTTCCAATTTTTTTTTTTAGTATTTGACTTTCTACGTAGCGAAGCACGTACCGGGCCGCTAGTATTATATACTTTTTAACACGAGGTAGCAAAGCACTAGGTACCTATACTTTTTACACTTGCAGCATTGCGAATGGCAGAGTTGAGATACTGCTTTTTATTTCTACTATATGATATGAACAATTTCGTTGGAAAAAATCGCTTCCATTCCATTCCAGTACCTAGTTTTTGGTCTTCAGCCAAATATATATTGCCTCCATAAACAAAATAATATTGTCTCTCATAATATTTAAATTTGAATGTTATAAAAGGTTCATTCATAGTATGCATAAAGTTCGAGTTTATTAAAATATTATGACATTCAAAAAAATCGCCTGATAGACGAGAGGATATTTGTGTCCGAAAAACAAAATATCAATATATAGTAGGTAATAACAAAATATCATCAAACACACTAAAGATTAGTTAGCCAGATAATAGGGCACATTTGCATATAATTTACATTTATAAATGTAAATTTATTAACTGACGTAGAAATTCTTTCCTAAAATAGCAAACAATTTTGAATTGACGTCATAACACAGTTTTTTACACGCATATCTTTTTTATATTGGGTACAAGTATAACGTCAGAGCATTTTGTCGAACAACGTAAGCGAAATTAGAAACATGCGAATGAGGCAGAGCCTTGTCTTATGTAAGCTACAAAACGCAACGCAGCATATATATAAAGATACGATGTAAGTATTTCGACATTAAACTTACAAGACGAGTGTTATATGTAAAACAAAATGAGAAAGCGCAGTGTTGTTGTTCGATTTTATTATACATAGTCGTAAACCAATGCACTATGTTGAAGGGGCAATTAGATTAAATCCAGATGCTCCGGATTCATTCTATTTGTCTCTGCACCAAACGTCCCTGAAAAAATTAAAAAATCATGATAAAAATTATTTCCATTTTTAAATCTTTTCTTACCTATGTCATATATAATCTACGTAATATAATAAAAATGTTTTTTTTTACTACAAACATTAATCAAAAGTAGTTTTGACTAAAGTCGTTGGTCAAAAACATATATAAAATAAAATATTCTCAAACAAAGGAACTTATTAAGTATGTGTGTTTTGAAAATGAATGTTTGATCTACCTAAATATTATCATCTCAAGGATGATTCTAAACAGCGATGAAATACGTGAGGTAGGACCTCGCTCGCCCAGGTGGATACTTAGTTACAAAACATACTTCACAGTAGACTGAACACGTCATGACAACCCTTTTCTTCGCAGTCTCGTGCCGTCCGCTGGTCACGATTACAAAGTCACCCTCGCCGACACCCCAAGACTTTTTTATTGTCTCGTTTAAAGGTGCAAGTTATACGTATACATGTTGTGTAGTGGATTAAGTGGTCAGAAAAATGAACACTTGACAGAATTCTGTATATCTGCTCTTTCCGAAGGTTGTCTGGTAGAGAATGCTATTAGCATTAAGACCGGCATGTACCCTTAAATTGTGGTAAATAAAGTTCAAATAAATAAATAAAATGGTTGATTTGAGAAACTTGAAGCGTAGGTGTGTTCCCTAAAATGCGTTGAGGCGAAATAAAAAAAGATTTTTATAATATGAATGAAATTGTTGTTATTTTGTAATAACGAAATGCAACTGTGTATTTTTTTAATTTACCATGAACAAATACATTCAGGTAATAATTATAACAATATTATTTAATACTTACTGAAAATTGTATATTTACAAATACACTACAAGGAAAAGTTTCACGGGTTAACGGCAGAATAGATTTCGATGAAATTTGACATACAAATCTAATCTGCTTCGCGATGTTTATACAGAAAAAAAAGGTAAAAAGTATCATATGTATATGCATATGAACTTTATACAGGTACTCTGCTCATACGGAGCGAAACTGCGGCTTAAAGCTACCATGTAAATTTATGCAAAATTCTAAATTATAAAGTACGAACTCATCGAGAAACATAACAAAGTTATTCATTCACTGAGTATAATACTTTCCCATGAATCATGGTACTATCACCCCCGCTGTCCCACGCCGGCCCAGTGCAAAGTAATAATAACATAACCCTCCACATTAGCACACTGAACTGTCACCCCGCGCCCGTGGGAACAGGGTAGTTGTTCATTCCATTTAATTGTGCACCTGACCGACATACGCGAGGTGGCGTGATGCATAGCTATTAAACGACATATTACCGTTTTATCGCATTTGATCGCTTCGAGTGGGTAGGTAATTGATATGGTTAGGGATATCCCGTTATCATTTTTCGTATTTGTGAGTATAGCCACAGATATTATGATTAGTAGATGTAATGTATACTGGCACTTCAGATATTGTATATTACTTTGAGGTGTGTGAAAGTTATTATACATATAGTAAATACAAGCTAAAGGCGAAAACTTGAAAAAAAAATAACCAATCAAAAAACCCGGTGAGAATCGGCTTCAGCTTAGATGTCATGGGATACTATGGGTCATAATATCACCAGTTACTACATCAGTCGTCTCTACATCGAATCGTTTCATCGACAGGTAACTGTAGCGAGCGAGAGTACCTACGCCATATCGATGTCCGTGTGGTTTCCATATACCTATATAATGAAACTACAAATTCATTATTATTAATATACTAGCAGAAACCCGCGTCTTAGTCAACGTGGAATTACTTTCCCGTGATAAAGTTTGTATTCGTGGAGTTCGTGGTTTAATTCACAAGATTGTGTATTTCTAAACAGATAAATAGATGTTATACGCTAAAATCTTATCGTTATCTACCTATATATTTAGACGAGCTCCGTGGTCGAATGGTTAGCAATGGACACTTTGACTCCGAGGTCGCGGGTTCGATTCCCGCAACAAGACAAATATTTGTGTGCATGAACAAGTCTGATTGTCTTGGTCTGGTATTTGCTATGTATTACACATATGTATGTATTGACAAACAAAAAATTAAGTAAGCAAAGCTTGTACTACGAGTTAGTACCCGTTAAATCATACTTAAATATTATTTTTACGAGTACTAACCCGTAGTACAAGCTTTGCTTAGTTTGAGACTATGTGGGGTGTGTAATTTGTCCAGGAATATTTATTTATTATTATTTATATTCGGGTATCATTTAAGTTATCGCCAATTTAATTAGTTTTGTGTTTCTTAACTAATAGGGTTTGCCCCCAAAATAATAGATTTGTCACCAAAATGTAGTCACCAAACAATATAAAATCGATTTCACAATAAATCACCTAAAATCATGGAGATATAGGGTCTAGTACCAAATAAATGTTTTTGTATGTATTATATTGTCAATTATTAATAATTAAGCTTACTTGGCACCACATCATTCATCATGTAGGTTGACGGAGCTCCGCGAAGCGGAGCTCCTTTTTCCGATGACAGGACTCAAGAAAACAATAACCTAACCAAAAATCAACTCAAATCTAACCTAAACATGATTTATTACATTGACCAAGTATTGGTAAGACTCGTCAGTGAATATGACGCCAATTTGACTTCGCCCCTATTAGCCATTTTTTCATTAAATTAAGGAGCTGATCTATTTATTTGGTGACAGATTATACTATTATTTAGATGATCAAACGAATTAAATGATACTAATAATTTGTTAAGCTGATGATTTATATTTAGAGACAGTTTTGATTAAAATGATGACTAATATTTCTTGGGGATAGATAATATTATTATAATAGGGTATTGCAGATTAGTGACACATCTAAACTTAGGGGACAGAAAATATTGTTCCCTTTATATTCTTCAATCATGGCTTCTGCCAGATGATACCTGAAAGTGTCATAGGTACATAGATAGGTACAACGTTATTGAATGCGTATTACGCAGGTACTAATTGTCACTCTGGCATTTAAAGTACTCGTTAATTAAATGGATAGTTAACCTCCATACTGTCACGGCATTCTATCAGCGCGTAATGTTGCTTTACACGTAACTTTGTTTACTTTCCTCATAACTAAGTATAATTGTATTGATGGTATTGACACTGTATGTGGGAATTAGTTTTTTTAATCGGTTGGTTATAACTTGTAATCGTTTTAATAATAAATTTAGTAGGTATATGAGCCTATAGACTACGGTAGCTTAGATCAGGCGGGCTGTATGCTTGTTTAACAAGGGGTAGTATGAAAAAGATGGGGTGTGCTTGTGTCATCGATACGGCCGTGTGTTCTACGTGATTACGTTACATGCACTAAACTAAAATAAAACTATCTCAAAAGTGAACTAAGATTATCTCAAAATGACAGCGCTTCCTCGTCCCCTGCACGCGATGTTCCATGGTCGTAAATTCTTTGATCCTTCATCTATCCAGCGGTGTAATTGAATTTTGGATGGAGATGATAGATATGTTATCATTCGTACCCGATTTTGTTATCATTCGTTTTTAGGGTTCCGTACCCAAAGGGTACAAAGGCAACCCTATTACTAAGGCTTCGCTGTTCGTCCGTCCGTCCGTCTGTCACCAGGCTGTATCTCATGAACCGTGATAGTTAGACAGTTGAAATTTTCACAGATGATTTCTGTTGCCGCTATAACAACAAAAACTAAAAAAACAGAATAAAATAAATATGTAAGGGGGGCTCCCATACAACAAACGTGATTTTTTTTTTGCTCGTTTTCGCTCGCAGTTGATAACGGCAATAGGTAGACGCTTGAAATACTCACCTAATATTCACTTTAAAAATAAGTAATTAAATAAAAATAAAACAAATATTTTAGGGGGGCTCCCATACAACAAACGTGTTTTTTTTTTGCCGTTTTTATAGACAATGGTACGGAACCCTTCGTGCGCGAGTCCGACTCGCACTTGGCCGGTTTTTTTTTTGAATTGCCTTCCTTATGGAAGCAATTTTAAAGACGTATTCTTGTCATTAATATATCTCACAAGTAAGCCATCGTTCAACATAATATATAATATGACATTAATAAACAAAACAACACGTATGTAACAAATTCGAGCACTAATTCTGTCATAATAAGTACCTTATGACAGAATTAGTGCTCGAATTTGTTACAAAACAATTATCACAGCGTTTTCGAAGTATCAGGTTAATTGGGGTTATCTAAGAGTAGGCTCGTGTCTGCTGGCCACCTAAATAGTATCTATGTTCAATATCTATCAGTAATATGATATTCCGTTCAATGAACTAACGAATGTATCGGCATTTTATATGGTGACTCTGCAGTGGTCGCGTGGTTAAAAGTATAGTATCACAGTATAAGTACTACAGTATGGCCACTCCCTGCCCCTCTCTGGTATCGACTTCACCTCCCCTGTGAGACGAATCTGGAACAGTTTGTATGGCGCCGCACGCACACACGTTAATTTTCGCTCTGTACAGACGTCATTGTTTATGTAATAGTGAGCGACGCGACATTTGTATAGAGTGACCGGGGTGTGATAGTATAGTAAAAAGTTTATTGTACAATAAAAAAACATAAATATGTACCTAATTACAAAGATTAAAAAAAGGAACTTAATTGTACAATGGGGGACTTATCCCATTAGGGATTTATTCCAATCAACCATAGAAAACCTGAAAGGATATATGAATTACTAGCGGCCCGACCACGCTTCGCTGTGGCTCAATCTTTTCGTTTCCATCCATTTCCTTAGAGATGGCGCTGTATGTGAAAAAAGATTTTCCCGCTTTTCTTTTCAAATTTTTCCAGAATTTTCTTTGCTATAAACCTCACGGAGCCCGAGACCTTTCCAACGAATGCAAAACCGTGGAAATCGGTTCGTGCTGCGTCAGGAAGGAAAACCCGACTTATTTTTATATAGTAGATTTAATTTGGCGATATCTTAGTAGGAACTCATTGTGGGTATATATGTAGGTATGGGTTTATTTATTTCGAGCTCCTCCGTGCTTCGGAGGGCACGTTAAGTCGTCGGTCCCGGCTGTTGTCATTAGATGGCAGTCGTTAAGCCAAGTCAGTGGCCTTTAGGCGGCTTGAAAATATTGGCCTCCGCCAACCCGCAGTTGAGCAGCGTGGTGGAGTAAGCTCTAAACCCCTTCGCTTGAGGGGAGACCCGTATCCCAACAGTGGGATGATTATGGGTTGATGCCGAAGTAATACTCCTATCCCAAGCGTCTAAGCTTGCATCTAAGCTACGCTAGGCACTTGACTTCAAACGGGTTTATCATCATTATCAGCCTGTAGCTACCCACTGCTGGGTATAAGGCCTTTCCCAAACTTTCCACCATATGCGATCCTCCACTTTCCGCATCCAACCGCGACCGCCACTTTTTTTTGAAGTCGTCGGTCCATTTAGAGCAGTGAATCCCAACCAGTGGTCCGAGGTATTATACAATATACTCAAATCTCGAGCTAAAGAATAATGGATTTATATGGCAGTTGGGGACTTCACGCAACAAAAACCTCGTAGTGGTCCGCGAACAAAAAAACGTTGGGAACCACTGATCTAAAGTATGTCCATCTATTTGTCATGTGGTATAAATATCACACATACTGTTTTTTAACTTAGCACTTGCACATGGCCAATTATCTGAATTTCAGGGTTGCCAAACCGAAACCCATTAAAACCCAGTATCGTGATATGATAAGCACATACTAAATATTATGTTCCGTATTGACAGCAAACACTAATAACAATGTTTATATGTCATATCCTACCATCCTACTAATGTAATAAAATTTATGAGTTTGTGAGGATGTGAGGATTTATGAATAAAAATAATTTTATTTTGACATTCAATTCGTTTATTATATTAAATTACATATTAAATTAGCACTGAGTTTTGTACCAATTTTAATCCATTCTAATATTAAAAATTATGTAATTATGATTTGGTTATATAATGGATTTTAATTATATGAAATAAAGTATTTTAATTTTATTTTTATTGTATTGATCGAGATTGGATAAACGACTGAAAAGATTTGATTGACATTTAGCATAGTTATAGATTAACAAATAGCCTACTTTATATCTAGGTACTGAGTTCACACCGAGCAAAGTCGCATGTAGGTGCTAGTATTTTAAATGGAAATCCTCCAGTAGGATCTTCTAACTGTGTAAACGAGATAAGCTCAAACTTTACTGAAAGATTTTGCATACGGATTTCACCAATGGAAGGAGTGGTTCATGAGGAAGGTATATAATTCATTAAAATTTTGGGTAAATTGGCTGAAAAATTACGATAAATCTGGAAGATGTCGGAAAAATCATGCTGATTTTGAGGAGGATGATATACTGGCGCGCGCAGTATACACCAATATTTCTTGAATCCTTCGATCTTTAGTGTATTATTATTTATATATATTTGTCCTAGTTTGAGGGGCTTCAACTGTAGTCCAAGGTAAAAAAAAAATTAATCACTACTCCATGCTGCGCATAATCGTCTTATCACAGGATAAAAAATAGTACTAGTACTAAAGAACACTGATGACATGTCCGGGTTTTAAGATTCAAAATGCGGAGTTTTCACGCATCTTGTACTGGTTGTTAGCATGTAGAGTTGGCAACCCTACGTGTGTATCATATACCGATAGCACCGATAGGTACTACTTGTTTGCCTTTATTAATTAACTTTATAGTATTAACACAGTATAAGTAATAGTACGTATTAGCACAGTATAATTGATAGTACTACGTACAGTATGGCCACAGCATAGTGATACAACCAGTACTTTGACTTCATACTAGCGCCCAAATCGGCGCACGCACACAGCCAAGCGTCATTACACGACCGCTGTGTGTGTAATGACGCTTGGCTGTGTGCGTGCGCCGATATGGGCGCTAGTATGAAGTCATAGTACTGGTTGTATCACTATGCTGTGGTATGGCCATTACCTGCCGCTCTCTCTCGTGTCGACATCACCTCCCCTCTGAGACAAATTTAGAACAGATCGTGCGGCGCCGTACGCACACACGTTTATTCACGCTCTACACAGACATTGTTTATATAGTAGTAAACGACGTGAAATTTGTATGGAGTAGCCGGGGTGTGGTATTAGCTAAGCGTATTATGAAACATATGACTAAAAATACAACTTACACATAAAATAATCGAATTATTGTTTAGGCGAAAAAAGACACAGGCAAAAGTCGTCTCAAAAAAATATACACTGTTAAATAAAACTGCAAACTATTATCAAACATCTAATTACTTGGCCTCACATATACATTGTCAAGTTATGCAAACATTGCATTTAGTACATACATTACATAAACAGAGATCACAGTATAATCGAAGGCTACGACCTCATTGTTGTTTTAGCGCCCAATTATTAGCGACATTCTTTATTGGCCCCAATGATTGGCCTAATAACCGGACCATTGACACTCCTGACATATCAGGACATATAGATAAGTGGGTGCGGAATGCTTGCATCGTTATTTTAATATACGTTATTGCACTCCATATTGTGAAACTAGGTTTTGCGACTTTGCGGTGAAAATATATATTCCCTTATTATGTATCCTATTTGACGAGCTCGGTGGTCGAATGGTTAGCAATGGCCACTTTGACTCCGAGGTCACGGGTTCGATTCCCGCGCACATGAGAAACTTTTGTGTGCATGAACATGTCTGTTTGTCTTGGTCTGGGTGTTTTCTATGTAAGTATTATAAGTATGTATTTACAAAAAAAAATGTATTTAAGTACCTACATTTATCAGTTGTCTAGTACCTATGCCCATAACACAAGCTTTTCGCTTAGTTTGGGACTAGATTGCGCTGTGTAAATTTGCCCAGAAAATTATGTTTGGGGATTGGGGACAACTCTATATTGACGTTTATTTGGCTACCGATTTTCAATACCTAGGATTATATATAAAGTATTATAATAATAATACTTTATTTTTTAACAAACTTATTATATACAATTAAACATTGAACGATGACATCTGCAGTAGTACAGAACTGTGCCCCAGATACCAACGCTCTCCTCCGAATACAATTCAAACACAAAAGTCTATAACATACTATTGTAACAAAATTTATTATAAAACATAAGGATACCTACATAATCTTCTTTGTGTAGGAGGATTGAGAAGAATACAAACATACAGTTATTATAAAACAATATACTTACATTGCAGTGACTCTTTGCACTAACCCCATCGCCACCTAATCCAAATGTTTACATACAAAAGCTCAGTGTGAAGGAGGATCTGACTAGGTTTTATCTATACACTTAGAATATCCTGACCCTTTTTAACCGATTCCAAAAAAGGAGGAGGTTCTCAATTCACCTGTATATATATTTTCTTTTATGTGTTTTACTTAATTACTCCGTGATTAACCGATTTGAAAAAAAACTTTTTTTTATTTGAAAGAGTTTATTTCCAGATTGGTCCCATATTTTTTTCATAAGTCTGGAGTCGGTTTTTTCTTTGTTACAATTATTCGTAAAATAGTTGAAATGATAGAGTCTAGCCGTAATTTTGCAACAAAATTTCGGCAATGTATTTTAATAAAATTACATTACACAAGTGTAGCGACACTTAAGTACTTTATTCTGACCTCTATGTCTGATAATTAGACATACGCATGGTTCGTACAATGGGACCAACATAGAACAAAGCTCACACAATGGAACCGGCGGAACCTAGGTAACCAAACAATCGAGAGTAGGGTCACAGTATTACTAAAACTGTGGTAGGGTGATACCGACGTCACTGCGTACCACCTCACGTGTGCCACCCGCCCGAGGTCTCGCCCCGTGCCCTAAGCAACAGGTCTTCATGACCTCCACTAGTTTTAATGGCCTCACCTTGAGTAAAACTTGACACCCGCTTTATAATGCTTTTTCTGCATGCAATATATTCGGCACTAATGTAATTTGTTCGATGATTATACGATCAGTCTTTCAGCTTTATTGATTATCAATGGCGGATTTACCTTAAGGCCAACTAGGCCCGGGCCTAGGGCGGCCAAATGTTAGGGGCGGGCAGCCGCAGCAGGGTATTACCGAAAGGAAATTCTTAGAAATTACAGTCTGCCATGGCGGTTTTGCGCAGAAGAAATATATAAATAGGTACGAAGCTGATAAATAAGAACCAATATACTATATAATAAGGAATAATAAGAACCAAGATACGGCCTAAGGCGGGCACGATACGAGCTAGGGCGGCGAAGACACGGCCTAGGGCGGCCGACACTACAAATCCGCATCTGAGCATAATAACGTTCAAACTTTCGCGTTGCATGATTCAAATTATAATAACCACGGGACGGGAACCAGAAGGCCAATTCTCGTGATTTTTCTACGAACGCAGATTGAAAGTTGACCGAATCGAGATTGAATTGTGAACTGACTAAAATTATATACTTGATTTCATCAATTCATTAATATCAATTCTTGTTGTTGGCAAAGTAACATTCTTAGTTTGTTTAATTTTCACTCATATTTCGATATAATCACGCTTAAATTTAATTTTGAAGTTACATATTGTATTACGAGAATACCAAATGTAATAGATCGAGACTGGATCGAAACTTAATTTTGACTATATTTTAATTACGAGAATTGCCCCTCTGGTCGAAACATCAGGCAATAATAAAGGTATGTAAAACTACCTTACATGCATGATCGCGTTAATTCCCGTGGTTATTATAATTTCAGTCTTTCAGCAGTCTAAATACGACGTGCGCGTACAGAAAGAAAACGTTGCCATAACATAGCTGGCAAACGATCGGTTACCATTAGTGTTGCTTATCTGTGGGCGGTTATGATTACTTACCTTTAGGTGACCCCAAGGTGACCCGTTTGCTTTTTTGCTCGAGTTTAGAGCGTACTTTGCCACCGTTTGTAGGTGCCATTGTTTTCAAGTCCACCAAAGGCCGCGCTCTTCGCTTAACGACTGTCATAATGGCAACTTATTTGCCTAGTGTACCCATAGATAGACTACATTCGACGTTGCTTGACTTCCTTGTCCCTAAATTAGAAGATAGAGATTTTTTCCTAAACTAAAATATAATAACTTTGTTGCAGGCCTTCAAGCTGTTCAAGAGGAATAAGAACCGCAAAACCTCACGAAATCGCATATCCCCGGCGCTGGTCCGCTCCCCTTCCTACAGCGGCACCGTGGACGCTCGCTCCGAAATCGACCTGCAACGATTCTGCGCCTGCCGGGCTTCCATGCCGCCCCTCCGCATCAACAACGATTCGTGCGAGAACACCTCCTACAATAGCAGCTACAATAGCTACAGCTCTAGGAACGACAGCCTCGAAAATGATTCCAACTTCGATGGCGCAAGATCTGATTCCGCTTACGATTCTGCTAGAAGCAGCCCATCGAACCTTAGAGCACCAGTCTGCTACGCAACAGTAACTTACTTTAACGTAAACGACAGTGAAGACAGTAGTAGCATTCGTACTGAATTCACTTTATTAGACTGTGACTTGGACATGGATGATGAGGACGAGGACGCTGATGAAGACGAGCGGACGCAAAACATTATAAACGAAAGCATTGAGCTGGTTAGTTCGTTATGAACAGCGTAAAGACTTTTTGTTACAAGTTGTGAGACTGAGATTTTGGGTTGCGCTAAATATTACGAATAAAATTGTACGCATAGGCAGAGAATAAGATATAGTAGAACCCAAATTGAAATCACTGTCTAAACAATAGATTTATTTATATTGTTCTTACCAATACTGTGCGAATAATATAAATATTTTTACCTATAACTGTTTGTCGCACTAATAACATATTGCACGTAATGTGTACTAGTTTTTAAATTTCTGTATGATATAACCAAAATAAATAAATAAAAAACGTTTGCCGAGTCAACTAGTATACAGGGGGTCCCACGGCCATGCCACATGGAGGGAAAGTATATTAAATGCTGAAGATAGAATATTTTACTGAAAGAAGACATCATTTTATTTCTAATAATAAGTAGAACTGCATTCATAGATTTTTTGAAAATCGCCTGCCTCAATCGGGAATCGAACTCGTGAAATGTGAAAAAAAAAACACACTTGTATTTTTGTTATATCCTTCGACAGAGTTAATCATAAGGATTGTTTTTTCCTAAATAACATAACATCTTAAGTGAAAAAATCTATGAATGCAGTTCTTCTTATTGTTAAAAATAAAATGATGTCTTCTTTCAGTAAAATAATCTATCTTCAATATTTAATATACTTTCCCTCCATGTGGCATGGCCGTGGGACGCCCTGTATATATACATAGTATAATAATCATATAACAAATAAAATAATATAAAATCTAAGTCTTAAAGTTGTCCATATAGGTCTCTGGATCCGAGTCTAATGTTCGTTCGTAATATTTGGCGGCAATTCCATTTATGCTTGTACCAAAGTATATGTGATAAGCGTATTTATATGAAGATTTAGTTGTTTACGTTTGTTGATCTCAAATGTGTAAATTTTATGAGTGGTTAACGTCAATGGAACCACTAACATTCGGTTCTGTGACGTGTGAGTGTGTATACTATATCTGCGCTTCTGTAAAACTATTATTGTGTAATATTTTTTTGGTATATATCCCGACTGAGGAAGTGCCTCCATTAAGGTCGCGTTTAAATAACAATTTCGTACAGGTCTAAAGGGTCGATAAAGGAAAAAGTTCTTATATAGGACAATAGGCGAGACGACAATGATAAAAAAATATTAAAAATACTTATGAGTGTCATAAAATATACAAAACTAGAACGATCTGCGATGTTGAAATTTTAATAACTTATGTCCGACTTGTTATAAGATCGATCAAAGTGTAGTGGGAAAGTCCAATTTTAAAGAATGACATTATAAAAAAAAAATATTAACTTTCGAAAAACAATCAAAAATACTATAACTTTTGTTATGGCACTAGCTACATAAACGCAGTATTTCACATAGCTGTCGTACAAATTTTTGTTTTAACGTATACAAAATACATAAGTGTGACGTCATAATTCAGTAGCCTTTTGTATGGAGCGTTTTCGGGAAAGTCCAAAATTGTGATTTTCAAGTTATCATATCTCGAAAAGTTTTTATGCTATCGAAGTAATTCTTTCACCTATAGTAATATTATTGTGACGACCTTACATAACAAATCGAAAGAAAAAATTGTCGTCTAGCCTATTGCGAGGATTCCGGCGCGCGAGCGTCACTTTATGTTATAAGCGTCTAAGTCGCCGATAATAATAGGCCACGGTCACCGCTTCACCTCAGGCGCGCTGTATGCTTGTCAGCTACCAAGTAATGTTTATATTTTTAATATAACTAATAATTTGTTTACGTCATTCTGTATTTACATATGAAATCCATCGTCTACGTCTTTTTTTTTAAATTAATTACGTTACGCGTTATTGCTGATTTGGTTTATTTTGTAAATAAATTATTTTTTATTATACCTATTTGTAAAATTTATAATAAGATAGAATATACAGAGGCGCAGTAGTCAATACGTGTTTATTAAATATAATTTAATATTATATGTATATACTTACTACATTGACGTAGTCAAGTTTTAATTTAGGTCTAACGCACGCGTAATAAATGATATTTTAATTGTTAAACATAAGTAGGGATAATAATAAAATATGAAACTTTCGATGGAATACTGTGTTTTATTGTTTTATTTTGCCTGAACAGGAACTTTAACACTAGAGTGCACGCGCGCTCTACTATGGTAGATCGTACTTACTCATCTGCGTGTCACTCTTTCATTTCTTGACGTTTCCCCTCGCGCCCCTAGATAAGCCTCGACAACAAAATTATGCAACAGGTTAGTAGCGCGCCTAGTGATAGCGCGGGCGCACACGACCATAATTACCCACCAAAATGAGCATTCTACTATAGTAGTACGTGCGAGTATCGGTGTAACAAAAGTTAACGTAAGTAAATAAATTATTTAACGAACCAATAAGCAATTTATAATAGTAATATCATATTGTTACTGTAGTTTTGTGGTTGAGGTGTATACAGTAAGCTATTAACAATATATTTTATTGATTATTTAGTAACTTTTGTCGCTCTGATGCAGTAAAAACTTGCTAAAATATGGATTCAGTTATGGAAAGAACCGTTTTGGGATGGCATGAAGAAGAGGATGATGATGGTGACGATGTTCTTCCGAGTGAGTCAGATGATGGAGAACATGAAGTAGCGCCCATACCGATGGAACAAGTAGGATTTGATCACTCACATTATTCTTCCGAAGATGACATACCTCTTTCTGAACTTCCATCAAATAATCAGAGCAGAAATGTTTACGTGTCTACGAATGGAACGAGGTGAAGTAAAACATGTCCTCCAGAAACTCAGGTAAGACGTCAAAATATTAGGTTACGATACGATCTCCAGGTCCAAAGGGTAACGCAAGAAATGCTGAAACACCTGCATCTTGCTTCGAGTTATTTTTTGATGAAAAGTTTCTGGATACCGTGGTTTCTTGTACAAATATTTGCATCGATAAAATCAAGAACAGATTCCAAAGAGAAAGGGATGCGAAACAGACAGATTTGATAGAAATAAGAGTGTTGATTGGCCTGTTATTAGCTATAGGATATAGGATAGGATAGGAGTGTCACATTCTGGTCGGCGTAATGGGAAGAGCACCACTTTTTTGTGGACCGAAATCATCCACAAAAAAGTGGTGCAAACGTTGTGCCAGATGGATCTGCTCCGATCACCAAGCTGTCCCGTGTATTGAATGTGAGGATGATTAGAAAAAAACTCTAAATATTTTATACATTGCTAATATATAACGTTGCTTATTATTACTTGCCGAAAATGTTGATTTTTATAGACTGTTCTAAAAATGTTCCTAACGTAGTATTTAAGTATTCAAATTGTTACTTTTCTCTATTATGGTACTTATAATAAACCAATATATTAATTAATCCACTTATTTAATTTGAAAATCTTCCTGTTCAAAAGTAAAAGTAAGTTTCTTTTTCTACTCTGGTAGAGCACGCGAGCAAACATGTAAAAAAAGGGGGCGCGTGCGCTGTAGTGTTAATACCAGAAAATTTGCAAGGCGGTTTGTTCGTAAGGCAAGGAGTATCAAATCAATCAAGTAATGGTCTTCACAAAAAAATACTACACATTGTTCAAAATAAAAATAATTGCTCTAAAAATTATAGATGTGGCACAAGTATCAAAAACATAAAGTTAATGAAATGAAATGAAATTGTTTATTGGCGCATATACAGTCATTTATATAAATATCAGGCCAAGGCAGTATATTGTTTGGCAACTGTACATTGCCTTAAAAATGTAGGCATGCAAAATATTGAAGTACATTAAAATATGGTAGGTACAATAAAATCATAATATAGAAATGTCAGTTTTTTTAACATTCGAATTATCCTTATAATAAGTATCTATCCATTCCGATCACATAATAAAAGATTTGATAATAAAATAAATTCAATTAAAATATTGGTGATTGTTAATTATTTATTTTGAATATCAAGTTTACATTTTTAATATTTCTCTGGTCAGTTAAAAACTAGATATTAAATAGAAACTAGATACCTACCTACACAATTAAAATAAAAAATAATAATGATGATGATAATAAATGTCAGATTTTTACACCGCTTTTACTTTGAATAAGTATACCGCTATTAATATATACCGCCGAAATATATATAGAGAGATACAGCGCAGCGCATTTATAAATTTATTTAGGACTTTAGGGGTGTAAGTGGTTCGTCAACATCATTGAATCGTAACCAACTTCACCTGCCCGCGGTGCACCCTGCTGACTGACAAACGAACCTCTGGCGAAAAGAGAAGGAGGGAGCGTAATTGTAAGCAACCCGACTGGGGAATGTAGACAAGCATACGGCACGCCTGATGTGAAGCGGTTACCGTAGCCATATTAACACTCGCAACATCAAATATTGCTCGCGCACTGCCACCCCCGCTGCCAACGCAGCATCTCCTTCCTTTCTGGTGACCTTACTCACTCGCAGGAACATAACAACCCTCAAGGGAATTTTTATTTGGTTGCGGTTTTCTGTGAGGTGGAGGTACAGTCCTCAGGTCGGGTAGCTTACAATTACGCTCCCTACCTCTCTTTTCGCCAGAGAGAGCTTTGTTTGTCAGTGAGCAGGGTGCACCGCGTGCAGTTGAAGTTGGCTTTGGATCAAAGATGTTGATAAACCACTTACACCCCTAAATGCTAAATGCAGTCTATGATCACTCGCATACCAAACTAGAACACAAAAGGGGTTTTGATAGCGTCAGCAACGCGTGAGTGATGCCACTCACGCATTGCTGACGCTATCAAAACCCCTATATATATGTCTTTCTGATAACCTTCCTTTATAACCCATTCTAAGTAAAGTTCAAATTCCGAGAAAAACTATAAAGATTTTTTTTTCGAAATTTGAACTTTTTTTAAACCAAGTAGAATAAGCCTTGGTTAGTACGTAAATCAATAAAATATATACCTAAGATACTACATTATTTGCTCGAGTTATATACCACTATGACCCCACAATAGGCCTGTGACAAGGTATCAATTAATTACCAGTTACCATGACACTGCAAACACCTGCGTTTACAACGGACAGGTTTACAATAAAAGAGTAATTTGATTAGGCAATTTAGTAATTCTTTTAAAGTTCAAAGTCAAGGCCGCACCATAGGTAACATAAGAGGCGCGGAACTCCCCAGGGAAATCTTGTTACTACGTTGTTACTACCAATCTGGCAGACTGTGCGATTGTGGCGCCGTAGTGCGATATCAAACTATAGACTTTGTGTTCAGTAAGTTATTTACTACGTGTTCACGAATCAACAATGTACTTTATTGCTCTCAGTGGCAGGTTTAGGACCATCAATCATGGTATATTCGAGTACAATTTAGACCATCACGGTTATTTCCAAACAAGCGAAAACCTTGCAGGTGAAACTGATTTTACCCAAGAAACAATATAAATAAATAAATATTCCTGGACATGCTACATAGCGCCATCACATGCAAACATACATAGAAAACACCCAGACCGTGACAAATTCGTGCACAGAAATATTTGCCTTGAGCGGGGATCGAACCGCGACCTCGGAGTGGACATTGCTAGCACCGGGCTCGTCCAATTTGCAATTGCAAAATTTAGCATTCGAGCACCGGGCTCGTCCAAAATATGTAAGTATCAAAGATTGAAAGATTGGTGGACGTAACTGGGGATCCAAGATCTGGCATGGCACATTCCTCGCTCAAAGGATCAGTTTAGCCATCCAGCGAGGTAATACTGCTAGCATCATAGCAATGATGCACATCGGCCAAACTTTTTACATTTATTTTAGTTTAGTTTAATTTTAGTATTACATATTTAGTTTTAGGTAATTTAGTTTTATAATTGTATTTTATGAATTATTATATCTGTATTTAAAAACTATATGTCAAATAAATAGACGATGAATTAAAAAAGTACCTATACTTACAATAATATGAAGGTATACATTGGTTTTACAATTAGACCCTGTAATGCTGAATAGATCCAACCGACAATATATGCCAAATTGAGAGCGAGAAACTTCAAATCGAGTTTATTCGCAACGATTATTCGAAAGAGTATTTCGCAACAGATTCTAGCAGTTTTATGACATATGCTTCCCAACTTATACTGCGTGATATTATATGCCTATTAAAAGTTAACTTTTAAGTACACGTAACGTATCTTAAAAGTAACAAAATGTCGGTTGGATTTATTCTACATAACAGGATTCAATTATAAAATGGATACTATCTAAGATGTTTTTATCTATAGACACGTTCTACCTGCCTCCATTGTGGCTAGAAGCTGTGCCGCGCCATATAACCTCGCGTCAAGAATTTACAATTATTGAAAATTTGTAGACAAATGCCTTCCTGTGCGTTCACATTCTTTCCTTTCTTTGCGCACTGCATGTATAAATGCGTATTAAGTAAGCGTTTTGTAGTCAGTTTTTACAGCGTTGATGTTCACTTATTGTCCGTATATACAATGTGTTAAATGTCGTAAGTTATTACACTTTTAGTTTTTGAATTTCTTACAAAAAGTATATGAAACTTTTTCTGTATACATTTCATAAAATATCTGCATGGGATGCGGGTCTCCTAGGGAATTAGAGCGCAGTTACTCCATCACGCTGCTTAACACCTAAACTTTTTTTAACAGGACGGGAGCCCACTACACAGTCTCCCCACTGTGTCTACTGTGTAACCAGGATTAACCAAAAAGGTAAATTGAATAAAAAGGTATTATTGAACACTGAAACCTATTGCAAGAAATTAGTAGGTCAAATTTCAAAAGCTTATTAAGCTTTTAGAATCTGACCTCCACTTGCCAGTTAAAATAAAAGTTAAATGACAATATTTATTTGTAAATTCATTTGTTAGCCGAATGATTGTTGTTGAAATTTGGTACTTGTACATGTGGGCGACTTCATAACTTAGATATTGTTGCGTGGGTGTCAATGAATAAAATCTATGAATTCTGTAAGTTACAAATATTGGTAATACGTTAATAACTATAAGACCATAACTCAAATATACAATTACAATAAGATCAACCCTCGTCTTTCTAAGAATATAATAGAAAAGGGTTGAAATGAGTAAATATTAGTTAACGTAGAAGGTACCTCAAGAAATGCCAAAGATGTTACAAGAGCTACTAAGGTTTTTTCCTGTGAAATTAAGGGAACTGTGGACCGAGGACAAGAAAATGGCAGGCCGATGAAATTGAAGACACATGAGATTTTGTTATTTTGTTATTATACGTGAAAGAACCTCGATGTCATTCATCAACCAATCGCGTTTCTCATTTTGTCTCCATGTATCTTTGAAATTTAGTTCTTTCGATGTACATTTCCGAAAAAAAAAAACACAAGCGACGTAAACCGCAATGATTGAGGACTGTAAAGGAAACCCGTTTGGCCGACACACAATGTGATGGACCACGCTTTGTCAGCGAACAACCCTTTAAAAGCAAAGGAAATGAAAATTGTTAACAATTGCAAATTGTACCGATTCTTTACTTCACGTTTTTATTTTTTTCTAGGAAACAATAATGCCCGCTTGAGGTAAAATGGCGACTGTAAGTTGCAAACGCAATATGTACACAATAATTCTTCTTGCTGACTTCGTTCACAGGAACGGACTAGACGTGGGGTTAAGTGTTCTTTATTTTTAATGAGTTAAAAGTTAATGCTAAAAGAAATAACATGTTATCATCATCAGGTCATTTTAGTCTCCACTACAGGAGCACGACCCTCTCTCGTCCGTCCCAGACAGGAGGATTTGGCCTACACTCCCCACGCTGGCCAGACCAGGGTTGGGGAGGCTAACATGTTAAGGAAGCTGTTAATTATCAAAATATGTTATTTATTTCAGATACCTTCATTTCGTTGTGTTGTCTGTTAACTTTCCATCAAAAATAGTTAATTTTAACCGTATTAACGCAATGTTAAAATAAACAAATAGTTGCTGATCTCCATCGGCGGTGCGATTACTTTCCATCAGGTGACCCACATGCTCCTTTGCCTTTGAAATAAAAAAAATCACGACTGGGCCACATAGTCCCAATTTTATATGTGAATTTTTTTAATCGACTTCAAAAAAGGAGGAGGTTCTCAATTCGACTGATTTTTTTTTGTATTATTATTTGATACTTCTCGAATTGTGAACCGATTTTCAAAATTCCTTTTTATTTGAAAGGGTATGATTGCAAGGCGGTCCCATATTCACCAAGTCAGGATCTGATGATGGGATCCCAGAGAAATCAAGGGAAACTCTTAAATTTTATAAGCACGTATGGTCAAATTTTTTATTTTTTATTTGAAAGGGTATGATTGCGAGGTGGTCCCATATTCACCAAGTCAGGGTCAGGTGATGGGATCCCAGAAAAATCAATGGAACCCCTTAAATTTGCCCTGTTGCCAGCTGAAGTCGGTTTTTATTTTTTCTTAAAAATCATTATTTTCGAAAGTATTAATATTATTTTTTAGTCTACCAGCATATCTAAAGTGACCATCCGAGAACAAGAAATGCCGAATCTTACTGAAGTTGTTCTTTAGGACCAATAATATCAATCCGTAATCGCAAAATATAGAGAGCTGTTTGTGCACAAAATACTGCTAAATATAGGCCTCCTCCTACACTCCCTAGAGTCGATTATTTATTGATGAAAGTAGAAAAATAACATTTCCTCAGGTCCGGTAGGGTTCGGTACATTTATTTGTAGCAGGCAAGATGATTAATTAAATTGGAAGATATTTATGTGCTCGTAAGGTCTTTTTTATCAGATGATTACTTAGTTAATAATTTCTAAAGATACTCTTATAAGTGAATAATAACAACATCCTTTTTTTATTCCCTGTGTTCTTAGAGGGATCTTCACGTCGCGTTTCTGGAACGCGCTGCCTGAATCGCTTAGAAGTATTTCAAACAAATTTAATTTTAAAAAGAAAATCTACTTACCTTTTAGATGGTTTAATAAAGTAATGATCATCATCTTCCTATGTCGATGTATGTGTATGTATGTTTATTATTTTGATATGATAAAATATGTATGTTTAATTTATATGTAGGTACGTTTATTTTAAATAGAATTTAATAGAATAGAATATTCTTTTACTTGAATAGTTATAATCTCTATTTTTGAGATGTTATTTTCTTTCATTTACTTAGAACCGCTGAAATTCATGAATTTCTGCTTTTCCCTAAGGTTCACTGGTAGAGAATGCTTTTAGCGTTAAGTCCGCCTTTTGTACCCTTATGTAATTTTGTGGTCAATAAAGTTTAAATAAATAAAAAAAAAAGATTATGTTTTAAAAATGTTGTATGTCTATTTATATTTTTATGTTGGCCAATTATTTATAATGTATGCACGTATTTATATGCGAAATGATAACGTTTTGGCTCTATTATTCCTTGTTGTTGAAATGTCATTCTAAGACAGCCAGTTAGATAAAAAAAAAACCGGCCAAGTGCGAGTCGGACTCGCGCATGAAGGGTTCCGTACCATTATTTATAAAAACGGCAAAAAAAAATCATTTCAAAAAATATCAAGCAAAAAAAAATAACACGTTTGTTGTATGGGAGCCCTCTTAAATATTTATTTAATTCTGTTTTTTAGTACTTTTATTTGTTGTTATAGCGGCAATAGAAATACATCATCTGTGAAAATTTCAACTGTCTAACTGTCACGGTTTATGAAATACAGCCCGGTGACAGACGGACCGACGGACGGACAACGTACCCTATACCTAACGGCTAGTGCGCCCCGTGCGCCAACCTTCCGGTTATATCCCAGCATCGCGAGTCTCTCGTCCAGTAAACCAACCAGACGAGAGGACCTTTACCTGCACCGACGGACGGACAGCGGTGTCTCAGTAATAGGGTCCGTTTTACCCTTTGGGTACGGTACCCAAAAAATACTAAAAATATATGTGTGTCAAAAAATACGCTGATGGTTATTTTGTTACTTCTGGGCAGTTGGTAGTGGATTCGTCATTAACTGCTGGGATACCGATCTGCCTTCAATTGAAGAGGTTACTCAACCAAGTTGCCCAACTGTGGGTTGACGGAGTTCAATGTTTTTAAGTCAAAAATTTAATTAAAAATATCTTATGGCATTTTAAAGAAATATCTCTAACCAGTAAGTTGAGAGATTCTTGATCTCTTGGCTTTTTTTAAAATTCCTGAACAAATAATAAGTATCATCATCATCATCATCAGGTCATTTTAGTTTCCACTACAGAAGCACGACCCTCTCTCATCCGCCCCAGACAGAAGAGGATTTGGCCTACACTCCCCACGCTGGCCAGACGGGTTGGGGAGGCCTGATCGATGTTTTATAATGTATTTCCCTTAGTCGCCTTGTACGACATCCACGGGAAGAGACGGAAAGATTCTATTCTAGTCTGCCGGAAACCACACGGCCACAATAATAAGTATACCAGGACAAATTACACACTACCAAACTAAGCAAAGCTTGTACTGGATAACTGTTAATATACTTAAATACATTTTTTTTGTAAATACATAGAAAACACTCAGACCAAGACAAACAGACATGTTCATGCACACACATATTTGTCTTGTGCGGGGATCGAATCCGCAACCTCGGAGTCAAAGTGGCCATTGCTAACCATTCGACCACCGAGCTCGTCAAATTAAAAATAGCTTTTATCGCATGGTTACACTTTTAAGTGTTATCACATCGTATCTTTGAAGCTTTGTGGTGGTATTTACAGTGTATAAAACGACACATAAAGAATTTACGACGGGAATGTTCAAATGAAATTCTATTTTGCGTCAAACAACCGTATGAAATGTGGCGTGCGAATACGGACGTAAAATAAAAGTGTCGCAAATGTGTGCGATATCGAGTGGCAGTGAGAAATTGCTGTGTGTAATAAAGTCGTTCTCAATTTCTCATAGAGTAGGTGTTTCACTGTTGAAGGTCGCGGATTCGATCTCCGCTCAAGGCAAGCATTTGTGTGTATGAATGAACATGTTTGTTGATCT
The DNA here is from genome assembly GCA_937001555.2 of Hypsopygia costalis. Lineage (NCBI taxonomy): Eukaryota > Metazoa > Arthropoda > Insecta > Lepidoptera > Pyralidae > Hypsopygia > Hypsopygia costalis. The sequence continues at coordinate 1,622,668 of OW443325.2, forward strand.
TGGTCTGCTCGTTTTCTGCGAAAATACGACTAGTTGATGAAGCGGTGCCCGTAGCCTATAAACGCTCGCAATGTAAAATATCACTTGCGCGCCCCCACCCCGGCTGCCAACATTCACTCGTAGGAACACCGCAATGCCCAGTGATGTTAATTATTCAGCACGGTACACCACGTGCAGGTGAAGTTGCGCTTGCTTCAAAAATGATAATGAGCCACTTACATGAGGCGTTTACATCCCTTATACTTAATTTGCGACTAGCTGATGGCGCAATTTGTTCAGTAGTAATTATATTATTTTTTGGCGTCCAGTTTGATCGATTGGAACAGATCTCTTTTTGAGATAAGTCCCTCATTGTATGCCACTTCCTATATGCATTTCCAACATGTGGATTGTACATGTATATAAATATTCTAAATATTCGACGAATTACACACTGCCATCTAGTCCTAAACTAAGCAAAGCTTGTACTATCTAACTACTAAAGTTAGATAGTACAAGTACTAAAGTAGTATATCGTTTATATAGTAAGTATCTATGTACTAAATAACTGATATTGTACTTAAATACATTTTTTGTAAATATAATACACAGAAAACACCCAGACCAAGACAAACAGACATGTTCATGAACACAGACATTTGTCTTGTGTGGGGATCCGCGACCCCGGAGTCAAAGTGGACATGGTTAGGCATTCCTATTTTAGTTGTTTAACATGATTAAATGATGTATCATTACTATTATAAATAAGATTAATAATAACATTTGAAAAATATCTAATTGTGTCATATATTGCAATAAACAACAAATGTAACAAACAACAACTATAACACTTCGTGTAGAGCTAACGAATACATTCTCGTCACTTCATAAGCAGTATCAAAAAACTAAACAGCCAACCAAATAGAAAAGAACTGTCATGTTGTGAATTTATAAGACGCGAGTTACATATCAAAATTATATTGCTTACTTGCTAACCCGGCTAATTTGGATATGTAACACGCGTCTGGTAAATTCACAATATGAAACTGTTTCTCAATTTGGTCGACTTGTAAATGTTAACACGTTCGAATGTGAGCAAAAAACTCACACCAAGCACTCTGAGTTATGTTCTCTTCAATGTTAAAACGCAGATCAGACAAGGGGTCATCTCCGGCATCCTAACAATACCACTCAATACCCCTCCAAAGACTGCTTCGGCCCTCAATAGCATTAGTGAAATCCCGGAACAAGAATTTCAGGTTTTGGACCTGACCAGTAACAAAAATCATTTTGGCCAATTTTGTGGATTATATTTTTTAAGTACAATAGTGTAAAGAGTAATTGTTTTGACAGCACGTGTCGTGTAAAGAAGTTTTTAGATAAGCCTGCCTGGTGGCTGTGGTCAGTATGGAATGGATGTTAGCAAATTGTTAGAGTATTGTTCGACACGAAAGTTTAGTCGAATTGGCTGATCAGCATCCTTTGATGTCAGTAACATATTGAGATGGGTAAAATACCAGAGGGGCAATTCTCTTAATTAAAATATAGTCAAAATTCAGTTTCAATCCAGTCTCGATCTCACAAATGTCACACTTGGTATTCTCGTAATACATTATGTAACTTCAAAATTAAATTTAAGCGGGATTATATCGAAATATGAGTGAAAATTAAACAAACTAAGAATGTTACTTTGCCAACAACAAGAATTGATAATAATTAATTAATTAAATCAAGTATATAATTTTAGTCAATTCACAATTCAATCTCGATTCGGTCAACTTTCAATCTGCGTTCGTGGAAAAATTACGAGAATTGGCCTTCAGGCATTTACAATAAGTGCCCAGTAAGTACCTGTTAATGCCCAATAAATGCCTAGTTTTGGGCATAAATAAGGAATTTATAAGTACTTTTTGGGCATTTATCGTAAATGCCCGGCATTTTGCCCATCTCTGGTGACATATTAACTTTGATCTCCATAAAAGTACAAATTTTAATTAAGCTTGATTTTGTTTAATTAGATAATATTTCAAGTTGTACTTTTTAAATATTATTGAATTAATAAAGCAATTTAATAATAAAATAGTCTTATTTACTTATACATTTTTTATATTCAAAATTATTCATTTGGGGTTTCTAGTGCTAGGGTTACCATTTACCCCATGCGGGCAGTTATGTAATTTTCTTCATGCGAGTAGGTAATTAAGGCTGAACTAGCGGTCACCCGACACTTTATTAGAAACTTTCCAAAAATCTCTTCACGGTGCTCACTTACGTCATATAAGGTTGAATCGAACTTTGTGCAAAATATAATACTTCTAACCTTAGTGGATTCGGCTGTAATATGTACATACTCGTACGTTAACGGTCAGTCAGCCAGTTTCCTCTTTTATACTTATGTGTCGTCGACATCTTCTAAATATATAAAAGAAGAAACTGACTGACTGACATATCAACGCACAGCCCAAACCGCTGGGTCTATAGATTCCAAATTTGGCACATAGGTTCCTTATGACGTCTAGGGGTGCACTAAGAAAGGATTTTTCAAAATTCATCCCCTAAGGGGGTAAAACGGGGGTCCAAAGTTTGTATGGGGAAACAAGATTAGTTGGACTGTTTTATCTGAAACTTTACACGAGTACTTCTATACATAAATGAATAAACACGTGTTTCAGGATTTTTCAAAATTGAACCCCTAAAAGGGTAAAATGGGGTGAAAAAGTCTGAAAATCGTCATGGGCATGGTTTTTATGGTTTATCGGGTCGCTGAGTACGAAAACAACAACTATTTTATAATCTAACATAGCCGACATGACTTAAAATCACCCCTGTGAGCGTACGGTGAGGTTAAAATGTCATAATATCAATATTGGTGTTGATAGTATGGTTTTCTGGGACGTCAATTACAAAAATGGCATCGATTTGAAAATATCAACCCCTAAAAGGGTAAAATGGGGTCAAAAAGTCTGAAAATCGTCATGGGTATTGCTTTTATGTCATGGGTATTACGAAAACAACAACGATTTTAAAATTCTACGTGGCTAACGTGACCATCATTCTCTATTGAGGTGCGATGAGGTTGAAATGTATATTATAAATGCGATAGAATATATTATAAATGCGATAGAATGTCTGTTACCTCTTCACGCCTAAATTGCTGGACCGATTTAGATGAAATTTGGTTGAGGATGACCGGTCGAGTGCTCTTCCAACTGAGCTACCAGGAAGGTTTGTGTTGCTGACGAATTTTTGCATCTTATATTCTACTGCTTGAGTCACAGTGTGGTTATTCCATTTTCCAAAATACATATGTATCGTTTTTACGGGTTTTCGGAACACCAATCCATACTAATATTATAAATGCGACAGAATACCTCTTCACGCTTAAATCGCTGGACCGATTTAGATGAAATTTGGTTGAGAGTTACCTTGAGTCCTGGGAAAGTATAAACCTAAGATAGTTTTTATCCCAGAAATTACCTATTATTGTTATTTATTGTACACATAGGGCGGTAACGTGACCATCATCCCCTATTGAGGTGCGATGGCGTTGAAATGTCTAAAATGTGGTGAAAAAGTCTGAAAATCGTCATAGGTATTGTTTTTATGGTATATCGGGTCGCTGATTATGAAAAAAACAACTATTTAATAACCCAACATAGCCGACGTGATAACTCTGTAGGGGTGCAATGGGGTTGAAATGTCATAATATTAATATGGGTGTTGATTCTATGGTTGATGCCATTGTCGTAATTAACGTCCCAGAAGGACGTTAATTACGACAATGGCATCGATTTGAAAATATAACGTAGTGAACATGAATTACTTAAAAAGATTTTTCAAATTTTACCTCTAAGAGGATGAAACGGAGGTCCAAAGTTTGTATGGGAAAACGAGATTAGTTGGTTTGTATGGGAAAAGATTAGTTGGACTATTTTATCTCCTAAATTTTACACGAGTACGTCTATTGATTAATGAGTAAACACGTGTTTGCCCCGAATGTCACGCGAGCGAAGCCGCGGGCGAAAGCTAGTATCCTATAATTCGCTATTTTTTTTGTATACTACGACGGGTGGCAGATAAGCATACGGCCCGCCTGATGTGAAGCGGTTACCGTAACTATATTAACCCTCGCAACATAAAATATCGCTCGCGCGCCGCCACCCCCACTTCCAACACAGTATCTCCTTCCTTTCTTCCTTTCTGGTGACCTCACTCACTCGCAGGAACACAACAAAACTCAAGGGAATTGTTATTTGGCTGCGGTATTCTGTGAGGTGGAGGTACATTCCCCAGTCGGGTAACTTACAATTACGCAACGTACCTCTATTTTCGCCAGAGCTTCAAAAAAAATCTAAATAACTCGTTAATCATTGATAAATTGGGCGGCGTGTGAGCGGTCACGTACCGGGATTGTGTCCTGTGCCCGTGAGGCGCCACCGCGCCACTGCGCCATACGATATTGACAAGCTAAGGACGTGAGGACAATAGTCCTGCCTTCGTGGGGAGTAGCATGTTTAGATGTATTACATTACATAATAGATGTGTCGAAAAGGCACAGGGCATTTGTTATAATGTTACATATATTATAAAGGTTCTATGTGACCTCAAAATTGGCTTCTTATTAAGTCATTTTTTTGCAATCTTTATTTTGGTATAAAAATTAGCGTTTGTTTGCGATAAATTTAACGAAATTTCGCACATTATGTGTCATCTCATCATGCAAATTAGTCCAACATAGATTTTATCTAATTCATTCTCTGTGATTATATATTTATTCTAATGTAATGTAAAATAAAATAAATTATTCGAATGGAAATCCACTTGTACTAAGTGGGAAGTGGGTGACCGCTAATATTTCTATAAATAAACCAATCAAAGAAACCAACTTCATTCAAGGATGTGAACAACACTTTGAGGCAGGCCTGTCCAAGGCACGGCCCGCGGGCCGCATGCGGCTCTCGGCTTATATTTGTGCGGCCCGTGACTTGTTTGTCATTTACCGGTTTTAATACAGTTTTTACCATTATAGGTTTTTTACAACGAATATGACTAAAAATTATATATTTTTAGAAAAGTTAAAGTTTTATGACTAACTAAATATCACTAAGGTTAAGCTTTCAAAGTAGGTAGTAAAAATGTCAAGTAGGTATTTGTTTCTGCGGCCCGCTAATATTGTTTAGTAATTTGTAATGGCACGGTATTGTATATGGTTTGGACAGCCCTGCTTTGAGGTATTCTTCAAAGTAAACAACGATCTGAACGATCATACGAATGAAAATACGCATCAAATTAAATAAAATCGATTTCTCTCCGATTAGTTTAAAAGATTTCGTTTCACGACTTGTCTAAAGGATTTCTTTCAACCCACATGTCCAAATATTATAAAGCTGAAGAGTATATATATATATATATATATATATATATATATATATATATATATATATATGTTATATATATATATAGGCTATATAACATCACGCTACCACCAATAGGAGCGGAGCACCAATGAAAAAAACCGGACAAGTGCGAGTCGGACTCGCCCACCGAGGGTTCCGTAGGTACGTAGTATCATTATTAAATTTGTTATTTTTCATTATAAATAAGAAATAATGCGTCGAAAAAAATAAATAAAATATATTTTGCAAAGTGTACATCAAGCCCTTTCATATGATACCCCATTTGAGCTAGTAGTTTCAATTTGAAATTTCGTCACCCTATAAAAAATATAGACCCCCTATTTTTTAAGATCTATTTACAAATGTATAGTTTTGAGATTTATTCCTGTACTTGTAGTCTATAACGATGTTACTTGCCAAATTTCATAGTTCTAGGTCAACGGGAAGTACCCTATAGGTTTTGATTCCCTTGAGTGTGTCGAAATATGCGTTTTTTGCTGAATAAACAGCCGTAACTTTTTTCTACGTAAACTTAGCAGTTTGATTTTTTTTTAACTTCATGGGACCGTAGACCTGAGTATACAGTTCAAATTTCAGCTTGATACCTCCACGCATTCTCGATATAGAAATTCTTGACAGACAGACAGACAGACAGACAGACAGACAGACAGACAGACAGACAGACAGACAGACAGACGGACAACAAAGTGATCTTATAAGGGTTCCGTTTTTCCTTTTGAGGTTCGGAACCCTAAAAATGGGAAAAAAATATTGCTTTTGATTGATACTTTGCGTGCGCTGCGTAAACGGTTGAAGTTATATGTCTATCTTTTAAGATTAACTCACTATAACTTTTAGAAAGCAGGTATAAAATTAGTAGGTACATACATAAATTATTCACCATAACTTTTTCTTATTTATACGGTTCTGCTAAGTACTTGATTATGGTCTTACCACGATAACTGATATTCACGCGGACGAAGTCGCGGGCAATAGCTAGTCTCATATATAATTAATTAATCGATTTAGGGGATCAAAGTGGACATTAAGTCCACAAAGTTAGCGGCGCGTCCGCGACATCCGCGAAATAGCCAAGGTTATTTATGAAATTTCAATGTGACGGAAGTTGAACTTTCTTATCCTAGGCGAGGATTTTCCATTTATACCGAGGTCTCCCCATATGTACATAAAATTTTCCGGCCTATAATTATATATCTACAGATTACATGATCAGTTTCTATATGAGCCTTCTTTGGAGAATAAAAAGAAGTTCGAGAATTGGAATATGAAATATGTGGTAGTGCCTGTCTATTAAGATAGAGACGCTGTCACCTATTACTTATTCGGTGCTATCACGTAACATGAATAAAGGTAAACGTAACATAAATAGAGGCTGTTATTTCGACATCCAAATCAACTATTACATAAGAATATGTATATGAATATGACGCCCAGAAGGGCGTCAGATAAAATAGTATATACCTGTTATGTATGGCCTGCAAGTTGTTCTAAGTGAAATTGGTTCTGTCATCTTGATTATGCTTACCCGCCATAGTGCAGAAGTATATTAATAACGGACACCGATTGTTATTGAATATTGTATTATTTATTAGATTAAAATCTCCACTTAGAGGAGTGAAAGACGTTCAATACTTCGTCGCTCCATACATAGCCTCCACACTCTAAGACTTTTCTTGCCTACCTGCCAGATGGCATCACTGACTCGGTAGATGTGACCGACTCACTGCCACATCTCTGTGCTGATTTTATGAGCTATGTCGACAACTTAAATTCTCCATCGAATTTGCTTGTTCCAGATCTTCGAGCATACCTCTCTCCATAGCTCGCTGTGCGACTTTTAGCTTGTGAAACAGCCAGAATGTAAGCCGTCTAGAAGTCTAGATGAACCGATGACCTTAAAAACGCGACTAAAAGCGGCTGAATGCGGAAAGCGGGGATCTGTGATGGACAGGGGCGCCGACTCCGTGGGTGCTCGGGGGCTCGAGCACAGTGGTGCCGAGCGCCCCTGAGAATAGACATCAAGAAACAGATCAGTTATAGCCTTTTAGCGCTTAACTAGTTTCATTTTTATATAATGGTTTCATTTCATATTTTTATCAAAAGTGATGAGTAATTAAGTACGTACGTAGTATGTAAGTAGGACATTTATTTATTTGTCGGTCGATCAGTGTGCATTTCTCTTCTCACATTCGCCACTTTTTCGAGTCATCAAATGAGCATGAGCACCCATGAGGTTTTCTAAAATCCGTCGCCCCTGGTGATGGAAACACAGAACAAATAATAAAGAGGATATTTGTTCTGTGGATGGGAAGCATTGGGGAAGGCCTATATCATAGTAAAAATAGTATTATGCCTATATCCAACAGTGGGTAGATAGATATATGGTAGATAAGTAGGTAGATAATGGCTAATGACGATAATGATGGTGATTTAAATGATAATAAAAACTTAAGTGAGATTAAACTTATGGCTTGTTACAGTTCCACCATGGTACCATGATGGAACTCAGCGGTGATATGAAATCAAAAATCTGACACGAACACTATTTTGTTCGTTTCTTTACTTTATTTTCTCTTTTACGTATTATTTCACCTACTAAGCTATCATATACTTGATTTATTGTGTTCTATTCTATAGACAGCATCACATCCCTATTAGTGGTGGCCTTTGTGGCCGGCAGGGTTCTTACATTATTGAAGAGGGAGGGACAATGGGCCCTTTGTCACTGAAATAAGAATGTGTGTAACTTTTTTGTAGACGAAAATAAACCTACGCGTAAATAAATAAAATATACAAGTTAACAAACATGAAGACGTTTTCAAAACGGCGATGTATTCAATTTAATGCCTATTTTTTTTAAGTATGAGCACCGTTGAGCACTAAGTAGTGATCAAAGATAATAATGGTTCTATAGTCAACTGAACCCACTAAGTACTTCTATATGTCTAAAGACGTATTGGCATCCTAAGGAGGTCTCGAAGACCATTAGCCGCAGCGACCAAGTAATTACATTTGATACATTCATATCACACAAAAGTAACGTAGATCATGCTCGTCGTCGCTGCGATCATGCTCGTGGTGTCGATCGCCCAGTGCATTTGAGTCTAGGCACAGTCTTAAGAGTAGGACACTCTCTTAATACTGTGGTCTAGGTTTGATTTGAGCCCGATCTCTTTCAGAGCCGTGCCGATAGTGGCGTCGGTATTTCGGTACAAAGGTTTTTAGTTTGTTCTAATATAATAATTTCGTCAATTATAATACAAATAGAAGAGTGCTCTAGTTGTATTATAATTTACCCTGGGGGTCCGCGAGTATGTGTATGGGGGTCCGTCGTCTTATCTATGAACATTTGAATTAATAAATAACCCCAGCAAGACTTGCAAAAAAATAGCACCACCTTTCACATAATAAAGCATTTTCCATTTTTATAAAAATGATCTTTTTCAATACTAAAATAAATTGTCCTAAATTTATTCCTGTGTTTTTATTTAGGGGGGTCCTTGAAATTGTACTTGATTTTCTAGGGCTCCGCGGACTGAAAAAGGTTAAGAAAACCTGAACTAGAACTATTATGTGTGAGTTTTTATTATTATATGAGAGGGGACAAAACGCGTATAAGGGTCACCTGGGAGATCAGCAACATCAAGGGGTAGCCGGTCCGTTTCCAGCCTATACTCCTTCCTTTCTTTCTTTCTGGACCTCCTTCACTCGCAGGAACACTACAACCTTCAAGGGAATTGTCATTTGGCTGCGGTATTCTGTGAGGAGAAGGTACTTCCCCAGTAGGACAACTTAAAAAATACGCTATGCCCTACCTCTCTTTCGGCAGAGCCTCGTTTGTCAGTCAGCAGGGTGTACCACGAGGTGATGTGGTGTGGTGGTGGTGAAGGTGAGGTTGTATTTGAAAGATGTTGATAGACCCCTTACACCCCAAAACTGAGTATGACCAAAGCAATGACAGCAGCGATAGTTAGTTACATCAGTAAACGAGATATCGGGGCCTCAACGTCCACGACTCTGTCGACAATATGCCTACTAAACAAGTAGCCAGAGGGGCAATTCTCGTAATTAAAATATAGTAAAAATTCAGTTTCGATCCAGTCTCGATCTCACAAATGTCACATTTGGTATTCTCGTAACACAATATGTAACTTCAAACTTAAATTTAAGCTTGATTGATATCGAAATATGAGTAAAAATTAAACAAGCTAAGAATGTTACTTTGCCAACAACAAGAATTGATAATAATTAATTGATGAAATCAAGTATATAATTTTAGTCAGTTCACAATTCAATCTCGATTCGGTCAACTTTTAATCTGCGTTCGTAGAAAAATTACGAGAATTGGCCTTCTGGTATCTTTGCTGCGTATATCCTGTCAGGCGCTAACCACGTCCGGCACCGGCGTCCTCGCCTCACAATACTCTTCTGAATGGTACAGCGGGTACAGCCCATTACACCTATTGTACAATCGTTTATCGCACTTGTGTACGGTACAAGTGAACGACACTCACGGGTGCTATTGTAGCTATTTTAAGGATACTTATTATGGAGAGTCTGCAAACTTTAGAAAATGAATAAAGTCAGCCGACTACAAAATAGTTAATTTAACAAACAAGGTGAAGTTGGCTTTGGTTTACAGATGTTGAGGAACCACTTACACCCCACAATCCTGTCGTATGTTTTAACAGCGCTACATAATAATTTAACTGTTATAACTTTTAACCCATAAGTTTAACTCATGTAGGGTAGACTGGGTACGGTTGAAACGGTGGACGGTTGAAACAAAGTGAATATCTCGTGAATGGTGCGTGATGAGGTGAAGGGTACAAGGGGAGTACGAAGCGGGCGACAAGTCGAAACTTGAATTTTAGTATTGCGTCGCTCTTCGGGCGCTGTGTTTGTCTGTAGGAGGCCCCATTGTGTTTTTTGACGGAAAAGTAAGTATTTTTGTACCTACATTTTTGCAATTATTAAGATTTCGTTTATAGTTAGATGATTGAGAGTTCTGTTACAGTTGAATTGAAGTTTGTACAATATTGTAGTATGATAAGTTTTTATTTTAATTTACTATTATTCTTACTGTGAACCGTTTTATACTAAGATGGGGGGGTGGGGACAGTTGAAACATTATTTGTGGGTACGGTTGAAACAGTTTATTAATTAAACTTTATTGATTTTTAGATGCCAAGAGTACGCCAAAGAAAGACTACGAAAGGTCGAACCGACTTATTAACGTACAAACAAGCCTATGAAGATGTGAAAGCGGGATCTTCGTTAAGAACAGCGGCAGAAAAAAATGGACTGAACCACTGTTCCCTGTTCAGATATATAGGTACGTAAACGAGATGCGGCTGGTAACGATGAAAATCAAGAAATGGGATATAAGGCCCACAATCGTGTGTTTACCCAGGAACAAGAGCGTGAGTTATCTAAATATTTAATTAGATGTGCAGAAATCTACAATATACACAGACACACCTGAAAAAGAAGAGATAAGTAGAGAATATGAGATCAGAATGGAACGAACCAAAGCTAAGCAAGTTCAGAAAAGATTAGATGGAAGAAAGACTAAAAGAAATACTACAAACAAGAAAAAAACTAACACGCGACAAGAATCATCATCAGAAGAAGAAGAGTGCTACTGTGTTGTTTGTATGTCAGCATATTCAGAAAGCAGACCGAGGGAAAAATGGATACAATTATAGTATGTAAAATGTGGGCGCATGAAGAGTGCACGAAAGGTAGCCTTACTTATGTTTGCCACAACTGTGACTCCGAATGATCTCGTAACGATTGAAGTAGTTTTGTTTAAAATTTTAATTTTAATTTTCATTGATAAAGTTAATGTCTTTGTTTTGATAGTTTATAATTAAAAGTGTTGATAGTTGAGAAATATAATAGCATGTTTGCTTGGTAACTTTATTTCAAAAATATTATCGCTACCAACATCTGATTATTATTTAGTTTGAGTTGTACTTAATATAAAACTTTGAAGGCTGATTAAAAATAATGTTAGATTATAAATATAGCCAAAGACTTAAATATTTCTTCATAAAAATATTTGTGATAGTCAAATGTGCCATTACCATTCGAAAAATGTTATTAGAAGATTAATAAAACATGATAATTGGTTATATTTTGTATTATTTGCATGTGTTTCAATTGACCCCAGACACTGTTTCAACCGACCCTGGGATGGGGACGGTTCAAACAAATGACTAATTTTTTTTAATTTGATTTTATACAGAAAATACTATACAGTGATCTTAAATAACATTGCCCTGTAGTAGACAGATATAAGGTCTTTTATTTAGTATATTTCCGACATCGCTCGCTTAACAAATCCCGATGCTATACATGATAAATGCTAAAATGTTTCAACCGTACCCAGTCTACCCTATGCCAGTCAACTTTGTCATTTCAGTTAGTAAAGCCATAAATATTTACTAAAAATAAAAGACAAAGTAAAGGCTAGTCTTATCCTATTGTGATCCTACTGTAATTACTGATTATTCAAAGGCTTTCATAGTAAAAGTATTACTTATTCTAATTAGATTTCTGTATTATTAGGCAGAAGCTAAAAAATATACCCATTGTTTTAATTTGTACACATATTACTTAGCGAAAAATCCTAGGTCTGTGCCCATTACTATGTCAATCCCTCAGCCGACCGAGAGGAATCTAATGACACCTTATAATAATATGCTAAAACCCGTCAAACGGTTTAGGATGCCAAAGAATTTAGACATACATACATACGTTCAAAAAACATTACTCCACTTTCTTCAGCAGTCGGGTATAAACAGAAATAATCCATAGCCGGAAGGATATCAGGAAATCTCTTTATAATAACTTTTTAAACAATAATTCAAAGACGATAGCACACCCACTTCCCCAATTATAACTTCAGCATACCGACACACGGCACACACACGAATTCACAAAAACCTGACTTTTTTGCACCCTACCTTCCTACGGAAGTAAAGCACGAGAGGGACATAAATAAGTCTATGGTTCTAGAGTGAAAGAGACGGCAGTCGTGGGAAACACAGGGGTGGCAATATCCCATAGGATCATTGAAGTGGCACGGTAGTGGTATTGCATTTATTCAGTTAGCCCCTTGGTGTGACGTCCCTGTGGACAGCTGGTCAGACTAGCGCCATTTTAATTACACGTACGGTAAATATGTGGACAGTACCTCAACATTACGTGGACGATCGATTCAAAAACAGAGGACACTGAGGCTTCTGCGGTAATCAGACGTTTTATTCATTTCATAATGAGTCCTTGATACAATTGCCATACAATCAGAATAAAAAAATGTCTTTTCTTTATCAGAAAATAGCTATAAGTAGGCTACAAACATAAATACCTGAAAATGTAGATAGAGGAACACGTTACATGTTTTCTGCCTTTCATTAAAACATGACCATATGTTGCTCTATCTACATTTTTCAAATAATGTAATTATTGAAACTTTTTTAGATCTTTTTATTTTTGTCTGTAATCGACCTACAGTCAACCAACACTTCCAGTATAATGTCGACCTTTGTACACAGCATTCGTAGCACTACACAGGACCTTCTTATACTGGACGAGTTTCGGTCTACATAACGGACGCTATAGTTCCTGTTTGATATTTAGATTGAGTCCATTCAACCACCTGTGCATACGACTTTTTTAATTTATACATTTAAGCCAAATGGTATATACGTTGAGGTCAGCGACATTATGAATACAGGTTCGAGGGTATTAATAATACAAAAAAAAGTGTCAAAAAATAATTTAATTCTCTCTTTCTCGATAACCGCAAACGATTTGTATTTACAATTAACAAGTCATGGTCCTTTCAAACTATACAAATCACACAAATACACTCAGTCACAAAAATATAATGATTGATACATTTTTTAGGGTTCCGAACCTCAAATGGAAAAACGGAACCCTTATAAGATCACTTTGTTGTCCGTCTGTCTGTCTGTCTGTCTGTCTGTCTGTCTGTCTGTCTGTCTGTCTGTCTGTCTGTCTGTCAAGAATTTCTATGTCGAGAATGCGTGGAGGTATCAAGCTGAAATTTGAACTGTATACTCAGGTCTACGGTCCCATGAAGTTAAAAAAAAATCAAACTGCTAAGTTTACGTAGAAAAAAGTTACGGCAGTTTATTCAGCAAAAAACGCATATTTCGACACACTCAAGGGAATCAAAACCTATAGGGCACTTCCCGTTGACCTAGAACTATGAAATTTGGCAAGTAACATCGTTATAGACTACAAGTACAGGAATAAATCTCAAAACTATACATTTGTAAATAGATCTTAAAAAATAGGGGGTCTATATTTTTTATAGGGTGTCGAAATTTCAAATTGAAACTACTAGTTCAAATGGGGTATCATATGAAAGAGCTTGATATACACATTGCAAAATATATATTTATTTATTTTTTTCGACGCATTATTTCTTATTTATAATGAAAAATATCAAATTTAATAATGATACTACGTACCTACGGAACCCTCGGTGGGCGAGTCCGACTCGCACTTGTCCGGTTTTTTTTTTCAATTGAAGCGTTTAAAGCTTTCAGTATTTACCGGCCGATATAAATAGTACATTTACGAGTAGGCCTAGCACAAACGACGCACTTTTTGTGCGATCGAGTCGGAGGCAGACAAAAAGTTCGCGTGTCGCACAAAAAATCGCTGGCGGAATTACATAAACAAAATAATACTTTAAAACAGGGTTGATTACAAATAATATATTTTTTACTGGCAGATTTTTCTTGAATTATTATCGGTACATCGATCTCTCACGCTATGATGTTGCAATAATATCTATATTTAAGTAAAAAGTTTTGCGTCACAGCACTACAATATTATGCAGTCAACCCTTAGGCACACTACTTGAACACTGTACACACACATTTGCACTGTCTGTTTATGTAGTACCTAGTAGCAAACGTTTTTTTTTTTTGCAGATTTTTTATGCGGCGCGGTGTGCCTATAGGTTCTATTATCACCAGTGATCGGCGTATAGCCATTTGGGGTCAATGGACTTGATTGTTGATGTTAATGTGGATATGACCACGGGATTCCGGGATTATATTTAGTCTACATTATATTTTTCCAAATGTTGCTGTATCGTTATGTGTAATACATGAAAATTCGATTAGAAAGAAATTAGAAAAATAAATCTCCAGACAAACAGTTAAGAAAAAATATTAAACAAAAGTTAAAAAAAAAACATGGTAAAACAATATAAATAGGCACGTAAAATACAAATAATAGTAAAATAATTCACAAAGTTAAACAAACTCGTTTAATGAAAATTTTCATTTTCATTAAACGATTTCGCCCGGATTTCGGAGGCATATCCATATTAAGACAATGGTCACAAATCCCGTTTAATGGCACTACTTAGGCCGATCACTGATTATCACCGACTAAGTGTGTCGATTCTAAACTGTCGTTTGCGCGAGACCTTACTGTATCCATCAAAATATATGGCATAAACTTCTGAATTTCGTTTTAATTTGTAATGTAAAAGTTCTTATTTTTATTATACAATAAAAATAAGAACTTATTATACAATAAAAATAAGAACTTTTAATAAAGAAAATAGTTTTATAATTACCTATAAAACTATTTTCTTTATTGAATTAAACTTTTTCATTTCGTGAATATAAAAGTAAATATATTCCCACATTTGCATTTGCAGATGGTAGGTAATAATACAGATGAGCAGTACTCTAAATTTATAGATCAATTTTGCCTGCTAATTGATAAATTTAGTTTAAACCATTGCATTAAATATACAAAATAGTTTAAGCTAAAAAATAAGGATCCTGTACCTCTATATCACACTAGATAGACGCTACAAATAAAGTGTACACTTTGACCTTTGGTTCGCGTCCGCTATGTCGCTCTGCTGGCAAGCACAGATGTAATAGTTTGTAATGGCTTTTGCAGTGCAAGTTTCATCAGGCTATATATAAAATAAAATAGTAGAATAATCAATGAACACAGTAAATCATTACACTTAAAAGACAAATGTAATATTATTTTTGCAGTAGAGTGTATTAAATATCAATTATGATAAAATACAATTATTTTCACAACCATTCAGGTTATTATCAGGGGTACCTGAATACCCCAAAATATCTAAAAATCTTTGTACATCCATGTATCAAATTTTCTACAAGTTTAAAGCTATGTTTTTGTAAAACTAGTGACTATTCGAATAAACTTATTTATATACTATATTGCTATCACACAACTTATATAAACTCGCAATATTTATTATACAACTAGAAAAATATGTATAATTTAGACATTTGGATTAAACTCTGAGATCTGTGGCAACAATATCAACAAAGAAACTGGAGTTGTAAGACGTATACTCACAAATACAGTTGCATATTTTTGATGTGAAGTGTCCTCTTTATGTAGGTATATAGATTAAATATTCCATTCCCGTAATAGCCCTGTATTTACAGAATATTTTCTCGTCTTATTCCAATTTATATGTCGTTCAATTATTGATTCCATTCAAAGACGAAATATATAAAATCAACGTCAAATCGTATCTGTGTCAAATACATTCCATATGTATACTTATCAGAATTATTGGCACATGTCAAAGAAAGCTTCGATATTTTTTATAACATGAAATGAAAAAGAAATGACAATTTATTACATAATAAGTTGAAATTTCAAGGTTGAAAATTCTCAATGTCAAAAATTCTGTCTTGGTGAAATCTTTCAATTAAATGAAAACTAACATTGTTAAGTGCAAGTAATGGACTTATTCTTAAATTATAGTTAAAGCACAGTATAAGTAATAGCTGTGGTAATAGTATAGTTAAGTCCCGGCCGAATTTTTGAAAAATAATTTACTTATTCCGAAAAAATGCCCATCCCACTTTTGCCCGAATTTTCAAGTCTTTACTTAACAGTTTTAGACGAGCATTAGCTGCATTTCTTAGTGGAATTGTAATGCTGATCTTTGAATGACTAACATAGGATGAGAAAACTCTAATGTAATACAACATGCATTATAATGGGTTATTACTTAGATTGTTTTATTATTGTAACTATTTGTAATACATTAACGTTAACCTCACAAAGGCACCACGCCTTTAGAAGGTTCAAGCTTTGAAACTTAATAACTAAGTAAGCACTTTCATTAATTTCAGGAGTTATAATACCACATCAGAAAATTCCAATATATTAAAAGCTTTCACCTTTTCACAATATAATGTACCTAAACTGTAAAATTTTATAAATGCATCATTTTATTTACTTCAATTAACTGACTATTATCGCCATTGAAATGGAATCAAGAACGTTTAAAATCAATTAGTATGCTAACTCGGCACCCCAGGGTCTATAAGGTTTCGAACTATTCTGTGAGTACTGATGGTGTGTCGGATGGTGAGGATAGGGCGTGGGGTAGTGCGGCGCGGGGGGAGCAGGGTGAGGGCCTGGGGGCGCTGGGGGACCAGGAGGCCCCGGAGGGTAATGGGGATAACTTGGAGCTGCTGAAAGTGGAGCAGCTATTGCCGTAGGAGCCGCCACCGTCGCTGTTGCAGTACTAGTTGCTGTGTCCTGTCTTGGTAATTCTGAGTAACCATGCTGGGGTTGGGGAGGCACCGGCGTCGAAGGGTACTGAGGATATCCCCAGTTAGCGGACTTGGCTGCTAGCTCGCGCTGTGCCGCGAAGCATTGCAAGTGGCTCATAAGTCGTAACCGCAGTGGATCTTGGATGTCTAGCCCCTCGCAGCTGACAAGGTACCTGGCTACTTCTGCGGCGCATTCTCTGAAGCCTATACTGTGGTAGTCCATTGCGTATCTTTGGGGGTCGTAGGCGAATGTGTCGAGTCCTGAAACAAGAGAAATGTAAACTTAATCAACCTATGCTGGTATGATATTAAAATAACAGATTGGGACAGTGTTTGGGTCACGCATCACGTATAATGATCAACAGATGCGTCGTCACAGATTTATTTTTATGATTATAGTACAAATAGTTATCTGAGCTGGTCGAAGTATCGTAGTCTAGCTTACCATAGTGTACTGATTGCATATTAATTAAGGCTGGCTGACGATTGGTTACTAAAGGGTGAGCGATAGTGTAGTTCATACTAACGTATGAGACCGTATTGCTGTTGTCTCACTATTCAGAAGCCTATTCCGTTCATTGAGCGACCGAATAGTAACAATAACAGTAGAAGTAATAGTCCAGCCGGGGGCATACTTCGAAATAAAAATCAGAAAAAACAGACCTAACAAGAAAGACGATATCTCTGAATAATCAGACAATAATATTAATAAAAATCAAGAAAACAACACTGTATGAACCTATTCAGAAAATTCACCCTCCGTTGCAACCCTAAGCAACAAGTTGTAATAGAAAGAGACAAAACAACTATCAAGTAGGGTATGATAGGGACGGAAGTACTTGTAACGGGAGCTCTACGGTATCCGGACGTCTTCCGATAGGGCTGGCAAAATCACCAAATAAGAAGATCTCTTCCAAGTATTTGTCAAACGTTTAAGAGAAAGGTCTCCTGTTTGCGAGTTAGGGATCTTGGTATGTTGGTCGCGGGACTGGGCCACCGGGCCACCGGTCGAAGGGTGACGTGCAGTTCATAACTGCATTATAAGAATCCTGTTCTTTTCTTAGTTTGTAGTTGAATTATGTTCTGAAATTGTGGCAATTAAATTTGAAATTTTGGACGGCCATTTCGCCTAATTAATTTCGAAGTATAAACATACTAAACAGTAGTAAATAAAGTGGACCTTGTTTTTAACCCTCTAACAATAAGGAGTTATAACTAACCCGTGATGTTTTAAGATAACCTAAGATAATTGACAATATTATGTCTTTGATTAAAAATTGAGTTCTAAAGTTAATTTTGCAAGGCAATTAATCTGTATAGTTCTTTTCTTCTCGATAGAGATGACATTACAATGACTAGAATAGAATCTACATTTCATATCCTATACAGAGTTGAGAAATTTATAGGGAAAATATTTTAAAAACGTTAAAAATGGGTTTGTCATTTGACTATCGTAATCCTAGTATACTTATTATTACCAAATAAAAATGCATTAAAAAGTATTTTCATTAAAAATTTTTTTTAGTTAAAATACGTAACCCAGAATCTTATCAATTGTTCACTCCCTTCCTTCCGGCGTGGTCGCAGCGCAGTTGGCATGATTATTCGTTTTTTTTTACATTTTTTTCTAATGCAGGTGTGACAACCCTTCCTTATAGTTCCAGCTTCCGCCTGTCACTTGGCACACAATGGACGCGTGATTTGATAATGCGAAAGTAGATTATGGTCTCATTTATAGATTTTTACTTATTTATTAATTAAAAATATATTATGTACAGTAGTTTTTTACAATTTAAGGGTAAGTACAGGTTAATAACAGGGAATGTCAAATTTTTATTTTTTCTATTTTCTATTGGAATTAAATCTTTATCTTTGCTAGTTTAATTTCCAATCACTACCTTTAAAAAAAAAGTAACAGATTTGCCAAAAAGGCAAAGTATACGCTCATCTCAATGTAAATTGTAATTTTTTTTTTTATACTACTGGCAGACAAACATACGGCCCACCTGATATGAAGCGGTTACCGTAGCCATATTAACGCTCGCAACATAAAATATCGCTCGCGCGGCGACACCCCCGCTGCCATCGCAGCATCTCCTTCCTTTCTGGTGACCTCACTCACTCGCAGGAACACAACAGCCCTTAAGGGAACCGTTATTTGGCTGCGGTATTCTGTGAGGTGGAGGTACATTCACCAGTCGGGTAGCTTACAATTACGCTCCCTACCTCTCTTTTCCGCCAGAGCTTCGTTTGTCAGTCAGCAAGGTGCACCGCGTGCAGGTGAAGTTGGCTTTGGTTCAAAGATGTTGATGAACCACTTACACCCCAATAGATGTAATACTTGTGAACTTTAAATATTTTAATAATTTCAAAGAATAGTTTAATAAAAATAATAATTTTGTAGATTATTGATAGAGATTATTCCCTTTCTTTGAAGTTTTTAAAGAAAAAATCTTAATTTTGATTTACAAGACCAATGTTTTATTTAAACTATAAAAACTAAATGATAGTCTCAAAATCTATTCATTTGGACATTCCCTGTTATTTGTCTGTATGCTCAATTATATATTTACTACTCTATTTTATGCGGTATGTATTAAAATGTTTTTAATTAAAATTATGATTATTAATGTAGGCAAATATGTAATTGCATTTAATATATCTACGTCTACCTGTATGCTGTATCCTATTATTTACTTAGGTAACTATAATAAAATCACTTAATTTTATCCCTTGACAAATACAAATCAAATTATTGTCTTGTGAGAGCTTCTCGCAATTTACTTTTATTGTTAGAGGATTTTTTTTAAGAGGCCATATCGTAAAGTTCCACTGGCTATTTCTTATTTGCAAATGGTCAATTGTCAAATTGCTGCTTGATAATTAACACAATGACTACGATGAAAAATTAGTATAGAATAATATTATTATTTAATCTCTTATTGATATTTTATTAAGTATTTCTTTTTTAATCACGGGACAAGCCCGGTCACTTGATAGGCGTGCGCGAGGACATGGATCCAACGTGTAGAGGCCTCTTGAGAATGTTAATGTAATGTTGTATGCCTGCCTGCCGTGACCCGCTCTTGGAGATATCAATGGAACAAAACTACTGCATAATGTTTTAGAAATTATATGGGCTATGGAAATGAGTTCGGGGTGACTAGGTAATGGTCTATTACAGTAGAAGGACGGACGCCTGCCATGACTCTTATTAATATTAATAATGAGTTAATTATTTATCAAGCAGTATTTTGGAAATGACCATTGGCGAAGAAGAAACAGGCAATAGTACTTTACAGTATATGTTATTGAGAATAGAATTTTATAACAAAAATATATGAACTTAAAAATATAAATATATTTGGAATATTTTGCTAAAAAATAACACGATACTCACTGTCCATCTCGTCAGAGAAAGGCTAAAAGTTTAGTAATTGAGCTATATTATGAACAATATGGAAACTAAGCTGGGCTGTTGACTCGGTAATCGGCGGGGGAGGCCGAGCCCACCCCATGGGGCGGGGAGCGTGGGGACCCTGTGCTGTATGGGGTTCCCACGGCGCAAACACTGACCGATTATGTTACTACTGACTGATTGATACGCGAACTGTTTGCATTCATTATTTATTGCGGTGGGATTATGTTTGTATGTTCTCATAAAAAAAGGGGACGAATTATTACTGTATTTTTTTTTGTATATGAGAGAGAGGCAAACGAGCATGTGGGTCACCTGTAGGAAAGCAATCACCACCGCCCATGGAGATCAGCAATGCCAACGGGTCGCTGATCCGTTGCAGCCTATACTCCTTCCCTTCTTTCAAATGTAGTATGTATTAAATTTAACACACCTTTTGCTATCAGTACTTTTAATTTCACTTTTAGTTCAGTTATCACTGCGGTTGTTCCTTAGAGGCTGGAAGCATTTGGGGACAAATTGGTTTTCGCTTCATCTCAGGCGGGCGCTTGTTTACCATCCGAATGATGTAAAAAAATCTATACCGTGTGATCGGAAACGCTACTTCCAAAACTTCTAATGTCACTTTTTGGATATTCACGACTGTATACAATATATATACAAAAATATTTGTACAAATATTGATTAAATAATTTTAACAAAAAAAAACGACTCCAAACATTACTGTACATTTATGTATGTAGCAGGTTGATAATGATGATGAAAAAAATATGGGACCAATCTGGACGTACACTCTTTCAAATAAAAAACAGTTTTTTTTCAAATCGGTTTATAAATCACGGAGTAATTAAGTAACAAACATTTAAAAAAAATACAGCCGAATTGACAACCTCTTCGTTTTTTGGAGTCCGTTAAAAAAGTAATAGAAGTACAGCCAGAAGTGTATTCTGTGAAATAGAGAAACTAGATAATAGAGTAAAAGAGACAGAAATCTTTATCGGTTCGTTTCCTGTTTGGAGTTTTTGTAGGCGCCAGGTGGCGGTCCGTCTGTGCGCGCGTATGTCCGCTACCTGGTAATCGATCCTTTGATAGTTTTTTGATTGTATGGTCAAGTATAGTCTGTGGTTATTTGAAGAGGTGGATTAAAATGCCCTATTTTTGATTCCATTTCACATCCATGTTGTTGCTGTGTTCAAGATTTTTCTATTTTTTTCTTCCTAATAAAAATTGCAAATAATTTAAATACTACAAATAAGGAAGAGCTTCGTTTTCTATCACAAGTATATACTTAAAAGGAAATCCTGACGTGTGGTGTAAGTACTAGTGGTGGCACAGTATAAGTAATAGTAGTACCACAGAATAATATACTGTAGTACGTAGTGGTGGTTAACTTGAGATACCTTTAAAGGTATTATTTCTATTTTTCAGATTAACAAAAAATACGTTTTTTCTACACAAGTGAAATAATAATTTAGATAGTTGCGTATGAAAAAAGTTTTTCATGTTAATTATACCTACTACGACTAGTACTCTACTTATAGTAACCTAAGTACTAAAGTACTCGAAGGAGAATTCTATTTTTATTTTCCAATGAGCTTTGATTTTTTTTATACTACATCAGGCAGAGGGTGGCAGACAAGCATACGGTCCGCCTGATGTGAAGCGGTTACCGTAACCATATTTTATTATTATTTCGTTCCTATCCTTAATACTAAAGTATTTCTGCTCTAGTACAGTCTACTCTTATTTTACTACGATGATTAAAATATTAGTCGTTTTATTTTTAAACCATATACAATTCTATTTAAGTACGTAGCGGAAACATCCGGAACTAAGAAATTCGACGGAGAACCAAAGTGGTCGACATAGCTCTCAAAGTCAGCGAGTTGCAGTGAAGGTGGGCTGGCCACATCTGCCGAGTCAGCGATGGCAGATGGGAGAGGAAAGTCCTAGAGTGGAGGCCACGTATGGGGCGACGAAGCGTGGGACGCTCCCTCTCTAGATGGACCGATGATCTCAAAAAAAGTGGCATGGTAGCGGTTGGATGCGGAAGGCGGAGGACCGCGTCTGGTGGAAAGCATTGGGAAAATCCTTTATCCAACAGTGGGTAGATCCTGTATCTCTGATGATGATGACTTACCGGAAACTCGGTTCAAAGATTTTTTACAAGTTGTCGGACCATCCGGCGTGCGTGTGGTTTGCTAACCATGGACCGACCGGAACGCAAGTTAAACCACTAATTGACTCCAAGTTGACTTCTACATAGGAAGCCAGTCATTTACATCAATAATAAATTGTCGAAATAATTTTCATGACTTGAATAATTCAGTATGTTGTAGTTCCGTTTGCGTTGATAGGGGATGAATGTCACGGTGGAAAAACATTTTAATGGGGTGTAAGTGGTTCATCAAGATTTTTAAACCAAAATGCGTAATTGCAGCTTTAATTTCACAAACACAATTATATTGTCGACATAGCCTTCAGAGTTTGCAAGCTGAAATGGAAATGCGCCGGTCACATCTGCCGAGTAAGTGATGGTAGACGGGGGAGGAAGGTATTAGAGTGGAGGCCGCGCGTAGGACGACGAAGCACTTGACTCCTTCTAGACGTTCCGATGACCTTAAGAAAGCGGCTGGATGCGGAAGGCGGAGGATCGTGTTTCAAGAAAAGCATTGAGGAAGGCGTATACCTATACAGGCTGATGATGAAATTATAATGCCGCAAGAGAGAATCATTAAATAAAATTAAATGGTGAAACGATATAAAATATTACCTATTACGTACGTACGGTTTTAGAGAAAACGTATTATAGTGATATCGCCAAACTTAAAGCAAGTCTTGTATTACTTATAATCTTGAAACTTTTAATTTTAAATATTTTTTGACGGTTACTTCAATAATAAAGAAATACTTTTTGATTACAAATTTAATCATGACCAGGCCATATAGCACAAAAATAGTAGTACGATTTAGCAATAGCTAATTCTAGGTATTGTTAAAGCATAAAAATATATAGCTTTATTTCAGCAAGGTAAACCATTAGATAATAAAAAGATCTTCAATAGCCTGGCTCTCCAGCGAGGTCCCAAAAATTTAACCTTGAATATTTAGTGTAGAAAAACCGTCGTCCACCTGTTGCGGACCCGGAAACCAGCCGCGAGGCGTGGGAATCCGGAACGAGGGTGTAGGAACGAGATACGAACGGGGCGCGAACGTGGCGATAACGACCCGCATGTGCTCCGCATTATGCATATTAACCGGTACACGAAACAAATTTTACTAGATCCACATTATGCATAATCGGTACATGAAATTAATTTCTAAAACTGTCACTTAGTATCGCTGTGGTACATGTATGAGCTAAAAATAATATAAAATCTCACTTTTGCAGTTCTACCGTGTATAGTATAGAACCATATACCTAAGCTTTTTAAGGAAATAGCAAAAAGGTTAGTCGACATCACAGGAGACCGAAGAGCTGGCAGCTACCTCGGACAAAGAATTAGTCTAGCTATTCAAAGGGGGAACGCTGCCAGTATCTTCGGAACCTTGCATAAAAGGACTCCTTTTCATAATATATTTTAGTTATTAAATTATATTTTTTAGGGTTTTTAGTTTTAGTTTCAATACTAGAAAGTATATATATATTATTTAGTTTTAGGTAATTAAGTTTCTTTTGTATTTTATGTATTGTTATAGAATTTATTTTATCTATTTTAAGTTTTCTTTAAGTTTATTTTACATACATAAATACATATATTAATAAGCAGGGAGTAATCTTACTTGATTTTTCCCTGTTTTCTCCAGTTCTTAAAGGCTCTTCTACTCGCCGTAAGAGGACGTGGACACATTATTCCTCGTTTTTAACCGACCCTAAAAAAGGAGGAGGTTCTCAATTCGGTTGTATTTTTTTTAATGTTTGTTACTTCTTTACTGTCATTTATAAACCCATTAGAAAAAGACCTTTTTTATTTAAAAGAGTATTTAGTTCCAGCTTGGTCAATTTTTTTCATGTCACAATTCAGTTCTCATAGTGTTATGGTAACTATTTAGTAGTGCTTACAATAATTGTAGAATAATTTTTGTAGTCGGTTTTTTTTTGTTACAATTATTTATCCATCTGTAGGAACACGAAACTTTCTATATTCTTGTAGTCCTTTATTATAATTAATTTATCATTACGACTTATAATTTCATTATGTAAATTTGGCTTAAAAGAAACGACGAAATCTATATACACTTCAAATCGGTACATTCAAGTAGATTTCAGAAGACTACGGAACAAAACATAAGAGTAAACGGTTTTGGATAGGAACACAAATCATTGCATTTTTATTCCTATTATAAATTCACCTCTCCCGCCTAGGTAGCAAGTTGGCCGAAATCAGATATTCAAATAATGATATTTATTCGTGTTATTCTCAGACAGATCTGTGGCGCTGACCCAAGAATGATTCTGTAATGAGCTAACTAATGGACGAATAGCCATTATCACACATTCAACAATACATACCACTATAGTCATGAAAAAACTTCATCATCAGCTCATTTTAGTCTCCACTACAGGAGCACGACCCTCTCTCGTCCGTCCCAGACAGGAGGATTTGGCCTACAATCCCCACGCTGGCCAGACGGGTTGGGGAGGGGAGGGGAGGATGAAAAATATTACCAGGTACATTTTGAAACCAAAACTAACCACCCTTGTCTCTTCCCATGGATATTGTGGGAATCTAACTAAGGAAATTTATAAAAAAAAATGAAAGCAAAAAATTGCCAATTCATAATAAACAGGAAAGCGAATCGAATAGCGGGATACTTTTGCTTTTTATTCAATAATATTATGTCGTGAAGTAACGGAAGCAGCATTGAACCGTTCGTTACATTCGTTTTCAATGATTTTTGATGTTCACTATCTTTGAGGGAAACGGAAACAGCCGTCGGGTGCCAAGGGCAGACGGCTAACGGACTTTCTCAAGTTAATTATTGGTTTTGAAGTCTTGCGGATGTGCTGTATGACATCTTCATTTCATCTGCAGGATGAAGTAGGCTGTAGTTAGATTCGTGGAAGTCTACCCTGTCCGAAGGTTGACTGGTAGAGAATGTTTTGGCACCTCTTAGATCGATGTTTGGCACTTTTGTACCCTCATATAATTGTGGTCAACGAAGTGTGATGTAACTCATATTTGACTTTAACGGCGATGTGGAGCCATTTTGATGCTCTAATAGTGTTAAGTTACATAGTATTTTATTTTATTTCTTGGTATCTTTATTTGCGTAATAAATACACATACTTACGTTTTCTAAATTCTTCATTCGTAGTTAAAATATTCCTATAAAGTATATATTTTAATTATTACGATATATTGTTATTTGATGGGACGAGGGCGCCTACCGCTGAAGCTGACGCCGATTACCATCGGTTTTTTGTAATGTGAAAATAAAAGTTTAGCTTAGAATGGCGGTAATTGTGTTTAACTTAGCTGGTAGAGACCATAGAGATCTACAGACTAAGCTGAGGATATGTCATTAAGTGAAATCTAACATCTATTTTGGCGACCAAAAAAAACTGATTTTAACTTTGTAAGTGATACCTTGGAAAAATAGTATGATCGGTATCATCTTTTACATAGGACATTTGAAACTGACCTTTGGCGTGAAGCATCTTGAGATGGTCGACAGTAAGCTGTAGTATCTCAGCCTTCTCCAGCTTGGCACTGCCCTGCTTTTCGCAGGCAGCCGGCACCAGCCTCTTGAGCTCAGTCAAGGACGTGTTGATGCGGTCCCTTCGTTTCTTCTCGATGACCCCTCGCCGCCGCTTTCGTGTCATCAGCTGACAGGAATCACCGCCAGGGGACCTGGAAATTAGTTATTAATTGATTAAACGAAATAGAAGCTTTGAAATATTTGAAGGTCAACTGGAAAAGGTCCTTTAGAGAGGGGTGGTGAACCTTTATTTATCAATAATAAATAAATAAATGTTATTCACTGTGCATAAGGAACTTTGTGATCACAACGCACTGGCGCAGTCGTGTCATTAATAAAAACCGTACTGGATAGATTGTCAATTTTTCTGTGAGTATTTTAGGTAATTTTAAATGTAAACTTAACATTTAAAACAATGTTGTTTAGCTATATCGCACGTTTCTATTAAATACCTACGGCCACTTTTAGTAATAAGACACTAGGAGTATATGTCTCAACAACAAATAAAAAAATATTTATTCGGGGAACATAGGTAAAAAATGATGTAACAATGGGTGTTGATGTGAAAATATTACTGTACTGGCACAGTATAAGTAATAGACTATTACTTATACTGTGGTAATAGTACTACGTAGTACTAGTTACAATACAGTAACATTTGATATTTCAAACGCTTGATATTTCAAGGATCGTTTATGTTTAATATTAAACAAAACATATAATTATGCGTCGTATTTAAGTGACACTAATCTATATATATACTTAATAAACATATAATAAAGCAGTAGAATCCGCATGTCTGTATATTGAATCAATTTAGCAAAAAATGCGTGAGGGTACAATTTGTAATAAGAAAATACTAAAAGAACACAATAAAGAATATTTAAAATGTTTTGTCTGACTGTGTTTGTTTGTTTGCATGTACACGATAATCTCCAAAACTACTAAACATATTTTTTTGTTGTCTTCGCAATTAGATTAAGCTCGGCTTCGAGCATCATATAGCTTTTGTTACATTGAAATCTAATTTATTATAAGTACTTTGAATGACAATAACTAACTATATATAATTTAAAGTACTTATAATAAATTAAATTAATAAATAATATATATATTATAATATATATATATATATATATATATATATATATATATTATAATATATATATATATATATATATATATATATATATATATAATAAGTTAGGACCTTATATATATATATAAGGTCCTAACTTATTAATTGACAATACTGAATTGAGGATGCGTATTGCTTAAATACATCACATTACTAATGGAATTTCACGGCTAGCAATTATTATTTTTTTATTTTAAGAAAAAATAAATTATCATTTTAATCAAATAAATACCATATACTGAACGCTTTAGTGAAGAAAAGTGTTTGTATAACAAAATTTATTTATCATTAAAACATGTTTAAAATGTTCTTTTTTATCTTTACATAAAACCGTCCTTGTTCACGAGTTCATACCAGTGCAAATGTTGGTAGTATCATGTGCGCATGTGCAGTCTACCTACCATTCATGCTTGCGCGCTGCGCGAACGGCGAAAGACAATCAGTCGCCGCTAAACTGAGTTTGTGAGCGCACGCGTGTTTTCTGCATTACCGGCCGGCGCCGCTACCGCCCGACAACGTAGTGCTCTTGCTCGTACGTTTTAGTTTTAGTGTGATTTGTTCAAATTTGCCATGCCAAACCGACGTTACACCAACCAGGAATACCTGGCAATGGTAATTGCGTACCGTGATAGTGAAGTGATAGTGGGGAGATTGTTCTGCAAGCGTAGAATCTACTAGAGCGAAGGCTCGGAACACGTGTCAGCAGGAACACGATTCTCACAGCTGTTTACCCTTCCGAGAACATGGACGGTTCGACCAACCTGCGGTGGACGCTGGTAGGACTCGATATCCTGCTGTCTTGAGGAGGAAATATTGGACTTTTTTAGTCAGCATCCGATGGCAAGTACCTCTGACGTATCTACATATCAGCTGCGATTGCGAGTTCTCGACATTTCAATCTACGCTATTGAATTGAGACCTCATTAGATCGAAAGAAAAAATAAATACTGTACCGTTGGTCTCGATATACCCTACATCTTGCCAAAACCGCGTCTGTTTATCAGCTGGCTGCACCACGTGCACTAAAGATCAGCTTTAACCCTAGTAGGTAATTGGTAGTGCATTGATAATAATGATACTAATGGCCGTTCGCTTATGAAAGACAGCTGTGAGGGCGATGAACTTGTGCTTCCGAGAAATCAACAGACATCGACTTCCGAGAAATCAACAGATTTGACGAGCTCGGTGGCGTAGTGGTCAATAACGCGGCTTCGACACCAACGCTCGCGGGTTCGATTCCCACATAGGACAAACATTTGTGTGCATGAACATGTCTGTTTGTCTTAGTCAGGGTGTTTTCTATGTATCATAAGTATGTATTTACAAAAAAAAAATGTATTTACGTATGTTTATCAGTTGTCTAGTACCCATAACACAAGCTTCGCTTACTTTGGGGCTAGATGGCGCTGTGTAGTTTGTCTGACAATATTTATTTATTTATTATTTATTTATTTATCGGCCGTTACGGCTGGCCCTCTACTTTACTTATTGGGGTATGTACGGAAGTTAGAAAGCTAGCTACATACCTATGCCGTCAACTCGTATATGGGCGATGACTTCTTTTATTTAAATACGGCGCGATTGAGTTTAGATGAAATTTTAGGTACCTAACTAATTTTTTGACAAAGTTGTTATTATGATTTTAATGTTATTGAATGTTTCTTTTGAATCTTTTGCAACAATGAGTCTTGCGGCCCTATAAAAAAGTAAAGGGGTATGTTTGGCTTACCGCGATCTTTAGATCCAAAGCCTGCACGTGGTGCATCCTGCCGACTAGCGAAAGAGACTCTGGCGAAAGAGAGGTAGGGTAAAACGTATTTGTAAGTTGCCTGAGTGGGGAATACCTCTACATCACAGAACATCGCAGCTAATTTACAATTCCATTGAGGGTCTTGTGTTCCAGCGAGTGAGTGAGGTCACAAAAATGAAAGGAGTTGCTGCGTTGGTAGCGGGGTTGGCGGGGGCGCGCGAGCGTTGTTACCGTCGCGACCGTTAATACGACTACGGTAACTACTTCACATGGAACATGTCTCCAGACAAGTAGGGGAGAGTGACTAAAGGATTAGGGAGAACACAAAAGATCCATGAGGGTCGACGTGTCACCGGTGCTGCAGCACTGGACCCACTCTAAGATAACTACTTCACATCAGGCGGACTGTATACTTGTCTGCCACGCGACGTGGTATAAAAAAGTTAAAAAGAGAGGGAAAAACAGAGTTCAACGCTCGCACGCGTCACCGTAGCTGTCATATGTGGCAGGTACTTGGTCGTATACGTATCGTCGTACCTAACTAGTCATTATTACAATTTCATTCTTACGCGTGATGGTAAATGCGTAAGGGAGCACGTTAGAATATTTTTTCTTGGTATACAGAAAAATAATATCATTTTAAAAACATTTTTATTTATGCAAAATTTCATTCACAATACGATGTATACAAGCTATAGATGCCAACCATATAGTATTGTCAATTAAAAGGTTAGGACCTTATATATATATATATATTAAATAAATTATTCCTGGACAAATTACACACTGCTATCTAGTCCCAAACTAAGCAAAAACAGACATGTTCATGCACACAAATGTTTGTCTTGTGAGGGAACTCGGAGTCTAAGTGGCCTTTGGTAACCATTCGATCACCGAGCTCGTCGTTATTTGAAATTAGCCTGTTAAAATGCATAGCAAACGTTACTAAAAGTTCCGAAATTTCACGTAAACAAAGCCGCGGGTACGACTAGTACAGAATATATAACAAAATCTGCTGTAAATCTGCTGGCGTAGCTCTTGCTACGACGTAGCAAGCAACAAGTCACGTAATTACCCTACTGGCAACTACTCGTTCGATAGTATATGTATGTGTTTGTGTATTTTTAGTTTATTAAGGCAAACGTGCATGTGAGTCACCTGGTGGAAAGAAGAAGAAGAAACATTTATTGTAACATGACACAACACTATTACATAGTTTACAGGTAAGTTATATATTACAGAAAGACGAAACAATAGTGCTGCATGATGCCACAAATTGGACCCAGCTCAGCATTATGCTGTGGTCTGACTATGTTAGACCCCAGCGCTGATTTTCAGCTGGGACCAATCCGTGACACCACGCAACGTGACACCACAGAAAGCAATCACCACCGCCTATGGAGATCAGCAACACCAAGGGGTCGCCGATCCGTTGCCAGCATTTTAAGGGAACTATAGACTCTGTTCTTGAAGGCTCCCGGGTCGTAATAGGCTATTTGACTAACATTTTTTTCGGTTTGATATGTAGGGACGTCTCCATAATATAACCATAGGTGAAAGAATTACTTCGATAGCACAAAAATCTCTCGAGATATGTTAATTTGAAAATCACAATTTTTCGACTGCCCCAAAACGCTCCATACAAAAGACTACCGAATTATGACGTCACAGGTTTGTATTTTGTATGCATCAAATCTGAAATTTGTACGACAGCTATGTTAAATATTACGTTTATGTGATTAGTATCATAATAAAAGTTATAGTATTTTTTATTGCTTCTCCAATGGAAATATTATTTTTTAATAATTTCATACTTTTAAAATGGACTTTCCCGCCAAACTTTGATCGACGCTAAAAAAGAGTCTGACTGAAGATATTAGAATGAAAGTTTGCAGATCTTTATAGTTTTGTGTATTTTACGATATTGTTAAATAATTTATACAATTTTTAAACATTGGAAAATAGCCTATTGTTCGGGAATACCGCTGAGGGAAATTGATTCCACAGTTTCACAGTTCGTGGTATAAATCGTCTTAGGAAACGTACTGTAGTAGATCGTCAATTATCAAGATGATATGGATGGATTTTTTTTTTTATACTACGTTGGGTGGCAGACAACCACACGGCCCGCCTGATGTGAAGCGGTTACCGTTGCCATATTAACGCTCGCAACATAAAATATCGCTCGCGCGCCGCCACCCCCGCTGCCAACGCAGCATCTCCTTCCTTTCTGGTGACCTCACTCACTCGCAGGAACACAACAACCATCAAGGGAATTGTTATTTGGCTGCGGTATTCTGTGAGGTGGAGGTACATCCCCCAGTCGGGTAGCTTACAATTACGCTCCCTACCTCTCGCGTCTCGCGCTCTTATCGCCAGAGCTTCGTTTGTCAGTCAGCAGGGTGCACCGTGTGCAGGTGAAGTTGGCTTTGTTGCAAAGATGTTCATGAACCACTTACACCTCAAAATTTATGACGAGTTGTACGATAGTGGAATTCAGCGCCAGGTATTAAATCAAAATCAGTTCACCCGAGCACTCGCCGTGATATAATTTGTATAGAACGCAAAGAGACGCTACATCTCTGCGTGTAGAGAGAGAGATAAACATGACATAAGCTACCTTAGGGCTTGATACTAGGAATCCTCGCTTGCAACATTCCATCTAAATTAGGGTCGGTAGGTGCTCTCTACAGACATCTTTTTTTTATATATATCATGATATACGAGCAATCTCCACCGAGCATGGAGATCAGTAACACCGAGGGGTCGCCGATCCGTTGCCAGCTTATAATCCTTCCTTGCTTTCTTTCTGAATGATATGTAATCTGAATATGTATCATAATAAATGATAAAATTATGACATAGGATATTTTATTCCAATTAGATTCTTGTTAGTTAGAGGAACGATTACTGTTACAAGTTATGATTTATTTAACCTTTAGAAAATAAGTTTAGTGTTGATATTCACTGTTCTATTTGATAAGCTGGGTGGTGACGTTGCTCGTGTCAGTCTAATCGAACACGCAAGTTAAGCAACGTCGACTGTAGCCTGCCCATGGATGGGTTTATTTATCTCGAGCTCCTCCGTGCTTAGGAAGGCACGTTAAGAAGGCAGATGACTGAATCACAAACTGTAAATCGGTGACAATATTTGCACTTCTTAGGTCGACCTTACACCCCCGGAATTCGTCCCGAAATTCAGAAACTGAATTCAGGATTTTATTTCCGGACGGAATTCCTTAGAAAACACCTTACCTAAATCAATACTAATCCTAATTAAACCTTAAAAATAATATTTCCATAAAAAAGTACGGTTGACTGGAAGAGATCCTTTTCAGAGATAAGTTCGCCATTATACTGTTTAAATTATTTGTCTACTTTTATTTGTATTGTTTTGCGGTATAATAAAGAGATTAAATACTAACACCTATTCAGCACACACATGCTGATTTTTTCAGATCGATCCAACAAAAAAATACTCACAAGCATAAAGCATTTAAGAATCTTAATTCTGGACGCCAACCTTTCCATACATTTCTAAGAAGCGAACTCACACTCTCCCGGAATTCAGATTTTTAAATTCAGTTTCTGAATTCCGGCTATGTAAGGCCGGCCTAAAGCATAATTCACAATGTTGGAAAACTCACTGCGCATCCTTGCTGCTTTCTTCTGAGAACGCATCGTCTTCACTCTCGGAGTGTGTCCTCTTGTTCCTCTGCGCCGGCGCCGGTGGTGCAGGCGCTGACGCCGGCGGTCCCCAACCATAGCCCCACTGAGGAGGCTGCGCTTGAGGCTGCAACGGAGCCGCCTCCATATGACGATGATGATATTCCATCACTTTAAAAAATCTTATCACTGTTCACTAAATTCACTTAACGCACGAAGTTCAAGGTGTGCCTGCGCTGTAGGCGACACGTGCATGCGCGTGGACCGACGGCCGCGGAGTGTGCGGCCGCGTGCAGCCCATGTGCCGGCACCCTTAGCACGCTCACCCTATCGGCACAACGCTTTATCATAGTTCAAACACTTATTACACCTGATATATTACATTTTGAATCTTATTACAATGCCATAACTTATTGTCGAGTGTATTTTAAAATTGTCGTAGTCTTTATTGTTGTTAAACGTTTGATAAGCGAAACGCGTCTATATTTCAATGACCATTAGAGTTATTTCTATAGCAGATTAGGGTCAAATAGTATATTAACAATGATGAAAATTGGTTCAGTTTTGGTATACAGGATTTGAGACTTTATTGGTGATGTGATAGGAGCGAATGCTTCGCTTGGCCGCGTCGATGGGTGGTTGGAAGTGCCGCGTGTCTGGCGCACGGTGGGAAACTGCTTGACAATTAGGAAACGCAATTTTATTCGCCGGCGGCGCAGTGTGAACGCGGCTCGGCCTAAAGGGAAGATTAAGGGGTGAAAATACGACCGTGGGACCATTTCATAGTACATGTTTTTTATATATTATACTACGTAGGGTGGCAGACAAGCTTACAGTCCGCCTGATGTGAAGCGGCTACCAGAACCGTATTAACGCTCGCAACATGAAACGTCTCTCGCGTGCTGCCACCCCCGCTGCCAACGCAGCAACTCCTTCCTTCCTGGTGACCTCTCTCACTCGCAGGAACACGACAACTCTCATTCCCCAACGGGGCAGCTTATAAATACGCTGAGCTGCCCTACATCACTTTCGCCAGAGCCTCGTTTGTCAGCCAGCAGGGTGCGCCACGTGCATATGAGGTTAGCTTTAGCTGAAAGGTGGTTGTGAACAACTTACACCCTAACATGTAGGGACTTTCTGAACATGTACATTCAATATCATATTTATGATTAAAGGGAAGGAAAATACACATAGAACGGTGACTGTTCTGATGTCAAAGTAGCTGGAAGTAGTTGAGCGGGGAAGAGTGGGGATTGATCTTCGTTTTTTTTTTAATAGTACGTCGGGTGGCAGACAAGCATACGGCCCGCCTGATGTGAAGCGGTTACCGTAGCCATATTAACGCTCGCAACATAAAATATCGCTCGCGCGCCGCCACCCCCGCTGCCATTGCAGCATCTCCTTCATTTCTGGTGACTCACTCACTCGCAGGAACACAACAGCCCTCATTTGGCTGCGGTATTCTGTGAGGTGGATGTACATTCTCCAGTCGGGTAGCTTACAATTACGCTCCCTACCTCTCTTTTCGCCAGAGCTTCGTTTGTCAGTCAGCAGGGTGCACCGCGTGCAGGTGGAGTTGGCTTTAGTTCAAAGATGCTGATGAACCACTGACACCCCAAGCATTATGGAAGGCCAATAGGTATACAGCAGGGGGTAGATGCAGCATGATGATGATGATGATGATGATGATGAAGCATTTCATAACCATAATCTTTTCATGTTGTCGTCAACCTTTATTCATCCTAATTGGGATATGGGTCTCCCCTCATTCGAAGGGGTTAGAGCGTACTCCACCACGCTGCTTTACTGCAGATTGGTGGAGGTCAGTGTTTTCAAGCCGACTTAAGGCCACTGACTTGACTTAACGACTGTCATCTAATGACAACAGCCGGCACCGACGACGGCTTGTCGTGCCCTCCGAAGCACGTTTTCTTCAAGCTTATAGTAATCGTTTCATGTAATAAATAAAACAGCGTGGGGTTCTTCAAAAAGGGCGTGAAGAGGTTTTTACAAGGTCGGCAACGTGCATGTGATGCCTCTGGTATTACAGGCGTCCATAGGTTGCGGTAACTGCTTTCCATCAGGCGGACCGTATGCTTGTTTGCCACCCTAGTGGTATATAAAAAAAAAACATTACATTATGCTGATGATATTTACAAAATTACCGTACCGGTTATTTTGTGTCAACGCAAAAAAGCTTTTTCCTCACACCGTTTCTAACAGGCGAACAACTTTTAGTCTAACCCGAGGTAAGCAGCTTATTCTGAATGTAATCCCATCTCGGATCAGAAACTAACAAACATAGTTTCTGATCCGAGATGAAATCTTAAGGGGACTCCATACTCCAAGACATAATAAATAGGCTATTTGACAATATTAAAAAATTGAATAAATTACTTAACAATATCGTAAATTACACAAAACTATAAAGATCTGCAAACTTTCACTCTAATATCTTTCGTCCGACTTATTTTAGGATCGATCAAAGTTTGGCGGGAAAGTCCATTTTAAAAGTATGAAATTATTGAAAAATAATATTTCCATTGGAGAAGCAATAAAAAATACTATAACTTTTATGAAGATACTAATTACATAAACTTAATATTTCATCATAACTCAGTAGCCTTTTGTATGGAGCGTTTTCAGGAAAGTTCAAAATTGTTATTTTCAAAATAACATATCTCTATAATAAACAGGACTTGATTGTAGTATTTTTTAAATCAAAATATCGTCGATTGGCTGGTTAAGGTTAATGAAATGTGTTAATTACCGAATGATAGTCAATGTCCGGACGGGGTAATGTGGACGGATGTCGGGCGGTTACCGGACGGTCGTAGGGCGGGCGGCGCCAGCGCTCAGCGTGTGGCGACACACGCCGGCCGCCTGCCACTTTACACGCACCTTTCTAACTTATTGGACATTGTACTAATATTGTTCGTCTATTGAAATCAATTTTTGTTTTATAACAGAAGACCACAACACCGTCCGTGTAGACTTCATTCTTGAGGCAACAAGATGTGGATTTACATTACAAGGAGTATTTCTTGTTGCTCGTAAAAAGGGTTACTAACGCAGCACCTTCTCCCTTTTGGTGATCTCACACGCGCATGGTACACAACTCAGTTCTCTTCTAAAATACGTTAAAAAAAAATAAAAAATAAAAGATATAGTATAAAAAAGTTAAAATAAAAAATTATAAAAGCTGATGTCTCCTATATTGTATTATAAATCATAAATCGAGTAGCTTTCGAACCTTCACGTTTTTAGATCATCATCAGTCTGTGTCTACTCACTACTGGTGGACACTGGTGGTGGTTTTCCACCAAATACGATCCTCCGCCTTCCGCATCCAGCAGCTTCCAGTTTTTTACATTTGGCTTCTACACGCCGATAAATAGTATGTGTTATATCTTTTTATAATATAGGGGGACAAACGAGCATGTTACTCACCTGATGGTAAACAATCAGCACAGCCCATGGACATTTGTAACACCAAAATATGTGCGATCCGTTGCCAGTCTTTTCAGGAAAATATAGGGTCTTTTCTTGAACACTCCCAAGCAGGAAACGCTGGTTTTTAAGATATTTTCTGCGGTGTTCAGGAACACCGCAGAAAATATCTTAAAAACCATACTGTGGTAGATGGCCAATTAACAAGGCAAGGGTGGAATTTCAAACAACGGTAGCCGTTTTGTATTAGGTGGTATATGTTTTACTATCCGAGTGACAAAAAAATTACATAGCTTCACAAAACGCGATTTCTTTAAACGCATTGATGCACTTCATTCGCTTTTTACTAATCTCTTCAACAATAGCGTCGTACTCGAACTCTCAAATACTATCAGATTTGTCGTCAAAAGGAGTCAATCCCGTATAGCGGGGTATTGTTGCAAACGTAATCCGTTTTCTATGCCATTCTTGTGATAAATTCCGTAAAAAGTGGGTCTTAAGACCCGACAGATGAACAATGACTTTGATATTGCTATGTAAAGAATAAAGTTCGAGTGAATATTTTAAGAAAATAAATAAATAAATAATAAATATTTGTAGACAATGTACACAGCGCCATCTAGTCCCAAATTAAGCACAAAGCTTGTGTTATGGGTACTAGACAACTGATAAATGTACTTAAATACATTTTTTTTTTTGTAAATAGGTAAATACTTATAAATCTTATAATACATCGAAACGCCCAGACCAAGACGAACAGACATGTTCATGCACACAAATGTTTGCTTTGTGCGGGGATGCGACCTCAGAGTCAAAGTGGCCATTGCTAACCATTCGACCATCGAGCTCGTCAAAAATATTTGAATACTATACCGTATTTATCAAGGAACAATTAAGGAGATAATTTTTGTTTTAATATTTTCTTTAAGGTCTTATAAGGAAGGTTCTGGAGAGAAAATATTTAAAAATTGCAAGGACAATAAAATACCACTTTCGACCCGTGCGAAGCCTTTTTTCTTATCCATGCAGTAGGGTTCCTTCGCCAATTAAAACTATCCGCTGTATTGATTTCCTATTCCAGTAATCCATTCAAAACTACATAATATCTGAGAAACTACAAAAAGTCTTACCCACATTTTTTCGACTTTTGGATTTAACCCGTTTTTTTGTGGGCGTGAGAAAAGTCGATGGGACTTTGTGGCAGGTGCTGCGCCACTGGCAACACCATTGTTGGTGATGTATTGTCGGAGCTTTGTCGCTAAACCGTGCTTTTATGTACGCATCTCGAGTACTCTTTGTTGTTCATTGGTCTTCGATTGGTTAGTTCTGGTGTTATTTTAGGAATAAACTAATATTTTGGACTCGTTTGTGGTTTTAGGACTAATATTTTTATTAGTAGAGGTTTTGTTGTTTACACTTAAGGCAATTTAATATTGGAAGTTTGTATTTGTTAGTTTTGAAAGTTTACAAACATTGTGTAGGATTGTAGTTTGAATTCGCAGATTTACCTTTAAAGTTGTTTTAGGTGTTTTGTTCCAGTAATATAAGAAGTAGTACATCATCATCATCATCATCAGGTCATTTTAGTCTCCACTACAGGAGCACGACCCTGTCTCGTCCGTCACAGTCAGGAGAATTTGATTTTGGCCTACACTCCCCACGCTGGCCAGACGGGTTGGGGAGGCCTGATCGATGTTTTATAATGTATTTCCCTTAGTCGCCTTGTACGACATCCACGGGAAGAGACGGAGTGATTCTATTCTAATCTGCCGGAAACCACACGGCCAAGTAATACATATTATTACTGTAAATAGATTTTTATATCACTTCTATGAGTTAAATGTCTTCTAAAGTTTAAACGTTTTAATAGGAAAGAGCCAAGGAAAACCTAGAAGAAGTTAATAAGACAGTCGTAAGTCACCAAGAGATGTGCTAATAGCACCAAATAAATTCTGTAACAGTGACAACAAAGTATAATGCTGATTGAATTGGTTGTTTTAGCTGTTCCGCGATGGAACTTTACAGCTTTACAACTTTCTGCAGAGAAAAGAATTACCGACGAGACGAAAACAATTGTATCCTATGACCCAGTAAGGATGAGATTCCAAACCAGTTTAGTGCCTATGGAGGGAAGTGGAGAATGAGGTACAGAATTAAAAAGCTCTTCTTAGCCTTTTCACCGAATGACTTTTGTGATTTATATAACGAAAAAAGAAAACGAAAACATATTTTTTTACTACGTTGGGTGGCAGACAAGCATACGACCCGCCTGATGTGACACAGTTACCGTTGCCATATCAACGCTCGCAACATGAAATATCGCTGGCACCAATAGTCGCTGCCAACGCAGCAACACCTCCCTTTCTGGTGACCTCACTCACTCAAAGGAACACAACAACCTTCAAGGGAATTGTTATTTGGCTGCTGTATTCTGTGAGGTGTAGTTTACTTCCCCAGTCGGGCAGCTTACCTCTATTTCTTATAAAATCTATTTTATAATTTATAATTAACAAGTTGACAAGTTACATTAGAAAAAAAATACTTGAAAAATGATACTAGTTCCTTGCTTTTTAATCTAGGTCGACCTGATCGTGATTTAGCGTCCAAGAGTTTATTCGTTTAATTTATCTTTTTAAAGCTTAGGCTCAGCGGATTACCAAACTTATTAAAATTTTAATAAATAGTCTATCTATGAAAGACTGTGCGTCTGCAATATAAAGATATAAATATAAATAAAGTAATGTTTATATCTCTGTGGCCATCAGAGTATAACCATCAAACGGTATACGGGGGCCCACCATACATTCCCACCACTGTGTCTCCTGTGTAGCCAGGATTAACAGCGGCGACCGCCGAAAATGGCAATGAATAGGGGCAAGATTACGGCCATAATAAAAATAGATCTATTTTTACTATGTTACGGCTGCCTTGGAACTCACAACAAATTTAATCAGAGGAAATTAATAGGAGTAAGAAGCTTCTGGAATTCGACTTCAACATCAAACGAAATATTTAGTATGCTTATATTTTGCAGATAGAAAGAAGTGACTAAATAGTAAGAGAATGTGTAAAATGTTAGTGTTGCTATATTATTTGTGAGTCATAATTGGACGTAGTTTCTCAAAAAGGAGCCATTCCACATTAACCTTGTTTTGAGATATGATTTTTTGAAGTTTGAATGAAATTTGCTCATGAATGTCAAACTTCTAACTTACATTACTTTTTGTAAATATATGTGTTAATTTATGATGTTTTAATTGTGTTTTATTGAATTTGAATGATATATGTAGTTATAAAGATATATACAAAAACATGAGTCTGGATCCTTTTATCAAGTAAGTTGATTCAATTGCATGTCAACTTTATAATTATTTCAGTATCTTGTTTTCTCTTACTATAATTAAAATCTATTTCAGGTTCAAGGACAAATGCGTGTCAGCAAAATGGATAAGTGCTACTTCATATGTTTTATTTCAGTCACTGAACCTTTGACTTTGATAGAAGTTTGTCGAGATAATGAATTTATCAGGAATATGATACCGAAGCTGTTAGACTTTTTTAAAAATTGTATTCTGCCAGAAATAATATTGAGACGTGTTCAAAAAAATGCGAAATGTATAGATTTGAATGGTATGTACCAGTATGAACACAAGGCTTTTACCTTTTATTTTATTTACTTCATAAATTGTATCACGATCTGGCCCAACATTTTGAAGTTATTGGGAAATAATTTTCGTCATAAAATAACAAATATACTAAGTAAACTTATTTTCCTTTGCAGCACCTGTGTAGCAGTGGTTTCAAGACAGAAGACTGAAGGCAGAGGAAGCAATCAACAATTAGAATAATTTATGTTTTAATTGTATTTTTATAGTAGTTTGTTCAGAATCTACGTTATCATTGTATATTACTTTTTATCAAATAAAATAAAAGTTTAAACCTATAAATATAACTTTTATTTCCATAACACAATCGTAGATAACATAATTATGTCGTAGCAGGTGGCGTTCTGTAGTTCTGCCTACCATAATGGAAATATTGAGAATATTCCTACAGAATATTTTGGGGTGTAAGTGGTTCATCAACATCTTTGAACCAAAGCCAACTTCACCTGCACGCGGTGCACCCTGCTGACTGGCAAACGAAGCTCTGGCGAAAAGAGAGGTAGGGAGCGTAATTGTAAGCTACCCGACTTGGGAATGTACCTCCACCTCACAGAATACCGCAACCAAATAACAGATCCCTTGAGGGTTGTTGTGTTCCTGCGAGTGAGTGAGGACACCAGAAATGAAGGTGATGCTGCGTCAGCAACGGGGGTGGCGGCGCGCGAGCGATATTTTATGTTGCGAGCGTTAATATGGCTACGGTAACCGCTTCACATCAGGCGGGCTGTATGCTTGTCTGCCACCCGACATAGTATAAAAAATAAAATAATTCAGCTCATTTTGGCACGCCATCTAGTTGTCATGAAGGTAAACGTAGTGCTCGCTCACGTCTGTGTGTGTAAACTACACTATATTCAATGACAGATGTTATTATAGGATTATGTGTCGAATTGGGTGAATTTTGAGGCAAGTATATGACCAAGGTCAATAAAGTGTAACGTCCGAGTTCCGCGAAAACTATTCCTACGACTTACAAATGTTCCATTTACACGTAAATCAAAATAAACTGGAAATGTTGACTACAGCGCCATCTAGCGGGAAAACGGCAACGAGCAGACCGTATGTTCCACCTTAAGTATTTTTTTCATGACAGTGTCTTTGATTGAATTCAGCAATACAGATCCATTTATAAAACTATAAAGAAATAATCATTTTTGTGTGAAAGAAATTACGAATTTTGTAATAATTTTAACTGTTTTTAATATTACGATCAAATTATATAAACATAAGTGAAAATTTTTACTATAAAATCATGAAAAATTAGATCATGGCGAAAAAAAATTTTTATATGTAATGAAATTTGATTCAAATTTACCCATAGATTTTAGCTTCAAACTTATATTTCTTTTTATAAATATATGTGTTAATTTATGACGTTTTATATATATGTCTTCTTGAATTTGAATAATTTCTTTATTTATTGAGATATTTACGAAAATATGGGTCTGGATCCTTCTCGTTAAAATATTTTTTTCATGACAGTACCTTCTATTTAATTCAGCAATAACGATCCATTTATAAGACTGAAAAGAAATAATCATTTCTATGTAAATAAAACTACCAATTCAGTAATAATTTTACTTAATTGTAATAGAACTTAATATGGTAAGTGGTTTACTCAAAAAGGTCTTGAGGTGGTCATGGGATGATCAAGGTGTGGTTACAGGTTCGCCATGGGGTGATTATGGGAGGTTACGGAGTGGTCATGGTGTAGTTATGGACTAGTCATAACATGAAGTGGTCATGGTGAGGACATGGGGTGGTTATAGTGTGGTTATGGGATAATGATTGGGTCATCTTGGTGTAGTTATGAGGTGCTCAAAGAAATTTCCAAATAGATTTTTATTGCTGACCCAATGTTAAAAAATAATACCCTTTTTATTTTTTGCCTAAAAAAATTAAATGGTCACACTATAATTTTATTTTGTTTTATATTTAACAGATCATGCATTTATAAATCATTTTTAATGTTAATAAAACTTTAAATGAGTACAAAATAAAAAACAAAAACGATCTAAAAAGTCTGGGTCGTTTATATGATTTGTTTAATTTGTAAATTAAATTAGAAATAATATTGTTATTTCTCTTCTCTATTAATGTTATTTCTCAAAAAGGATCTAAGCAGAGTGGATTCTTTTAGACATATTATTTTTAAATCGTTTTCTTCATTTGACTATTTTATCTAAAATGATCTAAGACAACTGAAGCTTTACTTTGAATTAAAAACATCGCCTTCAGTACAAGTGGGATGGTACTAGGCGCACTATAAAGGGCAAAATCGCTTGATTTTGGCGTAGGTCTTTTTTTCTGATTGAAAGTATTGACATTATAGACACTTTGGCATACTTAACTCGAATTTGACAATTTTGTGGAATGGCTCCTTTTTGAGAAATTACGTCCAATTATGATATGAGTTAAATTTGACTTTAGGAATCAATTTGTTTGTCTACTCAACGCGGGAAGTTTTTTTTTTATACTACGTCGGGTGGCAGACAAGCATACGGCCCGGTTGATGTGAAGCGGTTACCGTAGCCATATTAACGCTTGCAATAAAAAATCGCTCGCGCGCCGCCACCCCCGCTGCCATCGCAGCAGCAGTGAGGTTGCATCAGCAGTGACCTCACTCACTCGCAGGAACACAACAACCCTCAAGGGAATTGTTATTTGGCTGCGGTATTCTGTGAGGTGGAGCTTCCCCAGTCGGGCAGCTTACAAAATACGCTATGCCCTACCTCTCTTATCGCCAGAGCCTCGTTTGTCTGTTAGCAGGGTGCACCACGTGCAGGTGAGGTTGGCTTTGGTTCAAAGATGTTGATGAACCACTTACACCCCAGAATATAATGAAAATAATGTTATCAAACTTTTATCACAATATCTATAGAAAACAATGTGGTTTGTGTAATCTTATGAGTCATCGTCGTCGGCAACCCTATTGATCCCACTACTGGGTACGTACCATATCCCAACAGTGGGATGAATGAGAGTTGACGACAAGACAGGTTTACAGTACACCTAGAATATTTAAAATCTGTGGTGCACAACAGTTGAGCTTCACTTGACTAGCCATCTCTTTAGGCTTTTAATGCCTTATTTGCCATATTGCTGTCCCTCACATTGCTAAGAGGAAATGTCAAATTAAAAAGTGTGCCTTATTTCGGCACTGCCCAGGTCTCAGATCTTGATTTTAACTAGACAAAGAATTAGTCGTTAATTTGTCGAAATTTGTCGCCCAAAGCAAAAAATTTGTCGGGGTCCCGTTAAAGAGTTATAAGGATTTTTTTGTGGCAGTGCCGAAATAAGCTTATTTCGGCACTGCCCACTCGGGATCTATTAAACTACAAAACATAGCGAACATATGATTTTCCCCAGAATTAGTCGTCAATTTGTCGAATTCAGACACCAAGTATCAGAATTAGTCGACCTCCCGTTAAAAAGTTATAAGTATTTCTTTGTGGCAGTGCCGAAATAAGCCTTATTTCGGCACTGCCCAAAAAAACTACACCACCTATCGAAAATCTGATTTCACCCAGATGTTGCCTTGAATTTGTCGAAATTTGTCGGATATAAAACACAATTGGTCGACGCGTAATTAAAAAGTTACACGCATTTTATATTCGCGTTGTAGTCAGAGAGCCCAACGTAGGCAGAGTAGAATAACACCACCCCATTCACATATGGCTATCGTAAAAAGCAACTAATGTAGTGCTAACGAACACCTAAAGCATTCGTAGATCAGAAAACAGTTGCATGCATTGACAAACTTTGCCAGACTCTGAAAAAGGAAGGAAATGAAACGTTTACTGTTGCATTTTGTGCATGATATAATTTTGATGCAAGATCTCGGACTATATTTACTATGAGAATTATTAAAATGCGTGTAACTTTTTAATTACGCATCGACCAGTTGTGTTTTATATCCGACAAATTTCGACAAATTCAAGGCAACATCTGGGTGAAATCAGATTTTCGCTAGGTGGTGTAGTTTTTTTGGGCAGTGCCGAAATAAGGCTTATTTCGGCACTGCCACAAAGAAATACTTATAACTTTTTAACGGGAGGTCGACTAATTCTGATACTTGGTGTCTGAATTCGACAAATTGACGACTAATTCTGGGGAAAATCATATGTTCGCTATGTTTTGTAGTTTAATAGATCCCGAGTGGGCCGAAATAAGCTTATTTCGGCACTGCCACAAAAAAATCCTTATAACTCTTTAACGGGACCCCGACAAATTTTTTGCTTTGGGCGACAAATTTCGACAAATTAACGACAAATTTTTTGTCTAGTTAAAATCAAGATCTGAGACCTGGGCAGTGCCGAAATAAGGCACACAATTAAAAAAGCTTCCTACTCCTACTAATTTCTTCTGATTA
The DNA here is from genome assembly GCA_937001555.2 of Hypsopygia costalis. Taxonomy (NCBI): domain Eukaryota; kingdom Metazoa; phylum Arthropoda; class Insecta; order Lepidoptera; family Pyralidae; genus Hypsopygia; species Hypsopygia costalis. The sequence continues at coordinate 1,666,844 of OW443325.2, forward strand.
AATTCGTTGTTAGTTCCAAGGCAGCTGTAGTTTTCCCCCGGGACTGCAGTGGACATGATTATTCATTGCCTTTTTTGGTGGTCGCCGCTGTTAATCCTTGCTACACAGGACACAGTGATGGGAATGTGTGGTGGGCCCCCGTCCCATGTAAAAAAAGTACTCTTAGAATGGTTTATGGGGGAAAGCTCAACGGGTTTATTGTATAAGTAACAGAAGGTAATTTCTCGTAATTATTTCACGATCACGGAATGAAAGTTAAATTGTGAATTGATTAAAATGATATACCTACCTGATTTCATTTATTACATAATAGGCTTGTATACCATTTTTTTTCGATTTGTTATTTAAAGACGTCACAATAATATAAATATAGGTGAAATAATTACTTCGATTGCATAAAAACTTCTCGAGATATGATAACTTGTAGATCACAATTTTGGACTATCCCATCCCGAAAACGTTCCATACAAAAAAAAGCCACCACGTTATGACGTCACACCTTGCTATTTTATATGCATTAAATCAGAAATTTGTACGACATCTAAGTTAAATATTGCGTTTATGTAGCCACGTAGCCAGTGCCGTAACAAAAGTTATAGTATTTTTTATTGTTTCTACAATGGTAATATTTATTTTTTATAATTTCATACCTTTAAAATGGGCTTTCCCACCAAACTTTGATCGAACATAAAACACGTCGGGCATAAGTTATTAAAATTTTAAGATCGCAGATCGTTCTAGTTTTATGTAAGTATTTTACGTTACTGATAGACAGTTTTTATAATTTTGTAACATTGGCAACTAGCCTATTGTTATCAATCCTTATTGTTGGCAAATCTAACGATAGTTTGTTTAATTTTCGGTCTAGTATTTCGATATATTATTAATAATAAAAATCGGAATATGTATTTCGATATAATCCCACTTAAATTTAACTTTAAAGTTACATAATGTGATACGAGAATACCAAATGTGACATTTGTGAGATCGAGACTGAATTGAAACTGAATTTTGACTACATTTTAATTACTGGAATTGCCCTTCAGAATGTCTGCTTTCACGTGAATAACATGCGGGCGGGTCACTAGTCGAATATAATTGTTGTGAAGGCTACCTAAATGCCACTGTAATAATTATACTGTGTCAATACAACTAGAGTGAACCACGCCAACACATATCAGATACACAATAAAAAACACTGCTTACCTTACACTATATTTGCTTACTAAATATACAAAGATACTTCTCCACACTGCAACAACTGTAATACAAAGACTTATAGCATATTTTGGTTTCGTTAACTGTGCGATGTAAGTTTGTAGATGCAGTATGTTCCCGTGTGACTGCGTGGGGCACGGGGATGGTTTGGAAGGGTGACTTTGTAATTCATATCAATTCTCCGATTAATCGTACTATTGTGGACTCGAGTACGAGATAATTTAAATATGTCATTATAATTACAGATTGTTTGTGACAAAATTTTTTATTTATGTATTTCTAATGATTAATTTGTTTGTAATTTTTCGTTCCGCCTGATGTAAAGCGGTTGTATATACCTACGCTAGGAAGATCACTCGCGTCCTGGCACGTTCGTACGATGTTACAAAATGTTTGTTTTAGAGTTATTGACAAATATCTTCAGCCCCCTGACCTCTTTGAATTTGAATCGCAATAAGAGATGGTGGTAAGGGGGCTGCTCTATTTATTTAATCTTCATGCACATAAAAAGAATGTACAAAGGCGGTTTTAATGCTATACAAGCATTCTCTACCAGTCAACCTTAGGGTGATGCAGAGATAAGACTGCTCTAGCGTTTGTACCAGCTTTGTGAGCTAAACAACAACAATGTGCTTACATTGTAGTTTCATTTTCGCTTTAAGAAAATCCGACAATTGGCTTCAGCTTCGGCGCTACCAGGGTCCCCTGGTTTGAAAATCACAAATTACGAACATAGATCGCTTTAAGCTTGAATGTTGATTGCGAGTTGGTAAGGTGCACCAAGGGCTCTGAAGCTAATGTTAGTCATTTCATCATTATCAGCCTGTATCTAGCCATTGCTGGATATACCTTCCTTCCCCAATGCTTTCCACCATAAAAGATTTTCCGCTTTCCGCATCCAACCCTGCTACTGTTTTGTGGTCGTCTGTCCATTTAGAGAGGAGGCGCCCTACGCTTCGTCTCCCATACGTGGACTCCTCTTTAGGACTTTCCTACCCCATCTGCCATCGCTGACTCGGCAGATGTGGCCAGTCCACTGCCGCTTCAGCTTGCTGACTCTGAAAGCTATATCGACCACTTTGGTTTCAATCTCTTACAGAAACCCCAAGCATTGCGCTCTCCATTGCTCGCTGTACGACTTTTAGTTTGTGAACCAGCCTAACGGTCAGTGTCCAAGTCTCTGCACGGTCATAGCGAGGAAGACGCACGGATTGAACACTGGCCAATTCTCGTAATTTTTCTACAAACGCAGATTGAAAGTTGACCGAATCGAGATTGAATTGTGAATTGACTAAAATTATATACTTGATTTCATTAATTAATTGTTATCAAAGTAGCAAATTAATTGTTATCAAAGTGTTGTTGGCAAAGTAACATTCTTAGTTTGTTTAATCTTCACTCATATTTCGATACAATCCCGCTTAAATTTAATTTTGAAGTTACATATTGTGTTACGAGAATACCAAATGTAACATTTGTGAGATCGAGACTGGATCGAAACCGAATATTCACTACCTATATTTTAATTACGAGAATTGCCCCTCTGCTTCAAGCATTGATGCAAGCACAATTTCGTGTTTACTTTCGTGTGTAGGTACTTTCGGCTGCTTCGAGATATTGAGTAGTTCGAGATCGCTGAACGCGATGTGTTATGGCAACAATATAGAACGTACTTACTCTGTATCTTGTGGTACTTACGTGTACATGAATTCAATTTATGGACTTGTAAGTATATTCTATTGTACTCAGCGGTTCGACGATATAAAGCCACTTGGCTGTAGGAGCAATAGTGCCAATTCCCCTTGCGTAGAGTCAAGGGCACGTCGCGTGCGGTGCGCGTGTGATAGTGCTCCGCGCGCAGTCGCACGCGTCCCCATGATGACGGTAGGAAGCGGGGGTATCCATTGATCGCTTTAATGACGACAGGTCATGTCGTGGCTGCGTATTTGAAGTATTTATATTTTTTATGAATATCGAGAAGGGGTATTTTAACCCTCGACCAGAAATAAAACGTGTTGTCACGTAGGTATGTATCTGTATGTCTGTCTAGGGCAGCGGTTTCCAAAGTGGGTGGAAAGTCACAAGGCGTCTTAATTACCCGACTGCGACAGAAGGAGGGTTATGTTTTTCGAGAGTATGTATGTATGTATAATTGTTTGGCACGCTCTGCAGCCCGAACGGCTGGATGGATTTTAGCTTGAGAGGTGTCGTTAGATTCATATTTGCTGTGAGAGTGACATAGGCTACATCAAATATAAAAAAAAAACAATATGGCGGCTGTGAGTCGCAAAATTGTCGTTGCAGTATTTTTTTCTTCTTCTAAATATATCGAGGATATCAAATAAAGGTCTCGATGACCTGATTTCAAATATATATTTGATATATTCGTTTTTGCCTGCGGCTTTGCTTGTGTGGAATTATATTATTGTTACGCGTGTTAATAAATCTGTCCTTAGCGATGAAGTACAAGAAAATCTGTTTATCAGATTGAAGATCATCAGCACTTTTCTATTTTACGATAGAGTTGTTGTTACGGTCATTTGCGATATATTAACTGAAATATTTGGATTGATACTTTGTAGATCGCTAATACTTTTTTTTTTCTTATACTTTTTTACACAATTTGTTTTCTTTTTTTTTTTTGTTCATCAATCATACTGATTTTGTGAAGTGGTTAAACTGTCTCAATGTATTGTTATGTTAAACTGTGGTTAACGGTGTTGGTTTCACATTTACTGTAATTTTAAGTGCACTTTTGTTAATAAACATAATGTAAAACTGTTTGTTAGACCCATATAAATGAAAAAAAAAAAACAGTAATATCCATGGATCAGGGTTCAGGGGTCCTACCACTGAAGGTGACGCCGATTATCATCTGATTTTTTGATAACGAATATCAAACTTCAGCTTAGATTGGCGGTATAATAATGATATATAAAATAATAATAAGAAGATTGAGTAATAAAGAGTATTGTAATAAAGTAATAATAAATAATATTGTATTGTAATAATATCTCCTATGTAGGTACAATCCATACTTTTTGGGGGAGTACCTTTATTTGTGATGTGGCAGCAACAAATTTTCATTATTAACGGAAGATATTTTGAAGGAGTTGTTTACACAGAGTGTTATTCAATTGTTATATCTTTGTCAGTTATAACTTCGAAGTTCAGAAAAGCTTGTGATCGCGTGGGCGTATCTGCGCTGCTAAATGTCGAACTCACTTTGGAATTCGTAAGCTCTTTGAATATTATTGCCGTGGTAATGATCTCGTAACATCTCAAGAGTTAAAATATTGTTGAGGTATAAGTGGTTGCTCAAAATCTACTTAAGTACATCAATAGTCAGTGGAAATCCGCAGAACTGTTACATTATTAGCGGAAGTTCTAGTTCACATATTGTGTGAGTATGGCTACCTAGAATAATTACTTTTATTGTCATTATTGCTTCTGCTTATAGGTATATAAATACCTATTATATTTATGTATGAAATAAAATATAATTTATAAATAACTAGCGACCCGCCCCGGCTTCGCACGGGTGCAATGCTGATACTAAATGTACTACAGAAGGTCTTTGCGCTTTGTCCTATCCAGTCCTTCCCCAGTTATAGGCACACGCCGCCGGCTCCGCGGCCGGTACTGCCACAGCCGTTATGTCCCTGCATTTTAAATGTGTAATATCTTCTAAACTATTCATTTAAATTACATGCTGTGAAGGGCCATATTGATCTATATTAAATGCGCAATGTATTTAAGGTACTTAATTGGATAAGGATTAATTCTGTATTGCTTAAAATCGCTTCGTAAATAAGGCATTATTTCTTGTAAAAAGCAAAGGATAAAATAACGGTTATTGTGTGTTACCACTAAGAGATAGACATATACCATCGCGAACTTTTTTGTAGACCATTTTAAGGTGAACAATACTGTACTACATTATTTTGATCTATCTCGTTGGGTTCAGCCAGCGTTTGCAATGAAAGAGCAAAAAAATGTGTTTATTTACGACATCACATTAGAAACCTCTAAATTATCAGTGTTTTTCTACTATGTTATGCATATATTATACATATAAACTTTCCAGTTGAATCACTCTATCTATTAAAAAAAAACCGCATCATAATCCGTTGCGTAGTTTCAAAGATTTAAGCATACAAAGGGACATAGGGACAGAGAAAGCGACTGTTTTATACTATGTAGTGATAAATTGCGCCAGATGTTGAATATATGTAAAAGTACTTACGACGAGAACTATTATAGTTTGGCACATAATTATTTTGTAAAAAAAAAAGCTTTTATTTAATAAAAAATAAAAAAAAACTTTCAACAAAAGCCCAAACGCTTCAAATACCCCACACGCGGCATCCACTCTTATAACTTTCCGCGATCACAGTGACTCGACAGACATAACTCTCGCTGCTAATTTTAGTTTGTTAACTCTGAGCTATGTAGACTGAATTTGAACTATTGTTTGCCTCGACGGTAAATTTCATAACGATAACCGGGAGAGATGATAAAATCATTACAATGAAAGCGGGTCGGTAACAAAAACATCAATAACTTCCAAAATATTTTAGCTAGCTTTATGAAATAAATACTGAATTAAAGTTTATTTCCTTACAAATATAGGCAGAAGTAAAATCTTATTATTTCTTTTTGGTGATTGTATTAAAACCATAAATAAAAAATAAAGACGATTTCAAAAAATTATGTTTTTTTACCGACCCGCTTTCATTGCGGCCCAGTGTATTATGTAACTTTCAGCTAGTCAAAATTTACCAGCAAGTTTTTCAGAAAGCAGTAAGTTTAAATTAAATAATAATAGTAATGAAATATAATTTTATATCCATAACTTATTAGTTCATTTGAAATGACTGTATCATGAATCCTCTTTATATACGATAGTAGGTATATTAGTAGGTACAATCTGCCCGAATGACGCACCTTCGTGCCACTCTAAATAAATTTTTTTAGAGGGTTGCATTGTTTTTGAGCGAGTGAGATGATTTTGAGGTGTAAGTGGTTCATCACCATCTTTGAACCAAAGCCTGCTAACTGACAAACGAAGCTCTGGCGAAAAGAGAGGTAGGGAGCGTAATTGTAAGCTACCCAACTGGGGAATGTACCTCCACCTCACAGAATACCGTAGCCAAATAACAATTCCCTTGAGGGATGTTGTGTTCCTGCGAGTGAGTGAGGTCACCAGAAAGATAGGAGATACTGCGTTGGCAGCAGGGGTGGCGGCGCGTGAGCGATATCATATGGCTACGGTAACCGCTTTACATCAAGCTGGCCGTATGCTTGTCTGCCGCCCGACGTAGTATAAAAAAAAAAAAAAGATCAGGAGTTGCTGCGCTGGCAGCGGGGTTGGCGGCGTGTAAGCGACATTTATATTCCAAGCGTCTAAGGCTACCACTTCAGGCAGGCCAATTTCTTGTTGCCACCCGACCCAGTATAAACAACAACTTTGATGACAGACTTTGCCAATATGACCCATATATTAAATATATAATAATTAATATTTTGGCGGGCTTAGTGGACACTAGGTATATGTAAAAAATAACTGATTTTTTTGTCATATAAATGTTTTATATTTGTACAAAATATAATTTGAGTTGTTATCAGTCCATACAGAGCGGTCACTTGTCGTGGCTGGAGCGCGAATCCAGGTCCGAGACGGTGTCGCGCTGCTCGTTCATCTCCAGCTCGAAGTCGTCCACTGCCATCGGGGTGTCTGACCAAAAAAAATCATAATTAATGCCCGATTGTGGTCCACCGCTTAAAGATGCACCATCCGATTTCCATACATACATACATACATTTCCATACAAACGAAGAAATGGAATTTCGCTCTTTGATGCCGAACGTCGAAACTTATGAATATTATGGAATGGTCCCAATATCATCAGGCGTGTTGTTCATTTTTACAGTTAAAAAAACATTAGTTGGGAAATTATAAGCCTCAAAAAATCCGTTTTTTGACACCAATTTTACGCAACTTTGGACGTAAATAAATACCAATACGATTATTAAACTTAAAAATAATTGCATAACGGGCATAGCAAATTTATTTGAAAGTTTGAATTACTGTACTTTGCGTAAATACTTGAGTAGTGTTTCTGTACTAGACCTGTTCAAGATTTTTCATACGCCCGTTTTCAGTAAGAATTATCAAAAAAAAAAAAAAATCAATTCAAAATATCTTCATTCCTTGGAATTTATAAAGCACTTAGAAACGTCATAAAATATATCTAGCATCTCATCTCCTTTAACACCGTCCGCGTGCGCATAGCGGGGACGAGGGATTGCGCCCCTCCCCGCTATGCGCCCCGACAACCGAAGGACGATATATTAACTTCGACAAAACTGTCAGTCAGTTGACAGAACCCGCGAAAGTAATTCCAATTCAATATTAATCGTTAAGAAGACAAGAGAACGTCTGTCGGGTCAGCTAGTATTCTTATTGAAGTGAAATCTTCTTTAGGCGCGTTGGTCATTTTTTGAGACGGGAAAAATCCATCGAACTCGCGACACCGTTACCGTAACCGACACCGGTCTATCTGGTGCGGTGCGAGGCGGCGGGGCGGGCGGGGCACGCGCCGCGTGCTCGCCTGTGCGCTATTGGTTCGTCAGTCGATCTTTGCTTTCCTTGCCAGTTCTTCTCAAGAAGCCCCGTCGCCGGAACTGGCACTTAAATTCACTTTCACATTCAAGATAGTGTGATGAAAGTGAATCTAAGCTCTGCGGATTTAGAGTAGTAATGATTTACACATGTTTCTTATATTTAATTTGTATGACGTTTCTAAGTGCTTTATACAGTCCAAGGAATAAAGAATTTTTTGATTTTGATTTTGCTCTCGCGCCACGTTACTCTAGTTCCCTAAATACACGCACGAGAGTTAGAAAAAGGGAACGCTTTCAGCAGTACTGCTATACAATTCAACTCACGTTTGTTATAATTGTGTCAATTCTTAAAATTAATTATTTTCTTCTTTGATTTAGCTAGCTACATACGTTTCGAGTTTTCACTTCTGTGCACTCCCGGAGTATCACTGTTTTTTTACCCGACTACCATAGGACGGTTATGTTATTCGAGCGTATGTATGTATGTCTTATTATTTGGCACGCTCTACAGCCTAAACCGTTTGACAGATTTCAACATAAGAGGTGTCGTTAGGTTCGTCTTAATCACGCGAGTGACATAGGCTATATCAAATATAAAAAAAAAATGAATAAAAGGAGTAATTTTTTTAAAATATATCGATATGGGTATCAAAATAAAGGTCTCGATGAACAGATTTAAAATATATATTTGATATATTAGTTTTCGCCTGCGGCTTTGCTTGTGAAGAAAAACAAAATATTATTTTTGCGCGTGAGTATCTGTTGTAGGTGCAGTTGGGTTTTTATCTTTTTTTAATTAAGTTAATTCGTTCGTTATGTAGTAGTATGGTGTGTGACGTGTGACGTGTGACGTGTGACGTGTGTGTACCGAGGTGGTCGAGCGTGACGCCCATGGCCCTCCTGATGGCGGGCAGCGGCGCCACGAGGCGCGGCGGCACGCGCGCGGCCATGCCCCGCAGGCAGCCCGCCGCCAGCCGCGCCAGCTCGCGCTCCGCCGCGCCCGCGCGGGCCGACAGCGACAGGTGCCACGGCGGCGGCGCGCACAGCCTGCACACACACGACACACTGTGTAGCCAGAATTAACAGCGGCGGCCACCAAGAGAAGCAATGAACGATGAAGTCCACTGCGGTCCCGGAGAACTCACAACGAAATCAAACAGAACAAACTTGTAGGAGTAAGAAGCTTGACTTATCATCCCGGACTCGGTATTACCACAGTATAAGTAATAGTGCTACGTACAGTACAGCCGCTCCCTGCCGCTCTCTCGTGTCGACCTCGCCTCCCCTCTGAGACGAATCTGGAACAGTTTGTATGGCGCCGCACGCACACACGCTCATTCAGACTCTGCACAGACGTCATTACTTATGTAGTAGTAAACGAGGCGACATTTCTATAGAGTGACCGGGGTGTGCTATTACTGAGGCACAATGATATTATGACGAGCTCAATGTCGTCGTTGCGCGTGTTGGTCGAATCGAATGCGCAAGTTAGCGATAATCTGTCTATGGATGAGTTTATTTATCTCGAGCTCTTCCATACTTCAGAGAGTACGTTAAGCCATCCGCCTCGGCTAGTAGATAACAGTCGTTAAGCCAAGACTTTTTCAAGCCTATAGACGGCTTGAAAACGCTGGCCTCCACCAACCCGCAGTTGAGCAGCGTGGAGTATACTCTAATGCCCCTTTGATTGAAGAGGTCCGTATCCCAACAGTAGGATGAATATGGGTTGACGACAAATAATGTTATAGATATTATAGATACGCCGCAAGCGTCAAAAATGTACACTCAAAAAGTGAGCCAACTGTCTCACCTCGCAAGTATTCGCACAGCAAGCCGACGAAATTAACATTTGTGATAGTCGATTGTAATGGGTGAAAATGCCGTCCATATATTACAAAAATGCATCAATTTATGTTGATAAAGCCTAGACTCTAGGCTTTAGTGCGGTATGTGATCCTCTATGCCATACAGGATCACATACTGCACAGTACACAAAAATGTTTAGTGTTACAGATATTCTATCTCACGAAGAGGGTTTGTCTTTAGTTGTAGTAGTGGCATGTAGAGACAGGCGCGTTTGTGTGCGTAAACTGAAGGAGCGTTAGCAAAGAAATCTGTAATCATTATTAAATTCAGTCTTAATTTCTTTTTATGCTATTTAATAAACAATTAATATTTAGTCCTTGGACTTCTAATTATATATATATTTTTTAAATAAAGGATGTAATTAAAATATTGTATATTTTTAATCACTTTCAGAAACATAATTTTCTTTTTATTCTTTAATATGTCATCTATTTTATATTTTACGTGTTGATATTTGTGTCTTTTTATGATGTCGTACAATTCTAATTTAAGATAAAACCAATGGGAATTAATGACTTTCAACTAATTCAACCAAATCCCCGGTCTAGAAGGAAGAAATGTTTAAGTTTTTTTATAATGATGGGTCATGTATATACTTTTTATCAATTTTTATGATGGAGCAGTTATTCCTATAGGGAGGGCAAAATTATTATTTACGTTAAATGTAAAAAAAATACCTCACTGCGGACGACTTTTCTGCGTTTAGTTGCTTTGCTAACGGTACTTTGTACGGACATCTTGCGTGGACCCAAAAACACTAGTGACTCTGACCGCGTCGCGATCGTGACTAAGAGCTCCCGAGTTTACGCACACTACCTCAATGTGCACGTGCACGACAACAACAACCAAGAGCAAACCTTCTTCGTGAAATAGAACATCTGTAACAGTTTGAGCAGCAGGTCGAGGGCGGTACCTGTCTCTCTGCTCGCGCTCCAGTTTGAGCAGCAGGTCGAGGGCGGTACCTGTCTCTCTGCTCGCGCTCCAGTTTGAGCAGCAGGTCGAGGGCGGTACCTGTCTCTCTGCTCGCGCTCCAGTTTGAGCAGCAGGTCGAGGGCGGTACCTGTCTCTCTGCTCGCGCTCCAGTTTGAGCAGCAGGTCGAGGGCGGTACCTGTCTCTCTGCTCGCGCTCCAGTTTGAGCAGCAGGTCGAGGGCGGTACCTGTCTCTCTGCTCGCGCTCCAGTTTGAGCAGCAGGTCGAGGGCGGTACCTGTCTCTCTGCTCGCGCTCCAGTTTGAGCAGCAGGTCGAGGGCGGTACCTGTCTCTCTGCTCGCGCTCCAGTTTGAGCAGCAGGTCGAGGGCGGTACCTGTCTCTCTGCTCGCGCTCCAGTTTGAGCAGCAGGTCGAGGGCGGTACCTGTCTCTCTGCTCGCGCTCCAGTTTGAGCAGCAGGTCGAGGGCGGTACCTGTCTCTCTGCTCGCGCTCCAGTTTGAGCAGCAGGTCGAGGGCGGTACCTGTCTCTCTGCTCGCGCTCCAGTTTGAGCAGCAGGTCGAGGGCGGTACCTGTCTCTCTGCTCGCGCTCCAGTTTGAGCAGCAGGTCGAGGGCGGTACCTGTCTCTCTGCTCGCGCTCCAGTTTGAGCAGCAGGTCGAGGGCGGTACCTGTCTCTCTGCTCGCGCTCCAGTTTGAGCAGCAGGTCGAGGGCGGTACCTGTCTCTCTGCTCGCGCTCCAGTTTGAGCAGCAGGTCGAGGGCGGTACCTGTCTCTCTGCTCGCGCTCCAGTTTGAGCAGCAGGTCGAGGGCGGTACCTGTCTCTCTGCTCGCGCTCCAGTTTGAGCAGCAGGTCGTGCGTGTGCCGCAGCGCGCCGCCGATGCCGTAGTCGTGCTGCGAGGCGGCGATGTCGTCGTCGAGGTCGTGCAGGAACTCCACGTCCACGCCCACCTCCGACAGGGAGCGCAGCTGCTCCACGTCCACCTTCACGCGAGACACGTCCTGGACACAGGAAACACGCCGTGGTAAACAGACATATCGCATATATACGGAAACATTTGAAAAGAGAAGTAAGGCATAGCGTATTTTTAAGCTGCCCGCCCGACTGGGGAAATAGCTCCACCTCATAGAATATCGTAGTCAAATAACAATTCCCTTGAGGGTTGTTGTGTTCCTGCGGGTGAGTGAGGTCACCAGAAAGAAAGGAAGGAGTATAGGTTGGCAACGGATCGGAGACCCTTGGTGTTGCTGATCTCCATGGGCGGTGGTGATTGATTTCTATCAATTGACCCACAGCTCCCCCCCCCCCCCCCTGTCTCATATATAAAAAAAAAACATTATTATAGGTAACATATTTGATGTTCTATCATAAGAGTTAAAGTGGATTATATGTAGAAATAGTAGCAGTAGGTGTAAAAATTTCGACATTTAGATAATCATGCATTGTCGCGATAACCAAACGAGTGTGCCAAATTTCAGCTCGATCAGACACTGGGGAGTGGGTCAAATTTAACTGGCAATATTTGATAACAACCATCGCGGTGAAACTACATGAAATACTGTGAAATTAAGTAATTACATTGTCATCTTTAGAAGCGGCGGTGTCCTGCTGTTGCTTCTTGTCCGGGAACAGCGCCTCCATGTCGTAGAACAGGTTCCACGGCGAGTCGGGCGCGAAACGCAACATCTCTTCATTGCCCTGCCCAGTCTCCGACGCTGTGGAGAACATCGTCAACGTGCAGAATACCGGCGCTGTGTGTATACACAGCATTAATGTTGAGCGATGGCCAAATTAACATCATGTTAATCATTGTGTTTGAAATGTTATATGTTATTGTGTATTGTTTCGATTATTGTCTCATATTCTGATGTTAATATACAACATATTTTCTTTATTTCTTTCTTCTTTAATTTTTATTTATTTTCTAGCTCTAACATGTAAGTAAAGTGACACGCGTGCCATCTATTGTCGAATAGCTAATATTTTTGCGGGTGTTAATTAACATGTGAACGGGTTTGACATAATTTTGAAATTTGAAATACCACGAGGATGGCGGAATGGCGATTATATCGCACCAAAAATTGGCTTATATCCTTCCTCGGGAAATAATCTATATTCGGACAAAATTTTATTCAAGTCGGTTCAGCTTTTTAATCGTAAACGGTAACAAACAGACAGACAGAGAGATACATTTTCGCATTTAATATATAGTATGGATTGTAGAACGACATAAAATTATTTATTCCAGACACTGGGCATTTAGACACGTTTTATACTTTTTTTAAACAAATATATATATCACTGAATTGATATAATATTAATAATAATCATTTATTTCAGACAATTGCAATGTAAATACAACAAGTCCACATTACATTACATACCTTTTTACCGTGGTTATGGTAGGTAATTAAAACACTTGTTGACTGTTGAAACTGGAATGAATCTATTTGAAACTTAACCTAAATATATACAAAATTATTTAATTATGAACAATACTATTTTACAATAAAAGAAAGCCAATCAGGCGCCGCCTTAACTGCGCGGTAGGCGCGGGTCGCGGGGAGCGTGCGTCTCGCGCACGCTGGCACACAGAGGTTACATATATGCCCCGCGCTACGTAGCTGACGTTTAGTCGACCGGCGGCGCCGAGGCGGATGACGCGTCACGGAGCGGAACGCTGCGCTGGGCCACACGACGTCTTCGCGTACGACGAATCGAACGGCTGCGTTCACAAATATTAGCCTTTGTCAAGGCTAGCTTGTTCTATTTTATGTTTCATGCTGCAACTGCACTTTTCAGTGCATTTCTTCTGTATTGACGTTCTTTGTATCTCTGATTTTTTTTTTTTTATGTGAGGGGGGGCAAACGAGCATGTGGGTCACCTGGTGGAAAGCGTTGCCAGCCTTTTAAGGAAAATGAAAACTCTGTTCTTGAAGGCACCCATGTCGTAGTTGTTCGGAAATACCGCTGAGGGAAGTTGATTCCACAGTTTCACTGTTCGTGGTATGAAATGTCTTAGGAAACGTACTGTAGTAGATCGCCAATTATCAAGATGATATGGATGGAATTTTAATTTATGGCGAGTTGTACGATAATGGAATTCAGCGGCAGGTATCAAATCAAACAGCTCATCGGAGCACTCCCCGTGATATAATTTGTATAGAACGCAAAGAGACGCTACATCTCTGCGTGTAGAGAGAGAGTCCAATCGATCCGAGATCATTGGGTCACCGACGATTCGAGCTGCTCTTCGTTGTATGCGGTCAAATGGAGCAAGCAAGTACTGGGGCGCACCGGCCCAGAGATGCGAACAGTACTCCATGTGAGGTCGAACCTGGGCTTTGTATAGTTGAAGGCGGTGTCGGGGTGTAAAATACCGCCTGGCTTTACTAATCACACCAATCTTCCTGGAAGCCAGTTTGGCCTTTCATTCCAAGTGACCGCGAAACTGAACATCACTCGATATGTCGACACCCAAGATGGTAATGCTAGTTAGTTCTTACACTAAGGGGAGTACCTTCCAAACTAGGAGCTACGACGAATGGGGACGTTTAGCGGTAAACGCACAAACTTGTGTCTTGGAGGGATTTAGCTGCACCAAATTCAATCTACCCCAATCCGAGACGTGTCCAAGGGACGTCTCAATCTCAGACACAAGTTTTGTTCGGTACTCATCGACGCAATCCCGAGAAACATTACATTGGCCAGTGTATCTTACGTCCACTGTACTGTCATCCGCATAGCAATGAACATTGTGTATAAGCAGCAAGTCATTGATATGAAGAAGAAACCGCGTGGGGGACAATACACAGCCTTGTGGTACGCCAGCATTCAAGCGTAGTGGGTCCGAGCGTGCTCCGTCAACTACAACTTTGATGCTACGCTCAGATAGAAAACTGGCAATCCATATGCAAAGCTTCTCAGGTAGCCCAAAAGAAGGAAGCTTGGAAAGTAATGCTTTATGCCACACCCGATCAAAAGCTTCTGCTACGTCCAGACTAGCAGCCAATGCCTCGCCCTTGCTTTCCACTGACTCCGCCCAACGGTGAGTCAAGTATACCAGAAGATCACCAGCTGAGCGACCATGGCGGAAACCATATTGGCGATCATTTATCAGCTGGTGATCCTCTAAGTAGGCTACCAGCTGTTTGTTAATGATAGTTTCCATGATTTTGGAAAATATGGAAGTTATCGCAATAGGCCTATAATTGGACGGATCTGAGCAAGTGCCTTTTTTAGGGATCGGGTGGACTAAAGCCTCCTTCCATGAGCAGGGGATATATTTTGTTTCTTATAGTGCGGGTAGGTAGTCGCTACACCTTAAACTAAAAATATATATTTATATAATTAAACTACATATAATGACTTACGCAGAGTATGGTATATGAGATGCGACTCCTCCTTGGTGAGCGTGGCGAAGGTCCCGTCGTAGGAGGGCGCGTACGAGCTGAACGGCCCGTAGTTGAGAGGCTTCACGCCCTTGGCGAGGTTGCGGCGGTCTTCGCGAGGGGCTGCAATGGGCAATAACTTCTATTAATACACTGCTTTCCTTTTTTTTTCAACAATTAAATAAATAAATATTCCTTGACAAATAACACACTGTCTTCTAGTCCCAAACTAACCAAAGCTTGCACTATGAGAACTAGATAACTCATCATCAGGTCCATTTTAGTCTCCACTACAGGAGCACGACCCTCTCTCGTCTGTCCTAGACGGAAGGAGGATTTGGCCTACACTCCTCACGCTGGCCAAACGGGCTGGGAGGCCTGAGGGCCAATTCTCGTAACAAAAATACAGTCAAAATTCAGTCTCAGTCTAATCTCGATCTCACAAATGTCACAAAAGGTATTCTACTAACGCAAAATACAACGTGAATTGACACTGAATGTGGTTTGAAATTGGAATGTGATCGAAAGTTGAACAAACTAAAACGGCATTCCCCTAGCACTTTGCGTGATATTGATATTTGAACGAAACTATCATCGGTATTCTACTGTCTAATTTTACGTCATTTTTGACATTTCAATGAGATTGAAAGTTGATCGAAATGTGACTGATACAAAGCTGTAAATTGTTAGTTCCAACGAACATACCGCACTGTGTTAGATTAAATAAACCATTAAAATGAATTGTCTTCATTGCTGGCGGTATTTAATAATTACTCAACGAGCTGCAAGAACAAGATGACGTCGCTCTGTGCAACACCGACTCGATAAGTACGCCTTCGAAATGAGTGACCGGGAGTTTAGAAAAACTTATCGGTAAACGAAAACAAACAATAGAGGAATAATAATATATAGGAGGAATAAGGATAAATTTTAATAAAGGAATTATAGTCCTACATCCGTAATGAGAAGCGACGAGGCGGGCTAAATGCGGTACCACCAAAGTAAGTTTCAACTTATAAATTTATCATTTATGTTCCTACAATACTCCCCAGAATAATTATACTCTGCAACGTAGTAATAAAGTCAACACAGTCCTAAATATTGTATAATATAATTATATTCTTGATTTTTTTAGGTTTTCACAGCACTTGCATTTTTTTGCAAGTGGATCATACCAAACTTTGGTTGGTCAAACTCATATAATACCAGTCATGCTGTATCTGATGTATTTCAACCAAGTTACTGGTGCACTGAACATGGCAGGGATATTTATAAAATACATTCAGCTCACATTAACAACGGACACTCGGGAAATAAATAAGAGACAGTAAGTAAAGTGGCATTTAATAGAATAAATATGTAGTGTATGTATTTTCATTTATTTATTGTTAAATTATTTATCAGTAAAAAGTTGCACATCTTTGTCTATACATAATAAGGATTCTTACAAATTTATAATTTTCATTTATTTCATTTGACTTGTGAATCCTGTACACTCCATGCTCAGTTCGTTGCCCTAAGGTTGCCTTGAAAAGATATCTCAACAATAAGGCCACCTTATTGCTTATACAAGTCTGTCATAATTTTATTGATTCACTGTTCTCAAAGCATGATCGGTCTGTCCATGAAATTGTATTAGGAAACAATCACCTATTTTTTAATGTTTTTAGGAATAACAATGTGCCTTAATTTAAGGTTTTATTCAAAAGTCGGAATGCTTGGTGTCATTGGCTACATAGATGGTATACATGTTTGTATCATGAAGCTCTTAGAACGCAAAGAGGCATATTATTGTACGAAGGGATACCATTCTCTTAATGTGATGATAGTAAATGTAAAGAAATAATAGTAACTAATTTGTTTTAATATGCACATAGTAATTTAAGTTAAATATAATTTATTTTCCAGATTTGCGATGCAGGCCTACACAATTTATGTGTGGACCCCTCTAGTCCAGGGAGCAACCACGACTCCACAACGTGTAGAGACTAGAGACCATCCTCTCAATAATTATTTATAAATTTTAAGTAAGAATGGAGAAGCCAATTTTCTTTTAGGTAGGTATGAGATGTTTCACAACTTGTATAATTGTCTACAAACTATACTCATCGTTAATCACCTGCATGTGGTACACTTAACGACTAGCGAAAGAGGTTCTGGCGAAAGCTAGTTAGGGTACAGTGTATCAGCTGCCCGACTGGGGATGTACCTTCACCTCACAGAATAATGTAACCAATTAACAATTCCCTTGTGGGTTGTTGTGTTTGTGCAAGTGAGTGAGGTCACCAGAAAGGAAGGAGTTGCTGCGTTAGCAGCGGGGGTGTGAGCGATATTTCATGTTGTGAGCGTTAATATGGCTACGGTAACTGCTTCACATCAGGCGAGCACTGGCATATGCATCATTACTGTCATCTCTCAAGTTTATAATACCTACATGAAATTATGACAGTCTAAATTTATAAAAACATTTGTTGTTACAGGTGATAGTGGATATCCTTTAAGGAAAAAATTATTAACACTAATTTTAAACATGGCAGAGGGTAGCCTGGATGCTCATTATTACAACATTCGAGTCAAAGGCCAGAATGTTGTGGAAAGGATCATAGAAGTTTTGATTTAGCCAGATTCAGGTAATGAACTCAAATATAGATAGGTATTGTAAAAGAATCAACTAAGTACTTAATCAATTATATATTTATAATACAAACAACATGGTATATTAAAAAGGCAATGTCTTAAAATCACTATAATTCACTTTTATTAGGCATCACATATTTATGATCACATGGATTGCAAAAAAATATAATTACCTATGTATTTGTAGCATTCAACAAACAATATATCAAGAATCACAATTAGAATAATTAACAATAGATAATATAATTAAGTTTTAATTGTTGCAGATGTCTGTTTAGTAGTCCGGCAGCTACAGTACAAACCAGAAATGGCAGCAAAAATTATGAATGCTTGCTGTGTGTTTCACAACATCCCAAATCGCTTCCATCTGAGAGTCTAAGATTTGTCGCAGTGTCAACAGGAGGAATAGCGAAGGTTGCAACTACAGCAGCATCTCATCGAAGCAATCCTGCTGGTCGCTTCCCCTGCTGCCGCTATAGCTGCAGCGCAGAGCTGTGCTACATGCTCTTGTCTGAACTCTGTGGGCCAATAAAGTTTGAATATTAATAAATACTGCTACCATACAAATCTAAAGTATTTTTCTTTTAATCCTATGTGTTTTCTTTAAAACAACAATTGTTTAAGAAAGATTTTAACCTTACCTGTTTGCAGTATTATAATCAATACAAGAGTAGAGTAACTTAATGTAGACATTATTGACCATGAATATGATAATGGCCTTTCTTTTGATAGACAGCAATGTTAACATCATCTGTGCTGGGGCATAGTTAGGGATTACCTAATAAAATCACTTAAATTCATGGTTAATAATGTTCACATAATGGTACTCTGCGCTTGTATATTGGTTATAATACTGCAAACAAGGTTGTATTAACTAATTTAGCACAGATTTAAAATACATAACTACTACAAGTTAATCACAATATATAGGTACTTACTTTCTTCCGTTCCTTTGCAGTTTTATGGGCACCATTAAATTCTGAATTTAAGATTTGTGTGCATTCTTGCTAGTGACGTTTTGAGAGTGCGTTTCCCTCTTTTGCCCGCACTCTGCCAACAACCGATGTGCGATGCTGTTCCATAAAAACAAGCAGTAGCTCTAATTGACGCAGGGAAACTTGTTGGTTATATATAATGATATATTTTCGACTTTATAAATAACTATATGAATGCGACAAAATTAACTTTCTGTCAAAGGTTTTAAATGGACAAGGCAAGTTTGACAATTCTTTAATTTTCGCGGGTATAGTTTTGACAGTTCTTTTTTTTAATCTCTATGATTATTTAACGAGCTGTATATTTTATTCTGTGTCTGTTGAAATGTGGCACGCGATCGAAAGTGGATTTTGAATTGATCGTCATGAGACTGAATCGAGACCGAATCGAAACTGAACCGAAATGATATTGAAATTAGATCGTTAAAAATAAGAGCAGAATACCATATTTCTGTCAATTCATAATTCAGTCTCGATTCAGTCAAGTTTCAATATGTGTTGTAAGATAATTAGGAGAATTGGCCCTCTGATCGATATTTGATAATGTATTTCCCTTAATCGCCTTGTACGACATCCACGGGAAGAAACGCAGTGATTCTATTCTAGTCTGCCGGAAACCACACGGCCAACTGATAACTGATATTATACTTAAAAACATTTTATTTTGTAAATATATACATATAATATACAGTAAACACCCTGACCAAGATAAACACAGATGTTCATGCACACAAATATTTGTCTTGTGCAGGGATCGAACCCGCGACCTCGGAGTCAAAGTGCCATTGCTAGCACCGAGCTCGTCAAAATTGTAATATGGGAACTAGATATAATATATAGGCTTGTAATATGGGAACTATATTATACATAGAAAACACCAAGACAAACAGTCATGTATGATGTAACACATAAATATTTGTCTTGTACGGGGATGGAACCCGCGACTTTTGGAGTAAAACACTCATTGCTAGCCATTTCACCACCGGAGTCGTGCCTTATGATAACTAATACAGAACAAAAAGAAGTCGCTCATTAATCTCTCAACATTTCCATTATATACATGAATTTGCTTTAAAATAATGTATGTAAAAGAATAGAAAAGTTTTCAGTTGGGTTTATCACGAACATAAATTTCCAGTTTCAAGAAGCTTCGACGCATCTTCGCCGCACAGATACCCCAATGCTTGAAGACTAAAGTCTTCAACCAGTACGTCCTCTCTGCAATGACATATGGTGCAGAGACTTGGATACTGACCATGAGACTGGACAACAGGCTTAAAGGTCGCGCAGCGAGCGATTGAGAGGGCTATGCTCGGGATTTCTCTGAGGGATCGAATCCAGAACAAAGAAATTCGACGGAGAACCAAAGTTGTCGACATAGCCGTTAGAGTTTGCAAGCTGAAGTGACAATAGGTCATATCTGCAGAGTATGTGATGGCAGATGGAGGGAGGAAGGTATTAGAGTGGAGGCCGCGCGTAGGAAGACGAAGCGTTGGGCGCCCTCCTTCTAGATGGTCCGATGACCTTAAGAAAGCGGCTGGATGCGTAAGGCGGAGGATCGTATTTGGTGGAAAGCATTGAAGAATGCATGCTGCAAGAATACATGCTGATGGTGATGATGATGATGATGAAATTCCCAGTAAATAAAAATTTATATACAATGACTGGACTACTATCTAGCTCTATATGAAATGACTATCTGAATGTACGTGATCTTACTGTGCAATGTGCCGGTGCCCTGCGTCAGTTTGCCCACGAGCCGCCCGATGGTGAGCGGCTTGTCCTCGCCTGCGCCTTCCACCGTGTGCGTCACCACGCACAGCGTCGTTTTGCCCTCAGCGTCCATTCGGGGGAATGCTGTCAAACACATACAATGTAATTATCAGATAATTTCCGCAGTATAAAACAACCTTTTTATTTATATCAATAATACGAGGAGCTCGATATCATCGTTGCGCGTGTCGGCGTGTGTAATTTAATGTGTCGAAATATGCGTTTTCGATTAAACGCATATTTCGACACATTAAATTACACAGCGCCATCTAGCCCCAAAGAAAGCGAAGCTTGTGTTATGGGTACTAGACAACTGATAAACATACGTAAAATACAGTTTTTTTTTGTAAATACATACTTATGATATATAGAAAACACCCAGACTAAGACAAACAGACATGTTCATACACACAAATGTTTGTCCTATGTGGGAATCGAACCCACGAGCGTTGGTGTCGAAGCCGCGTCATTGACCGCTACGCCACCGAGCTCGTCAAAAACGTAAGTTAATCAACGTCGACCGTAGCTGCTCCGACTTTTGCTTAGTTTAATGGGACGGGGGCCCACCACACATTCCCACCACTGTATCTCCTGTGTAGCCAGGATTAACAGCGGCGACCGCCAAAAAAGGCAATGAACAATGAAGTCCATTGCAGTCCCAGGGGTAAAACTACGGCTGCCTTGGAACTCACAACGAATTTAATCAGAAGAAATTAGAAGGAGTAGGAAGCTTTTGGAATTTGACTTCCCCTCTTAGCAATGTGAGAGACAGCAATATGGCAAATAAGGCATTAAAAGCCTAAAGAGATGGCTAGTCAAGTGAAGCTCAACTGCCGTGCACCACGGATTTTAAGTTTCTAACACTATTAGGGACCTAAAACACTGAGTTGTTACCTAACACATCGATTCCAATAATATGAATTGCAAAATCGTCTGAACGCTTGGTAATTCTCCCTTGTTGCTACCAAATCTGAATAGTATACTACCCCGGATGCAACTTGCAATGAATTCAACATGTCATCCCGCTCCCGCTGCCAAAGATCACACTCCCAGAGAACATGGTGTGCTGTTTGATCGAATTCAGAATTAGCAGTAGAACATTCGCATAAGGGCGACGGCACTAATTTAAACGAAAAGAGTTTAGCTTTAAAATTGCCATGTCCAGTTAAAAATTGCGCAACGGGGTGGTCTACTTCTAACCACTTTTTCTTTAATCTATCTCTTACCGATTGAAAGAACAGATACAAGTGGCGTCCTTTGGTAGAAGTTTCCCACCTTTCCTGCCATTCAGACAGCAATGTTTCAAATACTTCATTAATAGGTTTGAACAGTCTAACTATTTTTTCACGATCACGCGTTTTCAAGAAATCAGGGACCATATTTTTAGATGTATAGTACATTGAAGCGCGGCGTTGTACTTCTAAGTCTACCGGTAACACACCTGCTAGCACGGGTAGTGCCTCGGTGCTTACAGTTCTATACGACTTACATAAAAATATCAGAGCAAGGCGCTGGCTTTGAAGCAATTTACGACGTGCTGCACCTATAGTAGCCCTATCTGCCCACGCAGGTGAACCGTACGTAACACAACCTAAGTATGTGGCGGTATAAATAGTTTTTAACGTTTTGAAAGTTAATCCCCACGTAGAGGTAGAAATTCGTGTTAAGGCATAGAAATTCTTTTTTGCTTTTTCACCTACTTGCTTCATGTGCTCAATATAATTAAAATTTCTGTCCAAAAGCAAACCTAAGTAACAAACCGAACCCCTATTAGCAACAGATACTCCATTAAAATGAAATCGCGGTGAAACCTGTAAATTTCCCTTAAGCAAGAGTTGATATGTTTTATGTGGCGCAAAATCGAGACGATTACGATAACCCCAATCTGAAATTAGGCCTAGGCTAGTGTTGGCTAGTTTTTCTATGCTAGATCTTGAATTAGCATTGATTAATAAGAGACCATCGTCAGCGTAACCAGTTAACGAGCACCCTTCCGGTAAGGGTAGGCTAAAAAAATCATCAAAACCGATATTCCAGAGATACGGTCCCAACACTGAACCCTGGGGACAGCCCTGCGTGAGCACCTTTGAAGCAACATAATGGCCAAGTTTTAATTTAGTTGTACCATTCAAAAAGTACGATCGAATGAGAGAGTAGATATTGCTAGGGCAACCTCTCACCTTAAGTTTCAGCAACAACATTGGCCACCAAGCATTATCAAAGGCACCTGAGATATCTAAGAAAATAGCTACAACATACTTGCTCTCCGAGAGTTCAACAACTTTGCGCACTGCGAGCGCAGCATCAACAGTAGACTTGCCAATGGTGAAGCCGTACTGATTTTTATGAAATTGCGGACCACCGGGCAGCAACCGTGGCACAACCAAGCGCTCAAGCAGCTTACCCAACGACGGTAGCAGTGTAATAGGACGGTAGGACTTCGGATCGTCCGGTGGTTTATCACCGCCTTTTGGTATTATTTTTATAACACCACTTCGCAAAATGCCAGGGAAATGACCTTCTACAATACACCGAGTAAGTATTGTTAAGATAGGTTCAGCGGCTACTTTACAAGCTTCTTTAATCATTCTATTCGAAATCTTATCATCACCGGAGGCTTTATTTGTAGGCAAAGCTTTAACAATAGACATAAATTCATCCATCGACGGTACATTTGATATTGGAGTGGAAGGGCACATATCCGCCGCGCTCCTAACCTCACGATGGTAGTCACTGTCACTATCGGCACAATCATCAGGAATTAACGCATGCAGAATTGTCTCAGCGGTCTCTTCTACACCAAGGGTATGTGAATTATTAAATTTTATATTGGATACGTATGCCTGATCAATCCGCCTATTTGCTTTAAATTCGTTATATAGGGGAGACCACGGGCCCTCACTATTTAATCTTTCTACAATACGTTTTAATAAATTACCTTTGGATTTTTCAACAGCAGCGCGATAATGAGATCTAGCAATACGCAAGTCACTTAGAGCTGTTTGATAAATTTCTCCCTCGATGTTACGTTTCTTTAATTTTGAAATCTTACGTCTAGCGGCACGGAAATTCCTACGCAACCTAACAAGGGTATCATTCCACCAATCGCATCGTCTGTTATTAACTATAGGTTTTCGGCCTAATGCAACGTCAGCGCAATACACGAATGTGTCAGACATAATTTCAACACTTTCTGTGACTGTAAGTTCACTACGAGTAAAATCTTTAGCGCGGGAAGCGAAAAGTGAAGCAAAGCTTGCCCAGTCGGCATTCTTAGTTTTATATTGAAAACCTATTAACTGTTGCCGATGTAAGCTTTCAACAACTGGGGAGAATTCACATACGATCAGACGGTGATCACTACAAGAAGCTTCAGGAAGAACGCGCCAGTTTTGTATTCGGACGTCTGCACTAGAAAGTGTGACGTCAATAAAAGACTCGCCCATAGGGCTACTAAAAGTAGGTGGTGCTTCAGGGGTATTGTGAATATGAAGATGCATTTCAGCAATGAACTCTTCAACAGCAGAGCGTCTGTCGGCATCGGTCGCTCTCAACTTGCCGTGCCATAATGGTGATGATGCATTTACGTCTGCCCCTATAATAACCTTATGACCGGTAAGAGCATGCAACACTCTTCGTAGGTGATACAAATGCGAATCCACAGGGTCAGAAAATTGAAAATAACAACTGACTACAAATACTCTCAAATATGGAGATGTTACTTCAGCTACCGCACAGTGAGTGGACATTAGGTGATTGATTGATGTTATAGTAAATCCGCCTCTTGGCGCATATATACCCGCGCGCGACTTGTTATTAAGTTGTATAAATTTACTGTTTAATTGCGATCTTTGGTACTGCTCTTGAACTAAAACAAGGTCGAGCTTATAGTCCGCAACGAGCTTATCTAACTCGGACGTTGCAATTTTGTCGTTGTGTAGATTTAGTTGTGCAATTACGACGTTATCCATAGGTAGTATTTAAAATATTGAACTCTAACCGAGCTGCGTATGTGGGACAAGACTCTGACCCGATCTTGTGGTCAGCAGTCTTTTTTTGACGCCTACAAGCTGCGCATGTAGGTATGAAGTCTGCTTCAGACTTCTTCAGACATTCCCGTGAGTCGTGTGCTTCGGCGCAATGAGCGCAGGTGGGGTTATTCGCAGAGCAGTATTTACTGACATGCCCATATTGCTGGCATTTTAAGCAACGCACGACTTCTATATCGTCCACGAATCTACATGTGGCAAAATCTATAAAAATCTTATCTTTTGTCGAAATAAGGTGTTTGCGTATTTCCGGGGAGATTTCGACTCCCATCCACTTCCTGCCGTAGGCAGTAGTTAGTTTAGTCAGACTAAGCAAAGCTTGTACTATGTGTACTTGATTACTGATATAGTACTTGAAGACATTTTTTTGTAAATACATAGAACCAGACCAAGACAAACAGATATTTTCATACCCACAAATGTTTGTCTTGTACGGGGATTTACCCGCGGCCTCAGAGTCGTAGTCATTGCTAGACATTCGACCACCGGCGCTCGTCAATTGATAATTCAGATATCGTAAATTATGTCCAGGAATACTTTTTAAATAAGTCATGTTTTGTTATGTTACCTTTCTTAGCGAGCCTCCGCCGGTGCTGCTCCCGCGCGGCCTCCATCTGTATCTTGACGCTGTCTCCCGAGTCCTGCCGGTCTTGACCACCGTCCGACACCACCTCGGCCTCGGAGCCTCCACTCTTCATGGGGCTGCTGCGTTTTAGCACCTTATGCTGTAGGCCACAAGGTACAAATTCTATCGTTGTGAAAACGCAGCGGGACTGATGTTGTTTCGTTGTGCGATTGTTGAAATAATTATATTGGAATATCTTTTTAATAAACGTCTAAAACAAAAGGCAAATTTTACAGCTATATGTTATTTTATTTTGTTGTATAAAGTTTTTAATGATTTAATTAAGGGTTTGTAAATTAAACCGGGTTTCGTGATGAAGTATAGATGTGTAATAAGTACACATATAGCCACCGTATATAATGTATAGAAATGGTTAACATTTCTTGCGGTAGGTAAATAATGATATCTCCTGACGGATTCCACGAGCAATTTTGCAGCTTGACGTTTCTTTGCGGTAATTATTTGTTCGAACAAAGTTTATTGTAAATATATTATGGTTTATATACAATTTTTACTTTACACGGCCGAGATGAACATTTTAGAATTAGAAAAAAACTATTATTGAAAACTACAAGGCTAATAAATTATTAATTCATGGTCTAAAAGATATGTTTTTGAATTTTTGTTTAGAATGTAGAGGTAGAAACTGCTCTAAACAAAAACAATGAAAAAAAAAAATATAAATAAAGAGATTCTTCATTCGAATGCGCTAAAACTGGATTTTTTTTATTACATTTGATATTAAAATGTTTTGTCTTATAATCTTCCTCATAAATTTGCTCACGATAAGATCATTAAGAGCCGAAAGGGCGGTCGAAATCGCGAGCCACTGCTACTTACTGATATTCTGTGATTTCAATAAATATCTATATATATCAAAATGAATCCCTATTTCCCTTGGTCACGGTATCACGCGTGAACGACTGGACCGATTTCGTTATTTCTTTTCATGTTGCATTTGTTATTGCCAGGAGAAGGTTCTTAAGCAAGAAAAATATAAGAAAGTTGCGCGGAAAATTAGAAAATTGAACGACCATATTAACTTTTTTAATGTAACTTTATGTCATTTGACAAATTGCGCGAAACCAATTCGAAGTCAATATTCATTGTTAAGAAGGCAGGACAACGTCGGGCCAGCTAATTCTAATATAATTATTTCAACAATCGCACAGGGCACTAACATGCAAGACTCAAGGGAGCTGTCCCCGGGCCCAAGTTCGGGAACTCACAAAACAACACCAAACCCTTCGTATAAGCATCAATCCAAACAAAATGGCTATTCATCTAAATACATTTTCACTACGATCAAACTCCTAGTTCTATTAATATATGAAAGGATTCACCTTTCGGCCGTACGTCCTAAGAGGCTGCATTGCAAAGTGCATTGTAAACATGTTTTAGTAAGGTATGCATAAAATAGAAAAATAAAAATTATAAAAATAACTCAGCAGTAATAGTTTTATAGTCCGTCCACCGGTATAGTAATAGTAGTTAAGATAGGTTCGATTTTGTGTTGTGTTCAATAATTTTGTATCATTGAATAGTATATTAAGATATTTTACGAAATAAAATAATTCATTTGTCCGTTGGGATGATATAGTACCCAATAAATAAAGCAGATTCTAAAGATCTTATTGGCAAGCTTCTTTCGGTCAATAATTTCTTATTCTGAGTGAGACGTGATGATTGTCACAATGACCCAGTGGCGTGTACATCAGGATGGCGGATGTATTTCTTTTATACTACTTTGGGTGGCAGACAAGCATACGGCCCGCCTGATTTGAAGCGGTTGCCGTAGCCATATTAACGCTCACAACATAAAATATCGCTCGCGCGCCGCTACCCCCGCTGCAAACTCAGCATCTCCTTCCTTTCTGGTGACCTCACTCACTACAACAACCCTCAAGGGAATTGTTATTTGGCTGCGGTATTCTGTGAGGTGGAGGTACATTACCCAGTCGGGTAGCTTACAATTAGGCTCCCTACCTCTCTTTTCGCCAGAGCTTCGTTTGTCAGTCAGCAGGGTGCACCGCGTGCAGGTGAAGTTGGCTTAGGTTCAAAGATGTTGATGAACCACTTACACCCCAAAATAGTAGTATGTAGGTCAAAAACAGTAATTCTATGCACACAAAAGCAATGTTCTAGTTATTAGTATAAACTAAGCAGGCGTTCAAATTTTGAATTTTAAATTTGTAATCTATTCTTAAACCTTTTCCCGCATCTAGTTGTGCTTTTGGAACATTCGAGCAGATTGCCGAAAGTGCCGAAACATTGCTACGCTAATGTTTTCATACTATACTTTCCTAGCAAGTTGCTTAGATTAAAAATACACACGCCATTCTGATATCAGGTTGGCATTATCTTTTTGAAATAACTGTAGATTTATAAAAGCATTTTGCTTTAAATGCACATTCCTCATATTACTTTTGTGTGTATAGAATTACAGTTTTTTAACCTATACCCGCCATCATGACGTACACCTAGTGGTAAAAAAAGACAATAATTTCGATTCCTAACAGTATACACCAAAGTGACAACGATGTATGGAATGTATCAGCACAGACATGTCATAAATAACAATGTCTAAATCAAATAATTGATATCTTAATTACGAAATGTATATAAAAATACTTAAAAAAGAGACCAATATTGCCAAGTTTCTATGAGCGTTTCTTCTTCGCGAATGGTCAATACCGAAATGCTATTAGATAAAAATAATGACAAAAAAATAAGAATATTATTTATAAAAAGTGAAAGACGTAAGTGGGCACTTAAAAAGGACCATACCGATTACCGAAACAACAACAATATACAGTATCCGAGGGCGCAATTTATCCGATTTGTAAATACCTTAGAGGGAAACATAAAGTCTTTGAAACAATTTAGGAGGTATAAACTGAAATTAGATTCTGAAGTACCATTTCAAATTTAATCTTTAATTATTTTCTTTGCCTAACAATTATGCAATTAGACCAACGTTTTTTTGGGGTTTATATGTAGGGAAAACCACACTTGAAAGAATTACTTTGATAGCACAAAAATTTCTCGATATACGAGTATGTTAATTTGAAAATTACAATTTTGGACTTTCCCGATAACCCTCCATACATCAGGCTACTACGTTATGACGTCACATGTTTGTATTATGTATGGATTAAATTAGAAATTTGTATGACAGCTATGTTAAATATTACGTTTATGTAATTAATTAGTATAATAATAAAAGTTATAGTATTTTTTGTTCCTTCTCCAATGGAAATATTATTTTTTAATAGTTTTATACTTTTATAATGGACTTTCCCGCCAAACTTTGATCGACCCTAAAGTAAGTCGGACGAAAGGTATTAGAATGAAAGTTTGCAGATCTTTATAGTTTTGTGTATTTTACGATATTGTTAATAAGTAATTTATACAATTTTTGGACATTGTCAAATAGCCTATTGACAGATCATGGCATTGTTATATACTCAATACTCAATCATTTATTGCAACCTTAATGTATACATAGATCTTGTCTTACATATAACAGTGTCAGTAACAATTACGGACCCTGTCGGGCGCTGCAATGGGAGAGGGGCTGATTTCTTGTAATTATTACGTAAATATGTCTATTATCACAGCTATATACCTGTCAATGTATTATAGTAATTAAATAATTATTAATATATTGTTTATTATATATAGTAAGTATATTAAATTTGTGCTAGTAATTATGTCAAATTAAATTAAATTTAAATAGATATTTATATTATTATTGTATTGTATTGTATTGTATTGAATTGAATTGTATTGTCTTGTACTAAGATTTCTATTTATTTATAGTTTTATCATTCAGATATTGTGTAATAGGCACTCTTTGTCAGTAATTCCTTAATATGCCTTACAAATATTTCATAATTTGTTATATTTTTTATTGATTCGGGGAATTTATTGTATAGTTTTATAGACATCACTAGAGGACTAGATGAATGTACCTCGAGATTGGAGTCTGGTAGCCGAAGTCTATTTTGATGCCTTAAAGCATATTTTGCAGACGTGTCGTTTCTTTTCGTGAAAAAATGCGGATATTTGCGGATAAATTTGCATGCTTCCAAAATGTATATGCTTGGTAGAGTTAAAATTTTGTACTTTTGGAAGTAAGGCTTACAACGATTAGTTTGCTGTATATTAACTATTATGCGCACCAGTCTTTTTTGTAGAGTAAAAAGGTTTTTCCAATCGGTACCGCTTCCCCATAAGATTGTACCATAGCTAATCTATCATATAGAGAAAATGAAATCAAATATTACCACAAGTTAAACGTAATAATTATATTGTCTATGTGTAAATACAAGCAATTTTGATCTTTAAACGCGTCATTTGCAGACAAATTGTGCAGACAAATGGTCTAAACTGTAATCAACAAGATTGAAGAAATTTAGTAGCAGGAAATAAAGTAATTCAGAATCTCTTTCAGAATTAAACACCAAAAAAAACACCTGAAA
Organism: Hypsopygia costalis; assembly: GCA_937001555.2. NCBI lineage: Eukaryota > Metazoa > Arthropoda > Insecta > Lepidoptera > Pyralidae > Hypsopygia > Hypsopygia costalis. Next base: position 1,696,439 of record OW443325.2, read on the forward strand.
TATAATAATTAAAATACATTCTTAAATATCTCACAAACAACCTCACAACTGACTCACCACATCCATTTTGCCAATGTCAAATCCGAGCTCCCTGATCGGAATCTCATACATGTACGTGAGGATGTCTCCAAGTGGGCGGAGCTTCTGCGGTGTTAGTTGTTTGAGGCCAGTGTGAAGGAGTCTTCGAGCAGCCTTGTGGTACACCGTGCCCGGCTTGTTGTACTTCATTGCATTGTTGCACATTAGCTTGAAGTCAGACTAGAAGCAAAATATTATATTCATCAACAAAATTTAACCATCACGTACAAATAAATTAGTAATCCGCTAATAATTTTATTTATATTTTAAATGCTTTCATATATTGTCATGGGAAATCTCTGCAAGGTGGATACTGCACCCTATCCCTCCATGACTCTGCTTATTAACAAATACCCTTAGTATTACGACACGGCGAGGGCACGGGGCGGTGAGAGTAACTCGCCAGCTGTACTACATCACTACATAGTATAAAACAAAGTCGCTTTCTCTGTCCCTATGCCCCCATGTATGCTTAAATCTTTGAAACTACGCAACGGATTATGATGCGGTTTTTTTTAATAGATAGAGTGATTCAACTGGAAAGTTTATATGTATAATATATGTATAACATAGTAGAAAAACACTGATAATTTAGAGGTTTCTAATGTGATGTCGTAAATAAACACATTTTTTTGCTCTTTCATTGCAAACGCTGGCTGAACCCAACGAGATAGATCAAAATAATGTAGTACAGTATTGTTCACCTTAAAATGGTCTACAAAAAAGTTCGCGATGGTATATGTCTATCTCTTAGTGGTAACACACAATAACCGTTATTTTATCCTTTGCTTTTTACAAGAAATAATGCCTTATTTACGAAGCGATTTTAAGCAATACAGAATTAATCCTTATCCAATTAAGTACCTTAAATACATTGCGCATTTAATATAGATCAATATGGCCCTTCACAGCATGTAATTTAAATGAATAGTTTAGAAGATATTACACATTTAAAATGCAGGGACATAACGGCTGTGGCGGTACCGGCCGCGGAGCCGGCGGCGTGTGCCTATAACTGGGGAAGGACTGGATAGGACAAAGCGCAAAGACCTTCTGCAGTACATTTAGTATCAGCATTGCACCCGTGCGAAGCCGGGGCGGGTCGCTAGTATAAATATAATCTAATATTATGATTGTGAAGGTGTGTCTGACTGCATGGGCGCCGGGAGGAAGGTGCAAACCCAGAGTATTTAGTACAGAGCAGTGATAACAGTTCCCGGCCGTTTTGTGCAATTAACTCTGGAATGTGCTGCCTGAACCTATTGGAAAATATCTGTATGTGTATTTTCTCCACTCAAAAATAGTTGACTGGTAGAGAACGCTATTAGAATTAAATCCGCCTTTATTACCAATATGTTGTGGTCAATAAAGTTTTAAATAAATAAATAATAAGAGTTGCATGAAATTACATTTTAGGCCTAACATATAGAGAGACAGCGTATAGTGCAAGCATAGCACAGGTACAGTGCCGCTTCCAAAGTTTTTCAAACAAAATGTATGAAAGCAAAGTCTAGTAAACTCAAGCGTACATACTACAGGCATATCGCATCAATGCCTACGTCCTACTGTAAGTCGTCTCTGTATACTTTATGCCTTAGAATCTCATAGATAAATGCACTCTACATTAAACTAAAAAAAAAAAAAAACATACTAATAATTAATACTTACAATAAAACAATTGAGTGATTTGTATTCATTATCATCAATCTTCTGTTTCATGGTGGAAAAGTCCATTGGTCGTTTAATGATGGTGGAATACCCTGGTGCGAAGTTGTCGTTGACTGGCCAAGCAAAGAACTGATTGGGGTCTCGCTTCTCCAGGTTGCGGAGGAGCTGTTCAAGGAGTCGAGACAGGGGACGACGCTTCTGGCTTGCCTGGAGAATAGTCAATAAATGTATCATACGACATATGGATTCGGGTTCATCTAAAATGTCAATGGTTTGTAGAAAGGTCGAGTGTGCCACTCCAAGTTAAAGGGTCATTCCTCTTTTTTTTTTCAAACCTAAAAGGTTTAGTAGAGAATAGTCTCAAGCCATATTATGCTACATTTTAATATTTCATTACAATAAAATATCTAAAAAAAAGATTTAAAAGATAATTAAAAAAAAGAAAAACACCTATATAATTGATAGTATGATTGGCTGATTACCCTTTTCTACAAATCACAGACAAAATTAGATTGTTTCTAAATACTACTGTATAGCAAAAAAATAGTGAATTATTTATGAAATTTATTATTATTTAATCGTGGTCCACTATATTTATATGTACTAATGCTTGTTTGCATGACATATTTAAAACCTAATGGTGCGCATAATTTTACGACACATCAAAAATTATTACATATACATATTTTCTTAAATGAGTTACATAAATGATTCTTGAAATTGTTAATCTCTAATGGTCCAGATATATTTGATATACAATCTATGACAAAATGTCAATGACATATTTAAACGCGATTGTACCTTAAGTACACAAGTGCGAGGCTCTCTGTGAGATGCTGGGGAGTTTGGTCCAGGGCTCAGGTGACGCATCAGTTTTTTGGCCAAGCCCTCATCGTCGGTTTCATCATCATCAGATAATTTTATCTGAAATTATTGAAGTAGCAGCGTAAGTGTTACTAACTACCGTTACTACACTACAACCAGGTGTATCTACTCGTACATGTCACATTTCATAAAGTAATGAAGGCCGGTTATGGATGATTCAAAGTTTTAAATTAGTATTATTTGATGTTTAAAAGGCTGGCAACAGATCAGTAACCTTTTGGTGTTGTTGATGTCCATGAGCTGTGGTGATTGCTTACCGTCAGTTGACTTACATGCTAGTTTGTACCCTCTATTATGATGTATGTAAAAAAATGGATGAGAATGATGTAGGATGGTTTGTTAGTAGAAATATCTTTGTGTTAGTCTTATTACCCAGTATATTTTACTAAGCTTGAGTTGTTCAATTTGTGTTATTAATAATGCGAAACAATATTAATTATGGGATGAAAAATGAAGTTGATGATGATGAATAAGGTTATTATTGATTACATGGACCACATTTGTAGAATACTTCCAGCAGTCGCAGAGAACAAGTTTGTTAGGGTTTAGGAAATTGTGCACAAGTTTAGGTCAGAGGTTCGCCTTAGAGAATTTGATTCGGCGGTTCGAGAGACCGAAGAAGAAGCCTATGTGTATGCATGTTTGCCCACTTGATCAATTAAAAATCCGGATGCCGGATAATAAACTTAAAATAAAACTATATATAACATGCATTTATTGTTATGTCTTATTTAACTTAAGACTAACTAGCGACCCGCCCCGGCTTCGCACGGGTGCAATGCTGATACTAAATGTACTACAGAAGGTCTTTGCGCTTTGTCCTATCCAGTCCTTCCCCAGTTATAGGCACACGCCGCCGGCTCCGCGGCCGGTACCGCCACAGCCGTTATGTCCCTGCATTTTAAATGTGTAATATCTTCTAAACTATTCATTTAAATTACATGCTGTGAAGGGCCATATTGATCTATATTAAATGCGCAATGTATATAAGGTACTTAATTGGATAAGGATTAATTCTGTATTGCTTAAAATCGCTTCGTAAATAAGGCATTATTTCTTGTAAAAAGCAAAGGATAAAATAACGGTTATTGTGTGTTACCACTAAGAGATAGACATATACCATCGCGAACTTTTTTGTAGACCATTTTAAGGTGAACAATACTGTACTACATTATTTTGATCTATCTCGTTGGGTTCAGCCAGCGTTTGCAATGAAAGAGCAAAAAAATGTGTTTATTTACGACATCACATTAGAAACCTCTAAATTATCAGTGTTTTTCTACTATGTTATGCATATATTATACATATAAACTTTCCAGTTGAATCACTCTATCTATTAAAAAAAACCGCATCATAATCCGTTGCGTAGTTTCAAAGATTTAAGCTTACATGGGGACATAGGGACAGAGAAAGCGACTTTGTTTTATACTATGTAGTGATAAAATAAAAAAAAGATATGGATTGGATTACATAATTCAATTCTATAATTAAAGTTAAATATTAATATCCTAAGAAGAATGAGTCACATTTGATTCATGTCAATATTAATTAATCATTAATATTATTAATAAAATGTAGTCTAATTCAATATTTACAATCGTCGAAATATAATAAATAAACAATGTAAAATAAATAGCTAAAATAATAATTTGAAACATAGTAAATATGTATAAGTAATCTAATTAAAAATAATAATAATCGTATTATTCATCTACCCAAAACGTATTTGCTAATGGTTTTCTTGAGCGTCATGGTAGCCTATTAGACAAACATCGTATGATTTTGTAGGCGGAGCAATGACAGCTCATCGGGAGCAGCCGATACTCGAACGCCGCACCACTTTTTTCATCAACAGTAGTACAGACGACACACAGAAATGCATAGTGCACGGACGTTATCCACTGCCTAATTTGTACTTGCAAAAATTGTTACAGTCAATAACTTAGTTTATTTTTCGTATTGAAGACAGTTATTGTGCTATATCGTGCGACTTATTTACCACTACTGCGGTACTTCACTACATAGTATAAAACAAAGTCGCTTTCTCTGTCCCTATGTCCCTATGTATGCTTAAATCTTTGAAACTACGCAACGGATTATGATGCGGTTTTTTTTAATAGATAGAGTGATTCAACTGGAAAGTTTATATGTATAATATATGCATAACATAGTAGAAAAACACTGATAATTTAGAGGTTTCTAATGTGATGTCGTAAATAAACACATTTTTTTGCTCTTTCATTGCAAACGCTGGCTGAACCCAACGAGATAGATCAAAATAATGTAGTACAGTATTGTTCACCTTAAAATGGTCTACAAAAAAGTTCGCGATGGTATATGTCTATCTCTTAGTGGTAACACACAATAACCGTTATTTTATCCTTTGCTTTTTACAAGAAATAATGCCTTATTTACGAAGCGATTTTAAGCAATACAGAATTAATCCTTATCCAATTAAGTACCTTAAATACATTGCGCATTTAATATAGATCAATATGGCCCTTCACAGCATGTAATTTAAATGAATAGTTTAGAAGATATTACACATTTAAAATGCAGGGACATAACGGCTGTGGCGGTACCGGCCGCGGAGCCGGCGGCGTGTGCCTATAACTGACAAAGCGCAAAGACCTTCTGTAGTACATTTAGTATCAGCATTGCACCCGTGCGAAGCCGGGGCGGGTCGCTAGTAAATAATAAGTCGCGAAAAATATTGAAAACTAAAAAAACGCAAATGCAGGAATTTCCCGATAGGAAGTGTTATAATTTTATAGGCTTAGAAATGTGTACTAGTTGAAGCTTTGCCCGTGTAATATATAGCATCTCGATTTCTTATAATTACTAATAAATAAATCTTTCGTCCATGTAATATTGGTTCCGATTTATATATTTTATCATTTCATTGTTTTAGTTTGGAAAAAGCAGTGTATTTAATTAGGGTTAGACCTCATTGTGTTATCTTGTTATCTTTGCGGAACCAAACCAAAATTTATTCATTTACGTAGATGTTTTGACCTACCTACATTTATTTTAATCTTGATGGCATATAATCACTTTAGTTTTTTATTGTGAACACATAATATCATTTTGGCCTTAGGTTTTTATTCACAAAATAATTCCGCCTATCTACTGCTCCGTTGTGATTGTGATCTTTTTTACGAACTCCACTCGCCGTCTACCTATTAGACCCGTCTTGGCTTGTCCTTATGGCTTGGTATCCGTCAGCTAAGCCCGTTGATCGCAATCGACGGGCTTAGCTGACGGATGTGTTTAAGCTGGAGTATTGTTCCAGGGAATCAGATACTACTTTAAGAAGAACCAAATACCTACTTAAGGAATTTCGAAGAACCCAACATTGAAGGCCTCCTGCTGCCACATCCCTATACCACTGAGCCATCATCCATTTTCGGCCGCCTTCACAAGGGAAGTACGGGACCGCGGAGACAGACATATAATCCGGGCACTGTGAACCTGATACTTATTTTTTTAAATATTTTTATTACTCCCGTACGTCATCATCTTACATCACCATACCCGAGCACGACAATGGCGCCATAACGTGGTAATTTTAATGGGCTGATAATTTGTTTCCGTGGTAAGTAGATAGTTATGTTGTGGTTTTTGTAATGTGTAACGTCTTTTATATATTTTTGGTTCTGTGTTCACTTTTTTTGTATTTTTTATGTGCTACTGCTCACGTAGTTAGCATATTTGTGTATTTTTTTTCAGTTCTGCTTAGTACTCATTGTAACAGACGGTGTTCTTTCTATTCTATTTTATATAAAAGCTGGTCATCACTTACCTTATTTAGAAATTTTTTTGACGGTTCTGTAGAAATACGTTTTTTTTCCAATGGCTTTTCCTGTAAAATTTCTAACGTTACAAAAGTCCGAATTAGAGTAGGAGGTTTTGATTAGAGGTTCTACTCCTACTGGTACAGTGCAGGACGAAAACAAATTTCTCAATTAGTTACTTCCAAAGATATTTTGGAAAGTCCGCTTGAACCGTCTAAATTTGAAAGGGGTCAGTGAAACATTTACTAAAATTAAATCATAGTTGGATTCCGATTTAAGATAGTAGTACCTTCCTACGCTTTCAGAATTTATTAAACCATTTATACCATCGCATCAGTGGAATCATTAGTAATAATACTGTTGAAGCCCAATACGATATCCACGTTGCACAATAAAAAACTATTTGAATCTTTTAGAGTCTCTCAAGGATAAGGGTGTAGATAATTTAACTTCTACCTCCAATGGCGAGAATTCAATTCCAGCTCCACCTATGAATATCTCTGTCAGTTGTGAACGTGGGGGATTAATTGATTTTGGAAAGTTAAAGTATGATGGGAAGTCATGCGTTTGATCTTTTATTCAGTGTGTTACTGAATTTTGTTATGCAAGAAGTATCTCATAACCCAAGATACTTTCCTATGCAACATAGATTTTCACGGGTGATGCCTTGCATTGGTACAAGAGTGTATTGATAAAGGGTGAGTGTCCACTTGGAGTGAAATGGTTGTCTGTTCACTTGATCAGTTAAAAATCCGAATGCCGGATAATAAACTTAGAATAGAACTATATACAACATGCTTTATCTAACTTGAAACTAATAAAATAAAAAAGATATGGATTGGATTACATAATTCAATTCTATAATTAAAGTTAAATATTAATATCTTGAGTTAAATGAGTCACATTTGATTCATGACAATATTAATTAATAATCCAATATTTACAATCATTGAAATAATAAATAAACAATGTAAAATAAATCCCTAAAATAATAATTTGAAACAGTAAATAATAGGTAGGGGAAAGTCTTTTCGCATTTTAGTATGTTTGAACTTGTAATAAAATCTCTTTGGTTATACTATTTGTATCTTTCAGGTTTTGATATCTTTAAAAAGTTTAAATTTTAAAAAAGATAATTCCAAATTCAAATTAGGTAAATGTGTGATTTTCATTTGTTTTTTTTACTGTCAAGATGAGTGAATCTAATGAAGAAATTCGATTCATTTTAAAATTTTACTACAAAAAAAGTAAAAATGCAACGCAAGCTGCGAAAAAAATTTGTGACGTTTATGGATCTAGTGCAGTGTCTGTGAGAGTAGCACAAATTTGGTTTAAGCGTTTTCAATCAGGAAATTTTGATGTGAAAGATGCACGTCGCTCTGGTCGCCCTGTTACGGATAAAATGGATGCCATTTTTGAAAAAGTGGAGCAAGATCAGCATATCAGTAGTTACGACGTAGCTGAAGAATTAGGAATTGACCACAAAACAGTTTTGGCGCATTTGAAAAAAGCTGGGTACACTAAAAAGCCCGATATTTGGGTGCCTCACGATCTCACTGAAAGAAACTTAATGAACCGTGTACTCATTTGCGATCCTTTACTACGACGTAATGAAAGCGAACCGTTTTTGAAGAAGCTTATAACTGGTGATGAAAAGTGGATCACGTACGACAAGAACGTGCGAAAAAGGTCGTGGTCAAAGGCCGGTCAGGCTTCACAGACTCTGGCAAAACCCGGGTTAACCCGCAATAAGGTGATGCTGTGTGTATGGTGGGATTGGAAGGGCATTATTCATTATGAGCTGTTACCGCCAGGCAGGACTATCGATTCTGAACTCTACTGTGAACAACTGATGAGATTAAAGCAAAAAGTTGAGAGAAAGCGGCCGGAATTAATTAACAGAAGGGGTGTGATTTTTCATCATGATAACGCTAGACCTCACACATCTTTAGCCACTCAGCAAAAATTAAGAGAGTTTGACTGGAAGGAGTTAATGCATCCGCCGTATAGTCCTGACCTTGCACCTTCTGATTTCCATCTGTTTCGGTCTCTTCAGAATTCTTTAGGCAATGTCAGGTTAACATCACGAGAAGACTGCCAAAACCACTTGTCGTGGTTTTTTGAACAGAAGTCCCTAAATTTCTATAGTATTGGGATCATGTCTCTACCTACAAGATGGCAAAAAGTTATCGAACAAAATGGCACCTACATACTTTAGTTAAATGTAAATAAACTTTAGTAAAAAATGTTTTGAATTTTCATATAAAATACGAAAAGACTTTTTCCCCAACCTAATATGTACAAATAATCTAATTAAAAAAAATAATAATTGTATTATTCAACTGCCCAAAATGTATTTGCTAAAGGATTTCTTGGGTGTCACATGGTACCAATTAAATAAACATTGTAACCCCTGTCGGAGAATTCCTGCATTCACATGATTTTAGTTCACAATAAACATTGTAAACTAAAATCACGTAGGACAATCTTAGAAATGTGTACTAGCTGTGACTTTGCCTGTGTAATATATAAATTTTGGATTTCTTAAAATTATGAATAAAATCTTTCCTTATTGGTATGATTTATATAATTTATCATTTCATTGTTTTAATCTGAAAAAGCATTTATTCATTAACTATGTAGATGTTTTGACCTACCTACTTTTATATTTATTTAATCTTTATGGCATATATATTCTTTAGTTTTTTATTGTGAATAATATTATTTAGGCCTTAGGTCCTTTATTCACAAAGTAATTCCGCCTACCTACCGCTCCTCTATATAATTGGGATCTTTTCTACCAATACCACTTACCACACACGTCTACCTATTAGTTCCGTCTTGGCTTGGCTTTATGGCTTGAAACTGGTGATTGCAATCGATGGGCTTAGCTGACAGATTTGCTTAAGCTGGAGTATTGTTCCAGGGACTCAGATACTACTTTAAGAAGAACCAAATACCTACTTAAGGAATTAAGGAACCAATTGAATCTACTAAAGAGTTTCAGTCATTTTGAAGAACCCAACATTGAAGGCCTTCTGCTGCCACATCCCTATACCACCAAGCCATCATACCCAATATTTATTCTTTTTAATAAATTTATTAATTGTGTACGCTGGATCTTTAAATGGTCATCATCTTACCTAAATCACCATACCCGAGCGCGACAATATAAGCGGCTCTTCAACGATACGTCGAAACGCCGGGTACTTGACGGACTATCGGTTTTAGGACTTTGTATATGCTAAGTTAGGTTAGGTTAGGCACCCCGAGAGCAAAGCGTACCAGCCTGTTACCTACAATCTTGGTTATTAGATGAGAATAATAATATGTACTTTTTATTTAACAAGTGTCAGAGCTGTGACATATGTATCTTACAAGCAGTACAAACATGTACTTACCATATCGATTTCCCGGCGTCTCTTTTTCTTTTTCTTGGGTTTCTCATCTATTTCCTTATGATCATCATTAGCAGAATGCTCAATATCGCTCATATCCAATACCTCTTCTACGAAAATAAAGTTAATGTTATAAAACAAACATTTTTTTAGTTATTGATCTGGTAAAGTTTGTACTCACTACAACTCAATTTTTCTATGTCCTCCATAGGTATAGCTGTTGTAGATGCCTTATATATATCTAGTCTAGTAGTTCCCTTAGGTTTTAAGTTAAAATTTATTTGTATCAACAAAGTTTTACAAAAATGTTATAGAAAACGGTAGCGTAGCATTTTTTCTCATTTCAAAGTAGTCTTGAGTAGTACATGTACGATGTACTAATAGGTGACGGTACTTGACACTGTACTAAAAGAAACGTTACCGAACGCGAACTCTTATTCGGACTAATCGGACTATTCGTACACTCGTACAGTGTACTAGGTTATCCAAGCCCGAAACACTGTGGTCTGTCCGAGAGACAAACAATAAAGCGTCTCGCAATGTTATCGTAAGAGTAAGCGAGATAGGAGGTAAGCGCCCTGCACTGGTATAAATCGCTTTCAGCGCCGTGTGTTTTATTCATATAAAATCTTATACAGCGCTTTATAGTGCTTGTAATTACCAAATTTACATTGATCACATGATTATATTGTCGGCTAAATTTCTGAGTACTAATAGGTACTAAAGTACTAATAAGGTGTACTAGTACATTAATCGGACTGTACTATTAGAGTGCGCACTTAAGAGTGTCCGATTAAGCACAAGACTATTTCAAAGCAAAATCACTGACACTAACCAGTGTTGCCAGGTTGCTAATCCAAAATTTTCGCTTTAAATACAGCAGAAAAAAGAAAATAAGATTTAATCTAAGGAATATTAATTTAAGTATCTATATATTTATAACTAAAGGTAAATAATATTAAGAATCATATGATGGTATTTCCACAGGTATTCCTAAAATAGAATATCTGGATCTGGAAATATGATTGTAATAAAAAAAAGTGTAACTAGCATTTATCCGGTGACAGTCTCTTCAGGTTCTTCTTCTTCATTTCAGCATAATGTGTCTGAGTAGGTGATTATGCTTAATAGGTGACTCTGCGATGACGAAATGGCTTTGAGAGTGTGCAATTATTGGAAATTTTTGTAATATAAATAGAAATACATAGTTTATTTTTTCCATAAAATTATTTGTAGTCATTGACATTCTATACGCATGACATTGTTATTTGAATTATTATTTATTATCGTGACTAATCATGGTGTTAAACTGAATGTGATGTGTCGAATATTATATTTTAAATTGCAATTCTATCATCGATATAATAAAAAATAAAATTCATTTAATTCAGGGGAAAATACCCATAATTATCAAAGAAAAAAAATTACATGTCAAGATTCATTAGTAATAAATGTATAGCAACTAAACAAATTTAATCTAACTTAATCTCGATTTCTAAAAGGGCTTAATGACAAAATAAAGGATTTTAGGTGGGGTACTTATGTACCTAATATTATTAATTCATGTTTAATTAGGTACCTACGTACCCCACTGCCATACATCCAACTAGCGATGTAACGACTCGACTTTTTAAACCGATTCAAACCGATTTGAGCATAAACCGAGTTGCGTCGATTAGCGCGTCTACTAAACCGATTTGGCCGAGTCGAAAGCAATGTAACGACTCGACTTTTTAAACCGATTCAAACCGATTTGAGCATAAACCGAGTTGCGTCGATTAGCGCGTCTACTAAACCGATTTGGCCGAGTCGAAAGCAATGTAACGACTCGACTTTTTAAACCGATTCAAACCGATTTGAGCATAAACCAAGTTGCGTCGATTAGCGCGTCTACTATTTGGCCGAGTCGAAAGCAATGTAATAAATGTATCTTAATATAGCAAATAAACAAATTTAATCTAACTTAATCTCGATTTCCAAAAGGGCTTAATGACAAAATAAAGGATTTTAGGTGGGGTACTTATATACCTAATATTATTAATTCATGTTTAATTAGGTACCTACGTACCCCACTGCCATACATCCAACTAGCGATGTAACGACTCGACTTTTTAAACCGATTCAAACAGATTTGAGCATAACCGCTCTTTTGCCCCCCACGTTGAGCCCCCCGCGCCCCCCCGCGCCCCCCCGCGCAAAAACGCGGCGGAACTATGCCCATTTGTTTTTTGTTCCTACCTGCCCGGCGCCGCGGGTGGTCGGGGCCCCATAAAAACGGTCATTGAGACGCAACTTTGTTATTGAGTGCCTGTTGAGACGTTCAACATGAATGTTAGAAAATAAATTATATACTGGTAACACCTGTGTATTTTGTGTAATGTATTGACAGGGCAATACTGTCTTCCTGTTGTTGTTGTTTCCGTAATGGTGTAATCGCTGCCATTAAACTGTGCTCCACTATAAAGTTTTCTTTTATTGAGTAACCAGTAAAAATATAAACTACAGTCCACTTATACACATTCATACATGGTCCTTCTCCACCTCAATAAAGGAGAACAAGTTGGTGAAAAGCATTTGGAAAATTTCGTGCAAGCTAGTGGTGAGCAAGTTGCATCTACGTGCCAACAAACCCCGCCGTGGATGACGCCATCGCAGCCAAAATCGTCGCCGAACATAATAATCTGGTACAAGAGTGCAGTGCAGCGCATAAAATTGCACCAGAAATCATCAACCATCAGCATCATCGTAATTCATCATCAAGTATCCATTTTTATTTTACATAGCTTCATTCACAGCTTCACATCTATACCGCTAGTTGCAGTAGCGCTAGGGTGCATCCTACAACAGCTACCAACATCAACAAACGCAGCGAGCGAGCCTATTATTGGACAGTTCGCTTCCTCCGAAAAACTCCGAGGTGCCACCATCCAATAAGCGCGCGGCGGTCGGTGGGAGACGGAAGTCAAACTAGCGCCTTCAGCGGCGTTGTCAAGCAAGCATCGTCGTAGCAAGACAGTGACGCGGCGTCATCCGACATCTTGTTTTCGTTTCGCGTTGTGTTGTGCGTGCATTGTCTATTTATTATCTAAGTAACTACGTTATTTCTAATAAAACTTTCATTTTGTTTCTCACTGTTATATAAAAGTGAGGTATATTATACATATATTGTAAAGTTGTTGTGAACAATGTCGGAACAAGAAAAAATACTTGAATCTAAAAGCGATAACTCCACATTAACTGCTCTAATCAGAAAGAGAGCGGCCTTAAAGGGTATAATAACCAAGCACCATAATTACTTCAATGAACAAAGTCATAGCAATATTGACCGTCAGTCGATTGTACTTCGAGAAGAGCGGCTAAGAACGGCATTCCTCAAATTTGAGGAGATAAATCTTGAGGTGTGCGCCTTAGACCCACCCGCTGATGATTATGACACCGTGGAGGCCAAATATTTAGAGATTCTCACAATTATTAAAAAGTTAACACTTACTGACAACAAACCATTTCAGTCACAGCCGTATTATAATCAAAGGCTGCCCGATATATCTATAACGACGTTCAGTGGTAAGTACTCAGAATATAAACCTTTCATTGAATTGTTCGAGGCACTGATTCACAACAACCAAAATTTAAAAAATGTTCAAAGATTGTTTTATTTACGTAGTTTTTTACAAGGTGAATCGTTAGATCTCATAAAAAATTTGCCTATAATAGATGACAGTTACTTAGAAGCTAGGAAAATACTTGATGATCGTTATAATAACTCATATAAAATTACGAATGAGCATATTTGTACATTATTAGACATATCACCAATTGTCAAGTCAACGGCAATCAACATTAGGGGATTTGTGTCTACAATAAAACAGCAACTTGCTTCGTTAAAAAATCTAAAACATAATGTTGAACAATGGGACGCCATAGTACTATGTGTTCTGACCAGAAAGTTAGACCCACTAAGTAATAGGGAGTTTCAACTAGTCGGAAACAAAGCGCCTTCTGTAAACTCATTGCTTGATTTTTTAGAAAAACGTGCACTTGCTCTAGAGAATGCAGAGAGGGTATACACGCCTCTCGCACCCAAGGTTGCTCACATTGCCACCACTGTGATGGACGAAGCAGGAGCTACTTCTAAGACAGCACCGCCGCCACCAGTCTGCAGGCTATGTAAGTCAACTCACAAATTATTTACTTGTCCGAAGTTCAAACTCATGTCAGCTGCGGACCGACTCAAGTTTGTCACCAACAATAATATGTGTCAAATTTGTCTACATAATCACAATAAGAAGTGCAAATATTATTTCAAATGTGAAGTATGCAAGCAAAAGCACAACACTTTACTTCATCAAGATAAAGCACAATCTCCAGTGACGTTATTCCTGGAATCCAAATCTATGCAGGTACTGCTGCCAACAGCTCGAGTTAAGCTTATAGCGAATAATGGAACTGAAGTCCATGTCAAGGCCCTTCTTGACAGTGGTTCTCAAACTTCATTCATAACAAGCGAGTTAGTTCAATTACTAAAATTAAAAACCAATCATACAAATACTCCTGTAGTAGGTATTGGGAATAATGTTAGTAACATTCAAGAAAGTGTTATCATACAACTGTTTTCACTTGTTAAAAATTTCAGCATTTCTGTTACTTGTCACTTACTGGACACAATAACATCTAAATTGCCACAAAATGTAATTCCCTTAGATAACCTAGTAATGCCTCCAAACATAATATTGGCCGACAAAAGTTTTAATGAGCCAAGTGAGATCCATATCTTATTAGGTGCTGATGTGCTATTTCAGGTGCTATTACCGTCTGAACATCCAACAAACATCCAGGTGGCGTGCCGGGAAGGGGTTACAAACACTGGGTCAACGGTTCCAGTGCTACAAACACAATTTGGTTGTGTGCTCGCAGGTTCATTTCCTACCATTAATAGTTCACACCAGGTAACATCTTTATTTTGTAAAACATGTGACAATACATTAAATGATACTCTTTCTTCATTTTGGAGAACTGAAAGCATTCCTGAACATTTTCCTGAAAAATTACCAGAACATGAAACTTGTGAAAAAGCATTTTGTGAAACTGTATATTTAGACAGACAAAACAATAAGTTTCAAGTCGCGTTACCACTCAAATTGCCATTAGACCAAATTAATAACACACTTGGCAATTCATTTAATTTAGCTTTAACTAGATTTAAAAATTTAGAATCGCGTCTTCATAAAAATAAAAAGTTGTATTACCTATATAAAAGTTTCATAGATGACTATATACAGCAAGGGCATGCAAAAATTATTGATATAAGTCAGTATGATATTGCCAATGATCCTGTATATTTTTTACCGCATCACCCGGTAGTCAGACTGGACAACAAAACTACTCCATGTCGTGTGGTGTTTGACGGGTCCATGAAAACTAATCACAAGGTATCTTTGAATGACATGTTATTAAATGGTCCTGTAGTTCAAAAAGAGTTAATTGATATATTAATTTTATTTAGAACAGAAAAATACATTTTTACATGTGATATAAAGAGTATGTTCAGGATGGTCTCAGTAGATCCCAAGTATAGATCTTTACAAAATATCCTTTGGAGGGACACCCCAGAGGACAACATACAATGTATACAGCTTACTACTGTAAGTTATGGTCTCAAAAGTTCTTCGTACTTATCCACACGATGTTTAAAAGAGCTAGCCATAAGGTACAAGGATGAATTTCCGCTAGCTGCTTTCATAATTGAAAATTCAATGTATGTTGATGATGCTCTCGTGTCACAAAAATCGCCCCAATTATTGTTAGAGTCAAAAAGACAACTCTGCAATCTCTTAGAAATTGGTGGTTTTCATTTGCATAAATGGTATTCAAATTGTTCTCAATTGTTAAATGAGATCCCAATGTCACAACAATATTTTGATAACATTGACTTTAAAAAAGATAACATTTGTCTCAAAACGTTAGGTGTAAACTATAATGCCAACACTGATTCATTTATGCTTGCATGCACAATGGCTAACAAAAACATGCCTGTTACTAAACGTGAAATTCTAAGTTTCATTGGTGGGTTTTATGATCCTCTTGGTATGGCTGGACCTGTTGTGGTAACCGCAAAAGCAATAATGCAAAAGCTATGGCAGGCACAGATCAGCTGGGATGAACGACCACCAAGTGAATTGCTCAAAGCATGGTGTGAGTTTTATGATAGTTTACGGCTTATGTCACCGATAGCTATACCACGCTTTGCAAGTTTATGTAAGCCACATTCTGTTCAATTAATAGGGTTTGCTGATGCTTCCAGCTCTATTGCGCATGGCTGCTGTGTTTATTTACGCGTTATTGACGACACTAATACAGTAAAGGTTTCCTTGCTTGCTTCAAAATCGCGTGTAAACCCAATAAGGCAAAATCTAACCGTGCCTAGGCTGGAGCTTAATGCGGCAGTACTACTTTCAAAGTTGATCGCTAGGCTCAGTGCTACTTTACAAGTAAAGCTTAAAATTGATGATATCATTTTATATTCTGATTCGCAAATAGTACTAGCATGGATAAATACTAATATTAACACACTGAATACATATGTTGCGAATAGAGTAAAAGTTATTACAGAACTTACACACAAACACCGTTGGTCATACATCAGTTCAGAAGAGAATGCTGCAGACTGTCTCAGCAGAGGCACATTACCCCATGTGCTACAAAGCCATCCTTTGTGGTGGGGAGGTCCAGGTCTCCTGCATAGTTGTGAGTACAATGTGAGTAACCTACCCGACTTGCCTATTCCCTGTGACCTACCAGAGGTTAAGCCCTCCTCTGCATTTTCTAGAGCAATGGTCTGCGCAGTTCCTAGTGAACAAGAACTATGTTTAGATTTCCTTCACAAATATTCTGACATCAATAAAATGCAACGCGTATTAGGTTATGTATTACGTTTTGTTCAGAACACAAGTACTAAGGTAAATAAAAATAAATCAATGTCACTGACTAGTAAAGAATTAACTGACTCATTGTTAACTATTATTAAATATGAGCAGCAAAAATACTTAAAAAATGATATTCATTGTTTGAAATCGAATAATACAATTTTGAAAGGTAATTTAAAACCACTACATCCATTTCTTGATGACAAAGGTTTAGTTAGAGTAGGTGGTCGCCTAGAGAACGCCACAATTCCTTATACTCAAAAGCATCCAGTGGTGTTGCCTCGAGATTCTCGCGTAACACAATTAATAATTCAAAGCGAGCATGTAAAGAATCTCCATGCAGGGCCGAGACTTGTGTTGTCATCAATAAATCAAAAGTTTTGGATAGTTCATGGTATGAGAGAAGTAAAAAAGGCTATATACAAATGTATTATTTGTTTTAAGTTAAAGGCAGCTACAGCCAAACAATTAATGGGCTCAATGCCAGCTGATAGAATAAATACATGTAGAGTCTTCAAAAAGGTAGCTTTAGATTATGCTGGCCCGATAATGATAAATCAAGCCAGAATCAGAAAGCCTCTACAAACAAAGGCATATGTTTGTGTATTTGTATGTTTTACAACTAAGGCTATACATTTAGAATTAGCTTCAGATCTTAAAACAGAAACCTTTCTAGCTTGTTTGAAAAGGTTCATATCACGTAGGGGTTTACCTTCTGATATCTATAGTGATAATGCATCAACCTTTAAGTGTGCCAATAGCCAGTTGCACGAATTATATAAATTACAAAGTTGTAATCAACATCAAAAGAAAATTCATGACTTTTCAGCACAAAGGGGCATTAATTTCAATTTTGTACCTTGTTACTCTCCCACCTTTGCTGGGCTAGCTGAAGCCGGTGTAAAAAGCATGAAATTTCATTTGAAACGAATTGTTCAAAAAAGTGTGCTCACCTATGAGGAATTGAACACAGTCCTGTGTCAAATAGAGTCTATATTAAATAGCAGACCACTCATTCCAATGTCGAGTGATGTAAATGACTATACTTGTCTAACACCAGGTCATTTTCTCATAGGTGCTGCGTTAAATGCTTACCCAGAACCAGATGTACCAACTACTAATAAATTAAAGTTTTGGAAATTATGTAACAGTATAAAAAACTCGTTTTGGAAAGTCTGGAGCAAGCAATATTTGAACATTTTGCAAACTCGTCCTAAATGGAGAGACATTCTGCCTAATGTACAGGTAGGGTCATTAGTGATTTAAAGGAAGACGATACTCCACCTATGCATTGGCCAATGGCCAGAGTCATACAAGTTTTTCCTGGTTCTGACAACAAAGTGAGAGTCGTGGAAGTTAAAACTGCTAATGGCAGAACTCACAAACGTTCAATTGTAAAAATCTGCGTTCTACCTGTAGAAGTTAATGTATAATTTTATTGATTAATAGCTAGTCTCATTTAGTAAGATGCTATTGTAATAATTTACATTTGTGATTGCTGTAAAAACGCTACTAAGCATGGGTAATCTATAAAAAGTTCCACATGTTTCCACTAGATGGCGCTATAATTAAATTTTCAAATTATTAAATGCAAATTCAAATTTATTAAAATGTATGACATTTCTTATTGCAAATTTGAATATTTATTACGGAAAGTACTTATATCTTCCGTCGATAAAAGGATATTTTATTATTTGTAAGGTTCTATTTATTACAAATACTCATTTGTTTGTCCTACCTAGGAATCCAATGGAAAGAACTACCTACTAGTTTATTTAAATAGGCAAATTGATTTAATATAAAGCATTCCATTGAGATTAGAAGTGCATCATAGTAAACTTAATTTGCTCTTTGATTTTATTCAGCATTCCGCCATAAGTTTATTTATAACTGTGAAGCATTTCTCCTGTAGGCAGTATGTTGAGACGTTCAACATGAATGTTAGAAAATAAATTATATACTGGTAACACCTGTGTATTTTGTGTAATGTATTGACAGGGCAATACTGTCTTCCTGTTGTTGTTGTTTCCGTAATGGTGTAATCGCTGCCATTAAACTGTGCTCCACTATAAAGTTTTCTTTTATTGAGTAACCAGTAAAAATATAAACTACAGTCCACTTATACACATTCATACAGTGCCTACAAGTGGTGTTTTTTACGTTTACTAAGAACAGCACTATACAATGCCGTCTTTTGTTGTTCAACACTCGACTATAGTGTAGAATTACGATGGTCTAAACATTCTCAAGTGGTGTTTCATAGCCCTACTTGTATTAAAAAAAATACCTTATGAACTAAGGCGATAACGTATAGTTTTTTATTTAAAAATACGCTAGGGAGATAAAACCCGATGTTAATAAACAAAAACCTACACTTACCTAAACAAAATAAGTTTTTATAGCACTTGACACCGGCCCGAACATCTGGCGCCGTTAAGGCGAGTCACTTAAACCCCTTTTTTTATTTTTTTTTCCATTGAGTTTATGATTCTTTGGCCTTAATCCGATAGCTAATATGGCGGAGAAACGAAAAAAACATAAACAAATGGGCCTGAATGTATGACAGATGAGTATTGTTCAATCTGCCCAAAACTGAACGCCAAACTGCAAATGTCGACCGTAGGTCGACACGGGCAATTCAGCGGATAAACCGAGTTGCGTCGATTAGCGCGTCTACTAAACCGATTTGGCCGAGTCGAAAGCAATGTAACGACTCGACTTTTTAAACAGATTCAAACCGATTTGGGCATAAACCGAGTTGCGTCGATTAGCGCGTCTTGCGTCTACTAAACCGATTTGGCTGAGTCGAACTTGCTTATGTTGCGAGTGTTAATATGGCCACGGTAATCGGTTCACATCAGGCGGGCCGTATGCTTGTCTGCCACCCGACTTAGTATAAAAAAAAAACAAAGACACGCAGGCGCTGTTGCTGCTGTTGTCTGTTGTATGTGAGAAGCGAAGTGAATACGCAATAGGAATATGCAAGAGATAGTGCTACGCGGACGTTCATGATTAGACATTGCGGCACTGTTAACTTTCTCATCTTTCTGTCATTATGAATAAAGTTCATATTGGTTTAATTCAGCACCTGTTTCATAAATGACATGTTGCTATATCGAATTCATTCATTTGAATGGATTATTTCTTATTCATTCCCACATACACAATGAATTTACTACAATTAGAGTGTTTGCAAATTCGGTATAAATACAGGATATTTTCAAACTATTACAAATAAAAAAAATGTATGGAAGTGTCATTTTTTTTTAATTATTGTTCTAGGAATATTAACGAACACGCCATTTCATTTAGTAAGGTAATTAAAATTTCACGGTGTATATCAACTTATGCAATTATAATTATTTATTTATTTAGCTTGTTTGCACGTTTGCCCGTTTGGCCGTTTACCCGTTTGGCCGTTTGCCCGTTTGACCGTTTGCTCGTTTAGCCGTTTGGCCGTTGGCCCGTTTGGCCGTTTGCCCTTCTGCTCGTTTAGCCGTTTGCTCGTTTGGCCGTTTGACCGTTTGCTTGTTTGGCCGTTTGCCCGTTTGGCCGTTTGCTCGTTTGGCCGTTTACTCGTTTGGCCGTTTGACCGTTTGCTTGTTTGGCCGTTTGCTCGTTTGGCCGTTTGGTCGTTTGGCCGTTTGGCTGTTTGCTCGTTTGCTCGTTTGGCCGTTTGCCCATTTGGCTGTTTGCGCGTTTGCCCGTTTGCTCGATTGGCCGTTTGCCCGTTTGGCTGTTTGCTCGTTGGCCGTTTGGCCGTTTGCTCGTTTGGCCGTTTGGCTGTTTGCTCGTTTGCTCATTTGGCCGTTTGCCCGTTTGCCCGTTTGGCTGTTTGCTCGTTTGCCCGTTTGCTCGTTTGGCCGTTTGACCGTTTGGCCGTTTGACCGTTTGGCCGGTTGGCCGTTTGCCCGTTTGGCCGTTTGGCTGTTTGCTCGTATGCCCGTTTGCCCGCTTGCTCGTTTGGCCGTTTGACCGTTTGGCCGGTTGGCCGTTTGCCCGTTTGCTCGTTTGCTCGTTTACTTGTTGCAAACGGCCAAACGAGCAAACGGGCAAACGGGCAAACGAGCAAACAGTCAAACGGCCAAACGGGCAAACGGTCAAATGAGCAAACAGCCAAATGGCCAAACGAGCAAACGGCCAAACGGGCAAATGACCAAACGGCCAAACGGCCAACGAGCAAACGGCCAAACGGGCAAACGGCCAAACGAGCAAACGGGCAAACGCGCAAACAGCCAAACGGGCAAACGGCCAAACGAGCAAACAGCCAAACGAGCAAACGGCTAAACGACCAAACGGCCAAACGAGCAAACGGCCAAACGGCCAAACAAGCAAACGGTCAAACGGCCAAACGAGCAAACGACCAAACGGGCAAACGGCCAAACAAGCAAACGGTCAAACGGCCAAACGGGCGAATGCGCGCAGAGCGACGCGAGCGAGATGCGTAAGTACGTTCGACTCAGCCAAATCGGTTTGAATCGGTTTAAAAAGTCGAGTCGTTACATCGCTTTAGACTCGGCCAAATTGGTTTAGTAGACGCGCTAATCGACGCAACTCGGTTTATGCTCAAACCGGTTTGAATCGGTTTAAAAAGTCGAGTCGTTACATCGCAATCAAACCGATTCAAATCGGTTCAAATCGCGATTTCGTCGATTCGGTTTGGAATCGACTTGCATGAATTGTCTAACCGATTCAACTCGGTTTGACAAAATTCCAGATCGTAACATCTGGAATTTTGTCCAACGAAATCATCATCCAACGTCCAAACGCCGCATGCATAATGTTATGTATCAGAAACAGAATATCTATCTCTAATTTTTGTAGAATGCAAAAAAAAAAACTTTTATATTTTATTTGTATAAAAGCTTCATAAATGTTTATTTTGAAATGCAACCTCGGATAATAATAAACTTAAATATTTCCTGATGTTTAAAAAACCATACCAGTTATTGAAAATTATTCGTTACAAGAGGCGCAAAAGTTTTGAAACGTGTAGGAAATGTAACCGACTGGCAACACTAAATTGATGTGTTTTTTTTTATTTTTAGGTTGTACAACCCTGGATATGCGACTTTTACAATCCGTCTTTTGTATCCTTCATCTACTATACTAAGGCTTCAGTTACCCCGAGCAAAACAAAGAAATTAAGTTTGCGTACCCCGTAATCGAGCACTCCTCTGCCGAGCAATAATAATAATTTCATAATTAAAGTGATATTCTTAGTACAGGATCACAATATCATAAGTTTTTGTTTGTTCTCGAAATTAATATGGTATACGTAATCAGCAACCCCGATTACCTCGAAAACCATACCCTTATTGATTTTAGCCGAATAGTGCTTCCGCCATCTTGGATTTTGAAATAGATGGCATGTCATATTCGTAAACAGCACCCCTCGCTAATCTCGAAAAGTAGGTAACTACACCGATATATTTTTTTTATGAAACGTCGCGTGCACCGCGAGTGTAAATAATGACGACGCACTAGACGAGCCCGGTGGTCGAATGGCTAGCAATGCCTACTTTGACTCCGAAGTCGCGGGTTCCATCCCCGCACAAGACAAACATTGTATGCATGAACATGTCTGTTTGTCTTATTCTGGGTGTTTTCTATGTAATAACAATATGTATTTACAAAAAAAGAAAATGTATTTAAGTACATTTATCAGTTGCCTAGTACTCATAGTACAAGCTTTGCGCTTAATTTGGGACTAGATGGCGCTTGGGACGGGGGCCCATCACACGTTCTGACCACTGTGTCCCCTGTGTAGCTAGGGTTAACATCGGCGACCGCCAATAGAGGCAATGAACAGTGAAGTCCATTGCAGTCCCGGGGGTAAAACTACGGCTGCCTTGGATTTCACAACGAAATTAATTCCGAAGAAATTAGTAGGAGTAAGACTAGATGGCGCTGTATAAATTGTTCAGAAATATTTATTTATTTATACAGATAGGCAACGTTACAGACTTCGATAAAATATACGGGGCTTTCCATAGACCTAGCATACGCGCTCTGGGCTTTCACTCCAGGACTTTCCTCCGCCATATGTCATCGTTGTCTCGGCAAATGTGACCGATCCACTGCCACTTCAGCTTGTTGATTTTGAGAGCTATGTCGACAACTTTGGTTTTTGTCTTTAGAGAGACTGTATAGAGACTTCATCTATATAGACTTCGTCTATATGTATAGATAGGTTTATAATTTGACTTTATTATTTACTAGCGGCCCGTCCCGGCTTCGCACGGGTGGACAATTTAGTAAAAAATATGTTACTCAGGGATAATGTAGCTTTCGAATGGTGAAAGATATATCGAAACCCGTCCAGGAGTTTTTGAGTTTATTCGTAACAAACATACAAAAATACGATGTTTCCTCTTTATAATATTTTATCAGCCCGTCCCGGCTTAGCACGGGTAGCCAAATTTTATTTTTATTTTTTACATTTTTTTGTTGTTTTTTTTTTATATTTTTTAAACGCAATTTAACCAATTCTTTTTCCCAGCGACTATCGAATAGTATGGAATCAAAATTTAGAATACGTACCTACATGAATATTATGGTGTCACGGACTTTTAGTAGATTACAATAATGTCTACAAATCAGTAGTATTGTTTTTGCAGCGACAGCAAAAGATGATTTGATTTTTTAATACTTTTTTATTTTTTTTAATATTGCAATTCTCGTCATAACTTTTCAACAGTGCTTCCGATTTCAATGAATTAGAAAGGATTTTACTTCTAGATAGATACCCTTGATGATAAAACTATATATTTGGATAAGGGTAAATATCTTGAGAGGAATTTGACCCACTTTTGTTTTTGTTGGAACATTAATTGAAAAATAGAACACAAAACCTCTTATTGTGACTTAAATATAGGTCTTGGATATATAGTCTTATGAATTTTTTGTAGATTTTATTAAGGCCTATAAATCCGTAATACATTGTATTGTTATAACATCAACAGTTTTCACATCGCACGTCAAGAAAGATTATTGTTCTCTACCTTGTGTTACAATATTGCAATTTTCTTACGAATCCCTTTTTTTTTTTTTTTTCGAAATTAAAATATAGCCTATATTACTCCCTGATAATGTAGCTTTCTAGTTTAGCAACTTTATTTACATAGTTTATTTAATTAGCATTTTTATTTACATAGAGAAGTTACTGCGCAGGCCTCACGGTATCTAGCCTAACTATGAATCTATGCTTGAAATCGTCAACATTAAAATTTTCAACTAGGCTATGGCTACGCTCCGAATGCTTCAGCCAGCGCAGAAAAAGTTGAATGGAAAAACTAATGCGTTTTGTGTTGAATTAATTGGTTGTTTTGCGGCACCGTCCGTATAACAAATGGAGCAAGTAGTAGTATATTTGCATGACGTTGATTCATGAGTAAGAAAATATTATTCATGGGCTTGTACCACAAAATTGTATCCTCGTGATTAGTAGGTAGGTAGACAACCGCCCCCAAGTCGTAACTATTAATGGTTACGTTGCTGATTTGCTAAATGTCCCTTCGGGTGTGCCACAAGGTTCTTTACTCGGTCCCTTGCGGATTCTTGTCTGTATTTCTCATCACTATAGTATCATGTTTTATACGTTCGTTGTTTCTATTGTATGCAGCGGACAAAGTGCTTGTATACTGTCTATTTATATGTACAATATGTGAAAGTCACCAGCAACCCCAGTTACACCCTAGTGTATAGATAAATATTCCTGCATAAATTACACAGTGCTTTATGCTTATGCTTATTTTGGGACTCGATGGTCCCAAACTAAGCAAAACTTGTGCTATGGGTACTAGATAACTGATAGTACACTTAAATACATTATTTTGTAAATACATACTCATGGTACATAGAAGACATCCAGACCAAGACATGTTAATGCACACAAATGTTTGTTTTATGTTTCTATAACTTCAATCAAAGAATAATGTGTACAATGTCGGACTTATCCTAGCAGGGATCTCTTCCAGTCAACCAATAAAAGCTTGAAAGGATTTCCTGTTAGTCGGGTTAGGTACATTGAATTATGTACAATATGAAACCATGATTTTAACATAGAAACTGAAATATTATGGGAGGAGAAGAGATAAAAACAGGCCAAGTGCGAGGCGGACTCGCGCTAGAAGGGTTCCATATCATTATGTATAAAAACTGCAAAATACAACATGTTGTATGGGAGCATTTTATTTTAATGATTTATTTTTAAAGTGAATATAACTAAATATTCTGTGAATATTTCAAGCGTCTACCTGTTGCCGTTATCAATATCGAGCAAAAACGACCAAAAAATCACGTTTGTTGTATGGGAGCCCCCTTAAATATTTATTTTATTCTGTTTTTTTTTTTTTTTTTTTTTTTTATACTATGTTGGGTGGCAGACAAGCATACGGCCCGCCTGATGTGAAGCGGTTACAATAGCCATATTAACGCTCGCAACATAAAATATCGCTCGCGCGCCGCCACCCCCGCTGCCATCGCAGCATCTCCTTCCTTTCTGGTGACCTCACTCACTCGCAGGAACACAACAGCTCTCAAGGGAACCGTTATTTGGCTGCGGTATTCTGTAAGGTGGAGGTACATTCCCCAGTCGGGTAGCTTACAATTACGCTCCCTACCTCTCTTTTCGCCAGAGCTTCGTTTGTCAGTCAGCAGGGTGCACCGCGTGCAGGTGAAGTTGGCTTTGGTTCAAAGATGTTGATGAACCACTTACACCCCAAAATCTGTTTTTAGTATTTGTTATAGCGGCAACAGAAATACAGCATCTGTGAAAAATTTAACTGTCTTAACTATCACGGTTCATGAGATTATAGCCTGGTGACAGACGGACGGACGGACGGACAAAGGAGTCTCAGTAATAGGATCCGTTTTACCCCATAGGTACCGAACCCTAAAAATTAAAAGAGAAACAAATAGAAGAAACACAAAATAATATGTTGTAAACATACAGTATTGTAAACTAAATACATAAGACGTACTAAAAACATATTATAGTAGTTCAAGTACAAAGTATTACTGAAGTTCAAGTATTACTGAAGAGCTGCGATTTAAAAAGTTAATAGTTTGAGACATCATCACATCATGCGGCAGTGAATTTCAGAGGCAGCAGCGAAAATTGAAAAAGACTTG
Organism: Hypsopygia costalis; assembly: GCA_937001555.2. Taxonomy (NCBI): domain Eukaryota; kingdom Metazoa; phylum Arthropoda; class Insecta; order Lepidoptera; family Pyralidae; genus Hypsopygia; species Hypsopygia costalis. Next base: position 1,722,320 of record OW443325.2, read on the forward strand.
GAATAGGTGAGGGAACAATGAAACGGGATTTCTAATTAAGAAAAAATAAAAACCGACTTCAGCTGGCAACAGGGCAAATTTAAGGGTTTTCATCGATACCCTTTCGAATAAAAGAAGAATTTTGAAAATCGGTTCACAATTCGCAAAGATATCAAATAACATACATACAAAAAAAAATTCAGTCGAATTGAGAACCTCCTCCTTTTTTGAAGTCGGTTAAAAATGGAGTGTTTACAAAAACTTAGGTCAATGTGGTCTAACTAAGCAGACGCCTACCTCCGAAGCTGTCGATTAGATACCATCGTTTTTTAAGAATGCGATCAAACTACTGCCGTTACTATTACTTAATAGTGTGCTACTGCTTAGTTTTTTTGTTATTATGTGTTATTTTGTTATTATGTTTTGCGGTGTAAGTGGTTCATCAACATCTTTGAACCAAAGCCATCTTCACTTGCACGCGGTGCACCCTGCTGACTGACAAACGAAGCTCTGGCGAAAAGAGAGGTGGGGAGCGTAATTTGTAAGCTACCCGACTGGGGAATGTACCTCCACCTCACAGAATACCGCAGCCAAATAACAATTCCCTTGAGGGTTGTTGTGTTCCTGCGAGTGAGTGAGGTCACCAGATAGGAAGAAGATGCTGCGTTGGCAGCGGGGGTGGCGGCGCGCGAGCAAAATTTTATGTTGCGAGTGTTAATATGGCTTCGGTAACCGCTTCACATCAGGCGGGCCCTATTCTTGTCTGCCATCCGACGTAGTATAAAAAAAAATGTTTAAATTAGCTAATAGAAACCCTAGAGCTCCACTAACTCAGCTGAAGATCAATTTACAAGAACTTTAACTTATGACCAATTTTTGGAATCTAAATGTTCAATCGGAATCGGCTTCAGCTTCGGCGGTATGGGCCTTGGTCGTTTATAACTCGGATATTGAAACATGGCACCCTTTGGGAACGTACCAAAATCAAACACGTATTACCTACCACAGATTACATAACGTAGAAAGTTGGTTAATATTATTATGTTGTCTGTGAGAGTCCCAATGTTAATCACACAAGCAAACAATTGCTACTACTTTCGTGAGTGCCTCGTTGGGTGGTGCTGTCGTGTGGAACGAACTTAATAATCACCCGACTGCGTGAAGAGGGTATTGTTATTACTTAAGGAAGACTGATTCTAAAATATTTGTCAAAGAGGTGTCTATCATCTGGTATACATAAAGATTTTATATATATAGTGCATAGACGCATTTGAAATGTGGTGTTGGCGGAAAATGCTCGCCATACTGTGGTCGGCACCTCGGACTAACGAGTTAATCCTGAATTAATTAAAATAACTACCAGACTATCCACCATCTGCATGCGCAAGATTCTCGAGCACTTCGAACACATTGCCAGAAAACCTGCGGACAATCTCGAGGGACGGGACAATAACGATTATCTAAAATTTTGTCGTATATCTGCGAGTAAGTGAGATCACCTGGAAGAAGAGGTGCTACGTTAGTAGTATCGAATGCCAATTTCTATAATAGATAAATAAATATTTCTGTACAATTTACACAGCGCCATCTAGTCCCAAATTAAGTGCAAAGCTTGTGTTATGGGTACTAAACAACTGATAAATGTACTTAAATACATTTTCTTTGTAAATACATACTTATTATAATATATAGAAAACACCCAGACCAAGACAAACAGACATGTTCATGCACACAAATGTTTGTCTTGTGCGGGAATCGAACCGATAATAATATAGTAATATGAGAAAAGGTGCTACCTGGTGGAGGTCAGAGCTACGTCGACAACTCTGGTTTTTCTTCTTATTTTCTCGTTCCAGATTCGATCCCTGAGGAAAATTCCGTTTCCATAGCTCACTGTGCGACTTGTGAACCAGCCCGATGCTCAGTGTCTTATTGAAAATCTTCTGAACTAATAAACATTTGCTGCTGAAATTTACTTTCACAGTAAAAAAGGCCTTTTTCGTACTTTGCGAGTAATTTCGCCTTGCACGGTGTTTCGCTTGCATTCATGCACTAGTCAAAGAGCCCAAAGCCGCGTATTCACTTGGTGTTCCGAATGCTCAGAACAATTGCGCTGAGCGTCGAATGCTCGTTCAGAATGCTTAGTTAGAGTTATGTGAGTTTTTTTGTTCTCGTTCTCTCTTTCTCAATCTCTCTCGTCAATCTCGTAAACAAACCGACCAAATAGAGAGGAACTCTCATGTTCTGATTTTATAAGACGCGTGTTACATATCAAAATTATGTGGTTTACTTGGTCACATTTTGAAGTGAGCTATCCGGCTATTTGGGATATGTAACACGCATCGGGTAAATTCACAATATTAAACTTTTTATTATAGCTTTTAAACTTTCGCGTTGCATGATTTATAAAATATAAGAACGGGAATTCAGTACTAGTAAGGCAGTCAGCCTGTGACTTCGGCCGGTGCAACCTCATCGAAACGTCAGGTAATAATAAAGGTATGTAAATACCCTTATGCATGATCGCGTTAATTCCCGTTCTTATATTTCATTAAACTTTTTCTCAATTTCGTTCGCTTGTAAACATTAGCACGTTCGAATATGACCAAAAAAACTCATACGAAGCACTCTGAACACTGGAAAACGTGGCATAAGAAATGCCGAAAGGGCGGGATACGAAAATATCGCCTCATCCGTAGTAGTATAAAATCGGATCTGTACAAAGCAGTCGGACCACGTGTTACACGTGTACTTCCCCAATCTTATAATAAGATTACATTGTGGACAACACACAAAATTGAATTTTTTTTATCTCCTCCTCTGATATAAAAAGAAAAAGTTTGGGGTGTAAGTGGTTTATCAACATCTTTGAATCAAAGCCAACTTCACCTGCACGTGGTGCACCCTGCTGACTGACAAACGAAGCTCTGGCGAAAAGAGTGGTAGGGAGCGTAATTGTAAGCTACCCGACTGGGGAATGTACCTCCACCTCACAGAATACCGCAGCCAAAATAACAATTCCCTTGAGGGTTGTTGTGTTCCTGCGAGCAAATGGTTGGAGTAGGATATTCTAGCTCATATCTGCCCCGTGGTTTTACCACAAATTATTTCCGCATCCGCCTCTTAATTCTTACACGGGGATTATGTCCACAGTACCTCAGTTTCCATATTCCGTTGATTCCATTGAAATGTACCATACAGTTACGTACGTATGTATAGAGGAGTTCGATGGCGTCGATGCGCGTGTCAGTCTAATAGAACACGCAAGTTAAGCAACGTCGACTGTAGCCTGTCTATGGATGGGTTTATTTATCTCGAGCTCCTCCGTGCTTCGGAGGTCACGATAAGCCGTCGGTCCCGGCTGTTGTCATGCATCTCACTCATTGTATTATTTACTTTAACGATGATAACATAATACCTTCATAGAGTATCAGTCGATTCTGTATTTTGTAGCATTTTATATGTGATTCTTTAGATTGATAGAACTTTTTTATTTATGAACCGATTGGAATGAAACAAACACTAAATGTTATGTGGAGTAGACCGTAACGCGTTAGTGAAAACCACATTTAAATGGGTTAAGCCGTTTCTGAGATTAGTGTGCACATACGTACAGACATACAGACAAACAGACAAAAAATCTAAAATCATTCTTTTGGGTTCTATTGCGTTCATAAAGCCCCCTATTAGTTTTTCTTATATATCTTCCATGTACAGACAGCGGCCAGTTACGATTTTATTATATGTATTGATCACAGCGGTGGTGTTTGTAATCGTATATTGTACGTTGAATTTTTTGCCATTGTCACGTTGTCAATGATTTACGCGTGCGTTCAGAAATTTATTTAAAAAAAAGTCAAATCGTTTGGTCTCACATTTACCACAATAAGTATAAGTAATAGTACTACGTAGTGCTTTTACGTCGCGAAAGTTGTCTGTGACTTATTTTGAAAATTGTTTTGTGGATTGAGATATTTATTAATAAAGTACTGAACTTAATATTGATTTTAAATTCATTGTATGTATGACTTCCATAAAATCATAAATTCAGTTCACCTAATAAGTAACACGACATTCATGTGAGGAGTGTGAGGAGAAACGAAGTTCGCCGGGTCAACGAGTTATATTGTGGATAGATGGATTCAGACTTTATGATGCTTTAGGCGATGAACAATAATAGCATTGATTAAATTTAAAGGTTTGGCCTATTTATTTTTCTTATTATTTAGTTAGTATTTAGGATCAGCGTAATTGACAGTGTACACATAAACTTTAGTTACTGCTTTATCTTTGGCAAATATATAGTTCCTATTGCTCGGTTACATCGCAAATGATCGATACACCGGCTATCACTTTCAACGCCTGCGCCTGCGCAGCCGCCACCAATTCATTTCTACCATTTATTCTCTGCGTTATGTTCCACCTGTGTAGCCTTAGGTCGTCTTTACACTGTTGTTACTTTTTCCAGACGAGAAATGTTCTTGCATTGTCTTGCTGTCTAGCAAGACTGTACTTTTTAGAATGTAAGTATTTTTGAGTTAAAGCCAACCTCTCGGTGCACTCTACAGTTTGAGTAACAAGGCTCTAACAGAAGAGAAGAATCTGCACCTGACCACATAGTATAAGTATAACAGTATGGCCACTCCCTGCCGCTTTCACGAGTCGACCTCACCTCTCCACTGAGTCCAATCTCCCCGCTGGATCCGCACAATACGTGGCCACTTCGGATCTAATGTGTGAAGATGACTTCCGTCTCTTGTTTAGCTTAACCAATACAGACCCTGGAGCACTACCAACTAAGGCAAAGAAGTTCAACTAAGTCAAGATGTCACTAACTTAAACCTAAGTCACCGTATATATATATATATGCCGCTGTCACAAGGCGACCTCACCTCTCCTCTGAGTCGACAGTGGAACCAATGAAACCAGTGGAACCATAAGGACTGCCACGCGGCGCTGCGTATTACAAAACTTCGTTCGTCGTATATAATTTAATTTCAAATGAAGTTTTAAGTTGTCTAATGATTTATTTCTTACTATAATATCTAAACTATAATCATTATATAAATCATAGATCATAGATAATCATTACCATTGGATATTTGTTTTTTTTTTCATTAGAAAACCAGTTAACCCATTTAAAAAAAAAATACAAATTCTGTCGTCGAAATCATTATGAATTATTTAATTTTTTATGATATTGATTTCACATTGTCCATAAAACCGCCCAGACGTTGTTTTCCTGTGAGTGAGTGCAATGTCAGTGAAATTGACAACGATACTTTATGTTTCAGCTATCTATAGGCTGCGGTAGCCATTTCGTTGTACAATAAAATACTGTTAGGAGGTAATCATCACATATGAATACCCTCTTTACAAAGAAACATTCTTTTTTTATACCACTTAGGTGGTAAACAAGCACACGCCCCACCGTAAAGAACGGATTAAGGATAATAACATATTTCGCTTTGTGATCAGTAATTAAAATAATTTAAACGGTTTGTAGCCAACAAACAGTTGTTGACAAAACAATTTTCCACGAGAATAATTTCCTTCGGTCCATGCAACAACAGCCTAACTAAAAGTCTGTTTGCGTTTTGTTATTGCATCCTTCCGTGTGATCCGCTAATTAAATTGGCCGCAACTCCGCGCCCGCTAATAGAAAATCGCGTTTAATAAATCTCCAGTTGCGTTTTGTTGTACCACCATTTCTAGCTACATTAGATACAACGCTAGACGTGATCGTGGCGAAGAAAATAACTATTACTGATAAATTATTAACTATTTATTTGTTTCGTTTTGTTACATCTTTGAAATTCAACTTACGATTGTGGGATAGTGTGTACAGTTGTATGGCCATATGTTTTTCTAAATATAGACAAAATACCTTATCAGTGACAATCGATGCGCCTCGGCTTTGCTCGTGTGTCATTTTCTCCGTTTTTGCAACGTTGCTGCTATTAGTAATGTGATCTTACAATAACAGGTGGCCCAAATGTCTATCTACAGATGCTATCGAAGTTGCTATCATTTTGTCAAATGGCGGCAAATGTTAGTTCGATTTGTCAAGACTCTTGCACAGGGGCGCCGGCTATTAGAAAAAAGGTTTTCTAATAGCCGGCCTGAATGCATCATTTGATGACTCGAAAAAGTGTCAAAGTGTGAGACCCACAAACACCCAGATCCAACACAATCTGTTTCATCAACAAACATTTGTATTGGTGCGCAACTAGGGCATGCAATATTCGCCCAATTTTAGTATTCGATTTATACGAATATCATGATTCATACTATTCGAGTAATTCGAGTTTTACGAGTTTTTCGAATATCTTCTTTAGATAGTATATAAATAAAGTCGCAACCGCTGTCTGTGCGCTTAGATCTTTTAAACTACCTACGCAACGGATTTTAATGCTGTTTTCAGCAATGGATAAACATAAATAAATATTTCTTGTCAATTTACACCGCGCCATTTAGTCCCAAATTAAAACTATAAGTAGGTACTACTAGTACCTACCTAGATAAGTGATAAATATAAATACTTTTTTTTTGTAAGTAAATGCATATAATACAAAACACCCAGACCAAGACAAACAAAAACAAGACATATTTATGCACACAAATGTTTGACTTGAGTTGGGATTGTTGGCTGAGTCTGTGCAATCTCTGGTTTTCTATCTGGTATCAGAGAGTTTTGTGGCATGTTAATGTCTTTATTTGTTGGATTTTGTTTAAAATGGCGGATATGGCGTCAGTCATTCATCCCCGCGCACGCAACCCCCCGAGGACGATTGTATACACGCACAGATCAAAAACCTGCGTTTGCAAATTTTGTTGCTATCACTTTGCTAGTTATTTAATATGCAATTTTATACTATTCGTAAAACTCGGAAACCTCGAATACTAAGTTTTATAGTATTCGAATATAAAACAAGGGCGAATACTCGAATACTCGAATTGCATGCCCTATGCGCAACAAACCTTTCCAACCACCAAGTCTATTATCAGGGTGCTCATTGTGCTCAAATTCAAATTCATTTTTTTTTTTATACTACGTCGGGTGGCAGACAAGCATACGGCCCGCTTGATGTGAAGCGATTACCGTAACCGTATTAACGCTCGCAACATAATATATCACTTGCGCTTCGCCACCCCCGCTGCCAACGCAGCATCTCCTTCTTTTCTGGTGACCTCACCCACTCGCAGGAACACAACAACCCTCAAGGGAATTGTTATTTGGCTGCGGTATTCTGTGAGGTGGAGGTACATTCCCCAGTCGGGTAGCTTACAATTACAATTACGCTCCCTACCTCTCTTTTCGCAGGAGCTTCGTTTGTCAGTCAGCAGGGTGCACCACGTGCAGGTGAAGTTGGCTTTGGTTCAAAGATGTTGATAAACCACTTACACCCCAAATTATTTATTTTATGAATCACAGGTTACAAACTGTTAAATAAATAATATAAAGTGCGCTGTGTTCTGCCTGCAGGCGTACAACTATGTATTAACTTATTACTAATATATTATTAAAGACTTATTATTAGTATATTAATTATAATTATCATAATTCAAATTCGTCATTCATTATAAAATTCAAGAATAAAATATACATTATTAACAAAATGGAATAAAATTAAATTTACTTATTACGTATTAAATTGTTTTGTCGTTAAGAAAATCCATAATGCAGTAGTACTCGTACACTTTGTCAATCAGAAATGCCTTTAATGACCGCTTAAAATCTATTGCACTTTAAATTTGTCTTATTGATTTTGGTAGATGGTTATAGATCATTGTTTATTTCTCATGGGTGCTCGAGCCCCCGAGCACCCACGGAGTCGGTGCCCCTGCTCTTGTACATTTTTCCTGTCCTACTGTATCTTTGCTTTTCCTCACAAAGATGCGTAAGAGTTTGTTCTTATGTGTCTCCTTTCGGTCAAAATGCATTACAATTAATTTACTGTTACACTAAAATGTTTGTTCATAAATTTCAACAAAACCAGAGCCTTAAAATAAGAATGCCAACAGAACTTATGAGACTCCTCGACTCTTGTAGGTATATATTTGCTATACTTTACGGTATGGAAGTTTGTGGGCGGTTAATGAAGGCGTCAGTGACTTGTTCGTATACTGATATGGTGTGGTGTCTCTATGATGTCGTCCATTGCAAAGTAAACACATATAAATACTGGCTTTTAATATTGTGATCATTTCCCGGTAGTCGAGTATACCCATAGATTATGTAACATTATTGTATTGACGAGCTCGGTGGTCGAATGGTTAGCAATGGTCACTTTGACTCTGAGGTTGCGGGTTCGATTCCCGCATAAGACAAATATTTCTGTTTGTCTTTCTCTAGGTGTTTACTAGGTATTATAATTGTAAGTATTTACAAAAAAAAAAAAGTATAAAATCAGTTAACTAGTACCTATAGTACAAGTTTTGTCCCAAACTAAGCAAAACTTGTACTGGTGCTATGTAATTTGTCCAGAAATATTTATTTATTTATTTATGTAACAGTAGGGCATTTCCCGGATTTCCCGGCCATCTGCCAACCGTATCTGAACGATTACAGTATAATGAATAAATTTCTATGTGATAGTCTAACGAAAATGCGAGCAAACCCGTGAGCAAAGAATAGTAAATCAAATGGATGCAGATTCTTTTAACATATTACTTTCATCCCAGAAGAAAATATTACAAAATAATCGACTAATAAATATGTTGTGTGAGGTATTTGAGCTATGCTCGCCCCGCGGCGTTTTCCAATTAGCATGGCCGATGTACTGCCCTGATGGGGTGACAAACAATATGCTCCGGCAGGTAGCTCGATAATCGCACAGCATACAGACGACATAACTTACCACATTTTATATACTCAGCGACGACAAAATTATACAATTTGCACTCGCGTTCTGTAACGGGAATTGGACTCGGTCTATCTCACTAATAGTGCGGTGTTATGATTTGATGTGACTTTCTTTATAAGAAGGCAAACAGCTGTTTTTAGTTCACCGATTTATGAAAACTTACGCAGTTAAAAATTATTACTCATCTATAAAGTTCACAGAGCGAATTGTTAATTAAGCTATTTTTTCATTAAATGAAATTTAATAATAACTTCACTAATTTAAATTAAATTTAACAATTTAGTACTACGCAAACTTGTCAAATTAAAATAAGTAACAAGTAAAGAAACGCTTACATTATTACCCCATGAGAAGAAAGTAGTTCTTAAATATTTTTAGTGAACATTGCTTGTTCTATTTTTTTTTCAAATGTATATATTTTAAACAATTAAATACGAACAATTTGGGAATTTATTTCTTAAAAACAATGTCATCTAAATGTAAGCCCTCGCGTTCGCGACACTCATTTAATCGAACAGCAAAATTTGTTATTACAGCTCTGCAAGTAGACTCTGTGATGGCGGCCATTTCGTGATGGATATTCTGATTTAAATGCGCCGGGGAAGTCGGTTTATTAGTGTAAACTTTAGATTTAAGATAACCCCACAGAAAAAAATCCATAGGCGTTAAATTTGGGCTGCGTGGAGGCCAATTTATGTCACCTCTCCTGGAGATCGATTTGCCAGGGAAAATTTCACGAATTCGTGGTAGCGACATATTGGATGTGTGTGATGTTGATCCGTCTTGCTGGAACCATGTTCTTTGGTTATAGCCAGGAAAATTTTGCAGTTCCAAGGTACCAAGAAATTGTCCAACATTTCCACATAACGCTCTGAATTCACAGTAACTGCACGTCCCCTTTCGTCCAGGATTAGTTGCGTTCACGCACTAGAGCTAAACAAATAGAAACTTTCTTTTGAGAGGGTTTCAAAATTGACTTAGAAAACTTAATTCAAACATGTCACTAATACTAACAGTTGAAATTCTGACCGTTTCACATTTAATGAAGCGTATCGAACGCGGTATCCTCACCAGGAGTGCACATTTCTCCACACTGGCATTCCCCCGGGAGTCGGCGCATACCAACCTCTTTTAACTATTTAATTCGGCCGTTTACAAGAATATAAGATAATATCGGCCTTTGTTCGGAGCCTGCGTAAAGTACCCCGAGTTATGAATGGGAGAGAAATTCTTACTTATTGGAATTTCTATCAACACTACAATTTATAGTTTGTTGATGTTGCAGGCAGATAATGCAACACGCTGTGTGATTCGACTTAATAATGGTGATAACATGTAGTTACTTGCGATAGCGGTCAAAAATGTTATGAAAAAAGGAGCGTTAAAAAGTCAGTTTATGAAGTTATTATTTTAAGAATACGTCGGGTGGCAGAAGCAAGCGAATACCGTAGACTTAGGCTGTAGCCTATTAAGGCTGGGTGGGATTCAAATTTGAGTTTTTTAAAACCATCTGAGACTTAGATAATAATATTTTAAATTCTGAAAAAAATATATGTGTTAGGTAAGGATCTTGTCTAGTCAAAATCGCATTCAATGTCACGACCTAATCAACTTCACTCGATAAAAAAAATTCCCAAAATCACCCCTTTGTGTTAATGTTTTTTCAATATTGTGACTATAATACTGAACGAATACATTTAATTTTTGTACTCAATTAAAGCTAACAAATAGTTACAGACAAATTCGCAGAGTACGATTAAATAATATATATATTTTTTTTACTGTGTGCAAATTTCCACTAAATATGAGAGCGCGGGGGTTCGGCAGCCCATCAGTCGCGTGCTGGCGCTTATAGACGACGGACCTGTGCTCGGTGCCTGCGCATCAGTATTTTTTTTGAAAAATTTGTGTGCTTCAAGTGATTCTTAATGGGCAATAAACAACGTAAGCGAAAGAAGTCGTCCAAAGCAATAAAAATAACTAACAGAAAGAATGCACTGCGAAGATATACAAAGAGGTAAGTACCTTTATGTAGATGTTTGATTTTTAATGTAATGTGGTATTTAATATATTAAAATTAGATTGTTTTATATATTTGTGTTTCATCAAAATCTTTGAACCAAAGCCAACTTAGTTAAAGTAGGGAGCGTAATTGTAAGCTACCCGACTGGGAAATGTACCTCCACCTCACAGAATACCGCAGCCAAATAACAATTCCCTTGAGGGTTGTTGTGTTCTTGCGAGTGAGTGAGGTCACCAGAAAGGAAGGAGATGCTGCGTAGGCAGCGGGGGTGGCGGCGCGCGAGCTGTGTTTTATGTTGCGAGCGTAGCCATATTAGGCTACGGTAACCGCTTCACATCAGGCGGGCCGTATGCTTGTCAGCCACCCGACGTAGTATAAAAAAAGTCTGATTGATAATTTACAAAAATATATTATGGCTAAACTTGCGGCCATCATGCCACAGTATAAGAATATCCAGTAAGTACTAAAGAACGATATGATTTTTGATAATTCATGTTTTGTCTTTATCGGTACATATCTGCCTGGCGTTTTATTGTAGGTCAATGCAGCAGTCTCCAATACCAGACATCATCGCCGAAGTAATTAATATGGACAGCGGCGAATAATCAATCTGTTATCTGCGGATTCAACTGAAAATAGGTAAGTAATTACCATAGATCGAGATAGGTACGCAGCGCTTTTTAAACAGTTTTAATATGTCCCGTTTATACATATTTGCTTAGTCATGTCAAGTCAGGAGGCGCAACGTACGTACCCAATACTTACGGACTTCTGACGGACAGACTTATCTATACTTCTATACTAATATTATAAATCTGAAGAGTTTGTTTGGTTGAACGCGCTAATCTCAAGAACTACTTATTCGAATTTGTAAAATTATTTTAGTGTTAGATAGCCTATTTTTCGAGGAAGGCTAATAGGCTATGTAAGATCACACTACCACCAATAGGAGCGGAGCACCAATGAAAAATGTTGCAAAATGGGAAAAAAATATTCCTTTTGAAAGCTTCCGTTGCATGCGCTGTGTAAACGGTTCAAGTTACGCAATAATTATAACAGAATTATTCATCTTAAAAAGTTCTAATAAAAAGTCAGTGATTGCATATATCTACTCGTTCTTCTTTTAATTTTCTTCTTTTTTTTTTGCTATCCTTCTTTCAATTAATATCACCCTGCCTTTAGGACTTTTATGTAAAGAGAGGTGTACGACTGAAAATGCGGATTTAATGTTAAACGAAACAACAGCTGCTGAGCTCTTGCTTGGTAACCTCCTTTCAAAGGATTTTTTTTGGTACGACCAATCAATTTCACGCTGACACTATTATAACACTGAACAGTGTTTGTATCATCGTAACAGAAAAATCTGCGTGATTTTGCTGTAATGTATAAAACAATCGTGTAGAAAGACGAATTCTGGATCTATTTCAGCTCTTCGTTGTCATTTCCATCTTTGCTACAAATATTCTTGGTACATACATTCTGCACGGTTAAAAAAATAATTGTGCAATTTTGACATTGCTGTGTTGTGAGAACTTTTAGAGGCTTTGTGATGTATTCTTACATACTGTACAATTTGGTTTCTATATTATCAAATTTTTTACATTATTAAGCGATAAAATAATTATTTCAAATGCGTCCATTATTTAGTTCGGTAAATGTCCCGTATAACTTATTATATATTATAGACAGTTATAATTAATATAATATGATAAATTTTCAGGCACATTGATGTTCCGACGTGTAGCTACACAGCTGACGTTTCCAAGAATTCTTTTATGAGATTAGATCCAGACGCTCCACTACGAACTAACTTTTACGTAAGAATCATATTTTATTTGATTGCATTTAATATAGTTTTTTTGGGAGTTTATTAATTTAGCATAATAAAAACTATAAAAAAGTTAGATAATGTACATCCAAACAAAATATTATGTTTTATTCCGAAACATGTAATTATTTACCATTATGTTTTAGAAATACTGAGGAGACATCCCTTATCGAGACGAACCCTTGTTTACAAAACGCATCGAAAGGGACGATAACTTCTGGAAAACGCAAATGGAGCAAAAGTTGGTCAAATTTTATATGAAGTGTTTAATGCCAGAAATTGTTGATAGTCGACACGCACGTGGAATAGCATTAAGCACATTGTCCTTACAAGATGACAAGGAAAATGTAAATTATGTAGACTCCCCAGACTTGCCATCACTTGAGCTACACATGCGAAGTGTTAATTCTGTAGAGCCTTTAGTTCTATCATCTTCTGAACTACAGTCAGATTTGCACCCGGGTACAAGCTCACGAGAAATATATTTTAAACAATTTTAAGAGTAAATAAATATTTTTTATTTAATACTATCTTTTATTTATTTATAATAAAAATGTACAGAAAAACTTTTAAAAGAATCACCATGACATTCATAGTTTTTTAAAAACACCGGGCCTGCCATACGCACATTTATGCCTCCTATATGACAAGAAAGATGAACAATGGATTCTGCTGTAATATTAGTTTCCTTTTTTAATATCTCAAGTCAAATCTAGGAAACGCGAACAGGTTGTTATTTTTTTTTTTATATTCTATACCTAACCTACATTACTTATTATTTACGAAACTATTGTCACTACTATAAAAATATAAAAGTGCATTTCTGAAGTTTTAAAATTAACTAGTTACTGCTTATTCCTATACTGTGTGACCGGGCGGGGTGACGCGAGTTCATCGCGCCGCTGCCTCCGCGTGAATAAGTTCGCGCGGTGCCGGCAACGCTGAATGCCTACTTTTGCACGACTACCTAGCCTTAAGGTATTGCTTGTACTTTGTCACCCTCATTGCTACCGTAGCCATTCCTTCCAGAGGCGCAATTCTCGTAATTAAAATGTAGTCAAAATTCATGTCCGATCCAGGTTCGATCTCACAAATGTGAAATTCGGTATTCTCATATCACAATATGAAATTACAATTTCAATTTCAAGTCTAACTTAAGTGGGATTATATCGAAATATACTCGAAAATTACAAAAACTAAGAATGTTATTTTGCTAATGATAGAATTGACAATAATTAATTAATAATTAAATAATGGATTGAATGATATTGAGATTGAATTGTGAATCGTAAAATAATTTCGAGAATAGATAGCGTAGCGATAAGAGCTATGCTATCTCTTCCAGATAACCTTAAATTGCCCAATACGTTGCCTCCACTCTAGGACTTTCCTCCCCCATCTGCCATCTACCTCGGCAGATGTGGCCATCCTACTGCTACTTCAACTCTGACTCTGAGAGCTAATCGCCCACTTTGGTTCTCCGTCAAATTTCTGGATTCGACCCCTTAGAGAAACTCCAAGCATTGCTCTCTCCATCGCTTGCTGTTTGACTTTTAGTCTGTGAACTAGCCCAACGGTCAGCAGCAGTTTTTACGCCGTAAGTCATAGCGGAGAGGACGCACTGATTGTACACTTTGGTCTTCAAGCATTCTAAGAGATCTTAGAGAAATTTGAGAGCATTGCTCTCTCTGTCGTTCGCTGTTTTTTAGTCTGTCTAATCTAATATATCATCATCATCATCATCATCAGGTCCATTTTAGTCTCCACTACAGGAGCACGACCCTCTCTCGTCCGTCCTAGACGAAAGGAGGATTTGGCCTACACTCCCCACGCTGGCCAAACGGGTTGGGGAGGCTATATAATAATATCTATAATCTATATCTATTATATAGGTACCCGATAATAATTCCTCGTGATTAAAGTAATTCGATTGCGTGCGATACTAAGTTGTCATCGCCATATTGTCGAAGTGACCGCTGGATCGTTGCATGTCGCTGCTCGAGTATGTGTGAAAGTTGTATCAGGTGCTATTCATTGATTGATCTGGTAATTTCACAGTCACACACATCACAGCGCGTATGGAAAAGTATCATCATCGTCATCATCCCAGCGTAGTCCCGGCTACATCCGACGCTTCTGCTACGGAGCCCGGGGTCCAATTTTCTACTTTTTCTCCACCACACCCTACGGTCCTCGGCATGAGATCATATCAACCCCTATGGCATGGGTATCAAACGACAGTGCATGATACAGACATAGTATGTAAGTGGGGTGTAAGTGGTCAGGTGGTGCTCTGACGAAAAGAGAGGTAGGGAGCGTAATTTGTAAGCTACACGACTGGGGAATGTACCTTCACCTCACAGAATACAGCAGCCAAATAACAATTCCCTTGAGGGTTGTTGTGTTCCTGCGAGTGAGTGAGGTCACCAGAAAGGAAGGAGATACTGCGATGGCAGCGGGGGTGGCGGAGCGCTTGCGATATTTTATGTTGCGAGCGTTAATATGGCTTCGGTAACCGCTTCACATCAGGCGGGCCGTATGCTTGTCTGCCACCCGACGTAGTATAAGAAAAAAAAAGTCCATCCGTGTATTCCAGCACTGAGACGAATATGTGTTGATGTGACTCTTTAATGCCTAGCCAGAAAGCCTTGAACACAAACTTCTCGTACAATCTGTATGTCATATAAATTTGTATAGCAAACATTAGACAGAATATTTTGCTTATTCAAACATGGAAACCAGTCGCGGAGAATAAATAACAGGTCGCTTACTTGTATCGTGAGACCGAATGCGCAATAACATGACAAACGTTTGCTTTTTATTTATTTATATTATTTTAAATATAAATAATAAATATTGTCAGACAAATTACACAGCGCCATCTAGCCCCAAAGTAAGCGAAGCTTGTGTTATGGGTACTAGAGAACTGATAAACATACGTTAATACATTTTTTTTTTGTAAATACATACTTATGATACATAGAAAACACCAAGACTAAGACAAACAGACATGTTCATGCACACAAATGTTTGTCCTATGTGGGAATCGAACCCACGAGCGTTGGTGTCGAAGCCGCGTCATTGACCGCTACGCCACCGAGCTCGTCAAATATAAATATATCGTAAAATAATATTTGTTATGGAATTAATAATATACCTTGGATATTTGCATATGTCATTTATAGAGGAACCTATATACGTTCGCTATCGGCAGAGTATTCATTAATCATTGTCATTTTGGCAGCGAAGTACAAAGATCCTATACCTACATCAAAAAAGTCCATAAATACAGTCACAGGCTCACGGGACGCTATTGCAATACCCTTTATTCTTGGCAATTTGATTTACACTACTTTGCTGGCATCTGTCACCAATTTATTAGTTCATGCAAACTACTACCGGCCGGTCTCCTCTCACTATCGTTAGTAGATGCATGCTACTGCCGTGGCTGCTTTGGTCGTCTCTGCTCCAGCTGCTGCGGTCGCCTCTGCGACTCTTCAACATCTAAAACAGAAGAAACGTGTGACTACCGCAGAGACGACTGCAACAGCTGGAGCAGATACAGTAGGCGGGGGCGGGCCGGCAGTAGTTTGCATGAACTAATTGGTGACGGAAGCACGCAAAGTAGTGTATATCAAATTGCCTATAAATTTGACTTTCGCAAAATAACACCTGAATCAATTATTTATTTTAACCATATTAACACCGTTATCCATATTCAGCAAGTACTGTTTTCACTGAATCTTTACCCGCAGGGATCCTTTTCGAAGACATGTCTGCCGGCCGTGACCTTGTACAGTGGGATATAAATAAAGTCAAACAGAGCAGCAGGATGCATCCGTTTCCCTCACTTTGTATGCCGCGGTAGTCTGGCCGCGCGCCGTGAATGCGGAATCGATGGAACTCCCTGATTTGCCCACTATCTGACGCTCTGGAGCTGAGTTTTATCGGAGAAATCTGCGTTTCAATCAGTAAGCTGAATACTTGCAAATTATTTGTGAAGAAACACTTTGAATATTCTCTTTGCGACGACAAGGATGAATAGAGTTTAACTAGCTTCGGCCCGCGACTTCGTGCTGTGGAAATCCTTTCTTAATGGTTGCCTTTTCAGTATCTATGACAAGTTCGGTGGTCGAATGGCTAGCGATGCCTACTTTGACTCCGAGGTCGCGGGTTCGATCCAACAAGACAAACATTTGTTTTGATTTCTATGTGTTACATGTATGTATTTACAAAAAAAAAAATAAGTAAGTACATTTATCAGTTGTCTAGTACACATAGTACAAGCTTTTCGCTTATTTTGGGACTAGATGGCGCTGTGTAAATTGTCCAGAAATATTTATTTATCTATAGAAATTGGCATTCGATACTACTAACGTAGCACCTCTTCTTTCTGGTGATCTCACTTACTCCCAGAAATACGACAAAATTTTAGATAATCGTTATTTGGTTGTATTAATTATGCATAAAAAAAATTAAGATACTACCCTCGTTTCCTAAACTACATGCAGGTGAGGTTGGCTTTGATGGTGAACAATTTACACTCTAATTTTTCATCAGGCAGGCCATACTTTACTACTTGAGTGGTATAACAGTGTCTAAACACACTATACCGACGATACCCGAACGAAGTTCGGCGTCATTACGCCTGCAATACTTTTTCAATGACTATCGACACACTTGACAGAAATTACGTTGCGTTTTTTACATAAATGCTAATCTTAATCACGCGGAATTTCGGATTAGTGTGGCACTTCCTCATCGCAAATATACCCCAATGCTTGAAGACCAAAGTGTACAATCAGTGCGTCCTCTCCGCTATGACTTACGGCGCAAAAACTGCTGCTGACTTTTGGGCTAGTTCACAGATGGAGAGAGCAATGCTTGGAGTTTCTTTAAGGGATCGAATCCGGAACAAAGAAATTCGACGGAGAACCAAAGTGCAAATCGACATAGCTCTCAGAGTCAGCGAGTTGAAGTGGCAGTGGGCTGGCCACATCTGCCGAGTCAGCGATGGCAGATGGGGGAGGAAAGTCCTAGAGTGGAGACCACGTATGGAGCGACGAAGCGTAGGACGACAGGGGTCGCCCTAGAGAGGCTCTAGGTGGACCGACAATCTCAAAAAAGTAGCTGGTAGCGGTTGGATGCGGAAAGCGGACAACCGCGTGTGGTGGAAAGCATTGTGAAAGGCCTATATCCAACAGTGGGTAGATACAGGCTGACGATGATGATGATGTGGTTTGACACTTAGGGTTAGCTAACCCTGATGCCCCTGGAACCTGGTGTTACGCACCTGTGGGCTGGTGTGATACTGCTTTCTTGCCATGTTACTAGTATAAAATAAAAGTAAATTTCTCTATGTAGAGTCACACCCGTGAAAGTGAGAGTGTCCACAGACATTACCATTAACACAAACAATGAAAGTTTATACTATGATCACATTCAAATAATTAACATAATGTATAGAATAAACCAATACGTTTAAATCTATAATGCGATGTTATTGATTTGACTTGTAAATGTGGTGTGGAGACATTTGACCGAGCGTGTCATTTCAAGTGCAACGTATTATATATATTAAATTCCTTATTGCTTATAACATGGTTACATAAAACAATATCAACAAGAAGGTGTACAAGGTCGAGCTTATCTCATTAAGAGATTATTTCCACCAAACTTTAACAATAGTGAAGAAATATTATTTAGTTGGTTGAAGAAATTTTATTTTGATTTAGCAAAGACTCGAAGTCGAGCACCCCGTTGTGTAATTTTTATCTGGGCGCGGCAATTTTAAGGCTAAACTATTTTCGTTTAAATTGGTGCCGTCGCCCTTATGAGAATATTCTACTGCAAATCATGAATTCGATCAAACAGTACACCACTCTGGGAGTGTGATCTTTGACGGCGGGAGTGGAACGACATGTCGCGTTCGGGGTAGCATACTATGCTGATGTGATAGCAACAAGGGAGAATTATCAAGCATTAAGACGATTTTGCAATTCATATTATTGAAATGTGTTAGGTAACAAACAATTCAATGTAAGGTCCCCAATAGTGTTAGATACATAAAATACGTGGTGCACGGCAGTTGAGCTTCGCTTGACTAGCCATCTCTTTAGGCTTTTAATGGCTTATTTGCCATATTGTTGTCTCCCAGAGCTCTGTTGTAGCTAAGAGGAGAAGTTAAGTTCCAAAAGTTTCTTACTCCTACTAATTTCTTCTGATTAAATTCGTTGTGAACTCCAAAGCAACCGTAGTTTTACCCCCGGGACTGCAGTGGACTTCACTGTTCATTCATTGCCTTATTTGGCGGTCGCCGCTGTTAATCATGGCTACACAGTAGACACGGTGGTGGGAATGTGTGGTGGGCGGTGGGCCCTGCTGTCCCGTTTCATTTAGCAAAGCTATCACAACGTTGACTTAATTTCCAAACAGTGTTCATAGCATGACTTTCGTGTATGGAGTGAATGTATGAGTCTGGAACGTCATTCGGGTACATATGTGTCACAGAAGAGTGCAGTCGGTTTCAGAGCAGACAGCGGCGGAAAGAGTACTGCAAGAAATATCTAATACTTAATACCTAACCTAAGACTTCATAATAAAGCCATGTAATCCCACTGGTGGGATACGGGACAACGTACCCTATACATAACGGCTAATGCGCCCCGTGTGCCAACCTTCCGGTTATATCACGGGTTGCGAGTCTCTCGTCCAGTAAATCAACCAGACGAGAGGACCTTTAACTGCACCGCTTTTGCAAACAGTAAACCAACCGAGCACGCAAGCGTAGCAGTAGCAGGTCTACGGGATACGGGACAGCCCCGTCACACATTCCCACCACTGGCTGCCCACATCTGCCGAGTCGGCGATGGCAGTTGAGGGAGGAATGTCCTAGATCCACTCTAGGACATTCCTCCCTCAACTGCCACGTACGAGGCGGCTGGTACCGGTTGGATGTGGAAAGCAGAGGATCGCATATGATGGAAAGCATTGGGAAAGGCTTATATCGAGCAGTACCCACTACTCGATATAGGCCTTTTATTTATAGAAAGCCATTTATTTATTTGAACTAATCATTCTCAGCCTGTATATACCCATATCATCATCATCATCATCAGGTCATTTTAGTCTCCACTACAGGAGCACGACGCTCTCTCGTCCGTCCTAGACAGAAGGAGGATTTGGCCTACACTCCCCACGCTGGCCAAACGGGTTGGGGAGGCCTGCTCGATATTTTATAATACCCATAAACATGCTGAGAATGACTAATCATTCTCAGCATGTTTATGGGTATTATAATTCCGCGGAGACACAAAAGCCTTAAATGGACGAGAGGTAGACAGCCCTGCCCCCTTACCACCATCTCTTATTGCGATATTCATACCAATAAATATGCTATTTGAAATGGAATAGAGTCGCTTATTCATTGGTATGAATAAGCAATCTATTCAATTATTGAATCGCAATAAGAGATGGTGGTAAGGGCTGGTCCCATTTTAAAACGGTAAAGAAAACTTAACGAGTAACGTAACAAGATAACAAAACAAATAAAACAAGGCAAGTCAACAAGTCGTTTTGAAAGGCCATTTATTTATTTGAACTAATTCAAATAAATAAATGGCCTTCTAGAAGCAATAAGTAAAGACAAGAACATGGTTGGTTAGATGATAGTTTTTATTTAGGGAAATTTATTTCATGTAATTCCGCCTTGATGACTGTAATTATACGTCGTTTGTTCAGAATATTAAATCAATGTTTACTCTGTGTAAACACCAAGGTAAAAGATAATTTCACTCGTACATATACTACCTTATCGTTCATACTCCAATTCGCGTATGGTAATTATATTTGTTTAGCAGGTGTTTGGCAATGCGTAAGTGATGTCTCTGGTGTCACAAGTTACTTTATTACTCAAACTTAATATTAAGCGAAAATAAATATTTTTAATCAAACTTATTAAAAGCAATAATTATATATATTATAGTAATAATTATTAAAAGTAATTTTGAGTAAAAAATAAATATTTATTATTACTCATAATTATTTACTCAAACTCAATATTAACCGAAAATAAATGTTTGAGTAATGAATATAATAATAAATTCTTTATTTTCTATAAATTTTACAAGACTTTGTTATTAGTAGTTAGTTTCCTTATTTACCACCTTTTTACTAGACTAGCATACGGCCCGCCTGATGTGAAGCGGTTACCGTAGCCATATTAACGCTCGCAACATAAAATATTGCTCGCGCGCCGCCACCCCCGTTGCCAACGCAGCATCTCCTTCCTTCTGGAGACCTCACTCACTCGCAGGAACACAACAACCCTCAAGGGAATTGTTATTTGGCTGCGGTATTCTGTGAGGTGGAGGTACATTCCCCAGTCGGGTAGCTTACAAATTACGCTTCCTACCTCTCTTTTCGCCAGAGCTTCGTTTGTCAGTCAGCAGGGTGCACCGCGAGCAGGTGAAGTTGGTTTTGGTTCAAAGATGTTGATGAACCACTTACACCCCAAAGCTAAAAATCACCTTAGTGGTAAATAAGCAAACAGCCATTAAATAAAAAATATATTACGTATTCAAATCGCAATAAACTGTCCATAGAGCTATCAATTGACCACCTAACAAGTCGTTTTGAAATGTTGTGAGAAAATTGCTCATTGCAATGCTGGGCGATCGCCGAACGATTGGCGGAAATCCGTCCAAAGCTGGCAGACGGACAGCGGACAGCCTACTAAATATGTAATAAATATACCTATTGATACAATGTGTCAAGGGAATAGAGGCTTCGCAATATTATTATACAACTAACGTCTGCCCGCGGCTTCGCCTGTGTGAACACGATATCAGGATAAAAGTATCGGTAATCTCGCAGTAATAACCCTTTAAAAGTAAAAAATAATAACCCTTTAAACCCTTAGGCACACCCCGTCCACCCAATACAAATGTCGTGTCGTTTACTACTATATAAACAATGGCGTCTTTACAGAGTGAGATTGAGCGTGTGTGCGTGCGCAATATAAATTCTAGATTCGTGTCAGAGGGGAGGTGAAGTCGACACTGTGGCTGAGGACAGTATGCTTAGAGGTCGTTTCAAAACCCAGTCACAAGGTGCTAGCTAGATATTTGGGTGCTCCCGCCCGGAGATGACAACAGCCCCCTTACCACCAACTCTTATTGCGATTCAATAACTGAATAGAATGCTTATTCATACATATGAATAAGCGACTCTATTTAAATAGAGTCGCTTATTCATTGGTTATTATATATTGGTATAGCATTCTATTCATATGAATAAGCAGTACTGCATGTGAGGTGATACTTGTGTTCTGTAGAGCTGGCAGCTTTGTTTACATTTGTGTGCATGAACAAGTCTGTTTGTCTTGATCTGGGTGTTTTCTATGTATTATCAGTATGTATTTACAAAAAAAATGTAATTAATTAAGTACATTTATCAGTAACATAGTACCCATAGTACAAGCTTTGTGCTTGATTTGGGACTAGATGGCGTTGTGTAAATTCTCCAGAAATATTTATTTATTTACTTACAAACTAGGCTCTGGCGAGAGAGAGGTAAGGCTAGCTGGTGGTGTATCACTTAACCAAACAAGCTTGACAAGGTCCACCTCTAGTTAAAATTTGTGCACGTGTATGAATTCGTATAACGTTTTGACGTTATACGAATCGATTTCGAAACAGTAACTTAATAGAGGGGTTTATGCAGGTTCAAAGCAACAGCGGCTATCTAAAAAAAATGCACACATAGCTGCATGCTGAAACTGCAATGAGACCGTAGCATTTAGTCAAGTAAAACAACATACCCATGTGAAAGTAACACTAGTACGTAATAAATTCGGTGTGCGTGTATACCAACCCAGCTTGACAAATGGTACATGTTCGTTGCTCATCCTTCAGAGTCCGGTGTCGCCGGTGCCGGCCGGCGCGGGGTCACGGTGCATCTACTTTCCCTCCATCGGCAGAAGATAACATCTACCATCTTCATTGATAACCTGTGGGTGTCATAGAATATGTGGAACAGATGGGTATGTAGGCAGAATAGTTAGTACGGATCAAATTAATTGATATGACTTATGTTTTCTGTCAGTGTAAGTGAAATCAGTCTATCATTAGTAGAGTCGTAGAGAACGGTAGGACAGGAGTTTTTGGTCAAATAATAATAGTATATCTAGAATCATACAGAGCTTTTGAGGATTGTTTGCCGCTATTTTATTTTTTGGGTGATGAAGATATACATATTTTATATGTATTTTCTATGCTCGACATTTGATTCTCCAATTCGCATTGAAGTAGAAAAAAGAAACTTATTTTTGTTTAGTCAAATTCCCTTAGTTCCTCTTGGTCAGACTGGTTTGTTCGACATTGTTTTACGATAGATCTCGAATCCCATAGCATTTTGTTAAAGCTTAAAATTTAAAAATTATTTCAAAAGTATTATTGACATATTGCTCTTTCGTGAAAACGACAATCGCAAGGAAGTCTCTAGGAAAAGAAAATAGTTCTATCAGGTACAGTACACTTGAGAATTAAGTAACAGAGTTGGTAACAGTCTGTCCAGTTATCTGGTAAACAGACTGTTGGAACATTAATTTGGGCAATCGTCAGTATAGAGCTCCTCTGATCGGCTGAGCATGTAACCTACATCTCTATTTCGTAGCATCTACAATTAACTACTCTTTGCGACAAACCGCGACCGCTTTCCACGGTGCGCGGGCGCAACTCATTGGCCTAACATAACGGGGCGACGAACGGACGCGATCGCACGACTCGTACAATCCGACTTTCGGCGCGTGTGTCTGTGTTTCGAACATAAAACTTCGATCATCTCTGTGACTTCTGTGACTGTGCTGTGTTCTATTGTTCTTTGTGCTAATTGTGATCGGAGAATTTACGCCGGTGAGTTATACTCGCTAAGTTACAATCCCTTCTATCGCGGTATCAATTTGCGAATCAGAACTTGTACAGTTTAGTTTAATTAGATCTTTCTAAATTTTGTAGTCTGTGAAACTGTTACATGAATAAGATAATAATCTTATTGTGAGATTTGAAAGAGATTATTTTAAGTAATTAGGTTAATTTCAAAGCTTAATTACTCGTAAGTACCTATATTGCTTTTTATTTTAAAGGTGTTTAAAAAGTAAAAGAATAAACACAAGCAAAAAGAATATATGAATCAAGCTAGAGACGTCACATTGTTGACATCCTTGAGTGGTGATTACTGACCATAAAAGGACCCTATTTGTCACTTTGTTAACAAAAAAAAAAAAACACCTACGACACAAAGTTTCATAGCTATTTTAGCTGTTTTGATCAAAACATATGGTCTTGTTATTGACTAATCGACGCATATTTTTGGATATACATACCTACCTATAGAGATACATTCGTATGAAATGAAGTTTTACGTTCATTATTAATCCAATAATATTTGGTTCGAGGCTGATTGATTTTCGAGACACACACGAAATTTCACGAAATAAGTAATTTGAATTTGAGAATTTGGGAAAACAAGAGTTAAATTTATAGCATTATGTATATGAACATTTATTTTATTACTTACGCCATGTGTATAATGTAAAACGCTGTCTAGTCTTACGAAAGAAACATTGTAGATCGCAATGTAAGAAAGTTATTTAAATTGCAAAACTGGAAAAGCATTGGAAATACATAATCATAAACAGAAAAAAAGCATGAATTAAATCAGTAAATACCTTTTTAATAAACATACCGTTAATTTACGTCAATTTATAATAATCAATGTACATAAATTATACACCTAATCACTCATAAAATATATATGTCCTTATATATATTTTATATGTATATTGTGAACCTTGCCTACTGGTAGCGGCTTAGTAGAATAGTATACTTAGTTTATATATAGGTACCTATATATAAAAAAAAATATTTGAACCCAGTTATGCAGAATAGCCTAAGCTGATCCTTAATGATAAACCTCCCCAACCCGTCTGGCCAGCGTGGGGAGTGTAGGCCAAATCCTCCTTCTGTCTGGGACGGACGAGAGAGGGTCGTGCTCCTGTAGTGGAGACTAAAATGACCTGATGATGCCGAATAGATCCAACCGACATTTTGTTACTTTCAAGTTAAAGCCATTTAAAGTTTAATAGGAATAAAAATATCACGCAGTACGAGTATAAGTTTTGGGAAGTATATGTCATCAAACTGCTAGAATCTGTTCTTTTTTTTTTTTTTTTTATACTACGTCGGGTAGCAGACAAGCATACGGCCCGCCTGATCTAAAGCGGATCGCTCGCGCGCCGCCACCCCCGCTGCCATCGCAGCATCTCCTTCCTTTCTGGTGACCTCACTCACTCGCAGGAACACAACAGCCCTCAAGGGAACCGTTATTTGGCTGCGGTATTCTGTGAAGTGGAGGTACGTTCCCCAGTCGGGTAGCTTACAATTACGCTCCCTGCATCTCTTTGAATTGTTGTTGCGAATATATAAAACTCGATTTGAAGTTTATCGTTATGTATATCTCTCTATTTGGCATTGTTTGTCGGTTGGTTCTATGTTGCATAACAGGGTCTATTTTGTAGGTGTATGCTGCAGGATACTACATGTTTAACGTAACATCAAATAAATACATTGCAAACCTAACCTAACACCTATTTTGCATATAAAAAAATACTTATTGCACATCAAATGCAGGATTTGATGTGCGATCAGATTAATTTGATGTGCAAAAAAGGTTTTTTTTGTGGATCAATTTAATATTTTCCTATTATTATATACCTAAGTTTATTTTCTAATTTGCCATAGAAAATATTAACAAAAATGTACTTATTGAAGTACATGAAACTTATCAATATTGACTTGAGTTGGTTGGAATCGAACCTTGAAGCGTGGCAGCTGTTCACACGCGGCTGACATGTGGGCTAATTTATAGATTATAGCTGGTAATTTAACATGCCCCACGGCTTTCAAGAAGTTAATCGCCGAATTACGAAAGTAGGCAAACTTTAGCAATCTCTACGGTGTACACGCGTTTGTTAATTTTTAACTAGCAGTTGTAAACGAAATCTCCGAAATGAGAACCGACTTCATTGAACTCGATGTTTTTAAGGATAAAGAACGATAGGAATACGCGTCTACTTCTTCTTTGTCATATGATTCCATATATAATTTTAAACTTTCAAGGTTGTTTACTTTACTATTGTATTATTAGGTATATATAATATTATAGGAGACTTGCGTCGATTGATTTTATTTTGGCGACGTTGCGGATGTCATACCCTGTTACCATTACTTGGAGTCGGGTTTCCTAATAAGTTAGTATAAGGTTGGCTGGTAGAGATTCCTTATAGACATTATTAGACATAATTAGACATAAGCCCGCTTTTGTATATGTTTGTGAAATTCTGTTAGTTATATTGTATATACGAGTACATATGTTCTTTACGTTACTTTTTATTAATTGAGAAAATACAATCTAATTATAAAAAAACTAAATTAAACTAAAACTAAATCTAATCTAAAAACTTATATATTTTATATATAAGGAAAAGATAAAGTTAAAATAAACAGAAATTTACCTACAAATAAAATATATTTATCCCCAAGATCGCTGCCTGTCGGCAGTGTCCCCAGAAGACTGGCAGCATTACCTCGCTGGATAGCAATACTACCTAATTCTCTGAGCAAGGTAAATGACCAGCCTTCTGGTGACAGGACGTGTTGATAAATTTTTGAGAAATGTCTCGAAATAATTTGTGGCCTGACGGGTCACAGGGCGCCAATGTCTCTACCCCAATCGGCACAAACATGTAACTATTGCTGATATATTTGCGCCGTTTGAGGCATTTTGCGGAAACCGCTGCGGCACCGGCCTTTATCTAAACTATAATATTATAAAGAGGTAAGATTTGTTTGTTTGTTTGTAACGAATAGGCTCCGAAACTACTGGACCGATTTCAAAAATTCTTTCACCAATAGAAAGCTACATTATCAGGGAGTAATATGTACTATAAATATACTACAAACAAACAAACGTTTGCGCCAGGCTCTGTCCGTGGTTGTTTTCTTAGACACTTGGAATTTCTTCAGATTATTGGATACTGTTGACCACCAGGTACGCGGAGGGCGCCCTCTGTCTCTTTTGTTCTTGGGAAGGCTAAGTGAGGCGGCCTTCAGTCACTTTATCTATACGTATTACTTGCGCCCGAGATTTCGTACACGCGTATCCCGGTATCCCGTTGGAAGTCCTTTCTTAGCCCACGCCGTAATAGCTTGCTGTATGCCAAACTTCAACTCGATCCATCTAGTGGTTGATAAATCAGTCGGTAACGGTCGCCTGATAAAGTTCTCAATTTTCAATTTTATTCAGACGTCCCTGGAGATCTCCATGGCTAGAATCCCCACTTTACAACTATCCTCTTGGAATTTTACCAAGAACTAAACTACACTTGAATATTAAGGGTTTATTGGTCTTCTTCTGTCAAAATATTTAAATTAGTCGTTCTTATACAAGGGATGAAAGACAAGGGACTTTATGTCCTTTGCCTAATAGTAATATTTATAACTGCATGCCATTATGTAATAATTTTCAGAATAAGTTAAATCAGACCAAAAGAAACGGTGTAGACAACAGAATGAATTATCTGCAAAATGTTAAACTAAAGGCTAAAATTGTGAATTTTTATTGCGAACTTATTGAGCTGATTAAAATAATAATAACTGAAGGAATTAACTCAATCATGCATGTAAGGTATTTATAGACTTTTATAATTCCCGCAATTATTGTCATTTTAATCATGCAACGCCAATGTTTAAAAGTCATTGCTGAGCTGACCCTTGAAACCTTGTTCCAAATCCCATACATAAAGACACTTTCGTTCCGGTTACCTACGCTATCGGGTAACATAAACAATATTCAGATAACATATTAAATGTACGTATAACTTTTAAAGTTGATTAAAACAAGCAAGTACGTGTCACGTCAGTAAATATATATACAAATAAATATATAGTATGTATGTATATACAAATACATTATAAAACGTCGATCAGGCCTCCCCAACCCGTCTGGCCAGCGTGGGGAGTGTAGGCCAAATCCTCCTTCTGTCTGGTACGGACTAGAGATGGTGGTGCTCCTGTAGTGGAGACTAAAATGACCTGATGATGATGATGATGATGATACAAATACACAATAAACATTTTTAGACTACTACCTACTCAGAAAGGGCTCTCTTATTCTTAGGAAATTGAGGAAGAAAGTGCGTTTTTCTTCCATAAAAATATGCAGAAAAGAAAAGTATATGAATTGAATTGTTAATAATTTTTGGTTTTAATAATACAACTTTCTGAAGCAGTTCACAAGTTTTCGTTCGGAAGGGAATTGGTCATGTAAATCTGTTGTTGTTGTTGTAAAATCTTTATTGTACACAAAAAAATACAAACATGTTATAAAAATAGGATAGTTACATGTACAATGGCGGACTTATCCCACATGGGATTTCTTCCAGCCAACCATTTAATATTTAAAAGGAAAACATTATGTAACATGGCGAACTTAGGTACAATACGCTTACATGGTAACGATAAAATAAAAAATAAAAATGTAACATTCATTATGAATAGACTTAACATACTAAATACACGAAGCATCACTAATTAGATGCACCGTCCAGATGCTTCCTCAGGTGCAGCTTGAACGATGCGTTACTTTGCGACATCATCACATTAAGCGGGAGCGAATTCCATAAACGAGCTGCTTGCACAGTAAAGGATTTAGTGTAGGAGTAGGAGTTTGGGACAGGAATATTCAATAAAGGAGTGTTGCAAGATCTAAGACGATCATCAATAGTGCGAAATTCAAAACGTTGACGTAGATAGTAAGGAGCCGTGGGATTAAATAGAAGATGATAAAGAAAGGAAAGGATATGAAGGATTCTCCGTTGTCTTACTGGTAGTATATCCAGGCGCGCGCGGAATTCCGAAATATGATCCGATTTACGTAATCCAAAGACAAACCTAATACACATATTTTGGATACGTTCTAGCTTATTAACTAATTCTTCCGAAGGGTCCAAAAAAGCCTACATCCCCATAATCAATGAGTGGAAGGAGAAGACTACGTGCCAATAGTGCCTTGGTGTTGACAGGGAGAAATGCTTGAAGTCGTCTCAAGGAGTGGAGAGAGGCAAAAACCCTGCGGCTAACTTCGCTTCTTAATCTGATGCATTTCGTGGACTATTGGGCTACAACCTTCAGGGCATCTGACAATCTTTCTAAAGCGATATAGCAGCTGATGATTTTTTTATACAGTAACAGCATAAAAACTCAAGAGGTAAACAAACCGACCAAATAGAGAAAAACTCTCATGTTGTGAATTTATAAGAGGCGTGTCACATATCAAAATTATGTGGCTTACTTGCTCACATTTGGAAGTGAGCAACCCGGCTAACTTGGATATGTAATACGCGTCTGGTAAATTTACAATATGAAACTTTTTCTCAATACAATAGAATACAAGTAGAATACAAGAAGTACAATCTCAATAGAATGTATTCTATAGAATGTAGAAGAAGAAGTCAGGCAACAGGCAAGGCACCTCCGACCTCCAACCTTAAAAAAAAAAAATGCTGACGCAGCATCTCCTTATATCTGGTAAACTCCTCACCCGCAGGAACACAACAATGCTCTAAGTGAATTGTTATTTTATTTGCAGTTTTCCACAATCAGGTACGGCATGCCTTACTTCTCTTTCGCTAAAACATCGTTTGCTCGGCAGGGTGAACCACGTGCATGTGACCGTATCTTTGGCTGGAAAAATATGGTGGAGTGACTTATACCCAACTCTCCCACAGAGCGATTTGCTTGCTCGCATAACAAATTTGTGAGAACTACGTTGCAATATGTTTATTGCGGATTATGCCATATTACGATGACGAGGTATTTTATACAACAATGGCTTCTTTTGTATATTCGTGAATTCCTTTTCACATTGCTGTAATAACTGCAAATACAAATATCTACTACTTTTTGTATTGAGTTTGTTATTAATATTCCAGTTTATAAACAACAGTACCCCACTATGGAGTTTGTGTGTGATATATGGGTTGTTCTCAGAGTCAACAAATTGAAGAGGCAGTGGGCCGGTCTCATCTGCCGTGTCAGTGACGGCACATTAGGGAGGAAAGTCTAGAAATGAGGCCGCGTATGGACCCCATCTTACTTGTTGAAAGTTGACGAGTTGGATGTATGGCGCTGGAGATAGATGCTAGGAGTATCGTGGATAGAGTTTCGTACAAACGATTCCATAGTAGAAGAACTCGGCATCAGTGCAGTGCAGTCACGCTTTTTGACCTTCTTCGGCCAAGTATCTCGTCGTGGTGATGACTCCATAGAGCGTCTCGTAGCGCAGGGAAAAGTTGAAAGCACCAGACCACGTAATAGATCACCAATGAGATGGACAGACCAGATCAAGCCCGCAACTAAGTGCTCGGTATACGAATGTACCCAGAAAGTTGCAGTCCGCGACGAATAGCGCCGTATTACCAAGATCGTCACTCATCGTGATTCACAATGATGACCACGACCCCTTTGGTAAGGGTGTACCGACTAAGAAGAATGGCCCGACGAAGCCCGGGGCGCCTACAGAGAGTAGGTGCCCCGGATGGACCAATGACTGCAAAAAAGCGGCTGCAAGGGGCTCGATCCAGGAAGCGGAGGTTCGCATATAATGGTGAAAAGTATTGAGGAAGGCTTGTATCCAGCTGTGGGTATACAGGCTGATAAATGATGATGGAGACTTGAACATTAATCTGTCCTAGTTTAATTGTCCTTTGCTTACTAAGATTCATCGAAAAATACCTTAATGGGCGTTTGTGGATTTTATGTCCACTTTAATTCATCATCAGGTCATTTAAGTCTCCACTACAGGAGCACGACCCTCTCTCGTCCGTCCCAGACAGAAGGAGGATTTGGCCTACACTCCCCACGCTGGACAGACGGGTTGGGGAGACCTGATCGATGTTTGATAATGTATTTCCTTAAGTCGCTTTGTACGACATCCACGTGAAGAGACGGAGTGATTCTATTCTAGTCTGCCGGAAACCACACGGCCAATTAATTATTTATGTGTAATTGTTAAAAGTGTATTTTTGTGAACACTGAGTTTCAAAAAAACCTTTTTAGGGTTCCGAACCTCAAAAGGAAAAACGGAACCCTTATAAGATCACTTTGTTGTCCGTCTGTCTGTCTGTCTGTCTGTCTGTCTGTCTGTCTGTCTGTCTGTCTGTCTGTCTGTCTGTCAAGAATTTCTATGTCGAGAATGCGTGGAGGTATCAAGCTGAAATTTGAACTGTATACTCAGGTCTACGGTCCCATGAAGTTAAAAAAAAATCTAACTGCTAAGTTTACGTAGAAAAAAGTTACGGCCGTTTATTCAGCAAAAAACGCATATTTCGACACACTCAAGGGAATCAAAACCTATAGGGTACTTCCTGTTGACCTAGAACTATGAAATTTGGCAAGTAACATCGTTATAGACTACAAGTACAGGAATAAATCTCAAAACTATACATTTGTAAATTGATCTTAAAAAATAGGGGGTCTATATTTTTTATAGGGTGTCGAAATTTCAAATTGAAACTACTAGTTCAAATGGGGTATCATATGAAAGGGCTTGATGTACACATTGCAAAATATATTTTATTTATTTTTTTCGACGCATTATTTCTTATTTATAATGAAAAATATCAAATTTAATAATGATACTACGTACCTACGGAACCCTCGGTGGGCGAGTCCGACTCGCACTTGTCCGGTTTTTTTTTTAGGATAGAATGTATAGTAAGGATTTGTCCGTTTTGAGATGTGTTCGAACCTTAGGGATGACATTGACATGTCTGCTTACTCTGTATTATTGTTTTTACACGTCTGCGATAAAGCCAAAAAAAGGAAGGTTATCTGTTTGATCTAACGCCGCCAGCCCTATTTAATTGTCATGCTGCAACTTCATGGTTCGACTTTATATGTGCGTACAGTAAATTAAGTGTTTGGCCGGATTAGTACTTTTTTTGCACGAATAAATACTTTCAAATCTACAAGAGCTATCCAGCAGTGAGTGGAATCACTCGCGGTGATTACAAACTATTATTAAATCTTTTATCTCTTTTCTACATGAAACTGCTACATCACAAAAAGTATAGATGAAATGTGCTGACGACGATGGCGCCGGTCCACCTGCGTTTATTACCTGACACAATATTAATCAGTGCCTAACTAAATAATAACACCATACTTGAAAACATTTTTAGCGTTCCGTACCCAAAGGGTATCTGAGACTCGGCAGTCCGCCCATCCATCCGTTCGCCTTCACCAGGCTGTATCTCATGAACCGTGATAGTTAGACAGATGAAATTTTCACAGATGATGTATATCTGTTGCCGCTATAACAACAAACACTAAAAAACAAAATAAATATTAAAGAGGGCTCCCATACAACAAACGTGATTTTTTTTGTTCGATATTGGTAATGGCAACAGGTAGACGCTTGAAATGTTCACAGAATATTTAGTTATATATTCACTTTAAAAATATATAATCTCTCCTATACAACAGACGTGATTTTCCGTTTTTGTAGATAATGGGTACGGAACTCTTCGTGCGAGAGTCCGACTCGCACTTGGCCGGTTTTTTTGTACCAGTTAGGTGAAACACCTGTCTGGTGGTAATTGGTTTTCTATGTATTTTGTTATGTATGTATTTTAAAAAAAATGTATTTAAGTACCTAGTACAAGCTTTACTTAGTTTGGGACTAGATGGCAGTGTGTAATATGTCTAGGATTATTGATTATACAATCCTACTGCTCGAGTTGAGATACTGCTTAAATATAATATTTACTTAATCTTCAAGTGTAAGCACTCACGCACTTCCGGTGTCCATTGTGGCCGCAATCGGCTAACTGTTCCGATAATCGCGGCCTATGGACCGATCGGCTATAAACCATAGACACGTGATTATTACTTCGGTTTTATTACGCTTTGTTTTATTGTAATACGATAATTTGTTACTAAGAATTTGACTCCCATTTGTAATGTAATTTCGTTTTGAATGGATGTAAAATTATAATAGTAGTTTATGAAACTGTTGCATAATAAGGGTTATTAAAATACGAGTGTGAGTTTATAACATGAGCCTAAGGCGAATGTTATAATAGACCACACGAGTATTTTAATACCTAATTATGTGCAGTTTCATACACGACTTTATCTAATCTCATGAAATATATGATAATAATATTTTAAATACAACCATGAAGTTAATTTAACAGCTATAATTCTTACTTATAAATCCATTTGCAGATCGAGCATGCGTAGTGCGCATGCGCGACGCGCCGCGCGGCGCCGCGTTCACAGATTATGTAGAAAAATTTTGCAAAGTTGCAATGTATTTGCATTGCAACCTGTTTAAAATACTTGTATCCAGGGCTGAAGCAGTATCGAAATGGAAAAAAAGTTATTTTTCGATACACTTGTCCATACGACAACTGTATCGAAAAATAACTTTTTAAATTTATTTTGATAGCTTGTGCGTAAAGACTGTCATTATGATACTGTGTTTAGTTTTTTAATGTGTAAATTTCAGTATGAGATTAGATAAATATATTATTATGTCACTAACATATCACGTACCATAATAAATATGTAAATAATAATGTTGCATGCGTTCTTATGGTGCGTACTATATGTCAAACAATAACAAAAGCAATAAGAAATTAACAAGCATGGGAACCAGTTACGTCACCATGGAAAGCTGGCGGGGAACTTGGCAAAAAATCGGGTTGAGCAACGGTTCGCCGTACTCGAACTTACGTATCGGAGTCACGCGGCGATTACTGGTGCGGTGCGGCGTAATATCGGTAATATTTAGATTACCATTCTTGGAATGTGGATGTAATGTGTTTATGCATTTGCTTAAAGACACGTTCCGTATTTCCGTTAATTGCTTGGTCGATATACTAGATAAAATATGGAGCAATAGCATAGCATTTATATGAGGTGGGGGGGGGGGGGGGGGTAAGCGAGCATGTGTGTCACCTGATGGAAAACAGTCACTACCGCCCATGGAGATCAGCAACACAGCAGCACATTACTTATACTCCTTCCTTACTTTCTTACTCACTCGCAGGAACACGACAACTCACAAGGGGATTATTATTTGGCTGCGGTAGTCTGTAAGGTGGAGGTAGTTCCCGAGTCGGGCAGCTTAAAAAATACGCTATGCCCTAAATCTCTTTTCGCCAGAGCCTCGTTGATCAGTTAGCAGGATGCACCACGTGCACGTGCAGGCGAGGTTTAAATTGGTTCAAAGATGTTGATGAAGTACTTACAACCAACTGAAAAAGAAAAACATATATAAAAACTATTACTTTTTTTGTTTCTTATCATATCACTATATTTTATAATGTACTTATGTATAGCTGTTATTCGCGACTTCGCCCGCGTGGTCATTATGAAATATTTTTTCTCGTGTGAATTAGATTTTTTCCGGGATGAAAAGGAGCATACGTTATTGTCCAGACTTAAACTATTCCCGTGAAAAAATCATGTCTTTGGACGTAAAAGTGGGAAAATCAAACAAACAAACATACTTTGAAATTTATAATATTAGTGTGGCCTCATCATTATGATTTCATCAACTCGGAATCCTGAAACGGAATCCGCGAAATGGGTCCAGCTACAGCGTGATCCATAGACCAGGATCCTTGAAGTATCTGGTGGGTGAAGGAGGAAAGAAAAAAAGACCACAGGGAAGATGGCAACATTTAAAAACTAACTGCATTTAAATCGGCTCAAGAACTCTTGGCATCAATGTAATCATATCATTTCAGCACACGTTAAGATCTCCAGAGCAATTACTTGTAGTTAACTAAGTCGGTCTTACGGGACTGGTATCTCCCGCGGACCATTCGATCTGTTCCCGACGTTGCGCAAGCGCACACAATGCGTTAATTGCCGCGCCACAATCCGGAGCGTGTGACGAGAGCGACGTGAGAGCGTTAAGCAACGCACTGACGATCTACAAGCGTTTATTTGCAACTTGACAAATGTGGTGACCTTGCGCTTCGAAGGTAGAGTCGTGATTAATTGTTGAGGATCATCTATTTGTGTAGACTTTCGTAATTTCTAAGGTAATTGACAACTAAAAGAAGTTAATACAAGCATGGTCGCCGGATTGAAAGGAATCGGTCAAGGACCAATTCCTTGACCGATTCCTTATATATTATTATTTTTATTTATTTAAAATTTATTGACCATAGGGTACAAAAGGCGGACTTAATGCTAAGAGCATTCTCTACCAGTCAACCTTTGGGAAAATCATAAAATTCGAATGCGATTCACAAAATAAAATGAAGACAGTCTCCAGACAGTTAGGCGAGAGTGCATAAATGATTAGGGAGAGCACATAAGATCCATGAGGGTCGACGTGTCTCCGGTGTTGCAGAATGGGGATGTTGGATTTTTTTCTGACACCAGATGTCGCTAGGTAGGCGTCGGGTTCAGATTGTCAAATTGTACTGAATTTTTTGACAGTGAAACTTCAAGACGACAAGACAACAGAAGACGTCAACAAGACATTTGAGACAAGATGCTATGATTTGACAGATGATTGGACCCTACGCTACAGTAAAGTGCTACCAAAAAGACCCTCATTAGACCCACTCTAAGATAAGAGCTTCGTTATCTGTGACGCTTTCTACAAGACGACTTTAAAAAGATATAGTTAACAAGACAATTAAATTAAAAAAAACCCTGACCTTCTAATCTAGCCAAGACCTTTCATTTGATATTCACATTGAGGGAATTGGGAAAAAATATGTCATCTGTCATTTTGTGGCGACGGCCTTGGACCGATTTCATCAACCATAGCTAAGAACACTCCCGACTGATTCACGTTTCAAATAAACTAAAATTCAAAATCGGTTCATCCGTTCGTTAGCTACGATGCAACAGAACACACGCACACACATACAGACACGTCAAACTTACAAACGTTGTTTTTGCGTAGAGGGTTAAAAATAGCACCGGTATAATTTACAACATAATAAATTAGCGGTGACATAACTGGTATATATGTAAATTACATAATGAAATTACCACTCGTATCAAACGAGTTACATTAAGCTATTAGTTCCAGTGATCGATTACGGCGAGAGAAAGCATAAAAACTATATTTTATAATTGAAATACCTAACACTATTTGTGTGTAGTAAACATTTGTGGTAAAATTCATTACAATATTACACAACAGTTTGTATTAACAACTATTTTATTTGTAGTAACAAATATTTTTAAGGAAAGGTTTTGTCTTGTTTTGTAGAAACAATTTTTTTTCATTGAACGGATTTCTTTTTATACCATAGACAAACAAACATATGACTCGATTGATGGAAAGTTGTCTATGAACGCCTGTAACACCAGGGGCATCACCCACACCGCACGTTACCGTCTCTGTAAAAACCTCTTCATGCCCTTCTTGAATAACCCCATGCTGTAGTCTCCCGTGAAAACCTCGACAGGCAGTTCATTCCACAGCTTGACAATACGCGGGAGAACACCCCATTGTACAATCGGTATCATAGATCAGGATAAGTGATAAGATAACTCGATTATTTTTAATTTATACAAGATTGGTTTCTTTGTCGTCGCCAGCCCTTATTCATCCGAGACGAGACGAGCTCGGTGGTCGAATGGTTAGCAATGGCCACTTTGACTCCGAGGTCGCGGGTTCGATCCCCGCACAAGACAAACATTTGTTTGCATGAACATGTCTGTTTGTCTTGGTCTGGGCGTTTTCTATGTATTATATGTATATATTTAAAAAAAAAATGTTTTAAATATTATACCAGTTGTCAAGTATGTACCAAAAGTAGAAGCTTTTCGCTTAATTTGGGACTAGATGGCGCTTTGTTAATTGTGCAGGTATATTTATTTATGGTACTATTGAGATATCGGCCTCCCCTCGATCGAAGGGATTCAGAGCATACTCCTTGCGTGTTCGATTACACTGACAAGCACAACGACACCATCGAGCTCTTATTTGTATGAAGCACGAAACACCATAAATATAAAATAATATAAATACCTAACATAAAATAATAGCATAGTAAGTCGCCACGCTGGGCAGGCGTGTTGGCGACTGTCGCCAGAGCCTCATTAGCTGAGCGGCAGGGTGCACCATCTGCAAGTGAGGTTACTATTGGCTCTCGACAGTTTGTGGGCCATTTACATTCCATAGATATACAAGATATTGAAAAACCGATTATTGATCTGACTGATGAAATTCCTCACGAGTTCTATCAAATGGTATCAATAATCTATAACATGTATATCGTCAATCCTTGTTCACCCCACTGCTGGGATACGGGTCTCCCCTCAAACGAAGAGGTTTATAGTATACTTCTGCTGCTCAATTGCGGGTTGGCGAAGGAGGAATTATATATTATAGGTACCTACGTAACATAAAAAAGATAAACAGGAAGAATATATACTATAAAGTATTATTTGACGAGCTCGGTGGTCGAATGGTTAGCAATGGCCACTTTGACTCCGAGGTCACGGGTTCGATTCCCACACAAGACAAACATTTGTGTGCATGAACATGTCTGTTTGGTCTGGGTGTTTTCTATGTATTATAAGTATGTATTTACAAAAAAAAAATGTATTTAAGTACATTTATCAGTTGTTTAGTACCCATAATACAAGCTTTGCGCTTAATTTGGGACTAGATGGTGCTGTGTAAATTGTCCAGAAATATTTATTAAAAAAAATATATATATTTATTAGTGTTTGTACATACATGGTTGTTATGATGATGATATAGATTATACATACGTCCTAGTGAGCTCATATTCATATCGGATGTACTATGGCAGTCATGGCCGCGGAAAATAATTTATTAAGTCGTGTCTTGAAGGAGTCGATAGAGGATGAAAGTCGTAACTCTAGATGTACCTAATGGTATTTATTTAATTTTGAATTGTAGATAAGAAAGAAGATTTTCTAAATCCGTGATGGACGTGGTACATTATGTAGCGGAGCTTTTACGATACGTGAAAAAAAACAATTGGTAAAATTCAGCGCCATTATATAGGGAAAGTAGAGGAGCTTTTAAGATGCATGAAAACGAATTTGGTAAAATCTAGTGCCAGCACAATCCCGGTAGAGTACATTGACCTCTATTTAGGTATTACTGTCCCAGTACTTGGCATATGAAATATTGTTATCACGTAAAATGTAAAATTATAATACATAATATTTTAATTTCGTCTCACGACACATACGTGTGAGTCTATGTCATTGATTCCACCGGTAGTGCAGGCTTAACGTAATAAATATCATATATCGTACGTAACATAACGCAACCTAGTAAGTCAACTTGAGAACGCTCTCCTTTTTAAAGTCGCTCAAAAATGCAGTACTTAGAAATGCATAGACATGTCGTTACTTTGATCGCTCATCTTGAATGCGTGGCGTGTCACGTGTACGTTTAGCGGTTAATTGTACCGTTGTGGTCCAAGTTTCAAGCGAAAGCTTCGAAAATTAAAAGAGACTTCTGTGGAGTCTAGATAATCTGACTCCACAGAAGATATATATATATATATATATATATAATCTAATCTTTGTTTTAAATCTTCTTCGTACCTTACCCATTTGGTCGCGACATTGTCGTTTTGTCAATACTTAATTTCCCCGACACTGTAGACATTATGTAGAAAATAAATTTACCTAAATATACAACAAGCATGTACAACATAATAAAAGTTGGCTGGAAGAGATCCCTTTATGGGATAAGTCCGCCTTTGTACAAATTGTATGTCAACATTTTTACCATTTTGTCTACTGTAACTGTTTTGTACAATAAAGATATTTACAACAACAACAACAACGTATACAACAATATGCAACAGTAAAAATCTATCAGTATTCAAAGTACATTTGGCAAATTGTGGATATCATCACAAACATGCCTTCGACAACACTTTGGAAATTAATTTGAAGTTAATCAGCTTTTTATCAAACTCATTTACGTTACGTCTACATCCCTATCGTTACTTGCACGAAGGTGAACCTATTTTCTAGTTGTTAACAACGCGTTTTTTCCCATGTGGTACCATTTCCACGCGCGGCGTTACACAACCAAAGTAGGTATGTGTTGTACATTGCCCTTCCTTATCACTTGTCCCACGCGTTACTGCATAATTGATGTCGCACACTATTCATAAATTGCATAACTAACTGCACCGTGTCTATTTCTAAACTAAATATCAGATCAAAGTGACATGATCAAAAAATCCATTTGAACGTACGTGTATACTTATGTCTTTTTACAAAGAGTAAAGACTTCGAGTAACTGTTATATAGAAGTAGCTGGGATTAAGTAGCATTCGTTTGCACCAAATTGAAATGAAACTCAACAAAAATCTTAGTTGTTTGTAAAATCGATTTACGGACGATAATTTTGTGTGACAACGTCATAAGAAAACATCGGCCGATGGAGTGAAAAAGAGATTGATGCGTCACAAGCCGAACGCTTAGGCCGATCGTACCTCTCTATCGCTTATTCCGCGCTCTCGCTTGCACGCTTGGCTCAGGCGGAACGTGATAATGATCATGCTTTTTTGTGACCTTATCACGTTAAAAAATGTGATTATTCTGTTTACAAAATATGCAACGTACACAGTTACTATACCAGTGGTAGAACAGCAAGCCAGATGCCTCTACTCTCTTACACTTAGCTTAAATGGCAATGGAAGTATACAAAGTAGTTATATTTAAGACAATGTGTTAACGGCTATCCGTCCGCGTAACTAACCGCAAACGTTTCTGATAATAACGTAAATTAAAACAAAATATTACGTCGAAGAAAGTCGTGAAAATCGAAAAAGTGCGTTAATCTCGATAATGTCACCGCAGTTGGAATAGTTCTCATTAAGGACACGACTACAATAGTGATGCGATGTCGAAGCTATAACATCCATTTTAAAACAATTTTCAATATTCAAAAGGGTAAACATGTTTAAAAATGACGTTGCCATTAATTATACAAGGAGACTGGTGACAGTATGAAGAAAAAATAATTTTAACCAGGTTTCGCTATTACGAATAGTTTTTTACATGCTCACGAATTTAAAATCAATAAAACATAAATTATGTATTTCCGTTGAGTAGACAAAGACTATGACATCATAA
Organism: Hypsopygia costalis; assembly: GCA_937001555.2. Lineage (NCBI taxonomy): Eukaryota > Metazoa > Arthropoda > Insecta > Lepidoptera > Pyralidae > Hypsopygia > Hypsopygia costalis. The sequence continues at coordinate 1,762,256 of OW443325.2, forward strand.
AGTGGGTTTTAAATGTACTGAAGCCCGATTTCAGATGTCACATTTTTGTCTACTTAGTAAAAATCTGTCAAATTATTGTAATAAAAATATATTTATTTTATAATACAAGATTTTGAGAGGTAAGTTATCAATTTGAAATAGAGAGTGTATTCTTCTTACATTTTTAAAAACTGACAGGATTAGAGGCAACCAAAAAATTGTGTAGATTCTGCGTATTTTTATCCTCAAATATATTTTTGCGAAAATTAGTACAGACGGCCAAGGTAAACACTAACGTAAAACAAAAAGGAAAGCTTAAACACCATTATTTTAAATTTTAGTAGGGATTAGGATTTAAGAACTTGTTTTTCTCTGAAATATATTTATATGCCTGAGAGTCAGTCAAGATAATTAAACTAAAGTTGCATTCTATTAAATAGTACTTATTATTATACCTTTCCTTTAATTTTTCACAATATAGTTTAGCTTGCAGTGGTAGTCATCTTTTTGCCATCGGTCGTTGACACGTCAAAATAACACAGTTGGAAATGAATGATCGGACTGATTCCGTTATTGTTTGTATCACAATCGCGCGCGATTAAGGCCAGCGGCTCATCTTGGGAAACATTGGCCTTAAAGGCTGACTAGTTACGGCACTTACGGCACTAAATTGTATTACTTTTTTTGAATAGCAGTCTCTTTTCGCAACAACTATTTATCATAGCGATTTAAAATATTAAAATTAGATAAAAGACATTAATATTAAATAAATTAAAGAAAACAACGAGTATAATAATAATCTTATTTATTCATCATCATCAGGTCATTTTAGTCTCCACTACAGAAGCACGACCCTCTCTCTTCCGTCCCTGACAGAAGGAGGATTTGGCCTACACTCCCCACGGTTGCCAGACGGGTTGGGGAGGCCTGATCGATGTTTTATAATGTATGTCCCTTAGTCGCCTTGTACGACAGCCACGGGAAGAGACGGAGTGATCTATTCTAGTCTGCCGGAAACCACACGGCTTATCTAATCTATATTTATTATTATGCTAATCTTATTTATTATTGTATATATATTAGAAAATACAAGAATATAATGACTTGTACTTTGTCTAATGTAGACGCGAAGCGACAAAATAATTTCAAAAATGTATTTGTGCCAATCTCATGCATTTTCTTATACGTAGTTTATATACACTTAAATATTATGTTTTGCTTTGTCATTGAAACATTGTTTATAAAATTCCTTCGTCTATTAATTTACATATACCTTTAAAATAATTTATTTACCTAGTTACGTAATACAAAACATGCATTCTGTCACGTTCTATGTGATGATCATTCAAATTATGTTAGTCATTTCACATGGATAATCTAACATTGTTAGGGCCATTAGATATACGTACCTATTTATACGAGTATTAGGATTTAAATGATATTACATAGGTTTGATATATTACCTATTTTATGTTTACATCATTTTAAGGGTTCCGTAGTAAACAAGGAACCCTTATAGTTTCGCCATGTCCGTCTGTCCGTCCGTCCGTCCGTCCGTCCGCGGCCTAGCTCAGAGACGCTTGATACTAGAAAGCTGTAGTTTGGCATGTAGACACATACTCGTATTAAGAGCCATATTACATTTTGACTGTGATTTTTTCGTAAAATGGCCAATTTTGGCGTTCTTGATCTCGGAAACAAAAATACATTAACAATGTTGACTTATTGAATAGTATAGAATAGCATAGTACATAGCGGCCTCGCTTTTTGTAAATTTTGCTTAACTTTTTAAATAAACCCAAAATTGCAGAGAAATATTTTCTTATAATGCGCGCATTCACTATTTTGAGCTCCTGGATTGCACTACTGTTCCAAACAAATGAAATAAAAAAAATAGATTCTTATTTGTTATATAGTCGTATAGTACATAGCGGCCTCGGAATTTTAAAATATCATTGATTTAATATAGAAAAAAAAACATTCTTTTAACCAAAAAAACTTCGAAAATCGCTTAAAGTAAACTGTTAATTTCTCGAATAAACGATAATATTATTGAGCAAAATTTATACGAGAATAATTGTTACTTCATGATGAATAAACTTTGTAGCATGAATTTATTATCTTATTTCAATAAAAACGATAAATATAACTTCAAAATTACTACAAAAAACGATGCACCGGCGGCGAGAGCTCGTCAGCGTGCAAATGTAATAAATTAACTATGCTGACAAAGTGGTAGAATAAAATTTTGAAAAATATTTTTTTTGGGGTACCTCCCCTACACGTAAAATGGGGATGATTTTTGTTTTCTGCACCTACCCCATTATGTGGGGTGTCGTTGGATAGGTCTTTTAGAAACATAGGGAGTGTGGGAAGATAATTTTTTTGTTAAAATTATTACATAGGCTTCTACTCTGAACTACACGCAGGCGTAACCGCTAGCAGGAGCCGTACAACCGCAAGCCATCTTCACACGCGCCATCAAGTGTACTCATTAGACTTTTCTATCAACTTTCTAGTGACGTAACGATCAAAACGTCTTAATTATTATAAAGCACAATAACACAGTGGCCGCAATGGGAAATTCACAGGCTTTCGGGAAACATTTCTTTTTCTTTTGTATGCTCATAATATGTGTAGTAAATTGTTATATAATCTCAGTAGTATATTATTACATATATTAACTATGATTACAATTATGTTGTTTTGAAATAATTTACTTTTAAATGGTTTATTTGGACTAATGTACTGATTCCGTTTTGATGAACAATCCCATGAACAGTGATAAAATCCCATTCTATACATTTGAAGGAACCATAGTTCGAGCTGCATAATATTCTACGTTATTATCACAGGACAATGCTGTGTTTATATAATTAGTTGTTGTAAAGTATTTATTGTAAAAAAGAAATTACGAAAACATGATAATAAAAAAAACCGGCCAAGTGCGAGTCGGACTCGCACACGAAGGGTACCGTACCATTATCTATAAAAACGAGAAAATCACGTTTGTTGTATGGGAGCCCCCTTTAAATATTTATTTTATTTTTATTTAATTATTTATTTTTTAAATGAATCTATAACTAAATATTATGTGAGTATTTCAAACGTCTACCTATTGCAGTTATCAATTGCGAGCAAAAACGAGCAAAAAAATCACGTTTGTTGTATGGGAGCCGCCATAAATATTTATTTTATTCTATTTTTTAGTATTTGTTGTTATAGCGGCAACAGAAATACATCATCTGTGAAAATTTCAACTGTCTAACTATCACGGTTCATGAGATACAGCCTGGTGACAGACGGACGGACGGACGGACGGACGGACAGCGGAGCCTTAGTAATAGGGTTCCTTTTTACCCTTTGGGTACGGAACCCTAAAAAGAGTTACATGTGCAATGGCGTACTTATCCTATAAGGGATCTCTTTCAGTCAACCATTCAGTGAGTAGTTATAAAGATATCATATTTTGGCGAAAACTTTACGATCCGGTTATACAAATTCTTGGTAATGAAATAAAGATAAATTATAAAATAAGACTAATTAATACCATTTGATTTGTTTTGAATTTTGATGTACATTTTAATTTAATTTTAGGTTCCACCCTCTAATTTAATAGGTAAATAATGTACATAAGAGAATTAAATATTACATTGAACAATAACAATTGAAATATCATTTCTCCACACCTCTAGAAAGCGCCTAACCCCCGCGTGCCACGGTCACATGGTGGGTAGAGCGTTAGTATGGCGCTTGGTACATCACTAAAATTCACGGCATGCGAAAGGTAAAAATGTCGTATTAGGTGAAAAGCATTAGGAAACGCCTCCAGCAGGTTAGATAAATTTACAACCAGCAGGTTGATGATGATGATAAGAGCATTTCTCGCTTTTTATTATAGCGTCTATCTGCTAAGTTTTTTTTTTCTTAAACAGTGTGCTAAACAGAACCATGTAGTTTCTACTTGACATAATTTAATCAAGAATTGAGACATAATTTAATATCAAAATAAAATCAAAAATTTAGTGACGAGAAACAATACTTACAAATAGTACAACATACAATGGTTGATTTGGTGGGCAATTCCGACTTTTGTCCGACCCTGCCGGATAATGATATCGCGTGCGCTGCGCGGGCGTACCTTGCGTAAGGTGCAGCTTTGGCAATGGTACAAAGTATAAGCGAAATACATAATCAATATCGGCCTTTATCCAAATATCTACTCGCTGCTGGATATAACATCGTCCCCAATGCTTGCCATTGTATTATGCGATCTCTGCTTTTCACATCCAGTAATTGTTATTGGTCATGAATTATAGACAGATCAAAATACATATAGCCTAAACGACAATTTTTCTTAGAACATATTATGATTTTTTAACAGCACCTAAATAATAAAATTAAATATAAGTACTCCACTATAAATCGCATAAAATATTTACTTCACATTGTAGATTAATAACGAAATAAATTATTCAAGACATGTACACATACGTGTTGCTATCGAACAGTGTTTAATTATGACTATTGTAAATATAAACATCTAAAAGCGTACACCTCAAACGACCTATGCTATGCATATTTAATTACTTTTTGTGATAATAGGCTAATAGCTTTTACGAATAGCAGGTACCCGAATTGAGAGTAAATAACATTTCGCTAAAGGACCGAATCCGGAACGAAGAAAAGTGACGGAGAAACCAAGTTCTCAACATAGCTCTCAGAGTCAGTAAGCTGAAGTAGCCTAGAGTGAGAAGAGAAAGCCCTAGAGTGGAGACCTCGTATGGGGCGACATATGGTGATTTGACTGTAGAATTTTGGAATTTGGTTATCTAATATCTAAAATAGAAGTAAGAAATATTTTTAGTTCCCACAGGGTACTAAAATACGCATGTGCGAAGTCGTAGGCGAAACGCAATACTCTGCAAATTTTGCGTTACCTGGTGCCCTGGTTTGACCGAGCAAGACGCGCACTATCATGAACATTTATTAATGTTTACCACGGCCGTTCGCTATCTTCGTGTCGTTTGGACTATAAGCCAAACCCCGAACTCTCCCACGGCTCCCGTGAAATGTCCACGGCACCTTGTACCACGCATTCTCAACAATCGCCTCCTCAATTAGCCGTTTTCGTAGCTTGTTTGTTTTAATGGCGATCGCGACCGTTCAGACACCCAAGGATGCGACCTGGGTACCGGTCGGTTAATTTGTGGGACTCCATTCAATTCACGACCCTGTATTGTTGTTTGTGTCTCGTATTGTTGTTTTCGCTAGATCAATGTCGTGAAGTGTTGTAAGGTCGATACTGAGGTCTGTCAAATTGTATAGCTATTATTGATATACAAGAGTTTTTGCGTAATACGTAATACAATACTTTTGGCTTCTTATGGTGGGCATATGAGGTCTTTTGGCTTCATATGAGGTCAAGTAGTTAGAATGAATATCTTAAACAACTTTTTTGGTATTTATTAAGTGTTGGATCTATAGTACAATGCTGCATCGCAAAATAAATATAAAATATTCTTGGACAAATTACACATCATCTAGTCATCTAGTCACAAACTAAGCAAAGCTTGTACTATGGGTATTAGGTAATTGATATTATACCTAATTTTTTTTTATAAATACATACATATAATGCTTAGAAAACACCCAGATGAAGAAGTAAATAGACATGTTCATGAATACAAATGTTTGTTTTATGCGGGAATCGAACCTCCGTTTTCGGAGTCAAAGTGGTCATTGCTAACTATTCAACCACCGAGGTCGTCAAAGGAAGTATGGTGACTACATGAGAACAACATAAAAATATATACTGCGCTAAAACTAATACCATAAAACCTTTTTGAAAATACTCTAGCTATTCACAATTATTACAAATTACAAATTTTAAATCAATGAAAAAATTTACTGAAATAAATAAAGTACCTCAGTGTCATTTCTGTGTTTCAGTATTTTTTCATACAAAATTGTCAAATGATAAAGTTGAACCTTGACTACGGATAATGTGTCCAGCATTTCCAACATTTCCAGCTCCCATGAAACTGATGGAAGGTCGGGTCGACCAATCGTTTTTGTGAACTATCCTGATGAGCGAATTGATGAGCATATTGCACTAAATTGTATGTCGAAATACATATTCTGAATAAGTTAAAAAAGTTACCACGATATACTAAAAACATATATAAAAAAGTTAAATCTATTTATAAGTGATTATGTCCGTGACCTTTTACGCCGAATGGTCAGTTTTACCAAGGCGGTTTTGCCTACGCCAAAAGTAAAATTATAACTTTCATTTAATTATTCACGCCTACATGAGATATGACTATGCTTATGAGACGTTTTATCATAGATTTTTGTAGAAAGAAAGGTTTTCTCTTTATTATGAAGAAGACACGTACTATAATGTATACATTGATATATTATGTGACGGGTTTCCTACTGTATTTCGATTGATGCAATAACGATTAACTAATTCCCGAAGACTCCGACCGATGCCTCTGTAAATCGAAAGCTTAAAATGTCGAACGTACGGAATCCCGAAAGCTCGCTAGACCGAATTACTAAAAATCGAATGACTAATAATAACCACCATTATCTTTTCTTATTTGAATAGTTTTTACAAGTTTACACGACACAAACTCAGAATTATTAAAAATTATATTTTCTATCGTAATAAATATGACCATTAAATTAAAAAAATATATATAATTTTAAATAATTCTGAGGTTTGGGTAATGAATGGCTAAGTTGATGATGACTTATCATATTTTAAATTTTGAATTGTTTGTATTTTCATAAATGTAGCATAGCATGGTTTTGCAATTAAATATGGGTAGTACCGGCGAACTTTCGAGATTACGAACGTTCGCAATAGGCTATTTGACTAACATTTTTTTCGGTTTGATATGTAGGGACGTCTCCATAATATAACCATATGTGAAAGAATACTTCGATAGCACAAAAATATCACGAGATATGTTAATTTGAAAATCACAATTTTTAGACTGCCCTAAAACGCTCCATACAAAAGACTACCGAATTATGACGTCACATGTTTGTATTTTGTATGCATCAAATCAGAAATTTGTACGATAGCTATGTTAAATATTACGTTTATGTGATTAGTATCATAATAAAAGTTATAGCATTTTTTATTGCTTCTCCAATGGAAATATAATTTTTTAATAATTACATACTTTTAAAATGGACTTTCCCGCTAAACTTTGATCGACGCTAAAAAAAGTCTGACTGAAGATATTAGAATGAAAGTTTGCAGATCTTTATAGTTTTGTGTATTTTACGATATTGTTATATAATTTATACAATTTTTAAACATTGGAAAATAGCCTATTCTGAGTATTCGGGTATTAATCATTAGATTTTTAGTGAACTTAGAAGGGCTCAGATCGTCTTAGAAGGGCTAAGTAAGTTCAGGCTCAAGATCTGCGAGTTTACGGTCCGTTTGTTCAACGTCGCTCACACACACACGCATTCACACTTATTCAATCTTCTTTTTTTATGCTACGTCGGGTGGAAGACAAGCATACGACCCGCCTGATGTTAAACGGTTACTGTAGCCATATTACCGCTCGCAACAATATATACAAGATATAGCGATCGCTTTCTTCCTTAACTTCGTCTAAGAAGTACCTACTTACGAAGTTTTTAAGAATAAGGCAACCATTAAACTCTACCAGTGTCATTGCATTAAAGATTATACCTAGTTCGCAGACTATTATAAAAATGATAATTATTGAACACACGAGTATTGTTATAACAAAGGCACTATGTTCACATCATTTATCCACCATTTAAAATGTAACACAGGAAAAGATGTAGACAAAAAAAAAGCCAAAAACGACTGTTTATGGTAATTATGCGTAAAACTTTACATCATAATGTTGATATGTGATGTAAAAATACTTCATTGTCTTTGTGAGAATAATAGTGTTCTATAATTTTCGTTTCTGCAGTGAAAACTTGAAAAAAAAAAACAGGTTGCACTCCGGGAGTGCCGGCAGAAGTGAAAACTGAAGCTGTGACTGAAGTGCCCCCTTACCACCATTTCTTATTGCGATTCAATAATTGAATAGCTTGCTTATTCATACCAATGAATAAGCGACTCTATTCCATTTGAAATAGAGTCGCTAATTCATTGGTATGAATAAGCATTCTATTCAGTTATTGAATCGCAATAAGAGATGGTGGTAAGGGGGGTGAACTGAACTGAACTGAACATTAACGTTGTACATTTTTGAATATTTTGGAATGGTTAGGGAATAATTTCGCACTAATTGCTTTATTTATCACTATAAAAGTACTATCATATATGTGGTAAAATACAATATTCATTTATTGCGCTAACGTACACAAACATGACAATTTATATTACATTAAAAATAAATGGCAGGAGCAAGCATACATTTTCGCCGCGCGGTAGAAAGAGAGCGTGATATTACTTCCTCTACTACGCCGCGCCGGTCTACTCTCCCTCCGTCTTACGAATTTTTTGATCAGGCCACGTGTCCGGACGCGAGTTTAACATTCCAAAAAGTGCACAACGCCGCTAAAGAAATTTTCACTTCAAAAATCAAGAAGAAGAAGAAACATTGATTGCAACATAACACAACACTATTACATAAAATAAAAGTTATAGTGCCACAAACTTATCTGGCCCGGTGGCGGGGGCGGTTCGATCGACTTAAGTGTTGCCATTAAACGAAATGCCGCCAGTTTTAGAGGAAATATAAACATCAAAGAAATATATATACTGTTAAAATAATAGCATTGATATACTTATTAATTGTGTTGTGTGGTGTTTCAATTAAATATCAATTGCCTTCTATTTTTTGTTGATTATTTTTAAAAATGCACCACGTTAAGTCGCGATCATAGCTATTATATAATATTAGAGAGTTATAATATTGCACAGAAATAACTCGTTGACGATTTTTTTATTGTAAGAAATGAAATATATGTGTAGAAAAAGATAATATGTATTTAAAAAAATACACCTCAATGGAATGTGCATACGCGGTAAGTAAATTAAATGTACCTGGCAATACTACATTTCAAGATGGCGGCTTTAGTTCTAAATTTGGCCACCGGGTCAGATAAGTTTGTAGCACTGTAGCTGTATAAGTAAGACAGAAAGTTGAAACGAAACAGTGCTGCATGATGCAAAAATTGGACCTAACTCAGCATTATGTCGTGGTCTGACTGTGTCAGGTCCAAGCGCAGATTTTCAGCCGGGACCAGTTTGTGACACCACGAAATGTAACTTGAAGTGGCAGTGGCCTGGCCATATCTGCCGAGTCAACGATGGTAGATCGGGGAGGAAAGTCCTACAGTGTTTTTTCTTTTTTTTTATACTTCGACGGGTGGCAGACAAGCATACGGTCCGCCTGATGTGAAGCAGTTACCGTAGCCATATTAACGCTCGCAACATAAAATATCGCTCGCGCACCGTAAACCCTCGCTGGCAACGCAGCATCTTCTTCCTTCCTTTCTGGAGACCTCACTCACGCGCAGGATCACAACAACCCTCAAGGGAATTGCTATTTGGCTGCGGTATTCTGTGAGGTGGAGGTACAATCCCCGGTCGGGTAGCTTACAATTACGCTCCCTACCTCTCTTTTCGCCAGAGCTTCGTTGGTCAATCAGCAGGGTGCACCACGTGCAGGTGAAGTTGGCTTTGGTTCAGAGATGTTGATGAACCACTTACACCCCATGATTGGCATTGGCCACTTATGGGGCAACGAAGCGTAGGGCGTCTCCTGTCTACTTCAAAAAATGGCTGGTTGGAGACGAAAAGCGGTGGATCGCTTATGGTGGAAAGCAGTGGGTAGATACAGGCTGATAATGATAATGATGTAGTGAAAACTTTTTGGGAACGCTACTATGGGTGCTAGATAACTGACACCCAGACCATGACAAACAGACATATAGTTAATTGATTCAGGTGTTATTTTGCGGAAGTCAAATTTACAGGCAATTTGATCTACACTACTTTGCGTGCTTCCGCCACCAATTAGTTCATGCAAATTACTGCCGGCCGGCACCCACCGACTACCGTTAGTAGTTGCATGCGACTGCCGTGGCTGCTTTGATCGTCTCTGCTCCAGCTGCTGTGGTCGTCGATGTTGGAGATTCGCCGAGACGACCGCAGCAGCTGGAGCAGAGACGACCAAAGCAGCCACGGCAGTCGCATGCAACTACTAACGGTAGTCGATGTTGGAGATTCGCCGAGACGACCACACCAGCTGGAGCAGAGACGACCAAAGCAGCCACGGCAGTCGCATGCAACTACTAACGGTAGTGGGTGGGTGCCGGCCGGCAATAGTTTGCATGAACTAATTGGTGGCGGGAGCACGCAAAGTAGTGTAGATCAAATTGCCTACAAACAGACATGTTTATGCACACAAATATTTGTCTTGTGCTGGGATCGAACCCGCTACCTCAGAGTCAAAGTGGCCATTGCTAACAGTTCGACTACCGAGCTCGTCGTAAATAAATAAATAATAAATATTCCTGGACAAATTACACACTGCCATCTAGTCCCAAACTAAGCAAAGTGGGTGCTAGATAACAACTGATATTATACTTAATTATTTTTTGAAAATACATACCTAAAATACATAGAAAACAGACAAGTCGAGGACAAACAGGCATGTTCATGCAGACAAATATTTGTCTTATGCGGGAATCGAACCCATTCGTTCGTTCATTCTACCACCGAGCTCTACTCATTCTCGAAACCTTCTTAAGCTATAAGAACTATTAAACGAGTGAGTACTTCAAGTTACCCAATGTAATGGTTCCCAGTATCAAGTATCCGTGGAAGGACGCTCGCCAATCGCGTGTTTCGTCACCGCGGTCGACGCGGCGCCTACGCACCATTGCACCGGCCGCCTCCTTCCCTACCACTTTACGTGACTCATGCTTTCGGTGGAGAAGCTAAAGATCTGTATTTTGAGTGAAATTTTTATATAACAGACCTGGAGCTCTACCGCAAAAGCTGAAGCCTATTATTCTCGGTTTTGATTCCAAAAATTGATCTTAGGTTAAAGTTATTGACAAACATCTTCAGCTTACTCGTGCTCTAGGGTATCTACCAGCTGAACTAAACATAATTACCAATTATCTAACAAGTAGTTTCATTTTAGCATTCAAAATTTCCGATGGTAAACGTCATCAACTTGGCCTGGGGCTAAGCTGAAGCCGATTTTCATCAGATTTTTTGATTCCGCAAATCAAACTTCAGCTTAGATCTATGGTATTTGTGTTTACATACGTGTGATCTATAGTATCTGGAGCTCCACAGACTAAGCTGAAAATGTTTGTCAATACCTGAAACGTAAGACCTGTTTTTCGAACCAAAATATTCGATTGTAATCGGTTTCAGCTTTGGCGGTAAGACCCTGTATGTTCGATTACTGCAAATCGATACTTTCAGAGGCACAATATACTGAATGAATCATAGACCTCATAGATTATAGATCACCTGCACGTGGTGCTTGCTGACTGTCAAACGAGAATCCGGGCGATAAGACAGAAAGAAAGAAAGAAAGAAAATATGTTTATTAACATCACATGACACATAAGATTTCTACAATACACAATAACAATTATTATAATACGAACACCATGTACATCATTATGATGCTAATTGGCCATCGCTCGGCATTAATGCTGTGTAATACACACAGCGCCGGTATTCTGCGACAGCCATCAGGTGCCGACACGGACCTCGTCGGCCGAGGTATACATAAAAAATGACAATACTATAACATAAAAAACAACGACGCATCCAAGACCATCGGACCGTCCAGCACGTATAATGGGACAGATCCCCACAACACATGCCGGGCAGACAGACGGCACCGGACGGCACACTATGTACAGACACAATTCTACATAAATGTATTAATGACAGCTCGACACATCACCTCCCCACCCCAATCACATTGCTTCCCAGACAGGTAGGGCATAGCGTATTTTTTAAGCTTCTCGTCTGAGGAAGGACCTCCATCTCACAGAATACTGTAGCTGCGAGTGAGTGAGGCCAACAGAAAGAAAGAAAGGAATGAGTACAGGCTGGCAACGGTTCGGCGACCTCTTGTGTTGCTGATCTCCATGGGCCGTGGTGATTTGTTTTGCATCAGGTGACCCACATGCTAATTTGGCCCCGTCTCATATAAAAAAAACCGGTTGCACTCCGGGAGTGCCGGCAGAAGTGAAAACTTGAACATTGACGTTGTGCATTTTTAAATATTTTGGAATGGTTAGGGAATAAATTAGCACGAATTTTCGTGCGAATTAACTATATATTAATTATATGTAAAATAATTATAAATCTCTCCCTCCGTCTTACGAATTTTCGATCAGGTCACGAGTCCTGACGCAAGATTAATATTTTTTACCCATCCCAAAAAGTGCACAACGCTGCTAAAGAAGTTTTCACTTCAATAATTTACATTTTCGACCACCAGGTGAATTAAATACTTACGTGTTATATTATATACTTAGACTTCTATTATAAGTACATACACTCATATATTATAATTACGTATTAAACAAGCGACTTTCTCTTATACGTACTTATGTTGGCATTTATCATTGCTATCAAATGGTTATGCAATATCACCTGTCAACTACATTGATATGGATAGTAGGTGTTAACCAAAGAAATCTGACCTTTGCCGCTTCGAAGATAGGGAAGAAATATGTTTATAGTTTTCCAATAAGGCTTTCTATTCACGAGTGAAATGTTGATTACTCCTAATACTCGACGAGCTCGGTGGCGTAGCGGTCAATGACGCCGCTTCGACACCGACGCTCGTGGGTTCGATTCCCACACAGGACAAACATTTGTGTGCATGAACATGTCTGTTTGTCTTGGTCTGGGTGTTTTCTATGTATCATAAGTATGTATTTACAAAAAAAAAATGTATTTACGTATGTTTATCAGTTGTCTGGTACCCATAACACAAGCTTCGCTTACTTTGGGGCTGGATGGCGCTGTGTAATTTGTCTGACAATATTTATTTATTTATATTATTTATTATCCTAATATGACAGCAGAGGCAAAGTAACCGATAGAGAATAAGTTAGCTGAAGTACCGGCTACGATAAGTGACTGAGGAAGGAGGGTCTCGAGTGGCGACCCCGTGGTGGATAATGAGTGGTGGCCCAGCAGTGCCATTGTAGAAGAAGTCAGAACCTAAACATCGTATTTCCAAGGTGTTAGAACTCATCAAATATCTTATTTTAATTAATATTAATAATACCCAGTCCTGTTAATCCAGTTGCTAACGACACAAACACAGACATTTCAAGTTTTTTTTGTCATTAAGTATTAAAAGTTTCCATGAATGATAAAAATAGACCAAATTAATTAAAGCAAAGCAGTCTACATCCAGAGAGGTGCTTTTTAGGGTTCCGTATCCAAAGGGTAAATAGGAACCCTATTATTACTATGGCTCCGCTGTCCGTCCGTCTGTCAGCAGGCTGTATCTCATGAACCGTGATAGTTAGACAGTTGAAATTATGACAGATGATGTAATTTGTTGCCGTTATAACAACAAATACTAAAAAAACAGAATAAAATAAATATTTAAGGAGGCTCCCATACAACAAACGTGATATTTTTTTTGCTCGTTTTTGCTCGCAATTGATACCGGCAATAGGTAGACGCTTGAAGTACTCACATAATATTTAGTTATATATTCACTTTAAAAAAAATAATTAAATAAAAATAATACAGATATTTAAGGGGGGCTCTCATACAACAAAAGTGATTTTTGTGCCGTTTTTATCGATAATGGTACGGAACCCTCGTGCGCGAGTCCGACTCGCACTTGGCCGGTTTTATTTTTAATATCCAGTATTTTAATTGCGAGTATATCTATATGGGTATACTGACCGTGAGAATGACACTCGTATAATCGCACACTGATGATAAGTGTCACGCTATATATTTTTATGCGACTGCAAAAGATATAAATACTAAAATAGATACTAAATGAATTAATGTTAATTAAACGAACTATATATAAGAACTCTATATAAACGATATCTATTAAGCCGTGTGGTTTCCGGCAGACTAGAATAGAATCACTCCGTCTCTTCCCGTGGATGTCGTACGAGGCGACTAATTGGAATACATTATAAAACATCGATCAGGCGTCAGGCCTACCCAGCCCGTGTGGCCAGTGTGGGGAGTGTAGGCCAAATCCTCCTTCAGTCTGGGACGGACGAGAGAGGGTCGCGCTCCTCAGCTCCTGTAGTGGAGACTAAAATGACCTGATGATGAAACGAACTCTATAGTCATGTTTGTTTTTGGGGTGTAAGCGGTTAATCAACATCTTTGAACCAAAGCCAACCTCACCTACACATGGTGCACCCTGTTGACAGACAAACAAGGCACTGGCGAAAAGAGAGGTAGGGCATAGCATATTTTTTAAGCTGCCCGACTGGGGAAGACCTCACAGAATACCGCAGCCAAATAACAATTCCATTGAGGGTTATTGTGTTCCTGCGAGTGAGTGAGGTCACCAGAAAGAAAGGAAGGAGTATATACACATAGGTTGGCAACGGATCGGCGACCCTTTGGTGTTACTGATCTCCATAGGCGGTAGTAATTGCTTTCCATCAGGTGACCCAAATGCTTGTTTGCCCCTGTCATATAAAAAAATGCTAGATGATCTTAAATGATTTGAATACGACTAGGCAAGTATAAAAGCAAAAAGAGCCATTTTAAAACAGAGCATTACGTTATTTCCTTCTATATCAGAATAAAAGATACGTTGCAAAAAAAGCCGTAATGTGAGTGGGCAGTTTTAGTTCCAGTGAAAGCAGATCCGTCTGTACTGGTTATTTAGCACTTCGATTAATACATGATATTTGAAGTGTGATGGTAATAATATTTTTACATTTGATGGGAAAAAGTGATTATGGCAGGTCATAGGTAGCCCTTTATTTCCAGTCGCCCCCGCGGGGACTGCCACCGGAGGCAAATGGGAATAAAAATTTCCAGGTACTTATAGGGAGGCATATAAGTTCATTCATAATTTTAATAAAGTTGGTTTCAATTTTTAAACAGAATGCTATTTTAAAAATTTCAATCACGTTACTATCATCCGACCATTCGCACAATCATAATATAGTTTAACTTTCTTAATCCTGTTATTCTCTACGATGGAGCAAGCAATGTACAGCGAAACTGAAGTTGGAGCAAGAACTTCCCAGTCGCCATCGGCGGCGACTGGGAATTTTTATTCCCATTTGCCTCCGGTGGCAGTCCCCACGGGGGCGACTGGGAATAAATGATCATAGACTTATCATAGCCAATGGTCGCTAGCAATTGACGAGCTCGGTGGTCGAATGGTTAGCAATGACCATTTTGACTCCGAGGTCGCGGGTTCGATTCCCGCACAAGACAAACACAAACATTTGTGTGCATGAATATGTCTGTTTGTCTTGGTCTGGGCATTTTCTATGTGTATTATGTATATATTTACAAAAAATATATATTTAAGTATTATATCAGTAGTCTAGTACCCATCGTACAAGCTTTGCTTAGTTTGCCACTAGATGTCCGTGTGTTATTTGTCCAGGAATGTAAAAAAAAATAGAAAAAAAAATACTACAGCCTCCGTTAATCAGCGGTAGATAGCAGGAATTCGAGATAAATTCCATCAATAAAGGCTACGGTCGACGTTACTTAACTTGATCGATTAGGATGATACGTGGTATGACCTCGTGGAGCTCCTCCACCACTGCTTACTGTCTGATAAATCATTTATTATGTCCTTGTTAAATAACAAAGAGCACACCGAAACATTACATCTTACAACAGTGTTGTTAAGATATTATCAAATGTCAAAATGTCCATCTTGTAAATATTAAATCTTTGAGATGAACATTATTCTGGCCATGCCGGTGCATTAAGCGGACAATAAAATGCAACTGCACTAGCTACGTTTAATAATGCAGGGAATGCTGGCCTATTTCTATGTTAAATATATTTAAATAGCCCTTGGCACACATTAACGCTCGCGGTGCCTTAAGATGTCGAACGGGTTAGGAGTTATCATAATAAAATCAAGGACTGCTTGAATCAGAATAAGTAGCCCTCTACTTACAATAGTTATTATGCATAACCATTATTAACATGTTGTATAGTACTTAACACAAATGTAGTATAGGATACCATGTCAATATACGTCATCAGCACATGCCAGCTCGTATTAGTCCAATGTTGAACACAGGCCTCACCAGAGTGCCACACGCCTCGATTCTGAGCGACCTGTATCTATCGATTGCCTGTGACTTTCTTGAAGTCGTCCACACTGCGTCCACAAGTACGGGGTCACAACTCCAACCTTTCTCCCCCAGCGGTTGTACCAAAACCGAAGAACCTTCTACGAGCTATGTAGCCAGCTTGCTTATCCTTTGAGCTATATGACGATATAGCTCAAAGGATTAGCAAGCTGAAGTGGGAAAACCATCGATATAAATTATTATAAACTATAATTTTTAAGCAAACGTTTAAATAAAAAGAGACGAGCTCGGTGGTCGAATGGTTAGCAATGGCAACTTTGTCTCTGCGATCGCGTGCTCGATCTCCGCACAAGACGAATATTTGTGCATTAACATGTCTATTTGTCTTGGTCTGGGTATCTTCTACGTATTATATGTATGTATTTACAAAAAAATGTATTTAAGTATTACATCAGTTATATAGTACCCATAGTACGAGCTTTGCTTAGTTTGGGACTAGATAGCCTTAAAATAATTAATTTAAAAAAAAGGGAAAGTGATTTCATTGAATTCGACGCATATCAATATTGTTGTTTATCTCAAGTAGGTTCTATTTTATTTTATAGTGTTGTTGTACAAATTGTTTATTAAATTATTTAGATTTCGCTCAAAATTCAATAAATGTTAATAAAATTTCTATTTTTCCAGGTGTGTGCTTCTTACATTCATCTCGAGATCGTATCTTTGAGCAAGTAAGTATACTGACTCTTCGCACGTAGAGACCGGAAACAGACTGCCTACTGCAAATAGTTAAGGATCGTAAGTGTCCCACCACGACAACATGACACTCAGCATCTCTGGGAAATTAATGACATATACTCGTAGGACCGGATCGCATGCCGATAGAAATTATTACACACTTAATAAGTCTTCACCTACTGATAGATAGATATACCTAACATTTTTGGGACGCAGTTACACATTTTGCGTAATCTAAGACAGTGACAAATAATTAAATAAATGCAAACAAAGACTCACAAAATAGGAACATGTTTAGAAAGCGCGCATGTGCTCCAGCAACCCCAATGGGTTGGACGCCCAGTGATAATTATTACCCCTAGAGGCAAATTACTGATTTTCAACTCCCACCTTTAGAAAAATAACTGACTCTACTGCAATAATACTGTTGGATATGATTCAAAGTATGAAATTGTCTTGTGTGATCATTTATCAATTTAGTAGATACCTATCAAAAGTCAAAAAATAATGACTGCTAATATTTAATGGATTAATACCACAGATGTTGTTCAAGCCTTTTTCAAACGGCTATGTCCCCGATATAATACTTTTCAAAATTTCTTCTCAGTCGGACACTCTTGGCAGAGTGGTCGTGGTCATGGACAGGTCATTACGAATGGCGGCTTTTGATATATTTCTCCATTTGGTTCTGCGGGAGCATTCGGACATGGAGGATTTTGCGAGAGACTTAATTAAATCTCCCCATCCGGTTGGAGAGCGGCAACGGGGTGCTTTGCCTTTCGCGCTGCCTTAGACTACAGAACGCTCCATAGAGTTTTCTTTTCGTAATATGCCCGAAGAACTTAAAAAAATAATTCATTTAAAAAACTTATGGAAAAATATTGGAATGAGATCCTACTCAGAGACCGTGAGAGAGATCCTATTCAGGGATCGTGATATTGCTTGGTTAAATATTCAATGCATTGCGCAACATAATTGTCGTATTTAAGTAGCCAGCCAGTCAGATTTCATAAATGCTCCACGTACAATATTATCATTGCCCCAGAAACAATCGAAAGTAGCAATAACATCAGCAAAAACCGCAAATGATCTCTCAAACGTTTAGTCGTTTATGCGTCACGATGATGTGTACTGCAAAACTGTAGTCCACTACAAAATATACACGAAGTATATCAACATCATTCATACAGCCTTTACGCAGTACGTTAGTTCTATACCTTATCCGCCGAGTCGAGATAATACCAGAATGTGGCGGTCGCACGCCATTTGTCGAAGATAACAGAGTTAAGGCACGTCCACATTGCAGCCCTATCTGCGCTTTTGCCAGTCTGTTATCTGTGATCGTGCACTGCGGACGTGTTGTTTTTAACCAACTCCAAAAAAGGAGGAGGTTCTCAATTCGGCTGTATTTTTTTTTAAATGTTTGTTACTTAATTACTCCGTGATTTATAAACCGATTTGAAAAAAAACTGTTTTTATTTGAAAGATATATTAAATATTTCCTGTTTGGTCCCATATTTTTTTCATCATCATCATAAGCCTGTATCAACATACATAAATGTAGAGTAATGTTTGTAGTCGGTTTTTTTTTGTTAAAATTATACGTTTCTGTCATTCGCCGACTGGTTTCTCTCTTTCGGACTCTGCAATTACCTAAATTGTGACCTGGCTTGTTTATAGGACTCCTCTGGGCTTTTATTGTGGCATCGGTTTTATGAAATAGTTAGTGTTTTCTATCACTGCTGCTATAGCATCTACATCTGAAACACCGATTGTAAATAGACGCCGTAAATACTTTCTCATCGGCTGAGAAAGCTATGATACATAACATTTATAGTAACTTCATACAAGAAGCTTCGAATGCCTCTATAAACAATATTGCGAAAACCATAGCAGAATGTATGGGAATTCACTGGATCTCGGTGTTCAGAATAGTAAAAGTAAACGAAACGAATAGTAAACGAAATAAATATAATACGAAAATGCTCTAGAGCCGCAATGTATATGCAGCCTAACATTTTTAGTCAAAAGTTAACGCCCAACGCCCGCAGGTAGGAGTCTCCTGTCTTTTTCATTTGTATGCAAATGTGCGAAAGAGAGGACCCGATACTATCTCGACTCGGCGGATATATATTTTTTTAAAACTAATACAAATGCAACAGTTTGTAGTTTTGCAAAGGCGAGCTTATCTAAGAGATCTTTTCCAGACGACCGGTGCGGTGGTGGGACGTTTTTTAAGATGACGGATAGCAAGATTTTAATATATTATATTATATAAGATATAGTCAATATATAGAAAATATTGACTTACAAAATATTTATGGCCAACAAGGTGGCCTTATTGCTAAAAACAAACTTTTCAAGGCAACCTTAACATAACGGATATACATTAAATGAAGTTCGCAAGACGACGGAAATATGAGAATACCTAGTTACATATTTTTAATGTCATATAACATAATTTTATTTACTAATTTATTTACTAGCTGTAAGCTGTAGCGAATGCCTTTAATTCCGGTATGTTCTTCTGGTGGACAATGGCTGCGGTCAATTTTGAATGGAATTCTGCTTCTGCACCAGTCAGATGGTGGTGATGGTCAGTCAGGGGTGCGAAAGCTTATTTGTTTATAAGTTTAAGAATTATCTAAGGAACGTCTCGTTATGCAATCTAAAGTTATTGGTGTTCTTAGGTCTGTTACCTGGCCGTCCCATCATAAATGCGACGAAAAACTTATTAAACCTGTCTAGATGTATCTAATCGCCTAGAAAAATTCCGACAATTCATCATAATATATAAAGCTAATATTCGTCTGTCATTGTATGGCCGCGAATGGAAATATTTACATATTTTAGTAAACTTAAAGTTAAAAGTGAAAAAGTTAAAGTTTGTGGCTATTATAGAATAATTTTATGAACCAACTTGACCGGTTGATCTACTTCGAAGCGACACTTCATCAAGATTATCATCATCGTCTTCAAAATGATGACAATTTAAGTGTCGTTTCGAAGTGAGTCTTTTCCACGAACCTGGTATTTTCATTCGCAAGGATATTTTTTTTTTAATGGTACATAAGAACCCTCGTGTGTACTACCAAAAAAGAAATCACCTTTTTTATAAATTAATAAATAAATATTTCTGAACAAATTACATGCCATCTAGTCCAAAACTAAGCAAAGCTTGTAAACTGATAAACCCATTAAAATTATATATTATAATATTATACGTGCTTCGGAGGGCACGATAAGCCGTCGGTCCCGGCTGTTGTCATTAGTTGACAGTCGTTAAGCCAACTCAGTGGCCTTTAGGCGGCTTGAAAACACAGCCCTCCGCCAACCCGCAGTTGAGCAGCGTAGTAGAGTATGCTCTAAACCCCTTCGATTTAGAGGAGGCCCTTATCCCAGCAGTGGGATGAAATAAGGGTGGATCACGATTATTATAGATACCCGCCTTTCAATTATTTACAACAATAGGACGAACGATGATTTGAATATATTAGAGTTACTGTTTGTTATATTATTTCCAAATAGGTCCGTCATTACCAGATCGCCGCGCGTGCATAATGATACCGACTGCGTAAGTAGAGTGCAGTTTTTGTTATATTTGCTCTACTAGCATCAATGCACGGCTAAATGCATCACTG
Organism: Hypsopygia costalis; assembly: GCA_937001555.2. NCBI lineage: Eukaryota > Metazoa > Arthropoda > Insecta > Lepidoptera > Pyralidae > Hypsopygia > Hypsopygia costalis. The sequence continues at coordinate 1,782,901 of OW443325.2, forward strand.
ATGAATACCGGTCATATAGATCTCTCACCACGCTAATGTCCTATGCCGCCTACTTTTGTTTGGCGGCGCTTTTCTTCTATGTTGAACAAAGATGAAACGCTAAATTTCATTCCAATGATGAGTGGGTTTGAAAGCCCTAGTCTCTTCTTAAAATAAAAAAAAATGACGAGCTCGGTGGTCTAATGGCTAGCAATGGCCACTTTGACTCCAAAGTAGCGGGTTCGGTCCCCGCACATGATAAATATTTGTGAGCATGAACATGTCTGTTTGCCATGGTCTGGGTGTTTTCTATTTATTACATAATATTTATTTACAAAAAAAAATGTATTTACCTATGTAAATTTATCAGTTATCTAGTATCCATAATAAACACCTTTTCAAAACTACAAACTGTTGCAATTGTATTAGTTTAAATGTAGATACATCTTCACACATACATTACACAAATAAATATTGCTGGACAAATTACACACTGCCATCTAGTCCCAAACTAAGCAAAGCTTGTTCTATGGGTACTAGATAACTGATATTATACAAAATAAATTTTGTAAATATAATACATTGAAACACCCAGACTAAGACAAACAAATATATTCATGCACACAAATATTTGTCTTATGCGAGTATTGAACCCGCGACCCCGGACTCAAAGTGACCATTGCTAGCCATTCGACCACCGGGTTCGTCGATACACTTTTATTTAAATTAAGTAAATTCTATTGTTTATATACCTCTTCCACAGAGGTGTACAGAATCTGACAGCAATCCAGATAAGCTCGGATAGACTTGTATTATTACTTGTACAATGTTGCCTTATAAATTGTTACTCTATTCAATACCGCCGTTCAGCGGTCCGCCCACGCTCACGCTGCCGTCGATTCCCACGCCACCTGTTCCGGCAACGACACGTGCTGAGATTTGTAGAGGTAATATCTGTCTGACGTTATGTTACATTATCATTCCTTGTTGCTTTATCTTTTGGTACGATATCAACCTATAATGATTCCACTGTTCAAACAAATCTCAGTCGAAGGGGTTTAGAGCATTCTCCATCACGCTGCGCAACTGCTGGTTGATTACCTTTTGGTTACGTTATTTATTGTGTTAAACTGGGGCAAAATATTAGTACTTATCTTATCTTAGAGTGGGTTCAGTGCTGCAGCACCGGTGACACGTCGACCCTCATGGATCTTTTGTGCTCTCCCTAATCCTTTAGTCACTCTCCCCTGACGGTCTTGAGACATGTTCCATGTACTTCAGTATGCCGCTTGTGAAGAGCCTGTAGTCCTCCAGGTCTTTAAGATATTAGAGAGAGATCTTTAGTACTGTACTTTGTTGGTTTTAGGTTCGTTTCTGAATTATTGCTTTGACGACACGGAATGTCAGTATTTTACAATGTTTTTTTTTCTAAAATGAATTGAAATAAATTTCTTTATACTGTCATAGCGCCTTTGTGGGTATTTAGACACGTCTTGCACACTTATCAAAAACATTATTACTGTTTTTTTCTCTTCCTGGCTATACCATTCGTTTTATATATTTTCTTGATATTAGGTACTGCTATTATTTACTCCGAGGTTTGATCCCGTATGTGTCGATTGTGTTAGTTGCTATATTTGCAATTAATAATAGGTTACTTTTAAATATTTTTATGCATGTCACATCTCAGAGTCTACAATTAATTCGTTGACTCTGTACATAATAAATACATGAATACTTTACTTCTGGAACGCCAAAAAGGCTTCTGCATAAATACTGCAGACCAATCTTTATGACCTTTTGCAGTGAGATGAAAAATACCTTCTTCCTGGCAAATGTATAAGTGAACGAAACAAACTTTCTTATTAATCCCACTACGGTTATTCTAACCCATACATCACGGTGGATCAAGTATCAGAAACTTAAAGCAAATGGACATTCAATTGATGCGGATCGCTACTGGCATCGTCTGTCTGTCAGTGGTCAATGAGGCGTGCGCGCATTACAACGGCATCTGTGTCGCGGCGCTCGCGCCGGAAGATGGCCGCTTCCCGCCATTACAGCCACGGAGTAATTGAACCCGGCGCCGGCTGCCATTCCTGGATAAAGTCCGAGGCGTAGAGATGAAGGCACGCCATTTACAATTCGCGACACAAAAGTAAGGATTTACAGGAAAATATATTGAACTTGCGGCCCGTCCCGGCTTCGCACGGGTCGACTTAAGTTTTAGTAAGTATCCCTAATCTTTTCTAGCAATAAATATAGCTATGTTACTCAGGGTGATTGTAGCTTTCCAATGGTGAAAGAATTTTTGAAATCGGCATAGAAGTTTTTGAGTTTATTCATTACAAACATACACACACAAAAAATACAAATCTTTCCTCTTTATAATAGTAGTGTAGATAAAAGGATCTAAAAGGTTAGAAAGGATGAAGAGACCAAGAAAGCCAGGATCGGCTTAACTTATCTTAGAGTGGGTCCAGTGCTGCAGCACCGGTGACACGTCGACCCTCATGGATCTTTTGTACTCCCCCTAATCCTTTAGTCACTCTCCCCTGACTCTCTGGAGACATGTTCCATGTTCATTCAGTATGTCGCTTATTGGAAAGAGCCTGTAGTCCTCGCAAGTCCTGGTATACCTTTCCTAGGATTTCCATTCGCTTGCCGGCTAGGGCGTCACATTGGCACATCAGAAAGCCTGGATCGGCTTACCCTAGATTTCTCTAAATTGGAATTCATGATTCATGTTACTCCTAAAAGTGAACCGTGTGATCTATCCGAGTTGAACGCGACGAACGAATCGAAGTCAACGAGGCCTTACACATCTATCCACGCTGAATGAATCATCATGAAGGGAGAAAACTTCTCTAGAACCGCACAGTACGTGACCACTTAGGCTCCAATGTGTGAGGATGAATTCCCTGTCGATGGCGTGCAGTACGACTGTAGAAGGCCGTTGGCATCATGTCAAACAACTCCTCTGAACACACCCCATTGTACAGACGGTAGAACACACAAAGGGACGCAAAATCGCTTCTCAGACTCAAAGGTTCTAAACCATCTGTTAGTTTGGGATCGTCGACAATCCTCACAACACGCCTTTGTATCGAGTCACAAGTGCAAGCTGGTTATCTAGGTTATTTATTTATTTAAAATTTTTTAACCACAAAATTATTTAAGTAGAAAGATAAACGTGAAATTTCATTTTGAAATTGATGAAGTTATGTGGGCAATTTAATTATGGATACTTTTCATGTTACCCGTACACAGAAAACATCTATTTTAAAAGCAAAATCCAAGAATTTGAACCATTTCTTTGCAACTTTGTTGCCAATGCGATTAATGGCGTCAGTAAACAATTCCAACAACATAGAGCAATAAATTAAACGCTTAATGGTTTTGTTGGTGGTGTTAAAGTATAATGTAAGCTAACATATAGGGAGGTAAGATTTCCCCTGGCCCTGTATTCGCTAACTCAGTTGACGAAGAAGAACGCGTTTAATTACATTACCTGCTCTGTGTTGACTTATTAATGTGTACGTTCTTTCAAAGCAGCAATATACTTTGCTGCCTTATTTTTGCTGTTAACCGAATTATATAACTTCAAATAATATATAACTTTGAAAAAGCAGCCATTTGTTTAAACGTTATAGTGATCTAGATGACAAAATTTAATATAATTTATTTATACCACGTACGATGAAACTGTTTATCAACTTCTCACAGCGGTATTTCCGAACAATTACGATATGAGGGGCCTACAAGAATAGAGTTTATATTTCCCTTAAAAAACTGGCAATGGATCGGCACCCCCTTGGTCTATAAGGAAGTTTCTTATAGGAAGAAAAGACGTAAAAATTGCGTGGAAAATAAAACATCACTTTCTACCCGTGCGAAGGCAGCTAAAACTATACATATAATGAAATAAAGTTAAGAAAATGCTCTCCAATTATATAGCCTATTTAATCTCATTGTCTTTTTATATTATTATAATTGAGAAAAAATATATAATTATAGTTCAGTAATTTTATTAATTATACACGAGACCTTTCATTGCAAGCACATCACAATTTCCATTAATCTTTACCATCATAATTGTTTAATAACCGCAATCAATACGACTAATAATTTCCAAATCAAAGATTTACTACCAGATTGTGATGTAAAGACATCTTTGAAAGATCAGCTTGAAGTTAAGAATCTCAAGTATTTTCTCTCAATCTTTTTGATAACGCAGGGGATGTATAACACATTCCAGTCGCAATGAGAAGTAAACCGTCGTATGATTGGGTCGGGGTACCGATTGCTTCTCAGATGTCTTCACGTGCGCATACCGCTCCAATAGCTACTTGGCTTCCCACGAAAGTTTTCTGCTCGGAATTGCTATTACTATACTGGAGTTCTATAGTTTTTATCACATTTTCGAGTTACGTTCTTCAAACGTTACGAATTCTCATTTGATCGGCGGGCCATTAAGTATATTAAGTGTTTTATTTATTCTTAGGTTAGGTCTTAATTAATGTATACTAGCTATCGCTCGTGACTTAGCATCCTGTGATTATCCTTTACATTTGTAAATAGAACTTTATTACTAAATAGTATGTTTATGAAGGCCTTTATTTATTTAGAGTTCACTCGCTTTGGAGAGCAAATTATCCCTTGAATGTTGGCTGTTATTTTTAGATAGAGAAGGACATTTGGACGGTTTGAAAACACGGTCAACGAACGAAGCGCAGTACATAATATATTAATATATAATAGTATATGCCCACAGTTCAGATCCTATAATAACAGTAGTAGTACCAGTGTTTTTCTAACTTTTTCATTGCACGGTCTCCTTAGTATGTAAAATTATTTTGCGATCCCCTAACTAAGTTCCTAACCTCCAGATACAGATATCAAATCCGTACAGGTTTATTTATTTTCATAATTAAGTATCTGTTAATTAAATATAATAAAAAAAACAACAAATAATATATAATGATGTATCTAAAATAGACGTCAATTAAGTTCTGAAATGAACTTTTTTTTAATAAAAATATTTTTGGATGTTGTTTTTTAACAGTTTCGCTACCTTCCGCGACGCCCTTTTAAAGGCTTGGGGACCCCCCATGAAGTTACGACCCACACTTTGAAAAACACTGATGTATCGAGACAAACCTCTTCAACTCTATTATAAATTCGTATTGAGCAGTTGAAGCAAAAACCTTAACCAATAAATTACATACATTCATATAATTCTCCTAAGGTTCAATCCGGGCCTAAGTCTTTTCTTTTCTGAGTGAATTGAACCTGCGACTCTTGCTTCAAAAGTCATTCGATCGCCGAGCTCGTGATTTATGATATCAGTCATCAAATATATGTTAAATATGAAAATGAAGTCATAAATTTTCATGAGATTCATCATTTTCCCACAATAATAAATCTCATTCATTTTCACGAGGTTCTGGCGAAAACAGAGTAACCAACCAGACCAGATACATAGAAAACAACCAGACCAAGACAAACAGACATGTTCATGCACAAAAATGTTTGTCTTGGACGGGAATCGAACCCGCGACCTCGGAGTCAAAGTGGCCATTGCTAACCATTCGACCACCGAGCTCGTCAAGAAAAGAAAGAAAGGAAGGAGTATATGCTGACAACGGATGGGTAATCACCCATCCACCACCAACCACCAACCACAAGCAACACCAGGGTTGCTGATCTCCATGGGATGGGCTGATGGATCCTACATATTCGTTTGCCCCTCTCTCTTATAAAAAAAATATATATACAGCAGATGTCTGAATTAAGTGATCTATGTCATATTGTTAGATCTAGCCATAGATCATTTGGTCTATTTGTGTAATTAAAGTTCTAAACAAGATCTTTGTTACATCTTTCGCAAGATCATTTATCTGATTTGGTATTCTTGCTAACTCATTAATTGACTCGGTGTTGAAATATATTGTAATTTTGTATTGTTTTTTCTGAAAAGCCTTTGGGCTCCCATCCGATAACTGGCGAAGGTCAGGTGCTTACTTTCAATGATATATAGCTTTTTAACAATAGAAGTTGTAATGTGGCATTTATTACTGACTTTAGATTGACCTCATCAAGACATGGAATGCTGGTATTTAAAGTGTTATTTTTAATACAATAGTTGTTAATGGATATTAAGTACTAAGTTCTAGTAACTTATTTCCGGATATTACATTTATTCATTATTAGCCGTGTTGTTTCCGGCAGACTAGAATAGAATCACTCCGTCTCTTCCCGTGGATGTCGTACAAGGCGACTAAGGGAAATACGTATTCAAACATCGATCAGGCCTCCCCAACTCGTCTGGCCAGCGTGGGGAGTGTAGGCCAAAACCTCCTTCTGTCTGAGACAGACGAGAGAGGGTCGTGCTCTTGTAGTGGAGACTAAAATGACCTGATGATGATGATGATGATAAATAGCTTACGTTGGAAATCGAAATGCACGAGTGCTAAATAAATTGCGGTATTTAGCACTCGTGCATTTCGATTTCCAACGAGATTTTGAAAATAGATTTTCTTAGCGGATCTGTACGTCATCTCAACAGGGGGGCTCTACCACTGAAGCTGAAGGCGATTCCGAAGGTCAAAGTTAAAGTCAAAATTCTTTATTCTGTGGGCCCTCGCGGGCACTTAGTCACGTCTTTTACAATTAGGTATATTATTTTTTATCTACCAGCATTTCGGAATGACCATTGACGAGAAGAGATGCCGAAAGAAACTCTGTCAATATAGGTCTTTTTTAAATCGCCATACAATATTATCATTATACATAATACAACATTATCATGATACAATCAATTTTAATTCCAAAAATAGGTCTTAAACATAATGACAAACAAGTTCAGCTTAGTCCGTAGAGCTCTAGGGTATCTACCAACTAAGCTTAACACAATTACCACCAATCTAAGCGGAAGTTTTTTTTTCGCAATTAATAAATCCAATGGTAATTGGCTTCAGCTCCGGCAGTACGTCCCCAGATTATAATAACCACGGGAATTAACGCGATTATGCATGTAAGGTTTTTTTACATACCTTTAATATTGCCTGACGTTTCGACCAGGTTGCACTGGCCGTGATCACAGTCTGACTGGCTCAGCGGTGTCACTCTGTCTCCGTTGTCTAGGTCGATGAATCTTCATCTACCCTCGTGTTGTTGAATATCCACGTACCGCGGCACACTGACGACGTTCCTGTTCTAGTCTGAGTAACCTAGTCAAAACGTCAGGCAATAATAAAGGTATGTAAAAATACCTGATCGCGTTAATCTCCGAAGTTATTATAATTTAAATCATGCAACGCGAACGTTTAAAAGTTATTATCCCATCAGATCACGACGACTCTTTCTTGATGGTTTTATTTAATAATCATTTTGTATATGTTGTGGGCAGTTCTAAGTATTCGATGTGTAAACTAATTATTTTTTCTAGAATTGTAGAGATTAGTCTCTGTTTCTAGTATTTCGGAAATAAAAAGAGATCATGAATAGAAAGAAGACTATTTCTGGAGCACGGTGTACATTTTGAAATGATTTAGGGTTCCAAATAACATTCTCATTTTCTCCAACGTCTACTAATCACCAGACCAAGACAACGCATTCTCGGAGCCACATATGTACGAACAGGGTTGTCGCATCAGACATATTATGTATAGCTTTAAATATTATTTGCTAAACTATTTTCTGATAAAGTCTGATTTTTTAGGGCCGATATTCTTAAGGCATATTTAAGAATTATTTTTAATAGATTTATTTTTAAGTAATTTTAAAATTTGCTTATTTTTAATTTAGTTTGTACTTTGTTATTTAAAAGTTTGAACCATAAAATAAAGATCCGTTTTATGCTTATATCCTGGAGTAAGACTAGTAGGTGCCACTTAAAAAAATGCAGGAATATTTGTTATTATAAAAAGAAAAACAAGTTTCAATCATCCCCCAAACTGTAATCAAAGACTTTCTTTTGTCTTACAAAGGAACAGATATTGGATAACTTATTAATGTCAGATGTATTCATAGAAATTAATCGATATTATATCCACAATTCCATACCATAATGGTGGGTATATATACTACACTTACTAATGGGTACAGAGCGGTGTGTACTTGCTTGAATCGATCCTTAGTGAGCACTAGCAGTTATACAAATTTCATTGTTATATCGTAAACTGCATCTTCTCTGGAAAGAAAATAAAAATTTTACATTCAAATAAATACCGGGCTGCTGCGAGTAAGACTCATACACGGAGGCCTCCGGCTTTTCATCTACTCTAAAGAAAATACTCAACAAAGCAAAACCTATAAAAGCTTTTGTATAAATAAAAAATACGTACACATTTAATTACATTTTTCTAAACTCATTAGTTACTTAAGAATTAGACAGTACATGTTTATTACTGAACATTATTCATACTGAAAAAAAATGGGGTATGGACATGGCTGTGCGTTGTACGTGAATACGTTATATGAACAAAAATTATCCCAAAATGGCAGCGCTTCCACTTCTCCGGCACGCGATGTTCAACAGCCCTTCTTAGTGTAATAAATTCTTTGATCCTTCATCTATCCAGTGGTGTGATTTAATTTTGGATTTGGAGTATCGATTCGAAACTACAACGCCAAACTTTATCCCCCGATTTTGATATGATTAGATTTTTTCGATTGCCCCCGTATGATAGCAAATTTAAAGACGTATTGACATCAAAATCACTGAGCGACCGTCTAGATAAGTACTAAACGAAGCTGGGTCGCCTAGGCACTTGTCTTGTATAGGTTGTCAACCCTACGCGTGCGAAGGTAGCCAGCCGCAACCGGCACAGATGCTGCGTCACGGTCCATTTCCGGCGAGTTGCACAAACTGGACAATGGGTGCTACCGGCGCGGCGGTAGCCGATGTGTGCAATATACCACCCAATTTTACACCCGATAAACTTGTATGCAGGTCGTTTCTTGGAGCAAAAAGGGCGTGCCGACCCTGTATACCTCTTGTATTTACAGGGTCGGCAATGTGCGTATGGCTGGCAACTGTTGTTATACGAGTATACAGGGTATATTGTTATAAACAGGGTTTATAGACCCTGTTTCCATCAGTCAAACTGTGTGCTTGTTTAACACATTAGTGGTATATAACAATTTGGTTGTATGTAAAGTCGGTTTACTAATTACGTGATAACATCATAAGAAAACATCGGCCGATTGAGTGCAAGAGAGATAGATGCGTCACAAGACGAACGCTTAGGCTTATCGTGCCTCTCTATCGCTTGTTCCGCGCTCTCGCTTGCTCGCTCGGCTCAGGCGGAACGTGACAATGAGTCATGCTTTTTCGTGCATGCAGCCGGCGATTATTGATTTATAAGACTTTGTAATACGCCGTTGACGTTCAGACGAGTTTGTTTTTGACGAGACGTTGTAATAGACGTCACGTCAAAAACAAACAATACTAATAATTGTTTTATACTATACTATTAAAATGACCATTTAACATAATTATGACGACGTGATTGGAGCCGGAGGGACAGTCCCATTTTAATGCTGTATGTCCCCGATGAAAGTGAAATTGTCTCTCTTTGATATTAAATATAACTAATACCGTTAACCAATCTGTTATATCAGTGACTATGCGTTCGCCGCGTGTCTGTAGGTAGCATTAACTAGAGATGCCCGATCTATTGCTTTGATCGATCTTTTAAATCGTAACGGGTCGTAACGTGGTGAATCGATCCACGATCTGGATTGTGCTGCAGGAATCGATTTCATTCGATCTCGGAAATCGTATCGTAAGTAATGTGCATGTGTAAATAAATGTTTTTCTTCCTTTTTTTTCCGGGACTTTCATACATACATACCGCACTTTCATGTGAATTTTATTTATATATATTTTATGTACTATATTTTATATATTAGGTACTATTTTCAATTTTATATTTATTATTTGATTACCAAAATGAGTTTATATTCATTCAGTCTAGTGTTAGCAATTTCTGTTATCACATAATATACGAGATCAATATATAGCATAATTAGTTTATACCAGACAGTAAAACAAGTTTAGTTTCCAACGGAATATATCTTCTAAATTTCCCGGTTTATGGCTATGTACAGCTTAGTTAGATTTTTATGATGGAAAGTCTATCTATTAGAAAAGTACAGTCGGCTTGGAATATCGGTACTTCTTATAGAAAACCTATATAACAGTATCCAGTTGTTCAATTTTATTAGCTAAAATATGATAATGCACTTACTGAATGTAGAGCCTGATAGAGTGTATTTCTTGTTATGATATATTCTAAATTTTTTTCTGCCATTTACCTTATCAGCCGTCATATCTACAGTTATTCCTTTTAACGTAAGATTGATAGATAGTTAATTGCTTACCGTCAGGTAGGCCGCGTGCATGTGTGAATCTCTTATTATGTGGGCAGAAGAATGGTATAAACATCGAAGTTTCAAAGTTTAAGTACTCCTTGAGCTATCGACATCATATGTTATTCAATATGTTTAGTCATATTTTCGTATATTTCATTGATTCAAATGTAGAAGAATTACGAATATTTCTTATATTTAATTAATATTTACACGGGCATAGCGTATTTTTTATGATGACTAGGGAACTACTTCCATCTCACAGAATACCGCAGCCAAATAACAATTCCCTTGAGGGTTGTTGTGTTCCGGCGAGTGAGTGAAGTCACCCCAAAGAAAGGAAGTAGTATAGGCTGGCAACGGATCGGCGACCCCTTGGTGTTGTTGATCGCCATGGGCGGTGGTGATTGCTTTCCATTAGATGATCGGCATGCTCGTTTGACCTCCTGTCATATATTAAAAAAAAAACATGAGAATAATTAATAATTATTTATTTTAACCAATTTTACACAATATAATGTATATCTGAAAAGCGTTATCAAAAATCTACACGAAAATTATGTGAAAGAATGTGTATTAAAGGTACTTATTTTTTATTTTATTTTACTGGTAATATATGGATGGTTAGCCATTTACATTTATCGCCTCAATAATGATTAAATGTTGCAATGGAACTTGTCCATTATTATATGAAGCCAACTGTACTTATTAGAAAGGTTCGAAAGTGGTCTTATCAAATGGGAGTATGTGTACCGCGGTATATTTACTGTTACAATAATAAAATACATTGTAACATGTACTTTATGTCATCCACAGAGAGTTTATGGTCAAGTTAGTCGTTAACTTTGTTTTTATATTAGTTGATAGTGATAGTGGTCGGGGTGGGTACAACTTGTTAAGTTAGTTATAAGTTAGATAACCGTATTGTGTGTATCGTTATAGCACAGGTAGTTAATTTTATAACGGTTCGTATCATACCTCTCAATTAACTTTGATTTCGTAATTAAGTTGTCCGATAAACTAATTTATTTATTTATTTAAACGTTATTAATAACATATTACATAAGGGTACGAAAGGCTTATAGCTTGTAAAAAAAAATATTGTTTCGTAGTTAGATTAAACGCTTATTTTACTGACCTTTACTGGTTAGTTATTTTCAGCTCGGTTTCCTTTAAAATACCTAGTTAGATGTAAAGCCTGACTGATTAAATAAATATTCTTGGAGGAATTACACACCGCCATCTAGTCACAAACTAAGCGAAGCCTGTACTATGTGTACTAGATACCTGATATTATACATAAATACATTTTTATGTAAATACATACATATAATACATAAAAAAACCTCCTTTGTCAGTCTGCTGGGTGCACCACGTGCAGGTGAAGTTGGCTTTGGTTCAAGATGTTGATGAACCATTACTCAATTTAATTTATTATGACGTAGACATTCAGTAAACAAGTTTTTTTTTAAATTACCACGGGATACCGGGATTCGCGCGAACTCACGGGCCGATACTATTTAACAAAACTTTTCGTTTACGAAAACAAATTCTTAATGCGGTAGTTTCGAGGTCACCAAATATGTATAACGTTCCACTTGTGCCAACATAACCTCCAAATATAAGACATTTCGTTAAGATTAAGTCGATTTGCAAGTCAATGAGCTAGTTTATGTGATTGTCCAATAAATCAATAGGGCGCACAGCCTTGAGCCGTATGTTTGGACCACAATGCTAACAACTAATCGGAATTCAGTTATTTGCATTTGATATTATTACGTGCCTTAGAATGCAGAACGACTTGAGATTTAGGTATGTGACACAAGCTTGTGGCCGCGACTGCGTATATGAGTATCGCGGTACTCCGTGGGAGTTTGAAAAATATTTTCTTAGCGGATGCTTATGAGCTATCTGTATACTAAGTTTCAACCCGGGGCCCAACTGTCAAAGCTAAATCCGATTGCGTTCGAATATTTTGATTCCAAAAATAGGTCTTAGCTTAAAGTTGATGACAAACTTCTTCAGCTTAGTCGGTAAAGCTCTAGGGTCTTTCCCAGATATGCTTAACACAATTACCAAAGGACAATTTCAAACTTGCCCATCATAGTATTTTATATTATGGAGACTTTCTTACTCCTACTAATTTCTTCTTATTCAATTCGTTGCGAGTGCCAAGGCAGCCGTAGTGGTGGGAATTATGTGGTGGGCCCCCGTTCCGTTAAAAATTAAGGAAACTGCTGTCTAGTGGGCCTATTTGTCCATATGCCTAGTTGGCTTATAGATTCAAACTCTTTTGTACTTTTCAAATTAAGAAGGTCTATTTTCGCTTTCCAAAATAATACCTAAAACTTACCAACATTTATTCTTGTTAGGAAGTTTCGTAAAAACTAATAAACCACTTTCTTGGTTGTACATACCACTCAGCGATTTAGTAACCGAACCCGCATTTTGTGGTTCGACACATCGTAAACAAACATGGAAAGCGGGAAACGTCCACATTAGCACTAATCTGTGCTCTCTCCATTTGTTTGAAAGCAAGTTTCACTGCAGCTCTAAACGGCTGGTTAGCTCAAACTCTCGCATTCTTGTTTCTATAAAATATGGATTGATTCTCAAGACACTTCACATTAGTACCTACTCATAACATGGAATCGAAATATATGGAAGCGGCGAACCGACTTATTTTTCAGTCCAGATTTGAACTACCTATACTAACTAAGCACTATATAGATAAACTAACGAATAGATCAGTGATTTACAAACTGTGGGTCGCGACCTCCAGGGTCCTCGCTAAGTTACATTCGGAGGGTCGCGGGTGAAAAATGTAAATATTTGTAGGTCACGCTACAATAAAAAAAAATGAAGTATATTAATAATTTATATAGAACTAATTCAATAATTTATCAACTAAAATCTTTAAGTATTTTCTTTTACCGTTGAATTTTTAATTTCATCATTAAAGACCTAATTAGTTCCCCTAAGAACAAAGTCGGTAGCAACTGTCACTAACAATTTAACAGCTTTCATAGCCAGCTGCATTTTTGAAATTTCTTCATGGAGGGAGAGGCGAGGGGGAGGAGTCGCCAAACATTTTTAACTTGTAAAGGGGTCCCGTATTCAAAAAGATTGAAAAACACAGGAATAATAGATAACTGAATTATCCTGAAGTGCATATAATAATCCTAAATGATGCATTGATTTAAATTTAAAAAAAGGTAGATAAAGCTAAATATGTCTAGATGTCTGAATGACTAAAACCCTTAAGAAGAAATACTAGAGATTGATTAAAAAGACTCATCGACATCGATGATAGAATGAATACAGAAGTGGAAACAGCGCAAGAGGTGGTAGATTTATTTGGAGGACAGATAACTTGTTAAAATTCTCACCCAGGCAGGTTATATCACGGTGAATTGATCGTTAATCGCAATGCTAACTAACGTTTATGGAGGTCATCGACTGACTATAAAGTCAAAATTAACTTGTCCAACTGGCTATCGAGTCCCACGCGTCCAAAACTCGTAGATAGAAAGTGAAAATCTATTATGTTTATTGAAATAAACAAATACAAAGTACCTATTCACTTTCCCTGAGTGCGTTCTTCGGAATTCAGACCTAACGGGGCCACAGAAAGGGTCATTTTTGTTAGAGCTTTTGCTGATTGTTATGTCACGATGCGATCAGCTAGTGTTGTCAACAATGGGCGCTTTTGTTGATAAACGTGCAAAATGAATTATCTGTGTGCTGTTGATTTTTATCGTCTATATGATGGTGCAAGTCTGGTACTTGTTGAGGTGATGCCAAATATTTATGAAATATAAGAACGGGAATTAACGCGATCATGCGTAAGGGTATTCACACTATTTACATACCTTTATTATTGCCTGACGTTTCGACCAGGGGCCCTACCGCTGAAGCAGAAGCCGATTACCATCGATTTTTTGATTGCAAATATGAAATATAGGGGTGTAAGTGGTTCATCAAGATCTTTGAACCAAAGCCAACTTCACCTGCGTGGTGCACCCTGCTGACTGACAAACGAAGCTCTGGCAAAAAGAGAGGTAGGGAGCATAATTGTAAGCTACCCGACTGGGGAATGTACCTCCACCTCACAGAATACCGCAGCCAAATAACAATTCCCTTGAGGGTTGTTGTGTTCCTGCGAGCGAGTGAGGTCACCAGAAAGAAAGGAAGAAGATGCTGCGTTGGCAGCGAGGGTGGTGGCGCGCGAGCAATATTTTATGTTGCAAGCGTTAATATGGCAACGGTAACCGCTTCACATCAGGCGGGCCGTATGCTTGTCTGCCACCCGACGTATAATAAAAAACTTCAGCTGAGATTGGTGGTAATTGTGTTTAGGTTAGCTATTAGAACCCCTGAAGCTCTACCGAATGAGCTGAAGATGTATGTCAATAACTGAAATGTAAGACCTATTTTTCAAATCAAAATATTGGATGATAATCGGCTTCAGCTCTTCAGCTTCGGCGGTAGGCCCCCAGATTGCACCAGCCGTGGTCACAGGTTGACTGTCTCAGCGGTGTCACTCTGTCTCCGTTGTCGAGGTCGATGAATCTTCATCTACACCGGTGTTGTTCGATATCCATGTACTGCGACATACTACACTTACGACGTCCCTATTCTGCCAAATATTTATTTATTTAAACTTCATGCACAAAATTGTACACAGGCGGACTTAATGCTATACAAGCATTCTCTACCAGTCAACCATAGTGTGATGCAGAGATAATACATGGCAGGTGCACAGGAAAGGTGTAATAAAAATTAAAGTGTTAATTTAGGTATATTATAAATTTAAACGAATGCAAATACATATTAAATAAAATATTTTACTTTTATAAAAAATACATACATATAAACATAAATACATATAGGTCTGTAAATATACACACATATACACACATACATATACATATAATTATATATATATATATATATATATATATATTTAATGATTGTGAAAGATGATAAAACGCTGCTCATGGGAGATTCATCATCATCATCATCATCAGCCTGTATCTACCCACTGCTGGATATAAGCCTTCCCCAATGCTTTCCACCAGATACGATCCTCCGCCTTCCGCATCCAGCCGCTCCCAGCCGCTTTCTTAAGGTCATCGGACCATCTAGTAGGAGGGCGTCCAACACTTCGTCGTCCTATGCGCGGCCTCCACTCTAATAACTTCCTCCCCCATCTGCCATCACTTACACGGCAGATGTGACCGGCCCATTGCCACTTCAGCTTGCAAACTCTGAAGGCTATGTCGACCACTTTAGTTCTCCGTCGAATTTCTTCATTTCGGATTCGATCCCGCAGAGAAACCCCGAGCATAGCCCTCTCCATCGCTCGCTGCGCGACCTTTAGCCTGTGGACCAGTCCGATGGTCAGTGTCCAAGTCTCTGCACCATATGTCATTGCAGGGAGGACGCACTGGTTGAAGACTTTAGTCTTCAAGCATTGGGGTATCTGTGCGGCGAAGATGTGCCGAAGCTTTCCAAAAGCTGCCCAGCCCAGTCGAATGCGTCTATCGATCTCTTTGTTGAAATTACCCCGGCCAAGCTGTATGGAATGTCCGAGGTAGACATAGTCTTTAACTACTTCAATAGCTGCATTCTCTACGATAACCGGGCTAGGGATGACAAAATCGTTGTACATGACTTTCGTCTTGTCGAAATTCATCCCCAGCCCCACACGTCGAGATGCAGCATTGAGATCGACCAACATACGACCGAGATCCTCCAGCGATTCAGCCATTATGACCACGTCGTCGGCAAACCGAAGGTGTGAGATGTACTCGCCATTCACGCTGACGCCCCGTTTTTTCCAGTCCAGCGTCTTAAATACGTCTTCCAGAGCAGCGGTGAATAGTTTCGGGGAAATGACATCTCCTTGACGTACTCCCCGCTGCAGCTGGATAGGCTTAGACTGCTGGTCCTGGACTCGGACTGTCATTGTCGCAGCGCTATACAACCATCTCAGCACCTCGATATAGCGGTGGTCAACTTGGCACCGCTGTAAGGATTCCAGAACAGACCAAGTTTCGATGGAGTCGAAGGCTTTTTCGTAATCCACAAAAGCCACACAGAACGGCAAATTGTACTCTGTGGTTTTCTGCACAATCTGCCGCAATGTATATATGTGGTCCACGGTACTATAGCCTTTACGAAACCCAGCCTGTTCCGGTGGCTGGTAGTCATCAAGCCTTCGGGCGAGACGATTCGTGATAACCCTTGAAAACAGCTTGTACACGTGGGTCAGGAGTGAGATCGGTCTATAATTCTTCAATAAGGTTTTGTCACCTTTTTTGAAGAACAAGACGACCAAACTCCTGGTCCACGCGACTGGTGCGGTCCCATTGTGAATGACGGAATCAAACAGACGTTGTAGTTCCTTTAGAACCGGAGTTCCTCCAGCTTTCAACAGTTCTGTTGTAATTCCGTCCTCACCGGGAGCCTTACCATTTTTCAGCTGTTCAAGGGCTATCCTAATCTCACCCAGGCTGATGTCTGGAATATCCTCGGTTTCGTGTCGGGTTAGCGGGGCTCGGCGATCACTTACACGAGCAGCTGGTGTAGGGACAGGTGCATGTGCAGCATAGAGTTCGCCGTAAAATCTCTCCACCTCCGCGAAGATCTCTGGCTTAGAAGACACGACTCGACCATCCTCTAGTTTGAGCTTCGACAGATACGCTCTTTCAGAAGGCCGAGAAAAGACTTTCAGCCCTTTGTTGCGCGCTATCACGTCCTCAACTCGTTTAGATAGTTCATGGGAGATTGTGCCTGCTGAAATGAGGCTGTATGTGACGTCACTAACAGCTGTGACAGCAGCACAGTAACAGACAGAATGCATGGTTAGATGATTAGGATGTAAAAAGGAGACAAAGAAAGGAAGACTGTTGAAAAGTAACTGCACCGATGTAGAATAGGAATAAAAAACGAGTTGCACTCCGGGAGTGCCGGCAGAAGTGAAAACTTGAACATTACGTTGTGCATTTTTGAATATTTTGGAATGGTTATGGAATAATTTCGCACGAATTGCTTTATTTAACAGTATAAAAGTACTATCAATAATGTGGTAAAATGCAATATTCATTTATTGCGCTATCGTACACCAACATGACAATTTATATTACATTGATGAAAATAAACAGCAGGAGCAGGCATACATTTTCGCTGCGCGGTAGAAAGAGAGAGGGATATTACTTCCTCTCCTGCGCCGCGCCGGCGGTCTACGCTCCTTCCGTCTTACGAATTTTAATATTTTTTACCCATCCCAAAAAGTGCACAATGCCGCTAAAGAAGTTTTCATTTCAACATTGCTGCGTTGGCAACGGGTGTATCAATGCATAGGTATGCATAATATTATCTTGTTTTGCGAGCATCTATAAGTAGGCGATTTATATCAGAGCAACGTTATCGTTTAATAAAACAAAATGAAATATTTTAACTGCCAAATATAATCAATACAGCCCTGCAAATTGTCACAGCCTGTGCCCAAACGGTGTAATGATGTGGAAAGGTGAAGGTTTGGTGGACATTTCACGACTGTTGCTGCTCGCCAACTATGTAAAGCTGCATTTACAATGACCATCAGAATAATGAATATTATTGATTTCGTCTGTTCAGTGCCAAAATCAGGTGAATTCAAACTAATTTATGCTGTTTTGAACAGGTTACTTGAATTTAATGTAAAATAACGAGCCTGGTGGTCGAATGGCTAGAAACGGCTACTTTGTCTCCCAGGTCGCGGGTTCGACCCCCGAACAAGACAAATATTTGTGTGCAGGAACATGTATGTTTTTCTTGGACTGAGTGTTTTTTATGTATTACAAGTATGTATTTACAAAAAAGAAAACGTTTAAGTACATTTATCAGTTGTCTAGTACCCATAGTACAGTATAGATTTGCGCTTAATTGGGACTAGATGGCGCTGTGTAAATTTTCCAGTAATATTTATTATTTACTAGCTGTCCCGGCGAACTTCGTACCGCCTAACAATCAATGAATGTCGTGGTACATATTAGCTGAACTAAATTTATGATTTTATGGAATTAAAACAATGAATAGTAGAAAATAATAGAGAAGCTCGATGGCGTCATTGCGCGTGTCAGTCTAATTGAACACGCAAGTTAAGCAACGTCGACCGTAGCCTGTACACGGATGGGTTTATATTACCTCGAGCTCCTCCGTGATTCGAAAGACATGTTAAGCCGTCGGTCCCGGTTGTTATCATTAGCTCATCTTGAGCTCCTCCGTGCTTCGGAAGGCACGTTAAGCCATCGGTCCCGGTTGTTATCATTAGCTCATCTTGAGCTCCTCCGTGCTTCGGAAGGCACGTTAAGCCGTCGGTCCCGGTTGTTATCATTAGCTTCTCCGTGCTTCGGAAGGCACGTTAAACTGTCGGTCCCGGTTGTTATCATTTAATGACAGTCGTTAAGTTAAGTCAGTGGCCTTTAGGCGGTTCGAAAACACTGGCCTCCGCCAACCCGCAGTTGAGCAGCGTGTTGGAGTACGCTCTAAACCCCTTCGGTTGAGGGAAGACCCGTATCCATAAAAACTGAAGATTTCATAAAAATAAAGATTTCCTTATTGTTAAATTTAAAAAAAAAAACGTTTTGTTTTATTTTTTTTAGTTTTGAAATAGGTTTAATCGTTTTGGTGATTTGTAATTGTCATTTATTTTGATGTTTACTCTGATTTGATTCTTGCGCTCGAACCCCATGGGAAAAGCGTTTTCACCCCTATCGATTTGACATTTTTAAATTTTCATAACAAATCACAGACAACTATCGCGACATAAAAGTGACACCAATCGATTTGACGTTTTGATATTTGACAACCAATAAATATCGTAATCCCTTTTTCAACTGACACTTTCATTTGAATGGGAAAATGTTTTTTCTTTTATTTTATTTTTTCGAGAATTTTCCAATGTTTTTAAGAGTTATTCTGCTATTCGGGACGGAAACAAATCCAACAAATCAAAAACCATAGCAATCGGTCCAGCCGTTCTCGAGTTATAAGTGTTGTAACAAACACGACTTTCTTTTATATATATAAGATTTATGTGTGTATGCCATATAGATGCCAATAATTATTATTTATCTAACGATTGGGCAAGTAATATAATATGCAATGTATGTAATCGTATGACGTCATAAGTGTCCCCCAAATTATGTGGACAAACATACTCTAAACAATTAGATAATATAAATATTGCACATTATTTATTTATTACAGACGGTCTTTGCATTTATTGACTTACCGCATTTTTACGTCCTCCGTGTTTTACGAATATTCTACGTTAAATTATTAACGATGTTTATTGTCCACTTGATCTTAAACTAATATAATATGTATACTCGCTTTAGGTAATTTTTTTACCGACTCCAAAAAAGGAGGAGGTTCTCAATTCCGCTGTATTTTTTTATGTTTGTTATTTAATAACTCCGTGATTTATAAACCGATTTGAAAAAAAACTTTTTTTATTTGAAAGAGTATACTTCCAGATTAGTCCCATATTTTTTTCATCATCATCATCAGCCTGTACCTACATACATAAATGTAGAGTAATGATTGGTGTCGGTTTTTTTTTTAAATTATTATGTATATATTAAAATTATATTGCATACAATACAATATACGTGTACAAAAGTGAACATAATATAGTTTCCCGGTTTACCTATGGGAAGTTTAAAGGATTGACGAGCTCGGTGGTCGAATGGCTAGCAATGGCCACTTTGACTGCGAGGTCGTGGATTCGATCCCCTCCACAAGTCAAATATTTATGTGCATGAACATGTCTGTTTGTCTTGTACTGGGTATTTTCTATGTATTATAAATGTATTGACAAAAAAAATGTATTTAAATATTATATCAGTTGCTAGTACCCATAGTACAAGCTGACTGTGTGAAATGTGTCTAGGAATTTTTATTTATTATTATTCTATGTATATGGTTATTGTTATTAGTAAATGATTTGCTTCACAGCCATTTTTGTTCTTGAGTGAAAACTCTTTTACTTCCTTAATATATAGGAAATACTTAGTTTAACGATTTGAATATTATTTTTGTATTCAGATAATGTTTTGTTTTCTAACCTTTCTTTCTGGTTACGTGTTGTCTAAATTTTGTATAGCTATACAATCATGCTTGACAGTTGTACACAAAGCGATTGTGGCTCGTATAACGTACGGCATAAGAACTGTTCAAAGGCCGAAGTGTCAAGGTTTAAGAGCTTTTAACTGTAGGTATATAACAATAAGTGGAGCGAGTGAAACCCTTATATACACCGAGGCGTCGTTCTTGGAAATGAATTTTGGGGTGTAAGTGGTTTATCAACATCTTTGAACCAAAGTCAATTTCACCTGCACCCTGCTGACTAACAAACGAAGCTCTGGCGAAAAGAGAGGTAGGGAGCGTAATTGTAAGCTACCCGACTGGGGAATGTACCTCCACCTCACAGAATACCGCAGCCAAATAACGGTTCCCTTGAGGGCTGTTGTGTTCCTGCGAGTGAGTGAGGTCACCAGAAAAGAAGGAGATGCTGCGTTGGCAACGGGGGTGGCGGCGCGCAAGTGATATATTGTTTTGTGAGACCTCGACATGCTTGAGGTTTGTGTCGAAAAAAAAATTGAGATGGATCATGTCCTTGAGGAATGATCATCAAATACATTTTCCATTGAAATCAATGGAAAACATACACTCAGAGAATCTTCACGGTCCACTCAACCTCGATTTCGGCCTAGGATCCAACATAGTATACAACATTCCGCTATTAAAAAAATGTTTCCGTCAATAGGAATCCTACATTCGAGTTATATCGCTCCCTTCACATGCATCTCGTTTATCGATACCAATAATCCTCAGTAAATATTGAAACCACTATGTTAGTAAGTCCTAAAACCACAGACCAAGAATTTTTTGCTCTAAGTCAACCTTAGTCGCTTGTGTGTACTCCCTTTTACGGCCCGCTTCGGCGAAAGGTATTTATGGTCAATATTGTCCGTTATTGGGACTTATCTCTTATATGATATTGATTTCAGAGTTTACACATGGTTTTGAGCTTTGTTCTGTTTTAGTCCTATTTTACATAAGTATATAATTTTCTCTGAAACTGAGGCAATTATCTTAATAGTTCAAGCTTCTGTAATTATAAGAATAATATGACAATTTAGAAAATTTCGTGAACTTTTGCAAGACAAATTAGAAAATTTCAAATGAAAAGGCTTGATGTGAAGATCTCAATTATTTCTGTTTTTTTTATTTTAAACGGTTTTAGACTTCAGTTGAATACGTCTATCGTTTTCTTTGTTGAAATTACCCCAGTCAAGCTGTACGTACAGGCTGTCCTAGGTAGACGTCTACTTCAATAACAGTACTCTCTACGATAACTGAAATAATGATGTGATGTAAGTAAGTAATAATGCTGCAATTTGTCACACCTCTATTAATGAGTGATGTGAAAGCGAGTTACCCTGATGAAAGTTACAACACTAGTTTATCCACGGTTTGGTCACCGCCTCACTGGGTCGACCAAATAATGTTGAGGAAACCATGTAACTTCCTATGTATTGCTTGGAACGGTTTGCTTTCTGTGGATGTCTTATTTCATATGTAATATCATTTTTTTTTATACTACGTCGGGTAGCAGATAAGCATACGGCGCCGCTGCCAACGCAGCATCTCGTTCCTTTCTTTCTGGTGACCTCACTCACTCGCAGGAACACAACAATCCTCAAGGGAATTGTTATTTGGTTGCGAAAATATATTGCCGCCAGACCGGCTGGTGGCGTGGTGACGCATCACCATGCGCTCGTAATTCTTACAACTCTAGCCATACCTACTGAGCTCAGCATTCTGCCTTCTCAAGTTAGGCTTCATTTTTCTATATTAAATAGTTTCAATGTTTCATCTGCCATGCGTGCCGGGATGACTCAATATTTTTATATACCACTAAGATGGAAAGTTAGCATCGCAGCCCTTGAACGCTAACATAAGAGATATCGCATGCGCCTTGCTGATCGTGTAAACAACTCTTCAGATTTATTTCATCATTGGGTCACCGACGATTTGAACTGCTCTTTGTTGTATGTAGTCAAATGAAGCCAGCAAGTACTGTGGCGGGCGATGCGAACAGTTCCATTTTATTAACTTACATATTACTTAAGATTTGCGGAAAATGTAAAAGTATCAAATTATTTAAAAGGCGAGCTCGGTGGTCGAATGGTTAGGAATGGTCACTTTGACTCCGAGCTCGCGGGTTCGACCCCCGCACAAGGCAAACATTTGCGTGCATGATCATGTCTGTTTGTCTTGGTCTGGGTGTTTTCTATGTATTATAAGTATGTATTTACAAAAAAAATGAATTTAAGTACTTTTATCAGTTGTCTAGTACCCATAACACAAGCTTTGTGCTTAATTTGGGACTAAATGGGGCTGTGTAAATTGTTCAGAAATATTTATTTTATATTATTTTATTTAAAAATATATTATCGATGCAATAAAAATACTGTAACTTCTGATAGAGCATTAGCTATATAAACGCAGTATTTAACAAAGCTGTCGTACAGATTTCTGATTTGATGCATATTATAATACATAGGTGTGTCATAGCTTACTAGCCTTTTGTATGGAGCGTTTTCGGGAAAGTCCAAAATTGAAATTTTGCATGTTATTATATCTCAAGAAGTTTATATGTCCAACAGCGGGTAATAGGACCCCAATAGCATCCTTTGGGTACTGAACCCTAAATAAACCCTTATGTTTAAAACACCAATCACATGACGAAGATTTTTAAACATCTCGCACTTGACGAAGGCATCATACCATAGCAAGATGAGATTCGAACTTATCGACCACAAGGATGGCAAGTGACCTCGCTGTAAGGTTATGTAATCAAACGATTTTACGCATCGCTTGCGTTTACATTTAGAGTTAAGTGATTCGATGATTTTTGTAAGTTGTGTAGAGGAAATACGCTTAATGATCGATTTAAAAAGGAACTAATTGATGACACAGTGATTTTTAAATCGATTATTTTTACAAGTATTGTCAGAATCGATAGAACAGTTGGTGTTAGTAGTCCAACTATTCGATGTTCTACACGAGGCTTCCACTCTTGAATTTTTTGTGCCACCTAAAGGCCGGGACGCTCTCGGAAGCTGCGAGCGAATTAGGTCACCAATCATGAAGTGATGAAACATCAGTGGCTCGCTGGTAGCCCACCAGCGAGCGAGCTCACATATTTTTATATTGTTTGACGCTCGACGCAGCATAAATGACAATAAACAGGAGGAACAAATGAAAATTTGACAGGGTCGGCAACGCGCGTGTGATGCCCCTGGTGTTACAGGCGTTCACGGCCCGCCTCATGGAAAGCAGTTACCGTACTAGGGTACATTATCGTTAACTCTTATTCATACCACTGCTGGGATACTGGCCTCCTCTAAATCGAAGGGGTTTAGAGCACTGCCCCCTTACCACCATCTCTTATTGCGATTCAATAACTGAATAGAATGCTTATTCATACCAATGAATAAATGACTGTACTTCAAATGGACTAGAGTCGCTTATTCATTGGTATGAATAAGCAATCTATTCAATTATTGAATCGCAATAAGAGATGGTGGTAAGGGGGCTGCTCAACTGCCAATTGGCGGAGGCCAGTGTATTCCAGACACCTAAAGGCACTGACTTGGCTTAACGACTGTCATCTAATGACAACAGCCGGGACGCCCTCTGATGCTGCGAGCGAATTAGGCTCCTAATCATGAAGAGATATCAGCAGTAGGGCTATCATTGAACGAGCTTACATATTTTTGTATTGTCAAGCATTTACACCATACGAATAAAATTAAGAGGAGGAACAAATGAAAATAATTTGACAGGGTCGGCAACGGGCGTGTGATGATACAGGTGTTGCAGGCGTTAATAAACTACGGTAACTGCTTTCCATGAGGCGGGCCGTACGCTTGATTTCCATAAAACGTTGCTATAGATTGGTACTAAGATAAGTGTTATTAAACAAACCATTTACACCCATTAAATGTCAAAATTAAAACAAATTCCCAGCAAGTACTATAAATACTTCAGCACAGAACAGTTGATTAGCGCTCCGCCCCGGGCTCCGAATAATAGAATAGCGCTCCACCACGTGCCAGCGAAGCCCCGGGTGATCCGGTACCGTTTTAACCATTTACCGGTATTTAAACGATGGGCGAAGCAATTATCTTTAACTATTAGAGTTAAATTGATGATTCGTTAAATAGTTTGTTGTTATTGCATTTGTGTTGATTATGATTTATTTTAACGTTTACAAGCCGACCAAATTGAGAAAAAGTTTCATATTGTGAATTTACCAGACGCGAGTACATATCCAGCCGTAATAATAAGCCGGGTTGCTCACTTCAAAATCTATGGTTGATTTTATTGGTCCAACAATGTGCGAACGCAAAGGTTTTGGAAATCTTCTTGCTACAGTGGAGCGTAGCAGTAGGATACGAGTCTGGAACCTTTTGTAGGGTTAGACTTACGGGCTCAATCGTAGGTAACATTGTATAGGAATAATATAAATAAGGGGGTGTAAGGATTCATCCCAAAAACTATTCCCAAATCTTCCCAAAGCTCACCAATCTCGTTCTAAAAGTATCTCAAAACCAGTTCTTAGCTGGAGTATCTCCTTAGTAAGTTGTCATTTTCGGTCATGTTTTTTTCGAAACTTGGCTATTTTGCAATAGACGTTTTAGGAAGTTGTCGTTTTCAGAAGATGTCGTTCTCAGCCTGAGGGAAAATTCGACCAAATGCGAGTTGGACTCACGCATCAAGGGTATCCTATTTTTTTAACATTAAATGTTGTGGTAAAATACCTCGACCGCTTTCCCCGAACCCTAACATTAGTTTGGTCGGTGATAATTCCCCGTATCGTCGTCGTTGACCCTTATTTACCCCACTGCTGAGATATGCGCTTACCCTCAAAGGGATTTAGAGCATATTCCACCACGCTGCTCTACTGCAGGTTGCCCGTTTTTAACTTGCGTGATCGATTAGACTGACACGCATAACGATGCCATCGATCTGCTCATTATTAGTAATATTTGCTATGTCTAATTCACTTATGGGTAGGATCCGCATCATACACGATACAGATAAATACTTTCGTTACAATTCCTAAAAAAAAAGAGTTCGTCACATTATGTTATTAAGTTTGTGATTTCCACTAATTGCTTACTTGTACAAGTGTGTATAGGTTATGGATTTTATATGATTCTACTTTTACATATGTGGAAGACAGACGTATGTCATGTTCCTGTGCGTATTGTATGCCAACATATACGTACCTACTCACCTGCACATTTGTTGACTATGTCATCTCAGATGCTAAAAGGTTGGCTGGAAGAGATCCCTCTGTGGGATAAGTCCGCCTTTGTACAAATTTGTGTAATGGTTTTATTTCTCTGTGTTCTGCAACTTTTGTACTACTAAAGATACAACAACAACCTAATTAAGCTTTTATGTAAGTAGAAAAAAAATTGGAAATAGGTCCCCAAATAACGCACCTGTGCAAAGCCTGGGCGAGTCGTTAGTAAAGGAATAAAGTATAATGCTCATAGTTGAATAGATCAAAATACTTAGATATGAAAATGTATGGAAGTAGGTTTAAAGATTGATACAAATACATAAATTTACGTAATTATGTAAATATTATGGAATTGGATGACGGTGTCAATTAATGAAGGTGTCAAATGATGACTGATGAGAGTTAATAAATAACACGATTAAAATTTCCAACATTATTTTACATTGATACATTCTTTCTATTAATTTACAAGTAAACTTAAATCTAAATGTAACAAATAAATACATGTAAACAAGACATTCACAAATGAAAGCAGCAAATGAATTATTGTACTAACTCTGATAAAATAGATTCGTATAAAAAAAATAATATAATAAAAGATTAAATGAATACTAGTATATAAAAATTGTAGTATACTAGCTTCCACCCGCGGCTTCACCCGCGTTTACCTTTTTTTTTTTAATAAAAAGTATATTTATATAATAATCCTTACTATATAGTAGGCATCTATAGATTTAGGATTGGAGATGTCATTATATAAGTTCCCGATATATACAGGTCATAGTCAAGTGCGAAGTCCAGGCATATGTCATCTAATACTATAAAAAAACAATATATATATCCTCGGCTACCCTTGATTTACAATGGAATTGAATTAAAAACATTTTATGGACATCACTTACCTTACTTAAGAATTCTGAGTGTCGAGAACCGTCAGTTTAGCAGATTGGCAGGTAAGTACTTATGTATGTAGAAAACGTAATTATTATCTTTCATCATCAGGTCATTATAGTCTCCACTACAGAAGCACGACCCTCTCTCGTCCGTACAGGGGGATTTGGCCTACACTCTCACGCTGGCCAGACGGGTTGGGGAGGCCTGATCGATGTTATATAATGTATGTCCCTTAGTCGCCCTGTACGACATCCACGGGAAGAGACGGAGGGATTCTATTCTAGTCTGCCGGAAACCACACGGCCACTATATATTATCTTTAAGTATGTCCAAAATGATTGAGATTCCCTAAAAACATTTTAGGAAAGCTCTGAATTCGACATATCTTTTCTTAATTATTTACTTATATACGGAAGAATTTAATCTTCTCGATTTAAATCTCAAATACGATCTTAAAAAAGTGGCTCGTAGCGGTTGGATGCGGAAAGCGGAGGATCGCATATGGTGGAAAGCATTGGGAAAGGGGCATTTATCCAGCAGTGGGTAGATACAGGCTGATAATGATGATGATTTTTGGGGTGTAAGTGGTTCATCAACATCTTTGAACTAAAGCCAACTTCACCTGCACGCGGTGCACCCTGCTAACTGACAAACGAAGCTCTGGCGAAAAGAGAGGTAGGGAGCGTAATTGTAAGCTACCCGACTGGGGAATGTACCTCCACCTCACAGAATACCGCAGCCAAATAACGGTTCCCTTGAGGGCTGTTGTGTTCCTGCGAGTGAGTGAGGTCACCAGAAAGGAAGGAGATGCTGCGATGGTAGCGGGGGTGGCGGCGCGCGAGCGATATTTTATGTTGCGAGCGTTAATATGGCTACGGTAACCGCTTCACATCAGGCGGGCCGTATGCTTGTCTGCCACCCGACGTAGTATAAAAAAAAAAAAAAAAAAAAGATAATCTTAAATGAGTAGCATTGTATATGTTGATCCTTTGACGTGTTCCTAGTTTGTACCACTATAAAGAAGTCACAGTTTCACAGAAAGCTCTAGAGCCCAAAACTTTTAGGATATTTGCCTGAACTTGGTAACAACAACATCGAGGTCTAAGTCCGCGGCGAGCAGCTTTTTAAAAAATAAACCCTTAATGGTATCTTACATAAGAACACGTTCAATTAATTTTATGATGCGTTGAAGACGGGATGGGCGGCGGGCACGCAACGAGAGCCAATCTCCAAATCGATCACACTCGCACGTGTTGCGCAACACGCGGCACGTTCACACGTGAAACGCGGCAATTACTGGTTACTGTATGCTTTTTCAATACATTTCCGGACGTAGCATACCGCCGTAGAAAAAAAAATAAGTTAGGCAATAATTATCTTTGGTTAAGTGGAAATTTCTATGTTTTCTTCGTAATTTTTGTTACTAGGGCAACAAGCAAACGATCCGCCTGATGGAAAGTAGTCATCGTAGCCTATGGACACTTGAGACACCAGAAGCGTTGCCAATCCTGCAAAAACTGCTTAACGCCCTTCATGAAAAATCCCATTTTGTAATCTACTGGGAAAATCATGGTAGGGAGTTCATTCCACAACCTGACAGCTTGAGGTAAAAATATCAAAAAGTACTCTCCGATTTTAGATTGGTATTTGGCACTAGGACTAGATTTGCGGTATTTTTTCATGATCAGATTTGTTTAGATTAAATTAGATTAATTGGAATTACGTCAGTCTCAAAATTATTATGCACCGCAGAACGAAAATTGAATCGAGATTGAATTATGAATTGACTGAAAACTGTATAGTTGATTTCGTCCATGAAAATTCTTATAGCGAGTAGTTTACTATTCATAGTTTGTTTAATTTTCAGTCATGTTCCGTTATTTATTAATTACACGAGACTACAACATGGAGATCTTCAAAAAGAGCGTGAAGAGATTTTTACAGGCTACGGTAACTGCTTGACATCTAATTATAGAATTTTTTTTTTATAATACGTCGGGCGGGTCGTATGCTTGTTTGCCACTTTAGTGGTATAAAAAATCAATATAATTGAAGTTTAATATTGCATTACGAGAATACCAAATGTGGCATTTGTGACACCGAAATTGGATCGAAACTGAGTTTTGACTACATTTTCATTAAGAGAGTTGTTTCAATGGCCTATTAGTAAACTACGGTAAAAGAGAGATAAAGTATAGCAATATAAAGTTAGTCATCATCATCATCAGGCCAATTTAGTCTCCACTACAGGAGCACGACACTCTCTTGTCCGTCCCAGACTGGAGGATTTGGCCTACACTCCCCGCACTGGCCAGACGGGTTGGGGAGGCCTAACGTTAGTACCTCAGCCTTATAGGAGACCGTGACCAAATAACACTTGCCTAGAGGAACAAACTCTGAGATTGTCTTGCAGTTTTCTTGCGTAGCGAGCGTGTATAGGGCTTTACCCAATTGTGATCAGACAGACCGTATAATTATTTGCAATTTAAAAGTTAACCCATTAAACAAATTGAAAGAAAGAAAGAAAGAAAGAAAAAACATTTATTTGCTCATTACACAGCACAGTATAAACAAATCAACAAACAGATAATATATAAAAAAAAAAGAACATTAAAGTACTGTGCAATGTCGCAAAATGGTGAAGGACATTTCATGGCAAAAAAAAATCCCTTCTGTACATAATATTACAGTAACTGGACGCTGTTATACAGAATAGATCCAACCGATAAACTATGTCAAATTGAGAGATATGCATAGCGAGAAACTTCAAATCGAGTTTTATATATTTGCAACGGACTCTAGATGACATATATTTTTATTCCTATTAAACTTTAAATAGCTTTAACTTAATAGTAATAAAATGTCGGTTGGATGCATTCTGCATAATAGTGTCCGACTTAAATATATCTACTCTATTTATTTTTAGGTAATTTACTTCGAATATCCGGGTCATATTGATTATGCAGTATGCGGTTTAAAAGGCATATCTCAATGATATGCATAATTTACATAATCCATTATTATATCGTCGGGAAATCTCATGAATTACCATATTTAAGTTGGATTAGGCTGTGTCGTACTGTATTGTTGGTAATTGGGCCTTTTTTATATAATTAGAGGGGGCAACCGAGCAAGTGGGTCACCCGATGGAAAGCAATCACCGCCGCCCTAGGAGATCAGCAATACCAAGGGATCGCCGGTTCGTTGCCAGCTTATACTCCTTCCTTTCTTTCCTATTGAGATACTTTTGCTGCTCATTCAACCGTTGAAACACACCAAGACACTCAAGAGTATTTTTATTTCCAGCGGTCTTCTGTGAGGTGGAGGTACTTCCTCAGTCGGGTCTAAGATGCCAATCTCTTTTTCGCCAGAGTTTAGTTTGGCAGCGTCATAAGTTTAATATAAATCTAAATATTTCTGGACAATTTACACAGCGCCATCTAGTCCCAAATTAAGCGCAAAGCTTGTGTTATGGGTATTAGACAACTGCTAAATGTACTTAAATACATTTTTTTTATAAATACATACTTAAATACATAGAAACGCCCAGACCAAGACAAACAGACATGTTCATGCACACAAATGTTTGCCTTGTGCGGGAATCGAACCCGCGACCTCGGAGTCAAAGTGGCCATTGCTAACCATTCGACCACCGAGCTCGTCAAGTCAAGTTTGATTTCCAGTTTCCACTATTTTTGTTTTAGATTTTAGATAGGAAATATAAATAATCATGATGGATATTGAAGTGGTAGTGAGCCAGTCACATCTGCCGTGTCAGTAATGGCAGATGGGAGAAGAAAATCCTAGAATGGAGGGCGCGTATGGAGCGACGAAGCGTGTGGCGCCCCTCTCAAGATGGACGGACGGCCTCAAAAAAGCGGCTGGATGCGGAAGCGAAGGGTCGCATATGATGAAAAGCATTTGGGACGGCCTACGAGTATATCCAGCAGTGGGTGGATGCAGGCTGATACTGATGATCAATGTCAAATTCGTATACCTTATGTAGGGAGACACTGTTCGCTATCTATTTCAAAATAGTCCACGATTTGTAAACGTTTCTGTGACCTGTAGTTATCGTTCAAACACGTGTTTACACAGTTCTTGTCAAAACAAACCATAATTTGTAATCTGAACCTGTACATGGGACATAGTTAGTACAGTTTCATTTTAACTTCTTTAATTTTAACAACGAATTATTTTGAGGTGTGAGTGGCTGGATGAGGAGGTCGATGGGGTCGTTACACGTGCCAGTCATATCAAACTTGGCAAAAACGGCAGTTAAGCAACGTTGACTATCTATGGATGTGTCTTTTTATCTCGAGCTCGTCCGTGCTTTAGAGGACACGCTAGGTTGTCTCGGTTGTTGTTTTTAGATGACAGTCGTTAGGTCAGTGGCAATTTACGCAGCTTGAAAACACGACCGGCAGTTGATCAACGTGATAGAGTACGCTCTAATCCGACTTTGATTGAAGGGAGACCCCAGCAGTGAGTATGGGTTGAGATGGTGGTCGATGGCGGTAGATAGTGCGCGCCTCACCATCATCCTTGTGCTAAAGTCAACATCACCTGCACGTGGTACACCCTCCTGATTACCGAGGTTTATCGAGGCTCTAGCACTCCAAGTCCAAGTCTATAATAAGATCTTGATAAATAAAAATAACAACTCTTAGTCCAGGAAGTACAGAATTTATTAATAAGGACTCACCGGTGCGGTGATGAAGTAGGGTTATTATTGTCACTGCCCGGTGGTCCGGATTCGAATCGTACCCTTTTGTTTAAATTGAGTCGTGACTCGAAGGAATATTGATATTAATATTTATGAGTGTTAGAATATTGTGTATTTTAACTAGGGTTGTAACGGAGCTTCGCTTACGCCTCCGTTACTGCGGATGTTCCGCAAGAAATCGTATCTTCGCCTCCGCCTTCGTACAATTTTTGCGGAGTTGTAACGGAGGTTTATTTACGTAATCATAGAACAATAACGCGCGATAAAAACTATTAGAAGACATCAATTCCAAATTTTGTGTTAATTACTTAATTTTGATTGACTAGAAGGTAATGTTTATTTACGAGTATATGTTTACTTATGTGATTTGAAATGAAAACTTTGTACTTAGTTGTAATGCACCATAAATTTCAATTTTTTCTACATCCACTTTCACCTTCGCCTCCGCCTCCGTTAACCTTCGCCTCCGCCTCCGTTAACCTCCGCATCCGCGGAGGTGATACAGGTCGCCTCCGCATCCGCTTCCGCCTCCGCTAAGTAGGCCTCCGTTACAACCCTAATTTTAACCCATAGACTTAGTATTCTGTGCTTCGCTCTACAGAAGACATGGCTATGTTAAAAGATAAATATATGGTGTGGCTGTGTAATGGAACGGCCGTGGTTGTACATGAATAAGTTATATGCACTAAAATTATCTCAAAATGTCAGCGCTTCCTCCGCACGCGATGTTCCATAGTCCTTGTCGTAATAAATTCTTTGATCTTTCATTTTTCCATTGGTGTGATTGCATTTTGGATGGAGATGATAGATTTGTAGCTGCAACACCAAACTGTATCCCCCGATTTTGTTGTCATTCGTTTTTTTGCCTCCCTGTGGAAGTAATTTTAAAGACATTTCACGTCAAAACAAGAGTAGAAAGAGATACAGAATGAAACCATTATTTTTTTTCGCCATAAGACTGCACGGCCTATGTCGTTATATAAATTTCCGCTTCATCATCATCATCATCAGCTTGTATCTATCCACTGCTGGATATAAGCCTTCCCCAATTATTTTTATCAAATACGATCCTCCTTAAGCATCCAACCGCTTCCAGCCGCTTTATTAAGATCCTCGGACCATCTATAAGGAGGGCGTCCAACGCTTCGTTGTCCACTGTAATACCTTCCTTCCCCATCTGCCATCACTTACTCGGCCGATGTGACCGGCCCATTGCAACTTCAGCTTGCACAGTCTGAAGGCTATGTCGACAACTTTGGTATTCCGTCGAATTCCCGTTTATATGTATATGATTTGTAACTTTTAAAACGGAACGTTAGTGCAAATTTGTGTAGCTGCGTAAAAGGCTGACGTCCAACCCTTTTATGATTCTATGCGAATAAGGATTTTTATATTTTTTACAAAAAAAAAACCGACGTTATTAATTATTCTACAATCGTAAGCACGTCTAAAAAGTTAAAAACACTATCGGAACTGAATTTTATGATATGAAAAAAAAAATGAGACCAATCTGGAAGTATACGCTTTCAGATAAAAAAGTTTTTTTCAAATCGGTTTATAATTCACGGAGTAATGAAGTAACAAACATTAAAAAAAAAAAAACCGAATTGAGAACATCCTCCTGTTTTGGAGTCTGTCAAAAACTAAACCGAACGTAATTCCTTGTCTACCCAAAATTTTTCATGACACAAATTGAGCAGAAAATGTTTTAATGTAAATACAAGAAAGCTGTACAAGTAATATCCACGGACTCGTTTCGAAACCGCCCAGGCTAAATAGCAGTAATATATGCAAAAAACCATGAATGAGCGTCGACTACAATACGGTTCGTACGCAGTAAGGTAACTGTGACATGTGTATTGTTACGACACTGGAATGCAAGCGCATTGAGACAATTTATATACGGTTGACTGAGAAAGTGGTCTAGCTTGACCACAGGCCAAGTATATAGACGGTTTCATTTCTGTGATCTTGACAAACTTAATCTATATATTATTACGTGAAGCAAAAACTTTGTACCCCTTTGTACGAAAATTGCGCGGACGAAGGAGTATGTAATATAAATATTGTCAGACAAATTACACAGCGCCATCTAGCCCCAAAGTAAGCGAAGCTTGTGTTATGGGTACTAGACAACTGATAAACATACGTAAATACATTTTTTTTTGTAAATACATACTTATGATACATAGAAAACACCCAGACCTAGACAAACAGACATGTTCATGCACACAAATGTTTGTCCTGTATGGGAATCGAACCCACGAGCGTTGGTGTTGAAGCGGCGTCATTGACCGCTACGCCACCGAGCTCGTCAACTATCGCACACTTATAGTTTATATAACGGGACAGGCCCACCACACATTCCCACCACTGTGTCTCCTGTGTAGCCAGGATTAACAGCGGCGACCGCCAAGAAGGGCAATGAACAGTGAAGTCCATTGCAGTCCCGGGGGTACAACTACGGCTGCCTTGGAACTCACAACGAATTTAATCAGAAGAAATTAGTAGGAGTAGGAAGCTTTTGGAATTTGACTTCCCCTCTTAGCAATGTGAGAGACAGCAATATGCCAATTAAGGCATTAAAAGCCTAAAGAGATGGCTAGTCAAGTGAAGCTAAACTGCCGTGCACCACGGATTTTAAGTATCTACCTAACACTATTGGGGACCTAAAACATTGAGTTGTTACCTAACACATCGATTCCAATAATAAGAATTGCAAAATCGTCTGAACGCTTGGTAATTCTCCCTTGTTGCTACCAAATCAGAATAGTATGCTACTCCGGATACGACCATTTATATAGAGAAGGAGTGCAGAATGTTAATATTTTTTTTTAATGATGCATAAAAATACATCACAGATCAATAAAAAAACATTACACGCACTACCACGTATTTGACACACGCCCGCATAACTCTTTTGTTTATGTTAATTATGGTCGAATTTCGACCACTGGGCGACTATTAGTAAATATTACCGTACAAGCACGGGTCATAAGTGCAGTGTCATCCACCGTACCTTTAGTATTGAATAAAACACGCATTTATTATGATATAAAAATACGTGTGGCACTCGGGGACTACCGCGGCTATTGCATAGCATTTTTTATCAACTTATGCAATTATAATTATTTATTTATTAATGCAGTATTGTATTTTCTTTGTTAGTAATTCAAGTTTTTTCTTTGATATTAATTCAAGTTACACTTTTTGAGCGTGGGGCCGAGCTACATGGTAGGCGGAGTAGGGGTGTTAGGTTTTAATTTCGTTACGGAATTTCTTGATTCGGTCGCATCGCTCAAAGCCCGCGATAAAAGCTATGCAATAGCTTAAAAATCCTTGAACTAATATCTAGAGAATGATTAGGGCTTCACAATAAGTTAAAGAAATTTTTAACATTGTACATATCTATATATTATTATATAAAAATCAATGCCACTTTTCGTTGTAATTTTATAACTCAAGAACGGGCTCACCTATCCAAACCAAATGGCTTTGTTCGAACTATTTAGTAGATGGTTTATGTGAAGTTTGCACAAAATCGATAGAGCGGTTCTTCATTTATCACATTTTTTGTAACAAATGAATTCAATAAATTGCGGATCTTTGTTAATGGGGATTTTGCTGTCAAATTTAAACTTTTTACAGATGGGGATTGTGCTGTCTTGATGTTCCAATTAATTTTTTTTAGCATTTCACTTTATACGTAGCGAAGCACGTACCGGGCCGCTAGTATTATATACATATTATAATGAATGTTAAAGGTAAGGTAGGAGGGTACTTCACTTGTAGCCGTCGATGTGGACTAAGTTAAATTGCTAATCTTCATTCTTTTTAGTCTTTTTGCTTTATAGATATTTTACTTCCTTCTGTACAGACTGCAAACAAAGCCGAAAAAGAAAGTCTACGAAGGTAAATTAAAAAACAGAATTATAGCACAGTACGAGTATAAGTAATAGTATTGATTGTAGGCAGGCTTGGCCCTACTTCCTAAGTTAAAGCAAAAATCTCAATCACCACTAACTATTGCAGCCGTGGTCACAGGCTGACTGACTGAGTCAGCCTGTGACCACGGCCGGTGCAACCTGGTCGAAACGTCAGGCAATAATAAAGGTATGTAAATACCCTTTTGCATGATCGCGTTAATTCCCGTTCTTATATTTCATAAATCATGCAACGCGAAAGTTTAAAAGTTATCACCACTAACTGTGTTTAGCTTGGCTAATAGAAACCTTGAAGCTCTACCTCCAAAGCTGAAGATTTTGTTAATAACTTAAATCAAAATTTTGGAATCAAAAAATTAGATCTGAATCGGTTTCAATTTAGGTGATACCGGTGTTAGAAACGAAATCAAGGCTTGCGCGCCTTATCGTCTGGTACCAAAAATTAACTTCACTGTTCTTCTTGAAAAGTATCGACATATTATTCGTCGTCTATTACGAACGTACTTGATTGATCACGATGTTTGTTCGTACGTAACATAACGCTGTCACCATCAAGACAAACAATAGACGATTTAAACGAGGTGGTCACCTGCGAGCAATGACGGTGAAAGTGACTTGTCCACACCGCGCGCTCGTCAATGAAACGATACGTAGAAGTAGGTATACATGTAGTATAGTACAAACATCCGTATATAATGTATTTTATAAATCTACGATACGTGACTATTCCTTTAAGACAACAAAGGACCTAACGCGTTTCTAAATAAATGTATATATATATATATATATATATATATATACAAAAATCTATATATATATATGCATGCTCGTATATATATAATAACGAGCATGTGGGTCACCTGATGGAAAGCAAGTCGCCGATCCGTTGCGAGCCTTTTAAAAGAAAAATAAAGATTCTGTTCTTGAAGGCTCCCATGTCGTAATTGTTCGGAAATACCACTGAGTGAAGTTGATTCCACAGTTTCACCGTGTTCGTGGCATAAAATGGATTAATACTTAAAATACTTTTCATGTCACGGGCAATATAGACATCACAGGCTTAAAACGCCGACACGCGTTTGAAAGTTGGTAGATATGAAAAAAAAATCTGAACATAGGAGATTTACTTTTGTAAGTTTTTGCACACATACAATGTTATATATTTAGATCACGTAGTCAGTATTTGATCTCGACTTTCTAGCAGATAATTGTTGTCTTGCGATGAGAATCGAAGCCTTGCACGTCACGTAAAGGCTACAATGAAACCACGTATACAAGTCAATAAGAGTAGGAACTATAAAAAGCTCGGAGAGAAAAAGTGATTTCAGTTTCGTTCCAGGGGTCTAGTTTTATTTAGACTTTTAGTTATTTCTTAACCTTGAAACCTAACTACAAAGTAACTAATTGTAACTAGAAATGTTAATAAACGTGTTGCTTATGATTTTATCTGTGTTAAATTTGCTCTACGTGAATTTTATTTATTTGTTTGTTTAATCTTCTTGCATATAAAAACAATTTTGTACATTGTATGTGCCGGACTTAATGCTATGAAGCATTCTCTACCAGTTGACCTTAGGGTGATGCAGAGATAGAACATGGTAGATACACAAGGTGAATATTAACATTAAATTAATGACATATTAAATATAAAACAGTTAAGGAAGCATTATGAATAAATAGTAATTTACAATATAAATACAGAAAGACTTGAATAAATAGCAGATAAAATACATAACATATATATGAATACTTAAATTTTGAACTTTATTATTTTATAATAATATAATTTATTAGCAAAATTACACTTTATCATCTTTTCTCTGTTAGTGTCTGAGGTGAGGGTGACCATAAATACTGAAACGTAGACCGAGTAATTAAACAGAATTAGGAAGATGGCTGAACAATGGATTCTTTTAAAAACAAAATACTTCATTAGGTAATACCTAATTTTATTACCTTGAATAAAATTTGGTATTAAGCGAAAAAAAAAAACCCAACGAAAATGTTTATTGATAATTGAGGTGTAATTAGTTCATCAACATCTTTTAACCAAAGTGCACCTGCACGTGGTTCACCTTGCTGACTCAAACAACAAACAACCAAACAACCGAGGCTCTGGCGAGACGAAAGGTAGGGCATAGCGTATTTTTTAAGCTGCCCGACTGGGGAAGTACCTCCACCTCGCAGAATACTGCAGCCAAATAACAATTCCCTTGAGGGTTGTTGTGTTCCAGCGAGTGAGTAAGGTTACCAGAAAGAAAGAAAGAAAGGATTGGCCGTGTGGTTTCCGGCAGACTAGAATAGAATCACTACGTTTCTTCCCGTGGATGTCGTACAAGGCGACTAAGGGAAATACATTATCAAATATCGATCAGGCCTCCCCAACCCGTTCGGCCAGCGTGGGGAGTGTAGGCCAAATCCTTCTTCCATCTAGGACGGACGGGAGAGAGTCGTGCTCCTGTAGTGGAGACTAAAATGGACCTTATGATGATGATGATGAATCGATCGGCGATATTTTTGGTATTGTTGATCTCCATGTGGTGACGCGGTGGTGATTGCTTTCCATCAGGTGCCTCACATGCTCGTTTGGCCCACTCTTATAAAAAAAACATGTACCAGACCCGAGTATATATATAGAGAGATTTTAAGCCTTTGCATCTAAGCTATAAATTCTTGGTTGAAAAAAAGTATAGTAAATGATAAGTAGAGATAATTTAGGTCGTAGCACTAGATACTCAGTACATGAAATCATAATATAATTAGAACGACCGTACTCAACTTTTTATTAAGCCGCGCAACCGCGTATCTGCCATTTTTTCTCGGCATTTTTTCGTCATGTTTGTTTGTGAGCCGTGATTATTGGCAATTTGACGGACCGCTCATGTGTGCAATTACCAATTGTATGTAACCATCAGTCACGAATGTCGTCAGTACGTAGAACTTTGTCGTCGCATTTACAGTAATTATGTGATTAAAAAAACTATTTATACATTGTTGTTGGTAGCAAAGGAGTGATATAATTAGACGACGGCGTTGACGCGACGCGTGGACATACCGAGAAGGGCTGGCGATTGCGACAAATTGTGGTTTAGTGTGATGATACTTACTTGGCTCTGATTTATGCGTGTGTTCGTTGTGGTGAAACCGGCGAGTTTCTCAAGCCATGGATAAATGAACATACAGTTTTTTCCACAGATTTGCGCAAACTAACATTTTATTTTCTGTTCGTGGCAATTTATGTGCTGTGCGATTTTACACGGTATTTCGTCTTTGCCTGTAGATATGTTTTATATATTATTACATACTAGAAATAGTTTTTACCTATTAATTACTGACATTTTTGTACAACGCTAGGGAACAGGCAAGCGATCTGCCTGATAGTAACCAGTCATCGTAGCCTATGAACGTTCGAAACACCAGAGGCATCAAATATAATTTGAACATGCGCAGTATTTATCCATTCGCATATTATGTAAATATGACCAGTGTTTTCAACAAATGTTCTGGTCAGCTAATGATAACAACCGGGGCGACAGTTTAATGTACCCTTCGAAACACGAAGGAGCTCTCGATAAGCAAACCCATCCATGGACAAGCTACCGTCGACGTTGCTTAACTTGCGTGTTTGATTAGACTGACACACGCAAAGACGCCATCTAGTTCCTCGGCTACGTTTATGTATGTGACTAAATAAAGTTGTAACTATTATCAAATTATTATCGTATAGATCTCCCGACAGAAAAAATTGCAAATATATAATTAAGGTTACCTGTTGACCTCCTCACCCAAAGGCTTGAGAAACATAGTTTTCGATATGCCAAACAAGTTCTCCATATATCATTAAATATAGACTATTTAACACTGACCTCGCGTTTGTACGAGTCATTATCATAATGTTATCTAGGCAGGGTCACCGACCGATCAGTTACGTTACCTGTGCTCAAGTTGAAATTTCACTTTCGATCGAGTCGGTGCGGGCGGCGCGGGCGCATCGTCGCCGCGCCCGCTGGGGAACGTCGATAATTAATTTATTTGCTATGTGTACTTTCGAAACTCCACGAAAGTCCGAACTTGAACCGGCGAATTTTGTTAGCTTAGATACATAATTATGTGGTTAAACATC
Source organism: Hypsopygia costalis (assembly GCA_937001555.2). Taxonomy (NCBI): domain Eukaryota; kingdom Metazoa; phylum Arthropoda; class Insecta; order Lepidoptera; family Pyralidae; genus Hypsopygia; species Hypsopygia costalis. Next base: position 1,822,320 of record OW443325.2, read on the forward strand.
CGTTTGTTGGTGCAGGCTGACGTGTGACTCAGATCTATAGTGCTATATTGTGTTATATGTAAGAAATAAATTACGTAAATACATTATGATTGTTTTAAAATTTAATAACAGAATTGGTTGCGAATAATAAATGATTAAAAGACTGACGATTTTATACTGTATGTTATTATTTATTACATACCTACTTTATTTTGTCTTTATTTGGTATTTTGGCTGCATTAAAGACATTTTATTATTTATTATTACATCAAACTTCTCAAAGGGGCCTCTACGCGTTGGATCCATATCCCCGCGCACGCCTATCAAATGACCGGGCTTGACCTGTGATAAAAAAGAAATATTAATATTAATAAATAAATATTCCTGAACATATTACATATCGCTATCTAGTCCCACATTAAGCAAAGCTTGTACTATGGGTATTAGATAACTGATATGTATGTTGATATGAACTTTAGTTAATTTTTTTGTAAATAGGTATATTACATATAATACAAAGACACCCAGACTAAGACATACATTAATACACAGAAAACACCCAAACCAAGACAGAGACATGTTCATGCACACAATGTTTTATCACGTGCGGGGGTCGAACCTGCGACCTCGGAGTCAAAGTGGCCTACAATTTTATCACAATAATTTAAATTAAAGAAAATAAAACATTACTTACACCATTTTTTGTTGTATAATAATTTTTAAAACTCAATTTCTATCAAATTTCGTAATGCAATGAATGCGAACAGTACCACGCCTACATAAGACATTTCACAACCAAGTGCTAATTGTTAAAAACATCTTGTGATTGAATTAACAGATTAAGAAGCCAGCAATCGCCAATTTGACCTTTGGGTGCTGAGTGTGAGCCCCAAAATGCCAAGTACCCATGACGTAACCACATGTGGTAGCCACTTGACCTGCACAAAACCAGTCCTGCAATTAATGCCGTTTACGAAATCGTTTCGCTTTCGATGGAGTCTCGCTGGTCCAACAACATTTTTTATACCCTTCCCAATCGGTTCCTTATGGTGAAATATGCATTGTCAGGTGCAAGTTACTTAATACAACAATTACCAGCCGAATCTTCACTTCTTTGAGCACGATGTTATCTACATACTTTCGAGTTAAGTAAAATATTAAAACGGTTTACTTAACGAATATTTTTACGTCATCTTATGTAATTTGGTCGTAATACAATGTGCAGTAATATTAGAATGCATTAAATGTAACTATACCTTCACTTATCAGATTGTAGTTGTGTAAACATGACATTATTATATTAGGCACCTGCTTCTGTTAACAATTAATACTTATTCTACTACTAGGATGACAATCTCCCTTGAGATATAGAAGTTTAGGGAGCATTCCGCTACACTCTTCAATAGGCTATTTGAATGTTAAAAAAATTTATAAATGATTTAACCATATTGTAAAATACACAAAACTATAAAGTTTTGCAAACTTTCATTCTAATATCTTCCGTCCGACTTATTTTAGGGTCGATCAAAGTTTGGCGAGAAAGTCCAGTTTAAAAGTATGAAATTATTAAAAAATAATATTTGCGTTGGAGAAGCAATAAAAAATATTATAAATTTTATTATGATACTAATCACATAAACGTAAAATTTAACATAGCTATCGTACAAAGTTCTGATTTGTGACGTCATAACTCATTAGCCTTTTGAATGGATCGTTTTCGGAATAGTCCAAAATTGTGATTTGCAAATTAATATATCTCGAGAGATTTTTGTACTATCGTAGACCGAAGTAATTCTTTCACATATTATAACCATATGAGATATATCTACATATCAAACCGAAAAAAATGTTGGTCAAAGAGCCTATTGAACGATTACCAACAGTGCTTTCAAGCCGCTCAAATATCATGATGACAGTCTCGAAGCCTGCTTGGATTCATGACTTCAGTCATGAACATAAAGAGAACAGTCGACCTCGACGATATAATATGCCTTCCGAAGTTCGGAAAATCTCGAGATGACGGAACCTTTTCATAATCTCTATTCATCCGACGTTGCTTGACTTGCGTATTTGACTAGGATGGCATGCGAAAGATGCTATTGGATTTCTCTATTTAACATTTACATACTGTCCATTTTCTTCGTCAATTGTCACTTTTATCAATTAGTAGGATAAATAAATAAATAAATATTGTCAGACAAGTTACACAGCGCCATCTAGCCCCAAAGTAAGCGAAGCTTGTGTTATGGTAGACAAGTGATAAACATACGTAAATACATTTTTTTTTGTAAATACATACTTATGATGCATAGAAAACACCCAGACCAAGACAAACACGTCATGTTCATGCACACAAATGTTTGTCCTGTGTGGGAATCGAACCCACGAGCGTTGGTGTGGAAGCCGCGTCATTGACCGCTACGCCGCCGAGCTCGTCAATGAATGTACAACATACAGTTTTATTAATTTATAATTCCATTACATATAGTATATTTTTAGTTTAAATAATACTATATGTGGAAAACATGAATTTACTTTACCTCATATTATGATAATAGTATTACTGTTTAGCATTTTAATCTCATTCCATAATGAATATTAATTTAGGTTAATGTCACATAATTTTTAAGCATTTACACAATAGATATCAAACCTTATAGGTATGAAACTTTCGTAAGTGAAGATTTATTTTATTGTTCACAGACGCCAGTGATCGAGTTACCGACGCAACGCGTTTGTTCAACGCACGTGACCAACGGCGCCTTTATTGGAGGTAACAAAGTATTTTTAGTGTTACTTGTTAAGCAATTTCTTTGAGACCATGATTAATTCTTAGGTTACTGAGGTGAACAACTATGCCAACACAAATTATGTAAAGTAAAATTTTGGGTTTAGTTCAATTCCGAGGTATGGTTACAAATTCAAATAATAATATGCATTGGCAAATGCTAGCGTTACTTAACATTTTTTATAGTAAAATTTCGTTAACTTATCTTTAAAAAAAAATGATTACGTAGATATTTTATATATGAATGCTTATAATTTTTTTCGATTACAACTTTATCTTTCGTTCTGTGAAATATACCAACGACATTCTGATTTCATTTTATTATTCGCAAAAAACTATGTAATACCATATCTGTTTCTTGCTAATTACATAATATAACGTGTCATAACCGAATACGCACGTGACTGGTCCGTAATGTCATCAGTAAAATGGCAGATACCCAGTTTTTGTGTACCACAATCGCATGTGAAATTTCTTTGATTATTTCTGCCAGTATGTAATAGTGAATGTGACGACAATAGTTTTTTACTGTTTGTGAAATGAAAGCGGTGTAATTTACCGTTAAGTCTAGTCAAGTAAAATATGGTATATTATGGTATATTAGCTAGAAATGATGATTTGATGAAATAACGAGCCGTAAATGAAAGGACATTTAATGAAAAGAAAAAGTATGCATGTTGTGAGCTCTTTTATATATATATTTTTTTTATGTATTTTGCAATTAAATATATTTTTTGCTTAGTTACGATGACCATAGAAATCAAACTTTGTGATTCCCTCAGGTTGATTCGGAATAGGTGTTCCATTAACAGCGTGAAAAACGTGAAAGAAACTCCTTCTGTTGCAAAGCATCTTCTTCATAACAAGCAAATCGTTTGCTAGTTCACCAACTGAAGATATAAAAAATCGCAACGTTTAGTATTTTTATATTACTAAGGTGGTAAAAAAGTATACGACCAGTTTCATGAAAAGCTCTTCAGCATTCGTACATTGTCGTTGTTTACCCTAAAAAAAGCATTTTGAACTCCTGGGAGAACCTCATCAGGGAGTTAATTTCACACCAGGGGGCCTACCGCCTAAGCTAAAGCCGATTCCCATTAGTTTTTAGATTGCTAAAATTGAACTTCTGTTTGAATTTGTGATAAACATCTTTTGTTTAATCGGAACGATTTCCTTCCTACCGGCTAAGCTTATTACTATTAGCATTAGTACGGTGAAGTTAGAATTTGGCAATCAAAAAAGGTGATCGTCATCGGCTTCAGCTGCGGCGGCCCTGAACAGTGTGAAGGGGCCCCACCGCGGAAGCTGAAGCCGATACCATCGGATTTTTTGGTCGCGAAAATAGATCTTAGGTTTAAATTAATGACTAACTTTTCCAAATTAGTCGTTAGAGCTCTATGGTTTCAACCAGCTAAGCTAACCTAAGCTAAAGTTTGATTTTCGCCGTCAATAAATCCTGATGGTAATCGGCTTCAGCGGTAGGGCCCCGAAACATCATACACTTCGTAACCATTTCGGTTCCAAAGTGTGACGATAAATTCTCTGTGAGACGAGCGCTGCGATTATACAAGGATTTGTTGGATAAATTTAACCTTTTTGCGTACCCCTAATTTACATATCATAATTATATTCTGATAAGAAATAATAATTCCACTAAATTGTTTCTTATCTTTCGAAAGTACACGAAAATTATGAAATGAGACCAAGTAATGTACAAACAATAAAGCTTGCGAAAAATCCCTATCGCCATTAGTAGAACCGAGAAAACAATTAGAACTAGACCCGAATACCGTGGGACACGAGGCGAATTCAGAATGGCAGTGGGAAACACAGTATTGAGCCATTGTCCGCAGTTTTTGTGTTACAATTCTGATAGTATTGCTGCAACATTCATTTAAAGTTATTAAAAAAAAAACGAATGTGCTTTAGACCACATGATTGAAAGTAAAACATTTTCCGTACGCCGTTTCCGTAACGGTCTCGTCACCCATTCACCAGCTTACTCCCCAATTCAAGCGCGCGTAAAGAAGTTTTACTTCATAAAAAAACAGATGCAGTTATAGCAAATACGGAAATTAAAGTTAGTTAAAGGGTTTTTTAAAGAGTTGGCAACACGTGAGTGGTGCCTCTAGTATCGCAAGCGTTCATAGACTACGATGATTGCTTACCATCCAGAATATACTTCTGTCACATCCAAAGTAGTGTACCTATGTAGTGAGTAAACTTTAAGTTAAACAAAACACAAGAACGTGTAAATAAATTAGTTTGTGTGTTAACGTTGGGTCTGAATTCCTCGTATTCATCCATCTGATTTATCGACAAAGCGCCAAATTATAAGGTTTCATGGCGAGGCATCAATCATACACGCCTGTCATTCAAACACTTCATATACTGCTCAAGACTAATCAAAGTTGCATGAGGGACATGGAGATATTATCGACATGTAATACTCCTATGACTTGGATGATTTTTCTTGAATTGTCGTTGAATCTTGTCATCATCAGGTCATCTACCTACCGGTCGATATAAGCCTTCCCCAATGCTTTCCACCAATTGCACTTGCACACTTGCAGCCGTTCTTTCATCGGACCATCCAGACGAGGTGCGTCCTATGCTTTGGCGTTCCACACGGGACTCCATTCTAATACCTTCCTCTCCCATCTGTCATCAATATCATCACTGATTCGTCAGATGTAGCCAGCCCACTGCCACATGTGGCCGTGTGGTTTCCGGCAGACTAGAATAGAATCACTCCGTTTCTTCCCGTGGATGTCGTATAAGGCGACTAAGGGAAATACATTATCAAATATCGATCAGGCCTCCCCAACCCGTTTGGCCAGCGTGGGGAGTGTAGGCCAAATCCTCCTTCCGTCTAGGACGGACAAAAGAGACTTAATGCTAAGAGCATTCTCTACCAGTCAACCTTTGGGAAAAGCAGATATAACTCGAATGCGGTTCACAAAATAACAGTTCACAAAACATCATAGAAATGTTCTAATTTTACACGTGTACATATACACGGAAAAGCAAAAGAAAAACAATAGGACAATGATGATTATTGCTTGGATAAACTCTCAAGTAAATACGCTTGAACATTATTTTTCAGTTACCGTAGCCAATGAACGCCTTTGACACCAGGGACATACCCTGTAAAAGCTTCTTCAAGCCCTTTTTTTAACCCGATGCTGTAATTTTCCAAGAAACCTCGGTGTCTATAAAACGTAAAATATTGTAAGTCTATGGTCCTATATGAGAGACCCACAAAAGGTTCGGTTGTCATTCGATTATGAACACCGATTTCACTTAATATAATAACTCAGAACCATAAAATTTTTGGCATACGCATAAATCATATATTTGGTGCCCATTATTTTTCAAAATTGAATGTATTGAACTCTATATTACTTATGCCTTAACCAATTGTGCATGATTTATGACCATGTATAACAGAACGTTAAATTTCTCGAGGGTACACAGTTTTGAATGGTTTAATATTTGAAACATTATATGTCTATGTATAACAATAAGATTGAACTGTTCTTAGTTTGTTAATATTTTTCTGACTTGGAATGAGTTAACAATTTTTGCAAAGGTAATTTTCTTAACTTTATAAACATTTTTTGAGTATGCATACTCCACTTTTATATACAAAGAATAAATAAATATTGCTGGAGAAATTACACACGGCCATCCAGTCCCAAACTAAGCAAAGCTTGTACTATGGGTACTTGATAACTGATATTATATTGAAATACATTTTTTTTGTAAATACATACATCTATTACATAGAAAACACTCAGATAAGACAAACAGACATGTTCATGCATATAAATATTTGTCATGTACGGGGATCGAACCCGCAACCTCGGAGTCAAAGTGGCCATTGCTAACCTTTCGACCACCGAGCTCGTCAAATGAAGCTCGTGGCATGTAAATGAAATGGGGACTAAAGTCGAGTGTACCATAAAAGTAAAGTCATCCTTCGGACACTGCAGTAAGCTGCAGTCGCTGATACATACCATTTGTACATTTTAAGACTTTTTTTAAATAAATATATCTAAAAATCGTAAAAGTCTTGGACCAAATACATAATCCATTCTAATATATAAAACTGAAAAGTGTGAACGCACTATCTCTGGAACTAAAAAATATTTTTTTCTAATATTAGCTTAATTCTTGACTTGAATTTTATGACGTTTCTAAGTGCTTTATAAAGTGCAAGGAATAAAGATATTTTGACTTTGACTTTGACTTGAGGAAGCGATCATTACGTGCCAAAAGGGCTGGTGAAACCGCGGGACACAGCTAGTGAAGTACAAAGAACTTGAAATACTTTATTAAAATATATCGTAGAAATAAACAAGTTGGTAATAGATTCGTCGGCTGTTGCTTCTAAGATGGCAGTGTTAGCAGCATCCTCCGTATTTGTTGTTTTTGCACGTTTGTTGGTTATCATGCGATCTGTACCACTCAGCCGTCGAGTGATTGGACGACCAGCAAATATCTTCAATGTTCTGGTACAAGTTAAAAGCAGAGAGCGATTTAACAATTCCTTGTAGGTGCTATTTTATATTTTTCTTTTTATCTATTTTTTTATCTCAATCGAGTGATAGAAACTTACGGCCTACCTGATGTGAAGCGGTTACAGTAGCTATATTAACGCTCGGAACATGAAATATTGCTCACGCGCCACCACCCCCGCTGCCAACGTAGCAACTCTTTCCTTTCTTTATGGTCACCTCACTCACTCTCAGGAACATAGCAACCCTCAAGGGAATTGTTATTTGGCAGCAGTATGCTGTGTTATGGAGGTATTTCCACAGTCGGGCAATTCTCCAGTTGGGAATTTAGATAATAAATTTTAAAATTAAATCAATCACGATAATGTATTTTAAATGTTGATGAAAAAGTTTTCGAAATCAGACGAGAAATTTCGAAGATTTCCTCCTATATTCAAACATACAAACTTTAACATTTTTACGATTGGTGTAGATAATATCACAATCTAGAAAAACAACATAATATTTACAAGCACTTAAACATTACACTGCCAAATAGCTGTTTGCAGTAGCAACGCATCCCAATAAATAGTTTGAAACAAACTCGTATCCACTTGCTTGCTGCTTATTTGTTTTGACGTGACAACGTCTTATAAATTGGTTAGCCGGGTGACACTTCAAGAAACTGGCTCACGTTACGCGCTTACAATGAGAGCGAGTGCGCGTGCCTTTCACTCGCTCTCATTGTAAGAGCGTCCCTTCTAAGAGCGAGAGAGACAGACATAAAAAGTGAAAGGCATGCGTCCCTTCCACTCGAAAACATTTTACCACTCAAAGTCGTTGTCACGTAAAACTTTCGCCCGTATACCGACTTTACAGGCAACCAATTTTTAATACGCTTCATTTTGACGCAGTTCATTTTGAAAATTTCTTGTGAAAGTTTTGCATTTGTATATATGTTTATATTATCACTATTTAGATAATATAATAAAGAGTTATAGAAGCTATTTCCGTTATTGTCACAATGTCCCTATTATCATCAAAAAGTTCAAGAGTCAGTGCAATGAAAACAAAACGCTCTCTCTCGTGCCTCGGGCCAGGGGCCACAATATCGTCCGGGCGGTGCACGCGCGGCTCTAATCTCAGCCATCGATCCTAGTTAATTGATCACTCGCACCTGGACGGCAGGCCGTCTGGACACGGCATTTCTCTGAAACACTATCTCGCTACCTTCACTATTTAATATTACCCGGGCTTTGGTCTTTTTTGTCGGACGCTTTGCAATTGATAAATCTAAAGTCATTGAGGGGAACCTCGGCTTTCCCATGCATCATACTCGGTATCATTGCGAGGATCAGGTCTTGTTGAGTCTGTTACGAAGAAATTTTATGCCTTGTTAGGCTTATTCATGTATGCATTTGAATTAGATGCACCTGCCGCAAGACGGGTACGGCAGATGCAAATCTCAACGTGGAATTTAGTAATACAACTAATATTATTCATTGAGGAAAGATGGTTGACTTCGAAGGCGAATTTTGCCTCACTTTCAGTTAATCTTTAACTTATGTTAATGCTATATATCTCTTGCATTAAAGTAATCTATCACTTTATAATTATGTGTTTTGAAAAACGTTAAATCTGCTGTTTTCATTACTGTTTTCACTGGAAAGTAAATAATTTGTCAACTAATAAATGTAAATAAAAAAGGGGATATACTCAAATAACTATAAATAAATAACTATAAAATAATTCAGTGCATTTTTTTTACTACGTCATCAGACAAGTAAAATGGCCCACCTAATATGAAGCAGTAACTGTAGCCATATTAACGCTCGCAACATAAAATATCGCTCGCGAGCCGCTACCCCCGCTGCTAACGCAGCAACTCATTCCTTTCTGGTAACGTCACTCACTTGCAGAAACAAAATATCTCTCAAGAGAATTGTTAATTGGCTGCGGTGTTCTGTGAGGTGGAGGTACTTCCAGCTTCTCCTCGTATGTACTTCCAGCCTGGCAGCTTATAACATACGCAAGTGCACTGCTAATTTTCCGGTATACATTTTTATCCCGTCATTATTGTAAGCTAGCATGCATGCTAGTTATTGTATACAGAACTTGCTTCACACTTTTCAGTGACAATTGGCTGATAGATTTGATAACATGTTAGGGTTGTACATACGTTCACGTCTTTTTGTCATTGTTTACAGGATACAAGTTGCAAAATTTCACTTTTCACTACTTTGATTGCTATAAAACAACCCACAGTTGCAGGTTCCCAAGAATATTAGTAATTTGATTTCTCATTTTGCCGGTTCTAATATTCCTACGGGGAGAAACCAAATTCCAAAGCTCCCTTCTCCAACAAATTTTTATATTAGTTGTGAGGTTCTAAGACATCTATATCATCTCATATGGCTACAGTAGTAGTTTTATATAAGGCGAGCCGTACGCTTGTTTCGTACCCAATGTCGTATAAAAAAATCTTCGTCCGCATGGAATGTGATCTCTAATCTTTATGGTACATCACAGGTCTGCTTGCGTGGCAACTAATGAACCACTAAACTGACCTCCTTTGACACGAATGAGTTAAAATGTTGTTATAAAAAAATAAATTTTATTGCCTGCCATAACTAAGCATAACTAAGCATTTATATAGCGAGACAGCGACTATACAAGCATTTCTACGGTCCGCCTGATGTAAGGAAATTGCCGTAATATACAATAGACGATTGTACTACAATTTAAGGAACTTTAAGGACTTTTACTTTAACGACGATGGACGGACGAGCTCGGTGGTCGAATGGTTAGCAATGGCCACTTTGACTCCGAGGTCGCGGTTTCAATTCCCGCACAAGCCAAACATTTGTGTGCATGAATATGCCTGTTTGTCTTGGTCTGGGTGTTTTCTATGTTTTATAAGTATGTATTTACAAAAAAAAATATTAGTTGTCTAGTACCCATAACACAAGCTTTGCGCTTAATTTGGGACTAGATGGCGTTGTGTAAAATGTATTTATTTTATTTATTTTTAACTTTTAACAGAAATTTCAGCACGCGAGTCATTACTTATTACTCGAACATTTTCCTTATTACTCGCGTGCTGAAATTTCTGCCATTGCAACATCTTCTCACGTATGGTGACCTTATTAAATCGCAGTAACGCGACATTCTTAAAAAGTATTGTTATTTTACTGCGGTGGAATGACCGTTCTTCTGTGAGATGGAAGTTCTTATACAGTCGGGGTACCACCAGAGGTAAAATACCAAAAGCTTTCTACTCCTACTGATTTCTTCTTATTAAATTCGTTGTGAGTTCCAAAGCAACCATAGTTTTACCCCCTTCTTTGCTGTTTTGGTAGCCACTGTTAATCCTGGCTACACAGGATGACAGGAGACACAGTGGAGGGAATGTGTGGTGCGCCTTCCCGCTAATAAAAGATTCGGATTCACCAAGTATGCCAGAGCCTCGTTTGACGGCAAAGTGCACCCCGTAGCTTTGACTCTTAAAACAATAGTGAGCTATTTACACTATTTTGTGTTTTTTCAGTTTATGTCTAGCTAATCCAAACAGGTTCTCAAGTGCTTAGTGCGTCTGTTTCTCAACGCAATAGTCGTCCATTCTCAGTACTTGTGGGATGGTTGCTGGCCGACGCGTGCTTGTTGCGACACAAGCACCGCAGGTTGCCGACTGTGTTGCCGACACACGCTCCTATTTGCCCGTAACTACACAATTATCATTACATTGTTTCTTAAGCGGTTAACAAATTATTGAAATTACTTTTTTGTTTAATACCTATACTACTTATTAAGAATGATTTTGAGTAGCTCTATAAGTTTCGATGGTATAGATAAGTATAGTTTGAGAAACTTTATTAGTATCAAATTGTTATTTATTGCAAACATACGGCGAAGTTATGATTGAAAGTAAATACTTCGTGGGTTTTTAATAGTTATACTTAATTCATTGCACTTACTTATATTTATGTAACCAAATTGTGCCCTGAAGACATACATTGGTGCGTTATAGAAACCGATGTGTGTTAGACGGATAGATATAAGAAATGATGGTATGAAAAGCGAACCTGTTTTTTTAACCTGTCATGAAAATTTAATGGTAGTTTAATACTCGTATTTTTTTTTACTACGTCGGGTGGCAGTCAAGCACACGGCCCGCCTCATTTGAAGCGGTTACCGTAGCCATCGTTCGCAACATAAAATGTCGCTCGCGCGCCGGCACCCCTGCTGCCAACACAGCATCTCCTTTCTTTCTGATGACCTCACTCACTCGCCGGAACACAACAACCCTCAAAAGGACTTGTTATTTGGGTAGCGCAGCCAATCAATTCTGTGAGGTGGAGGTACATTCCCCAGTCGAGTAGCTTACAATTACGCTCCCTACCTCTCTTTTCGCCATAGCTTCGTTAGTCCGTCAGCAGCGTGCACCGCGTGCAGGTGAAGTTGGCGTTGGTTCAAGATGTTGATGAACCACTTACATCCCAAAAAGTTATCAATTAGGGTTCCGCGGCAAAAAAAGATTGGGTACCTCTGAATTTCTAGGCTCTACACTACATACTAATATAATATTACATCAAGATTAATATTCTAATAATATCAATGACTTAAGTGAGCATTATGGCAGAGTATAAACCGCCCTTGATACTTGAGTAATTGCATAATGCAAGCTGAATGCACCATTAGCAAGTGGCGAAGTGGCGAAAAAGATAACAATAGCAACGCGCCGGCTTGGGGTACGAGCTCGGAACAATGCCGGGCACACGTCGCCGCGAGGGATGAACACAGCCGACCAGCGATGTTAGAACATAACATGGTGTTTGTGGACACGGTTCGGGAATAAAGTTCAAAACTTAACCAAACTATTACTAGATCACTAGTAATATATTAGTAGGGATATACATACTAGCGATTAACTGTTAATCTCTAGTAATAATATTTTTAATGTGAATGTGAGTTGATTTGTTACACTTTCACGCCGAAACTACTCATCCGATCATCATGAAGCTTTGTACACATATTCTCAAAGATATATAGAAAGGTCATAGGATACCTTTTATTAAAAAAGAAAAGTAAACGCGGATGAATAATGTGAAAAAGCTCGTATTAAATAGTTCATATACATGGTAATATAAGTAGTAAATAGTTCGTCGCGAACAGAATTAAGGATTACATTTTTCAGCTTTGGGACACAAAGGTTTTGGAAAGAACTGAATGAAACGAAACTACCTGAAGCCGATTCCCATCGGATTTTTTGAATGCAAAGATCAAACTTCAGTTTAGATTATTGGTAAATAAATATACAATCATGTTAGCTGGCAGTCACTCTGGAGTTCTACCTTAAGATAGACGTGATTAGGTATCACTAATGCATGCTGAAGATTGATTTTTTAATTGGAAAAATTGGGAATCAGTTTCAGCTTAGGCGGTAGGGCCAGGACCAGAAAAAAACAGCGTAGAATGCTTGCCCACTAGATGGATCAGTAATCTGATAATAAAAGAAGCAGGGAGCCAATTACACTCAGCACAAAACTGAATGTAGAGAGGGACATTATGTAACATCTTGAACGAGGAAATTCTATGGAACACCATAGCTGTTGTCAAAGCTTTCAGAGTCAGTTCTCATAGCGTTCTATGTATACTATAACAAACACTTCTATGTATACTATACACATAAAAATCTTTGGAGTTAGAGATGACTTGGTAGTGGTTGAGCATTCTTCTGTTCTCTCTCTGAATTAACCGATGAATTGAAAAGAAGAACGAAAGTGGTTGCATGTGAAAAACAGAGAAATGCATACGATGGAAGTTGTTAGGGAAGAAAGATCTAGCATATTTTATGTGGAATACTTCACTCTAATGAAACCATCGGCGAAGGGACAGTGAATTGGTACAAACATGTACACAAATACGACAAAGAACGGATATGTTTCATCCTTGGGGCATTTACTGGGCATTATGCCTGCCGTGGTCGTCTATACATGATGAGACTTCTCAATACCCCCGAATGCAGAACATGCAAGGAACCTTACGAGACCATGAAGCACTTGATGTGTCAATGTGATGTCCTAGTTGGCAAACGAATGGTAATCCTAGGAAAGGCGTTGGCAGCGGGGATGGCGACACGCGAGCAATATTTTATGTTGCGCGCCACCAGACGTAGTATTAAAAAAAAGGCATACACAGACCTGGATGACTACTGGATTTTCTCATTTAAAGGCATATTGAAGGACATGGAATATGTCTTCAGACAGTCAGGGGAGAGTTACTACAGAATAGGGAGAGCATAAAAGATCTAAGAGAGTCGATGTGCCACCAGTGCTGCAGCACTGGACCCATTTTTAAGATAAGCATATTATATAACTGATGAAACCTATAAGAAGTCAGTGCCACATCCAATGTTTCGACGCGTGGGCCCAGGAGGCTAGCTATTAGAGCGTTTGGTAGACAATATGCGAGATGTTAGATTGCGGCCATTGTTCGGACAGCCGGGCGGCTCCATGCCAAAAAGGACCCTCGCCGGACGCGGACCACACTGACAGCACTATTTTTATGACCTTATAAGGCCTACGATACCCTGTGTCTGTTATATTTATTTATGTTACAGTAAAACCTTCTTGCTTTTAAGGAACTTGCAATCAAATTAAACTGCTCGATAGGTGGAAAATTTGGTGTAAAAGTAAGTTTACACTAATTACACAAGCAATATGTAAGTGCAAGCAATAATGTGTGTATATATAACACAGTGCAATGTCATAACATATTGATCAACGTCGTCGGTGGTTACGTTCGATGCTCGATCGATGTTTGATTGATGAAGATTGGTTTGGTGTTATTGTATAAAATGATTGTCATTGAGCGGTCCATATTCAGTGATGAACGGTATTCAACTCTTACAGGTTTGTATCGACTGTTCAAGTGCATTTATTGATATCAGCATACCTATGTATTTGTGTGACATTATCAACAACTTACTGTTTCTCTAAATTAATTAGATAAATTAAACGGGTCACTCACGTCTTTTTCCGGTGTCCGGCGCGAGAGACAAAGGGTGGACGTGTCTGGACATTCGCCCTGAAGAAGGTCTCCTTTTGAGATCGAAACTAGTCGGCTTTCCCGACAAAAAGACGTGAGTGACCCGTTTAATTTATCTAATTAATTTAGTATAATGTCTCACGTGAGTTTTAATAATATTATTACTGTTTCTCCCTCATAATTCTCAAAGTTCCCTTCAATTGAAATAGTTCTTTATAGTACTTTTGTCATCAATCGATCGATATACATATACCTACTGGCCTTTGATGGTTTCTTGGACCTAAGTGGTAAAGAGGACTAGATCTAACGTCACTGTACATGGTATCTTCAAGTCATCTTAGATATCGGTTGTGGTAACCACTTTACATCAGGCTAGATAAGCATTCCTCTTATTTACACCGAGAATGGAATGTAAAAATAAATAAATATCATTTAATGCAATAGCAGGCTGCTCCTAATGTTGCTTAACTTGCGTGTTTGGCCAGATTAAGCAGTGGTATGATTAAGAGTCCCGCATCCCAGCAGTGGCATGACGACCAGCTAAAATACACGTCTTATCACTGAAAACGGTGCATGTTTCTTTGCGCATAAAGTAGACAGATTTCTAATTGATCCCAAGACAGTATTTCAATAGATATAACGTTAGACTTGTCTTAATTGGCTTCCTGATGTTACGCAAGCACAGTTAGGTTCAATAACTCTCAGCAGCTATTGTGCCTTTAAACTCTAATTGATGGTTGCCATACATGGGTCGAGATGCAATCGTCAGCTGTCCGAGCGCCAACTTGTCAGGATGAATCTGCAAAAACTGACATTATTGATAATTTGCTTTGAGAGGTGAAGATTTTATGTAATTTTCAAATTGTTTTATTGCTCCTTGAAAAGGTAAATAGAGTGGTAATTTATTTGTATTTGAAATTGTGGATTATTTTATTGTTAATGTGACAGATTCGAATCATAAAAAGTAACAGTAACAATTGCCGGAGCGTGTTTTGTTCGTTTTTACGCGTTTACGACAAAATCTAAAGAAAGGATTATGATTTGAGCTGTCTATAAATAAATAAATAATAAATATTCATGGACAAACTTAACTACACACGGCCATCTAGTCCCAAATTAAGCAAAGCTTGTACTATGGGTACTAGATAACTGATAATATAGGTACTTAAAACATATTTTTGGAAATACATACATACATAAGCATAATACATAGAAAACACCCAGGCCAAGACAATCAGACATGTTCATGAACACAAATATTTGTCTTGTGAGGGGATCGAATCCGCAACCTCGGTGTCAAAGTGGCCATTGGTAACCATTCAACCACCGAGTTCGTCAATGTATGAAAACAATTTATTTATGAATTAGTAGTAAATCAATCTTTACATGAAATCATAATCTCTCTTTGCTCAATAGGTAATTATCATCTATAATAAACATTAACTTTAAATTACATGCCGTATGTTAAGGAAATTGGGAATTTACATAATAAATCTATTAAAACGTATGTTACAAGCTATAAATTTAAACGGAGTGATGATTATTTAAAAAAATGTCAAGAGGTTATATTTTCTCTCTCACTTATTAACTTTGTTCACAATACCAATTGGCAAAGAAATCTCATCGGTCTCGCTCTGGCCGTAAAGTGCTGCTGTATATTTGGCAATATCAATTGTGGCTTTGAGATTCAAAGCGACTCAAAAAATAATACATTTAAGTAATTTTGAAATGGAAAATTACACCTAGGCGGTGTCTAGGTAGGGTGTAAATTTATGCATTTTAAAAATATTTTTTTTTAAATAAAGTTGGCTGAGGAGAATCATACCAATATTCACAAAATGCTGTACTATATAATTCTAATATTTGGAAATATCATAGTTTTATACAGGAACTGCATAGTACGATGTAGCTAATTTAAAAGCATCTTTTATGTAATGCAATTCCACTAATATTATAAATATGAATGTTTGTGAGCTTATCACTTGGATATTTGTTACTCGTTTGCTAGATTTTATGCATCTAGCAAATATATAAAGGTTTTTTCTACCACGTCTGTTTACCGTAGCTATATATACGTTTGCAACATTAAATGCCATTCAGGCGTTGCCACCCCCGCTGCTCACGCAGCAACTCTTACCTTGCTCATACGCAGGAATACAACAACCCTCAAGAGAATTATTGCAGTATTTTGTAAGGTAGGGGTACTACCCCAGACAGGCAGCTCTAAATATGCTGTGCCCTTACCTTTCTTTTGCCAAAGACTTGTTTGTCAGTCAGCAGGGTGCACCACGTGCAGGTGAGGTTAGCTTTGGCTTACAGATGATGATAAGACGCTTAAACCACGAAACGTAGACCACGTGAAAGTGAAATTGTCTGTAGCTTCTAAGATGTTTGTGAGCCCCTTCTACCATAAAAGCCCTTTGTGTCCGAAAGTGACAGAGAATGAGCTCCCAATGCGAACAAAGCCGTAGTTAATAGTTAAAAACTATAATAAACAAATTGAAATAATAACATTGTGCCGGTCATTTAAGACACTTGATTGCGCTAACGTTCTCACACTTTCTTTATTATGCCCATAGTCTATTGTGTCTTGAAATAAACAACGTAGCAAGATCTATCTGATCCCCTCCAAATCCTTGGTACTATGATAAAACAGAATGAGCCCTGAATAAACACAGGTCAAGTTAAACTAGTCGATCTTTAGCCCTTTTGTGAGCGATTTTTAATCACTAATTCCTGCGAAGTCATGAGTGTTTTAATAAGTCTCACAAATGAAGATATTATGCAAACAGTTTTAAACTTTAAATATTGCAGCATAAAGTTCAGTCTAGATAAAAGGTGAGAATAATAATTGTAATGTTCAGAGTTTATAGTAAAATCGATATGTGGATGAGTAATCGATTTTAGTTCATTTGTATGTGGAAATTACAGGGCAGTTTTAATTATTGGAAGTGTGTAATTATGTGTTATAAGTGCATGAGGTGTGAAAATGGTAATAATGAAACATTATATTTATACTAAGTGTTATTCATTTTTTGTGTCTTGCAGTGTACAATGTAAACTTTGACAGTGACATGCGAATTGGAAACTTGTTTTAGCCAATGTTATATAATATGAATCTCTCGAACCAACCTCACCTGTATGTGGTGCACCATATCGATGACATTTTGGTCAAAGATAGGTTTTTTATTATATTCGAGTTAACGTCGATAGAAGTATACTTATGGCTTATATTATAGAAGTATATCATCAACATATGGACATCAACATATATACTTAACACATACTTTATAGGGTATAAGTGGCCCCTATCATGTTTAGACGCAAAGCTACCGCCCGTCACCCGTCAGGGTTAGGGGGCCACTACGTACCACAGAAAATCATTGCTAAATAATAACTAATAAATATTTGTGGACAATTTACACAGTCTAAAATATCAATTAAAATAATAATAGTTCTAACTAATCTCGTTTCCCCATACAAACTTTGGACTCCCATTTCATCCCCTTAGGGGATGAATTATGAAAAATCCTTTCTTAGTGTACCTAGACGTCATAAGGAATCTACATGCCAAATTTGGAATCTCCCTTGTTTTATTGCGTTCCTGCGAGAGAGTGAAGTCTGCAGAGATTTTATGAAGATTATTTTTATACTATTCTGATGGTATACCATACAACCCGCTCCAAAAATGTTTCCCCTTGTATTGACGACTGTCCATAGGCGGCGAACTATCAGATAAGTGGCATGGCCGTATACTTTACTACCTTAGTACACAAACATAAAAAAAAACCTTTTTAATCCACTCACCAGTGCCAAAGAATAAATAAATGTAATTTAAATACTAACATTGAAGTTATGCACTTGAACGTTTCTCACGAAACAAACCGACTCTCGCTTTGTCCGTTCGTCTGTTTGTACAAAATTATGTGACATTTTAAAATAATTACTCGTTTTTGTGTAGAAATTCCCCATTGTATTTTTAAAACTCAGCAATAACAACGTGGAAAAATGCGCGTGTAATCGCGCCTATTTTGTATAATTACAAAAAACGTAAAATAAAAATTTGTACCAGTATTATGGTAATTTTGTTACCATTGTTTGTGGGTATGTTTTTTTAAAAATGTAGATTAGCAGGATTATTCGGAAATAAACTTAACGTAAATAAACTTAAGATTTAAATGTACTTAAGTTTACATAAAATCCGTGGTGCACGGCAGTTGAGCTTCACTTGACTAGCCATCTCTTTAGGCATTTAATGCCTTATTTGTCTTTGTTGTCTCTCCCATTGCTAATAGTGGAAGTCCAATTCCAAAAGCTTCTTACTCCTACTAATTTCTTCTGATTAAATTCGTTGTGAGTTCCAAAGCAGCCGTAGTTTTAACCCCGGGACTGTAATGGACTTCACTGTTCATTACTTTTTTTTTGCGGTCGCCGCTGTTAATCCCGGCTACACAGGAGACACAGGGGTGGAAATGTGTAGTGGGCCCTCGTTCCGTTCAAAAAATAAACATAAGATGTATTTTATCATATAAAGTTTGTCCCAAACATAGGCCAAAATGGGGAACATATGCCAGTGACTCCAATGGGGATGGTTGATATTTTTTCTGACACCAGATGTTGCTAGGTAGGCGTCGGGTCCAGATTGTCAAATTGTACTGAATTTTTTGACAGTGAAACTTCAAGACGACAAGACATTGGACAAGATGCTATGCTGATTGAACCCTACGCTACAGTGATGTCAAAAGACACTCATTGCTTGGCGTTTGAATAAGCCGCCAACGCCCTATCGTAGTACGGCTTAAAAATACTACGGTGTATAGTGGCAGTGGAGTGGCGTGGCAGAGTACTTCCCTCTAAACCCCTTCCAACCGAGATCCGTTTCCCAACAGTGGGGCTATTGATATCAAAGTATGTATGATCATAACATATTATATGTTTATAACATTAAGACAACACGACTTCTCATTCAACACTTGACACATAAACGTAAGAAACCTTCACACATTCATAAGTGCCGGTGAATGAAATGCACAAGCATATGGCGTGGCAGATCGCCTTGGCCAATATGAGACCAGTTGTAACCAGATTTGTACAAACTCTACATCAGGTAAATATAGCTATACATACGAATAACACACTCAGGCCCTTAACTACGTAGTATACTGTCTCATAACAAATAGCCACTGCAGAACCTTTCTTCCCCAGCGGGTGTCTGTTCTAACAACTATGTCTATTGATGAACTATTTAGTAATAAAGTTATGGAACAAGGAAGACATATATATAAATAAATAAAAAAAAGACGTGTGGCACTCGGGGACTGCCGCGGTAAAGCTATTGCATAGCATTTTGTATCAACTTATGCAATTATAATTTTATTTATTTATTTTATTCATGCAGTATTGCTTTTTCTTTGATATTAATTCAAGTTACACTTTTTGAGCGTGGTGACCGATAAGAAAACAATTTTTTCTATTATTAAATAAATAAAACGAGTTTCGTAGAGTCGTACAATACGTCTAATCGCACGCACACAACGCCGTGTCGAAGACTGCCGAACTGAAACGACGTTAGACGATGCACGGCCTTCAAGCCACACCTCCTTGCCCGTCGGAGTGGGGAGCGTGAGGTTTTTTCGTTACGGAATTTCTGGATTCGGTCCCCGCGCTCAAGGCCCGCGATGGAAGCTATGCAATAGCTTAATAAATATTTCTGGACAATTTACACAGCGCCATCTAGTCCCAAAGTAAGCGAAAAGCTTGTGTTATGGGTACTAGACAACTGATAAATGTACTTAAATACATTTTTTTTTTGTAAATACATACTTATATTACATAGAAAACACCCAAACCAAGACAAACATACATGGCCATGCACACAAATGTTTGTCTTGTGCGGGGATCGAACCCGCGGCCTCGGAGTTAAAGTAGCCATTGCTAGCAAGTCACTGTTGATGATGATGCTCTAGGTACATACTGTAGAAGGCTCGAAAACATTGGTCACTGCCTGTTCGCAATAGACCCAATAGTCTTGTTCTCGGTGTTTTCCATGTATTAATTATACGTATGTATTTACAAAAAAATGTATTTAGTTAAGTACATTTGACGAGCTCGGTGGCGTAGCGGTCAATGACGCGGCTTCGACACCAACGCTCGTGGGTTCGATTTCCACATAGGACAAACATTTGTGTGCATGAACATGTCTGTTTGTCTTGGTCTGGGTGTTTTCTATTTATTATAAGTATGTATTTACAAAAAAAAAGTATTTACGCATGTTTATCAGTTGTCTAGTACCTACCCATAACACAAGCTTCGCTTAGTTTGGGGCTAGATGGCGCTGTTTAATTTGTCTGACAATATTTATTATTTATCAGTTGTCTAGTACCCCTAGTGCAACCTATGCCCTTAAGTTGGGACTAGATGACGATGTGTAAACTGTCCAGAAATATTTATTTTATTTTATTTATTCATTAAGGAACGTGAGTAACATAAGCATAGACATTGTTCCTAATTTCGAAACTAAATAACCTTTGTATGCGGTGCTTATAATTTTCTCGACACTTAATTAAACGCTTCAAGTCAGAGGCTATTGCCTTCCTTCGAATTCCCATCATTACCTGCCCAATCTGGGCAATGTCCGCTAACGCCTCTCGTCTCAAGTGTGCTTCGAAGCCGATAGTGTGTGAACTTGAAAGTGTTAAAAGGACGACTTGATATATTAAGAAGAATAACATTTATATTCCAATTTTTCAGTTTTGTATGCCAATAAGATTGTAGGTTCCCTATGCAACGTGTAAGTCTAAGTACGAGAAACCTAAAAATAGGTTATTCAGAGGCACGAATAGAATCGAATCAATATTTTTTTACGTGAACATGTCTTTAAAATTGCTTCGTTGAAATCGTCGGCTTCTGGTTTCAGCCCCCTTACCACCATCTCTTATTGCGATTCAATAACTGAATAGAAAGCTTATTCATACCAATGAATTGGCGTCTCTATTCCATTTAAAATAGAGTCGCTTATTAAGTCGCTTATTAATTAATAATTGGTATGAATAAGCATTCTATCCAGTTATTGAATCGCAATAAGAGATGGTGGTAAGGGGCTGGCTTCTGTTGATTAGAACACTAGCAATAAAAGTTAGGTGTAGTGCTTTAACCGACTTTTTCTATATTTTAGAAGGCTTAGTGAAGTTTCCAGGCACAGGCACATTTTTGCCCAAAAGGAGGCTCCAACATCTAGCTTTAAATTTCAACTTTTGTGGAAAGCCAATAAATTCATTTTATTATTAAAACAATTATTTATTTTTAATTTCTTATTTGTTACATTTTTTAATATAATATAATATAAAAAATACATTAAAAACAGATTATTATTATTATTTAGAAGGTATATTCTCTATATTTTCGACGAGCTCGGTGGTCGAATGGTTAGCAATGGCCACTTTGACTCCGAGGTCGCGGGTTCGATTCCCGCACAAGACAAACATTCGTGTGCATGAACATGTCTGTTTGTCTTGGTCTGGGTATTTTCTATGTATTATAAGTATGTATTTACAAAAAAAATGTAAATATGTACATTTATCAGTTGTCTAGTACCCATAACACAAGCTTTGCGCTTAATTTGGGACTAGATGGCGCTGTGTAAATTGTCCAGAAATATCCATATCTATATGGTGAAAATATTTTTTTTTAATTTTAATTACAGGTATATAATTCGGATTTTTCTGAGTATACTACTCAAATGACAGGTCTTCCACTTTGTTTAAATAAAATATTTATACTACTGCTGATTGCTACTAACAAAACAATGTAACTTTTTTAATAACTTTATATGTATTATGTCTCTCAAAATCAGCAAGCTGAAGTGACAATCTGCCGGCAACATCTGTCGAGGCAGCGATAGTAGGTGGAGGAGGAAAGTTCTGGAGTGGAGGTCCCGTTTGGTGCAACGAAGCATTGGACGCTCACCCCGCCCCCCTAGATGGACTGATAACCTCAAGAGAGCGTCTGAAACCGGGTGGATGCGGAAAGCGAAGGATCGTATATGGTGGAAAACATTAGGAAAGGCCTATATCCAGTAGTAGATAGGTACAAGCTGATAATGATGATGATGATTTGTATTATAATTTACAATATTATTTTTAATTTTTATAATTTATAAACAACAATGTGTAAGTGAGAGTTAGGAAAAAAGTAGAGATGATTTCTAGTTCCGACGCAGTCGTCACTTTAACGCCTCGAATTGGTCATAGACAAACGCATTCCCGTATAATAATCGTCATTATTGCGTACATTATCTGTCTGTCATTCCATCTCACCATGCGCCATTACGTTTGGAGATCAATCCGTTGCGTCACACTAATTCAAGACTCAAGTTCAATTGAATTTTTTTGAATGAGGCACGCCATGCCGCCGTGAGACCGAAAGCCGAGACTGTGCTATCTCAGTTTTGTATCTTGGTAAATCACAATAGACCTTTTTATGTTGGTTAACTTGTCTTGACCTCTGTATATAAAAATTACACCTCCATGTAAATTACACCATTCAATATATTGTCCATATTAACGTTCATCATCATAATCAGCCTGTAGACAGTGAGTAGACCACGACTGGAAGGCCTACCCTAATGTTTTTCACAAAATGAGATCCTCCAACCAACCGCTTATTTAAGATTATAAAAACATACGTAAAAAATTGATTATCTGGATAAGTTTCTTCTATATATTTAATGTTTTGTTGGTAATAGATTCATTTATCTTTATTAAATCTGTGATTGTTGCTTAAAAATAGTAAAACATAAGTTCGTTTACACTGCTCTACCCCTGCTATGTTAATGTATGAAATTCATACATTAATAGCAGGGGATTTGCAGAAAAAAGTTAAAAAAAATTGCAAGGCTTGTATACTAAAAAGACAAGTCAATAGTTTCGGGAATTCTGCATGAGGCAATTGGGCTCAGAGGAGTGAATAAACGATTCATATCAGGCGACAATTGTCGTTCCACGTAGTACAAAATAATCTTAAGAAATTATTGTTGCTTCAATACAAAATTGCACAAAGAAATGCAAGAAAATATCTATCGAAGTTACGAGGCGTCCGTTTGATAACAGGAGTGTCGTAACTAAGACAATATTATCACAGATATTAGCCTGGATCGGAGGTGCGTAATATTCGGAACACGAGTGGGCGACACACTGCTTCTTACAATGTAACAGAACAGGCTCATCACACATTAACACTGTCTCCAATAGGACCCAGTTATGTAGTATAGATTCAACCGACAAACTATGCCAAATTGAGAGATATACATATCGAAAGAGAAGAAAAGAAAAGAAGAAAAAAACATTTATTTGCACACATTACACAGTACTATACAAACAAGTTCAATACACACAATAAGATTAAAACATAAGAAAAATTACAGCACTGTGCAATGTCGCAAAATGGTCCCAACTCAGTATGAAAACCGAAATCTGCAGTAGACTCGGCACTGATTTTCAGTTAGGACCAGTTGCGACATCACGGACATACAAGCTTAGAAACAAACAAGAAACAAATAAACGATTTTATACACAAAAAAAGAAACAATAATAATAATAAAAAAAAAAACATAACATTATATTAGGTTCCCATTACCATAAAAATAATAATTAAAAAACAAAACAATAATCATTCATACACAATCAGAAACTCCAATCTATCACTCAATCGATAATCGACTTACGTCCATCACTAATCCTCACATTCCGTTCCATCACTCATTCATTTCATTCAACCAATCATTCCATTCAATCATTTCGAGTAAACAAACAAAACAACAAAATTTTGCTTTATAAAAATAAATATGTTTACAAATAATAGTAAATTTTGTTTACAAATAAAAATAAGAGTAGTAAAAGCGTGATTAGCTTATTTACCAATACTGTGCCGCGTGCAGCTCAAGAGATTTAAAATTTCCAAAGCAAATCTTTAAACTTCGTGTCAATCTCAGGCCCGCAACCATGAAGCGCTCTAAAATCCAAAAAGGATAAATGGCGGCTTCACATTAGTGAATAAATTACCTTTCCATGTTATATGTGATGAAACTTGGAACATGAAGGGTAAGTAACGAGTAATCATCTACTTTGTATATCGTCAACAAGCCAGTGAGTACAGATTGCAAACAAATTTATACATACTGACATTACTTGTACCTATGCCTCAGTAATGGATTTGTGGAGGTTAGCTCAAACAAGCACAGAGTCATTGCCTTGTTGAATTTTGAAATATGCATAAATAGGTATGTGTCTATTCAAATATTAGTTTGCAACTTAATAATTTTATAACTCATATGCACCTAACAACAAAAACGGATTACAAATTATGCATTATGTAATGTATGTAATTTTTATTTATAATGATAAGCTATGTGTTGTTGGTGTGATATATAGAATCAAGTGTTACTGTCTGAATCTGCAATCTCAACTTTTGTTGATGCTGACCATTTCATGTGGCTCTCTCTTATTTCCTATTATAACGATTTTTGATTATTTATCAGATGGCAAAGAGCTGCAAGAGATCCTAGCAGTTTGATGACATATGCATCCGAAAACTTATACTGTGTGATATTTTTATTCCTACTAAATTTTAAGTAGCTTTAACTTAAAGTAACATAATGTGGGTTGGATATATTCTGCATAACATTGTCCAATATAGCTAGGATTAAGACCGGGCGTCACTATCGACACAACTCGTATATGTCTGTCATTCCATCCTTCCTTCGACATCCTTACATGCGACTAGCAATGCAAGCGCATACTATTGGCAATTATAGCCTAGACGTTCTTAGACATGCTGATGCAGTGGGTTAAATTATCAGCTTTAGGCCTAACACATGGTTCGTCGCTTAAGCACGGCTCGTCATACCTTGCTGCGACGAGTCGTATGCAGAGTTGTTGACAGTTGTATGTGCTCTGCACGCTCTTGTACTGTATGCAGCAATAAAGGCATACGTTACCATTCCGCGACGAGTAGTGTGTTGAGGGCCTAAGATTGACATGCGTTTATTCTTTTCTTACTATGAAGGTCTGTTTTCGTTCTCAAAACTAAATAGAAGATCAGCCTTAGTAACATTTACCTTTGCTTGGTTGTTTTTTATCAAAACCACTTGACTGACCGTACAGATATCCCAGCCAGTTACGAATTTTATTATACGTATAAATATTTATATAATATGCATTTAGTACGTTTAATTTATGTCCTCAGTTTTGCAATGGAATTTGAAAGGACATTAAAGCTATTATATTCAATGTCCATTAAAGTAAACAGGCCGTTTACTGACTGCGCTCTCATTGGTTATATTTTAGGCATGGGGCATTGGCAACACTGCGCTACGCCGATTCGGATCACTGCGCCGATGAGTTAACTAACTTCAAAATATGTTGGCGCAAAACGCAATTAAAATACCGACCTGACCCCCTAGCCAAGTGTAATTTGTCAATTCTCATACTAAAATGTTCGATTTTGACAAATGTCACGTGATTTATCCAACGTTCGTTACGCTACGAATTACACTTGGCTAGGGGGGGCTTGTCACTTTCATTCATTTTAACACTCACTCGCTTTGCAAACTGTCAATGAGTCAATGCAGTTTGCGTTGTTACAGCGGTAGGCGCTGAAGACTATACGCGTGGAGAGAACCTGCGCATATAGTGCGGTGTTATAGCGGTAGGCGCTGAAGACTATACGCGTGGAGAGAACCTGCGCAACGCAGCTCACGCGGTGCAGTTAATTCTGTTAGGCTGTGGCGCAATTTTGAGTTGATACAGTAATCTGCAACTTTTGTGCCTGCACTGAAAAGCCGGGCTGAGATCACTCTGTGATCCCAGTAATGATCCCTGAGGCTGGGCCAAAATTTCAACATAACATTCTATATATGTAATGTTGTGTTTGTTGTACTTTTGCACTATGTATGTGAAGTTGAATTTTTTGTACAATAAAGATACTAAATATATATCTACAATAACAATAACCTAAGAACTTACACGCAACATTACCCCTATCAAATACAAGACAGACAGACATTGACAATATACTCGTAAAATGATAAAATGAACTATAGATTATCAATGGTGGGAAGTATGAAAATCTCACGTTATTATAAAATTGATTTATTAACGTGCATATCTCAATGACATTGCACGAACGTCGATACGTCTAAGTTTTTTCTCTATATGTTTAGCAGTGAAAGGAGTTCACTTTTATCTCTCTTTGTGAGTTCCACCGATTGTGTAATGGATTGTGTTAGGAGTAGAGATGGGCAAACTGCCAGGCATTTACAATAAGTGCCCCAATAAGTACCTGTAAATGCCCAATAAATACCTAGTTTTGGGCATAAATAGGGAATTAATAAATACTTTTTGGACTTTTTCGTAATTGCCCGGCTTTTTGCCCATCTCTAGTTCGGAGGAGTTTTTGTATATGATGCCTAAAGCCTTCTTTTATAACGGCACCTCTCGCCATCATTGACAGGAAATTCATCCTCACATATTCGAGCCAAAATAGTCGCGAACTGTGTTATTATATCATCATTACATTACATTTCATCATTATTTATCTATCATATATTTATCATCATTATTTACATTATTATATTTATTATTTATTATTATTTATCTATCATATATTTATCATCATCGAATATAAAGATTAACACCAGACTCTCCACAACCTGCTATCAGCGCATTCTAGGGTATTTTGGCCACATAGCTCGGAAGCAGCCAGATAGCCTAGATGAACTGGTTATTGTGGGCAAGGTGGATAGGAAAAGACCTCGAGGACGATCACCAATCCGCTGGTCTGATTCCATTAAACAGGTTATGGGCCTCACGGTAACTACGGCCTTCAGACAGGCTGAAGACAGGGTGGTGTGGAAACAGCTTGTCAAATCTTCTACCAAGGCATATCAGAACGGGCACGACCTTCAGCAATGAAGAATACAACGAAGAAGAGGAAGTGTTATTATAAGAGGTTTTGTTTTGTGATATATATATATATATGTATGTAAGACCTTAATTACAATTAATTAAATTACTATATTACAAACATTTTACATTAGGCAGATCGTATGCTTGGTTGGCATGCGAGTGGTAAAAAAAACAGAATGTCCATGCGAACGAACGATTATGTAAAGCCCTTTCGGAACATCTTGACATTTCCTCTGAAGCCAAATATTTACTTTTCTGCAATGAATGTAAATTGCGATGCGGTTTCGTGTGACAAACATGGACATCCGAAAGTGATGGTAAACATCAGAGATAAACATTATGTAAGGTTTTTGGCTTGTTGGCATTAGTATGTCACCAAGATGGCGAAAGGCTGTGAGAAAATTTGCCACTTCCGATAATTGTGTTTAATTAAGTATCGGAAAATATGTCGAATATTTCGAAAACAGACTTTTTGAAACTTAATTAGATTTAGTTTGGATTTTATTACATCTCATCATCATCATCATCAGGCCCATTTTAGTCTCCACTACAGGAGCACGACCCTCTCTCGTCCGTCCTAGACGGAAGGAGGATTTGGCCTACACTCCCCACGCTGGCCAAACGGGTGGGGAGACCTGATCGATATTTGATAATGTATTTGCCTTAGTCGCCTTGTACGACATCCACGGGAAGAAACGGAGTGATTCTATTCTAATCTGCCGGAAACCACATGGCCAATTATTATTACATCTGTTTATTTGAAATTTTTAATTACTAAAGACGAAAAGAGAAAAGCAACGGTCACACATGGAGTTTATTAGCATTATGGTTATCCAAGTATCCACTAATAACCATTGGACTGTTATAATAAAATAATATCGTCATCGCTAACTCGTATTCCCCCCCCCCCCCCCCTGCTGGGATACGGGCCTCCCTTTATTCGAAGAGGTTTAGAGCATACTCAACCACGCTGCACAACTGCGGGTTGGCGGAGGCCAGTGTTTTCAAGCCATCTATAGGCATAATATATTACAATAATATTAGACTTCCTTTATGTTATGTGATTCGTTACATTACCGTCTGCAATTTTTGATACATTTGATAAACATAGGTTTATTTTCTATTTCTTTTGTTATCAGTAGCCTCATTTACTTACTATTTAATCAGGTACAAATTACTTATAATAAATGTTAAATATGTTCAATAAAGGCACTACAAACAATTTGATAACATTTTTTTTAAATGCATGCATAACTATATTATACGTAATTTCCTTATTTTAATTTCCATAGAATGGCTGTATTTTCATACGAGGATTGTAGTAAGAAATAAAAATCCATCATCCTCCAAATCAAAATTAATTTAAAAGATATTATGCCGCAAATAGAGCTAAAGTAAACTTAATGTTGCCAGAATATTATAAATATTTTTAAAATGTAAAAAATCACCTCCCCCGCCTAGGTGTGATTCAGGGTCCGATCTACTTTCACCCTAGCCATTAGCCATCTACCACCCAAGTTGGCAGATTGAGAATTTTATGTACAGTATTTACTAACGGAATTATCGAAACTTAAATTTAGTTTGATACCATTATTAACCCTCAACCACTGACGTACGTATATGTTACGTCACCCAAATGGCTTTCCATTCATAACTTTAGTTTACGCGGGAATTTCTGCACGTCCTTTTTGGTAGTTTCTTAGTCGAAAGTAACGCGCGTGTGGAGGTGGGAAGCTGACCCTAACCATGTTCCTAAGCAGGCTAGTTTGACTACTTTGTAATCGAAAGGTCGTGGGTTCAAATCCCACCTATGCGAAGGAGGTAATTTTTTCAATTTCTAAAATATTTATAAAACTGTTCACCACAGATGGTCAAAACGACGAGCATATAATAACTTGCCGACTAAATTTTACCAACATGTAAAGTGTTAATTTTCCCGCTCTATGTTTCCCACATTAGTCCATTCTGGACCGTCAGACAAACCTATATATAATTGTGGCTTACGCCACATTCTTTTACAAATAATAGTGGCATTGAGACCCGTGACAAATTGACACAAGTTTATTTGTATATTAATTCGTCATCATAGCCCGTCTCGGAAACATGAACATTCCAGAGCAAAGTTAACATCGCAAAATGATAATGTCTTTTGTTTGTAAAAACTGCGCGTAATTATTTTTTTCACTTGACAATAAAATAATAAAGTGGATTGTGTACATCTGTATATTATACGATCGGGCCGCACCGGTTTATTTAAAGATGGAATGTTTTCGTATCGAATATCGGAATTCGGTTTAAGTTAGTATTGAAGGCAATAGGCTATTTTCCAATGTTTAAAAATTATAAATTATTTAACAATATCGTAAAATACACAAAACTATAAAGATCTGCAAACTTTCATTCTAATATCCTCAGTCAGACTTTATTTAGCGTCGATCAAAGTTTGGCGGGAAAGTCCATTTTAAAAGTATGAAATGATTAAAAAATAATATTTCCATTGGAGAAGCAATAAAAAATGCTATAACTTTTATTATGATACTAATCACATAAACGTAATATTTAACATAGCTGTCGGTCAAATTTCTGATTTGATGCATACAAAATACAAACCTGTGACGTCATAATTCGGTAGTCTTTTGTATGGAGCGTTTTGGGGCAGTCTAAAAATTGTGATTTTCAAATTAACATTTCTGAAAGATTTTTGTGCTATCGTATATAAATATAAGTAATTCTTTCACCTATGGTTATATTATGGAGACGTCCCTACATATCAAACCGAAAAAAATGTTAGTCAAATAGCCTATTAGATATAACATCAGTCATCTAGTACCCAAAGTCGAAGTTTTGTTTAGTTTGGGACTAGATGGCAATAAGTCATTTGTCCAAGAAAATTAAAAAAAAATCTTCTCTCAGTCGGTGCAGCCCTTGAATATTATTAGCTACTGGTGATTTACACTGAAGTTTGGTTTTAGAAATAAACATCGGACGCGCAGCATGCGCCACCATAGCGAAATTTATTTATTTTGGCCACTTTCCCGAATTGATATCGGAAAACCAAGGTCACTTTACATTACTACTTTTTGATGCTCTACACGAAATTTTGAGTTACAAGACGGACAGACAGAACGACCGGACGATTTTATAAACTCAATAAATTTCGCTGAAAATGGTATAAGTCTTCTTCACAATAAGATTCACTTTCTTACCTTAATTTATATTTACCCAAATAGATTGAGACAAAATTTACTGATTGCACAATTCATTAATATTTTGGACAAATTATACTATCAACTAATTCAAAACTAAACTAAGATTGTGTACTTAAATACTTACTTTTAGGACGTCCTTATGATACATAGAAAACACCCAGACCAAGACTAATAGACTTGTTTTTTCATAGATGAAAACTTTTAAGGATCTATAGGATATATATATCGACGTCAACCCTTATCCATCCCATTGCGTGTATTCGATGCTCCCCTCAACCAATGGGTATAGAGCATACTCCATCTCGCTGCTCAACTGTGGGTTGGCGGAGGACCTGTATATAAAAACGCGTAATTTTACGGAGTATACATAAATAGATCGGATCGGATTTGGTAGATCCTCCGCTAAAATAAATTTAATTTAGTTAAATTAAATTAAATTTAGGAATTCCAATTAATTAAGTTAAATTAAGTTGATATTGAATTAAATTAAATTAAGTCCGCCTGTGTACAATTTTGTGCAAGAAGTAAGTAAATACATAAATAAAAATAAAATACAGGCGTGATTGCGTGTATGTTTGAAAAAAATGAATGAACAGCACTAAATGAATCGAATGCAATGTGACGTAGTCGGATTAATAAGAATTAAACAATCCGATCCGTTCCACTTATACCTTTAAATAAAATCGGGACCTTATTTAACTATCATTAACATGTCGGTCAGTTGCCGCGTGTTCGTCCGGAATCCGCTAAGGGCATCATAAACACCTCTTAACATGTCGCCAAGAGAAGCTATTTCCATTTTTATGTGCGTTTAAATTGTACTTACAGCTGTACTAATAAAAAAGGTTAATTAACGCTATAGTTTGCTGTTAATCGCTTTGTTAAGACTTTTTTTTTAATAAAGTAAAGTATATAGATGTCTAAATTAATGATATAGGTAATGTTTGAAGTTTACTGCCTCTTTTAGATAAATTACTTTTAGAGATTTTCCGGGGCAACTCAACTGGGAAAGAGAAAGTATTTAAAGCACAAAAAAAATGTATATGGGCAATATTTAGATTTAATTCCATAGAATCATGTGCACCATATTTCAAACGATTAAAAATTATTTCTTTTCCTGCAATGTACATATACGAGTTAACAGTTTTTACATATCAAATTTACATAAATTTGATTTTATAAGTTCCCAACGGAATAAAGATAAAATCCGGCACACGTCACACAACACAGCTATGTTTGGTGGGAGCGTCATTGGAATGGCTCCTAAATTGTATAATAAACTACCAAAATCAAAGAATTGACTTTAAACGAATTTAAAAAGAAATTGACATTGTTTTGGATACATAAATGTTATTATTAAAAAAATATTTTTTCAATGACATTATATGATTATGATAATTATCATTATTTAATAATATTATGATTATTTAATAATATTTTTTATGTAATTAGATTCTAAGGTATATTTTGTGATTTGTGTAATTTGCATGTCTCAACGTAAACAAAATGTATATGGAAAAATAATATCTGTATGTCACCTTATTTACCTACATTTTGCGCAAATAAATTGGTTGACTGATTGATTGATTGAGTTTTGATTCAAATTTAAATACGATAATTGCCCCTCAGGAATCGAACCGGCTACAAGTCTAAAAATCAACATCCTGTGCTCTGTACTTTTATGATATCAATCATAAGGATATGGCGTGATTGAGTTACAAACATACATCCATCCTAACTCTCGCATTTATAGTGATATCACAGTATAAGTAATAGTACTAACGTAGTGATTTGATTATTACCATTTACATAAACATTCATAGGTATTTTTACCCCGTTTAAAATCTAGCATTTTCTTGAAGAGCGCAAAGCGCACCTCCTCGCATTCTCATTTTTTTATTACATTGTAAATATTAGCTCGGTATCATTTCTTGACGAGTTCTCGGGTGCACTTGGGTGTTATAAGCGCGTGACATTTCTTTGAAGCGCCGCACGCCGCCCCTAGAGCCCGGTCATTACTTGGCAAAGAGTAAAAAAATATACAGAAGGTTTACCAAATTACGATATAGGATATAGGAGAGGTAGCGCATAGCGTATTTTTTAAGCTGCCCGACTGGGAATGTATCTCCACCTCACAGAATACCGCAGCCAAATAACAATTCCTTTGAGGGTTGTTGTGGTCCTGCGAAAGAAAGGAAGGAGTTTAGGCTGGCAACGGATCGGTGACCCCTTGGTGTTGCTGATCTCCATAGGTGGTGGTGATTGCTTTATATCAGGTAAACCATGCTCGTTTGCCCCCCCTCACTTGTATAAAATACGAGTATGTATTGATTTGAAAAGTCCAAATGTATATCAATCTAAAGGTAATATTTGGCTCATTGCACCTACTATTCTATTTAATTCAGTTAAGACAACAATCTTAGTAAACATCATCATCAGCCTACATCTATCCACTGCTAGATATAGGCCTTCCCTAAAAATCCCTAAGACTCCGTTCTTGAGAGCACCCATGTCGTACTTATTTGAGAATACTGCTGAAGGAAGTTGATTCCACAATTTCACAGTTCGTGCTAGAAAATGTCTTAAAAGAGCGTACTGTGGTAGAACGCCAATTATCAAGATGATACGGATGGAATTTGATTTATGGCGAGATGTACGATTGTGGGACTCAGCGTCAGGTATCAAGTCAGGTTTTGAAACAAGACCAGTTAGATCCGTCATGCATAGAATACGAATCTGGGGCCCAACCGCCGAAGCTGAAGCCGAATACCATCAGATTTTTTTAATGCGAAATTAAAACTAATGCTTAGATTGTTAGTAATTATATTCAGCTCGGCTGATAGATACCCTACAGTTCTATCTACTATGCTGAAGATGTTGTCAATAACTTTAAACTAAGACTAATTTATGGAATCAAAAAATCCGGTGGTAATCTGGCTAACTGAAAATCAGTGCCGGGTCTGCTACAGATTTCGGTTTATACTGAGTTGGGACCATTTTGCGACATTGCTCAGTACTATAAATTTACATTATGTAAAATTAAGTCTGTATAATTTGTTTGTATAGTGCTGTGTAATGTGCAAATAAATGTATTTTCTTTCTTTCTTTCTATGTATTTTCTTAATCGGCTTCAGTTTCGGCGGTAGGGTCCCGGGTTGCGGCACCAGAAGACCTTCTGTAAGATTTTCTATGACTCTGAGCTCGGAGCTATATTGGCCGGGAATACTAATTAAAGAACGATGTTTAAGGTAATCGTGAAGCGTGCGTTCAACGTAAACTGTATATTTACTTATTTTGCATGCAAATAGCCGCCATCCATAGGCATGTCGTAATTTCATGCATCATTGACGCAGTTGTTAATTGTCTATTAATATGTATATCTATGTGTTAAATAAACATTGACTGGATTTATTGTGTTTTGGTTTACTTTCTCTTCTTATGACGAACCCGGTGGTCGAATGGCTAGCAATGGTCACTATGACTCCGAGGTCGCGGGTTCGATCCCCGTACAAGACAAATATTTGTGTGCATGAACATGTATTTTTGTCTTAGTCTGGGTGTTTTTATGTTTGTTAATGTAAATATTTACAAAAAAAAATATGTATAATAGTACCCATAGCACAAGCTTTGCTTAGTTTGGGACTAGATGGCAGTGAGTAATTATTCTCAGGACAAATTATATATTTATTTATATTAATAAGCACGTGCCAAATAAGAATACTTCTAATCCCGCTAGCCTATATAGAAACATTAGTTTGTTTAGGTATCGACTGCCATTTGCAATTAATACTTACTAAATTTTTCGAAAAAGGAAAAATATTTGTGAAGAAACATTCGGAGCTGTTTAGGAAAGCAAACGAATATAAAAAATATTTGTCCAGGGATCCATCGAAACTATTTATACCGTTTGCAAGGACAACACTTTACCAAAAAAACTGTCATTTTATGGTGATTAAATTGTTTAACAAGATTCCCAGATCAATTCGTGAACTGCCACTAAATCGATTCAAAATAAACTTAAATAAATGGCTTTTGGATAAATGTTTCTACACTGTGCAGGATTTTTTAAATAATAAACATT
Source organism: Hypsopygia costalis (assembly GCA_937001555.2). Taxonomy (NCBI): domain Eukaryota; kingdom Metazoa; phylum Arthropoda; class Insecta; order Lepidoptera; family Pyralidae; genus Hypsopygia; species Hypsopygia costalis. Next base: position 1,856,885 of record OW443325.2, read on the forward strand.
ACTAATAACTAGGAATCAATTCACCTAATTAAAATTTATATTGTATGTCAGAAAAAGTTTGGACGTGAATATTTAGTGGCAATTTATTACTTCTAAATTAAAGTTTAAATTTTTAATCAATTACATTTTATTTACATTTATAATTAAGTTTAATCTACTTCCAATGACATTTGAATGCAATTGTACAATAATTTAATTAATAGACTGGTGATGTAATAGGTAGGGGAAAAAGTCTTTTCGCATTATAGTATGTATGAACTTGTAATAAAATCTCTTTGGTTATACCATTTGTATCTGGCAGGTTTTGATATCTTTAAAAAGTTCAAATTTTAAAAAAGATAATTCCAAATTCAAATTAGGTAAATGTGTGATTTTCATTTGTTTTTTTTTACTGTCAAGATGAGTGAATCTAATGAAGAAATTCGATTCATTTTAAAATTTTACTACAAAAAAGGTAACAATGCAACGCAAGCTGCGAAAAAAATTTGTGACGTTTATGGACCTAGTGCAGTGTCTGTGAGAGTAGCACAAATTTGGTTTAAGCGTTTTCAATCAGGCAATTTTGATGTGAAAGATGCACGTCGCTCTGGTCGCCCTGTTACGGATAAAATTGATGCCATTTTTGAAAAAATGGAGCAAGATCGGCATATCAGTAGTTATGACGTAGCTGAAGAATTAGGAATTGACCACAAAACAATTTTGGCGCATTTGAAAAAAGCTGGGTACACTAAAAAGCTCGATATTTGGGTGCCTCACGATCTCACTGAAAGAAACCTAATGAACCGTGTACTCATTTGCGATTCTTTACTAAGACGTAATGAAAGCGAACCGTTTTTGAAGAAGCTTATAACTGGTGATGAAAAGTGGATCACGTACGACAAGAACGTGCGAAAAAGGTCGTGGTCAAAGGCCGGTCAGGCTTCACAGACTCTGGCAAAACCCGGGTTAACCCGCAACAAGGTGATGCTGTGTGTATGGTGGGATTGGAAGGACATTATTCATTATGAGCTGTTACCGCCAGGCAGGAGTATCAATTCTGAACTCTACTGTGAACAACTGATGAGATTAAAGCAAAAAGTTGAGAGAAAGCGGCCGGAATTAATTAACAGAAGGGGTGTGATTTTTCATCATGATAACGCTAGACCTCACACATCTTTAGCCAGCTCAGCAAAAATTAAGAGAGTTTGACTGGGAGGTGTTAATGCATCCGCCGTATAGTCCTGACCTTGCACCTTCTGATTTCCACCTGTTTTGGTCTCTTTAGAATTCTTTAGGCAATGTCAGGTTAACATCACGAGAAGACTGCCAAAACCACTTGTCTTGGTTTTTTAAACAGAAGTCCCAAAATTTCTATAGTAATGGGATCATGTCTGTACCTACAAGATGGCAAAAAGTTATCGAACAAAATGGCACCTACATACTTTAGTTAAATGTAAATAAACTTTATTAAAAAATGTTTTGAATTTTCATATAAAATACGAAAAGACTTTTTCCCCAACCTAATATGATTACTGACAAATTTAATGTTAAATTATCAATTTTAAATGTATTGAGACAAATATTTAATTAGATTAAAATTAAATTCAATTTGCATGCTATTATAAAATGGCTAAATAGGCTGGTGATGTATTTTACAATAACATCTGTTTAAATGTTACCCTGTTTATTGCAAATAAATTATTTTGTATTTGTATTTGTATCTTCAGGAAAATAGATATTTTTTATACAAGAGTGCAAATTTGCTTTTTAACCGCGTGCTCAATTTCGAGCAGGCGAAGGATTCTAAAATTGAATCACAAGCGCAGCGAGTGATTAAAAAATTAGAATTCTGAGCGTTAGCGAGGGAATTAAAAGAGCACGAGGTGAAAAATATTTGCACTCGAGTGCAACACTTAACTTTTCATCCCACCTCAGACTAAATGCAAAAAAATCATTTACAATCACAAGATTGTTGAGAGAGAAAGCTCATTTGCGCATTATTAATAGTTTCAGTCAATTCAGTTGACAATTTTTTATTTAATTTTTATTTTTCACTTGTTTTCAAGTTTCTTGTTTTTACCTTAAGGTTTTAACAATATAACGTGAAAAGAAAATTGCGCGCGCAAAGCAAATTAGAAAAAAGTACACCAAGGAAGTTCCGAGTCTGAGATTTTAACAAATTAAAAAAAGTTGTATAATAAATTCGGCACCATGGAGGTAGAAGTAAATAGGTTTAATGATGTTTTGAATTCACAAACTTAGTGCATACGATGTTCTAAATTCAAATTTACTTTATCCTCTAGCGAATAAAAACGACTTTTGCACTCAGATATTGAAGAGCAAAAATACTCTTTCCGAGATGGAGGGATAAAAAATATATTTTATATTTCGCATCTCTCATAATTTCAAATGACTAAAAAAATATATCACCAAGAGCATTGTAAATTATTTTAAATGAAATTTAATTCATTAAAAATAGTAACCAGGTAGACCGTCACTATAGATTACAATTAGACATGGGCAAAATGCCGAGTATTTACGTTAAATTGCTAATAAGTACGTAAAATGCCAAATAAATTCCTAACTTGGACATAATTTTTGGAAATATGGAAAGGAAAGTTATATGTTCTTATTGGGAATGTTCTATAATTTTATAGATAAAGGACTACCGGTCACACGCTGGCACTCCCTCTACTAACGCAACATATCACGTCTACACTTAATCGCAAAAACACAACAATCCTTAAAAGCTTTATTATTTGACTGCAGTTTTATGTGACATGGAGATACTTCCCCAGTCGTGCACATGCCCCAGGGTATTGATACCTCCAAGGAACACTACGCCAACTAAAATTTCGATAGTTTTCTTTTTTTATCTTAATCGATTCATTACTTCAGTAACATTATGCTACCATATTAAAAAAATTAAAGCTAAACTATGTAGTTTCTCTTACGCATAAAGAGAACTAAGTCAAGCTACAGACGTTAATACCGCCATATCAGCATACCACGCCTATGCCGCCTCATGGTTAACATACGGGATCATACTCTGGGGTAACAGTGTGGATGTGGGAGAACTCTTTACTGTCCAAAAAAGATGCATTAGAGTCCTCGCTAATATAAAAGCTCCCGACATCTATACACCTAACTTTCACAAACCTTATTTTGTTAAATATAAAATACTGTCCGTAACATCTCTATACATCCTAGAGATATGTAAATTTGTTAAAAAATATCCCGACTTCTTTACAAAAGCAGTCAATAGATCACGTAAAGTTAGAAAGCAGTTCAGACACAAGCTAATAAAACCAAAATCAAATCTTGCTATGCATCTTCTAGCCCTAATTCGATGGCCGTCGAAATATTTAATAGATTGCCAAATAAAATAAAAGATATTGACCAAGGAGCAAGCTTCATTAAAAAATTTAAGACCTTACTGGTAGCCAAATGTTCTTGATGAATTTTTAAATGATAAATTAGATGAAATATAATAAACCGTTCCGTACACTTCAGACTGTTGCCATACCCTTATAGGGTCATAATATGTAATAACTTAAAACTAACATATATTTTAAGATCGGCATGTACCTACATATTATATGCAATAAAGATATTGAGTATTGAGTATTGAATTTTATTTATAAAAGCCACACAGACACAACAAAATAGATAAATACAAACCGCTAAGTAAATGTATAACTCATAGTAGCGGTGTGTATCTGGATGTGTATGTTTTGAGTTGGCGTAGTGTTCATTGGAGGTATGGATATATATGCCCTATGTCTGTTTCGCCAGAGCCTTTATTGTTAATTGGTAGTGCGTCACCACGTGCAGATTACGAGCTCTACTCAGTTCTGAGTAGAGCTCTCTACTCAGTTCTGAGTAGAGCTCTTGATCACATGGTGAAAGTTTCGAGCGAAAGTTCAGAATTTTCAGATGCGGATTTTCCGCGTGTTTGTGATTGGACCCGTGAATGTGGTATTTTCATACCTTAAGGCCTATTGTCTAAATAACGCAATAAACATGAAGCATTGACATTTATTTCTATAGAAGACACTAAAAAATGTATCTATTTAAAAAAAAAAACTTTCAGCTGTTCGGATTTTCCTTGTAGGCTCTTGTGTTTGACACAAGAACCACCTTGGCACTTTGATTCATAAAAATGTCTTACATTGTTTATTTTACTTTCCTTTTTTGTGCAGTGTTTCTTAATGTTTATAGGCTTCTGCTTGAGGGAGAAGTGAGCTACTTACACCCCTTAATTCCCCATCCTTGATTTTTTTGCTAAGAATAGTAAAAATTAATATACCTCTCTATATCAGTCTGGGGTAAACAAATATTAGTCGAGGCAGTACAGATCTCAAATGCCCGTTCGTAAAGTAAATCTATACCCTTTTCCCGTATGCTGAATAACTATTATAATATTTTATTGTAAAAAAACCACTAAATAGAATTGATTGAGGTGTTAAAGTCTTAGCCTGTGGCTCACAAGTGGGCAATGAATCAACAATATCCCACGCGATTGCGATCGGCGGGCGTGGTCGACGTGACGGACAGCCGACTTACTCCATTTTAACTATTGTTTGCCACAGCATAATATATTATACAGTGTACTCATTTATATTTTTTATGAAAGTGGGCAGTATATATAAATATCTTAAATCAACTATCCAAATGATCACGTTAATGTTTGTCACAACACCCTGCAATTTATAAAATGGAAAATATGTGTAGCTGCTTGAATGGTGAATGAGTAAGTGTTGAAGAGAAAAAAGTACACACATATTTGTTGAAGTAAATCTTTACGCACTCTTGATTTGGGGAGTAAACTGCTGAATTCGTGACGAGAACGTTACGAAAAGTGTGTTCGGGCGAGGCGAAAGGAAGTTGAGTCGAAGTAGAAGTTTTACTTCAGTCGTGTGGTCTAAAGCACACTCGTTTTTAAAACTTACGTGAGATATCATAGTAAATGAATTACTTTATTGACTGGTAACTCCATAGTTAACTGTGCAACTGCGGCATATCCAGTTGGTATAACGCAACAGCCGGCCTTTCCCAGGGTAGCGTGCTATCTCCTCTGTTATTCACGTTCTTTATGAAAACCTTCACCTTGCAACTTCAAATGATCTACCATCATGTACATACAGATAATCTTTTCTAAGTAATAGATATTGACTTTGTACGCATATTCCCAAAGGTATTAGGAAGGACAAAGAATACTTTTTATAAAAAAGATAGTAAACGCCGGCAAAGCGGCGTGGAAGCTAGTATTAAATTAATATATGGTTAGCTGATATTACGTACTCTACGGGGCGCAGCTCAGCCGCATGCATGACCTTTGCCAGTAAAACAGGTGCTCTGCGTCTTACCGATAACAAAACGGATTCAGTATTAAAAGGTAAAGGTTGCTATAATCTCAATATTAATCTAAATGCGAAGTGCCGACATCTGTCGATATTTTTAAGCATATCGGGTGCGGTAAACAAGTATTATGACTCTCGATGAAAAGAGGTTATGTTATATATAGGTATGTGAAACACAAGAGTAAAAGGATTTTCGGCATTTACCAATATATATCTCACTGTTGGGGTACAGGTCTCTCCGCTATCGAAAGGGTAAAGAATAGAGTGCACACGCTGCTGAACTGGACGTTAAGAGCCATATTACATTTTGAATGTGATTTTTGCGTAAAATGGCCAATTTCGGCGTTCTTGATCTCGGAAACAAAAATACATTAACAATGTTGACTTATTGAATAGTATAGAATAGCTATTGGCATAGTACGTAGCGGCCTCGCTTTTTGTAAATTTTGCTTAACTTTTTAAATAAACCCAAAATTGCAGAGAAAGATTTTCATAAAATGCGCGCATTCACTATTTTGAGCTCCTGGATTGTACTACTGTTCCAAACAAATGAAATAAAAAAAATAGAATGTTATTTGTTATATAGTCGTATAGTACATAGCGGCCTCGGAATTTTGAAATATAATTGTTTTAATATAGAAAAAAACATTCTTTTAACCAAAAAAACTTCGAAAATCTCTTTAAGTAAACTGTTAATTTCTCGAATAAACGATAATATTAATGAGCAAAATTTATACGAGAATAATTGTTACTTCGTGATGAATAAACTTTGTAGCATGAATTTATTATCTTATTTCAATAAAAACGATAAATATAACTTCAAAATTACTACAAAAAACGATGCACCGGCGGCCTTCGCGGGTTCGTACTGCGCGAGAGCTCGTCAGCGTGCAAATGTTATAGGGCTCTTAAGCTGTCGGTCCCGACTATTGTCATTAGATGACAGACGTTAAGCCTATTCGGCGGCTTGAAAACATTGACCTCCGCCAACCCGCTGTTGAGCAGCGTGGTGAAGAATGCTCTGAACCCTTTCGATTGAGGGGAAACGCATATCCCGGCAATGAGATGAATAAGGGTTAACGATGAACCTCAGGCTAGCCGTCTGCTTTGGCACACGGCTAAAAAAATGAGTGCCCGTTGATGTCTTTTACAACAATGCCCATGTCCTTGATACTGTTATATCATATATTGTTAAAAAGACATCAACGTGCTCCTACCTCTCACGATTAGATAAACATTCATTCTTCATTCATGTATTAAGCGAGTGAGAGAGCGAGAGATCTGTGGCGTGACGACGAGGAAAAAATTACTACTCGTCACACTGAGGTGACGACTTGGTGTGATGGTGTGACGAGTGCCTGATCTCTGTTTTTTTTTAGCAATTTGGGACTCTGTATACTCATACAGAGACCCAATTGCTAAGAGATACAGATCCTCGTACTCACGGTGAGCCTGATGGCTTCGGTTTGCGTGACAGTCTAATCGATAAAGCAACTTAAGCAATTTTGACCATCTGTGCATAATAATATTAACTAGTGGTCGCCCACTGGTCGAAATTCGACCAAATAGTAGGTCATAAATAGTAGGACGAGCTTGGTGGCGTAGCGGTCAATGACGCGGCTTCCACACCAACGCTCGTGGGTTCGATTCCCACATAGGACAAACATTTATGTGCATGAACATGTCTGTTTGTCTTAGTCTGGGTGTTTTCTATGTATCATAAGTATGTATTTACAAATAAAATGTATATACGTATGTTTATCAGTTGTCTAGTACCCATAATACAAGCTTCGCTTACTTTGGGGCTAGATCGCGCTGTGTAATTTGTCTGACAATTTTTTTTTTTTTTTAAATATGCGCGTGTGTCAAATACATGGTAGTGTGTGTAATGGTTTTTTTTATTAGTTTAATGTATTTTTTATGCGTAATAAAAAAAATATAACCATTCTACATTCCTTCTCTATATAAACTCAGGGTTTGATTAACTCTTAGGCTAATTAGGCTGAAGCCTAGGGCGCGAGGATCGGAGGGGGCGCGCTGAAATCGTCTCTTCGCATGCACTATTAATCTAGCATCATTGCAACTACCAATTCAACTAGACCGAGACAAGACACTAAATGCGCTGTGAACTGAAAAAGCTTGGGCGCCCCTGAATTTGACAACAATTTTTAAAAAGCGCGCGTAAAATAAACACTTGTGACTCGAATCAGCCGGTGGTCTCGTCCTCATAATTAGCCTAGGGCGGACAGAACTCTTGATCAGAAGTGACTCAGACTCTTTGTCAGCGCAATTTACGTAAAAAAGGGTACAAAGCTTTTGTTTCACTTATTAATATAATAATAATAGAAGCCTGTCTGTGGATGGGTTTCTTTATATGCTCGTCCGTACTTCAGAGGTTACTTTAAGGTATAGATCCTGCCTATAATCACCAGATGACAATCGTTTAGCCAAATCAGTGGTCTTTTGTGTGACTTGTAAACACTGGACTCTCCAACTCTCAGTTGAGCAGCGTGATGGAGTACTCTCTAACCTCTTAATTTGAGTAGATACCCGTATCCAGCGTGGGATTTATATAGATTGCCGATGTATATGTATACATATTGTCACGCAATAGCTAGTGTACCTATTTATTATAAGACTATAAATGTATATTTATCAATTATATGTAGGATTCCACTACTAAAGATGCCTTCTGGTAACTTAACTCACTCACAGTTTCATAACATTGCACATTCCACACCTCTAATTTATTACCAATTGAGAAATTACAGTTTGGTAAGACTTGGGCGAAAGTGACATTTAAAATTAATAGGTAAAGGTTTTATTCTGTTTGGGTGAATTTGTCTCGATAAAACCTCACCAACACATTAACGGGCTATCGTAGTGAAGGGACTCGCGAATGGTCGATGCTTTTCTGAAATGGATATACGAGTATCAGTTAGAATGTGAGTTAACTGCAGGACGTTGCGCAATTCGAGCAAAGTCTAAGCCTGATTTGTGGGTTTGGGGACGCCCGATGCTGGGTGCGCCGCGCCGCCGTTGGCACTCGCGCCACGAATTGAGGGCTACTACTGTTTGCTATATGCTTAGAAAGTACACAATATACCGTAATTTTATGTTAAATAGTGATTGATTTGGGTGTCCTTTTGCATAAATCAAATTGACAGGCAGTCTGTTCTTAGTAGTGGCGAAATCACGCAAAATAGTTAAGATCAAATTCATTAAAATAACAAAAATAAAAAAATAGGTTTAAATAATATAATAACAAAATTGTTCATTAATTTATCTACATATATAAATCAGTAAAATAAGATTTTCACTTGAAATAGCGAAACATAAATGACAATGATGGTCTTCTTTAATCAAGACATACGTATTTCCAAAATATACACATAAACAAAAAGAAATCAACTAATCTGGTTCGGATATGATTGAACTTCAAATAAACATAGTGACCAGCGATTAGAACTCTGCGTTATGTTATTATTTTACACGAACCAAGGTATTAAACGATATTACCGAAATGGTAATAAACCACCATTGACCATACTGTGAGAAAATTCTCTCCGCGAAGGGAACAAGTGCGCGTGAGTCGACCGACCTTGCGCGCCCACCACTCTCTGCCATACCGCACCATAATCTTAAATCGCTGTTAAATATTCAAACAGCATCTATAAAGATCATAGTGATTACTGATCGTGCTTCGACAGGCTTTTAGTATATTTATTATTTTTAAGACAACCAAAAGCATTACACACAATTTGTATTTAACATTTATGTTCAAATAAAGTCAACTACATTTCTTTGCAAAATAACAGTTTGCGTAATATACATTAGTCACCTACAAAATGTATTATTATACATTTTGTAAGTGACTAATTGGTAAAATCATATAGCATATTTGCTGTATGATTTTAGCAGTCCATATAACTATATAAATAATATTGCAGGTTTTTTTTTTGTCCTTACAAATTTACAAAACCACAAATCCGATTTTGAAGGGATTTGAACTGGAGTTTACAGGGCTACATACACTACAGTTTATACCGTAAGTGTTTAGAATACAATTCATGCCTAAATATGAAAATAAATATATTCCAATTGAAAAAAATTAGATGTTTGACCTTGTGGACGAAATCGTAAAAAGACCATAAATTACTATATAACGACTGATACAACGCCGGCATGATTCATTCGCATTCTGTGGTTTTTAGTTTGCAGATAGGATAAAATTGACAAATAGTCCGACAATAAAGATTATTATTATTATATTAATAACACTAAATCGACTTTACTCTTGGGTGCTCAGTATACATGTCGCGTTATCGTAGCGTACGCCTTTTGTTACGCCACTTGAGCCGTGTGATGATGAGTTGATGACTGAAGTGGCGCTAGCTTTGAATTAATCGTGCGTTTGTTAATAGTAAGATACTGCGTACAATAATCATATTTAAGCAAATAGAAATACTTACCATGGTGATGTAAAGCATAGGCTAAAGGTTTAGTCAAACGCAAACCAGTTAATAAGGTTTACCTATTTTACATTATTTTGACTATTAGGTCGTAGATTAAGTAATAGTGTTTAGATCTAGTTGTTAGAACATATAGACGATTAAATAAATGTAAAAAAAATAACATTTATATTAGAAATATTAACATAAATTAAAATAATAAAAAATCTTACATAAAAAAAGTGTGTAGAGGACCTTTGATATATTTCTTTTTGGGGTGTAAGTGGTTTATTAACATCTTTGAACCAAAGCCAACTTCACCTGCACGTGGTGCACCCTGCTGACTGACGAACGAAGCTCTGGCGAAAAGAGAGGTAGGGAGCGTAATTGTAAGCTACCCGACTGGGGAATGTACCTCCACCTCACAGAATACCGCAGCTAAATAACAATTCCCTTGAGGGTTGTTGTGTTCCTGCGAGTGAGTGAAGTCACCAGAAAAGAAGGAGATGCTGTGTTGGCAGCGGGGGTGGCGGCGCGCATGTGATATATTATGTTGCGAGCGTTAATACGGTTACGGTAACCGCTTCACATCAGGCGGGCCGTATGCTTGTCTGCCACCCGACGTAGTATAAAAAAAAAATTAAAAAAAATTGGCCGCCGCCAACCCTACAGGGTTGATAGACTAGCTCATTGATGTATTTTAGTGGGATACAAGTGACTCACCATTATCTTAAAAGCCAAATCCATTCTCATCTGCACCTGCACGTGGTGCACACTACCGACAAACGGAAGAGGCTCTGACAAAAGAGAGGTAGGGCATGTCGAATCTGATTCGGGAAATACCTCTACCTTACAGAAGATCGCAGTCAAATAACAAGATTGATCTGAGAAGGATTGTTGTATTCTTGCGAATGAGTGAGGTTACTAATTTAATCTAAGGAGATGCTGCAATACCAGCAGCAACTCCTTGTGGCAATTTCTGCTGTAAACATAATTTTTAAACAAAAAGGATTTTTTATGGTTCTAATGATACTCGTGGTCCGATTATTATGAAAACTCATGACAATCCGACCTCTAGTATTAATTGAACCATAAATACTTTTTTCTCCCCTGTATTCAGAATAAGTAATTAGTTTCTAGCTCCTCCGTGGTTCATAGGGCACGATAAGCCGTCGGTCCCGGCTGTTGTCTTTAGATGGCAGTCGTCAAGCCAAGTCAGTGGCCTTTAGGCGGCTTGAAAGTACAGCCTTTCGCCAACTCGCAGTTGAACAGCGTGATGGAGCATGCTCTCTAAAAATGTGTCCCAGCAGTAAGATGAATGAGGGTTAACGACCACAACTAATGTAGGCTGTATGTACATTCCGACCACTCCATACAATCGCCGAATTGTCAATAATTTATTTACAAACAAATGACTTCGGTATCAATCGCGTATAGGCATATATATATAGGCATATGTGCGTGCCACGTCGACCCAGAAGGAAAGTAAGAGAGCATCAGATATGGACATCCGAATCATAGCATAGTACTAATGATAATATATGGACTATAAATAAGTACTATTATGTATTTATATTATGCTACGTGTCAAAAATCAAAAATTAAGGGCTTGTGACTAGTTGAAACAATAATTAAATATTGAATACTTCCTGTATTCATAGTTAGCAAATTAAAATAGTGCCATAGTTCATGTACAAATATTATTCAGTCTCTGCTCAGTGGCTATGTTTGTTGATACCCCAACAAAATACGCGTTAGTTGGGAGTGCCTAATAGTTCTGACCTGGTTTCGCCCCTTTCCCCGGTTCATTATACACAAATGACATAACCGGCCGCTCCTTTGTCGTATAACTTAGTGGTGGATAATCCCTGAAGATATTAGGATAATTACCCGTAAAATATTCTTATATTTACGTCAATCTCGATCGAAATCGAGGTTACTCGCGGCTTTGACCGCGTGGAATTAATAAAAAATAAAAAAGTGCACGGAACCTAATAATAACAATCTAATCTAAGAATTCTTATAAAAAAAGGAATAAATAACATTATCTGTCAGTGAAAATCCCATTAAAAATCGGCCCAGACATTTTACAGCTTAGCCATTCATTCGTCATTTTTAAACAGACAAACAAAAGTGTTATGTTTTTTTTTAATACAATAGAACAAATTTTATTGCTAACTGTGTACATATTCTAATGGTGATGTAAATATTTATGGTAGTTTCACAGTTAAACTCTATAGGGCAACTATATGTCATATGGTACTTAATTCTATGATTATCTTATACAAATCAAATAACATATTCGATAATGAATTCAAATTTCACAATAAATTACATAATAAATTCTTATTTAGTCAGTTGTTTAGTCAAAATATTCTTTTATAGGTATTATAAAAAACATTATTATGAAGCCAGGTTTTTAATTTATATTTGAATAATGGCCCATCTAAACATTTACATTTATTTATATTTTTTATGTTATAGTATCGTAGATATTTACCTACTTTAATAACAATACCAATAACATGTGTGCATTTTGACTTAGCGCGATTAATAAAGCGTTACCGTACTTAATGACGCGTCCATTGTTTTTAAAGTGCATAGTCGATAGATTGATTGATCGTAATTATTACATCGGCTGGGATCTACTTGTCTATGCGCACAAACTAAACTCGATCACAATCTCGCGATAATGTCACGGCCATGAAGGGACTAACAGGTGCCAGTGGTCAGCCAGTTCCTGTGTTTGTTTGACATAAATAAGTATTTTAAATCTAACTAAAGTAGAAGCAAGCGAGGTGCCTGATGGTAAGAAACCATACGATGGTTTGGTGCTTCATCGTAGCCTATGGACGCTCGCAATACAACGTCTTTCTTGTAGAATCCCATACTGTAGTCTCTAGGGAAAATCTTTCAGGTAGTAAACTACCACAATTTGAGAGTTCACGTACGAAAGCCTCTTTGAACTTGCGATGTATCACACAGCGCGCATGTATTTGTTAAATGAATAAATATCTTTAGAGAGTGTTTTCTTTTATTAAATCATATATTCAATTGCCTGTTACAATGTTTATTCACAAAGCTAGAAGACTAAAGGTTGGCTACGACGCTACGCAGCAACAGCAGACCGTCAGACGATGTCTTTGTCTTTACTGTCGTTTGCAAACGAGCATTTGGGTAACCATAAAAAGCAATCACCACCGCCCATGGAGATCAGCAACACCAAGAGGTCGCCGATCCGTTGCCAGCCTATACTCCTTCCTTTCTTTCTGGTGACCTCACTCAGTCGCAGGAACACAATAACCCTCAAGAGACTTGTTATTTGACTGTGGTAATCTGTGAGGTGGAAGAACTTCCCCAGTCGGGTAGCTTAAAAAATACGCTATGACCCTACCTCTCTTTTCGCCACAGCCTCGTTTGTCAGTAAGCAGGGTGTACCACGTGGGCTTTGGTTCAAAGATGTTGATGAACCACATACTCCCCACGACTATGACGATCGTAGTTAACGACACGAAGTTAACTACGTGTCGTAGAGCGACTAGGCTTGTACCCCATTTTTTTTTTCGATTTGTTATTTAAAGACGTCACAATAATATAACTAAAGGTGAAATAATTACTTCGATTGCATAAAAACTTCTCGAGATAATACATAATATGATAACTTGAATATCACAATTTTGGGCTATCCCGAAAACGCTCCATACAAAAGGCCACCACGTTATGACGTCACACCGTGCTATTTTATATGCATTAAATCAGAAATTTGTACGACAGCTATGTTAAATATTGCGTTTATGTAGCCAGTGCCGTAACAAAAGTTATAGTATTTTTTATTGTTTCTACAATGGTAATATTTTTTTTTATAATTTCATACCTTTAAAATGGACTTTCCCACAAAAACTTTGACCGAACATAAAGCACGTCGGACATAAGTTATTGAAATTTTAAGACCGCAGATCGTTCTAGTTTTATGTATTTTACGTTACTGATAGAGAGTTTTTATAATTTTGTAACATGGGCAACAAGCCCATTATACGACTTAACGTAGTGACACGTCGCTCGTCTACTGCTGCAGCTGCCTGCAGTCGGAAACAAACTTATACCGTGAGTAAGTGGGTTAGCATATGACTCACTAAATAATAAATAAAACAAAGTAACATAATGGAAAGCTAACAACAAAATAGACAAAAGCTAATCAATTGCGCAATATAATAATGCAACTCTGCGTGTAATGTGAAATGGAACCCGAACCGCCGACCAAGGTTACTAACATTTTTTTTTTGTTTGTTCCAGGTGGGTGTTCATTCAGACAAACAGACAATAGTATTGTGAGTGAGTAGTAACTACTATTATGTATATGGTATGGCGAAATAGTTCTGAACTTTGATCCCTATACATAATGACGAAAATGATGCCACGAAACATTGGTTACCCGACTGCAACGAAGTCAAAAAAGAGGGTACAATGTTTTGGTTGGTATGTCTTATGTATTTTTCGCAATCTGATTTTCTTCCCCAAACACTATTTATTATTCTATGCCTAAACTGCAAAGTCATCAAATTTTATCAAAGCTTTATTTATTTATTTAAAACTTTATTATTATTCGAAACGCTTGGCCCACGGGGTCCGAGTGCAAGGCTTCTATTTAGAGATTTAGCAAAGCGCTTGGTTGATACTTCCCGTGACCAGAGGACTGGCCTATATTTGGCACAACGTATAAGCATTGCCATTCAGCGTGGCAATGCTGCCAGCGTTCTGGGCACGATGCCTTTTGACAGTGATGCGGAGGAATTTTTTGACGCGGTTTAGTTATAAATTTTTTTTTTCTTTCTTTTTATTTACATAATAATATTTATTTTAAGATTAGTTTATTTTTAGTTAATTTAGTTTGTATTTTAAGATAAGTTTAGTTGTTATAATATAATTAAATATAATATATTATTTTTTTTGTCTAAAGAAAAAAAAATAGGGTAATAAAAAAAGAATTATGAAAATCGGTTCACAATTCGCAAAGATATTTAAAACTTTATTGACCACAGTAAAAGGGTACAAAAGGCGGACTTAATGCTATTGCATTCTCTACCAGTCAACCTTTGGGAGTGCAGAGCGACACGATTGCGGCTATTTCAAACAAATAACTTAATACTGTAAATTATAGCTTTCAGTTTGTTGTCAGTACATGTACTGTTTGCCCCCATTTGTTTAGACAGAGCATAGGTACAACGCGTAGTGTACGGCGTTTGTGGCGTTTCAATTGCCAATATCGCCTACTCATTCAGTCAGTGGCCTATTTGCTATAATTATTTACCACAAAGCTCAGAGCCATCTCGCGAATACTGAGCCGCAAATATTTGCTTTAATGGAATGTACTCCAGTGCCTATAATAGGTTGTATGACGTCACAAGTTCTCAACAAACCACGACGCTGACGCACTGGCGTAAGCACAGCTACAGAAGAGAAGGAGATGCTGCGATGGCAGTGGGGGTGGTGGCGCGTAAGCGATATTCTATGTTGCGAGTTAATATGGCTACGGTAACCGCTTTACATCAGGCGGGCTGTATGCTTGTCTGGCACCCGACGTAGTATAAAAAAACAAAAAAAACCGGACAAGTGCGAGTCGGACTCGCCCACCGAGGGTTCCGTAGGTACGTAGTATCATTATTAAATTTGATATCTTTCATTATAAATAAGAAATAATGCGTCGAAAAAATTAAATAAAATATATTTTGCAATGTGTACATCAAGCCCTATCATATGATACCACATTTGAACTAGTAGCTTCAATTTAAAATTTCGACCTCCTATAAAAATATAGACCCCCTATTTTTAAGATTTAATTACAAATGTATAGTTTTGAGATTTATTCCTGTACTTGTAGTCTATAACGATGTTACTTGCCAAATTTCATAGTTCTAGGTCAACGGGAAGTACCCTATAGGTTTTGATTCCCTTGAGTGTGTCGAAATATGCGTTTTTTGCTGAATAAACGGCCGTAACTTTTTTTTACGTAAACTTAGCAGTTTGATTTTTTTTTAGCTTCATGGGACCGTAGACCTGAGTATACAGTTCAAATTTCAGCTTGATACCTCCACGCATTCTCGACATAGAAATTCTTGACAGACAGACAGACAGACAGACAGACAGACAGACAGACAGACAGACGGACAACAAAGTGATCTTATAAGGGTTCCGTTTTTCCTTTTGAGGTTCGGAACCCTAAAAAATAGCATTTTATTGACTTCAGCTTTTATTACGAGCGTATGTCAAGCGTTGGATTAAAGTAGACACGCCATCTAGTCCTAACGTAATCCAAACTTGGACTACGGATACTAGATAACTGATAAATATACCTCAATCAATTATATTATATAAATACTATAGATATGGCATACCCATACTAAATTGGATCAGAAAATCGTTCCCGTCTCCCATCGTCTAGAAGATCGCTATCTATCCTTATCATCATGTGCATACATCTACATGTAGGTATATGTGTATTTGTATGCATGCGTATAATACAAATGTGTGTATGAAAACTAAATTATTAAATAGGTAATAATAATAGTAATAAGTCCGCAGGGCAGCTTGTGTGGCGAGCTGTTGTGTGAGTAGCGACACCACGGACCCGAGTCTCCAGAGAGTCGGTCAGGGCCTTCGTCTCCGACGTGTCTTCATCGGTCGGAGTGTAAACACAAGAAGGCCCGCAGGACTCTCAGCTCTGGCTTGCCTTCATTGGCCGTCCAGAGAGGAGCCGCTAGAGCTATATGCTCCAGGGGTGGAAGTGTTAAAGGGCATCACGCCGCGAGTAACTTCGGAGAAAGCGCAGCACACCTCTCGACACCCCTGAGTCACTCACACCGGTGTTGCCCCCGGCCGATTTCCTGGCATTTCGGAGGCCCATCTAGTGAGTGGCAAGCCACCGCCTGCCGCAAATAACTAGCAATAAAAGCAGTTATGGCAGGCGTCCGTCCCTCTTCTGTAATAGCCCGGTATTAAGTTCACCCAGATCTCATCTCCATAGCCCATTTATTTTCCATCACACTTCGCAATAGTCTCAACGCCTGCCGAGACCTGCTCATGGGTATATCGTTCCATTGATATATCCTGGAGCGGGTCACGGCGGGCGTACAACATTACATCAAACTTCTCAAAGGGGCCTCTACGTGTTGGATCTATATCCCCGCGTATGCCTATCAAATGACCGGGCTTGACCCGTGATTAAAAAGAGATAGTAATAAGGTACAATGGGAGAGACATGTCTTTTTAAAACCAAAGTCCCTAAACAAAATAAAGAAAAAAAGAAATCCATATGATTTTGGTGCTTTAATACATTTGCTATCTCTGTCCCTCGCTGAGTGGGGGATCTAGAAAACCTGGAGTTCTACAGACTAAGCTGAAGATGTTTGTCAATAACTAAAACTTAAGACCTAATTTTCTAATCAAAATATTCGATGGTAGTCGGCTTAAGCTTCGGCGATAGGAGCCCAGTTCGGATGGTTTATTGCTTGAACACCCAGCGTCCGAGAGTAAATCGAGCTTCAAAAGCACTTTGTATCCACCTCCAGTTCTAATTTTGAAGGCTATATTAAATTTAGTCGCTGGCAATTACTAAGCGTTTCGTGTCAGGCGTTTCCTACCGAGCCCGCGGCGGGGCGCGGTTGCCCAATTTCTTCAATGCCCAATCCACCATTCTAATGTTTAATAAAGAGACACAGGTTCTATACAAAGCAGTATGTAATTCATCCATAGACTTAGGATTCTTCCCTATGCAATGCATTACAATATTCTCGCTCGATTATCAACTCCTTTAGACAACTTAGACAAGAAAAAAACCTTTTTTGAAGAAATTTATTACTTTTTAAAGCTTTTTAAATTTTTTTTAAAAAATAGTATAAGAAGGAAAGGCTTGATGCGCCAAATACAGTAAGTTTACTTACTGTATTTGGCGCATCAAGCCTTTCCTTCTTATACCCATATCATAGGGGATAAAGTGGACGTCATTTTGTGGCGGACCCATATTTGATTTAAAATGGTGGCGTTTAGGTAATGGTACATTGTCACAGGAACCAAACTAGTGTGCCAAATTATACTAGGAAGTGGGTCAAATTTAACTGACAAGATTTGATTACAGACGCCGCGGTTCAACTAAATAAATGTTTTTAAATGTATCTTTGTTTTACCAAACTGATTAACGAATCTGGCTGCATTGAAGTCAACGCATTCACAACATTGTTTGATCCTAAAACATCTACTTAAATTAATTTAGTTCTATTTAAAAGCTTTTATATAACAGAAAACATATATGTATATACATGTAGACGAGGCCGGTGGTCGAATGATTAGCAATGATTACTTGATGCAGAGGTCGCGAGTTCGATCATTTCGATACCTCCAATGAACACTACGCCAACTCAAAACATACACATCCAGATACACACCGCTAATATGAGTTATACATTTACTTAGCGGTTTGTATTTGGCGATTTTGTTGTGTCTGTGTGTCTTTTATAAATAGAATTCAGATAGCATAATGTTACTGAAGTAATGAATCG
Organism: Hypsopygia costalis; assembly: GCA_937001555.2. Classification (NCBI taxonomy): domain Eukaryota; kingdom Metazoa; phylum Arthropoda; class Insecta; order Lepidoptera; family Pyralidae; genus Hypsopygia; species Hypsopygia costalis. Next base: position 1,875,230 of record OW443325.2, read on the forward strand.
ATTTAGATAAAAAAAGAAAACTATCGAAATTTTAGTTGGCGTAGTGTTCCTTGGATGTATCGATTTGTGTGCATGAACATGTCTGTTTGTCTTGGTCTGGGTGTTTTCTGTAACAAAAAAGAAATAAGTACATTTATCGGTTGCTTAGTACGCATAGTACAAGCTTTACGCTTTATTTGGGACTAGATGGCGGAGCGTAAATTGTCCAACAAATATTTATTTATTTACATAGTTGGATCTCTTTGGATAAGACACAGTAATTATTCAAATAAACAATACGAACAATTCAATTATAAAACTAAAGTACCTAAAATTAAATAATACTAAAATAAAACTAACCTAAAACTAAAATAAATGTAAAAAGTTTGGCCCATGTGGCATCGTTCTCAAGATGCTAGCAGCATTACCTCGCTGGATGGCTAAACTGATCCTTTGGGCGAGGAATGTGCCAGATCTTGGGTCACCAGTTACGTCGACCAATCTTTTTCCTAATTCTTTTACAAAACTTTTTGTACTGGATCTCTTTTAATTTTCTGTTCGGGTATACACTCGTATATTATTATCGTCTGTGACTCGGATAATATCTCACACAAATATCGTTTCTGTTCCTGGTTTAAATTGTTACTTCATCATCAGGTCCATTTTAGTCTCCACTACAGGAGCACGACCCTCTCTCGTCCGTCCTAGACGGAAGGAGGATTTGGCCTACACTCCCCACGCTGGCCAAACGTGTTGGGGAGGCCTGATCGATATTTGATAATGTATTTCCCTTAGTCGCCTTGTAAGACATCCACGGGAAGAGACGGATTGAATCTATTCTAGTCTGCCGGAAACCACACGGCTAAAATTTTTACTTACTGTTTTAAAATACAATGTGTCTGGAAGTTTGCCGAGGGCACTGGTAACCTGCACGAAACGGACATAGACAAACCTGCATAGTAACTATGTAGTAAGTTAACGTATATAAATACGCCTTCTACACAACACCTCGAAAGCCCCTGAAGCAACTTCATTTTGTTTTTATGGTCAATCCGTAATCTAAGGCTCCCTTTAAATGGTACTCTAATAAAAATAACATGTTTATGATTGACACTCGGAAAATGTTAATAATTAAAAGTGCTAATATTTTTAACACAAATGTTCAAGTTATACTTACTTATAGACTAATTGGGGTGTAAGTGGATCATCAACATCTTTGAACCAAAGCTAACCTCACCTGCCGTGGTGCACCCTGCTGACTGACAAACGAGGCTCTGTCAAAGTAGAGAAGGAGAGGTAGAACGTAGCGTATTTTTTAAGCTGCTCGACTAGTTAAGTACCTCCACCTCACAGAATACCGCAGCTAAATAACAATTCCCTTGAGGGTTATTGTGTTCCTGCGAGTGAGTGAGATCACCAGAAAGGAAGGAAGGAAGGAGTATGGGCTGGCAACGGATCGGCGACCCTTGGTGTTGCTGATGTCCATCAGACATGGTTTTAAGCTGCTCGACTAGTTAAGTACCTCCACCTCACAGAATACCGCAGCTAAATAACAATTCCCTTGAGGGTTATTGTGTTCCTGCGAGTGAGTGAGATCACCAGAAAGGAAGGAAGGAAGGAGTATGGGCTGGCAACGGATCGGCGACCCTTGGTGTTGCTGATGTCCATCAGACATGGTAGTGGTGATTGCTTTCCTTCAGGTGACCCACATTCCGGTTTGCCCCCCAGGGTGCAGGTGGAAGGAGTAATAGACTTTAAATCAGCCTGGCTTTGATTCTTTACTTAGAGTTTATGAATTAGAGTAAAACTGTACCAGCTATTATTAGTAATATTATGCGTGCCAGCCTAATCGAACACCGTAGCAACGTCGACCGTAGTCTGTCCATAGATGGATTTATTTATCTCGAGCTTCGGAGGGCACGCCAAGCCGTCGGTCCCGGCTGTTGTCATTAGATGACAGGCGTCAAGACAAGTCAGTGGTCTTTGGGCGGCTTGAAAACACTGGCCTCCGCCAACCCACAGTTAAGCAGCGTGGTGGAGTAAGCTCTAAACCCTTTCGATTGACAGGAGTCCCGTATCCCAGCAGTGGAATGAATTAAGGTGAGACGAGCTCGGTGGCGTAGCGGTCAATGACGCGGCTGCGACACCAACGCTCGTGGGTTCGATTCCCACATATGACAAACATTTGTGTGCATGAACATGTCTGTTTGTCTTAGTCTGGGTGTTTTCTATGTATCATAAGTATGTATTTACATAAAAATTATGTATTTACGTATGTTTATCAGTTGTATAGTACCCATAACACAAGCTTCGCTTACTTTGGGGCTATATGGCGCTGTGGCATTTGTCTGACAATATTTATTTATTTATTTATTTTAAGGTTAACGACGAGATTCTCCTTTTTATAGTATGACCAGCGGTTTTAAATTTTGATTGTACAATTGATAACTTACGCAATAACAAAACCAGATCAATTTAAAATCCAATCTGACCACCTATGTCGCTTATAAAATTAATAACAGTATTCTTGGAAGCAATAATTTAAGTTACGCAACGGCAAATAACGCTATAAATCATCAAGCAGACTTATTAGTAGCCTCTTTGTCTTACTGTCCGTCTGTCCGTCTACAACAGACCAATTATTTTGAACATTAGTTATTTGTATTACGTAACAACCTAACAACTAACTATGTATATGATTCGCTAATACAACTGTACCTTGAGAAATAATAAGATATAAGCCACAAAAGGTAAAGTCAAGTCCCCACAAGATATCTTCTAGGATCTTAGTTCACATTTTAGTGAACATTATATCATCTTTGAAATAAAACCAACCTCACCTGCACGTGGTGCACCACACTGACAAACGAGGCTCTGGCGAAAAGAGAGGTTGGGCTCAGCGTATTTTTTAAGCTACCTCCACTTCATAGAATACCGCAACCAAATAATAAAGACGTAGTATAAAAAAAAATCCCTTGAGGGTTGTTGTGTTCCTGCGAGTAAGTGAGGTCACCAGAAACGAAGGAAGGAAGGAGAAGGCTGGCAACGTATCGGCGACCCCTTGGTGTTGCTGATGTCCATCATACATGGTAGTGGTGATTGCTTTCCTTCAGATGGCCCACTTTCCGGTTTGCAGGTGAAGTTGGCTTTGGTTCACAGACCAGAGAAGAGGAATAATTCCGGCTTAACACTTCTTAAACTTAACACCTCTTAGGAATAATTCCGGCTATCTGCAACTGTTGTTTTTTTCTTTAAGAAATATGTAATGCCATTTAACGTACGATAAAGATATTAGATACAAACAAATCAAAGCACTTTCCCACATTTATTAGGCAATAATTATCTCTAAAGCGGCGTAATTGCCGGCACACGGGTTTTAGAAAAGAAACGTAGGATGTGAAACGGCCTTTTCCCTCAACCCGTATTCGGTGAATGTGTCGTAGTGACATTAAATATGCAATTAACTTTGCCGGGAAAGAAATGATCAATGTACACTGTTGAGAGCGTTTTCACATAATCCGATCCGATAGCGGTATCGGGGCATTTAAAATGTATGGAATATGTGTCTGTCTTTCACATTGTCCTGTCCGATATCGGATATCGGAGCCGACACCGATATGTTGGCGGCACCATCGGACGCCCGTGGGCTGTCGGACGATAATGTTTATATGTGTGCTATACGTGTATCTATATTGTGTCTGTGTATAGTTGAATAGTTGAAAGTATTTAAAAAACTTTCTAGGTGCCTTTTGTAGCTTGCTAAAAAGAGTATAAAATACTCCCTCTGAATATCTAGCTTCCACAATGAGATGTACCCAATACTGTCTATGGATAGTTCTTTTTTTGCGTCTCAAATATACTAAATACCTACAGCAAATAAAGTTTTCTATTATAATCTGCCATTATGACCTGCCCGCACTAAGCCATCGAGCAAATGGCCGTATCGGAACGATTTTGTCGGAAATATGTGAAAACAGCACATGGTGTCGGCTGTCGGATATCGGCGGTCGTCGTCCTACACCGATATCGGATCGGATAATGTGAAAACGCTCCTCTTGATCTCGGATGTTTTCACTCGGCGCAAGATGTTGACTTGGTTCTCCATATTAGAATAATTATCATGATTATGATAAATTATTTTGATAACAATTATAAAAATTAGACCCAGTTTCTTATCGTCGACGTTCAGGCAACTTTTTATACTTGACAGCAACTATTCATTAGATGAAACGTCAGACAAACGTATTTACTGAAGTAATAATTATGTTTATTCTCTGACGTAATAATCATGTATCAGCATCATCCTCAGGTCATTTTGGTCTCCACTACAGGAGCACGACCCTCTCTCGTCCGTCCCAGACAGAAGGAGGATTTGGCCTACACTCCCCACGCTGGCCAGACGGGTTGGGGAGGCCTGATCAATGTTTTATAATGTATTTCCCTTAGTCGCCTTGTACGACATCCACGGGAAGAAACGGAGTGATTCTATTCTAGTCTGCCGGAAACGCCACGCCAACTTACCTGCCTTAAATATGAGTAATAATTATGTATATTAAAACAGATCTTTACAATATTTATATGAAGATATCACGAGAGTCAAGTTGTCCGAAAACATATTATATACAAACTGCCAGGTTATAAGCAAATTTTGATCAATGGAGTTGACCAGTCTAGGATTTTTTTTTACTACGAAGGGGGGCAGACGGCCCGTCTGATATGAAGCGGTTACCATAGCCGTATTAACGCTCACAACATGAAATATCGCTCGCGCGCTACCACCCCTTGCTTACACCCAACATTGTAACGTTAGCCCAAATTCATAAATGATATATATAGTTGTCATATGTAAAAGCAATAGCCACGTTTTTAGGGTTCCGTACCCGAAGGGTAAAACGGAACCCTATTACTAAGGCTCCGCTGTCCGTCCGTCCGTCCGTCCGTCCGTCTGTCACCAGGCTGTATCTCATGAACCGTGATAGTTAGACAGTTGAAATTTTCACAGATGATGTATTTCTATTGCCGCTATAACAACAAATACTAAAAACCGGAATAAAATAAATATTTAAGGGGGCTCCCATACAACAAACGTGATTTATTTGCTCGTTTTTGCTCGCAATTCATAACGGTAATAGGTAGACGCTTGAAATACTCACATAATATTTAGTTATATATTCACTATCAAAATAAATAATTAAATTAAAATAAAACAAATATTTAAGGGGAAATATTTGTTTTATTTCTAGAGGTTCCCATACAACAAACGTGATTTTTTTTGCCGTTTTTATAGATAATGGTACGGTACCCTACGTGCGCGAGTCCGACTCGCACTTGGCCGGTTTTTTCCTATATGACAGCTGGCTCAACTGGCCGCGATTTTGAGAACAAGAGGAAATATATTTATGATTGAACGTTTTATAACGGGGTGTAAGTGGTTCATCAACATCTTTGAACCAAAGCCAACTTCACCTGCACGCGATACACCCTGCTGACTGACAAATAAAGCTCTGACGAAAACAGAGGCAGGGAGCGTAATTTTAAGATACCCGACTGAGGAATATACCTCCACCTCACAGAATACCGCAGCCAAATAACAATTCCTTGTTCTTGCGAGTGAGTGAGCTCACAAGACTGGATGCTGCGTTGGCAGCGGGGGAGGCGGCGCGCGAGCGATATTTTATGTTGTGAGCGTTAATATGGCTGTTGTAACCGCTTCACATCAGGCGGGCCGTATGCTTGTCTGCCACCCAACGTAGTATAAAAAAAAACGCCCAAGTGCGAGTCGGACTCGCGCACAAAGGGTTTCGTACCATTATCTATAAAAACGGCAAAAAAATCACGTTTGTTGTATGCCGCCCCCCTTAAATATTTATTTTATTCTATTTTTTAGTATTTGTTGTTATAGCGGCAACAGAAATACATTATCTGTGAAAATTTCAACTGTCTAACTATCACGGTTCATTAGATACAGCCTGGTGATAAACAGACGGACAGCGGAGCCTTATAATACGGTTCCTTTTTTACCCTTTGGGTACGGAACTCTAAAAAGGCGCGTTAATATTGTGAATGAAGACAAATGCAAATAATATTTCCTGCATTTTGCATGTCTTTGTCAATATTCAATACCAACGGGCGAGCGTGCTTGAAAGATCAAATAGCGAAGCGTGTTTGGTGATCAAACACCAGGGAAACTGGATGTAGCGGTGTCAGTGTGTCACAGGGTCGCACGCTAGGGCCCACTCTGAACCGGAATATTCAATTTATACTGTTTGTTACCAATACTTATGCACTAATATATATATATCTATTATTAATATATTAGTACTGTTATTGATAATATGTATATAGATGGGTATGTGTATAATGTGGGTGATTTACTAGAATTGGACAATTTTTTTTTTAAGTTTTAACCCTTTTTAAAAGTATCTGATTGAAGGCATAGCTAAATATATTTGTAAATTAATACGTGTTATTCAAGTCACTATAACTTTGAAGAACATAGGAGTAACTGATGATTAATATTCATTAATCTATTAATGCATGCTTCCAAATTTTATTTTTTCCTTGGAATGAACAAATTTGATGTTACAAGTAAACCTTAAATTTATTTTATTATTAAAATTTATGTAAGTGACTCGCTACCAACTTTGCAGCCAAACTCAACTTCACCTGCACGAGGTGCACCCTGCTGTCTAATAGATGAAGCTTTTTCAACGCGAACCCGCCTGTGAAGCGTGGCAGCTTACGGGCATTCTCCCTAATGAATTCCATTCACCTCACCCGACAATCACCATGAAGTGGTTTCAGACCTCCTATAGGTCACTGACTTGGCTTAACGACTGTCATGTACAGACAACAGCAGGGACCGACGGCTTAACTTGTCTTCCGAAGCACAAAGGAGCTCGAGATAAAGAAATCCATATATTGACAGACTACGGTCGACGTTGCTAAACTTAGGTGTTCGATTGGACCACACCCCGGCCACTCCATACAAATGTCACGTCGTTCACTACCACAGAGACAATGACGTCTGTGCAGAGCGTTAATGAGTGTGTGTGCGTGCAGCGCCATAAAAACTGTTCCACATTTGTCTCAGAGGGGAGGTGAGGACGACACGAGAGAGCGGCAGGGAGTGGCTATACTTATACTGTGATTGGACTGAAACGCGCAACGACCCCTAAGAGGTCCTCACTTGTACTAATATTGTATTGAGATTACCTACTTGTACTAATATTTATTCTGCGCTCAGCCACCAAGCTATACATTCGCAAGATTTAAAAAAATATAAAATTACTTTTTTCACTTTCGTCTGCATGTCGCTTTCACCAACAAAAGGTTTTTTTATTTTGTTATTTATTGGTAAAAACATGTTCTTAAATATACTTACTAACGCAAACAAATTTGGATCTTAATACACATGCTTACAGTACAAAACTGTATGCAAAAAAACTCGTATTAGACGAGAATTTTATGTTAATTTTCAAACAAATTTATTCCAAAAAAGCAATGCAGTTAAACGCTTACCGAGTCGTTCAAGCAATTACCTTTGTTAGTGGTTGGTAATAAAGGTTATGATGGCGTGAATAGGGTTTAATACGAGTAATTGAAGGGCCTGCCCTTTAGCAAACTTTAGGCAGACCGGTTCCATTACCGTTTGCCCCTGTGACACACTCCCGGACAGGTAGACCGGCTTATTAGACAATAACGGTGCCCTTCGATTCTTGTGCACCTGTGTTCTCTATTAGCACAGTATAAGTATAGTACATCGTCAAATTACAGATCCATTAATAAGATTCCATATGTTATACTCTGAAGTACAAATCATACTTCATTATGTCAAATTTAGTAAATTAAACAACACAATAGAGAGCTTAGGTCACTTCAGATCCACCGTACCCCTGACCTAACCTCTGGTAGTACCTCTGGTGGTACGGTGGGTATTTTAAATTTAAACCATACCACTAGCTAATAGTGTTGTAAGCATCACTAATTTAAGCCATTTCAAATAATAAAAGATTAAATCACAGTACTACGTTTTTATTATAAAATTAACTTCATTATTGCTATAGAACTTACAAAAATATGGAATAACTTTAGATCAGGAAGATTGTTAAAAAATATACAATAATAATATACATATAGATTACCACGGGTCCACTGTATTTAAAAAAAAATGTATTTAACATCAATTATCTAGTACCCATAGCACAAGCTTTGCTCAGTTGGCCGTGTATTATTTATTACCTTGTATCGGCTTCGGTGTTGTCACTTTTGACCTGCACTGAAAGACAGGGCTGAGATCATTCTGTGTTCCCAACAATGATCCCTGAGAGTGGGCCAAAATTTCCACATCACATCTTATACAAGTAATATTATATTTGTGAACCTTTGCATTGTGTATGTGAAGTTAAAATAAATATATTTCTATTTCTATAAAAAAAACTGATAGACCACTTTCTTCGTCGACCATATTTTATACATTACACCAAAATTAATGATGACTAATAATTCTGTTGACATGATTATGAATAACCTCATGATCCAGTAAACATAAACAGTAACAATGAGCGTCGCATTGTTAACGTGCTAATGCTGGCTAAACCCGATTACACACCGCCGTTGAGAGTAGGCCTCACGCTCTGATTGGCGTGGTGCGAACGCGGCTAGATGCGCAGATATGTATGTGAGAATACTGCGATCAATCAAAATAATTTCTCATTTTTAATTAAAAACTTCTTAATTAACTTGGCAAAGAGTGGTAATGTCTGGGGATTTAATCTCCGTCTTATAGAAGACTGCAGCTACAATACCCTCGCGGTGGCCGAAAAGTTCATAGTATCAGATTTTTGGACGACAGACTTAGACGACGGAGATCTTAGCGAGCGAATCGATCCACCAATCAGCTTACAGAAATAAATGAGACGATTATTTTAAACACTGAATCGAAATCACGATGAATGAAGGAATGACGAAGGAGAAGAAACAGAAAAAGAAGCTTCTAAATAACATTTTCTGCCTGCCTCAAAATTCAAACACCACTAGATTAAGAATTGCAAGTCTGGGGCAAGTCAAGGTACTGGACCATTTTGTAAACCTCATTATCATTTAGAGTAGTCGAAGAATACTAAAATACCAGTATTTTTATGAAATTAAGGGCTAATTTATCTAATTCAAATAACTGAAGTTAGTTACTCATATCGGTTATAACTAAGGTGCCAAATAAGCATACGACCTGTCTGAAAATTATGGAATGCTGAATTTTTAAAGTAGTTCCAGTCTATGCTTGAACACGACTAGATCTCTGATAGAAACCAAGACATACTCTTCTACAAACACATTTTGCTTTGAAAACAACCAACTTTAATTTTTCTGGTAACCACTGCAGATTTGTGTGGCCGAGGTATCAGAAGATTTTCCAAGTGTTAGTGGTGTTTCATCATCATTCAGCGTTATGTAGAACTGAGACCACTAACCTCTTGTAATGGTTTTTTGCGAATTGGGGATCTATATTATGACAATAGGGTTTACTGTTGATAGGCCCAAATCCGACCTGTCTATCCAAAGTAAATAGGAAATCCCACAAGCCCACAAGTATTATCTGTGCTGTACATCGTTAGCGCACAGACAGACTGGCGGCAGGCGAGCCGAGACCGATGCATTTCGCGGTTCATCGGCGGCTAACCGATGACTTTGAACTCTTTATCCGGCCATTCAAGCCGAACCGAATCGATGACGTTTTTGTTTGGCCGGATTACGCGGAACACTCACTACTGCATTGTCCGTAGTTGACTCGCTAACGTCACAAATACTTTAAATATTTACCAAAATTTTACTACCACTTCTCCTTATAGCGTCGATCGCGATTGTCTTATTCGGGTTCCTCTATCGAATTGCTAGTAGAATCCAATCTATAGGACTGCCATACACCATAGCTATCAAAACTTTAAGCTATGTTAGTTTATACATTTGTCAATATATTGTACAATTAAAATATCTCTATATGTAAAGTACCCCTATTTCCCCGACCACAGATTCACGCGTAAACGCGTGGACCGACTTCGCTATTTCTTTTTATGTTGTAATTGTTATTATCAGAAGGCATATGGAAGAAAAAATAAGAAAGTTGTGCGGAAAATTAGAAAATTTAAGAAAACCGACTGACCGTATTAACTTTTCTAATGTAACTTTATGTCGTTTGTCAGAACTGTCAGTCATTTGACAGATTGCGCGTAACCAATTCGTGCACTCGCGTTGCTGACATTAAGTACATTTCATTTGAAACTGGAAATTCAGTTATACAACTGAACTGAAATTAAAATCTGTTAAAAGAAAAGGAAAACCGATTTCATCGAAGTGAATTCTGATATGGTTTAATATAATCGTAATAACATTCTCATCTTCCTTTATATTTAAAAGGAAGACAAGTGTACATCGAGTTCACGAGATATTCCCATCACAACAAAGATGGCGCTCGAGTGCGGAAGCGCGCACTCTCGCGAATAATTTTCCGCGTCCGTGCGTGCGCAAGCATAACTGTTAAACTTTTAATGATGGCCGCCACGCCCGCGGGTCCAACATCTGTTGGCAACACTACTTTATGAGAAGCTGCTCTCAATGCCCATTGTATAATGCATATTACAATGTAGTGTTGCTGTTAGCGATAGATTTTATCAGTCTTAGATACTGTGTTGTTTATCTGTTTTAGTTTATAATGTTGTATCACTGATTCGTATCGTTGATAAAATTCTAATATCATTAAGTATTTGCTGCATTGCAGAAAGTCATAATTTTATCCTTGGGGCATATAGATTTATTAAATAAATTAAATATTCCTGGAACAATTACACACGGCCATCTAGTCCCAAACTAAGCAGAACTTGTGCTATGGGTACTAGATAACTCATAATATACTTAATACATTTTTTTTTGTAAATACATACATATAATAAAACATAAATATAAAACACCGAGACCAAGACAAACAATCATGTCCATGCACACAAATATTTATCTTGTGCGGGGATCGAACCCGCAACCTCGTAGTCAAAGTGGCCATACTAGCCATTCGACCACAGAGCTCGTCAAAGCATGTAAATAAAATCATAATTTTCGCATTACTTTTAATCTGTCTGCATTTTCGAATTTACCATTGTTGAAGAAGATACTTTGGATAGTATTCAAATTACTAAGAATCCTCATTCTTTACTAAAAGCGAGAGGATTCTTGGATTATTTGCCTTTAAACTGGATATATTTACATTCATTTGGAGACAGGAATTTAAGAGAAGCTATCTAAGTAGCGTGTCGGTAAGAACTACCCATCGGGATCTGTTATATAATGCTCTTGTATGGCCCAAGTTTATAACTCAAGCTGTGCATATTCATTAATTCCTTTATCTTGTCAACCTTCATTTCCTAGCCATCTTCACGTCTGATGATCATCTTTCCTTATTTTGATCTCAGCAAACCGTCTTCATGTCTATGCTTCAAGTTATTAAATCTATTTCCTTGATATCATCTACGTGCCTATATTCTGTGAAAACTCCAGATTTCTACTGTGAGTGATTGATTCTTGTTCTTGATATTTGTTAACTTCTATTTTCATATACTAAATTGTGGTTTTGTTTGATATTCGTCAGTAAAAAAAGAAACAAACAAAATTCTTAAGAGTATTTTATTACATGTATCAAATTTGATGTTATCAATGAAAGTATGTTTATTGATCTCATGTTAGAGCCCATTTTTTTATGTGAGAGGGGGAAAAAGGAGCTTGTGGGCCACCTGGTGGAAAGCAATCACTACCGCCCCATGGCAATCAACAACACCAAGGGGTCGCCGATCCGTTGAAAGCTTTTTACGGGAAATAAAGACACTGTTCTTGATGTCTCATTTGTTGTTTTATTGCCAAATCAAAAATTTTATTGTCAAATGGTTGTTTGTTCTTTAATTATGGAATTTTAGAATTATTTCTTATTAATTAAAATAATTCCTTTCATGTTTCGACTCTCGTCTGGTCTATCGTTATTAGCATAAATTTTTTCTTAGATGTTCTCGCCTTATCTCACATCTTGTACCAAAATTCCAGCTTAGGATGCAAAGCGCCGCCGAGTGTGTCGACTGCCGCTGTGTTCGAGCATTAACACGCGTTACTTTATTACTCTTGTCGTGCTAATTACCAGGTTTTGTTCGTTTTCACCGCCCGCCGGCCGCGGGCCTGTTTCATTCCCACCCGCCTTGACGAGTTATTACGACGTCCACCCATTCATTTTTATATAACCTACATACATTTATAACCTACATACCTTTGGAAGAACAAGACGTATCTTATACTTACAGATAATTTTCTGTGGCAAATTATTTTGTGATGCTACATCAAATCTAACTATTTGGTACTGTAGTTATGTAATTTTTTTTCTTGAATACATTTAAAATAGTTGAAAAAAGCTTTGTTTTTAGATAATGACCGATGATCTTAAGAAAGCGGCTGGGAGCGGCTGGATGCGGAAGGCGGTGGATCGTATCTGGTGGAAAGCATTGGGGAAGGCTTATATCCAGCAGTGGGTAGATACAGGCTGATGTTGATGACGATGGTGATGAAGCAGTAATATTATATTTTTCTATATAATAGTTTACAAGTTTTTCTCTGAATTGTTGTCACCTCTGAGTAGATGTTAGTCCAGATAATGATGTAATATAAAAAACAAGAAGAGTCTTTTATTTGTGGCTTTTCTTTTCCTTATTTGTCGCAGCCTAAGGTAGCAGAAATTATTTAGTTTATAATCTGTCACTAAATTAATAAATACTTTATTAGTGGTAATTATGGGTTAAAAAAAATGTATTTCAGTAATTATCATGCTAGTTATCTAGTAAGTAGCATGATACTGAAATACATTTTTTTTGTAAATACATACATATAACACATAGAAAATATTCAGAACATAACAAACAGACATGTTCATGCACACAAATATTTGTCTTGTGCGGGGATCGAACCCGCGACCGCGGAGTCAAACTGGCTAACCACGTCAAATATCAAGATAAAATTTAAATTAGCATTCTAGATAAAATGTCAAATTGAACACATGTTTTGAATTGGCCAAAGACATTGAACATAACATTGAAGGTCTTTAATTGGTAAATTATTCATTGCATTAATATTATTATTTATTAGACATACTTAGAGATCAAATTTGTTTTCTCATAATTCATCATAACTATGTCTCTTCAACAAACTATCTACAACAAACACACTCACAATTAATTTGCATATCTACTGATAGTTATAGCTAGGGCACATAGGGTTCTAGGGTTCCCAATTTGTGTAGTATGGAGAGCGTCCGGGGAACGTCCGGGCGGGGTTTCATTTATAATCCAGAGTTAAAAGTTTTAAATCACTACCGCCGGCTCCATGCTGCGAATAACCATCTTGTTACAGAATGAAAAATAGTACCAGTACTAAAACACTGATGACATGTCTAGGTTTTAAGATTTTTTTTATACTACGTCGGGTGGCAGACAAGCATACAGCCCGCCTGATGTGAAGCGGTTACCGCAGCCATATTAACGCTCGCAACATAAAATATTGCTCGCGCGCCGCCACCCCCGCTGCCATCGCAGCATCTCCTTCCTTTCTGGTAACCTCACTCACTAGCAGGAACACAACAACCCTCAAAGGAGTTGTTATTTGGCTGCGGTATTCTGTGAGGTGGAGGTACATTCCCAGGTCGGGTAGCTTACAATTACGCTCCCTACCTCTCTTTTCGCCAGAGCTTCGTTTGTCAGTCAGCAGGGTGCACCGCGTGCAGGTGAAGTTGGCTTTGGTTCAAAGATGTTGATGAACCACTTACGCCCCAAAATTTAAGATTCAAAATCCGCTGTCACGCTTTTTGTCCTGGTTGCTAGCGTTTAGAGATGTCAACCTTAGTTATAGCTTCCATTGCTTGCGACATCTTTGGTTTCATCACCATTTCAGCATGTAAGTACAATTTCGTTGAGAACTCTGCAAATCAGATTGATTTAGTTAGTGATAAAACTGAATTCACATTGTAAGTCATACAATTTATGGCGTACTCGCTCCGCATTACAAACAAGATAATCGTTACGGGCAGAGATAGGTTATTTGTGCTCGCGGTGCGCAGGCGCATCGTTGCACGTGCCGTCTACCGGTAGGAGTTCATATCGCGCAAAGTACTCACTTTAGAAAACATTATTTAACAACCGAAAACAACTGTGCTTACTGTGCAGTAGAACTGAATGTTCTAATGCATCATGAATTCGATCAAACAGCACACCTTGTTCTCTGGGAGTGTGATCTTTGGCGGCGGGAGCGGGGCGACATGTTAAATTCGTTGCATGTCGCATCCGGGGTAGTATACTATTCTGATTTGGTAGCAACAAGGGAGAATTACCAAGCGTTCAGACGATTTTGCAATTCATATTATTGGAATCGACGTGTGATAACAACTATGATAATTGACATCCACCATTGAATAAATAAATAATATGTTTATTTATTTATTCAATGGTGGATGTCAATTATTGTTAATGTGTCAGATTCGAATCAAGAAAAATAATAAGTAAGAAGAGTAACAATTGATGGAGCGTGTTTTGTTAGTTTTTACGCGTTTATGACAAAACCTAAAGAAAGGGTTATGATTTGAGCTGTCTATAAATAAATAAATAATAAATATTCATGGACAAACTACGCACGGCCATCTAGCCCCAATCTAAGCATAGCTTGTACTACTAGAAAACTGATACAATACTTCAACATATATATTTTTGTACATAAATACATAGAGTATATAGAGAACACCCAGACCAAGACAAACAGATATGATCATGCACACAAATGTTTGTTATGTGCGGGGTTCGACCCCGCGACCTCGGAGTCAAAGTGGCCATTGCTAGACATTCGACGACTGGGCTCCTCCTTATATTAATAAAATTTACTATGACGATAATTGGCATCCACTATATATAAGAATCATGTAGCAATCAAACACAGTAACGTTGTAATAATAACTATATTTCCAAATAACACTTCTATTCACTTCGACGGTTGTTCATCAAAAGACCTCCATTTGCTTTTTTTTTCTTTTTTTTTACGCCCGACGCGCGCCCGTTCATTCCCCAGCTATGCTGGAGGGAGGCGGAAAATCCTCTTCGACGCCCCCTCAGCCTGGTTGATACCAGACTGACCTTTCAAGAGCGAATCAAGCTTTAAGTGACTAAAAACCGCCTGCCTACTTTTAGCCACGATGGCTTTCCGCGAGGCGGTTTCCAGCTCGTCGCAGAGTACACATCGCGATCGAAAAGACCTCCATTTGCATTTTCCATTCCCTTTTATACAAAAGTACAGTTTTAGGTTTATTTATGCTTTTAACAGTTTTCAACAATAAGTTAATGTTAGAATTCAAATATTATATTTTTAGAGAGCTTTGGCAAACATAATTTTACATTTTATAGATAGTTTTGTAATAATTGAAACGATTAAAGATATTCTTTCCTAGTCGATAAATCGTTACTTCCATTATTAATGTTTAAATTCTAATATTACCTCGAATTGTTGTGAAACTATCTAATAATTTAAGTATGATTTTAGAGAATGCTTTTTATGGTTTAGAGAATATTTTAGAATAAAAGGAATAATAAATAAGATAATTTGCTAGTCACTCAATTGATAGATATTGATATTTATATTATTTGAATTCTAAAATCATCTCTAATTCTTCCACATACTATCACTTAAAAAATTATAAACATATTTTTAGAAGAGTTATACATGTCGTTGTATATCCAGATAATCTAACATATAGAATATTATTTTAATTCCCACGGTTCTAACGACATCGAAGACCTGTTAATTCTAAAACTACCACCTAATCCTCATTAATCTACCAGATACATCTCCCTGATCAACACCTACCACGATTAGTGAGGGGACACGGATGATTCATACCTAGTGCTCCAATAAATAACTGATCCAGTCATAAATCTATATTTATTGCGATCTCGTGTGCCCAGCATAAATCAGGAGATAATTGTCCACCGACCAGGGGGCATCATTTCCCAGTATTAATAGTGTAATGAACGGGCTCGGCGAATTACGTATAGTTAAACTATTTTCCGATGTCGATAAACGTTCGATAAGGCCTTCCTTATACATTTTTCGTGATAGTAAAGTGATGCCAACGGAATTCTTTTGAAATCGAAACCAGGAAGGTCTGTTGTAACGTCAAATATCGCGAGTATTTTTCCCACTGCGGAAAAATATATATATTTTATTTTGTAGCTAATTTTTGCGTTTGGATATTCGATATTAGTTGCGATGTTGGTTATTGTCTAAGTAGATATCCAAATTTCGCACAATAGAACAGAACTCTACTGTAATAGACCATTACCTAGTCCACTGTAATAGAACTAATTTCCATTGCCCACATAATTTCCAACATATTATGCAATAGTCTTAATGTTGCCGAGACCTGCTCATGGGTATATTGTTCCATTGGTATATCCAGGAGCGGGTCACGGTGTATACCCACACCATCTCATTAACATTCTCAAGGGGCATCTACGCATTGGATCCATATCACCTCGCACACCTATCAAATCACCGGGCATGATCCGTCATTAAAAAGAGATGTAATATAAAAAAAAACTAACTCTACTTTGGCCTGACACTTACGTTATTACGTTTCTGCGGTAAAATGAGATAACATTCAGCGTCCAAGATATCGTAGAAGACGAAGATTTTTTTAATATTAACTGGATAAACGTACCATACGCCCACACCACTGTGTCTCCTATGTAGCCAGGATAACAGTGGCGATCGCCAAAAAAGGCAATGAACAGTGAAGTCCATTGCAGTCCCGGAGGTAAGACTACGACTGCCTTCTAACTCGCAACGAATTAAACAGAAGAAATTAGTAGGAGTAAGAAGCTTTTGGAATTTGACTTCCCCTCTTAGCAATGCGAAAGACACCAATATAGTTTACCATAATTTTTAATGTATTATTTATAAGGCATTAAAAGCCTAAAGAGACGGCTAGTCAAGTGGTTCTCAACTGCCGTGCACCACGGATCCGTACCATACATTAAGTCCACCATTTGCACTCTGTTTTCGCAGTAAAGAAAGAGTAAATAAATGTACATTTATGTTCCAAGAGCATACGGAGCAGACCACTCATCAGTCCACTCGCACTTGTAGTTTATGTGTGTAGTAAAAAAACCTTTCCGGGATCGTTTATACGCGTTTTAAATCTCGGCTGAGCACGAAGCGTCTCGATCACCTGCGCGTGCGATGTCCGATGGCCGATTACCATAAAGAAAGTGGCCCGAACGCTGCGCCAGCCATTTCTCCACACAGAGAAAACATGGCAAATATATCAGACAGTAACTAAATTCGATTTATACGAGTGGTCAGCTGATTGGTAGTTCATCGGGTTGAACTGCCTTTGTGGCGTTCTAAGTACTGTAGCTATGTCTTTTATGTAGACGATTTTATGGTGGTATCCATAAAATCGGCTACACAGAAGACATAGCCATACCATGGACCTAATGAAAGGAATGAACCCCTTTTTTCAAAGTGTCTAGTTCGAATAGAAAGGTGGGTGCAAAATGAATACTTGTACACCTAATGAGAATTACTTCTGAGAATTACATTCCGCAGTGACCTATGAGTTATTTTGCTAAAATGTCACATTAATTGTTACTTATTTTTTTTAAACGCAATGTTTAATAAAATAACTACAATAACCAGGGGCTCTACCATTATTTTTTTTATATGAGAGGGGGGCAAGCGAGCATGTGGGTCACCTGATGGAAAGCAATCACCACCGCCCATAGAAATCAGCAACACCAAAGGGTCACCGATCCGTTGCCAGCCTTGTACCATCTAAGCTGAGGTCGATTACCATCAGTTTTTTGAGTTTGTGATAAACATCTCCAGTTTAATCGGTAGTGCGTCTCTGTCCCCACCTGCTAATCTTATTACTATTAGTACAAATTTATGGTTAAGTTACATTTTCACAATCAAAAAATCCGATCGTAATCGACTTCTGTTTAGGCGGTAGCTCCCTGATTATTGTAGTTATTTTATTAAACATCGCGCCACACCATCCCCGCTGCTAACGCAGTAACTCCTTCCTTTCTGGTGACCTCACTCACTTGCAGGAACACAGCAGCTCTCAAGGGAATTGTTATTTGGCGGCGGTATTCTGTGAGGTGGAGGTACTTCTCCAATCGGCCA
Organism: Hypsopygia costalis; assembly: GCA_937001555.2. Taxonomy (NCBI): domain Eukaryota; kingdom Metazoa; phylum Arthropoda; class Insecta; order Lepidoptera; family Pyralidae; genus Hypsopygia; species Hypsopygia costalis. The sequence goes on from OW443325.2 coordinate 1,893,455, forward strand.
GTCACGAATACGCTGTACCCTAGCCTTCTTTTGCCAGAGCCTCTGTCGCTAGTCGTCAGGATGCACTACGAGCAGGCGAGGTTGGCTTTTGTTCTAAAGGTACAACCCATTTATTTCATTATAGTAATTGTTATGACCAGATATTTAGCCACAAATACTATGATTTCATTAGTCTTTCACACGCGAATTCGTATCAGGATATCAGTAGAACGTGTTGTATATCGAATCATACTTCAACACAAACTTTGATTACTACTTGATTTGTTGTATCATGTTGATAGAAAAATATGCTTCGCTATGCACTTTTGCCTTCACGAAGGGGTGCCGTGAGCTGCATTTATTAACTGCATCTTTGATGTAAATTGTGTCCTTTAGTCATAACTCAAGATGATCGCGTCTGAGTCACTTCCGGATGTTCATAAATATACAGAATCATGTAGATTTTTTAAATATATTAACATTTACTAGGATTTATTTTTGATTGATATAAGAATAACTTTAAATATAAAAATAGTTCTTTATTTCCTTCTCAGCATAGATTATTATAATCACATCTCTTTAACAGTACATAAAAGTACCCCGACTGAGCTTGCTCAGATCGTTGGGTCATTTCAAGTTTGAATAAGTCGGGATTTATCCAGGCTTACCAACATCTTTAAAGCCAAAGCTAACCTCACCTGCCCGTGATGCACGTTGCCAACTGGCAAATGTGACTCTGGAATGTCGAGTAAGACTAGTGAAGAAATCTTCACCGTACAAGACCGCTCTCAAATTTGATGACGAACCTAAGAGTAGTGTTATTGTTTTTGTTTGTTTGTAATATCTTTATTGCACTAGATAAAACAATCTTATAAAAGTTACATAAAATAAAAGCCGTACAAAGGCGGACTTATCCCTTTAAGGGATCTCTTCCAGTCAACCTTTAAATATTCGAGAAGATTCAGTAAATATGCAAATCCCGAGGGTGGAATAAGACTACAAACGCAGAATAAATTAAATTAACATTATTAGGTACATTAAGTAATATATAAATACAATGGTACTAGCAATTCAAGGATTTATCATAGGATCTTTTTAAAGCCGATTTGAAAGAATCCACAGAAGAGGATCTTTACATCAGAAGGTAAGGAGTTCCAAAGCTTAGCCGCAAGGATAGAAAAGGATTTGCCGTAAAAATGATTATTATAAAAAGGTATGTCCAAGAAAAGTCGTCCACATGAACGCAAGCGGTTATCCACGTCCCGAAAATGAAATCTCTCTTTCAAGTAACCTGGTGCAGAAGGATTGAAAAGAACATTATACACAAATATAACTATGTGGAAATTTCTTCGAATTCTAATTGGATACCATACAAGTTGCTCACGGACCATGGAGATATGGTCGAATTTTTTCAGGCCAAACACATAGCGTCTGCATTGATTTTGTGTCCGGTCCAACTTATCCAGCAACTTTTCAGTAGAGTCCAAGAAAGCTACATCGCCGTAATCAATCAACGGAAACAATGTATACATATACACATCATACAAAAGGTAAACTTAACTTAATAACTCCATCTCATTTTCTTTTTCTTTGTTTTCTGCCAAAGGAGTGAGAGAGAGAGGAGTATTAGAAGAATTATAAATATATTGAGTTTAAATAACTATGTAATTATTATACATATATATACATACATATATTGCACTATCTTATATATTCGAGTCATACTGTTCGTGTGTATGGTTCATTTTCATTCGCTTCTTGGTTAATTAACTACTTTCCATTTGCATTATTAATTATTTAATTACAATTGATAGTCCCCCCAGTAGGTGGTCTAACTGACTGATAAACGCATAACTTTATTATTATACCTTTAGAAGATTAAAATTTTGTAGAAATGTTGATACTGATGACCGTTGGCACTTCGTGGGATTTTAATACCATCATATTGGTATTAAAAACCCCATTCGTACTGTTTCACTTAATTCTGGGGTGTAAGTGGTTCATCTTGGGGTGTAAGTGGTTCATCAACATCTTTGAACCAAAGCCAACTTCACCTGCACGTGGTGCACCCTGCTGAGTGACAAACGAAGCTCTGGCGAAAAGAGAGGTAGGGAGCGTAATTGTAAGCTACCCGACTGGGGAATGTACCTCCACCTCACAGAATACCGCAGCCAAATAACAATTCCCTTGAGGATTGTTGTGTTCCTGCGAGTGAGTGAGGTCACCAGAAAGAAAGGAAGGAGATGCTGCGTTGGCAGCGGGGGTGGCGGCGCGCGAGCAATATTTTATGTTGCAAGCGTTAATATGGTTACGGTAACCGCTTCACATCAGGCGAACCGTATGCTTGTCTGCCACCCGACGTAGTATAAAAAAAAAAAAAAAAATTCAATTTAATTAAGGCTCTTGTCATTAGATAACAGTAGTTAAGCCAAGTCGGGGGCCATTAGGCGGCTCGAAAACACACATTAGCCTCCGCCAACCCGCAGTTGCAGCGTGGTGGAGTATAAGTACTCATAATACTTTCGATCACAGCGAGATCCGCATGTGGGGTGGATGAGGGTTGACCACGAAGTGATTTAGAAAATATGTACATACACAAGGGTGCTAAAGGTATTCTCTACCAGTCAATTTTCGGGAATAGGAGACATTCTTGAATACCGTTTATTATTAATATATACTTTTTTTTGACGAGCTCGGTGGTTAGCAATGGCCACTTTGACTCCGAGGTCGTGGGTTCGATTCCCGCACAAGGCAAACATTTGTGTGCATGAACATGTCTGTTTGTCTTGGTCTGGGTGTTTTCTATGTATTATAAGTATATATTTACAAAAAAAAATGTATTTAAGCACATTTATCAGTTGCCTAGTACCCATAACACAAGCTTTGCGCTTAATTTGAGACTAGATAGCGCTGTGTAAATGTCCAGAAATATTTATTTATTTATTTATACTCGTATATGAACAAAATAAGTAATACCGACCTTCCCACGCTTCGCTGTCGCTCAATCTTTTCGTTCCCATCTCAGTCTTGTGGAATGCCCACACAAACCTTGTCTTGACATTTTCATCATAATTTTTTTAAACTTAATTTTTCTGATAATAATTGCTATTCTGCTGTTCAGCATGGAGACAACAATTCAAAGCTCATAAAAATCGGTCCAGCTGTTCTTGATGTATGAATGATGTAACTAACCTGACTTTATATATAGATATTTATATATCGATATATACAAATAGACATGAAAAGATACAAAGCATAAAACAATTTGTAATTATTACCTAGATAAATTATTCAATAGATGAACTTGAACATTCTTTTTGACAATCTGTGCCAATTGTTTTACGAAAAGACAAAGAAATTGTTAGACATTTGTGGCGAGGAAACACAGAAGTATGTAATCAATCTGAGTGTGAGACATAGTCGGAATGTGTTTCTCAGTAATTACATTAGCTCTCTAGTTCGTTAAACTGGCACAGTGATACAAGCACTCATCATTACAGATACCGTCACATCTATTGCACAGGTACTCGTTTAAACCTTAGATTCGAGACGAGTAGATACGACTTCGGCATTAAAAGCCAGTAATTTTTATCTGATACAAATACAAATAATTTATTCAAAGAATAGGCATTCTCAGACACTTTCTCACGTTTAAATTACAAATTTCTCTTGAATCATACAGATTTAACATAATTATTATTGAATGTCTTAGTGCTTAATAGAATTTACATTTAATTTGACATTAATTCAATTTTGGATAATGTTACCGGCAATATTTAAGTGATGCTTCCATAACGAAAATGAAACTTTTTTTTTTATTTTAATGACTTTTTATATCACTTCGGATGAGCAATAAGCACTTATCTATATAACTATCCGGCGACTGCAACACAAGGAGCCTTCGTGCTTGCGTCTCCACATCCAGCACCTCCTCAAATTTTGTGTTTTTATTCAGTCATAAGAACACAAAAAATCTTTGGCTTTGAACAAAAATATGCGTGGGCCGATGGCTATCTAGTCTATTCCTAAATCTATGGTTTAAACTATGCAACATTGATGTGGCGACAATTCATGTCATTACTAGAAAACCCGTCTATTTCGCCCTATGGTCTGAATAGTGAATACCGTTGTTTTCGTTCTAAAATCTCAGAGGATTCCTGCATTGTTCGAGGATACATACATACTTACATTTTGGGGTGTAAAGGTCCATCAACATCTTTGAACCAAAACTAATCTCACCTGCACGTGGTGCACCCTGCTGACTGACAAACGAAGTTCTGGCGAAAGGAGAAGTAGGGTATTTTTTAAGCTGCCGGACTGGGGAAGCACCTCCACCTGTTCTCAGACCACCAACATAGCGATTTATAATAACTAAAATAATAACAAATGTCTTCATTAATTTCATATTTCAAACTTGCCGCGTCAGCGCAGTCTTGTAATTCGAAACTAACTTTAATGAAGGAAAGTATGCGAATGGATTCAAAAAATCGATTGATCATATTACCGTAATCAATCTTCTAGAAGGTCGATTCAAATCGGGCATCCCTAATAGAAAACACACAAACGAAGACAAACAGACATATTCCTGCACACAAATGTTTGTCTTGTGCGGGGATCCATCGAGCTCGTCAAGTAGAAGCAGAAGTAATACTAATAACTAGAAATGAATCAATCAATCAATCTAAAGTTTATTTGTGAAGAATACGGGTAATATACAGGTGTTAGTAAAGTTACATAGTCCTAACTATTGATCGATTAATTGATTGATTGAAGTCCATGCAGTAGATCCAGCTAGTAGTCTATAAAAATATTCTGAATCTACGCTGTCTAGAGTCAACCCTATTTGGTCAGCACAATATGCCCGCGGTACATCAGACGTATTTAAAGTGATGCAGTTTCTCTGCAGTCCGCTTTTCAATGCTATTTGCTAATCATGCACACAATGATGCTAGGCTTTCCATAGTTTCTCTGGACCTCGGCGAATGTGGACTTTCATGGCGGCAGGCCTCGCTACGAAAGTGAATGTTTCGTACTTAATCTTACTAAGTGGACGCAATGAGAGCTGAGAAATTAACTTACAAGTTCATTGACACAATAACATAGATAAATATTACTTAACAAATTACTCAGCGCCGTCTAGTCCCAAACTAAGCAAAGCTTGTACTATGGGTACCAGATAGCTGATATATGTACAAGAAAACACCCAGACCAAGACAAATATGGTCATACATACAAATGTTTGTCATGTGTGGGAATCGAACCCGTGTACTCGGAGTCAAATTGACATTCGACCACCGGACTCGAAATAGATATTATTTATATCACATTGAGTGTCAATTAAGCATACAGCCAATACGCATGTAATACAAGGACTTCACACTAGTACCCCCGCTGCAGCATTTCCTCACGTTTAGTAACCTCTGCTAAGGTTTCAGTGTTCTTGCCTCTCTGCCGTATGGACTTGATATGTATTTTTGATGTATAGTATATAAGTATTAAAGATTTGATTTACATAAATGACACAATCACAATAGGCTATATAAGGACATCACAATACTAAAACGTGAAAGAATTACATAGATGGCTTAAAAATCTCTCGAGATATGTTAATTTGAAAATTACAATTTTGGACTTTCCCGAAATCGCTTACAACAGAGGGGCAATTTTCGTAATTAAAATGTAGTCAAAATTCAGTTCCGATCCAGTCTCGATTTCATAAATGTCAAATTTGGTATTCTCGTATCACATTATGTAACTTCAATGTTTAATTTAAGTGGGATTATATCGGAATATGACTGAGAATTAAACAAACTAAGAATGTTACATTGCCAACTAAAAGAATTGATAATAATTAATCAATAAAATCAATTATATAATTTTAGTCAATTCATAATTCAATCTCGATTAGGTCAACTTTCAATCTGCGATCGTAGAAAAAATTACGAGAATTGGCCCTCAGGTTATGACGTCACAAGCAAGTACATATTTTGTATACAGCAAATCAGAAATTAGTACGACAGCTATATTATTACGTTTATGTAATTAGTATCATAATAAAAGTTATAGTATTTTCTATTACTCCTCCAATGGAAATATTATTTTTTAATAATTTCATATTATCAAAATGGACTTTCCCATCAAACTTTGATTGACCTAAAATAAGTCGGACGGAAGATATTAGAATGAAAGTTTGCAGATCTTTATAGTTTTGTGTATTTTACGACATTGTTAAATAATTTATACAATTATTCAACATTGTAATATAGCCTATTAAGAAATTAATTAATTACAGAGAAAAAGTATTGAGATACTAATGTTAAATCAAAGTAGTAGATTTGCACATTCAAATTATATTCAATATAAATACACAACGAAGACAATATAACATCAAATGGCCCATCAGTTATCAACGGTGTACCATCAAAAACAACGTCAAGCTTAGCCTAAACAAACGCGACTCCAAGCAGTCTGCATTCATTAGATCTCCCACTGGGAGCAACCTGACACTACGTTACACCTGCCGCTGCTTCGAATACCCTGATTCCATGTTCCGCATCAGTTAAAGTCAGAGCTTAATAAATGCTTGAACGTAAAAGTAAACAGTAGTATTAGGATTTACTGGTCTAGGTCTGGTATTTACAGGCCTCTTAGAAAATAAACATAAATGATTTGCACAAAAACAGTATAAAATGTGACAAAGGTGATAATACACGTTTTGTTAAGCCAGTGGTATACTTTATTCTTAAGATATTGCAACTGTTATCTTTACGTCAAGTGAATTGTTATACGAAGTAAATGTTAAAAGGTATTATTGGCTGGAATGTCAAGAGATAATATTAATTATTTACAAACAGTTTAACAACTTCGGCATAAAAAAATATTTCAGTATAAATATATATTTTCATTACAGGTTCAAAATATATAACCTAAATTATTTTCATGAAACAAACTTAATTAATTAATTTATGAAAAATGCTGATAAACATACATATTTCTTAATTTTTATTACAAAGTAGGTACATTACAGTTAAACAGCAATGTTATTTGAGATGAGGATAAATATATAATAGGTTTAGCATGAGACTGTATCGTCGGTGTTAAATTTTGTGATGCCTTTTTAGGGTTCCGTACCCAAAGGGTAAAAAGGAATCCTATTACTAAGGCTCCGCTGTCCGTCCATTCGTCCGTCCGTCCGGCCGTCCGTCTGTCACCAGGCTGTATCTCATGAACCGTGATAGTTAGACAGTTGAAATTTTCACAGATGATGTATTTCTGTTGCCGCTATAACAACAAATACTAAAAAACAGAATAAATTAAATATTTAAGGGAGCTCCCATACAAACGTGATTTCTTTTGCTCCTTTTTGCTCGCAATTGATAACGGCAATAGGTAGACGCTTGAAATACTCACATAATATTTAGTTTTAAATTCACTTTATAAATATATAATTAAATAAAAATAAAACAAATATTTAAGGGGGGCTCCCATACAACAAACGTGATTTTTTTTAGCCGTTTTTATAGATAATGGTACGGAACCCTTCGTGCGCGAGTCCGACTCGCACTTGGCCGGTTTTTAGTCTCTACTACAGGAGCACGACCCTCTCTCGTCCGTCCCAGACAGAAGGAGGATTTGGCCTACACTCTACACGCTGGCCAGACGGGTTGGGGAGGCCTGATCGATGTTTTATAATGTATTTCCCTTAGTCGCCTTATACCACATCCACGGGAAGAGACGGAGTGATTCTATTCTAGTCTGCCGGAAACCACACGGCATACTAGAACAGAATCACTTATAAAACTATAAGTGTGCGAAATTTCGTACACCTCCGTCCGCGCAATTTTCGTAAATGAAATGAGATGAAATTCTTTATTTGCTCATTTACAGTCGTGCCAATAGTTTGGCAACTGTAAATTGCCTTTAGAATGTAGGCATGCAAAATAATAGAATAAACTACAGAATCGATATAATAGGTACATGTTTAAGTAGAGACGAACTTCTTAGCTTCCATGGATTCACCATGCGGGTGCCGGGTCCATCGTGTGACAGAGAGAGAAACACCAAGCAGGGGCCCTACCGCCGAAGCTGAAGCCGATTACCGTCGGAATTTTTGAATGCGAAAATAAAACTACTGCTTAGATTGTTGCTAATTATGTTAAGCTCAGCTGGTAGAAACCCTAGAGATCTACCGACTAAACTGAAGATATTTGACAATAATTGTAACCTAAGGCAAATTTTTGGAACCAAAAAAATCGACGGTAATCGGCTTCAGCTTCGGCGGTAGGGCCCCTGGTCCCGAGACTTGTGACACGGGTGTAGGTTTAAGGGGCCTCTTTCCGACGTACATCAACACTCACCTTCACTACTTGTGTTTCTCCCCTGCCCAGCCAAATCTGGTATGAACCTGCTAATGCAGCTTTAAATACTCGTTCCAGTATAGAACTTACTGCATTTCTGGACAAGCCAAGGTCTTTCACCACTTTGTGAAATTACAAAAATATCTGCGTAAAATGGGGTACAAAGTTATTGCTTCACGAATGAATATAATAATTCCTTATATAATTTTGAAGTTTTTATTACTCCAGTTCCCATATCCCATATAGACAATTAAATCGTCTAAAGAAAATATAGTTGACATAATGCTTAACAATAACAATGTTGTAACTTGTCCCGTACTACAGACGGCAGCTGTTCGCGGTACTGCAACTAAAACATTATGTATTTCTATGCATTGTGCAAGCTTGACTGGTTCTATTGCTCTTTATTATTATGCAAATAAAACCATAGATTTCCAGCAAATAAAACCAAATCATTGAATTAGAATGAGTTATGCAAAATTGGTCAATTTAGTTCTTGAATGTAAAAAAAATGTATTGCTCTTGAGAAATTAAACCTTTGATTATTGTTATTTAATATGTACTCGTAAGTACTGTTAAATTAAACACTAGATTTAATACTTAATCAGGTAAGTTTACAAAGCGTCAAGTAACAGAAACAAAAGTAGTGATGCGTATGACTAGTAGCTGTTCCTACATAACATCGAAAGAAAATGTCGTAAAAGATGAGCCCTAATATTTCAATAACTAATAATGCAACACAACATGGGTCTCGGATACGATTCCCACACAAACATTTTGTGGAGTAGAACTTTTGTCTTGGTGTGTGGACTGTCCGGCCGTGTGGTTTCCGGCAGACTAGAATAGAATCACTCCATTTCTTCCCATGGATGTCGTACAAGGCGACTAAGGGAAATACATTATCAAATATCGATCAGGCCTCCCCAACCCGTCTGGCCAGCGTGGGGAGTGTAGGCCAAATTCTCCTTCCGTCTAGGACGGACGAGAGAGGGTCGTGCTCCTGTAGTGGAGAATAAAACGGACCTGATGATGATGATGTGTGGACTGTGGGTCATATTTGTAGACATGGAAAATTAAAGAGATAACATATAAGAGTATCACGAAATACGAAATTCCAACATTTTGGCGGGAAGAAAGTAAACGGGAAATCATCGAGAGTTACGCCAAAAAATTACCAACTTATGAACTTACAGAACAGTACATCAACCAACTCGATACAAAAGTCATTAATAGACACATTCACACAAACACATTCCGCTGCGCGATTCTAGCCAGCTTCGCTATGCAATAAATAGTATGCAGCGAGCCGGCGTGTCTACGTGTGATGTTTGATGTGAATGCATACATTGGGGACATTAGAGTGGAGTTCCTGTAAAGCCTCCTGCGACATTTTTTTTGTGTTTTCTAACTCACTTAGCACTAAATATTTAACAAATTATGGGCGTCAAACTATTTATCAAAACAATGAATATGACGCCAATTTGACTTCACCCCCATTAGCCATTTTTTCATTAAATTGAGGAGCTGATCTATTTATTTGGTGACAGATCTATTATTTTGATGATCAAACGAATTAAATATGATACTAATAACTAATAGTTTGTTAAACTGATGATTTATATTTAGAGACAGTTTTGATTAAAATGCTGACTAATATATTTCTTGGGGATAGATATTATTATTAGGGTACTGCAGATTAGTGACACGTCTAAACTTAGGTGACAGAAAATATTGTTCCTAAATAAAATAACATACGAGGGGAGGTCAATAAGTTCGCGGAATGAGAGAGAAGGAGGTTGAAATTAAACACCAAATTATTTTTCCTTTTCAATATATTCTCCTTTAACCCTAATACATTTTTCGGATCTCTCAAATAGCTTGTTTATACCATCGAAAAAAAATGATTTGTCTTTGGTGTCAAAATAGGCCGAAATTGCCGACTTGACTTCATCATCGTCGTCAAATTTCTTTCCACGCAGCTCTTTCTTCATTTTTGGAAATAAATAATAGTCACTGGGGGCCAAGTCTGGACTGTATGGTGGGTGGTTTAATTGTTCAAAGCCGCATCGGTGAATGGCAGCCGTCGCAACATGGCACGTGTGGACGGGTGCATTGTCGTGCAAAAGGAGCACACCTTTTGACAGTTTTCCTCTTCTTTTTTTCTTAATGGCTTCTTTCAATCTTTCCAGTAAAGAAGCGTAGTACTGTCCCGTTATAGTCGCACCACGTTCTTTATAATCGATCAGTAAAATACCTTCTGTATCCCAAAAGATAGTCGCCATGATCTTTCCGGCCGATTGTGACACTTTGAACTTCTTTGGAGGAGGTGTGCCTTTTTTATGCCACTGCATCGACTCTTGCTTCGACTCAGGTTCATAGTGGTGAACCCAGGTTTCATCTCCAGTAACAATCCGGGCCATAACTTCTTCCTTTCTCTCTCCACAGAGCTCCAGAAACTGGTGAGAGCACTCGACACGCTCGCGTTTTTGAAGTGGCGTGAGCATTCTCGGAACCCATCTTGCACTGACTTTAGTCATCCCAAGATGATGATGTAGGATATTTAAAATACTTGATTCGGATACTCCAACCATTGCTGCAAGTTGCTTCTTCTTCAGTCGGGCATCTTCCAATACAAGTTTTTCTACTTTTTCGACGATTTCCGGTGTGGTGGCCTCAATTGGCCGTCCGGAGCGGGGGTCGTCTTCAATGGACTCCCTTCCTTGTTTGAAAAGACCATGCCACTTGTAAACCATGGTTTTACCAGGGGCAGAGTCCGCGTAAACCGCTAACAGCTCTTGAAAAATCGTCTGAGCGGATTTTCCTTGCTTGGTAAGAAACTTAATAACGGCACGGTGTTCAATTTTCTCCATACTGGCTGACTTCTTCCCGATTTAGTTGTTTGCAGGTCGATAACTCAAAAGTTAATGACACGATTAGGTTCAAACTTGGTATATATACTCTTAATGAGGTGCTTAACTAGTGCCTACCTGGACGGGTAAATTTATCCCCATCAACCCCTCCATTCCGCGAACTTATTGGCCTCCCCTCGTATGTTTCATTCGCGAAACTAGAGTAATTGCAATCTAGGCAACTATACTCCCGGGGCGACTATCCTGGTTTTACCCTAAGGCCTAAAAAGGTTGATAATCACTGCTGAATTCTACGACTGGAATAGAAAAATGTACTGTACACACATATGCATTATTTATTCCACGACGCTGATGTCACACAATGGAAACAAAACAGGTAAATCACGGCAGAGGTCGCCGGTAGTCAAGGTCGCACGCCGCGGCTCGACGACACAGCCTCATTTTGTAAACATGCCGCCGGTAACTGACGGGGGTTGTGCAAACACGAGCACGTGTGCATTACCGATGTATATCTATTATTTTTTAACTAGGTCACTCTGTGGAGACAAAAGAAAATCACATTATACGCTAGTGTTACTTTTATGGTTTTGTTTTATGTCAATGGTTTGAACATGTTATTTTTACTAGTGTTCACTTCACTATTTTTTTTCTCGTTGTCAATCAAAAATGGGCTTTATTTATCAGATTACAAAATATTTTTATTGTATGTTCATTGTTGTTTTTAAAATACCGTTTTTAAAATAATCTTTCGCCGTGAATACGTCTTTAAAATTGTTTCCATACGGAGGCAATTCAAAAAAACGAACGATGACAAATTCGGGGATATAGTTTGGTGTTGCAGCTACAAATTTATCATCTCCATCCAAAATTCAATCACACCATTGGATAGACTTTTCACGTCAAAAAGATAAGTCAGTAAGTCAGATGAAGGATCGAACAATTTATTACGCTAAGTAAGGACTATGGAACATCGCGTGCGGGGCAGGTGGAACTGCTGACATTTTGAGATAATTTTAGTGGATAGTATGGTCATCCACTAAAATTATCTCAAAATGTCAGCAGTGTGGCCGTGTCTATGCACACACACACAGCCACATCCCATTTTTTTGTATGAAAAGATACTCCTCCTCGATGATCCTTTGATCCAGACAGAATCTGGTGCCCTACCGGCTAAGCTTAAACCGATTCCCATTGGATTTTTGATTGTGATTATCAAACTTCAACTTAGATTTATGGTACCTGTATTTAGCTTAGCTGATATTTACCCTGGAGCTCTACGGACTAAGCTGAAGATGTTTGTCAATAACTTAGAAAGTAAGACCTATTTTTTCGAATTAAAATATTTGTTGGTAATCGACTTTACATTCGGCGGTAGGCCCCTGATTATGGAATCTCATGGAAAAAATTTGGGATTAGTATCCCAAATCGAATTCAATTAAGTTCTCTAAAATGAGCTATAAAACTGTATTTTTAAGTAATTATCAAAAATTCCAGCGCGCGGTAGGCCAGATTCCATTTTAAATTTTAATATTTATAACTTAAATAATCCAAAAGCCGATAGAGTCATAGACATAGCTTAAATTTGGTTATTATTACTCATAAAGCCATATCAGAGTTTACATTTTTCGTTTAGAAATATAAAATAATAATTATATCGGCAGTAACTTTTAATCCTTATGTAAGCCGCTTTTTAGTTGCTTTCCCTATAATAAATCAGTCAACATAATATTTAAGAGGACGTAAGTAACGGGGCTTATTTGACCACACAGGGTGCCGCCGGGTTCCTGACGAACTAAGATGTAGGAGTGCCCTAATCGGTTGCTTCTGAAATTGGATTTTATGAATATGGATATTTTGTTAATAATTACTGGCCATACCAATGGTTTTCTGGTATTATCCAGCTTTGATCGTAGAGTCGGTGTCGATTTTTGAATCTCGAAAAAGTAAATATAAAGATTTTTCATTAATTTAGGTCGCAATAAATAATAGTCTTTCTTTCTTTCCGTCTGTCTTTCAGTCAATGATGTAATTTTTGTTACAGTAATTTAACATCGTTTTTTTAGGGACTTTATTTTTTCCATTTCATAAAATTTCATCTTAATAATATATCATTGAGCATTATTTATAATGTTAACCTTTCGAAAACATATTTTTTTTTATTATTATTCTAAAGTGGAAAGTCCTTGAGCTTCAATATATTTTCGTAATAAATTTTAAGAAAAAAAAATATTTTGTGTTGATATAATATATTTTATGTATAGTTACAAAAAAATTATTTATATATTACATCACTTATCTAGTACCAATAATACAGGCTTTGCTTAGTTTGGAACTAAATGGTAGTGTGTAATTTGTCCTAGAAATATTAATATACCTACTTTTTACGTGTCCTAACTTTAAATAACAAATTATAGAACCTCCTCTAAGATTAATAATTTATCCCAAAATATTATGACTCGCCATAACTCTTGTTTCATGGAAACGGGAGGCAATTATTGAAGCTTAACTTTCTCCCATTATTCAATTCGAAAGTAATTGTTTCTTTAATAGGATTCCCAAATAGCCTATAAATATGATATATTTCAAACCTGTCAAGTACATTTACTTGTTTGAAGTAGGTACCTTGTTTACCAGGGTTGGGGGGGGGGGGGGGGGGGGAGACCCACAGACAGGCTACGGTCGACGTTGCTTAACTACCAGTAATGTCATCATCATCAGGTCCATTTTAGTCTCCACTACAGGAGCACGACCCTCTCTTGTCCGTCCTAGACGGAAGGAGGATTTGGCCTACACTCCCCACGCTGGCCAAACGGGTTGGGGAGGCCTGATCGATATTTGATAATGTATTTCCCTTAGTCGCCTTGTACGACATCCACGGGAAGAAACGGAGTGATTCTATTCTAGTCTGCCGGAAACCACACGGCCAACCTGTATAATAACCATAAGCATCACACTCCCAGATAACTCGCTAGTTATGTATATAGTTACTAATGTTGTATTATGTTAATTTGCAGATGAGTCGTGTGTCGTAGCGGCGGGCGGCCGCCATGGGCCAGGCGGGCAGCCAGCCGGCCGGCGCGGTCCCGCAACGGGCCCGCCGCGCGCACACGCTGCCGCACGAACCGCCGAGACATGCACCCAAGGTACAAAACAAACATGCATTCTTTTTATTATCGTCTTTTTGTTTGTTATAGTCGGTCAGGGCCTTCATCTCCGACGTGTCTTCATCGGTCGGAGTGTAAACACAAGAAGGCCCGCAGGACTCTCAGCTCTGGCTTGCCTTCATTGGCCGTCCAGAGAGGAGCCGCTAGAGCTATATGCTCCAGGGGTGGAAGTGTTAAAGGGCATCACGCCGCAAGTAACTTCGGAGAAAGCGCAGCACACCTCTCGACATCCCTGAGTCACTCACACCGGTGTTGCCCCCGGCCGTTTTCCTGGCATCTCGGGGGCCCATCTAGTGAGTGGCAAGCCACCGCCTGGCGCAAATAACTAGCAATAAAAGCAGTTATGGCAGGCGTCCGTCCGTCTCTTCTGTAATAGCCCGGTATTAAGTTCACCCAGATCTCATCTCCATAGCTCATTTATTTTCCATCACACTTCGCAATAGTCTCAACGCCTGCCGAGACCTGCTCATGGGTATGTCGCTCTATTGACATATCCTGGAGCGGGTCACGGCGGGCGTACAACATTACATTAAACTTCTCAAAGGGGCCTCTACCCGTTGGATCTATATGCCCGCGCACGCCTATCAAATGACCGGGCTTGACCCGTGATTAGAAAGAGATACATAATAATAATAATCAAACTTCTCAAAGGGGCCTTTACGCGTTGGATCCATATCCCCGCGCACGCCTATCAAATGACCGGGCTGGACCCGTGAATTAAGTGAGATACATAATAATAATAATATGGTTTATATAAATTGATGTAATTTTGTATTAATAATAATACAACATTACATCAAACTTCTCAAAGGGGCCTCTACGCGTTGGATCCATATCCCCGCGCACGCCTATCAAATGACCGGGCTGGACCCGTGAATTAAGTGAGATACATAATAATAATTAAATATTTCTGGACAATTTACACAGCGCCATCTAGTCCCAAATTAAGCGCAAAGCTTGTGTTATGGGTACTAGACAACTGATAAATGTACTTAAATACATTTTTTTTGTAAATACATACTTATAATACATAGAAAACAGCCAGACCAAGACAAACAGACATGTTCATGCACATAAATATTTGTCTTGTGCGGGAATCGAACCCGTGACCTCGGAGTCAAAGTGACTATTGCTAACCATTCGACCACCGAGCTCGTCATTAGAAATAAGGCTAACAAGGATATAAGAGCAAAAATATATGAAAAAACATTTTCCGATTACTTTTCTACTTCTTGAAATTGAAATTTTTACGAGTAGCTCCGATTTTGATGATTTTTTTTTTATTTATGTAGTTTTTTATTATTTAAAATCAGAAACATTTTGAAGTGGCGATGAAATTTTTGTACTACTGAACCGATTGAATTAAAAAAATATATCTGTGCAATAAAGAAGAAAGAAAACTGTACAGACATGTCAAAATTATGTGGCTTATTTGCTCACGTTTTGAAGATAACAACCCGGCTAAATTGGATATGTAACACGCGTCTGGTAAATTCACAACATGAATTTTTTTCTCAATTTGGTCGGTTTGTAAATGTTTGAGAATGTGACCAAAAATCTCGCACAGCACTCTGATCGAGATGGTTTCCCATCAAGTCGGTTTCTACATTGATTTTGTATTTTTCTCTAGCTTCTATCCGTGGCTTCGCCCCGCATGAACAGTTTTGCATCAACTCATATTTATTTCACTGCTAGAATACGGGTCTCCCCTCAAACGAAGGGGTTTAAAGTGTACTCCAGTACGCTGCTCAACTGCGAGTTTTTTCAAACCGTTCAAAGGCTCAACTCACGAATGTCATGTAATAACAACGGTTTAACCTACCCTCCATAGACAGACTACGGTCGACGTTGATCGAGTTGATCATCGAGCTTGTCGAAGGCCGTGCTCATCAGTGAACACAGTACTGGGGTAAAAAATCGGCACGTATAATATACGAATACAAAATTTCTTCCAAATACGTTCAGCCATTTGCCCGCGAAAGAGTGGCAAGCATCTATATATACATCCTAACCAACTTTCACATTTATAATAATACTAGACAGTTGAATTAATTTCTACAAATTGTGATATCAATATTTCCAGGTTCTGCCGTCACTGCCGGAGTCCCCGCGACTCCGAAGCACTGACAACGGCGCGATCCTACAGTCCGGGGGCACCATCAGTGGCCGGAGACCCACTTCCATCCTGCAGGACACCAGGGTGCCGCACGGACATGTGGTAAAACCCAGAAACATTTTTACCGATAGTTTTCTTCAAATCACTGGACGTCGAGAGACCGTAATGCAGCACAGACGATGCCTCCAATGAACACTACGCCAACTCAAAACATACCCATCCAGACACACCCCGTATATATTACATTTACTTAGTGGTTTGTATTTGTCGATTTTGTTGTCTTCGTTTTTTTTATAAATAAAATTCAAATAGCATAATGTTACTGAAGTAATAAATCGATTTCAATAAAAAAAGTAGTGCAGTGTTCGTTGGAGGCATCGAGAAGATGGTGGGAGCTCTTATTTCAGAGGACTTATGTAGAGTTGCTGAGTCAGCGCAATTAAAAAGAAATAGTATATGATGACAAAATAGAAACTTTTCTTTCTGAATTGCATCTGAACTAAAAAATATTCTGGAGATACGCTATAAAGTACAGTATAGCTTGGACTGTTTCTTAGCTTGTCTTCATATATCTGAAATGTATATCGCAGACAACGGCTGGACGCGCGAAAATGGACCTAACTTACAGTGCGAAAGGTCCAAATAAATATTCCCGAGAGATGTTAGGGTGGTTTGAGCTGTCCATTAATTGATCGGTCAGTCAGAAGTCTCATTTATATAAGTATGTTTAAAGATTTAAAACTGAAAGTGTGTTTTTGGTTAGGTTGTTAGAATAACTACTCGTTTATCATGGATTATAAGTAAGTACATAATGCTTGTGATTTCTTTCAGCACTCCAATGCGTTCCGATCTCGTTCAGCTGCTGCTGGCGGAGACCCAAATGAGCTCCGATCAAGAGAGAGGGATCCTTTACATAGGTCACACACAAATTTAGACCTTAGATATAACGAAAGTAAGTTATATTCATATTTCATATTATTTCCTGTTTATAAAATTGTGTACTTTAGACTTTTAATTCATTAAGAATTATTTACAGGTGGCGGTCTTAGTAAACGGTTTGGATCTGAACCAGATTTAAGAACTGAAGAGGAACCGCCGAAACAAAAATGCAATAACAAGCATTTCCGTAAAAAATATAGAGCTCCCCCACCACCGACGAATGATGTAAGTTACCCCTGCTCCCAGACAACATATCTCTCTTGGAAATTACTAAGCTCTCCTGATTGTTAACTTTTTGTTTCTTTTTAGACTTGTGATGGTTCGTCACCAGATTCCAGCGAAGGAAACCCGCGGGCTGAACCGCAAAGAAAATTGCGACTCTTCAAAACTAGAAATGAAACCAAAAAGTTGAACGGCCACTTGGATACCAAAATTCCCCAATACAGAAGTAGCAACGTAGAATATAAATCTCTTGACTTAAGTGATCCAGCTTTCGAAAGACGATATAGGTCACCCTGTAAAGACAAGGAACAGCACCTTAAATATCCAGATAGTAAGGATATGATACAAACTACATCATCTTTGAAAAGAGAAGAACGTCTACTACAAACGAAACAAGACATAAAAAAGACAAGAGCCGATAGAATTAGTGGATGTAGAGCGAAGATGTCAAAAACTAACGAACAAAGCGAAGCTTGGAAGACTCCGCTTTTAAATAGAAATTTCAGGTATTCAGAAAGGTTTAAACGAGAAGAAAGCGAACAACTACCTGTTTTAAGAAGAGAAAAGACTTTCGACTCTTTGCTTCCAAGTGAAAAAGAAAGCGAATCTCCTAGAATCTCCCACGAGAGCAGAATGAAAGTTATAGGTGAACAATTAAAAAGAAGCCGGCTTGTCCCAATGGCGGAGAGAAATAAACCATTAAGAAAATCTCTTCCATCACTATTGGCTAAAAATAGTGACGAAAAAGATGACTTTCAAGTAGAACTCAAAAAGGCTACAAGTAGAATAAGAAACGAATTAGGAAGTAAAATTAATGTTAGTGAAAATAAAACTAGTCAAAACGATAAAACGAGCGCAAAGAAACCAAACCCAACGAAAACAGCAATCCAGAGCAAAGTCAAAGAGTCTAGTCTTAAAACAAACAATGTTAATAAGCCAGATACTAAGACAGCAATTACTAGAAGACCTTTAGGGCGATTGAATGAACCCAAATCAAAAACAGCTAATTCGCAAAGTAACGTAAACGCAAAGAGTAATTTAGCAGTCAGTAAATATAAGTTAAACAGCAAAGAGAATGGGAGGACGATGCCAGACAGAGGGCAAGCGTCTGGTAAAGAATCAACGCCAGAGCACTCACCTACAAGAAAACAGGAACCACCGACTACTCAAGTTTCACTAGATAAGTAAGTACTGTGTTATCTAAGACAAATTTCGGTTGTTATGAGAAATAAATGAAAATTTTAGATTGTTAAAATATTTGTTAATATTTCAATATACGAATTCACTTTTAGGAAAAAGACACCGGCTCCTTCAAAGCAGTTTTACTTTGGCATGATTGAAAGTAAGCAGACTTTGCCGCGAGACCACTTAAAGGATTTTCCAGGGCTCGGTAGTCCAATTATAGAAGAGATTAGTAATTTCCACCTAATCGAGAAAAAGCTCCTAGGATACCACGACGAAGATGCAGAATTCGAAAAATTCAATGCCAAACTGAAAGAAAATTGTAAAGTTAAGAACTGTAAGTATTAACTGAATTATATAAACTGCATTTAATATTGCAATAAAGGAAAATAGTCATATGTTTTTATTAAAAATAATGATTACATAAATGTTTATAGAGTATAGTTACATACAAATATTATTTACTACCTACTGATATTTAGAGCTTATGAAATTATAAAATAACACAAATAAAAACAAAAAAGTATTTGCCAAAATTTGTAACACGGAGCGTAAAGTAAGGGTGAGGCCAAACGGGCGTAATTTTGTGAGTTGTGAGTCGCGTAATTTGCGTCGGTTTCATACAAATGACGAATTAATTTTACGTCGTCACTGTACATTTATATGAAACCGACTCACAACTCACAAAATTATGCTCGTTTGGTTTCACCGTAACTCACCCAACCACAATTTTGACACCATCTAAACACCTTGCCGGTCAACGGTCAATTGTGGCGTGCCACTCAACGCTTACTTACCTCCTACCTATACCTACCGCACAGTTACTCGGGGGCACGGCTCATTTGGACGTTTTAAATACAAAATATCAAGCAATTTATTAGAGTGTGGATGCATTATACCCAACCTTACGCTCGCCAGGATAAGATAAAAAAATTGGGTGAGAACGTATGCGAGTAACATAAAAATGAAACGAATTATTTTGTGAACCAAAACAATATCTAATTTTGAAAATGATTGCAACCTAGTAACATCCGCAAAATGCAAAATTTGTGCCGATTCAGTTGAATTTAGCACAAAGCAACAAAAACGCACTCTCACTCGGTTAGATTAGATCTCACGGGCCGGCACATGAGCAGCCATGCATCCCTATGTTTGAGTATTTCTACTAACATATTTTATTTACTAATTGGTGCCACCCGCCGAGATGCCTGACGGTTATAATTAGTAAAATAATCCCTAACATTTCTAATTACAGCAATACTTAATGTAGGTAACAATCAGGACAAAAATGTTAGAATCGATAAATTTTAGATGCGGAAGCGTGTTTGCATGTAATATTACATCTGATTTATTTATTTAATTAAATGTTACAGTGTTATATTTGTAGGATTATATAACATTAAGCTATTCTCAAGTCTCCACATTTAGTAAAAATATAAAAACATATAAATCAAATATTACTTACGCACTACCAAGCTTTAGTAAGTAAGGTAGAAAATTCAATAGAGGGAAATTCGATTTTGAAAAAGAACACAACTCTTATTGCGATAATAAGCGATTATATTCAATAACTGAATAGAGTCATTATATGCTTATAGTAATAGCGCTTATTCATTGGTATGAATAAACATTCTATTCATTTATTGAATCGCAATAAGAGTTGGTGGTAAGCCTCCTGATCTAGCGAGCAGGATCGACACTAAAATGTCTTATTATAAAAATTAATAAGTAGTTTTCTAAAAACATAAAACGATTTTATAACACTAACAAAACAGTTGAGCCACTTAATTAGTAATACCTTTAACAAAATGAAATGAATTATTAATGATTATTACCCAGAGATAAATTTACCATTCTAATATCTGAAATATGACAACCTTTCTACAGTATCCTCGGAATCAGCATTATCATCAGATGGTTCCGAGGGAGAAGGCTCAGATGGGTCGTTAGGCATTGCTCTCCGGCTGAGACCGACTTTACCCAAGAAGCAGCCAGCAGTGCCGAGGTTCTCACCCGCCGCAGCCTGGAGGCAGCTTGCTAGTCTGGATGCTCATTTAGCTGCAGGTAACAATTAGTCAGTAGTAACGTTTATACAAAGTTTTAAGTCCCCAATAGTGTTAGATACTTAAAACCCATGGTGCACGGCAGTTGAGCTTCATTTGACTAGCCATCTCTTTAGGCTGTTTATGCCTTATTTGCCATATTGCTGTCTCTCTCATTGCTAAGAGAGGAAGTCAAATTCCAAAAGCTTCCTACTCCTACTAAATTCTTTTGATTAAATTCGTTGTGAGTTCCAAGGCAACCGTAGTTTTACTCCCGGGACTGCAATGGACTTCACTGTTCATTGCCTTTTTGACGGTCGCCGCTGGTAATCCTGGCTACACAGGAGACACAGTGGTGGGAATGTGTGGTGGGCCCCGTGCCGACAGTAGTAACATTTCTATAAATATTAGATGACATTGAACACGCAGATATGGGATCACAGTCTGGTCTATAGAACTTATTCTCTGATGTAGAGATCGGCGTCAACCCATAATCATCCCACTGTTGGGATACGGGTCTCCCCGCAATCGAAGGGTTTTAAAGCATACTCCACCATGCAACTCAACTGCGGGTTGTCGGAGGTCAGTGTTTTCAAGCCGCCCAAGGGCCACTGACTTTGGATTAACGACTGTTATTTGGTAACACCAGCCGGGACCGACAGTTTAACGTGCCCTCCGAAGAGCTAGAGATAAATGAACCAATCCATAGACAGGTTACGGTCGACGCTGTAGAGGTCAATAGTTCTAATTTAACATTAGGTTCTACGGGCCGTGTAACATTATGTATGCATTTATAAACGTTATTTTTTCTTAGTCTCCTAAGGGTCATGATGAGGCACTGTGTACAATGCATGATATATTACATCGGACAAGCAAGCAATCATAATATGAACTGCTTATATAATTTATGTATTACTTATATATATCTTCTTAACATTGTTTAGAAACTCAACCTTTGGCTGTAGAAACCAAGATATCACCAGTAGTTTCACCCGAATCCTCACCGCGGTCAGATCAGTCTGCTGATAAGTCAGGAGACTCGGGCATCTCAGGAGATCACGCTCATAGCGATCACAGAGTAGATTCTCCACGACATCATGTGAGTGAATTTATAGATTTATTTTTCTCTGCGTAACTTTATAATAGTCGAACAGTTTTAGAAGTTATTTTATTGATTTTGAAGTATTTACAAAAAACAAATCTATTTAACTATACATTTTGCAATCAGACACAAGACTCGACGCCAGCAGCTTGGACGCCGCAACAAGACCTCGGTGATAGCAGTTCTGATGGCGCAGGCGGAGCCCGGGGAGTTCTTCTACCCGGTGGAGCTGTCACTTATAACCCTGGAGCTCAACCCTTTAGCCTGTCCCTACCGAGGGATTCCCATGATAGGGTGAGTCTTTGATGAGCACGCGGGATGCTAGGAAAGGTTGGTCTAGATTTTGGCTTCCGAAAATATTATCGATATTACATTTTAATTTGGTTTCACTCCATGACGCATAACAAGGATGTGGTGATATAAAGAAATTGGACACGGGAACGTTGACAATGTGGTTTTAAGTAACTAACATCTCCATCTAACCACTTGCCTAGCCTCCCGTGTGCTTTACAGCTGAGGAGGAGTAAAGGCTATCTAACTGTCACCTCTTAACATCACCAATTTCCATCCTTCATGCTAATTTCTATCATAACTTACGGATAGGCACTAATTCTTGTACCTGTTGTATGAATGATTCGAATAAGTTAAACACTCATTCAAATCATTCATTAATAAAATTGTACACGTCTATTTATGCAACTATTTGAGTTAATCTTAATATTATAATTTACGAAGCATGTGTATTTAATCTTGACAACATATTTTCCATTCTTCATGCTAACATCTATCTCACTGATACCTATTCTTGCACCTAAACACTCATTCAAATCATTCATACATTATTCACGTCCTATATTAGCTATTTGAATTGACCTTAATGTATTCATTGTTATAATATACTTAACATGTATCCTTACCTTAACGACATATTTTCCATCGTTCGTGCTAATTTCTACCTCTAAACACTCATTCATTCATTATACACGTCCTATATTTAAGCAACTATTTGATTGAGTTAATTTTATTATATTTCGTATTACTCGTATGATTTATTTCACATGTATCTCTCTGTGCTTTTGCTATATCCTTAGCAATCCTTAATTTTTCATTCAATGTTACGAGTCTTCAAGTTCTTCAACCCTTTATTCCTCATCAGCCCATCATATCACAAGGCCTTTCCGATCCCCACATAGTTTAAAGGGATGTCGTGCTTCTACGAATGTTTTCAGGGCAAGCAGCTGCAGCAAGGGTTCAACAGTCTTCAGAAGCTGAGAAAATCGGTGTCAGGAGCACTGGGAGCCGCTTTAGGATCTAGGAGATTCGACCTGGAGCACGAGCCAATGTTGCAAGAACCTGAACAGAATTGGTTTTTGACTAAATCTGCCCCTAACTCTTTGAGCAATCCGTTGTTGTTCCAACAGCCGGCGAGAGTAAAAGCCTCCACGGAGGAGGACATCAAAGAAGAGTCAGAAAAGGCACCATCAGAAAAGGTACTTTTATATTGCCTTACTCTTTATTTCGGAGTAGCGTTCAAAAATTAAAACTTTGCCTTTAAATGTATATTCTTGAAATGGTTCGATATGTCGATTTCTTTTGTGAGAACTGAACAACGGACTTTTTCGCAAGTGAACTCTAGACAGTATCTACTTTTTAAAATCGTTTTTTTATACCATGATCAGTGCCAGACAAGTATATGGACCGCCTGATGTGGATAATTACCGTAATCTACAGATGCATGGAGTATTCGTTCATGAGAGTATTGCTGGTGCACTGGCTTCTGGTATTGCAGCAAATCTGTTCAAGTTCGGTGACCTCACTCGTTTGTAGGAACACAACAATTCTCAAGGGTATTGTTTCTATGAGTTGGAAGTACTACCCCAGTCTCGCTCAACGTCTTATTGTCACGAGACGACAAGAATTGAAATTAAATATGTGACTCCTTTTAGGAGGAGTGTGCCGCGTGGCGAGCAAGTAACTCGTACCTGTCGTGGGGAGGCCACGTGATGTACCTGCCGCCCGCGCCCGCCGCGCCCGACCAGCCGCTCTCGATACTGGGCCCGCTCGATAGACCTGTCAGGTAAGGCTTCTAGATTTATTTGCACTACGATTGCTAAGCATCTAACGAGACAATGAAATACTTGATGTGTCCATGTGACGCTCTAGCCGGCAAATGAATGGAAATCCTAGAAAAGGCATACCCGGACCTGGGTACAGCGTCTTCGTCCCTACTCGTTCCAGGTGGGTTCCAGGAGACAGGCTCTTCCCAATAGGCTGCAAAGTTACTATTACTAGTTACCTATATATCTTTTTACCCGACTGAAGAAGAAGGGAGGGTTATGTTTTTCGAGTGTATGTAATTGTTGGCTCTACAGCCTAAACTGCTTTACGGATTTCAACATATGATGTGTCATTCGATTATTCTCAGCCGTGAGAATGTTATAGGGTATATTATTTCAATATAGTGTACACGAAAAAAAAATGTTATAAAAAACAAAAAAAATATTACAATGTTTTTTTTGTTTAGGTTAATAATTTATTGTTCCCATTAGCTTAAGTTCTATGTTTCATCCAGGAGTAAATCCAGCGGCTGTTTGGAGGTAGCAGCGAGGGCGGCTCGCGCGGCGCTAGCCTCCGAAATGAGGGAACGGGAGCGGTCCGCCTCCCCCGAGGTGGCAAGAGCACTGCCGGCGCGAGTCGAGCCGAATCCCAATGTGAGTTAGCCTTTTAAATACTCTTGCAACGTTTACATGTCTTTGTATTATTAGAAATTCGAATTCAGATTTGCACGTACGTAAGAAAATTTACTATATTACCAAAGCGCGACTCCGTTTTTAACATTGAAAATGTTTTTTTTATTCTTCCGACATTCCGACAGCCTTTGATAACCATTACCGGATAATATCCGAAAACAAGTTAATAGACTGTACGTTTTATAATATATAATGTAAATAAGTGCATCGAAAACCTGCGCTTTCTATCAGGCAAGGTTTTTTAGGCGACCACAATATAAAAATCGGGTGGTGAAGCGTCTGTATCAGCGAGTCGCTTTTACTGTTGTTTCTGTTATTATATGAATGCCCCTCCCCCGCCGCCCCGCCCGGCCCCGATGCAAACTTAAGTTCTTAGCAGCGATCTGACTGTATACGCTAAATAAGGGCATTCGACTCATGTTTCTATGACTTATAGTTTTGTAATTATTAAAGTAAAGCGATATAGACCAATTCGTTACAATCTAGTTTTCTGTCCTGCCCCCCTAGCCATTTCGTAGCGTAACGAACATTAGATAGATCACGTTCTGGGGTGTAAGTGGTTCATTAACATCTTTGAACCAAAGCCAACTTCACATGCACGTGGTGCACCCTGCTGACTGACAAACGAAGCTCTGGCAAAAAGAGAGGTAGGGAGCGTAATTGTAAGCTACCCGACTGGATAATGTACCTCCACCTCACAGAATACCGCAGCCAAATAACAGTTCCCTTGAGGGTTGTTGTGTTCCTGCGAGTGAGTGAGGTCACCAGAAAGGAGGGAGATGCTGCGTTGGCAGTGGGGCTGGCGGCGCGCGAGTGATATTTTACTTCGCAAACGTTAATATGGCTACGGTAACCGCTTCACATCAGGCGGACCGTATGCTTATCTGCCACCCGTCGTAGTATAAAAAAAAAGTGACATTTGGCAAAATCGAATATTTTAGTATGAGAATTGACAAATGTCACGTGATCTATCTAACGTTCGTTACGCTACGAATTACATTTGGCTAGGGGGGCAGGTACCCGTATGTATAGGAGATATTTTAAATACCTGTCACGTCAAAATCAACGACAACTTCGGAATTCAGCCAACTGCGGGGATACGGCTCTCTCTGCAATTGAAGGGATATATATAATTACTTTAAGATCTATGTGTAAACTTATTCTATACAAATAAAGCGATTTAATTTGATGACTCAATGTCTTAAAAATCTTGGACTTCATAGTATGGAATGGGTTTTCGCAAATTATTCATAACGGAATCAAATTCTGAATTTTGACGTCTTTTATATTCTAATCGACAATGGGTTCCATTATCTAATAAGAGAGCGAGCGACATTAGGATTCATTGGTCGTGACGGTCACCGTTACCTTTGAATGCCGGCTGAATGCCAACATCTCTCTATTGATAGCAAAATGAAGTATTGAAGGAATTCTCAACGTTTTTAATAAGGCTATGAGTAAAACTGTCACGGATCAGTATTTATTGCACCTAAGTACACTCTATTCACACAGATCGAGTAAAGTGGTTTTCTTTTTCTATTTTTTGTATATGAGAATGGGCAACGAGCATGTGGGTCACCTGATGGAAAGCAATCACCACCGCCCATGGAGATCAACACCACCAATAGGTCGCCAATCCGTTGCTTTTTTGCGCTTTAACTGTTTGCTTGCCCAAACAAAACATAAATAAACAAATGACCACACTGTATGTGTATGTATGTATGTTAAATTATTATTAAATAACTATTTGACATTTTATAGAACACATTCACAAACTTATATTATAATCTTTTAATTTTACCGTCTAATAAAAGTATTGCTTATCCTATCACCCCGAACTTCAGTGTCAAAATTTCGACTATTTATAGTAATCTGCATATTTAGTACATGTGTTTATTTAAAGGTCTGAATATGTGCATAGATCAACCGATACCTACACACACAGTTAAAAAAATATTAAAGCCGATAGCGAAATAAAATAACACAATAAAATTAATACCGCATTTCAAAGCAGTGTGTTGTTGATTTATGAACTGAAAGCATATTAAAAAATGAAGTTAAATGCCAGCGGTCTCTCGGCGTGTCTTGCAGAACTGTTGGAATTCGGCGCACCCAGCCCACCGCAATGGTCACGAGAAGTGGTCGTTTTACTTATCTGTGGTAATATTATATTTTGGCAAATATAACCTATGTGTTTACTTAATAACTATTAAGCATATACATATAAGTTACATGACGAAAATCATGACAAAGCGTGATAGCACCATAAAGTTAGTATATTCTGCTAGGTACTCGTGTTTTAAGTTTATGGATATCGCATTTCGAACCTTCAAACAGCCCAGGACTGACGAAAATTGGACTCTATACAAAACTGCGCGTAATAAAAATTTCGTTAAGTCTTCCTCATCCAATATTTGGAAATTGGTCAATGTACTTTTCAATCACACGCTGTTTCTCCTAATGACTGCAATGATTACTTCGTATCTACTCTTTAGACCAGTATGTGATGCTAATGATGACATAGCCACGCCCGTACAACACATGATCCTTTACCTTATTCGTAATATTGCCTTATTCGTAAGCTATAAGTTGCGCAGCGTGTGATGGAGAGAGCTATCTACTCCGAGTGATAAACTCAAGAATGAATACATCCGTAACAGAACTGAAGTTACCGACATAGCCCTAAGGATCAGCCGACTGAAGTGGCAGTGGCCAAGCTACATAGCACGCAAAGGTTCTGGGAAAGGCGACCGCTGCTGACCGGAAAATGAAGCGTTGCAAGGACCCCACTAGATAACTGACGATCTCGAGTGTCTCAGTAAGAATCTTTTTGAATTTGAATTCCTCTTTTAACAATGTGAGAGACAGCAATAATATTAAAAGATATGCAAAAAATTACATAAACAATACACCGAATTGTAACATAAACAATGATTGATTCCACGAAATATTCTTAATGTTGGTATCACGTCGCTTGCAAACTCCATCACACTGATCGATTACTATCTCATTGAGCAACAAACACCATTAACTCACAAAAGACCAACCACCATAATCTAATTTATTATTATTAGGCAAGAGCGTTATAATCCTTACAAATTGATTGGTAGGTTGCGCCAATGGATTTCGTAGTGTCGTTTGTCTAATTATAACTGTCTGATTAATAATGCTTTAATAGGGGCTCATAAATCTTTTGGTAAGTAATAATGTGTTGGAAATATGGAGGTTTTATAACTGTGTTACAAATATACGTCGTTTCTGCTCTACCAATAAATAATAATAAATATTCCTGGACATATTACACAGCGCCATCTAGTCCCAAACTAAGCAAAGCTTATACTATGTGTACTAGATCACTGATATTATACTTAAATACATTTTTTTGTAAATGCATAGGTACATAATATAATACATAGAAAACACCCAGAACAATACAAATAGACATGTTCATGCAAACAAATATTTGTCTTGTCCCCGCACAATCGAACCCGCGACCCCGGAGCTAAAGTGGCTATTGCTAACCATTCGACCACCGATTTCGGCTTCGACCACAGAGAAGAAAACTCGACAATACAATTTTCTTTAATATAGATACCATAGTTTTTGTTTACCACAAAGTTGTTAAAATAAACGTACGCCTGACGGTAAGTATTTACCGCGGCCCATATCCTCAATGACCTGTACAACCTCTTCAAACCATTTTTGAAGAACTCCGTTCTATGGCTCCAGGGTAATCATTGACATGTACATTCTATAATTTTATAGCACGCGGAAGAAATCCCGACTGGAATAATATGTACGCGATCATTTCGGCCCCAACGTGTAAGGATGAATTCCTAGCCGATGGCGACAGCAAAAATAAAAATTAAAAATGCCGTGGTATAATTTATATAGAACACAAAGAGATGCAAATACAAAAGACTACGAGTAGAGAGCTAGTCCAGCCGATCAGAGATCATTGGGTCACCGACGATTCGAACTGGGGGCTTACCACCAACTCTTATAGCGATTCAATAACTGAATAGAATCGCTTATTTATACCAATGAATAAGCGATTCTATTCAGTTATTGAATCACAATAAGAGTTGATGGTAAGCCCCCTGACCTTCGTTGTTTGCGAACTTTTTTTTACCCGACTGCGACAGAAGGAAGGTTATGTTTTTCGAGAGTATGTATGTATGTATGTATAATTATTTGGCACGCTCTGCATCCTGAACGGCTAGATGGATTTTAGCTTGAGAGGTGTCGTTAGATTCGTATTTGCTGTGAGAGTGACATAGGCTACATAAAATAGAAAAAAAATCAATATGGCGGCTGTGAGCCGCAAAATTGTCGTTGCAGTAATTTTTTTTCTTCTAAATATATCGATATGGGTATCAAAATAAAGGTCTCGATGACCTGATTTCAAATATATATATTTGATGTAGTAGTTTTTGCCTGCGGCTTTGCTTGTATGGAATTATATTATTGTTACGCGTGATTAATAAATCTGTTGTAGGTGCAGTCGGGTTTTTGATTTTTTAAATTAACTCAACTTGTTTCCATAGACCTATTACTTTTTCCTATTTTCTTTTTTCAAAATATAAGAACTATACTGCGGAGCTTTACAAACAAAACATAATAGAGTTTCTCAAGTGCCTATAATTCCAAAGCACATATACTGTAGCCATAAACTTCCTACATGTATTATTGTAGCTTACTAGCTATTTTATATCAGATAGACCAGTAGATAGTAGGTCGCATGCATGTTTCCCAAACGATTGAGTTAAAAAAAATGTACTTACCCGACATTTTTAAAACCCTGAAGTATCCATCTGCATGTAATTTGTCATAATTATACCTGCCCATTATGTCACTAATACGACACCAGCGCTAATTTCCTCGTGCCGATGTGTGTTCCCACGCTTATCGCAATGAGTACTAAAGACCAACAATTGCCTTCCGCATTTTCTATTATATTTTGACTGTGAATTGGAAGATTGATATCTTTTTCAAAGGAGAACGGTCGGCTGTGCGGCCTTCTTTCGAGTTTTTATATCTTCCGTGTAGCTTAAGAATGAAAATTATTAAGATTAGTCCACAGTATGGTGCAAAGAATAAGCTAACGTTTGCTAAACGATGCGGTTTGCTAAACGAACTGTCTTACCTTCTTGGTCATAGGATCAATTTGGTCAAAAATCCCGACCAATCATCAAGATTGTGGAGCTGTTATTTTTGAAAATAAACTTAATCTTAATTTGAAACGTACAAATGGAAATTAAATATCATTATTTAAGAATTTCGATTTCTACCACAATAAGCTACAACCATGCCAATAATAAAGAAGCACAAGACGTAGTCAGTAGTTAATACGATTTAGAAGATCGCACGGCGATGTAAATCAAAAGGTGACAGATCTGTGATTTGGACCTATTTAGCGTCTCTAGCATCTCTTATTGCGATTCAATAACTGAATAGAATGCTTATTCATACCAATGAATAAGCAATCTATTAAATTATTGAATCGCAATAAGAGATGGTGGTAAGGGGGCTGACATTTTGCCGTTCTACTATGAAATCTTTTTTTTATATATTACGACGGAGGGGTAAAGATACAGCTCACTTGGTCTAAAACGATTGCAACACTAGTTAGTATCACTCGTTTATTGCCACCGTTTCACGAGCTTCATGGTAAACTTATTCTGCTAGGGAATTACCATTTGGTCGAATCGTCTAAATATGTATA
This sequence comes from Hypsopygia costalis, assembly GCA_937001555.2. Classification (NCBI taxonomy): domain Eukaryota; kingdom Metazoa; phylum Arthropoda; class Insecta; order Lepidoptera; family Pyralidae; genus Hypsopygia; species Hypsopygia costalis. The sequence continues at coordinate 1,923,903 of OW443325.2, forward strand.
TTTATGCCGTGTGATTTCCGACAGACTAGAATAGAATCACTCCGTCTCTTCCCGTGGATGTCGTAGAAGGCGATTAAGGGAAATACATTATAAAACATCGATCAGGCCTCCCCAACCCGCCTGGCCAGCGTGGGGAGTGTAGGCCAAATCCTCCTTCTGTCTGAGACGGACAAGAGAGGGTCGTGCTCCTGTAGTAGAGACTAAAATGACCTGATGATGATGATGTATATTTATACTCTTATTATATTTGTGATACAAGTGACTTAATATCACATTCTTCAAAGACAATACCCTGTCGTTTAGCGCAAAAGAGTTAAGGTGTCATATTACGGTCAGATATATATAACAATATTATTGATTATAACTACTAACACTCAAACTCAATGGTTAAATGGAAGAGATCCCTTAATGGGAAAAGTCCGCCTTTGTAGAAATTGACCGAATCCGACCCGATTATGTCAAAATTTTTATCATTCTGTGTACTGCCACTGTTTTGGACAATAAAAATATTTACAACAACTATACTTTAATATCTCAATAACTTTATAACTAAAAAGAGGTAGTCTACAGTAACATTTATCGCCTGTTACAAGTTACTTGAGTTACACGACGTGTAAACTTGCCTTTATCTGCCTTGTAGTATTAATACCACATTCGTATATATTACCATACATATTAGACAGTAAAGGTCTACAACTTCTAGTTTCACGTCTTAGCTATTGTGCTATGAACATAAAATACATTTCATATCGTTCTATTACTAAAACCGATATAACAAGAATATAATTTATTATTAATTATAGAACATAAGTCATAATGTATTGTACATTATTATTTTGTAGCGAATAATTATTTTCGTGCTATGTACCGTAACCACCACCGACGGATTTCATAATTATCATCATCATCATCAGGTCATTTTAGTCTCCACTACAGGAACACGACCCTCTCTCGTCCGTCCCAGACAGAAGGAGGATTTGGCCTACACTCCCCACGCTGACCAGACGGGTTGGGGAGGCCTGATCGATATTTGATAATGTATTTCCCTTAGTGCCCTTGTACGACATCCACGGGGAGAGACGGAGTGATTCTATTCTAGTCTGCCGGAGATCACAGGGCAAATTTTTAATTATTTCATAATTATGCCACAGTTTTATTATTACTTTCTATCTCTTTTTTCATTACGGGTCAGCACCAGGTCTCGGCAGGCGGTGAGATTATTACAAAGTGAGATGGAAAATAAATGTGCTATAGAGAAGAGATCTGTCCCCTTACCTCCAACTCTTATTGCGATTCAATAACTGAATAGAATGCTAAACCAATGAAATCATTTTAGTCTCCACTACAGGAGCACGACCCTCTCGTCGGTCTCAGACAGAAGGATGATTTGGCCTACACTCCCCACGCTGGCCAGACGGGTTGGGGAGGCAGTCACTCACTAAATGGTCCCCCGAAATGCCCATTTAGTGAGTGACTGCCTCCCCAACCCGTCTGGCCAGCTCACTCACTAGATGGGCCCCCGAAATGCCAGGAAATCGGCTGGGTGCAACACCGGTGTGAGTGACTCATAGATGTCGAGAGGTGTGCTGGGCTTTCTTTAACAACATATATATATGGAGCATATAGCTCTAGCGACTCCTCTCTGGATGGCCAATGAAGGCAAGCGGAGCCTGCGGACCTTTTTGTATTTACACCGACCGTCTGGAGACTCGGGTCCGTGGTGTTGTTACTCACACAACAGCTCGCCACAAGCTGTCCTGCGTACTTACTATAAAACTGTGGCATAATTATGAAATCCGATCCGATTATAAGACATGAGTGGAGATACATTCCTCACCAGGACCTCACATACTCGTAATACCACGGCCAAATAATACTGCCCTTGTGGATTGTTATGTTGTGCACATGGTACACCAGGTTGCACCGACCGTGGTCACAGGCTGACTGTCACCACGGCCGGTGCAACCTAGAGCCCAACCGCCGAAGCTGAAGCAGATTACCATTGGATTTTTTGAATGCGAAAATGACTCTACTGCTTAGATTGTTAGCAATTATGTTCAGCTCAGTTGGAAGAAACCCTAGACCTCTGCTGGCTAAGCTGGTAATGTTTCTCAATAACTTTAATTTAAGACGAATTTTTGGAATCAAAACATCCGATGGTGGCTTCAGCTTCGGCGGTGGGGCACCCCTGGTCGAACGGCAGGAAATAATAAAGGTATGTAAATGCCCTTATGCATGATCGCGTTAATTCCCATTGTTATTTTCATAAATCATGCAACGCGAAAGTTTAAAAATAATTACATATTTAAAACATTCTTATATTTTTAACTTTATAATAACAAATAATAATATCTGACTGACAGAATAACAAATAGCAAAGAAAATTAGACATTCACAGAAATTGCGAAATTGAAAGGGCGTAAGTGGTTCATCAACATCTTTAAACCAACTTCATCTGCACGCGGTGCACCCTGCTGACTGGCGAAAAGAGGTAGGGAGAGTCAAGCTACCCGACTGGGGAATGTACCTCCACCTCACAGAATTCCGCAGCCAAATTATAATTCCCTTGAGTGTTGTTGTATTCCTGCGAGTGAGTGAGGTCACCAGAAAAGAATCAGATGCTGCGTTGGTTGCGGCGGTGGCGGCGCACGAGCGATATTTTATTTTGCGAGCGTTAATATGGCTACGGTTACTGATTCACATCAGGCGGGCCGTATGCTTGTCTGCCATCCGACGTAGTATAAAAAAACCGGACAAGTGCGAGTCGGACTCGCCCACCGAGGGTTCCGTACGTAGTATCATTATTAAATTTGATATTTTTCATTATAAATAAGAAATAATGCGTCGAAAAAAATAAATAAAATATATTTTGCAATGTGTACATGAAGCCCTTTCGTATGATACCCCATTTGAACTAGTAGTTTCAATTTGAAATTTCGACACCCTATAAAAAATATAGACCCCCTATTTTTTAAGATCTATTTACAAATGTATAGTTTTGAGATTTATTCCTGTACTTGTAGTCTATAACGATGTTACTTGTCAAATTTCATAGTTCTAGGTCAACGGGAAGTACCCTATAGGTTTTGATTCCCTTGAGAATGTGTCGAAATATGCGTTTTTTGCTGAATAAATGGCCTTAAGTTTTTTCTACGTAAACTTAGCAGTTTGATTTTTTTACAACTTCATGGGACCGTAGACCTGAGTATACAGTTTAAATTTCAGCTTGATACCTCCATGCATTCTCGACATAGAAATTCTTGACAGACAGACGGACAACAAAGTGATCTTATAAGGGTTCCATTTTTCCTTTTGAGGTACGGAACCCTAAAAAATAACAGAAATAGTCATAATTAATTAAATGTCGTACATTAAATTAAATTATTCTACCCATGTTCTAGTTAAGTCGTAGCAAAAACATAATTAAGAAAGGTTAATTTGACACACATTTTAAAATATTTTAAAATAACATCCTTGCGTACACGACCATGAACTCTCGGTCGTGAGCAGTAACCCCCCCCCCCCCCCCATAAAAATATATATCTAACCAAAGTCATATTTACATTTTATTTCCATATATATGTTTACTTTTCTGCCCTTTAAGTTTTGCAACGCATTTGCATTAATGTATTTAAATAATTTCATGATAAGTTTCTGTCCTTGAGCTATGAGTAAGTATATAAATTAAACAGATAATCCGTATTTACGTCAACAAGACTTCGGTGCCAAGAATTCACGTGCTTTTTACAATGGTAAGGAATCGACCCTGAAATTGTGAAGCTTTTTATTACCATCTCGCATAAATGAGCTAAATTAAAGCATAAAGAGATTCATGCAAAACATACATACAAAAAAACCTATCTGATTGTCATTAATAATGGATTTAGACATCTCCCACGGTAGTCACTAATCAGCCCCCTTACCACCATCTCTTATTGCGATTCAATAATTGAATAGATTGCTTGTTCATACCAATGAAGAAGCGACTCTATTCCATTTGAAATAGAGTCGCTTATTCATTGGTATGTATAAGCATTATATTCAGTTCTTGAATGGCAATAAGAGATGGTGGTAAGGGGGCAGGACTCTTTACTTCAGCAGCACGCGTTGTCAACCAGGGAGACAAGACTATGCCTTGCGTGTGCTTGCGTGTTCATAATTACCGAGGCGTTTACTCGAGTACTTTTTTTTATATAAGAGGGTAGAAAACGAGCATGAGGGTCACCTGATGGAAAGCAATCACCACCGCCCATGGAGATCAGCAATACCAAGGGGTCGCCGATCCGTTGCCAGCTTATTCTCCTTCCTTTCTTTGTTTCTTTAACGAGAAATATTATTATACTATGCTGTCATACTCAAATTGAAATGTTGACTCTGTATTTTTATTATTTCTTGCGTACTTTTTATATTTTTGAAGGTTTAATCGATATGTTAATGATGTTTTTGAATGATTTTCCGATGTAATACAAACACTGCGGGACTTGCTGTTATTATCTGAGACTTCAGACATTTAATTTACAGCTTTTATATATAAATAAATAAATATTCTTGGACTAATTACACATCTAGTCCCAAACTAAGCAAAGCTTGTACTATAGGTACCATACTATAGGTATATTTTTTTGTAAACACATACATATAATTCATATAAAACACCCAGACCAAGACAAACGGACATGTTCAGGGACACAAATGTTTGTTTGTGCGGGGATCGAACCCGCGAGCGTGGAGTCAAAGTATCCATTCGACCATCGAGCTCGTCGTTTGTAATAAATACCACTCATGGTAAACATACACTACACGATACAGTACGCAAGAAATGGAAAACTGCTCGCAGTGCTTGCAACCCAAGAAATGACACTCGCGGGCAGAGGCGGATTTCTAGTTTTGGCCGCCCTAGGCCGTGTCTTCGCCGCCCTAGGTCGTATCGTGGCCGCCTTAGGCCGTATCTTGGTTCTTATTAGCTGACTCCTTATTCCTATTTTATTATATTTATAGCCAATAATTGCCATTGTTTCGCGTATCAGTCTAATCTAATACTCAAGTTAAGCAACGTCGACCGCAGCCCGTCTGTGGATGTGTTTATTTATTCATTTATTCATTTAATTCAACATTGCATTACATATGGGTCTTAATTAAATTAAATTAATTAAATCAGATACATATGCACCTTGTCAGGCATCGCAATGGTCGAGAGAGTTTTATCTCGAGCCCCTCCGCGCTTCGGAGGGCACGTTAAGCCGTCGGTCCCGACTATTGTCATTAAATAACAGTCGTTAAGTCAGTGGCATTAGAGCGCATAACTCATAAAGTTAATAATATAATTAACTTTATGGCTGTACCTGTACTACTGAAGAAACTTGAAGAAAAAAAGAATTCAAATCGATATGACTTATGTCATATCTCGTATTATTAAGTATTCTTATGGCGATACTCCATTAATATTCGCCGCACGCCTGCCATTGCGCCTGTTTACAAGCTGCCACTAGCGCCGATGGCTGACTTAATTCTGTTTACGAAACCTGGTGAGACACAATGGTCGTGACCTCTGTTCAGTTTACCAGACCCTTTATCTAGCGTGTACGTCGACGTCGTGACAAATCTAAGACATCGACGTGTCTCATCAGATTTTTGTACTTTGTACGTGTTTCATTCTTCACGACTCACATTTTGTTATACATTTTTTGACATGAATATTATAGTCTTTAAAATTGCTTCCATGAGGGAGAGGGCGCCAACGCTTCGACGCCCCATACGTGGCCTCCACTCTACGACTTTCCTCTTTCATCTGCCATCGCTGACTCGGCAGATATGGCCAGCCCACTTCTAATTCTGACTCTGAGAGCAATGTCGATCACTTTGGTTCTCCGTCGAATTTCTTCGTTCCGGATTCGATCCCTCAGAGACAGATAGGCTCTCCATTGCTCGCTGGGCGAATTTTAATCTGTGAACTAGCCCATCGGTCAGCGTCCAAGTCTCTGCGCCGTAGGTCATAACGGTGAGGACGCAATGATTAGGTAGGTATACAACAAAAAAAAAACCGGACAAGTGCGAGTCGGACTCGCCCACCTAGGGTTCCGTAGGTACGTAGTATCACTATTAAATTTGATATTTTTCATTATAAATAAGATATAATGCCCATTTGAACTAGTAGTTTCAATTTGAAATATCGACACCCTATAAAAAATACCCCCTATTTTTTTAGATCTATTTACAAATGTATAGTTTTGAGATTTATTCCTATACTTGTAGTCTATAACGATGTTACTTGCCAAATTTCATAGTTCTAGGTCAACTGGAAGTACCATATAGGTTTTGATTCCCTTGAGTGTGTCGAAATATGTGTTTTTTGCTGAATAAACGGCCGTAACTTTTTTCTACGTAAACTTAGCAGTTTGATTTTTTTACTACTTCATGGGACCGTGGACCTGAGTATACAGTTCAAATTTCAGCTTGATACCTCCACGCATTCTCGACATAGAAATTCTTGACAGACAGACAGACAGACAGACAGACAGACAGACGGACAACAAAGTGATCTTATAAGGGTTCCGTTTTTCCTTTTGAGGTACGGAACCCTAAAAACGAAAAGAAACGAAACTGAAAAGAGCAATTTGCGCTCCTTAAAACTCGTGGAACCCTAATAATTGCCTAGATGATACACAGTCAATATGTTTTATACTAGCGACCCGTCTCAGCTTCACCAGTGTGGGTTTATACCCGTTTTTGCAACTTTTTAATTGATCCTGTTAATTGTAGCGAGATGTTTAAAGCCTTTATAGCCTCCCCCGATAAATGAGCTATCAAACACTAAAATAATTTTTAAATTCGAAAAGCTATTTCCTGAGGTTAATGCGTTCGGCCAAACAAACAAAGAAACTCTTCCGCTTTATGATATTAATATAATATTATTAAAACTCACGTGAGACGTTATACTAAATTAATTAGATAAATTAAACGGGTCACTCACGTCTTTTTGTCGGGAAAGCCGACTAGTTTCGATCTCAAAAGGAGACCTTCATCAGGGCAAATGTCCAGACAACAAAACAATTTTTGATATTAATATAGATTATGTTACTCAAGCAATGAGGAGTTCGATGGCGTCGTTGCGCGTGTCACTCTAATCGATCACGCAAGTTAAGCAACGTCGACAGTTGCCTGTCTATGGATGGGTTTATTTATCTCGAGCTCCTTCGTGCTTCGTGGGCACGTTAAGGTCTCGACTGTCGTCACCGGTCGTTAAGCCAAAATCATTGGCGGTTGGGCGCCTCGAAAACTGGCCTACGCCAACCCGCAGTTGAGCAACGTGGTGGAGTACGCTCTAAAACCATTCGAGTGAGGGGAGACGGTTATCCCAACAGTAGGATGTTTATGGGTCTATGCCGATGTTACTCAAGAAAATATTGTAACTACCTAAGGTAACATAGTTAAAACTTCTTTGCATACTTGTACTTACTTCCTTAATGTGTAGACGATTACGCTCGCCTCATGAGTAATAAAAAATTGCTTCCTCTTTCACGAGCTAGGAATGAACGAGCAGTTTGTGGCTTATTTACAAACCAACACGTTCCCCGAGTTTCTAAGACACGCTTAAATCACTATCACTAATTTTAGCAAAGAATCTAGAAACGAACGCTACAATATCTGAGATTTAGTTTTGTGATCTTATGGAATGTATTTATGAATATAAGATATGCAGCTACATCGTTATTTTCATGTATTTGAAATCGCAATTTTTTATTATTATATTAAGTCATATTTAAGTAGGTTCGATTCCCACATAGGACAAACATTTGTGTGCATGAACATGTCTGTTTGTCTTAGTCTGGGTGTTTTCTATGTATCATAAGTATGTATTTACAAAAAAAAAAGTATTTACGTATGTTTATCAGTTGTACCCATAACACAAGCTTCGCTTACTTTGGGGCTAGATGGCGCTGTGTAATTTGTCCGACAATATTTATTTATTTATTTATATGTTACTATTTTGTACATTACCAATTTCTGCTTTCTGGCTATCATCATCATCAGGTCATTTTAGTCTCCATTAGGTAGACATCCACGGGAAGAGACGGAGTGATTCTATTCTAGTCTGCCGGAAACCACACGGCCAGTTACTTATACTGTGATGTAATTACAATATTATGTATATCATTAAATTCACATCAAAAGAATCCAAATACTCTTAAGTACATGCGTTGTATAATTCAGCTATGAATGTTCAGTTATGTATCTCTATATCTTTTACATTAGTATTCAAAGGGCTTGATAAATAAAACATGGTTTGCATAACATGTCAATAGCGGGTACTTAAAATGATAATTGATGACAGTAATGATTATAGGAATGATGACACAGTTTCATCATTTTGCTTATAATTTGTTAATTTTATTACAAATCAACTTTTAGAAAAAAATGTGTGAGAGAGCCGCTCTCCTTCGCTATTTTGTCATCAACATTAGCGTGTATCTACCCACTGCTGGATATAAGCCATCCCCAATGCTTTCCACCAAATACGATCCTCCGCCTTCCGCATTCTTAATCATCATCGGCCATCGGACCATCTAGCAGGAGGGCGTCCAACGCTTCAACCTCCCGCACGCGGGCTCCACTCTAATACCTGCCTCCCTACCTCCCTACCATCACTTACTCGGCAGATGTGACCGACCTATTTCCACTTCTGCTTGCAAACTCTGAAGGCTATGTCGAACTTTGGTTCTCCGTCGAATTTCTTCGTTACGGATTCGATCCTCAGAGAAACCCCGAGCATAGCCCTTTCTATCGCCGCGCGACCTGTAGAGCTATTCCGTAAGCTTAATAAATTATTGCATAATAAACAAGGAACAACAAATACCTGCATTCATTTTAAGAGCAAGTTCAATATCCAAAGACAAACAATTTATACTAAGGAATTTTTATTTCCCGCGATTTATCTTTATTTATCGCAATATACATATATTTATTGGAAAAAGTTTTTACCTCTTCCATAGATTCTAGTTTAATCGGTAAGCACATTTTGTCTATGTCATACACCAGATTTATTTATAACAAAAATTATTTGTTTTCTCATACTAAACCTATTACTACCTCCAACCGCCTATCTCCATCATATCCTACGGTCCTATCGCCGAAGCTGAAGCCATAGGATTTTTTGACTGCTTAAATCAAACTTGAGGATAGATAGGCGGTAATTGTGTTTAACTTAATTGATAGAAACCATAGAACTCTACCAACTAAGCTGAAGATGATTGTCATTAACTTAAAACTAAGATCTATTTTCGCAATAAAAAAATCTGATGGTAATCGGCTTCAGCTTCGGCAGTAGGGCCGCTGCTCCTAAAGGAATTGAAGTATTTATTTTCATCTTATACAATTTATTTTTAGGCAATTTTATACCATATCCTGTTAGGGGTACGGATTAATTTTTACTACGTTAGTTTAAACATATTGAGAGAAAAAGGTTGTAAGAAAGGTAACTTTATAAGAAACTAATGTTCTGTTTTTTTTTTTTCACTGCTCGTTTATCTAACGCATATGAGTTACGAAATGCTATTACATAGTCTGTGATAGAGTAATTCGATAAAGTGAGAAGTAGTTATAATAAGTCGTTTTCAATGACTCTGAAACAGTTAAATTTGTAGGCAAACTGAATTAAATATGCTGAGAAAAACCATACACTCTCTAGTCTTCTACCAAAAAAATATGGAATAAAATTCAACAAATAACCTAAACAGTAAATTTTGGTCTTTATTGCATAACAATAAATACAGATATTAGTGAACAAACAAGTATGCAAAAGTGAGCTTATCTCTTCAAGAGATTTATTCCAGCTAACCTTACTGTGCATAAAGAAATTTTACATTAATTGTTTGATCAATATCAACAAGACATTTCTTTGAAAGTAGAGGAAATCTTATAGAAGTTTTATTTTTCTGCCGGAACAATCGATCATCGATCAATACGGTCAGTAAAAAGTCGGTAGACAACTAGTTCCTCTATGAAAAACGTCGACACAGTTTTCCTACTTCCATGTAATATATAAACAGTATCTGCAGTTAATCGATACGACCGATTCATTCTACGTGCCTAAAAAATATAGTCGATTGTAAGCTAAAGTGACAAATATATGATTTTTATGCTTTCGTCGTCAACCCTAACTCATTCCACTGCTGGGATACGGGTCTCCCCTTAATCGAATGGGTTTAGAGCATACTCCACCACGCTGCTCAACTGCGGGTCGGCGCAGGCCAGTATTTTCAAGCCTAATCTAATGACAATAGCCGGGACCGAGGGTTTAACGTGTCCTCCGAAGCACTGAGAAGCTCAAGTTAAATACACCCGTCTATAGACAGACTACGGGTAAGATTGCTTAACTTGCGTGTTCGATCATCACAAAATTATCAAATACGTTAAAGAATGTCTTTGGATACATTACATTCTCTATATCCCCACCAATAATTTATTTGCTAGTCCACGATCTATATTATTGTACAAAACTTTCCTACAGGCAGTTGAGAAACATACTAGGGGCCGCTTGCATCAATCGTTTAAACTAGATTTAAATATAATTTTATATGTATATACCGTATATAAATCAATCTCAGTGTCTATTTGATTTGAGATTGATTTATACATCGTTTTATTGTTCAGACAATAAGACTTTTGTGAGGACAAACCAACTTGAATAAGGGTATATTAATTTTTACGCATATAATACTTCAACCTACCAGAGACAACAAATCGATCGATACCCTAATTATGTTATAACTAGCTTCCACCCGATTCGAAAAAAATGTAAACGCAGGCGAAGCCATCGTCTGCGTTTACATTTTTTTTAAATAAAAGTATCCTATGTCCTTTCTACCTTTGAGAATATGTGTACAAAGTTTTATGATGATCCATTGAGCGTGAAAGCGTAACAAACAAACATACATCCACATTTTAATATTAGTACGGATATATGATAACAGCTGGCGTTATATTAAATGTAGTAATAACTATCAGAAATAGATTGCGTTTACATTTTTTTTAAATAAAAGTATCCTATGTCCTTTCTACCTTTGAGAATATGTGTACAAAGTTTTATGATGATCCATTGAGCGTGAAAGCGTAACAAACAAACATACATCCACATTTTAATATTAGTACGGATATATGATAACAGCTGGCGTTATATTAAATGTAGTAATAACTATCAGAAATAGATGTTTGGAACCATCTTCACTGAGTGATCACCGCTGAATTGTGCATTTAATTGTTTCCGTTAATTAAATTATTAGAAATAATTCGTTTTCATATACACTATGATATTTACGTTAATATTAGTTAGGAAGCTCTGTTTAGGTAGAAATTATGACTGTCACATTTAGTTACTACACTGCTTACTATTATTTACGTTGTGACTGTGGTGGGGAAGCGCGTCGCGTAGTCTGCGCGCGCGCATAGCTGCCATACACGTGCGCGATCCAACATTGTACACCTGTGCTCCTGTGCATCCCGATCGGGAAAAACAATTGTTCGTCAATCAAAATTATACAGTAGTGCGATTTTGAAACGGTTAGTTAATTTTATTATTATTATTTTTTTTTTGCTCTTATAATGTGATTTCTTGTGAAATAATATTCTATGTTGGAAATTATGTAAGTAAACTTGATAATAAATTTGTTATTTTACATAATTTACATATTAGTAACTATCAAATTTGTATATGTCGATGAATATGTTAACTAAAATCTGGTATTAGTTAACCTTTAAACCGGCGGACATTTGTGAGTTTGATGTATATATTTCAACTAAGGCTGTTAAAAGGTTAATATTCCAAACGAGCATACGCCTGATAATTTTTGTAGCTTGTGTACTTGTTACACACGAAGTGTAGTTTCTATGTCTGCTAACACCACACCTTCTTAGGAGCTTACTGATAATCTTATTAGCTCATGGGAATACCAACCCTCTAACACAATTTCAGCAAGGACATTGCTAGAGGGTTAATTCATAGGAAAGTATTCATCGGCAACCACTCTAAATAGTTTGTCGTCAACCCTTATTGACCCACTATTGGGATACGGGTCTCCCCTCATTTGAAGGCGTTTAGAGCGTACTCTACCACGCCGCTCAGCTGCGGGTTGGCGGAGATTCAAAATGTTTTTTTTAATCAGATATGTAGTTACGGAGTTCATCTACATGTAAGCATACTTTACTAAACATTACTGTTTCTTGGCTGTAACATATCCACATATTCTACTCATAATGGATGTACAATTTTGACTTTTTTATGTACTATTTCGCATATTAATCACATCTTATCATACCAATATGAAGATCTTTCTGCGATAACTGCATACCATCAGGAGGGCGTTTGCTTGTTTACCATCAGATCTTATTGATATACAAAATGAAAGCAGTTGACTTTTTTTTATATGAAAGGGACGCAAACGAGCATGTTGGTCCCCTGAAGGAAAGCAATCACCACCGCCCATGGAGATCAGCAACACCAAGGGGTCGCCGATCCGTTGGCAGCCTATACTCTTCCTTCCTTTCTTTCTTTCACACTGTCACAGTTTTAATAGATCTCTTAATAAATCTGTCAAATATGTGTTGACTGTTATTCACTGGTAATACTGTGATAGAACATAATACATAAGATAAGATAAAATTGATTTATTCACAAAAATAAGGTGATACAGATATCAGGTTTAAAAGCTGAGTTTCTTTTAATCTACCCGATTTTGGGCGTGTGAACTAATTGTTATGAACTAATATAATTATCACAATTATTAATATTAATGCAGTTTAAGTAGCCAATATACAATACATCTTTTATGCGTCATGTTACGAATATACTATATATATATTCTATATGATTACCAAAACAATGAGCAGTAATTTACAGACGTGTATTCATTATATGCATTGTATTCTATAATATTATTATGATTTCTCAGTCGGCTGCACACTACTCATAGTAGACGTAATAAAGCAGTACAGCAACGCCTTAAAAATGTTGGAAACGTTAAGTTAAGCGCAATGCGCACATTGCGAAGCTCGCTTGGAATCGTATAGAAAAAAGTTTGTGTGTTTACCACTAAGAAAAGCCCCATTAGTAACAGTAGGTAGCTCCTTGACTGAAAGATACTCGAATATTAGACCTAGTGTCGGTATCTTGATATCGAATAATTGACAATTTTGTGGCCACTTCACCTCTAGGAAGATTGTTGTTATCAGTAAAGCCAGACGGTTTTTTAGACCCCGACATCGCCTTAAACTATAAATGAGGGCTGAGTTTCACTCTCATCAATTTGCCATAAATTAAAATTCCATCGGCATCATCTTGATGATGTGAAATCAACTTCTCTCGTGATATTCTCAAATAAATTCGACATGACATGTGAGCTTTCAATATTGGAGCTTATATTGGCCTGATAAGGCTAGCAACGGATCGGCGGTGTTGGAGATTTCTATTGGCGGTAGTGTTTACTGCAGAGAAGTTGTATGAATATGTGAATGTGTCGATTTCTGATGGTTGGTGCCTCCACTAATATGCGAACATACTATACATACCGATTCTCTTCTATTGACTATTTTTAAAAATGAGTATATGTAATCCCGACCTCTTTATTCTCAGGTCGGGTTAATATATAGGTATACAACGGGGGTTACAATTTGTATTGCAGCCTTTTCCGATTTCAATAGCATTCTGAAGAAGAGAACAGAACCGGTATATGTGTGACCGGCCGCGCTTATAGTTTTTGTACTGCCAAATACATTTACTGTGCCAAGATGCCGTATCATTCAAATGTAGTAGGTTTCCGCAATTTATTTGTAAAGTGATTGTGTTTTATATTAAAAGTGAGAGTAGTGCGGAACAAAAGAAATAAATAAACATTTAAACATGTTACAGGCTGGTGGTTTTGCATAGAAATTAGTCACTTTCTTAACTTTTACATTGAGTACAATGATGTTTAGAACATCATTGATAGTGTATTTATTCTAGACTAACTTCCGCCTATCGGTATTTTTTTATGTAATCCATATTATGCCAGAATCACAACTTCCTTTCTTTCTATCTGGTGACCTCACTCACTCGCAGGAACACAACAACCCTCAAGTAATTATTTTTTGGCTGCAGTATTCTGTGAGGTGGAGGTACTTCCCCAGTCGGGCTGCACAAAAATACGCTATCCCCTACCTCTCTTTTCGCCAGAGCCCCGTTTGTCATTTGAGAAAGTAGTAAAGTTCGAGCTATATCAAACATTAAAATTGGTTCATAGGTCTCAAAGATTAGTCGGAACAGACTCAGAGCCCGCCAAAATTGTTTTTGGCTAAAAACATCGGTCAAAACCAATTTGTCTGAGTTTTGCAGTCAAAAGTGGTTTTCAGAAGGAGAATTCCATCATAGGTACATAATTAATGCGTAACTTTAACCGCATATGTAGTGCACGCAACGGAAGCTCTCAAAAGGAATATTTTTCCCCCGTTTTTGCAATATTCTTCATTGATGCTCGGCTCCTATTGATCGTAGCGTGATTTTAAATAGCCCATAGCCGTCCTCAATAAATGAACTATCCAACAGTAAAAGAATATTTCAATTGGAACCATTAGTTCCTGAGATTAGCGTGTTCAACCAATCAAACTCTTCACCTTTATAATATTTAAGGTTATCTGAATGCATATTATGAATATCGATGACTAGATGCAGTTGCATCCGATGACATCAGTGTCGAGGCCGCCAGGTCTGAGGACTCTGTGACAACTAATTACCCATCGAATTATTATGTTGTTAACGTCTCCTTGTTTTAATAATTCTAAAATTTATTAAGAATATTAATAGTCGTTCGCCATGAACAGAGACATTGCGATTGTTTTTCAAATCAAGTCTTCATTATGTCAAAAGTACTGTTTGGGGTGTAAGTGGCGTCACTGTCTCTTAGCCAAGACGAGATTTTGACAAAAGAAAATAAGATTTTCGGATGTATATATCCACCCCACAAAAAAACCACAGCTAAATAACAGTAACTAAAGGCCTAGAAGGTGCTTGTGTTCCAGCGAGTGAGTAGTTGCGTCCGTAGCAGGAACGGTATGCCAGCTGCACTTGCAAGCTTCTTTAGCCTACGATAACCGCTTCACATCAGGCTGGTCGTATGCTTGTCCACCACCCAACTGGTATAAAAAAATAACTTGAAATTTGTGTCAACGGCTTCAAGTTTTCTACATGTCTTTCTTCAAGTCTTCTACATTTGGAATAAAAATAGTTCGAAGCCTGAGGTAAAGTAAGCAAAGCGCCGCCTTTACAATTACTTTTCCTGAGGAAGGAAACACTAGAAGGCTATATTTCCAAACTCCACGTGTTTTCTACATCGTAGTCTACATTTTACGCAATATCTAGAAGCAATAACTTTGTTAAAGTCTGTGGTCAAATTGAAAATAGATTAATATTGTTAGTCTTTAATATTATTTTTTTAATTTTAAGATTATAGGTCTTATTGAATGCCAAACATAAACATAAACATATTAAATAATTTAAATTAATTATGGTCGAATTTCGACCACTGGGCGACCTCTAATTTGAAATAATACATATACGAGTATAATGACACGATTGTGTTTCCAAAAAAGAAATACAAATTGTCATGTAGAGAAAAAACAGGAAAGGTGCCAAAAATTACTGGTCTCACTTTGGTATCTATTTTACTCGAGCCTTCTATACCATTTAAATCCAATAAGAAGACAGTCGACAGTCAAACTTGCTTTCAAATTTAGTATCAATGTTATAAAACGTAAAAGTAAAATGATGTTTTGTGTATATTCATCTTCCGTATATTACTTAAAAGTCAATATACGTTAAAACACCACAAAAAGTACAAAAATATTATTATTGAAGATTCATTATAATAATATTGTTAAACAATTTGACCGGTTTAAACTTGACCTCTGCGTCCTGGTTATACAGCCTCTGTGCTTAAAAACAAACATTGTAAACGCTTAATAAAATATTTGTATAGTTATAACAGTTATATACAGGGACCAAGATCTGAGTTTTAAAAGAGTGTGAAATTGTTTTAGCATCTGTTGACTATGAGATGAGTGATGGAGCTTGGTATTGAAAGCACAGATATCTGAGGGGCAATTATCGTAATTAAAATATAGTCAAAATTCAGTTTCGATCCAGTCTCGATCTCACAAATGTCACATTTGGTATTCTCGTAACACAATATGTAACTTCAAAATTAAATTTAAGGGCGATTATATCGAAATATGAGTTAAAATTAAACAAACTAAGAATGTTACTTTGCCAACAACAAGAATTGATAATAATTAATTAATGAAATCAAGTATATAATTTTAGTCAATTCACAATTGGGTTGTTTCCAATGTTTAAAAATTGTACAAATAAATTAACAATATCGTAAAATACACAAAACTATAAAGATCTGCAAACTTTCATTCTAATATCTTCAGTCAGACTTTTTTTAGCGTCGATCAAAGTTTGGCGGGAAAGTCCATTTTAAAAGTATGAAATTATTAAAAAATAATATTTCCATTGGAGAAGCAATAAAAAATGCTATAACTTTTATTATGATACTAATCACATAAACGTAATATTTAACATAGCTGTCGTACAAATTTCTGATTTGATGCATACAAAATACAGATCTGTGACGTCATAATTCAGTAGTCTTTTGTATGGAGCGTTTTGGGGCAGTCTAAAAATTGTGATTTTCAAATTACCATATCTCGAGAGATTTTTGTGCTATCGAAGTAATTCTTTCACCTATGGTTATATTATGGAGACGTCCCTACATATCAAACAGAAAAAAATGTTAGTCAAATACCCAATTCAATCTCGATTCGGTCAACTTTCAATCTCGGTTCGTAGAAAAATTACGAGAATTCGCCTTCTGGGGTCCTACGGGCTAAGCGGAAGCCGGTTCCCATCGGATTTTTTGGTTGCGAAAATCAACCTTCAGCTTTGAATTATGGTGTTTGTGTTAAACTTAGCTGGCAGAAACCCTAGAGCTCTTCCGATTAAGATGTTTGCCAATAACAAAATATTCAATGATAATCGGTTTCAGCTTAGGCGGTAGGACCTCTGTTCTCATGCACTAACGACCCATTCTCACTTCAATGCTTGGATACTGGACTTTCTTTATTTGAAAGTAACCATTTCAATGTCCACTACGCTGGGTGCACTACTGTAAGCTATTGATGGCCAGTGGTGTCAAACTGCTTAAAGTCGTATTGACTTATCATGTAATGACGTGAATGACTGCTTATCTCCGAAAAACGGAACTACCTTCTGAGTTCGGGTTCTGCGGGGGCTGCTGCTGCATCAGCGGAGACCCTCAATCGGCGCAAATATTCAAACCTCACCGGTAGTTATGTTTTTGAACGGTTTGGGGTAGAAACGCTTGGCCCATGGGGTCCGAGCGCAAAAATTTTATTTAGGGACATCTCCAAACGGTTAGTCGACTCTTCCCGCGACCAGAGGGCTGGCCTATTTCTCGCTCAGCGAATAAGCATTGCCATCCAGCGTGGCAATGCTGCTAGCCATCTGGCCACGTTACCCTTTGATGGCGATGCGGAAGAATTTTTTAATGCTATTTAGATTTATTAGTATTTATTTTAATTGTATATTTTAAGTTAGCCATAAATACATAAAAAAGAAATATCCTTCTGAGTAGGTACATGTTCAATATAATGGCATGTGCCAATGATGTGGTCCTCTTGTACTGTTCGTTAGTGATAAAAAACACGACTGTGCTTTAGAGGCTGATGTAAAACTTCTTTAGCTCTACTAAGGTATATCTCCCACTCAACTTCCGTTCGCCGTTTCCGTAACGCTCTCGTCGCGCATTCACCAGCTTATTCCCCAAATCAAGTGTGCGTAAAGTAATTTTACTTCAAAAATTAAATGTAATTTTCTTTTTATATTCTGGGTTATCTCCTATGTCTCGTCTAATAAACTATCTTTGATCTTAGTCTGTCCCGCTTTCCTTCTATCTGCCAGTTCTTCAAGTAGAAGTTCGACTATGTACATAGTCTATGTAGCAGCGCCCTCTTCAAAGTTCTTTTAAAGAATTTGTAAGTAGTGAGAAATTCTCTACAGGCAATTCATTCCACAACTTAACAGTTCGTGGAAGAAAATGCTCTCCGAAACCCAAGAACGCTGCTGGAACCGCACAGAACGTTTTTGTTCCAATGAGTGAGTTTGAATTCCTTATTGAAGGCGACTAATGCGATTGCAGAATTAATATTACAATCTCATAATAAGAGAAAAAAAATATAGGGTGCAGCTGTGTCTGGATACGGCTATGTGTTGTACGTGAATACGTTATATGCATTAACATTAGGTATCTCAAAATAACAACGCTTTCCCCTCCCCTGCACGCGATGTTCCACAGTCCTTACTAATTTTTTTGTTTTGTTTTTATACTACGTCGGGTGGCAGACAAGCACACGGCCCGCCTGATGTGAAGCGGTTACCGTTGCCATATTAACGCTCGCAACATAAAATATCGCTCGCGCGCCGCCACCCCCGCTGCCATCGCAGCATCTCCTTCCTTTCTGGTGACCTCACTCACTTGCAGGAACACAACAGCCCTCAAGGGAACCGTTATTTGGCTGCGGTATTCTGTGAGGTGGAGGTACATTCCCCAATCGGGTAGCTTACAATTACGCTCCCTACCTCTCTTATCGCCAGAGCTTCGTTTGTCAGTCAGCACCGCGTGCAGGTGAAGTTGGCTTTGGTACAAAGATGTTGATGAACCACTTACACCCCAATAACTACTAAGCATAATAAATTCTTTGATCCTTTATCTACCCAGTGGTGCGATTGTATTTTGGATATAGATGATAGACTTGTAACTGCAACACCAAACTGTATCCCCCGTTTTTATCATTCGTTTTTTTTAATTCCCTATGTAAGCAGTTTTAAAGATGAATTTCACGTCAAAACCTCATTTTTTTTTGCGTTCCACGAGTTTTGTTACAACGTTTCAAGTGTTCATGTCATGTCGACCTTGGAGACGAGTTGTTTTTGCCCACCACGTGTATCTACATCACGAGCATCACGACGTATGGCCGACGACGGCGGTGTAATTACCATAAAAGCACCATTAATTGATGCTCAAGATGATACTGTTTGAGGAAAGGACACACGTATGCCCGGATTTTAATTATAAGTTTTTTATCTTTTCATGGAATTTCCTTGTTTGGTTTAGTTTTAAATACCTATCTATAAAGATGACAAGCCCGGTGGTCGAATGCAATGGTTACTTTGACTCCGAAGTCGCGGGTTCGATCCCCGCACAAGACAAACATTTTTGTGCATGAACATGTCTGTTTGCCTTGGTCTGGGTGTTTTTATGTATTATAAATATCTATTTGCAAAAAAAACAAGTATTTAAGTATATTTATCTGTTGTCTAATTCCCACAGTACATGCTTTGCGCTTAATTTGGAGCTAGATGGCGCTGTGTAAAGTGTCCAAACATATTCATTTATATTTAAAGATCCAAAAAAGGGACGTCATCGTATATATTAACGATTATTATTACTGTGAAAACCGCACAAATTTCGTGTAGTAGCTTTTGCGTAATTCGCATACTAACAAACACACGGGACGGAAAAGAAAATATTTTTTTGCTTTTATTCCGAACCCTCATATTACTTTTTCTTAAATGTCTTTTCTTTTTTCTTTTTGTGTTATTATTTCTTTTCAATCTTCACATTTTTTTTTATATTATAGACTAGCTGCCCAGCGCTACTTTCTTCCTCCTTGGGTAGAACTTGAGCCCCTTACACGTAGCCGTCAGCCCGACCGCACTACCCCGGCTATCAATACGCACGCTAACAAACGTCTAGTGTGAACTTGAGGAACAACTTCACATTGGACGTCGGTTGAGAGAAAGAGGGTTAATCGTGAAGCGTAGGATTACCATTAAAAAGGTTATTAAGTGAGCCAATCTTAAAAGAAAGACGTATAATATGCTATCCCGGACTTTATTTTTGAACTATTTAAGATGTAACTTTAACCGTTTACGCAGCGAACGCAACGGAAGCTCTCAAAATGTATGATTTTTTCCCGTTTTTGCAACGGAAATATAGACGGAAAGTCCAAGTCAAAATTCTTTATTCTGTGGGCCCTCGCGGGCACTTAGACACGTCTTTTACAATTAGTTATATTATTTTTTTTTATCTACCAGCATTTCGGAATGACCATTGACGAGAAGAAATGTCTAAAGAAACTCTGTCAATATAGGTATTTTTCAATCAATGGATATTTAACCAAATTTCGTTACTACACCTCCAGTCCAAAAATAATTTAAAGAACAAGAGCACAGTGAGAAACACCAAAGACCTTGCGAAAACTTGTCGCGTGTGGTAAATACTGTTTGCATATTCATTGCTTTTTGTTGAAGCACCCACAAATTACATAATTGCGGAGTGCGTATTTCATCGTTTATTTGCGGTGGAGTGACGTAATGTCACCGTTTGACCCGACACAGGTCTTGAACAAAAGAGGTTATGTTTACTCAAGAGAACGCCGGCTGCCAAGATGATTTTGTATGGGAAAACCAGTCTGTAACTTCGTGCTCGCATATCCCGGTATCCCTGTATCCCTTGGGAATTTGCAAAAATCCTTTTAGAGTGGATGCCTATGCCATAATAGCTACCTATATGCCAAAATTCAATCCAAACCGTCCATTAGTGTGCGTTGATAGATCAGTCAATAGCGATAACCTCCTTACCTCGCAGGAAGACCAACAAACAAACGTCTATAGTAAAGCGAGTAACATAACCTGTAGACCTGTGTTATTACCTATCAATGACAAGCAAAAGTAGTACATACCTATGTTATTAATTAATGTTTCCACAAATATATATTTGCATGTCTAATTTCACTAAACGTGAAAGACTTTATTATTGATCAGACCATCAATGTAATCACTTTTAATGCGAATAAACTCTATTCTATTCAATTCCATTCTATTCTATTCTAATACAAGCTCACACCAACTGCTCACACAACTACTGTTGCTAACACAGTATCTCCTCACGTCTTGTGAGCTAGCTTAATCGCAAGAGCATGATAATTTCCAAGGATATTGTTATTAAGCAGTCACTAACTAAGTACCTTACAGAAGACTGTGTCCAAATTGCAATTCCTTTAGTCTAGAGGGTTGTTGTGTTCCTGCGAGTGAATGCGGTTACCAGAGAGTTGCTGTGATCCGAGCGGGTGGCGACGCACGAGCGATAATTGATACTGCAACTTGCAAATGATAATAGGCAGTAAACGCTCTCCGATCAGACGGCCCGTGTGCTTGTTTGTCACCCGCCGTATTATAAAAAAAAACAAACACGAACGATTCAAAACATCTGATTAATATAGTTATATGTACCTCGTCCCAACTCACATTAAAATTATAAAACCTTAAAGATTTATAACACTGTTTTGTGTAGTCGATAAATTAACCCATATATTATATTTTAACGGCATGTGACAGTGGATACAAATGGTTTGTGACTCGTGTTGGTGTCATGTCACATGATTGGAAAAAATACCGGAATAAATTCGGTCGTAAATTACGTAAACGTACAGATAATGTGGAGATTGTGAAAGATATTGCTTGTATGGACATGCTGCCTGGTGATCTTCAAAACAAACATTTTTGAAAACAAACTTGACTTGATAAAATGGCAGATTGACAGATCTTTTGTTCTTATATGGGAGGGGAACAAACGAGCATTAAGGGTCACCTTGTGGAAAGCAACCATCACAGCCCATGTAGATCAGCAACATCAAGGGGTCGCCGCTGACAGCGTTTTAAGGGATGTAAAGACTCTGTTCTTGAAGGTTCCCATGTCGTAATTGTTTGGAAATACCACTGAGCGAAGTTGATTCCACAGTTTCGTGGTATATGTCTTAGGAAACGTACTGTAATAGATCGCCAATTATCAAGATGATATGGATTGAATTTTAATTTATGGTGAGTTGTACGATAGTAGAACTCAGCGGCAGGTATCAAACCAAACAGCTCATTAAAGCACTCCATCTTTCTTTTTAATTTTCTCCATCCATCTTTGCGTGTAGAGAGAGAGTCCAGTCGATTCAAGATCATTTTTAACTTTATGAGTATAAATAGATAGAGAGGATAGGTAATATTTTTATTTGTATGCTGAACCATACACTACGCAGTAGTAGAGACGCTACATCTCTGCGTGTCCTATGAGTGTGATCTTATGAGGGTTCCAAAACCGGAACCCGAAGAACAAAATGTTCCTAATATTCATATGAATTAGGCATTGATGGTATGCACGTCAGCGACCTTAATTTTAAACTTGGTTTAAAAATGTTAACAGCTCGTAACACTGACACGTCAAATTTCTTTATAGTAAACTACCCATACAGTTAAATATTGTAGACATTTAGTTAAGCTACCATAGCAATTAGCCGATCGGCGGACCGAACGCTTTAATAACAGTTACCACGTAGCAGTTTGAGATTAACTAACTCGCTAACACGCCGTGACAACCGTTTTTTATAACGGTTATTTATATGATGCTATCACTTGTGTGATAACTGAATAGTGAAAGAAAGAAAATTTAAATTACTTTTTTTTTAATGTGGTCACAAAATAAATTGTCAATGTGGATTGCCAACTTTAATTAATTTGTATGCAAAACATAACAGTTTCGTCAAAGATATTTTAACGAAAATCGGGGTGTAATTAACCCACCAACATCTTTAAGCCGGTAGACGCCTAAGCTGAAGCCGATTACCAGCGGTTAAGCCCCAGCCCCAGGTTGAAATTTGACATGCAGGTAGCTATTATAACGAAGCATCTGCTAAGAAAAGATTTTTTAAAATTCTCACAAGACACCAGCATACGTGCATATGATGTCGCGGGCGAAAGATAGTTTTATATACCTAAAAAGAATATACTTAATTAACATAATACAAAAAGACCCTATACATATAGCACTCATTATCATTAAATACCTGTTATTGTTTTTGTTATTGTAGTAAACTTTTAATTTTAAAACAGGATGTGGCAAAGTTACTTAAATCTCAATATAAATATATTTTTTTTAGTTATCAGCCATGAAAATCTCGGTGTTTATCACACATGAAAAACATAAAATATTACGTGGTTTGACTAGAAAAACAATAGTTAAAACGAGGACAATGGCTAATAGCGTGATACCATAGCGTTCGCACGTTTTTGCTCAACGTAATTAATTACCTTAATGTTATTATATTTTAACATAACCTTTAAACTCATTTGCAAACAATATTTAACCACATTTGATTCGTTTTGTTTTACTAATTCTGCTATAAACTTAATTAGATTAGGTATCAAGTGTATCAACATTAAATATGGCCGACACCATATAATTTAACCTTAATTTATATGAACACACAAACTCGTACTCATACTCATGGCCGTGTGGTTTCCGGCTGACTAGAATAGAATCACTCCATCTCTTCCCGTGGATGTCGTACAAGGCGACTAAGGGAAATACATTATAAAACAGCGATCAGGCCAACCCGTCTGGCCAGCGTGGGGAGTGTAGGCCAAATCCTCCGGTCTGTGACGGACGAGAGAGGGCCGTGCTCCTGTAGTGGAGACTAAAATGACCTGATGATGATGATGATGACATACTAGTACGTAGCATTACATTTGATTTGACATTATCACATTTTGAAAGTATCAAATCTTATACCTAACTACCTATTTAAATTATCATTAATTGAAAGATTTTTTACCTTTAAATACCTCAGATTTATATTTTATTTTACTTTGGCGTGGCTAAACTTGGTATATCATAATTTGACCTGAGGCCCTACTGCCTAAGCTGAAGCCGATTACGATCGTCTTTATTGTTTGCGAAAATCTAACTTCACTTTAAATTAGTGCTAATAGTAACAAGCTTAGCCGGTAGGGTCGGAGGCGCTCTAGCGATTAAACTGAATATATTTATCATAAATTTTAAAAGAAGTCAGATTTTCGTAATCAAAAAATTCGATGGAAGTAACTCGATGGTCTAAGTTGAAGTCTATTCCCATCGAATTTTCAGCGAAATTCATTGAGCTTATAAAATCGTTCGGTCGTTCTGTCTGTCCGTTGCCATGAAACTCAAAATTTCGAAATTCTGACTTCGGATTCGTGTAGAGCAGCCATTTTCTAAGTGTGTTCCGCGGAACCTGAAGGTTCCGCGATACCCGTGTAGGGGCTCCGCAGGAATTTAGAAAATAAAGACAAAACACCTCTCTCTGGTCGAATGGTTTATGGTAGGGTTCCGTAAGTATTTTTCTTTCCAAAAGGGTTCCGTCACTAAAAAAGTTTGAGAACCGCTGGTGTAGAGCATCAAAAAGTAGTAATGTAAAGTGACCTTGGTTTTCCGATATCAATTCGGAATTTCGAAAAAAAAAATCGCTATGGTGGCGCATGCTGCGCGTCCGATGTTTTTATTATGAAAATCAAACTTCAACTTAGATTTATGGTACTTGTGTTTAGCTTACCTGATAGTAAAAATAGAGTTCTGCCAACTAAGCTTATAATATTATATTGTTCAGTAACATAAACGTAAGACCGATTTTTCGAATCATGCCTGTTGATTTTTGCTGCAAAAACTATCGAATGTCAACGGTTTGCCTTGATGGCTGACACAGTTCGTAACGCGTGTTTACTTTTATAGCATGACCCGTCTGACCATATTTAGTCTAAAAAAATAAAGGTTAAATCGATAAGCCGAACCAAATATGACTAAATATTTGTAATATTAATAAAACTCTCGTGAAATAACTAACTATGTTAATTAATTAACAGAAGTAATAATTTGGTTCCAAAATTAAAATACAAACTCATATGGTCAGTATCATTTCTTTTTTGTTTGCAATAAATTAAAAATCTGGTTCAACAATTGTTCTAGAACAAAATTTAATATTTTAAACAGATTTACAACAATTCTATCAGCGATATTTCCGAACAATTACGACATGGGATCTCCATGGACGGTGGTGATTGCTTTCCATCAGGTGACCCACATGTTCGTTTGCCCCCCTCTTATATAAAAATAAAGATTGTTATATTATGTAACTGCTAAATAAATAATCAAGTTGCAAATTATTGTCCCTCAACAAATTACCTACATTAATAATATATACATTAATAATGCTGCGGCTACACTACCTTACCGTCTACCGGGCTGTTACCGCAATAATTATGGCATTGTATTACCGTTTAAATTACTGCGTGAAGTGGGGTGGTTACACTAGAGTTTACCTAGATATGTCAATAAATGAGGCGGTAAAAATATCATTTTTCAAGATGGAGGTTGAAGCTACAGCTGTTATATTTATTTAGATGGTTTCGGTCTTTTTTCTTCTTCAAACCATCATTGTACACCGCGTTTTTTACCGGGGGATACCCGACCGAAAGCCCATAATAAAAAGATACGGTTCGCATTAGAATAATTCCAAAACTTAAGCATTTTCATTTGACCACTGCATGTCAGTCGATACGTGCGTCGCCGTTGAGTTCATGCTGCACACTGGACAAACAGTAGTGTGGCCACAAACGCAATATTTACTGCGGTAATTCTCTTTGATGTGCGAAAAGAGACCGCCGCCGGAGCTATTGTATACCGTCATTTGCCATATTGATTGGCATTGTAAAATTATGGCCATAAATCGTGGTTACACCTAGGTGTTGTTGAAATTATGGCAATAATTATTGGCATATCACGGTACTGTAGCCGCAGCATTATACGAGTATGATGACGATGATGACGAATCAATACATTGGATATTTGCACTAGTTGTGGAGTTGTTTATACTTTAGGTTAGTGTTATATCAAGACCTGAAGGTCGAAATAGTCAACAAATCTACTAGTGGAAAAAGAACAAGAGCTTAATAAAGTTTAATTAAATCTAGCTCACATACTTACTCCCCTGGCTTATCGACCCACCCTCTGACGCGAAAAAGTATCTGTAATGCTGCGTATAGGAATATTTTATTTGCTGCTCTCTTCATCGTCAACTCTTATTCATCCCACTGCTGGGATACGGGTCTTCCCACAATTGAAGGCGATTAGAGCACCAGCTCAACTGCGGGTTGGCGGAGACCAGTGTTTTCAAGCCGCCTAAAGACCACTGACTTGGCTTAACGACTGTCAACTAACGACAACAGCCGGGACCGACGGCTTAACGTGCCCTCCGAAGCACGGAGGAGCTCGAGATATATTGCTTGATCAATTTTGATGTTTTTGCATAGCATACCAACTAATCTTACCTTACCTGACAGAATAGTTTTTTTTTATATTTTTGCCTATTATTCTATACCATGGCCTGTAAGTAATGATGGAAGGCGACGATGGTAGGTTTGCGCGAGTGATGAACATGATCTGAGATACTTATAATAACCGAAAAGGATTTAGACTATAGATTCAAATTACTAATGAATTCTTTAAAGAGTAGGAAATAAAATAAAAAATATTATATTCATTATTTTATATATAAGAGGGGGGCAAACGAGCATGTGGGTCACCTGATGGAAAGCAATCACCGCCGTCCGTGGAGATACGCAACATCAAGGGGTCGGGTTGCCATTCTTAAGGGAAGTAGACTATTTTTTCGTTATACGAAGTTTGGCAAAATATTTGTTGCATGAAAAACGCAAATATTATAATAGCTGTTCATACATACATATATTATATTCTACGTCGTCTATGAGGAGCCTGTGGTGATGACGATCGAAAATATCGGGTATACAGCTGTGTAAGCAATTTGTTTGCACGCCAGTTGCCCAACTTGGGCGATGGCATTTTTGGGTCAACACACACATTTTGAATAACGGAGGTACCAAAGTTTTATGTTCTCATGGAGAAATTTTATCATTCCGATTGTTTCCGCAAATTGTTAACTTTAGTAAAATGATTGGTTGATTAGTAATGGATGAATTCTCATGGTTTTTAAATCAATCAAGGTAATGTTCTCAATTAGATATGAATTGACTTTGAAGGTTCCTTTTTTGTTACTCAAGAATGTTAGTCTTACCTTTTGTGATGCACTCCATAGATCAGCAAGAAAGACTTTGCGATGTTGAAATAGAGACAACGGACCCTATCATCATCATCAGGTCATTTTAGTCTCCACTACAGGAGCACGGCCCTCTCTCGTCCATCGTAGACGGAAGGAGGATTTGGCCTACACTCCCCACGCTGGCCAGACGGGTTGGGGAGGCCTAATCGATGTTTTATAATGTATTTCCCTTAGTCGCCTTGTACAATATCCACGGGAAGAGACGGAGTGATTCTATTCTAGTCTGCCGGAAGCCAACGGACCCTATGCCTACAGCTAATGCGCCCCTGTGCACCTTCCGGTTATATCATAGGATTGCGAATCTCTTTCTTATTAAAACTTTCCGTGTGCCTTAAAGAAAATACAAAAAAAAAGTACCCGAACTGGTCAAACCGTTCTCGAGTGTTGTGCTTAGCAACATTCATCTATACTAATATTATAAAGCTGAAGAGTTTGTTTGTTTGTTTGAACGCGCTAATCTCAGGAACTACTGGTTCGAATTGAAAAATTCTTCTAGTTTTTATATAAATAGATTACATTTAAGAGTAGGAAGGAACTCCGACAGTTATCAATGAGGTTGGCAAATCACTGCACGCTTCTAATTACCACACATCTATCTGCTTTAAAGATTTCGACCTAATATGGAACAGCGCAGGTGGTCTTGGTGAAAAATATTTCATTTTAACAAAATTCTGGTCACGTACCGTATCGAATGTCTGTCATGCCGCGTTAGCGACGTATGGCGACACGTTTGTTTTGACTGGCAAATATTGACACCGGTAGGGGACTGATCTAGGGCTCTATCGCCGAAGCTGAAGCGATTACCATAGGATTTTTTGAATGCGAAATTGAAACTACTGTTTAGACTGTTGGTTGGTGGTAAATATGTTTAGCTCAGCAAGTAGAGTCCCTAGAGCTCCACCCACCAAGCTGAAGATGTTTGTCAATAGCTTTAAGAAAAGACTCATTTTGGAACGAATGAAAATAGTTGGTAATCGGCTTCAGCTTCGGCGGTAGGGCCCTTGGCGCCCACCGGCTAAGCTGAAGCCGATTCTATGCGAATTCTTTGATTGTGAATATCAAACTCCAGTTTAGATTTATGGTACCTTTGTTTAGCTTCGCTGGTTGGAACCCTGGAGCGCTGCCGACTGAGCTGAAGGTGTTTGTCAATAACTAAAACGTAAGACCTATTTTTCGAATCAAAATATTACCTGGGCCCTTACCGCCGAGGTAAGGTGTGGCCTGGCGACCGGGTGTGAGAATTTTATCTTTTACTTAAAAAAATTCCTTCAACTTGACATTTGTTTTGTTAACCGTTGATACAGGTACAAATGGTATAAAATCGGTTCTGAAATTACTTGTCAATAACAACAACTTTTACTTTCATAGATACCGACATCGAACAACAAAAAAAAAGTACCTATTTCGACTTTTACTATCTTCACCGTAATACATACATTTTGGCTCTTTCAGGGTCTCAAAGGTTGACTAGGAAAGATCGCTTGCTTCATTTACGCTATATTAGCTATATCATGTAATGTATTTTTTTAAAAACAAAAAAAAAACAGCAACACCCGCTTGACACCTATATATCAATAGCTAACACAAATATCATGTTAAGTTTCCTGGTACATTCTGTACATGTTACTTAAAGTTACGTGTTAAACGTTTAAATTCAGACTCTTCTATCCAAATATGTAGTAGTTGTTGTTGTTGTTTCTGTTATTATATTGTTAATACAGGAAGTGAAGTGACGTACCTACGGTAGGTACTCATCAGTCTTTTAACAAAGCCATTCCCAGAGTACCTACGTCCTGATGAAGATCTCCGTATAAGATCGAACCGGCCACTTCGTACAAAAACGACAACACTTAAACAAACCGAGTTTGTATTCGGTGCAAAAGTGTGTGTACATGCTTATGTACTTGATGTAGAGATTAGGGTTGACTGCATGATTACTCATTTCCAGTAAGTGAACTTCTGTGTACATTACATAGAGTAAAAATGTAAATACATAATAAATCTTTGATAAATCGATCCAAATATTCAAAAAGCAGAATTACGCCTACGTGTGTTTACATACTGCATTAAAAAAATCGGCCAAGTGCGAGTCGGAGTCGCGCACGAAGGGTTCCGTACCATTATCTATAAAAACGGCAAAAAATCACGTTTGTTCTATGGGAGCCCCTCTTAAATATTTGTTTTATTTTTAATTAATTATTTATTTTACAAGTTAATATAATTACTAAATATTATGTGAGTAATTAAAGCGTCTACCTATTACCGTTATCAATTGCGAGCAAAAACGAGCAAAAAAAAATCACGTTTGTTGTATGGGAGCCCCCTTAAATATTTATTTTTATTCTATTTTTAGTATTTGTTGTTATAGCGGCAACAGAAATACATTATCTGTGAAAATTTTAACTGTCTAACTATCACGGTTCATGAGATACAGCCTGGTGACAGACGGACGGACGGACGGACGGACAGCGGAGCCTTAGTAATAGGGTTCCTTTTTCCCCTATGGGTACGGAACCCTAAAAACAGACTGTAATACTTATATTTGCCATCCTAATTTTATAAATAAGTACCCGCAATGGCATGTTAATAGAGGATGTTAATAAAACAGTCGGTACATTCATGGTCAAATATGTCACTCGTTCGCCCTTATTGGCACGAATCAATACAGGGTTGTCTACGTTGGCTTCTTCTATTGTCCGGCCACAAATAGTATGTCCTTGATGGTCGCCATTGTACCATCGGCAGTAATGAATTTTCCATACAATACATATGTTTTATGGAGTACTTACATCAATGATTTGTGAGTGAAGAACTGCGCGGTTCGAACTACTCGACGCATTTGAGTTAAGTTATGCGTGGACTATGGTGGACAATGTTTTACTGCACATTCTTGTCAGAACACATTGACTCGTTCATTGTATTTGTTTTTTTTTTTTCATATAGGATTGTAATGTATATAATAAATGCTTAATGCTAGCCCTAATTCAATGGCCAAGCAAGCAATTTGTTAAATATTTCAACCAGCAATGGTTGAAATATTTAACAAATTGCGAAATCAAATAAAAGATATGGACCAAGGAGAAAGCTTCATCAAAAAATTATAAACCTCACTGGAAGCCAAATGTTATTACTCTCTAGACGAATTTTTAAATGACAAACTAGAAAACATATAAAAACCTATGTAATACCTAGAAACTAACATGTATTTTAAGATCGACATGTACCTACATACATAATTATATACAATAAACATATTGAGTATTGAGTAATATAAACCGATTTAGATATTATTTTATTGTATAGATTCAACATTGAAATTGGTGGATATAGAAACGTTATCGGGTAGACTCAGCTCAGCAGCTTACGCCGTATGGAAAATACGTCAACTGACTGATGTTGACACTGCGCGTTTAGTTTATTTTAGCTATTTTCACAGCATTATGTTATATGGTTTATTGCTTTGGGGTAGTGCCGCGGATGTAGACTCAATTTTTGTGCTTCAGAAACGAGCTATCCGTGCTATTTTCATGATGAGTCCCAGGGAGACACTGAGAAATAAATTTAAAGAGATAAATATTATGACATTACATTCTCAATATATTTATGAAAATCTTATTTACGTTCATAAAAATCAAACAAAATTTAGGAAAAACAGTGATCTCCATCAATTTAAGAAATAAAAACAAACTCGCTGTGCATATTACGAGGCTCCATAAAATCTCTAATACGCTTATAAAATAAACTTCCAAACGACGCGTTTAAATTATCCATGGGTAAATTTAAGAAATATATTAAAACTAGACTATGTCAAAAGGCTTACTATTGTATCTCAGATTACATAAATGATAAAAGTATTTGGAAATTAATTGCTCTTGTTATGTTATGTTAATGATTGTAATTGTATTTAATGTAATGATATTGGCAATTAAAAGAGTCGGCCTTGAGTTTCTCGTCAGTTCTTCTCAAGAAGCCCCGTCGCCGGAACTGGCACTTAAATTCACTTTCACATTCAAGATAGTGTGATGAAAGTGAATCTAAGCTCTGCGGATATAGAGTAGTAATGATTTATACATGTTCTTATATTTAATTTGTATGACGTTTCTAAGTGCTTTATAAAGTCCAAGGAATAAAGAATTTTTTGATTTGATTTGGTCCCATTTTTATGAAGCCTTTATTAATTTTGAACGGCTCTCTTCGATTTCTGCGCTAAACGGAAACTCCGTCTGGGTGAGTTTCCGTTTAGCGAAACTTGTTTAGAAAATGTGTTTCGAACACTTATTATATTGTGGACAATAAAGTGCATGAATAAATAAACATAGGAAATAAGGAATCAAGTCACAAATTTTGCTTACGATCTCAAATTTGTCAATTTGTTCCAATCAATACGCAAGTTTCAACCCGCTGTTAAAAAAACTTAATTGCTTAAGCTTCAATTTCAATGAAAATGTAGTAAGTAGGCTACACTGCTAACAATTTGCCTAGCCAAAATAGCTAATCCCATAACTGAGAAGTGATGGTGTTTGGGGGTATTTATAAACGACGCCCACACCGCCACATTTTTTGGTCCGTTTGTTTCGAGTGATGAGCTAATCCGTGCTATACCACTATTGTACACATATTTAATGCCGACGCAATTACATCATAGCGACACTCGTTCACTAATGAGAACTGTTTATTTATGTAATAACTAGCTAATGCGCTAGCTTCGCCCGTGCATTATTAGATTTTTTTTTAATACGAAAGGAGGGCAACCGAGCATGTGGGTCACCTGAAGGAAAGCAATCACCACCGCACATGGCCTGACCTGAGGTGTCTTGTGTCCACAAGAGACACGTTCGGGCCTCGAGCTAAGGGCTCTTTACCCGGGCAATCTACGGAGGTGAGTAATATTGGGCCGCTCTAGCGCGGTGTGGGTGAGAAGGTAGAGTAGGCTATTTCAGGTCGATCAGTAAGGATGTTAGAAGCCACTAGGGGCTGAAGAGTCATGTTTACAAGTGTACACGTACAAAGACTGCGGAGATCGTCAACACCAAGGGGTCGCCGATCCGTTGCCAGTCTATCTCCTTCCTTTCTTTCTTTCTGCTGACCTCACTCATTCGCAGGAACACAACGATCCTCAAGGGAATTGTTATTTAACTGCGGTATTCTGGGAGGTGAAGGTACTTCCCCAGTCGGGCAGCTTAAAAAATACGCTATGCCCTACCTCTCTTTTCGCCAGAGCCTCGTTTGTCAGTCAGCAGGGTGCACCACGTGCAAGTGAAGCTGGCTTTGGTTCAAAGTTGTTGATCATCTCATTCATCACTTTATTTTATTTATATGCTTATATTTATGTAAATGTATATATTTGTAGGTATGTGTATGTATGTCTAATAATGTTATTTTTATATAATTTACCTATTAAGTTACGTATTATGTTTACACTAGTAAGTTATTTGTTTTTAAGAGCCGCAATCGTGTTACTCTCCACTCGAAATGGTTGACTGATAGATAATGCAACAGCATTAAGTCCGCCTTTTGTACCAATTTACTGTTCAATAAAGTTTTAAATAAATAAATAAATATATAAACCACACACATCCAAAAAAAGTACCGTAGATATTATGTATGTACCGTAGTCATTTGTACCGTACCATAATACACTGTAGAGTATTCCTGCTGAAGTTACATTGGTGGTTGTTGCGGTACGTAGCAGCGTACCGTAGTTAGTAGTTAGCTATGACGTAATTGTGCTAGTACCGTAGTTCTAGATATAGCGTAGACTTAGTCTACGCTATATCTATAATATAGCGTAGACTTAATTTACGCTATAACTACGGTACTGGTAGTCTACTAGACTACCAGTACCGTAGTTATATGCTAATGTATTCAATGTAATATACCGTAGTACATAATATTCTTGGTATATTGTTTAAACATATGTACCAAAACCCAAACCATAGGGTGCAACTCTTAAAATCTTAAGCTAAGTAGCTACAACGACCCTTAAGGTCTGTCTACCCCTTAATTGTCATGACAACTATGTCACAATGAATAATATCATAACTATGGGTTGGTCAGGGGCTTTGTTGTATTTTGTGTGAATTTAAGCAGTGCCTCCTCCCTGCAATGACTTATGGTGCAGAGACTTGGACACTGACCATCGGACTAGTCCACAGACTAAAGGTCGCGCAGCGAGCGATGGAGAGGGATTTCTCTGAGGGATCGAACCCAGCAGTGGGTAAACACGGGCTGATGATGATGAAGCAAAATGTGGACATGATCTCTGGAGATTATTCGGGAATTTTCACGAACGACATGTCACAAAGAGAATGATGAATTAGAATTTTGGATGGAGATGATAGATATGTAGCTGCAACACCAAATTGTTTTCCCCGATTTTGTTATCATTCGTTTTTTTGAATTGCCTCCCTGTGGAAGCAATATTATGACATAATATTCACGTCAAAATATGATCAGTGAATATATTTTCCATAAGATGACATCCCCACAAGTCATACAAAGCTCTAGATACGGTGGTTCCGTGTAAGGCTATTGTTTAACTAGGTTTCACAACAAGTTACTTAAGCCGTTCCAGTTTAGATGAAGTGCGTTTGACAATACTACGTTTGTTTGGAGTAGCTCTGATGCAACCTGATTGATGACAGACGACACGATTTGGTAATTCCGTGTAATTACGATTGAATTGTTCTAAGGTACATCTTATTTTGTGAGAACTGCCGTGACGGAGGCATCATTGTTGGATTTTATCTGTTGTAAATTTCCAAGTGTCTTGGCAAAGAAAAACCGCCCAAAATGAGATAATACTTATTAGTTATAATTATTATATCATCGTAAAAGTCGATGGCGTCGTTACGCGTAACAGTCTTATAGAACACACAGATCAAGCAATGTCGACCGTAGCATGTCCACGGATGGGTTTATTTATCTTGAGCTCCTTCGTGCATCGGAGGGCACGTTAAGCCGCCGGTCCCGGCTGTTGTCATTAGATGACAATCGTTAAGCCAAGTCAGTGGTCTTTAGGCAAAAAACACTGGCCTCAGCCAACTCGCAGTTGAGCCGCGTGGTAGAGTATGCTCTAAACCCCTTCGATTGATGAGAGATCCGTATCCCAGCAGTGGGATGAATAAGGATTAACGAGAGCAATAATGCTATATCCATTCTTTTTTCTGATCAAAAACTTATTTACGATAATTAAAAAAAAAAAATTCGACTCCAAACTTTACTCTCCATTTATGTATGTAGACACTGGCTGATGATGATGATGATGATGAAAAAAATGTGGAACCAATCTGGAAGTATCAAAAAAAAAAAGATGTTTTTAAATCGGTTTATAAATCACGGAGTAAATAAGTAACAAACATTAAAAAATAATTCAGCCGAATTGAGAACTTACTCCTTTTTTGGAATCGGTTAAAAAGATATTCAAAGGAAGGAAAGGTTTCTACAAGTGTTACCTTTTGCTTTTGATATCTCAGTCGCTGCGAAATTTTCCTTCTTATATGATAATTTCTAGATGCTGAATCTTGCATTTTAAATCACTTTGATAGACGACAATTTGTCCCAAGTTCGTCCGATGACCTCTCACAACGAACTATCCATTAGCCACCCAACTATACTATATGTATAAACAGTACGTTTACGAAAGAAAAGAGTCAAAAAACAATAATGGAAATTTGTTTTCTGAAGCTGTAGTACGCACTATGTATATATATATTATTAATTTTGCAGTGACATACAAATCTGGATCATTATATTATAATTGAATCAATATGCGAAATC
Organism: Hypsopygia costalis; assembly: GCA_937001555.2. NCBI lineage: Eukaryota > Metazoa > Arthropoda > Insecta > Lepidoptera > Pyralidae > Hypsopygia > Hypsopygia costalis. The sequence goes on from OW443325.2 coordinate 1,958,787, forward strand.
CCGAACTGACCACAACACAATATCTGAATATCTGAATGATAAAACTATAAACTAATAGAAATCTTAGTACAACACAATACAATACAATAATAATATAAATATCTATTTAAATAAAATTTAATTTGACATAATTATTAGCACACATTTAATATACTTACTATATATAATAGAAAATATATTAATAATTCTTTAATTACTATAATAAATGGACTGGTATATAGCTGTGATAATAGTCATATTTACGTAATAATTACAAGAAATCAGCCCCTCTCCCATTGCAGCGCCCGACTAGGTCCTTAATTGTTACTGTTATATGTAAGACAAGATCTATGTATACATTAAGGTTGCAATAAATAAATATAAAATAAATAAATAAATAAATATTGTCAGACAAATTACACAGCGCCATCTAGCCCCAAAGTAAGCGAAGCTTGTGTTATGGGTACTAGACAACTGATAAACATACGTAAATACATTTTTTTTTTGTAAATACATACTTATGATACATAGATAGATGATTGAGTATTGAGTATTGACCATGAAATGTTTCTAACTCAGTGGCCTCTTCCACTCCGTCTAAATGAGCATCCCGATCTTTTTTTATATATATATCGACGCTAGAAAACGTATTTGCTGTACGTAGCTAAAATGGCGTAAGTAGACTGAAAACACAGTTAGAATCAGATTTTTTTTCTGCGTCTAATGGTCTAAGTCCCATGCCGCTACGATGAAAAAAAATATACTTACGCCGTAACAATTTTGAACAATTTCCTAGTTCAAATTGCTGTTAGTCTCCTAAAAAAGGGTATTTTTGATACTATTCTACTTACATTAAAAGTACAGTTTGTATTTATGCACTCGATATTACTTACAGCATTCTCGTAGAATGAAAATATGGCGATAATATTACTTACAGCGTTCTTTTGTTTACGAAAGATCCACAAAGCCCATCCCTTGTTCCTGAAACAAACACCATTTTCTGCAAGGATCAAGTTGAGTATACGTCACCTGTTCCAGAAATAAGCAACGGTCTGCACACAGATCCCGCTGCAAGCGTGGCATGAAGCAGGTTACCTGGGGCCCTACCGCCGAAGCTGAAGCCGATTCCCAGCGGATTTTTTGATTGCGAAAATGAAACTTCAGCTTAGATTTATGCTACTTGTGTTTACCTTAGCTGAAAGAAACCTTAGAGCTCTACCAAATAAGCTAAAGATGTTTGTCAATAACTAAAACGTAAGGCCTATGTTGCGAATCAAAATATTCGATGGTAATCGGCTTCAGCTTCGGCGGTAGGCCCCCTGTTCTTGAAGCAAGCACCGGTCTTCGTCAGGGCCGAACTTCAAGCGTCCCACGAAACACGTCGCCTGTTCCAGGAACAAACACTGGTCTCCGCGAAGATTGTGCTGCAAGCGTCTCGCAAAGCCCGCCATCTGTTCTTGAAGCAAGCACTGGGCGTCGAGCTTCAAGCGTCCCACGAAACACGTCGCCTGTTCCTGGAACAAGCACCGGTTTTCGCAAAGATTGTGCTACAAGAGTCTCGCAAAGCCCGCCATCTGTTCTTGAAGCAAGCTCCGGTCTTCGTGAGGGCTGAATTTCAAGCGTCCCTCGAAACACGTCGCCTGTTCCAGGAATAAGCACTGGTCTTCGCGAAGATCGCGCTGCGAGCGTCCCACGTGTTCTTGAATCAAGCACCAGTCTTTGTGAGGGCCAAGCTTCAAGCATCTCCCGAAACACGTCTGTTGTTCCAGGTACAAGCATCGGTCTTCGCGAAGATTGTGCTGCAAGCGTATCGCATGTGTCTCCCGAATCATGTCTCCTGCTCCAGGAACAAGCACCTGTCTCTGCGGATGGCAAGCTGTTGAAGCTGTGAGTGACACAAGTTTTTCACACAATCTTGTCCTAGTTTAAGTAAAACCACTAAAAAACAGAAAAGGAATAAGTTCCCGAGACAATGCAAAATACAGCTAGATTTTAATAAAGCTTTTTTTTATTTTCTTGGTAATGAATCGGATAATGAAAAACTATTAAATGAAACATTTCCATCAGATGAGTCAGGAAGTTGGAGTGAGCAGTACACATTAAGTGAGTCAGACGAAGACAATAGCCAACAGAAAGTTGTTAAGAAGAAGCCTAAGAAGGGAAAGAAAATAAATTATACTGGACAGGTTGAAATAAGCAGCATAAATATTTAAAAAGCAAAACAAAATCCCATATTAAAAAAGAAAACTATATTAATAGACAAAAAGGAAAAAGCTATTTTAACGGAAAAGGAAACCTTATTGCAGCACAACAAATGAAACCTAACCCTTGTATTGGAGAAAAAGGAAGGAATGGCTGTGGTGAGATTCCTGAAGAACGTCGACAGGCTTTATTCCAATATTTTTGGAATCTTCAAAACCAGCAACGACGCAAAGACTGGATTGCACAAATAACTGTTAAAAAAACCTGTAAAAAAGAGTAGAGATTATGTGATGTTATGTGATATCTCTTAAATTATTATACAAGGTATTAAGGTAAGCACAGACCCTCATTGATAGTAAAACACGTGTAATTCATAGTATTAAAAAAAGTTTTAAAATTTTATGGACAAAGACATCTCAATGGTTTTTTGCATCGTTTTCCTAACACCTTGTAGCCGATTTCATTTTGTTTTATTAGGTAAAAACACATAATACTTACTAATGTTCAATGTTCATCCTAGAATTAGTATTAATTGAATGTTCCTAGAGCACAAGCCGCAATTTTAAAGTAATAACAATAAAGAAAAATATTAATTTACAGCATATTATTTGTGTTATATATTCAACCTTTTCTTAATTTAAAACAATTTCTTTAGTATCAGAAATTTATTAGTTAGCCTTACATCTCTTTAATATTACATGATCGATTAAATATTCCAATTACAGCATTTTATTTATCTGGAAATATATGAAACTGAGCTACCGTCATAGAAACCAATAAACTACTTACGACGTTTTTCAGGTCTTTAAATAAAAAGTCAATTGCTGTAAGTAGTGAAAACCCTACTTCTCATAACTTTAGGAAAAATATTTTAATTGCTATTAGTAAATATTATTTTAACAATACTATGTCCAAAAAATTATCTTTCTGCCACTGATAATAAAGATGTTATGAATTTTTTTCGAATTAAAAATAAGTTTTTAAGCTCTCCTGAAAAGTTGGATTTTGGTTACTTACAGCAAATACGTTTTCTTGCGTCGATATATAAGGGGGACAAACGAGCATGTGGGTCTGGACAGGTGGTAAGCAATCACTATCGCCCATGGAAATCAGCAACACCAAAGGATCGCCGGTCCATTGCCAGCCTTTTAAGGGAAATATTGACTCTGTTCTTGAAGGCTCCCATGTCGTAATTGTTCGGAAATACCGCTGAGGGAAGTTGATTCCGCAGTTTCCACAGTCTAAGGCCCTTTTATTTCGTTTCTTTGTGTAAGGGAAGTTTAAAATGTACTCACATCTTATTAATAAAATCACAGTTTCAAAAAATTCGTAATTATTTATTTATGAAAGGATTGTTGAATTCAATCAGCTTGTTTAGACATTGGGGTACACATTTTTGCTGTCGTAAGGAATATGTGATATAAGGAATATTTGAGGTGTAAGTGATTCATCAACATGTTTGAGCCAAAGCCATTCTCACATAACAATTCCCTTGAGGGTTGTTGGGTTCCTGCGAGTGAGTGAGGTCGCCAGAAAGAAAGGAGGACTGGCAATGGATCGGTGACTCCTTGGTGATGCTGATCTCCATGGGCGGTTGTGATTGCTTTCCATCAGGTGACCGTACCCCCTCTCATTTAAAAATATATATATATGTTTCTAATTTTTCAGCATATTAAGTACAATCGTTAAATCATACTGAGCTTAGATACTGTTACCAAGAATATTCATTGTATTTTAAAACTCACGCACACACGAATATCAGCATTGAATACATGACTCCGAGCCTTATGGATTTTGCGTGCCCTATCTAGATGCACGTGACTCCATCTACCGTTTAACTACCTGTATGCTTCACTTAACCGTGTTTAACCAACTGATTAATATCAGGGGCATTTTTTTAAACAAAGAACCAACGATATTGTCTTAACATTAACTCAGCGCGAGGAGCTTTAATGTCTTAAACCCTTTATGTTTATATAAAAAGGACGTCTTATTTTGCTGGAGGTTATGTTTACAATATAAAGGCAAAGTAAACCGTCGATTCGAAAACCAGTGGTAAACAAAGCTGATGCATCATCTATATAAATAAAAATTTATGTTGCTAAGCGCCAAACTCGAGACTGGCCCTACCAATTTTGCTAATTTGTGTTTTAATACTTTCGTAAAGGTATAAGGAAGGTTCTTATGGATTATAAGACGTAAAAATTGCAAGGAAAATAAAACAACACTTTCAACCCGTGCGAAGCCGGGGCGCCCGCAGCTAGTTGCTCAATATATTTAAAATATATTATAGTTCCGTTCAACTTTACGATTTAAATTATGAATACAATTAAATATGAACAGAGTACAAAACCTAGAATTTTGAACAGTATTCCTTATACAATAAGGTCAATAAATAAATATTTAAATTTGGACCCGACTGAAACTAAATCTTGTCGAAAATAAATCACATTAAAAATTTATGCTCGTACGACAACCGTGACATATCGATTCCAATGTCAACTTAAAATAGATAATAATTAGCTCACATAATATGTGAGCAAACGAATGTGAAATTTAAATATTCTAATACAATTAAGTCAGCGGTCCGTATTGTCTTATATTTAATTTTACATATTTAAACTGAGACTTAAACCTATGATGTAATGTTTATATAATAAATTATAGTTTAAAAAACACTAGAAAAACACGCTTTTATAAATGCACCTGATCGTGTTCAAAGTCCATTATGTGGCCTTTCTCACAAGTGCAAACACGACTATGAAACGATATTCCATCATGGAATGCCTGTGCCTATCTTCCCGCTTCATCATCAGACCTTGAAACCTAATCGTGGTCAAAGTTTATTACAAGACTTTTCTAAGAAATCCAAAAACAGCTATGATACGATGTTCCATCATGAAGTTCCAGTTCATATCTTTCGGCTCCATCATCAGATCAGTTCGTCAGTACCATATTATTGTATTGTCATCAGAACTACATACAGCTGCCAATTGTCATTACGCTAGAATCCTTGGAAGATGGTTAAATTAGTTACCATAGATTCCAATACATAGTTAGTTACATACAGGTCGACCTAATAAAAGTGTGTTAAAAAGTACGCTTTATTTTATTAACAAAACTGATACATCATATTATATATATCCTACTAGCTGACCCGGCAAACGTTTTGTCATAAAAAATAGGTAATATATATATGTATATATAAACATATATACAAATACATATATATATATATATATATATATATATATATATATATTAGGTTGGGGAAAAAGTCTTTTCGTATTTTATATGAAAATTCAAAACATTTTTTAATAAAGTTTATTTACATTTAACTAAAGTATGTAGGTGCCATTTTGTTCGATAACTTTTTGCCATCTTGTAGGTAGAGACATGATCCCATTACTATAGAAATTTTGGGACTTCTGTTCAAAAAACCACGACAAGTGGTTTTGGCAGTCTTCTCGTGATGTTAACCTGACATTGCCTGAAGAATTCTGAAGAGACCGAAACAGGTGGAAATCAGAAGGTGCAAGGTCAGGACTATACGGCGGATGCATTAACACCTCCCAGTCAAACTCTCTTAATTTTTGCTGAGTGGCTAAAGATGTGTGAGGTCTAGCGTTATCATGATGAAAAATCACACCCCTTCTGTTAATTAATTCCGGCCGCTTTCTCTCAACTTTTTGCTTTAATCTCATCAGTTGTTCACAGTAGAGTTCAGAATCGATAGTCCTGCCTGGCGGTAACAGCTCATAATGAATAATGCCCTTCCAATCCCACCATACACACAGCATCACCTTGTTGCGGGTTAACCCGGGTTTTAACACAGACTCTGTGTGAAGCCTGACCGGCCTTTGACCACGACCTTTTTCGCACGTTCTTGTCGTACGTGATCCACTTTTCATCACCAGTTATAAGCTTCTTCAAAAACGGTTCGCTTTCATTACGTCGTAGTAAAGAATCGCAAATGAGTACACGGTTCATTAGGTTTCTTTCAGTGAGATCGTGAGGCACCCAAATATAGAGCTTTTTAGTGTACCCAGCTTTTTTCAAATGCGCCAAAACTGTTTTGTGGTCAATTCCTAATTCTTCAGCTACGTCGTAACTACTGATATGCCGATCTTGCTCCACTTTTTCAAAAATGGCATCCATTTTATCCGTAACAGGGCGACCAGAGCGACGTGCATCTTTCACATCAAAATTTCCTGATTGAAAACGCTTAAACTAAATTTGTGCTACTCTCACAGACACTGCACTAGGTCCATAAACGACACAAATTTTTTTCGCAGCTTGCGTTGCATTTTTACCTTTTTTGTAGTAAAATTTTAAAATGAATCGAATTTCTTCATTAGATTCACTCATCTTGACAGTAAAAAAAGCAAATGAAAATCACACATTTACCTAATTTGAATTTGGAATTATCTTTTTTAAAATTTAAACTTTTTAAAGATATCAAAACCTTTCAGATACAAATGGTATAACCAAAGAGATTTTATTACAAGTTCATACATACTATAATGCGAAAAGACCATTATCCCCTACCTATTATATATATATATATATATATATTAGGGTGTCCCTTATGGTGGGCAGACTAGAATAGAATCACTCCGTTTCTTTCCGTGGATGTCGTACAAGGCGACTATAGGAAATACATTATCAAACATCGATCAGGCCTCCCCAACCCGTTTGGCCAGCGTGGGGAGTGTAGGCCAAATCCTCCTTCCGTCTAGGATGGGCGCGAGAGGGTCGTGCTCCTGTAGTGGAGACTGAGATGGCCCTGATGATGATATAAAATAAGTGAATTTATCAATTATCTAGTACTTATAGTACAAACTTTCCTTAGTTTGGGTGTAGATGGCGGTGTGTAATTTGTATTTTATTTATTTTCTCCCCGTATATTCAATAAATATTCAATAAAAAAATAAAAACATTTTATTTCAGATTCACCATCCATATCGTGTTAGTAAAAAGAATAGAGAAACTTATACACTATGTTAGTAAGCTTATTTTAAAATTGTATAAACCTATTTATGAGGAACTATCGAACACTATTTCATTTTATCGAAGATAGATCACTTAATAAACAGACTGTGGTCTTGAGTTTCTCAATTGGCTCGCCGATTTTTTCTGATTTCCCAGATCGCACTAATGACTGTGTTTTTTCTCCGCGAGTGTAATCGACTCTGTAATTGATAGATCGTGACGAGGTGACTACACAAATAATTTGGACAAATATACGTTACTTATATAGGTTGGACACTTGGACGTATTGTTGAGCGAGTAAATTGTACATATTTGCAGTAGATACATACTTCTTAAACTAGATGCGCGCTGTATTTATTTATTTGTTGGCAAACAAACAGCTATGTAAAACTTACAATTTGATATGTCTTTACGATTTTATTTTATTTTTGACAACTACACACGTCGGCCACTCTAATAGCACTCGTATCAGTGCTCTATGATTGCTGTCAATGTTAGTGTGACGTAATCTTTCACGTTTTCCATTTATTTAAAATTTGACATGTTTATTTCAAATTCTTTTATATTAATATAACTTACGAACATAGGAGTAAACTTAATTAACGTGTATATTTGTTATATATTGACTAGCTCGGTGGTCGAAATGGGTTCGATTCCCGCACAAGACAAACATTTGTGTACATGAACATGTCTGTTTGTCTAAGTCTGGGTGTTTTCTATGTATTATAAGTATGTATTTACAAAAAAATGTATTTAAGTACATTTATCAGTTGTCTAGCCCATAACACTAGCTTTACGCTTAATTTGGGACTAGATAGCGTTGTGTAAATTGTCCAGAAATATTTATATTCATAGCACACTACCATAATGGAGGCTGCACTGTCATAGTTTTTTAACACCCTTCAAGTCCACCTGTGGTGCTATAAATCTGTTGTTTTTTATGCTTTTGTAAGTTTTAGTTTAGTACAATAAATAATATTTTAAAAGATGTACGTAAAACAGAGCAGACCGTAAAAAATATGTCCAAAACACACACGTATTTGACGACCCACTTCCAATGTCATCAATAGAATTTGACAAGTAACTTGAGTCAATATGCGTTAGTCAATATTTGAACCAACTTTTGCTTTCAAACAGAATCGAACTGAGAGAAAAATAATATTTGTTGTACGTACACTAAATTTGGAATTGGATTCTGTTGGAAAATAACACGAGCCATTCTAGGCGATATAATTTATTTCGTTCCGAATTGGAATTTATATGCAAATTAATGATTAAATTCTAAATACTTATAATAAAACAGTAAAAATAATGTGTCTGTACATTGAATATATTTACAAAAAAACAAATGGAGGCGAGGGAGATATAGTAATAGAGTAAGAATTAAAAAAAAAATGTCTGTCTGTTTGTCTGTTTGTCTGTATGTCTGTATGTCTGTATGTCTGTATGTCTGTTTGTCTGTTTGTACACGCTAATCTCTGGAAGTACTGGACGGATTCGAATGAAACTTTTTTTGTTATATAGCTGTTAAGCCTGGGCAAAATATAGGGTATAATTGATTTTGGAAAGTGGAACACCTGATGCAGCACCTTAATGGTTCAGGTAAACTATAAGAGATATAAAAATGACGCCTTAGCAAAAGTTGTTCAGCCTGATGAGCATTTTCTGTTGAGGTATAAAAATCCAAGATTTGGAACACCTGATGCAGAACCTTAATGGTTCAGGTAAACTATAAGAAATATAAAAATGACGCCTTAGCAAAAGTTGTTCAACCTGATGAGCATTTTTTGTTGAGATATAAAAATCCAAGATTTGGAACACCTGATGCAGAACCATAATGGTTCAGGTAAACTATAAGAAATATAAAAATGACACCTTAGTAAAAGTTGTTCAGCCTGATGAGCATTTTCTGTTGAGGTATAAAAATCCAAGATTTGGAACACCTGATGCAGAACCATAATGGTTCAGGTAAACTATAAGAAATATAAAAATGACGCCTTAGCAAAAGTTGTTCAGCCTGAAGAGCATTTTCTTTTGAGGTATAAAAATCCAAGATTTGGAACACCTGATGCAGAACCTTAATGGTTCAGGTAAACTATAAGAAATATAAAAATGACGCCTTAGGAAAAGTTGTTCAACCTGACGTGCATTTGTTGTTGATGTATAAAAATCCAAGATTTCGAACACCTGATGCAGAACAATAATGGTTCAGGTAAACTATAAGAAATATAAAAATGACGCTTTAGCAAAAGTTGTTCAATCTGATGACCATTTTTTATTGAGGTATAAAAATCCAAGATTTGGAACACCTGATGCAGAACCATAATGGTTCAGGTAAACTATAAGAAATTTAAAAATGACTCCTTAGCAAAAGTTGTTCAGCCTGATGAGGATTTTTTGTTGAGGTATAAACATCAAAGATTTGGAACACCTGATGCAGAACAAAGTTAAATTTATTTGCATAAACAACACGTGTTTACAATAAATTATAGTTTTAAAAAAATGTAAAAAAAAACACGCTATAATAGCAAATAGAACTAAAAAAGTTACTTAAAATAACAATAAATAGATTAACAAAATATTGAATGTATCGTAAAAAAAACCGCGGGGTGCTACTTTTGTTCTTACCTGCTACAAGTTAGACGCAATCGTATTATTTTATTTGCAAAGGTAACGTGGTCTATTTAGTCAGTTTATTATAGACGTGTGTGTACGCTAAAATTGAAATGGAACGATTGGTATATATTCGCACAAACCAGAAGACTACCTACGTGCATTTGCGAGACGCTATGTAGCAAGATCAGAGTTTATTTGATTTGGTGGTGGAAAGTGTTTTAAGTAACGAGGGGAAACTGTTTTTCTTAGATGCTCCAGGAGGGACTGGAAAACATACCTGAAGAGAGCAATCCACGCTGAGTATCAATCGCCAAAATAAGCATCGCCAGGTATTGCAGCCACATTACTACTAGGCGGAAGGACGCAAATACAATGTTCAATATCCTACTCGATTTAAACATAATTGAAAAACCGACATGCTCTGTGACACGAAACTGTGACAAAGCGAAGGTGTTTCAGGATTGCTGTCTAATCGTTTGAGATGAATGCGAAATGGCCAACATTAAGGCACTAGAAGCTGTAGATAGAATTTTATGTGCCCAAGAGTTTTCAAGAATATTAATAAATTTGGGGAAGATCTCCTTCCTGAAGTAAAGTCAATGCTTGGCAGCGAAATATAATTGAAGCTGAGATTTTCACTGGGAGTGATGCCGGTGAAACTGTATTAATTCCGCGTATACCACTCTTCTAAAAAAAAAAACCTCGGCTTTCTCGAGAGTTGTAACGCTTCAGGTCTTTTTATATTAGCTCCCGAAGGAAAGACTCCCTTAATTTTTATTTTTTTTAAACTATGGTAACAATGTTAAATAATAAAAAAAATATTTTAACGTATAACAAATAAAAAAAATATTTTAACGTATAACAAGTATTTTCTTATGTATCTACATTAGTTCGTATTTTTATTAATACGCCGGAATCATTAAGACCACGCGAACGAAGTCGCAGGCATCAGCTAGTTCTAAATATATTTAGAATGTGATTTCAGGAGTATAGAAAAATGTACCGTAAAAAATATGTCAACGAGTTTGCTATTATTTTCCGGCCAAGTGTCACACGACATTTTTCAGTACTATAACGTGAAAAATATACGTAAATAGTAAACTTACATGTTCGTATGAAATTATCGTAAGCCGCCTCCAAGTTGTCTCGAGATTTCGATCATCATCATCACTATCAGCCAGTATCTACCCACTGCTGGATATAGGCCTTTCCCAATGGTTTCCACCATATGCGATCCTCCGCTTTCCACATCCAACCCCTACCAGCCACTTTTTTATGGGAGTCGATCCATCTAGAGAGACTTCGATTCAAAACATTAAAACACTAATCTGCGTTAAATGCGCCCTGTGAATAATATCAGGCGGGGAAATGCCATAAATTGATATTTATTTTTATTTAAATCATCAATGGGTCTTTTTATATTAAAAACGTAAGTAATTACGATTGCATTTTTCATGAAGTAAAACTTCTTTATGCACCCTTGACTTGGGACGTAAGTTAGTGAACGCGTGACGACAGCGTGAGCGGGTGAGGCGAACGGAAGTTGAGAGGGAGATAAGTTTCTACTTATATATATGATATACTTAAGTTTTACTTCAGTCATGTGGTCTAAAGTATACTCGTTTTTTATTTTATTTATGGTACTTTTTAATTGAAGCAGTGACATGTATTGGTATGTAATGTTTCGTGAGGCCTTAGCCCGCGAGAAACAGATCTATTTTAAATCCCAAGCCTTTCTACTATCGGTCAAGCAAGAGTGATCGTCATAGTGACAGTGGTCATGTTCTCTTTGGTAATGACAAATAGTTACATCGTCCAACCTAAATGTATAAAAAGAATAACATTATTATAACAAAACCCGCAGTGCAGTGATCCATCATTAGCATGCGGCGAGGTCGTGTTGCACAACTCGGGATGCACCAGATACTATCGTCAAATTAGCGAATATAACATCCTGTGTGTGAATAAAATGCGTTATCTGTGACGCGAACTTCCTCATATTAAATGAACTCGATGTTCAAACCTTTTGGCGCGAACTTGTTGAGCACGGCTGTGCTTCTAAACATAGTCTAATGTAGAACTAGCTGCCCGCCCCGGCTTCGCACGGCTAAAAAGTAGTGTTTTATTTTCCTCGCCATTTTTACGTCTTTTCTCTCCATAAGAAATCCTTCCATTCGAAAATATTAAAACAAAAATTAGCAGAATTGTTCGAGCCGTTCTCGAGTTTTGCGCTTAGCAACATTCATTTTTATTTATATATAATGATATTGATTCATAATATCTGTATTATGATAGAGATACACTGTCTATTATGGTGCAAGTAATCATTCGAGTGCATAAAATTAGTAGAATCTTTGATTAAAAGTGTTTGAATTGTGCTGTCGAGTCATCCCAAAAGTCGTTAATTTGTGAACTACGTAGGTATAATACATATTACAAAAATTTAATAAAAAAATAATAACCAAAACTACTTAATTAATCGTCATACATCAATTTCATACAGAAGTACATCGCTAGCTTTCATTTTGTTTCTATTGTTTATTCTGATAATGAATTTAACGAGTAAAAATGTAATTAGTCGTTAAAGAACTAATCGCCTAGGTATATTTTATTAGGAAATAATTTATCGAGCGACTAAAAAATACTAAATGGGCGACCGAAATACTGGGTTAGGTTAGGTTTGGTATATTTTATATCTTCTTTAGTTGCCAAGTTAGTATAAAAGTTGCCTATTTCTACAATTTTAGTTGCTCCGTTAATTACTAGCCTATTTTATTTTCCTAAAGAGTTTAATTTCAAAGTACATCGATGGCTAACCATTACAATTGAAGTATTTTTTTTTTATAAATACTAAAACGGAACAAATTACGTCTTGTATGTATGTCGATAGAACAAATATAGAACAATTTTTTTAGTGCATTCGTTAAACCACAGGGTATGGTCAATCGCCAGGTACAGAGACATGTGAAAAACAGCAGAAATAATATTTACCTACTTCATGTTACCACGCCAGCGATTTACTTTTCTCCATCACTCAGAATCATGACTAACTTATCTAAACTCATATTCCACTGTCCTATAACACATTTTTCTTCTTTGATCTCGAAATATTCACACGCTCTATATACAACAAGTTCGTCGTACAGACGACTCAGAAAACCATCGTCTCTAAGTTCTCTAACAAAGGAAATATATGCTTTTACTTTCAAAGTAACACTCACAAGTAGGTTGCCCAAATTATGTTGTACGCAGGCGTGAACCATTACATCTAAATGAGATTTTAATATATCTCCAGTACTCACTATATAGCATACAGTTCAAAAGATCAATTTTTGTATCCATTGTTGTCACTACTTTTGAGGTCATTATAGAATTTTCTTTTGAAGTTCACACATTTTTGTGTTATGTAGAATTGAAAACTGGCATACTTGTTGGCACATTTTAGTTTTATCTTTTTTTTTTTTTATACTACGTCGGGTGGCAGACAAGCATACGGCCCGCCTGATGTGAAGCGGTTACCGTAGCCATATTAACGCTCGCAACATAAAATATCGCTCGCACGCCGCCACCCCCGCTACCATCGCAGCATCTCCTTCCTTTCTGGTGACCTCACTCACTCGCAGGAACACAATAGCCCTCAAGAGAACCGTTATTTGGCTGCGGTATTCTGTGAGGTGGAGGTACATTCCCCAGTCGGGTAGCTTACAATTACGCTCCCTACCTCTCTTTTCGCCAGAGCTTCGTTTGTCAGTCAGCAGGGTGCACCGTGTGCAGGTGAAGTTGGCTTTGGTTCAAAGATGTTGATGAACCACTTACACCCCAACTTCTTTAGCTCTACCTGTAATTATCTGCACTTAAAGTTGCCAGTGACGTCATCTACGTGCATCTCAAAGTCTTGAAAATGTCCTTGCAAAATTTCACATTCCTGTAGGTCCAAGGGTTGGGTTTGCATAATATTCTTTATATTATTTTTAATTCGTGATTTCCTTGAGATTATAATTTATCAAAGTTTGATAAGTTATAATCTCAAGGAAATCTCGATCGTTTAGAATTTAGTTAGAATAGCTTAGAATTTGAATTTGATTTGATAATCAAACAAAAAATAATTTAAAGAAGAGCTCGTTGGCGTCGTGAGGAGATCGTTCGTCATCAGTCTAATCGAACACGCAAATTAAGCAACGTCAACCGTAGCATGTCCATGGATGGGTTAATTTACCTCGAGGTCCTCCGTGCTTCGGAGTACATGTTAAGCCGTGGAACCCGGTTGTTGTCATTAGGCGGCTTGAAAACACTGGCCTCCGCCAACCCGCAGTTGGGCAGCGTGGTGGAGTATGCTCTAAACCCCATCGGTTAAGTACAAGCACGTATCCCAACAGTGGAATGAATAGAGGCTGACGACGAAACAAAAAATAACAGCCTAGATTGTCTAAAACAAAGTTTTGTTTTGTTATGAATGAGAGTGAACGAACACAGAAATTAAAAACTTATGAAGATAAATTTCAGAATACCTTTGTTTTATGGAATCAATTAAAAATATAAGCTATGATCGTAGTATGAACACTGTTATCTTTTCCGTGGCTATGAATGAACAATGTATTAATAACTTTGTTAATTGGTATTGACCTTACTAGATATGTTCATGTAAACAGTTATCAAGGATGTGTGTTGAGTTACGAAACTATACACATGGGTACTAATATTAGTTAACTGGGTTATAAAGGTGTAATAATATTCTACAACAGCCTTTTTCACATAGGATTGAATAATTACGGAGTGACGAAAATAATATGTGATCATATAATTAGTAATGTTTGAATTAAAAATATATTTTCTTTAAACGATTTTGTGTCGTTGGCCGTGTGGTTTCCGACTAGAATAGAATCACTCCGTCTCTTCCCGCGGATGTCGTACAAGGCGACTAAGGGAAATACATTAAATACATTATAAGGGAAATACATCGATCAGGCCTCCCCAACCCGTCTGGCCAGTCTGGGAGTGTAGGCCAAATCCTCCTTCTGTCTGGGACGGACGGGCGAGAGAGGGTCGTGCTCCTGTAGTGGAGACTAAAATGACCTGATGAATGAAACGATTTTAGTTCTTTTTCAAGCGTGCTTAAAGAAGTAAAACTTCTATTCGCACGCTTGACTTGGGGTGTAAGCTGGTGAATGCGTGGCGAGAGCGTTACGGAAACGGCGAACGGTAGTTGACAGGGAGATATAAGTTAGTAGAGCTAAAGAAGTTTTACTTCAGTCGTGTGGTCTAAAGCACAATCGGTTTTTTTTTTTGTATTCCTCATTTTATTATTTCGATATACAATTGAAATGAATAATTAAACATTATCATTCATCATCATCATCATCATCATCATCAGTCTGTATCTAGCTGGACATAGGCCTTCCTTAATGCCTTCCACCATATGCGAGCATCCGCTTTCCGCATCCAGCCGCTTCTGAACGTTCCCTTGAAGTCATCGGTCCATCTAGAGGGCGGGCGCCCGTCGCTTCGTCGCCCCATACGAGGTCTCCACTCTAGTACTTTCCTCCCCTATCTGCCATCTCTGACTCGGCAAATGTGGCTGACCCATTGCCACTTCAGCCTGCTGACTCTGAGAATTATAGAGACAACTTTGATTCTCCGTCGAATTTCTCGTTCTATAGGCACCAAGGTCTATTTATTATTTGTCCTGTCCTATCAGAATAAAGTGTTCTTTTTTTTTTCCTGTCTTTAATTTTTAATAATAGTGTGAGTAATGATAATGTTTCTATTCCAGCGTAACTCAAACGCGATAAGTCGAGGCAAGAGGTTCACATTCCAGTCGACGGTGCGGCAGCTCGAGAGGCGGAAGCTTGCAGAGAAACTGTCCCGCGAGGCAGACCTGAAGGAGCAGCAGCGAAGGACCGAGCTGGAAGCCATGAGACGGTCGGTGCTATTATAATATAAACTAGGGGGCTGCCCCAGCATTATATTTTATTGCATCACATGGATGCATCAAAATATAACCTACTTATGTTACTTGCTGATCGTGAAGCTTTGTACAGGCTAAAGATTTTTTGAAATGGTTTCAGTAGTTTTTTAGTTTATCCATTACAAATAAATTGATAAACATACAAAAATACAAATCTTACCTCTTTATAATATTACTGTACTAGGGATTCGAATTTTCGTCAGTTGGGACTTTTTTCTCAACGCATCAACCAGTTGTGTAGAAGGGAAACAAAAGTACCCACGGCACAACTACTGGTTGTGTCGTGGGTCTGGAAAGAACCCAATTGTACGAACAATTCTTATATAAAATTGTATGCCACACAAGGGCGGATCCAGGGGGAGGGTCATGGGGGTCATGACCACCCCCTGGGCTGGGTCCAGGACCTAGATGGACCACTAATAAAAATTTGTCACAATATAGATTAAGTACGGTACTTATATACACACATTAATAAAATACCTACTTATTACCTGTATGTATTATTATCATAATTTAATTATAACTAGAATGTGACTTGACCACAACTATGTGACCTCCCTCCCCCTGGCGCCAAAGCTGGATCCGCCCTTGATGCCACAGGGTCTCGAAAACGACACTAACGATTTCCACGAAATTTACAAATATGGATTTACGAGGACGAAAAAGCTGGGTCTTAATTCTGGGGAAATTCGTTTTTTCATAAAAAAATGCAGAGATAACCTCGGCTGGTTTCATAATGCCGTCAGTTCAATAGGTACGTGATTAAACAGATGCTATTATCGGTGAGCGATTGACCACTGAGACCCTAATCCTAATTAAACACACCAAGCTTTGCTTAGTCATAAGGTTACATGGTTCGATTTAAAAGAACCAGCGAAGAGGGCTAAAAACAGCAGTTTTCGTTATACTGTCATTAAACATTTTGAGTGGCATAATGACGTAAAAATACTTTTTTTATATATACCTACCATTAAAGTTAACAAGGATACGGCCCGTCTGATGGAAAGCAGTTACCGTAGCCTATGTACGCCTGTAACACCGAGGCATCACGTGCGCGTTGAATGAAAAGTGAATCTCATGCTTTATAGTCTCCTAGGAAAACCTCAACCGGTAGTTCATTCCACAGCTTGATAGTATGTGGAAGAAAACTTCTCTTGAACTACATAGTACTATTGTCTTGGTAATAAACTGTACATAGATTTTTTGGATATTCATCGCAAATGCTAAAATATGTATTTTTTCTTTCAAAATGGCGCCACTTTCGCGTCTGCAAATATATAAGACCTTAAACAATGCAGAATAAGTGTCTTATCTCTTTGATTCCCTTGCATTTAGTCATGCATCGATGCTGATTAAAATTCTGATATTTCTTATACTTATGGAATCTTAATCATAATTATTATTATATGTTTTTATTATGTATTAATCACAGAGTGGAGGAAGAGTTCCAACGCAAGCGTGCAAGGGAGAAGGCTAACATCAGACAGCAGCTGCGGCTCGTGAGCAGTGGAGCTGCCAGCATGCCGGCACCCTCACACAACGGAAAGGTAACGAACTATTATATAAGTACTATAACCACCTATAACTATAAATTGTCCGCAATCAAGAGTAAAATTAAATGAAAACGCAAATTAAGCACCGTCGACCGTAGCCTGTCTACGGATGGGTTTATATCATCTCGAGCTCCTCCGTGCTTCGAATGGCACGTTAAGCCGTCGGCGCCGGTTGTTATCATTAGTTGAGAGTCGCTAAGCCAAGTTAATGGCCTTTAGGCGGCTTGAAAACACTGGCCTCCGGCAACCCGCAGTAGACCAGCATGGTGGAGCATGCTCTAAAGCCCTTTTGGTTGAGCGAAGACCCGTAGTATCCCAGCAGTGGATAAATATTCAGTTCAGTACTTTACTAAGACACAAAAAAAAAAGTACAAATTGACAACCAATAAATATCTCAATCCACAAAATAATTTTAAAAAATCACAGACAACTTTCGCGACGTAAAAGTGAGACCAATTGATTTGACATTTATTTGACAACCAATAAATATGTCAATCCTTTTTCAACTGACACATTTGTATGGGAAAATGTTTTTTCTTTTATTTTATTTTTTCGTCAATTTTCCAATACTTATTATCCTATTCCCGACCAAGACAAATCCAAAATTCATAAAAATCGGTCCAGCCATTCTTGAGTTATGAATGGTGTAACTAACGCGACTTTCTTTAATATATATAGATAGATTATGAAGTATTATCACACCCCGGCCACTCCGTACAAATGTCGCATCGTTAACTACTACATAACTAACTGCGTCGGTGCAGAGCGTAAATGAGCGTGTGTGCGACAGGCGCCATACAAACTGTTCCATATTCGCCTCAGAGGGAGGTGAGGTCGATACTAGAGAGCGGCAGGGAGAGTCCTTACTGTACGTAGTACTATTACTTATACTGTGGTATTATGGAGTTCTATTTCTATGCATATGACGAACGAGTTCACGCACAAAACCTCCTTTTAAAATTTTAATACAGTGAGTGCGGGCCACAGAATAATAAATAGCAGATAACCTCCTACTCTTCATAGTACTTGTAAAATCATGTAGGTAAATGCCTAAATGTCATGCATATTATACATAACACGACCCGCGCAGACATTGCACCCGGATATTTTGTTGGCACTAAGCCCCGCTCACACGACTTGCCGTGCTTTCTAAATTAGAGTAGACCTCATCTAGTATAATATATTATAGTTTACATAAGTGATGCTATTTAGGCTACAACTTACAAGTAACCACTTAATACATAGATATTTTTTACTACGTCGGGCGGCAAACAAGCCTACGGCCGCCTTTATATGGCTTTCATATGTGAAGCCGTTACCGTAGCCATATACGTAAATGCTCGCAACATGATATATCTTTCGCGCACTCCTCGCTCGCAGGAACGCAACAACGCTCAAGGGAATTGTTATTTGGCTGCGGTATTCTGTAAGGTGGAGGCTAGAGATGAAAGATTATTGTAACTTTAAATCTGTATGAACACTTGAGAAGTAGCTGGTTTATCAGTTTATCAGAATCTATACATATAATGAAATGGTAAGTGGAAGGTACATGGAAGATATTTATAAGATTTTTTTGTGAATATAACTTATTCTGTAGGTACCACATCTATGAAGCACTAAGATAACATATACCTAAATATATATTTAGAACTGTTAAAGTTATCCACAGCTACACAGTACTAATAACTTATTCTGTAGGTACCACATCTATGAAGCGCTGAGATAATTATGTATCTACATATATATATTTTAGGCACGCGATGAACCGGACGGCTCGTGCAGGGAGTCTCCAGCGCCAGAACGGAACAGAGATGGCCGCCAGAGACACAGTAACGCATCTTCGGAAATTAGTGGCAGAAGTAAAAGTACCACACCGGTAAGTTCGATTTTAATATGTGTTGCCAAAAAGCCATCTCTTTTGAATATTGCTCAATTTATTTTCGAAAATTTATCGAGGTGTCCACTGATTTTGTTCAGTTATTAAATTTTTCAATTGGAATAACCACTTGATTATCCTTGAAGATTACAATATTATGTCCTATCCCAAATAGCTTAAATTCCCTGTGTACTGTGGGCCAAGTAAGTGGTCTACCACAATTAGAATGACATTCGTTTGTACTTTTCAAATTAGGAAGGTAATTGACCATTATGAAAAACAATAGAAGATCAATCTTAAAGGAGAAGGCACACTTATCCTAACTTAACGCGCCGAACGAACCGAACGAAACCAATTTTAGAATTATTTTTATGAAATCTTATGAAACGCACGCACGAGCGTGCGAGGTTTTATAAGAGTTCATTCGATTCGTTCCGTTCGGTTCATTCGGCGCGTTCGGCTCTGATAAGTATTCACCTTTAGCAACATTTACTATTGCTAGGAAATTTGTCAAAACTGATAGACCCAAAGATGGATCACTTTCTTGGCTGACCGTACCGAAATGGAGGTTGCCCTTTGGCAACCTCCATTTCGGTTGGTTATTTGGCTTATTGGGCGAGATACTTTTATCTCGCCCAATAAGCCAAATAGGCAATAGGATCTTTGTCCTCCTCAATAATCGATAAATTCGACCCGGTGGATTAATGAAGTTATACGTATATCGATTTGTATATTTACCACCCTAAGAGGACTAGCAAAAAGATAATGTGGCACATGATGTCGCGATAGATATTTGGTAATGTTGCGGTTCGATCCTAAAAATGGTACCTATGTTCCCAACAGATCCGGTGCGTGGAGCTGTCGGAGTGGCGCGACGCGTCGCACGAGGCCCGCGTGTACCGCGACTGGGCCGCGGCGCCCGCGCTCGGCCCGGCCCCGGCGCACGCTCACCCGCCGGCCTGCGCGCGAATGCCCATGTCTACGCACGTTATCTACAATGGTATGAAATTAGCGTCTCAGAGTATACTCCGTAATAGTAGCTGCGGGTTGGCGAGGTTAATATTTTTGAAACGCCTAAAGTCCACAGACTTGACTTAACGACTGACAACAGCTGTGATCGACGGCTTTACGTGCCCTATAAAGCAGAGAAGCTCAAGATAAATAAACCCTTCCTAAGACAGATTACGGTAGAAGTTCATTAACTTGTATGATAGGTTCCCATGCGTAAAGACGCCATCGAACTCGGTACGCCATCGAGCTACTCGAGCGATTGGTGTAATGGTGTGTGATGCCTCCTCGAGTGATGAGTTTATCATCATTTTAGCCCGATGTCATAGTTTCGAGGTCTCAAAACTTTTTATGTCTCATTAGCACCTTGCGTTTGTTTTTTTAGATTTAGATTCCCCTTGCTAATATGATTCAATATGAATTGGAAATCAACCGCAGAGGGTCGTTGTAAATAACTAAAATCAATGCAGTAAACGTAACATTAATAACAAAATCTGCATCAGATTTGGAGCTAAAATTTTGCTTTCGATGCAAAAAACTATTAATATTCTTCATATCATTTCATAGAAAATGTAGTTAATAAAAGAAACCGCTTACTGATAAAACAAGTAAAGCAAGTAATTACTTTATTATTATTATATATAGACGAGCCCGGTGGTCGAATGGCTAGCAATGGCTACCTTGACTCCGAGGTCGTGGGTTCGATCCTCGCACAAGACAAACATGTGTACTGCATGAACATGTCTTTTTGTCTTGGTCTGAGTATTTTCTATGTAAGTATTATATATGTATTTAAGTACATTTATCAGTTGTCTAGTACCCATAGTACAAGCTTTGCGCATAAGAAAGTCCAGAAATATTTATTTTATTTTTATATTTATTTTATTATGATCTTTAGCGACACATGAAATTCACACGTAAGACTATGAAGAGTATACTTCTGTGTCCAGAAGGAATTGCTAGTAAAGTGAAAAGTCTATAAATTATTCCACTTTCTCCAGTGGCCTCATTAAAGTATTATTTATGTCAAGCACGATCATGGCTCGCATTGAATTGCCATCGAGGACGCGTGCCTGGTTAACCTTAAAGGGATACATAGGTAGTTATTTAAATCATAATTATGCAACTGACCTGGGTGTGGTTCAGATTAGAAATACGTATATATTCGAGTATTGGTTCAACAGTTGTGACACAGTTATGCATGCTTATTGCGAGTTTTTGCGTATTAGTTTTCGACAAAGTTTTAATTTTGTATGAAATTGACATAACCTCATCTACGGGCTTACTTAATTGAAGTTAACGTTGTCGAAATCGATTATGTTAGAAAACTCGGACTAAGCCCCCAGCCCCCCTAGCCAAGTGTAATTCGTAGCGTAACGAACGTTAGATAGATCACGTGACTTTTGTCAATTCTCGTACTAAAATGTTCGATTTTGACAAATGTCACGTGATCTATCTAACGTTCGTTATGCTACGAATTACACTTGGCTAGGGGGGCTGATGTCTATCGACTTTCCAGGCAATAGTCGTAAACGGAAAATGCTTACTGAACGTAAAATGCCAAATTCTGGCAATACCATTTCCATAAAACGGTAACTTCGCGAAAGAAACACTTTACGCAAAATACTAATTGTTTTCTTCTCTATCTTGTATTTTTTATGTATTTATAAGTCGCACAGAACAGAAGATTAGTTAAGTAAAATCAAATATCGCCAACACATGAAGAGACTGGTAGACTATAGTTTTTGCACATAAAATACACCACGATCAATACACGATTATTCCGTTTAGTGTTGGTAAAATGTATTGGTTTTTCAGCATTCATTGTTCTAAATAAACCAACGTTTTTCTTGCAGTTTAAATTTCTTAGTCTGGGTTCAGGCTTACTAATAAAATAATAATAAATAAATATTCTTGGACAAATTACACACGGCCATCCAGTCCCAAACTAAGCAAAGCTTGTACTATGGGTACTAGATAACTGATATAATATTAAAATACATTTTTTTTTAAATATATACAATATAATACATAGAAATTCTTATTATTTAAATAGTTGTCTTGGCCAACTCGTCACACTGTGACTCACACAGTAGAAATATAAGATGCAAAAATTCGTCAGCAACACAAACCTTCCTGGTAGCTCAGTTGGAAGAGCACTCGACCGGTCATCGAGAGGTCGTGTGTTCAAATCCCACCTAGGGGGGCAGGTGAATTTTTCCATTTTTCAAAAAAAAAATCATAGAAATTCGTTTGTATAATTAATAGGTAAGAAATTCCACCAAATCTTGTGAACACAACTTTGTTACCATTTACTTGAATATTTTTTATAATATTTTTTTATAATAGTACTTTAATAGTTTTAGAAGACGTTTTACGTGTATATCTTTTTACACATCGTGAAAGCCAAAAATCTTGAATTTGGTATTTTACCTTTGTGGTAAATATTATGTGTCGAAAGGTTAAAATATATAAAAGTTCCAAAGACCTCATTCTAAAATGGCCAGGGCCTTCAATAGCACCAGTCAAAATATCGTGTCCTACACAATGTTAATATTCAATATAGTTAATGTAACAAAGGTTACTCGACGGAAGCGTGTCCATTAGCACGTCGTCCGCTGACAACGTGGCGTGGTGGCGGCGAGACGTCCTTCAAATACATACCTATAAAATAATAACTTACTACCTTATGAATATTATATTTTGTCGTTATCATAAAGTTAATATTCGTATAGTATAATAACTAGGTATATTAACTTTAAATTAAAATCTCATGTCAATAACGACCATAAAGTTGTTATTGACATGCGATTTTACTGTGTCACAAACCTTAGAATGTCATCGGTCACAAAAGTGAATTCTATTAAATTTAAGGTCTTAATTTAAATCTCTTTTATGATTTATTTTGATGTGCCAAGAAGACTTGGTTGCACTGAAACCACACCATACACGCACATATAAACATTATTACGAGCAGACATACATACACTTAAATAAAAAAAACCGGCCAAGAGCGTGTCGTACGCGCGCACGAAGGGTTCCGTACCATTATCTATAAAACGGCAAAAAAAAAACACGTTTGATGTATGGGAGCCCCCTTAAATATTTATTTTATTCTATTTTTTAGTATTTGTTGATATAGCGGCAACAAAAATACATCATCTGTGAAAATTTCAACTGTCTAACTATCACGGTTCATGAGATACAGCCTGGTGACAGACGACGGACGGACGGACGGACAGCGGAGCCTTAGTAATAGGGTTCCTTTTTACCCTTTGGGTACGGAACCCTATAAAGAACTGTAAAACTGCTATAGTGTATTTTGTAATTTCTCGTCAGTTCTCACTTGGTAATTTCACTGCTTTGACGCCCACGATGCAGGCCTAGCCTGATGTGGGGTCATAGTCAAATTTTTGTCTTGAAATCTGTAATTTTGATAAATAAATATTCTATTGCCGTTAGTGGAATAATTTTAACGATAAAGAAAGGTAGGAGTATAGTCTAGCAATGGATCAGTGACCCCATGGTGTTGCTGATCTCCATGGGCGGTGGTGATTGCTTTCCATCAGGTGGCAGGGCAAACGAGCATGGGAGTACATGCTCGTTTGCCCCTCGCATATAAAAAATAAATCGCTAAGAAAATCCCCGTAATGCGCCACATAGTATGTACCCAACAGCATCAACATTTGTCCACAGCCGCCGCAGAGGTGGAAGCGTTCAGCGGCAGCCCTCGATCGGACAACTACCGGCTGGAGTTCGCGCGCGGACGCTCGCCGCGCACGCCGCGGCCGCCGCGCCTGCTGCCGGCCGCCAGGTCGCCCTCCACCTCCGGCTCCGAGCTGTCTCTGCGGCAACCCATTAAGATCAGGTGATTAAACTTAAAATAGCATTTGTCTGAAGCTGGAAACTTGCATTAAAACAATCGGCGTGTCTATAGTTATAATAATGGCTCATACCCCCTAGGCGACCGCAAACGCGACCGTGAACGCGACCACGAATCAACCGCAACCGCAAACGCGAACTTGACCATTTATATTTAACACCACGCACTACGCGATCGGCCGGGCGCTTAGTGCGTGGTATCAATTGCAGTGTTGGTCGCGATTGGGGTAGTATCAATTGCAGTGTTGGTCGCGATTGGGGTAGCCTAGTCTGTTTGAGTTCTACAATTAGTTGTTATCTTCGGAAATGACTCAAGTAACTTGTTGCCATCAACAAACAAGTTAAATCGACTGGTATAAACGAGCCATATGTATATGGATCCGAAACGAATGACATCAGTAATAAGGAAATTATCGAAGGTTTACACTTCAGGATTCATCCCTTTTATTGAAGATTGCCTGTTTCCAGCTCCAATGCTTTATTTGTAAGCTTCAATTGGTCTGAGCTTAGTATTAATAGATGAAGTAGTTAATTATTTTTATACCGATAATAGATAAGGATATAATTGAAAATATAATTACTGGTTATTACCACAGTAGACATTAGAGCAGTACGCTAACTATATACATTTCGAAATCGAATTATTTACTTATTCAGACACATTCTAATTCTAAGCCAACTTCATTATGCGCTGCATTTCCGATACGTCGTGCATCGGGCGCGGCGTGTGGCATTGAAATACTGCTTTTCTTGTCTACTGTGTTAGTGCAATTACTAAATTAATATGTACTCATTAAGGCGATACCCCCACCAAAACTAACTCCACCATGGAAAATAATTATAAATGAAGTGAAATGTTCATAAACAAATATATTAATTTTATAATTGGAACTTATCGATATTATCATATTTCACGTAACTTAGCCATATTTAAAAGGTTTCACTGAATCGTCGTAAGGAAAAGTACCTACCAGAAACGGCTGTTTTACTTTACTTTTGCCTACAATAAGCAAACGTGAGACATTTTGATTGTTAGCTAAGTTAGAGAAAAATACTTTAACTTCATTGTGACAAATTCCATTCCAGATAAGTTTAATAATTAATGTATTCGTATACAAATACCTGTGATTATTTTTTCAACAGTGGCACCAGTATTGGCGCGGGTACAAGCTTTAGCATGAAAGTTAATCTAAATAGCTAAACAAGTAATATTTAATGAACTTATCGTAAAAATATAAAAAATAAAGTAGTGAAGTGAGCGACTATAATACTAAACTACTTATACATACTTAAACTAAAACTTAAATGTTAAAATTATTTGTTGAAAATAAATATTGTTTTTAGCCTTCCAGTAAATGTGTCAAAAATGCCCCATAGATAATAATTAGCATTAAGAGCTCAAATTCACTGCCTGATCGTGGCCGTAACTATAATGGTGCTCAAACATACTACGCACTACGCAACCGCGACCTGGGGCCCGGCTAAGCTGAAACCGATTACCTACATATTTTTTATAGCGAAAACCATACTTCAACTTAGATCTATGGTAGTTGTGGTAGAAACCCTGGAGCTCTACAGACTAAACTGAATTTGTCTATAACTTAAAAGTATAATCTATTTTTCGATCGAATCAAATTATTATTTGGGGTGTAAGTGGTTCATCAAGATCTTTGAACCAAAGCCAACTTCACCTGCACGTGGTGCATCCTGCTGACTGACAAACGAAGCTCTGGCGAAAAAAAAGGTAGGGAGCGTAATTGTAAGCTACCCGACTGGGGAATGTACCTCTACCTCACAGAATACCGCAGCCAAATAACAATTCCCTTAAGGGTTGTTGTGTTCCTGCGAGTGAGTGAGGTCACCAGAAAGAAAGGAAGGAGATGCTGGGTTGGCAGCGGGGGTGGCGGCGCGCGAGTAATATTTTATGTTGCAAGCGTTAATATAGCTACGGTAACCGCTTCACATCAGGCGGGCCGTTTGCTTGTCTTCCACCCGACGTAGTATAAAAAAAAATATTATCGTAGTGCGCGGTGTTGAATATAACATAATGTTGGTTGGTCGCTGCGACCAATGCATGGTCGCGGTCGCAGTTGCAGTGCGTTAGAGCCCTAAATTTTGGCTTTGGTTCGTCATCTGTAAGTTTATGTGCAAATAGATAAATAATATTCCAGTCGGTAATATACTTTTAGTCGCTTGATTTGTTTATTATATTAGTACTAAATTAGCATGTGAAAAAAGCTTAGACTAAAAATAGTTAAGTAGTTTGAGAATAAGCTAACAGTATTATTTCTCCGAAGGTGGTGAAATGATGGGTCGTAGCGCTATGTCTAACCCTTAACCGCCTTACGCCTACCCCGTCAAGGTGAGTGCTTCCAAATGCTTAGTATTGACATGTAAATAGCTAGATTTACTAAAGCGAAGCTTCTATGACATATCGATGAGTAATGCATTTTTATATGCATAATAATTGATTTAATTTTTCAATTTTACGGTATACATACATATGATTTCAATAGCTCAGGGCAATAAATTTAGCTCTTATAAAAATATATTTAAAAAATATATTTCTAAATAAGTAAATGGATCATCTCATTTAATAATTTAATAGTGATTAGTAAATATACGATGAAATGAACTATTTGCATGCATGCATGCAAATGAAACTGCATGTGCATTGTACGCGGCTCATGGTGGGAATTTCTTGGGAGATTTATAAGTTATGTTGATTGTAATAGCAATATGTATAATTGTTTGGGAAGCAATTTCAATTTTAATGCCTGGTTTTCGTTGCTATCTTTTTATTTAATTATATCGTAGAACATTACTAACATTAAATGGATAACTCCAACAGAGAAACCACAAAAGAAGAACCAGAGGAACCAGCCATTGTGCCCACGCTTCGGCCATCGGGACCAAGTCGGGCCGCCCTTGTTAGTCACTGACTGGCCCCCAGTCGGGCCGCCCTTGTCAGTCACTGACTGGCCGCCAGTTGGGCCGGCCTTGTCAGTCACTGACTGGCCCCCAGTCGGGCAGCCCTTGTGAGTCACTGACTGGCCCCCAGTCGGGCCGGCCTTGTTAGTCACTGACTGGCCCCCAGTCGGGCAGCCCTTGTCAGTTACTGATTGGCCCCCAGTCGGGTCGACATTGTCAATGGCTAACTTGTACCCAGACCGGCCATCTATGTCAGTCACTGATCGCCCTGTCATTGTGAATAAATATTAGTGTCGCCTTTAAGGCGACATTAAAAATACGTCTAAATGTAAAAGTCTAGTGTTACTCGTACATATAGGACAGGTGAATTTGTGAAATTTATTTATTAGAAATGATTTCTGATTAATTTAATTGTGTAATACACAATAATATAAAGCTCTTTCAGGTCATCATAACCCGTTCTTTAAAGTTCACATTTTGTATCCAAATAAAAGTCGCATTGTGGGTTGAAGACTTTAGCGTTTCGAGTGGGTACAGCTTTGGTACAGCTCTTCAGAATTGACAGTATGCGGCACGCGAGGAGTATTAAAAAGGCTTGTTGCCCATGTTACAAAATTATAAAAACTCTCTATCAGTAACGTATAATACATAAAACTAGAACGATCTGCAATCTTAAAATTTTAATAACTTATGTCCGACGTGTTTTATCGTCGATCAAAGTTTGATGGGAAAGTCCATTTTGAAGGTATGAAATTATAAAAAATAAATATTACCATTGTAGAAACAATAAAAAATACTATAACTTTTGTTACAGCACTGGCTACATAAACGCAATATTTAACATAGCTGTCGTACAAATTTCTGATTTAATGCATATAAAATAGCATGGTGTGACGTCATAACGTGGTGGCCTTTTGTATGGAGCGTTTTCGGGATAGTCCAAAATTGTGATCTTCAAGTTATCATATCTCGAGAAGTTTTTATGCTATCGAAGTAATTATTTCACCTATATTTATATTATTGTGACGTCTTTAAATAACAAATCGAAAAAAAAATTGGGATACAAGCCTAATGTAATCCTATACAATTTCATAGGTGAGATCATAGTTATTCATGACTATAAGCTATGGCAAATTCCAAGGATAGAAGTGATTTGGGTTACATTACGTAGGTAATGATCTGAAAAAGCTTTATAATGACCGTAGAAGGGCGAGTCACGCGAATCCTTTCCATTTGGGTCAAATATGGTGACCGCATTTGAAATAAACCGATTATATAATATAACATTATTTACAATAAGATATATGTTAACCTATTCTATACAAGCAGTATTCCTTGTTACGAGAAATCATTAAAATCGATGTAGATACTTGAGGTTAGTCTGTGCGCTCAATTTTAAGGTAGTTTTGACTAGTAAATTGGCAGTTTCTAGTCTTCTTAGGTCTTTAATGTGTTAAGTAATATTGTCTGCTAATTTATATGGTGACTATTATTTCTGAGACGTTTAAATTTATTTAAATCAGTCTTAATACTTGTAAAATAAAATATTTAAAGGTTTACATAAGGAATTATCAAATATCATAAATAGATAAGCTTATAATATTGTCTGATTATGAAATCAAAGAGTTTCGTTTCAAATACATTTGTATTTTACAATTGATTATTCTTTGCAGTTTTACTCCGATGAGTGCTTTAAAATGATGTTGTATATAGTTACGTATAACTTAAATTTACGTATTATATAAGTGCGTATAATAATTGTAGAATTCTTAATAATCACAACAATGCAATACTATTGTCTTCCATTGTAATATATTATTGGAGCTTTAATATACAATAATTATTATTTTAGACATAATATTACTAAAACAGGTGCTAATAATTATAATTATTATTCTACATCTATTTTGTACTTATCATATTCTCTTGTATGGTTTGTTTAATTTTAAAATATACATTATTTGGAGACACTTCCAAGGTTAAAACTAAGGTGATAATAGGCTTGTTGCCCATGTCACAAAATTATAAAAACTCTCTATCAGTAACGTAAAATACATAAAACTAGAACGATCTGCGATCTTAAAATTTTAATAACTTATGTACGACGTGTTTTATGTTCGGTCAAAGTTAGGTGGGAAAGTCCATTTTAAAGGTATGAAATTATAAAAAAATAATATTACCATTGTAGAAACAATAAAAAATACTATAACTTTTGTTACGGCACTAGCTACATAAACGCAATATTTAACATAGATGTCGTACAAATTTCTGATTTAATGCTTACAAAATAGCACGGTGTGACGTCATAACGTGGTGGCCTTTTGTATGTAGCGTTTTCGGGATAGTCCAAAATTGTGATCTTCAAGTTATCTTATCTCGAGAAGTTTTTATGCAATCGAAGTAATTATTTCACCTATATTAAAATATTATTGTGACATTGACTTTAAACTTAAAAAACCTACTTTTGACTGGATCTAATTACTTTTTTTTTGTCGTGATAACGTCTTATGAATCGTTGATCGCCGGCTGCACGCACGAAAAAGCATGACTCATTTTCACGTTCCGCCTGAGCCGAGCGTGCAACCGAGAGCGCGGAACAAGCGGTAGAGAGGCACGATCGGCCTAAGCGTTCGGCTTGTGACCCATCTATCTCTCTTCCACTCCATCGGCCGATGTTTTCTTATTACGTTATCACGTAAAATTATCGTCCGTAAGCCGACTTTACAGACAACCAATTTTTTATGAACAATGAAAAACACATTTCACGTTAGATCCTATCAAAAAAATGTAATAAAAACAAAACTCGTGAAGTTAAAATGGCATCAAACCCCAAAATGTCTCCGCAGGGAAGACTAATTGTTATTTACCTCCCTTTTATAACCGGAATAACCTTTCGCCGTCCATCAATCATACTGTCCTCTAATACACCGGTAGTTGTAAAGGGAGGGTTGAGTCCGGGCGTGGCCGCGCGGCGCAACTGGGTTAACTGGCCGGTGACCACGCGATAATAAAAAAAATCGATTGGCTATGGCTCCACATACTGATGCACACATAGTCTAATATTAGTTCTTACATACACTCTAAAAATTACACGCCAAAGATGTCGTACCTATTCGACTCTGCAAGCTGTAACTGTATCGAAAAGTTCTTCTGTAGTGTACCCCTGCAGTGGACCGTGATATTTCTTGTTATTATTCTTTTATTACCACAGACGTACCACCACTTCAGTGTAACTATCATTAATCCATGGTCTATTATATATCTTTAAAAAAATCACATACGAGGGTCGTCAATTATTTTATTCTTTTTCTCACGGCTCTAAAATATTATAAAACATTTTTTTTTTTTTGCAAACCGAGTCCCGTACCTACAATAAGTATGTAATAATAATTATTAAAAATGTAGGTAGGCTTTCAACCCAACCAATTTGAACTCTACCTTATAAGAGGTGAAATTATCAAAATTAACTGAGTGAGCTTATGTATTCCATTTTATTGTATCGCAATATGTTAGACGTAAGTTCTTAATGCGAGCTTTTTTGTTTACGTTCGATCATGCAACGTAAACAAACCGACTAAATAGAGAAGAACTCTCATGTTGTGAAGTTATAAGACGCGTGTTACATATCAAAATTATGTCGCTTACTTGCTCACTAGTTTTGAAGTGAGCAACCCGGCTAATTTGAATATGTAACACGCGTCTGGTAAATTCACAATATGAAACTTTTTCTCAATTAGGTCGGCTTGTGTTATCACGTTCAAATGTGAGCAAAAAGCACTTAGATGTGCTTGATTTATTTGAGAACAGTCTAAGTAAGATAAAATTATTATGTTTGACAACATGGTATCTTTAATTCGTTTATAGAGAGAGTCATACATTATCTAGGTTTTGTATGTTTACTGTTTTTCTCAGGTGCAATATACAATATACTTAATAGATATACTTAAACATACCTATGCTCAACGTAAACTTGTATATAACATGTTAGTGAGTACCTATGTATTGTCCGATATATTTACTAATTATTCTTATATTCATTATATCTAAGCGTTGTATATAATAATCGGTATATGTATATAATGATAGGATGACGTACGACATTTTATTCAACAAGTTAATAAACATTTGTATTTCAAAACTGTGTTATTATTTTCCAAAAAAATATCATATACCACTTTTTTTTTACATGAAAGCGGAGCAGACGAACATGTTGGTCACCTGACGGCAATCACCACCGCCCATGAAGCTCAGTAACACCAAGGGGTCGCCGATCCGTTGCCAGCCTATACTCCTTCCTTTCTTTCTCCACTCTCTTGTTCTAGGCCTATGTTTATAATAACTATCAGAGCATATTAGCAGCTGTAATTATAATACCTTTAAAATGTGGTGAGTCTGGTATGATCATATTTAAAGACTATGGCGATATATTAATTTAGAAAAATTACCTAAAATACCTACCAACATTGTTTTAAATTTCGTCGCATATGTTAGACTGGCCGTGTGGTTTCCGGCAGACTAGAATAGAATCACTCCGTCTCTTCCCGTGGATGTCGTACAAAGCGACTAAGGGAAATGCATTATAAAACATCGATCAGGTCTCCCCAACCCGTCTGGCCAGCGTGGGGAGTGTAGGCCAAATCCTCCTTCTGTCAGGGACGGACGAGAGAGGGTCGTGCTCCTGTAGTGGAGACTAAAATGGCCTGATGATGATGATGATGATGTTAGGCGTTTGTATTGTTTCTACTAAAAATGTTTAGATGTAAGCACAGAATACGATCTCAATGACACATATATGTAGGTATACACATACGCACGGGCCCCCCGCCGCGGGCAGTAGCTCGTGCTAAAACGAAAATTTTAACTGAGGAGTTGCTACGTGAGCAGCAGGCGTAGCGATAGAAACAGGAGAGTCAATGCAGTGAATCAAGTATAAGAAATGCACAAAAATACTTTTGAATTCACTGCATCTTTCATTACACTTTGAAGTCTGCTTGGGAAAGAAACAATTCAATGTAACGAAAATAATTTCTAAGCACTTTGAACATGCGCAGAAAGTGCGGCGATGGCTTTTGGAGGGAAAGTATTTAGTCTAATAGTAGAATTTCAGTGCAGAGCGCGTTTCGTAGAAGGAAGTTTAGTACGTAGGTACTATTACTGCCGTAATATAAAACAAATTTCTTTGTCGACATTTTAGTAGTTTGTTAAGTTAATTTACAAAATTATTTACTATAAAAATACGCGATAACTAAAACAATAACTAACCGAAATTTGTAAATCTATTAATTTTTAAAATTTAGTCTTTGTAGAGTCTTTCGAGACGTATAACGGTCAATCAGTTTACAATCTTATCAGTTCTTGAACTCGCACGAATACTAAAGATAATCAGGTACCTACATAGAAAAAGGTACCAAACTTTTTTTTACAACACGTATTAAAAAGGAGCGTTTACACTCAACGACCGTGGCATTTGAAGACGTACCGCTCGGGTCCGGCGGATCTGCCGTCCCAAAACTATCGCACTCGTATTCGCGGCAGTGCCTCGCATGCGAAAACAAAGCCAAAGTGTTGCCTGAAATACCGGAGCCGGCGACTGCTCCGCCGGTTCTGAACGATCCGATTTATACTACGTCACACCGAGTACAGCAGAAACGGGTTGCGATGCCGGTCGCTAAGCCTGAAAACGTACAAGATGCGTTGGAGGACAGAGACCCTAATAGTCTTAATCAGCATGTACAGGTTAGTATTTGTTATATGAAGTACAAGTATAATAGAGAGAATAATTAATTTATTTTAAATAATTTAGATACTTTTCTAGTTTTACAAAAAAAAAATGGTTATAGAGGACTTACTGGAATGTTTTCATAAACAGTAAGTGTTCTGTGTTTTCACAAATGCGATCCTCCGCTTGCCAAAATCATCAATATAATTTGATGATGACGATAACAATAAGGATGATTAAATTTATATGTAATGGCAATCGGTACACAGTCAAAGTCAAAGTCAAAGTCAAAATATCTTTATTCCTTGGACTTTATAAAGCACTTAGAAACGTCATACAAACTAAATATAAGAAACATGTGTAAATCATTACTACTCTAAATCCGCAGAGCTTAGATTCACTTTCATCACACTATCTTGAATGTGAAAGTGAATTTAAGTGCCAGTTCCGGCAACGGGGCTTCTTGAGAAGAACTGGCAAGAAACTCAAGGCCGACTCTTTTAATTGCCAATATCGTTACATTAAATACAAATACAATCATTAATATAACATAACAAGAGCAATTCATTTCCAAATACTTTTATCATTTATGTAATCTGAGATACAATAGTAAGCCTTTTGACATAGTCTAGTTTTGATAAATCTTTTAAATTTACCCATGGATAATTTAAACAGAATAATTAATATCATTATAAGCCTGAATCTACCCACTGTTGGATATAAACCTTCCCCAATGCTTTCCACCAAATACGATCCTCCGGCTTTTAATAGTACTTGAAAACAAGAATTCATATAAAAGAGAAAGAACGATCAACTCGATCAACGGACAGCTCAAAACACTGGACCGATTAGGTTAAAATTTAGAATGCAGGTAAATAGCTATTGCGGCGTAGGCATTCGGTAAGAAAGGGTTTTTGAAAATTCTAATGGGACTAAGAATTACACAATATACAAAAAAAATATACTGACATAAATTAATAGGTACTTACTATGGCTCATCATCAGCCTGTATCTACTCTGCATCTGGTTATAGGCCTTCCCCTATGCTTTCAATCTAATACGAGCCTCCACCTTCTGTATCCAGCTGATTTCTTGAGGTCATCGGCCCATCAAGAAGAAGGGCGTCCAACGCTTTGTCGCCTCACGCGCGGCCTGTATTCTAATACCTTCCATCTGCCATCACTTACCTACTCGGCAGATTTTTTTAAACAACGTCAGGTGGCAAACAAGCATACGGCCCGCCTAATATAAAACGGGTACCGTAGCCATATAAACGCTTGCAACATGAAATATCGTTTGCGCGGTGCCACCCCCGCTGCCGATGCAACAACTTCTTCCTTCCTGGTAACCTCACTCACTCACAGGAACATAACATCCCTCAAGGGAATTGTTATTTGGCAGCGGTATTCGATGAGGTAGAGATATTTCTCCAGACCTCTCTTTTGCCAAAGCCTCTTTCGCTAGTCGTCTGGGTGCACCACATGCAGGTGAGGTTGTTTTAGAACCACTTAAACCCCAAAAAGTGGTAGAAGTGTGGTTAGTGGTAAAAATAAAATTTTCTTTTCCGAGGCCGAATACCTCATTCATGAACATACTTTACAAGGAAATCGATCGAAGGTTTTACGCACTTACAAACATAAACAACAAACATGTTAATAACATAGACTTTTGATTTGAAGGAATAAATATATATTTTTTGTGCCGTCACGCACGAGTATGATTGCTGTGTCATCAATAAATAAATAACTAAATATTCCTGGATAAATGACACATTGCCATCTAGTCCCAAACTAAGCAAAGCTTGTACTATGAGTACTAGATAACTGATAAGTATTATACTAAAATACATTTTTTTTTTGTAAGTAAATACATACATACAGTTCAGAGAAATCACCCAGACCAAGAAAAACAGACATGTTCATGCACACAAATATTTGTCTTCTGGACCTTCTGTCCGAGACGGGCGAGAGAGGGTCGTGCTCCTGTAGTGGAGACTAAAATGACCTGATGATGATGATGATTATTATTATTTAGTTTTAGGTAGGTACTTTACTTTTATAGTTCTATTTTTTGTATTGTTTTACTAGATGTTATTATGTAATTTGAATGTACTATGGATACTAGGTAACTGATAAATATACTTAAACATAATGTTTTTCGTAAATACATACTCGTATATATATTATTATAATAGTTAGAAAACATCCGGACCAAGACTCCAGGAATAATCAGCACACCGTGAGTCTTTTCGTATATGAAACCGGAGATACATTTCACGCCGCCTCTGCGCGCCAAACGAGTTATGGCTGGTTTTGTGATACCCTGGATGTTATCGCGGAGTACCTTCCTGTGGCGCTTGGCTCTCCTCCTCTCTTTCCTAAACCTTTTCCACCTTTACCGCGGCCGGTCATCTCTTGTGCGGGGATCCAACCCGCGACTCCAGAAAATGGCTATTGTCTACCGAACT
Organism: Hypsopygia costalis; assembly: GCA_937001555.2. Taxonomy (NCBI): domain Eukaryota; kingdom Metazoa; phylum Arthropoda; class Insecta; order Lepidoptera; family Pyralidae; genus Hypsopygia; species Hypsopygia costalis. Next base: position 1,993,977 of record OW443325.2, read on the forward strand.
AGTCAAATATATATAGATTAGCACAACGGAATAAAAAAAAGTTAACTGGTTGTAGGTGGGTCTACATGCATCATGTTTGTTTGCCATCAGACGTCGTACAAAACATAAATATAGGTAATTTTGACGGCCCCGACGTAAAACATACGAATGGTTAGCAATGGCAACTTTGACTCCGAGGTCGCGGTTTCGATCCTCGCACAAGACAAACTTTTGTGTGTATTAACATATCTATGTATATTTATGTATTTACAAAAAAAAACATGTATTTAATTAGGTATCCAGTATCCATAGTACAAGCTTCGCGTAGTTTAGGCACAGCATAAGTAATGGTACTACGTACAGTATGGCCACTCCCTGCCGCTCTCTCGTGTCGACCTCACCTCCCCTCTGAGACAAGTCTGGAACAGTTTGTATGGCGCCGCACGCACACACGTCCATTCACGCTCTGCACAGACGTCGTTGTTTATGTAGTAGTAAACGACGCGACATTTGTATGGAGTGGCCGGGGTGTGGTTTAGGACTAGATGGTGGTGTGTATATATCCAGGAATATTTAAAATTCTTGTAAAATTTTGTTTCGAAACTGTGAGGTTAGTAGTTCTATAAAAGGACTGACGTAGGGTCGTGTAGAGTTATTAATAGAATCGCTATCAAATAAATTGTTTTCCGTTGCGGACGATACTAAAAATAGAACAGAAAACTACTGAGATCACGTTAACACAGACGTGAACAAATTATTTTTATGTTAATATCGTGTTTTAACCCTTAAAATGGAAGTGTATTTCGCCACCGGAACCTAATTTACATTCTAAGTGCCACGGACAATAAACTACTGTTGAAGGCGGGGATGAGAAGGTCAGGCTGGTACCTGACATCGTTAACATTAAAATATCTATTTGCCACAATTTTGATGGCACTATACAAGGGAGCAAAATGTGGATTTAATGACATTCTGTTACCCTATGGGATGTGCATAAACTATATTTTCCACATAAACATACTCGTACATTTAGGAAGAATGTCAGCAGATCGGATCAGTTTTGTTTCTTTTGTAATGCATATTACTATTATCTACCAGTTTTTTTTAATTAATCTAAAAGCACATCAAATCCTACATTCGATGTGCATTAAAATGCAAATAATAAATAATAACGTCTTTTGTTAACTTGCATTAATTACTAATTTCGCCGTCATTAATTATTTTTGACGTGTAATTTATTACGTCGTCAGGTGAATATTTTTGGTCATTAAAAATACCAAAAATAGCAACATGTCAGGTCAGGTGGATATTTTTAATATTTAAAAACAATAAACATCCACCTGACGGCGTTGGCTATTATCTATATTATTTATTGCTTTGATTCTGTTATCATAGGTAGATTTTTGTATGAAAACGAAGCTATTTTTATAGAGAACTTTTATTTCAAGTTAAGTGCCACTTGAGATTGATTGATAAGCCAAATTAAGGGTTTTGCTGTAAGGTCTTTCAACTTTAACCCCAAATAAACTACGTTATAATTTATTAAGCCTATAAAAAAATCATTAGGTAATTTATTTATCACTAGAGACCGTCCGCGACTTCGGCAACGTGAACTTGGTTCAAATACGTATTATTCTGTCGAGTAATTCATAGTGGATGACTTGAAATGACAGCTAATGATATCGTTATCCATCCATACTAATATAAATATGTGGAAGTATGTCTGTCTGTTACAAAAATAAATGTATTTAAGTATAATATCATTTATCTAGTACCCATAGTACAATCATTGCTTTGTTTGGGACTTGATGGCAGTGTTTAATTTGTCCAATTTATTTATTTTTTATCATACCCGCACATACATACACTCATCAATACAAAGCTTAATAGTGTGTTTGTTTGAAGCACTAATCTCTGGAAAGACACAACGGATTTTAAAATTATTTTTTCGCTTGATTACTGACTTCTTAAGAAAGCTTAATAAAGGCAATTTAACATCTCGATATGACCATTAGGACCCTTACCGGAACGGCGCTCGTTAACTGGTTACGCTGACGATGGTCTCTTATTAATCAAAGCTAATTCAAGATCTAGCATAGAGAAACTAGCCAACACCAGCCTAGGCTTAATTTCAGATTGGGGTTATCGTAATCGTCTCGATTTTGCGCCACATAAAACATATCAACTCTTGCTTAAGGGAAATACAGGTTTCATCGCGATTTCATTTTAATGGAGTATCAGTTGCAAATAGAAGTTCGGTTTGTTACTTGGGTTTGCTTTTGGATAGAAATTTTAATTATATCGAGCACATGAAGCAATTAGGTGAAAAAGCAAAAAAGAGTTTCTATGCGTTAACACGAATTTCTACCTCTACGTGGGGATTAACTTTCAAAACGTTAAAAATTATTTATACCGCCACATACTTAGGTTGTGTTACGTACAGTTCACCTGCATGGGCAGAGAGGGCTACTATAGGTGCAGCACGTCGTAAATTGCTTCAAAGCCAGCGCCTTGCTCTGATATTTTTATGTAAATCTTATAGAACTGTAAGCACCGAGGCACTGCTCGTGCTAGCAGGTGTGTTACCAGTAGACTTAGAAGTACAACGCCGCGCTTTAATGTTACTATACATCTTAAAAAATATGGTCCCTGATTTCTTGAAAATGCGTGATCGTGAAAAAATACTTATCAAACCTATTAATGAAGTATGTACTTGAAACATTACTGTCTGAATGGCAGGATAGGTGGGAAACTTCTACCAAAGGACGCCACTTGTATCTGTTATTTCAATTCGTAAGAGATAGATTAAAGAAAAAGTGGTTAGAAGTCGACCACCCTGTTGCGCAGTTTTTGACTGGGCATGGAAATTTTAAGGCCAAACTCTTTTCGTTTAAATTAGTGCCGTCGCCCCTATGCTAATGTTCTACGGCTAATTATGAATTCGATCAAACAGCACACCATGTTCTCTGGGAGTGTGATCTTTGGCGGCGGGAGCGGGATGACATGTTGAATTCATTGCAAGTTGCATCCGGGGTAGTATACTATTCACATTTGGTAGCAACAAGGGAGAATTACCAACCGTTCAGACGATTTTGCAATTCATATTATTGGAATCGATGTGTTAGGTAACAACTCAATGTTTTAGGTCCCCAATAGTGTTAGATACTTAAAATCCGTGGTGCACGGCAGTTGAGCTTCACTTGACTAGCCGAGATGGCTATAGGCTTTTAATGCCTTATTTGTCACATTGCTAAGAGGGGAAGTCAAATTCCAAAAGCTTCCTACTCCTACTAATTTCTTTTGATTAAATTCGTTGTGAGTTCCAAGGCAGCCGTAGTTGTACCCCCGGGACTGCAATGGACTTGTTCATTGCCTTTTTTGGCGGTCGCCGCTGTTAATCCTGGCTACACAGGAGACACAGTGGTGGGAAAGTGTGGTGGGCCCAATTAAAAAAAAATGACCATACAGAGCTTAAAGAGCAGGTAAAATCGCGGAGCACAGCTAATAATGAATGAATGAACTGAACAGAAAATTACCATATTCGCTTGGTAAATAGCTGTTCCGTTCCAAAATGGAAAAAGCATTTCCCATTCCGGATATTTTTCTACAGTAGAGGGATAAAAACATGCTAAATCGTACTCGGAAAACATAATTATGGCATGCTCCAGTGATTCGGCAAAAAATATCGCGCTGATTGCTGTGTGGGTATGTACCTCTGTATGCTTCATGTTGACAAGTAAAAACTAAATAGCATACACAAAATTATTATGCAACATGACAAACATACCGAACGTGACAAATTGGTTAATGTATGGCAGATTTAAGATCGAATACATATACTGTAGACACTCCCCCCACCTATATTTTTTAAATAATATATATTTTAAACTGGGGAGGGGTCATCATCATCATCTCAGCCATTGAAAGTCCACTGCTGGACATAGGCCTCCCCTCTAGATCTCCAATAAGACCGGTTGGAAGCGGCTTGCATCCAGCGCGATCCTACGGTCTTAATGAGGTCGTCTGTCCACCTTGTGGGTGGACGTCCTACGCTGCGCTTGCCGGTACGTGGTCTCCACTCGAGAACCTTTCGACCCCATCGGTCATCCGTCCTCCGTGCTATGTGCCCTGCCCACTGCCACTTCAACTTGCTAATCCGCGGGGAGGGGTACTCAGGCTAAAATATATATTATTTAAAAATAAAATATTATCAAATGACGAGCTCGGTGGCGTAGCGGTCAATGACGCGGCTTCGACACCAACGCTCGTGGGTTCGATTCCCACATAGAACAAACATTTGTGTGCATGAACATGTCTGCATGTCTTAGTCTGGGTGTTTTCTATGTATAATAAGTATGTAAAGTATGTATGTAAATATTTTAGTCGTGCGTGATCAATCCTACGTTGTGTGTATATCAGTAACCTAATATCGGCGGTATCAACCCATAATCATCCTACTGCTGGGATACGGGTCTCCCTCAAATGAAGGGGTTTAGAGCATACTTCACCACGCAGCTCAACTGCGGGTTGGCGGAGGCCAGTGTTTTCAAGCCACTTCACGGCCACTGACTTGACTTATCGACTGACATCTAATGACAACAGCCGGGACCGACGACTTAACGTGCCCTCCGAAGCACGGAGGAGCTCGAGATAAATAAACCCATCAATGAACAGGCTACGGCCGACGTTGCTTAACTTGCGTGATCGATTAGACTGACACACGCAACTACACCATCGAGCTCCTCCCTCCTTGATAATTAATGCTTATAATTGAAAATGATTAAATGCTTTTATTAAGAAAATACGAATAGCCGCGGATCAAGAAACTTATGTCAGTTAATTTGAAGAAAACTGAGGTTTGTGAGAATTCATTTATAATTTACGATAACGCCATATCATGACCTTTTCATTATCGACTAGCCAGTTGGTCGAATGACCAGAATTGACTACTAACAACACCGAAGGTCGCGTCGATGATTGACATTACTGTTTGTTTTGGCAAATGAACTGCAACACATGACCCTATCATCGACTGGTTGTGGTCTATTATTTATGTATTATTGATATATATTTTTTTTATACTACGTCGGGCGGCAGACAAGCATACCGCCCGCTTGATGTGAAGCGGTTACCGTAGCCATATTAACGCTTGCAACAAAAAATTTTGCTCGCGCGCCGCCACCCCCGCTGCCAACGCAGCATCTCCTTCCTTTCTTTCTAGTGACCTAACTCACTCGCAGAAACACAACAACCCTCAAGGGAATTGTTATTTAGCTGCGGTATTCTGTGAGGTGGAGGTACATTCCCCAGTCGGGTAGCTTACAATTACGCTCCCTACCTCTCTTTTCGCCAGAGCTTCGTTTGTCAGTCGGCAGGGTGCACCACGTGCAGGCGAAGCTGGCTCCGGTTCAAAGATCTTGAAGAACCACTTACACCCCAAATGATAACGGCATTTGGGGGGGGGGGGGGGGACTCGGTGCAACAACTGCGGGTTGAGTAGAGTAACAATAACAACACATCTCCTAAATCCCAAACTAAGCAAAGTTTGTACTATGGGTACTAGATAACTGATATTATTCTTAAATACATTTTTTTTTGTAATCGTAAAAATGTTTTTGCCCTAAAAACATTGTGATTCCGACATTGACATAGTGACACGACCAATCGCATTACATTTCATGCATGCACCTGTAATTTTCAAAGGTTGTGTCTAGTCAATGGCACTGACCTAGTTTCTTTCAATATATTTACTTTGTGATGCCCATTATGAAAGTAGAATAGTCTTCCTCGATAAATGGGCTATCCAACACAAAAACATTTTTTCAATTCGAACCAGTAGTTACTGAGATAAACGTGTTCAACCAAACAAACAAACTCTTCAGTTTTATAGATACCATGCGATAGAGTTCGCGAAGCATTTTCAGAACAGAAAACGGTTCAACCGACTTCAAAAAAGGAGGAGATTCTCAATTTGACTGTATTTTCTTAGGACCGTACCCGAAGGGTAAAACGGAACCTATTACTAAGGCTCCGCTGTCCGTCCGTCCGTCCGTCTGTCAGCAGGCTGTATCTCATGAACCGTGATAGTTAGACAGTTGAAATTTTCACAGATGATGTATTTCTGTTGCCGCTATAACAACAAATACTAAAAAACAGAATAAAATAAATATTTAACGGGGCTCCCATACAAGAAACGTGATTTTTTGCTCGTTTTTGCTCCATATTGATAATGGCAACAGGTAGACGCTAGAAATATTAACAGAATATTTAGTTATATATTCACTTTTAAAATAAATAATTAAATTAAAATAAAACAAATATTTAAGGGGGGCTCCCATACAAGAACTGTGATTTTTTGCGTGATAATAGTACGGAACCCGTCGTGTGCGAGTCCGACTCGCACTTGGCCGGTTTTTTATTTATGTATGTGATGCAACTGCTCCAGCATTTATTAACCGATTTACGAAATTATTTTTATTTTCGAAATAGGATATTTCCTCGGTGATCAAATATAATATTATTAAGATCTGCCCCCTTACCACCATCTCTTATTGCGATTCAATAACTGAATAGATTGCTTATTCATTGGTATGAATCGGTATGAATAACTGAATAGATTGTTTATGTATGGTATGAATACATTAAAAAAGTAGCACCAGTGTTAACGAATCGATTTTTGAAATTCTTTTTGTATTCGAATGAGGGTGCTCCCGTGATAGTTGCGTGTAAATTTCATTGGAATCTCCTATTTTGGTCGGGAGTTAAAAAAAACCTTTTTTGTTCTCGCCTAAAGCGACAAAACAGAATAATCGAGGGTGTCCTTAATTTTTAAGGTTAAAATTCTAAAGATTTCTTGAAAAATCTAGCTGTATTATTTTCCAGTACATTTTCATTGGTGGCGAGTTATTTATCAGAGATTGTGAACGAACTGGATGGTCACGCGATAGCCACTACTTTTTTTTTTCATAAAGGTTGATGAACGTAACATGACCTGAACGTAAGCAGTATTTTCCTTTTATTCCTCAAACATGAAATACCTATACCTAGGTGGATGATGGACTTTTGACGTGACAACGTCTTATAAATTGGTTAGCCGGGTGACACTTCAAGAAACTGACTCACGTTATGCGCTTACAATGAGAGCGAGTGAAAGGCGCGTGCCTTTCACTCGCTCTCATTGTAAGAGCGTCCCTTCTAAGAGCGAGAGAGACAGACATAAAAAGTGAAAGGCATGCGTCCCTTCCACTCGAAAACATTTTACCACTCAAAGTCGTTGTCACGTAAAACTTTCGCCCGTATACCGACTTTACAGGCAACCAATTTTATTAGCTGTTGTTAATAAAATATTAAAATAAATCAATAAAGTGTACTTACTATGCTTCGCTCATCACCCTTTCATTTGGTACCCATAGGGGTTAATGACAAAATTATTAATCGCAATTTTGTGACAGTCGCCATATTGGATAGGTATACAAATTGCGGCATTTCATTCTTTGTTTTTTTTTTAAATAAAATTTAGATCATTCAGGAACACTGTACTGGATTCTCCTACTTTTGTTAACTCTTTCAAGACTTACTGAAGGTGGTAGAGGTGGATATTTCGGTCAAAAGCTTCCATAATTATTAATGAAATAATAATTATTTACCCACAAATACAATACTTATTATATCAAATGTTTGATTTCGGCCAACTTACAAGAATATTATAAATATCTTATAAATCGAAATAATCATATAGGCAGGGAGTTGACTTATTCCATTTTTAAAATATTTGAATACAATATTACAATAGAACATACCATTTTCCTCGATTGTACGTTTAAGCTGTTTAAAAAATACCTATAAATAATTCCTGCCCATTTCCAGTGCCTGGAAAATGACCGGTAATTTGGTTCTGGACAGCGAATGGACGTAACACGAAATAAATGGTTGTTTGTACAAATATTAAGTCAATTGCCATAGGACGTTGACTTATTTTGCTACGGTTGAGGTTTTAACACGCCAGTAGTCAGAAAAATTTTTCACAACTAATTGAGGTTAATTTAATATACAAACACAAGGGCGGGGCGGGGTGTAGAAAATTATGGTTATTTGCTGGGAAACTACCTACGTAACACAGCGACCGCCAATCGTCCGTCGATCAAATTAGGACTTTAGTTATTATTTTATGTCCATCTGTTCCTATATCGATGTATATGTATTTCTGTTGCCGCTATAACAACAAATACTAAAAAACAGAATAAAATAAATATTTAACGGGGCTCCCATACAAGAAACGTGATTTTTTGCTCGTTTTTGCTCCATATTGATAATGGCAACAGGTAGACGCTAGAAATATTAACAGAATATTTAGTTATATATTCACTTTTAAAATAAATAATTAAATTAAAATAAAACAAATATTTAAGGGGGGCTCCCATACAAGAACTGTGATTTTTTGCGTGATAATAGTACGGAACCCGTCGTGTGCGAGTCCGACTCGCACTTGGCCGGTTTTTTATTTATGTATGTGATGCAACTGCTCCAGCATTTATTAACCGATTTACGAAATTATTTTTATTTTCGAAATAGGATATTTCCTCGGTGATCAAATATAATATTATTAAGATCTGCCCCCTTACCACCATCTCTTATTGCGATTCAATAACTGAATAGATTGCTTATTCATTGGTATGAATCGGTATGAATAACTGAATAGATTGTTTATGTATGGTATGAATACAATATTACAATAGAACATACCATTTTCCTTGTACGTTTAAGCTGTTTAAAAAATACCTATAAATAATTCCTGCCCATTTCCAGTGCCTGGAAAATGACCGGTAATTTGGTTCTGGACAGCGAATGGACGTAACACGAAATAAATGGTTGTTTGTACAAATATTAAGTCAATTGCCATAGGACGTTGACTTATTTTGCTACGGTTGAGGTTTTAACACGCCAGTAGTCAGAAAAATTTTTCACAACTAATTGAGGTTAATTTAATATACAAACACAAGGGCGGGGCGGGGTGTAGAAAATTATGGTTATTTGCTGGGAAACTACCTACGTAACACAGCGACCGCCAATCGTCCGTCGATCAAATTAGGACTTTAGTTATTATTTTATGTCCATCTGTTCCTATATCGATGTATAGTATGCAATGTTAGAGTATTTCTAAGGGAAAGAAGACTACAGATTTAAAATCTCAATTATATAATTAATATTTAAATAAAATCGCAATATAAATATTATTAATACTTTAAAATAAATATAGTAACTGTTGTGTTACTTTGAGTATTAGGTTGTGTTATTTTCAGTAAGCTCAGTCGAAAAAGAAAAATATAATCAATAAAAAAATATCAAACACGAAAAATTTAAGCGTAATAAATTTTCGAATAGAAAATACCAGTCAAATGAAAAATACTTTTTGTAGGTACTTATTTAGACAGATTAGTTTCAACGTCTTATCTTTTTTTTTATAATTCTTTGAAGGTCGCTTTATACGGTATGGTATATTTTTGTAACCATGTTAATGAGTATCAAGAGCGTTATTAATTAAATTACCTTCAGTTTTAAATCTAAATAAGTATACTTAACCCAGTATTCCAATCCAATATTTATAGTCCTATTTATAATTTTCCCTGTTTGATTTATATAAAAGAGATTGGGCATTCGTGTATGAATACAAGTACTGATCATAAAATTGTTGTATCACTAGTTCTATATCATGTTCACTTAGTATAACTTCACTTAGTTCTATATCATCACTAGGTAGGTTCTTGAAAGTTTGGAGGGTATTGGTTTCCGGAGGTCAGAAATATTTAAAAAATAAAATGCGTTTGGTTTTATGTTAAACCATACCACAGTATAAGTTTGGGGTGTAAGTGGTTCACCAACATCTTTGAACCAAAGCCAACTTCACCTGCACGTGGTGCACCCTGCCGACTGACAAACGAAGCTCTGGCGAAAAGAGAGGTAGGAAGCGTAATTGTAAGCTACCCGACTGAGGAATGTACCTCCACCTCACAGAATACCGCAGCCAAATAACAATTCCCTTGAGGGTTGTTGTGTTCCTGCGAGTGAGTGAGGTCACCAGAAAGGAAAGGAAGGAGATGCTGCGTTGGCAGCGGGGGTGGCGGCGCGCGAGCCATATTTTATGTTGCGAGCGTTAATATGGCTACGGTAACCGCTTCAAATCAGGCGGGCCGTGTGCTTGTCTGCCACCCGAAGTAGTATAAAAAAAAAGTACTAATAGTATTACGTACATCAAGCGAATTAGCAATGTTCTATTCATTTATTTCATATTTTCCAAACAGATAGTATGGGATGACATCATCGGCGAGCCTGAAGGCGCTCGGAGCCCTGAGTGCGCTTGGCGGCTGAGCAACCTATGCTTCCAGCATGCTCGCAACTGGTGCTACACGCTACTCGCGGTCATCATAGCACCACCATGCGCACTGCTTCTGGGATGTGGATTCGCTTGTTTGGCTTTCGAGGTGTGTAGATGTTTTTTAATGATATAGTTTACTATAACATACAGACGTTTGCAGTAATATGAAAAGTGCCGACCTCGCTCTGCCATACTCGCCGCTAACGCAGCACCTCTCAGTTGCGTCCTGGTGGCCAGCATTTTTTCTACGGAATAGTTATTTGGTGGTATTCTGCAAAGCGAAGATACTTCTCCTGTCGGGCTGCTCCCAATTGTGGTAGATGACAAACCTTAGTATTTTTTTTTTGTATTGTGTTCGGTCAAATCTACCCACCTTATCTGATGGAAAGCACAAGTGAAGTTTAAATGTGAATCATCACTGCGATTAGCGTAGCGCTGGCAGTTCACCCCTTGATGGCCCACATAAGTATTTCTTCACGCTTCGTCTAAACGACCCTGGGTCACATATTACATAATAGTTACTCCTGGGTTATGGGAAGAAGGAAATACGTGTGCCAGCAGTGAATTTCACAACATTATTATTAAATTAAATTTAATATAGAATTATAGAAAACCTATTTTTTCTTGGCAGCAAATTTGGTGCACTGCTCCGTGTCTGCGATGCGTAAAAATTTACTGCGCGTCTCTCCGCACTATGGTTTCGTCTTGTATGGCCGCAACCGTGGTACCAACATCAGAAGCAATCGGCCACGTTTGCCGCCACATTCGCGTCAATTTCCGGAAAGACGCGCCTGAAGAAAAAGACTTGCTTGTCGTTTAATTTAATACGATTTACTTTGATCATATGATCGAATATATATACGATCGTATATATATATACGATCATATATTCAGAAAATTTTCTTTCTAACAATCGTTTAATGTAAACAATCCTTTTCGTCAGTTGTTCTACACGGACCTTTTTATGACCCCATAGTGATGTACTTTCAGTAATGAATTGTGATTTGTGTGTGAAATATATCGATTAAAAAATATTATAATAAACTTATTGCCGTAAGTGCCTTTTGTAGTAATTTTATAATATAAATGTACCTGTCACAATTAAAATATGATTACGTATGGCACTTAATATAAATGTTAAAATATTTTAAAAATAAATAAACTAAATATATACTTATAAGAATGGACTAAATTATTACAGAGGTATACATACATACCTAATCTAATTTAATCATATTATGTGAATGTTAATAACTAAGAACAATTTGTATTATTAATATACCAATTTTTTAATAAAATATCTTTTATTTTTAACAATTAATCTATGCAGTTATATAACATTGTAGTGTCAACATTGGAGAATAATATTAAAATAATCGCTTTTTACTAAATGCATATGGTTTTTTTTTTATTTCTGTCTGTCTGTCTGTATGTTTGTTCCGGATTATCTCAGAAACGGCTGGACCGATTTTGACGAGACTTTTATTGGCAAATAGCTGATGTAATAAGAAGTAACTTAGGCTTTTTTAATTTAGAAATATAATTTATTTATAAATAATAAAAAAAACTATTCCTTGCGGTCGAAGTCGCGGGCACAGCTAGTAGATTAAAACTAAGTTGAAAGGATAAAAATATTTATTTATATTGTATGTTTGTATCATTCACCTGGAAAACAAACATAATTGTTAACGATCTAGGTAATATCTGAAACTAGCTTTTGCCCGCGCCGCGGCTTTCTCCTCCTCCCGTGTAATCCCGTCATTCATTAGAGATATGTAAACAGATTACAGCTTTTGCAGCCGAATTATATCATTGTGAATCATATCATTAATAAAATAGTACATTATCCTCACTAAATCAACATATCAACTATGCTCGAACTTATCAGCATCGATTTATTGCACTTAGATTTCAGTACAATCGATGGAAGTAGCATCTAACGGGGCTAACGAGTCCATTCACGTCAAAGTACTTTCATTGTTATCACAATCGGGCGAGTGGCCTATTTACCCTTGCCGAACAGGTCAAATGTAAGCTTTACACGCAACTCTACTCTTACTTTCGTTTAGTAGTATTAGTTAATTAAATATAATATTATACAACAAAGGAATTGACAGACGAATTCGACTGGGCAACTGGCTAGCTAAATGGCAGTTTGCTAAGTAGAAAAGCGTAGCGATCGCTAATTTGAACTGTGGAGCTCATACTAAAATGTTCGAATTGACAAATGTCACGTGATCTATCTAACGTTCGTTACGCTACGAATTACACTTGGCTAGGGGCGCTGGGCAGCTTTTGCAAAGCTTCGGTACATCTTCACCGCACGGATACCTTATTTCAAAACTAAAGTCTTCAACTATTTCGTCCTCCCCGCTATGACCTACGGTGCAGAGATTTGGACATTTACCGTCGGACTGGTTCACAAGCTAAAAGTGGCAGAGAGCTGGCTACATCTGCCGAGTCAGCGATGGCAGATGGGGGATGGGAGTGGAGGCCACGTATGTCGCAACGAACGTTGGGTCTTGGGTTCATGTTATTGACAAACATTTTTAGCTTTGTCGGTATAGTTTTTTTGGGGTGTAAGTGGTTCATCAACATCTTTGAACCAAAGCCAACTTCACCTGCACGTGGTGCACCCTGCTGACTGACAAACGAAGCTCTGGCGAAAAGAGAGGTAGGGAGTGTAATTGTAAGCTACCCGTCTAGTGAATGTACCTCCACCTCACAAAATACCGCAGCCAAATAACGGTTCCCTTGAGAGCTGTTGTGTTCCTGCGAGTGAGTGAGGTCACCAGAAAGGAAGGAGATGCTGCGGTGGCAGCGGGGGTGGCGGCGCGCGAGCGATATTTTATGTTGCGAGCGTTAATATGGCTACGGTAACCGCTTCACATCAGGCGGGTATGCTGCTTGCGGCCGTATGCTTGTCTGCCACCCGACGTAGTATAAAAAAAAAAACAGTTTCAGGATTTTTACCAGCTAAGTGAAACACAATTGCCACTAATCTAAGCTGAAGTTTGAAATTTACAATAAAAAAATCCGATCGTAATCGGGTTCCGCTTAAGCGTTAAGGCCCTCAAATCTTAAAACTTATATGACTTTTTTTGGGATTTGTAAATGGTACACTCCGCCGACCCGGAGTTGAGCAGCGCGTGGTGAAGTATTCCCTAAACCCCTTTAATTGAGGGGAGACCCATATCGCAGCATTGGGATGAATAAGGGTTAACGAAATGGCATAGGTACAAATATTTTAGGAAATCACAGTGCTCTAATACAGTCGTTTTCTTGTAACTATAAAGCCGGGTCTCCTGCGAGTGTTTTGTGTTTCGAAACATTTTGCACAAAATGTATCGAGACGGAGAGGACTCGGTATAGCCATGGGTGCCGCTGTTTCAATACATTCAATTTACCACTTTGTATTATAAAAATAGTACCCAGTTACTAGCCGCATGTACCACACCTAATACTAGGTCAAATGTGTCTGAACACGCCACCTTTTCTGCTAATTAGTACAAAACATGAAAAATACCGTAATAATTTATAGAGAGTTTTTTTATACTACGTCGAGTGGTAGACCAGCATACGGGCCGCCCGATGTGTAGCGGTAGATATATACCACCCACGCTACCAACGCAGCAACTCCTTCCTTTCTGGTGACCTCACTCACTCGCAGGTACTAAATAACCCCCACAAGGGAATTGTTACTTGGCTGTGGTACTCTGTGAGGTGGAGGTACTTCGGCAGTCGGGCAGCTTACAAATACCCTGTGCCCTACCTCTTTTTCGCCAAAGCATCTTTCATTTTATAAAATGCTATAAAGATATTTTATAGTGCTATAAAATTGTTTTGAAACGTAGTGGATAAGTCGAGTCCTTATTTTCTTGCCATTACTGAGTACTGGCAGACAATTGGAGACCCTGGGCACTTTAGAACAGAGCCCCACAGACTATACAAACAAACGGACTCCTTTTCCTGAAATTCAGTAGCAAAATTTATTTCATATATTTTTCATATATATTTAGCGAGAGCCTATAATAATCTTGTAATCATCGATGAATAGAGACTGATTGCCAACAACTAAAATGAAAAAAAAAGAAATAAATCCCGGCGACTTCCCGCCAAAACTTTATCAAACAAAATCAAACGATTATAGTGCCACAAACTTATCTGGCCCGGTGGCGGGGGCGGTCCGATCGACTTAAGTCTTGCCATTAAACGAAATGCCGCCAGTTTTAGAGGAAATATAAACATCAAAGAAATATATACACTGTTAAAATAATAGCATTGATATACTTATTAATTGTGTTGTGTGGTGTTTCAATTAAATATCAATTGCCTTCTATTTTTTGTTGATTATTTTTAAAAATGCACCACATTAAGTCGCGATCATAGCTATTATATAATATTAGAGTGTTATAATATTGCACAGAAATAACTCGTTGACGATTTTTTTATTGTAAGAAATGAAATATGTGTAGAAAAAGATAATATGTATTTAAAAAAATACACCTCAATGGAATGTGCATACGCGGTAAGTAAATTAAATGTACCTGGCAATACTACATTTCAAGATGGCGGCTTTAGTTCTAAATTTGGCCACCGGGTCAGATAAGTTTGTAGCACTGTATGTACATACACTACATAAGTACATACCTAGTAGGCAGTTGTAGTACTACTTGTAGTTACATATCTCAAATGAAAAGCAAATAACTATTTTAAAAAGTAATTTTTTATAGTTATTTGGTAAAAATGACCGAAACAACGTCAGATGGAATGTCAGTAACCGTCGCAAGACAACCGAATAGCAATTTCAGCAATACGGGATCTGTAGAGACAGGTGGACATTTTGTGATTTCAAAATGTAGAAGGTAAGTAATTTTGTCATACGTTAATAACGTTATTATGTTTTTCTCCCACCATCATCAGTACACTAGAAGCTGCAGGTCGGTCGACTTCATTTCGAAGATAGATCGACTCATTTTTTGATGTTGTGTTGGCGTTCGATCATGTTGGCTCCTCTTCACAATGGGACATGATGGCCCATCAAATGATCGTCCATAATCGCCGCCACGATCGGGCAGCTCTCCACACAATCGTGTCTATTCATTTACTGACTGTCTACTGTTATGATAAGACGTATATCGAAGATGGATATCAAAGTGATCGCGGCTGCGGCAATATTTCTACTTAGCTCTTATAATCATTTACTTAATGTGCGCGAAAACAGAATTGTGAATTGTAAAATGCAATTCTCATTTTGATATAGTTCTATGAACCGAAAAGTTTCTTCATTCGTCCACGTCACCATATTGTGTTTGTAGATCGACAGAAAGAACTAGATACATAAGCACAGAACACTAAGAATATGCCCCTCTTTATTTTTTTACCGAGACGTCTACACCACAGAATACTTTATAACGGTCTACACGTCTACACTGTACCCGAGACAATTACGTAATGAGTAATCGGCGATTGTGTGGACGCGCACACAATCATGGGCCAGCATTCCTTTGATGTACCGACAACTTACCGATTATCGGCGATGATCGCCGATTATAGACAATCACGCCATATCACGCCCTCTACACAATCGTGCTTTTCTGTAATCGTCCATCATGGGCCATTGTGAAGAGGAGCCATCAACGTAAACAAACCAACCAAGTAGAGAAGAACTTTCATGTTGTGAATTTATAAGACACGTGTTACATATCAAAATTATGTGGCTTACTTGCTCACATTATGAAGTAAGCAACCCAGCTAATTTGGATATGCAACACGCGTCTGGTAAATTCACAACATGAAACTTTTTCTCAATTTGGTCGGCTTGTAAACCTGAACACGTTCGAATGAAAGTCGGCGAGTTATATTAAGAAATCCACACACTTCATCCAACTTCTTCTACATCTAGTTTAGTACTACACGAATTAATTACTTCCAGAAACACAGATACAATCCCTAATGAAAATGCCGGCACAAATCAGGAGACATCTGAAGAGTCCGAATCCGAGGAGGTCTGTATGTTTTTCTTTTGTATTTCATGGAAACGGGGGATGGGATGGGATGGGCTTATCAACTATGTCTGTTTACATGTCGCAGGGGAATGGGGATATAAGGGATTTTGCGAAATTCCTAGGGAAACCACGACATCATGGCAGTTGTCAAATCGTGAACATTTTTGTTCAATATTTTTTTTATTTTCGCTTTGGCTTATGTCAATAAGAGAGATGCCAGAGACCTAGTATTAGCAAGTACCTAGATTATTTTCACGTGTAGAGTCAAAACCAACTGGCCTTGCACGTGATGTACCTTCTCGTCGTCAACCCCTATTCATCCTACTGCTGGGATACGGGTCTCCCCTCAAGCGAAGGGGTTAAGAGCGAGCATATTCAACACCGCTGCTCAACTGCTGATTGGCGGAGGGCTGTGTTTTCAAGCCGTCTAAAGGCCACTGACTTGGTTTAACGACTGTCATCTAACGACAACAGCCGGGACCAACGACTTAACGTGTCCTACGAAGCACAGAAGAGCTCGAGAGAAATAAACCCATTCGTGGATCGGCCGACGGTGCATAACTTGCGATTTCGATTAGATTGACACGCGTAACGACGCCATCGAACTCCTGTACCTTGTACCCTGCCTGTAAAGAAAACCCCTCGGGAAGAGAGGAGACCGGATCCTGAGATAGCAAGTTTATGTAAAATACCGCACAAGTCAGATTTTTTTTTTTATACTACGTTGGGTGGCTGACAAGCATACGGCCCGCCTGATGTAAAGCGGTTACCGTAGCCATATTAACGCTTGCAACGCTGCCAACGCAGCATCTCCTTCCTTTCTTTCCGTTGACCTCACTCACTCGCAAGAACACAACAACCCTCAAGGGAATTGTTATTTGGCTGCGGTGTTCTATGAGGTGGAGGTACATACCCCAGTCGGGTAGCTTACAATTACGCTCCCTACCGCTCTTTTCTCCAGAGCTTCGTTTGTCAGTCAGCAGGGTGCAACCACGTGCAGATGAAGATTGGTTCAAAGATCTTGATGAATAACTTACACCCCAGAAAGTCAATAGAAGTACAGTGTGATGTTATTCTTATAATACTCGTACATAAATAAGTTGTTTAATATTTAAAACCATAGAAGAACTACAGTGACAACCTGCAATAACCATAAAGCAGCGCACCTCCATCCATTACACAAATTAAATGTAAATGAGGGCAATTTAAATTTTACAACCCCGTATCATAATACCCCACTTATGGCAAACACTAATTAATTACAGCTTGTTTCCACGCAAACACGCAGCAGCGACCATTTTCGTCGTAAACATGGTTCAGAAAAAAATAATATTATTAACAAAAAATTAGTATCTAATGTTTTTATGAGAGATACTCATATATCATCATCATCAGGTCCATTTTAGTCTCCACTACAGGAGCACGACCCTCTCTCGTCCAT
Organism: Hypsopygia costalis; assembly: GCA_937001555.2. Taxonomy (NCBI): domain Eukaryota; kingdom Metazoa; phylum Arthropoda; class Insecta; order Lepidoptera; family Pyralidae; genus Hypsopygia; species Hypsopygia costalis. Next base: position 2,011,777 of record OW443325.2, read on the forward strand.
CCTAGACGGAAGGAGGATTTGGCCTACACTCCCCACGCTGGCCAAACGGATTGGGGAGGCCTGATCGCTATTTGATAATGTATTTCCCTTAGTCGCCTTGTACGACATCCACGGAAAGAAACGGAGTAAATATCAGTCATAATTATATACTATTATACTATTATTATAAAGCTGAAGAGTTTGTTTGTTTGAACGCGCTAATCTCAGGAACTACTGGATCGAATTGAAAAATTCTTCTAGAGTTACATAGTCTATATTTCAAGGAAGGCTATTTAACATGACGCTACCACGAATAAGAGCGGAGCACCAATGAAAAATGGGAAAAAAATATTCCTTTTGAGGGCTTACGTTGCGTACGCAGCGTAAACGGTTGAAGTTACGCAAAAATCATGTATGATAGAATTGTTCCTCTTTAAAAGTTCCAAAACAAGTCCGCGACAGTATATGTCTATCTTTTAAGATTGACTCACTATAACCTTTTTTATGGTAAACAAATTTGTTTGCAATTAATGCATTATTTGCAAACAAATTTGAAAGCAGGTATAAAATTAGTAGTTACCTACATAAATTATTCACCGTAAGTTTTCTTTCTTAATTATACGGTTATGTTAAGTACTTGATTTCCTATGGTCTTACCACGATAACTGATATTCACGCGGACGAAGTCGCGGGCAACAGCTAGTATATTAAATGGGGGGGGGGGGGTCCATATTCAGCAATCATCATCATCATCGTCAGCCTGCTTTCCACCATACGCGGTCCTCCGCTTTCCGCATCTAACCGCTACCTTCCACTTTTTTGAGATCGTCAGGGTAGCCCCACGCTTCGTCGCCCCATACGTGGCCTCCACTCTAGGACTCTCCTCGCCTATCTGCCATCGCTGACTCGGCAATAACCATTGTCTATCAGTTTGACTGCTTAACAGAGATACTTGTTCCAGAAACTGCTGGCTGTTTACTATAAGTCCGGTAAACTTGGCGCGGCCAGCTACACCCTGCAGACAGGGGAGGTGGGTTTTTTATTTTATTACTTAGGTGTAGAGGTATTTTATAATGATGTTAATACACGCACCACTCTTGAGGTTTCGTGGACAAGTTGGGAGTGACATCAAAATTATTACGGTATGACAATATTATTCAGAGTATTCATTGGAATGTATCAAATCAAAAATCAAAAAGTTTATTTTCAGTTTACATGGGCAGTAGTTATAAATAATGTTGGAGTTTCCTTTTAGGCAAACAAGATGCCTGTATTAGGAGACTCCGCTCTTCGTTTGTAATACATCGTTACTGCCTGTACTGTCTGTTTACAGCGAAACACACCTTAAACTTAGTACAACTATATATTACATACGTATTTATGTTTATATCATTAATTATATTATTCACTCTACATAACCCTTGCATTGACTATGCCATATGCGTGCCAAACAAATTGACATGATGACGTTTTATAAATCGTTGAACGCTGGCTGCATGCACAAAAATGCATGACTTATTGTCACGTTCCGCCTAACCCGAGCGTGCAAGAGAGAGCGCGGAACAAGCGATAGAGAGGCACGATGACGCTATCACGTAAAATCGTCCGTAAACCGACTTTACAGACAACCAATTTTTGACGTGACAACGTCTTATAATTCGATAGAGCCGGCTGCACGCACGAAAAAACCATGATGTATGCGGCGTTACCACGCTCTGAGGCGTTCCATTACAATGTTCTTTTGAAAAGTGCAAACATTCCATCAGTATTTTCTTATAACGTTGTCACGTTCAACTATCGTCAGTAAACCGACTTTACAGACAACCGATTTTTTTTATAGGACGATGAATGCTAAACAATTGTGTGAACCGATTGATGTAAAGCTATGTTATTTTGGCAGTATCATCATTCATCATCATCATTACCAGCCTACGTCTACCCACTGCTGGATTTATAGGCCTCCCCCAATGGTTTCCACCGTATGAGATCCTCCGCTTTTAGCAATCATCTGCTTCCAGACACTTTTTTGAGGGCGATCTAGATCCGTGGATTGTGGACATATAAATGCTCGCAATACAAGGAGCTTTGTTGAGCACGCTCCATTATTATCGAGCATCAAGTCAACAGTCATAAGTAGAGCCTGTGTTATTATACAGGCTCTCCTTATGACTGGTGATTTGACTCACAGGAACATAACAATCCGCCTGGCTATTGTTATTTGGCTGCCGCATTCTCCGAGAGGAAGGTGCCTTACTTCTCTTTCGCTAGAATCTCATTTGCTTAACGACACAAGTATTGCAGGACGAATTTCCAGGAGCCAAATCTATCTTTATCTTCTACATAGACAATAGAGTCCCTGCATTTGCATCTGCATTTAGTTAACTTGCGAGAAAATGCATTTTGTTAGATCAACTGGTAAATTTTGTATAGGGTAATATGTATTGATGACTAGAATATACTAGGGCAAAGACTTGACACGTCATTCTGATAGAAAATACTAAGTTTTTGTTGACGCCCTCTAAATCAGATTCTAACAGCTCTTCATATTAATATACTAAGTTTGTGGTTATGATGCGCTGAACTTATTTCCAGCTATTTATACTAGAAGAGATAGCTGACCGGGCGCCCGAGTTCCAGATGTTCGCCAACCTATTCAGGCAGGTGGACCCGGCAAAGATACTGCTGGAAGGCAATACACAGAGCGCATTCGTGCAGACTGTCAAACAGACGGTGTTTGATCAAATTGGCGAGGGGACTTGCAAGCTGCTATTAGTGTCAGCTAGAGAGTATAGTTAGTAAACTAAGTTTCTTTTTGGCAAGGATATTTTGAGTTTACCATCATCTCTAATGATATTTATTTAATTCAGCCAATGGGCGTCCACTGCTAAACAGCAACTTTAGCCTCCCGCAGAGACTTCCTCGGCATTCGCTTTTGTGCCACTGACATCCATCGGCTTGCTGTGAACTTCATCAGATCATCAATTCATTTAGCCCACATTAATATGGGGCTAAATTAATACAAGCCCATATTAATATGTGCTCATATCTCTTTGCAGTATGTCATCACTGGCTGAAATGTAGTTGCTTATTCATTGCTATGAATAAGCATTCTATACGGTTATTGAATCGCAATAAGAGTTGTTGGTAAGGGGTTTGATAAAGTTTTGTGACGTTTTGTGACATCGAGACATTTTGGACGTGAAGATCTTTTATTTATTAACACTAAAATACATACCAATGGTTAATTGCAATGTAACTAATATCTCACAAAATCCTTCATGTCCGAATGCTCCCGCAAAGCCTCCAACAGAACCAAATGGAGAAATATAACATGAGCCACCATTCGTAACAACCTACCCATGACCACGACCACTCCGCCAAGACCGACTGAGAAGAGAAGAACTAATATCTGGGGGCAAGGAAGGTTGTTGGTTATTAGATGACTGGTCGTTAGCCAAATCAATAAGCATTTGAACGGCTTGATACCACGATCCAACCGTAGTCTGGAATGTTCAGCATGGCACAGATCAGTAAATAAAGATTAACGCTTTCTCTTCAATTCACTTTCAATTGAAGAGAGATCGATATTGCTTTGGCAATGAGTGGAGAGAAAAACTTTGTTTTTTGTTGAAATGTTTTTCGCTTACCGTATGAGTTTGAAGAGGTTGCAAAGCTAATTTATGAGAGGATTGTTTTAAAGAATGTGTAATGAAAATATTTTCATAAATTCTATGTACAGTAATGGGACACTAGGTGAAAATTAGGGCTGTTCATCGATTTTCAATTTATTTGCAAGCTATAATAACTTTTTAACTTTCGCGTTGCATGATTTATGAAAATAACAAAGGGAATTAACGCGAACATGCATAAGGTTACCTGCATACCTTTATTATTGCCTGACGTTTCGACCAGGGGCCCTACCGCTAGGGTTGCCAACCATAGTGTTAAAAACAGTATTATACTGTTTTCTATGCTTTAATACTGTTGAAAAAAACTTCATTTGACCATAGCACTGTTTATTGTACTGCTCCGCATGCACTGGGCCTTAGTATACTGTTTGTTTTACTACGCAGCTTTTAATATACTGTTTTCCTTGTAAAATAAGTTGGCAACCCTACCTACCGCTGAAGCAGAAGCCGATTACCATCGGAATTTTTGAATTCAAAAATGAAACTGCCGCTGAGATTGTTGCTAATTACGTTTAGCTCAGCTGGTAGAGACCCCAGAGCTCTACCGAGTAAGCGGAAGATGTTTGTCAATAACTTTAAACTAAGACCAATTTTGGGAATCAAAAAACCGATGGTAATCGGCTTCAGCTTTGACGGTAGGCACCCTAGTTGCACCGGCCGTGGTGACAGGCTGATGTCTCAGCGATATGCCTATGCCACCGTTCCCGAATTCGATGAATCTCCATCTACCCCGGATTTGCAAGCTACTAAACTTGCACGTAAAATAAATAAACCCTTCCGATCCATGGTTGCACTGATTTGTTACACTGGTGTAACTACTGAGCACACTTATTAGTGGTCACATTTAAAATAGAAATAGTTGATAGTTAAAAAGATCCTAATGGGGCTAGTAAAAAAGTTTTCTTTCATAACCAGTTACAAGAGAAGAATTATTATTCGCTGTTTGATAACTAGTTGTCAGAGAAGAATTATTTTTCCACTTTATAGTAGATCAAATCAGTTCAAATCAAATATGCTCGATAGTTACATTAGTGTAACTATCGGTCATAAGTGTGCTCAGTGGTTACACCGGTGTAACGAATCAGTGTAACCATGGGTCGGAAGGGAAAATAAAGCGTCGTGTATTCAGTTCGGAATATTTACGAAGCTGAGAAAATTGTAGCGCGTAATGCTTTCTAAAATTCAGGTTTCGAAGCATGCAAGCGTCGCATTTACTCCCTGTCCCTCCCAAACGAACCTGCAAACTGCACGGATGAGGAACGAACCCTGTTCATCCGCACGATAGTGAACTTCTCGTACACCCAAAGCGTGCACGCATTAGGTGCCTTACTCCGGTATCTAGACCTCAATTGGTCTGGACTGAACATGGAGCTACACAGCAAGCCGCCATTTTTGAGTTTGAGGAGAATATCTCTGTAAGTACTTTATTATCCTCAATACCTATCACAAAAGCAAAGTATCAATGTACTACGTATTTTACGTTTTCATAAGTATTTATTATGTGCAAGTTTATTACTGTTATATCGTAAACCACAGTTGAGTTTTATCTGCTTTTGCCTAAGGTTGACTAGTCTTAGCTTTAATAAGAGAGAATTCTCTTAGCATTAAGTCCGCCTTTCGTACCCTTATTCTATGATGAATAAAGTTTAAATAAAAATATATAAATATGCACAATCGGTTCCCGAACTCATACTACTTTCACCTTAGAATTAACATATATTACAAGGTAAAATAGTGCAAAATTATATTTATTATGTTAGCATATACCATACAAATTTCAACAATATAGTTTTATATATATCTTTCAAACATTTTTTTAGATACGAGTATGTTCATTTTAATGCGACGCGGCAATATCGCGAGAGACCATTTTGGGAGCAACTTATAAAAAAGACATATGTGCTAAGTATTTAAATACGGTCTCGACGATTGAGAGGCTAAGATAAGTGACCAGCTTATATGTAGGTATATCAATGCTACCCATGTGAACCCGCGGCATGTAGCTAGTATGATCTATATACATAATAATCTGACGTTTTGCTTATCTTTTCAAAAAACTCATCCATAAAATATAAGCAGCAATTTCTTTTTGTTCAAATCATTAGAGCAGATATAGTGACAATGGATGAGGATACGTACCGCGGCCTGCAGATCTTCAGCTCCATATCCCACCCCAGCAACTTCAGGAAGGGAGTGCAGGGCAGCAACAGGGAGGGGCTTAGCTTGTTCCATGTGTTCGGGAAGTGCAGTTCCAAGGTCGGACAGAACAGGATGAGGTAAAATATAGCCGCCGTAAGTTACGTGAAATGAAATATTGTACAAGCTTTTTTTAATAACTAACGAAAATAGCTAATCGAACGCGGCAATCGAGTTGCTCCACAAAGCAACTGCACGCCACTCCATATAAATGTCGCATTGATTATTACATAAACTATCATAGCCCTTAGTCCTGTTTATTCATATCGGCTTAAAAAAACATGATGAAATTTTCAATAGCCAATTAAATTGCAGAGTGTTCCTCCAACACCCGACGACGGACCTATCGACTCTGAAGCGTCGCCAGGACGTGGTGGCGTTCTTCATGAGGCCGCAGCACGAGCCTATCATGAGAAACATTTGCTCATCGTTGAAATTCATCAAGAATGTCAATGTTAGTGTATAATTCTATCAATAAAATAAATGCAGGTGTATAAAAATAAAAAAGATAAATTTGGTAGATGATTAAGTTAGCTACTTATGGAAGAATCCTCTTCATCGTTTAAGAATCGCGGGCGCAAGCAAGGTGGCAAGAAATAAAACGAAGTCTAGTCTCATAATTTTACTAATAGTTCACTAATTTACAGAATTATACTCATAAGGTATAAAAAGCCTGCAAAAAATCTGTGACTCACATTCAAATAAATATTACTCTAATCAATATATATAAAAATGAATCCCTATTTCCCTATGTCATAGCATCACGCGTGAACGACAGGACCAATGTCATTGATTCTTTTTTCGTTGTCATTATTATTGCCAGGAGAAAGTTGCGCGGAAAATTACAAAATTTAAGAAAACTTAAAGAGCATATTAATATTTCTTATGTAACTTTATGGTGTTTAACAGCACTGTCAGTCATTGATAAGAAGAAAGTACCACGTCTGTCGGGTCAGCTGGTTTTCAATAAAATTCATATTTACTTTAAAAGTTGAAAGTAAAAACAATTCAACGCCAAACGAACGAATGTTGTGCATTTTTCCAATTTAAAATGTTACAGTCATCGTGGGAAATAGTCACTATGGTATCTCACACCATGCAGGTTTTATTGTATTCAAAATGACCAGTATGTTAAAACGGCAATTTCTTTACATCAATGACAATAGTAATATTCAAACAAGCACTACTCTTACAGGGAATTCTGGCAAAGATAAAAGCTCTATCAGCAAAGCCATACCAATGGAAATCTCTGTACAACGTTAGTATTATTTTCATGATTGTATTTTTTATAATTTTAATAAAGTACACTACAATTTCAGTTCACTTTCAGACCCTTTACAATACAGTACTAATTTGTGAGATGTGTGAGAACGCTGGGAACACGAGTGAATTTTTAGAACAACTCGCTTCTTGTGACAATAACAAACTGTACGAGGTATTACCTTACATTACTTATTTCATACATTAGTTAATTCCACTAGATTAATTCGAATTTCCATGTCAATAAAGTCCCACCAAATGCAAATTGTTTTAAATTATTCCTACCGACACCTGGCTCTTACTTAGCCTGTCAACAAAATGTAGAGATTAATATGCAAAAATAATTTCAACAACAGATGGCGTTATATATGAACAGAATCATCGACTTCGATCTGTCCAAATCTGAAGAGAAGTTCACAGTGAAGGCTGGCGTCGATCCAGACCTTGACAGAAGTAAGGGCACTAGTAGTTCCAAGAAATTTTTAACCCAAAGTTTCGTTTTATACACTTGTTCTTTAATTAATTTGTATGGAGTTTTGTATGGACTATACAACATCAGATTTATGCGACTCTCCACGATCATAAAAAAATCAAGCTCATTCACACGTGGTACAGTCAACCATTTGTAGATTATAACACTTCCGTATCTAAGAGGTTGACTCTAGTGCAACTAATGTTACTTACGGCTCGCTACGCTACCAAAACTTGGCAACGCTACTCAGAACTATTTTATACTATCGTGTTACTGGCTCCGAAACTTCACTGTACAAAATAAACTGACACAGTCTTTTCTAGTTCAATCTGAAGTAGCTTGAAGGCGAAGGGCTTTTTTATTTTTGACAAACATTATATCGAAACAATGACACGCATGTGTTACAAAGTCTCCCTTCTCCCCGCCAAGTGTTCCTGCTAGAGCCAAAGGTCCTTTCCGCCATTTCAATGGTCAATTCCGAAATACTACTAAAAAATATATATAGGAATAAGAATCCGAGGAAGCTTGTCACAACATGCCTCGGTCTTTGGTGGAGGAGAACCACGAACGACTTGTGTTGCAGATCGAGAGTAGTCTAGTTGGAGTATCAGATTGGGGAGCGTCTGAGCTCAGTACAATTCAACCTCACTTAACATCCCAATTACCATCGGTTGTATGATTGTTTTCCACCTTAGTTGTATAAAAAAAGGCTACAGTGACAGCTTACCATCATCGTATATATATATATATATATATATATATATATATATATATATATATATATATATATATATATATATATATATATATATATATATATATATATATAGGCGGATCGTATGCTTGTTTGTCTGGTGGTATACAAAAAACCTAATTGATTTTAAAAAAGTATACTTAAAGCGTCTGTACCTACAAGAAACCAATTGTAAAATAAAAAATTGCATTATATTTCTTTACATCATATTACTTCATATTACATTATGTACTTTACATTGCCTTGCATTACATCACATTTCGATCTTGTCACACAGAAAAGCAAACAATGGCTAGCCTCCACGCATTGATGTCGGAGACAGCAAAGGTAGAATTAGACCGTTTGCCTATGTTCATCGAGGAGTGCACGATGCTGTACATACCGCACCTCGGGTACCTGCTCGGAGTGAAGGCCTGGGAAGACGACCTGACCATGGAGCAGAAACAACTGCCTGACATGACGTTCATGGTAGGTTCAGCAAAATGCGACTAAATTATACTACATAAGAACCTCAGCAGGCCTCAGCAGATATAGGAAGCAGAAAAGTATAACTAGCCTGCTGAATGGTTGACTAACTAAGCTTAACCTGTGAGACTTGAGCTTTTTGGTGTTGTATCTACTGAGTATACCAAGCGCTTCTAAACGCCGATCTTAGAGCAAATTTCTGTTTTGTTTTTTGAGCATTTGCACACGCAAGCATAGGTGAATATATTTGAACGAACGGACCAGATTAAGTACTTGGGATCTGTTCTTCGAACATCAGGTGACATCGACTGCGACTTCAGGGCACGCATTTGGTGGCTTGAGCTAAGTGGCGTGAAGGATAATATTACTATAGACCAATCTTTTCAACTTGACCGGTATTTTGGGGTCACAGATGACACCGGACAATCTAAAGTGTAAAAGGCGTCACACACGCCACGTCATCTGTGACGCCTTTTCACTTTGGTTTTTTTTTTTTTCAAAGTTACCTCTCGTCCAATGAGACCATTCAAATAAGTCTCAAACCAAAGCTAGTTTGCTATATTTAGTGGTAAATATATTGAATCAATAAGTACCTTGGAATATTGTATTAGATAAATGAAAACAAATCATTCCCGTATTTATTATGGTATTTTCAGTTTCAGAACAATAACTACCTTCATTATAAGAGTAAAGGTTGTGAAGGTAAGATAGTCCCATTATTATTAATTAACAAAGAGTAGTATTTAAGTAATCTTATAATTGTAAATTTCCTTTTTTCAAAAAAATAGATTACAAATATTTTTATTTTTTAGGGTTCCGTACCCAAAGGGTAAAACGGACCCTATAACTGAAACTCCGCTGTGTTTAATAAATATTTAAGTAAAAATAAATATTTAAACTCCCATACAACAACGTTTTTGCTCGTTATTGATAACGGCAACCGGTAGACGCTTGAAATATTCATATAGAATATTTAGTTATATATTCACTTTAAAAATAAATAATAAAATTTAAAATAAAACAAATATTTATGGGGGTCTCCCATACAACAGACATGATTTTTTGCCGTTAGACAATGGTACGGAACCCTTCGTGCGCCAGTCCGACTCGCACTTGGCCAGTTTTTTTTTAATATATAATTTTTGTCGATAAATTTTTGTTCTATTTTAACCCCCTATCAGGACACACTATACCTATATATGTAATGAAATGTATTTCATGACTAAGTATATGTTTTAGAACTAGACGCGATGATAGGCGACACATACCCGGAGATAGTCGCGCACGAGACGCGCATCATGATGCGACTGACCGCCATCGTTCTCGAACACCTGCATACACTCACTTCTGTCATTGACAAATGTGCAGAACTTGATTGGTAAGTTTTTTTTTATATATATATTAAAGGGGGGCAAGCTAGCATGTGGGACACCTGATGGAAAGCAATCACCACCGCCCATAGAAATCAGCAACACCAAAGGGTCGCCGATCCGTTGCCAGCCTTATAAGTCGAATTGTTTGTTTGTTTGTAATATCTTTATTGTACATAAAATAAAATTTACAATATAGTAAATTAAAGGAAAAGTACAAAGGCGGACTTATCCCTCACAGGGATCTCTTCCAGCCAACCTTAGAGTATCTGATAGGATTTCATGAATAGGCAAGTGGATCGTACCAAACATTTGTGAGATATAACCACTACGTTAATTATAAATACATATATACATACATATAATAAATAATACAATATTATAGGATAAGAATATTTTAAACATTGCGCAAATTAATAAAATTATATCGTCCTAGGGTTCAAATCAGGATTCGCCAAAGAACCTTCTCAGCGCTGATTTAAAACAATTTAAAGATGAAGCTCTCCTGATCTCAACAGGCAATGAGTTCCATAACTTTGCCGCTTTTACCATGAATGAATTTGAGAGCGTGCACGAATTTTGGTTTTGTATAACCAGTAGCAAAGTACCATAGGAACGTAGCCGGCTGTCAATGTCACGGAGCTGGAACACCTCACGGAGGTACAAGGGTGCTGATGGATTGAATATAGCATTATATAATAGCGTTAGTATATGGATATTCCTGCGATACCTGATAGGAAGCCAGCCGAGTTGCTTGCGAAACTGTGACACATGATCGTATTTGCGTAAGCTATAAACGAACCTAATACACTGATTTTGGAGGCGATCTAGTTTATCAAGCAACTCTTCCGCTGGGTCTAGGTAGGCCACATCGGCGTAATCGAGAATGGGAAGCAGAATTGTTTTATTAAAATTAGCACCAGCGTACCATTTTAATCAACCGATTAAAATAGCCTTTGTTTACGTTGTAAGTTTACCTCACGCGTAGCGGTCTCCGCTGACAATGCAATGCTTGTGCAGGAGCTTACTGGTGATTTCACTCACTCGCAGTAACACAATAAACCTCTAGAGAAATGTCATTTGACTGCGGTCTGCTTTATGTCGGAGATTCTCTTAAGGGACAGTAAAAATCATGAATTTGAAGAATTTAGACAGCACCAATTTTTTTCGTAAAATAATACGTATATATACATAGGGTGTTTTCTACTTAATATATGTATGTTTTTATTTTTTTTAAATAAGTATATTTATCTGTTACCTAGTGCCGATAGTAGAAGCTTTGCGTAATTTAGAGCTAGATGGCAGTGTGTAATTTTGTCCGAAAATATTTATTGATTTAATAAATAAATAAATATTTCTGGACAATTTACACAGCGCCATCTAGTCCCAAATTAAGCGCAAAGCTTGTGTTATGGTTACTAGACAATTGATAAATGTACTTATATACATTATTTTTGTAATACATACTTATAATACATGGAAAACACCCAGACAACACATCGATTTCATACCAATCTATTACATCCGGTGTCCCTCTCTGTTTAGTGGGAGGCGTCTCAGTGTCCCAGGTATAGAAGACACTTCTCCATATACGCATCCAGTACTATGACAACACTTAACATTCCAGCCTCATAGCTATATCGAAAGTGTGCAAAGAGCATAACTTCGTCCGGCCGACCCTGACCGACGACAAGATAATCAGCATCAGGCAGGGCAAGCATCCGCTCTACTCCATGACGTGCGACAACTTCGTCCCCAACGACACCGAGTCCAGCCGCGAGGCGGGCTATGTCAAGATCCTCACTGGACCAAACTCGAGCGGGAAATCGGTTTATTTGAAGCAGATTGGTGTGTATATTTAGATGGCGATTGTACTCACTCGTAGGAAAATAATTTTGAGAAATAAATGAAGAGAATATGTAGATAATACAATATAATCTAAATGTTACATTCGTTCCTTCTGCTTATACATACATTTTTTTTTATGTGAGAGGGGGCAAACGAGCATGTGGGTCACCTTATGGAAAGCAATCACCACCGCCCATGGAGATCAGCAACACCAAGGGGTCGCGATCCGTTGTCAGCCTATACTCCTTCTTTTCTTTCTGGTGACTTCACTCATTCGCAGGAACACAACAACCCTCAAGGGCATTGCTATCTGGCTGCGGTATTCTGTGAGGTGGAGGTACTTCCCCAGTCGGGCATTACCCTGCCCTGTTCAAAGATGTTGATTTTTTTATACTACGTCGGGTGGCAGACAAGCATACGGCCCGCCTGATGTGAAGCGGTTACCGTAGCCATATTAACGCTCGCAACATAAAATATCTCTCGCGCGCATTGTAATTTGGCTGCGGTATTCTGTGAGGTGGAGGTACATTCCCCAGTCGGGTAGCTTACAATTACGCTCCTTACCTCTCTTAAAATTAAGTTGGCTTTCGTTCTCAATATCTGATAATGTTCTAGGTCTCATAGTGTACCTGGCGCACATCGGCAGCTTCGTGCCGGCGGAGTCGGCCACTATCGGCGCCGTGAGCCACATCTACAGCCGGATACAGTCCACGGAGTGCGTCGCCACTCACATGTCTGCCTTCCTCATCGACCTCCGGCAGGTGAGCTCGGTATACAAATAGGTTTGCCCACAGTACCGTTAGAAAAACCATGATATAGAACGATAACAGCCACAGGAAGGAATTAACGCTATCATGCATGTAAGGTATTTTTACATATCTTTTATTTATTTCATGATGTTTCGACTAGGTTCCACAGGCTGTCAGTCTCAGCGCTGTCACTCTAACTCGATTTATCACTTTAATCATGCAGCGCAAAGTTTCAAGTCATTATGATATAGAAGATACTATATTTTGCTCCATCTATTTATCTTTCATTATAGAACCTTTCCAAAATAGGGGTCGTCCATTAATCACGTGAGACTAAAAGAGGGGGGAGGGGGTTCGGTAAAAATCACGAAATATCACAAGGGCGGAGGGGGGTGCAGTAAGATATCACGTTTATTTTTTTTTGTCAAACGCGCGATTTCTAAACCGAAAAGCGGCGTGTGGAAGACCTTGACTCGCCGATGCTATGCAACGAACGAAGTTGAAAACGATGACGGCCTATAGCTCTCTGCGCATACAGTATAATAATGGTTTCAGAGTATTGATGGAGGTGCCACGACTCTCCACGCGTCTGGCATGTTCACGCTTGCACGAACTTTTATGCCACTATAAGGAAAAATACAGCATCCTTTTCTTCATGTCTATTGACGAACCTTTAAGTCTGAGAAGAGATTTTCCGACCCTCTGTGTGTTCTGCCGATTGTACAATGTGGCGTGTTCAGAGTAAGACCTCACCAAGTATCACCAAGGGGGTGGGGGGTGTTACAAATGCAAAAAAAAAACCACACGTGATTAATGGACGGCCCCATACTGCTTTGTTGACAATTGAATTAAAAAAAAAACTGGCTAAGTGCGAGTCGGACTCGCGCACGAAGGGTTCCATACCATTATCTATAAAAATGGCAAAAAAAATCATGTCTGCTGTATAGTGGCTGTGATGGTGGTAACAAATATTTAAGGGGTGCTCCCATGAACACCCCTTAAATATTTGTTTTATTTTAATTTAATTATATGGTGGTGGTGACCGACGGACGGACAGCGGAGTCTCAGTAATATGGTCCTAAAAGTAATAGTCTACTAGCCCTGCCCGCAGTTTCGCCACAGAATGTTTCGCGTAAGATAACCTAACTATGTCCTTTAGAGTATAATCTGTGTTTATGTCAAATTTAATTGAAATCGTTTGAGCCGTTTAGTCGCAAAAGGTAATAAAAGAACAGGGGTTGCACAAGTGACGTCTGAAGACTAACGGTCCCGGTCTCGATCCCTAAAGAGGTGTATTTATAGTATAAAAGCCTGTGGTATAAATATTTCAATAGTAACTTAGTGTGTGGCGACACGTCACCACGCTAGCAGCGGTTTCACACTGCCGGATTTGGTGTTTGATATCCAAAATTAAAATATAACATATTAAGTTGATTTATAAAATAAAATAAAAACCGACTTCAAGAAACCTAGAAAATAACGAATTTTCTGGAATTCGATTTTTCTGGGATCTCATCATCAGACCCGGACTCGGTGAATATGGGACCACCTTGCAATCATGCCCTTTCAAATAAAAAAATAAGTTTGATAATCGGTTCACAATTCGGGAAGATATCGAAGAACATACATACAAAAAAAAACATTCAGTCGAATTGAGAACCTCCTCTTTTTTTTTAAATTGGTTATAATATTTTTTTGATGTGAAACGTCTCGCCAACGCATGAGCCCAGCGACACGGCTCAATTTCTTTCAGTGGCCGTATTTTTTTTTAAACTTGGACGAGTGTAGTGTGAAGTGGAAGGGTCAGGTAGCGTGTCGTGTGTCAGATGTCGCTGGCGCTGCGGTGTTCGTCGTCGTCGAGCGTGGTGCTGGCGGACGAGTTCGGCAAGGGCACGGCGGCGGCGGACGGCGCGGCGCTGCTGGCGGCCGGCCTGCACTCGCTGCTGGCGCGCGGCGCCGCCTGCCCGCACCTCTTCATCTCCACGCACTTCCTCCACATACACCGCTACGTTGTGCACACGCCTATGCTCAAGTTTTTGGTCCGTTACTTTCATGTTCACGATAGTGCTCAGTTATTTTTGACGAGCTCGGTGGTCGAATGGTTAGCGATGGCCACTTTGACTCCGAGGTCGCGGGTTCGATCCCCGCACAAGACAAATATTTGTGTGCATGAACATGTTTGTTTGTCTAGGTATTTTCTATGTATTATATATGTATGTATTTACAAAAAAATAAAAAACATGTATAAGTATTATGACAGTTATTTAACACCGATAGTACAAAGCTTTGCTTAATTTGGGACTAGATGGCGGTGTGTAATTTGTCCAGGAATATTTATTTATTTTTATATTTACGATATTTATGTTTATGATAACTTGTACTTATTGAGAATTTTTGGAGGTTACTGTGGCAAGAAATCAACATGGCTAAATTAAAATTCTCGCAAAATTAATTTTCATCCGAAAAGGCTCAAGTACGGCCGCATATGGAGTAATGCTGTCATCTATGGGCAGGATACCAACTTGCATCTTGTGACACAGACACAATTCAAAGGCGTGGTGTGAGGATTGTTGACGATCCCAAACTGACAGACGGTTTAGAACCTTTAAGTCTGAAAAGAGATTTTGCATCCCTTTGTGTGTTCTACCGATTGTACAATGGGGTGTCTTCAGTGGAGTTGTTTGACATGATATATGTGTACAGTTATATATTTGAGTAAGTATATAGTATGCGCCATTTACCTTTATTTCAGATGTCCTCTACCCAAAGATTGCCTGGAAGAGATCGCTAAGCGATGAGGCCGCCTTTTGTATTTTATTTTTACTGGTTATCGTTAAAACTTTACTATCTTTTTTTTTCTTATACGTCGTCGGGTGGAAGACAAGCATACAGCCCGCATGATGTGAAGCGGTTACCTTAACCATATTATCGCTCGTGCGCCGCTGCAAACGCAGCCTCTCCTTCCTATCTGGTGACCTCACTCACTCGCAGGAACACAACAACCCTCAAGGGAATTATTTGGGTGCGGTATTCTGTGAGGCACATTCCCCTACCGGGTAGCTTACAATTACGCTCCCTACCTCTCATCTCTTATTGCATCTTTTGACGCAATAAAGGGTACAGACGGGGCTGTACCCTTTATTACCACCAACTCTTACTGCGATTCGAATAGAATGCTTATTCATACCCTTATTCATACCAATGGATAAGCTACTCTATTCAAATTCTATTCAGTTATTGAATCGCAATAAGAGTTTGTGGTAAAGGGGCTGTATTGTATATTGACGCTGGCAGCGATTCGAGCACATGTTGGTCGCCGGCGAGCCAGTGTTCCTGTTCCGGCTGGCCGAGGGTCTCGCCGACGCCAGCTTCGCGCACCAGGTGGCCGCCGCCTGCGGCCTGCACCAGGCAGTGGTCTCCAGGGCCGGGGAACTCAACGACTGCGTCATGGTCAATAAATAATACTACCTTACCTACCATACACTATAAGTATTCGTGCATTTTTGAAGTAAAACTTCTTTACGCACACTTGACTTGGGGAGTAAGCTGGTGAATGCGTGACGAGAGCGTTACGGAAACGGCGAACGGTAGTTGACAGGGAGATATTTTGGGGTGTAAGTGGTTCACCAACATCTTTGAACCAAAGCCAACTTCACCTGCACGTGGTGCACCCTGCCGACGGACAAACGAAGCTCTGGCGAAAAGAGAGGTAGGGAGCGTAATTGTAAGCTACCCGACTGGGGAATGTATCTCCACCTCACAGAACACCGCAGTTAAATAACAATTCCATTGAGGGTTGTTGTGTTCCTGCGTGTGAGTGAGGTCACCAGGAAGGAAAGAGATGCTGCGATGGCAGCGGGTGTTGCGGCGCGCGAGCGATATTTTATGTTGCGAGCGTTAATATGGCTACGGTAACTGCTTCACATCAGGCGGGCCGTATGCTTGTCTGCGACCCGACGTAGTATAAAAAAAAAACTGGTGAATGCGTGACGAGAGCGTTACGGAGAGCGTTACGGAAACGGCGAACGGAAGTTGAGGAGATAGATATAAGTTAGTAGAGCTAAAGAAGTTTTACTTCAGTCGTGTGGTCTAAAGCACACTCGTGTTTTTATACTACGTCTGATGTGAAGCGGTTAACCATCGTAGCAACTCCTTCCTTCCAGGTGACCTCACTCACTCGCAGGAACACAACAATGCTCAAGGGAATTGTTATTTGGCTGCGGTATTCTGTGAGATGGAGGTACATCCCCAGTAGGGCAGCTTACAAAATATGCTATGCCCTACCTCTCTTTTCGACAGTGTCGTTTGTCAGCAGGGTGCACCACGGGCAGGTGAGGTTGGTTTTGGTTCAAAGATGTTGATGAACTTACACCCTTTTGTATAATTATGTAATACATAAGTTAGACCAGTATTTTTTTATGTCGAGTGACAAGTTTAATAGCGTTATAACTAAATAGTTTTTGTATTTATTAGCACCAGCCTTTGGTCAGGAAAACATATAACTCGTGTAATTAATGTATGTGATTGTATATGCAAGTGAGTGTGTGTGAATATAAGTAAGCATGGGAAGTACGTGATGTGTGTGATAGGGATGTATGCCAAACGATATTGGACCCAACGATTTGGGTGTTTTTTTTTTTTTTTTATTTATTTGTGGTCGTAGCATAATTTTATCACTTTCAGAACAACTCCTTGCCTCCAGAAAACAAGAAAATAATAGCAAAGCTGAAGTCGTTCACGGAAATAATAAAACACGAGCTTCTCACAGAAGATTTTTAATTCATATACCTACATAAAATTTGTTATAATATAATAATTTAGCACTAACAACAATAAATATTTAATATAAAATACAAAATACATCAAAAAAACTTTACAACTTATCATTTACACACAGCTTGCATTCTCCGGCAAATAAATTGACCAATCGAGAACCAGGTTCTTATTAGCCCTAAGGAAATGATATTTTATAACTATCATTCAGGATGGGGCACTTTAATTGCCGGGGATTGCAACTTAAAATCTATACATGGAATGCGTATATAAAATGCATTTTTTTTTGTCATGTAACATACCATGCTCAGTAGACACTTGGGTTCAACCCACGTGTTATTCCCAAACAAAAGATAATTGTGCAATGTTTCGAAAAATAGAAGATCGTTTACAATCAACGTCTAAAAGCCGGGTCTCCTACGACTCTTTTGTGTTTTCTAACACTAAACATCTAACAAAATATGGCGTCGTCTAACTGTTTAGCAAAACAAACAAACATGTTATCCAAGGCGGACGAAAAACATCCCTGTGTTCGCATGTACAGACTGTATTTTCTAACATTGAGAATAGAAGTTTGTTTTTTCGTTTTTAAAAGTCAAACTTACTAACGAAAACTAATGTTTTTCTAACAAATTCGATCAATTTAATTTTTGGTGCCGGAAACCCGGATTTACCTCATACCTTCGCTAAGTACTATCTTTGACCTTCATGTAAGACCGGACATTCGATTATAAAATGGAAATTATTTAACTTTTTTATAAATTTTATAAACCAAAAAATTTTTATAACCATATCGTAAATAAATAAATTATGAAACATTTTACGCAAATAATTTTACAATGATTTCCCCATACAAATTGAAGTAAGAGACTGATGTCTTCCATGAAGTACGTATGCGCCTGAATGATAATTCATTCAGGTGCATTACTTAAATAGTAATGGTCAACTTTTTGTACATGTAGTCGAACATTTGAGACATTTTCTTTCAATTATTTCACTTACCTATTTAAATTATAGATCACTTTGAGCGTTACAACCATAAAAAGCGTGGACATACGATAAATTCAATAGTACGATTTACAACGAATAATTTAAACCTACGTTCGTTATACACATTCATAAGAAAGCATTGTATTTCACAATTGTGACTAATGAAATTCAGTTGAGTAATAAGTAGAAATTGCAACAAAAATATACCTTCGCCAAAGATATATAGAGAAGCTGACATACATACTTACATACAGACATTACATACTTAGAATGCTTAACCATTTTTTGCCCGTAACTTGTTTGTAAATTGCAGTAGTGTGGGTGTTTTCTGTGTTAGGTAACCTTTGACATTCGTAATTACTAAGTATTTTACTATACGTGTGTGTTTTGTGTTTGAAAAATAGTATTTCATGAAACGCGGCACTTATTGTACGATGCAAGTTGAGTACCTGCCATGGTCGGATCCAAGGAGGGGGTTGAACTCCCGTCCCGGTCTTCAATATTTTTTTATTTTTTGTGACTCATATAAAAAGCAGATCTTGATGCAAAAATAAATTCCATATTTCACAATTACATCAGTAGTATATACATTTGCTAGGCGTATTACAGTCCGTGGCACATTTCTTATAAATCATTAATTTGTAAAAACATCACTTATATATTTATTTCACATTATTAAAAAAGATATATAAATACATTCCAGGTCAATTTGTGCAGATATCTTCAATTAGAACCAACCAATAAAATAATAACAAACCTTTTGATTTCAAAATAACGTCGTATACATGGTGAAATCTTCACTTCAAAATATATAAAACAAACTCATTGATATATTACTCATTAAGTAGGTAAAGCAATTTGCGTTTTAATTTACTTTACGTTACTTACCTAATGAGTAAAATAACAAACAGATTTTCTAAACAAAATTCATTTTACATTTTAGGAATCTGCTCACTTTTACTACGGGATTCGTAGATAAGCTCTTTAAAAATAACTTCTTTGAGTACTAGACATCCTTGTATTCTCATATCTGCGCAAATCGACCTGGAAAGTGAACACCGAGACTCATGCACTCACAGACAAGTCCGCGGACCAGCGATATGTTTACATGGACTTCATTTGCTGCATGAGTTCTTCGAGAGACAGCTCCGAGGCGGCCACCGCGCCGCCCGTGCTCGACTCCGGCGTGCTGTTGTCTACGGGGATGCTATACGCCACCTGAAAGTTGACATACAACTTTATTGATTGATTATTAATTTAAATATGACGTATTGACATTATTGTAATTTTTGCACGCTGTTATATACAGCAGAATATGATGGGACTATGTAACTTTAATATCACCTGTATATTACCCATATTCTTCGCAAATAAACTTTTTGATTTGATTTGATTTGATTGGCCTGAATACATCTTTACAATTGCTTCCATAGGGAGGCAATTCAAAAAACGAATTATAAGAAAATCGGGGGATACAATTTGGTATTGCAGCTACAAATCTATCATCTCTATCCAAAATTCAATCACACCACTGAATAGATGAAGAATCAAAAAAATTATTACGCTAAGTAAGGACTGTGGAACATCGCGTACGGAAGAGTGGATAGCGCTGCCATTTTGATATAATTTTAGTGCATATAACGTATTCACGTACAACACATGGCCATGTTCATGACACAGCATTATTTTTTTTGCGAAAGTTCCGCCCGTAATGTTCTGCTAACAAAATACTGTGTATATGTATAGTATAATAGTAAAATAACTATTAGTTTTAACGTAGAACCAAATCTGAATAAACAAAAAAAATACTGTTCAAAGGGGAACGCACATCTATCTGAGCCGAACGCGCCGAACGAATTGAATGAAATGAATTTTAAAATTACTTTTATGGAATTTTACGAAACCTCGCAAACCTACCTACCCTTCCCGGATTCGAACGATTCGGCTCGCATAGGTGTCGTCAAAAGATTTCATACAAAGAATTATAAAATTCGTTTCTGGCGGTTGGTTCGACACATTCGGCTCGGGTAGATGTACGTTCACATTTATACTAAATAATATTAATTATAATATAAGAATCCTATAAAATATTATTGCTGTCAACAACAAACATTTGACACACTATGGTCACGGGCAAATTTTATCAAATGCGGATAGATTTGTTCGGAGTGTAAAAGTAACAGTTCTACCAGCTGAACATCTAGCTTATTACTAAATTAAATTGTAATGTCTTACTTATGTCCGTAGATCCAGCGGGACCCTTTGCTTGATCAAATTAAGATCTAGTTGGTCGAATTAGTATCGATTAGTACCTAACGATTTGTATATGTTTAAATTTCTACCTCGGTAGGTTCATCGGTAAAATAAAAATATTTTTTTTTACAGTCAGCGGGGCCCTTTTCCGATTGAAGGCCAGTTGATTATTTATATTTATTTTTTAATATTCCATTATTTCTACCTCCAGATTAGTATACTATTATATTGCTGTCTTATCAGAATACCCTAAATAACATCGAATTAATTCCTTTACTTCCAGCGGGGCCCTTCTCGAATTATAAGTCAATAGATTAATGAAATACATTTCCAAGGAGCCTTTTATTTCTACCTTTAAAATAATTATTTTTTATAATTATGGGCTTAACAGTTTTCTACATATTTACGAAAATTGTTTGAACTAAAAATAATTGTAAATTTTTCGAAAACTATACTGCTCTTAATTATCACTACATAGTATAAAACAAAGTCGCTTTCTCTGTCCCTATGTCCCCATGTATGCTTAAATCTTTGAAACTACGCAACGGATTATGATGCGGTTTTTTTTAATAGATAGAGTGATTCAACTGGAAAGTTTATATGTATAATATATGCATAACATAGTAGAAAAACACTGATAATTTAGAGGTTTCTAATGTGATGTCGTAAATAAACACATTTTTTTGCTCTTTCATTGCAAACGCTGGCTGAACCCAACGAGATAGATCAAAATAATGTAGTACAGTATTGTTCACCTTAAAATGGTCTACAAAAAAGTTCGCGATGGTATATGTCTATCTCTTAGTGGTAACACACAATAACCGTTATTTTATCCTTTGCTTTTTACAAGAAATAATGCCTTATTTACGAAGCGATTTTAAGCAATACAGCATTAATCCTTATCCAATTAAGTACCTTAAATACATTGCGCATTTAATATAGATCAATATGGCCCTTCACAGCATGTAATTTAAATGAATAGTTTAGAAGATATTACACATTTAAAATGCAGGGACATAACGGCTGTGGCGGTACCGGCCGCGGAGCCGGCGGCGTGTGCCTATAACTGGGGAAGGACTGGATAGGACAAAGCGCAAAGACCTTCTGTAGTACATTTAGTATCAGCATTGCACCCGTGCGAAGCCGGGGCGGGTCGCTAGTAAAAATATATTATTTGAAAGGTAGAAATAAAAGGCTCCTTGGAAATATATTTCATTGATCTATACACTTCAAATCGGGAAGGGCCCCGCTGGAAGTAAAGGAATTAATTGACTTTTTTTTTAGGGAATTCTGATAAGACTGCAATATAATAGTAAACTAATCTGGAGGTAGAAATAATAGGCTATTAAAAAATAAATATAAATAATTAATTGGCCTTTAATCTGAAAAGGGCCCCGCTGACTGTAATTTTTTTTTTTTAATAATGAACCTATCGAGGTAGAAATTTAACCATATACAAATCGGTAGGTACTAATCGACGCTAATTCGACCAACTAGGTCTTAACTTGATCAGGCGAAGGGTCCCGCTGAGTCTACGGACATTTACAAATTGACACGAAATAACTGATATTTTCTCAGTAATAATCACCTGAACACCGTCGACGAGCTTCAGGTTCGAGGTGTCGTCGTCTACGGGCGAGTTCTCGTCCACCAGACTGATTCCTGCAATTCATAAGTTTACACATCTGCTGATAAAGACCAAAAACTATACTGGAATTATTGCTTTTCTAATATATCTGCTAAGTAACTGAAGCTAAACAGCATTGCCGTACAAATTATGAGATCAAACGCTATTAAGAACCTAAAATTTGCACTACTTATCACAATTAGGAACCCAAAATTGCAGATCAGAACACGATTGGAAACCTTTTTGACGTTATAACGTGTATAAGACGTTATAACGTCAAAAAGGTTTCCAATCGTGTTCTGATCTGCAATCAATGAACACCGGCTGCAGGCACGAAAAAGCATGACTCATTGTCACGTTCCGCCCGAGCCGAGCGTGCAAGCGAGAGCGCGGAACAAGCGTTCGGCTTGTGACGCATCTATCTCTCTTCCACTCCATCGGCAGATGTTTTCTTATGACGTTATCACGTAAAATTTACGTACGTAAACCGACTTTACAGACAACCATATTTTTTTTCGGGTGGACCCACCACCCATTCCCACCACTGTGTCTACTATGTAGCCAGAAAAACAGCGACGTCAATGTTGGGAACTTAAAATAAATAATAATAAATAAATATTTCTGGACAATTTACAAAGCGCCATCTAGTCCCAAATTAAGCGCAAAGCTTGTGTGGGTACTAGATTTTTTTTGTAAATACATACTTATTATAATACATAGAAAACACCCAGACCAAGACAAACAGACATGTTCATGTACACAAATGTTTGTCTTGTGCGGAAATCGAACCCGCGACCTCGGAGTCAAAGTGGGCATTGCTAACCATTCGACCACCGAGCTCGTCGATATATAATATCGTCGTCGAAATATAATATAACAGCGTTGTAGTATAGTGTCGACGTACCCCATTCGTTGTCTGTGTGTACGGGTGCCGTGTCCTCCTTAACTTCCGTGGCGAGCTCCACCACCGGCCGGGCGCGAACCTCCACCTGCCGCGAGCGACAGTAGTTGTCGTCGCATTGGGGGTTGGGCTGGAAATAAGTACGTAGATATAATATACTCGTAAGTACGTATAAAGACGCCATAGTTTTTGAAGTAAAACTTCTTTATCCACGCATGACTTGGAGTTAGCTGGTGAATGCGTGACGAGAGCGTTGCGGAAAGTGTAATCAGGCGAGGCGAACGCAAGTTGAGAGAGAGATATAAGTTAGTGAAGATAGAAAGAGAGAGAGAGTTATGTTTCGTATATTGCTGCAGGTGCAAGAGAGATAGGTGCGAGCACATATTTTCTTTCTCTCTTTCTCTCATAGCCAGTTACGTTTCTAATATATATTATACATATACATGGGGCTAAAGAAGTTTTACTTCTGTCGTGTGGTCCTATGTGGTCCAAAAGCATACTCGTTTTTTTTATATACTACGCCGTGTGGCAGACAAGCATACAGCCCGCCTGATGTGATGTGGTTAATGTAGTCATATTAATGCTCGAAACATTAAATATCGCTCACCCGCTGCCAATGCAGCAACTCCCTCCTTTCTGGAGACCTCACTGACTCGCAGGAACACAACAACCCTCAAGGGAATTGTTATTTGGCAGCGGTATTCTGTGAGGTACTTCCCCAGTCGGGCAGCTTACAAATACTCTTTTACCAGAGCCTCTTTAGCTAGCCGGCAGGGTGCACCACGTGCAGGCAAGGTTGGCTTTGGCTTTAAAGATCGTGGTGAGCTAACAACCCGCAACCTCTCCTCGAGCCTCGTTTCTCAGTCAGCAGGGTGCAGCACGTGCAGGTGAGGTTGGATTAAACAGGACTCAAAACAAACAAAATTACCTTCAAACTCATCGATGGGAAGAAATCAGTTAAAGCACTGTATCCTAAATAGTGCGTGACCGTGCCGAACTGTAACAGGTACTTGAGCGTGTTTTGAACTGAAAAAGTACATTAACTAATTAATTTAACAAAAATACTTGGAGCGAGCTTCCACAATTTAGTTCGCTCGAAAGCTCACTTAAATTTGTTATTTTTAATAAACATTCGGTGGTACAGTCACGTGACATAAGTGCAGTACCCCCTACCTTATGTCACGTGATTGTACCATCGAATGTTTATTAAAACCTACCTTATTTATTGAATTAAATCTGTTTTTTAATTTATTTATGTATGTAACCCTTATTATTCATTCCCTTGTGAAATCTGACGAAATTTTTGTATCATAATAAATTCACGTTATTTAAAATTAAAAGTAAGGTGAGTAACTTTTAATTTTAAATAACGTGACGTGTTGACTATATATACATACTATATGTATGGAATGTCGTCGTCGTCAGTCATTCGACTGGGTTTAAAGCTTACTCCGATATGATGTTAAACTATGGATTGGCAAAGAACAGTTATCAAGACTAAAGGCCACTGACTTGGCTTAACATTACAACGGTCATCTAAAGATAACAGCCGAGAATGACGCCTTAACGTGCCCTTCGAATCACAGAAGAGCTCCAGATAAACAAAATAATCTCATCCATATACAGCTTATAAATTACGTCACACGAATTTCATGATTTGTGAACCCCCCCCCCCCCCCCCCCCCCCCCCCGTCGTTGGCACGCCTGGTCACATTTGTGACACTCCCCCCCTCCCTAGTATGACGTCACAAATTTTGAAATTTACATCTAGAGTTGCAAATGTTTTTGAGTTTTTCGTCAATAGTTCAAAGTTCGTGTTAACACTTAGATTATAATTGATTTTGAAATGGTCACATCACAAAATTTAAGACCCCTCCCACCCCCTTGTCACACAATGTCACACTTCATCGGCCCCCTCCCTCCCCCTTAACGTGTGACGTAATTTATGGATGGCCCCGAGTCGACGTTGCTAAAGTTGACGTTAAGACTTTGTTCGATTAAGTAAGATCATTTGCTATTTATATTCAGTTCCTCTTTCACGGTATTTATTCCAAAGTGCTCATGTAATGTGGTATTACTCTGTAACAGGATATGTTGTTTACCTAGGAATCCCGCAACAATGCCCATAGTAGTGGGCAGACTCGCTGCACACACCCCCTCACGCTTCAGTGTTTTTTCATCAATCTTCGAGGCTACTACTAATGGTGGGGCACACTGAAAAGTACATTTAAAAATAATATGAAACCTGGCGAGACTTAATGCCGTATGAGCTGAATATGGCCTTCTAATAGATATCTCTCGCGCCTTCTCTGGGTAATAGCTGAAAATCAGTGTGTTGTTTATGCAACATTCCCACTGAGCTATGGCACTTTTGTATTGCTGCAACACACACCTACAATCAACAATGTGTATTCTGTATATGTCTATAGTATAAGCTATTATATGTGTAAATATTGTAATACGAATAAACTATCTATCTATATAATTAATACTCTTGATTGGAATGGTTAATATTCATGATTGGAATGGTTAATACTCATCATTGGAACTCATGATTGCGGAACGATGGAGAGTACTGTATATTGCGATAAATTGACAAATAAGTACACATGTATATAAAACTAAGTTACTGAGTTAAGATTTTATCGATTAGCTCTTCAGCAAGATCAGCAAGGTTAGGTGTGGTAGTGGACAGGCCACGTAGCTCACAGCAACTGATATGATCTGATAAATTTTGATCATAAATGCTAGAAATTAATAATCGATCAATGAATCCATACACATACTTATACAAACTACCGTTATTATAAATGTACTAACTATATAATTCAAATACCCATCCACTTAATAAGATATTTTTAGTATCAAATGGGCATGTTTTCAATGTTAATGGTTTATATAAAAGATGAAAATTCATACTTACAGCAAAGCAAGCAGTCTCGCCAGGCACAATGAACTGTATATGTCCTGACACAGCGTTCTCACTCACTCCCGATTCAAACCATTTTTGGTTGAGCTCATTGCAAGCTGTGTTGATCGCCATGCGAGCCTCGAAGTTGTCCACGCAGCTCAGGACTAGGTCCACTGCACCACCAGTCATACTTCCTGTCCTACACCATAACTCATAAATAAGACTTTTTTATTTCTTATTAACTACCTAAACATTTTAGCATCCAAATTAGTTTGAATGAATAAAGCTATTTTTCGTCATAATATGTATATTAGCATTATGCTAACTGTTAAACTGGTCCTCTGATTTTGATTCAATTTAGAAGGTATACAACAAACATTTACACAATTTTATTGCTAAAATAAATATTTCAAGTTTATTCTCAGACGGATGTAATTAGTTCATAACGTTATAATAAAGCACTTGTATATTGTGTTTTGTATTAGATGTAATTAGATTTAGATTAAACATTGTGGACAGGACAAGTACAAACAATTTAAACTCCTTGGGTATTACAATTGGTTCAGTGTTTTGAATCAATCTGCTAGTTTTCTTAATGAATAATTTATTTACAAGTCTTTCCAGAATACGCTTATAATTCCATAGACACGCATGAATATGACATGTCAAATTACTGGTAGTTAAGAGAAATGTGGTACAAACACAAAAAAACAACTGTCTCCTGAGAGCACAGCCCCTATACAAAGAAAACACAAAAAATACACATGTATAATAAATAGAGATAAGCAACAGAAATTGGATGTTTGCACTTCCAAAAGTTGACTGGTATGAACAGTGGCTTACTTCGGTGCCCACAGAAATAAAAAACCGGACAAGTGCGAGTCGGACTCGCCCACCGAGGGTTCCGTAGGTACGTAGTATCATTATTAAAGGAGACATTTTTTTTTTGTATGGAGCTTGGGCCCCTACCCAATATTAATGTATACGAATGAAACTTACGTCATTTTGTTCCTTAAACTTCATAGATTACAGTGGTATTCTTATCTTTAAGTTATTTAACCGGATTTACGTGAAATACGAAATTAAAATATTTGAGGTTATGTACCTAATCTAAATAAAAAATGACGAACTAAGTCTGTACTTGGGGTTCAAGTACTATTATTTTTATCTTCATTTTCAGTGCCAAAGCCAACGTAACTTGTGCGTGGTGCCTTACAGATAATCAAACGAGGCTTTGGCGAAGTAGACAGGTCATATCGAGCCATTCGAGAATCGAGCCCGACTGGGGAAAAACCTTCCTATAATACCGCCCGCAGCCAAATAACAATACACTTGAGAATGGCTTGTTCCTGCACGTGAGGAAGATGCTGCATTAGCAGTGACAGTGCCAGCGCGCGGGCGATACTGCTTATATTGCACACTATGGGCTACGGTAATCGCTTTTCATCAAACGGGCCGTATACTTGCTTAGCACCCGACATAGTAAAAATATATAGGTGTAAACATGCTTCATTAGCAGCGGCAGTGCCAGCACGCGGGCGATACTGCATAAATTGCATGGTATGCTATGGGCTACGGTAAACGCTTTTCATCAAACGGGCCGTATACTTGCTTAGCACTCAACATAGTGTACATATTCTTTGTTTGTGCGTTAGAATTATTAGCAAAATAAGAGGGGTAGATAAATACAGCTAAGACCTGATCAAGCCCGTTGATGTTTTTACCATTCTTATGCTACACATAGTAGGAACTATAGTTAAACTGCAGTGTCAAGCTTGATGAGGTCTTAGTGTACTATGCTGGAGATTAGGGCCAGGAAAAATACATGATTTATCATTTATATAAACATTTAATCCTCATCATTAACATCATTAAAATCATCTCTTATTAATAAAACATCATCTAAAAAAGATGCAGGTGGTTCAACACTATCCTGATGCCGTGCCCAACTCAAAAACCACACTGTACACATCACATGTGCACAGCACCCAACAGTACGTCTGCCTACTAAACAGTTGCAGCAGTATTCATCTAGAACCGCAAGAGTATTGGCAACAGGTGGATCTGTATTAATTTTTACATAAGTATTTTTTCTACTTGTATGCCGTGATTGTATCCTACCCCGAACGAGTTAGTAATTTGGCTCAAGTTCAATAGGGTCTCCATATACTTTAATTTTGTATTCGCCACTGGAGGCGCTGGCATGGGAGGTGATGGGGGGATGTTAATTATATTGTCAACAACTAATGGAGGCTCTTCCACATCTCTTCTATAATCTTGTTGTTCTTGTCTTTGTACCGTTCGGATAGCTTTCAACCAGCAAGCCATGCACACTCGTTCCAAATGTTGAACCTAGAATATACAAAAGAAATAAATTGTAATAAATAATAATGAAGTTTTCATGCAGGATTACAAATATTAGAAACTAGTGATGCTCCTCGGCTTCCACCACCACATCATCCCATATTCATTCCACTGCCAGGATACGGGTTACCCTTTCAATCGAAGCGGTATAAGAGCATACCCCACCACACTGCTCAACTTCAGGTTGGCGGAGGCCAGTGTTTTCAAGCCACCCAAAGGCCACTGACTTGGCTTGACGACTGTCATCTAATGAAAACAGCCTGAACAGACGGCTTAACGTGCCCTCCAAAGCACGGAGAAACTCGAGACAAACAAACCCATCCAAAGACAGGCTACGGTTGACGTTGCTTTACTAGTCTTTGATTAGAGTGACACGCATAGCGATGACATCAAGCTCCTCTAAAATATAGCCTTAAGTCACTGAGTGATAACGTAGCTTTTACTGATGAAAGAATTTTTTAAATCAAATTAATAGTTTCAAAGATTACCTCCTATATCCAAACTCAAACATTATAATATTAGGTTAAAAGGTTTTTGTTATAAAAACAATCATTTAGTTATCTTTTGTCACATACATGGTCCAAATATAACTTATATTTTATTACCTGATGTGCCTGGTGTCAAGGTATCCACACCAAAATAATACTCCTTTCTGCAGTCATTTGGCACAGCATGTGTTTGACGAGCTCTTAATATTGAACAGCCACAAGGAATGCAAATATTTGTTATATCCAAATCTTCTAATTGAACGACCAGTTTGCTCACACTCTTGCAATATCAAATGACAATTTCCACAAATTGAATCTTGTGGAATCAACTGAAAAATAAAAAGTGAACATGTTAAGGTGCTATTACGACATTAATCGTGCATTCCTTTAGTTAGGTACCTACATAATTATTACATACATTGCGATATCTTATGCCAAAAAGGAGACACTCACCTCACGAGCTATCCATGAACTTGTAAGTTGACGAATATTCGCAGATATTTCAGACAACAATTGTTTTCGTATATTGCGTTGCAATCTTACAGCACAATTAACGCATCGGTTATGTGCATTCGCAGCAATCATTGCAGATGCCATATTTTGAGAATATTCAAAACTAAGTTCACTCTGCACGAAATGTCCAGTAAAATATAACTTGACGATTACTCGATGTTGAAGTAATCTGAATGTGGAAAGAATACCAAAATCGTATCTCAACGCTACAGAAAAACCAAAAAACACTTTTACGGAAGAAGACACAGTTACAAACGCAACGGATTTATGTAGTGTACGTATCGTAAGGTACGATGTCTACGATGCCATGACATCGGTATCAGTGTTACCAGAAGTGATTTTCATAATCGATTATCATTTATCGATTTATATTTCAAAATCTAGTGCATTGATATTTATGATGTAATTATGTTCTACCACATATAAACATATTAATCACTTTTACATGTAGATAAATCATATAGCAAATGTACACCTTAGCTTTTATTTATTATTAAAACCCTACCGTGAAATATTTCATGGATAGTCTCGAGCCCATTTTGACATTACACGACGGCGTGTAAGTTAGTCACGGTTTGTCTCAGTGAATGTTCAATTAAAATTATAATGTTAATCAACGAAAACATCTGGACCTGTGCCGAAAACTTAGCTGATTGATGTCAATTTGACATTGACGAGCTCTTGTCATTAAGAATGTTGAGAATATTCACATCCGCATTCTCAATTGGGGAGCTTCCACATCGATTTGGATATCTGCATCCATATCCGCAATAATTAATGTCATTCAAGCCAAGTACATTCAAGTTTAAGTTTGGATAAGTTGGACAAAGATGAGCCAAGTCGGTCTATTTTTATGCACGTGCCTTGGAGAGAACGTGTCGAGTCAACTAGTAATCTAGTTATAGTAGTAAACTGGTAATCGTAGTATTAAAAAATATATATTATTATTAGATATATTGTACTAGTAAAGTTTCTTTAAAAAAAATCTTCAAATCCGCATCTGCATCTGCGGATGTGAGCCTTCAAAAATCTTCATCCACAACATCCCTAATCTCAATCTGACGTGGTCTGTTAAAACGCGCGTCAATGTCATATTCGCTTTAAACTATCCGGATCTTAAACTTCCCGCGTTCTACTGCAATCATCATATCTATATGATTTTATTTCACATTCGGAACAACCCATAATAAGGATAGGTAAGTCTTTCTCCCATGATGGGATTATCCAAGCCAAGTAACACTTTCTGGCTATGGGATTTACTGTCAAATGGTTTGGATGTCAATTTGACATTTTGAGTAGGTAATTCATTTTGAACATTATGCCGTTAAATAATAATCACAACTTATCCCAGGATGGAACGAACACGACTATCTCACTTGGTGGTAGCCACGTTCGTTGGTTGATGCTGTACATAATTATTACTTCGATTTTCTTTTTTTGTCTTTTAAACCAACTTCATAATCGAATATCGATTTTTAACATTATTCGATTAATGTCATTCGGTCCTAATCTGCATTGCGCGACATTAGTGAATGGCAACACTCTTCCAAGTTGCACCAAAGAATCTGCGTTCCATTTCACGGCCGGTGGTAAAGGTTTAATGTTTGCAGAATATATCAAAAGATTTTAATTGTAATCTCTGGTTAATTCTCTAACAAGTAACTTCAAAAAAGATCTTCTAAATTCCTTGCAACTGAGAAGGTGTAGCATATGTGGTTTCATTTCAAAATAATAACAATATTCTAACCTCGACGTTACACATCCTATTTACAAAAATGGAACGCGTAAGAATGGTCGGCTAAATCGGAAAACGAGATAAACCAAATCATTACTTTTTTAATAATTGAATAGAAATCGGTTAGACTTTATGTTTGTTAATCGTCTGTCTTCATAATAAAACGAATACTTTTTTTTGTATATAATGCGATATATATACGCTCGAATTTTGTGGGCCCAAAAAAAATTGTCTCCTTTGATATTTTTCATTATAAATAAGAAATAATGCGTCGAAAAAAATAAATAAAATATATTTTGCAATGTGTACATCAAGCCCTTTCATATGATACCCCATTTGAACTAGTAGTTTCAATTTGAAATTTCGACACCCTATAAAAAATATAGACCCCCTATTTTTTTAGATCTATTTACAAATGTATAGTTTTGAGATTTATTCCTGTACTTGTAGTCTATAACGATGTTACTTGCCAAATTTCATAGTTCTAGGTCAACGGGAAGTACCCTATAGGTTTTGATTCCTTTGAGTGTGTCGAAATATGCGTTTTTTGCTGAATAAACGGCCGTAACTTTTTTCTACGTAAACTTAGCAGTTTGATTTTTTTTTAACTTCATGGGACCGTAGACCAGTGTATACAGTTCAAATTTCAGCTTGATACCTCCACGCATTCTCGACATAGAAATGTTTGACAGACAGACAGACAGACAGACAGACAGACAGACAGACAGACAGACAGACAGACAGACAGACAGACAGACAGACAGACAGACAGACAGACGGACAACAAAGTGATCTTATAAGGGTTCCGTTTTTCCTTTTGAGGTTCGGAACCCTAAAAAGGACTAGAAATAACAAGTGGGCGTTACCCGCGTAGGTCAATATACTCCAATTTGGCATATCTCGATCGTCGCATATCTCAGTCGTCATTTGTCACAGCCGCGGAAACAATCATAGAAAAAAAATATAAAAATGCCTTCTTGTGCCATATTATCGTGTAAGAATAATAGTAGCAAAAATAATGTGTCTAATAGTGGCATTTCATACCATCGGTAAGTAATATTTCTCATTATTTTCATTATTTAATAGAATTTAAGCATATTCAATAAAATGCACAAACGCGAACAAACTAAAGTAACCTTTATGCGTTTAATTTTAAGGTCAAATTTCTAACGCACTCCACGTCTCTTGTTTAGAACATTCTAGCGTTAATCGATTAGTGATGTGACTCATGTATCGTCAGTATTTATTTACTTGATTATTTACTCCCATCACGATATTGAAACAGTATAATTTTTGAATTATGAAAAAATATTATATCATAATTATGAACATAATATAATAAATTGTAAGAAATGTTATAAATTATAAATAAATATAGGCAGGCATAAGAAACCAGCTGTAGCGCGAGGCTTCGCTCGCGTAGCACTTCGTTGTCACATATAAAGTATCCTATATATTAATCCAGACTATCTATATTTGTGCAAAATTCTAGTTCTAAACATCCTCACAAACTGTCGCATTTATAATTATTAGTGTGAAGTATGATTTCACCTATCATCATCATATATCATCATAATTAATAAGTTTTTTCAAAAAAATATTTTTTGGGACAAGCTTCTACGGCAGCTTTTACGTTTATCATGCATTGTCATCCAAACAAACGTGTACTACAAAATTTCAGCTCAATCGGTTGAAAATCTGTCTCAAAATTAAGTTGCACCACCCGAATGCATTCCACCCGAACAAACATTGTTACGTACTGACATACATACATTGTAAGTTGAAGAAAATATTGTAAAAATATTCAATTTTATGGTACCAAAAATTATAATAGGTAGATATTCATTAATCCGGTAGCAGTACTCGGTGATACTTGGTGTTCCTCATTACTACATCACTTCGAAAAGTAGTGATATCGACATTCGTGCAGTACGGTCATTCAAATATCAGCCTTTAGTCAAGGACAGAAGTCATAATATTAAAATCAATATTAGTAGCACCACCTTGCGTCGATTAGCTATACTGTTTAGAATCTGACAGAATAAGAAGTACAGCTATTGCTCACTAGATGCTTATTCGGGATTTAATTGTTTATGAACCATGTCATAACTGCATAAGGTTGAATTTAAACTAACATATTTTTGTATATGTCATTTTTTACAGTATTTTTAGACCAATCATAGCACAAACATGCATGTAGTAACACGTTAACATTTTGCTTTACATGTGTGAGTTTGGCGACAAAGGTTTTCTTACTAATAGGTCGTCATACGATTTCTACCTGTTTTTTTATTTCTGTGTCGGTGCCCATGTCAAATTCGTCAGATGGTGCCCATCCCATAACTTTTTTCATCCTTTATGTTGTAAAAATGCTACATAGTAAAACCACAGATTACATAATAGTTACTACGCAACAGATACTTCACTCAGTAGAAAATTTCCAATACCTACTGCTATAATAGCCTACTCCGTCGCGTCAGCAACCGCTGCATGCTAAAATGTGCATAAATGCTCAAGCGTACAGTTGTGATTGCTTCGCACCGCGCGATCCCACAGCAATCGCAGGGCTTGAATTTGGTCCGCAAACGGCCCGAGACCGCTCGGCCGGACGGTAGGTAACTCTAGCACGTACATGGAGTGACGGAGGCCTGGTAAAACTTTGTACTGATTGTTAGGTTAATCTTATGTTTGTACCCTCTTTAACTCTAAAACAGGGGCCCGTGGCATTTTGCACAACCTAATACTATTAGCTTTAATTACTCCTTTTTTTTTTACTTGTTTAAATTAGTAAATAAATACCCACCTGATAGTGTCGCAGAACTTCTGGAAGTTGTCAACGGTGGTGATGTTGTAATTATAAGCGTCAATAGTGACGTCTGGGTTGATGTTTTGAAGTGTGGCAGCTGCAGCGTCCACCTTGCTGAGACCGGCCTGGTGCGGCTGGAAGAACAGCCGGTTCATATTCGCTAACTCCACTTTGTCATAGTCGAACAGGATCAACTGCAAATATGTATTAATAAAAATAAAATGTATGAAAAAATACTGGAGTACCCGTTCAGTTGCAAGGAAGTCCGAAGTTCGCAGCAATGGAATGAATAAGGGTTGACGATAAATAGAAATCATATAGAGTTTTTCTGGGAATAAAGCCCACCAGTCACCATGCTGGACTGACAGGTTGCTGTGACTGTTGACCGAGCGATTTTTTGCTATTCAAGGAGAACTTCTTACTTACTTACTTTTACTTAGAGCCCCTTCTCTGACATGTTGACATGACAATGACTTCTTGACATGACACTCAAATTTAATTGATTATGTAAAATTATTGCATGTCATTGTTGTTTTGTCAGTGTTGTAAAATTATGTCAAAATATTTTATAATGTCAATCAGCATTTCTTTGTACATAGGCCTCCTCCATAGGCCTCTTCAGGTTTTTCTATGTTGGGTGGCACTTCGCAGGCTTCTACTCTAAATGATGTTGGGACTTTGACTTTTTCTATAATGTGTGGTCAAATTACTTATAAGACAACACATAAGAACTGTATACTTAATAGATTTCTCATCTTATACCAGAAAGGTTATATCTATGCATGTTTACTTACTTTACCAATACCGCACCGAGTGAGCATCTCAGCAGTGACACTGCCAACCCCTCCGACACCCACCACTGCTACAGACATCTCTCGGATCTTCTCATAGTTATCCACAATGCCCATTCGTTTCAGTGCCATCAGTCGGCTGTTATAAATATAAAACATAACATTTTAATAATCTAATAACATTTTTCAAGTTAAGAATGTGGCTCACGATCAACTTTAATGCCTGCCACCGGAGGCAACAGGATGTAACAGGCACGTAGAGTGTAACAGGATTAGGCAAGTTATTCTATATCTGCCTTATTTAGACGATATCATTCAAATGTAGTGTCTTACTTTTGTAATATAAAAATACTCTATTTCAAATTGAATAAAGTCGCTTATTCATTGGTATGAATAAGCATTCTATTCTGTTATTGAATCGCAATAAGAGATGATGGTAAGAGGGCAGCTCGTAGATTATCTTCACCTTACAAAAAACCACAACCAAATTACAACTGCTTAGTGGAGGTAGTATAAAAATAAGTTGAAAATAAGTAATCATATCGTAAAATATGTGAAAAGCGGTTAATTACATTGTTTGGATAGAATTCAGATACTTTTTGTTGCAATTTGTGGTAGTATTTTTTCGAGAGTTTAATTGAAACCAATAAATTAAAAGTAGAAACATTTTGTGGCTGTAAATACTGCCCGTAATTATGCGAAATTTACTCAAGTAGGTACAATTATTAACAATATCAATAATTATAGTCGCCTGTGACTAACTTGTAAAGGTAACATATTGTATCATGTTTCCACCTCATAAGCACGTGTATTTCAAAAAAGATCTTAAAGGAATGTAATTTATATCGCTCTCGTGAGTTTCAATTCATGTTGGCAGTATATTCAGCGCGAAATAAGGAAATAAAAGCCAAAACCTGTAAGGGTTAGAGTCGACAACTTCCGACGACATAACATCGATTTTATTCCTCGCTGGACCAACATTTCCTTGTGCAGCTGCTAATTTAGCTTCTAATTCCTGCACCTTTTTCTGCAGGTCTTCGATCGAAGCCATTTTATGTACTTCCCACAAAAATTACAACACTTTCTAGATTTTCACTCCAACAGCGAATTTTGGAAGTGGATCGGCTGAATCGAAAAATGAAACTGTCAACGTGTCAATGTCAAGTTGACATCTCGCTAGCCAGTGCCATTGGTTGCCATAATTCTTTGACAAGTTCGTGTCATTATTTAATTGGCGACGACTCTTCAAGCAAAGATTATTTCCGCGATTATCAAGTTATTTTGTTTATGTATGTAATTTAATCGTCCCGGCTACTTTGCGCGACATTTTAAACAACTCGACAGTGCAACCTAAACACTTTTAATTAAAGATTCCACTTATATGCACCCTTATGATCATTTGCACCGTAATATACTATCTTTATTAAGAATTAATATCATTAAATTATGAAAATCTATCTAAAAGCCCCTAACAACTTCTCGACAAATAGAGGGTTGCCATGTTATTTATTATGTTCCTAGACAACGCAAAAACACATTGGAGACTGTGGTCCTGTACTGTGCGGTTCCATAGTAGGTTTCTCCCACGTACTGTCAAGCTATGGAATGAACTGCCTGTCGAGGTTTTCTCAAAAGACTACAGCGTGGGGTTCTCCAAGAAGGGCGTGAAGAGGTTTTTACGAGGTCGGCAACGCGCGTGTGATGCACCTGGTGTTACTGACGTTCTTATGTTACGGTAACTGCTCCATCTGCGGCTCCATCAGACAGCCGTTATTATTTAGTTTTAAAATTAATGCATTCGATCAAAATCCATGAAAATAGTTACGTTACACAAGTACCTATTTATCAACATCAACCCATACTTTTTTTTAGAAGAATTTAGAGAGTATATAAAGGCTGGCAACGGATCGGCGACCCCTTGGTGTCGCTGGTCTCCATGGGCGGTGGTGATTGCTTTCCACCAGGTGACCCACATGCTCGTTTGCCCCCTCTCACATAAAAAAAAAAAAAAAAAAAAAGTATATTTACTTTCGGAGGCCAGTGACTAGCTTGGCTTAATGACCGTTATCTAATAATAACCGCCAGAACCGTCATCTTAATGTGCCTTCCGAAGCACGGCGAAGCTCGAGCTATACAAATCCATCCATGACGCCATCGAACTCCTCCATGCCGGTTGCATACACACACATGACGACGGTTGCTTAAAATTATCTAAATTATCTTCTGTCTTGAAGCACAGCTGTCCTCATAAAGTTAATATTAACTTTATGGCTGATCCCGAAGTACGAGCATAAAATTTGTGCGATGTACATGACGGCATTCGACAGGCCGTGGTGTATACGAAAACCGTGTTCCAGCACGGTTTTCGTACATTATACACCTCGCTGCACATCTCTTGTACAGTTCTTGTGCATCAGATCTGTGGCTTCGCTTTAGAGGAACCGCATTCTAAACGGGCTCTTGTAATCTGGATGACACGGTGAACTGATTTCTAATGAGATTACTTTCCAATTTATATTACAAACTAATTGAACACGCAAGTTAAACAACGTCGATCGTAGCCTGTATATGGATGGGTTTATTGTATTTATCTCAATCTCCTACGTTATTCTGTTACGTTACCGGTACGTTAAGCCGCCTAAGTATCCCGCCTGTTGTCATTAGATGACAGTCGTTAAGCCAAGTCAGTAGCGTTTAAGCGGCTTGAAAACTACACATTTACTATCAGCCAGGTCGTATGCTTGTTTGAAACCTTAGTTGTATAACAAAACCCGCAGTTGAGCAGTGCCGTGGAGTAAGCTCTAAACCCCTTCGGTTGAAGGAGACCCGTATGCCAGCAGTGGGTTGACAAAAGATAAAGATAAAGATTGAAGAAGTGCTATTATGACATTAAAGATTATCTAGATGACAAAAATTTTTATAATAACTAAATTTTGAATAATTTATGACATGAATATTATATTAGCTTGACATGCATTACTGTAAATATTGTAGATTAATTTGTAACGTAAAACTATTACATTATTAATATTTGTATGTTCTTTTTAGAGCAAGAAGTGGTTTGTTCAATTCAAATTGTAAAACCTATTGTATGTACCTGCTTCTACAAATAAATGATTTGATTTGATTTGATTTGATAGATACATTTATTTGCTCAGAACATGTACATACATCATACAAGTACTTACATAAATTGCAAGTTTGCATGTTTGGTGGAATAAATTTATTAATGTTTTGCTGTATCGTAGAACAGCATGCAAAT
Source organism: Hypsopygia costalis (assembly GCA_937001555.2). Lineage (NCBI taxonomy): Eukaryota > Metazoa > Arthropoda > Insecta > Lepidoptera > Pyralidae > Hypsopygia > Hypsopygia costalis. The sequence goes on from OW443325.2 coordinate 2,049,973, forward strand.
ATTACATTATATTATAGATTATTACAGCTTACAGATTGACAACGACGTATCTAAAGTAAAGTCTACACACGTTGGCCGAGCGTTGCCGAGTGATGGCAAGCGCCAACATGTAGACAGCCTATTTGCTTTGCCTTGTCATCACTCGGTGTCGCTCGCCTAGTTGGCCGAGTGAAGCCAGGCGCCAACGTGTGTAGAGATCTTAAGTATTTATTCTTTGCAAAAATGTTTTACTTACAGGGGCTGCTTGTATGCGTGGGCAAGAACTACTTAATAAATAAGTAGGTATTTATTTATAATAATACATAATAATAATAAAAGAAAAGCAGTTATGGCAGGCGTCCGTTCCTCTTCTGTAATAGCACAGGTATTAAGTTCACCCAGATCATCTCCATAGCCCATTTGTTTCCCATCACACTTCGCAATAGTCTCAATGCCTGCCGAGACCTGCTCATGGGTATATCGTTCCATTGTTATATCCTGGAGCGGGTCACGGCGGGCGTACAACATTACATCAAACATCTCAAAGGGGCCTCTACGTGTTGGATCATCCCCGCGCACGCCTATTAAATGACCGGGCTTGACCCGTGTATTAAGAGAGATATATAATAATAAATAACTTAAATTTATCTATTAAATAACTTAAAAATAAAATACCTGTGTAATAAACAGGTAGGAATCTATTTATAAATAATCTGTCTTTTCATTTACGTCATTTTCAATACATTTTGTATTTGCATTACATTTGGCCTGTTTTTCTATACCAATAAAGTAGGGAATGGTCCGCCTGATGGTGAGCATTTACTGTAACCTATGAGTATTTGCAACATTAGGAGCTTCATTAGTGCAGGAGTGCAGGACCAATGACATAATTATGACTCTCATTGGGTAGACTTAAGGTACTTGACTAGCCATCTCTTTAGGCTTTTAATGCCTTATTTGCCACATTGCTGTCTCTCACATTGCTAAGAGGGGAAGTCAAATTCCAAAAGCTTCTTACTCCTACTAATTTCTTCAGATTAAATTCCTTGTGAGTTCCAAGGCAGCCGTAGTTTTACCCCCGGGACTGCAATGGACTACACTGTTCATTGCCTTTTTTCATATCCAAGCAAGACTTTGTATTGTATCTTATGCTACACGCTATAGAAATTAAAATCAGACTAACTATATCATATTTTTTTTTATACAACGTCGGTCGTTTTTTATACGGCCCGCCTGATGTGAAGTGGTTACCGTAGCCTTAATAACGTTCGCAACATAAAATATCGCTCGCGGGCCGCCACCCCCACTGGCAACGCAGCATCTCCTTCCGTTCTGGTGACCTCACTCATTCGCAGGAACACAACAACTTTCAAGTTAATTGTTATTTGGCTGCGGTATTCTGTGAGGTGGAGGCACATTTCCCAGTCGGGTAGCTTACAATTACGCTCCCTACCTCTCTTTTCGCCAGAGCTTCGTTTGTCAGTCAGCAGGGTGCACCGCGTGCAGGTGAAGTTGGCTTTGGTTCAAAGATGTTGATGAACCTCTTACACCCCAAAACTCTTACTTACTAGCTAACTGTACACTAATAAGCCGGGTCACTACTAGTAGCCTGTTAATAATTTGTAACCGAATCCGTCAGTTACTTCCAATCGGCCGGTTTGACTTAGAAGCTCGACAGTGTAGGTATGGTATTAGTCAATACCGAGTTGTTTACTGGGCACCACGTGTTCTGTCCGCCCGAATGACCATAAAATAATATTTGACAAACTTGTTTTCAATCATTGTGTAACAAATGTGGAATAAGAGTTGATTTTTGGTGTTCCAAAAGAGTTTTGTGCCGTTTGTTGGCGGGAAGTTTATTATTTTAAAGATCGAAGAAAATATGTAAGTGTTCAATAATTAATTTCTTTTAATTACTTTATTGCAATTAAATAGTATAGTTTCATCAGTAGTGTACAAACATTGTTTTTTTAGGGTTCCGTAACTCAAAGGAAAAACGGAACCCTTATAAGATCACTTTGTTGTCCGTCTGTCTGTCTGTCAAGACCTCTATGTCGAAAATGCGTGGAGGTATCAAGCTGAAATTTGAACTGTATACTCAGGTCTACGGTCCCATGAGGTTGTAAAAAAATCAAACTGCTAAGTTTACGTAAAAAAAAGTTACGGTCGTTTGTTGAGCAAAAAACACATATTTCGACACATTCTAAAGGAAATCAAAACCTATGGTACTTCCCGTTGACCTAGAACTATGAAATTTGGCAAGTAACATCATTATAGACTACAAGTACAAGAATAAATATCAAAACTATACATTTGTAATTAAATCTTAAAAAATAGGGGGTCTATATTTTTTATAGGGGTCAAAATTTCAAATTGAAGCTACTAGTTCAAATGGGGTATCATATGAAAGGACTTGATGTGCACATTGTAAAATATATTTTATTTATTTTTTCCGAAGCATTATTTCTTATTTATAATGAAAAATATCAAATTTATAAAGATCCTACGTACGGAACCCTCGGTGGGCGAGTCCGACTCGCACTTGGCCGGTTTTTTTATATACTACGTCAGGTGGCAGCACGGTATAAGTAATAGTACTAGCAGTTAAAGTTGGCAACATTAAATATCGCTCACGAGCCGCCACCCCCGCTGGGACACAGCAATTCCTTCATTTCTGGTGACCTCACTCACTCGCAGGAACACAACAATACTCAAGGGAATTGTTATTTGGCTGAGGTATTCTGTGAGATAGAGGTACTTCTACAACCGGGCAGCTTACAAATACACTGTACCCTACATCTTTTTCGGCAGAGCCTCTTTCGCTAGTCGGTAGGATGCATGGTGCATGCAGGTGAGGTTGGCTTTGGCTCTAAAGTTCATGGTGAGCCACATACTCCCCAACTTTTCGCACTTCTGATGAAAGTATAGTACAAGTGTCCATGATAGGCTGCGGAACTGACTTCGCATTACGGAAAATTATAAAAAATCAATTAAAACTCAAATTATACTGATTGTTCCTGAAATAATAGGTCATCATGTGATTATTTCTAGTAGTCAATATGAATAATTTCAACTGTTCCGATTTGTAACGACATCGAAATCACAAGGAATCAATTTCCACTTCCACATCCAAAAGTGCTTGATATAGTGAAGTAATAGGTGATGGAAAAATTTGCACAAGGCGATTGATTTAATTTTATTAATAAATGCATTTTCGGGCCAAGTGACTCCGAAGTAGTAATTGTTTGTATTGATGTGTAAAATAAAAATAAAATATTTAGACAATAATCAATCGCATCACGACCACCACTGCGTTTGTAGAATAATGTATGCATTAAATATCTAATTCTGGTAATGTATCTCTACGGTCGATCAACCAGTTCTGATAATATACACGTTAGAAATATTCTTGAACCAATAATAATATAAAATTTCCGTTTTAACATACCGGCCACTTTGAATAAAAAATAAAACTGCATGATGTGAGATTCTAAGGAAGTTTTCTCCCGCGTACTGTCAAGCTGTGAAGTGAACTGCCTGGCGAGGTTTTCTCAGGAGACTACAGCATGGGGTTCTTTAAAAAGGGCGTGAAGAGATTTTTACAGGGTCGGCAACGCGCACGTGATGCCCCTGGTGTTGCAGGCGGTCATAGCCTACGGTAACTACTTTCCATCAGGCGGGCTGTATGCTTGTTTTTCCACTTTAGTGGTAGTTGATTTCATTCATTATTTAATATCAATTGTTATTGCCAGCAGATTACTATTATTAGTTTCTATATTTTCTGTCATATTCCTATAATGACCACACTTTTAATCTTTGAAGTATCGTATTGTGAAACGAGAATACCAAACGTGACATTTGCGGATCGGAACTGAATTTTGACTACATTTATAATTACGAAAATTGAACTTCAGAGTCAAGCTATAAGTGAAACATTCTAAAATTGGAAAAACATACAACATTCGAATGTTTGACGTTCAATTGTTTTTTCATTCAACTTTTAACCTCTATCTTATAGACGATAAAAGCTAAATAATATTCGTCTAGAGGTTTTGCAGTTCCAGACAGTTTTACGGTAACCAGTTCCTAGCTGATAAATAGAAATAAAAAAACAATAATTACTTACTCCTGGACAAGTGACACAGCGTCATCTAGTCCCAAACTAGCACTGATGCCGAGCTTGTACTATGGGACCAACGTACAAGTATCGTTGCATGCACACAAATGCTCATCTTGTGCGGGGATCGAGCCTGCCCTCCTTCAGCGGGAGTGCAATAGCAACGTACCAACCTTATTGCTTGTGTTCTACTGTAACCACTTCATATCAGACGGGCCGTACAATTGTTTGTATATTTATATACGTTGTATATATATTTGTTGTATAAAACACACTGATACTTCATGTCTAGAGTGTGAAATGCACCGGCCATCAACAAGCGGCGAACGCACGCCGCTGGTCCAGCCAACGTACGCCTTTGAGTCCAGCATCTCACGAAACTACCAGAAACGGCTTCGGCACTTCCAGTGCGCAGTATGTGCTGGATTACTGTAAGTATCTTAATGGAGCTACAGTCCTATCCTAACACTCTTTTGGGTAGAGCCCTGTTTGTTTATCCGCTCGATTCCCCAGGCATAGATACAGCTGCCTGTGGCTCTAAACATGACATGAGCCACTTGCATGCCAAAACTTTGCTACGCTCGCTCCTTTTTTTTTTATTTTTTTTTATACTACGTCGGGTGGCGGATAAGCATACGGCCCGCCTGATGTGAAGCGGTTACCGTAGCCATATTAACGCTCGCAACATAAAATATCGCTCGCGCGCCGCCACCCCCGCTGCCAACGCAGCATCTCCTTCCTTTCTGATGACCTCACTCACTCGCAGGAACACAACAGCCCTCAAGTTATTTGGTTATTTGGCTGCGGTATTCTGTGAGGTGGAGGTACATTCCCCAGTCGGGTAGCTTACAATTACGCTCCCTACCTCTCTTTTCGCCAGAGCTTCGTTTGTCAGTCAGCAGGGTGCACCGCGTGCCGGTGAAGTTGGCTTTGGTTCAAAGATGTTGATGAACCCCTTACACCCCCAAACTCCTACTATGACCTCAGGAAACTTATGCCTACAACTAATTCTCCCCCGTGCACCGACCTTCCAATCATATCATACAGGATTGCGAGGCACTCACCCTGTAGTTACAAAGTAGCTAAGGATCGAATCAGTTTTTTTCAGTCTTTTTCACAGATGTAATAGTTACCGACGCGCCATTTCTACGTAGTGGCCGGGGTAAGCCTTCGTTTGGGGTTTTCACGACGACCCAAGACATAGCCACCATAAATGGGACCCCCCGTCCCCCGTCCCCCGTCCCATTTATGGTGTCACCACGAAGAAATTAGTAGAAATAAGTAGCTTTTGGAATTAGACTTCCAATCAACTTGGGGACCCAAGACATAGCTATAGGCTATTTGACCATATTTTTTTTTTGTTTGATATGTAGGGACGTCTCAATAATATAACCATAGGTGAAAGAATTACTTCGATAGCATAAAAATCTCTCGAGATTTGTTAAATTGACACAATCACAATATTGGACTTTCCTGAAAACGCTCCATACAAAAGGCAACTGAGTAACGACGTCACAGGTTTCTATTTTGTATGCCTCAAATCAAAAATTTGTACGACAGCTATATGTAATTAGTATCATAATAAAAGTTATAGTATTTTTTATTGCTTCTCCAACAGAAATATTTTTTTTATAAATTTCACTTTTCAAATGGTCTTTTCCGCCAAACTTTGATCGACCCTAAAATAAGTCGGACGGAAGATAATAAGAATGAAAGTTTGCAGATCTTTACAGTTTTGTGTATTTTACGATATTGTTAAATAATATCATTTGCGTTCTAGAAGCGACACGGAACGGTTGATCTAAACAATTCGTGTGACTCATACTCATACCTACTTACGAGTCCTTCATAAGTTAATATTTTTTTTTTCGAATTTGCGTACTGTGTAATAGTCGTGATGTTGTGTACGAAGTGCCAGCAGCCAGTTACCGATTATGTTCCCTGCAAAAACTGTCAGGGAACATACCACTTTGCCTGCGCGGGCCTAGCCGAGACGAGTTATCGGAAAATGGGAGCCGAGAAGAGGACTGCATGGCGCTGTAACACTTGTCGGACCACACAGCAGGATTACAGTGCAGTTAGTTTGGCGGATGTAATGCGAGAAATTGTTTCTGTAAGTGGCAAGTTTGACTCGGTCAAAACTGAGATTGACGGTATCAGAGGTGATTTACGTACTGCGATGCAAAATATCCAAGATATGAACACGAAATGGTCGGAGCTGGAAGATGGATACAAGATACTCGAAGAACGCATCATTACAGCTGAGCAAAAATTAACATCCTCATCACACATTAAAACAACTTTGGATGACGCACTGCAAACTATCGAGTCTCTTAAGTTTGAAAACAACGCACAGAATCAATTTTCTCGAATGAATAACGTTGAAATAGCTGGCATTCCTTCTACGAGTGGCGAAAATTTGACCACAATATTGCATAATATACGCGCCAAGGTAGGATTTAACTGTAGTGAGACCGACATCGACACAATTCACCGAGTACGAGCGTTTAAAAAATCCGAAGAGGGTGGTAGTGATAGCGGTGATAACGGTAAACAATCTACCCACCCGACGTCATCGATAATTGTTCGCTTCACTCAACGGAGGCGCAAGGATCAGCTGATCGCAGCGGTCAAAGTGCGGCGCGGGTTAACTACTACAGATATTGGCATGCCGGGTCTGTGTAATAACATTTTTGTTAATGATCACCTCACCCCGACAAATAAATTACTTCTTAAAAGTGCTCGTGAATTAAAGAAGGAATACAATTATTCTTATTTGTGGGTGAGAGACGCTAAAATTCTAATGCGTAAGAGCGATAATTCAAAGATTATTCGAATTTCGAAAGAGGCGGATTTAAGTAAAATAAAATGACTATTGTTTACTGTTCATAACTATTTCAATAATGTCACTGTATTACTGTGTTACGGAATTTTTTGTTCGTCAAACTCATATTGCTATTTATCACTTTATATCAGACGAAACTCGCTCACAATAATTAATGCTTTGGTTTTTTATGTATATAATAGATCGACAACAATGGTTCAATTCGAACTTATCAGTGTACATACAAGTGTACATACAAGTGTACATACAAGTGCCGCGTTTATTATAATATGATAATGAATATTATAATTTTTTTTTTTTAATTCAATTACGAGTAACTATTTATGGATATGCTAATTTTTTTTAAATGTATCAACTAAACGAACTCAATATATATTACCAGAACGTTAGGGGTCTTCGTACAAAATCGCACACATTTTTGACAAATGTCCTATTATGTAATTATGATATAATATGTCTTACAGAAACCTGGCTCACCTCCGATTTCGATAGTGCCGAGTATTTTTATCATAATTATGAGGTGTATAGACTTGACAGGGAACAGGTTAGAGGGTCGGGTGGGCGCGGCGGCGGTGTACTTGTGGCGGTGCGGCGTGAGCTATCGTCGCGCCGCTGCCCTGAGCTGTGTTCCGTGCCCGCCGCCTCCGAGGAGCTGTGGGTGAGCATCGAGCTCGGCTCGGCGCGTGCACCCCGCACCCCTACCTCTTATCTACGTATAGGTTGTGCATATTTCCCTCACAATAACAATCACACTTCGTCATTACAAGGTTTCTTTGATAACGCGTCTAACATTGCTTTGGAGAATCCCAACGACTCATATCTAATACTTGGTGATTTTAACATCTCCCAAGCGTTATGGCGTCATGACGCCGGCAATATAACGTTGGACGCAAATTGTAATTGTGATAGGAACGTACAAATACTCTCGGACTTTTTAAATTTTACTAATTTCGCCCAACACAACTTGTGTAAAAATGATAATGATCGTATATTAGACCTAGTAATTAGTGATATTAACACAATTGTATCGCCATGCCCCTCACCCCTTACTCCTGAGGACTCTCACCATAAATCTTTATGTATATTGCTTTCCCCTAATCAAAGTGTACCTTTAAAAAATAGCGCGTTATATAAATTTATTTACCATGCCGGAGATTACAATGCCATGGGTTCGGTACTGTCTGATATCGATTGGCATAATGTGTTGGCTCCCATGAGCACCGAGGAGGCTGTTATATATTTTTATGCCATCTTGCATAAATTGATACAACAACATATCCCGAAAAAAAAGGCCTTATCACAGAATTTTTATCCTCCTTGGTACTCACGTCCGTTAATAAAGTTAATTCGTAGAAAACTCAAAGTCCACAAAAATTGGAAAAAGTACCGAAACGAACGTGACTACCTGGAGTTTCAGTGTTTGAGACGAAGGGAAAAGCAGCTCGAAGCTCATTGTTATGACCAGTATATACAGTATACTGAAGATAAGATTACTTCATCTCCTGCATATTTCTGGACTTACATTAAATCTAAATTTAGTAAGAATGATATTCCCAACTATATGAAATACGGAAATGAGAACTCCTCTGACGGTGAAACTATATGTAATTATTTTAACGACTACTTTAACTCTGTATTTGTTCCCCAGACCGATAATCAAAATTATTACGATTGTAACAATCTCGAGCCTACTATCGATATTTCCTCCATCCATATCTCTGAAAGTGTAGTATTAAAACAATTAGAAAGTATTGATATACACAAGGGACCAGGTTATGATGAGATCCATCCCCTTGTTATCTCGAGATTGGCAAGGGAACTTTCCGTCCCATTAACCATCATATTCCGTAAATCAATATCAGAAGGCACTTTTCCGAAAATTTGGAAAAGTGCTTTGGTTACACCGATTCATAAGAGTGGAGATAAACATGATGTCATGAATTATAGACCTATATCTAAATTATGCTTTTTTGGAAAGACCCTTGAGAAACTAGTTACTCAAACACTAACGGACACTGTTGGACATCATATATCTCCAGCCCAGCACGGATTTTTTCGTGGACGAAGTGTTCACACCAATCTCGTTTCCTACACTGATTTTATTCTTAATGCCATGGATGCCGGTTGTCAAGTTGATGCCGTATATACCGATTTCTCAAAAGCATTTGATAAAATTAATCACTCAATATTAATAGATAAATTGTCAGCAATCGGTATTCACGGCAATTTGTTGCGATGGATCGAATCTTATATACGAAACCGTAGTCAGGCAGTTGCAATCAAGGGTTTTATTTCTGGATTTCTTGATATCCCGTCAGGTATTCCTCAAGGTTCCCATCTAGGGCCCCTTTTGTTTACCCTATATATAAATGACATCAATACATGTTTCGAGAATTCCTGCCATTTGTGTTATGCAGACGATACAAAAATTTTCAAAGTCGTTAGCTCGATTGACGATTGTTTCCAACTACAGACCGATCTCGACAATTTTCAACAGTATTGTATTCGTAACCAGCTTATCCTCAATACTGACAAATGCAATACTATAACTTTTACACGGAAGCACCATCCAATTATCTACCCGTATAAACTATCAGGGGTGATACTTAAACGCGTTTCATCCATTCGTGATCTGGGAATAAAACTAGATGATAAATTGCATTTTAATTTACATATCGAGAATATTATAGGTAAAGCCTATAAACGACTCGGTCTTGTTTTGCGGTTATCTAAACCATTTAAAAAATCGTTTACGCTTAAAACCTTGTACTTTTCTCACGTCCGTAGTTTGTTAGAATTTGGCAGTGTAATATGGAATCCAATCTATACGGTACATGCTACTAGATTAGAAAAGCTACAAAACAAATTTTTAAAAGCATTAGAATATAAGACTAGTGGTATCTTTTTTGATTATGCAAGTGCCGCTAAAAAACATAGTATAATGTCTTTAAAGAATAGACGAACCTACTTGGATTCCATATTTTTATTTAAAATAATAAATGGTCATATAGACTCCAGCTTCCTCTTAGAACAAATCCAGTTCTACATCCCACGATACTCCTCTCGTTCTGGTAAAACATTTAATATAACTTTATGTACATCAAATTATGCTAAAAATACCTTCATTAGACGCTCATGCGACACTTATAATAAGTCATTGAATCATGTCGATATATTTTCTTCAACAATAGGAAAATACAAAAAGGATTTAACAGCTTTATTTTCCTCGATCTCAGAATGTTTGTCATATATATTTTTTTTTCTCTTAGCATGGGTCTAGATCAGATTGAGTGGTGCGAATTGTTACAATGGTTATCCTTTGTAATAGTTTGCGCCATTTGGTTTGCTTTGGAATTATGTTGGGAACACGAACAATATTGCATTGTGTAGTATATACCTACTTATCTATTGTTTTCTGATACTTGCACTGTTCGCAATTTGAAAAAAAAAAAAAAAGTATCTATTAATGGAACTATAGGTCTATTTGTAAAAATTATGCCTGTATTTATATTAATATGTGACTGTTTGTTTCCTTAAATAAATAAATAAAAAAAAAAAAAAAATATATATATACAATTTTTTAACATTGTCAAATAGCCTATTAACACATCTTCCCAGAGACAAACAGATGATTATTTTCCAAACACACCTCCTGGTTATTAATTTGTCCCATGGCTATCCTTTATATACCCCAATTTTAAAACACAATTTATTTCCCAGGATATTTTTAGCGATAGCAATGCTAGTGACGGTGACATACAACATCATTGACGGCACCGACGACAATACCACTGAAGTGGTACCAGATATAGTGGTACCAGTTGATAATGTTACGGAGAACAGTCCTAGACAACTGCTGATGCTATCAAGAACAGGGAACTTGGAGGGCAGTGGTGTACATGTTCTGTCTGCGACAGGAAATTGGAGTGAACCGCCGGCGCACTTATTACCAATGCTGGATTTGAAGTGGCCTTTGAAGGGTAATGTCATGTCAATGTATTTGCTTTTTATAACTTGATATATAAATTTACGAGCAGTTCGCGAATCATGTTCTAACTTTGTGGTGTAAGAAGGAATGAGCAACGTTTACAGGTTTGACCGTTTCGAAATAGGAAATTTAAGACATGATAATCCTTTACTTTACGTTTCAATTAACAAGTTGTAGATAAATGGCCGGTGATCAATGTCTGATAACGGAGCAGAAATAGGATGTTTTCTTCGGTGGGGAGTTTAGTATTTTATTTTTATTTAATAATTAGTTTCTCGGAAATTATTTTTATAGGGGATAAAAACGAGGTACCTACATATTTGAAACTCAGTATTCATAAAGGAAAGAATATGTTTAAACTTGCAAAATACGTCTTAAAGAACTTTTTTCTATTTTTTTCAAATATTCGATTTGAATCGACTTCGGCTTAGGCGGTACGGGGGACCTACCGCTGAAGCTGAAGCCGATTCTAATCGGGTTTTTTGATTGCGAAAATCGGACTTCTCTTTAAGTTTGCGATATATCATCATCATCATCAGGTATTTTTTAGTCTCGACTACAGGAGCACGACCCTCTCTCTCTTCCGTCTCAGACAGAAGGATTTGGCCTACACTCCCCACGCTGGCCAGACGGGTTGGGGAGGCCTGATCATCTTCAGTTTAATCGGAGAGTGTGACCGTCCTTACCGATGAAGCTTATTAATATTAACGTTAATATAAGTTGAAGTTAGATTTTCGCAATCAAAAAATTCGATCGTCGTATTAGGGCCTCGGGAATGGAACCAGCCCCGTTACCACCATCTCTTATTGCGATTCAATAACTGAATAGAATGCTTATTCATACCAATGAATAAGCGACTCCATTTTAAATGGAATAGAGTCGCTTATTCATTGGTATGAATAAGCAATCTATTCAATTATTGAATCGCAATAAGAGATGGTGGTAAGGGGGCAGGCGTCTTACCGCCGAAACTGAAGCCGATTACCATCGAATATTTAGATTAAAAAATAGGTCTTACGTTTTAGTTATTGACTAACATCTTCAACGTAGTCGATATAGCTCCAGAGTACTATCAGCTAGGCTAAACACATGTACCATAAATCTAGTAGAGTCCCTGGGCGTAAATAGCGCAATCACAAGTGGGATGAATGTTTATCATCATATTTTTGTCATCCAGGACGTTTACCACCAGAATGGGCCGGCAAAAACAAAACCAAAGAAATAGCGAAAGCAGTAGCCTTCGGGAAGGGGGCTTTGAAGAAACGAAGAGACTTGGAGACTAAGAGACGGCCGCTGGAGTCGGACACGCCAGCCAACAGGGCGCAAAGGGCAGCGGCTACGTCGGTGGAGGTGAAACCGTTGGCAGACGCTGCTTACGCTGCTGAGCAAGCCACTAGGGCACTGGTCAATGGGTAAGGAACTTTTATTATTTAGTTTGTCAAGCAACCCAAATTTTTTTTTTTCGAAAAAAATATCAAAAAACACATTTAGACACGATGTATTTATATATATTTGTCGGTTTGTAGGTTTGTTTGTACGCCTCCTTGTGTGTGTCTGTCTATGCGTTAGTGCCCGCTAATCTCAGTACCGGTTAGGTAAGTTTCGAGCGTCCATAGGCTGCGATGACTGCTTACTAATTCTTCTGGCGGGTCGTATGCTTGTTTGCCACCCTAATGGAATAAAAAATGTATTGTAACAAGTTTCTCGTCACATTTAATGTTTGTTTGATCGCCTTGTCTCCATAAAATGTTCAAAGACAAGCAATCTAGGTTCATTGGAAGGGTTCCCAATACTGCTTCCTCCGATTAAGACCAATTGGCCACGTCTTGAATTTGAAAAATCTAAATTAAACTGTATGTGTATGGATTAAGGATCAAATTGTGATGTAATAACTCAAATTCAATGAAGAATTATGTAGGCTAGGTTGAGCTAGACCGTATTGTAACATCTAACCACTTGTAAGTTATTATAACCTCAGAGTACACAGTAAATGTGGAGTTCGGTGGCGTCGTTGCTCGTGGTAGTATAATCGATCACGCAAGTTAAGCAACGTCGACCGTAGCCTGTCCATGGATGGGTTTATTTATCTCGAGCTCCTCCGTGATTCGGAGGCCGTCGGTTCCGACTGTTGTCGTTAGATGACAGTCGTTAAGCCAATTCATTGGCAATTAGGTGAATCCACCAACCCGCATTTGAGCAGTGTGATGGAGTACGCTCTAAACCCTCTTCGATTAAGGGGAGACCCGTATTCCAGCAGTGGGATGAATAAGGGTTGAGACGACAACAGATTAAATAATACAAGTATGACGAAGGTCTCTGTCTATATAGAACCCAATTTTGAATTAGGTACCATAAGATTATCATCGTCATCGGGGTGTAAGTGGCTCACAACGATCTTTAGAGCCAAAGTCTTGACGAGCTCGGTGGCGTAGCGGTCAATGACGCCGCTTCGACACCAACGCTCGTGGGTTCGATTCCCACACAGGACAAACATTTGTGTGCATGAACATGTCTGTTTGTCTTGTCTTGGTCTGGGTGTTTTCTACGTATCATAAGTAAAAAAAAAATCCGGTCAAGCCATAGGCGGCGGAGCGGGGACGGGGCGGAAGAAGGTGTCAATAAACATGTCTGTTTGTCTTGGTAAAAAAAAAATGTATTTACGTATGTTTATCAGTTGTCTAGTACCCATAACACAAGCTTCGCTTACTTTGGGGCTAGATGGCGCTGTGTAATTTGTCTGACAATATTAATTATTATTATTTATTTATTAAAGTCAACGTCGTGTACCTTGCCGACTGGTAAAAGAAATTGTAGGGTAAAACGTATTTGTAATCTGCCCGACTGGGGAAGTACCTCAAAGTCAAAGTCAAAGTCAAAATATCTTTATTCCTTGGACTTTATAAAGCACTTAGAAACGTCATACAAACTAAATATAAGAAACATGTGTAAATCATTACTACTCTAAATCACCTCTAAGAATCTCACCTCTAAGAATACCGCAGCTAAATAGCAATTCCCTTGAGTATTGTTGTATTCCTGCGAGTTAATGAGATCACCAGGAAAAAAAGGAATTGCTACATCGGTAGCAGGGGTCGGGGGCCCTACCGCCTAAGCTGAAGCCGATTCCCATCGAATATTTTGATCCCCAAAAATAAATCAAATCAAATCAAATCAAAAGTATTTATTGTGGAACACAGGTATTAAGGTTAACAATTGTAACAAGTAGTGTATCACTATGCCCTGTCCTTAAGGACATACAATAATTTAATAAATGTTTACATGAATAATAAAAAAATAAAAATTTAAAATGTCAATAAAATTCCGTCACATTATCGTCTAAATATTCTTTTATATTATAATAGCATTTAGTAATCAAAAATAATTTCAATTTAATTTTAAATGTCAAAAAATCTAAAACTTTAAAACTATCTGGTAATTTATTAAAAATAATGGGGGTCATACCAGTCACATTTTTACTCAACAAAGCAGTTTTATGTCCACCATATGCCAACTTCTGTTTGTATTGTGACCTAAGTTGAACTGGCCTGCTTCTTGTTTCTGCTAATTAAACAAATAAGTCTGAATTTGCTTTTACAAACAAGCATATTTCCATTATGTAAATACTTGGTAGAGTAAGTATTTTAAGTGACTTAAAAATGGGCACACAACTGTCTCTTGATTTTAATTCGCACATTGCTCGTATACATCTTTTTAGGGTTCCGAACCTCAAAAGGAAAAACGGAACCCTTATAAGATCACTTTGTTGTCCGTCTGTCTGTCTGTCTGTCTGTCTGTCTGTCTGTCTGTCTGTCTGTCTGTCTGTCAAGAATTTCTATGTTGAGAATGCGTGGAGGTATCAAGCTGAAATTTGAACCGTATACTCAGCTAGGTCTACGGTCCCATGAAGTTAAAAAAAAATCAAACTGCTAAGTTTACGTAGAAAAAAGTTACGGCCGTTTATTCAGCAAAAAACGCATATTTCGACACACTCAAGGGAATCAAAACCTATAGGGTACTTCCCGTTGACCTAGAACTATGAAATTTGGCAAGTAACATCGTTATAGACTACAAGTACAGGAATAAATCTCAAAACTATACATTTGTAAATAGATCTTAAAAAATAGGGGGTCTATATTTTTTATAGGGTGACGAAATTTCAAATTGAAACTACTAGTTCAAATGGGGTATCATATGAAAGGGCTTGATGTACACATTGCAAAATATATTTTATTTATTTTTTTCGACGCATTATTTCTTATTTATAATGAAAAAAATCAAATTTAATAATGATACTACGTACCTACGGAACCCTCGGTGGGCGAGTCCGACTCGCACTTGTCCGGTTTTTGAACCCTAAACACTTTGTCAGCTTCAATTGAGTTACCCCAAAATATAATACCATAATTTAAATGTGGTGTAACTAGACCATGATAAGCCACTAATGCCACTTCACATGTGACTTTTATTGTCAACTTTAATAACGCATAAGCCGACTTGCTAAGTTTTTTACAAACTTGTTCAACATGTGCCGTCCAAAATAGTCTGCTATCAACCGTAATGCCAAGAAATTTATTTGATTGCACTTCTTCTATGTTCTGATCGTTGTAGCTTATATTAAGTGAAAGGGGCAACTTTCTGTTCAAAACTGCACAATTTTAGTCTTTTGTAAATTAATTTTTAAATTATTATCGTCTAACCAATGTATTATATCACTTAAAACATTCTTTATGTCAATTTCAAAGTCATTTAAATTATTGCATTTAATTATTGCTGTGCTATCATCATCAAATAAGACTATTTTTTGTCGAACGTATTTAGGCAGGTCATTTATATATATAATGAACAGCAAAGGCCCAAGAACACTTCCCTGTGGTACACCAAAACTATTTATTTTATATTCTGACAAGTATTTATTTTCTTGTTTATTTTGTGGATTTATTCTAGATATTTCAACACACTGATTTCTATTGTCTAAGTAGGACTCTATTAAATTCAATATATTACCTCTTATACCATATGCGTTTAATTTGCTTATGAGTCTCTTTCGATTTACATAATCAAAAGCGAGCGTCATGTCAGTAAACAATACAGATACAGGGTTTCTCATATCTACATTTTCTATAACAATTTTAAATAAGTCATAAATAGCCATATTGATTGTCTTATTTTTTCTAAATCCCTTTTGTTCGTCACATAATATGTTATATTTAGTCAAGTAATTACTAATAGAGTCATGCAAATATTTTTCAAAATTTTTTGTAAAAATTGATCCTAACGCTACTGGTCTATAATTGGAAGCAGTCCTTTTATCTCCTTTTTTATGCATTGGCTTGACCACTGTAGGTTTCAGTTTGTCTGGATAAATTCCCTTCACAATGCATAAATTTATCAAATGACATAAATGTGGTGCAATAACTTCGCATACATATTTTATTACTTTTGTAGAAATATCGTCGTAACCTGTACTGTTGGTATTCTTTAATGATCTTATAATCTTAACTACTTCTTCAGTCAAAATTGGCATCAAAAACATTGATTGTGGTTGAATAGGTAGATTAACTCTGTCGTTCATATCATTCGATGATTTTTCGATTTTGTCTATAAAATATGTGTTGAATGTATCTGCTATTAATTTCGGGTCTGTAATTTCTTTTCCTTCATATTGAATCTTATTAATATATTCTTTATTTTTATTTTTGTTATTTATAATTTGCCATGTGGCTTTTGATTTATTCTTTGCTTTATTTATATAATAACCATTTTGAGACTTTTGTGTTAAATTAATAATCTTTTTTAATTTCTTGGAGTGGTTGGCCAAGTTTAATTTAGTTTGCACAGATGGCGAAATTCTGTGTTTCCATAAAAGTTGTCTTTTTCTTTTACAACATACTTTAATTCCTTTTGTAATCCATTTTAATTTCTTTTTATTGCTGAATATTTTGACTTTAAAAGGAAAACAAAGATCATAAATCATTTTAAAGTATTCAAAAATAGGTCTCAGGTTTACGTTAATGACATTTTTTTTTAGCTTTATCGGTAACCAGGTTTTCTGCCAGCTAACTTAAACACAATTGCCAATAATCTATTCTGCAGTTTGATTTTTGCAATCAAAAAATCCGCTGTGAATCGGCAGGCCCGCGAGCGATATTTCATGTTACGAACGTTAATATGGCTACGGCAACATCAGGCGGGCCGTATGCCGCGTGTCTGCCACCCGATGTTGTATAATTTCGTGTGTATTGTGTGCATGTATAATTGCCAATTACTTATTATTTATTATTCATTCGAGCTTTGTCTGTTTTTGCGAAAGATAGAGTATGCTTGAAAATGCTCTTAGCAGTACTTCTTTTACACTTACCCTTAGTTCGTTAGTGATCAATAAAGTTTAGATTTAAAGTATTTAAGTATGTAAACACAATATAAGTTTTAATGATATATACTTTTTTTTTTTAAATTTATTTATCCAAAATATTAATAATAAACATTAAAAAGAATTCGACCATTCGCAAAAACCATAAATGGTTTATACGCGATAAGGTGAGATCACTGGCTCGATACAAGACAATGTTTTTTTTATATATACGTGTATTCATTTTTTCCTAATCTGATTTGTTTATAAAGAAATGTTTTAGAGCTTTTTTACATTTATTGTATGGATTTGGCCCTGATTGATTCACCTCCACACTTAATATATAATTTAAAAAAATAACTACGTATAACTAAGTGGATAAAAAATAAACTACCTAAATATATTCATTCAGTGGAAATAAGTTCACTTATAAACATAAGATTTGGTTATTCCGAGATCCTCAGTACTTCAGGGGCACGTTAACACTGTTGTCATTCGATGGTTATCATGACGAAATTCATAATCTGTGATTTCATTACAGTTTTGATGGAAGGCTTTAGGGTCTTTCGCCCAATTTCCGAGTTAGAGTCATTGCAAACAATCATATTGGTAACTGTACTGTTAAGCAAACCTCCAATATGATTGCTTGCCTATGGACGTGTGCAACATCGTCGGCAACGCGCTAGTGAGAGCGCGGGAGAAATTCCCTCTTTATAATTTTTTTATTTTTTTATACTGGGTGGCAGACAAACATACGGCCCGCCTGATGTGAAGCGGTTACCGTAGCCATATTAACGCTCGCAACATAAAATATTGCTCGCGCGCCGCCACCCCCGCTGCCAACGCAGCATCTCCTTCCTTTCTTTCTGGTGGCCTCACTCACTCGCAGGAACACAACAACCCTCAAGGGAATTGTTATTTGGCTGCGGTATTCTGTGAGGTGGAGGTACATTCCCCAGTCGGGTAGCTTACAATTCGCTCCCTACCTCTCTTTTCGCCAGAGCTTCGTTCGTCAGTCAGCAGGGTGCACCACGTGCAGGTGAAGTTGACTTTGGTTCAAAGATCTTGATGGACCACTTACACCCCAAAAGTAGTACCCCTCTGGAGAAGTATTGTAAGCGATCACTTCGGTTCCTAAGTATGAAGCTGAATTCCCTATGATGTCGAGCAGTGCGATTGTGGAAGGAAGCCGCTGGCATCATATCAAACAACTCCTCTGACTGAGCACAATACGTTATATGAAACGTCCAAATCTTTCGTAACGTCAAACCAATCGTGGAGGGACTACGACCCCACCGGGCTATCGGCTGTGGTAACAGTACACTCTGTATAAACCGCGATACTGTCACAGTATCCGCGCTACTTTGGCTTCACAACGGCTCACTGCCGACGGATAAGTTACCGAATCTCGAATAATCTAGTAATCCGAAGGTGATGCAATCGATAGTGAACAATCTAGAACTGTTTATAGCTAACTAATAGCTAGATTGACGTATCATTTATTAATAAACGAAGAATTTTTAGATATAAACTCTTAAGTATATATATACTCGTATATGCCACGAAGATCTCGTAAATGACTCTAACCAAAAACCAAACCTTTGCTTTCGACCAAAATCTTACCGTAAATAGGAGATTTTTGGTTTAGATTGAAATTTTATTTTTTTTACCGAGGAAAAGGATATCCCAATTTGCACGTTGCCAAAATCGAATTGGTGAGACAACTCGCAGTCAGCAATCGAGAATAAAAGTTGACCGAATCGAGATTGAATTATCCATTAAATGAAAATGATATACTTGTTTTTATTTCTTAATTGTTATCAATTCTTATTTTGTTATATATCAATTAAAAACATAACATTGTTATAATATAAATTTACACTACAAACTAAATTAACTAAAAATAATCTAATCTTAAAATTAATAAATAAATAAATACATCTAAATTAAAACTAATTAATTAAACTAAAAAAAAAAAATATTAATCTAATAAACCGCTGCCCGTAGGCAAAGTTCCCAATATGCTGGCCCCGTTGCCTCGTTGGATCGCAACACTAATTCTTTGTGCAAAGTAGAGGCCAGCATTTTGGTCACGAGATGTTTCGACCAGACGTGACGAAAGTTCTTTAAAAATTTTTTTGGCACTCGGCCCCCATGGCCCCAACGTTTCTACCCCAAATGGCTCAAATATATAACCGCTATCGAGGCTACTATATTTGCGCCTTTTGAGGCATTCAGCAGATTCAGCCGCCGCGCCAGCCCTTTTTGTGTCCTGAGAAGATGAGACGGTGCAAGTGTATCAGCACAAGTTGCGTCCCAAACTAAGAATTTCTTATTGCTAACAAAATATTTATTATTTATATTCTTAGTTTGTTTAATTTTCGGTCATATGATGTGTGATCCCACTACACAAACAAAGTTTGAAATTTCATATTGTGATACGAGAATACATATTTGACATTTGTTGGATCAAGACTGGATCGGAACTGAATTTTGACTACATTATAATTACGAGAATAGGCTAGACGACATTTTTTTCTTTCGATTTGTTATGTAAGGTCGTCACAATAATATAACTATAGGTGAAAGAATTACTTCGATAGCCTAAAAACTTCTCGAGATATGCTTGTAAATCACAATTTTGGACTTTCCCGAAAACGCTCCATACAAAAGGCTACTGAATTATGACGTCAGACTTATGTATTTTGTATACGTTAAAACAAAAATTTGTACGACAGCTATGTGAAATACTGCGTTTATGTAGCTAGTGCCATAACAAAAGTTATAGTATTTTTGATTGTTTTTCCAAAGTAAATATTTTTTTTTTTGACGTGACAACGTCTTATAAATTGGTTAGCCGGGTGACACTTCAAGAAACTGGCTCACGTTATGCGCTTACAATGAGAGCGAGTGAAAGGCACGCGTCCCTTCTAAGAGCGAGAGAGACAGACATAAAAAGTGAAAGGCATGCGTCCCTTCCACTCGAAAACATTTTACCACTCAAAGTCGTTGTCACGTAAAACTTTCGCCCGTATACCGACTTTACAGGCAACCAATTTTTTATAATTACATTCTTTTAAATTGGACTTTCCCACTACACTTTGATCGATCACAGAACAAGTCGGACATAAGTTATTAAAATTTCAACATCGCAGATCGTTCTAGTTTTGTATATTTTATGACACTGATAAGTATTTTTTATAATTTTATATCATTGTCGTCTCGCCTATTGCCCCTCAGCCAGCCCCCTTACCACCATCTCTTATTGCGATTCAATGATTATTGAATAGATTGCTTATTCATAAGCGACTCTATTCCATTTGAAATAGAGTCGCAATAAGAGATGGTGGTAAGGGGGCTGGTAGCTCAAGAAGACGACAGCTACAGGAATTAAATTAAATGTTTGAATTTTGTTTCGGTTAATGATTTCTTGTTATTATTAACCTTCCAATGACCCGAGCAAAGCGATCTTGACTTACAGCCGAATTTGACTTGATTGTTTGCGCAACGGCACCATCAATAATGGGACGGGGCCCAACCACATTCCCACCCACCACTGTGTCTCCTATGTATCCAGGATTAACAGCGACGACCACCAAAAAGATAATGAACAATGAACTAGTAAAACTACGGCTGCCTTGGAACTCGAATATAATCAGAAGGCCAATTCTCGTAATTTTTCTACGAACGCAGATTGAAAGTTGACCGAATCGAGATTGAATTGTGAATTGACTAAAATTATATATTTGATTTCATTGATTAATTATTATCAATTCTTGTTGTTGGCAAAGTAACATTATTAGTTTGTTTAATTTTCACTCATATTTCGATATAATGCCGCTTAAATCTAATTTTGAAGTTACATATTGTGTTACGAGAATACCAAATGTGACATTTGTGAGATCGAGACTGGATCGAAACTGAATTTTGACTATGTTTTAATTACGAGAATTGCCCCTCAGAAGAAATCTCCTCATTAATGAACATGTCGTACATTTTCAGAACACAGGTTTCAGGAAGTGTGGGCATTGGCCCTGTTACCAATGGCTCATTCACCGAGCCTGGCTACTGCCTGCAGTCGCCGCCGCCCTGCAAGCCCTCCAAGTACCGGTCGATGGACGGCACCTGCAACAACCTGAACAATCCACTCCGATGGGGAGTCTCCAGGACTCCATTCAGAAGAGTCCTCCCTGCCGATTATGGGGATGGTAAGATATTATGGGGATGGTAAGATATTATGGGGATGGTAAGATATTATGGGGATGGTAAGATATTGAACGCGTTCGTTTTCATTTATGTCCCCTCAAATGATTTATCAGCATTTTGTTAACAAATGTAATTTTTCCCAAACTAAATAATTACTTATCAAACTATAGCACAAAAATATTGCTCGCATGAAGTTGAGAGGCAAGAACTAATTTTATGAAAATAGCAACTGATTCCCGTTAATTCTAACGCGATAATGCATAAGGGTATTTACATACCTATATTATTGCCTTTTTTTTTATACTACTTCGGGTGGCAGACAAGCATACGGCCCGCCTGATGTGAAGCGGTTACCGTAGCCATATTAACGCTTGCAACATAAAATATTGCTCGCGCGCCGCCACCCTCGCTGCCAACGCAGCATCTCCTTCCTTTCCTTCTGGTGACCCCACTCACTCGCAGGAACACAACAACCCTCAGGGGAATTGTTATTTGGCTGCGGTATTCTGTGAGGTGGAGGTACATTCCCCAGTCGGGTAGCTTACAATTACGCTCCCTACCTCTCTTTTCGCCAGAGCTTCGTTTGTCAGTCAGCAGGGTGCACCGCATGCAGGTGAAGTTGGCTTTGGTTCAAAAATCTTGATGAACCACTTACACCCCTAAACCTGACTGTAACCCTGTGCCTGACGTATGGACCAGATTACACCGGCCGCGGTCACAGGCTGACTGTCTCAGCGGTGTGCCTCTGCCTACGTTCCCGAAGTCGATATCCACATTCCTGAGACAGTCAGCCTGTGACCACGAGCGGTGCAACCTGGTCGAAACGTCATGTAATAATAACTGTATGTAAATGCCCTTATGCATGATCGCGTTAATTCCCGATGTTATTTTCATAATCACAAATGATGCAACGCGATAGTTTAAAAGTTATTATAAGAACGAATTTTCTTGAAAAATCTCAATACTGATACTGATTTCTTAAACAAAGAAAGAACCAGCATCCATTTCTCCAACAACAGCGACCGACTATAAAGCGATTTCTTAAAGAGCATTTGTCTGAAATTGCCAGGAATCAGTTCACCAAGAGCCGGTGTGGATGGAGCGCCTCTGCCCAGTGCCCGAGACGTGAGCGTCACGGTGCACAGACCCAGCTACGCTCATGACACCTCCTTCACGGTCATGTTGGCCGTATGGGGACAATTCATCGATCATGACATCACGGCCACTGCGCTCAGCAAAGGTAAGTAATAAAGTAAGGCCGCCGTTGTACATGACATTTCTTTTGCAGCGGAGTTGCCAGCTACTAACATGGACGACATGGGTGTAGGCTGAATGCTGACATCACCTATTTTCGCAGCAAAATTTTATAGAAGTTATACCTAATGCTTACGTTACAGATGAGGGTAGAGATAAGAATTGACTAAAATTATTGAGCCTTGCTTAAGTTTCTAACATTTGCTGATAAGAGATAGGAGGGGGGTTAAAAATTGCTAAAACTCTGCTTACGTAATACATAAACGCCCCCCAAGCATGTATTTAGCAATTCAACTCCATCGCAGTTGATCATTCATTGATTCATCTTATCACTAATAAATTTATTAGCAACAGAGAAATCTCGAAGACCAGGGGTCTGCCGGCTATTCTGAAGCCGGTTCCCATCGGGTTTTTTGATAGCGAAAATCAAATCTGGATGGAGCTCTACTAACTAAGCAGATGTTTGAAAATAACTTAACGTAATACCTATTTTTCGAATCAAAATATTAGACTGTAATCAGCTTCAGCTTCGGTGGGTCTCTGGGCCAAGTTTTTTGTTTGCTATTGAAACGCTAAGTATAATAAAATGTAAATGCCTGAACTTAACCTGACTTCAAACGATTTAACTTATGTTAAGAAAGCTATTTATGGAGTAGAATCAGAAGGCAGTAACCGCAGCATTATCTTGGTAGCATCTTACTTACTTACTTACTAGGTACTGTCAGATATTCGTCTCTCTATCGTTAGCTGGTATCTACAGTTTGGAGTCTCCTCTAGACTTTCACCTCAAATAACAATAGCAATTGTATTTTTAGGAGAAAACAGCACCTCTCTATCCTGCTGCGACCCTGCGTTACCTCCACACCCTGAATGCTTCCCTGTAAAGTTAGATGTGGAGGACCCGTTCTACCAGGATTACAATTTGACTTGCATGGAGTTTGTGAGGTCAGCCCCGGCACCGACCTGCCATTTCGGTAAGATTTTTTTTTATATTATTAAACAGCCACTATGAAATCAGCAAGTTGAAGTGACTGTAACCGGGATTGACAAAAAACATTTGTAAAAAACGCGTGTAGATTGTTTATGGCTCAGCATCACCTTTCGAGCCAAAGCTAACCTTATCTGCACGTACCTCACAGATTAGTAACAGAGGCTCTATCAAAGGAGAAGTAGGGGACAACTAGGTATACTAAATTAGTAGCACCATGTACATACTTCAAGAACACCATAGCAAAATAATACTTCTCTGGGACGGATGGCTGGTGATTAGCGGTACTTTTTAACTGATAACGTCATATAAATCGATGATCGCCGGCTGCACGCGCGAAATAGCATGACTCATTGTCACGTTTCGCCTGAGCCGAACGTGCAAGCGAGAGCGCGGAACAAGCGTTCGCGCAACTATATTCCACTCCATCGATGTTTTCTTATGACGTTAAAATTATCGTCCGTAATCCGATTTTACAGACAATTTTTTGGGTACACTAACCACTTCACTCTAAACGAGTGTGCTCGTTTACCTATCTGATGTGGTCAATATCTTCCTGACTCCAGGTCCTCGCGAACAAATGAACCAAGCGACCGCGTTCATCGACGGCTCCACAGTATACGGATATGGACCAACTCGTGCTCTGCAGTTAAGGAGTGGCACCGCTGGCAAGCTTCGCATGCTGCGGGTTGGTGCAAGGGACCTCCTACCTCCCTCCACAGACCCCAACGATGGATGCAATACAGCTGCGATGAACGCTCAAGGAAGATACTGCTTTGAAACTGGTACGTACGTGGTCACGGCTCTTATGTGCAGTCACAAGTACCTTGAACTTAATTTGCATTGTATATTACTCTACAAGCAATTAAGTAAGGGTGTAAGTGGTTCTTCATAATCTTTGTACTAAAGCCAACATCACCTGCACATGGTGCACTCCTCGGACTGACAAACGAGGCTCTGGCGAAAACAGAGGTAGGGTAAAGCGTATTTTTTGAGCTACTCGACTGGGGAAGTACTTCCACCTCACATAATACCGCAGCCAAATTATAATTCCCTTGAGGGTTCTTGAGGTCCTACGAGTGTGGGATATCACCAGAAAGAAGGAAAGGAAGGAGAGAGAGTATAAGCTGGCGACGGATCGCCGACCCCTTGGTGTTGGCGATGGAGATTACTTTCCATCAGGTGACACATGCGTTTGGCACCCTCTCATACAAAAAAAACAGGTTGCACTCCGGGAGTACCAGCAGAAGTGAAAACTTGAACATTAACGTTGTGCATTTTTGAATAATTTGGAATGGTTAGAGAATAATTTCCCACGAATTGCTTTATTTATCATTATAAAAGTACTATCATTTATGTGCTAAAATGCAATATTCATTTATTGCGCTATCGTACACAAACATGACAATTTGTATTACATTAAAAATAAACAGCAGAAGCAGGCATACATTTTCGCCGCGCGGTAGAAAGACAGGGGGATATTACTTCCTCTCCTACGCCGCGCCGGTTCGCGCCGCTCCGTCTTACGAATTTTCGATCAGCCCACGTGTCCTGACGCAAGTTTAACATTTTTTACCCATCCCAAAAAGTGCACAACGCCGCTAAAGAAGTTTTCACTACAAAAATTAAAGAAATTGCATCATTACTAGGTGATGACCGTGCGAATGAGAACCTACATCTGACAACGATGCATCTGATTTGGGCTCGACAGCACAACCGCCTGGCCGCCATGCTGGCCAAAATGAACCCGTTGTGGGATGACGAGGTCGTCTACGAGGAGTCTAGAAGAATTGTTGGTGCTCAAATGCAGCATATCACCTATACCGAATTTTTGCCATCCATTTTAGGTAAGTTTATATCGTAAAAGCTCGTTGAGAAGCTCAATGGCGTTGTTGCGCGTGTCAGTCTAATCGAACACGCAAGTTAAGCAACGTCGACCGCAGCCTGCCTATGGATGGGTTTATTTATCTCGAGCTCCTCCGTGCTTCGGAGGGCACGTTAAGCCGTCGGTCCCGGCTGTTATCATAAGATCGCAGTCGTTAAGCCAAATCAGTCGCCTTAGGGCGGCTTGAAAACACTGGCCTCCACCAACCCGCAGTAGAGCAGCGTGGTGGAGTATGCTCTAAACCCTATCGATTGAGGGGAGACCCATATCGCAACAGTGGGATGATTATGGGTTGATGACGATGATGCCGATATCGTAAAAAGGGTCGGGGGCCCACCACACATTCCCAGTATTCCCACCACTGTCTCTCCTGTGTAGCCAAGATTAACAGCGGCGACCGCCAAAAAAGGCAATGAACAGTAAAGTCCACTGCAGTCCCGGGGGTAAAATTACGGCTGCCTTGAAACTTACAACGAATTTAATCAGAAGAAATTAAAAAGAAGTAGGAGTAGGAAGCTTTTGGATATAGACTTCCCCTCTTAGCAATGTGAGACAATGTGACGGCAATATGGCAAATAAGGAACTAAAAGCCCATAGAGATGGATAGAAAGAGAGTATAAATTGTAAATCGATAAGAACTGACAGCGTACCTTACTAGGTAAAAATCATCGAAGTAAAATCGATTCAAGACAATTTTATTCAATTAAAAATTTAAAAAACGCACGACCTTCTGCTCTGGTCAAGCCCTTTTATTTGATACCCATATGAAGGGAGTTCTGAAAAAAAAATATTTAATTCGCCATTTTGTGGTTACGGCCATCTTGGATTTTAAATTTATCACTTAGTGTATAGTTACGTTAGTACTATTACTTTATACTGTGGTATAGTATTCTACTAGTCACGCCCTTTCATTTGATATCAATATTGAAGAGGTTGTGAAAAAATATGTAATCCGTCATTTTGTGGCGGCGGCCATAAATTTTCAACATAGTTTTGCGCCTTACCTTTGCGCTGAAATATTTTCGTTCTATAGGTACTTAAGCCTCATGTGAACGTGATCTAAACAATATTACCAATACATTCGGAGTCGCTTGCACAGCTTCTATCAATAATATTGTGCGGTTCCGTATTTCGATATTTTTCAACAGTATTGTGGATTGACATATTATATTTCCCTACTAAATACGAAAGTTAATCTGTCTGTTACATCAAAATCACTGAACCGTGAGGAAGGACATAGGCCACTTTTTTTTACGAAAAACGACGGAAACGTGGACGAAGTCGCGGGCAGCAGCTAGTAGCTAATAAATACCACACCCAACTAATTCACCTTTCTTACTCTTACTCAATAATAAAAAAAATCGAAATCGGTTAAATAAACACATCCAAGGACAGGTTACGGTCGACGTCGCTTAACCTGCGTGATCTATTAGACTGGCGTCTAATCGAGCTACTCCAAAAGTAGTGTCGATAAAATTGCCTGTCAATTTGACCTACCACAAAAGTAACACTTGAGTAATAATTGCCGCGAAATCATTTTTACTTTGTGTCTGTTTCAGGAAATGACGTCATGTGGGCGTTGAATCTCACATTGAAAGACCAGGGCTACTCCAACGTGTATGACTCCAACGTAGACCCTTCTGTTGCTAACCACTTCGCAGCGGCAGCCTTCAGGTTTGCCCACACATTGCTGCCGGTAAGCAGTGCACCAGAGTACTTATGGTATAAGAACAATACACGAGTCCAGTGGTCGAGGGTTCGATTCCCGCATAAGACGAATATTTGTGTGCATGGACATGTCTGTTTGTCTTCGTCTGGGTGTTTTATATGTATGTTATGTACAGATTTACAAAAAAGATATATACATTTAAGTATAACATCAGTTATTTAGTACCCTTAGTACAAGCTTTGCCTAGTTTGGGACTATATGGCAGTGTGTAATTTATTTATTTATTTATTTAATCTGCTCTACGTAATATGCGGTTTCAGCATTCGTAACCCGACTGTATTATATCAAAATGTCATCGTATTTGGTATGTTCCAGGGTCTGATCCACTCGGTGGATGCGAGCACGGGCACCGTGAGCTACGTGCACCTCCATCAGATGCTCTTCAACCCGTACGTTCTCTACAACGACAAGGGTTCCAAGTATTCCGTCAACTCGGCCCTTAACACACCAGTGCATAGCGTCGACCCTCACGTCACTACTGAGGTAATTAAATTTGGGAACAATATTTTCTGTCATCTAAGTTTAGATGTGTCACTAATCTGCAGTACCCTAATAATAATATCTATCCCCAAGAAATATATTAGTCATCATTTTAATCAAAACTGTCTCTAAATGTAAATCATCAGCTTATCAAACTATTAGTATCATTTAATTCATTTGATCATCAAAATAATAGATCTGTCACCAAATAAATAGATCAGCTCCTTAATTTAATGAAAAATGGTTAATAGGGGCGAAGTCAAATTGGAGTCATATTCACTGACGAGTCTTACCAATACTTGGTCAAAAAAAAAAAAAAAAAATTCAAAATATCTTTATTCCTTGGACTTTATAAAGCACTTAGAAACGTCATACAAATTAAATATAAGAATATGTATAAATCATCACTACTCTAAATCCGCAGAGCTTAGATTCACTTTCATCAAACTATCTTGAATGTGAAAGTGAATTTAAGTGCCAGTTCCGGCGACGGGGCTTCTTGAGAAGAACTGGCAAGAAACTCAAGGCCGACTCTTTTAATTGCCAATATCGTTACATTAAATACAAATACAATCATTAACATAACATAACAAGAGCAATTCATTTCCAAATACTTTTATCATTTATGTAATCCGAGATACAATAGTAAGCCTTTTGACATAGTCTAGTTTTGATATATTTCTTAAATTTACCCATGGATAATTTAAACGCGTCGTTTGGAAGTTTATTGTAGAAGCGTATACATTGACCTGGGAACGAGTTAGAGATTTTATGGAGCCTAGTAATATGCATAGCGAGTTTGTTTTTATTTCTTAAATTTAATTGATGGAGATCACTGTTTTTCCTAAATTTGGTTTGATTTTTATGAACGTAAATAAGATTTTCATAAATATATTGAGAATGTAATGTCATAATATTTATCTCTTTAAATTTATTTCTCAGTGTCTCCCTGGGACTCATCATATAAATAGCACGGATAGCTCGCTTCTGGAGCACAAAAATTGAGTCTACATCCGCGGCACTACCCCAAAGCAATAAACCATATGACATAATGCTGTGAAAATAGCTAAAATAAACTAAACGCGCAGTGTCAACATCAGTTAGTTGACGTATTTTCCTTACGGCGTAAGCTGCTGAGCTGAGTCTAGCTGATAACGTTTCTATATGTGGGCCCCATTGTAATTTAGAGTCTAATGTTATACCAAGGAAAACAACCTTATTGACCAATTCCAATCTCTCATTGTCCATCACCACACTGGTTTTCACTTGTTTAACATTTTTTGTAAAAAATCTAACATATTTGGTTTTATTACCATTTAAAAGCAGGTTATTAGCACTAAACCAGTTTACTATTTTTGAAAGAGCATTGTTTACATCGTCAATTTCTGATTGTTGTCTATTTACCTTAAAAACTAAAGAAGTGTCATCTGCAAACAATACTATTTCATGATTATTCTTTACAAGATGAGGTAGATCATTAATATACACGAGAAACAGGAAAGGGCCCAAAATAGAGCCTTGTGGCACCCCCATCGCTACAGCTGATCCATGTGATCGTTTTCCATTAACATCTACTTTCTGAACCCTATCACCCAGATAAGAAGTAAGAAGATCAAGAGCGATGCCTCTTATACCATAGTGGTGTAATTTTCTGACTAGAGTTTCATGCTGCACACAATCAAAAGCCTTAGATAAGTCACAAAACACCCCATAGGCGTCCCGTGACTCCTCCCAAGCCTCATATATACATTCTAGTAGTTTTACCCCAGCATCACATGTTGACCGTCCACGAGTGAAACCGAATTGTTTAGTGTGCAGCAGATTATTTTCGTTAAAGTATTTAAGTAACTGTGCGAGAATTAGTTTTTCAAAAATTTTACTAAATGTAGGTAGTATTGATATTGGTCTGAAGTTTGTGGGGTCTAATGTACTACCTGATTTAAACAAAGGAATAATTTTGCTCAATTTCATCAAGTCAGGAAACACACCACAATCAATACATCTATTAAATATCACAATTAAAGCGGGAGCAACAATGTCAAATAAAGATTTTATAATATGTACAGAAATGCCCCATAGATCAGCCGTTTTCTTAATATTAAGTGATTTAAATGCGACTTTAAGATCAGATCCATTAACATGACGGAAATGAAAATCGTTATAAAATTCAGGCACATTATCTTTAATTAATGACTCTGCAACGGAGGTGGAAGAGCCCAAAGCACTAGTTAAAGTAACAGGGAAAGCAGAAAAAAAACTTTCAAAAGCATTGGCAACTTCTAAATCTGACTTGGTAACATGACCATTGATACTTAATTTAAACTCTGAATCCTTTGTCCTGCCCTTCCCAGTCTCTTCATTGATAACCGTCCAAGTGGCTTTAATTTTATTACTACTATTTCTAATTTTTGATTTAATAAACATAGATTTTGCTACTTGACAAACGCGTTTAAAAATTTTTGAGTATGATTTTACATGTTCTTTAAATTCCTCACTATTATTGAATTGTCTTTCATAGTATAACATGTACAAAGTTTGCCTACTCTTATAAATACCTACGGTTGCCCAGTCACCAAAGACGAGGCTATTAGTAAAAGTAATTTCCTTGGAAGTAAATATTGAATTAAATTCGTGAAGAAATGCATTAAAAAATGAATTATACAACAAGTTAGGTTCCAAGTCATTATCTAAAAAAGGTAAGTTACTAGTTAGGTTTACTCTCATTCGTTCTAAGCGACTAACTGTTACTGGCACAAAAGTATTTTTTGTCTTGACTACATTTTTATTATTTATTTGAATACTTATCATTTGCCCAGAATGATCAGAATCCAATTTATTAATAATACTTTTTTGGGTTGGACTAATATCTGTATATATATTATCTAAGCAGGTAGCCGTGGTGGCACTTATTCTAGTAGGCTCCATAAATAAGTTAACTAAATTATGGGATTTAAAAAGACTTAAAATTTTACATGATGCAGTTGTATTAGTAAGTATATTAATATTAAAATCTCCACAGACCAAAATAGTTTTACCTGAGTTGCTAACTTTGCATAGGGCTTCATCCATGATTTCTAAAAATAAATTAAGATCCGCGGAGGGAGGTTTATATACGCATATAACAATGAACTGCTCTAATTGTACACAAGATAGTTCTATGGAACATTCTACAGAGAGGGACACAATATCTTTCCGTTCTTTAAATTTAAGTTTTTTATTGAGCAAAATTAGCGACCCCCCATGTATTGTGTTGACCCTGCAGAATGAACTACCGACCTGGTGGTTGCTGAAATTGAACATGAGCTGATGCTCCTTTAACCAATGCTCTGTAATACACATAATACTAATATTATCAGAGTTCATGAATAATTCCAGTTCTAGTTCTAGGTCAATGTAATAAATCATGTTTTGGTTAGATTTAAGTTGATTTTTGGTTAGGTTAGTGTTTTCTTGTGTCCTGTAGCGGAGCTCCATCAACCTAGATGATAAATGATGTGGTGCCAAGTAAGCGCAATTATTAATAATTGACAATATAATACACACAAAAACATTTATTTGGTACTAGACCCTATATCTCCATGATTTTTGGTGATTTATTGTGGAATCGATTTTATATTGTTTGGTGACTACATTTTGGTGACAAATCTATTATTTTGCGGGCAAACCCTATTAGTTAAGAAACACAAAACTAACTAAATTGGCAATAGCTTAAATGATACCCATTGAGTGGTCACACGAAGAAAGCCTCCTCAACCCGTTTGGCCAGCGTGGGGAGTGTAGGCCAAATCCTCCTTCCGTCTAGGACGGACGAGAGAGGGTCGTGCTCCTGTAGTGGAGACTAAAATGGACCTGATGATGACACGAAGAAACTATAGAATTTTCATCTTTGGATCATTCACTTGATTTAACCAAAGTTAATTACAAAATGCTGGCATATTTCGGAAGGCAGCACGCTGACATTTTCACGACAAATTGCCATTTGTTAAAGAAGATAGGTAGAGTTTAATTTTGCGCGGGATGCCATTATTCCAAATAAATTCTACTAACACTCGAAAACAACGAGCCCGGTAGTCGAATGGCTAGCAATAGTCACTTTGACTCTGCGGTCGCGGGTTCGATCCGCACATGCCAAATATTTGTGTGGACATGTCTGTATAACATGGTATGGGTGTTTTCTATGTATTATAAATATATATTTACAAAAAAAAAGTATTTATGTCTTTTTTTTTTATACTACGTCGGATCGGATGGCAGACAAGCATACGGCCCGCCTGATGTGAAGCAGTTATCGTAGCCATATTAACGCTCGCAACATAAAATATCGCTCGCGGGCCACCACCCCCGCTGGCAACGCAGCATCTCCTTCTTTTCTGGTGACCTCACTCACTCACAGGAACACAACAACCCTCAAGGGAATTGCTATTTGGCTGTGGTATTCTGTGAGGCGGAGGTACATTCCCCAGTCGGGTAGCTTACAATTACGCTCCCTACCTCTCTTTTCGCCAGAGATTCGTTTGTCAGTCAGCAGGATGTACCGCGTGCAGGTGAAGTTGGCTTTGGTTCAAGGATGTTGATGAACCGCTTACACCCCTATGTACCTACATAATATCGGTTATCTAGTACCCATAGTACAAGCTTTGCTGTTCGGTACTAGGTGGCGCTGTGTAATGTGTCAAGGTATAAAAAATATACCAGTAAATAATATTCTGATAATTTCAGCTAAGTAATCATCTATTTGAGCGAACGGACACAAACGTTACCAACTCATCCCTGCCGGCGCAGAAGCCAGGCCCCTGCGGCTTGGACCTGGTGTCTTTGAACATCCAGCGCGGCAGAGACCACGGACTGCCGTCGTACCCGCACTGGAGAGAACATTGCGGACTGTCCAGACCGAAGAACTTCACTGATCTAGCTGATATCTTCGACGTATCCTCGCTTAGTAGAATATGTAAGATTTACAAGTAAGTATAGTTTTCAGGGGAAAGTCAACTTTCTAGTTTAAAGGGCGCACAACGGACGATGGAGAGGGCTATGAAATCTACAACAGCAGGCTAAAGTGGCAGTGGGCCACATCCAGGGGCGCCGGCTTTCACGTAGTTGTGGTCAAGTCACTTGGGGGAAGGGGAGTTCATGACCCCCTTGACCCTCCCCTGGATCCGCCCTTGATGGGTGCTCATGCTCATTTGATGACTCGGAAAAGTGTGAAACCCACAAACACCCAGACCCAACACAAATATCTGTTTCTTCGACAAACATTTGTGTTGGTGCGGGAATCGAACCCGCGACCCTTGCGTCTCAACCGGCGTTCTAAACCACTGCGCTAAACGGGTTGTCGAGTAATGAAAAACGCCCATCCCTAAGAGGCGATTACTGATCTGTTTCTTGATGTCTATTCTCAGGGGTGCTCGGCACCCACTGTTTATTTCTCGTGGGTGCTCGAGCCCCCGAGCACCCACGGAGTCGGCGCCCCTGGCCACATCTGTCGTTTTAGTGATGGTAGGGGGTCCTGGAAGAAATATCCTGGAATGGAACCGTGTGTGAAGCGACGACGTATTGGACGCACCCAAGCACCGCTCTAGATGGGCCGATGATCTCAAAAAAGCGACTGGATGTGGAAGCACAGAACTTTTAATGAGGCCCCTGTACTCCTATTTCCACTATGTTCCTATTTAGCAACTCATTAAGTTACATACAAATGTAATATAAAAAAGCCCATACAAATGTATGGGGTGTATCGGCATCAACCCATAATCATCCCACTATTGGGATATGGATCTCCCCTCAATCGAAGGGGTTTAGAGCATACTCCACCACGCTGCTCAACTGCGGGTTGGCGGAGGCCAGTGTTTTCAAGCCGCCCAAAGGCCACTGACTTGGCTTAACGACTGTCATCTAAATGACAACAGCCGGGACCGACGGCTTAACGTGCCCTCCGAAGCACGGAGGAGCTCGAGATGAATAAACCCATCCATAGACAGGCTGCGGTCGACGTTGCTTAACTTGCGTGTTCGATTAGACTGACACGCGCAACGATGCCATCGAGCTCCTCTATATATATATCCTATATATATATATATATATGGGGTATATACAGGCTGATAAAGATGATAACTTTCAGCGTTATCTTTCCTCACTTGCCGAACAAGTTAAGCTATTCCAATCAAACACAGAAATCAGAAATTTGGTCTAAATTCCGGTCCGGTTTCACGAGCTCGGTGGCGTAGCGGTCAATGACGCAGCTCCGACACCAACGCTCGTGGGTTCGATTCCCACACAGGACAAACATTTGTGTGCATGAACATGTCTGTTTGTCTTGTCTTGGTCTGGGTGTTTTCTACGTATCATAAGTAAAAAAAAAATCCGGTCAAGCCATAGGCGGCGGAGCGGGGACGGGGCGGAAGAAGGTGTCAATAAAAGATTAGATAAGTAAGCGTTTGGAATGTATATCCTAATATTTTTCTGTCACTAATTCAGGTCAGTGGACGATATAGACTTGTACACGGGGGCACTAGCTGAAGATCCTCGCGGGAGACTGCTAGGACCGACGCTAACGTGTCTCATCTCAGACCAGTTCCTAAGGCTGAAGGTTGGGGACCGATTCTGGTATGAAACCGCCGACGAGACTATCGGGTTCACCTTAGGTAAGGAAATTTTAAAATACTTTTGTAGAGGTACCCTAGGGAAAAATTCGACCATTATAGTACTTTCAGATATAGGTATACTTTCTTATTTATTTGACTCTGTCTACTGTAAGTGCTCGGTAGGAATTAATCTTTCAAAAAATACATGTATAAAAAAGATAATAGAGGAAGAGACATAGCGTATTTCGTAAGCTGCCCGACTGAGGAAGTACCTCCCCTTTGAGGGTTATTGTGTTCCTGAGAGTGAGTGAGGTCACCAGAAACAAAAGAATGGAGGCTGGCAACGGAGCGGCGACTCCTTGGTGTTTCTGGTCTCCATGGGCGGTCATGATTTCATTCCATCGGGTGACCCTCATGCTCGTTCGCCCCCCTTCTGATATATAAAAAAAAGAAAAGCATCTTTTTTTTCAATGTGAAATGTGACTTTGACAGTGTAATGCGTAAATCGTTCTTATGATGCAGGCAACAGGAGAAAATCGAATTGAATTGAAGCACAAAACAAATATTCTATGATCAATATTCAACTGCTCTTAGCGAGACCGCACTCCACTCCACTAACGGCACAGCGCAGCACGACTTGATCTAAAGTAGTATACGTAGGTAATCATAATATGTCGTATACCACACTATGCAGAACAAAACGCTACATCGCAAAATGTCCCTTAGTGCGGTCTCGCCTTTAAATGCCTGAGACGTTACGTACGAATCAAACCATCAATGTATATACCTCTAGGTGCCTCTAGTTAGTCTAACACTAAATTGATTTCCTCAGATCAATTGACAGAAATTCGCAAGACAACATTAGCTGGCGTCATCTGTGCCAATGAAGTGCTTCTCGAGCAAGCCCAGCCCCGTGCCATGGAGTCAATCAGCCCCACTAACCCTTTGATAGACTGCATGGAACTGCCCCAACTCTCATTGAAACCATGGAGACAGCCTGACGCCCAGATCAAACCTGACAAGTATTAGAAGAAAGTTTAGGCTAATTTATGGAGCATATGGACTGAATTAAATGCGAATTTAAATATACATAATATGTAGTATAATGCCTACCTATATTATTAATTATTGTGTCACTTGTGTCATTTTGGACAAACTATAGAAACTATAGGTAGAAGCGACACCGCTGAAAATGACAGATTGTTGCACACCGTACACAAGTTTTTTCCGAAGAAACTTCGAGTTATAGTTTGTTAAATTGTATTATAGAAAGGGCAAGGTTCCTGCCTAGACCATCTGTAAGTGTATTAAAAGCGACCAGTTCTTTAAAACCCTCAAAAACCATACACGCCAAGTATTTAATGAATGGGATTTACATTAAAAAAAACAATCAATAAATAGACCTATCTATGTTTTTCATGTTTTTACCCATAATTTTGCCACGGTGTTTGCTTAAAACTTTTAAGTAGGTATTTTTTTTTTAATGTCTAGTCCTAAGTATATAATTATAATACTAAATACGTAATTACGTAATTGCATGTAAAAAAATGTATTTTATATTATTATCGTTCGTGAATTACTTACTTACTACTCCTTTAGCTCAGCGATCCCAAGTGGGTCTTGGCCTCCGACGGCTCCGACATAAGAACCCTTATCCCTGTCCTGCGCAAGCTCTTGCCAGTTGTTGACAACAAGCTCGCACAGAACAGCCTCCTCTCTGTCGCTCCGGCGATATTTTGGTCGACCGATAGGACGCCGCCCTACAGATCGACCAATATATGGTCTCCTGACGCTCCTATCACTTCCCATCTGTTCGACATGGCCAAGCCAGCGGAGACGTTGGACATGAAATACAATGGCAAATTTGATGTAATAAAATTATCTTTTAATCACAGTGTTTTTATACCTAAATATACTTATTACTTGAGTACCTGCCTATATTGTACATGTGTATTAATTTTTTTTTTAATTGTTGTTAAATGAAAATATATAAAGAAATAAATTTATCTACTTGTGGCAAATATAGTTCATTTTTTTTTTGTTAAATACAGCGTTGTTGTTTAAGATAGTAGAAGAAGTAGGTAACTCCTTAGAATTGCCATGAAAATTTGGTTTCCTTACATTTTCTTTCAGATTTTTCATTACAAATAGCAGGTAACCCCTTAATGGCAACAATGTGAATTTGTATGAATCCATGAAACTAATGGGAGAAAAACTCACAGAAGTCTCAAAATGGAACTAGTGAATGGAAAATCTGGGGGGGGGGGGGGATTTCTCGTCAGCACTCACCATGTACGCCTGGTAGAATTTATATAGCAATAATGTGGACTTCCACACAAAATGCCATCTAGCCTGAGCCGATGTATTTGGAAATGAAGTTGGATCTGTAATTGTTCGGAACATAAACGTGATATACGAAGATACGAACGTAATATACGAAGAAGAACGGTGGTTTATTTTTTTTATATTACATCGGGGGCCAGACAAACATACGGCCCGCCTAATGTGAAGCGGTTACTGTAGTCATATTAACGCTCGCAAAATAAAACATCGCTAGCGCGCCGCCACCTCCGCTGCCAACGCAGCATCTCCTTCGTTTCAGATGACCTCACTCACTGACAGGAACACAATAACCCTCAAGAGGATTCTTATTTGGCTGCGATATTCAATTACGCTCCCTATCTATGTTTTCGCCGGAGCTTCGTTTGTCAGTCAGCAGGGTGCACTGCGAGCAGGTGAAGTTGGCTTTGGTTCAAAGATGTTGATGAACCCCAACTGGTTACTGGTGGAGTTTTCCGACGACCACCAATAATGTACACGCTTATTGCATAACAACAGAGCCTTTATTTCATTGTTACTTTATTAACATACTATTTATAACACTGGGTTATCGCTGACGAAGCAATATGCGTTTTTAGGTTTAATTATTTTATCATAATTAAACATTTCAAAGTAATAAGTATAACTTGTACTATGTTCGTCAGTTTTAACCTTATTCTCCCAAATAAAATATCTGAAAACACAAACAAACCTAAAAGCACTCTACACTTTAAAAAAACAATGTTCTTACCAAATTAGTGTCTAAATTACTCTAAAGGAATTGTTATTGCTTGTTTGCCGATTTCGTTAACACTAATCCGTAAAAAAGTAGGTCTTTGAATTGAGACTATAAGGTCATGCTGACGTGTTTACGACTGTACTTTGATGAAGGTGCCAGGTACTTCGAAATAGGCCAGTCCGCTCGTATAATGCTTAATTTAAACTTACCTTAATTATAAAGCGGCTGCTTTCCGTTCATACATTGTACCTACACTTTAGGTTACCCTAAGATATTGACCTCAATAATTTTAACAAAAAAAAAACAGACTCCAAACATTACTCTACATTTACGTATGTAGATACAGGCTGATGATGATGATGAAATATGGGACCAATCTGGAAGTATACTCTTTCAAATATAACAAGTTTTTTTCGAATCTGTTTATAAATCACGGAGTATTAAGTAACAAACATTAAAAAAAAAAAACAATACAGCTGAATCACATGAGTAAAGTTCTTTACACATGTGGCTGAATTGA
Organism: Hypsopygia costalis; assembly: GCA_937001555.2. NCBI lineage: Eukaryota > Metazoa > Arthropoda > Insecta > Lepidoptera > Pyralidae > Hypsopygia > Hypsopygia costalis. Next base: position 2,087,952 of record OW443325.2, read on the forward strand.
GAACCTCCTCCTTTTGTGGAGTCGGTTAAAAACCCATAGAAGTTGGCTACACGATCAAATCGGCATTAATCTGCTTCGTTAGTCTTTAAACTAATAGAATGAAGATTAACATCGAGCAAACGAGATTGGCTTTACTACGAGACACGATCGAAGGCGGGAAAATCCCCAAATTTATCGACAGGAGATAATAATGATAAGCAAAGTCAGCTCTGGCAAGTAAAAATTTATCAATTGAAGCAATAACGATCAAATATAATTATTTGTAATCAATCACACCTCCAAATTAATGCAGAGCCATATATGCAGATAATTTTGGTGACAACATAGGTTAATATAAGATCTTAAACATTGGCATTCGTGCTTTATGTCCTACATGGCGCTCGTAAAATGCTTTAGCTTTAAGTCACAATTCTTGCATCTGTCTCTAGCACAGACCTAGGATTTCGCTACGCTCTCTAGTGTGTTCTATCGACTGTACATAGACTGTATTCATAGTTATTTTGTTTGGCATGATATCCACCCACAGCCTTCTTCGACAATTGCCACAAAATACAGATAGTTTGGTTCCCTATTAGCAGATAATCATACTGTGAGTTCTAAGGGGTGTCCATTAATTATGTGAGGCATTTTTTAGGATTTTTGGCTTGATCCCCTCCCTCCTCACGTAATTAATGGATGCCCCTAACCGAAAAGGTCACACAGTTTCAGAGAGTTTTTTTTATTTTCGGGTGCAAGTGGCTGGACATGATATTTGAAACAAGCTTACCTGGCCTGTACTTGATGCACCTTGTTAACTAACGAGGCTCTAACGAAAGAGAGAAAGGGAATGTACATCAAATACAAATACAAATACAAATACAAATGCTTTATTCAGTAAATTAAAAGATATTTACATTATATCGTGGCCGGGGTCTCCTTTTAAGTATATAATACCTGTGTTAGAAGACCCCGCTCTTCCTTAGTAGAACAATTTATATTAAACTTTTTATATAATACTATTTGTTTTGATTTTATTTTTTATTTTTAATGCTATTAATAAAATAAACAGAAATACATTTTTTTTTTTTTCTTAGGGTTGCCAGTGACATTACGTTTAGTGTTTAGTGTTATTTAAGACATTCATGTATGCAGTTGCTCTAATTGTGAAGTGTGAATGCAACAGTGAGTATGAATCGTACGTGGTGAAGAATGTATTTGTATTGGATGTATATGTGAGTCATTGTGAGTGATGTAGGTATATCGTGTGCATTATGTTATATTATAGTGAACGAACATATAAGTATATATGATCGTTCATTCCTGGCATGTAATTTCCTCTTATTGTCGTTGTTCACCCCTGATCAGTGCTTCTGTTTCATCGTAGTTGATTGATTTTAGCCAGATAGTTAATGATTGTTTACATGAATGATGAGTTAAGGGGTAAATATTGAGAGTCTTATTTATGATATTGTATAGGTACGAAGATTGACATCCAAATTGTCTCCGAGCATAGGCAGTGTTTACAGGAGGTATTTGTGCTACTTTATGTTTTGTTCTTCTATTTAATATGTTTGGATTATATGTCAACTGTTTATGTTTCCTCAAAACTGAAAGCAATATGTATAATTTTCGAACAGTAAGTGCGCCGCAGATGGAATAAAGTTCTTCGGTGGGGAATCTAAAAGGTTTGAAATGTATTACTTTTAGCAATGATCTCTGAGCCCTTTCCAGTTCAATAAATTTGGTTTTAGTTGCTCCGCCCCATACCGGAATGCAGTACGTAAGAACAGATTGTGCTAACGAAACATAAATACGATTCAGTAATTTCTGACCTGCTATGTGTCTGAGCTCTTTGAAGACCCATATAAGTTTTCTGAGTCGAGTCATAATGAGGTCTGTGTGTGCGTGCCAGGATAGCCGCTGGTCGACAATGATGCCAAGATATTTTGTTTTGTCTAATCTTTGGAGTATAGTACATGAACAGTGTGAGTCGTTAATGTTAGAACAGTTATGGATCTTAATTTTCAGGTTTATATCTGGTTGTGATCTATTATAATTACTGAAACATATATAATTTGTTTTGTTTTTATTTAATGTTAATAAATTGTAATTCAACCATGTGGCTATCCTCACTAGACCCTTTTCAGTCACTTTCTGTACTGCACCCCATGTCTTAGCACTGAATACAATAGCTGTGTCGTCAGCATATGAAAACATTTGCCCCTGTTCAATTTGCATATTACAGAGGGCGTTTATGTAGATAAGGAACAGGGTCGGACCTAGCACACTTCCCTGTGGGACTCCGTATTTGATACTTGCGGGTTCACTTAAGCATTCGCCAATTTTCACACGCTGAGTACGATCCGTTAAGTAGTCTTTAAAAAGTAGTAGGGGGGTACCCCTTATACCTAGGTTCTCTAGTCTGTGCACCAGGATGGGGACAGAGACAGCATCGAAAGCTTTCTTGAGGTCTAAGAAAACTGTTAAACATTTGTTTCCTGCATCAATCTTGTTCACAATCAATGAAGTTAAGGCAATAACAGCATCTTCTGTTGAGAGTCCATGTCTGAAGCCAAACTGTGATTCGGAGATAAGGTTGAATTTTTTCAAATAATTTGTAAGACGTGAATTTATTAGCTTTTCTATTATCTTTGATAATGCTGGTAACACGGAGATGGGTCTGTAATTACTGGGATCATCTCTGTCTCCATCCTTGTGCACTGGTGTGATAATGGCTTGCTTAAGTGGTTTTGGAAAGATACCATCTCTAAAGCAAAGGTTGGCGAGGTGAGTCAAAACTGGGACAATAAATTTATGTGCCAACTTCAAAAACTGTGTAGGTATCCCATCCCAGCCAGCAGCACTACTAGATTTAAGATTCATTAACAGGTTGTAAACTTCTGTGTGATCAGTCTCAGTTAAAACAAAAGATGACACTTGGGAACTAAGTACTTCATTGCTGATTTGGTTTCGTATTGATTGTGAAGATTCTATATCTTTAGCTAATGTTTCACCAATTTTTGAGAAATAATTATTTATGCCGTTAATAGCTTCAATAGGATTTGGTTTTGTTTGTAGTAGGTCTAAATTTATGGTTTTATTTTTATTACGATAAGTTATGTTATTGATTGTTTGCCAAATTTTTCTAGGATTATTCTCATTTTTAGACAATTGTTCTCTGTTATATTTATGTTTCAGTTTTTTTATGAGATTATTACAAAAATTCCGGTAACGCCTATAAGTAACTTTAAGTATGATATTATTAGGATCTGTTCGTAACTTTTTTTGCATATTATTTCTATTATTTATACAGCGTAGAATGCCTAAAGTCATCCAAGGCTTTATGATACGATCTTTGCATGGAATACTTTTTGTCATTTTATTTTGTTCTAAACAGTGTTGTAATTCATCTACTAAGTGATGAGCTACTGTACTTGGGTTGTCGTGTAATAATAGATCGTCCAGATTCTTATTTTTAAGATCAAGTAAGGCTTTTTCAAAATCAATCGTTGTTTTAAATTTAAGACATCCGTTCGAACTAATTAAATTTGATAGTTTTAGGAAGATCATATTATGGTCCGTGATAGTCGTATTTAGTACACAAATAACTGCAGAATTTTTACTTTTATCTAGCTTAAGAATGACGTGGTCCAGACAGTTTGAGCCTCTTGTAGGGAGTGAGTGTCCTGGTAACATACCATGCATTGCTAGCATATTAAGATAGTTTTCTTTGTTTCTTCTCTCGTGTGATTGTAAATTGTCTTTGTCTATTAGATTTATGTTAATGTCTCCCGTTAATATAATACTTTTGTAGGATTTGACGGACTCTAGATGCTTATCTAATGAGTTTATAAATTTTTCAGAGTTTGTGTTTGAAGGTGACCGATAGATACCAATAACAATGAAATTACTAAATTTGATTTGAAGACAGGAGGCATGAGATAGTTTTATTTCATCTACCTTGATCTTGTGTTTCTCTTTGACATAAATGACGACGCCATCACTCTTATTAAGGTGATTTATGGTAGAGAAATTTACATAATTGTTTAATTTAGGTACAGGTTTGTTTGGATGAAGTTTACATTCTGTAAGAACTATTATATCAGGTGTAAAATTCAATTGAGATAATGTAGCGCATAGATCGTCAAAGTTTTTGTAAATGCTGCGAATATTTTGTGAAATAATTGTTATGTCTGTGTTTAATATGTAACTAGTTTTGAGGGAAAAGTTGCTCAATTCACATAACTGTGATTGTGCAATTTGTATACTGTCTATTTCAGTTAATGAAGTAAGTGTACTATCCATATTCATGAATAAGTATGAAGTCAGTCGTTATATTGTATTTGTTGCTAATATTAAAAAGACACGTACCTAAAAAAACACTTTTGTTAGGTCCTAACTTTGACTTTGTCTCTGATAAGTTAGTACTGTTTTTATAAATATGATGGATTGGTACAGCCGCATAAAGTAAACAGTACACTGGTGAACCACTGAAAGATGTGACATTGACAAGTATGTACATGTGATATTTATATGAAAGAAAATGTGTATATATGTTACCCTCTATGTATGTAAATAAGTAAGATAGTTGATGTATGCAAATAATCAAATGAATGAGTGTGTAGTAGACATTTTGTAAAGGATGTGATGATTCAGTAATAAATAAGGTCTGCAGGGTACAAAATTTCATGATAAAAAATGTTGGAGATTTTGCGAGCATGAGCATCTTTGATAATTTATGTAAAAGTGTAAGGAAATATGTAGCGCAGTAAAATAAAAGCATGTGAAGTTTATATGTAAGAAATAATATGTATATAAAAGAGCATGTGTATTCGTTGTTTGAGTGAGTGATGTTTACTGGCAATCCCTTGTGTGTGGAGAGAATAATTACAGAAAACATGGTAATAATAACTAGATATCGAATCATATACCAGCGAACATGTAGTCAAATTTCTTGAGCTAATTTGTGGATCTGGTTCTCATCACTTATTAATATGATAGGAGCTCCATCAGACCTCCGTAGATAAACTCTACCAAATGAAGTCCAACAAAATTTGTACTCTTTTGATTTAGCGAGTCCTCGAGCCAGGAAATACAGACGAGCTCCCTTGGCAGTCAGCTGTTCTGACACGAAGATTGGGGTGTCCTCTTGGATTTTGAAACCTAAATGTCTTGCGCTCAATTTGTCTTTATTTGCAATGTTATGAGACTTACATTGCTGTAAGAATTTAGTTTTCTGACGAGTTGATGTGGTCTCTACTATAATCGGAGGATTTCTGGCTCCTTCCTTTTTTCCCCTCACTCTGTAAACGTCACTAATATCGTTTTCTTTTAAATCGCCTTTGACAGATTTCGATAGTTCTAAGACCATGTTCAACAATTCCTCTTTAGTTTCTTTCGGAAAAATTTTTGGTACATTTTTAATTTCTAAGTTTGATTTTTGTTTTTCTCGTTTAAGATCTTCTATTTTATCTTCTAAAATAATTATATACTCTTTGTCTTTTTTGTTTTGTGCCTCTAGTATATCTATCCTTTTCTTAAACTCTTCATTCTGTGAGGCCAAAAACGATATACTGCACTCAATATTTTCGTTTGTTTTTTTCAATTCATTGAGGACTGGATTGATTTTCTTAATTTCATCTGCCTGCACTTGAAGTATGCTTTGGATCATCACTTTAATTTCTTCCTTGAAGGTTTCTAGACTGTCCATATTTAAGTCTTCCCTACTTCTTTTGTGGCGCAAGGCAATGTTATTGGGAGGGGTTGTATAATGGATGCCTTCACCTGAAGCACTTAAATTGACGGCAGAATGCGATCTGTCCATTTTATTATCTATGTTTAAGCCATCGGCATTAACATTTACATCCGATTTCGATCTATTAAGTTGACTTTCCATGACTTAACAACGTAACCAAGTTAAAAATATTTCGTACCGCAAGCACCGCGTAGCTTCTCGTAGACTCGATGTCGTAGCGTATCGGTCGCCGTAGCACACAAGTCGTCGTTGTAGCCGATCGTAGACTCGGGGCACGTGGTAAGTAGTTCGTTATTTCGACGGCGATGCTCGCTTGTGCGGTGGCTCCACGGTCAACAACGGACTCTCAAGTCCGACTCGCGCCAAGATCGAATCCCACCAATGCACTCAAAAATTTCACTTTTTAAATTATTTTAAATTTATTATTTATATATTGAAAAATACACGTACGCTCAGTGAGCACGTCCGCGCTAGTCAGCGGTCCGGGGGGAAGAGGATCCGTCTTCTGTGACATCCACCTCACAGAAGACGGATGTTGTGTTCCTGCGAGTAAGTGTGGTTATCTGAAAAAAGGGGTTGCATGGTTGACAGTGAGGGCGGGTCTATAAGCAACGTTCACCGCTTCACGTGAATCGGCCGCTGGTCTGCTACACGATGTAATATTTAAAAAAAACTAGCATGCATCACAGAAATACATTGAAGAATTCGAACTCTATTTTATTTAATGATAAAATTTGAAGGTTTCATATTTTCCAAAATTCTGAATAAAAGCGCCGCGATTGCGTAATGAGGGTGTCATGCAGCGTTACCACGCCTTACCATACGTCCTGATTTTGGCGAGACGTACCGCTTTTTTAGTTTTTTAGTTAAAGGCTTCGATCTTCAATCAACAAATTGTTGATCGAAGACTTTAACCAAAAATTATGTATTCGTCAACTGGCAATAATGGAAACTAAAAACAATTTTTCATTCATTCTTCATATCATACTTATTCATTCATGACGAGCCCGGTGGTCGAATGGCGAGCAATGGCTACTTTGACGCCGAGGTCGCGGGTTCGATCCCCGCACAAGACAAACATTTGTGTGCATGAATATGACAGTTTGTCTTGGTCCGGGTGTTTTCTATGTATTATATGGATGTATTTACAAAAAAAAATGTATTTAAGTACATTTATCAGTTGTCTAGTACCCATAGTACAAGCATCAAGCTTTGCGTTTAATTTGGGTACGTAGCACTATTACTTATACTGTGATTTGGGACTTGATGGATGGATTTATTCTTTTAAAAAAACTCAATGTAATGAATACGTGTTTTTCTTACAGTCCTGCTTTGTTCAAAGGTGTTCATCTTTTTTTACTATCAAAAGTTTAGAATCCCATTTTGTTCTAAAAAAAATCTGGTAACGCTGGGGTCGTGATCTACGCTGACGTCGTGCTCTACGCTGACGAAGGCACAGTTTATAGGTAATATACTCGTATAAGAGATTTATAATTTTGTGTCTGTCTTCATGTAAACTTCTAAACTATATAATATATGTATAATAATGTTATAAACAGGTAAGATTTGTTTGTTTGTGTGTTTGTAACTAATAGGCTCCGAAACTACTGGACCGATTTCAAAAATTCTTTCACTAATAGAAAGCTACATTACCAGGGAGTAACATAGGCTATATTTTAATTTCGAAAAAAAATAAAATATAGCCTATGCCTCCGCTTGCTTGCAATTAGGGTTGCCACGTCGCCAAACCTAATAGCCGAACGGGCCAGCAAGTTTGGCCAGACATTTTGTTTCTCAGTATGTCAGGTGTATGTATGTTGTAAATAAAATCAACGCCCGATTCACTCAGCGCTCGGCCACGCTCGGCGCTCTCGCTCGTTTGCGTAATGTAAAAAGTCGGACAAGCCGGACACAAATCAAAAACAACAATCAAAAAGCCTTAATATGTTTAGGCTTTATCCGGACGCCTGGCAACCCCACTTGCAATCTATAAAAACGCAGCTCGTCTGTGTCCCACTGCGCTTATGTGGCACCACACATCAATGGAACCATACCCTTAACTTCGGAATATTTTCGCACGTCCTATATTCTATAAGAGGACACTAATTATGACTCATGTCATATTATAACATTGTACTGACTATCTTTGTATATGGGTGTCTGTAGGAGGACGATGGCCTTGCGTGCTCAAACAGACCAGACGCATGAACTCGCAGCTTGTTAAAATAAAACATAACAATTTTCACACTTATTCTTAACAGCAATAGGTGATATAAATTATTTTTATGGCGGTAAATATAACTTTGCCGGTTGCATATGGACTGCCGCTGATGTCAGGATCTGTTAGCGTACCCTATGCTAAAACTAATGGGCCTTGACTTTTATGACATAAAGTCCTTTGAAATAGACGATAAGAACATGTATTTTGAAAGCTAAATGCCTACAAAGTTACAAACCAAGCAATAACTTAATTAATAACTATATAACTATGTATAAATGAATCCATATGGGAACAATTTTTTCTGTCTTGTATTTGTTATTGTCAGAAGGTTCTTAGGAAAGAAACAAATAAGAAAGTAGCGCAGAAAATTAGAAAATTAAAAAAATACTGAAGAACCATATTATCTTTTATAATGTAACTTTATGTCGTTTGACAGAACTGTCAGTCATTCGAATTCAATATTCATTGATGAAGACAGGACATCTTTCGGGTCACCTAGTACATATATAAAAATAGAACTATAAATAATATATGTCTCGTATTTTCTTTAAAATTTGTGTTTATTATTTTGTTGAAAGTCGGATGCACTAAAAGCCGATAGTGGGCGAAACCAGCATGGCAAGCCAACACGCTGAGCCAGAAATAAAAACTACATACAAGTAAATAAACAAAAATGCAATAGCTGACTTGCTATTACGTAGACGTTACGTCAGCTCTCTAGAGGAGCTCTGTGCGTCGAACTCTCAAGTCAAGCAACATCGACCGTAGCCTGTCGGTGGATCGGTTTAATTATTCGAGCTCATCCGTACTTCTGAGGGAACGTTAAGCTGGCGGTCCCGCTTTTGTCATTAGATGTCACTAGTTAAGCCAAGTCAGTGGCCTTTAGGCGGCTTGGAAACATTGGACTCCGCCAACCCGCAGTTGAACACCGTGGTGGAGAATGCTTTACACCCCTTTGATTGAGATAAAAATCTATTGGCCCACCAGATGTAAAGCGGTTACCGTAGCATATACACGCTGTGTCTCTAAACACACCATATCAGCGATACACGACCGAAGTTCGGCATCACGTTGCATTGCTTTATCAATTTAGATCCAACCAGTTTACTACTACTTAATTCTACGGCTACTAGTTTCGATCTCAAACGGAGATCTAAAGATCTTTTAGACCGTTTCAGATTTCTTTTAGAATCTTTTAGACCGAAACAAGTTGGCTTTGTGGTTGGTTAGTAAACTCCCCTAGTAGTCCCCCTGATTAATCAGGGGAATGTCGCGTGTCGCGGCCAGCCTCTCTCACTATCGCAAGTTGCGACGAACACTGGATTGATTCTATTTAGGCAGGCACCTACACAAGTAGATCACTCACTCTACTCAGCTTGAATAAGCAAAAATAAACTAAATCCAAAATAAAAAATAAAAATATTCGTGTCTGCTTTCTATTGGCAAAGAGTATTTTAATGCAACTTTGTGTGACTATTTCCTCCTACGACTGGTAAATAAAGTAAAAGTTTGAACCAAAGCCAACTTCAGCTGCACATGCTGCACCCTGCTGACTGACAAACGAGGCTGGCGAAAAGAGAAGTAGGGCATAGCGTATTTTTTAAGCTGTCCGTCTGGGGAAGTACCTCACAGAATACATAAAGCATACAGCCAAATAAAAATTCCCTTGAGGGTTGTTGTGTTCCTGCGAGTTTGACCCCAATTCAAGCTTCAATTTGAAATTTCGACTCCCTATAAAAAATATAGATAATAATAGGGGGCAATTTTTTTGATTTAATTACAAATGTATAGTTTTGAGATTTATTCCTGTACTTGTAGTCTATAACGATGTTACTTGCCAAATTTCATAGTACTAGGTCAACGGGAAGTACCCTATGAGTTTTGATTCCCTTGAGAATGTGTCGAAATATGCATTTTTTGCTGAATAACTAAGGCGGTAACTTTTTTTTATGTAAACTTAGCAGTTTGATTTTTTTACAACTTCATGGGACCGTAGACCTGAGTATACAGTTCAGATGTCAGCTTTACACATTCACGACATAGAGGGTCTTGACAGACAGACAACAAACTGATCTTTTATGGGTTCTGTTTTTCCTTTTGAGGTACGGAACCCTAAAAAATTGCACGGAGGAAAACCGGGCAAAGTACATTGCTTTGCGTAACCATTGCAACAAAATGTGCAGAAATGCTAGGCGGAAGCACATTCACCAGTCTATAGAAAACTGTTCACCTGGTAAGATGTGGAAGTTTCTCAAAAGCGTGGGTGTGGGGAAGCTCCAACCAACCTCATTAGTAATGTAGACCTGAACGCGTTAAACAAACATTTTAATGCATCTCCAATATCCTTGACTCCGGGTATCAAACAATATACACTAAAACATATGGCTGATTCCCCTACAATTAATTGCCCTCAATTTGTAATTCCAAAGATCACTCCCGGGGAGGTAATTAAGATTATTAATATTAATACTAAGTCTCGAGCTGTTGGTAATGATCTTATCTCACTTGATATGGTTCAGTTGGTGAAGGAAGAAATTGCGACTGACTATTCTTGCGGACATTATTAACTGTTCCTTGGTATCTGGGGTTTTTCCTAGCTCATGGAAATTAGGCCATATCATCCCATTTCCTAAGAAGTCTAATCCCTCATCTTATCCCGGTATTAGGAAAACCTAATACCGGCCAATTTCTATTCTCCCAGTACTATCTAAAGTTATGGAGCACTTTGTTCATCGATGCCTAACAAAATATCTACAGCAGTTTAATCTAATAAATCAATATCAGTCCGGATTCAGAGGTGGGCACAGCACAGTTTCAGCTCTTGTCAAGGTCACTGATGATATTCGTTGTAACATTGATAATAAAAAGCTAACAATTCTTTCTCTTCTAGATTTCACTAGCGCGTTTAACTCAGTTGACTTTGACATAATGCTTCAAGTACTTAGAACATATAATTTCTCACCTTCTTCACTCGCATGGTTTGGGTCTTATCTCGTGAGCCGGCGTCAACTGGTGAAGGTCGATGAGTGCAGATCTGACTGGTGCGAGCTGACTGCTTGTGTCCCTCAGGGCGACATACTCTCTCCTGTGCTCTTTGCAATGTTCATTAATGACATTACTACATCTATCTCCTCTTCTTATCATATGTATGCCGATGACCTTCAAATTTATACCGCTGCCCCTCTGGATAACTTTGCACAAGCTATTAAAATTATCAATGCTTTGGTCCCTAAATTTCGGTTTAAAAATTAACCCTGCAAAATCCCAGGCCATTATAATAGGAAGTCCTTATTTTATTCCCAAACTGGTAACCAGGACAATACCTAGCATTGTTTTCTCAGGTACCATTATTCCTTTCTCTTCATCGGTTTGCAATCTAGGTATTGCAATGGATCAAACATTGTCATGGGCGCCTCAGATCAGCGAGGTTAGTCGCTTCATTCTTTGAGACGGCTGCAAGATTTTCTACCTTTCAGTACTAAAGTGATGTTGGCACGCTCCCTTCTCCTTCCCTTATTGGATTATGGTGATGTGGCCTATCTGGACCTGACTGAAGAGCTGTTTGATAAATTGGAGCGTCTACAGAACCTTTGTATCAGATACGTTTTCGGTTTGCGTAAATATGACCATGTCTCACGTTTTCGCAAGCAGGTCGGTTTGCTTCCCATTAGGCTTCGGAGAGACTTCCACATACTCACTCTTCTTTTTAACGTGCTATTTAATCCATCTGCTCCTCTATATCTAAGGGAACGATTTCGGTTTCGTGAGGTTGATTGTCGTATGCGTTGTTCGGGGACTTGGATTTTGGACATACCTACTCAAAACACCAATGCGTAGTAATGCGTACACAAATTCTTTCACAGTAAGATTGACAAAAATGTGGAACGCATTGCCTATTGATGTTCGGATGGCTCCTACGTTATTGTCCTTCAAAAGTGGATTAAGAGGATTCTTTACTGATGAGACTTGAAGTTACTTAATATTTTTATTGCCTATGTACTATTGTTTCATAATTTAGTTATTTGTGTATTTTATTTATTTATTTGTTTGCAAATTACCTTTTCTAATTTATTACTCGATGTTCTACTGACTTGCCAATCACTGTAGTGTCCACTCCACGCAGTTACTCTAAGGTTGACTGGAAGAGATCCCCATGTGGGATAAGTCCGCCTTTGTATCCCTTTATTTTACATGTACTCATTCGTTGTAATCTGAACAATAAAGGTGCTGATAGCACAATTACTGTTATTTTTTATACTATGCCTGTTAGTAAAACCCATTGTGTTATTGTTTGTTTACCTAAATAAATAAACAAAAAAAAAGATAATACAAACAAACAAACAAAGGAAGGAGTATAGGCTGGCAACGGATCGGCGACTCCGGTGGTGTTGCTGATCTCCATGGGCGGTGGTAATTACTTTCCATCAGGTGACACATGCTAGTTTGCCCGCTCTCATAAAAAAAAAATGTCTCGTACGAAAGCTCATACGAAAACAACCTCGTACATAGCCATAGTGTAAGTAATAGTACTGTTACATGGAAGCGTAGCCTGCAATGAGAACCGTACCTAAGGTTTTTTTTTTTATACTACGTCTATATATCTATACTAGGTTTTTTACGTGTGTTTATTTTAAGCCCATCTTTAGCGACCAAGCCAGCCTCACCTACACTGTGTGCCGACTAGCAAACGACGCTCGTGGAAGGCAAGTGGAAGAGTCGAGCTCGGCTGGAGATCATAGAAGACCGCACCAAAAAACAATACATAAGGAGATACTGCGTTAGCAGTGGGTGCTAGAGTGTGAATAGGACTCCTTGTATTGAAAACATCTTTATCTACTCTCATACTAAAATTTAGAGATTAAAAAACTTAACACAGAATCTTAATGCCACAAGCCATCAAAGTAAATTTAAAAAGTTGCTTTTCGATGAACAACTGTATCGAAAAATAACTTTTGTTTCCATTTCGATACAGCAGCAAGCAGGTTGCAATGCAAATGTATTGCAACTTTGCAAAAAATTGTGAACCCGGCGCTGCGCGGCGCGTCGCGCATGCGCACCACGCATGCTCAATCTGAAAATGGATTTATAAGTAAGAAATGTAGCTGTTAAATTAACTTCATGGTTTTACTAAATATTAGTATCATCTATTTCATGAGATTAGATAAAGTAGTGTATGAAAGAAACTGCACATATATATATAATAAAGGTCTTAAAATACTCGTGTGACGCTATTATCACATTCGCCTTCGGCTCATGTCATAAACTCACACTCGTATTTTAAGAACTCTTATTATGCAACAGTATTATAAACTACTAATGTAAAACGATAATAATCCATTGATCAGTGATTATTATATCGATATCTAACCCCGCGAAAAAACTCGCGGGACAGAAATTCCCAGTCCATTATATTAATAACAAGATAAAGGTACTAGATTCATTAATCCTTCCTTATTAATATCGATAGTCCGCTATCAACAGGTGTCACGTGCTGAAAATAACAGATAACCTTGTAGATAGGAAGATTTCTCCGGAATATTATGGAGTGTCATACAAGAATATGCATGTGCTATCGGAAGTATGTTATGTTTATCGAATACTAGCTGTGCCCGCGACTTCGTCTGTGTAGTAGCTCAAGTCTGAAAGGTATACAAGGTACACTTTTTAATGCCACCTGGAAGGGAAGTATTCTATCTAACTAACAATGAAGATAGCAAATTTCACTCACAGCAGGTATCCATTTCTTTATTTTTGAAAACTAAGAAAACTTTATTCAAACCTTTTAAAAAATACGCTATCCACTGTCCACACCTATAAATCGAAATTCAATGTTTCACAACTAAATTTAGTATTTTACGAAGTTATTGTACTTCTTCTGTACGTTAGTACATACTTATTTTTTTAATAAACCATTATATATATCTTATGTACATCTTGCCATATGACGAAGATAAAATGTAAATTATTATTCCATCTAATCTGTCAAGATACTCGGTTGCCAACATTTAAAATACTTCTCGCGCTTCTACTAAAAGCGATTTTGTCGTGTACTAAATATAACCGCAATGTATATTTACTACATAATGTATTTAGGATCGAAGTATGCAGTGAAGGCGTGACAAACATGAGATAGAGATTTTCATAGACTTTATAATAGCGCTGTATCCAGCTCTATACATACTCTATACATCATACTAATAACTATTTCACACATCGTAGTGCTTTTGAAACTCCAGCATGCATGCGAAACAAAAAATCGTATCAAATTGTCTAATTCCCTAATATGATGATGACGTATAAGTTTATGGGAATGTCATGTATGCATGGTTAAACATGTCGGGGCCCCAAGGCAATGCAATTTTCGGTGTTCTTTATACTTCTACGTGCTTCTACCACAAGCAAATTATAGTCCGCGAACCAGCAACAGATTTACATGACCAATTTCGTCCCGAGCGAAAACTTGTGAACTTTGTTTCCCGATTTAAAATTTATCAAATTATAGTTAACCCAATATTTTAAAGAAAAAAAAATAGTCAAGTGCTCCAAGGTGCTGGAATATCGCCAGCTGATCGCACGAACATGTAAAAAAAGTTCAATGAATCCTCTCAGTTGAAAATTTCTGAGATGGCAGTTTACTTATATCCACTGATTGAATAAAAAATACGTCTAATCTTTCTGCTACTGTTGTCCGCGGTGGAAAGATTATCAGCTTATTAACAGCAACAGATTTACTTATCCCGAGTGAAAACTTATGAACTGCTTCAGAAAGTTGTATCATGAATCTTAAAAATTTACAGCTCCGTATATTAAACACCTTACAGCATCTGACGATTTTTTCCCCCTCAAGATATTGGGTTAACTATTATTTGATAAATTTTCATATTTCCGGGAGGAAATGACACTTTTTTTTGGATGTGATTGGGAGTGTCTCCACAACCTACCCACAGTGCAGGAACTGACAATTTTTATGCTTCTTAAATCATTTTTCTTGGTTCACAAGTTTTCACGGGGGAAATGATTGACGAAATTCGTGCCTAGCTCGCGCACTATTAAATTTATAACATAATTTTTATTTCTCGATGTACGGGGCTCTGTTCGATACGGGCCCAGGCAGTTGCCTACACTGTATATAGTTTTTCTTTGTTTATAATCCAAATACTTAGGACTCAACGGTATGCAGTCCATTGCCCAAATGTCCAATAGATGAATTTCGTTGACTATACCTAGACATTTAATTACTTAAATTTCTATCTGTGCGAAAGGCTATCTGTTCGAAGCGTAGGTCCAAATGCTATCGATTTGATCTAAATACCAAACTAGAGGTGTTCCTACTATACCTGTATGTAAGTATACATTGGCGACAAGCCTCGCCAACTACAGTTTTCTGTATCGAACATTCCGTGTCATTTTTAGTCACATTCGAACTGTTACGCGACGGAGTTTAAAAGTCTTTTTTTTTTAAACTATTTAATTACGCGCAACGAATTTGTTGTGTGATTACGATTAAATAACAACTTCAACCCAATAGAACATAAAGCATAATAAAAACATCGGACGCGCAGCATGCGCCACCATATCGTATTTTTTTTTCTTTCGAAATCCCGAATTGATTTCGGAAAACCAAGGTCACTTTACAGTACTACTTTTTGATGCTCTACACGAATCCGAAGTCAGAATTTCGAAATTTTGAGTTTCATGGCAACGGACGGACAGAACGACCGGGCGATTTCATAAGCTCAATGAATTTCGCTGAATATAAGGTATATAGATAGATAGGCAACCGCTCGGAAAGAAAGTTAAAGACGGACTGACCGCCGGGCTTTAAGGCTTGCTCCCAGACAGGCTAAAGGGAGAGATTGCTTATCAAGCTTGGGGGTTATATGTAGACAGCACTAATGCTAACATATAGGGGATATAACAGAACGTGATAACGTTTGCAAGCCGACCAAATTGAGAAAAAGTTTCATTTTATTAATTTACCAAACGCTGTTGACATTAGATACCTAACAGAAAGAAAAAAAATATTGAAGGAAGACTATGTAGGTATGTAGTTCACAATTAGGACTACATCCGTAGTCTCTGACAGTTAACAATAAGCATTTGCGGTTTTTGTGAACTAAATGGCCAGGACAATGGCGAGTGGGTTTGGGCACATATGGTTTGATCGCTGATGAATTTCCGTGATTGCAGTGAAGTGATGGGGGGGGGGGGAGCGTGCAATAAAACTAATTTATAGTTACATCGTAAGCTGAACCTTCCACACTTAGTATATATGTACTTACATCAATTCGTAACCAGGGGGGCTAGCCAAATGGCAGTTTGCGAAGTTGAAAAGCGTAGCGATCGCTAATTTGAACTATGCTGTGGAGCTCATACTAAAATGTTCGAATTGACAAATGTCCCGTGATCTATCTACGTACGCTACGAATTATTACACTGCGAGTTTTTTGTTCACGTTCGAACGTGTTAAAGCTTACAAGCTTTATGTACCTCCACCTCACAGAATACCGCAGCCAAATAACAATTCCCTTGAGGGTTGTTGTGTTCCTGCGAGTGAGTGAGGTCACCAGAAAAAGGAAGGAGATGCTGCGTTGGCAGCGGGGATGGCGGCGCGCGAGCAATAATTTATGTTGCGAGCGTTAATATGGCTACGGTAACCGCTTCACATCAGGCGGGCCGTATGCTTGTCTGCCACCTGTCGTAGTATAAAAAAAGCTAACCGAATAGAAAAGAACTCTCATGTTGTGAATTTATAAGACGCGTGTTACATATCAAAATGATATAGCTTACTTGGTCACATTTTGAAGTGAGCAATCCGGCTAGTTTGGATAATGTAACACGCCTGGTAAATTCGCAATATGAAACACGGTCGGATGTGACCAAACAAACTGGCACTAGTACTGTCAAGGACTGAGTATAAAGTGATGGATTGTTTTTTTTTGCAAATATGCTCTATAATACTTACAATACATACATTGTAAAAGGTCACCGGATTATCATATATATTTAGACTCTATGAGTAAGTACAAAAGATGATAATTGAATGAATGAATGGCTGTATGCAGATGTTGGCGTATGCGTTTGGCAAACACGTGCGCCACGCAAGGCCAGCGGTCTCCAAACAGTGGGTAGATGACGTTAAAAACAAATTCATCCGATTCTATTAAGCAATTTGACCAACATTTTTTTCGTTTTGATATGTAGGGAAGTCTCAATAATATGACCATAGGTGGAAGAATTACTTTGATTGCACAAAAATCTCTCGAGATATGTTAATTTGAAAATTACAATTTTGCACTTTCCCGAAAACGCTCCTTATAACAGCCTACTAGGTTATGACGTCACAAGCAAATATTTTATAAACAGCAAATCAGAAATTTGTACGACAGCTATGTTAAATATTACCTTTATGTAATTAGTATCTTAATAAAAATTATAGTGTTGTTTATTTTTCTCCAATGGAAATATTATTTTTTAATAAATTCATACTTTTAAAATGGACTTTCCCGCCAAACTTTGATCGACCCTAAAATAGGTTGGACGTAAGATATTAGAATCAAAATTTGTAGATCTTTATAGTTTTGTGTATTTTACGATATTGTCAAATAATATATACAATTTTTGAACATTGACAAATAGCCTATTATCTCTGTAACTTCATCATAACATACTATGATAAAAATGTAGCATGGTACGGTATTGAAATTAAATAATAAAAAGTTATGTTTGGTTTCATCAACAACTTTGAACCAAAGCCAACCTCACCTGAATTATAATGGAATTAACAGAAGATGATGTTGTACCTGGAGCGAAATTAAAATTTGCAAGATCATCTTCTCCGGGACTTATGGCTTGCATACCTTGGCTTAACCGTGTCAGGTAATAAAAATGCCCTAGTTGAGAGGTTAGTTGGTCCATAAATTTTTTTGTATATGTCATTGTATTATTGAGAATTTTATTATTTTAAATAAACTGTGTTGTTTTTTTTTTATCACAATATTTATTTATTCCGATAATAATATGACGTACGTTTGATTATAGGTATATATTGATTTAAATCTTCCCAGGTAAAAGGCTAATTAATTTAAATTATTTAGGATATGTTTGACATTCAGTAAGACTAGGTATTAGATAAATAATATTAAAAACAATATTAATCTATTCTCAATTTGACTACAGACTTTAACAATAAACAAAAGAGTTATATGCGTGTATGACAAATACATGGTAATTATTATTTTATTCATTTAATGTATTTTTGACGAGCTCGGTGGTCGAATGGTTAGCAATGGCCACTTTGACTCCGAGATCGCGGGTTCGATCCCCGCACAAGACAAACGATGTGTGTGCATGAACATGTCTGTTTGTCTTGTTCTGGGCGTTTTCTATGTATTATATGTATGTATCTACAAAGAAAAAAGTATTTAAGTATTATATATCGGTTATCTAGTATCCATAGTACAAGCTTTGCTTAGTTTGGGACTAGATGGAAGTGTGTAATTTGTCCAGGAATATTTATTTATTTTATGCATAATTTTGCAGTTAAAAAAATGTTAGCATTCTGCACTCCTTTTCTGTATAAACTGTAAGTGTGCGAAATTTTATAGTCCTCCGTCCGCGGAATTTTCGTAAAAAGGGCTACAAAGTTTTTGCTTCACATTACATTTGCACGCTGACGAGCTCTCGCACAGTACTAAACCCGCGAAGGCCGCCGGTGCATCGTTTTTTGTAGTAATTTCGAAGTTATATTTATCGTTTTTATTGAAATAAGATATAAAATTCATGCTACAAAGTTTATTCATCATGAAGTAACAATTATTCTCGTATAAATTTTGCTCAATAATATTATCGTTTATTCGAGAAATTAACAGTTTACTTAAAGCGATTTTCGATGTTTTTTTGGTTAAAATAATGTTTTTTTTTTATATTAAATCAATGATATTTCAAAATTCCGAGGCCGCTATGTACTATACGACTATATAACAAATAACATTCTATTTTTTTTATTTCATTTGTTTGGAATAGTAGTACAATCCAGGAGCTCAAAATAGTGAATGCGCGCATTTTATGAAAATCTTTCTCTGCAATTTTGGGTTTATTTAAAAAGTTATGCAAAATTTACAAAATGCGAGGCCGCTATGTACTATGCCAATAGCTATTCTATACTATTCAATAAGTCAACATTGTTAATGTATTTTTGTTTCCGAGATTCAGAACGCCAAAATTGGCCATTTTACGCAAAAATCACAGTCAAAATGTATAGATAACTAACTGACCCGGCAAACGTTGTTTTACGATAAAAAATAGATAATAACCTATTCTCAGACCTACTGAATATGTATATAAAATTTCATAAAAATCGGTCAAGCCGTTTCGGAGGAGAATGGTAACTAACATTGTGACACGAGAATTTTGTATATTAGATTAAAATGACACCGGGCACCGCACTTAGACGAAGGGAGTTGGTGAGGTGACATGGTTTGCCTAACTACCAAAAAAAATAAATCAAACCTTGTAAAAGTTCTAAAAGCATCGTGATATTGTTGTGGTGTGTTGTCCCGTCGAACCGTACCAATTACGAACCGGTTTCACAGCTTTCTTCACGAGTTCAAACTGGTATCAAGATCAAAACGGCCATTATTACCTACTCAAAATGTACATTGAAACACAATTTAAATATATTTACAAACCGAGGTGTGGCCCAGCGTCATCTTTGGGCTAAAGCCAATTCACAGAATAAATAATACTTAGTGCCAATGTGCACTTGATACATGTTTCCCATTAACAAACGAGGCTCTGGTAATAGAGATAGCCGGTCTAAATATAAAATATTTTCTATTGTTAGCTCTCACCGTTTAGTTTGCGGGTAGAGTAAATGAAAGTGTAATAAAATTTCTCACGGGATAGTATAATACTAGAAGCGTAGAGTAGCTAGCACTGCGCTGGAGGCCTACTTCTCTACCGCTTGTTTTCGACAACCCTGGCGTTCATTCTACTGGTTACGCGTATTACAATATTTTTTTCACCTCACTAGCTCGTAAAAGCTCTGTTTATCATTCGAAATCTGCGTGGAAAATCGCACTTTATCCGCTAGCGTGGAAAGTGTTTTTAAAATTCGAATATTTTTATTCAATAAAGGTTTCGTACAATAAATTACATATATATAGAACCTCATTGGTTTCGTAATAGTTTATATTCTCTGCAGCCAGTCCATTGATGATTGAAATGCAAATACTTATTTCATGTCATGCGCCAGCCTCATTTAAAGAATCGCACTGGCCGGCAAGAAAATTTGATTAAAAAAAAAACTTTAAAATTTTCTTCTTTTTATTGAATTCACTTTACTTCCATTATTTTGGTTTGTTTTTTGATAAAATCGAAAGAAATCATAAAATATGAGCGAAGCTAGCAGCGACGAAGATATAAATTTAACACCTGCAGAATTAGTGCAAGCGGTACATAATGCCGAGTTGAGTTTTCTTCCGGAAAAATCGCGCGAAAAATACATAAAAGCGTACGATTTGTTCAAGTAATTTAATATTTATTAAAACTGTTTTTCTTGCACCTAACATTTTCCTCGCTTTAGTGAGGTGAAAAGTTGTGTGTTGCGCTCGGCAGCAAAGTTATTTAGCGTCTCGTACCTTTGAAACCCTCGCTACGCTCAGGATTCTATATTTGAACCACTCGCTTCGCTCGTGGCTCAATCCTAGAATCCTTCGCTTGCTCAGGTTTCAATACAAGGTACTCGCGCCAAAAATTAACTTTGCAGCCTTGCATAACAAATAACTATTCAATCTGTTTACAGCGTACAGCGTACATAGTGTAACTTGTAGCAAATAGGGACTGTAATTCTATCAAAAAAATATTAATTTAACTGTAGCATATAAAGCTGGAATGAGGAAAGGAGCTCGATAGCGTCGTTGTGCGTGTCAGTCTAATCGATCACGCACGATTATGTTGCGAGCGTTAATATGGCTACGGTAACCGCTTCACATCAAGCGGGCCGTATGCTAGTCTGCCCCCCGACGTAGTATAAAAAAAAATAAAAATAAAAATGTACCGGTGTGTGTAATCAAATCTTGCAAGTGAAATTTATCAGGGCAAATACGTATTTTATTTAAAATAAATGTAAGAGAGTTATGAACCTTGACTGTGCATTATTTCAGATGGTACATTTCCTGTGTTTGTTGGCATTTTAACAGTTATGTATGACGTTCAGCCAGCGACTTATGTACGCTTTGTGTACCATTTCCCGCAGCCGTTTTCTGCTTCCTTGTTTTCTGTCGGTTAAGCTTTTTTTTTGTTCCGGACTCTGGTTGAAAATTGAAAATACGGAATATCTGTTCGTTTGTCACAAACTTCATATTATTATTTTATTAATAGTTACCCGGATGAGATTTTAGAGGAAATCGATATTTTTTTCCAGAATTAAGACCTACTTAGCTAGGTTGATTTCTTGCCCCAGTACCTATATTGTAAATTTCACGGAAATTGTTAGAGCCATTTGAAAAATAAAACTAATAAAAATGTTGGAAAAATCTCATTCTTAGCAAATAATAAAATTTTGCGTTTCGGATTTTAAAAAAACAACTTTAACTTCATCTTCATCCAAGTTTAAGGTTTCTTCTTATATTTACCTAATCATTTTATATACGTGTATTATTTATATAATAGGTAAATAACAGTTAGTTTATGTTCGTGTATTATTTATATAATAAGTACATAACAGTTAGTAGACCGTATCACTTCCAGAATAACATAGCGTAGCCAAGGGACGTAGAGTTCGTAGCGCTACGCAAAGCGCCTTACACTTGAAGTGAAGGGCTGCAAGTTGTTGGGTCTATATTTATCCTCTCCTATGGTAAATGTATTTGGTACGAAAAACTAAATGGAATTATTAATTTGAACATTTTATTTGTTTACTGTGTAACTGTGTACGTACGTTACGTACAGGGGCGTAGCTAGTGTAGCTACCGTCGTATCAGCCCCGGGGCGGCAAGGGGCCTCAGCGTATTCGGTTCTAGTAGATAGAGCCCCTTCAGCCCTGAAGTGTCTGGGTAGAAAGGCCCGTCACAAAATTTTGATATATGGCCCGTCTAGCGTAAGCTACACCACTGGTTACGTAGGTACCTATGTAATATGCCTGCGTATGGCGCATCCATACATACCCGGCGGCACGGCTACGCGGCTGCGGCGAAGCCGGCGCGGCCAAACCGCCGGCACTCGCGGCTTTACGCGGCTCGCGCGGTAAGCTAGCGCCAAAGCAGTCTGCATGTCGGCGGCAATGTCGGCGGCAAAACCGGCGGCATATGTGGATGCACCATTGCAGATCTGTTGTAATTCCGTCCTCACGGGGGCCTTACCATTTTTCAGCTGTTCAAGGGCTATCCTAATCTCACCCATGCTGATTTCGGGAATGTACTCACTCGCAGGAACCAAATAACTGATAATAAATACTTGAATAAATATTCTTGGACAAATTACAAACTGCCATCTAATCCCATATACATAATATACAAAGGTTGACTGGTAGATAATGCTCTTAGCATTAAATCCGCCTTTTATAGCCTTATCATAGGTTAAATAAATAAAAAAAATCAAATAAAATACATAATAATTCCGCTACTGATACTATTATATTAAACTTTTATTATTTGAAATGGCTTAAATTAGTGATGTTTACAACACTATTAGCTAGTGGTATGGTTTAAATTTAAAATACCCACCGTACCACCAGAGTTACCACCAGAGGTACGGTCAGGGGTACGGTGGGTCTGAAGTGCATATTATTATGCATTGTGCACTCTAAGACTTCCTTCTTAACTTTATCGTTCTCGAATATTCAACAGTCGTCCGCCATATCACTTTGTTTAATGTTTACAAAAATATAAGCAAAATATGTATTTAATACTTTCTGATTAATAGAATTTGCCTTGTCCGATATTCGGGTCGTCAATATTGTTATTATAATCTGGCCAAATTATAATAACCATTTACGCGGACTAAAGACACTGTGCAGGTGTAACATATTATTTAGTCGCGTAATTTGTTACGTAGGAAGAGTAGCGTTCACGTAGCGACACGACGGTCACGCACGTTTGCTAAACACGTGATATGTTTAATCACGTGTAGTGTAGCTCCTCGAAATATACCAGATTTTCGAGCTGGTGTTTACTTTTTTCGATTAATTCAATAAAACTCCAATTTTTAACTGACTTCAGAAAAAGAAGGAGTTCTCAATTCGACTGAATGTTTTTTTTGTATGTATGTTCTTCGATATCTTCTCGAATTGTGAACCGATTTTCAAAATTCTTTTTTTATTTGAAAGGGCATGATTGCAAGGTGGTCCCATATTCACCAAGTCAGAGTCTGATGATGGGATCCCAGAAGAAGTCGGTTTTTGTTTTTTATCATTAATTCCTTGTATAAATCGAGTGCAAATTGAGATGGATATGGATGGAGTGTGAACTGCGATTTTAGGTTTACTTCATTCACTTATATAACTTTTCCAACGACCAAACTACGGTTTGCTTCCGGGAAATCCCGGTACCGAAAGTAGCTGCAAATATTATCTTAAGTAAAATATAATATAGTAATAAAATAATTATCTCATTCAAAAATAGGTGCAACTTCAACTAATAACTTCACTTTCACTTTTTTGTGTCGCATTCATTCTGTATTGTGTCGGCAAAATAGCACTCTTCACCAAAGTTGACAGGCACAGACAGAACACAAAAAATAAAGAATAGTCAGTCTACCTATAGGTATAACTGCAGTCTGTATGCAGCGGGAATCGAACCTGAAATCATTCATTCGATTCAACAAATATTTAAATCGTTGTCTTTACCACAACGTAATCTCTCCATAAATATGTCTAGGCTGGCAGTCTGACAGACAAAATTACATCTTCATGGAATTTAGAAATAGCTACCTACCGATCTATTCCTAAATTCCATGAAGACGTATTTTTTTATCTAGATTAATTTACTTTAGAACACGGGATAGGTATTTTGTACCTATACTTACCGGATTTGAATAAAATATAGAATTATTTACTTAAAGACCAAATTTATGGATTAAAATTTTTGATACTTTAGTAACTATGTATAAAGTATTTAAGCGCGCAGAAGCTTAAATAACATCGCAATATGATAAGTTATTGATAGAGTTATTATATGATAGAGTTCATTATCCGTTATCTAACGGTGTCGACAGTGATGCGTCGAATCGAAATCAATGCGCTAGGTACTGTAAGTACTGTGGCACGCGTTACTAGTGATGTACTAGACGCGCGACGAATATCGTCGAGAATTCGAGATTGTTCGATCGAGGCACGCGGTATCTGTGGCGCGCCGCGACCGCGCTGATCAACATGACTGTCGAGCAGCGGCTTTGATATTCTCTGTTGTGTATTTATACTGTGGTGGCGCCTACACATTTGGCGGTGTTTACGGCTGTTTATTTTCATTTTAATTCAGTGATGCAGATACAATACAACTGAACGTCTCGCTTGTGGTCTCTCTGGATGTAAAAAGCGTATAAAACTACCTTCTCGAACAAAGTAATTTTATGATTATATCTTTTTTTTTCAGTACCTACGTGAACGTTTCCATCCAAGCAAGCGGTTCGATCAGCTGATCACTTTTGTACGAGAAAGTTTAACTAAAGAAGAAGTAGCTACATATATTAGGTTGGGGAAAAAGTCTTTTCGTATTTTATATGAAAATTCAAAACATTTTTTAATAAAGTTTATTTACATTTAACTAAAGTATGTAGGTGCCATTATGTTCGATAACTTTTTGCCATCTTGTAGGTAGAGACAAGATCCCATTACTATATAAATTTTGGGACTTCTGTTCAAAAAACCGCGACAAGTGGTTTTGGCAGTCTTCTCGTGATGTTAACCTGACATTGCCTAAAGAATTCTTAAGAGACCGAAACAGGTGGAAATCAGAAGGTGCAAGGTCAGGACTATACGGCGGATGCATTAACACCTTCCAGTCAAACTCTCTTAATTTTTGCTGAGTGGCTAAAGATGTGTGAGGTCTAGCGTTATCATGGTGAAAAATCACACCCCTTCTATTAATTAATTCCGGCCGCTTTCTCTCAACTTTTTGCTTTAATCTCATCAGTTGTTCACAGTAGAGTTCAGAATCGATAGTCCTGCCTGGCGGTAACAGCTCGTAATGAATATCTTCCCTTCCAATCCCACCATACACACAGCATCACCTTGTTGCGGGTTAACCCGGGTTTCGCCAGAGTCTGTGAAGCCTGGCCGGCCTTTGACCACGACCTTTTTATGCGCCAAAACTGTTTTGTGGTCAATTCCTAGTTCTTCAGCTACGTCGTAACTACTGATATGCCGATCTTGCTCCACTTTTTCAGAAATGGCATCCATTTTATCCGTAACAGGGCGACCAGAGCGACGTGCATCTTTGACATCAAAATTTCCGGATTGAAAACGCTTAAACCAAATTTGTGCTACTCTCTCAGACACTGCACTAGGTCCATAAACGTCACAAATTTTTTTCGCAGCTTGCTTTGAATTTTTACCTTTTTTGTAGTAAAATTTTAAAATGTATCGAATTTCTTCATTAGATTCACTCATCTTGACAGTAAAAAAAACAAACGAAAATCACACATTTACCTAATTTGAATTTGGAATTATCTTTTTTAAAATTTAAACTTTTTAAAGATATCAAAACCTGCTAGATACAAATGGTATAACCAAAGAGATTTTATTACAAGTTCATACATACTATAATGCGAAAAGACTTTTTCCCCTACCTATTATATGCTACCTATATTTTGTTGAGGGGCCCATGTAAAGGTTTCACGCTGAGCAGGGGTCGACAACCTGTGATCTTCATTGTCAGTACATCGATCTCAATTGAAAAAAGGAAACAGCAGTTCGAAATGCTGCTTTGGGAGGAGCTCGATAGCGTTGTCAGACTAATCGAACACGCAAGTTAAGCAACGTTGACCGTTGCCTGTCCATAGATGGGTTTATTTATCTTGAGCTCCTCCATGGTTCGGAGGTGAACTATGCTTTAAACCTCCTTCGATTGACGGGAAATCAGTATCCAAACAGTGGAATGATTATGGGTTGATACAATTTGGTTTCGTCTAGGGAATGCAGAAACGCCACTGATATAGAGAACCGGGAATTTCGGTACTGGTGCTTACTGAAACCGGGATTGCCGGTATTTTCGGTACGTCGGGACTACATTGAAAAAATTGAGAAAATACAAACTAGGCAAATTTACACATAATAAACACAATATTTAAATTGTAGCGTACGTTTTAATAAAAATCAAAGAAAATCTCAAATGTTGGTTAAATCAACTTGCAGAAATAACAAAAATAGTATTTCTGTATGGGCGGGACATAATCTGGCGCTCGATATTACGTATTCTCGTAGGAGACTTAACCAATTATAAGAAACCTCAAGCAAGAACAAATTTGTTAGCAGATCTCCCCGCATACTCAGTAGAGCAAGAACTGAGCCACTTTAGGTCGTGGGCGTTAAAGTCTTCCATAATCATTAACTCTGCAGAGGGATTCTGTTCCGTAATTCTGTCGTAGTCCGTTGTCGATGCTCAAATGTGTCATCTCCGAGTAACCGCTATGGGATCTGTAAAGGCACGCGTAGATATGGACACTATTATTATACTGTGATATGGGTATGACCCACGGAATCTAAGCGCAATCACAGCCGTCCAAATATAATCGGATCAAATATACAGTCGAATGATTTTCGTAACATTTTTATTTTCAACCGCTTATAATTTGTTACCCATAAGACTCGCATAATAAACATGTAAGTAGGTATGCAAAAAATGTTAGTAATTTTGTATTCTTTAAAGGATATAAATTTTTATTATACCTCTACAGCTAAACAACATCGTCCAAAAACGCTTTTACTCCACCTTTTGCAAGGCCAAAGTATTTATTAAATATAAGTATTTATTGAGTTATTTCGTTCTCTCTAACTCGGTTGTATTTTAAAAAATATGTAATTAAATGTGTAATTAAATCTGTGGTGATACTGTCGATCAACTTGGTCACCACGGACTTTCGTGTCTCAAAAGTGCAGGGCGCATACCACGCCACGCTAGCCTTAATAATATCATCCACCGGGCTCTTGCCAGCATCCGAACACCCGCGGTTTTAGAACCGAACGGGCTTGCACGTGATGATGGGAAGAGACCGGATGGAATGACACTTGTGGCCTGGAGGTTGGGGCGACCTTTGGTGTGGGACGCTACCTGCGTCGACACCCTTGCGCCGTCTCATCTTCGGGTCACTGAAGTTAGGGCTGGTGCGGCTGCAGCGTTTGCTGAAAACCTCAAACGGCGAAAATATAGTTTCTTGGATCAGAGCTACATATTTGAGCCGTTTGGGGTAGAGACGCTAGGTCCGTGGGGACCATCAGCACATAAACTATTTCAACAGTTGTCAAAAAGATTGATCGAAGTATCACATGACCAAAGGGCTGGCCAATATCTCGGCCAGAGGATTAGCATTGCCATTCAACGTGGCAATGCTGCCAGCCTTTTGGGCACTTTTCAAGTGGGTAACGATTTGGCGGGGCTTCATTATTTATAGTTATTTATTTCTAAGTTATATTTAAGTAGGTATTTTATTCATAAGTTATTTACATAAAGTGTAATTAAATCGAGGAATAGATTATAGATACCTACGAGTACATTAGTGACGAATTATTCATGAGTAAACTACACAAGATGAGTACCGAAAATACTGAAAGAACCGGGATTAAAATTTTGTGACCCGGTTTTTTCGGTTTCTTGACTGTTTTGACTTTTGCTATTTTGCCGACACAATACAGAATGAATGCGACACAAAAAAGTGAAAGAGTGAAAGTGGAAGTAAATTTATTATTAGTTGAAGTTGCTCCTATTTTTGAATGAGATATTATTTTATTACTTGACCTACTTAAAATAAACTTTAATTACCTACACTTTTTTTTATATGAGAGGGTGCACCACGTGCAGGTGAGGTTGACTTTTACTAGTTTCGGTTTGTCACTCGGAACCATACGTAAACAATTGCGGTGTCACCTGGCGCTCTTTTGCCTATAATTGGACTTTAACCTTTCTTGAAATTGACTATCAAACGCAAAACATTTTTTCAAATCCGCCCGCTAGTTCCAATGATTAGCGAGTTCAAAAAACAAACCATTCCCCAATCCTTCGGTCCCTGGGGCCCTACCGCCGAAGCTGAAGCAGATTAGCGTTCGATTATTTGATTGCAAAAATCAAACTACTAAGTTGAAAATGTTTGCCAATAACAAAAACGTAAGATCTATTTTTCGAGTCAAAATATGCGATGGTAATCGGTTTCTGCTTTTCTTTCTTTCTGTTTTTGTTTCTTTCTTTCTTTTTCTGCTTCTGTTTCTTGCCCCTGGCCTATGACTCGAGCAGACTTGAATAATGGCCTTACTTGATACATACAATATTTCCTTCCTGAATCTCCCCACAACATCTCCAGTGTAAATGGCATAGGTGAATAACATGAATGACGTAAGTTAAACGTATGCAGGCAAAAGAAAATTAAGAGTTTGCGTTGTGCCAGTCCCTGGTTGTGCTTACGAAAGCCGGAAGCTTGCACGTCACTTGCTTGCAGATAGTATTACCTGATAAAAATATTTAAGAAGTATATTAGAGCACTATAGAGATTGAACAGAATGAAGAAATATACAAGGAAGTCGTCATACTGTGGTATAAGACAATTTCGGATCCAAGGTACCGAAATGCCACTCTGGAAAACTTAGACACAAATAGTTACTTATGTGAAACGTACCATAGCCTATAGATGCTTGCAACATAACGTATCGCCCGCGCTCCGCAATACCCACGACAGCCACTCCGTCCTCGCCGGTAACCTCACTAACTCGCAAGAAATTAACAACGGTCTAAGTAGTAGTTTCTAAGTACTAAGTAGTTTCTAGTAATTGTTATTTGGCTGCGGTTTTCTGATGGCGGTACTAAAATATAGAGAGCCTCTCTCTATTGCCAGAGATTCGCAGGTTGGTCGGCAGGGTGCACCACGTGCAGTTCATTAATGATCGCGTCAAGAGGCGTGTCAGTTAAACAACATGGTAGGATGCAGACTGGCTTTATTCAGAACAAAGTACATATTTTGACGAGCTTGGTGGTCGAATGGTTAGCAAAGGCCACTTTGACTCCGAGGTCGCGGGTTCGATTCCCGCACAAGTCAATCATTTGTTTGCATGAACATTTCTGTTTGTCTAGGTCTGGTTGTTTTCTATGTAGGTATTATAACTATGTATTCACAAAAAAAAAAAAGTATTTAAGTACATTTATAAGTTGTCTAGTACCCATAACACTAGCTTTGTGCTTAATTTGGGACTAGATGGCGCTGTGTAAACTTGTCCAGAAATATTTATTTATATGTAATGTTGAGAGTAGTCAACCTACCCTCACCGCCATACTCTTTATCTAATACTAGAATTCATGATCGAAGGCACGCAATCAACGACGGCGACGGCGACGCGTCCGTCGCCGCAGGCATATAATTGCATCTTCATAGCGCCCCGTCCCGTATGCGCGCCTGAGACGCTTTCTTGACACCCATTGATGACAATCCAATGAGACACACTCAGCGACTGATCAAGAGTTCTGTCCGCCCTAGGCTAATTATGAGGAAAAGATACCGACGCGCGCTTTTAAAATTTATTATTAAAATCAGGGGGGCTCTCAAGCTTTTTCAGTTCACAGCGCATTTAGTTTTAGTGTTTTGTCTCGGTCTAGTTGAAATATGTAGGGTAGTTGCAATGATGCTAGATTAATAGTGCATGCGAAGAAACGATTTCAGCGCGCCCCTTCCGATCCTCGCGCCCTAGGCTTCAGCCTAAGGGACCGTCCATTAATCACGTGAGGTTTATTTTTGCATTTTTAACACCCCCCCACCCCCTTGGTGATACTTGGTGAGGTGTAAGGCTAAACCCCCCCCCCCCCTTCAAGTCACGTGTATTTTTGTATTTACAAAGAATCTTAAATTTTTCAGAATATTAATAAGGATTTTTGTTACACCACTAAGGTGACAAACAAGTATTCAGTCCGCCTGATGAAAAGCACTTAAAAAAATAAATACACGTGATATCTTACTACACCCCCCCTCCCCCCTTGTGATGTTTCGTGATTTTTGCCGAACCCCCTCCCCCTCTTTCGAGCCTCACGTGATTAATGGACGGCCCCTAATTAGCCTAAGGGTTAATCGGGCCCTGGACACACTACAAGTTCATCAATATGCAGACTAGGAATATATAATATTGTGACGTGCATGCGTCTAAATGATAACAAAATCGGGGGATACAGTTTGGTGTTGCTAAATCTATCATCTATAATCAAAATTCAATCACACCACTGCATAGATCAACGATCAAAGAATTAATTACGCTAAGTAAGGGGCCGTCCATTAATCACGTGAGGCTCGAAAGAGGGGGGAGGGGGTTCGGCAAAAATCACGAAACATCACAAGGGAGAAGGGGGGGTGTAGTAAGATATCACGTGTATTTATTTTTTTAAGTTCTTCCCATCAGGCGGACCGTATGCTTGTTTGTCACCTTAGTGGTGTAACAAAATCCTTATTAATATTCTGAAAATTTTAAGATTCTTCGTAAATACAAAAATACACGTGATTTGAGGGGGCGGGCGGGGGGGGGGGGGTTAGCCTTACACCTCACCAAGTATCACCAAGGGGGTGGGGGGTGTTAAAAATGCAAAAATAAACCTCACGTGATTAATGGACGGCCCTTAAGGACTGTGGCTGTGGAACATCGCGTGCGGGGGAGAGGAAAGCGCTGCCATTTTGAGATAATTTTACTGCATGTAACATATTCACGTACAAAACACAGCCGTGCGAGTCCATGACAGTCACATCCCATTTTTAGGGTTCCGAACCTCAAAAGGAAAAACGGAACCCTTATAAGATCACTTTGTCCGTCTGTCTGTCTGTCTGTCTGTCTGTCTGTCTGTCTGTCTGTCTGTCTGTCTGTCAAGAATTTCTATGTCGAGAATGCGTGGAGGTATCAAGCTGAAATTTGAACTGTATACTCAGGTCTACGGTCCCATGAAGCTAAAAAAAAATCAAACTGCTAAGTTTACGTAGAAAAAAGTTACGGCCGTTTATTCAGCAAAAAACGCATATTTCGACACACTCAAGGGAATCAAAACCTATAGGGTACTTCCCGTTGACCTAGAACTATGAAATTTGGCAAGTAACATCGTTATAGACTACAAGTACAGGAATAAATCTCAAAACTATACATTTGTAAATAGATCTTAAAAAATAGGGGGTCTATATTTTTTATAGGGTGTCGAAATTTCAAATTGAAACTACTAGTTCAAATTTCATATATCATATGAAAGGGCTTGATGTACACATTGCAAAATATATTTTATTTGTTTTTTTCGACGCATTATTTCTTATTTATAATGAAAAATATCAAATTTAATAATTATACTACGTACCTACGGAACCCTCGGTGGGCGAGTCCGACTCGCACTTGTCCGGTTTTTTCTCTGGTAATTAGGTACTTCGTGTAATAGTGATTGATGACACATAAGATATTTTTTGATAACACAGATGTCTATTTTCAACGGATATGATTAAAATTGATGGATAGTTATCACAT
The DNA here is from genome assembly GCA_937001555.2 of Hypsopygia costalis. Lineage (NCBI taxonomy): Eukaryota > Metazoa > Arthropoda > Insecta > Lepidoptera > Pyralidae > Hypsopygia > Hypsopygia costalis. The sequence continues at coordinate 2,119,587 of OW443325.2, forward strand.
TAGAAAATTATTTAATGACATCAACCTACTTCCTCACGTGACTCTACTTCCGATACCTACATGACTCCAGGACTTGCATTAGATGAGTCACGTTAAAGATTATCAACCAGCCGAAAGTGACTCATCATCTTGAGAGTAAAAGCCAAAGTCATCATCAACAGCCGGTTTACCCTAGTGATGATACCCTACTCAAGGGCGGATCCAGGGGGAGGGTCAAGGGGGTCATGACCCCCCCCCCCCCCCCCCGGGCTGGGTCCACGACCTATATGGACCACTAATAAAAATTGTTAAACTTAATGTTTTTATATATATATTTTTCTCAATATGTAGGTATTAAGTACAGTACTTACATACTTTAATAAAATACCACCTTTTTACCTGTATTTCTTATTATCGACATTAAATTATAACTTGAAGTGATTTGACCACAACTACGTGACACCCCCCCCCCCCCCCCCCCCCGGCGCCGAAGCTGGACTGGATCCGCCCTTGACCCTACAGTGATATTTATCGGTAAAACTAAGCAACTTCAAAAAGGGGGTGTAAGTGGTTTATCAAAGTCTTTGAACCAAAGCTAACCTCACCTGCACCATGCACGTAGTGCACCCTGCTGACTGACAAACGAAGCTCTGGCGAAAAGAGACGTAGGTATACCATAGCATATTTTAAGCTGCCCGACTAGAACAAAAACTTAATTGAAAAACTATAGACGTAACTCGCTCCTGGGTCACATCTACAAGCTGTTTTCGAGAGTCATCACGATACGTCTTGCTGTGACGACTTCCACCTTCCAGCCTCCCATACAAACGGTTTCCATAAATACTTATAAGCCATAGATCACATACACAGAAAATGCTGCTTCGAGAATGTATAATCTGCGACAGGCTATCAGGCAGAGGCTTATATTTGCCGCCCATACCTCTTTAATTTTCAGTTCGAATTTGTGGAAAACAAGCAAACAACCTGCCCGATGGTAAGCAAGCAGTCATCGTATGATGATCATTATATATCATCCTATGTGAGCTTACGACAACAGCGGCATCACTCACGGGAATGGAAGCGACTTTTTGCAACGATATTGTACATAGCATAATGAACTTTATGTCAATTGTATAACATATAAACTTAAATACGAGCCTTAAAAGGTCGCGGGTCCCTAGTTACTGTCGGCGCTGCCTATGGAATCCGCGGGAAGTGGCGCGAACGGAGTCGATCGGGTTGGTCACAGCAATGGAATTCTCGAGAATATTCAAGCATTCCAGAGAATTCGCGGGCCTTCTAGCGTCGTGAGGCGAAATTGACGCTTCTATTCCATTCCATTCCGCGGCGGTTTAAATTGAGCCTTACAGAGATAAGATAAGATAAGATAAGCTCGGCTTTGTATATTTTTTTTCCAAACGCCTTAGTAAACTCTTCTTAATGTTTTGTTGTTCTATGTACAATAGAAATATTTATTACAAACAAACATTAAACACAATGATGTTATATTTATATAAAAATCATTAATATACGAATACACAGCGTTTAGCACAGCGTGTGTGATGGATGGATATCTGTGCATTTCTCCAAGCGCAGACAAATGAGTGCGGGCATGTCGCGTGTATTTTTACAGAGTGACGTCAGCTGTGTGCGCCTCGGCCTCCGCTCACAGCGGTCATGCGTGGCCACGAAGTCGGCGATAGTTGATAAAGTAAATTTCTTGACGACACATAATAATTTTAATACTCTTTGGACAGCAATAATGTTGTCTAATTAATTAATATCAACAATATTCGTGTCAAACTTCATTTCTTTGTGTTTACTGAGCAGTTTTGTATATATTATGTAGTACGCCAGTTTTTCACTGGACGAAGCATCGAAGTCGTGATTGATGGAGTATGCTCGCTCAGTGATCCGTTCGCGAGCATTCAAATGCTCGCGTACCACAAGGCTGTGTCAACACACAACAACTGTGTCAACAAACAAGTCAATGATATGCAGAAGGAACAAAGTACGACAACTCCCCTACTTTGTTCCTTCTGCATATCATTGACTTGTTGAATATGCGCAATGTTCATTGTTAAGCAGATTAGTACCATCTAAGGTGGGTGGACCATGGAAGGCCACTCTAACGAATAAACAGTTATTATTAGTTTATTTACTGGATAAATGAAGCAATCAAATTATAAAGTAACAGTTTGTTTTATTATGTAACATATGAAACACTTTTTTTATTGCAGATTTAATCATTATTTATTAATCTTAAATTTTGTTAAGCTCTACCACATGGCCTTGCTACAAACAAGGCTCCCTAAAAGGCCAATATAATAAATCAGTCGTTTAAATTAAAACTAACTTTGTGGCAATCTATATACCTATCTTCTTATACTTGAACTACATAAAAAGTATTTCATTAAAACGAAACGTTAAATACTTACTTACCATAATTTATTCATTTACAAAATATTCAACGAACATTACTTGAACACAATAGTATAACCAAACCCCGGCCACTCCATACAAAAATGGCGCTTTTGCATGTAGTAACCAAATGACGTCTGTACACGTGCCTATGTTTGAGTGACGTTCTCTAGGGCTGACATTATTCAATTATTAGTCGGGTGTAAGTGGTTCATCAACATCTTTGAACCAAAGTCAATCTTACCTGCACGGGGGCAATCACACCCTGCTCACTGACAGACGAGGTTCTGACGAAAAGAGAGGTAGGACATAGCGTATTTTTTAAGCAGCCCGACTGACGAAGTACCACCTCACAGAATACCGCAGTCAAATAACAATTTCCTTGAGGGTTGTTGTGTTCCTGCGAGTGAGTGAGGTCACCAGAGAGGATGGAGTTGCTGCGTTGGCAGCGGGGATGGCAGCGCGCGAGCGATATTTAATGTTGCGAGTGTTAATATGGTTACGGTAACCGCTTCACATCAGGTGGGCGTAGTGAAGAAAAAAAAAACGTGTGACACTCGGGGACTGCCGCGGTAAAGCTATTGCATAGCATTTTTTATTTTTTAACTAATGCTCGTTTGCTCGTTCATCCATCCATCCATCCATCCATCCATCCATCCATCCATATCCATTCATCTATCCATCCATCCATCCATCCATCCATCCATCCATACATCCATCCATCCATCCATCCATCCATCCATCCATCCATTCATCCACCCATCCACCCATCCATCCACCCATCCATCCATCCATCCATCCATTCATCCACCCATCCACCCATCCATCCACCCATCCATCCATCCATCCATCCATTCCACCCATCCACCCATCCATCCATCCATTCCACCCATCCACCCATCCATCCATTCATCCACCCATCCACCCATCCATCCACCCACCCATCCATCCATTCATCCACCAATCCACCCATCCACCCATCCATCCACCCATCCACCCATCCATCCATCCACCCACCCATCCACCCATCCACCCATCCACCCACCCATCCATCCATCCAGCTTACCAACAAAGTCATTTTTCTAGGTAGACCTTCTGATTCGGAGGGCAGCCATCCACCCATCCATCCACCCATCCATCTATCCATCCATCCATCCATCCACCCATCCATTCATCCACCCATCCACCCATCCACCCATCCACCCATCCACCCATCCACCCATTCATCCACCCATCCATCAATCCATCCATCCATCCATCCATCAATCCATCCAACCATCCATCCATCAATCCGTCCGTCCGTCCGTCCGTCCGTCCGTCCATCCATCCATCCATCCATCCATACATCCATCCATCCATCCACCCATCCATCCATCAATCCACCCACCCATCCACCCATCCATCCATCCATTCATCCATCCATCCATCCACCCATCCACCCATCCATCCATGTGTTGAGACATCCATCCACTGCACAAATAACTCTCATCTTTTACATACTCGCATATTATTTTAAACTGAATGGAGAATAAAATACAAGCGACGTCAATTCGTACGTTGTGGCATTCCTTGCGAACGGTTCCAAATCGGTTCCATAGGGGAGGTGAGGTCGACTAGTGAGAGCGGCAGAGTGTGTCCATACTGTACGTTAGTACTATTACTTATACTGTGGTATAACTAAGAATGTATTAGTAGAAATGTTTTAAAAATAATGCTAAGAAGTAATGAGTATTATATCGATAACAAATAAGTTACCAATACCTATAATAAAATTAAAAAACTATTTCAATTGACCTAATAGGTATGTCCTTATGAGGACGTTCCTTGTAAGGCCAAAATATTTAAAATTGTCTTTCCAGTGTAAAAAGTTGAATGACCCATAGAAATAAATTGTTAATAATTTATTTCTATACATTGTTTTAACTTTCCCATTGCGAAAGAGTTAATATTTTCGTGATAGAAATCACGAAAATATTAATAGGTTTTAGTCAATTTCGCCTCATGACGCGAGAAGGCGCACGATTTCGCTCGAATGCTCGAGAATACTCGATCATTCCAGCGAATTTCTGCGACTGCGCCTTGAGCGAGGGATTACGCATTCTACTGCTGTGACCGACCCGACCGACTCATCGTTCGCGCCCTTCCCTGCGGATTCCACGGCAACCAACAGTAGCTAGGGGAATTCTCGAGAATGCGCGGGGATTCTCCGGAAGACGCGCGATCTTTTTTGACTCATTATGCTATGAACAATTTCGTTGCAAAAAGTCACTTCCATTCAATTCCGCGGCGCGGCGGTGTAAATAAAGTATTAGGCGGCTTGAAAACACTGGCCTCCGCCAACCCACAGTTGAGCAGCGTGGTGGAGTATGCTCTAAACTAAACCTCTTCGATTGATAACCTGTATCGCAGCTGTGGGATGAATAAGGGTTTTCGACGAAGTATGGATTGCGTGCACGTCGCAATCTATTTCGATTGTTGTTAACAGTCTGTTATTAATTAAATCTACTACATAAAATACATTTTTTCCACTACTCTATTGTCAACTCTACTGCAACTAAATAAGTTGGTATTGCACACTCGAGGTAGATCAGTCCCTCCTGGCGGCGCGGCACCCTTTCACGAGTTGCGTATGAGCGGCCATCGTCGCTCTCGACCCAATTCGCCGGTTTAGGAGCCCCAAGTTTCCAGCAGCTAACACTAAAGACACCAAGGTCCCACTGAGTTCCCGCCGCGCCAACACTGTCGTGAAATAAATTTTACTTCAGCTGTTTATACAATCTACGCACTTGTATGGCGTTGAGGTTTATATTATGATAAGGAAACATACTGGCTTGAAAGGATATAGCTACATACAGAAATATAGAACAAACACCCTTCCCTGCAGTCGGGTAAGAGGTACCTAAACAATTTATCTTCCAGCTAGGAATCTCAACATCAAAGTAAATAACCATGTTATCGGTAATCTAAATCCACAAATAATATCTTTTAGTGCTAAATATTTCAGGCAAAGTACCTTTATATAATTTTTTCATATTGAGGTTATGCCTCAATGCCGAACGCAAAGCCAGCAATGTATTGAAATTATTTCTTTGCATGATATTTATTACTTACCTTAACTTATTTAATGAATTGAAACTTGCAACTGTTGCAAGGGAACTTCAGTTAGATTAGGGTTGTCTTGAAATGAAATTGGGACCTTTTGTCCCAGGCCTAATTACATTTCAAGACAACCCTAATCTACTTAACTGAAGTTCCCTTGCAGACTGCCTTGCAACAGTTTGTAGTTTTTTTGGGCAGCCTTATTTCGATAAGGCTTATTTCGGCACTGCCACAAAAAAATACTTATAACTTTTTAACGGGAGGTCGACTAAATCTGATACTTGGTGTGTGAATTCGACAAATTGACGACTAATTCTGGGGAAAATCATATCTTCGCTATGTTATGTAGTTTAATAGATCCCGAGTGGGCTGTGCCGAAATAAGCTTATTTCGGCACTGCCAAAAAAAAACCTTATAGCTCTTTAATGGGAGAGCGACAAATTTTTTCCTTTGGGCGACAAATTTCGACAAATTAACGACTAATTTTTTGTCTAGTTAAAATCAAGATTGTCTAGTTAGAATTAAGGTCGTAGACTTATTAGAGGACGAACATTAACATTCACATGTCACAACATTCAATCATGGTTCATTCAAGATCAATTTGGAATTTTCGATAATAGGTGAATGGTCACAACGGAGGCAAATTCAGATTGTAGGTCACAAGACAATCCTAACCTAACAGAGTGCCGAAATAAGGCACGCCCGATAAACAATCGGCACCTCAAAATACACAACGTGAACCATTTCCTTTGGGTTCATATGGTCTAAAGTATTAAAATGTCCATATTATCAAAATGTCTATTTATTGATAATGACCAGTTTAAAACGTCCGTGTATCCAAAATGACCATAGTATTAAAACGTCTATTTATTGAAAAAGACCAAAATGTAATTGATTTTTTTTATTCGTCTAACTTTTTTTTTTAAAGAATATGGCGTAGTAGACACAAAACAAAAAAATTAGATACTAAATTTGCTTCTATTAACAAATTTATTCTTGCAGTTAATAAAAATAAAATTAATATTTCAATAAATGGTGTTGTACTCTGCCACTACGCCCCCTGAGCTTTAGATATATATTTTTTCTTAAAAAAGACATTGGAGACATATATTTGTCTCCAATGTCTTCATTGCCTATTTGCCTATTACACCGATCTTGACTGCATAAAACGCCAAATTTCTATGGGGAAAAGTGCTTCGGTAGGCCCTAACAAAATTTCACTTATACCAGGAGGGTCACGTGGAATTTTCACAGGTGAGAAAAAAATTCTCTTCAGCAGTAGTATCTCAAACACTACACCAACGCATCTCGCGTCGGTGTAGTGTTTGAGATGTGGTGGCCTTTATTTTGAGACCTAAGAAATGGGGAGGGCCGCGGGGGGCTTGTATTTGAATTTTACTTTATTGGCCTTTGTCCAATAAGTTAATAGCAACGGGCGCAAATACCACAAATGGGTATCACGCCAGGGGTATGATAGGTCCGAAACGAAATTTGACACTTCCAACCTCTTACAAGAAAATATTTTAACTGAAGAACAAAATCCTCGTGAATTGCGTAATGCGCGAGTGAATACAAATAAACATTTTATTTTTTATCAACCTACATCGCGGCCGATAACTCTATATTCTACAACTCCCACGTGTACGGTCTCCTAGTGCTACCGAAAATAGATTCACGTGGGCTGTTACAATTAATGGGGTCCTTCCACGTAGTCAAACTATTTTGTCCAACTGATTTGACTACGAGGAATTATGCTTCCTCGTGGTCAAACTAATCGAATCATTCACCCTGTATTAATGTTTCATTGAAAATGTGTACAGTCAACCTTAATTAAAATAAATAAACATAAAATCCCTATCGCACTTTATTCAAAAAATAACCAACATCAGTTTTAAATAGGGTGAATGATTCGATTCGTTTGACCACGAGGAAGCATAATTCCTCGTAGTCAAACAGTTGGACAAAATAGTTTGACTACGTGGAAGGACCCAATTAATGGCCACTTGTTATCACTGTGGCGTGTATATTCAGGAACCAGAGTTATTATAATTCAGAAAATTAAACACAAACACTCACTTCACTTTTTTTTATTAGTTATTCTTTTCAACAGCAATTATAAGTGATAAGTTTTTAAATTACTGTCTTGTCACTACTACAATAATTAAAACGTATAACACGATACTCCGCCCTGGTCATTGAAATACCATTTTGATATTTACAAATAACAAAATTCCATTTCTTAACCATACAACTGCAATTGCTTATCCCAAGTTTCCTAACGTCCGAAACTTAAAACTTACAATCACTGCGTTTGAAATCACAATATTTACAACACAAAAATATTTACAACTTAGAAACATTAAATACAAATTATGCACAAACAGAACGCAGGCATATTCTCACAACCTTGCTTTACTTCCCTACTACAACGCAGAGAATACTCAAACAGGCATCTAATCCAAGCACACTTCAAAATATAATTAGGCAACGTGAATAAACAGAATCAAGCTATAAAGGAATGTCTCATCAAGGTTTGAGCATTATGTAAATGAGTTTTTGTCACAATATGAGTAGTAATAACCATTTTCTCCATTCACTTTCCAAATGTTAAAACAATGACAAAAACTCATTTCTGAGCTTAAATAATCTTAATGAGATATTCAACAGTCTTTGTTGGTAAATTAATTAGGTAATGTGTCCATGAGTATCTCTTTCACGCCTGAACTTAAACGATCTGGGAACTTGATGTCGAATGCCACTAATAGATCTCCTTTTCTTGTCGGTTCCTTGGGGAATGGAAGCCCATATCCTGGGAACCGCTTGACTGTGTGCGGTTTGACTACTTCACCCTGAAGATTGACCGTCAACTTCTCACCGGCCATTGTTGGAACTTCAATAATTGTACCACATAAAGCCTGCAACAAACAAAAACATAGATCAGACACATATGTCTATAAAATAAATATTTATTTTATACAACATTGGGTAGCATACAGGCATATGGCCTGCATGACGTGAATCTGTTGCTACAGCCATATTAACAATCAAAACATGAAATATAAATTGCATGGCACCAGCTGTCTACAAACACTGTAAATCTTTCCTTTATGGCGACCTCACTCACTAGCGGAAGATAACAATCCATAAGGGAATTCTTTTTTGGCTGTGGTATTCTATGAGAATAATGTGTATATAAACAGATGACTCACATCCTATGGAGAACTAATCAATTAACATTGAAATGACAACAGTTATAATTTAAAACAAGGCAAAACATTACGAAATACTGAATTTCATGACGTATTCATTTTGCAAATTAAAGACTCATTGCACACGGAAGTTTCCACAAAATACGAGACTTGTTAACATGTTAATAAATAATAAACTTACCTGTTTGAGTGAGACCTTCGCTGTGTATCTGATGTCGCTGCCTTCTCTCTTAAACTGCGGGTGTGGCTTGTCTCTGATTATGAACACAATATCTGCTGGGATCTTATTCCTTCCTTGGTCACCTTCTTTTTGAAAAGTTATCTTAGTACCAGCTTTCCAACCCGGCTTCACATGGATCGTAAGCACTTTGTCTTCCTTTTTCGAAGTGCCGTCGGGTTGTATCACACGGCGGGATATTTTCATCTTCTTCACACATCCGCGGGCGATGTCTTCGAGAGATACGTACAGATCGTGTTCGATCGGTGGGTCTTGTGTCTTCTCTTTCCTGTTGGGCGAGCTGTGGAAGTTGAAACTATGACTGCGGAACGCGCCGCCAGGGCCGCCCTGCCGCGTCGACCCTAGGCCCATACTGCCGAACGGATCCATATCCACGTCCATGTCCCGGTCGAAGAACATAGTAGTACCGCCGCCTCCACCGTTCAAATCGAAGAAAGCTTGGAAAGGGCTCGCAGAACCGAAGAACTGTGCAAAAGTCGCTCTCGGGTCGCCGTGGAATGTGTACGAGAATGAATTTCCTCCACCGGGCCCATTGTGACTGCCCATTCCTCCTTTTAGCCCTTCTTCGCCGTGAGCATCGTATATTTCTCTCTTCTTTTTATCTGAGAGCACTTCGTAAGCTTCCGCGACTTCCTTAAACCTCTCCTCGGCACCAGCAGACTTGTTCTTATCCGGGTGATACTTCAGCGCTAATTTACGATATGCCTTTTTGATTTCATCGTCTGTTGCACCTTTCGCGATTCCCAATATTTTGTAGTAATCTTTGCCCATTGTGTATAGATATATCTATCCTGCAACAAGAAATATACACCATTAATACACGATGACACGATAGACACCTTTTTTGGAAATGGGCGATGATCCCAATATCATGAATAGCAAAAAAAATGACTTGTCTGAGGGAAATCTTTCAAAAATAAATGTTTTCTACATTACTTACCTATAAAATAAAAGTCCTAAAAATAATCCAAAGCAATCCAACAGCAAAATAGCAGAATTAAACTTGATTAAATCTCACACACAACACAACACTTCACTTTATCAACTTCACTAATGAATGAAACGCAGCGCGATCATCGCGCCAAAATATATACATTAAAACGTCTAGAACATTCTGGGGCCTTCACTACATCACAGAAAGAGATAAAACATAAGCGACAATAGACATGATCGACGTGTTAGAAAGAGATCAATATAAATTGAATAGTTCAAAATACCAGAAAATAATTCGCGTCATCAAGTTCTACGTAGTTTCTACGCAATTACAATACAAACAGTATGTTCTCATCTCACAAAAAAGTTATTTCTTATTTATTTCCAACCAATCAGATTTGTGAAAGTTATTTTAACGACCAATAGTAAAAGCGTTTTTGTATTATTTAATTGCATTGTTTGTTTGCTTGTTACAAAGCCGGGTCTCCTGCAATTATTTTTTCGGGGTCCGTATTGGCTTTTTTTTACTGGAAATTGTTCTTCATATCAATTTGTCCGTTTGTACCAATCCAATAGTACTACCGACGATGTCCATAACAGTCATTGAAATATAAGTTAAGTACTACGTACTAGTACGTACATACATCGCAATGATAACAGTCATGTTCACCGAAAATAATTATGACTATCGTAAATATATTTCAACTCTTAGAGTTGTTTTTTCGCAACATTCTTCAAAATCGTCGAAACAAAAACGTGTGGCGTGGCCACACCATATGGTATAACTTCAGGTTGTTAATTATTGATAAAATTTTGTCATTCAACAGTCAGCTATCTATATAAAAGCAAAATACCACTCACGGATTATGGACGAAATCACATAAACTATATAACACCTACAAACTTGAAATTTGGCAGGTAGGTTCCTTACAGGGTGTAGACATTCGATAAGAATGTCGAAATTCGGATTTTACGAAACTCCACCCTTAAGTGGGTCAAACGGGGGTTGGAATTTTGTATGAAAATCCTATGTTTTTGAAGTAAAAGATTTGAAATTTAAAATGTTTGCTCTATATATGGTGTGGAGGTGTATTAATAGTGTATCTTTAGAAATCAACCCCTTCTTGGGATTAAAACGGGGTTGTTAGTTTGTATGAAAGTCCAATGTAGGATTTTAAATGGTTTTTGACGTGACAACGTCTTATAAATTGGTTAGCCGGGTGACACTTCAAGAAACTGCGTTACGCTCCGCGCTCACGTTATGCGCTCACAATGAGAGCGAGTGAGAGGCACGCGTCCCTTCCACTCGGGCATGGTTAGCCCGCCTAAGAGCGAGAGAGACAGACATAAAAAGTGAAAGGCATGCGTCCCTTCCACTCGAAAACATTTTACCACTCAAAGTCGTTGTCACGTAAAACTTTCGCCCGTATACCGACTTTACAGGCAACCAATTTTAAGCATAAGAATTATTGAAAACAACTACATAAACTATAATAAGTAGGGATGTTTTATTAGAACAATAACAAGTATTTTAGGTTTTACAGAGAGGTTTAGAAAAAACAATATTCGTCGACTTCATTATTTCTAAAAGTTCGTATAAATATTGTTTTTATCTTTCTTTTATTTTTTTCCTTTCATTTAAAGGTATATTTATCTTTTTCGAATATAAATAAATATGTGCAAATAAGTACGAAGTCGCGGGAGCCGCTGGTACACTCATATAGCATAATACACATTAAGTTTGCCCAACATGCCTGGCAAGTCGTCGTGATACTAACATGTAGTGTAGAAGGTTGTTTGCCTGTTTTTGTTTGTTTGCCAGTGATTGGCCAACACAAGGCATTCAGTGTTTAGGCAAACGAAAACGTATGGAGCCGACTAACTCATATATAAATACTGCATAGACTTTTCATTTGTTGATTGTAGAATGAAACGCAACTGAACCTCATTAATATAATGTGAATATCCTTTACAACTGATGTTACAACCAAACCAACTAAACCCCCGTTACAACTCGGATTTACCTTTTTTCCTAATTGTGCACTAACGAAGGCTGAGACGAGGTTCCGTTACAGCTATGGTTGGCAGCTCCAGTCTTATATTAGAGAGGATTTGTTAGTAGGAATTAGAGGACTAACGGCGAAATTATGGAAAACGCCTTGTTATTATGCCAGTAAAAATATCTCAAATAAATATTAAGAGGTAAAATTTGTGAGGTTGTAGAGAGTAATTTCTGGATCTACTGAAACGATTTTTAAAATACAAATACCAGTAGAAAGTCACCCTATTTGTGAGTGTCATAGACTATATATTAACCCGAAAAATCAATGACTTTTTCGTAAATGCGAAGTCGCGGTCGGATGCTAGACAGACAGATAGTTTTTTCCAAAACATTCTGTAAAATATCGCACCTTATAAGGTATGACCCTGCCTTTTTGTCCTGATGTTTATGGAAAATGTTTAAAAAACATTTGAAGGAGACAAAGCTGGACAAATCTCTAAACTGTTTGTATCCAGGACCATTAAACTAGTAATAAAAAATAAAATTCAGACTTCATCTTCATTTTATTTGTATCAGCAACACTGCCTTTTCCCATCTCACCGCACTGTCAAGACTCAAGAGTGTCAAGCGTCATTCAAATCAAATGATTGTTCATTCATATGGTTTTTATTTACATTCTTTCGTTTAAACCAATTAATACCGAATATTTTGATTGAAAGGTATTATTAATATAAATAATAAATTAGTAATTTGGTGTAATTTAATAAAAATAACCGATGGTTTATTTACTATTTATTTATCTAATGAGTCGAAGAAACAGCGCGTGCCGACATCCCTTGTAATCCATATCGTAATACTTTTCATAGAAGTCCTGTATGAGTTCCTCGACCTGTGGACAAAATGTCTAATGATTTACTGCAAACCAAGTGTAACGTATGTGGCGAAGTTGCGCACGAGCCTTTCATAGAGTGTTGTGATTGCGATACTAACTTGTGCACGGCATGTTTTGCGTCTGGACAAGAAGTTGGAGCACATAAAAACTACCACAAATATGCAGTTCGCAGAAACGATTTTCCTTTGTTTGAAAATTGTAACTGGTCAGCGAAGGAAGAATGTAAGTTATTATCAGCAATTTCTACATTCGGTTATGGCAACTGGGACGAGATATCAAAAAGTGTACACACACGCTCGAAACTAGAATGCCAACAACATTACAAGAAATATTACATTGAAAATGTTCAATATAAAGAACTAGAGCAATTGCCGGAAACAGAACAATCTTTATTTCCAAAACTAGTCATACCATATTTGTACAGTACTGAAATAAGTTCTAACCCTCCGAGGAACAACCAGAGTGACCAACACCTGGCTGGTTACAATGCCTACAGATCAGAGTTTGAACTGAGCTATGACCATAACGCCGAGAGTCTGTTAAACATCGTAGACAACAGCTCGGATGATGAGGATGAATGTATTGATTCACTGAAAATTTCACTAGTCAACGCTCTTAACACTAGGCTCAAAGAGAGGCAGCGGAGATATACGATAATACAAAATCATGGGCTGATTATGCCAAATAAATTAGTCTCTTGGTTACAAAACTTTGACATGACACTAACAAGGCCAAAAACTGAAAGATTATTATCCTTCATGCAGTTTATGACTGGAATGCAGTTTGATGCATTTATGGAGAGGCTCAACTTGGAGTGGGAGATAATGCAGAGGATATTGAGGCTGTGTGAGTATAGAAAAAACGGTATAAAAACACTGCATTCAGCAAGACTGTACAGACAATTAAAGAAAGAAAACGATCTTTTAGTGAAAGAACAGAGGAGCCTATCTCAAATAATGCAAAAGAAATATGATAGTCAATCGCCAGTAAAAAATAAACCACAAAAGACAAAGAGAACCACATTACCGTTAGAAATCATGGATTTGCCAAACTTTCATCTGCTGTCTGACTCTGAGAAAAGTTTATGTTCAAATTTGAGACTGATGCCTAAGAATTATTTAGAAATCAAGGAGCAACTTGTGTCAGAAAACAACAAGATGGGTTCCCTCCGCTTGCTCGATGCTCGGAAACTAGTTAAGATAGACGTGAATAAGACTCGAAAAATCTATGATTACCTTATATCTGAGGGGTTTTTGTGTAAACCATATTAAAATAGAATTTTAAGTGTTTCTGGTTTTTTTATTGTAAGTCATAAACCCAGCCAAAATATCCTATTGCAAAACTGTACTATATATTGTTCAGATCTTAAGCATAATAGACAGGAAATTAGCTTACTTGCCCCAAATAAGGCGTCACACACACTGGAATTTGTTATTTGCTACACTAAGGGTTTCCCTCTGCTGCAGGCAAAGATCACTCATAATTTTTTGGTTCAAAACATCCTAGAACCTAGAATATGGTTCGGTGCTATGGCAACCACACAATTCTACAGACCATTTGAGGCACAGTATAGAAAAATGAAAACTAACTTCTATTAAAATATCTCACATAGGATAGGATATTCCAAAAGTAAAGATCTCTTAAAGTATATAGTGTTGCATACTTACTTTGAATCCAAACTTCTGATACAGAAATATAGCTGGATTTGCAGGCGATACGTGTAAGGTGACATCCTTGCCTGAACATGTCTGCAGACAAGTAAATTTCAAAAGTTAAATATGTGTTGAAAACTTTCTGAAAATTAAAAGATGTGAGTGATGATGAGAGACATTATTTAATCTACTTGAATGGTTGATTTAGTACGAAATTTCAGTAAGAACCAAAACAGAAACTCGCAGTTGCAAAAAATGCCATTACTACCTAATGTGGTTTTGGTTAATTTTACCTAGAAATAATATTACATTTAATATTAACGGAATTTTGTAGAATTATTAATTTGGTTGTGTGAATTTTACTTGCCCGTTGCTGCTGTAGTGTTGAGTGTCCGAGGAATCGGGCGTGAGATAACCTAACATATTATGTTACGACTCGTGGTTTTAATTGAACTTACCTATTATAGTTTTTTAAGTACACGCATTTTAGGCCCATTCACATCAATGTGGGCAGGATGAACTTATAACGCGTGTACCTAAAAAACGAATAGCTAATCTAATTAAAAACCACGTGTTAATAACAGTAGTTTATACTATTATTTACAATAGTAAATAATAATTGCTTTGTAATCTCTTCTTTCTACCCTAACAATTGGAAAGCAAATTGCTCTTTATTCGCTCTCAAATATCCGGGACGTATTATGTATGTATTGCATAAAATTTCATTACCTCCATGTTTTTTTAGCTATGTAATGAAATTTCATATAAGATATAACTTTACGCCCCGAATATTTGAGAGCGAATAAATAACAACTTTCTTACCTATTCTTAGTCTATAAAGAAGAGATTACAACGCAAGTGTAGTATATGTTATTTATACGTTATCTCACGCCCGGATGCTCGGGCGTTCAAGATTACTTGCAGCGACGGGCAGCCGATATTTTATTTAATTTACCACAATTATCTTTTTTATTTACCAAAATTACTGGTAGAGTATGCTATTAGCATTAATAAAAAAGAAAACAAATAAAAAAGTAATTTTGGTAAAAAGACCGCCTATGTAGTACATACATACACGATCTTAATGCTAATAGCATTCTCTATTAGACAACGTTCGACATAAATAACAAAATATATAATACATTATATTATAAACATACATATGAATATGAGGACATTTAAGTAGCGTTTTATTAATATTTCATTATATTAGGGTACATTTTCCCCCCCATATTTTTACGATGACATTCAGGAGTCAAGTGAAGAATTAAATGTTTCAATTTACACGCATAAAATCAGATCTAAGTGAAAAACATTTAAATTGAAAGTCGCCTGGTAAAAATGCATAGCAAAAGTTGAAGTTTGACGCAGACGAAGTCGAGGTCACCAGCTACATTTCAATATTACCTGTAAAAGATGGTACAGCATGAATGACCCAATCTTCGCGTTCCGCCACTCGGGCCTCGTGAGAATGAACGAGATGTACGCCTCGTTGTGGCCCACGTCGGGCACGAGGAACGCGCAGCCCACCACCAGCTTCTTGTACGTCACCACGCAGCTGAACTCGGGGTACTGCAACGCTTCTGTTACTGGTGACAAATAAACGGTTAGTCTTAACCGACTTCTTATATTGAGGTATTCTGTTTGACCCGTATGTATGTACGTTCACAATTTTCTCGAAAACTACTGATTCATTTTAGATAGGGTATACGGTATACAGCAGTATATTTTTCTAAGAAACTTTATATATAACATCAAAATCCTATAACTCATATCTCTATTGCAGTATAAGTAATAGCACTATGTACAGTAAGCCACAGCTTACCGTTCTCACAAATCAACATCACAGGGAAGGTGAGGTCCTTTTGTCGAGTCTTGAACCAACTCAATTCTCGTAGACGACCACAGGTAAATAACAATACCATCGACTATTGTGTTCCTGTGAGTGAGCTAGTTCACTGGACATTTGACGATGCTGTGTAAGCAGCGGGGGTAGCCTATGTTCTCATAGATTTATAAAGGACAGGCTGCATGCTTGTTTGATATTGTGTGGTCTTAATGTGTAAGTTTACATTTTATTGTAATTCAAAATGGACATTTAACGCTCTATATTCATAAACGACTAAAGGAATAGAGAAGTGTATAATATGGATACTAACAGTCGATCCCGGGCCAGAAGAACTGCGTGCAGAGGTTGTTGACGGCGGCGACGTGCTGCGGCCGCACGTACGAGTAGTCCACGGAGGCGTGCGGCGGCGGGGAGTACTGCGGCACGTGCCTGCGCACGCACACCGATATCAGTCAATTAAAAACTATTTGCTCAGATAAAGGTACAAAGTGGTCCTAGGAGATAAATACATAGCTTCCTTCATCTGCCACTTGAATATCATGCAAATATAACCATATTACAATTGCCTGAATATCGAATCTCAAATTATTTTTAATTACGTATAGGATTATTGATTTACTTATATTATTTCACAACAAAGATAATTTACTTAGAATAAATTTTAATACCAAATTTTATTTTTGCGAGGAGTGTAGGCCCAAATCCGACGGACGAGAGAGGGTCGTGCTCCTGTAGTGGAGACTAAAATGACCAAATGATGATGATGACCAAATTTTAAAACTCCAATATCCTTTCAGGATTTCTATGGTTGACTGGAAGAAATCCCTAATTGGATAAGTCCGCCATTGCACGACAAAATTTCATAATTTTTTAAATTATGTATTTATGTTTTTTATTGTACAATAAAGTTTTTACTATGCTATAAACAATCGCATCGGTAACACTTCTATTGTAAATTACAATAATTAAAAACATTCAAATTTTTACAAACAAACAAAAACATATAACATTTTGAAGAACAAGTTGGTGAACAAAGGAAAGGAGTTTATTATATACGAGGTACCGTTGTATTGTTTATCAAGAACTACCCACATAATCAAGTGTGTATGTTTTTTTTTATTTGAGGTACTTTTTAAGTAGACATCTTTTTGACGAGCTCGGTGGTCGAATGGTTAGCAATGGCCACTTTGACTCCGTGCTCACGGGTTCGATTCCCGCACAAGACAAACATTTGTGTGCATGAACATGTCTGTTTGTCTTGGTCTGGGTGTTTTCTATATATTATAAGTATAAAAAAATGTATTTAAGTACATTTATCAGTTGTATAGTACCCATAACACAAGCTTTGCGCTTAATTTAGGACTAGATGGCGTTGCGTAAATTGTCCAGAAATATATATTTATTTATTTATTATTTATCTTTTTACTCATCACGGGTAAACTGCTGAACGAATTTGGACGAAATTTGGTATACATACATATGTTCAGGATTGATATACAGCATACTTTTTATCACATACTGTGTTCAGGCAGAGCAAAGCCACCAGTATAAACAATTTCTACATAAATATTGCTTTTTTATCCGTCTCCAAAATAGGAGGAGGTTCTCGATACGGCTGTATTTTTTTTTTGATGTTTGTTACTTAATTACTCCGTTATTTATTAACCGATTAGAAAAAAACTTTTTTTATTTGAATGAGTATACTTCCAGATTGGTCCCATATTCTTTTCATCATCATCATCATCATCAGTCTGTATCTACATACATAAATGTAGAGTAATGCTTGGTCGGCTTTTTTTTTTGTTAAAATTATTTACTCACCGGTTGGTTCTCCTCAGTAATTCATCGGTCAGTTTCAGCCATGTAGGCGTCGAGTCTGCATCTCTGCGTATGTACGGCTTGAGTAGTGCGCCAGAGTACGTCGAGCGGAAGGGAGTCGGTTCGATGTTCGACACCAGCAGTGTACCGTAGTTCGTACTCGCGATCGTGCCGCTTAGGTTGTCCAACAAGTACTAAACAAAATTAATTATTAATGATAACAAACCATTTCTATGACGAGCCCGTTGGTCGAATGGCTAGCAATGGCTTCTTTGACTCCGAGGCCGCGGGTTCGATCGCCGCACAAGACAAACATTTGTGCGCATGAACATGTCTGTTTGTCTACATCTGGGTGTTTTCTATGTATTATAAGTATGTATTTAAAAAATGTATTTAAATGCATTTATCAGTTGTCTAGTACCCATAGTACAAGCTTTGCGCTTAATTTGGGACTAGATGGCGCTGTGTTAAGAAATATTTATTTATTTCCGGCGTAAAACATCCATAGGGGTTAGTAACATCTAAATTTTATAGCTTACGTTACAATGGCTGAGCAAGTTAAAATGATTTTAAGAACGAGTGAGTTTTAATTTTAATCCAAAATATGTTTTCATTATAATTCACTCGACTCTACCAGTGACGATTGCTACCCAGTGCGCCTGGGAGGAACATTCAAACAGTGAATCCTAAAGTAGCACACGAGTGATGTAATATTCTGTATTTACTCTCAGGTGTTATAATACTACAACTATTACTTCAAATGAAATTAATAATGAAAAAAATGAAGAGAGAGGGGAAAACAAGTTTCAAACGTTACATGGATATAGTTCCTGTAGCGTTCGCTCCGCCTGCAAAAAGACGGCGCTAATTCTAATTACTTGCTGTGTGCGAATAAAAAAAACCGGCCAAGTGCGAGACCGACTCGCGCATGAAGTGTTCCTTACCATTATCTATAAAAAAGTCAAAAAAATCATGTCTGTTATATGGGAGCCCTTAAATATTTGTTTAATTTTAATGTAATTATTTATTTTTAAAGTGAATATATAACAAAATATTCTGTGAATATTTCAAGCGTCAGCCTGTTGCCGTTATCAATATCGAGCAAAAACGAGCAAAAAAAAAACACGCTTGTTGTATGGCAACCCCCATATATATTTATTTTATTCTGTTTTTTCGTATTTGTTGTTATAGCGGCAATAGAAATACATCATCTATGAAAATTTCAACTGTCTAACTATCACGGTTCAGGAGATACAGCCTGGTGACAGACGGACGGTCGGACAGCGAAGTCTCAGTAATAGGGTCACGTATTACCCTTTGGAGACGGAACCCTAAAAAGAGAGCATCTTAGAATAATTTGACATCAGTCTGAAATCAATAGTAATACCGATTTTGCAACTAAAATACATTTAAAACAATTCTAGTTATCTACGATTTAGGGAGAGATAAAATTGTCATAATAGTAGTAGATGAATATCTAGCTTTTATTTGAAACACAACCTGTGTCACATTCACAAACGTTTTAAGTAACATTTGAAACTTGTTTTCCCCTCTCTCTTTTAATTTTCTTTCTCTCTTTTGATTATATGACCTGGGAGTAAGTACAGATTACATCACCCGTGTACTACTTTCTCCACCACCCTGCGGTTAAGCAGCGTGGTGGAGTAGGCAAAAAACTCCTTCGATCGAGGGGAGACCCGTATCCCAACAGTGGGATTCATAAGTGTTGTCGACGTGTTATTTTAAGAGCCCACGTCTATACAGCGGGTTCAAAATTAACAGTTGATATATCTGAGATGTACATTTGGTGAATTATATTATTAGAAAAAAATATCGTAATGGCCTGTGACTGTAAGCATGTTATTATTGTTATTACTCACTGATCTCTGAAATCTGTCCAGAACTCTTTCAGCGTCGACTATCCCAGCTGAATCTTCAGTTACATAGCCGCCCAAGACCTTCACGGTTCTGAAAACAGTCATATAAAATAATCATTATCATCAGGCAATAATCTTGTTGGTGAATAATAATCATTATTCACCAACAAGAATCGTATTTAATTTTTTTGAGTTCAGCCAGTCGCTAGCAGTAAGTACGCGAGAGTGTTTTCATTATGTCTGTTCTTTTAAGACAAGAATAATTAAAATGTATACGCTTCTACAATAAACTTCCAAACGACGCGATTAAATTATCCATGGGTAAATTTAAGAAATATATTAAACCTAGACTATGTCAAAAGGCTTACTATTGTATCTCAGATTACATAAATGATAAAAGTATTTGGAAATGAATTGCTCTTGTTATGTTATGTCAATGATTATATTTGTATTTAATGTAACGATATTGTTAAAACTTGGCAATTAAAAGAGTCGGCCTTGAGTTTCTTGCCAGTTCTTCTCAAGAAGCCCCGTCGCCGGAACTGGCACTTAAATTCACTTTTACATTCAAGATAGTGTGATGAAAGTGAATCTAAGCTCTGCGGATTTAGAGTAGTAATGATTTAGATACATGTTCCTATATTTAATTTATGACGTTTCTAAGTGCTTTATAAAGTCCAAGGAATAAACATATTTTGATTTGATTTGATTTGAAGGCGGAAAAAGATGTTCGCAAGCAATCCCTTGTAGCCTTGTAGTGTTTGGCTTGCTGAAGTTGAGCTTCACCTGACTTCCTCTTTAGGCTTTTATTGCCGTATTTGCTTGACTCTTTAGGCTTTTATTGCCGTATTTGCCATATTGCTGTCTCTCACATTCCCAAGAGGGAAAGTCAAATTCCAAAAGCTTCCTACTCCTATTAATTTTTTCTGATTAAATTCGTTGTGAGTTCCAAGATAGCCGTATTTTTACCCCCGGGACTGCAGTGGACTTCATTGTTCATTGACTTTTTAGGTGGTCGCTGCTTAACGGGGACCCACCACACATTCCCATAACTGTGTCTCATGTGTAGCCAGGATATTAGTCCCCGTCCTAATATTGAAATTAATAGACAGAATGCGAGAATTTTAATCTGTGGAAAAATATAAGCAATTTAAAGTTTAATATTTTTGATCTTTTAGTTATGTACACTCATGCTAAAACACTTGTCATTCGTTATATAAAAACCTCTATAAATGTATACATACTTTTCTTACAATCCCGCTTTTCTCAAACGTGTCCCGCTATTTATACTTTCGAAAGTTTAAAATCCTGCACTGTACTTAAATAAACCTGGCAATGCTATTGTTATTCCCTCTATATATGTACTTACTTGTCTAAATCAAATATAGGCAAGTGCTTATGTCTCTTCAGCCTTCTCAACGCCAACTTGGCCTTAAGTCTGTACAGTTCAGCCTTTTTGCCGGCGTCGCTCACTTTGGGTATGAGACCTTCCACTTGTTTCAACAGCTGCACCTCCTCATACGGCGTCATCTCCACTAGGTCACCCTTCGACTCGGGAATCTAGAACAAACTAACATATTTTTGAGTTCATCGAATGGCATCTATCACACGTATGAGACATAATGTGTATTGCTTTATTTTGACGAGCTCGGTGGTCGAATGGTTAGCAATGGCCACTTTGACTCCGAGGTCGCGGGTTCGATTCCCGCACAAGACAAGCATTTGTGTGCATGAACATGTCTGCATGAACATGTCTGTTTGTCTTGGTCTGGGTGTTTTCTATGTATTATAAGTATGTATTTACAAAAAAAATGTATTTAAGTACATTTATCAGTTGTCTAGTACCCATAACACAAGCTTTACGCCTAATTTGGGACTAGATGACGCTGTATTTGTTTTTGTTTGTTTGTTTCAAATTGTCCAGAAATATTTATTATTATGCCATGTAGCATGTGTAGTGCTATACAGTAACACCACACCCCGTCGTCTACGCAGAGCGCGAATGAGCGCGGGTGCGTGCGGCGCCATACAGACTGTTCCTGATTTGTCTCAGAGGGGAGGTGAGGTCGACACGAGAGAGCGGCAGGGAGTGGCCATACTGTACGTAGTACTATTACTTAAACTGTGGTAATACGCTGTGTCTACATAATAATATATACTCGTACAATATGACATGTAATAATATTATTTGACATACATAATATTGTAATATATATACAAACTAAGTAGTAATTGTTATATTATCAGATTATTTAAAAAAAGTACACATGTTGGCACGTTTCTTCCAAGTATTTCTTCTTCGCCAATGGTCTACACTGAAATATTTTCTCAGGAGACTACAGCATGGGTTCTTCAAAAAGGGTGTGAAGAGGTTTTTACAGGGTCGGCAACGCGCGTGTGATGCCCCTGGTGTTACAGGCGTTCATAGGCTACGGTAATTGCTTTCCATCAGGCGGGCCGTATGCTTGTTTGCCACTCTAGTGGTATAAAAAAAAACGCTAGTAGATAAAAATAATGACAAAAAATAAGACGTATCTAAGTGCCCACAAGGGCCCAATACAAGAATATATAATTTCATTTCATTAAAGGTGACGTGTAACTGGATGTTTCAGTTCTAGAAATCCCATGTAATTTTTTGTTTATATTTTGATGTAGCAACACCAATTAATAGTTTATTTTTAACAATTTTTTTTTTCGAAATTTGTAATACCTACTGCGACCTTTCGACCTTTGTAAGAAATATTCACAGGGACCAATCTATACACAAAAATAAAAATAGTATCAGGAATGTGAAATACGAGGCTGCGTACACTACGTGAAATATCCATTGATAAATAAACATCGGCGATAACAGTAGGTGATATAAAGAAATAAATAGAAGAACAAGGGTGTCAACCCCTAAGACATCCACACCGGTGTTGCCCCTGGCCGATTTCCTGGCATTTCGGAGGCCATCTGCCGCGAGTAACGAGCAACAGCGGTAGCTTTATCAGGCGTCCATCTTTCATTTTCAATAGCGTAGTATTTAATCGAACCAGATCTCATATAGACAATTTATTATCTATATTATATTTGGCAATAGTGCCAATTTGTTAGTGGAAAATTTGACTTTTAGGATAAAAATAAAAATTTATCCTATAAGGAGGAAATCACACAACTTATAGGAACTCTCAAAATATACTGCAAAAATGGCCGTATCTTTCGAAGTATGATTTTTTCACACCTAAGGGATTAAAGATTGAAAGTATTTGATATTAATCTGAACTTGGTATTTTCATGTATTTCTGAGAAAAAAAAACGTCGACAGATGGATAGACAGACAGACGGATAAACACAGGGAACAACAAAGTGATCCTATAAGGGTTCTATTTTTCTTTTAAGTGCGGAACCCTAAAAAGGAATCTTTGAATATAAGTATAACGGCCACTATCGGAGTTGTTCGTACAAAATGACTGTAAATTTGCACTATTGATATTGCTATTGAGTTATTACAAGAAAATGAGAAATGACAAGATACGTAACGATATTTTTCGCCGTGCCACTAAACTTGGAATAATTAAATAAAAGCCGAGCTCTAAAGGACTCGTATCCAGGAAATGCAAAACGAATAATAAAAAAAAATAATCCATTCTAATTATTAATCTGTAGAGAAGTGTAAGAGGTTCATCTTTAGAACAAACGTCAACAACGTGATGCACTCTGCTGATTATAAACGAAGCTTTGGCGAAAGAGGTACCTATGGAGCATGGAGCCCAAATCCTCGAGAACGAAGAACCAAGGATGTGATCTAATAACAAAATCCAAACTATCATTGTTTGTCTCAAGTGATCCTTAACCTATGGTCCTCGAACCACTAGTGGCCCGTGGCATAGTACAAATATATAAGTAAGACAACTCAAGCCCCGAGCGGAGGATAATAGCCTAAACACGTAGGGCTGTCGCTTAATAGTTTATTCAACCGTCAAAAATACTTAGTCAATCTCTATATAAAAAAATAAGTACGAGTAAGGTAGAAAATACAAAATTAAGTAGAGTAAGTATTAGGGATCTGTAACAAGAAACCGGCCAAATGCGAGTCGGACTCGGTCACGAAGGGTTCCGTGCCAAAAACGACAAACAATCATGTTTGTTGTATGGGAGCCCCCCTTAAATAATTGTTTTATTTTTAACGTATATAACTAAATATTATGTAAGTATTTCAAGCGTCTACCTATTGCCATTATAAATTGGGAGCAAAAACGAGCAAAAAGAAATACGTTTGTTGTATGGGAGCCCCCTTAAATATTTATTTTCTTCAGTTTTTTTAGTATTTGTTGTTATAGCGGCAAAAGAAATACATCACCTGTGAAAATTTTAACTGTCTAACTTTCGCGGTTTATGAGATACAGCCTGGTGACAGACGGACCGACGGACGGACGGACGGACGGACAGCGGAGCCTTAGTGATAGGGTTCTTTTTTACCCTTTGGGTACGGAACGCCAAAAAACACCTACATATAGAACATCAACATCACCAGAATGATAATAATAAATAAATAAATATTGTCAGACAAATTACACAGCGCCATCTAGCCCCAAAGTAAGCGAAGCTTGTGTTATGGGTACTAGACCACTGATAAACATACGTAAATACATTTTTTTAGGGTTCCGAACCTCAAAAGGAAAAAACGGAACCCTTATAAGATCACTTTGTTGTCCGTCTGTCTGTCTGTCTGTCTGTCCGTCTGTCCGTCTGTCCGTCTGTCTGTCTGTCTGTCTGTCTGTCTGTCTGTCAAGAATTTCTATGTCGAGAATGCGTGGAGGTATCAAGCTGAAATTTGAACTGTATACTCAGGTCTACGGTCCCATGAAGTTAAAAAAAAATCAAACTGCTAAGTTTACGTAGCAAAAAGTTACGGCCGTTTATTCAGCAAAAAACGCATATTTCGACACACTCAAGGGAATCAAAACCTATAGGGTACTTCCCGTTGACCTAGAACTATGAAATTTGTCAAGTAACATCGTTATAGACTACAAACAAGTACAGGAATAAATCTCAAAACTATATATTTGTAAATAGATCTTAAAAAATAGGGGGTCTATATTTTTTATAGTGTGTCGAAATTTCAAATTGAACCTACTAGTTCAAATGGACAAATATGAAAGGGCTTGATGTACACATCGCAAAATATATTTTATTTATTTTTTTCGACGCATTATTTCTTATTTATAATGAAAAATATCAAATTTAATAATGATACTACGTACCTACGGAACCCTCGGTGGGCGAGTCCGACTCGCACTTGTCCGGTTTTTTTTGTAAATACATACTTATGATACATAGAAAACACCCAGACTAAGACAAACAGACATGTTCATGCACACAAATGTTTGTCCTATGTGGGAATCGAACCCACGAGCGTTGGTGTCGAAGCCGCGTCATTGACCGCTACGCCACCAAGCTCGTCAATGATGTTTTTTTATTTATCTAATTGGGTGACTGAGTTCCCAAAGATTCATCGTCATCGAGTGTAACGAACGGGTCTCGTCAGGAAGATCATATGAGTTCAAACAGAATATTTTTCCTATCAGTAATGCAGGAGTTCCACTGTTTTCCGTCCTGCTCCATCATCAGACCCTCGTTACCAAGTGTAATGAAAAGGCTTCATCAAGAGCAATCTAATGAGCCCAAACTCGAGGGGTTAACTATTAGCCACTGAAGAGTTCCCGTAGCGAGCTCATGGCTCCTACTGGCTCAAATTACGTTAACATAAACATGTACACAGCGGCTCACTATCGGCGCTGAAACCTAACACCTCCTGGTTGCTAAGCTTGAAAGTTCTCACTCAATACATTAATGAGCCGTGGGGCCAGGACAAAGCAAGCAAATCGTTGTACACATAGAAACACAAATTACGATTTTATTTATAAATCTTATCTTTGTTAACAAAAGTCTGGCTCCCGGTGTATATAGGTAAGTACGTTTTATTTTTTCAACGGTCGTTACGATGTTACTACCTAATTTATAAATTTAAACCTACGTTTATTCCTGTGCCTACGTTATACATAATCAAATGAAATCAAGGATTCAAGTGATCCACATAAATAGGTAGGAATGAGATAACTTTACATCAAATCTGGACCAGAACTATTTCCCAACTAAGCAATTTCGATAGGTACTGGTAAATAGCTAACATAAAATTATGTATGTAGGTAGCTACGTATGATATAGGTAGTAATAGATCACATAGGTACTCACCGTTCTTGTTCGGTAGGTAGTGTGAAGAAAGATAATTTTGGATTTGACAAATTGCTGTTGAGACATCCATGAACACTGCAATATGTTTTATGGCTAGTCGACTTTGTAGCCATCTTTTACGTGCAGTTATATACGACGTAGATAGGTACCTCTATGTTAAAATTGTTAACGAACGTCAGCGCAGCAGGCGCGAATCTTGTGTGAGAGCGGGCGGTTTTGCGTACGGCGCAGCCTTGACTGGCGGTCCATTTAACCTCCCTAAATGTTGTCAGTATGTGCGTGCGACGGCCATACGTACGGGCGCGCTCACATACAAACCACGCTCGGTGCGTTTGTATGAAGTTACCTTACTTATATATTTGTACTATGCCCGTGGGAGCATCTCAAGTGGTCCCTGAACAGTACTGAGCACTCCTGAGGATATTTTATTCCTGCATTAAATTTCACCCGAAACGAGACAGCTCTTAGATAAGGCATTTTTTTTCGATACAAAAGCAGCTAATACAACGCTAATCCATTTTTTTATTAATACGGTGAGTTTAAAAAAAAATTGAAATTTGTCTATAATAATTATTTAACAAAACTACATAATAATTACATAGTCTGCCATCGACAAAAGGTTAAGAACCACTGGTCTATATACTACGACCACCGTTTTCTATCAAGATGCATGCTTATCTGGCACTCGATTATAAGAAAAAAACAAAATATATAGGTATAAACAAAAAAAAAACTAACCGGTTCCAACCACGGCATCCCAACAGAGTTCGGTTCCGTAGAGAACAGTGAATCCCTCTTTTCAAACGGTTTATCTTCTGTCTTCTTCAGTTTCTCCAGAACCGGTTTCCTATCGCAGTCGTCCGAGTGCGTCTCTGGCGGGCCCTTGTTGGCCGGCGACGGGCTACGGGTGTCTGAGTCGTAGGACATCGCTTGTTGACTAGACTGGATACTTGATGAGTCACTCTGTAATAGATGGGACTCAATAGGCAAACCATAGATAAGAACATCGTAATTTTAATTTGCATAAAGTCGCCAGTTCTCACTTCTGTCCTGTCGTCTTAAACAGACACCCGTTGTTTTAATAGCTATTCAGCTATTCGGGGAAGAGACAATCAACAATTAAAACTTATAAATAAAGAACGATGCAGCCGTTCTTTAGTTATGAATACTGTATAATGTGTAAATAACTCGTATAGTCGTAGTCTTTTATAAATAAATATTGTAAATTAGTGATACACAGGGCCGCATTGAAAGCGGGTCGGTAACAAAAACATAAATTTTTGAAATCGTCTTTATTTTTTATTTATGGTTTTAATACAATCACCAAAAAGAAATAAAAAGATTTTACTTCTGCCTATATTTGTAAGGAAATAAACTTTAATTCAGTATTTATTTCATAATAGCTAGCTAAAATATTTTGGAAGTTATTGTTGATTTTGTTACCGACCCGCTTTCATTGCGGCCCAGTGTATGTTTCTAACCATTATCAAAAACGTAATTTAAATATAATTTAAGAACACAAGTAATTATATGCGGCGCAGGCGTATCAGCGGAGCTGCGGTTCCTATCCTTTTCCGTGTTATTACGAGTATATCTATGAACAATAAATAAACCCGTTTTTATCCTCTTTTTAATTTTAAACTCATTCGTTATCTTTTATATTATTACCTACAGAATCCAAGTTAGACGCTGCGTGCGTGGAAACCCATAGTTTCGGAACCCGATCTATGGGCTATGGTAATGGTCCAATCAAGCGGTCCTGTATTTTACGCCCGAATTCTTCTTATTACTTACGTTCAAAGGTGCTGCTTGGCTTAACGGCGGGAGTTCAAAGCCTTTGAAGCTGGTTTCCTTGAAGTCTATATCACAGTAGGAGCTGTCATTGGCAAACGTGAGGTCGTCATAGCTGCTGCCCTCTTCGTTTCTGTTGCGATGTAGGAGAGGTAAGGTGACTTTATTTCGACGGCACGCAACTGGTAGATTTAGATGGACAACTTCAGGAACCCATAGTTCAAACAGAGTAGGTGTCCATAATCCGTGAATGTTTAACATTCACGGTTATTTACATCACATGTAAATGTGGGACTTACTGCCATTTATTTTTTAGGCTCAATTACACCGCCGCGGAATGGAATGGAAGCGACTTCTTGCAACGAAATTGTACATAGCATAATAAACTGTATGTCAATTGTATAACATATAAACTTAAATACGAGCCTAAAAAGGTCACGCGTCTTCCGGGGAATCCTCGCGCATTATCGAAAATTCCCCTAGCTACCGTCGGCGCTGCCTGTGGATTCCGCGGGAAGTGGCGCGAACGGGGGGCCACAGCAATATCGCGTATTCCACGCGAGAATACTCGTGCATTCCAGCGAATTCGCGCACCTTTCGCATCATGAGGCGAAATTGACGCTTCCATTTTATTACATTCCGCGACGGTGTAAATTAAACATTAGGGAATCTCACGCGGTTATGGATTTGGGAATCTCTGCATCTCCGGTGTAAATTGAGCCATAAGTTTTCCTTATTTCGACGACTGAGTCTTCGCGTGACCATGACGTCTGTGACCATCATGAAATATCAGGAAAACATAAAAATAAATCGCGGTAGGTCGCGTATTTCCAATAGTAGCATAGCACAGAGTAATAAATAAATATTGTCAGACAAATTACACAGCGCCATCTAGCCCCAAAGTAAGCGAAGCTTGTGTTATGGGTACTAGACAACTGATAAACATACGTAAATACATTTTTTTTTTTATAAATACATACTTATGATACATAGAAAACATCCAGACTAAGACAAACAGACATGTTCATGCACACAAATGTTTGTCCTATGTGGGAATCGAACCCACGAGCATTGGTGTCGAAGGCGTGTCATTGACCGCTACGCCACCGAGCTCGTCACTTAATGACACTTATGACACTTATGGTTTAGATGAGTAAGAAAAAAGACGTCAACAGATGGATGGACAGACAGACGGAATGGACACTGTGGACAACAAAGTGATCCTATAAGGGTTCTATTTTTAGGGTTCCGTACCCAAAGGGTAAAACGGACCCTATTACAAAGACTTCGCTCTCCGTCCGTCCGTCTGTCACCAGGCTGTATCTCATGAACCGTGATAGTTAGACAGTTAAAATTTTCACAGATGATGTATTTGTGTTGGCGCTATAACAACAAATACTAAAAAACAGAATGAAATTATTATTTAAGAGGGCTCCCATACAACAAACGTGATTTTTTTGCTCGATATCGATAACGCCAACAGGTAGACGCTTGAATTTAAGAGGCCCCCTTAAATATTAGTTTTTTTTATATTTAACAAATTTTTTTATATTTACCCATACAACAAACGTGATTTTTTTTGCCGTTTGTATAATGGTACGGAACCCTTAGTGTGCGAGTCCAACTCGCACTTGGCCGGTTTTTCTTTTAAGTGCGGAACCCTAAAAAGTAATATTTGAATATGAGTGTATAACGGTTATTATCGGAGTGGTACTAAGAAGTCGTACTAAATGGCTGTATTTGAATGAATGAATGAATGAACGAATGATCCTTTATTCACAGAATATGGTTAACAATAAGGCGTTATAAATTGTAATGACCTCAGCATATTCTACCAAAATGGCATGTGAATATTTATATAAAAATAAGAAAAACAAAGATAGATAGATAGATAGATAATATGTAGATATGCACTATCGGTTTTGCTGTTGAGTTATTACAAGAAAATGATAAATGACAACATCAGGATTACGATTAGGTTTTAGACGTTCTGTTTCACCTGGTATCGGAGTCGTAGTAGGACGCGTTGGAGAGGCTGTTGGCCTCGTGGTCCGTCCGCCGCCGCTTGTTCGCCGGCTCAGACACCGCACTGTCTGGCTCCTCGCTTATCAAATATTTGTAACCTGCAATATGTCATATTTAATTTAACGTAATAAATTAAGTTGGTTTTAAACACTATAGAACCAAACCCCGGCCACTCCATACAAAAATGGCGCTTTTGCATGTAGTAACCAAATGACGTCTGTACACGTGCCTATGTTTGAGTGACGTTCTCTAGGGCTGACATTATTCAATTATTAGTCGGACATGTAAGGGGGTGTAAGTGGTTCATCAACATCTTTGAACCAAAGTCAATCTTACCTGCACGGGGTACACCCTGCCGACTGACAGACGAGGCTCTGACGAAAAGAGAGGTAGGACATAGCGTATTTTTTAAGCAGCCCGACTGACGAAGTACCACCACCTCACGGAATGCCGCAGTCAAATACCTAACAATTTCCTTGAGGGTTGTTGTGTTCCTGCGAGTGAGTGAGGTCACCAGAGAGGATGGAGTTGCTGCGTTGGCAGCGAGAATGGCAGCGCGCGAGCGATTTTTAATGTTGCGAGCGTTAATATGGTTACGGTAACCGCTTCACATCAGGTGGGTGTAGTGAAGAAAAAAAAAACATAGTAAATACACTACACTGACTTCAGCCAATATTTACAAAACGTCTTGTGTAATTGCTATTGCTAATTTACCCAAAATTTTGTATTTTCTAATCACCACTAAATCGAACGTTCGCCTTCCGAACACCGGTTCATTGTAATGGTCAAACCATTTCATTCTCACTAATTGTAGCCTTTTACTATTCATTTTTATATTCACATGGAACAAACTTAATTTAAAACTATTACCACACATGACATCATGCACAATAAACATTGAAATGTAAATAAGAAAATTATAAACATTAACAATAAACCACCATAACTCAAGTGACAGGACAGCAATGTCAATTCCGCGTCTGCGCACTCACTTGCTCTTTGAGATACATAAATCTGCTATTCTTTTCTCATCTCGTATTAATTGTATCTTGTATCCTACTACTTTGACAGACATGAATTAGTTATGATGAAACTATGGCTGCCGCATGCTTTTTAGGTAATTTATAAAAAAAAAACAGTACTTTATTTCATCCAAAGGGATAGAATAAATTTTTTTTTTTTGACTTTCCATGTGTTGAGACATCCATCCACTGCGCAAGTAACTCCCATCTTTTAAACTGAATGGAGAATAAAATACGAGCGACGTCAATTTGTAGGACGTTGCATCCATTGCGAACGGTTCCAAATCGGTCTCATAGGGGAAGTGAGGTCAACTAGTGAGAGCGGCAGAGAGTGTCCATACTGTACGTTAGTACTATTACTTATACTGTGATAGAACAGCGGTCGGTAACACGCGCCTCCACGGGGGTCTTACTTGCGGCCCGTGAATGTTTTGTAAATAAGTTATAATATCAAAATAAAAGCATGAACGAACCGCAATTGACGGTATAGTGTGGATCCAGATTTTAAAGAACGCGTTTCGGTATTTTTTGTAGCATTTGCATTTTTTCCAATTATTACCAATAGGGACGTCTCCATAATATAACCATAGGTGAAAAAATTACTTCGATAGCACAATAATCACTCGAGATATGGTAATTTGAAAATCACAATTTTTAGATTGCCCCAAAACGTTCCATACAAAAGACTACCGAATTATGACGTCACAGGTTTGTATTTTGTATGCATCAGATCAGAAATTTGTACGACAGCTATGTTAAATATTACGTTTATGTGATTAGTATCACAATAAAAGTTATAGCATTTTTTATTGCTTCTCCAATGGAAATATATTTTTTTAATAATTTCATACTTTTAAAATGGACTTTCCCGCCAAACTTTGATCGATGCTAAAAAAAAGTCTGACTGAAGATATTAGAATGAAAGTTTGCAGATCTTTATAGTTTTGTGTATTTTACGATATTGTTAAATAATATATACAATTTTTAAACATTGGAAAATAGCCTATTATACGTTAATGTCAGGTAAAATAATCTAGTTAATATCACAGCCTTTGTTGTTTAGCCACCTTGAGACCCTTGCACGCCAAAATGTAGCCGACGGCTACTCTAGAAGAATACAACGTAATGATCACCTGATGCTAAACAATCCCCTGCTTGTTTTGCATCACCACGACGGACTACATTTAACAATTTTTTTTGTAGTCCGTCGTGGTGGTTTGATTGTGCTTATTTATGCTAATCTCAGAAACTACCATGTTATGGATTGTCATACGGTTTTCACTGACAGAAATAAATTATTCAGGAGGACTATGATGTGATTTATTTTGAAAAAGTATCCATGCGAAGCAGGGGGGGTTGGTTATAATCAACCCAAATATTTATATTATTATATACATATAATATATTATTATATATAATAACATAAAATTCTTTTATATATATTTTTTTATATTATTTGTAAATTGCGTTTAAATTCATTATTAATATTTTGTAAACTGGTACGAAATGAAATAAATATATAATATTGGGGTGTAAGTGGTTCATCAAGATCTTTGAACCAAAGCCAACTTCACCTGCACGTGGTGCATCCTGCTGACTGACAAACGAAGCTCTGGCGAAAAGAGAGGTAGGGAGCGTATTTGTAAGCTACCCGACTGGGGAATGTACCTCCACCTCACAGAATACCGCAGCCAAATAACAATTCCCTTGAGGGTTGTTGTGTTCCTGCGAATGAGTGAGGTCACCAGAAAGAAAGGAAGGAGATGCTGTGTTGGCAGCGGTGGTGTTCTTGCGCGCGAGCAATATTTTATGTTGCTAGCGTTAATATGGCTACGGTAACCGCTTCACATCAGGCGGGTGGTATGCTTGTCTGCCACCCGACGTAGTATAAAAAAAAAACCACTATAAGACCTCACCTAATTCCGAGACTTTTGAGATGAAATGATATTTGTCCACAGCCATATGATGCTTTTGCTGGTTTTTTGGTCTTCCTTTAACCTTCTCTTTTGCTAGTTCTTGTACTGAAAAAAAAAAATATATTAAGCCCACAAATGACGCGTATTTATCATGTTTCTAAGCATTCAAGTGATACTACAAAACAAAATTCATTAATAAATTTCGTCAACTCTTATTAATTCCACTGCTGGGATACGGGTCTCTCTCTTCAATCGTAGGGGTTTAGTGCATACTCCACCACGCTGCTCCACCGCGGGTTGGCGGAAGCCAGTGTTTTCAACCCGCCTAAATGCCACTGACTTTGGATCTAATCTGGTGACAACAGCCGGGACCGACAGCTTAACGTGCCTTCCGAAGCACGGAGGAACTCGAGCTAAAGGTTAGTACTATATAAAAACAATTTGCCAGCAATTTTCAATTAAAGATCCAATTATTGGAAAAAGATAAAGTTACGTATGTAATCAGCCACAGCAGGTGAGAAGCAGTGCATCAGTTTCCACCAGCCCGGTTCACCAAGAGCCACGGAGCCTGAACGGAACACTATATTGTTGTACACCGACAGAACGCCAGCTATGGTTCCCACCCAATTCTTCTTCTGTTTGCTGCAAATATTCAAAATGTTAAATACAAATTTCTTCCTTTAATACCTTTATCTCCATTCTATTTAATAGGTAGGGGAAAAAGTCGCATTATAGTATGTATGAACTTGTAATAAAATCTCTTTGGTTATACCATTTGTATCTAGCAGGTTTTGATATCCTTAAAAAGTTTAAATTTTAAAAAATATAATTCCAAATTCAAATTAGGTAAATGTGTGATTTTCATTTGTTTTTTTTACTGTCAAGATGAGTGAATCTAATGAAGAAATTCGATACATTTTAAAATTTTACTACAAAAAAGGTAAAAATTCAACGCAAGCTGCGAAAAAAATTTGTGACGTTTATGGACCTAGTGCAGTGTCTGTGAGAGTAGCACAAATTTGGTTTAAGCGTTTTCAATCCGGAAATTTTGATGTCAAAGATGCACGTCGCTCTGGTCGCCCTGTTACGGATAAAATGGATGCCATTTCTGAAAAAGTGGAGCAAGTTCGGCATATCAGTAGTTACGACGTAGCTGAAGAACTAGTAATTGACCACAAAACAGTTTTGGCGCATAAAAAGGTCGTGGTCAAAGGCCGGCCAGGCTTCACAGACTCTGGCGAAACCCGGGTTAACCCGCAACAAGGTGATGCTGTGTGTATGGTGGGATTGGAAGGGAAGATATTCATTATGAGCTGTTACCGCCAGGCAGGACTATCGATTCTGAACTCTACTGTGAACAACTGATGAGATTAAAGCAAAAAGTTGAGAGAAAGCAGCTGGAATTAATTAATAGAAGGGATGTGATTTTTCACCATGATAACGCTAGACCTCACACATCTTTAGCCACTCAGCAAAAATTAAGAGAGTTTGACTGGAAGGTGTTAATGCATCCGCCGTATAGTCCTGACCTTGCACCTTCTGATTTCCACCTGTTTCGGTCTCTTAAGAATTCTTTAGGCAATGTCAGGTTAACATCACAAAAAGACTGCCAAAACCACTTGTCGCGGTTTTTTGAACAGAAGTCCCAAAATTTCTATAGTAATGGGATCATGTCTCTACCTACAAGATGGCAAAAAGTTATCGAACATAATGGCACCTACATACTTTAGTTAAATGTAAATAAACTTTATTAAAAAATGTTTTGAATTTTCATATAAAATACGAAAAGACTTTTTCCCCAACCTAATATTATAATACTAATATTATCTGTTTCTCAACAGCAAACAAAATTCCCAGAAGTATACCAAGTGACATGTAGCTCCAGCTTTTTTATCATAGATAAATATATATAATAGTTACTTAACGATATAATGGCACTATATGTCACTTGCATAATTCAGGGAAAATGTATTTTGTAAAAAAAATACACTGAGCGTAGATTGATTGTCTAGAAACATTATTATTTATATAGTTATTTCTTACACATGAGGGCCAAACAATTGTTGCCAAGATCTATCAATAAATGCGCAGATGTGGGTCTTGTAGTGGAAGAAGCCATGGTTGCTGATCCCGTATGACTGTGTATCAAGATGATGTAGAGTCAACAATATTACATTCACCCTGTAATATAAAACATGTCTTTAGGAACAAGTGCTGGATGTGAGATATTGAATCTCATCTCAAACAGATTCAATATCTCACAATTAAAAAATATTTTTATAAAAAAACTATTTTTATTAAAAAAATGTGCATTTTGGAGGGTGCACTCCAGTATCTTCAAAAACTGAACAGGTTTTCATCAAACAGCCAAGAGCTATCCCAAGTAAAATAAATTAATAAAAAGCATATTGAATATGCCCTTAGATTATTTTTACAGCATAATTTTTTTTATAACTCGCAAAATGAAATATCACTTGCATGTCCCATGCCTGTTGCCAATGCGGCATTTCCATCCATGCTGGTGACCTTACTCGCAGAACACAACAATCCTCATGGGAATTGTTATTTCACTGCAGTATTATGTGAGGTGGAGGTAATTCCTCAGTTGGGCAGCTGCATATTACTCTATGCCCTACCTATCTTTCACCAGAACATTTGTTAGTCAGTCAGCATATTTCAGCTTAATCCAAGTGTATTGGATTTGGCTCAAAGATGGTTGTGAACCACTCCAAACACCCCAAAAAATAAAATAATTTATAATTAAGTTTTCAAATCATTTAGATATTATTTTCCACTATGTGTGTTCCCACTAGAGGTATCCTCCCAGGAAATCCTGGAACCGAAAGTACCGAGAAATCTGATGTTTTGCAGGAACCTAAGAACCAAGATCATAAAATTTGAATCCAGGTTTTTTCAACTTTTTCAGAACTCATCTTGTTTAATTATACCATTAATCCAAAAGCTACCCACTGACCAATAATTTGTCACTAATTTACTACTCTATAATCTATTATTTGATTATTACATATTTTTTTAAAGCACAATTGAGTTAGTGACGAAATAATGCTGTTTATGTTAATATTCTGCATTATGAAGACTGCATTTGCAAGAACACCAGTATTGCAATTTCCGGTTCTGTAAATCAGCATTGGTCCTGTGATCCCTAGTTTCCATCCGTGATCATTATTTCAGTTCAAGGATGTACACTGCTGAACATAGACCTCTTCACTTACACAATGATTGGTTTTGAGCTGCTTACATCAATTGGTTCGTGCATCCCGCCTCGAAAGCTACCCACTGACCCAATTTTATCAAATTGTCAGTCCATCTATTGGAAGGATGACCACTAGGCCCCACTAATTGATACATAATTTTATTATTGGTTCCCATTCATAGTTACAATTTTCCAAATTTATTTGCATTATATATAAATATCTTGTAAGTATATTTTTCCTCTCACCAAATAAGTATACTGCGTTTTTACATTTGTGTGGGTTCTATGTTTCTAGTTCTATCACTAGACCGTAAATTAAGGACATGTTTGGTAGTGCTTAAGTAATATTTGTTATTTATGTTTTTTTCTCATAACTCATAATATAAAGTAAGGGGACTCGTAAATGGCTTGTTGTTGTATATTCCTACAAATATATTATGTAAATTAAAATCAGACAGGTAAAAAAAAAACAAATAATTAAATTACTTTTACTCACCAGGGAAATTTATTTCGTTTAAATATTTCCTCGCCTTCGCGTGAACATTCCCTGCAAGTAAATTCAAAAAACACATCGCAGGTAAAATCACCAGGTGTGCCGGGCCTTCGTAAGCAGGCCAGGTGTACGAAGCAGTTGCAGATCTTGCATGCAAGTCCAGGTTTGTCCTGTTTATCTTCGACCTCGTTGCAGTATTTACACAGAGACATTGTATTTGTAATAATAATATTACAAGTATCAGAGGGGTCTTCGCCGGAATTACTCATTGTATTGTATTATATATTCAGAAAACGCGCGTTTAACCTGAAATATGCATAAATTTGCACTAAAAAAAAATTGGAACCAAAATAACACAAACAATCAAATAAAATTGAATGAATGTT
The DNA here is from genome assembly GCA_937001555.2 of Hypsopygia costalis. Taxonomy (NCBI): domain Eukaryota; kingdom Metazoa; phylum Arthropoda; class Insecta; order Lepidoptera; family Pyralidae; genus Hypsopygia; species Hypsopygia costalis. Next base: position 2,156,640 of record OW443325.2, read on the forward strand.
GCCATTATAGAGTCAACTAGCCTATCGATAAATTAAACAAAAACCATAGTATCGATTAGTATAGAACAGATATTTATGTAGTGTGGAATAGTATGTAAGAAATTGATTTTTATCACGATCTTTTACCACTCTTTTTAATAATATCGATCGTAATTGCTTTTAAACCTTACTTAAACTACTTATGCTATCGATAATATTGCTTTTTGATGCAATAATTTTATTAAAATATGTTAACAATATTTGAAATATGGGACACTATCGAATATACAAAGCTATCAATAAATTTCTTAAATTTACATAATTTTAAATTTTATATATTTTAAATAATATATTTTAAATAAATTGTATATTGTTTTTTTACACTAAGTGAGGTGGTAAATAAGAATACGGCCTACCAGATATAGAGCCATTACCGTAGCTATATAAACGCTAGCAACATGAAATAGAGCTCGCGTGCTTCTAACGCAGTATCTCATTAACTTTGAGTTAATGAGGTCCCAATTTTGGCGGCACGTCTCACTTTTGTAAGCTGAATTATTATGTCCCGCGCGTATATATAATATAGGTACTAATAATATTATTTGGCGGTGGACGCCAAAAAATATTATTTCGTCAGCTGAACTTTATGGACGGCTGGCATTCCGTCCATAAAGTTCAGCTGACGAAATATTATTTTTTAGCTTGAATCTTTGGAAAATATAAGCAATTTAAAGTATTAAATAATACAATAAATAGTCCTGAACAAATCACATCTAGTCCCAAACTAAGCAAACTTTGTACTATGGGTATTACATAACTGTATTTAAATATTTTTTTGTAAATGCATACATTTATTACAGCCTGAGCAAGACCAACAGCACACAAATGTTTGTTTTGTGTAGAGTTCGAACCCGCGACCTCGAAGTCAAAGTGGCTATCGCTAACCAGTCGACCAATGGGCTCTCGATACTATCGATAGTGTTGCTGCTTGCTTGTAGATAAAATAAAAATGCACTGAATCATCGATATTATTTTTAAATTAAAACTATCAATAGTAAAGTTATCGATTTTTCGGCAACTCTCCCATCACAGGGTTGCAAATTCTCAAGCTCTATTAGTGTTAAATTCAGTTAAATTTACAGTTTAACAGCTTTAAAAAAATAAACTATCTCGTTAGCTCTTTCTTTAATGTTATTCAGCTCTATGCATCTATTTAATGTGAAAAAACAATTAGGTTTTGGTCATAACAGCGAAGTTGAATAAATATTCATTCAGCTAAACGCGAATAAAACCCGCAATAGAGTTAAAATTATAGGTTGAATCTGTATAGCACTTCTACAATACTCTGCTCACTATCAGGTTAGGACCAGGGGCGCCGGCTGTTGTAAAGAGTTTTTCGAGTAGTAGACTATGGTCCGTGGGTTGCTACGTTACTTGTTATGTGTCATGTATATCTACAGGACTATTGAATAAAATTTTACAATTTATTTATACTACATAATTTCATATTCTATAGATTATGAGACTTAAAGTGCTTATTTTTAAAATACGGAAAAATGTCTGCGAATACCACGCGTATTGAACCATTAAATAAGGACAATTATGATACGTGGAAAATTCAAGCGGAAGCCGTACTAATAAAAGCAAAGCTCTGGAATTATGTAAGTGGAATAAAAGTTCCTCCTGATAATCCTGCAGAAAAAGAAAAATATGATGAAAATTCATTATTGGCAAAATCTGAATTGATTTTATTAATTTCGCCAAATGAAATTAAATCTATCCGAAAATGTCAGTCAGCTAAAGCGATATGGGATACGTTAAAGAATTTATACGAAAGTAAGGGACCTGCCCGAAAGGCATTATTATTAAAACAGCTTATTTTAAATAAATGTGCTGAAGGAGATAACATAAGAGATCATCTTGATAAATTTGAAGATATAATTGAGAAATTATATAACATGGAAGTTCAAATTAATGGAGACCTTTTAAGTATCATTATGTTGTACTCTCTACCAGCAAATTTCGAAAATTTTAGAATTGCCATTGAGTCCCGTAATAAATTACCTACCCCAGAAGAGCTAAAGATAAAAATATTAGAAGAGTTTGAGGCCAGGAAAAATAACAATACAGATGAAAATGAAGCATTATATTCAAAAGGGAAGAAATTCATAAAACCTAAAAAGAATAAAGTCAAATGTCAAATCTGTAACAAATTTGGCCACAAAACTGACAGCTGTTGGCATAAAGGAAAAACAAATGATGACAAATATGAAAAGACAAGTTACGCAAACAAGAATATCAATTCTTTGAAATCTATATGGTGTTTAGATAGTGGAGCTACAAGTCACATGTGTAATGACCCAAGTATGTTTACTTATATGAATAAGAGTAGTAACCATGGTATATTGAAGCTCGCCTCAGATGGTCACGTAGACAAAATTAAGGGAATTGGAACAGTTCGATTTGAATGTCAAAATAATAAGTTTAGACTAAATGACACACTGTATATACCAAACCTTTCAACAAATCTTCTATCAGTGGCAAAATTCTGTGAACACGATAAAACAGTATTATTTAAAGATAATAGAGCTACAGTTAAAGAAATTAAATCAGGTGAATTGATTTTGACTGCTAAGAAATTACATGGACTATACTACATTGATACAAATAACACTAATAACATACTTATTGACAAAGAAATTGCACTAAACACCAAAATAAATGAGTTTCATAGAAAATTGGCACACATAAATGAGAATGACATGAAAGAAGCTTTAAAAAGAGGAAGTATGCGAGGATTAAATTTTAATGAAAACGATAAGCTTCCAGAATGCGAAATATGCATTAAAGGCAAAATGTCCAAACTACCATTTAAAACTTCAAATAAAAAAAGGACATCAGCACCACTTGAGAAATATTTTGTCACATTTATTGACGAACATACGAGGTACACAAGAGTGTATACAATTTCAAATAAAAATTTGGTTCTAGAAAAATTCAAGGAATATAAGAATGAAATGGAAAGATATTCCGAAAGAAAAATAAAATTTTTCCAATGTGATAACGGCAAAGGCGAATATTGTAATAAATCCTTCGATATATTTCTGAAAGATAATGGCATACAAAGAAGATTAAGTTGTCCATATACGCCACAACAAAATGGCATGGCAGAACGTAAAAACAGAACACTTCTAGAAAAGGCACGTTGTATGATGTTAGATGCAAATATGCCAGAAATATACTGGGCAGAAGCTATCTTTACATCGAATTATATTGCAAACAGAACTCCAAGTAGAGTTATTAATATGAGAACAGCTTATGAAATGTGGACTGGAAAAATACCATCAGTTAACCATTTTCAAATATTTGGAGCCAAAGCTTTTGTTCTCATCAAGCATAGACGCCAGAAGAAAAAGTTCGATGACAAAACTATAGAAGGAGTATTCATTGGTTATTCTGAGATTTGTAAAGCATATCGAATATGGATACCTGATAAAAATAAATTATGTGTAAGCCGTGACGTCCGAGTAATGAATAAAATGTATTATGAAAATAAAACGGACGGAATTAAAAAGGAAAACTACATTGAGATCGTTGAGCAAAATAAAATTGAAGAACTACAGAAACAAAGTGTAGAAATTTGCGACGATAACCATAATCTACATGAAAATATTGTAGAAAATGTAAATAACGAAGAAGATCTAAATAATGAAGAAAATAATAATGATGATATTTACTACGAGGTTGATTCAAATGAAGAAAGTGGCAGAGATGAACAAACCCATAGTGAAGAAAATGATAATGTTCAATATGAAAGACCAAGAAGAGTAATAAATCCACCCGCTTGGACACAAGATTTTGACATGTCATACCTGTCTACTAATAATGAATGGGATGAAGCCATTTTAGAAGAAATTTCGGCACATCTAAAAAATAATACGTGGGATATTGTAAGATTACCCAATGGTAGAAATATAATAGACAGTCGACTAATATTATCAAAAAAATATGGTCCGGATGGAAATTTGGAAAGAAAAAAGGCTAGATTAGTAGCACGTGGTTTTTCACAAATACCTGGTCAAGATTTTCAAGAAGTTTTTGCACCCGTCACGAGACAATGTTCAATACGATTATTAATGGCATTGGCTGTAAATAATGACATGAATGTTGAACATATAGATGTACGTACTGCATTTCTTAATTGAGATATAAAAGAAGATATTTACATGAAAAAACCAGAAAATTTGCAAAAATATTTAGAAAAAATAATTAATAATGTAAATACTGACAAAATAGTAAAAGAAAAAGCTATAAAAATGTTAGAAGATCTAAAAGAAAACAGATTCCAAACAGTATGTAAACTGAAAAAGGCTGTTTATGGTCTTAAACAGTCGTCAAGACAGTGGTACTTGAAATTGGATACAATGTTAAGAAATATTGGCATGGTACCATCTAGTACTGACCCATGCATGTACAAAAATACTAAGAAAGGCGGAGATAATACGGATACAGATGTTTTTCTTAGCATATATGTAGATGATATTTTAATAGCTTCTAGAGATAAAAGTCTAATAAAAGACATAAAGGAAAAGGTAAAGAAGTCTTTTGAAATTCGGGAATTAGGAGACATAAAATATTGCCTAGGAATTCAATTTGAAAAAGGAAAGAATTTCATAAAAATGAGTCAAACAAAGTATATCGATGATTTATTAGAAAAATACAGAATGGCAGATAGCAAACCTGTAAAAACTCCAATTGAGGTTGGAATTAAATTATCAAAAGGGAAGTTTTGCCAAGACAAAGAATTGCCATATCAAAATTTAATTGGCTCTTTGATGTATGTTGCAGTAGCAACAAGACCTGAGATAATGTATGCAATTAGCTATCTAAGTCAATTTAACAGTTGCTACGATGATTCTCATTTTAAGGCTGCTAAGAGAGTTTTGCAATATTTAAAAGGAACCAAAGAAGAAGGTCTTGTTTTTGAAAAGAGCAAGAAGCAATTAGAAGGAGCAGCAGATGCTGATTGGGCATCATGCCAAATTGATAGAAGGTCATACACTGGTTATATATTTACTTATGGCGGAACTCCAATTAGCTGGGAATCTAGAAAACAAAGGACGATTGCACTTTCAACTGCAGAGGCGGAGTACATGTCCTTGACAGAAGCATGCAAAGAAGGAATTTATCTTAAAAATCTAATTAAGGATTTAAAGATAATATCGACTCAGCAAGATTATGTAACTATATATAATGTTAATCAAGCAGCGCTAAAACTGGCGAAAAATCCAGTAGTCAATGCAAAGTCCAAACATATTGACATTAAATTACACTTCATAAGAGAAGCTGTTGCTAAAGGTTACATAGACATAGAATATGTGCCATCAGAAAAGATGATAGCCGATATTCTTACGAAACCGGTAACTGGCACAAAGATATCATTAATTAAGAAGAATATTAATATAAAATGATATTTTCGCATTAAATGATTTCTTTGTGAGGCGGAGTGTTGTAAAGAGTTTTTCGAGTAGTAGACTATGGTCCGTGGGTTGCTACGTTACTTGTTATGTGTCATGTATATCTACAGGACTATTGAATAAAATTTTACAATTTATTTATACTACATAATTTCATATTCTTTATCGGCTTTTAGAAAACCTCATGGTTGCTCATGCTCATTTGATGACTCGAAAAAATGGCGAAGTGTGAGAAGAGAAATGACCGACAAATAAATTAATGTCCTACTTACATACTACGTACTTGATTACTAATTATGCTTGATAAAAATATAAAATGGGTCGTCGGGTAATGAAAAAACGCCCATCACTAAAAGTCGATTACTGATCTGTTCCTTGATGTCTATTCTCAGGGGTGCTCGGCACCCACTGTTTATTTCTCGTGGGTGCTCGAGCCCTCGACTACCCACGGAGTCGGCGCCCCTGGTTAGGACTACCCGCTGAATTGCCCGTGTCGACCTACGGTCGACATGTGACGTCACGACCTTGAAACGCTTGAAATGCCCGTGTCGACCTACGGTCGACATTTGCAGTTTGGCGTTCAGTTTTGGGCAGATTGAACAATACTCATCTGTCATACATTCAGGCCCATTTGTTTATGTTTTTTTCGTTTCTCCGCCATATTAGCTATCGGATTAAGGCCAAAGAATCATAAACTCAATGGAAAAAAAAATAAAAAAAGGGGTTTAAGTGACTCGCCTTAACGGCGCCAGATGTTCGGGCCGGTGTCAAGTGCTATAAAAACTTATTTTATTTAGGTAAGTGTAGGTTTTTGTTTATTAACATCGGGTTTTATCTCCCTAGCGTATTTTTAAATAAAAAACTATACGTTATCGCCTTAGTTCATAAGGTATTTTTTTGAATACAAGTAGGGCTATGAAACACCACTTGAGAATGTTTAGACCATCGTAATTCTACACTATAGTCGAGTGTTGAACAACAAAAGACGGCATTGTATAGTGCTGTTCTTAGTAAACGTAAAAAATACCACTTGTAGGCACTCAATAACAAAGTTGCGTCTCAATGACCGTTTTTATGGGGCCCCGACCACCCGCGGCGCCGGGCAGGTAGGAACGAAAAACAAATGGGCATCGTTCCGCCGCGTTTTTGCGCGGGATGGGGGGGGGCGGGGGGCTCAACGTGGGGGGCAAAAGAGCTGCTACGACGAGCCGTGGCCGTTACAAGATTTTACAAGTCACAGAAGTTCTTTTTTTTCTTGCTGAAATATACTGGCAACCCATCATCTGTCACTGTCATGACTTGTCCAGTGTCACTGTGTCAGTCAAACTCAAAAGTGTCAGTGTGTCTGTCTCTTGTCTCATTCATTCATAAAAAAGTCTGAAAAATAAAGTCCATATAATCCTACTTTTTTAAGCTGGCTTTACTATAAATTATCATTAATTTATTTTATTTGGCCGTTCCTATTGAAATTTAGAGATGGCAGAAATATCGTGGCCTTGGCAGTATAACTTTCCTCCGTTTTTTACGTAAGTAAATCTCCATTTTATTTGTTTAAACTTCGTACTGCCAAAAGTATGAGTTCCTTGAGTTTTGATTGGAAGTATGTCGGCGAAGGTAACGCCCATATTGTCCTTGACCTTGTAAACTCCAATTGCGTCATACGACTAATCAAGGAAACCCATAGAACACCTGATTTCACCAGTGTCCAGAGATCTGCAAATTTTGTTAATGTAGTAATGATACCATTGCTTTTGAAGCGCTATATTGAACGCTATGATATTATAGAAATCTCGTCAGATGAGCTCAGAAAACTAAGTGAAGATCTTCATCATTTACGGCCTGAACATAGAAGAGATAAATGTCAATTTAGTAACTTTGCTATCAAAGCTCCAAACTTAACCATAGTCAGTCCAAAATTCGGTACAAACTATTGTATAGAAATTAAACCAAAAGAAGGATACTTATCTAAACATTTCAAGAAGTATTCTAAATGTTATTTCTGTCTAAAACAATTATTGAAACTACAAGAAAAACAAATTAGTAATATTAGTGGCTACTGTCCATTAGATTTATTTTCTGGAGATAAAAATAGAATGAAAAGAGCATTAATGAACTTGATAGATAACCCACAGAACAATTTTAAATTATTTGTAAATGGATCTGTAGCTTATCATGATAAATTACAGAAAGCTACTTTCTTTAGTGTACTGAAACACTTGAATATAATTAAGGATAATTTGTTTTTGGATTTTATTATTACTGTATTACTCAGTAGTAATGATAATAATTTGGTGTTGGACAAGAACACTGAAATGACCACGACTCTCAGTAATAAAGGGGAAAACTGTGCAGAATGCAATCAGTTACAACAAAATACATTTTTATATAAATTATTGAAGCTACAGAAGTTATCGGAAGCTGTAGTATTTGACGCAAAAGAAATACCCAACGGTACTGAGTATGTAACAACAATATTGGAACAAGTGAGAATGCACAATATTGATCTGAGGGATAACGAGGCCCTGGATACATTCACTTCAATATGTGATCCCGTTCATCTTGCTTTGATATCAGCAATTGCGAAAGACTGTTCAATAATGATAAGTTTTTCAGAGGATTCCAATGATGATTATCCTTATATTCAAATTGGGGATACGAAAGTATCATACACTATTTCAGTGACTGATTTAGAACCAAAATCAGCTGAAACTTTACTTAAAAGAATAAAAACAGAAAGAAAACTGATTAATACCTATGAAAAACATATTGACTTGAGTGAAAAGGATGTTTAATCATTGTAAGTATCATATAATTTTCACAAAAGAAAACCAACTCCATAAATTACTATTCAGTCGTAAGGACCACTAAAAAGTTAAAAAAAAAAACCACTTCAGAACCGAATTTTATGACATGAAAAAAGATTGTGACCAATCTGGAAGTATACTCTTTGAAATAAAAAAGTTTTTTTTTAAATCGGTTTATACATGACGGAGTAATCTAGTAACAAACATTAAAAAAAAATACAACCAAATTGAGAACCTCCTCCTTTTTTGGAGTCTGTTAAAAAGTGACAACTATCTCCTGGATTGTGATAATGAAAAAAAAGTCTAGGTATATGCTTATCACTTTATTAACTTTGTCATAGTATATTAAAACATATGTAAATGTCTGTCTTGGTCAGAGCTCCTATTATGTATTTGTATTTTATATTAGATTTTGGCGTGGAGCTACTTCAATAAAATTAAGGAAAAATTTAATTATGTTTTTTTCCTAGAATTTCATGATGTCCACAAAACATTGGTTCAAGAGTTTATAAGATTGCTTTTAGCTATAAAGCTTTTTTTTTTTTTTTTTTATACTACGTCGGGTGGCAGATAAGCATACGACCCGCCTGATGTGAATCGGTTACCGTAGCTATATTAACGCCTGCAATATAAAATATTGCTCGCGCGCCGCCACCCCCGCTGCCAACGCAGCATCTCCTTCCTTTCTTTCTGGTGACCTCACTCACTCGCAGGAACACAACAACCCTCAAGGGAATTGTTATTTGGCTGCGGTATTCTGTGAGGTGGAGGTACATTCCCCAGTCGGGTAGCTTACAATTACGCTCCCTACCTCTCTTTTCGCCAGAGCTTCGTTTGTCAGTCAGCAGGGTGCACCACGTGCAGGTGAAGTTGGCTTTGGTTCAAAGATCTTGATGAACCACTTACACCCCTAAAACTAAGCTGCCTTGTTGCACATGAAAATTTTTGTTATTAATTTTAGTTTTAAATTGCATTGTTTGTATATTTTATTGTGCAAATAAAGCATATTCTATTCTATCTATCATTGAGAATATAATAAACAGACAAAGCTCAACATTCTTCTTTTCGTTTCAGAATCCAGCCCCACACAGAAACAAGAACCAAACAGTTAGAAGCATGGCAGCAATTAATAGCAGACTATTTAAAAGCCACAAAACAATCAACCATAGACATAAGAGAATCCCAGAACAGTCCTCTATTCAACAATGCATCTATCAACAGAAAGTTATCCCAAGAGTCACTTCTGACCATTTTAGAACATATGGCGAAGGTTGGGAAAGCAGCTCCTATTGATAAGAGTAGAAATGTATGGGAGGTGTACTGGCACTCGCTGGATGAGTGGGGCAATATGATATATAGTTGGGCGAGTAATAATGGACTAAATAACGCAGTGTGTACCATATTTGAAATAAGGGAAGGAGAAAATAGTGTTGATGAAGGTAAATTTTTATTTTATTTTGACTTGTGTGTAATTAAAATTGCTTCCATAGGGAGGCAATTAAAAATAATGAATAATAACAAAGTCGGGAATACAGTTAGGTGTTGCAGCTACAAATCTGTCATCGCCATCCAAAATTCAATCACACAACTGAATAGGTGAAGGATCAAAGAATTTATTACGCTAAGTAAGGACTATGGAACATCGCGTGCGGGAGACGGGGAAGCGCTGCCATTTTGAGATAATTTTAGTGCATACATAGAGCGTATTCACGTACAACACACGGCCGTGTACATGACACAGCCGCAACTTATTTTTTTATACCATGTTATCTTAAAAACATGTTTTACTTCTTAAATGTAAAAAAACTTCATTTCAGAATTCTATGGCCTCGACGTCAACATAGTAATAAAGGCATTGAAGACGCTACAGTTGAAAGGGAAATGTGAGCTAATGGAATTTGATGACAACCAGGGTGTTAAGTTCTTCTGAACTACAGGACGAGTAAATCATGCGCTTTATGATTGTAGGAATGAGCTGTTTCCAACAGTTTGTGCATTAATGTTGATGTATTAAGCGTCTGTCTTGTTCAACGCAGGCACCAGATCTTCGGTATAATTCACTTTTATTAAGGTATAGGCTGTTTTTGTGTAATGTTTTGTTTGGGAATGGAACTAAGCCAGGACGAGCGTTGATTAGCGACATGAACTGTGACGAGAGTGTATTTCGCTAAAGACACACAGACAGATTATTTATTGGTAACAAACTGAAAAACTTCCTGTTAGATGAACAACTATAATCAAGTTTCTTTTTTACTAAATTAAAAAGGGTAGTAATCCATTTGTGAAACTGGACGACTATTATACTGACTTGGCGACTAAAGTTGACATAAAACATACCAAACCTAAGGTAATCTAGTATTTCTGTGGCTGATTTAATATCTTTTGTGGCTCATGTTATTATTTTCCAATTTAAAATACTCTTGGCATCATGATAGCGAAACATAAATATGGATATATTCATACGATTGAGTATTTTTAACTTTTAACTATATTGTCGCGGTCCTGTCGCGAATCATCTAGAATGAAACCTTCTAGAACAGTCGCCGCATACTTCGCTGCAAGCAATAATGACCCGTATGTCTACTTTTATAAGGTTCATAACAATATGACATGAAAATGTTCGAGACACATTACGATGTCTTACCGAAGGGAAGTACATACATGTACATACGAGAACATTCGGGAACCCTTGCCGGCGGATATAAATAGCGACCGCCGCGGCGCATAGTTGAGTTCAGTTTTCAAATGTGTGTCTGCGTCAAATGATCAATCAATCATGCTGTGACACTAGCGCCACTCTATGAAATATAAAATAACTATTTGCTAAATACCCAATGTACCAAAAACTGTCTTAAACGATTTCAAAAGCTATATGTATAACTTATAAAAATCATAAAACATCCGTAGTAGTAATTGTTGTATTATTTGATTATTAAAAAAAGATTTACTTTGGCAAGTTTCTTTCAAACAATTCTTTCTCGCCAATCAGCAATTCCGAAAAAAATAGATAAAAAAAACCGGCCAAGTGCGAGTCGGAATCGCGCAAGAAGGGTTTCGTACCATTATCTATAAAAACGGCAAAAAAAAAAATCATGTCTGTTGTATGGGTGCCCTCCTTAAATATTTGTTAAAGTGAACATATAACTAAAGCGCCATCTAGCCTCTGGTAATGCACTACACAATTCTATTCATTTTGCAATACATTTTATAAGTTCGTCCGCTATTACTCAGTAACTTGTAAATATAACAGTTTCGTTGATACGGGGAGGGGGGGGGGGGGGGGGGGACACTTGTTAACTGTAAATTTTTTTGGGGGGACACGTTAAATGTAAATAATTCGCAAACAGATTACTATATCGAAAAATGATCTTCCCAAACACTCCCAATGTTTCTAAAAGACCTATTCAACGACACCCTACAACATGGGGTAGGTGCAGTAAAAAAAAATGCAGTAAAAAAGGGGAGGTACCCCGAAAAAAAATCTTTTTCAAAATTTTATTCTATCCCTTTGTCAGCATAGTTAATATGTGTCTACATGCGAAACTACAGCTTTCTAGTATCAAGCGTCTCTGAGCTAGGCCGCGGACGGACGGACGGACGGACGGACGGACAGACGGACATGGCGAAACTATAAGGGCTCCTTGTTTACTACGGAACCCTAAAAATGACAAGAAAAAAAATACACATTTGTAAAAAAATGTTTAAGTCGTGTACTACTACAAGGGCCCAGTGGCACAATAAACAATTTCATTCATTTGTTTTCATCTTTCATTCCATTTGTTGAACTAAACTGTGCCAAGAAAGACGGTTTTCCGCAAATTTCGTTTGAACAACTGCAGATACAATGTTTTATATATTTTTTTAAGATATAATAAATCTATATGACGTAATAAACAATTCTATAGCACATTTTTTTATTACTTGTGTATTTGGTGAATAATTACTTTTTCATTCGTGCTAGTGTTGTACCCCTGAAAACCCAGTCAAATTGTAGAGGCGTTAAGCAAGCACACCCGAAGCAGATACCTAGATTTAGAGCGAGACACTGCTATAGTCTCTTACACGCATATAGCAGCGTCTCGCTCTAAATATATCGCATGTGCTTAGTGTGTGATGCTCATAAAGGACATAAAGGCCAATTCTCGTAATTTTTCTACGAACGCAGATTGAAACTTGGCCGAATCGAGATTGAATTGTGAATTGACTAAAATTATGTACTTGATTTCATTAATTAATTATTATCAATTCTTGTTATTGGCAAAGTAACATTCTTAATTTGTTTAATTTTTACTCATATTGCGATATAATCAAGCTTAAATTTAATTTTGAAGTTACATATTATGTTACGAGAATACCAAATGTGACATTTGTGAGATCGCGACTGTATCGAAACTGAATTTTGACTATATTTTAATTACGAGAATTGCCCCTTTTACATTACAATGTTTTCAGACAGTCTGAAATAGTAAATTATTTTTCAAATAGTTGATTTTTGCCACCTTGCCAGAATATTATAAATGGAAAAATTCACCTCCCCCGCCGAGTTGGGATTTGAACCCACGACCTCTCGATGACCGGTCGAGTGCTCTTCCAACTGAGCTGATGCAAAAATTCGTCGTCACCATCACAAACCTTCCAGCCCCCCTAGCCAAGTGTAATTCGTAGCGTAACGAACGTTAGATAGGTCACGTGACATTTGTCAATTTGAACATTTTAGTATGAGCTCCACAGTTCAAATTAGCGATCGCTACGCTTTTCTACTTCGCAAACTGCCATTTGGCTAGCCCCCCTGGTAGCTCAGTTGGAAGAGCACTCGACCGGTCATCGAGAGGTCGTGGGTTCAAATTCCACCCAGGCGGTTGAGGTGAATTTTTCTTTTTTTTTAATATTTATTTATGACTGTCTGAATATCTCGTCAAAGAATAGGTTTTATACTGTTCAGTAATTTACTGCGCCTGAACGAGACGGACTTAGATTGTTATCTTCTCAAGTACACTTATTTTAAGAATATAAAACTGAAATGTTAAATGCATTTGTTAAGTTGTAGATATTTTAATGTTAAATATATTGCCTAATATTTTTAACCTGCGTTTTGATGCTGTATCCAACCATTACTTTATAGAGGTTCCTCTTGTGAATGAAATTTTAACAAACTAGTTTCTGCCTTTAACTTATATACATATATAACATTATATTAACAGCCAACGCACTGTACGCGATATACTGTACCATTCAATGAGTAGTTGTTTCACATAAGTTGAACAGCACAATAATATGTTCAGTGTATCTCAGTCGAATGGACTTACTCCACTAGTACTCCACCACGCTGTTCATTTGTGAACAGAGGGCTGCAATCAAATTACATAGGAAAGGAGTTGTGTGCGATCCGGTCTATTATTTTTTCTTTGACGGCGTAAAGTGACGTTTTGACGAAGAAGACATTTTTGGCGTGTAAGTGGTTCATCAAAATCTTTGACGCGCACCAGAGTTTCGTTTGTCACGAAACTCTGGAGCAAAGAGAGGAGGAGGGAGCGTAATTGTAAGCTACCCGACTAGGGAATTACCTCAACAGAATATCGCAGCCAAATAACAATGCCCTTGAGGGTTGTGTGTTCCTGCGAGTGAGTGAGGTCACTAGAAAGAAAGGAAGGAGATGCTGCGTTGGCAGCGGGGGGAGGGGGGGGGGGGTAGCAATATGTTGCGAGCGTTAATATGCCTTACATCAGGCGTCATAAACTGCTTTACATCAGGCGGGCCGTATGCTTGTCTGCCACCCGACGTATAAAAAAAAAAATAAGAAAAAAATAGGTTCATTTGTCCATTACGTCCAGTTTTATACGAATCATTTGAAAGTTCTCAAATGCTGTACTACATTGCTGATGAGGAGGTCGATGCAAGAGGAGCTTGATGGCTTCATTACGTGGTAGGGCGGTTTGAAAGCACTAGCTTCCGCCAACCCGCAGTTGAGTAGCGTGATGGAGTGTGCTCTAAACATCTTCGATTGAGGGGAGACCCGTATACCCGTGGGATGATTATGAGTTGATGCCATGCATTCAAGAAGCAACATGGTTAATTTCCTTGAAACTCCGATCCTATTTTTTGGGATCTAATGAAAAAACTAAATTGAAATCAGACAGAACCACACACACACACACAGACACGTCAAACTTATAACACACCTCTTTTTGCGTCGGGGGTTAAAAACCGCAAAATGCATCTTTCCAGGATTGATTTATAGAATTTTTTTTAAAGTAAAAAACGTAAGTAAAATTGAAAATGTTTTTATTCCAATCCATTTGTTGTAAAATTGTACAGTTTCAAAATTGATCTCCATTATTACGTACTTATATTACTACATTAGAAAACATGTAAAAGTTTAAAAAATTGCTGCTACTGTACTTGGATGGTTAATCCATTTATGAGCAAAGTGATAAATTTTACTAATTAATACTCCCATTAATTAAATTAAATAGCCTTAACCCTTAATTCTCGTCTTACTAGATTTCTTTTTTGGTTGAAATATGTTCTACACAATGTACATTATTATAGTCATGTCTAGCGAACCAACCTTCCAAAAGTACATGTCAACGTAAACAAACCGACCAAATAGATAAGTATAGTGCGCCCAACTTATCTGTTCAGTAACTGGTGGCGCTAATGGCGAAGAAACTGTAAATTCGAACTGTCACTTTAGTAATAAATGATTTAGTTCTTATTTTGTCCAAATCAATAGATAAGTTGGGCGCACTTATACTCTCATGTTGTGGATTTATATGACGCGTGTTACATATCAAAATTATATAGCTCACATTTTGAAGTGAGCAACCCGGCTAATTTGGATATGTAACTTCACAACACGAGAGTTCTTCTCTATTTGGTCGGTTTGTTTACGTTGACATGATTGCACGCGAACAAAAAACTCGCACTAATCACTCTGATTTTATGCAGCGCACTAGCGCCACCATTAAAAATAATCGTAGCTCAAACACAATAAAAAATGTAAAATTTTCTCAGTAACTTCCCTTTGTAATTTATTAAAGTTTTTTTTTTACGTCACTTAGACTAGGTACACTTAAAAATGTTGTTGTATTTTCCCCCTTTTTTTTTGTTAAAAACGGCCACTTTTAGGAATAATACGCGATGTTATTTAACAACAACATTTCACGTGTAGACAAATACTTAAAACAACTTTAACAATAAACTTACAAAAGTACGAGGGAACTTCAATCAAACAATCTACAACGTCAACTTTCTTCACGTGCTACACACCGCCGCGATCACTTCCGCCGTAAGTAGGTAAGAACATTGCCCAGCGAATCGCGCGGTGACGCTTCCATTCAAATCCGCGGCGCTGAAAATTAAGCCTCAAGGAATCTCACACGTTTATGGATTTCGGAACCACTGGATCTCCAAACTTAGACCCAATAGTAAAGTCTCCAAAAAACATTGGAGTCTTGTATACTTTCATCGATGAGAGTCACTTATAAACTTCATAAGTCCGAAAAATCCAAAGTTTGAAGGAAGTTTTCAGCCCTTTGCCGCGTATCTACAGCCTACCGTATCTATTGCATCAGTGGCATATATGTAAGTATTAAAAGTTTTATACAGGATTTTATACAGGACGTATAAGAAAAATATACAAGCTGCATTTCTTGACTTAATGTATTAAGTCGAGAAAATAATCACCCACTGACATAATCAAGTAAGGAACGTACATTTTTGTTGCGAGTTCGATCTAATAAAACATATTGATGGGCAGGGTCGGACTGGGCCGGAAGGGCCCGGGTGGCTGACCAAAAGCCCGGGGCTCGGGGCCCGAAACTATGATGGTAGATGGGATATTATCGAAAAATACTCAGATACCTGCACAAATTGAGATAAACAAAATATAAAATTTAATTATCAACTTTCTATATCATTTCTCTCTAATATGAACGAACTATCTGACGCAAGAGCTGGGACCCAGTCTACGCGGGCCTCCTATCCTATAGTTGACGCAGGCCCCGAAATCTGTGGCCCGGCTGGCAAATGCCACCTCGACTATATGGCCAGTCCGACGCTGTTGATGGGTAGAATTATTCGGCTTGATATATTTTTTCTGATACATCTCGTATAGGTACAATAATACGCAGATTATTCCTAAATATACTAGTAAACAATCAGTCTTTAAACCAAAATCCGCAATAGTGACGTTACGTCATCCACAAATAAATTTAAGAACCGTACTCTAATTCTTAATCCCTTATTAAAACATACAACACAAATGTATATTATTTCTCAATACATTTGCTCGAAAACTGTACTTAAAGATCAGATAAATGCACTTGAAGTAGGGTTGCCTACACCAAATTTCAAAAACAAGGATTTGAATTTGAAAAACCAAGGCAAATGAGATAAAAAGCAGATTGCTGTAATAAATAAAAAAAAAATGAATACTTTATTTTCATTTGATTACCTTCAAAGTTTTCTAAGGAATTAGTCATCCAGATAATATCAGTTTGGTCTGGGAAATTAAAAACAGACTGTATAGGTAATTAGTAGTGCATTTAGATTTTGACACCACAGGACCCTCCAAAGACACATTACATGTCTTGGGAAAACAGGACGGTTGGCAACCCTAATTTAAAGTTAATTTTACCCCTCTCTTGCTTTTTATTTACTCTTTCCGCATTCGTACTTTTCCGTATTTTTCATTTTTCTCACAAATGTAATGAAATGAACAACCTCTTATAATACATGATCGTAAAGGTTTTTCACACTTGTGACGGTGGTAATCCCTTGACGGGCTCGGGCTTACAAACGTCACTCGTATGTAAAAGCTTGTTTTCGACCCATATGTTATATTGTGTAGACATTATGATGTCTTTAAACTTAGAAAACACGTGATGTTAAAAAGACTGCATGTAGTGCTTCGAATGAGGTATAAGATATTTAAGTGTTGTGCATTACTAAATCGAACCCAAACATTAATTTAAATCGATATTTAATTTCCGGATTTCAATCATTATGGCGAATTTGAGAAATTAATTTTGATTTCATCATAGGACTTCATATTGATTTAGATTTTTTGCATAACTGGTGGATTTCTTATCTAAATCAGCACTAAATGCAGTCATTATTAATGTCAATACTTAGGTAACTAGTGAATTATTATTATACGTAAAAACATTTCAAAATTGTGCGATCACAATTGTACTCTAATTTAATCTAAATTATTTACTGCTACATTAAACAACAGGAATTATATAAATTATTACATAGGTATCGTAAATCTTGTAAATATTTTTTTTTTTTTTTTTTTTTTTTTATACTACGTCGGGTGGCAGACAAGCATACGGCCCGCCTGATGTGAAGCGGTTGCCGTAGCCATATTAACGCTCGCAACATAAAATATCGCTCGCGCGCCGCCACCCCCGCTGCCAACGCAGCATCTCCTTCCTTTCTGGTGACCTCACTCACTCGCAGGAACACAACAACCCTCAAGGGAATTGTTATTTGGCTGCGGTATTCTGTAAGGTGGAGGTACATTCCCCAGTCGGGTAGCTTACAATTACGCTCCCTACCTCTCTTTTCGCCAGAGCTTCGTTTGTCAGTCAGCAGGGTGCACCGCGTGCAGGTGAAGTTGGCTTTGGTTCAAAGGTGTTGATGAACCCCTTACACCCCAAAACATACATTACATATTTTGGGTTTCATTACCACCTCCTCTTATAATTAAGGCCATTATGTTCAGGAAGTGATGAGTCATTAGAAAAAAATATAGGAAATAAACTAGGTATCTACTATGTCAGTCATTGTTCTTTATGGTATGATAAGTGAAGGCCTAGAAATACATATAATCTATTTGCAGCTCTTTTATCTGCCATTTTTAACAAATATAAACAATTATATTTTATATTTATATATTTTGTTGTAAATTATTATAGTTTATATTTGTTAAAGTGTCTTATTTTTAAGAAATATAAAATATAATAATTTATAGTTAAATCCTTGTGTTGTTTAACTGAATAAAATTCCAAAGTCGGGCTCTAATGCACTAGTATCTAGGCTGTAAAATTAATAATAACTTCTCTCAGTTTAGAAAATTTTAGCGACATCTGAATTCTAAAATGAAAACCTCATTTCAGATGTCGTTAGATTTTTTAATGTGGACCGTCACTTCCGGAAAGTAGCCTGTAACTGCACTCTATGTAAAATTTGGAATAAAGTTCTAGTTAAAAATTGTAAAAAGAGTGCTTGATTTTCCTAGTTTCGCTTGGCATCTTATTAACCTAGTCTAGTTTTTGTAGGATGGCTTCCAGTATATTAATCAGAATACTGTCACATCCGTACCGTCAAGCAAAACATTAACAAATTACAAAATTTTCATCCAAATTATTACAGCCGTTTTCGTGATACCAATGTATACAATTTTAGAGATATTTTAGTGCCAAATTACAGTTTGAGGAGGCATTGGCACTAGGTATATGTTTTCAATCTTGTGAAGCAGCGACAGGCTGCGAGAAGTTAGTGAAAAATCGCTATAATAGTTAGCGTTATTGCGGCGGTATTGCAGTCATCGGGTAATCGAGCGCTTATTTACAAAAACTTCTTACTTGTTTTTAAGAGAGAATAATACGGACATACCTTCCTTAATAAATTTAAATTAGTATAATCTCAACTGGAATTCACGCGATCATGCATATGGGTATTTACATAACTTTATAAATTCCCGTTGTATTTTTTCATAAATCAATGCGAAAGTTTAGAAGTTATTATTATATCAATTCCCGAGGTTGACAAATAAATGTTAGGTTGTTATATTTTATTACGAATTATGTATTAGTAATAATTTATTAATACATTATAATTATTCTCAATATATAATAATAATTTATCATTTCAGAGGCATAATAAGCAGGCATATGTCTCCCTCCTGTAATATCTACCTATTCGGTCAACTTTCTTTCTGCGATCGTAAAATAATTATCAGAATTGGCCTTTTGCTAAACACGCGTAATATAATATAACTTACAAACATTTATTGGTCAATATCGGATTTATTTTTAATAGGAAATGGTTAAAATAAATAGATTTTACCAGTAATACAGATGGGGCATTTAATAAAAAAAAAAACAAGAAATTTTAAAAAATAAGTTTCTTGCTTCTTTTAAAGTTGTATAGAATTCGATTTATTTCATCCATATTTTATTAAAAACAAATCAGGAGACCGGAATAAATAAATTTATTCAGAAAGGCATGTCCATATTATTACATACAAATACAGGTTATTATTATTAGGTACTTAAAATAATATTAAATACTTCCTAAACTACAACATCACAGATAAAATTTACTACAGAACATACATTAATGATTTCCCTACACACATACGAACGTACACATAATAATATTAAAATTTAATACAAATAACGTGATCAATGATAATTTATCCAATCACATATGTTTACCAATTAAAATATAACTAGGCTGGATTCTAGCCCACGGGGCCGAAATCGAGGTTAAGTGGAGCGAGTAGATTCACTGAGTGTATGTTTCCCATTGATTTCAATGGATAATGTATTTGATGATTATTCCTCAAGGACATAATCGATCTCAATTTTTTTTCGACACAAACCTCAAGTATGTCGAGGTCTTTAATTGTGACAAGTTTCATCCAAATCGGTTCAGTGGTTTTGTAGCCTATTCATTTCCAAGAGTGACTTTTCGGCGTATGTAAGCGTCCCGCCCGCTCCGCTTGCTCCCATCAATTATTAATAAATAATAAATGTTTAATAATAATGATAATGATAATTACAACGTTACATCAAACTTCTCAAAGGGGCTCTACGCGTTGGATCCATATCCCCGCGCACGCCTATCAAATGACCGGGCTTGACCCGTGATTAAATAGAGATGATAATGATTGTGCATTGGTTAATTTTGTTCTTTATTGTGGATTTGCGATATAAACTGCCGATTGCTCATGCTCACAGCCCCCTTACCATCAATTATTATTGCGATTCAATAACTGAATATAATGCTTATTCATACCAATGAATAAGCGACTCTATTTCAAATTGCATAGAGTCGCTTATTCATTGGTATGAATATACCTTTAATTTTAGCCTCGTTTTAGAGCCATTTTTGAATTTCTTCATATTTAGCTCAGCTTTAGGAAATTAATTATTTACCACATTGTCAACCATAGCGTTTTATTGCAGATTGCGGGTGTGATTTATGTGCAATAACAATGAAATAATTATTTAACATGGCGCTAAAAATAATCAAAGAAGAGCGCCTTCAGCCCCCTTACCACCATCTCTTATTGCGATTCAATAATTGAGTAGATTGCTTATTCATACCAATGAATAAGCGACTCTATAACATTTGAAATAGAGTCGCTTATTTATTGGTATGAATAAGCGTTCTATTCAGTTATTGAATCGCAATAAGAGATGGTGGTAAGGGGGCAGTACGCTTAGAATCTGCCCACGGAGCTTACCCACTCTGAAATTAAAATCAAAATTTACGGCCGATAAATTATTTAAACACATATTTGAAGTGTTTCGAGAAAACAAACGTCAATGTTTCATATTTATTGTCTTAATGTCTTAATTAGAGAATAAGTATCTGCTGGGTGAAAATATCACGTCCAGTGGCTGAATTGAAGAAAAATTGCGCTTGAAAATATCCGAACTTTTGCCCGAAACTTGGGATTTTCCCTCTCAGGCTCCCTAGTTAAATAATTCCCCCAACTGGAATAAAAAAATACTACATTACTTTCTTAACAACAATCGAAATAGTAAAAAAAAAAAAAAAAACGTGTGGCACTCGGGGACTGCCGCGGTAAAGCTATTGCATAGCATTTTGTATCAACTTATGCAATTATAATTTTATTTATTAATTTTATTCATGCAGTATTGCTTTTACTTTGATATTAATTCAAGTTACACTTTTTGAGCGTGGTGACCGATAAGAAAACAATTTTTTCTATTATTAAATAAATAAAACGAGTTTCGTAGAGTCGTACAATACGTCTAATCGCACGCACACAACGCCGTGTCGAAGACTGCCGAACTGAAACGACGTTAGACGATGCACGGTCTTCAAGCCACACCTCCTTGCCCGTCGGAGTGGGGAGCGTGAGGTTTTTTCGTTACGGAATTTCTGGTTTCGGTCCCCGCGCTCAAGGCCCGCGATAGAAGCTATGCAATAGCTTAACTGATATTGTCCGATCGTTAGAACTACCTTATGATCCCGCTATCATTAATATAATAATAGAATACTTGAATAACTATATGTAGACCATATATTAGTAATTATTCTTGGTAGATACCACTAGGTATTCATTTTCCAATGGTAGATATGCCACATACCTATTGCGGTGATACTTTTAAATTTTTTAATGTTACACACATATCTACACGACATATTTTTATTTACCTTTCTTTAGTAAATGCGCCTGTATTTAGCGGCTGCTTTATTTTTACTCGAGTGGTTCTAGTGAGCCTCTTATTTAAAATAATATTAAATTAACAAGAAAACTGTCCATATGTACTTATTTTAATTTTATACAATTACCCACTAAACTCTTAAAGGCGTTGGTCAATAGGAAAAACTGAACAGCGTGTGCTTAAAACGTAACAGCGAAAACAAAACAGTAACACTATGCTTTAAATTCTCGATTTCAATTATTTTCAAAGTATATGCACAATCACAGTGGCAGAAAATATTACTTATAATTATTATTTTTCATGGAAAAAAGTTACCTCTCCCGCCTAGGTGGGATTTAATCCACGACCTCTCGATTACCGATCGAGTGCTCTTCCAACTGAGCTACCAGGAAGGTTTGTGATTGTTTAGTAGTGTAATACTTAATAGGTAGATGGCGCACACACACACTGCAACTTCACAGCAGTAAATTATACAATGCAAAAATTCGACACCATCACAAACCTTCCTGGTAGCTTAGTTGGAGAGCACTCGACCGGTCATTGAGAGCTCGTGGATTAAATCCCAGAGAGAGAGGCGAATCTTTAAAAATATTCTGGCAAGTTGGTCGAAATCAGTATCATTGAATAATAATACTAATCTAATACAACATTACATCAAATTTCTCAAAAGGGGCCTCTACGCGTTGGATCCATATCCCAGCACACGACACTAATCTTACATTAAGTAGGATTAGACAGACCTTTAAGAGTATATAGCATGTAAAATTACAAATCCTTTACAATACCTAAGTAATTTACAAATATTCACTACATTCCAGCGCAGCGTTACAGTATCCGTTTCCGGCTGACTCCGCCGTGTTGTTGCCGACCGTGCCGTTGGCGACGTTGACGTTGCCGTTTTTGTCTCCACAGACTACCAGGTCCACCGATGGAACAGTCGCGTTGCTGTTTTTCCCACCAGGCGGGCGGTAAAACCACCAGGCAAAGAAGAAGAACAGAATGGAACAGATCTTGCCGACTGATGCTAATGCTAACATGTACCTGGAATTGAGACACGTGTTTAATAGAATCATATTTTTGAAGTGAATAAATACTTCTTTAGCGGCGTTGTGCACTTTTTGGTACGGGTAAAAAATGTTTAACTCCCGTCAGGACACGTGACCTGGTAAGACGGAGGGAGAGTAGACCGCCGGCGCGTCGTAGGAAAGGAAGCAATATTCCCCTCTCTTTCTACAACGCGGCGAAAATGTATGCCTGCTCCTGCTGTTTATTTTTAATGTAATATAATTTGTCATGTTTGTGTACGATAGTGCAATAAATGAATATTGTATTTTACCACATAAATGATAGTACTTTCATACTGAAAAATAAAGCAATTCGTGCGAAATTATTCCCTAACCATTCCAAAATATTTAAAAATGCACAACGATAATGTTCAAGTTTTCACTTTTTTACGGGTTTTCTTTGAAAAAACTAAAAGGCAAAATATATGACTCTACATCTATGAAGTTTTCGGTCAGTTTAGTTAGACCATAGGGATCTCAACTGGCATATTAACCCATTGCACTATAACTCGAGACTACAGTGCAATTTGTTACAATTTTGCTCAATTTCTTTCATTATAAGTTTGTATCACGGATTTTAACTTAGTTCTCGCGGTCCACCGGTTGGGAACCCCTGCTCTACATAGTGCAAAGTTAATGAAGTTACCTGCTCATATTAACGTTGTCGTAGAGTAAACAGGCGCCAGTGACGTCACAGGTCTTGTCCCACAGCGAACACGACAGGTCGATGAGGAAGCCGAAGAGCAGCGGAGCGGGGATGGTGCCCAGCAGCCGCACAATGATCCACTGGATGCCCAGCGCGAACGACCGCTGGTCTTCGCGGACGCATCTGGCAAATCCAGCAATAAATGTGATGATACATCTTATCACAGTGCTGGATCAAACCACTAGACTACATTAGCTTCTTACCGCGGCTTCGCCTCGCGTAAACTCAGTAAGTATCATTATATGTGTCAATCCAGAATATATATGGTAGCATACATATGGATATGTATGCTAAATTTCATCCAAATCCGTATAGCAGTGAAAGAGTAATTGTTACGAACTCTTTTAATATTCGCCTTTTTTGATACATTGTATATTTTTTAGTATTTCGTTTGTTCTGGGACTTGACATTAAACCATCACTTGAACCAGTGCGTTTTTATTCAATTATTAATATTTTGGTCCTTCGAGCCGGATAAATTACGCATTGTACATGACGCCGCAGCGAAATTTCAAGGTGTAAGTCTAAATTCCCTTTTGTTACCTGGACCTGATCTACTACAACCACTCCTTGGAATTTTGATGCGCTTTAGGGAAGCTCCTATCGCTTTAACTGCTGATATAAGGGAAATGTTTCCCCAAGTTAAAATACGGGCACAAGATAGGGATGCTCAACGATTTTTATGGCGAGACCATCCGTCAGAAGAAATAAAAACTTATTGTATGTCATCAATGATGTTTGGTGCATGTTCTAGTCCATGTACGGCATTATATGTTAAAAAAGTAAACGCCACTGAATTCCAACATGAATTTCCAGACGCTGCACACGCGACAGTATTTGATACATACATGGACGACTATATAGGGTCGCAGGACACCGTGGAGAAAGCTGCTCGTTTAGCCGCCGATATTGTAGAACTTAACAAACGTGGAGGTTTTGAAATGCGTGGTTGGGTATCCAACAATCCTGCTGCCCTCTCTTTATTACCAAAAGAACTAATTTCAGATAAGTCTGTCTCGAATTCAAACGACACTGTGGAGTTAGGCACATCAAATAATAATCTAACAGTGCGTACTCTAGGTCTGATATGGCAGCCTCATGCTGATGTTATCAGTTTCGGAAATGGTCTAGAAAACAGCAATACACCAGTTCGAATCACAAAACGTGATGCACTTTCTCTCGTCATGCGTGTTTACGATCCTCTCGGTTTATTAGGTCCAATAGTCTGCAGAGGACGCATCATGTTTCAAAATGTATGGCGAAAGAATCTGTCTTGGGATGACGAGTTACCTCAAACCGAACTAAAGATTTGGCTTGATTGGTTGAAAGATCTAAAGACCGTTGTTAATCTTAAAATTCCACGCTGTTACGGTTTGAGTGAATTCGATGTTTGTGAGCGCGAACTTCATGTCTTCTGTGACGCGAGTGAGTTGGCTTATGTCGCAGTAGCATACTGGCGCATCATTTATACAAACGGAGACATCAAGGTCGCTCTTATTTCAAGCAAGAGTAGAGTAGCTCCATTAAAGCCGACATCCATCCCTCGATTGGAGCTCCAAGGAGCGCTAATTGCGGCTCGTCTCGCATCATTCATTAGTATCAGTCATAAATACAAACCCGTCAGACGCATTTTTTGGTGCGATTCATTGAACGTGCTTGGATGGATTCAAAGCGATGCGCGTTCGTACAAACCGTTCGTAGCCCATCGATTAGGAGAAATACTCGAGCTCACACAGGTCTCTGAATGGCGATGGATCCCATCGCAAGATAATGTTGCTGATGATGCCACACGCATCAAAAGAGATACTTTGACTCCGACATCTCGATGGCTTGTGGGGCCCGAATTTCTACATTCATCAGAAATTAATTGGCCATCATCTTCACCAGTAGAAAAGGCCTGTAGCCCTAACATAGAACTCAAACCTTCATGTCGTGTAAATATCATTACTTCACAGTCATTTCCATCTCCCCAACCTCTTGTAGTTAGTTCAGACAGACTGAGTTCATGGACGAGACTGGTTAGAGCAACTGCAAGAGCACATAAGTTTATCGACTTGTTGCGGAAGAGAGGCACCCCTAAAATTACTTTTGAGAACTTGCGTCTAGCAGAAGTACATTTGCTTCGCCACAGCCAATTAGAAATGTTCAAAGAAGAGATGTCATGTCTACAATTCGGTCAACCCCTACCCCGCAAGAGCAAACTCCACTCTCTTGCCCCAGTCATAGACAATGAAGGTATAATGCGAGTGAAAGGCAGAATTGACTGTACACCTGACGTTGATCCAGAAATGACGCAACCTATCATCCTGGATTCAAGACACAGAACTGTTCGTCTGCTCATTACACATTATCATGAAAGAGCAGCTCACGCAAATACTGAGATGGTAGTAAACGAGATGCGCCAAACCTACTGGGTGATTCACTTACGCAGCGCTGTTCGGTCTATGGTTCACCACTGCAGACAATGCCGTTTAAGACATACAAAACCATTTAATCCTCCCATTGGGGATTTACCCGACGCTCGATTAGCTCACCACAAAAGATCATTTACATTTTCCGGATTGGATTATTTCGGACCTGTACAAGTCTCAGTTGGCCGTCGTCGCGAAAAAATATACATCGGACTATTCACATGCCTAGTGACAAGAGCAGTTCACTTAGAGATAATGCACAGTTTAAGCACTGATTCCGCTATCATGGGCTTACGAAGACTTATCGCACGACGCGGAGCTCCATCAGAAATTTGGTCTGATAATGGTACGGCTTTTGTCGGCACTAGTCGCATATTAAAATCATTGTACGGAGCAGAAGTCGAAACCTACGCCGGCAATGAAAGAATTTCCTGGAGGTTTATTCCACCATCGGCTCCTTTTATAGGCGGTTCATGGGAGAGACTTGTTAGATCAGTGAAAACCGCCCTGAAAGTTACTTTGAAAGAACGCGCACCGACTGACGAAGTACTAGCGACTCTACTGTCTGAAGCTGAAGCACTGGTCAACTCTCGCCCACTGACACATGTGTCATCAGACCCAGATCAAGAGGAGGCTCTTACCCCTTTTCACTTTATATTGGGTTCGTCGTCGGGGAAATCAATACCTGCTAGAGTTGAAGATCGAGATTTGCTACGCAGAACGGGTTGGAAAAAAGCGCTCATATTAGCCGATCACTTTTGGTCGCGGTGGATAAGAGAATATTTGCCTACGCTTTTACCCCGCCGTGGTCACGGGCCTAGTTCATCACCACAACTTAAGATCGATGACTTGGTGCTTATAGTTGACGAACAGCTTCCTCGAGGATCATGGCCTCGAGGTCGGGTGACCGCAGTCTATCCTGGCCGAGATGGAGTCACACGAGTTGCCGATGTACAAACAACTACTGGTACATTTAGACGTCCTTTGAAGAAATTAGTGCCCATCCCTACGGACTAGGGCTGCCTCTTATCTTTTTACCTTATGAATTAGGGTTATCTCCCCCACTTTTAATAAAAAAAGGGAGAAATGTTACGAACTCTTTTAATATTCGCCTTTTTTGATACATTGTATATTTTTTAGTATTTCGTTTGTTCTGGGACTTGACATTAAACCGTCACTTGAACCAGTGCGTTTTTATTCAATTATTAATAGTAATAAACATCCACCCATACATCCTAACAAACTATCACAATTAGAATATTGGTAGAATGAATATTATAGGATAGTAGGTAGTGAATGAAGGAATTTTGGGACGTGTGATGAACAACGTAGTGGCACTAGTGGCTGACTCTTGCTGCTTTATATGCTTAATGTACTTGAAATTTTTATTCAAGAGTAAGCCCAAGTAACAGATATATGATATACACATACTCGTATAACTAGAAAATTTACACAGCGCCATCTAGTCCCAAATTAAGCGCAATGCTTGTACTAGGGATACTAGGCAACTGATAAATGTACTTAAAGACATTTTTAGGGTTCCGTACCTCAAAAGGAAAAACGGAACCCTTATAAGATCACTTTGTTGTCTGTCTGTCTGTCAAGAATTTCTATGTCGAGAATGCGTGGAGGTATCAAGCTGAAATTTGAACTGTATACTCAGGTCTACGGTCCCATGAAGTTGTAAAAAAATCAAACTGCTAAGTTTACGTATAAAAAAGTTACGGCCGTTTATTCAGCAAAAAACGCATATTTCAACACACTCAAGGGAATCAAAACCTATAGGGTACTTCCCGTTGACCTAGAACTATGAAATTTGGCAAGTAACATCGTTATAGACTACAAGTATAGGAATAAATCTCAAAACTATACATTTGTAAATAGATCTTAAAAAATAGGGGGTCTATTTTTTATAGGGTGTCGAAATTTCAAATTGAAACTACTAGTTCAAATGGGGTATCATATGAAAGCGCTTGATGTACACATTGCAAAATATATTTTATTTATTTTTTTCTACGCATTATTTCTTATTTATAATGAAAAATATCAAATTTAATAGTGATACTACGTACCTACGGAACCCTAGGTGGGCGAGTCCGACTTGCACTTGTCCGTTTTTTTTTGTAAATACATACTTTTTTATGAAAACACCCAGACCACGACAAACAGACATGTTCATGCACACAAATGTTTGTCTTGTGCGGGGATCGAACCCGCGACCTCGGACTCAAAGAAGCCATTGCTAGCCATTCGACCACCGCACCGGGCTCGTCCGTTATCGTCGTCAATATAAATTAATAACCTAGCTTTGGTACCTCAACGTGGCAGCTAACGCCGGCATGGTCGCGAGGAAGGTGAACAGCATCACCATGAACGCGAGGAACACGAACACCCACAGGAACGGGCAGCTCGTGGTGCAGATGCTGTTGATGGCCTCATACGGCACCGACGTGTTCAGTGCTGGAATATAATTGTCGCACTGGTAGGAACAATACGGTAGTTGATACCTAGTTACGTTACGTGTGATGTGTGTTTTGGGGTGTAAGTGGTTCATCAACACCTTTGAACCAAAGCCAACTTCACCTGCACGCGGTGCACCCTGCTGACTAACAAACGAAGCTCTGGCGAAAAGAGAGGTAGGGAGCGTAATTGTAAGCTACCTGACTGGGGAATGTACCTCTACCTTACAGAATACCGCAGCCAAATAACAATTCCCTTGAGGGTTGTTGTGTTCCTGCGAGTGAGTGAGGTCACCAGAAAGGAAGGAGATGCTGCGTTGGCAGCGGGGGTGGCGGCGCGCGAGCGAAATTTTATGTTGCGAGCGTTAATATGGCTACGTCAACCGCTTCACATCAGGCGGGCCGTATGCTTGTCTGCAACCCGACGTAGTATAAAAAAAAGTTACTTTACTAGTTAGGTACCTAGTTACTTCTCATCAGTTGTGAAAATAGCAGTTTTACAAATGAGTTAAGACGTCACTTTGTCAACGGTGTCCTTTTTATTCTTTTTGTTGTTTTTTTTTTTACTTTTTCTTTTTTCTTCTTGAGTTTGATCTGTAAGTGCATGATATTATATGTTGGCCGGCCACGGTCCTGGCGCCGCAGCCGGCGTGGCACGCCGAGTGGTAGACGACGTGTATCGAACACTCACCGCCGTCGGCGTGGTACAAGGGCAGGCTGGTGCCGGGCGGCGTGATGCAGCCGCAGCTGTGGAAGAGCTGCGCGGCGCCGGCCACGGTCCTGGCGCCGCAGCCGGCGTGGCACGCCGAGTAGTAGACGACGCCGTCGGCGCCGCACACCGGCGCGAACGACACCTGCGAGCACCCGCACCGCTTGTTGCACGAGGACACCAGCCGGTCGCCGCTGACGAACAACAACTATCGTAAGTCTTTTTGCACGGGCCGTCCTACCACCTGAGAAGTAGGGTTTGTTATAATGGCATCGACCAATTCCACTTGTAAAAAATATGTTAAAGTGATTTAAGTGTTGATAATGTGAATAACTTTATGGACGCGTTTAGCTTACTCTTACGAAAATAACAACGGGAATTAACGCGATCATCACACGTCAGGCAATAATTAGGGTATATAAATAACCGTATGCATGATTGCGTTAATCCCGTTGTTGTTTTCATTGAATCTTCTCTCTGAGGACAAGTGTACAATAAGCTACTTTAGCCTCTTCACATTAAGCAGCCCATATGACTAACAATGCTTGTATAAAAAAGTTACTAAGTGAAGTGTCGTAACAAAGTCACTAACATTAGAGAGAATGAACTCAGCGATCTCTCAAATGTAGACTGTGCGTTCTACATACAACATAGAAAGAAAGAAAGAAAATATGTTTATTAACATCACAACATGACACAATAGATTTTACAATACACAATAACAATTATTACAATTCGAACACCATGTACATCATTATGATGTTAATTGGCCATTGCTCGGCATTAATGCTGTGATTCATAATGGGTGACGGTGACATTCTGCTACAGGGTAGTCACCCCAAGTGAGCAAGAAGATGAAACTAGAATTATAAAGTTCTTACTCGGCGGTAGGTAAAGAGTTGTAAATAACCTGCTAATTTATTAGCACAGAAGAACACGAAGATAAATGAAAAATTACAGAAATCTTACCCAGTAACAGGCAGTGAGTTGTACTTAACGGTGACGCCTGCGAACGGGTAGTCATCACAGGAGAGCATGAAAGTGAAGGTGAAGGCAGTCGCGATGATGGTGACTACCACGCAAAGCTTGATGATACCCGCGCAGGCAAGATTCCAGCGTTTCACCAGCCAACCGCCCAGGAACGTGCCCCCGCCGCCCGCAGGGACTGTGATTACGCCTGTAGAGGGAATAATTTATATGCTTCGAGAATTTTTTAGGACCGATAATATCCTTTGCTCCCATCCTAGATAGATTCATACCATTATTATATTAACATGGAAGTTGGACAGTCACAGTCACAGTCACATTACACAATCACACTATCGTATCTTTTTTTATATATGAGAGGGGGCAAACGAGCATGCGGGTCACCTGAAGGAAAGTAATCACCACCGCCCATGGAGATCAGCAACACCAAGGGGTCGCCGATCCGTTCCCAGCCTGTAGGTACTACTTCCTTTTTTCTTTCTGGTGACCTCACTCAGTCGCAGGAACGCAACAATCCTCAAGGGAATTGTTATTTGGCTGCGGTATTCTGTGAGGTGGAGGTACTTCTTCAGTAGGGCAGCTTAAAAAGTATGCTATGCCCTACCTCTCTTTTCGCCAGAGCCTCGTTTGTGAGTCAGCAGGGTGCACCACGTGCAGGTGAGGTTGGCTTTGGTTCAAAGATGTAGATGAACCGCCTACACCCCAAATCTGTATCTACAATATTAGATAGGATTTTATACATACCTAATAACAATGCAGCATCAGAAGCCTTCACAGCGAACTGGTTCTCAATCAGTTTAGGCAAGAAGGCCGCGAAGCCCGAGATAAGCAGGCCTTCGCTGGCTCCAGCCAAATTCAAGAACAGGAACGTGGGGTTCTGGAGCAATGTTACTACAGCTTTGGGTAGCTCGTGTAAAGCGCTAAAAGCTGCTGATTTGGACGCTGTGCCTTCATGGGCTTCTGACACTTTGGTCGCTCGGATTTCATCGGCACCTGTAAACAGTGTATTGTTACGTACTTAGTACTATTACTAATGCTGTGGTATTGTAGATAGATAGAATTTGCTTTATTTGCACTATACAAACTACAGAAAAATATTCTATTAATTCGATAATTTTGTTGTGATTGAATTTTCTGTTTTATAATTGTGACATCCTTAAATTGTATTATAATCAACAGTACTAGATATTAAATTAATAATTAAAAAAAATTGTACGCCTGCATCACAGAATAATATACTCTAACAGAAGAATCACTTCCGACACAATTGGAATAATCACAATTAAAATATCAACCTTCGATACGCGCTAATACGGTCCAAAATAATTCTGCAGCTGTACTCGTACCTGAGTCTTTCAGCGGCAAGGACAATCGAAAGTAACCCCTATATCTAACGAGTTACGAGCGACAGCCGCTGCTTTTACAAAATGGTTTGTCTCGGCCGTGATGTATTTCGGCAGCGTGTCGCTCATAGGGTTGAACCAATACGCTCGCGACCGAGCCGCGTAGATATACATACGTAGTAAATACATACGCTTGTTTATTAATGTTCAATAAAATACATATACATAAACTACCAAAAATTATAGTAGGTTTACGTATGTGTACGTTTATTACTCTGTTGTACTTACTTATGTTACTATATCATACTCTGTGATTATTAAGTACATAGGTAAGTACTTAGTAACAATAATGGTAATGTTGACACTGATAGAATGTATAATTTTAGTGTAAGTTTTAACAGGAATCATGACTGTACGTAATTACAGATCAGGTTTACTATTCACGTTGTCCCAATAATAGCTCGGATGTATCTTTAACACGGAAAGTATTTGTAACATTGGTGTAGGTATGTATTTTAAGTTTCTAATCTACTAAAGTCATAATGTCAGCAGAACTCACGCGCCGATAGATCAATTAGCGTACATTTTTAATAGGTGCGAGTGATCGTCCGTGGCACTCACACACTGCTTAGGTATAACCCAGCGTCAAAATTATCGGATTTCACACACGCTTCATTCTGATCGTCAACTTGTCTCGTTCAATCTGCTTTTGTTCTTCGTTCGCAGTGGGACAACTGTCATAGTCCAGGAGCCTTGAAGCCGATTTACAATTTTCACAATTGAAGTACATACTAAAATTGAATGTGTTAGAGCAGAATATTATTATTGTTTTTCTTGTATTGAGGTTCAAGTAAACATGTACTTAAGTATAAAGTTATTTTAAAGATATACCTAGATATTAATTATAGGTGCAGTTAAGCATCCGAACGAAACAGGTTTTCTATCTGTAAGAAAACGAATCTTGGCCCGGCCTTCAGTTACGACCAAAACCTTTAAACGAGTAAAAATGTGTAGGTACTTACTAAGTCCTATTTTGTCTTATGCTTCTATTTTTCACACATGTAAAAGAAGAAGCGTCAAGAAATCTGTGATTGAAATTTGATTTTGTACCCGAAACTGATCTGTCGGTCAGGCACAAGTTAAATATATAATTATTTGTGCAATAATGTTCCCTGCGGGTAGTGGATAAATATAGACAGGTTTTTGCTCGACAATAGGGTAACAGATATCAAACAAAATGAAAATATAAAACCAGGTTAACATTTATTAGGAGACAATAAAAAAATGTTATTAATTACACTATAGGATATAAATGGTTTACAGTGTATTTTCAAGAGCATATGTAATGCAGAACAGTAACGCTTTTGTTTACCCATCTTGGTCGCGTCGCATAGCGCAGGCGAGAGCGCGCGTGAGTGACACTCGACTAAATTGTGCTGCCGGCAGCGTCGGGCTTGTAGGTAAATAACTCGGACGAATGGCGGAGTGACACAGGCCTGCCTGCATGCAGGCTGAATACAAGAAACAAAAATGTAATATACATAAGACCTGTATCACGATGTACAAATAAATGATTGATTGAAATAATTTATTCAGTATATTCAATATGCAATTTTAAATATGTATGTGCGACAAGGCGGCCTTATGGCTAAAAGCAATCTTTTCAGGGCAATCTTAAGGTAACGGATATTCATTAAATGAGGTAAGGTTTGCAAGACGTCGGAAAGATGAAAATACCTACTATAATAACATATTTGTAATAAATAATTGGGTACTTACATACAACATAACTAAAAAAAATATTAAGATATTTACTAATACATTCATAACATACATATAATATTATATATATACATATAAATATAATACACATATTTAATATAAACGCAAGTCTATGCTACGATAAATAAGAAATCAAAGCCCAAGGAAATGATTTTTACTTGTCTCTTGAAAGCGCCTCTAGAGCTAGCAGTTCTAATAACCACGGGTAAAGCCTAATAGCCGGGAGTGAAAGGTATTTTTTATTAAGTGAAGAAGATTGGTTGAAAAAAATTGAAGAATGAGGCGGAACGGAAAGAGTAAAATTTTCACAAGAGGGAATTGAAATACCATGGACAGAAGAAGATAACTTGAAGCAACCTTTGAGATAAAAAGGCAAAGTACGAACAAAATGTACAGAATAGAGGAAAGACAGATTGTATTATATAAGTATCTTACCTATTGATCTATCTTAGAGGAATGCGGAAAGTTATCTACTTATTTCGGAATAGTGCAAAAGATTAAGATTATATAATCTGTGGTCATGTCCAATGGTGATATACCTGGCAACTCATAAGGGAAGGCTAGCAGCGGTATAGCTACGATGAGGCACAGCGTCGCTGACAATAAGAAGCCGGTCCACCAAGCGCCGATCCATACCGAGCTCTGTGGAGTTATGCCAATCCTGGAAATAAATTCACGTATTATTTCAATTTCATATGTCATAATACCAATCAGCCGAAGGTAGTCCACTACAGAATATAGAATGTTGAAATAGTTATTTGTTATACAAGAGTGCAAAGTTGCTTTTTAATGGCGTGCTCAATTTTGATGACCGAGCAAGCGAAGGATTTCAAAATTTGAATCCTGAGCGTTAGCGAGGGAATCAAAAGAGCACGAGGTGAAAAATCTTTGCACTCGAGTGCAACACGTAACTTTTCATCCCACCTCAACAAGGAAATGACTAAATGCAAAAAAAATCATTTACAGTCAAAAGATACTTTTATTTTAGTTTAGTTATTAACTAGTACATTACGAAATCACTCATTGTAGTTTTTCACTTGTTTTCAAGTTTCTTGTTTTTAACCTAAGGTTTTAACAATATACGTGAAAAGAAAATTGCGCGCGCAAATCAAATTAAAAAAAAAAGTACACCAAGGAGCTTCCGAGTCTGAGTTTTGTTATAAATTCGGCACCATGGAGGTAGAACCACAGTATAAGTAATAGTACTGTAGAACTAAATAGGTTTAATGACGTTTTGAATTCACAAACATGGTGCACGTGATGTTCTAAGTTCAAATTTACTTTATCCCCTAGCGGATAAAAACGACTTTTGCACTCAGATATCGAAGAGCAAAAATACTCTTTCCGAGATGGGGGGATGAAAAATAGTTTTTCATGTTTGCATTTAAATATTTACCAGGTCAATGGTCTACGAGTATCTACTGGGGAACATAATACCCTAAGCTGCGTTTTTAAGTTTATGTTAGCACATATTTTTATACCACTAGGGTGGCCAACAAGCATACGACACGAATGAATCGTTAATAAAAGCAATTCAGGAATCTTCCTAACTCAGTGGCCGTCAGGTTAGTGAGCTACCTGACTTGTCAAATACCACTTCGTTAGTTAATTATTAAAACATCTAGATAAATTCTTAGAGACGTACTAAATTCTTATTATTTTCTATCTCATGAAGAATCTCCGAGTATAGGTAGTTCGCTTCATCCACAGACGTATGATACGTAATCTTGAGCATTCATTTTTTTATACTGCATTGGGTGGCAGACAATGCATTTGGCAAGAAAGCAGTGCTTAGTGCAGTTATTTGTTCGAGAACGTAAACAAACCGACCAAATAGAGGAGAACTCTAATGTTGTGAATTTATAAGACACGTGTTACATATCAAAATTATGTAGCTTACTTGCTGACATTTTGAAGTGAGTGAATTTAGATATGTAAAATGCCCCTGGTAAATTCACAATATGAAACTTTGTCTCAATATGGTCGCACGTAAGTAAGCAATAAACTCGCACTAAGCTCACTGACCGTCTGATGTGAAGCGGTTAGGGGGCGTCCATAAATTACGTGAGGTGTTTTTTTAAATTTTTCTATCCCTCCCTCCCCCCCTGGTGAGATGTCGTGAGCTTTTATTCAACCCCCTCCCCCATCCCCCAATCTCACGTGAGATTTTTCAAAATGTGGGTCTTACGTAAACGCGTTGGATTATTATTGTAAAAAGAAAAAAAAAATCCTTCGTGCTTTTATTTACGACTAGTTAAGACTAATAATCAATGTTGCTGAGAGTTTAATTATAAGTGTAATAAAAATGCCATCAAAAACATAACTTGTAAAAAAACCAAGTCTCGCAACTCAGTTCTTCTACCGTAAAAAGTTGTGAGATCCATGTAATACCAAGTCGGTTAATTCATTCAGTCCCTACTTTAAGGGACCTTCCCTCTTAACTTATTACGTAATTAGCTAACCAAACAACATCTTATACTGACCATATCAATATTAAAAATCTTTTGTTACACATATTCATACAGTTTTCATCACAAAAGTAACTTACGTAGAAATAATATTAGACCCTTTTGATTATGTGCTGAAACTAGAGGGACGCAACACGAAACATATCATTACCGTATTTCGTCAAATATTTACAAAACACTTGTGGCAAGGGCAGATATACCGAGGAGCCAGGCTCCCGTGTTTGTTTATGCAAATCACTCGGTCCTGCAGTCCGCGGGATCCGCGCCAAGTGCCCTTACCAAAACAAAGTGGACCACAAACCTTAATGGATTGTAACAATATACCAAGGTTTGTTCGCAAATTGAATTGCAAAACGGTTTTTGTATTTTTAAAGGTTCTCGATCGTTCGTGCAGCTTTTAGTTCTTTCTTTTTAGTTCTTTCTTATGATATCATCATCATAACGATTGTCATGTCAAAACAATTTTGATTCACATAAAAATCAAAATCAAAGTGCTTGAGATTAAATTTATTTTGATTGAATAGTGATTGTTCAATTAAAATAGTTTGGGGTTCATCAACATCTTTGAACCAAAGCCAACTTCACCTACACGCGGTGCACCCTGCTGACTGACAAACGAAGCTCTGACGAAAAGATAGGTAGGGAGCGTAATTGTAAGCTACCCGACTGGGGAATGTACCTCCACCTCACAGAATACCGCAGCCAAATAACAATTCCCGTGAGGGTTGTTGTGTTACTGCGAGTGAGTGAGGTCACCAGAAAGGAAGGAATATTAATTTAATGTTGCGAGCGTTAATATGGCTACGGTGGCCGCTTCACATCAGGCGGGCCGTATGCTTGTCTGCCACCCAAAGTAGAAAAAAAAAAATAGTTTTAACATGATTCAATAATCAGTACAAAATTGATTTCAACTGAAATCCAACATACATTTTTTTAAATTTTGATTGTAGGTATGTTGGTTCCCTACGCTAACTGACTTCCCTACCATTGTGAACCTGTATGGCAAAGTGGTCAGTTATCTTAGGGAACCCACTTTACGTAGGTGTATGTAGGTACCCATGCAATCAAGGATATGTGGAGATAAAATAGATTCCAGAAGGCCGATTGTCGTAATTAATTTACATCACCGAATGAAAGTTGACCGAATCGAAATTGAATTATGAATTGACTAAAAATTGTATAGTTGTTCAATTAGTTTCTATAATTTTCAATTATATTTTGAAGTAATCACATTTTTTTTTAACATATCACAATAAGAAACTTCGCATTGTGTTATGAGAATACCAAATGTGACGTTTGAGAGATCGAGACTGGATCGAACCTGAATTTTGATTCAATTTTAATTACGAGAATTGCCGCTCTGCTCAGCGACCTTACCTAGTTGCAGATACTAGTGGACAGGAGACTAACTTTACGGTTTCGTTTTGGCAGATAGGATTTTTTATTTATTTGAACATATTTGGACCCATAGTTTTACTATAACGAATAATTTTGGTTCATGTACACCCGATCATGTTAGTAGGATAACTAGGTTATCGAAAGGTATTCTCGCTCTACCCTGGCCGACCATAGCGGCCGATTGATGCTATGTGGAAGGTTGCCCGATGCTTCACATGTATTCTGAATGATCCATTAAAGGCAAAGCAAAAATTCATAAACGTAGTTTTGGTTCCAGTCATAATTTCGGCAGAATTGTTGCCCAAACTGAAACCACCACAATGGAAACTTTATTTCGGCACTGAACCTTACTGTTACCGAAATTGCGATCGTAATCTCCACAAAGTTATTAAAGGAAATTTTATTTGTAGAATATGTATTCTATTCGCAGTAAATTCTTAGTATACTCGTGAGTAATAATACTAATGTCAACAAAGGTAAGGTATGGCAAATTATGACCCTTAACTAATTTTTCAGCAGCACCGGGTTAATAGTTCGTAACGTAATAAAATACGTATAAAAATAAATGCACTCTTTAGCTGCAACGATAAAATCCTACGTTAATTTTGCACAAAAATTATTTGTAATATTTAAAGAAACAAAATCGACGCAACCGTGACATAGTAGACACATAGAGCAGTACCTCTACTCCGACGTCAGAGATCTAGGCACTCACAAGTCAACACGCCACCGCTCGCTACAGAATTAGGTATATTACAATAGCTCTTGTTTAGGTATATTACAATTGAGAACTAAATTGGAAAAATAACGCCACCCTGCGGTACACCAATAACTCCTTCCAATCCGAATATGAGTTGCCAGACCACACAGACGGTCGGTCAACCAACTAGTCACTGAAGATGATATATTGAGATGTGTCAATATGGCTAATAGGATGTCTGCGTCAACCATATTGAAAGCATTTGAGAAGTCGATTTAAACTACAGTCTATTAAAAGTACTGTCACCATCGAATCCTTCATGCCACATCTCACATCCTCAGTTATTTTGAGTAAGGCCGTAGTTGGTATTATACTTGTAACAGATGACTGTGTCTGATATTATAGATATAATATTATGAATTTGTTAAAATTTGCCCTCAAAATAATCTACAAGAGTCAGGTACCATAGCATTAACAATTTCTTATTCTGTGGCTTAACTAGTAAAATTACAACTCTACTACCAGCGCGTCTGTTTGAGTATGGAGTTTTGTATGGAGTTGGAGTACTACTTTGTTACGTCTACTATAACCGAGACCCGACCGAGTACCCACTCAATTAACTTTTAAACGCAACACTTCTAAGTCATCCGTGCTTACTCTGCCGGTAAAGCGAGGTACACATTTCTTTGTGAACGATATTCCAATCTGCCCATATTACGTTTTAATTTTCCCCGAACGTACACGTTCTAAGTACTTAGAAATTAAAGCCATACCGGTCGTTGAAAC
This sequence comes from Hypsopygia costalis, assembly GCA_937001555.2. Lineage (NCBI taxonomy): Eukaryota > Metazoa > Arthropoda > Insecta > Lepidoptera > Pyralidae > Hypsopygia > Hypsopygia costalis. The sequence continues at coordinate 2,195,145 of OW443325.2, forward strand.
TCGTGCGGCGGAAAATCATATTTCGTTGCGGAGGCCATAAAAGTATGAAACGGGAATTAATTTGACTGAAAAGTTACTTGAGCAGCGCACAATGAGATGAAAGCGAAGGGAAATTTTCCTGAATGAAGCCTGCCGCCCGCCCTAGCTGAAATATTAAAAAATGCGTCCAGGTGTACGCGAGTCGTGTCTCTTGTGTGTACATTATATTCTTGGCAACTAGCGCAGATCTAACTTGCAACCTAAAATTACCATTTTAAATAAATGGTCAACAGTATATAGAGCCTTTTTAGGAAGAAATTCGTTCGTTTCAATTTGTTTTTTTTATATAAGGAAAGTTTTGTTTGTTTGTGTTTTATAGGGTATTGTTAATAGAATTAATAGGCTAGACGACAATATTATCTTTCGATTTGTTATATAATGACGTTATATATATATATATGTAATTATATTGTAACAATAGGTTAAATAATTACTTCGATAGCATAAAAACTTCGAGATATGACCACTTGAATATATCAATTTTGGACTTTCCCGAAAATGCTCCATACAAAAGGCTACTGAGTTATGACGCACACCTACCTTACCTAGGTATTTTGTATACATTAATACAGTAATTTGTACGACAGCTATGTTCAATTAAAATTGCAAAATTTTCTTAAATAAATATTGTTAAATTTAATAACTTTGCCTTCTGATATTTTATCAGCGAAACACGATTGAACTTGCAAAATTTTATTGTAACATCTTTTTATACCATACAAATAAACATTTTATGAGTATGATTAATGAAGAACCTCATTCTGTAGCTCCCTGGGAAAACCTTGGCGGGGAGTTTATTCCACAATCTGATCTTTTCATGTACATATAATACTACATAACACTTACGTTTCCGAGTCTACGGTGAGGAAGTCTGTGTAAATGTTAAGCATTTGGCCTCCGAGCACATAGCCCAGCGCTGGGCCCAGCACCGCCATCGTGTAGTATACTCCTGGAACAAAAACCACAACTTTAATACAACTAATATACATCACTGTTTTTAAGCATGTGCCACATTCAGGATTTTCAGATTGGATACGCAGTGTTTTTAAAAATCTCCTGTAATCCCAACAATCCCTAATATAAATATGAATGTGAGTTTGTTTGTTACGCTTTCACGCCGAAACTACTCAACCACTCACCGTCGATGTCAAGAAAGGAACTACACTGTATATAATAAAGTGCTTTAATGTTTATCAGTACGTGACGACAGGTTTCATGAAATTATTTTGGAAATATTTTCATTGTACCAGTCACGCACAATTTTTTTTACTTTTATTTTAACTTTTACGCAGGCGAAGTTGCGCGGTCAAGCTAGTTTATAATATTAGTTACGGAAGTGCGGACTGTATGTTCTCCATACGAACAAATTCCCCTATTTTTTCACTGTATTTTGACAGTAGGTAGATCCTTACATGCCCCCGCTGCTAATGCAAAATCTCGTCACGTCTTCTGGCGACCTCAATCACTCACAGTCTCTCAGAACATAATCATTTACCTATATACCTGTTCCCTTACGACCATCTCTTATTGCGATTCAATAACTGAATAGATTGCTTATTCATACTAATGAATAAGCGACTCTATTTCAAATGGGTCTGTGCCAGGTAGCTAAGTTAAAGCCGATTTTCATCGGGTTTTTTAATTGCGAAAGTCGGACTTATATTTAAATTTGTGACAAACATCTTCGGTTTAATCGGTAAAGCGCCTCCGGCCCTACCGGCTAGCCTTATTAATATTAGCACAAATTTAAGGTCAAGTTAGATTATTGCAATCAAAAAATCCGATCGTAATCGGCTTTAGCTTCGGCGGCAGGGCCTCAGGTCTATGCCTATTACCATACGTGGTCCTACCATAAGGTACAATAACGCTGAAAATGTCAAGTGTATGCTATAAGTACAAAAAATATATTATTTTTGGTCACTTTTGTGAATGTAGTGATATCTGTTGTTGAGTTATGTCAAAAAAAGTGTAAATGTAAAAATGCCATTTTGGTAAGGAATACCTAGTGTTTTCTTTTTTGCGAATCTTAAAGAGACAATTTCAAAAATCTAAATGTTTATTAAAGTACAATTTATCGTTCAAATAGAGATGTTTCAAATATATCAATGTGTATATTATTATAATATGTATATGTGTAATTATAATGTGTATGTAGGTTCGTTTATGTAGTTTATGCGCCTCATAATTGCTTACTATCTTTCTCGTTTTTGTCTGGAAGAGATCGCTTAGCGATAAGACCGCCTTTTGTACTTTTATTACCTTAATACCTCTGTAAAATCTTTTATTTGGTACAATTAAGAATATTGTATTGTATTGTGTATAATAGGAATTGTTGTTTTAAAATTTAAGTACGGCGCGGTACGCACGCGAGCAGGTAAGAATGCCAGTCACAGCACTTAGTGGTAAATCTCGCGACACTACACTGTTCTCCAAGTACTGAGTTGATGGTTTCACCCAATGTTTCACCCCGCGCCGGGACTGTTCAAACAGTCACAAGTATCACATTTCTTGGAGACACTTCGCCCCCGTATTTTCACAGTTAAAAGCTGCAACTTAGAATCGGGGTTAGCTGGAGTCCAGTGGAAGCTATGCTATATTTTATGTCGCTTCTATTATATAATAGCAATAATGTATATTTTTGATGCATTACTCTAACATATTTATGACTACAAAGTTTAATATTTTCGTTAAGGTATAAAGGAAGGTTCTTATGGAGAGAAAAGACATAAAAATTGCAAGGAAAAGAAAACAACACTTTATACCCGTGCGAAGCCGGGGCGGGCAGCTAGTAAATTAATAAAATAATATAAATAAAGAATTCACCCCGTCTGGTATTATTTTTATACGAGGGACAAATCGTCCAGATTGGTTTTTTGGTGTCTTATGTCATCGAAATTTATAAGTTTATATACTAAAACTTTCTAAAATATTTAAAAAAACCTGCCCAATGCCCATGAATTGCTAACCTTAATGTTATGGACAATTCCAGTGCAAAGATCAAAAGTTGCACCCCTCAGGCCTATTGGTGAGCTCCGATACTATGCATACGGGTCAATAGTTAAAATAGTCAATTTAGTTTGCTTCTTCACCGTCGATTTCTCATGACTGACCATCACAAATTAGTTTGCAGGACCAATTTCCTCCTGGCTTCACAACATGTAGATGCTGTTACTGAGTGGATTTTTGCTAATGTTATTCCATCTCGTATGGGATATTCCCTTATTCCTCTTTCCTTCTACTTATCCTATGACAATATATACTCTCTAGAGATAATAAATATTAAATAACTCAAGATATTAAATAAATGGTATAACCATTTATTTAATATCTTGAGTATAATTTACAAGTTACCACATACAGAATTGTAAGCGTAGTTAAAGAGTAGCGTAGCTCGAGCTATAAAACAGGCTTGTACGTGTCGATGGAGTGGCACACATCTCGCCCGGCGGCCCTGAATGCGTCCTCTGTCTCCGAGGACCTCTCCACTCACAATGGAAGTAAATGTGGCTTCGCGTTTAGAGCCCATCTTGGTGAAAGGATTTTTTAAATCTTTTTTGTGATAAATTAATTTTATATTAGGTACTTTGCTGTTGTTATGAGCCATTCTACGATGATTGTTAAATGCATACTTATGCTCAGGTACTAATACAATACAACCCTCCATGCATGGGTATACGTTGCCATTTAGAATCGTTTTATAAGGTTGGCCCGCAGGTTCGCACGATGTACCTAGCCGGCAAGTAAAAATTACATTATTTAAAGCTTACTGCCAAGTTTTCTACACGTGCAGCTTGTGGGTCAATTAAACGCAGAGAGCCATCAGCGCTCTAAGAGTTCAATACAATAATGGCTTCAGGATGTTGTTGGGGCTGGCTCGCTACTGCAGTGCATCTGGCATGTTCGCGCAGGCCCATACGGACGATTTTTTGCCATAATGTGAAAAAGAACGGCCTCAATGCTTAGTAGACTGCGGGTCAGCAACAATACCATCCTGAAGACAACAGCAGAGACATGACTCGCCTATTTTGCTTAATTGTTTTTTTGTTTTGTTCGTCGATGTATGACGAACACAAAAATTGCAAGTAAAGCCAAAATTATTACCGTAAATATTAATCAATGATAATATAATATAAGAATACAATTAAACTGGATTAAATGGAATGAATTGAATTGAATTAAATTAAATTACATAAAATTTAATTAGATTATATTGAACTGGATTGAATTGGACTAAATTGAACTAGATTAAATTAAATTTAGATTAAATTAAATTCAATATACTAACGTAGATTATAAGGTTTCATTGTTACTAACATATTATGGACTTATCTAGCCTGAAATAAAAAATATTTTATTTTATTTTATTGATTTATATTTTTGCAGTTTAATACAATTAGTGCACAGAATTAGCGTCACCACAAGTGAATAAAAATTCAGAGTGCTTAGCGAGTTTTTTGCCCACATTCGAAAGTGTTAACGTTAACAAGCCGACCAAATTGAGAAAATATTTCACTTTGTGTCACACATATGTTCAAATTAGCCATATATTAAATGTATGCAATAAGCCATATAATTTTGTTATGTAACACTCGTCTTATAAATTCCTGACCTAACAACCTGAGAGTTCTTCTCTATTTGGGCGGTTACGTATGATCGAACGCGAACAAAAAACTCACACTGAGCACTCAAAACAGTTTAAAAAAGTACGTTTTTGGCAATTTTGCTTACGTGGAAGTAGTGTAATGTGGGACAACTTCGTTGCAGTTGTGGTAGTGTTTATAATCAAGAAATCTTAGTAATAATAACCACAGAAATAAACAACAGCCTTGTTCTTTTCTGTGGTTTTAATGTTTGATAGCTTCTGTTTTTATATCCGTCTGTGAATTATTTTTTATTCATTTATGGAGCCAGTTACCTAAAAGAGGATGACCCGATGATTATATACGCGTGTGCGGCGTAAACCTATTGGTGTACGCGACAGATTAAAATAGTTTACCGACCCGCCCGCACTGGTAGAATTCTATTGAATTCTACAAGTGCGGGCAGGTCGGTAATTATTATTAAATAATAATAAACATATTTATTTCAGTTTAGTGTTTCATCTGATATGCAATAAGTAGTAAAATTAGCAACATAAGAATTGTCATATTTTACAGAGCCAAGTTTTATGAATATAAAATGCGTATTTTAATAAGAACCATAACAGAAATAACAAAGAAAATGGTTAGTTTTGTTACAAATTATGTTACATTACTAAACATAGACAAATTGATATTCGGGGCGGGTATAGGAAGTTAAACAAATATTTCAGGAATTTCGCAAATATTCACGAAATCAAAAAAAAAAATGGCGGTACGCGGCGGTCAGTTAGTAATTAACATTCTACTGTACTGTATAGTATGCATTATGTATGTATGTATTTTGTTAAGCCCATTTTCGTCTAAAAGGCATTATATGCATTATAATAATTTTTCACGCCCTTGATTTTAAGCATAAGTGAGTGGAGTGAGGGTGGAGTGCTTTCCCGTGTTTATAGCCACTTATGCGGCACTTATTTCCTTATATTAATCATAATATTATATACCTAGTCTAGAATATAAATATCTCTTTTATTTTAATATTTACTTAGAGCATACTGAAAGTTTTTAGATTCTGATAAGTAAGACTAGATATACGACTTACGATACATTTATTGTTTTTTAAAGCATATTACAATTAATATATTTTTACATCCGCTGAAACCATTGTGCGAAGCAGTTCGTAAAACGTGCTCTTCTTTGTTTGTCTTTAATTTTTGGAAAGAAAAAGAAGTCGCAGGCTGCGAGATCCGGGCTTTAAGGCGGATGCATCATCAGCTCCACATTTGAAGCCATCAGATACGCTTCCGTTACCTTAGCGGTTTGTGAGGACGCGTTATTGTGATAAAGGAGGATATTGCTTCCAGGACACTCTTCGTAAACTTCGAGGAATCGGGGCATGCAAGTGATGACATAGAATCAATCTGCAGCCACTGTCCTTTAATTTTTAAGTGATGTAGTAGAGCTATGTCCTGATTTGCCGAAAAATCACCTATTTTTCTAACAATGTTTCAACTTTTCTTAACGGTAAATCTCAAAAAGGAAGGACCCACTCTGTCGAATGGCGTTTTCTTTCGGATTCAAAGCAGTACCGTGCTGCTCTGAACCCAGGTATCGTCACCTGTTACGAAGTTATAACCAGATTAAAATAGTTTGACTGAGGACACTCATTGGACTGTACTCAGTATAACATTTTACAGAACTCAGTATAACATTTTACAGAGGCGTTGTAAAATAACGTGTCATTATTTTACAACGCCTCTGTAAAATGTTTGGCACTTGGCTCACTATACCAATTATTACCAATGTAGCTACAGCACGTGGCACGCTGCCCCTTTCTGCACTTACCTAAGTATACGGAAGACATTTTCTTGGAGACGTTCTCGTCGATGTAGGTGACTCCAAGAGTGAAGAGTGGCGTTGCGCCCGCGCCATGCATCAGCTGGGCTGTCACGAATACAGCCAGCGCCCAAGCTCCACCGTCAGATGACGAGTCCTGCTCGCACCGGTCTACCTGTGGACAGTAAATTCTGAAACTTGTAGCTCTTCGCAGTTTAGTGGAAATCTGGACAGGCCCACCACACATAGCCACCAATGTGTCTCATGTGTAGCCTGGATTAACAGAGGCGACCACCAAAAAGGCAACAATGAAGACGATTGCAGTCGCGGAGGTAAAATTCATCATCATAATCAGGTCCATTTTAGTCTCCACTACAGGAGCACGACCCTCTCTCATCCGTCCTAGACGGATGGAGGATTTGGCCTACACTCCCCACGCTGGCCAAACGGGTTGGGGAGGCCTGATCAATATTTGATAAAGTATTTCCCTTAGTCGCCTTGTACGACATCCACGGGAAGAAACGGAGTGATTGTATTCTAGTCTGCCGGAAATCACACGGCTGGTAAAATTAGGTAAAATTACGGTCTTAGAATTCACAACGAATTTAATCAGAAAAAAATAGTAGGTATGGGAAACTTTTGTATACCTCTATTGGCATTATGGCGTTAACAGCCTAAAGAGATGTCTAGTCAAGTGAATCCTAATTTGGTGAAAATGTTCAAACCGCCATGATCTTCCTAGAACGTCTATTATCATCAATCACTCATTTAAAGATGGTGGCAGTGACTTACATACAATGGACCACCTAAAGATTTGTTTAGCAAGTTGCGCCCTGTGTGAAATGGCTTAAACATGTAGGTTAATTTTGTATTCTCGTTATTGTAAATTTTACATAAAATAAAGTCGTATACAAGAACTTATCTCTAATAGAGATGTCTAACAGCCAAATCTTTGGTAAGATATATAAAGTACCTACCTAACTAACTTCGGCTCTGCTCGGAGTATGGGGCCGTAAATTAATGACGTGAGGTTAAAAGAGGGGGGAGGGGGTTCGGTAAAAATCACGAAATATCACAAGGGGTATGCAGTAAAATATCACGTGTATTTATTTTTTTGTCAAAAGCGCGATTTATAAACCGAAAAGCGGCTTGTTGAAGACCTTGACTCGCCTATGCTAGACAACGAACGAAGTTGAAGACGATGACGGCCTACAACTCCCTGCGCATACAGTATAATAATGGTTTCAGAGTATTGATGGAGCTGCCACGATTCTGTAGCGCGTCTGGCATGTTCACGCTTGCACGAACAGTCCCCTTACCACCATCTCTTATTGCGATTCAATAACTGAATAGAATGCTTATTCATACCAATGAATACTATTCGATTTGGAATGATCAATTTGGAATAAGCGACTCATTCCAAATTGAATAGTATTCATTGGTATGAATAAGCATTCTATTCAGTTATTGAATCGCAATAAGAGTTGGTGGTAAGGGGGCAGAACTTTTATGCCACGATAGGAAAAAGACAGCATCCTTTTCTTCATGACTGTTGACGAACGGATGGTTTAGAACCTTTGAGTCTGAGAAGAGATTTTCCGTCCCTTTGTGTGTTCTGCCGATTGTACAATGGGGTGTTCAGAGGAGTTATTTGACATAATACCTACGGCCTCATCCTAGTGTCGCACCGCTCGCCATCATGGAATTCATCCTCACATATTAGAACCGAAGAGGTCACGTACTGTGCGGTTCCAGAGAAGTTCCGTACTATTGGTACTATCAAGCTGTGGAATGAACTGCCTGTGGAGGTTTTCTCAGGAGACTACAACGTCAACGTGGGGTTCTTTAAAAAGGACGTGAAAACATTTTTACGCTCGTACGTGTAGGGTCGGCAAAGCGCATGTGATGTTTCTGGTGTTACAGGGGCCCATAGAGTACAGTACCAGCTTTCCATCAGGCGGACCGTATGCTTGTTTGTCACCTTAGTGATAAAAAAACAAACAAAAATCCTTATTAATATTCTTAGTTTTAAGATTCTTTGTAGCTACAAAAATACACGTGATTTGAGGGGGGGGGGGGGGGGGGAGAGGGGGGGGGGGGCGTTAGATTTCCAATTCCTCACCAAGTATCACCAAGGGAGTGGGGGGGTGTTAAAATTGCAAAAAAAAACCTCACGTGATTAATGGACGGCCCCTATGGAACACTACGCTAAGCAAGCACAGCCCGACTTGCTCTTGACTCTTGACCGATTAGGTATTCATTTTCGAACTAGGTAAAATGGTTTGATGTATGTAGTAGATGTACTAATTAACAACAAAAAAAATGTATTTAAGTATTGTTGTAAATTTAAACGTAAGGTTATAACTTATAAGTTATAAAGTACCTAACGAGAAACATTGAAGGACACGATCTTCAGTAATGAAGAATACGAAAGAAAAGAAAAATACGAGGTGGTACTTCTCAAGTCGGGCTCGACATACGCTACCTCTCTTTCGCCAGAAGAGTCCCGTTCTCTTCTCGGGAAGGTGCACCCAGTACAGGCTGGCTGTGGTGCCTTGACTCTAAATATGATAGTGAACCACTTACACCTCATATAAAAGTATTTTGGTAAATAATTCCACAGTTTATTAGATCGATACATGACCACAACGGATTTAAAACTGACTGCACTCAGTGGCTTCCTTAAAAAACATACTACGACCTTAGAGTATTTTTAAATGATAAAATATCTAGTAAATTATGACAAAATTATATTTGATGGCATGTATTTTGACATTTTCTTATGATTTCATGACATTATTTTAATCTAATTCTCATTGTTTTGTATCCGAATTCAATTTTGATATACAAATGATACTCAGTACCTAATTAAAAATCTTGAATGATTAACAGATTCAAATGTTTATGTTCATATGACAATAAGGCGAATCATGGTTGTTCCTACTATTTTATTCATATTTAACATTAATGTATTTCTACCCATGTTTATGAACAAATAAATGAATTATGAATTATAATTCAGCGTACAAAATCTCCGATAGTCGAAAGAGTACGCAGATCTCCATAGAGACGCATCCGTTATTCGAGCTGATTACTTCATAATAGTTGATCGCATCCGGCCCACTGTCATTGCTTTACCCCACAAATACCCTCCATTCATTCCCCGTCTACCGGCCACCATCGAAAACGTCGATGTATTGCAACCTATTGTCATGAATTATTTCAACTGAGCGCTCTTCACTAATACTTCGACATCTGTGGGCGGATTATGAAATCTCTTTTATTTTTAAGCCTTTTAAAAGAATTATAAGAATTATAGTTTGCACATCTCGTCATATACTTACACTAAAAAACTTTGCGTAAGTCATAAGCGATGGCAGATATTATATCTGCATCACCCTAAGGTTGATTGGTAGAGAATGCCTGTATAACATTAAGTCTGCCTGTGTACATAGTTTATTGTGCATAAAGTTTAAATAAATAAATAAACAAAACTTAACTTGTAGAGCCTATTTTGCTGTGCTAGTTTTCATTTTAAATTCGTTATAAATGTGTTATAAATATACTACTAGATGCATGGCGCGGGCGCAACGCCACTCTTCACTCTTGGGGTCACACATCGACGAGAACGTCTCCAAGAAAATGTCTTCCGTATACTTAGGTAAGTGCGAAAGAGGCCGCAACCCGCTTGCTGGCGTAGCTGTGTGGTTTCCGGCAGACCAGAATAGAATCACTCCGTTTCTTCCCGTGGATGTCGTACAAGGCGACTAAGGGAAATACATTATCAAATATCGATCAGGCCTCCCCAACCTCCTTCCGTCTAGGACGGACGAGAGAGGGTCGTGCTCCTGTAGTGGAGACTAAAATGGACCTGATGATGAAATATACTACTGCCGTGAATTTTTTCACATATTATATTCATAAACAATCCTAAGGCTGGCAGGGGGACGAGACTTGACTCGAATAACCATATTTCGCAAACGGAGCCTTAAATCGAAAAACAGTCCTTATACAATCGCAGTATTTTTAAAAGACACATCCCACTATACCTCAAGCCATAGGAAAGACAAGGAAAAAAATCATCTCCTCATACAGGTGCAATAATAACATTTTTTTTAAAGATTTTAGTCTGTTATTTTGTCGGCGTGATTAATATGTAGGTATACCCATGCCAATCTCTAAATAATTGATCAATCGAGCTAAAAAACGACAATTTTTTTTTAAATTTAGGCAGAAAATATAAATGAACGAAAAAGATTTGTATTATTATGAAAAAAGCGTTGGTGTCATTTGTGCCATATTTTTAAATTTTTTAACTATATTTATTTTCCACTTTTTAGTTCGATATGTAAGGAAATTAATTAACCCTGGCGATCCCTACCAGGATTATTAAACATATTTACAAATTACGAGTATTGTATTGTCATCGGTCCTTGATAAATATACAAAGTTTAAATTTAATCTGACCGTTCAAAGATGTCGGTTACAAACTGACAAGCAAGTGAACATACTCGTACATGTGAACCTAATAAAAACGTGTTAAAAAAGAACTCTGAGTTAAGACGCGGACGGACAGACAAACAGACAGACGGACAAGGCGAAGTTTATCATACCTGTGTACCGTTGACAGTACAGAGATCGTCTGGATGTTCTCCGACGACCCTGTACGGCGCTACAAGGAAGTGGGGCAGCGCGAAGACCAAGGACCCCGCGCCCATGAGCAACGTGCCCCAGCCCAGCCAGCGGGGCTTGGAGGCGCCACTGCGGCCGCCCAGGTACGTCACCAGTGCCAGGCATACGAACGATGCCATGTCATATCTGTAAAGATTATGAAACTGTAGATCAATATTTGCCAAAGGGGGTGCCAGTCTTCCTTTATGTCCATTAATTATATGAGGCATTTTTGAGGATTTTTGATAAGGCGCCTTTCGCCTTAAAATTTTCAAAAATCTATTCTTATGATATGAGTTACGATAGTGAATGCCTATCTCATACAATGCCTGTGTGCTTTGTGAAATTTCAGTTCGATCCGCACCATGATTTGAGCAGTGCGGCGAATTGATCAGTCAGCGAGTGATCTTTCTCTTTTATGTTATTAATGTTATTATTTATGTATTTAAAACGGATTTAATGCTTTTGGGGTGTAAGTAGTTCATCAACATCTTTGAATCAAAGCCAAGTTCACCTGCACGCGGTGCACCTTGCTGACTGACAAACGAAGCTCTGGCAAAAAGAGAGGTAGCGAGCGTAATTGTAAGCTATCCGACTGGGGAATGTACCTCTACCTCACATAAAACCGCAGCCAAATAATAATCCCCTTGAGGGTTGTTGTGTTCCTGCGAGTGAGTGAGGGCACCAGAAAGGATGCTGCGTTAGCAGCGGGGGTGACGGCGCGCGAGCAATATTTTATGTTGCGAGCGTTAATATGGCTACGGTAACCGCTTCAAATCAGGCGGGCCGTATGCTTGTCGCCCACCCGACGTAGTATAAAAAAAAACCATGACTTGAGCTATGCGTCGAATTGACCAGTCAGCGAGTAATCTTTCTCTTTTATGAAATAAGTCGACTCTTCCCGCGACCAGAGGGCTGGCCTATTTCTCGCTCAGCGAATAAGCATTGCCATCCAGCGTGGCAATGCTGCTAGCCTTCTGGCCACTTTACCCTTTGACGGCGATGCGGAAGAATTTTATGACGCTATTTAGATTATTATATTTTATTAATTTTAATTAGTTTTTGTCTTTAGTTTGTATATATAGCCATATTTAGTTTTTATTTTAATTGTATGTTTTTAATTATTAGTTAAGTAGTTACTAGACATTACCTACGAAATAAATATATTTCTATGTTAGGACAAATGATTTTATAAGTTTAGATTACCCTCCAGCAATAATTCCAGTCTGCATGGATCGAAGTCCGAACCTCTTCTCGATAGTGGTGATGACCACGTTCACGAACCCGTTGATGACCATCCCTGCAACAAACAATTTAACAGACTTTTATGACACGTTTGCATACATTTGCATCGCTTATTATTGTTTAGAAAAATACCGTTGGCTGAAACGGAATGCAAGCGAAAACTAACTGTTCATTAACATTATGTAAAATTCCTTAGTAACGAAGAAACTGCTATAATTCATTTGTCAAGTAATATGTTTTCTACTATAATAGGCTTGTTACCCATGTTACAAAATTATAAAAACTCTCTATCAGTAACGTAACATACATAAAACTAGAACGATCTGCGGTCTTAAAATTTTAATAACTCATGTCCGACGTGTTTTATGTGCGGTCAAGGTTTGGTGGGAAAGTCCATTTTAAAGGTATGAAATTATAAAAAATAAATATTACCATTGTAGAAACAATAAAAAATACTATAACTTTTGTTACGGCACTGGCTACATAAACGCAATATTTAACATAGCTGTCGTACACATTTCTAATTTAATGCATATAAAATAGCACGGTGTGACGTCATAACGTGGTGGCCTTTTGTATGGAGCGTTTTCGGGATAGTCCAAAATTGTGATCTTCAAGTTATCATATCTCGAGAAGTTTTTATGCAATCGAAGTAATTATTTCACCTATATTTATATTATTGTGACGTCTTTAAATAACAAATCGAAAAAAAAAAATGGGATACAAGCCTATTCCCGCAATTTCGTTCGCGTGCTGTTTATAAGGTGCTTACAATATAGATTTACTTTGTATTCGACATTATTTTGTATTTGACGAGCCCGGTGGTCGAATGGCTAACCATGTCCACTTTGACTCTGAGGTCGTGTGTTCGATCCCCGCACAAGACAAACATTTGTGTGCATGAACATGTTTGTCTTGGTCTGAGTGTTTTCTATGTATTATACGTATCTACTCAGGAAAAAGAAATGTATTTAAGTATTACATTAGTTATCTAGTACCCATAGTGCATCATCATCATCAGGATATTTTAGTCTCCACTACAGGAGCACGACCCTCTCTCTTCCTTCCCTGACAGAAGGAGGATTTGGCTTACACTCCCCACGCTGGCCAGACGGGTTGGGGAGGCCTGATCGATGTTTTATAGTGTATTTATACCCCTTAGTCGCCTTGTACGACATTCACGGGAAGAGAAGGAGTGATTCTATTCTAGCCGAAAACCACACGGCCATAGTACAAGCTTTGCTTAGTTTCGGACTAGATGGCAGCGTGTAATATGTTCAGGAATATTTATTCCCAATATCGCGAATATTCCCAAACTTCTCAGTACTATGTGGGAATTATTGCGACATCTTACTGATGAGAGATGATAAGGTTTGTGACTTTAGTGCTGACAATGGACTGCTGGACTCAGTGTCTACATAAATCAATGTTTTATTTTTTTACTCTCTTATCCAACACTTGAAGGTTGGCTCGTAGAGATCTCTTATAGAGATAAGACCGCCTTTGTACATGTTCTTACAATTGTAGGTATTAGATTAATAATAATAAATAATAAATATTCCTGGACAAATTATACACGGTACATCTAGTCCATCTAGTCCCAAACTAAGCAAAGCTTGTACTATGGGTACTAGATAACTGATATTATACTTAAATACATTTTTTTTGTAAATACATACATATAATACATAGAAAATACCCAGACCAAGACAAACAGACATGTTCATGCACACAAATGTTTGCCTTGAGCGGGGATCGAACCCGCAACCTCGGAGTCAAAGTGGCCATTGCTAACCATTCGACCACCGAGCTCGTCAACTCGATTGTTTGTATTATCTTTATTGTTCAAATTACATGATGAATTAGTATATGAAAAATTAAGCGGTATAAAGGCGGACTTATCCCACATGAGGATCTCCTCCAGTCAACCTTAAGGTGGCATTTAGATAATGGTGTATTACCATTAGAAACAAACAATTGTGCCAAATATTAGCTCAGTCGGACACTGCGAAATTAAATTTTACTTCTAAGATTTGACTACAGACACTGCGTTAAACTATATAAAAGCTATTAAAAAATCTATAATTAACATAGTCACTTGCTTTGTTAATACTTATGCATATATTACTCAGATTTTAAACGACATACTGTCAATTTAAAAAGCCAGTCAAAATGGGCTCGTACCGGATGTATGTATAAAAATAAACTGCACCGTCTACTAGTTATTAAAGTTTCACGTTCGTCCGGCCGTCCGGTCCGGTCCGCCAATGTCCGTCAAATAGATATGCCTGAAATAGACACCCGCCTCACCGTATGATTTTTCATTTTTCGGTTATTTTCAGGTTTTTACAGTTATTAAATTTATCTACGAGTAAGTCCATTTCAGTTTTTTATTCCATGACTATCGTCAGTCAGCACTTTTAATTAACGCGATCATGCATGTAAGGTAGTTTTATACCATACGTGCGTACCACCGTAGCGGTCAATGAGCGTTGGTGTCGAAACATCAACGCTCGTGGGTTCGATTCCCACACAGGACAAATGTTTGTCTTGGTCTGGGTGTTTTCTATGTACCTATCATAAGTATGTATTTACACAATACCTACAGAAATTATAACAAATGTTGTTTTGTTTGACACTTTTAACTTCTATTCGACGTCAGGCAACCTTCACTTTATTTAAAAAAAACATTCAATTAAGATAAGAAACTGAGAATCAATTTGTTTGTAGAGATATATCCGGCTCATATAAACCTCACATACAAAGGAGCAAGGAACTTTTTATGACTATGAAACACCATCTCCCTCTCAGTACGCTGTGTTGACGGCGCTTGGAACATGTCGTTGCATAATTAGCACATTAAATAACACGAGACAACATTCCCACATTATATGTACAATACGAGGGGAGGTCAATAAGTTCGCGGAATGAGAGAGAAGGAGGTTGAAATTAAACACCAAATTATTTTTCCTTTTCAATATATTCTCCTTTAACCCTAATACATTTTTCGGATCTCTCAAATAGCTTGTTTATACCATCGAAAAAAAATGATTTGTCTTTGGTGTCAAAATAGGCCGAAATTGCCGACTTGACTTCATCATCGTCGTCAAATTTCTTTCCACGCAGCTCTTTCTTCATTTTTGGAAATAAATAATAGTCACTGGGGGCCAAGTCTGGACTGTATGGTGGGTGGTTTAATTGTTCAAAGCCGCATCGGTGAATGGCAGCCGTCGCAACATGGCACGTGTGGACGGGTGCATTGTCGTGCAAAAGGAGCACACCTTTTGACAGTTTTCCTCTTCTTTTTTTCTTAATGGCTTCTTTCAATCTTTCCAGTAAAGAAGCGTAGTACTGTCCCGTTATAGTCGCACCACGTTCTTTATAATCGATCAGTAAAATACCTTCTGTATCCCAAAAGATAGTCGCCATGATCTTTCCGGCCGATTGTGACACTTTGAACTTCTTTGGAGGAGGTGTGCCTTTTTTATGCCACTGCATCGACTCTTGCTTCAACTCAGGTTCATAGTGGTGAACCCAGGTTTCATCTCCAGTAACAATCCGGGCCATAACTTCTTCCTTTCTCTCTCCACAGAGCTCCAGAAACTGGTGAGAGCACTCGACACGCTCGCGTTTTTGAAGTGGCGTGAGCATTCTCGGAACCCATCTTGCACTGACTTTAGTCATCCCAAGATGATGATGTAGGATATTTAAAATACTTGATTCGGATACTCCAACCATTGCTGCAAGTTGCTTCTTCTTCAGTCGGGCATCTTCCAATACAAGTTTTTCTACTTTTTCGACGATTTCCGGTGTGGTGGCCTCAATTGGCCGTCCGGAGCGGGGGTCGTCTTCAATGGACTCCCTTCCTTGTTTGAAAAGACCATGCCACTTGTAAACCATGGTTTTACCAGGGGCAGAGTCCGCGTAAACCGCTAACAGCTCTTGAAAAATCGTCTGAGCGGATTTTCCTTGCTTGGTAAGAAACTTAATAACGGCACGGTGTTCAATTTTCTCCATACTGGCTGACTTCTTCCCGATTTAGTTGTTTGCAGGTCGATAACTCAAAAGTTAATGACACGATTAGGTTCAAACTTGGTATATATACTCTTAATGAGGTGCTTAACTAGTGCCTACCTGGACGGGTAAATTTATCCCCATCAACCCCTCCATTCCGCGAACTTATTGACCTCCCCTCGTATATGACGAGCTCGGTGGCGTAGCGGTCAATGACGCGGCTTCGACACCAACGCTCGTGGGTTCGATTCCCACACAGGACAAACATTTGTGTGCATGAACATGTCTGTTTGTCTTGGCCTGGGTGTTTTCTATGTATCATAAATATGTATTTACAAAAAAAAATCTATTTACGTATGTTTATCAGTTGTCTAGTACCCATAACACAAGCTTCGCTTACTTTGGGGCTAGATGGCGCTGTGTAATTTGTCTGACAATATTTATTTATTTATTTATTATATTTGCTCTAACGCCGCAGTGCTTCGGGTGATTTCTGGCGACTTCACTCTCACAAAAGTACTAACATTCGAATTGTTATTTGGCTACGTTCTTCTGTAATGTAAGGTAAGTACGGTTTGGGATGTGATTTATCATCAGCTTAGGGTCAAAGCCAACCTCGCCTGCACGTGTTGCATCTTGTTAATAAACTAAAGGGGCTCTGGCGAAAAGATGTAGCGCAAGTTGCGCCCGACTGGCGAAGTACCATCATCTCACCGTGGACAAATAACAATAATATTTAGTGGTATACACTTTAGTGCTATAAAAAAACTCGTAAGTTAGGATTGTTGTGTTCCAAATTACTGTGTTCCTGCGAGTGAATGAACTCACCAGACGTGAGGAGATGCTGCGCTAGCAGCAGGGTTGCCAGCACGCTAGCACTACTCAATTATTTGGCTACCGACGTGGTACAAAAACTCTGTGAACTCTGCCTTTCTTTTTCTTGAGCTTTTTTTGTTTTTGTTTGCTAATTGGTAGGTTAAATTTGGTACAGATTATATATTATTTAACTAGCAGCCCGCTCACGCTTCGCTGTGGCTCAATCTTCCCGTTCCCATTCTCATTCCTGTGGATTTAGCATAGAATCCTTGTACAGACAATTTCAAACAGCATACATGTAATAGCAAAAAAATTAAGCCAAATGACTAGCGAAATTTTATATATATAGATTTTGCAAACAACCGCATGTAGACTATAATACTTCCAGCATGAGAATCCTGGGTAGTGCTACGAATATGCTATATAGAATATTACGTACATATCGTACGCACGACCATCTTTGCAGGAAGTGTACTCTACAAGCGGTTGACACTAGAAAATTTTTTTCATACTACGTCGGATGGCCGACAAACATATGGCCCGTCTGATGGTGACTCGCTCACTCGCAGGAATACAATAATCTCCAAGGGAACTGTTATTTGGCCGCGGCATTCTGGTAGAGTAGGTAGGTAGAGGTACTTCTCCAGTCGGGCAGCTTACAAATACGTTATAAATTCCCTTTTGGCAGAGCCTCTTTCGCTAGTCGGCAGGGTATATGTACCAGGGATGTAACGGAGCTTCGGTTTCGATTCCGATACGTCGGAACTTCCGATTGCTTTTGCATCCTCGGTTCCGACTTCGGTTCCGATAAATTTTAAACCGAAGTCAGAAGTCATATCGGAGGTCGGCGGCCGGCGCGGCGGGCGAGGGTGGGTAGACGGGCCGGGCAGCGCGAAGCCGCGGCGGAGTCGCGATCTATCGATTTTAGCAATTGTTTCATTGTTACACTGTTAAAGTATTGATAATAAAGATAACACTAAGTTAGTGTCACTAACGAATAATGATGTGTAATTATTTCATTGAAAATGATATCTACACATATCTCTGACTGACTTCATATTTTATTCCGATTCCGGTTCCGATTCCGGTTTCGACTCCGATAAACCAAATTCAAAAATTCCGATTCCGGTTCCGGTTCCGATATAACCACATCCGTTACATCCCTGATATGTACAGGCAGCAAGGTTGGCCCCGGCTCCAAAAACCGCAGTGAGCCACTAACATACCAAAAACAAAGTGTCTAAAACACGCAGGCTAAAAACATGTTCATAAGGTTCATGTTCATCAGGTTGACAAATCTTTTAAGATTTACAAATGGTGTTCAATCTAAACGAACATAAACAAACATTTTCAAAAATTCCCGAGTCAGTATTTGGCGGGTGCGTGACTCGGCATCGCATTGTCCACTTATTTTGCGACCTTTCACCACATTTGTTTGAGAGAACGGCTAATGGAATATGTTGTAGCGAAAATGCTTCGTGAGGAATTGGTTCATCCATCTAGCATATCATAATATTGGTTTATCAGCACCAATAAAGAAAACTCCGAATTTTATTTTTGAAGTGAAAACTTCTTTAGCGGTTTTGTGAACTTTTTGGGATGGGTAAAAGAGGTTAAACTCGCGTTAGGACCCGTGACCTGACCGAAAATTCGTAAGAAGGAGGGCGAGTAGACCGCCAAGGAGAGGAAGTAATATCCCCCTCTGTCTACCGCGCGGCGAAAATGTATGCCTGCGCCCGCTGTTTACTTTTAATGTAATTAATATAAATTGACATGCTTGTGTACGATAACGCAATAAATGAATTTAGTATTTTACCACATAAATGATAGTACTTTTATACTGATAAATAAAGCAATTCGTGCGAAATCATTCCCTAACCATTCCAAAATATTTAAAAATGTTATTAACGACTACACAAAACCAATCAGTATGGAACTCTATCGTGGATAGGATGGAGGCCTATGTTCAGTGGACGTACTTTGTCATCATCGTGATGATGTCATATTTTATCTTAATATATAAAAATTTCGTATCACGTTGTTTGTCCGCGATGGAATCCTAAACTACTGAACCGAATTTAATAAAATTTTGCACTGTGTGTGCAGTTTGATCCAACTTGAGATATAGGATAGTTTGATCGATGTGTTATTCATCGGAAAAATTAACGTATAAATATTTAAAGGCGATACGAAGTTCGCCGGGCCAGCTAGTATACTATAAAATTATAAAGCAGAAGAGTTTGTTTGTTTGTTTGAACGTGCTAATCATTTTCGCATTCCAAAATTCAGATGGTAATCGGTTTCAGCTTTGGCGGTAGGGCTCCCGGTCACCTAGTGATAAGTCAAAAAATAGATATTATTATTATAGGACGTGTAATAAAATTAATTTACATTTGTTATTAAAGGTTTATATTAATGAGATTCAGTATTATACTGAAACTCATTAATATATACTTTTTCACTGATTACCCGTTGTTGTCAGCCTTCAAGGTGCTTTTCAAAAGGTTTGTTTAAGCACAGTGGGCCTTTTAGCACCGTAATATGATTAATAGGCGAATTTATTTTATGCAGTGTCACTGAGCTCCTTTGAATTCGCTAAGATGCCCGCTATCTCGGCTCCTCCGTTTTCATAGAATTTTCGCTATGAGAGCTTTACCACCCGTTCTACTGTTATCGATACACCTGACTTATTTTTAAAATGTTTCTTATATTATTTTTGACGATCTCGGTGGTCGAACGGTTAGCAATGGCCACTTTGACTCCGAGTTCGCGGGTTCAATTCCCGCACAAGACAAACATTTGTGTGCATGCCTGTTTGTCTTGGTCTGGGTGTTTTCTATCTATTATACGAGTAAGTATGTATTTAAGTACATTTATCAGTTGTCTAGTACCCATAACACAAGCTTTGCGCTTAATTTGGGACTAGATGGCGCTGTGTAAATTGTCGAGAAATATTTATTTATTTTATTTATTATACTGGCTGACCCGGCAAACGTTGTTTCGCCATATACATTTAGGGGTTGATGGTAGAAGGGCGAAAATTTGAAGTTGTATGTGTTTTTCAATGCTAAATCATTATAAAATAAAAATAAAAAAAATTGTGTGGTCAATGTGGTCACCCTTAACATTTAGGGGTATAAAAAATAGATGTTGGCCGATTCTCAGACCTACCCGTTATGCACACAAAATTTCATAAAAATCGGTCCAGCCGTTTTGGAGGAGTTTGGTAATAAACACTGCGACATGAAAATTTTATATATTTGAGATAGTTCGCTGAGAACATTTCATTTGTATGTCTTTTTTGTTTCCTTCCATCTGAACACTGTTTAGCGCATTGGATTTTTTTCTTAATCTGTAATGTTTAATAATGTGTATGTGAATAAATAAATAATAATAATAAATATTGTCCGACAAATTACACAGCGCCATCTAGCCCCAAAGTAAGCGAAACTTGTGTTATGGGTACTAGACAACTGATAAACATACGTAAATACATTTTTTTTTTGTAAATACATACATATGATACATAGAAAACACCCAGACCAAGACAAACAGACATGTTCATGCACACAAATGTTTGTCATGTGTGGGAATCGAACCCACGAGCGTTGGTGTCGAAGCCGCGTCATTGACCGCTACGCCAACGAGCTCGTCAAATCTATACATATAATAAAACAGTAAAAATAATGTGTCTGTACATTGAATATATTTACAAAAAAACAATTAGAGGCGATGGAGATACAGTAATAGAGTATGAATTTAAAAAAAAAAGTCTGTCTGTTTGTCTGTTTGTCTGTTTGTCTGTTTGTCTGTTTGTCTGTTTGTCTGTATGTCTGTTTGTCTGTTTGTACACGCTAATCTCTGGAAGTACTGGACGGATTCTAATGAAACTTTTTTTGTTATATAGCTGTTAAGCCTGGGCAAAATATAGGGTATAATTGATTTTGGAAAGTGGAACACCTGATGCAGCACCATAATGGTTCAGGTAAACTATAAGAAATATAAAAATGACGCCTTAGCAAAAGTTGTTCAGCCTGATGAGCATTTTCTGTTGAGGTATAAACATCCAAGATTTGGAACACCTGATGCAGAACCTTAATGGTTCAGGCAAACTATAAGAAATATAAAAATGATGCCTTAGCAAAAGTTGTTCAATCTGATGAGCATTTTTTGTTAAGGTATAAAAATCCAAGATTTGGAACACCTGATGCAGAACCATAATGGTTCAGGTAAACTATAAGAAATATAAAAATGACGAATTAGCAAAAGTTGTTCAGCCTGATGAGCATTTTCTGTTGAGATATAAAAATCCAAGATTTGGAACACCTGATGCAGATCAATAATGGTTCAGGTAAACTATAAGAAATATAAAAATGACGAATTAGCAAAAGTTGTTCAGCCTGATGAGCATTTTCTGTTGAGATATAAAAATCCAAGATTTGGAACACCTGATGCAGAACCTTAATGGTTCAGGTAAACTATAAGAAATATAAAAATGACGCCTTAGCAAAAGTTGTTCAACCTGAATGGCATTTTTTGTTGAAATTTGGAAAATCCAAGATTTGGAACACCTGATGCAGAACCATAATGGTTCAGGTAAACTATAAGAAATATAAAAATGACGCCTTAGCAAAGTTGTTCAATCTGAAGACCATTTTTTGTTGAGGTATAAAAATCCAAGATTTGGAACACCTGATGCAGAACCATAATGGTTCAGGTAAACTATAAGAAATTTAAAAATGACTCCTTAGCAAAAGTTGTTCAGCCTGATGAGCTTTTTTGGTTGAGGTATAAAAATCCAAGATTTGGAACACCTGATGCAGAACAAAGTTAAATTTATTTGCATAAACAACACGTGTTTACAATAAATTATAGTTTTCAAAAAAGGAAAAAAAAAACACGTTATAATAGCCAATAGAACTAAAAAAAATTTTAAGTAACTTTTTTAGTTCTATTTGCTATTATAGCGTGTTTTTTTTTAATCTATTTATTATAACAATAAATAGATTAACAAAATATTGAATGTATTGTAAAAATAAAACCGCGTGGTGCTACTTTTATTCTTACCTGCTACAAGTTAGACGCAATCGTTTTATTTTATTTACAAAGGTAACGTGGTCTATTAGTCAGTTTATTATAGACGTGTACGCTAAAATTTAAATGGAATGATTGGTATATATTCGCACAAACCAGAAGAATACGTGCATTTGCGGGACGCTATGTAGCAAGATCAGAGTTTATTTGATTTGGTGGTGGAAAGTGTTTTAAGCGACGAGAGGAAACTGTTTTTCTTAGATGCTCCAGGAGGGACTGGAAAAACATACCTGACGAGATCTTATTTTGGCGCCTGATTTCAGCGTGGATTACGCTGAAATCAGGCGCCAAAATAAGATCTCGCAGCAGCATCGCCAGGTATTGCAGCCACATTACTACTAGGCGGAAAGACGCAAATACAATGTTCAATATCCTACTCGATTTAAACAGAATTGAAACACCGACATGCTCTGTGACACGAAACTGTGACAAAGCAAAGGTGCTTCAGGATTGCTGTCTAATCGTTTGAGATGAATGCGAAATGGCCAACAGTAAGGCACTAGAAGCTGTAGATAGAACATTACGTGCCCAAGAGTTTTCAAGAATATTATTAAAATTTGGGGAAGATCTCCTTCCTGAAGTAAAGTCAATGGCAGCGCAATATAATTGAAGATGAGATTCTCACTGGGAGTGGTGCCGGTGAAACTGTATTTATTCCGCGTACACCACTCTTCTCCAAAAAAAAAAATCCATTTTAATTTTAAACGTACGCAGTTGTCTGTGACCACTTGCTTTGCCATGACAATAAAAAAATCACTAAAATTCGCTGGTGTCAAGCTTAGGACTGGTCTTTTCATATTAGCTCCCGAAGGAAAGACTCCCTTAATTTTTTTTAAACTATGGTTACAATGTTAACCAAAAAAAAAAAAAAAAAATTAACTTTTAACGTATAACAAATATTTTCTTATGTAACAACATTAGTTCGTATTTGTCTTAATACGGCGGAATCCTAAAGTCCACGCGAACGAAGTCGCGGGCATCAGCTAGTAAATAAATAATTGGCACTATCGATTATCTATCTCTCTACTATAGTCTATATTATATAAATAAAAATGAATTGCAGTTTGTCAGTCTCGCTAAAACTGGAGAACAGGTGTTTCGGGTCCGATTTGGCTAATTTTGGTTTAGAAAATGTGGCATAAATGCGAGTGACATTGTAAAAACAAGTTGTTTTCCAAGTACTAAGT
Organism: Hypsopygia costalis; assembly: GCA_937001555.2. Lineage (NCBI taxonomy): Eukaryota > Metazoa > Arthropoda > Insecta > Lepidoptera > Pyralidae > Hypsopygia > Hypsopygia costalis. The sequence continues at coordinate 2,218,627 of OW443325.2, forward strand.
TCATCGGGTCATTTAGTATAAAATATCTATGTTTTACAAAGAAACAAAATTCGAGTAGGTAATCTCGTTCACGGTCATGTCATCTCATGTAATCCGATTAGATTCGGAGTCTCGGGATTAATGCAGCGGCTGCAGCGCGACTGGCGTCGGCACTTCGGCATTGTTATAGCTTCGCTATAGAATCGGACAACTAGGTAAAAAACTAATTCCTGCTCTCTCCAAGCTAACCAACAACTATATATATATATATAAATGAAAAGCCCTATTTCTCTTGGACTTGCGATCTGTAACAGACTTGTATTATGTTAAAAGTCGGGATACAGCATCACGCGTGACGACTGATTTCACTAATTATTTTTTTGTTCTGTTTGTCATTGAGAAGGTTCTATAAAAGAAAAAAACCGGACAAGTGCGAGTCGGACTCGCCCACCGAGGGTTCCGTAGGTACGTAGTATCATTATTAAATTTGATATTTTTCATTATAAATAAGAAATAATGCGTCGAAAAAAATAAATAAAATATATTTTGCAATGTGTACATCAAGCCCTTTCATATGATACCCCACTTGAACTAGTAGTTTCAATTTGAAATTTCGACACCCTATAAAAATATAGACCCCCAATTTTTTAAGATCTATTTACAGATGTATAGTTTTGAGATTTATTTCTGTACTTGTAGTCTATAACGATGTTACTTGCCAAATTTCATAGTTCTAGGTCAACGGGAAGTACCCTATCGGTTTTGATTCCCTTGAGTGTGTCGAAATATGCGTTTGTGCTGAATAAACGGCCGTAACTTTTTTCTACGTAAACTTAGCAGTTTGATTTTTTTACAACTTCATGGGACCGTAGACCTGAGTATACAGTTCAAATTTCAGCTTGATGGCTCCACGCATTCTCGACATAGAAATTCTTGACAGACTGACATTCAGACAGACAGACAGATGGACAACAAAGTGATCTTATAAGGGTTCCGTTTTTCCTTTTGAGGTACGGAACCCTAAAAATAAGAAAGTTTCGCGGAAAATTAGAAACTTTAAGAAATCTGAATGACCATATTAATGTAAATTTATAGCGTTTGACAAAACTTTCAGTCGTTTGACATTTAATATACTATATTAAGCAATTAAGCAATTATTCCTTAACCATTCCAAAATATTTAAAAATGCACAACGTTAATGTTCAAGTTTTCACTTTTGCCGGCACTCCCAAAGTGCAACCGGTTTTTTTTTAAATTAGATTATATTAATTCAATATGCATAGCCTGTCGTGTCAGCTAGGTATAAATAAATATTCCTGGACATATTACACAGCGCCATCTAGTCCCAAACTAAGCAAAGCTTGTACTGTGGGTACTAGACAGCTGATAAAATATACTTAGATACATTTTTGTAAATACATACATATAATACACTAGCTGACTCGCGCACTTCGTCTGCGTGTGACAGAGCATTGAGAGTGAACCATGAGGTTACCATTTGAAAGGTTATAGTGAGCCAATCTTAAAAGATAGACATAATATGATATCACGGACTTTTTTTTAGAACTTTTTAAGATTAATAATTCCGTCGTATATAATTGTTGCGTAACTTGAACCGTTAAGCAGCGCACGCAAATGAAGCTCTCAAAAGGAATATATATTTTTTTCATTTTTGCTATATTTTTCATTGGTGCTTCTGTTGGTAATAGCGTGATGTTATATAGCCTATAGCCTTCCTCGATAAATAGGCTATGTAATACTAAAATATTTAACTAAAAAATTCGAATGAGTAGTTTCTAATTAGCGCGTTCAACCAAACAAAAGTCTTTCTGCTTTATAATATTAATATAGAACACCCAAACCAAGACAATATGTTAACAAGCAACAGTTGTTACCTCATCGGATAAGGGACTGAGATAAAGCTGGCGAAATAATGATAAGCCACTTATACCACTCGGGATCAAATTAATTATTGTTCACACGACCGCACGTGACAGAAAGCGAACCGTGCTCAGGGGATTTCAAAATTTCGCTAAACATTTGGAAGTTGGAATAACCAAGACATTAATCAAAAGTTAAACGAGTTAATTTACACACATTAATTAGTTTGCCACCTCTGGCGAACTAATTAAAAAGTTACCGTGTCAGAGGTTGTCAACCTGCCAGTGTTGATACCCTCTGGTTTTATATTTTTCCAATAGCAATTGAAAAATCGCATTTTGAGTCTATATTTTTTTTTCTTTTGGAAGCATCAAGTTAAAAAGAAATACAAAGTAAAGTGATTATTATCTTCTAAGCTACTTGGACAATTACCCCTAAACTATAGTACAAGTAATAGTCAATGATGTATATAATAAAACATGCTATATACATACTATGCACCATACTACTTATATATAATATGCATACTATGGTTAAACCGTCGGTCCGGTTTTGGGGTGTAAGTGGTTCATCAACATTTTTGAACCAAAGTCAACTTCACCTGCACGTGGTGCACCCTGCTGAGTGACAAACGAAGCTCTGGCGAAAAGAGAGGTAGGGAGCGTAATTGTAAGCTACCCGACTGGGGAATGTACCTCCACCTCACAGAATACCGCAGCCAAATAACAATTCCCTTGAGGATTGTTGTGTTCCTGCGAGTGAGTGAGGTCACCAGAGAGAAAGGAAGGAGATGCTGCGTTGGCAGCGGGGGTGGCGGCACGGGAGCAATATTTTATGTTGCAAGCGTTAATATGGCTACGGTAACCGCTTCACATCAGACGGGCCGTATGCTTGTCTGCCACCCGACGTAGTATAAAAAAAAATAACATTCTTTAAGCCAAGTCAGTAGCCTTTAGGCAGCTTCAAAACACCAACCTCCACCAACCCGCAGTTGAGCAGCGTGGTGGAGTATGCTCTAAACCCCTTTGATTCAGGGGAGACCCGTATCCCAGCAGTCAGATGAATAAGGGTTGACGACGAAGTTAATCTTTATTTGAATAAGGTTTCACACTTCCAGATTCTGAATGCATTTGAAGAAAATTTCATGGCAAACTAAAAACTTTTAATTATTATATAAATAGTTGATTTTAATTATTATTTAACTTGCCAGTATATTATAAATATTTTTAATAGGTAGATGGCGCCATATTGCGACTTCACAGCAGTAAAACATAAAATGCAAAGATTCGCCACTATCACACACCTTCCTGGTAGCTCAGTTCGAAGAGCACTCGACCGGTAATCGAAAGGCCGTGGGTTCAAATCCCAACTAGGTGATTTTTTTAATATATATATAGAGATGGGCAAAATGTCGGGCATTTACGATAAATGTCCGAAAACTGCTTATAAATTCCCTATTTTATGCCCAAAACTAGGCATTTATTGGGCATTTACATGTACTTTCTGGGCACTTATTGTAAATGCCTGGCATATTTCCCCTTTTTAAAATATATATATATATAAAAAAAAAGTAATATCTAAAACTCCATTAAGTGCGGCGTATCTGGAAAAACATAAAGTATCAGCGTAGCTAGAGCGAGCAATGCCTCCACACAAACATTTAAAGTGTCCGACGCAGGCTGCTGATACTGGCAGCTAATATTGTTGCCTGTTACCCGCGAACCGCTGCTCCCGTTATCAAGAAAACGCCAGGGGACGACGCCGCGACGCCCGCCGAACAATTCATGCGCGAATTGAACCAAAATGTTTTGACATTTTCAATTAAAATTCTGCCCACTACCGTATTTTCATTTAAATATCAAATATAGTTTGTTCAGTTATTTGTGAACTATTGCTATTATTATTTCTAATATTAAATTCTAATTTTAATTTAATTATTTTTTTAATTGAGTGGATCGAGCGGTACGCTTACACACGCCGAAAAGTCACTCTTGGAAATGAATAGGCTCCAAAACCACTGAACCGATTTGGGTGAAACTTGTCACAATTAAAGACCTCGACATGCTTGAAGTGTGTCGAAGAAAAAATTGAGATCGAATATGTCCTTGAGGAATGATCATCAAACACGTGTTTTCCATTGAAATCAATGGAAAACTCTATTTTTGAACGGGTAAAGTTTGCTTTGCAAGCCTCATTTGTGGCGAATAATTTAATTGAAAAACAACAAATTTTTAAGCGTATCTACTCACTCCACTCAACCTTGACTTCAGCCCCGTGGGCTAGAATCCGGCATAGTATTCCTTTTCCGCATTTCACTATGTCCGCAAAAATCCCATGTCGCGATCTTTTTTTTATTTTTATTTATTCTTTATTGCACACAATCCAATACATGATTATATACAAAAGGCGAACTTAATGCTAAAGCATTGTCTACCAGTTTACCTTTCGGACATGTATGATTTATTGTAGGAGGGGTGCCTTATTTTAAATAACTTAAACAACATACGCATATACTTACACACATATATACACATATACATACATACATATACATATCAAATAGTGCAGATAGCGAGAAGGTAGCCATTGTTCATGACATATCCAGATAATGCAAATGTACCAGATTTTTAAATGATACGCGAGACTGTGCACGTCTAATGTTGTCGGGGAGGGTGTTCCAGTGTCGTACGGCCGTGACGGCAAAAGAATTTGAATAGAACCCAGTACGGTGAGAAGGGAAGGAGAGAACTAAGCTATCAGAAGAACGCAGATTCCTATCGTGACTAGAACTTAATAGTTAAAATTGGGACTTAAGATAAGGGGGAGCAGTTGGGCTATTTAAAATAGTATAAAGCAAACAAAGGACATGTAGGTTTCTGCGCTGCCTGATATTTAGCCATTTAAGCTGAGAACGATATTTGGAAATGTGGTCATATTTGCGCAGACAAAATATAAACCTAAGACAGCTGTTTAAAAGTCGGTCCAATTTATTCAGATTATCCTCTGTTAGGTCCAGATAACACACATCAGCATAATCAATGACAGGTAGTATGAGACTTTGAGCTAGCATTATTTTTGTTTTCATGGGAAGAAAATTTTTTAGTTGGTTTAGGTAATGCAAAGAGCCATAGACCTTTCGGCTGACCTCAGCAACTTGTGTGTCCCAATTAAGATTAGAGTCAATGTGTAGGCCAAGATTTCTGGCATTGGTAGAGATGGGGATTACATTTCCATTATAGGTTAAAGATTTTAATGAGCCAAAATTTAATTGTCTTACGAGTCGTGTACTACCCACAATGACTGCTTTACATTTGTTTGGATTTACTGTTACGCCATAACTGATAGACCATTTACTAATAGATTTGAGATTGAAATTAAGTTTTGTAATAGCTTCATTTATTTCAGAAACATTTGTCTGTATATAAAGCTGCAAGTCATCAGCATAAAAATGGTACGAACATGAAAGAATTCTAGAAAGAGTACTAATAGATATGGAAAATAAAATAGGAGAGAGTACGCCGCCCTGTGGCACGCCGACAGCTACATCTCTCCATTCTGAGCTGGTCTGATCGACACGCACACGCTGTCGACGCCCACGAAGATACGATGAAAACCAATCAGTCACTGAAGACGACACATTATAGTATGACAGAATGGCTAGCAAGATATCTGGATCAACCGTGTTAAATGCGTTGGAAAAATCTATAAGAACTAAAATTGTTACCATTGTGTTTTCCATACCAAGTCGTATATCCTCAGTTACCTTTAGTAAGGTCGTTGTTGTGCTGTGTCCTTGTCTAAAGCCAGATGGAAATGGATCGAAAAGATTAAATTTTTGCATATAATCGGAAAGTTGTTTTTGTACTGAAGCTTCTAATATTTTGGACAGAAATGGCAAAATGGAAATAGGACGTATATCGTTTAGGAATTTAGGTTGTGATATTTTAGGAATAAGATGTACAAAAGCATTACGCCAATGAGAAGGAAAAATATGCTGGCTTAAACTTGCATTAATTATGTGAGTTATTACTGTTAGTACATATTTTAATATGTAAATGATCATTATTCTGCTTATTTCATCAGAACCTACAGCATTTGAATGTATGGACAATATAACTTTTTTGATGTAGTCTTCAGTGACTGGGGTAAAAACAAATGAGTCAGTATTAAGGGGAGGTAAGGCAGCAATAGAATCAATGGTTTCAGACTTGTCGTAGTCATTAATGGTACCAGCCATAGTAAAATGCTCGTTCAACTCGTCAGGAGTAAAAGGACTGTTGTGGAGTGTATTCTGCACTTTACCTATACCCATAGAATTTAGGAATTTCCAAATATTAGATGAAGATGAGTTTTCTAAATTGTCTATGAAATATTGGCGTTTTGCATTTCTACACATTTGATTACACTGATTCCTTGCAGCCTTATAACTAACCCAGTGTTCCGGTAACCTACGTCTTTTAAATTTTTTATATGCTCTGTCGCGTTTACTCATAGCATTACGTACGCTTTCCGTTATCCAAGGAGCAGGGGGACGCCTCACCTTAACTTTGCGCATCTTTATCGGCGATAACGCCGAAACTACTTTTAATTAATTTTGCACTAATGTTTCATGTGTAATAATGGTAAAATTTCAGAGATTGCATAGTTTTTAGCTAATTCATCCACTAATGGGGTTAAAAATAGAGGATAAAAGTTTTCATGAAGGTCTATCTGAACGTGATGTGAACAAACACATGGGTAACCGTTATTGTAGGTATATCCATACTAATTGTTATAAATGAGAAAGTGTGTTTGTTTGTCCTTCATTCACATCGAAAGGAATCAATGGATTGAGAAGAATTTTTTTTTCATGGAGATAGCTAACGTATGGAGAGTGACATATGCTTTTTTATCCGGCCAAAACAAATTATTACAACTAACAAACTCACTGCAAAATTATACCGATTTAAGTCAGCACCCCGAATGCGAGTTCAGAATTAACCAAAGGAGGCGTGAAGATAATTAACTTATATTTACCAACAAACCGTAAATCTGTGTTAACAAATGAACGTTCCCGTACGTACGGAGCGCGGAGTAACAAAGCAATGAAGTGACTCAAATGTGCCCCGCTCTCAGACGGGTGTGTAATTAAGTTGGGAACAGTTGCCTGGATGCAAATGGCTAATTACCTGTTTGCCGGTCGCCAGATTAATCACACGCGTCGCTTGTGCTCACTGTATATTATTATATATCAGTATCAGAACTTGATTAGAAGTCCATCACCTCGTAGCGCAATTTTTAGCTGGGCATGGCAGTTTTAAGTCTAAACTCTTTTCGTTTAAATTAGTACTGTCGCCTTTAGGCGAATGTTCTACTGCAAATCATGAATTCGATCAAACAGCACACCCTGTTCTCTGGGTAGTATGATCTTTGGCGGCGGGAGCGGATTGACATGTTAAATTCGTTGCATGGGTAGTATACTATTCTGATTTGGTAGCAACAAGGGAGAATTACCAAGCGTTCAGACTTGTAATTCATATTATTGGAATCGATGTGTTAGGTAACAACTTAAGGTCTCCAATAGTGTTAGATACTTATAATCCGTGGTGCACGGCAGTTGAGCTTCACTTGACTAGCTCTTTAGGCTTTTATGCCTTATTTGCCATATTGCTGTCACTCACATTGCTAAGAGGGAAAGTGAAATTCCAAAAGCTTCTTACTCCTACTAATTTCTTTTGATTAAATTCGTTGTGAGTTCCAAGGCAGCCGTTTTACCCCCGGGACTGCAATAGACTTCACTGTTCATTGCCTTTTTTCGCGGTCGCCGCTGTTAATCCTGGCTACACAGGAGTATCAGTTGTGGGAACGTGTTCATTACACATGCCCTCCCCCCCCCCCGTCCCGTTAAAAAAAATTACAACTTGATGTTAACCTGACTAGTGATGCACAATAACTACTTTTGTTTGAAAAAACTTCCATCTTCTTCTTGTTCAATCCTTATTCATCCCACTGCTGGGATACGGGTCTCACCTCAATCGAGAGGGATTTTAGACAAAACTCCACCACGCTGCTCAACTGCGGGTTGGCGGAGGCCAGGGTTTTCAAGCCACCTATAGACCACTGACTTGGCTTAACGACTGTCATCTAACGACAACAGCCGGAACGGACGGCTTAACGTGCCCTCCGAAGCACGGAGGAACTCGAGATAATATAAACCCATCCATGGATATGCTAAGATCGACGTTGCATAACTTGCATGTTCGATTAGACTGACACTGTAATATATTATTCATTGTAACAAATGTTAATAATGATTAAATGACTTTGACTCTGAGGTCGCGGGTTCGATTCCCCCACAACAAGACAAACATTTGTGTGCATGAACATGTCTGTGTGTCTTGGTTTGGGTGTTTTCTATGTATTATAAGTATGTATTTACAAAAAAAAAATGTACTTAAGTACATTTATCAGTTGTCTAGTACACAAGCATATAACACAGGCTTTGCGCTTAATTTGGGACTAGATGGCGTTTTGTAAATTGACCAGTAATATTTATTTATTTTTTATTATTATTATTATATACTTTCGTCAGACTGGAATTAATACAAATATTATTATATAAGTGTAAATAAAACCTACCTATAAAAAGTTCAGTGGCGTAACACGGCATAACCATAAAAGAAACACCCGGGTATATATCAGTGGGTCCCCGGGCGCGGAGCTCATTGTTTTCCGGGATTCATCCGCGTTAATACCAGACATTAGTTTGGATTCCGAACGGACATATTCCGAGACTTTTCCACTATCCGCTATATTAATATGAATTTTCCGGGCTTACCCACTAATGTTGCCATATGAGAACACGAAAAATATAGAAGGGAAACACGAAAAATAAGAATAAAGTTAGTGTACTTAATCTTATGGATTTTAGTTACACTAATTTAGTTGTAACTTTATGAACCTTTACCTAAATCACAGTATAAGTAATAGTACTACGTACAGTATGGCCAGTCCCTGCCGCTCTCTCGTGTCGACCTCACCTCCCCTCTGAGACTGATCTGGAATAGTTTGTATAGCGCCGCACGCACACACGCTCATTGATGCTCTGACCAGACGTCAGAGTGGCGTGATTGTGCCTTAACTAGTGTACAGTGCTACAAACTTATCTGACCCGGTGGCCAAATTTAGAACTAAAGCCGCCATCTTGGTATGTAGTATTGCCAGGTACAATTAATTTACTTACCGCGTATGCACATTCCATTGAGGTGTATTTTTTTAAATACATATTATCTTTTTCTACACATATTTCATTTCTTACAATAAAATAATCGTCAACGAGTTGTTTCTGTGCAATATTATAACTCTCTAATATTATATAACTAGCTGGCCCGGCGAACTTCGTACCGCCTAATTGTCAATGAATGTCGTGGTATACATATTAGTTGAACAAAATTTATGATGTCTTGAAATTAATATAATGAATAATAGAAAATAATAGAGAAGCACGATGGCGTCATTGCGCGTGTCAGTCTAATTGTACACGCAAGTTAAGTAACGTCAACCGTAGCCTGTCCATGGATGAGTTTATATTATCTCGAGCTCCTCCGTGCTTCGGAAGGTACGTTAATCCGTCGGTCCCGGTTGTAATCATTAGATTAACTCGAGGTCCTCCGTGCTTCGGAGGGCACGTTAATCCGTCGGTCCCGGTTGTTATCATTAGATTATCTCGAGCTCCTCCGTGCTACGGAAGGCACGTAAGACGTCGGTCCCGGTTGTTATCATTAGATTATCTCGAGCTCCTCTGTGCTTCGGAAGGCACGTAAGCCGTCGGTCCCGGTTGTTATCATTAGATTATCTCGAGCTCCTCCGTGCTTCGGAAGGCACGTAAGCCTTCGGTCCCGGTTGTTATCATTAGATTATCTCGAGCTCCTCCGTGCTTCGGAAGGCACGTTAAGCCGTCGGTCCTGGTTGTTATCATTAGATGGCAGTCGTTAAGCCAAGTGGCCTTTAGGCGGCTTGAAATTACTGGCGTCCGTCAACTCGCAGTTGAGCAGCGTGGTGGAGTATGCTCGAAACATATTCAGTTGAAGGAAGACCCGTATTTAATATTACCCAGCAGTGGGTAAATATTACCCAGCAGTGGGTAAATATTACCCAGCAGTGGGTAAATATTAAGTTCAGTATTTTACTATGTCACAAAATAAAGTACCATGACACTTGACAACCAATTAATATTCATTTTCAAGCATTCAAGCAAGGACAACTTTCGCGACGTAAAAGTTAGACCAATCGATTTGACATTTAATTGAAAATCAATAAATATCCCAATCCGTGTTCAAATTTAATTTTTCGACAATTTTGTCAATGTTTTAATACTTATTATCCTATATTATCCTATACCCACATTTCTGAACGCACGCATACATTTGACGTACGCACGTTAACGTCACGTTTGACAGGTCCGACATCCACGAACATTTTGTATGGAAAAATGATTTTTCTTTTATTTTATTTTTTTCGTAAATTTTCCAATGTTTTTAATAGTTATTGTGCTATTCTGGACGGAGACAAATCCAACAAATCAAAAACCATGAAAATCTATCCAGCCGTTCTCGAGTTACACAGTAGTTATTACGGTGGAAAACGATTTCGACAGCGATGACATATTGGCTTTGTTCGATTGGTCATGTTGGTACACAGTGTCGCACAGTGTTGCCAGTATTGGCATCGATTTTGTTACTTATACGATGTTAGAGTTATTAAGATATTATTATGTACAGTGGAACACAAAAGAGTAGAAAAGGAACTAAATTTATTAACAATAGCAACTTTGTCTTTTTTCATACAAAAGTGCTCAAGGGTTGCCATGTGAGAACTGTTCTTGCGAAGAAAGTGGCGCCCCTATTTTTGTCTACTCTTTTGTGTCGCACTGTATACTGTCTATTTATTGTTGTGAACTAATATTATTTCATGTTGTTTAATTATGTTGAATTTGTATCGGCATCGGTGTTGTCACTTTTGGCCTGCACTGAAAAGCAGGGCTGAGATCACTCTGTGAACTCAGCAATGATCCCTGAGGGTGGGCCAAAATTTCAACGTCACTTCATATATTATGTCTTGTTGTATTTGTGTACAATTGTATGTGTGAAGTTGAAATAAAAAATATTTCTAAAAAAAAAAATATAAAAAAATATAAAAATATTTCTATAGTTATAAGTGTTGTAACAAACCCGACTTTCTTTTATATATATATTTGTATTTGTATGGAAAAATGATTTTTCTTTTATTTTATTTTTTTCGTAAATTTTCCAATGTTTTTAATAGTTATTGTGCTATTCTGGACGGAGACAAATCCAACAAATCAAAAACCATGAAAATCTATCCAGCCGTTCTCGAGTTATAAGTGTTGTAACAAACCCGACTTTCTTTTATATATATAGATAGCTATGATCGCGACTTAACGTGGTGCATTTTTAAAACTAATCAACAAAAAATAGAAGGCAATTGATATTTAATTGAAACACCACACAACACAATTAATAAGTATATCAATGCTATTATTTTAACACTGTATATAAATCAAAGAAATATATTATATTTCTTTGATTTTTATGTTTCCTCTAAAACGGGCGGCATTTCGTTTAATGGCTACACTTAAGTCGATCGCACCGCCCCCGCCACCGGGCCAGATAAGTTTGTGGCACTATATAGTATTCTGTGCCAACCTAAACTTATTAACCTAAAAAGCGAAAAAATGTAGTTACCTATATTGTTTTTAATTTCTCATAAATATTTTTCTACAGCTCACGGTCGCAACTATTGCAATGCAAGTAAGCAAAAAAAGACAAATAAAGAACTGCCCCCTTACCACCATCTCTTATAGCGATGTAACGACTCGACTTTTTAAACCGATTCAAACCGATTTGAGCATAAACCGAGTTGAGTCGATTAGCGCGTCTACTAAACCGATTTGGCCAAGTCGAAAGCAATGTAACGACTCGACTTTTTAAACCGATTCAAACCGATTTGGCCGAGTCGAAAGCAATGTAACGACTCGACTTTTTAAACCGATTCAAACCGATTTGAGCATAAACCGAGTTGAGTCGATTAGCGCGTCTACTAAACCGATTTGGCCGAGTCGAAAGCAATGTAACGACTCGACTTTTTAAACAGATTCAAACCGATTTGAACATAAACCGAGTTGCGTCGATTAGCGCGTCTACTAAACCGATTTGGCCGAGTCGAAAGCAATGTAACGACTTGACTTTTTAAACCGATTTGAGCATAAACCGAGTTGCGTCGATTAGCGCGTCAGCGCGTCTTGCGTCTACTAAACCGATTTGGCTGAGTCGAACTTACTTACGCATCTCGCTCGCGTCGCTCTGCGCGCATTCGCCCGTTTGGCCGTTTGACCGTTTGCTTGTTTGGCCGTTTGCCCGTTTGGCCGTTTGCCCGTTTGGCCGTTTGCCCGTTTGGCCGTTTGCCCGTTTGACCGTTTGGCTGTTCGCTCGTTTGGCAGTTTGCCCGTTTGGCTGTTTGCGCGTTTGCCCGTTTGGCCGTTTGCTCGTTGGCCGTTTGGTCATTTGCCCGTTTGGCCGTTTGCTCGTTTGGCCGTTTGCCCATTTGGCTGTTTGCACGTTTGCCCGTTTGGCCGTTTGCTCGTTTGCCGTTTGGGCGTTTGCTCGTTTGGTCGTTTGCCCGTTTGGCCGTTTGCTCGTTTGGCCGTTTGGCTGTTTGCTAGTTTGCTCATTTGGCCAAACGGGCAAGTTTGGCTGTTTGGCTGTTTGCTCGTTTGCCCGTTTGCCCGTTTGGCCGGTTGGCCGTTTGGCTGTTTGCTCGTTTGCCCGTTAGCCCGCTTGCTCGTTTGGCCGTTTGACCGTTTGGCCGTTTGACCGTTTGGCCGGTTGGCCGTTTGGCAAACGAGCAAACAGCCAAACGGCCAAACGGGCAAACGGCCAAATGAGCAAACTAGCAAACAGCCAAACGGCCAAACGAGCAAACTGCCAAACGGGCAAACGACCAAACGAGCAAACGGCCAAACGGCAAACGAGCAAACGGCCAAACGGGCAAACGGCCAAACGGGCAAACGCGCAAACAGCCAAATGGGCAAACGGCCAAACGAGCAAACGAGCAAACGGCCAAACGGGCAAATGACCAAACGGCCAAACGGCCAACGAGCAAACGGCCAAACGGGCAAACGCGCAAACAGCCAAACGGGCAAACGGCCAAACGAGCGAACAGCCAAACGGTCAAACGGGCAAACGGCCAAACGGGCAAACTAGTAAAGGCGCTAATCGACGCAACTCGGTTTATGCTCAAATCGGTTTGAATCGGTTTAAAAAGTCGAGTAACGACTCGACTTTTTAATCGGTTTAAAAAGTCGAGCAACGACTCGACTTTTTAATCGGTTTACAAAGTCAAGTAACGACTCGACTTTTTAATCGGTTTAAAAAGTCGAGTAACGACTCGACTTTTTAATCGGTTTAAAAAGTCGAGTAACGACTCGACTTTTTAATCGGTTTAAAAAGTCGAGTAACGACTCGACTTTTTAAACCGATCATCGCTATCAAACCGGTTCAAATCGGTTCAAACCGATTCAAATCGCGATTTCGTCGATTCGGTTTGGAATCGACTTGCATGAATTGTCTAACCGATTCAACTCGGTTTGACAAAATTCCAGATCGTAACATCACTAATCTCTTATTGCGATTCAATAACTGAATCGATTGCTTATTCATACCAATGAACAAGCGACTCTATTTCAAATGGAATAGAGTCGCTTATTCATTGGTATGAACAAGCAATCTACTCAATTATTGAATCGCAATAAGAGATGGTAGTAGGGGGCCTGGGTCCTAATCGTTAAAAGGAGTGTATGTGGGCTGTAAAACATCAAACGTCGCATTCATTAAGGGCCCAGATTGTCTAGGCGCGACATCGGTTTCGAGCGACCGCAGCGCTACTGTTTACTGAAACAACCGACGGGGCGGGTGAATGACCCAAAGACAGCGCGATTTTCAAAATGTTTTGCGACAAACGTTCCAATTGTTATTGAAGTTGAATATTTACAGCATAACAAAAATGTTGAATTATTGGAAATAAACGACGAGTGTAAAATATTCTAAGACTAGTTTTTCGTTATAAAATGATAATAAATATTAATTACTAGATTAATAAGAGTAGTTGAGACACAATTTTTATGTTTTTCTATTTATATTAAACAATCAAGAGCAGGTCCGGACTGACCTTTTTGTATTCTACTTACCAAAAATTCCAACTATGTATTTATTTGTAATTTTCCTACCAAAGTTTATTCTTATTTCGTAAAATATTCATTCAACAAAATAATTGCAAATTCAGTAGGAAGTACGGTCGAAATAACATCGAGCTTTCCTCGCTAGTGTATATCTCTACGCAAGGAAATGTGCCTATTGCGTAAACTCAAATAGGGTGGTGGCACCAATTATCGGCCATGTCAACTTTTTTTTCAACTTTGTTTGCTTGTAATTTTTGAGTTAATAACTTTTGCTACGCTAGTATACGAAAGTATAAAAATGATTCATATAATTAAAAGTAAGTAAACAATAACAAATATGAGTCGCCATCTAAAAAGCGTGCTAGGGTTGTACAAAAATAAATGAAACACAAGTTTATAAATTATTAATATACTAATTAAAAGTAAGTAAACAATAACAAAATATGAGTTCAAAATTCTAATGTTTTTTCATTTTAACGATTACTGATCAAATTTTGATTTCTGCTAATTTGATGATAAAATCAATTGCTATTGCAAAACTTATCAGAATGAGTACCAGCTGCCCGATTCACGTAATAAAAACCGTAGCGTAGGGACTTAAAAATGTCACTTCGTTTTTTGCAAATTAAGCCCTTTTAACCGACTTAAAAAAAGAAGAAGATTCTCAATTCGCTGTATTTTTGAAACAATTTTGATGATTCTTTACACCAGGTAACTCTTCAAAATCGTATAGGAATTGTATAGTAATTGAGCTATTGAAAGATTTATGACAATCCAAGACTAGATAAGTAAGTGCGTTTAAAACAGAAAACCAAAAGGCGATTTCTAAGTTTCTAAGTTAAAACGACTTTTGGACTGGCGTGTTTACGTGAATCGACCGGCTGGATAGTTAAGTTACCTCAGTCTCTTTCAAAACCATTAGGCGTTCTTCTCTTTCAAAACACGTAAAGCTCTTTCTTTCCTCTCTTTCATAGCCTCTATGATACTGGGCGCGTCACGAATGGGCATGCTTCGTGACTGCCGAGGATCAACTAATTCTGGAAGTAGGCAATCGTAATAAAACCTAACTAATTTCATCTCCATTTTCTCCTTCCAAAATTTGTCGTCCTTTTCTAAAATATAAACTTTCATAGGTACAGTAGCACCAAACCAGATGCCAAGCATGCAAACGTTTCTTTTAGTAATATGTACCTGTCCCTGAATTTGGAAATACCAGTTATGATTTTTATTTATGACATAACTCTTGGAAGCCTTGCCCAAAAGGTATGTTTGGCCATTGCTTCATCAAGAGTCATGCCAGCTAAAGAATGTGGGTACTTAATTTCAATTAAACCGTTTGCATAAATGCCATCTGGTGTATTACCAAGAAATTCATATTGATCGTCGACGAACAAACCGCAACCTTGTATACTAATATTCTTTTGAATTTCTAACTGTCTAATTTCGGTTTCTTCGTTTTCGATACCGTACCGTACAGCAAGCAAACTGGAGATATTACTACCATAAACGATTTTACCAACAAAAGCAGCACAACTTGTGCTCTCTCGTTTTTTACAAACTTCCCCGAATGATGATGAGGTTAGTAATTTTCTCCTTGTACTCATCCACTCAGCACTACTTCTTTGCAAATGGGTCGACCTTTCAAGCTCCTCTCTTTCAGCACAAGACAACTTTAAATCGGCTAAAAAAGATGGCTTGGCTTTCTCATATAATTCTGGACTCAGATCAGGTTTTTCGCAGTTTGGTCCATAGTGAGCGTCTTTCGATACAGTGTTGTGGCTTTTTTTCAATCTTAATTTAGGTTTAGCAATTAAACGGTTTCTACGATTACAATTTTCCACTTTCGCGATCAAAGGAATCGGACTACATTTAAATATGACTTCATGAGTTTTACTATGAATCGATCCCGTATTAAAAGACACAACAGCAGCTGCGCATCGGCCCGCATAAGAACCACGGGAAGAATAATTTACACGCTTACCCCCAACTAATTTGGCAATTACTCCGTTAAAACTTTCAACTATATTACTTGTGCAATTATGAATTAAACTTCTAGAATGATATGACAGTCTTTTACTTGAAATTTCTACCGCGTCCATTAATCCGCATCCAACAATTGTTGGAAGTAATCCAACAGGTTCTATTCGACGAGTATCAGGTCTACAGAAATACTCCTTGCAATGTTGGTGATTACCAAATACGTGTTGTGGACCATTTAGGATATCTTCACTAAGATTTTTTATTTTTTCTTCGAGTGACTGATTTTGATCCGCCCAATATTTAATCGCGCATTTTACACCCGTTCTTAAACGCAAATACCTTTCTTTTAGGAATTTCCGCAATTCGCAAGGATACTTAGTGTCTTTTGACAGTTTCTCCAAGCTATTGCAGTAGTTTCGTAAAAGATGATTTTTGCATTCAATTTTCTCTACTATTAAATTATCGTACGGACGCGAATCTAATATTTTTTTATAAGTACTAGAATCGCCGTCTGCTACAAATTTATTATAAATTACACCGTGATCAACAATGGAACGTTTAAACCCCTAAACTATTATGGTCGATTCCATCCCGGTAGATGATCCTGAATAATTCTTGAAACAATGGTGTTCCGGGGGCTGACTGTTGTTCTTTGCGGCTCGTGCACAGACTACGCAGTATTTATTTTTAACTCCAAAAAACAATACTTTATTAGTTTTAATGCCAATTATCGCAGCTGCGCCGGATAAGGCGGAAAAATTCTTACAATAAGATCTCTTCCTCCAACAACCGTCAACAGCAACAGATATTAATGGTGTACCATTTTTATCAACACTACCTATAGACTGCGTACTTTGCTTCTTCCTTGACAGCTTCTGCCATGGAATGTGTTGCTGTCTTTTCCCACCAATCGCAAACCGTATTATTAATTTCATTGTATAATGAAGGTGACATGATTGGTAACGGTTACTGCGGCAGTTAATGTTTTTAACTGAGAGTAGCTCCCACCAGATGATATGATACCAGATACAATTTGATGATTCACTTCCATGCTATCTTCTTTCTTTTCAACCAAACACACAGTAAACTTCATACTACACATACTACATTTCATGATGAGTTTTGAGTCCAGACCAACTTTTACTTCACCTATTATACTGAGGTAACTTAACTTACAATCCATTGGACCGTGGTCCCCTATGGCCTGAAGAGCTTTATAAAAAAAAGAAATATCTATTACTCTACGCCCAACTTCCACTTCATCCACCTTTCCCTCTTGACTGTTTTCAATAACTAGTTCCTGTAAAGAAAGATAATGGCTTTATTTTTTTTTATAAAAAATAATTAAAAAAGAATGGGCCAAATTTCTTCAAACATAGCTAAGAACTCCCTTAGAATACATCTTTGAAACACATAACACTAGATCAAAATCTTGAACGTTTTATATAAATAAACGTAATAAAAACTGGTTGTTTGTAAAGTCGGTTCAGGACAATAATAATTTTAATAAAAAAAGCTGTTGTTTTATTTTTAACCTTATTAATATTCCTGTTAACATAAAAAATAGCTAAACATGTTGTTTAGCGTTTTCATGCATTTTCCTAATGTCGGCCGGGTGGCCGATATTGGGATTTATCAATAAATAAAGATCCCTAACCTCGACCCTGCGATTATTTCATAAAAAAGACAAGTAAATGTAAAAACCTTGGTTTTTCTTCAATAAAAAACAATATAAAATACCATAGGTATGTTTAATTCCATTTAAATACTAACTAACTCAATGCGCTCGCAACCGGGATTTGACTCGCCACTGCCACTAAACGACACAAGTCGGTACCGGCGCGTGCTCTATTGCCAACTGAACGTTCAAATATTGAAGCACCCGCACCAAAATATGGATTACTCGCATATAGAGTCGCTTTTTGAATAAAAACTATTATAATTTTAGGGTTATTTTAATAGTTAGGGTAAGTGCTCCAGTGAATTAACACCCACCAGTGAATGAACAAAACACACATTTTTCAATATAATAAGAAATCTAAGCTTTTCTACTCAAGCCAGTATTTTTTTCTCAATCGAAACATTATATTACGTCAACTGAACACACGGGTATTTGCCTGTGACCTATAGTTTCAAAATCGCGACCGCCTAAAATGAAAGTATTCTGTCGTATTTTTGATTGTATGGAGCAGAATTTAGGGCATTGCTGAGACTTCGTGTTTTGATATTCACTTTGTAGACACTATAAGTGTGATAGTGTTAACAAAATTTGATAGTAGGATGTAAAAATAACTGTTTTATCTTACAAAAAGCAGATTGCATAAATTTTAATTATCATAAATAAATAAGAAAATCTAGTCAATGAACACACAGTTTTAAGCATTTGGCATCTTAGCCTTAATGCAGTTGGCTAATTTTTTGTAGACAACTTTTATAAACGGTTGTCAATTTTTGGACCAATATTCGAACGAGGTGTTCTTTTATTATTACCAGTTTATCCTCCATACCTAGCCTGATATCTTCAGTAACTTTTAGAAGTGCAGTAATAGTACTGTGCCCAGGACGAAAACCAGACGGAGTGAACTGATTAAATAAAATAAATAAAGATCTCCACATAGAAGTGCCTTTCAGCTAAAACGACCATGGAAAGACAGCAAAATGCAAGCTAAAAAGAAATTAATAAATAATGATGACATATAGAACCAATCTTCTATTATAGAAATATAATAGTTTAGAAGAGAAAGGAGAATCTAACATAGAAGTGATGAATAATAATATTAAATATTTTATAATAATAATCCAGTATTAATATTATGTTTTAGGCATTTGGCATCTTAGCCTTACGGTCTGCCCGAGGGGCTATGCGAATGGGTTGCTAGCTTCTTGTCCAGCAGAAGCATTAGAGCCGTTGTAGATGGCAGTTGCTCCGATAGCATGGACATCAATGCTGGCGTCCCGCAGGGTTCTGTATTGTCCCCGACGCTGTTTCTGCTGCATGTTAATGATATGTTGTATAATGACAGCATTCATTGTTATGCGGACGACAGCACCGGGGACACTTATTACACGGGCCGCGCAAATATCCCTCCTTCTTTGGTGGAGGAGAGCCGCGAACAACTTGTGTCGCAAATTGAGAGCACACTAAGTAGAGTGTCCGACTGGGGGCGACAGAACTTAGTGCGATTTAACCCCTCTAAGACACAAGTCTGCGCGTTCACCGCTAAGAAAACCCCATTTGCTGTGGCTCCACACTTCGAAAACACACCCCTCACCATCGCCAATAGTATTGGTATTCTAGGAGTTGACATCTCCAGCGACGTCCAGTTTCGATGTCATCTGGAGGGGAAGGTCAAGCTGGCATCGAAGAAACTAGGTGTGCTCAACAGGGCGAAACATTACTTCAACCCGCGGCAAAGACTTATACAAAGCTCAAGTTCGGCCGCATATGGAGTACTGTTGCCATCTATGGGCGGGAGCGCCTAGATACCAGCTTGCACCCTGTGACTCGATTCAAAGGCGTGCTGTGAGGATTGTTGACGATCCCAAACTGACAGACGGTTTAGAACCTTTAAGTCTGAGAAGAGATTTTGCGTCCCTTTGTGTGTTCTACCGTTTGTACAATGGGGTGTGTTCAGAGGAGTTGTTTGACATGATGCCCACGGCTTCCTTCTACAGTCGCACCGCTCGCCATCGACAGGGAATTCATCCTCACACTTTAGAACCGAAATGGTCACGTACTGTGCGGTTCCAGAGAAGTTTTCTTCCACGTACTATCAAGCTGTGGAATGAATTGCCTGTTGAGGTTTTCCCAGGAGACTACAGCATGGGGTTCTTCAAAAAGGGCTTGAAGAGGTTTTTACAGGGTCGGCAACGCGCATGTGATGCCTCCGGTGTTACAGGCGTCCATAGGCTGCGGTAACTGCTTTCCATCAGGCGGACCGTATGCTTGTTTGCCACCTTAGTGGTATAAAAAAAATGTTAGATAGTTCTCTTTAGGTTATAAAATATCAAGTAACACGCAATTATAATAGTAATCATATCATCTATTTAATATAATAAAAAAATATATATATTTACAATAACAATTACCCGAAATAAACTCTTACATAATAATTTATATATAGAACTGATATATAAAAGTGGTAGTTCATTCAATGGGTTTCAAAAGGTTTATTCACTGGATTTTTTTGTTCATTCTCTGGTGATTTGTGTGTTCAATGCTGATAGTTATTGAGATAACCTGCATTTTATACAAATATACCCCATATTTGTATAAAATGCAGATTATCTCAATAACTATCAGCATTTTTGCTAAAATATGTATACTGTATCAATCATGAATAAATTGTGAACATAATAAAATAAAATATTTTTTGGTTAGGATCTCATAAGTAGCTGGCTGTAATTTTCAAAGTTTGGAATGCCCTTAAGGGTTCATTCAATGGAGCACTTACCCTATATTCCATTTTCTCGCAAAGGCCGATATTAGGAGGAGGCCGATACTAGAAGACTTCACCCTACTGAGATTTTGTCTTCGTCCATCACTAACTAGGTATTTTTTTTTTTTATACTACGTCGGGTAGCAGACAAGCATACGGCCCGCCTGATCTGAAGCGGTTACCGTAGCCATATTAACGCTCGCAACATAAAATATCGCTCGCGCGCCGCCACCCCTGCCACCCCCGCTGCCATCGCAGCATCTCCTTCCTTTCTGGTGACCTCACTCACTCGCAGGAAGACAACAGCCCTCAAGGAAACCGTTATTTGGCTGCGGTATTCTGTGAGGTGGAGGTACATTCCCCAGTCGGGTAGCTTACAATTACGCTCCCTACCTCTCTTTTCGCCAGAGCTTCGTTTGTCAGTCAGCAGGGTGTACCGCATGCAGGTGAATTTGGCTTTGGTTTAAAGATCTTGATGAACCACTTACACCCCAAGGTAGTTTGTTTATTTATGTAATAAGTCTACAAGTATTACGTATAACAACTTACGTCTATAGTGTGTAGTCTAAGCATAGCAGTGTTGCTTGGAGTCTCGGCCTGAAGGTTTTCTTTATTTTCAATACTGGAAATATTATTCATCATTATTATCCACTTTATAATTATTTTGTAATTTTTGTACAACACCAGACCCTAGGCGCGTCGCGTCTCTTTGGCGGTAAGTATGTCGACAAAGCCGCGTGCCCGTGCTATTTCTGTTATGAAACATACCTACTTCCACAATCTGATATTTATTAGACAATAATGATGAACATGAAAACGAATACTATGGCAGAAATTGACTTTATTACTTATAATACAAACCAATATTTACATGCTATTGTATATGTCTGAATCAAGCGATCTAAATCATATGACATAGGTATTGTATTAGCTTTGTAATGTACCCTGTTCAAATGAAAATAAATTATATTATTATTACTACTTAGACAGGATAAGCACACAAATAAAACTAGGATTTTTACATGACACTTTCACAGAAATCTCGTAATTTTTTTCTAGGTAGGTATTTAGGACAAGACGTAGTAAAGTAGGCAGATAAATAAATAAGTAGGAAGGAACTTACATTTTTTCCGAGATCTTTTGGCTTTCATATTTTTATAATGCGTACTAAACTTTCTTTTCCCTGGAAAATTCAAATTCAATCAGTCCTGCGAAAAAAACCCTCGATTACCGACTAGATACGTTTATGATATTGGCTATAGCATGTTGAAATCATGTTTCAAGCCTGAATTGATACATATTTTACAAGGTTCATAAAATAACCTACTCAACAAAGTATCTAATTCATTCTTTGTATTTTTTACGATTTATATACATTCATTATATTGGTAAATTAGTTATACTTACAGTTTTTCACAAAAAACACAAATTCACAACACGTAATTTTGCTGGAGCATCCGACGCGCGTGGTGTCACCTTGACATATAAAAACACACTGGCGATTTAGTGGCGACGCTGAGTACTAATTCGTAATATCGGAATGTGCGTCATTTTTCATACATTTTTCTATGGAGAATTTACGTAAAACATATCTAGATTTTAGGGCTTTAAAAGAGGAAGTCTTTGTTTGTAAAGGTACAAAAAAAAAGTATATGTTATATTTATTGGTTTCTTCAGTGTTCAAAAAGTGTTTCTTTTTATCAATTTGTGTTGATTTATTGGGTTAAATCTGAAAAATACGAAGGCATGTTTTTGCATTTTTTCTCAATTTTGTGCGTTTGTTGACCTTTATTATAAAACAACTATTAGATTTTAAGAGTTTAATATAATCATACAATAATTTTTGGTCTTTGATTGTAATATATACAAATTATCATTGATATCAATCATATCTAAATAGGTTAAATATGAAAAATCGTAACACTCTTTTCACAGTTTTCACGATCTGGCCCCTTAAACTGCATGGCAACTCACTTCTTAATAGTAATAGAAAAAATAACAATCTCTTTTTAATCTGTATTTTCAAGTATAAATGATAATAAATCAATTACAACAAAGTACAAACTAAACTAAATAAAAACATACTAATCTTAAAATTACTTAAAAATAAAACTAATAATAAAAAAAAATCAATGGTTCAAAAATTGATTGTATACAAAACAATTTTTTTAAAATCTGTATTTTATTTCTATTAATAACATGGAAAAATATAACTTTACCAATTAACATATAAAACAGTCAATAATTTATTGTTATTTTTAAAACCATCGCACTGGCTAGAACAACGTGCTGATCTCACGATAAAAAAGTATGATGGAATAAAATTCACCTATTAGGGAAATCTGTATTATTTATACAAATTCATCGACAAAATACCTCCTCGTAGAGATCGCCACCCGCAAACTAAAAGAATTCGAAACATCAAATTTTGAAACAGCCGCCATTTTTAGGGCGGGAATCGAGTAGATTTGGTCGATTTTTTCGCCCTTCCAGTAAAGTAGGTATCAGAAGACGGATCCCTAACACGTTGTAATTAATGGCAATGCCATTAAACATGTTCATAATTACGATATGTAAATGTACACGTCAATTAAAGGTAAAATATTAACTGCTTTTATAAAAAGTCAATACATTTTGCGAAGCAATAAGACTATTGAAGTATAACTGGTAGGTCAAATTAATTTGTAACTATTGTATTTATTGTGATTATTAAAAAAAAGATCCATATTGGCAACTTTATTTGAGCATTTCTTCTACGCCATTGTTTCATGCTGAAATGCTAGTAGATAAATAAAAGACTAAAAAATTAAGAATATTATTTATAAAAAGTTTAAGATGCATCTACGTGCCCACAAGAGCCCAATGGCTGATTTGTAGTCACCCCTTAATCATCACGCTACTGGAATACGGGTCCCCCCACAATTAAAGGGGTTTAAAACATACTCCACCACGCTGCTGAATTACGCGTTGGTTGAGAATTTAACAAGTGAGCCGTGTGGTTTCCGGCAGACTAGAATAGAATCACTCCGTCTCTTCCCGTGGATGTCGTACAAGGCGACTAAGGGAAATACATTATCAAATACCGATTAGGCCACCCCAACCCGTTTGGCCAGCGTGGGGAGTGTAGACCAATTCCTCCTCCTGTCTTTGACGGACGAGAGAGGGTCGTGCTCCTGTAGTGGAGACTAAAATGACCTGATGATGATGAATTACAATTATTTTTCAAAATTACATAAGTCTTTTTTCCATAACGCCACAGAAATATATTTAAGGATAGTGATGGCAATAATAATAAGGAAATACATACCATAATAAGGATAATATGCAAATCGTTCAGAACGGACAAACCCAGAAATATAACGTATGATTACCAGACCAGTCCAAGTCTTTCGAGATGGTTACATTAGGTATAAAGGCATGGTGGTGTCGTCGTGTCAAGACAGTCGAGGATGGCGCGCCTCGTGCTTTACTCATTGGCATTGGGCCTTCTTGTCAGTGTGTTCGCGGCACCAGGTATGTTTTTACCTCTAAAATCAGTATTTGATAAAGAAATCGGGTAATAATTAAGCAGGTTATGGCTAAAATTATGAAACAGATTTTTCGCATTTGCGTTTGACAATTAGTTATACGATTATTAGTTGAGCAAAACTTTAAATTGTTACAATTTATAATATTTTAGTTTATGCGCAATGATGTTATTACATCATTGTTTATTTGCATTTGCACTGAGTTTTTTGTTGTGTACAACAAATAATATATAAAATTTGAGTACATATGTAATTAAAGGACATTTTTTTTTATAATTTGTTTTTTTTATGTATTATTTTTTATAATTAGTTTTTTTTTATGTTTTATTATGTACCTACTCGTAACTATATGTTATTGAGATTGTTTACTTGTAGAGATGGACTATTTATGGCCTTAATTAAATAAATAAACATTTCTGGACAATTTACACAGCGCCTTGTAAATTTATAATTCATAGGAAATACCCAGACCAAGACAAACAGACATGTTCATGCACACAAATGTTTGTTTTGTGCGGGAATCGAACCCACCACCGTGACCAGATAAGAGGCGTTGCAATGCATAAACAAACCCTAAAGACCACATGTTGTGTATCTGCCCTCTAAATAGACGAATTATCTGGATGAAGCTGCTACAAGTGGTTGGATATGGAAAGCCGAGGATCGTATATGCTGAAAAGGAAAGCATAATGGACGACGTATATGACCAGGCGTAAAATATATTTATTCACTGCATTAATTTTTGAGGGTCAACCCTCAAAAATTAACAACGGCGTAAATATATTTAATGTTCCCCGTTATGTTATTTATGTAACCCGTTGTAATACTGAGTGCGCCCACTTACCAAATGGGCCTAAATAGTGAGTGGGTGTACTCAGCATTACGGGGCGGACGCTTGACGTACTTTGGTGTTACAGCGGGGTTTTTGAGTGTCCGTCATAATGAAGTGACAATGCAAAGTTTCGTGCGAAAGTTTGGAGTGTTTTAGATACAAATTTCATTCTAGTCCCGGGTACGGGGTTTTTATTATCATCATCATCATCTATATGGTAGAGAGTGGACTGCACTCTTTACCATATTGGTATAGGCCTCCTTCAACCTCCTCCATCTCTTTCTGTTTTGGGCCACTTTGATCCAGTTGATGTCGGGAGGCCACAGATGCGATGGAAGGACGACTTCATAAAGCTGGTGTTATGAAGTCGTCCTTCCATCGCATCTGTGGCCTCCCGACAGGTCTTTTATATTTCCATGGCCGCCATTCTAGGAGGGTTTTACACCACGAGTTTAATTAGGTATGGCGTAATTTGTTAATACCCGAAATCTAGGCGTTCCTAGGTTTGACTAGTCAAACGTCGGGTACTTCACCTGTCTCTCCAAAGGCATGTCGAGCCTCGTTCGCTTCGCTCGCTCGGTTTGTGTTGGTCGCTAGCTGAAACTAATCTAACAAATGTCTTGGGTCAAAACTACTTTTGACTGCATAAGTCAGTGGAAAGAGGTTTATATTTTTTTTTATTTTTTATTATACTACGTCGGGCGGTAGACAAGCATACGGCCCGCTTGATGTGAGGCGGTTACCGTAGCCATATTAACGCTCACAACATAACATATCGCATACGCGCCGCTACCCCCGCTGCCAACGCAGCATCTCCTATCTTTCTGGTGACCTCACTCACTCGCAGGAACACAACAATCCTCAAGGGAATTGTTATTTGGCTGCGGTATTCTGTGAGGTGGAGGTACATTCCCCAGTCGGGTAGCTTACAATTACGCTCCCTACCTCTCTTTTCGCCAGAGCTCCGTTTGTCAGTAAGCAGGGTGCACCGCGTGCAGGTGAAGTTGGCTTTGGTTCAAAGATGGTGATGAACCATTTACACCCCAAAATTTTGACCATAGTCCTTAGTTAAAACAGTTTTTGACCAATTCTGTAGTCAAAAGTGGTTTGGAGGTGAGTGGTAAGAGCGCTTGGATTTCACGTATTGACTATCACACATATCGCATAGTAGTCGCGAAATAATGATGTTAGTTTTGTCGTAGATTAAACCAAACCTTGAATAAAAATCCAAAGTTTCGGCCGAAACGTTGGAATCTAACTTTGGAGTAGTATAAAAAGTTTATTTGGTTTCTTTTCAGGTATTTTCGATGCTGGCGATCGCAACATAAGGGAAGCTAGTGGTAGCAACTATACGATGGACTCTGCAGATATTAAAACTACTACCGATGATTTTATTGCGCCTCCTCCTCGCACGACAGATGGCTACCAGTACTACAATATCGGCGGAAAAATACGTGCCTTCAAAGTTCAAATAATACATTCAAATGTTGATGAATATTTAGCGGAGTTGGCGAACGAAACTAGCACGGATTTGTAAAATGAAATTTAACTAGGCAACCTATCAATACTAATATAAACACACAAGAAGAGGTGACATCCATAAAATTAAATATTATGTCTTAATAGTTTCCTAAATTAAAAGGAATTAAACGTTACACAATACACTACAATTTTAGTTTGTCTTTTTATCAAAAAGAACTCCCTGGTGGTGGAGGTGGTACACCCTGCCAACGAGGCTCTTACAAAAAGAGAGGTGCCTCAGTGATTGTCAGTAAGTAGCCGTAATAGGGAAGTCCTCCTTATAGAAGACTGCTAATGGTGCATTAGCAGAAATTCCAAACAGTTTCCTCGAAATACGGAGGAGTGTCGCTGGCAACGCACGAGACGAGATACTGCTTGCCGTATTCTCGAAGACACCGGCTATCGCGGGACCCGAGCGGTACTCAACAGCCGATTAGTGTCTGCGCACTTGAATGAACATGGTATTGTACAACAAAAGTCGAAATTAATGTGGAGGAATTTGTTTCAGCAATTATCGATAGAACACCCTATGGCTTAGCATTAAGAATTATTATAACACAACACTCTAGATGCGAACTGTCCGCTGAAAATACCAAAGAACGTCGATATAATTATTATAGACGAAGTAGTCACGCTAGGAAGGTGCCCTGATTTTAGTTCGCTTCGCTCCTAGCGCCGCTGCCGCTGAGCCTTCGTTGAGAATACCGCTGTGTTTATATTGTAGCGATAATAGGCTACGGTTTCTCAAACTGGTTCCAGCTGAAAATCACCTTTGCCGCGTCGTAGTCTGTCTCAAGGCATAACAACACTCATAAATGGGTCCAGTCTGTAGCATCATGAAACACAATTTTTTCTTCATGTTTCTTTTTTCTTAACTATACTATAATTTATGTAATAGTGTTATGTTATAACACCCCAGCCACTTCATACAAATGTCGCGACGTTTACTACTACATAAACAATGAAGTCCGTGCAGAGCGAGAATGAGCGTGTGTGCGTGTGGCGCCGTACAAACTGTTCCAAATTTGTCTCAGAGGGGAGGTGAGGTCGACACGAGAGAGCGGCAGGGATGGGCCATACTGTATGTAGTACATACTATTACTTATACTGTGATACCAGGAGAAATACGTGGCATTAAGGAAATTACTGATTTTAAAAAGAAATTCCATGCTCTGTTAGTTGATAAATGCTACTATAGCGTTAGTGATTATCAGAATGACAGAACTCTGTATAGTGCATGTGCATGATTAGTGTTTGGTTAAAGTTAATAATTATTGTATGCCTAAGTGGTGGAACACAGAATGGATCGATATAAACTTGTAACATCTATAAAACCTGTTGTTCACAATAAAGACAATTTGTTTGTGATGTTATGATGTTGGCCGTGTGGTTTCCGGCAGACTAGAATAGAATCACTCCGTCTCTTCCCGTGGATTTCGTACAAGACGACTAAAGGAATTACATTACCAAACATCGATCAGGCCTCCCCAACCCGTTTGGCCAGCGTGGGGAGTGTAGGCCAAATCCTCATTCTGTCTGAGACGGACAAGAGAGGGTCGTGCCAATATTATTCTGTGGTCGTGCTCCTGTAGTGGAGACTAAAATGACCTGAATGAGATGAATGAATGATGTTATGTTACAAAAAATGTATATTTTTCCTCTTCATATAAGGCAGATCATATGCTTTTTTGCGATTCAATTTAGTAAAAAAAAAAAAACCGGACAAGTGCGAGTCGGACTCGCCCACCGAGGGTTCCGTAGGTACGTAGTATCATTATTAAATTTGATATTTTTCATTGTAAATAAAAAATAATACGTCGAAAAAAATAAATAAAATATATTTTGCAATGTGTACATCAAGCCCTTTCATATGATACCCCATTTGAACTAATAGTTTCAATTTGAAATTTCCACACCCTATAAAATATAGACCCCCTATTTTTTAAGATCTATTTATAAATGTATGGTTTTGAGATTTATTCCTGTACTTGTAGCCTATAACGATGTTACTTGCCAAATTTCATAGTTCTAGGTCAACGGGAAGTACCCTATAGGTTTTGATTCCCTTGAGTGTGTCGAAATATGCGTTTTTTGCTGAATAAACGGCCGTAACTTTTTTCTACGTAAACTTATCAGTTTGATTTTTTTACAACTTCATAGGACCGTAGACCTGAGTATACAGTTCAAATTTCAGCTTGATACCTCCACGCATTCTCGACATAGAAATTCTTGACAGACAGACAGACAGACAGACAGACGGACAACAAAGTGATCTTATAAGGGTTCCGTTTTTCCTTTTGAGGTACGGAACCCTAAAAACTCTCATTCGGTTAATTCTAATAATAAGTGGTATCTACAAATTGTGAAAAAGTGTGAGAAAAACTCCGGCTCACATTCCATTGTGTGTAAACAACGTGCGACGGGTTTTTCTACAAATTAAGCAATTGACAAAAATTGTAACTCTCAGTAATGAGTTTCCAGTTACTTTTAGCGAGAAGTAAAAGTAGCTATAAATTGATATCAATTATTATTATATATTATTTGAATTATATCATAAGGTATACAATAAAGTAAATCTTGGTATTAGAATCTGCATTAACAATAATGGCTAAAAATTCAAACGATTTTTATCTTGATAGGTTTTTTTATTCAGAAGTAATCAAATTTTAACTTAAAATCATTTTTATCGTGATACGTTTGTTATATATGAAGTAATCAACATTTAAAGGAATTCGAAATACCAAATATTAAAATGGCTGCCATTTCAAGAGGTTGCGACACCCACGTATTTTTTTATTTTTTTTATACCACTAAGGTGACAAACAAGCATACGGCCCGCCTGATGGAAGCAAGTTACCGTAGCCTATGGACGCCTGTAACACCAGAGGCATCACGTGCGCGTTGCCGACCCTGTAAAAACCTCTTTACGCCCTTTTTAAAGAACCCCATGCTGTAAGGGCTTTCATACGTAAGGGCTTTTGTCAATGAAATTAATAAAAAATATAGTACCAAACTAAGCAAATCTTGTACTATAGATTACTAGATAACTGATATTACACTTAAATACATCTTTTTTGTAAATACTTACACATAATACACTGAAAACACCTAGACCAAGACAAACAGACATGTTCGTGCACACAAATATTTGTCTTGTGTGCGGGGATCGAATTCGCGACCTCGGAGTTAAAGTGACCATTGCTGACCATTCCACCGAGCTCGTCAATTAAGCTAGTATCATATCTGAAGTCGGATCCCTAAGATATTATAGTAGTTGAAAGCCTGCCTGAGGTCGGATTATGCAAAGTCCATCTTGATGTGTTTGAGCAAGGATGTTTGTAAATTTGTTTTTGTATCATGACCTCACATCCTGCGGTCACAGCATAGTAATACATCCAGTACTTTGACTTCATACTAGCGCCCATACGACCGCTCAGGAAGTTTTGGTGCGCGCATCAAAACTTCTTGAGCGGTTGTGTAAATGACGCTTGGCTGTGAGCCGATTTGGGCGCTAGTATGAAGTCAAAGCACTGGTTGTATTATTATGCTGTGCTGCGGTGCTACTGGCGGGAAATCATTACGAGATGATATAAAGACACGTGCTGCTCCGAGGAGGCTCAGTTGAGGATGGCTCGCCTTCTCGTGATATTGGTATTGGCCCTTGTAATTAGTGTGTTGGCAACACCTGGTATGTATACTTATAACAATATTTATATTATACAAGCTTGTACAAGTTTCCTGCTCACGTTTCTTGTATGTGTTCCTACCAAACACTTAAAGGTGGGCTGGAAGAGATCTTTAAAAGAGATTAGCCCGCCTTTGTATATAACATTTCCCAATATTATAATTATGTTTTTCTTGGTGTACAACAAAAAGATACTATAAAATTGTGAAATAAAACCTGACGAATATTTTTAGGATGATATCGGTTCTGATGAATTCGATGTAATTAACAACATAGAGGTTTACGACCACGAAAAATCGACATAACTTGGGGTCCAACCGCCGAAGCTGAAGCCGTTTACCATCAGAATTTTCGAATGCGAAAATGAAACTATTGCTTACATTGTTGGTAATTATGTTTAAGCTCAGGTGGTAGCAACCCTGGAGCTCTACCGACAAGTTGAATGTGTTCGTCAATAACTTTAACCCCAGACCAATTTTTGGAATAAAAAAAAACCGATGGGAATCGGCTTCAGCTTCGGCGGTAGGGCCTCTGGTCTCAATTCTGGGAAAATTTATCTAAAAATGGCGAGCAAAGCTCATATAATAATTACAATTAATAGTAATATAATAATTATGTCAACTGTGCAACATTTACAACTAAGTACTCCATGTAGTTTAGGCTGGCAACGGACCCCTTGGTGTCGCTGGTCTCCATGGGCGGTGGTGATTGCTTTCCACCAGGTGACCCACATGCACGTTTGCCCCCCTCTCACATAAAAAAAAAATGTAGTTAGGGCTATATGGTATAGGGCTTATGATTTATTACTTACTTAATGAGATTAAAATCAGTTTATATTAAATATATTAGCTTTATTACATCAGCATAAACATATATGAAACAATAGCAGTTGTGTTTGTTAACTTACTGACAAAACCTGTTTTAAGTATAACTGCAGGTTTCTCAGATTCAAGAGTTCAAGGTTTATATGTATTAAGAATCATCTACCTACAAAATGGTTCGCGTTATGTGAGTAAATATAACATGCATATACGAGTAGTTATTAGATACTGTATCTACAGCACTTACTCGAACTTAGTCCGAAGTAAAAAATTCAAAGTTTAGGGTATATACCATGCAGTCTAGAAATGAAATCAATTTTATTCAGTCGTTGTGTGACTATGAAAATGTAGAGTTTGGAGTGTCAGTGGTTCATTAACATCATTGAACCAATGCCAACTTCACCTGCACGCGGTGCACTCTGCTGACTGACAAACGAAGCTCTGGCGAAAAGAGAGGTAGGTACCTCCACCTCACAGAATACCGCAGCCAAATAACAATTCCCTTGAGGGTTGTTGTGTTCCTGCGAGTGAGTAAGGTCACCAGAAAGGAAGGAGATGTTGCGTTGGCAACGGGAGTGGCGACGCGTGAGCTATATTTTGTATTGCGAGCGTTAATATGGCTACGGTAACCGCTTCACATTAAAAAAATAGAGGTACTTAAAATAGAGCAGATCTCTTTGTGTAAAAAAAAAAATATTTGTTTCACACAAAATTTTTTTTAAAAACAATTTTCCATCTACGATAAATTCACCCCAAGAATATTTGACTTTATGTTCAAATGGAACACAAACTAGTATTATAATATTTTTTTAGGTTTTTACATTATTGTAATTTTATTGTGTTGTTGTCTACTGTATACGGTGATTTATTTCTACAGGTCATTGAAATAACATTTTCAAAAACGCGACATAATCGTAAAAAAATACTCCCCCACATTTTTTTTTAAATAAAAAAAATTATAATGTTCACCAAGAATAGGCTTGTTGCCCATGTTACAAAGTTATAAAAACTCTCTATCAGTAACGTAAAATACATAAAACTAGAACGATCTGCGATCTTAAAATTTTAATAACTTATGTCCGACGTTTTTTATCGTCGATCAAAGTTTGGTGGGAAAGTCCATTTTAAAGGTATGAAATTATAAAAAATAAATATTACCATAGTAGAAACAATAAAAAATACTATATCTTTTGTTACGGCACTGGCTACATAAACGCAATATTTAACATAGCTGTCGTACAAATTTCTGATTTAATGCATATAAAATAGCATGGTGTGACGTCATAACGTGGTGGCCTTTTGTATGGAGCGTTTTCGGGATAGTCCAAAATTGTGATCTTCAAGTTATCATATCTCGAGAAGTTTTTATGCTATCGAAGTAATTATTTCACCTATATTTATATTATTGTGACGTCTTTAAATAACAAATCGAAAAAAAAATGGGATACAAGCCTATTATATATCCCCCACTGACACATCCCAACTGGTAGGGATACTGGGAATTTCGTTTCTACAAATTGGGATTTACGTAAATAAGAGATATATGGAACGGGGGAAAATTACACACTACAAGTCCCATTGATATTGGCCTGTAGCCAGAAATCTTGTTTTTCGATATCTTATTGCTGGAAGTTATTTTTTCCAGATTTTTAAATTAACTTTGGTATTTATTTTCAGAGGAATCCGATGAAGGAAACAAAAATGGAGACGACCTAAAGAACAGTGACCCGATGACCCAGCCCGAACCAGAGAAAGATACCAAACCAACAAACAAAATGACAGCTAAAGAATTATGGGCCCAGTTAGGAAAATAAATGAAAATATGAAGAAACCATCCTTCAAATGGAGAATCCTGATGTATACTGATGTTTGCTGCAGTGCTTTGTAATTGTGTACGTCTTGGTTAACGAAATTTTAGATTTTTATAAGGTTTTGTTGGTTCATAAGTAACAATATTACTAAATAATATTAAACAATATGGTTGCACACCGTCCCTTTGTTTTTCTGCATAAGAGCTTATTAGACGACGAGATGATATGATATCCAGATAGTTTAACTGAATAACATAGATGCGAAGCCGGGGCGGATAGTTAATCCTTTTACAAACAAATCTTCTTCAATGTGTTGTAGCGAGCAAAAAAGTCGTTGTTTACCACATTAGGTCAGTTAGAAGTAATATTAATTTTGTTTATTCATTCATTGGGCTATGATTACCGATGACTGCTAAAGATACTTAGCAGTATCTATCCAGAGATCTAAAAATAATAAAAAATAAATAAATATTTCTGGACACAGCGCCATCTAGTCCTAAATTAAACGCAAAGTTTGTACTGTGGGTACTTAAATACATTATTTTTGTAAATACATACTTAAATTTATAATAATTATTATAATATATAGAAAACAAAACAAACAGATATGTTCATGCACACAAATGTTTGTCTTGTGCGGGGATGGAATCCGTGACCTCGAAGTCAAAGCAGCCATTGCTAGCCATTTGACCACCGGGCTAGACAAAATAGGTAGACATGATGTTTACAAAAATCTTTTTTTTTTTCAGAAATGGAGATACGTTAATGTTTACATACGAAGCTCTATTTCTGAAAAAAAAAAAAAAAAGATTTTTGTTCGTTCTTCATGTCAGTCAGTCATAATTGTGTAAGTACACACACATGCTTAAAAAAATCAAAGTCACATTACATTGTACAATGTGTACAGTATCAGGTAATTGTTACAGTTCAAAAATGATTAGTACGACGGAGCGAATATTATATTTCTGAACTATTTATAATACATATTATTATAAGATTATAATTATAATATAGTATAATATAGTATAATAAATATAACCATTTTTATTTAATACATATTGAATATGATAAATTTCGCAATTCAATACGATACGAATAATAAAACTTGTGTTATTTTTCTTGTGCCCAAATCACAGAGGTTCTGGCTCATCTTCTTCATCATCATCATCAGGTCATTTTAGTCTCCACTACAGGAGCACGATCCTCTCTAGTCCGTCCCTGACAGAAGGACGATTTGGCCTACACTCCTCACGCTGGCCAGACGGGTTTGGGAGGCCTGATCGATGTATCATAATGTATTTCCCTTAGTCGCCTTGTACGATCCACGGGAAGAGACGGAGTGATTCTATTCTAGTCTGCCGGAAACCACACGGCCTGGCTCATTTATATGGCAACAAATAGCACAATACAATGTATCAGTATCACTAGCCCATATTTGTAGGCACCTTAGATTTGGTGGGTACTATAGTTTGTATGTATCCTCACCCCAGATACAACTACCCCAATTCAAAGTGTTAATCAGTGCGTTCTCCCCGCTATGCATACGGTGCAGAGACTTGGACGCTGACCGTTGGGCTGGTTCACTGACTAAAAGTCGCCAGCGAGCGACGGAGAAAGCAATGATTTGAGTTTCTCTATGGGATCGAATCCGGAACTAAGAAATTAGACAGAAAACGAAAGTGGTCGGCATAGGGCTATGAGTCAAGTCTTGAGGGCTCAAGAGTCAGCGAGTTGAAGTGGCAGCGGGCTGGCCACATCTACCGAATCATCCGATGGCATGGATGGGGGAACAAAGTCCTTGAGTGGAGGCCACATATGGGGCGACGAAGCCGTAAGGCGTGCCCTCTCTAGATGGACCGACGACATCAAAAAAGTGCTTGGTAGTAGTTGGATGCGGAAAGCGGAGGAACACATGTAATGGAAAGCATTGGTAAATGCCTATATGCGGCACTAGATCAATACAGGCAGATAATGATGATGATGACAGTTGTATGATTCTCCATTCAGTTACAATTGTCTAATTAGTGCAGATCAGTAGGGAACATGGACCAGAAGGTCAACATCCCAATTGGTAGGAATAATTGAGAGCGCCGAAAAATCATCTCTCATTCGCAAAATTATTTATATACGAGTATCATCAATCTATATTATATAGATGGACCCTAGACGAACATCACTACAGCAAAAATTGACTACAAAGCGCTTACATAATACATGCAATACGCAAAGAAAGGAAATAATGTGTGAACATATAGGAAGTATTATATCTACAGCTTTTCACTCATTGTTTTTGATTAGCACTAAGGTCTCGCTGAGTTGGTTAGTGGCACAGAATTCAGTGAATGCCGAGCCGGGCAATTGCCTTTGTGGCATGATGAAAGTAAGTTAATTAATTCTAAGGTCTTCTTGCCACAAAGGCATCAAAGAGCGCATCTATAGGTAAAAACGCGAGTACCAAGTTTTGTATATTTTGACATGATATTAAAAAAAATTCGATGCACAGTAATTATAAAAGCAATGCTAATGTATAAATTAGTGATTATAATAACATTATATTATAATTTTTAGCCTTGTATCCGACAAGGTTTGTGCAACCTCGGCACGTGAAAGATACTACGTGATTTAAACAGTAATTAAAATGGCTTGTGTTTATAACTAAAAACTGCAAGCTCTGATAAGCGGTTCAAGCGAAGTAGTCTATGTCCAGCGTTCAAGCACCCCGAGGTTTAAGCTATAATGGTCTAAGAGCCCGTGAAGAGCCAGACCTTCAGCTTCGTCATTTTATAAACGTTGTGTATACCCCTAACACACGTAAGTATAACCCATAACACAGGTAAGTATACCCCCTAACTCAGGTAAGTATACTCCCTAACACAGGTAAGTATACCCCCTAACACAAGTAAGTATCTATACCCCCTAACACATGTAAGTATACCCCTAACACAGGTAACAATGTTGAGCGAGTATACAGATTATAGGTCACAAAAGTGTAAGTTTTCGACATAGAGCCATTAACATAAATTACTTACTTTGTCTTTTTTCATAGTAAGTCCGTCGGGTGGCAGACAAGTATACGGCCCGATTGATATGAAGCGGTTATCGTAGCCATATACGCTCGCAACATGAACTATTGCTCTAACGCCGCTACCCCCGCTGCCAACGCAGCAACTCCTTCCTTACTGACTCACTCACTCGCAGGAACACAACAACTCTCAAGGGAGTTGTTATTTGGCTGCGGTTTTCCTCAGTAGAACAGCCACTATGCCCTGTCTCTGTTTTCGCTAGAGCCTTTTTTGTCAGTCAGCAGGGCGCACCGCGTGCAGCTGAGGTTGGCTTTGGTTCAAAGATGATGATGAACTACTTATACCCCTGTCTGGCCACAGTCTTAGCATATGTTCGAGTACAATGACTAAATGTCATCGGATGATTTATAAAGATGTTATGATAAAAAAAATATTTCATTGTATAGCAAGAAATAAATTATTACCTTAAATAAAAGATCACATTTATTTTTAAATTCGTAAAATACGTGACCTAAGACATATAATATTTTCTATAAGTTATCATAATGTATTCTGTATCTTTATTATAAATGCGACAGCTTTTAAATAAATATTAATTTGTGGTAAACGAGATCTCCAGTGATAAGGTGTTTGTCCATCAAGTGAGAATTTTTTTTTGCTATTGAAGCAAGTAATCGGAATGGCTTCCGATGCTTCACGCACGAGTTTGTGACTTCTATGTACATATTACCTTTATGTCCTGACTTTTTTCTTGACTTCCTGACTTTTTACTTTCTTGAGGGGCAAACGAGCATGTGGGTCACGTGATGTAAGGGGCATTTCACGTGAAGCGGACAGGTAAAAAAAATTGATGTTTCCGATTTTAGTAATATTTGATTATGTTATACCTGTATATGTCCTCGACCCGGATACATAATATTTTTACAGTATAAAGTCTGGTTCATGAGTTAAAGGACTTTAAAGTTTTGACTAACCGGCAGGCATGCGCTACTTAGAAGCCCATTACCAAGTTGTAAAAAATTACAATAAAATAAATAAAGTAGTAGAATTTATTCTTCAATTAATAAGCTTTTCAATTGCATTTTTGAATATTAAAAAAAATATTTTTTTTTGGAAAAAAAATGGATTTTAATTTTTGAAACTTGAATTTCACAAAGTTTGACCATTTTTATTTTTTTTTATTTTTTTTTCTAAAAAATGCTAATAGTGTATAGATAATCCTTGCCAAGTTTCAGAATGGGCATGGAAGTCGTTTAGGAGCTAGACCGGTTAGAGTGCCGAAGCGCAGCGGCTGCTGCCGGGTAGCGCTTGCTGCCGTCTAGTGCGAGCTTACAGAAATTGATTAATCAAATTTTTTTTCATAATTTTATCATACTTTTATGTACCTAAAATTACAATAAGTCATTATGTTACTATAACTCATAGGTTTATTTACAAATTTTTACAATTTTATTACTGTTGCTCGTGCGTTTTACTATGATACCTTCAGCAGTCGGAATGGACGCATGGTTTTTTAAAACTTTAAAGTCCTTTAACTCATGAACCAGACTTTATACTGTAAAAATATTATGTATCCGGGTCGAGGACATATACAGGTATAACATAATCAAATATTACTAAAATCGGAAACATCAAATTTTTTTACCTGTCCGCTTCACGTGAAATGCCCCGTAATGCAATCACCACCGGCCATGGAGATCAGCAACGCCATGCAGTCACCGATCCGTTTCCAGTCTTTTAAGCGTAATGAAGACTCTATTCTTGAAGGCTCCCATGTCGTAATTGTTCGCAAATACCAGACGTGTCGATATATTGTTCTTCTTCTTCTTCCGTCCCCGAGTATCGTGTAAAACTGCGTTAGTTTGTTTCAAAGCTTTGAATCAACCTAACTAGTGTGCGAAAACCTTTACTAATTTAATCTCCTATGAGTTATGTTTTGCTCTATTACTTCGTTTGTTATTTCTATTTATTTAAAAGATTTTTTTTAATAAAAAATAGTACTAGTACTAAAAACATTGTTGTGTGTTCCACGGAATACAATACAATGTGTTCAGAGGAGTTGGTGGACATGATGTGCACAACTTTCTCCACGAATCGCAAAGCTTGCCAATCTCTTTTTGATTCTATGGAGGTTTGGTAGAATGTAACTTCCTGCCGAGATGCACTCAGGAGACAGTAGACCATAGAAATCTTTAAAAGGACTGGAAAAGTATTTATAAGCCCGGTGACAATGAAGGTTTAGACATTAATTTTAATGGAGAGAAAATTAGTGACGTTGAAACAACAAAGTTCTTAGGTGTTCACATAGATAGGTATCTTAACTGGAAAATTGAGTTGCAAACTATGGAAAAGGCGCTCTCATCAGCTTGTTACGCAATAAGAAGCTTGCGAGATGAAGTTGACATACAGCAACTAAAAACAGTTTACTTCTCCTTGGTGGAGTCTAAACTGAGGTACAGTATAATGCTATGGGGTCAGAGTTATCAATATAATATGCAAAGGGCATTTATATCTCAAAAAAGAGCTATAAGGGTCATGATGAGAATCTCCCAAACTGAATCCTGCAAGGAGCATTTTAGAAAGTTAAGAATATTAACTGCACCGAGTCTGTATATTTTGTTAATTTTAACACATTTTGTGAAACATTTACCAGAAATGGAGTCCTGCGAAGAAAGGGATAAAAGAAATGAAACAAGAAGAAAACACATAATTAGTAAAATCTGCCCCAAATTAAATATTGCCAAACATAGTATGCGTTTTCAGGCTGTGAAGTTGTATAATAAATTGCCAAACATCTATAAGGATATAACTAGTCATTTAGTTTTAAAATCAAAATTGCACAAATTATTAATTGACAAGGCATACTATTCTGTTGATGAATTTATGAAGGACGACTTATAATGACATTATATATAGAATTTCAGACATAAATAATTAGTAATCATAGTAATACTTTGAAATGACATAATATTTATAATGTAAATAATAATTGATAATGAATAATGACATGTTTGTATAATTGCGAAAAATGACATTGATTTGTTTTTTGATTGTTAAAGTTTGATAATACATAATGTAATTTAGTCTCAAAATATCGAGCACAATGTAACAACAATACGTGTTAACTACCTAGCTTTAAGATGATTTTCAAATACAATGTATATTGTTAATGAATAAAACTGGAACTGGAACTGGAACTGGACATACGCGTGATGACAATGGTATTACATGCGCCCATAAAGTTAACTGTATACTAATTTTCCACTTAGTAGTAACAAAATATAAATAGATACCTTTGAAGCTCAACCTCAACTTAAACATAAGCTGAGCTACTGTTTAATGCATTAACTATCTTCGTGACCGTGACGGACAGTCAGACTGTTCTTTCCATTTTGTGTATAAGTGTATGACATTTAGCCGAGTGTACATAAAGGCGCTGGCGGGTGGCATTCCGCCCAGTTTGTGGAGATGGCACGACTGGCGGCGATTGTGTTGGCCTTGAGCCTCTTAGTGGCCGTCCTAGCGACTGAACCAGGTAATATATACTTTTATTTTGTAACTTAAATACTAGAAATGGCCAGAAATAAATAATAGCTATAAGTGCTAAAATAAAAAAAAACTAAATTCGATATTTAAAATAGGAATAACTTTAGGGTTGCCATCCGTCCGGGTTTACCCTTTGTCCTGGGAGCGTCCGGGCGGAGTTTCATTTGTCCAGGGTTAAATTTTAAATCATTACCGCCCGCTCGATGTTGCGAATAACCGTCTTGTCACAGAATAAAAACTAGTACTAGTACTAAAAACATTCATGACATGTCCAGGTTTTAAAATTCAAAATCCGGAGTTCTCACGCAACTTGTCCTGGTTGCTACCGTTTAGAGATGGTAACCCTACATGACTTCATAGCAATATATGTTGTGTTTTTTTCTTCTGTAAATAATGTATAATGAGCGTAGCGTTCAGCTTTGGTTGAAAATGCCAAAAATCAATATATCGCTTGTTCTTCAAAGTTCTTCTTTTGAGGTTAAGGCTATCGTTAAGAGCGTTGTATTATAGTAAATTTTTGCAATAAAAGAGACATTTTGGAACTTAAACTATTTTTATTTCTGGTACATATAAGTATATTATTTCCCTATAAACAGTTTATTAGAAGGGGTTTAAAATAATAACATATACAAAAGAATCAATTATGTGTCTTATTTAATTTACGTTTTCGATTACCTGTTTCACATTTTTATCTTTTTCATTTGCACCGTTAAATTCTACTTTATCACTTTTACAAAGTTGTAGCCATTATCAGCCTGTTACATTAGTGTAACTATCGGTCATAAGTGTGCTCAGTGGTTACACCGGTGTAACAAATCAGTGTAACCATGGGTCGGAAGGGGTATTAACCCACTGTTGGATATAGACCTTTTCCTAATACTTTTCACCATATGAGATCCTCCGCTTTCCGCATCCAACCTCTACCAGCCACTTTTTTGAGGTCGTCGGTCCATCTAGAGAGGGGGCGCCCTACGCTTCGTCGCCCCATACGTGGCCTCCACTCTAGGACTTTCCTCCCCCATCTGCCATCACTGACTCGGCATTATGTGGCCAGTAGATGTAGACATTACACGATATGTTTTTTTTTCAGACAGTGAACGTTACGGTGATGGCAGCAGGGATGGTACCCATGGTGTGAATAGTAACAAGCAGAGCGGTGGACTCTACCAGAGTGGAGAAGGCAGTTACGGAGGCAATAGTAATCTCCCGCCTTTTATATCGTTTACAGAATGATAAACTGCCGAATCTCAGGTTGTCTCTGTAATAAGGCGGAATAAGTCAGCACTGTAAATGTTAGTGCAGTCATCTTATTTGTAATGTTAGTCATTAATGTTATAATTAAAATGATTAAGTATTTGTTTATGTGTTTAATTTTATCCAGTGCTTGTGAGCCTGGTGGTCGAGTTGTTAGTAATGGTGTTACTTTAATACCATTTTTAGGGTTTCGTACCCAAAGGGTAAAAAGGAACCCTATTACTAAGGCTCCGCTGTCCGTCCATCCTTCCGTCCGTCCGTCCGTCTGTCACCAGGCCGTATCTCATAAACGGTGATAGTTAGACAGTTGAAATTTTCACAGATGATGTATTTCTGTTGCCGCTATAACAACAAATACAAAAAAATAGAATAAATTACAAATTAAGGGGGCTCCCATACAACAAACGTGATTTTTTTGCTCGCAATTGCTAACGGCAATAGATAGACGCTTGAAATACTCACATAATATTTAGTTATACATTCACTTTAAAATGAAATAATTAAATCAAAATAAAACAAATATTTAAGGGGGGTTCCCATACAACAAACGTGATTTATTTGCTGTTTTTATAGATAATGGCACGGAACCCTTCGTGCGCGAGTCCGACTCGCACCTGGCCGGTTTTTATTTTTCATGTGTTCTGTCACGTATAAATTGAACATTGAATCGACGTGATTTTTACATGAAAATATTTTGAGGAGCGGAGAACGGTAAAATCCTATGACTATTTACAAAATTGTGTTTTGGGATTAAAGTAAACCAAACAATGAATAATTGGACCATGTCATGCAGAATAGATCCAACCGACATTTTGGCACTTTTATATAATAATAATAATAAATATTGTCAGACAAATTACACAGCGCCATCTAGCCCCAAAGTAAGCGAAGCTTGTGTTATGGGTACTAGACAACTGATAAACATACGTAAATACATTTTTTTTTTGTAAATACATACTTATGATACATAGAAAACACCCGGACCAAGACAAACAGACATGTTCATGCATACAAATGTTTGTCCTAAAATTAAAGCTATATAAAATTTATTATGTTTATAAAGTTTATTGGGAATAAAAATATCACGCAGTATAAGTTTTGGACGCATAGGTCATCAAACTGTTAGTATCTGTTGCGAATATTTAAAACTCAATTTGAAGTTTTTCGCTATGAATATCTCTCAAATTGACCTAATTTATCATATGCATAACAGGGTGCAATTAGCCAAATCCAACGCCATTGCTTCAACCAATTAGGAACTATACCCTCCAGGACATAAATAACACTCAAAGAGGTTCTACTCCGAAGAAGTCCACTTAGTTTTGTTACCTACATTAAACATATCAGGTAGTAACGTAACATGATATAACGATACTGCACGCAGTCTATTCTTTAATCGCATTCTCCGTCCACAGCTGGGTAATGGGTAGACTTGTGTAGTTCCTGAGTGAGTAGTTCAATTGTACTAGTTCACCATACAAGCCGGTTCTTGTCACTCACTCTTTCTTGTCCCATGTAGTTCACTGCGTCATTTAGTTCAATGAGTGACAAAGAGTAAAAAGAACGGAAATACATAAAGCGTACGAACTAGAATGAGAGAGATACGTTGTAATGCCAAAATTGCTGATAGAGAGCGAAAAGGACGGAAGATTCTGAAATTGTTCGTGATAAAACGAGACAGATAGTTTCGTGCGTGGTTGACTGACCGAATTAGAACTCTAAGGCTAAGGACATAAGAACCATAAGCTGTTAGCGAAAATATGCTATAGTATTAATACAAGGCTCAATTTTTATATTAATTATTATTTTAACCACTAAATAATTTCTTTTTACTCAAGCTTGACAGTCCTAAGCCTGTGAAAAGTTTGAAGGAAAATCAATATTTGGAAGGAAATTTATAAAATATTTAATTAGTTATACTTATTTAATACAAAAATACAATGTCATCAAAATGATGCAATAGAACATAGAAGAATGTAGAAGGAATCAGTCAACAGAACTACTGAGTCGATTGAATCAAAGATACATTGAACTAAACGAACTAAATGAGTCAAAAGAACTAAAGAAGCAATTGAACTAAATGAACTAAATGAACTAGATGAGTGATATAGTTCATTTGCGTCAAAAGAACTGCATCTTTCTTTTCAGTTCAGTGAACTGTTTTGCGCAAGTCTAGTAATGGGTATTTCAGCTGTCCATAAAGAGTTGTTAATAAAGTAACTTTTTAAATTTATTTTGATGGCTTGTGCGTAAAAGAGAGACATTAAAATTCTGTGTTTAGTTTTTTAATCTCGAAATTTCTGTATGAGAGTAGATAATAGTAGTTTATAAAACTGTTGCATAATAAGGGTTATTAAAATACGAGTGTGA
This sequence comes from Hypsopygia costalis, assembly GCA_937001555.2. NCBI lineage: Eukaryota > Metazoa > Arthropoda > Insecta > Lepidoptera > Pyralidae > Hypsopygia > Hypsopygia costalis. The sequence goes on from OW443325.2 coordinate 2,261,531, forward strand.
GTTTATAACATGAGCCGAAGGCGAATGTTATAATAGACCACACGAGTATTTTAATACCTAATTATGTGCAGTTTCATACACTACTTTGTCTAATCTCATGAAATATATGATAATAATATTTTAAATACAACCATGAAGTTAATTTAACAGCTTTATTTCTTACTTATAAATCCATTTGCAGATCGAGCATGCGTAGTGCGGATGCGCAACGCGCCGCGCGGCGCCGTGTTCACAGGTTATGTAGAAAAATTTTGCAAAGTTGCAATGTATTTGCATTGCAACCTGTTTAAAATACCTCTATCCAGGGCTGAAGCAGTATCGAAAAGAAAAAAAGTTATTTTTCGATACAGTTGTTTATGACAACTGTATCGAAAAGTAACTTTTTAAATTTATTTTGATAGCTTGTGCGTAAAGACTGTCATTAAGATACTGTGTTTAGTTTTTTAATGTGTAAATTTCAGTATGAGATTAGATAAAATACTTTTTCAACACACTTGCTCACAAAGTGGCTCTTATTTCACCGCAATTAGGCACATAATGACACCTATAATCAAACTGTGACTTTTTCATTACTATTATTGAGTTATAAAGTTTTTTTTTTGGTTGAGTTGCTTTGTTCTTAAAAAAGTTTCGATACAAAAGAGATCGCGTTCAATAGTATAAATAAATTAATGTACCAATTCCTTGCTCATTTCATGCAACTTCAGAAAAAATCAACTTGTACGTGTTTAATAAATAAAACTTTCACTCAAATAAGTATAACTTTTGTTTTCTCTGTAATAAATAAAACTTTAAATTCCCCATTTTGTATGTGGCTAAAACGCTATCCGCGAAAAGCCAAAAAAGAAATCTTATTCTTTTAGTCTCTGGCCGGTCGCCATGATAGATGCGCGCGCATAGGATAGGAAAACCTGATTATTTTTTCCCGCCATTAGGTACGAAAAAATTTGTCACAACTCGTTTTATAGTTTTTTTGTATTATTTTATTCGCAAGTGTGTTGAAAAACGTCGTATGATACATGTGTGTATTGATGATTACCATCCTCGGCTCTCTTAAGACCCTCGCCTAAAAGGCTCGGGTCTCAATAGCGCCTCAGCGGTAATCACCAAAAGTACACACTTGTACCATAAAGTACTATACATACCATTATATATAATGGTATGTATGTATATATAAAATGCATTCAATATGTAAATTTTCATGATAGACAGTCATGTTTACTTACTGCGAATGTATTATTCAGTAATAACTTGAACGAACTTAGTGCCAAGTTGCTGGCGGGCAACAGGTGCGCCGCGCGCCTCATCTAACTTTACACATTTTTAATATTTATAGTTTCATTTAGTTTCACAAATGCTCTACAGCAGTGTTTTTCAAAGTGTAGGTCGCGTCCTCATAGAGCAATGGTTCCCAACCTTTTTTGTTCGCGGATCACTACGAAGTTTTTTTTTATCTCGAGATTTGAGCATTTTGTATAATAGTGGTCAATCTCTTTCATTAGTTTCATCATGGAACACGGACCATAATTTACCTCTCAAGGCCACTGGTGGTCCGTGGACCATCGGTTGGGAACCGCTGTCATAGAGGGTCTCCTAGCCTAGGTATTAGTTTAGGTCACGTAAGGTAGCGAAGCTGTAAAAAGAGCATTCAAAAGATATTTTTATTAAGAAAATGTTCATTCCGGAATGTAATCGACGTCTGACTTAGATACTTCATTATTTATTATATTATCCGACATCATCTAACTATGAAAATAAAAATGTATATCTATGACATTTGTAATTTAATAAAATGCATATAGGTTAGGAGGGTAAAGGGTCACAAAAGATGTGCACATACTAAGGGGATCGCGTCATGAAAAAGTTTGAAAAACACTGTTCTACCTATGCGTTGCTTGCTGCCGCGAACTGCGTACCAGGGTCAAAAAGCACAAACCGCGTGTAAGGCCTTAAAAATAACTGCGTACCTAGTTGTACGGTACGCGATATGCTAAATAGGGGATTTTGGGGTGTAAGTGGTTCATCAACATCTTTGAACCAAAGCCAATCTCACCTGCACGTAGTGCACTGCTGACTGGCTAACGAGGCACTGGCGAAAATAAAGGAGGACATAGCGTATTTTTAAGCTGCTCGAAGAAAGTAAAGTACCTCTATCAGAAAGGAAAGTGCTGGAAGTACCTCCACCTCACAGAATACCGCAGCCAAATAACAATTCCTTTGCGGGATGTTGTGTTGATTGACGTGCCCTCCAAGGGGGACCCCGAGATAAATATACCCATCCATGAACAGGTTACAGTCGACGTTGCTTGACTTGCGTGATCGATTGTACTGCCACGCGGAACGACGCCATCGAGCTTTTCATCAGAGTACTTATTAGTTATAAATAATATTTATGATGTCGTATTATTACGTTATATCTTAAAGAAGTTGTATCCTATTTGTTTCGTGCGGCAATAATACTGAACTAAGATCATTATTGCAAAGTAATCAGACCAGGCACTGATACCGTTCAGGGAGTATGTTTGATATTTTATCTTCGCATTTTACCTAATTTGTTGTCCTGAGATAATAATTTGATCTACACTACTTTTTGTGCTTCCGCCGCCAGTTAGTTGATGCAAACTTCTACTGGCCGACACTCACCCACTACCGTTAGTAGTTGCATGCGACTGCCGTGGCTGCTTTGGTCGTCTCTGCTCCGACTGCTGCGGTTGTCTCAGCGACTGCAACATCTGAAACAAAAGAAACATGCGACTGCCGCCGCCCCGACTGCCGTGGTCGTCTCTGCGACACGTGTTTCGCCTCTACGCGAGACATCATTAGACGATTTGTAATAACGGTTGTGGGTGGTTGCTGGCCGGTATTAGTTTGCATGAACTAATTGGTGGCGGAAACAGCCAAAGTATTGTAGATCAAATTGCCTACAAGGTAAGTCCTTTAGGGACAAATGTGGTGACATGATTTAAACTTGCCTACGTCACCAGCTGTATTTCGTATGGAAAATTGCAGATTTTGGCAACCAAATTCGTGACGTAGCCTAGGCAATATACGGGAAGAACATACCTGATAATTTCTACCATGATTAAAAGAAGAAGCCGAGATGGCGCCGCCTGGTGGATTCTATTTCAACTATTCACCCTCGTCGCTGTGCAAGCATTATTTAATATTCCATGGCGTATTTTGTCCCCATAGTGTTAATACTATGCGTTGAGAGGGCCCAGTACTATAAGCCCATGATTTGTGGGTCGTTAGTGGCGCCCTCTCATTATTGCTGGTGCTTTTAGCCCTTCTTTATTATGTGTTCATTCTCCGTAATAGCACAGTATAAGTAATAGTACTACGTAGTAAAAGACAAAGTCAGACGGACGTATGACTTTGTATTAGGTCCCTAACGGTCTGCCCGCCTGATTTCTTCTATTATTTTCGCTTATATGGGGAAATGTATAATATGAATATCTCCATTCAGGAATACAATTTTCCTATGCAAATGTAAGCATAAAAAGCAATGCTTGCATTATCGGGCTGTGCTATTATTGTTAATATAGGACAGTATCTAATGTTTATACATGACAATGATTTTTTAGGCAATAAACAACGATTACAGCTCGTGATGCTCCCCTGAGCAACAACCTTTCGGATATATAATACGTTGTGTTTAGTCGCCGTACAGAACTTAAGACGTGTGATTGAATAGCGTTGTTCAATAAAACAGCTAGATGTTCAATTGAATGGCTATTTTAATCGGTTGGCTCCGGCATATAGGTACAAGCCTAAAATTTTATGGTAACAAAAACATGAGCGAATGATTCGTAGCCATCTTTTAGAGTATTCATACAAAAATGAGAATTCTTGTTTTTTTTGTAAGATCTTCATTTGTAAATAAATAAAAAGGAAATAAGGATTTTGATTTATAAAAAAAAACGAGTGTGCTGTAGACCAGTGTTTCGCAAACTTTCTGTGCCTAAGGTACATCTAGGAAAACGAAAATTTTTGGAGGTACACAATAAATGAAAAATCACTTTTTATTTGTGTTAGTATTTTTCTTCCGTCCGTCTATTTAGCTTTATGAGATAAGCTTATTTTATTTTCCGAGGCACACCAACTAATGACCACGGTACACCAGTGTGCCGCGGCACACACTTTGCGGAACGCTGCTGTAGACTACACGACTTCAGCTCTATTAACTTATATCTCCCTCTTCAACTTCCGTTTGCCGTTTCAAGTAACGCTCTCGTCACGCATTCACTAGCTTACTCCCAAATCAAGCGTGCGTGTAAGACGTGTCGTGTCGGACAAGACAGAACACTCCGTTTAAACCGTATTAAGATTCAACTTATAAATTGAGTTACTGTATAATATAAACGCAATAATAAAGCGAAGTACACCTGTTGGTGCAGGCGCACGGCCATAACTCCTGCACGGCGCGGCGGAGCCTTACTAATGCAGATTTATGGGAGGAGTAACTTGCTGCCAGGATACTATGGAACTAGATATGACGCGGTTATAAACTAAGTAAGTACAGGCTGCCTACTTTACAAACGTTTGCAATATAAAGTAAGCTCCTCATCCATCCACAACTCCTTCCTACCAAAGGCGGATCCACCGTAGTGGGCACAGTGGACATGCCCTATATACCTGTAACGTCACATTTTCACGGTATACTTAGATCGATAGGCTGATGACAATGAACGCTATGCCTTAATAAAATAAAATAAAAAAACACAATTTCGGATTTTCGCGTGGCTGTGACCATAACCTTTTTTGAGGGCTGCATCTGCGCCTGCTTCCTTCCAGGTAACCTTACTCACTCACAGGAACACAACAACCGTCTAGACCACTAGGAATCTTTATTTGCCTGGGGCCTTCTGTGAGGTGGAGTATCTTGAATAGTTTGAATTCTTGAGTTTATCATATATTTCCGGTAACAATATAGAAAAAAATATGAAAAAAACATTTTTAATTTAAACGGTTTTATTCAAAGTAATGTACTAAAAGCTAAAAAATAATTCGGTAGGTCCGAGGTTTCAGTCATCATACCCCTCTCCCTCATCAGTCTAAGGCATTGATCAGACAAAATAATAAAATCGTTGGGCGTAGCGTAAACTGAGTTGATTGGATAGAAACACGGGCCCAACGATTTTATTATTTTGTCTGATCAATGCCTTAGACTGATGTGGGAGAGGGGTATGATGACTGAAACCTCGGACCTACCGAATTATTTTTTAGCTTTTAGTACATTACTTTCAATAAAACCGTTTAAATTAAAAATGTTTTTTTCATAATTTTTATTTTCAAGTTTTTAGTTCATAATTCCATTACATAGTACTTCTCATTCAATTAAGATTAGATTTGACTTTTGTCATTTTTTTTTTACTTCTAAATTTGTCTTGTATTAATGTGATACCCATATTGAAAATTGATAAAATATGTAACCGCCAACGGGCCATTTTGTTGACGGCCATTTTGGATTTTATTATAATATTCATGAGAGCGACGAGCGACAAGCTCGTGTCAAGCAAGTGTTCTATTAGTCAAGCTCTTTCATTTGTTACCCATATAGTGGTAGTCGTGACAAAATGTGTAAACCACCATTTTGTAGCGGCGGCCATCTTGGATTTTCATTTTTTTTTCATGTGAACTGTGTTCTACTAGTCAAGCCCTTTCATTTGATACCCATATTGAGGTAGTCGTGACAAAATTTGTAAACCGCCATTTTATAGCGGCGGCCATCTTGGATTTTAATTTTTTTTTTGTGTGAACTGTGTTCTACTAGTTAAGCCCTTTCATTTGATACCCATATTGAGGTAGTCGTGACAAAATTTGTAAACCGCCATTTTGTAGTGGCGGCCATCTTGGATTTACAATGAAACAGAATTTATTTAATTGTATTGTCACCAGAACTAAAGGTGTGTACCAAATTTCAGATCAATCTGTCAACAGGAAGGGGGTCAAATTTCAATTACTAGATTTGACCCAAAAATATAAACAAATAAATAAATAAAGGTCAAGCTAAATAAAACCGTTTAAAAACATACAACCATACGTGAAATAAACAGATTTTTTTATAAATTTTATTATTATATCCTTGGATCATACTATATGGTTCAAGTCCGGTTATTTGATAGACATGCGCGGAGATATGGATCCAACGCGTAGAGGCCCCTTAGAGAAGTTTAATGTAAAGTACACCCGCCGTGACTCGCTCCAGGATATATCAATGGAACAATATACCCATGAGCAGGTCTCGGCAGGCATTGGAACTATTGCTAATGTGTGTTAGAAAATAAATGTGCTATGAGTATAACCTGGGTGGACTAAATACTGGGCTATTGCATAATACAGACGGACGCCTGCCATATATTATTATTATTTTTGTACTTAGGAATATTATTAAAAAAAAATGTAAATTCAAAATCGGTGGCTAATTTTGAATTTACACACAATGACAAGGCCAGTAGACAGACAGTTGTTTTTCTCGTTGGAAAACACGGCAAAGAGATACGTTTCAAACAAAAATATTTGTATAAGTACATACCATAATATGTCGAGTACATTGTACTTTTCCATAACAAGTCGAATAGGTTAAAAAATCTTTTCAGCTAAAAGTTCATAATTCAAAATCTTTCTCAAATAAATGATAATAACCACGGGAATTAACGCGATCATGCATGTAACCACGGCAGCTTGTAACCACGGCAGCTTGTAACCACGGCAGCTTGTAACCACGGCAGCTTGTAACCACGGCAGCTTGTAACCACGGCAGCTTGTAACCACGGCAGCTTGTAACCACGGCAGCTTGTAACCACGGCAGCTTGTAACCACGGCAGCTTGTAACCACGGCAGCTTGTAACCACGGCAGCTTGTAACCACGGCAGCTTGTAACCGCGGCAGCTTGTAACCACGGCAGCTTGTAACCACGGCAGCTTGTAACCACGGCAGCTTGTAACCGCGGCAGCTTGTAACCACGGCCGGTGCAACCTGGGGCCCTACCGCCGAAGCTCAAACCGATTACCATCGGAATTTTTGAATGCGAAAATGAAACTAATGCTTAGATTGTTGCTATAAATATATTCAACTCTGCTGGTAGAAACCCTAGAGCTCTACCAACGAAGCTGAAGATGTTTATCAATCATTACTCTTTTCTTCATGGTGGTCATTTGTGATAACCACCTATTTTTGACCGTGTCTTGACGATAACGATATCCGTTGAATATTGCATGTACTACGATAAAATGCGTGAATACGGAGGTGTTAAGTAAGCCCTTTACTGCTAGCGCCACGGTTTGATTGTGTACTAAAATTTATTTCCAAAATACTGGTTTTAGTCAGTTGGAAACCACCAAAAAAGACTCTGTGCGAACCGTGTGGAGCTGTAGAATATGTAAGGTTCCATTGTGTTACCGTGATGGAAAAACCCGTTTTAGTGATCACCATAAATATTGATTATGATAACTCATTTGTTTTCTTTTTTATGTAACATTCTCATTATAAGATCAAGAGAATTGTATGAGTAGGTTTACAGTGGTTACCAGAGATAACCACCTTGTATCTGGCCCCCAGGTAAATAAAAAGGAAAAAAAATTTTTGGGTCAGTTTTAGGCCCTAACTCATAATTTTATTCAAAAAAACTTTTATAGAACCGGTCCCTAAAATTTGTGTCGGCAAGAGTTAACCTAAGAGCAAAATTTGCAATAAAAAAATTGATGATTTTCAGCTTGAGCTTCGGCGGGCCCCTGGTCGAAAAGTCAGGCAATAATAAAGGTATGTAAAAATACCTTACATGCATGATCGCGTTAATTCCCATGGTTATTATAATTTTAATCATGCAACGGAAAAAAGTTACCTTTCTCCATAATCGTCGGCGTCGCTTCAGCTGGCATAGGGTATATATATACTACCTTCAATCGAATGGTATATAGAGGAGCTTACTCCAACATACTACTCAATTACTAACTGGCGGAGTTCTACAATAGGCTATTTGACTAACATTTTTTTCGTTTTGATATGTAGGGACGTCTCCATAATATAACCATAGGTGAAAGAATTACTTCGATAGCACAAAAATCTCCCGAGATATGGTAATTTGAAAATCACAATTTTTAGACTGCCGCAAAACGCTCCATACATAAGACTACCGAATTATGACGTCACAGGTTTGTATTTTGTACGCATCAAATCAGAAATTTGTAGGACAGCTATGTTAAATATTACGTTTATGTGATTAGTATCATAATAAAAGTTATAGCATTTTTTATTGATTCTCCAATGGAAATATTATTTTTTAATAATTTCATACTTTTAAAATGGACTTTCCCGCCAAACTTTGATCGACGCTAAAAAAAGTCTGACGGAAGATATTAGAATGAAAGTTTGCAGATCTTTATAGTTTTGTGTATTTTACGATATTGTTAAATAATTTATACAATTTTTAAACATTGGAAAATAGCCTATTGTATGTATGGTAAAATTAAATTAAGCCGGATTCTAGCCCACGAGGCGAGTAGATTCGCTGAGTGTATGATTCTAGCCCACGAGGCGAGTAGATTCGCTGAGTGTATGATTCTAGCCCACGAGGCGAGTAGATTCGCTGAGTGTATGATTCTAGCCCACGAGGCGAGTAGATTCGCTGAGTGTATGATTCTAGCCCACGAGGCGAGTAGATTCGCTGAGTGTATGATTTCCATTGATTTTAATGGAAAATGTATTCGATGATCAATTCTCAAGGACATGATCGATCTCAAGGTTTTTTCGACACAAACCTCATGCATGTTGGGGTCTTTAATTGTGACAAGTTTCATCAAAATCGGTTCAGTGGTTTTAAAGCCTATTCATTTCCGGGGCTGAAATCGGGGTTAGTGTAGCGAGTAGATTCGCTGAGTGTATGTTTTCGATTGATTTTATTGGAAATTGTAATTGATGATCATTCCTCAAGGACATGATCGATCTCAATATTTTTTCGATACAAACCTCAAGCATGTCGAGGTCTTTAATTGTGACAAGTTTCATCAAAATCGGTTCATGGCTTTGGAGCCTATTAATTTCCAAGACTGACTTTTGGGCATATATGTATATGCGTTTCGTTCGCTCGACTCTACAAGCAAAATTTATCGCGTTTTCTGTTCTTTGCTGTTACTTACTTTTTGGGGTGTAAGGGGTTCATCAACATCTTTGAACCAAAGCCAACTTCACCTGCACGCGGTGCACCCTGCAGACTGACAAACGAAGCTCTGGCGAAAAGAGAGGTAGGGAGCGTAACTGTAAGCTACCCGACTGGGGAAGGTATCTCCACCTCACAGAATACCGTAGCCAAATAACAATTCCCTTGAGGGTTGTTGTGTTCCTGCGAGTGAGTGAGGTCACCAGAAAGGAAGGATATGCTGCGTTGGCAGCGGGGGTAGCGGCGCGCGAGCGATATTTTATGTCGCGAGCGTTAATATGGTTACGGTAATCGCTTCACATCAGGCGGGCTGTAAGCTTGTCTGCCACCCGTCGTAGTATATAAAAAAAAAACTTACAGTATTTACATTGGGCAATAATATTCGGTATACAGGTAACACTTCTAGTGCTACATTTCAGCAATAGGTACCGTTATGAAACTCAGCGGGGATCACGTTACGTGTAATGGCTTCTGAACGTTGGGTGTAAGTAAGGGAACTTTGTTTATTAAAGAGCCGACTGCCTTTTTTTCAGGTTCCCTTTGTTCAACAACATCTGTTAACATACACATACTTATACTCCTATACAGTGTGTCCCGGGAGAAATGGTAAACCTTAAAATGGGTGAAAATAGAAAAAAATATCGATAAAAATATTTTCTTTTTTCATGAATTAAGATTTTTATTTTTAACTATAAACTCTATGTATATTGAAAAATTCAGTGAAAAAATAAACATTTTTATGTCAAAAAGCACAGTTTAGGTAATAACATTCACTTTTTAGGGTTCCGTAACTCAAAAGGAAAAACGGAACCCTTATAAGATCACTTTGTTGTCCGTCTGTCTGTTTGTCTGTCAAGACCCTCTAAGTCGAGAATGCGTGGAGGTATCAAGCTGAAATTTGAACTGTATACTCAGGTCTACGGTCCCATGAAGTTGTAAAAAAATCAAACTTCTCAATTTGCGTAAAAAAAAGTTACGGCTGTTTATTCAGCAGAAAACGCATATTTCGACATTCTCAAGGGAATCAAAACCTATAGGGTACTTCCCGTTGACCTAGAACTATGAAATTTGGCCAGTAACGTCGTTATAGACTACAAGTACAGGAATAAATCTCAGAACTATACATTTGTAATTCAATCTTAAAAAATAGAGGGTCTATGTTTTTTATAAGAGGTCGAAATTTCAAATTGAAGCTACTAGTTCAAATGGGATTTTATTTATTTTTTCCGACGCATTATTTCTTATTTATAATGAAAAATATCAAATTTATCATGATCCTACGTACGAAACCCTCGGTGGGCGAGTCCGACTCGCACTTGGCCGGTTTTTTTTTAATTCAACAAAATTTCACTCTCACTCTATGTGAAACTCTATGTGAAAAATAAAAAACATAAAAAAGAGAAAACATATAGGTATATATATTTTTTTTTGTCGATAACTTTTGATCTATTTTCATCCCTTTTCAGGATTAAACTTTATCCCGGGTCACACTGTATAGTCCTTGCTTCGCTAGCTGAAACACTGCTTCCTTTTGTTGAGCACACCGAGTTACTTCGAACAGAGGGACAGCCCCCTTACCACCATCTCTTATTCTTGTATGAATTGAATTCATTGCTTATTCATAGCAATGAATAAGCGACTCTATTTCAAATGGAATAGAGTCGCTTTACTAATAATTGAATATATTGCTTATTTATACCAATGAGGTATGAATCAAAGCAATGAGGTATGAAGCAATCTATTCAATTATTGAATCGCAATAAGAGATGGTGGTAAGGGGGCAGGCGTTCGCTGCCTGCTTTTATAGCTACTACGGATATCATGTCACAGAATAAATAATACATCCTGTATTGACATACCTACATCATGTATTGATGTTTTTTTCTGTGCATTCGATGACGTAGGCACAAGTTATCCTACAGACCTAAGATTTTTCGTTAAGTTATCATAATAACTTTTGATCTTTATATTGCAAGCTATCACGGTGCTGATCTCTCAAAGTGGTCCGCAATGGCCATACATAGGTGTTTATTTCGTTCACATCTGAGTTTTAAAATAAAGGTATAAAACTAAATTACCTAAAACTAAATAATACTAAAAGTTTACGTCACACATATATACTTTTAGTTTACTTTTATCCTAATAACTTATACGGGTTGCATATGGACTACTTACAAGTATTATTTTAATACTTATAAATAAGGTTATGTTCTTTATTGTCTCAATATATAACGCAGTAAGTAGATAATTATATTCCGATAACAATATGCAATAATAATACATTGTTTATGCAAAGTTGCGACGGGTAGTTCTTTATTAAAATTGCAGTTTTGCATGACTTAACTCATGGCAAACGAACCATGGTGTATAGTTTCTAGATTTCCGTAATAAACATGGGAGTTTTATAGTTTCGGTATACCAGTGCACTTGTCTATAATCATTATCATCATCATTATCACCCTGTATCTACCCATTGCTGGATATTACTTTCCATTAATTATTATAAATGCGGAACGAAGAATTTCGACGGAAAACCAAAGTTGTCGACATATCCTTCAGAGTTTGCGAGCTGAAATGGCAATGGGCCGGTCACATCTGCTGAGTAAGTGATGGCATATGGAGGAGATATTAGAGTAGAGGCCGCGCTTAGGACGACGAAGCGTTGGACGCACTCCTTCTAGATGGTCCGATGACCTTAAGAAAGCGGAGCATTGTAGGTATTTGGTGGAAAGCATTGGGGAAGGCTTATATACAGCAGTGGGTAGATACAGGCTGATGATGATGATTATGATTATAAATGCGAAAGTGTGTATTTCTGTCTGTCCTCTTCACCACAGTCTTCACTATTAAACCGTTGAATCGATTTAGACGAAATATAGTGACGGGCTATTACGGAACCCTAACACAATAGTCCGACACGCACTTGGCCGAGTTTATTTATCCTCCATTGACGTCATCTTCATTGTATTTAATTGTCTATTAAATTAAAATGTTCTCTTATTGTAGTTAACTCTAACAACTCACGACCACGGCGTTTAAGTTACATTAAAACGTTATTAGCAAAAAAAATACATGTGTTATTAGAGTAAAATTAGTGGATATATTCTGTGGTAAAATTGCCTATTGCATGGGCTTTTAGACATTTTTTTTCAATTTGCTATGTGAGCGTCAAAATATTAAAACTATAAGTAGGTGACAGAATTACTTTGATACCATAAAAACGAGATAATGATAACTTGAAAATCACAATTTTGGTCTTTTCCGAAAACGCTCCATACAAAAGGCTAGTTCTGATAAATATAAACTCAACATAAAAATAAAAACAATATACGTATGTGAATACAAAACTAAAACGTGTGACCTCATAACGTCACACGTTTTTATTTTATATGCACGTTTTTAATTTAATTTTGTAAATATTGCGTTTATGTAGCTAGTGCCGTAACAAAAGATATAGTAATTTGTACCGGGCGTGAACCCCAGAGTGATCGGCGTAAGCCCTGTTTCTATAGGTTCGTCGGATCTTCTGTCATCGTCTCAGTACGAGTTCGCAGGGAAATAATGCTTGTACGAGGTGAAGATAATTCGCGGAAGTGCTTCTATAAGAGGCTAAGCCGGTGGCCCTGTTTAGGTATCGTGCAGACAGGTTCTCACTGGGGTGCTCGTTCTGTACGTTAGTCTCGTCAAAGGCGAGCAACAAACAAAAAATATTTATTACTAAGAAACAAAATAAAATGATACCCATTAAGAAAAAAAAATAATATTAATCGAGCAGTGAGAGCTTTCCCTTCATGAGCACTTCGCTTTAAGTCGCTTAGTCTAGTCTTCTTCCTTTTCTTTCTTCTACAGAACCCTGGATTTTTTCTTCGATTTTACGGTCAGGTCATGCGCCCGGTATTCCGGGTGCGGGTAGGCCTCGAGCGGAAGCTCCTTGCACTAAACAGACGAACCATCTCAGGGTAATGTAGACCCGCTATTCGCGGGTGTGGGCAAGATAAGAGAATGATTTTTAAAGTGCCTGACTGGTTTTGGAGAATTTGACTCTAGTGAAATATAGAGTCGAGGCGTGATGGATGGATTAATGATGTATGTACGACGCAGAGATAATTCAACGAAGCTGGACTAATTCAACAACGCATTCATAATAGATGTTGATAGTATAAGGTTTAAATTTAGATCTAATCCTAAGACATATTATGCTAGTAGGAATTAATATAAATGAGAGGTTTAGTTATGGCAATATTTGCCATGTATGTTGTTATCCACCCGATCGAATAATTTTCGCATTGACATAACATAACTATGAAGTCGTCGAGTGACACGTAGCCCGCTACTAATGACCTCATTGGTTACGTATCGGCCAGCTCCCGTTAACCCTCGTAGCGTTTGTTCTGCTGCACCTCGAGTTTCTTCTTCTGCGATGTAGAGGAAAACGCACCACGCGGGGACGCTAAATCAACCTGCTGTGAATGTACGTTTTGTAAATTCCTACTTTTGTTCGCAGCGGCAGACGGGACTGACGGACCGGTGGCAATGCTCCCCGGGCCTTCTTCGACTGTGTTATTGCATGGTTAATTTGTGATTGTGAGCGATCGGTCGAGTTGGACCCCGGGGTAGCGCACTTTGCTCTTCCATTTGATTTTCTGACCTCGCAGGGTTAGGTTTCGTTCTGGATAAATGCGACTGCGACCAACCTGGAGAACGATGGTCTTACCCACGTTGATCATCATGCGCCACAGGTCAAACCATTCCGGAAGGAGGTCCAGCAACTTCTATTATATCTACCGGGGATATTCTCATGTTTGCTCTACGCCAAATCGGCGTCAATAAAACGTATTTTATTATATTACTACAGACATCGTCCTGTCTTCTTGACAATGAATATTGAATTGGAGTCGCGCTATCTGTCAAATGACTGACGGTTCTGTCAAACGACATAAAGTTGCATTATAAAACTTAATATCGTCATTCAGTTTTCTTAAATTTTCTATTTCCGCGCAACTTTCTATTTTTTTTCCTTATAAGCACCTTCTCCTGCCAATAACAAACACAACATAAAAAGAAATAGCAAAATCTGTCCAGTCGTTCACGCATGATGCTGTGACCAGGGGAAATAGGGATTGTTTGTTAAATACTATTACTTATGCTGGCCGTGTGGTTTCCGGCAGATGGCCGTGTGGTTTCCGGCAGACTAGAATAGAATCACTCTCATCCCGTGGATGTCGTACAAAGCGACTAAGGGAAATACATGAGCAAACATCGATCAGGCCTCCCCAACCCGTCTAGCCAGCGTGGGGAGTGTAGGCCAAATCCTCCTTCCGTCTGGGACGGACGAGAGAGGGTCGTGCTCCTGTAGTGGAGACTAAAATGACCTGATGATGATGATGACTTATACTGTGGTTAAATATATATATAGATTAGTCTACGGTTGATCTGCTGAGCTTTTTTTTTTATACTATGTCGGCTGGCAGACAAGCATACGGCCCGCCTGATGTGAAGCGGTTAGCGTATCGCACGCGCGCCGCCACCCCCGCTGCCAATGCAGCATCTCCTTCCTTTCTGGTTTCCAGTATTGGGTTCCAGTATAGTTAATAATACATATTATATTCTTTATTGCACATAAATTAGTATAACATAGTTAACACATAAGTGTACAAAGGTGAGCTTATCTCTACAAGAGATCTCATCATCACATACATAAGTTAACAATACGTGAATGTTTAATCTGTGACAATTTCAAAAAACCAATAGAACTTAAATCGCAGCAAAGCCAATTTCATTGAAAATCGTACTACATGAAATACCGTTATCCCGGGCCGTTGGGGAGCCGGGCCGGGAACTAGAGATAGCTATCCGGTCCGGATGAGTTCCCGTGTTATCGCGATCTGCGATCCCGGCCCATCCCGGCGCGGGCTGCTCCCCCGGGAAATTAGTCTAAACACTCTATTAACAGCCGTTATAAACTCGTGCTTCTAGAATTTAGGATTGCACGTAATGCAATTATTTCATACTGACTTCTGTTCACAGCTCAGTGGGAGCTTTTAAGAAGAAATAAAATATTATGTATTGTAAATATAGTTTAAGGAGAGACTTTGCCTCCCTTTGTGTATTCAATGGTGACTGTACAATGGGTAATTTTTTTTTATACCACGTTGGGTGGCAGACAAGCATACGGCCGGCCTGACAATTTTCGTCAGTTTAAACCTTATCAGAAGATCAAATAAATAAACCAAAGGGTGCAAATAATCTAAGGCCAGTTGATATAAACAACACAAACAAACCTGCACGAGTGAAGGGTCTGCTAACCTAATTAATGTACCCACGTGTATTATTCCGTACTAATATATTTCACAACTAGCCCGACCGACGTGTCTTCTTAACTACGAATATTGAATTCGAATTGTTTTCACGGAATCTCTCAAATGACTGACAGCTCTTTCAAACGACATAAAGTTACATTAGAAAAGTTAATATGGTCGTTCAGTTTTCTTAATTTTTCTGTGCAACTTTCTTATTTTTTTCTTTTATAAGAAACTTCTCCTGACAATAACAAATACAACATAAAAATAAATAACGAAATCGGCCCAGCCACGTGATCACCTTTTCTAATCTCTTACATAAAAATCTAAAAACCGTAAATTTGTAGTTATTTCACAAAAAAAAAATTGGTGAATATAGGTACACATTTTACAGAACCCTCGTTGCGCGAGTCCGACTCGCACTTGACCGGTTTTTTCTTTTTATAATGGTAATCATGTTAAATAGATAATTGTTAATAAAAATATTTTTCATTTAAACTTTCAAAAGCTACACTTTAGATTTATTCAAAAGGTACACTTTAGATTTAATTACTAGTAATTGTCAAATTATGCATAAATAAGCTTTGTCGGCGAATCCTTCTTTGGTAAAAGATTCTGTCATTGTTTCAGTCATGAATGAATCGTTCTGTCGGTCAAAAGTGCGTAGTGGAAAGGTTCTGTCGACGATTCGCCCATGAATGAATAGTTCTGTCGGCGAATCGTTCGTAGTTAAAAGGTTATGTCGTTGAACTACTCATAAACGAAACATTCTGTCATTATAACAATAATTGAATTATGAGACAAATCTTGCAATTTACGCAGGCGATTGCTCTATAGATACAAAATTGTGTTGTCATCTTGGGGGCATGGGGGGGGGGGGGGGCATACTGAGTGTAGGTAAATGTAAAATTCCCACCACTGTGTCTTCTGATGTTGAGTGTAGGTAATTAAAAATAATACATAATTGTGTAAGCGATATAGGAGTTGCAACTCATAATGATAGACGTAGATAGCCGGAAAAGGCGTGCGATGTGTGCACCGTCAACGGAAGTCACATTGCATAAGACTATAGAAAAGAAAACTATGTATGTAATTACTTTGATAACGAGCTTAGTGGTCGAATAGCCACTTTGAGTCCCATATTGCGGATTCGATCCACGCAAAAGACAAAAATTTAATTTTGTGTTCAGCAACATGTGTATTTTTCTTGGCCTGGGTGTTTTCTATAATAAATAAATAAATATTCCTGGACAATTACACACTGCCATCTAGTTCCAAACTAAGCAACTAATACTATGGGCACTAAGTAACTGAAATAATACATAAATAATTTTTTTTTGTTAAATACATAGGAAACACCCAGGCCAAGACTAACAGACATGTTCATGCAAACAAAGATTTGTCTTGTGCGGGGATCGAACCCGTGACCTCGGAGTCAAAGTAGCCAGCCTAGCTAGCCATTCGACCACCGGGCTCGTCAAATTCTATGTATGGAGTATGGATGAGCTGGAGATAAAAAGACCCATCCATGGACAGTCTACGGTCTACGTTGCTTAACTTGCGTGAACGATGAGACTGACACGCGCAACACCGCCATCGAGCTCCTCACAACGGTAATAACATACCTTGTGTCTACCTACCATGCTCGTGCCATTAATAGTTGCGTGAATTAAATTTGCATATTCGCATTATCGCACTTGCGCTGGCGTGCCAATAACGTGAAATTTTCATCAAGGTGAAACGCAACTGGAGTAACAGGTATCCGTGATTATCGGAACGTTTATTAAATATCACTGTTACTTTTCACAGTGATCTTCACTCATTAACGCTGCATGCGTGTATTATGTTCTTAATAAAAACCGACCAAGTGCGAGTTGTACTTAGAGATGCGCAAAATCCCAGGCATTTACGATAAATGCCCAATAAGTACATACTCGTAAATGGGACGAACGTCTTAGCTTCCATGGATTCACCGTGCGGGTGCCGGGTCCATCGTGTAGCAGAGAGAGAAACCCCAAGCAGATCCCGAGACTTGTGACACGGGTGTAGGTTTAAGGGGCCCCTTTCCGACGTACATCAACACTCACCTTCACTACTTGTGTTTCTCTCCCTGCCCAGCCAAATCTGGTATGAACCTGCTAATGCAGCTTTAGATACTCGTTCTAGTATAGAACTTACTGCACTTCTGGACAAGCCAAGGTCTTTCAGCAGGTTATAGAGAGATTTTGCTGGTATACCTCTCGCTCCTACTTTTACAGCGTATAGATTAACTACATAGCCGCTTTTTGTTAATTCGTTTAGGAGGTCATAATATTTGTTTTGTTTTATCGCGTGGTCTTTGGGTATGTTAGTTTCTCACGGTACGGTAAGCTCTACGAGTACTATGCGTTTTGTAGCTCTGGAAAAAAGAAAAATGTCCGGTCTGGATGTCGAAACACCCACATCCTCTGGGATTTTATAGTGCTTTTCATACGTGCCCATTAAAATAGTCCAGTCAGGTGCTGCACTCAGGATCGAGTAAGGCTTACATAAATGCCTAGTTTTTGGGTATAAATAGGGAATTTATATGTATTTATCGGGAATTTATCGCAAATGCCCGGCATTTTGCCCATTTCTAGTTGTACTCGAATATTATATGGTTGTGTACCACCGCGCATAGTTTTTGCCGTGAAACCTCTTTAAAATTTACTACAGGGAGGCAATTAAAAAAAACTAATGATAAGAAAATCGGGGGATACAGTTTGGTGTTGCAGCTATATATCTATAATCTCCATCCAAAATTCAATCACACCACTGGATAGATGAAGGAAGAATTTATTACGCTAAATAAGGACTGTGGAACATCGCGTGTGGCGGAAGGGGAAGCGCTGTCATTTCGAAATAATTTTAGTGCATATAACGTATTCACGTAAAACACACGGTTGTGTACATGACACAGCCATACCCCATTTTTTTATGCTACATTGGGTGGCTGACAAGCATACGGCCCGCCTGATCTCAATTGTCAATTTGTAGCCTGTCCATGGATGAGTTCATTTACACGAGCTCCTACGTGCTTCGGACGGCACGTTAAGCCGTCGGTCTCGGCTGTAGTCATTAGTCGTTAAGTCAAGTTAGTGTCCTTTAGACGGCTAGAAAACATTGACCTCCGCAGATCTGCAGTAGAGCAGCGTGGTGGAGTACGCTCTAAACCTCTTCGAATGAAGAGACACCCATATCCAAACAGTACTATGAATAAGGGTTGACGACTGGAAGAGATCTTTAATACAGATAAGGCCGCCGTTGTGCAGCATCCTTTCATTTTTTGGAATACAATAAGTAATAACATATTTTTCTCAACCATTCCACTTATATCTTTATTCCATTGTAAAAAAAATACGTACGTACGAGAAAACGTTACAAAATAATATATATTTCTTCGGTGGTGACATCTAAATATATAAAAGGAGAAACTGACTGACTGACATATCAACACACAGCCTAAACGGCTAAACGTAGGCACTTGAAATTTGGAAGGGACGTAGCTTAGGTACCGTAGAGGTGCACTAAGAAAGGAATTCCCGAAATTCCCACGGGAACGGGAATTAGCGGGAAAATTCTTTTGTATGAAAAATCTAAACCGCTTAAGTTAAACGCTTGAAATTTGGCATGCAGGTACCTTAGTAAACTTAAAGCTTAGTTGCAACAGGATATTGCAAAATTCCCACGGGAACGGGAGTTAGCGGGAAAAAACTTTTGTATGTAAAAATCTAAATCACGTAAGATAGATGTTTTCAATCTAGCAAGCATGCATACCATAGTAAATATAAATTTTAGTTATGGCTGTATTTTGAAAAATTCCCATGGGAACGACAGTTAGCGGGAAAAAAATGTTGTATGAAAAAATCTAAACTGCATAATTGTATATATAGTACAATTAAAGGTGCTACATCAAGGTGGTTGCGCTGCGTGTTACACTTGGCTTGAATAATAAAATGATCGAATTTCACGCGAGCGAAGCCGCGGGCGAAAGCTAGTATTCTTATATTTAGTTATGTAAGCTAGCTTACCTTGAAGTGCTCCAGCCCAGCAGAGCCAGAAGAGCGCCCATTTTGGTGTACGAAATTTTTGAAGACAGTTGGGGCGGAAGAAGCCCCACCCGCAGCTCAGGGCCCGGTCCTCGCCCGGGGCTGCATCTCCGTCCGGAGCAGCCTCCAGTTGCCCCTCGGACTGTAAAGAAATTGACCACAAACATTTTAAAGGAGTACACCTACCGGAAAAAATAACGCACTGCGTTAAAAGGATAAAATTAAGTCTCAATTTATACCGCCGTTGAATGGAATGAAAGCGACTTTTTGTAACGAAATGGTATATAGCATAATGAACAATAGATCAATTATCTATACTAATATTATAAAACTGAAGAATTTGTTTCTTTGTTTGTTTGAACGCGCTAATCTCAGGAACTACTGGTTCGAATAGAAAAAATATTTTAGTATTAGATAGCCTATATTTCAAGGAAGGCTATATAACATCACGCTACCACCAATAGGAGGATATAAATATTCCTTTTGACGGCTTACGTTGCGTGCGCTGCGTAAACGATTGAAGTTACGCAAAAATCATGTATGATGGAATTTTGTTCCTCTTTAAAACTTTTAAAAGTTCAAAAAAAAAGTCCGCGACAGCATAAGTCTATCTTTTAAGATTGACTCACTATAACCTTTTTTCTATGGTAATCAAATTTGTTTGAAATTAATGCATTATTTGCAAACAAATTTGAAAGCACTTCCTGGATTGCACTGGCTCGTCTGGCTCGGGTCGCCATATCGTATTGTAGTCTCGGGGAGTGATTAATACGACTGAATTCTTCCAGTGTTCGTTTATTACTGTTTAATTATGTTTAATATTCACTGATACAATACAGTCATGTTATACATTTGTCCACCACAGCAGGTATAAAATTAGTACAGATAGAAATTATTCACTATAATCTTCCAGCTAATTCGCGCGCCTTCTCGCGTTATGAAGCGAAATTGACGCTTCCATTCCGTGGTGGTATAAATTGAGCCTTAGTATCTGAAAGACAAAGCCAGTCACATCTGTACCTGATGTGTACCATCCTGAGCTTATAATAAAATATTTCTTACATAATTATATACAACATAATATTAGGCTGTCGGACTAGAGAAGTACCTACGCCCACCTCACAGAACACCTTGGCCAAATAATAAATTCCAAGTGGCCTAGAGGATTGATGTATTATGTCATTATTAATGTTGTCAATATATGAAAGAAAAAAATAAGAAAATTACGCGGAAAATTAGAAAATTTAAGAGAGCTGAACGACCATATTAACTTTTCTAATGTAACCTAATGTCGTTTAAAAGAACTGTCAGTCATTTTACAGATTGCGCGAAACCAATCCGAAGAAGACAGGATAACGTCTGTCGGGTCAGCTGGTTAATACATATATAAAATTAAATATACGCGATTGATGACATGTAATAATTTAGCTTGCTGACTCAGTAATAAATAATACTATTCACGAACGCCTCGAATAGATAATTTATAGCATTATATACTACTTAATCATCTTTTTACCACGTTTGTGAATGTACTAAATGTTTTAGATGATAATGTGAATAATTATTAGATTATGAATTATGTATTCTTGCGTGTGAGTGCGGTTACAAGAAAGGAGGGAATCACTACTATGGCAG
This sequence comes from Hypsopygia costalis, assembly GCA_937001555.2. Lineage (NCBI taxonomy): Eukaryota > Metazoa > Arthropoda > Insecta > Lepidoptera > Pyralidae > Hypsopygia > Hypsopygia costalis. The sequence continues at coordinate 2,282,689 of OW443325.2, forward strand.
CGGCGGCGACACTGTATTTGCAATCCACTACACGCTACGTCCCTGCTACACATCAAGAGGGCTGTTTTGGCTGCCACCCCACGTAATTAAATCCCATTTAATGTTCTAACCATCAACATCTACAGATAGCCTATGGGTGCCTCGCGTAGAGGTGTGAACACGAAACACGTGTCGCGGAGACGAACACGGCAGTCGAGGCGGCGGCAGTCGCATGTTTCTTCTGTTTCAGATGTTGGAGATTCGCCGAGACGACCGCATCAGCTGGAGCAGAGACGACCAAAGCAGCCATGGCAGTCGCATGCATCTACTAACGGCAGTGGGTGGGTGCCGGCCGGCACTAATTGGTGGCGGAAGCACGCAAAGTACTGCAGATCAAATTGCCTATAAATCCCATTCCAGCTTGATATATTCTAATGCAACCTTCACAGTCTTCACTATTGAGTCATATTCTTAAATCCAGACAATGATTCAAAGTCACATTTCTTAATTCCCGCAATCGGAAACGCCCACAGCGTCCGTTTGCTGCCCGACAGCCGAAGTCCATCGCCGTTCCGCACTAAATCTTGATTTGAAGCCCGACTGTCAAATAGCAATGGACATAATTGTTATTGTTCCCGCGCTTGGTTTTACTTAATCGGTTGTACTGTGGCAGTTGCGTGGTCAATATTACGATATTACAAAGTATTGTATAGAACCACAGTATAAGTAATAGTACTATAGAACTAAGCGTAGTAGAGAAGCTCGATGACGTCGTTGCGCGTGGTAGTCTAATTGATCACGCAAGTCAAGCAACGTCGACCGTAGCAACGTGTCCATGGATGGGTCTATTTATCTCGAGCTCCTCTGTGCTTCGGAGGGCACGTTAAGCCGTAGGTCCCGGCTGCTGTCGTTAGATGACAGTCGTTAAGCCAAATCATTGGCCTTTAGGCGGCTTGAAAACATTGACCTCCGCCAACCCGCTATTGAGCAGAGTACTTAATGCTCTAAATCCCTTCGATGGAGGTGAGGTCCATATCCCAGCAGTGGAATGAATAAGGGTGGACAAAAAGAAGAAGAGAAGAAGAAAATCTTAGATCTGTGTCTAGAACAGAGATGACGCCAAATTAGTCTGGGTACGCCGATAATAATACATAATTGACAAATCTGTGTCATTATCATCATCATCATCGGAGGGCATCATTTATGCCAAAGCATCAAGTTCAAAAATCAAATTTTATGGCAATCATCTACTGCTGAATGATCTGTTTTATGAAGTTTGCATTCATTGCCTTCCTGCGATCTTTATCAGCCCCCTTACCACCATCTCTTATTGCGATACAATAACTGAATGGAATGCTTATTCATACCAATGAATAAGCCACTTTATTTCAAATGGAATAGTGTGGCTTATTCATTGGTATGAATAAGCAATCTATTCAATTATTGAATCCCATTATGAGATGGTGGTAAGGGGGCTGATCGTCGGTCCATCTACGCTGCGTTGTCCGGTTCACGGTCGCTATTCCACAAACCATCACGTGGTAAGGGGCCTGCTCACTACTACATGATCCTGCTGGTCTTTAGGGCTATGTTGGTAACTCTAGTTCTACTACGAATATACTATATTGTTGATAATAATTACAATCTACAGACCCCGGAGTCCGTACCTTCTGTTAACCTGAGCTGTTAACAATCTTCTATTCTTATATCACAATTTTGTAACAGTTGATTAATTGTACGTCCCTATTATGCTAGTAAATATACTATTTTTTTTATAATTTTTTTATTTGGAAAACATTACAGTGTAAATAACATGGTTATAAAAACTATATAAATAACAAATAACACAAGTAATGTTTTCGCATACAAGTAGCTATATATGCTTGTTTGTTTGAACTACATAATACATAAATTAAACTATAAAATAAATAAATATTGTCAGACCAATTATATGAGCCGGATATATCTCTACAAACAAATTGATTCTCAGTTTCTTATCTAAATTGAATGTTTTTTTTTTAATGAAGTGAAGGTTGCCTGACGTCGAATAGAAGTTAAAAGTGTCAAACAAAACAACATTTGTTATAATTTCTGTAGGTATTGTGTAAATACATACTTATGATAGGTACATAGAAAACACCCAGACCAAGACAAACAGAGATGTTCATGCACACAAAAGTTTGTCCTGAATGGGAATCGAACCCACGAGCGTAGATGTCGAAGCCGTCATTGACCGCTACGCCACCGAGCTTGTCGGAAACTATTGTCTAATACTGCTAATATTTTTTCATCTAAACCGTCCTATTGTTTACCTTGCAATTGGGTTGTTTCCAATGTTTAAAAATTGTACAAATAAATTAACAATATCGTAAAACACACAAAACTATAAAGATCTGCAAACTTTCATTCTAATATCTTCAGTCAGACTTTTTTTTAGCGTCGATCAAAGTTTGGCGGGAAAGTCCATTTTAAAAGTATGAAATTATTAAAAAATTATATTTCCATTGGAGAAGCAATAAAAAATGCTATAACTTTTATTATGATACTAATCACATAAACGTAATATTTAACATAGCTGTCGTACAAATTTCTGATTTGATGCATACAAAATACAGATCTGTGACGTCATAATTCAGTAGTCTTTTGTATGGAGCGTTTTGGGGCAGTCTAAAAATTGTGATTTTCAAATTACCATATCTCGAGAGATTTTTGTGCTATCGAAGTAATTCTTTCACCTATGGTTATATTATGGAGACGTCCCTACATATCAAACAGAAAAAAATGTTAGTCAAATACCCAATTATGACAGCCATGGCAGACCAGTCCCCTCTGGCAGCACCCATTCACGACGATTTGACGAGCTCGGTGGTCGAATGGTTAGCAATGGCCACTTTGACTCCGAGGTCGTGGGTTCGATTCCCGCACAAGACAAATATTTGTGTGCATGAACATGTATGTTTGTCTTGGTCTGGGTGTTTTCTATGCCTAAATAATTACATTATCTTAGCATCTTATTTACCCAGCAGTAGTAATAGACACAACGCCTCTCGAGTCTAGGAAATTAGATAGTTTAATTGATTCAGGTTGTTATTTTGCGGAAGTCAAATTTACAGGTAATTTGATTCATTCCAGGAAATTATTATATGGCTGCGTTTTTCTGTGAGGTGGAGGAACTTACGGGATACGTCGACAGGTAATTAATTCCACAGCTTGGTGGTGCATGGGAAAAAACCGCGAGAAAAACCAAAATGGAAAAAACATTTTAAAATTTTTAAGATGTTATAATCTTTACTAATGTTTATAAAATCATATAGATTTTATAAACATTAGTAAAGAATTTTAATTCAAATCATTACTTTAATACGAAAATCTTATTGTGCTTCATCGTCAAAAGCAGATTGAAGGCGAACGATGCTCTGTTGAACTGTCAAATTACACTTAAAATCGTAGAAAATCAAACTATGAAAATTTTCCCGAGTTAAATCCAGTATAATGTAGACACGCAATTTTTAAAATGGTGCCACAATGTAAAAACAATAGGCTATTTGACTAACATTTTTTTCGGTTTGATATGTAGGGACGTCTCCATAATATAACAATAGGTGAAAGAATTACTTCGATAGCACAAAAATCTCTCGAGATATGTTAATTTGAAAATCACAATTTTTAAACTGCCCCAAAACGCTCCATACAAAAGACTACCGAGTTATGACGTCACAGGTTTGTATTTCGTATGCATCAAATCAGAAATTTGTACGATAGCTATGTTAAATATTACGTTTATGTAATTAGTATCATAATAAAAGTGATAGCATTTTTTATTGCTTCTCCAATGGAAATATTATTTTTTAATAAATTCATACTTTTAAAATGGACTTTCCCGCCAAACTTTGATCGACGCTAAAAAAAGTCTGACTGAAGATATTAGAATGAAAGTTTGCAGATCTTTATAGTTTTGTGTATTTTACGATATTGTTAAATAATTTATACAATTTTTAAACATTGGAAAATAGCCTATTGACAGTCAGATGAAACAATCTGCATTCTACAGCCAAAGAGTTCCATTTTCAAATGTTGTAATTACTTTTTAAATATTGTTTATGTAAGTGGCCAGTTCCGGAAACTTTTAGTGTGACCTATGTATGATTCCAAGCGATGAATACATCCCCATTACATCAATAAATCTGTACATATTTAATTCATAAATCTGGCGTCCTATTAAAGGGGCACGTATCGCAGTCAATGGCTGACGTCACCAATCTGTCCCATACAGGCCGCACAATGGTGCCATTCAGCAAACAATATACTACGACCAACGATATCCTGCGTTTTGTGAGCCCATGAGGACCGGCCACTTGAATACTCGTATGTACCTATATACGCCTCAACTTCCAACTATACAACTACCTACTTATATCGAGCTATAGGCAACGAAGTTACATCTTAGCGGTAAAGAAAAGGAAACGAAACATGGTTGGATTAGTGTGGCAAATATAAAGAGAAAAGAAAAGAAAAATTCCCTTGAGAGCTGTTGTGTTCCTGCGAGTGAGTGAGGTAACCAGACAGAAAGAAAGGAAGGAGTATAGGCTGGCAATGGATCGGCGACCCTTTGGTGTTGCTGATCTCCATGGGCGGTGGTGATTGCTTTCCATCAGGTGACCCATATGTTCGTTTGCCCTCCTCTCATATAAAAAAAAGTGGACCTCGATCAAAAGCTCCAAGTTGCGCAGTTATGATTAGTTTGTGTTTATGATAGACTTAAGAATGAGTGCATATACTCGTATTCATAGTAGAACTAGAGTTACTGACATAGCTCTGAAAATAAACAAAAATAAACAAGTGGGCAGGCACGCAGAATCGGCGGCAGTAAATTATTCTAGAACGGCAATTTTATCTACACTATCTTACGTGCTTCTGCCACCAATTAGTTCATACAAACTACCGTTAGTAGATGCTTGAGACTGTCGTGGCTGCTTTGGTTGTCTCTGCTCCAGCTGCTGCGGTCGTCTCGGCGAGTCTCCGACATTTGAAACAGAAGAAATGTGCGATTGCTGCCGCCCCGTTTGCCATGGTCGTCTCTGCGACACGTGTTTCGCCTCTACGCGGGGCATCATCAGTAGATGTTGATGATTAGAACAACAGCCTACAAAAAAAGTTTTTCTTCTGTTTCAGATGTTGGAGATTTGCCGAGACATCCGCAGCAGCTGGAGGAGAGACTACCAAAGCAGCCACGGGAGTCGCATGCATCTACTAATGGTAGTGGGTGGGATATAGGCCTTCTCCAATGCTTTTCAAGATATGAAATCCTTCGCTTTCCGCACCCAACCGCTAACAGCTACTTTTTGTCGGTCCATCTAGAGAGGGGCGCCCTACGCTTCGTCACTCCATACGTGGCCTCCACTCTAAGACTTTCTTTCCCCATCAGCCATCGCTGACTCAGGCAGACGTGGCCAGCCCACTGCCATTTCAGCTTGCTGATTCTATGACGACCACTTTGGTTTTCCGTCGAATTTCTTCATTCTGGATTCGATCCCTCAGAGAAACCCCAAGCATTGCTCTCTCCATTGCTCGCTGTGCGCTTTTTAGTCTGTGAACCAGCCCAACGGTCAGCGTCCAAGTCTCTGCATCGTAGGTCATAGCGGGGAGGACGCACTGATTGAACACTTTGGTTTTGGTGAAGATGTGCTAAAGCTTTTCAAAAGCTGCCCAGGCCACTTGAATGCCTATCGATCTCTTTGTTGAAATATTTAGAGTATCTACCAAATTTTGTCGAAAACAGGGTAAAATACATTAACACACATATCTTCTATATATGTAAATAGAAATGTAATGAATGTTGCTAAGCGCAAAACTCGAGAACGGCTCGACATATTCGGTTATTTTTTTTTTCGTATTTTCCTTAAGGCACTCGGAAACTTTTAATGAAGTGACAATATAAAATTCCATGTACTACAGTAAAAAAAAACTTAACTTTTGACGGAACGAAATCTGTCATGGCAGCTAGTAAAAAAATATTTTGTCATCCCAAGTAGATTTGAAGAACTCGCTCGGCGAATTAGTCACAACATTTAGGTGTATGGTTAAATTACCTAGAACACCTTTACCAACAGATCAAGTTACGGAGTTAAGTTCAGAGGTGTTTGACCCGCGAGGCGGCTCCTGTGGAGCCTCGGCACGCGGCTCTACGTCCAGTGATTGATCGACAGCAATAATTTAACCTGGTTATAGAGCTCTCTCGTAATACATATAAAAGCAGTATATTTTTTCCAATGTAAACAAAATTATATTTTGGTATGTGACGTGGGAAGTTGGATCAGAGTGCTTAGAGCGAGTTTTTTGTTCGCATTCGATCATATCGATCAAATAGAGAAGAACTCTCATGTTGTGAATTTATAAGACGCGTGTTACATATCAAAATTATGTGGCTTACTTACTCACATTTTGAAGTAAGCAACCCGGTTAATTTGGATATGTATTTTCACCCACTTCTTGTCACTCGCATTTACATAAGTAAATTAAGACATTTTACGTATATAAAAATTGTATAATAGATGATAAAATATTATTCCCTAATCGTATGTTTGACAATTGTAATATTAAAGTGGGTTCATTCATACAATATTCAAAATAGCTTTACGATTAAGGTCGATGGACTGGACATTTTGTACAAGTACAAGCTTTGGAGCGTGGTGTGATTATAGTAACATTACTGGACTTCTGATTGACTGCGGTAAGTTTATTAGGGCGGTTTTTATTGTGACTTGTAAAGGACAATGCCCTGAAACTAGCCTAAACGCTACCAACCGACACTACAATATAAAAAAATAGCTGATCAATTATAATATTTTAACTAGTTTTCCATTGTGGCTTCGTTCGTTTGCATTTTGTACAAATTTTATGGCTTTTTTTTCTTTTTCTATTATCCATGTGTTTTATTACAACCTATAAACTTCTCTGTCCTCTCCATTCCATCTCCTGTGTAGCCAGGACTAACAGCGACGACCAACAAAAAAGGCAATGAACAATGAAGTCCATTGCAGTCCCGAGGGTTACTAAGGCTGCCTTGGAACTCACAAAGAATTTAATCAGAAGAAATTAGTAGGAGTAAGAAGAAGCTTTTGGAATTTGACTTCCCCTCTTAGCAATGTGAGAGACAGCAATATGGCAAATAAAAGCCTAGGGAGATGGCTCGACAAATGAACCTCAACTGCCGTGCATCACGGATTTTTTATCTTCTATCCTAAGTCAAAATTTATAAAATTTGCAACTTCAATATTGTTGGTTATAAATTAGTAACAGTTTAAGCTAATCTACCATTTTCCTCAGATATCCTCCCGATAAAAATTATGTATGAATTTCGTAATTTTCGCTTATCCTTTTCTGTTCTTTCTGCTTCTGCCTAGGTAACAATAGTTTTTGTGGTAAACGCTGAAATATTTATCAGTAATCATCATCATCAGGTCATTTTAGTCTCTACTACAGGAGCACAACTCTCTCTCGTCCGTCCCAGACGGAAGGAGGATTTGGCCTACACTCCCCACGCTGGCCAGACGGGTTGGGGAGGCCAGTAATAATAGTAGTAAATACAATGTCGTCGTGCTTACGTTTCTTATCACACACTAAAACAATTATCACATATTATATTGCGGTCGTAAACGTCTGTGTGTCTACGCTGATTTTATGATTTTACAACTTTGTGCTTATTTCAGATAAAATGATAAATTTCATGATCTTCCATTCATTTCAGATGCTATGTTATTTAGGATAAAACAATCCTTATGATTAACCCTTTCGAAGGTTATAATAAAATACATGTGGTTATTTTTTTTCACATTTCACGAGTTCGATTCCCGGTTGAGGCAGGCGATTTTCAAAAAATCTGTGAATGCAGTTCTACTTATTATTAAAAATAAAATGATGTCTTCTTGCAGTAAAATATTCTATCTTCAATATTTAATATACTTTTCCTCCACGTGGCATGGCCGTGGGACGCCTTGTATTTTATAATACAGTGAAACTTGGTTAAGTGGAACCTGGATAAGTGAGAAACCTCCATAACTGGAACTCATGCTGAGGTCCCAACACTTTGGCACTGAATTACCTCTGTTAGTGGGACGAAGCAAACCTCTATATCTGGGATTCGTTCTTTCGGTTTTATAGTGATAGTTACCTCTATAACTGAACAGCGATTGAATTTTATATGCATAAACCTCTGTAACTGAGACAACATCAATTTATCACCTCTCTAATTTGGGCTATTTAAATTTGTTATTTATTTGAAATGATCAATTGGTGACCAACGCATACTTGATAAAATTTATAACATCGAAAAATATTGAAGTTGGTAAAATTTGCACTCCATGTGGACTCCTTAGTTACTAGAATCTATAGAAGATATTATTTACGTTAGTTGCTAAGCAACGTTTCTTATTGTTACTGCGCTATGGTTATTCGTGAAGTTTAGTTTGCTTTTCAGTAAAATAAATATTTCTAAGAAAATCTCGGCTATTATATTCCATCACTTCATAACTCTAACAGGTTATGGGCCGCATGCTCATATGTTCACATGTATAGCTGAAGATCAGTAAAGTAAAAGGAAATAGATTCATCGAATTATTTGTCGATCCGAGAATAATGGATGCCCGGTCGATGAGTGTTGAAAAATTTGAAGGCAACAATTTTCGGCAGTGGAAGTTCCAAATAAAATGTGCTCTAAAGGCGAAAGGTATTAATTATTCTGAACCAAGACCTACTACTGAAGACAAAGAATGGCTCAAAAATGATGGTCTAGCAATGTTCATTATCACTTCATCAATGGACCTCAAGCAAATAACGCTAATAGAAAATTGCGAAACCGCTTTAGAAGTCATGACAAAGTTAGAGTCTATATACGAACAGAAAAGTGAATTGAATAAAATGTTAGTACATGAGAGATTCTATCAGTACAAAATGTCGCCAAATGATAGTGTCGCGCAGCACATATCAAAAGTAGAAAATTTAGCTAAGCAGCTTAAAGAAAGCGGTGAAATGATTAGTGACATGGCAATTATTACTAAAATTTTGGGGACACTACCTCCTAAGTTTAGATCCCTTAGGCAAGCTTGGATGTCATTGGATTCTAAACAGCAAACTGTAATTAACTTGACTGCTAGATTATTAGACGAAGAAGCTAGTCTTAATAATGAAGAAGACCAAGAAAATGCTTTAGTAGTGGCCAATACTAAGTCAAAGAAAAAAGAAGTGAATGATTGTGAAGTAGGCGAAACTTCACATAGAAACATAAAACACCGTTTTGAATGCTATAACTGTGGAAAGCGTGGGCATTTCTCTAGAGAATGTCGTGTTCCAAGGAGATTTAGGAAATCTAATTCCGAAAGTACAATGATAGCATTCAATGTAGAGGACAGTAATCCAAACGATGCACAAGAGAATACTTGGATTTTAGATAGTGGTGCATCGGCACACATGACGTTTAGAAGAGATTTCTTCGAAGAACTACGAGACTGTAATCAGAAGTCGTTGAGCCTTGGAAACAATCAATCCATAGAAATTTGTGGAATTGGAAAAATATTTATAAAAAGATTTGCAGAAGGGCGCTGGGAGACGAGTATTATAGACGAGGTATTATATGTCCCAAGCTTGCGACGGAATTTATTTTCAGAAGGTATGATAATGCGCAAAGGTTTTACTATTGTCAAGAAACACACAATTGCTTTGATATATAAAGAAAATGACGTAGTAATGAGCGCTAAAATGAAAATGAACAATTTATATGAATTGAATATTAAAACTGTAATTCCAAGCACTTGTAATTTAGTACAGAATAGCGAGACCAATTTGAAAAGATGGCATGAAAGATTAGGTCATTTGAACTTGGAACAAGTTAAAAATATGAATGAAAATGGCATAGTTGAAGGTTTGAAAATCAATAAGGATGAGTCTGATTTCACTTGTGAAGCTTGTGCTTATGGTAAGCAATGTCGTTTTCCATTTTACAAATCTGTACGCGGAGAAATACAGCCAGGTGACTTAGTATACAGCGATGTGTGTGGACCAATGAGCCACACCTCAGTTCAGGGTATGAGATATTTTCTGTTATTTAAAGATGCCGCAACAAGTTATCGACATGTATATTTTATGAGAAACAAGAGCGATACATTCGATTATTTTCGTAAATACAATGCTATAGTGTGTAATAAATATATGCATAATGTAAGAATTTTACACACTGATAATGGAACAGAATATGTAAACAAGTACTTCAAAAATTTTTTAGATACTAATGGAATTACTCATGAATGTACAGCACCGTATACACCTGAGCAGAATGGTCGCGCTGAGAGGGAGATTAGAACAATTGTTGAAAGTGCTCGCTCAATGTTGTATGCTCGAGACATTCCTTTAAACTTGTGGGCTGAAGCTATAAACTGTGCTGTATATTTACTGAATAGAACTTCTTCAAGTCAAACTCCTAATAAAACTCCATTCGAGTTGTGGACAGGTGTTAAACCTGATTTGGGCCATGTGAAGGTCTTTGGTAGTGAAGGATATGTTCATATTCCTGACCAGTTAAGAACAAAACTGGACAAAAATGTGATAAAATGGTATTAATAGGATATGACAATAATAATTATAAAATGTATAATCTAGAAACTAAACAAGTTAAAATATCCAGAAATGTGGTGTTTAATGAAGAGAAAATTCCAGAAGTGAGAAAAAATATAGTAGAGATATACGTAGACGTAGAAAAGAAACAAGAAGCAAATATGGAAAATGCATCTCAGAATAAGACTTCGTTAGAAAATATGAAAGATGCATGTCAGAATGAGATCATATGTTCAGAAAATTCTTCAGCAGCACATAACAGCAAAGCTTGTAATAATGATGATTCTTTTTGTGAACTAGCTCCAGAAGTGCAGACAGTAGATCGTTATAACTTAAGACCTCGTAAAAAGAAAATAATTGAAGCGAATACTGTTGAGTTGACAATACCTACGACATATGAAGAGGCGATGAAATGTTCTCAAAAATCTGAATGGTCTCAAGCAATAAGTGAAGAACTTAGTGCATTGGATGAAAATGATACTTGGACTGTAGTTAAGAGGTCTGGTCAGAGAACACTTACTGCAAAATGGGTGTTTACTATTAAGAAAGACTTAGATGGTAAGATTGTTAGATTTAAAGCTCGACTTGTTGCACGTGGTTTTCGTCAGATACAAGGTATTGACTATGAAGAGGTATTTTCTCCGACTATTAGATATGATTCAATAAGGGTAGTTTTGAGTATTGCAGCGAAATATAAATTTCAAATTCAACAATTTGATGTTAAAACTGCCTTTTTGAATGGTGATCTGGTTGAGGAAATTTATATTGAAATCCCAGATGGTGTTCCAATTAGTAAAGATAATGTTTTAAAATTGAATAAGTCATTGTATGGTTTAAAACAGGCACCTAGATGCTGGAACAAAAAGTTCACAGATTTTTTAAAGAAATATGGTTTTGTTCAATGTCAGGCAGACAATTGTGTTTTCATAGCAAATTTTAATGAAGTGAAAGTATTATTGATTATATATGTAGACGATGCACTTGTTTTGTCTTTAAGTAAGGACCTGGTCAAACAAGTAATTGACTATTTAAAGCAGGTTTTTAAAATTAAAGAACTGGACTTGTCTTATTTTGTTGGAATTGAGCTTGTTAAAACAGATGACTGTATTTGTTTACATCAGAAAGGGTATATTGAACAAATTCTTGCCAAGTTTAATATGTGTGATGCTAATCCAACTAGTACTCCCGCTGATGTTAATGTTGTTTTAAAAAAAATAGATAATGATGATGTATGTGATATAAGCTTTCCATATCGAGAAGCTGTAGGTTCGTTGTTATTTTTATGTTCTGTTTCCAGACCTGATATTTCATTTATAGTAAATGTGCTTAGTAGATACATTAATAACCCTGGTCAAGTTCATGTGACCGCTATAAAACGTGTATTCAGATATTTAAGTGGTACTAAAGATGTTTGTATTAAGTATGGAGAAAGCAATGATCTTATTGGTTATTCAGATTCAGATTACGCGGGGGACTTAGATACTCGAAAATCTACTTCTGGTTATGTGTTTTTAATGAATGGAGGACCGATTACTTGGTCTAGTAAAAAGCAACAAACTATTGCTCTCTCTACTTGCGAAGCAGAATTTGTTGCTGCTTGTGAATCTATTAAGGAAGTGCTATGGCTCCAACAGTTGTTGACAGAATTGGGTGAATTTTATGAACCGTTAACCTTACGTATTGACAACCAAAGTGCCATTAAGTTGATAAATAATCCTGTATGTCATAAAAGAACAAAACACATTGATGTGAAATTTAATTTTATTAGAGAAAAGGTAGAATTGGGGTTGATAAAAGTTATTTATGTTCAAAGTAAGGATCAGCTAGCAGATATTCTAACAAAATCTCTGCCTTCTCAAGCTTTTACGTTTATCAGAAACCAGATTTTGGATAAAGTTTAATGCTTTTGTTTATTAAATATATTTTTAATTTGCTAAAGAATGTGTTTAAAAAAATGATTGTTAGACGGTAAAATTTTAGAGGGAGTATTGAAGTTGGTAAAATTTGCACTCCATGTGGACTCCTTAGTTACTAGAATCTATAGAAGATATTATTTACGTTAGTTGCTAAGCAACGTTTCTTATTGTTACTGCGCTATGGTTATTCGTGAAGTTTAGTTTGCTTTTCAGTAAAATAAATATTTCTAAGAAAATCTCGGCTATTATATTCCATCACTTCATAACTCTAACAAAAAACATCTGATGGCTGATACTTCCAAAATATAAACTAAAATGATCAATTTTTATAATTGATACATTTTGTTTACATTTTTGTACCTACTATGTTGCAATGATCGAAGACTATTTGTAAAAAAACGTAGTTTAATATTTTTGTTTATTACATTTATTACCTTTAAAATTGTTTTTTTGATTTCCAATAAAGATTAAAACTAACGTATAGTGATTAAATAATACGTTACTTTATATAATAATCGCACCTCTATAACTGAAATAACCTGTATTCTGACCTCTATTAATGGAACCCTCTGTAAATGAGACAGATATTTATTTGTACCTGGATATCTGAGACACTGGGTAAGTGGAATACCTCTATAAGTGAAACAAATTTATAGGTCCCTTAAAGTCTTACTTAACCAGGTTTCACTGTACTAACATCCCAGGGAAGAATAAACCTGTTAACAAATTTTATTATAGATAAAACTAAAAACCAAGATAAATAAACTAGATAAGGACGTTTTAAACATTTTTAAGCAAGCAGCGGGCATCCGAAATAAAAATCTGAAGTTTCAGCCGAAAATTCGAAATTATTCAGATCTGAATTTCATCCGATGGGTTTATTTTATGCGAAATTTTTATTTCGCACGTGCATAAATAAAAATGACATTTGTTCGAGTACTTACTAGAAAAATTCCGAACTTTCGGCAGAAACTTCAGATTTTCCTCAGTTCCAAGTAATTACAACACAGTTCCATTAATGTAACTATATGGATAGATTTATTCCACATAGTTATGACATCAAGAGAAAAAAACAGGCGATGAGCGAATCGGTAACACTTAATCTACAATAATCTTTGACGATGTAATTAGTTGGAGAAAAAAGTTTATAATTCGTATATAATTAGTTACATCAACAATAGATTTCTGAATAAGGTAACTACATAGAATAAATTTGTTCATCTAGTTACATTAATGGAAATACAATGTAACTACTCGGAACGGAGACAGATTATTTTTTCTTATTTTGGAGCCGACCTCTTGCACCTAAGTTACTTTCGAAGTCACATAAAATTCGACAAAATACTATTTAAAGAACTCATTCATACCATTTTTTGTTAAATGCTGCGCCAAATGTGATTAGTATCAATTTTATAATAATGGAAGATGTTCAATAGAACAATATCGCGCTCGTCAAAAGTTTCGACAAGTTGCCTGCACTGGCGGCCAGTTTAGGCGGGCGGGACGACCCCACGCGGGACTCTGACTGAGGGTTCCGTGTCGCCGACACTGTATATAAACAACGGGGAACATAGGAAACGCTGAGATATCAGATAATTTAACAAATATCGAAAAGTTTCATACTCATTTTAGTCAAGTGTAGAACTTAAAATCTTAGGAAATGCCACTGTTGCGAGGTCTGCGTTAATTGTAAAAAAAAAATGTAACAAATATTAATATTTTTTACTGCAATTAAAAAAATTATTAATATTTGTTACATTGGGACAGAAAAAGACCTGTCGGGCGACCAGAAATGCGATGGAAGGACGACATCGTGAAGTTGGTGGGCACGAACTGGATAAATGTGGCCCAAAATAGATCAGAGTGGAGAAGACTGAAGGAGGCCTATACCAACACGGTAGAAGAAAGGCTTAGATGAATGAATGATGAACTGCAATTAAAAATAAACCTCTATTAAATATTAAACTAAACTAAAATTAATCAGCAACATCCGATGTTAAGATATTCTAATTTAAAACAAAAAAAAATGATAAGCTGTACATCATCATGGGTTTGCCTTTTTCCCATTATTTGGGTTCGGTTCAAGTAAAAAGCTTTTAATTACTGTATCTATTGGTGCGCAATGATAACAACTTTTTTTTTATATTACCTCAGCATAATGGCTCCATATCGCCTGATGGTAAGCAAAAATAGGAGCCTAGGTTACAGCGGCAACTGATGAAAGACTAGACAACAGTCTTCTATCAGTTGACACTGCCATGTTGGCTCGCGAGGTGCTTTTTCACGCTTCGTTTGAAGGATTCCATGTTGTAGGAATGAGGAAACATCTGTGCCGGCCAGGCGTTCCACTTTTTAATGGTGCGACAGAGATAGAAGTTGCCGAATTTTTTAGTATGCGAAGAGATGTTCTCAACAGTGAAATAATGACATCGTAACCTTGCACGTTCCTGTGACGGAAGGGATTAGATGGGATAAGGGAAAACAGTTCTTAAGAGCACTCTCCATGGTAGAGGCGATCCTATGATGAAAATTATGTACAGAAAGCTGACATTTTCCGTTAAGACTGGATCATTTTCTGACAAGGATATTTTTGAGGTGTAAATGGTTCATGGTCGTCTATAGAACCAAAAATAACATGCACATGATGCATCCTACCGACTAGTAAACGAGGTTCTGGGCAAATGTAAAGAGAGGCAGGGCTACAGGGTACAGCAGAGGAAGCACATTCACCTCACAGAAGACTTCAGCTAAATAATCCTTGAGCATTATTGTGCGCCAGCGATTGGGTGAGGTACTAGACGTGAGGAGATATACTGCGGAGTCTAGCAGAGGGGATACATGCATAAGCTTTAACTGGAGGAGCTCGATGGCCTCGTCGCGCGTGTCTGTCTAATCGAACACGCAAGTTAAGCAACGTCCATGTATGGGTTTATTTATCTCGAGTTCCTCCGTGCTTCGGAGGGCACGTTAAGCTGTCGGTCCCGGCTGTTGTCATTAGATGATAGCCGTTAAGCCAAGTCAGTGCCTTTAGGCTTAAAAACACTGACCTCCACCAACCCGCAGTTGAGCAGCGTGGTGGAGTATGCTCTAAACCACTTCGATTGAGGGGAGACCCGAATCCCAGCAGTGGAATGAATAAGGGTTGTCGACTAAGATTTAACTCCCAATATTGTAAGCGCCATAAATTTGCCGTTTTGTTAGTTTTATGTGCAAATAAATGTCTTTTTTTTTCTTCATTACATCAGAAAGGCTATAATATTATGTTGTTTGTCACCCGACGCGACGTGGCATAACAAATACTCTCATTTTCATCAGTATTCTATGGCACGGGGTGGCCAGTGCGCACGTGCGGGGACTTGACGTGACTCCAATTTGAATTTGAACAAATTAAATTCGCGCCATATTTATGGCTTTTAGGGGAAATCGAGAGTGGCCCAAAGGCTCCTTTCAAGTCGCCGGAAGCTGCGTTCGAAAAAATGAATTTCCTCGATATTGGTTCCTATAATATTCTTATTCAGTTGCCGAGGAATATTTTAAGGAACATTTTTACAGGTGTTAGATTTAACAATAATTTCGTTATCAGATCTTTATTGCTACCTATTAAATAAGGCAACACAAAATAGAATTATGAAATATTTTTTCGAGTATGTAGATTTATTCCGCGAAAACTCTCGATTTTTATGAAATTTGTTGTGTGTAGGTGTGAAACATATATGTTTGTTCTCTTACTTGTAATCATAAATTAATTTAGATTTTTACAGATCACTCCATTGTTGTACGTTCGTTAACATTTATTTCAGGCAAATCTGTAATATGTATTTGTTGTTTTCTGTCAATAAAATTGGTTGTTTGTTTGTAATTCCCCTGTATTACGATCAATAAGATACAGTAACTGTTTTCCATTAGGCGGGTTGTATGCTTGTTTTCTTTTATGTTTGTTATATCTTAATAGTATATAAAAACCCTTAATAGTATAAAAATATAAACACAATTAGAGATATAGAGTCCAATGTTACCATCTAAATACCTTGATAATGCAGTAAAAGCGAAACCGGTCAGTAAAAATAAATTTAATTAAGTGGGAAAAGCCAACCCGCAGTTGAGCAGCTATCACGGGGAATATCTTGACTTTTCTTTAATGGTACCAGAGATACAAAGTTGTGTCACTTGTATTATCAATGGTACTAGTCAATGGTACTACTGATCCGGAGGGGCGTGGTGGAGTATGCTGTCAACCCCTGACTGAGGCGAGACCCGTATCCCAATAGATGGCTTGATGACGAAGTGCAAAGATTAGAAGTGATTTTCTTACACCAAAATGTCCAATATTACAACGGTCAGTCCTATAAAATGACAGTCAAACCGACTCCAAACATTACTCTACATTTATGTATGTAGATACAGGCTGATGATGATGATGATGAAAAAAATATGGGACCAATCTGGAAGTATACTCTTTCAAATAAAACAAGTTTTTTTCAAATCGGTTCATAAATCACGGAGTAATTAAGTAACAAACATAAAAAACTGAAAAACAGGGCTGAGATCACTCTGTGATCTCAGCAATGACCTGAGGGTGGGCCAAAGTTTCAACATCACACTTTCTATTATATGTAATGTTGTATTTGTGTTTATTTGTACTCTGTTATGTATATATTGAAATAAAAATATTTCTATTTCTATTTTCTATTTCAAAAAAAATACAGCCGAATTGAGTACCTCCTCCTTTTTTTGAATCGGTTAAAAATAACATAATCGGAAATATCGGCCTGATTGTCGTTCGTAGTCGTATGTACCTACAGAGTAGGACTTTGAAGGAAGCACTTAATCAAAGAATATTGATATATTTTAGTGCTCCCGATTCTAGTATTCGGTCGAGGTGCCCCGATTGTTGTTTTGAGAAAGTGTTTATATTGGACATTTGACGAGCTCGGTGGCGTAGCGGTCAATGACGCTGCTTCGACTCCAACGCTCGTGGGTTCGATTCCCACACAGGACAAACATTTGTGTGCATGAACATGTCTGTTTGTCTTGGTCTGGGTGTTTCCTATGTATCATAAGTATGTATTTACAAAAAAAAAAATGTATTTACGTATATTTATCAGTTGTCTAGTACCCATAACACAAGCTTCGCTTACTTTGGGGCTAGGTGGCGCTGTGTAATTTGTCTGACAATATTTATGTATTTATGCTTCATCTTGTTCTTCGTCAACTTTTATTCATCCCACTGCTGGGATACGGGTCTCCCCTCAATCAAAGAGGTTTAGTGTCTTCAAACCGCCTAAAGGCTACTGACGTGGGTTAACAATTGACATCTAACGACTATAGTCGAGAGCGACGGTTTAACGTGCCCTCCAAAGCACGTAGGAGCTCGAGATAAATAAACCCATCCATAGACAGACTACGGCTGATGTTGCTTAACTTGTGTTTTCGATTAGACAACCGCAACAACGCCATTGATCTTCTCGCATTTCAATATTGCGCTCTATGTTTTAGTTTCACCAAAGTAATTATATGCGGACGATCTACGTACTCTAGTTTTGCTGAGAAAATAATCAGACATAAAAAAAAGTGGCAGTGGTGGTACACAAGCATACGGCCTGCCTGATGTGAAGCGATTACCGTAGCCATATTAACGATCGCAACAGAAAATATTGCTCGCGCGCCGCATCCCCCGCTGCCATCGCAGCATCTCCTTCCCTGGTGACTTCACTCACTCGCAGGAACATAACAACCCTCAATGGAATTGTTATTTGGCTGCGGTGTTCTGTGAGGTGGAGGTACATACTCCAGTCGGGCAGCTTACAATTTACGCTGCCTACCTGTCTTTTCGCCAGAGCTTCGTTTGTCAGTCAAGCGTGAAAATAAAAACGCGCTAAAAAATTTGGTGCGATTGTAACATAACTTTATCTAGCAAAAATTAAGTAAATAAATAAATATTGTCAGACAAATTACACAGCACCATCTAGCCCCAAAGTAAGCGAAGCTTGTGTTATGGGTACTAGTTATTTCTCTAGTCCCTGGTACTAGAGAACTGATAAACATACGTAAATACATTTTTTTTTTAAATACTTACTTATGATACCGAGAAAACACCCAGACCAAGACAAACAGACATGTTCATGCACACAAATGTTTGTCCTGTGTGGGAAACGAACCCACGAGCGTTGGTGTCGAAGCCGCGTCATTGACCGCTACGCCACCGAGCTCGTCAAATTTAAATCAGACCACTTCGTAATGAATATAAAAACAAATCCATTGCTATCAGTGCACTACTAGAGTTGGGAGCTTTCAGAGTTCTGAAAGCTCCCAACACGCACACAATAACAAGCACATCTATCCGAGCCGGACGCGCCGGACGAACCGAACGAAATGAATTTTAGAATTCTTTATACATATATGTTATGGTCAATATAATAAATTGGTCATTATTGATAATGCCCGGGCAATTTAATAAATCATTAATAATTAAGCTTACTTGGCATCGCATCATTCATCATCTAGGTAGATAGATCGCGGAGCTCTTATTTCCGATGACAGGACACAAGATCAATCAAAAGAAATCATAACTTAACCAAAAAAACAACTCAAATCTAACCAAAACATTGACCCAAGTATCGGTCAATATGAATAATGACCAATTTATTACATTGACCATAACTTATATATGAAATCTTATGACACCTCGCAAACCTATCCGAGTCATCATGTAAAAAATGTGTTCAGCCCCCTTACCACCAACTCTTATTGCGATTCAATAACTGAATAGAATGCTTATTCATACCACTGAATAAGCGACTCTATTCAATTTGCAATAGAGTAGCTTATTCATTGGTATAAAAAAACATTCCATTCAGTTATTGAATCGCAATAAGAGATCTATTCAATTTGAAATAGAGTCGCTTATTCATTGGTATAAATAAGCATTCTATTCAATTATTGAATCGCAATAAGAGTTGGTAGTAAGGGGGCTGTTGCCGCTTATTGCTTGACAGCGTCAGCGTAGTTCAGGTTCCTAAATTGGACAGTGTGGAGTTGCTTGATCGAATTTCATAGATATAGTGTGCCAATACTACTATAGATACAACGTACACGTTCATTCACTCTGAAAAAATTACACTCCTTTTTTAGATCGTAGAGTTAAAAGAATAAGTGACCTTTACCTGTCTTTTACTGTTCCTTCGGTCCTGGTCCCGGCGAGTAGGCCGCAGGTCGATGGTCTGGAAACCATCCTCGGGCCCCTCGAACGCATTGTTCACACACCCGGCCGACACTTCAGTCATTGTTACATCCTGAAACAGTAAGGCAAAATATTAAGGGAACGAATTTCTTGTTTACCAGTATAAGTTTTGAACCCAAAAACATTTTACCCATATAATGATAGAGTTCACAAAAAAATCGTTCATGTTCCAAAAGACTAATATATAACAGTAAATAAATAATAAATAAATATTTACAATTTACACATCGCCCTCTGGTCCCAAATTAAGCGCAAAGCTTGTGTTATCGGTACTAGACAACTGATAAATGTACTTAAATATTTATTTTTTTGTAAATACATACCGTAAGGTCGGGGTACTTTAACCCTAGGGTGTTACTTTGTCCCAAACCGAAAAAAATTTTGAATTTCCCGCCACGCTTTTGCAGTGCGAGCTATCGAAGTATTTCGCGCTGTTATCGATAGATGGCTTTATAGTTTTGTCGGTAAAGCAGTTCAATGAATGACAGCGAATGCGCGAGTAATGTTATTACCGCCAATAATTGACATCTTTTGACATTCGTGAAACTGTTGTGTGCAAACTTTCTATTAAAACTAAGTTCTCAGGTAAGTGTAAGCTATTTTATATTATTCATCGTAACAGACATATCGTACCTTTAATAAAAGCCAATTTATAAAGAGAGTCTTTTCCTTTTATATAATATAATCGATTTTAACAGGTTACTTCAGCCCATCATAGTAAATCATTACGTTTTCCATACAAAAAAATACATGGGCCATTGAAACCACTTTCAATATACAACTTTGGCCCAAACTTTGCAAAAAAAAAAAATACAATACATAGGTACTTTTCCTGGTTTTACTGGTTTATATGCGTCGTATGTATATAGTACTAGACATACGTTACCATTAGACAGATCTAGAACTATTAAGACGGAGATTATCAAACGAAAACCAAAAACTAGTATAATTTTGGGACAATGTACCCCGACCTTACCAGTACTTATAATACATAGAAAACGCCCAGACCAAGACAAACAGACATGTTCATGCACACAAATGTTTGTCTTGTGCGGGAATCGAACCCGCGACCTCGGAGTCAAAGTGGCCATTGCTAACCATTCGACCACCGAGCTCGTCAAATCAAAGTAAATCTTCTTTATAATTACAATAAAGAATGTTTTCATATTCATATATTACTAGCGGCCCGGTACGTGCTTCGCTACGTATAAAGTGAAATACTAAAAAAAAAATATTGGAACATCACATTCATTTAAACAAACAAAAAATATTTTATTAATTGCTAGCTATTTTAAAACTTAATCCAAAACATTCGGATAAACAATATTTTTTATTTTTTCATTTTGAGCATGAATAACGGCTGGGGGTACCGACTCTGGAACAGGCAACATAAAGTCGAAGCACATCCAAAATGAAATGACATAACAACATGTTTGTACTGTCAACACTGAAAAAAGTTTCAATTTGACAGCACAATCCCCATCTGAAAAAAGTTTCAATTTGACAGCACAATCCCCATCTGAAAAAAGTTTCAATTTGACAGCAAAATCCCCATTAACAAAATGATCCGCCATTTATTGAATTTATTTGTTACAAAAAATGTGATAAATGAAGAACCACTCTACCGATTTTGTGCAACTTCACATAAACCATCTACTAAATAGTCCGAACAACGCCTAAACATTTAGTTTGGATAGGTGAGCCCGTTCTTGAGTTATAAAATAACAACGAAAAGTGGCATTGATTTTTATATATATAGATATTTGCGGACATGGGTAATGTAACAATACAGATGGAGTACAAAAAATTAGTCCTACCATATTCTACCTTTCGGCATGCAAATTTATAAAATGTATATAACAAATTCAAGAAGTATGTACGTCGAATCGAATGATCCCTCGGCACCCTGATGGGTTGGTCGAGATCAAAAATCCTAATCGCAATTATTCGGGCCACAAGTATGTGCATCCACGGTACAAGCACAGTATAAGCATGTATAAGTAATAGCACAGTATAAGTAATAGTACTAACATAGTAATAGTATTGTACAAGACACAGATTTCATTCTATGAACCAACTCTTTGGTTTCGTGTATGACCACGTATCCCACTATCGGCAACAACTTAAATGGCTTTCTATACGCCAGCGTAGAAATATGCACTTTTTATCATTTCTATATACTATATACTCTTAAATTCTAAAGCTCCTTCATATCTTAGAGATTGCTTCGTCGTTTCAGCTTATTCACATGGTCTATAGCTACGTTCCACCGAGAACTTTTTTGGTACCTCCTCATTCTCCAAATTTTTTTAATCAATCTTCTAACGTTCAAGTTATCAGACTTTGGAATACCTTACCTTAGCTATTAAAACTGCAAACAATCACACGACCTAAATGACCTCTCAAAGAAACCTATTTTCGAAAATCGTGCATAAAAATTATTCTTTACTAGCTACCCGCCTCGGCTTCGCACGGGTAGAAAGTGGTATTTTATTTTCCTCGTACATATTTTAAAATCTTTTCTCTCCATAATAACCTTCCTTATACCTTAACGAAAATATGAAAACAAAAATTTGCAGATTTGGTCGAGCCGTTCTCGTGTTTTGTGCTTAGCAACATTCATTTTTATTTACATAGATTATTATTGGCCAGTTCCGGAAACTTTCGTTATGATCTAGGTATAAAATAAAAGTAGGCAATTTGAATAATATATTCGTAATATGTATATTATTTTCTTCGTAAGTTAATAAGTAATAAATACATAATTTATTTTGTTATATTTTTAGAATAACAGCTATCATCTACTAATCATCCAGAATTGCTATTTTCTAAAATACGAGTATATCATGAGATTTCTATGAAAAAGGAAAACAAAGACAAGTCTGTAGCACCAAAATCCAGTTATAATCAGAGTTGAAAAAAAGAGAAACAAAAACATAATTATCTGAAATAAATAGTTCGAGGACTATTGAAAGTTTTTTTTTTAATACTACGTCGGATGACAAACAAGCATACGCCTGATGTCAAGCGGTTACCGTAGCCATATTAACGCTTGCAACATAAAATATAGCTCGCGCGCCGCCACCCCCGCTGCCAACGCAGCATCTCCTTCCTTTCTTTCTGGTGACCTCACTCACTCGCAGAAACACAACAACCCTCAAGGGAATTGTTATTTGGCTGCGGTATTCTGTGAGGTGGAGGTACATTCCCCAGTCGGGTAGCTTACAATTATGCTCCCTACCTCTCTTTTCGCCAGAGCTTCGTTTGTCAGTCAGCAGGGTGCACCACGGGCATGTGCAGTTGGCTTTGGTTCAAAGATCATGATGAGCCACTTACACCCCAAAAGATAATATATTTTGGTAAATTTTAAAGCTCATATTATTTTGATGCTGGCTGTATAGTTAGATATCTCTTCCGTAATTCCCAGTAGTATTACTAGAGATATTCCAAACATGTGGGAAAATGCTATAATGTAGAAATTGCCAGACAATGCGCCGCCGCATGCCGCATGGGAAACAGCGCGCGTGTGGTGCACACGCTTTCCTACTGGCTTTGTGTTGTGTCGACGGCACGAACTCTTGTTGTTATGGCCATCTGTGTCATTGGGTGCCATTATGGCCACACCTGGGAGTTGGCTGCTGGATTTATATGCAGCTACTTGTTCATCCCATGGTTATTGACTGGTTTTGTACACGGCTAGAACAATTTTTCATCGGAAGTGGTTTCGTACAAGGAAGGACGTCAAAGTTTTCTATCGCAACTGTTACGAACGTTTTATGTACTTACTTGTGATTTGATTAAATTATTGACTTTTGGATGAAACCCTTTATTTACCTATTTTTATTCTGTGTGTGTAACCTCTTAACTATTTTCTAGGTGAACAAATTTTAATGATTGTTTTTTTTATTTTACAGCTGGTGCTTCTCATGTGGTTGCATTTAAATTTGATCAAGATCTGACCAGCCGTTTTTGAGTTATCCTTAATAACCCCTCGCTTGCCGCGCTCCGAATCACTCAAACCGTTATTTGCCGCGGGATTTTCAAAGATACTGCGGCGGCTATTGGTAGCCTTGTCCTTCCTAATCATTTTGGTATAAATTTGAGTAGGATCGGCATCGATTAGTCCCATGGCAAATAGGTATTTTTTCTGATGTACCCATACCGAGACCTCGGTATGCTAAAGGATAATGTGTATTTAATTGATTTCGACTATATTGGGCATGTTCTCATTACATGTCGATGTAATAAAGTGTACGAGCAGCAAAAAATAGGAATAACTCAGTGAAATTTTCGTTGAAGTAGGTGCATTTTTCTTAAAAAAGCTATTCATACGATATATTATTATTTAGACAGCTGATAAAAAGTAATTAATTTGACTTAGGTGTCTACTTACTACCGTAATCCCTCTGTTTACGGCCATAATGAAGGTCTCTTTCTTCGTACAATTAAAACTAGTTCATGTTCGAGTTGTCTGCCTTGCAACTCATGGACGTGTCATTTTTCCACACAAACCAGTTAGTATGTCGCATGTACTTAACAATGATCATTAACGGTATGTAGCAAAGCAAGTAACTACTAGGTCATTGTTGATACAGCTGTGGAAACTGGAAATTGAAATTGTTTACTTTGCTTTTAAACTTTTGACGTGGCATGTAGCACATGTGGATCAGAAAGTGTCATCCCTCCGGATATATTGTCTATATCACTAGGTGGCAATCACGTATACACTCTGATTGAGAACCTCAGCCTATGGACGCGTGTAACACTACTGTAAAAACGTCTTCACATAATTTTAGAAGAATCTCATGTTAAAGTTCCCGGGAAAACTTTGACAGTTTATTCCACAACTTAATATTACATGAAAGAGATTCCCTTTGAAACCGCACTCTACGCGACCATTTCAGTTCCAATGCCACTGCCAATGGACGCGTGCAAAACCATTGCAATCACTCATGCGTGGCCGACCATGTAAAAACCTCCTCACATCATTTTTGAAAAATCTCATGCTATAGTCTCTAGTATAGAAGAGATTCCCTTTGAAACCACACTGTACGGGACCATTTCGATTCCAATGTGTGACGACAAATCGCCTGCCGATGATTAAGTAATCCCCGTGTTCAAGAACCCTATTGACTTGCGGGCAGCCAGTGGACATTCATTTTACCGGGTCTCCCTGACCGCTGCGCCTACACCGCTTAAACTCAACGCAAAATAATAGGCCCGTTTTGACAGTTCACACCCATGAAGTTCTCTATCTTTTAACCGATCGAAATGTTCTGAATTACATTTTTCATTGATGGGTATCTATCGCTCACTCGGCGAAGTGCTGTGCATAACGATTTTTCATATTGTACACAGACTATTAATAATCAGTTAAGGAAAAAAATAAATCGATCAAGATAACTTTTTTTAAGGCCGACTCGCACTTGGCCGGTCTTATTTATTTACTTACTTTTATTTATTTTATTATTGTTTTATTTATTTATTTACTTTCGTAACATTGTATCATTTCAAAATACCTACAATATCAAAGTTTAAGTAAAATTTTCTAATCAGCAAAACTTTCATCCAATACACTTTACAATAGGTAGGTACATATTCAAATTGATCAAATACTCATGCAAACTTGAATCGATTTATCGTAAGTATCGAGTACCGAATCGTTTGGTTACGTCACTAGTTGCGTCGAGAAGACAACTGTCAAAACGGGCCTTTTATTTTGCGTTGACTTTAGCGGTTGTTCGACATCCTCAAGTTCCATTGCTTTAGAGAAAACGACTTCTTCAGGAGCCCTATCACTCGCAGGAACACGGCATAGCCATTATGTCTTCGATTTTACACGAGGTGGAGGTACTTTCTCAGTCAGACGCTAACCAAGCTTTGAGCTAGAGTTAACGCTATGTCCCAACGCAACCGTGAATAAATATCAACGTGACACATCATGATTGTTTGCTTGTTTTCCTCATTAACAGCAAAAAACCTACTACGGAAATAGACAATAAGGAAATTGATATAAACCTTGTACAGACGGTCGGTCAGGCATCAAAGAGATGCACCCAGTCATCTGTGCATAATGTGAGAACAACACAACACAGTAATTCCTACGATTAGACAGAGACAACATGATGTGGTGACTGGAGAGGATTCACCCCTAATCTAAATGAGATGCTTTGTTACAATCATTGTACGAATTATGACCATAGTGTGTTTGGCTAATAATATAAACGCAGAAGTAGGTACGTGCTTTTTAGGGCTCTGTAGTAAACAAAGATTTCTTATAGTTTCGCCATGTCTGTCTATCTATCCGTCCGCGGCTTATCTCAGAGACTTAAATATAGTCTAAAACTAATGTCATAATAATAGTCAATACTAATGTATTGGAAAGCTCAAATTTAGCATGGGTATGTAATGATGGGTATATTAGTAATATTAATCACACCGACAAAATGGTAAATTTTTTAGGGTACCTTTCCTAAAAAGTTTTTTTTTAGATCTACACGTAACGGTGGGTATAATCTATTTTTGTCTGTCCTATGCTAAAGTAGAGAATTGTTAGATAAGTCTTTTAAAAATATTGCGAGTGTTTCAAGGCCGTTTTTCAATTTGAGCCTCTTTTTGTCCGAGTCAAGTGCCCCCCATGATTTATTTGCAATGAATACTACGTGCTTCGCTACGTATAAAGTGAAATAATAAAAAAAAATATTGATACATCAAATTCATTTATTCAAAGAAAAAAATATTTTATTAATTGCTAGCTTAATTTTAAAACTTAATCCAAAACATTTGGATAAGCTATATTTTTTGTTATTCCATTTTGAGCATGAATAAACAAACGGCTAGGGGTACCGACTCTGGAACAAGCAATTGACAACAACAGAACAAAACAAAAACAATTCCCGAAGATGCAAGTGCCAATGCAATTTTCTGTTCCTATCGAATAGTCGCTAAAATCAATGAAACGAACGTTTTGCCTGTACCACTAGGTGCATCCAAGAAATAAGAATTCATTTGTTACAAAAAATGTGATAAATTAAGAACCGCTCTAACGATTTTGTGCAAACTGCACATAAACCATCTACTAAATAGTCCGAACAAAGCCTAAACATTTGGTTTGGATATGTGAGCCCGTTCTTGAGTTATAAAATTACAACGAAAAGTGGCATTGATTTTTATATATATAGATAGATAGATTTAAATATGTGATTTAATATTCTCATGCCATCTTTTGGTCGAATATCCGGAGGACGGGGGCACATTTTTTATACTGAGTCGTGTGGCAGACAAACATACAGCCCGCCTGAAGTGAAGCGGTTACCGTAGCCAAATTATCACTCGCAAATATGTTTTACCCTACCTCTCTTTTGCCAGAGCTTTTTTCGCTACCCGGCAGGGTGCATCACGTGCTGGTGAGGTACCTAGTTTGGCTCTAAAAATCATGGTGAGCTAATACACCCCCAAATTATTTTTTTTACCAACAACAGTTTAACAATAAAAAAAGAAATAAATAATAACGCTACTATAACACTGTCCAAGTGAATTCTCATCGTCAAAATGCGGTTAAAATAAAAACAGACAACAATTGAAACTTTCTCCGCAGCATATGTTCAAAGCTGATATGAGAATATGAGTATGATTAGGTAAACAAACACAGTGGTACGAGCGAAAGGCAATTTTCCACGAGGACAGCTCGCCAGCTCACAGGTCACGGCGCCGGCGTTCAGTTCTCCGGAAAATAACACAGATTATGTTTCATAGGTGTACATGTACCTACTGCTTACGTGCTTTGTGTCGAACTTGACAGTTTTGTTGAAGTAAAATAACACTAGTCAGCGTTGACAAATTTATTTTAAATCAAAGCGGTATTTTAGACTTTTGAAAGAAAAAAAATCGGTGCATGTTTGAAAAAAGCGGGACTACAAGAAAAATACATATTCGTTGCATAGATTTTTTATAGAATGAATGGGTAAGTGTTTTTGGTACGAGTGTAAACAATCAAAGATCAATAATATTTCAGTTGGTTAAAGTTTAAATTTCCTTCATTTTTTCAAAGATTCTGGTATTCCGTCCATTAATTTCAGTTACCGAAATCATAATTTTTGGCGTCCACTGCTAAAAGACTGGGACATGTAGCGCCCCGCGCTGGCCATTACAGTTTAGCCAAAAAAAAGCGGGACGTCCCGCCAAAATCGAGACGCCTGGCAACACTGCACCAGACTGTCCTTTCAAAGGATTAAAAAAATGTTTCTACTTTTATATTATTATCTACATATTTGCCATTTTTTTTTCTGTCGCTTATATCATCTACATAATTAAAAATATTCAGCCGAATTGAGAACCTCCTCCTTTTTTGAAGTCGGTTAAAAATGAATATTGCTAGGCGGAAAACTCAAGAACCGCTTGACCAATTCCGCAAATTTTTATTTTAATATTTTCGATAAAGTATAAGGAAGATTCTTATGGAGAGAAAAGACGTAAAAATTGCGAGGAAAATAAAGCACCACTTGCTACTCGTGCGAAACCGGGCCGGGCAGCTAGTACCCCAATAAATACACCGGATGACTGGAGGAGGTCTCTATAAGGCAGTGTTTTTCAAAGTGTGGATCGCTACCTCATGTAAGTCTCCAAGCCTCTATAAGGGGGTCGCGGAAGGTCGCGAAGTTGTAAAAAAAAAACAACGTTCGAAAAGTTTTTTTTTTTTTTAAATATTGTCAGACAAATTACACAGCGCCATCTAGCCCCAAAGTAAGCGAAGCTTGTGTTATGAGTACTAGACAACTGATAAACATACGTAAATATATTTTTCTTTTTGTAAATACATACTTATGATACATAGAAAACACCCAGACCAAGACAAGCAGACATGTTCATGCACACAAATGTTTGTCCTGTGTGGGAATCGAACCCACGAGCGTTGGTGTCGAAGCCGCGTCATTGACCTCTACGCCACAGAGCTCGTCAATTTTTAGATAGTATCAGTTTACGGAAGGTACAGGAGCGGGCATTTTCTCTAAGGACGTACAACACAGCCAGAGTATGGGGCAATATGCTACTGTATTTCAAGCTGAAATGTATGCCATAAATGCTTGTGCAAAAATGAATCTGGATAATAAGGTCGTTAATCGATACATCTATATTCTCAGCGACAGCCAGGCAGCTCTCATGGCCCTGAGCTCTGACAGGGTGGAAAGTAGACTAGCTCTTGCGAGTATAGATGCCCTTAATAAACTGGGCAGAAATAATACGCTGGAGTTGGTCTGGGTTCCTGGACATACAGGTGTTGGGGGCAATGAGAAGGCTGATGAACTGGCAAGGGAGGGATAAAGCAGAGATTTTATTGGACCTGAACCCTTCGTAGGTCTCTCGTATGGGACAGTCATTACGGCCATAAATAATATGGCGAAGTCTAGGCATCTGGCTGAATGGAAGAAGACGAGTGGAATAGTTCATTCCAAGGAAACCATCGGCGAAGGCACGATAAACTGGTACAAATATGTACAGAAATATGACCGAAAACGAATACGTGTAGTCCTTGGAGCACTAACTGGGCATTATGCCTGCCATGGGCACCTATACAAGATGAGACTTGTCAATAGCCCAGAATGCAGAACATGCAAGGAATCTTATGAGACCATGAAGCACTTGATGTGTCAATGTGATGCCCTAGCTGGCAAACGAATGACAATCCTAGGAAAGGCATACCCAGACCTGGAGGACTACAGGCTCATCTCAATTAAAGATGTACTAAAATACATGGAATATGTCTCTAGACACTCAGGGGAGAGTTACTAAAGACTAGTGAGTGCACAAAAGATCCGACAGGGTCGACGTGCCACCGGTGCTACAGCACTGGACCCATTTCAAGATAAGATAGTATCAGTTTTATTTCATTATATTACTTTTATTTATTGTATTTAATTATCGGTTTTTAATTATGAAAATAAATAAAATGTACGGATTAGATATTTATAATACATACAGGAGGAACTTTGGAGGTAAGCAATATATTTAGACATACTAAGGGGGTCGCGCCATGAATAAGTTTAAAAACCACTGCTAAAGGGATAAGTCTTCCTTTGTATTTGTTTGTCTTGCGTTTTATTTGTTATTATTAATTATGTCTCATGTCAGGGTTCGCAAAAAAATTCGTAATTAATATAAATATTAAAATATCCGATATATATCGAACGTGTAAAATAAAACCTAAGTTTCCCTACGTTATTATTTAAAAAGAATTAAATTTCAATAAAAAAAGTAACGAAAAATGTTTACGAGCATATTTTTTTTTTTTTTTTTTTTTATACTACGTCGGGCGGCAGACAAGCTTACGGCCCACCTGATGTGAAGCGGTTACCGTAGCCATAATAACGCTCGCAACATATTATATCACTTGCGCGCCGCCACCCCCGCTGCCAACGCAGCATCTCCTTCTTTTCTGGTGACCTCACTCACTCGCAGGAACACAACAACCTTCAAGGAAATTGTTATTTGGCTGCGGTATTCTGTGAGGTGGAGGTACATTCCCCAGTCGGGTAGCTTACAATTACGCTCCCTACCTCTCTTTTCGCCAGAGCTTCGTTTGTCAGTCAGCAGGGTGCACCGCGTGCAGGTGAAGTTGGCTTTGGTTCAAAGATGTTGATGAACCACTTACACCCCGTTGATGAACCACTTACACCCCAAATATTACGGCGAATAAACGAAATTTCTGGTAAGGTTGCTACTTCAGGGTATATAAATTTTAGGCATAACACCGGATCGGGTGATTTTATATAGCTGACAATAAATATTATATATATCAACAGGCACATCACGATATTTAACCATTAATATACATATATCAGCGAACCCAGTTTCATGTACAATAAAGATATGACAAAGATACAAACAAACCTACTAGGTACGTACTTTATGTGTTTTACTATCTACCAAGATTATCACACCTATGCAAAGTCACCAAGTAATCCTATAATGTGTGTACAGTTTAAATAATGTTTAAACAATAAAATTGTACGCTAGTTGATATTGATAAGCAAGTTATCACATAGCGTAAATAGTTAAAATGTATGTTTATATATATTTGCACGTAGACAGACGCGTCCTGCCCCCTTATACGCGACTCTATTCCATTTTGAAATAGAGTCGCTGATTCATTGGTATGAATAAGCATTCTATCCAGTTCTGTTATTGAATCGCAATAAGAGATGGTGGTAAGGGGGCAGGACGCGTCTGTCTACGTGCAAATATATATATACATACATTTTAACTATTTGCGCTATGTGATAACTTACCTACCGCCGAAGCTGAAGCCGATTACCATCATAATTTTTGAATGCGAAAATGAAACGACTGCTTAGATTGTGGGTAATTATGTTTAGCTCAGCTAGTAGAAACCCTAGAGCCCTACCGACTAAGCTGAAGATGTTTGTCAATAACTTTAACTAAGATCAATTTTTGGAATCAAAAAATCGATGATAATCGACTTTAGCTTCGGCAGCAGGGTCCCTGTTTGTGATGTCATTTTTTGTATGGAATGTGGCCAGGGTGTGCCAGCGGGTACGGTAGGTAAGGGTGGTATCGGTGTCCAAAAAGTACAAACAAAATCGGGTTTTGTTGCGAGCGTAAGAAAATTTATTTTGTTAAAAGTTTTACAGTGCTACAAATATCAGTACATAGGGGATTTTTCTCGACGAATCTCGTGGGCTCTAAAGCACTACATCCAAGTTGGAAACTATTTATAAAAAATAAATAAAAAGAAATAAATTATAAAGCGAAATGGGCGTAGGTAGGCAGAGGAAGGTATAGTATTGGCACGAAAAAAAAGTAACTATGATATGGAAGTTAAAGATCGTCCTTTTCGCGTGCTATGCGACATTCATTGAGGATAAGCCACAGGTGGAAACTAGTATCTATCAAATAATGATTACTATATAGGTGTACTTATATGTTAGTAACCTCTGTTTTCATACAAAAGAGTAAAAAAAAACATCGTAAAAAGTGAAGTGTTTACTACTAACTGGTTACTAACCCAGTACAAACTTAAGTTGGCACTACATTGAAACACTCAGGACGTAAATCCTACGGAAAACAAGAAATTTTCTAGTGTCCCGTTTTATATTACAGTTAAAAACTAATGGCATAGTTTATACGTAAAAAAATATATATCATAATGATTAGCCAACAAAATCCTGTCAAAACCATGGTTAATTTAGGGTTATATATATTTTTTTTTAAATTTTAATTCCACTTATTGTTTACGAATCAAACTCTAAACCAATCGAAAGTATGTAGGTAGTCTGTAGAATATGCAAACGCTATGTTAGGTTTTATGCACCGGAAAAACCATATCTATAGATAAACCTATCTATACATATACTTTTATCTATATATTTTTTATTGAGAGAAGTTTTTTTAATTATACACGATATCTACATTTTATAACTCATTATATTTGATGTAAAAGGCTTTTCATGTGTGTCATAAACGGATGGGAAAGATCCTCACCCTAGGACAGCGTTTAGATTACAAATCTAGGATTTATCGTAGGGAAAAATCATAGGTCTGTGGTTTAGATCAATGATTTTCAATCTGTGGCCAAGTTATCTTCGGGGGGTCGCGGGGAAAAACGCAGAAAGCAGGGGGAAGAAACGCAGGCCTGATTATTGTTCACTAATACTAAAAATGGAAGCCTTTAGATTAGATATCTCTTAATTTTTTTTGTTAACCAAATCGAAAGCAAATGACATAACAATTTTAAAGTTTTCATAGCCAGCTGAAATGTTGAAGTTTAGAGGAGGTGGAAGAGAAAAAGGAAGGGAGGAGGAGATCGCCATAAATTTTTGACTTGTAAAGGGGTCTCGTATTCAAAAAGATTGAAAAACACTGGTTTACATAATCTATATACAGCGGGACTTTTTGGAGGGAATTGTTGCAGCGAGGTTGTGCTTTTTAAACAAATTTTCATAATTTTGTGTATATTGCGTCATAATATATAATAGTGTATTATGGTATTTCTGGTTCAAGTCGTAATTAAAGTGCATAACATTAGTGGATCCTTGATTTAAAATGTTTAAATCGCCACCGCTGAGTTATACCAAGAAGTCAGTGCAAATCAGCAGTAAAATTGCACTATCGGTTTTACATTTGGAGCTATTACAAGTAATAGGCTATTTTCCAATGTTTAAAACTATAAAGATCTGCAAACTTTCATTCTATCTTCAGTCAGACTTTTTTTAGCGTCGATCAAAGTTTGACGGGAAAGTCCATTTTAAAAGTATGAAATTATTAAAAAATAATATTACCATTGGAGAAGCAATAAAAAATGCTATAACTTTTATTACGATACTAATCACATAAACGTAATATTTAACATAGCTGTCGTACAAATTTCTGATTTGATGCATACAAAATACAAACCTGTGACGTCATAATTCGGTAGCCTTTTGTATGGAGCGTTTTGGGGCAGTCTAAAAATTGTGATTTTCAAATTATCATATCTCGAGAGATTTTTGTGCTATCGAAGTAATTCTTTCACCTATGGTTATATTATTGAGACGTCCCTACATATCAAACCGAAAAAAAAGTTAGTCAAATAGCCAATTGAGGAACGGGTCGATTCCTGACCATATTTTGCGGCATTTCCCTAAAGAAGACTTGACTTTGACTTTGACTTTGAAGGGAATAAGATTATTATTACCGAAGACTAGGTAGAATGCTCTATGACCTTAGATAACAAAAACCTATTATAGAGCGTGTAAACAACGTCTATCTCAAGTTTGCATCGATCTATTCATGTTTGCCATGCCCTTTAAGTTAATATATTCCGCTAGGTATATTAATTTTATGGCCATGCCAGTTAAGTATTATAAGTCTATAGTAACCGAATTACTTTTGTCTTTATGATATATATCTACGTTCTGTATGATATTTGTTTAGTTGTAGTGTATTATGTGTCTATAGTTTTAATGAAACCTATTTGATGTTGCTGAATTATTGAACAATAATCAGACTAGCTTACTTATTTTATTGCAGCGTATGACCTACAGGTATTTGCATTTTTCCCTCGCGACCACCCGAATGTAACTTGGCTTCCCCCCGGGGGGTCGCGACTCGCGATCCGCCACGGTTTGATAATCACTGCTTTAGAGCCATAGAAATATGCGTTAAATATGTTTAGACCCAAACTTTTTCGTCATATTACTTTATATGTCGACTTTAGGGGCATGCAGAAAAATATCGTTAGGAATCCAATGAGTACATTTTTATTTATTTTTTCTTCTTAGCGCATCTCGATAGCAGCAATATAATATTACACACTATAGCAGCCACTCGCAGCGTCTTGTATCAGCATAATACGATAATACACTGGTTATCAATAAATACAATAAATTATTCAAATTTGGTTCTAAATGTAATGCAATGATCCCTTGTTGATCGAAATAAATGACATTTATTATTATTATTATAAATACAACCTAACTCACTGAGGCTGAAAAGGTAATTGAAAGGTTCTCAACTGAATTGTATTTACACAATCTTTTCACAATCGATCGATTGTTAATATTACAAGCCATGCTTGAGTAGGTACTTAACAAGGTGATCAATGACCATAGACATCGGTGGTGGTGACCAATTTAACATTATTGGTGTTACTGGATAATACGGCAGCATAAATGACATTATTCGTCGGGCTCTTGTCACCGCCGCGCCGGCGCGCGGCATCGCAGGTGTATTGGAACCAAATGGTCTGGCACGCGACGATGGTAAGAGACCTGATGGGATGTCGTTGCTGCCATGGAAGATGGGAAGGCCTTTGATATGGGATGCATCCTGCGTCCTTACCCTGGCGCCTTCTCATCATCCTCACACGTCGGGATTTGCGGGAGCTGCTACTGCATCAGCAAAGACAATTAAGCGGCGCAAATATTTAAACCTTATAGGTAATTATATATTTGAGCCGTTTGGGGTCGAAACGCTTGGCCCATGGGGTCCGAGTGCAAGGTTTCTATTTAGAGAAATAGCAAAGCACTTGGTCGATTTGGTCGATACTTCCCGTGACCGGAGGGCTGGCCTATATTTGGCACAACGTATAAGCATTGCCATTCAGCGTGGCAATGCTGCCAGCCTTCTGGGCACGATGCCTTTTGAGGAATTTTTGGACGCGGTTTAGTTTATTAATATTTATTTTAAGATTAGTTTATTTTTAGGGTTCCGTACCCAAAGGGTAATAAAATATTAAATTAAAAATTAAAAAAAAAAACCCCGACACAATAACCAAAGTTCCCTTTAAAAAGTAAAAAATAATAAAAGAAACTCAATCTTAAAGTACATATGTATGTATTAATAAGTCTAAAAAAATAGGTCGCGTTGGGGGACCGCTGCGACGGCAGACATCGTTGACGGTCGTATCCTAAACGCAATATTTTGAAGTAACTTTATAAAAAAAATCAGTTTTTTTTTATTTTTAGATTCATCTATGTTTGCTTAGTTTGGTTAGGTTAGACTATTTGTAATTAAATTGTTAGATTTGGAGCGGTCCCCCAACGCGACGTATTTTTTTTAGAATTATTAATACATACTTAGGTACTTTAATATTGAGTTTTTATTATTATTTTTTACCTTTTAAAGGGAACTTTGGTTATTGTGTCGGGGGTTTTTTAAAATTTTTAATTTAATATTTTATTTTATACTTTTTATAGGTACATACTTATTATAATGTAGAGTAACTTAAAACGGCTCAACCGATTTTTTGAATAATTTTCATTAAATTTAATATTAATGTTGTAAAGTGCATTTGATGCTATTTCATTTGCTACCCAACTTGGGTATATTTGCTAACATTCGGATTTCCATCCCTATTTCCTTCCCCCCCCCCCCCCACACACATATATTTGGAGACATTGGATATTTTACTCACTTTTACAAAAAAAAAACTAAATTGAAATCGCTTCATCCGTTCCGGAGCTATGATGCCACGGACAGACAGAACCACACACACACACACACAGACACGCCAAACTTATAACACCCCTCTTTTTGCGTCGGGGGTTAAAAAAAGGAACCCTATTACTAAGGCTCCGCTGTCCGTCCGTCCGTCCGTCCGTCTGTCACCATGCTGTATCTCATGAATATTTAGACAGTTAGACAGTTGAAATTTTCACAGATGATGTATTTCTGTTGCCGCTATATAACAACAAATACTAAAAAACAGAATAAAATAAATATTTAAGGGGCATACAACAAACGTGTTTTTTTTTCTCGTTTTTGCTCGCAATTGATAACGGTAATAGATAGACGCTTGAAGTACTCACATAATATTTCGTTATATATTCACTATAAAAATAAATAATTAAATAAAAATAAAACAAATATTTAAGGGGAGCTCCCATACAACAAACGTGATTTTTTTGTCGTTTTTATAGATAATGGTACGACACCCTTCGTGCGCGAGTCCGACTCTCACTTGGCCGGTTTTTTTTGTTAATTAAGTTTGTATTTTAAAATTAGTTTATTTTTACATAATTAAGTATGTTATTTTAAGGTTAGTTTATTTTTAGTTAATTTAGTTTGTATTACTTGGGTAAATAAATATTACTGTGCTGCTGGTACCTCTGGACGTCTTTGAGTTTTATTGGCTTTGTTTATTTAGACACATAGAACGAGTGATAAATCGAGTTGTCAGATTGAACTTATCAAAATATTGGTAGGCAAGGTACTACCTACTTACGTCTTCTATTATGTATTTATACTGTATATATACTTACAAAATCGTTTGCGACTCAATATTAATCCGTAACACTCATAGCACTTCACAAAATAACAACGATAATAATACAAATTTCACTAAATAAAAATTGATAATAATATTCACAGCACAACACAAAACCTTAGAAGAAAAGTGTCGATTACAAAATCGATATGACGCAACGAAAGTAAAAGTTGGAATTGGAACGCGCGTGGTTCCGAAATCGAAATTTGAAATGCGCGCGACGCGTGATGCGGCTCACCTGCCGCACGGTGTACTGCGCGCGCGCAGGTTGCTATGAAGGAGGCAAGGACCGCGCAACCTGCTTGACCGGACATGTAGGGTTGCCAAGTTGCTATATTAAAATATTTTTTTTCCAACAGTTCGAATTCTCAGTGCTTTGAAGTACCTAGTGGTGAAGCTTTTTGTGGGGTTTGTAGGGCTTGAAGATATTTGTTCATTAAAAGCGGTAAGTGTTTGATCTCGGTCCCAATGTTAGATGTGAAGCCATAAAAACCAATATCCCTGCCGCCACACCACACGCGGTCACACTCACACAATGGTTAATGACGCAAAGCGGTAAGGAAATTCACAATATATAATTATTATATACATTAAAACTATGCTTTCGTTTTCGCTTAGTAAATTTTATCCTGTTATGCAGAATAAATTCAATCGACATTTTGTTACTTTTAAGTTAAAGCTATTTAAACTTTAATATGAATAAAAATGTCACATAGTATAAGTTTTAGGAAGGATAATGTCATCAAACTCCTAGAATCTGCTGCGAATATACAAAACTCGATTTGAAGCTTCATGCTATGTATATCTCTTAATTTAGCATAGTTTGACGGTAGGAGAATAATTTGTAATTTTTCCTCATGGGTAACAATTATCGACCATTGACTTTTTTCCACATGTTTCCTCCGTCGTTGTCTGTTGAGGAGGGGGAGGTCCTTGGAAATTTAGAAACCTACTATTTTATTCCCATTTTGCTCTCGTCAAACCTTATTCATCCCACTGCTGGGATATGGGTCGCCCCTCAATCGAAGGGGTATAGAGCATACTCCACCACGCTGCTCAACTGCGGGTTGGCGAGGCCAGCGATTTCAAACCGCATATAGGCCACTTGACTTGGCTTAAAGACTGTCATCTAACAACAGCCGGGACCGACGACGGCTTAACGTGCCCTCCCATCAGTGACGGACTAAGCCTAAAGCGGGCCCTAGGCAACATTGTATTTCCGGTCCTACTAAAGAAGTTCTCACTTCAAAAATAAGAAATAAAAACCTAATAGGCTTGTATCCCATTTTTTTTTTCGATTTGTTATTTAAAGACGTCACAATAATATAAATATAAGTGAAATAATTACTTCGATTGCATAAAAACTTCTCGAGATATGATAACTTGAAGATCACAATTTTGGACTATCCCGAAAACGCTCCATATAAAAGACCACCACATTATGACGTCACACCGTGCTATTTTATATGCATTAAATCAGAAATTTGTACGACAGCTATATTAAATATTGCGTTTATGTAGCCAGTGCTGTAACAAAAGTTATAGTATTTTTTATTGTTTCTACAATGGTAACATTTGTTTTTATAATTTCATACCTTTAAAATGGACTTTCCCACCAAATTTTTACCGAACGTAAAACACGTCGGACATAAGTTATTAAAATTTTAAGATCGCAGATCGGTCTAGTTTTATGTATTTACGTTACTGATAGAGAGTTTTTATAATTTTGTAACATGGGCAACAAGCCTATTTTCGGACCCCAAAAATTACGGGCTCTAGGCACGTGCCTAGGTTGCCTAGGCCTCAGTCCGCCCCTGCCTCCTATGCACAAAAGAGTTGGAGATAAATAAACCCATCCATAGACAGGCTACTGCCGACGTTGTTTAACTTGTGTATTCGATTAGACTGACACGTGCAACGACGTCATCGAGCTTCTCTTTACCAGACCTCAGATACCTACTCGTCATTTATTTATTCTGTTCTTGCAGCCAGCTATGGGCGTATCTAGCCTCAACAAAAAGTAATGATGAGCACTGAGGCCTGACCTGATGCAAGTACCGGATATTGGGTCGGCGATCGACAATGACTGCATTATATTGGTTACATTACGCTACGAATTGTTGCCTGCTCGGAACTATGGAATAAAAGGGCTCTAGCGTCGCTCGAATAGAAACATAGATACACCTTAGTCAGGCATTTGTGTTGTCTTAGGCTGTAAGTTGTTCATCATCTTTGAAAACCAAAGCTAACCTCACCTGCATGTGGTGCACTGCTGAGTGATAAACGACGCTCTGGCGAAAAGAGAGGTAGGGCATAGCGTTTTCCCCGGCTGGGGAAGTACCTCCACCTCCCAGAATACCGCAGCCAAATAACAATTCCCTTGAGGGTTGTAGTATAACTCCGAGTGAGTGAGGTCATCATAAAGAACAAATCGACGGTCCCTACGTATAGAGCGACATGTCAAAAATGGTAATTTTTTTTATTGCATAAACTGCACTATAGATTGCCCGTAAAAAAAAAAATCTTTTTTATTTTATTGATTGTATATAATTAAAAAGTAAGAAATTAACTCTTTTGTCCAATAATAATATTCTTTAATTACTATATCGTAGTATAAGCAGACATGTCTGAAATGACATGTCAAATTATACATAGGGACCGTCGAAAAATGTATGTAAAATATACTAAGTGTTATCTATGCCCTCGTTGATTTAGCCCAGTCAAGTACTTTTAAGAACCTCCTCCCCAACCCGTCTGGCCAGCGTGGGGAGTGTAGGCAAAATCCTCCTGTCTGTGACGGACGAGAGAGGGTCGTGCTCCTGTAGTGGAGACCAAAATGATCTGATGATGATGATGATGATGATGATGAAGTACTTTTAACCGACTCCAAAAAAAGAGGAGGTTCTCAATTCGATAGTATTTTTTTGTTTGTTACTAAATTACTCCGTCATTTATAAACCGATTTAAAAAAATCTTTTATTTATTTAAAAGAGCAGGTCGGTCCCATTTTTTTTCATATTATAAAATTCAGTTCTGATAGTGGTGCTTACGATTGAAGAGTAATAATAGGTAGGGGAAAAAGTCTTTTCGTATTATAGTATGTATGAACTTGTAATAAAATCTCTTTGGTTATATCATTTGTATCTAGCAGGTTTTGATATCTATAAAAAGTTTAAATTTTAAAAAAGATAATTCCAAATTCAAATTAGGTAAATGTGTGATTTTCATTTGTTTTTTTTACTGTCAAGATGAGTGAATCTAATGAAGAAATTCGATACATTTTAAAATTTTACTACAAAAAAGGTAAAAATTCAACGCAAGCTGCGAAAAAAATTTGTGATTATTATGGACCTAGTGCAGTGTCTGTGAGAGTAGCACAAATTTGGTTTAAGCGTTTTCAATCCGGAAATTTTGATGTCAAAGATGCACGTCGCTCTGGTCGCCCTGTTACGGATAAAATGGCTGCCATTTCTGAAAAAGTGGAGCAAGATCGGCATATCAGTAGTTACGACGTAGCTGAAGAACTAGGAATTGACCACATAACAGTTTTGGCGCATAGAAAGGTCGTGGTCAAAGACCGGCCAGGCTTCAGAGACTCTGGCGAAACCCGGGTTAACCCGCAACAAGGTGATGCTGTGTGTATGGTGGGATTGGAAGGGAAGATATTCATTATGAGCTGTTACCGCCAGGCAGGACTATCGATTCTGAACTCTACTGTGAACAACTGATGAGATTAAAGCAAAAAGTTGAGAGAAAGCGGCCGGAATTAATTAATAGAAGGGGTGTGATTTTTCATCATGATAACGCTAAACCTCACACATCTTTAGCCACTCAGCAAAAATTAAGAGAGTTTGACTGGGAGGTGTTAATGCATCCGCCGTATAGTCCTGACCTTGCACCTTCTGATTTCCACCTGTTTCGGTCTCTTAAGAATTCTTTAGGCAATGTCAGGTTAACATAACGAGAAGACTGCCAAAACCACTTGTCGCGGTTTTTTGAACAGAAGTCCCAAAATTTCTATAGTAATGGGATCATGTCTCTACCTACAAGATGACAAAAAGTTATCGAACATAATGGCACCTACATACTTTAGTTAAATGTAAATAAACTTTATTAAAAAATGTTTTGAATTTTCATATAAAATACGAAAAGACTTTTTCCCCAACCTAATATGTCGAGTCGGTTTTTTTTTCGTTAAAATTATTATAAGTTTCGTTTATTTAAAATTCGGATATTATGCTTGTGATGTTTGTGTGAGTACATCAAGTATTATATTAATTATTAATACGCTTTTATTAGGTCGACCTGTATGTAACTAACTATGTAATGGAATCTAAGGCAAATAATTTAACCATCTTCCAAGGATCGTAGCGTAATGAAAATTGGCAGCTGTATGTAGTACTGATGACACAATAAATAATAACTGATACAATATTATGGTACTGTCGAACTGATCTAATGATGGAGCCGGAAGATATGAACTGGAACTTCATGATGGAACATCGTATCATAGCTGTTTTTGGATTTCTTAGAAAAGTCTTGACTATGACCATGTTTAGGTTTGATGATGAAGCCGGAAGATAGGCACTGGTATTCCATGATGGAATATCGTATCATAGTCGTGTTTGCACTTGTGAAAAAGGCCACGTAATGGACTTTGAACACGATCAGGTTTCAAGGTTATAACAAACCTAACGGAACAATACAACCTCTTGTGTTTTAAAGCGTGTTTTTTTAGTTTTTTTAAACTATATTTTTTCAGATACAGTTT
The DNA here is from genome assembly GCA_937001555.2 of Hypsopygia costalis. Lineage (NCBI taxonomy): Eukaryota > Metazoa > Arthropoda > Insecta > Lepidoptera > Pyralidae > Hypsopygia > Hypsopygia costalis. Next base: position 2,323,962 of record OW443325.2, read on the forward strand.
ATATTGTAATAACGTTTTGACGTTTGGCGTCCCCTTCTTATCATGACAACTTCTGCATAAGACCATTTCTGGATTTGACTATTCCGTTTTGCATCTACCCTCAGTACAGTGTGCAAATGAATATAAAAATTCAAATGGATATATATACATAATTCCCCCCTTATCCTTGATCCAGAGAAATATTCCCCCGCGTACAGTCAAGCTGTGTGATGCCTCTGGTGTTACAGGCGTTCATAGGCTACGGTAGCTGCTTTCCATCAGGCAGCTTGTTTGTCAGTTTAGTGGTATAAAAAAAAGTTAAATTCCGTCAGTCTTCATTTTTATTCGAATCATGGTGGCCCTACCGGATATACCATAGACGCGCGTGAACACTACATGAGAGACTGAACTTAGAAACCTGCGAGAAAAAAGTTGAAATTAGAGTAATAATAATCCATATTATGGTGGTTCCATAACATGATTAGTTGAATACCTACCACAGAGTTAAAACATTATTCATTAAAATTATTGCTTTACCTCTGTGCTACCAACCGACGTGTGACTAATAATAATAAAAATGTGAAGTATACGTTTGGTTGTTAGATACTCAATCACGTAAAAACCATTTTGAGTGCTTATGATAATATACCTATAATATGCTTGTCATATATTTTGCAATAACATGTTTAAATATTACCCTATTTATGTATTACAAATAAATTAAATAGTATTTTTGAATTTTGTTGAGGAAAGACATACTGTGATGGATATAATAAGAGTTTATTTATTATCGGTTAGTGAATCCCAGTCCAGAAAGTCATAGAAAACAATCCAGACCAAGACAAACAGCTATTTTCATGCACACAAATGTTTGTCCTGTGCGGGGATCGAACCCGCGACCTCGGAGTCAAAGTAGCCATTGCTAGCCATTCGACCACCGGGCTCGTCCTAAATAAATAAATATATATACCTGGACAAATTTCGCTTTTACCCTTAAATCCCCCTAAAGCGATTTTGATAAAATTGCACAGTAACATTCAGCTCTACTCAACCGGACTCGTCGCTCAATCATGTTAAGATTTAAATTATTAATTAATAGCTACTTATAAATAGACGTTTGCAAAGAACCACACGGTTCATTATAAACGTTACATATAAAAGTTAATTCATTGTGTGCTATCAGGCGTGATCTGAATAACGTATTCCGATGCCGCCAATTAACTTCACGATCACTCCATTTAAAGCAAAAATATCTAAACTGGAAATAATGTGGCGTACTGAGTACCTAGCTGTGTCAATCGATGTAGGTATGACTGGATTTACAACCTTCGCGTGCTTAATCAAAACCAGTTTTATCTGTACTAATATTATTTTAATGATCTATCTCATCTTGTAAAGAATAATCATGAAATAGTATTGTTAGCAGATGACACTTCTTTAGTTTTTAAGGTAAATAGACAACAATCAGAAATTGACGATGTAAACAATGCTCTTTCAAAAATAGTGAACTGGTTTAGTGCTAATAACCTGCTTTTAAATGGTAGTAAAACCAAATATGTTAGATTTTTTACAAAAAATGTTAAACAAGTAAAAACCAGTGTGGTGATGGACAATGAGAGATTGGAATTGGTCAATAAGGTTGTCTTCCATGGTATAACATTAGACTCTAAATTATAATGGGGCCCACTTATAGAAACGTTATCGGGTAGACTCAGCTCAGCAGCTTACGCCGTAAGGAAAATACGTCAACTGACTGATGTTGACACTGCGCGTTTAGTTTATTTTAGCTATTTTCACAGCATTATGTCATATGGTTTATTGCTTTGGGGTAGTGCCGCGGATGTAGACTCAATTTTTGTGCTCCAGAAACGAGCTATCCGTGCTATTTATATGAAGAGTCCCAGGGAGACACAGAGAAATAAATTTAAAGAGATAAATATTATGACATTACATTCTCAATATATTTATGAAAATCTTATTTACGTTCATAAAAATCAAACCAAATTTAGGAAAAACAGTGATCTCCATCAACTAAATTTAAGAAATAAAAACAAACTCGCTGTGCATATTACTTGGCTCCATAAAATCTCTAACTCGTTCCCAGGTCAATGTATACGCTTCTACAATAAACTTCCAAACGACGCGTTTAAATTATCCATGGGTAAATTTAAGAAATATATCAAAACTAGACTATGTCAAAAGGCTTACTATTGTATCTCAGATTACATAAATGATAAAAATATTTGGAAATGAATTGCTCTTGTTATGTTATGTTATGTTAATGATTGTATTTGGATTTAATGTAACGGTATTGGCAATTAAAAGAGTCGGCCTTGAGTTTCTTGGCAGTTCATCTCAAGAAGCCCCGTCGCTGGAACTGGTACTTAAATTCACTTTCACATTCAAGATAGTGTGATGAAAGTGAATCTAAGCTCTGCGAATTTAGAGTAGTACTGATTTATACATGTTCTTATATTTAATTTGTATGACGTTTCTAAGTGCTTTATAAAGTCCAAGGAATAAAGATATTTTGAATTATTTTTTGATAAAACTGATGAGTTTGTTTGTAAAATAAAAATGTTGCAAAAATGGGAAAAAATATTCCTTTTGAGATCTTACGTTGCGTCCGCTGCGTAAATGGTTCAAGTTACTCCACAATTATATACGACGAAATTATTCATCTTAAAAAGTTCTAAAAACCGTGTCAGCATATTCTTTAATATCTTTTAAGATTGGCTCACTATAACATTTCAAATGATAACCTTAAGGTTCACTCTCAACCCTCTGTCACACGCAGACGGAGTTGCCCGAATCAACTAGTTCATCATATATAAGGTCCTAACCTTTTAATTGACAATACTATATGGTTGGCATCTATAGCTTGTATACATAGTATTGTGAATGAAATTTTGCATAAATAAAAATGTTTTTAAAATGATATTATTTTTCTGTATACCAAGAAAAAATATTCTAACTTGCTCCCTTACGCATTTACCATCACGCGTAAGAATGAAATTGTAATAATGGTTAGTTAGTTACGACGATACGTATACGACCAAGTACTGCCACATATGACAGCTACGGTGACGCGTGCGAGCGTTGAACTCTGTTTTTCCCTCTCTTTTTAACTTTTTTATACCACGTCGCGTGGCAGACAAGTATACAGTCCGCCTGATGTGAAGTAGTTATCTTAGAGTGGGTCCAGTGCTGCAGCACCGGTGACACGTCGACCCTCATGGATCTTTTGTGTTCTCCCTAATCCTTTAGTCACTCTCCCCTGCTGGTCTGGAGACATGTTCCATGTGAAGTAGTTACCGTAGTCGTATTAACGGTCGCGACGGTAACAAACAACGCTCGCGCGCCCCCGCCAACCCCGCTACCAACGCAGCAACTCCTTTCATTTTTGTGACCTCACTCACTCGCTGGAACACAAGACCCTCAATGGAATTGTAAATTAGCTGCGATGTTCTGTGATGTAGAGGTATTCCCCACTCAGGCAACTTACAAATACGTTTTACCCTACCTCTCTTTCGCCAGAGTCTCTTTCGCTAGTCGGCAGGATGCACCACGTGCAGGCTTTGGATCTAAAGATCGCGGTAAGCCAAACATACCCCTTTACTTTTTTATAGGGCCGCAAGACTCATTGTTGCAAAAGATTCAAAAGAAACATTCAATAACATTAAAATCATAATAACAACTTTGTCAAAAAATTAGTTAGGTACCTAAAATTTCATCTAAACTCAATCGCGCCGTATTTAAATAAAAGAAGTCATCGCCCATATACGAGTTGACGGCATAGGTATGTAGCTAGCTTTCTAACTTCCGTACATACCCCAATAAGTAAAGTAGAGGGCCAGCCGTAACGGCCGATAAATAAATAAATAAATAAATAATAAATAAATAAATATTGTCAGACAAACTACACAGCGCCATCTAGCCCCAAAGTAAGCGAAGCTTGTGTTATGGGTACTAGACAACTGATAAACATACGTAAATACATTTTTTTTTTTTGTAAATACATACTTATGATACATAGAAAACACCCTGACTAAGACAAACAGACATGTTCATGCACACAAATGTTTGTCCTATGTGGGAATCGAACCCGCGAGCGTTGGTGTCGAAGCCGCGTTATTGACCACTACGCCACCGAGCTCGTCAAATCTGTTGATTTCTCGGAAGTCGATGTCTGTTGATTTCTCGGAAGCACAAGGTCATCGCCCTCACAGCTGTCTTTCATAAGCGAACGGCCATTAGTATCATTATTATCAATGCACTACCAATTACCTACTAGGGTTAAAGCTGATCTTTAGTGCACGTGGTGCAGCCAGCTGATAAACAGACGCGGTTTTGGCAAGATGTAGGGTATATCGAGACCAACGGTACAGTATTTATTTTTTCTTTCGATCTAATGAGGTCTCAATTCAATAGCGTAGATTGAAATGTCGAGAACTCGCAATCGCAGCTGATATGTAGATACGTCAGAGGTACTTGCCATCGGATGCTGACTAAAAAAGTCCAATATTTCCTCCTCAAGACAGCAGGATATCGAGTCCTACCAGCGTCCACCGCAGGTTGGTCGAACCGTCCATGTTCTCGGAAGGGTAAACAGCTGTGAGAATCGTGTTCCTGCTGACACGTGTTCCGAGCCTTCGCTCTAGTAGATTCTACGCTTGCAGAACAATCTCCCCACTATCACTTCACTATCACGGTACGCAATTACCATTGCCAGGTATTCCTGGTTGGTGTAACGTCGGTTTGGCATGGCAAATTTGAACAAATCACACTAAAACTAAAACGTACGAGCAAGAGCACTACGTTGTCGGGCGGTAGCGGCGCCGGCCGGTAATGCAGAAAACACGCGTGCGCTCACAAACTCAGTTTAGCGGCGACTGATTGTCTTTCGCCGTTCGCGCAGCGCGCAAGCATGAATGGTAGGTAGACTGCACATGCGCACATGATACTACCAACATTTGCACTGGTATGAACTCGTGAACAAGGACGGTTTTATGTAAAGATAAAAAAGAACATTTTAAACATGTTTTAATGATAAATAAATTTTGTTATACAAACACTTTTCTTCACTAAAGCGTTCAGTATATGGTATTTATTTGATTAAAATGATAATTTATTTTTTCTTAAAATAAAAAAATAATAATTGCTAGCCGTGAAATTCCATTAGTAATGTGATGTATTTAAGCAATACGCATCCTCAATTCAGTATTGTCAATTAATAAGTTAGGACCTTATATTCTTTATTGTACATAAATTATCATAACATAGTAAGGTAAGTATGGCCGTGTGGTTTCCCGTAGACTAGAATAGAATCACTCCGTCTCTTCCCGTGGATGTCCCGATTTTGGAATGGTTACGGAATAATTTCACACGAATTGCTTTATTTATCAGTATAAAAGTACTATGATTTATGTGGTAAAATACAATATTAATTTATTGCGCTATAGTACAAAAATATGTCAATATATAATACATTAAAAATAAACAGCAGGAGCAGGCATACATTCGCCGCGCGGTAGAAAAAGAGGGGGATATTACTTCCTCTCCTACGCCTCTCTCTCTCAGCTCCGTCTTACGAATTTCCATCAGGTCACGTGTCCTGACGCGAGTTTAACATTTTTTACCCATCCCAAAAAGTGCACAATGCCGCTAAAGAAGTTTTCACTTCAAAAAGTAAACGCGGGCGAAGCTGCGGGTGGAAGCACATATTCTGAGCTTGTAACTGAGACGCAAACTTCCAGTGGAAGCTCATAAGCGCGGGAAGAAGGTCATATTTTTAGTTTGCGTCTCAGTTACAAGCTCGGAATATGTAACTGTACGGCTACCGACAGACAGTTTTCATTGAAGATTTTCTAACAAAGGGGCTGTTAATGTGTCAGCGCGTCACCCGCTGAAAGAAGGCTTTCATCAGAGTTGTTTTACTGCGGCTTTGTGTGCTTCTATTGGAAGTGGGACATAGTTCATCAGGGCTGGCTCGAACACTGCACATACCCTACATCACAAGTGTTCCAGTTTTAGGTAGTTTTATCTCTAACGTTTTCTACTACTAGGTGCTACAAGTCATATTTAAATATTTATGTACATAATACTAAATTCTGTCAGCGACTTCGCTCGAATTGAGTTCGGGAGAGTAGCTTATTATACCTTCACTGGGCTCGCAGCTGTCTTCTAATAAATGTTTTTTTATACGACTAGGGTGTCAAACAAGCGTACGACCTGTCTGATGGTAAGCACTCATCGCCGTCAATGGACGCTATCGACACCAAATACATCAGTCACGCGTTGCCTACGGTATTCTGTTAGATTGAGGTACTTCTCCAGTCATTAGCATCATCAGGTCATTTTAGTCTCCACTACAGGAGCACGACCCTCTGTCTTCCGTCCCAGACAGAAGGAGGATTTGGCCTACACTCCCCAGCCCCACGCTGGCCAGACGGGTTGGGGAGGCCTGATCGATGTTTTATAATAATTATATTCCCTTAGTCGCCTTGTACGACATTTAGGAAGAGACGGAGTGATTCTATTCTAGTCTGTCGGAAACCACACGGCCAGTTCGTTCTCCAGTCGGGTAGTTTAAAATTACGATGTGCCCTACCTCTCTTTCGACAGAGCCTCGTTAGTAATTTAGCAAGGAGCACCACGTACAAGTGAAGTTGACTTTGGCGTTGAGATTACCAAGATCGTGGTGAGCCACATACACTCCAAATGATGTAGGCATCAAAGAGTAATATAAGTATAATACGTGTTGTTGCTAGAACAACAACCTACAAATACCATACAAATTAGCATTTGTAGGTTGTATAACTAACCAACAACATCTACAGATCGCCTGAGGATGCCTCGCGTAGAGGCGAAACACGTGTCGCAGAGACGACCACGGCAGTCGGGGCGGTGGCGGTCGCATGTTTCTTCTGTTTCAGATGTTGAAGATTCGCCGAGACGACCGCAGCAGCTGAAGCAGAGACGTCACGGCAGCCGCATGCATCTACTAACGGTAGTGGATAGGTGCCTGCCGGTAGTAATTTGCATGAACTAATTGGTGGCGGAAATACGCAAAGTAGTGTTGTAAATCAAATTGCCTGTAAATTTGATTTCCGCTAAATAACACCTGTTATCAATGAACTATGGAATTACAGAATTATTAAACGCAACAGCGGGCATAATACGATTTGAAATTAATGTAAAGTTAACATCTACATCATATTAAATCTCTTTGAGATAACATTACTTTAGCATAATTGACCGGTCAATCATATTAACATCACTTTGTGATAACATTACTTTAGCATGACATGCTATGAACATCGACATTAGAAATTTGTCGCGAGCGCATTTGTTGGAGTTTGAGAGGTAGGTATACCAAAATTATTAGACCAAAGGCTTATTTGGCGCAGATCTTCATTAGTCGAGCTATCTTCATTAGGCTAATGTTCAGCACATTCGTATCGGTACCCACTATACAGATTAGTCTAGTGTGGGTACCACTGGTTAAAAAATAAAGAAAAGTGTAATAAACAACATACATTTCAAACGTTTACATGTATAACAGGCAAATGTGTTGTAATTATTTGTTGTTGTTATTTTGTAAATAAATTGTTTTTAATTGTTAGTTTGTTTAAAATCCCTGTACTCATCATATTTAGAGGTCGGCTTTGGCAATGAGATTACTTGGTAATCTGGGGTTTGATTACTTGGTATGAGATTACTTGGTAATCATTATTTGGGGTGTTATGGTGGGGTTGGCTCACCCCAAGGTGAAAGGTGAGCCACTTACACCCCAAATAATGATGTATTTTTTTTGTATATACTACGTCGGGTGACAGACAAGCATATGGCCTGCCTGATGTGAAGCGGTTCCCGTAGCCATATTAACGCTCGCAGCATAAAATATCGCTCGCGCGCCGCCACCCCCGCTGCCAACGCAGCATCTCCTTCCTTTCTGGTGACCTCAGTCACTCGCAGGAACACAACAACCCTCAAGTTTCTTAAGTCGGAGACCCTTACCACTCTTAAGTCGGAGTCTTAAAGCTGCTCATAGATCAGGAGCAGGGTATGATATGGAGAATGAGAAGAGTATGAACTATAGGTAAAGTCGAGAGCTCATAAAGCTTTTCACTTGTAGTACGAACCTTACATCTACAGCGATTGTAATAATAACAGTTCAGAGTCTACCGTGTAAGGCTTCACGAGTTCTTGACTGTACAATAAATAAAACATATAAATAAATAGAATCTCTAGGGGTGGCGGGGGGGAGCTGCCCCTCCCAACCCCCCCTTGGCCATAATAAAAATAGAGAAGTAGGAGAACTCAAGCCCCGAGCGGGAGATAATTAAAACCAGAAATATGGGGGGCAAGGGTAGCCCCGGAGTATGGGAGCTCCTGGACAGAGCGTCCCAGATAGGTAATGTGTGTAGGAGTAGGAGAAACAAACAAATGGTAAATAGAAATAGCTTTTTATGCACACACAAGAGTAAAGAGAAACAAGAAAAACAGAAGGTGCACGAGCGAAACAATTAGTATAAAATATAGTAGAAAATTTAGGAAGTTAAATAGACAAGAGAAAGGAACTGAACACAACGTAAATGCAATATAAATTAGAATTTTTATCTAGTGAAATTCTTATAACTGCAAAAGAAAAGTCAAGACAGTTTTGAAGGATGATCGTTGACAGTCGACCAAAACTCAGTACTAAAAGTATGCGCGCGCAACGCAAAGTCCGTGGTCGACTGGCAAAGACCATTGCTTTCAATGAAAGGAGTATGAGAATAAAAAAGTATGTATAAAAGATAAATAATGTAAAAGTATTATATAAATATATGTATTAAGTGGGAGAAGCCCACATCACTCCCCCCCGGAGACCGTAGCTACGGGCGAAGAAAGTTAGGGAACCGAACAATACGTCCAGAACGAGTCTTTCTATCTGGTTCTTGCAGCGGCCTGTCCGAAGTTTTTGGGACAGGATTAGCTGCAGGATCGCGACTGAGAGGAGGTTTAACCTGCGGAATGGGTTTGGGATCAAGGGTAGGAGATGGGTCTACAAGCATATAGGCCGGCTTCAAGCGGTCTATTGATACTGTGACACTTTTACCCTTCACAAGAATCTTAAATGTTTTATCTCCTCGTTCGAGCACTTCATAAGGGCCAGTGTATGGCGGTTGTAAGGCACCGCGTAATGCGTCGGTCCTAAGGAAAACATGACTCGAAGATGATAAATCCTTATATATAAAAATTTTGCCCTGGGTATGTCTCGCGGCTGGGGTAGGTTGTAGCTTAGCTACGAAAAGTCGTAGGCGAGATGTAAACTCTGTTAAATCCAGGGTATCCGGGACAGATGCATGGAAAAATTCGCCTGGAAGACGTAAAGGTTCTCCATACACCAACTCAGCTGACGAGGCTTTCAGGCTATCTTTGAAAGAAGACCTAATGCCTAGTAGTATCAAGGGCAAGTTGTCCACCCAGTTGCAGTCCGCGTGACACATAATAGCTGCCTTCAGCTGTCGGTGGAATCGTTCCACCATGCCATTACAGGCTGGATGATACGCGGTTGTCCTGCGATGTTTGAATCCGATCACTTTTGCCAGAAACTGGAAGAGTGCGGACTCAAATTGACGACCGCGATCGGTTACAATATCAGTGGGACATCCAAATCTAGATATCCACAACAACAATGACTTTCCGACAGTTTCAGCTGTGATATCCACCATTGGTGTAACTTCAGGCCAACGTGAAAAGCGGTCTACAACTGTTAGACAGTACTTGTAACCCTGTGATGGTGGAAGAGGACCAATAATGTCCACATGGATAAAAGAAAATCGAGCACGGGGAATGTTATAAGTGCCCAAAGGAGCAGATACATGTCGATTGACCTTCGCACGTTGACATGCAAGACATTGGCGTGACCACTCTCGACAGTCTTTGCGCATCCCAGGCCAGACAAAGCGTTCTGCTACGAGTTTAGTAGTTGCGTCTGCACCTGGATGGCTGAGATTATGAAGGCTGTCGAAGATTTGTCTACGCAGAGGTTTGGGTACGAATGGTCTTGGCGATGGAGTACTTAAATCGCAATATATCTCCGTACCACTGTTAGGGACTTGAACCTTTTCAAGGCGGAGTGAAAATTCACCGTCAAGGTACTCGAGTAACTCTTGATCGGAGTCTTGATGTTGAGCGAGTATGTCCAGGTCAATCGCCAGCTGCAGTTCGTCGACACGAGACAATGTATCGGCAACAACATTGTCTTTACCCGAAATGTGTCTGATATCGGTCGTGAACTGTGAGATGAAGTCAAGATGACGAAATTGACGAGGACTACAGTTAGCTTTTCGTTCACGAAAAGCAAAACTGAGAGGTTTGTGGTCTGTGTAAACCACAAAGTGTCTCGCTTCCAACATATGGCGAAAGTATTTAATGCTTTCGTATATCGCCAATAACTCACGATCATAAGGTGAGTATTTTTGTTGTGACGGGCTCAGTTTTCGCGAGAAGAATGCAAGAGGTTGCCAGGCACCGTCATGAAATTGCTGCAAAACTGCACCCAAAGCCAGGTCCGATGCGTCTGTTACCAGAGCAAGTTTGGCATCACAGTCTGGGTGTGCGAGCAATGCAGCATTTGCAAGTATTTCCTTGCATTTTTCAAAGGCACCAAGAGTATCACCTGTCAAGTTGACGGGATGGGATGCTTTAACTGAACCAGACAGAAGAGCGTTTAAAGGGGCTTGGACGACAGCGGCGCTGGGTAAAAATCGCCGGTAGAAATTTACCATGCCCAAGAAACGTCTCAGCTGTCTGATCGTTTTAGGTGGAGGGAAATCATTTACGGCTTGTACCTTGGTCTCTAATGGCCCAGTGCCAGACTCGGAGATGCGATAGCCTAAGAACGCTACTTCGCTTACTCCAAAAACGCACTTGGAAACATTGACAAGGACGCCATAATCCTTCATCCTGGAGAAAAGTTGCTGCAGGTGGTTCTCATGCTCCTCCTCGCTGCGTGAGAAGACCAAAAAGTCATCTAAATATGCATAAACAAAATCAAGGCCCCTGACCAGCTCATCGACAAACCGTTGGAATGTTTGGCCAGCATTTCTTAATCCAAATGTCATCACCGGAAATTCGAACAATCCAAATGGCGTGGTGATCGCCGTTTTAGGGATATCGTCGGCAAAAACAGGAATTTGATTGTAGGCCTTAACTAAGTCTATGGTTGAAAAGACTTTGCAACCAGCAATGAAATGGGCGAAGTCATGGATATGCCTAATAGGATAACGGTCTGGGATAGTCCGTGCATTAAGCATCCTATAATCGCCACAGGGCCGCCAGCCGTTATCGTTCTTAGGAACCAAGTGTAATGGCGAGGCCCAAGGGCTTTGGGATGGACGAGCTGTTCCATTACTGAGCATGAGTTCGAATTCCGCCCTGGCTATTTTGAGTTTGTCAGGAGCGAGTCTTCGAGGAGTGCAAGATACAGGAGGACCAGGTGTAGTCCTAATGTGGTGTACTGTCTCGTGTTTTGGAATAGACGGCTTGCCAGAAGGGCGTGTAATCTCGGGAAATTTGTCTAAAAGTTTATGAAACCGAGTGTCGCCTGTTACAATTTTTACAGAATAAATATTTACATTAGCAGTGCAAGCATTAGAAGTTAAAGTAGTAGTGTTATCAATGAGACGCTTACTACGTACATCCACAATTAAATTATAAAAACAAAGAAAATCTACACCTATGATATGTTTAGTAACATTGGCTACAACAAAACGCCAAGGAAAATTACGCCTGAGTCCTAGATTTAAATTTAAATCAATAAAACCAAACGTATCTATACACGTTCCATTGGCTGCACATAACTGATAATCTGTCCCAGCTCGACTTTCATGAAGCAATGACCGAGGGTAAACGCACAGATCACTTCCAGTGTCTATTAGGAACTTCACGTTCGAACCGCGGTCAGTAATGAAAAGGCGACTAGGTGCAGCTGGGCAATCGTCAGTCGCCATTAACGACTGCCCATGAGGTTTCCCGCCTTATCATAGTCGCAAGGTTTGACACAAGTAGCAGCTTTAGATCCGTACTTGTTGTGGTACCAGCAAACAGGGAACTTGCGGTAGCTGGAAACCGATCTAGTTCTATTGCAGTTGCGAGAGTACGAACGGCGTCGCGGAGGTCTTGAGCGACGGTTTGATTCGTTGGCCGCACGAGCTTGATCGTCAATTTTCATCGAGAGGCGATCTACCATTTTCTTTAATTCGGCAATTTCCTTCGAAGAACTGTAATTGACACTAGAGCTTGCGGAAGTCGCAGCTACGTTACAAGGTGATGTTATTTCCTGTATTCTATCTGCCAAGTCCGCCAACTGATCAAGACTGTGTGTAGGCTGTGATGCTAATACTGTCTGGATACTGCTGGGTAGACGATTGCTCCAAATTGTCCGGATGAAGTCTACTGGAACGGCCGGCCCGGCTAAATCTTGGAGATGTCTCAAAAATGCCGAAGGCTTCCTATCTCCGAGCTGTTCATGAGTGAGCAATTGCTTCACCTTTTTTTCGTGGGAAGCTGAAAGGCGTCTAATCAACTCACTTTTTATTTTCTCGTAACGATTTTTAGCCGGCGGGCTGACAATAACATCCTTCACAGCCTTGGCGTGAACTATGTCCAAATTCGAAATAACATTGTTGAACTTAACATTATCTTCAGTTATATTAAAAGTATCGAACTGACCTTCCAGTAAACAAAACCAAATTTCGGGATCCTCGGATGAAAAAGCAGGTACTCTTAAGTTGTTTTTCCGGGTGCGTGACACGCCATCCACGCTAACTGGCTTCATACATACACGCGGTCGTGGTCGTCGTATTGTAGCTTTCGACGGCCCACCATCTCCAGAAAGGGCAGTCCTTGCAGAAATATCGTCACTAGAACTGTTTTCGCTCATTGTGCAATCGAAAGAAAGGGGTCACCAGAAAAAACACGTAGGGCTGTCGCTTAATAGTTTATTCAACCGTCAAAAATACTTAGTCAATCTCTATTATACAAAATTAAGTAAGGTACAAAATACAAAATTAAGTAGGGTAAGTGTTAGGGATCTGTAACAAAATGCCGGCCAAGTGCGAGTCGGACTCGGTCACGAAGGGTTCCGTACCAAAAACGACACACAATCACGTTTGTTGTATGGGAGCCCCCCTTAAATATTTATTTTATTCTGTTTTTATTATTTGTTGTTATGGCGCCAACAGAAATACATCATTTGTGAAAATTTTAACTGTCTAGCTACCACGGTTCATGAGATACCTACAGCCCTTGGTGACAGACGGACAGACAGACGGACACCGGAGTCTTAGTAATAGGGTCCCGTTTTTACCCTTTGGGTGTGGAAATCTAAAAAGAATAAAAATAATCATTTTTGTACATACACCAGGAGTGACTGCAATTTTTTCATTACCTACATTTTACTCAGTGACAAACGAGCAGACAGCCCACCTGATGGTGATTCCCGTGAGCAGGTCCCGTACTTACTTTAATGTAAACCTGGAAGAGTCGAACCGTATTGTACTAACTTGCCAGTCTTCTGCAGCTCGAAGAGGCTGCGCAGCGCCTGCCTTGGTGACAGACGGACAGACAGACGGACACCGGAGTCTTAGTAATAGGGTCCCGTTTTTACCCTTTGGGTGTGGAAATCTAAAAAGAATAAAAATAATCATTTTTGTACATACACCAGGAGTGACTGCAATTTTTTCATTACCTACATTTTACTCAGTGACAAACGAGCAGACAGCCCACCTGATGGTGAGCGGTAACTGTCGCCCATAACATCCACGATTCACGCATTCAAGCTGTTGGCAACAAAAATGCAGAATCGCAGGTGCGTTGTCCTTCAAACCGGAACACAAAACACAACAATGCAAACATTGTTGCTTGGCGGCAGAAATAGATAAGGCAGTGGTCCTCACCCAGGCGGACTCCTACCATTTGATAAAACCTACTTCATGTTATCTGTTTAGTGATTTTTTTTTATACTACGTCGGGTGGCAGACAAGCGTACAGCCCGCCTGATGTGAAGCGGTTACCGTAGCCATATTAACGCTCGCAACATAAAATATCGTTCGCGCGCCGCCACCTCCGCTGCCAACGCAGCATCTCCTTGCATTCTGGTGACCTCACTCACTCGCAGGAACACAACAACCCTCAAGGGAATTGTTATTTAGCTGCGGTATTCTGTGAGGTGGAGGTACATTCCCCAGTCGGGTAGCTTACAATTACGCTCCCTACCTCTCTTTTCGCCAGAACTTCATTTGTCAGTTAGCAGGGTGCACCGTGTGCAGGTGAAGTTGGCTTTGGTTCAAAGATGATGATGAACTACTTACACCCCATTTGAAAAATTACGGTCTAAATAGGAATACGATTAATTAAAACGTAGCTTTACTGAATCATAATATTTATTCAAATAATCTAAATTATTATGAAAATATATTTTTATTAAGTACCTATTATATATTATTTTTTACACTAAACTATTTTTAATACTTTTTAATTTACACACTTATCATGTGATTATTAGGAGTGTCGGTGGCCGAATGGTTAGGGTATACGACAAATTGTTATTGAGACATCCATGAACACTGCAATGTTTTTTTATGGCTAGTCGACTTTGTAGCCATCTTTAACGAATTTGTAGTTATATACGACGTAGGTAGGTACCTAAATGTTCAAATTATTAACGAACGTCAGCGCAGGCGCGAATCTTGCACGGTTTTGCGTACGGCGCAGCTCTGACCCCGACTGGCGCTCCATATAACCTCATATAAATGTTGTCAGTGTGTGCGTGCGACGGCCATACGTACGGGCGCGCTCACATACAAACCGCGCTCGGTGCGTTTGTATGAAGTTACCTTACTTCTCTATTTATACTATGCCTTGGCGATGCCCTGGGGTGACGTCATTGCTTTGGACGCAATGGTTGGACTTTGGACTTTATGTATCGACATCGAGAGGAGAGACCACTTTTACCTACAAATAACTATTCTAATGATTGTGGTCCAATGTTCAATGTCAGGCTTTTGTAAAACGTGATTGATAATAATCACTGTAATTCATGTGATTTTAAATTTTTTATTCGTGTTTTGTAATATGTTTGTCATTTTTAACCATTATGTCATTATCATAAAGTTGATATACGTAGCGGGATATAATTATAATGTTATGGTCATTATGGTTTTTCGATAATATCTTGCTGATATCAGTATCAGATGGAAATATGTACCTACTTAATCCCTCTGTATTATACCTATTACTCTTTGATGCTACATTTTGGGTATAAGTGGTTCATCAACATCTTTGAACCAAAGACAACTTCACCTGCACGCGGCGCACCCTGCTGACTGACAAACGAAGCTCTGGCGAAAAAAGAGGTAGAGAGCGTAATTGTAAGCTACCCGACTGGGGAATGTACGTCCACCTCACAGAGTACCGCAGCCAAATAACAATTCCCTTGAGGGTTGTTGAGTTCCTGCGAGTGAGTGAGGTCACCAGAAAGAAAGGAGATGCTGCTTTGGCAGCGGGGGTGGCGGCGCGCGGGCGATATTTTACCCATTTCACATCGCGCCGTATGCTAAATGCTTATCTGCCATCCGTCGTAGAATAAAAAAAAAGGTTATTGAAAATTTAAATATAAACACCATAAGTGTTTAGGTGCATATTTTCGTATTTAAACCGAAAACAAAACTATTCATGGTTGCTATTCTGGTGATTTAGTTATAATACTTGAGTACACTTGTCAACAAAATTTACACCTTTCGAAAATGTAAAAAATATGTGGGAAATGATGTAAAAAAAAAATGCAATTTACAACCTCACCACTGTGAAAAATAAGAATAACTAGAATTTGCATGATGGCGTTAATTCCCGTTCTTATTTTTCTATCTATCATAAGGTGTTTTCTATGTGTCATAAGTAAGTATTTAAAAAAAATGTATTTACGTATGTTTATCAGTTTTCTAGTACCTACCCATAACTAGGGTTGCCAACCATACTGTTAAAAACAGTATTATACTGTTTTCTATGCTTTAATACTGTTGAAAAAAACTTCATTTGACCATAGCACTGTTTATGGGCCTTAGTATATACTGTTTGTTTTACTACGCAGCTTTTAATATACTGTTTTCCTTGTAAAAAAAGTTGGCAACCCTACCCATAACACAAGCTTCGCTTACTTTGGGGCTAGATGGCGCTGTGTAATTTGTCTAACAATATTTATTTATTTATCTTTCTGTCTATGATTACATGATATTCGACCTTTTGAAACAGCTGAGCGACCTGGCAACCGTTGTCAAGACGACGTCATCTATTGACAAAATACCAACTTTTTGATTCAATTTTATGGAAATACTTAAAAACCATATAAAAATGATTTGTACGGAGTAATAACAAAGAGCTATCATGAAGTTATTAAAGTTCCACCTGAGGTACCACCCGCCAGGCATTATACTCGAGTACATGCAGAAGGGGGTCATCAAGAGCAAGGACATTGACCTACTTGATCTTAACACCAAGTAAGTTTATACCACACAACCAGCTCATTTTAACTTACAAGTTAATTGTGGAGCATTTATAGAGCTGAAATTTTATACACCTATGAAATAAATAAATAGCCTCGGTCCTTGGGGCCCCTGCGCCTTGAGTCTTTTTGAAGACATTTCAAAGAGACTTTTTCAAGCCACAGGGGACCCAAGAGCCGGCGCTTACTTTCGTCAGAGGCTAAGCATCGCCATCCAAAGGGGTAACGCTGCTAGCGTTTTAGGCACGCTGCCTCACGGACCTACTTTAGATAGTTTTTGTTAAGATAGGTTTACACAGTTTAGTTTAGTTTTTATTGTCTATATTACTATTCCTACTTATTAATGATAATGTAACTAAATAAATACAAATAAATGAATTATGAATAAATAGCTACTTCGTAACACTGAATGACAAGCCCGGCGGTCGAATGGCTAGAAATGGCTACTTTGACTCCGAAGTCGCGGGTTCGATCCCCCACAAGACAAACATTTGTGAGCATGAACTTGTCTTGGTATTTTCTATGCATTATAAGTAGGTATGTATTTACAGAAACATGTATTTAAGTTTAAGTACATTTGTCAGTTGTCTAATACCAATAGTACAAGCTTTGGACTTAAGCTTATGTGAAATATAGTGTTAAAAAAAAGCAACAAGAATCATATGTGTGCCGCCAGTGCCGCAGTAATACAAAATGGCTAGGTATAGCTCAGCCACATGTTTTGTTGTTCTAACGAACAAAACGACAATTCTGCCGCGAGAATATTAGCGAGAAAAATTGGTGTATGTATAGTTTAGGTGAATACCTACTTAGAAAATATCTTATAAAATACGTATTTGCAATCCTGCCTCCCCAACCTCCCCAACCCGTCTGGCCAGCGTGGGGAGTGTAGGCCAAATCCTCCTTCTGTCTGGGACGGATGAGAGAGGGTCGTGCTCCTGTAATGGAGATTAAAATGACCTGATGATGAATGAATGAATGAATTTGCATTTGTGTTTGGGTTTACGTATAACGAACACATATGAAATAAATGGGTATAAAATAATAATATATATTCAAATATTTTTATGTCCATTTAAAAGACAAGAAATAAATAGATTATCCCTATAAATATCGGGTATACGAGTACCTAAAATCTGTTTACTCGGTAAAAAATATGAATATTCTTTTTTTAAAAGTAATTTTACTATTTATTAGACACAGGGTACACATCCCTTAAGTATTCCAGCGTCTATAGGCTACGATAACTGCTTACCATCAGGTAGGTCGTATTATCTAGAAAATTTATTTAGAATTAGACGAGCTCGGTGGTCGAATGGTTAGCAATGGCCACTTTGACTCCGAGGTCTATTTAAGTATATTTATCAGTTGTATAGTACCCATAACACAAGCTTTGCGCTTAATTTGGGACTAGATAGCGCTGTGTAAATTGTACAGAAATATTTATTTATTTACTTATTTATAAAAGTTTGATTAATTTGTGAGCTCAGGTATTCAAATTCCAAATATCTGATGATGCATCAACCCATATTTAAAACATACCCCACAATGGTGGTTGAAAGTTGAAACTCCTAAATAGTACAATAAAATAATATTTAAAAAAAAACTTTCTAGTTCAGACATTAAAGAAATCGCCAATCGTCTCTACAAGAAGGAGGCGTTGATCACTGAAGAGGTACGGGAGCAACTGTACCAGTGTCTCGAGACCCTCAAGAAAAGGACGGAGCACGAGGGCCCCGCGGGCAAAAGGTTCTACATATACAAGACATTGCAGACCCACGTGCTGCCGCTAACTAACGTGGCTTTTGATAAAACTGGCAAAATGTTAGTATTAGTCGTTGTGTTAATAATAGCAGAGCATATAGTTTCAAAAATGGTCTGTATTTTATAAAAATAAATCACACGCAAGGCCAGAAGAACTAATAAGATACATTCACTTGTAATTACATAAATAAATATGTTTCTTATATTTTAGATATGTTTCTTATATTTTTATTAATTTGTAATTAAATTAAAATATAGTCAAAATTCAGTTTCGATCCAGTCTCGATCTCACAAATGTCACATTTGGTATTCTCGTAACACAATATGTAACTTCAAAATTAAATTTAAGCGGGATTATATCGAAATATGAGTGAAAATTAAACAAACTAAGAATGTTACTTTGCCAACAACAAGAATTGATAAGTAATAATTCATTAATGAAATCAAGTAAGTATATTATAGCTAAATTTATATACTTAAAGGAGTCCTTTATGTTCCACGTCAGGTGCCAAACAATCAATTAGCCCTATATGATGTCTAGTGATAGTCTGTATTCTGGTGTCTAGCAATGGCGACTATAACTCTGCTTAGTGTAGCCACTAAGCGGAGGTTTGTTTATCGCAAAAGAATTATTGGAATCGATGTGTTAGATAACAACTCAATGTTTTAGGTCCCCAAAAGTGTTAGATACAAAGTCCGTGGTGCACGGCAGTTGAGTTTCACTAACTAGCCATCTCTTTATGCTTTTAATCCCTTATTGCCATATTGATATCTCTCTCACATCGCTAAGAGGGGTAATCAAATTCCAAAATCTTCCTACTGCTACTAATTTCTTCTGATTAAATTCGTTGTGAGTTCCAAGGCAGTCGTAGTTTTACCCCTGGGACTGCAATGGACTTCACTGTTCATTGCCTTTTTTTGTAGTCGCCACTGTTAATCCTGGCTATATAGCCATAGTGGTGGGAATGAGTGGTGGGCCCAGCGTCACGTACCGCAAAAAAAAAAACATTGTTTCGGATCAGAAGAGTCCTTTCGATATACCGGTTCTCGTTCTTGATACGTCACGATAAGAATTTAGAATGCCATAAATATTATTTATAACACTGCACTTTACCCTTGTATGCTGCTTTTCTTGTCTAATAATAATATGTACTTGGCAGATGTCTCTCGGGCAGCTACGACCGGACCTGCAAGGTATGGGACGTGGAATCGGGCAAGGAACTCAAGAGCTTGACTGGACACCAAAACGTGGTATACTCCGTTGGCTTCAACTTTCCAGCCTGGTGAGAGAATGTCTTTACATAGTTAACTATAGTTAATAATCGGAGTTCTTCGTGCGTGATTTAAATCTCATTGCAGACCACATACCATGACAGTTTCCCCAATTCTTTTAGACATGGTCACAGAAATAAGAGAGTTACTAGGTAATTTTCCAAGCTAAAGGCTTTTCAGGCTATGTGGCATTATTTGAAAATAATTTTATAAGTTTAATTAATACAGTAACACATTAGAAGATGTGTTTGCTATTGTAAACAGAAAGTTAATTTTTTGACTAATTTGATAGATAATTTATAAGATTAACCAAATTAGAAATAAAACAAATTTAAATATTTTACATGTTCCAGTCCGGGTTTTTTATATCATGCCATGAGCCAAACAAGCATACGGGCCGCCTGATGTTAGCGGTTACCATAGACTTTTACGCTAAATGGAGCATACCTCGTGATCAGTCACTACCGCTATTTCGGCACCATCTCCGTGTGGATGTTGAAAACAGTATGTACTCAAAAGTATTGCTATTTGGCCGAAGCTTTTTGTAATGTAGTGGTGTTTCCACAGTTGGACCCTACTTGCCCTACCTACCTGTCTTTCGCCAGAGCTTCATTAGTTAGTCTGAAGGGTGCACTATGTGCAGGTTCATATATAAAAGATATTTTTCGATGGTAACAATCCGCTCGTTTGCCAACAGTAACCGTGTGCTAACTGGATCCTTCGACAAATCAGCCAAGATATGGGATCCTGCAAGTGGGGAATGCCTGGCTACGTTGTGGGGACACACTGGCGAAGTTGTGTCAACCCAGTTCAATGCCAAGAGTGACCTGGTGGCGACTGGCTCCATGGATCATACTGCAAAATTGTTCGATGTTCGGACAGGTAAGTTTGAATCACCATCATTTTTTAGCCAAAACTCACCTGCTTGTGGTGCATCCTGCTGATTAACTACTGAACAAAAATAAGGTTAGGGTACAGCGTAATTATAAACTGCGCTACTGGGGAGACCGCAGGCCAATAACAGTTCCTGGAGGCCTAACTCTACACGCATTATACCTCCCACAGCTGGGATATGGGTATCCCCTCAATGGAATACGGTTGGAGTGTATGGAGTGTATTCCACCACGCTGCTCAACTGTTTGCTGCAGATGACACTTTATTATTTCATGATAATGGTAGTGAAAAGGGTAAAATTAACTACAACTGTTACTACTATTTATGCAAATAGTCTTTTAGGTGGTCATATTGTGTTCACAGGGCAGGAGATCCACAACTATCAGGGCCATACAGCAGAAGTAATTGCAGTGCAGTTCGACCCCAACGAGGGTCAGCGGTTGATTACAGGCTCCTTTGATGGCACCATATCTATGTGGGACACCAGGGTCAAGGAGTAAGTTTGACTTTTCAAATAATATTGCATCAACTTATATTCATCGCAGTGCTGAGATACGGCTCACCCTTCATTTCAAGGTCACTGGCGTACATAGCTTAACGACTTTCTTCTAGAGACAATACGTTTAGAAGCACATATGAGCTCGAGATGAATAAACCTATGTATGAACAGGGTACGGCCGATGTTGCTTAACTTGCGTAATAATTACACTCCATCGAGTTCCTCGATTAGCATATTCTGGCAAATACGGCGTTCGTCACATTTGCTCTAATAACTTTATCAGGCGTTGTTGTAATAATAAATGAGTGCAACTTAAAGTTATTTAAAATTAACTGTGATTTGGAAGAATGTCAACATGATTGTTATTACTATCAGAATTTATGGTACCAAAGTACTAATTATATTAAATTATTATACTGTCATAGACAACTGCGCGTGTCTTCCGCGTATCACTCAGGTCATAAATTAGGATTTAGCATTGGGTAGGCTTGACAATGAACCAACTTATTCTATCACTCTATAATTATGTTCGCACTGCGTGAACATATTATATGACTAAAAAGTATGTTGATTGATATGTGTTAATCCAGAACATATAATAGTAGGTAATCCTACTACTATATATATAATAGGAAGCAAGGCAAGAACTAATTGGCGCGGTGAAGAGGTCGCAAGGAAAAATCGCCGAGTTCTCTATAGACTGTAATCATTACATAAGTTTCGTCTATAATTTTGCAGTCGTGTGTCAGTGCTCCAAGGTCACGAAGGCGAGATTTCAAACGTCCAGTTCAACTGGGACAGCTCACTTGTGGGATCTTCTTCCCTTGACGGCAGCGCCAAGTTGTGGGATGCCCGCAAGAGCTCGTGTCTTGCTACTGTCGCCGGGCATACCGACGAGGTAATCCTTCCTGGGGATTTTAAAAACCTAGCACTCATGGCTCCACTGGGCGACTTCTTTTGTTCCGTTATGAAATACTTTTTTTATACTACCACGGGTGGCAGACAAGCATACGGCCCGCCTGATGTGAAGCGGTTACCGTAGTCATATTAACGCTCGCAACATAAAATATCGCTCGCTCGATCCACCCCCGCTGTCAACGCAGCATCTCCTTCCTCTCAGGTAACCTCCCTCACTCGCAGGAACACAACAACCCTCAAAGGACTTGTTATTTGGCTGCGGTATTCTGTGAGGTGGAGGATTCTCCAGTCGGGTAGCTTACAATTACGCTCTCTACCTCTGTTTTCGCCAGAGCTTCGTTTGTCAGTCAGCAGGGTGCACCGCGTGGAAGTGAAAGTTGGCTTTGTTTCAAAGATGTTGATGAACCCCTTACCTTACCTAACTTGTGATAAAAAAGTCGCATATAGATGTTTGACACAGATTAAATTTGCATCTTTCATAACCACACAAGGTATTCATATTTCTATGAATTTTACGACGAAATCATGAGAGTAAGTGTGTAAGCGGCTCATAACCATCACACACGTGTACAATGTACACGGTCCACGTAGCAAATGAGACTCTGTCGAGGAATAGACAGAGAAGAAGTCACAGAAGACCGTAGCCGAATAAGAATACCCTAGAGGATGATTGTGAGGTCACCAGAAGTAAGCAACGCTGTGTTTGCAAATCGACGTCCTCATACAAAAGCGAGCTTTTTTGATTTCTATGTCGGCGTGCCAACGTTGGCAATAAACAAGTAATGCTCGGGTGCTGTACGGCTGTACCCCCATGTCCGGTGACGTCATTCACTGGCAGTAACACAACAATCCTAACTTAAGAATTTTTAATTGCACATGCCCTAACTCTCTCTTCGTCAGAGCCTCCTTTGTTTGTTATTAGAGTGCATCACGTGCAGGCGAGGTTGGCTTAACCCTTCGTGTGCCGTGACCTGTCAATTCTATGCCAAGCACTGTACTAACGCTGCGCCTACCATGGGACCGCGGCATGCGAAAGGTGAAGCTCTAAGGAAGGAGATATAAGGGGCCACACGGCTGTTTGAACAATTTTATATAGAGACGTTAGAATATTTTCCCAATTTCGAAGTTGGTCCGATAGTTGTTTCATGAGATTTATGAGTAGAATCTTCCCAGTTACCAAATATTTTAGGTGCTAGATATCTGCTTCGACTGGGCGGGCCAGAGGATGGCAACATCTTCAAGTGACTGCTCCGCCCGTATCTACGACGTCAGGACTGAGTTCAAGGAGCTGGCGGTCATGAAAGGTCATAGGGAGGAGGTCTCCAAGGTACATTAACAATAGATGAGAAAGTTAAAAATTTTAACTGCTGCTTAAAGTTGTTGTTAGACGTCCATACTTCGCTTAAACATATCAAAGTGACATCCAGTAAATTAGTTCATCATTAACGTCATCAGGTCATTATAGTCTCCACTACAGGAGCACCTGTCTCGTCCATCCCAGACAGAAGGAGGATTTGGCCTACACTCCCCACGCTGGCCAGACGGCTTGATCGATATTTTATAATGTAATTTAGTTACCTTAGTCGCCTTGTACGACATCCACGGGAAGAGACGGGAGTGATTCTATTCTAGTCTGCCGGAAACCACACGGCCAATAAAGTAAATTAGTTAATCAGTAGTAATTGGATCACTATTTATCATAATTTTCACCAGTACCTACATATTGTATAAGTTATATAGGTATGTAATTATATTTAGTTGAGTTTTACAAGTACATATGTTATTTTTATATGTGTGTTGTGTATATATTTTAAGTTTATATGTATGTTTTAGTGTATGTAATATTATACTTTGTATTGTATTACTACACTAATATTTTTTATACCACTGTGGAAACAAGCATACGGCCCGCCTGATGGAAAGCAGTTTCCGTAGCCTATGAACGCCTGAATATTTTTTGTAATTTTCAATAGTTTATTTCTATTTTTTCATTCCCAAAGTTCGACTGGTAGAAAATGCATTTAGCATTAAGTCCGCCTATTGTACCAAAATATACCGGTAAATAAAGTCATAAATACATAAAATAATTGATGATGTGATATTCTCTTGTCTTCAGGTGTGTTTCAGCCCAGCAGGTGGATGCCTGCTGACTGCCTCCGCGGACAGGTCTGCCAGAGTGTGGAATACGGCCACGGGGAATTGCATTCAGGTGGGTATAGGCATAGTAAAAATAGAGGTATAGGTACTAATTGTTGAATAAATAAAAATAGCTGTTATAATGTCATAACTAACTAAGGAGCAATTTAAAAACTTGCCCGTATTATTTCGATCATGGATGGCTTCAGCCACCCGCTATAAAAAAGGTTTCAGGATGGGAGATCAAAGAAAGAACTAACTTGCTTTTCACCAGGACAACTATTTTCAACCAATCTACGTCACAGTTCCATCACCAATGGGATGTAAGTGGTTCATCAACATCTTTGAACCAAAGTCAACTTCACCTGTGCACGTGGTGCACCCTGCTGATTGACAAACGAAGCTCTGACGAAAAGAGAGGTACGGGAATGACTCCACCACACAGAATACCGCAGCCTTATAATAACAATTTCCTTGAGGGTAACAACCCTCACACAACAGTGTTCCTGCGAGTGAGTGAGGTCACCCAGAAAGGAAGGAGATGCTGCGTTGGCAGCGGGGGTGGCGGCGCGCGAGTGATATTTTATGTTGCGAGCGTTAATATGGTTACGGTAACTGATTCACGTCAGGCGGGAAATATGCTTGTCTGCCACCCGACGTGGTATTAAAAAAACCGGCCAAGTGCGAATCGGACTCGCGCACGAAGGGTTCAGTACCATTATCTATAAAAACGGCAAAAAAAATCACGTTGATTGTATGGGAGCCCCCTTTAAATATTTGTTTTATTTTTGTTTAACTATTTATTTTTAAAGTGAATAATATAACTAAATATTATGTGAGTATTTCAAGCGTCTACCTATTGCCGTTATCAATTGCAAGCAAAAACGAGCAAAAAAAAATCACGTTTATTGAATGGGAGCCCCCTTAAATATTTATTTTTTTCAATGTTTTAGTATTTGTTGTTATAGCGGCAACAGAAATACATCATCTGTGACAATTTCAACTGTCTATCTATCACGGACGGACGGACGGACGGACGGACAGCGGAGCCTTAGTAATAGGGTTCCTTTGTGCTCTTTGGGTACGGAACCCTAAAAAACGGCAAAAAAAATCACATTTGCTGTATGGGAGCCCCCCTTAAAGATTTGTTTTATTTTTATTTAATTATTTATTTTTAAAGTAAATATTATGTGAGTATTTCAAACGTCTACTTATGGCCGTTATCATTTGCGAGCAAAAACGAGCAAAAAAATCACGTTTGTCGTATGGGAGCCCCCTTAAATATTTATTTTATTCTATTTTTTAGTATTTGTTGTTATAGCGGTAACAGAAATACATCATCTGTGAAAATTTCAACTGTCTATCTATCACGGTTCATGAGATACAGCCTGGTGACAGACGGACGGACGGACGGACGGACAGCGGAGCCTTAGTAATAGGGTTCCTTTTTACCCTTTGGGTATGGAACCCTAAAAAACCAAACACTTTACATTGTTATTAAAGTATTGCCGCACTATTAGTTCTTGTTCTTCGCTTCGCTCTAGCTAGATAGAGTGGTCGTGGTCGTCAAGAGGGTGGTATGCGGTGTGTCGTCGCTTGCCTCAGGATCTCTCGCCATTTCGCTCGATTAGAGGCATTTCGATTAGGGGCTGGTATACTTATGCAATGGGCCGCCTACAACAGACTTCATCTGGTCGGTCTATCTCATGTGTGATCTAGGAACCTACCGCTTAAGTTGAAGCCGATTAAGGTCGGATCTTTTGATTGCCAAAATGTTATTTAATCTTTAATTAGTGTTAATTTATGATTTTGTAGCGAAATGCCTACTATCGGCCTTGGTTGACTGTTTTACGTTTTCATACAATTAGTAGCATAACGACTGCTTCAGAAAATCTCCAAACACGTAGTCGCACTATGCCTACTTTTTTGTTTGGGATGGCGGTCGATGCATATCACTTTATGTATTAGTGGAGGTATTTTTAAGTTTCGAGAACGTTCGATGGTGGTTTGGAGTGGGGATTCGTGGAGACAACAAAACCGGTCAGCCAAGACACAGAATAATATACTCTAACAGAATATTCACTTCCGACACAATTGGAAAAATCACCATTAAAATATCAACCTTCGATACGCGCTAATACGGTCCATAATAATTCTGCAGCTGTACTCGTACCTGAGTCTTTCAGCGGCAGGGACAATCGAAAGTAACCCCTATATCTAATGCCTTACGAGCGACAGCCGCTGCTTTTACAAAATGGTTTGTCTCGGCCTGGACGTCACTTGGCAGCGTGTCGCTCATAGGGTTGAACCAAAACGCTCGCCACCGAGCCGCGTAGATAGGTATAAATACATACGCTTGTTTATTAATGTTCAATAAAATACATATACTTAAAATACCAAAAATTGTAGTAGGTTTACGTATGTGTACGTTTATGACTTTGTTGTACTTACTTATGTTACTATATCATACTCTGTGATTATTAAGTACATAGGTAGGTACTTAGTAACAATAATGTTAGGTAATGTTGACACTGATAGAATGTATAATTTTAGTGTAAGTTTTAACAGGAATCATGACTGTACGTACTTACAGATCAGGTTTACTATTCACGTTGTCCCAATAATAGCTCGGATGTATCTTTAACACGGAAAGTATTTGTAACATTAGTGTAGGTATGTATTTTAAGTGTCTAATCTACTAAAGTCATAATGTCAGCAGAACTCACGCGCCGATAGATCAATTAGCGTACATTTTTTAACAGGTGCGAGTGATCGCCCGTGGCACTCACACACTGCTTAGGTATAACCATAAATCATTATCTTTAAAATTTGTGTTCGTGCATCCGAATGCAGAACAGTAACGCTTTTGTTTAACCATCTTGGTCGCGTCGCATAGCGCGTGCGAGAGCGCGCGTGAGTGACACTCGACTAAATTGTGCTCCCGGGCGCGTCGCGCTTGTAGGTAAATAACTCGGCCGAATGGCGGAGTGACACAGGCCTGGCCAAGAGAATCGCCCTTTTTTCCTGGTCGAAGCGTCTCTCCAACCAAAAGCACGTACGAACTGGCGTACGTCGCGCATTTGCGGTTCCACGCCTCAGCTGGAGATTCCCCAGCGCATTGGTAAGCGAATTCCTCAAGCGGTTCGTTCGTCGTCATCTTGTAATCGTGTTACTGAAGACCTGCGTTCGTTTCAGACTTCGTCACCTCTACGAAGGCTTTGGGAGTCCGGGAAGCCCCCGGCGCGTGCGACTACGTGTTTGGAGGTTTTCTGACGCAGTCGTTATGCTATTAATTGTATGAAAACGTAAAACAGTCAACCAAGGGCGATAGTAGGCATCTCGCTGCTAAACCGTTATTATTATTATCATTATAAGCTTACCCGGTAGGGATGGAGTCGCTGTACTGATTATACTGAAGGTGATTATCACAAATTTAAACAGAAGTCCGATTTTCGCTATCAAAAAACCCGATGAGAATCGGCTTCAGCTCAGGCGGTAGACCCCCTGGTCTTATACCCACATCTCTGAACTCTAAACTATCAGGCGCTCCTGAGAGTTACCTGTTCGTCTCGAGACCTCAGCGTGCGACGGCGAACATAAGCTCTTATCTATCTTACAGGTACTGTCTGGTCATCAAGGAGAGATCTTTTCATGTGCCTACTCATACGCTGGTGACGCCATCATCACAGCCTCTAAGGACAACACCTGCAGAATCTGGAGATGATTAGACTGGTGGCTCTAAGAGTCACCAACACCTGCGAATTGCAAACAGAATTACAAACAATGGTTACAAAAATTGGAAGATAGGTGAAAATACAGCAAATTTGCATTTTTGTACGATTGAACGATTGATGTTTCATATGCATTGAGTTCACATAATTATAACCTTTTCTCATTTAACTGTTAAGTATCTCTAAGAGGTTGCTAGAAAAGCAAATTCATACACATTCACGCTTATGATAGTAATCTAGGTATAGATCTAGGTTACTACCATTCCTGCTACCCGAAATATAATTTTCTTATACCAATGGCATTGTTCTTTTATTTTCCAAACGAATACCAATTTCAAAACAACATGTAGGTACATACTTCCAAACAAATACCAAAAAATAGTCTTTGGTAAATTGCATTACTACTTTGGAGAGTATTCCATAAGCATTAGCCGAGTGGTTTCCGGCAGACTAGAATAGAATAACTCCGTCTCTTCCCGTGGATGTCGTACAAGGCGACTAAGGGAAATACATTATAAAACATCGATCAGGCCTCCCCAACCCGTCTGGCCAGCGTGGGGAGTGTAGGCCAAATCCTCCTTCTGTCTGGGACAGACGAGAGAGGGTCGTGCTCCTGTAGTGGAGATTAAAATGACCTGATGATGATGATACTTTAATCTGTGCTTTAATGTCATAGGTTAATTAATAGTTACATATTTACTAAGTAATTATGTTTAGATGTGTACTATTTTTACTTTAACAGTCGATATTTTAAATTATGGAATTTACATGTAGTTAAGTCAATTTCGACAGAAAAAATACAAAGATCGCAAACGCGCATGTATCTCTACATTCCTTTTTATATATTGTTGGTCCTTTGAGAGTAGTTTATACCACGGAGTTAGAATTTTTCGCAGCGCAAATTTGCAACATTGAAAATCCTGAGCTGGCTCGCGATATTACGATAACTTAGGCAATTTTTCAGTTTTTTTTCTAAAATATAAGAAAAAAAAATTGAGATTTGTTTCCTTTACTCTTAAAAGGAAACAAGAAGAGGCGAGGCGCGGCCGAGTGATAAGCAGGGCCTCGTTTGCACAGAAGTATACCGTGTGAGTTTTAGCAGAACAGAGCACTATTAATTCAGTATTTTTTGATAGTTAAAATTAAAGTTCTTATCATAATGTTAGCCATAGAGGGAGTTGATTTTTTGATTCCAAATATAATAGGACAGACAGAAATAGATCTCCCTCGTGATTCTACTAATAGGTC
Organism: Hypsopygia costalis; assembly: GCA_937001555.2. Lineage (NCBI taxonomy): Eukaryota > Metazoa > Arthropoda > Insecta > Lepidoptera > Pyralidae > Hypsopygia > Hypsopygia costalis. The sequence continues at coordinate 2,352,955 of OW443325.2, forward strand.
AAATTAGTAGGACCACGAAAAACGGGGCAAATTTAGACTTTAGTCCTTTTGTATTCATCCTCTTTGGTGAAACTAAACAAAAACTTGTAAAATAAGATGCTGGCGTCTAAATATTCGTAATCGGATTCCATTTTTACGCGTTTGAAATTGTATTTGTGGCGTCGTATACTGTGTGGTATGTCGGAAACGATCACGAAAATTGAAAAATTCCATCCGTCCGTGTCATCGGTGAACGTCATTGCTCTGGGCAATATCCGGTGTTCAGGTAATAGCAAATTAGGAGTACGTGGAGGACGCTCCCGCGTGGGTGATTGCTTATCGAACCAGTTATACTGCATTTCGTTTTCAGCTTTGCTGTTAACGAGTGTTAGCGCTAGACAGCTACATGGCACCCGACTGAGGTGGAAATTACCTTTCAGTTATCCCCTATATATTATGTTGAAAATCTTTTAACGAACGTCTTCCCATTAATCGCCAAAAGAAACGAAACAAAACAAACATGCAATTGTTCAGCGAAATTTATTGAGCTTATAAAATCGTCCGGTCGTTCTGTCTGTCCGTCCGTTGCCATGAAACTAAAAATTTCGAAATTCGGACTTCGGATTCGTGTAGAGCATCAAAAAGTAGTAATGTGTGTAAAGTGTCCTAGGTTTTCCGATATCAATTCGGGAAAGTGGCCAAAATAAATAAAATAAATAAATTTCGCTATGGTGGCGCATGCTGCGCGTCCGATGTTTTACTATGGTATTAAAAAGGCAAACAATGCGATAACAGCAAAAAAATATGAAAAAATGGGGTACGGCTGTGGACACGGCCGTGTGTTGAATACGTTAAATGCACTAAAAGTACCTCAAAATGGCAGTGGTTCCCGTCCCCCGCACGCGATTGTCAATAGTCCTTACTTAGCGTAATATATTCTTTGATCCTTCATCTATCCAATGGAGTGATTGAATTTTGGATGTAGAGCATAGATTCGAAACTACAACGCCAAACTGTATCCCCCGATTTTGTTATCATTAGATTTTTTGGATACGGGGGCAGTATGGTAGTAAATTTAAAGATATAATCACGTTAAAAAAAAATTACTAAGAGTTTTCAGGGTGTACTCGTTTGAGTACAATGGCTTCTTACATTTTCAAAACACTACTTTTCTATGCAAAGAGTTTTACAACACTTTTTACATTGTCATGGACTCCAGAATAGCCAACAGTATAACGCAAATTGTTTATCCATCTTCTGAGGAAAGTTTCCTGTACTAACCTTCGATTGCTGAAGAAAATTGTCGAGTTCTTTTACGCAACTCTTGCCAAAAATAATATCTAGAGATACTACGTTGATGCTGCAGTTGAACCATGGGTTCTTCTTTATCCATTGCGTGAAAGCGCAAAGCATTCGCAAAAGATTTTACAGGTCTGCTGCCAAGAAGCTCGTTCAGAGACATAGTAAAACCAGTAAAACGCTGGTGAACTTTAGCAGGTCTGAAGAATTCAGTTCAAATGAATGTCTCAAAGTCAAAGTCAAAATTATTTATTCTGTGGGCCCTCGCGGGCACTTATAATAATAATAATAATAATCATTTATTTCAGACCATTTTGCAGTGTAAACACAACAAGTCCATATAACAAATACCTTAAACTAAAATATATATTTATATAAATCTATAATTAAACGCGCATAGTCGGCACTGTCACCTTACTCCGGACGATGTCCTGTAACCGACCACGAAAGCGTCGGAACAAAACACCTTTCGGCCAGAACTCCTCCTTTGTGAAGGTCGACAAATGTTCTGTTGGAACCCTCACCACGAAGGAATTGAAGTTCACTCGGTGGCGCGATTCCAACCTTTCGACTCTACAATTGAAGTTGGTCTTCACTCGGATGTACTCTACAATCTCCTCGTCCTTTGTAGAGTAATGCAGGCGGGACACATACAGCAACGTCGTCGGTACGGCCGGACGCAGCAGGTGTTTGGGTCCTGTCGGTGCGGTGCCGCACTTGTTGCGGCTGGTGGGCTTCTTTCTTCTTTCCACTTTTATGAAGCCCTCGGGGTCGCACTGGTCCTTTCGTGAGCCCTGGAGCGCATTTATACAGGGCTTGTGAGGACTTCGTTTCTCCCTTTGTGTTGTGAGCCGCTTAGGTGGCTTAGCGGCGGCGGCGGCGTAAGCACGATCGGGAGTAGTCGTGCCGATTGGTGACCTTTCCGACGGCGGGGCCGAAGTACGGGGTGCGGGACGCGGTGTCACCGGCGAAGTGACGGCCGACGCAAAACTGCTGACAGCCGCAGGTTGCGCCTCGTGTCGTGCATCCACATCAGAGACCTCGTGTGACCTACTTTCCGAGCCAGCGCCGCGCAACGAAAATAATTCGGTACGTAGCTGGCTAATAGTAGATTCGGAGGCCTCTAATCTACCTTTCACTTCCTCCAGGCTCGTCTTCAGGGTCCTAATGTCCTTCAGCAACCTAGTGACGTCTACGTGTTCGAAGTCCACAGCTGGAAGTTTATTCAGCTGCTTCGCCACGAAGGTGGGCACGTCGTCCGGATCTGTCTCCTTGAAAAGAGTGATGATGTCTTAGACACTCCTCTCGGTTCCATCTCTCCTTCGAGACGGCATCTGCGCGGTCTTACCGAGCTCTTCAAATAGCAGCTTCTTGCCACTACTAATGTCCTCTTCGCTGAAGTTCGACTTGCAGATCTGCATAATGCTAACCTCATCGAATGTGTCGATGGCATATTGGATGTACGCCAATAACTCGTTAGCTATGAGTTTTTCGGAACTCATAGCCATTTTTTTAACGCGTCACGGCAATGCCGCGCGAGTCGCGAATTAATTATAATTCGTTACTGTGCAGGCTAGTTAAGTGGGGCGCGTGCGGTTTAGAGCGCATACTGCACTGCACTGACACGTCTTTTACAATTAGGTATATTTTTTATCTACCAGCATTTCGGAATGTCCATTGACGAGAAGAAATGCCTAAAGAAACTCTGTCAATATAGGTCTTTTGTAAATAGCCATACAATATTATCATTATACATAATACAATAAAAAAATGGTATTCTACCAAAATAAGAGAAAAAAAAATTTAAGTAAAATAAAATAGTAAAAAAAAAAAAATATAAAAAATCATAGTATAGAGTGTATATACATATTGTATAAAAGTCTAAATATGTAGGTATATCCACAATACTACTTGTAAAGATAAGACGCCTGTGCTTCACATCCTGTGCCGAGAATTTGCCATACATTTTTATCATTAAGGTAATCGTCGGTCCTGTAGTAAGCCTTTTTGCATAAGGTGGTCTTAATAAGCTGTTTGAATTTAGTGTCGGGTAAAATCAGGACCGACTCCGGCAACTTATTGTAGTAGCGGGTGCAATTTACGACAAACGAATTATTGACCTTCCCCAGTCTATGTTTTGGAATAACGAATTTGTTTTTGTTCCGCAAGTTGAAATTAGTTATATCACATACTTTTGTAAAATTCGAAATATTTTTACGGACGTACATAATATTTACATAAATATATTGAGAAGCGACAGTGAGGATGTTTATCTCCTTAAATAACTCACGGAGTGAATCCCTAGAACCCAAATTGTAAATTGATCTAATGGCTCTCTTTTGTAATACAAAAATTTTATCAATGTCAGCTGCTTTACCCCAAAGCAATATGCCATATGACATAATGCTATGGAAATAACTGAAATAAACGAGCCTAGCAGTTGTCTCGTCCGCTATCTGTCTTATTCTCCTAACCGCATAAGCTGCGGAACTGAGTCTGCGAGCTAGTTTCGTTATATGAGGGCCCCATTGCAACTTTGAATCAATGGTAATACCAAGAAAAACAGTATCATTGTCATAAACTAGGGTGGTGTCCTTTATGACTACATCAGCATGGACTTGCCTGACATTGGGTAACGTGAATTTAATACATTTAGTTTTGTATGAGTTAAGAAGGAGATTATTTGTAGTAAACCAGTTCAAAATTGCAGAAAGAGCATTATTAACATCATCAATTTTGTCTTTATACCTAGCAACTTTAAAAATAAGTGAGGTATCGTCGGCAAACAGTACTACGTTGGCAAATTTTTCTACCAAATCAGGCAAATCATTGATGTATACCAAGAATAAGAGAGGACCCAAAATTGAACCCTGGGGCACGCCCATTTTTACCTCAAATGCATTTGATTTTGTGCCATTTACATCCACCGTTTGAGTTCTATTACTAAGGTATGATTCTACCATTTGCAAAGCCTTCTCTTTAGTACCATAATGATTTAATTTGAGCAGCAGTGTCTGATGATCAACACAATCAAATGCTTTGGAGAGGTCGCAAAACACACCGATAGCGTCCTGAGACGTCTCCCAAGCCTCAAATATGTATTTCACGAGCGCGATTCCTGCGTCTGTAGTGGACATTCCGGCGGTGAACCCGTATTGCTTCTTATGTAGAATGTGGAACTTATTAAGATGTGCGAGCAGCTGATTTGACATGATCTTTTCAAACACTTTACTCAATACTGGCAGAATAGAGATTGGTCTGTAATTCCCAGGCCCACGGTTATCTCCTGATTTAAATAAAGGTATAAGTTTGCCAAGTTTCATTAAGTCTGGGAAAATACCACTCTCTATACTTTAATTAAACACTATAGCCAGGTGAGCAGCAACAGTATCCAAAATAGGAAGAACAATTTGAGTGGACATTCCCCAGAGATCCTCAGATTTCTTAATATTTAAATGTTTGAATGTTCGAATAATGTCATCTGGGATAATGTGACAAAATTTAAATGCATGCTCACAGGGCTGTACATTATCCTCAATTAATCTTATGGATTCTGAGGCTGATGAATTGAGAGAGGCAGTCGTATCAATGGGAACATTGGTAAAAAAGTTTCCAAATGCATTAGCAACATCTTGATTTGAAGTTAATATATTATTATTACATTTCAAAGAGTAGTCGTTTTCTTTAACTTTAATTTTGCCAGTCTCTTTGTTGACAATGTTCCAAACAGTTTTACACTTGTTGGTAGAATTTTTAATTTTATTATTTATGTAGTTAGACTTGGCTACCTTACAGACTTTCTTGAAGATTTTGGAATACTGTCTAACGTGTTCTGTAAAATTGCCATCCCGTCTATACGATTTTTGAGCATACAAATCATATAGTGTATTTCGACTTTTATAAATACCTTTGGTAGCCCATTCACAAAATTTAATATTGTTTCTGACTTTAACCACTTTTTGTTCAAATAGGTATGTTATTAAATTCTTCAGACATTACATTAAAAAGATCACCATATAACTTGTTAGGATCATTTTCCGTGTATACTATTTGTGGCAACTTATCCTTCAAAACACTTTTGAATTTTGATATTTTACTACCAGTAATTGGTCTGAACGAAATAAGTTTGGTTTTTTCCACAACTACGTTATTGAATATGACTAACTGTCCACAGTGATCTGAAGGTAAGTCATTAATTATACATTTATTTAAGTACTCCGAATTACAGAAGACATTATCCAGACAGGTAGCGGAGGTTGGAGTAATTCTATTGTTTTGAATGGCATATACGTCACTGCTCGAAACTGTAGTTGTAACTTCTTTTTGTAAAAAAAAGTCAAGAATGAATAGGGTTGAGGAATTTTAATACTTCTCTTACGGCGGCATTCTGATTTTGTTATATTTCAGGTGTTCTCTGAGCTCTCGAGTTTGAAGAAGATCATTTTCGCCAAACTGGAGTTTGTTGCTTCTGTTGTCGTGACTGGTTTGCAGCTAGTGATTCATCATCACTATCATCTTCGTCATCACTAGATGAATGGTGGACATACCTCACAGAGTCAGTGAGTTGAAGTGGCAGTGGGCTGGCCATATCTTCCGAGTCAATGATAGCAGATGGGGGAGGAAAGTCCTAGAGTGGAGGTCACGTGTGGGGCGACGAAGCGTAGGGCGCCCCCCCTCTAGATAGACAGACTCAAAAAGTGACTGGTAGCGGTTCGATGTGGAAAGCAGAGGATCGCATATGGTGAAAAGCATTGGCAAAAGCCGATATCCAACAATGGGTAGATACAGGTGTGATAATGATGATGAGTAATTAAAGATGCTTAGAAATACTTTATTCGAATTATTTTAATAGGGTGCCTATAAAGATACTGTACTTAAATGAGCACGGCGGCCTTAAATGGGTCAATCGATGATTAAATACTCGTACACTTTCATTTCTCGGCCACCCTGATCCGATATTCGAAAATTTCACAAGCGAATGAATGGGTTGAACCGATTTTGATGTTTTCTTATTAGATATATGACTTGAATGAGGAATACGATTCAGGAAATACGGTTCAGCCGTTTAAAGACCATCACTTTTTTTCTAGTTTATGAAGCGATATGAGTAACTTCTAAAGGTCTGACCTTCGATCATTAGTACTAGAACGGTCTGACTGATCAAAAATGTCAAAATGTAAAGATTTTTTTTTTATTCCATTCCACTTCGTACATCCATTCCGTCCAACTCGGCTTACTTCATCAAGCGATTCCTTATCAAATACTGTTACTTTTTTGCAGTACCAATTGTAAAGAACGTAGGCATTTGGCATACATTCTTTTATTTAATAAAGCCAAATGTTTTAAATATCTTTGCTTCGTTACATTATTCACCTGTAATTCCAATGAAAACAGTGTTACTATAAGTAACTGCATCATGAAAAACATGCTAACATAACAAAAAAAAACATCAATTGTCTGTAAAGTCGGTTTACGGACGATAATTTTACGTGATAACGTCATAAGAAAACATCGGCCGATGGAGTGGAAGAGAGGTAGATGCGTCACAAGCCGAACGCTTAGGCCGATCGTGCCTCTCTATCGCTTGTTTCGCGCTCTCGCTTGCACGTTCGGCTCAGGCGGAACGTGACAATGAGTCATGCTTTTTCGTGCGTGCAGCCGGCGTACATCGATTTATAAGATCACGTAAAACCATCAAATTCCTACTGAATTTCTTCCTCTAAATTCCATAGCTCTTCCATCACAGAATTTTCTAAGAAGGAAACATTAGCCTAAGAGAAAGTATCCCTCCAAAATGGGATAACAAAAAAATCGAAATTCGATCATGAGCGTGCCTTTATTTTGTCAGTAATGTATACTATCTTTAAACATAGACAAATAGTCCAAGAGTCTAAATGATTGAGTAAACGCGTCGACTCGTAAGTCAATAAAATAGGTACACATGTAGGTATTATTTTGATATATGATTGAACATGTTTTGATGAGAGATTTTCTCACTCTCGCTGTCTAGTCACAGTCAACATGTGAACTGCTTGTCGCATTTTTCCTAGAAGACTATAGCGTGGGTACAGATGAAAAATGAAATGAAATGAAATGAAATATTTATTATTAATTGAAGATTATTACACATTGAGCATAGTAGTACTATGACCCCACACTAGGCTAGGCCTGTATCGTGGGCATCAATACAGTATGACCTATAACTTATCAACAGTTTTACGGCGACCAGCAAATATAGGCAAGTTATGAGATAGACGCATGAATGTTAAAGCCAAAATATATAAATAGAACATCGGACGCGCAGCATGCGCCACCATAGCAAAATCCGAAAACCAAGGTCACTTTACATTACTACTTTTTGATGCTCTACAGTTACACGAATCCAAAGTCAGAATTTCTAAATTTTGACAAACAGAACGACCGGACGATTTCATAAGCTCAATGAATTTCGCTGAAAATTAACATAAAATGAGAGTAATTGATAACTATAGTTAATAACATAGATTAGAAATTTATTTGAATTGACATTGATTATTATAACGAACGCAACTAATTTAAATTTGAATCCACATTGATTATATAATATAAAAATAAATAAATTTTTAGCAGCACGCGTGAAGTGGAGGTGTATGTGTGTGTGTGTGTGTGTGTGTTGGTGCGTGTGTGTGTGTTTGAACCCTTATAAGTTTAAGTTAAAACGAGACCTTCAGTAATTATGTTCTGTCTCCTCATAGTCTAAAGACAACAACCAATTCCTCAAACGATGTCCAGCGTCATATGTGGGACAACACCTCAACACATCTCTGTGTTAGGCTCGTCTACTTACAAAGCAATATTATACAGCATGGCGCGCATCAAACACTTGCGCCTCTTTATATAAGTCTATTGTACAAAACCGACGAGGTTTCCGAAGAGACACCTTCAAAACATCGCGCTGAGCCCTCTCCAGTAGTATTAACGTCTTCTTTGCAATCCCACCCCAGAATACAGTAGTTTGAATCTGTGGACACGGGGTTATTCAAATCAAATCAAAATGAATTTATTGTGGAACACAGGTATTAAAGGTACAATTATAACAAGTAGTGTATCACTATACCCTACCCTCGTGAACATACAATAATTTAATAAATATTCACATAAATAATAAAAAAATATTTAAATTGTCAGTAAAATTCCGTCAAATTATCGTCTAAATATTCTTTTATATTATAATAGCATTTATTAGTAAAAAATCATTTCAATTTAATTTTCACAAAATCTAAAACTTTAAAATTATCTGATAATTTATTAAAAATAATGCGAGCCATACTAGTCACATTTTTACACAACAAAGCAGTTTTATGTCCACCATATACCAACTTCTGTTTGTATTGTGACCTAAGTTGAACTGGCCTGCTTCTTGTTTCTGCAAATTTCACAATTAAGTCCGAATTTGCTTTTACAAACAAGCATATTTCCAACTTGGTAGAGTAAGTATTTTAAGCGACATAAGGATGGGCACGAAAACAAAAAGCGTCTAAAGAGCTTTTTTTCAGAATCTGCAACGCTTGTTTGATGCCCCTTGTGTTGCGAGCGTTAACATTATAATTCAACGATGTCTATGTATCCACGTTCAATGTTACAATATCGTTCAATTTTAAATGGACATATTCCAGTAATCGGAACCCAGGCGATTTTGTTTTTATGGATATCGGAGGGGCAATCGAGTACATCCTGCAGAGACAGGGGTCAAATAGAGTGTGATAAGCGACGCGGAGTACACACACGCACAAAATGTTCTCGTCTGATTAATATAAATTATTTAGGTGAAAGAAAACAGATACTTTTATTATCCCTCATGTCACCTCTCATCTATATCTTGTAAACAACATACAGATTGTAGTCAAAAATAGACGACAAAATCGCGTAAAAAATTAATTTCATAGATCGGAATTCAAAATTGCTGCCTAGATTTACAAACTTCTTCAGATATCACAAGCATTTTTAAATAAACCAATTACCAAAAGTATATAAAAAGAATCATATTGTGTCTAAAAAAAGTATATAAAAAAATATATTGTGTCAACACAATTTTTTATATAGTTTTTTTTTCTGCTTTTATATTTAGGTCTAAAAACATACATTTACTGATTTATCGACTCTAAAATATCGTACTGGCATGTAGAGAGGGATCTTTTTAAAAAATGTTGGTATTTTACTTTTTTCTCCATTGTCACTCCTGCATGGCACTATCAGTAGTGGCATTGGAGATGTTTCTTTCCCGTGACTCTACCGGTATTGCCATGGTAAAATTGCATCTCCCGTGACACTACTTTGATGCCAATAGTGTCACACAAAATTTCATCTTCCGTGGCACTATCGAGTAGTATCTGGTTATCTACACATTTTCATGATAATGCAATTACAAATATTACCTATTTGGAACGGCATAATTGAGTGTTAATTAATAAACTAATGAATAGTAATTTGTAAATAGTTTTAATGAACAAATTATTTGTAGTAATTACTGTTTTATGTTTATAATATGCAATGTATTGTTGATTATAAGTAGTATGCATACCTTGTAGTCATGGTAAAGTACGAGTAAAATCACTCATGACAGTACGTAATAGTGCTTAGGAAATAATGATAGTAGTTTCATGCATGATCAATTTTTCAATAAATTGTTTATTTTTTATGTACGGGTTTATTTATCTCAAGCTCCTCCGTGATTCGGAGGGCACGTTAAACCGTCGGTCCAGGCTGTTGTCATTAGATGATAGTCGTTAAGCCAAGTCGGTGGCCAAAACACCAAGGGGCCGCCGATCCGTTGCCAGCCTATACTCCTTCCTTTCTGGCGACCTCACTCGCACCAACACAACAATCTTCAAGGGAATTGTTATTTGGCTGCGGTACCTATTCTGTGAGGTGGAGGTAGTTCGCTTAAAATACACTAAGTACTGAAAATACGCAATGCTCTACCTCTCTTTTCGCCAGAGCCTCGTTTGTCAGTCAGCAGAGTGCACCGCGTGCAAGTAAGGTTGGCTTTGGTTCAAAGATGTTGATGAACCACTTGGGTACCACACACTTACATTGGGACTACACACCATTACATGGGGTGTACCCCATAAAGGTATCAACCCAAACCTAAGCTTTATGTTTCCATTCCTTTCTTTATTTCAACGTTTTGTTTCTGTAAAGTAAATAGTCAAAAATTGTCTCTTACCCCGCTGGTTCAGAATGCCTCATTTGCAACCGAAACAATTTTCTACACAACTGTACATTACGCAACGAGCTCGAACCCTGCCGGCTCTACATCAGTTATTAACACACCGAACACCAAACAGTGTCCACGACCAGTGCGAAATGTATCGGGATATATGTGTGCTCGTGTTGTTCCTCACTGCGGTCACCTCGGAGTACAGCTACCAGACGGCATGGTTCAAGGTCCCGCTGGATCATTTCGGCTTTCAGCGCAACGAGACGTTCCAGATCAAATATTTGGTGAACGATGACCACTGGGATCGTGGAAAGGGGCCTATATTCTTTTACACAGGCAATGAGGTACCTAATGATTTTCTCTAGCTATAAATATATTAGTAGTCTATATGTTAGAATAATACAGAAACGCTTCACGCGTGCATCTGTTACACTATGGAAAAGGAAGGCAATTTTTTTTTTCTTTTTGTGTTTGTATTATTACAGTAAACACTTATTATTATTTTGTCTTTGCTTTTTGTGGTATATTCACGTGATTTTTTTATATACTTCGTCAGGTGGCAGATAAGCATATGGCTTGCTTGATCTGAAGCAGTTAACGTAACCATATTAACGCTTGCGACATGAAATGTCGCTCGCACGCCGCTACTGCCGCTGCCAACGCAGCAACTCCTTCCTTTCTGATGACCTCACTCACTCGCAGAAACGCAACAACCCTCAAGGAAATTGTTATTTGGCTACGATATTCTGTGAGGTGGAGGTATATCCCCTGTCGAGCAGCTTGCAAATACGCTGTACCCTACCTCTCTTTTGTCAGTCTCTTTCGTTAGTCGTCAGGGTGAACTACGTGCAACGTTACAGTCAAGGGTCATAAGTGCAGTACTATACACCTTACCTATAATAGGTATTAAATAAAGCACGCATTTATTATATTAAAATTTGCTTAAATTAATTTCTACAGAATGGTTAGGGCAGGAATGTACATTGAGTATTTTTTTATAAGGATGGTTTTAGACTGATGTTATACATACAAGGTGATCAGGGTCTGATAGGGAGCAGGAATAACATGTTTCATGAGAATTTAAAACACCCAAAATTTTTAAACTATTCTTACCTATTGGCCCGCTCACACTTTGCTGTGGCCATCTCATTCCTGTGGATTTTCCAGACAAACCTTGTCCTGACAATTTCATCATATTTTTTTTTTCGTAAATTTTTCTGATATATGAATAGCTATTCTGTTATTCGGAAGACAAATTATGCAACAAATCAAAGATCATAAAAATCGGTCCAGCTGTTTAACAGTTACAAATAATATTTTAGATATACTCGTATAAATATTGAATCATTAATTAATGATCGAAGATATAGCTAGATATATAAATAGAATATATTACGACCTAAATGCTGGCAAACAGTCACTGTTGGCTATAGATAGAGAAGAGTACTACCTAATATAAGTATGACCACAGATATGTTTTGTTGTAGTATTTGCAGAGATACGTCTACTGCTCTGGAATGATCTAGTTAACGTACCTACATGCACATAAAATAAAACACGTTAATTTTAAACATTAATCATTTGTTACTTTATTATTATACAATTACACATTAACTTTATACATTAAAATATACAAAATTAATTATTGAAAAACCGAAAATAACTGTAAAAAAAATTAAGTAAGTATTATTTTAAAGAGTTTTTCACAGTCTCAAAATAAATCTACAATTGCTATTAATAAAATTAATAGAAGTACGAACCAAATACGAAATTTAAAATAAAACAATAGTACCTGCGTTAGTAGTTAGTATTATTACTTATTCTGTGACAATAGTACATTCTAAAGTAAAAAAGTTATTTTATCTAACTCCAAAAAAGGAGGAGGTTCTCAATTCGGCTGTATTATTTCTTTACTGTTTGTTACTTCTTACTCCGTAATTTATAAACGGATTTGAAAAAACCTTTTTTTATTTGAAAGAATTATACTTCCACATTGGTTCCTTCCTTCCATTTTTTTCATATCATAAAATTCAGTTTTGATAGTGTTAAACTTTTTAGTGATGCGATTGTAGAGTAATATTTGGGGACGGTTTATTTTTGTTAAAATTATTGTAAATAATAAAAATTATTTAAAGTCTAATCCAAATCAGTGATACCCCATATAACCACCACCTCATGCTTATACTTTGTATACTTAGAATACGCTTGGAAATGGAAAGGCGTGTGTCTTGATTGGGAACATCGACGTCGCTCAGACGACAGACAGTTGACGACGCGCTGGAGAAAAACAAACAATAATCGACACAATCAATTGATTTCAGGGTCAGATCGAGCAGTTCGCCAAATACACAGGCTTCATGTGGGAGATCGCCGAGCAGTTCCGGGCCAAGATTGTGTTCGCTGAACACAGGTCAGATTTTTTTTATCCCTCAGATACCAAAACGTACATCCGCTTGATGCAAATAACATTCGTATTACGTTGGACACTCAGAAAGTTTTGAGTAACTGAAAAACTCGTATTGATGAAATATTTAAATGTAAATGTGTCCAATAGTTTTGACGTATCGACGAACGCCGGTTGCATGCACGAAAAAGCATGACTCGTTGTCACGTTCCGCCTGAGCCGAGCGTGCAAGTGATAGCGCGGAACAAGTGACGCATCTATCTCTCTTCCACTCCATCGGCCGATGTATTCTTAATGACGTTATTACGTAAAATTATCGTCCGTAAACCGACTTTACAGACAACCAATCTTTTTTACTTTTCAAGCATTGGGATATCTGTGAGTGCGGCTAAAATGTCTTTAAGCTTTCCAGAATATTAGTATGGATTAGTAAAATCATGCTCTGCCTAATTTGCAGACTCTTTGTCACTTATCAGTGATCATTTGGGTCACAGCAAGCGACCAAGAGCGAAAGACTGCATTAGTGACAAAAATAAAAGTCTAGCTACTTTCCTGGTCAAAGATATTCGGAAATAATCTTGTCTACCAAGAATTCAGCACAGACCACCCAAACACAATACACTGAGAGATTGAAATCTCTCAGTGTATTGCAGTCTTTCGCTTTGTTGTTATGTATTGTCATGCGAAGGATGACCCTCGGGTTATCTTTCGAGATAAAATGTACCTACCTAATCATTGTATGTGTACATAAATTACATGCATACAAATAGCGTGATAAGTAGTTGGGACTTAGGACTATATCTGAGAATAGTCGCTGTCCACATTACTTTTAAAACTAAATTAGATCTTCCCGATTTGGATTTTTTATAAGCAAAGTTTATATTCGTCACAACTTGCACCTATCATCTAATTAATAGATCTATATGCACGAAATATTTTAACTTGAAAACATGAAAATAAGTGTTTTTACTGCACTGTGATATCGGCACACCCCAGCCACTCCATATAGGTACATGTCGCGTCGTTTAGTACTACATAAGCAATGACGTCTGTACAGAGCATGAATGAGCGTGTGTGCGCGCGGCGCTATACAAACAGCCCCCTTACCACCATCTCTTATTGCGATTCAATAATTGAATAGATTGCTTATTCATACCAATGAATAATCGACTCTATTCCATTTGAAATAGAGCCACTTATTCATTGGTATTAATAAGCATTCTATTCAGTTATTGAATCGCAATAAGAGATGGTGGTAAGGGGGCTGTTCCAGATTTGTCTCAGAGGGAAGGTGAGGTCGACACGAGAGAACGGCAGGGAGTGGCTATACTGTACAAAGTACCTACTATTATTTAAACTGTGACATTGGTCTATGTGGGTGCATGAATTTGAGTATGTGTCAAATATTTGATAAAAGGAAGCTGCATATTTCATTCAGTAATGGACGAATCACTACATGACATTGGAGCCAGTTAGCACCTACACCGCAGTGTACGTATTAGCACCTACACGTAAACTGATCATTTGTTATAATGTGCTATTCAGGTTTCGTTAGCTGAATGGCGAAAAACGTAATCCGTATTTTGGTATAGTTAGGTTATATTAAAAACTAGGTTACATAGAAATGTATCGCAGATTGAAACATAGGAAGTTTTGTTACCCCAGCCCCCTTACCACCATCTCTTATTGCGATTCAATAGATAGAATGCTTATTCATACCAATGAATAAGCGACTCTATTTCAAATGTGATAGAGTCGCTTATTCATTGGTATGAATAAGCATTCTATCCAGTTATTGAATCGCAATAAGAGATGGTGGTAAGGGGGCTGTACTGTATATATTTACAACGAGCTCGGTGGTCGAATGGTTAGCAAAATAGTCACTTCGACTCCGAGGTCGTGGGTTCGGGTCCCGCACCAGACAAACATTTGTGTGCATGAACATGTCTGTTTGTCTTGGTCTTGGCCCAGTCTTAGGTAAGAATTTATTAGAAACTGTTGGAAAGTGCAAAATATTATAACAATATTGTCTTTCGCTAATTAATTACGTAATTACGTTTGTCGCTAATTGCGACTCTTTTTGCAAACTTTTTCAAACACTCTGGGCAAGCAAGTGATGGCGTACCAATTTGCAGTCGCTGCCATTTGATCTTCAAACGATACTGTAGTCTTAAGTCCTGATTGATTTATCTTAACTTCGATTTTTCTTAAGTTACGTCGGCATTTCTTCAAAATGACATGTTCTGCTGACTGGCTTTTTATTTCAAAATCAATGCAATACACCCAGGTTTTATCACTTGTCATGCACGATATTATAGACAGCCAGTGACTGTTCTCCGTTCTTTTTTATCATTTTAGCGCATCCCTGGAGATGTAGTCGTTTCTGGTCCTCTGTTAAGTCATGTGGTATCCATCGAGTGCACAGTTTCCCAACCTACAGATGCGCATGTAAAATGTAGAAGGCATATGTTCAACATTAGATGGATAGATCTTGATGATAATGATGATACGAATCAACGTTTTCTTATTACAGATATTATGGAGCATCCATGCCATTCGGTAACAAGTCGATGGACAACGAGCATATCGGTTTCCTGACATCAGCCCAAGCGTTGGCTGACTATGCTGATCTAGTGAACGAGTTGCAAGGAGGAGCAATGACGCCTAAATACCCAGTTATAGCTTTTGGCGGTAAGGAGCAAACTAAAAATTTCAACCTGATACCTACCTTCGAAATCAAGAAAAGTAATAATCACGGGTAGGGTTATAGTTTTAATGTCAGAACCAAAAATTGTGTGCTTTCTCAAGTTATAAAAGTAATTCACGTCAAAGTTCCCCAATATGAAGAATATCAATAATTGCGTAGATTTTACAATGGAGCTAGCGTAACGTAACGTTTGGATGATGCCTGTGATTGTGATAAGAGTTCATATACTACGGTCACTGCTTATCATAACGCAGGGGTCTTACCACAAGCTCTAAACGCAGGAATGGAACCATCATGGTTGCGAATTTATGAATGAAATTCATTGATAAATACGCAACCATCACAGTTTTATTCCTGCGATTAGAGCTTGTGGTAAGGCCCCAGGTCATGCGTTTGTTTGATAACTTAGATCGGATGAATTATAACCATAGCCAAAGCCAAAGTGACCAAAGCTGCCCGCTGTGGTCTGTGTTCGACTTTTTCCAAATTACGCTTGAATCAATTAACTATCTGATGCTGCTTTACTCTTGCAGGCTCATATGGCGGCATGTTAGCAGCATATTTCCGCCTGAAGTACCCTCATCTGGTGACAGGCGCCATTGCAGCATCAGCACCTGTGCACATGTTCAACGGCATGGTGCCCTGCGGCGTCTATAACAAGATAGTCACTTCCAGTTTCAACATAGCCAGTAAAACTTGCACGGATAATATTAAGAATTCCTGGACTACTATTAGGTACCTACTATAAGATTAAAAATGCTGCGATTTTCGTTTCTATCACATAGACTTTTCTAGCGAACATGCCCATGATGCTTACGCGCAGCGCGATTGTCAAAATAATAATGAACAATGAGGATCGTTGTAATTCCAGAATCCCAGAGATATAATTAAAAAAATATATATCAGAAATATATATCATAACATGATGGATAGAGTTGGACTCGTAGTATATATATATGTACGCGAAAAACTCCGAAATTAGCGGCATAGCTCAAATCACCAAGCTAAAGTGGCAGTGGACAGCCCACATAGCCCCAGAATTGACGGCCGATGAGGCAAGGTTCTTCAGTGGTGACCACCGACTAAAAACGTAGCTTAAAAAAGCCCCATTGGATGGACAGGCGGTCTGATAAAGATCGCAGGGCGCTGATGGATGCAAGCGGCGTCGCATAGAACATATCATTGTGTACCTGGTCTACGTCTAAGAAGGAGGCTTAAGTTCGGCAGTGGACCTCTCTGGCTGAAATGATGAATACCACAAACGAGGCAAAGGTAGTCAAATGAAACTCAACTGCCGTATGATTTATTAGGTACACAAGCCTAAAGACAATATATATATATATATATTTATAATATATAACTAAAATATAAACTATAACTAACCTATAACTGTAAACTATTACCCAATAATTTGCGCCATCAACCCAAGAACGGATTGAACCTCGCAGGAATACAACAGAATGTTGTCTATTGTTGTCGATACCTATCAATTTCAACTATCCTGTAGTGATTTGGCTAAGCGATGTTTTAATAAAATTTAAATTTCTCTTTCCCCAACGGAATTGAATTACGCTCAGAAAATTGCTACTTCCAATGTCATCAATAATTTTATTGTGGTAAAACATTTAAACGACGTGTTATTTTTCATTTTTATGAGGAAACGTCTTTCCGAAATTGGGTCTTTGATATCATCCTATCGTCATGCTATAATCCTAGTATTACTGCTTGGACTCTAATGGTCTGATACGTAATTTAAAATTTCAGTTTCTTATTTAGAGATTTCAAACATCAGCTAAATAGACGACCTCCTATTCTCCTATTAACACTGTTATGATTTTCAGGAACTTCACATCGACACCAAACACCACCGAATGGCTTCAGAAGACCTGGAAACTTTGCGACCCGATCAAAGCACCTTCGGACGTGCAATCCCTAATTGACTTCCTTCAGGATATGTACGGGACCCTCGCCATGGTGAACTATCCTTACGAGTCCCAATTCCTGGCGCCACTGCCTGCCAATCCTGTCAGATACGTTTGCCAATATTTGAATACAGCACTTACAGGGCAGAAGCTTTTAGAGGTAAGGACCTTGACATTACACGCAACTAGGTGCTGACTAGCTACTGCCATAAATTATACACTGAATTTTGCTACTTAATCTTGCAACACAATTATCTACTCTTACAAAGACTCTAAGTATATAATATGAACAAAAGTAATGGCGTGTGACAATCTATATCATATGATGTTCATCTAACAGATTGAGTGTTACAAAAATAAATGTTGTTTGTGTAAGATGCATTGCGTTAGTGTTCATGCGGTCCGAGTAAGGTTTATCTGTATTTCAACCATTTCTATAAAAATAATCACCTCGATCCATTGTTCCAATCCGATGTGGGGTGGAAATGATACTCTATTACTTTTGGAACTAAAACTATATGCACATGATCCCGCTAATCAGCAAACAAGGCTCTGGTGGAATAGAGACGGAACGATATTTATAGATGTAGAGGAAAGCGCTAGGTATTCAATAAATAGTTACGGGATAATAAGCAGAATAACTATGGGAACCATAAAGAGGCCCTCGGCCAAATAACAACCATCAATTTCTTCAGGGCTGTTGTGTAACTGCAAGTGAGTGAAGTCATCTATCTGCTCCTGTAGAGTTGCTTTAGTAGCTGAGTATAATTGACTGTATTGCTAGGGTTGCCAACCATACTGTTAAAAACAGTATTATACTGTTTGCTATGCTTTAATGCTGTTGAAAAATACTTCATTTTACCATAGCACTGTTTATTGTACTGCTCCGCATGCACTGGGCCTTACTATACTGTTTGTTTTGTTACGCAGCTTTTAATATACTGTTTTTCTTGTAAAAATAAGTTGGCAACCCTATGTATTGCATGTACTTTAGTAATCAGCTTAACAGGTGAGAATGCTTATTTGCGACCTGTCATAGTAGGAACATCCCAACTGTGAAGTACCTCCTCGTTAGGTACAAAAATCATTACTGTTCTTAAGTTACTACACGCTATTAAAATTGGATGTGGCAACGCGTGAACCATATTCCTTCCATTGTAACCATTTCTACAGCTTTTCATCAGTCGGACCATATGCTTAGTTGTAACCGGACGTGTTATAAAGCAAGTCTTCGTCTTTTACAGGCTATTGGCAGTGTTTTGGACGTATATACCAACTACGACAAAAAGAGCAAGTGCGTCGATTATAAATCAAATAACTACGGGAACTTGGATGCTAACGGTTGGGGTTATCAGGTATTACAAACACAATCAGTCTTTAGAATAATATAATAAACTACTTATTCAAGATTCAAAACTGGGAGATGAGGAATGTAAGACTTGCCTTTACCCATGTCGTCTATAGGAACTAAGGACATATGACCGCTCTCTATATAGGTTGTGTCATGAAATAGTCCTCGCTCAGTAGAGTGAAACCTTCGCAATGCTACATCATGAGAGTCCGCAAAAGTGGGTTCTGCTTCATCACGCAACGCCCAGATTCATCGGGGCGCTTTTCAATCAACTGTCGTTCAGGGAAAGGCGATGACACGGGTAATGAATCTAGTTTCTAAAATCGATGAACCAACGACAGCGAGTTGGATCGCTGTTAAAATCCGATAACGAAACCACTATGTGGTGGGGGGGGGGGGGGGCAATGGGAAGTAAGAGTCAGCCAGCCAGTTACGAATATAACACAAGCGCGGTGTATATGCATATTTTTGTCAATATGACGTGAGTTTTAAATTCACGTGACGGAAATGCTCATAGCGCGAGTGATCGCTCGTGAATTTGTCATCATTAATGCTTCAAAATATACCTACTAAATGTAAAGGCGACTAACGTTGTGTTCGGCTTCTAATTATTTCTGTCTCATATCCAGGCTTGTACAGAGATGGTGATGGCCATGTGTTCTGAGGAAAACGATATGTTCGAAACCACGCCGTGGAACTACACCCAGTTTGCTGAGGACTGCCATAAGCAGTACAATGTGTACCCGCGCCCGGACGCTGCAAGGATTCAGTATGGAGGGGACAGGCTACAAGCTGCCTCCAATATCGTATTTAGTAATGGCCTATTAGATCCTTGGGCTGGCGGTAAGAACCTTTTGTATGCCACTAGGGTGTACCACCCTATGACGATGACTGCTGACCATCAGGCATCGTATGCTTGTTTACCAAACAAGCATATGATGTCTGATGGTCAGCAGTCAACGTATCCTAAGGATGCTTATGACACCAAAGGTATCACTCACGCGCTGCCGACTCTAAAAAACCCCTTACGCATTTCTTGAATATACCCATAATATAGTCTCATAGGAAAACCTCCGCAGAGAGTTCATTCCATGAGTTGAGAGCTCGAGGAGAGGAGAATTTTCCTCTGAAACCGCACCATTCTCGTTTCAATGTGTGAGGATGAATTCTCTGCCTATGATGAGAGGTGAGGCCGTGGGCGTCATATCAAACAACTCCTATTTCTTTTAAAACTAAGTGGAGCCTGGAAAGGAGAACAGAGTTAGAAAGAAAAATATTGCTTCAATTATCATGATAATTGATGCAATATTCCTCTTTCTAAGTCAAGCCATGCCATGCATGCATAAGGTAAGCCGTGGCTTACCCAAATTTAAATAGCCTAATAAATTAAAGTGCCTTTCTCTCGCAGCCATGCAGATACGCGAAATTTCTCTCTATTTACAGGCAATTTGATCTACACTACTTTGCGTGCTTCCGCCACCAATTAGTTCATGCAAATTACTGCCGGCCGTCACCCACCCACTAACTACTTGTTGTTCTAACCATCAACATCTTGTAACAACAAATGTTGTTCTAACCATCAACGTCTACAGATCGCTGAGGATGCCTCGCGTAGAGGCGAAACACGTGTCGCAGAGACGACCACGGCAGTCGGGGCGGTGGCGGCCGCATGTATCTTCTGTTCCAGATGTTGGAGATTCGCCGAGACGACCACAGCAGTTGGAGCAGAGATGACCAAAGCAGCCACGGCAGTCGCATGAAACTACTAACAGTAGTGGGTGGGTGCCGGCCGGCAATAGTTTACATGAACTAATTGGTGGCGGAAGCACGCAAAGTAGTGTAGATCAAATTGTAGAAAAAAATCAACACCTGAATCAATTAACTATCTAATTCTCTCTATTTTTAGGACGAATTGTCGTAATAGTCTCCGGATTACCGTGTAACTCTAGATCACAGATTTAGTATTTGTCAAGTTTACATGGTCATTCCCGTTCCAAGAAGAGCGACAGGCAACGGACATAGGGTTGGAGCTTGACCACTTTCAGTATCCGTTAAGGTTGAGGTGGTCTACCACCGCCACTAAAATAATTTTCATAATTTAGTGTAATTTATGGAGCGACGCGCGATGATACATACCCAAAATGGATGGAAAGAGTTAGGGCTTACGTATATAAACAGGCCCCTAGGGACCTTCTGCCTAACCCGATTCCCATCAGATTTTTTTGACTGCGAAATAATGACTTAGATTAGTAATTTAACTTAGCTTAGAAGTCTACTGACTTAGCTGAAAATGTTTATCATTAACTTTAACCAAGGGCCTATTATCGGAATCAAAATATTCAATCGGAATCGGCTTCAGCTTAGGAGGTAGGGCCTCTGTATCGGATCGTTAAGTATGTCTGTAGCGGCGGTGGTGGTGCTGATGGAGAAGCCTCAACAGTGGACGTTCTTTTCTTAGTTGAAATGATAATAATGAGGTCATTAACGCGTGTTTCGATGATTATAGGTGGTATCCTCAGCAGCGTCAGCGATTCGGTGGTATCAGTGGTGATCGTGGATACCGCTCATCACCTGGATATGATGCCGCGAAATCCTAAAGACCCCGAGACTGTAATAGAAGCAAGAAACATCCACAAGCAACAGATTGAAAAATGGATCAGAGAATTCACGGCATAGCAGTGTGTAATTAATTCGTTATATCAATGAAACACTTATAAATTGTATAATATAATTTTATAGTCAGTATTTTCTAACGCAATTTGTTTTTTTTTTATTGTTCCATTTAAACCAAAATATTGAGTGAGAACAAAGTCCAACAGGCTTCCCGTTGACTAATTTAGATTTCCAGAATGGAATTGCAAAGTACAACTGGTTATGCAACAGTGGCGCCGGCTTTTAGAAAACCTCATGGGTGCTCATGCTCATTTGATGACTCGAAAAAAAAGAAGACTAAGTGTGAGACCCACAAACACCCAGACCCAACACAAATATCTGTTTCATCAGCAAACATTTGTGTTGGTGCGGGAAACGAACCCGCGACCCTTGCGTCTCAACCGGTGCTCTAAACCACTGCGCTAAACGGGTCGTCGGGTAATGAAAATGCGCCCATCCCTAAAAGGCCATTACTGATCTGTTTCTTGATGTCTATTCTCAGGGGTTGCACGGCACCCACTGTTTATTTCTCATGGGTGCTCGAGCCCCCGAGCACCCACGGAGTCGGCGCCCCTGTATGCAGAATAGATCCATCTAACAAACTATGCCAAATTGAGAGATACTCGTATACATAGCCAGAAACTTCAAATTGAGTTTTATATATTCGCAACAGATTCTAGTAGTTTGATGACCTATGCTTCCCAAAACGTATACTGCGTGATATTTTTATTCCTATTAAACTTTAAATAGCTTTAACTTAAAAGTCGAATGCGTCTATCGATCTCTTTGTTGAAATTACCCCGGCCCAGCTGTATGGCCTGTCCGAGGTAGACGTAGTCTTTCTTCGACTGGGCTGGGCAGCTTTTGGGAAGCTTCGGCACATCCTCACCGCAGATATACCCCAATGCTTGAAGACCAAAGTGTTCAATCAGTGCGTCCTCCCCGCTATGACCTACGGTGAAGAGACATGGACGCTGACCGTTGGCATAGTATAAATAGAGAAGTAAGGTAACTTCATACAAACGCACCGAGCGCGGTTTGTATGTGAGCGCGTACGTATGGCCGTCGCACGCACACACTGACAACATTTATAGGAGGTTATATGGAGCGCCAGTCGGGGTCGGAGCTGCGCCGTACGCAAAACCGCGCAAGATTCGCGCCTGCGCTGACGTTCGTTAATAATTTGAACATTTAGGTACCTACCTACGTCGTATATAACTACAAATTCGTTAAAGATGGCTACAAAGTCGACTAGCCATAAAAAACATTGCAGTGTTCATGGATGTCTCAATAACAATTTGTCGGATACCCTAACCATTCGGCCACCGACACTCCTAATAATCACATGATAAGTGTGTAAATTAAAAAGTATTAAAAATAGTTTAGTGTAAAATAATAATAATAATAATAATAATCATCACTACATACTCGTAGTATAAAACAAAGTCTCTGTCCCTATGTCCCTTTGTATGCTTAAATCTTTGAAACTACGCAACGGATTATGATGCGGTTTTTTTTAATAGATAGAGTGATTCAACTGGAAAGTTTATATGTATAATATATGCATAACATAGTAGAAAAACACAGATAATTTAGAGGTTTCTAATGTGATGTCGTAAATAAACACATTTTTTTGCTCTTTCATTGCAAACGCTGGCTGAACCCAACGAGATAGATCAAAATAATGTAGTACAGTATTGTTCACCTTAAAATGGTCTACAAAAAAGTTCGCGATGGTATATGTCTATCTCTTAGTGGTAACACACAATAACCGTTATTTTATCCTTTGCTTTTTACAAGAATAATGCCTTATTTACGAAGCGATTTTAAGCAATACAGAATTAATCCTTATCAAATTAAGTACCTTAAATACATTGCGCATTTAATATAGATCAATATGGCCCTTCACAGCATGTAATTTAAATGAATAGTTTAGAAGATATTACACATTTAAAATGCAGGGACATAACGGCTGTGGCGGTACCGGCCGCGGAGCCGGCGGCGTGTGCCTATAACTGGGAAGGACTGGATAGGACAAAGCGCAAAGACCTTCTGTAGTACATTTAGTATCAGCATTGCACCCGTGCGAAGCCGGGGCGGGTCGCTAGTTATTTAATAAATAAGCATGCATTACAAAATCAAGAATACATTGTGTGTGCACATAACTGTTGAAAATAGTTGACAACTAAATAACAATATTATTCTTAGTTTTTAAGTAGAAAATAATATATAATAGGTATTTGAATAAATATTATGATTCAGTAAGAAAACGTAGCTTACGTTTTAATTAATCCTATTCCTATTTAGACCGTAATTTTTCAAATCACTAAACAGATAACATGAAGTAGGTTTTATCAAATGGTAGGAGTCCGCCTGGGTGAGGACCACTGCCTTATCTATTTCTGCCGCCAAGCAACAATGCTTGCATTGTTGTGTTTTGTGTTCGGGTTTGAAGGACAACGCACCTGCGATTCTGCATTTTTGTTGCTAACAGCTTGAATGCGTGAATCGTGGATGTTATGGGCGACAGTTACCGCTCACCATCAGGTGGGCTGTCTGCTCGTTTGTCACTGAGTAAGCATGCATTAAAATGTAGGTAATGAAAAAATTGCAGTCACTCCTGGTGTATGTACTTTTTAGATTTCCACACCCAAAGGGTGTGATCAAGACAAACGGGACCCTATTACTAAGACTCCGGTGTCTGTCTGTCTGTCCGTCTGTCACCAAGGGCTGTAGGTATCTCATGAACCGTGGTAGCTAGACAGTTAAAATTTTCACAAATGATGTATTTCTGTTGGCGCTATAACAACAAATAATAAAAACAGAATAAAATAAATATTTAAGGGGGGCCCCCATACAACAAACGTGATTGTGTGTCATTTTTGGTACAGAACCCTTCGTGACCGAGTCCGACTCGCACTTGGCCGGCTTTTTGTTATAGATCCCTAACACTTACCCTACTTAATTTTGTATTTTGTACCTTACTTAATTTTGTATAATAGAGATTGACTAAGTATTTTTGACGGTTGAATAAACTATTAAGCGACAGCCCTACGTGTTTAGGCTATTATCTCCCGCTCGGGGCTTGAGTTCTCCTACTTTTCTATTTATACTATGCCGTGGCCTGGTTCACAGACTAAAAGTCGCATAGCGAGCGATGGAGAGAGTAATGCTTGGAGTTTCTCTAAGGGATCGAATTCGGAACGAAGAAATTCGACGGAGAACCAAAGTGGTCGACATATCTCTCAAAGTCAGCGTCAGCGACTCAGAGTCAGCGAGTTGAAGTGGAGGTGGGCTGGCCACATCTGCAAAGTCAGCGATGGCAGATGGGGGAGGAAAGTCCTAGAGTGGAGGCCACGTATGGGGCGACGAAGTGTAGGACGCCCCCTCTCTAAATGGACCGACGATCTTAAAAAAGTGGCTGGTAGCGGTTGGATGCGGAAAGCGGAGGATCGCATATGGTGGAAAGCATTGGGAAAGGCCTATATCCAACAGTAGGTAGATACAGGCTGACGATGATGATGATGATGAAGTTAAAAGTAACAAAATGACGATTGAATTTATACTGCATAACAGGGTCCAACTTACAAATAGCCTATAAAAGAAAAACAATATTTCTTTAAATTTGTAAAAGTAATGAAAATCTGCTGGCTCTCGTCTCTAAAGGTAAATTATTTTTTTAACTCGTTGTGGGTTTAAAAAATAATTCGACCCGAAAAGGGATGCTAAGGGGCGTGTATGTACTCAAGCAAAAAGAAGTAAATGCTTATATGATAGTTCTTAATCTTACATATTTACAATTACGCCTATGACAGCCGCTGTACAGGGAGGTGCGCGTAATAAAATGCACGGCTGTCAAAGTGATATTTATTATCCATAGGGCGCAATTTTGTAATATTTTACTTGCAATTATAATAAACACCAAATTTTTATTTGTAATATCTAAACCGATCAAAAATTTCGGTTACCTAAACAGGAAATAAAATCCGATAAATATCGGTTTATCGATTATCGGAAAAATTCAAAAATTACATGCCATATTAGAGATAGTGTACTAGTGCAAGTGATCATGACAGTACATAAAATTGGTGATTATAATTGTTTTTATAAACGCCGCCGTGTTGTTCGAAAACGTCGTGCAAAACAGCAATAAACTTTTTGATGTTGAGTATTGTTGAGATAATGTGGAACTTGAAGTCTCATTGACAGTGGTTGCCAAAACTAAACATTATTTTATGTTTAGTTTTGGCAACCACTGTCAGTTTCAAAAGAAGAAGACTTTATCTGAAAAAGTGTGATAACTCAGCGCAGTGAACTGAGCTAGCGCAATTACGCGGCGTAGCGCAGATTCCTGACTAAACTCAACGCAAAATAAAAGTTTGACAATTCACGCCCATGACGTTCATTTTATTTTACTATTGTTTTCAGAACTTTAATCCAATATACTTTACAATTCATATTCAAATTGATCAAATACTCATACAAACTTGAATCGATTTATCGTAAGTATCCAGTACCGAGTCGTTTATTACATGACTATTTACGTCGCGAAGACAAATGTCAAAACGGGCTTTTTTAATTTGCGTTGACTATATTACATGTAACACTAATATGCCGTGCAATTGCACTAACTAAATTCACTGCGCTGATGAGTTGACACACTTTTCCAAAATGTGTTGGCGCACAGCGCAAGTATCAATAACCCCGATATCTCTCGCTCTCTAATAAGCCGGTGCAGTAATCTGCGATAATGCTACTGAGTTGCCACACAAAAATTTTACTGAGCTATGTACCCATGTTTATTCCTGACCCCCAGGATTGCAGGCCTGGGAGATTTGGGCTACGACTTAAGCCTGAAAGCATCTGGCAACCGTGACAGAGATCCGCTGGTGCTGGCCAGCCTGGCGCAACTCAAGGTAAAAAAACGACTCTATGAATCGGAAGCGAATTTGGTACAAATTCTGATTGTTTTCGCTCCCATTTCATACATTTAGAATTTACGCTATTTCTAGGGCACATCCGTCTCTTAAAACGTAGTGGTTACATTCTCTTTGGTGCTGGCGGCACTTACTGAGCGCTTCCTTGTTTACTTTGCCATAGAGATGTGCCAACTAGGAAAAAACACGACTCGAGTTGAAATTCAGGTAACTCGGAATTAAATTCGCGTTACACAACTCGAGTTAGCTGGAAGATACTTAGTGTATGAATTGTTACAAATCACTTTTTTACATAATTGAACTTCCATCCAACTCTTTGTTATGAAAATTGTCATTGCTAAACTTTGTATAGAAATTTGTATAGAAATCTTAGGATAGAAATAAAAACGTTTATGTAGTTAACATATGTTTAGATAATTTATACCTTTCTCATTAGAGTTATATATTATTTATTTTTGGCTTAGTTTAAATAAAGTCAGTACTCAAATTTAAAAAAATTATTTATTTTAATTATGACAAGTGAATCTAGTCGGATATGATTGGAAAACTTCGTGTTATCGTCGGTGTCATTCGATCGATGCAATCAATGGTGATGAGAGTAAAAAGCATGCACCCAACGAATAAACTAATCGCGCGCTCATAAACAGATTATAACTCGACTTGAACTTAGCGGCACTCGAGATAATAAGTCGTGTCGACATCGACACATCTCTACTTCGCATTTTCCAATTTGGCAACCCTGCTTTGCATTGCATGTTGTTTGTTTGTTCAGTGCATTGAATTTGGATTGGATTCAGTCCTGTGATTCAGTCTTCAGTCAGCAGGTTCAGAGTTTCCGAACTTTCCGAAATCAAGCCCTCCTTTTCCAAGAAAATACCACTAGCATATTTTTCAGCGTAGATATGTTTTAGTATTTTTTTTTTCAATTATTACCGAATAACGTGCATTGCTCAACAAATATGATTACGCTTAATAGAAAATTGAAAAAAGAGGTTACTGAACCAACCAGTGGGTTGACGAGTGAGCCTGTGAAAAGAATATCTGTGAGGGATAAATTGTTAGTGAAAGAAGTTCAAGAAATGAACGAGAACCTGCCTGTGACGTGTTCTGTAAATTTCCAAGATCCCGACGTGCTCAACGACTTTATATTGACTGTCACTCCTGACGAGGGTTACTGGGTAGGAGGAAAATTCAAATTTAGTGTATTTGTTACTGAAGAATATAATATGGCGGTAAGTGATACATGTTTTGATTCAGGACTTTCTATGTCAGTCGAAATCCAAGTTTCTTTTTGTTCACCTGAGTTGGACAGACAGAGAGAGTTGGACAGGGTGGTCCAAACTGTTTGTAACCTCGTAACTCGTATGTTTGCTAAAAATTGTCTTAATTCCCTGCCTCACTTTACTTGTCCTAGTGCAGTAGCTATCTCATTGAAGTAATACTTCTTTTGACTTGGGGGGTAAGCTGGTGAATGCGTGACGAGAGTTATGGAAACGGCAAATAGAAGTTGAGAGGGAGACATAAGTTAGCAGAGCTAAAGAAGTTTTACTTCAGTTGTGTAGTCTTTTTTTTTTATTAATAAAAAAAATGAATAGTTGAAAATATATGAAAATGACTAGGGGGTCATTCCACATAAGGTCGAAAGCTACCCACTGACCGGTTTTTTTATTTGACAAATTTTCAGACACACATTTTCAGTCACTAGTTACTAAAGATTTTTTCAATAATTTAATATGTATTCTATGCTCCAATGCACGGGAATAAGGAATGCAATAGTGAGAAAATAAATAACAATGGAAAGGTTTCTATTGATGCTTAATGTTTAGTACAGTATCTATGCTCCAAAAATTTGCTTGTTTTGTGTATAAACTATTGATTAGTAAATTATTTTTCATGTCAAACACCACGCTAGTAACGTTATTATATAAATTGACACTTCTTACATCTATTTTGTGCCATTTGTGGATTGTTATTGTTATTCTTTGAATATATGTTATACATTGTTCTCATACCTTTCACCTTTGCTCTCAGAAAAATGTTTCAAAAAACAAAGTCACTGTATAAATTATCTCCATTTGAAATGTATGTTTTTAAAATTCCGGCTGTCACTAAAGAACAGACTTGATTTTAGTATTCTAATAAATAACACATGCAAAGTAAGAAAAAGCTTACAGAACACAGATTTAGTGTGTTTTTACCTTGATAAGAGTTACAGATAATAATAATAATATATACTCGAATATATAATAGAGTTTTTTAATTTGTCCCGATCATCACATGCTGTCTGTTTGTCCCAAGAATTGTCCAAAAAGATAAAAATTTTAAATCAAATAAGTCTGTTTGTTGTTTGAGAAGGCTGAAGAAAAGTTATTTAATTATTGAAATTTGTTTTTACTGTCAGAAATTTTGTCCCTTAGTGATATGATTATGATTTCGGTGGGTGTAAATAAGTTTAAGGTAACTGTCATTCGCTGCTGGCTTGAATTTGTACACATTTACTAACTTTTGTTTCAATTATGGCCTCGCCAGATTGTAAACGGCGATCTAGGGAGAAAATAAAACAACCCAGAGGTCTGAGGCAGCAGTTGATAAAGGAGAAGAACCATAATCATAAACGAAGAAATAAGTCTAAAGGTAAACATTATATTGATGCCCAAACCAAGTAATTAAGGAAGAAGGAAAATTAAATGTAGAGAAAAGACAAAAAATATTTAAATCAAATAAATTATCAAAAATAGGTTTATAAACGTCCAAAAATATTCTATGTACATTATTCTTTAATAAAAACATTATTTTATTCTAATTTATATGATTGGTTTTATTCTCCTCACAACTGCCTGTCCAGACTGTCACAGTCTGCTATTTTTTTATGAAAAATAGGTACTACATTATTGGTTTATCTTTACAGCAAATTATTACACTTACAACTATTCTTTCTCGTATAAAAAGAAATAACTTTTCATGATTACAGGTTGACTGAATTTCAATGTAATAATACCAATCTTGATATATATTTTTGTGTGTGTCCCAGCCGTCACACTGAGACAGGGTGTGTAGTAGTTTTAACATGGAAAACGGTAATTCTGAAAAACATTATGTAGTGACAAAAACAACCATTATTTAAATGTACAAATATGTCAAAAGATGTGTCAAAAGTGTCCTGAACGTCACAAGTGGAATGATCCCTATGTCTTTTCTGTATATAATTTTATTCTCCTTCCATAGGTTTAGAGTAAAACTATTTTAGATTTATTAATTATTCACAGAACACCTCCTACATCACAAATCATGCATATATTTTTTTTGTTTACTGGCCATTAGTAGCTCCCTCACCAGGGTATTTTTTTTGCTGTGTGGCTTATTTCTATTTTTCACTCTATGAATATGTTCCCCAGGATTTGTTTAAGTTTTGCATTAACCCTATATCAGTTGACCGAGACGCTCCAAGCTGTAAAAATGAAAACTGATGATGAAGAGGGTTATGCAATATTGTTGTGCATTCCAATATGCGATAAATAAAAATAAATAAAATAATATGCAATAACACATTGATACTATAGGTGTGCCGAATATAACGTTGGCCGACTAGCCGATTAGTCGTTTGTAAAAAGGCTACTAGTTGCTTGACTAATCGGCAAAGACAATAATGCTTTTGGAGATGTTAGACAATTTTCGTTACACTTCGTTTACAACTGATTTGAGCGCAAGCCCAGGTTACTGTGAGCATGTTGGAATGTTTTGTTTACTTCGCATTAAGTAATTGGGTGTTTTTGTATAAAAAATATACTGTTAGTGTTTTCATTTAAATGAAATACCTGAATTAAAATTTAACCGATAGTCGGCTTTACCAAGTAGTCCATACATATCTTATTGATACATATATTGAAATGAAATTATTTATTCTGTCATTGGGCCCTTGTGGCAACTTGCAAAGAACACTGCTTCAAAGAAACTTGCCAATATGAGTCTTTTTTTTTTATAATTAGATAATAGAACAATTACAACTTAGTTTGTATTATATTAAAATATTATGTATGTTGAATAAAATACAAATTGATATTTATTTTTGTAATAGATTTTTACAAATTTAAACAATTTTTAAGCAGTATGCAAAATAATTAGTTGAAAAATGATATGAAACATACACATATTTTGTTCGATATCTACAGCCTTGGCGAAATGGACAATAAACATCTGTCAGATTAATACGATTCTGGCTGTTAACCCTGTCTGCATGTACACAAGTATAAGCATCTGTTTGTATTATTTCAGCCACCAAAAGTGAAGTGTTTGACGAGGCTCTGGCATCCAAACATTAATGTTGATGGCGATATATGCTTGTCACTACTCCGGCAGACTTCAATCGACGAACATGGCTGGGCACCTACTCGAAGACTGAAGGATGTTGTTTGGGGTCTGAATGCTTTGTTTACAGTATGTAAATTCTATAGTTATTTTTCTGTTGCAAAGATTGCAGAGAGAGAGCCAAAACAAATGGCACAAAACTGGTTGTGTTATGTAAAAACATGGCTATATATAATAGAGTGACATTTTGTGCAAATTCATACTGTGATTAGGCACAGAGACTGACACAGTCGCGGATACAGACGCACAATCGAAGCACCGCTTTGGGTAAAATTTTGTAGTCCTGGAAATTCTATATAGGATATATTATTTTGTACTCATCATCATTATCATTTTAGCCATGTTTTTACATAACTGTCAGTTCTGGAGAACTGACATCATACCTTCGCCAATGTAAAGATTTTGAGTTTGCGAGGAACGAATAATATGTAACGCGGTGACCATAGCCTTATTACTTATATATAATTTCATCATCATTATTTCGTCCACTGATGAACATAGGCCTCTTCCACAGACTTCCACAATGATTTGTTTTGTGCCACAATATAACCTGACTTTATGATAGGATAGATAACCAACTCGGCTTTATTTATACCTTGATCACAGAATAATAACTTGATTCAGAGATAATAAACTAAACTATTCGTAAACCTGGCGTGTTGGCGGCAACAAAATAAATATTTCTGGACAAATTACACTATGCCATCTTGTCCCAAACTAAGCAAAGCTTGTACTATAGGTAATAGATAACTAATATTATACATAAATACTTTAAAAAAAAAAAAAATAGTCCGGGATTCCGTGTCCGTGAGAGTTGTCTATGTGTGCGTTCTTGGAGAGCGTTTTATATGTAACTTCTGTACTCTCTTTATTTTGTGACATTGACAACAAACATTTGTTAATTATAATGGGGATAGCTAAAGACGATAGTCGTTCAACGTTATATTTACTTGTATGACACAGGTGGAGGGTACCCATTATAACGAAATTAACGAATGTTTGTGGTGATTGTGACCTGTGAAGTTCGTGGGTTTCTTTCAGCAGTCTGAAGTTTTATTGTGTACTTTCTGTTACAGGATCTATTAAATTTCGAAGATCCTCTAAATATAGAAGCAGCTGAAATGTATAACAAGAATAAAACTGAATTTCAGACTAAAGTACAGGAATATATAGTCAAGGGTAAGAGATGAAACTGGGTGATATTATCTAAGTCATTTTTAAATTCAATCTCATTAGCAAACTTTATGAAAATTATCCACACTTTTTATTATGATATCATTAGACATTTAGTATGTGATATACTCCAGCGATTTGATAATATACAAGTGTAATATTGCAGGGCGAAGTAGGTACATATGCAGTAGGCAATGTTACGAAAATTTTATGTTTGATTAATTAATACAATTTTTAATAAATTTGTGAATGAAAATGGATGTATCACTATTGAGAACTACACATAAAAAGAAGGGATCGCAGCTAGTATTAATCCATATTTTAATATGTACATATACAAGTTAATATTTAAAAAACCGGCCAAGTGCGAGTCGGATTCGCGCAATACGAGTTCCATACCATTATCTATAAAAACAACAAAAAAAAAAAACACTTGTGTTGTATGGGAGCCCCTTTAAATATTTGTTTTATTTTAATTTAATTATTTATTTTTAAAGTGAGTATATAACTAAATATTCTGTGAATATTTCAAGCGTCTACCTGTTGCCGTTATCAATATTGAGCAAAAACGAGCAAAAAAAAATCACGTTGTATGGGAGCCCGCTTAAATATTTATTTTATTCTGTTTTTTAGTATTTGTTGTTATAGCGGCAACATAAATACATCATTTGTGAAAATTTCAACTGTCTAACTATCACGGTTCATGAAATACAGCCTGACGGCAGACGGACGGACGGACAGACGGACAGCGTAGCCTAAGTAATAAGGTCCGTTTTCCCCTTTGTGTACGGAACCCTAAAATATGACAAACCAATTTCTTTAAAGTGATCACTTGAACTACATAATTAATACCAGTTCCGATTCCTACGCTGCAACAATGAATTAGTCATAATAGCGTAATTACTTAGTATAAAATTCTGACATTAATATATTTTCTTTTTTTTGTTATGAGCACAAAACAAGCGTCACACGTCAGCAAAATAATGTAATAACGACCAAATTGCTTTGTGACCCACCTTAACCCTTTTATTGGTATATGCAAAATAGTTGCCAGTCGATTCGTTCAAATACCGCTTCTAAATGAATCCCTAATAACCTCAAATAAGGTGCAAGTAATATTTCGCCACATTATTGCCAATAAATACTGTCGTCAGCCTAGAATTATTTACTATTAATGCTCATTTTGCCAATGTTTGGCATAGATTGTGATGTCCGTGAAATGGTAATTTAAGTTTACTTTCGTATAATCAGTTCGATACAATTTTAGGACGAAATTAGCATACACATACATATCTTTAGGAACAAACTACAATTATAATACTAAAAAGTTTCAATCACAGACCTTGCTAAAATCGTTAAAAAGTTTCAATTTAGTCATGACAGACTTACGATTTTGCTGAGCAGAACAAAGCCGAAAGAGACAAAACATTACTTATATGCATACTGCCTAAACGAGAAAGAGATGGACAATCATGTCCGGTACATTATTGTTTGTATTACGAAACTCGTAAATCCGTTGTAAAACGTTAGTTCTATAAAAGTTCAGTACATTCGAGAGTATTCAAGAGCATTCCACATTATTCCAGAACATTTTCAAATGTTAGGTGAATTGTAGGCGAGCCCAAGCGGGAGAAATTTGAAGTTATGGATTTTGAAAGTTAGAAAAAAGTTATATATCGATACCAATTCAGTGGTGGGGATAGCGTCTACAGTAATAACAAAATGGTTACATAGATATATTCGAGCGCATCAGATATTGATCTAGCTACCTAGTTCCTTTAATAAGTAAATAATAAAATAAATTTCTTTTTATTTGTATGTAAATACATACAAATTAAAATTTGTGTGTAAATAATTACATACAATGATTTGTTTTTTAATCTTCATCATCCGTCGAATCACCTTCTTCATCTCATATGATTCGAGATTACGTTTTTGAGTTGACGGTTGGAGCGAAACCTGTATGGAGAATACAGGTTTCGCTCCAAAACCTGTATGGAGAATACAGGTTTCGCTCCAACCGTTCCCATTACAATTTATTGACGATTTTTGTTACTTCGGCCTATGGAAATCTTCAGATTGCATTTTTCCCATCTTTAACTTATTCCTTTGAAAAAAAAAACAGCCGCGCTCCAGAATGTCGAGAGGAGTTTTTTTTACAAGTTTGTACGTCAAGCTAAAATAAATAAATAATAATAAATATTTCTAGACAAATTTCACAGAGCCATCTAATCTCAAATTAAGCACAGAGCTTGTACTATGGGTACTAGACAACTGATAAATGTGCTTAAATAAATTTTATTTTTTCTAAATACATATAATACATAGAAAATACTCAGACCAAGACAAACAGACATGTTCATTCACACAAATGTTTGTCATGTGCGGGGATCGATCCCGCGACCTCGGAGTCAAAGTGGTCATTGCTAACCATTCGACCACCGAGATCGTCAAGCTAAAATCGTCAGATTATATAAATACTCATATAATTAAGTCGCCGTACTTTAATCTGATTAACGTTTTCTAATCAGCCCCCCTAGCCAAGTGTAATTCGTAGCGTAACGAACGATAAATACATCACGTGACATTTGTCAAAATCGAACATTTTAGTATGAGAATTGACAAAAGTCACGTGATGTATCTAACGTTCGTTACGTTATGAATTACACTTGGCTAGGGGGGCAGGAGCCCTACCGCTGAAGCTGAAGCCGTTTACCATCGAATATCTTGACTGTAAAATAGGTCTTACGTTTTAGTTATTGACATACAGCTTCAGCTTAGTCGGCAGAGCTCCGTCGTTTCTACCAGTTAAGGTAAACACAAATAGCATAAACCTAAGTTTAAGTTAAATTTTCGCAATCAAAAAATCCGTTGGTAGAGCTGATCCGATGTCCTAGGGAATATTATAGGCATAGTTATAGGGCTCATACGTAGTAGAGGTACTCTACAGGGTGCACGGTACCTTGCCTTGTATTAATCTGCCGAGCTCGATTAAATGTCCAAATCCCTGCTTGCAATGTTCTCGAACGTAGTGGAGCCCTACGTTCGAGAACATTCCGGAACTTCCCACATCATTGTGGAATATTCAAAATCACTCTCGAATGTTCTGAAATATTTTGGAACACTTAATCTTTGAACCCAAGAGCGAAGCTGAATATCCCAGCTAGTAGAATTGTATTCATTAAAATAAATGTAAATACAACGCAAAATATTTAAAATAAATTATACATAGTTACATTTATAAGTATTACTCAAGTGCACCAATGTACCGAACTATTAAATAACCGCTATTTTTTTTGTAATGTATAAAGAAATGATGTTAACTTTTAATAAACAATGCAGTTTTTATATAATTGACTTTTTATTCAGCTCAATTTTCACCCTGTATTTGAGAGCGTGCTTAGCTTTTTTAATAGTGGTAAACAATCAGAGTTCGCCTGACGGTATCTAGCTATAGTAGCCCATGGACGCAACAACTCATCGCAAATTCTTCGCGTCCTATTAAAACAACTATATGTTATAGAACTAGATATATTAACAACACGCAGTGTTTTCTGTTTAAAGAATATGTTTTCTTTAGTTAACCCCTTAAACCTACACCCGTGTCACAAGACTCGGGATCTACTTGGGGTTTCTCTCTCTGCCACACGATGGACCCGGCACCCGCACGGTGAATCCATGGAAGCTAAGAAGTTCGTCTCGTCAAACTAGACATTATGAGCCTGAATGTTTTTTAATTTACTGTTTTGAAAAAAATCTTTGTAAAAATGTAATGATGATGAGAGACAGTCAGCTCCACAATATAAATGAAGACATGGGTACTCTTTTTTTTAGTCCCACAGTGGTGAAATGATTTTATCTTTTACTACGTCGGGTGGCAACATGAATTATTGCTCGCGCGCTGCCATCGCCGCTACCAACGCAGCAACTCCTTTTCTGGTGATCTCACTCACTCGCAGGAACACAACAGCCCTTATTATTTGGCTGGGGTATTCAGTGAGGTGGAGGTACTTCCACAGTTGGGCAGCTTACAAATACGCTGTGCCCTACCTTGCTTTCGCCAGAGCCTCTTTCGCTAGTCGGGAAGGACACTTGTGTCTTAACAAAAATTTGCACGTTAAATGATAATAATTCGCAAACAGTTTACTATATCGAAAAATGATCTTCCCACACTCCCAATGTTTCTAAAAGACCTATCCAACGACACCCCACACCATGGGGTAGGTGCAGAAAAAAAAATTCATCCCCATTTTACGTGTAGGGGAGGTAGGTAGGGGGATAGGAGGTAGGTAGGTAGGTACGAAAAAAAAATATTTCAAAATTTTATTCTACTACTTTGTCAGCATAGTTAATATGTGTCTACATGTCAAACTACAGCTTTCTAGTATCAAGCGTCTCTGAGCTAGGCCGCGGACGGACGGACGGACAGACGGACATGGAAACTAAAAACGACCAAAACTATAGGGTTCCTTGTTTACTACGGAACCCTAAAAATGGAAATCGATGTTGATTTCATTAGTTACTATAAATATTAAAAAAATGGAAAAATTCACCTCCCCCGCCTAGATGGAATGGTGGGGGAAAGTGAATTTATCCATTTTTAAAAATATTTCTAATATACTGGCAAGTTTGCCGAAATTACTATATAAATAATAATGATTTTCATTACTGTCGTAAAATGTGGTTAGAAAAGGATATAGTACTAAAAACAAAACAATATCAAATCAATGCTCTTTATTAAGATCATTAATACTGGAGCATCAAGTTGTACCAATCAGTAAAAATTATAAATAGTAAAAATTTGTATACAATAAATAGCTTAACAATAACAAAACCTTCGTAACAAAATTTCCGTATGACTAGACTTCGTTGGCGTTAAAATGTACATGAGTTTGAGAGAATTGATGTACGGTGGACACTTGGAATATCCACGGTAAAAATATGTAATACCAACCAAAATTATAAATACAGACTTAAATTTAGATGATTTTGAAATTACAAGGTTCAATGGATCTAGACAAAATAAATTATGTAAAATTTCAACAATAAATTCACATTACACGCTGTTAAATTTGCTCTGAGGTCCGATAAACTACAAGTGGCTTGTCATTTGTTTAGTCCACTACATGACTTTCAGTATATTACAAAGTACTCTATGTACATGACGTCCCCTATACACTGCGCTTTTAATGTCGGAGAACTAATTTTGGCATACGGCCGTTGGTTAACCTGAAATGTCTATATCAGCGAGTCGCTTTTAATGCTAAAGATTGAAAGAAAAAATGCAAACTTAAGGTCTTAGCGACGAGCTGACTATATACGCTAAATAATGATATGCGATTCATGTTTCTATGACATAAAGTTTTGTAATTATTAAGGTGAGACGATATAGACCAATTCGTTACAATCCAGTTTTCTGATTTGGTAACCGTATGTATATATTGGATTGGAGTGATTTGAAAGACATTTCATATCAAAAACATATTTACAAAAATACGAAACGCTGTAACCGGATTAAAATCAAATATTTAACGCACACGAATCAAATGTAACGAAGCACACACCGAGAGGTCGCATGTGAATCGTTATTGGTCGTCTTATACCAGTACCCAGTTAGCCTATCATAACCAGTAGCCTATCATTCCTGGGCACATTTCTATACAACTTCGTCTACTATACGATGTAGCGTGTGGACATTATTTTATACCACTCGGAAAGCAAACAAGCAACAGTCCAACTGATTATTTTTATCGCTTTCTTCATTTATTATTCGAATTTTGTAATGTATTTTGTGTAAATCCTTCGAACTTAACATGGATCATTCCAAGTGTGTACCGGAATACGCGAGGGTTAGTGGGAGGAGAATGTGGTGAGCAGCTCGTCCTGGATGCTGTTGGAGCGCGTGAGCTGGCGCGCGCTGCCGAAGGCGGAGCCGACCGTGTCGGCCTGCGACGCCTCGCGCGCCTTCATCTCGTGGTACTCGTCGGAGAATTCCTGCAGGTAACATCAGTGTTCAGATGCATTATGTGAAATTAAAGTTACATATCGCTCATTTGCTGCAATATGGTCACAATTTACGTTTATGTGGTTGTGTAACTTAGATCATTTATGATTGCCCAACTAAATAAAATTTATTAATTGATTACTTGAGAGCTCGACGTAGAAAACTTTTCAGTAGGGATTTTCAGTCGGAATTAACATAGGTGGTATCGTACGACACAAAAAAGTAGACAAAAATAGGGGCGCCATTTTCTTCGTAAGAACAGTTCTCACATGGCAACCCTTGAGCACTTTTGTGTAAAAAAAGACAATGTTGCTATTATTAATAAATATAGTTCCCTGTCTACTCTTTTGTGTTCCACTGTAGGATAGCAGGAAGCATGTTCAAGGCGCCGGGTTGCCGTACCTTCAGTCTGTTGCCTAAGAAGACGGCTCTCTCTCTCTTCTTGTTCATGAAGTCGCTCTGCGTGAGCCACCGGTGCTCGTAGCACTCCTCCGCCGTCGGCCTCTTCAAGGGAACCTTCTTGAACAAGAACATCAGGAACCGGGTCGCCTCCTGCCAACAACGACAGTATCTTGAAGTTGACGGAACAAATAATAACTGGACCGTTGTGCCTGTGGAAGTTTAGTTTCGTACTACGCAGAAGAAAACCTGAGATAACTTTCTGTGGCTCGAAATACCATACTTTGGCGATCTTATTATATTATATTTATATATATTATTATATTAATGATACGAGACGAGAAGAGAGAACATTGTCACGTGTAAAGTTTTAGTAAAATGAAAAAATAAGTATTATTGCGGCCCCATTCCGCGTTTTATGACAATGAACAGATGAGTTTTATGCCACAATAAGAAAAAAGACAGCATCCGTATTAACAAGAACGCGTGGAAGCTCCAAAAATATTCTGAAAACATAAATAGAAAAACTGGATTCTCCAATGCTGGAACACTTTATTAGTGTGCTTGTCAGACAGAGGTAACTAGCTGGCTGTACCTACTCGTAATACCTACCTCTGGAACATAATTAATATTGATATTCATCAGTGTAAGATAAATTGTTACTAACAAATGGGCCCTCGTTGCCAGAATAAACAAATATTTTATTTTATTTAATGCAATTTGTATACCAAAATTAGTTTTCAGTAGTGTACATTTTTAATTTTGTATAACTGCTCTAGAAATTAGTCCCTTTGAGTCAGATCATTCAAAGGCAGCTTCAATTCCAAAAGTACCAAAGGTTTGTAGAATCTAGTATAAATTGCCTACAGATTGGAGTGAACGAGGGTCATCGCGGGTGTGGTATATGTACCTGCGTGATCTCCTTGTAGAGGTGCTCGAATCTGTATCTGACGAAGGAGATGTTCTGCCTGGTCTCCTGGGCGTCGGGCCCGCGGAAGGGCGCCACGCCCGACAGCATCACGTACGTGAGCACGCCCAGCGACCAGATGTCGGTCTGAGGGTACGCCGGCTCGTCGTTCACGATCTCGGGCGCTGGAACCGACCACGATTCATGCCATCACAATAATACAATTACTAGATTGTTTTTAAAAAAATACAATGACACAATTAAGCGCCATTTTACATGCATTTTAACAAAGACACGTTGTCTGTATTGCTTTGGGGCCATTCACAAATTACGTCACAGGTTAAGGGGGAGGGAGGGGGTCGACGAAGTGTGATATTGTGTGACTAGGGAGTGGGAGGGGTACTAAATTTCGTGACGTGACATTTCAAAATCTCTTATAATATAAATGTTAAAACACAAACTTTGAACTACTAACGAAAAACTCAAAAAAAATTGCAACTAGATATAAAATTGCAAAATATGTGACGTCCCACTAGAGAGGGGGGGAATCT
This sequence comes from Hypsopygia costalis, assembly GCA_937001555.2. Classification (NCBI taxonomy): domain Eukaryota; kingdom Metazoa; phylum Arthropoda; class Insecta; order Lepidoptera; family Pyralidae; genus Hypsopygia; species Hypsopygia costalis. The sequence goes on from OW443325.2 coordinate 2,392,804, forward strand.
CACAATTGTGACCAGCTGTGACAAGGACGTGGGAGGGGTCAAAAATCATGAAATTCGTGTGACGTAATTTATGGATGGCCCCTCCAAAAATCGTCAAAAACTAATTTTATTAAAAAAAATTGCAAATATTCCTACCTTTGTATTCTAAGGATCCAACTTGCGGAACACTAGTTCCTAATTTAGTGACTTTATGCGCTGAGCTGAAGTCGATGAGCTTGACCTGGATGGACCTGACCGACGCCATGACAACGTTGTCCGGTTGCAAGTCCAAATGGCAGTATCCCCTCCAGTGCAGATACTGTAACCCGTCCAAGATCTGTGTCACAATTGTCGCTACCATCTGCTCTGTGTAATCGTGCCTGCTCGACAAATACGTTAGTATATCAGCTCCTTGCAACTTCTCCATTATCAACGCCGCGACCGGAGACCCTGGCCCGTGGTACGCTCCTAACAAATTAGATATTCTCTCATGTCGTAGCCTTCTCAAACATTCAAATTCCCTCTGGATCAGAATTTCTGTTTCTGGACGGCTTTCTAGAATCTTCGACACGACTACACTATCATTCCTCTTATCTACGCCTTTGACGACGATCGAGAACTTTCCGCGCCATAATTCCGAAATGAAACTGAATCTTTCGGTGAACGCGTCTGACGTGTCCCAATCTATTGGACTGTCCTCTGTATTGTAGTTCAGCTTGGGTTTCTCTTCGTCTAAAACTACTTCTTGCCCCGATTCCGTAAGTTGCTGTAAATGCCTCATCGCTTTTGTCACTTCGATCTTCGCGGCGCCGGACGCCTTCGTCTTTACTAAATTTGTGGGGATTCCTTTGTCGCTCCAGCCGATTCTGTTACGCGAGGATAGCCTGAACTGATAGCTGGTGTCAGCTTGAAGGTTTCTTACTACGAAGAATTCATGGTCGATATTGTGCGCTACGTCTATCCATTCGACACTGTCGCCTGCTTTGTATTGGAGACTGTAGCAGACGACCGGGGAGTTGCCGTCGTATTTGGGCTGTTTCCACCGGAGCAGGACTTCTGTGTCAGAGATGTCCGTGGCCGTCGGACTATCCGGGGCGTCGGGAGTGGTGGCTTCTACCACTCTCGTTCTGGCTACTGTCTGTCCCACTTTGTTTCTAGCGACTACTTTGTAGAATCCTATGTCGTGGTGCATGGCCGGTTCGAACTTGAGGGTAGATCTGCCGTCTTCGTCTTCGACGATCTTGATGCGTTGGCCTTCAGCGATGACCATGTCGTTCTTGAACCACTGGATGATGGGTTTGGGGTCGCCCACAGCGAAGCAGGAAAGTTGGACATTCTCGCCCTCTCTATCAAGAAATTAAGAAGTAATAAGTACCTACTTATTTATTCTTACAAACATTATAAATTTAAAAATATTTGTTTGTTTGTCCTTAGGTTCTTTCACGTCGAAAGCAACAACGGATTGATTAAATTTTCTACGTGGATAGTTTAAAATCTAGAGAGGCTACTTTTTATGCCGGGAAAACATTTCATTACCATGGGAACAAATTTTTATTAAAGTAATAACCACGCGGGCGAAGCCGTGGGTACCGACTAGTGTGAAATAAAACTATGTTGGATCACAGTATAAGTAATAGTACTAAGTACAGTATGGTCACTCCCTGCCGCTCTCTCGTGTCAACCTCTCCACCCCTCACCCAAATATGGAACAGGTTGTATGGCGCGGCACGTACATACGCTCATTCCCGCTCTGCACAGACGTCATTGTTTATGTAGTAGTAAATGACGTGACATTTGTATGGAGTGGCCGGGGTGAGGTTGGATATACAGGGTCATTTGAAAAATATTGACAACCTCTTATAGTTTGTCTATCGCAAGTGTATCATTTGAGTTTTTGCACTCGTAGCCTTTTGTTATTGGCATTATATTTACATAGGTGTCGCTGGCGGCGGACAGTGGTAGAATGTAATAACTTTTAAAATTTTGCGTTGCATGATTGAAATTATAATTGAGGTGGTAGAATGTACCTGATGGGTAAGACCTGCGGCTTCTCCCTGAAGAAGGGCATCTGTCCGTCCCGCTTGGCCTCCATGAAGGCCTGCGCCTCGGCGTACGAGTCGAGGCGCGTGCCCAGCTCGTGCCGCAGGCGCCGGATGGTGTAGCTCTCGCTGCCGTAGTTGTTGATGCGCTCGCGGCGCTCGTCGTCGATCTCCTCGTCCATGATGTCCGTGAAGCGGCGGCGCTCGCGGATGATTGGGGTCTGCCCACAGAAACGTTCGCTTTCACTTCTCCATAACACATTGGACAGAAAAATCTATAGTTGTCCAGAAAGGTCAGTTTCGAAGGTAGTAAATGTGGCACTGAAGATTGCAAATTGCGCACTAATAACAAATACCGAAAGACCTGTCCAATTTTCTGTTAGTAGTTTACGAGATACTAAGGTTTAATAGTTTGAGATAGAGCAGAATAGTTTGTTTGAACGCGTTAGTCTCTGGAACTACTCGATACGATATTAAATGGGAAACTTTGCGACGATGTTTGGACTTTTGTGACTAATTTATGTGACATGATTTGGAGGAAATTTGGCATATAATATAAAATTGTTTGGATTGAGAAATAGTATAGCTTTAATCTCGGAAGTGTGTTCGAGAAACAAGGCAAAAACATTAGATTTAAAAAAAAAATTGCTGTTGTGGGACTTCTGGAAGATATGAAACATTGAAACGTAAAGATTATAGCGAGACTAGCGCGTGACGACGCGTGGCCGACAGTCAGTCTCACTCGCCACATTATATAAAATAAACTGAACAAATTATACACTGCCATCTAGTCCCAAACTAAGTGAACCTTGTACTATGAGAATTAGGGTGATTGTAATATTTTTATTTATCAATTATGTATGAATCAATGATGTAGTAGGAGGGGAGCACTCACCCGGGGGTCGTAGCCGTCGTGCACGCTGATGTAGTAGGAGGGAGCACTCACCCGGGGGTCGTAGCCGTCGTGCACGCTGATGTAGTAGGAGGGAGCACTCACCCGGGGGTCGTAGCCGTCGTGCACGCTGATGTAGTAGGAGGGAGCACTCACCCGGGGGTCGTAGCCGTCGTGCACGCTGATGTAGTAGGAGGGAGCACTCACCCGGGGGTCGTAGCCGTCGTGCACGCTGATGTAGTAGGAGGGAGCACTCACCCGGGGGTCGTAGCCGTCGTGCACGCTGATGTAGTAGGAGGGAGCACTCACCCGGGGGTCGTAGCCGTCGTGCACGCTGATGTAGTAGGAGGGAGCACTCACCCGGGGGTCGTAGCCGTCGTGCACGCTGATGTAGTAGGAGGGAGCACTCACCCGGGGGTCGTAGCCGTCGTGCACGCTGATGTAGTAGGAGGGAGCACTCACCCGGGGGTCGTAGCCGTCGTGCACGCTGATGTAGTAGGAGGGAGCACTCACCCGGGGGTCGTAGCCGTCGTGCACGCTGATGTAGTAGGAGGGAGCACTCACCCGGGGGTCGTAGCCGTCGTGCACGCTGATGTAGTAGGAGGGAGCACTCACCCGGGGGTCGTAGCCGTCGTGCACGCTGATGTAGTAGGAGGGAGCACTCACCCGGGGGTCGTATCCGTCGTGCACGCTGATGTAGTAGGAGGGAGCACTCACCCGGGGGTCGTAGCCGTCGTGCACGCTGATGTAGTAGGCGGGCGAGCGGTCGCAGGCCACCTTCATGTACTCGCGCAGCCGCACCGGGAACGACACGTCGCGCAGCTGCAGCAGGTACGTGTCCGGACCGTTCTGGTAGCTGTGGAAACGACGACTATGGCTTACGAGTACTCATTAACGCAATTAATTAATACTCTTTATAGCACCGAAGTAAGCGTAAAGGACTACAAGTAGGTACAACAGGAGTTCTTATTGCTAAAACGACTCTAGATAACCTTAAGATAACAATACTACTTCTTTACTATATTAATCTATTTGATTTAACCACCCCTATCCTTTTAAAAACTCTACGGTTGCCTGGAAGAGATCTCTTTCAGAGAGCCCGCTTTTAAATAATAATAATAATAATAATAATAAATTTATTATTCTCTCCACATTCGATAGGATTACATGTAAGTATATGTAATATGTACAGGCATACATAGATGTTCTGCAGCGATTCCATGTGGAGAAAATCTGGTGCCCATGCTAGGCGAGTTTACACCCGCCTGTATTACGGGTCACCAGGCTCTCTCCCTGGTAACAAGCATTCGTTACTATAAGTACAAGGTGACCTGTTGTTATATAAAATGTTTAATTAATTTGTCTACTTTTCGTTGTATTGGTTTTGGGGTATAATAAAAACAGATTACATACAATAACACATAATATGGTAGGTAACTGGCGCAAAACGAGGCGATCAGTCTGGAATTTGAACATATAATTACATACTTTGCTATTGTATTAAAAACTGTTCTCTAAACACGCGAAAGAACATGTATTTTTGCTTCTTTATCAAATCATGATTACCAATCACTTATAACTTATTCATTGTAATCATTAGACCAGAGAAATTGTGTTTGTATTCATTACAGACACTACTTCTCTGCTATGAATTGGTGAAAAGTTGAGTGTCCTGCAGATTCAGAAGTAAAACTACACCGTCCTTCCATCACAGAAATATGATGGAGGACACCATCCAACTAGGGTTAGTATCCCAGGCCTGATGTAGCACTTTCAGATACTAAACCTTATAGTTAAATGATTCAGGTGTTATTTTACGGAATTCGAATTTACAGGCAATTTGATTTACACTACTTTGCGTGCTTCCGCCACCAATTAGTTCGAAGCGAAACACGTGACGACTACGGCAGTCGGGGCGGCAGCATTCGCATGATTCTTCTGTTTCAACTGTTGGAGATTCGCCGAGACGACCGCAGCAGCTGGAGCAGAGACGACCAAAGCAGCCACGGCAGTCGCAACTGCTAACTGTACTCGGTGGGTGCCGGCCGGCAGTAGTTTGCATGAACTAATTAGTGGCGGAAGCACGCAAAGTAGTATAAATCAAATTGCCACTAAACCTTATTCCTATGATTTGAGTTCGTTATATTTTTTATAGATACCGCTGTTAATCCTGGCTATTCAGGGGACAGGGGTGGATATGCCATGTGGCGGGCTTGTCACATTACTCATGTTCAATACTCACTGGCTCTCGGACTTGGCGGAGACCTCCCAGTCGGGATGCTCCCACTGTTTGAACTTCAGGTCCCACGGGCCTGCACTGCGCTCCCGGGAATCACGCTCCGGGGTACCTGATAAACGATTTTTCGATTACACAGGTCAAGAAATATTCACAACGGCTTGCCATGAATTTCATTGTTTGGGTATGACATAAAGACTTCACTTCATGTATGTAAATAAGTAGAACTGCGTTCAAAGATTTTCAAAATATTACTAGGTAGACCCTCCCCAACCCGTCTGGCCAGCGTGGGGAGTGTAGGCCAAATCCTGCTTCCGTCTGTGACGGACGAGAGAGGGTCGTGCTCCTGTAGTGGAGACTAAAATGACCTGATGATGATGACTAGCTAGACGTCGGATATCGACCCACACAAATGAGAAAGAAAATTTGTCTGTACTTAGCGAGATACGAAATACACAATGTCTTAAATGAAAGGAAACCCATTGAATTTATCGCTAATACGCTAATATTATTATTTTTTGTTATTGTTTTTATCTACTAGCATTTCGATATTGACCTTTGGCGAAGAAGAAGTGCTTGAAAGAAACTTGCCAATATTTGTCTTTTCCCTCATGTACACACCAGAGATACATGCATACAATAGGCTTGTATACAATTTTTTTATGACGTCACACCTTGCTATTTTGTACGACAGCTATGTTAAATATTGCGTTTATGTAGCCAGTGCCGTAACAAAAGTTATAGTAATTGTTATTGTTTCTACAATGGTAATATTTACTTTAAAATAAACTTTCCCACCAAACTTTGATCGAACATAAAACACGTCGGACGTAAGTTTTAGTAAAATTTTAAGATCGCAGATCGTTCTAGTTTTATGTATTTTACGTTACTGATAGAGAGTTTTTATAATGTTGTAACATTGGCAACTAGCCTATTTTATGTAAACAATCCATAACTGATGACTGTTACTAAACAAACTACATTACAAACATAAAGACAGGCAGTGCAACATGGATGCAAAATGGATCACGCACCGATGATGGCTCTACAGTGCAGTGGGCTAAATAAGTACAAAAACTTTATTTTTTGTAATCTACCTTTAGATTGCCTTTCTTTTGAAATTTTCAAATTAGAAAAGTCTATTTTTGCTTTTTGATAATAATAGTAGATCAACCTTAGTAACATTTACGTTTCTTAGAAGTTCTAGGAAAACTGTTGACCGTACAAAAGACTTCAACGAGCCACATTTCACGCATGCCACATTTCATGAGGGACATCCGAAATAATATTGTCAGACGAATTCCAAAGTTTCTGTCGAGTTTAGATTTTTTCTCGAGTTTACACTGGACTTGGTATACTCTGTCTTCTAGCTAACGAAACATTGACAAAAAAAAGAGTACACAGCGTAATTTTAAGCTACCCGGCAGGGAAAATACTTGCAGCTGAAACAGCGGATTATCATTTCGAGGTAAAGCCTTGTATAAACGATCTGATAATATGTATTATTATGTGTTGTATATACAATAAATTTTGTAACAATGAATGTTTAATTGAATGTAACAACATTCAACGACACATTAATTGTTACAAAATATATTAAACATAACAACATTAATTTCTAAATGTAATTGATGATGATACGCGCGCTCTTTTTTTTTATTAACAGAATCCTATTTATGTACTGTAGAGCGGTGCATCGGTGTATTTCTTCGACAAAACTTAAACCCAGAGCTTTTGAACATAAAATAAAGTAGAAGTGCTATCATGGTCTAATTTTCCGGATTATATGTGAGCAGCGTACCTTCCGGCGTGTAGACCTCCCCGGGCGGGTACACCATCTTGGAGGGGTGCTCGAAGGCGCCGCTCAGCGGCCGGCGCCGGAACCACGTGCGGCACTGCGCGTTGCCCGTCCAGTCTCTGGGGACAAAGCATTTACAATATACCACAATACATTATATTATTGTAAAACATCGATACTCATTATATTACTTGTGTATAAAAGGTTACGATTACTGCTTTAAATCAGGCATATTGAATGCTTGTTGAACATTCAATATAATATAAAAAAAGTATGCTACCTCTCTTATTCGCATATAATCTTACCTGTACAAATTGTAGTAATTCCTCAACCGATCAGTAGTGATCTGGTATTCCTCTTGATAGATCTTATCGGCGAAGGTCAACCAGGGATGAGACAACGCTGCATTGACGTCCATGCGTTCATGCCAGTTGTACACCAGGAGTTTCGATATGAAGTCCCTGCATTCGGTACTGAGGCGGGACCACCATTCCTCGTCGTGCCACTCCCACTTCCCTTCCTTGATTTTAGTGAGAGTTTCTCTATCGTTAATGCCTCGGAATGGAGAGAAGCCACTGAGGAGAATGTAAGTGATAATTCCGACACTCCACATGTCAGCTCCGTAGGAGACTCCTTCGCCGTTGGCCACCTCTGGCGCGACGAATTCTGGCATGCCGTAGTCGAGGGCCGCGTGCTTGTTGAACTGGATGCGACGCGAGAGACCGAAATCGCAGATTTTGAGCTCGTCGCTGCCAGCGTGTGATAGGAGAAGCTCTCCAATCTAGGACAATAGTCGAATAACATCAACATTTAATTTCAACCCACTGCGAGAATATTAACAACTTCAACGCTCATCAGCTACAATTTAGCGGAGAAACGAACGGGGAAACAATCTCTAACACATACAGTACAACAATTAGGTGCTACGTTATTCTACTTGATTCTGTATTGATTTTGTTTTTATAGAATGTCGCCTCCTAATTTTAATATATTTTCTCTAAAATTCAGAGCGAAGCATAGGTTTACTTCAAACTTCTATGCTGGCTATATAGGAGACACAGCTTTGGACATGTGGTGACACGTTTTGAGTCCGCATTTATTTTTTAAAGTATGTATCATCTATGTATTCTATAGCTGAGGTATACTGTTTTGTGAACACTAACCAAAACTCATTTATTTTATGGAACCCTACTTTTTTCCCCATAAAAAAGAAACCGACATTGCGTTATTTCGCGTTATCATAAATAGTTACTTTCCAAGGAATCTTTGTTATTTCCATGGAACCCTAAGGTTCCGAAGAACTTACTTTCGGAATCGCTGTTTTAGATTGACCTATAATCGAAATGAAAGCCTTTGAGCTAAGTAACTACTACAACAAAGTCATTTATCGAAAAAGACTCGGCTGATTTCAAGTAAACTGCTTCACACACTTATATATAACACACAACATTTTAAAACGTTATAAAAGAAGTCGAGAAATTACCGTCAATCCCAGATGAGCGACGCTGTTGTCGTGCATGTACTTGAGTCCCCTGAGCAGCTGGCGCATGTAGCCGGCCACCTCGCGCTCGGTGTAGCCCTGGCTGCGCAGCAGGCGGTCCCGCACCAGCTCGCCGCCGGCCGCCAGCTCCGTCACCAGCGCCAGCGTGTGCTCGTGCTCGTACGCGTCGTGCAGCCGGACCAGGTGCCGGTCGTTCAGGATGTTCATTATGTCCAGCTCGTTCTTCATGAACGGCTTCAGGGCCGAGTGGCCGTGCATGATCTTGGCGGCGTAATTACGACCTGGATAGATTTGAGGGGCAGTATAAGTTACGACTTTTAATTTGTTTTTTTGTACTGGAAAAATCGCATGCGAACTGAGTGCTTAATACGAGTTTTTTGGGCACATTCGAACGTGGTAACGTTTACAAGCCGACCAAATTGAGGAAACGTTTCATATTGTGAATTTATCAGACGCGTTTTACATATTTAAATTAGACGGATTACTCACTTCAGAATGTGAGCAGGTAAGCCACATAACTTTGATATGTAACACGCGTCTTATAAATTCACAACATCAGATTTTTTCTCTACTTGGTCGATTTGTTTACGGTGACATGATTGAATATGAACAAAAAACTCGCAGTAAGCACTCTGAACTATATACTGTACTGAATGAACTATTGAGATCTGTGTAAAAAAATGATTTAAGCATTAAAAAAAATTGATAGGCTTTGAAAATCAAATTTAATGAATGAAAATCATGATGTTTTCATTCATTTCAATAATCTTTTACATATTTTGTTATGTAATTCGATTTTTAGCCAAACTCTAAAAGTAAGCACATCATAAAGTGTTGGGAATGAGGCGGTGATACGTTTACAAATGAAATGTTGTTTTATTTCAGATCTAACTCTCTTAAAATTTTAATGTAATAAAATTTCATATTAAAAAGTTATGTTCAACAGTAGATTATATTATGTATATTGCCCAAGAGAACAAAATACCTAATATAGCAAAAGTAGAATTCTAAATGCAGCAAGGGTCCAATATTGTATGAGACAAAAATAATTTTGTAGTCGAGTGATATTTACAATGTTTTATCCCATCAAAAGAATTATTTCCTCATTCTGAAATGGCATCAATGAATAAAATTTTATATAAAATTGGCTGTATAAAAATATTATAATGAATATACATATGCTCCAAATGTTTCAAATGTATAAGCAGCGTGTTGCTACAGATATTATATTAACATTGAAGCCCGTAAGCCGTTAATGTGCACATTGATTAGTTAATCTGCAAATTACCCAGTGTGGTCCGTTAAAGTGCGAAATCTGCACTTTACATAGGTAATATGCGTATTAACAAATTTAAAAGTGTTAAAGAGCTACAAAAATTCAGGCGATTTTTCAAAATATTTAAATACCTAAGAATCTTTTATATTTCTCAATAATAAAAAAATAAAACTATTACGCTCTTTAACAAGATAATTTGCACTTCACGATTTACGCACTTTAACGGTAATATATGTAGATGAAAATAAAATCAGAAAACGCAATTTTTTAAACACAAAAAAATCATATATTTATTCACAAATTTCTAACTAAAATTTAGTCAAATAAAACTAATTGAATTTCGTTTCCTTATTTTCGCGATTTCTCGATGCCTCTAATGCCGCTTTCTTAGAAAGCTTCGATGGTACATTTTCTGTAAAGGGATAGTAATAATAATTCAGATGAGAAAAAGCATTTTTGAAGTGAAAACCTCTTTAGCGGCGTTGTGCACTTTTTGGGATGGGTAAAAAATGTTAAACTCGCGTCAGGACAGATGACCTGATCGAAAATTCGTAAGACGGAGGGAGAGTAGACCGCCAGCGCGGCGTAGGCAAGGAAGTACAGCGCGGCGAAAATGTATGCCTGCTCCTGCTGTTTATTTTTAATGTAACATAAATTGTCATGCTTGTGTACGATAGCGCAATAAATGAATATTGTATTTTATCACATAAATGATAGTACTTTTATACTGAGAAATAAAGTAATTCGTGCGAAATTATTCCGTAACCATTCCAAAATATTCAAAAATGCACAACGTTAATGTTCAAGTTTTCACTTCTGCAGGCACCCCTAGAGTGCAGCCCGTTTTTTATTTCTACAAATGAGATGACTAAGAGAATGAAATTGAGAAGAGTTTTTCGAGTATATCGTTTTCCTGCATGCTCGTCAGCTCGGCACTCATCTACACGAGGAGCATTCCATGCGTTATTGTTATAATTATGGAATGGTCTTCGTGTGACTGACTGTCGACTAAGCGGGAAAATAGTATAACGGTTGAATATTGCGGGAATTGAACCACTGATAATGTTTTCCGATATCTGAAATGGTAGTACGATGCTAGTAGACGACGCCCTGCACGCCGCAGCCGTGGTCGTAGTAACGCGGTGTGTGTATGTATGTCGAGGTGGCGGTAGTTACCGGTGAGTCTCTCCGCGGCGTGGTACACGACGCCCTGCACGCCGCGGCCGTGGTCGTAGTGACGCGGTGTGTGTATGTATGTCGAGGTGGCGGTAGTTACCGGTGAGTCTCTCCGCGGCGTGGTACACGACGCCCTGCACGCCGCGGCCGTGGTCGTAGTGACGCGGTGTGTGTATGTATGTCGAGGTGGCGGTAGTTACCGGTGAGTCTCTCCGCGGCGTGGTACACGACGCCCTGCACGCCGCGGCCGTGGTCGTAGTGACGCGGTGTGTGTATGTATGTCGAGGTGGCGGTAGTTACCGGTGAGTCTCTCCGCGGCGTGGTACACGACGCCCTGCACGCCGCGGCCGTGGTCGTAGTGACGCGGTGTGTGTATGTATGTCGAGGTGGCGGTAGTTACCGGTGAGTCTCTCCGCGGCGTGGTACACGACGCCCTGCACGCCGCGGCCGTGGTCGTAGTGACGCGGTGTGTGTATGTATGTCGAGGTGGCGGTAGTTACCGGTGAGTCTCTCCGCGGCGTGGTACACGACGCCCTGCACGCCGCGGCCGTGGTCGTAGTGACGCGGTGTGTGTATGTATGTCGAGGTGGCGGTAGTTACCGGTGAGTCTCTCCGCGGCGTGGTACACGACGCCCTGCACGCCGCGGCCGTGGTCGTAGTGACGCGGTGTGTGTATGTATGTCGAGGTGGCGGTAGTTACCGGTGAGTCTCTCCGCGGCGTGGTACACGACGCCCTGCACGCCGCGGCCGTGGTCGTAGTGACGCGGTGTGTGTATGTATGTCGAGGTGGCGGTAGTTACCGGTGAGTCTCTCCGCGGCGTGGTACACGACGCCCTGCACGCCGCGGCCGTGGTCGTAGTAACGCGGTGTGTGTATGTATGTCGAGGTGGCGGTAGTTACCGGTGAGTCTCTCCGCGGCGTGGTACACGACGCCCTGCACGCCGCGGCCGTGGTCGTAGTAACGCGGTGTGTGTATGTATGTCGAGGTGGCGGTAGTTACCGGTGAGTCTCTCCGCGGCGTGGTACACGACGCCCTGCACGCCGCGGCCGTGGTCGTAGTGACGCGGTGTGTGTATGTATGTCGAGGTGGCGGTAGTTACCGGTGAGTCTCTCCGCGGCGTGGTACACGACGCCCTGCACGCCGCGGCCGTGGTCGTAGTAACGCGGTGTGTGTATGTATGTCGAGGTGGCGGTAGTTACCGGTGAGTCTCTCCGCGGCGTGGTACACGACGCCCTGCACGCCGCGGCCGTGGTCGTAGTAACGCGGTGTGTGTATGTATGTCGAGGTGGCGGTAGTTACCGGTGAGTCTCTCCGCGGCGTGGTACACGACGCCCTGCACGCCGCGGCCGTGGTCGTAGTGACGCGGTGTGTGTATGTATGTCGAGGTGGCGGTAGTTACCGGTGAGTCTCTCCGCGGCGTGGTACACGACGCCCTGCACGCCGCGGCCGTGGTCGTAGTGACGCGGTGTGTGTATGTATGTCGAGGTGGCGGTAGTTACCGGTGAGTCTCTCCGCGGCGTGGTACACGACGCCCTGCACGCCGCGGCCGTGGTCGTAGTGACGCGGTGTGTGTATGTATGTCGAGGTGGCGGTAGTTACCGGTGAGTCTCTCCGCGGCGTGGTACACGACGCCCTGCACGCCGCGGCCGTGGTCGTAGTGACGCGGTGTGTGTATGTATGTCGAGGTGGCGGTAGTTACCGGTGAGTCTCTCCGCGGCGTGGTACACGACGCCCTGCACGCCGCGGCCGTGGTCGTAGTGACGCGGTGTGTGTATGTATGTCGAGGTGGCGGTAGTTACCGGTGAGTCTCTCCGCGGCGTGGTACACGACGCCCTGCACGCCGCGGCCGTGGTCGTAGTGACGCGGTGTGTGTATGTATGTCGAGGTGGCGGTAGTTACCGGTGAGTCTCTCCGCGGCGTGGTACACGACGCCCTGCACGCCGCGGCCGTGGTCGTAGTGACGCGGTGTGTGTATGTATGTCGAGGTGGCGGTAGTTACCGGTGAGTCTCTCCGCGGCGTGGTACACGACGCCCTGCACGCCGCGGCCGTGGTCGTAGTGACGCGGTGTGTGTATGTATGTCGAGGTGGCGGTAGTTACCGGTGAGTCTCTCCGCGGCGTGGTACACGACGCCCTGCACGCCGCGGCCGTGGTCGTAGTGACGCGGTGTGTGTATGTATGTCGAGGTGGCGGTAGTTACCGGTGAGTCTCTCCGCGGCGTGGTACACGACGCCCTGCACGCCGCGGCCGTGGTCGTAGTAACGCGGTGTGTGTATGTATGTCGAGGTGGCGGTAGTTACCGGTGAGTCTCTCCGCGGCGTGGTACACGACGCCCTGCACGCCGCGGCCGTGGTCGTAGTAACGCGGTGTGTGTATGTATGTCGAGGTGGCGGTAGTTACCGGTGAGTCTCTCCGCGGCGTGGTACACGACGCCCTGCACGCCGCGGCCGTGGTCGTAGTGACGCGGTGTGTGTATGTATGTCGAGGTGGCGGTAGTTACCGGTGAGTCTCTCCGCGGCGTGGTACACGACGCCCTGCACGCCGCGGCCGTGGTCGTAGTAACGCGGTGTGTGTATGTATGTCGAGGTGGCGGTAGTTACCGGTGAGTCTCTCCGCGGCGTGGTACACGACGCCCTGCACGCCGCGGCCGTGGTCGTAGTAACGCGGTGTGTGTATGTATGTCGAGGTGGCGGTAGTTACCGGTGAGTCTCTCCGCGGCGTGGTACACGACGCCCTGCACGCCGCGGCCGTGGTCGTAGTGACGCGGTGTGTGTATGTATGTCGAGGTGGCGGTAGTTACCGGTGAGTCTCTCCGCGGCGTGGTACACGACGCCCTGCACGCCGCGGCCGTGGTCGTAGTGACGCGGTGTGTGTATGTATGTCGAGGTGGCGGTAGTTACCGGTGAGTCTCTCCGCGGCGTGGTACACGACGCCCTGCACGCCGCGGCCGTGGTCGTAGTGACGCGGTGTGTGTATGTATGTCGAGGTGGCGGTAGTTACCGGTGAGTCTCTCCGCGGCGTGGTACACGACGCCCTGCACGCCGCGGCCGTGGTCGTAGTGACGCGGTGTGTGTATGTATGTCGAGGTGGCGGTAGTTACCGGTGAGTCTCTCCGCGGCGTGGTACACGACGCCCTGCACGCCGCGGCCGTGGTCGTAGTGACGCGGTGTGTGTATGTATGTCGAGGTGGCGGTAGTTACCGGTGAGTCTCTCCGCGGCGTGGTACACGACGCCCTGCACGCCGCGGCCGTGGTCGTAGTGACGCGGTGTGTGTATGTATGTCGAGGTGGCGGTAGTTACCGGTGAGTCTCTCCGCGGCGTGGTACACGACGCCCTGCACGCCGCGGCCGTGGTCGTAGTGACGCGGTGTGTGTATGTATGTCGAGGTGGCGGTAGTTACCGGTGAGTCTCTCCGCGGCGTGGTACACGACGCCCTGCACGCCGCGGCCGTGGTCGTAGTGACGCGGTGTGTGTATGTATGTCGAGGTGGCGGTAGTTACCGGTGAGTCTCTCCGCGGCGTGGTACACGACGCCCTGCACGCCGCGGCCGTGGTCGTAGTGACGCGGTGTGTGTATGTATGTCGAGGTGGCGGTAGTTACCGGTGAGTCTCTCCGCGGCGTGGTACACGACGCCCTGCACGCCGCGGCCGTGGTCGTAGTGACGCGGTGTGTGTATGTATGTCGAGGTGGCGGTAGTTACCGGTGAGTCTCTCCGCGGCGTGGTACACGACGCCCTGCACGCCGCGGCCGTGGTCGTAGTGACGCGGTGTGTGTATGTATGTCGAGGTGGCGGTAGTTACCGGTGAGTCTCTCCGCGGCGTGGTACACGACGCCCTGCACGCCGCGGCCGTGGTCGTAGTGACGCGGTGTGTGTATGTATGTCGAGGTGGCGGTAGTTACCGGTGAGTCTCTCCGCGGCGTGGTACACGACGCCCTGCACGCCGCGGCCGTGGTCGTAGTGACGCGGTGTGTGTATGTATGTCGAGGTGGCGGTAGTTACCGGTGAGTCTCTCCGCGGCGTGGTACACGACGCCCTGCACGCCGCGGCCGTGGTCGTAGTGACGCGGTGTGTGTATGTATGTCGAGGTGGCGGTAGTTACCGGTGAGTCTCTCCGCGGCGTGGTACACGACGCCCTGCACGCCGCGGCCGTGGTCGTAGTGACGCGGTGTGTGTATGTATGTCGAGGTGGCGGTAGTTACCGGTGAGTCTCTCCGCGGCGTGGTACACGACGCCCTGCACGCCGCGGCCGTGGTCGTAGTGACGCGGTGTGTGTATGTATGTCGAGGTGGCGGTAGTTACCGGTGAGTCTCTCCGCGGCGTGGTACACGACGCCCTGCACGCCGCGGCCGTGGTCGTAGTGACGCGGTGTGTGTATGTATGTCGAGGTGGCGGTAGTTACCGGTGAGTCTCTCCGCGGCGTGGTACACGACGCCCTGCACGCCGCGGCCGTGGTCGTAGTGACGCGGTGTGTGTATGTATGTCGAGGTGGCGGTAGTTACCGGTGAGTCTCTCCGCGGCGTGGTACACGACGCCCTGCACGCCGCGGCCGTGGTCGTAGTGACGCGGTGTGTGTATGTATGTCGAGGTGGCGGTAGTTACCGGTGAGTCTCTCCGCGGCGTGGTACACGACGCCCTGCACGCCGCGGCCGTGGTCGTAGTGACGCGGTGTGTGTATGTATGTCGAGGTGGCGGTAGTTACCGGTGAGTCTCTCCGCGGCGTGGTACACGACGCCCTGCACGCCGCGGCCGTGGTCGTAGTGACGCGGTGTGTGTATGTATGTCGAGGTGGCGGTAGTTACCGGTGAGTCTCTCCGCGGCGTGGTACACGACGCCCTGCACGCCGCGGCCGTGGTCGTAGTGACGCGGTGTGTGTATGTATGTCGAGGTGGCGGTAGTTACCGGTGAGTCTCTCCGCGGCGTGGTACACGACGCCCTGCACGCCGCGGCCGTGGTCGTAGTGACGCGGTGTGTGTATGTATGTCGAGGTGGCGGTAGTTACCGGTGAGTCTCTCCGCGGCGTGGTACACGACGCCCTGCACGCCGCGGCCGTGGTCGTAGTGACGCGGTGTGTGTATGTATGTCGAGGTGGCGGTAGTTACCGGTGAGTCTCTCCGCGGCGTGGTACACGACGCCCTGCACGCCGCGGCCGTGGTCGTAGTGACGCGGTGTGTGTATGTATGTCGAGGTGGCGGTAGTTACCGGTGAGTCTCTCCGCGGCGTGGTACACGACGCCCTGCACGCCGCGGCCGTGGTCGTAGTGACGCGGTGTGTGTATGTATGTCGAGGTGGCGGTAGTTACCGGTGAGTCTCTCCGCGGCGTGGTACACGACGCCCTGCACGCCGCGGCCGTGGTCGTAGTGACGCGGTGTGTGTATGTATGTCGAGGTGGCGGTAGTTACCGGTGAGTCTCTCCGCGGCGTGGTACACGACGCCCTGCACGCCGCGGCCGTGGTCGTAGTGACGCGGTGTGTGTATGTATGTCGAGGTGGCGGTAGTTACCGGTGAGTCTCTCCGCGGCGTGGTACACGACGCCCTGCACGCCGCGGCCGTGGTCGTAGTGACGCGGTGTGTGTATGTATGTCGAGGTGGCGGTAGTTACCGGTGAGTCTCTCCGCGGCGTGGTACACGACGCCCTGCACGCCGCGGCCGTGGTCGTAGTGACGCGGTGTGTGTATGTATGTCGAGGTGGCGGTAGTTACCGGTGAGTCTCTCCGCGGCGTGGTACACGACGCCCTGCACGCCGCGGCCGAGCTCGTCGCCGAGGTCGTAGAACTCGCCGAACGGCTTCGAGCTGGGCTTCACCCGCGGCGGGTGCTCGCGGATTCTACGACATATTCATATTTATTAATTCACATAGATTTGTAAACCACATGATATACAGGTCTGGCGTAGGTTAGTTAGGTAACTAGTTGTTTACAAATTAATGCCAATTAATTTATAAAATTTTAATAGGGCCACTGTCAAAATTTTATATACGAGTATATTATAATATTATTAAATTTTGATGATGAAAATAAATGACCTAATATAAAACTAAAAATCCATTCATAAATTTGTCATTAAAGTATTCCTTGATGTTGCAATGTGATTCACTAATAAGTAGGTTAAGACAAATTATGAACAAATAATACAAAAATCTGATTCAAAATAGCTCATATCCAGATACGTAAAACCATTATTAAAATTCATCCTGTGAAAAAATTTTAAAGTAAAAAGATGTTAACAATAATTTTTCAAGTAATTTTTCCTCCAGTAAAGCAGGTACTCGTATATGACAGAAGAGACGTACTCTTTTCCTTATTTTCGAAACTGTAAGAGACCACTTTCTGAGTAGGTGTAGTTTAAACAATCAAGCGACTGTATCGAGTACCTGACGGAGTACTCGTGCTCGCTCTCCTCGACGTGCAGCATGGCGGAGGAGCTGACGGAGCCGGCCACGTTCCTCGCGGAGATGGAGTACAGGCCCTCGTCCTTCATGATGGCGTCGTTGATCACCAGGATGCACACGTCGGGCTCGATGAACTGGATCTGAACGGGTATAATTACATGTTTCATATCGCAATAAAATAATTTTGCGTAAACGGCTGAACGAACTTTGATAAAATTTTACACTCATAAAAATATGTTCGGGATTGATATAATCCAAATACTGTGTGTGACCATGTGAGGCAATGCCGTGGGTAGAGACTAGTTAGAAGATATGTACGTCGCCTCTAAATTGAAGGGAATGCGAGCACCGTACTGCTGCAATGCTGGTTTGCGAAAACCAAGTTTTCAAGCCGCCAAAAGACCTCTGACTTAACAGTCCGGTAGACACTCGCTTTTGCATATATCTCCAAAAAGTTTTCTTTTAAATTATTCAATTTTTTTACTATTTTTGATACCTATTAGAATGTACATAATGATATAATATTATGCTTTGCAGCAGATTATAATATTATGGTTCTCTGTCATTACTTTTTACCACTTAGTTCTTTAAATCTTTGTAATATTTCATGTTTGCTTCAGTCTTCGATTTGCGATACCTATCGTGAGCCTTGTTACGCAGTTCTATCATTATTTTTCTCATTTCAATTGCTTGATTGCTTGCATATTTATAAGTATAATGTAATGAAAAATATTATGTAATAACACAATAAAATAGATGGATAACTTTGTTAACTAATGCTTAATGTTTTATACGTACCTATTCACTTTTTGCGAATCATAATTTAGTAGGGTATTAAATTTTGATGATGAAAATAAATGACCTAATATAAAACTAAAAATCCATTCATAAATTTGTCATTAAAGTATTCCTTGATGTTGCAATGTGATTCACTAATAAGTAGGTTAAGACAAATTATGTAGATAGTAGGGATAATGAATTGTTCCGCGTAATGTCGAATTAGGGAGTCGGCAAGTAATTCGGCAAAAAAAGCTATCATAAAGTATCAAAAGTCCAAAGTTTGTATGCCAATAACAGTAAGGAACTAAATAAATAGCCGATCCAATAAATGCCCTACCAAGGGGGCAAGTCAAATAATTGCAAAAGCTTCCTATTCCTACTCTATTTCTTCTGATTAAAATCGTTGTGAGTTCCAAGCCAGCCGTAGTTTTACCATCAAGACCGTAGGGGACTTCACTTTACACAACCTATTTGGTCGCCGCTGTTATTCCTTGCCGCACAGCCAACACAGTGGTGGGACTACCCCGTTTATAAATTTAGAAAGGATACCTATGATTACCTTAATTCTAGAGCTAGCTGCTATCGGCTGCCAGTCCTTGTACCACTTGATCTGCGGGTACGGTACACCCGTAACCCTGGCCTCGATACGAGCGGTCTTCCTCTGCAGCACCACGGTTTCTTCGGGCCGCCTGATGAACGTGGGGTACTCTGCGATCTCAAGACGGACGCGTTGGCGCGCTTGGCCATGTTCGTTGGTGGCCACGGCTTCGTACCAGCCGACATCACGATCTAACATCCTAAAAGGAATTGATTCGTAGTGTAATACTTAATGGGTAGATGGCGCCACACTGCGACTTCACAGCAGTAAAATATAAAATGCAAAAATTCGCCAACATCTCAAACCTTTCGGGTAGCTCAGTAGGAAGATCACTCGACCGGTAATCAAGAGGTCGTGGGTTCAAATCCCACCTAGGCGAATTTTTCCATTTTTATTCGGAGGCGAATTTTTACATTTTTAATATATTTACAATATTCTGGCAAGTTGGCCGAAAACAACTATTTAAATAAGTAATAATTATCCTAAAAGGAAGTTATAAAAACAGGTAAGTAAAAAGTTAAAAAAAGGGAGATAAATATATTTGGTGCAAATCTTATTTTAGAACTGTAAGGACGTTTTTTTTTTCAGTGCTAATAAACATAATATTCTAAAAAGCAGGCGATATAACCAGATAAAAAAAATTAGGGCTGTGAAAGCCTTTTGTTTTGTATTGACAAGTATGTAACTTTACTATATTCTTCTAATTTCTATTGCGTGTTTAAATTATTCTTATAACTTAGATTGGACCAGAGAAATCTATGCCGATATACTATATGGTTGAGCGTAATAGACTCAGTGTATCGGTAAGTCGCCAATAGTAACTTGTGTAGACAGAAGATTAGAGCGTAGCTATTTTATATAACTTTGATAAATATGCTCCTATAAAATAGACATCAGTGAGATATATAATACCGGTATATTCTTAGATCATTGATACTAGAACTAATTAGATGCACAATCAACACCCAAAAAAGTCCTCACTGAAACAACACCTAAATGACGATCTGGGAGGTTTTTCACTAAACCATATTAAAATGCTTCCATATTTAACATTATTTTCAAATGAATGATTGTCCTTGTCTTACCTTGTTTTTACTTAAATGTCATTTAAGAACTAGTCTGAATTGTAAATTTTACATCGAAAGCTTAGGGCCAATTTACAATGCACATTATGGAGTTACAGTTTCTTTTAATATTGGTCATAAAAAAGTAAGAATTATGTCATCCCATTTCAGACATTATTTTGCTGAGTTTTGTTCGTCATTGTGCATCTAGTTCTAGTACTCATGATCGGAGGGTATATTACATAGGGTATAAAACATGACGATGAATATTATTAAGGAAGTATTTGCTCAATTCAATGACTCACTTGTTGATAAACAGCGTAGCCTGGCCGTTCCTCGTGTAGCTCCAGTCGTATCTGCCTCCGATCTCGATGGGTTCGTCATTGAAGAAGTACGTCATCTTGGGCTTAGGGTAGCCGTACACGAACCAGAACATGTTAACGTTGTGTCCCTTCACGCCGTACTGGGCGTCGTGCTCCTGGCGGAGGAAGCGCGGCGCCTGCGCGTACTGGTCGTGCGGCGGGCGCTCCAGGTCGAAGTCCTTGGGGAAGTACGGCGAGGTGTCGGGGCGGAAGTCGATGCCGGGCTCGAGGTACGGCACGAACTTGGGCGGGTCGGGCTCCAGCTTGGCGCGGTGCGTGGCGGCGTAGGGCGAGGGGTCGGACACGCCGTACTTGTTCTCGACGCGCACGCGGAACTTGTAGTCGCGGAAGGGCTCGAGGTTGCGGATGTCGCACGCGCACGAGCGCAGCCCCGTGCGCGCCGTGAACCACTCGCCGTCCGGCACCTCGCACATCTCCACCTGCGGACGACGCGGCCACGGTAATAAGGTGTCAGTGTGACACAATTAGGGCCAAACTCTCTTCGCACAGATTTTAGGTCTCTGTGCAATCATGCGTTTTTTAGCATCGACCCATATTCACCACATCATCATCAGCCTGTATATACCCACCGCTGGATATAAGCCTTCCAGAATACTTTCCACCAAATACGATCCTACGCTTTTTGCATCCAGCTACTCCCAGCCGCTTTCTTAAGGTCATCGGACCATCTGGAAGAAAGGCGTCTGTCTAATGCTTCGTCGTTCTACGCTCGACGTCCACTCCGATACCTTACTCCCCCATCTGCCATTCACCCCACAGGTGGAATATCGGTAGACTCCCAATCGAAGGAATTTACAGCGCATTCCACTGCTGCTGTTTGAAAGAAGCCAGTGTTTTCAAGCCGCCCCAAAAGCCATTCTATTTAACGACCGTCATTTAAAGACAACAGCCGGCATCGACGAGTTAACGTGCCCTTTGGAGAGTGGAGAAACTCGAGATAAATAAATCCATCCATATACAGATTTTGATCGTTGCTTCGCTTGTATGATAGATTGAACCAGAAGGCAAATTCTCGTAATTATTTTTCGACCGCAGAATGTAATTTGACCGAATCGAGATTGTACTTTTAATTGACTAGAAATTATATATGTAGTTGATTTCATGAATTAATTATTACTAATTCTTATAGATTGACAAATAAACATTCTTCATTCATCATCATCATCATCATCAGGGGCCTCACCACAAGCTCTAAACGCAGGAATGGAACCATCATGGTTGCGAATTTATGAATGAAATTCATTGATAAATACGCAACCATCATAGTTCCATTCCTGCGTTTAGAGCTTGTGGTAAGGCCCCAGGTCATTTTAGTCTCCACTGCAGGAGAACGACCCTCTCTGGTCCCAGACAGAAGGAGGATTTGGACTCCCCACACTGGCCAGACGGGTTGGGGAGGCCTGATCGATGTTTTAATATGTATTTACGGTAGTCGCCTTGTACGACATCCACGGGAAGAGACGGAGTGATTCTATTCTAGTCTGCCGGAAACCACACGGCCAACATTCTTACTTTGTTTAATTTTCGGCCATATTTCGATATAATTAATCCCACTTAAATTAGAACTTTGAAGTTTTATATTTTAATACGAAAATACCAAATGACACATTTGTGCGATCGAGACTGTATCGGAATGAATTTTTACTACATTTTAATTACGAGAATTGCCCCTCAGTTCCAGGTCACAATCGAAGTTTTCAGATGCAGTTTATTATAATGTGTACATCTCAACTTACACGTAACCAAAATCTTCTAAAATAAAAGTGAAACCGTAAATGCATCATTAGAGATCGGCTAGACCGAAAGATAGAAATAGGAAAGAGATGCTGTGTTGGCAACGGGGGTGGCGGCGCGCGACTGATATTTCATATTACGAGCATTAATTAATATGGCTACAGTTACCGCTTCTCATCCGACGTTCCTTATTCTTGTCTGCCTCTCTAAGTAGTATAATAGAAAAAGAACCAAGAAAGAAAAAAAGAACCGATACGGTTTTTTGTTTTCCAGAAAGATTTTTTTTAAATTTGGGGGAGTTAGATGGAAATAAACTGACTTGGTATGTAACGGGGAACCTCGGGCCGTGAGGGATGGAGGGCTTCCAGGAGAGCGTGAGGTGGCGGTCGGCCATGCGCGAGATGATGGGCTTGTCGGCCAGCGGCATGGGCACGCCCGTCTTCTTCATCTTGTCGAAGTCCGAGTACTGCTCCGCCAGGGGCCGCCTCTGGTGCGCGGGCTCCAGGGCTGAGGGACAGAATTATATGATGTCATACGATGGTCTCGCTGGGATCGCAGGTCTATTTCAATCGACGACTTCAAATTGAATGTGACTATGGCAAGGATTATTGGAAAGTTTAGACTTCTTGAAAAACAAATAATAGTACTGGACAAATTACACACTTCCATCTAGTTCCAAACTAAGCAAAGTTTGTACTACGGGTACTAGGTAACCGATACTATACTTAAATACCTACATTTCTTTTGTAAATACACATATATAACACATTGAAAAAAATATTCTGTTAATAAGTTTTTTTTTACCTACAGTATTTTATTTTTATTTTTGATGGAAATTGCTTTACTTTTTCCAATTATTCCCTTATTCAAAATAACAATTCTTTTTTATTTGATTTAAAATATGTTGTATTTTTTATTTGTCCAGACAGTTTTTTTTTGTCCAGGAATATTTATTAAATCTTTTTGAACAAATTCAAGCAGAAGACCGCCAGAACGACGTCACAAAGAATCCAACAGGGTCAGGTGCGTGGTATACTGACTGTCGTAAGTAAGCTGAGCGGTGCAGGAGTCTTCTCCGTGAGGGTTGTAGATCCTGCAGCGGTAGGCGCCCACGTCGGCCACGTCGATGCCGCTGATGGTCAGCCGCAGCAGGCCCGTGGTCTCCTTGTCCATGCGGATACGCTCGCACGGGAACAACTTCTCGTCGTTACGGAACCTGCACAACAAAACATGTTTCATGGACAAATTTAAAGGAACGCAAAAAAAAAAAAAAATGTTTAAAACTGTTTCCAATTGTGGCCGTTAGATTGTATTTTTTTCAACACTTACAATTTTAAATTATCGTATAATAAGCAAACTCTTAAATAAATTTAATTGTCACAAACATCAATGATATTTTGCTTCATACACGCTTTTTTTTGCGTTCCTCTGAATTTGTTAATGAGTGTCCACTCACGACATTAAATGTCACTAATGTTAGTATCGGGCAGCCGGTATTTTAGGTGTACAACAAAGAATGTTTTTCCTTGGGCAATGTATTGGTTTGGTTTGTGAGTTACAAATTTTTTTCATACAAATCAATCGATAGTGGATCAAAACACTTAAATATTTACATAGATAAGTACATCGTCGTCAACATTACTCATCCCACTGCTGGAATACTGCTCCTCCCTCAATTATAGGAGTTTGGTCTCAAGTAGATTTGTGACGTAGGTCCACAGCACTTCACTTTTACATATTTTTTATACAATATGGGTATCAAACGAACATTCGATCCGCCTGATGTAAGCGGTCACTGTAGTCTCAGAGACGCTTGGAATAAAAAAAAATATTAGCACACTGTCGCCCCATACTACTAACTCAACAACTCACGTTAGGTGACCTCACTCACTCGCAGGAATTCAACAAAAGCATTATTATTCTGTAAGGGGGAGGTACTACTACAGACGGCTCGATATACTCTAATGTTTCGCAGGAGCTTCGTTTGATTCATGGCTGGGTGTACCACGTGCAGATGAGGTTGGCTTTGGATGAGCAATTCAGCACGGTATACTGACCACTCGACGTCAGGGTCTGGTGTGCCGGTGGCGCAGGCGGTGAACTTGGCGCTCATGCCGCGGAACACCTCGATGTCGCCGATCTTCTTCAGGAACGACGGTGGCTCTATCTTTTGACGCTTGCCGCTGGAAACGAAACGTACATTAAACGTCCTAACTTCTATTGCAACTGTGAAAGTCTACTTCTGATGACAATCAAAAAGAAAATCTTTTACCATGAGTTCATTCCATTGTATAAAAAAAAAGTACTATCAATGTACAATACAAGTCTAAACTCGCAGGAATATTAGTAGGTAGAAAATGAGGGTTTATCATTATTAGCCTGTATGTACCGACTGCTGGATATAAGCCTATCCCACTGCTTTTTACTATATGCGCATTCAACCACTATTTTTTTAGCTTTTTTTAGCTCTTCGGTCCATCTAGCTAGAGAGAGGACGCCCTACTCTTCGGCGCCCCATACGTGGGCTCTATTCTAAAAATTTTTTCCCCCATCTGCTATCGTTGACTCAGCACATGTGGCAAGCCCACTGTCATTTCAACTCGCTGACTCTGAGAGCTATGTCGACCACTGTGGTTCTTCGTCGGGATTCGATCCCTTAGAGAAACTCCAAGCTTCGCTCTCTCCATGCTGAGTGGGTGCTGAGGTACCGAGAGCAAATTCAACATTTTTAAGTTACCGCTATTCCGCAGTAGTCACAAGCGACCGTCCCCGCCCACTGTAAGAAGGCCTGATATCTCGATACGTACATCTTGTCGACGACCTCGAGCGCGGCCTCGCAGACGGCCTGGCCCTCGCGGTTGCTGGCGCGGCACGTGTACCGGCCCGCGTCGGCCGGCGCCAGGTCGCGCACGTACAGGCAGCACGCGTCGCCGTCTCTCTTGAGCGAGTACTTGTCGCCGGGCCGCAGCGGCTGCCCGTCCTTGTACCAGGCCACGTCGGGCGCCGGCACGCCGCTCACCCGGGCCGGGAACTTGGCGTCGAACGTCGGCAGCTGGCGGACAAACGGATTCGTTACACGCGGTGACGCCTCGCCACGCGCACCTATCGTCGACTGAGCCGTGGATACAATTGCTATATTGACGACTTTTTTCTGTTTTAGTAGTGATTGTATCACAAAAAAAATATATTGTAAAAACCAATACACATCATAGGATTCAAACCCGGGTCCCTACCGCCGAAGTTGAAGCCGATTACCATCGAATATTTTAAGCTTAGTCTGTAAAATTTCAGGATTACTACCAGCTAAATTAAACACAAGTACCGTAAATTTAAGCTGAAGTTAAGGTTTCAGGTTCGGCGGTAAGGCCTCCGGTTAACGTTGTTCTCCATAATAACATCCAATACGGAGGCCGAAGATCACAACTATCTGATGCGATGAATTTATCTATTGACTGTTCCTATTCCGTCTGAACATTGCATATATGCACAAAGGCTATGTAATTTTCCTGATGAGACATATTTTTTGAAATCTAAATACCTATTTTTCTGCCTATGGAAATATATATTTTTTACATCTGCCTATGGAAATATATTTTTTTTACATCTGCCTATGGAAATATATTTTTCACCTCACTAGCTCGTAAAAGCTCTGTTTATCATTCGAAATCTGCGTGGAAAATCGCACTTTATCCGCTAGCGTGGAAAGTGTTTTTAAAATTCGAATATTTTTATTCAATAAAGGTTTCGTACAATAAATTACATATATATAGAACCTCATTGGTTTCGTAATAGTTTATATTCTCTGCAGCCAGTCCATTGATGATTATTTATTAAAACTGTTTTTCTTGCACCTAACATTTTCCTCGCTTTAGTGAGGTGAAAAGTTGTGTGTTGCGCTCGGCAGCAAAGTTATTTAGCGTCTCGTACCTTTGAAACCCTCGCTACGCTCAGGATTCTATATTTGAACCACTCGCTTCGCTCGTGGCTCAATCCTAGAATCCTTCGCTTGCTCAGGTTTCAATACAAGGTACTCGCGCCAAAAATTAACTTTGCAGCCTTGCATAACAAATAACTATTGTTATGCAAGGCTGCAAAGTTAATTTTTGTGGTTCAAATATAGAATCCTGAGCGTAGCGAGGGTTTCAAAGGTACGAGACGCTAAATAACTTTGCTGCCGAGCGCAACACACAACTTTTCACCTCACTAAAGCGAGGAAAATGTTAGGTGCAAGAAAAACAGTTTTAATAAATAATCATCAATGGACTGGCTGCAGAGAATATAAACTATTACGAAACCAATGAGGTTCTATATATATGTAATTTATTGTACGAAACCTTTATTGAATAAAAATATTCGAATTTTAAAAACACTTTCCACGCTAGCGGATAAAGTGCGATTTTCCACGCAGATTTCGAATGATAAACAGAGCTTTTACGAACTAGTGAGGTGAAAATAACTATTTTTTGCATCTGCCTATGGAAATATATTTTTTTACATCTGGCTGAAACGCCTTAATGTTTTTTATTAATTCAACCATATCAAGAGTACACGTGCCGTAGATAACATACGTTAATGTAGTCAATGAATAAACACTAATTGCTTACAAAGCTCGGAGTTCGGTTCGGATAAATGTGCGTTTACCTTCATCGTTTTTCATAAATACAACGGTATATTTTTAAGGTAAATTGGTCGTTTAGTTACATTTTAACATTGAGATTTTTACGTCTTAACTGAAGCAAATACTCGGACGCTTGTCCGAATTGGTTTTGATCTTGAATCCACAACCGAAGACTGCTTTTTGGCGGAAAATTGTGCTTTCTTTTCATAAATCATTGTCTAATAAATAGCTTAATAATAGATATAGGTATAAATTTTGCTGCAAATGAACAATATAGTGCGTGAATTAATGTTCTGGAATAGGCATGTGACCAATGTTTTTAAATTATAAAATCTCTCTATCAGTAACGTAAAATACATAAAACTAGAACGATCTGCGATCTTAAAATTTTAATAACTTATGTCCGACGTGTTTTATGGTCAATCAAAGTTTGGTGGGGTTTTAAAAGTATGAAATTATAAAAAATAAATATTACCATCGTAGAAACAATAAAAAATACTATAACTTTTGTTACGGCACTAGCTACATAAACGCAATATTTTACAAATTTCTGATTTAATGCATATAAAATAGTGTAGTGTGACGTCATAACATGGTAGCCTTTTGTATGGAGCGTTTTCGGGATAGTTCAAAATTGTGATCTTCAAGTTGTCATATCTCGAGAAGTTTTAATGCTATCGAAGTCATTCTTTCACTTATATTATTGTGACGTCTTTAAATAACAAATCGATTAAAAGGAATGATTCACAAGCCTATTTGTAGTCTGGTAAAGAAGTCGTCAAATTGCAAGGCTTTGTTGTTCAGTTAATAAAGTCCTTGATTATGGAACTAAAAAAATCCTGGCGATATTTTTAGGCATGCTCCTAAGGTTGAGAAAAAGATGAAGAAATAAGTGAGGCACTAAAGGATCCATGGCCGTAAAAGAAAAAAAAGTCAATATAAACAAAAAATACCTGTTGCAAGTCAGTGAACCGTTGCGAGAAGCTGGGCGGTTGGAACACCTTCCGCACGTTGATTTTGCCCTCGGAGCTGTCCTCTCCAAGAGGGTTGACTAGCTTCACGGAGTACACGCCCGCGTCCGGCATGTCCACCGGGTTGATCTCGAGCCCCACCTATATTACAAATTATGGGTAACTATTATTTAAATTTTGGCCGTGTGGTTTCCGGCAGACTAGAATAGAATCACTTCGTCTCTTCCCGTGGATGTCGTACAAGGCGACTAAGGGAAATATATTATAAAACATCGATCAGGCCTCCCCACCCCGTCTGGCCAGCGTGGGGAGTGTAGGCCAAATCCTCCTTCTGTCTAGGACGGACGAGAGAGGGTCGTGCTCCTGTAGTGGAGACTAAAATGACCTGATGATGATGATTATTTAAATAGTCGATTTCGGCCAACTTGCCAGTATATTATAAATAGCAGTCCATCGTTACAGATTAAAATTCGGCAATGTTTTGATAACACCAAACTTAATACATGTATGTATTTATATTTATGCAATATTGTATATTTATGCAACAATGGGCTGCTATGCCTTGTTTAGTAGTGGAATACTTCACAGGTAGATGGCGCCACACTGCGACTCACAGCAGTAAAATTAAAAAATGCAAAAATTCGCCGACATCACAAACCTTCCTGGTAGCTCAGTAGGAAGAGCACTCGACCGGTCATCGAGAGGTCGTGGGTTAAAATCCCATCTAGGCGGGGAGCTGATATTTTTCATTTTTAAAATATTTATATGTAATATTGATTGTTATCAATTATTATTCATAAGCCAGTTTATACGACGTAGAGCGTTTGTCTACTTTTCTGTTACGCCTCGGTGTTTTGACGGACCGAAGGAGTTACATTAGAATAATATATGCGTGTACGTGCCTCATCACCGTCTTTGAGCCATAGCTTAACTGCACGTGGTACACCCTGCTGCCTGTCAAACGATGATTATTTGATATTGTTTAGCGTATTATTAACTACCCCACTAGAGAAGCACCTCCATCTCATAGAATACCGCAGCCAAATAACAATTCCCTTGTCGGTTGTTGTATTGTTTTGAGTGAGAGATATCATCAGAAAGGAAAGAATTGCTTCTTTGGCAGCGGGACTGGCGGTGGCGTGAGAGCGTTATTTATATTCTATAGCCATAATAACATCAGGTGGCAACTGTATGTTTGTTTTCCACCCAACGTAGTATATAAAAAATACTCACTCTTTTTCCATCACAAGTGAGAAGCAGCCTCTCGCTAGGCATAAGTGGTTTCCCGTCCTTGGTCCAAGTGACCTCAGGCACAGGGTTGCCTCTGATCGGTGCTGACACGATCAAGGGTTGTCCTTCTTCGGCCGTCACGTCGCGGAGACCGTGGATGAGTTGTGGTCGCTCTTGGGGCGAAGAATCGTCGTCGCGGCCTGTAAAGATTTTTCGGAATGCAATTCGGCTAACAAACAAACATACAGACATATAAATCTTTCAGCTAGGATGCGGGTCTTTCTCAATGTAAGGAGTTTCTAGCACGCTGCTCAAAACTGTAGGTTAACGGAGGCCGTGTTTGCGGATGACTGTGGGAGCGACTGCTTATTGTGTCTTCCAAAGCACGGAGCTTGATATAACTATAGATCCATCATTAAAGGCTGGCAACGGATGGGCGGTGGTGATTGCCACCACCGCCCATCCGTGACCCACCCACCCACCACCAGGTGACCCACATGCTCGTTTGCCCCCCTCTCACATAAAAAAAGAAAATAAAAAATCCATAAACACGCAAACTGTCGACGCCCTTGAAAGGGGAGAGGCCTTATAGGGACAAAGGACGAAGAATAAAAAACTTGTATGCAGTCAAGCATTGCCCCCGGCACGAAAGAGCCTTAGAGCAAAGTGCCGCGTGCATCTCCCGCGATTCGGCTCATGTGACCGCGAGGTCGTTGGAGCCGTGGGAAGGTGGAGGGTTTGTCGACACTACTTAACTTGCGTGATCGATTAGCTTGATGCGCGCAATGACGCCATCGGTCTCTTGATGAAACACATAAAATAAAGTAATTATTGACTGAGGTTCCGTTATATCTTTTGGGTTGTAAGTGGTTCATCTTTGAACCAAAACGAACTTCACTTGCATGCGGTGCACCCTGCTGATTGACAAACGAAGCTCAGGCGAAAAGAGAGGTAGGGAGCGTATTTGTAAGCAACCCGACTGAGGAATGTACCTCCACCTCACAGAATACCGCAGCCAAATAACAATTCCCTTGAGGGTTGTTGTGTACCTACGAGTGAGTGAGGTCACCAGAAAGGAAAGAGATGCTGCGTTGGCAACAGTTATTTTATGTTGCGAGCGTTAATATGGCTACGTACAGTAACCGCTTCACACCAGGCGGGCTGTATTCTATGCCACCCGGCGTAGTATAAAAAAAAAATCTTATGAGTGGATGAGGTTAGAAAGCTCTAGAAAAGACTTGGTGAATAAGCAAATGGATTGATATAAAAGTTGCTTACTGGCAACAGTAAGCTATATCTTATGAGCGGATGAGGTTATTAGAAAGCTCTAGAAAGATAAATATAAATATTGTCAGACAAATTACACAACGCCATCTAGCCCCAAAGTAAGCGAAGCTTGTGTTATGGGTACTAGACAACTGATAAACATACGTAAATACTAAATACTTTTTTTTTTAAATACATACTTATGATACATAGGAAACACCCAGACCAAGACAAACAGACATGTTCATGCACACAAATGTTTGTCCTGTGTGGGAATCGAACCCACGAGCGTTGGTGTCGAAGCCGCGTCATTGACCGCTACGCCATCGAGCTCATCAAAGGCCATCGAGAAAGGACTTTGAGAATACGCAAATGGATTGTTATAAACGTTGCTTACTGGCAACAGTGAGCACAGCGTTGCTGGCCGTCTCGCCCGTGTCGTTGACGGCCACGACGCCGTACTGGCCGGCGTCGGCCGCCGTGGCCCGGTCCAGCAGCAGCGCGTGCGAGCCGTCCGGCTGGGACACCACCCGGACGTGGGTGCCGTCCGGGACGATTTCCTTGCCGTTGTGGGTCCTGGGACAAAAATAATACTATACATAAATATTTCTGGACAATTTACATAGTGTCATCTTGTCCCGAAATAAGCACAAAGCTTGTGCTATGGGTACTAGATAACTGATAAATGTACTTAAATACATTTTTATTATAAATTATTAATACTTATAATACATAGAAAACACCCAGACCGAGACAAACAGACATGTTCATTCACACAAATGTTTGTCTTGTACGAGAATTGAACGCCGCGACCTCGGAGTCAAATACATATAGGTTAAAAGACGGTGGTATAAGAACTCTCATAAATTAATAAACGAAAGTTGCCGAAGACAAGCCGAGACAGATGGATTTCTAGGACCCAGAAAAAACCCCTAACCCAAAATTTTCATTTCTAGATTTTCATGGCATATGATGAGGTCAGTGACAATGGCCATTTTGACGGACGCGGGTGTTCCGCATAAGACAAAGATTTATCTGCATTAACATATCTGTTTGTCTTGGTCTGGGTGTTTTCTATGTATAATAAGTATATATTTATAAAAAATATGTAATTATGTATTATATCAGTTATCTAGTACCCATAGCACAAGCTTTGCTTAGTTTGGGACTAGATGGCAGAGTGGATTTTGTCCAGGAATATTTATTCGTCAACTACTATTCATACCATTTGATAGCGCTTGTGAAACACTTTCAGAATTAGTTTTTGCAATATCTTATATTATATAAATAAAAAATAAAAACCTAGTGAGATCATTTGTCGTTTCCATCCTGCATATTAATAGTAAAACGTAAACGTTTATAGGCGTTAACGGTAACCGTTTTATATCAACGAAATATTCTAAAAAAATTATAAAATCACTAAAGTAGAATAAAGCTTACCACTTAATAAGAGGCTGCGGGTGGCCAAGGACCTTGACCTCCATTTTGACAGGGAAGCCTTCGATGACCTTGGCTGGTTGCAGCTCAGCGATGAACGCCGGTTTACGTTCCTTGGCTTGGACCTCCACTTTACCCTTTGACTCCACCTGGTGATAAAAACACTATTGAGTAAAGCTAGAAAAAACCTATAAAAAATAAATTATTACGTAGAACATTTTTTTTTTGTTAATATTTTTGTTAATCTAAATTCATAAATTTTAATAAATGGTATAGATATTATATTATTTATTTCATTAAAAATATACTATGTCCAATTGAAAAAGGCGTTTAAACGCGTGACACGCAGCTCGGCATACAGCTTGCAGACATCGACGTGACGTCACGTCGGTGTTACCTCTCCGAGTCTGTTGGTGACGGTGAGTGAGTAGAGCCCCGCGTCCTCGGGCTTGCAGCAGTCGATGTGACGTAGAGTGACGTGACGTCACGTCGGTGTTACCTCTCCGAGTCTGTTGGTGACGGTGAGTGAGTAGAGCCCCGCGTCCTCGGGCTTGCAGCAGTCGATGTGACGTAGAGTGACGTGACGTCACGTCGGTGTTACCTCTCCGAGTCTGTTGGTGACGGTGAGTGAGTAGAGCCCCGCGTCCTCGGGCTTGCAGCAGTCGATGCTGAGGCCCAGCAGGCCGCCCGGCTGGTTGATGAAGTTGACGGCCTGCGACGGCCGTACAGGGAGACCTGCATACAACGTCACCACAAATTACAATATATTTAGTAATGTGCTAACATGTTTTACTTGAGGGAACTAGCCTTCTGTTCACTACTCAACAATACAATCGATATAAACAATTAAAATTTGTTACGGGATATAATAAATAAAACACGATTAGCAAACGATTACTATTATTTTACGAGCTCGGTGGTCGAATGGTTAGCAATGACCACTTTGACTCCGAGGTCGCGGGTTCGATTCCCGCACAAGACAAACATTTGTGTGCATGAACATGTCTGTCTTGGTCTGGGTGTTTTCTATGTATTATAAGTATATATTTACAAAAACAAAAAATGTGTTTAAGTACATGTATCAGTTGTCTAGTACCCATAACACAATCTTTTCGCTTAATTTGGGACTAGATGGCGCTGTGTAAATTGTCCAGAAATATTTATTTATTATGACGAGCCCGGCGATCGAATGGCTACCAATAGCTACTTTGACTCCGCTAGTAAACCGATCACGCGATTAGTAGTTAGCGTAGTTTTTTTTTGCAACACCGGGTGTTAAACAAGCTTTCGGCCCGCCTAATGTAGAAAGGTTACCGTAACAAAAAAAAAAGCAACATAAAACGGAAAGTAACGAAGCTCGCCCGCTGGCAGCTATTCCTCTCATCTTGTACTTCACTCACTCGCAAGAGCACCTGATGGTTATTGTTATTGGGGTTTCTGTATGTTGGAGATACTTCTCTAGTCGGGTTCTACATACCCAACCTCTCGCCAAATCACGGTAGGGAGCATCATGTGCAGGGTAGGTTGAGAGTAGATCTAAAAATGCTGGTGAGCCATTTACATCCCAAATATTGAGTATAAAAGTTACTAACCATCCTTGAACCATTTAACTTCAGGTGCTGGGAAGGCCATGACCCTCGCCTCGAGCAGCAGAGGCTGTCCCACCACGGCCTTCACGTCTTCTAACGCCTTGCTGAACGATGGTTTCCTTGGAGTTGCTGTAAGAAATGTAGTATCTTAACCGACTTCAAAAAAGGAGGTTGTATGAAATTGTGAACTGCAATTAATTTAATATAAATTTAGGCCCTTTCAAAGTACAAAGGAGCTCGAGGTAAACAAACCCATCCATGAACATGTTACGTTGACGTTGCTTGTTCGATTAGACTGACACGTACAACGACGCCATTGACCTCCTCATTCTAAGTAGTCTTGTAAATATTTCCAAAATTAATGTACATATTTAAGTAAAAATAAGTTATACTATTACGTATAGTACAAGCTTTGCTTAGTTTAGTACTAGGTAGATTGCGGTGTGTTATTTATCCGGGACCATTTGTTTATTATTATTGATATATTGGCCGTGTGGTTTCCGGCAGACTAGAATAGAATCACTCCGTCTCTTCCCGTAGATGTCGTACAAGGCGACTAAGGGAAATACATTATCAAACATCGACCCGTCTGGCCAGCGTGGGGAGTGTAGGCCAAATCCTCC
Source organism: Hypsopygia costalis (assembly GCA_937001555.2). Classification (NCBI taxonomy): domain Eukaryota; kingdom Metazoa; phylum Arthropoda; class Insecta; order Lepidoptera; family Pyralidae; genus Hypsopygia; species Hypsopygia costalis. Next base: position 2,426,383 of record OW443325.2, read on the forward strand.
TTCTGTCTGGGACGGACGAGAGAGGGTCGTGCTCCTGTAGTGGCGACTAAAATGACCTGATGATGATGATGACTGATATATACGCACGGTTGACGGCGACGGCGCAGAGCGCGGAGTTCTCTCCGTGCGGGTTGGAGATGACGAGCTTGTAGGCGCCGCAGTCGGCCGGCGTGGCCCGCTCGATGGTGAGCTTCACGGTGCCGTCCAGCAGCGCGCTCTGCACCACGCGGCCGTCATCAGCCGGCAGCTCCACGCCGTCCTTGTACCTGTGGACGGGATCACTCGTTACATTCAATACGTCTTTAAAATTGCTTCCATAGGCAGGCATTTAAAAAAAAACCAATGATAACAAAATCAGGAGATACAGTTTACAGCTACAAATCTAATATCACCATCAAAAATTCAATCACACCACTAGATCAAATCAAAATATCTTTATTCCTTGGACTTTATAAAGCACTTAGAAACGTCATACAAATAAATATAAGAACATGTATCTAAATCATTACTATTCTAAATCCGCAGAGCTTAGATTCACTTTCATCACACTATCTTGAATGTGAAAGTGAATTTAAGTGCCAGTTCCGGCGACGGGGCTTCTTGTGAAGAACTGGCAAGAAACTCAAGGCCATTACATTAAATACAAATACAATCATTAACATAACATAACATAAGCAGGATTTAAAAAAAAAACGAATGATAACAAAATCGGGAGATACAGTTTGGTGTTGCAGCTACAAATCTATCATCTCCATCCAAAATTCAATCACACCACTGGACAGATGAAGGATCAAAGAATTTGTAACACTAAGTAAGGAGTATTGAACATCGCATGCGCGGGAGGGGGGAAGCTGCCATTTTGAGATAATCGTAGTGTATATAACGTATTAATGAACACACGACTGTGTCCATAACACAGCCACGCCCTATTTATTTAAACTACGTCGGGTAACAGACAAGCTACGGCCCCCTAAAGTGTTCTACCCCCTTACCATCAACTCTTATGGAATATAGAATGCTTATTCATACCAATGAATAAGCGACTCTATTTCAAATTGGATAGAGTCGCTTATTCATTGGTATGAATAAGCATTCTATTCAGTTATTGAATCGCAATAAGAGTTGGTGGTAAGGGGGCTGATCCTTCATCTATATGGGCGCATTCCTTACGCCCGCCACGAAGGTAGTCCCCATTTCGAGATATTGACATTAATGTGAAAACGAACATAACGGTGTTTTTTACAAACCGCTGAACTAATTTTGATAATAGGTATATAGTTCGCACGTTTACACTGTCGTCTCCCGAGAAAACCACTGGTAGGTAACCAATGGTAGGGACTTCATTCCATAACCTGCCAGTTCAAAGCATCTACATGGGCATTATTCTTACCACTTGGCGGTAGGTATGGGGCTGCCGTCGACCTTGGCCTTCAGTTCCAGAGGCTCGCCTTCGTCCACGTCCTTCTGCCGCTCCAGCTTGTGCGTGAAGCCGGGGGTCGCCTTCCCCAGCAGGATCTCCGCTTCGCAAGTGGCCTCGCCCGCCAGGCTCACAGCACGAACTTTGTACTGGAAGGTAAGTAATATTTCGTAAAAGTCTTTCTGCGAGTGAGTGAGATTGCGTAAGCAGCAGTGGTGCCAAAAGTATACTTAAGTTTTTTAAAAGTATTCAAGAAGTAGTGCCAGAGCATACTTCTTGAAGTTACTATCAGCTGAAGTAACCCTACAACTTCACAAGTATAAAATAAAATAAAAAATTTACCCACTTAACAGAAAACCCATTGTTTTTTTTATACTACGTCAGCTGGAAGATAAGCATGCGGCTCGCTTGATATGAAGCGGTTATCGTAGCCATCTCCGCATCATCATCTTCCTGGTGACCTCACTCACTCGCAGGAACACACCAACCCGGGAATTGTTATTTGACTGCGGTCTCCTCTGTGGTGGAGGTAGTTCCCCAGTTGGGCTATTTACAATTACGCTCGCCCTACCTCTCTTTCGCCAGAGCCTCAGTGTTTTAATCTGAATTTAAAAAACTACTGCACTTGATATGCTTCGACTGGTAGAAAGATGCATCAAGTCTTTTTCGCTACTGACAATTAGTCAATAACTACACATGTACAACTTTTATTAAGAAACTCTGAGAAAAAAAGATGAATAGTACAAAAACGAGTATCTTGGGGTGTAAGTGGTTCATCAACATCTTTGAACCAAAGCCAACTTCACCTGCACGCGGTGCACCCTGCTGATTGACAAACGAAGCTCTGGCGAAAAGAGAGGTAGGGAGCGTAATTGTAAGCACCCGACTGGGGAATGTACCTCCACCTCACAGAATACCGCAGCCAAATAACAATTTCCTTGAGGATTGTTGTGTTCCTGCGAGTGAGTGTGGTCACCAGAAAGGAGATGCTGCGTTGGCAGCGGGGGTGGCGGCACGCGAGCGATATTTTCTGTTGCGAGCGTTAATATGGCTACGGTAACTGCTTCACATCAGGCGGACCGTATGCTTGTCTGCCACCCATCGTAGTATAAAAAAAAATAAAAAAATAAAAAAAATGATCTAAGTAATTTAAGAAATCGCTAATTATTTCTCGAATACAGGGTAAAAAATACAAAAATACATATTTTTGACGTTATAAATCATGACATCAAGACATGCCTCATCGTCATGTTCCATCTGAGCCGAGCGTGCAAGCGAAAGCGGGACAAGCGATAGAGAGGTACGATCTAAGCGTTTAGCTTGTGATTACATTTATCTCTCTTTCACTCCATCGGCAGATGTTTTCTTAAGACGTTATCACGTAAAATTTACATTCTTAAACCGACTTTACAGACGACCAGTTTTTAGATGCTAAACAACAAATTAACATACCATTCCGGCATCGCTGGCTTTGAAGTGTTTGATCTCCAGCTCGCTGTCGACCTGCCCGCCCACGGCGGTGGTGACGGTGTGGCGGTCGTCGTTCTCCACCAGCCGGCCGCGGCAGTACCACTGCACCTCGGGCTTGGGCACGCCGTCGCAGCGCACCTTCAGCGTGCAGTCCTCGTAGTCGCACACCGTCTGCTTCTGGAGGGGCTTCGTGAACACGGGCTCGCCGGCTGGGGGACAACGACAATGGTCACATTAACGACCAATCATCCGCATATGGTTCGCAGACATCATCATCAGGTCATTTAAGTCTCCACTACAGGAGCACGACCCTCTCGTCCGTCATAGACAGGAGGATTTGGCCTACACTCCCCACGCTGGCCAGACGGGTTGGGGAATTGAATTGAAGGGTTGGGTTCGCAGACATAATAGGTAGGGGAAAAAGTCTTTTCGCATTATAGTATGTATGAACTTGTAATAAAATCTCTTTGGTTATACCATTTGTGTCTGGCAGGTTTTGATATCTTTAAAAAGTTTATATTTTAAAAAAGATAATTCCAAATTCAAATTAGGTAAATGTGTGATTTTCATTTGTTTTTTTTTACTGTCAAGATGAGTGAATCTAATGAAGAAATTCGATTCATTTTAAAATTTTACTACAAAAAAGGTAAAAATGCAACGCAAGCTGCGAATAAAATTTGTGACGTTTATGGACCTAGTGCAGTGTCTGTGAGAGTAGCACAAATTTGGTTTAAGCGTTTTCAATCAGGAAATTTTTATGTGAAAGATGCACGTCGCTCTGGTCGCCCTGTTACGGATAAAATGGATGCCATTTTTGAAAAAGTGGAGCAAGAGCGGCATATCACAAGAACGTGCGAAAAAGGTCGTGGTCAAAGGCCGGTCAGGTTTCACAGACTCTGGCAAAACCCGGGTTAACCCGCAACAAGGTGATGCTGTGTGTATGGTGGGATTGGAAGGGCATTATTCATTATGAGCTGTTACCGCCAGGCAGGACTATCGATTCTGAACTCTACTGTGAACAACTGATGAGATTAAAGCAAAAAGTTGAGAGAAAGCGGCCGGAATTAATTAACAGAAGGGGTGTGATTTTTCATCATGATAACGCTAGACCTCACACATCTTTAGCCACTCAGCAAAAATTAAGAGAGTTTGACTGGGAGGTGTTAATGCATCCGCCGTATAGTCCTGACCTTGCACCTTCTGATTTCCACCTGTTTCGGTCTCTTCAGAATTCTTTAGGCAATGTCAGGTTACCATCACGAGAAGACTGCCAAAACCACTTGTCGTGGTTTTTTGAACAGAAGTCCCAAAATTTCTATAGTAATGGGATCATGTCTCTACCTACAAGATGGCCAAAAGTTATCGAACAAAATGGCACCTACATACTTTAGTTAAATGTAAATAAACTTTATTAAAAAATGTTTTGAATTTTCATATAAAATACGAAAAGACTTTTTCCCCAACCTAATATTACAATTAAAATAAGGTTCAAAATTGCATATATTTTGACGAGAAACGTCTTTAAATCACTCCAATACATACGGGTACCAGGTCAGAAAACTGCCCCCTTACCACCATCTCTTATTGCGATTCAATAACTGAATAGAGTCTAATGGAATAGAGTCGCTTATTCATTCATTCCATTTGAAATAGTGTCGCTTATTCATTGGTATGAATAAGCATTCTACTCAGTTATTGAATCGCAATAAGAGATGGTGGTAAGGGGGCTGGACTGTAACGAATTGGTCAATATCGTCTCACCTCAATAATTACAAAACTATAAGTCATAGAAACATGAATAGCATGTCATTATTTAGCGTATATAGTAAGCTCGCTGTTAAAACCTTAAGTTTGCATCGGGGCCGGTCGGGGCTGCGGGGGAGTGGCATTGCGTAGAATGACGGAAACCGGCTCTCTCGCTTGTTTTGTATTCAGTACAATACAACTCTATAGACTAAACATAAAAATATATAGACGTTTGCAAACGGCCGGGTGTACCGGGTGTATGTACACAGTCCCTCCGGTTTTGTTTTTAATTTACTGGGCAGTAAATATATTGATATTTTTAATAAACATTCATTGTGAAACGTCAACTACATAGGTGGAGTATATGATTATTACAATGATAAACTGACTTTACTGAATATTTTATTTATTAATTTGATTTCCGTGACGGTGTACCGCCGGCGTGTATACTTACTGTGAACGGTGAGCTTGGCCTGCATGGCCGTCTCCCCGATCTCGTTCTTGGCGGTGACGGTGTACCGCCGGTGTGTATACTTACTGTGGACGGTGAGCTTGGCCTGCATGGCCGTCTCCCCGATCTCGTTCTTGGCGGTGACGGTGTACCGCCGGTGTGTATACTTACTGTGGACGGCGAGCTTGGCCTGCATGGCCGTCTCCCCGATCTCGTTCTTGGCGGTGACGGTGTACCGCCGGTGTGTATACTTACTGTGGACGGTGAGCTTGGCCTGCATGGCCGTCTCCCCGATCTCGTTCTTGGCGGTGACGGTGTACCGCCGGTGTGTATACTTACTGTGGACGGTGAGCTTGGCCTGCATGGCCGTCTCCCCGATCTCGTTCTTGGCGGTGACGGTGTACCGCCGGTGTGTATACTTACTGTGGACGGTGAGCTTGGCCTGCATGGCCGTCTCCCCGATCTCGTTCTTGGCGGTGACGGTGTACCGCCGGTGTGTATACTTACTGTGGACGGTGAGCTTGGCCTGCATGGCCGTCTCCCCGATCTCGTTCTTGGCGGTGACGGTGTACCGCCGGTGTGTATACTTACTGTGGACGGTGAGCTTGGCCTGCATGGCCGTCTCCCCGATCTCGTTCTTGGCGGTGACGGTGTACCGCCGGTGTGTATACTTACTGTGGACGGTGAGCTTGGCCTGCATGGCCGTCTCCCCGATCTCGTTCTTGGCGGTGACGGTGTACCGCCGGTGTGTATACTTACTGTGGACGGTGAGCTTGGCCTGCATGGCCGTCTCCCCGATCTCGTTCTTGGCGGTGACGGTGTACCGCCGGTGTGTATACTTACTGTGGACGGTGAGCTTGGCCTGCATGGCCGTCTCCCCGATCTCGTTCTTGGCGGTGACGGTGTAGACGCCCGCGTCGTCGACGCTTATCTTCTTGATGACGAGCTGGTAGTTCTCTCCGGCGCGATCCTCGGTCACGTCGTAGCGGGACGACGGCTGGATCGCGTACCCATCTTTACTCCTGGAAATTATTCATATTCATAAACGCAGGCTTGTTCGACCGCCGTGGAAAAGATACGGTATGACAGGCCAGTTTTTAAACCACCCAAAGACACTGACTTAGCTTAACGACTGTCATCTGATGATAACAGCCGGGACCGATGGCTTAACGTGCACTCCGGAGAACGAAGAAGCTCAAGATAATACAAACCCATCCATGAACAGGCTATGGTAGACGTTGCTTAACTTGCGTGTTCGATTAGACTGACAAGCGCAATGACGCCTCCGAGCTCCTAAGTACGCGAGTACGTAAAGTCAAATAAGTATCTTTTCAAATGTCTGCTAACATACTATTTTCTATTTTAAAAATAATAATAGGTTGGGGAAAAAGTCTTTTCGCATTATAGTATGTATGAACTTGTAATAAAATCTCTTTGGTTATACCATTTGTATCTAGCAGGTTTTGATATCTTAAAGTTTAAATTTTAAAAAAGATAATTCCAAATTCAAATTAGGTAAATGTGTGATTTTCATTTGTTTTTTTTACTGTCAAGATGAGTGAATCTAATGAAGAAATTCGATACATTTTAACATTTAACTACAAAAAAGGTAAAAATTCAACGCAAGCTGCGAAAAAAATTTGTGACGTTTATGGACCTAGTGCAGTGCAGAGTAGCACAAATTTGGTTTAAGCATTTTCAATCCGGAAATTTTGATGTCAAAGATGCACGTCGCTCTGGTCGCCCTGTTACGGATAAAATGGATGCCATTTCTAAAAAAGTGGAGCAAGATCGGCATATCAGTAGTTACGACGTAGCTGAAGAACTAGGAATTGACCACAAAACTGTTTTGGCGCATAAAAAGGTCGTGGTCAAAGGCCGCCCAGGCTTCACAGACTCTGGCGAAACCCGGGTTAACCCGCAACAAGGTGATGCTGTGTGTATGGTGGGATTGGAAGGGAAGATATTCATTATGAGCTGTTACCGCCAGGCAGGACTATCGATTCTGAACTCTACTGTGAACAACTGATGAGATTAAAGCAAAAAGTTGAAAGAAAGCGGCCGGAATTAATTAATAGAAGGGGTGTGATTTTTCATCATGATAACGCTAGACCTCACACATCTTTAGCCACTCAGCAAGAATTAAGAGAGTTTGACTGGGAGGTGTTAATGCATCCGCCGTATAGTCCTGACCTTGCACCTTCTGATTTCCACCTGTTTCGGTCTCTTAAGAATTCTTTAGGCAATGTCAGGTTAACATCACGAGAAGACTGCCAAAACCACTTGGCGCGGTTTTTTGAACAGAAGTCCCAAAATTTCTATAGTAATGGGATCATGTCTCTACCTACAAGATGGCAAAAGGTTATCGAACGTAATGGCACCTACATACTTTATTTAAATGTAAATAAACTTTATTAAAAAATGTTTTGAATTTTCATATAAAATACGAAAAGACTTTTTCCCCAACCTAATATGATTCACACGTCATAGTATAGAAGAAAACTGTTAGTTTAGGTACCCAAATCCCAAAAAAAGGAAAAATGGAACAAATGTTATTAGTGATAGCAACATTAATCTTTTCTATACAAAAGTGCCCAAGGGTTGCCATGTGTAAACTGTTTTCACGAAGATAGTGGCGCTCCCTATTTTTGTCTACTGTTTTGTATCACATTGTATGTATCGTGATTCATCTTACCATTGAACTTCAGCGATAGGGTTAGCCCGGATGTTGGCAACGAACGTGGTTTCCTCATAGGGCACGGCAGTGACATCCTTGAGCCCTTCGATCTCTGGCCGCAGCAGGATGTCGAGCCGAGCTGAACTTTCACCGACGCCATACTTGTTCTTTGCCTGGATGGTGTACTCTCCGGTGTCAGCATGACGACCTGGAAATACATTAACTTTTTATTATAGTCCGGTTGTATACTGTAAGTTACACTACCTCAACAAACTCAACACCACTACCGAAACAAAATATCTATACAGAAAACTCAAAATTGCAAGAGGGCTTATTCACGAGAGAACCAATTATACAATTTATCTTTTTCCTTAAATTGATAATTCTACTGCCAGGATAAATGATATAGTCTAAGCGAACATAGCATTTTTTTACGAATACGAATCACATCGTCACAACAACCGGCACAAAACACAGCTTAAATGGTGAAACAAAGAAGAAACAAATTTTGGTTCTGAATCACAGCATAAAAGAGCTTGTCAGGTTGACCAGAGAACCATTAATGATAAATTATTTTTAACAATTAATATAAAATAGAAACTTGTTTAAATTTTTGCCTGAGTCGGTTTGTCAGAATCCTAAATAATCATCATCATTGATAGCCTGTATCTACCTACTGATGGATATAGGTCTCTCTCGATACTTTCTTCCACTGCTTTCCACCAGATGCGATCGTAAAATTACCATAATTCAATACCAACCAGTAGGTATATGCAGTGTAAAGATACACTCCTTGAGTCCATGTTCGAGCTCCTTGTCGACAACGTCTGTGTGAACAGTGGCGTCAGGCACGATCTCCTGGCCGTTGAGCAGCCAGGCCACGTGCGGCAGGGGATCAGCAGTGCACACTGCCTTCAGGGTCACAGGCTGCCGCTGCATCACTCGCTGGGCTTCCAGAGGACTCGTGAAGATTGGCTTGCGGTATTCGCTTACGGCTGGAGGAAGTTTACTTATGAAAAAGGTGAACAGGAGGAAAATATGAGAGAGCTAACTACACAAGCTCAAATCACTGGATTGGGTTGGATTGCAATATGCTACACTGATACTTATTATGGAATAGGTAGATACCTATTTTCAAACATACTTTATCATTCGCTAATAAAGAATTTGTGACATTTTTTCACCGAATACCGATATACGTGCGTACTGATACTGATAAATGGGATCTCAATGAGGGATACATGTCTTCTTTTTTTACCAGTTGACTGGCGAAAAAATTTTGAATTAGTTAACCTGTTACTGCAGTTAATAATCAATTACTTCTGCCCGAAGCAAATAAGGTAGTTAATTCAAAAATTTCTGTGACTTTTTGACTACCAGATAGTCGAGTCACAGAAAATTTTGGTTACCCTTATCAACAAACTAATACCAATTTATTGCAGAGTACAAGAAACATTGAAATTCCTTCGGTGTTTAGATATTAAATACATATATACATTACACAATTAATATTTGTGACTCCTGAGTAAGGCCGGCCTTATACAGCCGGAATCCGTCCCGAAATTCAGAAACTGAATTAAGAATCTCAATTCCGGAGGCACAAAATTCCATACAAAACAACTATTCGCCACACACCTGCCGATTTTTTCAGATTGATCTCACAAAATAATACTGACGAGTATGAATAATTTAAGAATCTGAATTCCGGACGCACATCTATCCATACATTTTTAAGGACGGAACTCACACACAGCGGAATTCAGAATTTTAATTCTGTTTCTGAAATCCGTGACGGATTCCGACTGCGTAAGGTCGGCCGGTAAATCTTCTATCAAACATGGCAGTTGAGAACAGATATGCCACGGCTTGGTATTACAAGTTACTTACGAGAGACTGAGAGTTGCGCCTGCTGCACCTTCGTCCCAAGGTCATTGCTGACCTCACACTCCCATTTCCCAGCATCCTGCATGAGGACGCTATCGATGACCAGCTTGTACACATCACCATCATTAGAGATGTGGACTCTCTTGCACGGTTTCACTTCTTGCCCGTCATGGAGCCAGCGAACGGTTGGTTTTGGGGCGCCGACTGCCTTAACCGTGTAGACGAGGGGTAGAGATTCGTAGACGTGCCCGTCTTTCATGCTGCTATCTTTGATTGTGGGGGGTGCTGTAACGTGATAGGGATTGAATTAGAGATTGAAGTACCTGTAGTATATATCTGAAAAATATTTCTTTGAAACCTTTATGTTAAGAAGTTCTAAAAGGTCACAGAGATAGCATTTAAAAATGACTCGAAGGATAGATTCGATATCTGCCTTGTTTTGCTTATATACAAATTAATTTGCTTATGAAAGCTCTGATAATTTGTTTCATAGCGACAGAAAAGGTAGAACCTATTTTGTCTTTTAATGATAAAATGCCAAAGATTTACAAAAGATCAAAATACACAGACAACCTGATAAAAATACCTACCATAAAGCACCTTAAAAACATTAACATAATTATTTACAAAACATAGAAACCATATAGAGAATTTCGCAATATATATACAGCAGTTATTTTGAAATTTATTGACGTTGAAACCGCGTACTCACCAAACCTTTGTGTAATAGAGAAAGATTCGTAGTGTCATTGTGTAGAAAATTGTGTAGATACGTACCAATATTGTGGAGTTTCTTGGACCACAAACTTGGACCACAAACGAATACAAGCGTAGTAAGCATGCCGCAAAATACCGTGCATTGAAGAACGTAAACGTAAATTTACCTTAATGTTGTGGGTGATGTCTGTCTAGTGTCTCTGCCGTAACGTCCGAGTATTAGTATGCCAGAAGGGAATGTTATTACGCATGCGCGCTAAAACAAACATACGACAGGACATTAGTCAAGTACATGACGATTACACAAGATGCGTGGATGATCTGCTATTTTTTAATTTAGATTTGTACTTAGTGTACTTAGAAATAGCAGATCGTGAATAAGCTAAAACAGCAATTCAAATTTTACTCGAAAGCATTATGTTACGTCCCCCCTCCATAGACATTAGCGTTATTAATTGCCAGCCTCTCTTTTAATCATTATTTGAATCCTGTTCAGGATTTATTACGACCCTATTGATTTGAAATTTACCTTTTTCATCTTCCTCGTTCAGTATCTGATCTAGGATGCTCCTTTGCATCTGACTTCGTCTCAATAGCTCTTCTATTCCTTCGTCCGTCTCCTCCTCCACGCTAAACAGTTTGTTTGAATGCTTTTTCTTCCTCTCCACCGTCGTTTCTGTTACGTTTTTCGTTATGTTGTCATAATTTATTGTAGGTCTTAGTACTAACTCTTCTAAGATGCGATTCTTAACATCGTTAAATTTATCATTTTTGGTTTTTATTTCGTTTTCGTCAAATTCTCTCGAGATATGAATAAGTTTTTCAGTTATATCATTCTCGTATACTTTGTGGGTTTTCTCTTTGAGTATTAATGATTCATCTTCGCCCTCGTCTGTGAAGAAGTCCTCTTTAAATGATGATTGGCGCACGTATGAGTCTTTGCTAAATACTTTTCTACTTTCATCTATATCGAAAATTGATTTTGATAGATCCTCTATTGATATTTCTCTTGAGAGGGATTCATTTTGCCAACTAGTTTCATCTTCAGAAACTGACATAATAGAAACAGCTCTGTTAGAGGAGTGCCTCCCACATCTTGAGCTATTCTCAGCTTCAGAGTCCGTTTGCGGTTCTTCAATGATCCCGTAGGTACCTCTTCTTACGTGATCAGGTATACTATAATTGCCAACTTCTGACAAGAAATAACTATGACTGGCGATTTCTTCAACTTCTAGTGAAGTTGTGTGCGGTTTTGTGGGGTGAATGATTTTTCTACCGCCCATATTGTCATCATAACTAACACTGGATGATTTCATTTTGTGCAATGTGCGCGTTTCGGCTGGACCTACCAGTTAAAATAGTATTATGTTGATTGTGATCATAACTACTTATCTAATGAAATTAGGCATGCTGTGAAGTTTTACGCATTATAAAGATTGGATTTACAGAAAATAATTCTAAGCAATTTGTATGTATGATGATATGTTAATGACGAGATTGATGTTTTAATTAGAGTTGGGAGAGAAGGTAGGAAGCCGTATACTGACCTGTGATAATGGCGTCATGCGATCGAGTACTGCTGACTTTAGACATAATAATAGACCCGTCCTTGGCTGTCTTGAACGTGGTTACTGTTTCGAAAACTCGGCCTAAACATAACAAATCACACTGGACTGTTAAAACACAAGTTAAGAGCATGCAATAGTGTGTGCGAAAATGATACATTCTCGCTAACTAAAAGCTGTTTGCGAAATTGAAGAGTGAAGCCTAAAGCTGTAATTGGTATACCTTCAGTTTCTGCACTTAACGGCTCTTCTTTAATCGAATCTTTTTTGATAGATTTACGCTTGGGCGATTTGATGTCGTCTTCGATAGGAACCTCCTCAATAACCTCGGGCTTAGTCACTCCTTTAATGCTTGTTTGTCTATCAATTTCTATCTCTTCTATTAAAGGCTTTTTATTCTGTTCATTATGGTTTTCGTCCCAAATAGATTTTTCTTCTGCCAGTTCTGGTTCTGTAACTGACTTTCTTGCCTTCATGTTCATTGGTGTATCTATTTCTTCTACTATAGGTTTCTTCTGTTTACCTTCGTCATCGAAATCGTCCCAGAATGATTTTTCTTCAATTACTTCTGGTTCTGTCAAAGATTTTCTTCCTTTCGCAGGTGTAGCGGCGTTTACTTCTTCTACAACAACTTTTTTAATATTTTCATCATCGTTATCGTCCCAAAATGATTTTTCTTCCATGACCTCTGGCGCTGTCAAAGATTTTTTGCCTTTCTCAGGCATAGCAGTGTCAATTTCTTCTATGACAACTCGTTTAACATTTCCGTCTTCGTCATCATCCCAGAATGATTTCTCTTCGGCTACCTCTGGTTCAGTTCTTCCTTTTTTCGCAGCTTGTTTCTCATCACTATCCAACACCTCTTCCAAAGCCTGTTTCGATTTACTGTCGGGTTCGAATTCAGTTTCGTCAATAGTTCCCTTTGTTAATCTCCTATGAACTTCTTTGGCTATTGAATGGGATGAAAAAAACGATATGATAAAAATGTTGTATTAAATATGGTGACATGTATTAAGACGGCACAAGTGATAGGTTAAAAATGCAGGACAGTGCATTGGTGTTCTTGAGTGCATTCTACAGCATTCCAGTCTATTGAATGCTTTAATGGATCTGATAATAGGATTTTACCAAGTTCATATGGCATCTAGGGACACCACACCAAAACTAATCGTGCGATGCAATAGGTAGTATCTAAAATTCAATTCATACTATGTTAATGCAAACTACATTACCGAACCTGGTTTTCCAGCGGTGTGCCAATTCTGTGTCAACTTGTGTTACTTCGACAATGTTGAATGTCTTACCATATTACGTAGGTAATGTGTCATGTGTTCAAGTGTCCAGAATTGTAAGAATTTGCTGGAATCCTTTCATAATCATCATGTTTAAAATTACACATCCTAGTTCCATAAGTAAATATAGATTAATAACGTCACTGACATGTATGATCTGTCTAATTGCATTTTTTTAATAACTGTACTAGATACATTTTCTATTTCAATAGTATACTCTAATCCTACTCGCGACTGACTTACAGACCTAATCACATGACATAAGGTCGAGTTTTGTGTAAGACTTTGTGTAAGATACTCACTGTGTACAGTGACTGTACTCTTGGAAGTAACGCTGCCCATTTCGTTCTCAGCACGGACCTCGTATTCACCGCCATCTTCTTCTTTAATCAACGTCACAGTTAAGTGGTAGTTCTCTAATCTGAAAATGAATTATTTATGAACGTTTTTCGACGGAAAGAATGACGATGTTGGTGAAAAATTGGGGAGAATTAGGGTACGTTGTTTTTGAAGTTTTTAGAGAGAAGAGTTTCACTTCATTTTATACTTCTAGATCAGCCATCCACAACCTGTTTTTCTTGGGCCACATACTCGCTACTGCTACATCACGCGGGCCGCGTTTAGCAGGTCACAGGTTGAGTATCGCTGTTCTAGATGAAGCGAATAAGAGGCGTCAAGACCAGAATATGCCAAATAACATCGAAATCCGATCAGATATTTTTATCATTGAGAAACAAACATCCGCACTATCGCATTTAAAATTTAGTAGGAAGTAGGATGGTGGGATTAGTAGGATAACACTGACCTCTGAGTGTCTCTTTCAATTTTGATCCTCGCGTCAGTGGTGATCTCCTTGCCGTTCTTGTACCACTTGACCTTCGGCTCGGGGCAGCCTTCCACTTCCACATCCAGCTTCAGGGTCTTGCCTTCATCCACAGTCATGTCCACAAGGCTCTTGGTGATGCGTGGCTTTCCTAGAAATGCAAATTATGTAATAGGGAAAGACAAAAATCATATTAATTGATAAAAGATAACGTCGCTTTAATTTCAAAAAAGAGCAGAACAATAGCAGACTTATCCTTTAAAAGGATCAGTCTTACACTACCATAAGGAAGAATTTCCGCCAATTTTTGTACTAACAAAATTTAAATTATTCCTCAGAGTCAAGTCATTTATGTAATAATTTATGATCCTCGAGAATAGCTCTACGTTTGGTATCCTGAGAGTTTAGGGAAAACAAGCGCATCGCTTTTGATTGTTTGTTATGTTCGGTTCTTCTTTTACTTATGTTTGAAATACAAAGCTTTGTTCCGCAGACGTTAAAGCTGAAGTTGATATGACTCCAAAGCTCGAGCGTCCAAAATATCTGCAACCAGCAGCAGGGTCGGACTGGGCCGGAAGGGCCCGGGTGGCTGACAAGCCCGGGGCCCGAGACTAGATGATGGTAGATGGTACATTATCCTACGGTTGCCGCAAGCCCCGCAAGCCAGGCCCGTGGGGGGCCCGCGCAGGCTGGGGCCCGGCTGGCAAATGCCACCTCGACTATATGGCCAGTCCGACGCTGACCAGCAGTCAAAGATGTACGTGGTATAGCGTTAGGTCGCTAAGTTGAGCAACTCGGTTGTCGTATTCGGTGTTTTTACGTGTGAGGTGCGGAGCGTTCGTAAATCGTCCGACGCCGATGCTAAAAGTAGCATGTTTGCTTGAGCCCTTAGTTAAGGAGCAAGCGAATCTGGTCATACTTACTGTTGACAGTGAAGGTAGCTTCACAAGAATCAGCTCCAAGGTCGTTAGACACCTTGCAGGTGTATTTCCCGGAGTATTCAGCCGACACTTCCTTCAAGATCAGCTTGTGAGTGTTCCCGCTGTCCACTCGGGAGAATACTGCCTTCTTCTCTGTTATCTCTACGTCTCCGAGATACCTGAGGCGAGGAGTAATTAAATATGAGAGACAAAAAGGCGCAATTAGAAATACATCGCTAGCTTTCGTTCTCGTTCTATGTTTTTAATTTGATAACGTAATGAATTGAATGAGTATAAAGTATGATCGTGTAATATCAACATACGACTAAAATATGATCATATCTTATAGAGTGGAACGTTTATATACAACGAACAGTCACTCTTGGAAATGAATAGGCTCCAAAACCACTGAATCGATTTTGATCAAACTTATCATATTTAAAGACCTCAACATGCTTGAGGTTTATATCGAAAAAAAATTGAGATCGATCATGTCCTTGAGGAATGATCATCAAATACATTTTCCATTGAAATCAATGGAATAAACCTCGATTTCCCCCCCTAGAATCCGCCCTAGTTATTACAAGATCATAATCCTATTTATATGCTAGTGTTAGTGCAGCCTTAGGCGGCTTGAAAACACTGGCGCCAACCTGCAGTTGAGCAGGTGGTGGTGTATGTTGTAAACCTTTTCGACCGAGGGGAGACCCGTATTCTAGCAGTGGGATGAATAAAGAAGCACGAATAATAAAATTTGCGTCATATCGTGCGTTAAGAAGCAATCTGTACCATCTGATGCTGGGCTCGGGGTAGGCGTCGACGGCGACGGTGAACTCGACGTTGACGTCTCCCTCGGCGGCCACGCTGTCCTTGAGCCGCTGCGTGAACACGGGCGGGGTGCGCACGTGCAGGCGGCACGAGTCCTCCGCACTGCCGTGCACGTTGCGGATCTGCGGCCCCGAATACAAGTATGTATGGGGTTAGCGGTTGTAAACCTTATAATACACCAGTGCGCAATGTCATGTTAACATTTCTATGTAGGAAAATTCCCTTTTTCCACTAAGGTAATTAAACTTTCGTAACCTGTTACAAGAGAAGAATTTTTTTTCGCTGTTTGGTAACTAGTTGTGAGAGAGGAATTATTTTTTCCTCTTTGAAATTGAAAATTACAGTACCTTTGCCACTAGATGGCGTTGTGCCCATAGTGCATCGCACTATGGTTTGTTTTGTGTGATAGTCAATTTTGTTTTCGATAGATGGCGCTGTCAAAATTTAACCTAACGCTGAAACGCGGTCACCAAAATTAATTGTAAAAACAGAGCATTAATTTTTACGTCACTGATATTCAGATACTTCATGAATTATCATACAAATTTTTATAAAGTAAATTTAGAGAGAAACTATCGAACAACTTTGTCTTTTCTTTATTATGATTATTCTTTATTATGATATTAACTAAAAATTAAAAGTAAAGTCTAGTATAAAAAGTATTGGCACCATAGTTTGCCTATGTATATTTTCCAATGGAGATCTTCGGCAATGACAATGTGTAATATGGTACTCACCTCGCAGGAGTACTCCCCGGCGTCAGCTCGCGCGGCGGAGGTCACCACGAGCGAGTGAGCCGCGCCCGACGACGAGATCTTCACAGTCGACGACTCCATCAGCTCCGCTTTGTTCTTGTACCTGATAACATTGCGAACGTAAGGTCACGAAGAAAAGAAAGGTGGGGTACAACGTATTTGTAAGCTGCCCGACTGGGGAAGTATCTCCACCTCACAGAATACCGCAGCCAAATAACAATTCCTTTGAGGGTTGTTGTATTCCTGCGAGTGAGAGAGGTTACCAGAAAAGAAGGAATTCGGCAGCGGTGGTGGCGGCGAGTCAGTGATATTTCAAGTTGTGAGCGTTAATATCATCATCATCAGGTCCATTTTAGTCTCCACTACAGGAGCACAACCCTCTCTCGTCCGTCATAGCCGGAAGGAGGATTTGGCATACACTCCCCACGCTGGCCAAACGGGTTGGGGAGACCTGATCGATATTTGATAATGTATTTCCCTTAGTCGCCTTGTACGACATCCATGGGAAGAAACGGAGTAAGTCTATTCTAGTCTGCCGGAAACCACACGGCCAGAGCGTTAATATGGCTACGGATAATACCTTGGAAATCTAATGTCACTTGTTGAACTCAGCTAAAACTGACCATTTGACAGTAGGCGCCGGTTCGGCCTCTGTCTCGATTTTGAAGGTGACGGTCTCCTTCTCCTCGCACACCTTGATGTCTTCCAGCTTCTTGAGGATGCGAGGTGGTGACGTCACGTGCCACTGCCAGAAGTCCGAGCATTGGTTCAATTCGTTCCTGCAATCAACAGAGATTTCTCTTAACTAGTATACTCTAATTTATTATATAAATCAACTAAACAGCGCCCCATTGCGTCCTTTTGAAACAAACGCACTTTGACATTCATAATATTATTAAGGACTTCATTAATAATAGCTGCTCGTTCCTTCACGCGCCTGACCAAACTAAGAGGGAAAGTATCTAAATTACACGTCCAATAAAATCAACAAAATAATATTAGTTAACCTGGCTACACAACAGATGGCGCTGTTCATGATTTTTAGTAATATCACGGTATGGGTGTGTTACGTTTAATGTTTAGATTTAAAAATTATTTATATACAGTTTTATTTTATGTTAATTTCTTTATTTCATACAAACCCGTTAAGTTTTATACGCGTAAACATAGAGAAACTATAATAACGGTGTGAAACTTGGACATCGTTTTGTACTCTTTGTTTTGCAAGCGTCTACAGGAACCGATAGATACCTTGTTATACGGTGTCGCATTTGACGCGCGGCGTGGTTAAAAATCTAATACATTGTGTGACCATTACATACGTTCTTTTACAACGACATCGTTTAGCTCCATTCCATTACATTAAGGGAGGCGGGCCCACCACACATTCCCACCACTGTGTTTCCTGTGTAGCCAGGATTAACAGCAGCGACTGCCAAAATAGGCAATGAACAATGAAGTCCATTGCAGTCCCGGGGGTAAAACTACGGGTGCCTTAAAACTCACAACGAATGTAATCAGAAGAAATTAGTAGGAGTAGGCAGCTTTTGAAATTTGACTTCCCCTTTCAGCAATGTTAGAGACAGCAATAGTGCAAATAAGGCATTAGGCCTAAAGAGATGGCTAGTCAAGTGAAGCTCAACTGTCGTGCACCACGGATTTTTAGTTCCTAGATATCTAACACTATTTCCATTACATTTATGCTTAGGCCGCACTCATCGCGATAACGCGAATATTCTGGTTATCGCGATGTATGTAGCCAAGTATTCGCGAATACTTCGACACTTCGGGCGAAGCTTCGGGCACATCGCTCCGCTGTCGATAAAGTCTCGCACATCAAAGAGTTTTATCGCGATGAACTTCGCTTGCGTGGCCATACTTCAGTCGGCCCGCACCCATCTTCCTAGCGAACGTGTTAAATGTAATTACAGTGTATAATATAGCTGAAGTGTAACATGGATTGAAGTAACGATAATTTTTTTCTCCCTTTTCTTGCTTTTAATTTGTTTTTTAGATGACATAAATGTAAAAATAATTATTTGCTGCCATAAAATAGGTACAGAGTAACCGCGGCGTTCATGTTGTTTTTGCGTTCGTACATCGCGATATACTTTACAACGCGCATTATGTGGCCGCGAAGATTCGCCGTAGTCCGAATACGAAGTTTATCGCCCGAATGTTACCGCGATGAGTGCGGCCCAAGCATAAGTGAACTTACTTGGCGACGACGGAGTAAGACCCGGTGTCAGTGAGTTTGGCGTCCTTAATGATGATCTTGTATATTTCATTGGACTCTTTCACAATCTTGATGTGTTCTGAGCTCTTGATCTCGGCGCCATCTTTGTAGAACGTCACTTCCGGCGTCGGCACGCCTTCGATTTCAATGGTGACGGTATGAGTGCTGCCCACCTGAGACGAAATAAATAAATAAACATCCCTGGACAAATTACACACCGCCAACGCTATGTAAATAAATAAAATAATAAATAAATATTTCTGGACAATTTACACAGCGTCATCTAGTCCCAAATTAAGCGCAAAGCTTGTGTTATGGGTACTAGACAACTGAAATGTACTTAAATACATTTTTTTTTGTAAATACATACTTATAATACATAGAAAACACCCAGACCAAGACAAACAGACATGTTTATCTTGTGCGGGAACAACTGCACACAAATGTTTGTCTTGTGCGGGAATCGAACCCGCGACCTCGGAGTCAAAGTGGCCATTGCTAACCATTCGACCACCGAGCTCGCCTGTAAATACATACATAAAAGCTTATAATAAAACATGTACCAAGTAGTAACACTACCTCTACACTGTATTTGAGTATATATTATGAAAAACCATTTCATAAAAAAATATAAATATTGTTTATTTAATACATTAATTTGGATCCACCTCGATTTGACTTTTCGAATATTTGACTGTGTTAACTATTTTTTTTTTCAGCAAATTTATATGAAACGTATAAAAACTTACTAGTATATTCATATATTCACTTGAGAGTTGATGAGTTTTTTTTAACAATATCTATAGAAACGAGACCATCGTTTTAATCCTGTTCATCAAATTTGAGAAAACTGTTGTTAAATCGACGTGGATTTATCGAAATTAGTGTATTAAATAAACAAAATAATTTGTGTTTTTTCCCTCGGAATTGGAATGGTTTTTCATAATATATCCTGAAATACAGTATAGTAAGTATGTATATTTTCTGGAAAACGAGGGAAAAAATTTGAGCAATTTCTTACAAAATCGGCTTAATATCAGATACGGTCTTAAGTATGTCCTCACCATGCAAGTCTGGTTCTCGATCTTCTTCCTGATCTTGGGCGACTGCTTGACGACCAGCTCCATGGTGGAGGTGTCTTCGCCCAGCTCGTTGGAGGCCGTGACGTGGTAGATGCCGGCGTCCGCCGAGGTCACGTTCTTGATCACCAACGACATGCTCTCGTCGTCCTCGTACAGGAACCTGGTCAGGTACCGCATTATATTTTATATAAATAAATAAATATACCAGGACAAATTACACACTGCCTGTCCTAAACTAAGCAAATCGCGTCCTATGGGTACTAGATAACTGATTTATACAAAAATTTTTTTTCGTGAATACAAATACATATAAAATAATATAAATAAATATACGACGAGCTCGGTGGCGTAGCGGTCAATGACGCGGCTTCGACACCAACGCTCGTGGGTTCGATTCCCACACAGGACAAACATTTGTGTGCATGAACATGTCTGTTTGTCTTGGTTTGGGTGTTTTCTATGTATAATAAGTATGTATATACAAAGAAAAAAAATGTATTGACGTATGTTTATCAGTTGTCTAGTACCCATAACACAAGCTTCGCTTACTTTGGGGCTAGATAGCGCTGTGTAATTTGTCTGACAATATTTATTTATTTAATATACCACGACCGATTACGAAATTACACGAAAAAACACACTGCCATCTAGTCCCAAACTAATTATCCCGGTCCTGTCGCGAATCATCTAGAATGAAACCTTCTAGAATAGTCACTTTGCTGCAAGCAATAATGACCCGAATGTCTACTGTCATAAGGTTCATAACACTATGACATGAAAATGTTCGAGACTGGTCGAGACACGTTAACGATGTCTTACCGAAGGGAAGTACATACATGTACCTACGAGAACATTCGGGAACCCTTGCCGGCGGATATATATAGCGACCGCCGCGGCGCAGAGTTGAGTTTAGTTTGGATTTCGGAAGAGTAAACTTCGAGCGAATCTACCTGCGAGACAACTGATAACCTACGACCTCAGAGATACTATTGGACTTCGATTTGACCTACGATTTGGAATCTTCGTGTAGACTTCGTGTTGTGAAGACCTGCAGACCAGACCCTGCATGAATAAATCCTTGGAAGTTGTAATTGGCGTTTTATATCCAAATCTAGAACCCTAGCTCGTAACATTATTTAATAGAAAGAACACCGCCATTGTTGGAATGCTAATGTTGAGCTAACGCCAGACCACACCATCTGGATATTTGGCGATCTACATTACGCTTATTAACACACTTTCTACCAAGAACTGTGAAGTTGTGGAATCAACTTCCCTCAGCAGTATTCCTAAATAAGTACGACATGGGCCTTCAAGAACAGAGTCAATATTTCCCTTAAAAGGCTGGCAACGGTTCGACGACCCCTTGGTGCTGCTGATTTCTATGGGCGGTGGTGATTACTTTCCATCAGGTGACCCACATGCTCGCTTGCCACCCTCTCAAAAAAAAGACTGTATCGTTTAATACTCACTTGTGCCTTGTGTCAGCTTCGATAATCTTCCCGTCGTGTTTGAACAGGATGCTGGGCTTGGGGAAGCCCTTGCACTGCAGCTCCAGCATGGCGGACCCACCAGCTGCCACGATGGCTTCACGGTGCTCGATGATCAGAGTCGGCTTCTCTGGCTCACGGTGTAACTCGTTCACCGCACCTTGGGAATGAGATTTTTGTGGTATTGGCATTACATTAGCCTTCTTGAAGAATCCTCTTTACGAATGAGGTGTAAACAACGGGACGGTGGCCCACCACACATTCCCACCACTGTGTTTCTTGTGTAGTCAGGATTAACACCGGCGACCACCAAAAAAGGCAATGAACAGTGAAGTATGGAAGGTAAGTCCATTGCAGTCCCGGTGCAGCGGTGGTAAAATTACGGCTTGGAACTCACAACGAATTTAATCAGAAGAAATCAGTAGGAGACAGAAACTTTTGGAATTTGACTTCTCTTTTTAGCAATATGAGAGGCAGCAATATCGCAAATAAAGCATTAATGGTCTAAAAAGATGGTTTGTCAAGTGAGGCTCAACTGCCGTGCACGGATTTTACGTTGATATCTAACACTATTGGAGACCTAAAACATTGAGTTGTGAATTATCACATCGATTCCAATAATATGAATTGCAAAATCGTTAGGTAATTCGCTTGATAATTCTCCCTAGTTGCTACCAAATTAAGAGACGTAGAATGTAGAATTTTGGTAACGTTGCTATTACGACATAGTTAGGGTTATACTGGTGATCGCTAAAAGCCAAGCGAGCGAAGCATGCGAGGCTCGACTTACTTTTGTAGAGGGAGGCGAGATTCCAAAAGCAAGCCGAATACAGCTTGCTTCGCTGATGATAATGTGATGATTATTGATGGTAGAAGTCTAACCATCACAAGTAGAATAACTTGAGACTTGACTAGGCAAATTAAAGAGCGCGCCTAGACTTCGGGTAGTTGCGGTTCAGTTCGGGTATGATAATACCAGACAGGTGATGCTGTTAGAGGGCAAAACAACACAGCGAAAACCTCTCTGAGGGTACTTTTTTTTTAATAATAGGTAGGATCACTGCGTTAGCAATAAAATAGGTGTCGCTACTCTCAGTACTTTTAAGTTCAGGCCGTTTCATATACGAAGTGCTATATCTAATTGCCCCCTTTCCCTTAATATGACTGACATTACGATAGTGTAACACCTCTTTATGTAAGAGGCCCGTGGTTACCTTGCACGGTGAGTTCAGCGGAGCAGGAGATGTTGCCGGTGCTGGTCTTGGCGACGCAGGTGTACAGCCCCGCGTCCTCGGGCTTCACGTGCTGGAACACCAGCGCCAGGGAGTCCTCGTCGTCGCCCAGGAGCACCTGCACACCACATTAGGATCTACGGTTACGAGCAACGCGCACTAGGGCGGGGACTTCCATCGACTCTGTCATGAATTTATGTATTTAATTTGGTACATTTTATAGTGATTTAAAACATATTTTGCTGAAAATTAACAAAATAAAACTTTTCATGATATGATTTCAATACTATCAGCCTATATTCGTAGACTGCTGGATATTAACTTTCTACAAGCCTCTCACACGCGACCGCTCTTTTGAAGTCATCGATCAATTGGACCCTGCCCCCTTACCACCATCTCTTATTGCGATTCAATAACTGAATAGAATGCTTATTCAAACCAATGAACAAGCGACTCTATTTCAAATGAAATAGAGTCGCTTGTTTATTAATCATTGGTCTATTCCAAATGGAATAGAGTCGCTTATTCATTGGTATGAATAAGCGAATGGCTGAATAGAATATTCAGTTATTGAATCGCAATAAGACATGGCGGTAAGGGGGCTGTTATGCAAAATGGATCCAACCGATAAACTTTGCCAAATTGAGAGATATATAGATATACATAGCGAGAAACTACAAATCTAGTTTTATATTTTCGCAACAGATTCTAGCAGTTTGATGAATGTTTCACAAAACTTATATTCGGTGATATCTTTATTCCTATTTAAACTTAAAATAGCTTTAATTTAAAACTAACAAAGTATCGGCTGGATCTTGCATTGAAATATAGAAGCGAAGACTTGTAATTAGCATAGTTCTACTCATAAGTATTATATACTTTACACCTGTTTCGCTGTAAGCCACTCACATAATAATAAACAAATCTATTCTGGATAGCAGGGTTCAATTTAACGGGAGGAGGAGAAGAGAGGGAGAAGAACAGAGGAGAAGGAAGGCAACGCTTCGTAGCCCCATACAAGGATTATCTCTCCTAACTGCCATCAATGACTAAGCATATATGGCCGGCTTATTGTCATTCGGCTTGCTGACTCTTGAGAGCTATAGTTTCTTGCCAGTTCTTCTCAAGAAACCCCGTCGCCGGAACTGGCACATAAAATCACTTTCACATTCAAGATCGTGTGATGAAAGTGAATCTATGCTCTGCGGATTTAGAGTAATAATGATTTAGATACATGTTCTTGTATTTAATTTGAATGACGTTTCTAAGTGCTTTATAAAGTCCAAGGAATAAAGATATTTGATTTGATTTATGTACACCACTTTGACTTTCCGTCTAATTTTCTCATCCAGGATAGGTTCTTTCAGGATGTCTTGATTTGCTAAATGAGCATCTCACCTTGAATCTCTCTTCAGGGTCGAAAGGCTGCCCATCACGTTTCCATGTGAAGCTAGCCTTCTCACCCTTAGCCAACAAGCCCTCACCACCAGGAGGCAATTCGAAGAAAATGTTCTTGTCATCTGTAAAAATAATAAGTAAGATTTCGTACAGTGTTTATTTATTTGATACACCAACTGAAGGCCGATTCTCGTAATTATATTACTTTCGCAGATTCAAAGATGACCGAATCTAGATTGAACTGTAAGTTAACCAAAAATTGATATACTTGATTACATAAATTAATTATATCCATTTTTGTTACAACCTGAATGCCTTTCCTCATCATCATTAGGTAATTTTAGTCTCCACTACAGGAGCACGACCCTCTCTCGTCCGTCCCAGACAGAAGGAGGATTTGGCCTACACTCCCCACGCTGGCCAGACGGGTTGGGGAGGCCTGATCAATTTTCTATAATGTATTTCCCTTAGTCGCCTTGTACGACATCCACGGGAAGAGACGGAGTGATTCTATTCTAGTCTGCCGGAAACCACACGGCAATGCCTTTCTTAGTTTGTCATATTTGCGGTCATATTTCGATTTCATCACACTTTATTTGAACTTTAAATTTCATTAGATGAGAGAACACCAAATGTGACTTTATGAGATCGATACTGGATCGGAAAGGAATTTTGACTGTATATTATTTATAAGAATTGCCTCTCGGTTACACGTAATCACACACTTAAAACTAACGAATTCTAGATCTTATTACTATCATGCAACACAATTATAGGTGTAAACATCACGGAGGAACAAATATGTAGCAAAATATGAATCGTTTTTTTTTTCGTGTAATTTGTAATTAGGGAATGCAATCTCGTTCTCGCGAGATCTCGCGCGGGGCGGCGGCGGGGCCTGAGGTAGCGATCGGGGGACGAGGTCTCGTTTAGATTCGCTTAGACCTCGTCCCCCGACCGCTACCTAACCGCATTCCCTATTTGTAATGTGGTTGTTGTTCCATAGTGAGTCGGTCAAATAGTAACATCTCGACACCTAACATTTAACATTTTGACACCTAATTGTATTCTAATATGTTCTCTTCCATACACTTCTTCGGAAAGAGATAGCGCTAGTTACTACCGCTATCTCTTTCTGAAGAGCGAATGCGAGACGTTCCACGGCGCGAAGGACGCGTGAATATCTACCAACGAAAACACAATAACAACCGTAAACAATGTAAAATTATCTTACATAAAATCATCGCCATTCTATATTCAGATGGTCTATTTATAATTTCCACAACCGTCGCATAAAATACACTGGAGACAGTCCAAACATCGTAAAAATGTGGTCTGTGTTTATAGAATACAGTTTCATCATTTGCACTGCCGTGCGACACCGCGATTAATCTAAGTGGCCTTCAGGCACAGGAAGTTCTAATGTTAGATGAAATTTTTCAAACGTAATGCATGAGACGTTTATTTTCTTATAACATCATTTCATAATTATTACACTAAGGAGAGAGAACAAAATTATTATATAGTGTTCAGTAACGTTACACGCAAAAACAACATTCAATGTTCCGCTGTTTTTCTTTTGTAATCATGTGGTGTTCCCAGCTGATTATCAAAAGACGCTTTGGAAAAAGAGAGCTAGGATACCGCATACTTGTTTGGAAAATTGGAAAATATATAGATATCTAAGAACAAATAAACTAATGTAAGGAACAAGTGTCTGTATTGGAGTCACTTGGTTGATTGGAATAAAATTTTAATTTAGATTAGGTCCTTGATTGGATTTGTTTTTGCCCACCGGTTTTCGCTTTTGCAGTGTTGTCGAGGTTTCCATTCAAACACTTTGGGTATTTGAATGGTTTCCTCGTTTCTGCGGTACATTCTGGTCAACCAGATTGTTTTGTGGGAGCGGCGCGGCGGGGCCGGTTGGTGGGAATGGGTTTGGTTAGGTGGAGTGATGAAGGTGTTTTTATTACATCAGAATAAAACACTATTGTGCAGATTTTTGTTAATCAATTGGTTATGTACTGAAAGTAAAATTTTTACTAAGTCTAAAATAGTAGTAAGTGTAAACAGAATATAATTACCTCAATAAAAATAAAATATATAAAATGTGCAAGTGTGTGAGCGTTTGTGCGGGCGTGTGTTTGCGTATTGCGTGCATACATATTGGTTTATAATAAATAATATGTAGGTTATCTGTGGGGCTAGGTGAGATCGGCGGCGGAGGGGAGTGGATGAATGTAACTCCACTCCCCTCCGCTGTCGATGGCAACACTTTAATATAGTATAATGTGATAGTGATATAACGAAGTGATATAAAAAGTGTATAATACCGTAACTTTTGTTAAGGAGAAGCGGATCCTCCTGGCACAGGCACATTACTGCCTAAAAGGAGGGCCCAACCACTTGTGTTAAATTGTATACATTCTGGGTCAATAAATATTTTTGTTTTTTTTCGTAAGCTGCGCGATTGAAGAAGTACCTCCACTTCACAGAATACCACAGTCAAATAACAATTCCCTTAAGGCTTGTTGTGTTCCTGCGAGTGTCACCAGACAGAAAGGAGTTGCTAGGTTAGCACCGAGTGTGGCAGCGCGTGAGCGATTAATGCGTACGATAACCGCTTCACATCAGGCGAGCCTTGTTTGCCACCTGACGTAGTTTAAAAAATACAAGTCTACTCTATTCAACAACGTATACAGTTTATGTGTTAAAAACATTCAATTTTACTGCGAAAAAGAGAACTAATTTTGTTAAAACTTGACCCATTTTACGTATTCTTAAAAGTTCAGTATTTGGGTTAGAGTAACGTTGGTAAAATTATTTATAATCTGTTCCATACTTCTCAGGTTGCGGAGATACCTCCGCCGAAGTTAAAATTATCTTACCCTATATTAGGTTTGTACCACACCCCCGTTTCGTACGACAAGAGGTATATTTACTGCTGTGAACGCAGTGTGGCGCCTACTCTTCTCACCCAGGCGTCCATCATTGCAGATGAAATTAAGCATGTTTTTTTTTAAACACTTAATAAATAATTACAGTACGGAGTTCTTCAAAAAGGGCATGAAGAGGTTTTTACAGGCTCAGCAACGCTCGTGTGATGCCCCTGGAACGTTGGTATAGACGTTCATAGACTACGGTAACTGATTTCTATCAGGCGCGCCGTATGCTTACTTGCCACTTTTGTAGTATAAAAAAAAATTGTTGATTTCGTATTATAAATATTTTTATATTTTTTTTAAACAGAAAAAAAGTCACTTTCCACGGCTAGGTGGGATATTTATGATATTCCAACAAGAACTTTCCGTAGTAAATTCCGAAATCAATTATTTAAATGATACTCATCAAGTAGCTGCTTGTTTGCTACATAAGTATAGAAAAGAAATAAAGATTTGACTGACCAACAACAGTGACGACTGCCTCAGAGACGACGTCGCCATAGATGTTGGTTGCCTTGCAGGAGTACCGGCCGGCGTCAGAGGCGTTCACGTCCGCGATCACCAGCTCGTAGCAGCCGCGGTCGGCGCGCGTGCGGATGATGGACACGCGCTCCGACTCAGATGAACTCACGATCTCTTTGTCGTCACGGAAGCTGCAATAGGAAAGTTGACAGCATGAAAACTAAATAATGAATTGCTTCCTAAAACAAAAACATACATATAACCATCCCTATTTATTGTATTTGTATTGACATCCCTATTTATTGCGCATCCATCATCATTCTGTGCAAACACCGCCATCTTGTGTAGTGTTTTCAAAAGGATATGCGAGAGGGTGCACTAGCCGCCGTTTCGCCGCAGCAAAAGACACTCTGCTGATTTATCATCATTAAGCTTAAATGCTTGGACTTAGAGACTTCTTCTTCTTAATATAGCCGATTTTTTAAATTTCTATGGGATACAAACTCGCGGGTCAAAACTAGTATTTAATATTTTATCCACAAAGTTCAAAAAAGTTAGTACTTACAATTTTACTTCAGGATTAGGATCACCCTTGACCTTGACCATAAAACGTAAGTACGTGTTCTGCAATATCTCGGTGTCCTTCAGGGCGACCAAGAAGTACGGAGCATTTAGAGCATTCCGGGCTTTCCTCTCTTCTGCGGTAACTAGAATTTATTGAAGGAACACGTCAATAACAACTCTAAAATTATTACGATATGGTTTATTTCACATTACAACGATATACGTGGTACTACATATGACAGTAATATAACAACATGCACAATATATACGGTGATGGAAATACTGCTTAGTGCTTCAGAAATATTACAATAATACTTATAGTCTACTTGTTATAACGCTTTACGATGTCTTAATTGATGATGTGGCGCATGCACGATACCATTGAATAAAGTAAAGGAATTGAAAATAAATTTAGAAGCACTTTATATCGGAATATGTAAGAAACATGACTCTAAATCTTCCATTTACTCTGCAAAATGTTGCAAGGTAAATAACACGGTAAAGAAAATTTACTAAATTTCCGAAAGGATTTTTTTTTTATGTGAGAGGGGGGCAAACGAGCATGTGGGTCACCTGGTGGAAAGCAACCACCACCGCCCATGGAGACCAGCGACACCAAGGGGTCGCCGATCCGTTGCCAGCCTTTTAAGGATAATATAATATTCACTGTTTAAGACTAAACTCGACAAAATGAACCAAAAAATAAGTAGATTTTTAAATAGTAGAATATTAAGATGGACTTGGGCAGAGGTTTTTTACAAGTTCCGGTAGTATGCTCAATGTGCTAAAGTGAGATAAAGATAGCGACTTACACTCGTGAACGACTAACTGAGCGGTGCAATGGGAATTTCCTTTGACATTTTCGGCCATCGCGGTGTACACCCCCGAGTCATCTTCATGGCAGTGCTGAAGTTCCAGTTTGTGGCTACCATCGGTTTTGGACGAGATATTGACGCGATCCATGAGACGGTCAGTCAGCGGCTTGTTGTCCTTTAGCCAAGTGACCTTGACCGAGTCCTGTGACTCGCGGAGCGAGCATTGGAACGTGGCATTCTCGCCCGCTGGGGAGTCATAGCATGGTTAAGAGACGACAGTTCGTACTATAGCTTTTTTGGATTGAGTTTTTGGTCTAACTGGTAAGTCTTACTATAAAACCTGGATCTTTATTGCGATTGAATAGAAAGATGACCAAATATAAAATAGAAATGGGCTATATACAAAAGCAATTTTAAGTTTCATCTACATTCTTTGTACTTGATACATAACATAAACCTATATGTACGGCATACGGATATTGGTGCAATTTATCAATCAATTTAAGAAATATTCGGCTCAAAAATAAAAATACATTTCCTTGTTTTATAGTAAGTCCCTTCAAAATTTCAACTGCATAGCATTATCATTTTATATAACTATAAAATGCGCAGTACGAACTCTCAAAATGAAGAAAGTATAAAAAGATACAAAGCGTAGTTAGAATAGTGTTGTGTAGGTTAGTGTTCTACAAGCGTATATACAAGCTCTAAGGTGTATCTACTTCTATTTCGAAGTGTTGTCTATTGTATATCTTTTACGTCAATGTACTTACGCTCAATATTTTGGCCTTCTAGAGTCGTAGTAAATACAGGCCTTCCATCATGCGATTCTGATTTGGAAGACGTTTTAATTGATTCATATTCGCCAACGCTGACAGAGCCATTAGCAATAGCACTCTTAGAGTACTTGCTTTCATAAGCTGATTCGTCGTTCTTAGCACTATATCTTGATTCGGTCTTAGAAGTAATTCCTTCAACCTTATCTCCATCGTAGCTGGCTTCGAGACTATACTTCGATGTACGCCCTTCTACTCTAGAGCTCTCGACATCAGAATTAAGACCGTATTTAGAAGCGATGCTGTCAAGTTTACTACTGCTCTCATAGTTCGACTCAATTCCGTATTTGGAGGCGCCAGAATCGATTTTACTATCATACTTCGATTCTAGATCACTATAGTTGGGACCTTCGAGCCTCGAGCTGGAGTATTTAGACTCATAACGAGAAGAAGCGGTTCCATCTGTTCCCGCGGTCTCGTATTTTCCGCTTTCAAGGCGTGATCCACTCTCGCGTCTCGAGTACGAAGATAGGCCTGTACTATCGTAGCTGGAGGACTCATAGCGGCCACTTCTGGCGCTACTCGAGTACTCTAAAAGATAAAACACACACAGTCATACTATTATTTATAGACGTATACATTAAATATTGAGCACTAGTATATTTATTGTGCAATGAAATGGTCTGTGCCAATCTATAGATCGTTTGAGGGGGAATCCTTATCCCAGAAGTTGGATGAATATGGATTGTCGCTGGAACAAAAATACCATGACGCCGATGGTCAATTCCTGGCCTTTCTATTAATAAAGTTTTATTAATAGAAATAAATTTATAAAAACCAAATTGCCGTATTCACGACCCTAAGGTTTACAACGCACTAGACATATTATATTTAACCGAATTGGTATTTTACTCATCGTTCCATATTTACTTCTAAGTACTTTGGCGTTCATAGTCACTTTTTTATACTTCAAAACAAAGTAATTATAAAATAACTTTCAGCACTCATCATTTTCTAGTTTTTGTGAATCTTTATGTAAGCCAAATTTTTTAACGTGAAGATTTTTTGGCAGTTGTGAAGTTGTAAATATTGCGGCTTTAAAAATAATTTACCCGTATTGTGCTAATGCAAAACTGCTTCATTGTTGTAAAATGTCTGATATTTTTGTTTGTTTTGTGATTAGTGAATAATTACGGGGATTTTTCATTTTATACGTTTGTAAGTTGGCGCCAACATTAATTTAAAACTGGAAATTCAAATTTTAAAAGCACTTTTAAATTGGACTGTATACAAACCATTACTGCATATTGAACAGAGTTCACCGCGTCTGCCTCTTTGAACGTGATAAACTCAAAAACTACTGAAGGATATCCATATTTTTTTCATTTTCATTAAAGGGACGTAGTGATTTGAAAGGGTGCAATTCGTTCATCAACATCTTTGAAACAAAGCTAACGTGAAAAAGCCACGTGGTGTACCCTGCTGATTGACAAACGAGGCTCTGGCGTAAAGAGAAGCAGGGCATAGTGTAATTTTTAAGTTGCCCGACCGGGGAAGTACATTCACCTCACAGAATACCGCAGCCAAAAGCTACGCCAAAGCCAAAAAGCCGCAAGCCAAAAGAAGGGAAGCGATTCCATACCGGTTCACTGCAGGTTGACGGATAGCTTATAGAATATTTAAAAAACTTACCTCCAGAGAGTCGAGAACTCCGACTACTATATCTCGACATTTGTTCTTCAGTACCTTCCTCTGCGGTTACAGCTTGACTGCTTGCAGAAACTGTTTCGGCAGAAACCACGCCAGTTGCGCTGACTGCACTACCTTCAACTTTAACTTCACTTTTACTTGTCTCCGAAGTTAATACAGATTCCTTTGCATTCGCTTTAACAGTTTGTTCGCTTGTGACTGTAGATTCTTTAACCTCAGTGCTAGATGAAACTTCACTTATTTCAGATTTTATGGCTCTATGAGTTTCTAGAGATGCTTTTCTTATATTTTTAAGCTGTTGCAAAGATTCTTCTCTTGTAGAAACTCGTGGTATGTCACCGTTAACGACTTTTTTTTCTACTTGCACGGTTCCTGCTTCTTTAAATTTAACCTCTTCTCTTGATTGATCTTCAGAGATTTGTTTTGTTTTTGATTCCGCGCTTACTTGTGTTATTTGAGCACTTTCAACAACAGATTGTTTATGAACTTCCGAATCTGTTTTAATTGATTCTTTATTCACTGCAACTTTAGATTGTTGCTCTTCAACTTGTACTTTAGTTTTTGTGTCTACTGCTGCTTTTGTAACTTCTTCAACTACAGACTGTTGCTGTTGAATTTGCTCTTTCGATTTTTGAGTAACTACAACTTTGGATTGATTTTGCTGAACTTGCTCCTTAGATTCTGTTTTTGTAGCTTCTTTGGCGGTTTCAACCTCTGCAACTTTACACTGTAGATTGTTTTGTTTAGTTTCTACGCTGACTGCAGTGCCTTCCAGACGAGTTTGTTTTGCTTTAAGTTCTTGACTTGCTTCGACTTGTTTAGTTTCAACTTGAACGCTCTCAACACTAGATTGTTCACTTTTTGATTTTATTTGAGCGTCTTCTGTCTTCAGAATCTGTGGAACTTTAGATTCTTCTGATTCTTTGGTGGTATGGGTAACTTTAATACGAGTTCGAGTTTCTTCGATTACTTCACTTGATTCTGCTTGTACTATTATTTGGCCGGCTTGTTTAGAAGTCAACTGCGAAACTTGAGCTTCTTCTACTCGAGCACGCTTTTCTTGGGTTTCCTGTCCAGTCCCAGTAACTTTTTCGGCAACTGCAACTTCCTCCACGTGAGATCTCTTTTTTTGAACTGACTGGCCCTCTGCTTGTGAGATCACAGCAGCTTCAACCTCTTCCACTCGAGATCGTTTTTCTTTAACTTCTTGTACGTCTTCTGGCCGTTCTCTTTTCTTTTTATTCTCTTCTGGTGGTTCGGGAGATACGACTTGTGGTGGAGATAATACTTGGAGATCGTCGGCTGCGTGTTCAGCTAGAGCAACTGAAATAAAAAGTATATTACGTATAATGTTAAATTATAATTAAGGTCAAATATATGCTATTTAACAAGCTTTTATTTAGTTTCACCGCAGTCTCTGTAATCAAATCTAGCAATTTGATTTTGACCCACCACCTAGTATCCGATTTAGTTGAAATTTGGCAAAAATCGTTTGATTCTAATGCTCTAATTCATAGCTTTGTACAATTTTATTAACAACAAGTAAAA
The DNA here is from genome assembly GCA_937001555.2 of Hypsopygia costalis. NCBI lineage: Eukaryota > Metazoa > Arthropoda > Insecta > Lepidoptera > Pyralidae > Hypsopygia > Hypsopygia costalis. Next base: position 2,459,183 of record OW443325.2, read on the forward strand.
GTTCTTGTTCACTCTTAGTTTTATTGGCTCAAGGAAGTATTTTGACTAAATACATAAGAAATTGTAAGTAAGACCTAGCAAATAAAGTACTTTCAAGTTGATAAAGCTTTCCGATAATTTGAAATAAACGATAATTTCTGAAAATGTACGGAATTCAATAAAAGAAGAAAAAAATATGTACCGGCGTCACTAGCGTGATGTCCAATTTCAGCAAGCCAAGCTGTTTTCACTTGCTCCTTGTGAGCAGCGAGGGTAACAAATTGAGGAGCAGATTTCTGATGGATTTCAAACTTCAATCGGTCCTCGGGATGGTCCTTGACCTCGGCCTCTGGTAGCTGCGTAAAAGAATTCTCAATGAAGTAAAGTGAGTCCCGTTTGGATCCAGGCCAAATGTAAATGGATGTTTTCTTAAATTGTGCTATTTTTGGCGAAGGAAAGTCAAGAGTCAAGACTGAACGTGAATCATTACATAATATTGTAAACACGCTCCGAGATGGGTTTCTGCTTTATTTATTTTTAGATCCCTGAGTTGTTTACATTGATAACAATCATAATTAAATATAATAATAATTTTTAGACTAGTTCTAGAGTAAGCAAAGCTTGTACTATGTGTACTAGATAAACTTAGGCTTTTTCGTACTATGGATCTGGTATTTACTATTGCATATATAGTAAATACCAGATCAAGACAAACAAACATGATCGAAAATAATCAGCACTGCCCATTGAAATTAGCAATGTAAAGTTGCCGTTCTGTTGGTGTTCTGCCCCCTTACCACCATCTCTTATTGCGATTCAATAATTGAATAGATTGCTTAATTATACCAATGAATAAGCGACTCTATTCCATTTGAAATAGAGTCGCTTAGGCAGAGAAATTTTGACTCTATTCTTGAAAAATCTCATGTTGTATTTGCTCAAAAACACCGCCGCCGAGTGAAGCTGATTAAGGGAATTAGTGTCTTTCCAAATAAATGCGACACGAGATGGGAATGATTGGCACAATTTTTTCATTCGTAGTAGAAAATGTCGTAAAAAGCTAGTGTTTTTTAAATTAACGTATTTTTTGCTCCCATACACATTACATTATGATATACTCTAGCACTTCTTAGTGCTAGAGTATATCATAATGTAATGTGTTTACATTATGATATACTCTAGCACTTCTTAGTATGTTTTGTTAAAACTAATAGACCACTGGCCTACGGTACTTAAAACTGAACATAGAAGTGTAAGTTAAAATCATACCTCAATATTTTTGAATCATAGTTATGTTTATTTTTAACACGCTTTTATTAGCTTCACCTATATGATTGCTTGTTTGTCACTTTGTCAGTTTGTAACCGACTTCGTTGAACTTGATTTTGACCTACCTACTTTGAACGGTCAGATTTAATTTAAACTTTGTATACTTATTAAGGACCGATGATAATACAATATACATATTATTAGGTCTTTACCTATGAAATTGCCGTTTTGTATGAAAAAATTTAAACAAATTTTTTTCATGTATTTTTTATATGTATTAATCGAAGTAATCACCCATGCAATCAATGCATCTTTGGCAGTTGTGGCAGTTTATTGATGCCCTTTTTAAAGAAATCAGCTGGACGGGAGGCAACAAATTCTTCAAAGGCACTTTGAACTGCCTCTCGGGTACCTATTGAATTTTTTTCCCGCCAAGAAGTTATCCAAATTCTGGAAAAAGTAGTAGTCTGCAGGCGCAAGGTCTGGCGAGTAGGGCGGATGACGGAGAGTTTCAAACCCCAGTTCTTGCAACTTGGAGACCGTTTGCTGTGCAGTATGAGGTCGCGCGTTGTCGTGCAGGAGCAGCGGAGACGAGCGATTGACCAATGCTGGTTGGAGACGTGCCAGCTTCTCCATCATTGTGTTCAATTCTTCACAGTACACATCTGCAGTAATGCTCACCCCGTTGGTAAGAAGCTGTGATGAATCTAATAAATAAAATGTATTCGTTCCATTTGTAATTTGTGTCCCAGAACAAGTTGTAAGCCATATTTTAAAAAACTAAAACTGTTGACAGTACCCTGTATGTACATTTATGAAATGTGTCAATTTGTAAAGATACACTCTCATCTATTTCTTAAAAACTGTGATGTCATTGAAAACTATCGCGGAAGGTATCCAAATAAACTAATGTTACCCACGATGTCAACAACATTGTACAGTGATAGCTGTTACCCAATGGCTATTCGCATATATAACAAATTGCCAAAAGCTATTAAAGAACTACATTTTAATTTGTTTAAAACTAAATTGTACCGCGTTCTTCTAGACAATGTTACTACACTGTTTCAGAGTATCTGACTGATGTCAATATTATGATTTAATTTGATGTATATTATTGTTTTTAAACAATTTTAATTATAAATATTATGCATTTTATGACAAGTATTTTACATTAGACATAATTCTGACATGTTTTTTAAGTTTTTTTTTTGACAATTTTAATTCTAATGTTTTTGTAATATAATTTCTGACATAAATTTTATGCATTTTATGACATGTATTTTACATTAGACATAATTCTGACATGTTTTTTAAGTTTTTTTTGACAATTTTAATTCTAATGTATTTGTAATATAATTTCTGACATAATAACGACATTCATTGAATATTAAAGGAACTTTTTAGGAAGGAAGGATTTGATGTTCATTTATAATAATATCAAATAATCTTAAATAATGTGCCACCTTCTTTGGAGATATGTAAAATCAATAGAAGTAAACAAATGTATTTTTTGCATGTATTATGTACTAAGTGTGTGTCCTATACTTTATCTTATACCATCAAATTGTCACCACATTTAATGCAAATAAATTATATTCTATTCTATTCTATTCTAATCCCACCGGCGCTAGACCACCAAACAGTGACCATCACTTTTCTAGGGGTATTCCATCATTTGTGTGTCTGTTGAGCAGTGCAAGGCACGTCTGGACGCGTACTTCGCGCTGGCGATCATTGAGTTCGTGGGGCACCCATTTGTTTAAGCTTTTTTACCTTGCCAATTTGACGCAAATGGACCAATATTGTTTTGATGCTAACATCGAAAGCTGCTGCTAATTCAGCCGTAGATTGTGTATCATCAGCGTCCACAATCGCCTTTAATTTGTCATTGTCGACCAAAGTCTTCGGACGATCGCGAGGTTCATTTTTCAGGTCGAAATTTCCAGAACGGAAGCGAGCAAACCCATAACAGGTGGTGCGTTGGTTTGTAGTGTTAGCTCCGTAAACGTCGTTGATGTTGCGTGCCGCTTGTGCCGCGTTGCTGCCACGACGGTACTCATATTCCATAATTACTCGAATTTTTAACGTATCCATGATGACGAAAAAGATTGACGTAATGCGATGAAAATGTGTGTTACATTTTCATCGCATTACGTCAATCTTTCAATAAACAAACTACTTATGGAAAAATAATTCCATGTTTTTAAAATAAAATTAATTTGAAATTAGAATTCTTAGCCAAACAAAAATTATTTTGATTTGAAATGGCCAGTACTGCAGAACGGCAATTTCATAGGTAAAGACCTATTATTTTAATAAGTATATTTAATTATCCTGGTAAGGATCGCAAGGATTAATTAATTTCCTCACGTATCACATCGAACTAAAAAGTGGAAAATATATATAGTTAAAAAAACTAAACGACACGCTATATTGATCATTTGAACTAAGAAACGAAAAATATTTTTTAATATATGCAGAAAATATAAATGAACGAAAAATATAGTGAAAAAAAGCATGGGGTGTTTTCAGAATAATACAAACTCTTTTTTGTTGCTCTTTTTTATTTGCTTTGTGCCATATTTGTCATTTATCGAGCTTCCCACGCATTTTTAAAAATAATACAAATCTTTTTCTTTTATTTATATTTTAGCCTATATTATTATTCGTTTTTTAGTTAGATTGATCATTAAAGCGTTCAATGTTTTTAGTTTTTTTTTAACTATATTTATTATGTAGTGTAATGTAGCTAAGTAATTTTAAGATCCGTATCTATTTAGTTATTTTAGATTAGTTGATATTACAGTGTGTTTTATTTTCCTAGTAAATCCATATTGATATTGATTCATACTTGTAATGATGTATTATGCTGCAAGTGATCATTATGCAAGGAAATATTATTTTGACATTGACTTTCATTTAGTGAATAAAACTATATATTTTTACCTTGATGATATCCTTAAGTACGAAGACAGACCGATCGTCGGAGACCCTCTTAACCTTGCAGACTAAGATCCGTGCTTTGAAGAGGAACAGGTACCTCTCCTTGGACTTGCCGTCAACGTCAGTGACTGTGAACCAGTCGTGGGTGAGGAGTCGACCGAGCTTGTAGATATTCCCCCGGTAGCCTTCGATACTAGCGATGAATTTGTTGTCAGTGGCGCGGTTCGGAACCGAGAGGAATAGCTCCAAAGCCTTTTGAAGGTCTGTGCAGTCTTCGCCGAGTCTTTGGGAGTACTTCACTAGTTCCTGGGAAAAGAGAAACTTATGTATATCAATGTAATTTTGATATTAGTGTGACAGGTGGCATAATGTACTGTTTACTGATTCAAGATCTTTTGAAATATACGCCAAATATGCACATTCATGTAGACTAGTGGTCACCCCACAAGTAGTTTTGGGGTTTAAGTGGTTCATCAACATCTTTGCACCAAAGCCAACTTCACCTGCACGCGGTGCACCCTGCTGACTGACAAACGAAGCTCTGGCGAAAAGAGAGGTAGGGAGCGTAATTGTAAGCTACCCGACTGGGTAATGTACCTCCACCTCACAGAATACCGCAGCCAAATAACAACTCCCTTGAGGATTGTTGTGTTCCTGCGAGTGAGTGAAGTCACCAGAAAGGAAGGAGATGCTGCGTTAGCGACGGGGGTGACGGCGCGCGATATTTTATGTTGCGAGCGTTAATATGGCTACGGTAACCGCTTCACATCAGGCGGGCCGTATGCTTGTCTGCCACCCGACATAAAAAAAAAACCCAGTGGTCAAAATTCGACCATAAGTAATTTAAATTATAAGTTTGAACATTATTAAGGTTCTATTGTCAAAGACTACACTTCTATAATCACTTCAGTAAGACTATAGACAAGTAATATTAAAGACAAACAATATTAATCTATTCTCAATTTGACCACAGACCTTAAGAGCCATATCACATTTTGACTGTGATTTTTGCGTAAAATGGCCAATTTTGGCGTTCTTGATCTCGGAAACAAAAATACATTAACAATGTTGACTTATTGAATATTACATAATAGCTATTGGCATAGTACGTAGCGGCCTCGCTTTTTGTAAATTTTGCTTAACTTTTTAAATAAACCCAAAATTGCAGAGAAAGATTTTCATAAAATGCGCGCATTCATTATTTTGAGCTCCTGGATTGTACTAATGTTCCAAACAAATGAAATAAAAAAAATAGAATGTTATTTGTTATATAGTCGTATAATACATAGCGGCCTCGGAATTTTGAAATATCATTGATTTAATATAGAAAAAAAAACATTCTTTTAACCAAAAAAACTTCGAAAATCGCCTTAAGTAAACTGTTAATTTCTCGAATAAACGATAATATTATTGAGCAAAATTTTTACGAGAATAATTGTTACTTCATGATGAATAAACTTTGTAGCATGAATTTATTATCTTATTTCAATAAAAACAATAAATATAACTTCAAAATTACTACAAAAAACGATGCACCGGCGGCCTTCGCGGGTTTAGTACTGCGCTGCGCGCGAGCTCGTCAGCGTGCAAATGTAATAGGGCTCTTAACAATACACAAAAGAGTATACATGCGTGTGTGTGTCAAATACATGGTAGTGTGTGTAATATTTTTTTTATTGATTTAATATATTTTTTATGCATAACTTTTAAAAAATATTAACATTCTGCACTCTTTCTCCATGTAAACACTATGTACGTTAGTACTATTACTTATACTGTGCTTTAAGTGTGCGAAAGTTCATACTCCTTCGTCATTGCAATTTTCCAAAAAGGGGTACAAAGTTTTTGCTTCACGTATTAATATATAGATATTGTAATTATTATTTCAATAGTTGTCTTGGCCAACTTGCCAGATAAATATATTTTGAAAAATGGAAAAACTCATCCCACCTAGGGGGGCCAGGTGAATTTTTCCATTTTTCAAAATATATATAGATATTGTAAATTAGGTAATTCAGTATTTCAGAACCACGTTCTTTTTAACAAGGACTCACTTAATACTCTCAATACAAAGGACCGCAGCCAAATAATATTACCTTTAAGGGTTGTTGTGTTCCTAATTTAAGGGGATTAGGAACACAATCACCCTCAAGGGGTTGCGTTAGCAGCGGGGTTGCTAGGAGAGCAATGTTCCTCGTATTGTAAACGTGTCTAGGCTACGATAACAGCTTTATATCTGACGGGTCGTGTGCTTAGTTGGCACCTGTCGTGGTGCGAATCAAAACTATTTGTATGTCTACAAGACATAGTTTGACGACAGTGTCGGGGATAAAAGAATTAAACCACTGGACTTTTCTGAAAACACTTTTTGGGGTGCAAGTGACTCACCATGATCTTTAGAGCCAAAGCCAACCTCATCTCCACGTGGTGCACCCTGCCGACTAGTGAAAGAGGCTCTAGTAAAAGAGAAGTAGGGGTCCATCCATAAATTACGTCACACGTTAAGGGGGAGGGAGGGGGGTCGATGAAGTGTGATATTGTGTGACAAGGGGGTGGGAGGGGTCCTAAATTTCGTGACGTTACATTTCAAAATCTATTATAATCTAAGTGTTAAAATGCGAACTTTGAACTATTAACGAAAAACTCAAAAACATTTGCAAGTCTAGATGTAAATTTGCAATATATGTGACGTCACACAAGGAGGGGGGAGTCTCACCAATGTGACGTAATTTATGGATGTCCCCTAGGGTACAACGTATTTGTAAGCTGTCCGACTGCGGAACCTCTACCTCACAGAATACCGCAGCCAAATAACAATTCCCTTGAGCATTGTTGTGTACTTGCGAGTGAGTGAGGTGGCCATAAAGGAAGGAGTAGCTGCGTTGGCAGCGGGTTTGGCGGCGCGCGAGCAATATTTCATGTTGCTAGCATTAATATGGCTATGGTAACGGCCTCACATCAGGCGGGCTGTATGCTTGTCTGCGGCCCGACGTTCGCGCTCATACAACAGGCTAGTTAATTATCAAGACACATTTTCCAGCTCTGTATGCATTAAATCAGAAATTTGTAAGACAGTTATCTTTAATATTGCATTTATGTAACTAGTGCTGCAACAAAAGTTATAGTATTTTAGATTGTTTCTCCGATGGTAATATTTTTTTAAGTAAAACGTATTTACGCACACTTGGGGTGTAAGTTGGCGAATGCGTGACGAGAACGTTACGGAAACGGCGAACGGAGAGTGAGAGGGAGATATAAGTTAGTAGAGATAAAGAAGTTTTACTTCAGTCGTGTGGTCTAAAGCACATTCGTTTAATTTAAATCATTATTTTAAAATGGACTTTGCCACCAAACTTTAATCGACCTTAAAATAAGTCGGACGCAACTTATTAAAAAGAAAGATTTGCAAATCAGTTTAGTTATGTTCGATTTTTCTGCTGTGTGTACGGAAAAGAGCAATTTTTTTTTAATATTACGTTGGGTGGCAGACAAGCATACGGCCCGCCTGATTTGAAGCGGTTGCCGTAGCAATATTAACGCTCGCAAATTTTCCATCGATTTTTCTGGGATCCCCTCACCAGACCCTGACTTGGTGAATATGGGCCCACCGCAATCATACCCTTTCAAATAAAAAAAAAGAATTTGACCATACATGCTTATAAAATTTAAGAGTTTCTCTCGATTTCCCTGGGATTCCATCATCATATCCTGACTTGGTGAATATGGGACCACCTTGCAATCATACCCTTTCAAATAAAAAAATAATTTGGAAATCGGTTCACAATTCGCGAAGAAATCAAATAACATGCATACAAAAAAAAATCAGTCGAATTGAGAATCTCCTCCTTTTTTGAAGTCGGTTAAAAAAAGAACCGTGGCGAATTTGAAAACACTATTTTCCGTGACGAATTTACTTTGCGGCGAATGTAGAAAAATCCGGCTGCAGGCACGGAAAAGCATGACTCATTGTCACGTTCCGCTCGAGCCGAGCGTGCAAGCGACAACGTGGAACAAGCGATAGAGAAACACGATCGGCCTAAGTGTTCGGCTTGTGACGCATCTATCTTCTTTCACTCCATCGGCTGATGTTTACTTATGACATTATCGCGCAGAATTATCGTCCGTAAACCGACTCTACAGACAACCGATTTTTTTTACGTGACGAATTTACTTTACTTTACTTATTGACGAGCTGGGTGGTCGAATGGTTAGCAATGACCACTTTGACGCCGAGGTCGCGGATTCGATTCTCGTACAAGACAAACATTTGTGTGCATGAACATGTCTGTTTGTCTTAGTCTGGGTGTTTTCTATGTATGTTATGTATGTATTTAAAAAAAAAATGTATTTAAGTATAATATCAGTTATCTAGTACCTACCCATAGTACAAGCTTTGCGCTTAATTTGGGACTAGATGGCGCTGTATAAATTGTCCAGAAATATCTATATTATTTACTTTGTGACGAATGTACAAAAATCCTTATTTTAAGATACCTACTGATAAATATTTTTTTTGTCTTATTAGCCCATTCTCATCGATGCTTTTGATTATTACCGCGTTATTGCGCATTACGTCAGAGATCCCAGTTCTATCATGTGTGTAGACAAATTTATTTATACTGCGCTCAGAAACGTTTGCCAAACTCCCGATTGGAAGCAATTTATTCATCTTTTATTTCTAGTTTGGTAACCTCGATGGTTTTTATTATAGTGATTATATTCGTGAGAGGTTGTTGACCTGCGAGATCAGCCCGACTGATGCCTACGTAATCTGGTACATCGAAATTCCGAAAGATCGGATTTTTCCTAATAGTAATTCGGTTCCAGAGTAGTTTTCTTCCACGTACTGTCAAGCTGTGGCATGAACTGCCTATTGAGGTTTTCCCAGGAGACTACAACATGGGGTTTTTCAACTCAAAACATCCTAGTTCTATGGAGTAGACTGATGCGTGTGAACTGAAATTCTTCTGAAGGTCTAACTGCTTCCGCACATATCTACGAAGCGATGTTGAAAATTACAGGAAGTTTACTGAAATGTCCATAGACCTATTAACACATTAAAAGTCTATAGAGTCACATTAATATATAATACACTACGGTTTATAGCCATTACCATGAAGTAGAGAATGTTCAATATCAAACGCCGATATTATTTTGTTCTTCAGTTCCTGAACATTGTTTATCTCTCTCTCGCTATCCGTGTATTCGTGTAAGTTCAGTGGCGTGAGATCCGGAGATCCGGCCCGCCATGCCCTATCCATTTGTCACCGAATTTATGGTTCAAGTATTCGCCAACGCGTCTTTTTCTATTTTATTAACCGACTTCAAAAAAGGAGGAGGTTCTCAATTAGACTGAATATTTTTTTTTGTATGTATGTTATTCGAAATCTTTGCGAATTGTGAACCGATTTTCATAATTCTTTTCTTTTATTTGAAAGAGTATTTTAGTAAGATTGCAAGGTGGTCCCATATTCACCAAGTCAGGATCTGATGATGGGATGCCAGGGAAATCAAGGGAAACCCTTAAATTTTATAAGCACGTATGGTCAAATTCATTTTTTTTTTTATTGAAAGGGTAATTGCGAGTTGGTTCCATATTCACCAAGTCAGGTTCTGATGATGGAATCCCAGAAAATCGAGGGAAGCCCTTAAATTTGCCCTATGGTAGCCGGCAGAATAAAATTGTGCCACTCCATTGCTCTGCGCTGGATGTCGTACAAGGCGACTAAGGAATCTTGTGTCACGCGATAAATTTTCTCCCGGAAGACGGGCAGCAGCGTCTGCCGGGGTATTCCACCAATAAGCTGCGCTCGCCAACTGAAGCCGGTTTCAATGTTTTTTTTTAAAGTCAACTTTTATTTGAGTAGTTGTTTGAGTAGCTGTAGTCTTATTTGAGTAGTATATCACTTACAGATACCGTTCCTTAAATATTGCAGGTGAATAAATCGCCAAAAACGTTGTCGCGACACAAACATTCATGGTGTCAATGACAACCCCTACTTGTCCCACTTTTGGGATAGAATGGAATAGATAATGAGTTAATGACCTTTCGTCTCAACTTGATTTACAGATCTCGCGCGCTTTCCTCGGTCGGTTACCTAATAAACATAAAGTTTATGAGTATGTATGTACAGATGTTTGTAACTATTCCACAGGTAAATAGCTGAACGGATTTGAATGAAATTTGGTATAGATATATGTCAAAATAACACATACTATACCCTTATATTGCGGTGTAACGTTCACACAAGACGTAACCGCGGGCAAAAAGTTTCTTGATTACCCACAATCCTCAATAATTTCTTGAGCATTATAGCATTTTCATACATTTTTACCTTCCTGATTTTAAATAAATAAATATTTCTGGACAATTTACACACCGCCATCGCGCAAAGCTTGTATTAAGGGTACTAGAGTGATCAACTTTCAAGAGCAACTTTCTCTCCTATTGTTACGTTAGATAGACAATAACATATAGTAGTAATAGACAATAATATAATTATTAGGATAATAGCGACGTGCAATTTATATTGTAAGATAAAAAATAGAAAATTGTTAATTAAAGGTACGAACCCCGGGTCTGTAGATTGTAATATAAATCAATAAAAAAAAATACATATAACGTTTTTAGGTATACTAACCTTTAGTAGTAGTTGGTAGTCGTTGATCCGCTGTATAGGTAACTTGAGATGTTCAGTTATACCTTTGTCGTCGCCGAGTTTGTCAGCTACGGCCTGAGGACAAAATAATAACAAATTTGTATATACTTGTATGTTATAGCTCAAGATAGGATGAACATAAACTTATGTTTAGCTGGCTGTAGAGATGGGCGTTAAATGAACGAACCGTTTTTTTTAACTGTTTTTTGTGCGTGAACGATTAAACTACTTTACAGTTCACAGATAAACTAGTGTTAACAATTAATGAAAATGAAGCATGACTACAGCGAGTCACGTGACTTCCGGCGAGCCGACAGTGGGGCGAGGCGAGCCGAGAGCGGCCGAGCCATAGTACTTCACTTGGGCAGCGACATTCGAGCGTGATGGACAGTTCTCTTAGCATTATTCTTGTGCTAGTTAATTATTTAAATCATTAGTTACCTCTTATTGATTATAACGGTTTTGTTATACGGATACGTGATCCATTGTTCTTTTTTAAAAAACGAATTCCAGTCATGGTTTATAATATCAGAAGTCGGATTCACCACGTGTCATTTTCCGCTTAGTGGCTTTAGATAAATTTTTAACGGTTTTTATTTTTGATTTGTTTCGACTTAGTGCTATTGATTTTCGTTTAGTTTGGTGTTAACTTACTAGCGTTTGGTATATTAGTGAGTTTAGTAAATACTTTTAACATGGGGCGTACTTATAAACCAAAGTAGAAGCGTCACCATCGAAGGTCACGTTTAGATAGGTCCGTTAGTGAAAGTCCTGATAATAGGCGACGTCACTGCAGTCCACATGGCCGTCGTGACAGTCCTCGCAGCCAGGCGTTAGATACTATTATCGGTAGACTGAGTGCGATTGAGGATAGATTGTCTATATCTTCCTCATCAGTATCAGTACCGCTGTGTCCATCACGTGAATGTCATATGCCTCATCAGCCGGTGTCGAGCGAATCCAGCGGTGTAGGCGGTACGGCGAAAGAAACAGGCGCTACGGTTTTCCAAAAACTGCCTGCAACGACGGTAAAGATGTAGCCGACAAGATTGTGGGCGAGTTGTCATCTTTGATTCAAGTAAGATCCAACCATTATTATATCTCAAATTGTGATCAGAGTGTTCATGATTTCGATGTTTGGTGCGCTGAGGTAGAACGTGGACGGGAATCGAATCGCTGGGATGACCACGAGTGTCAATCTCGTATTGGCGGTTGTCTTAGGGGTGACGCACGCACGTGGCTCATTGATTGGGTTACTTGTAATCATTCTAGGAGCCGTGATGCTCATCTTAGACATCGTGATTCATGTTCTAGACGTCATGATATATGTTCGTAAATAATGATATAGTGATAATGTAAGTCGTAAACGCAGACGACGTAGCTGTTCTAGCAATGTATTAACTCAACAAATGCAACAAATTCTAGATCAATTGACACCACTGAGGACAGCGTCGGTCGTCTCGACCGTGGCTACGTGGGCCGAGTGGCCTTGCGTCTCCGGTGATGCCGCTGCTGCAGCCGCCGTTGGCAGAGACTGCCTATGGTCCGGGCTGGTGCTGCAGAGTCGGCATTCTGCAGCTCCGCTTTCGCCGGGGTACTCCGTGAGTGCTACTACGGATCGAGACCCCAGCACGACTGATCGTACAATGGATGCTATACGATTCATCAATACTACGGTGAGATCTAACCAAGCTTACTATATTTCTAATTCCGACCTTACAATTGGGGCGAATACGTAGAAGTGTTAGTTTTAAATCACTGGCGTGATAAAGAGTGTCTATCTCGCATTGGCTATTAAAGCCTCTGTGCCAAGCCACATATAGCAAACATCTGATATGAGGTCGGGTACAGCCAAGTACTAGTGAAGTTAAGAGCTGTAGTAAATATGTACAGTCAGTACTTATGCACTTCTATTGTATCAGTTATTGTAAGTCAAGGTCAGGTACGGCCGAGTACCAGTGAACTTAAGAGCTGTAGTAAATTTACTATTAGGTACTGGTACAAGTAAAGCGTGTTGTTTTGGAGTTTGTTAAATATTTGAATAGCTTTACTTTGCATTACATCATTAAGATGGGTCGTATACGATTCAACAAGGGATAAGGCTTGAAGTATGCATTTACTAAAATTTCACTTCTTGAGTGGTATTGAAGGGAGCTTTTTAAGAAGCCTTTGGAAACAACGGGTTTCAAAGTCGTTGAAAAGCGAATCAATGACTACATGGGGTCGAGTTAAAATGAGGCGGAAGAACCTGCGAATTTATGCAATGAGAGATTTTGTTATTGTTAGCAAGACTCAGAGTTCCATTAAACTGATTTCAGTATGAAAGACCCGTGCTGAGTAGTCGGAGAGCTTCTACATCGCCGCTACAAGTTGGAGCCAATAGCGGGCTTCAACGAGAAGCGCGCACGGCAGATGCTGCTGAACACATGGTCCTGTGGCGCTATGAATGGGCGCCGGACGCGTGCGCTGCGTTCTTGGGTGGCGGTGAACTGAAGCCCGTCCATGTCTGCGTGGCGCTGCCATGGACTGACAACCAGCATGTCTGCGTGGCGCTGCCATGGACTGACAACCAGCATGTCTGCGTGGCTCTGCCATGGACTGACAACCATACATGTCTGCGTGGCTCTGCCATGGATTGACAACCAGCATGTCTGCGTGGCTCTGCCATGGACTGACAACCAGCATGTCTGCGTGGCTCTGCCATGGACTGACAACCAGCGTGTCTGCGTGGCTCCGCCATGGACTGACAACCAGCATGTCTGCGTGGCTCTGCCATGGACTGACAACCATACATGTCTGCGTGGCTCTGCCATGGACTGACAACCATCATGTCTGCGTGGCACGGCCATGGCCTCACAACCATGACGTCGTGGCTCTGCCATGGGCTGACAATTACCATGTCTGCGTGGCTTCGCCATGGACTGACGGTATATTTTTAAGTCTGCGTGATACTACCACAGCCTGATCATATTCTCGAGTTGGCGTAGTACTGTCATGGACTGACTATGGAGTTGTACGGGGCATAGCGATTGCATTACAAAACTAAATGCGTTTGTTATGCGCACAAATGCTAGAGATCCGGAGCTCTGACATTTGTGATCATGTTAATGTTATTATTTTACTTCTCTTACTATAATACTGGTCCAATAGTACATAAATAATTGTTTGGTCTTAAAGTAATATCGCCCTGCGATAGAGATTGCTGCAACGAATAGATTCATACATTCATTTGGAAAGCCTTCTAAACTTGGCTTATAGTTTTACATACGATAGTTTGAGTGCACCTTACGATCGTATAATGAAACCAATAGAGATTTTGATGTTTTTTGCAATTTTGTAACAAAACGTATATTTCAGAAAATGGTGACTCTGCTGGTAGTCTCCTACGTCCGAGGAGGTGCTTCCCCAAGATCATGCGGTCGAGCACGCCTCGCAGTCAGGAGAGGCCGTGTTAACAATTAATGAAAATGAAGCATGACTACAGCGAGTCACGTGACTTCCGGCGAGCCGACAGTGGGGCGAGGCGAGCCGAGAGCGGCCGAGCCATAGTACTTCACTTGGGCAGCGACATTCGAGCGTGATGGACAGTTCTCTTAGCATTATTCTTGTGCTAGTTAATTATTTAAATCATTAGTTACCTCTTATTGATTATAACGGTTTTGTTATACGGATACGTGATCCATTGTTCTTTTTTAAAAAACGAATTCCAGTCATGGTTTATAATACTAGTTTATTCTTCGACTGGTTGATGAGTCCGTTGCGTCGCGTCGCGATCGTCTCGCCTCGTCTAGTGACTTGGCAAATGAGATTTTCGTCGTTTACGTTTACCAATCGCTTATGTGAAGAAATAGTCTTATCGACGACGACGTAAACTAGTCGAAAATTAGACTGTTTTTTTAACTAGTTCAACGTCGACGGTAAACGGTCTCGTTGCGTCGACTGTAGAATCGTCGACGACCCACTACTAGCTGGCTGTAAGTATGGCCGTCGTGTAAAAAGACCCATATTGGCAAGTTTCTTTCAAGCATTTCTTCTTCGCCAATGTTCAATACCGAAATGCTATTAGTTAAAAAAAATGACAAAATAAAAATAAGAATATTTATAAATTAATAATAAAAATAATTAATAAATAAAATTAAGAATATTATTAATAAAAATGTACACATTTTTATCAACAATATTCTTATCTTTTTTTATTAATTAATTAAAAATGTGTAAGACGTAAGTACCCACTGGAGCCCAATTACAGAATAAATAATTTCATTTAATTTCCGCACCCTCTTAGCTAAAAATGTAGAAACAATATAATGAACGGTTTATCGACATAGTACGGTTAGGTTAGGTTATGCTTGTGACAACCAAAAGCCGAGCGAACGTAGAAAAAAACATCGGACGCGCAGCATGCGCCACCATAGCGAAATTTATTTATTTTGACCACTTTCCCGAATTGATATCGGAAAACCAAGGTCACTTTACATTACTACTTTTTGGAAGCTCTACAGTCTACACGAATCCGAAGTCAGTTTTTCGAAATTTTGAGTTTCATGGCAACGGACGGACAGACAGAACGACCGGACGATTTTATAAGCTCAATAAATTTCGCTGAAAACGAAAACAAACAATATCTAACAATGGATAATAATAATAAAAAAAATACAATATGTCTAAATCGATAACCGCCGGTAGCGTTCCGTCCGAGTGGCAGCATTATGCCGCTGAATAGTAATGCTAATAATCCTTAATATGTAATGTTTTCTGTCAACTTAGATAAATTATTTATTTACCATTACTTAATAATACCTTGATTAATCATTATAAGTAAATAAATGGTAAAACTTATGAGTTTGATTAAAACTCTACGACGGCATTTTTTACCACGTGCTAGGAAGTTGTGGAATCGACTATCTTCAACAGTGTCCCCGAATAAATACGTACGATTTGAGAATCGAGAACAACATCTTTCCCTATATATGCTGGCAACGGATCAGTGATATTTTGGAGCTGCTGAAGTCTAAGGACTGCGGTGTCTACTCATCATCAGGTGAGTCACATTATTTGCTGCCCTTTTTTAGATGATAAAAATGAAATGTAATGTAATTTGGAAAACAAAGCAGGTTTCTTCTTTTCCTCTTTTAAAATGTAGAATGATGCTGGCAGATTACAGCATTGGGTTCTTCAAGAAAAGTCTATAGCGTTTTTATAGGGTCGACGATGCGTCCATGACGCCACAAGTTGTGACTGCTTTCTATGAGGCAGGCTGCATTCTTGTTTACAAACTTGTGGTATAAACACAAAGACTTGTCGAATATTAAATTAAATTAAAAATTAAAATTAAAAAGCCTTTTTATTTCTTACAGATTACATAGATAAGTTTAAATTTCATGTATATATAGTTTTTATGTTAGTATTTAAGTTTGGTTTCTAAATTTTTGTTGTTAGTTTTTATTTTTACATATCTAAATATTTTTAATACATATTATAATATTACTCTATTACCTAATTTCTGCAAGAACCCCTCTGTAGGTGAAGGCCTCCTCCAAAGACAGCCAGTCCTCTCTAGATTTGGCTACCTGAATCCAGCTGGGGCCGGCTGTTTTTTTGAGATCGTCTTCCCAGCTAGCTCCAGGTCTACCTCTCTTCCTTTTGCCTTGTGGACCCGTCCACGTGGTCACCCTATGCGTCCATCTCTGGTCTCGCAGGCGCGCCACATGTCCCGCCCACTTCCATTTTGATGCTTGAGCGTGTACTAATGCATCCTTTGCCTTGGTGATATGTCTAATTTTTGTGTGTCTTATTTTCTGTATTTTTTTAATATTCAGCATACTGCGCTCTAATCCTCGTTGGCATGAAATTATTTTGTCCTTTGTTTTTTTGTTGAACTTCCACGTTTGGCAAGCATACGTTAGGCACGGTATAAGGGATGAGTTTAACACCTTAGTTTTAATTTTTATCGGCATATTGCTTTTAAATATATCCTTCATTGTCCAGTATTTGTTCCACGTTAACTGTGCCCTACGCTCTACTTCTCGATCGTTGCTATTCTGGTCGAAGCTAATTTGTTTGCCCAGGTATATGTAGTTGTCTGTATATTTGAGAGGCTCGTTGCCAACATATAGTGTTTTCTTTTTGCTGTTAGTCATCAGCATTGTTTTGGATAAGTTCATTTCCAAGCCTACTATCTTACTGGCATCATTGAGTGATTCTAACATATACTGGATTCCTGAACTTGTTTCAGATAGCAGAATCAAGTCGTCTGCGAATCTTAGGTGGCTTAAGTAGGCTTCTTTAATCTTAATACCTTGACCTTTCCAATTGAGTTTACTTATAAGCGATTCCAGTGTTGCTATAAACAACAATGGTGAAAGAGGATCGCCTTGTCTTACTCCTCTGTTTATCGGAAACCAAGGCCCAACTGTCTCTAGTTTGACTCTGCTCTTACTGTTATGGTATATACTCTTTAATATACAAATGTATTCTTTTTCTACCCCTTGTGTTGCTAGGCTTTCCCATATGCTTGTATGTGATATGCAGTCAAATGCTTTTTGGTAGTCAATGTATGCAATTGTCGAATATACGCCGGCGAATATACTGCCTACGTTAAATTTGTAATGAAAGTATATTAAGGTGACGTGAGTCCAGGGCTTGGCCGTTTTCGAGGGGGTGAGGTGCGGGGCTTGAGAGGAGCTGGCGCGGGGTACCCGCTTACAAGCGCGCGATCGCTGCCGAGACGCCACAGTATAGCGAAGCGACTATCTACACCCGTGTAGTATTACACCCGTCAATAAAATAGTTAAAAGTACTGGAAATATAATTATATGAAAATAAATAAACCACATGTAAAAATACATTTTTTTATTAATGAAGTATATGATATTCAACATGCAAACAAGTGATGTTTTGGTATATTATGAAAAAGTAAAGAATTCAAAATAAAAAGAAAACTATTCAATAATTCTTTTATATTCAATTATATTTATTATTGGTCAAACTAAAATAGGTACATACTTAGACTAACTAGCTATCACGCGCCAGCATACACTATTCTTCATCCTTCTAGGAATCGATAAGTGCCGTACAGCACGCGTCTGTCCCTAGCTACTATGCCCGAGCATACAGCGGTATTGATATTAACAGTATTTATATTTGACAACCCCGGTGGTCCAATGGCTAACCATGTCCAGTTTGATTCCGAGGTCGTGGGTTCGATCCCCGCACAAGATACGAGTAAATATTTGTGTGCATGAACATGTCTGTTTATCTTGGTCTGGGTGTTTTCTATGTATTATCTATACTAATATTATAAAGCTGAAGAGTTTGTTTGTTTCTTTGTTCGAATTGAAAAAATATTTTAGTGTTAGCCTATATTTCAAGGAAGGCTATATATAGGCTATATAACATCACGCTAACACCAATAGGCGCAGAGCACCGATAAAAAACGGGAAAAAAATATTCCTTTTGAGGGCTTAAGTTGCGTGCGCTGCGTAAATTTGCGCATATGCCTACCTTTTAAGATTAAATCACTATAGCATAATATAGGTAAAAGGTTGTTTGTCCTTCTTTCACGTCAAAAGTAACAAACGGATTTACATGTTTTTTTTTTATATAGTTTAAGGCCTGGAGAGTGACATAGGCTACTCTTTATCCCGGAAAAACATTTTATTCCCACGTGAAAAAATAAAGTTAATCATTTGTCCTTCTTTCACGTCAAACACGAACCTAAGTACGGACGTGATTTTTTTAATGGGGATAGTTTACGATCTGGAGATTGACATAAGCTACTTTTTATCACGGAAAAACATCTTAATCCAATAAGAAAAATAAACTTTGTAATCATTTGTCCTTCTTTTACATCGAAAGTAACCTAAGTACCGACATGATTTTTGTTAACGGGGATAGTTTACGGTCTGGAGAGTGTCATAAGCTACTTTTTATCCCATCAAGTAAAAAAATGACAACAAGAAAAAAATATACACAAATTAATGGCAGCTTACCTGGACCACGCGGGCGAAGCCACGGGTAACAGTTAGTATGTATGTATTTACAAAAAAAATATATTGATTTGATTTCATGATTGATTGAGAGAATTATTATTTGGCTGCGGTATTCTGTGAGGTGGATGTAATTCCCCAGTCGGGTAGCTTACAATTAAAAAGAGAGGTAGGGAGCACCTCTCTTTTCGCCAGAGCTTCGTTTGTCAGTCAGCAGGGTACACAGCGCGCAGGTGAAGTTGGCTTTTGTTTAAAGATGTTGATGAACCACTTACACCCTAAAATATTAATGATCCAACGTCCTAGCTCCTACACCAAAAAAATATTAAGCGTAAGTCGTGTCCTACACCAAAAACGTTGGTGGCGGAAGCACGCAAAGTAGTGTAGATCAAATTGCCTGTAAATTTGACTTCCGCAAAATAACACCTGAATCAATTAACTATCTACCTACTAATATTATAAATGCGAAAGTATGGATGTCTGTTTGTTCCACTATCTTTGGGGTTATCACTATATCTGGGCTGTAAGTGGTTCATCAACATCTTTGAACCAAAGCCAATTTTACCTGCACCCCGTGCACCCTGCTGACTGACAAACGAAGCGCTGGCAAAGGGAGGTAGGGAGCGTAATTGTAAGCTACCCGACTGGGGAATTTACCTCCACCTCACAGAATACCGCAGCCAAATAACAATTCCCTTGAGAGTTGTTGTGTTCCTGCGAGTGAGTGAGGTCACCAGAAAGGAAGGAGTTGCTGTGTTGGTAGCGGGAGTGGCGGTGCGCGAGCAATATTTTAAGTTGCGAGCGTTATTATAACTACGGTAACCATTTCACATCAGGCGGGCCGTATGTTTTTACGGCCCGACGAAGTATAAAAAATAAAAATTATGACGCCTAAACGGCCAAACCGATTTCGATGATCGCGTACCTACATGTATGCGATAAACTCAATCGCTACTGAACGAATTTCAATGTGGGTTTACAGATATTCCAAGAAAGATTTATAATAAAGTTTTCCAAAGAAACATCTAGCATGAGAAAAAAAAAACCGGGTCTCAGTAAAAAAATAAATGTATCATCATCATCGTTGTTTTGTTGTCTTACTGATATTCCTACACTGTGTTTATTGACAACGCGTTGAACGGACGCGCGGCACAGGTCCTACCTCGAACGCAGCTCCTAGAGCACTGACGTTGAGAGCGATCGAGAATCGGGGAGGGTGCGCGACCGCAAATCATTTTATTTAAATTATTTTATTTTTAAAAGTAATAGCATAGTGCTCTCGTAATTAAAATTATGAAAATTTTGGTATAATTTCCTTATAAAAAAATTGTATTAAATAGTTACAATTTTTACTTAGTGCAAATTTAGAGAGTAAGTTCGCGATTTTTTTCTATCGAGCCAAAAATTATTAATTGTGTTTTCAATAGCTTTGTGCCCTGCAGAAAGGACTTAAGATTTCATAGTTAAATTTCTAGGAACCAAATTGAAATAGTTTAATAGAACTATTCTTTCAATAAGCGTGTTTCCTGGACTCACTTCACCTTAATAAACTGGAAATATGTCTAGGTCACGCTATTATAAGATCACACGATTAGAAGTTGAATCTGTATCAATGGCAACTATTTTAACCTACTTCATTTTGGGGTGTAAGTGGTTCATCAACATCTTTGAACCAAAGCTAACTTCACCTGCACGCGGTGCACCCTGCTGACTGACAAACGAAGCTCTGGCGAAAAGAGAGGTAGGGAGCGTAATTGAAAGCTACCCGACTGGGGAATGTACCTCAACCTCGCAGAATACCGCAGCCAAATAACAATTCCCTTGAGGGTTGTTATGTTCCTGCGAGAGAGTGAGGTCACCAGAAAGGAAGGAGATGCTGCATTGGCAGCGAGGGTGGAGGCGCGAGAGCGATATTTTATGGCTACGGTAACAGCTTCACATCAGACAGTATGATTATCTGCCACCCGACGCAGTATAAAAACAATTTTTTTTTTCATATCATAAAATTAACTTCTGATAGTGTTTTTTAACTTTTTAGTGGTGCTTACGATTGTAGAGTAATTTTTGATATCAGTTTTTTTTTGTTAAAATGATATTATAATTTATTTAATAATAATAAATAAATAAATAAATTTTTCTGGACAATTTACACAGCGCCATTTAGTCCCAAACTAAGCTAAGCTTGTAATATGGGTACTAGATAACTGATATTATACTTAAATACATTTTTTTTTGTAAATACATACATATAATACATAGAAAATACCCAGACCAAGACAAACAGACATGTTCATGCACACAAATATTTGTCTTGTGTGGGAATCGAACCCGCGACCTCGTAGTCAAAGTGGCCATTGCTAACCATTCGACCACCGAGCTCGTCATTTTGAAGGAAACAACATTATAATCGCAGTTAATTATCTGTGCACGCCCGGCGGGTCATTCGTCGCACGTCGCTCTAATTACTTGGCACAGAATCAAACTCAATCAATGTTCCTATTGATGCGCTCCCAATACTTCCCGTCTTCTAAATTGATCTGTTGTTATCAGGGGAATCCTGAAGAGAGAATCCGAGGCATAAGCCGATATTTATTTCTTTGCTATCATGTAAGTGTAAAACAAGATTACATCCCGCCTAAAACGTTGTGTAGACAATAGACGGTTACCTTATCTACTATATAAAAATAAGTCGGGTTTTCCTTCCTGACGCTATAACTCCAGAACGCACGAACCGATTTCCACGGTTTTGCATTCGTTGGAAAGGTCTCGGGCTCCGTGAGGTTTATAGCAAAGAAAATTCTGGAAAAAATTGAAAAGAAAAGCGGGAAAATCTTGAAGCCATCTGGTGGCGAAACGGAGTTCGCCGGGTTTGCTAGTTTTGTATATATTTTATTACACAGATATTTCATTATATATACATGTAGATTAACTCATGTTTTCAGAGTCAATAAAGTAGTAATGGTTATCCAACTTCGATTTTTTTATAGTACGTCGGGTGGACGACAAGCATACGGCCCGCCTGATGTGAAGATGAATGAACGCGCTGTCAACGCAGTAACTCCTTCCTTCCCGGAGACCTCACTCACAACAACCCTCCAGGGAATGGTTATTCGGCTGCGGTTTTCTGCGAGGTGGAGATACTACCCCAGTCGGGTAGGTTCCTTCTCCAGAGCCTTGTCAGTTAGGCAGCAGGGTGCACCGCGCAGAGGGGAGGTTCGCTTTGGCTCAAAGACGGTGGGGAGCTGCTTACACCCCAATTAATATACAAATTATTATACAAGAAATTGAGAAACGAGAAGATTCTCCTATCGATATTTTTCGGTATGTCTAAAGCCGGGACACATTCATATGTGTTCCCGAGTGCTTTAGAACCCTAATTTTATATTATTAAACCTACTTTTATATTCTAAAGCAGGGTTTCCCAACCTTTTTTACATCAAGGCTCCCCGGATCACAAATAATATTTTCATGCCCCCCCCCCCCCCCCAATATTTTTTTCAGTAAGTAAGTACCTACAATAAAAATCGCATTATTTTAACAACATTTATTTTTATGTAATTTGTACGAAAAGAATCACAAAATAAACTTTGACTAAATAACTTTTATTATGATACTAATTACATACACGTAATATTTAACATAGCTGTCGTACAGATTTCTGATTTGATGCATACAAAATACAAACCTGTGACGACAGAACTCAATAGCCTTTTGTATGGAGCGTTTTTGGGAAAGTCCAAAATTGTGATTTTCAAATTAACATATCTCGAGAGATTTTTGTGCTATCGAAGTAATTCTTTCAGCTATGGTTATATTATTTAGATGTCCATACATTACTAAACCGAAAGAAATGTTGGTCAAATAGCCTATTATAGTAATACTGTGCTATTAGTTCGCACAAGCTAGCCGACGAAACTGACATTTGTGACAATTGATTGAAATAGGAAAAATGCAGTCTTCTGTAATACGAAAATGCAAGAAATCACACGAAAGTACACAATAACATTTGATGTTAACGCGTATTTTAGGTTAATTTATGTTTGCAAGTAAAAGATGCGCCATTGCTCCGATTACATACTCGGCGAGGGAAAGAGATGGCAAGTATATTAAAGCGCCGAGATGTTAAGGGTAGCCATACTCCTAGATTTGCCAGGGAGTGAGACGGGAACAGTTTTTTGACATAATTTTGAATGGTTATGCCATATCTATAGTATTTATAACATCACTGACTTCGCACAAAACGGACGCTCCTGTAGACCGTTCACAAGAAGTGAACAGATTTAGACCACCTTGACACGGCGCGTTGCGCAGATATTGACGAGAACTTTCAGTTTTACGACCGCCTCAAATCATCTGAGCAATACGTGGTGTCGTTTACTTGTAATGTTTATTTGTTCAAGTCCACAGGGTTCACTATTAATCTAGATCAGTAAAAATAAATAAATATTCCTGGACAAATTACACACGCTAAAACTAAGAAAAACTTGTTCTATGGATACTAGATAACTGATATTACACTTAAATACATTTTTATGTAAATACATACATATAATACATAGAAAAAACCCAGACCAAGACAAACAGACATGTTCATGCGCATAAATATTTGTCTTGATGAATAATGGCGATGAATGACCCCGCAAGTTAGGAGTTAAAATGGCCATTGCTAACCATTCAACTACCTAACTACAATAGGTAGTAACAAACCATAGCTTTTTTTTTTTTTTTTTCTTTATACCACTAAGGTGGCAAACATGCTATTGAAAAAGCTATGGTTTGTTACTACCTATACAGATATCTGCCTTTTAATCCCGTATACAAGTCAACCTGTCGCGAGGCAAAGGATAAAGATCGAAGCTGAATTGCTAAACTGGACCCACCGGTATTCAGAGGATTTTTTGTGTACATTACAGTGATGTTAAATAAATAATTTAATGGGAAAATAATTGAATGGTAATGTTTATTGCAAATTTTTATACTACTTAATTAATTAATATTTGGCTACCCACGACATTCTTAGTATAAATTGATTTTATTATTCATTGCTTAAATTTAATTGCATTGTTATAATTATGGTTATTTATTATTTCGATTTAATTGTATTGTTATCTCTTTTTAATCACGGGTCAAGCCCGGTCATTTGATAGGCGGGCGCGGGGATATGGATCCAACGCGTAGAGGCCCGTTTGAGAAGTTTGATGTGACCGACTCCAGGATATGTCAATGGAACGACATACCCATGAGCAGGTCTCGGCAGGCGTTGAGACTATTGCGAAGTGTGATGGAAAATAAATGGGCTATGGAGATGAGATCTGGGTGAACTTAATACCGGGCTATTACAGAAGAGGGACGGACGCCTGCCATAACTGCTTTTATTGCTAGTTATTTATTGCTACAAATGTATTGTTATAATTATTATAATTCTATGCAAGTATCACAACTATTACTTATGGTATGGCAATTGTAATTAGTCTAATTCCCACAGTACAGGCTTAGCCTAGTGTGGGTGTAATTATGTCAAATATAACGCCTGTAAAATATTATGAAATAAAAATATTTGTATTTGTATTTGAAAAAGGCTATCCTTATTAATAAATCAACGTACTAGAGGCCCTACCGGGTAAGCTGAAGCCAATTACTATCGGAGTTTTGTTTTCAGACAATTAAACTTCAGCTGATATTTAAAATATGAATGATATGTTTAACTGAGCTGATAGAAGCCCTAGCTCTACCGTTTAAGCTGAAGATGTTTGTCAATCACTTAAATGTGAGACCTATTTTTAGAATCGAAATATTAGTCCTGAATCGACTTCATAGACGTCCCTGGTCAAAGAGGAATCAAATACTACGTTTTATACCCAAGGTATATACATTTTTCTTTTAGCATACGGCTAGCCTGATGTGACCAGGTTACCAAAGCCATATTAACGCTGGTAACATGAAATATCGGTCGCGTACTGTCACTCCCGCTGCCAATGCAGCAACTCTTCCTTTCTAGTGGCCTCACTCACTCGCAAGAACACAACAACCCTTCAGGGAATTATTGTTTGGCTTCGGTATTCTGTGAGGCGGAGATACTACCCCACTCGGACTCGACATACTCTACTTGTGTCCCGGCTTTAGAGCGATATCGAAAAATATCCAAAGAAATCTTCTCTATCTATATAGTGGCTTTGGTTTAAAGATTGGATATACCATTTACAAATACACCCCAAATCAGAGAAATTTAAAATTAGGTAAGATCTGTAGATCTAAAGTAAGAAAATAGTTTCGCACATTTTCCATTTCCACGTGATTCCAGGATATGTGTCTACGAAGTTGCTGACTGACTGATAAAAGCTAAATCACACACTAAATAGTGAAAATATAAACATCAAAGTAGAGCAGTTGTTATAATAGGATAGATGATCTGTATCGTAAAATACACAAATCTAGAACATTCAGATTAAAAAAAAAAATTCTGACTTGTTTTATGGTCGATCAAAGTTGGTGGTAGAGTTCATTTAAAGTTTTTGAAAAACAATAAAAAATACGGGGGAGACATCACTAGGATTACTGCTAATTTGCCTCTCTTGTCCTAATCGTATATAAAAGACGGATGGTCAGATATTGTGGAGAGCTCTACGAAATCAGTAGAAATGGATGCATTCACAAGCTACTGAAGAAATCTGTACTTATTTCATGTGCAAACGAAAGGCACAGGACAAATAACAGTTTGGAGGCATGGCATCGTCGTCTCAATGTGCGCATGCAACACAAACCTAAGTTGTTATTATTTCTATTTTATTTAAAAAAAGAGGCTGAATATCAAGAAAAAAACCGGCCAAGTGCGAGTCAGACTCGCCCACCGAGGGTTCCGTACGTAGGATCATTATGAATTTGATATTTTTCATTATAAATAAGAAATAATGCGTCGGAAAAAATAAATAAAATATATTTTGCAATGTGTACATATGATACCCCATTTGAACTAGTAGTTTCAATTTGAAATTTCGACACCCTATAAAAAATATAGACCCCCTGTTTTTTAAGATCTATTTACAAATGTATAGTTTTGAGATTTATTCCTGTACTTGTAGTCTATAACGATGTTACTTGCCAAATTTAATAGTTCTAGGTCAACGGGAAGTACCCTATAAGTTTTGATTCCCTTGAGAATTAGTCGAAATATGAGTTTTTTGCTGAATAAACGGCCGTAACTTTTTTTTACGTAAACTTAGCAGTTTGATTTTTTTACAACTCATGGGACCGTAGAACTGAGTATACAGTTCAAATTTCAGCTTGATACCTCCACGCATTCTCGACATAGAAATTCTTAACAGACAGACAGACAGACGGACAACAAAGTGATCTTATAAGGGTTCCGTTTTTCCTTTTGAGGTACGTAACCCTAAAAAGGGTCGAAATGTCCTGTTTGAAGTTGATAACAAAAAAAAGAAATGATATATTATTAAATCGCAAATATAAAAAATTATTAAACAAACTTGAGATGCAGGAAATTACACCCATCGTCTTTTAAAAAAATGTCAGCGATTTAAAACGTAAATATTAGTAAATCTGCGTTACGCCCTCATTTAAGACGTAATATCTTACATTTAAAGTTTGTATAAATCTTTTTTATATTAACAAATAGAACCAAATTACTACTTTCATTCATGACATAAGTAAATAAATATTATTCAATATACTTTCATTTTATTTTCCAAGGTTTGAAAAGTAGTCCTAAGGCTTCTTATCGAGAAGTAGTCTTAAGGCTTCTAACCCACAACCCAAACCTACTAGAAGAAGATTTGAATTTTCTAATTATGTAGACAACTTTACCACAATACACTTTCTATGCTGTGACTTTACTTTATAAAAAAATAGCCTTTTTTATACTACGTCGGGTGGCAGACAAGCATACGGCACGCCTGATGTGAAGCGGTTACCGTAACCGTATTATAACGCTCGCAACATAATATATCACTTGCGCGCCGCCACCCCCGCTGCCAACGCAACATCTCCGTTTTTTCTGGTGACCTCACTCACTCGCAGGAACACAACAACCCTCAAGGGAATTGTTATTTGGCTGCGGTATTCTGTGAGGTGGAGGTACATTACATACAACATACAATTACGCTTCCTACCTCTCTTTTCGCCAGAGCTTCGTTTGTCAGTCAAAGATGTTGATAAACCACTTACACCCCAAACGATACGATTATTTTTACGAAATTTGGTCTTAAGGCGTTCGTTCTAGTTCAAACGCGATCTAGTCCGCTGGCGATCTAGTCATATCGAGATTTAGTCATAAAACGATTTAGTCATATCCAGACTTAGTCATGAAGCGATTTAGTCTTATCGAGTAGTCATAAAGCTTCTAACCACCAAAAAATACTATAACTATTGTTACGGCACTAGTTACATAAACGCAATATTTATACTACGAATATGTTAACTGTCGTACAAATTTCTGTTTTATTGCATATAAAATAACTAGGTGTGACGTCATAACTCAGTAACCTTTTGTACTGAGTGTATTCTGGAAAGTTCAAAACTGTGGTTTTAAAGTTATCATAATCTCGAATATTATAGAGACAACCTTACATAACAAATTGAAAATAAAAATGTCGTCTAGCGTTTTATATTACATAATTAATTGTAGTGAGCTGCAGCAGTAAAAAAGTTTGGCAAAAAAGAGCGAGTTATTGGGACATTATCTGGATGACGTTTTGTCATTAATATGATGCTTAATCTGATGGATGCTGATGTTTAAATCTCTTTTTATTTATTTATTTATTGGCTTACCAACATTTGTTTCACTACAGATACAATTATAAGTAACAAATACACATAACATTGACAAAGCAAAACAAACAATTAAAGGTAAACACCACATACATAAAATAACACATGAGACAACAACCTGATAGGAGACGAAACAAAAAATGCAAATTTCAAGTTACATTATAAAGACAAGACAAATGAAAACAAGACAAATGAAGACAACCACGTTGCACAGTTGCTACAATAATATACTTATATAATCAAATCAAAACAACAGTAATTTTTAACACAATAAAACGTTAAGGAGACAATAGTACATTGGTCAGCGTAGGCTGGACCGTATAACTTTGTTAAGTTTGGCGAGTGAGTCAGAGTGGACATCAATCAGATCACTATAGCTGTTAACTGTGTAACTTACACAACCTCGGTATGGGAGAGTTAGTGCCCAGTACAGACCGACGGATTGGATGATAAAGTGGGGTTATGGGTGAACGAGGATATTTCCTAGGAACTCGAAAATTTATTTTTTCTAACAGGGGGGGTTTTTGTTTCATTACCTATTTAATTTATTGTTGTTGTTGTTAAATTTTAAGATACTTAGTGTTTTACACTTAAAATATCAATATTCGATATACCACGTAATTCCTTATGTGACTCTTGATGATTGATTTCAGAAGGACAATTCTCGTAATTATTTGACGATCGCAGAATAAATGTTGACCGAGTCGAGATTGAATTGTGAATTGACTGAAAGTATTATATTTGATTTCAATTATTAATTACATATTATATAATTGTTATTGCTAAGAAAATATGATTCTTAGTTTGTTTAATTTTCGGTCAAATTTCGATATAATCCCACTTTAAATAAACTTTGAAATTTCATATTGTAATACGAGAATACCAAATTTGACATTTATGAGATCGAAACTGAATTTGGACTATATTTTAATTACGAGAACCATCTTGGCACATCTGTTCATTGAAATAGTATTCTCGTAATTATTTGACGATCGCAGAATAAATGTTGACCGAATCGAGATTGAATTGTGAATTGACTGAAAGTATTATATTTGTTTTCAATTATTAATTACATATTATATAATTGTTATTGCTAAGAAAATATGATTCTTAGTTTGTTTAATTTTCGATATAATTATAATTTCGATATAATCCCACTTTAAACAAACTTTGAAATATCATAATACGAGAATACCAAATTTGACATTTATGAGATCGAAACTGAATTTGGACTAAATTTTAATTACGAGAACCATCTTGGCACATCTGTTCATTGAAATAGTAGAATCTTTTGAATTTCTTATAATGTTTTAGACTACAATTCAAATCTTGAAGAAGTATAAACATGAAATAAATAATAAAAATTCAAAAAGCTTGGTAAAAATGTCATGTAACTGTTGTTGTTATTATTCATTTGACTACCCTCGATATTAATTTTAATAATAAATTTGCTTATTTCTATTCACAGCAATAAAATATTCTTAAAGTATTAGAAAACAGTTGGAACATACGAGTAACTTAAGTAGGTATATTATGTCGTGTGAGAAGCTAGTGCCTGAAGTAGGCTATGGGTAGCCTGTATTACAGGTTTACTACACTTATCATTACAAAACTATTCGAGTAATAACGTTATTTAAGATACACTAGCTTTTATGTTTTTAATCTATTTAACAACTTATAAAAATTACGCACATTCCTCGTACTTTATAATCTAGGTAAACCAACGAAATATATATTTCTATTTTATTTTATATAAGAGGGGGGGGGGGGGGGGGCACACGAGCATGTGAGTCAGTTGATGGAAAGCAATCACCACCGCTCATGGAGATCAGCAATACCTCGGCCACCAGTTGCCAGCCTTTTTAGGGAAATATTGACTCTGTTCTTGAAGGTTCCCATGTCGTAAATTGTTCGGAAATACCGCTGAGAGAAGTTGATTCCACAATTTCATAGTTCGTGGTATAAAATGTCGGATATATTTGTTGTTAGGTATGGAATACCTGCAGTTATTAAAATTATTTAAAGTCCATGAATTATAGTGTGTGTGTGGGTAGTATGTATGGTGTACATAAGAGTATTGTTGTGTTATTGTATGGTAAGTGTGTCTAGAACGAAACATTTCATTCTTATCATATTTCATCATTCATTCTTATCATTCATATCACATTTCGTTAAGTAAATTAACCAATTATTAACATGGGAATATTTCTCTTAGTATACATAATATTTCTCTTAGTATACATAAAAGCTAGCCATAAGTTTAGAGGTCTTTTTGTATCTATATATGATATGATGAAATTAAAAAAAAAACAAGTTCTTGTTTTATTTTCTATATTTCTTTTAACTACCTACTTCAGGTCTAAATCTAAGCAACCTTGTTTTGCCACATCAGTAATGTCCATGACGTTAATGCACAAATTTTAGTTGTCACAGACAATTAGATTTCTAACGTCAGTGTAGACATAAACAATTGTTATAGATTGTTCTAGCGCAGTTAATGCTTCATAAGATTCTTCAGATTTCAAGCGCATAACAGAAAGCTTGTGTGATTTTATTATTATTGACGTGCGGCCACTGAAATCTTGGCGGCAACTTCTGTGAGTCTTGGCTTCAGATATACTATTACATTGATTGATAGCTAACAAACAGGCAGGATTACTTTCACATTTTGCTAATTTCTTTTGACTATATATCTCTTGTCACTGATTGGCACGAAAAAGTTTCTCACTTATGTAAATAATTAAAAACTACTTCAGAATATAAAAATCTTACAATTTTTTTTTACCTGTAACTAATTACTAAAGTGAATATTAGATACCTTGGGTATTGGCTAGACCATGTCATTTATATAGTTCAATATGACCCAATTTTAGCCCAGTCTTATTTTAGATACAAATACGACAAACATGTCCGTCTCAAAATATCCTCCATAATAGCTTCAGGCACGTGTAAAAATTGGGTCAAGGTCACCTAACGATTCGCTCTGAGATGTCCCGTGCTCAAAACCGAATCGTGCAAACGTCGGTACAAGAAAATATAACATTGCTGAAACCCAACCACCCACGCCACACGCCTCAAAATAAACCAGACGCGTTGCTTGTAACACTACACCCGCACGTAACATTGAAATGGGGGAAAAATCACGATATTTTCGCCACTGCCAACTGCCGATCTAATTATAAAGATCTGAGATCCTGATGATCCACTTCCTACCTGAGCTCACGGCGGTAGTCGGCTGTTGGTCACGAGATCACTATCACAGACACACACTTCACTCGGACGAGTGGTCGAAGGTCGAATATGCGCTGGAGCGAGCGAGGTGTTCGCGGCCGCGGCTTCCAAGCGACTGGTCTTCGGCTATCCCTGTGCCGTCCACCGCTATACATAGCACAGTCGCACGATTTTTAGAGGATAAAACAATTTCTTTGGTGACGTGGTGTGTTGTCTATCGGGGATCTCGGCTAGCCACGGTCATCACAGCTGCAAGGTCGTCAAACAAACCTTGGGATATCCTGTGCAGATCCGTGACGTCAACAGTATTTCTCCTAAGCTTCGATAAAATTGCTCGATAATCATTAGGTCCTTTTTGAATTGTTTCCGAACGTTAAAGTTACTGCAAAGTGTGCTGTTCTTGTTTGTTGAACAACGATAAATATTTTTTTTAGAAGATCAGATGAATAAGACTTGGAATATAGAGTCTCGATAGCAATAAAGGATGAGACGGATAATTTTAATAGAAGGTGGAGATTAGACACAAAACATAACTAATTAACAGAAATAGCATCCTGTAGTATGTGGATTTCGATGCAAACAGGAACCATATCATTAGATACGCCATCAAATTAATGATGTCGTCTGTCCAATTTAGTTTTATACTTCCCTTCCTATGAAGTGCGTTTTTTTGCACCACTAAAGTAAGCTGACATCGCAGCATATGGGTGCAAGCAGAAGCATCCCTCACGTACGCATTGCCGACCCTGTTTACGTCTTTCTTGGAGAACTTCATGAAGTAGTGTCAAGGAAAAGCCTCGTTAGGGAGGTCATTCAACAAACTGAGAGCTTGCAGTAAAATAACTCCTCTACAACCGAACAATACATCACTGTGATTCCAATTCATGAGTAAGAATTATGCAATGCTCGTGGACTCATTATCCACCAATAATTCCTTTGAATACAGTCTATTGTATTTAAATATTGTATTGTTATATTTTTTATTTGTTTATTATTATTATTACGCTTATTGGGAAGAACTTGTAGTCTTCAGGTCCGGGTAGAGCTCCTTTCCTACGAGTTCCATTCGTTTGCCGGCTAGGGCGTTACATTGACACATCAAGTGTTTCATGTTCTCGTGAGACCCTTTGAATATTCTGCACTCTGGGCTATCCACACGCCTCATTTTGTATAGGTGTCCTTGGCAGGCATAATTGCCCGTCAGTGCACCAACCATGAGACACATCGGTTTGTTTCCTGTCATGTCAATGGTTTCCTTGGAGTGTAACATTCCATTCATCTCCTTCCATTCAGCCTGATGCCTAGACTTCGCACTGCCATTTATAGCCTTAAACAATACATAACATTACATACAATAATTTGCACGATTTGCTTTTGGAGAGGAAGGTGAGGGTACCTTAGGTTTAACCAGTCAACACCTAAAAGTGACTATTTTTTTATATGAGAGGGTGGCAAACGAGCATGTGGATCGCCTGATCGAAAGCAATCACCATCGCCCATGGGGATCAGCAACACCAAGGGCCGCCGATCCGTTGCGAGCCTATACTCCTTCCTTTTTTCTGGTGACCTCACTCACTCGCAGAAACACAACAACCCTCAAGGGAATTGTTATTTGGGTGCGGTGTTCTGTGAGGTGGAGATACATCCCCAGTCGGGCAGCTTAAAGAATACGCTATCTTTTCGCCAGAGCCTCGTTTGTTAGTCAGTATGGTGCATCACGTGCAGGTGAAGTTGGCTTTGGTTCAAAGATGCTGATGAACCACTTACACCCCACACTAAACTATATATACCACACTACACTATACTATACATAATATATGAAATTGCGTTAATAATTTCCACGAGTAACAAAGAACACGTATTCACATAATATTTCCAGAATGTACAGGAAGTTAGATGCTGAGTTAAAATTATTTCTGGATTTGAGTCAAGTGCGAGGCGTGACGAAAATGGAGGATGCGTAGGAATATTTACTGTTTTAACTCCTGCGATCGCGTCAACAAAGAAGAAATAGTTTAAAGTTTACGTGGAATGTCTGTGCTGGTATGAAGGCCCGGGGTTACAGGCTAACTGATGGGTCACTGATTAATAATCATTTTTTTTTATATATAAGAGGGAGGCAAACGAACATGTGGGTCCCCTCATGAAAAGCAATCACCACCGCCCATGGAGATCAGTACCACTAAGGGATCGCCGATCCCTTGCCAGCCTATACTCCTTCATTTCTTTGTGACTTCACTCACTCACAGGAACTCGCAGGAACACAACAACCCTCAAGGGAATTGTTATTTGACTGCAATATTCTGTGAGGTGGAGGTACATTCCCCAGTCGGGTAGCTTACAATTACGCTCCCTACCTCTCTTTTCGCCAGAGCGTTTATCAGTCAGCGCGTGCAGGTGAAGTTGGCCTTGGTTCAAAGATGCCGTTGAACCACTTACACCCCAAAAGGTCACTGTTTAGGAAACTTTTTTTTTATATATGAGAGGGGGGCAAACGAGCATGTGGGTCCCCTGGTGAAAAGCAATCACCACCGCCTATGGAGATCAGCAACACCAAGGGTTGCCGATCCGTAACCAGCCTATATTCCTTTCTTTCTTTCTGGTGAAATCACTCACTCGCATGTTGTGTGCAAGTGAGTAATTTTACCAGAGAATTATTGTTTGTTTGTTTGTATGATCTTTATTGTTCAAATTACAATGTATACATGAAAAATAAAGCGATACAAAGGCGGACTTATCCCACATGGGGATCTCTTCCATATTAATTGTTATTTGGCTGCGGTATTCTGTGAGGTGGTGGTACTTTCCCAGTCGGGCAGCTTAAAAAATACGCTATGCCCTACCTCTCTTTTCGTCAAAGCCTCGTTTGTCAGTCAGCAGGGTGCACTACGTGCAGGTAAGGTTGGCTTTGCTACAAAGATGTTGATGAACTACTTACACCCCCAGTTTGTCTACATAAAAAAAATGACAGTCTGAAAGAAAGAGTTAAGAGACATTCAGAGACGAGCCTGTCATACTGCCTACGGCCTCCTTCTACAGTCCCATCGCTCGCCATCTACATGAAATTCATCCTTACACAATAGAACTGAAGTGGTTAAGTACTGTGAGGTTCCAGGCAGGTTTTCTCCCACGTAGTATCAAGCTATAGGATGAACTTTTGGGGTGTAAGTGGTTCATCAACATCTTTGAACCAAAGCCAACTTCACCTGCATGCGGTGCAGTGCACCCTGCTGACTGACAAACGAAGCTCAGGCGAGAAAAGAGAGGTAGGGAGCGTAATTGTAAGCTACTTGACTGGGAAATGTACCTCCACCTCACAGAATACAGCAGCCAAATAACGGTTCCCTTGAGGGCTGTTGTGTTCCTGCGAGTGAGTGAGGTCACCAGAAAGGAAGGAGATGCTGCGACGGCAGCGGGGGTGACGGCGTGCGAGCGATATTTTGTGTTGCGAGCGTTAATATGGCTACGGTAGCCGCTCCACATCAGGCGGGCCGTATGCTTGTCTGCCACTCGACGTAGTATAAAAAAAAAACTGCTTGTCCAGGTTTTGAAAGACTACAGAATGGAGATCTTCAAAAAGGATGTGAAGTTGTTTCCACGGGATTGGATACGAGAAAGTGATGCTCTTGGTGAGTGGGCGTCCATGGGCTGCGGTAGTTGCTTGTTAGTTTGCCATTTTAGAGGTATAAAAACCTGGGTATGAAATTTATTATTTTGAGTGACCGAGCTTTGTTCATTTGCAAACTTCTACCAAATGCTAATGAAAT
This sequence comes from Hypsopygia costalis, assembly GCA_937001555.2. Lineage (NCBI taxonomy): Eukaryota > Metazoa > Arthropoda > Insecta > Lepidoptera > Pyralidae > Hypsopygia > Hypsopygia costalis. Next base: position 2,493,806 of record OW443325.2, read on the forward strand.
CAGAATGTATCAATACAAAACGTCTGAAAACTTCTACCAAATACCAATAATTACCTGTGTCAACATTTAATTGAAGTTCGTAAAATTAGCTCACCTAATTCTAACGAGAATGCATAAAATGAAATGTGATAATTGCATAGGTGATATTCTACTAAAAGTCATCGACCTCTAAAGATAATGTTTTGCCAACTATTCCAGGCATTGCATTAAGATGCATTGTTTTAATTGCATCATTGTGCATTGCTGCGTTATGGTTGTTATTTGGCATTCTTTCAGAGTCAGACCGGGGATAGCTAAAATTAGCATGAATATTATTAATAATATCTAATGCAATCACTGGCATTTAAAAAGACACACTAAGCCGGACTAAGCCGCCTATCTAAGCCGGACCTTTGAATCTTTTAAAACATGTTACGTACGGGTTTTCCCAGGTAAATAAATAATTTCATTTCATTTTCATTTCATGGAGAATATGTATTTCTATATATATTCTGTCCTTGGGCCCTTGTGGGCACTTAGACACGTCTTATACGTTTTTATTAATAATATTCTTAATTTTTGTCATTATTTTTATCTTCTAGCACTTTGGTATTGACCATTGGCGAAGAAGAAATACTTGAAAGAAATTCGTCAATATTGGCCTCTTTTTTTAATAATCAGATAATACAACAATTACAAGTTAGTTTGTATATATATTACAATATTAATTTTAAATAAGACTTTGTATATATAGTTTGCCATATTTAGTTTTTAATTGTAACTACCTTACACCAAGGATTTTACTATATTGATATTAAGTAACTTTAAAGGTATTTTAATTACAAAATACTAAACTAAAACTAATGTAAAAGCCTATCTAATTTATATATAAAACCAAGAAATTAATTATGTCAAATAAATAAATGTCAAATAATTAAATGACATATTATATATATGTACACACACCGTATTGCTGTGTGTGTAATGGTCCGAGTAAACTTTGCCATTATTGTCAGAATCATTGCTAACTTTCTCGTCTATCCTACACATAAGCTATTTATTACGCAATATGCACACAAAAACAGTACAAAAGACAGTCTTTTTGCTAGAAAATTTCATGGTGGTGGTGATAGTACATCATAAGCAATAAATAAAAACTGCAGTTTAAATAATGAAGCCGAATATGAAACAAACAATGCAATTAGAAAACAATGTTACAGATTGACACTGAACAAAATAATAGGAAACTTAAGGCAGTTAGTAAGACATATAATGGTACCTACTTGCCTAGAGTTAATGTATAATCTATATTGAAAAAAAAAACGAATATGCCCAAATATAGAGTTATCTCTACCAGCCAATCTTTGAATTTTAAGTATAATAATGGAGTAGAGAGGCGAGCGCGTTAATGAAAACAACAATTTAAAAAAGGCATAATTTAAAGTGACCGTTGTATATTGTAGCATAGGTAAGTTAAAAATTACAAAATACATTTTATCTAATCTCATACTGAAATTTACACATTAAAAAAATAAACACAGTATCTTAATGACAGTCTTTACGCACAAGCTATCAAAATAAATTTAAAAAGCTATTTTTTGATACAGCTCTTCTATGGACAACTGTATCGTAAAATAACTTTTTTACCATTTCGATACAGCTTCAGCTCTGGATACAGGTATTTTAAACAGGTTGCAATGCAAATACATTGCAACTATGCAAAATTTTTCTACATAATCTGTGAACGCGGCGCATGCGCACCACGCATGCTCGATCTGCAAATGGATTTATAAGTAAGAATTATAGCTGTTGAATTAACTTCATGGTTGTATTTAAAATATTATTATCATATATTTCATGAGATTAGATAAAGTAGTGTATGAAACTGCACATAATTAGGTATTAAAATACTCGTGTGGTCTATTATAACATTCGCCTTCGGCTCATGTTATAAACTCACACTCGTGTTTTAATAACCCTTATTATGCAACAGTTTCATAAAGTACTATTAATTAACAAGTTAAATTGTAATAAAACTGAGCAGTAAACTAAATAGAAATGATTCGTATGAAATATTTGAATGGCCTAATAAATAAATGTTGAGCAGAAATATGAGTGAATGGGTTATTAGTGGTGGGTAGGTAAAAGGAGAATCGTTACCGAAAATTGGCGAAAGAAATATATTCGTAAGTATTCAGAATCTTTTTTTTTATGAAAGAGGGGCAAAAGAGCATGTGGGTCACCTGATGGAAATCAATCACCACCGCTCATGGATATCAGCAACAGTAATGGGTCGCCGATCCGTTGCCAGCCAATACTCCTTCCTTTCTTTCTGGTGACCTCACTCACATGTAGAAACACAACAACCTTCAAGGGAATTGTTATTTCTTATACATATATTTGTCCCCCGTTCACGATCTATCAATTTAATTGTTCTCTACTGTACTTGGCTTAATCCACGTAAACATAATTTGACCTCCTGTGTTTACGAGTTATATGTATTTGGCGCACGTGTACTTTCATGTTTATTTGATGAGAACTATTTGGCTGGTCTATTTATAATGGAACATTTTGTCTGCTTTCTGGAGATTCTCACAAGGTTGAGTTAATTGTTGTTGTACAATGTCGCTCTATTTGAATGTTCAGTAGTAATTAAGGAACCCTTAATGTTTCGTTATGTCTGGTTGTCTGTCTGTAAGTCACAGCTATTTTATTCGTATACCACAAGAATTACATTCATTACACAAGTGTAAGTACAGACTAAAAGTCATACAACGACCGATGGCGGGAGCTGTGCTCGAGGTTTCTTTAAGGGATTGTATCCGGAACGAGGAACCGAAATAACTCTAAAATTAATTAACAAGCTGATATTATGTGCATAATATTGTACTTACCCAGTTCCTAGTAGGAATAAGTAGTAAGTAAGTTTAAATAATTGTAGCATGTTTATCGATGCAGATTGCTACTGGCATTGTCGACAAACCATTGTGGTTTTTATCAATGCTGTTTCATTCAACTTTTTTAATTAATTTTATCTACACTCAAATCGAAAAATTCGAATTACGAATTCAAAGACGGTTCTATAAGACGCAGTTTATAAACGCATATACATAAAATTAAAAATAAAACTCATTATAGTACCGCCAACTGTATCATAATAGTAGTTTAAGAAACTGTTGCATAATAAGGGTTATTAAAATACGAGTGTGAGTTTATAACATGAGCCGAAGGCGAGTGTTATAATAGACCACACGAGTATTTTAATACCTAATTATGTGCAGTTTCATACACTACTTTATCTAATCTCATGAAATATATGATAATAATATTTTAAAATTTTAAATACAACCATGAAGTTAATTTAACAGCTATAATTCTTACTTAGAAATTCATTTGCAGATCGAGCATGCGTAGTGCGCATGCGCGACGCGCCGCGCGGCGCCGCGTTCACAGATTATGTAGAAAAATTTTGCAAAGTTGCACTGTATTTGCATTGCAACCTGTTTAAAATGCCTGTATCCAGGGCTGAAGCTGTATCGAAATGGTAAAAAAGTTATTTTACGATACAGTTGTCCATATATAGAGCTGTATCGAAAAATAACTTTTTAAATTTATTTTGATAGCTTGTGCGTAAAGACTGTCATTAAGATACTGTGTTTAGTTTTTTAATGTGTAAATTTCAGTATGAGATTAGATAAAACTCATTATAGTACCGCTCTTCTTTTTTTTTATTAATTCTTTATACTAGTCTATGGTTTTAGGCTGAATATGAAAAAAAAGCCGCACGCATGCGTAGTTTGAACTTAATTTCCCGCGCTTCCCATACATTTTTTTGCCGATCGTGTTTTTGTATTCGGGATTCCAAAAAAGTTTACTAAAATCCTGTAAGTGATTAAAATATAATTGGAGAAGGAAGTAGTGACGGCGAGATTTTCGTATCGGCATTGGCGTTAACTGAAAGTCTCCTGCCAGAAAAGTCTGGATTGGAAATTTGTTTTATTTCAAATTTTCTTATGAGTGAAGATAAAGTAGTGTATAAAACTGCATATAACTTAGGTATTAAAACACTCGAGTCAACCTATTATCGCATTCGGCTTCGCCTCATGCGATAAACAGACTCTCGTGTTTTAATACCCCTTCTTTTATGACAGTTGCATAAACTACTATTAAGATGCTAAAGAAATAAAAAAAAAATGCCGAGTTACTGATGGCAGATGCGGGAAGTTTCTAAAGTGGATGCCGCGTATAGAGCGACGACGCTCTACTCCAGATAGACCAAACCTCAAACTTGTAGCTGGAAACGGCTGAATGTAGAAGGCAGAGGTTTACTTATGGTATTCCTAATACATTTCGTATTGGTGAAGGCAGAAGAAGGAAGCAGTAATCAGATACATGCTAATCGCATTATTATATTTCATTTCATTTATTTATTCACAGAAAAATATTAATTGTATTCGAATATTATAGCTTATAATCGAATATTATACTTATTAATTCATTACGTGCTGATTATGATGACTGGAGTCCAACATTTTTTTACAAATATATTAAATTATTTATTGTTTGGAATAATCGTGAATGATTAAAATCAATCATGGTGTAATAAATGTAATGACGGCTCTAAATGATTATGATTAGAATTTAGGTACTCTACAATGCAAATTTCATCACATTATCTACACATATAATCACGGATTAGAATTTATGTCCCTACTCGATAATGCAGGCACATGAAGTTAAAAAATACACCATCCGCACCGTACCTTAATTTCGTAAATAAATAAACTGAGTGATCGACGATCATGTAGATGCGCCCAATCATGGCCCATTTCCCTTTTATCTCTCTCTCGATCGTCGCCGATCGCGGGCAATCACAAGCGATTGCTTTCACCCATCATAGCTAATCGTGTAACCTGCCATAAAATAGATCGATCTACGCGTCGTAGACACTTCGTAGCATTAGGCTCTACCTGTCTACGGCGTAGCATACAAACTACGTGCAGTTTACAAATATGCTGCACAATACCTCTCTTTTGCTAGAGCCTCTTTCGCTATTCGGCAGGATGCACCACGTGCAGGTGAGGTTGGCTTTAGCTATAAAAATCCTGGTGAGCGATTTACAACCCAAAATTTATCGAATGAATATCGTAGTCGCGAAAAAGCTGTAAGTTAATAATATAATAATAATAATAATGCTTTATTCATCAACTTAAATATTACACATTAACGATTGCTGGTGTCCCCATTTAAGCTACAGTGCTTGTGGTTGTTGTGGTAAGTTGTAAACTTTTTGACAAAAACACACACAAAATTTGCGTTGGCTGCGGGAAATCGGAAACTGTGAGGTCGAAATATGGTATCTGCAACTCCGTAGAATATACAAAGTGGAAAAGATGAGAAAGTGCCGTTTAATACGGCGGCCATAAGTAACTACTACGAAAAACTTACATAGGTTTAACACTTCGATCTTTAATACTTAACAATTAATTTTTTGTACATGCTAATATAAACAATCGTATGGTAATCTATGATAAATATTTGTATTATATCCATAGTATTGCGAGCCCATAATTGTATTAGATTTTAATTGACCCACACGTATCCAATTCAAAGAAACCGAGCGTTTAGTTTGAGGAGCTCGATGATGTTGTTGCGCGTGTCAGTCTAATCAATCACGCAAGTTAAGACACCTCGACCGTAGCTTGTCCATGGATGGGATTATTTATCTCGAGCTCCTTCGTGGTCCTAAGGGTACGTTAAGCCGTCGGTCCCGGCTGGTGTGATTAGATTACGTTCGTTAAGCTAAGTCAGAAGTCTTTAGGCGGCCTTGAAAACACTGGCTTCCACCAACCCGCAGGTAAGCACCGTGGTGGAGCATGTTCTAAACCCCTTCGATTGAGCGGAGACCCGTATCCCAGCAGTGGCGTGAATAAGGGTTAACGACGAGCGTTTAGTCCAATTGGCCGACGGTTCACAAACTGCGATGAATACGCTAACGGCCGAGCCGGCCAGTTTCAGGACAGAGGCGCATAGTGAAACAAGAATTTTTGGTATTGCCCGGCAATGATACATGCACATTGCTAGGCATTTATTTTTTAACGCAGTGGGCATGATACAGATTATTAACCGAGTTAACTGGATATTTAGGGATGAACCCAGAAGTCTTTACGATTTCGTGTATACATACAGCCTCGGCACTATTGAGTCCAATTAGGTGCAAGTCAGCTGCATCTAAGGGAATAAACTTACTCCTGAGCAACGATGCACCCTTAATCGATTCGTGGCTGACCACACGATACAGTTTACCACCACCACAAGACCAGTTCGGACCAGCCACAGACTTTGCGATCGCATCGTATTAATGTACGTCCGAATCAAGAGCGCGTAATTTATCCACCTTATAGGATGTCCCACAACAGGAAGAAAGCCTTGCAGAAGGAGCTTGATGCGTTGCAGCGAGATGATATAATCGCGGTCCGAGATTCCTTTGAACCCTCTAGGGGAAGGCCATGGTTCAACCGTATTAATACCTTATTCGTTGGTTCAATTTATAGGTAATGTCTAGAGTCCGATAATGGAGAGGACTTCTGTTGAATTTTGCAGTATTCTATGAGATGGAGGTACTTCCCCAGTAGTGGTCGAAATGCTCTACCACTCTTTCGCCATAGTTTTATATGCTTACAGTCAGGGCGCACCACGTGTGGGCGGTGTTGGCTTTGTCCCTAAAGTTAGTGGTAAGCCAAAATTGTGTGTGTAGTAGGGCATTGGTAACTAGGTAGGATTAGTGGGTAATATCGGTAATAATATCACTTGTCTCTAAAACTAAAACCTGCTTTGCTAATCTGCTGTTTGTAGCTGTTTGGGGGTGTAAGTGGTTCATCAACATCTTTGAACCAAAGCCAACTTCACCTGCACGCGGTGCACCCTGCTGACTGACAAACGAAGCTCTGGCGAAAAGAGAGGTAGAGAGCGTAAGTGTAAGCTACCCGACTGGGGAATGTACCTCCACCTCACAGAATACCGCAGCCAAATAACGGTTCCCTTGAGGGCTGTTGTGTTCCTGCGAGTGGGTGAGGTCACCAGAAAGGAAGGAGATGCTGCGATGGCAGCGGGGGTGGCGGCGCGCGAGCGATATTTTATGTTGCGAGCGATAATATGGCTACGGTAACCGCTTCACATCAGGCGGGCCGTATGCTAGTCTGCCACCCGAAGTAGTAAAAAAAAAAAAAAAAAGCACAAGCTATCCTCATATGCAGAGGATAGCTTGTGCTTTATAATTACAATAAAAGTACAGCAAACGCTATGAAAATTTTCGTACAAAAACCTAGCCAAGAAATACGACGTATCCGCACTGAAGCAAGACAAATCACTCAGCACGAATTGACGCAACCTTGCAAAAATATCCTTCAGTTAAAATTATCGCGGAGAAAATTACATAAAATATATAATGTTTATGTAAATTCGGCGATTGCCCCCGATATGACGGCTCGAATTGACAGCTATCGTACGGCATGCGGACTATTCTAGTTGTTGGCTCGGTGCCTAAGAGCCGAGCATCAGCGGCGCCCGGGTTCAAGCCGCGGAATCGGTCCAAGCTTAAGGAATCAAAAGATTAAACCTAAGAAGTTAACGATTCAGTTGTTGTAGTCTAAAATAGATTTAGATTGTTAATATGGCAACTATATTGGCTACTCTTTCTCGGAGCGAGTGATACAAAGTGGCAAACCCAGTCAGAGGAAAGCAAAAGTACGCTGGTATATGGTCGTGTTATGAAAACTTTCAAACAAATATTTAATGAGGAGGAGCTCGATGCTGTCGTTGCGCGTGTGAGTCTAATCGAAGACGCAAGTTAAGCAACGTCGACCGTAGACTGTCCATGGATGGGTTTATTTATCTCGAGCTCCGTGCTTCGGAGGGCACGTTAAGCCGTCGGTCCCAGCTGTTGTCATTAGATGACAGTCCTTAAGCCTAGTGACATTTAAGCAACTTCAAAAAACTGGCCTCCACCAACCCACACTTGATAAGCGTGATGGAGTATGCTCTAAACCCCTTCAATTGAGAGGAGATCGGTATCCCAGCAGTGGGATGAATAAGGGTTGACGGTAACGATATTTATTGTAAAAGAAACCTAATTAAACACAATTTTTGGATGAAACCGGAGTAATAGTTTGTGACTTCTCATTGAGTCGTGTTGCTCCTAACTGAGGGTCATGATTCCCTTTTGAATAATCTTGTCACTGACAATAGTTCGCCATTTGTTACAAACCCTAGCTGTGTGAAGGTCATCGTGTAGCCTGGTGTCTAGGGTTTGGGAATTCCCGACAAGTTCAAAGTCCCGGGACACGAGACAGCCTACAGTCAAAGTCCCGGGAATTCTCGGGACTTCGAGACTTTTTGTTTTTTTTTAGTGGGGCTTTCGTAAAATTGTAATTAAGTTAGTTTTTTGTTTAAAATTGTACCTATTAAAAAAAGCCAATTCTTTATAAAAAAACAACATTTATTATACAGAAAATTTAATGTTTATTTAAAGTTATTAAACGAATTCCGTTAAAAGTGAGCTGTTTGAGTAGTTGGGCATCAACAGTTGTTTACTAGCTTAAAACTTATAAACGAAATTAATATTTACATTTTTTTTTCTTATTAATAATGTTAATTTATTTGTAAGAATTGAAAATATATTTTGAGTATTATTTATGGGAGTAAATAATTTATAAAATAAGTAATTAATATTTTGGGGCTAAACTCCATATTTGAGGTTACTAATTAGACAAATGTAAATGCTGAATTGAATATGTTTAGTAGTTTTTATCATAAAGGAAATGTTTAATATGAGCTAATATATAAAAGATTTATGATATTTACAGAGTCAAAAATGCAATTAAGAATAATGTGCCAGTGGACCAAACAGTTGACAAGGCGAAATGGCTAAATATTTTAAACACACCCAATGAAAGTTCAAATGTATTGCAGAGTCAAAAAGTCAATTATCCTAACATTTTTCCATAAAATAAATCGGTTTTAAAAAATATTTTAATTTTTGATACGGGTAGCGGGTACTTTAGTATGGTTGTTTACAAAAAACAGTACGAAAAAGATGGCTGATGCATGCGCATAAAAAAATTTTGAGATGAAAAGGCCTATTAGTTAACCGGTAGTTAGTTAGCACACCCGTAGTTATTCAATAAACATACAGATAACGCGCTATGCTCCTTCAATTATTTGAGAATAAAAATGAATTTCGATAATCTTGTCTCGTCTCGAGTCTCGAGTCCCGGGACTCGAGACAAATAAAATTACGAAAAGTCACGGGACTTCGAGACCCGAGACGTCCCGGGACCCAAACCCTACTGGTGTCCAATGCAGTATTTGGAAGTAATAGGACTATGGCTTCTCGACGTTTGCCTTCGATTTTCCCAGTAATCACTAGTTGTTCAATGTTGTAGCCATCTTTCCTGGTAATATGAGCAAAGATTTTAAGCACTCCACAAAGGTAGAAGGTGGATATTATAAATATTTTGAAAAGTGGAAAAATTCACCTGCCCCCCTAGGTGGGATTTGAACCCACGACCTCTCGATGACCGGTCGAGTGTTCTTCCAACTGAGCTACCAAGAAGGTTTGTGTTGCTGACTGGCAAGTTGGCCAAGACAACTATTTAAATAATAATAATTAGGCAGTGGATAGCCTGCGTTTTACACCATGTCCCCCCGACGGATGGTAGTTGACGCATAGTCCGGAAAGTAGTCCATGGAATTTGTAGCAACCTCGTCCAGCACCGCACGTCGATACATATGGCCCACTTTATGTGAAGCGGCCTCGTAGAGTAGCCTCGGAATATGAAATATCGCCGGCGCGTCACCGCCCCCGCTGCCAACGCAGCAACTCTTTCTTTCTTGGTGACTTCTCTTACTCGCAGGAACAACCCTTAAGGGAAATGTTATTTGGCTGCGGTATTCTGTGATGTGGGGGTACTTCCTCAGTCGGGGCAGCTTATAACTACGCTATGCCCTCTTTCGTCAGAGCCTTATTGGTCTATCAGCAGGGTGCATCACGTGCAGGTGAGGTTGACTTTAGCTCAAATATGGTGGTGAGCTATTTACATCCCAAACACACAAAATACTTAACATAAATATCGTCACGCCATCTAGCATCATAGCTAGTGAAATATTAGGAATTGTAAATTTAAACTCCAACCATTTTAGTTTTGATGCTTGAAAGATATACTAGATGTCTCTACTATGCGTGTGCTAAGTCAACACAGATATAAAAGGATTAGTATCAAAAAACAGTTTTCATCGATGTCATACAGATGGCGCTGGCAACCGTTATCATAGTCGATGTTCGCTTTTCTATCACACAATAACAGATAGCGCCACAAGTATTATTTTAAAATAAACTAAACAGCACCGACAAAGACAGTAGACATGGTAGAAGCACACAAGGCATGTCTTTCCTGTATGTTACCAAGACTACGTCACGAAATTGGTTGTCAAAATCTGTCATTTTTCATACAAAATATAGCTGATGACGTAGACTAGTTAAAATCACATGACCACTTTTGTCGCTAAGGAACATAGGTACCATATTATTATGTCTGCAGCCTGCTGACTCTGAGGGCTATGTCGACAACTTTGGTTCTCCGTCGAATGTCTTCGTTTCGGATTCAATCCCATATAGAAATGCTTCTATATGGGATTGAATTACCTCCATCGTTGGCTGCGCGACTTTCAATTTATGGACTAGCCAAACGGTCCAAACCACCAACGAGTCCAAATTTCTGCAGTCACCGCCGTTTAATATTTAAATAATTAATAATAAGTTAAATATATCACCACGGACCCGAGTCTCCAGAGAGTCGGTCAGGGCCTTCGTCTCCGACGTGTCTTCATCGGTCGGAGTGTAAACACAAGAAGGCCCGCAGGACTCTCAGCTCTGGCTTGCCTTCATTGGCCGTCCAGAGAGGAGCCGCTAGAGCTATATGCTCCAGGGGTGGAAGTGTTAAAGGGCATCACGCCGCGAGTAACTTCGGAGAAAGCGCAGCACACCTCTCGACATCCCTGAGTCACTCACACCGGTGTTGCCCCCGGCCGATTTCCTGGCATTTCGGGGGCTCATCTAGTGAGTGGCAAGCCACCGCCTGCCGCAAATAACTAGCAATAAAAGCAGTTATGGCAGGCGTCCGTCCCTCTTTTGTAATAGCCCGGTATTAAGTTCACCCAGATCTCATCTCCATAGCCCAATTATTTTCCATCACACTTGGCAATAGTCTCAACGCCTGCCGAGACCTGCTCATGGGTATGTCGTTCCATTGACATATCTGGGAGCGGGTCACGGCGGGCGTACAACATTACATCAAACTTCTCAAAGGGGCCTCTACGCGTTGGATCCATATCCCCGCGCATGCCTATCAAATGACCGGGTTTGACCCGTGATTAAAAAGAGTTAAATATAATAATAGCGTGAAATATTCGTATTGAACCAACGTCTTGAAATCGTTGCAAAGGTTCAAACATATGGCTATGCCGCTTCCTGTTGCAAGTAATAGAGGTTGAATTTTATTGTGTAATTTGAGACAAAAGCGTTTGGGTCGATCGTATCTCACAAAAGTCATTCTAGCACTCTTTCCCCCTTTTTAACTTGGCTTAACGACTATCATGTGATGACAACAGCCAGGACCGACAGGTAACGTTGGGGTGTAAGTGGTTCATCAACATCATTGAACCAAAGCCAACTTCACCTGCACGCGGTACACCCTGCTGACTGACAAACGAAGCTCTGGCGAAAAGAGAGGTAGGAAGTGTAATTGTAAGCTACCCGACTGGGGAATGTACCTCCACCTCACTGTATACCGCAGCCAAATAACGATTCCCTTGAGGGTTGTTGTGTTCCTGCGAGTGAATGAGGTCACCAGAAAGGAAGGAGATGCTGCGTTGGAAGCGGGGGTGGCGGCGCACGAGCGATATTTTATGTTGCGACCGTTAATATGGCTACGGTAACCGCTTCACATCAGGCGGGCCGTATGCTTGTCTGCCACCTGACGTAATATAAAAAAAAAAACCGTGACCTCTGAAGCAAGGAGGAGCTCGAGATAAATAAACCCATCCATGGACAGGCTACGGACGACGTTGCTTAACTTGCGCGTTCGATTAAACTGACACGGGCAACGACGACATTGAGCTCCTCATGCAAATGTCTATAGATAAGGGTTTAAATCCTATCTTAGGATCGGTCTAATGCAGCAGCGCCGGTAGCATTTCGAACATCGTGCCTCTTGGATTGTTTATGCGCTCCCTGATAATTTTGTCACTCTTCCCCACCTATCTGGAACCATGCTCCATATACTCCAGTATCATCATCATCAGATCCATTTTAGTATCCACTACAGGAGCACGACCCTCTCTCGTCCGTCCTAGACGGATGGAGGATTTGGCCTACACTCCCCACGCTGGCCGAACGGGTTGGGGAGGCCTGATCGATATTTGATAATGTATTTCCCTTAGTCGCCTTGTACGACATCCACGGGAAGAAACGGAGTGATTCTATTCTAGTCTGCCGGAAACCACCACGGCTATACTCCAGTATACCTACTCTTATTAGGAAGGGAAGGATTCCCATTCGTTTGCTAGCTAGGACATCACTTTGACACATCAACTGTTTCATAGTATCGTTCCCTTGCATGTTCTGCAGTTAGTGTCTCACGCATGAGAAGCGTATGTTACTTCGTATTTTTGTAAAGCTTAGCAGATCATGCTGTTAGTTTCAAAGTTGACCAGCCCTTAGCTGTACATTTTTTTTATTTTTTGAACCAACTCAAACTAAACTTTGTAAGTGGTTCATCAACATCTTTGAACCAAAGCCAACTTCACCTGCACGCGGTGCACCCTGCTGACTGACTGACAAACGAAGCTCTGGCGAAAAGAGAGGTAGGGAGCGTAATTGTAAGCTACCCGACTGGGGAATGTACCTCGACCTCACAGAATACCGCAGCCAAATAACGGTTCCCTTGAGGGCTGTTGTGTTCCTGCGAGTGAGTGAGGTCACCAGAAAGGAAGGAGATGCTGTGATGGCAGCGAGGGTGGCGGCACGTGATCGATATTTTATGTTGCGAGCGTTAATATCACATCAGGCGGGCCGTATGCTTGCCTGCCACCCGACGCAGTAATAAAAAAAAATAGTTCATTCATTCATTCAAACATTCATTTATTTGGATTTTTATTCTGGTTTTTTTTATGAGGGGGGGGGGGGGCAAACGAATATCTGGGTTACCTGATGGAAAGCAATCACCACCGCCCATGGAGATCAGCAACACCAAGGGGTCGCCGATCCGTTGCCAGCCTATACTCCTTCCTTTCTTGGTTATTAAAATCACAGATTCGCAACGCAAGTATTGTACTAAACCGTATTACTACGTAGGACAAGATATATAATGTCATACCTACTTCAATATACACCAAAGAGAATGTAACCACTACGTTTTAAGAGAAGGATGTGCCATACAAATAGCGTAATTCTAATATGTATGAAATGGAAGCGAAAACAATCAGAATTTGTACCAAATTCGCTTCCGATTCATAGAGTCGTTTTTTTACCTTGAGTTGCGCCAGGCTGAATACACTATCAGGTCACAACAGTTACTCACCGTGGCATTTATTGTGTTGTAAATATATTTCGTCGTAAAATATACAAGTATATAAATACGTGTGAAATTGCTGAAGGTTCTCCCACACGGGTGGAAATTGCGTCATTCTTGTAATAGTTATGTAATATTAGAGTGAAATGTACTTATTTTGACGTGACAACGTCTTATAAATTGGTTAGCCGGGTGACACTTCAAGAAACTGGCTCACGTTATGCGCTTACAATGAGAGCGAGTGAAAGGCACGCGTCCCTTCTAAGAGCGAGAGAGACAGACATAAAAAGTGAAAGGCATGCGTCCCTTCCACTCGAAAACATTTTACCACTCAAAGTCGTTGTCACGTAAAACTTTCGCCCGTATACCGACTTTACAGGCAACCAATTTTTTTATATGAGTGGGGGGCAAACGAGCATGTGGGTCTCCTGAAGGAAAACAATCACCACCGCCCATGGAGATCAGCAACCAACCCATGGAGATCATATTTTAGGGGAAATAAAGACTCCGTTCTTGAAGGCTCCAATGTGGTAGTTGTTCGGAAATACTGCTGAGGGAAGTTGATTCTACAGTTTTTTTGTAATATTTTTAATAATTTAGGTAATAATACGAAATGGTATGGCTCTTTAGGCTTTTATAAAATGAAAAGCAATGGGTAATTAGGTGAAGTTATTTGTAGATAAAAAAAAAATGTATTGTTTTTCTGAATAGTTTTAGAATAGCCTAGAAAAAATCACTATAAAGGTCCGAGGACGAATTTACGTAAAATTCACGGAGTTCGCACGCAACGAAAAGCAAGAAAGTGAACTACACAATACAGATCGGACTTTATTCTACTACAGATGAATCGATAAATATATCAAACTTAACCAATTATTATTATTTAAATAGTTAATTTGGCCAACTTGCTAGAATATGAGGATTATAAATATTTTAAAAATAAAAAATTCCCCTCCCCCGCCTAGGATTTGAACCCACAACCTCTCGATGATCGGTCGAGTGCTCTTCCAACTGAGCTACCAGGAAGGTTTGTGATGGTAGCTAATATTAGCATTTTATATTTTATTGCTGAGAAGTTGCAGTGTGGCGCCATCTACCTATTTAGTATTACACTAAACAAGGCATAACAGTCTATCGTTGCAGATGAAATTCGGCTATTTTTTTTATAACACCGCACTTCATTATCATCATCATCAGGTCATTTTAGTCTCCACTACAGGAGCACGACCCTCTCTCGTCCGTCACAGACAGGAGTATTTGGCCTACACTTATTAAATAATTATTATTAACCAACCTAACCATTTAGTAATTTTTAGTCGCTCATATAATTATTTTGCTATGCAAATGATACTAACTTGGAAATATTTGTTGACAACAGGGTCGGCGGCGAGCAAGTGCTGCGCGAGAGGCTCGTCGCGGCAGTACGCCACGTGCTTGTCGAACTCCCGCTCCATGCGCAGCAGTGCTCGGCCGAGCATGCGCGGCTCGCCGGCGTAGTACTTGATACCTTCCAGTAGCGCACTATAAAACAATACATGGTATACTATCATCTAGGGAACACGTTTTGGGGTGTAAGTGGTTCATCAACATATTTGAACCTAAGCCAACTTCACCTGCACGCGGTACACCCTGCTGATTGACAAACGAAGCTCTGGCGAAAAGAGAGGTAGGGAGCGTAATTGTAAGCTACCCGACTGGGGAATGTACCTCCACCTCACAGAATATCGCAGCCAAATAACGACTCCCTTGAGGGATGTTTGTGTTGCTGCGAGTGAGTGAGGTCACCAGAAAGGAAGGAGATGCTGCGTTGGCAGCGGGGGTGGCGGCACGCGAACGATATTTTATGTTGCGAGTGTTAATATGGCTACGGTAACCGCTTTACATGGCGGGCCGTATGCTTGTCTGTCACCCGACGTAGGTAGTATAAAAAAAGGCTTTACAAACTTAAAAACAAAATTATTATCAAGATGAAGATTTACATAAATTATATACAAAGTTAAGACTTTTAACGTGATAACATCTTATAAATCGATGAACGCCGGCTGCACGCACGAAAAAGCATGACTGATTGTCACGTTCCGCCTGAGCCGAGCGTACAAGCGAGAGCGCGGAACAAGCGATAGAAGGCAAGATCGGTATAAGCATTCGCTTGTAACGCATCTATCTTTTCCACTCCATCGGCCGATGTTTTCTTATGACTATATCACGTAAAATTATCGACTTAACAGACAACCATTTTTTTTTTTTTAATTCTATTTAATAATGGAATGCTATCAATATCTAGCCAGGTACGAACACTACAGTTCAATCATAGAGATTGGAATGTAACTAAATAAAAAAGGGGGGCTACATTTGTATGTGTCGGTAGATAAAGATGTAACTTACGTGTTATGGAACTCAGCAATCTGCCTAAAGTTAGAAAAGAGCAACTCTCTGTTGTCGAAGACCGGCTTCGGGGTGGAAGCCTTGTCCATGGGCCTCATGTACCGCGACACCACCTGCTGCATGTCCCGCCCGAACTCCTCTTCAGTCTCCACTAACTCTCGAACCACGGCCCTGCGCAGAAAATTTATATTTGATGTAATCAAAAAGGGAGAATGTCTGACTTTTTTGCCAGACTGTACCTACTTCCATATAAAGCTGCATATAGATAAAAGCTTATACAGTGGAACTGCGATGATCCGGCCCCAATATAATTCGACAGCCCCTGTAAACCCCAATAATGTTACTTCACTTGATTAGCCATCTCTTTAGACTTTTAATGCCTTATTTGCCATATTACTGTCTCTCACATTGCAAAGAGGGGAAGTAAAATTCCAAAAGCTTCCTACTCCGACTAATTTCTTCTGATTAAATTCGTTGTGAGTTCCAAGGCAGCCGTAGTTTTACCCCTGGGACTGCAATGGACTTCATTGTTCATTGCCTTTTTTGGCGGTCGCCGCTGAGAGTGCCTGTAGCACTCCATTTAAAAAAATACAGACTTTAAGGGATATTTGGCAGTACTCTCAAGGGATATATACTAATGTAATCCGACAAATTCGATAGTCCCTCACCGCCGCGCCCTGCAAAAGATTTGTGGTATAACCGGGGATCAACTGTAGTTTTCTTTGGGGGCTGATAATAGAACCACTCTATCATTCTAGCACCTACTTTCCTTCTCGACAGACATATTAAAAGCAAAATAGCTACCGAATGTTGACTGGTAGATAATGCTTTTAGCGTTAAGTCCACCTTTTGTACCCTTATATAATTTGTAGTCAGTCTCCCGTCCACAGAAATAAAAAAGGACTAGAAATAACAAGTGGGCGTTACCCGCGTAGGTCAATATACTCCAATTTGGCATATCTCGATCGTCGCATATCTCAGTCGTCATTTGTCACAGCCGCGGAAACAATCATAGAAAAAAAATATAAAAATGCCTTCTTGTGCCATATTATCGTGTAAGAATAATAGTAGCAAAAATAATGTGTCTAATGGTAGCATTTCATACCATCGGTAAGTAATATTTCTCATTATTTTCATTATTTGGGTCAATCAACTTTTATATGTCCGATGAGGTTCGCACCCTGTCCCTATTCGATAATTATAATTTATAATAATAATGACGTATTTTATTTGTATGCGTTGTTTTTCTAATATTATTTAGTAACCAATCCTTATAAAACATTTTTATTTTTTTGGTAATTTATCCGTTGTTTAATGGTTGTCCAAAAGACAAAAGTTAGTTTTCAGTACTATCAGAGATTGTCCCTAAGTATTATGGCACCACAACACTATGCAACACGAAAAAAATCACTATAATAAAATTAATACTGATTACTGAAATTCATTTAAAAGGATATGTATAGTGAAGAAAACATGCCTGTTGCATATTCACTTTAAACAATTATTATTATTTTTTTATTTTACTTTTGTCCCCGTAATCATTCTATAAGACGTAGGTCTTTCGGACAACCATAAATTAACTGTGGAATCAAAATATAGATGGCATTGTAAGACAGTAGACAACAAAACTAAATTATTAGTAAACAGATAGCCGTAACCGCCATTTCGAATTCACGACAACCGCTGCTTCAGTCGGCCGCGTTGTGCTTGTAAGAGTGGGTGGCTTTATTGTCAGTCCATCGGATCACCGGAAAAAATACGTAAGTACTTAAAATATTACAAAAAATTCTAGTGCACCAAATGCTATTTCATATGTATGTTTCTGTAAATGTGAAACAAAACAAAAAAATACATTTGTATTTATTTGGCAGCTCAATATTTCAGAAATGTCACACGGACAACCCTGTCACTTGGACAACGAAGTGGTTGTCCCTGGGACAATTTGGTTGTCCCTAGGACGACAATAATGTAATTAGATTGTTACTAGGTTTAAATCATAACTTAACATCTTGATCCCAGGGTGTAGACTGAGACTAGGGTTGCCAACTTTTTTTTCAAGGAAAACAGTATATTAAAAGCTGCGTTGTAAAACAAACAGTATACTAAGGCCCAGTGCATGCGGAGCAGTACAATAAACAGTGCTATGGTCAAATGAAGTTTTTTTCAACAGTATTAAAGCATAGAAAACAGTATAATACTGTTTTTAACAGTATGGTTGGCAACCCTAACTGAGACTACACCACAAACACTTTTACTTAAATGTTGCACCCAGCTCACGGCTTTTTATCTTTCAAGTCACCTTATTTTTATGCGTTGTTTTCGATACACACTTCCATACATTCACATCTCTACTGCATGCAATCCTTTTCGTTTTTATTTTTAGAATGGGATTATCGGCGAAAGAAAAGTCAAGACGCTATAGAGAAAGACTTAAAGCGGACCCGGAAAAATTGGCGGAACGAAAAAGAAAGAAAAGAGAAAGCTATCACAAAAATAAAAAGTTGATTTCAAGTATGCAGCCAGAGGAACAAAAACATTGCAGAGCTATCTGGAAATTACGTGAACAGGAACAAAGAAGACGAATAAAAGCAGTTCATAATATGCTTAACGACACACCTCCAAGTTCTCCGTCCGTTTTGCAGGAAATCAATATACCTCAAGATCAACATGAAATTACTCCACCTGCGTCTCCTGCATCATCTATAGTAGCTGAATATAAAATAAGAGGAAGAAAAAAAATCAGGAGGGATAGAACTAAAATGTATAAAGAAAATATTAAACTACAAAACGAAGTCAAGATGTGGAAGAAAAAATATGAAAAATATAAGAAAAGAGCTCATCGCAAGGAAAAAGAAATAGTTATGATGAAAGAAAAAGAATTGATCACAGAAAGGATAGTCCACAATAAATACAAAACTTTAAGCAATGCTGTCAAAGAAAGTTACAAGAAAATAAAGGCTCGAAAGGAGAAAAACATGTTGAAAAATATATTTGAGAACATAGACGCATCTCAAAAGAAAGAAATCGTCAAAGACAGTTTAGGTATAAAAGGAAAAATCAGGGCAAGAATAAATCCACACAGTGGTGATACAGAGTTAACCAATAAAATAAAAATATTTTTCTTAAGAGACGATGTGTCAAGAAACACGGCCGGTAAAAAAGAAACTGTAAGTAAAGGCAAAGAAAAAGTACAAAAACGGTTTCTCATGGACTCGATGAAAAATTTGTTTAAAGCTTTCAAGTCTGAGAATCCAGGTACAAAATGTTCTTATTTTAATTTTACCAAACATCGACCCTTTTACATACTCAAACCAACAGTAGATGGAAGGGATATGTGCCTGTGTAAAATACACACAAATGCTGAAGCTAAGATGAAGGCTTTAAAACAGAAAGGAGTTCTTAATGCGATGGATATAAGTCAATTGATTCTGGAAACAGTTTGCGATACTAATAACATGGATTGTATGTTTGGGATTTGTGTCCGATGTCAGGATAAAGAAATCAAAATTAAGAGAGATCAAATCATAGGCATAATACAATGGTTTGAATGGGTGAGGGAAGAGGAAATCTACCTGAAAGAAGGAAAGAAAATGAAAGCTATAAAGAATATAAAAAAACTGAAAGAAGATACAATACAAAACATGATAGAGAATTTTAAACAGGAACTGAAAACTGTAAAGAAACACATTTTTAACATGAGAACGCAGTACAGAAACTTTCGTCAAAGTGTTAATAAGATCAAATCAAACGAAACTGTAATTGTGCTCGATTTTAGTGAAAATTATAACGCAAAATGTAGTGAAG
Source organism: Hypsopygia costalis (assembly GCA_937001555.2). Lineage (NCBI taxonomy): Eukaryota > Metazoa > Arthropoda > Insecta > Lepidoptera > Pyralidae > Hypsopygia > Hypsopygia costalis. Next base: position 2,513,602 of record OW443325.2, read on the forward strand.
AAATCCAAGCCCACCATTTTGGTGGATCTCGGAATCAAATAACTCTTCACACAGTTGTCGTATACGTGAACGACAAAGACAACAATAATAAAGTTTTATCCTTTTGTTCTGTCAGTCCTTGCAACAACCATCAACCAGCTGCAATATGGGCGCACTTACATCCAATATTAACAAACATCATTGAAGTTTACCCAGAAATTGACACAATTCACTTTTTCTCAGATGGGCCATTCTCTCAATATCGCCAGAAAGGTAATTTTTTCTTGGCTTGCACAAAAACATTCGAATATGGATTCAAGGCATTCAGCTGGTCATTCTTCGAAGCTGGCCATGGAAAGGGACCAGCTGATGGAATTGGGGGATACCTGAAAAGAGAAGCGGATAATAAGGTGGCAACTGGAAAAGATATTACCGATGCATTTGAGTTTTACCAGGTTCTCCGAGAAACAAGTAAAGTGAAATTGTTTTATATAAGTAAAGAAAAAATCGACAATATTCAGAAATGTATTCCAAAGAATCTTGTCCCTTTGCCTGGTACCAAACAGGTTCATCAAATTTTTTCAAGGATTTCTGGCCAACTAATGTACAGAAATTTAAGTTGCTTCTGCTCAAGAGGATTTTGTAGCTGCTTGCATCCAAAGGTGTACTCAGCTGCACCAGCATCAAGAAACATGTCGAACCTTACCTGTACTTGTGATGACACACCTGAAAAGGACATACCTGGAGATGACTTACCTAGAAATGACTTACCTGGAGATGACTTACCTAGAGATGACTTACCTAGAGATGACTTACCCGGTGATGACTTACCTAGAGATAATTTACCTGGAGTTTTCAGTACATATAAAGACTTACCAGGAGATATATTTGGACTTGGAGAGGTAGAACTTGGAGATAATATACCTAGAAATGACTTACGTGTAGAAGACGACTTGATAATAAGTCTTAGCCCAGTTTCAAAAACAAATTATGATTCCAGTGACGATGACAACGTTCCTTTGAGTAACTTGGCGTCTTTAAATAAAGATGATATTTCATTTACCGATTTACATGAGGCTAGATACAAAACGATTTACAAGAGCATATATGGATCTTCTGATGATTCCGATGATGAAAATATTGAAAATAATATTACAGAACCACGCCCTTCTGTATCAGGGCAAAACCAAGCATTACCCGGAATGGGCGATTACCTTTTGGTAAAGGTTTATGACGCCAAACGAAAATCATACCATACGTACGCATGCATTGCTCAAACTAACGTCGAGGATGATGGCGAAATTAAAGTCACGTTTCTGAAATGTGTCAGAGGAGGAAACCTATTTGTACTCGATGAGAAAGATGTCTCGTATGTAGCGTACGAAGATATAGTTCAGAAACTTCCAAATCCAGAAGTTCATCACAAACGAGGTGTTAATTATTATAAGTTTTCAATTGACATTAATGTTTTTGAGAAGTGATTTAACTGTTGTCTGTTGTTTCTTATTAAGTTTATTAAAATATTATTGTTTAATGTTTAGAATACTAATGTTAAAATTATTATATTGTGATCTCAAAATAATACGACAATGAGACTGTTATAGACTGCATTAAGTGTAAGAAAGAAAGTTAACTAATTGATCTATTACAAAGACTGTTATTATTTTGTTAGGACGTTGATTGTCGGAGAGAATGTTGACAACTTTTGATAATTGTTTTTGGCATGCAAAATCTTTAAAATATATATTTTGATACTTTCTTAATCATCTTTTTTATTTAGTACTCTATTTAAATGTAAAAATAACACTATACATAAAAAAATATATTGACTTAATCGTTCTAGTATTTCCTAGGGACAACCACGTTGTCCATTGAACAACTAAATTGTCCCCAGATAAATAAAGGCAAAAGGATAAACATTTCTTTTTAAATTTAATTCTAATTCATTAAAATTTATGAGATCAGTAATACAACAGAAAAGAAAGTTTTCACGAAGTTATTTCTATTTATAATTCAAATATTTTCCATTATTATGAAAAGTTTTGGTTGTGGGAAGTACAATCGTTGTCCATGGGACAGTATTAGTGCATATATTTCTTAAATTATAAGAAATTTCATGTAATCAACGACGAGGAATAAAAATATATGCTTTAATTAATTCAGCAAATATTTATTTTTTATTATAATTCAAATTAGTATTGCTGTAAAATCCTATAGAGTTTAGTGGTCCAGGGGACAGTTTTATCACTGGTTGTCAGAGGTTTCGCATAAAATTTAGTTAATTACATAATAAAACAGCTCTGCTCTTTCTGGAATCATAAAAATTAGATAATTGTCTTTTAAATAAAATATTTAAAAGTGAACATTGAAACAACAAAATAAAAATCTAAATTTTCAGGATTGGGACATTTAAAAGTTGATTGACCCATTTAATAGAATTTAAGCATATTCAATAAAATGCACAAACGCGAACAAACTAAAGTAACCTTTATGCGTTTAATTTTAAGGTCAACTTTCTAACGCACTCCACGTCTCTTGTTTAGAACATTCTAGCGTTAATCGATTAGTGATGTGACTCATGTATCGTCAGTATTTATTTACTTGATTATTTACTCCCATCACGATATTGAAACAGTATAATTTTTGAATTATGAAAAAATATTATATCATAATTATGAACATAATATAATAAATTGTAAAGTGTAAATTATAAATAAATATAGGCAGGCATAAGAAACCAGCTGTAGCGCGAGGCTTCGCTCGCGTAGCACTTCGTTGTCACATATAAAGTATCCTATGTATTAATCCAGACTATCTATATTTGTGCAAAATTTCATCTAGTCTGATCGAGTCACAAAGTTCTAAACATCCTCACAAACTGTCGCATTTATAATTATTAGTGTGAAGTATGATTTCACCTATCATCATCATATATCATCATAATTAATAAGTTTTTTCAAAAAAATATTTTTTGGGACAAGCTTCTACGGCAGCTTTTACGTTTATCATGCATTGTCATCCAAACAAACGTGTACTACAAAATTTCAGCTCAATCGGTTGAAAATCTGTCTCAAAATTAAGTTGCACCACCCGAATGCATTCCACCCGAACAAACATTGTTACATACTGACATACATACATTGTAAGTTGAAGAAAAGATTGTAAAAATATTCAATTTTATGGTACCAAAAATTATAATAGGTAGATATTCATTAATCCGGTAGCAGTACTCGGTGATACTTGGTGTTCCTCATTACTACATCACTTCGAAAAGTAGTGATATCGACATTCGTGCAGTACGGTCATTCAAATATCAGCCTTTAGTCAAGGACAGAAGTCATAATATTAAAATCAATATTAGTAGCGCCACCTTGCGTCGATTAGCTATACTGTTTAGAATCTGACAGAATAAGAAGTACAGCTATTGCTCACTAGATGCTTATTCGGGATTTAATTGTTTATGAATCGTGTCATAACTGCATAAGGTTGAATTTAAACTAACATATTTTTGTATATATGTCATTTTTTACAGTATTTTTAGACCAATCATAGCACAAACATGCATGTAGTAACACGTTAACATTTTGCTTTACATGTGTGAGTTTGGCGACAAAGGTTTTCTTACTAATAGGTCGTCATACGATTTCTACCTGTTTTTTTATTTCTGTGCTCCCGTCCAATAACAATCAAACTGTGGAATGAACTGCCTGTCGAGGTTTTCTCAGGAGACTGCTGTAGTCTCCTGAGAAAACCTCGACAGGCAGTTTTTATAAGCTCACCATTGTATATATCCTATATCACAATGTTGTGTAATTGGTTATGTTATGTGCAATAAAGAGTAATAATAAATAATTATTCTAGAAGCAGTTATGGCAGGCGTCCGTCCCTCTTCTGTAATAGTCCGGTATTAAGTTCACTCAGATCTCATCTCCATAGCCCATTTATTTTCCATCACACTTCGCAATAGTCGCAATGCCTGCCGAGACTTGCTCATGGGTATATCGTTCCATTGACATATCCTGGAGCGGGTCACGGCGGGCGTACAACATTACATTAAACTTCTCAAAGGGGCCTCTACGCGTTGGATACATATCCCCGCGCACGCCTATCAAATGACCGGGCTTGACCCGTGATTTAAGAGAGATACATAATAATAAAAATGTGAAGTATACGTTTGGTTGTTAGATACTCAGTCACGTAAAAACCATTTTGAGTGCATCCATCACACTTTGAAATAATCTCAACGCCAGCCGAGACCTGCTCATGGGTATATCATTCCGTTGATATATCCTGGAGCGGGTCACGGCTGGCGTACAACATTACATCAAACTTCTCAAAGGGGCTCTGCCCGTTGGATTCATGTCTTCGTGCACGCATATCAAATTTTGACCGGGCTTGACCAATGATGAAAAAAGAAAAAAATATTCAAAAGAACAGCCCCATCTTCATAAATTATATTCATCACACACCAACTGAACGATGACATTCTAAAGAGTGACGATGTCAGTTCTTTGACCACCGTTTTTATGACAAGTAAATCAATCAGTTGAAATCATAATATATATTTTTCTTGGCAAAAGTTTTAAAAGCGCTAAAGCGGATAAAGATGAGATGGCAAGGTCGTTAGATGATATAATCAGTGCCATACATTATAAGTGTTTTCCTAGCAAATGACTCATGGTAAGCGAATGTGAATGTATGGTGCCAAGAGGTGGGCTCGTGGGCGCTATGGATAGAATGAATCCCAACATCGTCATAGAGGAAATTCCGTTCATAAATTCTATGAGCAGAGGTAAATTTCTATAAAAGCGACGCTAGCGCTGCCTGTGAATAAAATAGGATGGCCAATGTGAGTCGAACTCACGCACCGAGGGTTCCGTGTCATTGTAAAATGTAGGTATTAAGACAATACCTATATAAAAAAAGTATAAAAAATGTATTTGATGCAAATCTATTGGAACCTATCAAATTTTTGAAGCTTGACTGCCTGTCGAGTTTTTCTCAGGAGACTACAACATGGGGTTCTTCAAAAAGACGGGAAGAGGTTTTTACAGGGTCGCCAACGCGCGTGTGATGCCTCTGGTGTTACAGGCGCTCATAAGCTACGGTAACTGCTTTTCATCAGGCGCACTGTATGCTTGTTTGCAAAAAAAAAAATTGACGCGCGACGTGACTTGCACGCTTGACGCACGGAGGAAGCTGGTGAATGCGTGACGAGAGCGTTACAGAAACGGCGAACGGAAGTTGAGAGGGAAATATAAGTTAGTAGAGCTAAAGAAGTTTTGCTTCAGTCGTGTGGTCTAAAGCATACTTTTTTTTTAAAATCAGAAACCTAAACTTCAGTTTAGATTTGTAATCATTGTGTTTGGCTGTGCTGGTACGAACCACCGCGTTCTCAACCATGGGCTGACCATGTTCGTCATTGACTCAAACCTATTTTTAGAAACATAATATTCGATCCACAAACCAAGTATACAGTAGAGACGCATACATATGCGTGGCGCGCCTGTCAAGAGGAAGCGTCCGACAGCTTAACTCAATATGGGTTCCTATACTTATAAATAAATATTTCACGATAATTTACACAGCGCCATCTAGTCCCAATTTAAGCGCAAAGCTTGTACTATGGGTACTAGACAACTGATAAATGTACTTAAATACATTTATTTTTGTAAATACATACTTGTAATACATATAACACACCCAGACCAAGACAAACGGACATGTTAATGCACACAAATCTCGTCAACTTACTTATCAAGGGACATAATATTTCATGTTATAGACTGCTATCTTAGACAAATAATAGCTGGCAAATAACTAGCTCAGATACGGCGCACGAGCACCGCAGCGAGACATGGTAGAGTAATTAGGTGTCAACATGATTTACTGCACTTACGGTATGCAGATCTTTGGAGATGCTGCATTTATTTGCGGACGTGACGCGAGGAACACCTGAACGGGCGGTGTCGGCACATCTTGTACGGTTTTTAGCCAATACCTCTAAATAACCATAACGATGTACATGACTGAGATGTTATTTGATGTTTATTTGTGCTGCTCGTGTGAATTGGTATTTCTCTAATTGTGGACAGATTGCAAACTAAATAAATGAGAGTGCGGTTGGCTTGGGTTTGATTAGTATTAATTGCTTACAAGTCCATACTTTATCTGAGTTTGTTCGTAAAGTATTACCACAGTATAAGTAATAGTACTACGTACGGTATGGCCTCTCCCTGCGGCTCTTTCGTATCGACCTCACCTCCCCTCTGAGACAAATCTGGAACAGATTGTATGGCGCCGCACGCACACACGCTCATTTTCGCTCTGTACAGTCGTCATTGTTTATGTAATAGTGACCGAAGCGACATTTCTATGGGGTGGCCGGGGTGTGGTATTACCGTATAACGCTATTAATAATACCTAAATATAAATAATAAATATTTCTGGACAATTGACACAGCGCCGTCTAGTCTCAAATCAAGCGCAAAGCTTGTACTAAGGGCACTAAACAATTGATAAATGTACGTAAATACATTTTTTTTAATATGTACTTATGTTAAGTACCTATACTAAATTATAGGCATTTAAAATTAGATAGGCCTTATTTGTAAGTACATAACATACATACGTAACATACCAAAAACACCCAGACCAAAACAAACCGACATGTTCATGCACACAAATGTTTGTCTTGTGCGGGGATCGAACCCGCGACCTCGGCGTCAAAGTAGCCAGTGCTAGCCATTGGATCACCAGATTCGTCTTATTGTAACTTCAAATGTAAATTTCTTCGTACTCGGGAAGACCTGGAGACACGTCATCATTAGTTACTCTGACAACGTGCGGACGTATAAATGACACAATTTGGGAGAAAGATAGCTCTAGGTCTTCCAGATCAAAACTTTCAAAATATTAGAAACAGTAGTATGCAAATATGAAATGTGCGATCAAAATTATTAACAAAGCAAAACCGGACAAGCACAAATTGCACTCGTGTGAAGATTCCGTATGATGTATACGTGTATGTTAAGCAGAAATGAGTGTTTGCCCTATTTTAGTAGTATCAACACAGATTTTATAAAGATCCAATAATCCAAAATAAAGCCAAATACCAGCTTCTTACACCTACTAATTGCTTCTGGTAAAATTCATTGTGAGATTCAAGGCAGCTGTAGACCCCCGGGACTGCAATAGACTTCATTGTTCATTTTTGGTGGTCGCCGCTGTTAATTCTGTCTACACAGGAAACACAGTAGTGGGTATGTGTGGTGGGCCTCCGTCCCGTAAAGGTCCAATAATTTGTCCCAAAAGCTTATCATTATATAGCATATACATTTAAAATCAACTGCAAATGTTAAATATAGGCATCTTCATCAGGTCCATTTTAGTCTCCGCTACAGGAGCACGACCCTCTCTCGACCGTCCTAGACGGAAGGAGGATTTGGCTTACACTCCCCACTCTGGCCAAACGGGTTGGGGAGGCCTGATCGATATTTGATAAGGTATTTCCCTTAGTCGCCTTGAACGACATCCACGGGAAGAAACGGAGTGATTCTATTCTAGTCTGCCGGAAACCACACGGCCAAATAATATATTTAACTTGTTAAAATATAGGCATAATATATTTAACTTGTTATTTTAAGACCAGAGATATATAGATATAGGTTTTTCTATATACTTAAGGAACTGTTTACTACATTTTTTCCGGCTTACATTCTTCAGTACCAATAAAAGGCAACCATTATTCGGGTTGAAATTTGGCACACAGGTAGCTATTATGACGTAGACATTCGCTAAGAATAAGAATTTTTGAAAATTCTCACGAAATCTCGGGCGCAATCCACGTATCCCATTATTCTACCGCGTATCCCACTATTCTCACGGAATAGTGGGACACGCGCGTACAAAGTCTCGGGTGCAAGCATAACAACACATATAAGGGAGGCCGAATACTTGTTTAACATCAGACGAAGTATTAAAACATTTAATTTTAAATGTTCCATGTAGAATGACGTATTTTTAAGTACACATCCTTTGACTTTAACACAAAGAGCGGCATGTTAATCACCGGCGTCATTCCCTTTGTCTCACTCGGGATCCAGCCTCTTGTATATGACACGTTAAAATAAGCAATACCAGCTAATTTCGACCCGTTTGTTGTGACAAGGAAGCGAGGTGGGCTGCCAAGCAATCCCTCGCGATGATTGCTTAATATTCGTCCTGGATAACTTGGGAATGTTTATATTATAAATTAAGTGAAAAACGCTGTAAGTGCGAATACATGAAACACGAAGACACGCCGATGAAAACTGAAAGTGTTTTGGCGTTGCGTTTTGAGAATTCAATTTAAAATATGATTTTAGATCAGGCGGGTTTTTATGTTAAAACATGCTTGTAATTACATGTTGAAAATTAAATATTAAGGCAGATCGAAAGCTTTATTATTACTAATATTTGAACTGGCTTCAAAAAAATAATAAATAAATATTTCTAGGTAAATTACACTTTTATTAAATTATTGATATACATAAAAATAAATTACCGGAATGTATGTAGGTATGTATGCGCATTACTTCCGAATGACTGCACCAAATTGCAAGCGAGTGCACGAAACTACTCACGCATCTATGTCTCTTCCACTCCGTCGGCCGATGTTTTCTTATGACGTTATCACGTAAAATTATCGTCCGTAAACCAAATTTGATAATATGAAAAGTAACGACAGTATTTATTAATTCCATGATGAAAAGTTTGCGGCTCTATGAGACAGAAGACTGTGAGGGGTCTTCAATATATTGATAAACATTGACATTTAGTTGTTCAGCCAGCAGTTAACTTTAAAAAGACAAGTAACATTTCAGGAATTTCGGAAATATTCACGAATAAAATATGGCCGTACGAAGTTCGCCGGGTCAGCTAGTACTAAAGATTTTTAAATACATTTCTTAACATATCAGGCCAGACAGACACAATCATACGTTTGTCTTGTGCTCGGATCGAGCTTGCAACCCTCGGTGCCATACTTTGTCCATTGTTATTAATTCCACCACCGGACCACAGATTACATAATAGTTACTACGTAACAGATACTTCACTCAGTAGAAAATTTCCAATACCTACTGCTATAAAAGCCTACTCCGTCGCGTCAGCAACCGCTGCATGCTAAAATGTGCCTAAATGCTCAAGCGTACAGTTGTGATTGCTTCGCACCGCGCGATCCCACAGCAATCGCAGGGCCTGAATTTGGTCCGCAAACGGCCCGAGACCGCTCGGCCGGGCGGTAGGTAACTATAACGCGCAAGTACATGGAGTGACGGAGGCCTGACCGGACTCACCAAAAAAACTAATGCAAACCATATTTATTAATTTTGAATGTATGTTTACGTGATTCAAAAGAAAATGTTCTTAACATTATCCCTAAAAAAATAATTTAGGATCTGATAATTCAAAATTATTTAATTTTTTGAGCTATCAAACGGGAGATGCTGCGGCAGCAACAATGTTGTTTGTACTTCTTTATACAAACGTCTTCAAGCTACCGTAGCCGCTTTACATCAGGTGGGCCGTACGCTTGTTTGGCAATTATAATTAAGTTTATATGCCAAGTGGAAACATATTTTGCCAAGACCGTGACAAACACGTGTGTAGTTGGACTAGACTAATTAACGACACATTAAAACACTAGCGAAACAAAACTACCTGCGGTTTGCCGCTACTAATGCTCTCAAACGAGACCTAGGCATGTTTTCATGAACTAGATTTTAGTATACGTGGAAAATTACAAGTAACACTAAAATAAAGACATAAAAACGAGAAAACAACCACGAACTCATTGGTTAAAAATATAGAATCATTTTCGAAGAAAAAATGGAGTATAGCTGTGTCATGGACTGGGCCGTGTGTTGTACGTGAATACGTTATATGCACTAAAATTATCTCAAAATAGCAGCGCTTCCCCCTCGCCTGGACGCTATGATCCATTGTCCTTACTTAGCTACTGCTACGCTTGCGTGCTCGGTTGGTTTACTGAGCGCAAAAGCGGTGCAGGTAAAGGTCCTCTCGTCTGGTTGGTTTACTGTACGAGAGACTCGCAACCCGTGATATAACCGGAAGGTTGGCACACGGGGCGCATTAGCTGTTAGTCCTGTTAGGTATAGGGTGCGTTGTCCTTACGTAGCGTAATAAATTCTTTGATCCTTCATCTATCCAGTGGTGTGATTGAATTTTGGATGGAGATGATAGATATGTAGCTGCAACACCAAATTGTATCCCCCGATTTTGTTATCATTCATTTTTAGGGTTCCGTTCCCAAAGGATAAAACGGACCCTATTACTGAGACTCCGCTGTCCGTCCGTCCGTCCGTCTGTCACCAGGCTGTATCTCATGAACCGTGACAGTTAGACAGTTGAAATTTTCACAGATGATGTATTTCTGTTGCCGCTATAACAACAAATACTAATAAAAAACAGAATAAAATAAATATTTAAGGAGGCTCCCATACAACAAACTTGACTTTTTTTTTTGCTCGTTTTGCTCGATATTGATAACGGCAATAGGTAGACGCTTGGAATATTCACAGAATATTTAGATATATATTCACTTTGAAAAGAAATAATTATATTAAAATAAAACAAACATTTAAGGGGGGCTCCCATACAACAGACATGATTTTTTTTGTCGTTTTATAGATAACTAGCTTTCACCCGCGGCTTCGCCCGCGTTTACTTTTTTTAGTTTCCACTACCGCGAGCTATAAATTTCAAGTATTTTCAAGCCTCTAACTCGCTTCCCGTTCCCAGGGGAATTTTTAACTTTGCAATCACTAAGGTATATGCATGTCAAATTTCAAGCATCTAACTTATGCAGTTTAGATTTTTTCATACAACATTTTTTTCCCGCTAACTGTCGTTCCCATGGGAATTTTTCAAAATACAGCCATAACTAAAATTTATATTTACTAAGGTATGCATGCATGCTAGATAAGGTATGCATGCATGCTAGATTGAAAACATCTATCTTACGTGATTTAGATTTTTACATACAAAAGTTTTTTCCCGCTAACTCCCGTTCCCGTGGGATTTTTGCAATATCCTGTTGCAACTAAGCTTTAAGTTTACTAAGGTACCTGCATGCCAAATTTCAAGCGTCTAACTTAAGCGGTTTAGATTTTTCATACAAAAGTATTTTCCCGCTAATTCCCGTTCCCGTGGGAATTTCGGGAATTCCTTTCTTAGTGCACCTCTACGGTACCTAAGCTACGTCCCTTCCAAATTTCAAGTGCCTACGTTTAGCCGTTTAGGCTGTGCGTTGATATGTCAGTCAGTCAGTTTCTCCTTTTATATATTTAGAAGATAGATGATACGGAACCCTTAGTGCGCGAGTCCGACTCGCACTTGGCCGGTTTTTTTTAATTGTCTACCTATGGAAGCAACTTTAAAGACGTATTCACGTCTAAAAAATATCAGAAGAATCTTGGCAATTACCGTAAGGTCGGGGTACTTTAACCCTAGGGTGTTACTTTGTCCCAAACCGAAAAAAATTTTGAATTTCCCGCCACGCTTTTGCAGTGCGAGCTATCGAAGTATTTCGCGCTGTTATCGATAGATGGCTTTATAGTTTTGTCGGTAAAGCAGTTCAATGAATGACAGCGAATGCGCGAGTAATGTTATTACCGCCATTAATTGACATCTTTTGACATTCGTGAAACTGTTGTGTGCAAACTTTCTATTGAAACTAAGTTCTCAGGTAAGTGTAAGCTATTTTATATTATTCATCGTAACAGACATATCGTACCTTTAATAAAAGCCAATTTATAAAGAGAGTCTTTTCCTTTTATATAATATAATCGATTTTAACAGGTTACTTCAGCCCATCATAGTAAATCATTACGTTTTCCATACAAAAAAATACATGGGCAATTGAAACCACTTTCAAAATACAACTTTGGCCCAAACTTTGCAAAAAAAAAAAAATACAATACATAGGTACTTTTCCTGGTTTTACTGGTTTATATGCGTCGTATGTATATAGTACTAGCACAGTTTTAAAAAAATAGTAATACTGTGGTACTAGACATACGTTACCATTAGACAGATCTAGAACTATTAAGACGGAGATTATCAAACGAAAACCAAAAACTAGTATAATTTTGGGACAATGTACCCCGACCTTACCAGTACTTAAAGAGATGAAAATTGTAGTGAAGTGAAGATGCAGAAAAGTATCGAAAATTTTACAAACTAGACAAGGAAGTGCTTAGAGAAATTAGACGTAAACACACCTAAAATGTTGAAAACCACGCTCAAATTATTTCAATGTATGCTGATAAATAGATGGCTACGGGCAGGCCCACCACACATTCCCACCACTGTGTCTCCTGTGTAGCCAGGATTAACAGCGGCGACCGCCAAAAAAGGCAATGAACAGTGAAGTCTATTGCAGTCCCGGGGGTACAACTACGGCTGCCTTGGAACTCACAACGAATTTAATCAGAAGAAATTAGTAGGTGTAAAAAGCTTTTGGAATTTGACTTGTCCTCTTAGCAATGTGAGAGACAGGAATATGGCAAATAAGGCATTAAAAGCCTAAAGAGATGGCTAGTCAAGTGAAGCTCAACTGCCGTGCACCACGGATTTTATGTCTAACACTATTGGGGACCTAGAGCATTGAGTTGTTGGCCTAACACATCGATTCCAATACTAAATTGCAAAATCGTCTCGATTAGAATCAGCTAGTAATATCTAAAATTTATAAACTAGACTAGAAGTACTTAGAGACGTAAACCCACCTAAATATGTCTTCCAGAAATCTTTAAAACCACGCTGAAATTATTTCAATGTATGCGGATAAATAGATGGCTAATTAAAACTGATTCAAATTAAACAAAGCAAGTTCAAAGAAGTCGCTGGACCAGATTCGTTTTTAGATTACCTTTGAGGCGATTGACAAGCAAGCTCTAATAAAAAGAAACCAACTGCAGACGGAGAAATAAAAATGTTTAATAATGATTCTCAAAAAGCTACTTAACATAAGGAAAATGTTACTGATTCATTTTTTAAAGACATTGATATTATTTCGGAAGTTTACGAGATGCTCGTGGTGAATCGAGACGAGCGTGTGTGAGTAGGTGACGTAAAAGGGCAAGTTGGGACAAATGAAACGCAGATGATTTTAAATTTAGTCCTCACCACGGCCGCTGCATAAATTTTCAGAGACATAATTGAATGATTTATCGAGCAAATACAAATGTCCAATGTTAAAGCGAAATAATTAAAACAAGTGTTGCACACATAAAAATAGATTTATGTGGCCCTGCCCCTGCGCCTGCTCTTGATATGTGTCATAAATATTTTTTTGATTTCAAAAAGTTGTGGAGTTGGTAATTTTTTTAATACAAAGAAATGGATTTCTCGATAAAGATTTTTTTCAACTCGGCAACAGAGCCTCCTCATCAACAAGTAGGCAACTGACGATGCGTTCGAACGTTTTTAGAGTTCCATACCTCCGCGGGAAAAAAACGGAACCCTTATAAGATCACTTCGTTGTGCGTTCGTCCGTCCGTCTGTCAAGACGCTTTTTCTTAGAAACGCGTGGAGGTATCAAGTTGAAATTAATATCACATACTCAGGTCTACAATCTCTTAAAGCAGTGAAAAAAAAAATCAAGCTTCTAAATCGACGCAATCAAAAGATACGGTCGCTTATATCTCATCTATATCGCATATTTTGACATTCGCAAAGGGAATCAAAACCTATAGAGTACTTCCCGTTTACCTAGAATCATGAAATTTGGCAAGAAGCAATGTCAAGTAGCACAAGTAAAGGAAAACATCCGAAAACCGTAAATTTGTAGTTATTTCACAAAAAATATTTTTTGGTGCATAACTACTTACACGGAACCCCCGTTGCGCGAGTTCAACTCGCATTTGACCGGCTTTTTTTTATATCTATATTGATTCAAATTATCTCGTTAACTAAATAATGATGTAGGTAGTATTCGTCAGCGGACTTACTGTCTCCTAGCGGCCATGGCGTTTTGGTCCTGTTCTGCGGTCTTCTTCTCATGCAGCACTCCAGCGGGCACCCATCCTTGTCGCGTCTTTATTTCTCCGCCATCCACATCTTCCACCACACGTACGAGCCACCTGGAAAGAAGCAGTTAAAATTTTTAGTCTACGGCACAAATTTTTTTTTCAGCATATTTTGTAATATGTGTGCCGGACAAGCATACGGGCCGCTTGATGTAAAGCAGTTACCGTAGCCTAACATCGCTTGAAACAAAAGAACTGTTGCTCGCGCGCCGATATTACCGCCGCAGACGCAGTATCTCCTCACCTCTGATGCTGATGCTGATGTCTTGGGTTCCTGCGTATGAGTGAGGACTAATACGCGGGAACCCAAGAATCATCAAGAGCATTGTTATTTGGATGCGGTATTCTTTGAGCTGGAAGTACTTCCCCAGTTCAACATGCCCTACATCTCATTCGCTTATTTGCAGCCTCATGAGCTATAAGGCAAGGTTGTAGCAGGCGTCCATACGCTGCGGTAGCTGCTTTCCATCAGGCGGGCCTTATGCTTGTTTGTCACCTTAGTGGTATAAAAAAGGCATATCAGGTGTAGATGGACACAGCCTTGACTTTGAAGATGGCGTCGAGCTTCTTACACCCCAAAGAAGCGTACAGCTTGCTTTTTTACGTAAACATGTATGCACATTAAATACAATTTACAAAAGAAGTTATATGAAGCCGTGTCTTCAACGACTATCTATCTAACCGCATTGTGATTTCTAACTCCTAACACTAAACATCTAACAAAATGTAGTCGTGACCTGATTTTTTGGCAAAAACAAACAAATATGTTATACAAGGTGTACTGAAAACATCCCTGCGTTCGCCTGGGCATCTTCGGGGGATATTTTCTGATATTGAGGTCGGGAAGAAGAAGTTTGTTTGCTCATTTCTAGAAGTCGCAGGTGACCGCAATATTAGAAGTTTGGTGTTAGGTATTAGAAGCCGCGTCTCAAGACGAGAAGATGACCCCATCGAACGCCTGGTGGTTCAGGATAGAGTCGAGGGCACAAGACCCCGCGGCATATCACCCATGCGGTGGACCGACCAGATAAAGTCTGCCGTGGTCGACTGCATGAGTGCACCAGAAGCGCCTCAAATCGGACGAGATGGCGGGATATTGTGAGGCGAGCAACTACAACCCCGAATCCTCCCTCGTGAATACCACGGCCGCTCTGTCAAGAGCGTAACGAAGAAGAAGAAAGAAAACCTAGCTTAAGAGCAACTGTGTTCTGAAAATAACGACTAAATAAGAATATTATTTATAAAAAGTGTAAGCCCAATAGCAAGATGACCTCGGTGGTCGAATGGCTAGCCACTTGGTCAGTGTGACTCCGAGGTCGCGGATTCGATCCCCGCACATGACAATTTGTGTGCATGAACGTGTCTTGGTGTTTTCTATGTATTATATGTATGTATTCACAATAAAAGTATTAATGTATATATATCAGTTATCTAGTACTATGTCAAGGAAAATGGCTGAATAAATAATTTTATTTTATTTCATTTCTGCCATTGAAGCTTCTTGTTGACCAGTATGGCAGCATCAACTGACAAGACATCAAGGTCTATGTTGCCGATGCGATTGGGGCTCGTCTTTTCGCTTACCATCACGCGAAGCGGAGACAATATGCAGAACTAATATAAAAAAAATTGGTTGCCTGTAAAGTCGGTATACGGGCGAAAGTTTTACGTGACAACGACTTTGAGTGGTAAAATGTTTTCGAGTGGAAGGGACGCATGCCTTTCACTTTTTATGTCTGTCTCTCTCGCTCTTAGAAGGGACGCGTGCCTTTCACTCGCTCTCATTGTAAGCGCATAACGTGAGCCAGTTTCTTGAAGTGTCACCCGGCTAACCAATTTATAAGACGTTGTCACGTCAAAAAAAAAGATTGATTCTGATAAAAATCATAGCCTTATACATTTCGGTACAATAGTTTTGGAGGATATCCTTAGTTTTATAAAAAAACTATTATTTTTTATCTTGTCCTAGTTTTTTACAATGTCGTGGTAACCCTAAAGTCGCGGTAATTTACATGTTTACGTTTCAGAAACGGTTTAGGTCACCGGTGGTCGAATGGAAATCGAATCATAGTTGATTTCCATCAGCCAACCGACGCTTCTGTCATTGCTAAAATTACCTACATTTGATCTACTTCCTGTGGGTATTCACCAACAACCTAGATTTTAGGTTGTTTTCGTACTGTTTCCTTAACCCGTCAAGAATATGAAGGGGTCAATAGGACCCTGCTCGGAATAATTTGACGTCTGTAGGTATTTGGGTGCAAACGTTCCTAATTCAATATGTAGATTGATATTCATGAAATGTATTTATTTATTATAGATAAATTATGGCGAGTTGCTCGATATGAACTACTAATTAAAACTAAACATTTTAGTATGTTTAGTGTCCTAAAAAAACTAAGCTAAACTAGCTAAATCTCACCAGTAACGGTAGGTATTATACCGTGATGGCAGCCTGTTATATCGGCTTTGTAGTGCCTATACTTAATAAGTAGAAAGCGCTAGCCATACTACGACTTTACTACAGTGAATAGTAACCATAATTATCACTACCATCACAAACCATCCAGGTCAGTTGGATGAGCACTCGATGGGCAATCAAGGAAACTTCGGTTTATAATTAAAAAAAAAAACTATAATTAATAAATAAATTAAAAGTTTTACTGACAGTCGATATGGAAATTTACTGGCGAAAAATAGTACAAAAAAGCTATACTTATTTCGGCGAGAATTGCATTTTTTAACATATTAAAATTAATTATTAAACCAACCCATAAACGTAATTGGAATCAATTACATATTGTAAAAAAAAATTACGCAAACCAGTAAAAAAATTTAGTTATACAATCATTCTAACAGAGTATTTGTAGAGTACTTTCTAAATGTCAATCCAGAAAATATTTAATAATAGCTGGCCCGGCGAACTTTGTATCGCCTTTAAAGAATTTTACGTTATTTTTTCTGATGAGTTATAAACTATCCTATCTCTCAAGTTGGATCAAATTGCACACACTGTGCAAAATTTTATTAAAATCGGTTCAGTAGTTTAGAATTCCATCGCGGACAAACAACGTGACACGAAATTTTTATATATTAAGATGTATGCCAAATTTAACACTAATCCGTTCAGATGTTTACCGTAAAAGTGAAAAAAAAAATCAATCATACATATAAATTTTCCTATTTATACCTACTGTTAGTACATTGTTATTATCACACTTTCGCCGGGTTAAGGAAACGTATTGGCATGGTATCCTAAAAAATAATGTCATTGTTGTTATTAGGCCGGAAGCTTTTAGAAGCTGTCAAACGAACCAACGAGTGGGAAATGGCGTCATCGCTGACGAAACGAGTGCAGTTACCCTGGGGTCAACGTACGGGTACGTTCTAGACTTTATCTACTATTTTTTGAGTCTGGTTTTTGTTTTATAGTGCAATCAAAGTCGCCTACTGATACTTTACCACTAACTTAATAGCCATTCAATTTAGGACATTACGAAATGTTATTCCAGCGGAGTCGCAAACTAAATGCGCAAAAAATAATTTGTGATTTTGACGTGACAACGTCTTATAAATTGGTTAGCCGGGTGACACTTCAAGAAACTGGCTCACGTTATGCGCTTACAATGAGAGCGAGTGAAAGGCACGCGTCCCTTCTAAGAGCGAGAGAGACAGACATAAAAAGTGAAAGGCATGCGTCCCTTCCACTCGAAAACATTTTACCACTCAAAGTCGTTGTCACGTAAAACTTTCGCCCGTATACCGACTTTACAGGCAACCAATTTTTTTTACGTTTCTTTTTTAAACAGTTTATATTGCCTAGTGAAAGGTATTTCAGGCCTATCAGCATCAATCCTTAATCACCCCCCTGTTGGTACAGGTTGGTACAGAAATCTCATTACATGTCACAATTACTTGATGTTCTGTAAACTCCTGGCATTTTGTAAAACTGTTTATATGTATATTATTTGTATTTATGTTTATGTATGTGTATGTATATATATATATATATATATAATAGTATGTAATGTATGTGTATTTATTCATAATGTTTTACTGAAGACATTTAATGAATGTGTTTTATTTTCACTGCGCCACCCACCTGTTCAAATTTGCATTTATACTTTCCTGCCCTAAGGTTGTCTGGAAGAGATTGCTTATAGCGATAAGACCACCTATTGTATTATCTTTTGTTTTATTTTGTGTCTGTATTTTATTAGGTGCAATAAAGCGTTATTGTATTGTATAATTGTATTGTATTGTCTCCCGTCAATAGTATGTTTTGCTCTTAACCCCTTCGATTCAGGGGAGACCATCAGTGGGATAAATAAGAGTTGACGATAATGATGATGATGACACAAACAAACAGAAAAACAAAATCATCACAACATGTTTTTCTAAAACAAATATTTAGCACATTTAAAATTATTTCTATTAAAATAAGGCGATAAATGTGACAATCTCGTTTAAGAATTCACATTTATTTTCACAAAATATCAGTAGGTGACCGTAATAACTTAAATCAAACGATTACTGTGAAACTTATGACATACAATCATATTTCTTGTCAAATGTCACATTCATATCGGTATTCTAGAAATTTCTTGCTATTAGAGAATCAACATAACGATTCCTTAAGAAATTCATATTAATTTTATTTATATGATTTTTCAGAAAAATAAAAACATTTATTACAATATACTTTGCATTCTGTTTCACCTATTTATTATTTCTCCGAATTCCCATTACGAAACGATAATTTATATAGTACATTCAAAACCACAATCCATTAAATTGACAAATCGAGCGTGGAAACCAGCCAAAGTACAATATGGGTACAATTTATTTAAACGATTTGCAGTTTATATTCAGTTACAAATGTTCTACTATTTAGTAAGTAACAACCTTATTTATAAAAACTTCTTAATCAACGTTTTAAACATTCATTAACTAATGAGCCACTTAAGCCCTAAACAGTGTTTAAAAATTTTGTATTCATAAACGATGATTTGACATTGATTTGGTAAACACTACGAAATGAAACAACTATGAACTCAGCTGACGCTACAATAGGGTAGTGGCGGCCATTTTGTTGTTTAACAACGCTATTCGACAGTTATTTAAATATTTAGTGAAACAATCAGTTAAGTCTAAATAGCGTTTATGAATGCAAAAAGTTGTTAAGCATTATTTAAAAGGTAGCTTAAAAGTTAAGTAATGTTTATGAATAACGCTGTAAATCTTTACATATAATGCAAATAGCTGCGTGTCACGGAAATGAACATGCTGCGCTGGATGTGTGGAGTGACGCGCAAAGACCGCGTCAGGAACTCACGCATTCGCGGCAGCCTTCATGTCCGTGACATTGCAGACAAACTGCAAGAAAGTCGCCTACGTTGGTATGGCCACATTTTACGAAAACCGACAGGCTATGTGGGTAACAAATGTCTAGCTATGCCGCCCCCGCCGGGACCCGGCAGAAGGGGAAGGCCAAAGAAATGCTGGCTTGATGTCGTAGTGGCTGACATGCGGGCCAATGGTCTCACACAAAGGGATTCCGAAGACCGGGCGAAGTGGAGGAGAAAAAGTAAGAAAGCGGACCCTGGGCTCCGAAGCGCAAGCTTAGGATGCAACCGGGACTTAACGCTTGGATGATGATGATGATGAATGCAACTCTAACTGGCCGATGTCTGTAGGTAGGAGATAATTATGAAACAATAATACGAGGGGCTTTAGGAGTAATCGAAGCCAAAATCATAATTTTTGACGTCATAATGTCTCATAAATCGATGAACGCCGGCTGCACGCACAAAAAAGCATGACGATGATGAGCATTGTCACGTTCCGCCTGTGCGGAGCGTGCAAGCGAGAGCGCGGCTTGTGACGCATGTATCCACTCCACCGGCCGATGTTTCCTTATAACGTTATCACGTAAAATTATCGTCCGTAAACCGACTTTACAGACAGCCAATTTTTTTTGTCTGTCTGTTTGTACCAATCTTCTTGCGTGCTCGGTTGATTTACCGAGCGTAAGAGCGGTGCGGGTAAAGGTCCTCTCGTCTGGTTGGTTTACTAGACGAGAGACTCTTAATCCTGTGATATGATCGGAAGGTTGGTACACAAACGATTAATTTTTTTTTGCGCCCCGCATTAGCTGTAGGTAGGTATCTGTTTGTACGCACATCACGCAAAAACATGAATTAAAAGTTCATATAAACCGCATCAAATGAAATTCGTATTAATTGTTCCGAATCGTTTGAATTTTGAATTTTCGCCCTCAATTCGGATTTGGATTTCCATTTTGGAGTGGTACTTCGTCTGGCCTTGGACTTATTCGTGCGTACACGCAGCATACGACGGATGCAAGCTTGCAACGGCGCGGCGGCGGTTGTTGATACGTTGCGCAAATCGACAACGCGCGCTATTTCAGCTTTGTTGATGTTATCCTTGATAAAAGACGAGAAGCATTTGATTTCGTGCGTGTGTGATTTGTCTAAAATAAATTTATGTCGATCAAAATCAGAGCACACGAGTTCGGCACGTTCGAATATTTTTTTGGGGTGTAAGTGTTTTATTTATTTAAACTCTTTATTGACCACAGTAAAACCAATGGTTTTACATACATATGCCATACCGCAGTGCCGGAGTCTCTCTGCGAGATCGAATCAGAATTGAGGAGATCCGTAGAAGAATCAAGGTTACCGACATAGCCCAGCGGATTAGCAAGTTGAAGTGGCAGTGGGCAGGGCACATAGCACGGAGGACGGATGACCGATGGGGTCGAAAGGTTCTCGAGTGGAGATCACGTACCGGCAAGCGCAGCGTAGGACGTCCACCCACAAGGTGGACAGACGACCTCATTAAGACCGTAGGATCGCGCTGGATGCAAGCCGCTTCCAACCGGTCTTATTGGAGATCTAGAAGGGAGGCCTATGTCCAGCAGTGGACTTTCAATGGCTGAGATGATGATGAAAACCAATGGTACAAAAGGTTCTGTAAGACTTAAATATAAATAAATAATAAATATTGTCAGACAAATTACACAGCGCCATCTAGCCCCAAAGTAAGCGAAGCTTGTGTTATGGGTACTAGACAACTGATAAACATACGTAAATACATTTTTTTTTTGTAAATACATATTTATGATACATAGAAAACACCCAGACCAAGACAAACAGACATGTTCATGCACACAAATGTTTGTCCTGTGTGGGAATCGAACCCACGAGCGTTGGTGTCGAAGCCGCGTCATTGACCGCTACGCCACCGAGCTCGTCCATCATCGTCGTCATCCACTTGTTAGAAACTATTAAAACACTTTAATACAACCGCTAACCCACGTTCGAGAATCTACATGAATGATAAAATCATTTTTAAAAACGAGATCTACAAACCTCGCAATTACTGCTAGTAATTATGCGAGGAAACGGTGTATATTTTGCCAATTCCATGTTCTACTTCAGACGGAAATTTGCATGATTAATGGAACGGAGGCGGCGCCCTATGATTAATATACTGCTTTATTACACTAGACTGTTTCATTTGGTCCATTTCAGTTTCATGTCTTTCTTATCTGGTCTTTCTTACCAGGAGTCCATGATACAGGCTCGGTCTATATCAATAGTGAGTGATTACTTTATATTTTATATACTAGTGTAAATAGATATAGTGCAAAATTGTATGCTTTTATGAAGTAAAATAATAATAATTATTATCTTGCATTGGTTTTGCATCCACTTCAGGCACATCGAAGGGTAGGTATTTATTATTCTGTTATTGGATTTTAAATTAATAGGTAGGGGAAAAAGTCTTTTCGCATTATAGTATGTATGAACTTGTAATAAAATCTCTTTGGTTATACCATTTGTATCTAGCAGGTTTTGATATCTATAAAAAGCTTAAATTTTAAAAAAGATAATTCCAAATTCAAATTAGGTAAATGTGTGATTTTCATTTGTTTTTTTTACTGTCAAGATGAGTGAATCTAATGAAGAAATTCGATACATTTTAAAATTTTACTACAAAAAAGGTAAAAATTCAACGCAAGCTGCGAAAAAAATTTGTGATTATTATGGACCTAGTGCAGTGTCTGTGAGAGTAGCACAAATTTGGTTTAAGCGTTTTCAATCCGGAAATTTTGATGTCAAAGATGCACGTCGCTCTGGTCGCCCTGTTACGGATAAAATGGATGCCATTTCTGAAAAAGTGGAGCAAGATCGGCATATCAGTAGTTACGACGTAGCTGAAGAACTAGGAATTGACCACATAACAGTTTTGGCGCATAAAAAGGTCGTGGTCAAAGACCGGCCAGGCTTCAGAGACTCTGGCGAAACCCGGGTTAACCCGCAACAAGGTGATGCTGTGTGTATGGTGGGATTGGAAGGGAAGATATTCATTATGAGCTGTTACCGCCAGGCAGGACTATCGATTCTGAACTCTACTGTGAACAACTGATGAGATTAAAGCAAAAATTTTAGAGAAAGCGGCCGGAATTAATTAATAGAAGGGGTGTGATTTTTCATCATGATAACGCTAAACCTCACACATCTTTAGCCACTCAGCAAAAATTAAGAGAGTTTGACTGGGAGGTGTTAATGCATCCGCCGTATAGTCCTGACCTTGCACCTTCTGATTTCCACCTGTTTCGGTCTCTTAAGAATTCTTTAGGCAATGTCAGGTTAACATCACGAGAAGACTGCCAAAACCACTTGTCGCGGTTTTTTGAACAGAAGTCCCAAAATTTCTATAGTAATGGGATTTATGTCTCTACCTACAAGATGACAAAAAGTTATCGAACATAATGGCACCTACATACTTTAGTTAAATGTAAATAAACTTTATTAAAAAATGTTTTGAATTTTCATATAAAATACGAAAAGACTTTTTCCCCAACCTAATATTTGTATAATAAAGTTACAAACTAACATGATGCCACTATAATAATATAATATGCAGTGTCAGTGGCTCACTATGATCTTTAGAGCCAAAGGCAACCTTATCTACACGTGGTGCACCCTGCCGACTAACGAAAGTAGCTCTGGCAAATGAGAGATAGGGTACAGCGTATTTGTAAGCTGCCAGACTGGGGAATTACCTCCACCTGACAGAATACCGCAGCTGAATAATAATTCCCTTGAGCGTTCTTGCGTTCCTGCGAGTGAGTGAGGTCACCAGAAAGGAAGGAGTTGTTGCGTTGGCAGCGGGGGTAGCGGCGCGCTAGCGATTTCATGTTGCGAGCGTTAATATGGGTACGGTAATCGCTTCACATCAAGCGGGCCGTATGTTTGTCTACCACCTGACGTAGTATTTATGAGGACTATAGCTTCTATACTGTGACTATAGTAATAGAGCAATAGGTAGTCCTCGAAATTGGCAATAGCGAAAGCATACTGTACAAATGTCTTCATATTCTGACATATAATGTTCCATTTAAGCAAATAATGTCTGAACGAAACATTTAGAACAAAATCGTTTAATCTTCATGTCCAATTAAAATATAGTAGCGAACTAATCAAAAGAAGTGACAAATAACAGTAGTTTAACAAATTTATTCGCTAATTTGTGCTTTCAAGAAGCGAATATTTTTAACAACGATTCTTGTTCCACATCACTTTCAAATTGGCAAGATCCAGGAAACGTGTAGTCTCGAGTGATGTGAGAGGTCACCTAGTTTGGCGGCACACTCATACTTGTACTATGACAACTTCATAATTAATATTCGTTTAAGATCTCGCATATCGAGGAGCGTTTCCACGAGTCAAGACTTTAAGACATATATCAAAATTTAACTGCAACTATATAAATTAAATTCAGAAAATAAGAGCTATGATTTCATTTAATTACATCATTATGTAGTTAGGTTTAATTAAATTTCGGCAAGGTCTGGTTCATTCCTCACATCACCGAAATATGAGACTAAGTAGCGGATTACAAAAAAAAAAAAAAAACTAACTATTACCACACCCCGGCCACTCCATACAAATGTCGCGTCGTTTACTACTACATAAATAATGACGTCTGTGCAGAGTGAGAATGAACGTGTGTGCGTGCGGCGCCATACAAATTGTTCCTGATTTGTCTCAGAGGGGAGGTGAGGTAGGCACGAGAGAGCGGCAGGGAGTGGCCATACTGTACGTAGTACTATTACTTATACTGTGCTTTTACCACACTATTACCCAAACCTATCACAATAAGCCCAACGTATTACATGTGAGATTATACTTTTGAAACCCTGAAAGGTTAGAAACATCGCTAAGAATATAGTTTTCCTGCAGACCAATTACGTCAGCATACCGATGAAGTAATAATTTTGTGCCATGATGAGCCGTCATAACAGTCAATAACGATTGTTAATATGTCGATAAACTGCAGCTGGAGAACTATTTTATTGCTGCGCCTGGTTTTTTTTATTTCTTGTACACCTAAGAGCTCTTCAACGTTTGTACCGTTTCACGAGCCCGGTGGTCGAATGGCTGGCAATGTCCACTTTGACTCAGGGTCGCGGATTCGATCCCGCTCACGACAAATATTTGTGTGCATGAACATATCTGTTTGTCGTGGTCTGGGTGTTTTCACATCAGGCGAGCCGTATACTTGTCTGCCACCCAACGTAGTATAAAAAAAGAGCACATCATATTTGATATTCACAGTGCGATTGTAAATCTTATTACGTACTGTATAAAAGTAGTAAATGCAATAATAAATATTCCTGGACAAATCACACACGACCATCTAGTTCCAAACTAAGCAAACCTTGTACTATGGGTACTAGATAACTGATATTATACTTGAATACATTTTTTTTTTTGTAAATACATACATATAATATATAGAAAATACCCAGATCAAGACAAACAGACATGTTCATGCACACAAATATTTGTCTTGTGCGGGAATCGAACCCGCGACCTCGGAGTCAAAGTGGCCATTGCTAACCACCACCACGTTGTTCCACGTGTTCGACCACCGAACTCGTCACCGTTGCCCGTGGAATACCACTTTAACGACATAAAATATGATAAGCCCGTCTGTCATGCATGACGTTTGATATGGACAATGTGAACTAGAATATTATTTTCACGAAAACATCTATACTGTTGTTTGCTATTTTAGGATTATATAAATTAGATACTTAGACACACTCTGTTGCAAAAGACAATAAAATATACGATTTGTAAAACAATTATCGGTAAGGTCACCTTCTAAGGCAGTAAACTTGGCTATTTTGTATATACCTACCTTATAAGTGAACATACAAAAATAAATAATAGAAGGTCAAATAAATTTGTAAATTTAATTGAAGTTATTAAAAAAAAGTAATATTACATTCGACTTTTTTAACAGTTTTAATTAAAGTAGGTACTGTTTTGTACTAGCAGAATAATCGTGACTGACTTGTTAAAGATTGTATTTGTTAAAAATAAAATGAAAAAGATATTGGTTGTCCGTAAAATCGGTTTACGGACGATCATTTTACGTGATAATGTCATAAAAAAGACATCGGCCGTAGTGGAAGAGAGATAGATACGTCACAAGCCGCGCTCTCGCTTGCACGCACGGCTCAGATGGAACGTGACAATGAGTCATGCTTTTTCATGCATGCAGCCGGCGTTCATCGATTTATAAGATGTTATCAACGTCAAAAAAATGCAATATTGCAATTACGGGCAGCTATTGAAGTAGTTAAAGACTATGTCTACCTCGGTCATTCCATACAGCTTGGCCGGGGTAATTTCAACAAAGAGATCGACAGACGCATTCGACTGGGCTGGGCAGCTTTTGGAAAGCTTCGTCATATATTCGCCGCGCAAATACCCCAGTGCTTGAAGACTAAAGTCTTCAACCAGTGCGTCCTCCCTGCAATGACATATGGTGCAGAGACTTGGACACTGACCATCGGACTGGTCCACAGGCTAAAGGTCGCGCAGCGAGCGATGGAGAGGGCTATGCTCGGGGTTTCTCTGCGGGATCGAATCCGGAACGAAGAAATTCGACGGAGAACCAAAGTTGTCGACATAGCCTTCAAAGTTTGCAAGCTGAAGTGGCAATGGGCCGGTCACATCTGCCGAGTAACTGATGGCAGATGGGGGAGGAAGGTATTAGAGTGGAGGCCGCGCATAGACGACGAAGTGTTGGACGCCCTCCTACTAGATGGTCTGATGACCTTAAGAAAGCGGCTGGGAGCGGCTGGATGCGGAAGGCGGAGGATCGTATCTGGTGAAAAGCATTGGGGAAGGCTTATATCCAGCAGTGGGTAGATACAGGATGATGATGATGATGATGATGATGGGCATTATTATTAAAATTCATGTCGATGAGATTAAAACCGAGCTAAAACGATTATACAATAAACTTGTATAAAAAAATGTGTTCAATAAAGACAAGCCGATCCAAAGGTATTTTTGAGTCCACGGTGATGGCAAATTGATTTCACCGTACTGCTATCAATAAATAAATAAATATTCCTGGACAAATAACACACGGCCATCTAGTCCCAAACTAAGCAAAGCTTGTACTATGGGTACTAGATGATTGATATTATACCTAAATACATTTTTTTTTGTAAATACATACATGTAATACATAGAATACACCCAGACCAAGACAAACAGACATGTTCATACACACAAATATTTGTCTTGTGCGGGGATCGAACCCGCAACCTCGGAGTCAAAGTGGCCATTGCTAATTCGACCACCGAGCGTCCATCAATCAATAGTACGAGGGCGAACTTCGTGTACCCATGGTTCTTAAATAATCCATGATCATATCAAAACTAGCCACCCACCGACCCAGTTTACGTACCTACTCCAGTTAGAGTTCATGGCACAGGGTTATCAAAATATCCTCAAACATAATTGCACCATCAAACGAATGTGGAGTCTATAAATTTTGTGTACGACACAGAAATACGGGCCGGCCGGGATTTAAAACCATTTTTTGGGTTATATTGGTGATTTTGTGTCATTAAAGACAGCTATGAACACAGTGGTGTGTTGGAAATTGATCATCTGAAGAAATCTTTTTGATGAACAAAACAAGAACGAAAACTAATAAACCCGAAGAGCTTATACTTTTTAGAGCACGGTGATATGTGTATTTAAAAAGAAAGAAGAAGAAAACCTTTATTTGCACATTAAACACCACTATTTTGGGGTGTCTCTATATATTGTATCTGTTTGGAGCAATATTATATTGCTCCAACCGAGGAAGCAAGAACAAACACGTCGTCAATCAATCGCGATTGCTCGATATTTTTGTTTTAGGTTTTTTAGTACTAAAGTATTTTTATAAGAATAGTAGTTTTTAAAAAAGCCTAGCTAGCAGCCAGTTTACGTAAATTGTTGGATACATTATATTACAATTAATAAACAAGTTATAAGTTAATTTAAAAAAATCAAAAACCCGACTGCACCTACAACAGATTCAATAATGGGTATCATTTAAGCTATCATTAATGTAATTAGTTTTGTGTTTCTTAACTAATAGGGTTTGCCCGCAAAATAATAGATTTGTCACCAAAATGTAGTCACCAAACAATATAAAATCGATTCCACAATAAATCACCTAAAATCATAGAAATATAAGGTCAAGTGCCAAATAAATGTTTTCATATGTATTATATTGTCAATTATTAATAATTAAGCTTACTTGGCACCACATCATTCATCATCTAGGTTGACGGAGCTCCGCTTCGCGGAGCTCCTATTTCCGATGACAGGACACAAGAAAACCCTAACCTAACCAAAAATCAACTCAAATCTAACCAAAACATGATTTATTACATTGACCAAGTATTGGTATGACTTGTCAGTGACCAAACAATTATACATACATACATACATACAAACATACATACTCTCGAAAAACATAACCCTCCTTCTGTCGCAGTCGGGTAAAAAGCATTACATTACAATTAATAAAAAAAAATATATAGACTGTCATTCGTCAACAATCAGAAGCTCCATTCATTCACACTCAATCGATAATCTACTTACGTCCTATAAATATATTTATTACCCGAATTGATTGAGCGCGAGGACGAGTCTCTCCAGTTCCCCACCTCATAAAGTATTTAGCAAATTCCTAGAAGTGTCTTATGTTCTGGCAAGTGATAAGTAAGTGATTAAGATCGTATGTACTAACTCCTTCAGGCGCTTCTTATAAGTATAGTTATATAAGTTCATTGTATGTCCATTATATATTTGTAATTTAATGACATTGTATATTTGCTTATTTGACTTTTACATTTTAATTTCTAATTTCAATTTTATTTTATTTTATAATATGTCTATTTTTATTTATATATCTTTTCTATATATTGAAATTGAGATTTTAATGTAATTTAAAAAATGTAATTTTAATTTTAATTCTGAATTTATAATTTAAATTTTAAATTTAAATTTTAATGTAATTGAGTTTATTTTTTGTACGAGTTTTATCGTAAAATGATATTTTTTTATGGGTGTATGTCTGAAAATAAAGATATATTATATTATTATAAGCGTCTTATGTGTTTCGGTAGCTGCTTGACATCAGGCAGATCATATGCTTCTTAAATATGTAACTCAAAAACTACAATTTTATATTAATAATATTTTCGGTACTGACATGATTTTTATAGTTATTATTTAAGGTCAGTAAAGTAACATAAACTACTTTTTATCCCGGAAAAACATATTTTACCCATGGGAAAAACAATGATCACGTGGGCGAAGCCGCGGGTAACAGCTAGTTACTTATAATTTGAGATCTATCCTAAAACTTTACAACCTTACTTTATTCTTCTTACTCTGTATGTACTCTTGAGTCTTAGTATATTAATTAACATAACAAAATATTAGGCTACACATATAGGCTACTTTATTTGTTTGAGGCTGACTGAAAACCAGCGTTGGTTAGTGTCGGCAGCTTTTTAGACACTGGTCAACATACAGCTGAGTCAATACCTTTTTGGTACACAAACTTCTCTGCATCTAATTAAGTGATAATATTTACTGTTCTTGTATCACGTGTGTGTTTGGCAATAAATTTACTTCATTTCTTTTTCATTTCATTACATTTTATTCTAATTCTGCAAATGATGTAATGCATCAATGTTTTTCTTCGTGTTCTCATGGAGAAAGAGAAACAAACACGCTTTCACATATAAAATTAGTTAACATTACATTAACGCACTCATTGCAAGCTCGTAAAAAGTTATGTGCTATTTAGTAGCCATCAAGTCTGCGGCAAAAATAAACATGGGATAGTTCCGACAGGTGTTACTTGCAGATCTCATAACTTTTTTATTGTTCACACGAGATTGTTAGAAGTATGTATGTGTAATGGGTATCATTAAAAACAGTGCATCGATTTACAAACTGAAAGAACTTTCACATTATCTATGTATATAAAATTGAACCTCAGAAATGTTTGTACGCGAATAACTTTCAAACGGGTGCATGAGATTGGATTATTCTTTTTTTGTTGTGTTTCTTATTGCCAGGAGAAGCTTTATATGGGAAAGCCACTGAAATGAGATGGGAACGGGATAATTGAACCACAGCGAAGCGTGGGCTAGCCGCAAAGTAAATTTTGCGAAATTTAATACCTACTATGTACATACATCATCAGCCTGTATCTACCCACTGCTGGATATAAGCCTTCGCTAATGCTTTCATGCATCACTTACTCGGCAGATGTGACCGGCCCATTGCCACTTCAGCTTGCAAACTCTGAAGGCTATGTCGACAACTTTGGTTCTCCGTCGAATTTCTTCGTTCCGGATTCGATCCCACAAAGAAACCCAGAGCCCAGCCCTCTCCAATGTTCGCTGCGCGACCGATAGCCTGTGGACTCGTACGATTGTCAGTGTCTAAGTCTCTGCACCATAGGTCATTGCAGGGAGGACGCACTGGTTGAACTACGTAACGATCAAGACTGAACAAAATCTGAACAAACGTTCATTATTATGTATTATATGTTATAGCTTCTATAATATATAGCAGCTTTTTCATACTAAAGTTTCAGCTATCTCAAAAAATACACAGCAGATTTTTTTATTGGTTTGACGACGAAATGATGAAAGAACAGATAATGAAGTAAAACGAATACAGAAACATGAAACAAATATAATGCACCTGAAAAACAGGTCAAACAATATTACTCGCAGTTAGAAACGTACTGTAATAAACATGACATTTAAGACGTCTGATTTGGAAACGAAGCCGGCTGCCTTTCGCGACGTTCCAAATAACCAGTATAATATCTGGAAACTAGAACACATACAGGCAAAATTGTGCTGTAATTGTATATCGTCCATTTGTCCGTGAGGGCGTGTGGGCGGAAAAAAGCTATGTTAATAACGCTAATAATCCACGTGGATTATTTCTAGAGTAGCACCCAAGCCAATTTTTACTGACCACATAATGTTGATCCCTATTCCTGCGCCTATATTAGAACTACCGTGCTATTGAGGTGTCTCGATAAACTGGCGTGTTAGTAGTAAGTGTTCGCGAAATGACTATTATAGTTAATAGTGTTAGCTTCTTTCTTAGAAGCTGGGACGTTGACCCAATCAATCTCCGTTGAGGAAATAGGGAAAATTCAGCTTCACCTGCTACGTTCTAATTATTTTTAATTATCTCTTTATTAAGTTCTATAAATAAATAACAAAGAAAGTCGGCATTTGACGCATTTTTCCTGGAATTAACAGAAATATTGGCGTCTGAACGAGGCGATTCTTGTCAATTCAAGTTATTGTTTGGTTTGGGTGTTTTCCAAGCATACGGTTCGCCTGATGTGAAGCGGTGACTACAGTATAAGTATTTAGTAAAAGTATTTATGTACCTATGTTTACCATTTAAAGCTTTACTTCGTTTAAGTATTTACGTACGTAAGTTAATATTACTATTGTTTAAAAAGATTTGAAGTTTATTTACACAACTAGGTGTGTGGTTGAATGATATTGTTCAATGAATCAGCTAGCCGTTCAATTGAATGGCTATTTTAACCAGTTAGCTGTGACAACTGCGATAGTTATATCAAATAGGTATTTTTGGGCGCTAAAAAGCCAAATTGAAGGCACCAGCAATAGCTTTGAAATATCACGTCACATATAAGTCAAGTATATTTTGACCGCAATGTGTCATAAGATTCCCAGAACATATCCAGCTCAGCTATATAGATAACATCTCAATAGTCTGAAAGAAAGAAATGTTTATCATATAAAAACAAAGGATATTGGTGGTGGTTATGATGGAATTCTAAGGGTATGATTTCTAAAGTATAAGTTCTTTGTTTATATAGGCAATGACGTTCTATGTATGTCAATTTATAAGGTATTTATGATATGGGTGTATTGTTTTTAAATGTAAGTATAGATATATTACATAAAGCTAAAAATGTTAGTCCATTTGAGCGCACTGATCTCTGGAATTATCCAGATTTTTAGTCAATCCGTTTGGTAATCCAAACGGATTGAATAAATCATTTTGCATTTGATAGCCCAACTCATGAGAAAGATTATAAGGCTATCCAGATTATTAGATCACGACCATTAGGAGCTGATAGGACACGTCCTATCCGCTCCTAATAGTCTAATGGTGACTCCGCGGGATAGATATTACCGAGCAACATTTTTTTCAAAATACGTCGGGTGGAAAACAAACATTTGGAACGCCTAGTGTGAAGCGGTGACCGTAGCCATATAAACGCTCGGAACATGGAATATCGGCCGAACTCTATTAATATAACTCTATCAAAATACGAATCACACCAAAATTGCAGTCGCCCTGTTCGATCACAGACGAATAATTCAACAATAAATAATGTAATCTACGATAAATTAGAACGAGAACGGATAAAAGGAGTCTGCCAGTATGAGATATACGACCAGAGCGAATTACTCGGCGGCAGAACAGATTCGCAATTAATATTGTTCCCGGAAAGATTTATGCTGTAGCCAATCTTGTGAATTGTACAAATGTGTTAGGTATTAGTACGTTAGTACTATTACTTATACTGTGGTATTAGGTAAGTAATATTTGTAGCGCAGTAGTATTAATTGGAGCTCTTCCCATATCAAGCTACTTGTGATGCGGAGCCCCGCCTCGCTAGACAATCGTTTGTAAATAGGCACAACTTGCTGGTGAGGCTGGCTTCTATGATGTTGCTTACAAAATCAACATGATTTCAGTTCGGTACTGCCTAAGGCTGTTTACACACGAACATCTCGAACACGAAGTTCGAATACGAACATTTTGTTTGTATGTATGTAAATATTTTGTTACGTAACGTTTGTCAAATATCGTTCAAAACAGTGGGGCAACTCTCGTAATTAAGATGTAGTCAAAATTAAGATTCAGACCCAGTCTCGATCTCACAAATGTCAAATTTGGTATTCTCGTATCACAACACAAACATTTTGTTTGAAACAGCAGTTTGACATAAAAAATAATTTTAATAATTAATGAAATCAAGTACATAATTTTTACTCAATTCACAATTCAATCTCGATTCGGTTATCTTTCTGCGATCGCAAAATAATTACGAGAATTGGCCTTCAGTACAAAATTGGATCAAAATTCAAAATTCAAAATATCTTTATTCCTTGGACTTTATAAAGCACTTAGAAACGTCATACAAATTAAATATAAGAGTATGTATAAATCATTACTACTCTAAATCCGCAGAGCTTAGATTCACTTTCATCACACTATCTTGAATGTGTAAGTGAATTTAAGTGCCAGTTCCGGCGACGGGGCTTCTTGAGAAGAACTGGCAAGAAACTCAAGGCCGACTCTTTTAATTGCCAATATCGTTACATTAAATACAAATACAATCATTAACATAACATAACAAGAGCAATTCATTTCCAAATACTTTTATCATTTATGTAATCCGAGATACAATAGTAAGCCTTTTGACATAGTCTAGTTTTGATATATTTCTTAAATTTACCCATGGATAATTTAAACGCGTCGTTTGGAAGTTTATTGTAGAAGCGTATACATTGACCTGGGAACGAGTTAGAGATTTTATGGAGCCTAGTAATATGCATAGCGAGTTTGTTTTTATTTCTTAAATTTAATTGATGGAGATCACTGTTTTTCCTAAATTTGGTTTGATTTTTATGAACGTAAATAAGATTTTCATAAATATATTGAGAAAGTAATGTCATAATATTTATCTCTTTAAATTTATTTCTCAGTGTCTCCCTGGGACTCATCATATAAATCGCCGACGAACATTTTTAACTGTTCGTTAAACAATGTTCGATGATCGTTAACGGTACGCAATGCAAACGAAGTTACTGCGTGTCATACAACGCAACCAAATTGTCGTACATGCGTACACAGCTTAATAGTTATAAATCGATTTTAATACGCGGAGTCGAAAAAGCTTTTTTAAATACAGTTTTTTATACTCTTGACCGATATTTTATTAAGTTGTACCGCATGTACTCATACGTTATTGTCAACGTATTGCAAGTGAAACCATTATTAGATGTCGCTGAATATATTTTAAAGAATGAAAAAATCTGTTTGCATGTTCGTTAATCAGAATTTGGGCGAATAACATTTAAAATAAATTGCACACTATGTTTCTTTGAATACAAAAACAATTACTTTTACGAGGCGTTTATTTAACCTCGTGCATATTAGAATACTCATAAACGGACTTCAAAAAAGGAAGAATGTTCGCGATTTCCTCAAGTGATCAGCCCCCTAGCCAAGTGTAATTCGTAGCGTAACGAACGTTAGATAGATCACGTGGCATTTGTCAATTCTCATACTAAAATGTTCGATTTTGACAAATGTCACGTGATCTATCTAACGTTCGTTACGCTACGAATTACACTTAGCTAGGGGGGCTGACTTGGATGGAGTTTACGCTATTTTAACTGCTTAATTATTTTTCTGTGATATTTTTTTGTTTACAAAATATTGGTGTAGATTATAAGGAACCACAGCTATATACTAAATACTATGATTTAGTATATAGCTGTGGTTCCTTATAATCTTATAAAGAAATCGGTGAAATAATCGTTGCTCGGTTAATTTTTCTGAAAAAACGTTTTTTTTGTTAAGATATTAATGTATTAAAAAGAAAAATTGGTCTGGAATTTAAAATAGACTCAACTTCAAATGAACACGTAGCAAACACTTCTTCGGTAGGAGCTCGTTCTTTTAGGGTAACGCCGTCTTTACCAACAATAAAATATGCAAGTTACAAAATTAATACTTCTAGCGAATTTCATGGCTGTAATTCGGAAGTTGTATATGGAGGATAAAAATAATAAATTAAATCATACTTAGCCGCGGTTGGAGTTTTTATTTTAGAGCAAATCCGTGGATTAAATATTGCATTATAACATTATCTTATCTATTATATTATTATGATATTAATAAACTCGTAGGTGTTTGAGAACAAATATAAAAAAAAAATATCAACAAAGTAAACATTTATTAGATCACAAAAATAAAAACCACATAACAATCACATCGTGAAAAATGTATATTTTTCAAACAATTCGCAGATTTCGTAACATTTTCGCAATCGGGTCACCCATCCTTTGTCGTGTGTGATACATCATCATTATAACACAAGAACCGCGGTGAACCAGATAATGCCACTTTGAAAAGCACACCAAAATATTTAACACGGTCATCTCTCACGGCAATTTATTTTGATATCATTTTCAAGAACGATACCTACTTGTTGTGAATTATTAGCGTAAGTGGGGCAATTTATTCGTGGTCTAGCTCTACGTAGGTTATTTCAATTATTACATATCGCAATCTACATTTAATTTTGAAATAAAAATGCATTCACAACAACCTACTGGTTTCTTTTTATCATTTTGCTTTACTTATTATGGAGGTTTATTAGTATTAAACTGAAGTGACCGGAATACAGAAAATTATTGTTTTAAAATAATAATAATAAGTACATAGATATAACAGCCAGGCAAAGATATAAAAGTTAGAAACCCAAATATCAAATTCGTAAAACTTAAACAACCCGTTTGTGTGCTACGTCGTAGCCCGATAAAGCCTAATGCTACGAAGTGTCTACGAACCGCAGATGGAGTCAGTTAAATTAATTACACCACGGTTCATTTTAATCATTTCATTTAAGGTAGAGACAGGATTCTTTTTCCCCGCTTTGGAACTCCTATTGTCCAAAAATGTTTTAAATAAAATCATAAAGGCTGACGAGTCATCAAATCAGGACTGAATTGACTTGACTGACTAATATAATATTGACACAGAGATGACTCGTCATTACTAAAGATGGGCAACATTGCGGACATTTACGATAAAATCTAAATCTTACTAATATTATAAATGTGAATTTCCCGTGGGATATATTAGTTGTTGTTTTTCAGCAAGAGATGAAATCGACATAATTTTTGCATGATAATAGTTTATGGGTTAGAGAATGACATAAGTTACTACTTATTATCCTGAAAAAAATGCACGAATTCATGGGATAAGGTTTGTTAAAGTTAGTGAAATTGAGTTTTACGTGTAGTATGTTTCGGACTTTTGCCACCTAGAATTATAGCGCTCAAAAGGAAGCATTTTATATAGTCCGAGTCTCCCCTCAATCGATGGGGGTTTAGAGCATATTGTACTAAACTGAACTTCAGGTTGGCAGAGGCCATTTGTTTACAAGGCAGAGGCCATTTGTTTTGGGGTGTAAGCGGTTCATCAACATCTTTGAACCAAAGCCAACTTCATCTGCACGCGGTACACCCTGCAGACTGACAAACGAAGCTCTGGCGAAAAGAGAGGTAGGGAGTGTAATTGTAAGCTACCTGACTGGGGAATGTACCTCCACCTCACAGAATACCGCAGCCAAATAACGATTCCCTTGAGGGTTGTTGTGTTCCTGCGAGTGAGTGAGGTCACCAGAAAGGAAGGAGATGCTGCGTTGGCAGCGGGGGTGGTAACGCGCGAGCGATATTTTATGTTGTGAGTGTTAATATGCCTACGGTAACCACTTCACATCAGGCGGGCCGTATGCTTGTATGCCACCTGACGTAGTATATATAAAAAAAAAAGCCGCCCAAAGGCCACCGACTGACTTCACTAAACGACTGTCATCTAATGATAACAAAAGAGACCGACGGTTTAACGGTTTAACCCGCCGAAGCACGAAGACGAAGAGAAGCTCCGAAGCACGCAGTATATACTCGTCGTCTACATTGATCACATTTTGGTCAGGGTGTCATTATACATATCAAACGGTCTACGCGAACGAAGTCGCAGGCATCAGCTAGTAAGTACATATAAATACTTTATTTTTGCCCCTAAAACTAGGTATTTATTGGCCGTCTGAATTTATTCATTGGGAATTTATTGTAAATCGCCAGCATTTTGCCCTTCTCTAGTCAAGACTAATTTCCTCAGATTATATGAGAATATTATGCCATGCTCCAATAAAAATAGCCATTCTGTTATTAGCTCAGGATATAGGATATACAGACCTTGCGTCATCGTCTTTTCTCATGCCATTCGTTCTTCCCTTGGGGTGATTCTTCTTGGGTCGCACAGCTCGTTTATGTTTCGCAGCCGTCGTGTCCAGCAGCTGAGCATCGCCGACGTCCAGCTCGGGGTCAAGCCGGGGCTTCCTGGGGGAGAAGGGAGGGGGTGGGGGTTAGATCAGGGAATAATCACACGGGATAATGTAGAGGTACATTCGCTTGCAAGGTGATGAAGTTTGTTTGCAGAGTTAGACACAGTGCGCTACACGGCTCGATGACGAATATTAGCTATATGCTACGCCGTAGAGCACTGGACCCTATTAAGCTACGCCGTAGACAGTTGTATAGTTGGCGAATCGTAGCTATATGCTACGCCGTAGACCCTTATACCCTGTAATGCTACGACGCAGACCCGGGGCCCTACCGCCGAAGTTGAAGCCGATTACCATCGAAATTTTTGAATGTGAAAATGAAACTGCTTACATTGTTATCAATTATGTTTAGCTCAGCTAGTAGAAACCCTAGAGTTCTACCGACTAAGCTGAACATGTTTGTTAATAACTTTAACGTAAGACCAATTAATAGAATAAAAAAAACCGACGGTAATCGGCTTCAGCTTCGGCGGTAGGCCCCTGTTGATAATAATGCTACTTGTACAGTCAACTGCTTGCAGACCGTTACCGTATACCCCTTTATTACCTGTATTATCCTTCTAGTATAACAGGGTCCCGCGTAATGCTACGTAAGCTACGTATATCTCGTGGCTACGTCAGACCATTATAAAATTTAAGTGTCTAAAAGCTGTTGTCTTTACTACAACAGCAAAGTATAAATAATAGTACTAAGTACAGTATGGTCCTTCCCTGCCGCTCATTCGAATCGACCTCACCTCCCCTTTGAAACGAGTCTGAAACAATTTGTATGGCACCGTACGCAGGCACGCTCATTCGCGCTCTGCACAGACGTTATTGTTTATATAATTATTTTCTTAACATTTGTATGGATTGTCCGGGGTGTGACCATAGTAAAAGAACTAATTATTTATAAGTAATAGCAGTAATAGTATAAGTCGGAAGAAGAAGTTTATTGCAAAGTATTAGCCAAAGTTAACCTGCAAGTTGTACACTCTGCCCACTAGCTATCGAAGCTCTGACGAAAGAGAAGTAGGGCATGTGGAACCCAACTGGTGAGTAATTTAACTCACAGGAGACCACATCCAAGTTATAGTACCCTTGAGGATTGTAATTGAGTGATGTCATCAGATGTGAGGAGATGCTGTGTTAGCAACGGCGGTGTCAGCGCACGAGCAATAGACCTTGTATTGTAAGTATTTAATTGTAATTGACGAGCTCGGTGGCGTAGTGGTCAATGACGCGGCTTCGACACCAACGCTCGTGGGTTCGATTCCCACATAGGACAAACATTTGTGTGCATGAACATGTCTGTTTGTCTTAGTCAGGGTGTTTTCTATGTATCATAAGTATGTATTTACAAAAAAAAAATGTATTTACGTATGTTTATCAGTTGTCTAGTACCCATAACACAAGCTTCGCTTACTTTGGGGCTAGATGGCGCTGTGTAGTTTGTCTGACAATATTTATTTTTTTATTTATTTATAGGCTACGGCAACAGGTAAACGGTATCACGAAATTACGGTTTCAGGGCTTTCATAATGTTCTACGTAAAAGATGAGACAAGACCAAGAAGTAGTACTTTTTTAAACCCTAAACCTGTTAAAAAAAAACGTTTTTTTATAACATTAGAGTAGCAAACAAGCGAACAATCAGCTTGTGGCGTCACGCGTTGTAGACCCTGTAAGGACCCCTTCACGTCTTTCTTGAAGAGTATTGTAGTTTCCTTGGGAAACCTAGTCAGGATGGTTAGTAATTGTTTAAAAAAGAGTGTTAGAAGTAAATCGTATGTTGTTAAACAAAGGAACGAATTTTGATTTAGTAACGTTTTTTTTTACTCTATCGAAAGTGTTTTTTTACCTACGATTCAAGTATCTGTTAAAAAATCATCTGCTCTTTTCTTGATTATAATGAAATAATGGCAAACTTTTACAGGTCTGACCGATGTAGATAACATGGAAAAAAGAACGTGGTAACCCTGGTCTGGTGCTGTAGCATCACCGCGAATCTGCAGGACACCACTTCCTCTCCACTTACAACAGAAGTAAAAAGTTTAGGTTCAAGGACGTGGACATAACGTGGTGGCCTTTTGAATAGCATTTTCGGGATAGTCGAAAATTGTGATTTTCAAGTTATCATAAGTACTTATATCGAGAATTTTTTATGCTCTCGAAGTAATTCTTTCACCTATAGTTATATTATTGTGACATTTTTTTTATTTTTTATACTGCGTCGGGTGGCAGACAAGCATACGGCCCGCCTGATGTGAAGCGGTTACCGTAGCCATATTAATGCTCGCAACATAAAATATCATTCGCGCGCCGCCACCCCCGCTGCCAATGCAGCATCTCCTTCCTTTCTGGTGACCTCACTCACTCGCAGGAACACAACAACTCTCAAGGAAATTGTTATTTGGCTGCGGTATTCTGTGAGGTGGAGGTACATTCCCCAGTCGGGTAGCTAACAATTACGCTCCCTTCCTCTCTTTTCGCCAGAGCTTCGTTTGTCAGTCAGCAGGGTGTACCGCGTGCAGGTGAAGTTGGCTTAGGTTCAAAGATGTTAATGAACTACTTACACCCCAAACTACATACTATAACTTAGGATATCACGTCACAAATCTAAAAAAAGATTATAAACTAACCTATTGTTGAGGACACCAAGCTTGTACACTTTCCATCAAGCTAGCCATGCGCTTTTTATACCACCAACCAAACCACCGCCAACAGTGGGAAAGAAGCGAATGATCCGCCTGATGGTAAGCAGTCATTGTAGCTGATGGAAGTTCGCAACACCAGAAGTACCACTCACGCGTTGCCGACCCTGTTAATACCCCGGATTCCAAAACAGTTCACTCATCTCACGGTCGACACACTTCGGCGCCGGCGGCAAACAACACAACGGGTAGACCGTTTAACAATTTAATCTTTCATCTAACCTAGTAAATCGTTTGACCAAGTGGTGTCCCCATTTACCTGACTTTATTACATAATAAATAGGTTATAAAGTACTATTAACTTTTCAATGCGCGTTAAAACTCATCGTAAACAAGCTATAAAAAGGGAAATATGCGTTGAACATTTACGACAACGCTTGACAATAACACTTTCGTGGTATTATGATTTCATTACGCGCTCCGAGTTTTCTGACCGTTGTCTATCTTTAAGAAGATAATCAAAGAATGATGTTTGTGATTCGATAATGGATAGGTTAAATTGTTGCTTTCAGTTTGTGATGCAACTTTCAATTCTAAAATTACACAGGTTCAAAGGTATATATAATTTTTCAATTCGGATGAGTAGTTCCTGAGATTAGCGCGTTCAACAAAACACACAAAAAACATGTCTTTTGAGGGCTTTCGTTGCGTGCGCTGCGCAAACAGTTGAAGTTACGCAAAAATCATGTATGGTGGAATTGTTCCTATTTAAAAGTTCTAAAAAAAAGTCCGCGACAGCATATGTCTATCTTTTAAGATTGGCTCACTATAACCTTTTTTTATCGTAATGAAATTTGTTTGCAATTAATGCATTATTTGCAAACAAATTTGAAAGCAAAACAAATTTGTAAAATTACACAGGTTTGTATAAAATCATCAATCATGTTCTCCGTATATTTCTTTGGACCACATGTAATTTGAAACTATAAAAAAATAACAAGATGTGGTCATCGTCATAGTCATCAGCCCATATTCAGCCCACTGGTGGGATACGGGCTTCCCCTCAATGGAGCAAACTCCACCACGCAGCTTAACTGCGCGTTGGAGGAGGCCACTGTTTCCAGGGGTGCCAAGGCCGGAAAACCTCCTCGTGTGCTCGGGACTGTTTTTGCCTCGTTGCTGGATACGTCCGGTGAGAATGACGTGTTAGCAACAGCCTGAGTCTGATGCACCCTGGGTAAACAGCGGTCAGTAACTTCTCTTCGCGGAGATCTTGCTGACCGTTGGCCAATGTTCTGGCAGTGGAGGAAAGCGCAGTACTGCACCTCCCTTTCCTTTGAACTAGCAGTGGTTACGTTGAGGCGCACAGCGGAGGAGCGCTCCTCAGTGTACCTAGTGCTCGGGTATACTGGGGCTGTGCATTGTCGAAGAAGAATACCTAGTTTAAAAATTACAGAGAAGGCGGAAGGTGAAACCGAGGCCGGGAATGTCCATTGACGCCCGGAGAGCCGGTTCTATCGGTCAGGAGGCGAGGAAAAAACCTCGTTAAAATAACCCTTGATGTTGGGTTGCCGTATGTCTACCGGTGCGCCACTTATCGAGGAGGGGGAAAACTCGGGTTCCCCATGAGGAGGGTCCTCAGGGACAACCGTCGTCGGGGTCGCGGATGTAATGCCTCCGCAGTTCCCGTGGCCTCGCCAATCGGCGGGGGTGCAGTCCCGGGGGTAAAACTATGGCTGCCTTGGAACTCACAACGAATTGAATCAAAAGAATTTGATTAAAAAATAGCTATGCTTTAAAGTTTCCATGCCCTGTTAAAAATGGTGCGACGGGATGACGAGACATGTCAATAGATATATCAGTTATAGCTCGAAGACTCGACTATGCTGACTTCCGAGTGTAATACGGATTCTAAGTATTTTTTTTTTGCCGCATTATGTTCTTGGTGAATGTCAATACTAAATGCCGTACTTCTTATCCCAAACATGAACTGAATTTGGCAATCTAACTCAAAGCTTTACAGTCAATGATACATCGAAAATAACTAATAATACAGTATCAAATGGGTGGTCTATTTATTCCCCAGGTTCGAATGTCGCTGTCAGTCACCTGCCTCGACATTGAGGTGACTGACGTCCCAATGTCAGGGCCCGCGACAGGTCCGGGGTTCGAGTGTCATGTGATCGAGGTTATTTCTGATAGCTTTCGTTATTTCTAGAGTAAAATGCTTTTACACCTACCTACTAATACGTATTACATGCGGCTAGTATTGGTTTTGTGTAGGTATTAATCATAATATACCTTTCTTCTTTCTTCTTATAGTACCTTGCTACTGGTTATCATCATCATCATCATCAGCCTGTATCTACCCACTGCTGGATATATAAACCTTCCCCAATGCTCTCCACCAGATACGATCCTCCGCCTTCTGCATCCAGCCGCTCCCAGCCGCTTTCTTAAGGTCATCGGACCATCCAGTAGGAGGGTGCCCAACACTTCGTCGTCCTACGCGCGACCTCCAGTCTAATACCTTCCTCCCCCATTTGCCATAACTTACTCGGCAGATGTGACCGGCCCATTGCCACTTCAGCTTGCAAACTCTGAAGGCTATGTCGACAACTTTAGTTCTCCGTCGAATTTATTCATTCCGGATTCGATACCTCAGAGTAACCCCGAGCATAGCCCTCTCCATCGCTCGCTGCGCGACCTTAAGCCTGTGGGCCAGTTCGATGGTCAGTGTCTCTGCACCATATGTCATTGCAGGGAGGACGCACTGGTTGAAGGTTTTAGTCTTCAAGCATACTACTGGTTATATAAAGTCAAAATTAGTGCTCGCTCTCAATTTCATTTACGGCAAAGGCGGAAATTTGTGGAACTCACTGCCTGTTGAGACCAGCCCCCTTACCACCATCTCTTGCGATTCAATAACTGAATATTAATATTACACAACCTGAATTCAAAGAACTGTCGTTGACATACCAGTAAAGGATTTTTATGCTACATCGGGTGGGCAACAAGCACATGGCCCGCGTGATGTAAAGCGGTTACCGTAGCCTATTATACGGTTGTAACACAGTAAATGCCACTCGCGCGTTGCCACCCCGGTTGCTATTGCTGCTAATTCTTCTTTTTGATAAGCTGACGCAGGAACACAATAACACTCCAGAGAGATGTTATTTGACTGCGGTCTTCTTTGAGGTGTGGTACTTCCCAGTCGGGCTATTGATGTGCCCTACCTCTCTTTCGCAAGAACTTATTGGCAGGGAGGTTGCCACGTGCAGGTGAGATTGGCTTTGGCACATAAGGTGATGCTGAGTAACTTATACCCCACAAATACACCCCACTAAGGTGTCAACCCTATGAGAATAGTCACAAATTTTGCAGATCTTAGACAGCTTTCTCTCTGTTCCGTTTCTTTACTCATGTGCCAATACGCTGCTGCTTCGTACTGCGTATTAATTTTTTTTTAAATTAATGCACCTACTTCGCTGCTCAGTTATGGAATAAATTGACCTTGCAAATTCCCAACAGCCCATTTGTCTTTACTTTTAAGAAAAAAATTAAAGATCACTATTTGTCTAATAATATGTTTAGATTGTATTTATGTACATATGTATCTATAATAATATTATAAAGCTGAATAGTTTGTTTGAACGCGCTAATCTCATGAACTACTGGTTCGAATTGAAAAAATATTTTTGTGTTAGATAGCCTATATTTCAAGGACGGCTATAGCCTATATAACATCACGCTACCACCAATAGGAGCGGAGCACCAATGAAAAATGGGAAAAAATATTCATTTTGAGGGCTTACGTTACGTGCACTGGGTAAACGGTTGCAGTTACGCAAAAATCATGTATTATGGAATTGTTATTTGTTCCTTTTTAAAAGTTTTAAAAAAAAAGTCCGCGACAGCATATGTCTATCTTTTAAGATTAACTCACTATAACCGTTTTTTATGGTAATCAAATTTGTTTGTAATTAATGCATTATTTGCGAAGGAGTAATCCAAATAAATATGTTATTAATCAGTAATCACAAGTATTTAATTATGAATAAAATTGTCCTTGACATCACTCGATTTCAATCAACATCTTAGGAGATATCATAATCTATACTTATAATATACTAGCTGTTGCCCGCGACTTCGTCCGCGTGAATATCAGTTATTGTAGTAAGACCATAGGAAATCAAGTACTTAACATAACCGTACAATTTATGTAGGTACCTACTAATTTTATACCTGCTTTCAAATTTGTTTGCAAATAATGCATTAATTGCAAAAGAAAAAAATATTACCATAAAAAAAGGTTATAGTGAATCAGTCTTAAAAGATAGACATATTCTGTCGCAGACTTTTTTTTAGAACTTTTAAAGAGGAACAATTCCATCATACATGGTTTTTGCGTAACTTCAACTGTTTACGCAGCGCACGCAACGAAAGCCCTCAGTAGGCAGTAGTTGCATGCGCATGCAACTACTAACGGTAGTGGGTGGGTGCCGGCCGGCAGTAGTTTGCATAAAAAAAGGTTATAGTGAATCAGTCTTAAAAGATAGACATATTCTGTCGCAGACTTTTTTTTAGAACTTTTAAAGAGGAACAATTCCATCATACATGATTTTTGCGTAACTTCAACTGTTTACGCAGTGCACGCAACGAAAGCCCTCAGTAGGCAGTAGTTGCATGCGCATGCAACTACTAACGGTAGTGGGTACCCACCCACTACCGTTGCCGGCCGGCAGTAGTTTGCATGAACTAATTGGTGGCGGAAGCACGCAAAGTATTGTAGATCAAATTGCCTGTAAATTTGACTTCCGCAAAATAACACCTGAATAAATTAACTAGCTTTGTACTTTGCCACAGATGAATTATTATATATTTTAATTATCATAGTTCAATATGTACTGAGTACATAATTTACTAGTGTAAGACATTAAAGTTGAGCTCATGTGCACGCTATTTCAGGCTGGCCCAGAAACGTGGGCCGTGACGTCAAAGGTGGCACAGTTTCGACCTACCAGTACACGTATTGACGGCGACCAACTACCGTTATGCCATGTTTATGATCCAATTTTAATTTTTACACAAAAGTAAACTAATTAAAATTTTACCAAAGTCCGTCTTATTTAGGATCAGGGCGAAGAGAGTTTATCCAGCTCTAACTTCGCCATTGCATGAAATAGTTTTCTCCGGTTCTTTAGAGCTATGCTCCACTTGATATAAAAAGGTTGCAATAGTCTCCAGACACTCCAAGAACGAACTTTCCAGGGTAAATATACTATTTTAGTCACAAAACGGTTACACTGAAGAATAATTATTTTTATGGTCTCAGAAATTTTCTTTATTTTTTTCATTCCTTTTTTAAAGGTTACTTTCACAGCAGTCTTTCCCCAAATGCTGAAATAGGATTATTGCACGTCGGCTCTCTCGCTGCTTATAAGAATTTCTTCGTATTCCATTGAAGTCGCCACAATAGTGCACATAAACTTT
Organism: Hypsopygia costalis; assembly: GCA_937001555.2. Lineage (NCBI taxonomy): Eukaryota > Metazoa > Arthropoda > Insecta > Lepidoptera > Pyralidae > Hypsopygia > Hypsopygia costalis. The sequence goes on from OW443325.2 coordinate 2,558,425, forward strand.
TTAACTTCAAGAAAGTAAATTAATCCATCGCATAAGTACTAACGTAAAATAAAGACAGTAACATATTTTTTTTAGTTAACACGAGACAAAACAAGGTTTTTCTTCCATACTATCTTCATGATTGTTGATCCGTACTTAGATCCTTGATTGAAGATTGTACCTTCTACCACGTGCAGTGTATTTTCAGTGAAGCATCATTTTCCTTCAACGATGTTCTCGAAGAAATACGACTTATTAGGCTTCAAGAAAAGAGCATTTGTTTCCCTAAAAAAGCTGGTAATGTATCCTTTTGGAGTACCAAAACATATAAATAAGTAGCTTATGTATATAATTTATGATTGCTAGCCATCAGGTGACTGAAATGCTAGAATGCCCGTCGCTCTCGCTTCTTATGCCGCAATAAGTGTCGCTTGATAGACTTCATTCAAAGATAAAGATAAAGATAAAGATATATTTATTTGCTTTAAACATGTGATATAGAGAAAATACATGCAGGTGGTGTTACAAAAACTTTTGTCTCAACATGTTTAGCCAGAGTATGGCGTGCAAAATTCATTGATACAATAAAATTGTTGTGAATATAATATGTCAGTATTTAAAACAATATCAATAATACAATAATAATATTCAAAATTAATTTAAAATCAAGCGACACTTTTTGAGATAAACAACGATATGGACTTAAATTAAGTTGGTTTATCTTTTTGTTTAAAATAATTTAATTTAACGATTATTATTTAAAATCCAGTATCTCGAGGTTCCATAATCAGACTGCAATGAAATTTATATTGCAGTATCAGATCACCCTCTTTCGAATACATGAAGAGTCAGACTATTCGACAAATTGTTATGCCTGGATCATAAAAAAATATATGCATCTATTTGAGCACCTCCTTCTTTTTAATTAGTTTATTATACAATCATAAACAAACTATACACTCGAGTATATTTTACATTTATTGCCAGTACGTTGGACCACTTTTATTGACGACAATCAAAGTGGAAAACGCGTTTGCGTTACCTGGATCTGTTTGGCAGACGGCCAAGGCTGTATTCAACAAACTGGCGAGAAATTCTCTAGATATACTAGCAACTGTCTTCAGGGTTTCTTTTAATAAATAACTTAATACTCTTACGACACTAACGTACAAGTCGCCATAAATTTAAATACTATTCATACCATCTTGATAATCGGCGATCTACGACAGTACGCTTTTGAAGACATTTTCTACTACGAACGGTGAAATTTGTAGGCCCAACGATGTTCTCAAAGAAATGCATCATTTATAAACAGTCTTCACTAAAAAGGCTGACAACGGTTCGGCTACCACTTAGTGCTGTTGAATTCTATACGCAGTGGTGATTTCTTTCCATCAGTTGTCAGTAACTAACTAGCCAGCCCTGATTGAAAAAATCTGGCTTGCGTTAGTCAGCCTAGGTTTTGGCCATCAAAACGTACCACAAAACTGTTAATTAAACACCAAATCTGCAGACAATCAGCCTGGTATGATTTCATGTCATGTCCGAATTTATGCTGTAAATAGCTCATGGTTTATGCTGTAATTTAGTTTCTATTCCAGATTGCCTTAATTCTAACAAAATGTTGATAGGATATTGCGTCACGGTTTAACCAAATTTAATTTGGGTTTATTAGGCTCCTACTTTCGTTACGTTATGTATAGTTGAGCTTCCAATATTTTCTTAAACTAAAGCTTACAAAATTTCCAATGTTGATGTCCAGATTGAGATCTAGGTATTATGAAGTAAGGTTGTTGGAGTGAAGGTGAATGTATTTCTGGTAACTGTTAATTTCCATTTTTATTTTTGTGCTGTTGTATATATATGAAGCCAAGTACAGCCCCCTTACCACCATCTCTTATTGCGATTCAATAATTGAATAGATTGCTTATTCATACCAATGAATAACCATACCATTTGAAATAGAGTCGCTTATTCATTGGTATGAATAAGCATTCTATTCAGTTATTGAATCGCAATAAGAGATGGTGGTAAGGGGGCTGGGCTTTCTTTTGCTAAGTTATGTTATTATTTCATTTACTTTGTCTATATACGAGTATAGATATTGGTTTTCCAATAAAAAAAAGTTTTTCAATATCAATGCTATGAATATTATGTAAGTGCTTATTATATGTTTATCTCTTGATAAATTATTTCTTAGTATTATTTTGTTGCATGCTCTGCTGCCTTCCTAGAGGTTGACCAGATAACGCTCTTACCATTATTCCGCCTTTTGTACCCTTTTGAGTAGATATTATACTCGAATCTGGAGGACTACAGACTATACATTTGTAGCGTACTAATGTACCCAGAATATATTTTCATACAAGATCGACTAAAAGATCAGAGAGTGCATAAAAACACAAGGTTGAGGTGCCACAATCTATTGCAGTATACGACGCTTTCTGCTCTGTATAACTGCACCTTCGACCGCATACGATAAGAAAACAAGCTTGCGCCGATCTACCAGCGTTTATCGGATGTGATCGAAACCGGTCTGCCCCCCTAGCCATGTGTAATTCGTAGCGTAACGAACGTTAGATGGATCACGTGACATTTGTCAATTCGAACATTTTAGTATGAGCTCCACAGTTCAAATTATAGCGATCGCTACGCTTTTCTACTTCGCAAACTGCCATTTGGCTAGCCCCCTGCTCGGGTAATTGACGCAGGTAGACGGTGCCGAATTTCTATACAAATTGACAAACCAGCAGCGATGAATAGACCAGACGATATTATCAATAATTCTTAGCTCATAATCGGAAACAGAGCGACGATTAAAATAATTAATTAAATTAAAAGGGTGACCCTTTTAATTTAATTAATTATTTTAATCGTCAAGTATTTTTGTCAGAAGTAGACTATTTTCGATTTCAAGCGGAGATCTTCATCACATAGAGAGTTAGAGTGGGATGCGTGTGGGCACTCGCAATGATGAGATCTCGGTTTGAGATCTAAATTAGTCGGCTTTCTTCGCAAGTATACTTGAGTGACCCGTTAAATTAAATGTACTTGTAATTACTAATAACTAATGTAATTAACTAATTACTAATGTAATTACGCTGCATAAATTTATTATAATGTATAACGTTAATGTATTGGCCGTGTGGTTTCCGGCAGACTAGAATAGAATCACTCCCTCTCTTCCCGTGGATGTCGTACAAGGCGACTAAGGGAAATACATTATCAAACATCGATCAGGCCTCCCCAACCCGTCTGACCAGCGTGGGGAGTGTAGGCCAAATGCTCCTGTCTGTGTCGGTCGAGAGAGGGTCGTGCTCCTGTAGTGGAGACTAAAATTACCTGATGATGATGATGAATGTATAACGTAAAGTTATAGACATAGAGCGAAGAATGCCATTTTCCCCATAAATTCCCCCGAGAACACAATAAAGTATTTTTAGATCATTTAATCAAAACTTAAACGTTATTAGTTAATTAAATTAAACTATGCAGAACGCTTAGTGTGAGGTTTTTGGTGACATTAACATTTACACGCCGACCAAATTGAGCAAAAGTTTCATATTGTAAATTTACCGTGTGTGTAAATTTGACGCGTGTTACATATCCAAAAGTAGCCAAGATCAAGTAGATCACAATTTGAAGTGAGCAACCCGCTCACTTCAAATTGTGATCTACTTGATCGTATAATTTTGATATATAATAAATAAGTGTCTTATAAATTCACAACATGAGATTTCTTCTTTATTTAGATCGGTTTGTTTACGTTGACATGATCGATTGCGAACAAAAAACTCGAACTACGCACTCTGTGCAGAGCGTGAATGAGGGTGTGCGTACGACACCGTATAAACGGATCCAGCTGATTCGTCACAGAGAAAGGAAAGGCCGATTCGAGAGAGTGGCAGTGAGTGTCCATACTGTACGGAATTACTATTACATATACTGTGGCGCTGCATAATGCATCTTCTTCAATCAAAAATTTCTTCAGTATTCAGTAGTCTTGGAAAAGTAATAAGTATGTATATAATTCCAGAATATGTGTATAATATTATGTTTAAGATGTATGAAAATTTTTACACAATGCATTCCGAGTTGTGTTCAAATTTTTGGTGTTTTAATGTTCAGCGAAATTCATTGAGCTTATGAAATCGTCCGGTCGTTCTGTCTGTCCGTTGCCATGAAACTCAAAATTTCGAAATTCTGACTTCGGATTCGTGTAGAGCATCAAAAAGTAGTAATATAAAGTGACCTTGGTTTTCCGAAAAAAAGTCGGTCTGTCAGTCCGTCAGTTGCCATGAAACTCAAAATTTCGAAATTCTGACTTCGGATTCGTGTAGAGCATCAAAAAGTAGTAATGTAAAGCGACATTGGTTTTCCGATATCAATTCGGGATTTCGAAAAAAAAAATTCGCTATGGTGGCGCATGCTGCGCGTCCGATGTTTTTATACGTTTTAATTTCGAGCCAAAACTCTACATTTCACTCACTATTGTACCAAACCCATGATATTAAATATGCCTTTTAATCATTTTGTGGTTGACTGGAAACCCTTCATGGGATAAGTCCACTATTATTATTAATACATAAATCAATATTTCAGACAATATAGTTTTACAAACAAACAAACAAAATATTTTTCATTCTCAACTCAATGAAAACACAAACCGTCAGTTTTTTTAATATTAGATATTCTTTATGTAGACTTCATAAGCCGTTTTGGCGCTCACTATGACAACACATAGTAACGGTGTGCGGTGACAGCTGTGTGTAATACTGTGACTCACTCGCTCGCTTATAGGATCAACTATTATAGGCATCGGCTGGGGATTCATCCTCACAAAACAGAACCGAAACGGTAGCGCACCGTATGATTTCTGAGTGCTGCGTGCGAGTTTTTTATTCACGTTCGATTATATCAACGTAAACAAACCGACCAAATAGAAAAGTACTCTCATGTTGTGAATTTACCAGACGCGTGTTACAAATCCAATTTACCCGGGTTGCTCACTTCGAAATGTGAGCGGATAAGCTATATAATTTTGATATGTAACACGCGTCATATAAATTCACAACATGAGAGTACTTATCTATTTGGTCGGTTTGTTTACGTTGATATAATCGAACGTGAATAAAAAACTCGCTTTTGCACTTTGAAGGTTCGTTTCCATTTAGCGCTCTAAACAAGTAAACAAGGACTCTAAGCCTACTGCTAATGCTTGTATTGCATTGACGAGCTTGGTAGTCGAATGGTTAGCAATGGCCACGACTCCGAGGTCGCGGGTTCGATTCCCGCACAAGATAAACATTTGTGTGCATGAACGCGCCTGTTTGTCTTGGTCTGGGTGTTTTCTATGTATTATAAGTTTGTATTTACAAAAATAGAGTCGCTTATTCATTGGTATGAATAAGCATTCTATTCAGTTATTGAATAGCAATAAGAGTTGGTGGTAAAGGGGCAGGCAAGTCGACCTTCACCCGCCCCGCTATCGCGCCCAGTAAACCAACCTGCCCCGTTACCACCATCTCTTAATGCGATTCAATAACTGAATAGAATGCTTATTCATACCAATGAATAAGCGACTCTATTTCAAATAAAATAGAGTCGCTTATTCATTGGTATGAATAAGCATTCTATTCAATTATTGAATCGCAATAAGAGTTGGTGGTAAGGGGGCAGGCACTCTAGCGAATTATTCCACTATGTTTACCTGGTCTGGGTGAACAAAGTGGAATTTTTTGTCTCTTCATTCATAGTCACAATTTAACTATATAATAATAGTATTCATTGTTTCATCATCATCATCAGCCTGTAACCCACTGCTGGATATAAGCCTTCCCCAATGCTTTCCACCAAATACGATCCTCCGCCTTCCGCATCCAGCCGCTTCTAGCCGCTTTCTTAAGGTCATCGGACCATCTGGGAGGGCGTCCAACACTTCGTCGTCCTACGCGCGGCCTCCACTCTAATACCTTCCTCCCCATCTGCTGATTGCAGAGAGATTCATTGTTTCATTGATTTATATTATTTTTATCATCCATACATAGGAAACTGAGGCACTATAAAGTTAGGAACTCATCACTGCGACTCTAAGCGAAACCTACAGAACGCCCTTAGGCCATGTCGGCATTAAAAAGCGCAGACACATTACACTCGAGTAGATCCCTAAACCATTTATAATTTTAACCCGGGAGAAAAGAATTCTCATTACACACCTTGCAAATTCAGGTATACTTACTAATAATGACGTATAATGATGTATACAAATTGTGTAATTACAACATTAAGTTATCTGTTAATTTGAGAGTTTTTACCATGCTGATAAATGTCAACAAGAGTAATAAAAAAGTCGCCTCTGTGCGAATCAATTCCAAGGTGAAATAATCATTTCACCTGGTTGATGTGATATCACATACATAAGTGTATATGTCTCAGTTTTTAATCAAGTAAGTAGGTACATATGAATTTTTGACGTTCACATATCTTAATATTACTTTTACTTAAGGTGATTTATCCTAGTAGCTTGCTCATATCTTATGTTTGGAAGGTTCTTTGATTAACAAACATTTGAATGTTCGAGTTTTAGAAATTCTTAAGCCATTTTTATATATTTTGAAGTAAATAAATACGACGAGGAGCGGCGAACCCATAATGTTTCTGGTTTCTATGGACGGTGGTGATTGCTTTCCCTTAGGTGACCCACATGCTCGCTTAACTCATATAAGCTTTCTACCCCTCTCATATAAGGTTACCCCCCTCTCAAAAAGTAGCAACAAATATAGTTTATTTTTGTCTATGGATTTGTCACTGTGAGTATTTCTTACAAAAAGTTTAAGTAGGTTTTTTTTCAACACCATTTTTTACACGATCTAAGAAACCTACTTGGACATTTTGAAAGAACTACTTACAAGACAATCTATAAACAAAAAATAACTGTATTCGCTGGTGTTGCCACTTTAAAATATATAAATGTGTACAGACTTCTAGAACTCGAGCTTCCATTTTTGGCTTAGATGCAAATTAATTTATTTCGTATGTAGATGCTTGTTGCTGCAAAATAACAATTTAATACTATATTAATACGAACTAAACTTGCTTCTAAAGGGAATGCAATGTTTTTTGCACCCTATGTAAAATTGCCAGAAGGAATACGGAAAGTAGTATATCTTACGCAATTTACGTTTAAATAAAATTTATTTTATAATATAAACAATTTAAATTATAATAAGTAACTTTGACTTTGATATAGTAACTTTGGTTGATTAAAGGAAATTAAATTAAAAGAAACTTAAAACTATTGTCATACCTGTATTTGTATGCATATATTACGTAGTTAACATATACGTATAAAAATAAAAAGTTCACCACTTCTACTTTTGTGCTAGATCCAAATCTTATATATACTCTATATACTTCTAAACTAAAAAACTAAAAAAGATTGTTTTGATTTGTTTGTAATAAACTACAGAACCGAATTTAGTAATTATTTCACCATTAGCAAGATATATTATCCAAAAGTAACATAAACTATATAGATAGACATAAGTTATATATTACTCGGCGGCGAAATGTGACGATATTTGTCGATTTTGATGAATAATATGGAGAATTGGAAATAGCTAAAATTTTATGACATAAAATAATCTATTTTTCGAAATTCACGCTCCTGATGGAGCCGTTCGCAAAAGCCATTCTATTAACTATACAATTATTATATCTATTGAAGTATACTAGTGGTCGCCCAGTGATCGAAATTCGACAATAATTATATTAATCTGTTCTCAATTTGACCACAGACTTTAACAATAAACAAAAGAGTATATATATGTCTGTGTGTGTCAAATACATGATAGTGTGTGTATGTTTATTTTTATTGATTTAATGTATTTTTTTTGCATAATTAAAAAAAAATGTTAGCATTCTGCACACTCTATATAAACTATAAGTGTGCGAAATTTCGTACGAAGTTTTTGGTTCACGTATTAAAAATCAACGTCTATATATTTGTGGAGAAGGATGTGACAGTATTTGGAGCAAAAAAAAAAAGAAATAGTTGAAATAGAATTCGGTTAGTTCGATTGCGAATTTTTTTTTGTAAATAAATTGTGTGTAAGATATAAGAGTTTATTCATTGATATACAAATCCTTTATATACTTACGAGTTAAATGTTTAACTCAGTTATATGATATATATTTCTGGTTGCAAATATTGTGAAAAAGTAAAAGTACTTATTATCCTAAAATCCTAAGCTTAAAAGGAAAGTCCAAGAATTTTATTAACTTTATTACAAACCATGTCGATATACGAGTATAACACACAATAATGACAACAACTAAATGAACACTAATGAAATGCCCATATTGGCACGATAATTATCACAATAGTTAATGAATAGATCACAACATGTAGAAATGTAACATACAACATAGACTCCAGGCGTTCAGCCTTCGAAGCGAGATATTTACAATGAAATACATGGCTTATGAGACTTAATCTTCTTCGTATTCCTCTTGATAGTTAATAATAATACATTTTGTAGGTGGGCACACTAAATACATAGTCTAAAGACAGGCCCCTCGGCTGGAAGAAATGGTTCTCGTATCTATAAACGCGTCCTCTGTACCTGCATCAACAATTGATTCTCATTACGTCATCAGATGGATGAATGTGAGGTGGGCCTGTTAGACGATGAAGGCGATGATGGTTATACACTAGATGAATGATAGTTCATAGGCGATGAGTGTTACGAAAGCCCCGGTGCAACGAACTCGGGCTAAAATTACGCTGTATCGGCGTTCCATGCGGAATGTTCAGCGCATCATGAGATATTAAAATCACAACTAAAACGCATTCTTGACATTTCCCTTGTGTAACCCAGTTTCGCAAACGAAAATAATCTGACACTTTTAATCAGACCTTTTGTTTTTAATTCAGAAATTTGTAACATTTTGTTAGACGTTATTTGTGTGTGTATTATTATTAGAGTTAGGAGTATTAGTGCGATGGCCGTCTGTATTGCGTACATTATTATTATGATTTTAGTCTGTAGCCAACCGGGTTTAGAGCCGAAGTAACGACTGTTTCACAAGCCGCGCTTGTCCGTTTAGTTATTTATACGTTAAGAACATCAATGGGGGCACGGTTGTGCAAAGCTCATGCCAATAATAAATTAATGAGTTTGTACTTACTTGGCTCCTAGCGCAGCTTTAGTGTCGAGAACCTCGACAATGTCGCCAGCTTTGAGGGATACTTCGTCGTCGGCAGCGGCAGTATAGTCTGCCGATGCGACAACCACATCTTCTACCTGAAACAAAAAACAAAATTATATTAATATGATGTTCTAAACAAGCACATTCAGGTGATTAGATGCTGGAAATTTTAAGGGGATTACCTTCGGCGGGCTCCTGCTACAACTAGATCTAGATCTCGAGAGAGAGCGTGAAGAATATCGATTGTAACTCGGTGTTGTTTCCAAGCTACTCATTCTGCTTCTAGTATTTTCTCTGTCCAAGTAAACTCCGCTGTACTTTCTTCCCCATCCACCAATTCTAGTGATTTGACTATTACTAATATTACAGTATCCATTGTAAGACCGTAAATCATCATCGTTATCCTCCACTACAGGGCAACTGTACATAGAGAAGCGGTGAGCTGTGGGCTGACTTAAATTAAGAGCAGAAAATACGTGCAATGGTTCAAAATGTCTGATTCCATTTTCATCAAGAACTGTGTATGCAACTTGTCCTGTAAGTACAGCACGACTGGCTTCGCGGGGAACGACAGCTTGAAGGCCTTTTTTCATAATAAGTAAAGCACCTCGATGATTTTTGCGTTTGAATAAGAAATCCTCCATAGCAAGACTGTTTTCAGGGTCAAGTAAACTTAATGGGACGTCTTCAGATGTCATCAAAGGAGAATCCTCAGGAATGATCATAAGTGCAGCGCTTTCTCGGACTAAATCTCTAAGTCTAGGGTCTGTACGGGCTACTTCTGGATCTGTTTCTAATTTACGTATAGCCGAATTCAAGCTTGGTGTATCTACCGCGAGTTTCCGCATAACGGTCAATCTCCTTAAGATATTGAGGCTTGCGGTATCCATCGCAATTTTCTCCAAGCTTTGTTCGTCTCTCATAACACTTAGTAAATTGGAAGCAACGTCTCTCATACCGAGTATTTTAGCAAGGCCAATAGACTGGATAATCAAATCTTTCAAGTTTTCTTTATTATTTTCTTGCAACATCTCATCAACTTCTTTTGCGCTGGATTCTTGTACAGCGGCAACAATAGCTTTCTGTAAAGTTTCTGTAGCTTCATGATCAGTTTTGATGAACGAAACTGAGTCTGAAATGTGGCTTAAAACATGACGTAGAAGATTTGTGTCACTTTTTGCAATATTTCGAAAAGCCGGTCCCAAAACTTCATTTTCACTGGTTAAAAAGTCGCTGAATTTTTCAATTATGTCTTCTTCAGTAAAGGAATGTTTATGTAAATTGCTACTTACAGCGATTTTGATTAATTCGACTTTAGGTTGTGTAGTATTTTGAAGAATTTCTACACATAAAAGTTCTTTGTCCTCTTCCGATTGGAGAATACTGTACATTGCCGAAACGAAATCTTTATCGATAGCTTTTCCCAGAATAGTATCAATAGATTTTAAGATTAGCTGATATTTTTCCTTGCTATTATTATTGTTAACTTCTTCAAATTGTTCAGCAGTAACTAAAGCAGCTAATACAGCTGCAGCAATAGAGTTTTTCACTAGTTCCTCTTGAGCAGTTTGGCCATTGCCTTCCACGTATTTGCCCTCCATCTCCATGCGTTTTTTATTGGTCCTTCCCTTTTTCGTCTCACTTGTTGTGTCTTCGTCTTTGTGATTTTCATGAATCTGCGATTTAAGGTGTGCACTCATTTCTATAATTGATGTAATGACATCCATTAACTGGTTAGCTACATCATCCTTTAATCCAAAGTCAGTGACGAATGCTTTTAAAGCTTCTTTGTTTCTGGTTTCATTTAAAACTACATTTATTGCTGGTAATTCAGCTGGCACTTGTCTACCAATAGTCATACCAGCTTCGGACAGTTGTCTCAGCATGTTTGTGTCTATAGTCAACTCTCCCTTCGTCGATGTAGTGTCATTTGGATTCGTTTTAACTTTTAATAATTTTAACTCTTCAGGTGTAACCACAAAACTTTGAACTGAGAATTCAAGCCCCTCTTCGCCTTCTGTAAGATCAGGAGCAACGAACTTTAAGCCGTCGGGCGTTTGTACTATTTGTCCGGGAATAAACGTTACGCCATTGTCATCTGTCTCTATTACTCTTCCGGGTACAAATCTAGGGCCTTCTTCTGTATCAACAACTTGCCCAGGAACAAATCTAGATCCTTCATCTTCTGTAAATATAACTTGACCGGGTATAAATGTAGGACCAGCTTTTGTTTCAATGATCTGACCAGGTACAAAACGAGGACCATCGATTGTATGTATTGTTTGTCCAGGAACAAATTTAGGTCCAGTTTTAGTATTGACAACTTGACCTGGTACAAACTTAGGACCATCAGCTGTATCTACAACTTGTCCCGGTACAAATTGTTCTCCATTTTCAGTAAATACTATTTGTCCAGGTACAAAAATACCTTCTACCATCATTCCTGGTACAAAACGTGATTGGTTTGCTTCAGTTTTGACGAGCCTTCCGGGCACAACTTTACCTTCTACTTTTGGTACTCTGGGTCCTGGATAAAATTCAATTCCTTTAGATGTTTGCACCATATGACCAAATACATATAAAGATTCTTCAGAAACAGAACTTGTTTTTATATCAATAGGCAAACCTACAGGAGCACTTTCAGTGAAACTAATATCTTCGACCGATTTTGCTACAGAAAATTCGACATGGCCACTTCCTCGTACAATAGTTTTACCAGGCATAAACTTTTCTCCATATTCTGTCTGTACTATTTGCCCTTCAATGAACTTTGGCCCGTCTACGGTGTCAACTGTAGTCCCCGGAATGAACTCTAATGAATTATCACTGTTTGTTTTCGTTATTCCAGGTATAAAACAGCTTTCTCCATCTACAGCTACAATCTGGCCTGGTACAAACTTGAGCCCGTTCGGTGTGGCTAAAGTAGCTCCAGGCACAAAATGAAACTCATCGTCTTGATGTACAACTTGACCAGGTATAAACTGCCATTCATTGTTTATTTTTGCATTTTGTCCAGGTGTGAATATTATTCCGTTATTTTCTGTTATAGTTTGACCAGGTATAAACTGTGCTCCTTCTGGTGTTATTAATGTTTGACCGGGAACGAATAGTTCTCCAGATCCATTGTTTATTATTTTTCCAGGAACAAATTTGAGACCTTCTTCAGAAATCACTGTCTGACCTTCAGTGAAGCGATAACTATCATCTTTATTTTTTACAGATTGGCCACAAATAAATTCTTCACCATTAGTTGTTTGTATGACTTGTCCAGCAAGGAAAAATGGCTCGTTTGTATTTTCGTTTGTTACTATATGACCCGGTATAAGGCCCGGACCGGCTGGGGTGTTTACACTTAAACCTGGTACAAATATAGGTCCTACAGGAGTTTCTACAGTTTGACCAGGTATAAAAACTGGCCCTTCAGGAGTATTCACGTGCTGACCAGGGATAAACATCTTAGCTTTATTTATGTCTAATGTAAGTCCCGGAATTTTGGCAACTTTTTCTCTTTTGCCCTTTTTAATATTTTTTACTACATCAGATAAATTTTCTATTGTTGGCAACATGCCAATTTTATTCTCTTCGAATAATTTTTCTGTCACTTGAGAAGTTTCAATTAAACGTTCACTCGACAATTCTTTAATAGCACTTAAAACTGTTTCCGTTGGCCGCGCCTTTATAGGTTTTAATGGATTAACACAAGGCACATTATCTAATGGAATTGAAACATCGCTTATGTTGCGGTCCACTTCGTAAACATCTGCATCGCAATGATGAGGAGTTATTTTTAGCGGCATCGGCAACACACACGCTTTAGGGGTGATAGGTTTATCATTACTGTGGTTTTCCTTTTCGAAAGCATCCCAATCCCAGGACTCAATAAGCGGATGCATTTGATCTTTCCATTCCCCACTGCACATAATAATACTCGATTTAGATCGCATGTGGCTCACATCAAAACTATTAGCACTAAAACTTTTTACGTCATGTTTTTCATGTCTATATTCCTCTAACTTCGCTTTCTTTGACAAACGATGTTGACGGTGTTTCTCCTCTTCCAATTCCTGAACTTCTGCCAATTTTTCCTTCTTTTCAAAAATTTTTTTCATAGAGGAAAGCCCGGCCGCGCGTTTCCTCTTTTTCTTTTTATCTTCCATTTCTTCAATTTCTCGTTGTCTCAATACTTCAGCATTTGGTCCCTCTCCCTCAAATATTTCCACGTCCTCTGTAAAATCTTTAAAGTCCATAGAAACACTGCGACCCTGTTTTGTTTTAATTAACACTGTGTCCGAATCTTTAGCAAGCATGACGTCTCGAACGTCACCATCCCGCACCGCCGCCTCCATCCGAGCAGAAAAAACTAAACTGCATCTCCTCTCTTGAACCGTGTATACGTATCGTTTATCATCTGTCACTTGTTTAGTCAACAACATCTCCATTAAAGCCTTTTGAGCTTCCGATGAGCCATCCAGTACGGGGAATATGTATCTGTAGTCCGGTAACATTTCATGTTTCCTATTGCCATAATTTATTTCTGGTGCATAGTGGTGCGGCCCAAGTTCTCCTGATACGTTAGTAATTTTGCATTTTGTTCTCCCTGATCTGCTGGTAAGTAGAACTGGAATGTAGTGATGCGACGGTAACCCGTAAGACTTGCCGGTGATCCTGCAGCAGCGTTTTGCGTCTGCTGGCGAAATTGGAGCGAGAAGAGGGAAGTAGTTGGGCTTGGGCAGCCCCCTGCTGCGGCCTGTGATTCTGCAGAACGACATTGTTGTTTGTTTCAAGCCGGCATATTTGTTTACTTCAATAACGGAGCGAGTTTATTGTTTGTTTGAGTAAGATAAAAACAAGATACGATCGCGTGTGCGGCTGTGCGCAGAGTGCGGCTGTCGCGTGAGCTCGGAGCGGAGGATACAGAACGACTGGCGTTGCGGCGAGCTTTAACCGTTCCGTCGATTCGCACCTTCGCGGAGGCAGACGGTGTGCCTGCTGTGCTTGTTCCGGTTACAGGTTATTTATAAACAAAAGAAAGATGAATTTATTCTTAAAGCCAAAATATATGACACAGTTTCATGGCGAAAAACAACGGCACGGCGAATTTACAGCTTTGTGTCAGTTTTGTTACAGCAGTCAAATAAATTATTTTTGTCCGAACATCGACACGATCTGAAAAAAAATCTTACGTGGGGTAAATACGTAACTGACGAACGTAACAAACAATAACGTTGAAAAGCTGTCGAAATTGTCAAAACAATGCAAAGAGGTGGGTGCCAAATGTATATTGTTATTCGTTGTCATATTTCAACTGTAGGTCATAAAATCCAATTATTCATACGCAAGTATGGTAATTTGCATGCAGCTCGTAAGAATAGATCCATAATATAATTCCAAATTTAGGAAACAAAGGATGTTCAAGTTTGTAAAAACGAATTAAAATCTACACTAAGGCAAAAAAAATAAAAATAAAAAGTTTTTATTCCGCGACCAATCCGCAGTTAAGCTCCACGAAACCGCAATTGAGTATGATCTAATCCGCTATGAATGAGCGGAGACCCGTATTCCGTCAGTGCGGTATCGGGTTAATGCCGAAGTGATTTTATTAGTAAGAAAATATTTTTATAAACATTAAAACTTCTTTTCTAGAGTGTCTGGAGGTGAGAGCTATAAAAATCTTATAAAAGCATAATTTACTAATGATATTTACCACAAAAACAGAGATGATTCTGGAGAACAATTGGATATAATTTTTATTTGTCATCAATGTATTTTACAAACGTTTTATTCAGTTTCACCACGGCGGCGTCTGTAATCAAATGTTCCAAGTTAAATGGACTCACTTCCTAATTTCCGATTAAGCTGTAATTTGGTACACTCCTATGATCTCCGTGACAATTTACGATTACCAAAATGTCGCCATTTTACATCCAATATGGCGGCCGCCCCAAAATGGCGATTTATTATTTCCGCATTAACCCCTATGATATGAGTATCATATGGAAGGGCTTGTTGCTGCCATATTGAAATAAAAATGGCGGTATTTAGGTAATCATGCATTGTCACGCAAACCAAACGAGTGTACCAAGTTTTAGCTCAATCCGACGCTGGGAAATGGGTCAAATTTAACTTGCAAGATTTGAATAAACACTGCGGTGAAAGTAACTAAAAGCTTGCAATTAAAAGTAAGGATTGATTACGCATGGCGTCGCTATTTTAGCTTAGTCAATTTAAATGCTTTTTGTGTTTGCTTTTAAATTGGAAATATTTGTACAAAGCTAGAGTAATAAATAAATATTTATTTTTTTAAAAAGCTAGAGAGATAAACAAATATTTATTTTTGTAAAAAACTAAAGTAATAAATAAATAAATATTTATTACTCTAGCTTTTTTCAAATTATGAATTTCCAATTAAAAAGTAAACACTAAAATTATTGAAATTGATTAAGCTAAAATAATATTTCTAAACACGATTCGCGTTATTTTTTTACGAATATTTGTAAGCAATTTTGAGATATAACTAGTCCACCATCTATTGAGCTAAAGCTAACCTCACCCACCTCACCAAATCAATCAACACCCCTTGTAAGTACTATTGCAACTATGGGACGAGGGCTCATCATACATTCCCAACACTGTGTCTCCTGTGTAGCCAGGATTAACAGCGGCGACCGCCAAAAAAGGCAATGAACAGTGAAGTCCATTGCAGTCCCGGGGGTAAGACTACGGCTGCCTTGGAACTCACAACGAATTTAATCAGAAGAAATTAATAGGAGTAACAAGCTTTTGGATTTAACTTTCCCTCTTAGCAATGTGAGACAGCAATAGTGAAATCAGGCGTTAAAAGCCCAAAGTGCAGTCTAGCCAAGTGAAGCTCAGCTGCCGTGTACCACGGATTTTAAGTATCTAATACTATTTGGTACCTAAAATATACTGTTGCAACTGCTTAATGTCTCTACAATCTTACGGTAGCTTTACATAATCTAAGCTCTTTTTTAGCAGAAGTGGTAATAAATTAGCAGTAATAAATTAACCAATTATCAAACTAATTTGGAGCACGTCATTTGCATTTGCAACCGTTTTCAGCACTGCCTGTGAAGTTATGTTTATCCGGCGGGTGTCACCGGTGTTAACGGATAACCTCGCGACGAAAACTCCGTTATTTTTAACCATTTTAATTTACTCCACAGACCTTCACGCTCGGTGCAAGAGGCAACCGTCTATTTTAGTGCGATTTGAAAGTAAGAAAGTCGCAGCGGAGATGACAGACAGCTCGTCTGTGTGCATTTATTTATGTTTGGAATATAAATATTCTAGAAAATAGGAATAGCAAGCTAATTTTAACAATGATAACTCAAAGTCATAGGTTAGTTCATACAACTATATAATCCTATAATAAAGACACACGTCATATATATTTATAGACTAAGTATAATAAATATTACAAATAAGCTAGCTGATCCGGCAAACCTTGTTTTGCCATATACATTTAGGGCTTGATGGTAGAAGGGTGAAAATTTAGGGTTGTTTGTATTTTTTAATGCTCCATTATAAAAAAATAAAATTGTACAAAAAATTAAAAAAAAATGTTAGGGGTAGTTAGTAGCCGATTCTCAGACCTATTGAATAAGTATGTATATAAAATTTCATAAAAATCAGTCAAGCCGTTTCGGAGGAGTATGGTAACTAACATTGTGACACGAGAATTTTATATATATTAAGAAGAAGATAAGATAATCCTAGAAAAATCATACAGCGCCATCTATTACGAAACTAATCAAAGCGCTAAGAAAGTTTGTAGGCAGGATAAAGATAAAGAAATGAAATAGATACAATAATCGGGCTCTAAAGATTACTATTAGTCAAGTATTCAAGAACGTTTGAATCGGTTAAAATTTCTAACTACTATTTGGTCTTAGAGTAAAACCGATTCAAAAAACAAAAAAGAGTTTATTAATTTGACGCGAATTTTAACTGAATGTGAATTTTATCTTTTTATTCTTGTTTTCTTAAGAGTTGCTACTGGAAATTCTTAGGTGTTAGGCATTGACAATGTTCTGAAGATTTGCGGAGGGTATGCTGTAGATTAATAATAATTAACATTACTGACAGTTTAATAGGGGCTTTTTCTAAGATAAAGTTGTTATTTTTACAAAAATTAGCTTTTTTATAAGTAAAAATGTAATTGTAATTAAGTTTTCATTAAAATGACGATACATTTTCATGCGTTTTTTTATTGTACCTATGAAAACACCTCTTCAGCTTATCAAAACAAAAAACAAAATTGAGATTAATCTCATAACTTAAAAGTTATCGCAATAATAGTGAAGCGAGGGGACTGAAAGTTAAAAAAAAGATAAAAATTAATTTAAAAAAAACTATAAGAGATAGACCCCCCCCCCCCCCCCCTTTTAAGGTTTTTTCTCGATATATTTAATTGAATTTTCAGAATACGCCGGGCGGTCACTTGCGCCGGGGACACATTGTATAAAACACATTTATATTATTCCACACGAACAAAGCAGGGGCGAGTTGCTAGTAGTGTATAAACTTTGATTATTTATATGTCTAATAAACTTTAAAAACTTAAAAACATAAATTGTAATCATGCTAGTACAATTTGAGTTTTCTGTAGCGTTTTGTTATTTTCATTTACTTTTATAGGAGTATTCATTCATAATGTTATAATAAAGCACTTGTACTATTCCACGATATTATATTTAATATTACCGACCGGTTTCATTGTCTGTGTCATGCCTAAACGCTACAGATTAAACTTAATTTTATTTATAATTCGTTTATTTACTGTTGCTGCACAGTTATGAAATAAATTTCTTACATGTTTGAGAAAGCCCACGCGTCTTTTCCTGAAAGACCACTCTTTATGAATTTCTTAGTAATAAATAATTATATGTAAGTATTTGTTTGTATATATGTATATGCATTATATGTTTGTATTTAAATAGTGTATATTTTACGTTTAAGAACTTATTTGTATAGTTACAGTGTACAGTACCTAATAAATTATTTTATTTTATTCAGGCACATGCTAACGACATCTTTCAACATATCCCAAAACCAAAGATTGGTAGGAAGATATCTTCATTAGAGATAAGCCCATCTTTGTGTTCTACCTTTAAACACATATATCCTGTTAAATTGTTGCAATAAATATTGTATTAATTACATAAAAAACAGTCTACTTGCGAACCTTTACTTTTCTGAAATTGGTTAAAAAAACTAAATTAAATATTCCTGGACAAATTACACACGGCCATCTAGTCCCAAACTAAGCAAAGCTTGTACTATGGGTACTAGATAAGTAATATAATACTTAAATTCATTTTTTTTTTTGTAAATACTCACATATCATACATAGAAAACACCCAGACCAAGACAAACAGACATGTTCATGCACACAAATGTTTGTCTTGTGTGGGAACGAACCCGCGGCCTCGGAGTCAAAGTGGCCCCGTCAACTAATAATTTTATGATTTTAAAACAAAAATACGTGCAATGATAAAGCTTATTCCAGAAAAGATGAAAGTAACATATTGAAAACAAGAAAAAACCACGGGAAACAATATCTCAAACGCTTCGTTACAAACCAATGGGGCAACAAAAACAGGATGTCTTTATCACAGTTACTGAAAGACGGCTTACGTTAGTTCACCGAGACACTGAAACTTATGAAACAAACCGACCTTGATTTCTATTACGTCACAACCTATTTGATCCCAATGATTTTCAATCATCAAATTCATGAATCAATAGATATTTGTACAGAACTTCAAAGAGTATTACGCAAAGAATTTAAATATAGTGAGTAAATAAATTCATACATAAACAAACTCATATACATTTTTTTTTTCGCGCCGCCACCAGCGCTTTTAAAGCTTCACCTTCCTTTCTGGTGACTTCACTCAATCGCAGGAACACAACAAACCGCAAGGGAATTGTTATTTGGCTGCGGTATCCTGTGAGGTGGAGGTACATTCCTCAGATCGGGTAGCTTACAAATACGCTCCCTACCTCTCTTTTCGCCAGAGCTTCGTTTGTCAGCCAGCAGGGTGCACCGCATGCAGGTGAAGTGAAGGCTATGGTTCTAAGATCTTGATGTACAACTTCCACCCCAAAATTGAAGCTGATTTTCGTCTACGACTTATTTCCCCTCATTCTAAAAGCCTACACTATTCTCCAAACAATAATTAATCTAGGAAAAAAGGAACATACTTAATTGAAGAGCGCGATGGAGTGGATGTGTGTGGCTGTCTAATCGAATACGCAGGTCAAGCAACGTACTCTGTAGATGGATGGGTTTATTAATCTCGAGCTTCTACGTGCTTCCGAGGGCACGTTAAGCCGTCTCGGTCCCGGTTGTTGTAATGTCTTTAAATGACAGTCGTTAAACCAAGTCGTTTAGGAGGCTTGAAAACGCTGACCTCTGCCAACCAGCAGTTGAGCAGCGTGGTGGAGTATGCTCTAAACCCCTTCGATAGAGGAGGCCCATATCCCAGCAGTGGGATGAATAAAAGGTTGACGATGTATTATAATTTAGGAACTAAAAAAAGAACCAAGATTTAAGATTGTACGTTATGCGACAAATAAATAGATCTATGTTGTTTTATTTAGTCTGAAATACATTTATTTTTTCATCTATTATCAAGAACAAGAACAACAAAGAAAAAATATTTTGTAACAAACGTTGTTGCTAAGAAAAAAGAACTAAAAAGTTTACTTATGTTTCGTTCATCAAACCCTTATCGTACCTCTTGATTACCAATATCGCAGGGGTTAATGCAGAAATCATGTGGCGGACGCCATTTTGGATTTAAATTTAACTTGCTTTGGTTACGGACAGCGCGGTAAAACTGCAACTAAATAAGATTTTCCAAAAATAACAATATTATGATGAGGAGGAGGATACAAAGTACAAAAGCGCCACCATTACGTTGAAAATCATAGCTGGCAAACGTAGTTAAAATAGTGAATTATACTCAGTAATGCCTTTCAAATAGACAATAAAATTTATTTAGGTCACTCAGTCAACAGCTAAAATATTGTTACAGAGTTGACGTTACACAGTATAATTTACGAACTCCTACGAGCTGTACTTTTATAGTGCCGTTACTATGTAGTACGTCTATACAATTCTCAATATAGAAGCTTAAGCCACGTCAAAGGATATAATTAATAGTCAGTTTGTTCAAACAGTTTCTTCAAATTCAATATTCGAAGGAGGTAAAGGACGCCCTCCTCCTACAGTCGCACGACTCGCCATCGACAGGGAATTCATGATCACACATTAGAGTCTAAGTGGTAACGTACTGTGCGGTTCCAGGGAGGTTTTCTCCCTCGTACTATCAAGCTGTGGAATGAACTGCCTGTCGAGGTTTACCAAAGAGACTACAGCACGGGTTCTTCAAAAAGGGCGTGAAGAGGTTTCCACAGGATCGGCAACGTGCGTTTGATGCCCTTGGCAGGCGTTCATATGCTGCGGTAACTGCTTTGCATCAGGCGGGCCGCATGCTGGTTTTGTCAGCTTAGTGGTATATAAAAAGGTAGGCTGAAATACATCAGGTTTCCAAGGTTCATCATCATCTACCGGCTAGATATAGGTAGGCCTTTCCCAATGCGTTCAAGCATATGCGATATTTCAGTTTCCGTATCCATCCTTCCGGCGTTTATCCAAGGTTTTAGGTTTCCAACGTTAGGAATAGAAATAAAAAATAAATTAGATTTACAGATCGTAAGAACCTAATGTTTTGACTGAAATGTTTACGTGTTCTTGACCAAACTTAAATTTCCGACTCGAAAAAAGATTCGCACACCCGGTGTTATCCAATCAGCTTGATGGAAATGGGCCACCGGATCAAGTGCACTTACAGTTTTATGAAGGTCACTTCCAGAACATCTTCGGTTACATTACATATGTTCAGAGTATAAATAGCGGCATATAAATGTAAATAGGTTAGACTTTCATTGCTACCATTTATCTAATGTCATATTAATCATCTGCGTTTACAAAGTCTGATATAACAACTTTTAGTGAAATGAAAAGTGTAACGTCCCCAAATTTCAAGGTTCTAAATCTTGTATGACACACTTTTGAATAATAACCAGATGATGGAAACCTCAAAAAATATCCAAATTCTGTATTTGCGTATCCAGGGGCCATACCGGCGAAGCTGAATCCTATTTCCATTGGATATTTTGATAGCGGAAATCAAATTTTAACATAGTAATCCTGGATCCAACTAAGCTGAAGATTTTTTGTCAATAACGTAAACGTAAGACCTATTTTTTTGAATCAAAATTTTCGATGGTAATCGTCGAAAAGCTTCAGCTTCGGCGGTGGGGCCCCAGATCACATAATAAATAAGAATAATGAATGAATGAATGAATGAATATTTTTATTGAATTAAGTAACAAAGACTCATGTTGTTAGTAATGCTTATAAACTATGTTAGTAAGGATATTAACTTGATATATTAAATTTTAAAGTGGCCATTCCTGCACAGTATAATGATATCAAATTAGTTAACGAATATTTCTTTGTCGACGACACTTTAGTCCAGCATTTGGTACCTTTATCCACGAATAAAACAGTTCATATCTTTAAATAAACTTATGTTATGCATATGAACTTAAACTAGACGCCCAGTGGTCGAAATTCGACCATAATTAAATTAAAGTATGACTTTAACAATAAACAAAAGGGTATGGTCGTATATGCGTCTGTGTCAAATACATGGTAGTGTGTGTAATGATTTTTTATTTTTATTGATTTAATGTATTTTTATGCATAATTAAAAAATATATATTAGCATTCTGTACTCCTTCTCTATATAAACTATCCTCCTCGCGTCGTACACCTCATTACTGAGGGTCGTAACTCCCCCGCAGAAACATATTCTTTCTAACAGTTTTTCTCCAACTACTGCGATCTTTAGCAACGTGCGCGGCACTGTGGAGGTTTGAGTCCAGAGATGCGCGGATCTGGTCAGACCATCTCATCGAGCTGCGGCCTCTTGGTCGTTTGCTGTATATACAACTAAAAGTGTGCGAAATTTCATACTCCCCCGCCCGCGCAATTTTCGTAAACAGGGATACAAGGTTTTGCTTCTCGTAATAATATATAAATTTCATAGGTATAATATCCGTTTATCTGAAAATGTTCATCCTTGAAAGCAAGTAACAAGGCTGCAAAGATCGCAAGTAATAAATCGGGATGAGTGCGGCTTGATATAGAGGTTCGTTGTCTTTGATCACGGCTGCACTTATAGCTTTTCTTGTTTAGTCTGTAGCAGGCATTTGTAACTAAATTATGCCTTTAGTTCAAGTAGGAGTACCACTTTATTATATTTCGCATCATAATTCAAGTATCATAGGAATATTTTCATTTTAGTTAAACGATTTTAATTCCCTAGAAAATTAGACCTAATTGCAAAAAGGATCCATTGGATCCTACTTCAACGTGTCCATTTCAACCTTCAAATTCACGGTATATATTCATATTCACTTGGTCTTTATGTTGATTACGGAACACTTGATATACTATCGTCGTCAACTATCACTCATCCCACTGCTGGGATACGGGTCTCCCCTCAATCGACGGGTTTAGAGAATACTTCACCACATTTCTCAACTGCGGGTTGGCGGAGGCCAGTGTTTTCCAGCCACCTAAAGGCCACTGACTTAGCTTAACGACTGTCATCTAATGAGAACAGGCGAGACCGACGACTTAACGTGCCGTCCAAAGCAAAAAGGAGTTCGAGATAATATAAACCCATCCATGGACAGACTACGGTAGATGTTGCTTAACTTGCGTGTTCGATTAGACTGACAGGGGCGCAACGACGATATACTATGGATAACTTGATATGCTATAGCTGCCATAAAATTTTATTTCAAGTATTGTGTTATTTTTCGGTGTCTTTTGTTCAATGTAATTTTAAATATTAGAGAAAGTAGTCCTTCGTACGCGAGTCTGACTAAAGTAATAAAATTTCGAATAAATTATAATATTTATATATTTAGTTTTACATTTCTCAACTTACGAGTATATATTTATCAACTTTTCTGTGAAATCAACTTCTATCGAGAAAAGTGTAAAATAGTGGAGAAAAGTGTAAAATAGTGGGTCCAATAGGTCCAAACTGATATGAGTAATTGATAACAGCTAAAAATATAAAATTACCAATAATAAAAAGAAAATGCATATCACCAATTTGACTTATACCTACTATTAAATTAACCAAGATCACGTCTTGCTGAAAACGAAATTGAGATATGATGATACGGAACTGAAAACTGAAGGCGTATGTATTTGTAAGAAAGATCTTTTGAAAGAATGTTGTGAAGAGAAAAAATAATAGCTAAAAGAAACTAAAAAATACTGTCAGAGAAAATAAACAAAGCACGTAAAACGAATGCAACTTTCTACTATTCTTTAAGAAACTATCAATGAAGCGACCGTTCAACATATTGTAAAAAAATCCGGAATGAAAATTAAGAAAATATAAAAATACCCAAATGCTTACATTTAGAACCGAGGAACGGAAACGTGAAAACCACAGAGAGTTAAACCACACACCTGGCAAGGCGGGCAGTCATTTCCGCCCAATGTTTAGCTGTAAGAAATAATTATAGAAATGCATGACATTGGGGGTATGGGTACCAAGTTCAATCCTCAGGGCGAAGCTGCTCTTTGAAAATGTAATTTAAGATCACTTGATTCCATTGTCATAATCACTAATGACATTGAACTTGTTTTGGAAGTCTCAAACTTGCAAATATATTCAAGATTGGAAATGCACAAATATTTCGATCACCAGGTATAGGAACCAAAAGGAAAATGATAGAGGAAAAATCTGCCGTTACACAAACTATTAAAGAATTTGTTAAAGAGCAAAGCGTTGTCTCTAGAAAAATAACAAAAATTTTACGACACAATATAGTTTTACTTAGGAAATGTGAGTAATGCATTTCTGGAAAACTTTTTATGAACTTTCCTTGTTTTCTCGAATCGATTTTTGGCACCGGCGTGCATGTGTCACGGTGATTTTGAGTGATAGAAGCTTGAAATCTAAATAACAAGTTTTCTGTTCATCACTACAAATTTGTTTACAAAGAATCAGTGTAAAATCTGCAAAACAGAACGTTAAAGTGTCTAAAGCCATGCAGAAAACATTAACCTAGATTTTTTAAGAACAGGCAGATTGCCTTAATATTATGATTCTATATTTTTTTTTGCTATACAGGGAGCTTTTGATTTATCTGCCAGGATTGAAAAGGGTAGTAGTATTACATATGCCGATTTCGATAGTAAATGAAATTTGTGCCCCACGTGTTATTTTTTTTCTCTTAGGAAATAAAATCGCATCATGAAAAGATTAGTTTACTTTGTATGAACCATCCCTCTGTGTCGCAGTCTAGACGGTGTGGTCAATGCGCTCGGTTATGACCCGTGCCGAAAGGCTACGTCACGAGCTGCCAAACGCTTTCCGAACACGGTGATAACCGCGGTAAAGTCAAAGTTTACTCAAATGTTGGGCCGCCCTTTGTAAACGCCGCCGCTTCGCAGCGATGTCTGTCGCTTGATCTCCTGCCGCCCGCCCCCGCACGGGCGGCACGGCAACAGCGCTCGCGCCGCGAGAAAGAAGGAAGAAAGGATCAAAGGAAACGAAAACAGTGTTAACCGTGATTCGTCCGTGTGTTGACCTAATCATGCCTATACGCCGCAGTTTTACGAAATGTACAAATTTCTCGAAATGGTATGGTATGGTTTCTTGTCGCGAGTGTAAATGCGCACGCAGAATATCTGTACGAAATTCAGTACAGATAGACCTCGATCAGTTACAGAAAGCGGTAGTGGACTTTTTCCGCAGACATTCCATGGCAAAAAAGTGGTAAAACATGTATGTAGACGTGGATAAATTAGTGACTAATTGTGATTTTGTGTAAATAATTTGAATGAGCTTTTAAACACGCCAAGTTTTTGTAGAACATGTTATGTGACTGCGTTATTTTTGAAAACTAACATCGTAACTAAGTGTTTTTATGATGTTTCCATAAACAAACACTTACATTATTCGACGAGCTCGGTGGCGTAGCGGTCAATGACGCGGCTTCGACACCAACGCTCGTGGGGTTGATTCCCACATAGGACAAACATTTGTGTGCATGAACATGTCTGTTTGTCTTGGTCTGGGTATTTTCTATGTATCATAAGTATGTATTTACAAAAAAAAAACTGTATTTACGTATGTTTATCAGTTGTCTAGTACCCATAACACAAGCTTCGCTTACTTTGGGGCTAGATGGCGCTGTGTAATTTGTCTGACAATATTTATTATTTATTTATTATGATATTAATTTGACAGTTCAAAATCTGTGATAATAAGTGTGATGAAAAGTTCAATGACCTTGATAAGGACAATCATCTGCCCTCCTGTAAGTGTATGTTATTATTACCTATCAGTTTTACATTTGATTACATTTTTTTTACCTATCCTATTTTGATTACAACGCATTTTAAAGGAAATATGCAATTGGGACGACGCTACCTACGTACAGCTGTTATTGTTATTATCGACTTCATCTGATAGCGCGGAATGTATTAAGCACTATGAAACCAGTTCATTGACTACGTTATTTATTTTTTCAAAGCTTATTAATGATATTGGGACGCCATATTTCTTCACTAACGTAACAAGTAGGCTTAATACTATCTGCCATTAAATTCCTGGCTAATACAAAAAAAGCACCTTATATAACCAATAGTAAATCTTTTTTTTTTATACCACCTGGCAAACAAGCGACTAACGTTAGTTATCATTACCCTGATAGCTTTAAAACAAAATTTTACATTTTTCTTTTTAAGAATGAGTCAGATAACACTAAAACCTGCAAAATCATTTACAGTTTTTTAACAGACGTAATTTGGCGAAAAATCTGTATTTGTAATCAATGCGGAAATTTGTCACATATCAAGATGAGATATATGATGAGAAAGACCTATTAAAGTTCGCGGGATATTTGTTTTCAGTTCAGTAAATTTAATAGAAACAAACAGGATTTGTGAAAGGCCATCTACTGTTTGGATGAGGTTCAAACGGAGCAGGCGCGGGGCATCCAGACAGACATACAGATCTAGTGCAACTATTTAAAGGTTTCTCTGAAATAATTCACGAAGCTTGTGTATTTCCAGCGTTTATTTGCTTGTTGGTTTTAGCGAAGTGATATATTAGATTGTGAACGAAAAAATACTACCTCATTGGCAATATTAGTGAGAAAATATTGCTAATACCTAATGCGGGAGATCTGTGGATGGAAGTTTACCAATATTATTAGCATTTCCGAAAATATTAAAAACTATTTAGGACTTAACATTTTTTTTTAAATAATTTTATTGGCATTCATAATATGAAAAATAATGATTAGGAACTGGTATGTCATAATATACTTACAATGATAAGAAAAGAAAAATTGTTAAGAATTATTATTTATATCGTAAATTTTGGCGAACTTACC
This sequence comes from Hypsopygia costalis, assembly GCA_937001555.2. Taxonomy (NCBI): domain Eukaryota; kingdom Metazoa; phylum Arthropoda; class Insecta; order Lepidoptera; family Pyralidae; genus Hypsopygia; species Hypsopygia costalis. Next base: position 2,585,143 of record OW443325.2, read on the forward strand.
GGAGTAGAATATATATTTGAAATGGAAAATTCACCTCCAGTTGGGATTTGGGAAGAGCATTCGACCAGTCGTGGGTACAAAATCCCACCTAGGAAATGAATGTTTCCATTTAAAAAAATATTTATTGTTATAAAGAGATTATGAAACAAAATTGGTAGGATAAATAGTACAATTAATTTTATATGAACAAATATGGACCCTGGAAAAACATGGTGAAATTAAGCTAAGAGGAAATTTTTTAATAGGGTAAATATTTTGCGTAGAATTTTCCAAGTGAAGAGAAGTGTAATAAATAAAATGGAATTTGTTTCAATATTACAAACAGTTGCTTTGATTTTAATAAAATACAAGTAGAAAACGGACTTTAGAGAAAAGAAGAAGAACTGTACGGAATATTAAGAAAAAATCTTTGAATTTAAAAGACATAAATCTAATTCATAATTTATTAGTGTCTGTGAAGTGTCCTCGAATTAAAGAAAAGAGACCAACATTCAGATGTGGTATTTACCCGTTCCATGCTGTTGTTGTACAATCAGAAGTGTAAATCGTTTACAATTAGTCAGATAAATTGCCATTAATAAAGAAAGCACAGCGGTCAATGGAGCATTAGACTTCATATTAACAACAACTTCGCCATCAATACATCCCACTGTTGGAATACGTGTTTCCCCTCAATTAAGAGGTTTAGTTTAGAGTATACCTACTACACCACGCCGCTCAGCTGCGGCTTGACGGAGGCCAGTGTTTTCAAGTCGCTCAAAGGCCACTGACTTAACGAATGTCATCTAATGACAACAGTTGGAATGGACGGCTTAACGTTTTCTCCGAAGCAGGGAGGTATTCGAGATAATAAGCCCATCCATAGACAGGGCACGGTCGACGTTGGTTAACTTGCATGATCGATTACTGACACACAACATGCGTTTACACAGTTTTGGTTTTAATTACCTAGTTATGTTACAGAATATTGCAAATGCAACTAGAACTATATTTATCAAAGACTCGTCGCAAGTCAGTTCAAAAGGTTTGGCAATTGGAAATCATATGGGCACGTTAGAAACCTGAGGTGTAATTCACGTAATTAAAATTCAGTCAAAATTCAGTTTCGATCCATTCTCGATCTCACGGATGTCGCATTTGGTATTTTCGTAACACAATATGAAGATACAAAGTTTTCCTAAAAGTGTTTATAATGAATTATATAAACTAAGAATGGTATACTGGCCGCAATAAGAATTAATATTAATTAATCAATGAAAACAACTCAACAATTTTCAGTCAGTTCATAATTCAATCTTTGATTTGGTCAATTTTCGTTCTGTGATGTAAAATAATTACGAGAATAGGCCTTCAGAATTCACCATCGCAAAATGAAAGTTCACTGAATCGAGATTGAATTGTGAATTGACTAAAAAATATACTTGATTTCATTCATTAATTATTATCAATTCTTATTGTAGGCAGAATAGCATTCTTAGATTGTATAATTTTCGGACAAATTTCGATTTAATCGCATTTAAATTTAACTTTGACATTTCAAATTGTGATACGAAAAGACATTTGTGAAATTAAGACTGGGTCGGGTTTGACTACATTTTTTTGTTTTATAATAACCAACTAACGCTTTGTGCCGTTTTACATGTTGTCTGTAATCTAGTTATTGTACACTCACAAAGCCATTCTATCGCAAAGTTACCTACTAAGCATAATCACCTACTTGGTTAATGTGGAAACGGAATAAGAAACACTGTCATTGGCGAGAACTTCAAGAACACCACAAAGAAGAATTGGATTAAATTGACTACATTTTAATTTCCAGAGTTGCCCCTCAATAGTCAGAACACAGTAACAGGTCAGAAATCTGACATTATATCTTCACTCGTCTTAGTAAACACTTTGTTTTAAACAACAAAATAATAAGCGAGCATTCCATTAGTTAGGTGGTAATGAGTAGCCAGACAGATAGTGTCATATAAAAGTTTGCAGATGATAATGTTGAAGCAGAAGCCAAGATTCGTGAGGAAAATGGCTCTGGCGTGGCGTCTGAATGTTTCTTATTAATAACTCGACGACAGACGAACGAAGTACTATTGTCTCAACGAGACAGCTGTGTAGCTTGTGCGAATAAAATTGCAATTTACTTTGACAATTTACAATGGAGACTGCGAAATACTGCCGCAGCGTTTCCTCATTTCGGGAGTCTTAACAGAGGCAGGAGATAAATTAGCTACAACTTTGTCAACGATCGGTACGCTTGCTTTGTATAGCGTACATGGACATTTGAACCTAATTTCGTCAGCAAATATCCTACTATTCACAGTCCAGTCTATTTTTGCGAAAACCAGACATACCCTAATACGATTTACAAAATAAGCTACACACTATAAATACAATTGGTAAAAACAAAACAAAATCAGCACAATGAAGATTATATTGCATGGACAAACCAGCTGCTGCCCCTTCGCCCTGCGCGTACAGACTACCTACCAAGAAATGTGAGTCAATTCCAGGAGCCCGACCGCCTAAGCCTAAACTGATGCCGAATCTGAAAATAGGTCTTAAGTAAAAGTTAATGACGAACATCTTCAGCTTAGTTGGTAGAGCTCTATGAGTTTTATCAGCTAAGCTGACCAAAATTACCATCAATCTAAGCCGAAGTTTGATTTTGGCAATCAAATAATCGCCTTCAGCTTCAGCGTTAGAGCCCTTGATCACATTCTGTTTGAAAGCGAAAATTCTTCTAAATCCGTTCAGACGTTTTCCCGTGAAAGGAGGAGTAAAAAAAAATTAAATATTAGTAGAATCATTCTGCAAATGAGCTTGGACATTTCTCGACGAAATTTTCTGATAAATAACACGTTCCAGAAACGGAAAGTAGTAAGAGTTACACATGAAGTCAGAACCAAAAAGTGGGATAGACATGAGAGATTGTTAGAATGAATTTCGTAACCATGAGACTCATTGACACACTGTTTCTATATTAGGTATTCTGGAGACAACAGATTAGAATAAGAATCGTGAAAAAAAAGCAGATCTTCCTCTATTGTCTGCGCTGACGAAAAGGAAGAAATTTGGGACTAGGACTAGGAATCAACCCATAATCATCCCACTGTTGTCGTGAAGGGGTTTTGGAGCATACTCCACCACGCTGCTCAACTGCGACTTGGCTGAGGCTAGTGTTCAAGCCGCGCAAAGTCCACCAACTTGGCTTAACGACTATCATTTAATGCCAACAGCCGGGACCAATGGCTTAACGTGCACTTTGAAGGATGGAATAGCTCAGGATAAATAATCCTATCCACAGACGGGCTACTAGGGCTTGCAACTATTCCAATAATAGTATAAATTATTGGAATTATACTATAATATACACAAGCCAAGCAATTAGGACCGGTGTTAGCATAGACGGATTAGCAGACTTGGCTGTCTAGATCGTCTTATAGCGGTCTTATGCCAAGTCTTGGCCCTTATTATGCTTCCCTTGTCAGCTCAATAATCAATTTACGAATATATAACTGTTCTATGAGAAACATTCATGCCAGTCTGCAATTTGTGAGAACTATTACTTACAAATACTCTTCTCCAAACTTCATCTCTCTTGTCAACATCACCGACATAGGTTTAGTAGTTAGATCGTGAATAACTGACAAAAAAAACACACACAAAAAAAAATATAAATAAATTTTATAGGATAAAGAATAAACAAGACACGACAGAGTACACCTGTTCGTCTTCTGGTAAACTTATTTCTTTTTCATATAAGAAATTTTATCCCGCGATCGCCTGTAAGATTTAGCCCTAGACCAGGGCCTAGTTAAACTAAAGGACGCCTCTCGGTGCTTTTTTAGGGTTCCGTACCCAAAGGGTAAAAAGGAACCCTATTACTAAGGCTCCGCTGTCCGTCCATCCGTCCGTCTGTCACGAGGCTCTATCTCATGAACCGTGATAGGTAGTTAGACAGTTGAATTTTTCACAGATGATGTATGTGTTGCCGCTATAACAACAAATACTGAAAAACAGAATAAAATAAATATTTAAGGGGGCTCCCATACAATAAACGTGATTTTTTTTTGCTCATTTTTGCTCGTTATTGATAACGTCTACCTATACGTTTGAAATATGTACTCACATAATATTTACTTTTATATTTACTTTAAGAATAAACAATTAAATAAAAATAAAACAAATATTTAAGGGGGGCTCCCATACAACAAACGTAATTTTTTTTGCCTTTTTTTATAGATAATGGTACGGAACCCTTCGTGCGCGGGTCCGACTCGCACTTGGCCGGTTTTTATACAACTAACGTGGCAAACAAGCATACCACCTGCCTGACGGTAAGTAGTCATCGTAGCCTAAGGACGCTCGCAACAAACAAAAACTGGATGTTAGGAAACAACCAAATTTGATACAGAAGATGATTTGATAATACTGTTGATAATCCGGTCTAGCTTGGTCCACTGATGATGTGGAATTGTGATGAGGTAATATTAACGTCATATTGTAGTTAGACATGAATCAATAGAAGTCATAACATTCACAACAGTATAAACACCAGTTTTATAAATATTTATCATATCGGAGGAATAATGGAGAACAGGTTCAGATGCTATACAGATGAGCAATCCGACAGATAAAGTAACTGTGTACTTTAAAACATTCATAACGGAAAAACTTATAGTATTTTTTTAGTTTAATCTTTAATTTGCATATTAAACATTTAATAATATGCCCCCAGGTAACATAATATAACTAACTATCTGCTTTCGTAGTGTTATATAGAATAGAACAATAAAAAGATATTGAACGTTTGGGCTGACGATAGATTGCTCAATTCTAAGGCTTGGTAATGTTAATTCCATAACATTTAAAATCCTATTGCAGCCTAAGTAGGTATGCCATCAGTTATTTCATACTATGATACTATTCTACTTAACGTTCCGATTTTTCTTATTTCCATTACAGAATGCCACTTGGCTTTCTGGGGCCGTAGCTTAAAACGAGACGTTTCAATAACAAACATTCTGGTAAAACATGACCTGAAATGCGGATTTAGTAAACATTACAACAACAGATGCGAAGGTCTCATTCTCACCTCTGATAAGTTAAACCTACAGATAGATAGTAAGTAAATGACTAGGGTAAAGATTCAGCGTTAGCGTCTAACCGATATGTTGAAGTCGAAAAATTTGCAGAAGAATTCAGCGAGCAGGATTAAGGCGTAGGTTTTTCGATTTTGGTAATGTGCGTTTCAAAACACAAGAAAAGCCAAGGGAAGGTAGAATAAATTATATTTTCAAAACAGTAAATGTGCTTAAACATGTCACAAACCCAAAACGTTATATTATTTGAAAATAAAATGAAGCAAGTCAATAAAAATTGTATACAAAGAGAGCTTAGCGGCTTCACTTTTATTTTTGTTGACATCGTTAAGGTTTTCCAAACATCATCCATTATGTTGTCGGAAGCAGTGAAGACCTTAATGCTTATTATAGCGAAGACGTTTATAAAAAAACAACAAATAGCACTTAAACTAGAGAATTCAATAACAAACCAAATAAATTATTCAGTTTTCGGAGCGGTGCATTGGGATGCATCCAAAATGATTATAAGCTCGTAAATTGTGGCTGCCAGCCACAGCTCCATTACGGGCCTTCACAAATGCAGCAATAAATATGGATGTGACAAGGAGACTGGGAGATGTGGACCGCACGTCGGATTGCTGTTAATGAGGCAAGGTTCCGGAAAATTACCCGCACGGCCGTTTGTCATGTTCAGGAGAAGTCATGTCATGTCAAGAATTACCGTTTGGTTTGATTTTATAAATATCTATCACTAAAGGTGCAGTGTCTGATTCTTCTTTATACTTCTAAGATATTACAAAATACTTTATTTCAAATCTAAGGTAAGAGTTACCAACCGTCCTGTTTTCTCAGAACATGTTCTGATTTTTGGAGTGCCCTGGGCCGTTTTGAGTAGTTAATAATTGGCGCCCTGGATTTTTAAAGCGTCCTGATTATTTTAAACTTGATCGGAAAATTTCAAATATTTTTAATAAAAGTTTTTATTATTTAACCTACTATTAGCGCATATTTTCTAACTTTTGTACTCTATTACTGTCGTTGTCCTGCTTTCAATCTGAGTTATTTCGGTTTCTTCAACTATAAATCCTTATTTTTCAAAATTTTGGCAACCCTAATCTAAGGGTCCTAGCGCCCTAGCAGACATGCTACTTTTAGCATCGACGATCTACGAATTAATAGCTACTTTTCGGATACTAGATGCAGCAGAACGTTCCACACCACATACAAAAAAACACCGAAGTTATCTTTTATTACGGATTTGTGTTCAACGTTTACATTGAAATAATTTACATTTCCTCATGTATTTAAAGAGTGCGATCACAAAAAATACATTATGAGTCTCAGTATTGTAAGATATTTAATCATAAAATGCGTAAAATATTAAAATGACCTGACTGTCTAATAAATAATCAATTAAATCAGGTACTTGCAAAATTAATAATGACCCAAATAAACAGTCTGAGTATGCAGTATATCAATACAAGTATTTTTACGACATAAATCTTGAACGAGTACAGCAAAGGCGACGTGTACCGTTCTGCCCTAATTTGTCGGTGGGTTTGCAGTGCGGTATATTTTTTCTTATACTATAATATATTATAATTGTACGTGTGTATGTCACTGAACTCCAACTAAACGGCTGGACAGATTTGAATGAATTTTTTTGTATGCATTTGGGTGCCGTCCTGGGTGGTTTCGATTCACAAATAAGCCCGGCAGAAGGCGCTGCAGTAATGGGAACGGGAAGATTGAGCCACAGCGAAGCGTGGGCGGGCCGTTAGTACTATTATATATTATATACTATATTTTCGTATATTATTGTTTGTAAAAAAATAAAATCTGTTCAAAATAATTTGAGAATAATGCATCCTGATCTCTTTAGGACTCTTTGGGTAAAGATCCCTAAGAATTTTTGACGAACTCGGTGGTCGAAAGGCTAGCAATACTACTTTGACTCCGACATCGCAGGTTCAATTCCCGCACAATACAAATATTTGTGTGCATGAACATGTCTATTTGTCTTGGTCTAGGTGCTCGTATGTCTTTAACAAAAAGAAAAATGTATTTCTGTATATTTCAGTTATCTAATGTCCATAGTACAAGCTTTGCTTAGTTTGGAAGTAGATGACAGTGTATAATTGTCCAGGAATATTTATTTATTTTACTACGTACAGAAGTAATTATCCGTGACATTAATTTGATGCCAATGCCGGCAATAAACGCAGAGGATAATTGTTAGAGAAAACTCAAGGACGAACGCTACTGCTACAAGTGTTGTTTTTTGTTTTCTAAATTAAAAATGATCAAAGAGGAACAATGACATTTGCGCAATGTGGCGTGCGGACGGTGCCGTCGACGGTCAACAGTCGCCAGTGATTTAGTGTAATCCCTCTGTTTGGCACGGGGTTTCTCTGGCAGCTACGACATACTCTATATTTTATTTGTTAACTTTTTAAACTACTAAGGTGGAAACAAGTAAAATCACCTAGTGTTAAGGCAGTGGAGCTTCACTTGACTAGCCATATCTTTAGGCTTTTAATGCCTTATTTGCCATATTGTTGTCTCTCACATTGCTAAGAGGGGAAGTCAAATGCCAAAAATTTCTTACTCCTACTAATTTCTTCTGATTATATTCGTTGTGAGTTCCAAGGCAGCCGTAGTTTTACCCCGGGACTGCAATTGACTTCACTGTTCATTGCCTTTTTTGGTCGCCGCTGTTAACCCTGGCTACATAGAGGACACAGTGGTGGAGATGTCTGATCCCCCCCCCCCCCCCCTGTAGTGTTAAGTCATTGGCCGATAACTCGGTCGATGTATTATAGCATGCGAGTACTCCACGCAAGCGGGAGGAAGACAGCTAACCGACACAAATATATAATTATTTTGATTATAATGTACGACGACAATTTCTTTGTCGATAGCAAGCAGTGCGATTGTAAAAGAAAGTCGTAGATACAATATCAAACACTTAACCAAGCTATTGTAGAGTCAACAAAACTTTTCAAAAGAAGCAAAGTACTTATTCACGCTTAATGGATCAATTCTACCTATATAAGTCTACGACCTTATAAAAACCCCTTTTCGCCTTTCTTGAAGAATCCCATCTCCTACGAAAATTTTGTCAGGGATTATCATTCCACAACCGCAGAGTTCGAGATAGAAAACTTCTCTGGAAATTCTCTCTCCCCCTCCAATCACAACATAATCATTCATCATACAGAATCATTAATCACTCTCACACATCATTCTTTCCTCTCGACCACCTATTCTACACACATTCACACATATAACTCACAACACTGTAGAATGTGGGTCACCCGGTGGAAAGCAATCACCACCGCCCATGGAGATCAGCAACACCAAGGGGTCGCCGATCCGTTGCCAGCCTTTTAAGGGAAATAAAGACTTGTTGTCTTACATCGTATTTTAATTTTATTATAAGTATCAATGTCCATCAAGATCAATCTGATTATATTGTTATGAAAGAGCGATGCCTCCTGGCACAGGCATATTATGCACCGTCAACTTCATATACCATTTGTGAAAGATTGAATAAAGAAATTTCTATTTTTCATCAGAGCTCAATTTGGTTTCAGTGTTTGAGGATGAATTTTCTACCTAAGACAAGCGGTGCGATGTAGATGCACATTGTAGATTTATCTAATCTACCTGAAAAATATCTTTTTCTTAGTCGATTTTTGATCACTTTAATCCATAATTTTCTCCATGAATTTCACAAAATATCAAATGAACAGAATAGACGACCTGCCAAAAGTAAGTTTCCGTGACGTAACAGTACCCCGGCGATATTCTTAGTAAAGTGGTTCAGGGTCGTCGGTTCAACTCCCGCCAGTAATATTCTTGGAAAGCCGGCTAAGTGGGGTTGCACTATTATTGTTTTCGTATGTTGACAAGCAACCGTGCTGGCGACTTGCACGACATCACTTGCTAATTGAAATCGCAGTTTCCATGAAATCGTTTAACTACTTGGCAGCAGAGAAAATTGGTTTACTTTACAATGTATCCGGCACAAACAGCCTATGGACGTTTGCAACACCAGGGATATCACTTGGATGTTGCTCTGTAACAAACAACCTCTTCCGGACTTCAGCATGGGAATCTTCATAAAGCATGCATGAGGTTCTTCGTAAAGAACACTACTGCATGAAGTTCTTCTAGTCGCGTACTGTACGGTTTAGGAGAGCTGAAACAGTACGCGACCATTTCGGTTCAAATGAGTGAGTATGACTTTACCCAACCTATGGCGTAGTGTACAATTTTTTTATACCACGTCGGATGCCAAGCAATTATACGGCCCGTTTGATACAAGACGGTTTTTTTTTTATACTACTTCGGACAAGCATACGGCCCACCTGATATGAAGCGGTTACCGTAGCCATATTGACGCTCGCAACCTGAAATATCGCTCGCGCGCTGCCACCCCCGTTGCCAACGCAGCATCTCCTTCCTTTCTGGTGACCTCACTCACTCGCAGGAACACAACAACCCTCAAGGGAATTGTTATTTGGCTGCGGTATTCTGTGAGATGGAGGTACATTCCCCAGTCGGGTAGCTTACAATTACGCTCCCTACCTCTCTTTTCGCCAGAGCTTCGTTTGTCAGTCAGCAGGGTGCACCGCGTGCAGGTGAAGTTGGCTTTGGTTCAAAGATCTTGATGAACCACTTACACCCCAAAATGGTTACTGTAGCCTTGACTTAAGTACATATACACTCATTATCTAATGCTTGCGAATTGGCGCCGCCGATATTAATGCAGCGCCAGCATCGCTTCATGTTTGCTGACCTCAGAGCACTCACACTTTACATTTACTCGCAGAAACACACAAATTCTCAGGGGTATTGTTAGTTAGTTGCGGTCTTCTGTGAGGTGAAGGTACTTCCTCAGTAAGACTCCTTCGACAAAATGATGTTCCTGTTAAATCTGCCATACATTAGTCAACATGTTACCCGTGTCAGTCACGTTGCCTGACAATATATCTGTGTATGGACATGTTGTCAATCATGTTAGCAGATATTGTTAGACAACATGACCAACACGGCTAACATGTTGGTTAATATTTTTTTTTTTTTTTTTTAAATGGAAAAATTCACCGGGCTAGGTGGGATGACCGGTCGAGTGCTCTTCCAACTGAGCTACCAGGAAGGTTTGTGTTGCTGACGAATTTTTGCATCTTATATTTCTACTGTGCGAGTCACAGTGTGACGTCATCAACCTATAAAGTAATTACACTACTAAAGTAGGCATAGCAGTCCATCGTTGCAGATGAAATTCAGCTATTTTTTGATAACACCAAAGTAATTAAATTATTATTAATTATTATTCCACCTAGGGGGGGCAGGTGAATTTTTCCATTTTTCAAAAAAATATTTAACTGGCAAGTTGCCCAAGACAACTATTTCAATAATAATAATGTTGAATGAATGAATGAACTTTATTTGCTATAGATGTGGTACAATTTAGTTATTACAGTATTTATAAAAGCAACCGCTACATCTAGCCATTACTGGCATGCAAAATTTTCCCTGCAAAAGATTCATAGACTATTATATTAATTGCACTAAATAATGTCCTAATAACTTATTTTTAGGTTAGCATTACAGTGTTATAAGATGTCAAGATTGAAATATTACTCTAAAAACATGTCAACTGCACCAGATAAAATTAGTTAGTTAATGTATGGCAGTTTTTAGTATAATTTGAGGTATAAGTGGTTCTTGCACCTCAAATTACGATCACAGAAACCGTTTTAAACATTGGGAACCCTATTAACATAGTAACTGCATAAAATACCAAGATTTGTGAACAAATCACGGGTTTACAGCTTGTAGTCATTTATCGCTCCGAGCAATAAAACTTCTAAGAATGCGGTGTGAAAATAGTCCGGCATTAGATTAATTCCGCCCACGGATCGGGACTGCGGGCCAGATACATGGGATTCCACACATATTACCTTTGCACCTTTCTCAAAACGATTTCGTAGCAACTCGAAATGCTGCGATAGCAGCGGGGGCGGCGGCGATAATGTTAATGTGGAAATAAAAAATTGCCAAAATAAATAACTTTATTTCATTTCACTCTTACGCAGTACGCAGATTATTATTAGATAGATAGAAAGAATATACTTTATTTGCATAATACAAATTTAAAGTACAGTAAATCAATAATTATTATAGACTTGTATATAAAAAAAAATATAAAAAAATCTGGACAATTTTACACAGCGCCATCTAGTCCCATGTTAGTTATGGGTACTAGACAACTGATAAATGTACTTAAATACATTTTTTTTTGTAAATACATACTTTCAATAGAAATAGAAAATACCCAGACCAAGACAAACAGACATGTTCATGCACACAAATGTTTGTCTTGTGCGGGAATCGAACCCGCGACCTCGGAGTCAAAGTGGCCATTGCTAACCATTCGACCACCGAGCTCGTCAAGTATATATGCAACAAGGCGGCCTTATTGCTGAGGGCAATCTTTTGAAGGCAAACTTAAGGTAACGAATTTGTGTATGGAGTGGGCAGGATTCGCAAATCAAAAGAAAATAACAAAAATTAGAAGTACAGTAATATTATAAGAATCATTATTATGTATAGACGAAGACGTGTGTGTGTACGGATAAATAATTGCATCCTTACTAATACATATTATAAATGTGAATGTGAGTTTGTTTGTTACGCTTTCACGCCGATACTACTCAACCGATCATCATGAAACTTTGTACACATATTCTTGAAGGTATTAGGAAGGACAAAGCATACTTTTTATTTAAAAAAAAATAAGCGGTTGCAGCCGCGGGTGGAAGATAGTAATAAATAAAAGTACATACACTACATATTATGAAATATATTATTGAAGTAAAACTTCTTTACGCTTCACTTGGGGAGTAACGTGGTGAATGCGTGACGAGAGCGTTACGAAAAGTGTGATCGGACGAGACGAACGAAAGTTGAGAGAGAGAGATATAAGTTAGTAGAGCGTAGAGCTAAAGAAGTGTGGTCTAAAGCAAACACGTTTATTATTTTTCATCATGTCTACTAAAAAAAATGTTACAAGCAAAGATAATTTAGAACAGTAAATAAAACGCACTTCAGTACAGTTAATATTATAAATATCGCAAATCCTGTTGCAGAGTTTGCGTTAAACGCATATTAGCGGACCGCACCCACTCACAGGTGAAACGGTAATTATGTCGTCGTCATTCGTCAAAACGAATGGTACGAGATGCAGAAATAGACTGCACCACTGGTTCTTAAACTATAAATGGTAAGGGGCACATGTGACTGAAGCCATGTTAACTCTGAAGCAACCGGTACTAGAGCATTGGCCCGAAACTACTCAACGGATCATCATGAAACTTTGTGCACATATTTTCAAAACTTTATGGAAGGACGTAGCATACTTTTTATAAAAAAAAAATTTTTTTTTTTTTTTTTTTTTTTTTTTTGTAAAGTATTATAACTTTAAAATATTACAATCTAGCTTATGGGCTAATAAGTAATTTAACTTTAACATAAACTTCTAAATATTATAGTCTAAGAATAATGTCCATTGACTTTTCTTAGTGTCTATTAAGGTGAAACACTTTCTTATTGTGTTATATTTAATGCACTATCACTAGCATTGTCTCACTTATTACTACACTAACTCAAAAGGTTTTGTTCTTTTGAGTCTTCTCACTAGGTCTGTGTTATCGAGAAGTTTGACTACCTCTGGATTCACATGGTGATGAAGTCTAAGTTCATGAGCTTCTGCATATCTTTGTATCACTTTGTCCACAAAATCCACTTTAAGGTCCCGATGGAGATAGTCATTTTTGAAATACCACGGTGCATTTACAATGCCCCTGAGTACTTTATTTTGAAAGCGCTGAATAACTTGTTTGTTACTCTGTTTCGTACAGCCCCATAACTGTACTCCATAAGTCCAAACTGGCATAAGGACTTGCTTATACATTAGTAATTTATTGTGAATCGACAAGCTAGAGTTCCTCCCGAGCAGCCAATACATGTTTTTGTATCGTATCTCTAACTCCTCTCGTTTCTTCTTGACGTGAGCTTTCCAATGTAATTTCACGTCTAGGGTCATACCTAGATATTTGGCCGTATTGACATACGGGATCTGCTGATTATTTAAAAACACTGGATGGTAGTGCGGATTTTTGTTTGTGAAGTCAATATGAACCGATTTTGACTCATTTAGTTTAATTCGCCATTTTTGTGTCCAGTTGTGAACTTTTGTGATGGCAATTTGGGTTTTCTCAACTGCTTCTTTGTGTGTGTTCCCAACAGACATTATGGCAGTGTCGTCGGCAAAAGTCGCAATTGTATTATTTTCTAAATTGGGAATATCACAAGTGTATAATAGATACAGGACCGGACCTAAGACACTTCCTTGAGGTACCCCAGCTTTAATTTCCTTTAGATCAGAGTATGCGTCTTCTTGTCTGATTCTAAACATTCGGTGAGAGATATATGACTCTAGTATTGCAGCATACTGCTTTGGCAACATTTTGTTGATCTTATACATTAAACCTTTATGCCAAACTTTATCAAAAGCTTGTGCGACGTCCAGAAATACTGTGGAGCACACTTTCTTTTCTTCCAATGCTTTTTCTATAATATTTGTGATTCTATGCACTTGGTCTATGGTAGAGTGTTTCTCTCTAAATCCAAACTGATGTTGCGGTATCAAACCTTTTTCATCTAGTATGAGTTTTAGTCGTTTGAGCAAAAGCTTTTCAAATAATTTAGACATAACTGGCAATAATGAAATCGGCCTGTATGATGTCGTTTCATGAGGCGGTTTACCCGGTTTTGCATAAAAAAAAAATAACGCGGTTGAAGCCGCTGGTGGAAGGTAGTAATAAAATAATAGGGGTGTAAGTGGTTCATCAACATCTTTGAACAAAGCCAACTTCACCTGCACGCGGTGCACCCTGCTGACTGACGAACGAAGCTCTGGCGAAAAGAGAGGTAGGAGCGTAATTGTAAGCTACCCGACTGGGGACACGTCAGGCAGGCCGTATGCTTGTCTGCCACCAGACGTATAAAAAAAAAAATATTATTGTACATGCCATGAAACATAGCAAATGTACAGTTATTTTAGGAAATTCGGGATAGGATTATCCTTTTATTATTTTCCATCATATTTCGATTGTAAAGATAAATTCATGAAGTAAGAACAATCAATAAAGGACTAGTTAGTATCCAGGGTTGTAAAACTAATATTAAAAGAAAAATTTACTGCATTTATACCAGGCGGGCTGTCACGATAAGTTTCAAATCTCGTTTGTACTTTTGTAAAAAGCATGTATGTACTCTTAATTCCGTATACTGCTGAAGGAATAGTTTTCGAGATTTGATATGTAGTTAAATAGATAATGCATTTACTTGATACTTGAAGCACATATTACAAATTAATAATTTTGAGTTGACTTTCAATAGTTAAGAAAGCGCATATTTTGGTAAAAAAAAAAATCGAGAGAAGAACTATTCTTTTCATTATTCTTTTTTTTTTATACCACTAAGGTGACAAACAAGCATACGGTCCGGTCGGTGATGGAAAACAGTTACCGTAGCCTATGGACGCCTGTAACACCAGAGGCATCACGTGCGCGTTGCCGACCCTGTAAAAACCTCTTTACGCCCTTTTTGAACTTTACGCCTTTATTCGATCAGCGTTAGTGTCAAAGCTATTTTGTGGTAGAACACTCGATTTAAATCAGGCATTTAATTTTTATACTTCATTAAACTGCTACGAGTACAACAGAAACTCAAAGAAGTTTGAGAACCGTCGTATTTAAAGCAAAATAGAACTCTTGGGAGAGCCGGGAAGTTGCTCGAGTGACCGACAGTTCTTTAGCGGTTATTTTGAGAAAATACATTATGCATTTCGAATAATGACGAATAAGAAACGTAACGGACAACCTTAGAAGGTTCTGTTCGACTGACAGTAAAAAATCGAGATATTCTCATATGTTATCCATTTCTATGACTTTAATATCACTACATAGTATAAAACAAAGTCGCTTTCTCTGTCCCTATGTCCCCATGTATGCTTAAATCTTTGAAACTACGCAACGGATTATGATGCGGTTTTTTTTAATAGATAGAGTGATTCAACTGGAAAGTTTATATGTATAATATATGCATAACATAGTAGAAAAACACTGATAATTTAGAGGTTTCTAATGTGATGTCGTAAATAAACACATTTTTTTGCTCTTTCATTGCAAACGCTGGCTGAACCCAACGAGATAGATCAAAATAATGTAGTACAGTATTGTTCACCTTAAAATGGTCTACAAAAAAGTTCGCGATGGTATATGTCTATCTCTTAGTGGTAACACACAATAACCGTTATTTTATCCTTTGCTTTTTACAAGAAATAATGCCTTATTTACGAAGCGATTTTAAGCAATACAGAATTAATCCTTATCCAATTAAGTACCTTAAATACATTGCGCATTTAATATAGATCAATATGGCCCTTCACAGCATGTAATTTAAATGAATAGTTTAGAAGATATTACACATTTAAAATGCAGGGACATAACGGCTGTGGCGGTACCGGCCGCGGAGCCGGCGGCGTGTGCTTATAACTGGGGAAGGACTGGATAGGATAAAGCGCAAAGACCTTCTGTAGTACATTTAGTATCAGCATTGCACCCGTGCGAAGCCGGGGCGGGTCGCTAGTTATTAATAAAACTCAGAACTGTGAGTGTTACTTCCCCGAATAGTTCGCGGCTGACTCGTTTACTTAAATTAATTAATTAAATTTAATAAGACGGTTAATACACTATTTGGAAATAAAAGTTTTTTTTATTAAATTGTTTATACTACGTCGGGTGGCAGACAAGCATACGGCCCGCCTGATGTGAAGCGATGATTGATGATGTTTAGAATCAAAGCAGTTGTTTGTAACGTTTTACTAATTGTAAAGAAAATTTGTGAATTCACATAATGTCAGTTTCGTATAATGTCACATAAAGTTTTTAAAAGAGGTCGATGTCATATTCGCTCATTTGCACAATTTAAACAATAGGGCTATGAGGAATAAAATTACAAATTGCAGTTTGTTGGCGGCAGCCATAGTATTAAAAATGGCGGCATTTGGTAGGTAATCGTACATTGTCACGAAAACCAAAATAGAGACAAATAGAGCCAAATTTCATCTTAAGCGGATACTAAGAAATGGGTCAAATTTAACTTACAAGATGTGATTACAGACACTGCGGTGAAATAGAATAAAAATAACTTTAATAATATCGACAGCCTCAGCCGATCGCAAACGGCGCCATCTGTCGGTTTTTGCTGGAACTGTTTCAAATTTGTTGCAAACAGGGTTTGAGTCTAAACAGTGCCGATCTATGAAATAAATCCACGTTTAAAATGCAGATGGCGCTGAATGCGTTTTTATATATCGCGTATTTTTAGAAAACGAATCGACTATCACATCGACATTCGAGCTAAATGTTTTGTTTTTATGATTTTATGATTCAATAGAATGTATCACATTTTTTACCCACGAAGTGATTTCAATGACACAGAATCTAATTATACTTAAATAAATAAATGCAGAGCTTATATTTTTGTTAACGTCAAAGCAGCAAAGTTGGAAGAGATGTCTCTCTATTAGCGATAAGTTCGCTATTGTACATTGTCAACATTTTTTTTACGTCCATGTTGTAGGTATGTGTTTTAAATCAACAGATAAATAATCATCATCATCTTCAGGTTCATTTTAGTCTACACTACAGGAGCACGACCCTCTCTCGTCCGTCCTAAACGGAAGGAGAATTTGGCTATACTCCCAACGCTAGCCAAATGGGTTGGGGAGGCCTGATCGATATTTCATAATGTATTTCCCTTAGTCGCCTTGTACCATATACACGGGAAGAAACGGAGTAATTCTATTCTAGTCTGCCGGAAACCACACGGCTTAATACAACAACAGGCAACAGATAAATAGAGACATATAAAAATATTATAATATATATATTGAAAAATAGAAAAATTGATACCTAGTGTACATCTCATTCACACAAGAATAAAATAACTTAAATAAAATAAATAAATATTGTCAGACAAATTACACAGCGCCATCTAGCCCCAAAGTAAGCGAAGCTTGTGTTATGGGTACTAGACGACTGATAAATATACGTAAATACATTTTTTTTTGTAAATACATACTTATGATACATAGAAAACACCCAGACTAAGACAAACAGACATGTTCATGCACACAAATGTTTGTCCTATGTGGGAATCGAACCCACGAGCGTTGGTGTCGAAGCCGCGCCATTGACCGCTACGCCACCGAGCTCGTCAAAAATAAAGAAAACAAAGTTTTTTAAAAAAAAAATGCTTTGATTAGTTGTTATTAAAAAGATCCGTCCGTTTGGTTACTGTATTTTGGTCATCAAGTCTTTTCATTTGGTATCTAAATTATAGACAAAAAAGTACAATTTTTTCCAATAAAAATAGTCTTTTTTTAAAACCAATTGTTCAAATGGATTTAAACAAGTAATTTTTTTGGTTGTTTTCTCTTTAGTTTATGCCATTAATTTCAAAACAATTATAGTACCTATATGTCTAGACTATTTTGCAATTCGCCATAGTAAATAAGTATTTACAAAACTTGATCGATGTATATTTATTGCCTGTAGGTATCTCTAATAAATACCGAACGTTTCGCATTCTCCATGTTCATGTAATGTTCATTTTAAAAAGGAAACCCCCAATATTTATATTATTTTATATTTTACTAAGGGGGATACCGAATACCCACTAGTCTATGGAAGTACTTTCTTCTGCGTATTACATACCTTTTTAAATATCCCATTTCATTATTAACTTGGCAAGCATGTGACAAATAACAAAACTGATTTAAACACTCTTTTAAACAAGTGCAATAAATTTAAAACAACTTGTTTTAATAATGGCAACCCTGTGGGGATCATAAATCGGCATTTTGAAGCAATTTTTTAAACCATTAAACGAGCATATGGCCCACCCGATGAAAAGCAGTTACCGCAGCTTATGTACGCCTGTAATATCAAGGGCATCACACGCGCGTTGCTGATCCTGTAACCTGTTCACGCTCTTTTTGAAAAATCCCATGAGTATTGGATTAAAAATGGCCGTCGTCAACCCTTATTCATCCCACTGCTGGGATATGGGTCTCCCCTCAATTGAAAGGGTCCACCACGCTGCTTAACTGCAGGTTGGCGGATGCCAATGATTTCTAGCCACTTAAAGACCACTAACTTGACTTAAGGACAATCATCCAATGACAACAGCCGCGACCGACGGCTCAACGTGCCCAGTGTGGGATGAAGCCGCAGGCGCAAGTAAATCCATATCCATACTTTACTAATATTATAAATGTGAAAGTGTGTTTGTTTGTTTGTCCTTCTTTCACATCGAAAGTAACAAACCGCTTGTATAATGTTTTTTATTTTTGGAGATAATTTAAGGCCTGGAGAGTGACATAGGCTACTCTTTATCCCGGAAAAACATCTTAATCCCGTGGGAAAAAATAAACTTTGTAATCATTGGTCCTTCTATCACGTCGAAAGGTACGTAAGTACCAACATTATTTTTAACAAGAGGTAGTTTCCGGTCTGGAGAGTGGCTACTTTTTACATAGGCTACTTTTTATCCAGGAAAAAACATTTTATTCCCACGGAAAAAAAATATTCGATCCCTGCAGAGGGCAAACATTTGATGAACATTTTTTTTGTCTTGAGTGTGGGCGTTCCATCCATACTAATATTATAAGTGTTAAAAATAAGTAAATTCGTTTGTTTGTTATTTCTTCACGACATAACTATGCAGCCGATCATCATTAAAATTTGTACATTATATTGTCCCACGAAGTAAAAAAATTACAACAAAATAAAAATATACACAAATCAATGGCAGCTCCCTGGACCACGCGGGCGAAGCCGCGGGTAACAGCTAGTACACAAATAAAAACAAGAGTTATGTCTCCACGTCACTAACAAGATGAAACCAATGTCGCCACATGAAACGAATTTCACGCAATCGTGCATAAAACCGTTATTATGTTTGGCGTCGTAATGTCAGTAATGGCGTAATGGTCTCGCTAATGGCCTGGAAGACCCCTATTAATAGTTTACGAGGAACAACGCAATCCGGTAGCCACTGCTTGAAGTTCGCTACAACTCTGGCTTATTTTCGATTGAACAACATTAGATACAATCATGATGTACAGACAGATCTATTCGTTTATTGAGTGGAGCAAGCGGAGCGAGCGTCACGCTTACATACGCCGAAAAGTCATTCTTGGAAATGAACAGGCTCCTAAACCACTGAACCGATTTTGATGAAACTTGTCACAATTAAAGACCTCGACATGCTTGAGGTTGTGTCGAAAAAAGTTTGAGATCGATCATGTTCTTAGAGATTGCAACCCGGTATGTTTTCCAAGCCGGCCAGGTCCAGTAACATTCGCCGCCAACCCGGCCGGGTTGATGCGTTAGGATGAAACCTTTAAAGTATTTTATGAAAATTTGCTTTAAGTAAATGGAGGAAAAATACAATGACTGAATCATTGTATTTTTCCTCCATTTACTTACGGAATAATATTTATTTCAAACCAGCAAATCAACAATAATCAGTCTTAATCAGCCTCAAAATCACGAGTTTTTAATACATAATTAGTTAGTTTAACTTATGAACGGAATAGTAACATTAGTGTTAGTAATTAAGTTTAAGAAAGCATTAGTATTCAGTAATTAAGTTTAGGATAGAAATGATCGCGCCCGCCATTTAATTGCTAATACTATACAGAGTAAAGAGAAAGACCTGCTTTCTTAAAGTTAAATACTAATGTAACTTTTTGAAAACATAGTATTAGAATAAGAAACTCGCGGTTCGCAGCTCTTGCCATGCCAATTTTCAACAAGTTGGGGCTTCCGTTCCGTAGTTTTCGTACCTACCGGGCCTGCAATCTCTACATGTCCTTGAGGAATGATCATCAAATACATTTTCCATTGAAATCAATAGAATACACTCGGCGAATCTACTCGCTCTACTCAACGTCGATTTCGGCCCCGTGGGCTAGATTTTAGCTAGATCCGGTCTAGTTTATTAGCATAAAATACAGATTACAATCGACATAAACCGTTGACGTTTTTTTCTACAAGTACACGGCCGGCCTCATATAATTCGTATGGGGTGTAAGTGATTCATCAACATCTTTGAACCAAAGCCAACCTCACCTTGCTGACTGACAAACGAGGCGCTGGCGAAAAGAGAGGTAAGGCATAGCGTATTTTGCAAACTGCCCGACTGGGGAAGTATCTTCACCGGATACCGCAGCCAAATAACAATTTCCTTGAGGATGAAAGAGCTGCTGCGCTGCGATGGCAGCGGGGGTATTAGCGCGCAAGCGATATTTCAAGTTGCGAGAGTTAATATGGTTACGGTAAACGCTTCACATCAGCTGGCCGTATGCTTGTCAGCCACCAGGCTTAGTACATAAAAAAAGACGCCGTTACCGTTGCCGTATAAATATCGTTCGCGTGGCGCCACCTCCGCTGCCAACGCTCACTTGCAGAAACACAAAAACTCTCAGGCTATTTGGCTGCGGCATTCAGTGAGGTTGAGATATTATTATTTCCTTTTTCGGGCAACTAATAAATACGCTGTGTTCAAAAAAGGTTAGGTAATGCCATGAAAAGGTAAATATGGTGAAATGTGCACTTACTTCCATGATGAGCCGCAGCGTCGCCGCCCTGGCGAGCCTCTCGCTGAGCCGCCTGCTCCCTCTCAGAGCAGCCGGCACCGCAACCCGGCTCAACCACTCCCCGAACTCTGTGTAACACCGCACCGTCACACACTTGACACAGTGTCGCGATTTACCTTGTTAGTGGGAAGCATAGGAAATGTTATAGAAACAGCGTTGGAGTTTGTTACTAATGCCTTTGACTTAGGTACGTCTTAACTAAGTTGACTTACGTCTTTATTCGCGTATATGTTTAGTCATAGCATGATCAGCAAAAAATATAGTACAGCAACTTATGGGCGGCCCGCTACAATACTAGCGACACTCGTATAAAAAAAATATATTATTTCCAAAATTCACAATTAATTGAAAATCTCCCTTTATTCACTAGGATCCACACCTGTGATACGTTAATAAACGTGTATCACAGGTGTGGATCCCATCAACTAGCCTTCGACGGCGGCTTCGATCGCGTTTACGAAAGTTTTTTCATTTCTCGGGTTAATATGGCCACTCATAAACAAGGTGGCTCTTTATTTGCAAAAAATTTTCAAAATCGGTTCAATAGTTTCAGATATCCTACCTACAACCTCACAAACTCAAAAACTTTACATCTTTATATCATTAGTATAGATTTGATTAAAATTGATGAGCAAAATTGCGAAAAATGGCCGTTTTAGGTACATTTTACTTTAATAGTAAAATGTACCTAAAACGGCCATTTTTCGCAATTTTGTTCATCAATTTTACATTTTACTATTAAAGTAAAATGTACATTTTACTTAAAGTAAAATGTACATTTTACTTAAAGTAAAATGTACCTAAAACGGCCATTTTTCACAATTTTATTATAATAAAAACTACAGAGTGTGAGGAGTGATTTATGACTTGCAAAAAGTGTAAGACCGTTTTTGATGCATTATTTTGCGAATATTATTTTTTTTACTCGAGTGGTGCTAGTTTATGCAGAATGAGCTTAAGGAGGTTCAGATGATATAGGTAGTGTATTTTTACCGTTGACTATAGGTACTATATGTACTGACAAAGGCATAAGTATAATAAGCGCGAAGATAAACATATTCTCAAAGAAAAATAATCATGTTACGCAAGGAATTCGGTTTAGCAAGCCGAAAGGGGACGGTTGTATCCATCACAACATGAACAAGTTGGGGGAAGTAAGACTTC
This sequence comes from Hypsopygia costalis, assembly GCA_937001555.2. NCBI lineage: Eukaryota > Metazoa > Arthropoda > Insecta > Lepidoptera > Pyralidae > Hypsopygia > Hypsopygia costalis. Next base: position 2,607,196 of record OW443325.2, read on the forward strand.
AACGCCTTCAGACAAATTGTTCGATCAGTTGATCACTTTTGAATAGGGAAGTTGAAGTATTTTTTTCAATTTTGAAATCGTCTCCATAATAAAAGTTGTATAATTTGATTTGAAGAATCGATCCCATTTGGCATGTTAGATAGTTTTTGATATCTTGTATACGTAGTAATATTCATGGATCTACTAATATAACTAGTTATTCAAAAATATATACGAAGTGGAAAATTCAAAGAGGTAGCAAGGGCTACTTTAACCGTTATAGCTGATAAAAAATTTTTTTGGAGACTACTACCATACATTATGACAGCCATTCACAGACTTTGTAAAAATAGTACAGTCAGCAAGAAGTTATCGAAAAACTTTGTTTTACATCTTCACTCTGGCTACTTAATCCGGACCAGGGGGCCTACCGCCGAAGCTGAAGCCGATTACAAACGGATTTTTTGATTGCGAAAATCAAAGTTTAGCGTAGATTGGCGGTAATTGTGTTTAGCTTAGACCAGCTAAGCTAAACAGAAACCATAGAGTTCTACCGTCTAAAGTGAAGATGTTTATTAATAACTTAAACCTAAGATCTATTTTGGCGATCAAAAAATCCGGTGGTAATAAAACTTCAACATAAATATATAGTACCAATGTTTAGCTTAGCTGGGAAAAACCCTGGAGCTCTACCGACTAAGCTAAAGATGTTTGTCAATAATTTAAACCTTATTATGCTATATTTCGAATCAAATATTCGATAGTAATCAGTTTCAGCTTCGGCGGGCCCCTGGATACTGGTTAATGTGAAAAGTCCCCATGGAAACAATTCTAAACTAAAGAACTAAAGAGTAAAGAAACTGATCGTCAGGTAACTAGGTCGAAATTTTAAATTGTACATTATGATTTTGTCAATGAGTAGAGTTTCTACCTTACAAGGAAACAAATTATGTGCATCAATTCTTTCGTTCAGGCAAAATGTAGAAAGTTGCTCCCATAAACATGTTTGATCCTGACGAGTTAAAGTTGTAAAAAAACATGGTTGTGCTAAAAGTTGCTAACACTACTTCTCTGCAATCCGCGAATGTCTTCAAATAAAAAAAAAATCAAGAACATCTCTAAAAACGCTTTTTCTGTAATTATAGTTACAATAGCTAATCTTGCTGTCCTCTTTAAAATTACCACACTGTATATGAGATTATGTTATTCTCCCATAGACTAAAAATGTACGTATGCCTAGTATTGCATGATAATTTTTGCTTTGAGAATATCAAGCGTGTCCAGAAAACTATAGTAAATAGCAGTTAAGTTAGTATTCGTGGGATTTAGTAATTTTTCTATACAATCCATTAATGTTATTTACACTGTTATCAAAACAAAACTATATGTAGATGACACAAAATGAAACAATAGGGAGATGACAAATATTTACAAAAACTTGTGTAATATTGTGATAAGATATTGTGCTCATTTTGTGCAGTATTACATGTTTTTTCAGAAATCATTTAGTAGGGTGTTACTCGCAGGTGTAATCAAACTCTTGTACGACCTGCATATGGTTATCTGTGCTGCTAATCTGTAATTTAGGCTCTACACAGACGGCACTCCGACTGCCAAATTGCAGTTTGATGCAGTAAACACGACTGCAATGGAACTACCAAATAACCGTGCAGCCCAATTACAGTCGGTGTGCAGTTGACGTAAAATTCCATAGACCGCACGCACAAACTGCACGTCGACTGCATTTGGGCTGCATGTAAGACAGGTTTCTTTTAGCTGATAAAGGTGCTGTTACAATTATTGTCGTTGTAAAAGTACCAAATTTACAGGAAAAAAATTCCCAGTGATATAGTGATCGCTGAAACTAGGCCTTTTTTAAATGCTGATGTTTGCTACTTCTATATATACTACTAGTATACTACTACTATATTTTATCCGGTGTTGTAATCAAATAACTCGCATAGTTTTTGAAATTCTATTCAGTAATACTATAACATTGTAAGAGCACTTTTTTATTAAGTTGGTTGAAGAGATACCTACTGAAGAGAACCAATTGCTACAAAATTTACTACAGTGAAAAGATTTATCAGTTAATCCCCAGCTTTGATATGCATTCTCTAAACATACTAATCAACAGTATTATTATAACAGTGTATTATTCCGCGATTAAACATTATCCATTCGGGCTGAAAAATCACCACTGAAAAAAGAAAACATAAATACTGCAGATAGCCCCATTTACACTACATTTTAATATTGTTTTATCTTTGGTTTTATAAAATTGCCATCTAAACAAAATAGAAAAACAACTTAGCGGCGCCACTTTTCATATAATATTCGTAACTTTTTTTAAAAAAGTCAATGTTTTTCTACAACCAATTTCTCCTCTCTTTTGCCCTATTGCAGTTGATTTTTTACTGTGTGTACAATGAGAACAAGATCTAAGTACTTGTGGTGAATTTAGATATAGGTACTTTTTCTGCTTGTGGCTTTCAGTTAAATTTTCATGTATTGTGTGTTATGAGAACCGATTCTTCGTTTATATTTTAAACATAAGAGGCTTCGATGATCAAAAATGGATTATTAAAATATCATATGTTACGAAATCACGAAAAAATAATGTCATATACATACAGGTGCTGTTGGTGTAACATCGCAATATAACCTTGTATTCGTGACGCAGTTTTTCAAGTGTTAAATCTATATGATCGAAAATAACAGGGCGGAATTTTCAAGATGTTTAGATCTAGAGAATGCAATCAGACTGGAGTGGCTGTAGAATGCCAATGTGTACACTGACCTATCGCTTCTTTGGTCAATAGCTCGGGTGTGTCGTGTTCGGTATCCATTTTGTCTGTTTTGTGTACCACTATGTTCGAAGTATTACTGTTCTGAGTAGTTTGTATCGTTCACAACACTTTCACTGTTAGCACTGTCACAAATTCACAGGTTTATATACAATGTATCGTTATTGTTCGATGTTTGTTCGATGAATTTTCGTTTATTTCTATAAAATAATCATTTATTATACGAAGAAATGAGAATAAAATTTGTGTAGATAAAGAATCATCATCATCATCATCATCATAAGGTCATTTTAGTCTCCACTACAGGAGCACGACCCTCTCTCATCCGTCTCAGACAGGAGGATTTGCCCTACACTCCCCACGCTGGCCAGGCGGGTATGGGAGGCCTGATCGATGATTGTGTATTTCCCTTAGTCGCCTTGTACGACATCTACGGGAAGAGACGGAGTGATTCTATTCTAGTCTGCCGGAAAACACACGGCCAAAGATAAAGAATAATAATAATTAATAAGTCAACATATATTATCTATCTGTTAACAATTTCTTAAAATTTGTTTAAATTATTGTACTGTACCAATATATTGTACCAATGATGTAATAGTGAATAATCTATATATATGTAAAAATGAATCCCTATTTCCCTTGGTCGGCATTACGGCATCACGCGCAAACGGCTGCACCGATTTCGATAGTTCTTTTTTATGTTGTATTTGTTATTGTCAGGAGAAGGATCTTCTGAAAGAAAAATAAAAGAAAATTGCACGGAAAACTATAAAATTTAAGAAAAGTGAACGACTAAACTGTGAACTCTAATATTTTATACTATATCTTCTTACATTTTTATGTATGTTTTGTCTTTTTTTATGATATGCATTTTATTCGCCGCCAATTCACAGTTTCCTTTCAGGGACTCAAAGGTCGACTGGAAGAGATCCCTTATAGGGATAAGTCCGTCCTTGTACACTATGTCTTATCACTACAATCTGTGTTACATATTATTTAATGCAATAAAGATTTTACAAACAAAAAACCATATTAAACTTTTCTAATGTGGCTATATGTCGTTTAACAGAACTGAGAAATTGCGCGAAACCAATTCAAATTCAACAGACAGGACAACGTCTGTCGGCTCAGCTAGTCCTAGATTTTTATATCTAAAGATTTCATTTTAATTAAATCTTGTGAGAAAGGTTGGTTTAGTTGTAGGTTTCAGTTAAACCAGTATTACAGGGTCACTAGGCGGCTTACTCCGAAATTAAAATACGGAATGAAATTCCAGCCAAAAAATCGGATTCTTTTATATACATTTTGTAGTGTCTTAGAGATAACAAATGGCAATGTTTCATATTCATTGCGTTATTTAGATAATAAATTAGGCCATGCCGGATGAAAAGTCCACATTCACCGACCTAATCGAAGTAAATTCGCATTTGAAAAATTCCGAACTTCGCACGAAACTTAGCCCACTTCGGAATACTTCGAAGTAGTCCCCCTGATTCTTCCGACAATTAATAAATAGTCGTATTCTTGATAGAGACCCAATATTTATGATATATGTGATCTCCTCAGTATTAATGATAATTGTCTGCATAAATACGCATCAATGCCCCGAAAACAATGGTCGGAATTCTGGAATTCCGACGGGTTTGCGGCAATAACATAACGCTAATTATGCGAGCTGAGAAGATAACCTAATCTAATCGGCGTGATTAAAATCACATATACCTCTTTTCTACTTATGTACGATTTGGTACTGGGATTACAGCGTAGACGGAAATAACGCTCGGAGAGGAATCGAATAGTTTCAGCCGGGAATCCAAGACTCTACTATACGCTATAAAGCATTTAAATATAAAGATGATTTATCGTAATCGAAATAGCGACTCGGAAATTATTACAGAATATTAGTAGCCATAAGTACGGGTTTTTACAGGGTCGGCAACGCATGAGTGACACATCTAGTGTCGCAAGCGCCCATATGTTACTATGACTGCTTACAATCACGCAAGTCGTATGCTTTTTATATTATTTGTCATCCTAGTCGTATCAAAAAGCCACTTTTTAATTACTTTACATATAAATAAATAATTTTGATACTATCGTTCAAATTGCCTCTTTCTACAGTCGCAGCGCTCGCCATCGACAGGGAATTCACCCTCACATATTGGAGCCCAAGTGGTCGCGTACTGTGCGGTTCCAGAGAGGTTTTCTCCCGTGTACTGTCAAGCTGTGGAATGAACTGCCTTTCGAGGTTTTCTCAGGAGACTACAGCATGGAATTCTTCAAGAACGGCGTGAAGAGATTTTTACAGGGTCGGCAACGTGCGTGTGATGCCCTAGGTGTTACAGGCGTTCATAGGCTACGGTAACTGCTTTCGATCAGGCGGGCCGTATGGTTATTTACCACTTTAGTGGTATAAAAAAAAAACATGCTAACCTATAAAAAGTTCACATTTAACGACGTGAACATTCTTATACAATTTATTTCTACATAGATGATAATAAGAATCCCACGCAAAAATACGTAACCAAAACCCTGAGCACATATCAAGGTCATCATAAAGTCTAATGTCGCATCATCAGGCACTTTGGCATGTGCATTATAGTGCACCTGCATGTAGATAATGCCCGCAAGAATTATGTGAATTTAGCACGGGCGGTTACCGCGAGCTGAACGTATGGCGCAACGCCCGTCACCGCCCTGCCAACGAATGCATGCCAAACAGATATACTTGAACTTGCCACGGAGGTGTGAAATTTAAATTATTCCGTTTATTTTAATTTTAACTCGGTGGATTTGTGAGTAGTTAGTTTGTAATTAAACTAATTATACATATTCGTTGACTGGGTGAATGGAAAGGGCGAGGTCTCAAAGCAAGTTGGGGCGAAATATGTTTTCTTGTATGTATGTCAATGTTGACAATGTGTAAGTATGTAAAATAAGTAATCTGGCTCGCTAACTAATTGCCAGGTACTATGGGAATAGGCTGAAGCGCCACAACATATTGGAGCTCCAAGACCGACAGTAGCTCCAAATAAACTGCTTTTTTTTTATACCACTAAAGTGGCAAACAAGCATACGGCCCGCCTGATGGAAAGCAGTTACCGTAGCCTATGAACGCCTGTAACACCAGGGGCATCACACGCGCGTTGCCGACCCTGTAAAAACCTCTTCACACCCTTTTTGAGGAACCTCATGCTGTAGTCTCCTGAGATTTCCTGAATTTGAGTAGATGTCTCCACTGGAAGACACGCTCTACATCTTATTGAAGATATCCCATCTGCTAAAAGTTAACAGGACAGGACTATTTGCTATTTTTTTTTGTGTATGTTAGAAATTCTAACATACACACACGAGACACGTTGGTCACAAGTCATTTTGGAAAAAAGTACAAGGAGTAGTGAACAGTTAATTTCGAAGAAAGTAGTAACCCGAAAGAGACAGTTAATACTGAATGCAATATTTAAAGAAAACCGGAAAACTGTGTAGATACTTATTAAAAAAAAAAAAAACAATGAATTTCCCAGACAAGCCCCTCTGGGGTCGCAAAAATGTTTTTACCAACAATCTTTACGTAACTTTATTTTTTTTGCAAAATTAAGTAGTAATTAAAATTATACTTAATTACAACCACAGTATAAGTAATAGTACTAACGTATTACAACGTTCATTTAGCTTACGATACGTTAGCTTCCAAAAGGGAAGCGAAGAATTTAACTCTGATAACCTTATACTTCAATGGCCTCTCTCAATAAATATATACATTTTGCGCTTCGATATAACCTTACATATCACCTCACAAACAAACCTTGACGACACTAGTACTCAGTCTGAACCATTCAACACGCAGATATTTCTAGAAAATATAATTCACGTCAAGCATATCGAAATTGTCTAAAATTATTCGACAAGGCCTCTCGAAGAGCAAAAGGATTTATGGAAAATGTCCGACGCTGAAATATTTCAACGCGAGATGGGCGATAGAGTGACATCCGGTTTATTGGATTTGGCACATGTGAGTTCAAAAATAACTGTGACAGACAACTCGAGCCCGTAAACAGGCGTAGCGACTGATGGCAATGTTTGGAAGGTCAATTTGATGTCGTCAGATTAGTTGGACGAATTAGTTAGATAAAGGACCAAAGAATTAGAGAATGGATCAAAGAGAACAAATGCGAAGTTCCCTTTCCAAACATTTCACTCCGCTAGCGTACAGTGAGGTATAACGAAGAGTCAATCGTAAGAAAATATATCACTCCGCTGATCTCCGCTTTCGTGGAGTCCAGAAGGAAAACTTCAAACAAGAAATGGTCAAACTTCAGTTCCGATCCAGTAGAATTATATCGAAATATGGCTGAAATTAAATAAACAAAGAATGTTATTTTACCGACAATAAGAACTGTTAATAATTAATTATGAAATCAGGTAATTATATAATTTTTAGTCAATTTACAATCCAATCTCGATTCAGTCAACTTTCAATCTGCGATCGGAAAATAATTACGAGAATTGGCCTTCAGGTCTTTACTCTCGAAACTAAGTACAATGATTACATAACATAGAGAAATTCAGTTAGTCACTCGAACTGAATTATACTGTAGTCACTCGAATTTAATTAGATTGATAATAATATTAGTCGAAGAATATTGCAGTAGTTTTCGAACGAAAACCTCGCGAATGTTTCTCAAAAACTCGTAGACAAAATACGAATTCAGAATACAGGTTAAATGAGGAAATTCTATACACCCTCCCAGCAAATGTGCAATAGGGAAGGTTTGATGTGTGCAATGTGTAAGTGAAAATTATAATTTACACATTTCGTAAATTATCTAATCGACAGAGGGCATCATTAGTTCTGTATACGGAACATAAAACAAACCCTAACCTAACTGCCTAAACAAACTGCCTGCTTGTTTCATACATTTCGTAGGAATTGTACAGCACACCTGCATTTAACATAACCGGTACCTAAAAATAACTTAGTACTGTTTCGTTCCAAATTCAAATCATCCGTAGAATAACGTTGGATCGATTGCTGGCAGTTCACGTTCGTGCGTTTTTATGGGGATTTACTGTCAGATTGAACGTTATTTGAATCTAAATATCGGTATATAAATGAGAAAAGAAAATTCTAAAAACGTATGTCTGAAGAATACATATTCCTTATCAAGTCTAGCTAGCTAACCACGTTTTTGTTCTATGATCACATCGAACTCTGTTCTATGGATTAGTCGAATCACTCGTGAACATTTTGAAAAATGTTTTTACCACGGTTATGTAATAGGTAGGGGAAAAAGTCTTTTCGCATTATAGTATGTATGAACTTGTAATAAAATCTCTTTGGTTATACCATTTGTATCTGGCAGGTTTTGATATCTTTAAAAAGTTTAAATTTTAAAAAAGATAATTCCAAATTCAAATTAGGTAAATGTGTGATTTTCATTTGTTTTTTTTACTGTCAAGATGAGTGAATCTAATGAAGAAATTCGATTCATTTTAAAATTTTACTACAAAAAAGGTAAAAATGCAACGCAAGCTGCGAAAAAAATTTGTGTCGTTTATGGACCTAGTGCAGTGTCTGTGAGAGTAGCACAAATTTGGTTTAAGCGTTTTCAATCAGGAAATTTTGATGTGAAAGATGCACGTCGCTCTGGTCGCCCTGTTACGGATAAAATGGATGCCATTTTTGAAAAAGTGGAGCAAGATCGGCATATCAGTAGTTACGACGTAGCTGAAGAATTAGGAATTGACCACAAAACAGTTTTGGCGCATTTGAAAAAAGCTGGGTACACTAAAAAGCTCTATATTTGGGTGCCTCACGATCTCACTGAAAGAAACCTAATGAACCGTGTACTCATTTGCGATTCTTTACTACGACGTAATGAAAGCGAACCGTTTTTGAAGAAGCTTATTACTGGTGATGAAAAGTGGATCACGTACGACAAGAACGTGCGAAAAAGGTCGTGGTCAAAGGCCGGTCAGGCTTCACAGACTCTGGCAAAACCCGGGTTAACCCGCAACAAGGAGATTCTGTGTGTATGGTGGGATTGGAAGGGCATTATTCATTATGAGCTGTTACCGCCAGGCAGGACTATCGATTCTGAACTCTACTGTGAACAACTGATGAGATTAAAGCAAAAAGTTGAGAGAAAGCGGCCGGAATTAATTAACAGAAGGGGTGTGATTTTTCGTCATGATTACGCTAGACCTCACACATCTTTAGCCACTCAGCAAAAATTAAGAGAGTTTGACTGGGAGGTGTTAATGCATCCGCCGTTTAGTCCTGACCTTGCACCTTCTGATTTCCACCTGTTTCGGTCTCTTCAGAATTCTTTAGGCAATGTCAGGTTAACATCACGAGAAGACTGCCAAAACCACTTGTCGTGGTTTTTTGAACAGAAGTCCCAAAATTTCTATAGTAATGGGATCATGTCTCTACCTACAAGATGGCAAAAAGTTATCGAACAAAATGGCACCTACATACTTTAGTTAAATGTAAATAAACTTTATTAAAAAATGTTTTGAATTTTCATATAAAATACGAAAAGACTTTTTCCCCAACCTAATATGTACCCATTTGACTTGACTTATAGAGAGGATGCTTAGAACCACTTCATTAATTTCAATTAACAATAAATACATAAATATTAGGCTAAAAATAATTTTTATATTCTACTTTATTGAAATCCCAAAACATTTTATACGCCTTCATTTATAAAAACCATGTCGCGCTGGAGAATTATATCTTTAAATAATTCAATAGTACAAAACAAGGACTAGTAAACCCATCGCTCTTTGCCCATTTAGTTCTAAACTACTCGATCAATTTTGAATACGGGTTGTCAGAAACGCATAGAGAGAATTACTTCCTGAAGGTTTATCATCATTGCCAGCCTATGATACCACCCACCCACTAGTGCTAGTAATAAGCCGTCCCCACTGATTTCCATCAAGACCACCACGACTTTACGAAGGGTATGTAGGTACCCATTCACAAATTATATGTCCCGCTGTTCATCCCATATCGTTTCACCTCGATTAATTACGATAATGCGTCACCATGTCACATGACAGTCAGATATGAATTAGCACCTACATTTATAATATCTGTGCCTAGATAAATCACTTTGACTCGTGCGCAAATTTCCAAAGCGTATGATTTATTTTGTTTATGGTGACATAGTCTCATACAATCAATGTCAATACTCATTGTTGCTTTTAGAGTCCGAAAAAGCATATACACTCGCGAAATGTCCTGCAGATGTGAAATATCGAAACTATTTCCTATAAAACATAATATGTCTTAGCTTAGCTATTGAAAGATTTGAAAAGATTCGGCACATCTTCGCCGCACAGATAGCCCAATGCTTGAAGACTAAAGTCTTCAACCAGTGCGTCGTCTCTGCAATGACATATGACTTGGACACTGACCATCGGCCTCGTCCACAGGCTAAAGGTCGTGCAGCGAGCAATGGAGAGGGCTATGCTTGGGGTTTCGCTACGGGATCGAATCCGGAACGAAGAAATTCGACGGAGAACCAAAGTTGTCGACATAGCCTTCAGAGTTTGCAAGCTGAAGTGGCAATGGGCCGGTCACATCTATCGTCTAAGTGATGGCAGATGGAGGAGGAAGGTATTAAAGTGGAAGCCGCGCGTAGGACGACGAAGCGCCCTCCTTCTAGATGGTACGATGACCTTACGACCGAAGCGGCTGGATGCGGGAGACGGAGGTTCGTATCTGGTGGAAAGCATTGGGGAAGGCTTATTATATCTAGCAGTGGGTAGATACAGGCTGATGATGATGAATTGAGGAGCTCGACAGCATCGAAGGCTAAAATCACAAGTGTACCTATTTGATACTCCTTACAAATTTGTCTGTGAGATAAATAAATATTGTCAGACAAATTAGACAGGGGGCTAGATATCGTCTAGCCCCAAAGTAAGCGAAGCTTGTGTTATGGGTACTAGACAACTGATAAACATACGTAAATACATTTTTCTTTGTAAATACATACTTATGATACATAGAAAACACCCAGACCAAGACAAACAGACATGTTCATGCACACAAATGTTTGTCCTATGTGGGAATCGAACCCACAAGCGTTGGTGTCGAAGCCGCGTCATTGACCGCTACGCCACCGAGCTCGTCGTAGATAGATTAAAATGATTTATTATTTATTTATTTACTTATACTGTGCTTTTGGCTAGTATGACAATGCCAAGACTTCTCCATGCTGAATCACCTGCCAAGGGCGGCCTTTCAACTCGTGATAAACAAAATTGCCCGGCAAGTGTTGACGCATTTATATAAATTGCACGTAAACAATCGTAAAACCTGAAAATATCATGCGAGGTAATCATCATCTATTACTAATGAATACAATAGGCTATTTTACCAACATTTTTTCGGTTTGATATGTACTCGTAGAGACGTCTCAATAGTATAACCATAGGAGAAAGAAAGACTTACTTAGATAGCACAAAAATCTCTCGAGATATGTTAATTTGAAAATCACAATTTTGGACTTTCCCGAAAACGCTTCATACAAAAGGCTACTGAGTTATGAAGTCACAGGTTTGTATTTAAACGTAATATTTAGCTGTTGTACAAATTTCTAATTTGATCCATACATCAAATTAGAAATTTGTACAACAGCTAAATATTACGTTTATGTAATTAGTATCATAATAAAAGTTATAGTTATTTATTGCTTCTCCAATGGAAATATTATTTTTTAATAATAGCATACTTTTAAAATGGGCTTTCCCGACTTTGATCGACCCTAAAATAAGCCGGTCGGAAGATATTAGAATGAAAGTTTGCAGATTGTTTTGTGTATTTTACGATATTGTTAAATAATTTATAAAAATTTTGAACATTGTCAAATAGCTGATTGAAGTGTCTCTGTGATTTGAAATAAATCCTAAAATGAATGCGATATTGCCTGATATTCCTACATACGATGCCAAGTGCTAATGACCATTTTTTGAGAATAAATTAAGAACCTAAGTAGGAATTACTGCATTGGCAGCGGGCATTGGCATTTTATGTTGTAAGGCACGGGGAGGAACTCGAGATAAATAAACCCATCCATGGCCAGGATACGGTCGACGTTGCTTAACTTGCGTGTTCGATAAGACTGACACGCGCAACGACGCCATCGAGCAACTCGCCACAATAAAACATAGGTACATATAATTATTTGTTGCTAATTTGATCTAGTAGATAAGACAAAATTAGCCAATGATTCGACGCATACAATGAAGTAATGTAACGTGTGCAGCTGCACTAACGCCAAAAATAAACAAGTACAAATAAGACGTAGAGAAATGAAAGAGCTATAAATAAACGATGTGACTAATTAAGAGAGCTTAAGCTCGCTGAGGAGCATTTGATTAGAATTTTCGGAAATTGAATACGGCTATTTATTCCACATTTTCAATAAACAACCACGACATTAGATTGTATAATAAATAACCAATTGCCCGCGTGAAATATTTAGTGTAGCACGGCAACGTAACTGGAGTTAATGCAGTCTCATATTTTTTTTATATAAGAGGGGGGCAAGCGAGCATGTGGGTCACCTGATGGAAAGCAATCACCACCGCCAATAGAAATTTGCAACACAAAGGAGTCGCTGATCCGTTGCCAACCTTTTAAGGGAAATATTGACTCTGTTCTTGAAGGCCCCCATGACGTATTTATTTGAGAATACTGCTGAAGGAAGTTGATTCCCAAACTTCACAGTTCGTGGTAGAAAATGTCTTAAAAAGCGTTCTGTAGTAGATCGCCAATTGATTGATAATGTGGATAGAATTTTAATTTATGGCGAGTTGTACGATAGTGGAACTCAGCGGCAGGTATCGAATCAAATAGCTCATCCGAGCACTCCCCGTGGTATAATTTATATAGAACGCAAAGAGAAGCAACATCTCAGCGTGTAGAGAGAGACTCCAGCCGATCAGAAATCATTGGGTCACCGACGATACGAACAGCTCTTCGTTGTATGCGGTCAAATGGAGCAAGTAAGTACTGGGGCGCACCAGCCCAGAGATGTAAACAGTATTCCATATGAGGCCTAACTTTGGCTTTATACAGTTGAAGGCGATGCTGTCGTGTAAAAGACTTTACAAATTCTGGCTTTACAAATGATGCCAATTTTCCTAGAGGCCTATTTGGCCAAGCACTCCAAGTGACCACGGAACTGAACATCACTCAATATGTCAACACCCAAGATACCAATGCTGGAGTTAATAGTAAGGGGAGTACCTTCTGTACCTTCCAATCTGGGAGATACGACAAATGAGGACTTTTTTGCGGTAAACACACAAACTTGTGTTTGACGTCATAATCACCATAATTCAAAATAAATTAAAGATATTTATTATTAGAATATTACCTAAAGTATAACGTCTAACGTTACAGTCCAAGGTACCTACGTTATGCAGTCAACCCTAATGCATCTACACACACATTTGCACGACTTCAGACGCGGCCTGTTTCTGTTCTCGTTTTGTTGTATGGAGTGTCCAGGGCCAGGATGTGCTAAGAAAATCTAAAAATTTACATGGTTCACAAAGTTAGTCCTTCGTGGTCAATTAAAATACATAAAACCTCTAAGAGGTGGAATCGACTTGTTTACCAATTGATTTCATTACAAAAACATGATAATTAAAAAGAAAAACCACATGATAAAGAAAAATTATACATACATAAGACAATAATAATAATATGGTCAAGGAGACGATAGTAAATTCATGAACTTGAAATAGCTGAAGTATATATTTAGATCAGCCCACGTCCCGCTGAGAAATGCCGCCACCTATGAGTATTACTGATTCACTTTATGCAGAGTTATGAGTACTCACAGACAAATATAATGATAATTATATATGACGTTTTTTTAGCAGCGTCTCATATACTATTCCATTAATTTCTCAGTGCGATATGAGATTCGGGTGGACTAGATATTGGATTCATAGGAATGGACGTCAACAATAATAGCTATCAATTTTGATCGGTATTTATGGCAGTCAATGGCTTGCCACTCAGTGGATTAGCCCTGAAAGGCCTGCAAAAGTAAACCTGAGGAAATACCGTTGCGAATCGCTCAGGGTACTGATATGACGAGTTGTCTACTGCTCTTTTTTAGAAGTTACTAACTTCTTACGGCGGTTAGCTACGATAAGTTCTAAAAAAGATACCACTCATCATCTCAGAACGTAGAATTATTATAGAACGTAGATTTATAACGTAGAACGCATCATTGGTGTTACCCCGAATTTTCTTTTGCCGTCTGTTTAGGGATGATCCACTGCGTGGCTGCTCATTGACTACCACAAATAGCGATCAGATACGATAGTTACGTTATGTTTTGGTTTTACACGTTCACCCCTGTAAAGATACGCTGTGAATTCCACAGAATGAAAGCCTGAAAGATGCGGCTCTAATAACTCCTTTCTAGCTACTTTCAACTTTTTGCACGAATTTGCAAAGTCCTGTTTTTATTGTTGCATGTAAGCGACACATTTACTTCTCCGCATCTGTTTTTTTTTTAATTGTAATCACGTTCAAAATTAAAAAAAAAAACCAGATTAATAAGACACAACATTTTAATGAAAGCAATAAATCCCGATCACTCAGTGGCCGATGTAGTAGTTGAAAATGTCAGCGGTGGGAGAAAATAAATAGAAGGTATGAATCATGAGCCAACCCAGTTGAGACTACGGAATGCGACGGCTGTAATTGATAACTTCGTAAACTCGAAACCCACTGACAAACAAGAAACATCTAAAAGCGAAAACAACCTACCAACAAATAATAATGAAGTAATACACAAAATTAACAAGCAGAATAAAACCTACATAATACAAAACTGTTTGCTAATTCCAACGAATGATAAATGGTATTTAAGTGATTTATACAAGCAGAACATTGTAAATAAACAGCAGACGCCAGTTTTACGAAACCGTTCACTCGAGTGGCTGAAATCGTGAATGGGATTCCAAAATAGATGGCTGAGCTAGAAACCACGCTTTTACAAACAATACGTACACATTAAGAATTAATGTTTCCCAATATATTCCATGCGTCAATGTATCTCTATTAGAAGTTTTCAGCACTCAAATGTCAGTGCACGAGGTCTTACCAATAGGTCCGCGTTCTTCTCTGTTTACAACGCTACAAATTGTCTTACACCTACTTTATACCTTAATTCCAACTGCTAAGGTTGACAATGCTGTTTAGCAATAAGAGGAAAGTTTGCTGGGATTGCAAGCTACAAATTTAATAATAGTATTTAGATGGGTCATAATACTGTACTGTAGAGTTTAAAATTGAGTGACAATGACGTGGAAGAAAGTTTGTGGACTAGACAAGGCGGATAGGATGGTCTAAATGCGTCTCTGGCACGGCACTGGGGCAAGGACGCTTAGCGCCAATGCAGCCGGCAGATTGATTGACCGATTAAACTTTGCTGGGAGATATTTTGAAAACTGCATCACAATCGATGTTATCAAAATTCTACAATAGTTGTACCAAATTGAGCTCTAAATTCGATGTCATGATTATAATACACGAAGAAACGACACAAGTGTTCGAAATAATCGAAGATAATGTCAAATGCAGTGCTGTTTTATTACAACAATTCGTATTACCGAGGGTCCCGATATAAGTAAAAAAGAAACAAAAAAGTTGATAGACATTGAAATCTACATTGCTATAGACAAGACAATGACAAATTAATTTAACAAACACATTCCAACCCTTTACATCAAAGTAATAACAAAATTTACGTGTAAATATAATAAATAGTGTACGAGGTAAACAAAGTGCTGTAGCAAGCAGTTTGTGAGTAGTATTTGTTATATTTGTTTGTTTTGGTGCATCGTTAACCTGTAAGTGCTATACATTATTAAATTTATATTCAGTTTCAGTTATGTTTACAAGTTTAAGTTTAGAAAAGTATTTATATTATTGTGTTTTGTTTTCAATATTTCCGTCACTCTCACTGTCGGTGTAAACAATGTACACGTGGTTGGTCGTGCACCGGGTTAGGGCGAGTTATTTACACGTGAACGGGATTCAATGGGGGCGATTGCGAAACTTTTTTAATAGAGTATTACGAAACGGATTGATCCGCGGTAGTGAAACGCGTGCGAGAATCGGCCGCGTGCGCCGTTCGTCGACTCTGTCCCGTAACTGCGCGGACGATTCCCGACTCCACATATTGGCACCAACAAAACACTTTTCATCTATTAAGAAATGATTATATTTGTTGGTTCAAATATTGGCACCAAAGTTCAACGAGAGTTACGTGGTTCGCCAATAGTATCTCGATCGCGCAATATATCGTCGCATTACACTGTTAATCGTTGATTTATGGCGGTTAAATCTTGGACGAATTTTCAGTTTACTAAGTGAAAAGTTTACATTCGCAATTTAGATTTTTGCAGGTATTTAGATACAAAATAACAATTTAGATTTTTGTACTTAGATTTGTAATGCCATTGTAATGCCATAAGTACTTATATGAAATACATACTTTTTAATTTTCATCAAACATTTATTGGATAGTTTAATTTACATAATATATTAAATAATTTAAACTTTTCTTAGGATAAATATCTTATTTTTGTCAAAACAATATTTATTGTACCGTTTCGAATATTGACTTGATGTTTAAATGCTTAAATTCATTAAATCTGAAAACAAATGATTATTTTTCGCTACGTATTGTCGGTATTCTGCATCAACGCATATTCATTCCACTACTGATATACGGGTCTCCCCTCAATTGAAGGTGTTTAGAGCTTATTTCCCCAAGTTATCTGCTTACCCTGGTGTAAATACGTGTGATATGATCACCCTCAAGGTATGTATGTATATCTAAAACTGAGTCTGTAGGATATGATCGTGGTGATTAATACTTTGCATTCATGTAAAGTACTTCCGGCCAGCACCCACCCACTATCTTTAGTAGCGGTTACGTATTATAATATTACTAACCCCATTATAACTATTTTCTATATAACTACGGTCGATTCACATATGTTTATTACGCATATTGGTCGACTGAACTACCCTTTAACTTATCTAATTTTGATTAAACTAAAGTTAATCGCACTAACGAACGATTAATATAATGTTTCTTTTAAGATATTGAATGTTACAACTATGTATGAAATACTTAATGGACGACTCGCCTACGGGTTATCGATACTGCGCGCCACCCTGGATTGTTCGCTAAAACGAGGGTAGCGCCTAGTTTATTAATACTGCGCGCTGGATTGATTTCTAAAGTGGTGGGTAGTTATAATGTTACTGTCTTTACACGTTAGGTGTACACATTTTGTGTTAAACAGAGTACAAATTGTTGTTAATATTGTAATTATGGCTGAAAACGTTGTGAAATTATTGAAAACGCAATGGGGAGGAATGAAAGTGAATCGAAATGCACTAACATACCTAATAAGCAAGCTCTGTGACGTCTCCAATATAGTCTCCACGTTATAAATCCAATTTAGCCGGGTTGCTCACTTCGAAATGTGAGCGGGTAAGCCATATAATTTTGATAAGTAACACGCGTCATATAAATTCACATCATGAGAGTACTTATCTATTTGGTCGGTTTGTTTACGTTGACATTATCGAACGTGAATAAAAAACTCGCACTCTGGTGTGTGTGTGCACTCACCCGATATCCTCACAGTTTGGTGGCTCGCTGGTCACAATGAACACGATGCCGTCTTGGATCGCGGCAGGCCTCCGCCCCGCGGCACCGCGCCATGTGCCCGAGGAGTGACAGCTCGTGTGGACTCAGGTGGAAACCTGTATGAAACGTTACATGTTTACCCAATAGCAAAAGATAACATCCCACCACCTCCCATGGCTCCTCCGACCTCACGGTCATATGAGCCGAATCGCGAGAGATGCGCGCAGCACCGTTGCTCTGAGGCTCTTTTGTGCCGCGGGCAATTCTAGACTCTCTACAAATTATTTAAACTACATCCGTGTCCCTTCTTGGCCTTCTCCCCCTTCTGGGGCGGCGACGATCACAGCTACGTCTTCGCCTCCTTCCTCTTGCGCTGGACTCTCTGGATCTTCCTCCTCTAGGCTCCCGCTCCCTCGGCACAGGCGGCGCGCTCGGCCCGCTCTTATAACAGCAAAAGATAACAGCTTTATTTTTAGCTTGCATTATGGAAAGCAATCAATATAATAAGTGTCCTATTTTTCATTTCTATACGGCCGATGCTCACTACGGCTGCGGTACTCCGCAACATTCATCGGAATGCGAAGAGACGTGCTACACAGAACCATATTAACGCTTCGTGCCTATTATTAAATTAAATAATACTTAGACAAAAGGAAATAATATAAGCCTAGTGAAGTAAATGGCGAACTTACTTTTCTTGAAATTGTAGATGTATTTATCATTGTAGCTCTTCGGTTTGGGCAAGCTGTGTGGAGTTTCCATGTCGGCTCCGCTGCGGCCCAGGAAGCTGTACGCTACGTACAGCTGGTGTACGCGAGGGTCCGCCATGGCCTCGCAGTCCTCGTTCAAAGACAGCCAGAGGACTGTCACGTCTATTGTGGTGTGCAACTAGTCCTCTGCCGTCGGGACGTTTAGGTTCGTGTCCAGGTATAGATATTTCTTACTGTTATTCTTCAGAGTCAGTAATAGTAGTTTACACACCAAGGGACTTAAGGTACAAATTACATCACGAGTGAGCATTTTGAAAAGTTGAACTCAGGCGAGATTTTTAAACGGTCCCAAATATATACCTACTAGTTTATATAAAAAAAATAATAAAGAAGAATAGAATTGCACATAGATACCTACTGTCGA
This sequence comes from Hypsopygia costalis, assembly GCA_937001555.2. Taxonomy (NCBI): domain Eukaryota; kingdom Metazoa; phylum Arthropoda; class Insecta; order Lepidoptera; family Pyralidae; genus Hypsopygia; species Hypsopygia costalis. Next base: position 2,625,833 of record OW443325.2, read on the forward strand.
GTATATATGTTTCTTGGCTTCCCAGGGTTGTCAATAATTTCTTAAGCTCTTTCCGAGAGTGATTTGCATTACTATTGGAGGAAAACATCACTGTCATTTAAAAAAATATATATTACTACTTATTATATTGCAATTCTCCGCCAACCCGCAGTTGAGCAGCGTGGTGGAGTATGCTCTAAACGCCTTCGATTGAGGAGAGGCCCGTATCCCAGCAGTGGGTTTACGACGACGTACTCGTATATTGCAATTCATATACGTTTCGTATATCTCCATTTTATAAATTGATCACATTGTAGGCTATTGTAGACTTTATTAATATTTCTAGGTTTTTCGGGTAAAAGATTTTGAACAATTTCTACTGCATCTGCCGGAGGAGTCAATATTTAACCTACATCACTCTCTGAACTAGATATCTCTTACATTCATTAAATTTAATTTAAAACAAATACGCAACTCACAACTCACAAAATTACGCTCGTTTGGCCTCACCCTAAATATACAGGGCGTCCTACAGCGATGCCACTTGGAGGCACCGAAATCTTTGAATGCAGTTTTACTTACAATAAAAAATATAGCGAAGTGTCTTCTTTACAACCATAAGGAGCCAAAACGCCGAAAAGCCTGGTGCAATCGCGAGTCATGCATAATCTTGTAGATAGAAGTCATGTAGAAAGAAGCGACAAGTGCCGACTTACCTTTTGCGGCTGCTCCATGTTTAATTCCGAATATGTCGGTAGAATCGTTACTGCTCTTTTTTAGACGGATCCATTGTTTTGGGCACCTGTTAATAAATAACTTCAATCAGAAACTGGCTACAGACATCTTCCAAATAGATACCAAATATTTTGCCCGGCGCGAAGAGGCGTAGAGATCGGCCGATGTTCAGCGGTTATTGTAGCTTTTTTTTATATTACGTCGGGTGGCAGACGAACATACAGCCCGTCTGATGTAAAGCGGTTACCGTAGCCATATTAACGCTCGCAACATAAAATATCACTCGCGCACCGCCACGTCCGCTGCCAACGCAGTTTCCTTTCTGGTGACCTCACTCACTCGCACACATCAACCCTCAAGGTAATTATTATTTGGCTGCTATTTTGGAATGTACCTCCATCTCACGGAGGTACATTCCCCAGTCGGGTAGCTTACAATTACGCTCCCACAATTACGCTCCCTATCTCTCTTTTCGCCAGTTTCGTTTGTCAGTCAAAAACAAACACCCGAAAAGTGAGAAGTGTCTCCTCGTAATTAGTTCGCACAAACAAAGCGACGAATCTGACGTATAATATGATAACTGATTGCAGTGGTGTGCCACCAGGCTGTGTATCATCCCCACATTGTTTCTTCTGGATATCAATGACTTGTTGCATTACGCAACATCCATTTCTATTCAGATGACAGGTCCCGAGATACATTGGTCTCATAATCATCATCATCAGTCATTTCAGTCTCCACTACAGGAGCACGACCCTCTCTCGTCCGTCCCTGACAGGAGGATTTGGCCTACACTCCCCACGCTGGCCAGACGGGTTAGGGAGGCCTGATCGATGTTTAATAATGTATTTCCCTTAGTCGTCTTGTACGACGTCCACGGGAAGAGACGGAGTGATTCTATTCTAGTCTACAGGAAACCACACGGCCAACATTGGTATATGTAATGTTTATCGCAGATGACAGTACCGCGGACGCAAGATACACTGGTCTATGTAAAATTTTCTTGGAATTGCGTCGATGCTTACCAAGAAGAAAAAACATACCGCGTCCCCCAATAATGGAAAAAGGACAAGCGAATGATGATGATGATTACCCTTTACTAGAGGTTCTGCGAAGTCGAAAGATCGTCCCGGCGGTGTTTTCTGAATGCTCGCTGAAAATATATTGCTTCATTAACGACTTCAGAAAAGAAGGTTTGGTGTGTAACTGGTTTACTAGCATATCGGAGCCAAAGCCAACCTTAGCTGCTTGTGTAATCAGCTCATTATCATTTTGCATTAATGAAATCCCTTATACAGTTCCACTTAAGGAAATTTATTTTTAACGACAGGTTTTTCTATTGGTACTACATCGGATGTCAGTACAAACATACGGTTAGTCTTATGTGAAAAAGTTGCTTTAACGATGTTAACGCTCGCAACATGATATATCTCTCGCGTACCGTTACCCTCGCATACAACAGCAACTAAGGAGTTACTTTGTCCTTTGGTGACCTCACTCACTCGCAGGAACATAACCTCCCTCAAGGGAATTATTATTTGGCTACGGTATTCTGTGCAGGTACTTCCCCATTCGGGCAGCTTATAAATACGCTGTACCTACCTCACTTAAAGCTTTCTACTTGCCTGAATGAAGGAAGGTAGAGCGCTCCAATAGGTAATAACATTTTAGGGTCTAGGCACACCCTGCCACTCCATACAAATGTAGCATCGTTAACTACTACATAAATATTGACGTCTGTGCAGAGCGTAAATAAGCATGTGTCTGTGCGGCGTCATTAAAATTCTACCCGTACATAGCAAGATCGGGTCGCTAGTACGGTAATAAAATCCTCTCAGCTATTAATGACCTTTTCTCCGAATTTCCTTTCTCTAAAGGTAATTTTCTCGAAATGTCCTTTCTCTAAATGTCCAATTTTCAAATTATCCCTTTCTCAAAAATATGGTTAACGGTTAATTTACACTTACTATGTAGACGTCTGCACACCTTGCTGATAATATCATAGTCTATGGATTTGCTCGGTCTGTGCTGAAATTAAAAACATCTAAATAGCCGGTCCACACGGCACCAACTTATGCGTCCGGAAACTGTTACGGAATTGTGACGTCAAGTTTGCAGTGGGATCGAAAGTTCGTTCTTATTTGTGACTTCAGAACAACGAGTAACGATGCGACCAAGAGCGCGAAGGCATCCTCTACAGGAACTGATACAGATATAAATTGCCCACGCAGCTTCCAGAATTACCAGCCCAAACATGTTGGCCCGTAGGTTTGCTAGATGCTCGCGTGGAGTGAAAATCACGCTCTTTCAAACATACTGCACCTCATTGCACACCTGCAGCCTATGGGCGAAATACTCGCAGAGGGCCTACAGCGCCCTGCGTGTCCAGTTCAATAACGCATTCAGGGCGATGTTGGGTCTGCCCCGCTTCTGTAGCGCTTCCGGTATGTTCGCTGAGGCGCGTGTCGATTGTTTCCATGCGACGATGCGCAAGAGATGCGCGTCGCTGGTGCGCAGGCAGTGGGGCAGCTCCAATGTCGTCCTGAGAATGATAGCAAGCAGGTGGGACTGCCCTTATATTCGGCACTGCTGCGACAGACATGTCCCCAGTGGTATAGGATAGTGTGAAACGTGAATTGTTTATTATTTATTTAATGTATTATGTCAAATGTATTATTATTATTATGCTCTATTGTCAATTATTGGTCTATTTAGTTACCTGAAATAAATGCAATTTAATTTAATAAGCAAACCTCACATTCATGTGCACCACATGAATGTGAATCCTACCGACTAGCTAACACGACTCTGTCAAATGAAATGTAGCGCATATTCGAGCGACAACTGGGAAAGTAGGTACCTCCACGCCACTGAAGACCACTGCCAAATAACAATACACATAAGGTTTATTGCGAGTGAGCGAGGTTACCAGATATAAGACAAGCTGCGTGAGTAGGCAGCGCGCGAACAATATTACTTGTATCGTAAGAATCTATAAACAAAACTAACTGCTTTATGTCAGGCGGTCATAATGCTAGGCGTAATCTATATATATAAAAATCAATGCCACTTTTCGTTGTAATTTTATAACTTAATAACGGGTTCACATATCCAAACCAAATGTTTAGGCTTTGTTCGGACTATTTAGTAGATGGTTTATGTGAAGTTTGCACAAAATCGGCAGAGCGGTTCTTCATTTATCACATTTTTTGTAACAAATGAATTCAATAAATGGATCATTTTGTTAATGGGGATTTTGCTGTCAAATTGAAACTTTTTTCAGATGGGGATTGTGCTGTCAAATTGAAACTTTTTTCAATGTTGACAGTACAAGCATGTTGTTATGTCATTCATGCGGTCATTTCATTTTGGACGTGCTTCGACTTTATGTTGCCTGTTCCAGAGTCGGTACCCCCCAGCCGTTTGTTTATTCATGCTCAAAATGGAAAAATAAAAAATATTGTTTATCCAAATGTTTTGGATTAAGTTTTAAAATAGCTAGCAATTAATTAAATATTTTTTTGTTTGAATAAATGAATTTGGTGTTCTAATTTTTTATTATTTCACTTTATACGTAGCGAAGCACGTACCGGGCCGCTAGTAATAAATAAATAAATATTCTTGAATGAATTACACAGTGCCATCTAATTCCAAACTAAGCAAAACTTGTACTATGGGTACTAGATAACTGATATTATACTTAAATACATTTTTTTTGTAAAAGATACATATAATACATAGAAAACACCCAGACCAAGACAAACAGAGATGTTCATGCACACAAATATTTGTCTTGTGTGAGGATCGAACTCTCGACCCCGAGTCAAAGTGGACGTGTTTAGCCATTTGACCCGTCGTCATCATAAAAATAATCACTTCTTACCTTAGTACTCCTTCGCTTCATAAACTTCTCTATGTCTGACTGACGCGCAGACAGTTTCTTCTATCAACAAAAAAAAAAATTGCCGTCGTGGGAAGTCTGGCAGAGCAGATGCGAAACATCGAACTATTTCATTATTATTATTAGAAAATATGCATGAACGAGAAGGGAAATCGTCCAGCAGAGAGATAGTCGCAATGTTATGAGCGCATGGCGATGCGTTGATACGCTATGCACCGGCCTAACCCGCTACGGCATGTTTAATCCGCATTAGAAGCAATTAAACCCGCATTAGAAGTTCTACGTCAATAATATATATAGAAACGATACATCTAATGTCTTGCACTGCGAGTTATAGGGGTGAGACACTGGCCTAAATCTTAATCGTTTTTCTTTTCAGTGAATGAAATCTGAAAGTTGTGCTGGTCAAACGTACCTTCAGGTAAGTTTATTTATTTATTTATTTATTCAATAATTGCATTACATGTGTTACTGATTATATACTGGTTACATAGTATTACACAGCACATACACACACATATACCTTTTCAGGCATAGCAATATGGATAAGAGGGAGGCAGACATCTATAGCGTTTTATCTTCGAGGTATTCCTTGATAGTATAATAAGTTTTCTCAAGAAGTAGCTCTTTTATTAATTTTACGTATTTACTAAACACAGTTTCATTTTTTATATCTGAAGGTAATTTATTATAGATTTTAACAGACATTGAATATGGGCCGCTACTATGTAATATATTAGATTGCATATTGAGGAGGTTATTTTTATATCTCGATTCGTACCGACGGGGTACATCGCCAAGCGTAGTATAGAAGTTTGGAAACTTTCTAACAAATTTGCACGCTTCCAAAATTATGCAAGGTAACGTAAAGATCTTCAGATTTCTAAAATGGGGCTTACAACTGTCTGTTTGTTTAATGTTGGTAATTATTCTTATACATTTTTTCTGAACAATAAGTAAATCCTGTGCATGCGGACTATTATACATATATTACCTACTACTATATATTACCCCACAACATGACGCCGTAGCTCAGCCATGCGTGAGCATAGGCGTAGTACGCAGTGACAGCGGTCTTAGTGTCTGTTGACTTCTTCAGTTCCCTAAGGGCGTACGTAAATTGAGATAATTTAGAAGTTATTGTTTGTATATGTGGTTTCCATGATAGACTGGAATCAACAACAATTCCCAGCAACTTATACGTTGGAACGCACTCTAAATTTATATTGTTAAATGAGAAAGAAATATTTAATTCATTTTTCTGTCGCGGCCTATACTGCATTATTTTAGATTTAGTAAAATTTATTTTCAAGTTATGATCGCTCATCCAACATGAAATTTCGTTTACTAAGTTATATAGTTTTTGGTTTAGATCAATATTATTATTACAAGATACCAGGACCGAAAAATCATCCGCATACATCACACACGATTCCTTTAGGATTTTTGGTAGGTCGTTAATATATAGGATGAACAGGATACATCCAAGGACGCTGCCTTGCGGTATCGAACCTGTCATTAATTGGACATCCGACCTGATAGTTTGAATTTCGTGTGCATTCACATTCATATGTTTAACTTCAACATATTGTTCACGATGCTGCAAGTATGAAGCGAACCATTTATGAGGCAACCCACGTATCCCTATGCCGTACAATTTATCAAGTAATATATTAAAATCAACTTTTTCGTATGCTTTAGACATATCAAATAAAATTCCTACCGCGTATTTTTTATTATTTAAAATATTTAAAATGTTATTTATATACTTGTAGCATGCTAATATTGTGGATCGGTTTTTCCGGAATCCATTTTGGGAATCATCAAAAATATCATATTTTTCACAAAAAGAAGATAAACGTTGCCACATCGCTTTTTCAAATAATTTTGAAAAAACTGGTAAAAGTGCAATTGGACGATAGTTGTTTGGGTCTGTTTTTAAACCTCCTTTATGTGCTGGTTTTACTAAAGCTTTTTTTAAGAAATCGGGGACCTTACCTTGTGAAAATGACTGGTTGATAAGCAGCGTTAGAGGAACACATAATTCATCTATGCATTTTTTAATAAGTACGGAGGGCAATTCATCTATTCCATAACTAGATTTGCTTTTGAGCTTGCGCATCAACAATTTCACTTCACTTATATCGACAGGCCGAAGGTACATTGAGTTTTCGCTGGGCCGCAGTACCGGCCGACCCCGCGGCAAAGTATGCGCGGGCGCAGCGCCCCCACTCCCCGCCGCCGCCGGTCGCCCGGCGCTGCCGGCCGTAGCAAATAACTCATTGAATGTGTTTGCAACTAACTTCGGATTAGACGTTATCATATTATGGATCTGCAGTGATATATTTTGTGTTGATTGTTTTGTCTGTTTATTTGTGCGTTCTTTTATTATTTGCCACATACTTTTTATTTTATTTGTCGATTTTTTCATTTTATTTATAGATTCCAATTTTTTAGCTTTTATAATAATGTGTTTTAATAAATTTCTATAATGTTTATAATGTGTTAGTAGTGTTTTATTTTTTGAGTACGTTGCATGAATTTTTAGTAATCTTTTATTTTTACAAGAAACTTTTATACCTTGAGTGAGCCAAGTACTTCTAACTTTCGTATAAATTTTTATGCGTTTTTTAGGTATACACTGATTGAGAGCATCGCAAAGTATCTTATTGAATTGATTATAGTTATAATTTACATCTTTTTCAGGTGAAATATTTTTATTCCAATCAATACCTTGAAGATATTTTTTGAATTTATTTATATTTACTTCGTTATATATGCGTTTTTGTACGAACCAACATTTGTTATTGTTTGTGTCGCTATTTATAATTTTGTTTTTGAAATGAAAAATAACACACTTATGGTCTGAGAATCCAAAATCTTTGACAGTTATTGTATTTTGCTCAACAAAATTAGTAAAAATTAGATCTATGCAGGATGAACCATTTTTAGCAACGCGGGTAGGATGCTGGACGAGCTGTTTGTAGTTAAATTCTAGCATAAAATTTTTTAAGTCACTTGTTTCTTTAGAATTTACCAGAAAGTTAGTGTTGAAGTCACCGCCCATAATTATTCTTTTCTTAGCAAATTTTTTCTGTAAATATTTTAAAACTAGTTTAAGTTGCATATAAAAAATGTCGGTCTCCCTTCTATTCCAATACAAAGAAATCAACAACGTATTAAATTCTAAGAGTTCGATAGCACACATTTCTATGACGTATTCTATAGACATGGACATAACATCTGTAAGTTCAAGATATTTAATATTATTTTTAATTAAAATACCTACACCACCACCGTTGTAATTTTCACGATGAAATGACGCTGCCAAGTGATAACCTTCAAAACGGATCATATTTGCCTTTGCTTGAGAGAGCCATGTTTCCGAGATACATAGAGCCAAGCAAGATTCTTCAGTTTGGTCCTCCAAAAAGGCGGACAGAATATCTCGTTTATTAAAAATACTTTGCATGTTCTGGAACAAGATATCATATTTTTTTGTCTCGAAAGCTATGGGACGCATCGTTTTCCACGTCTAGGTTGGCCAGTTCCGGTCGGTTTTGAGAATGAGAGCTTTGCGTTTCTAAAATAGTCGATCTTCTAGTTTTTGAGTTCTGTTCTTTTATTCTCTCACTTCTTGTCTGATCTTCATTGCTATTATCGTAGACTTGACCATCTACAATTAATTTATTGTTTCTAATTACACAATGATGACCACTACGTCTCGCTTCTATCAAACCCCTTCTCAAAATCGTTCGTTGCTGCAATGAGTCATTATCCAAAACTTCTGATATCGCCAATCCAGTATTTCTGAAGTAGATTTTATTCTGCAGTATATATCTCACCATCCTTTTGCTTAGGAGTTCTATTTTTAGCGGTCTTCTATGTCCATTTCTTCCAATTCTGGTTATATCCTCTATATATCCCATCAGATCCACATTTAGGACATCCTTAAAAATGTGTATGATACGTTCATGCAGATCATATTCCGTCTCCCAATCTTGTTCATTTAAGCCGTATAAAACCAGAGTCTTGTGTTTTTCTGCATTATGATTTAATTTTTCATTGCCATGCAATTCTATTTTCTTTTGTAATTGTTTAATTTCAGCATGTAGTTTAGTATTTTCTGATTGTAGTTTTATAATATAATTTTACTAGCGACCCGCCCCGGCTTCGCACGGGTGCAATGCTGATACTAAATGTACTACAGAAGATCTTTGCGCTTTGTCCAGTCGTTCCCCAGTTATAGGCACACGCCGCCGGCTCCGCGGCCGGTACCGCCACAGCCGTTATGTCCCTGCATTTTAAATGTGTAATATCTTCTAAACTATTCATTTAAATTACATGCTGTGAAGGGCCATATTGATCTATATTAAATGCGCAATGTATTTAAGGTACTTAATTGGATAAGGATTAATTCTGTATTGCTTAAAATCGCTTCGTAAATAAGGCATTATTTCTTGTAAAAAGCAAAGGATAAAATAACGGTTATTGTGTGTTACCACTAAGAGATAGACATATACCATCGCGAACTTTTTTGTAGACCATTTTAAGGTAAACAATACTGTACTACATTATTTTGATCTATCTCGTTGGGTTCAGCCAGCGTTTGCAATGAAAGAGCAAAAAAATGTGTTTATTTACGACATCACATTAGAAACCTCTAAATTATCACTGTTTTTCTACTATGTTATGCATATATTATACATATAAACTTTCCAGTTGAATCACTCTATCTATTAAAAAAAACCGCATCATAATCCGTTGCGTAGTTTCAAAGATTTAAGCATACAAAGGGACATAGGGACAGAGAAAGCGACTTTGTTTTATACTATGTAGTGATTATTAATATCATCTATATCTTTCTTCATGTTATTTTGTTCCAACGACAAGGTTCTTATATTTTGAGTTATTTCATTTGTAATAGTAATTTTGATTTCATTTAATATAGAAGTTTTTAGTTCTTGGAGTAAATGTTTCTTATTTTCTTCTAACTTCCTATCTAAAAGGTCTGCAAACTGATCTATAGATATACAATCAGTGCGCATCTGTGTTTCTCCTAGAATGCTTTCATCATCTTCAGATATTGCAGAGGTATCATAATTACTTAGTGGCACTAAGCCTAGTTACATTACTAGTATCAACATTTGTATTCGTAGGTGCGCTACCTCTGTCTTTTTCATCATTCGCTAAGTTGGTTGCAACTATAGGGTGAGGGCTCGCAGGAGAATTTATATTACCAGTTTTAGGCATTTTGCATCTACAGGATTGACACTTCCATGATCGTTTATGTTCATCATTCATTGTATTATTAAACCTCACAATAGGTACATTCCCACATTCTAAATCGTATTTCGCCTTACAAAGGGAACAGGTCAAAAATTCCCTTTTAGGAAGCCTTTGATTACATCCAGAACAAGTATTAGCCATACTAATTTATGATCAATGAAATGGAATTTGATACGAATCTAGATGCTTATCCACGTTATGCTTATCGTTAGCAATAACGCTTCTTGTATTCGAATTTTATGTATTTTATCGGGATTTAAATATGATTGAAATTTTGTTATTCCATATGAATTCACATTAAATAGTATATATTTATTAATTTGTAACTCACAGTTTATTCCTGAGGCTTCATTAGTTTTTTTTTTTTTTCCACGAACAATTCCAGAATAAATGTATGCGCAGACACTTTTTATCAATATTTTCTTCACTTTAACGCTCTTGAATTTATTTATACTGCTCTTACGTTCCACCAAGGTTGGTTTAACAGAAATACTTTTATTTACTTATGAATTTTATAAATAACTATTTTAAAATCAAATTATTTACTGAGAACAATGTTGTCGTGTTGCCTACCCTCTATCTTTTTTTTAATCTTAAAAGTTTGTTTCATCTTAAAAAAAAATATGTTGTAGATACTTTACATCTTGTTGTTGTTTGTGAAACTAAGTTTATTTTAGTGCAATAACGAATAATGTATTGTAATTTGTATTGCAGATAGCAATGGTGGCAAGAAGTTTTTTGTAATGTCATCACTTTTCATGTAATCATCAGCATCATTATCAGCCTGTATCCACTCCACTGTTGGATACCTATAGACCGAATGCTTTCCACTATATGCGATCCTCCGCTTTCCACATCCAGCAGCTTTCAGCCATTTTTTCGACGTAGTCGGTCCGGGGTGTAAATGGAACATTACCATCTTTTCTCGAAACTGCATCGCGTTTAGCAAAAATAAAAAGTAAAATCCCGGTCGGTAAACGACTTCCATACATTTCCATACATTATGTGTCAATCCAGAACATATACAATGTCCCCGCGCGTGCCGCGAAATACTCAAAGGCTGCGACTTGTCAATTCTGTACCAAGGGCTGTACCAACATGCCAAATGTCATCCAAATCCGTCCAGCCGTGAAGGCAATGTTCAAAAATTGTATAATACACAAAACTATAAAGATCTTCAAACTTTCATTCTAATATCTTCCGTCCGACTCATTTTAGGGTCGATCAAAGTTTGGCGGGAAAGTCCATTTTTAAAGTATGAAATTATTAAAAAATAATATTTCACAGGCAATAAAAAATATTATAACTTTTAATACGATACTAATTACATAAACGTAATATTTAACAAAGCTTTCGTACAAATTTCATTTGATGCATACAAAATAAAAACCTGTGACTTGTGACGTCATAACTCAGTAGCCTTTTCGGAAAAGTGCAAAATTGTGATTTTCAAATTACCATATCTCGATAGATTTTTGTGCTATCGAAGTAATTCTTTCACCTATAGTTATATTATTGAGACGTCCCTACATATCAAACCGAAAAAATGTTGGTCAAATAGCCTATTCTTTATGAAGTGTTACCTAGCAACACTTTAAGAGTATATTATTCTGTGGTGTTACATCCATACTATACTAATATTTATAAATGCGAAAGTGTGTCTATATGTCTCTTTTTCATTACTAAACGCCAATTTTATGACTTTATCCTGAGGAAGGACATAGGCTTAATTTTGGTGCAATAACCGACATTCACGCAGGCGAAGCAGCCGACACAGTTTGTTAATAATATTAGTAGGATTTAAGTACAACAATAGAATAATGACGCAGAATTAATCTTAACTATACACGTATGATTGCATACCCATGTACGACTGCAGCGTGGATGATACAGGTGAGTGAGTGACTCCTGTGAATTGAATTCCTCGTTTGTCATTTACGTATTTTTTTTTTTTTATACTACGTCGGGTGGCAGACAAGCATACGGCCCGCCTGATGTGAAGCGGTTACCGTAACCATATTAACGCTTGCAACATAAAATATTGCTCGCGCGCCGCCACCCCCGCTGCCAACGCAGCATCTCCTTCCTTTCTTTCTGGTGACCTCACTCACTCGCAGGAACACAACAATCCTCAAGGGAATTGTTATTTGGCTGCGGTATTCTGTGAGGTGGAGGTACATTCCCCAGTCGGGTAGCTTACAATTACGCTCCCTACCTCTCTTTTCGCCAGAGCTTCGTTTGTGACTCAGCAGGGTGCACCACGTGCAGGTGAAGTTGGCTTTGGTTCAAAGATGTTGATGCACCACTTACACCCCAAAAATAAATATTGAACACTACCTGACCCGACAGATGTTGAAACTATGAATATTAAATTAGAATTGGTTTTTCGAGCACGCTGTCAAATGACTGACAGTTCTGTCCAACATAACGTTACATTAAAAAAGTTAATACGGTCGTTCAGTTTTCTAAAATTTTTAATATTCCGCTCTTTTTCTTATTTTTTTCATTCATAAGAATTTTCTCCTGACAATAACAAATACAACAAAAAAAAAAAATAGCGAAATCGGTCCAGCCGTTCACGCGTGATTCGAGTGATTCGATGACCAATGGAAATAGAGATTCATTTTTAAATATATATATATGAAAAATTGATCTACCATTCTATGGACGTTGAATCTGCTCTCAAAAATGTCCGAACAAACAAACAAAGAGAAACAAACCTGTAATTCTCCCGACTTCTTTAGAAGCTCATGGTCACTTGACCGGTACACATGGGTCTGGTCCTCGTCGACTACCGGTATAATGGCTTTAGTCGGCTTTTCTTTAGTGATTTGGGAACTTCTTGGTTGGTCAAAGAATGGCTAGAGATGTTAAATTCAATGGAGTTATAATTGTATGTCTGTCTACGGTTTATTCATGGTACAAAGACACAAGGTACGTTCTTTAGCGACAATAGTGACCACGTGATTTAAACTAGCTTACGTCATCAGCTGTATTTTGTATGAAGAATGACGATTTTGATAAATAATTAGATATTACTGGACAATTTACACAGCGCTATCTAGTCCCAAATTAAGCGCAAAGCCTATGGTACTAGACAACTGATTAATATACTTAAATACATTTTTTTTTGTAAATACATACTTATCATCATCATCATTAGGTCCATTTTAGTCTCCACTACAGGAGCACGACCCTCTCTCGTCCGTCCTAGACGGAAGGAGGATTTGGCCTACACTCCCCACACTGGCCAAACGGGTTGGGATACATACTTATAATACATTGAAAATACTCAAACCAAGACAAACAGACATGTTCATGCACACAAATGTTTGCCCTGTGCGGGGTTCGAACCCGCGAGCTCGGAGTCAAAGTGGCCTTTGCTAACCATTCGACCACCGGGATCGTCAATGATAACCAAACGTTGATAACCAAATTCGTAACGTAGTCTTGAAAGAACATGCATTGTGTTTCTACGATGGGTTTATTTACCTTAAGCTCCTCTGTGTCTCCAATGTTATCAGTAGATAGTCCAAATCCGTGGCCTTTGTGCGGTTTGAATATCGTAGTAGTATGTGGTGATGGGTTACTCACCATGGCGACACAGCGGTTGATAGCGGGTATCGAGGTCAATGGAACCCGCAGCATGCACCATAGATCCAACACTCCGATCTCGTTGCCAGAGTCCACAGCATCGGCCGCACCGTGAGCACGGCCCATGCCTGGCCCCGCCACCTGAAAAGTTGGCATTGATGTCACATAAGACCTGTCTCATTTTATTCTTGTTTGCCACTACTAAGGTGACAAACAAGTATATCCCGTCTGATGACTTAAGAGTACCCAAGTAGATTGCTTGGAGTGGAAAGGGGAGTAAGATCTGCTAGCAAACTGCTTGAATGCTTGTTGGTTTACCGAGCGCGATAGCGGTACGGGTAAAGGTCCTCTCGTCTAGTTGGTTTACTAGACGAGAGACTCGCAATCCTGTGTAAAAACCGGAATGTTGGTGCACTGGGGCGCATTACCTGTAGACCCGTCTGATGGAAAGCAGTGTTACCGCAGCCTATGACCGCCTGGAACATCTAACGCGCGTTGCCGACCATGTAAAAACCTCATCACCCTTTTTTGAAGAAACCTATACTGTAGTCTCCAGGGAAAACCTCGACAGGCTGTTCATTGCACAGCTTGACAGTACACGGGAGAAGACTTATCTGGAACCGCAGAGTAGCTTCAGGATGAATTCCCTGTCGATGGCGAACGGTGCGACTGTAAATCCACAAAGATAATTCACAGTCTACTGGAGGCAGTGTTGCCACCATCTGATTTAAATAAAATTATTATTATCTCCTTTATTTAATTTTAACTCTTATTTTAATACATTTTTAAATATATTCATATAAAAAATAAAAATAAAAATACATTTAAAAATATAAAAAAACAGGGGCACCCGCCGGTAGCGGAGCGAAGACCCAAACTACCGGTGGTCAGGGCTCCAGAGTGAGGAACCTTCTCACGATGCGGGCCGTGTCCAAGAGAACCGCCTTCTGAATCTGGTTCTTGACCCAACTGCCTAGCGAGAGCCTCTCGAGGTGATGGTCGAGGCTCTTAGCTATAAGTCCGTTTACTGACACGACTATCGGAACAATAATCGTTGAGTCCACATGCCACATGTTGGTAACCTCGTGGGCCAAGTCCAAGTACTTTGAAAGTTTCTCTTTCTCGGCCTTAACGAGGTTCTCATCATGGGGAATGGTGACGTCAACGAGAATTGCACGGTTCGTCACCCGGTCTAATACCACTATATCAGGTCTATTTGCGAGAATAGTCCTGTCAGTGATAATAGACCGGTCCCAGTAGAGCGTGACACTACCGTTCTCGAGAACTGGCGCAGGTGCATACCTGTAGTATGGTACTTCAGAGCTCACAAGGCGATATTTAAGAGCAAGTTGCTGGTGTATAATCCTAGCTACTTGGTTGTGTCTATGCAAGTACTCGCCGTTAGCAAGATGAGAACAACCGGAAACAATATGCCTGAGTGACTCACCGGGACGGTGGCATGCTCGACAGATGTCGACCGTACCGTCCTTCAGGATATATTTCCGGTAGTTATTCGTCTTGATAACTTCGTCCGTAATTGCACAGACAAAACCTTCGGTTTCCCCAAAGAGGTTACCGAAACGTAGCCAGGCCACCGACGTGAGCGAGTCTACATCAGGCCCATTAAGAGCCCGGTAGAATCGCCCATGTAGCTCCTTGCTCTTCCATATATCCTTGCGGCCCTGAGTGGTAAGCACAGATGGTTTACGCCAATTCTCGTTTGCCAAGGATAGTGGTGTAAGGCCCTTATCAACTGCTACAACGTCGCAATGCATCCCACTTTCACAGTTTAAGAAATATTCCCTGAGATTGCACACCTCACGGTTGTGTAGGTTTTTGGCATTTAAAAAGCCACGACCTCCACACTTCCGTGGGATGTACAATCTCATCACTGACGATCGTGGGTGATGCATGCGATGCGTTGTAAGCAGTTTTCGGACCTTTACATCCAGGGTGTCTAATTCAGTCTGAGTCCACCTTAGTATGCCGAAGGTGTATATCAACAGGGGCATAACCCAACCGTTGAAGGCCCGAGCCTTATTACCACCTGACAACAGACTTTTTAAGACTTTTGTCAGGCGACCAAAGAATCGGTCCAACACCGATTGTTTTATGTCCCCGCCGGCTATACCTAGAGACTCCGACATACCAAGATATTTGTAGGTTTCGACTTCAGAGAGAGATCTGAGGAACATTGTCTCTGAGAGTTGCAAACTCTCCGAATTTGCAACTCTACCCCGCTGTACATGTATGACCGCACATTTGTCAACACCAAACTCCATACCAATGGCGCTACTGAAAGTTTCGGTTACTTTCAGCAATTCCATAAGGTCTGGTTTGTTTGGTGCAAACAACTTGAGATCATCCATATACAGCAGATGAGAAATGATCTCACCCTCTCTACGAAGTCGAATGCTTAACCTTGAATCCCTTAACAGTGTGCTAAGTGGGTTCAGAGCTAGGCAGAACCACAACGGGCTCAGGCTGTCACCCTGGAAGATACCACGATGAATCCTTATAGGATCCACCAATTCAGGAGAAACTCCGCAACCCGGTTGACAAAGGACTGTGGTCCACTGCCCCATACATGAACCGAGAAAGGAGCATAGAGTTGAATCTATTTTATACAACTCCAGCACCCTTCTCAGCCATGAATGATGCACCGAATCATAGGCCTTTTTGTAGTCAATCCAGGCGGCAGAGAGATTCTTCCTGTTCCGGCGGACCTGTTGGCAAACGGCTATGTCAATGAGAAGAAGCTCTTTAGTACCACGGGACCCAGCCCTACACCCATTCTGAGCAATGTCCAAAATTTTATTACACATAATGTGTTTAGTAATTTTAGATGTCAGAATGGATGTAAGGAGCTTGTACAAGGTTGGCAAGCACGTGATGGGTCTATAGTTCTTAGCTTCCGTGGTACTACCATTCTTAAAGAGCAGGAAAGTAATACCAGTAGTCATAAAACTTGGCAGAGATCCTATTTCAAGGGCTTCTTGGAATTGTATTGCCAAGCGCGCATGCGAGCGACGGAACCATTTAAGCCAAAAGTTGTGCAATCCGTCCGGACCTGGAGCTTTCCAGTTATGTGCCGTTCGGATTGCACAGCTAACGTCCTGGTGGCTAATGATAATAGCCTCCATGTTTCCGATCGACTCACATGCACGCTCAACAACGTCAATCCATGCTCCCTCGGTGTGGTTGATAGGCACCGACCAAATGCTTTGCCAAAACTGCGACACAGTTTCAGCGGTCGGAAGTTGCCTATCAACCACACGGCTAGTAGATCTCTCCCAAGTTCGGTATACTTTCCTTTGATCGCATTGGAAAAGCCGATTTTGTTGGTACCTATCCACACGCTGCCTGTAACGACGAATACGGTTTGCCCATGCATACACTTTCTGCTTCAGAAAGTCTATGCGCTCTGTGACCCAGTGCATATAATCCTGGGGCCTAATATTGGTCCCAGCAAACGCCTGGTGCACAAAGCGCATAACTCTCGGGCGGTTATTACCCGATCTGAAGCAGATTAGTTTCCCTATGAGGGCTCTAGCCGCGCTGATACGCCGCTCGATTCTCATTTGCCATGCAGGAACATCGACAGCTGGTCGCGAGGCTCGGTCACAATCCGGAAATTTGACTCGAGCCAAGCGACAAGCCGCGATGGCTGCACAGTAGAGTATCGAGTGGGTATCAGCAAGGTCTCGGCTAGATTCCAGGTAGGAATCTAGTAAGCGGTCTAGAGCCCCCTATTTTGTCTATGCACAGGCAAACGTGGTAGACGAGGTCTTTCGGCAATTGGTGTGGATCTGTACTCATAAAGCGCCTCATCCAATGCTCTTCTCAATTGCTCATCATCCTGGGTTGGATGTACGCTCGTGTTCACATATTCATCTGGCACTGGTCCATTCTCCGCATGCGTTGTTGCCGACTGTATATTATTCGACATCATCGTAGGCGGAGTTTGGTTTACCTCGGTGACTATGTGTACAGGTTGCGTTTCCCGACGAAGTCGCTCAAGCGTAGACTCATCCAGCAAACGGCAACGCTGGATAGCCCTCACTTGATCCGACAAACGCTGAACAGAAACGGTGACAGTCGGTTCAAGCACCTGAAACAGTGGAAGCATACGAACACGATACGCACTGAGATTGTTTCCCCCTTCTGTTGCCCTATAGTAGGCGCGCATGACGTTTTCATTTATAGAATTCGTCCACCTCATGCGTCGCACTACACCACCGGTAGCGGGAGCCTGTCGCGGGGCAGGGTGCCCCGAAGACCCCAAGCCGGCCGGTAGCGGGGGCCGTCCTCTTCGTCGCGCAGGTCTCGGCGGCGACGGGGGCGGCGGTGGCCCGTCCTCGTCGCTCGACACGTTGGAGGTCGGAGGTGTCGCGTACTGCTCCTCCGACGACGTGGAGCTAGACGAGGCGGGCGGTGGTGGTGGGCGTGCGTTGGATTGTGACGTTTGCTTAAGTCTTGATCTTGTTATCATTGTATATCATTGTTAATAATTCTTATGTATAATATTTTTCTTCATTACTTATGTTTTCACTATTTGACGTTTTTGACAATGTCATCACTGTTTGTTCTCATTTCGTCGTAAATATTTCTGTATAATGAATTTATCTTCTTAAATTTTTATTTATATATGATTTTCCTAGATTATTATGATTGTAAATGTGAATTTTAAGTGGGAATATGAAAAATAACAATTAATATAAAATTTTACAAAAAAGTTGATGTGACTTCGACAACGTCATTTTTTTTTTTTTTTTTTTTTTTTTTTTTATTATTATTATTATATCTCTCTTAAATCACGGGTCAAGCCCGGTCATTTGATAGGCATGCGCGGGGATATGGATCCAACGCGTAGAGGCCCCTTTGAGAAGTTTGATGTAATGTTGTACGCCCGCCGTGACCCGCTCCAGGATATGTCAATGGAACTACATACCCATGAGCAGGTCTCGGCAGGCGTTGAGACTATTGCGAAGTGTGATGGAAAATAAATGGGCTATGGAGATGAGATCTGGGTGAACTTAATACCGGGCTATTACAGAAGAGGGACGGACACCTGCCATAACTGCTTTTATTGCTAGTTATTTGCGGCAGGCGGTGGCTTGCCACTCACTAGATGGACCCCCGAAATGCCAGGAAAACGGCCGGGGGCAACACCGGTGTGAGTGACTCAGGGATGTCGAGAGGTGTGCTGCGCTTTCTCCGAAGTTACTCGCGGCGTGATGCCCTTTAACACTTCCACCCCTGGAGCATATAGCTCTAGCGGCTCCTCTCTGGACGGCCAATGAAGGCAAGCCAGAGCTGAGAGTCCTGCGGGCCTTCTTGTGTTTACACTCCGACCGATGAAGACACGTCGGAGACGAAGGCCCTGACCGACTCTCTGGAGACTCGGGTCCGTGGTGTCGCTACTCACACAACAGCTCGCCACACAAGCTGCCCTCCGGACTTATTATTATTATTATTATTATTATATATTATTATTATTTAGATTTTCGCGTAGCTTGCTATAAAAACGGGATGTGATTGATTGTAACAGTTGCTTACCAAGGCTAAAGACATGTCAACGCGTCTGTTGGTGTTGATTAAAGTATCCCTGAACGGCAGGACGCAGCTCGCAAATGGCTGGTCCTGTTTATACTGCTCGCAAATGATTATAGGCATCTCCCCCTGAGATAAGCAAGTAAAATAACAATCATTTTTATAGAATTATTTCTGTCCGAGAGTGGAGCACCAACTACGGGGCAGCTTTGATAGTTTACAATCCTGTAAAAAAAATATAGTTTACATATATACCTCTATAAATTATTAAGAAGAATATAATTATTCAGTTGCCTGATAATATCATAATCATAGCCGTTATTAAGGACGAAAAAACTAAGTAAAGTATAGAAATTTAAAAGTTATGGAAAGTATGACAAACGTCAAAGCTGTTGTGTTTGTACAAATTTTTCATCACTCGCAAATATTTCAAGAGCGAGTAAGTACAATTAAGTACGATTTAAGATTTTAGGAATTAAAAAATACGTTAGACAACTTTCTGTTAATTTCAAACTAAAAAAGTACCTATTTTAGCCATGCTGTATATGTAAGCTGGCGACTCCATAGAGTGCATTGTTTTGACATTTTCGCGTTCAGTTTGACGCTTAGTTCCGTGATGTGCGTTCATGTACAGCGTGCTAGTTTTTAAATGTTATCTAGCAAAGTAGGGATGTAAAAAAAATATAAATTGTGTGAAATACATTCTTATGAACTTGCACTTCATTTAAATATGAGAAAATAAAGTAACTAAAAAGTTACATCAAATCGAAAATGAAATTATTAACCCCAACTGAAAACATCCGAACGCCTGTGACGTCACGATGGTATCGTTTCCCCGTCGTACATGACGGTTTTGACAATTAATTTGTTTAGTTGGTCAAAATTGGAATTATTGGGTGTTATTGGATTGGAGGGGGATGTATGTCGATTATATTGATGGTTAGAACAACAACCTACAAATGACCATCAACATCTACAGATCGCATGATGATGCCTTGCGTAGAGGTGAAACACGTGTCGCAGAGAGGACCACGGCAGTAGGGGCGGCGGCAGTTCCACGTTTCTTCTGTTTTAGTTGTTGGAGATTCACCGAGCTGGAGCAGAGGCGACCAAATCTGCCACGGCAGTCGCATGCCTCTGCTAACGGCAGTGAATGGGTGCCGGCTGTAGTTTACATGAACTAATTGGTGGCGAAAGCACGCAAAGTAGTGTAGATCAAATTGCTTGTAAATTTGACTTCCGCAAAATAAAAAACTATCTAATACTGTTCAAACTAAAGTAACAAACATACGAAACTACCTCCAAAAATTATGAAAGTCGACTTATAACTTACATATTTGAGGTAATCGAGAAACTTATCGTCGACCGTCACATCGTACTCTGTAGAGAAGTCGAAGAGTACGACAGACCCCGGGCGCACGCCGGTCATCGCGACGTTCTGGTCGTAGAACTTCCACGTGAGGAGCAGCGACTTGTCGCGGGAGCTCAGGACAGCCTGGTGTAGAGATAAGACTACATGACATGGATCTGTAGTATGTATCTAGCTATATCATATATAGTTTGACGAGCTCGGTGGTCGGTGGCTACTTTGGCTCCGAGGTCGTGGGTTCGATTTCCGCACAAGACCAAATATTTGTATGCATGAACATGTCTTGGTCTGGGTGTTTTCTATGTATTATAATGTATGTATATATATACAAAAAAAAATGTAATTAAGTATAATATCATTTATCAAGTACACATAGTACTTTTTAGCTTTGCGCTTAATTTGGGACTGGATGGCGCTGTGTAAATTATCCAGAAATATTTATTTATTTATTATATCAGGTGCTTCGGAGTGCATGTTAAGCTGTCGGTCCCAGCTGTTGTCATTTAATGACAGTCAATAAGCCAAATCAGTGGCCTTTAGGCGGCTTGAAAACACTGGCCTCCGCCAACCCGCAGTTGAGCAGCGTGGTGGAGTATGCTCTAAACCCCTTCGATTTAAGGGAGATCCGTATCCCACCAGTGGGATGAACTCGACGACTATGCATAACATATACACGCGGACAAAAGCACCAACAGAAGCTAGTTTATGACATCCGAATGATGGGAAGAAGTAGGATAGTACAGTCGATACCCTAAGATAACTAACTAATTTCTCATCTTTGAACCAAAGCCAAACTCATCTGCACGTGGTGCACCCTGCTGACTGACAACCGAGGCTCTGGCGAAGAGGCAGGGCATATCGTATTTTTGATGCCGTCCGACTAGGGAAGTACCTTAATCTCCAAATAACAATTCCCTTTAGGGTTATTGTGTTCCTGCGAGTGAGTCAGGTCACCAGAAAGAAAGGAAGGAGTATAGGCTGGCATCGGATCGGCGGCCCCTTGTTGTTGCTGATCTCCATGGGCGGTGGCGATTGCTTTCCATCAGGTGACCCACATGCTCGTTTGCCATCCTCTCATATAAAAAAAATATAAACTATATGACTAAGTAGTCAGTTGTCTTAGAGAACCTACAGTAAAATATAGATTTGTGCATTAACCTCATCAGACATCACCAAAGTCCCAATGTGCAGCGTGAAGACACACTTGGGCGAGGTTACGCCTCCTATGTGAGGGTTGGCAGAGGACCGGTGCACTGCGATGCTACTTCGATGCATCATGGAGGCTTCTTTTGTAGGCGACTCACAACCCTGAAACGACTGTTTTGCTCTAAAATATTAGTCTTGAGTAGTACATGTACGATGTACTAATAGGTGACGGTACTTGAGACTGTACTAAAAGAAACGTTACCAAACGAGAACTCTTATTCGGAACTAATCGGACTATTCGTACAGTGTACTAGGTAATCCAAGCCCGAAACATTTGTCTGTCTGTGGTCTGTCCGAAAGACAAAGAATAAAGCGTCTTGCAATGTTATCGTAAGAGTAAGCGAGATAGGAGGTAAGCGCACTGCACTGGTATAAATCGCTTTCAGCGCCGTGTGTTTTATTCATAGAAAATCTTATACAGCGCTGTATAGTGCTTGTAATTACCAAATTTACATTGTTAAATGATTATATTGTCGGCTACATTTCTGAGTACTGGTACTAATAGTACTATTAAGGTGTACTAGTACATTAATCGGACTGTACTATTACAGTGCGCACTTATAAGTGTCCGATTAAGCACAAGACTATAAAATATGCAGTGTTCCGCAAACTTTTTGTATTTAAGGCACATCTAGGAAAACGAAAATTTTTGGAGGTATATATATAATAAATGAAAAATAAATTTCTGGTTGTGTAAGTATTTTTCTGACGTCCGTCTATTTAGCTTTAAGAGATGACCTTATTTTTCCGAGGTACACCAACTTATGACAACGGTACACCAGTGTGCCGCGGCATACACTTTGCGGAAAACTGCTCTAGGGTCCGTTCGCACAGACCGGCTCGGAGGAGAGCAGATTTGTGGCGTTTAAAATAGAGTTTTAGGTCATTGGTATAAGGTTTATTTTTTAAATTCACTTCTTTTGTTATATGAGAATGGTTGAGAGCCGATGTTGATTTTTAAAGTAAACCTTATGCCAATGACATAAAACTCTATTTTAAACGCTTCCAAAATCTGCTCTCCTCTCCGCGCCGGTTTATTTCAACGGACCCTAACACAGAGTACAGTCACACCTCGGTTACTACACACACAAATGTAGCGTCGTTCACTTTTACATAAACAATGATGTTTGTACAGAGCGAAAAAGAGCGCGTGTGCGTGCGGCGCCGTACACACTGTTCCAGATTTGTCTCAGAGGGGAGGTGACGTCGATACGAGAGAGCGGCAGGCAGTGACCTTACTGTAGGTAGTACTATTATTTATACTGCGGTACAGTGGAGTTATAAGATTAAACCTAGCATTACTGTTCTTTTATACTACGGTAAGTACCAAACAGCATACGACTCGCGTGATGTAAAGCGGTTACCGTAGTATATAGTCGTATAATAGAAATAGGATACTCACTCGCTCGCTGGCAACCTCACAGCAAACGCAACATCTTCTCACGTTTGGTAACATCACTCAATCGCAGGAACACAACAACCCCCAAGGATACTCGTACTCGTACCTATTGTTATTGCTCTGCGTTTGTTTTAATGTGGAGGTTCGGGCTTGGCTTGCCCTCTCTTTTTCGCTAGAGCCACATCAGCTAGTCAGCAGGGTATCCTCCTCCTGGTGATCTCGCTCACTCGCGGGAACACAACAAGCCTTCAAGGAAATTGTTATTGGACGATATTTCATATTTCGAGCGTTTATATAGTTACGGTAACCGCTTCACATTAGGCGGGTCGTATGATTGTCTTTTTTTAAATGAGAGGGGGGCAAACGACATGTTGGTCACCTGATGGAAAGTAATCACGATCGCCGTTAGAGATCAGCAACACCGACGAGTCGCCGAAGCGTTGCATGCATTTTAAAGGAAATATAGACTCTGTTTGTCAAGGCTCCCATGTCGTAATTGTTCGGAAACACAGCTGAGGGAAGTTGATTCCTAAATTTCACAGTTCGTGGTATAAAATGTCTTAGGAAACATATTGTTGTAGAGCGCCAATTATCAAGATGATATGGCTGGAATTTAAATGTATAGCGAGTTGTACGATAGTGGAACTCAAAGCAGTATCAAATCAAAGCAGCTCATCCGAGCACACCTCGTGATATAATTTGTTGCTTGTTTGCCACCCGACGTAGTATAAAAAAACAGTGGCAATCCGGGAGTGCCGACAGAAGTGAAAACTTGAACAATTACGTGTGTATTTTTTTAATCGTCAGGAAACTTTTTGCACTACTGAAAGCATTCCCTTTTCTAACTCTCGTACGTGTATTTCTGAACCAATAGCGCACAGGCAAGCATACGGCGCGCGACCCGTCTTAAATCACACCGCACCAAATAGGTGTCGGTTACGGTAACAGTGTCGCGAGTTCAATGGTTTTATCCCATCTCAAAAAATGCCCAAAACGCCTAAAGAAGTTTTAACTTCAAAAATAGGAAAGAAAGTCTCATTCGCCCAAGTAGTAGAAAAAAGTTGTTAATAGGTAGGTACAGCTGAAAGCACGTCAACCTTAATACTTCTACCGTCTTAGACGGCTGAACCGTTCTTGTGCTGTACAAAAAAATTGTTGAATTCGCAACTTTGTTGTCAACTATATTCTGCTGTTAGGTTTACTTATTAAAAAACATTACAATGATCCAATTATTTAATTATTACATGTATATAAAAAAATACAGATCAACAACTCAAAACAATAACTACCTACTTACAATTCAGTCAATGGAACTATTCTAAATACTTTATACTTTAAATACAATACAATTATCTGATTGCACCAAATGACTATTAAAAGAAAATATATATACATGAACAAGTATTTTTACATACATAACGAAAATTTTGTAAATTTAGACTAGAAATAAGACGAGTAGAATATGTTATCATAGATAACATATTCTTGGATAGGTTCTGCGCGAATCTGTAGGCTCTAACTAGATAGAACGCGGCAATTTATTTTACAAAATGACTAAACAACATTGCCAGCTGGCAATATTAGCTTGAGTTAAAGATGGGCAAAAAGCCGGGCATTTACGATAAATGCCCAAAAAGTACTTATAAATTCCCTATTTATGGCGAAAACTACGCATTTATTGGGTATTTACAGGTACTTACTGGGCACTTATTATAAATGCCTTGCATTTTGCGCATCTCTAGCTATGGTTCATACATAAATACTACTTTTAGCATAGACAATGGATGACTTATTTTAGTTGGTTTTTGGAAGTTAGATACAGTGAACGAACGCTTGCGTAAAAGAACGCCGATCGCGTCAATCTTGTTGCTCTACACAACAATCGAAGGCTACACCCCGCACAATTGATCTTTAGAGCCAAAGTCAAATTTACCTGCATGTTGTGCACCCTGCCCGATTACGAAAAAGGCTCTGGAGAAAGAGAGGTAGAATACAAGGTATTTGTAAGCTGCCCGACTGGCGAACTATCTCACAGAATACCGCAGCTAAATAACAATCCCCTTGAGGGTTGTTGTTCCTGCGAGTAAATGAGGTCACGGGTGGCGGTACGCGGGCGATATTTCATGCTGCGAAAATTAATATGACTACGGTAACCGCTCCACATCAGGCGGGCCGTATTCTTTTCTACGATCCCATTGCCGGGAGAATTTTTTTTTTATACTACTTCGGGTGGCAGACAAGCATACGGCCCGCCTGATGTGAAGCGCGTAATCGTATTAACGCTCGCAACATAATATATCACTTGCGCACCGCCACCCCCGCTGCCAACGCAGCATCTCCTTCTTTTCTGGTGACCTCACTCACTCGCAGGAACACAACAACCCTAAAGGGAATTGTTATTTGGCTGCGGTATTCTGTGAGGTTGAGGTACATTCCCCAGTCGGGTAGCTTACAATTACGCTCCCTACCTCTCTTTTCGCCAGAGCTTCGTTTGTCAGTCAGCAGGGTGCACCACGAGCAGGTGAAGTTGGCTATGGCTCGCGTTGATAAACCACTTACACCCCAAAATTATGATATTTTTAAGCTATATATGGAGTGTTGCAAAGGACTATCTTTAGACATTCAATCCCATTTGTAAGCTCAGCAGTCTATGTAAATTTATTTTATTTAAATCCAAGTACTCATATCATTTACTACCACTATTTACAATTCATTAATCTGGGCTACTGGAACACTACATAGAAGACCAGAAGGTCACCTCTTGCGGACGCTGGCTCTCCAACAGTTGCCTGCACCGCGCCAACTCCTCGCCGATGGACTGAAGAGCTGCCTCCATCTTCTGGGCTACTGGCACTGGCTTCGTTTCTCTGTAACCATTTATTGAAATGAGGATTTGACGATAAAGGTCAAATATGCATTAAGTCAAACTATCCAAATGACAACAGGATGTAAGTTTCCGCAAAAGGTAGGGCACAGCAGTATTTTGCTGCCTGACTGGTGAAGTACCTCCACCTCACAGAATACCACAGCCAAATAACAATAGGTTACTTGACAACGTTCAAAAATTGTATAAATTATTTAACAATATCGTAAAATACACAAAACTATAAAGATCTGCAAACTTTCATTCTAATATCTTCCGTCCGACTTATTTTAGGGTCGATCAAAGTTTGGCGGGAAAGTCCATTTCAAAAGTATGAAATTATTCAAAAATAATATTGGAATATTTAACATAGCTGTCGTACAAATTTCGGATTTGATGCATTCAAAATACAAAACTGTGACGTCATAGTTCAGTAGCCTTTCGTATGGAGCGTTTTCGGGAAAGTCAAAAATTGAGATTTTCAAATTACCATATCTCGAGAGATTTTTGTGCTATCAAAGTAATTCTTTCACATATGGTTATATTATAATGACGTCCTTACATAACAAATAGAAAGAAAAAATTGTCATCTAGCCTATTCTCTTGAGGGTTGTTGTGTTCCTGCGAGTGAGTGAGGTTACCAGAAACAAAGAAAGGAGTATAGGCGGAGATAGGTTGGGCTGGCAACGGATCGGCGACCCCTTGGTGTTGCTGATCTCCATGGGCGGTGGTGATTGCTTGCCGTCAGGTGACCCACACGCTCGTTTGCCCCTCTCTCATACAAAGAAAGCGTCGGCGAATATCTCCGAAGCAATGCAGAACCATTAAAAAGATCCTATGATAAAACCTTGAACTGCTATATCACTTAGTGTACCTAATAGGTTAATTTAACTTGTTCTTCGTTTGTAGTCTCATTCCACCCTCGGGATATACATATTTACTGAATCCTCTCAAATATTTAAAGGTTGACTGGAAGAGATCCCTTAGAGGGATAAGTCCGCCTTTGTACTTTTATTCTATGTAAACTTTTATATTATTGTTTTATTTAGTACAATAAAGATATTACAAACAAATTACAAAGAACCTAGGCAGTCCCATCGCGCCCTCACAAATTCATTCTTCGGAAACCGTTTGTACATCTACATTAGCTAATTAATGTTTTGATGTAAAATAAACTTACGTAGACGTTGATTTGGCTCTTCCTCTGCATTCGGTAGTTGACCGTCTACCTGCCGAAAGTTAAAATAAAAATCAACATTAAAAATCTTCTAATTCTATCTAAGCTCTCATTAACTCTTCACTTATAATGGATCCCCGTTTACAATATCTTCTCTACAACCCTTAATACATAATGACGAGCTCGGTGGTCGAATGGTTAACAATGGCCACTTTGACTCCGTGCCGTGTCCGGCATTGCCGTGTGGTGTCCGGCAGACTAGAATAGAATCACTCCGTTTCTTCCCGTGGATGTCGTACAAGGCGACTAAGGGAAATACATTATCAAATGTCGATCAGGCCTCCCAACCCGTTTGGCCAGCGTGGGGAGTGTAGGCCAAATCCTCCATCCGTCTAGGACGGACGAGAGAGGGTCGTGCTCCTGTAGTGGAGACTAAAATGGACCTGATGATGATGATGATGACTTTGACTCCGAGGTCGCGGGTTCGATCCCCGCACAAGACAATCATTTGTGTGCATGAACATATCTGTTTGTCTTTGTCTGGGCGTTTCTATGTATTATAAGTATGCATTTACAAAAAAAAACTATGTATTTAAGTACATTTATCAGTTGTCTAGTACCCATAACACAAGCTTTGCGCTTAATTTGGGACTAGATAGCGCTGTATAAATTGTCCAGAAATATTTATTTATTTATTGTCTGCCACCCGACATAATATGTATAGAAAAAAAATTACAAGCGCTTACGATGTTTGCGGATGCCCATTATTTATTCTGAAATACTATATATAGTTATACACATACAATTCACCTGCATATCGTATCGGTAGTTCGCCTTCGCTAAGCGAGCCCGCCTCAGTACCATGGTTCGTGTGTCCAGTATAGGTTTCCGTGTACGACTCCGTGTATGTAGTAGTTGCCTTGTCCTCTCCGGGAGATAGCGCTGCACGCGGAGATTTTCCTGCAAATTCACGTTCAAGAGGGTAAAATCGTATAACCAATAACTACCCGAATAATCGATACGAAGCACGGAGGAGCTCGAGGTAAATAAGCCCATCCATGTACGGTCTATTGATCGATCGATATCCAGGTAAATAAGCCCATCCATGTACGGTATATTGATCGATCGATCGATCTATTCATCCATGTACGGTCTATTGATGCCTATACACACCTTTGAATGATATTTGATAATTTGATATGAAATAAATAATAGGCTGCAGGACTTGTGGGAAACTGTCTATATTATTTCAACTTATAGTTAAGTGACTGATGATGATGATAATTGATAGTGATTATTGATAGGAGCACGTACGACGCGTTGCTTGGCGAATTACGAACTCACTAAAAATATATAATAAACTTCGCACATTGCGTAAAGTGCTGATACATCGAATTGTGCGTTGCATTGCACCGTACAGACAGGCTACAGTCGATGTTGCTTGACTTGCGTGATTGATTAGACTAATACGTCCAGTGACGCTACCGACCTTATACTAGTTAATTGTACCAGGGGAGTAAGGCACAAATTACATCACGAGTGTGCCATCGAGGGTTGTTGAAAAACTCACCATCTCCCTCAGAAGGCAGGTCAGTGATGGAGGATATCTCCTGATCGGTGTTGTCTGGTGAGTTGACTCGGGAGGCAGCTCCTTCATTCTGTATGGTGTACGTGTGACATTCGGAGGCCGACGGAGGCCTATCTGTTTGTACGCCTGCAAGAAAACACAGCAGGTAAACGTACGATTTACATTTAAATACATTTCGATCTCGAAAGCAGTTACTGTGGCCCATAAACACTTATAATATAAGAACAATATCGCGCGGTGGCATAAAAGTTTTCTTATACCATTATTATGGCAAGCAAGCATACGGCCCGCCTTATTGCGCCTAACCTAACTTGACCAATTGAATTTATAAGCCCAGATTTCATGGTTGTATGATTTAATTTATCAAGTTTGTTAGAGAGATTTCATCCTTATAATTGACCCTAACGATCGATGCAATAAAAGTACGGGGTGTAATTTTTACAGATTCTAGACGGTTCGAATTCCGAGTGTGGCAAGAAAATTTTCGAAAATCATTGATTGCAATTTTCTTTCTTTTCAAAAATGTATTTTTGATGTGTTCTTTGAGTAAAATTATCTATCTACACTATTAAGAGCATTTTCCCACCAGGTGGCATTAGAAGTTCCCACCCTGTATATATGGCCGGCCTGATCGAAAGCAGTTATCGCTATATATGTGCGTACAACATTACTTGCGCAATAATATTTGATTTTAACGCCTATTTTAGGTTAATTTCATATTTTAGCAATAAAAAGGCGTCATTGCGCCGATTACGCACTCAGCGAGGGAAAGAGATAGCAAGTTTATTAAAGCGCCGTGATGATAAGGATAGCAATACTCTCTCTAACAGGCGACAGGTGCCATTTTCTAACGCGGCAGGAACAAATTTGTATGCGTATGCCATATGTATAGTATTAGGTATTTTGTTTTGTTTTCTTCGAAAAACAAACAATACTGAAAAACTAAATACGTGTACTTAAGTGTGGCAATACTAAGGTAGACGTAGGTTACTATTAAAGGTCCTCAGTTTGATCAGTACAATCAATCTGATTGATGACTTCGCTAATGGCGAAACTGATGCCGGATTAAGCTTCGGCTCAATCTGGCATCAGTTTCGCTGTACCGAAGAATGATGTTAGAAAGCCTATCAATCAGTGGGATAGACAGCAGCAGTAGGGTACAGCGTATTTGTAAGCTGCACGACTGGGAAAGTACCTCCATCTCACAAAATACCGCATCCAAATAACAACTCCCTTGAGGCTTGTTGTGATCCTGTGAGTGAGTTAGGTCGCCAGAAAGGAAGGAGTTGCTGCGTAGGCAGCGGGGGTTGTAGCTCGCGAGTGATATTTAATTTTGCGAGCGTTAATATGGCTACAGTAACCGCTTCACGTCTAACGGGCCGTATGCTTGTCTGCCACCCAACTGAGTATAAAAAAAACTGGTTGACTGTAAAGTTGGTTTACGGACGATAATTTTACGTGATAACGTCATAAGAAACAAAGCCCGATCGCACCTCTCTATAGCTTGTTCCGCGCTCTCGCTTGCACGCTCGGCTCAGGCGGAACGTGACAATGAGTCATGCCTTTTGCATGCGTGCAGCCGGCGTTCATCGATATATAAGACTATCACTTTTTTTTTTTTTTATACTACGTCGGGTGGCAGACAAGCATACGGCCCGCCTGATGTGAAGCGGTTACCGTAGCCATATTAACGCTCGCAACATAAAATATCGCTAGCGCCGCCACCGCAGCATCTCCTTCCTTTCTGGTGACCTCACTCACTCGCAGGAACACAACAGCCCTCAAGGGAACCGTTATTTGGCTGCGGTATTCTGTGAGGTGGAGGTACATTCTCCAGTTGGGTAGCTTACAATTACGCTCCCTACCTCTCTTTTCGCCAGAGCTTCGTTTGTCAGTCAGCAGGGTGCACCGCGTGCAGGTGAAGTTGGCTTTGGTTCAAAGATGTTGATGAACCTCTTACACCCCAAAACGTCAACCACGTCAAAAAAGATTGATAAGAAACTGTAACCTACTGTAACGCACGTAACCTACGTCATAAACAAATCAGCAAAATTAATACCATACGAATTGATTTTCGCCCCGATTTGATTACTTGATTGATAACACTGGCATAGTCTGATATTGTCTCTCTCGTTTTCAGCACGGAACCTTAGGGTGCCGCTGCACGAGCGGTACACCGTCACGTTGCGTCGCCGCAGCTTAGGGCAGTTGCACACGCGCACATACTGCTGGCATATATCTGGATCGCAATGTCGATGGAAAGTAAAATTAAATATTCGAAACCACAATTGCCGTGCTTCGGAGGGCACGTTAAGCCGTCGGTCCCGGGTGTTGTCAAATCAAATCAAAATATCTTTATTCCTTGGACTTTATAAAGCACTTAGAAACGTCATACAAATTAAATATAAGAACATGTATCTAATACATTACTACTCTAAATCCGCAGAGCTTAGATTCACTTTCATCACACTATCTTGAATGTGAGTGAATTTAAGTGCCAGTTCCGGCGACGGTGCTTCTTGAGCAGAACTGGCAAGGCCGACTCTTTTAATTGCCAATATCGTAACATTAAATACAAATACAATCATTAACATAACATAACAAGAGCAATTCATTTCCGAATACTTTTATCATTTATGTAATCTGAGATACAATAGTAAGCCTTTTGTCGTTAGATGACAGTCGTTAAGCCAAGTCAGCGGCCTGTGGGCGGCTTCAAAACCCTGACCTCCGCCAATCCGCAGTTGAGCAGCGTGGTGGAGTACGCTCTAAACTTCTTCCATTGAGGTGAAACCCGTATCCCAGCAGTGGGATGAACAATGGTTGACGACGAAACAACTATAGTTGGATGGAATTGACTCACTATAGACTTAGGGCCGAAGCATGTGGTGCACTTAAATTCACTTTCACATTCAAGATAGTGTGATGAAAGTGAATCTAAGCTCTGCGGACTTAGAGTAGTAATGATTTAGATACATGTTCTTACATTTATTTGTATCTAAGTGCTTTATAAAGTCCGAGGAATAAAGATATTTTAATTTGATTTGCACCCTACTATATGAAGCTAAATGCATAAGACATTTGAATTAGAGAATAGCTCGACTGAGAGATACATAGATGTTACAGTAAAGCACAGTTAAATTACAACTCATCAGTGTCAGGAAGATCGCCAGGAAGCATCTGAAGTGCTGCGTTAATAGATGAGATGGTAACGTGCGAGTAATATTTTTTGTAGGCAATTTGAACTAAACCACTTTGGAGTAGTAGTGTAAACTAAATGGTGGCGGAGTCATCATTTAGTTCATGAGAACTACTACCCGGCAGTAGTTTCGGTAATAGTTTGCATGAACTAACTGGTAGTGGAAGCACTCAAAGTAGTGTAGAATAAACCACCTGAAAATTTGACTTCCGTAAAACAACAACTGAATCAATTAACTATCTTTCTTGTCTTGCAAAGTTTTGTAGGCTATAATAAATAACCACCTGTCATCAGGCAGACCGTTTGCCTGTTTGGCACACAAAGTGTTTAAAAAAAATGAACCTACTTTCATTACAAAACATGCTTGAGCGAGAAAGGAGATCTCTGAGTCGAGAGGAAAAAGAGTAACTCTAGAGTCATGGCGACGCGTCGCCACAACAACAGCCGTCACATGACCTGCCGCACCACACCAATTCGCAATGCGATATCTCGTCAGCTTCAGTATAAAGTCGAAAATGTACACAGAAACCGCATGGCTTACAGTTAAGTAACAAAACCCTTACCTAACGGCTGACTATTAACCCCTTCTTCATTAACTGGGGCATTTAACTCTCGTCCGTCGTAGACAAACGTAGTCGTCGAGAACTCCCTACTATTTTTATTATTTTCCTCCTTTATCTTATCAGCAGTCGACGCCATATTCCCAGCGCCATGCGCATTACTCTCTTTGCCTTTCAAGGCAACACCTTTATTAATTCCTTCTAAAGGATTAACTTTTAAGTTACTTTTAGCCACATCATCTAGAGTATCATCATTTCTGAAGTCAACCGGTATTTTCTCGAATCTTTCAGTGGTTCTTATTTCATCGTCGTAAGGTACATTGTTGCTTTTAGATCCTTGGGAAGATTTTGTATGTCTAAGTTTTGTATTAATGACATCTCTTATTTTCTCATACGATGATTTCTTGCCTTTGGCTGTGTGTTTTTCCTTAGGTTTATCTTCGGAAACGTTTACTGGCGAAGGTCTATGTATTTCGTGACTGCTGTGATCTGTTTTAGTCACACTTTTTCGTTTTTCAGAAGTGTCTTTTTCCCGTTCAGGCATTACTTCGTCAATGGTAAAATGAATTTTTTCTTCAGTTTTAGGTTGAGGTCTGAAATTTGATAAAAACAATTTAAGATCGCTTCTAGCACCATCCAGATATACTCTGTACATATGCTTTGAAGTGAATATAGATTTGAATTGGTTTTAATTTTTTTTTTCTTTCTATGTCGGGTGGAAATCAAGCATCTCGCCTGACGTGAAGCGGTTACCTTAGCCATAGAAATGCTTGTAACATGAAATATCGCTCGCGCGTTGCCATCCCTGCTGCAAACGCAGCAACTTCTTTCTAGTGATTTTAGTCTCCACTACAGGAGCACGACCCTCTCTCGTCCGTCCCAGACAGAAGAAGGATTTGGCCTACACTCCCCACGCTGGCCAAACGGGTTGGGGAGGCCTGATCGATGTTTGCTAATTGTATTTCCCTTAGTCGCCTTGTACGACAGCCACGGGAAGAGACGGAGTGATTGTATTCTAGTCTGCCGGAAACCACACGGCAAACCGACTTTACAGACAACCAACTATTTTACCAATTTCGGTAATGGTAACCATAAAATATAGTGCAAACATCTCACCCAGTTTCGTCAAGTACTTTCTTCTCTAAAGGTAAATAATAACTCTCCCACAGTTTGTTTGCTTCGTTGAGTTCTTGCGTTTTTTTCTCGCTGTGACATTTTTGAATTACACCCCCTTTTTCTGGGCTTGCTGCGTTGCTTGTACTTGGCTTACAATCCTGAAATAAGCAACTCATTTAGATTAGATACATAAGATCGGCGTTATGTCGAGCGGGAATCATTTACCTTGCCGTAACACAGTTTCGACTAGCGCGGGAGGTAAAGAATCCATATAAGTATACCCACAATTTTTTTAATATAAATTATGAATCTACTTATTTATAATGTTCTGTATAAATCTATGTATGGAATTACTTGTTCATTATTGTTGAAAATAAAGATTATTATTATTTTTTATTATTGTTAAATAACATAAAAAAACATACTTCAATTGAGCAGGCAGAACAATGACGTCATAATGTTCACTTTCAAATACAAATTGTGTTACCTAATAGTTTATTTTTAAAATTATTTAATGTCAAATCCCTAATGTTATTCGGTATTTTATTAAATATCCTGGGGGCCATTCCCATAACACTCCCACCAAACATAGTAGAATTACTGACGAGTTTTGACGAGCTCGGTGGCGTAGTGGTCAATGACGCGGCTTCTACACCAACGCTCGTGGGTTCGATTCCCACATAGGACAAACATTTGTGTGCATGAACATGTCTGTTTGTCTTAGTCTGGGTGCTTTCTATGTATCATAAGTATATATTTACAAAAAAAAAATGTATTTACGAATGTTTATCAGTTGTCTAGCACCCATAACACAAGCTTCTCTTACTTTGGGGCTAGATGGCGCTGTGTAATTTGTCGGACAATATTTATTTATTATTTTTATTTTACTAATTTGACTAACGTGTAACATTCCTATATTTTTTTATAATTATCTTATACATTTTGACTAAGGTGTAACATTCCTATTATTTTTTTTATAATTATCTTATACTATTAATCTCACCTGTCGCAATACTTGATTAGGGCTGTCCATTTCTGTTTCCTCGATTGGCTTTGGATATTCATTCATATTATTCAGTGTTGGTTCACTCTTTGTTTTGCCAGCCTGAAAAATATATAATAGCACTATTCAAACAGACACAATTATTATATAAGAAAATTGAAAGTACTGTGCAATTGATCCCTTTACATGTTAAAAATTTCTGGCAGCCCCCTCCCCTCTACTCTCTCCCTCCATGAACAAACTTCAGCAATTCAGCTGGTAATGAAAGCTTCAATTGATAGTGCCATTTGCTGACGATTTCATTCTTAGAGAAATAAGGCTTCAATTGGAAAAAAAAAATCTTAAAGATTTGACTTGATGAATTATTGAACAGTAATCGGGCCTGCTTACGTTTTCTTATTGTACCTAAGCTTACAACGCTTACGCTTAGTTACCTTGTGTTACTAAGCGACCCCCCTCCCCCCCTCTCAGGGGGTCGAGACCCACAGTTTGAAAGTCGCTACTCTAGACTACTCGAAACCCATAGGTTTGCAATAGTCTAGAGTCTGACACTTGGTACGTACAACCACTTCAACAATGTAATTAATGTTTTTTTTTTATTTTATTTACATAAATGAATAATAGACATTTTCTACGGATACTTACATTAGCCACCCTCAGAGCATCCAACTGCTTCTGCAAATCGATTATTTTTTTCACGAGTTCTTCATTAACTTTACCTAACGCCTGCAACACAGTAAATAAAATTTTCTCAATGGCTATTACATTTTTTAACCCAGGAGTTTCTCTATGTAAAAATAAATAAATCATCAATAAATAAATATTTCTGGACATTTTACACAGCGCCATCTAGTCCCAAATTAAGCGCAAAGCTTGTGTTTTGGGTACTAGACAACTGATAATGTATACCTCGACATCACCCAGCGTAGTACTACAGAATATGATTTATATTATACTCAACGAGCTCGGTGGTCGAATGGTTAGCAATGGCCACTTTGACTCCGAGGTCGCGGGTTCGATTCCCGCACAAGACAAACATTTGTGTGCATGAACATGTCTGTTTGTCTTGGCCTGGGTGTTTTCTATTTACTATAAGTATGTATTTACAAAAAAAATGTATGTAAGTACGATTATCAGTTGTCTAGTACCCATAACACAAGCTTTACGCTAAATTTGGGACTAGATGGCTCTGTGTAAATTGTCCAGAAATATATATATTTTTTTATTTACATAAAAGGAAGTACAATAATAAAAGGTTATATGAGTAGTAGTAGTAGTATGTGGTTTCCGGCAGACTAGAATATAATCACTCCGTCTCTTCCCGTGGATGTCGTACAAGGCGACTAAGGGAAATTACATTATAAAACATCGATCAGGCCTCCCCAACCCGTCTGGCCAGCGTGGGGAGTGTGAGCCAAACTCTCCTTCTGTCTGAGACGGACGAGAGAGGGTCGTGCTCCTGTAGTGGAGACTAAAATGACCTGATGATGATGAGGGTAAACGAACCACGTGCAGATAGATCGCCTTTCATCTCAACTATTATAGCATATCTCAGTGAAAATAAATGTCCCAAGAGACTACAGCATGGGGTTCTTCAAAAAGGGCGTGAAGAGGTTTTTACAGGGTCGGCAACGCGCGTGTGATGCCCCTGGTGTTACAGGCGTTCATAGGCTGCGGTAGCTGCTTTCCATCAGGCGAGCCGTAAGCTTGTTTGCCACTCTAGTGGAATTAAAAAAAAAAAAAAAAAATTTTATTGTTTGCAACGACATAAAAGGGGTAAAATAATAAAAGGTTATATGAGTAGGTGGTGACCTTAAAGTTGTCGAGGTCCACAGTCCTCGCTGAGTCTGCGTATCCCGAGTCGTCAGATTGTTTGGCGCCGTCGTCAGCGCCAGCCTCACTGCCCGCGCCGGGGCCACGGCGCGCTGCCAGCTGGGAAACCATCGAAGTACGTACAAACCATGGTTTAACAACACTACTTACGAAAACATAGTAAGAAGATTGATTGCCCATTCGTGTATGGAAAAAAGTACTACACATAAATACACATAAATACATCACTAAATAACCTTTACTTAGAATATATCATCACTAGATACGTACTAGAAAGTTTGGAGAGTTTTGTTTTCCTGAGTTCAGAAAAATATTTAAGGAATAAAATGGGTGTGATTTTAGCTGATGTTAGACCACACCACAGTATATGTACTAATAGTACAATGCAACATAAATGCTCTGTTCAAATCAAAGCTAAAAAGTGTGAACCTCTTTTTAACTTAGATCTGTAACTGTATGATTAAGTTGGAAAGCTGAAGAATAAGAGTGACGATAGCAAATAACCTAAAAGTACTGCCCGTGGTCAATCTCCTTTATTTCTTACTTAAATAAACGGGTCAGTCACGTATTTTTGTCGGGAAAGCCAATCCTCGATTTACTTTCGATTTCTCTTTTTGTTGTGAGTCACCTGATGGAAAGCATTTAACACCGCCCATGAAGATCAGCAACACCAAGGAGTCGCCGATCCGTTACCAGGTACTCATACGGATATAATAAAGGCGAATGTCCAGACTCGCACTACCTCTCTCTATCGCGACGAACACTGCGCGCTAACGCTCTCGCTACTCGCCTCGAAAGGGCTCTAGTCGGCTTCCCCGACAAAAACTAAATTAATTAATTTAAAAGGTACGTTCTTCTTGTGACATATATTGCAAATACTATTTTTGGAGTGTAAGTGCCTAACTCCTATCTTTAGACTCAAAGCAAAGATATGTTCATGCACAAATATTTGTCTTGTGCGGGGATAGAACCCGCGACCCCGGAGTCAAAGTGGACATGGTTAACCACCATTCGACCACCGGGGTCGTCAAACATTGTCATTTATTTACCTTTGGCGAGGATTCATCCCAGATACTTGGAGATGATGATGAGAGATTAGGTCCCGGAGATAGTGGCTCCTTTGGTGGCGACATTTTGTCCATTTTTGGCGATTTTTTGTCCCCCTGAAATGATAAAGGAAACGTAACTTACTGCACTTTTTTATACTACGCTGGGTGTCAGACAAGTATACAGCCCGCCTGATGTAAAACAGTTACTGTAGCCATATTAACTCTCGCAGCATGATCGAATCAACTCACGTCTACAACAGCGAGCCGATTCTCTATAGTCTTCACCATTTGGATGGATATGTCCGTCGCTCTCAGCCTGGTTTCCATCTCCGCTACCTTCCGCCTCTCTATTAGCAACTGCGCTTCTAAGTCATCTGTAAGTTAAAATTTAAATATATTAAATTAAATTTAATAAAATCGATATATTAAATTTAAATTAAATTTAAATTTAATTTAAATTTAATTTAATATATATATTATTTGGACAAAAATATAAGACTAGCTGACCCGACAGACTAACTATGAATATTTAATTCCAAATTGGTTTCGCGCAAGCTGTCAAATGACTGACAGTTCTGTCAAATGCCATAAAGTTACATTAGAAAAGTAGATATGGTCATTAAGTTTTCTTAAATTTTCTAATTTTCCGCACAACTTTCTCTTTTTTTTCTTCCACAGGAACAAACACAAAAACAACAATTAATTAAAAATAATTAGCGAATTCGGTCCAGCTGTTCACGCGTGATGACGTCACCAAGGGAAATAGGGATTCATTTTAATATATACAGATAGAGCAAGGTCGGCCGTAGCTGTCTATGCTTAACTTGCGTGATCGATCATTCTCACACGCGCAACGCCATCGAGCTCCTCATCTAGCTCTTGTATAAATATAATTAAAATATATAATAATAAACACGGCGGGTCACGGCGGGCGTACAACTTTACATCAAACTTCTCAAAGGGGCCTCTGCGCGTTGGATCCATATCCCCGCGCACGCCTATCAAAAGACCGGCTTTAAGCCCGTGACTCCAAGAGAGATACATATAATAATAATTCATTTATTTCTCCCACATTATAAATAGATAAAAACACTAAAGTATGCTTACTTATTGAAGACGTTTAAAAACCAATGTTGGTACTTAACAAACTACACAATCATTTTTTTTATATATGAGAGGGTGTCAAGCGAGCATGTGGGTCACCTGATGGAAAGCAATCATGATAGGACATCAGATGTCTTTTCTTTATACTACGTCGGGTAGCAGACAAGCATACGGCCCGCCTGATGTGCAGCGGTTACCGTGGCCATATTAACGCTCGCAACATAAAATATCGCTGGCGCGCCGCCACCCCCGCTTCCATCGCAGCATCTCCTTCCTATCTGGTGACCTCACTCACTCGCAGGAACACAACAGCCCAGCACAAGTTGGCTTTGGTTTAAAAATGTTGATGAACTACTTACGCCCCACGTCTTGTTGTTGTATACATGACTTACTACAGTGGCTGGTGGCTGTACGCAACTTGTCCGCGAGCATGTCTGCACACTGGCTCCGTTGTAGCAGCCCGTGCGACGACGCCGCTAGCGCCTTCTCCTTAGCGTTCTGCAAATTCGTCAACTCGCCCTCCAAACGAGATATCCTGCTCGAGTACTCTTTGTGACAATTCGTTAACTCCTGTAAAATAACATACACACAACCATTATAAATAACAGCGCCATCTAGCCCCAAAGTAAGCGAAACTTGTGTTATGGGTACTAGACAACTGATAAATGTACTTAAATACATTTTTTTTGTAAATACATACTTTTGATACATAGAAAACACCCAGACCAAGACAAACAGACATGTTCATGCACACAAATGTTTGTCCTATGTGGGAATCGAACCCACGAGCGTTGGTGTCGAAGCCGCGTCATTGGCCGCTACGCCACCGAGCTCGTCGAATAGTATATATGAAACCTATACTTAATCGGTATAGGCTAGACGACAATTTTTTCTTTCGATTTGTTATGTAAGGACGTTACAATAACATAACTATAGGTGACAGATGGTATTACTTCCATAGCATTAAAACTTCTCGTGATATGATAACTTGAAAATCACAAATTTGGACTTTACCGAAAACGCTCCATACAAAGGGCTACTGAGTTATGACGTCACATCTAGGTAGTTTGTATACATTAAAACAGAAATTTATACGACAGCTATGTTAAATACTGCGTTTATGTAGCTAGTGCCGTAACAAAACTTACAGTATTTTTTATTGTTTTTCCAAAGTTAATATATATTTTTTTAAATTCCATCTATTTAAATTGGGCTTTCCCATCAAATTTTGATATATCTATGTATTATAAGTATATATTTACAAAAAAAAATGTATTTAATTACATTTATCAGTTGTCTAGTACCCATAACACAAGCTTTAAGCTTAATTTGGGACTAGATGGCGCTGTGTACATTGTCCAGAAATATTTATTTTATATAAGTTACTACAATTTTATTACATAAGTTATTACACTTATTACTAATTTATTTGAAGATCGCAAATCGTTCTAGTTTTGTATATTTTACGATACTGATAAATATTTTTTATAATTTTAGATCATTGTCGTCTAGCCTATTGGAATAAAACTTATATTGGATGAGCTGAACGTAGTATAATTCTATAATAACAATAGTATAATTCTATAAGACATTGGGGTGTAAGTGGTTCATCAACATTTTTGAACCACAGCCAACCTCACCTGCACGCGGTGCACCCTGCTGACAGACAAACGAGGCCCTGGCGAAAAGAGAGGTAGGGCATAGCGTATATTTAAGCTACCCGACTGGGGAACTATCTTCACCTCACAGAATACCGCAGCCAAATAACTGTTCCCTTGAGGGTAGTTGTGTTCCTGCGAGTGAGTGAGGTTACCAGAAACGAAGAAAGGAAGGAGAATAGGCTGGCAACGGATCGGCGACCCCTTTGGAGTTG
The DNA here is from genome assembly GCA_937001555.2 of Hypsopygia costalis. Taxonomy (NCBI): domain Eukaryota; kingdom Metazoa; phylum Arthropoda; class Insecta; order Lepidoptera; family Pyralidae; genus Hypsopygia; species Hypsopygia costalis. Next base: position 2,666,223 of record OW443325.2, read on the forward strand.
CTGATCTCCATGGGCGGTGGTGATTGCTTTCCATCAGGTGACCCACATGCTCGTTTGCTACCCTCTCATATAGAAAATAAATTAAATATAAGACAAAGGTTTTCTATGGTTGACTGGAAGAAATCCATAATGGGATAAGTCCGCCATTGTACGATAAAGTCTATTTTAGTTGTTGTTTTTTTTTTTTCTTTTTATACGAGAGGAGGGCAAACGAGTGTAATGTTTTAAAATTGTAAGTTGGTTGAAAAGAAAAGTAAGTAGGTGGAAGAGTAGAATGAAAATAGACGTAGAGAGAGAATAAGTAATGTAATAGTACTGAAACCTGAAATTGGAAGTATAAGTAACAGTAAGGTAAGAGACCCGCTTATGGTAAGCGCTCTCTCTGTATAAGTTTAGTACACAAATCTGAGGGTGGGAAGTAAATGAAAGTTACAAATCGCCAGACAGAGTTTATTCCTATGGTTCAAAACCTCTCCATTGTCTCCCACATACAAATTCACATTTCATATATATTAAACGCTAATTTTACAATTTTCAGTTAACAAAATATCTAATGGGCGCCAGACCTGTTTATGCCAGGTCAAAAATACAGTAATTAAAAGCAGCGGCAGAGCAAGTTACAATTTAGTTTCTCAGGGCGATGAGTCAGAAAGCCTACATTCCTATTGCGATCATAATATAAATGGTTTGGTACAGAAATTCACTATTACGGCAAAAGTCCACATAAATTGCTCGATCGGTAACACCACTTAGCTGTATGCGAGCGATACGGTCTTGAAGCCGCTGTATCAAGCTGACCCGAGTGTCGAAGTGGCTCGGACCGCGTGCCACGTCACCACTGCGCAGTCAGTCTCACGACCGGAGTGAAGAGGAAGAGGGTATATTAAAAAACCTCCCTGTGGACAATAGGTCCGCCATTAGCACAGGGAATCACTTGTGCGCCTAATCTAACACTGCCCTAAGCAATTAACAAAATTTACATACCGACTGGAGGTTCGATCCACGGCCTGGGGAATAGCGCGGCCGAATGGCGCCGCAGAAAGCGCGTTGATGCCCGCGCTGCAGGTTGCGCGAGGAGCACCGTCAAGGGGAACGCGACAGGATATGCACGTCGAACCCGGAGTGACGTAGTCCACTGAAATTCACCATTTTCACAATTCACTAACAGTACGGCCAATGGTTCCTCGCCCCACGCCTATTCGCAGATACCAACTCACCGGTTCTATCGAACGAGGTTATGTGGACCGTCCCGGGCGGGCTGATTCGTCAGGCGCTTCGGGCTGACGTCCAATTCTGCAACAACACAACGCCTCGGTAACACGACTATACCAAGAAGACGACGCCCCAACCGCTTGCGAATCGTGCTTACCGGGTGCCCGGAATCACAGTCTTCGACGTGTCCTGCCGACGTTCAGCGGGTCTGGTGACTTCTACTAGGGTGCTCTCAACGGCAGAAAAAGACCGCCCCGAGCGCGCGGACCCGTTTTGTCATTGCCACCAATCCCCACTCCACAATGTATATGGAATCTTCCAGAACATTAAAGATACCTCCTTTTAACAATAACAAAATTATTTTTTTTAGAATTTCAATAAATCTATTGCACGCTTCCGCCACCGACAATACGTTAGTCTAGTGTCAACGCCAACGCGTCTTTTCGTAAACTTGGCAACCACCTTCAACAAATCACATATTACTGAAACTAACAGAAGCGACCATCACAACTTGAATTCGGAAGCCGAATCACGCACTCCATTCACGAATGGAACTCTCCAGGCTTCTTGCCTTCCGTCACAAAGCACGACAGCTAACAAACACGAGTAGAAAAATCAAAACTACTTTAAAATTAAGATTAGAACAATAGGCTAGATTATTCCATTCGTAAACGAAAATCTCCCAAATGGTTTCCTTTCAAGGGAAAATCCAACTCGCGCGTCAATTCCTCTCAGCAACTCCAATATCCCTTTAAAAAAAATGATTAACGAATATCTAAATCTACGAATGAGAAACAAAACCTTCGAGCCGACTATCGACAAGTGCGGGCCTTCCAGGGTCCGCAATTCTGCAAAAGCAAAAATTAGATCAGCTGTCGGAACAGCAGACTGTCAAACGAAATGTCAACATCTCTCTTCGTAAGCAAGAAATGTTTACACATTCCCAAAACAATGTAATATGTATTAAAGCCTGAAATTAGTGCCACAATTAAAAATTCACGCGTTACAATATCCCCCAAGCCAGGAAAAATTTGCTCCTGCAAATTTCCTGCTGTCCCCAGCAGTATACTCCTGAAACAATACTGCCATCCATGAAACGAAAAAACCAATGAACAATACTCTGCCTTTACGAATATTATAAAAAGACTAAAACTATGCGACGATTTGGTAGAAAGAGAGGTAGGTCGGATATGATATATGACATGGGATGAATATAAATAAACTAAGTAACTGGGCTATTGTTGTCTGAAATAAATACTTTATAATACTATAATATAATCTCGAACCAAATTCATACTCCTATCATACATGGTCTGTGTCATGGTTAGAGAAATCAGGAAAATAAAATTAAAGTATATAAAGTGAGCTGTAAGATAAAGTAGAAATAAGGAGAAAATATAGGAAATATAGGAACACGGATGAAAATAATTAGAACCCCCCAAGACTATCCATATAGACCCCTGAAGAAAAAAATAGTATACACTGACTCGCTACCCAATCCACAACAACTACAAACTTCCTTTTCATACTTTCTCTTAATCAAATCAATCAATCACACTGTCTCTCTATCATTCTTACCTCTAATCACCAGCATACCTGCATCCATAAATATTAAAATGACATAAATAAGTTTGTATATATGGGAATAAATTATAAAATTTGTTAACTCCTTATTAGATAATTTACCCACTTAAGATGTATTGAGTTACTCTATTCAATTTTAGAGATAACTCGTAGTCTAAAAGCTTCCCCTTATTAACCAATAAGTTATGAGTGAAAACCCCAAAAAAAGTTGTAAATGTAGTTAATGTTCATCTAGTATCCTAAATATTAAGGCTTATTTAATGAGTTATGACACCGCTCTGATATAGATGCACATTAAGTATGAAGGAATAACCTGAGTCATTGTTTACAAATTACAAGGACTCACTCGCTTGAGTTAAAGTTATTCATGAAAAAGGTTAAAGTCTGTATACTAAGGCTTATGGCTTTATTTTATAAGTAGCCTGCACCGCTTGTACTATTGCAATCATGACAATTAAAATAAATAAAATATTTTTCAATGTAAATAAATAAATATTGGTATTTTAATATATACTGAACATATAAATAATAAATATACATGTCTTTTAACTTTCCTCGCTCAGTCTACCAAATCCACCGGATGGTAAGCTTCCCTCCACCTAAAATAATTTAAACTCAAAATATAAAAAAATCAAGTCAGTGCAAGTCCTTTGTACTGACTTGTTTGCCTAATTCTTCCAGTGATCATTCCTAAAATATTCCAACAACCAGGACCAATCTTTTCCTAACCATAATTAATCTCTACACGTCCGGGTATTTGGTTTGCTTAATCCATACAGTAACACATTCCTAATAATTCCAACGACCAGGACAAATCTTCTCCATCTCAAAATTATTCCCTACACGTCCGGGTATTGGTTTGTTGAATATAAACCACCCGCACAAAGTGATGAAAGAGGCACCACTAATACCCCTATGGATCAATGAGTCCTAGGAGTTGCCGATAGACAGGTAAAAACATAAAAGAAAGAATTGTCTTTGAAACAAAGTAGACAACCCTATAAACACCAGCCTACCCAATGACAACTCAAGCTAGGTTAGTCTCTCAAGGAACCAAAAAGAAAAATAAGAAACGTTTTCCTAACGTCCCCTAAAAATAATTGCTTCATCTCTAAGATGACTCAATTAAAAGAAAAAAAATATATTTAAAGCCCCGTCGAAGAAAATCCTGTTGAAAACCTGGTCGCTGAAAAAATGGAAAGAATACAATCGCCTATATACCGATAATAAAATGGAATGTACTGAATGGACACATGGAATAAAATGTACATTTTAGTTATGCACCATTAAAAAAATAGCAAACTACCAAATACCCAATAACATCATCTCAAAAAAAAACAAACAAATCTATCCGTCCCGGTAAAATTGGTTGACTAGATTAATCAAACTAATTCAAACCCTGTCATAGCAAAGAAATATTATAAGCTGAAGCACCCACTACACCTACATACTCAACTAAGAAAGTCCATTTAAAATTCTCAAATATTTATATTTATTAATTGTAAGCACATCCAAAGTTCTTAAAATATATTTTCTCGAGGAATGTCAAATTAAAAAAATATTACTGGTCATTAAAAGAATTAATAAATTGTATTGTAAAAACCCTGCATTAATAAAATATTTCTTTTGTAATAAACTAACTGTCATTAATGTTGCATACACTTCATCCATGTCGAAATAGTGATAACTAAGATACACCTATAAATCAACATAAATGGGTGTATGCAAGTCAAAAGCCTTCCCCAGCAGCAAGCCAAAAGCATCTCCCAGCCAAAAGTCGAAAGGGTGTCCTAACCGCATGCCTACCAATATTGTTGTCATAATTATATCAAAAAAAAATCTTTTTAAATTTAAGCACCACATAAAATTTAAGAAATGCTATAAGAACCGAACTCTATGATATAAAAAAAAATATGGGACCAATCTGGAAGTACACTATTCAAAATAAAATAAAAAAAATCTTCAAATCCGTTCACCAATGCCGGAAGTGATGAAGTAATACATATAAAAAATTACAACCAAATTTAGAACCATCATTTCTGAGTCGGTTAAAAATATCATTTTGTACTAATGATGCTTTGTAAAAAAAATCCCTACCAAACTCATCAACTAATCAAGATAAAATCCAACTGTGAACCTTCCTAAGTGAATTTCTCATGTAAATTTCAAGATAAATAACAAAAAAATCACAATTGTTTCCTAATTTCAGAAAAAAAATCCACCCTAACAATATTCGTACACTTCTATACCAATACTATAGGTTGTGTAATAATATTGGCATGCGGCACTCACTGTCAACACTGTTTAAAAAATTACCCCCGAGGACAACCACTTCCTGAACAATGAAAACTAAATTCTGCCATATAAAAATAGATTCACCCGACCGCACCAGAACCGACTTTGTATTAATAATATGAAATATAAAGAGTGTATCGCGAGCCATTCTTCAAATATTAAAATTTAAGTTTAACTTTTATGTAAATAATAAAAAATTATGATCGCAACAAGTTACACTTGAGTCTCACAATAAATATGCCGTTGATAAACAGGTATTCAAGTATTTCAGAAAAAATATTTGATCGCTACAAATACACACAAATTTCAAGACAGATATGCCCTCAATAAATTAAATTCACTTGAATTTCTACAGAAGTATGCCCTGATAAAGAGTTAAAATTTAAAAAAAACTTAAGCGTTAAACAAAAATATTTGTTCCCCCTGAGTACACTTGAATTTTAAAAAAAAATATACCCTCTCACTATAAAAAAATTAAATTTCAGTTAAAATTGTATTTGCCGCAATAAGTTACACCTGAATTTCAAAATAAGTAAGCTAAAATAGTGGTACACTGTTACACTGCTACAATAAGTTACACTGTTATACTAAAACGCAGGTAGTTACACAGTATGAAAAAAAATTTTCTAAAAAAATTCACAGTAAATGTTAAACACAGGTTAAACACAATAAATATGATGTTAAATCAATACAAAACCAATACACAATTGCATAAAATTAAGGTATGATCGCAATAAGATTTACCAGTTAAGCGCCACTGTAATGTTTTATAAATTTGAAGTTGGTTGAAAAGGGAAAGTAGGTAGATAAATTGAAGAGTAGAATGAAAATAGACGTAGAGAGAGAATAAGTAATGTAATAGTACTGAAACCTGAAATTGGAAGTATAAGTAACAGTAAGGTAAGAGACCCGCTTATGGTAAGCGCTCTCTCTGTATAAGTTTAGTACACAAATCTGAGGGTGGGAAGTAAATGAAAGTTACAAATCGCCAGACAGAGTTTATTCCTATGGTTCAAAACCTCTCCATTGTCTCCCACATACAAATTCACATTTCATATATATTAAAAGCTAATTTTACAATTTTCAGTTAACAAAATATCTAATGGGCGCCAGACCTGTTTATGCCAGGTCAAAAATACAGTAATTAAAAGCAGCGGCAGAGCAAGTTACAATTTAGTTTCTCAGGGCGATGAGTCAGAAAGCCTACATTCCTATTGCGATCATAATATAAATGGTTTGGTACAGAAATTCACTATTACGGCAAAAGTCCACATAAATTGCTCGATCGGTAACACCACTTAGCTGTATGCGAGCGATACGGTCTTGAAGCCGCTGTATCAAGCTGACCCGAGTGTCGAAGTGGCTCGGACCGCGTGCCACGTCACCACTGCGCAGTCAGTCTCACGACCGGAGTGAAGAGGAAGAGGGTATATTAAAAAACCTCCCTGTGGACAATAGGTCCGCCATTAGCACAGGGAATCACTTGTGCGCCTAATCTAACACTGCCCTAAGCAATTAACAAAATTTACATACCGACTGGAGGTTCGATCCACGGCCTGGGGAATAGCGCGGCCGAATGGCGCCGCAGAAAGCGCGTTGATGCCCGCGCTGCAGGTTGCGCGAGGAGCACCGTCAAGGGGAACGCGACAGGATATGCACGTCGAACCCGGAGTGACGTAGTCCACTGAAATTCACCATTTTCACAATTCACTAACAGTACGGCCAATGGTTCCTCGCCCCACGCCTATTCGCAGATACCAACTCACCGGTTCTATCGAACGAGGTTATGTGGACCGTCCCGGGCGGGCTGATTCGTCAGGCGCTTCGGGCTGACGTCCAATTCTGCAACAACACAACGCCTCGGTAACACGACTATACCAAGAAGACGACGCCCCAACCGCTTGCGAATCGTGCTTACCGGGTGCCCGGAATCACAGTCTTCGACGTGTCCTGCCGACGTTCAGCGGGTCTGGTGACTTCTACTAGGGTGCTCTCAACGGCAGAAAAAGACCGCCCCGAGCGCGCGGACCCGTTTTGTCATTGCCACCAATCCCCACTCCACAATGTATATGGAATCTTCCAGAACATTAAAGATACCTCCTTTTAACAATAACAAAATTATTTTTTTTAGAATTTCAATAAATCTATTGCACGCTTCCGCCACCGACAATACGTTAGTCTAGTGTCAACGCCAACGCGTCTTTTCGTAAACTTGGCAACCACCTTCAACAAATCACATATTACTGAAACTAACAGAAGCGACCATCACAACTTGAATTCGGAAGCCGAATCACGCACTCCATTCACGAATGGAACTCTCCAGGCTTCTTGCCTTCCGTCACAAAGCACGACAGCTAACAAACACGAGTAGAAAAATCAAAACTACTTTAAAATTAAGATTAGAACAATAGGCTAGATTATTCCATTCGTAAACGAAAATCTCCCAAATGGTTTCCTTTCAAGGGAAAATCCAACTCGCGCGTCAATTCCTCTCAGCAACTCCAATATCCCTTTAAAAAAAATGATTAACGAATATCTAAATCTACGAATGAGAAACAAAACCTTCGAGCCGACTATCGACAAGTGCGGGCCTTCCAGGGTCCGCAATTCTGCAAAAGCAAAAATTAGATCAGCTGTCGGAACAGCAGACTGTCAAACGAAATGTCAACATCTCTCTTCGTAAGCAAGAAATGTTTACACATTCCCAAAACAATGTAATATGTATTAAAGCCTGAAATTAGTGCCACAATTAAAAATTCACGCGTTACACGAGCATGCGGGTCACCTGATGGAAAGCAATCCCCGCCCATGGAGATCAGCAACACCAAGGGGTCGCCATTCTGTTGCCCGCCTTTTAAGGGAAATAAAGACTGTTCTTGAAGGCTCCCATGTCGTCCGGAATTACCGCTGAGGGAAGTTGATCCCACAGTTTCACAGTTCGTGATATAAAATGTCTTAGGAAAGGTACTGTAGTAAATCGCCAGTCATCAAGATGATATGGATGGAATTTTAATTTATGGCTAGTTGTTGTAAGATAGTGGAATTTATTAATTTATGTTTCTTTATTGTACAATATTAGTATCGCGCTGGATGCAAGCCGCTTCCAACCGGTCTTCTAGAGGGGAGGTCCGGAGATCTAGAGGGGAGGCCTATGTCCAGCAGTGGACTTTCAATGGCTGAGAAAAGAAGAAGTAGAATTGTACAATAAAGTTTTTACTGTACTAAACTAACAATAACAGACAAATTCCATAGATGTCTCTATTCCTGGCGATGTACCATACCCTGCGGTTTAACGATTGCACTAAATAATTAGTTATTTATCAACTCCAATTACATATTTACTTTTTACTCAATTAATTAATTGCATCATCAAAACAAAAAAATAGAAAGAAAATTAAAGCTTGCGTACTCGTATGTACATCTAAATTCAAAATGGCATACCTCTTGTAAACCAACAATCTTCTGTTTCAACTCCTCCATGAGAGTTCTGCATTTGTTTTCGTTGCATTCCCTCACTGAGCTCTCCCTAAAGAAACATTTTTTAAACATAAGTAACTCGCGATAATCGCACTTTCAAATCAATTTCCGTATACAAAATAAAAAAAATCTGTTGCCTGTAAAGTCGGTTTACTGACGATAGTTGAACGTGACAATGTCACAAGAAAATACTGATGGAACGTTTGCATTTTTCAAAAGAAAATTTTAATGGAACGCCTCAGAGCGAGGTAACGCCGCATGAGTCATGTTTTTTCGTGCGTGCAGCCGGCTCCATCGAATTATAAGACGTTGTCACGTCAAAATGTTTCGGTATCTCAAACTATAGTAAACAACCGTTTCCAAACCGCGATTGGTTTAGTGTCCAAACCGCGCTGCCACTCTTTTTCTATTAGTTCAGTTGGGGTATACGTGGCTCACTATCATCTTTGACCCAAAACCATCTTCAACTACGACTGATGCACATCGCTAACGACTCTCTAACAAACCTCACAAACGACCATAGGCTAATAACATTTTTCTAGAAACCTACACAGTTGTTGCATTCCTGCCAGTGAGTGTAGTCACCAGGGGAAAAGGGCTTGCTGCGTTTCTAGCAGTACGAGCTATATCGAGCCTATTATTTGCTATTATACTATCTATAAGGAGCCATTATAGATGCCGGATGTATATCAAACAACTTTACACACAACTTGGGTAGACAAGTTCATATCAATACTTACTTTTCTTGATCACTGATTTCAGTATCAACTGTTCTCGTTGATAACGCCTCTCTGAAAATAACAAATATTACTGGAACTTTTTTTAATACAGTAACAAGCATACCGCCCACCTGATGATAAATGTAGCGGCGCCGCACATCTAGATACCTCCTTATTTTTATCGAGTGATTGTGAATAAAGTAGCTAGACATATTTTGTTAATTGTGAAAGTATTAAATTGAGTGACTTTAGGACTTTCTTTATACATTAACTGCCTACTTCAGTGGTTCCCAAACTTTTTTTGTTCGCGGACCACTACGAGGTTTTTGTTGCGTGTAGGATCCCCAACTGTCATAGAAATTTATTATTCTATAACTCGAGATTTGAGTATTTTGTATAATAGTGCTCAATTTCTTACGTTATAAGTTTGTATCACGGACCATAATTTACGTCTCGCGGACTACCGGTTGGGAACCTCTGGTCTACTTGAACACCATATTAGTATACAGGAAAATAACTATCAAATAAACAATTACAGCCTGGCGACGCATGTAACATCAGGTATATCGCTTTTATATAGCAGAAACTGTAAAAGCCTCTTCACAACCATTTGGAGGGTCCTAATAAGAAGTTTTCCGAGAAAAAGATCTTTTCTGTTTACTTAGCAATACGTTTTTAATAATACTGTATGCAACAACAAAATAAAATGTAAGTTGTTGGTTTTCTAAATAATAAAAAAATAAACTAGATTCAATTTCGAATGTCCTCGCATTAAATTTCGCTCGTAGTAGTTTTAACACCTATCCTAATATCAAGACTAATTCTATACTATAGACACTCACTTCTCTAAAGGTATATACTGTATAGCAGATATGATTTTCGGGCTCTCCTTTGTATTCAACATGCTCACTGTAGAATTCCTGCAAGAAGATTGTTTTGAACTATTAGAATAAATAAATAAATATATCTAGACAATTTACACAGCGCCATCTAGTCCCAAATTAAGCGCAAAGCTTGTGTTATGGGTACTAGACAACTGATAAATGTACTTAAATACATTTTTTTTGTAAATACAAACATAGAATACATAGAAAACACCCAGACCAAGACAAACAGCAATGTTCATGCTTATGCTTGTGCGGGAATCGCCCGCGACCTCGGAGTCTAAGTGGCACTTGCTAACCACCGACCTCGTCGACCGACCACCGACCACCGAGCTCGTCGATTATCCTCTTTTAAGAGTCATTATCAGCCTGTATCTAACCAATGTTGGATATAGGCCTTCCCCCAATGCTTTCCACCAAATGTCATCCTCTGCTTTCCACATGCAGCCACTCATCAGTCTGTCTAAGGAAGGCGTCCATTTCGCCCCATATTCTCTATATTGACGACCAACTGGCATTTCAATTGGCTGATTTTCAGAGCTACATATCTCTCAAATTCAATAATAACTTTGGTCGACTTTCCTCACTCCAGATTCATTCCCTTATTAGAGAAAATCTCAAACATAACTCACTCTATCACTCACTGAGCAGCAACTTCTGAACCAGCACAATGTTCACCGTCCAACTCTGCACTATCCGTCCAACTCTGCACTATAAGTCATAACAGGGAGAACACATTTTTTTTTTATACTATATCGGGTGGCAGACAAGCATACGGCCCGCTTGATGTGAAGCGTTTAGGTACCGTAGCCATATTAACGCTCGTAACATAAAACATCGCTCGAGCGCCGCCACCCCCGCTGCCAACGCAGCATCTCCTTCCTTTCTGGTGACCTCACCCACTCGCAGGAACACAACAACCCTCAAAGGAATTGTTATTTGGCTGCGGTATTCTGTGAGGTGGAGGTACATTCCCTAGTCTTAGCTTACAATTACGCTCCCTACTTCTCTTAATACACATGAGATATTCCAGTGCAAAAAGAATAAAATTTTCAACATATCTCATGCGTTTAGACTTTACTCTTTAGGCATTGTAATATCTATTTGGAGAGGATGTAACGAAAGCTGCCCAGCGCAGTCGAATGCACCTATCAATCTCTTTGTTGATTAAAGAGTAATTATAAAAAATAACATGGCCTATTTTTAAGACTTCCATGCTTCAGAGGGCACGTTAAGCCGTCAGTCTGGGCTGTTGTCATTAGATGACAGTTGTGAAGCCTAGTTAGTGGCCTTTTTTTTTTTTTTTTTTTTTTTTTATTTGTTAAATAAGCCAATCGCAATATGCGCATACTCAGCGGTGTAAATTGCCGCTGAGTATGCGCAGATCGGCTTACATCAGACATCGCACACCCCTGTCGTGGACAAGGCCTTTGTATATCTTAAATTAATTATGTATATATATATAGTAAAATTTAAAATAAACTCTTAAAATTATACACAAATTTAGATCTTAAAACTATACACAAAATTGTCAAATTATCAATAATATAAAACATGGTGCAATAGCAGTAAATAATTTCCTTAATTTAGCAATAATCCAGGAATACAACAAAACAACTTATAATAATATCACTATACGTACAACTTTAAGTCCACCTTTTGGACGCCGACGAGTTTGAGGTGATGGCTAGGTCAATTTTACATCTGATTATTGTCAATCCATCCACAGCTGTCCTCGGCAGACACTTAACTCAATAACCCCACCTAGCCACCGCGATCGAGACGCCTATCGGAAAATATAGGCGCCCAAGTCAACATTGGTCCTAGGTGGGGCCACTTTACTTGTTCCGCCTGATGACAGCCGTGGCTAGACTGACACAGTAGTCAATAAACTTATTTCTACGTTTTCCAGCCATCACCTCGGACACGTTCGTTTCAGTGACCCGCATTCCCAAACGCTGCTCCAACTCCCATCTTTGTTTGGAGAATGCGGGACACTGAAACAAAATGTGCTGCACTGTCTGACCCTCGCCAGCTTCACAGAAACACGATGGATCGTCCGCGCACTTGAACCTGTACAAGTACGCGGCAAACCCACCATGTCCCGATAAGACTTGCGTGGTGATGCCAGACGGAGCCATTTTGCCCACGATACTGTACGCGGCGGCCGCACTTGGGAAAAACAGCTTCGTTGTTGAAGCTGTAGTTCCCGAGCAATATCTCCTGTCCCATTCGTCAATGGTCGCCTTACGGATCATACCCTTGACGAATGAGACAGGGCAGCGGTCGTAGTCGGGCCTCTTCTTCGACTTCAGGGCCGCGCTCTTGGCGAGTTCATCGGCGCGTTCATTACCCTCAAGACCCACATGCGCCTTAATCCAGAACATCGAAACGCTCTTACCCTGCGCTTTGCACAGTTTAAGAGCGTCCCGCGTCTGTACCGCAAGAGGGTGAGGGGAATCAACGTTGCCTATCGCCTGGAGCGCCGCCATGGAGTCGCTGAAGATGCCCACGCTGGATCCATTGCAGCTCAACGCGTATTTTGCCGCGGTGCAGAGAGCGAGGAGTTCGGCCTGGTAGACGGTGCAGTAGGACGACAAAGTAAGCTTGACGGCCTTGGTTTCGGCATCGCCGTTCCAGATTGAAACAGCGGCACCTACCCGACCCTCAATCTTACTGCCGTCCGTGAACATTCGCAGGGCAAAGGTGTTGGCTGCCCTGTATTGTTCCTCGTCCACCAGGTGATCGAACTCGACCCTCTCCAGCTCCGCTGGGTGCGGGCCCTCGATCTTAGAGGCCATCCGCTCGATCTCCCTGTCCCCCAGCGCCGGATGGGGCAGACCCCTCTTGGCCTCGTAGAGAGATGCGATTTCTCGCACTCTAAGGTCAAGGGGGAGCACCCCAGCCAGCAGCAGTGCAGAGTTCAAGGAGACCGTTCGGTAGGCCTTGCAGACCTGCAGTGGGATATATAAGGGTTGGCGACGATTATTAAGACTAAACATTTTATACATTGGCAGGTAAGATAACAGAGATAACTTACTTCAATGACGCTGGTGGTGCAGTTAAAGCCTTTATACCCCTTGAGGTGGTCTGTGAAGGGCTCCTTCTGAGGAACTGTTTAGCAGAACAGAGTCTCATATTTAGCACTCGGATCCTTTCGCTCATCCTCTCATTAGCTCTGTTTAGGTCCGCTATACTGTAATTGAATTTGTAGGTGTTTTAATATTATATTCAAAAGGGGTTCTGATCGAGGCTTACACACAGTATATGCAGTGTAATTCAGGATTATTAATAGCATCTATAAGTTATGGTAACCACTTTACATCAGGTGGTCTGTATGGTTGGTTGTGGTATTTAAAAAAACACAATCAACACAATCTTAACAGCCCATTGAATCGTACCTTATGATCTTCAAATGGTGCCTAGCCACCCTTCAAACAAAAAGCTGTTTCCAAGTCAGTTGAACAATCTATAATCTACAATGTCACATACTATATACCCATTAAACTATAACACTACTGTTTATATCAGGGTCCAGTGGTTGAAGAATGATAAAATAAATCCATTGCAAGTTACTTTTGATTCAAAACTTAACTACCACCAAACCTCGGCCACTCCATACAAAAATGGCGCGTTTGCATGTAGTAAACCAAATGACGTCTGTACGTGTGCCTATGTTTGCGTGATGTTCTGTAGGGCTGATATTATTCAATTATTAGTCGGACATAGTAAATACTCCACACTGACTCCAGTCAATATTCACAAAATGCCTTGTTTAATTGCCATTGCTAACTTACCCAATATTTTATATTTTCTAATCATCACTAAATAGAATGTCCGCCTTCCGAACACCGGTTCATTGTAAATGGTAAAAACATTTCATGTTCACTAATTGTAGCTTTTTACTAGCCATATAACTGCATGCGTTATGAGACGAACTTCTTAGCTTCCATGGATTCACCGTGCGGGTGCCGGGTCCATCGTGTGGCAGAGAGAGAAACCTAAAGCAGATCCCGAGACTTGTGACACGGCGGGTGTAGGTTTAAGGGTAGGAGTAGGGAAGGGGGTGTAGGTAATTTATAATTTATATTGACATTCACATAGAATAAACGTACCACAACACCACAACTCTAGCAGCAATGTGTCATTAGCGCCTGCGCTATAAATCGATATAATATAAATCTGCTCTGCTATAATGTTATCTTGTTCACAGTTCGTATTAATTGTATCTTGTATCCTACTCTACTATACTCTACTCTGACAGACATGAATTAGCTATGATGAAACTATGGCTGCCACATGCTTTTAGGTGATTTATATAATGTAAAAAATATCTGTACCTTATTTCATCCAAAGGGAACAAAAAAAATTTTCTTTTTGACTTTCCATGTGTTGAGACATCCGTCCACTGCACAAGTAACTCCCATCTTTTATTTTAAAGTGAATGGCGAATAATACACGAGCGACGTCAATTTGTACACAAGGGATACCCTTGTGAACATCGGTCTCAGAGGGGAGGTGAGGTCGACTAGTGAGAGCGGCAGAGAGTGGCCATACTGTACGTACTATTACTTATATTGTGATACCACAATACCAGTCAACATTTACAAATAGAAATACCCAAAATCTATTAAGAATTAACTATTTTAGATTGGGTTAGTGTGATTTTGATTCAGCTGAAACTTTCATGGCAGACCATCACTTGTGATTGTACGGTCACATTGGTACAGTGTAGCTTTATCAACATACAATTGATCGTTGTTTCTGTAACTAATTTAGTTTCAAGAGCTCAGTAAGGAATTGTAAGAATAGAATCAGTGCAGACAACCATACAAATATTACAATATAAGTACTGAATACAGTAGCCTACAGCCTGCTGCTCTCTTGCCTTTCTCACTTCGCCCTGAGACAAATATGAATAGTTTGTATGGCATTGCAGGCACAAATCCTCAGTTATGCTCTGCATAGATATTGTTTATGTAGTAGTTAAAGGTGCGACATTTGAATGGGGTCAGCCATTGTGCCAATACAGTCCCCATCTCCGACATCGCTCCCAGAGGGATGAAGCAATCGAAAAAGGCTGTTAACCTTTTTGAATATTGTGGGCTGGTGGGAGTGAGATAACATGTCAATGGATAGGCGACCGCTTGGTGTCGCTGGTCTCCATGGGCAGTGGTGATTGCTTTCCACCAGGTGACCCACATGCTTGTTTGCCGCCCTCTCATATATAAAAAAACCGGACAAGTGCGAGTCGGACTCGCCCACCGAGGGTTCCGTAGGTACGTATTATCATTATTAAATTTGATATTTTTCATTATAAATAAGAAATAATGCGTCGAAAAAAATAAATAAAATATATTTTGCAATGTGTACATCAAGCCCTTTCATATGATACCCCATTTGAACTAGTAGTTTCAATTTGAAATTTCGACACCCTATAAAAAATATAGACCCCCTATTTTTTAAGATCTATTTACAAATGTATAGTTTTGAGATTTATTCCTGTACTTGTAGTCTATAACGATATTACTTGCCAAATTTCATAGTTCTAGGTCAACGGGAAGTACCCTATAGGTTTTGATTCCCTTGAGTATGTCGAAATATGTGTTTTTTGCTGAATAAACGGCCGTAACTTTTTTCTACGTAAACTTAGCAGTTTGATTATTTTTTAACTTCATGGGACCGTAGACCTGACTATACAGTTCAAATTTCAGCTTGATACCTCCACGCATTCTTGACATAGAAATTCTTGACAGACAGACAGACAGACAGACATCAAAGTGATCTTATAAGGGTTCCGTTTTTCCTTTTGAGGTTCGGAACCCTAAAAATAAATCATACCAAGGCACACACAATGGCCCAATCAAGTACGGAAATAGGCCAGTGAAACTAAGCTAAATTAACTGTCCCGTCCCCACACAATAAGGAATAAGTCCAATTCTTACGCATCTCTCTGTTCCTGGACCAAAGCTTGGGTAGTTGCGCAGCAATCTTTCTCCTTCCCAATGTTAGTCTTCTGCACTGCTGTCATCCTGTGAACTTTTGTGTTCAATAACTTATTGTTATCCTGCAGTGTGTTGATTGTTCGTTTCAACTCTAAATTGTTATCAAGCAAGGCAAAGTACAGGTCCTCCAGTTCACGCTTGCTCAATTTTGAAGGGCAGGTACGAAATACGTCTGCAATAGGAAATATCATGTGAAATGGGTCATGGAAATTTTTATATATTTCACTCCACTTCAATCAGAATACAGAGACTTGACAAATATATGAAAATAAGGGATACCAGAGGTTCCCAACCGGTTGTCCGCAGACCACCAGTGGTCTGTGAAAGGTAAATTATGGTCCATGATACAAACATATAATGTAAGAGATTGAGCACTATTATACAAAATACTCAAATCTCGAGTTATAGAATAATGGATTATCTACTACTATCATGTAGATAGTTGGGGACCCTCCACGCAACAAAACCTTGTAGACTCGTAGTGGTCCGTGAACAAAAAAAGGTTGGGAACCACTGATTTATATGATCCACATGCTGTAATGCAGCAATCAAAGTTAACAGACATTGCAATACAAGAAGTATAGCTCGGGAGCTGCCATCCCTGCTGCTAATGCTGCATCTCATCTGCACGTCTGGTTACACCCCAATATTATATTTACAAAACTGGTCGAAAAGAAGAATGGAGAACTCACCTCGATCGGCTTTAATATTGTGATTCCTGCACATATTGCGGCTGGAGTAATTACTTGGTTCTTTATTTGTAACATTCATGATGGTAGCAATTTATTAAAGATAGTTTTTCATGGGAAAAGATAGTTTTTCTACGACAACATGATTTTTTTTCGGAACATTCTATACGAATTTTGTCTACAACAATTATTTTCTAATCTACAACCTTCCGATATCTATACTGAAGCGACATAATTTAGTTTTTTCATAAAACAGGAAGAGTTTACGACAAATATCACATATTTTCGAATTTATTTACTTAGAAAATGAAAATGCCGCCATAGCAACTACGAAGAAAAACAATTTTCTCTCTCAGTCATCTGTCAATATTGACAGTGAAAGCACTTGACAGATTGAAAAAACTGTCAAGTGAAAAAACTGCTCAGCTGACGGCCAGCGTTACCAACTTAGAGGTTTTCCCCCCAAATTTTGGGGGTAAATAAGTAAGTTGGGATTTTTTAGGGGCGTTCTACTTTTAGGAGTATTATTAAGGATTTTTTCCTACTAATAATTTATCGAATATTTTATAAAAAAAATATTACAATTAAAAAGGTGTAAAAATATTGGACCTGGTGTAACCCAATCGAGCCAACCATAATTATTTGTTGATGGCTTTGCGACATCTAGTGCGGTTCCTTGTTTATGTACTAAGAACTTTGAGTACTATGATATACAAGAATGATGACATTATATATTGGAAGTAGGTACATAATAGATAATGTATGTCTATAGAATATTAAAAATATATTATTTATTTATTTAAAATCATTATCAATTTAGCCAATTGCTAAAACACTTGATAGTATTCCTATCTGGAAGTGATTTCATAGTGTTTTAATTTATTATTTCTTTTGGGCATTTCCAAGTAATTGTGGCGATTTTAGGGGTTTTAGCAAATATTTTTGAGAGTTGGTAACACTGCTGACGGCCGAGGCGAACTTTCTAACGGGAAGTTGTCGAGCGCAGTTGTGCTTCTAAATTCTAAATAAGTCTAAAAATTCTAAACATCTTCTAAAAAATTGTGCAACACAGCAATGAAATTGAATTCACTATCTTTCAACAGGAACAAGCGATAGAGAGGCACGATTGACCTACTTATGACCCATATCTCTCTTCCACTCCATCATCTGCCGTTGTTTCCTTATTTACTTACTTATGACGTTATCACGTAAAATTATCGTCCGTAAAGCGACTTTACAGACAAAACAGAAAACTAATTTTGTATATACCACTAGGGTGGAAACAAGCATACGACCCTCCTGATGGAAATCAGTCGTCCAGCCTATGGACGCTTGCGATACCAGAGACTTATATATTTTAATTATGACTTGTTAATATGACAAAAATAATATTAGACTGAGCAGTGGTTGCCAATCTTGCCAAAATGAAACAAAGAAGAAGTACCATAACGTCTTTATTTATCGGGAACTTGTTGACGGACGGATTGTTGGTGATGATTCAACGAACGATTGATTGATTGAACGAAACAAAGAACTTCAAAGAAGATGTTCTCTATAAATCCCTCCGGATGATCGTGAGTAATTTGTCTCCAGTGTTGCAAAAGTTCCCGCTAGTTACATTTATCGGGAGATCTACCGATTTCGACTATTCTCTCCCGATAGTCCCGATAACCCGATTTAGTGACCCTATCTCCCGATTTCTGATTTCTTCTCTCCCGATAACCCGATTTAGTGACCACATCTCCCGATTTCAAAATTTTTCATTATAGTGGCAATTTTATATTGAAGCGTGTGATCAAATCAAACAAAGATTTCCGGTAAAAAATAATCGTTTAGAAGATTTGGGGGCTTTCTATCCCGTAAATGTTAAACAAGGTGAAATAACGACAATAGTTCCAATATGACGACAATTTCTTTGTTACGGCACTAATTATCAAAATATTGACAGAGAATGGCGTTTACTTCGAAACACGAAGGAAATTGCAGCGTTTAGTGAAATAACAGAAGAGTTTTGGGCCAGCGTTAGTTGCAATAAATGTAGTGTTGGCTCAAGAATGTTTGACAATGTTTGTTCCTTTGTTTTCAACAAAGATCTTATAATACAAGTTGTATTATAAGATCTTTGGTTTTCAAAGTTTTGAGTTTGCCACACTCATCTGCAAACGTGGAAATGAACATTTTCATGCTTAAACTTAATGAAAAACAAACAACGCAATAGACTTTCCACGGAATCCATGATAGGTCTTCTGCATAAAAAAAGATGTATCGGAGAAAATAACCAAATTGCTTTAATTTAATATTATATCAAAAAATGTTCACAAAAATAGCCAGTAAGAAGTGGTATGAAGATGAAAATCATTAATATAATTAATTACTGTACTATATCATAATAAATCTGCCTTCTATCTCTTGTTTTCTTCTGAGTAAAAATCTCCCGATTTCTCCCGATTTTTAGCAGGCAAATTTACCGATTTAAAAATTTTCACTTTTGCAACACAATTGTCTCTGCTCTGAGGTTCTCAGACTAAGGATTTTCCATTGTTTTTCTAATGAAAAAGTCTGCATATCGATATTTTTTTTTCGAAATACCGATATTTAAATAAGCCAATCTTATAATGCGATTATAAATACATATTTTTTAAATGGAAATATCCACCTTTCCACCTAGGTGGGAATTAAACCCACGACCTCTGATCCAGTCGAGTGCTCTTTCCAACTGAGCGACCAGGAACAATAATCAAATATCTGAATCGAAATCGAAAAACTTTCGTGTTTCGGCGCTTCGGAGGGCACGTTCAGCTGTTGGTCACGGCTGTTTTCATAAAATAACAGTCGTTAATACGTATGGTATGGTATTCTCGTAGCAGAATGGACCAGCTGAGAGAGACCATAATGCTATTGCACGTAATCTGTGAACCGAGAAGAGCCACCGATGTGGTCAGCGAAAAGCTCATATCGCTAATTTCACAGACGGACAACTCTGTAAGTCGCTTCTATCTGTCAACTCAGCCTTTTATGAGAAATAATAATATAAACTCGAAATGAAGTAATTACACCGTTCGTGTTATAAAATGTCTTAAAAATGTACTGTATTGTACTGTGGTAGATAAACATGACTTGCATTTTAATTTATGACGAGATGTACGATAGTAGATATCAGCGGCAAGTAGGTATCAAGGCAAACAGATTATTCAAGTACCTACTCCTTGTGATATAATTTGTAACGCACGCAAAGAGACGCAGCGTCCCTACGTGTACAGGGCCTGCAGCCGATCCGAGATCATTGGGTCACCGACGATTCGAATATGCTCCTTGGTTGAAGAAGAAACAATATGAGGGACAATACACGGCCTTGTGGTGACAACCTACAAAAAAGAAATTTGGAAAATGCTGTGTGAGTTAAATATATACCAGAAGATCACCAGTTGAGCAGTAATGGCGGAATCCATAGTTGCGATAATTTATCAGCTGGTGATTCTCCAAGTACGATACCAACTATTGTTTGATGATAGTTTACAGGATTTTCTAAAATATGGAAGTTGTTTGTTTAAGTTTAAGTTCACATGTTTTTTTTGAATTATGGAAGTAATCGCACTAGGCATGTAGATGGACGGGTATGGTAAGCACCTTTTTAGGGATCACCCAAAGCATTTTTCCATGAGCCAGGGACCATGCCAAGCGAATAGGAGTACAATATACCTCTGGTATTAATAAAATCAGCGGCAAGCATAGAGGCGTCGCGTCGCGTAGTCTTCGCATGATATGGACAGCACCAGAGGTGCCGGTACCTGCTAGAGTACTTCTCTATCTAATACTGTTATCATGAAGAGGGGAAGTGGGCAGCTTACTGGTGACACAGGAATACAACAAAACTTAAAGGAATTGTTATTTGGTTGCGGTCTTCTCTAAGGATCCCTCCAAATTGAGTGAAATGTGTTGCTATGCCCTACCTCACTGGTTAGAGCCTCCTTCGCTATTTGGCAGGATGCAATGCACTACGAGCAAGTATTGGCTTTGACTCGTAGCTGAAGGTGAGTCCCTTATACCCTTTTTATGGATACCTACCTAGTTTTTCTCTGTCTACACTAATATTATTTATTTGAGTTGCAATATACAAGTAGAGTAAGTACCGACGTTTGTATGAAAAGGGAAGAAAAATCAAAATCGTCAGTATCAATCAACATTTTTATTGAACAAAGAACATTAAACATCAAATTACTTAGTCTACATGCCTGAAAAGACATAGTCGAGCTCTAGTTCATACCAAAAAGCAATAAACTGATTTATGCCCACCTACTTACCTTAATTATGTATTACTACTATGGATGTAGGCTTCTTACAATATTTTTTTACATTAACACAACTTGTTTTCAATTCATAAAGCCTTTACATTATAAGCCATGCATGAACCTAGTTTTAAAGTATGAATTTCGTTTTCAAATATAATTATTGTTAGGTATCAATTAAAATGAAATGAATATGTTATAAATTAAAATGAAACTACCCGCGGTACATATTTACTGCGAACGAATGACAGAACAGGAGCCTTACCGGCGAAGCTGAAGCAGATTTCCCATCGCATTTTTTGACAGCAAAAATAAAATTTAGCCTTAGATTAGTGGTAATTATGTTTGTCTTAGCTGGTAGAAACCCTGACAACTACCGACTGAGCTGAAGATGTTTGTCAATAACTAAAACGAAAGGCCTATTTTTCGAATCAAAATATTTGATGGTAATCGGCTTCAGGTCGGCGGTAGCGCTCCCTGAACAGAGTCCTGAATCGCTATTCAAATGCGGGTTGTATGTGCTATTTACGTATCGATAAAATTATTTCAGCTTATCGATAATGTCGATCAATATTTACCATATTAATACTTAATAATCAAACAGTTACAATCGTGTAGAAGAGTTGATAACAGTAAATACTCATTATGGTACCTACATACTTACTTAATAAGTGGGAGCCGCTAAAGCGGCTTCCTAGAAAAATGTTATAGTGACGTCAAGATTATTGTTTTTTTATCGAAAATCTAATTTTGGTACAATGAAGACCGATATTCCAAATAACAGCGTCCAATCTGAACCGTCTTCATTTTACGTGGCTCCACGTTTTTTCACGACGAAGTCGGAAAGAGTCACTAAAACTCTCCATACTAGAATTTACAAAAACGTTTCCAATTATAAATGTTAGTATTACTTTATACTGTGCTATGATTTAACGATATTCCTTGATCTAATAAAACAATAAATATTACCCCACTGAAAATAAATTCATCCTTTG
Source organism: Hypsopygia costalis (assembly GCA_937001555.2). Lineage (NCBI taxonomy): Eukaryota > Metazoa > Arthropoda > Insecta > Lepidoptera > Pyralidae > Hypsopygia > Hypsopygia costalis. The sequence continues at coordinate 2,688,369 of OW443325.2, forward strand.
TGGTTTAATGGCGTAATTCAATGAAAGAACTACTTTACCAGTTGGCTGTGACATTATACAAGGGTAATTGCCACAGTTGCAGTGTTCGCAATAGACATAATTAAGTAGTACATTAAACTTTACTAAAGTATGATACAAACAGCAAATAAATGGTTTTTACGGGTTTTTGAAAATATATCAATAACATTACGCAGTTAAAGTCTATTGATAAAATAAAGGGAATGCTAATAGAACGATGATGTACTTTTATCTACATACCACTAATTCGCTGCAACATACAATAAGATTACTTTTATAATTGGCCAACCATTTAATTTATTATTTGCAAAAATATATATTGCTGCAGTATATACATATACATAACAAAAAAAAAACATATTTGCTTGTTATGAGTATTATGCAAGTAAAATTAGTTTATTGAAATAAATTCCAAAACGACGTCCGAAAATGCACGTTACCTACTTATTTTGGTCAAACAACATTTTAAATCCAAGACTATCATTAAATCGTAAAAGAAAGACAGTTCCAGTGTGTACTCTTACTTACTTAGTGTATGTCTTCGTAAATAAGCAACAAAAGCTTATATTTAAAAATATTTTGTTTTGAAACTAGGTTAACTGACCAACATTCTTTTTAGATAACCAATGATCTGCATCGGTTATAAAGAGATAGGATTTTAATTATTGTCTCATACTGGTCAATACATGTATATTTTTATAAAACATTTTTAGGCGTCACGAACAATATTACTAACTGTTTTTAGTTTTACATCATTTTTCTACAATACTTATATAACTTCTCAAAAAAGGTTGGAAAACCTGTCACGTGAATACAATATCTTGTGAAAGCTTTTACCTCAAACGAGAGATTAGTTTAAAAAACATTACTATTTAAAGCCTTAACCACCTACCACCGGTCTCAAAGACCTAACGAGTAATCAAATTCAATTTTTGCAAAGTCTATGAGTAGTGTGTCGGAAGCTGTCCAAATATTTTTTTTATACATCGAACAAGACCTTGGCGCTTGGCGACAGTAAACGGATGCGCGTTTGACCCGGGCATGTAAAAATGTTTCGTTAGCTGTCTCCGTACCGTAGGTAGATGGTTGTGTGACTTTTATGTATTTATTTACTTATTTTTGTAGTTTTAGTGCCAAAATGAATAATAACGATCAAAAATTGTAATTTAATTGCAACAAGATGTGTTACATGGAAAGAAATATACGACGAGGACAAAAGTTCTCGCAATGACGTAGAATTAGATGGGACTAAGGATATTCGGCATGTTGAAGACTGTGAATCTGACTCTAAAATGGAAGCAGCTACGTTAGGAAACAGCCCGTTGCAACTTTACACAACAAGTACCTACAGTTATTTCAAGGCTTCTGCTTCATGGGCAAGACACTAATTTGTTAGGGGTGAGACAAAAATATGTGCTGTTACTGCCAAGAAAAAAAATGTTTACGTATTGCAATTTCGTGTCTATTTTCATTTTGTGTTTGATTTTTTAATTTTATTGTATAGATAGTTCATTCAATTTTACGAAATTATTACGGAAAATTTGATATTTTAACTTCGTAATACTACATAACTTCTACATAGAAATACAATATCTTTAATCTTCATGTAATGTCAATTATAAATTAAAATTATAGTGCATATATAAATTTTCCGTAGGCAAATATTCCGTTGGTACCTTACATCCTAAATTGATACTAAGATAATGTATCTGCGGTCTCGGAGACCACAGATAGTTAAGGTATTGAAATAGGTGGTAAAAGGTTAATCTATAATGCCTCCTAAATAATTTAAAATTTACTGGTCAATGAAAACAAAGAAGCCATTTACATTCATTGCATATATAGTGTAGAGGTTGTTTTTATTTTCGAATTAGACATTTTAAAACAAAATAGCAAAAAATATTCTTGCTATATGACTGTATTTGTGGCCGGCATACCAGTTTCATTAATTACTTAACGACTACATTTTATTTCATTTACATAAGCGACTATACGCAAACAATAAAATTAACATAGTTATTTAATTAAATAAAAAAAATATACTTATTTATGAGTACGTAAATAAACAAGATATTTAAATAAGTAAATTAATTACACTTTTTATTTAATACTGACACGCTCACATCGTTTTCTCTATTAAAAAGACATAATTTATTTAGTTATTGTTTTTTAAAATTAATTTATACTGTGGATCACAAGCCTTATGAAAATTCATAAAATTGGAACTTATTACTATATACCTACGCTACAACGCCAAACCTGATATAATGATTATTAAAATTTTTAAACATTTAAAAAAATATCTGTCACTTTAGGTGTAATGCTTGTTATTTATTATTATTTATTTATTTATAAAAGTTGAAAACATTGCCTCATTGGTATTAGAAATTTTATTCTAAAATGATAGCAGAGAATTCACAAATTTTTAAACCTGACTCAACCTAGCAATTAAGATTTTTTGACTTACAGGTCCGAGTGTTTAGCTAATGTTTAATTTATTGCATGACAGTTTTTTTATCCATCTGTGGGCACGGAAGTGCCCCCGCCACATTCTGAAAATATTATAGCAACATTCTGAAAATATTTCCGTTCAAAATTATACGTAAATATAAATCGTTGTTGCGAATATAAAACGAATACTCCAAATCTATTATTACTATTATATAAATTTCACAACACGTATAAATAATATTATTTAGACCTTCAGCCCCCCTAGCCAAGTGTAATTCGTAGCGTAACGAACGTTAGATAGATCACGTGACATTTGTCAATTCTCATACTAAAAGGTTCGATTTTGACAAATGTCACGTGATCTATCTAACGTTCGTTACGCTACGAATTACACTTGGCTTGGGGGGCTGGTCTAGCTTCAGTCTACCTAGGTTCAAAGTTTTATAATACTTTTGTGGCAGAAACTCTAAAATAATCTTATATCAGAAAGCCTGGCATATTAGGATCCCATACAAACAATCTAAGAGTAAATTAACATTTTGAATGCAAATCTTTAAAATAGTAGCTGAGGATTCAAAATCCTATTTAAATAATAATATAATATTTAATTTAAAAGAAATATAACTAAAACATACTATGATTATAAAAACTATTCGTTAAATACGTTATAATGTCTAACACGAAATCACATAACTTTTTCACTATTTGGAATAGCGAATGATAACATTAAAAATATACTTAGAATGTGTTTCATTTACTACAATATTCTTGAAATAGTTGACTATAAAAAAGTTCACCATTTCATGGGCACAAATTTTCAAATAATTTAGTCACAAATTACAAAATAGATAGTAAGTAGGTAAGTATCTACACAGTAGAGTTACAGAACGATAGATAAGTAGTACTTAATATTTTTTTAATAATCTCATTATATTTTGAGACCAATGGATTTTATCCACAAATTCATTCCCACCTGTGAACATTCTTCTCGACTTTTTTTTAGAAGAAAATACAGTACAATCCTGTACAGTAAAATATGTCACAACATGTTACAAATTTATTTAATTGTAAAGTATCTATTAAACATCAAATTTCTCAACATTTTCAAAAAAAAAGTTAAATTATTATAATACTTCGATCTAAAGCAGAATATTAAAATTCTGTGGTGACTATTATCGCCATCATTAGCAAGAACATTAAATAGCAGTGAAATTGGAGTGCATAAATAAAATTGTTGACGGATCTATTATAGCCTAAGAGCCTTTAAGAGCCTGTCACTGACAGACTTTTGTTTTTTCATAAAGACTGATAGTTTCTCTTTGAATGTCACAGGTTTTAATTACGTTAATAATTACGTTATGCCACCAGCATCACCAGTTACACCAGTAACAGCTGAATTTTGTGTATTTACTTAGGCAACTATGAAAATATGTCTTCTTAGTAACCGGACAATTTCGATAGAGGAAGCTTTTATAAAATAACGAAGGTCTGGCAGTCACGGGCTCTAATTTTAGTTGTTCTGAAGACAATCAAAGACTACAGAAGCATCATTTAATTTTGGAGTTTGAAGTTTTGTTTACTTTCAGATTGAGTATTCCCAATAGATGTCACGGCGCAAAATGTTTTGTCACCTGCTATACTACAAAATGTAAATTTGTATCGTATTTAACTAAAATATGAATTAGTATGTTTCATATTCTTACTGAAGACCACAATATGAGACTGATGTAAATTTAGTTTTAAAATACTTAATTCATACAATTTCCTTAAGCTACATACCTACATTATACATTAAATAAACTAGTCTATCACATCTACTTAGGTCGCACATCAATATATTAAATATTATACGATCCTTTGGCAAAATATTTCTATAGTACAGTCACACAATTATTGTCGCAATTACCAATCAGCTCCTTGAATATTATTCTACTAAGCTAATAACGTCATCACAAATCTACATAAATATGTTTATAAAATATCATTTTCAGAACTATTAGGCAAGATGTCAAACTATACAATATATAGACAGATTAAACAACGAATGACAGAATGTCAAGATATAATATACGCTGTCAAATTTGCACTCTGAAACTTTTCACTAGGCCTTTGACATAGACATTTTTTTTTCAGTTTAATACTTCTTTATTCTAAGAATAAATAGAGTGTAGCTTATACAGTCAACTTGAAATATATCGTTGTATGTACTTTCCGTATAAGATTTCAACGTCACGTAGCTACGAGACGTAATGCTCAGGCTCTATGTGTGGTTGACCGTGACTACTATATTAAATACTCTTTTTATTTATGTCATTCAAGATTAAAATTTTAGGGGACGACATTTAAATAAATAACCTTTGAATACATTCCCTTATGTACGTGCCATTTAAAATATTACTTGTAATGTATATAACCGGTCTATTTCTTCTTACTTCACATCTTTGTATTTTATAAACTAAAGTATTTATTCATACCATCGGTTACCATTATGAGATAAATAAACAGGTACGTATGTATACATGTATATAAACGGTAACTGTAACGACAGACATAATAGGCTTGTGAACCATTTTTTTTTTTCGATTTGTTATTTAAAGACGTCACAATAATATATAACTTTAGGTGAAAGAATAATTTCGACAGCATAAAAACTTCTCGAGATATGACAACTTGAAGATCACAATTTTGGACTATCCTGAAAACGCCATGTTATGACGTCTCACCACGCTATTTTATATGCATTAAATCAGAAATTTGTACGACAGCTATGTTAAATATTGCGTTTATGTAGCTAGTGCCGTAACAAAAGTTATAGTATTTTTTATTGTTTTTGCAAGGGTAATATTTATTTTTTATAATTTCATACTTTTAAAATGGACTTTCCCACCAATATTTGATCGATCGTCACAACGTCGGACACAAGTTATTAAAATTTTAAAATCGCAGATCGTTCTACTTTTATGTATTTTACGTCACTGATAGAGTTTTTATAATTTTTGAAAATTGATCACATGCCTATTATGGTGTAATCAAGAGCGGGACACAACAAGCGGGTTTGATACCGCACGCTACGCTGTCTCATCAAAAACTAGAATGTAAAGGACGTTGCAAATTTTATATGTAATCCTAACCAGAAAATTTTTTGCAGGTTAAATATTAACAGAAACTTAATATACATACATAGCAATATCATTCCTATTCAATAGACAATAGGCTCACTTATCCTTTGTTTTGCGCGGCCTGTCGCCTTAGGTCCGATTTGATGGCTGCAGTGATGGCAGTTCCGAGAGCTAGGAGGGCGCATAAAGTGACGTTTGACCAGCGGTCTCCGACTTCAGCCAGCATAGCTTCGTAGGAGAGAGTTAAGATGATGCCAAAGAGCTGAAAAGAAATTATAGTTGCTATAGTTGTGAAGCTTTTTGGTGAACGAACGTCCAAATTTTGTACGCTATGGACTGGCCAATAGTTTACACAGTTCCATCTTTGAATATTTAAAAGAAAATAGAAAAAAAAACAAGAGTCTAAAAAGAATAGAAGATTAGCGCGGTGCTCCGAGGCGTTCGTCATATTACCCTATATTGATAAAATGTATAAATAAGTTTTAAAAAAGAAATATACATATCTGTTCACTGAAAGTTATATATTTTCATCTGCGCTATATCATCATCAGGTCTATTTTAGTTTCCACTACAGGAGCACGACCCTCTCCTCTCGTCCGTCCTAGGCGGAAGGAGGATTTGGCCTATACTCCCCACGCTGGCCAGACGGGTTGGGTCTGCGCTATATACTGATTGTTATATATATACTTACAGTGAACCAAACGAGAACATGAACTTTGGCAAATATTTATATTTTGTTTCATTGTACGAAAGCTAGAGAGCTAGCTTCAATTTACCAAAGCGGCTGGAGTGAAAATAAAATAAAACAATAGTGAGCATAAAAGGTAGGATGCTTATTCTTCTTAGTCGGTACACTCTTGCCAGAGTGGTCGTGGTCATCATTGTGAATCACGATGCTTACATTCATCAGGAATATAAGCATCTCACCTTTTACCCAAGAATTAATTTGGTACACCCTGCAGACTAACGAGGATCTGGCGGAAGAGGCCCGGTATGTGCGATATTTCATGTTGCGAACGTTCATATGGCTACGGTAACGGCTTTACATCTGGTGACCGTATGCTTGCCCGACAATCTCATCATCATCATCATCAGGTCATTTTATTCTCCACTACAGGAGCACGACCCTCTCTCGTCCATCACAGACAGAAGGAGGAATTGGAAGTCACGCTGGCCAAACGGGTTGGGGAGGCCTGATCGGTGTTTGATAATGTATTTCCCTTAGTCGCCTTGTACGACATCCACGGGAAGAGACGGAGTGATTTTAATCTAATCTGCCGGAAACCACGCGGCTCTCTCCGACGATCTAGTGATAATTTATTTATTCGCTAAATACACAACGAATCAAAAGACCGTGTTACACGCTTATATAACCGCCATAGTTTTTTAAAAACATAAAATTGTATGTTGATTGTCTGCTAGCGCGACTGGAGAATTTCTTCTACTTCACAATAGGCCGCGGTAAGAACTATTGTTATTTATTAAGGATCTTTCGTGTCTGCTAGTGACTGGGGTCATCATACACGTTAACAGCGGAGTGCCTGCGTGCGGTAAAATACTCCTTGTATTGCAAGCGTTTACAGTGTATGAGTACGGTATAAGAAATAGTACAATATGGCCATGCCCTGCCGCTTTCTCGTATCGACCTAACCTCTTCTCAGAGACGAATCTGTTTGTATGGCGTCGCACGCATACACGCACATTCACGCTCTGCACAGACGTCCTTCTTTAAGTAGAGTGTGTGGTTTCATGTTTGGAGTAGCCGGGGCGTATGGTATGGTTACGAAATAGTACTAGTAGCACCGTATGCTTGGTGGCACTTCGAACTCACCATACCCCTGGCCATGTTGGCAACCGGCGTAGAAAAAAAAACCATAATGTAATAATGCATCTATTATAATGTTCTTGTACGCTAGTTTTTACGAATATTTTATACTATTTAGGTACCTGAACTACAGCGTTGAGAATACCAGAGGTGGTACCCTCCGGCTCTGGGTAGGTCACTTCGGAAGCAAACTCGAAACCGACAGGGAGGTATCCAGTCATGAAGAATCTGTAACAAATAGAAATAATTATCAATTCGCAGAAACGACATTTTATATCTCAATGTCAAGCGAGACTACAACGCGTTTAGGAGATTCTTTGATCAATAATATTAAAATTAGTAATAACTCGTATTATCGGTTCCCAACAGTGCTAAGTAAACGTGGTGCATGACAGGATTATCTTATTAATTGTTTCCTCCCACATTGCCCAGGAGGAAAGTCAACTTAGACAATGTTGACTTTCCTCCTGGGCAAAGTGGGGGGAATTTACATTATCTTACAGAATACTGATAATAAATGTGATAGTTTTTTTCTTCAAGACAAATATAAATAGACCGTATATAAATCTCTTTGCGTTCTATATAAATTATATATCACGGGAAGTGCTTGGATGAGCTATTGATTTGATACCTGTCACTGACTTCCGCTATCGTACACCTCGCCATAAATTCCATTCATATCATCTTGATAATTGGCGATCTACTACAGTCCGCTTTCTTTTTCTACCACGAACTGTGAAATTGTGGAATCAACTTCCCTCAGCAGTATTCCCCCAAATTAATACGACATGGGAGCCTTCAAGAACAGAGTCAAATTAATACGACATGGGAGCCTTCAAGAACAGAGTCAAATTAATACGACATGGGAGCTTTCAAGAACAGAGTCAAATTAATACGACATGGGAGCCTTCAAGAACAGAGTCAAATTAATACGACATGGGAGCTTTCAAGAACAGAGTCAAATTAATACGACATGGGAGCCTTCAAGAACAGAGTCAAATTTGCCCTTAAAAAGCTGGCAACGGATCGGCGCCTCCATTGTGCTGGTGATTTCTATGGGCGGTGGTGATTACTTTAAATCAGGTGACCCACAGGCAAGCGAGCAGCTTTGCCTTTTTTTATAGTAGTTTAGCATATTGGCTCCGCTTCGCCTGATGGTAAGCGAAAAGAGGAGCCCCAATCGCATCGGCAACGGACAAGAGACCTTGATGTCTTGTCAGTTGACGCTGCCATGCTGGCCTGCAAGATGCTTCTTTACGCTTCGCTTGAAGGATCCCATATTGTATGAATGAGGAAATAGATATGCCGGCAACGCGTTCCACTTTTTAATAGTGCGACATAGATAGGAGTTGCCAAACTTTTTCCTCGTATAAATATAATAATATTCATACTCTTAATATTATTTTCATTTCAATTCATATGCACGGCCAAGGGCGTCGCCAGCCGATGGCCCAAGGAAGGGCAAGTTGATATGGCAAATGAGAAAAGTGTGAATTGTACGTAAAGTCAAGAGCTCATGAAGCTTTTCACTTACATCTACAACGATTGTATAACGGTACATAGCCCAACGTATAAAGCTTCACGAGAGACTTTACAATAAATAAGACTTCTATATAAATAGAATCTCTGGGGGGGGGGGGGGGGGAGCTGTCCCTCCTGCTCCCCCATGGCGACGCCCTTATGCACGGCAGTTACATGAATGCGTGGTGAACCTTTTGGGGCGGAAGAACCTCCATCATCATTGTAGCATCAACAAAACAACTAAAGCGACTTTTTTTACAAAACGAAAAAGATATTTATCAAATTTATTGTGAAGAAATATACCAAAGCATGGATATCAATTTAGACGATGAAACGAAACAAAACAGTGCCAATAATTTATTCATAGACTTGTAGACGGGGACGAAGGGAATCTTATTACGAAAATGGGATACGAGAATGTTCTTAAAATGTTTACTCTATTAGTCAAACATGCTCTATCTCTGTCGCACCAAGCATTTATCACGTTTATGAGCGAGGAGGACAGAAGAGGCGCCAGATTGTAATCCCAGTCGCGGTTATTATGAGCCTAACCGCCATAATGAAATGACACAATATTTAATTTTGTTCAAGTACTTGTGAATTATATTGCTATATTGTTAATGTGACCACATCACAGAATAATAGACAAATATGTCCGAGCCTGTGAGGATTGTAAACGATAAAAACATACCACTTTCTGTAAACTTGGGAAAGTTTATATAAATTAAGTACCTATTAAGTTTTTTTTATGTAACTAATTTTACAAACAAGCATACGCATATGAAGCTCGATAACATCGTTGCGCGTACCAGTCTAATCGAACACGCAAGATAAGCAACGTCGACGTTGCTGTCCATGGATGGGTTTCTATATTTCGAACTCCGCCGTGATTTGAAGGGCATGTTAAACCGTCCCGGCTGTTGTTATCATTTAGTTATTTGCAATTTGTTCATTGTACATAAAAAAGAAAATAACTCTAGTATACAACAGATAAAAGAATGTACAAACGCAGACGTATCCATAGAAAGGATCTCTTCCAGGCAACGTTTGAGAGTCTAGTTGAGGCGAAATTGTTATTAGACGACATTCGTTAAGCCAAGTCAGTGGCCAGTTTGCCTTTGGAAAACACTGGCTTCCGACAACCCATAGATTAGCACCATGGCGGAGTATGCTGTAAACCCCTTTAATGCTCTAAATTCCAGCAGTGGACCGGACAAGGGTTGACGACGATACGCTCGATGTAAAGAAATCTGACTATTTCAATTTAAATTATAAGGTTGATTTAAAAAATAATTGAAACCGACTTCAGTTAGCGAGCGCAGCTTGTTAGTGGAATACCCCGGCAGACGCTGCTGCCCGTCTTCCGGGAGAAAATTTATCGCGTGACACAAGATTCCTTAGGCGCCTTCTACGACATCCAACGCAGAGCAATGGAGTTGCATAATTTTATTCTGCCGGCTACCATAGGGCAAATTTAAGGGTTTCTCTCGATTTTTCTGGGATCCCATCATCAGACCCTGAATTGGTGAATATGGAACCACCTCGCAATTACCCTTTCAAATAAAACAAAATGAATTTAACCATATGTGCTTATAAAATTTAAGGGTTTCCCTTGATTTCCCTGGCATCCCATCATCAGATCCTGACTTGGTGAATATGGGATCACCTTGCAATCATATCCTTTCAAATAAAAGAAGAATTATGAAAATCGGTTGACAATTCGCAAAGATATCGAATAACATACATACAAAAAAAAAATATTCAGTCGAATTGAGAACCTCCTCCTTTTTTGAAGTCGGTTAAAAAGAGAAATTAATTAAAATTTCTGACCGTCCGTGTTCCGTATTTCACTGATGGGTTTCACTGAAAATCAGTGCCCGGCTCACGCCGTGGTGTATACTGAGTGAAATCCTTTGAAATTAGGCATGTGGACACACCTGACAATGTTGATAGTTTTAGATATACGTATTTCTGTACTACATAATGTACAATGATTTATTATGTTGTATACTTCTGTAAGTGCGTGCTTAATGTAATAAACTTTTCATTCAAATCACTGCAGTATATAGAGGCGTGCAATTGCTTACCCAAGAATAATGCTGCTGAGGTACACGACGCCAATAATGCCGCAGTCCAGCGTGAAGGTGAATATGACCATGCCGACGACGGAAGCAGCGTAGATGGCGAGAGTAGTCTCCTTGAACTTGTGTGTCTTGTCCAGGATCACCCCGCTGACGACTGAACCAGCCATGCCGGCGACCACGATCACGAGGCCGATGCGGCCGGCATCTTCGTTTGCTCCCTGAAGACGTAAATAAGAGAGATCAATTATTATACACTTCTTGCATACGTAACAACTTATTATATCTTATGTATATATATATACTTAATAATATAACAGTATAAATAATAGTACTACGTAATAATATTGTCGAGATCGATGACGTCGTTGCGCGCGTCATTCTAAAATCTAATAACGCAAATTAAGCAACAGCGACTGTAGCCTGCCTATGGATGAGTTTATTTATCACGAGCTCTTCCATGCTTCGGAGGGCACGTTATGTCGTCGGTCCTGGCTATTGTCATTAGATGACAGTCGTTAAGCCAACTCAGTGGCATTAGGGTAGCTTGAAATAACTAGCCTCCGCCAATTCTCAATTGAGCAGCGTGGTGGAATGTGCTGCAATTGCGGATTGGAGAAGTGGAATGGGAGATCCGTATCTCAACAGTGGGACGATTATATGTTAATGCTGAATAATATCGTCGGCTTAGTCGAGAACCTTCAATCTCCATCCGACCTAAGTTTTTAGGAGGCGAAAAAAAGAAATCGTTTTTTCCTATAACAACTTATAGTCAGAAACACTATTTATGACCAACATAAACGAAAATAAGTTTTATCCCTTCCTGAAAACTTAGGTCGGATGGAGAAAGAAGGTTTTCGATCTAAGCCGACGATAATATACACGGTAATAAACGTAAGTACATGTAGAAAAAATGTAAGGATTATTATTTTTTACAACTAAAAAAATACAAATACTTAGGTGGAAAACAAGCATACGACCTGCTTATTGGTCAGCAGACATCGCAGCCTATGAGCGCTCGCTATCACTCACGCGTTGCCGACTTAAAATTATTGCACACAACGATATTTAAATGTTAAAATTTCTTTCATTATTTTGTGTTCTTTGCTTAAAAATTTAGGAACTGATTTTTCTATTACAGTTTTTCCAATGATTTCAAACAATACAACACAAATGCCAAGTAAAACGATTACATCCAAGATAAATACAAAATTGCCGGATATTTACTGCAATTTGCCACCGGATTGAAACTATTTTCCTCGTCGTTTGCACCACAATGTCAAGTATACACGCTCTACGTCCCATGACAAGACAAAATGAGAAGATTATGGTTCTTTACATGGGGTCTTTACCTTATCCATGGAAATTAAATCAAACTTTATCTCTGACCTTATCCTTGCTGTTGATACTCGATAATAATAGAGCATTACGTACCTATGTTTAGTCACGCCCCGGCCACTCCATATAAATGTCGCGTCGTTATTACTACATTAACAATGACGTCTGTGCAGAGCGTGAATGAGCGTGTGTGCGTGCGGCCCCAAACAAACTGTTCTAGATTCGCCTCAGAGGGGAGGTGAGGTCGACACGAGAGAGTGGCAGGGAGTGGCCATACTGTACATATTATTATGTAGTACATTATTTATACTGTGGTTTAGTAGTAACAAAGGTAGTGCCTTCGAAACGCGGTCAAAATACAAATACACATGTCATACAGTAGAAAATCCGATCTGTATATTTTATCAAATAAATAAAAATAAAAACTGCGAGTAGGACTCGCGCACTTAGGGTTCCGTACCATTATCTATAACAACGGCAAAAAAAAAATCACGTTTGTTGTATGGGAGCCCCCCTTTAATATTTGTTTTATTTTAATTTAATTATTTATTTTTAAAGTTAATATATAATTAAATATTATGTGAGTATTTCAAGCGTCTACATATTACCGTTATGAATTTCGAGCAAAAACGAGCAAAAAAATCACGTTTGTTGTATGGGAGCCCCCTTAAATATTTATTTTATTCCGGTTTTTAGTACTTGTTGTAATAGCGGCAATAGAAATACATCATTTGTGAAAATTTTAACTGTCTAACTATCACGGTTCACGAGATACAGCCTGGTGACAGACGGACGGACGGACAGACGGACGGACAGCGGAGCCTTAGTAATAGGGTTCCTTTTTCCCCTTCGGGTACGGATCCCTAAATATATCAAAAAAATGTGTGAGTGCTAAGAAAAGAGTAACAGAGCATAAGAATATTGTTTTGAATTTTTTAATCTGTATGTCTATGTGCGTATGTATACACGGCAGTCTCCAAAACTGGTGAACAGATTTTTTTGAAGATTTTCACAGATTAGGCTCAACTTCGAGCAACAGGCTTTGTTTCATACGGTTGTTTAAAGAATGAAATTGAAATTCGCCTGTTAAAAAATACATAGCAAGTCACTAGAAGTGGAAATTTCACGCTGGCGGAGTCGTAGTCGTACATAATTTGAATGTGTTTCATTTGGAAAACCTATACTAATATTAAAAAGCTGAAAAGGTTGTTTGGTTGAACGTGCTAATCTCAGGAACTGTTGGTTAAATTGAAAAAAATCTTTCAGTATTGGTTGATAGCCCATTTATCGGGGAAGGCTACAAGCTAGCGTGATGTTATGTACATCACGCTACGACCAATAGAAGCGGAACCTTAATGAAAATTGTTGCAATAAGGTATTAAATCTTTTTGCTATGCAAATGATGCATTTTTGTGGTTCTAGAGAAGTTTTGTCCCGTGCACTGTTAGGCTGTGGAATTAACTGTCTGTCGAGGTTTTCTCCGGAGACTACAGCATGGGGTTCTTCAAAATAGGCATGAAGAGGTTTTTACAGGGTCGTCAATGCGCGTGTGATGCCCCTGGTGTTACAGGCTTTTATAGGCTACGGTAACTGATTTCCATCAAGCGGGACGTATGCTTATTTGCTACTTAGTGGTATAAAGAAATAATTATATGGAGTGTCCTAAGAATATCATTGTCTCTATTACTCACCGGATAATGGGTCAAGACGAGTTGATTGAGAAGAGTGGAGATGGCGTAGAACACGCCCACGTTGAGGCCGTACGATAGAAGAAGCAGGATATAGTTGCAGTTGGTCATAAGTTTCTTGATGGATTGCAGAAAGTTGGAGTCCAGGCTAGCCCCGAGGTCGGCGGCTGCAGACGGCGGAGTGGGAGGGGCAGCTTTGAAAACTAGAAGATAAATTTTAATTACTTAGTAAAATTCCACATCTTCCTTGCTTCTGCAGATTGGGGTTGGAATAAATAGAATTACTTTAAGCATAGCTCAGTAACTAACATATGTATAGGTAGGTATGAAGTGTAAGTAGCCCACTATCTTTAGTGCCAAAACCAACCCCGCCTGCACGTGGCGCACCCTGCTGACTGACAGACGAGGCTGGGACTGAGAGACACAATTTGTTGTATACAAAAGGCTAACTCAATACTAATCTGGCAGTTTTCCATGTACATTATACATGTAATTTTTGCCTGCACTGTCGCATTGGGTTCTTAACCTGTTAAGATAGATGTAAGTGGATAAATAAATAAAAATACTTACAGAGTACAATTAGCACGAAGAGGACGCTGGTGAAGCCTGCTACCAAGTAGAACATGAACTGCAGATCAGCTCCGATTTCCTCCACGGTACCCTGAGCACGCACCAGTATGGGAGGCAGGAAGAAACCCACGGCGATGCCCAGCTGTGGACAAATAAATTAAAATAAATAAAAAATTCTGGACAATTTACACAGCGCCATCTAGTCCCAAATTAAGCGTAAACCTTGTTGTTATGGATACTACTGATAAATGTACTTAAATACATTTTTTTTGTTGTAAATACATACATATAATACATAGAAAACACCCAGATGAAGACAAACAGACATGTTCATGCACATAAATGTTTGTCTTGTACGGGGATTGACCCGCGACCTCGGAGTCAAAGTGGCCATTGCTAGACATTCGACCACCTAGCTCGTCAATGTAATCGTCAAGGTAAATAAAAACCGGCCAAGTGCGAGTCGGACTCGCGCACGAAGGGTTCCGTACCATCTATATATATAAAAATCAAAGCCACTTTTCGTTGTAATTTTATAACTCAAGAACGGGCTCACCTATCCAAACCAAATTTTTAGGGTTTATTCGGACTATTTAGTAGATGGTTTAGGTGAAGTTTGCACAAAATCGTTGGAGCGGTTCATTTATCACATTTTTTCTAACAATTGAATTCAATAAATGGCGGATAATTTTTTTGTTAATGGGGAATTTTGCAGTCAAATTGAAACTTTTTTTCAGATGGGGATTGTGCTGTCAAATTGAAACTTTTTTCAGTGTTGACAGTACATGTTGTTATGTCATTCATGCGTTCATTTCATTTTGGACGTGCTTCGACTTTATGTTGCCTGTTCCAGAGTCGGTACCCCCAGCCGTTTGTTTATTCATGCTCAATATGGAAAAACAAAAAAAAATGTTTATCCAAATGTTTTGGATTAAGTTTTAAAAAGCTAGCAATTAATAAAATATTTTTTTGTTTGAATAAATGAATTTGGTGTTCCAATTTTTTTTTTATTATTTCACTTTATACGTAGCGAAGCACGTACCGGGCCGCTAGTTACCTATAAAAACGGCAAAAAATCACGATTGTTGTATGGGAGCGCCCCTTAAATATTTGTTTTATTTTTATTTAATTATTTATTTTTAAAGTGAATATATAACTAAATATTATGTGAGTATTTCAAGCATCTACCTGTTACCGTTGTCAATTGCGAGCAAAAACGAGCAAAAAAATCACGTTTGTTGTATGGGAGCCTCCTTAATATTTATTTCATTTTATTTTTTAGTATTTGTTGTTATAGCGGCAACAGAAATACATCATCTGTGAAATTTTCAACTCTCTAACTATCACGGTTCATGAGATACAGCCATTACAGCCTGGTGACAGACGAACGGACGGACGGACGGACAGCTGAGCCTTAGTAATAGGGTTCCTTTTTACCCTTTGGGTACGGAACCCTAAAAATGTAGCAAGCATGTCATATTTTACTTTTAGTAGGAGACGCGTGTTTTACCCAACTGCCAAACAAAGGAGGGTAATGTTTTTGTTAGTATTTATTTTTCAGTTCTTTTAAAGAACAAGCTGATGATGAGCTTGTTTTTTTCCCATTATTTGGGGTCGGCGCAGTACGTCTTTTTCTTCCATTCACCCGTATTATTATTTAAATCTTCATTTTTCTGGTACTGGCTGGCTTTACACACTGACCGGCGCACTTTATACTTACTGATACAGATTTTTGATACGTTTTGTTTTTATTCTATTGTCAGAATGTATTTTACAATAACATCTGTTTAAATGTTACCCTGTTTATTGCAAATAAATTATTTTGTATTTTGTATTTTTGTAGAAAATAAACAGCCGGAACACTCGCTTTTTTTGGATCATTTGCATTGACCACAAAATCTGGTACAATAGGCGGACTTAACGCTAAAAGAATTCTATAACAGTCAACTGTTGGGAATAGCAGACATACACGAATGTAGTTTTAAAACAGATAAAAAAACAGTGTCTAGAAAATAGATATATGTAATGACTATTCAACTAATAGAAAAAAACGATATTACTCATTCGAATAATATATATAATATATATATATATATACAAATACATAGATAGATAATATAGAAAGATGATGATTCAGTTCTTCGTTAAACCGTCCAAAAGATCCTTTCGTATCGTAAGGTCATTTAAGTAAAACGCCCTATGAGCACAACGTCCTATAAGCAAAAGGGCCTATAAGCAACTCCTCATAAAATCAATATGACCTAGTAGCAAATAGTCCTAAAAGCTAAAGGACATGTTATCAAAAGGCATGTACAGTACAGTCTTATACACAACTCCCATACGATACTGATACTATATTCTCTTCTCTTTGTATGAATAGACGAATGAGTAATTTTATTGTATGCATGCATACTAAAGTGGGCCAGTACTGGAAAGAGATTAAAATCTCTTTCGAGTACTGGCCACTTGAGAAAAATATTAAAATCTATTGAGACACTGACAATTACGTTTTCATTTCTATTAATTAAAAATTATTATTATTAAAAGTTATTCTATTAATTAAAAAGGTGTCACATTTAAAAATAATCATATTCGATGATTATTAGTCATATAATAATATTGACTAAACATATATTAAATACGTAAACTATTCCTTTATTGCCCTAGGCACTACTTAGTAGTAATCATCGTATATCATATCACATTCGATAAACTTGATATTATATTCATAAATATATTGTCTAATAAATATTGTCTAATATCTATTAAATGTCAAATCGAAAAATTCTTTCCTATAAAAGATTTAGGACTCGTAAATTATTTTACTGGAATTAATATAAAGTTTACTGAAAGTGAAATAAAATTAACGCAAAGTACGTATATAGAGTCTTTGCTGAACACATACAATCTTAAAGGTTGTAAAGGGGTTAGTACGCCCCTTGCCCAAAAGAAGCTTGAACCTAGTACAGGTGAGTGTAATTATCCATATCAAGCTCTTATTGGATGTCTTATGTTTCTGGCAGTGAACACGAGACCTGACATCGCCTATACTGTTAGCTACTTGAGTCAGTTCATTACCAAATTTGACGAGACTCATTGGAGTGCAGCTAAACGCTGTCTACGATATCTGAGTGCAACTAAAAGTGTTGGAATTACTTACAGGAAAGATAAGGATATTCAGCTACGGGGATATTCTGATGCAGATTGGGCTAACTGTCCAATGGATCGACGGTCTTACACTGGCTTCTATTTTGAACTTGCCGGTAGTCCGATATCTTGGGAGGCACGCAAACAGCCTACCGTTGCATTGTCTTCAGCTGAAGCCGAGTATATGGCCTTAACGTCGGCCGCAAAAGAGGCATGCTTTCTAAAAAGGTTCATTTCGGAAATAACATGTAAGTCGCCTAATGTTATTATTTACTCAGACAGTCAAAGTGCGCAAAAGCTAGCGTCCAATCCAATCCACCATAATAGAACGAAACATATTGATGTTAAGTTTCACTTTATTAGAGACAAAGCAAATGACAGGGTTATAGAACTTAGGTATATGCCCACAGATAAGTTACCAGCAGATGTTCTTACGAAAGCGTTAGGTCCAGTTAAACACTCCAGATGTTTAACGTATATGGGTGTAACTTAGTTACGTAGTTTGTATTCATTTATTTTACTCTTGTCTCCTATTTATGCCTATTATTTTTTTTTCTTTTTAAGGGTGGATGTAGTAAAACCTTGTTAGTATATTTATATTCTTCTTTATATACTAATAAAAAGAAAAAACACCTGTCTTAATTTAAAATGTACTGTTTACGTTAGTTACGATTATAATATATGTTTCTTGAGAATAAACTCCATATTTTCTTATTTTTGCCTAATCAATATTCAACACATGTCCTTTAGCTTTTAGGACTATTTGCTACTAGGTCATATTGCTTATAAGACGAATTGCTTATAGGCCCTTTTGCTTTTAGGACGTGGTGCTCATATGGCGTTTTACTTGAATGACCTTACGATACGAAAGGCAAAAGATAAGGGTGGATTTATTTCTTACTGTATAGTCCCCTAGCTCCGCCAACCCGCAGTTGAGCAGCGTGGTGTATGCTCTAAACCCTTTCGATTGAGGGGAGACCCGTATCCCAGCAGTGGGATGAATAAGAGACCATCCATAAATTAAGTCACACGTTCAGGGGGAGGGAGGGGGCCGACGACGTGTGATATTGTGTGACAAGGGGGTGGGAGGGGTCCTAAATTTCGTGACGTGACATTTCAAAATCTGTTATAATTTATGTGTTAAAACACGAACTTTGAACTATTAACGAAAAACTCAAAAACGTTTCAACTCTAGATGTAAAATTCAAAATATGTGACGTCACACTAGGGAGGCGGGGAGTCCCACAAATGTGACAAGGACGGGGGAGAGGTCAAAAAATCATGAAATTCGTGTGACGTAATTTATAGATGGCCCCTAAGAGTTGTCGACACAAGTATAGTCCTCTATGGTACCTCAGCCAAGATAAATACAGGACAGTTCCATATCTTCATGTAACAGAGATATGAAGATATTGTTTTGACAATATAAATCATCTAGTAAATACATACATATTTATCATTAAAATAATTGCGCGATTACACTGCGTAAGACAAACTATGAATCATGTAACAAGTAAATATAGTCTGTTAGATAAAATATAAAATGTACATACATGCCTTCTTGGCCTTTAATTCTGATAAAAATCAAAAGCACATCATGATTCTCAACACGAAAATGCTGTTTTTACCCGATTGCGACAGAAGGGGGGGTTATGTTTTTCGAGAGTATGTATGTATGTATATTGTTTGGCACGCTCTGCAGCCTGAACGGCTGGATGTATTTTAGCTTGAGAGGTGTCGTTAGATTCGTAATTGCTGTGAGAGTGACATAGGCTACATCAAATATAAAAAAAAACAATATGGCGGCTGTGAGCCGCAAAATTGTCGTTGCAGTATTTTTTTTTTTCTTCTAAATGTATCGATATGGGTATCAAAATAAAGGTCTCGATGACCTGATTTCAAATATATACCTATTTGATATATTAGTTTTTGCCTGCGGCTTTGCTTGTATGGAATTATATCATTGTTACTTAACTTGTTGGTTGATCTTCTGTCTATGGTGCTATGGACCGAGGCATCTCTCCAAATGGCATAAATATATATATCCACTCTTGTCTTTAATAGCTATCATGTTTCTAAAACTTGTTTACCTTTCATACGATTACATATTCTCACGTTTTCCTCAATCTAACATGGTTAAATACAATTAAAACTTTATAATACAGGTACCTAGGTGTTAGCGGCAGTTCGAGCCTTTTTTTTAATACTACGTCGAGTGGGAGACAAGCATATGGCCCGCCTGCTGTTAAGCGGTTACCGTAGCCATATAGTTGCTCCCAACATGAAATGTCACTCCCGCGCCGCCACGCCCACTGTCAACGCAGTAACTCCTTCCTTTCTGCCCCCTTACCACCAACTCTTATTGCGATTCAATAACTGAATAAAATGCTTATTCATACCAATGAATAAGCGACTCTATTCAATTTGAAATAGAGTCACTTATTTATTGGTGACACAACACCTTGGGGTGTAAGTGGTTCATCAACATCTTTGAACCAAAGCCAACTTCACCTGCACGCGGTGCACCCTGCTGACTGACAAACGAAGCTCTGGCGAAAAGAGAGGTAGGGAGCGTAATTGTAAGCTACCCGACTGGTGAATGTACACTCCACCTCACAGAATACCGCAGCCAAATAACGGTTCCCTTGAGGGCTGTTGTGTTCCTGCGAGTGAGTGAGGTCACCAGAAAGGAAGGAGATGCTGCGATGGCAGCGGGGGTGGCGGCGCGCGAGCGATATTTTATGTTGCGAGCGTTAATATGGCTACGGTAACCGCTTCACATCAGGCGGGCCGTATGCTTGTCTGCCACCCGACGTAGTATAAAAAAAAAAAAAAAAACAACCGTAGAGGTACGAGTACATACTTCTCCAGTCGGGCAATTTACAAATACACTGTTCCCTACCTCCCCTCTTTTGCCAGAGCCTCTTTCGCTAGTCGGCAGGGTGCTCCACGTGCAGGTGAGATTGGCTTTGTCTCAAAAGATCGTGGTGAGCCACTTACACCCCTGATTTAATATTTTTTTATTGACATAATGTAGTAATTCAATAATTTGTTTTTAACATCACAGAGCCAATTGAATCAATGTGTAAAAGATTTGTAAAACAACACAAAGATCGCAACCTTTCGCAAATTCACCGGTGCACCCTGCTGACTGACAAACGAAGCTCTGGCGAAAAGAGTGGTAGGGAGCGAATTGTAAGCTACCCGACTGGGGAATGTACCTCCACCTCACAGAATACCACATCCAAATAACAATTCCCTTGAGGGTTGTTGTGTTGCTGCGAGTGAGTGAGGTCACCAGAAAGGAAGGAGATGCTGCGTTGGCAGCGGGGGTGGCGGCGCGCGAGCGATATTTTATGTTGCGAGCGTAAATATGGCTAAGGCCACCGTTTCACATCAGGCGGGCCGTATGCTTGTCTGCCACCCGACGTAGTATAAAAAAAGGTGGATGGATTGAGAGAGAGATGATAGGTGAGAAAGGGGTATATATGATCTATTGGCTGATAAAAATGAAAGGAAGAAAAAGACATACTGCGTCCCCAAAATATTGGGAAAAGAACAAGCGAATATTAATAACAAACAGGATATATTTTATCAAATTTACCGTTTCATTTGAGCATTGTATAGCAGAATAATTGTTTATATTCTAAATTATCAGACTTTGCTTAACATTTTCATGTATAACGTAAGGAAGATCCTTGAACCTTGCTTGTAACATAGTTACTATACCACCGACACAGCTATTAGACGTGGAGTATAAAAAACACTAAAGAAAGATGAAACATTTAATTTCTATTATAACCTTCCTGTTCCACAGTTCAACGAAGAATGTCCAAAAGGCCGCTTACGTTCCTACTTTTCGTCTCATTTCCGCGGTGGAAACAAGTATTCTGATTGATAGATAGTAAACTACCAATCGGAAATGACAAAATATCGTTTAGCCAATCACAGACCAGTGTAGTCAATAGATTGAAAGATTGTGTTGCTAGTGCAACTAACTTAAATGAAACATTACAAAATGATATGCACCGAAACTAACAAACCCTAATAATAATAATGCGTATATGGTACTAAAATACGTAAAACGGTCCCTATAATAGGCTATTTTCCAATGTTTAAAAATTGTATAAATTATTTAACAATATCGTAAGATACACAAAACTATAAAGATTTGCAAACTTCCATTCTGATATCTTCCGTCCGACTTATTTTAGGGTCGATCAAAGTTTGGCGGGAAAGTCCATTTTAAAAGTATGAAATTATTAAAAAATAATATTTCCATTGGAGAAGCAATAAGAAATACTATAACTTTTATTATGACACTAATTACATAAACGTAATATTTAACATAGCTGTCGTACAAATTTCAGATTGATGCATACAAAATACAAACATGTGACGTCATAACTCGCTAGCCTATTGTATGGAGCGTTTTCGGGAAAGTCCAAAATCGTGATTTTCAAATTAACATATATATCTCGAGAAATTTTTGTGCTATCGAAGTAATTCTTTCACCTATGGTTATATTATTGTGACGTCGCTACGTATCACGTATTTTGGGGTGTAAGTGGTTCATCAACATCTTTGAACCAAAGCCAACTTCACCTGCACGCGGTGCACCCTGCTGACTGACAAACGAAGCCCTGGCGAAAAGAGAGGTAGGGAGCGTAATTGTAAGCTACCCGACTGGGGAATGTACCTCCACCTCACAGAATACCGAAGCCAAATAACGGTTCCCTTGAGGGCTGTTGTGTTCCTGCGAATGAGTGAGGTCACCAAAAAGCAAGGAGATGTTGCGATGGCAGCGGGGGTGGCGGCGCGCGAGCGATATTTTATGTTGCGAGCGTTAATATGGCTACGGTAACCGCTTCACATCAAGCGGGCCGTATGCTTGTCTGCCACCCGACGTAGTATAAAAAAAAAAACCTAAAAAAATGTTAGTCAAATAGCCTATTATTTTGCTGGTACCAGCAAATGGAACGAAGCATGTATGCACCGAAAAGAACCGGGGGCTCTGCCGCCGAAGCTCAAGCCGATTATAATCGAATATTCTGATTCTAAGATCTATAAATCTTAGGTTAAAGTTAATGACAAACTGAAATTGAAAGAATTTTCAAAGCTCAAAAAAAATGTATTAGAGCGATATGTAATATAGGGTGTAGACAATCTTGTAAGCCTCTATTCAGAAAACTTGGGATCCTAACCCTACCATGTTTATATATTCTGGATGCTTGTATGTTCGTTAAACAACATCCAGAATTGTATGTTTCTTGTGCACAAATAAAAGAACACGTGCGGTCAATAAGAAAGAACAAAATTGTTATGCCGAAAAGTAACCTCTGACTTTTCCAGAAAAATGTTTCATATATGGCGCCTAAACTCTTCAATAAACTGCCGTCTGCGTTTACTGAGCTGCCAGTATACAAGTTTAAAAAACAGCTGACCGAATGGCTTCTTCATAATTCTTTTTATTGTGTAAACGATTATCTGAATTATAAATTTTAAAAGTATCTGATATCGAGAGAAGAACATAAAAAAAAAACTTGACATTGACATCCTTATCGAATGACATTTTATTGATTTTTGTTATTAATTTTCCAATATGCGAAAATGATATATGCGTAAGGTGATTGCGCTGTTGTAGTTGTTAAAATTGACTATTAAAAAATCTGACATTTATTTTAATTATTTTAATTGTGTAGGTAGGTATCTAGTTTCTATGTAATAATATCTAGTTTAACTGACCAGAGAAAATATTAAAAATGTAAACTTGACATTCAAAGTTAATAATTAAATTATGTAACAATCACCAATAATTTAATTTAATTTATTTTATTATCAAATCTTTTATTATGGGATCGGAATGGATAGATACTTATTATAAGGATAATTCGAAAGTTTAAAAAAAACTGACATTTCTATATTAAGACTTCAATATTTTGCATGCCTACATTTTTAAGGCAATGTACAGTTGCCAAACAATTTACTACCTTGGCCTGATATTTATCTAAATGACTGTATATGCGCAAATAAACAATTTCATTTCATTTCATTTCAAACTTCTTCGGCTTAGTCAGTAGAGCTCTAGAGTCTTTACCAGCTAAGCTTAACACAATTATCATCAGTCTAGGCTGAAGGTTTATTTTCGCAATCAAAAAAAAAAAAATCCACAGACGCTGCAGTTCCCGCAATCTTCGGAGGCATTGAAAATGAATTTAAGAATTTTTTTTCACGCTCGTAAAGGCACACCTATAGGTAGGGTTGCCAACTATACTGTTAAAAAGAGTATTATACTGTTTTCTATGTTTTAATACTGTTGAAAAATACTTCATTTTACCATAGTACTGTTTATTGTACTGCTCCGCATGCACTGGGCCTTACTATTTGTTTTGTTACGCAGCTTTTAATATACTGTTTTTCTTGTAAAAATAAGGTGGCAACCCTACCTATAGGACACAATTATTAACCAATTTCATTTGGAGAGGTCTCAATCGACGCGCAATCTATCTTCGAAGATGCATTTTCCTCATTTTTTCGATATATGCAGTAGTAATTTTTTAATTATATACTTACTAAAAAAAGATAGATTTTTACAATTTTCAAAATTTCTCAAAAACTATCCAGCAAATTTTCAAAATTCCTTCACTATCGGATCCATAATTAAATTCTGAACCTGGGGACACTTGTTTCATGGCGAAATTTCAATTATCCTCGGAGATATAGCGAAAATAGCTTATTGGCCGAAAAGGATTTGATAGACATTTTCAATGTCAAAATTCAATGGTTTCGGCGGTAAGGCCCCTGGTTGAGAACGTGTACTATAATTGTAATAACTTTTAAATAGTTATTTGTTATGCAAGGCTGCAAAGTTAATTTTTGGCGCGAGTACCTTGTATTGAAACCTGAGCAAGCGAAGGATTCTAGGATTGAGCCACGAGCGAAGCGTGTGGTTCAAATATAGAATCCTGAGCGTAGCGAGGGTTTCAAAGGTACGAGACGCTAAATAACTTTGCTGCCGAGCGCAACACACAACTTTTCACCTCACTAAAGCGAGGAAAATGTTAGGTGCAAGAAAAACAGTTTTAATAAGTATTTGCATTTCAATCATCAATGGACTGGCTGCAGAGAATATAAACTATTACGAAACCAATGAGGTTCTATATATATGTAATTTATTGTACGAAACCTTTATTGAATAAAAATATTCGAATTTTAAAAACACTTTCCACGCTAGCGGATAAAGTGCGATTTTCCACGCAGATTTCGAATGATAAACAGAGCTTTTACGAGCTAGTGAGGTGAAAAAGACATTTTTAGCCATCTTAGGATATATTTACAGATTTTGTAAGAATTCAACAAGTAGACAATGTTTAGAGATTATTATGTTTTTGTTGTGAGGTATTTCATTGAATCCGATGACAGGTCGTGACCCGTCTATTGGGAAACCCCCGTGGGAAACCCTAATGTACTAAACTTAAACTTCAAATCACTCGCGAGTGAAGCTTCGGACAACAGATAATATCATGTCTATGACGATAACAGACGAATCATTGTTATTATTATTCTATTGACCCCGGTGGTCGAATGGCTAGGAATGGCTACTTTGACTCCGAGGTCGCGGGTTCGATCCCTGCACAAGACAACCATATGTGTACATGAACATGTCTCTTTGTGTTGATCTGCGTGTTTTCTATGTATTATAAGTATGCATTTATAAAAAAAATGTATTTAATCAGTTGTCTAGTACCCATAGTACAAGCACTGCGCTTAATTTCGGACTAGATGGCGCTGTGTAAATCGTCCAGAAATATTTATTTTAGGATGATGACCGAAATAGGCCGGATGCAGAAAATGAAGGAGCGAATGGTCGAAGTCATTATTGAAGGCATGTGATTTCCAGCAGAGGCTCCAGCAGTGGTAGCTGTTGATTATGAAATTTACGTCACACATCTTGATAGTGCAAGGTGCAATAAGGGTTATTAGTACGTGAAGCGTAAAATTTCATCTCCGCACTGCGATAACCTTTTCCTGGACCTTATTGACATTGTGATAACTTTAGTAGTTAATTCCATTATCTATAAATTTCCACTATTTATTTTTCTGTGACTTCATACGCAAACACGTCCCTTTATTTGTTACTTCTGTACCCAAATAGAAGCAATTTCTTTGATTACCAATCACAGAATAAATAACCAAATAATGTGACCCCGGGTAGCTATTTCATAGAAAGTTGTATGTTTGTTACGGTGTATCGACGCGCTGTGAATAATATTATTGTATTTATTCCATTACCTGTAAAAAATATATAAGGCTTGTCCTGCAAACTTAACATAAACTTTAAAAATTACATATACCTACATTACATAAACCTATAGTCTGTCTATAGCAGTTCTATGACTTCATATCACAAAATCTAACCTGAGGGCGCAAAATACAGAGTAATTTATTATTAAATTATTACCATAGTTTTAATTTAAGTAATCAAAGAGATTCTTTGACAGGATCTGAATGATAGCATTCACTAACTCATTACTTGACATAATTCTTTATCTATGGTAATTATCAAGAAAAAATCAGTCATAACGATTAACCGAAACAAGGGTATACCAAAATACAGAAAATTCATCCTCACACTTTGGAACCGAGGTGGTCGCGTTCAGTGCGATTTCAGAAAGGATTTCTATCGCGCACTATTAACCTTTCGCGTGCCATTTACCCTAGTATAGTAACCCATGGTGGGTACAGCGTTGGTACAACGTTGGTACAGAATTGACAGATTACGGCACGCGAGGGGTTAAATTATGGAATGAAATCCATGTCGAGGTTTTCTCGAGAGACTTCATAGAAGATTCGAGAGATAAGCTGAGGTTCTTCAAAATGGATATGAAGAAGTTTTTGAAGGGTCGGCAACGCGCGAATAGTGCACCATGTGTTGCACACGTCTTTAAATCGCGGTAACTTTAATGCAGGCTGTATGCCAGTTTGCCGTCTCAGTGGTATAATAAAGATATATGTTCACCATTGTACGTCCTTTGGCTAAAATGGTGATGATGAGTTTAGATATAGATATTTACATATCTCATTATCGCTATACGCAATCAACATAGTTTTTTCCTGTTTATCCATAAACGACTGTCGTAGTACGGAACCGTTTGTTGTATGTACCACATCTCAGTATATGTAATAAGCAATTCTTGTATACATTATTATGTACCACGATTTCGCTGAAATTAATAATATTTGGGTTTTAAGGGGACAGAGACCACACATTTCCACCACTGCGTGTCCTGTGCAGGCAGGGATAACAGCGGCGACCACCAAAAAAGGCAATGAACAATGAAGTACATTGCCTTCCCGGGGGGTAAATCCGACAGTTATAAGATCAACCTAGCTAGGTCTCAATTCTCAGAAAATTCACTTTGTCTTGAATAACTCGGGTTGAGATAACACAGAATAACACAACCTGTTAACAATTAACTGGTATTTTTTTGTACCAGGCCGGGTGGCAGACAAGCATACGGCCCGCCTGATCTAAAGCGGTTACTGTAGCCATATTAACGCCCGCAACATGGAATATAATAATATGTACTTAAATGATTCTGGTCTGGCAAATGGTTCTATTTCAATAAAATTGGCAAAAATCAACTTAAGAGCCCTATTACATTTGCATGCTGACGAGCTCTCGCGCAGTACTAAACCCGCGAAGGCCGCCGGTGCATCGTTTTTCGTAGTAATTTTGAAGTTATATTTATCGTTTTTATTGAAATAAGATAATAAATTCATGCTACAAAGTTTATTCATCATGAAGTCACAATTATTCTCGTATAAATTATGCTCAATAATATTATCGTTTATTCGATAAATTAACAATTTACTTAAAGCGATTTGCAAAGGTTTTTTGGTTAAAAGAATGTTTTTTTTCTATATTAAATCAATGATATTTCAAAATTCCGAGGCCGCTATGTACTATACGACTATATAACAAATAACATTCTATTTTTTTTATTTCATTTGTTTGGAACAGTAGTACAATCCAGGAGCTCAAAATAGTGCATTTTATGAAAATCTTTCTCTGCAATTTTGGGTTTATTTAAAAAGTTAAGCAAAATTTACAAAAAGCGAGGCCGCTATGTACTATGCCAATAGCTATTCTGTACTATTCAATAAGTCAAAATTGCTAATGTATTTTTGTTTCCGAGATCGAGAACGCCAAAATTGGCCATTTTACGCAAAAATTACAGTCAAAATGTAATATGGCTCTTAACTACAACTCAGTTCTGAGATCATTATCATCATCATCAGCCTATATCTATCCACTGCGGCCTTCTACTACATGCGATCCTCTGCATTTCGCATCCAGTCGCTTCCGGCCGTTCCCTTGAGATCGTCGGTCCATATAGAGGGGCATAATTCTGAAATCATTCATTCAAAATTTGGTCGTCGTCGGCGCCTAGATACTATTTTTATATTCAAATAACACGACCGAAAAGTCGTCAAGTAAAGCGCGGGTATTTGCATATAAACGACTCAAGTTTCATGCTCAATGCTCAAGGGATCATCCCTTTACATCAGTTTATTTATCTCTCTACGCCTATACGGACCTATAGCACTCAGCGTGCACATTCTCACGCAATTGAATACATTTGCCCAGTTATTATTACCAGAAAGGAAGGAGATGCTGCGTTGGCAGTGGGTTATTTTATGTTACGAGCGTTAATATGGCTACGGTAACCGCTTCACATCAGGCGGGTCGTATGCTTATCTGTTACCCGACGTAGTATAAAAAAAATATCTCGTACTAAAAGGTTCGGTCAATCTTTTCTTTGCAGTACCGCTGACCGATGGAACAGACTGCCTAGTATTGTATTTCCTGCTCCACGTGTGTACAATTTTGGGTCCTTCAACAGGAATGTAAAGAGACACATGAATGATGACGTGAAGCATGCGATTTCGTCGTTTTCATACCTGGACTTCAGTCTCCTGCGGACATCAGGCAATACTCGAAGTCTAGCTGCTCCTAGGTTTGTCAAACCTCGGGTTTATCTAAAACCTTTCGGAGAACACAAACCAATCACTTTCAGAGATGTTATACATGCAACATGTACGTCTCTAAAAGTGTGATAAGGCGGCTAATTCTATAATGGCACAACTCACCATCGGCAAGGAATTTAATCCTCATACCTTAGATCATTAGAACTGATATGGTCGTGTACTGTGCGTTTTCTGGGATTAGCTGGAACTACGGGTCCGACTGTTTGGATCAGGGTACCTCGGGGACTGGCGGCAAGCCCATAATTTGCCAGTCATGGGTCCGGATTCGAGGTGGCTTTATGTGCGTGTAATCACTTACGTGCATGTGATTTAGCTACAGAGATTGAGAATGTTCGTCTGCCTTGCCGTAGTTGTCGGCCGGGTGGTCGACCTCGCGCGTAGCGAGTGGGGTGCTACTGGTCTAAGGCTAAGGGCTGCCGCAGTGGTTGCCCACGGGGCTCGAAGCGGCCATAGCGTTGTCGGCTTCCCAAGTCGGCATCGCAGCTCGAGAACTTGCCTGCTAAGCAAAAGGATGATGGTCGATCGCTTCCGCCAGCCCGGTAACCTTATCGTAGGTCTGGGGTAGGCTTTCTCTGGGCATCGGGAAGTGAGCGTGCCTTACAGCTACGGTACTAACTGGCGCCCAAATGTGGGTACAATTACACTAGGCGTACGGAGTGCGTCGGGAAGTGAGCGTGCCTACAGCTCCAGTACCCATCATGGAAATTGGGGAGTGGTGGTAGGGCCCCGATGTTTGGGAACGATTTCGGTTCGCCACGAGCTATGCGACTTAGAAGTGCCTAAGTAGCCTGCTTGCTAGTCAAAGGGGAATAAGACCTGCTACCAATCTGCTTGACTGTTTGGTTGGTTTACCGAGTGCGAGAGCAGTGCGTGTAAAGGTCCTCTCGTCTGGTTGATTTACTAGACGAGAGATTCGCAATCCTGTGATATAACCGGAAGGTTGGTGCTGAGCACATTAGCTGTAGGCATTGAGTCCGTTGGCCTGGGATACTGGTGAAACTCATGGAGAAGTGATGCCCTTAAGTCGTCACGCTGGGCAGGTGGGTTGGCGACTGTCGCCAGAGCCTCGTTTGTTAGATAACAGGGGGCACCACGTGCAGGAGAGGTTGGCTTTGGCTGAAAAGATACATCCCGGTTATCTTAATGGTATCGGGTGTTAAAAAACTAGGTACTGAAATACTAGTTTTACCATCGGCCCTTTGAAAACCCTACAGAACGGGAGGAATTGGAGTACACGACGAGACATGGAAGCAAGAATATGCCTTATTATTATACAGTATTCTACGCTGAAGTATTAAGAACAAGGTGAGGTAGGGCTGACTACAGTCAATGTACGGCACAAATTCCTTGACACTGATTTCAAAGGGATTCAATGCGAAGTGTTCAACGATGTCCCCTCACTTTGCAGTTGAACTCTTGAGCTACGTACACATATCGTCATGCCCTTAAATAATAAAAATGTAATTTAAAAGTCAAAACCCTATTTTATTTCATTAATAACTAAAAACGAAGAAATAAGCCATAATATTCATTTATTTGTCAAGAGCATAGAATAGATCATCATTAATAGAATATGTAATAAATACTTAAAAAAAATAGATGACAGTCGTTAAGCCAAGTCAGTGGTCTTTAGGCGGCTTGAAAATACTGGCCTCCGCTAACTCGCAGTTGAGCAGCGTGGTGGAGTAGGCTCTAAACCCCTTCGATTAAGAGGAGGCCCGTATCCCAGCAGTGGGATGAATAAGGTTTGACGACGATCTAAAAAATAGTTGGCAAGTTAACATTTTTTAAAAGACAAAACTTTTACTTCACACATTTTAGTTATGAATTTAACGAAATTATAGGTTTGAAGTCGGATTAATCTTTTAAATTAATTTTATAGTTCTTCATTTTGACGAGCTCGGTGGTCGAATGTTTAGCAATGCCCACTTTGACTTCGGACTGAGTCACCCACGACCTCGGGGTCGTGGGTTGGATTCCCGCACAAAACAAACATTTGTGTGCATGAACATGTCTGTTAGTCTTGATCTGGGTGTTTTCTATGTATTATAAGTATGTATTTACAAAAAAAAAATATTTAAGTACATTTATCAGTTGTCTAGTACCCATAACACAAGTTTTGCGCTTAATTTGGGACTAGATGGCGCTGTGTAAATTGTCCAGAAATATTTATTTATTTATTTTACCGTGAATACGTCGATAAAATTGCTTCCACAGGGAGGCAATTAAAAAAAAACGAATGATAACAAAATCGGGGAATACAGTTTGGTATTGCAGCTACAAATCTATCATCTCCACCCAAAATCCAATCACACCACTGGATAGATGAAGGATCAAAGAATTTATTACGCTAAGTAAGGACTATGGAACATCGCGTGCCGGGGATGGGGGGAGCGCTGCCATTTTGGGGTAATTTTAGTGCATATAACGTATTCACGTGCAACACACGGCCGTGTCCATAACACAACCACACCCCATTTGTTTTATTTCAAATGTAGTTGAAATTATTTATGTATTTACGTATGTTTATCAGTTGTCTAGTACCCATAACACAAGCTTCGCTTACTTTGGGGCTAGATGGCGCTGCGTAATTTGTCTGACAGTATTTATATATTTATTTGAAATTTTTATCGAGATTGTTTAGCTACTGTTTAACTGTACGTAAGCGTTGAAATAACGTGCATAATGGCATGTGATAGAATTAACGCTCCTAAGCCAACGACACTTTTCTACTGATTGAATGAAGTAATGGAATCGTTTATTTGCGGTGATATACACTTAACTCTATATCTCAAAAACTTCTGAACCGATTTTGTTGAAACTTGCCGAGCTTCCTAAATTGGACTATACCTAGTCGAACTAAAATAGTAGATTTTTATAAAATGGTCGAAAGGAATCAATTCTCTTATGGGGTATTTAGATTGATTTGATGATTTAATTTTTTTGTCTACTCGCTTCATACTTCATAAAATCATTGTAAAAGATTTCCGCTTACTGTATTTGCCTCGTCTTTAATCGAATCTGGAGTCAACATTTCAAAATTGAACTCTTTTTTAATCAAATATTAGTCTACAGAACCGAGATTAAAAATTTCACCAATAACAGATTTAGTACCTCGCCAAATTATATACCGTCTTATTCATAAAAAGTTATACAAGGTATTAATAAGCTGCTATAAGGAAGTTGTGTTCCTGCGAGCGTGTAAGGTCGCCAGAAAGAAAGAACCGATGGAGTATAGGCAGGCAACGGATCGGCGACCCCTTGGTGTTGCTGATCTCCAAGAGCAGTGGTGTTGTGGCTCCGAGCATGTGGATAATACCCACATGCTCGGTAAACCATCAAGTTACCCACATGCTCGGTTGATTCCCCTCACATAAAAAAAACCGGACAAGTGCGAGTCGGACTCGCCCACCGAGGGTTCCGTAGGTACGTAATATCATTATTAAATTTGATATTTTTCATTATAAATAAGAAATAATGCGTCGAAAAAAATAAATAAAATATATTTTGCAATGTGTACATCAAGCCCTTTCATATGATACCCCATTTGAACTAGTAGTTTCAATTTAAAATTTCGACACCCTATAAAAAAAATAGACCCCTATTTTTTAAAATCTATTTACAAATGTATAGTTTTGAGATTTATTCCTGTACTTGTAGTCTATAACGATGTTACTTGCCAAATTTCATAGTTCTAGGTCAACGGGAAGTACCCTATAGGTTTTGATTCCCTTGAGTGTGTCGAAATATGCGTTTTTTGATGAATAAACGGCCGTAACTTTTTTCTACGTAAACTTAGCAGTTTGATTTTTTTTTAACTTCATGGGACCGTAGACCTGAGTATACAGTTCAAATTTCAGCTTGATACCTCCACGCATTCTCGACATAGAAATTCTTGACAGACAGACAGACAGACAGACAGACAGACAGACAGACAGACAGACAGACAGACAGACAGACAGACAGACAGACAGACAGACGGACAACAAAGTGATCTTATAAGGGTTCCGTTTTTCCTTTTGAGGTTCGGAACCCTAAAAAGATCCCAGAAAAACCCTATTCATAAACGTTCTGCAGCGTTAAAATGTTCTATAAATCTCTAATAGTGGCTTCATAATATTACGTAGTACTATTACTTATACTGTGATAAAATAGAACGATCCTGCTATAAACCTGGCCGACTAGCTCACAGACAGCTGACTGATGAATGACTGGGAGATATAAAATTTTACTTGTGCACATGTTTGTGATTTGTGTAAAGAGGTTTAATTTACATTATTCATAATTTCTTTAAAAAAAATATAAACTACACTAACCTCACGAAATCAGTTAAAAATCATAATAGAAAGAAAGGTCATGTAATATTTTTAAGTTAACCGTTAATCTTACCGGAGTGCAAAACCGGTGTGTCATTTTATCTATCAAATCGACAACATAACAACGTGAAAACGTATTTTGGGGTATTATATTCAGATTATGAGCATTTCAGTTAATTAACGTTTCAAATGTATTTTCAGGGATTTTTATGAATGAAAAGTCTTCATAAAATATTTTAAATGGCACAAACCGCGTCACGGTCGCGGGCCATCACGCATACAATTTTTTTTTTAATTGCCGTAGTTACAAATATTTAATTATAAATTTAAACAAGATTTTTCCAATCTGGCTAAAATCATACTCATCATAACAACGGAGACATCTAACTGACACAGACAAACAAAATAAAAAGATGTTAATTTTTCAAGAAAACTTTTAAAATTTCTGACTAAAACAGTCCATAACAATCAACTAAATAATACCATTCCTTGAAACAAAGACCAAAACTTTGCATTTTCATTATCATTCATGAATGGTTGAATGAAACTTAGATAATGAATGGATTTTAACAAATTTTTCGGTCATTTTTTGGCGGTTATTAATCTCTATATTCAGCTGATACTGCGGACAAAAGCTCGCTGCGGCAGATTTATGGAGCTCTTATGATAATTAAAATTCATACCCACACGTTGGTGATATTGGCTTTTTGCAATTATTATATGTAATAAAATTCTAACTGGCCGACGACTGTAAATAGAAGATATTAAAAACATGAATTAATGAATATTTTTCGAAACGAGCTTTTATTAATCCCTACATCCATACTAACTAAGGGGAGTAAGGGGAGAACGACGCAAACCATCTAGTCGGCCCAACTGTCAACCTCACCTGCCCGCGTCGGTGGTTCGTATGAATAGCCGACGACGGTAGTTCTAGTTTTCTAGTAGCTGCCGTGGTGCTCCCTGCTAGAAAACGGACGAGGCTCTGGCGACCGAGAAATGGCGGTATAACCATACACCTGTCCGGGCGACCAGATGGAAGAGGCTGCAGCGGCCTTGAGGTCTAAATAACTTCAAAAATGTCTGGTGCAGAAAGCAAGGGGAAACTACTGCACTAAATTCCCATTGACAGTCATCATGAAAGTTTCACAAGAGAAGATTAAGAGATCGCCATGTGACCCGCCTAGCAACCGGCGCCGTACTGCGTCCGGGGCAGACGGTGGGAAATGTGTTACCGGCCATGTGGCTGTGGTAGACCAGGCAGCGCACGGAAACTCTGCTACTGGGAAAACTTTTAAACTGCGAGAAGACAGGAGGATAGGAACGTGGAATGTGCGCGGCTTACTCATGGCTGGGAAGCTTAACATCTTGGAGAAAGAGTTACTTAGATGTGGTGTCGAAATCTGTGGTCTTAGTGAGGTCCATTGGAAAGGTCATGGCCATTTCTTCACTCAAGAAAATGTCATCTATTTCTCTGGAAATGATGATGAAAGCATAAACGGAGTCGCACTATTGATACCGAAACGATTAAGACACTGCGTTATAGGTTATGAACCCGTGAGTGACCGAATATTGAGCATAAAATTAAAGGCGACGCCTATAAACCTAAACATCATACAGGTTTATGCACCGACGAGCTCTTCCAGTAATGATATGTTGGAAAAATTTTATTTGGATCTGGAAAAAACCATCTCAAAAATTCCAAACAGAGAAATGCTCATGATAATTGGGGACCTAAATGCCAAAATCGGTGCAAATGCTCAAACTCTTAGCCATGTTGTGGGTCCTTATGGATTGGGTATGCGTAATGAGAGGGGGGAACGCCTGATACAATTTACTGCCGAAAATAACTTGATGATCGCAAACAGTTTCTTCCGACACCATCCACGAAGATTATACACCTGGACATCACCTGACGGGAATCATAAAAATCAAATTGATTACATCATCACAAGAGCGAGGTGGAAGACTTCTATTAAAAATGCTCATACACTTCACTTCAGTCAGATCAGATCACTAGTTGTTGATCTCAAGGATACAGGTTAAACTTAAAGCAGCTAGAAAAATAAATAATCAACGAAGAATTGAGGTGAAGGATAACACTAAGTTTATAACGATGCTTGAGAAGAATTGGAATCAATGGATTGATGCGGAGTCGTCTGGGCACAGTTCAGATCAGCTGTGGAACTGTTCCAAAATCCTTTTGGAAAACGCAGTTAAGGAGTGTAATACGCCTTCGACATCTCTTAAACGGCAACACTGGATGAGCGATGATACTCTGAGGCTAGTTGAGGAGAGACGAAAACTCAAAGCAATGGGTGCTAACATCAAAAAGCTGAATGATCTCTCTGCTAAAATTCAAGCTGGCTGCAGGCGAGATCTAAATAATAATCTGCGAAACATCTGTGCAGAAATTGAAGTTCATGCAGACAAATATGAAACCAAAGACCTCCATCAGAAGATCCGGTCACTAACACGGACTCTTTCGTCGCGGACCTGGGCTATACAAAATCATAATGGTGAGCTCATTACGGAAATAGACAAGATATCCGAAACATGGAAAGTGTACTGTAAGGCATTGTTTCAAGATCCAAACTCACATGAATTTCCATCAACAGAACCCGGGAATGATCTAGAACCAGACATTCTTAAAGAAGAGGTACGTGCCGCTATCAAACACCTGAAAAATGGCAAAGCTACTGGTATAGATGTCATCCCGATAGAAGTAATTAAGGCTGCGGGAGATCACGGTGTGCAGATGTTTCATACTATATGCAATAAAATCTGGCAAACCGGTACATGGCCAAAAGAATGGGTTCATACAGTCTTCATTCCCCTACATAAAAAAGGTTCCACAAAAGTGTGCAGTAATTATAGACTCATTGCTTTAATATCTCACGCAAGTAAAATACTGCTTCACATTCTGAATGAGCGCCTTAAGACCTTCCTTTCGAAAGAAATTGCCCCTGAACAGGCAGGTTTTGTAAAAGGAAAAGGCACCCGCGAGCAAATTTTTAATGTGCGCCAGATCATCGAGAAGGCGCGAGAGTTCAACAAGCCTACGTACATTTGCTTTGTTGATTTCTCGAAAGCGTTCGACTCAGTAAAGTGGCCAGTCTTATGGAAATTTTTGCTGGAAGTGGGCACCCCGAAACACCTTGTCCACTTGCTCAGGCGTCTATACGAGAGCGGATCAGCATCGGTCAGAACAGACGAAATGCTTTCGAATAATTTCCATCCTGATGCAGGCGTACGCCAAGGTTGCATAATTTCACCTCTATTATTCAACATCTATACAGAGATGATAATGAGAATTGCCTTGGAGGATTGGACGGACGGGGTGGTGATTGGCGGTAGAAGGATCTCCAACTTAAGATATGCGGATGACACGACCTTATTCGCAACTAGTGCTCGTCATATGGAAGATCTGCTGCATAAGATGGAAACTACAAGCCATGAATTTGGATTAAAAATAAATCGCGCAAAAACGAAAATGATGATTGTCGACCGCGCCAATAACAACCTACCAGGGATCACACACATTGGGAATTGCGAAGTTGTCCAATCATACATTTACCTTGGGGCGTTAATATCCAACAAAGGCGGGTGCATAGACGAAATCAAGCGGCGCATGGCGATCACTAGATCTGCTATGGATAAAATGAGAAAGATCTGGGGTAATAGGAACATTACCAAGGACACGAAAACCAGACTCGTTTATTGCCTAATATTCCCCATTTTCCTCTATGCCTCGGAGACATGGACTCTTCGTGAAACTGAGAGAAAGAAAGTTGATGCGTTGGAGATGTGGTGCTGGAGACGGATGCTAGGAGTATCATGGACAGAGTTCGGTACTAATGATTATATACTAAAAGAACTCGGCATCAGACAGCGCCTATCTACCACAGTTCAGTCACGCATTCTAACCTTCTTCGGCCATATATCTCGTCGTGGTGATGACTCCGTGGAACGTCTCGTAGTCCAGGGTAAAGTTGAAGGCACTAGACCACGTGGTAGGTCACCCATGAGATGGACGGACCAGATTAAGGCCGCAACTGAGTGTTCGGTTTGCGAGTGCACCAGGAAAGCTGCAGTCCGTGATGAATGGCGCTGTATTGTCAAGATGATCACTCATCGTGATTCACAATGATGACCACGACCACTCTGGCAAGAGTGTACCGACTAGGAAGAAGACATCCATACTAATATTATAAATGAGAACGATTGTTTTTTGTTATGCTTTCCCGCCGAAAGTACTCAACCGATCATCATAAAACTTTGTACACATATTGTTAAAGGTATTAGGAAGGACGTAGGATAGTTTTTATTAAATATAAAAGTAAATTCGGGCGACGCCGCGGGTGGAAGCTAGTTGTAATGATTTATTCTGCCAGTGTCTATATTTCCCTTAAAAGGCTGGCAACAGATCAGTGACCCCTTGGTGCTGCTGCTTTTCATCAGGTGACCCACATGCTCGTTTTCTCCCCTCTAATATAAAACAAATGTCAAGATAAAACCTAAAACTCTCAGGGTAATATTTATACTTAATCTAAATTAAAACCGGGTTACAATTAGTTTTATAACACATAGTTGCAGAATTCCTTTATTTGAAGGTAACTTACATGTTTATTTAGGTCATGTAAAAATTCGAGTCTGTAGGTTACGAGAAAGTGGTACTATCTAATACAGCTTGCAAGATTTGGCCTAACCAAACACACAACTTTTGCAAGTTAAAAGTTAGTAGAAGCATTTTATACAGACTTTAGCACTTGGGTCGTGTTCTCTATATTCCTGTAAAAAAGTAAACAGTACAGTACAAAACGAATGCCCATTTCCCGCTTTTGATATTCGCGATAAAAAATGTTCCCAATAAAATACATATTTCGTCCATTCCGCTTTGTCCCCCCGGCTGGGGCATGGGAGCAACTGTCGACGCAGTTTATTTCATGAAATGTTTTTATTTCACCGGACAGCGCTTTTTCGACAAAAAGGCCGTGGCATTTGAATTTTAATCTGACGTCAACCAAGTTTGTCTGAGCGTGTATTTTTAGATCGTTTAAGTGAATAATTATTGTTTGTGGCAGCGGGAAAGCCGCAATGGGTTCAGTAATATTTTCATTTTATAAAATGTCGCGTAAAAATATCTACGGCCCTTCTCATGTTATTTTCAATCCATATCGAACTAACATTTTTTATTTTTATGTATATGTTTGTTTTTTTGTGTGTATGTATTTACACAATAAATGCATTTAAGTATAATATCAGTTATCTACTATTACCTATCTATACTATTACGCATAGTACAAGCTTTGCTTAATTTGGGACTAGCGTAATTTTCTTTTTTTTTCTTTTTTGACAATTTACACAGCGCCGTCTAGTCCCAAATTAAGCGCAAAGCTTGTGTTATGGGTCTAGTACCCATAACATCGATCAGGAAGCGGTGCGCTTAACAACTAATAAATATACTTATTTTTTTTTTTCGTAAATGCATACCTACAATACATAGAAAACACCCAGACCAAGACAAACAGACATGTTCATGCACATAAATGTTTCTCTTGTGCGGGAATCGAAACCATGACCTCGGAGTCAAAGTGGCCATTGCTAACCATTCGACCACCGAGCTCGTCAATTTGTCCGGGAATATTTATTTATTTATTTTATTGCGTCACTTGCACTATCCATCAGGTGGAATGGAAATCGTTTAACATTGTGAACAACAGTTTTGTTGGACCGCCCGTTGTTGTAGACATTAGAATCCACCGAATCCTTCTGGACTGTCTATGGGATGGCCGACACTGTCAACGGGCAGTGAGTTAGCTGCAGTTCTAACATCACATGGCTGCAAGAAATGTTTGTCCTCGTATACCACAACCTCGTATTTTGTTGGGGCTTCAATGTATCGATTTAATCAATGAGACCTAGATAATTCCTGGTTTCGAGACTCTCGTGTTCCGCTACCATAGCGTCAAGGCTTATTATCCTCACTGAGAGAAAAATGCTTTGTAATTTTGACAAGTTTGACTTGTTAAGTGGATATCTGTTTGAAATAACAGTATTTTTGTTGACATAAACAAAAATAACGTTCACGGTACAAGTCGATTTTGTTGAAATAACAAGTTAAAACTTGTTATTTGATATTTTGTTGTTTCAACGTGACATTTGTTTAAATCAACCAGTTTCATGTTGATTTAAATAAATTCAACTTGTTAAATCTACTAAACCAGAGGCTTGTTGGAATTACAAATCGTGTCATGTTAAATCAATATGACTGTCAGATCATTTTGACGTTCCTATCTTGTTGAAACC
This sequence comes from Hypsopygia costalis, assembly GCA_937001555.2. Taxonomy (NCBI): domain Eukaryota; kingdom Metazoa; phylum Arthropoda; class Insecta; order Lepidoptera; family Pyralidae; genus Hypsopygia; species Hypsopygia costalis. Next base: position 2,727,804 of record OW443325.2, read on the forward strand.
CCATTGTAAACCTTGTAAAATGACATCTTGTTACAAACAACATTACATTGATTGGGACAACATGTCATCATTTTAAATTAACTTTTTTTAAATTGTTAAATCAAAAGTATATCGTTAACATTACCGTAACTTGTTGAAGTAACATGTTATATTTTTACGAAGTATAAAATGGCAAGTTAACACACTCGGCTCGTTTGTTTTAGCATGCTCGACACTTTATTTTAATATGTCGCCATGTTGTATTCACATGACCAACTTGTTGAAGTGAAATGTCGAGAATGTAGATTCCATATGCTTAGCATGTTGTTTCAATATGGTCATCATGTCGTTAACACACTCTGCATGTTGTAGTAACATGACAGCAGTGTTGATCTGACCTAATGAGCATGCTGTTTCAACATGCTCGGCGTGTTGTAGTAATATGACAGCAGTGTTGATCTGGCCTGATGAACATGTTGTTTTGACATGTTCGGAACATTATTTTAATATGTCGACATATTGTATTCACATGACAAACTTGTTCAAATCACTACTTGGCACGTTGTTTTAACATACTAGACTTGTTGAAGTGAAATGTCAAGAATGTAGATTCCATATGCTCAGCATGTTGTTTCAATATGCTCATCATGTCGTTAACACACTCGGCATGTTGTTGTAACATGACAGCAGTGTTGATCTGACCTAATGAGCATGCTGTTTCAACATGCTCGGCGTGTTGTAGTAATATGACAGCAGTGTTGATCTGCCCCCTTACCACCATCTCTTATTGCGACTCAATAACTGAATAGATTGCTTATTCATACCAATGAATAAGCGACTCTATTTCAAATGGAATAGAGTCGCTTATTCATTGGTATGAATAAGCAATCTACTCAATTATTGAGTCGCAATAAGAGATGGTGGTAAGGGGGCTGGCCTGATGAACATGTTGTTTTGACAAGTTCGGCACATTATTTTAATATGTCGACATATTGTATTCACATGACAAACTTGTTCAAATCACTGCTTGGCACGTTGATTCATCATTTTAAATTAACTTTTCTTTAATTGTTAAATCTAAAATTAATAAATAAACATTCTGGGACAAATTACACAGCGCCATCCAGTCCCAAACTAAGCAAAGCTTGTACTTACGGGTACTAAGTTATGTATATAATTATAATATAAATATATTATGTATGTAATAAGTTCGATACCTAACTGATAAACACACTTAAATACTTTTTTTTGTAAATACATATATATAATACATAGAAAACACCCAAACCAAGACAAACATACATGTTCATGCCACACAAATGTTTATAGCCGCCATCTTGAACTTTTGAGTTATTCGACCGATTGCGTTCAAAATCGATGTCTGCGGATTTGAATGGTGTACGTCACCAAATCCGTAAACAGAATGGGGAAAAATAGCCGCCATCTTGAACTTTTGAGTTATTCCACCGATTGCGTTCAAAATCGATATCTGGGGGTCTGAATGGTGTCTGACAACGAATCCGTAAACAGAATGGGGAAAAATAGCTGCCATCTTGAACTTTTGAGTTATTCGACCGATTGCGTTCAAAATCGAAGTTTGAGGGTCTGAATGGTGTCCGACATCAAATCCGAAAACAGAATGGAAAAAAATAGCCGCCATCTTGAACTTTTGAGTTATTCGACCAATTGCATTCAAAATCGATATCTGGGGGTCTGAATGGTGTCCGACATCGAATCCGTAAACAGAATGGGAAAAAATAGCCGCCATCTTGAACTTTTGAGTTATTCCACCGATTGCGTTCAAAATCGATATCTGGGGGTCTGAATGGTGTCTGACAACGAATCCGTAAACAGAATGGGGAAAAATAGCTGCCATCTTGAACTTTTGAGTTATTCGACCGATTGCGTTCAAAATCGAAGTTTGAGGGTCTGAACGGTGTCCGACATCAAATCCGAAAACAGAATGGAAAAAAATAGCCGCCATCTTGAACTTTTGAGTTATTCGACCAATTGCATTCAAAATCGATATCTGGGGGTCTGAATGGTGTCCGACATCGAATCCGTAAACAGAATGGGAAAAAATAGCCGCCATCTTGAACTTTTGAGTTATTCCACCGATTGCGTTCAAAATCGATATCTGGGGGTCTGAATGGTGTCTGACAACGAATCCCTAAACAGAATGGGGAAAAATAGCTGCCATCTTGAACTTTTGAGTTATTCGACCGATTGCGTTCAAAATCGAAGTTTGAGGGTCTGAACGGTGTCCGACATCAAATCCGAAAACAGAATGGAAAAAAAATAGCCGCCATCTTGAACTTTTGAGTTATTCGACCAATTGCATTCAAAATCGATATCTGGGGGTCTGAATGGTGTCCGACATCGAATCCGTAAACAGAATGGGAAAAAATAGCCGCCATCCTGAACTTTTGAGGTATTCGACCGATTACGTTCAAAATCGATATCTGGGGGTCCGAATGGTGTCCGATACCGAATCCGTAAACGGAATTGGGAAAAATAGCCGCCATCTTGAACTTTTGAGTTATTCGACCGATTGCGTTCAAAATCGATGTTTGAGGGTCTGAATGGTGTCCGACATCAAATCCGAAAACAGAATGGAAAAAAATAGCCGCCATCTTGAACTTTTGAGTTATTCGACCGATTGCGTTCAAAATCGAAGTTTGAGGGTCTGAATGGTGTCCGACATCAAATCCGAAAACATAATGGAAAAAAATAGCCGCCATCTTGAACTTTTGAGTTATTCGACCAATTGCATTCAAAATCGATATCTGGGGGTCCGAATGGTGTCCGATACCGAATCCGTAAACGGAATGGGGAAAAATAGCCGCCATCTTGAACTTTTGAGTTATTCGACCGATTGCGTTCAAAATCGAGATCTGGGGGATCTGATGGTGTCCGACACCAAATCCTTAAACAGAATGGAAAAAATTGCCGCCATCTTGAACTTTTGAGTTATTCGACCGATTGCGTTCAAAATCGAGGTCTGGGGATCTGAATGGCGTCCGACACCAAATCCGTAAACAGAATGGAAAAAATAGCCGCCATCTTGAACTTTTGAGGTATTCGAACCGATTACGTTCAAAATCTATATCTGGGGGTCCGAATGGTGTCCGATACCGAATCCATAAACAGAATGGAAAAAGTAGCCGCCATCTTGAACTTTTGAGTTATTCGTCCGATTGCGTTCAAAATCGATATCTGGGGGTCTGAATGGTGTGCAACACCGAATCCATTAACAGAATGGAGTGGGCGAGTTACGTGGGCGAGGCGAACGGAATTTGAGAGGGAGATATAAGTTAGTGAAGATAGAAAGAGAGGGAGTTACGTTCCGTATATTACTGTAGGGGCAAAAGAGAGAGTTGAAGAAGTTTTACTTTAGTCGTGTGGTCTAAAGCACACTTGTTTTTTCATTTATGTTTAAATATTTTTTGGTACTCACTAGTCAAAACATGAAATAGTTAAGTATAAAGTAAGTCGGGATCATTTAAAGAATAATCCTACAAAGACTTGCGCTCCAATATATTCATTTATGTAACTAGTTTGTTGGTGGTCAGTGGTGTGTACAAGAGATCCCTTTTAATGTTCGTGTGGTCAGAATCATGGTACACTATGGTGTTGCCGAACCATCGATAGTTTTACTATCGATATTTTTGACGTGACAACGTCTTATAAATTGGTTAGCCGGGTGACACTTCAAGAAACTGGCTCACGTTATGCGCTCACAATGAGAGCGAGTGAAAGGCACGCGTCCCTTCTAAGAGCGAGAGAGACAGACATAAAAAGTGAAAGGCATGCGTCCCTTCCACTCGAAAACATTTTACCACTCAAAGTCGTTGTCACGTAAAACTTTCGCCCGTATACCGACTTTACAGGCAACCAATTTTTTTTCATCTGTAAAAAGCCATACTACCGATTGGCCTATCGCTAGTACTGTCTAGTAGCCTATCTAGTATCTAGTAGCCTATCTAGTAGTATCTAGTAGCCTATCGATAGGCCAATCGATAGTATGGCTTTTTACAAATGAAAAATATGGCGGCAATTTTTTCCATTCTGTTTAAGGATTTGGTGTCGGACACCATCAGATCCCCAGATCTCGATTTTGAACGCAATCGGTCGAATAACTCAAAAGTTCAAGATGGCGGCTATTTTTCCCCATTCCGTTTACGGATTCGGTATCGGACACCATTCGGACCCCCAGATATCGATTTTGAACGTAATCGGTCGAATACCTCAAAAGTTCAGGATGGCGGCTATTTTTTTCTATTCTGTTTACGGATTTGATGTCGGACACCATTCAGACCCCCAAACATCGATTTTGAACGCAATCGGTCGAATAACACAAAAGTTCAAGATGGCGGCTATTTCTCCCCATTCTGTTTACGGATTCGGTGTCGGACACCATTCAGACCTCCAGATATCGATTTTGAACGCAATCGGTCGAATAACTCAAAAGTTCAAGATGGCGTCTATTTTTTTTCCATTCTGATTACGGATTTGATGTCGGACACCATTCAGACCCTCAAAAATCGATTTTGAACGCAATCGGTCGAATAACTCAAAAGTTCAAGATGGCGGCTATTTTTCCCCATTCCGTTTACGGATTCGGTGTCGGACACCATTCAGACCCCAGATATCGATTTTGAACGCAATAGGTCGAATAACTCAAAAGTTCAAGATGGCGGCTATTTTTTCCCATTCTGTTTACGGATTCGATGTCGGACACCATTCAGACCCCCAGATATCGATTTTGAATGCAATTGGTCGAATAACTCAAAAGTTCAAGATGGCGGCTATTTTTTTCCATTCTGTTTTCGGATTTGATGTCGGACACCATTCAGACCCTCAAACTTCGATTTTGAACGCAATCGGTCGAATAACTCAAAAGTTCAAGATGGCAGCTATTTTTCCCCATTCTGTTTACGGATTCGTTGTCAGACACCATTCAGACCCCCAGATATCGATTTTGAACGCAATCGGTGGAATAACTCAAAAGTTCAAGATGGCGTCTATTTTTTTTTCCATTCTGATTACGGATTTGATGTCGGACACCATTCAGACCCTCAAAAATCGATTTTGAACGCAATCGGTCGAATAACTCAAAAGTTCAAGATGGCGGCTATTTTTCCCCATTCCGTTTACGGATTCGGTGTCGGACACCATTCAGACCCCAGATATCGATTTTGAACGCAATAGGTCGAATAACTCAAAAGTTCAAGATGGCGGCTATTTTTTCCCATTCTGTTTACGGATTCGATGTCGGACACCATTCAGACCCCCAGATATCGATTTTGAATGCAATTGGTCGAATAACTCAAAAGTTCAAGATGGCGGCTATTTTTTCCCATTCTGTTTACGGATTCGATGTCGGACACCATTCAGACCCCCAGATATCGATTTTGAATGCAATCGGTCGAATAACTCAAAAGTTCAAGATGGCAGCTATTTTTCCCCATTCTGTTTACGGATTCGTTGTCAGACACCATTCAGACCCCCAGATATCGATTTTGAACGCAATCGGTGAAATAACTCAAAAGAAATTCAAACGCGAGCTGCCAGCCCGCATTTGAATTTCGAGCAAATCAATTGTCAAAACTGAACGTGACATATTAACTCCTTGGAATGGCCGATCCATATATTAACATCGTTGACTATTTCCGAGTCAACTCTTATCGTGAAAACGCGGCTGTAGGTACCTACCTATACTATTGCGCGGTAATCAAGAAGCTTGTAAAATCAAAATTATATTGTCACGTGACAGTCGCTAACTTGTTATAGCCCTGCCATACACTCGTCGAGTGGCGAGGGAAGTAGCGAGGGAAGTAGGCAGGAACGTAGTGTGGCCACGTTACTCGTCATGCCGCTCGTCTTGCTCTTCGTCTTGCCCATCATTCCCTGTTTTGTCGGTTTTTTGGGCGCGAATCAAAGGGCCGGGAAGTGAGCGCGGCTACACAATCGCCTCGGACGCATTCCGCATCGAGCGCTCGGGCGCGTAACACGCGTCCTATTTTTGAAATCATTTTTTTAAAATCATGTCTGTCATGAACATTTCCTTATAAGAGCTGGTAGCAAAAAAGAAATGTTTGATGCATCTTTTAGACCGTTAGTCCATAAAAAAAAGCTTCGTTTCGCTATAATAAAAATGCATATCGCGGACGCTGCCGCAGCTTCAACGTCCATTGTATAGCAAAGGCGAATGTCCAAGTGCGGAGCGTCGCGAATAATTGCGCGAGTAGAGCAGTGTGTGGGCAGTGAGGGAAACATCGCGGCAGCGCGAGGAGCAAGGCGATGAGCAGCGCGATGAGCATAGTGTGGCGGCGGGGTTTATAATAACAAGGCGTCCCAGGCGACACGGCGCGCTACAGTGTTGCCAAATTTAGCGGTTTTCTCGCAATTTTGGGTAAACATTTGGCCAATATTTTCATCCTGTGTTTTTTTCAAATCTGTTTTCTTCGTTTACTTTATCGTTAGGCAGGAATATTTGAAGTCGTTGGCCAAAACTAATTATTGAAATCATTATAGGTAGTTTTTTCTACTAACGTAACGTTAGTAGTAAAGTAAAACTTGACGTAAGTCGCCACTCAGTCGCCGCCCAATTCTTTGTTGTATATTTATCTCAAATAAATACGTTACCCCTTAGTTTATTTAGTGGACGGAGGCTTTTTCTGAGAAAAACCAAAATTCAAATTGAGGTCAAAATTGATTTTGGGGGGAAATTTACTCAGCCCTCAACAACACTGTCTCGTTGTCATTCATTTGTTTATAATTCAGTTCATTTAACTTCATTTGGTTGGATTGTATTGTGGAAGTGCGTGAAGACGCTTTTGTTGATGAGTTGATGGTAAGTACAATTTAATTATTAGGTACCTAGGTATTACTGTAAGTAAAGACAATCTGTTACCTATATGATATTTGAGGCATAAACACCATGCATGTTATTAATTACATACCTATACAATACGCGGGCTTCTTCTAAATGTAAAACAATAGGGATGATGGCAAATTTTGTTTTGGGTTTGTTATGAAAGGACGTTACAATAATATAATTATAGGTGAAAGAATTACTTCGATAGCATAAAAACTTCCCGAGATATGATAACTTGAAAATCACAATTTTGGACTTTGCCGAAATGCTTCATACAAAAGGCTAGGTACATAGACATATATGACGTCACGTCTATGTATTTTGTATGCATTAAACATAAATTTGTACGACAGCTATGTAAAATATTGTGTTTATGTAAATAGTGTCATACCGTCTTTTCATAGCGTCTTGTGACCATTTTGTTCCTTCTTTCGACAACATGTTTTGCCATGTACAGGTACATAAATGTTAATATTGTTGTTGGCATTTTAAGTTCATTGCTATAATTGTATGTTAATGTTTATATTATCATTACAGATGATTCTGAGATTGAAGATAAACTGAATTGGTTAAGAAACTCTATTGACCCATGGCACTTAGTAGAAAGTAATTGGAAATCTACCACCAAAGTAAGATTGGCCGCATTACAATCTAAACCTGGGACAGTAGAAGAATATTTTAACTTGTATCCAGCTCTCAAGCAACCCGATGGTTATCGACTGGTTAGTGTCTTGAACATTTTTCGATTCAGGGTTCCGTTTGTGAAATATTCAGTTTTAAAGTGGTGAATTTTTGTATTAGCCTTGGCTGGTTTTTTCTTTATGAAATTAGGATAAAAGATAATGTGTTTTGTTTTTGTAACCTAGAATATATTTTTTAACATTAAAAAGTCCTCTACTCCTCCAGGAATCTCCAAAAGCTCATGATTTGTAATTAATTAATGTCTTTAATTTCAGCTGTTACAAGATTTTGATCACATGTACAAGGATAACAAAGACTTTTTTCATTCGAATATTATTCTGTACCAAAAGAGCATTATCAAAGCGGCTAATTACAAGTTGACGCAATTAAAAGATACGGACGTCAAACAAGCAATACGGAATTGTATTGATTCCATTAGTGGTAAGTCTCTTCATTAGTTTTAACCAATTTCGTTTCAGTTTCCTTACAGTAGGTCAAGCAGGTAACCAGAGACCTAAAGTTATCACCATACAATGTATATTTCCAGTATACTGTTAAATTATATTTTAATGTGCAATACAGAATTTAGTGCATCTAGTTTTTAATATTTTCGTACAGTATCTATCGTACTTATGTTTCCACTTATATGTATAGTCTTTGTTTACATAACGAGTTTAATATCCAAAACTTCTCAGAAATTCCAGAAATAGGATGCTTAACTTATTTGTTCCTTTCTATTTCAGGTAGCAAGCCTGAGTCGGAAACGAACGCTGCATTGTTGCTGCTACCCTATTTGGTACCTTCAATTCCATCAAAGAAAAAAGGAAAAAAACCTTGGAAGCCATCACGCAGTGAGATCCGGGATGGATATGTAATGCAAATAGCTGATGCGGCTGACCTGCAAATAGCAATATCAAGTAGAAGAACAAAGCTGGCTTCACTTGGACGAACATACCAGCCATTAGTAATTTATACGGGTGGTACAGTTTCTGATATATCAAATACTTACGTCGTTGTTTGCCAGACTGTTTCCAAAGTAGATACCGATAGAAGTTAGATACCGTATCCAAAAAGTACGTACGTGTTGTATAAAATAATATTTAGAAAAAATATAAATGGGTACTTAATTTGGTTTAAAATTTCTAACGCGGTATTGTTTTAAATATTTTGTATCAATCCGGGTTGTGTTACGAGACCCATTTCGTTTTTCGTTTTTAAATAAAATAATATCTCAATATACTTAGTTGACTTTTATTTCTTTTGTATAGGTATTGTTAAGCAGTCGGTCTAGATGTCATATCTTGTAAATGCAAGCAAAGAGAGACAAAAACAACTTTAATAACTATTTTGCAGTTACAATATATACCTCTAGACTGGACGACGTTTTGCTTACAAGAGAACGATTATGTTAGGAAATTATAGGTGTTGTATTAATGTTTTTTCTATCGCATTGGTTTCTTTGAAATTGTTTTGTATTTGTGTTTATTCTATCTAGAGTTAACTTGTTTTTGTTGCATTACGTTCTTGTTTTAGAACTACTGACTTGTTGTGTGATCTTGTTGAATCTACATTTTGTACTGTTACATCCTCTGTAAGTATTTTATGCTCGGTTTAACTTGATCGGGCAAAAATTCAACAACAAAATGTAAAATGACTTAAATAATGATGTATCAATACAAAATTCAGATTGAAGATCTCACAACAAATAACAGTACAAAATGTAGATTCAACAAGATCCCACAACAAGTGAGTAGTTATTGGAACAAGCACATAATGCAGAATCAACAAGGTAACAACATGTTGATAGAACAAGCACATAATGCAGAATCAACAAGGTAACAACATGTTGATAGAACAAGCACATAATGCAGAATCAACAAGGTAACAACATGTTGATAGAACAAGCACATAATGCAGAATCAACAAGGTAACAACATGTTGATAGAACAAGCACATAATGCAGAATCAACGAATAATGCGACTGGAACAAGCCGAGCATTTCGAAGTAACATGCTCGGCATATTGAATCAACTAGTCTAGCATGTTATAGCAACGTGCCAAGCAGTGATTTGAACAAGTTTGTCATGTGAATTTAATATGTCGACATGTTGAATTCACATGACAAACTTGTCCAAATCACTGGTTAGCACGTTGCTTTAACATGCCAAGTATGTTAACTCAACAAGATAAATCAACAAGCTCACTGTACATTCAACCAGCTTGTCATGTTAAAACAACATGTCAACATGTTAAACTTCATCGATTACCAGCAACATGATGTAATGTAGAAATAACGTGATAAGAAGCTTGTTGAATCAACAAGTAAAATATAATGTAGAAATAACGTGATAAGAAGCTTGTTGGATCAACATGTAAAATTTAACAAGATTTAACTTGTAGAATCAACCAAAGAGTCTGTAGGCGCTAATTTAACCAAAAAACATGTTGGATACAACAAGTAACTTGTTGTTTTTTTTCTCAGTGCTGGGCTTTCCTGTTCACACCCCGTCATTTCTGCCGATGCTAGCAAGTAACTGCCTGATTGAAAAGTGACCTTTCATCTTTCACTTTAAGCTTTTTATTCAAACTATTTGGCAGATTGGTAAGGCACCAGACATCATCATTATCATATAATAATATTATGTACATGTAAGTTTATTATTTTGATATCATACAATATGCATGTTTCCCAAAGTTTGAGTGGTAGAGAAAGCTCAGCCTTTTGTACACTTATGTAATTTTTTGGTCAATATAGTTTAAATAAGTAAATAATAACTAAATATTATATTATACTACAACTCTCCTACAATAATCTGATCAGGAAGCGGTGTATGGAGAAAACCTTAAGTCGACTAGTAGTAATAGTACCTAAGTATTCATGAAAAGAAACGTTAAAACGTTTCGTAGATAGTACTGAATGTTTCGAAATTATTTACCAACTCTCTATTTGCATTCAGTCTATTTCAATCAAGCTCGTGTCTAGTTTCCAAAGCCTGGAGAACCAGGAACTCAATACAAAATTCACTTGATTGAATTTCAATCAGTACTACGATTGATCCAATGAACAAGTTCTACGCCAATGGAACAAAATGTACCTAAATACGTTTTGATTAATCTGAGAGCCTACTGGAATTTTGTTTACACAGCGATGGGAGCCAAATAAGTATACAGCCCGCTTGATCTGAATATTGCTGGCGTGTTGGCACCCCTGGAAACGAGGTGTAACCGTGTGGTGCAAACGCAGCATTTCCTTGCGTTTGGTGATCTTGCTACTGACAAGAACACAACAATCCTCAAGGAACTTGTTATTTGGCTGCATTTTTTTGTGAGGTGGAGGTTGATCAGTCGAGCGTGATATGATCTATCTCTCTTTCGCCAGAGCCTCGTTCGTTATTCATTGGGCAAGGGTGCACCACATACAGTTGGTTGGCTTAGGCTTTGCCTATTAGGGACGTTTCTGGCAGCTGGGCCGAGGTACGGGCTGCGGGACGCTGTGTCACGGGTGAAGTGTTTACCGACGCAAACTGCTGACGGTTGAAGGTTGCGCCCCGTGTTGTGCATTCACATCAGAGACCTCGTGTGACCTACTTTCCGAGCCACCTTGACACGCATCTCACTTATGGTGGTCTCAAAAGCCTCCAATCTGGACTGCATTGCGACTAGGCTGGCTTTTTTAAACTTCTAATATGCTTAAGCAGCACCATAATATCGACATGATTGTAGCTGTAAGGCGGGAGCTAATGAAGTTCCTTCGCCACAAAAACGGGCATGTCATCGTTGATCAGTCTCCTTTATGAGTGAGATAATATTTTGGAGAGTTGTCTCACCCATTTCGTCCCTTCTGCGGGACGGCATATGTCCGGTCGGACGTCATAACGAGCGTCTCGTACAGCAGTATCTTAGCATTGCAAGTTACTTCTAATTTGAAGTTAGTCTTGCAGAGCTGCAGAATACTAACTTCATCGCATCCTAGTCGCAATGCATAGTTAGACTGTTCAAACCTATTAATGAAGTATTTGAAACATTGCTGTCTGAATGGCAGGAAAGGTGGGAAACTTCTACCAAAGGACGCCACTTGTATCTGTTCTTTCAATCGGTAAGAGATAGATTAAAGAAAAAGTGGTTAGAAGTAGACCACCCCGTTGCGCAATTTTTAACTGGACATGGCAATTTTAAAGCTAAACTCTTTTCGTTTAAATTAGTGCCGTCGCCCTTATGCGAATGTTCTACTGCTAATTCTGAATTCGATCAAACAGCACACCATGTTCTCTGGGAGTGTGATCTTTGGCAGCGGGAGCGGGATGACATGTTGAATTCATTGCAAGTTGCATCCGGGGTAGTATACTATTCAGATTTGGTAGCAACAAGGGAGAATTACCAAGCGTTCAGACGATTTTGCAATTCATATTATTGGAATCGATGTGTTAGGTAACAACTCAATGTTTTAGGTCCCTAATAGTGTTAGAAACTTAAAATCCGTGGTGCACGGCAGTTGAGCTTCACTTGACTAGCCATCTCTTTAGGCTTTTAATGCCTTATTTGCCATATTGCTGTCTCTCACATTGCTAAGAGGGGAAGTCAAATTCCAAAAGCTTCCTACTCCTTCTAATTTCTTCTGATTAAATTCGTTGTGAGTTCCAAGGCAGCCGTAGTTTTACCCCTGGGACTGCAATGGACTTCATTGTTCATTGCCTTTTTTGGCGGTCGCCGCTGTTAATCCTGGCTACACAGGAGATACAGTGGTGGGAATGTGTGGTGGGCCCCCGTCCCATTTTTATTAATACTAACTTCATCCACGGTGTCGATGGCGTGCTGGATAAATGCCAGTACTTCGTTGGTTATGAGCTGTTCGGAAACTCATCAACTCGCGGCAGTCGTGCAGCGGCTACAGCCGCGTGGATCGCGAATTAGAAAATTCGTATGAAGTGTGGCGCGTCCTTCATCGAGCACGCACTTCACTGCACTCCTTGATGCACTTTTTTTTAATCTAATTTGACTGACGTAAAATACCACTGATTTGGATTAACAATTGTCATCTAATGATAACAGCCGACGGCTTAATGTGCCCTCCGAAGCATGGTTATGTACTTACTTATTACTTATTTATTTGGTTCAAATCTGCTTTTGGTATATTTTTTTTGTTTATGTCTGTATCTTAACATTACTGCAAACAGAAGGTTATGCTGTGTGTTTTTTGAAATAAAAAAATGAAATAAATATACTTGAGATGTTTACTTTAAAACTTGTGTATATAAATTTTTATCGCACATACTTATCAGTTTTTGCTTTATTTATTCAAAGGTACAAATTTTGTACAAACACATGCTTCATTATCACTAACATTGTAATTATGTACATGGTTTTATTTACAGAATTATTTACCGCTATGGATTGTATTTTTTTTTCATAACTACGTCGCGTGGCAAACAAGGATACTGCTCGCCAACCCTGTAAAGCTCTTGGGGAAACGTCGGCAAGAAGTTCCTGCCACAACCTACAAGGAAACCTATCTAGAACCGCACAGTGCCAATGCGAGGTCGGACTTAAGACTTATTTTTATAATATAACGTTCTTATTGTTATTAGGGTTCCGTACCTCAAAAGGAAAAACGGAACCCTTATAAGATCACTTTGTTGTCCGTCTGTCTGTCTGTCTGTCTGTCTGTCTGTCTGTCTGTCAAGAATTTCTATGTCGAGAATGCGTGGAGGTATCAAGCTGAAATTTGAATTGTATACTCAGGTCTACGGTCCCATGAAGTTGTAAAAAAATCAAACTGCTAAGTTTACGTAGAAAAAAGTTATGGCCGTTTATTCAGCAAAAAACGCATATTTCGACACACTCAAGGGAATCAAAACCTATAGGGTACTTCCCATTGACCTAGAACTATGAAATTTGGCAAGTAACAACGTTATAGACTACAAGTACAGGAATAAATCTCAATACTATACATTTGTAAATAGATCTTAAAAAATAGGGGGTCTATATTTTTTATAGGGTGTCGAAATTTCAAATTGAAACTACTAGTTCAAATGGGGTATCATATGAAAGGGCTTGATGTACACATTGCGAAATATATTTTATTTGTTTTTTTCGACGCATTATTTCTTATTTATAATGAAAAATATCAAATTTAATAATGATACTACGTACTTACGGAACCCTCGGTGGGCGAGTCCGACTCGCACTTGTCCGGTTTTATTTTTTTATATATTATCCACCACTGTGGAGCAAATATTGTAGGTTTTCCAGGCAGATCGACAAAGATGTTCCCTCACACTCATGAAAAAAGAACCCTCGAATAAAAAAAATAAAATCGGTTCATAAACACCTTCTGTATCGCATAATAATATGTATATCACAAGGCAAAGTTAGTATATAATATATATATATATATATATATATATATATATATATATATATATATATATATATATATATATATATACATATGAGAGAAGAGCAAACAATATTTCTCGTCTCCACAAACCCTTACATTGTAAATTTCATCGAAATCGAAAGTAGTTCACGAGCCAGCATAGTACAGTAGGTATATGAGATATAATATTTACGAGACTGTGGTACATATTTACGAGACGTACAAAAGAGGATTTATGATAAAAATCGATAAATATAACTCAAATTGTCTAACGACCTAAAACAAAGTACATTGTATATTTTATTTATACATAAGTAGGTCACACTAAAAGTTTTACGTAAGTTAAAAAAACAACATGTTATAACCAAAATATTATGTTTATTGCTTTTCAAAATACTCTCCTTTTAAAAATTTTTTCATGCGATCGTACCATTTTTTAAAACAGGAGGACCACAGATCTGACGGCATGTTTTCTACGTTCTAATTGAACGCTATCACTGCCTCTTCGGAGTTGGTAAAAGTGAAACCTCTCATCAAATCTTTGATTTTGGGGAAAATACAGAAATCACAAGATGCTAGGTCGCGGCTATGTGCAGGATGGGTGCGAGTTGTACTTTTTTGGAAGCTAAAAATTACTTTGTTTTGTTGGTAGTGTGTGAAGAAGCGTTGTCATGATGTAGGAGAACGCGGCTTTTTGGTCGTCTTTCGCGAACTTTTTCTAATATCCTGGCTAAACAAATGGTAGAATACCACTCGGCATTAACACACTCTTTTGATCTTCAAGTAGAATTGTGCAGATGGAACCCGTAGCTGAGAAAAAAAACGCGATCATTTTTTTACGTTACGTAACGTTTCTCGCCTGCCTCACTTCTGTTGGCCTGTTCTCATTTTGAAACACCCATTCACAAGATTGCTGTTTTTTTTTCGGGTTCAAACAATAAATCCCCGTTTCGTTTCCCGTGACAATGTCATAAACAGCATTAGAATGTCGTGGTCGTACTTCAGTAGCATCTGTGAACACCATTCCACGCGATCCCGCTTCTGCTCCGCTGTCAGTTCATGAGGGATCCAACGACAACAAAGTTTCCGAACTTTTAATTCTTCGTGTAAAATTTTCTGAATTTGGCTCATACCAATCCCCAATAGTCCTCGAATTGTCTCGTAGGTAATCCGCGTTTTCTTTAATTAGCCGCTTAACAGTGGCAACATTATTTTCTTTGACGGCAGTTGAAGGCCGCCAACTTCACGAAATTCGTCATGTAAAGAAATCAGACCTCTCTCAAATTCATCAAATCATCGCCTTACGGTGCTTAAACAAGGTCCTTCTCTCCCAAAAGCATTTTGAAGACGAGCGGCACAGTTTTGCGGAAAGAGAGAACTTTTAAAATCATAAAAAATCATCGCTCTAAAATCTTTCCATTTTCGTTGCGTAGAACTTTAATGTGTGATAAAAAACAATTGAAAAATGATTTCCCGCCAATTTTTTTTTTATTACTAAGAAGGTTGCAAGTCGTTTCAAAAATATAACATTCGAAATTAAAATAGTTCCGATTAGCTAGAAGCACCTAGAAGTGCAAAACTTTTAGTGTACCGCGAACGAATTTTTAGTATTTTTATCATAAATAAATACTAAAAATATTGTCACACAAATTACACAGCGCCATCTAGCCCCAAAGTAAGCGAAGCTTGTGTTATGGGTACTAGACAACTGATAAACATACATAAATACACTTTTTTTTTTAATTCATACTTATGATACATAGAAAACACCCAGACCAAGACAAACAGACATGTTCATGCACACAAATGTTTGTCCCGTGTGGGAATCGAACCCACGAGCGTTGGTGTCGAAGCCGCGTCATTGACCGCTACGCCACCGAGCTCGTCTAATATATAAATAAAAAGAATAATCTCATATAAATAAAAAGACTGATCGGCGACCTCTTGGTATTGCTGGGCTCCATTTCAATGGGCGGTGGTGACTGCTTTCCATCAGGTGACACACATGCTCGTTTGCCTCACATAAAAAAAAACTATTAGCAATGGTTTCCACGTACAAAATTATCTTGGCAGCGAACAGTATTGTTCATTATTACCTACCAGGGATCGAAAAGGTTCGTAAAATACCGGTAAAGTACCGGTACTTAGAGGTTCTGATACTAGAACCCGAACCGGAACCGGAACCTAAATCTAGAACCTGGACCGAAACCTAAATTTTACAGGTTCTTCTTTAAATCCTGCCCGAACTTGAATTAAACATAGAGTACATCCACGCGGCGTATTACGCCGTCGCAACGTAATAATTTTTGAGCATTGCCAGCCACACAGGCGTTACGTCATTTTTTTCATTTAAATTTTTAATAAAAAAATATCGTACGTATTAAATTCAAGTAGGTATAGTTAATACCTACTTGAATTTAATATCTCACCAATAATTAGCCATCTGCTACAGTACGTTTCCTAAGACATTTTTTTTTACTATGTCGGGTGGCAGACAAGCATACGGCCCGCCTGATGTGAAGCGGTTATCGAAGCCATATCATAAAATATCGCTCGCAACATAAAATATCGCTCGTGCGCCGCCACCCCCGCTGCCAACGCAGCATCACCTTCCTTTCTGGTGACCTCACTCACTCGCAGGAACACAACAACCCTCAAGGGAATTATTTGGCTGCGGTATTTTGTGAGGTGGAGGTACATTCCCCAGTCGGGTAGCTTACAAATTATGCTCCCTACCTCTCTTTTTGCCAGAGCTTCGTTTGTCAGTCAGCTGGGTGCACCGCGTGCCGGTGAAGATGGCTTTGGTTCAAAGATGTTGATGAACCACTTACACCCCAAAATAGAGGAAGGGCGTTTTGAACCCGACTGAAGAAGTACCATAGAGAATTATTTTTTACTCGCTGCCCAGACAGAGTTTGTTCTGTCAATTTTTTTTTATTATGTTCGTATGTACCACGAATGGTGAAAATGTGCAATCAACTTCCCTCAGCGGTATTTCCGAACTAACATACAAAAAGCCATACAAAAAGAAACCTTCAAGAACAGAGTCTTTATTTCCCTTAAAAGGCTGGCAACGGATCGGCGACCACTTGGTGTTGCTGATCTCCATGATCTAGGTGATTGCTTTCCATTAGGTGACCCACATGCTCGTTTGCCCCCCTCTCATATAAAAAAAAATGTTTTGAAGGAGTGTAGGTTTGAGCATGATTCTGCAATTTATGAGCGCTCTATCAAAAATCAAAGGAAATTCCCATACTTGGAAGTATGGGAATTATTATTGTTAATGTTATTATTACAATCAATAGTAGAAAATTAAAGTTGCGTTCCATTATTCCAAGCTGTCTACTAACTGTCAGCTGCAAGAAATAAGAAATATGCCAGACACGGTCGAACGTATCCCTTCTTCTTAAGGAACCCTTAATTCGGAACCGGTATATTGGAACCTTTATTCAGAACCGGTTTTTTGGAACCGGAACCGAACCGGAACCTGAACCGGAACCGTACCGAAAAGATGAATCTTTTTACGAACCGAAATGACGAACCGGAACCCATATTTGTACCGGTTTTCAATCCCTGTTACCTACTTACACTATAATTACCTACCTACCAATCAATCTATAATATTTCAATCATAATTATAGCAATCATAGTCGCAAATCACAAATATCGTATCCGCGCGGATTACAACTTTTTGTTGATCAAAAAACACGCCGAAAACAACATTAATGTTTTTGTGTGCTATATTATCCCATTCAAACTTTTTGCAAGAGTTAGTTACCAAACTGTAATAGAGATGTCACTTCGAAAAAATACCTATTAGACATTCAAAACCCCAAAGTCATCTACATAATGTATCAAAATATCAGATCCAGCTTTGTGCAAAGCTTTATGTAAAGGTATACCTTCCGTGCATTTGTTGGTACGTTCCATTGCTGTTATTTATGAATATTACAATATTGGTGGGCTGACAGTCGATATCAAGGGAATAAGTTGGGAGATGGCAGAAATAATCCATAAAGGAATGGATCTAGGGCTCTACGCACAACCGGCACAACGCACATTCTACTATCTAGTGGGTACTATGTTTTTAGAGTTAGGTATCTCAAAAGGACAAAAAGAACCCATATAAGATCACTTTGTCGTCCGTCAGTCTTCTTTTTTTTTATGTGAGAGGGGGGCAAACGATCTTGTGGGTCACCTGGTAAAAAGCAATCACCACCGCCCATGGAGACCAGCCACACCAAGGGGTCGCCGATCCGTTGCCGGCCTTTTAAGGAAAATGGAAACTCTGTTCTTGAAGGCACCCATGTCGTAGTTGTTCGGAAATACCGCTGAGGGAAGTTGATTCCACAGTTTCACTGTTCGCGGTATAAAATGTCTTAGGAAACATATTGTAGTAGATCGCCAATTATCAAGATGATATGGATGGAATTTTAATTTATGGCGAGTTGTACGATAGTGGAATTCAGCGGCAGGTATCAAATCAAACAGCTCATCCGAGCACTCCCCGTGATATAATTTGTATAGAACGCAAAGAGACGCTACATCTCTGCGTGTAGAGAGAGAGTCCAATCGATCCGAGATCATTGGGTCACCGACGATTCGAGCTGCTCTTCGTTGTATGCGGTCAAATGGAGCAAGCAAGTACTGGGGCGCACCGGCCCAGAGATGCGAACAGTACTCCATGTGAGGTCGAACCTGGGCTAAAGTCTGTCCGTCCGTAAAGAACTAGTTTACTCGCGAAAAATACGACAATACATATTAATTCCATGGCTGGACTAGACACCATAGTTATATATTTTTTTTATACTACGTCGGGTGTCAGATTAGCATACGGCCCGCCTGATGTGAAGCGGTTACCGTAGCCATATTAACGCTTGCAACATAGAATATTGCTCGCGCGCTGCCAACGCAGCATCTCCTTCCTTACTTTCTGGTAACCTCACTCACTCGCAAAAACACAACAACCCTCAAGGGAATTGTTATCTGGCTGCGGTATTCTGTGAGGTGGAAGTACATTCCCCAATCACCCGGTAGCTTACAATTACGCTCCCTACCTCTCTTTTCGCCAGAGCTTCGTTTGTCAGTCAGCAGGGTGCACCACGTGCAGATGAAGTTGGCTTTAGTTCAAAGAAGTTGATGGACCACTTACACCCCAAAAAAACTATCCCCTTTAAAAAATCATGTCGGTACTTAGGTTCCTTTCGATGTAAAGGGAGGACGACAAATGATTACAATTTTTATTTTTTCCCATGGGTTTATGGAGGAGATGTTTTTTCCGGGATAAATAGTAGCCTATGTCACTCTCCAGACCATAAACTATCCCCGTTAAAAAAATCATGTCCGTCCGTAGATTTCTTTCGTCGTAAAAGAAGGACAAATGTTTATAAACTTTATTGTTTCCCGTGGGAATAAGATGTTTTTCCGGGATAAAAGTAGCCTATGTCACTCTCCAGGCCATAAACTATCTCCAAAAAAAAATATCATGTATATCCGTTCGTTACTTTCGACGTGAAAGAAGGACAAACAAACAAACAAACACACTTTCACATTTATAATATTAGTATGGATATGGATCTAATATATAAAATTATGTCATCGCAGTATTTGTTGCCAAACTCATCTGAAACGGCTGGACCGATTTTTATTTAATTTTGTGTGCTAAATTAATATCGGGTAGGTCTGAGAATCGACCAAAAATCGTAAAAACAAAAAAAAAATTGACGAAACAAACTCTGTCTGGGCAGCGAGTAAAAAATAATTCTCAATGGTACTTCTTCAGTCGGGTTCAGAACGCCCTTCCTCTATTTTGGGGTGTAAGATGTTCATCAACATCTTTGAACCAAAGCAAACTTCACCTGCACGCGGTGCACCCTGCTGACTGACAAACGAAGCTCTGGCGAAAAGAGAGGTAGGGAGCGTAATTGTAAGCTACACGACTGGGGAATGTACCTCCACCTCACAGAATACCGCAGCCAAATAACGGTTCCCTCGAGGGCTGTTGTGTTCCTGCGAGTGAGTGAGGTCACCAGAAAGGAAGGAGATGCTGCGATGGCAGCGGGGGTGGCGGCGCGCGAGTGATATTTTATGTTGCGAGCGTTAATATGGCTACGGTAACCGCTTCATATCAGGCGGGCCGTATGCTTGTCTGCCACCCGACGTAGTATAGAAAAAAAAAGCGTACGGCCCGCCTGATGGGAAGCGTCTGTCAACCGACGAAGTATAAAAAAAAAAAAACCAGGCCTCGTTAGCTACATAGACGACATAGACACCTATATACTTACATACAATACACACTTACCTTGAACATTACCTTCACATCAGACGTCAGGTCGTCAGCCTTACGCCTTTTCCGGTTCCGTTTATGTTTCTCATTATCAACTTCGCATACAAAATATATATTTATCTTGATTTGAAGTGGACTGATATGACTATAACGGCACAACATGCAGTAATTGCTTACCATCAGGCGAACCGTTTGCTTGTATAGAGATATTATCTCTTAGGTTATACACTAGATCTGTATGTTGGTTAAAATTACATGTATTGTTTTTTTAATTAAAAAAAATATTAGGATTATATTTTAATTAAAAATAAATATTGTATGTAGTAGTTAACCAACATCAATGGTAAAGCAGTGGGTCCGGGTAGATATCGGCTGATGATGATGATGATCATCCATCACTCACACGTTGGACCCTAGATGGTAGTGCATTGTACGATTCCAGAGAGGTTTTCTTCCGCGAATTCTCAAGTTGTGGAATGAACTACAGACAGTACAGTATTCTTCAAAAAAATCATAAAGAGTTTTGTACAGAATTGATAACGCGTGAGAGATGCCTGTGCTGTTGCCAGCGTTCAAAGGCTACGATGACTGCTTACCATTAGGCAGGTCGTATACTTATCTGCTACCTTAGCTGTATATGGAAATATTCGGATCATAGTCCACGGAGAGTTAGATGAGAGTACAGTTGCATAAACTGCAATTTATAAAATTTTAAATGCATCGTTATTTATTAACACACTTTTTTTATTAGGTCGACCTGTATGTAACTAACTATGTAATGGAATCTAAGGCAAATAATTTAACCATCTTCCAAGGATCGTAACGTAATGAAAATTGGCAGCTGTATGTAGTTCTGATGACAATACAATAATATGGTACTGTCTAACTGATCTGATGATGGAACCGGAAGATATGAACTGGAACTTCATGATGGAACATTGTATCATAGCTGTTTTTGGATTTCTTAGTAAAGTCTTGTAATGAACTTTGACCACGATTAGGTTTCAAGGTCTGATGATGAAGCGGGAAGATAGGCACTGGCATTCCATGATGGAATATCGTATCATAGTCGTGTTTGCACTTGTGAGAAAGGCCACGTAATGGACTTTGAACACGATCAGGTGCATTTATAAAAGCGTGTTTTTCTAGTGTTTTTCAAACTATTAATTTATATATGTATATTTTGGCTCGCTGTCGATAATGAACACCTGATACAAAACTGGTGTAAGCGCAAAATGAAATATATTTCCTAAAAAGACAAAGACATAGCCCTAACTAAAAAAAGTGCCGTACCGTTTTTGCTCAGTATTTGAACGACACTTAATTCAAACTGAGCGGAATGCTTATGAGAAATGTTTTCAGTTGTGAATTTCCCTGTTTTTTGAACTTACACCCTTTTTTATTCCTGGTATTCGAATAGGTATCGCTCTCACAATGTCACACATTTGCGCCAGACCCCTCGTTAGGCAGACCCCTTCTGACAATTGGATAAGTGTTTCCGAGTGGCTCAATCGCCTGGAGTACCATTGCGTAAGTTATCAGTCTGAGATGCTTTGGTTGACATTATAGCCCTATTATCAACCCACACTTTTATCACAGTAGTTGGAACAGATTCACTAAATCTATCTATCTATCTATAATATAAAAATCTTCTTCTACGATTAGTACGATAATGCCCTATTCCGGAAATGGACACAGAGTCCTAAAAGGACCCATTACTAAAATGACTTAGTCTCAAAACGACTTGTTCCCAAAATGACCTATTCCGAAAAGGACTTATTCCTATAAGGACTTGTTCTTAAATGGACTCATTCCGGAAATGGCTTAAAATCTGGAAAACTAGTAAAAAACGGTAACAATGAAAACTCAATTTGAAGAATCATAATTTTCCTATTTAGGTATATAATTTAATATAATTTCACTTACAACATACATAAAAACGAAAATAAGATAAACCTCTATCAATTTATTTTGTGAGACATTCAGAATTTAGTTATAACTATAAGTATCTAAAGTTGTTATTAGAATTTAATTATAATTGCTTGTTCCTGATTAACACCACAATTTGACATTTTGTTATTATAGGACATTATTTTCGTTTTTAGGGATCCGTACCTCAAAAGGAAAAACGGAACCCTTATAAGATCACTTTGTTGCCCGTCTGTCTGTCTGTCAAGACCCTCTATGTCGAGGAGGTATCACGCTGAAATTTGAACTCTGTTATACTGTATACTCAGGTCTAAAGTCCCATGAAGTTATAAAAAAAACAAACTGCTAAGTAAAGTTAAAAAAATAACGATAAGGCCGTTTATTCATCAAAAAACGCATAGTCGACACATTCTCAAGGGAATCAAAACTCTTATGGTACTTCCCGTTGAAGTAGAACTATCTCAAAACTATACATTTGTAATTAATTCTTAAAATAATAGGGTTCCGTACCCAAAGGGTAAAAAGGAACCCTATTACTAAGGCTCCACTGTCCGTCCGTCCGTCCGTCTGTCACCATGCTGTATCTCATGAACCGTGATAGACAGTTAAAATTTTCACAGATGATGTATTTCTGTTGCCGCCGTAACAACAAATACTGAAAAACAGAATAAAATAAATATTTAAGGGGGCTCCCATACAACAAACGTGATTTTTTTTCTCGTTTTTGCTCGCAATTGATAATGGTAATAGATAGACGCTTGAAATACTCACATAATATTTAGTTATATATTTATTTTAAAAATAAATAATTAAATAAAAATATAGCAAATATTTAATGGGGGCTCCCATACAACAAACGTGATTTTTTGTCGTTTTTATAGATAATGGTATGAAACCCTTCGTGCGCGAGTACGACTCGCACTTGGCCGGTTTTTTTATCTATGTAAGTGAAGTTTTAGTTGGAAGAATAAATATTTTTTAAGATTTTTCAAATTGAGTTTTCATTGTTGCCTTTTTTTACTAGTTTTCCAGATTTTAAGCCATTTCCGGAATGAGTCCATTTAAGAACAAGTCCTTATAGGAATAAGTCCTTTTCTATTATAGGGGGTGTAAGTGGTTCATCAACACCTTTGAACCAAAGCGAACTTCACCTGCACGCTACTTAAGCGTACTGCGTAATTGTAAGCTACCCGACTGGGGAATGCACCTCCACCTCACAAAATACCGCAGCCAAATAACAATTCCCTTGAGGGTTGTTGTGTTCCTGAGAGTGAGTGAGGTTACCAAAAAGGAAGGATGGAGATGCTGCGTTGGCAGCGGGGGTGGCGACACGCGAACCATATTTTATGTCGCGAGCGTTAATATGGCTACGGTAACCGCTTCACATCAGGCGGGCCGTATGCTTGTTTGACACCCGAAGTAGTATAAAAAATATCTATAATATAAAAATGAATCGCTGAACGCGTTGCTAAGCGCAAATCTCGAGAACAGCTGAACCGATTCCGCTAATTCTTTTTAGGGTTCCGAACCTCAAAAGGAAAAACGGAACCCTTATAAGATCACTTTGTTGTCCGTCTGTCTGTCTGTCTGTCTGTCTGTCTGTCTGTCTGTCTGTCTGTCTGTCTGTCTGTCTGTCTGTCTGTCAAGAATTTCTATTTCGAGAATGCGTGGAGGTATCAAGCTGAAATTTGAACTGTATACTCAGGTCTACGGTCCCATGAAGTTAAAAAAAAATCAAACTCCTAAGTTTACAAAGAAAAAAGTTACGGCCGTTTATTCAGCAAAAAACGCATATTTCGACACACTCAAGGGAATCAAAACCTATAGGGTACTTCCCGTTGACCTAGAACTATGAAATTTGGCAAGTAACATCGTTATAGACTACAAGTACAGGAATAAATCTCAAAACTATACATTTGTAAATAGATCTTAAAAAATAGGGGGTCTATATTTTTATAGGGTGTCGAAATTTCAAATTGAAACTACTAGTTCAAATGGGGTATCATATGAAAGGGCTTGATGTACACATTGCAAAATATATTTTATTTATTTTTTTCGATGCATTATTTCTTATTTTTAATGAAAAATATCAAATTTAATAATGATACTACGTACCTACGGAACCCTCGGTGGGCGAGTCCGACTCGCACTTGTCCGGTTTTTTTTAGAATATTCCTTGACGTACGAGGATAGTTCTTACGCAGAGAAAAATAATAAAAAAAATGCCTGAAAAAGTGTAAAAACAACACTTTTCTATATTCCCATACAAACGATTCGTAATAATACTTAAAAGTCAATTTGAACTTTAATACCATACCATAAAGTTCAAGTGTTAGTAGAGAGGTTCCGAGAAGGCAAAACAATTGCTAAGCGCAAAACTTGAGAACGGCTCGTCCAGTTCTGCTAATTTTTATTTTCATATTTTTATTAGAAGGTTCTTATGGAGAGAAAAGATTTAAAAATTGCGAGGAAACTAAAATACCACTTTCTACCGGGGCCGACAGCTAGTATATATAATAGGTAGGGGAAAAAGTCTTTTCGCATTATAGTATGTATGAACTTGTAATAAAATCTCTTTGGTTATACCATTTGTATCTGGCAGGTTTTGATATCTTTAAAAAGTTTAAATTTTAAAAAAGATAATTCCAAATTCAAATTAGGTAAATGTGTGATTTTCATTTGTTTTTTTTACTGTCAAGATGAGTGAATCTAATGAAGGAATTCGATACATTTTAAAATTTTACTACAAAAAAGGTAAATATTCAACGCAAGCTGCGAAAAAAATTTGTGACGTTTATGGACCTAGTGCAGTGTCTGTGAGAGTAGCACAAATTTGGTTTAAGCGTTTTCAATCCGGAAATTTTGATGTCAAAGATGCACGTCGCTCTGGTCGCCTTGTTGCGGATAAAATGGATGCCATTTCTGAAAAAGTGGAGCAAGATGGGCATATTAGTAGTTACGACGTAGCTGAAGAACTAGGAATTGACCACAAAACAGCTTTGGCGCATAAAAAGGTCGTGGTCAAAGGCCGGCCAGGCTTCACAGACTCTGGCGAAACCCGGGTTAACCCGCAACAAGGTGATGCTGTGTGTATGGTGGGATTGGAAGGGAAGATATTAATTATGAGTTGTTACCGCCAGGCAGGACTATCGATTCTGAACTCTACTGTGAACAACTGATGAGATTAAAGCAAAAAGTTGAGAGAAAGCGACCGGAATTAATTAATAGAAGGGGTGTGATTTTTTATCATGATAACGCTAGACCTCACACATCTTTAGCCACTCAGCAAAAATTAAGAGAGTTTGACTGGGAGGTGTTAATGTACCCGCCGTATAGTCCTGACCTTGCACTTTCTGATTTCCACCTGTTTCGGTCTCTTCAGAATTCTTTAGGCAATGTCAGGTTAACATCACGAGTAGACTGCCAAAACCACTTGTCGCGGTTTTTTGAACAAAAGTCCCAAAATTTCTATAGTAATGGGATCATGTCTCTACCTACAAGATGGCAAAATGTTATCGAACAAAATGGCATCTACATACTTTAGTTAAATGTAAATAATGTTTATTAAAAAATGTTTAGAATTTTCATATAAAATACGAAAAGACTTTTTCCCCAACCTAATATAACACAAAGTATTGAGTTATAAATGGTGTTTAGTATAATTTATAACTCAACAAGAACGGCTGGACAGATTTTTATGATTTTTGTGTTCTTGGATTTGTCTTCGTCAGGATAATATTAATACATATTATCATATTCCTGACGAAGACAAACATTGCAAAATTGACGAAGAAATAAAATAGAAGAAAAAACATTTTCCCATACAAATAGTGTCAGTTGAAAAAGGATTGAGTTATTTATTGGTTGTCAAATATTTATGCGTGCGTTCAGAAATGTATATCAAGCTACTTAAATATAGAACAAATGACTTAATAAAAAAATAAATGTCAAATCGATTGGTCTCACTTTTAGGTCAAGCATGGTGTCAGTAATTTTTTGTATTGAAAATTGTTTTGTGGATTAGGATATTTTTTTTGTATATTTATATTTTTTTGTATTATTATCTTAATAAAGTAATAAACTTAATATTTAATTTCTTACTGTTGGCAAACGCAACTGTTAAAACAATACACCAAAATGTATTGTGTTCAAAACGTCACAAGAATAATAAATATTTATTTAAGTGGTAGAATCCAGCTGCAGAATCGCCGAAATACTTATATGTACGCACATAACTTTTGAACGATTGCACCAAAATTGGTCTTCTTGTGTCCGTTATTGTCAAGACAAGGTTTAATAAAAGAAAATTTTGGAGACATTGAAGAATTTTTTTTTTTAATCTCATAATCATCACATGAAAAGTGAGTGAGTGAATGAGCTAGAAAATTGTGAGAGATCTTAAATATATTGGCAAAACATTGGTAGATTGACATTCAATTATTTTAAAAACAAACATATGGTGACACGAAGTTCGCCGGTTATAGCTAACCGGATCAGCTGTTCTCGAGATTTACGCTTAGCAACAAATTCTGCGATTCATTTTTATATTATGACAGCTGACCCGGCGTCCCGAATAGCAGAGTAAGTACTAAAAAAATAAAAAGTTAAAGAATGGACTGATAGGCGGTACGAAGTTCGGCGGGTCAGAGTATATAAAATCGACACCGCAACGTTTTTACAATATTCATCATCGCTACCTAATCTCACAAACAATTGTAAGGAATTTTATTACGGCCTTCATTAACAGAACGAGGGATTATCTGTAGTCCTGATCTTGACAGATCAACAGACAGCTACTGCTGGTCCGGGAAATTAGAAATTTGGTAGACGTGTTTCTGTTCGTGTGTAGCATAGTAACAAAGACACAAAGACGTATGATTTATGTTCCTTAGCGACAAATGTGTGTATTGTGTGAGCGTGATTCGACTTGCTTCCGTTATCAGCTGTAAGTTGTATGGGAAATGACAGATTTTGACAAACAAATTCGTGACTTTTGGGGTGTAAGTGGTTCATCAACATCTTTGAACCTAAGCTAAGTTCACCTGCACGCGGTGCACCCTGCTGACTGACAAACGAAGCTCTGGCGAAAAGAGAGGTAGGGAGCCTAATTGTAAGCTACCCGACTGGGTAATGTACCTACCTCCACCTCACAGAATACCGCAGCCAAATAACAATTCCCTTGAGGGTTGTTGTGTTCCTGCGAGTGAGTGAGGTCACCAGAAAGGAAGGAGATGCTGAGTTGGCAGCGGGGGTGGCGGCGCGCGAGCGATATTTTACGTTGCGAGCGTTAATATGGCTACGGCAACCGCTTCAAATCAGGCGACCATATGCTTGTCTGCCACCCAAAGTAGTAAAAAAAAAAAGACGTAGTCTGGGCAAAATACGGGAAGAACATGCCTTGTGTCTTTTTACCACAGCACAGTGCGTAGAAGATGGAAATTTCCTGTACCTCCACCTTACAGAATACCGCAGCCAAATATCAATTCCCTTGAGGGTTGTTGTGTTCGTGCGAGTGAGTGAGGTCACCAGAAAGGAAGGAGATGCTGCGTGCGGCAGCGGGGGTGGCGGCGCGCGAGCGATATTTTATGGAGCGTTTATATGGCTACGGTAACAACTTTCAGGCGGGCCGTATGCTTGTCTGCCATCCGACGTAGTATAAAAAAAACCTGAACAAGCGGTCGTTTTACTCACGTGTAATCTCGTCGTTTCGCCGACTGGTCAATACCTTTATTTATTACCGATACAAAGAAACCAAATCCACGAACACAAAATAGTATGACTTTATTGCCATGAATATATGGGTCATAATTCAACAGCAGCCCGCTATCTCCGGCGGACAGGGCCTAAGTGCTAAGTAAGTAAATAATTTCAGTGTTATTTCCGTAGCATTAGGGTTGTCACGTTTCTATTTAGCTCCGTTTAATTATGGCAGTGAGATCAATATTATCTTATTTAATTTTCTAACGTCAATACAATATTTTTGTAATATTGTACAGATAATTCCAATTAAAAATAGGCAAAATGCCGGGTATTTACGATAAATCCAAATAAGGATGTATAAATGCCCAATAAACAGGGAATTTATATGTCCTTATTGGGAATTTGTTGTAAATGGCCGGCATTTTGGTCATCTCTAATTCCAATAGATTCCGCAAGTTACCTAACCTACATTATGCCCTACATTACTAAGCATCGACGATATATGAGTATCTGACGAGCTCGGTGGTTGAATGGCTAACAATCCGCGGTCGTGGGTTCATTCCCCTCACAAGACAAATATTAAAGTTCATAAACATGTATGTTAGTCTTTGTCTGGGTGTTTTCTATGTATGTGACGGCGCAATATCGTAAACATCACTTGTAGCGGGTCGAGCGATGACTCGGCGGCACATCGTAATCCCGCCGTGAAAAATGACTGTTCCGTTTACGCTTTTAAAGCCATCGTGGTTAAAAGTAGTTAGGCAGGCGATTTTTAGTCAGCTATTAAGCCTGATTCGCGCTTTAAAGGTCAGTCGGTAGCAACCAGGCTGAGGGGGTGTCGAAGAGGAGTTTCCGCCGCGCGCGTCGGGCGTCAAAAAATAAAATAAAAATGCAAACGGGGCATTCTCTCCTCGGCTTTGGCCCGATGCACATGTCGTCATAACGCTTTGCAGCTGCTAATCATTGTGCCGGAGTATTGCCTAATGAATTAAGGAATAATTGATTAGTCGTGATTAATTACTAAGTAATTAAATCTACGTCAAAAATATTGTTATTCCTTTTTATTATGTCCGACCATCCTACATATGTATTTACAAAAAAAATGTATTTAAGTGTTATATCAGTTATTTAGTACCCATAGTGCAAACGTTGCTTAGTTTTAGACTAGATGTTGGCGTGTAATTTGTCCAGGAATATTTATTTATCATCAATTTGTAAAATATAAAATTGTCATAAAATTCTGAACTAAAGTTTAAGGAAAAGCATTACAGTTTATTTTTTTCATGACAATGATCTTCGTCATCATATCATCATAATCAGGTCATTTTAGTCTCCACTACAGGAGCACGACCCTCTCTCTTCCGTCCCTGACAGAAGGAGGATTTGGCCTACTCTCCCCACGCTGGCGAGACGGTTTGGATCTTCTTATTGTTTAACAATATGGAGTATAGAAATAAGTGAACAATAATGCAACATTGAAAATAGTATAGTAGTAAAAGAAAGTAAGAAAAGAGTATAGTGGTAAAAAAAGGGTTTTGTGTAAATATTTTTTTTCGGAAAAATAAAAATTTTACTAATAAAATATAGTATTCTACATTATTCGAAAAATTATCCAACGTTATTTGTTAGTGTCTACGTAAGTCTAATGTCAAATTTGTAGCAGCCCTAGCATTTATCATCAGGGCTAGGAGGCAAGACCCTCCTATCTTCGCGTGGCAACGCTTTATTAAATTTTATTGGCAATATAATAAGCGACCCGACCGTACCTACTCGCCGGTGCCGTAATTGGCTTCGTGGGCATATTTCTGACAACATAGATAGATTTTTCACCTGAGTCCCCTTGAGAGAATGATTACTAAGTAAAAATATAAGAAGAAATTATAAGAATATTTTTTTTGTATTTAGTATGTTTAACTATAGATCATTCTATATAGGTATATAACAAAATCGTAAACTAGCCATTTCTGACATTAAATATCATTTTCAAAAACACAATTTTTGTTTTATACATGTTTGTTGTACATAAGGGGTCAAAACAATTTAAGTTTTTAGAATTTTTGTCATTTTGTCGGTTTGTGTCTGTGCGTTTGTGTACGCTAAACTCAGAAACGACTTCACCGATTTGAATGTGGTCTTCACCGATTTATTGTAGCAAGTTTTTCGTCATCGTATCTTCAAGTAACATTTAGTGATTTTGTGATTTTAATCGGTTCACAAACAAAAAATTAACCGTAACCGCACTAAACGTCCACGCGGACGGAATCGTAGGTACAGTGGTTCATCACGATATTTAGAGCCAATGCTAACCTCACCTGCACGAGGTGCACCCTGCTGACAGACAAACGAGGCTCTGGCGAAAAGAGAGGTAGGGCATAGCGTATTTTGTAAGCTGCCCGACTGGGGAAGTACCTCTACCTCACAGAATACAGTAGCCAAATAACAATTCCCTTGAGAGTTGTTGTATTCTTGCGAGTAAGTTAGGTTAGAAAGGAAGGAGTTGCTGCGTTGACAGAGGGAGTGGCGGCGCGCGAGCGATATTTCATGTTGCTAGCGTTAATATGGCTACGGTAAATGCTTCACATAGACGCAGTATAAAAAAAAAGAGAGAGTCCGGACCGTCTCGAATCCGGGTAATGATTTGGATTTGAGATAGTCGTTAAGTTTTATTGGTTTTATCATGAAAGACTAGAATGGCAGACTTGAATAAGTGGATGGAAGGGACCATTCTTATTGCATTGGGTAACAGTTTCCATTTCAGTTTGGCCATTTAGTGTAAATGAGTTAGTTTAAGCGTGTGAACTGCGTAGGGGGGTGTCCAAAATCAGATAACCCTTACATCGCAGACGGCTCTCTCTCGCTTTTTATTGAAATCTTTCTTTAAGATACTGGGCACCGCAGTATCAAATAATACATTGACAGAATGATTGAAAATTTATTATTTCTATGTATTCACAAAAAGCCGTTTGCCGAAATTGGCCGTGTGGTTTCCGGCAGACTAGAATAGAACCACTCCGTCTCTTCCCGTGGATGTCGTACAAGGCGACTAAGGGAAATACATTATCAAATATCGATCAGGCCTCCCCAACCCGTTTGGCCAGCGTGGGGAGTGTAGGCCAAATCCTCGTTCCGTCTGGGACGGACGAGAGAGGGTCGTGCTCCTGTAGTGGAGACTTAAATGGACCTGATGATGATGATTCACAAAAAGAAATGTATTTAAGTATAATATCAGTTATCTAGTACCCATAGTACAAGCTTTGCTTAGTTTGTGACATGCTTGTGCATCTAGTAGATGGCAGTGTGTAATTCGTCCAAGAATATTTATATATTTATGACCTAGTGATTGTCGAGCTTTATCATACGGTATCAATAATATGGGACTTGAACTCACGACCTCTCGATAACCAGTCGAGTGCTCTTTTTGGCTGACCAGCTGAAAGGTTTGCGATGGTGACAAATTTCTATTTACTGCTGTAAAATGTGATACTTTACAACAGTAAATAGGTAATTGGCGTGACACTACCACTTAAACTTTAACAGTTACAGTCAGAACTTAGTATAAAGCAGAGGCTTTCGTCGCTTGTACAACTACGTCCTCCTCAAGTTCTTTGAACACGTTAGCAGAAATCTTGACGCTATGGAGAGATTGGCAGTACAGGGACACGTCGAGGGCAAAAGGGCGCGCGGTCGATCGCCAACCAGATAGACAGACTTAATAAAATCTGTCACCAAAACGTCAGTGACATAATGATTTAGAAAAAATAAAAACCGACTTCAGCTAGCAAGCGCAGCTTATTGGTGGAATACCCCAGGAGACGCTGTTACCCGTCTTCCGAAGAAAAGTAATTGCGTCACACAAGATTCCTTTGTACGACATCCAGCGCAAACCAATAGAGTGGCGCAATTCTATTCTGCCGGCAACCACAGGGCAAATTTAAGGGTTTCCATCGATTTTTCTGGGATCCGATCACCAGACCTTGATTTGGTGAAGAGAATTGGACCACCTCGCAATCATACCCTTTCAAATAAAAAAAAGAATTTGACCATACGTGCTTATAAAATTTAAGAGTTTCTCTTGATTTCCCTGGAATCCCATGATCAGATCCCGACTTGGTGAATATGGGACCTCCTTGCAATCATACCCTTTCAAATAAAAAAAGAATTTTGAAAATCGGTTCACAATTCGCGAAGATATCAAATAACATACATGCAAAAAAAAAAATTCAGTCGAATTGAGAACCTCCTCCTTTTTTGAAGTCGGTTAAAAATGCGCTCGTCAAGCTACCGACAGAGACCGATGGAGAAGGATTGCGAGAGCAGCAACCGTCATGGAAAGCGACAAATAAGTAACCACAACCACTCCGTCAAGAGCGAAAGACTAGTTGCTGTTTTAATAACGATGAAGTTATTGGCAATTATGGCAAGAATCATGTCATGGTTTGCATCCGAAGTCGCGTGCACAGCTAGTTATCAAATAAACTTCATCAGCCACGTTAAGTCCTTAAACGAAGCGCTGCCGAGAAATCTCTGCGAATCCAAATCGTTCAAGTTCTTCAAGTAGAAACGATGTTCTCGATAAACCTCAAAGTTTTCCCCATAAACCGTTCGCCGTCTCATTTGCATACTTATATCGGTCCGTTGCGAACACGGCCAAAAGTAGCCTACGCTTTGTCGCAATGAGCTCGTGATTAAAAATTCAATTAACGTCTGATTGGCTTCCTTTCTCAGGATTTACTTGGTGACCCTTAACTTCGTCCATTTTAGATGCAATTTGAGATCGGCAGTTTTTCGCAATTACTTTTTTGTTTGTCAAAGATGTGATAAAAGGATTTTAGATGTTTTTCTAGGGGTATAGATATATAAGATGGTTAACGCACTTGTTTTTCTCGATAAATGAAATATAATTAAATATACATACTTATTTAAATAAGCGTTTTATGTTATTAGTTTTCTGTTATTAGCACAGGTGTAGCACATGAGTAAACGTAGGTTCAAGATCGTGTGGCATGAAAGTTTTTATGAACGTATGAATTGGAATTTTATTCTGTGGTAATCCTTTAATTTTAATGAAAAAAAAATTGACCCACTAGAAAATACTAAATGGGAGACTGGAATATTAGGTTAAGTTAGCTAGTCGGTTTGTACTTATATCATATTTAGTCGTCAAGTTAGTATAATAGTCGCCCAATTTTACAATTTTTGATGCTTGGTTTATACCTACTAGCCATTTTTAAACAAAAAAATCATCAAACAAGTAAATATATGAAAGAGCACTGGCCGAGCTAATTGAAATTATCCCAACCCTGTTATCCAGAGTCCTAAAATCCATGAATAAAAAGACTTTGACAAGGAGAGCGCAGTTGACGCTGATAACTTCAACTTGAGTCAAGCGAAAGATTTCGCTGGCGCGATAAAAAAAATACTATGCAAATTTTACTATAACTTTTTTTACCTCTTCGCTGTTGTCTTCGCAAACTCAAGTGCAAATCAGGACCCTTCCAATTTTATTAAGTGATTTCAACAACAACCTCAAATCATCCGGCACATATTACATCTTCACAACTTTGGTAGGATCTTATCTAGAACCAGTTGCAGCGCAAGTCAATTAATTCCTACCAAGCACTAAAGGCTATATTGGAAGATAAGTAAGGAGCAGGGGCGGACTCGGCACGTGTCTGGGGCCCGTAATTTTTGGGGACCGAAAATTAAGTTTTTAATTTTTAATTTTGAAGTGAAAACTTCTATCGTAGGGGCGGAATTACAATGTTGCCTAGGGCCCGCTTTAACCATTGTCCGCCAATGGTAAGGAGGAGTTTCTCTCTAAGGAATGACATAATGTGGTAATAAAAAGTAGCCGACATCAGAACTTATTTTCCCCATGTTTATAGATCAACTTAATAAATGTATGTTTTCTAAGACATATTTTCATAACTTCAAGTATGCTTCGTAGACAATAAGTAAAATCAAATTACGTTTGTGTGAAGCACGCTCGGCTGATTATCCTCTTAAATTTTGATATGACAAGATTCAACCCTATGATGCTACTTTAGTCAGATATCTTGGAGGATGAATGAAGACTTCTTGGCACTTACGTGCGTAATAAAAAATTCAAGGTAAAACTCACCTGGTTTCCAAAAACGCCAACACTGCAAGCAGAAGATACTTGATCAGCGCCGAACCATACGGCAGCTAATCTCGGGGGGATGTTCAGGATGAACACCTGTGAGACAGCCACCACAGTCTGGCCCAGGAACCCCAGCCAGAACATATCTTGTGGCACGGAGAACACCTTCAGCCAGGAGCCGGCACATGTTCCAAACGCTCCTATTATTGTTGTCACTCGAAGACCCTGCAGAAAATCAAATACACATCACTACATAGTATAAAACAAAGTCGCTTTCTCTGTCCCTATGTCCCTTTGTATGCTTAAATCTTTGAAACTACGCAACGGATTATGATGCGGTTTTTTTTAATAGATAGAGTGATTCAACTGGAAAGTTTATATGTATAATATATGCATAACATAGTAGAAAAACACTGATAATTTAGAGGTTTCTAATGTGATGTCGTAAATAAACACATTTTTTTGCTCTTTCATTGCAAACGCTGGCTGAACCCAACGAGATAGATCAAAATAATGTAGTACAGTATTGTTCACCTTAAAATCGTCTACAAAAAAGTTCGCGATGGTATATGTCTATCTCTTAGTGGTAACACACAATAACCGTTATTTTATCCTTTGCTTTTTACAAGAAATAATGCCTTATTTACGAAGCGATTTTAAGCAATACAGAATTAGTCCTTATCCAATTAAGTACCTTAAATACATTGCGCATTTAATATAGATCAATATGGCCCTTCACAGCATGTAATTTAAATGAATAGTTTAGAAGATATTACACATTTAAAATGCAGGGACATAACGGCTGTGGCGGTACCGGCCGCGGAGCCGGCGGCGTGTGCCTATAACTGGGGAAGGACTGGATAGGACAAAGCGCAAAGACCTTCTGTAGTACATTTAGTATCAGCATTGCACCCGTGCGAAGCCGGAGCGGGTCGCTAGTTGTAAATATTTTAAAAATGGAAAAATTCATCTCTCCGTCTAGGTGGGAATTGAACCCCGACCTCTCAATGACCGATCGAGTGGTTTTCCAACTGAGCTACCAGGTAGGTTTGTGATGGTGACGAATTTTAGCATTTCATATTTTACTGCTGTGAAGTCGCAGTGTGGCGCCATCTACCTATTCAGTTTTACACTACTAAACAAGGCATAGCAGTCTATCGTTGCAGATGAAATTCGGCTATTTTTGGATAACACCAAACTTATTAAATAAATATTATTTTATAGTTGTTCTGGCAAGTTGGCCGAAATCAAGCATCAAATAATAATTAAACAAATAGGTACACATTGAGAAAAAGTTTACATTAAAAATTTATTAATCCAAAATCAAGAATATAATCTTTCCCCTGCTGTGTGACCAGACCCTGCTCAGACTGCCCATTATGTATCTATAACTCGATCATTGAGAACACTACAATGAACCTAAACTAGATGATAAACCTTTGCTCTAAGTTGATGAGGAGTTGGGTGTCTTGTAGATTTCTGATGATGTTGCAGCAACTAATCAAGCTTACTGTGTTCTTTTTGCCAATTTCGAAATAGTCAGATAGTAATTGCTCAAATATCTTCTGTATCAATAAAAAATAAAAGATAACCATTACTGACTGATCTATCACAGCGCACAGCCCCCTTACCACCATCTCTTATTGCGATTCAATAACTGAATAAAATGCTTATTCATTCCAATGAATAAGCGACTCTATTCAATTTGGAATAGAGTCGCTTATTTATTGGTATGAAATTGGATTCTATTCAGTTATTGAATCGCAATAAGAGTTGGTGGTAAGGGGGCAGCTCAAACAACTGGACGGATCTGGTTGAAATTTGCCATTTTGCCATGATGGTGAATTTGCCATTCATGTAAACAAATCAGCAGCGGTGGTGTAAAATACTTCTTGTATTGCAAGCGACTATAGGCGACGGTAACCGCTTTACATCAGATGTACTTGTCTGGCGTCCAACGAGGTATGAAAAAATGGGGTGTGGCTGTATCATGGATACGCGCCATGTGTTGGACGTGAATACGTTATATGCACTAAAAATATCTCAAAATGGCAGCGCTTCCCCTTCCCCCGCACGCGATGTTCCATAGTTCTTAATTAGCGTAATAAATTCTTTGATCCGTCATCTATCCAGTGGTGCGATTGAATTTTGGATGTAGAGCATAAATTCGAAACTACAACGCCAAACTGTGTATCTCCCGATTTAGTTATCATTACATTTTTTTGGATTGGCCCCGTATGGTAGCAAATTTAAAGTATTCACTTCAAAATACAAAATTGTTATTAAAATGGCATTATTACTACTACGGATTGGAATTTCATGACAAAATTTAACAAATAAAAACTTATCTCGTTTACGGTATTTACGTTAAATATTTGTTTAATGGATCTTGTATCTTAAAATCTCCTTTATAGTCCGCTAATCTCAAATTACGTGCAAATAATGTGTCTCTATGGTGCAAATAAAAAAACTGCTTAGTTGTAATGTGATAAATAATATTGATCCGAATAAATATTTAGAGATAATCCCTGTTTTTCATGTAAAATATCAATTTTTGGTCGCGTCTTCGTGTGCACGTTTTTTTTTATATTAAGGGGCAATCATGTGGGCCACCGGAAAGTAATTACCACCGCCCATAGAAATCAGCAACACCAAGAGGTTGCCGATCCATTGCCAGCCTTTTAAGGGAAATATTATCTAGTATTTCGGTCATCATCATCATCATCAGGTCCATTTTAGTCTCCACTACAGGAGCACGACTCTCTCTCGTCCGTCCTAGACGGAAGGAAGATTTGGCCTACACTCCCCACGCTGGCCAAACGGGTTGGGGAGGCCTAATCGATATTTGATAATGTATTTTCCTAAGTCGCCTTGTACGATATCTACGGGAAGAAACGGAGTGATTCTATTCTGGTCTGCCGGAAACCACACGGACAGTATTTCGGTATCCCATAAAAATCTCAAAATCTTAAACATCGCTTCTTACGGGATGTTAACGTTATACATAATAATGTGTAATACAATAAGTATGACATAATCATCCACTATCCGGTATCCGAAATTCACTCAGTTCCGGTCAATGGTCTGAGTTGTCTGTGCGTTGATGAATCAGTCTGCCAGTCAGTCAGTCACCTCTTCCTTTACGAGTATATTTAATTAGGAGATCTTTATGTAGAATTTTTCAATATTTCAAGTATTTACGTTTATCGAATAAAATAAGGGAGCCTACTAACAAGTGACGATTTGAAGTTTCGGGCCAAAGTTTGGAAATTTTCATATTTTTTTAATGTGGTCGGTCTAAATGTCTCCATGTCTCCACCTTGACTGATGGAAACCCCAGGTGAATCTTAATGTGAGGACCGCCATCACTGCGATTAGAGCAGCGCTGGTAGTCCACTTCTTGACGATCTATATAATTATTTCTTCACACATCGTCTTTGACCCTGGATTGTAGGACGACGGAAACACGTACACCGGCAGAGAATTCCACATATTTATGGTTCGGCAGAGAAACGAATTGCCGAATTTCTTGATGCGGGAAGGCAACAACTGTATCTTATGAGAATGGCATTTCAGAAAACACGGGTGGCTCTAAGGAAAAATGGAGAAGGAAGGACCAGATTAAAGAGTTTATTTTAGCCAATCATATACGATTTTCATTCTATTCGGGAGTCGTGTGAGGTTTTTTCTTCGACACAGTCTAATTTGTTACTTATGTGTCAAGATAAACAGTTTATAAAGAAGCTTTTAAAATGCAGCCAAAATCCAAACTTTTGACCGGCATTTCGGATTAGTATTCTTGATTAAGAAATCCGAAAATAGGGATACACGGTTTTTTTTTTTTTTTTTTTTTTTTTTTTATACCACTAGTGTGGCAAACAAGCATACGGCCCGCCTGATGGAAAGCAGTTACCGTAGCCTATGAACGCCTGTAACACCAGAGGCATCACACGCGCGTTGCCGACCCTGTAAAAACCTCTTCACGCCCTTTTTGAAGAACCCCATGCTGTAGTCCCCTGAGAAAACCTCGACAGGCAGTTCATTCCACAGCTTGACAGTACGCGGGAGAAAACTTCTCTGGAACCGCACGGTACGTGACCACTTAGGCTCCAATGTGTGAGGATGAATTCCCTGTCGATGGCGAGCGGTGCGACTGTAGAAGGAGGCCGTTGGCATCATATCAAACAACTCCTCTGAACACACCCCATTGTACAGACGGTAGAATACACAAAGGGACGCAAAATCTCTTCTCAGACTTAAAGGTTCTAAACCGTCTGTTAGTTTGGGATCGTCGACAATCCTCACAGCGCGCCTTTGAATCGAGTCACAAGGTGCAAGCTGGTATCTAGGCGCTCCCGCCCATAGATGGCAACAGTACTCCATATGCGGCCGTACTTGAGCTTTGTAAAGCATAAGTCTCTGCCGCGGAGTGAAGTACTGCTTCGCCCTGTTGAGCACACCTAGTTTCTTCGACGCCAGCTTGACCTTCCCCTCCAGGTGACAACGAAACTGGACGTCGCTGGAGATTTCAACTCCAAGAATCCCAATGTTTTTGGCGATGGTAAGGGGTGTGTTTAGGAATTGAGGAGCCACAGCAAAAGGGGTTTTCTTAGCGGTGAACGCGCAGACTTGTGTCTTAGTGGGATTGAAATGAACCAGGTTCTTTCGCCCCCAATCGGACACACTATCCAGTGTGCTCTCGATCTTCGACACAAGCTGTTCGCGGCTCTCCTCCACCAGAGAGCGGGGAATATTAGCGCGGCCCGTATAATAAGCATCCCCGGTGCTGTCGTCAGCATAGCAATGAATGCTGTCAATGGACAACATATCATTGATATGCAGCAAAAACAGCGTCGGGGACAACACCGAGCCTTGCGGGACGCCAGCATTAATGTCCATGCTGTCGGAGCAACTGCCATCCACAACGGCTCTAATGCTTCTGCAGGACAAGAAACTAGCGACCCATTCGCATAAACCCTCTGGTAGACCGTATGCAGGCAACTTCGAAAGAAGACCACGGTGCCAGACCCGATCGAACGCCTTCGCCATATCAAGACTGACAGCTAATGCCTCACCTTGACTCTCCACGGCTGAAGCCCAGCGATGTGTAAGATACACTAGAAGA
The DNA here is from genome assembly GCA_937001555.2 of Hypsopygia costalis. Taxonomy (NCBI): domain Eukaryota; kingdom Metazoa; phylum Arthropoda; class Insecta; order Lepidoptera; family Pyralidae; genus Hypsopygia; species Hypsopygia costalis. Next base: position 2,766,881 of record OW443325.2, read on the forward strand.
TCACCAGTCGAGCGACCATGGCGAAAGCCGTATTGATGGTCGCTGATTAAGTCGTGCTCTTCTAGGTATTTCAGGAGCCGGATGTTAATGACGCGCTCCATTACCTTGGAGAGAAGGGAGGTAACAGCGATAGGCCTGTAATTCGATGGGTCTGATCTGTCACCCTTTTTGGGCACAGGGTGCACGTTCGCAGTCTTCCATGACGACGGTACCTGCCCGGTGGAATAAGAGAGCGCAAAAAGGCGCGTAAGAACAGGACACAACTCAGGAGCACACAGCTTTAACACCACTGCCGGAATGCCATCTGGCCCACTCGACTTATGAACGTCAAGGGATAGCAATGCCCGCCGAACATCTCGTTGAGTAAATGAGATTTCCGGCATGGAATTACCACACCGCGGGATGGAAGGCGGTGCGGCGTCCCCGTCGTTCAAAGTCGAGTTTGAGGCAAAGAGATTCCCCAATAGATCGGCTTTCTCTTTAGCACTGTGGGCCAGACTACCATCTGGTTTTCGGAGTGGTGGAAAGGACGACTGACAAAAGTTGCCCTCGGCAGCCTTGGCAAGCGACCAAAAAGCACGGCTCCCAGATGGGTGCTTAGCTAGGCGCTCACCAATCCTGCCGATGAACTCAAACTTTGCCCTGGCAATTACTCTCTTACTGAACCTCGAGGCAGCATTGAACTCCCGTTTCAAGTCGGAAACACCAGGATCTCCATTAATACGAGCCGTGGTCCAAGCCTCATATGCAGTTTGCTTGCGAAGTTTAGCTTCTCTGCAAGACCGATTAAACCACGGCCGCTTCTTAGCACCTGAAGTAGCCACCCGCCGGTTTGGAATAAATAATTCCATCCCGGCCAAAATCGTCTCAGCTACAGCAGATGCACAGGTGTCTATATTTTCCGACCCGAAACAGAGCCGCCTCCACGGGTACGATGCGTAAAATTCACGCAGTCCATCCCAGTCTGCTGACTTATAGTGCCACATACGACGCCATCCGGTATACCGGGGTGGGTCAGGGCTTGCGCATGGCACTTGGGTCCGGATGAGGCAGTGGTCCGACGAGCCAAGAGGCGCATCCACCGAGACTGTATACCCATCCGGATGTGTGGTCAGCAGAAGGTCCAGTAGAGAGCTAGTATGGTCCTCTATATCTGGTATTCTCGTTGGAGAATGCACCAGCTGTGAGAGACCATAGGCCAGAGCAAAATCATGAACAGACCTCCCCGCGAAGTCAGTGGACCGAGAGCTGAGCCACTCGGCATGGTGGGCATTGAAGTCTCCCAAAATCACTAACTCCGCGGAGGGGTACCTCTCAATGACTTTGTCAGTCGCCAATTGCAGGTGCTCGATCAACCGAGTTGTGTCTGCATCACCGCTATGAGACCTGTAAAGGCACGCGTAGATACGGGTGCGGCCGCCCTGATCCACGCGTACCCACAACACTGACAGGTCCCTGTCTTCAAGGCCGTGAAGACGTCGACAGCAAATATCATCCCGGACGTACATACATACCCCGGCTCGACGTACAAAAGAATGTTCAAGTTTGTACCCGGGGTATAATAAGTAAGAAGTATCGGCCGGGCAAGATATTTGCGTCTCCGTTAAAAAAAGGAGGGTCGGCTTTGCAGTTTCGAGGTGCTGGTGAACTGCATTTATGTTTGTGTGAAGTCCTCTGACATTACAAAAGTCCACGTCGAATGTGGATGAGGACGCCGCTGAAGAAACCTTCTTTTTTTTGTTCCTGGCCATTAAAAGGGGGTAAGAGGATTATGAGAGAAGTTGTTTCACTGACGGCGCGAGGGACAAGAAAAGCGCGGTGTCTACCCCCGCAGCACAGTGCAGGTAGTGCGGTTTGCTAGCGCGGCGGGCGGAAGGGCCCCCGGTCCCCCCCTGCTGCAGCAGCCGGGTCCACTCCGGTCTCCTCCTCCGGCACGACTACTACAACAGGGACTTTACACAGGCTGGCGGTTCAGCCTCCCGGGGCGGAGATTAGGTGATCCCCGGGTTCGGGAACCCTACTAACCTGCGGGCGGCCAGCGGACAGCCGTTTCACCGGGTCTCCCTGACCGCCGCGCCAACACGCCGCGCCTACACCGCTAGCGGCGGTTCGACAGCCGCTGGTCCCTCTGCCGTCAGCATAACAACTCCTCTAAAATAGCCCTGGTGACCTAGCTAACTCGCAGGAACACGGCATAGCCATTATGGCTGCGGTTTTTTGCCAGGTGGAGGTACTTCCCCAGTCGGATGCTGGCCAAGCCTGGAGCGAAAGATCACACTATGCCCCTCCCCCATCTGACAAGTAAAAGAGAAGCACAGTGTGATCTTTCACTGCGTCCTACCTCTCTTTCGCCATCGCCTCGTTAGCTGGTCGGCAGGGTGCACCACGTGCAGGTGAGGTTGGCTTTAGCTCGAAAGATGTTGATGAGCTACTTACACCCCGAAACGGTAACGGTAACGCAAAACGAACTAAACGATATAAACTTGAGAGTATTATTTATTTATTTATTTATAGGTGTACAAACAGTCTTACAACAAATATAACAATTTTCATTTAAGTAGTCTAGGCTCTAGTTGTAAGACCAAAATTGAAGTACACACAGCATGACAAACATATCACGTGCGACAGGTTTCCATAACCTAGACAAGTGAAGAACAATGAAATTATTGAATATACAAATATAAACCATATAAGAGAATATTAAAATCACTGTCTGCCATAAAAGCGTATGGACTGAAGACATCACAAAAATTACAGTAAACATGAAATAACGTAGCGCACTCTAATAAAAATCACAAACATCCTCCAAGGCTGCGCGAATTTGGATAAGCCAGTAACGTAACATATCCATATATACACAAGTATTACGAGTATACAAGACAACACACGACTTAAACTAGATTCAAGATATTGCGTCATAAAATGTCCGCAACGATATTCAGATTACTAATTTAAAAAAAAACTTATTGAAGATTTCGACATCCAACCTTATAACCCTAACCAAAAAACTGAATAAAACTTAATACCCAGTTATGTCCTTGCTTCTGCTTGCGTGGATATATTCTAAAATCATGAAGAAGAATCAAATGATCTCAATAAATAACACAAATATAGTACAAAACAAACATATAATAAAACAAATATACGCGCTCGTGAAAAGGTGTCAAACGAACACAGAGACATTCCATTTCAAAATATATGAAGTTTAAAAATTCGGTTCCAAAAATATGTTCTACCTACCAGAAATCAGCAAAAAGAATTTTACTGGGAACGTAGAACAACGAAAGACAATTTAATTAAAACGTTAACTGTGAAGCGTCCAAATATCCACGACCTTTGACTCCCATACGATCTTCACGTAACGTTATTAGAGCCGACAAGTGCCCTCTCTAGACTTGATGTTCTAAATTATTCGGTACATATGCACTTAACAGGTTAATGTTGTAGCCGTTGAAGGTAATGAAGGTTTTACCTTGGTTTAGGAGATAATGGGCTTGTGCAGGTAAATTGAAATTGTCAGTGTTCTCTATGGTTTAGGTATAATTACAGTTAAATAGAAGCTCTCGTGTTTTAATCAAAAAGGCCTTTCGAGCAGTAACTGAGGCACGAGAAAGCCAACATATCCCCTGCAAATACATTGACCCTCCGCCGCTTTACTGACCCGACCTCACCTTTCTTCAGAGACAAATCTGAGATCATTGGACAACTGAATTAAACGCATTTGCGCGATGCAACGTCATCAAAGGTGCTCGATCTGGATATGAATTTTTAATAAGACGAAAGACCTACAGTAATTTTGGCAGTAGTCTGGTCTTTTGGAATGCTTGGGCATATCCTCGCCGCACATTATATCCTAGTGCTAGAGCGCCCTCCCCGCTATGACCTGCGGTGCAGAGACTTCGACGATGGCCATTGCGATGCGATGGACACTAGTTATTTCTCTAAGAAATCGTTTGAATGATTCTCCAACAAGGACATTCGATGGAGAGCCGATGTTGTCGACCTGTCTTTTTCGTATTTTCATCGGCTGCACGTGGTGTACCTTGCCGGTAAGCAAACGAGGCTCTGCAGTAAGAGATGTGTGGATATCGAGCCTAACTGAGGTACGTCCTCATTCCTTTAACTCACAGAAGACCGCAGTTAACGCTTTACGCGTTGTAGGTTGTTGTTCTAACCATCAACATCTACAGATCACCTGAGGATGCCTCGCATAGAGGCGAAACAATTGTCGCCGAGACGACCACGGCAGTCGGGGCGGCAGCAGTCGCATGTTTCTTCTGTTTCAGATGGTGAAGATTCGCCGAGACGACAACAGCAGCTGGAGCAGAGACGACCGAACCAGCCACGGCAGTCGCATGCAACTACTAATGGTAGTGGGTGGGTGCCGGGGTTTGCATGAACTAATTGGTGGCGGAAGCACGCAAAGTAGGTAAATCAAATTGTCTGTAAATTTGACTTCCGCAAAATAACACCTGAATCAATTAACTATAAATATGTCTACCAAAGACGATGAATGGAAAGTAATTTCCACTTATCTCTAACCTAATCAGTAAATTAAGTTGTGAATATGGATGAAGCTAAGAAAATGTAGCTTTATTTTTCAGTTTCGAGAGAAATTATATGATATCAGGTAACCATTTAATTGATATGAAACATATTTAAAAAAACAAGAGCTACCACCTTTTTGCTGTATTCTTATTTGGCCTGTGGCGTGATGTAAAAAAATAGTATTTCATTTTAATTCGTTTATATTTTTTTATTATTATTCTGGTGAAAAACAGACATACGCCCTGATGTAACAGTCATTGTAGACGTTTGCAACATCAGTGGCATCACTCGCGCGTCTTTTTTTATATGAGAGGGTGGTAAATGAGCATGTGGGTCACCTGATGGAAAGCAATCACCACCGCCCATGGAGATCAGCAACACCAAAGGGTCGCCCATCCGTTGCCTTTCTGGTGACCTCACTCACTTGCAGGAACACAACAACCCTCACGGGGTTGTTATTTGGATGTGGTATTCTTTCAAGTGGAGGTACTTCCCCAGTTGGGCAGCTTAAAAGAAACGTTAAGCCCTACCTATCTTTTCGCCAGAGCATTGTTTGTCAGTCAGCAGGGTGCACCACGTGCACTTGAGGTTGTCTTTGGTTCAAAGATGTTGATGAACCACTTACACCCCAAAAAGCGTTATCGTCGCTGTAAAAAAACCCTTGATAAATAAACATTTCTAGCCCCAGTAAACAATGAACAACAATCAGTATCGAAGTCCATTCACCAAGATTGTAATCTCGGCGAGATACAAGGGACCTCATAAAAGTTTGCGACGGGAGTACGCCGGGACCACTTGAAGTTCGGGGCATGGCTACAACGATAAGAGAACCAGCGCCTCGAATAATAGAGTCTCTCTACATAAACAATAAGTAATTAACACTTTAATTAAAGTTAGCAAACAGCTGAATGCAGTTTTTTTTAAACATTCGCGTTACATGATTTATGAAATATAACAACGGGAATTAACACAATCATGCATAAGGGTATTTACATACCTTTATTATTGCCTGACAGTTTCGACCAGGTTGCACCGGCCGTGGTCACAGGCTGACTCGAGTCAGCCGGCCAGTGCAACCTTAAAAATACTTCAAATTTTGTTATAAATCGATGTCATATGATTACATAAGTTTTTTTTTAAATCTTGGATAACCTCCGATCATGTTTTTCTGGCTCGAGAATAAATCCTATTTCGATTTATCGATAGTAGGCCCAATAATAGTCCCCAATGCTATAAAATTCTATTATCAGTATCATAAAATATATAAAACTAGAACAATCTTAAAATTTTAATAACTTATGTACGACGTGTTTTATGATCGATCAAATTTCGATGGGAAAGTCCATTTTAAAAGGATGAAATTATTTAAAAAAAAATACCATTGAAAAAGAATAATATAACTTTTGTTACTAGGCAATATTTTTTATAACAGCAGGAGGGTCGTGTGAAAAGAATTTTCATACAGGAATGGCTCTTGAGGATAACATACTCACAGTAAAATAACAGACAAAGAAGTGGCTTATTCTTGTTGAACAGATAGCCATGAAGCAGAAACATAAAAAAAAAAAAAAAAAAAACTACGCAATATTTAACATAGCTGTCATATAAATTTTTAATTAATGCACATGGAAAGTGTGACGACATAAATGTTGGCCTTTTGTATAATTTCGCTTTTATTATATCTCAAGAAATTTTTATGTTATCGACGTAATTTTTCACTTTTAGTTATACTATTGTGATGTCTTTACATAAAATATAAAAAAATAATGTTTGCAAGCCCATTTTATATATATATATATATATATATATATATATATATATATTAACTGCACGGTTTTAGAGGAGTTTTCTACATCTTGCTCTCAAGTTGTGGAATGAACTACCTGTCAAGCTTTTCCCAGCTGACTACAGTATAGCGTTCTGTTTGAAGGGGTCCTTACAGGGTCGGCAACACGTGTTGTAATACCTCTGGTGTCGCAAGCGTCTACAGGCTGCGATGACTGCTTACTACCAGGCAGGTTGAATGATTGTTTTTATGGTTTTTAAAACAAAAATATGCATAGCATAACCACAGTATAAGTAATAGTACTAACGTACAGTATGGACACTCTCTGCCGCTCTCACTAGTCGACCTCACCTCCCCTATGGAACCGATTTGGAACCGTTCGCAATGGATGCAACGTCCTACAAATTGACGTCGCTCGTATTTTATTCACCATTCAGTTTAAAAGATGGAAGTTACTTGTGCAGTGGATGGATATCTCAACACATGGAAAATCAAAAAAATAAATTTATTCGATCCCTTTGGATGAAATAAAGTACAGATTTTTTTATAAATTACCTAAAAAGCATGCGGCAGCCATAGTTTCATCATAACTAATTCATGTCTGTCAAAGTAGGATACAAGATACAATTAATACGAGATGAGAAAAGGATAGCATTATATGTCTCAAAGAGCAAGTGAGTGCGCAGACGCGGAAGTGACATTGCTGTCACTTGAGTAATGGTGGTTTATTGTTTACAATTTTCTTATTTACGAGTACATTTCAATGTTTATTGTGCGTGATCTCATGTGTGGTATTAGTTTTAAATTACGTTTGTTCCATGTGAATATGAAAATGAATCAAATCATTGCGCATGCATATAAATGAATAGTAAAAAGCTACAATTAGTAAGAATGAAATGGTTTGACCAGTACAATGAACCGGTGTTCGGAAGGCGAACGTTTGATTTAATGGTGACTAGAAAATATAAAATTTTGGGTAAGTTAGCAATGGCAATTATACAAGGCGTTTTATAAATATTGGCTGAAGTCAGTGTAGTGTATTTACTATGTTTTTTTTCTTCACTACGCCCACCTGATGTGAACCGGTTACCGTAACCATATTAACGGTCGCAACATTAAATATCGCTCGCGCGCTGCCATCCTCGCTGCCAACGCAGCAACTCCATCGTCCCTGGTGACCTCACTCACTCGCAGGAACACAATCCCTCAAGGAAATTGTTATTTGACTGCGGTATTCTGTGAGATGGTGGTACTTCATCAGTCGGGTTGTTTAAAAAATACGCTATGTCCTACCTCTCTTTTCGTCAGAGCCTCGTCTGTCAGTCATCAGGGTGTACCCCGTGCAGGTAAGATTGACTTTGGTTCAAAGATTTTGATGAACCACTTACACCCCCTTACATGTCCGACTAATAATTGAATAATGTCAGCCCTAGAGAACGTCACTCAAACATAGGCACGTGTACAGACGTCATTTGGTTACTACATGCAAAAGTGCCATTTTTGTACGGAGTGGCCGGGGTTTGGTATAACTTTGATTCAAAATTATCCAATCTCACGACAAAATTTCTAAAATTGACCAACAGAATTTCCGTAAGGCTCCGACATAGTTGGGTTTAGGTTAACTTAAACTTGTGACCACTAAAATTTGACTATACTTGCGTTTGGGGAGAAATGTAAGGTACCCACCCTTTCCAAAAGCAATCCGTGTTGTTAAAAGTAGTAGTTAGTTTAGGTGTTATGCTCTAATAATATAAACTTATAAATATTTTCATAGGACTCAATGAATTAGATTCGACGATTTCGGTGGTCGAATGGTTAGCAATGGCCACTTTGACTCCGAGGTCGTGGGTTCGATTTCCGCACAAGTCAAACATTTGTGTGCATGAACATGTTTGTTTGTCTTGGTCTGGGTGTTTTCTATGTATTATAAGTATATATTTAAAAAAAATGTATTTAAGTACATTTATCAGTTGTCTAGTACACATAACACAAGCTTTACGCTTAATTTGGGACTAGATGGCGCTGTGTAAATTGTCCAGAAATATCTATTTATTTATTCTATTTCAGATAACAGATAAAAAAATATATGACTTTACATTTATATGTTATGCGTATTTAGTGTGTGCTGATGTGCATAGATGGACCGACAACAGCTGCCAACCCGCCTGCCCAGCGTGGCGACTTCAGGGCACCACTTCTCCATGAGTTTCACAAGTATCTCGGTCCAAGGTAGCAGTCTAGGTAACGGCAGGGTGGGGAATCGAATATTTTGCACGTTGAAATATGCAAAACATCCGATCTGAAACGTCTTCGGATTAGACGGCAGGGCTCCAAATCCGTTAATCGATAAATAACTTACTATCGGTTAGCTATAAACTCCTCCGGCCATACTTCTATCATAGTATAAATAATAGTACTCAAAATTCATAACACCATTGTACTAACCCAACTGCAGTTTAAAACGTTCAAATTTACAAACAATTGCACGAACATTCAGTACACAATCGCATTTGTCCTGTCGTCGCCGAAATGTTTCGAATACGGGATGACACGCATCAAATGCACTAGAATTTCCAATTCACTCTCGGAATGCACCGACGAAGCAATGCAGCTAGAATTTATTTGACATCGCATGTAGAGTGCTCTCTATTTACAACTAACATTTGTTTTGGCTTGGAATTTTAAAGCTAAGTTACTTTTGTGAATTATCGTCTTTTAGTATAGTGTTCTTTACCAGAATGGGGTGTACGTTGTTTCGAGTATAAAAGTGGTTCAAAAACATCTTTGAACCAGAAGCCAATGTCACCTGCACGTGGTGCACACTGCTGACTGTCAAACGAAGCTCGGGTGAAAAGAGAGGTAGGGCATAGCGTATTTTTTTAGCTGCCAGACTGCGGAAGTACCTCCACCTCACAGAATACCGCAGCCAAATAACAATTTCCTTGAGGGTTGCTGTGCCTGCGAGTGAGTGAGGTCACCAGAAAGAAGAAAGTAAGGAAGAGTATAGGTTGGCAACGGATCGGCGACTCCTTGGTGTTGTGGATTGCTATCCATCAGGTGACCCACATGCTCGTTTGCCCCCTCCCATATAAAAAAATAGAATCAAAATTATACCGTTATAAACCTGGCATTCCTTTTTTCTATGTATGATTGTCTGACACAATATACTTTGGTATCTGAATCGTCATGTAATTACTGTATAAAATTAATGAAAACGATAAAAAAACCGTTAAATTACCCGAAGAACGAAATAATTTAACTGATAAAAATGGTAATCCTAATTAATGTTTCTAGTTTGAAGATTAAATCTCAGATTTTCATTAGAAAATATATCTACATGTTATTTTTTTTCATACGTAAATTTAGACAGTTTTTTTAATTTTAAGACTAAGCAAGAAAGTAAGCACTAGACATGTATGTAAATTGTTAAGAATTTTATTTATTTACACTTAGTGTACGTACTATTCCCAAGAAAATGATTGTCAAACATATAAAAACATGTAAATTTTGTTGTATAGCAAACACAAAATGTTTATTTATAAAATATTAGCTTCCACCCGCGGTTTCACTTTTTTTTTAAATAAAAAGTATATTATGTTCTTCCTAATACCATTGAGAATATGTGTACAAAGCTTCATGAGGATTGGTTGAGTAGTTCCGGAGTGATAGTGTAACAAACAAACTCACATTCAAATTTATAATATTAGTAGGAATAGTAGAGATTGCTTAACCCGGATATAACGTGTCAGTCAGCTTTTGTTTTGTTTATTTACACTTTTTATTGTATGAAACATGTATTTTGTCACAGTTAATAATATACTACTGTTACTACTATACTACTGTATAAATCAGTGGCTTGGAAGCTGCCGTTAATGTCATTTTTTAATATTTTCATAACGAAATGCTAAAACTACCTATTAGTAATTTGGTCCTGAAAATGGCGGATGGTCTACGCAAAAGTCGGATGACCATTATTTTGAAATTTGGCGAGGGCGCATTTCGAGGATAACAATTGTCAAATTCTGACCCATATCGTGAGAAAGGTATGAAAAAGAAACCATCCTCAAGTACCTGGGTCGACCCAATAAAAACTAAAATTGAAAGTAAATTTTTCATAGAAATTGAAGAAATATTCCCTACATTTTTCATATAATTTCTTTGCAGAATATTTAAAATGGACGGCATCGGACGACATAATAAATGGCGGAATAAAGCTGTCTCATATTGTTGTTCTATTGAACACTTCTGACATAAATCCTGACTGATTTCCATACCTAACGTTTATCTTTTATACGATGCATCGCATTCGATTAAAAATAATGTATGAAGTACGATTAGATAATACTAGCTGTTACCCGCGGCTTCGCCCGCGTGGTTCAGGGAAGCCTGCTGCCATTGATTTGTGTATATTTTTCTTTTGTTGTATTTTTTTTTTAGTTCGTTAGATAAAAAGTAGTACCAGTATGTACAAATTTTAATGATGAGCTGCATAGTTAAGGCATGAAGAAATAACAAACAAACGAATTTACTTTAACACTTATAATATTTGTATGGATGGAACGCCCACACTCAATAGAAAATAATTGTTCACCACATAAATGTTTGCCCTCTTTATTTTTCCTTCGAATAAAATATTTTTCCTGGATAAAAAGTAACCTATGTCACTCTCCAGACCGGAAACTATCCGCTGTTAAAACATCACATCAGTACTTACGTTCCTTTTGACGTGATAGAAGGACAAATGATTACAAAGTTTATTTTTTCCCATGGGGTTAAATTGTTTTTCCGGGATAAAAAATAGCTTATGTTACTCTCTAGATTACCCTATTAAAAATTCATGTCTGTACTTAGGTTTCTTTTGACGTGAAAGAAGGACAAATGAACTTTATTTTTTAATAACGTACGTTTACGGTATGGAGAGTGGCATAGGCTACTTTTTATCCAGGAAAAACATCTTATTTCTACGGGAAAATACATACTTTGTAATCATTTGCCCTTCTTTTAAGTCGAAAGGAACCTAAGTACCGACATGACTTTTTTTAACGGGATAGTTACGTAGTAGAGTACGGACATGACTTTTTAAAATGGGGATAGTTTACTGTTTGGAAAGTGACATAGGCTACCTTTTATCCCGCAAAAACATCTTAATCCCATGGGAAAAAATAAACTTTGTAATCATTTGGCATTCTATCATGTCGAAAGGAAAGTAAGTACCGACATGATTTTTTTAACAGGGGATAGTTTCTGATCTGGATAGTAACATAGGCTACTTTTTATCCAGGAAAAAACATTTTATTCCCACTGAAAAAATAATTCGATCCCCGCAGAGGGCAATCATTTAAGTGGTGAACAATTTTTTTTGTCTTGATCCATTCTAATACTGTAAGTGTTAAAGTAAGTATTCGTTTGTGATGATGGGAAAAAATAAACTTTGTAATCATTTGTCCTTCTATCACGTCGAAAGGAACGTAAGTACTGATGTGATGTTTTAACAGGGGATAGTTTCCGGTCTGGAGAGTGACATAGGTTACTTTTTATCCAGGAAAAATATTTTATTCGAAGGAAAAATAATGAGGGCAATCATTTATGTGGTGAACAATTATTTTCTCTTGAGTGTGGGCGTTCCATCCATACAAATATTATAAGTGTTAAAGTAAATTCGTTTGTTTGTTATTTCTTCATGCCTTAACTATGCAGCCAATCATCATTAAAATTTGTACATACTGGTACTACTTTTTATCTAACGAATAAAAAAAAATACAACAAAAGAAAAATATACACAAATCAATGGCAGCAGGCTTCCCTGGACCACGTGGGCGAAGCCGCGGGTAACAGCTATCTAATTTTATTTATTATTATTAAGCTGAAGAGTGTGATTGGTTGAACGCGCTAATCTCAGGAACTACTCTTGAAAAAAAATTTTTGTGTTAGATACTTAGCCTATATTTCAAGGAAGGCTATAGGCTATATAACATCACGCTACGACCAATAGGAGCGGAGCACCGGTGAAAAATAGGAAAAAAATATTCCTTTTGAGGGCTTATGTCGCGTGCGCTGCGTAAACGGTTGAAGTTACGCATAAATCATGTATGACGGAATTGTTCCTCTTTAAAAGTTCTAAAAAAAAGTCCGCGACAGTATATGTCTATCTTTTAAGATTGACACACTATAACGTTTTTTCATGGTCATCAATAGGAGAAAGTAGGTAAAAAAAGGTTATAGTGAGTTAATCTTAAAAGATAGACATATGCTGTCGCGGACTTTTTTTTAGAACTTTTAAAGAGGAACAATTCCGTCATACATGATTTTTACGTAACTTCAACCGTTTACGCAGCGCACGCGACGTAAGCCCTCAAAAGGAATATTTTTTTCCTATTTTTCACTGGTGCTCCGCTCCTATGAGTCGTAGCGTGATGCTATATAGCCTATAGCCTTCCTTGAAATATAGGCTACCTAACACAAAAAGAATTTTTCAATTCGAACCAGTAGTTCCTGAGATTAGCGCGTTCAAACAAACAAACAAACAAACAAACAAACAAACTCTTCAGCTTTATAATATTAGTATAGATAGCTACGAGTATATTTTACAAGCTTTCTTTTATTTTCACCGCGGCGCCTGTAATCAAATCTTACAAGTTAAATTTGGTCCATTACAGTGTCTGATAGATATGTAATTAGGCACACTCGTTTCGTTCCATTATTTGTGCCTTTTTAGATTTTTAATCAATAGGCTAGAATGTTCTAAAATGATAGAAAATAAATATCAGTATCGTTTCACAAAACTAGAGCCATCTGCGATCTTAAAATTTTAATAACTTATGTCCGACTTTTTTTTATAGTCGATCAAAGTTTGTGGGAAAGACCAATTTAAAACGATGAAATTATTTAAAAAGAAATTAACTTTGGAAAAACAATAAAAAATGCTATAACTTTTGTTACGGCACTAGTTACATAACGCAAATTTAACATAGCTGTCAATTTATATTTATACAAATTATATAATTTATACAAATTTCTATTATAATGCATACAAAATACTTAGGTGTGACGTCATAACTCGGTAGCCTTTTGTATGAAACGTTTTCGATATAGGTAGTCCAAAATTGAGGTAGGGCGAGCGTAATTGTAAACTGTCCGATTGGGGAAGTGCCTCACAGAATACCGCAGCCAAATGACAATTCCCTTGAGGGTTGTAGTGTTCCTGCGAGTGGGAGTTGCTGGGTTGATAGCAGGGGTGGTGGCGCGCGAGCAATATTTTATGTCACGATTTACGGTAACCGCTTCACAGGTGGTCCGTGTGTACGGTGGGTGGTAGACAAACCACCCACCGTACAAAATATAGATATATATGTGTAGTATAAAATATAGATATATATGTACTTTTAATACCTACTGTAGTTTCTAGGTCTTGTGTATAAGATTTATGATCAAATTCCCTCTAATCACTACGATAAACTCCATTGAACGATCAAGATTTTTCCTTGAAATTATAGCAAATATATTGCGATTGGCAGCCGCCATCTTGCGATTTATTTTGACTGCTCTCATTTTAATCCGCTTGCCAAATAGACCTTCCATTTTTAGGGTTCCGTACCCAAAGGGTAAAAAGGAACCCTATTACTAAGGCTCCGCTGTCCGTCCATCCGTCCGTCACCAGGCTGTATCGTTACACTTACGTACGTTGTTAGACAGTTGAAATTTTCACAGATGATGTATTTCTGTTGCCGCTTTAACAACAAATACGAAAAAATAGAATAAAATAAATATTTAAGGGGGCTCCCATACAACAAACGTGATTTTTTTGCTCGTTTTTGCTCGCAATTTATAACGGCAAAAGATAGACGCTTGAAATACTCACATAATATTTAGTTTTATATTAACTTTAAAAATAAATAATTAAATAAAATTAAAACAAATATTTAAGGGGGGCTCCCATACAACGAACGTGATTTTTTTGCCGTTTTTATAGATAATGGTACAGAACCCTTCGTGCGCGAGTCCGATTCGCACTTGGCCGGTTTTTTATAGCATTTCAAACCCCTAATTCTGCGGGTGCTGATACCTCCTTTATCCTTGTCAAGGAAATACCATGTCTTCATTTTATTACGAACGATAAAAATGTCGGAAGATAGTTCGTCCGCACAATTTACGAGTTATATCTTGTACAGCGGCTTATGAAATGGGATTGCCAGAATAAAATAAACTACAACAGTGGAGAATAGATATTTTCTGCAAACGTGATATGTTTCAAAAGCGTTTCAAATAGGGGATGATGTGTACTCTTCGGCAATAAATTTGCCTGTATTTAGTAATACCTAGGTTTGACTGCTAACGACACATGCACAAGGAAAAAAAAATCTTCTTCGTCAACCCTTATGTAGGATTTAAAAGACACTCGTTTACTATGCACTTATTTTATTAAAATATTAATGTCTATTTATATATGCGTTCACTAGTCCAGTCAGTCGCCGATTGTCCTATTTTTCTTAGTCATTTCTTTTCCGTCTTGTCAGTTCGTTCTTTGTCGGTGGCCAGTTGCGAGGCTGCCCGCTAAAGAGTCCGCAACACCTAATTCATCCTTCTGATGGGATAAGGGGCTCCCCTGAATTTAAGGTGTCCACCAAACTTATACTACTCATACTCCACTACGCGGCTCAACAAAGCAAATCAAAAAAGGGTTGGCGGAGGACAGTTTTTTCGAACCGCCTAAAAGCCACTGACATTAGCTTAACGACTGTCATAGACAACAGCTGGGACCGACGGCTTAACGAGGCCTCCCAAGCAAGGAGGAACTCGATACAAATAAACCCATCCATAGATAGGCTACGGATGACGTTTGCTTAACTTGTGTGTTCAATTAGACTGACACGCGCAATGATGCCGTCGAACTTCCTATTATTTATGTTTACTTTTGCCGAATGATTGCAACCCCTTTATGGTATTCGATACCCCGAGATTTGTCATTTGGATGAAAAACAGCTACCTACATTTTTTCTGATCAAACCATCTTCAAATTAATAAAACAAAGAAACATGTAGGTATATGTTACCCGTGTTGCCTATAGTTGTAACGTCGAACTTACCTGAAACAAATAACCTGTTTATTTGTTTCAGGTAAGTTCGACGTTACAACTGATGCTGGCTAACTCGAAAATTACGGGGCTTAGCAAAATTGCTGATGTGTGACGTCACGATAAAATCAATGTCAAGGCTATCCGGTGGTTAATAAACCCGATTATGTACTTATTACATGTCTTTAATAGGGGCACAGTCTTAAGATTACCTACAGTCGGCTGACTGATGTACTTGCGCGGAGCAACGATGGGGGGACGCGGGGAAGCGAGCGGCAGAGTCGGCGAGCGCAATGTATGGCAATGTCCCTTAGTTTGCGCTTAGACTTTTATATATAGAAAGGGTGTAAGTGTTACTCGTAAAGAATTGCTTATTCACGTTCATAATGAATTTGTTCTGTTTTTAACCCCCGACGCAAAAAGTGGGGTGTTATAAGTTTGACGTGTCTTTGTGTGTGTGTGTGTGTGTGGTTCTGTCTGTCCGTAGCATCGTAGCTCCGGAAGGGATGAAGCGATTTCAATTTAGTTTCTTTTGTATTAAAGGTGACTTATGTGCGAGTGTTCTTAGACATATTTGATGAAAATCGGTTGAGCCGTTTAAAAGATGTGGGGGGTTAAAGTGGGGAAGAATAACCGAATGTCTGCAAATATACTCGAAAGGGGTCTCAAATGAAAGCGCATCACGTGCATATTACAAAATAATAACTTCAATGAAAATCGCTTGAGCTGTGAAAATACTCTGGGGGTAAAAGTGGGGAAAATACCCATAATGTCTTCAAATATGGGGGGGGGGGGAGAAAATGGGGATGGAAATCCGAATGTCAGCAAATATACCCAAGTAGGGTAGCAAATAAAATAGCATCACATGCTCTTTACAATATTAATAATATATTAAATGAAAAATATTCAAAAAATCGGTTGAGCCGTTTTAAGTTTATCTACATTATAATAAGTATGTACCTATAAAAAGTATATATATAAAATATTAAATTTAAAATTTAAAAAAACCCCCGACACAATAACCAAGTTCCCTTTAAAAAGTAAAAAATAATAAAATAAATTCAATCTTAAAGTACCTAAGTATGTATTAATAATTCTAAAAATAATACGTCGCGTTGGGGGACCGCTCCAAACCTAACAATTTAATTACAAATAGTCTAACCTAACCAAACTAAGCAACATAGATGAATCAAAAAAATTTAAAAAAGTAAATTTTTATAATTTACAATATTGCGTTTAGGATACGACCATCAACGATGTTTGCCGTCGCAGCGGTCCCCCAAAGGCGACGTATTTTTTTTTAGAATTATTAATACATACTGTACTTTAAGATTGAATTTCTTTTATTATTTTTTACTTTTTAAATGTAAAAAGTAAAAAATAATAAAAGAAATTCCGATGGCCGATGTTTTCTTATTCGAGGTTATCATGTAAAATTATCGTCCGTAAACCGACTTTACAGACAACCAAATTTTTAAAACAGAATTAAAATTTTGAATAGATTTAGTGCAACAATCAAGGATATACTATTCTTCACATATTCGAGATGTGGGGGATGATGAATTTAAACAACGTATGTATGTACAGTAATAACAACCAATAAAGTTATTGGAAAATATAAACTCGATAACGACGATACAAAAAAATATTTTGATCACTTTCCTGGTTTTAGCCAGGAAAGTAAGTCAAAATATTTTTTGAACAATAGTTTTTTCAACACACTTGCTCATAAAGTGGCTCTTATTTCACCGCAATTAGGCACATAATGACACCTATAATCAAACTGTGACTTTTTCATTACTATTATTCACTAGTGAGTTATGAGTGTTTTTTTATTGGTTGAGTTGCTTTGTTCTTAAAAAAGTTTCGTTCCAAAAAGATCGTGTTCAATAGTACAAATAAATAATGTACTTATTGCTTGCTCATTTCATGCATGTTGCATGAAAATTTCAACTTGTACATGTTTAATGAATGAAATATTCACTTAAATAATTATATATTATATAACTAATATAATATATAATTACTGTACTAAAGAAAACTTTAAATTTCCCATTTTGTATATGGCCAAAACGTTGTCCGTGAAAAATTCTTTTAGTCTATGGTCGACCGCTATTGTAGATACGCGCGCATAGGAAAACTGATTAATTTTCTCGCCATTGCGAAAAATTTTTCACAACTCGTTTTAGAGTTTTTTATCATTATTTTATTCGCAAGTGTGTTGAACAACGTCGAATGATACACGTGTGTATTGATGATTACCGTCCTCGGCTCTCTTAATAACGCCTCATCGGTAATCACCAACATTTGTACCGTAGTGTACTATTATCTCAGGATAATTTCAGGCATGTATTGTTGCTGATGAAGTCATGCTTATCAATTTACCTTGCACGAGCAAACGATAGCTTCATGTAGGTGTTGTAAATGTGTGGTTTTTACAACTAATTACGAAATGAATTATAATAACCACGGGAATAAACGCGACCATGCATGTAAGGTATTTTTACATGTCTTTATTATTACCTGACGTTTCGATCAGAAGGCCAAATCTCGTAATTTTTTCTACAATCGCAGATTGAAAGTTGACCGAATCGAGATTAAATTGTGAATTGACTAAAATTATATACTTACTTGATTTCATTAATTAATAATTATCAATTCTTATTGTTGACAAAGTAACATTCTTAGTTTATTTAATTTTCGGTCATATTTCGATATAATCCCACTTAAATTAAACTTTGAAGTTACATAATGTGATACGAGAATACCAAATTTGACATTTGTGAGATCGAGACTGGATTGGAACTGAATTTTGACCACATTTTAATTACGAGAATTGCCCCTCAGGTTGCACCGACCGTGGTCACAGGCTGAGGCATCTTTTACGTAGACGCGACCATTTAATATAAGAAACTGGTCGGAGGTCGGTTCGAGTTGCCCCGCGTGCGCCGCAGCGATGCCCGCCGCGTGCACCGTCGCGACGGTGAGAGGCGGGGCCCGCCGCGGCGGGCCCCGCCTCTCAGCACTCTATGAACAACATCGTATATTGCCATACGTTGTGTTTGTGCGTGCGATAACGCGGGCCGCTGCACGCACCGCCTGTCTCATGAACGGAAAAAAACGACCCACGCGCCGCGAGACGCCACGCCGCACGCGACGCTCGACGCGCCGCGTCTCCGTAAACGACGCCTGTCTGTCTCAGCGGTGTCACTATAATTACGAAATGTATCTGACGTTGAAACCTAAATGGTACTGTACGGTTTCAATAAAGTTTTTTTACATCGAGCTGTCAGGTTATAGAATGAACTCTCTGCCATGGTTTATCCAGGAGACTACAGTACAGAAACACGGAAGAGCGCGACGTAAATACTCGTAAATCCATGGACAGGCTACGGTGGAAATTACTTAACTTTCGTGTTCCATTAGATTGACACGCGTACGACGACAACGAGCTAGAATAAATAATTGTAATCAAAAAATTAGTTTGTTTTCTATAGTGTTGTTTCTTATATAGTCTCAAGTGTTCTACTACACTTATTATTTCAGAATTAAAGTTATTATTTGAACTAAGGTTTTTAATTATGATTTTCAAAAACCAATCATGTAATTCTTAAATTTTCAACAAAAAGTACAGTTAATTTTTGAATAACCTATTATTCAAAAATTAACTGTACTTTTTGTTGAAAATAACAGAATTCCTTCAAAGACCTATCTTTGAAGGAATAGAAACAAAAAGATCTATTATCAAATGCTAGATTTTATTAGACGATTTACAATATTCGTATACTTTCTTTATATAATTATATTATAGATATTATAGATACTTATAAGTAAAAAACTTAGTCATTACCTTATTTATTACATAGAAATTCTATGCTAACTTATCTATGACATAGCTTGTATTAGGTACATATATACCACAGTATAACCCTACAATGCATGATTTTTTTAAATCGTGTCATAAAATATAAGTGGTTCTACGAGTATATAGTGTCTAGACATAATAAATGATAATAATAACAATTAAAATTCATTGATTTTGTAGATATTTACTTTTTCAATTCTGTTTCAGATGTGGTACAGTATGCAATTACACTAATATTTGGCTTTTAATTAGGAACAATGAACATGTTCATATATTTAGTTTTACTTTATGAATAAAACTATGTAATGGAATCTAAGGTAACTAATTTAACCATCTTCCAAGGATCGTAGCGTAATGAAAATTGGCAGGTGTATGTAGTTCTGATGACAATACAATAATATGGTACTGTCAAACTGATCTGATGATGGAGCCGGAAGATATGAACTGGAACTTCATGATGGAACATCGTATCATAGCTGTTTTTGGATTTCTTAGAAAAGTCTTGCAATGAACTTTGACCACGATTAGGTTTCAAGGTCTGATGATGAAGCCGGAAGATAGGCACTGGCATTCCATGATGGAATATCGTATCATAGTCGTGTTTGCACTTGTGAGAAAGGCCACGTAATGGACTTTGAACACGATCAGGTTTCAAGGTTATAACAAACCTATCGGGAGCAATACAACCTCACCTACACGTGGTGCACCCTGCTGACTGTCAAACAAGTCTCTGGCGAAAAAAGTGGTCATAGCGTATTTTTTAAGGTGCTCGACTGGGGAAGTACCTCCACTTCACAGAATTCCGCATCCAAATAACAGTTCCCTTGAGGGTTGTTGTGTTCCTGCGAGTGAGTGAGGTCTCCAGAAAGAAAGCAAGGAAGGAGTATAGGCTGGCAATGAATCGGCGACCTCTTGGGCGCTTTAATAGCACATAAAACTAAAAAGTGAAAAATAAATATAGTTTAAAAAAACTAAAAAAAAACACGCTTTTAAAGCACATCAAACTAAAAAGTGAAAAATAATTCTTAATACAAGCTGAAAATAATAATGAGTAAAAAATACTTGCATTATTGTGAAAAAGGCGTGGGGCGCTTTGTGCCATATTTTACTTTTCGTACTTCAAGGAATATTTAAAAAAAAAAGAATTCTCGAGAATAGCGAAATCGGTTCAGCTGTTCTCGAGAATTGCGCTTAGCAACACATTCAGCGATTCATTTTTATATTATAGAAGATATTAGGTACCACTTACTGTCGGACAAAATGTTTATTCGGCCATTTTATCAACAATTAACTTAATCTCCTTACTATTACCACAGTAATAAGTATTACATTGACTAGCCTAATTCTCTTTGTTAATTATTATACCACTAGAATATAATTATCGAGTCCCTTGAAAAATACTTTTAAAAATTTGTTTTTTTTTTATTGGTTTTTAGAAATGTAAATATCCACATAGCAATATTTCTTAGTAAGTAAGGGCATATTATTGTAACATACTTTGGATGCGAATAACAAACAAGCAGGGATAACAAGTTTTACACAAACCCAAATGTCAAACTTATGTTTTCGATTGTACTAAAACATATTACACTTTACGGGCACATTTCACTTTCAGCCATCCCATAAATATCAGGTCCCATGTAAATTCGCAGTCGTGAACACGTCACGTGAGGGGTGAATTGAACCGTTCAGGCACATTACCTACACGCTCCTCCGCGCTCCTTTTGTTGTAAGTAAGTACTTATAATCTTAGTTCCTAAGAGATTATATGTCAGCCTGGCATGAGTCATTTCCACCAGTCTGATCAAAACTGACACCGGTGTCAGTCACCGGAAATGTGTTTCTCTAGATATATGTGACTGATGCCAGACGTCCAGCCTGACACCATACTATCAAGCACACTGTTACAATATGGGATAATTATGTCCATTATTTGATTAGCTACTTTATATGGTACCACATAGGTATCTAGAACTTGAAATTTTGCGAGTAGATGTACCAGGAACGAAGGAGTTGCTGCGTTGGCAGCTAGAAGGCAACGCGCGAGCGACATTTTATGTAGCGAGCGTTTATATCGCTACGGTAACCGCTTCATATCAAACAGGCCGTAAAAATAAATGAATCACTCCGTTTCTTCCCGTGGATGTCGTACAAGGCGACTAAGGGATATTTCCCTATCAAATATCGATCAGGCCTCCCCAACCCGTTTGGCCAGCGTGGGGAGTGTAGGCTAAATCCTCCTTTTTTTTTTTTTTTTTATACCACGTCGGGTGGCAGACAAGCATACGGCCCGCCTGATGTGAAACGGTTACCGTAGCCATATTAACGCTCGCAACATAAAATATCGCTCGCAACATAAAATATCGCTCGCGCGCCGCCACCCCCGCTGCCATCGCAGCATCTCCTTCCTTTCTGGTGACCTCACGCACTCGCAGGAACACAACAGCCCTCAAGGGAACCGTTATTTGGCTGCGGTATTCAGTGAGGTGGAGGTACATTCCCCAGTCGGGTAGCTTACAACTACGCTCCCTACCTCTCTTTTCGCCAGAGCTTCGTTTGTCAGTCAGCAGGGTGCACCGCGTGCAGGTGAAGTTGGCTTTGGTTCAAAGATGTTGATGAACCACTTACTCCCCAAAACGTTCAAAGATGTTGATGAACCACTTACTCCTTCCGTTTAGGATGGACGAGAGAAGGTCGTGCTCCTGTAGTGGAGACTAAAATGGACCCGATGATGATGATGATGATGATGACAAGTAATAAATACTCAAGTACCCCATTTGCACGCACGTGAACGCCGCGCCGCACCGCCAAGTAATTACACACAAGTGCCGCGAATTGCAAATGTGATATAAAATTGATAAATCGACCGAGTTAGTCGCACATTCGAGACCTCAAGCGCGCCATTATCACAGAATATGTTCTTAATAGCCTCCATTGTAATTCTATTGTCACATATTTACAATACTCCTATTATGACTTCTTATTTCAAGACATAAATTATTTTTTTTCTATCTCCCCTCCATTTTCCCTTATCTTCCATTCTTACATTTCTCTTCATGCTCATGTGCTAATTTCAGATTTGTAACTTCAATGGTTCTGCGCTTAAAATACTTTTTTTTTTATACTACGTCGGGTGGCAGACAAACACACGGCCCGCCTGATGTGAACCGGTTACCGTAGCCATATTAACGCTTGCAACATAAAATATTGCTCGCGCGCCGCCACCCCCGCTGCCAACGCAGCATCTGCTTCCTTTCTTTTCTGGTGACCTCACTCACTCGCAGGAACACAACAACCCTCAAGGGAATTGTTATTTGGCTGCGGTATTCTGTGAGGTGGAGGTACAATCCCCAGTCGGGTAGCTTACAATTACTCTCCCTACCTCTCTTTTCGCCAGAGCTTCGTTTGTCAGTCAGCAGGGTGCACCACGTGCAGGTGAAGTTGGCTTTTGTTCAAAGATCTTGATGAACCACTACATCCCAAATTTTGTCATCATTCAATTTTATTTTTCAATTTAATTTTACACACTTAAATGATGAATATAAAATAATAAGAATATTTAGAATATAATAAAATTAAAAATAATAATATAATAAAAAAATAAGCACGTTTTCGAAATCAATAAACATTTATGCATGCATAATAAAACAATAGTCAAACAATATTTCCACCCATGTTTTCCCAAGTCTATGTACCCATAACTAATGAATTTTGAAAAATGCTGATACGCGTATTTCAGAGTCTATGTAAAAATTTCAAGTCATAATTTTTGGTTCACAACATAAAATTTCAGCCTCTATTTGCACTCTTAGAGGTTAAATTTCCCAAAATCTTTAATGCCTAAGGGGTTTGCTGCGTTGGCAGCGGACCCTCGCAGCTTATGCTTGTTTGTCAACCGACGTCGTATAAAATAAAAAATATCATATTCAGTTCTATGGACGCCATAGAATGTAAATTTTCGAGGTTCTAGCTTCTGGAGCTTCGGCTCTAACTTGATTTGACGAGTCAGTCACGCGAATGTGTGTGTAAAATAATAAATTATACTTCATTGACCCTACCAGGGGGGCTAGCCAAATGGCAGTCTGCGAAATAGAAAAGCGTAGCGATCGCTAATTTGAACTGTGGAGCTCATACTAAAATGTTCGAATTGACAAATCGACGGCGAAGTGCCAATATCTTCTAACTAACACAGACAAAATTTCACAGAAAGTAAAAAAAAAAACGTTTAGTTTCCTGAAAACATTAAAAATAATAAATTCATTTGTATGGTGAATATACAAATATGGATAGCTACAGTTTCAATGAAATATAAATATATTTGAGATATAAATTGATTTTAAAGTGAATGGCATAAAGAAAGTCAATTTCTCGAAAAATGTTAGATAGGAGGTATTGACACTACGCCGTCGAAATGTCACGTGATCTATCTAACGTCCGTTACGCTACGAATTACACTTGGCTAAGGGGGCTTTTCCGGGACAAACAACTTATTAGGTCGCCAGAAGATGTTGCTGAGTTGGTACCGGGGATGGCGGCTCTTGAGCGATATTTCATCTTACAAGCTTTAATCGGTACGGCAACGCCTTAAGGCAGACCGTGTGGATTTATTATAATAACAATACCATATATTAATAGCAGACTATAATGGATGTACTCGTATATAGTCTGCTATTCGACTTGGTATTAAAAATCTTATTCTAGTTCGGTCTAGTCTGATTGATTCATTTACGTGTCCAAATAAAAATTACTAATGAAAACTAAATTATATGGATTAGTCAAAGGTTTAACAGTTGAACCTGAAACTAGACAGAGTTTGAGATCTGAAATGACTACACGACGTGCAGTCTCTGCTTTTGCGTAACGAAGGGTTGCAATTGCAACAGGAGCGAATTCAGCCCACTTACCACCAACTCTTATTGTGATTCAATAACTGAATAGAATGCTTATTCGTACCAATGAATAAGCGACTCTATGCAATTTGAAAGAGAGTCAGCATTACATTCAGTTATTGAGAAGCAATAAGAGTTGGTGGTAAGGGGGCAGCTCTCTCATCTGAGTATACTTGTTTACATGGGACGAACTATTATGAGACGTAGTATATTCACGTAGTACATTTTATTCTGTAGCACAGCCAATGCTAGCAATATAAAGGGACGTCGCACAATACCACACACAGCGGAGTCTTTGAATGCACCAGTTTCAAAGCGTTTCAAAAGACAGATTTCCGGCTGTGCTCTAACGTGCGCAGCCGGCAAGCGTGACATATGCCACATCCATATGTCTCTATGTTTCAAGGAAAGTGTATGATGTAAAATGATCCAAGAAGATTATAAGTTAAAGTGGAGTTCGTACTTTTAAATACCTACCTGTTGTATCACTGAAATAATTTTCTATACCGCGCTTTGTGCATCCGCACCGAAGTTACTTTTTCTGTATACTGGCAATATTTTATAAAACGCGAGGCTAGTGTCGAACTGAGTGGTTGGTGCTAGGAGGTTAGTAGTAGTTAGGAAGGAGATGCTGCGTTGGCAGCGGGGGTGTCAGCGCGCGAGCGATATTTTATGTTGCGAGCCTTAATATGGCTACGGTAACCGCTTCACATCAGACGGGCCGTATGCTTGTCTGCCACCCGAAGTAGTATAAAAAAAAGTGCGAGTTTGCTGTTCGTGTTCGATCATGTCAACGTAAGCAAACCGACCAAATAGAGAAGAACTCTCATGTTGTGAATTTATAAGACGCGTGTTACATATCAAAATTAATTATGCTTACATGCTCACATTTTGAAGTGAGTGAACAACCCGGCCAATTTGGACATGTAACGCGCGTCTGGTAAATTCACAATATGAAACTTTTTCTCAATTTGGTCGACTTGTAAACGTTAGCAAGTCGTATGTGACCAAAAATCTTGCACTTAGTTCTCTGGAGAAGAAATTGTTTATTTTTTTACGTAAAACTTTATATGATGAGAATTTATCGTTAGCTGTACGTACGTATATTTCAAATCTAAAACATTTAAACAACGAATTACCGATTTGAAACGTTTACGATAACGAAGAACTATTATCTATCTATGTGCACCTTATTAATATAAAGTAGGAACGTAGTAGCTCGTCATCTTCAAAGCCAAAAACTTCACCTTCATATGGTATACTCGGTATACCGTGTTGTGTCAGCGAGCAAACAGTTGGTCAAAGTGAGATATTTATTGGACGAGCTCGGTGGCGTAGCGGTCAATGACGCTGCTTTGACACCAACGCTCGTGGGTTCGATTCCCATATAGGACAAACATTTTGTGTGCATGAACATGTCTGTTTGTCTTAGTCTGGGTGTTTTCTATGTATCATAAGTATGTAGGTACAAAAAAAATGAATTTACGTATGTTTATCAGTTGTACCCATAACACAAGCTTCGCTTACTTTGGGGCTAGATGGCGCTGTGTAATTTGTCTGACAATATTTATTTATTTATCACTTTTGGAGCTACCCGTTTGTCTAGCTATCAATACAATAATATCATGTAACAAATAATAAAACAGGCAACCAACCCGCAGTTGAGCAGCGTGGTGGAGTATACTCTAAACTCCTTCGATTGAGGGGAGACCCGTACCCCACCAGCGGGATGAATAAGGGTTGTCGACAAATAAAGCAGGAGAGTTTGTTTGAAAAAGCACTTTGAAAAAATCGGGTTACATCTATAATATAATAAAACCGGCCAAGTCCGAGACGGACTCGCGCACGAAGGGTTCCGTACCATTATCTATAAAAACACTATCAAAAAACATTATCTAAAAACGTCGTAAGGTTAGCGAACGGCATGTTTCAGTACGAGCGCCATCTAGCCTCTGGTTGCAAATTGCAAGACGAATAGAATTGTGTAGTACATTACTACACAATTCTATTCGTCTTGCAATACATTTTATAAGTTCGTCGGCTATTACTCAGTAACTTGTAAAGTCTTTGTCAGCATAGTTAATATGTGTCTAAATGCCAAACTACAGCTTTCTATTATCAAGCGTCTCTGAGCTAGAATGCGGACGGACGGACGGACAGACGGACCTGGCGTAACTAGCATAAGGGTTCCTTGTTTAGTACGGAACCCTAAAAATTTATCGAGGGGTACAATGGAGGGGCTATAGAAGAGGAGAAGAGAAACGATAAAATAGTAATGTTAACAATGTACTAAATTTCGTGTATGTCATTTCTTTATATATTGCAATGTTCAGAAAATAAGACGCGTGCGAAAAAAACAAACGAATTTCAGTATAAATTAAGGAACTTTAAATTATTTTTTAGTGTTTCATTCCGATGGTTTGCATGGTTCAAATTCAAAATATACAACGCGTGTTAAGCCACGGGCTGAAACTAGTTGCGAATAAAACATCTTTGCTATATAACTACAAATGGACAAAATCCCAATAGGTAAATGCACAATCAGTAAGCTAAACCATTACTCGGCAACGTTACTACTGTTACCTTATACGAATTACTTAATATGTAATTAATTAGTATAATATACTGTGCTTATACTGAGGCGAAGTGGTGTTATTATTGTACTTTATCTATCACCTACGTAACAATACCGTTAAATAATTGGATTCTGTTTACATACGAATCGATTCAATTAGTTCAATGCCAAAGGTAAGATAAGGCGATATGCCCACTTATAATCAATTAGGCTGAATTACTAAATACATTATAGTAATACTACATAGACCACAGATGAAACATGTTTTGATAAGGTGATAACTTAAGTATGAGCCAAATTTTAGGCGATAATGTACAGAAAAATATATATAAAATCTAGTGTGATTTACAGTAGCGTAGAATGTTAAATAATGTAATTTTATTTATAGTCGCTATAACTGTATCAGTTTTAAATTAAAAAAAAAACCGGCCTAGTGCGAGTCGGACTCGCGCACGAAGATACCGTTACCATTATCTATACAGAAATACATCATCTAGGAATATTTCAACTGTCTATCACGGTTCATGAGACACTGGTGGATGAGAGCCTGGTGACAGACGGGTGGACGTACAGCGGAGTCTCAGTAATAGCATAGTAATTTACTATGATAATAGGGTCCGTTTTACCCTTTGGGTACGGAGCCCTAAGAACAATCAAAATCATACTACTACTTGTATATACGAGTAAGTCGGGGTTAGTTACACCATTTTTTGCTCAAGAACAGCAGAATAGATATTCACATAAATATATAAAAAGGACAAACAAAATGATGATGTGATTAATTGTCATGAAAAAGTTTGCATTGGAAATCCACTGAAATAAAATAGGGACCACAACCACAGCGAAGCATAGACGAGCCACTAGTTTATAATAAATATCAAACCGTCGGATATTTGATATTATATCCGATTAATCCGATTTACAGCGGATATAATATCAAGTCGATCACCAATTAATCGGCAGTCCTTGTAATTATCCTTAGAAGTCCTATTCTCAGAATAAATAATTTGATTTAATCTTACTGCTCACATGTAAGATTAAATCTAACTATTTATTCTGAG
Source organism: Hypsopygia costalis (assembly GCA_937001555.2). Lineage (NCBI taxonomy): Eukaryota > Metazoa > Arthropoda > Insecta > Lepidoptera > Pyralidae > Hypsopygia > Hypsopygia costalis. The sequence continues at coordinate 2,794,675 of OW443325.2, forward strand.
AATAGGCCTAAGGTGCGTGCGTAGGCCTATTCTCAGAATAAATAGTCACGTCAACAAATAAATTAAATAGTTAATACTTTAAGTAATTCCATTGTAAATTATAATTGCATTGCATAAAAAAATAAGATAAGATAAAATATCATAATAAGACATTAATAAAATAATTAATAATTGATATACTTTTGTCATATCCGCTATGGATATAAACACGTATTTTTAACATGCTATGTACAAGCTTTGCGTTAAATTTGGGACTAGATGGTGCTGTGTAAATTGTCCTGAATTTTTATTTATTTATTGTTTTGTATTGGAATACAGTTCAGTCATATTTTGTAGAAAAGGGGGACTGCACAGTCGGTTAGCAGTTTAGATACTTTCGATGCAGTCACACGTCAACTGCTCATACTAACACTACTACTCGTACTATACACTACTCAACACTATTCCTATATAGCATTTAGTAATAGAGATGGGCAAAATGCCAGGCATTTACAATAAGTGCCCAGTAAATACCTGTAAATGCTCAATAAATGCCTAGTTTTGGGCATAAATAGGGAATTTATAAGTAGTTACTTTTTGGGCATTTATCGTAAATGCCCGGCATTTTGCCCATCTCTAAGTGTATGGTATATATAGTACGAGTGTATGTATGTATGTGAAGAATACATGACATAATTATGTATATAAATTATCAATTATTTTATTAATGTCTTATTATGATATATACTATATTACTATTACTTTATATTGCTACTTAACACTATTTATCAGAGTCATAACTCATAACGTAAAATAATATATGAGTGTGAAACTAGTCGAGGATAAGTCCCTAGCGAACTATGTGATTAATTACCTTCCCCCGTGTGCTTCCAAATATCTGGTACTGTACAACGGTGCAAAGTACATAGAAACTGTAAACATTCTATATATTATAATTACTTATATTTACGTATATTTTAATACCTTAGCGGAAAACTAGCCTATCTCAAAGTTGGACCAAATTACGAGTACATACAATGTCCAAAATTTCTTTAGGTACGGTGTTTCGGAGTTTATGGTACACGTCCTTTTTATATATATGTTACGGTCAAAATTAGGTGTGAACATAAACTAAAGTTTAGCTGATTAAACTTCACTGTAGCCGAAGCCCTTTGGCTAAAGATGTTTATTCTACATATATTATTCTAGCTGAACCGGCAAAAGTTGTTTTGCCATAAAAAAATTGATAACAACCTATTCCCAGACCTACTGAATATGTATATAAAATTTTATAAAAATCGGTCAAGCTGTTTCGGAGGGGTTTGGTAACTAACATAGTGAAACGAGAATTTTATATTAGGGATAATAATTGAAATATATTTAATAAGTTTTATCGACATAGGTGAGCATAGGTTATGTCTAAGATAAAGTAGGTATAATCACAAAGATCTTTGACTTATTTTTGGAGAAAAAGAGGTGAGATACCCAAACCCTTTCTAAAAGCAACACAAAGTCGAGCCCCGCTAGCCTCGCTGGCTCGGTTTTCACTAGCATAACATAACCTAACTCAAATATGTCGATAAATCGTTCATTAAATTGCTTTTACATTTTTAGACAAGGGCCTGGGGCTACAATTAAGTTTAGCCTTCTAAACTCAAGTTATGTATGTAAGTAAAGAAACTTTGAATCGCCATTTTGTGGCGGCCGTCATATTAAATTTAAAATGGTGGCATTTAGGCAATCGTGCGCTGTCACTAGATACAAACAAGTGTGGAAAATTTTGACTCATTCAGGAAGTGGGTCAAATTTAACTAGCAAATTTAGATTACAGACCCAGCAGTGAAACTAAATAAAAGCTTGTAAAGACAAAGTAATGCTTAGATAGTAACGGGACCTGTAATGCTATAACAAAAAAATACGGTAGTTATTATATATAATACGGTAGTACAACATACGTACAAACCAAAAGTAGCCAGATAACAAAATACACTTATTTCGTCATATGAATGTACATATGAAAGTACGCAGTTTGTTTTTTATTTTATGCGTGAGGGGGCAAACGAGAATGTGGGTCACGTGGTGGAAATTAATCACCACTGCCCATGGAGATCGGCAACACCAAGGACTCGCCCATCCGTTGCCAGCCTTTTAAGGGTAATAAAGTTTAAAAAAAATGGTTAGTTACGTTGGTTTTTTTGTAATACGTGGGATGAACGACAAACGGCCAGCCTGATGTGACGCAGTTACCATAGCCTAAGGACGGCAGGGGGACAAATATATATCAAATATAAATACAAATATAAATCATTCTTATAAAGTTATAATAATAGTTTAGGCATGATTCATATATGAGTGAATGTTATATCCACCTTGGAAACAATTCCGTCAGGAAAAAAACTCATTATCAGTTGTAAACAAATTGTATATTTATAATTACCATACAGTTCTGTTACTAGGTATGTTTTGAATCAAGAATTGTCGCATTCGTAAGACAATTGAAAATATTGATTATGTGTTGAAAAAAAAAATGCATCGTAGGAATATATTTTACTAGTGTTTGAAGTCAGCGAAAGTAGTTTATGTCTTACCTGCCCCCTTACCACCACCTCTTATTGCGATTCAATAATTGGATAGATTGCTTATTCATACCAATGAATAAGCGACTCTATTCCATTTGAAATAGAGTCGCTTATTCATTGGTATGAATAAGCATTCTATTCAGTTATTGAATCGCAATAAGAGATGGTGGTAAGGGGGCTGGAGGGTTCGGGGGGCAGGTCCTGCTGTTGTCATTTGATGACAGTCGTAAAGGCAGTGGCGTTTAGGTGGCTTGAAAACACTGGCCTCCGTCATCCTCCGTCAACCCGCTGTTGCATGCAGAGCAGGGGCATGAGGCAGGGGCCCTACCGCCGAAGCTGAAGCCGATTGCTGTCGGCTTTTTAATGCAAAAATAGTTCTTAGATCTAATGACAGTCTTCTTCAGCTTAGACGGTTGAGATCTGTGGTTTCTACGAGCTAAGCTAAACACAATAATCGATAATCTAAGATAAAGTTTTATTATCGCAGGCAAATAATCCGATGGTAATCTTGGCTTCAGCTTTGGCGGTAAAAGGGGATATACTATGAAGGGGTGTGAGTTATTCATCAATGGGGGTGTAAGTAGTTCATCAATATCTTTGAACTAAACCCAACTTCACCTGCACGCGGTTCACCCTGCGGACTGACAAACGAAGCTCTGGCGAAAAGAGAGGTTGGGAGCGTAATTGTAAGCTATCCAAGTGGGGAAAGTACATCCACCTCACAGAATACCGCAGCCAAATAACAATTCCCTTGAGGGTTGTTGTGCTCCTGCGAGTGAGTGAGATTACCAGAAAGGCAGGTAGGAGATGCTGCGTGGCAACGGGGGTGGCGGCACGCGAGCGACATTTTATGTTGCGAGCGTTAAAATACGGCTACGGTAACCGCTTCAAATAAGGCGGGCCGAATGCTAGTTCGCCACCCGACGTAGTATTTATTTATGGATTTGGGTTGAACACGAGTCACATAAAATATCTTAATTCATAAATTAACAAAGTCATTGTATGCTTAAGGTTTAACTAAATGGTTATAATTGTAATCCCAGAACTAATGCCGTGATTGTAACAATGTAAACGATATAAACATAATGTTAATATGTTTATTTTCAAAAGATAATCCGTTGATAATTACGTTATGGTTACGTGTAAGACGAGATAAGAGAAATTGAATGTCTGTCCGTACATACATGGTGTTATCGAAAAAAGAAAGGCCAAGTGCGAGTCGGACTCGCGCGCGAAGTGTTCCGTACCATTATCTAGCAAAAAGTCACGTTTGTTGTATGGGAGCCCCTTCTTAATATTTGTTTTATTTTTATTTAATTATTTATTTTTAAAGTGAATATATAACTAAATATTATGTGAATATTTCAAACGTCTACCTATTGCCGTTATCAATTGCGAGCAAAAACGGGCAAAAAATCACGTTTGTTGTATGGGAGCCCCCTTAAATATTTATTGTATTCTATTTTTTAGTATTTGTTGTTATAGCGGCAACAGAAATACATCATCTGTGAAAATTTCAACTGTCTAGCTATCACGGTTCATGAGATACAGCCCGGTGATAGACGGACGGACGGACGGACAACGGAGCCTTAGTAATAGGGTTCCTTTTTACCCTTTGGCTACGGAACCCTAAAAAAAGATCCCGACGAATTGAGAACCTCCTTTTTTGAAGTCGGTTAAAAATACGAGGCATGTTTTACACGGTCATCTCTAAAAATAAAGAATTAAAATCGTCAGGACCACCATTTTTTTTATCTCTGCATATTTTTGCAATTTCCTATTTTTTATATTGCGATTTGCGAGCGTTTATATGGCTAAGGTAACCGCTTCACATCAGGTGGGTCGTATGCTTGTCTGCTATACCACGTAGTGTAAAAAAAATATTTAATTATTTAATAATAGATATTGCTAGTTTTTATGCCATTGATGCAATCAAATTATTAATAGTAAGAAAAATTAATAATTATTTAGACTTGAGAATATTTATACAGTTACATTTTTGTGTGTATGTGTATATTTAATTTCACAATATATGATATAGGTAATTTTTATTTTTCCTTGTTCTCGAAAATATTTCTCATCAATTCACGGTTGTTTGCATAAGGCCGTGTCGTCAATGATTTGCATAGTTGCAATAATTAAGAAGGTCATAGTGATGACGAGCTCGGTGGTCGAATGGTTAGCAATGGCCACTTGACTCCGAGGTCGCGGGTTCGATCCCCGCACAAGACAAACATTTGTGTGCATGAACATGTCTGTTTGTCTTGGTCTGAGCGTTTTCTATTTATTATAAGTATGTATTTACAAAAAAAAAATGTATTTAAGTACATTTATCAGTTGTCTAGTACCCATAACACAAGCTTTGTGCTTAATTTAGGACTAGATGGCGCTGTGTAAAATTGTCCAGAAATATTTATTTATTATTTATTTATTTATTTATTATTTTATAGTGCCCATGAATAGGGCATGTCCAACTCGACTAGAGAAATACTGCCAGCTCACAGAAAGCCGCTGCCAAGTAACAATAAATTCATCGTCACACGTAACCTTATTCATCTCACCGCTGGGATTCAGGTCTCCTCACAATCGAAGGGGTTTAAAGCAGTGTTCCGGAAAGTGTGTGTCGCGGCACACTGGTGTACCGTGGGCATGAGTTGGTGTACCTCGGAGAAATAAAGTTATCTCATAAAGTACATAGACGGACGGAAGAAAAATACACAAATAAAAACAGATTTTAAATTTTTGGTGTACCTACATAAATTGTCATTTTCCTAGATGTAACACAAAAAACCGGACACGTGCGAGTCGGACTCGCCCACCGAGGCTTCCGTACGTAGGATCATTATAAATTTGATATTTTTCATTATAAAAAAGAAATAATGAATCGGAAAAAATAAATAAAATATATTTTGCAATGTGCATATCAAACCCTTTCATAGTAGCTTCAATTTGAAATTTCGACTCCCTATAAAAATATAGACCCCCTATTCTTTAAGATTTAATTACAAATGTATAGTTTTGAGATTTATTTTTGTACTTGTAGTCTATAACGATGTTACTTGCCAAATTTCATAGTTCTAGGTCAACGGGAAGTACCCTATGGGTTTTGATTACTTTGAGAATGCGTCGAAATATGCGTTTTTTTGCTGAACGGCCGTATCTTTTTTTTACGAAAACTTAGCAGTTTGATTTTTTTACAACTTCATGGGACTGTAGACCTGAGTATACAGTTCAAATTTCAGCTTGATACCTCCACGCATTATCGAGATAGAGGGTCTTGACAGACAGACAGACAGACGGACAACAAAGTGATCTTATAAGGGTTCCGTTTTTCCTTTGAGGTACGGAACCCTAAAAACCGAAATAACGTTGGTCAAATAGCCTATTATTGCTTTCTCTGCGAGTCAACAATTGGGAGTGGCCTATAGGCTAAGAAAATTGTTAATTATACATCGTTCAGCCCGTTCGTTTGTTTGACACCCGATGAGATCTAAAAAAAACTGTTGTAAAAACGCTAAACTAAATATAAAACAAAACGTAATCATTATTATAATCCAAATGGACAGTTTTTGTTTATTTCTAAGGGTTCTGATAAAAACTGTATTTTTTAAACAAATGAATCGATCGACCGTGTCATACTTAAAAACCTGTTTTAAATACTAAATGACCTCCGTCATTAATGGATGGTGATGACACTTCCGATGGAATAGATATCATGAGCTAGATAATTAGGTATCGTATATCAATTCTTCTTCAAAAAAAGCGTGAAGAGATTTTTACAGGGTCGGCAACGCGCGTGTGATGCCCCTGATGTTACAAACGTATGAACGCTTGTAACGCCAGACGCATCACAGGACGCGAGTTGCGCTTCATAGGTTGCAGAAAGCAGTTATGAAGGATGCGGTAACTGCTTTCCATCAGGCGAGCCGTATGCTTGTTTCCCACTTTAGTGGTATAAAAAAAATCAATAGGGACTTTACATCCGAAGGTACGTGTGCTTGTTTGGTACCTAACGTAGTATAAAAAAAAATTTTTACTTGCGGAGGGGACATCACATTACTGGCAGTGAAGGTACTGAAAGTACTTTGGTATTGCTGAACTCCATGGGCGGTGGTGATTGCTTTCCACCAGGTGACCTACATGCTCGTTTGCCCCCCTTTTAAATATGTAAAAAATCGCACTGAAACTTTAATAGTACCATTAGCATATATATGCGCCAAGGGGCGGATTTACTATAACATCAATCAATCACCTAATGTACACTCACTGTGCGGTAGCTGAAGTAACATCTCCATATTTGAGAGTATTTGTAGTCAGTTGTTATTTTAAATTTTCTGACCCTGTGGGTTCGCATTTGTATCATCTACGAAGAGTATTGCATGCTCTTACTGGTCATAAGGTTATTATAGGAGCAGACGTAAATGCATCATCACCATTATGGCACGGCAAGTTGAGAGCGACCGATGCCGACAGACGCTCTGCTGTTGAAGAGTTCATTGCTGAAATGCATCTTCATATTCACAATACCCCTGAAGCACCACCTACTTTTAGTAGCCGAATGGGCGAGTCTTTTATTGACGTCACACTTTCTAGTGCAGACGTCCGAATACAAAACTGGCGCGTTCTTCCTGAAGATTCTTGTAGTGATCACCGTCTGATTGTGTGTGAGTTCTCCCCAGTTGTTGATAACTTAAATCCGCAACAGTTAATAGGTTTTCAATATAAAACTAGGAACGCCGACTGGGCAAGCTTTGCTTCACTTTTCGCTTCCCGCGCCAAAGATTTTACTCGTAGTGAACTTACAGTCACGGAAAGTGTTAAAATTATGTCTGACACATTCGTATATTGCGCTGACGTTGCATTAGGTCGAAAACCTATAGTTAATAACAGACGATGCGACTGGTGGAATGATACCCTTATTAGGTTGCGTAGGCATTTTCGTGCCGCTAGACGTAAAATCTCAAAGTTAAAGAAACGTAACATCGAAGGAGAAATTTATCAAACCGCTCTAAGTGACTTGCGTATTGCTAGATCTCACTATCGCGCTGCTGTTGAAAAATCCAAAGGTAATTTACTAAAACGTATTGTAGAAAGATTAAATAGTGAGGGCCCGTGGTCTCCTCTATATAACGAATTTAAAGCAAATAGGCGGATTGATCAGGCATACGTATCCAATATAAAATTTAATAATTCACATACCCTTGGTGTAGAAGAGACCGCTGAGACAATTCTGCATGCGTTAATTCCTGACGATTGCGCCGATAGTGATAGTGACTACCATCGTGAGGTTAGGAGCGCGGCGGATATGTGCCCTTCCACTCCAATATCAAATGTACCGTCGATGGATGAGTTTATGTCTATTGTTAAAGCTTTGCCTACAAATAAAGCCTCCGGTGATGATAAGATTTCGAATAGAATGATTAAAGAAGCTTGTAAAGTAGCCGCTGAACCTATCTTAACAATACTTACTCGGTGTATTGTAGAAGGTCATTTCCCTGGCATTTTGCGAAGTGGTGTTATAAAAATAATACCAAAAGGCGGTGATAAACCACCAGACGATCCGAAGTCCTACCGTCCTATTACTCTGCTACCGTCGTTGGGTACGCTGCTTGAGCGCTTGGTTGTGCCACGGTTGCTGCCCGGTGGCCCACAATTTCATAAAAATCAGTACGGCTTCACCATTGGCAAGTCCACTGTTGATGCTGCGCTCGCAGTGCGCAAAGTTGTTGAGCTCTCGGAGAGCAAGTATGTTGTAGCTATTTTCTTAGATATCTCAGGTGCCTTTGATAATGCTTGGTGGCCAATGTTGTTGCTGAAACTTAAGGTGAGAGGTTGCCCTAGCAACATCTACTCTCTCATTCGATCGTACTTTTTGAATGGTACAACTAAATTAAAACTTGGCCATTATGTTGCTTCAAAGGTGCTCACGCAGGGCTGCCCCCAGGGTTCAGTGTTGGGACCGTATCTCTGGAATATCGGTTTTGATGATTTTTTTAGCCTACCCTTACCGGAAGGGTGCTCGTTAACTGGTTACGCTGACGATGGTCTCTTATTAATCAATGCTAATTCAAGATCTAGCATAGAGAAACTATCCAACGCTAGCCTAGGCTTAATTTCAGATTGGGGTTATCGTAATCGTCTCGATTTTGCGCCACATAAAACATATCAACTCTTGCTTAAGGGAAATTTACAGGTTTCACCGCGATTTCATTTTAATGGAGTATCTGTTGCTAATAGAAGTTCGGTTTGTTACTTAGGTTTGCTTTTGGATAGAAATTTTAATTACATTGAGCACATGAAGCAAGTAGGTGAAAAAGCAAAAAAGAATTTCTATGCCTTAACACGAATTTCTACCTCTACGTGGGGATTAACTTTCAAAACGTTAAAAACTATTTATACCGCCACATACTTAGGTTGTGTTACGTACGGTTCACCTGCGTGGGCAGATAGGGCTACTATAGGTGCAGCACGTCGTAAATTGCTTCAAAGCCAGCGCCTTGCTCTGATATTTTTATGTAAGTCGTATAGAACTGTAAGCACCGAGGCACTACCCGTGCTAGCAGGTGTGTTACCGGTAGACTTAGAAGTACAACGCCGCGCTTCAATGTACTATACATCTAAAAATATGGTCCCTGATTTCTTGAAAACGCGTGATCGTGAAAAAATAGTTAGACTGTTCAAACCTTTTAATGAAGTATTTGAAACATTGCTGTCTGAATGGCAGGAAAGGTGGGAAACTTCTACCAAAGGACGCCACTTGTATCTGTTCTTTCAATCGGTAAGAGATAGATTAAAGAAAAAGTGGTTAGAAGTCGACCACCCTGTTGCGCAATTTTTAACTGGACATGGCAATTTTAAAGCTAAACTCTTTTCGTTTAAATTAGTGCCGTCGCCCTTATGCGAATGTTCTACTGCTAATTCTGAATTCGATCAAACAGCACACCATGTTCTCTGGGAGTGTGATCTTTGGCAGCGGGAGCGGGATGACATGTTGAATTCATTGCAAGTTGCATCCGGGGTAGTATACTATTCAGATTTGGTAGCAACAAGGGAGAATTACCAAGCGTTCAGACGATTTTGCAATTCATATTATTGGAATCGATGTGTTAGGTAACAACTCAATGTTTTAGGTCCCTAATAGTGTTAGAAACTTAAAATCCGTGGTGCACGGCAGTTGAGCTTCACTTGACTAGCCATCTCTTTAGGCTTTTAATGCCTTATTTGCCATATTGCTGTCTCTCACATTGCTAAGAGGGGAAGTCAAATTCCAAAAGCTTCCTACTCCTACTAATTTCTTCTGATTAAATTCGTTGTGAGTTCCAAGGCAGCCGTAGTTTTACCCCTGGGACTGCAATGGACTTCATTGTTCATTGCCTTTTTTGGCGGTCGCCGCTGTTAATCCTGGCTACACAGGAGATACAGTGGTGGGAATGTGTGGTGGGCCCCCGTCCCAAAAAAGTACCATTAGCAATAACCAGTTTCAATCTTCAGTCATAAAAATCTTTCTTTTTTTATTATCAAAGATTTAATAGAGACTTCAAAGCCATTTTTGGAGTATAAGTGGTTTATGGGGTGTAAGTAGTTCATCTACATCTTTGAACCAAAGCCAACCTCACCTGCACGTGTTGCACCCTGCTGAGTAACAAACTAGGCTCCGGCAAAGAGAAGTAGCGCATAGCGCATTTTGTAAGCTACCCGACTGGAGAAGTACCTCCGCCTCACAGAATACCGCAGCCATAAATCAAATAACATTTGATTTATGACTAAAGAGTGAGTTTTGGGGTGTAAGTGGTTTATCAACATCTTTGAACCAAAGTCAACTTCACCTGCACGTGGTGCACCCTGCTGACTGACAAATGAAGATCTGGCGAAAATAGAGGTAGGGAGCGTAATTGTAAGCTACCCGACTGGGGAATGTACCTCCACCTCACAGAATACCGCAGCCAAATAACAATTCCCTTGAGGGTTGTTGTGTTCCTTCGAGTGAGTGAGTTCACCAGAAAAGAAGGAGATGCTGCGTTGGCAGAGTGGGTGGCGGCGCGCAAGTGATATATTATGTTGCGTGCGTTAATACGGTTACGGTAACCGCTTAACATCGGGCGGGCCGTATGCTTGTCTGCCACCCGACGTAGAATAAAAAAAAAAAAAGTTCCTCCGGGTAAGAGAGAGTTCATAACACAATTTGAGTGCGTTTGTGGAGAAAATGACAACTCATAGAGAGAGATACCATTTTGGGTTCAAATGTTTTAGATTGAATTCCCTGTCATCAAAATTGTGAACTGATATCCATACCCAATGTGTAGATTATTTATAACTATTAAATTATAAAATCAGAAATAACCAAAAATTGCAATTTAATCTGTTTGGTATTACGAGTTCGTTCACAAAATCCGTACCTAAAAGAGCTACAAAATCCTGTACCTACGCTGTGCAATTACCCTAATTACTTCGCAAATATGAAAAGTACATTTGAGTGAATTCCCAGATAGAAAATTTTCGCAGCGCAGTTAGAGAAAATGCTGGCGCGGAAAGTTGAAATACAGTCTCAATAATTTTTGTTCATCCAAGCTAATATACGGCGCAATAATGGACACCAATTGAACAGCTGTTCTGAATACAAAAACAGGCTTTATGCATCACACTAGTGCTATCATTGTTAACAAGAATAAACGATTTTTTTTATTTAAACAATGTAAGTATAAGGTGGGTGAGGGAGGAGAGAAAGAGAAAGACCATGGGGAATTAAATAGAGGGTTTACTGTGCTGCCCTGTAGTTAAATAGAGGTTTTTGTGAGATTACCTTTGCTGTCAGCCCAGTTAATCTCACTGGCTAAAAGTGTTCAAACTGGTGGTGGTGTTATGTGGCAGGTCGCCTCGTTCCAAATAAAATGGTTGAAAGCGGCGATGGCTGTCCCCATGCATCAACTCGTGAACGGGTGCTGCCAGAGGGTATTGCAAGGTAAACAATAAGAGGATTTAGGTTAAGTAGTAAGTATTAGAAAATAATATGATTATCAGCATAATAGCGACGTGCAATTAATAAATTGTAAGAATATTGTAAAATAAAAAAGGGTATCATTTAAGCTATCGCCAATTTAATTAGTTTTGTGTTTCTTAACTAATAGGGTTTGCCCGCAAAATAATAGATTTGTCACCAAAATGTAGTCGCCAAACAATATAAAATCGATTGCACAATAAATCACCTAAAATCATGGAGATATAGGGTCTAGTACCAAATAAATGTTCTTGTATGTATTATATTGTCGATTATTAATAATTAAGCTTACGGAGCTCCTATTTCCGATGACAGGACACAAGAAAATCCTAACCTAACCAAAAATCAACTCAAATCTAACCAAAACATGATTTATTACATTGACCAAGTATTGGTAAGACTCGTCAGTGAATATGACGCCAATTTGACTTCGCCCCTATTAGCCATTTTTTCATTAAATTAAGGAGCTGATCTATTTATTTGGTGACAGATCTATTATTTTGATGATCAAACGAATTCAATGATACTAATAGTTTGTTAAGCTGATGATTTATAATTAGAGACAGTTTTGATTAAAATGATGACTAATATATTTCTTGGGGATAGATATTATTATTAGGATACTGCAGATAGTGACACATCTAAACTTAGGTGACAGAAAATATTGTTCCCAATAAAAAATATAAGATTGTTAATACACGGGTCTAATTGTAATTATTATCAATAAAATAAAATAAAAGTATATTTTTTAAATAAATAAACAATAATGGATTTATTTCAAACAGAGTTCATAAATTTTATTATTTTAAACTAGTTGTAAAAAAATGAAAAGTTTACTTTATATTTCGCTCATCATGACCTTTCATTTGATACGCATATAATAGTCATTAATTTGGAAATTATTAATCGCCTTGTTGTGGCATCCATCAAAATAAAAATGGCGATATTTAAATAATCCTACATTGTCACGAGAATGAAATGAGTCTGCCAAATTTCAGTTCAATCGGGCACTAGGAAGTGGGTTAAGTTACCGTAGCCTATGAACGTCTGTAACACCAGAGGCATCACATGCGCGTTGCCGACCCTATAAAAACCTCTTCACGCCCGAAGAACCCCAATGATGTAATCTCCAGGGAAAACCTCAACAGGCAGTTCTAATGGCGAGCGGTGCGACTATAAAATGATGTTGTGGGCATCGTGTCAAATAACTCCTCTGAACACACCCCTTTGTTCAATCGGTAGAACACACAAAGGGACGCAAAATCTCTTCTTAGACTCAACCTTTGATTACTAATAATACTAAACTAATAATCCCTACGGTATAGGAGTATTTTCGTAACGTAGCATAAACCTCCAGGTCTGCGGTCGCAGCAACCAATCACACATTGGGAAGTGATTCAAATTTAACCTGCAGTATTTATTCCAGTCATCGGAACAGGTGAAACTAAATAAAAGCCATTTACGATTTTATTAATGTGTGCTAGTATTAAGTACTAATTAATTAATTTTTTATCGTTATTTGACTTAATTAAAAGTAGTAAAAGCACGATTAAGCAGAATGAGTGAACCGTACGCTATCGTAAGTGATAACAGCCAGCCTCTAATTTAGAGTTTCTAGGCGAGTTAGTGCAAGCTGTTAGCCCTGGCATGTACAACGACTCTTTGACTACAGCTAATGCTCCCCTGTGTACCAACCTTACGGTTATATCGTAACGTAGGGTTAAGAGAATTGTTATTTCGCTGCGGTATTCTGAGAGGGGGAGGAACTTCTCCAGTTGGATAGCTTACACATACGCTGTAACCTTAACTCTCTTTTGCCAGAGTCTCATTCGTTAGTCGGCAGCGTGCACCACGTGCAGGTGAGTTAGGTTTTGGCTCTAAAGATCGTGGTGAGCCACTTACGCCCTAAATTTGTTTTTTTTTATCACGTTTCATTTTGACATCTTAATTCAAGATTTGTACGTACTTATGTAAAAAAAAATCAGGCTATTTAGATTTATTTAGAAAAAAATTTAAACTTGTAACAAACATTTCACGGATTCCTTTCAGGTACTCAAAGGCAAAGGTTGACTGAAAGATATCTCTTAAAAGAATAACATGCCTTAAGAAAATATACTGTTATATTTTCTTAAGGCATGTTATGTAAATGTTAATGGATACTATTTAACGTAACATCAAATAAATACATTGCAAACCTAACCTAACCTATTTTGCACATCAAAAAATACTTCTTCATCATCATCATCAGGTCATTTTAGTCTCCACTACAGGAGCACGACCCTCTCTAGTCCGTCCCAGACATAAGGACTATTTGGCCTACACTCCCCACGCTGGCCAGACGGGTTGGGGAGGCCTGATCGATGTTTTATAATGTATTTCCCTTAGTCGCCTTGTACGACATCCACGGGAAGAGACGGAGTGATTCTATTCTAGTCTGCCGGAAACCACACGGCCAAAAAATACTTATTGCACATCAAATGCAGTATTTGATGTGCGATCAGATTAATTTGATGTACAAATCAGGTATTTTTGTGGATCACTTTATTATTTTCCAAAGTTAATCAATAAAGCTTCACAAACAAACAAACTGTGTTTTGCAAATAAATGATTCTGATTCCTGGTGAAAAAGTAGAAAAATGTAATTTTAGCCATTCCACCATCGGGCTCGTCAAGTAAGTAAGATAATTAATTATTAAAAACGATTCGTTCGTAGTTACGTATAATAGTAGTGACTGTGATAATTTAGTCTAAATTGGAAGTGCTTAAGAGATTCTCGTCTCATTAGCAGATAGCGTCATTAGTAACAGTCAAGTAATACAATAACGGAACGAAGAAATTCGACGGAGAATCAAGGTTGTTAACATAGCTCTCAGAGTCAGCAAGCTTAAGTGGCAGTGAGCCGGCCACATCTGCCGTGTCTGTGATAGCAGATGGGGAGGAAGGTTCTGGAGTAGGGTCGCGTATGTGGCGACGAAGGCTGGTGCGCCCTATCTCCAGATGGACCGACAACATCAAGAAAGCGGCTGGAGGCAATTGGATGCGGAAATGGATTCGATCAATTGATCGTGAATATGCTTTCCACCCAACACCATTGTGTTACACAACACCATACAAAAGGGAAGGCCTATTTTTTATTATCCAGCAGTGGGTTGGTACAGGTTGATAATGATGATGATGATTTCATAATCATAAACATTAAATTTTTTTAATTCCGATATCGATGTATATGTATATCGTATATGTATATCGACTGTTACTATGAAGTAACAGTGATATCGGAATTTAAAAAAAATCGGTTGTCTGTAAAGTCGGTTTACTGACGATAGTTGAACGTGACAACGTCATAAGAAAATACTGATGGAATGTTTGCATTTTTCAAAAGAAAATTTTAATGGAACGCCTCAGAGCGAGGTAACGCCGCATACGTCATGTTTTTTCGTGCGTGCAGCCGGCTCCATCGAATTATAAGACGTTGCCACGTCAAAATGTCGTTTAAACTTTTGTTTTACACTATGTCGAGATTTAAATTAAAATAGTATTCTTATAACACTAAAACTTCTTCTCCTCACCTCCCCTCTGAGACAATTCTGGAACAGTATGTATCGCGTCGGACAACCGCTCATTCGCGCTCTACACAGACGTAGTAGTTTATGTAGTAGTGCACGACGAGACATTTGTATGAAGTGACCGGGGTGCGGTTTGGGACACAGATAGTAGTGTATAATTTGTCTAGGAATATTTATTTATTATTAAATTTATGTGAGTGACTCGTTTAATATAATTAATTGATTTAGTTTACACTACTCTAAAAACTCTCTGTCTATTGCTACCCTAAAAATATTATGCCCAGAGCAAAGACGGATGCAGAAGCTAGTCACGCATATAAACCATTCCTTTACAAGCTCTCGTAATCCTTTCCTCGTGATTTATGCCTGGTTACGTAAATTATCTGAAGTGTCTCGTTAATTGATTAAGGGGAGGGTTGGGGAGGAAAGTGGAGGAAGTGATTCATTAGTACCCTTGATGTTGGAGTTACGTATCGGGAGACAGAACATTTGCCGTCGGCTTTTTGAATCGGCAATGTGATACTCGATTCATTTGACTATGTAGAGGGCCATTAGCGGAGCATTTCAGCTGAAAAACATAAAAGTAAGTGATAATTACTCTTGATGAATAAAATTGCGAGCTGGAATATAATATTAGAATATATCTAACGCGTGTCGCATTTAAAAGGCGAATATACTTCCACTATGTGAGGCTGCATTGAGTTTTTTTTTACATAAGAGGGGGGCAAACGAGCCACACCAGGAGACCCACATGGGTCACCTGGTGGAAAACAATCACCACCGCTTTCGGAGATCAGCAACACCAAGGGGTCGCCGATCCGTTGCCAGCCTTTTAAGGGAAATATAGACTCTGTTTGAAGGCTTTCATGTCGTAATTGTTCCGATTTTTTTTATTTCTTTTTTTCTTCTTCGTGATGCCAGTTGTATTAATATGTATACAGTATAGTGATTATACAGTGTGATTCTTCATAAAGTGCACATATGAAAATGAGATAAAATAGAGCAATTTTTATCGACAAAAATATTTTTTTTTTTTTAATTATTATTATTATTTATTTAGAGCCATTTTAATTTTTTGAATAGCTACAGTGAGCCCCATGTAAATAACATTTTATAACTCATGAACCAAGTGACGTAGAGCGTTAAAACAAAGACGGTGATAGTCCTAGATAATAGCCGGAGCTGATAAAATAATAATTTACGACAAAATTAATCGCTATTTATCGAAAATATTAAAATGTATAAAGAAATTATTATTAATTTTATGCATTTTTTTCATTAAAAGTTAAATTTCTTTAAAAAATCACGTATTATTATTATTTTATTATTCATTTATGTTTATCTGCATCGTATTAGCTTTCTAACAAAAAAATAACCACTTCTCTAACCCTCACACAACATTTATTATCAGCCGTTAAACAATGGCACTTCGGATGTACCGTACATTCTATTCAGTTATTGAATCGCAATAAGAGAATCTAATTCAAATGGAATAGAGTCGCTTATTCATTGGTATGAATAAGCAATCTATTTAGTTATTCAATCGCAATAAGAATTGGTGGTATGGGGGCTGGTCTTTTAATTATGACAAGTTTCAAAATCGGTTCTGTGATTTTGGAGCCTATTCACTTCCAAGAGTGGCTTTTCCGCGTATATAAGCTGTACGGTTTACCCGCACACAAACGTAATATCCATACCTACATAGATATAACAATTTGTAAAGTAAATTACTTCGAGATAAATTTAGCATAGCTTGCAATATGCGCCGTATGTGGCTATGTTGCAATTAGGTGAAGACAATTAAATTATTAAATTAGTGTACGTTTAACACTCGACGGGTTTGGTCATTTATTAGCTCTCCTCCTCGGAGTCACCCAACCCTCAGCTCAGCTCAGCAGCATGTAAAGGTCCCCATCAAAGTCCCTTACATAAGCGTTTCGCTTGCTCCACTCAATTAGGTACTTATCTATATATATAAAAGGAAGTCGTGTTTGTTACAACACTTATAACTCGAGAACGGCTGGACCGATTGTCATGGTTTTTGATTTGTTGGATTTGTTTCCGTCCCGAATAGCAGAATAACTCTTAAAAACATTGGAAAATTTACGAAAAAAATAAAATAAAAGAAAAATCATTTTTCCATACAAAATGTTCGTGGATGTCGGACCTGTCAAACGTGACGTTAACGTGCGTACGTCAAATGTATGCGTGCGTTCAGAAATGTGGGTATAGGATAATAAGTATTAAAACATTGACAAAATTGTCGAAAAATTAAATTTGAAAACGGATTGGGATATTTATTGATTTTCAATTAAATGTCAAATCGATTGGTCTAACTTTTACGTCGCGAAAGTTGTCCGTTGTTGTTTTGAAAATTGTTTATGAATGAATGCTTGAAAATGAATATTAATTGGTTGTCAAGTGTCATGGTACTTTATTTTGTGACATAGTAAAATACTGAACTTAATATTTACCCACTGCTGGGTAATATTAAATACGGGTCTTCCTTCAACTGAATATGTTTCGAGCATACTCCACCACGCTGCTCAACTGCGAGTTGGCGGACGACAGTAATTTCAAGCCGCCTAAAGGCCACTTGGCTTAACGACTGCCATCTAATGATAACAACCAGGACCGACAGCTTAACGTGCCTTCCGAAGCACGGAGGAGCTCGAGATAATCTAAAGATAACAACCGGGACCGACGGCTTACGTGCCTTCCGAAGCACAGAGGAGCTCGAGATAATCTAATGATAACAACCGGGACCGACGTCTTACGTGCCTTCCGAAGCACGGAGGAGCTCGAGATAATCTAATGATAACAACCGGGACCGACGGATTAACGTGCCCTCCGAAGCACGGAGGACCTCGAGTTAATCTAATGATTACAACCGGGACCGACGGATTAACGTACCTTCCGAAGCACGGAGGAGCTCGAGATAATATAAACTCATCCATGGACAGGCTACGGTTGACGTTGCTTAACTTGCGTGTACAATTAGACTGACACGCGCAATGACGCCATCGTGCTTCTCTATTATTTTCTATTTTTTTTTTATTTTTTTTTTATACTACGTCGGGTGGCAGACAAGCATACGGCCCGCCTGATGTGAAGCGGTTACCGTAGCCATATTAACGCTCGCAACATAAAATATCGCTCGCGCGCCGCCACCCCCGCTGCCACCGCAGCATCTCCTTCCTTTCTGGTGACCTCACTCACTCGCAGGAACACAACATCCCTCAAGGGAACCGTTATTTGGCTGCGGTATTCTGTGAGGTGGAGGTACATTCACCAGTCGGGTAGCTTACAATTACGCTCAGTCAGCAGGGTGCACCGCGTGCAGGTGAAGTTGGCTTTAATAATAATAATAATCTTTATTTAATAAATAAGCATGCATTACAAAATCAAGACTACATTGTGTGTGCACATAACTGTTGAAAATTGTTGACAACTAAATAACAATATTATTCTTAGTTCTTAGGTAGAACCGTTAGAGCGGCACAATAAGCATACAAATTTGGACGCTGATGCCATAACTAGGTTGGTACCTGTATTTATAGCACCAGTGCTCTCCAGTAATCATATATAAGTACAAATTAAGTGAGCATGAAGTGTTATTTTGACTGTCAAAGTGAAAGGGTGTGAAGGAGTATACGAAATGCTGTAATTGTAGTGTGCATTCCAAAATGTGTGGGAATTTAAGTGTGAGTGTTTTTGATCGAGTGAGAGAAAATGATGTTGTGATGTATATAATAAAATTCATAATTTATCCATTTTGTAGTGTGTATTGTACCTATGAACACTAAGACGCTCCACACAACCAAGCAAGGCATGTGTGTATCGAAAATCTTGGACACTTATTTGCTGTTCGCAAACAAGGCAAGCACAAGTGCATGGCACTATCCGGTAAAATAGATATACTTAATTCCAACACAACACTTGTGCCATTAAAAATTCGTACAGATTAGATTGAAAATATGTCTTTTCATGGATCATAAATGCTGTGAAAAAAGGAATGTTTGTAACTGTTTGTAAATTAGTATATAAAATACTTAATTACAAGAATTTATATAATCCTAAATAAAACATTCACATGCAATAAATACCCTACGTCATAATTATATATTATAATACATACATACATACACATACATACATATATATACATATACACACATACATATACATATATACACATACACATACATATCAAATATATATAAATAAATTTATATCGTGTAAAAATACCCACATAGAAAAGTTATTGCAAATACACTCATCTTACAATAGTTAACAATTCTTCTGTCTTGTCATATGTAAGGGTCAATAAATATAGAAAGATTGATTTTTTGCACTGATGGCTATTTAATGAAATTAACTTTGTGGTTTTATTTATCTTATTATAGAGAAAGTAGCCAATAAAGCAAAGAAATTTATTGATGAAATAAGTATTAAATAGAGGTGTGATAAATACTTTATCTTTGCGACGTCGCGAATCAGATACCTGCATACTGTGTGGCTTTACGCTTTTATGGATCCTTAGGATTGCCCTTTGGATAAATAACTGTCTGACAGTCAACACCTCTGCATCCTGATACAGCAGTGAAGTGGAATACATAAAGGGACGGAAAAGGCTTACTTTTAAAATACTGCGCTGGGATCTCTCTAATGTGATTAAATGACTTTTAGCGGCTCCACCCCAAGCGTCAATACAATACAGGATCAGCGATTGGCACAATGCCAAATAAATAGTTTTCATAAGCCGAGGATCGGCAACATGACGGATGTTTTTGAAAATAGCCATTAGTCTACGAATCCGGGAAGATAATGCTTGTATGTGAGGAACAAAGGAAAGGTTGTTATCAATTATTACACCTAGGTATCGAATAGTGGTGGATCTTTCGATGATCGGACAAGGACAGGTGTCATTGTGAAACAAGGATTCCCTACATACTGGCGAATGGGCCCGAATGTTATATAGATTTGTCACCGGTTGGGATCTCCTCGAGATAGAGAACGTTAAGTACTTGGTTTTGCTGGTGTTAACGCTCAGAAGATTTTGCCGAAGCCAATTAGAAACATCATTAAAACCCCTTTGAGCAGTGTGAAATACGTGGTTCCAATTGTCTCCCCAGAATATACAGGCAGTATCATCGGCAAAAGAAATGATTTGCCCGTTCAAAATAGTCATATCGCAGAATTGGTTTATATATACTAGGAAGAGAGTCGGCCCCAATATGCTGCCTTGCGGGACACCATAATTAACAGGGAGAGGATTACTTATATGTTCACCAATTTTTACAAGTTGTGTTCTATCCTGTAAGTAGCTCTCCAATAATTTAAGTTGGATCCCACGAATACCGCTGTTTTCCAGCTTTCGTAAAAGAAGTGGTACCGACACCGTGTCGAATGCTTTAGCTAAATCTAGAAAAACAGCCAAGCACTTCTGCCCTGCATCTAGCTTTTTCGCGACTGTATTAGTAAGTTCATACACGGCGTCAGCAGTGGATTTCTGTTTACGAAAACCGAATTGACCTTTCGATAGTAGTGATTTTGATTCCAAATATCTAATAAGATTTTTATTAATAATACGCTCAAGGATCTTCGAAAGAACTGGAAGGATAGAAATCGGCCGATAATTATTAACTACGTTTTTATCGCCGTTTTTATGTATAGGACTTATAAGGGACTGTTTAAAAACCTTCGGAAATTGACCAGTTCGTATTGCCAGATTACATACATGGGTTATAGATTGAATCAACCATTCCTTGTTCTGCTTTATGACCTTGGCAGAAATATTATCCCAGCCCACTGAACCAGTATCCTTAAGGGCGCATATCAAATTTGAAACTTCGTCTATATCCGTCTCCAGCAAAACAAATGATGTTAAAGGAATAGATGATGTATTGTTTTGAATTTGTGAATGCTTAGCTGTATTTATATTTGAAGTGGGTTGCTTAATTTTTTCTGCAAGTTCCTTACCAACATTTGCAAAAAAGTTATTGACCGCGTTGACAGAGGTGGAAGGTGACGAAGAGACTGAAAGAAGATCCTGAGTCACAATAACCTTAGGTTTAGCATTCGTAATAGAATTAATTACTTGCCACGTCTTTTTAATGTTGGATTTAGCTTTTTCTAACTCCGTACGTTCATACTGCAATTTAAGTTTTTTAATGATATTAGTGCAATAGTTTCGATACCTACGATAAGTTATACTGAGGATTTCATTATCTGGAAATTTTCTTAACTTCAGATGCATTCTGTCCCTATTTCTCAAACAGCGCAAAATTCCTGGGGTTATCCATGGTTTGATAGGAGTGGTGCGTCTTGGTAACATATGGTTAGTCGTATTTTTGTCTATTATATCTTTTAGGGTATGTGTTAACTTTTCTGCAGCGAAATTTACATCTTTGGAATCTAAAATGTGTTGAAAATTTGTAGCTTTTATGTCAGTTGTTATGCCTGTATAGTTTATTTTATTAAACATTTGTTTGTGTCGTATGTTATATTTCGGCTGTTTGAGATCCAGGGACAGAATTACAGTATCGTGATCAGTAAGATTAGATTTGACTATCAGAGAGGTACACGGAAAAAATGTTTTAGCTAAGACGTGATCCAAGCAATTAAGTACCCGAGTCGGTAATGTATGAGCTGGGGTCATTCCATATGACGACGTTAAATTTAAATACTGTGATGCGTGTGGGTCAGAGCTATCCTGCTTAATGTCTATATTTATATCCCCTACTAGTAGTACATGCTTGTATTTATTAAGCGATTCTAATAATGTGTTCAGTGATTGTACAAAAATATCCGTATTCCGAAAAGATGGAGGTCTATAAATTGATATTAACGCTATTGAGTTATTAATTATGGACACTAAACAATTTGCATTTGAAAACTGTGGTTCATAGGTATTACAAAGAAGATCATTTTTAACATACAAAACAATACCGTCGTTTTGGTTGTATAAAGTTTGTGTGAATATTGCTTTATAGCCGTCGATTTGCGGTAGTATAAAATTATGTGAAAGCCAACACTCTGTAAATACAATGATATCAAAAATACAACCAATTCGAGCCAGCAATGTATGAAATTCGGAGATATTATGCGATATACTACGTATGTTTTGTGTAAAAACAGTTAAACTTTTATTTGACTGAGCTAAATACGAACTGCAGTCTTCAGGTGCACAAACAAATGATGAAAAAAGATCATTATAATCTAAGTTTCTAATCGTAGTGTAAATATCGTCATTCATGTTTAAATCTTATATAAAATAACATTGAACGTAAATTGATGTATCCATATTGACGGAATTGTTTATTGGGTTGCGTACGAGATTGGTATATTTTTTCATCATTATATTTGGTATAAATTAATGCTCGTTTAGAGCTCGCTTTACGTTTTAGATATAGTGAAGAAAACGAATGAATTAATTTTATCAATGGACTAGCATTATCAGTTATGGACATCCACTTACGAGTATGTATGTAGGTTATATATTTAATTAGCATTAAAACCAACAGTGCTCCCAAATTGTAAGTATTAGAAATAATATTTATGAAGAATGATGTAGCTAGGTACTGTAAATAAGTATGAGTAAATAATATAATAAAGTAATAATATATAATAAAATATGTAATACAATGCGAGTGTGTTTCAGTGCAACGTAGTTTAGAGTTGTTTGTAGGTGCAAAATAACTAATATAAATTAAGTAAAAACTTATAAAATAAAGAACTAATGGTAGTCATTTAGAGTTCGACTTCTTCCATTCCTCTAAATGGGATTCACTTTTTATAAGAATATAAGGCATTCCATCTTTCTTTCTCAGGTAAACATTGCCATTTACAGTCCAGCAGTACTCATATTCCAAGGCCTTGGCAGCCTCGCGCGTAAGATAGAATAGGCGCCGGGTTCTATATGTCACGTGTTCCGACACATAAATAGACTGCTGATCACCACTCATACCTAGGTGTGAGGTGTTAAGTTGACTCGAGGGGTTATCACGATTGAACTTTTTGACCATACTTAGGAATTGTATCTTCTGGAGCGTGTTTGCTAATTGCACGACAATTGTAGACTGTTTGTTTTCTGCTTTGCTTGGTATTCTATACACGTCACGTAAGTCGTTAAGTTGTGTTTGCGACTGAATGAATGTAGATAGCGATTGAATGTACTGATAAAGGGTAGTTTTTGATTCCTTGTTAATTTTTGGTACACTTCGAATCTCAATACACGATTTAATACTTCTTTTTTCTATTTCATCTATTTTGTCTTGCATTGCTGATAGGTGCAGTGACGCGTTTTTACGATCCCCTTCTAATTTATTTATTTTCGACTCAATCGAGCCAATTTGGTCTGACATAAATTTTGTGGATTTTTCAATATCTTGGTTTGTGGTCTGGATGGATAAATTAAGCGATTTTACCTCAATAAGATGATTCTCAAGAGAGGTTAGTCGCTCGTTCTGCGACGCTAATAATGTCTGCATCATGGCTAAAATTTCATTTTTAAACTCTGTAAATCTGTCGTCCAAAATTTCTTCCGAATTTCTCTTTCTTTTATTAACACGCTCTGCTTGTCCCGTCCCTTCCCTCTGGACGTTACTCGGGACGTCAGAGTCCGATCCCGCCGGTGTTACATTGGTGCTACTGCCAGGAGGCGTACGCGTCACTTTAGGCATAATTATTAATTATTGTAATAGGAAAATAAAGATTTATTCCCAATATTACTTGCGCAACGCCAAACCAATGCACAAGGTTCTAATTCGATATAATTAAGCTCAAGTTTGCAAACTTCTTCATGAATTGTATTCCTAGTAGATAGCTCGTATTCTCTTTTCTACACTATAACTAACAAAGTACCAAGACATCATATATCGACGATAGTGTACAGCAGTCAGCACAGCACTAGCTTAGTCGGGCAAAAACTATGACAATGCGCATGCGCACTCCAACCCATGAACACACCCGTATGAGAAGGTGAGAAGGCACACGATGCGCGTCACAGAGGGCGGCGCTCGATGAACAGGGACAAAAGCTGTTTCGCTGGCGGTATGAATGAGTGAGACGCACACACGTAAAGTGATCCTTTCGTAGCTATGAGTTCTTAGTCCAACAAGTGTATAAATTCAAATTGTACCTTGTAATCAAAATTTTTCCCTCACTTCCTTCTTCGCTTCCGTATTCTTATTCTGTGGTAATTGCAGACAGCTATACACCAATCATGTCGTCCCACCTCCACTCACCCGAAGACGTTATATTTGTTTCAATTACTGCGCTTGGTTATGACTAACACGCTTAGAGGTGAGATGTATCTTTAGTTTATGTCTTCCTATTTTCTTATGAATTTAATTTTGCACAATTTACTTTAAATTAAGTATAATAAAAATAATATAGCATCTAATACACGACTGCTCACAACGGAGGTCCGAGGGGAGAGGAAGGCTTTGGTTCAAAGATGTTGATGAACCACTTACACCCCAAAATTTTATTGTTATTATTCATTATATTAATTTCAAGACATCATAAATTTTGTTCAACTAATATGTATACCACGACATTCATTGACAATTAGGCGGTACGAAGTTCGCCGGGCCAGCTAGTTTTATATACAAATGAAATACATATATAGCTCAAACATCAGGAGTACAACCAAAATGCTTCCGAAGTTGTGATTTGAAGGTGTAAAGAGACTACGTATACTGTTACTTATACTGTGCTTTGCTTATACTGTGTTTATTTATTTATTTATTTATTGTGTTGCAGTGGAACTAAATGAAACTTGTAAATAAATAACTGTTCATTAAAAGTTTTTCGCGTACCTAGTAATGCAACTCTTTAAGTAAGTAGGTACTCAATATTTTATTTTAGGGAGCCTTCACTGTTTTAATTAGTTAGTTTCGTGAACTACCTCAAATTTTGTTTAGTAATCTAAAGTTGTCGCACTAAGAATGTTGTACATTCAGAATTCAACTTTCGTAGTGCGCTCAGGCAATTTCGTTTCTAGATAGTTAATTGATTCAGGTGTTATTTTGCGGAAGTTTGTTGGAAGTTGGTGGCGGATGCACGCAAAGTAGTGTAAATCAAATTGCCTGTAATTTTGTTTGGGAACTAATTTTTTGAGCTGTTATTTAAATATTCGAGATGTTATTATGATCAGTTGAAAAACATATTGAGCAGTTATTTAATTTAATGGCGGTTGATTAATTATTGCGACAGTAAAACATAGACAGTAATAAAAATCTATTAGTCGGTTATTTTATCATACAATGTCAATTCTAAAAATAATTGAGCAGTCCAATATATGAATGAGCGGTAAAAATGATGGAATGAGCGGTTCGATAAATAGTTCGGCAGATCATAGCGAGCGGTGACACCCGAACTCAAATTAATTGAAAAGAGAGGTAGGTAAATGTTCGTTAGTTGGGCGGAGCTTATTAGCGCGGGTGGCGAAAGCCTATAAACAATAAGGAAGGAATTATACAATAAGTTTATTTTAGCTGCTACTAAGCAAATTCTATGTCATTTTAATTACCTAAGTATGTTTGGAATTACGAATAAAAGTTCCTATTATTATTATACAATATGTTTTATTTAATTCCTTCAGTCAAAGCAAAAGTAATTTATTTTTCATCACTATTTAAGTACTGTTTTTTTATTTTATTCCATTGTTTATAGAATTGCTTAGAATGAGATTTCTTACCGACAAATTCCGATTTATTACTGCCCACACGTAACCGCTCGTTCAATAATTTTTACCGCTCATTTAATTATTTTCCTGCTCAATTATATATTCACTGATCTATTTCATTATTTTTTATTACTCATTTTGCTTAACTTTACTGCTTAGTTTTAACTGCTGAACTAGTTATTAAACGTGCCATTTATAATTTTTAACTTACCAAAACTGCTATTTACAACTGCCTCTTTAAATCAGTGCCATTTTGTTTCTATTGATAAGACGCTCTTAAGGTTCTTGTAACTGCGAAAGTGGCGACAATTTGAATAAAAAAATAAATATTCTTGGACAAGTTACGCACGGCTATCTAGTATCAAACTAATCAAAGCTTGTATTATGGCATAACTGATACAATACTCAAATACCTAGTAAATTGTAACCTAGGGTACATCGTATTTGTAAACTGCC
This sequence comes from Hypsopygia costalis, assembly GCA_937001555.2. Lineage (NCBI taxonomy): Eukaryota > Metazoa > Arthropoda > Insecta > Lepidoptera > Pyralidae > Hypsopygia > Hypsopygia costalis. The sequence goes on from OW443325.2 coordinate 2,820,943, forward strand.
TGACTGGGGAAGTGCCTCCACCTCACAGAATACCGCAGCCAAATAACAATTTCCTTGAGGAAAGTAGTTTTTTTTATACATACGTCCCGCCTAATGTGCAGCGGTTACCGTAGCCATATTAACGCTCGCAATATGAAACATTGCTCGCGCGTCGCCACCCCCGCTACAAACACGGCAACTCCTTCCTTTCTGGCGACCTCACACTCACAACACTCCTCAAGTCAACTCGACTCGTGGCTGCGGTATTCTGTGAGGTGGAGGTATATTCCCCAGTCGGGTAGCTTACAATTACGCTTCCTACCTCTCTTTTCGCCAGAGCTTCGTTTGTCAGTCAGTAGGGTGCACCGCGTGCAGGGGAAGTTGGCTTTGGTTTAAAGATGTTGATGAACCACACTCTCCCGTAATCTGTCAACCTGTCTGTTGTAACAAACTGTACATAGGAATTTATGTTATTAATCGTAAATGCTTGACATAGTTTTATTATTCATTATTCAAAGTTAGTTGGCGGCTACAAGAGCCTTAACTAGCTCGCTACTCTATGGTTTTCTTCGCATACAATTTGTAATGCATACACCATATAACCCTATTTTCTTCCACTCTTCCTATTTCTTCCTAAATTCACATCGAACTTCAACAGTATAGCTTTTAATTTCGTAAAAGTTTTTATCTATTTCTTCCTTTTCTCTAAATTTTAACTCCATAGTTCGAATTCAAGATTTTGGTTCTCTTTTAAGTTCTAATTTTATCTAACTTAGTGGTTTTAAGTAACTTTTTTGTGTATCGTCCTTTGATCAACACTTTCTTGCATCCCTCCATGGTGTTCAAATTTTGTTTTTAATTGCTTTTTTTAATACAGTTTTCTAAGTGCATTGTTGTATTTTCAACACACTTTTATTAGGTCGACTTGTATGTAACTAACTATGTAATGGAATCTAAGGTAACTAATTTAAACATCTTGCAAGGATCGTAGCGTAATGAAAATTGGCAGCTGACAAACGAGGATCTGGCGAAAAAAGAGGTAGGGCTTAGCGTATTTTTAAGGTGCTCGACTGGGGAGGTACCTCTACTTCACAGAATTCCGCACCCAAATAACAGTTCCCTTGAGGGTTGTTGTGTTCCTGCGAGTGAGTGAGGTCACCAGAAAGAAAGCAAGGAAGGAGTATAGGCTGGCAATGGATCGGCGACCTTTTGGGGGCTTTCATAGCACATCAAACTAAAAAGTGAAAAATAATCCACGCCCCACGCTATTTTCACAATAATGGTAGTATTTATTACTCATTAATTTTTTCAGCTTGTATTAAGAATTATTTAGTTTGATGTGCTTTAAAAGCGTGTTTTTTTAAACTATAATATATTTATTTAAATCAGTTGTCTTAAACGACGTGAGATTCGTCGGCTTTCTTGCGTTAATTAATTGCGAGGTGAGTCAATTGGGGCACTTTTCGTGTGTACTTTTTTGATACTTTGTGGCAAATCTTATAGTGTTGATAAGATCAGTGATTCGTGATTACCATAGATTACATAGTTCTTTTATATGTAGTTCTGTATATGTTATAGTTCTGTTATATGACGAGCCCGGTGGACGAATAGCTAACCATGTCCAATTTGACCCGGGGTCGCGGGTTCGATCCCCGTACATGACAAACATTTGTGTGCATGAACATGTCTGTTTGTCTTGGTCTGGGTGTTTTCTATGTGTTATATGTATGTCATCATCATCATCATCATCATCTCAGCCATTGGAAGTCTACTGCTGGACATAGACCTCTCCTCTAGATCTCCAATAAGACCGGTTGGAAGCGGCTTGCATCCATACGTTATAATACAGCGGATTAGCAAGTTGAAGTGGCAGTGGGCAGGGCACATAGCACGGAGGACGGATGACCGATGGGGTCGAAAAGTTCTCGGGTGGAGACCACGTACCGGCAAGCGCAGCGTACGACGTCCACCCAAAAGGTGGACAGACGACCTCATTAAGACCGTAGGATCGCGCTGGATATGTATATATTCACAAAAAATGTATTTAAGTATAATATCAGTTATCTAGTACTCATAGTACAAGCTTTGCTTAGTTTGGGACTAGATGGCCGCGTGTAATTTGTCCAGGAATATTTATTTATTTTTATATATGCAAGGGACTTTTTCTCTTTGTTATCCTACACTGTAGGATAACAAAGTGCCGTGTGTAATTCTTCCAAGAATATTTATATATGTTTATTTATTTATGTCCTACCGTAACATGGGTATTTCCCTTCATAAGCATAACAACATCGAGTTACACATTTTTTTTTTGTACTAGGTCGGGTGGCTGACAAGCATACGGCCCTCCTGATGTGAAGCGGTTGACGTAGCCATATTAACGCTTGCAACATAAAATATTGCTCGCGCGCCGCCACCCCCGCTGCCAACGCAGCATCTCCTTCCTTTCTTTCTGGTGACCTCACTCACTCGCAGGAACACAACAACCCTCAAAGGAATTGTTATTTGGCTGCGGTATTCTGTGAGGTGGAGGTACTTCCCCAGTTGGGCAGCTTAAAAAATACGCTATGCCCTACCTCTCTTTTCGCCAGAGCCTCGTTTGTCAGTCAGCAGGGTGCATCACGTGCAGGTGAGGTTGGCTTTGGTTCAAAGATGTTGATGAACCACTTACACCCCAAACCTACCGTAACACGGGTATTCCCTTTCATAAGCATTAAAACATAGAGTTACACATATTTTAGAGATAACGCATAAAAAATACTTCACAAGATAATGTTAAATTAATAGGTCATTGTTAAAGATAATTGATTTGTTTTACTGTAACTGTCACTTGGTCGCGATTAATACAAAGATACATATATATAGCTATAAAATAAACATAATATATTATTAGGTGAGACATCGGGTTATTATGCAATTGCATAATATGCATAAACAAATATGCGCTAATGCATTTATAACTTGGGATGCGCAGACATAGAATAATTATTTTTAATCGACTTTAAAATATGCGAAAGTACTAACGCCGACAATTTTGTTTTATTATATATAAGTAATTACATTTTCGCTACTTAGTGGATCGTGAGACAAGAAACTTCCAGAAATTATGCTTTAATGTCTTCTCGAGGCAAGTTACAGAGAAAAACTTAAACTTTGTTCACGCGAAGAGATTTGTCAATGGCGGCGCTAGTTCGCTGAATGCTCTTAAAAAATGTAGACTTTAACGAAGGCAATATCATTTTCTATAAAATTTAATATTTTCTAATAATAAGGAATTAAATATAGATTTTGCATAACAGGAGTATCTCGTCAGGTCACTAGACCTCAGGAGATACTCCTTTTGTGAGTCGAGCTTTGGTTTGGGACGCTGCTTGCGTCGATACGCTGGCTGCATCCCATCTACAAGGAAGAATACCTAAGGCAGGCGCTGCGGACGAAGTAGTCGTCGAGGCCCTGGGTTCGTGGGCTCATGTTTATGCATGAGCTCTCCGAGCGTCTGGTCGAGATCGATGGCAACCGAAGAACTGGCAGCTATTTACCACAACGCGTCAGTATCGCATTACAGCGAGGAAATGCTGCTAGCATCTTCGGTGCAATGCCACGAGAATTGTTATCCAAAAAACCCTCACCCTTTTTGGATAATAATTACTAGTTATGTTTTTAAATTATAAATTAATATTTATTTTTCTAGTATATCACTATAATGTTAAATTTAGTATAAGTATTTAAATAAAACTATATGTACATATAATTGTTAATTATATAAATATTAATATCTTTTTTTTTTTTTTTTCGTTTTTATTTGGTATCATTATTGATGATACCAAATAAAAACGATACTTCATATACCAATATATTAATATTAGATACCTATATCGATACTTTACTTGCAACATCCTATAAACCGCCCTGCACCCGCACGACACGTACTCTTCCTAGCGGCGCGGCTGGCAAGCAATAGGTGGGCGGCAGTATTTTGATTCAGTGCTGTTATTGGGTAATTTTGATGATTTTTTTTTCGTATGAGGCGCATATGAACAAACAAAAACATTTCAGAAATATTTCTTTTTGTGTTTAATTATTCTTCAGAACTCTCAGTTCCTTTTTTTTGTAAAAATCTTAAATATGTGTATAAGCATGGAAAGTCTATACAGTTATTTACTTATTATCCTTAAAGTAGCTTGGAGTCAGAGTGGGACTAGATGGCGCTGTGAAATTAATTTATCTAGAAACACCGTGGACTCTACCATAGAGCTATTTCCCCAGCTTGGCCAGCCAGGGTTTACCTGAAGGTAGACATAACTTTTGATACAACTTGTAATTGACCAATCTAAATCGAATCTGTGATGTCACATTACAGGCGAATGCTGCCGGTGAGAGAGCACCTTTTCAATAATCAAGTCACTGTGTCTATAATAGAATCGCAACTAGTAGACCAGTACGAGGGAAAACCCCTAGCGTCGATGACAACTGGTTAATTTAATTACTACTATTTCTTATTCTATGACTAAGTTGCCAAAAAAGCAGGAAAATCTTTCCTCGCTATAAATTATCATTCTTCCTTAACTACTACTGTGCTACTACGTCAACAATCTTTTGGAGCAACATTTTCATTTTTTTTTTGTTTCAACTCACCGTCTTATCCAGAAGCCAGCTCGCCGGGAATATAAGGGGAATATACACAATCATATAAATCATGGACGTCCAGTAGACCATAATACTCGATATCCCATAATATTTGACCACCGCATCCTGAATAATGCTGTACTGGATCCACTGCATCGAATTAGACCCCGAGTAGAACACAAATATGAATAAAACCAGCCATCTGATCGGGTACACCGTATACTCAGTATGAGATTTCTTACTTGGGGACTCTAGCACCCCCCCTTTTTCAGCAACCCCATCCATTACACTACCGCAAACTTCCAAATTTTTTTGCTCAGCCATTTTTTATGTTATAAATTTATTATTGTCGTATTTATGGCACATGGATTTAATTCTAAGACGCTTTTGAAGCCTTAACCTATTTATTGTCAAAAGTCGCGCGCGCGTTTTTTAAACGCGCGTAAAACGCCGACGTGTGTTTGCTTCGGCCGCTGGCCGCTGACTGTTGGAGTGTTTGGTGTTTTCCTCAGGCGGAGGCTGAATGGAGTGTTTCCTGCCCTGCGCACCCTCCGTCCGCTGGTGAGATAACGATAAGCGACCGGAGTACCGGACTAGACTGAGCGTCTAGTCTAGTGCGGCTGGTGATGACACGGTTAACCTTTAGGATGCACCTCGCGGCTTTGTTGTTGGTTAGCGATTATCAATGCAAATCTCAAGGTCTCATTGCTTTTTCCTCGCATTATGATTGATTTGGATCAGTGACATTTAAAAATAGATCAATTAATTCATCCGATTGTATTTATTTAATGTTAATTTAATTATTGATTTAGGTTAAAGTTGATCTGTAGTTATCTACGTATACACGTGTTGTGTTGTCATTAGCATCACCATAAGGATTAGATTAAAGATTAAGAATTAATTTAAGACATCATTCAATTTTATTAGAAATCAACTGATTATTTTATCCGACCTACTATTATTCGATTACCAAGGCATCAATTACACCGACTTATAAATATGATCACAGATTTAGGAGTCAAATAAATATGATGTATTTATGATTGTATAATAACAATATATGCATAATAATATAAATAATATATTTACCGGGTGGAAAATACCGAACGATATGCCCAACAATATGGTGCTATATTAGTCGATTTGTAATAGTTACAAACATACATCTCGTCGTAGGTTTTCTTCTACAAATTAAAACATTTCTGCCAACCCTAAAGCGAGTAAACACGTACAAGACAGGATTGTTCAGTTATTTGACACCACATATATACATAGGCTTTTATTCGCTGGATGCGGTAGAATGCTATATGCTTGTTTCGTATGCTAGTTGCATTCGCCATACAACATCAACAAACAAATCCAGATAAGCCCGAACAATTTCCGGTAATTTATTAGGATCAGATGTATAAACATAATATGCACGTTCACATACACTGCTGCCAATTATTGGAAACACACGAAAAACCCTGAAATAATTCAAAATCCCAAATAATGTTTACCTTCAAGTCTGGAATGGTTGACTGGAAGAGATCCCATTTGGGATAAGTCCGCCATTGTACATAAATATTTTATTGTCATGTTATTTTATTTTTTTACATAAAAAAAAATTAAATAACTAAAAAATAAACATAATTACGTACTAACCCAACAACAACAAAAATCCAACAATAACAAAAATCCCGCGGCATCGTTTTTTCTACAGTTTAATGCTAATGCGTTCGTTTAAGTACGTTATTGTTTTTTTTATATATGTGCTTACTGTTGTTTAATAAATTCTTTAAATCGGAAAATATGACGGACGCAGTGTAGACATTACCCCGCGATCAATTTATGACTCCCTGATTACACACCGTGATACACACACCCTGACACCTAAGCTAAAGAGCTACTAGACTTATAAATTTAATTATAAAGAAAAAGAGCGACCCTTTTGATAGAAATCCTGCCTCAAGCAAATGCGTGAAGTTCTATCACACCCCGGCCACTCTATACAAATGCCGCGTCGTTTACGACTACATAAACAATCGTCCGTGCAGAGCGTGAATGAGCGTGTGTTTGTGCGGCGCCGTACAAACTGTTCCAGATTTGTCGCAAAGGGGAGGTGAGGTGGACACGAGAGAGCGGCAGGGAGTGGCCATACTGTACGTAGTACTATTACTTATACTGTAGTACTATCAATCAAAAAGGCGTATTTATAGTAATTGTGGTAATCCTTATGCAGACCGTGAAAAATTAGATGTTTCCGAGGGATGACCAAAAGTATGGTGTGATAACCGTCATTCAAGCGGACGAAGCCGCAGTCTGAAGCTAGTACATAAATTGGATTAGTCTAAATTCATAGTCACCAAGTTTGTGGAACATTTCCACAAACTCGGTGGATTGTCAGAATCATACTCGTGTAAACACTTTATTTGTATTCATATCAGTGACTAATTTTATTATCGCTCATCTGATTGTTAATTTGTATTACAGTTAGCTAGGTGTTGTCCGCCACCTATACAATAGGCTATTTTCCAATCTGTAAAAATTGTATAAATTATTTAACAATATCGTAAAATACACGAAACTATAAAGATCTGCAAACTTTTATTCCAATATCTTCAGTCAGACTTTTTTTTAGCGTCGATCAAAGTTCATTTAGTAGTCAAAAGTCCATTTTAAAAGTATGAAATCATTAAAAAAATATATTCCCATTGGAGAAGCTATAAAAATACTATAACTTTTATTATAATACTAATCACATAAACGTAATATTTAACATAGGTAGCTATCGTACAAATTTCTGATTTGATGCATACAAAATACAAACCTGTGACGTCATAATTCGGTAGTCTTTTATATGGAGCGTTTTCGGGACAGTTTAAAAATTGTGATTTTCAAATTATCATATCTCGAGAGATTTTTGTGCTATCGAAGTAATTCTTTCACCTATGGTTATATTATGGAGACGTGCCTACATATCAAACCGAAAAAAATGTTAGTCAAATAGCCTATTGGAATTATGTGGGTAATTCTCCAGCTGATTTCCAATATTTTTTTTATACTATTTATTTATTTTTATACTACGTCGGGTGGCAGCGTTAATATGGCTGCGTAACCGCTTCACGGTCCGGCTGATGTGCAGCGATTGCAGCAGCCATGTTAACGCTCGCAACATAAAATAGCGCTCACGCGCCGCCACCCTAGCTGCCAACGCAGCATCTCCTTCCTTTCTGGTGAACTCACTCACTCGCAGGAACACAACAACCCTCAAGGGAATTGTTATTTGACTGCGGCACCTACCCAGAGTGCCGGACGGCAGAACTAATTGGTGGCGGAAGCACGCAAAGTAGTGTAGATCAAATTGCCAATAACTGATAACTTAGCCAAGTTTTGTTTCTATTAATTAAGCAGGTCCATGGAGTTTTGTCCATCTATTCTGTTCCTTACATACATTACATCTGAAATTTGGCAATTTTTTTTTATTTATTTACCATTTTTACAGAAAAAAAATAGTTAAACTAAAAATAGCACCGAAAAATCCACTTAGGTTTAGACTTGTACAATTAGAGTCCGTTATTTTTACAATTTGTTATCACACTTAAAAATGAACTACATTTCAACAATATATCATGCCTATCATCATCATCAGGTCCATTTTAGTCTCCACTACAGGAGCACGACCCTCTCTCGTCCGTCCTAGACGGAAGGAGGATTTGGCCTACACTCCCCACGCTGGCTGGCCAGACGGGTTGGGGAGGCCTGATCGATATTTGATAATGTATTTCCCTTAGTCGCCTTGTACGACATCCACGGGAAGAGACGGAGTGATTCTATTCTAGTCTGCCGGAAACCACACGGCCAATCATGCCTATGAATCCTGAACTAGCACACAACTAGAATTAGCCGCACGAAGTGGCGTTATCTAGTCCAAAAGAAACCTTTAAAGGTATCGCCAGAGAAATATATTTTTGAAAAACCGGACAAGTGCGAGTCGGACTCGCCCACTGAGGGTTCCATAGGTACGTAGTATCATTATTAAATTTTATATTTTTCATTATAAATAAGAAATAATGCGTCGAAAAAATTAAATAAAATATATTTTGCAATGTGTACATCAAGCCCTTTCATATAATACCCCATTTGAACTAGTAGTTTCAATTTGAAATTTCGACACCCTATATAAAATATAGACCCCCTATTTTTTACGATCTATTTACAAATGTATAGTTTTGAGATTTATTCCTGTACTTGTAGTCTATAACGATGTTACTTGCCAAATTTCATAGTTCTAGGTCAACGGGAAGTACCCTATAGGTTTTGATTCCCTTGAGTGTGTCGAAATATGCGTTTTTTGCTGAATAAACGGCCGTAACTTTTTTCTACGTAAACTTAGCAGTTTGATTTTTTTACAACTTCATGGGACCGTAGACCTGAGTATACAGTTCAAATTTCAGCTTGATACCTCCACGCATTCTCGACATAGAAATTCTTGACAGACAGACAGACAGACAGACAGACAGACAGACAGACAGACGGACAACAAAGTGATCTTATAAGGGTTCCGTTTTTCCTTTTGAGGTACGGAACCCTAAAAATGGAAAAATTCACCTGCCCCCCCAAGGTGGGATATGAACCCACGACCTCTCGATGACCGGTCGAATGCTCTTCCAACTGAGCTACCAGGAAGGTTTGTGTTGCTGACGAATTTTTGCATCTTATATTTCTACTGTGTGAGTCACAGTGTGACGTCATCAACCTATTAAGTAATTACACTACTAAAGTAGGCATAGCAGTCCATCGTTGCAGATGAAATTCAGCTATTTTTTGATAACACCAAACTAATTAAATTATTATTATTTAAATAGTTGTCTTGGCCAACTTGCCAGATAAATATATTTTTGAAAAATGGAAAAATTCAGGTGATCTTTTTTAATTTAAATTATTATTATTTAAATAGTTGGCCAAGACAACTATTTAAATAATAATAATTATCGCCAGAGATTTTAAAAGACGAAGACCTTCATTATTTTTATTTATAAGGTTATATACTATATGTGCTTTGATAGGCACGTTAAGCCGTTGTCGGTCCAAGCTGTTGTCATTAGATGACAGTCTTAAAGCTAAGTCAGAGACCTTTTTCGGCATCGACCCATAAATCATCCCACTGTTGAGATACGGGTCTCCCTTCATTCGAAGGGATAGAAGGGTTACAGCTATCTCCTAAACTGAAATTGTTTCGAGCGTACTCCACCACGCTGCTCAACTACGTGTTAGCGGAGGCCAGTGTTTTCGAGTCGCCCAAAGGCCGCCATCTAGTGGGCTTTGTGCAGCTTCAATACAAAGGACTCCACCAACCCGCAGTTGATCAGCGCGATGGAATACGCTCTATACCCCGGGGGAGACACGTATCCCAGCAGGAGAATGAATATGGGTTGAATCAATATGCTATACAGTTTGCACTATAGATATGGAAAATATGTTACTGCTACACAATATATATAGCCGAAATAGCGGTCCATAATTTCCGTACGCCAAGGAAATTGTATTTTCAACGCTTCCGTAAATTCGATGTACGAATATGTGTATACGACAATATTGCGTCTCTGGAGTTCTGTGCTCTGAGTGAAGCCATAGAATACATAAACATTCTTACCATTGCTGAGCTCTAGTTTGTGTTTACTGACGATCGAATGTCACTTCGTTTTAGTTGATATAAATTATTATTTTTAAACTAAAAAAAAAACCGGACAAGTGCGAGTCGAACTCGCCCACCGAGGGTTCCGTAGGTACGTAGTATCATTATTAAATTTGATATTTTTCATTATAAATAAGAAATAATGCGTCGAAAAAAATAAATAAAATATATTTTGCAATGTGTACATCAAGCCCTTTCATATGATACGCCATTTGAACTAGTAGTTTCAATTTGAAATTTCGACACCCTATAAAAATATAGACCCCCTATTTTTTAAGATCTATTTACAAATGTATAGTTTTGAGATTTATTCCTGTACTTGTAGTCTATAACGATGTTACTTGCCAAATTTTCATATCATAGTTCTAGGTCAACGGGAAGTACCCTATAGGTTTTGATTCCCTTGAGTGTGTCGAAATATGCGTTTTTTGCTGAATAAACGGCCGTAACTTTTTTCTACGAAAACTTAGCAGTTTGATTATTTTACAACTTCATGGGACCGTAGACCTGAGTATACAGTACAAATTTCAGCTTGATACCTCCACGCATTCTCGACATAGAAATTCTTGACTGACAGACAGACAGACAGACCGACAGACCGACAGACAGACAGACAGACAGACAAACAGACGGACAACAAAGTGATCTTATAAGGGTTCCGTTTTTCCTTTTGAGGTACGGAACCCTAAAAATACAAAAAAACTTATATTATGTTTGGAAGGGTCTTTCAATTGTTGTCTTTTTTTTATACCACGTCGGTGGTAGACAAGCATACGGCCTGCCTGATGTGAAGCGGTTACCGTATCCATATTAACGCTCGCAATATGAAATATCGCTTGCGTGCCGCTACCCTCGCTGCTTCCTTCCTGGTGACCTCACTCACTCGCAGAAACACAACAATCCTCGGGGGAATTGTTATTTAGCTGCGGTATTCTGTGAGGTGGAGGTACTTCCCCAGTCGAGCAGCTTATAAAATACGCTATGCCCGACCTCTCTTAAAAATGTCGCAAAATAACAATTAAATACTTCTATCAAGTATAATACTTAATCGAAGATTGAACTTCATTAAATAAGTAATAATAAATAAAGATCCGTAGTAACAAGTGGGTATTTTTTTTATTCTGTGACAATAATTCATTACAGGAGACATAATTTCATTTGCATTTAAGCCTGCATAGCATCTAGGCTCTGGCGAAAAGAGAGGTAGGGCGTAGCGTATTATTTAAGCTGCCCGACTGGGGAAGTCCCTCTACCTCACAGAATACCGCAGCCAAATAACAATTCCCTTGAGGGTCGTTGTGTTCCTGCGAGTAAGTGAGGTCACCAGAAAGAATGAAAGGCAGAAGTATAGGCTGGCAACGGATCGGGGACCCTTTGGTGTTGCTGATCTCCATGGGCGGTGGTGGTTGCTTTCCATCACGTGCTCGTTTGCCCTCCTCTCATACAAAATAGTTAGTTAAATGAAAGGTCGATCAAAACATAAAATACAAACAAGATACTAAGATCATCTGTCACCTTAAATGCATACTCTCTAAAATTATTCTTTACATTGTTTCCGATGGAAATAATAAACGATTTTACATGCGTCAAATGTTACCGATGCGTGTCGTGTCTAATTCACGACTAGTGGATAAGAAAATAAAATTAAAAGAAAAAAGTATTATCTAAAGACAGGCTTTAATTACTAGCTAATAAAAAAGAATTAAAAATCTAAAACTATGACCATCTTCCCTTTCCACCAAACGAGCCCAAACTACATAGATGGGGTTGTGTCGCTTAATTACCGAGTTCTACGGTCATCTATCCTCTACATAATCAGATCAGCTTCATGTCATGACAATATTGCATTGTCATCCGATTTACATATGTATACAACATTTCAGCTCAATCTGCAATCATGCTACGCATTGACACGGCGTATTAAATTATTTCTTTGGTGGCAAATAACAAAGTATGGTAGATATTGTATTGCGGTATGACAATAAAGTGTGTACGTACGTTCATAAAATCATGAGTTAAGGCACTCTCTGCTGTACGGAATTACGAGTATTCGCTAAATATACAACGCATCGAAAAACTGTTGAAAAAAAAAAAAAACAAAAAATGGATAAAAAAAAACTATTATTTTTTCCAACTCTGGAATAGGCGTTGTCCAGGAATGAACAAAAACCAAGAAATACCTTTTGAGATGGTTTACTATAAAGAACGATGTTACAATATTTTACATTATGAAAAAATAGAACGAATGAGCGTGTGCACGCGCTGGCGTCATTATGTGGTCTAGTTCACCGCGCCGCCGACCCGCGTCGACAGGGCTGCACCCCTCACCTCACCGCTGACCGCTAGTGTTGTTCTCGCAGGCGTTAACATCTTGGGCCCCCTTGAAAGCAGCTGCTTTCAAGACCGCTTCATCTTCATCTGAGGCCACAGGTAAGGGACAAACTCTATTGAGAGCTCTACGCTCGATTCCGCGGTAGGTATTAAAATCTGCAACCCTGCACACGCCGTCAACGCCAGGATAAAGACGATGAACTCTTCCCAATTTCCATTTTAGGGGTGGAAGATTTTCTTTGAATACTACCAGATCTCCAATCTTCAAATTTTCATTTCTCAAGCGACATTTGTTACGTTGCTGCATCTCTGCTAAGTATTCATTCGTCCAGCGCTGCCAAAAGCTCTGACGACATTGCTCTATGAGTTGATATCTGGTACGTATTTTCTGATTCTCACTGGGTGGTTCTGGTATCGATGTCAGTGGACGTCCAATGAGGAAGTGCCCCGGGGTTAAAGGAGAAAGATCGTTGGGGACAGGAGATAAGGGAATCAGGGGTCGGGAGTTGAGGATTGCTTCAATTTGAGTGAAGAGTGTGCTCAACTCTTCGAAAGTCAAACTAGCATTTCCCACTATACGCTTAAGATGGTGTTTTGCACTTTTAACGCCTGCCTCCCAAAGGCCGCCAAAAGTAGGGGAGTAGGGGGGGTTAAATATGAATTTTATGCCTTCGTCAGCGGTAAACTCTTTAATGGATCGAAGACTAGATCGCAATACCCTACCTAATTCGTTGCTTGCCCCGACGAAGCTCTTTCCGTTATCGCAATGAATGACGTGAGGCTTTCCTCTTCTGGAAATGAAGCGTTTCAAACACATAATGAATGCATGCGTACTGAGATCGCTGACTATTTCAAGATGTAGTGCCTTTGTCGAAAAACATACAAATAAGCACAAATAACATTTTGAAATTCTATTGCCACGACCTTTTTTGCTTGAAATCATGAAAGGGCCAGCGAAATCGGCACCACATGTCTGAAATACATAGAATTGAGAGACTCTGCTTGACGGCAAATTGCCAAGCAATGGGTCTATGGTTTTACCTTTTAATCTTGTACAAATTACGCATTTACGAACAATAGATCTTGCTAGGTTTCTACCCCCAAGAGGCCAAAATTGTTCTCGAAACGAGCTAAGGAGTAGCTGCGGGCCAGCGTGAAAAAGACGTTGATGCTCGGCTGCCATTAGTATTTTAGTAAAATGATGCTTGCTATCAAGTAAAGCAGGGTGTTTTTTCTCGTAGTTAAGAGCAGCGTTTTCCAGCCGACCACCAACCCTTAGTACGCCGGTCGCATCGATAAAGGGAGAGAGCTGCAAGATTAATATCTTGCAGCTCTCTCCCTTTATCGATTTAGGTTTAAGTGTTTGTCCTTGACTTAACATTTGAATTTCAATCGAAAACGACTCTTTTTGTGATATTTTAATCAAGTAATTTAAGGCAGTATTAAGTTCATGTTGATCTAGTGTATCCATGTTTCTACTCTTTGTCTTACAGTTATTTATAAATCTAAGAACATAAGCAAATATTCTTTTCAGTTTTGATGGGTTGGAATATTTTTCAAAATCAATGAACTGATCATCAGATTTATCCTTATGAATTAGGTGAACCTTTAGCTCTGGTAATTTTACACTTGAGTTATTAGGAGAAGGCCATTCCGATTCTTTCTTTATGAGAAAGGAAGGACCCTGCCACCACAGAGTAGAACCTACCAAGGTGGTTGGTTCTACGCCTCTTGAAGCCATGTCGGCAGGATTTTGATCCGCGGGCACATGCCTCCGTCCTGTCACGGTCGCCACTTTTTGTCCAGGAATGAACAAAAACCAAGAAATACCTTTTGAGATGGTTTACTATAAAGAACGATGTTACAATATTTTACATTATGAAAAAATAGAACGAATGAGCGTGTGCACGCGCTGGCGTCATTATGTGGTCTAGTTCACCGCGCCGCCGACCCGCGTCGACAGGGCTGCACCCCTCACCTCACCGCTGACCGCTAGTGTTGTTCTCGCAGGCGTTAACAGGCGTTGTCGCGTTGCAGAGAGTGCTGCAGGGGTTGGGTAGACGAGCGTCACGAGTTACATAGGTACCTATGTAACTCGTGACGCTCGTCTACCCAGCGTGACTGCTCGGTCTTATTCACTCATTCTCATTCACAAAATAAAGTGCACAACGTGTATTAACAAGTTTTTACTTCAAAAACCCTGTACAATTTTTGATTCGTTGTGTAGGTATTTAGTGAATAATTATTTTTTCATAAAAGTGGCAATAGTATTGTAGCAGAAACCGCCACAACATAAAACACATTTTATTAACACACTTTTGATTAGGTCGACCTGTATTAACTAACTATGTAATGGAATCTAAGGTAACTAATTTAACCATCTTCTAAGGATCGTAGCGTAATGACAATTGGCAGCTGTATGTAGTTCTGATGACAATACAATAATATGGTACTGTCGAACTGATCTGATGATGGAACCGGAAGATATGGACTGGAAGTTCATGATGGAACATCGTGTCATAGCTGTTTTTGGATTTCTTAGAAAAGTCTTGTAATGAACTTTGACCACGATTAGGTTTCAAGGTCTGATGATGAAGCCGGAAGCTAGGCACTGGCATTCCATGATGGAATATCGTATCATAGTCGTGTTTGCACTTTGTGAGAAAGACCACGTAATAGACTTTGAACACTATCAGGTGCATTTATAAAAGCGTGTTTTTCTAGTGTTTTTTAAACTATTAATTTATATCATTACATAATACAATACCATAACTCAATAGATCGTACCATTATCGTTCCAACGCCGATGCGAAAATCTCGCCGTCTCTACTTTCTTCTCAAATCATATTTTAATCACTTACAGGATTTTAGTAAACGTTTTTGGAATCCCGAATACAAAAACACGATCGGCAAAAAAATATATTGGAAGCGCGGGAAATTAAGTTCAAACTACGCACGCTTGCGCCATTTTTTTCATATTCAGCCTAAAACAAAAGAAGAGCGGTTCTATAATGAGTTTTGTCTACACTCAAATCGAAAAATTCGAATTACGAATTCAAAGGCGGTTCTATAAAGACGCAGTTTATAAACGCATATACATAAAATTAAAAATAATTGTAGTTTATGAAACTGTTGCATAATAAATAATAGACCACACGAGTATTTTAATACCTAATTATGTGCAGTTTCATACACTACTATATCTAATCTCATGAAATATATGATAATAATATTTTAAATACAACCATGAAGTTAATATATCAGCTATAATTCTTACTTAGAAATCCATTTGCAGATCGAGCATGGGTAGTGCGCATGCGCGACGCGCCGCGCGGCGCCGCGTTCACAGATTATGTAGAAAAATTTTGCAAAGTTGCAATGTATTTGCATTGCAACCTGTTTAAAATACCTGTATCCAGGGCTGAAGCTGTATCGAAATGGTAAAAAAGTTATTTTACGATACAGTTGTCCATAGAAGAGCTGAATCGAAAAATAACTTTTTAAATTTATTTTGATAGCTTGTGCGTAAAGACTGTCATTATGATACTGTGTTTAGTTTTTTAATGTGTAAATTTCAGTATGAGATTAGATAAAACTCATTATAGTACCGCCAACTGTATCATAAAACTCATTATAGTACCGCTCTTCAATTGTTTTAGGCTGAATATGAAAAAAATGGCGCACGCGTGCGTAGTTTGAACTTAATTTCCCGCGCTTCCAATACATTTTTTTGCCGATCGTGTTTTTGTATTCGGGATTCCAAAAAAGTTTACTAAAATCCTGTAAGTGATTAAAATATGATTTGAGAAGAAAGTAGAGACGGCGAGATTTTCGCATCGGCGTTAACTGAAAGTCTCCTGCCAGAAAAGTCAAAAAAATTGTACGACAAAATGTACCAAGAATTTATAGATTGGAAATTTGTTTAATTTAAATTTTTCCTATGAGTGAAGATAAAGTAGTGTATGAAACTGCATATAACTTAGGTATTAAAGCACTCGAGTCAACCTATTATCGCATTCGTCTTCGCCTCACGCGATAAACAGACTCTCGTGTTTTAATACCCCTTCTTATATGACAGTTGCATTAACTACTATTATGATACAGTTGGCGGTACTATAATGAGTTTTATTTTTAATTTTATGTATATGCGTTTATAAACTGCGTCTTTATAGAACGGCCTTTGAATTCGTAATTCGAATTTTTCGATTTGAGTGTAGATATATAATTATAATTATCATTCTCGCTCATTAGAAAAGTTATCCCACTTTCTTTTCCAAGCTACCCTAATCAACCCTAATAATGCAATCTTGTCCTAAGGCCTATATACCTATGGGATTAGACATTCCACTGTGATGGAGGTCGGATTTGGGAAATTTACGACGTTCCCTAATAAATTATTTCGCTGGCTGTGTTTTGTCATAAAAAAATGACAATAAACATTTCACCTGCAAATTAGGTATCTTGAGAGTTCCTTCCAGGTCCCTATCACCCGTACGACTCGCCTGCATACGTCGTTGTTACACAGGTGTGACGAACAGGAAATATTTCTTCTCCGTCAGATTTTTCAAACAAAACAAAACAAAACTCGGCGACTCCTTCCTTTCTGGTGACACTCATTCGCAGGGACACAACAAGCCTTAAGGATTGTTATTTGGCTGCGGTATTCTGTGAGGTGGAGGTACTTCCCCAGTCGGACAGCTTACAAATATGCTGCATCCTACATCTATTTTACCAAAGCCTCTTTCGCTAGTCGTTCGGGTGTATGCTATATGCCGGTGAGATTGGCTTTCACTCCAAAGATAATGGTGAACCACTTGCAGCCAAGGTTGTCGCCAGCCGATGGGCCAGGGAGGGGCAAGTTGATATGGAGAATGAGAAAAGTATGTAGGTAAAGTCGAGAGCTCATGAAGCAATTGTAATAATAACGGTACAGAGTCCACCGAGTAAGGATTCACGAGAACTTATAAATAAATAGAATCTCGGGGGGGGGGGGGGGGGGGGGGGCTAGTGTATATGCTTACAGCCACTTACACACTTATAGCTTTATCTATTTGTTAGTATCTGAGTTTTACTTGTCTTTAAATTTAATTTTGGTGGAAAATTATACGTTGATCTAGCAATTAATGCTTCCCCAATGTTGATTCGAACAGTATGAACAAAAAATTTCAATACAGTGTGTTATGTTAATAAATAAAAACGATCCAAGTTAACCAAAAAATGGAAAGAAGCAGTCACCTCTTAAGCAGTCCACGTGCAAATTTTGTTGACTGACATTCAAAATATGCAAAATTATTCAAGGTAAAATTACGCGAGTTTTTAATGTTTTCGAAACATCGGGGTTAGAAGGCTATCAATCAAACAATCCTTTATTTGCTAAGAACATGGGTAATATAGGGATTTTATGAAAAACTTCTAACATACCCTGTGGTTTCTAACAGCGTGCAAAAATTCACTGACTAGAACATAATTTTAACAAAAAAAATCGGTTGTCTGTAAAGTCAGTTTGACGATAGTTGAACGTGACAACGTCATAAGAAAATACTGATGGAATGTTTGCATTTTTCAAAAGAAAATTTTAATGGAAAGCCTCAGAGCGAGGTAACGCCGCATACGTCATGTGTTTTCGTGCGTGCAGCCGGCTCCATCGAATTATAAGACGTTGTCACGTCAAAAAACCGACTCTACATTATGAAACAAATACCCCAATGCTTAGACTAAAGTCTTCAAGCATTGCGTCGTGCCTGAAATGACATATGGTGCAGAGACTTGGACACTGACTCGAATGAATGAATGTTCGGGGTTTGTCTGAGGGATCGAATCCGGAAGTAACGAAGAAATTAGACGGAGAATCAAAGTCGTGGTGCCTTCACGAGTTTGCAAGCTGAAGAGTTGGCATTGGGCCGGTCACATCTGCCGTGTAATTGATGGCAGATGGGGGAGGAAGGCATTATAGTGGAGGCCGCGCGTAGGACGACGAATCGTTTGGCGCCCCCCTTCTAAATGGTCCGATGACCTTAAAAAAGCGACTGGATGCGAAAGGCGGAGGATCGTATCTGGCTGAAGGCATTAGGGAAGGCTTATATATAACGGAGGGTAGTGAGTAGACAGGCTGATGATGATGATGAAAAAAATATGGGACCAATCTGAAAGTATACTCTTTAATAAAAAACATCGGACGCGCAGAATGCGCCACCATAGCGATATTTTTTATTTTTTTTCGAATTCCCGAATTGGTATCGGAAAACCAAGGTCACTTTACATTACTACTTTTTGATGCTCTACAGTCTACACGAATCCGAAGTCAGAATTTCGAAATTTTGAGTTTCATGGCAACGGACAGACAGAACGACCGGACGATTTTATAAGCTCAATGAATTTCGTTGAAAAGGTTTTTTTCAAATCGGTTTATAATTGACGGAGTAAGGTAGTAACAAACATTTAAAAAAATTCAGCCGAATTGAGAACCTCCTCCTCTTTTGGCATCGGTATAAAAATATGCGCTTTGAAGCTCAATATTTTGCAATTATTTTGCGAAATATTTTTTGCTTTCGAATCGAAAAATGGTGTTCTAAGTCTCACATAGGCTTCTATAAAACTATAACAGTAGATAGTTACAGTATATGTTGTGTGTGCCACATATAATTTGTTTCAGCACAAATCTCACAGTATTGTTTAACAAACCCGTTTGTAAGCTTATCAAATTCGTGAATTTCATTGTCCCTTTGTCTGCCATAAAGATTAATTACTAAAGTTGGCATTTTGTTTTCAGTAGCAACTTCGTTTCAACTCGTGTTTCATTGAATTATTGTGAGTTTCAGGATATTTAACAGTTGTAACTCGTAATGTTCGAGTTCTAACCTTGTAATGTTTGAATCCTAAATGTGAAACCGTATTTATTACAATAAGATTATAATACCACAAACTTCGAAATCGTTTAAATTGTTCGGTAAACTTCAGTAAACTTCTGAACAATTTTTATTCCAACAAAGGTGGACTAAAAAATTTGTAGTCATATTATTACTTACATACTTACATTAGCTCTGAAAAATGTAATAGTTTTTTTCCTTCACCAAATAATGTCTCCACGTTGTCTGATGGAAAGCGTACATCAAGACCAAAATGCGGGGACAGTTATTTCTGCGATTAGCTCTATGTTGGCATCCATCCCTTGACAATCTATATGAGCATTTCTTCACGCTTTACCTAAATTACTATGAATTAAAGGAAGAAAAAAACACGTGTGCCGGCACTTCCTTATTTTCGCTCAACTGAAATTGTTTATTAGAGCATACTCCACATCCACCATGCTGCACAACTGTTGCTTGGCGGAGACCATTTATTTACAAGCCGCTTATAGGCCACTGATATGGTTTTAACTGTTATTTAATGGCAACAGCAGAGACTGACGACTTCACGTGTCCTCGCAAGTACGGAGGGGCTGGAAATAAATAAGCCCAGCCATAGTCGTGCTACTATCTACATTGTTTAACTTGGGTATAGTTCGGGAAACATAAGTTGAACCAAAATGGTGGCGCAGGTACAATTAAAAAGAAAAAGTGTTAGACGAATGTTGCCTGGGAAATAGTAATGTGAGTTGTCGTGTGAAAGTGATTTCGTCGTCTTTTAATTTTTTTTTTTTATGAAGTGTAAAAATTGAGTGAAATCATTTAATTAAACGCAAGTTAAACGGAAAACCAAATTTCAGTAAAAAGAATCAAACAAAACTGGAGTGTCGGGTCGCTAGGTATTATTAATGAATAGATTAGTTAACCCTTAATTTGGCAATGTAAGTCCTGTCATACATGAACTTGTCAAAAATATTTTGTCAAATACATTACAAATATCTATGTTCTAATAAATTAAATTTAATGCAAAACTAATTATATTTGTGCGAAAAAATAAAACATAGCTCTGGCCAACACCAATTTTAACATTATTTCATGAAAATGGCTGCTCGGCGGAACTCAGGCGTACTGTCCATGATATTTTATTATTTTTACTAATATTACATGATTTATGGTTGGTGTAATAAATATATTTTATGCATGATAGTATAATAAAATGAATTTGAAAAATAATTGTGTATTATAACTTTGTAATCTTTGTTTATTTTGGTCACAAACCTGATGTACGCGGTGGCATACATTGCCAAATTCGTAATGAAAGACGATTAGTTTTATTTGTATGATACCGCATACATTGCCAGTTTGGGGTAACTTTTTACTTTGTGTTTGACCATGTTTTTTTTCTTTGTCGTCAGCAAAAGCTACAATCTCATGGTGTTAGATGTTTAATACTCGTGTCTGCTGATAATGCACCCTCTGACGATAGTGAACATGCTGATGTTAAAGAGGAATTTCGTGTACGCACTCCGCTTTCTGTGTGAACTTCCTCAGTACTTTTCTTCTTTGGAAAGTTTTAATATTATAGACGACGACGGAGACTCCAGCAGCGAGAATGTTCCACTCACACCAATCGTTCAAACCGTGTATTCAAGTCCTTCTCTAGAACCAAATTGTAACAAAGTACCAATGCTAAGTGACATACCGTCACTCCCAGCAACTCCCGCTAATACAGTAGATCCATCAACCCCTGCACCAACTTTATCAACAACAGGTGTACACTGCAACTCCACGCTTTGCTGCGCAAGTTACATCATCCCCCACATTACGGTTTCCTAGAAATACAAGGTCACAATGTCGTCCCACTGTTTCTGTCCCTAAACGACCTAGACGTCTTCGTCTAAGTCGTTTAGGGACAGAAACAGTGTTTCTTCTATAGTAACCCTGTGTTCTCTTGAACACAGGGTTACTATAGAAGAAGACTATAATCTCACAGACGTTCCGAGTCTGTCTTCGTTGAATTATTTCTATAAGTTCTCTTCACCGCATATTTTAGTAGATATCGTAGAGCAAATAAATGCCTACGATATATCCAAAACCGGACGTTCTCTTGGAATGACTGTAGATGAACTATGGGACTTTCTAGCGGTACACATTACAATGGGGGTCGTGACTATGCCTTCACATACGGACTATTAGAGTTTGCAATATAGGTACCACTTAGTAGCAGATTTGATGCCACTAAAAATTCGTTGCCACTTGCATTTTGTTCATACTTTAATTGGCAATGTATGCCACAGCATACAATACTTTTACCCCGTCCATCTGGCAATGTATGCTGTGGCATACATGATTTTTCAGGAGACCTGAAGTGCAATTCTTTTTTCCTCTATTTTTGTTTGATGTCTAATAATGTCTAAAAGCTAATTTCAATAAAACATTTTACTTTTTATTGCATTTTTTTCTATGCCAAATTAAGGGTTAAAGGATTAATAATAAAAATTTAATACCAAAAAAAGTTTATGTACTAGATACATGTTTAATCATTGTCACTCATTGGCATGACACGTTTTATATAATTTACGAGTGGTATGGCACCAGAACTTGGGCTAGGAGTTGCGTCTTTTCCATCTCTAAGGAATCTAATTCAGTATCACTGCTGTCGGAATCTCCAACTCGTATTATAAATTCTCCCGTCATTTTATCGATGACGTGGTCGCTTTTAACGTAATCATCTTCATTTGTCTTGACTTATTAAGATCACACAATTTACAGGAATAGGAAATGTCAAAGAACTGAAAATTTTGTGCGCGATTGTACTGTAGGGCCGCGCGGAGCGTGCGCGGGCGGCGAGGGGTAGAGTGCGACTGCGTGGGGGTTAGCGTCACCGCGTTGCTATAGTTACGCGCGGCCCCTCGCGTCGCACCTCGTACCTCATTACGTTTGGGACCTGAAAATGTGTTCTGCGCATGGGTCAAGTTATGTTTCCCGAACTATAATCGATTATCGATCTAGACTGACACGCGGAACGACGCAATTTTACTCGTATATTCGCATATTCACGTACCTACTACGTATCACAGTATCACCGAGTCTTCAATCAGCGTTGCCAGGCGTCCCGATTTTGGCGGGACGTCCCGCTTTTTTAGGCTAAAGTGTAATGTCCCGCGCGTGGCACCACATGCTGCGCTTTTGGCAGTGAACACCAAAAATTATAACTTTATCAACTGAAATTAATGGACAGAATGCCAGAATTTGAATCTTTGGAAAAATATAAGCAAAGTTTGAAACTGTATCAAACTGAAATATTGAAATTTGATTGTTTACACTCTTACCAAAAAACACTTACCCATTCATTCTATAAAAAAAATATATCTAACAAACATGCAGGCAAAACTGCATTCAGTGTACTTTTGCTGCCTAAGGGCGAGGCCAAACGAGCGTAATTTTGTGAGTTGCGAGTCGCGTAATTTTTTAAACCGATTTCATATAAATGTACAGTGACGACGTAAAATGAATTCTTCATTTGTATGAAACCAACGCAAAATTACGCGACTCACAACTCACAAAATTACGCTCGTTTAGCATTACCCTTATTGTCAAACTACACTAAGCCGATACTCCGCGTGATTGAGATTGGTATATAAAAAACGCAACGTAATTTTGGTCAAATGTGTCGATAGTCATTGAAAAAGTATTGCAGGCGTAATGGCGCTGAACTTCGGTCGCGTATCTTCGGTACAGTGTGTTTAGACACTTACAGCACCAAAGTTTGAAAATCAATTCATCATAATCCAACGTCATTGAAAACGTTCAGCCTTGTGGTAAACGCCACAAATGTAACAATCACAATATATGGCTAGCCATTCACATTTAACGACATTCAAGAGCCTTCACAAAATGATGTTTTTCTCGTATCTCCGATGTAGGAGATCGCCTAACGATCATTAATCTTCTCGGATCATTTCCGTTCGCAATTTCTTGTAATCGCCTATTTGATAAATTTAACAATGGTATAACTTGGCACTTAACAATATTTTTATTTGTATATAAGTAACGAATACACTGCATATAGGTACCTATTTATGATAACGAGTGATCATTACGTTTATGCTGTTCTAACTTTACGTGTTTAAATGTAATCCTTTTGTATATCAATATTCATATAAATCGTTATTTCATATAATTCATATAATTATTGTTATTACACTAAGTCCTTTTCGGTACAAGCTGTGCGTCTCTGGAATGATCTGCCTTTAACCATTCGTAGTGCACAAACTTTGTCCGCTTTTAAAAATCTTGTGAAAGCTCACTATCTCTCACTTGTCTCTGCGTAACTTTTCTTATTTTCTTTTATTCTCTGGTCTGTCGCTTTATTGTATGTACTTATCATGTATCTTGCTTGTTATTTAGTTTATGTAATATTTTTATACACTATAGTTATATATTGTATATTTATTGTTTATATGATATATGTGTATTGTTTATGTGGTATACGTGTATATGTATGTATGTGTGTATGTAGGTACGTTTATGTAGTTTATGCGCCTCCTACTTGCTTACTATCATTCTCGTTTCCTCTACCTTAAGGTTGTCTGGAAGAGATCGCTTAGCGATAAGACCGCCTTTTGTACTTTTATTACCTTAATACCTCTGTAAAATCTTTTATTTGGTGCAATAAAGAATATTGTATTGTATAATTATTGTTTTTTGTACCCCTCTGTAATTTTGTTACCCTACTACGTAGTAGTATAACATAATCCACTATATGAAGCATAATGGCGAATTTCAATGTTTTAACGTATGAAGTTACGATTAAAAATTAAAATTCGCCATTTGTTGGCTTACTGCGACATAGATGTATATTGCTTGGTCAGCGACAACCCAGTATTATAAATAGCATTAAGAGATGTTCACCATCTTTCGGGTCCCAGCATCTGCGCTCAGAGCGCGCCTACATTCACAGATTGGAAACGAGACGCATCGGGAGTGCGAGAGGTCGACCTAGACCGACGCTCCATCCTCTCCGAGCGCGCGACTAGCGCGGCCTTCACTTTCGTTGTGCCTTTCCGTTTTGTTTGATAAAGCCTCTATTTGTATACAACTAACGACGTTTACATCATTGGTGCTCCGCGGACCAACCCTCCACCAGCAACCACCTTCTTCCTCGTTATTACAAATCATTGTGCTGAGTTCCCTACCATAAAGTTGGGGTGTAAGTGGTTCACCGACATCTTTGAACCAAAGTGTATTTTTTACAGCGACTGAGGAAGTACCTCCACCTCACAGAATACCGCAGCCAAATAACAATTACCTTGAGGGATGTTGTGTTCCCGCGAGTGAGTGAGGTCACTAGAAAGAAAGGAAGATGTATAGGCGGATATCATCGGCAACGGATCGGCGACCCCTTGGTTTTGTTTGCTGATCTCCAAGGGCGGCGGTGATTGCTTTCCATCAGGTGACCCACATGCTCATTTTCCCCTTCACTATAAAAAAAGTGACCTACTCAGCGAGCGGTGGAACTTCCCGCCGTTTACATGCACTGTCACAAACAAGCATGCGACCTGCTTCCCGTAAATTGGCATAGCAACACAAATATTACCGGATTAATTAAATTAACAAGCGCGTCCAATATCTCGACAAATCCATTAGCGAGAATCCGGATTCAATTATAACCATATCAAACATGGTTCAGTGAGTTCAGGTTTATATTTTTAGCTACTCTTTTTTTATACTAAGTAAATAAAAAAATAAATATTACTGGACAATTTACACAGCGCCATCTAGTCCCAAAGTAAGCGCAAAGCTTGTGTTATAGGTACTAGACAACTGTTATATGTACTTAAATATATATTTTTTGTAAATACATACAAAAAAATATATATTTAAGTACCTATATCACACCATCATCACACCCAGACCGAGACAAACAGACATGTTCATGCACACAAATGTTAGTCTTGTGCGGGAATAGAACCCGCAACCTCGGAGTCAAAGTGGCCATTGCTAACCATTCGACCACCGAGCTCGTCGAACTACGTCGGATGGCAAATAAGCATACGGCCGTCCTGATGTGAAGCGGTTTACGTAGCCATATCAACGCTCTCCAGCCCTGCTGCCAGAACAGTAACTTCTTCATCCCTTCTTGACCTCACTCACTCGTAGGAACACAACAACCCTCAAGGGCCTATTGTTATTTGGCTATGGTATTCTGAAAGGTGGAGCTACTTCTTCAGTCGGGCAGCTTGTAAGCATTGCCCTACCTCTCTTAGTGCCAAAGTCTTGTCAGTGAACCAGCAAGGTGCACCAAGTGCAGATGAGATTAGCTTAGGCTCTATAAATTGTGGCGAGTTCTTACACTCCAAATTACTTTAATACAGTCAAGCCCAAGCCGGATTGATATTTTTTTTATACGTCTCTCGTCAGTTTTGCCAAACATTGCCCTAGCGGTGCAACGCTACCACCAGAAAGCGCTACTACTCCACAGAAGTCACAGAAAGGATGGAGTTGCTGCATTGGCAGCAGGGGTGATGGCACGCGAATGGTATTTCATGTTGCTAGCGTTAATATAGCTACTGTTACCACCTTCCATCAAACGGGTCGTATGATTGTCTGTCACCCGACGTAAAAGAAACAGGGGTTAAAAACAAGGTGGTATTTTACTATCTATAATAATAAAAGGCTTTGTCCTCACTGACTGACTGACTGACTGACTCACTAATCAACGCACAGCCCAAACCGCTGGGTCTAGAGATTCGAAATTTGGCAAGTAGGTTCCTTATGACGTCTAGGGGTGCACTAAGAAAGGATTTTTCAAAATTCATCTCCTAAGGGGGTGAAACGGGGGTCCAAAGTTTGTATGGGGAAACAAGATTAGTTGTACTATTTTATTCGAAACTTTACACGAGTACTTCTATAGATAAATGAGTAAACACGTGTTTCAGGATTTTTCAAAATTCAACCCCTAAAGGGGTAAAATGGAGTGAAAAAGTCTGAAAATCGTCATGGGTATTGTTTTTATGGTTTATCGGGTCGCTGATAACTAAAACAACAAATATTTTATAATCCAACATAGCCGACGTGACATAAAATCACCCCTACAGGGGTGCAATGGGGTTGAAATGTCATAATAATAATATGGGAGTTGATTATATGGTTTTCTGGGACGTCAATTACGAAACATAGTGGACACGAAATTACTTAAAATGATTTTTCAAATTTTATCCCTAATATGGTGAAACAGTTTGTGTAGGTAAATGAGATTAGTTAGATTACGAAAACAACGATTTTAAAATTCAACGTGGCTAACGTGACCATCATCATGTAATTTTTTTAAACTTTGATTTATCCTTTTTATGCTGATGGAATAAGACTTGTGTGTTGACTGAAGTGTTATCCTAATAGGTTATTAAATTTGTATTTGGCGTTAATCAGTGCTTATATGTACAATCACGGGCGGCCGGCGCGGCGTTCTTGCATCCGTATTTAGTACAATTAAATGTACTAATTGAAGGTGGTTGCGTTGCATGTTAGACTAGACTTGGATAATCTAAAATGCGCGAATTTCACGCGAGCGAAGCCAACGATTTTAAAATTCAACGTGGCTAACGTGACCATCATCATGTAATTTTTTTAAACTTTGATTTATCCTTTTTATGCTGATGGAATAAGACTTGTGTGTTGACTGAAGTGTTATCCTAATAGGTTTTTAAATTTGTATTTGGCGTTAATCAGTGCTTATATGTACAATCACGGGCGGCCGGCGCGGCGTTCTTGCATCCGTATTTAGTACAATTAAAGGTATTAATTGAAGGTGGTTGCGTTGCATGTTAGACTAGACTTGGATAATCTAAAATGCGCGAATTTCACGCGAGCGAAGCCGCGGGCAAAAGCTAGATAGTAAAAGGCTTTGTCCTCACTGACTGACTGACTCACTAATCAACGCACAGCCCAGACCACTGACTTTGGATATGTGTTCCCTATACAATGTAAGCGCGCACTAAGACGGAATTTTCCGAAATTTCACCCCTAAGAGGTTGAAAATGGGGGGTAGAAAAAAAAAACTCTTTTTGGAAATCGATTCACCTACGATTTTGAGACTTGGTGGAATAGTTGTTCATAAAAAAAGGGTTTATGGGTTACTGATTAATTTTTGACCAGAGCCAAGCCAAGAAATGTCTAAAAATGTTATATTTATATTTTAATTAACTCATCACTAGATGGCGCTATACCTAGAATTTGTACAGCGCGCTATGCTTTCGTTATTAAGGAAAGGGTATATACGAGAGATTATTTCAAACCATGGGATTATCCATGACGGTTTATCGCTCACCTCATCCCAGTAGTTACCCCCGGAGGTAATCCAACGCGCGCGTAGGGCGTAAAAAAAACTATGTCCTTCAAATGAAGCTTTGATGCAGAAAACTAATTGAAAAATCTATTCTAAAATCTATTCTAAACAGTCCTTTAAGGGGAAAAAATTAAATATCTGGAATCTTAACATAAATAGACGCAAATCAGGAGTGATCCCGTAGCGAAGCACGGGTACTTTGCTAGTATTTCTATAATTATCTAGGAAAGCTCCATGAAATAATTCAATGGTTCTTGGGTCATAAATAAATATTCCTGAAGAAATTACACACTGCCATCTAGTCCCAAACTAAGCAACGCTTGTACGGGTACTATGTAACTGATATTATACTTAAGTATATTTTTTGCAAATACATACATTACATATAATACCTACATAGAAAAAACCCAGGCCAAGACAAACGGACATGTTCATGCACACAAATATTTGTCTTATGCGGGAATCGAACCCGCGACCTCGGAGTCAAAGCGGCCATTGCTAACCATTCGACCACCGCGCTCGTCATAAACCGCAACAAACTTGACAATTTGTATTTATTTGAAATAATGCCTGTGAAAAGTGGAGTCAATAATACAATTTCCCCAGGGTATCCCCAGCGCCTATGTCACGAGGGGAGCTATAAATCGCTCGGTGTCAGCGCTGGCATTGTACTAAATTAATAGCGGACTGTCGTGTAACAGCTGTCCGCAGATAAACATTGGATCCCGCATGCTATAGTTCAGCTATTTTGCCATGTAATGGTTGGGCGAAATAGTTAAAAAAAAATCTGTAATATGTCATGTATTTTAGACAGGCCTTAAAATGGGATACGTGCGTTCCTGCTCTACTTAGGTCTGGCGCCCACTTTGATCTCTGGTCGACCTGGTTTCGTCCCATGGCCGGTCATCCCGCATGGAACAAAACGCGATATGGAGTTAAGGTCGAATCACTCAGTTTAGAATGAACAGTAGGTAAAACTACATTTTACCTATTTTAATGTACCTATTTTAGTGTACCTATTTTAATATTTTAAGGTTTTAATTCATCCGAGATGAGCGGTCGTGGGCCGAAACACTGAATAACCCGAAAATTGAAGCACATACCACACCGGGAGCAATGCAAAACGACGATTTCGTTTAGCTTCGCTCATGTCCCTACTGCGTCTTTTCATACTTCGATTCATTCAACTCTATAGTTCTCTGTGAACCGAAGCATGAAAAGACACGGTAGCGGCATCGTGTTCGTCAAACCTTATTAATCCCATTGCTGGGAAACGGGTCTCTCTTCAATCAAAGTGGTTTAGAGCATACTCCACCACGCTGCTCAACTGCGGGTTGGCGGAGACCAGTGTTTTCAGGCCGTCCAAAGGCTACGGACTTGGCTTAACGACTGTCATTAAATGACAACAGCAGAGTCCGTTTCCTATGTGTACTGCCTTTAAAAGATTAACTATACTTTTTCAGCTCAATTTATAAATTGAGTTGAAAAAGTATAGCTGAAAAAGTATATCCTGCCTTTAAAGATTAACTATACTTTTTATCAATTTATAAATTCAGCTGAAAAAGTATAGTTAATATTTTAAAGGCAGACTAGATATATCTAGTTCTTAGAAATATACCGTTTTGTATGAAGATGCATACGCATCCATTCAGCTTTCATCTCAAACTAGTACAGATTCAGGTGAGTTTTTACACGTGGTATAAGTTTACAAGACGTGTAAGGTTGAAGAAGTGTTAATCTTTTACGCGGCTATCTATAAGTGTGCGGCTGAAAAGAGCGGACGTGTATAAGTCGTATATGCATGCAAGTTCCAGTAGACACAGTTGCAGCGCGGGTGTACGGGCCTGATAGAAGCGGATATAACGCTTTGACGGTCTTTTTCAATCTTGCTCGGCTGAAAAGAGCGGAAATGTATAAGTGTATCTAAATCGTCCAGCAAAACGCGAATAGAGTTGAATAATGTTGTTACTTCCTAACCCGCTAACGGACACGCTACGCTATTTGATAGAAATTTCGGATATTTTTTCTATTATGCTTTGTTGTATCTATGGATTTCTTGATCTCAGGATTGTATGGATATAATGAGAGAGGAAGACCAAACAAAGAGGTGATTGGATTTAATATGAGAGATGATATGGGTAAAAAAGGGGTAGCCGCAGAGATGACGGCTAATAAAAATAAATGGAAGGAAAGGACATTACTTCGCCGATAACAAATAATGGGAAAAGGTTAAAAGGCCAAGTGAATTTGTTAATAAATGTTTCGTTATTTTAATATTTATTGTGTCAAACAGTAGGCCGTGCAAATTGTAGAGAAGTCCACACGACAGATTCAATTGCACATTATTACAAATAAATAAATTCGTTTATGAAAAATTTCGAATATTTATCCGAAAATTCAGATTCTTACTAATCCGAAACAGAGCCACGGGTAGGATACATAAAACTATTGGAATCCATCCAATCTGCTGACCTATAAGGCCTACAACACAACGGACAAAAGGCGCGGTATCTACCGCCGCAGTAAAGTGCAAGTTGTGCGGATTGCTAGCACGACAGTCGGATGAGCCTCCAATGGGCGTGCTGACGCCCAGCGGATTGAAAACTTGAGTCGGCATTAACCCACATTCATCCTACTGTTGGGATTCCATCAATTGTAGATGTTTAGAGCATACTCTCCACCATGCTGCCCAACTTAGAATAGATGGAGTAGTAATCCCATTGCTAGGAAACGGGTCTCCCTTCAATAGAAGGAGTTTAGAGCATACTCCACCACGCTGCTCATATGCGGGTTGGCCAGTGATTTCAAGCCGCCCAAACCTGACAAAAGACAAAGGCATAACAAATGTCATCTAATGTCAACCAACAGGGACCAACGCTATAACGTGCCCTTCGAAGCAGGACGACGAAGAACATAGCAGACCTGAGTATTTGTTATTATATTAATTCCAACTTGATTCCTCCAAGCTGTATGGAATGTCATTCCATACAACATTCCATACAGCTTGGCCGGGGTAATTTCAACAAAGAGATCGATAGACGTATTCGACTGGGCTGGGCAGCTTTTGGAAAGCTTCGGTACATCTTCGCCGCACAGATACCCCAATGCTTGAAGACTAAAGTCTTCAACCAGTGCGTCCTCCCTGCAATGACATATGGTGCAGAGACTTGGACACTGACCATCGGACTGGTCCATAGGTTAAAAGTCGCGCAGCGAGCGATGGAGAGGGCTATGCTCGGGGTTTCTCTGCGGGATCGAATCCGGAACGAAGAAATTCGACGGAGAACTAAAGTTATCGACATAGCCTTCAGAGTTTGCAAGCTGAAGTGGCAATGGGCGGGTCACATCTGCCGAGTAAGTGATGGCAGATGGGGGAGGAAGGTATTAGAGTGGAGGCCGCGCGTAGGACGACGAAGTGTTGGGCGCCCTCCCTCTAGATGGTCCGATGACCTAAAGAGAGCGGCTGGAAGCGGCTGGATGCGGAAGGCGGAGGATCGTATCTGGGGGAAAGCATTGGGGAAGGCTTATATCCAGCAGTGGGTAGATACAGGCTGATGATGATGATGATGATGATGATTCCTCCAAGCGTTCTTGAGAAAAATGTTTTAACAGGCGAACAGACGGACAACGAGTAATTTCTATAAAGGTTCTCTACTTCCTTTTGAGTTACGAAACCCTCGAGAAGAAAAACGGCCTTCACTGAAGACGAGATCTATTTATATTAGAGGTATTAACTTCGATGAAGTCTGTTTCCTCTTCAATTAGTGAATTTATTGACGG
Source organism: Hypsopygia costalis (assembly GCA_937001555.2). Lineage (NCBI taxonomy): Eukaryota > Metazoa > Arthropoda > Insecta > Lepidoptera > Pyralidae > Hypsopygia > Hypsopygia costalis. Next base: position 2,852,528 of record OW443325.2, read on the forward strand.
GCTGTTTTGAAAATGCCTACTTTGTAACTACTGCGTCCGGAACGAAATCAATTAGGAGAATTTATTCAATTTGCTTTACATTTACCGGAAAATAAATTAAAGACAGGGTAAAATTTTCCTACTTTGTAACCACAAATAACGGTCATTTGGGCCTTAAGTGTACATTTTGAGGGGCCGGGTTCGAAACTAGCTCAGTCACGGGTCCCATTTGTCTTTCGAGCGCACTTTGACTGCGCGCGAGATCACACTTGGCGGGCCTTACGACGGACTTAAAGTATATGGAATTGACATTTTAGTTTTATTTTAAATGACTGCAGAACATAGGCAAACTTCAATGGTATACAAAGTGTAGGGTATGAGATACCCGAATAACTACATATAATAACAATATGTTTGATACTGCAGGTAAAGCCAAGAAATATTATACTACTAACTATAATTAAAACTACAACTAAAAGAAACATTTTTTTATTATGAAAATTAGACAATAAAAGTAGTTAGGCAATTTGGTCAACACAGCTTTGCATGCTTCCAAGTACAATAAACAATTTCTCAAAATATTAAATTATCAATTTCCATTAATAATGTAAAACTTAAGAAAATACACCATAATCTTCGATCACTGATATAGATATATTGATCGAAGACCATAACGTAACTAACAATTATTCGTTTCTGAGTCTTAGATATAAAGTCACCTGAAATGGAATCATTTTGCAATCACTGCGGACTACAAACTTATTCTTAAATATATTTAATTAAAGATAATAATTAAATTAACTTTAATGATTGCTACAATAACTTTTGAATCTTATTTTCATAGCGCGAATTTCTAAGGGATACAGGTATGAGAAACCCAACAGACGACTAGCACCAATAAATACTGAACAGGAGCCGATATGACTTAATGGGATGCAATGTCTCATGTTACACCTCCCGAAAATTCCCCGGCGCCCTAATTCATATAAATGCGATATGTTTTCAACGGCCGGGGTTTACTACCAAGTATGCTAAGGGTTAAGGAACGACAACTTATTCATATAAGTTGTCGTAGTTCTTCTACCGACTAAGCTGAAGATGTGTGTCATTAACTTAAAACTAAGATCTATTTGCGCGATCAAAAAATCCAATGTTAATCGTCTTCAGCTTCGACAGTAGAGCCCCTGACCCACTGTTCTAGGCCGTCGGCCATATTTATAGGGCTCATATTAGTAGTGGAGGTACTCCACAATGTTTAAGGTACCTTGCCTTATATTAATCCGCCGAGCTTGATTAAATCCCCAAATCCCCGCTTGGGTTCCGCTACTACTATATATAATGTCGATTAACTCGTGTTATTAGAAACAATACACATACTGGTTATTGTTTTTTCTGTAACAAGCTTTTGTTAATAACACGAAATCTATTTCATGTAATACCCTCACCCTAGGCGATAATATTGAATATTGGATTGACAATGATGGCAATTAGATAATCTTTCATTGTTACGAGAATCAAACGTGACAAATTTCAACTTAATCAAATACAGGAATATGAGTCAAATTTAACTTTAAAAATTTGCGCGAAAAACAATAATGAGCCCGGTGGTCAAATGGCTAGCAATGGTTACTTTGACTCCAACGTAGCGGGTTCGATCCCCGCATAAGACAAATATTTGTGTGCATGAACAAGTCTGTTTGTCTTGGACTGAGTGTTTCATATGTATTATAAGCATATATGTATTTACAAAAAAAATGTATTGAAGTACATTTATCAGTTGTCTAGTACTCATAGTACAAGCTTTGCGCTTAATTTGGAACTAGATGGCGCTGTGTAAATCGTCCAGAAATATTTATTTATTATTATGAAGTCTCAATAAAATTCGCAACAAACTACTAGTATATACATTCGGTATATATATACGTTGGCCGTGTGGTTTCCGGCAGACTAGAATAGAATCACTCCGTTTCTTCCCGTGGATGTCGTATAAGGCGACTAAGGGAAATACATTATCAAATATCGATCTGGCCTCCCCAACCCGTTTGGCCAGCATGGGGAGTGTAGGCCAAATCCTCCTTCCGTCTAGGACGGACGAGAGAGTTTCGTGCCCCTGTAGTGGAGACTAAAATGGACCTGATGATGATGATGATTTATATACGAAGCGTAGGGCGCCCCCTCTCTAGATGGACCGACGATCTCAAATAAGTGGCTGGTAGCGGTTGGATGCGTAAAGCGGAGGATCGCATATGGTGGACAGCATTGGGAAAGGACTACATCCAACAGTGGGTAGATACAGGCTGATAATAATGATGATGATGTATATAGAGTTGTATTCTTATACCTTCTAGCAAGCATATTCCCACGTTCCAGTCAGTGTATAATGAGCGCTCCCTGATTCAGCGTTATCAGGGAGGCAGTTAATCGCGTTCCTCGCACCGCCCAGGAATCGGGGATTGATTATATTCTGGAAGTAACGGGCCTACGTGCTTGGACTAAGAATTCTGTATATGCTACTTGATGTTTCGGTACACGTAGTTATAACACTTATAACAACCTTTTATTTAGTTTTACAGCGGTGTCTCGGATCTCAAATCTTGCAAGATCCATTATTTTTTTGATTTGACCCATTTCCCAGTTTCGATCGAGCGGAAATTTATTACACTCATTTGGTCCTCGCACAATACAAGAACCTAAATGCCACCATTTGTAATCCATTATGGCAGCCCCCGCAAAATGGCTATTATAATTTCCTAATAATTAAAATAAACATTTTTTTTTAAAATAAGTTTTCATTAGTCACTACATAGTATAAAACAAAGTCGCTTTCTCTGTCCCTATGTCCCTTTGTATGCTTAAATCTTTGAAACAACGCAACGGATTATGATGCGGTTTTTTTTTAGTAGATAGAGTGATTCAACTGGAAAGTTTATTTGTATAATATATGCATAACATAGTAGAAAAACACTGATAATTTAGAGGTTTCTAATGTGATGTCGTAAATAAACACATTTTTTTGCTCTTTCATTGCAAACGCTGGCTGAACCCAACGAGATAGATCAAAATAATGTAGTACAGTATTGTTCACCTTAAAATGGTCTACAAAAAAGTTCGCGATGGTATATGTCTATAACATAACTTAGTGGTAACACACAATAACCGTTATTTTATCATTTGCTTTTTACAAGAAATAATGCCTTATTTACGAAGCGATTTTAAGCAATACAGAATTAATCCTTATCCAATTAAGTACCTTAAATACATTGCGCATTTAATATAGATCAATATGGCCCTTCACAGCATGTAATTTAAATGAATAGTTTAGAAGATATTACACATTTATAATGCAGGGACATAACGGCTGTGGCGGTACCGGCCGCGGAGCCGGCGGCGTGTGCCTATAACTGGGGAAGGACTGGATAGGACAAAGCGCAAAGACCTTCTGTAGTACATTTAGTATCAGCATTGCACCCGTGCGAAGCCGGGGCGGGTCGCTAGTATTTAATAAAAAAAAAGAACCAAAGAGTTAACATATACAGAGAACATATTATACAGCATACCGAATAAAAGGGTTTGATGGGCGAAACAGAGTAATAAACTTTTTGATACTTTTTTTGTTATCAGGCAGGCATACTTGTATGCCAACTTTACGATAAATATAGTCAATATTTTGTTTTTGGTACGTATCTAATTATATAAAAAACCCTATTTAGCCAAGTCTGGTTTGCTAATGAAGAAGAATAATAGAGAAATAGTAGATTCTGTCCCTCAATTAATTTATAACTATTTTGAAACCCGTTTTAGTTAAGAAAGTGACCTTAGAATGAACTTATAACGAGACTGTTAACTACATTTCCAGTTCAGTTTTCAACTGACAGAACTAGGACGCTATCAAGTTAACAAGTAGCAGATATTTTGCAAACTAGCGGGAATTTCACAAGGGAACAAATTTAGATGTAAGTATATCACTAATATTGTCAAATCAAGCAATGCAAATATTTTTGGATGTTAGCTGGCAACCGTAACTAGCTGTATACAAAATTATTTACCACTTTTATGTATTTACTAGCTGTTACCCGCGGCTTCGCTCGCGTAGTCCAGGGAGCTGCTCCGATCGCTACCAAACCCCACAGGATTATCCGCTGGGTCAATCTAAAGATTGTCTGAAAATTTCGTTGCAATCGGTCCAGCCGTTTCGGAGTCTATACGGAACATACATACATACTTTCTCTTTTATAGGTACAGATAGATAGATAGAAGAAGATTTATTAAAAATAAGTAAATTTTGGCTAGAAATAACTCTATGACGCCTGAAACTTTTTATATAGCAAAAACGCGTTTAGGAAACTTATTATCCAATTCATGTTATACCATAATATGTACGTTAAACAACGCAGTTAGTCAGCGAGTAGTTTAATATACTTACCACAGATATTAAATTATAGTACATTGTACTGTGTACACCTACAAATTTTCTGACGTAAAAACTTCGGCGCGCTGTGCACAAATTTTGGTAGGTATGTACTAATGAATATGAGTGGGCCACATAACGGTCGACTTCGGCTCTGTAACGCTCTTTCGGGAAAAGTCGGTACGCAGGGGGGAGTAAGAAGGAGTGAAAAATTAAGTTTTCACTTCTGTCATGTGGTTTTTCTGTATTTAATTTTCATACGATTGATTTTAATACCTACTATTTCTCATCCATCCTGTCCTGATTCACTCAATGAAAGTAGGTATGTTATTATATAATGAAATACCCAATCATTTATCATGACTACTCACATTAAGTCAATAGAAGCATTGCTATTAATAAATCTAATCTTTTTACTTGTAGATCAAAAACCTTCACATTTTCCGCATACATGTAGAGACGTTCCCGCGTGTATTTGCTAAAACTTTAATGTAAGGCGTTTATAGCATATAATACAATCTATCCATTATCTTTATATATTTTATAGCTTTTTACATTAAAATACTCTTTATTATACCACATAAAAACATATAATAGTGACTAGTAAATTAATAGTGTACAAAAGGCTCTCTTTACCCTTATAAGATTACTTTGTTGTCTGTCTGTCTGTCAAGACCCTCTATGTCGAGAATGCGTGGAGGCATCAAGCTGAAATTTGAACTGTATACTCAGGTCTACGGTCCCATGAAGTTGTAAAAAAATCAAACTGCTAAGTTTACGTAAAAAAAAGTTACGGCCGTTTATTCAGCAAAAACGCATATTTCGACACATTCTCAAGGAAATCAAAACCTATAGGGTACTTCCCTTTGACCTAGAACTATGAAATTTGGCAAGTAACATCATAATAGACTACAAGTACAGGAATAAATCTCAAAACTATACATTTGTAAATAGATCTTAAAAAACAGGGGATCTATATTTTTTATAGGAGATCGAAATTTCAAATTGAAGCTACTACTTCAAATGGCTCCTACGTACTGAACCCTCGGTGAGCGAGTCCGACTCGCACTTGGCCGGTTTTTTTTTAATTGCCTCCCTTTGTAAGCAATTTTAAAGACGTACAAATGTCAAAACAAGGTCGAACTTGGGTTGCCTTGTATGAACTCAAACGGTCGCTTACGTTGTTTAATCTCAGGCCCAAAAGAGTGTAGAGGGATGATAAAAGTTAGAGAGGTCTGTCCGGCTATGTTTATGACATCGTATCTCCGTAACAAGTGGACCCATTTCAAAAAGGCTTAGCCTTTCATTGGTTAGGTAAAATACCTAGTTGCCAGTTGATTTCTTCAAATACTGCCTCTAAATTAATCCATAATAACCACAAGTAACGCTCAAATTTATGGAAAAGTTATTTTCAGGTTTTATTCTTTTTTTATTTGCCTATAAATAATCTCGCCAGCGTATAATTATTTACTTCTGTCGTTTTGTTTTTGTTTGGCGTAGATTGTGATGTCCGTGGAAGGGTAAATTTATTCTTCCTTATTTATGCTTTTGTATGGGAAAGTAGATTATAGAAAGAGTCAGTGACTGCCAGACCTTCGTTATTTTATAAACGCTGAAACTTTCACAGTGCATATTCCTAAGACAGTTAAGAACCAGCAGCGAGTATGGAGTCCAGATCTCTCGTGGCTTTGACAGATAATAGATAGGTAACAAAAATGTTTTTTTTAATAACTATCGAAACTGTCTAACTTGTGTTAGGCCTTTAATAGCATGCACAGAGAAACTTTCAGCTTTCATAATAAAACGAAGGTATGACATTCACGGGCTCTTAGGTTTTTAGGTATTCATTTATTCATTTATTCATTTATTTATTGCTTTCATGTGGTACATTAGGTCTTAAAACTATATAGCAGCCGTAACATGAACCCTGTAAGGGCATCGCAACAATTTGTCACTATAATTATATACTATTTCTACTTAACATTTTTCAATTAAAAAGTCTGTATAGGGCACAGCAAACGCTAACATTACATACTTATTTTTTATTTAGGTACATACTTATTTTGCAATTTCATAATAATAACGCTTCAGTCGTGAATAGGATCTCGTCCTTCGACCTCGTCCTAGATATCGGATTTATAATCGATAATAATATTAGGTTATCGAACATAATGAAATTTCAGAATCAGCAGCTGACACAGACTTTTTCATCAAAGGATCTCCGTAATAGGATACCGAACGAGATCTCAACTTGATTACACGCTCTATGCACTGATCTCAACCCTAATGTGTCCAATTTAACTTGACCCATAGCATAGTGTAACTTCTATTGTTGCTCCTTTGATTAAAAGCTGGACGGGGGCAAGTAGGGGTCAGGATTGTCCGGTCGTTGATGGAAGATAGATGGCGTTGGCAGTGGTAATAATCAACAAAGGGTGAAATGTAGCCAAACGGTAAGTGGCTGCTTAAGTTACTTGATTAATTGTACGTCCCAGAGTCAACAAGGGAACTGCCTAATACATTGTTTTAGTAAATATGTAAACTTCAAGAGTCTAACTATAATTCCGGATACCAATAGACATATTATTATAGAATCGTATAGAATTTTGATTGTATTCATTTTTAGGGTTCTGTACCTAAAGGGTAAAAAGGAACCCTATTACTAAGGCTCCGCTGTCCGTCCATCCGTCCGTCTGTCATCAGGCTGTATCTCATGAACCGTGATAGTTAGACAGTTGAAATTTTCACAGATGATGTATTTCTGTTGCCGCTATAACAACAAATACTAAAAAATAGAATAAATTAAATATTTAAGGGGGCTCCCATACAACAAACGTGATTTTTAGGGTTCCGTACCCAAAGGGTAAAAAGGACTTTTACTAAGGCTCCGCTGTCCATCCGTCCGTCTGTCACCAGGCAGTATCTCATGAACCGTGGTAACTATCACGGTTCAAGAGATACAGCCTGGTGACATCTGTGAAAATTCCAACTGTCTAGTTAGACAGTTGAAATTTGATGTATTTCTGTTGCCGCTATAACAACAAATACTAAAAAATAGAATAAAATAAATATTTTAAGGGGGCTCCCATACAACAAACGTGATTTTTTTGTAGTTTTTATAGATAATGGTACGGAACCCTTAGTGCGCGAGTCCGACTCGCACTTGGCCGGTTTTATAGATAATGGTACGGAACCCTTAGTGCGCGAGTCCGACTCGCACTTGGCCGGTTTTATTTTATTATAGAAGAAAGAGAGCACACGAGCTGGTGAGTCACCTGATAGTACGCAATCACCACAGCCCATAGACATCAGCCAATACTCATTGATCCGTTGCGAGCATTTTTACAGAAATACATATAGGTTTATTTTTAGTCAGTTTTCATGAGCTATGATTTTTATTCAAGTGCCGCGATATTGTGTAGCTTCTTGTTCTTCTTGTTTGCCAACCCTTATTCATCCCACTGCTGGGATACGGGTCTCCACTCAATCAAAGTGGTTTAGAGCATATTCCATCACGCTGCTCAACTGCGGGTTGGGACCAGTGTTTGTGTGACTGTCATCTAATGACAACAGCCGGGACCGACGCCTTAACGTTTCCACAGAAGCACGAAGGAGCTCGAGATAAATAAACCCATCCTTGGACAGGCTGCGGTCAACGTTGCTTAACTTCAATGTTCGATTAGACTGACACATGCAATGAAGCCATCGAGCTCCTTCATATGAATATACATTTTTTCCTTCTATTCTATCATTTTAAAGAGAAACTTTGTAAGTACTTGGACTGGCACACTAGGTTACCGCCATGTGGCATGTGGACTCAACGATTATTATTGCTCCGATAGTTGTGTCAGTAAACAGTCTTATAGCGAAGAGCCTTAACTGTCACCTCGAGAGGCTCTCGCTTGGCGGTTTGGTCAAGAGCCGGAGACAGAAGGCGGCGGCTCTTCTGGACACGGCCCGCGTTGTGAGGATATTCCTCACTCTGGAGTCTGGAGTGGAGAAACTACCGGTGGTCAGGAGACCACCGGTGGTTTGGGTCTTCGCTTCATTACCGGCGGGTGAACCTGTTTTTTTTATTTTTAAATGTATTTGTTTTTTTTTAATTGCTAACCATTCGAACTCTGGGCTAGTCAAATTGACAGGCAGGTAGTTACAACTACCATTATTATTACAACGTAGTGTAGTAGGCATAAACTATTGTTTAGAGCTTAAGTTTATTTGAATAAAATTGTCATGTAATAAAAAAAAAAAGGCATAAACTACCTGAAAAGTATATTTTAAAAATCTCTCTCGATACGACGAGAGTATGCCCTCTAGATGCGAAATCTAATTATATTGTATCATATTTGTGATAGTATTCGAAATAAGACGGAATGTATGTATGTATGTAAATTCTTTATTTATACCACAAAACAGAACAAAGAAAAGTAGACAAATAAATTAAATACTTTAGAAAGGCGGGCTTATCTCTGAAAGAGATCTATTCCAGCCAATCGTAGAGTGATATAGTATAGTAATGAATGAGTATAACAACGATATACCCGTTATCTTATCTCATTTATTGTAACACACAGACACACAGGTAAGTCAGATCATGTATATTTCAGCACCAGCGGCAAAGGTCGCCAGAAAAACTAAGACTAGGAGCATAAAATAAAATAAAACATATTTTTTATACTACGTCGGATGGCAGACAAGCAAACAGCCCGCCTGATGTGAAGCGGTTACCGTAACCATACCTATAAACGTTCGCAACATGAAATATCACTCGCGATACCGGGATACGCGGGCACAAGCTAGTTATATATGTTATATAGTATGGCAGTCTAATTTCAATCAAAAGTCGATCGATATGGATGTAGGTACTCTTTATTAGTCGAACAAAAATCGAGTTGGTTGCGCATCCTCACACATTCCCTTAGACTTTGTATACGCGATTAAATAGTTGACCGAACAACCAAGTTGTATGTAAGCGCCAAAAATTTTAATTTTGTGAAGTTGTTATAATATGTCTCTAAGATTTTTACATTCGGGTGGTGTTTTCAGATTTGGAAAGCGGTACCCGGCATATATTTTCCTATTTCCTAGACACTGCACTTGCATTAACTTGCTCTTGAATAGGTACCTAGTCAATAGATACTTCCTAACAACTTGAACAATTAGCAGGACGGATTGTGGTCTTAGGGTCGAGATGTCATTATATCTCAGGAGATTGAGACATACTTTATATTACGCTGCAAAGACTACAACTACACAAGTTTACAGTTAATTCCTGGTATAAAAAAATATGGACAAGGAAAAAATACTCAAATCATAAAGATACTAAAAACAAACTTACCGTCTTATCCAGCAGCCAGCTAGCAGGAAAAATCAAAGGTATATACGTCACCATATACACCATGGATGTCCACGACACCAAAGTACTTGGTATACCGTAATAATTTGTCACTATGTCCGAAATTATTGTATACTGCGTCCATTGACTAGAATTTGATGCGGAGAATAAGACAAAGAAAGCCAATATCAACCAGCGTCGTTTGTAAACAACATATCGGGATGTACCTTCTGGTACCATGGACTCATCCATGACAGATCCGATGATATCGTCATTGTAAGCGTCAATGTTTATCTTGGTAGCAGGTTCAGAAGGATTGAGCAATCCGTTAGGTTCCTTATGTATAGACATGATATTTGATTTGAGTCGAACTTTATGACCACTTTCGTTATTGTTTGAGTCGAACTTTATGACCACATTCGTTATTATTTGAGTCGAACTTTATGAACACATTCGTTATTATTTAGGTCGAAATTTATGAACACTTTCGTTATTATTGTGTCGTTTAAGTTTATTCACTTCAATATCATCACTGATTACAATAAAAACTGTTTCAATACAATTATTGCAGTATACACAAACCACCTAACCTACGTGTTTATCACTTTGTTTTTCACTTATATTATTTTCCTTATCACTTGTATTATTAAAATTTTGTCTACAAGGACAATTTCCGTTTATAATTTATTTGCAATTTTTAATTATTTGTTTACGATAACTTTATTTGAGTTTATTATAGCTGAATGTCAATATTATTTCCTTTACCGCTTGTATTTAGACTTTTTGGTATCAAATTTTTGTAGAAGTCACCCCTGCATTAAAATCAGAGTATTTAGTCAGTAAGTGCACTTCATTTCTTCGAAAAACTTGTTAAAATTGGTCGTAATAAGAACATTATCAGTCATTTCTTATCTTTTAATGTAAAATAAGTCACATTACTGTCTCCTTGCAGGTATCACAGCGTTTTGGTCTTGAATTTAACTATCTCTAGTATTATTGCTGTGTATAATAAACTTCGGTAGATTACGTTCCGATAGTATTAAGGGTATGGTTGACAGCAATCTGGAAAGAAAGAGAAAAATATTTATTAAATATAAACTTTGAAAGAACACTTCTTCTGTCTAAGTGAATCTAAATCACAAACACATGGAAAATAGGTCATGAAAATAAACCTACAGTAGGTAAGTAATCCTTCAGTATCTTTAAAATGGAACTGAAGGCCAGTATTTCACGATCACAGAATTAAAGTTCCGTATATTAAAGACCGAATCGATATTGAATTATGAATTGACTAAAATCGTTTACTTGATTTTATTAGTACATTTTTATCAATTCCTATTATTATCATAATTCGATATCATCCTACTTTAATTAAACATTGAAGTTTCATATTGTGATAAGGGAATACCTACCAAATATGACATTTATGAGATCGAGACTTTTTTTTTTTTATACTACGTCGGGTGGCAGACAAGCATACGGCCCACCTGATGTGAAGCGGTTACCGTAGCCATATTAACACTCGCAACTAGAAATATCGCTAGCGCGCCGCCACCCCCGCTGCCAACGCAGCATCTCCTTCCTTTCTGGTGACCTCACTCACTCGCAGGAACACAACAACCCTCAACGGAATTGTTATTTGGCTGCGGTATTCTGTGAGGTGGAGGTACATTCCCCAGTCGGATAGCTTTTTTTTTTTTTTTTTTTTTTTTTTTTTTTTTTTTTTTTTTATTGATTTATATCACAATTTACAGACCCGGGGTCCGTACCTTTTATTAACAATGTTCTATTTTTTTATCTTACAATATTCTTACAATATAAATTGCACGTCGCGACGTTAACTACTACATAAACAATGGCATCTGTGCAGAGCGTGAATATGAATGTGCGTGTGTGCGTGCAGCGCCATACAAAATGTTCCAGATATGTCTCAGAGTGGAGGTGAGGTCGACACGAGTGAGCGGCAGGGAGTGGCCGTACTACACGTAGTAATAAAATACTAAAATAAAATATTAGTTTATTTTGACAACGTGGGCCCATTAGTTAGTAACAATTTGTCTTACAAGCTAATATTAGTAATATATCTGAAACTGATTATGTGACCTTTCTGCTCCAGAGGAATTACAGCCAGATAATCTTTGTTTAACAAGCACACTCGAGACACAAGGTTGTATCATTTGTTCTACCAGTAGTACTTAGGGTTCCCAACCCCCCCGGAGTGCCCGGGAGACTCCGGTAATAATGGTCAATCTCCCGACGTCCCGGCGAAGAATAATTTCTCCGGGTTTTCTAATTATATACATCCTTCGCATGCACGTTCTCCATTCATTTTCCATGTAAAAACTTTTATGATTGTATATTAAATGCTGTTCGAAAGCAGAATAAATATAAATTAAAAAAATTATTGAGATTTTCTTTCCACGTACAACAGTCTCCCGGGTAAGTCCTTTAAAGAGTTGGCAACCCTAGTAGTACTTCTGATCCGGGAGGTAATAACACATTATTAGTGTACACATTATTAGTATCTAGAACACATTCTAGCGTAGGCGAATCAAATTTATGTCAATGTCAATGTTTACAGAATACCGTTGGAGCGATATCATAAATAAGTTTGGTATTCTCGTTATACTAGTTGACCTGCGCAACTTGAGACAGAGGGTTGACAGAAAGCGTAGGATATAATGATTAAAAAGATTATAATGAGCCAATCTTAAAAGATAGACATAATAATATGCTATCGTAGACTCTTTTTTTTAGATCTAGAGAGGCAATTACCTCTGTCTAACAAGCACACTAATAATGTGTTTTAGCGTAGGCGAATTAAATTTATCAGTTAATGTTTCAGAATATCGTTGGAGCTACCACGCGTTCTTGTTAATAAGGATGTTGTCTTTTTCCTTTGCATGACATAAAAAGTCATACGTGATTTGTTCGTGCAAGCGCGAACATGTCAGACGCGCTACAGAATCGTGGCAGTCCCATCATACACGTAGTGCTATTTTTTTTATATATATGAGAGGGGGGCAAACGAGCATGTGGGTAAGCCCCTGACGGAAAGCAATCACCACCGCCCATGGAGATCAGCAACACCAAGGTGTTGGCGATCCGTTGCCAGCCAATACTCCTTCCTTTCTTTTTGGTGACCTCTCTCAGGAACCCAACCACGCTCAAGGGAATTGTTATTTGGCTGCGGTATTCTGTGAGGTAGTTCCCCAGTCGGGAAGCTTAACAAATAAGCTATGCGCTACCTCTCTTTTCGTACCTGCTGACTGACAAACACTAGTGCCACGTTTGTCAGTTAGCAGGATGCACCACACGCAGGTGAGCTTGGCTTTGGTCCAAAGATGTTGATGAACCACTTACACCCCAAACAACTTGTTACAAATTTGGCATATATACAGAATATATTCTGGATTAACACATAATGATACCTTTTATCAAAATCACGAGGGACGAAACCGCGGGCAATAGCTAGTTTATAATACGTAGTAATTTGGTTAGTCGTTATTTTAATGTTGCACTGACATGTCGGCACATGTAAAAATTTATTAAACATTATCAGACAATGAGCCAGGTAGTGACAGATAAGACGCTGAAGTGGCGTGTACACTACACGTGTAGTGATATGATAACATCATCTGGCCTTACAGCGCGTCGTCGATGGAAATCAGAAGGCAAATTCTAATTAAGTATTTCACAATCTCCCACAGGGTCCCACAGGGCTCCATACTTGGCCCACTTCTATTTATCATATACAGTGCTGACCTTCCTAGAGTCATTAAACACTGCAATTATCATTGCTATGCAGACGATGTAGAATTGTATATTTCGGGACCTCCATCGGATGTTGCTGTGTCTTTGCAAATAATGAATGCAGATTTGAATCGTGTTGCCGACTGGGCTACTAACAATGCTTTAGTACTTAATCCACTGAAATCGAAATTCATGGTACTTGGTACAAAACAACAGATCGAACGTACAATGAAAGCTGGACCCATTGTAAGAATGATGGGAATAAACATAGTGCAGGTTAGTCTTGCGAAAAATTTGGGTGTCATTTTTGACAGCCAACTACGTTTCGAGGCGCATATTTTGGATTTAGTTCGGAGGAGTTTTTATCGATTAAAGGTGTTGTACAAGATACGCAGTTATCTGAACGAAAAAGCCAGGATCACTCTGTGTGAATCCCTTATTTTATCTAGGCTTAATTATGGTGACTTAGTGTATGGGCCACGTATGCTATATAACACTCGGCGTATAATTCAACGTATACAAAATGCGTGTTGTCGGTTTTGTTACGACGTACCACCACGTACTATAAATAATATGTATTTCACCCTATTTAGATAAAGCATCCCTGCTTAATATGGTTTCACGCAGATACTTTCATTTAGCAACTCTCATGTTTGATCTCGTCAAATTTAAAAATCCAGAATATTTATACAAAAAGTTAAAGTTCTGCACTACAAAGTATGGAGCTGGTGTTCTTCGATCGACACGTCCTCCACTGGCGGTATACAAGCACAAAACTGTCACTTTTACGGGTAGCTTCCGTTACCAAGCGACCAAATGTTAGAATAACATTCCACCTCCAATAAGATTTCTAACATCAAGACCAAATTTTAAGAAACAATTAAAGCTGTTTTTGTTAGATTATCAAAAAAACGGTTCGGTGCAATCGCTTAGGTAATGGTGACTATGTACCTATTCGGAATTTATTTTTTGTATATATTATTTGTATTTGGTAGCAATAATATAAGGGTTGATTTTGTAGCTGAATTTTACTGTAATATGTATTCCTATTAAGTATAATGTCTTTCAAGTATGTGGTATCTTGGCTGACACATCTGTGGCGTTTGGATGCGCCCAGCACCTACTCAAAGGCAATAACTGAAAATCAGTGTTTTGCTCTCTGAGCAAGTCCAACACTGAGTTGTTGCCCGTTTGTATCACTGCAACACACGCCGAACAACGGAGCGGGGGATGGGGCTTCGGTTAATTTGTGAGCTCTAATATATATAAGTTCTGTTTTATTATTAGAAGTATTTTAAGTTTCTGTATTTTGTGTGTTTCAGTGTGCAAATAAAAATGTTATCTATCTATCTATCTAATCTTGGATCAAAAATTGACCGAATCGAGATTGTATCGTGAATTAACTGAAAATTATATACTTGACTTTAAATTTTCATATTGTGATACGAGAATACCAAACTTGACATTTGTGAGATCGAGACCCGGCTAATTTGGATTACATATCCAAATTAGCCGAGCTTCGATCTCACAAATGTCAAGGTGAAGCGGTTACTGTAGCCATATTAACGCTCGCAAAATGAAATTTCGCTCGCACACCGCTACCCACGTTGCCAAAGCAGTAACTCCTTTCTTAACTTCAGTTACTCCCAGTAACACAACAACACAAAAGGAAGGAGATGCTGCGATGGCAGCGGGGGTGGCGGCGCGCGAGCGATATTTTATGTTGCGAGCGTTAATATGGCTACGGTAACCGCTTCAGATCAGGCGGGCCGTATGCTTGTCTGCTACCCGACGTAGTATAAAAAAAACCCTCTAAGGAATTGTTATTTGGCTGCGGTATTCTGTGAGGTGGTGGTACTTTCCCAGTCGGGCAACTTAAAAAATACGCTATACCTCTCTTTTCGCTAGAGCCACGTTTGTATAACATGATATTATATAAGTTGGATATGTAACACGCGTCTGGTAAATTCACAATATGAAACTTTTTCTCAATTTGGTCGATGTGACCAAACAATTAGCACTAAGCACGAAGAACTGTATTTCCTACACTAAGTACTTTGTAGTTACGAGAATTTCTCCTCTGATAATTACATTCACTTTGTCTACACATAGATTAGCTAACCTACAAACAAGACTTGTAATGTTTACAAATTTCAAAGAGAATATTCTGTCAAGGATAACGGGACGCGACGTAAGCGGGCGGCAGGGAAAGAGATGGGGGCATGTCGATATTGTGTATCGATAACTTTGTTTAAACTATATGTTTGCCCACCAGACCAGACATACAAGTATTTTTATATAGTGTCGTATTTTTAAACATACGTCATATCACAAAACATTGTCGTAATAATATATGAAGCCCGAATCCATACTACCATTCCATACGAATGTGAAAGTGTGTTTGTCTGTTTAACTTTAACGTCGAAATGAACTATGGATTATTAAACAAATAATAAATAAATAATTAATTATATAAAGGGGTCACTCACGTATATTTGCCGGCAAAACCCTCACACACACACGGCAGTGTTCGTCGCGATCGAGAGAGAGAGAGTGGACGCGTTTTGACCCTCGCCCTGATGAAAGTCTCCGTTTGAGATCGAAACTAGTCGGACAAATATACGTGAGTGACCCGTTTATTATAATTACTTAATTTAACCAATGGATTGACATGATTTTTTCTTAGATGTACTCAGTTTAAAGACTTGAGAGTGATATAGGCTACTTTTAACCAGAAAAACGTCTTATTATCACGTGATAAGGCGAAGTCACTGGTAATAGTTAGTGTGAAATAAATTGAAAGAATGTTTATGCTCTATTCAATAGATTCAATAACAATAAAAGAAAGAAATATCTATAATAACCGGCCAAGTGCGAGTCGGACTCCCGCACTAAGGGTTCCGTACTATTATCTATAAAAACTGCAAAAAAAATCACGTTTGTTGTATGGGACCCTTAAATATTTGTTTTATTTTTATTTAATTTTTATTTTTAAAGTGAATATATTCTGTGAAAATTTCAAGCGTCTACCTGTTGCCGTTATATCGAGCAAATAGGAGCAAAAATAATCACGTTTGTTGTATGGGAGCCCACTTAAATATTAATTTATTCTGTCATTTAGTATTTGTTGTTATAAGCGGCAACAGAAATACATCATCTGTGAAAATTTCAACTGTCTAAATATCACGGTTCACAGCCTGGTGACAGTCGGACGGATAGCGAAGTGTCAGTAATAGGGTCCATTTTACCCTTTGGATACGGAACCCTAAACAGGAAATCTAGAAAATTAGGTAGTTTATTGAAAAAAGGGCTCGTCTCCTCACAGTTGCTATATTATGTGCAATCGCTCTGGTGGCAGAAAGTTGAACTAAACTAGACATGATTGTAGAGGGCGCTATATTAAAGTTTACGTGTCGAGCTATCCGAAAGAGGGCATGTGGCAACACTTTGTTTTTAGTATGCATGCATCACTGTGATTTGCCCTGTCTTCTCATGTCTTCTCTAATAAATCTGCTAATTAGTACACTGACCGTATTGTGAATTCCTTACCTAATTATAACATTCAGTTATTGTGGTGTAAGTGGCTTACCACGATCTTTAGAACCAAAGCTAACCTCACCTGCACCTGGTGCACCCTGCCGACTAACGAAAGAGCCTCTGGCGAAAGAGAGGCAGGGTACAGCGTATTTGTAAGCAGCCCGATTGGGGAAATACGAGTTTACCTAACAGAATACCACAGCCAAATATAATTCTTTTGAGGATTGTTGTGTAACTGGGAGTAAGTGAGGTCAAGGAAGGAGTTGCTGGTTTGGCAGCGTGGGTAGCGGTGTGCGAGCGAAATTTCATGTTGCGAGCGTTAATATGGCTACGGTAACCGCTTCACATCAGCCCCCTTACCACCAACTCTTATTGCGATTCAATAACTGAATAGAATGCTTATTCATACCAATGAATAAGAGACTCTATTTCTAACTCTAATTGTAAGGGGGCAGGACAGACAGCATGATGTGAAGCGGTTCCCGTTGTTGCTTGTCCACCACAAGCACAAAAAAACCGGACAAGTGCGAGTCGGACTCGCCCACCGAGGGTTCCGTAGGTACGTAGTATCATTATTAAATTTGATATTTTTCATTATAAATAAGAAATATTGCGTCGAAAAAAATAAATAAAATATATTTTGCAATGTGTACATCAAGCCCTTTCATATGATACCCCATTTGAACTAGTAGTTTCAATTTGAAATTTCGACACTCTATAAAAAATATAGACCCCCTATTTTTTTAGATCTATTTACAAATGTATAGTTTTGAGATTTATTCCTGTACTTGTAGTCTATAACGATGTTACTTGCCAAATTTCATAGTTCTAGGTCAACGGGAAGTACCCTATAGGTTTTGATTCCTTTGAGTGTGTCGAAATATGCGTTTTTTGCTGAATAAACGGCCGTAACTTTTTTCTACGTAAACTTAGCAGTTTGATTTTTTTTTAACTTCATGGGACCGTAGACTTGTGTATACAGTTCAAATTTCAGCTTGATACCTCCACGCATTCTCGTCATAGAAATGTTTGACAGACAGACAGACAGACAGACAGACAGACAGACAGACAGACAGACAGACAGACAGACAGACAGACAGACGGACAACAAAGTGATCTTATAAGGGTTCCGTTTTTCCTTTTGAGGTTCGGAACCCTAAAAATCAAGTAACTGATCATTTTGGGTTACAAACACGTGATCACCACATAGACACTGAAGGGACTGTTTGTTTAGTGAATTGAATGCAGGACAGTTTACACAGCGCCATCTAGTCCAAAATTAAGCGCAAAGCTTGTGTTATGGGTACTAGACAACTGATAAATGTACTTAAATACAATTGTTTTTTTTTGTATATACATACTTATAATGCATAGAAAACACCCAGACAAACAGACATGTTCATGCACACCAATGTTTGTCTTGTGCGGGAATCGAACCCGGGACCTCGGAGTCAAAGTGGCCATTGCTAACCATTCGACCACCGCGCTCGTCAATATCCGCTAAAAATCTGTGGTTTCTACTCTTTTTGGCAGAATTAACTCATTTCACTATGTGTGGGCAGGGCCCTGTGACTGCAAGATTTAAATAATGGCGTAAAATCTTCGATCATTAATAACAATAATGACCGAAGCGTAAAATGGTAATAGGTTTAGATTTAAAGCTCGAACAACGCTCGAATGTCAATGCGGTTAGCAGAGCAATAAATGTGAGAGGTATCACCCCTACGGATAACGATTCAAATAAACCACGTTATAGCTCTACCCTGATTTGGCTTCGTATTACATTTTTCTGCCTTAAGGTGCGCGTTCACTAGGCCGGCCCGGAGTACAATGGATTTTGATTTGTTTTCATATGATTTCTATGGCATTACTGTGGCATTACGGCACTGTACCGTACGCACCGTGTGCTTTCATTCAATTCATTGAGTGTCATGTGGTGACGTGGACTAGTGAATGCGTACCTACCTTTATATTGTGATTTTTGTGTTTCCCAAAAGCACACCGAGTGAAATACAGCGCAACTATTTTAACATATTGTAATGTTACCGACTTTTTTTTATGAAAATGAAAATGAAAAATTTCTTTATTCAATCTTTCACAAATGGTAGATCAAGTTGACGGTGTCTCCTTTTAGGCATAATATGCCTGTGCCAGGAGATCTTGATATATATATACATTGACACTTATAATTAAAATACGATGTAAGTGCACAGTGTGTGTGCTGTGAGTTATATGTGTTTGACTTGACGACAGACACTATATTTCACTCACAAGGATGTTTCCTTCATTTAATTAAAGTAACTTAAATTTTCAAAGTATCAATGATTGGGTAAACTTACCAGAGAATATTCGATCATTTTCTATATAAACTATTTATTTTGATCACATTGAACTATATTGAGATCAATTATAGAATCTATATCACTCACAGGTCAATTCAATAGTTCATAGGAGTATGTACCTAATCACCAAGTATATATTATTTATTATACATCATTATTTTTCACAAGTTTTTCTAAAAGCGGCGAATGAATTTCATTACGATGTTTAGAAATATCAATCAAATTTAAAACATGTTCATTGTAAAATAAGTCGATCTTTCTTTGCATGTAGTGTTATAATTTAATAAAGCGCAACACGAGCGCGTATGAATCAATTTTACAGTTCTCAATGCGACTCTCACGAACAAGTGTTCTGTATGGACTGTGATGCGTGGTGTGCCGCGAAGATGATTCATTAATTTGCAGAAGTGGAAAATCATCAGTTCACAACGTCATTAGTACCGCCAACTTCCTTGAGGCAACTTCAATGGAAACTGTTTTTTATGTACAAAACCGACTTAGATAGATTACAAGAAGGCCTATGATTCTGTGCCTCATACGTGGCTTATGAAGGTCTTAGAATTGTGTAAAATAGATACAACTCTTTGCACTTTCCTAAAGTTCGCAATGGAGAAACAACGGGGCAATGGAGAACAGTCCTTCTCTATTCAGAATCCCGATCGATCAGTGGTGATGACGAACCGATTGAGATTAAAAGGGGTATTTTCCAAGGTGACAGTTTGAGTCCCTTGTCCCTTGCGCCGCGTGCCAAGCTAACATACGGCTCGCCTGATGTAAAGCCGTTTTCGTAGCCATGCAAACGCTCATAATATTACAAGGAGTACCTACTGTTCGCGCATTCGCACTCCCGCTGCTACTACAGCGTCTTCTCATATCTAGTAACCTCCCACATTCGTAGAAAGACAATCCTCAAGAGTTATTTGAGAGCGGTCTTTTGTAAGGTGACAGTTCTTCGAATTATAGATCAATTGAATTGATCGATTTGTATTGCTACAGCAAAGTCACCCACAGTTCACTTTATACAAAATGTGGACATAAACAATAACGTTTGTATGTGAGGCGGCAAACAAATACTTTCAGATTCAAGTCAGAGCCACAGGTGGGGAGTTCCGCAGTTACTTCTACGGGCCCGGCTGCTCACATCTGGGTATCTCGGGGACTAGCAGACGAGTCCACAATTCGCCAGGCCGTGGCCCGGATTCGAGATAGCTTTATGTGCGTGTAATCATTCTCGTTGTAATCAGAGGTTGAGCATGTTCGTCTGCCTTCCTATAGGTGTCGGCCGAGCGTTCGATCTCGCGCATAGCGAGTACCCGTCTGCTGGCCTAAAGCGAAAGGACCACCACGGTGGTCACCCACGGGCCTCGAGCAGCGTTTAGTGCGGCAGGCTCCCAAGGCTGGCTGCGATGCTCGGGTCCTTGTACGTAAACAGTGTAGTACATTTTGCCACTTACGCTGAGGAAGACGATTGACGCGCACTATTTTATTACGTATAAAGCAATTATCGTGAATTGATTTGTACGTTTGATGTCACGGCAACAGCAGTGTACGACGGAATGCGAAAGTAATGCGGTCTCTTTGTAATGCTGTCGTGGGTTACTCTTGCCGAGAGAATCTTCCACGGCATATGCCGCGAATAAATAAATAATAAATAAATATTGTCATACAAATTACACAGCGCCATCTAGCCCCAAAGTAAGCGAAGCTTGTGTTATGGGTGCTAGACAACTGATAAACATACGTAAATACATTTTTTTTTGTAAATACATACTTATGATACATAGAAAACACCCAGACCAAGACAAACAGACATGTTCATGCACACAAATGTTTGTCCGGTGTGGGAATCGAACCCACGAGCGTTGGTGTCGAAGCCGCGTCATTGACCGCTACGCCACCGAGCTCGTCACCGAGCGAATAGCAACCGCGTGCTTAAGTACTATTACTTATACTGTGGAATAGCATATTTTGTAGTAAGTATAATACACGCAAACACACGTGACATGGTACGATATTCTATGATATTTAAATTACATTCCATTACATTAAGATTGATATTATAAGCGTTTGTCCTCTTCGTGGATTCGGCGTTATAACGGACCGAACCCACTTCTTCGGCCTATAATATTTGTATGCACTGCGTTCACTCGAGCTCGACGCATCGAAAACTCGAACGACAAGAACGTGTGGACAAAAGCCCATACAAAAAAATATACGATGCTTTTTCGGACCGTCAAAATGCCGGATTCATGACGTAACATGACGCGATAATATGTCATACGACTACAGACATTCATACTATTGAAATTTAATGTCTGTGCATACGACAAACGATCGAAGTGTAGATAAAGTTGTCTAAGCAACTGTCAATAATATCTAGATTATAGAAGCTAATAAGTAATTTAACTTTAACGTAAACTTCTAATTATTCTATTCTAGGAATAATGTACATTGACTTTTCTTAGTATCTATTAAGGCGAAACACTTTCTTTTTAACACGCGCTTTTATTAGCTTAACCTGTATGTTTGTTTGTTTGTATGTATGTTTGTAACCGACTCTTTGAACTCGATTTTGACCCACTTTAAACGAACCGATTTAATTCAAACTGTCACCTTATAAAAAAAGTAGTTAAGGGCCAGTGTTTTACGTACTTTGACTCTAGTGCGATACCCGCAACGCAATCGAGTTTTGTATTTACAAAAAAAAATGTATATATTAAGTAGAAACTTTGCTTAGTTTGGGACTAGATGGCAGTGTGTAAATTGTTCGGGAATATTTATTTATTTTATTTATTCAATTTCATTTTATTTATTCCATCAAATGAAAGCGAAACGCAGTAAGTAAACTTTTTAGCACTTTTCTAATAACAACTAGTACGTAAGTGTTAATTTTTTTAATTGTATTTTTTGTTTATTCTTGTTTTATAGTCTAAATTAAGGTAGAAAATCGTCCATATACTTTCCCAACAACGAGCGAGATACCTCAAACGTCCAGAAATGTATAGCAGACTACGAGGGAAGTTCCTAACATTAAATGGTCCGATACTAAGCGCCTAATCTTTCCGCCCTATTTGCTACTTGCGACTTTCAGGTCACGTTGTAAAACCTCTCGTTTCAGTCGTTTCAGCCTGTGTAAAACATCGACAACGACGATAGGTTGTTTGGTCCACGGTGTGAAACAACTGTCTATTTTTTTATAACAAATAATAATAATAAATGTATCTGAACAAATTACACACGGCCATCTAGTCCTAAACTAAGCAGAACTTGTACTATGGGTATCTAGATTAGGGGGCGTTTAAGTATTACGTAACGCAATTTTCTGAGATTTTTGACCCTCCCTCCCATGTAACGCGTCGTAACGTTTTTCTCCAAAACTGCAAAAATTCTCAACTGTCGTATCACAGTTCAGATACTCCTAATATAAAGTGAAAGTGAATATCAAGCAACATCAAGAGTTTCATTACTTTGAACAACCGATTAAAATATTGATACTTAGGGGTGTAAGTAGCTCAGAATGATCTTTAGTATCAAAGCCAACGTCACCCTGGACGTGGTGCGCCCTGCACTAGCGAAAGAGACTTTGGAGTAAGAAAAGTAGGGTACAGCGTACTTGTAACCTGCTCGACTGGGGAAGAATGTCCGCTTTACGGAATACTACAGAAAAATAATAATTTTCTTGAGAGTTGTTGTGTTCATGTGAGTGAGTAAGGTCACCAGAAAGGAAGGAGTTGGCAGCGTTAAATTAGGCTAGCCGTATGCTTGTCTGCCACCCGACGTAGAATAAAAATATATCTGGGGTGTAAGTGGTTCATCAACACCTTTGAACCAAAGCCAACTTCACCTGCACGCGGTGCACCCTACTGACTGACAAACGAAACTCTGGCGAAAAGAGAGGTAGGGAGCGTAATTGTAAGCTACCCGACTGTGGAATATACCTCCACCTCACAGAATACGGTAGAGTAGGTACAACGTACTTGTAACCTGCTCGACTGGGGAAATATGTCCACTTCACGGAATACTACAGAAAAATAACAATTCCCTTGAGGGTTGTTGTGTTCCTGCGAGTGAGTGAGGTCACCGGAAAGGAAGGAGTTGCTGCGTTGGCAGCGGGGGTGGCGGCGCGCGAGCGATATTTTATGTTGCGAGCGTTAATATGGCTACGTTAACCGCTTCACATCAGGCGGGCCGTATGCCTGTCTGCCAACCGACGTAGTATAAAAATATATATATATATATATTTGTACAACAAAGACAAATCAAATAACCTACATCATGGAAATATTGAACGATGTGAACGGAGGAGGAGTGTGAGCGGAGATTGAATGGCGAGTTTCGACACACTATGCAATCTCCGCTCTGTTAAAATTATTAAAAAAGAAACTAAAAAAACCCTAGTGTGATACACGCGGGTGTAAGCTAATATTCGTGTGATACACGAATATTAGCTTACACCCGCGACTTAATGCGCGCACATCCCGGTATTCCGTAGGAATTTTTAAAAAAACCTTTCCTAATGGATGGCATCTTCCCACTGGTGGGATACGGGTCTCGCCTCAATCGAAGGGGTTTAGAGCCTACTCCACCACGCTGCTCATCTGCGAGTTGGCGGAGGCCAGTGTTTTCAAGCCGCCTAAAAGCCACTGACTTGGCTTAACGACTGTCATCTAATGACAACAGCCGGTACCGACGGCTTAGGAGCCATATTACATTTTGACTGTGATTTTTGCGTAAAATGGCCAATTTTGGCGTTCTTGATCTCGGAAACAAAAATACATTAACATTGTTGACTTATTGAATAGTACAGAGTAGCCATTGGCATAGTACGTAGCGGCCTCGCTTTTTGTAAATTTTGCTTAACTTTTTAAATAAACCCAAAATTGCAGAGAAAGATTTTCATAAAATGCGCGCATTCACTATATTGAGCTCCTGGATTGTACTACTGTTCCAAACAAATCAAATAAAAAAAAATAGAATGTTATTTGTTATATAGTCGTATAGTACATAGCGGCCTCGGAATTTTGAAATATCATTGATTTAGTATAGAAAAAAAACATTCTTTTAACCAAAAAAACTTCGAAAATCGCTTTAAGTAAACTGTTAATTTCTCGAATAAACGATAATATTATTGAGCAAAATTTATACGAGAATAATTGTTACTTCAGAGTTTATTCATCATGATGAATAAACTCTGTAGCATGAATTTATTATCTTATTTCAATAAAAACGATAAATATAACTTCAAAATTACTACAAAAAACGATGCACCGGCGGCCTTCGCGGATTTACTCTCTCTCGCAGTACGCGAGAGCTCGTCAGCGTGCAAAAGTAATAGGGCTCTTAACGTGCCCTCCGATCTAGTTCTATATAAATCAACCCATCCATAGACAGGCTGCGCCCGACGTTGCTTAACTTGCGTGTTAAATTAGAGTGACGCGCGCAGCGACGCCATCGAGTTCCTCATACAAAAATAATTTATCTTAATTTTACGTGTCACGTCTAATTAAATCTTTCTTTCTCGACGAGCTAGGTGGTCGAATGGTCAGCAATGGCCACTTTAACTCCGAGGTCACGAGTTCGATCCCCGCACAAGACAAATATTTGTGTGCATGAACATGTTCGTTTGTCTTGGTCTGCATATTTAAGTATGAATTAAAAAAATATATATTTAATTATTATATCAGTTATCTAGTACCCATAGTAAAGATTTGCTTAGTTTGGGACTAGCTAGCCGTGTGTAATTTGTTGAGGAATATTTACTAATTTATTTCTTTATAAATTTCCCTCCATTTTCGTTTAAACTAATATGTCTGCTTACATGTACACACACTAGTGCATGTCATTTTTGTTCCCATTTTATCCTGTCGATTGCCAATCTCTACTATTCTATATCTATGATAATATCAGTTATGACCATTTGTAGACAACTATCTTCCACCCGCGGTTTCTCCCGCGTTTACTATTTTTTTTTTTATAAAACTTTCTAATACCGTTTTCCTTTCTAATACCGTTGAGAATATATATAAAAAGTTTTATGATGATCATCATCATTTCATTCATTTCATCGGTTCATTCGATTCCTCGGTTGAGTAATTTCGCCGTGAAAGCATAACAAACAAACTCACATTCAAATTCGTAACATTAAGTATTTAAGTTTCATTTACCATTTTGTTATCTCAGATTACTTTCAAACATTATAATTCATATACACTTCTGGACACATCTATTGGCCCACCTTGCATTTTCAGTTTCGTTGGGTCCTAGCTAAAATTTTATATTAGGTCGAGCAAAAAGTTTTTATGCAGTTTTGAACCTGGCACATTCATAATGTCATTCAATAGTCTTTTTTTGAATTTCGAACACAGAATTTAAAGAAACAAGAGACAATTTGGAGCCTGTTCGTTGATATCCAACAATCGAATACTAAGAAAACTTGATTTTATTGGTTTACTTGGATTTAATTCTTGAAACTGTGATTTTTCTCTTTGGTTTTGCAACAAACATTACTTATTCTTAACATTAAAGTGAGGTTCTATCAATAATCTATGGATACTTCGCCTGAAGTCGCCGCCCAAGCTGTGGCACTTATCCAGGCCGGACACAGCCAAAGAAATGAGAGTGCTCAACTTAATTTAAGTCGATCTGCGGTCCGAAATGTTTATCGGAGGTACCTAGAGACTGGCGGCTTTGTTCGTCGCCAAGGAAGGCCACTATTTCGGGTCACAACTGAAAGGCAGGATCGATTCATCGTGACGACCAGCTTGAGAAATCGTCACCTTACCTCCATTGAGATACCAAACCAACTTCGTGACTTCCACGGAGTATCTGTGAGCGCTCGAACTGTTCGGAGAAGGTTAAAAGAACGCGATATGGTACCACACAAGCCAGCTAATGGCCCCAAATTTCGCGCGCACTCATTTAAATTGGACTCAGCAGCATTGGAGCCGTGTACTCTTTTCTGATGAGTCTAAAATTGTGTTACATGGCAATGATGGAAGGAAGAAGGTCTACCGACGTAAGGGAGAGCGTTTCGCACAATGCTGCTTTGAAGAGAGGGTTGCTTATGGCAGTGGCTCATGGACTGTCTGGGGCGGTATAACCGCGAGCGGCAAAACTCAACTTGAGGTTGTTACGGGACCACGGCTGCCAACATTAAATGCTGAAAGGTACATTCGTGAGTGCTTAGAACCTCACGTGATGCCATACGCGGACTATGTGGGCCCAAATTTCCTTTTTATGCATGATAATGCAAGAGCCCATACGGCCGGCATCGTCAGGGAATATCTTCGGGATGTGAACATCACAGTTATGGACTGGCCAGCAAGAAGCCCATACATGAACCCCATTGAGCACATGTGGGACGAGCTAAAAAGACGTGTTAGGGCTCGTCAGCGAGTTGCCCAGACGATGCAGGAGTTGAAAACTGCCATAGAAGAGGAATGGGGGAGGATCCCTCAAAATTTCATAGAGCGGTTGATAAACTCTATGCCTAATCGTATGAGAGCTGTGGTAGATGCCTATGGAGGCAACACGCGTTATTAAATTAAACTTTTATTTGATAAAAATGTTTTTTATTCAAAAATCAACTGCCTTAATCAAGGCGCATATCCGACTTGTTAGGCGTAGCTCCATGTCGTGTGGTATTCTGAATTCAAATTTAAAACAATATGATCGAAAAAGATGGTAAAATGTATCAGGTTTAAAACTGCATCAATAGTTTTTGTTCAATCTAGCAATCATATTTCGGTAGGGGCCATCGAAACCTAAACTCTAAGGTGGGCCAATAGATGTGTCCAGAAGTGTATTTTATAACCGCCAATGCTTTCTTTCAAGAACGTTCTTAGCAGAAACACAAAAATACTCAAAAGTATTACAGTATTACTATTGAGCTGCAATCTTCTATAGAAAGATATGTCGGAGGTACCTATATACACTTTACATCAGGCGGGTCGAGCGCTTGTTTCGCACCCGGCGTGATATAAAATAAAACAGTCCACCACCTGATGTGATCTATTTATAGAGGTAGAAGGTATCTCGCATAACTTACTGTTCAACATAAAACCGGATCAAAAGACCCCATTTCGACCCCTCAATGTGTTTTCAATAACCGGATTCTTGTTGAAAGGAAGATTCGGGCTCTTCCGATTCATTTGGGGTGAGGTCATCGGTCCCTTAAAGGGTACATTCCGGTTCGCCCGGTCTTCCATAGATTACCAAGATCGTTTATCAACTGTCCTATTTGGTTATTCATTGCTACCTAAATGTTGTGGTTATGTTAAAAATTATAAATGTTAAAAAAATTGAAAAATTCACCACGCCCGCCTAGGTGGGATTTCATCCCACGATCTCTCTATGACCGGTCGAGTGCTCTTCGAACTGAACTACCATCACAAACCTTCCTGGTAGCTCAGTTGGTAGAGCACTCGACCGGTCATCGAGAGCTCGTGGGTAACATCACAAACCTTCCTGGTAACTCATTTGGTAGGGCACTCGACCGGTCATCGAAAGTAATAATTAAAATATAAGTTGGCCGATATCAACTATTTAAATAATAATTATGTTAAAAATGTCCTTTCTTCATTTAAATTTAAATTTAAAGTCGTAAACGCTGGGAGTATGCTTTGGTTTCTAAAACATAGGAAGCACTTCCACCGCACAAAATACTGCAACCAAATAATAATGATGAATTGAGGGTTGTTGTGTTTTGCGAGTGAGTGAGGTGACCAGGAAGGGAGCAGTTAAATTGTTGCATGACAGCACGGGCGGCGGCGCGCAAGCGATATTTCAGGTTAGCATGAGCTCTTATATAGCTGCGATAACCGCTTCACATCAGGCGGGTTGTATACTACGTTCGTCATCCGACGTAGGATAAAAGAGATGTTGAAATGGAAAAAAAATATATACCGACATGACACTAGGATACCGACCGAGGACGCGCGAACGTTTCCCGAACAGACCGAATGCGAGTGACTTCACGAGTTCACAAGTTGCTCAGATTTTGTTCGGACTGTTCGCACTGTTCACGTCTCGTTACAACCGTTGATATTGGAGCATTTTTTAAACTATGACGAGAAAATAATAAAAATAAAAAAAAATATATAAGAGGCGGGGTAAACGAGACACCTAATGTAAAGCAATCACCACTGCCCATGGAGATCAGCAACACCAAAGGGTCGCCGATCTGTTGCTACCCTATAGTCTCTTTCTGGTGACCTCACTCACTCGCAGGAACACAACAACTCTCAAGGGAATTGTTATTTGGCTGAGGTATTCTGTGAGGTGGAAGTACTTTCCCAGTCTATATCCCAGCTTATAAAATACGCTATGCCCTACCTCACTTTTCGCCAGAGCCTCGTTTGTCAGTCAGCAGGGTACACCACGTGCAGGTGAGGTTGGCTTTGGTTCGTGGGAACGAACGTGGGAAAGGTGTTGATGAACCCCTTAGATCGCAATATAGTTAGTATGTCATTAGTATATAAATAGTTTTGGTTATAAAACCACAGTACCTATACGTAATAGTACAAAGTTTTGAAAAAAAATTGTTTGGTGGCCATTATGAAAATCGCCATTTTGAATAACAAAAGGCGGTCCTAGTAATGGCTTGGAAAATACTACAACTTACAAGGTAATAAAACTTTAAATTATATTCTTCCTGTTTATTAGATAAATAAATCAACAACCTAATTCAAGATAGTACCAGCTACAAAGAAGTGCTTTGCTAAATTCAAACCGACACATGAGAACGCTATAATTCCTTGTCCAAAGTCCAAATCATCAATATTCATGCTTTGAACTGATTGAAGTACTATAGCTTCAATGAATCCAATAAATTGTTTGCACACAATTGAAGAGGTTTACGTAGTAACACGTTAACGGAGTAACGGAGTAAGGAGGGTGGCGGCACGCGAGCGAAATTTTATGTTGCGAGCTATGGCTACGGTAACCGCTTCACATCAGGCGGGCCGTATGTTTGTCTGCCCCCCGAAAAAAGTATTAAAAAAAGCATGAGGCAAGGCAAGCAGGAGCATAAATTCAAACCAAAGTCGAATAGGTATCAAAGATAAAAGGATTTTGGGTTACGTGGCGCGCGTGTCTTCAGCAAGCGTCCGATCGCATGGATTTCTATCAGTCGCATCTATAAATATAAAATTCAAAGTCCTGACTGACTGACTGACTGATATATCAACGCACAGCCCAAACCGCTGGGTCTAGAGATTCCAAATTTGGCACGTAGGTTCTTTATGAAGTCTAGGGGTACACTAAGAAAGGATTTTTCAAAATTCATCCTCTAAGGGGGTGAAACGGGGGTCCAAAGTTTGTATGGGGAAACGAGATTAGTTGGACTATTTTATCCGAAACTTTACAGGAGTACTACTGTAGATGAATGAGTAAACACGTGTTTCAGGATTTTTCAATATTCAACCCCTAAAGGGGTAAAATGGGGTGAAAAAGTCTGAAAATTGTCATGAGTATTGTTTTTATGGTTTATCGGGTCGCTGATTACGAAAAAAACAACTATTTTATAATCCAACATAGCCGACGTGAAATTACCCCTGAGGGGGTCCGATGGGATTGAAATATATAAAAGAGGAACCTGAGTGTCTGACTGATATATATCAACGCACAGCCCAAACTGCTGGGTCTAGAAATTCCAAATTTGGCATGTAGATTCCATATGATGTCTAAGGGTGCACTAAGAAAGGATTTTTCAAAATTCATCCCCTAAGGGGGTGAAACGGGGGTCCAAAGTTTGTATGGGGAAAGAAGATTAGTTGGACTATTTTATCCGAAACTTTACATGAGTACTTCTATAGATAAATGAGTAAACACGAGTTTCAGGATTTTTCAAAATTCATCCCCTAAAGGGGTAAAATGGGGCGAAAAAGTCTGAAAATTGTCATGGGTATTGTTTTTATGGTTTATCGGGTCGCTGATTACGAAAAAAACAACTATTTAATAATCCAACATAGCTTGTGGGGGTGCGGTGGGGTTGAAATGTCATAATATCAATATGGGTGTTGATTTTATGGTTTTCTGGGACGTCAATTACAAAAATGGCATCGATTTGAAAATATCAACCCTGAAAAGTGTAAAATGGGTCAAAAAGTCTGAAAATCGTCATGGGTATTGTTTTTATGGCTTATCGGGTCGCTGATTACGAAAACAACAACGATTTTAAAATTCAACGTGGCTAACGTGACCATCATCCTCTATTGAGGTGCGATGAGGTTGAAATGTCTATATATATCATTAAATGTGTCGTTTTTACGGGTTTTCGGAACGCTAATCCATACTAATATTATAAATGCGACAGAATGTCTGTTACTCTTCACGCTTAAATCGCTGGATCGATTTAGATGAAATTTGGTTGAGAGATAGCTTGAGTCCTGGGAGAGGACATACCTATGATAGTTTTTATTTCAGCAATTACCTATTATTGTTATTTATTGTACCCGTAGGGCTGTAACGTGACCATTATCCCCTATTGGCGTGCGATGGCGTTGAAATGTCTGAAATGTGGTGAAAAAGTGTGAAAATGGTCATAGGTTTTGTTTTTATGGTATATCGGGTCGCTGATTACGAAAAAAACAACTATTTAATAATCCAACATAGCCGACGTGTCATAAAATCACCCCTAAGGGGGTCCGATGGGAATCTGAGTGTCTGACTGATATATATCAACGCACAGCCCAAACTGCTGGGTCTAGAGATTCCAAATTTGGCATGTAGGTTCTTTATGAAGTCTAGGGGTACAATAAGAAAGGATTTTTCAAAATTCATCCCCTAAGGGGGTGAAACGGGGATCCAAATTTGTATGGAAAACGAGATTAGTTGGTTTGTATGGGAAAACGAGATTAGTTGGACTATTTTATCCGAAACTTTACACGAGTACTACTGTAGATAAATGAGTAAACACGTGTTTCAGGATTTTTCAATATTCAACCCTTTAAGGGGTAAAATGGGGTGAAAAAGTCTGAAAATCGTCATGGGTATTGTTTTTATGGTTTATCGGGTCGCTGATTACGAAAACAACAACTATTTTATGATCTAACATAGCCGACGTAACATAAAATCACCCCTGTGGGGATGCGATGGGGTTTGGAATATATAAAAGTAGAAACTGAGTGACTGATTGATATATATCAACGCACAGCCCAAACTGCTAGGTCTAGAGATTCCAAATTTGACACGTAGTTTCCTTATGATGTCTAAGGGTGTACTAAGAAAGGATTTTTCAAAATTCAACCCCTAAAGCGGTAAAACGGGGTGAAAAATTCTGAAAATCGTCATGGGTATTGTTTTTATGGTTTATCGGGTCGCTGATTACGAAAACAACAACTATTTTATAATCCAACAACGTACGGTGGAGTTAAAATGTCATAATATCAATATGAGTGTTGATTCTATGGTTTTCTGGGACGTCAATTACAAAAATGGCATCGATTTGAAAATATCAACCCCTATAAGGGTAAAACGGGGTCAAAAAGTCTGAAAATCGTCATGGGTATTGTTTTTATGGTTTATCGGGTCGCTGATTACGAAAACGTGGCTAACGTGACCATCATCCTCTATTGAGGTGCGATGAGGTTGAAATGTCTATAACTCACTACATGTGTCGTTTTTACGGGTTTTTGGAACGCCAATCCATACTAATATTATAAATGCGACAGAATGTATGTTACTTCTTCACGCTTAAATCGCTGGACCGATTTAAATAAAATTTGCTTAAGAGTTACCTTGAGTCCTGGGAAAGGACATAACTAAAATAGTTTTTATCCCAGAAATTACTTATTATTGTTATTTATTGTACCCGTAGGGCGGTAACTTGACTATCATCCCCTATTGGGGTGCGATGGCGTTGAAATGTATAAAATGTGGTGAAAAAGTCTGAAAATCGTCATAGTTATTGTTTTTATAGTATATCGGGTCGCTGATTACGAAAAAAACAACTATTTAATAATTCAACATAGCCGACGTGACAACTCTGTAGGGGTGCAATGGGGTTGAAATGTCATAATATCAAGTTGATTCTATGGTTTTCTGGGACGTTAATTACGACAATGGCATCGATTTGAAAATATAACGTAGTGGACATGAATTACTTAAAAAGATTTTTCAAATTTTACCTCTAAGAGGGTGAAACGGAGGTCCAAAGTTTGTATGGAAAACGAGATTAGTTGGTTTGTATGGGAAAACGGGATTAGTTGGACTATTTTATCCTAAATTTTACACGAGTACTTCTATTGATTAATGAGTATTGCCCCGAATGTCACGCGAACGAAGCCGCGGGCGAAAGCTAGTACGTAATAAAATCTTGGTAAATTTATGGTATATCTGGCTACCGCCGATTCCCTCCTGACTTTTTGATTGCAAAAATCCAAGTCCAGAATATTTTAGTGGAAATTGTGTTTAACTTAACAGGCAGACGCCCTGAAGGTTTACCGATAAAGCTAAAAATGTTTGTTAATAACTTAAACCCAAGCCCTATTTTTGTAATCAAAATATTCGTTGGGAATCGGCTTCAGCTTCGGCGGTAGGGCCCCTGATTAACGAACTCGGTGGTCGAATGACTAGCAATGGCCACTTTGACTTTGAGGTCGCTGGTTCGATCCCCGCATTGACAACGTGACAACATTTTGTGTGCATGAACATGTGTGTTTGTTTTGATCTGGGTGTTTTCTATATAATAATATGTATGTATTTAAAAAATAAATTAAGTATAACATTAGTTATCTTGTACCTATAGTACACAAGCTTTGCTTAGTTTAGGACTAGATGGCAGCATGTAATTTGTCCAGGAATATTTATTAGTATCCATCCACCATAAATATAAAATTCAAAGTCCTGACTGACTGACTGACTGATATATCAACGCACAGCCCAAACCGCTGGGTCTAGAGATTCGAAATTTGGCACGTAGGTTCCTTATGACGTCTAGAGGTACACTATGAAAGATTTTTTCAAAATTCATCCCCTAAGGGGGTGAAACGGGGGTCCAAAGTTTGTATGGGGAAACGAGATTAGTTGGACTATTTTATCCGAAACTTTACACGAGTACTTCTATAGATAAATGAGTAAACACGTGTTTCAGGATTTTTCAATATTCAACCCCTAAAGGGGTGAAATGGGGTGAAAAAGTCTGAAAATCGTCATGGATATTGTTTTTATAGTTTATCGGGTCGCTGATTACGAACATAACAACTATTATCTAATCAAACATAGCCGACGTGATAAAAAGTCGCCCCTGTGGGGGTGCGATGGGATGGAAATGTCTAAAATGGGGTAAAAAAGTCTGAAAATCATCATGGGTATTGTTTTATGGTTTATCGGGTCGCTGATTACGAATATAACAACTATTTTCTAATCAAACGTAGCCGACGTGACATAAAATCCCCCCTGTGGGGGTGTGATGGGGTTGAAATGTCATAATATCAATATGGGTGTTGATTCTATAGTTTTCTAGGACGTCAATTACGAAAATGGCATCGATTTGAAAATATAACATAGTCGACAAGAAATTATTTAAAAGGATTTTACAAATTTTACCCCTAAGAGTGTGAAACGGAGGTTCAAAGTTTGTATGTGGAAACGAGTTTAGTTGGGCTATTTTATTCTAACTTTTACACGAGTACTTCTATAGATAACTAAACACGTGTTTCATGATTTTTCAAAATTCAACCCTTAAAAGGGTAAAATGGGTCCCAATAGTCTGAAAAACGTTATGGGTATTGTTTTTATGGTTTATCGGGTCGCTGGTTACGAAAACAACAACGATTTTAAAATTCAACGTGGCTAACGTGACCATCATCTCCTATTGGGGTGCGATGGGGTTGAAATGTCTAAAATGCGGTCAAAAAGTCTGAAAATCGTCATGGTATTGTTTTATAGTTTATCGGGTCGCTGATTACGAAAAAAACCACCATTTTATAATCCAACATAGCCGACGTTACATAAAATCACCCCATGTGGGAGTGCGATCGGGATGAAATGCCATAATAACAATATGGGTGTTGATTCTATGGTTTTCTGGGACGTTAACTACGATAATGGCATCGACTTGTAAATATAACATAGTGGACATAAAATTAGTTAAAAGGACTTTTCATATTTTACCCCTAAGAGGGTGAAACGGAGATCCAAAAATTTTATGGGGAAACGAGACTGGTTGACTTAATTTTTTTTATCTTAAACTATACACGACTACTTCTATAGATAAATGAGTAAACACGTGTTCGTCCCGAATTTCACGCGAGCGA
The DNA here is from genome assembly GCA_937001555.2 of Hypsopygia costalis. Lineage (NCBI taxonomy): Eukaryota > Metazoa > Arthropoda > Insecta > Lepidoptera > Pyralidae > Hypsopygia > Hypsopygia costalis. The sequence goes on from OW443325.2 coordinate 2,887,139, forward strand.
AGCCGCGGGCGAAAGCTAGTACATTATAAAACATCGATCAGGCCTCCCCAACCCGTCTAGCCAGCGTGGGGAGTGTAGGGCCAAATCCTCCTGTCTGTGACGGACGAGAGAGGGTCGTGCTCCTGTAGTGGAGACTAAATGACCTGATGATGATGATGAAGATGACAGGAAAACGTGCTGAGTGCGGAGTCAGCTTGCAAAATCTGTAGTGGAGACTAAATGACCTGATGATGATGATGAAGAAGACAGGAAAACGTGCTGAGTGCGGAGTCAGCTTGCAAAATAAATAAAAAAATCTTCGTAAGCACATACTAGGCAATACGAATACGATACGAAACTGACAATTATTCTGTGCTGATACTAGGCAATATAATGAAGTAGCTACCATGATTGAAACAAGGATTCTTTCATGCGACTTCTGATCTCAAATAAGTGGTAATGTGGGCATCAATTAAATTAATCGATGCTGATGATTCCACCAGCTGAATTACCGGCCTTTGTATTCGTATAATATTTAGTAGCTGTCATAAATTTATCATTTTATCTATGGCATCGTGTTCCGAAGTAACTCTGTACTAACTCTAACTATATAGGGTTGCCATGCCTCCGGGTTTCCCCGGATTTGTCCTAGTTTGGAGGGCGTTCTGGGATTGTCCGGGCGGGTTTTCATTTTTATGCCAGGTTTAACCCTGGTTTTAAATCACTACCGCTCGCTCCATGCTGCGAATAACCATCTTGTCACAGATTAAAACATCGGATACGCAGCATGTGCGGCCATAGCAACATTTATTTAATTATTTATTTTGGCCACTTTCCCGAATTGATATCGGAAAACCAAGGTCACTTTACATTACTACTTTTTGATGCTCTACACGAATCCGAAGTCACAATTTCGAAATTTTGAGTTTCATGGCAACGGACGGACAGACAGAATCTTTATTTTGGCCACTTTCCAATTGATATCGGAGAACCAAGGACACTTTACATTACTACTTTTTGATGCTCTACACGAATCCGAAGTCACAATTTCGAAATTTTGAATTTCATGGCAACGGACGGACAGACAGAACGACCGGACGATTTTATAAGTTCAATATTTTTCGCTGAAAATAGTACTAGTATTAAAAATACTGATGACATGTCAAGGTTTTAAGTTTGAAAATACGGAGTTTTCACGCATCTTATCCTGTTTGCTAGCGTTTAGAGATGACAACCCTATTCGTGTAAGACCAAGCCGATTAAGGTGACGTGAGTCCAGGGCTTGGCCGTTTTCGAGGGGGTGAGGTGCGGGGCTTGAGAGGAGCCGGCGCGGGGTTGCCCCCTTACAAGCGCGCGCTCGCTGCCGAGATACCACAATATAGCGACTGTACAGTACAACAACCGTCAATACAATACAATAGTTAAAAATACTTACTTTGAAATTAAAATGATTGGATATCGGAAATTTGATATTGAAATAAACTAAGTACCTACTTATTGTTTTTCTTATCCTTATTATAAGTGTGAAATTAAGTTTATTTATGAATGTACGTCTGATAATCTACTGAAAACGATGTACGAGTATGTAAATATTATTTATGCGAAGTATTTTCCAAGATTGTTTCATGCTTGAGTATATTTTATTTTAATCCATCTGGAAATATAATTATAATGAAAACAAATAAACTACATATAGAAAGATATTTTTTAAAATAATGTAGTATTTTTTTTTATATCACTAATGTGGCAAACAAGCATACGGCCCGCCTGATGGAAAGCAGTTACCGTAGCCTATGAGCGCCTGTAACACCAGGGGCATAAAAGTGCGTTGCCGACCCTATAAAAACCTCTTCACGCCCTTCTTGAAGAACTTCATGCTGTGTCTCCTGAGAAAACCTCGTTCATTCAACAGCTTGACGCGGGAGAATAAAAACGTGTGGCACTCGGGGACTGCCGCAGTAAAGCTAAATTGCATAGCATTTTTTATCAATTTATGCAATTATAATTATTTATTTATTTCATTGCTCGACATATATATACATATTGAGAATTTAAACTATATGTGTGTGTGTGTGTGTCGTACCATATACATACCTACATACATGTTAAGCAAACGCTTGGCACAGCTATATGGTAGGCGGAGTGGGGGGTGTTAAGTTTTATTTTCGTTACGGAATTTCTTGATTCGGTCGCCGCGCTCGAAGCCCGCGATAAAAGCTATGCAATAGCTTAAAAAATCTCTGGAACCGCACTGTACGCGACCACTTAGGCTCCCATGTTAGGATGAATTCACTGTCGATGGCGAGCGATGCGACTGTAGAAGGAGGCCGTGGGCATCATGTAAAATAACTCCTCTGAACACATCCCATGATTAATCTTCAACATGCGAGCAAGTGATGCAACACTGTCAAGTCGATGTTTGGGTATATTATGAAGAAGTAAAGAAGAAAGAAAATAAAAAGAAAACTATATTTATTATTTGTCAAATTAAAATAGGTACTTAGACTAACTAACTACCACGCGCCGGCATACACTATGATTTATGGCGCCGCGGCCAGCGAGTCTTAAGAAAACATAAATATATATATATATACATTTTATTAATAATAGTTACAATCTACAGACCCCGGGGTCCGTACCTTTTGTTAACAATCATCTTTTTTTTGTCACAATTTTCTTACAATTTATTAATTGCTCGTCGCTGTTGTGCTAATAATTATACGATTGCCTAATACTACTTATCTAAATCCTCCTATTGTTTGCCTTGTAACCATGACAACCACGGTAGACCAGTCCCCTCGGCAGCACCCATTCACGAGTTGATACATGGGGCAGCCATTGCCGCGTTTAACCACTTTATTGGGAACGCGTCGACCCGCCACACGACACTACCACCAGTTTGGATACTTTAGTGAGCATGACTACCTGGACTGCCATGGCTGCACAGCAAAACCTCAGTTTATTTCCCTATTGTCCCTCTCCCCCCCTCCTACCCCACCTACCAGATACTTATATTGTTTGACCCAGCATATTCCGTCCATCACTGTCACTGCCTGATATTGCACTGGCGACATTCCTGTTTCAATGTTATCAGTTCTTTATGTCAGTTCCATAGTCGCGTTCCTATTGCTTTCCCATAAATAAGCTCACTACAGTCTGTGTAATATACAGCTACAGGTGTGTCCCGAAACTGTTACCACTGCATGGCGGGGCGCTACTATACATTTGAAGGTTTATCATCGATGTTCTGATGATTACCACTGACTCGTAAGTCAGTTTGCTTCAAGAATGGTCAAAGTATATTGCCGTAACCTTGATCAGTAGCTCTTTCTTGGCCTGAATGTACCATCAACAGCCAACACCGTGTACCAGGTACAAGGTGTTGTGATCTAGATTCATTTCTGCACAAGCAGTTACGGCATACATTTCAGGTTGAAATACAGTAGCATATTGATCCATACTTTGACTATGTTGTATGTCCATAAAGAAAATGCCCACTCCAGTACCTTCAAATGTTTTGGTTCCATATACTCCATATGCGTATGTCTGGTCTGAGTGTAATGTCGATTCCATGTTTCGATCCTGTATAAGGCTTTCAACGCCTCCGCCTCAATGAATATATGTAATGGTAACAGGTCTAGGACCATTTCCATCGCTGCTGTAGGTGTGTGAAATGATCCCGTGGCTGCACAGCAGACTATTCGTTGCAGTTTCGTCAGTGACGTCTTACTTGTCACTTGTCGTACTTTCGACGCATCAACGACGGCGACCTGATTTTTTCTGTGTGTCTGAAATAAAATTTAAAACATTCATATTTATTTATTTATTTATTTATTTATTAGCATACATAACAGATTACAATCATGATATCATTTATAACCAAAGATTTTTACAGTATTGATCTAGATTATAATCCAAATGAACGTATGCCTAGAAAGGTTACATAATTAGTAAATTGTAATGAAAATTTAATTCGCTAGAATTATCTAAATAATATGCATATTAGAGAAATAATAATTTACAATGAGTTTTATATCAATAGTAATAATGAAACAAAAGCAATACATATCTACCACAAAGATGCTATTTTTTAAGGTGAGTCATTATTTGCCTCCCAAACTTATATAACGAGTAGTGATAAATATCTATATCCTTATTAGACACTAGGATTTCATTGTACTGGCGACACATTCTGACCATAGGATTATAATATGAGGTGTTGTTGGAGTAAACATGCAGAACAAATGCATTATAATTACGATTGCGAGACCTAAATCGAGTGTTAAAATTAAGCGCGGAAAGAAGAGTGGGCGAATCAAGAAGTCCATGAATGATTTTATAAAGGAGTGTGAGGCTGATATAATCCCTACGTAAACTGAGAGAAGTCACTTGGAAGTACCTCAAACGTTCCTCGTACGAAGCGAGTTTTCGTCCCATTCCACGTCTATAACTAAGAATCCTTAAGCAACGTCTCTGGATTCCCTCAATTCTGTCACTGTGAACAAAGTAGAAAGGAGACCATATCGCAGAGTTATACTCCAGTATACTGCGTACCAGAGAGTAATAAAGATGCATGAAACTTTTGGTCCCTTTAAAGCCTTTAGTTATTCTGCATATAAAACCAAGCAAACGTGAACTGCGATCGACAATATAATCATAGTGATCATGAAAAGAGAGCTTATCGTCAAATAAAATACCGAGGTCCTTTGCAACATGCCTTCGATGAAGCTTGGTACCATCTAGGTGATAGTCGAAAATGCTTTTGTTAAACTTTCTTGTGAAAGTTATGACAAAGCATTTGTCTATGTTAAGCTGCATGTAATTTTGATGACACCAGTCGGATAGCACATTTAAATCAGTCTGCAGCTTAAACGTATCAGAAGTGTCTTCTATGGTGGTAAAAATTTTAAGATCGTCAGCGTAAAGAAGACATGGACATGACAGCTTCTCGATCAAATCATTTATAAAAACTATGAAAAGTAGAGGCCCCAAGTGACTTCCCTGTGGGACTCCGGATGTAACTGTGACGGGTGCTGAAAGATAACCTTTAACTGCGACAAGTTGGCTCCTACAATTTAAGTATGACTGGATCCATCGCAACAAGTCACCGTGAATGCCATATCCAGCCAATTTATTGCAGAGTACTCTATGGTTCACTTTGTCAAAAGCCTTAGAGAAGTCTGTGTAGATAGAGTCAACTTGAAGTTTCCTGGCAAAAGCATTACACAGATAATTCTTGTACTCAAGCAAGTTTGAAGAAGTTGACTTATGAGCGACAAAACCATGTTGTTGTGGGTGGAGATGGGGCTTTATATGACTGTAAAGAATATCATGTACAACGATCTCAAAGATTTTAGCAAAGCAGGACAGTATGCTGATTGGCCTATAGTTTTCACATAAAGACCTGTCACCAGACTTAAAGATGGGAACCACATGAGCAATTTTCCACAGTGTTGGAAACCTTCCACATTGGATAGACTTACGGAACAAAATGTGTAATGGCACACTCAGTTCCTCTGCACATGTTTTAATGAAAATAGCAGGTATATTATCAGGTCCCGGTCCCTTGCTGGTATCTAACATTTTTATTTTACTCAAGATCATCTCCACTGAGATATCCAAAGAGCCGAGTGTGTTAATGTATTGTGTGCTCTCTGTAACATTGGAGTTGTCTATATCCTGCGCATCACTTTCAAAGACAGAACTGAAATAATCAGAAAACAATTTACATATCTTTGATGGATCAGATGTAGAGTCATTACGATACTTCATAGTTACGGGAACCGAGTTATCACCCCTCTTGGCATTTACAAACTTCCAGAATGACTTAATATCGTGCTGCAGAGAATCCTCCACTGATGCGAGGTATTTTTGATAGCATGATTTTATTAATTGTTTGCTTAGTTTCCTGAAATGAGCGAAATCGTCATAATCTCGAGGATTACCGTATTTTTTGTAGAGTTTATGATATTTGGTTTTTAGTTGAAGGCAGCGTTTTAATGCAGGGCTGAACCACTCTGGGTGTCTAGTGTCCTTACTTTTTGATAGAGGTGTATATTTACCTATTATCCCATTGATAGTACCATAAAAATTACTCAAATCTATATCGATATCTGAAGACGACAGTATTGACGTCCAATCCACTAATGAAAGTTCAGACCTGATTTTATCATAATTACATTTGTAAAAATTGAAACGTTTACGAGAATGCGGTTTCAAAAATCTAGTAGCAATACCTGTGTCACAGTCTACATCTAAAACTATGGCAGGATGATGTCTATCCATACGGCTTAGAGGATCAGCACCATAAACCCGAACATCCAATGTTGATAAGACAAGATCTAGGAAGCGATTATTAGCATTTGGTATATTATTAAATTGCTTGAGTTGACATGCAGCCATAGCATCGACTAGTAATACCGGTTTCCAATTTAGGGAATGGCTACAAATCAAATGAGAAGAGTCAACCGCTCTCGACCAGGATAACTCAGGTATGTTGAAATCGCCAATACAAATGAACTCATTACGATCGTCTGAATTTAGGACCACTTTGCACACATTGTCATAAAAAGATTCCAGCAACCGTCGCGGCAAGTCAGGAGGCAAATAGCATAGACAAATATTTATTATGTCACTATTTTGATTACAAGGCAAAATAGACAACCACAGGTCCTCAACATTACTTTCCCACAATGTCTGACGAACTACATTAATACTTTTCTTTATCGCAATGGCAATACCCCCACCTTCACTTTTACTCAAGGAAGTGCTCGAACGATCACGTCGGTAAACATTATAACGGGTATCAAATAATTCAGAATCAAGTACACTACTGTTGAAATTAGTTTCTACAAGACAAATAATATCATAGTTACTGGATAATACATTAAGGAAAATATCATTAGTTTTGGAGCGTACTCTATTGACATTTTGATAAAAAATTAACATAGTGAAAATAATTAATGACAAAACGAAAAGATTAATATATTAACGCAAAAATAAAAACTATTCTAAGTTCTTCAGAGCCTCTAGATTTTTAATGTGAATGGTGCTACTATTTTCATCCTTACGCAAGTATACCCTTCCGTATTTTGTCCAGACATATGTATATTTGTTTGCTTTAGCAAAACGCCTTGCCGCGGCATGGAGCTGTTTGCATTCTGGGGATAAATGTTCAACAACATATATCTTTTGTCTCTCAGCTGTCAATCCAAGATGCCGGGAACTGAGAGTATCATTTGGATTAGCTTTGTTAAATCTTCGTGCACACGACAACAGAGAGTCTTTCAATATAGGAGAGGACAGGGTTATCAGTATATTTCTGGGGCGCGTGGAAGTGGTATCCATTTTAGCCACTCTGCGGCAGGCTTGAATGTTATCATCTTGTATGGGAAAACTGACGACTTCACAGAGCTTCTTGAATAATATCACGATGTTCTCATTGCGACTTTCTGGGACTGCCTGGATTTCAACGTTGTAGCTGCGGGCTGTCTTATCCATCGCCGATAAACGAGTGGTCAGGTGACGGAGATCGGAGTGCATACGTTCGCAGTCAGCCTCTAGGATTTTGATGGTAGCATCCCTTTCAGCCAGACGCGATTTAAGGGTTTCCTGTTCTGAGCTGAGGAAATCAGTGGTCGCATTGAAATCGTTCTTGATTTCCTGGAGAGCGCTGCCCACTTCGGCTTTTACCATAGTCCTGACATCTTCTTTGAGAACTGCTCTAAATTTATCCATAAATAATGCCAGACTAGCGTTCAGCTTTTCATCAAATAATGCTCTGATTTTCTCCATCGTTACCACGCCTCCTGAGCTCGAGCCGCGCGTTGCCGGGTCGACACTTTCTGTAGATGCCGTGCTGCTGTCCTGAACATCATATGACATATTCATTGAATTGTCCTCAATAGGTAGTTGATGTGTCTTCACCGGAGTGTTGATGTTATTCATTCGTCGAGCAGATACATTGCTGCAGGATGGACATGTCCATGACTTTTTAAATGAAGTAGACAAAGCTGCATATTGATCATTATTTATGTTAAGGCATTTGTAATGAAAATTCCCGCCACAGTCCTTACAACACAGAATCTTATCATTAATAATTTCGCTCAAACAGCCACTGCAGATAGCCATCACTTCAGTATTGTTTTGAAATGTTAAGCACAAATAAAAAGTTTTTAACAATATGGCGCCCTCTGGTTACCAATATACGTATTCGGCAATAGCAAGAGGCATATAAGCGATGTAAAAGCACGAAAAAAGCAAATGATCTGCTACAATATTCAATATAAAAACTGCTTGCGAGTTTTGAAATAGCTGCAAGACGCGCCAATAGATGGCGTTAAAAGTCACACATTTATATGAAAATGACTAAGCAGAATTCGAACTAAATTTATGTAAATAATAACACCAAGCAATACGCTACAGCAATGATATTACTATAGCAGAACTATGAATATGATCATAATCCAATCCAAAGAGTCAATAATTAACACAGAACCATCCAATTATTAATGCACAGTCACTCACAGTTTGAATAATACTGAAATGGACTCAGAGTTTATTATTATTAGTTTATTTTTGAGTAAAATAAGAAATTGTCCACAAAAACAGCACTTATTAACACCTTTATACAGTTTTTAATGCACTTCGTATTCTTTTACTATTTATTTACGATATAAAATATAGGAGCTTCTCAATACTTGTACGTGCTAGGTGACGCCATCTAGCGAAAAAAAGAATTTTATTTCTCCAATAGACTACAAAACGTGGCCAGTTTCACTACTATTATAAAATAAAGTCCCCCTCCGCGTCTGTCTGTCGGGACGCGATAATTCAAGGAAGATTTATAATAAAGTTTTCACACGAAACATCTAGCATGAGAAAAATCCAAGAAACCGGGTCTCAGTAAAAAAAAAATGTATCACGTTGTTTTATTGTCCTACTGATATTTCTACACTGTGTTCATTTCGCGGCGTCCAGGCTGGCACAAGTACACAAGAATATTCGCTTCTGTATTTACTTATATTATTGTTACGGAATAATCCAATCAATTATATTGTTTCTTTTAAAATTACATAAAATATAATATCAATAATATTATAAATACTTACTCATCTGATGTATTTGAAGAAATAGACATGGCTTCGTTATTTTCTTTATTGTGACTCGACCAACTAAAACAACGAAACAAAATATTACAATTAGAATAATCTTTATTGAAAACACAAAAAAAAAAAATACAGTACAGGCATTTGCCTGTACTGTATTTTTACTGTACTGTATATTTTTTTTTGTGTTTTCAATACAAACAAATATGATCACTAATAATAGATATTTATCTATTATTAGACTATAGATATATATATATATATATATATATATATATATATATTATATATATATATATATATAAATATATATATATATTAGACTATAAATAATAATAGATATTTGTTTAGGTGTCTAGAGCTAGTTCAGACATGGCGGATTCCGCGCGGATGCAAATCGCGCGGTTCTAAACGCAAGTGTTCAGACAGGGGTGTGGATGTATTTGCGGAGTGTAGAGTGACAGTAAAATCATGGAAGTCGAAGAAGCAATATGTGTGTACTTGTTGCTCCGTATAAAAAAAATAAAGAAGAAACGACAGTATTGGGTGCATCCAATATTACGTGATCGGCTCACCCATGGTCAGTTTCAGGCTTTATATCCAAAATTAAGAAGTTTTGAACCAAAATTCTTCAATTATCTAAGAATGTCGATAAATTCATTTGATGAATTATTAGGAATGATCAGTGAACAAATTGCATCTAATGATACCCATATGAGGTCAAGCGTGTCCCCAGAAGAAAAACTCGTGATTACATTAAGGTAAGATATTTATTTTATACATCAGAATATATATTTTGTACTATGGAAGACTGTGAGTCGTCTGTGCTACTGCATGACAAAGGCGATGGAGACTCTCCTGGTACGATTGTCGAATATCCAGTAAAATATCCTTGTGGGTTTGAATATTGTTGGTTTTGCCAAAATACTGCATTAGGCGTGTTTTGCTGGCTCGTGATATGAATAGGCGATGGTAATTTCTGCCCTTTTTGTATTACTTGGAGTAATTCAATTTTAGTTGCCAAACGCTTATTTTCTGGGACCTTTTTTAACTCTTTATACAATGACATACAAAAAAGCTTATCATCATCATCTGGCTTTGACATACTTTCTTGTATTTGTCTTTGTATTTTATCCCTTGATTCGATGCTATTTTCTAATATGTCAGCCAATCTCTCTTCAGAAGTAATTTTAGTTTTCTTCCTTTTATTGCGTACTGGTTGTATGTCACGTGCATTTAGAAAATTATCTTGGTTTTGGTCAATGTTTTGAATTCCTTCATTTTTGGCTTCATCTATGTTTGAGGTCGTTTCTTTGTTTTCTACCGTCTTCTGAAGAAAAGAAAGTCGGTTAAAATACATGTATTTTGAACCTTTACATGCACCAGAACCAGAAGGAATTGATTTGCCTTTCTTGAATTCTTTATTATAAGCATCACGTATGTTCTTCCACTTTTTTTGTAATGTTACACCTGGAACAGAAATCACTATGTTTAACAAAATATACAGAAGCGGTCAGATAATTATAGACACTCATTATATTGTAACTAGCCGGGTCGGCAGACTTTGTCCAAAACGATACAGATCAAGATTTTATTGTTTCAGATATCTAGGTACTGGTTGTTCCTTTGGAGAACTGCATTACAACTTTCGTCTTGGCAAATCTACAATTACAGGAATTGTCCGTGAAGTATGTGAAGCTCTGTGGAAAAAAGTCGCAAAAAACGTCATGCCTGAACCCAGCGAAGATATATGGAAAAACACAGCTACAGATTTTGAAAAATATGCAAATTTCCCCAATTGCATAGGCGCCATTGATGGCAAGCATATAAGGATTACGAAACCCAATGATTCGGGATCTTTGTATTATAATTACAAAACTTTTTTTTCCATAGTACTGTTGGCACTTTGTGATACTAACTATTGTTTTTCTTTCATAGATATTGGATCATATGGTAAAAGTAGTGATTCTGCAATTTTTAAAAATTCGTTATTTTATAAAAGATTAATAGAAAAGTCATTACACATACCAAAACCTACACCAATATCTGACACAGATTCTACACCATTGCCATACGTCATAGTTGGCGATGAAGCGTTTGGTTTATCCGAAACTGTAATGCGACCCTATGCAGGTAAAGGGCTATCATACGAAAAAAAAATATTTAATTATAGGTTATCAAGAGCTCGACGTTATATTGAATGCACTTTTGGAATTCTGGCAAACAAGTGGCGCATTTTTCATAGGCCTATAAACGTTAATATAGACTTTGCCGAAGACATAATAAAGGCCTGTTGCGTGCTACACAATTTTGTTAGAACTAGAGATGGTGTACAGTATGAAGATACTTTATATACTGCGCCAATGAATAATCTTAATACATTACATGCAGGAAGGGGTACACCGTCATCATTAAACATTAGAGACAAATATGCTAATTACTTTGTAAATGAGGGTCGTGTAGAATGGCAAGACACAAAAATCTAAAAAAAATTGTTACAGTTCGCGCCAAATAACTAAACTCAAGATGGCGTCGCGTCGGTTGCACATAGTCACTAGCTACTCCGTTACTATGGTAACGTGATATTACCCGCGCCCGATACGTACCTCCAATCACAATAACAACGTTATAGTTTAGTTATTTAGGGTGGACTATCTATTACAAAACATGTAAACTACCCTGACAAAATTAAATAAATACCTACTGACCAAAAAGAGCCTTTTTTTCCAAAGAATCCTCATTTTCTCCAAAAATCTCCACCAGTTCCTGCCAAGCTCCGTTTCTAATAATTTTATTAGAATATTCTGCACATTGGATGTCCCACAAAGCAGGTCTTTTTTCCACCTCATCGATGAATAGCTCGGTGTCGAAGCGATCCATTGTCACCGTCCGATACGCGCGGCGTCCGCGCGGCAACTGAACGCGCTCCTGGTACGTCAAGTAAATAGATCCGAGCGGCAACCGCGCGAATTCATTTTCTAGCGGTTGAGTGGCGGTAGCCGCGCGGATTGTCAATCCGCCCGGACAGGTATGAACGAATGAATAGGCGCTAATGTAAATAAGATCCGCGCGGTTGACCCGCGCGGTTTGGAACCGCGCGGAATCCGCCATGTCTGAACTAGCTCTATAGAAATTAACTTTGTAACCTTACTTGAATACGGAACACTTACTTACCGTAGTGCAGCAGTTTTCCTTCCATTGGCCCTCACTGTCGCGAGACGACGGCGTCTCGCACGTTTAATTTTATTTTTTTTGTTACCCATTATTTTAATTTAATGACGACTTCGACAACGCGTTGAGCGGACGCGCGGCACAGGTCCCACCTCGAACATAGCTCCTAGAGCACTGACGGACTGACGTGACGTTATTGTGAGCAATCGAGACACGGGGAGGGTGCGCGAACGCAAAACGTTATTTGTTTTTATAATTATATTTTTATTTAATAAAGTAATAGCATAACACTCTCCTAATTAAAATTATGAAAATTTTGGTATAATTTCCATGTAAAAAGGTGAGTGTATTAAATAGATATATATATCTTTTAATTAGTGCAATTTAGAGAGAAGTTCGCGATTTTTTTCTATCGAGCCAAAAATGATTGATTGTGTTTTCAATAGCTTTTAACCCTGCAGAAAGGACTCAAGATTTCATATTAAAATTTCTAGAAACCAATTTGAAATAGTTTAAATAAAAAAGTTATTTGAATAAGCGTGTTCTCTGGACTCACTTCACCTTAATGACCTAAAGCCTGACTGGCTTACTTTGAAATAGCTGATTGGGTTAGATTTGTTTGATTGTAAAGAGAGGTGACTAAACTGCGCGAGTCGAACAAGCAAAATGGAGCATAATAATCTACTTTACATATATTATTAAAAGTAATATATAAAGTTAATTTGTTTAATATAATAGTAGTAAGCATTAAACTACGCGGCATTGACATTGCTATGCCGTTGTAGAGGTGTGTCAACAGTCTCGCGTCTGTATGAATGTATGGGATCATCAATTTCAATCCCAACACTTTGCAATATCTTTTTTTAGGGTTCCGTACCCAAAGGGTAAAAAGGAACCCAATTAACCAGCCAACCTTCAGGACAAGCAGAAAATCACGAATGCGGTTCTGAAGAATCAAAATCAGAATGAACATGCCTGTTCGTCTTAATCTGGGTGTTTTCACTGTTTTCTATGTACTATATTTATGTATTTACATATATACACACACACATATATATATATATATATATATATATATATATATGTATATATATATATATATATTTTCTGTCACCTGTGTATCTCATGAACCGTGATAGTTAGATAGTTGAAATTTTCACAGATGATGTATTTCTATTGCCGCTAGGTATAACAACAAATACTGAAAAACAGAATAAAATAAATATTTAAGGGGGCTCCCATATAACAAACGTGTTTTTTTTTCTCGTTTTTGCTCGCAATATATTCACTTTAAAATAAATAAAAATAAAACAAATATTTAAGGGACCTCTCATACAACAAACGTGATATTTTGTTTTTTGCCGTTTTTATAGATAATAGTACGGAACGATTACTGCGCGAGTCCGACTCGCACTTGGCCGGTTTTTATTGTTTCTGGGCAACCGCTGTCATTGATGTCATCATGTAGGAGTGCTTCCCGTACTATATAATGGTGACTGTACATTCTCGTCGAAAGAATGTTTACATTTTTGGCCTAAAATATTTTTATACCAATAGAGACACAAACAAACATACGACACGCCTGTTGGAAAGATGTCATCGCAGCCTATCAAACCCTTGGTGTTGCCACAGTATTAAGAGTGTCCTACTAGGTAATCTTCAGACTGTGGTGTTGCTGACCTCTATGGGCAGTGGTGACTATTTTCTATGCTTGTCTCGAGTAATCTAAGTTAACTATGCAAAGTAGGTAAGTTATTTGTTAATCGACGAATTCCAGGATAGTCAGTTAATTATTTTCACTTACCAATTTAAGGAGTTAGATACCTACTTATTTTTAAACTATCAACATTTAACATTTGTTAGTTTTGGTAACAAACTAGCAGAGATTCGAAAAAGGGGACAGAAAGTAGAAATTTTAAACCGGTCTTATTGTCTATATTCGTCGTCAAGCCATATTCATCTCACTGCTGAAATACGGGTTTCCCTAAATCGAAGGGGTAGAGCATACTCTACCATGCTGCTCAACTGCGGGTTGGCGGAGACCAGTGTTTTCAAACCGCCTAATAAAGGTCACTGACTTGGCTGTCATCTGTCAGCCCGGACTGGCGGCTTTACGTGCCCTCCGAAGCATGGCCTATTGTCTATATTAATGGCCGATATTATGCAAATAAATAGACGGATTTAAGGCGATGGTCTGAGGAAAATTGGGTACATGGAGACAAAAACTAGCATAAGAAATAATTGTAAAATTTAAAATATGTAAAAACATCGTACATAGTAGTACAATAGTAGTACCTAGTAATAACTTAGGCATAATTTTATTATTATACAGAAAACTAGAACAGTAGATAGATGTAAAAATAAGCAAATGAATGTGAAAATTTCGTTGACAACGCTGATTAATTGGCTTTGCTGCGCACAAAAGACTAAAAATAATAAATTATAAACAATATAGGTTTATAAAGCAATTTATATTTTTATTTTATTTCAAAAACTAGGTCAAATACCGGGTAAAAGAGACAAAAAATAACCTATATGTACAGAAAACAAAACATATTTTTTTACTTATAAGTATATTGTTTACCTACTTACCTTAAAAAAGACGTACCTATTTCACTACAAACACACAAAACAGTTTCACGGATTTTTAATAACTCCAAACTATATCATTCCACTTTCTTCCTATGTTGTGAAAGGCTGAATCTCAACTAAACAAGTGGTTATCAATTTAGATCAACAGAAGAGTGGTCCGATGACTTCAGCCAATCACAGGAGAACAAAATTCACCGGCACACAGTCACACAGCATCTAATATTTCACTATACGTGCAAAAACACTTCGGCGTGTAAAAAAATTGCTTTATTTTGAGGTTATGTCGCCCTCTGATGGTATATAAGTACGCATGCGCGCACTTTTTTTGTTTACTGTTTATGTTGCGTTCTGAATTTTAGAATAATGTCATTATCGAGACTATATGGATTTTATGGACAAAGTTTTTAACAGTTTTCAAAGAAAAAAATATGGTAGTTATATGGATATTTTTAGATGTAAGCTAGCTCAATACTCTGTACGTTTTCTGGTAGCAATTAATCTACATAACAATTTACTGCGCTCATTTATATGTTTTCCCATTTCTGAATTAATTTATATAGCCGCAGTTGTAAATATATTCTGATAGGTAGTACTAGTTGGTATTCACAATGTTTTTACTTTTTAATACATAGTGTGAAAAACAATGTTGGCAGATACATTTAAGGTTTGTTTTTAAATGCCAAAAACTAAAGTGTTCTTTTCTGTTACCTATGTTAACTAAATACGTAGGTATAAACTTAGTAACGTACATTTTAACCTTCATTCATTATTTGTTATGGTTTGCGTGTGGGATGATAAGAACCGATCAATAGGCAATATACCTAATATAATATGCATTTCAATCCCCCTAAATTTAATCGAGTGTATAAAAAAGAGTTCAATCATGTAAATTAAAAGCTATAGAATGTAATATTTATTTATTTACAAGAACATTATGTTACAATAACAGGTGGTGTGGTTTTTATGAACTTGGTACAAAATGTTCGCCTCTTTCTCACAGGCATGCAAATATTGATTAATTTGCAAGTGAAGAGAGAGTGTAGAATGATATCACTGTGGAAAACGAAAAATATTCAGGATTCGGGGTAAGTGCTAGTTTATAAACCAGGATTAGATTTTAATTTATTACCAGTAAGTAGATTTCAGATAGGTAAAATAAATTGAGAAAATCATTACTAGAAAAGAAAGTGTAGATACAAAATTCAGGACCGTCGCCGTGTATTTGTAATGAAATTATTTAATATCGGTATTAATTATGTTATTTATTTTGATGTAAGTAGTAATAGGAATTATTGTAATTATTATGATTATTATTATTTGAGACATGATTGTATATTGTTCATGAATAATAAATATGAAAAAAATATGAAATAGTCCGTCATTCTGGTAGAACTGGTGTTCAGTTAATATAAATAACTAAATATTTAATTATTTATATTAACTGAACACCAGTTCTACCAGCCACGCTGAGGGAAGTTCTTATCTTCTGATGCCTTCCATCGTACTGGGGCCCTGCCGCCGAAGCTAAAGCCGATTACCATTTAATATTTTGATCCGTAAACTAGGTCTTACGTTTAAGTTATTGACAAACATCTTCGGGTTAATCGGTAGAGCTCCAGAGTTTCTACCAGCTAAGCTAAACACCAACTCGTCTGCCTCCCCAACACGTCTGGCCAGCGTGGGGAGTGTAGGCCAAATCCTCCTGTCTGTGACGAACGAGAGAGGGTCGTGCTCCTGTAGTGGAGACTAAAAATGACCTGATGCTGATGAAGCTAAACACAGGTACGGAATCGGCTTCAGCTTCGGCGGTAGGGGCCCTGGACAGGTAGCCATAATAGGCTTGCCAATTGTCAAGCACTTTATAACAGTAGGCAGTCAAATACCGCTCCTCAATGATGATTTATTTATGGCATTGTTATTGTGAATACATCAGAATTACTTGATGTGTCGGCAATGTAAATTGACAACGCAGCGATGGAAGGTCGTTGATCGCTCTGTGTATTTTGCTGATTTTTTTTAATACTAGGTACGTCGGGTGGCAGCCAAGCATACGGCCCGCTTGATGTGAATCGGTTACCGTAGCCATATTATCGCAACATAAAATATCGCTCGCGCGCCGCCACCCACGCTGCCATCGCAGCATCTCCTTCCTTTCTGGTGACCTCACTCACTCGCAGTAACACAACAGCCCTCAAGGGAACCGTTATTTTAAGGGCTGCGGTATTCTGTGAGGTGGAGGTACTTTCCCCAGTCGGGTAGCTTACAATTACGCTCCCTACCTCTCTTTTCGCCAGAGCTTCGTTTGTCAGTCAGCAGGGTGCACCGCGTGCAGGTGAAGTTGGCTTTGGTTCAAAGATGTTGATGAACCACTTATACCTCAAAATTCAATGATGTGGCGATCTTAGTCAAGTTGCTTATTAGGCAGAGCTCGTCTGGATTTTTGTTTTCTAATACCAAGTATTGTGACAGAACTATGTTTTTGAACATCATAGCCAACAGGCCGGATATCCAACAAGAAACCATGAGAGATAAAATAATAGTCCTTTGGTTTTGATGGATGATTGGTTCTGATGGTCAGATTTACAACCTGATGAGACATACTACTTAGTACATACTTAAATAGTGTTGCTACTTTTTGCTAAGACCAGGTCTTTGATACTGGCTAAAAGTAACAACACTATTGCCCTAAGGAAAAAAAAACATACGTATTCGATTTGTAAATCAGACTGGAGACATTATCTCCAGTTCACCGAACATCTATGTTCTATGACTATAACAAATGTATCTTCTCTATTTGTTTTTAATTGAATGGCTTTAAGTTACTGCTGTATAATGTCATCAGGGTTGCTACCAAGAAAAATCAGCTGACTACAAAGCGTGGCAGCAAGTGTGACAAGTTGATATATTCATGCGAAACGATATTTTGATAATATTATATTCATGAAAACGCGTGAAAGTTCGTGAGCCCCTGGTGATACAGGCGTTCATAGGCTACGGTAACAGCTTACCACCAGGCGGGCCGTATGCTTGCTTTCCACTTTAGTTATATTAAAAAAACGATATCGAGATGACTTTTTCAGATTCGAGCGAATGATACGCTAAAGAAGAGGAAAGAAAGTGAGATTCACTGACACAAACATTTTCACGAGCCTTATAAGTTCCGTTAAAAATTGTGCCGAGACCAGGATATTACTTAAAGTTTTACAAAACTTGCATAAATTTGGTTAGATTTATTTATACGATATTATTTGCAAGTATTTATAATCTTAGCATTAGTGGTACTCAACCTTTTTTTTAATACGGGCCACAGACACGTTTTAGCCATAGTGTCGCGGGCCACAAACAAAATTTAGGGGTAGGTAGGGTAAACAAATAACATAATTCCAAATTAGCGATGTATATACTTTAATAATGTTAACATCTTTGTTAACGCTTAATCAAAATGCTCCTAATATGCTTTAATGAGATTTTTGATACTGTGAACGTTTTTTCAAAACTTTAAAATGGTTCACTTTAAAATGGGTGACTCTAGGCGGGCCAAACACAAAGGCCGGGCGGGCCGCACGCGGCCCGCGGGCCGCAAGTTGAGTATGACCGCATTAGAAAAATAGTAGGTTTTTCAAAAAGTAACAAAACCAAATTGTTGAAGCTTTAAGTATTTCTTGTAGTGTTTCAGATTCGTATGAGAAACTTAGGATGGCCTATTAAACATAATGTGCACTTATTTCAATTATATTTAAGATATTTTTGGCGGTATACTGCCTGTTGATATTAATGGTAAGTTGTTATTTGTCGAAATAATCGTCATTAGTACCTAACTGTGTTGGCGCTATAAACTGAAAAAAATAGTTGTCAAATGTACAACTAGGATTTTATCACAGTATACTCGTAAGTAATAGTACTAATGTAATTTTATTGCAGATGTCAGCAGTTAACGTAGTGAGATGACAATAATAAGTCAAAATTATTTATATTTGCATATACCACAGTTTGAGTAATAGTACTACGTAGTTATACTGTCCTTATGTCGCTATTGGGATATTTTTATAATATGAGACATAGTACAAGTTAGCCTTTTATATGTTACTTTGCGAACGGTGAAAATGTGGAATCAACTTCCCTCAGCGGTATTTCCGAACAATTACGACATCCAGAATAGAGTCTTTAATTACAGTAATTATAAAGTATTTTTCCGCCATTTAATGGATTTCGCAAGTACGAAAATAGTTTAGTTCACGAGCCTATTTTGGGTCCAATAAACTTGAGCCAGAAAACCTGAAGTCTATGCCTTAGGAACTCTTATAACCCCGAACCAGTCTCTTACATAACCTCTGTCTTGAAAATATTTAGCCTAAATTATTTTATCATCCTCGATAGCCTAAGATTGATCATTAATTTCTCGTGAAGTATATAATTTATTAAGTCATTAAGTAAATCATGAAGTAAGCATTCGACGATTAATGGATATTTCTGCGAGTTTCAATAGCAGCCATCGATTTCTAGCAGCCTTACTTGCACGCTAAGAAAACTTTTTGTTTTTTTTATATATGACAGGGAGGCAAACAAGCATGGTGTAAAGCAATCACCACCGCCCATGGAGATCAGCAACACCAAGGGGTCGCCCGCCGATACGTTGTCAGTATACTCCTTCCTTTCTTTCTGGTGACCACACTCATTTGCAGGAACACAACAACCCTCAAAGGAATTGTTATTTGGCTGCGGTATTTTGTGAGGTGGAGGTACTTCCCCAGTCGGGCAGCTTAAAAAATACGCTATGCCCTACCTCTCTTTTCACCAGACGCTCGTTTGTCAATCAGCAGGGTGCACCACGTGCAGATGAGGTTGACTTTGGTTCAAACATGTTCATGAACCACTACACCCCAAAGCACTTGTTCACTTAAAAAGATGTTATTTAATTGTTAACTTAAAAAGAACTCGAAATATTTAATTTTAGATCTATACTAGCTGACCCGGCAAACGTTGTTTTGCCATATAAATAAAAAAAATTTAGGGGTGGACTACCCCTAACATTTAGGGGGATGAAAAATAGATGTTGGCCGATTCTCATAGATACCGGATAAGCACAAAAAATTTCATCAAAATCGGTCAAGCCGTTTCGGAGGAGTATGGCAACGAAAACTGTGACACGAGAATTTTATATATTAGATAACTTTAGAACACAAGTAATGTTATGGGGCAATAATCCTTGCTTTGATTCAATATCAAAGCAGTATTAAATCATGTATTTTTTTTTATGCTTGAAACTCTGTTCTAAGGCTGTGCATAGTTATTTTAACTAGGGGTCGCTTAGTGATCGAAATTCGACCATTATTAATATGGCTTTAACAATAAACAAAAGACTATACACAAGATAGTACAAAAGAGTATATAACGAGTAATAAAGAGTAGATAGTACAACATAGTACAAAATAGTATTTAGACCATAAGTGTGCGAAATTTCATACGCCTCCGTCCGTGCAATTTTCGTAAAAAGTGGTCCAAAGTTTTTGCTTCACGTACATACTCGTATATAGATTAGTTAGGAACTCGTAAAATACGTTAAAATATCTCTTTGCAAGAGAAGCTTTAAGGCAATATCCGTTTGAGCTAAAAAATTCGTAAATCCTTTGAAGCGATCGCAGGCTCCATTCCTGGCGTTCCTCGGTTCCGCGTCACAATTTAACCCGAGAACGCAACTACGTACGTGAGAGGTGTGCATGTATGTGAGCCCAATACTATTCCTATACCGTCTACCACAGCCTATACTTACTACCACAGTATAATACAGACAGTTAAATATCTAAAAACTATTTTGCATGCCTAAATTGCTGAAAAATAATAAATAAATATTGTCAGACAAATTACACAGTGCCATCTAGCCCCAAAGTAAGCGTAGCTTGTGTTATGGGTGCTAGACAACTGATAAACATACGTAAATACATTTTTTTTTATAAATACATACTTATGTATGATACATAGAAACCACCCAGACTAAGACAAACAGACATGTTCATGCACACAAATGTTTGTCCTATGTGGGAATCGAACCCACGAGCGTTGGTGTCGAAGCCGCGTCATTGACCGCTACGCCACCGAGCTCGTCATGATTTATTTAGCTAACATAATAAAAAGGCAGAACATAATGGATCTTTTATTCATACCAACACCTATGTTCTGTACCTATGTTTTTAGCTAAATAAATCATTTGAATTTGAATATGTTTCCTACGTATGTTCTGTATGTTCATTGAATTTTGGTTGGTTGCATGTTGATGTTGTTGGAATTGTGTCCGCATAATACAGCTCGCTCTAGCACAAAACATGAAACCATAGAAAATCCAAAATCCCATCATTGAAAATCATAGAATACACGAAAAGCTATCAGCGATAATATCCCGTCTTTTACCAATTTCATTTTTTAAACGGTTTTATTTAGCTCACCCCGTTTGTTTTATTTATTATTTATTCTTGGGTCAAATCTTGTAATTGAAATTTGACCCCCTTCCTGTTGACAGATTGATCTGAAATTTGGAATACACCTTTAGTTCTGGTGACAATACAATTAAATAAATTCTGTTTCATTGTAAATCCAAGATGGCCGCCGCTACAAAATGTCGGTTTACAAATTTTGTCACGACTACCTCAATATGGGTATCGAATGAAAGGGCTTGACTAGTAGAACACAGTTCACATGAAAAAAAAATGAAAATCCAAGATGGCTGCCGCTACAAAATGGCGGTATACAAATTTTGTCACGACTACCTCAATATGGGTATCAAATGAAAAGGCTTGACTAGAAGAATACAGTTCACATGAAAAAAAATGAAAATCCAAGATGGCCGCCTCTACAAAATGGCGATTTACAAATTTTGTCACGACTACCTCAATATGGGTATCAAATGAAAGGGCTTAACTAGTAGAACACAGTTCACGATGAATATTATAAAATCCAAGATGGCCGTCAACAAAATGGCCGGTTGGCGCGGTTACATATCGTCTCAATTTTCAATATGGGTATCATTTGATACCCATTTTTTCAATATGGGTATTCATTTGAATACAAGACAAATTTAAAAGTAAAAAAATAATGACAAAAGTCAAATCTAAACTTAATAGAACGAGAAGTACTATGTAATGAAATTAGAAACTAAAAACTTGAAAATAAAAATTATGTAAAAAAAACTTTTAATTTAAACGGTTTTATTGAAAATAGTGTACTAAAAGCTAAAAAATAATTCGGTAGGTCGGAGGTTTCAGTCATCACACCTCTCTCCCTCATCAGTCTAAGGCATTGATCAGACAAAATAATAAAATCGTTGGGCCCGTGTTTCCATCCAGTCAACTCAGTTTACGCTACGCCCAACGATTTTATTATTTTGTCTGATCAATGCCTTAGACTGATGAGGGAGAGAGGTGTGATGACTGAAACCTCCGACCTACCGAATTATTTTTTAGCTTTTAGTACACTATTTTCAATAAAACCGTTTAAATTAAAAGTTTTTTTTACATAATTTTTATTTTAAGACACTAATATGTGGATTCAAAAATGTCGGATGGCAACGCGCGAGCTACATATCATGTTGTGATTGTTTAAATTACTACGGCAACCGTTTCGCACCAGGCGGGCTGAATTCTTGTTTACCACCCGACGTAGTATAAAGTAAAAAATGCATAAAGCATTTGATACCCTAAATTTTGAAGAACATTCTCCGCCAACCCGCAGTTGAGCAGCATGGTGGAGCATGCTCTAAACCCTTTCCGTTGAGGGGAGACCCGTATCCCAGCAGTGGGATAAATAGGGGTTGACGACGACAACGGCTAGCATTCACTAAAAACTAAATCTGCAGATGAAATTGCGAGGCGCAGCCTGTTACCTAAGTAGATTACACCTTTAGTTTGTCTAGAGTAGTGTTTCGTTTTACAGACTTAGGATTATTCGGCTATAATAATCTATCAACGTAGATGATGGCAATGACCTATGGTGCAGAGACTTCGACACTGATCATCGGACTGGTCCACAGGCTGAACGTCCCGCAGCGAGCTATGGAGAGGGCTATGCTCGGGGTTTCCCTGAGGGATCGAATCCGGAACGAAGAAATTCGACGGAGAACCAAAGTTGTCGATATAGCCTTTTGTTTTTGTTTGCAAGCTGAAGTGGCAATGGCGGGTCACATCTGCCGATTAAGTCATGGTCATGGCAGGTGGGGGAGAAAGGTATTAGAGTGGAAGCCGCGGGTAGGAAGGGAAGGCATTATATCCAGCAGTGAGTAGATACAGAGTAATGATGATGATAGAACTCTCATTAAAAATCCATCAAAACCTTATAAACCCCATTTTACTTCACCCCATGCGTTCAAAGGCAAAAGCTGAAGCAATTCCCGTGGCAAACTCACATTTCAATTTTAAATTAAATTTTCTCGTACTCTGAATACTCCCCGAGATTTATCGGTATCCACTGAGACTGGTTCGATTTCGTTCGCCGCATAAAACGGGGCGAATGAAATGAAATAAAAAAGTTTGACTACCGCTGCTGTAACAGATACGAAAAATATAGCTTGCGCCGTGGTAGACCTGCGACTTAAATTTTAACTAACGGTGCAAAGATACTCGTAACTAACCAAGTATGGCGTTATATAGCAAACACCATATTCATACAAAATTCTTTGTATGTACTAATTGTGTCTGCGAATCCGTCCAGGGGCCTTATCACAAGCTCTAAACGCAGGAATGGAACTATGATGGTTGCGTATTTATCAATGAATTTCATTCATAAATTTGCAACCATGATGGTTCCATTCCTGCGTTTAGAGCTTGTGGTAAGGCCCCAGGTGCCGATTACCACCGGATTTTTTGATTCCATAAATTGCTCTTAGCTTCAAGTTATTGACAAATATCTTTAGCTTAGTAAATAGAGCTTCAGGGTTTCTACCAGCAGAGCTAAACACAATTACCAACAATCAAAGCTATGGTAATCGGCTTCAGCTGCTGCGGTAGGGCCCCGTGTGGTTATTTGGTAATGGTGAAATTAACTTTTTTTGTTTGATTGGAACAGATTGGAATGAATTAGACACAATTGCCTCTAGATATACTTAGCTTTTTCATTTTTAGGGTAGGGTTTATTATAGCCTATGCATACCCTCCACCTCCCATGGCTCCACCGACCTCGCGGTCATATGAGCCGAATCGCGAGAGATGCGCGCAGCACCGTTGCTCTAAGGCCCTTTTGTGCCGCGGGCAATTCTTGACTCTCTACAAATTATTTAATCTATATCCTAGTCCCTTGTGTGCCCTCTCCCCCTTCTGGGGCGGCGAC
Source organism: Hypsopygia costalis (assembly GCA_937001555.2). NCBI lineage: Eukaryota > Metazoa > Arthropoda > Insecta > Lepidoptera > Pyralidae > Hypsopygia > Hypsopygia costalis. The sequence goes on from OW443325.2 coordinate 2,911,300, forward strand.
GATCACACCTACGCCTTCGCTGCCGTCCAAGAGCGCCCCAAGCCGTCTTCCTTCTCGTTCCTCACGCTCCTCCGCCTCTGACTAATGTCCTATAGCCTATGACTAATGTCGGTCGCGGCTGATGTTATTAGATAACAGTCGTTAAACCAAGTCAGTGGCCTTTAGGCGGCTTGAAAACACTGGCCTCCGCCAACCCGCAGTTGAGCTGGTGGTGGAGTATGCTCTAAACCTCTTTGATTGAGGGAAGACCCGTATCCCAGCAATGGGTTTGAATAAGGGTTGACGACTCACAATGACGTGGCTCTATTAGTAAAAGAATTTTCAAAATCGGTTCAATAGATCTACAGATTACCTCAGAAACTTTACCTCTTTATAGTATAGATTTTTAGTATACGGAGTAATCCAAGCGCGGATCCAGAGCGGTGGAAGTATGTAATAAAATTCTTTTGGTGGTAAATTAATAAAATTAAAATGAAGACATATATTCATTCATAGCATCATTACACCTTCACATAAGATGCTAGTAAAGCGACTGTAGTTCTATATGTGATCAAACGCTACAATGGGAATGTATACATTTACCAAAGTAATCAATATTACTCATAATTCACAATACCAGAGCAAATTCGTACTGCATTGCTAGTTTAGATTAGATAAATTGTACTGAAATAGACCGCCGCCGATCGTAATGAACTCCCGCCACCACGGATATCCCGTAGATAGGTCGGTATTCGTGCCAAAATTGTTATACCTAGTCGATGATTGAACTATATTTATTATACCTACATCATCATGGATCCGCATCTTTCCATCTCGAATAGATATGTTATAGAATACATATCTTAATTGCTTCCTGAGTTATGGAGATTCTGCCGATGATGTCTTTCTAATCCACAGTTTCCCGGTAACTACGACAATGTCATTTGACCGGCGTGTCTTCAGTAGACTTTTCAGTAGGTGAGTTTTCAGCCGCCTGTTCTAACTCTTCACTCCGTCACTCTCTCACACGTTTGGATATCCTACACCTCCCTGGATCCGCGCCTGGATTACTTCATATAGTAATATAATAACTTATTTTACATCTAAATAACTTATAAATAAAATACCTACTTAAATATAACTTAGAAATAAATAACTATAAATAATGAAGCCCCGCCAAAAGGCTGGCAGCATTGCCACGTTGAATGGCAATGCTAATCCTCTGGCCGAGATATTGGCCAGCCCTTTGGTCATGTGATACTTCGATCAATCTTTTTGACAACTGTTGGAACAGTTTATGTGCTGATGGTCCCCACGGACCTAGCGTCTCTACCCCAAACGGCTCAAATATGTAGCTCTGGTCCAAGCAATTATACTTTCGCCGTTTGAGGTTTTCAGCAAACGCTGCAGCCGCACCAGCCCTAACTTCAGTGACCCGAAGATGTTTTAATAATTATTTTATTTGACAAAAAAAAAAAAGTAATAATTATATTACTTATAATATATTAATATTTTACTAATATTATAAACCGTATTAAATTAAATGTCGGTTATGGCGCAAACTTTTGGTCATTTCTGTTTTGACGAGCCCGGTGGTCGAATGGCTAGCAATGGCTACTTTGACTCCGAGGTCGCAGGTTCGAGCCCCGCACAAGACAAACATTTGTGTGCATGAATATGTCTTTTTGTCTTGGTCTGGGTGTTTGCTATAATTATAAGTATGAATTTACAAAAAATATATATTTAAGTACATTTATCAGTTGTCTAGTACCCATAACACAAGCTAGATGGCGCTGTGTAAATTGTCTAGAATTATTTATTTATTATTATTTATTCCTAAGCAAGAGGCCTACTTTTTCGGAATAAAAAGTTTTCTGTTTATTTATTCTTTTTTGAAGTTCAGTCGTGAAAGCAGCACTAATTTAATAACGCATGTTATTATGGAATACAAACAGTATCGGAAACGCAGATATGATTTTTAATCGGAAAATAGATATGTATGTACATTATCTATTTTCCTAACATTATCTATCTTCCTTCGAAAAATAACGGTATCAGTACTTGAACTGCTAGCTAGATTAGCAGAGAGAATGGCAAAACTTACACATGTCATAGGGAAAATATAAATTGCCATTTTGTGGCAGCCGCCATATTGGATTAAAAATAACGGGTTTGTCACGTGCATTTAACCCTAGACAACTAACATTCGCCCATACCCCGTAAACCGTAACCATTCGTCGATTCGACGAACTATTTTCAGAGTGTATTATTTCAACTATTATTATATGTTTTCGTTATTTTTGTTAAAGTTATTTTTTTATTAAGTTTCTCCTATTTTTACTAAGACACTAATTATTATGAGATTAAAATTTGACACTATACTTAGAAACATTTTTCTTCTTTTTTGCTGTGTCTGTGTTACCTTATAACTATATATAAAAATATAAAAAACAAAATTTTTAAAGCACAAATAGTACCAAAATCGACTTTATGTTCAACGCATTTATCGGTGTTGCACTTCGTGCATAACGATTTGGTCATACGCCTTTGTTTATAAGAATATATACTAGGGTGGAGCGAAAAAACTTTTTTCATTAAACAGTAATGTAATAGTCAAAATTCGGTGCCTTTTAGGCTTAAATTAAGTCATGCAAAATATTATTTAATTTGGTTTAGAGTAACTGCCTCCGCAACGGCATTGAAGTTATGAAAATAGTTGGTTTTAGATTCTACCAAGACGCCATGTTAATTTAAGGTATTTTAATAAACAGACCATTTTTTAAATGAAAATACGATCACTGATATAGTATATTTTCGATAACAAGAAGTTTGACTTGAGTTTGAATTAAAATAAGGGGAGTGAGAGGGCGCGGGAAGGGACATTTTGGTACACTTGTCGCGTCGCGCGCGCGTCACCTTAGTGTTTTTTTTTTTAGATCGTTATAATTTAAATAATACACCATACTTTATAATTTAAATAATAATGTATGGTGGAATCATAAGACTGCTTGAGAAAAAGCTACAAAAACCACTTCAGTGGATAATTTGCTTGCTTCACATGAACGAATTACCTTTGAGACACCTTCTTCATCTCGACGGATGTACTTCAGGACCTAAATCTTACGTTCGTCAAAAAGGAAAAGCTCTGGAAACCTGTAAAAATCTGTCTCTCAAAAAATTTACCTGCATCGAAAGACAAGTGCTACTAGAAATGGCCAAAAATCTGAGTACAGATCAACAGTACTTGTATAAAATAGACATGGCGGTAATTACAGGTGAATTCCCAGAAGATCTGAAAAATAAATCTCCAGGAAAATTATCACATGCCCGCTGGCTCACGCGTGCTAACCGGATACTACGTTTGTATGTAGGAACTGAAGAACCGCCGGAAAATTTGAAAACTCTACTACTTTTGTTGTCAAAGTTTACGCGCCTTCTTGGTTCTTAATAAAATATAAACCGTAGTGCAAAGATGGCACGCATCATCTGTTTAATATTATTATGGACTCCAGATACCTGCCAGAAACTTAAAAAATATTTTATAGATCCTGTTATTCAAAGAAATAGCTATTTAGCGTATCCCGAAAGCATTCTTCTTGCGATGATAACAGATGACACCAAACACATAAGAGAGCCAGCCCGCCGCATACTAAAGGCACGTAGTAAGACGCAACCTCCAACACCTAGATTGTTTCTAGTGCCATTGATCAATGTTAACGCTGCTAAATACGAGTACATTGATTTAGATTGGCAGGAAAACTTAACCGAACAACAGATTTTGAAAAACGTATCTGACCAAGACATTCAGTGCATCGTCGAATCTGCAGGTGACAGCGAACTAACATTTTTAAGGCTTCCCTGCCATACTCAAGCTGTTGAAGTTGGAGCTGTTAAGATTACGACAGAAGCTTCCATGTCACAATGCACAAAAAAGGCGCGAATAAGTGCAATAAGAGCCAAGTTAGAATTACGGAACGTAATGCCTAAATTTGAAACTAAAAGGGATTTTTAAAGCAAACTAATAATATATTTATTTTTAAGTTGTTATTAAAATTTGTATGTTTTTTTATTGGAGTAGTTTAATAAATGTCTAAAATGAGGTTTTTTAATTTTTTAATACCTAATTACCACTAAATTTAGCACACTGTTTCGCCTTAAAAACTCTTAACTTTTTTCCATTTTTTTTATTTTTGAGGTCACTGCGGAGGCTGAAGACGTTCATCAAATTAAATGAAAAATAACATGTATTTTTACTTTAGTATAAGGCACCAATCCCGCACTATTAGAACTTCGAATCTTAAAAAAAAATTTTTTTCATACTACCGTGCTCCACCCTAATATATACCATATTCTTATACACTTTTCTTTTTCTTCCATTTTGTGACACGATTGGTTTAAGGTCATTATTGGATGATGACTGACCTTGATCTTCATTGTATGCAAATAGTATGCCTGTAATTTTGTTCTTGATGTGCGTTGGCATAGTATGAATTTCTAGACGTATTTTTAGCCAGGTATTTACAGCCATCTCCGAGTTTGTTCATCTGACAATTTCTTCTACTATTTTATCATGTCCGTCATGAATGATTCAAATAACAGTAATGGGTCGGCCACATTACTCACTGTATGAGTTGGTTCTCTGGCAAGACATACAATATTTATTGCTGCTGCTCTGCCTGAAGTGCGCCCTTTGCTCGTAGCCCAAAGATGACCGGACTTACTGCGGAGAGTGCCTTTTCAGAAGGTCAAGATATTCGGATCATTATCTAAGCTAGATCCAGATGGAACGAGAGTTATTTGTGGCTCCAACAGCATCTACGGAATAAGTTGACTCTTCAGACTGGGTATCACTTTACACGTGGTCCACCTCCACATTATCTTCATTTTCGCTATTAGAAATATCCTCTGATGCATTACCATCTTTCTCTTCTAATAACAAACGCGCAATACCCTCATCAAACAGTAATCGATTTGAATCTATTACAAAACTGCAGCAAAAAACAAATACAAGTTGCAAAATAATAGTACAAAAACCGTAACCATTCGTCGAAACGACGAGTATAATCGTAATCGTAATATCTCAATAAATACTGCACTTACCCGCCGGCTCGGCTGCCTCTCGGAAGAGCTCGGCGAACACTGAGCAGTGTTGCCAGAACCTGCGTCGAGTTTCGGACGATTCGCTATCTGAAATGGGACGATTATTGGACAAAAAGGACGGTTGGAGAAATATTAAATTTTATGGTTCAAAGAAAAAAATATACCTAAAAGGGCATAAATCCAGTTATATATTTTTTTTTTGGCAAACAAATAAATTGGGAAGCTCGATGGCGTAATTGCGCGAGTCATTCTAACCGAGCACGCAGGTTAAGCAACGTCGACCGCAGCCAGTCAATGGATGGGTTTACATATCTCGAGCTTCTACGTGCTTCGGAGGGCACGTTAAGCCGTCGGTCCCGGCTGTTGTCGATAGATAGCAGTCGTTAAGCTAAGTCGGTGGCCCTCGGGCGGCTTGAAAACACTGATCTCCGCCAACCCGCTTTTGAGCAGCGTGGTGGAGTATGTTCTAAACCCCGTCGGTTGAAGGGAGACTCGTATCCCTGCAGTGGGATGAGCAAGGGTTGATATGTATGTATGTAAACAAATAAAAAGTTAATAAAACTCAAACGACAACCGTTTTGATTATTTTCATGCAGATTGTAGAGCGAGTGACCGCCACGTAAACTAAGTAGGTACTCATTATTAATCTATGCTATGTATGACTATGCGAGCGTCGACCAGCCGAAATCACATACAAAAAGGCAATATGTACGGGAGATAATCACACCATGCCATATCCAGACTTTACGTAGCGAACATTCAATCACAATTTTATGTTCTATATAACCAACCAACGTACCTGAAAAAGCAGCGTGTTTATGTATTGGTAGAGAAAAGCCAGGCAGAATTTATCATGCTTTTGAAAGCGTTTGAGGTGGTTGATGATACTCCAACTCCAGCTGGTAAATTTGCAGGTTACTCTGATTTGATAACATTTTTTTATTCTTGTACCTAATTGAATTGCTGGGTGTTATGTGGTTTAATTTATGAAATATTTTTAATTAAGATATTGCATTAGCGACAAACCTTTGAAGATTGCTTTTCTTTGGTTTTTGAAGTTGAAGCTAGAGCAGATTTTTCTGCTATCCCAGAAGATATAATTTTTTTTGAAGCTACTTTAGTTTTAGGCGAATCACAAGAAGTAACAGCATTGTTATCTTCTTTTTCTTCAAGGTCAATTCTACGTTTTTTATAGATGAATTTGTCCATTTCCTGTGCACAAAAGCAAACATGCAATGCAACAAAAACCCTGACACCACAAATGAGGGAGCACACTACATATTTTGATATACCTAAATTTGGCAATTTTTTTTAGCCTGGCAACTGGATTATTCGTCGCGATCAGATGGAAATAATGATAACAATTAAACTTGCGCAAAGCAGTTCACTGAACTGAAAAGAGAGATGCAGTTCTTTTGACGCAAATGAACTATATCACTCATCTAGTTCATTTAGTTCATTTAGTTCATTTAGTTCATTTAGTTCATTTAGTTCATTTAGTTCATTTAGTTCATTTAGTTCATTTAGTTCATTTAGTTCATTTACTTCATTTACTTCTATAGTTCTTTTGACTCACTCGTTCAGTTTAGTTCAATGTATCTTTGATTCAATCGACTCAGTAGTTCTATTGACTGATTCCTTCTACATTTCTATTGCATCATTTTGATGACATTGTATTTTTGTTTTAAATAATGAAATATTTTATAAATTCCTTTATAAATATTGATTTTCCTTCAAACTTTTCACAGGCTTAGGACTGTCAAGCTTGAGTAAAAAGAAATTATTTTGTGGTTAAAATAATAATTAATATAAAAATTGAGCCTTGTACTACTACTATAGCATATTTTCGCTAACAGCTTATGGTTCTTATGTCCTTAGCCTTAGAGTTCTAATTCGGTCAGTCAACCACGCACGAAACTATCTGTCTCTTTTTATCTCGATCAATTACAGAATCTTCCGTCCTTTTCGCTCTCTATCAGCAATTTTGGCATTACAACGTATCTCTCTCATTCTAGCTCGTACGCTTTATGTATTTCCGTTCTTTTTACTCTTTGTCACTCGATTGAACTAAATGACGCAGTGAACTACATGGGACAAGAAAGAGTGAGTGACAAGAACCGGCTTGTATGGTGAACTGGTACAATCGAACTACTCACTCAGGAACTACACAAGTCTAATAACAATCAAAAATCTCTCTTTCTGACATGATATGACGTTGTATGTATTTAATAAAAGAGTGAGATTTTAGTTTTAAATGATGGTCGTCTTTCATTCAACGTACACAACCATAGAGAAGCCATCTTTGCACACAACACACGAAAAGATTACTTTTGGAAATGTAGGTACATATTTACCTTATAGGTAGGTACAGTGGAGATCACATCAAGTTAACCACTTGTAGTTCTATTTTAACGCTTGCGGCAAAGTCCAAAGTTGATCTTCACTTTCTCCACTCCACTGTACCTACTCAATTGACAGAAACAAAAAATGAACTACAAGCAAGGCTAAAATTAAATTATCAATGAAGTTGGGGTGTGATATTGAGTGACGAATTATGGCGGTGCCAAACATTAGGTTTTTGTAGGTATCAATACGATGTCTAATAAATACTTTGACATAGGTACAGAGTATTTATTAGACACCCTATTGATACATTTAATTTTAAACGCAGGTTTGTGGAAAGAGAAACTAGTTTCATCTACTTACACATCAACCCATACTCATCCCACTGCAGGGATACGGGTCTCCCTTCAACCGAAGGGGTTTAGAGCATACTCCACCACGCTGCTCGAATGCGGATTGGCGGAGGCCAGTATTTTCAAGCCGCCCGAGGGCCACTGACTTAGCTTAACGACTGTCATCTATAGAAAACAGACGGGACCGACGGCTTAAGGTGACGTGAGTCCAGGGCTTGGCCGTTTTCGAGGGGGTGAGGTGCGGGGCTTGAGAGGAGCCGGCGCGGGGTACTCGCTTACAAGCGCGCGATCGCTGCCGAGACGCCACAGTATAGCGAAGCGACTATCTACACCCGTGTAGTATTACACCCGTCAATACAATAGTTAAAAGTACTTACTGGAAATATAATTATATGAAAATAAATAAACCACATGTAAAAATACATTTTTTTTTATTAATGAAGTATATTATATTCAACATGCAAACAAGTGATGTTTTGGTATATTATGAAAAAATAAAGAATTCAAAATAAAAAGAAAACTATTCAATAATTCTTTTATATTCAATTATATTTATTATTGGTCAAACTAAAATAGGTACATACTTAGACTAACTAACTATCACGCGCCAGCATACACTATTCTTCATCCTTCTAGGAATCGATATGTGCCGTACAGCACGCGTCTGTCCCTAGCTACTATGCCCGAGCATTGTTATTTGGCTGCGGTATTCTGTGAGGTGGATGTAATTCCCTAGTCGGGTAGCTTACAATTACGCTCCCTACCTCTCTTTTCGCCAGAGCTTCGTTTGTCAGTCAGCAGGGTACACAGCGCGCAGGTGAAGTTGGCTTTTGTTTAAAGATGTTGATGAACCACTTACACCCTAAAATATTAATGATCCAACGTCCTAGCTCCTACACCAAAAAAATATTAAGCGTAAGTCGTGTCCTACACCAAAAACGTTGGTGGCGGAAGCACGCAAAGTAGTGTAGTAGACTTGTGTAGTTCCTGAGTGAGTAGTTCAATTGTACCAGTTCACCATACAAGCCGGTTCTTGTCACTCACTCTTTCTTGTCCCATGTAGTTCACTGCGTCATTTAGTTCAATCGAGTGACAAAGAGTAAAAAGAACGGAAATACTAAAAGCGTACGAGCTAGAATAAGAGAGATACGTTGTAATGCCAAAATTGCTGATAGAGAGCGAAAAGGACGGAAGATTCTGTAATTGTTCGAGATAAAAAGAGACAGTTTCGTGCGTGGTTGACTGACCGAATTAGAACTCTAAGGCTAAGGACATAAGAACCATAAGCTGTTAGCGAAAATATGCTATAGTAGTAGTACAAGGCTCAATTTTTATATTAATTATTATTTTAACCACTAAATAATTTCTTTTTACTCAAGCTTGACAGTCCTAAGCCTGTGAAAAGTTTGAAGGAAAATCAATATTTATAAAGGAATTTATAAAATATTTCATTAGTTACACTTATTTAAAACAAAAATACAATGTCATCAAAATGATGCAATAGAAATGTAGAAGGAATCAATCAATAGAACTACTGAGTCGATTGAATCAAAGATACATTGAACTAAACTGAACGAGTGAGTCAAAAGAACTACAGAAGTAAATGAACTAAATGAACTAGATGAGTGATATAGTTCAATTGCGTCAAAAGAACTGCATCTCTCTTTTCAGTTCAGTGAACTGCTTTGCGCAAGTCTATAGTGTAGATCAAATTGCCTGTAAATTTGACTTCCGCAAAATAACACCTGAATCAATTAACTATCTAGCTACTAATATTATAAATGCGAAAGTATGGATGTCTGTTTGTTCCACTATCTTTGGGGTTATCACTATATCTGGGCTGTAAGTGGTTCATCAACATCTTTGAACCAAAGCCAATTTTACCTGCACGCCGTGCACCCTGCTGACTGACAAACGAAGCGCTGGCAAAGGGAGGTAGGGAGCGTATTGTAAGCTACCCGACTGGGGAATTTACCTCCACCTCACAGAATACCGCAGCCAAATAACAATTCCCTTGAGAGTTGTTGTGTTCCTGCGAGTGAGTGAGGTCACCAGAAAGGAAGGAGTTGCTGTGTTGGTAGCGAGAGTGGCGGTGCGCGAGCAATATTTTAAGTTGCGAGCGTTATTATAACTACGGTAACCATTTCACATCAGGCGGGCCGTATGTTTTTACGGCCCGACGAAGTATAAAAAATAAAAATTATGACGCCTAAACGGCCAAACCGATTTCGATGATCGCGTACCTACATGTATGCGATAAACTCAATCGCTACTGAACGAATTTCAATGTGGGTTTACAGATATTCCAAGAAAGATTTATAATAAAGTTTTCCAAAGAAACATCTAGCATGAGAAAAAAAAACCGGGTCTCAGTAAAAAAATAAATGTATCATCATCATCGTTGTTTCGTTGTCTTACTGATATTCCTACACTGTGTTTATTTCAACGTGTTTATTGACAACGCGTTGAACGGACGCGCGGCACAGGTCCTACCTCGAACGCAGCTCCTAGAGCACTGACGTTGAGAGCGATCGAGTGTCGGGGAGGGTGCGCGACCGCAAATCGTTATTCTTTTAATAACTTTATTTAAATTATTTTATTTTTAAAAGTAATAGCATAATGCTCTCGTAATTAAAATTATGAAAATTTTGGTATAATTTCCTTATAAAAAAATTGTATTAAATAGTTATAATTTTTACTTAGTGCAAATTTAGAGAGTAAGTTCACGATTTTTTTCTATCGAGCAAAAAATTATTAATTGTGTTTTCAATAGCTTTGTGCCCTGCAGAAAGGACTTAAGATTTCATAGTTAAATTTCTAGGAACCAAATTGAAATAGTTTAATAGAACTATTCTTTCAATAAGCGTGTTTCCTGGACTCACTTCACCTTAACGTGCCCTCCGAAGCACGGAGAAGCTCGAGATATGTAAACCCACCCATCGACAGGATGCGGTCGACGTTGCTTAACCTGCGTGTTCGGTTAGAATGTCACGCGCAACGACGCCATCGAGCTTCTCTCTGCTTGCATCGGTTTAATCGGTAAATGATAGACTAGCTGTTCCCCGCGGTTTCACCCGCGTGGTCAAAGGGAAACAAAGGGTGTTTTCCTGTGAGAGTAAGATATTTTGTCGCGGATGGCGCTAGGAAGAAGAAGAAGATTTTGTAAGATCTAAACATGTAAACATGAAAACTATCCCACGGGAACATATCACCGGGATAAAAAGTAGCTTATGTATTAATCCAGTACTTCATCTATCTACCTACCAAATTTCATCTAAATCCATCGAGCTGTTGAAGCGTGAAAGAGTAACAAACAAACATCCACCCATACTTACAAACTTTCGCGTTTATAATATTAGTAGAATTAAGTACCCATTTGACTAAAGTCATTGTTATGATCTAGTCATTGTTGTGAATGGTCAATTGCATAAAATGCGTTTATTTTAATCTAGCACAAAGCACACACACTTCAGTTTTAAACATAAATTAAAATAAACATCAAAACAAAAACAAACCTTTGATAAAGAAAGAAAAGCGGATCGGATAGGTAGTACAAATTGTAGATAGGTACAGCTCATACAGCAGCAAGCAAGTTAGTCGCTAGTACTAGTACACTCGCGTCCCAGAATCCCACTATTAATTACGTGCTCTAAAATCACAGAATATTTTTGACATAAACTCTCAAAAACTCAATTTCGAAATAAACGCCGAGTAGCACTTGCAATAGTTGCAATCGCAATGAAGTAGGTTGCGCCGAATGGCATTAGGATACAAATTTGTGTTTGTGTGCGTGGAACGACAGGGAAGCGATACGGGATCACTGCGCGAGGAAAAAGGATGGCACAATATCGCCAGCGGTCTGAAGTTGTCACATTCACGCCCCGACTGAGCGCGCCGCACCGCTAGTGGCGTTTCGTTCACTCATCATCTACTTCGATGATAAGTGAAACGAAACGCCACTTATGAATAAAACGAAACGCATTTTTGTATTGAAGCAATAAGAAAGTAAATTATTGTGGCCGACTTTTTGAAAAGGGACGGAAAAGGGACGGAATATATGAACGGACATCGAAGGGACGTTGCGATGTCTAAACGGACAAAAAGCGTCCCTTTTGGGACGTTCTGGCAACGCTGACACTGAGTTGACACGCGAGGCTGCGACTATCCTAGTCGCATGCGCCAAAAAAATATAGCGAATGTTTTTTTGCATATTCGTCGAATCGACGAAGGTTAGGTGTCTAGGGTTAAGGAGTATTCCAAATGTCTCTGAAAAGTGGATCAAATTTAACTTACACATTTGGTTACAGTCACCGCGGTGAAGCTAAACAGGAGCTAGTATAATAAATATGAACCTTTTGCTTTTGAGCTCAAAACTAAGCAAAACTTGTACTAAATTAATATTATAATACTCGTATATACGCCGACCAAGACAGTAATGTTCATGGACACAATCTAAATGATTGTCTTCAATCATTGCTACCCACTCGACTACCGAGCTCAAATTAAATGATAAACATGTTAACAAATTATTATGAGTTAACATGTTTATAATATGACTTGAGTTATATAACATGTTAAAATATTATGTATGTGTTTAATCTTGATGACGAAAACAATCTTCTGAAGATTTCGATAGGTATTTTGTTATTGTTGGTTTACTACATTATACCATTAAGGTAGCAAATAAGCCCGGCTGATGGAAAGCAGTTACAGCATGGACGCCAGTTTTTTTTTTATCTCAAACCTCGATGTGATATTTTATCTAATGTAAGGTCAATATGTTTCATACATATTGTACAGTGCATGATGCAACTAAAGCAAGCAAATGCCATGTGCATTTGTGCGTTCATCCGAATGAAACTGATATGTTTGTATGAATTTTCTGAGAAATGCCTCACCAACATATAATAATATATTATTTGGGGTGTAAATGGTTAATCAACATCTTTGAACCAAAGCCAACTTCACCTGCACGCGGTGCACCCTGCTGACTGACAAACGAAGCCGAAAAAGCCTGCCGTAAAGAGAGGTAGGGAGCGTAATTGTAAGCTACCCGACTGGGGAATGTACCTCCACCTCACAGAATATCGCAGCCAAATAACGGTTCCCTTGAGGGCTGTTGTGTTCCTGCGAGTGAGTGAGGTCACCAGAAAGGAAGGAGATGCTGCGATGGCAGCGGGGGTGGCGGCGCGCGAGCAATATTTTATGTTTCGAGAGTTAATATGGCTACGTTAACCGCTTCATATCAGGCCATCCGTATGCTTGTCTGCCACTCGACGTAGATAAAAAAAAAATATATATGTATGTTACCCAAATATGGGTATAGTCATTCCCTCATATCTACTTGCAAGGCGGCAATGTTAATGCCTTATAGATACTTATTTGGTTTGTTTGTAAAAACTTTATTGTATTAACTACTAGATGACCCCGGTGAACTTTGTTTCACCTATATCTATCTACTTAATAAATATATAGTTACGATCTAAGATCTGTGTCTCTTTAAGAAGATCCAACCCTGTGTGCCCGTTTCCTAACTTACCGCTTTCCATAGAATTTGACAATACCAGCTTAAATGACTCTCTTTTCCATGTCCGAGAATTCCTGACGCGGTCCTTTTACGAAACCTCGCGCATACTGCGCAGCATATTCAACTCCATGAAAGACAACACCTGTACGTGTCGCTCAAGTATTGGCAATCCTTTACTAACTTATAAAATGGTGTAATCTTGGATTTATAGATTTCTCCTTGGCGGAATTTTGGAGTCACAGGTGACACTGGTTACCTCAAGCCACTTAGTCCAAGCTACTGAAATCTCGCAGACGATGCTATCCGATGATCAAAGAACAGATCCCAAGTCCTTAACCGTCCGTGCATTCGACCATATCCTTATGTGCACGGTCGTAGGATCTGTTGTTTTGCAGCCCAAGTACTCGATCTTTCCCGTATACGGATTCAGGCCATAGTTCTTAAGTGACCTCTTCCATTAATTCACTCATCGCACCAACTACCCTCTATCCGGATCCGCCAGTGCAATTATATCAGCATACATGAACACCCGTCAACTCACTGCACAGAGCTGGTCCATGTGGATCCATGATACTATTTGACAATTCGTCTAATACCACGAATGTCTATTATATAAGAATACTAGCGACCCGCCCCGGCTTCGCACGGGTGCAATGCTGATACTAAATGTACTACAGAAGGTCTTTGCGCTTTGTCCTATCCAGTCCTTCCCCAGTTATAAGCACACGCCGCCGGCTCCGCGGCCGGTACCGCCACAGCCGTTATGTCCCTGCATTTTAAATGTGTAATATCTTCTAAACTATTCATTTAAATTACATGCTGTGAAGGGCCATATTGATCTATATTAAATGCGCAATGTATTTAAGGTACTTAATTGGATAAGGATTAATTCTGTATTGCTTAAAATCGCTTCGTAAATAAGGCATTATTTCTTGTAAAAAGCAAAGGATAAAATAACGGTTATTGTGTGTTACCATTAAGAGATAGACATATACCATCGCGAACTTTTTTGTAGACCATTTTAAGGTGAACAATACTGTACTACATTATTTTGATCTATCTCGTTGGGTTCAGCCAGCGTTTGCAATGAAAGAGCAAAAAAATGTGTTTATTTACGACATCACATTAGAAACCTCTAAATTATCAGTGTTTTTCTACTATGTTATGCATATATTATACATATAAACTTTCCAGTTGAATCACTCTATCTATTAAAAAAAACCGCATCATAATCCGTTGCGTAGTTTCAAAGATTTAAGCATACATGGGGACATAGTGTTAGATTATCTGGATATACAACGACATGTATACCTCTTCTAAAAATATTTTAGTAATTAAGTGATAGTTTGTAGAATAATTAGAGATGATTTTAGAATTCAAATAATAAAAGTATCAATATCTATCAATTGAGTGACTAGCAAATTATCTTATTTATTATTCCTCTTATTCTAAAATCTTCTCTAAACCATAGAAAGCATTCTCTAAAATTGTACTTAAATTATACGACAGTTTCACAACAATTCGAGGTAATATTAGAATTTAAACATTAATAATAGAAGTAACGATTTATCGACTAGGAAATTGTTTCAATTATTACAAAACCGTCTCTAAAATGTAAAATAATGTTTGCTAAGCTCTCTAAAAATATTACTTTGAATTCTAATATTATCTCATTGTTGAAAACTGTTAAAATCATAAATAAAACGTAAAACTGTACTTTTGTATAAAAAGAAAGGGAAAATGCAAATGGAGGTCTTTTGATGAACAACTGTCGAAGTGAATAGAAGTGTTATCTGCAAATATAGTTATTACAACGTTACTCTGTTTGATTGCTACCCGAATCTTATATCAGAAGTGGATTTGGAAAATTAGAATGGTTAGTGATAACAGCAGCAGAGATCATGAACGTCGCTCACGCGCCCGCTCAAGGCATTCGCGGCGGCGTGGTTATAAGCGCCATCGCCGTTACAGTACCAGCTCGGAGGATAGTTCCTCTTATTCAGAAAGAAGTCGTGAAACTAGAAATCGTTATAAAAGCAAGAAGCGTCGTTCGCGGCATTCTAAAATGTCACAGGGTAGTATAAATCGACAGCTTATTACAGGAATTGATGCAAATATAGTGCAGGCAAGTATTCACCTCTTTTTGATTTTATTTCTTAGAACTAATTTTTATTTCTTTCCTTCGTTATTATTACTATATTTTTTTTTCTTTTTTCTTATTGTTATTTTAAAAATAATTTTTCGATTCATTGACTGTAGACTGATAGCTTACAGGAGAAAATCAAATTTCTTAACCTTTGAGCAGTTTCAGTGTAGACTACCAGTAATAGTAAAAGTGTAATATCGTGTATGTGTGGTGTATATCATATGTAATATATGGTATGCTATATATACGTATATGGTATATAGTAATTGTATAATGCATATATCTGCGCGTTGTGTATTGGTCCATATTATATATATATATATATAATATATATATATGTGTGTATATAATATATATATATATATATATTATATATATCTCTCTTTCTATTTCATTTTAAAGGGTACTTCCTATCCGCGTGATTTCAATGGTTCAAATACATATTGCACTATTGTGTATTTTCCAGGATAGACAGTTAACTTTAACGCCAGTGCGAGTGCCGCTGAATTTGCCAGCAGCTGTCGTACCAGTGAGTGCAGAGCTACTTCAAGATACGCCAGCGATGAATGCAGAGTCGTCTCATCAGCATCGGGCTCCGGTGCTGGATGCAGTGCCACTACGAGCACCATCAGTATCAAGGCAAGCAACGCATGCGGAATCATCACAGCAGTCTGCCCTAGAGTCTGCAGCTCCAGTTGACTCGGATACCAGTAAATGTAATTTGTCTCTTAATATTAATGATCTTGCACAATTAATTCAAAATTTTACACGACCTAATTCTCAAATGACTTATGATAAAAATATTATACCTACATTTGATCCTGTACAGAAAAATCAGCGCATTGAAGGGTGGATAGCCAAGGTTAATGAATGCGCGAAAATTTATAATTGGTCTGACGAACAGACTGTTCATTATGCGTTACCCAAACTAGGCGGCCATGCTAGGAAATGGTATGAAGGTCTTCAAACCATACTCCTGACATGGACCGAATGGCAGGACCGACTAATAAGAGCCTTCCCGTCCGAAAGCAATTATGGTGCATTATTAACAGAAATGTTAGAACGACGCATGAGACTAGGAGAATCGGTTGACGAATACTATTATGAAAAAGCCATGTTATTAAATTCATGTGGTATTACAGGCAAAAAGGCAGTTGATTGCCTTATATTTGGGATAGACGATAGGATGATTAGAGCTAGTGCATCTTCTGCGAGATTCCAGGATCCGGAAAATTTACTTAAATTCCTTAAAGACTTATGTAAAGAAACTAACACCCGCTTGTTAAAACGAACAGGTAATGGGACCGCTCCCAACGAAATCACATGTTTTAAATGTCACAAAACTGGACATCGTAGTAATCAATGTCGATCAAATCTAACGGAAATCTCTTGCTTTAATTGTAACGAGAAGGGTCATACATCTAACAAATGCACTAAACCTATAATAAGATGCGATTACTGCCACCGGGTTGGTCATAAAGCTAGTGATTGCTTCAAGAACCCTAACCGTAATAATAACAAACCTTCCGATAAGAAAACTATGTTCACGCAAAAAACAAGATCGGATTCTAAATATTATAAAACTGCATCTATAAATAATTCGATCAAAGTTAGTAGTTACGTAGATTTTGGAAGCGAATGCACGTTGATTCGACAAGATATTGTAGAGAAATACTCTTTGCCCAAATATGAGAATGACATCCCTCACATTCGCGGTTTTGGCAATGGCTCCTCTACTCCCTTAGGCAGAACACGGTTGAATTTGTGCATTGATGAGATTGAGGCAGAAATTGACGCTTACATTGTGGATTCCTCGTTACTTACTGAATCCTTATTAATTGGTCAAGATTTCACAGAAAGGGAAGACGTTCTAGTCATTAAAACTCACGATAAGTTAAATATATTAAAAAGAAAACTTTCGGACGACTTAACTAACCTACAGACTGAAGACAAATGTAACGAAAAACTTGTATTAAGAATTAAAATGAATACTGTTGTAGATAAATTTGATTTTATTAAATGCATAGATGACGACCATTCTACTTGTGAAGTTTACATAGAAGATAGCGTTAGGAAGTTAGAAAATGCAAATTACTATGTCATGGGAGGTGTTTATAGTGTTAAAGATGGGAAATGTCAAATAGCTGTTTGCAATTTTTCTAAAGCCCCTATGTTTTTAAACAAGGATGTTATACTAACACGTGGAGATAAAATTGGCCCAATAAGACCGCCACAAAGTTGTCCTAAGTTAACCTGTAGGCAAATTACAAGTAGTAACAATATAGCGACACCTATAACTATGTCGGAACTTAAGATTAATTCTAACTTAAATCAACAACAGCAGCAATCAATCCTTGAATTAATAAATAAGTACAGAGACTGCTTTGCACAAAATCTGTCTGAGCTTGGATGCACTAATACAACCGAAATGCATATAGAATTAAATGATACCACGCCTGTTGTTTACCGCCCCTACAGACTAAGCTATGCAGAAAGAGAAATAGTCAGAGATATGGTTAATGAACTCGTACAAAATGATATTGTGGAAGAGTCAAACTCCTATTATGCCAGCCCTATTATACTTGTAAAAAAGAAATCAGGTGGTTACCGTTTGTGTGTGGACTTCAGAGCACTAAATCGTAGGACAATAAAGGATCATTTTCCAATGCCAAGAATAGATGATCAACTCGACATGCTTAACGGAAATAAATATTATACAAGTCTCGATCTAGCTAGTGGTTATTATCAGATTCCCATTAGGGAAGACTGTAGACATCTTACAGCATTTATCACCCCAGACGGTCTTTTTCAATTTAAGAAAATGCCCTTTGGGCTGGTCAATTCTCCAGCAGTATTTCAACGAACAATTAATCACGTACTAGGTAATTCCAGGTTTGATTCCGCTCTTGCATATATGGACGATATACTTATACCCGGAAAAGATTTTAATGAGGAATTTGAACGGTTGGAAAGCTCTTTTAAATTATTACGGAACGCTAAACTTACTTTAAATCTACAAAAATGTAATTTTTTCCAAGAAGAATTAGAATATCTTGGTTATGAGATAGGCGAGCACGGAATCAGACCAGGAAAAGCAAAAATTTTATCTGTAGAACAATTTCCAACGCCCTGCAATGTTCACGAAGTCAGACAGTTTATCGGTTTGGCAAGTTATTTCAGGAAATTTATATATAATTTTGCGGTTATAGCAAGGCCACTCACAGACCTAACGCGAAAAGGTATAACGTGGTGTTGGGGTACGGAACAACAGGAAGCATTCGTTAAACTTAAAGAAAAATTAATCGAACGCCCTGTGTTAGGTATATATGATCCGAAAAATGAGACCTTCTTACATACAGACGCCAGCAAAAATGGTATAGCTGGAATATTACTGCAAAAAACTAGCCATAGTGATAAAATAAACCCAATAGCATATTTCAGTCGAAAAACTACATTAGATGAACAGAAATATCATGCATATGAGTTGGAAACACTGGCAGTTGTAGCATCACTCCAACGATTTAGAGTGTATCTCTTAGGGATTAAATTCACATTGATCACTGATTGTGCTGCTCTGAGGTCTACTTTCACTAAAAGGGATCTAATACCACGAATTGCACGCTGGTGGATAGCAATCCAAGAGTTTGATCTTGACATAGAGTATAAACCTGGCCACACAATGTCCCATGTAGACGCTCTTAGCCGAAATCCACAACCTTATGAATCGAACGATGATCACGATGTTGTCCCTTCGATTCTTAGAATAAGTCAAGAAGACTGGTTACTTACGTTACAGTTAGAAGATTCAGAATCCCAACGAATTAGGAAAATCTTGGAGGATACCGAATACTCGGAGGTTAAGAAAAATTATGTACTTAAAAACAATAAGCTCTTTCGAAAGGTTGGTGACCAGCTAAAATGGGTAGTACCAAAAGTTGCCCGTTTTCAGTTATGTAAATTAAACCACGATGACATTGGCCACTTTAGTGTAGAGAAAACAATAAATAAAATTACAAATGATTTTTGGTTTCCAAAAATGAAACGATTCATTAAAAAATATGTTCGCTCTTGTTTAGAATGTGCATATAGCAAAGAACCTTCAGGACCTAAAGAAGGATTGCTTCATTCGATTCATAAGGTTGATAAGCCATTTGACACTGTACATATTGATCACTTAGGACCTTTTGTCAAAAGTGCGAAAGGAAATTCTTATCTTCTGGTGATAGTCGATGGTTTCACTAAGTTTTGCCTACTCAAATCTTTAAAATGTCTTAAATCTGCCCCTACTATACGAGCTCTGGAAGAAGTTTTCTATAGCTTTGGTTTTCCTAATAGGTTGATATCAGACCGAGGAACATCGTTTACTTCCAACGAATTTAAAAATTTTATCGAGGATTCTAAAATAAATCATATTCTTAACGCTGTAGCCTGTCCACGAGCCAATGGCCAAGTGGAGAGATATAACAGAACCGTGTTAGATGCTTTGACTGCATACACAGATAAATTAGGAGAGAAACATTGGGATCAAGCCTTAAATAAACTACAATGGGGTTTAAATAATACCATGAATAAAGGAATAGGTAAAACGCCGTCGAAAGCACTCTTCGGTATAGAAATGGTGAGCAAGGGAGATAATGTATTCAGTTCAATTCTAAATGAAACGCGACAAATTGATGAAATAGACGATGTAAGAAAACAAATAAGTGAACACATTGAGAAAGACCAAATAAAACAAAAGAATAGGTATGATAAAAATAAGATTATGGCAAAAATTTATAAGGTGGGAGACTTGGTCAAAGTCTTAAAACCTGTTCCACATAATGAAGGGAAAAGTAAAAAATTACTCCCAAAATTTACAGGACCCTTTAGAATCACTAATGTCCTCGAAAACGATAGATATGAAGTATCAAGCATACCTGGTACAAAAATAACATATAAAAACTATAGTAACGTTTGGGCAGCAGACCGTATTAAACCTTGGATATCGACTTACAATGATGATGGTTCTGAAAACAAATGCAGTAGTAGTAGTAGCACTGAGACAGAAACATAAATGGTTACAATCGTATATTATAAAATAAAATCAATAGGTGGCTAAGGGCATAATGATTGAAACACTGATAGAAAACAAATATGTATTACGATATATACTAATGAATGTAGGTACTACGATAATATTCTACGTTATAAGTTACTTAATTTTAATATAAAAATAAATTGATTAATTAGACTATATAGGCGTTACATAATATTAAAGTGGTGATTGCTTTCAAAAACGTAATGTATAAATTAATGAGAATAAAATATTTGATATTGATAAACTGATCTTTTGTTACGACTAGAAAGTAATTTAACTAATGATAAAATACTTGGTTTTGACAGGATAAAATACTTGGTTTTGACAGATCAATCGGTATTTTGTCTGTAGTACTAATAAAATATTCGATGTTGACAGATCCATCGGTATTTTATTTGATTCGAAAATTATGAGTATGTAGAGATAAAATACTTGATGTTGATAGATCAATCGGTATTTTATCCCTAAGTGATAATAAAATATCTGATGTTGATGGATCCATCGATATTTTATTTCAAATGAATGTGATCAATTTTAAGTAGGATAAGATACTTGATTTTGACAGATCAATCAGTATTTTATCCTTAAGAGATAATAAAATATCTGATGTTGATAGATCCATCGATATTTTATTTGTCTTGATTATTTGACTCAAATGTATGAGAAATTATTGTTATTTAGACTTGTAACAAGATAAAATATTTGATTTTGATAGATCAATCGGTATTTTATCTTTAATGGAAATAAAATATTTGATGTCGATAGATCCATCGATATTTTATTTAACTCAAAGGTTCACTAACATTTAAGTAGTTAACATAAAGCTAAGATTTCACGCTACTATCGAATGGTATTTTCTCTTGACAACTTGCGTAATAGAGCCATTGACTATTATTTTCAGTTATATTCTTAATCTGTATTGAAGTTTGAGGCCAAACTTAATGTCAGGAAAGGCCGAATGTTAGATTATCTGGATATACAACGACATGTATACCTCTTCTAAAAATATTTTAGTAATTAAGTGATAGTTTGTAGAATAATTAGAGATGATTTTAGAATTCAAATAATAAAAGTATCAATATCTATCAATTGAGTGACTAGCAAATTATCTTATTTATTATTCCTCTTATTCTAAAATCTTCTCTAAACCATAGAAAGCATTCTCTAAAATTGTACTTAAATTATACGACAGTTTCACAACAATTCGAGGTAATATTAGAATTTAAACATTAATAATAGAAGTAACGATTTATCGACTAGGAAATTGTTTCAATTATTACAAAACCGTCTCTAAAATGTAAAATAATGTTTGCTAAGCTCTCTAAAAATATTACTTTGAATTCTAATATTATCTCATTGTTGAAAACTGTTAAAATCATAAATAAAACGTAAAACTGTACTTTTGTATAAAAAGAAAGGGAAAATGCAAATGGAGGTCTTTTGATGAACAACTGTCGAAGTGAATAGAAGTGTTATCTGCAAATATAGTTATTACAACGTTACTCTGTTTGATTGCTACCCGAATCTTATAATAGGGACAGAGAAAGCGACTTTGTTTTATACTATGTAGTGATGTGTATTAATTAAAATTAATGTGAACTACAGATTTAGGTACTACAGAATAAATAATTAGGATCCATTTTATTTTGTAATATCACCTTAGTTAACATGACAGACCTGTATAATGTGACGTTGGTCTTTGCATATGCAAAGTTATACAACTCTATGTGAATCCACGAACGACGTTCTGCGTTCAGCCCACATTTTCTGGTACCTAGTACCTACTATTCGCATCGCTGACACTGGTTACAATTGCAATCATTTTTGTAATTTACAACGCGAGTGTATGAATTTTACAGATTTCTACAAGTATGATATACCATAAACAGTCACTAAATATTTCAACTCCATTCTTGATGTATATTATGCCTAGGCCGCAGTCATCGCGATAACATTCGGACATAAACTTCGTCTTCGGCCTACGGCGAATCTTCGCGGCCACATTATGCGCGTGTTGTGCAATGTAAAGTTTATCACGATTTATAAACTCAAAAAACAATATGGACGCTGCGGTTACTCTGTATCTATTTTATGGCAGCAAATAATATATATATTACATTTCAAAAAGGAGAAAAAAAATATAGTTGCTCCAATCCATGTTACACTTTAGCTATATTATACAGTGTAGTTATATCTAACACGTCCGCTAGGAACTATGGGTGCGGGCCGACTGAAGTGTGGCCGCGCAAGCGAAGTTCATCGCGATAAAACCCTTTGATGTGCGAGAGTTTACCGACAGCGGAACGATGTGCCTGAAGCTTCGCCCGAAGTGTCGAAGTATTCGCGAATATTTGTCTACAAACAACGAGATATCCCGAATATTCGTCTTATCGCGATGAGTGCGGCCTAAGCATTAGTTGTGTGTCATTTCTATGTCACTTCTGAGAAAGTCATATTTGACAACCAACAAATATGACGTCGATTCTTTGTGACAATGACACTATTGATAGGTAGGTTCGCCATCTTTGCTGTTATGACATTCGAATATAGTAGGAACACTTTGTATGGGAAATTAAAATTGTTGTTTTCACTATCTTTCTTGAATTTTTTCCAAAATTTCTCATCGTTTAAACCTTCCCTGGGCTAAGACAAACATTTCAAAACCAAAATCAGCTAAATCGGCCTGGCCGTTCTCGAGTTTTAGCGAGACTAACAAAAAGCAATTCATTTTTATATATAAGAAGAAGATTACATAATACAGCTTATGAAAATATAACATAAAATACAAGGTGAAAGTAATGTTCATGTCTGTGACAAGGGCGGACTTATCCCTATGAGGGATATATTCCAGTCAACCTATGCCTTTAAGTCCCTGAAAGGAGTCCGTGAAAAGGCGATGAAGGAATAAAATGCTTACATAAATAAATAATAATAATAGACAACAAACAAACATAAAATAATATTAACTTTAATTATTTTTCATATAATTATTATATGAAAAATAAAATATTAAATAAAAATAAAACAAATATTTAAGGGGGGCTCATACAACAAAAGTGTTTTTTTTTTGCCGTTTTTATAGATAATACGGAACCCTTCGTGCGCGAGTCCGACTCGAAAGAGGCCGGTTTTTTTACTTCTTATTAAAAAAAATAAGTCGGTTAAGGACGATAATTTTACGTGATAACATCATAAGAAAACTGATGAACGCATCGGCCGATGGAGTGGAAGAGAGATAGATGCGTCACAAGCCGAACGCTGGCTGATGGTGCTTCTCTATCGCTTGTTCCGCGCTCTCGCTTGCACGCTCGGCTCAGGCGGAACGTGACAATGAGTCATGCTTTTTCGTGCGTGCAGCCGGCGTTCATCGATTTATAAGACGTTATCACGTTAAAACATAACTAAAAAGTTTTACTACCTAACCCTTGCATTAAAATTTCATACACGTATCATATAGGTATGCATAAGCATGGTATAAAATATCAAGGTGTATTCTTCCCGTATATTGTCTTGCTTTGCCAAGACTACGTCACGAAATTGTTTTTTTTTTCAATTTACCACTAATAAAATCGCTACATTTACTTATTATATTTTTACTGATCCATTTCGCCTTATGGTATTGTTAAGGCAATTGCGATCGCCTTGATAATCCGCCGATGCGATAATAAGGCGAAGACAATTGTAAATAACAAGAAAAAAAAAAAGAAAAATACGCGGTCAAAAAAAAAAATATCTTTCCTGCTCTGTCACCAGACCCTGATGACCATTTATTAATAACCTATTCTTTCAGTCCAATGAGCCCAAACCTCTGCTGTAAGATGGCCAAAAGAAAATCTTATTATTATTATTAAGATTTTTTGTCTATTTACCAATTTCAAATTGATCTGAGCAGTGGAAATCGCTCATATCCTTTCCTAAAGAAAAATAGTCGATAATCTTTTAACAGATGATCTTGCATAAAAAAATATTATGCCACTTTAAGACCTGCCTCATAGTAAAACCCTCTTTACGCCTTCTTATTCTTGAACCATAGCAAAGAACACTCTCGATCAAGCCACCTTTTAAATAAAACCACATCGAAATCGTTTCATCATTGGTGGTTACGATCAAAAGACAGACATACATACATACGTTATATTATTATTATTATGTATAACACCCCTTCTACACACATTTAGAACATCCCGCGAACAACACGCGTGTTGATTTGTAAAAAAAAATAAGTAAGCAGAGTCCAAGTGGTCCATGTAATTTTTCACCAAGTGCCAACAACCATCAGAAACAACATAATATGGATTAGTTACAATTAGAAATGGAGAAAATGCCCGGTATTTCGTATAAATTCCCAATAATTAATTATTGCCCCTAAATGCCCCTAAATAGGAAATTTAATGAGCGCTTATTAGAAATCTAATAGTTAATGTGGCTACGATAACCAGTGTTCATCAGACGAGACGTATGAAAAGCAATGCCTGATATTTAGCCCGATTCAAATTTACTAGACCGTTTTATTTCGTGCAGATGTAATTTTTTTACAAATTGAAAAATAACCGAAAGAAAAAACATAAGAACTTCCTTACATCTCATCATCATCGACGTCATTAAACCAAGTCGTTTCCATATGCATTATCCCAAGAACATAAACACTGCAACCTTGCTGTAAATGTCACTTTTTGTAAAGTAATCTCACCATTACCGTTGTGTGGTCACATAACGTGGCAAATGTATGAGGAAGTAACTAAACTTCGACGTTACTTCTCACTCCGTTACACATTTTTGATCCACAACACTAATTTCACATGACTGTGTCATTACGATTATGCTATCCGTTTGTCACGGAGTCGAAAAAGCAAGTAACGTGTAAACGTGGAAGGAACTGTCAATTGCCAAAATATTCTGTACAGAGGCTCAACGTTGCGTAATTGTGTGAAAAATTAGTGTCAGTGTGTTCATCAGTATAATCAATTCGAAATGTTTTATATATAACCGCAGAATAAAAGTAATAGTATAAAACATAGAATATGAGCGAGTCAACCTACAGCACATTTAAAGATGTGCCTGATGTTTGAGAAAATATTATTTTCTCAAACATGTCCCAGAAAAATCGGATATTTTACAAATGTTTTTTCAATAAAATAATTGTCACTGAATTAAAAGAAACAAGTTCTGACTTTAAAAAAAGTACTATATTATTCATAATAAAATATATTATTCTTACAAACATTAATAAAAAAAAACTCTAATAAAACAAATGAGGCATCTCACACGCGCGTTGCCGACCCAATAAAAAATTTGTAAAAATATTTGGGTGTTTTCTACCCACCTAATTTTATTACCCACGCATAAGTTACAATATGATTAATGATTTTTTTAAATAATTGCATCCAGTAGATACCATATAAACAACCCATAGCGTACTCCGCCACGCTGCTACACAGCGGATTGGCAGGCTAATGTTTTCAAACGCGTCAAAATCAGTTGTTAAACCAAGTTAGTGGACATGATTCACACCATCTAAAGGTCTCAGCATACATAACGGGAACTCGGACTGAACCACCTCAAGTGTCGGTAATAAAATAAGTTATTTTTTTCCAAGCGCCATCACACCCCTTCTTCGATGCGTCCATGATGAAATATAGTGATTGAAAAAATACCCTATTACCTTCACTTTAAGTCGACATCAACTTGACATGGCCGGCTCGTCCAGTCCGAGTTCCCGTTACGTATGCTGAGATTTTAAAAGTCTTACATGCACGGTAAGCACCCCTGTGCAATGATCTTAAACTCGATATCTACATGTAGGTGAATATAAAATGCATGTAATAGCCTTATACACTTATTAATATGTAAGTACCTCTTTCAATAAGTAGTAGTAGTAAATCAAAGAGCCGCCGTCGGTATCGTTTTAACTTACTATAAAACTTAGTTACTGCTTGTTATCACTACTGTGGTAATGTCAGGTGTCTCGTGATAACAGCCTCCGTGGCTCATCCGCGCATGCGCAACGCCCTTGTGCGCCCGCGTCGACCATGTCTCAGGCAGTGCCATCCGAATCAGCACCTTGCCCGAACGCGATAAGGCTCGCAATCGAAGTATCCGGACTTTTTTAACAGTGCAAAAAATACTGGAAATGTGTGAAGTGTGTTAAATGAGTGTGCATAATTAGTTTTACTTTCTTAATATAAGTGGATCGGTAAGATTAAGATGATATTTCAAGACAGTATTTAATGTAAACCATAGATGTAAACGTATCAATTAGATTAGCGTTTTTCAACCTGGGTTCGCGGAACCCTAGGGCTCTACGAATTTATTCTACAGGTCCACGCCCAAACAAAAAAATCGGTTGTCTGTAAAGTCGGTTTACTGACGATAGTTGAACGTGACAACGTCATAAGAAAATACTGATGGAATGTTTGCATTTTTCAAAAGAAAATTTTAATGGAACGCCTCAGAGCGAGGTAACGCCGCATGAGTCATGTTTTTTCGTGCGTGCAGCCGGCTCCAACAAATTATAAGACGTTGTCACGTCAAAAATACGCAAACATGTTAAAAAGATTAATGGCTTAAGTATTCTCCGCGGCGACCATAGTTGAACACTTCAGTCAGGGTTCTGAAGGTGTATAAGATTGAGTGTAAACAAACGGTGAATTAGATATAAAAAATGTCTGCTCATAATACGCATAAGAAATTAGATTGTTTTGAAGGGTAGATAAGGAATAATTTAAAACGTTCTTGTGATAAATGGGATTAAGTTTGTTTTTATATTTATTTTTACTATAGGTGCAATACTTACTCCGCCTTCTAAAGGACAAGATAAATTCTAAGACTTTATACGCCATATAATTTCTTATTTTTATATTCCTACTGAAATCTTATGTGGTAAATACAGTTCTACTCAGTACCTATTTCGGGCATGGCAAATGTTGAGGACAGTTGGTTCGAATCGCAGGGTTACAATAGATTTTTGGTGCTACTTACTTTTGTTTTGTTTTATAAATGAATTCTCATGAAATATATAAATAAATAGTTTAATTGAGTCCAAAGCTACTATTCTAATGATTAATAAAAAATATATGTATTACTTTACGAAATATATGGCTACGATTACGACTAAACACTATTTTATTTCATGGATGTAATTTTTATATTATTTTTTCATCATCAGAATTTTCATGATAGTTATAGTCAATCAAGTTCTAAAGTTTTTATATCACGATGAGTTAAATAAACCCAAATACAAGTTAGCTGCTGTTAACCGTTAAGCAGTTCCTTCATCTGTCTTCCTTCTACATCATTTAATATCATTCTTGAACCTATTTTCAGGCTGGAAATGTCTGCAATTACAGGCAATTATAGAATCGAATGTACACAGCACGCCCTCGTTGTTCTATCAATAATAAATAAATACTCCTGGACAAATTACACACTAGTATGAGTATTAGATAACTGTTAGAATACTTAAATAAGTACATTTTTATTCCATAGAAAACACCCAGACCAAAACAAACAGACAATGTTCATGTACACAAATATTTGACTTGTGCGAGAATTGAATCCACGACCTCGGAGTTAATATAGCGAGTGCTGACCAGTCGAAAAACGTGCTCGTAAAATAACCAGCGATAGACGCTTCGGTCATCACTACTAATGGACGTGAAACTTTTACATTAAATAAATAAATAAATAAATATTACTGGACAATTTACACAGCGCCATCTAGTCCCAAATTAAGCGCAAAGCTTGTGTTAAACAACTGATAAACATACGTAAATTTGACACGTAAAGGCCAGAATTTCAAAATATCTGCGCGTTTTGAAAAGACAATTTTTTTATTTTTTATACTACGTCGGGTGGCAGACAAGCATACGGCCCGCCTGATGTGAAGCGGTTACCGTAGCCATATTAACGCTTGCAACATAAAATATTGCTCGTGCGCCGCCACCCACGCTGCCAACGCAGCATCTCCTTCCTTTCTTTCTGGTGACCTCACTCACTCGCAGGAACACAACAACCCTCAAGGGAATTGTTATTTGGCTGCGGTATTCTGTGAGGTGGCGGTACATTCCCCAGTCGGGTAGCTTACAATTACGCTCCCCACCCCTCTTTTCGCCAGAGCTTCGTTTGTCAGTCAGTAAGGTGCACCACGCGCAGGTGAAGTTGGCTTTGGATCAAAGATCTTGATAAACCACTTACACCCCAAAATAATGGTAAATATTATTTACAACACAAAATTTAGTTAAAGTCCAAGAAAAATGAATGTCTACGATTGTTTGAAGACGTAAGTAGCTACCTTCTCCAACAATGATAAATGGTGCTATTAAGTTAAGTACGTATGACTTTTATATTGTTTCAAACTAAACGCCATCACTTATGTATTGTATGCTGCAGTTGACAAATTGCTTTAAATGATGTACCATTGTCATTGCTCGGCGCTTTGTCCACCCGTCAAGTTGATCATAATGTCTTATGGATTGCATTGTGAACATTTCCATTAGCGGATCTATACTTTATTAACATAAAAGTAGCTAATATGCATCATACATACCTGTTCCGGAACTTGACTTTGCTAGCGGACTTTTTTGTAAATAGTATGTATTTACAAAAAAGTCCGCTAGCAAAGTCAGTTAAGTTCAAAAATAATACATAGAAAACACCCAGACCAAGACAAACAGACATGATCATGCACACAAATGTTTGACTTGTGCGGGGATCGAACCCGCGACCTCTATTTACGAAAATTGCGCGGACGGAGGAGTATGAAATTTCGCACACTTATAGTAGGAGTGCAGAATGCTAATATTTTAATTAAAACAATTTAAAATTATGCATAAAAATACATTAAATCAATAATATAAAACATTACACACACTACGTTGTATTTGGCACATACACGCATAATATACTTTTTTGTTTATTGTTAAGTCATAATTTAATTATAGTCGAATTTCGACCACTGGGCGATCACTAGTAAAATAAATAATAATAAATAAATAATATTGTCAGACAAATTACACAGCGCCATCTAGCCCCAAAGGAAGCGAAGCTTGTGTTATGGGTATTAGACTACTGATAAACATACGTAAATACATTTTTTTTTGTAAATACATACTTATGATACATAGAAAACACCCAGACTAAGACAAACAGACATGTTCATGCACACAAATGTTTGTCTTGTGCGGGAATCGAACCCGTGACCTCGGAGTCAAAGTGGCCATTGCTAACCATTCGACCACCGAGCTCGTCATCACTTTTGTAAGTATAAGCACAGAATAATATACACTAGTATATGTCACAGATTAAATAATAGTTACTTTGTAAGTATATCTACTATCTTGACTTTCCAGTGCTGCAAACGCTGTCGTTTAGGAAGATGAAAATGCGACGATAGCAACCAACTTTCCTCTTAAATTTCATTTGCATGAGCGCTCCAAAGACATTTCTCACGTTTTGTATTATTCTTTTAACTCCAGCGCCTTAATAATTTATTAGCAAGATGTTTGAATTTCCATGCTTTCTTGAAAAACGGTTCATTAATCTTTTAAAGAAGGCAACACGACAACCGAGATTTTATTTATTTACATTTTTGACGAGCTCGGTGGCGTAGCGGTCAATGAAGCGGCTTCGACACCAACGCTCGTGGGTTCGATTCCCGCACAAGACAAACATTTGTGTGCATGAACATGTCTGTTTGTCTTGGTCTGGGTATTTTCTATGTATTATAAGTATGTATTTACAAAAAAAAATGTGTTTAAGTACATTTATCAGATGTCTAGTATCCATAACACAAGCTATGCGCTTAATTTGGGACTAGATGGCGCTGTGTTAATTGTCCAGAAATATTTATATTTACATGTGGATGGATTCATATCTCTGATACGGGAACTGGCAAGCTTAATAGTATAATTACAATAAAAAATTGGTTGCCTGTAAAGTCGGTATACGGGCGAAAGTTTTACGTGACAACGACTTTGAGTGGTAAAATGTTTTCGTCTGTTTCTTTTTATGTCTGTCTCTCTCGCTCTTAGAAGGGACGCGTGCCTTTCACTCGCTCTCATTGTAGGCGCATAACGTGAGCCAGTTTCTTGAAGTGTCACCCGGCTAACCAATTTATAAGACGTTGTCACGTCAATAATATACGAAATATATCAAATGATATAGGAAAGATAATGTTAGTAAATAATATCAAAAAATGTAACGATGTAATACACGTTAGGTGGTTAGCATACTGTATGTAACAAAAATAATAACAGTTCTGCAGTTTAGCGAATATTAGAAACAAGTTAAAAAATGTAACTAATTGTGGTGTAGTAAATAAATAGGTAATAGACCGTGTGGTTTCCGGCAGACTAGAATAAAATCACTCCGTCTCTTCCCGTGGATGTCGTACAAGGCGACTAAGGGAAATACATTATAAAACATCGATCAGGCCTCCCCAACCCGTCTGGCCAGCGTGGAGAGTGTAGGCCAAATCCTCCTTCTGTCTGTGACGGACGAGAGAGGGTCGTGCTCCCTTATTGGAGACTAAAATGACCTGATGATGATGAAATAAATAATAATCACTAACTTTACAGAACTTATTATAATATTTTTGATTACATCTCTAAAATTTCCTATAAAATCGTAACATGAGAATAAACCATACTGCAAATTACATAAAGAAATTCCCTTGACACAAGTGTAAAGTGCTTTTTACGCTGTGAAATGTAATGAAATCCGTTTCAATTTGAAGGACGTATATAATACGAGGAGCTCGATGGCGTCGTTACGCGTGTCAGTCTAATCGAACACGGAAGTTAAGCAATGTCGACCGCAGCCTGTCCACGGATGGGTTTATTTATCTCGAACTCCTCCGTGCTCCGGAGGGCACGTTAAGCCGTCGGTCTCGGCTGTTGTCATTAGATGACAATCGTTAAGCCAAGTCATTGGCCTTTAGGTGGCTTGATAACACTGGCCTCCGCCAAACCGCAGTTGAGCAGCGTGGTGGAGTATGCTCTAAGCACCTTCAATTGAGAGGAGGCCAGCACCCCAGCAGTGAGATGAATAATGGTTAACGACGATATAAGTCAAATTTTAACCAAAAAAAATCGGTTGTCTGTGTTGAGGATGGCAAAGGAAACCACTAGTTTCGTGTTTCATATATATTTTCTGACTGATAAAATACAACAATTGTTTTCGAATATAAAAAGAAAATGATACTGAGAATTTGAAAATATTGGCCAAAAAGGATGTATGCGCTGTAGGTCGCCAACATGGCCCCCGACGGTGAGAAGCACCCATTACTATTGGCCGGCGACCAGCAGCGCCACCTTACGAGTAGGTCTGCGCAGCACTCCCCCTTTCGTAGCGACATCTACTACTCGCACTATGCCATCCTTGCCTGGATATACTGCCACAATTCGTCCGCGAGGCCAACAAAATCTGGGAAGTGTTCCATCTGCTATGAAAACCAAGTCACCAATTTTGAGCTTGACCTGTTGAGCTAGCCTTTTGCGTGGAACTAGAGTTGGCAGGTACTCTTGGGTCAGAATCAGTTGTAACACGTAACACATTTGTAGCGAGAGACAAATTAGTTGCTTGAGTGTGAGGTATGCTAGACGGAGCTGGTGCAGGGGCACCGGAAATAGAGGCACTGTCTTTATGTAGAGCACTATCACAAGGCAATTTGTTGATAACTCGCGTATACTTTGGTTCCTTTTGTTATCTAGAGAGCGAGCCCTAGTTATCACGGGCATTTTATTTGTACGTAATTTCTTCTGACACCAAAAATGTTGAGGATGGCAAAGGAAACCACTAGTTTCGTGTTTCATATATATTTTCTGACTGATAAAATACAACAATTGTTTTCGAATATAAAAAGAAAATGATACTGAGAATTTGAAAATATTGGCCAAAAAGGATGTATGCGCTGTAGGTCGCCAACAGTCTGTAAAGTCGGTTTACTGACGATAGTTGAACGTGACAACGTCATAAGAAAATACTGATGGAATGTTTGCATTTTTCAAAAAAAAATTTTAATGGAACGCCTCATAGCGAGGTAACGCCGCATGAGTCATGTTTTTTCGTGCGTGCAGCCGGCTCCATCGAATTATAAGACGTTGTCACGTCAAATATCGTTTCGAGATCTTCCAAAGAACGAAAAATATGGTCAAATATTCCAATAAAAACACGATTTACAAAGAAAGCGGCGGCAAATATTGTCACAGTGCGAACGTAATCGAACGTGTCATGAATACTTGCAAATATAAACACATAAATTAATTAGAACAAGCAAACACCCTTCCTCTCTATCGCTAACGACACAGACCAACCATTACTACTCGTTGTGTAAACGTTTAGAAATAAACTTTTATTTGCATAGTTTCCAACGAATTGAGATGGATCAGTGAGGATCTGGAAGTTTTACTATCGTTTTGTAGGGATTTAACCTTTTCCTTTTGGAAATCGTCTTTGTAGAACCATTTATTTACAATATATATTTTTACTCGACTACGGAGAAGCCAAAAGGGATATAAATTTAGCACTCTATATATATTGTGTTTTTTTATATATGAATGGGGGGGGGGGGGGGAGAGAGGACGAGCATTTGGGTCACCTTATGGAAAGCAATCACCCTCGCCCTTGGAGCTCAGCAACACCACCTGACCGGCTCTTTTTGTAGTTGAATTACAGTTTTTTAAACTGTTTCTTGTTGAAAATTTAAATGAAAATGTAGGTTTCATGATCCTATTTAACTACTATATTATATGACCCCGTTATATATTTCTATATGTATGTTTGTTTGTATTATCTTAATTGTACATAATGAGCATAAATATACCATACATGAAATAACTTAAAATATAGATGTCCAAAGGCGGACTTAGCTCTATAAGAGATCTCTATTAGTCAAGCTTTGACTGTTGGATACAAGCTAAGCTGTGAGTGGCCAGGGCCACAATATAGGCCGAATAAAGAATAGAACACGAGGAAAGATAAAGAAGGGAAGAAGTAGCAATAAATACAGCAAGTAAATATAGATAAATCAAACAACATATGTTTGTAACGAAGGAAAATAGAATAGACTGCAAGATATTTTCCGTTGATATCGATGACTTGGTAATAAAGTTAGAACGTTGCAAATGTGTTTGTTAAAACCACTTGGACTGGTCTATAATTAAATGTATTTAGGCATTATCAATGTCACCCTGATAACACCGTGAAAGCCAACTCGGTCGGTAAAAACAAATTTAAAATGAAACATTGTTTTATAAAGTAAAATATTTTGGAGCGTAAGTAAAACATCTTTGAACCAAAGCTAACGTCACCTGTACGTGGTGCACCCTGCTGAATGACAAACGAGGCTCTGGCGATAAGAGAGATAAGGCTTAGCGTATTTTTTAAGCTGCCCGATTGAGTAAGTACCTCCACCTGGTAACGGATCGGTGACGTCTTGGTGGTGCTGATCTCCATGGGCGGAGGTGATTGCTTTCCATCAGGTGACGTACATCCTAGTTTGCCCTCCTCTCATAAGAAAAAATAGCAAGCAAGAGCAGACTTATCCGTATAAGGGATACCTGCCAGTCAACTTTTGTCTTTGAGTCCCCGAAAAGAATCCATGTTATTAGACACAGTGTAAGCTTTCATAAAGTGCAGGACCAGCAAAATAAATGCACTTATAATAAAGTTACGGGTAGTGGGGTATTTTGTTGGGAAATGAATTTAATTTGGCGGTAAAAACTGATGTTTGTTGGTACATAGCAAATGTTGTGTCTGGGCATGTTCGTTCCAAATCCCCCCTCGTATAATAAAAAAATAAAGAACAAAAAGTTCCTGTATTCCATTGTTACATTAATATGGTAATGATAATGATCCACCTGCCACTTGGTTCCACCGACGTCTTAAATCCATCATACCATCGACATAATACAGGTCGACGCTCTGCCATTACGGAGATTTGGCAAATCATTGTTGCGAAAATGTATTATCACTGAGATTACTAAAGTACCTAAACGTTTGCGGATATATACTTAATGAAGTATTACAGAAAGTTGGTTTTAAATGCTGTTAGTTAACTATTACTAGCTTTATATACAGACAAATGTTTCTGAAATAAATGAAGCTATTACAAAACTTAATTTCAATCTCAAATCTATTAGTAAATGGTCTATCAGTTATGGCGTAACAGTAAATCCAAACAAATGTAAAGCAGTCATTGTGGGTAGTGCACGACTTGTAAGACAATTAAATTTTGGCTCATTAAAATCTTTAACCTATAATGGAAATGTAATCCCCATCTCTACCAATGCCAGAAATCTTGGCCTACACATTGACTCTAATCTTAATTGGGACACACAAGTTGCTGAGGTCAGCCGAAAGGTCTATGGCTCTTTGCATTACCTAAACCAACTAAAAAATTTTCTTCCCATGAAAACAAAAATAATGCTGGCTCAAAGTCTCATTCTACCTGTCATTGATTATGCTGATGTGTGTTATCTGGACCTAACAGAGGATCATCTGAATAAATTGGACAGACTTTTAAACAGCTGTCTTAGGTTTATATTTTGTCTGCGCAAATATGACCACATTTCCAAATATCGTTCTCAGCTTAAATGGCTAAATATCAGGCAGCGCAGAAACCTACATGTCCTTTGTTTGCTTTATACTATTTTAAATAGTCCAACTGCTCCCCCTTATCTTAAGTCCCAATTTCAACTATTAAGTTCTAGTCACGATAGGAATCTGCGCTCTTCCAATAGCTTAGTTCTCTCCTTCCCTTCTCACCGTACTGGGTTCTATTCAAATTCTTTTGCCGTCACGGCCGTACGACTCTGGAACACCCTCCCCGACAACATTAGACGTGCACAGTCTCGCGTATCATTTAAAAATCTGGTACATTTGCATTACCTGGATATGTCATGAACAATGGCTACCTCCTCGCTATCTGCACTATTTGATATGTATATGTATGTATGTGTATATGTATGTATATCTGTATATATGTGTGTAAGTATATGTATGTGTATGTATGTATATGCGTATGTTATTTAAGTTATTTAAAATAAGGCACCCCTCCTACAGTAAATCTTACATGTCCGAAAGGTAAACTGGTAGACAATGCTTTAGCATTAAGTTCGCCTTTTGTATATAATCATGTAATGGATTGTGTGCAATAAAGAATAAATAAATAAAAAAATAAATATTACCACAGTTTAAATATTAGCACACCCCGGCCACTCCGTGCAAATGTCGTGTCGTTTACTACTTCATAAATAATGACGTCTGTGTAGAGCGTAAATGAGCATGTGTGCGTACGGCGCCATACATAATGTTCCAGATTTTACTCAGAGGGGAGGTGAGGTCGACACGAGAGAGCGGGTGGGAGTGGTCATATTAATAATAATAATAACTAGCAATAAAAGCAGTTATGGCAGGCGTCCGTCCCTCTTCTGTAATAGCCCGGTATTAAGTTCACCCAGATCTCATCTCCATAGCCCATTTATTTTCCATCACACTTCGCAATAGTCTCAACGCCTGCCGAGACCTGCTCATGGGTATGTCGTTCCATTGACATATCCTGGAGCGGGTCACGGCGGGCGTACAACATTACATCAAACTTCTCAAAGGGGCCTCTACGCGTTGGATCCATATCCCCGCGTATGCCTATCAAATGACCGGGCTTGACCCGTGACTAAATAGAGATACATAATAATATATAAATAGTCCGCAGGGCAGCTTGTGTGGCGTGCTGTTGTGTGAGTAGCGACACCACGGACCCGAGTCTCCAGAGAGTCGGTCAGGGCCTTCGTCTCCGACGTGTCTTCATCGGTCGGAGTGTAAACACAAGAAGGCCCGCAGGACTCTCAGCTCTGGCTTGCCTTCATTGGCCGTCCAGAGAGGAGCCGCTAGAGCTATATGCTCCAGGGGTGGAAGTGTTAAAGGGCATCACGCCGCGAGTAACTTCGGAGAAAGCGCAGCACACCTCTCGACATCCCTGAGTCACTCACACCGGTGTTGCCCCCGGCCGTTTTCCTGGCATTTCGGGGGCCCATCTAGTGAGTGGCAAGCCACCGCCTGCCGCAAATAACTAGCAATAAAAGCAGTTATGGCAGGCGTCCGTCCCTCTTCTGTAATAGCCCGGTATTAAGTTCACCCAGATCTCATCTCCATAGCCCATTTATTTTCCATCACACTTCGCAATAGTCTCAACGCCTGCCGAGACCTGCTCATGGGTATATCGTTCCATTGACATATCCTGGAGCGGGTCACGGCGGGCGTACAACATCACATCAAACTTCTCAAAGGGGCCTCTACGCGTTGGATCCATATCCCCGCGCATGCCTATCAAATGACCGGGCCTGACCCGTGAGTTAAGAGAGATACATATAATAATAATAAGTCCGCAGGGCAGCTTGTGTGGCGAGCTGTTGTGTGAGTAGCGACACCACGGACCGGAGTCTCCAGAGAGTCGATCTGGGCCTTCGTCTCCGGCGTGTCTTCATCGGTCGGAGTGTAAACACAAGAAGGCCCGCAGGACTCTCAGCTCTGGCTTGCCTTCATTGGCCGTCCAGAGAGGAGCCGCTAGAGCTATATGCTCCAGGGGTGGAAGTGTTAAAGGGCATCACGCCGCGAGTAACTTCGGAGAAAGCGCAGCACACCTCTCGACATCCCTGAGTCACTCACACCGGTGTTGCCCCCGGCCGATTTCCTGGCATTTCAGGGGCCCATCTAGTGAGTGGCAAGCCACCGCCTGCCGAAAATGACTAGCAATTAAAGCAGTTATGGCAGGCGTCCGTCCCTCTTCTGTAATAGCCCGGTATTAAGTTCACCCAGATCTCATCTCCATAGCCCATTTATTTTCCATCACACTTCGCAATAGTCTCAACGCCTGTCGAGACCTGCTCATTGGTATGTCGTTCCATTGACATATCCTGGAGCGGGTCACGGCGGGCGTACAACATTACATCAAACTTCTCAAAGGGGCCTCTACGTGTTGGATCTATATCCCCGCGCACGCCTATCAAATGACCGGGCTTGACCCGTGATTAAAAAGAGATAAAAAGAAATAATAATAATAATAAATTGTTTATTTGCTCACAAACACGGTATAAGGATCTTGATATATTCATTTTTCGCATGTTTGGCTGATACCAAACCCCGGCCACTCCATTCAAAAATGGCGCTTTTGCATGTAGTAACCAAATGACGTCTGTACACGTGCCTATGTTTGAGTGACGTTCTCTAGGGCTGACATTATTCAATTATTAGTCGGACATGTAAGGGGGTGTAAGTGGTTCATCAACATCTTTGAACCAAAGTTAATCTTACCTGCACGGGGTACACCCTGCTGACTGACAGACGAGGCTCTGACGAAAAGAGAGGTAGGACATAGCGTATTTTTTAAGCAGCCCGACTGACGAAGTACCACCACCTCACAGAATACCGCAGTCAAATAACAATTTCCTTGAGGGTTGTTGTGTTCCTGCGAGTGAGTGAGGTCACCAGAGAGGATGGAGTTGCTGCGTTGGCAGCGGGGATGGCAGCGCGCGAGCGATATTTAATGTTGCGAGCGTTAATATGGTTACGGTAACCGCTTCACATCAGGTGGGCGTAGTGAAGAAAAAAAAACGTGTGGCACTCGGGGACTGCCGCGGTAAAGCTATTGCATAGCATTTTTTATCAACTAATGCTCGTTTGCGCATTTGCTCGTTCATCCATCCATCCATCCACCCATATCCATTCATCTATCCATCCATCCATCCATCCATCCATTCATCCACCCATCCACCCATCCATCCACCCACCCATCCATCCATCCATCTATCTATCCATTCATTCACCCATCCA
This sequence comes from Hypsopygia costalis, assembly GCA_937001555.2. Lineage (NCBI taxonomy): Eukaryota > Metazoa > Arthropoda > Insecta > Lepidoptera > Pyralidae > Hypsopygia > Hypsopygia costalis. The sequence continues at coordinate 2,949,651 of OW443325.2, forward strand.
TCCATCCATCCACCCACCCACCTACCCATCCATCCATCCATCCACCCACCCACCCATCCATCCATCCATCCACCCATCCATCCACCCATCCATTCATACATCCATCCACCCACCCACCCACCTATCCATCCATCCATCCATCCATCCATCCATCCATCCATCCACCCATCCACCCATCCACCCACCCATCCACCCATCCATCCATCCATCCATCCATCCATCCATCCATCCATCAATCCATCCATCCATCCATCCATCAATCCATCCAACCATCCATCCATCAATCCGTCCGTCCGTCCGTCCATCCATCCATCCATCCAAATTGTTTTTTTTTTTACTTTCCATGTGTTGAGACATCCATCCTCTGCACAAATAACTCTCATCTTTTACATACTCGCATATTATTTTAAACTGAATGGAGAATAAAATACAAGCGACTTCAATTCGTACGTTGTGGCATTCCTTGCGAACGGTTCCAAATCGGTTCCATAGGGGAGGTGAGGTCGACTAGTGAGAGCGGCAGAGAGTGTCCATACTGTACGTTAGTACTATTACTTATACTGTGCTGATACAGTCAGCATGCATTGTAGTAATAGGTAGTACTATTATTAAATAATAGTACTACCTATGTACAATATGACCACTCCCATATAAATTTTATACTGTGATGTTAGTCTACTAATAGATAAGTAGACATAACCAAAGTAGTTTTTACCCACTGCTGGGATACGGGTCTTCTCTCAATTGAAGGGGTTTATAGCATACTCCACCACGCTGCTGTTCGGCGGAGGCCAGTGTTTCAAGCCACCAAAAGGCCATTGACTTAACGACTGTCATCTATATTGACAACGGCCGAGACCGACGGCTTAACGTGCTCTCCGAAGCACAAAGAAGCTCTAGATAAATAAACCCATCCATGGATAGGCTACAGTTGACATTGCTTAACTTATGTTGTAATATGGCAAATAAAGTATTATAAGCCTAAAGAGATGGCTAGTCAAGTGAAGCTCAACTGACGTGCACCACGGATTTTAAGTATCTAAGAGACTATTGGGGACATAAAACATTGAGTTGATAACAAAATTTTATGAATTAACCTGTACGATGAAAATCAGTTTCATTCAAGTCAAATTGTCCATAACCTAGATTATTTGATATACAATAGCTAATTAACCCATAGGCTACGTAACCGCATGTTTACGCAAGATCAAACAACCTAAAATTAATGTGAGCGTTGTGATATTCATTAACTTTAATCACAATCTTCATTATAAAAATGACCAAATCCTCAAAAGAGCATGTAACAAGAAATTAAGTCTATTTCATCCAGTTTTTTTATCTCCCTGAGATTTTAAAATTCATTACAATCATCATTAATCACCTCTTCATTAGCTCTTATTGCAGTTTTTGCACTAGTTGCATGTATTACTTCTATAGTTACTTCACATATTGCGTTTCTGTCAAATTCATATGTATTTTTTATGTTAATTATTCTTAGTGTGACCAAGTACGTGTCTCCATTATGAAATTTTATTGCTCGATTGTTTTTCAGTTTCTTCCAAACCTAATCTGATTAGTTACATTATGTTCTTTTGTTTTGTCATCTTCTGTTTTCTCAAGTAGGGCGGTCATGTCTTGCCAATCATTACCTTAGCATGCAAATATTAATTTTAAAACTTATAAGTAATCAAGTAATGCATTAATAAAGTAAAAGATTTTCTGTTTAGTTCTCAGGTTTAAATTAACTTTGACACATGTGAAACGTGATTATTATATATTTGGCACAATATGAAAAATTCGAGAACTGGATAAACTTTATGTGACTGCTTTAAGTCCTGTAAGATACTGACTCGCAAAAAGTCAGTGCAGCAATTGAATATGACCAGGGTAAATCTGATTGCTAGCAATGAATTAAGAGACTGATCCATGCTTGGGGGTTTTCCGATTCACCGAAACGGGAACAAAGAAATTTGATAAGAAATAGGTTGTCGAAATAACCCTTAAATTCAATTGTGTGGTGTCTAAGTGGCTCATCTTGATCGTTAGAGCCAAAGCCGACCTCATTTGCACGTGGTGTAGGCTTCCAACTAGTGAAAGAGGCTCTGGCAAATGAGAGGAAAGGCGATCGTGATGTAAAGTGACCGATTTGGGAAGTACCTCCACCTCACAGAATACCGCAGCCAAATAACAATTCCCTTGAGGTTTGTCGCGTTCCTGCGAGTGAGTAAGGTCACCAGAATAAAAGGAGTTGCTGTGTTAGCAGTAGGGGTGGCGGCGCGCGAGCGATATTCCATGTTACGGGTATTAATATGGCTATGGTAACGGCTTCATTATTAATATGGCTACGGTAACCGCTTCATATGTGGGCCGGTCATATCTTCAAGGGAACGGCTGGACGCGGAAAACTGAAGATCGCATATGGTGGAAGGGATTAAGGAAGATCTATATCTAGCAGAGGACCGAAGCAGGCTCATGGTAATGATGAGATGGCACAGATTATACTGTTTTTATTATCTTTACTTTGACTAACTAGTGACTGGATGAAATTATCGCTTTCACGACAGTTCCCAGGGTATCTACTTACCAGTACAAGTTGCATGCATAAATTATGTTATCACCAACGTCTATATCCGTTATTTATTGCACTGCAGCGTGGTGAGAGCATCTAAGTTAGAGCAATTAAATTACTTTTCTAACAACTTTTTTTATTACAACTAAGGTATCCAACAAGCATACCACTCACGTGATGGAAAGTTTTCTTTTAAATATTCATTTTTAAAAAAAACTTTTAAATAAAAAAGAAAAAATAAAAGAAAAATAAGCATTATTTTTCTTTTATTTTTTCTTCCTGCTTGATATTTTCATATATCTTGTGGATTATATACTTTTTTTATACAACTTACACAAAAACATGCATACGACCCGCCTGATGGTAAGCAGTCATCGCAGCCTATGGACGCTCGCTACCCCAGAAGCATCACTCACTCGTTGCGATCCTGTAAAAATATCTTCACGCCTTTCTTGAAGAACCCCATGCTGTAGTTTCTTGGGAAAACCTCTCTGGAATCGCACAGTAAGTGACTATCTCGACTCAAATGTGCGGGGTGTGAGGATAAATTTCCTGCCGATGGCAAGCGACTGTAGAACGAGGCTGTAGGAATCATATCGAATAGGTTTAAACAAGTACCCGCAATTAATAGTAAATATATCTAGAGTCATAATAAATAAATATTCCTTGACATATTACACAGCGCCATCTAGTCCCAAACTAAGCAAAGCTTGTACTATGGGCACTAGCTAAATCGGCTGACATTATACAAAAATATATGTTTTTGTAACTACATACAATTATAATACATATAAAACACCCAAAGCAAGATAAACAGACATCACCATGCACACAAATATTTGTCTTATGCGGGGATCGAACCCACAACCTCGGAGTCAACGTGGCCATTGCTAACCATTCAACCACCGAGCTCGTCATTCATGGATATATGATTCATGATGCTAACATTAAAGTGAAATTAGAGGCACCGACAAATGTTTCGATTATACACCAACATTATAGTTTTTTATTAGTAACAACATTATAGTGACCGTGTGGTTTCCGGCAGACTAGAATAGAATCACTCTATTTCTTCCCGTGGCCATGTCGTACAAGGCGACTAAGGGAAATATATTATCAAATATCGATCAGGCCTCCCCAACCCTTTTGGCCAGCGTGGGGAGTGTAGGCCAAATCCGTCGCGACGCATAGTGTTCAACACGTAAAACATACAAAACGCAAAATGTTCAATACTCAAAATGTACAATTTCGCAAACTGATCAAAACGCAAAACGTTCAAAACTCAAAATGATCAAAATGCAAAACTTACAATACTCAAAATGTTTAAAGATCAATACGCAAAATGTTCAAAGATCAATACGCAAAACGTTCAAAACGCAAGTTGCTGGTGTTAAAGGAGGATAGCAAATTTGCCGGTTGCTACCGACTAAGAAAATTAAAATTTGCGGGTATGATATAATTCCAGAAGCAGTTATGACTAATGAGTTGCGTTATTATGTCATTGTGTCAGAATTATGTCTACGAATTTCTTAACAAAAATATATTTATAAAATTCGGACGAATTTCACAGAGCTATCTAGTCCCAAACTAAGCAGAGATAATATTATTGGTACTAGATAATAAATAACATTCTTTTTTGTAAATATATATTAGGTTGGGGAAAAAGTCTTTTCGTATATTATATGAAAATTCAAAACATTTTTTAATAAAGTTTATTTACATTTAACTAAAGTATGTAGGTGCCATTTTGTTCGATAACTTTTTGCCATCTTGTAGGTACAGACATGATCCCATTACTATAGAAATTTTGGGACTTCTGTTTAAAAAACCACGACAAGTGGTTTTGACAGTCTTCTCGTGATGTTAACCTGACATTGCCTAAAGAATTCTGAAGAGACCAAAACAGGTGGAAATCAGAAGGTGCAAGGTCAGGACTATACGGCGGATGCATTAACACCTCCCAGTCAAACATTCGTAAAAAAATTCGTAAAAAAGTATCCTCATTTTTACACAAAAATAGGAGATTTACCCCGACGCTATCCTACTCGATACAAAGACAAATTAATACCAACAACTTCGAAACTCAAACTAGTCTATTCAGGTCCACTGTCTATGTCTATAAAAATTTATAATGCGTTGCCGGACGAGTTCAAAACAGAAGACAACCAGAAGCAATTCATAAATAAACTGAAACAGTTTTTAATACAGAAAAGCTATTATTCCTTAGACGAATTTCTAAACGATAAAGACAAAAAGTTATGTAAATAAATAAACATTAGTACTACTATTAAACATGACCAAATAATTTTGTTTGACATACGAATATTTAAATATATTTTTATAAACTAATGAAATACTATTATTATTGACATTTCATTGAAATTAAATTAACATACTTTATGACTAAAATAATATGATTATTATAAATTATAGACATTCATATAATACCTACATAAATAGACAAAATATTGATATTAACAATGAATAGACAATGATTGACATCAAAACTTATTTTAATTTTGTTCTAATTTTTTTTTTTTTTAACAAACACATTTTTTACATACATATAAGATTAATTGTCATATATATATATATATATATATTTTTTAATAAAAATTAATAATCAGAGAAACGCCTAAATCCATCTGCCGTACCTCAGAAACCGCTAACACATCTTTGCAATGCCCAACAGGGTTCATATGTATGTAATAATCTGTATACTGTATAAACATCCTTATAACTATGTACTACATATGAAATGCAATAAAGATATTGAGTATTGAGTATAAACTCTCTTAATTTTTGCTGAGTGGCTGAAGATGTGTGAGGTCTAGCGTTATCATGATGAAAAATCACACCCCTTCTGTTAATTAATTCCGGCCGCTTTCTCTCAACTTTTTGCTTTAATCTCATCAGTTGTTCACAGTAGAGTTCAGAATCGATAGTCCTGCCTGGCGGTAACAGCTCATAATGAATAATGCCCTTCCAATCCCACCATACACACAGCATCACCTTGTTGCGGGTTAACCCGGGTTTTGCCAGAGTCTGTGAAGCCTGACCGGCCTTTGACCACGACCTTTTTCGCACGTTCTTGTCGTACGTGATCCACTTTTCATCACCAGTTATAAGCTTCTTCAAAAACGGTTCGCTTTCATTACGTCTTAGTAAAGAACCGCAAATGAGTACACGGTTCATTAGGTTTCTTTCAGTGAGATCGTGAGGCACCCAAATATCGAGCTTTTTAGTGTACCCAGCTTTTTTCAAATGCGCCAAAACTGTTTTGTGGTCAATTCCTAATTCTTCAGCTACGTCATAACTACTGATATGCCGATCTTGCTCCATTTTTTCAAAAATGGCATCAATTTTATCCGTAACAGGGCGACCAGAGCGACGTGCATCTTTCACATCAAAATTTCCTGATTGAAAACGCTTAAACCAAATTTGTGCTACTCTCACAGACACTGCACTAGGTCCATAAACGTCACAAATTTTTTTCGCAGCTTGCGTTGAATTTTTACCTTTTTTGTAGTAAAATTTTAAAAAGTATCGAATTTCTTCATTAGATTCACTCATCTTGACAGTAAAAAAAACAAATGAAAATCACACATTTACCTAATTTGAATTTGGAATTATCTTTATTAAAATTTAAACTTTTTAAAGATATCAAAACCTGCTAGATACAAATGGTATAACCAAAGAGATTTTATTACAAGCTCATACATACTATAATGCGAAAAGACTTTTTCCCCGACCTATTATCTATATATATAAAAGAAAGTCGTGTTTGTTACAACACTTATAACTCGAGAACGGCTGGACCGATTGCCATGGTTTTTGATTTGTTGGATTTGTTTCCGTCCCGAATAGCAGAATAACTCTTAAAAACATTGGAAAATTCTCGAAAAAATAAAATAAAAGAAAAAACATTTTCCCATACAAATGAAAGTGTCAGTTGAAAAAGGGATTACGATATTTATTGGTTGTCAAATATCAAAACGTCAAATCGATTGGTGTCACTTTTATGTCGCGAAAGTTGTCTGTGATTTGTTATGAAAATTTAAAAATGTCAAATCGATAGGGGTGAAAACGCTTTTCCCATGGGGTTCCAGCGCCAGAATCAAATCAGAGTAAACATCAAAAGAAATGACAATTACAAATCACCAAAATGATAAAACCTATTTCAAAACTAAAAAAAATAAAACAAAACGTTTTTTTTAAAAAAAATTGACAATAAGGAAATCTTTATTTTTATGAAATCTTCAGTTTTTATGGATACGGGTCTTCCCTCAACCGAAGGGGTTTAGAGCGTACTCCAACACGCTGCTCAACTGCGGGTTGGCGGAGGCCAGTGTTTTCGAACCGCCTAAAGGCCACTGACTTAACTTAACGACTGTCATTAAATGATAACAACCGGGACCGACAGCTTAACGTGCCTTCCGAAGCACGGAGGAGCTCAAGATGAGCTAATGATAACAACCGGGACCGACGGCTTAACGTGCCTTCCGAAGCACGGAGGAGCTCAAGATGAGCTAATGATAACAACCGGGACCGACGGCTTAACGTGCCTTCCGAAGCACGGAGGAGCTCAAAATGAGCTAATGATAACAACCGGGACCGACGGCTTAACGTGCCTTCCGAAGCACGGAGGAGCTCAAGATGAGCTAATGATAACAACCGGGACCGACGGCTTAACGTGCCTTCCGAAGCACGGAGGAGCTCAAGATGAGCTAATGATAACAACCGGGACCGACGGCTTAACGTGCCTTCCGAAGCACGGAGGAGCTCAAGATGAGCTAATGATAACAACCGGGACCGATGGCTTAACGTGTCTTTCGAATCACGGAGGAGCTCGACGTAATATAAACCCATCCGTTTACAGGCTACGGTCGACGTTGCTTAACTTGCGTGTTTAATTAGACTGACACGCGCATTGACGCCATCGAGCTTCTCTATTATTTTCTACTATTCATTGTTTTAACTCCATAAAATCATAAGTTTAGTTCAGCTAATATGTACCACGACATTCATTGATTGTTAGGCGGTACGAAGTTCGCCGGGACAGCTAGTAATAAATAAATAAATAAATATTTCTGAATAATTTCCACAGCGCCATCTAATCTTAAAGCTTGTTTATGGGTACTAGACAACTGTTAAATGTACTTAAATACATTTTTTTTGTAAATACATACTTACAATACATAGAAAACATCCAGACCAAGACAAGCAGACATGTTCATACACACAAATGTTTGTCCTGTACGGGAATCGAACCTGCGACCTCGGAGTCAAAGTGGCCATTGCTAACCATTCGACCACCGAGCTCGTCAATAATATGTATGTTAGACCACACACACCGACACAAACAGATAGGACAATAACATAAATCACAGACCAATTGTAGTCGTAAGACGATTATATCATTTCTTTAATATTAAGCAACCTTATTTTTATTGTAATAATTGCGCTTCAGACCCACCGTACCCCTGGCCGTTATATTGTGTGTAATAAAAATAAATAATAGTTTTTGTGAAGCAAGCAAGTGGGGAAGTGGAAGCAAGTGTTTGGGGTGTAAGTGGTTCATCAACATCTTTGAAGCAAAGCCAACTTCACCTGCACGCGGTGCACCCTGCTGACTGACAAACGAAGATCTGGCGAAAAAAGAGGTAGGGAGCGTAATTGTAAGCTACCCGACTGGGGAATGTACCTCCACCTCACAGAATACCGCAGCCAAATAACGGTTCCCTTGAGGGCTGTTGTATTCCTGCGAGTGAGTGAGGTCACCAGAAAGGAAGGAGATGCTGCGATGGCAGCGGGGGTGGCGGCGCGCGAGCGATATTTTATGTTGCGAGCGTTAATATGGTTACGGTAACCGCTTCACATCTGGCGGGCCGTATGCTTGTCTGCCTCCCGACGTAGTATATATAAAAAAAAAGCAAATATGTTATTTTCTTGTAATTCTCGTTTTTAAAGTAATTGTCTTTTGAATTGAGCATTCTGCGTATTGAACATCCTACGTATTGAACATTCTGCGTATTGCACATTCTGCGTATTGAACATCCTGCGTATTGAACATATTGCGTATTGAGCATTCTGCGTAATGAACATTCCGATATCGTAAAATGAACAAAAATTTACATTTTGCGTTTTGAATGTCTTACGTGTTGAACACTATCAAATCCTCCTTCCGTCTAGGACGGACGAGAGAGCGTCGTGCTCCTGTAGTGGAGACTAAAATGGACCTAATGATGATTATATGCTTCTTGACCTGACGACTAACACTGGACCGCTTTTCATCTCTCATTAATTAATAGTCATTACAACATTTACAACACTTTGACCATTAATATTAATTGTCGTTCGTTTGGTAATACAAAACACGTCGTCTTGCATCTTGTCGACCTTGCCTGCGTACGAAAAGTTACGTAAACTTGCTCACCAGTACACTTTCCCTAAAAGAACAAATAAATTGCCTGTAATTCCCTAAAAGGATGGCGGCAATTCCGTCCCTTTTGTGAGTGTTGATATCTATGGGCTGCTATGATTTAGTCCAGGGGACTTAAGTGCTCGCTTGCCTTTGGAATCATTGGAAAAACAATGTTTAAATGTTAATAAATTAATGTTTTAATGTTACTAAATAATTACACACGATCATTTAGTCCCAAACTTGGTAAAGCTTGTAGATATTATGGTTACTAGTTAGCTGATATACGTCTTGTCTTGTGCGGGGATCGAAACAGCAACGACCTCGGAATCAAACTAGCCATTCAACCACCAGGCTCGTCAATATATCAATGATTTATTCTTTACCTTGTCTTTCTATAAATATTAAAAAAATAGAGGAAAATATATATAAATATCTTCCAATATTATTTTGTATATATAAAAGGGTGTGAAGTTTAACCACTTAAAGTGCGACAGAAAAAAGAAGAAAACTGAATTTATTAGCAGTAGCAACATTAACTTTTTCCATACAAAAGTGCCCAAGGGTAACCATGTGAAAACTGTTTTCACGAAGAAAGTTGCGCCCTCTATTTTCTTTCTACACTCTTTTCGATCGCACTATACACCGCTGCAGCCATTGCTGCTGGCTTTTACCATCAGGCAGGCACACATTCGTGTACTACTTGTATAAACATACCGCTATTTCTCCATATATGTACATAGACAATACAGTTACACTTTCTGTGATACTTAGAACCATAATTTGCCGGAGAGTATAAGAAAATTATATTGGTAATTAAAAATAACATCTTACAACAATACTATTACATAGCTATAAAGCGTCTTGCAATATGCACTAAGATGGTTATCCATCTTAGTGCATATTGCAAGACGCTTTCAAACGATCTCGAGTGATAATGAGGCCCTCGTGCACCGTTCCTTATCACCTGTTGAGACACCTTGACGTCTTCGTTTACTTTGTTATCTACGTATGTATAACATACACAACGTTAGATATGTACACATTACGTTAGATATGTAAAACATTTCTTGACACAGTTTAAGTAAGCGTTTATAATAGTAAACAGTATCGCAATGCAGTATGTTGATGCGACGCCGCGTCGTCTCTTTCAGTGATCCGTGTAGACGAGATAGACTGGTTATCTTCGCGCGCTTGGTTGCCGAAGACAGCAAACTAGTCTTTTTGCCACCATTTTGCTCCGGGGCTATAATCAAAGGTGGCACTTGATTTGATACAAACATTTTCTAACAGAACAAACTCAGCTAGAACCATATTGGTGGTAATTTATTGTCAAATATGTATCTCATGTATGATGAAGAAAATATTTCCTGCTTCTTCAACATGCTTCAACTGCGTCGCCTTTGGCAAGCTGAATTCGCTCCTCGAAGGCGGCTCGGATCTTTACCGGCATTTGTATAATCTATTAATTAATAGCATTTATGGCAACGGTTCGTCACCCCTTATGCCGCCATCCTCTCTACACTTACTTTCCATCTTAATCTGCCTCTTTCAAGTGAATAATGGGGCCGGCCCGCTAGTGATAACTTTATCAAATTTGATAAACTCTGCTTATTTCAAAGAGAAATCACGACTACTTATAATAAAATTAGGGTATCAAATAATAAAAATTCTTAAACATACTGTGAAAAATGATACAAACCTTATCAATTAGTTCAACTGGCTCGATGACGATTTTTCCATTTGGGTCATGCTCACAACAGCATAGAAAATAGCAACTAGTTTTTTACAAGCTATATGAACACTTGCGTCTAGTTAACGTCTACGAAAATTGACCTACTGTTAGATACATTACTATGATGTTACGTGTGTTCCAGAAATTGTGCGTAAGATTTATCGCGAGGCTCGTTCCTCATTTATCAAAGCATGGGTTTTCATTATGTACCCGAATGATAGTTTTTCTTTCATCTTACAATATGGCGTGGGAAATAATAATACACATAATGACATGTAATATAATCGGAGGATAACAGTTCTATAAACGTGGTCATTGAATTATTTTTTAGAAAAAACAGCTTATTAGCTTGTATATTTAAGCCGTATAATGGATATCTGCCAATTGACTTTTGTCTTTCAGTCACTTGTTATTAGATACGTTTAATTTGGCGTTAAGAACTGATCCAGGAACGTTCGATTCTTATCCACTTCTCTCGGCTAGTAATAAAACCACAGTATAAGTAATAGTACTAACGTAATAAAACTAAGAATAAGATGTTTTAGAATTCTACTACGCTTACATAGCTGCAATGTTTGTTGGTACGTAGCAAAACATATTTAAAATGGAATAATTTTATGATTCACTTTCAAAAAATTCTGATGTCAAGAAAATACAGTTCGCAGAACATTGCTCTTCCTCCTTTGGCAGTTGCGTAAACAATTTTGAATTCGACATAAGACAAATTTTTAGCAATTTTGCTAAAGCAACACAATTGACAAAATATCGCAATTCACAATTTTGCAACTGAAAAATCTTTGCTGATTTAATTTATTTCACTGTTAGGTACGCCTTCAAAACTAAGACATTTTTGATGTGATGAATTGAATCAGGTGCATTACGAATTGCAGATGATGATGTTTATCAATAAAAATGCAATTGCAAATGTGCATTTATTTATACAACGCCGGGTGTTGCCACCCGGCGTAGTACGACCCACCTGATATGAAGCGGTTACCGCAACTATACAAACACCCGCAACATGAAATATCTCGCGCGTCGCCAAACCCGCTGCAAACGGTGTAACTTCTTCCTTCCTGGTGACCTCACTCGCAGGAACACAACCACCGTCCAGAGAATTGTTATTTGGCTGTGGTATCCTGTGAGGTGGAGGTACTTCCGCAGTCGGGCAGCTTACAAAATACTATACGTCCTACATCTCTTCTTGCTATATATTGCCTATAACGATAACGAAAGTTTATCTTAAACAGAGAGTCCAGATAATTTGCATCCCGGTAATCTGCTAATCCGGAGATCTAGAGGGGAGGTCTATGTCCAGCTGTGGACTTTCAATGGCTGAGAAGAAGAATCTGCTAATGCGAGAAAAGCCTCGGGCAGAAACTAAGCAATACATTTAGATAAGATTACAGTATGAGGTCTTCCAAGTAAGGCGTGAAGAGGTATTTCCAGTGTCGGCAACGCGTGAGGGATGCCTCTGGTGTGGCGGCATACGGCACATGACTCCTTACCACCAGGGAGGTCGTATGCTTGTTTGCCATCTTAGTATTTATATAAAGAAAAGATATTTAAACACTAGATAACTAAAAAATGGGGTGTGGCTGTGTCATGGACACGGCCGTGTGTTATGCACGTGACGTAAATACGTTATATGCACTAAAATTATCTTAAAATGGCAGCGCCCCGCGCGCCCCCCCCCCCCTCATCTCCCCACGCAATGTTACATAATACCACAGTATAAGTAATAGTACTACGTACAGTATGGCCACTCCCCGCCGCTCTTTCGTATCGACTTCACCTCCCCTCTGAGACAAATCTGGAACAGTTTGTATGGCGGCGCACGCACTCACGCTCATTCGTGCTTTTCACAGACGTCATTGTTCATGTAGTTGTAAACGACGCGACATTTGTATGGAGTGTCCGGGGTGTGATAATACTTACTTAGCATAATAAATTATTTGATCCTTCATCTATCCAGTGGTGTGATTGAATTCTGGATGGAGATGATAGATATGAGGCCGCAACACCAAACTGCCCCCTTACCACCATCTCTTATTGCGATTCAATAATTGAATAAATTGCTTATTCATACCAATGAATAAGCGACTCTATTCCATTTGAAATAGAGTCGCTTATTCATTGGTATGAATAAGCATTCTATTCAGTTATTGAATCGCAATAAGAGATGGTGGTAAGGTGGCTGTATCCCCCGTTTTTGTTAACATTCGTTCTTTTTTTTTAATTTCCTCCCTATGGAAGCAATTTTGAAGACGAATTCACGTTAAAAGCTAATAGCTCAAAGAATAAATTCATTGAGAAACCTAACCACTAGATGATCACAAGCTTACTATTTTTTTACGAGATTATTTACCACATATTTCGAACTGATCAATGCAGCCGGAGCCGGTCACGTCCGAAACCGTAACAACAGCTGTGAAATCACAAAACGAGTCCGTCCGTTGTATTAGTTTAAACCGTACCACCTTCAGGTCAGCTTAAATAAATAATAATAAAGGAGTAAATGTTTTGGTATACCGCAACGTAAAGTTTTCGGCATGTTTTAAAATAACCCGTTAACTTTACCAAAATATTTGAAAGCCGTGTTTGCGGCTACTATTCTCAATTTCAGGTATAAACAACGTGATAATGAAAGCTTTTATTAACATATCCTTTGGCGTCCCGCGGTTACATATAGACTAAAGGCTAGTTCCCATGAAGCTAGTATTTTAGTAATAGTACTACGTACAGTATGGCCACTCCCTGCCGCTCTCTCGTGTCGACCTCACCTCCCCTCTGAGACAAATCAGGAACAGTTTGTATGGCGCCGCACGCACACACGCTCATTGGCGCTCTGCACTGACGCCATTGTTTCTGTAGTAGTAAACGGCACGACATTTGTATGGAGTGGCCGGGGTGTGCGAGTAATTTAGTACTTAAAATACTCGCTTCTGCCCAAAAATCGTTCTTTTTATTAATCACACAAATTTCCTCATCGATCTCTTCTAAAATAGCCGTTATGATTAGCTTAATCAGTTTATTTATTTTATTGCGATGTAGGCTGTTCATCTTGCAAAACACCACTCACTTGTAAACTGTACTAAAGTAAAGTGCGAACGATTTTTGGACAGAAGCGAGTATTTTAGTTACAAAATTATGTAATAAAAAAATCTATCGGGTACAATACCTCCAGTTATTTATGACCTTTTTTTTAATACATACACACATAATTATAATGTCAAATTACTTATTTTAAGATTATAACCGACAATAGAAGAAAAAAAGAGGTAACTTTGTGAATTTATTTTATCGAGTCAACTTCATCAAATCATGTTTCCATCGGATATATTCCCTAGTATATATCCTCAACAATATCAATATAATTTTGCTAGATTTTAATTCTCTGTTTATTACTTCAAAGATGAATTCTAAATTGTGGATTTTGCAGTACCACTGGTACCACCCCGCCTTAATCAAACTCCCTGAATCAAATTTAATTTGTGATTAGTATATTTCAAATAGGATTGGAATTAGCCAAAACAGATCAAACAAATCCGTAGTTCTAACAACGAATTAAAAAATGGTTAAAAAAAACTAAAACAAACGTTTTACTTGACATAAAACTACTTCAATTAGAAACCGCCAATTAATGTCTAATTAAGAAAGATAAGTTAATCGTTTTGTAACTTACTGTTAGCTAAGTAACTTTACCGGTAACTACAATAGTTTATCAGATGTTTAGAAATACATTGTGGGAAGATTACTTTGAGTGGGATAATCTGAGACCCTGGGATACCTAGATGTCGGGATATTTTCTTGCAACAATGTATCTTTGAGATGACAATAAATTCTTTAAATGAAATTAACGTGATTAGGCATGTGTGTAATAACTTCTTTAGCCTTCTAATGATACTTACTCAGAGGGCATCCGCTCTGAATTAAAAATAAAATAAAGAATTTATATGCATCTAAAGCAAACTGAGGAGCTTGATGGCGTCGTTACACGTGTAAGTTTAATCGAAAACGGAAGTTAAGCAACGTCGTCCGTAGCTTGTCCATGGATGGGTTTATTTATCTTGAGCTCCTCCGTGAGGACACGTTAAGACGTCGGTCCCGGCTGTTGACATTAGATGACAGCCATTAAGCCAAGTCACTGGCCATTAGGCGGTTTGAAAACACTGGCCTCCACCAACCCGCAGTTGAGCAGCATGGTGGAGTATACTCTAATCTCCTTTGATTGATGGGAGGCCCGTATCCCAGCAGTGGGATGAATATAGATTGACGACGATAATGCAAGTTAAACGAAAAATGCCATAATTGACCATCTACTAATAATACATTATATAGAAGCTATCACAATCAATATGCACTCTAAAATACATTTTTTTTATATAACACTACAGTGGCAAACAAGCTTACGGCCCGCCTGATGGAAACCAGCTACCGCAGCCTATGACCGCCTGTAACACCAGGGGCATCACACGCATTGCCGACCCTAAACAGACAATATCCTAAGATCTTAGTATTGAGAGAGTATATGTTTCATATGCGAGCTGCGGTATTCGCTTTACATCAGGTGAGCCGTGCATTTGTTTGGCCTCCCGTATAGAAAAACCCAGCGAGAAGTGCCCTCTTTTATCTTCACACCAACGTAGCCTGGGTTATGGCCGGCAGAGTTTCGATCCCGTTCTTGGACACCATCTTCACTTGAAAGTTAGCGAGGTTCTGGAACAGCCTCATGTGGATCTCTTTCACGCACATCTTCAACACTTCATAGGCTTCGACTTCTGATAGCGCTGGAATTATTTGTTTTATCATCATCATCATTAACATCCTTCTTGTCGTGTCTTATTAAAAATATTGCACTGCATCGGGTGGCAGACAAGCATACGGCACGCCTGATATGAAGCGGTTCCCGTAGCCATATTAACGCTCGCAACATAAAATATCGCTCGCGCTCCGCCACTCCCGCTGCCAACACATCAACTCTCCTTCTTTGTGCCCTCGTTCAATCGCAGGAACACAACAACCTTCAAGATAATTGTTATTGGGCTGCGGTATTCTACGAGGTAGAGGTACTTCCCTAGGGTTGCTTGCGTATTTTGTCCTACCTTCCTTTTCGCCGTAATCTTTTTCGTTCGTTGTCCATCATCAGGGTGCACCACGAGCAGGTTAGGTTGGCTTTGGTTTAAAGATGTTGATGAGTTAGACCCGAAGATTAATAGGGTATTATTAACCTGTCGCATGCCGCGAATTTTAGCCCTGTACCAAGCGCCGTATCAACGCTGTACCCACCATCGGACCGTGGCACGCGTGGCAAGCTCTATTATTATATCTCTCTCTATTATCAACTAAGCATTTGTATTAAATGTTTCAAATTATTTAGTACCTACTAGGGCTGTAATATCTGTCGAGCACGCCCATGCAGACCATGCCGCCGAAGCCATGGGATGCGAAGGGCGCCTTCATACACGTCGCCAAGTAGTCTAACGTATACAACTGGCTGCCCTCGGCGTCGTCGTAACCAGCAAATAACAGGTTTAGAATGTATGGACTCTGAAAAAAATTGGTTATCTGTAAAGTCGATTTACGGACGATAATTTTACTTGATAACGTCTACTCGGACGCCTCGGCCGGATGGAGTGGAAGAGAGATAGATGCGTCACAAGCCGAACGCTTAAGTCAATCGTGCCTCTCTATCGCTTGTTACGCGCTCTCGCTTGCACGATCGGCTCAGGCGGAACGTGACAATGAGTTATGCTTTATCGTGCATGCAGCCGGCGTTCATCGATCTAAAAGACGTTATCAAGTCAAAAAAGTTACTCTTTTACATACACGACATACGGCTAGGTTCTCACATGCTGATACATCGATATAAAGTTTCACACGACGAACAATCGATTCGTGTTTCAGAGCATTTGATAAAATCGGTTCCAGGGATTTCTCGAATGAAACCGCTCAGAGAAAAAATTCGAGAAAAAATTACGAATACATGATTTAAATTGGCTCTGAATGAGCAACTTTAAATTTTGAATACTATTGTCAAAGTCTCTATTCTAATAGTGATTTAAAAATAAAAAATAAAAACCGACTTCAGTTGGCAAGCGCAGCTTATTGGTGGAATACCCCGGGAGACGCTGCTGCCCGTCTTCCGGGAGAAAAGTTATTGCGTCACACAAGAATCCTTAGTCGCCTTGTACGACATCCAGAGCAGAGCAATGGAGTGGCGCAATTTTATTTTGCCGGCAACCACACGGCAAATTTAAGGGATTCCCCTCGATTTTTCTGGGATCCCATCATCACCCTGACTTGGCGAATATAGGATCACCTCGCAATCATACCCTTTCAAATAAAAAAAAACATTTTGAAAATCGGTTCACAATTCGCGAAGATATCGCAGAACATACATACAAAAAAAAATTGAGAACCTCCACCTTTTTTGAAGTCGGTTAAAAAAAGATCGATCCGATAGACCGGTCGTCATGAAATTTGGCACATCTAGAGATGGGTAAGCAATGCAATGTTACTCTGAAAATAAAGCTAAATAAATTTGGAATCTAAAGTTAAGTTAGACAGGCCATATACAGGTCTGCCACTAAACGTAGTACCTATACAAAATCGATTCTTGGCCTCGATCGGAAGTGGATCGATTGGTATGAAGCACCCTTACTTACTTTTGCTTCTATGTTAGCCACCTGAGGGAAACCCTATACCTACTTACCTATTTACAAAAAATGGGGACACGGCCATGTGTAGTACGTGAATACGTCATATGCACTAAAATTATCTCAAATGGCAGTGCTTCCCATTCCCCGCACGCGATGTTCCATAGTCCTTACTTAGTGTAATAACATCTTTGTTCCTTCATCTATCCAGTGCAGTGGTGTGATTGAATTTTGGATGGAGATGATAGATGCAACACAGTTCGGTGTTATTTTACTCTTATTTGGTGTATCAATATAGAATAATTATATAGCAATATTAAAGACAAAAACTTTATTTTAAAAGAAAATATATTACCTCCTATAGCTCACTAGATTAGTAAAATGATTACCAACAGCGGCGATTTAACTAACACTCGTAGCGAAACAGTTAACTAATTAACCCTCTTTTTATAACCTCCGAAATGAAAGTATTTATAATACGACCGAGAGAAGAAAGTATTTTCAGCGCATGTAAGTCAATATATATTTCAGTAGCTCAAACTTGTTCAGACGATGGATTACAGTACATTGAATATTCTTGACCACGATTAACAAAATCGAGCGACGACATTTTCTAATCGTAGTGGATCGAAAAGACATGTACGTTTGTGCCTCTCGAGCCAAAAAAAAAATTGTCGATTATCACAGCCTAAACATTTTTACTTTATGCTTGCAACTATACAAGCGATTTTAAAAATAATCTTGAAACTAAACTTCTTAGATTGAATTACACTACTAATTACTATTTTTGGATTGAAATTTGTTAAATTTTTTATTTTATATTTTATTTTTATTAATTACTATTTTTGGATTGAAATTTAACAAATTTCAATCCAAAAATAGTAATTTCAATCTAAAAATAGTAATTAGTTCCACAATTTGGCCACCATTGTTATATGGAAACAATACTAAAATGTCGCGATTCAACGCAAATTACATAATCCCAGGAGCCGGGCTATCGCCGACGCTGAAGCCAATTACAAACGATTTTTTTTATTCCAAAAATTGGTCCTAAGTTCAGTAGTAAGTTATTGACAAACATATTCCGGTTAGACGGTAGAGCTCTATGATTTCTACCAGCTCAGCTAAACATAATTAAATTCACTTTCACATTCAAGATAGTGTGATGAAAGTGAATCTAAGCGCTGCGGATTTAGAGTAGTAATGATTTATACATGTTCTTATATTTAATTTGTATGACGTTTCTAAGTGCTTTATAAAGTCCAAGGAATAAATAATTTTTGATTTGATTTTGATTTGATTTAATTAGCAACAATCTAAGCAGTAGTTTCATTTTCGCATTCAAAAAATTGGTAATCGTATACTAACCGTTGGTAATCATTAAACATTGGAAGGCTTCAGCTTCGGCGGTATGACCCCAGTTCCGATGTTCAGATTTCGTGACCAGCCAGCTGGTAATAAATGTTCTATTAACCTTACCTTATCCAAGGTCATCCTGGTGAAGTTGACAGCTGCAGCCGTGTCGAGCTGGTACCCGTTCCTCATCTTATACAACTGAAGGTTCCTTGCCACGAACTGTGTGAACTGCAGTCTGTCTCCCAAATCACCGTTTATGCCCATCAGTAGCCTCTCAGATACCTGGCAAAGTTTGTCGTCATCTGTAATGGATGTGTTAATATAAATAATCCTCATACTGATAAGTAAAATCGTCATGGGTATTTCATCATCAGGTCCATTTCAGTCTCCACTACAGGAGCACGACCCTCTCTCGTCCGTCCTAGACGGAAGGAGGATTTGGCCTACACTCCCCACACTGGCCAAACGGGTTGGAGAGGCCTGCCCCCTTACCACCATCTCTTATTGCGATTCAGTAACTTGAAGAATGAATACCAATGAATAAGCATTCTATTCAGTTATTGAATCGCAATAAGAGAGGTGGTAAGGGGGCTGATCGATATTTGATAACGTATTTCCCTTAGTCGCCTTGTACGAACTTGCTTTGCCTTGGAAGACACGGAGTGATTCTAATCTAGTCTGCCGGAAACCATACGGCCATGCCGGTAACCACACGGCCAACATCTTTGTGAACCAAAGCCAACCTTACCTGCACGTGGTGCAACCTGCTGACTGACAAATGAGAATCTGGCGAAAAAGAGTGGTAGAGCATAGCGTATTTTTTAAGCTGCCCTACTGGCGAAGTACCTCTACCTCACAGAATACTGCAACCAAATAACAATTCCCTTGAGAGTTATTCTGTTCCTGCGAGTGAGGGAAGTCACCAGAAAGAAAGAAAGGAGTATAGGCTGGCAACGGATCAGCAACCTCTCGCTGTTGCTGATCTGCATGGGCGGTGTTGACTGCTTTCCATCAGGTGACCCACATGTTCGTTGGTCCTCTTAACGAATAATATAAAACAAACATGTACTCCTTATTTCTTTGAACTAAGCATTTGTTTAGAAAATTTCTTCAGGAAAGTTGTTGATTGTATTATCTATTATCCTCAACGTGCAAGACCGGGAGGCGTTACTAACACAATGAAAATGATTTAAAATAGTACACAAAAAGACTTTATATTATTTTCACTTATTTCCCGCATTGCCAAAAAATGGGGCCTTGCGATAGTGTGATACAACAGGCTGTTGTATCACACAATCGAAAGGCCCCATTTTTTTTATTTTTGTAGATATTATCCTTATTTTCTTTCGCAGATATTAATAAATATTATCTCTTTAAAATTGCGTTCTTAACCACAAATACTACAATTGTAAAACAAAAACGTGACTCTAATCATCATAAACCATTGATTGAAATGCGTCAAGTCAATTTACAGGAATATTGTAGTGGTTCGCATGACGCGGCAACCTTGCAATATCGCCAATGTCACTTATTTACCTTACCTGCATTTACACTGATAAGCTGGTGTTATTCTAATATTTTTATATAAGCCTTGTTATTAATGAACAACCTTTTATCTTGAACTACTTTATACAGACTTACTTCTAGGCTTATTTTGGTCTAAAGTCAACGAAGGTTCTAAGAAAGAGCACCAGATAATGTCGCTTCTTGTTAGTATTTTTTTGTAACCGAATTATATTAAAAACAATGGCATTTTCAAAGACAAGCTCGGTGGTCGAATCACTAGCAATGGACACTTTGACTCCGAGGTTACGGGATCGATCTCCGCATAAGACAAATATATGTGTGCATGAACATGTCTGTTTGTCTTGGTCTGGGTGTTTTCTATGTATTATATGTATTTAAAAAAAAATGTATTTAAGTATAATATTAGTTATCTAATACATACCCATAATACAAGCTTTGCTTAGTTTGGGACTAGATTGCCATGTATAATTTGTCCAGGAATATTTATTATTATTATTTGTTTATTTTTGATCAGAAATCCAATTCTCATAATTTTGCTACGATCGCAAATTGAAAGTTGACCGAGTCGAGAGTGAATTGACTTTGAATTGTGATTGAGAGTGAGTCGTGACTAAAATGATGTAATTATGTACTTGATTTCGTTCATTATTATTATCAATTCTTATTGTTGGCAAAGTAACACTCTCAGTTTGTTTAATTAACGATCATATTTCGATATAATCCCATTTAAATTAAACTTTGAAGTTACATATTGTGATACGAGAATACCAAATTTGACATTTGTGAGATCGAGACTGGATCGGAAAATAATGTAAAAGTATTTTTTACATTATTTTCGGTAACCGATTCACATCAGGCAGGCCGTATGCTTGTCTGCCAGCCGACGTAGTATAAAAAAACCGGACAAGTGCGAGTCGGACTCGCCCACCGAGGGTTCCGTAGGTACGTAGTATCATTATTAAATTTGATATTTTTCATTATAAATAAGAAATAATGCGTCGAAAAAAATAAATAAAATATATTTTGCAATGTGTACATCAAGCCCTTTCATATGATACCCCATTTGAACTAGTAGTTTCAATTTGAAATTTCGACACCCTATAAAAAATATAGACCCCCTATTTTTTTAGATCTATTTACAAATGTATAGTTTTGAGATTTATTCCTGTACTTGTAGTCTATAACGATGTTACTTGCCAAATTTCATAGTTCTAGGTCAACGGGAAGTACCCTATAGGTTTTGATTCCTTTGAGTGTGTCGAAATATGCGTTTTTTGCTGAATAAACGGCCGTAACTTTTTTCTACGTAAACTTAGCAGTTTGATTTTTTTTAACTTCATGGGACCGTAGACCTGTGTATACAGTTCAAATTTCAGCTTGATACCTCCACGCATTCTCGACATAGAAATGTTTGACAGACAGACAGACAGACAGACAGACAGACAGACAGACGGACAACAAAGTGATCTTATAAGGGTTCCGTTTTTCCTTTTGAGGTTCGGAACCCTAAAAATGAACGTAATAAAAGACAAATACTCATTCGCTATATACAGTGCCAATAATAAAAGACAAATACTCATTCGCTATATACTCCGCCAACCCGCAGTTGAGCAGCGTGGTGGAGTATGCTCTAAACCTCTTCGATAGAAAGGAGACCCGTATCCTAACAGTGCGATTATTATGGGTTGATGCCATATACAGTGAGCTTGAAATCAGACATACAAGTTACTAGCTGGTACTTGGCCCTGAAGGATTCTTTGGTGTTATAATTTTACCTCATCGATACGATCTTTGAGCTGACCTTACCATTTTTATAAACGAGGATGTCCTGGGTAGTCATCTGGTCCGCAGCCAGAATTGTGAAGTCCTGACACTGCATGCCAATCAAACACTGGAATTCCACCTGGCTTCCTGACATGCTTCTTCTAATACTTCTTTTATACTTTTTAAGTTTTTATTTGTAGCATGAAATACTGATTTATTCGACTAAGTTTATCTAATAAACCATGGATATTCTAGAATTTGTTATAAGTTACGTCAAAATTAAAAATAAGAAATTTTAGTAACAAAGTTTTTGTCAATGTCTGACATCTCGAGTCACAGACAATAACTTTTTTTTTCAAGATGCCCAAAAAAGACCACTTACTTGGCTTAACGACCATCATCCAACGACAACAGCCGGGACTTCACGTGCCCTCAGAAGCACTCGAGATAAATGAACCCATCCATAGACAGGCTACAGTCGACGTTGCTTAACTTGATCGATTAAAATGAAACGCGCAACGACGCCATCGAGCCCTCATGCTTATATATAGCTTGTATTCAATACTAGAACTTTTTTTAACAGAATTTAATACATGTCAACAGAAAAATACCCATCATGCCAAACCACTATTACGACAGGTGCTATTTCTATGACTTTTCTTTGTTATTTATAGTACCACAGTATAAGTAATAGTACTCTAATACCATGGACCTGTATATATAGTACAGCTTATGACTTTGAGAGTAATAGAGCATTTTTACCTTGTGAGGTTGCTAAGTAAGATAATTTTCGATCAGATTTTTCGATTCCAAAATGTAAATTTTAGTACTATCTAACCCCCTGTTGATTAAACGGTATCCAGTAGTCCTTCCAGTTAGGCATATTACCTAAGTTTAGGGTTTAGGACGTCTTTAGGAATCATAAATCAGGCTCAGTAGGGTCGGGCTACACGTATGCCATACTTCAGTCTCGCAGTGCCGGATAACACTTACCAAACATTATTTGCCGCCCATTTTCAGTTCAGACTACTAAGGCTATTTTGACATTTTGGTTGAAAGTGCAACAAAAGTTTTTGGGCATATTTCTGAGCTACTCAAAGGTTTTTTTTACTTATTACTATTATATATCTCCTCAGTCGTTCACTCTTGACAGAGCGGTCGTGGTTTCACGATGATGCGTCTCTGGATAACGCAGCTCTCGCGATACGCCTCCACTTGTTGCAGTCTTCAGCATTACGGGATTATATTACTACTATAAAGGTCGATTCAGTATAGGATGTGTTAGTTTAATTTTGAATGAAATGAAAACAAAAATATGTTGATTGTGTTAGGAGCCATCCATAAATTACGTCACACGAATTTTTTGACCCCTCCCCCCGTCCTTGTCACAGCTGGTCACATTTGTGAGACTGCCCCCCACCCTAGTGTGACGTCACATATTTTGCAAATTTACATCTAGAGTTCCAAATGTTTTTGAGTTTTTCGTTAAAAGTTCGTTTAACACTTAGAATATAATAGATTTTGAAATGTCACGTCACGAAATGTAGGACCCCTCCCACCCCCTTGTCACACAATGTCACACTTCATCGACCCCCTCCCTCCCCCTTAACGTGTGACGTAATTTATGGATGGCGTTAGGGATAAGTAAAAATATCGTTAGTCACACTGGTGTGGCAATTTTTTGTTGGAAACATAGAGCAAGTCGAGGCAGGACACTAAGTTATAAAGTTTCTCAAGAAATGATATGAAAGAAAATTCGCTGTTTGATACTAGTACTCGTACATAGTTCTGGAAAGTTCTCAATAACAATATTTTCCGTGTAGAAACTGTAAAAGTGTAATCATTAGACTACATTAGATGACACAGAACTTTGTGCAAACAGTTAGATACGTATTTCCTAGTATGTTTCCATAGTTATAAAAAGTGTGTTTAATATTTATTATTCATTATCTTGCTCACGCATAGTGAAAGAGGTATTAGTTAAACATTTGATCGAATTAGATATTTGAGGTGAAATATGAAGGAAATAGAGATGTTTTGTTCGCATACAATTATGAAGTAAGAAAACTGAATAGATAGATAACATTTTTATTTCTATACTGAAACACACAAATTACAGAAACGGCTAGGATTTAGAATAGTCTATGAAAATCATAAAACTCTTTTACTTCGCCGTTGTCAAGTAAAAAGTAACTGTATTGCGAAAGCGCATTCAGCCTTAAACAATTTATGTTCCTATTTACAGCGATAAAGTCCGCTAAAGCGTTTGTAAGTCAGTAGAAAACAATTAGAAAAAGTGCTATTAAGAATATTGTTTTTTTTTTTCATCAAGTGTAGTTTATGTATTTAAGTGATCGGTTGCGTCCATAACTTCATTCGCTTGGGACCCTTTGGCTTTAACGTCCCACTCGTAGGATTACCTTCCTAAGGTCATGGGAAAGACGTCATGAATCCTCATGGTCCGCAGCATAATGCTGAATTCATTGTGACATTCTTACTGACTAAACACTGGACGAGCCAAGTGGTCGAATGGCTAGCTATGGCTACTTCAACTCAGGGGTCGCGGGTTCGATCCCCGCACAAGACAAACATTTATGTGCATGAACATGCCTGTTTGTTAATTCTGCGGTCTCTAGATGGGAAGGCTTTCATTTCTTCGTAGAAGGTGCTAACCCATTGGAACCACTTTATTTTCTAGGATAAAAACTTAAGCATAGTTGACCCGGAATTAATAGGAAGTTTGTCAAAATCAATAGCTTTTCTGTGAATTTCTGTGTTTTCTTTATGAAATCAATGTAGATTATTTTGATGATATTAATTACCTACCCGATGAATACCATCGGGTAGGTTAGGTCGTTGTAACCTTAGTTGTAGAAAAAAAAAAAGGTTATCTATAAAGTCGGTTTACGGACGATAATTTTACGTGGTAACGTCATAAGAAAACATCGGCCGATGGAGTGGAAGAGAAATAGATTCGTCAAAAACGCTTAGGCCGACCGTATATATATAGCTTGTTTCGCGCTCTCGCATGCCCGCTCGGCTCAGGCGGAACGTGACAATGAGTCATGCTTTTTCGTGCGTGCAGTCGGCATTCATCTATTTATAAGACGTTATCACGTTAAAAATACCTACCTAAATAACAAAATTAAAATTACTTTGCGTATTAGCTTATTTATATATATATTATATATAATTTATATATATTATATATAATTAGATTACTTCATGAAACGTGTAGGCCGATTTAAAAATTCATAATGCTCAATTCTACAAAATATGCTAATATTGTGTTTATTTAGCGTTAATTTCTTTAGCCTCGATAATTAAAGCCATTAATCAAGTTCGCGGAGATGATGACGAGGGAACGTAAACCCTAATGCTATTAACATTATTAATATTTATGAATGCTGGTTAAAGTTTAAGAGTTTCGTTAACATTTCGACTATCGAATTAAGGTACTGCTATAGTATTCTGTTATTTGGCCGTGTGGTTTCCGGCAGACTAGAATAGAATCACTCCGTCTCTTCCCGTGGATGTCGTACAAGGCGACTAAGGGAAATACATTATAAAACATCGATCAGGCCTCCCCAACCCGTCTGGCCAGCGTGGGGAGTGTAGGCCAACTCCTCCTTCTGTCTGGGACGGAAGAGAGAGGGTCGTGCTCCTGTAGTGGAGACTAAAATGATGATGATAGTATTCATTATTTATTGTAGTCTTAGCACAGTATAAGTAATAGTACAGTATGGCCACTCCTTGCCGCTCTCTCGTATCCATCTCACTTCCCTTCTGAGACGAATCTGGAACAGTTTGTATGGCGCCGCACGCACACATGCGTATTCCCGCTCTGCACTGACGTCATTGTTTATGTAGTAGTTAACGACGCGACATTTGTATTTAGTGGTCGGGGTGTGGTCTTAGTCCAGTCGTAGTAAGTCGTAGTATGTCTTGCAGAAATTCTTTGACAGCGCCCTCCATTAGAAAATGTATTTACTTATTAAGGTTAAACTAGATTAATACTGTCTGACTGGGCAAGCGCCTTCATTGAAGATTGTTGCCTAATGAATGATAGTTTTCTAGAGATTTAGAGGGGTCTGGCACAAAAAAACAGAGATATTTTGTGGTTGTGGTCACTGCGAGTAAGTGAGATCACATCACAAGGAGGGAGGGGGTTGCGTCAGTTTTGGGGAAACAGTGCGCGACCTTTATGTATATTTTACTAGCTGGTACCCGCGGCTTCGTCCGTGTGGTCATTATTTTAACAAAACTATTTAATGAATTAATAAGGTATTTTTCTGGTTAAAAAATTAGCCTATGTCACTCTCCAGATGTTGAACTATCACTGTAAAAAAACCTTGTCAATCCATTGGTTTCTTTCAACGTGAATAAAGGATAAACAACAAACAAACATACTATCGCATATATAATATTAGGATGGAAGTATGGATATGTAGGTATGGAATACGGAAAAACAGATGTTATAAAAAATCATAAAAACACCGGATACTTTTAGTATACGATGTATTTTATTCCTTCGTAGCAAACCTCTTCGACAGGTGATGTTCGGTTATGATGATGAAAAATTCAACTGGCAAGTATGTAACCTGAGTGTCTATTAGAATTATGAATAGACCAGACACGACCGCCTAAGTTGAAGCCGATTGTCATCAGTTTTTTTTATTGCGAAAATCAAACTTCAAATTAGATGTATGGTACTTATGTTAAGCTTAGTTGGTAGTACCTCTGGAGCTCTACCGACTAAGCTGAACATGTTTGTCAATAACTTAAGCTTAGACCTATTGTTTCAATCGGAATATTCTATGGTAATCGGCAGAATCGGCGGTAGGGCCCTAAGTTGTCTCCATGTCTAAATGTCAAACAATTCTCTTCTTGGTATTTCTTCCTTCATGGTGCAGCCACTCTTACAGTGTCAGCTTCCATACCTAATGTCAATTAACAGCGAAGTTAATTGCAGTCTCAGGAGAACTACTGTTGCCTTGAAACTTACAATTAATTTCATTAGTAGCAATAAGTTGCGATAGGAAGCCTTGGGGATCCCAATGGCGTCGTTACACTTGTTAGTCGAATAGATGTTGCCTATGTCTCTTTACTTACGTGATCAATTAGATCACGCAAGTAAAGGAACATAGACCGTAGACTATCTATGAATGGAATCAGACATCTCGAACTCTCCCCTACTAACTTTTGGTCCCGGTTTCTGTCATTAGGTGGCAGTAGAGATGGGCAAAATGCCTATAATGGCATTTACGTTAAATGCCCAAAAAGTACATATAAATTCTCTATTTGCCAAATGCTAGGCATTTATTGGGCATTTACATGTATTTTCTGGGTACTTATTGTAAATGCCTGGCATTTTGCCCATCTCTAGGCGCCCGTCGTTAAATCAAGTCAGTGTCCATTGGGTGGTCATAAAATTCTCGCCTCCGCCAAACCGCAGTTGAACAGCATAGTGGGTTTCTTTCTATGCTCCTTCTATTAAAGGGAGACCTGTATTCCAGCAGGTTCACCAGACATTCCCACCGTTGTATCTTCTGAGTAGCCAGGATCAACGGCGACAACCGCCAAAAAGGCAATGAACAATGAAGTCCGTTGCTATCCCAGAGGTAAAAATACGGCTGCCTTGGAACTCATAACGTATATAAACAGAAGCAAATTAGTAGTAGTAGGAAACTTTGGAGTTTGGCCTGTATTTCAGCAATGGCATGAATACCGGATGATGTAGGAAGCCTTGGAATTTGACTTGCCCTAGATATTACGTCAATTTAAATATAAATAATAAAGATTCCTGGACAAATTACACACTGCCATCTTGTCCCTAACTAAACAAAGCTTTTGTCGGATGATCGGATCGGATCGGAATGTTGAATACGACAATGAAACTAGTTTGTTGCGAATTATGTTTAGCTCAGGTGGCGCTACCGACTGAGCTGAAGATGTTTGGCAATAACTTTAACCTAAGATCAATTTTTGGAATAGAAAATACCAGAGGTAATGGGCTATATAAAAATAGTGCAAGTTTTAAAGGAAGTATCCAATGACCATTAAAGTCAGGGAAGCAGTGAGATGGAGGGTGGGGAGGTGGTGTGTCAAGCTGTCAATTGGACATTGTCCGTAGAGTCGTGTACCTGTACCTGTACCACTCTGTACCACACACTGTGCCATCGATCTGTTCTGTATGTGTTGTGGGGAACTGTACCCAATATACGTGCTGGATAGCCTGACGGCCCTGGATGCAGCTTTTTTTTGAAAGGTACATACTTCGCCCGACGAGGTTCGTGTCGGCGCCTGTTGGCTGTCACAGAATACCGGCGCTGTGTGTATTTCACAGCATTAATGCCGAGCGATGACCAAATTAACATCATAATTATGCACATGTTGTTTGAAATGTTATATGTTATTGTGTATTGTATCAGTTTATATTATCATGTTGTGATGTTAATAAACATAATTTTCTTTCTTCTTTCTTTCTTTAGCTTAAAGTACAGTAGACACATGTATAAGTATTCTAGGTATACTTAGAGACATAATGAAAGTGATCACAGACACAAGCCAGTTAACACATGGCTCACGTAATTGGTGATACCTTTCACACTTCGCGTACCGGAAACCATCGACGTGTACTTACCTAAGTAAAAGCTCAGTTGGCTTTCAATTTATTGAAAGTTAACAATTGCGTTGTTGTTACTTAGTGGGTAAGGTATCATTTCCTGCCCTAAATAGATGTTGTGATAATCTGCTCTACCGACGAGTCCATTTATTATGTATGGTACAGTAAAACAAGGTTTTCTCATTACACATTATGTATTGCCACGGCAGCTGAGCTTCAAATGTCTAGCCATCTCTTTACGCTTTTAATTTTTTTTTTTTATACTACTTCGGGTGGCAGACAAGCATACGGCCCACCTGATGTGAAGCGGTTACCGTAGCCATATTAACGCTTGCAATATAAAATATTGCTCGCGCGCCGCCACACCCGCTGCCAATGCAGCATCTCCTTCCTTTCTTTCTGGTGACCTCACTCACTCGCAGGAACACAACAACCCTCAAGGGAATTGTTATTTGGCTGCGGTATTCTGTGAGGTGGAGGTACATTCCCCAGTCGGGTAGCTTACAATTACGCTCCCTACCTCTCTTTTCGCCAGAGCTTCGTTTGTCAGTCAGCAGGGTGCACCACGTGCAGGTGAAGTTGGCTTTGTTTCAAAGATCTTGATGAACCACTTACACCCCAAATTTTAATGCCTTATTTGCCATATTGCAGTCTCTCACATTGCTAAGAGGAGACGTCAAAGTCCAAAAGCTTCTTACTCCTACTAATTTCTCCCCATTAAATTATGAGTTCCAAGGTAGCCATAGTCTTACCCCCGAGATTGAAATGGTCGCCTCTGTTAATTCTGGCTACACAGGAGACACAGTGGTGTGAATGTGTGGTGAGCCCCCGTCCCGTTTTCATATGTATTGCCACACTACATGACGTGTTTGGTTTGTTAAAATCTTTCATTTTTCAAAACATAAAACATTTACCATATTTATTTACGAGCATTCTCTACCAGTCAACCTTAGGGATGCAGAGATAAGCCATGGCAGGTGCACAAGGAGAATGTAATACTTTATGTGTCATAGGAAGAATGTATCGTGTATTTATATCGTTGACATGCACTGATATGAGATCACTTTATTAGCCGCGAATACGCGATCATCGTAAGTTCGAGTGAATTGTATTTATTCGAATCTGCTCTCGACTCGAGTAGGTGTCCTAGTCAGCATTTGCGCGATGCTGCCTACAGAAATGTTTGATTACATCGCGTAGTAGTGGATCGCGAAATTAGTCCACGTCATGACCGCACGTTCTATATATGACACACAGTTTTTGTAATCGTGCGACCACGCGATGGTCACAAGGCGCAACCCTTACTCGTGAGATTATCGCGTAGTCGCATTGTTTTAGGACGATCCCATAGTATCCCTAGAGTAAGGATATGTTCTATTCCTATTTCTAAAACTGTAGCTGGACATGTTCAACTATTTATAGCTTTACTTTTCTTACTTTTCCATGGTGATTTCCCATGATACTGGTGGTTCTAAGTGCCGAGGAATACCCCAAGATGCTAGGTCATAGTGGATGCTAGTGCGCTCTGTGAAGTAGAGATTCCCATAGCATCGTACACCGTTGTTTGCGACATCCCGTTGCCATTGTCTTTTTCAAAACTATTTTGCTTAACCATATCTTACGGTTTTCTTATCAGTAAATGAGTGTGTGAACTAAGTTAGATTATGTTGAATTAGGAAAACTTTAATGTTGCTTAATCATGTTTAATCTGTAAGTAGTGGCATGTCTATTAATTAACATGGTTCGATTCGACAGTCGCAACACAGGAAATCTAAGGAGTTTAGAGCGTATTCCTCCATGCTGCTCAGCTGCGGGGTATGCCAGTGTTAACCAAGTACCACTTGACTTGGCTTATCAATAGTCATTTAATGATAACAACAAAAAGTTAGGGCTCAATGGTCATATCGCCTAAGCTGGAGCCGATTCCCGTCGAATATTTCCATTCTTAAAAAAAAGTCTTAAGTCAAAGTTATTGACAAACAGCTTAGTTGCTAAAGCTCTATGGTTTCTACCAGCTAAGGTAAACCTACCAGTCAACAATCTAAGCTGAAGTTTGATTTTCGCAATCAAAAAAATACGATTTGAGTTGATTTTTGGTTAGGTTAGGGTTTTCTTGTGTCCTGTCATTGGAAATAGACCGTCAACCTACATGATGAATGATGTGGTGACAAGTAAGCTTCGTCATCGACAACCCTTGGTCATCCCACTGGTAGGATACGGGTCTTCCCTCAATCGAAGAGGTTTAGAGCATACTCAACCACGCTGCTCAACTGCGGGTTGGCGCTCGTCGTATTTGGGCTCCTAGTCAGCCCAAATACGATATAATTAGTGTAAGTTTTTTTAAGCTTGTCTTTTTTATTTTTAAGCGTAATGATTTTGTACCGGGTGGTCTTAAATTTTAAAGTATTTTTATTGAGAGGTTTACCTACATAGCATGAGCGTTAGCGTCAGATCCTAAGGTCAGAATAGAATAATTAAATAGAACCACAGGTCAAAATAATTGTGATTCTATTGTGTATCTACGACTTAGATGTAACATAATAATGCCTAAGGCAATACATTTGTATCGTATGCGGCAAACACGTACAATCTGCCGGATCGTTTGATATGAATATCCCTGCATGGTTGCTTAAACGTTTAGGTATGAGGAACCGGGCATAAACATTATAAACCTAAACTTAATCGCGAATAGTGGTATAAACCGGTATAAGCAAGCTGTAATTTTTTTGTTGTTAATAAATTACTTTGAAAGAAATCCAACCAAAACCAAAAGAAATCGACCGATTACTTTGAAAGAAATTAGTATTTCACCTAGTCCTTAGTGAAAAATAAAAATCTTAACTCATGAAAATAAAAATAGAAAACATATTTTTATTTTGTAAAATATTTTTTTTTGTCGATAATTATAAAAAAAAATATTAGGGATTTTTAAAGGGTTATTATTTACCCCTAATAATTAAGTATATATACCTATATAGTACCATAATACCATGATAATTTATTGTGATCTATTATAACGTGTGTTATCTATGCAACTGGTAATTATGCACACTCACTTTTAACACTATTATGTAAAGTTAACAACCATGGTGTTCAATGAAGCTTTTTGAAGAACAGTGGTAAAAGTGACAGTTCATTGTTTTGAAGTGAAAAAGAGACAAGATAACAATGCCTGATACTCTATCTCTGTCGGCTGGAGTCAGCCTAGGACTACTGGCTGGAATAGTGTCTGGAGTGTGCTACCTCTTCGTCAGTTGGCCCAAGTAAGTGTATTTTAATATCTTTAATCCATGCCTTATTATAAGAAGAAGAAAAAAATAAGATCATTCAATCCATCCATAGATAGATAGGGTTGTAAGTGGCTCATCAATATCCCACCTCACATGTACGTGGTGTAACCTGCTGCTTGGCTAAAGAGAGGTAAGGTGAGCGTAATGTAAGCTGCCCGGCTGAGGAAGTATGTACCTCCACCTCACAGAAGCCCGCAGCCAAATAACAATTCCCAATAGCTCGTGTCAGTGGGTCGGTCAGCGATGGTAGATAGGGAAGCAATGCGCTTGTGCTCGAGGCCGCGTATGGGGCGATAAAGTGTTAGGCACATGCGGAAAGACGAAGATCGTGTATAAATTGGGGAGGGCCTATATCCAGCAGTGGGTAAATAAAGGCTGATGATAATGATGATGATGAAAAAGATGCGGTTACCGTAGGAATAAGTATAAACTGCTGCCAGGGCAGCAAATCCTTCCTTTCTGGTGACCTCACTCACTCTCAGGAACACAATAACCCTCAAGAGAACTGTTATCCTACCCTGTCTATCTTTTGCCAGAGCCTCTTTCGCTAGGCGGCAGGGTACACCACGTACGGTGAGTTTTTGACGCTTGTGGCATATCTAAAGAATTTATAACATCATTGAAGTACATGTTAAAATTTATTTTTTATTTATGTAGACTACATCAGTATTCCAACTGGTAGCGTCATCTGTTAGTGAAATGTCGCACCATTTCGTGCACAAACGTGGCGTAAAGTTGCCTTCGTTTAATACCTATGTAGTTTTTAATATGCGCGATAGATGGCACAATAGTGAGTATGGCATAGCGAAAAATACTAAAAACTGTTTTTAAAACAAGAAGTAAACTAAATTCAATAGGTTCTCTCAAAATATTTTTATTATATTTATTTTAAACTTTGTTGTAAATGACTGACGAGCTCGGTGGCGTAGCGGTCAATGACGCGGCTTCGGCACCAACGCTCGTGGGTTCGATTCCCACATAGGACAAACATTTGTGTGCATGAACATGTCGGTTTGTCTTAGTCTGGGTATTTCTATGTATCATAAGTATGTATTTACAAAAAAAAATGTATGTTTATCAGTTGTCTAGTAACCATAACACAAGCTTCGCTTATTTTGGGGCTAGATGGCGCTGTGTAATTTGTCTGAAAATATTTATTTATTTAAATAATTAATATTGAAGATAATATTCAGCAGCGTTGCCGGCTTGATAGAGAGATAGATGTACCTACATTACACGTACAAAAATAAAAATACAAGGAGCGAACTTAAATAGTAGCAATAGTAGCCAACAGTTTGCAGATAACATAAAAGATGCATGTGTGTGCTGCAGCAAGCAAATGGCCACAGCTCAGTGTGTGTATGTTTTTTTTTTTTGCATATTTTGCAAAGAATACTTAGGTACTGATTTTCATCTGTCGCCTGATGGGCTAGCTATATTTTGGGTGAGTCCATTAATTATGTGAGGCATTTTGAAGGATTTTTGAAATCTTAAATCGCAGTGATAAAATTAGATAATAAAATAAATAGGTACTTAAACGAAAATTAATAAAATATTTATTCTAATTTTGTGCACGGTCTCAAGAGTGACTTATATTGGAACCAAAATATCCAAGTAATTTTCAGTGAAATCGTCTGCCCCTTCAACTTCGCTCTGATTTAGCCACTTTAAACCATTGTTACTTGCACACAAGACACGTTTTTTTACTTTAATTTAACTTATATTTCACGCAGTCTTAAACGGTTTTCTGCTAGAAAAAAAATACAGTCAATAAGACCAAGCTGGGACACTGTGTGTTTTATGGTAGAGCAAGCGGAAAACCTTCCAAAAAAGGCAATATTTGGCTGCCTACGAGTACAGCCAAACAGTTCGCCCAACTGTTTTCATATTTAACCAAATGCCATAGAAAGGAGGGTAATGTTTTTCGAGCGTATTCAAATTAAGTAATACTTTGACACGCTCTACAGCCTAAAACTTTTGCCGATTTCATCATATTGAATGAGGTGTCATATCATAAGTGTCGTAGGTATATTACTTCTAAATACATTAGGTATGAATTCGTCGTCGTCATCTCTTATTCATCCCACTGCTAGGATACGGGCCTCACCTCAATCTAAGGGATTTAGAGCGTACTTCACCACGCTGCTCAACTGCGGGTTGTCAGTGTTTTCAAGCCGCCTAAAGGCCACTGACTGGGCATAACGACTGTCCTCTAATAGTCACAACCGGGATCGACGGCTTAACGTGCCCTCCGAAGCACGGAGAAGCTCGAAATAAATAAACCCATCCATGGACAGGCTACGGCCGACATTGTTTAACTGAGATTAGACTGACACGCGTAACGACGCCACCAACTCCTGATTAGGTACATGTATAACAAGTTGTTAAAATTTCCACAGAAAACCTAGGTCTGTAAATTTATTAGTTTATTTCAATACGTCGCCTTAAAAAAGTAGAGCTGTAGTTTCGGATATGTCATATTTATGCAGTCGCATTTTTTGATTCATTAATTAATTTCTTGTTTCACATACAAAATCATAATATGTTGATTAGTCGCCAACCCCGCTAGATAACTATCGCTCCACATTGTTAAATGATGTGTCGTCACATCCGGATGGTACGCGATATTTCGACAAAAGCAGTCATTAGCGGGCGCACGTCAAGCGTAACACGTGGCCAAACACACGCTTTTATTGTATTTTATACATATTTCCATGATTCCAAGTTTCAAACAGTTGTAGGGACGCGGCAGCGCTGGATCATTGCCTCTCTTTTTGGTAGTCGACTCTAGATCAAACGTAACAGATTGTATTTATTAGTATGCAGGGGCAGTATGCAGGGGCGCCGGCTTTTAAAAAACCTCATAGGTGCTCATACGTATTTGATAACTCGAAAATAATAAATTGAGACAAAATCACAAACATTGTCCTGGTCCAACCAGTAACAACGAAGGTACCACAAACACCCAGACCCAACACAAATATCTGTTTCATCAACAAACATTTGTGTTGGTGCGGGAATCGAACTCGCGACCATTGCGTCTCAACCGGCGCTCTATACCATTGCGCCTAACGGTCGTCGGGTAATGATAAAACGCC
Source organism: Hypsopygia costalis (assembly GCA_937001555.2). Classification (NCBI taxonomy): domain Eukaryota; kingdom Metazoa; phylum Arthropoda; class Insecta; order Lepidoptera; family Pyralidae; genus Hypsopygia; species Hypsopygia costalis. The sequence continues at coordinate 2,984,695 of OW443325.2, forward strand.
CATCCCAAAAAGGCGATTACTGATCAATTTCTTGATGTCTATTCTCAGGGGTGCTCGGCACCCACTGTTTATTTCTCATGGGTGCTCGAGCCCCCGAGCACCCACGGAGTCGGCGTCCCAGGTATGGCCGTGTGGTTTCCGGCAGACTAGAATAGAATCACTCCGTTTCTTCCCGTGGATGTCGTACAAGGCGACTAAGGGAAACACATTATCAAACATCGATCAGGCCTCCCCAATCCGTCTGGCCAGCGTGCGGAGTGTAGGCCAAATCCTCTTTCTGTCTAGGACGGACGAGAGAGGGTCGTGCTCCTGTAGTGGAGACTAAAATGGACCTGATGATGATGATGATGATGAGATTGTATTTTGATGTGAATAAGTCTTTAAATTTGCTGCCATAGGGATGGCCCCGTCCATCCAAAAAATCGAATGATGACAAAACCGAGGGATACAGTTTGGCGTTGTAGTACTACTATTCCAGTTGCTCCAACTATTATCTAGTAGTAATAATTAGCAGTAATCTACGAGTATACTCTACATCCAAAATTCAATCACACCACTGGATAGATGAAGGATAAAGAATTTATTACGCTAAGTAAGGACTATGGAATATCCCGTGCGGGGAGGCAGAAGCGCTGCCATTTTGAGATAATTTTAGTGCATATAACGTATTCACGTACGACACACGGCCGTGTCCATGACACAACCACACCCCATTTTTTTACTTCGTCGGGTGGCAGACGAGCATACGGCCCACCTGATGTGAAGTGGTTACCGTAGCCATTTAAACACTTACAAATCACAACATGAAATATTGCAAATTTACGCGAAAATTAAAATAGAGAGATTTTATATTTATTTGCTAAGTTTGTGGCATTTTATAACGCGATCGGATTTTTTTGTTTCTGTTAAGTAGGTGTAACATTTTAATATATTAACTTTCCTGCAGTAATTATACGAGTATAATAATTTTATTACAGCCATGATAGCCTGACCTCAAAAAATTAACATTTAAAAGGAAATCGTATTAAAATTTAATGTAAATTCTGATTTTCAGTATTTCTTTCCATGCATTTCTAAAAATTGTGTTGTTTTTTTTCGTGGGGAAATTTTTTGTCCATAACCAGATCGTGGGAAATGCAGCTGCACGCACCACCACCTACACGATCTTCCGGCGGTTCTCCTGAGGATCAACCTCTGAAGAAGTCGTTCCGAATCCATAACCGCACTGCATCAAGTGGGTGTCATATATTAAAAAAAGAGCTGCAACACCATCTCATGATTTTTTCTCATCATATATGACGAGCACGGTGGTGCTGGTGTGGTGTGTGGACAAGAAGAAATCATGAGATGTGATGCAGCTCTTTTTTATGCAGCACAGAATAATACTCTAAACGGTGGTCGAATGGTTAGCAATGACCACTTAGACTCCGAGGTCGCGGGTTCGATTCCCGCACAAGACAAACATTTGTGTGCATGAACATGACTGTTTGTCTTGGGTGTTTTCTATGTATTATAATAAGTATGTATTTACAAAAAAAAATGTATTTAAGTACATTTATCAGTTGTCTAGCTTTGTTTGCTTAATTTGGGACTAGATGGCGCTGTGTAAGGTACCTTTACTAGTTTCGGTTTTAAATTAATAACAGTTTCTGCTAATAATCATATTGTAGTAGTATCAGTATGTTGTTGCTAGAAAAAAATGTGTGCTAGGTATCTCCTGAATTAATAAGTACAAGTAAGTATTACGTGAAATATCTATCTCGTGTCATGAGATCACGACTGATACGCATAATTTTCTAAAATCGACGTAAATTTTTGCAGTCGAAATAATAAAACAGCAAAAATGTTAATAAAGTCACCTTTTTCCAATGTCCGTTAGGAAACGCGCGGGGATCGCGCCAACTGTTACCGCACAGATGATAGAGAACTATTGGACGTGTTCACGGTGCGCTGCTCACCTGACGTTTTATTGTTAAACTGTGGGCGACTGCTAGGTCCACCTTTTATATTAAGGTTCCGTACGATATTATTGTTGTGATCAAATTTATGGCCATGTGGTTTCCGGCAGACTAGAATAGAATCACTCCGTTTCTTCCCGTGGATGTCGTACAAGGCGACTAAGGGAAATACATTATCAAATATAGATCAGGCCTCCCCAACCCGTTTGGCCAGCGTGGGGAGTGTATGCCAAATCCTCCTTCCGTCTAGGACGAACGAGTGAGGGTCGTGCTCCTGTAGTACAGACTAAAATGGACCTGATGATTGATGAAATTTTGTCAACCACATACTTTTACATTTTCACTGTATTATAATTGAAAGTGTCACGTCAAGGGGAGACCGTGTTTTTTCAGATACTCCTATATGTATGTTCATATGGGTTTCGCTAATAAAATGAAAGAAAAACCATACGAATATTTTGCGTGTCCAAAAGACGTCTATTTCAGAGAAGACACAGGTTTTGTTCGGTACATCGACGCAATCCCGAGGAACATTACATAGACCAGTGTATCTCCACGGTACTGTCATCTGCTAGCAATGGATGATGTGTACATGCAGCAAGTCATTGATATGCAAAAGAAACAATGTGGGGGGCAATACACAACCTTGTGGCACACCAGCGTTTGGGAAGGGGGGAGGGGTAATAGATCCGAGCGTGTACCGTGAACTACAAATTTAATACTCCGCCCAGTTAGAAAACTGGTAATCCATGAGCAAAGTCACTCGGAACCCAAAAGAAGGAAGTTTGTTTATTTGTTGTTTATGCCCGATCAAAGGCTTTTGCTATGTCCAGACTAGCAGCCAAAGCCTCGCCCATGCTTTCCACTGAGATCCGCGTAGGTGAGTAAAATAAACCAGACGATCACCAGCTGAACGACCACGGCGGAATCCATATTGACGATCATTAATCAGCTGGTGACTTTCTAAGTATGCTACCAGCTGTTGGTTTATCATAGTTTCCATAATTTGGTAAAACAAAGATGTGATAGCAATGGACCTGTAGTTGGACGGATCTGAGCAAGCACCTATTTTAAGGATCGGTGAACCATCCTAGGAAGTTGCAACGGTGGAAACGACAACTCACAGGTACCCTGAACAGCTTTGGCGAGCAACTAGAACGCAAGAGACCCAGAGGGCACTCTACGCACTAGTCTTTTGCCAATTTTGGTAACAAATTTGGACTTCGCGATACAGCCCGTCAGCGATCTTGAAACGACGTTATAACTTTTTTTAAATATACTGGTATTTACATTTCCAGCTGCCTGCGCCAATGCTCAGTGCTGTTCCAATAACCAGGCGCGGTAAGGCTTTGCAAGACCCACCGAACCATGGTCGAAAGTTACCACCAATAGGCACCGCAGAATTGGGAATAAAAAGTTTCATGCCCTATACAACCACATCAGCGACAGCATTGCTACAGACACTGGGATCATCCAGCATTATAGGAAACTCATAGCATTATAGGAAATAAAAATTAAATATTAGTTAGTAATTGTCTCTGTAAAGAATATTACACAATGTAGACAGAAAATGTCCAATGTCTCAATATCAACGTAATATTGGCAAACAATCCATTTTTGAGCAAGTGATCCAAAATAAAGCAAAACAGACTGCCGCGTCTAAAATAGTCTAAACATCTGGGGGTTATCTCAACTATATCGCACTGTATAAGATACATTGTCATTTAACTACTATAAACAAATATAAAACTTAAGAAAAACAGAAGTGTACGATAAATAAATGTGAATCGAAGAAGTCGTTTCTTTTGATGTAACGCAGTAGAAGCAATGGATGTAGTACCGTTACTGATGTTGTTCGTAGCGCATTATCTAATTTTCGGCAAATTCTGAAGATAAATTGTGTAGTAAATTAGTATCTTTAGTGTTTATTGGTTGTTGCTTTAAATACGAGAGCAGAATAATTTATACTCGTACCGTTTACGTTTACAAAGCCCAGGTTAAAGATTCCGAATTTGTGGCTTCAAAAGTTAGCAGTTGTTAATAAGTAACTATTGCTCATAATCCCTCCTTTCTATGAAACCTGACCAATTATTGACACATCGGTATCTACTTATCTATGTGCATACTTAGAAGATATGTAAAAAAAGAGAAGGAAATTTGCGCATCACGTAATGCCAGGATGGGAAAATTATTAAATTTCCCATCTTGACTAATGTCATGTAATCCTCATAAGTCATCTTAATGTAATGTCAGGATGGGAAAATAATGTTCCTATCCTGACATTATGTGATGCAACGAAAATGGGAAAATACAAATTACCTACTCTTTTTGACGTACTTTTTTTTGTTTCTATTTTGAAAAATATATCATGGCAAATTTGATCTCTTGTACTATAGTATATAGATATGTCTTTCTGTTGCAATTACACAAGTAGATAGCAGTTTTAATGGAAATAAATGTTAATCACGCTTACTCGTTCGTTGTGCCCATTCAAAATAACAAAGAAAAATTTGAATATTTTCGTGTTGTTCTGTTTTTTCCCATTTATGTTTTTAATTCACCGCGGAACCCCAATATTAAAGGGAGGAATTTTGAATTCTGAACGCGTAAGCCATGTCGCCGGCACGGTGCGCGGTAGCTGTCAGTCAGTACACGCCAATACGGAGAGACGCGAATTCGAATAGTGTTGTGCAGCCTGTGCCGAAAATTACAAAAAAATAATTAAAAATATTTTCGTGAATTAGTGGCCAGTGATTGTGAAGTGATATTATTTTTTGGAATATCTGAGGAGCATTTTAAATATCTATAGGTAATCAATTATGTTGTTGTTATTTTGATAAAACATGTGTATACACTGTATACTACCAGGATGCTTTCTATATTTTTGGTATTAAATTAAGGAGTATTCTACAAAAACATTAACATTTTTGTAGAATACTCCTTAATTTTAATCATCATATTGCAATCTAACTTATTTGTTCAAAAAACATATTGGTCACTATAATCACAAGTACTTTAATCGTACAAAAGGCACCAATCAGCCTTTGAGATGAACATGCATAGATACACGCATATACATTAAATTTAGTTTATTCGTAACTAACTTCTATTATGCTATTTATTTATTTATTCTAAAACTCACATAATAATGTCGAGTGGCGCCAGTCATGCCGTATAGATTAGTTATGCTTAATATTAAAATAAGCAACCAACTTTTCCCAACGGTGTTCTTAAACAAATACGTGACGATGTGAAAGCCTTCAAGAAGTTAATTCTTCCCTAAACTGTCTTGAACCCCTTGCTAATGTCTTTAGACGGTTATGATAACTTTCCATCAAGTGATCAGGTAGGTGTGTGTTTGCTGTAATCTGTTTTTTTTATACCACTAAGATGACAAACAAGCCTACCGGCCGCCTGATGGAAAGCAGTTACTGTATGGACGCCTGTAAGACGAGAGGCATTCCACATCATTCCACAGCTTGATAATACGCGAGAGAAAACTTCTCTGTATGTGTCCACTTAGGCTCCAATGTGTGAGGAAGAATTCCCTGTCGATGGCGAGAGGTGCGACTGTAGAAGGAGGCCGTGGGCATCATGTCAAACAACTCCTCTGAACACACCTCATTATACAATCGGTAGAACACACAAAGGGACGCAAAATCTCTTCTCAGGCTTAAAGGTTCTGAAACGTCTGTCAGTTTAGGATCGTCAATAATCCTCACAGCACGCTTTTGAATTGAGTCACAAGGTGCAATCTGAAGGTAAATTCTCGTAACTATTTTACGATCGCAGAATGAAAGTTGACCGAATTATGAATTAGCTAAAAAATATTTATTTGATTTCATTAATTAATTACTATCAATTGTTATTCCTATTTAGTTTGTTTAATGATTGGTCATATTTCAATATACACATTAATTAAACTTTGAAATTTCATGTTGTGATATGAGAATAGCAAATCTGACATTTGTGAGATCGAAACTGGGCCGGAACATGATGGGAACTGAATTTTTACCACATTTAATTACGAGAATTGCCCCTTTGCTATGGTATCCAGGCGCTCTGATGACAACCAGTACGCCATAATGCGGCCTTACTTAAGCTTTGTAAATCAGAAGTCTTTACCATGGGTTGAATTACTGCTTCGCCCTGTTGAAAACACCTAGTTTCTTCGATGCCAGCTTGACCTTCCCCTCCAGGTGACAACGAAATTGGACATCGCTGGAGATTTCAACTCCGAGACCATCTAGAACGAGGGCGTCCAACGCTTCGTCATCCTACGAGCGGCATCTACTCTAATACCTTCCTCCCCCATCTGCCATCACTTACTCGACAGATGTGACCGGCCCATTGCCTTCAGCTTGCAAACTTTGAAGGCTATCACGACAACTCTGTTTCTTCGTCGAATTTCTTCAACTATAAAGTCGAATAAACGCCACGGTGTGTGTTCTGATTGTGTTGTATGCAATTATAATGAAAATGATATAAGAATGGCGTAGCTGTGTAACTATTTGGTAATATTTGGTAATTCGGTCGTTAAACGTTTGTGCAGAGGTCGGCAGAAAGGCGGATAGTTTTGTGTTTAATTAGATGAATTTTGAACGTAATTGTGATACGTTTTAAGTATCCGTATACAGCGTCCGGTTGATGCAGGGTTAGTGAATATACTAACTAACATAACCTATTGGGTATGCCCGCCATTGTATACAGTGTAATGATTCTTGAATTTCATGTACTTCATCATCAGGTCATTTTAGTCTACACTACAGGAGCACGATCCTCTCTCGTCCGTTAGAGACAGGAGGATTTGGCCTACACTCCCTACGCTGGCCAGACGGGTTGGGGAGGCCTGATCGATGTTTTATAATGTATTTCCCTTAGTCGCCTTGTACGACATCCACGGAAAGAGACGGGGTGATTCTATTCTAGTCTGCCGGAAACCATACGGCCTTATGTACTTATATTTTATAGACAATAAAGTTTTACAAACAAACGTTTAACTTTTTAAGTATCCGTAGGTATACAGCGTCCGGTGGATGCAGGGTTGGTGAATATACTAACATGTTTTTACCTACTGATATGGTTTACTTGCCGCTATAAAGGCAAGAAAGCAAGGTAATTACCGGACAATCACTCAGTCCCACGCCATTTACCGTCATGTTAAGACCTTACCGCTTATCAAAAACAATTATTGAAAAATTGTAGACATAAAGCCTCCGTCTTATTCATTTTACTACGCCTGAAAAGGTACATGTGTATATGCTCGTAAGGTATAAGTGGCTGTCCACGATCTTTAGAGCCAATACCAACCTCACCTGCACGTGGTGCATCCTGCCGACAAGCGAAATAGGCTCTGCCAAAAGAAGGGTAGGGCAGCGTGTTTACAAGCTGCCAGGTGAAGTATCTCTACCTCACTGAATACCCGAGCCAAATAAATATTTCCTTGAGGGTTGTTGTGTTCCTGCAAGTGAGTGAGGTCACGATGAGGAACTAAGAAGAATTGATTGACAATAATAAATTAAATTAAATCAAATCATAAATAGGGAATAAGCACTAAAGTAAATTTTACTGAATCTGGCTTTTTTTATATTTATATACATTAACTAGCTGTTACCCGCGACTTCGCTCGCCTGGTCCAGGGGAGCTGCCATTGATTTGTGCAATGTTTGCTGCTGTATTCGGTGAGGTGGAGGTAGTTTCCCAGTCGGCCAGTTTACAAATACGCTGTACCCTACCAATCATTCACCTATTTCGCTACACGGCAGGGTGCGCCACGTTCAGATGAGCCTGGCTTTGGCTTTAAAAAAACATTTGTATGCGTATTTCTTTAAAAAAAATCATATTAGCAATTAGGTTCTATTCGACGTGAAAGAAGGACAAATGATTATAAACTTTATGTTTTTCCGGGATAAAGAGTAGCCTATGTCACTCTTCAGGCGTTAAACTATCTCCAAAAAAAACTTGTCAATCCGTTTGTTACTTTCGGCGTGAAAAAAGGACAAACAAACAAACAATCAAACACACTTTCACATTTATAATATTAAGTATGGATAAGTATGGATGCCTTCTGAGTTTGGTAAGCCTTTTATGTAATTTCTTAAACCAAATTTACTTCACAACCCTGAGTTAGTGATGTGCTGATCCTGGGATTGGAAGTACTTGGATGGAACCTTCAATCGAGGGCGCCGGATCATTAATTTTATATCGAGTTGTTATACCGTCCGTCCTTGCATAAATTGTTTATTATTTCTAATAGAGGAAGTAATTAGCACCTTCTTTTCCTCACTTACATTATTCTAGAATAATATTATTTATACGCGATATCATATTGAAATATAATATTTCACATTCGAAAATTCACTCGTTATTTTGTTGTAAACCTTTCGAGAAGGCCTTCGACCAAGTATGGCATGACGATGTGAGGGGCAATTCTCGTAATTAAAAAGTATTCAAAATTCAGTTCCGATTCAGTCACGATCTCACAAATGTTACATTTGGTATTATCGTAATACAATATGAAACTTCAAAGTTAAGTGAGTTTATATCGAAATATGACCGAAAATTATACAAACTTACAATGTTATTTTGCCAACAATAAGAATTGGTAATATTTAATTAATTAAACTGGCCGTGTGGTTTCCGGCAGACAAGAAATCACTCCGTCTCTTCCCGTGGATGTCGTACAAGGCGACTAAGGGATATACATTACCAAACATCGATCAGGCCTCCCCAACCCGTTTGGCTAGCGTGGGGAGTGTAGGCCAAATCCTCCTTCTGTCTGGGACGGACGAGAGAGGGTCGTGCTCCTGCAGTGGAGACTAAAATGACCTGATGATGATGATGAATTAATTAAATCAAGTATATATTTTTTAGTCAATTCATAATTAAATTTCAATTCGGTCCACTTTAATTCTGCAGACCTAAAATAATCACGAGAATTGGCTTTCTGGTATTTAAGCTCTTCGGACGTCTGCTTGTTAGCATCATGCTTGCAGGATGATACTGAGTAGTTGTGTGGATACGGATTCTTGCCCTTGCATCATGTCTATCTGAATGCCGCACGGCAGCTACGTCTGGGTTGCTTCAGAGGCGACCTATCAAAATCATCGACGACTCCAAACTTACAAAAGGTTTGTTTGTTTGTTTGTAAAAACTTTATTGTAATACAGCAATAACAAATAAGGTATTGAACCTTTATCTGTACTACCGATTGTACAATGGGTTGTGTTCAGAAGAGTTATTTGATATAATGCCTGCGGCCTCCTTCTATAGTTGCACCGCTCGCCGTCGGCAGGGAATTCATCCTCACAAGTTGGAGTCAAGATAGTCGCGCACAGTGCGGTTCCAGATAGTTTTTTCTATCGCGAACTCTCAATTGTAGGATGAAACGGCCTCGGTTTTTCAGACTACAGCATGTGGTTCTTCAAGAAAGACGTGAAGAGGTTTTTACAGGGTCGGCAATGCGTGAGTCTCTGGTGTTACGAGCGTCCAAAGTCTGTCTGCTAACCAGCAGACAGGTCGTATGGTTCTTTTCCACCTTCGTTGTGTAAGAAACATAATTTATCAAACGTTAGTCCTCTTCCTATTATTTCGCGTCGCCGCTGTATGTGTTTGTTTCCATTCATTTTTATCATCCATCTCCTGTATGCCGCTTATTGGGAAGACCTCCAGGACTACAGGCTCTTCCCAATATGCGGCATACTGAAGTACAATGAAGATGTCTCCAGACACTCAGGGGAGAATGACTAAAGGATCTCGGACGTCTGCTTTTGGGGTGTAAGTGGTTCATCAACATCTTTGAACCAAAGCCAACTTCACCTGCACGCGGTGCACCCTGCTGACTGATAAACGAAGCTCGGGCGAAAAGAGAGGTAGGGAGCGTAATTGTAAGCTACCCGACTGGGGAATGTACCTCCACCTCACAGAATACCGCAGCCAAATAACGGTTCCCTTGTTGTTGTGTTCCTGCAAGTGAGTTAGGTCACCAGAAAGGAAGGAGATGCTGCGATGGCAGCGGGGGTGGCGGCGCGCGAGCGATATTTTATGTTGCGAGCGTTAATATGGCTACGGTAACCGCTTCACATCAGGCGGGCCGTATGCTTGTCTGCCACCCGACGTAGTATAAAAAAAAAAGGATTAGGGAGAGCACAGCGGTGCTGCAGCACTGGACCCACACTAAGACAAAATCATCCATCTCTAAAATGACCATAAAGTAAATAAACAAAAGCAACTCCAACATGTTTCAGTGTTTAAGTGTGCATTAAGTAATGGTTCTTTTCGTCCAAATACAAGTTATATAAAAGAAATAATGTCACTACAAAATAGCCTGATATTACCCAATACCTACTATTTCTTAAGTTCAGCATTAGTGACAATCACACTGTACGAACCATTGGTCGTTGTTTGCACAACAATGCACAAAAGGTTGCAATTAATACATAATAACCGTCACCGGTTTTGTAATTATTACTTCTGTTTTACTGTTTAAACCTATTATTTGAACCTTGGTAGCTTACAATGAAAATTGGGGCGCTTTAACACTTTTGGAATAGCTGACCACCTTCTTAGGGGCCAAAGCTAACTTTCTCCATATTTCCTGCACCTGGTACACTCCGACGTTGGGCACAGAGTAATTATAACTGACCGTCTGACAAAATACCTCCACCTCACGAAGATCGCAGTTTCGTTAGTTCTACATGTTATTCTGGGAATAAAACAAATCGAAGTGCTAATGACATGAAAAAGAAATGAAAAGACGAAAGTAGAAGTATTGGGAATAAAAAGTTCCACTTGTTCTATTATATTGCATCATAGGACTAGTGAGAAAAAAAATGACCATTAGTTCTATCATGGAACTGTTCAATAGAACAGATGGGAACAAAGGAATAACACTACCTATCTTTCGCCAGAGCCTCTTTCGCTAGTCGCTTGGGTGCACCACGTGCATATGAGATTGGCTTTGGCTCTAAAGATGGTCGTAAGCCACTTATACCGACATGGTGTATACTGTACAAATTTTGCCTGCCAGTCCTGATGTCTCCCCCAGGGGGGCCGTCAGGGGAGACAGGAATCCGAAGGGAAATTTTGTAGCATGGTTCTGGCGTCGTCGGTAGTTTGGGGCGTCAAAGTGCTACGAATCTGTAGTACTATTGACTAGTACTAGTGGTATAACAAATGTTATCTACCTTGTGTCTCTAGTACTAGTACTACTAGCGTTTTCCACTTGTACCTACTCCGACCCGTTCCCAACACCTCTGTCTCACCAAAACTTTGAACTATCCCACAAAAACATATGTACGATACATATGTTTTTTCTTTCAGTCATTTACTGTTCGTGCGGCACAGCTTTGGAACAAACTGCCTGGGCATATCACAGTTAGCTGTACTGTCGCTACTTTTAAAAAGAAGCACAAGGAGTATTACCTTTCTCATGACGAGTGATAAGTTTAAATTTGTGTTTTATTGTGAAAAAATACTAAAATGTTATGCATACCTTGCTTGACTCCTAGCCAAGTAAAATTTATTTATGCAGTAGGATTGGCTGGAGGAAATCTCTTAAGAGAAGAAGAGATAAGCTCACCCTTGTATTATCTGTTCACTAATTTCTGTAGTTGTTGTTATGCAATAAAATATATATATATATTCTTTACCGAATCCCGATTTGAACCCTAGGACTATATAATTTTAATAATTTACACTATGTTTATTATATTCTTCTCCTATAATATTTTATTGTTTATTATATGTATGTACGAGTACATATTATTATGTATTTATAATTAACGTAGTAGTTGTAATCCACGTGTGTTTGGTACTCCACTTGCCTATTCATGAAATCCTCTCAGATACCCTAACGTTGTTGGCTGGATGGAAGAGATCTCTGTGAGGGATAAGTCCGCCTTTGTACTTTTCCATTAAATTACTGTGTTGTAAATTTATTTTATGTACAGTAAAGATATTACAACAAACAAACAAATATATTACAGAATACAGTACCTACTTTGCAGTGGTGATGACCCAGTCTCGCGAAAAAGGCCTTCCTCTTTATAATATCTAGTGTAGATTTCAACAGAAATCATTGCTCATAGATCAGTCAGATGATATAAATTTACGCTCATCGAGGTAGATCGAGAGCCAAGCTCCACGGTCCGCTGGCCACGGTGGTGTGCGATCCGCTGCGCGTTGATCGCGCTGTGCCCAATTTTATGATGCATCGCTTTTTTGTGCTGATTTTATGGTATTTAAGGCAACAGTTCGTAATTTGTAATTAAAACCAGGTTTATTCGATAACCGTATGTATTGAAGCATTGAAAAAAATTGTATGTTATAAATGAACACCTCATATATCTTATTCCTCGATTCGTTACATGATTAGCTTACTTTACTTGATAGAAAAATATCGCGTACGTACAACATAGGTCGATTTCAAAATTATTTCTCATTTTTATCCTGCTGTGTCTTACTGTGTTTACTTTTATTCAATGAAAAATATATCAAAATGTACGAGATAATCTGGCCGTCACTTCTTAAATCAAATAAATAGACCTCGTTTAAAAATATAAAATTACGAACTTTCGACGCCCTAATGAGCAAAGATGCTCCATGGCACTTAATTACGCAGTTGTAGTTAGGTCATAGAGGCTTTATATACTATACTGAATAGCTACGCTATCTGCTTCACATTAGGTGGGTTGTATACTTGTTTGCTTCCCAACTTGGTGTAAAAACCTCGGTGTGTAAAAAAACTTATAACAATAATAGCAAAAAGTAAGTTTGCAATGTGGTCGTATCCCTCCGTCGCTGAATATCATATTCTAAAAAAAACACATTCGCAAAACATCATATTCTCAACATGATCTTATAAGACCACATTCGCAAAACACAACATTCTCCAAACGTCATATTTTCAAAATGAGGTAAAATAAAAGGACACTGGGCTCCAAAAAATAATGCCGGCGGAGGCGGCTTTTTGTGGAGAGTGATAATTATCGCTGCACTATAAATTACATACATCCGCAATTTTTAATTTGTGAATATTTTACCGTACTATATACTTATCTACATAATATAAACTATTTTTAATTAAGAATTTCGGTGCTATAATTAATTTCTTATTAGTTTCATTTTTACCACGAAGACGGAAGGGGGAAATATTACGTGACGCTCCGTGGCAGAACCATTTCAGCTATACATATAAATATTGTGGGAAAATATCTATATAAAATTACCTAAACAAGAATAAACAAAAAATATATAACATGAACAAGACTAAGATTTAAGGGGTGTAAGTGGTTCACCAACTTCTTTGAACCAAAGCCAACTTCACCTGCACCCTGCTGACTGACAAACGAAGCTCTGGCAAAAAGAGAGGTAGGGAGCGTAATTGTAATGTAAGCTACCCGACTGGGGAATGTACCTCCACCTCACAGAATACCGCAGCCAAATAACAATTCCCTTGAGGGTTGTTGTGTTCCTGCGAGAGAGTGAGGTCACCAGAAAGGAAGGAGATGCTGCGTTGGCAGTGGGGGTGGCGGCGCGGGAGCGATATTTTGTTGCGAGCGTTAATATGGCTACGGTTACCGCTTCACATCAGGCGAGCCGTATGCTTGTCTGATATTTGCTACCCAAAGTATTATAAAAAAAAAACAAGACTATTAGTTGTTAGTGAAAAATAAAAGCTAAAAAAGTTTACTTACTTCGTTTCGCTTACCAAGCCATTTCATTCGATACCCATAATATTATAGGGGTTACAATGGAAATTACAAATCACAACTTTGTGTCGACCCTTAGGTAATTATGCATTGTCACTCGAACGAATCTGCCAGATTTCAGCTCAATCTTGTCTGCCATCAAACATAATATAAAAAAAAGCTGAAAAGTAAACATATTCCTTAGCTTATCAAAAGCGCATAGTGTTTACTATTCCTGCAGCACACTCGACTTCCTGAAGAGTTCGCGGCCCCCGTGTCCGGTTCTTAGGTATATACTCGTACGAGTACTATTACAATAGACGTACCAGTAAAGCCATAAGGTATTTTACACCACCATATCACCTTCAACTTTATAAAGCCCAGGTAAGGCCTCATATGGAATACTGTTCACATCTCTGCGCCGGTGCGCCCCAGAACTTACTTGCTCCATACCATACAACGAGTCATGCAACGAAGAGCAGTTCTAATCGTCGTTGACTCAATAATCTCTGATGGACTGTAGTCGCTCTCTCCACGTAGAGATGTTATATCTCTTTGAGTTCTACCACAGTATAAATAAAAGTACTACGTACAGTATGGCCTCTCCCTGCCGCTCTCTCTTCTCGACCTCGCCTCCCCTCTGAGACAAATCTGGAACAAGTTGTATAACGCAGCACGCACACACACTCATTCGCGCTCTGCACAGACGTCATTGTTTATATATAAATTATACCACGGGGAGTGCTCGGATGAGCTATTTGATTTCATACTTGCCGCTAAGTATCTCGCATCTGACTGAGGCGAGTTGTACGATAGTCGGACAACTCGCCATAAACTAAAATTCCATCCATTTCATATTGATAATTGGCGATATACCACAGTACGATTTTTAAAGCATTAAGGCATACAATCTTCATTGCAATTAAAGATTTATATCGAAGAAAAATTTATATCGAATAAAGGGATGCTCAAACTTTGAAATGTAAACGCTAGCCAGATTTAGTAAATCTAATATAAGTACTCAAAGTTTTTGCATAAAAACATTCTCAATAGTCGCTTTATCACCTATATGTTAAATCTCTTTGCCCGTAATGCCAACCTAATTTGTATTCGTAGCTCGGTGACGTTTATGATATCCGTTGAAGCATGTTAAATCAGGTACCCGGGTCAGGCTTCAAATTATCAAAATATGGTCATGAGGAAATGACGTCAGTATCACGATCCAGCGCCGAACCGGAAGGTGGATAAACTCGCGTGTTGACCATTGTGTAGTTAACTTATTGAAAATAATTGTTAGTAATAAAGAGATTTTTTTTATCCTTTTTAACTACATACTTAGTTTCACCGATTGTGTGATGTAATCAATTCTTACAATTTGACATACTTTTTAGTAGCTGATTGTACTGAAATGTAGCACATTCGTGAAGTTTTCATGACAATGCACAATTAGCTAAATACCACGATTTTTAATCAAAAATGGCGGCCCCCCGCAAAATGGCTATTTATATTTTTCATATTATGAAATGGATATCAAATTAAAGAGCTTGATAAGCGAAATACAGTAACTGTTGTAAACTAAAGAGTAACTTATTAGTTTTTTTTTTATATTCAAAATTAGGCCTAATTTGCTAATTACATTCTCTACCAATCCGGTCCAATCCAGCATTGAGAGTGAAAATTCTTAATAACATTTCTAAAAATTAAATTAGCTACCAGTCATCACTTAGTTTGTAATTAAAATTTTCCAGATTCCATTTGTAATTTTCTCCTTTAGAACTTCGAATATATTCACTAAATACACTTCGATATTTTTTAAAAATATCTAATCATTTTATTATTCCAAACTGGCAGAACCAAATCACGAGGCCTACTCTTGGAAATCAATCCGATCTGTAGCAATTGAAATTTAATTAAACGATTTCATGTTCTTGATCTGTGAGAGTAGCGCTACGTTTGGTACGGTCAACAACTACTTATAGTTCATTATCACAACGCTCAGAGCAGTAACATTGTAAGTGAGTATCAATGACGCATTTACGTTGTAACCAACCCTATGTTCAAATCAGACAAACGACATTGAAAGGTAGATTTGTAACGCCTACATAAATTTTAATAGCAACAAAAATCTTACACGTAAACTTACGACTTAATTTCTTCCATTACATTATACACTTCAGGCGTTGTATTAACTTATATACTCGTACATATAATATTGTATGTGTATGATGGTGTAATAAATTATACGCTAAATAACAGATTTTCTAGTAGTTTCAGGTAAAATGCTTCAAATATAATAATCGTTTCAGTCGATTGCGCATGTGGCATTAGGTATGCATCGAAAGGGATGTATGATATGTAGCTGTATGATAAGGTATCATTGCATTTTCGCGTTTAATTTTATGTTGTTATTTTTGAGAAGTAGTTGTCATTTTGAGAATTTGGCTATCAGATAAGTGGGCTATTCGCGAGCGGTTGGCCTTTTGCGAAGTTGGCATTATGAGTTGAAAGGACTAAACAAACATATAATATAACATAAACTTACATATAACAGGTTCAAAAAATGCTACAGTTGATAATAACTTAGTCTCAAAATGTAGTTATTACCTAATTGTATTTATCTATAACCTTTAAAAAAAATTTTATCACAATAAATTTTGACCATCGCTAGAATAAATTACAATTAGACGTTCGTCTATTTCTTCTTCAAAGCAGGCTTTATCGGTGCTGCAGGGGTAACCTTCGACGTAGGGGTCGCCTTCCCGGGCGGGGTCACCTGAGGACTGGTCTCACCAGTCAGCATGAACCTCTTCACCTTGGCTTTTAGCTCCTCGTAGAGTTTGTTCTCGTGGTTGAGTTGGGGTAGGATTGTCACCGATTTATCAGTTTCCTGTGAAAATGTGTGGATATGCTAAACATTACACCTACCATCATATACATTTAATGAAGGGTAGGTCCTGAGATGGATAGTGGGGTTGGCTAGCAGTACTTCTCATGACGTAAACATCTTTAGACTACATACATAGTTTCACTTCAGAGGGGCAATTCTCATAATCAAATGTTAGTCAAAAAACAGTTCCGACCTAGTCTCGATCTCACAAATATCACATTTGGTAATCTCGTATCACAATAAGTAGCTTCAAAGATTTATTGAGATTAAAAACGCCGAAAAGTCACTTTTGGAAATAAATAGGCTCCAAAACCACTGAACCGATTTTGATGAAACGTGGTCACAATTAAAGACTTGCTTGCTTGAGGTTTCTGTCGAAAAAATTGAGATCGATCATGTCCTTGGAGGAATGATCATTAAACACATTTTCCATTGAAATCAATGGAAAACGTACATTCAGTGAATCTACTCGTTATAGTCAACCTCGATATCGGCCCCGTGGGCTACAATCCGGCCTAGTTAAAGTGTGACAAAAGAAACCCGCCCATAGACAGGCTTCAGTCGACGTTGCTTAACTTGCGTGATCGATTAGATGCTGCTCAATTTAACCTTAGGTTGCTTGGTAGAGCTTCACGGTTCTGAACACAATTACCACAATACGTAGTTGAAGCAGACCCCGGCCACTCCATACAAATGTCTGTGCAAAGCGTGAATATGCGTGCGGCGGCCATACAAATTGTACCAGATGGGAATCGCCTTCAGCTTACGCGGTAGGAACTTAGGTTTGGCTACCGGGTCGGAGTTTGCCCACCTTTGCACAGACCAACAGTATCAAATGTTGTATGGACAAAAAATGCAATTTTTGCGTACCAGAACATCCGGGTCAAGGAATGTGTACTTATAATCAAGTTGTTTAAATAATTAGTAAACTGCCCTTGACACCTCTTCAACGTGGAGTATTAGTAATTAGACTCGCAAATACACCTTAATACTGTTAAGAGGCCTTGTAAAGGTCTACTAGCGACACCCCAGGTTCAGTAAGTCGTCTATAATATTATATCCACCAGAATAAATATTTGAATAAAAAATATTAATAAGAAGATAAATATAAAATACCCTACACTCATATACCAAGACAAAGTATTTTTACAAAAATGTTTAATTTTAAGTAGTAATGGTATCAAGTTCTCAAAAACATTTTTGGTAACTTTCGCAACAAGGCATTTTTGGCAATTTTCGCATCATGGTAGGTGCCAAAGCGGCAATCTTGTATTGCAAACGTCTATACTCGCAAATGTCAGTACGGTCGTATACGTCTGATTGGCGTGGATTTACGTGGATTGGATATGGAGTCGGATTTTAATGTTTATTTTTTTATTTGGGTCATCAAACAGTGAACATAATAAATTACATGATCAAATGATACAAAATCACTGTGCCATCAACACTACGCTAACCATAGGTTATGGATGTGTGAGAAGTAGTGGCGCAAATCTATATACTGTACATAATAGCATTAAAAATCTATATAAATAAAAACGAATGTTGCTAAGCGCAATACTCGCAGAACGGCTCGACCAATTCGGTATTTTTTTTTTGTATTTTCTTAAAGGAAAGTTTTAATAAAGAGAAAATATAATAATTGCGTGGATAATAGTAAAAGAAAGACTTAATTTTAACAGAAAAAAGTCTGTCCGGGCAGCTAGTCTAATATATAAAATTCTCGTGTCACAGTTTTCGTTGCCATACTCCTCCGAAACGGCTTGACCGATTTTGATGAAATTTTGTGTGCATATCGGGTAGGTCTGAGAATCGGCCAACATCTATTTTTTATACCCCTAAACGATTAATGTATATGGCAAAACAACGTTTGCCGGGTCAGCTAGTACATAAATAAAATTAAATAAATTTAATATTGTCAGACAAATTAGACAGCGCCATCTAGCCCCAAAGTAAGCGAAGTCTAGTCCCAAATTAAGCGCAAAGCTTGTGTTATGGGTACTAGATAAGTGATAAAAATACGTAAATATATTGTAAATACATACTCATGATACATAGAAAACACCCAGACCAAGACAAACAGACATGTTCATGCACATTAATGTTTGTCCTATGTGAGAATCGAACCCACGAGCGTTGGTGTCGAAGGCGCGTCATTGACCGCTACGTCACCGAGCTCTTCAAACGTTAAAGATAATAATTTATGTACATAACAATTATTCTAAATAATTTGATAATTTTTCAAATAAATCAACAAATACAACACTGCAACAAATACGTTTTCGAGCGTGAGACGACAAGCACGCATCAAGTCACAAAAGTTATATGTATTAAATTTTGCTTTGAGAATAAGCCTGCAGTTGTGAAATTGTGACAGTACATACCTATAATAACTTCTAGACTTTCGCGTTGCATGATTAAAATTATAACAACCACAGAAATTAACACGATCATGCATGTAATGTATCTTTACAAATCTATCTTCATTATTGCCTCACGTTTCGACCAGGGCCTGCCTGTGACCACGACCAGTGCAACCCGGGGCCATACCGCCGAAGCTGAAGCCGATTATTATTGGTTTTTTTATTTCAAAAATTGGTTTTATAGTTATTTACAAACATCTTCAGCTTAGGGGTTCAGGTTAGGGGTCTAGAGCTCTAGGGCTTCTACCAGTCAAGCTAAACATAATAAGCAGTTTCATTTTCGCATTCAAAAATTCAGATGGTAATCGCCTTCAACTACGGCGGTAGGTAGGGTTGCCAACTTTTATTTACAAGAAAAACAGTATATTAAAAGCTGCGTAGCAAAACAAACAGTATACCTAGTAAGGCCCAGTGCATGCGGAGCAGTACAATAAACAGTGCTATGGTCAAATGAAGATTTTTTCAACAGTATTAAAGCATAGAAAACAGTATATTACTGTTTTTAACAGTATGGTTGGCAACCCTAACGGTAGGGCCTCGGTTTGCACCGGTCGTGGTCACAGGCAGACTGTCTCAATGGTGTACAGGTATGTAAAAATATCTTACTTGCATGATATCGTTCATTCCCGTGGTTATTATTTTAGTACACATACCTGTTTCAACACAATAATGTAATAAGTCTTCTTATGCTCAAAATTGTCAGTCGCATAAGCATACGTGGGCTTACTGAAGAGTCCCATCAAACCTCCAGATTCATCGCACAGGTCGAAGTTGGTGAACAAGCCCAAACGACACTTTTTCCTGATAAACTCCAGCATGATTCGGACTGGACATAGAGGGTTTACCAAAAGACTCTTCTCCACAGCAAGGTCTGTGGTACTCTCCGAAGACCTACGTGCTGTTGAAAGCTCGGGAGCATCTTTGTAGGTTATGTAGATGAACATTTATGCTTAGCTATCATCAAGTTTATCAGAGAAAGGATTGATCTATGGGTTTCTGCTTCTGCTAAAGGTCCGTGGGAAAAATATTATTGATCGACTTTCTAAACGTCTTGTTAAAACGAAAATCGTAATTTTCCAGCAGTCGGAAAAAGTAGTAATGAAAAACTCTTGTCCCAAGTCTAAGTCTAGTCTCGTATCAACGTCACCTCCCCTCTGAAACGAATCTGGAACACACGGAATGAGCGCGTGCGAGTTCATTAACGAACTGCACAAACGGTATTGATTATGCAGTAGTAAACGATGTGTGATTTGTATGGAGTCGCCGGGGTGTGACTTTACCACATTGCAAGTAGGTAATAAATAAGTGACTGTTGTAAATGGTTTACTACAGTATATTAAAAAAAATGTATTTGAACAGGTAAATGTAATTAACCTGTTCAAACCAAGATCACCATCAAGTATCAAGTTCACCTGTATAAGTAACTAACTTGTTCCTAGCAACTGGTTTTTCTTTTCTTCAGTTACTTTGTAACTTTCTCACAGAATACACTATCTATTTTGTGGCTTTGTTGTCGTTAACAGAACTGCGTTATCGAATTTATCACTTCTGTCGCGTGTCAAATGTCAAATGTTTTTTTTTATTTGTGTCAATGAGGAGCAAAGAGTAAGTATAAAAACAACTAGCTGTTACCCGCGGCTTCGCCCGCGTGGTTCAGGGAAGTCTGCTGCCGTTGATTTGTGTATATTTTTCTTTTGTTGTATTTTTTTTTACTTCGTGGGATAAAAAGTAGTACAAATTTTAATGATGATTGGCTGCATAGTTAAGGTATGAAGAAATAACAAACAAACGAATTTACTTTAACACTTATAATATTTGTATGGATGGAACGCCCACACTCAAGAGAAAATAATTGTTCACCACATAAATGTTTGCCCTTCGAATAAAATATTTTTCCTGGATAAAAAGTGACCTATGTCACTCTCCAGACCGGAAAATATCCCCTGTTAAAACATCACATCAGTACTTACTTTCCTTTCGACGTGATAGAAGGACAAATGATTACAAAGTTTATTTTTTCTCATGGGATTAAATTGTTTTTCCGGGATAAAAAGTAGCTTATGTCACTCTCTAGATTACCCTATTAAAAATTCATGTCTGTACTTAGGTTTCTTTTGACGTGAAAGAAGGACAAATGAACTTTATTTTTTAATAACGTACGTTAACGGTATGGAGAGTGGCATAGGCTACTTTTTATCCAGGAAAAACATCTTATTTCTACGGGTAAATACTTTGTAATCATTTGGTCTTCTTTTAAGTCGAAAGGAACCTAAGTACCGACATGATTTTTTTTAACGGGATAGTTACGTAGTAGAGTACGGACATGACTTTTGAAAATGGGGATAGTTTACTGTTTGGAAAGTGACATAGGCTACCTTTTATCTCGCAAAAACATCTTAATCCCATGGGAAAAAATAAACTTTGTAATCATTTGGCATTCTATCATGTCGAAAGGAACGTAAGTACCGACATGATTTTTTTAACAGGTGATAGTTTCCGATCTGGATAGTAACATAGGCTACTTTTTATCCAGGAAAAAACATTTTATTCCCACGGAAAAAATAATTCGATACCCGCAGAGGGCAATCATTTACGTGGTGAAAAATTTTTTTGTCTTGATCCATACTAATACTATAAGTGTTAAAAGTAAGTAAATTCGTTTGTTTGTTATTTCTTAACGCTCTATGTAGCGGATCATCATTAAACTTTATACCTATTTTTCTTTTGTTGTATTTTTTTTTTACTTCGTGAGATATTACTATTTATATAATATTGATAATACTATTTAAGGAACGTTTGTTATTACGATTTATATCTCACGAAGTAAAAAAAATACAACAAAGGAAATATAGGTACAAAGTTTAATGATGATCAGCTGACATAGAGCGTTAAGAAATAACAAACAAAAGAATACTTACTTTAACACTTAAAGTATTAGTATGGACAAAGACAAAAAAAATTGTTCACCACGTAAATGATTGCCCTCTGCGGGGATCGAATTATTTTTTCCGTGGGAATAAAATGTTTTTTCTTGGATAAAAAGTAGTCTATGTTACTATCCAGATCGGAAACTATCCCCTGATAAAAAAATCATGTCGGTACTTACGTTCCTTTCGACATGATAGAATGCCAAATGATTACAAAGCTTATTTTTTCCCATGGGATTAAGATGTTTTTGCGGGATAAAAGGTAGCCTATGTCACTTTCCAAACAGTAAACTATCCCCATTTTAAAAAGTCATGTCCGTACTCTACTACGTAACTACCCCGTTAAAAAAAATCATGTCGGTACTTAGGTTCCTTTCGACTTAAAAGAAGACCAAATGATTACAAAGTATGTATTTACCCGTAGAAATAAGATGTTTTTCCTGGATAAAAAGTAGCCTATGCCACTCTCCATACCGTTAACGTACGTTATTAAAAAATAAAGTTCATTTGTCCTTCTTTCACGTCAAAAGAAACCTAAGTACAGACATGAATTTTTAATAGGGTAATCCAGAGAGTGACATAAGTTACTTTTTATCCCGGAAAAACAATTTAATCCCATGGGAAAAAATAAACTTTGTAATCATTTGTCCTTCTATCACGTCGAAAGGAACGTAAGTACTGATGTGATGTTTTAACAGGGGATAGTTTCCGGTCTGGAGAGTGACATAGGTCACTTTTTATCCAGAAAAAATATTTTATTCGACGGAAAAATAAAGAGGGCAAACATTTATGTGGTGAACAATTATTTTCTCTTGAGTGTGGGCGTTCCATCCATACAAATATTATAAGTGTTAAAGTAAATTCGTTTGTTTGTTATTTCTTCATGCCTTAACTATGCAGCCAATCATCATTAAAATTTGTACATACTGGTACTACTTTTTATCCCACGAAGTAAAAAAAAATACAACAAAAGAAAAATATACACAAATCAATGGCAGCAGGCTTCCCTGGACCACGCGGGCGAAGCCGCGGGTAACAGCTAGTTTTATATATAAAATTAATCTATACTATCTAATTCTATACTAATATTATAAAGCTGAAGAGTGTGTTTGGTTGAACGCGCTAATCTCAGGAACTACTCTTGAAAAAATATTTTGGTGTTAGATACTTAGCCTATATTTTAAGGAAGGCTATAGGCTATATAACATCACGCTACGACCAATAGGAGCGGAGCACCGGTGAAAAATAGGAAAAAAATATTCCTTTTGAGGGCTTATGTCGCGTGCGCTGCGTAAACGGTTGAAGTTACGCATAAATCATGTATGACGGAATTGTTCCTCTTTAAAAGTTCTAAAAAAAAGTCCGCGACAGTATATGTCTATCTTTTAAGATTGACACACTATAACGTTTTTTCAGGGTAATCAATAGGAGAAAGTAGGTAAAAAAAGGTTATAGTGAGTTAATCTTAAAAGATAGACATATGCTGTCGCGGACTTTTTTTTAGAACTTTTAAAGAGGAACAATTCCGTCATACATGATTTTTGCGTAACTTCAACCGTTTACGCAGCGCACGCGACGTAAGCCCTCAAAAGGAATATTTTTTTCCTATTTTTCACTGGTGCTCCGCTCCTATGAGTCGTAGCGTGATGCTATATAGCCTATAGCCTTCCTTGAAATATAGGCTACCTAACACAAAAATAATTTTTCAATTCGAACCAGTAGTTCCTGAGATTAGCGCGTTCAAACAAACAAACAAACTCTTCAGCTTTATAATATTCATCATGACTGTTAGGTACAGTACCTATAGGTACTGTACCTAACAGTTATAGATATAAAAAATATATCTCGGTCTCTGTCTCTCCACTGGGTGTTTGTTTGACCTATAAAGATAGTCCCCACTCGGCATTACGTATTGATATGACAGTATCGACGTCCGTTTATCAGTGTGATCAAGGAAGCAGATAACTTGTGATAAGATTTTTTAGCTTTGGAATTACGAGGGCGTGGCTCTTTGGGTGACTAAAAGTACAAACACTTTTGAAGGAAGCACAGACTTGAAAATTATTTGGGTAAACATTTATGTAATTCTATATGAACTAACTTTCGCCCGTGGCTTCGGCCGCCATAATGTAGGTTATATCCCGCTATATGGTAGCCTATAGTCCTTCTTTGGGAACCGGGATGTAATCTAGGTACCTATGTTCGTTAATGCCATTTTTAACCGGCTCCAAAAAAGGAGGAGGTTCTCAATTCGGCTGTATTTTTTTTAAATGTTTGTTACTTAATTACTCCGATTTATAAACCGATTTGAAAAATAACTTTTTTTATTTAAAAGTATAATTCTAGATTGGTCCCATATTTTTTTCATCATCATCAGCTTGTATCTACATACATAAATGTATAGTAATGTTTGGCGTCGGTTTTTTTTTTTTTTGTTAAAATTATTTATTTGTCCTATGGCAAATTACGTAAGAAAATAATAAATTATGAATATAGCTTATATTATTGATTTATTTTTCTCTTAATTTATGTCAATAATTGAGTAATAAAAACTGTTTTTTTTTCCATGCATGTGCATCTCGTTCCTTTCTGGTAACCTCACTCACTCGCAGGAACACAACAAGAATACCGCAGCCAAATAACAATTCCCTTGAGGGTTCAAGGGAATTGTTTTTTGGCTGCGGTATTCTGTGAGATGGAGGTACATTCCCCAGTCGGGAAGCTTACAATTACGCTCCCTACCTCTCTATTCGCCAGAGCTTCGTTTGTCAGTCAGCAGGGTGCACCGCGTGCAGGTGAAGTTGGCTTTGGTTCAAAGATGTTGATGAACCACTCACACCTAAAAATTTGGATTGCGAAACCTGTATTTCAAGACAATATCTCCCTACCGCGTGAAAATTACAATATAAAAAATAATCAATAAGATAAGTTAGTACCTACATTGTAATGTGCATTATAGTGTTAACACAATACAGTACTAACTTATCTTATTGATTATTTTTTATATTGTAATTTAATATAAGTGTGTATGTATCCACCAGGATGACTGGGTGAATATAACCGCCTGTTTAATTTCAGCGGATATCTTGATTTTGAATGAAATTATTGAAATAATATTGTGAACGTACCTACTTACCGGTGGTACAGTTGTGATTGTTAATCCCTCGTTGCCTGCCAAACCGATGAGTAGCTTACCGAATCTGCCCTAAGCTGTCGTGCCTTTGTAGGTTTTAAATACATAAGTGGTTTTAGGATAAAATGATTGTTATAGCAGCAAAGCAAGTTTAATTTAATTATCAAATCATTCTTTAATAAATCAAATGGATAAGGAATATTTTGTTAATTTTTATTGTACAAATTGTGAGAATAAAAGAAATATTATTCCTTGTTTATAATATTAAATCACCCTGTCAGGTTACTTCAATATTTTTCAACTAACTCTTTATGATATATATGTTTATTTTAAATATTTCGTACCTACGTTTCGTTTATCTAACATAAATAGTTATTTGTATATTATTAAATGTTTAAAATAAATTGAAACAACACTAAAAAAACTGATAAATTATATATCGTATATTTTTGGGAAAAAACATAAATAGTGTAAATATTTAATATGTCCCTTTTTAGCTATAGCACAGTATAAGTAATAGTGCTATAGGTTTTATTTTTATTTTCTTTGATATTGTTGTTTATCAAAATAATTTCATATATACTTCTACTTCTGATGAAATTTATTACTCTTTTCAATACTACATAAAATATTTTATATCTGGATATATAAAACCATCATCGTACATAAAAAAAGCCGTTGGTCCACCATAAAGGTCAGCTCACACTAGCCGAGCGCACCGTGCAGCCTTGGCCGCAAAATGTTGCGTTCACATTACGAGCATTTCCCAACGAGAATCTAACTCGAATTATACTGGTATTTCATAAGCAGATTGCTGCAATTGCAGCCACATCGGCGGGACCGTCGCCGTGGACGCCCGCCCGCCTGAGAAACATTGTGCCCACGGCAATTCGATAACAAACACGTTCGAACGAAATAGTGATGTGATAAAGGAACAATAATTCGATTTTCGAATCGCAAATGTTTTCGACATTATGACGTTAGCAAGAGTCTCGAATCTAGTCACATTTGGAGTGTCAGCCTGGCCACCTCCCGGGCCGGTGTCGAACTCTTTCCAGTTCCACCATCAGGGCTCGAACTTCGCCATATTTCTTATACTCTTCGCATTGTGTATGATGGAAGTCGTCGTCTTGAGGATCATCACTGAGGAGCAGGCGAGGGAACAGTCTGCTAGCTCTAGTGTCACATCTATGTGGTTTGATGATGAAGAGTGATTAGTGACAGTGATGTGAACTTTTTGTAATTATTAGTGCTAGATAGTTTTAAAAATTTGTTCGAATGAATAGTACTTATGTTCTTTTTTTTTTTAATAACATGACTATTTTGTGAGGTATGAGTGGTATTGTTTATTGATAAGAAAATAATTATATTGGAATGTTATTTATAATTTATAGGCCATAAATTATTCACTAGATTTATGGAAAGAGGTTCAATAGTGTCTGAAAACTGAAAAGAATATTTTACCACAGTTACAGACCTACATAATACAACTTTATTATGCACATACATTGTATATAAAATATGCAACTGCAATTGAATAAAATGCTATTCTCGATCTAATCGAATTCAAAATCTAATTAGAATAATTGTTATGAATACACTCGTATGTATTGCGGTATCATTATTGTTTTGAATATTAAAATTATTGCATGAAATGAATATATTTACATATTTTTACTACCTTGCATGCATCGAAATAACAGACAACCACAAAAAATAATTTTAAGCAATTATTGGCGGAAAGCATGTAAAAACACACACACACATTTAATCTAACACTGTCGTAAATGGATAGCTTATAATCTATGTTACTCCCATGGCTGAGACGAATCGAATGATACCTCACATGTTGAATTCTGTAAAGAGGTTTAGGCTGTAGAGCGTGCCAAAGAATTCTACATAAGTAAATACATATACTCGAAAACATAACCCTCCCTTCTTTGTCAGTCGTGCAAAAATACCATATCACGACTCATGCATCTTCTGTCAAAAAAGCCATTCATACCTCCCATCCACACCTCTACGTTAATCATAATACAATACAATACTGTATACTTTGCTGTATATATTGCACCAAAAGAAAAGAAAAATAATACAGAGAAAAACATTAAGTACTAGTACAGAGGCGGTCTTGTTTGCAAGCTGTAGTGGCAATGGGCGGGTCACATCTGCCGAGTAAGTGATGGCAGATGGAGGAGGAAGGTATTAGAGTGGAGGCCGCGCGTAGGACGACGAAGCGTTGGACGCCCTCCTTCTAGATGGTCTGATGACCTTAAGAAAGCGGCTGGAAGCGGCTGGATGCGGAAGGCGGAGGATGGCATTTGGTGGAAAGCATTGGAGAAGGCTTATATCCTGCAGTGAATAGATACAGGCTGATGATGATGATGATGATGACAAAGGCGGTCTTATCGTCGAGCGATCTCTTCCAGACAACCTTAGGGTAGAGGACAAATAATATTAAATTAAGGTAGGTGATGCCGCGCAGATATTATAACCAATATTAGGTTTATGGTTTTAATATTAATTACTTTGAGTACTAAATTACAAATACTTACATACATGCAAAATTAAGATATAAATAAATATGCACATATATATCATCATTATCATCATTTTAGTCTCCACTACAGGAGCACGACCCTCTCTCGTTTGTCCTAGACAGTTGGAGGATTTGGCCTACACTCCCCACGCTGGCCAAACGGGTTGAGGACGCCTGATCGATGTTTGGTAATGTGCCTATATCCCTTAGTCGCCTTGTACGACATCCACGGGAAGAGACGGAGTGATTCTATTCTAGTCTGGAAACCACACGGCCATAAATACATAGACTTAAATACACATATACACACAAATTATACAAACTTAGTATAATACTAATGAGACTAATGGGGAAGAGGTTAAAATTGTGACTGATGAAAATTAGATATATTAATCATCTTATGTAAATAAAAAATCTTTTGTAGATACAGTACTATTTCGGATTCTGTGATAGAATGATAGAAGTGGTAATTACAGACAAGTTATTGTACTAATTTATACAACATTAATCCAACTTCAAAAAAGTTACACAATAGTCCATAATGATTTTTTATTAGAAAACGTTATGAATAATAATTAATCATTTCTATTTTTTATTTCTCTTATTATAATAAATAGTCTCTGTACCGGCACAGTTTCTTCCTACTCGACTGACGTACTATTTTATCAACAGTATTAATATAAAAAAACCTGACTTGCACATCAAATTAATCAGATTGCACATCAAATCCTGCATTTTGATGTGCAATAAGTATTTTTTTATGTAAAATAAAATATTAAATTAAAAATTTAAAAAAAAAACCCGACACAATAACCAAAGTTCCCTTTAAAAAGTAAAAAATAATAAAAGAAACTCAATCTTAAAGTACTTACCTAAGTATGTATTAATAATTCTAAAAAAAATACGTCGCGTTGGGGGACCGCTGCGACGGCAGACATCGTTGACGGTCGTATCCTAAACGCAATATTATGAAGTAATTTTATAAAAGTTTTCTTTTTTTTCATTTTTAGATTCATCTATGTTGCTTAGTTTGGTTAGGTTAGACTATTTGTAATTAAATTGTTAGGTTTGGAGTCCCCAACGCGACGTATTTTTTTTAGAATTATTAATACATACTTAGGTACTTTAAGATTGAGTTTCTTTTATTATTTTTTACTTTTTAAAGGGAACTTTGATTATTGTGTCGGGGGTTTTTTTTTTTTCAAATTTTTAATTTAATATTTTATTTTATACTTTTTATAGGTACATACTTATTATAATGTACTTACTTAAAACGGCTCAACTTTTTTGAATATTTTTCATTTAATATATTATTAATATTGTAAAGTACATGTGATGTTATTTCATTTGCTACCCTACTTGGGTATATTTGCTGACATTCAGATTTCCATCCCCATTTCTCCCCCCACATATATTTGAAGACATTGGGGATTTTCCCCAATTTTACCCCCACAGTTTTTTCACAGCTCAAGGGATTTTCATTGAACTTTTTATTTTGTAATATGCACGTGCGCTTTCATTTGAGACTCCACTCGAGTATATTTGCAGACATTCGGTTATTCTTCCCCACTTTTATCCCCCACAACTTTTAAACGGCTTAACCAATTTTCATCAAACATGTCTAAGAACACTCGCACATAAGTCACCTTTAATACAAAAAAAACTAAATTCAAATCGCTTCATCCGTTTCGGAGCTATGATGCCACACACACACAGA
The DNA here is from genome assembly GCA_937001555.2 of Hypsopygia costalis. Lineage (NCBI taxonomy): Eukaryota > Metazoa > Arthropoda > Insecta > Lepidoptera > Pyralidae > Hypsopygia > Hypsopygia costalis. Next base: position 3,013,969 of record OW443325.2, read on the forward strand.
GAGAGAGAGAGAGAGAGAGAGACACGTCAAACATATAACACCCCTCTTTTTGCGTCGGGGGTTAAAAATAGGTTAGGTTAGGTTTGTAATGTATTTATTTGATGTTACGTTAAATAGCATCCAAAATATTATAACATGCATTTTTATCAAAGATTTTATGTTATCTTAATTTAGATTTATTAATAATTTAAATTGTTAAAAGCATTTAGTAATAATCTTTTTATTCAACTCACGTGATACTAACCAGTCTATCCTAGCTCTCTAACGCTATACTAGCGGTATCACTCACGCGTTGCCGACCCAGTAAAAACCTCTTCATGCCATTCTTGAAGAAAGACGACGATGTAAATTTAAATTTGGAAGCAAAAGTACATCATAATATGCATACATAAAAAAAATGCATAGAATATTAGCTTACCTATAGTTACACAGACAAAATAAACACTAAGCAAAAACTTAGTTAGCAGCATTAGCAACTGCGTACGAATCTATGAGCAATACTTACTAAACATGCCGAAACTAGGAAAATGTCGAGACTAGGAACAAGCGCGTTCCATAAACAAAACGAGCGGCCAAGAGCGAGTCGGGTTCGAACAGTAGAGTTCCTAATATATGGCATTGATTTTGTCTATAGAATTCGTAGAATGATTATTAAATGCTTTTAATCTAAATGACTTCTTTTAATAAATTTTAGTTTGTAAATATTGTGATTTTTTCCTTAATGACAAAGACTTTAGACACTTGTGCCCGCGATCTTAGTAAGCGCGTATTCCGTATCTCGTGGATTTTTCAAAAAGCACATAAGTGGTTAATCCACATCTTTGAACCAAAGCCAATCTCACCTGCTCGTAGTACTCCCTGCTGGCCGCCAGAGCCTCGTTTGGCAGGCCAAACCTCCACCTCACAGAATACCGCAGCCAAATAACAATTCCCTTGAGGGTTGTTGTATTCCTGCGAGTGAGTGTGGTCACCGGAAAGAAAGAAAGGAAGGAGTATAGGCTGGCAAAGGAGCGACGACCCCTTGGTGTTGGTGATCTCCATGCATGGGCGGTGGTGATTGGTTTCCATCAGGAGACCCACATGCTCGTTTGCCACCCTCTCATATAAAAAAAGAGAAAAAAAATCTTTCTTAGCGGATAAGAAAATAACTTATTAAAATTTGTTTAGAAGCACAACAGCGCTCACCAAGTTCGCGCCGCCGTATAGTCGTATATACCCACTTGGTCTGCGGTCTAGTGGTTTAATATGTGCGCTAATAGATAAGTCAGTAACGGTTGAATTCTATAGTTGTTTTGATACAGAAGAAGATAAGAGATGTGTTTACTATCATTGCAGTATAGGAAGTCTACTGATAATGCTAAAAACTATTTCCGCATCGAGATAGAATGTCATTGGCATCGACTCAGAGATGTTACGGCTGTAAAATTTCTGATTCGGATATATCTGGACAATTTGCACAGCGCCATCTAGTCCCAAATTAAGCGTAAAGCTTGTACTATGGGTACTAAACAACTGATAAATGTACTTAAATACATTTCTTTTTGTAAATATGTACATACTTATATTATATAGAAAACACCCAGACCAAGACAAACAGATATGTTCATGCACACAAATATTTGTCATGTGCGGGGATCGAACCCGCGACCTCGGAGTCGAAGTAGCCATTACTAGCCATTAGACCAATGGGCTCGTCTAATATAATTATGTATAACTCACACAACGACAGAAAAACAATGTGTTAACCAAATTCAACCAATTACAACACGAAGTTACTAGTTAATCTTTTATTTTTTTTATACTAAGTCGGGTGGCAGACAGGCATACGGCCCGCCTGATGTGAAGCGGATGCCATATTAACGCTCGCAACATAAAATATCGCTCGCGCGCCGCCTCCCCCGCTGCCAACCAGCATCTCCTTCATTTCTGGTGACCTCACTCACTCGCAGGAACATGTCTATTATCTATGTCTATTATATAGTATAGTATTGTATAGTATAGTATATACCTATGTGTATTACATAGTATAGTACTGTCTTATCATCATCATTATCATCATCAGGTCATTTTAGTCTCCACTACAGGAGCACGATCCTCTCTCGTCCGTGCTAGATAGGAGGATTTGGCCTACACTCCCCACGCTGGCCAGACGGGTTGGGGAGGCTTGATCGATGTTTTATAATGTATTTCCCTTAGTCGCCTTGTACGACATCCACGGGAAGAGACGGAGTAATTCTATTCTAGTCTGCCGGAAACCACACGGCCATAAAGTAAAGTAACAAAGTACTGTCTTATAAAAGTTTAAAACAGAATAGAGCATATAAAAATGTAAGTATGTACATTTTCTAATAATAATAGGTAATCAATTAATATCATATCGGTTAAGGTTCGTCATCAGCCCTTAGTCATCCCACTGCTGGGATATGGGTCTCTCCTCAATCGAAGGGATTTAGAGCGTACTCCACCACGCTGATCAACTGCGGGTTGTCAGTGTTTTCAAGCCGCATAAAGGCCACTAACCTGGCTGAATGACTGTCATCTATTGACAACAGCCGGGACCGACGACGGCTTAACGTGCCCTCTGAATGGAGGAGCTCTAGATAAATAAAACCATCCATGGACAGGCTACTGTCAACGTTGCTTTCCTTGTGTCTTCGATTAGAGTGACACACTCAACGACCCCATCGAGCTCCTGTTTACGATTATTGGTATGAAATTATTCCGGATTATTGAATAATTTCATATACGGATGTAAGATTATTAGGAATTGTAATAGGAAACTTTTGAATTTCATAAATTATCTGTGACTTCACAACAGTAAAATATAAAATGGAAAAGTTCATCACCAACACGGCTTGTGTTGGTAGCTCAGTCGCAGAAGAGCACTCGACTGGTCATCGAGATCTGGTGGTTGTGGGTTCAAAACCCACCTAGGCGCGGCAGGTGAATTTTTTCCATATAAAAAAAAAATAAACAAAATTAGCTATAAAACTTGTTAAGTATATTATGCTTTCTAAACCAAGATGAGAGTCTAATGAGAGAACAAACATGCAAAAATGATTGTATGGGGTATAAGCGGTTCATCAACATCTTTGAACCAAAGCCAACTTCACCTGCACGCGGTGCACCCTGCTGACTGACAAACGAAGCTCTGGCGAAAAGAGAGGTAGGGAGCGTAATTGTAGGCTATCCGACTGGGCTGGACTGTAACTCCACCTCACAGATTACCGCAGCCAAATAACAATTCCCTTGAGGGTTGTTGTGTTTCTGCGAGTGAGTGAGGTCACCAGAAAGGAAGGAGATGCTGCGTTGACAGCGGGGGTAGGGGGTAGCGGCGCGCGAGTTTTATGTTGCAAGCGTTGATATGGCTATGGTAACTGCTTTACATCAAGCGGGCCGTATGCTTGTCTGCCACCCGACGTAGTATAAAAAAACCGGTCAAGTGCGAGTCGGACGCGCGCGAAGGGTTCCGTACCATTATCTATAAAAACGGCCAAAAACAACGATTGTTTTATGGGAGCCCCCCTTAAATATTTGTTTTATTTTTATTTTATTATTTATTTTTAAAGTGAATATATAACTAAATATTATGTGAGTATTTCAAACGTCTACCTATTGCCGTTATCAATTACGAGCAAAAACGAGCCAAAAATCACGTTTGTTGTATGGGAGCCCCTTTAAATATTTATTTTATTCTATTTTTTAGTATTTGTTGTTATAGCGGTAACAAAATACATCATCTGTGAAAATTTCAACTGGCTATCACGGTTCATGAGATACAGCCTGGTGACAGACGGACGGACGGACAGCGGAGCCTTAGTAATAGGGTCCCTTTTTACCCTTTGGGTACGGAACCCTAAAAATGTCCCAATTTAATTAAAAAAAAGAGCTGTTATGAATGAGTACATGGAAAAAATTACTTTGGTGAAGTAAGTAAATTGGTTTAGATAGTTAAGCTGTTTATGTCAGGTCAGGAGACAAGCGACCTCACTCACTCGCAGAAACCGCCAACAATAGGGTATTGTCTGGCTGCTGTCACAAGCTGACCATATTTCAGGCAAGCCCTGTGCCCTATTAATTTTCAGAACATAACTTTTAAATGGTTTTGTTTTTTTCTTAAATAAACACCAAAATTAAATAGTTAGGAAATTTTGTTATCTACTTGAAAGGCGATATTTTAAAGTTACTGAGTAAATCGTTATATTATAAACTCCGGTAATCTACTATTATTTTTGACGTGACAACGTCTTATAAATTGGTTAGCCGGGTGACACTTCAAGAAACTGGCTCACGTTATGCGCTCACAATGAGAGCGAGTGAAAGGCACGCGTCCCTTCTAAGAGCGAGAGAGACAGACATAAAAAGTGAAAGGCATGCGTCCCTTCTACTCGAAAACATTTTACCACTCAAAGTCGTTGTCACGTAAAACTTTCGCCCGTATACCGACTTTACAGGCAACCAATTTTTATTTTCTGCTTTCAGTCTTTTATTTATTTATTTAATGTATGTATAATATTTAATGTGTAATAAGCTAAGATAAATAAATAAATCAATTTACAACACATACTAGTGTAGCAAATATAATTTTAAATTACTAATAAATTTATAAAATTATAAATATACATCTAAATTAGAAACTTCATTAGTTTCTAATTTAGATGTATATTTATAATACACTATAATGCACTGCTAAAACAAGATATTTAAATTTAACTAATACATACATTAAAAAAATAACTTAACCTGAAAATAATAAGCAGCCCCCCGGCTGGTTTCATCTGCCGAGTTAGTGATGGTAGATGGAGAAGTAAGTCCTAGAGTGGAGGACACGTATGGGGCGACGAAGCGTAGGGCGCCGCCTCTAGATGGACCGACTACCTCAAAAAAGTGGCTGGTAGCAGGTGGATGCGGAAAGCGGAGGATCGCAATGGAAAGGTCTATATCCAACAGTGGTTAGATACAGATACGCCGATAATGATGATGATGAAAAATAATACACCTTACCAAAATCGAAAAAAGTGGTGTCCGTATGGCATGGTGGCAAGAACGCAGGAACGCATCTACTTTATTTGAAAAAAAAAACAATAATTACATACATGTTTTGTAACTTCAGTTGAAGAATCAATTACTTATGTCACCCGGGGCGGGGCACTGTTAGGTGGAAATATTCAAATGATTACATATTTACATATAAAAGAATTACTTAATAATTGACTGTAGTCGTGTCGGTGATTTTTATGTAACTATCGACCCGCCCTGGCTTCGCACGGGTGTAATGTTATACTTCTCTAACGGGATGGAGGCCCAACACACATTCCTACCTAGGGTTGCCAGATCAAAAATGGAAATATCTGGATAACATTTCAAAATGTCGGTATTTTGGTGTTGTTGTCTGGAGAAATTTGGGGTGTAAGTGGTTTATCAACATCTTTGAACCAAAGCAACGTGCAGGTGCACGTGGTGCACCCTGCTGACTGACAAACGAAGCTCTGGCGAAAAGAGAGGTAGGGAGCGTAATTGTAAGCTACCCGACTGGGGAATGTACCTCCACCTCACAGAATACCGCAGCTAAATAACAATTCCCTTGAGGGTTGGTGTGTTCCTGCGAGTTGATGCGGCGTTGGCAGCGGGGGTGGCGGCGCGCAAGTGATATATGTTGCGAGCCGTATGCTTGTCTACCACCCGACGTAGTATAAAAAAAATAAAAAAAATAAAAAAGAAATGAAAATTTATGAGTCAATATTTTACGCGCGCTACGAGCCGCCCGAGGTCCGAGCACCGCGTGTGACATTTTCAAATTATTATTGCGGTAGAAAATGATAATAGGATACGTCTATTTGTCGGGAGTCTGAACATGACATGAAATGTCGGGAGGATCCAGACGATTCTCGACCATCTGGCAACCCTATTCCCACCACTGTGTCTCCTGTGTTGCCAGGATTAACAGCGGCTACCGCCAAAAAAGTACGCAATGACGTCCACTGCAGTCCCGGGCGTAAAACTACGGCTGCTTTGGAACTCACAACGTATTTAATCAGAAGAAATTATTAGGTGTAGGAAGCTTTTGGAAATCTACTTCCCTGCTATAGTATGCTCTAAAAATGTTAATACTTGCCTACACACTACCAAATCATACCAAACGTCTATCCGTCAAAATTGTGCAAGATGCCAACGACCGGTATACTGCACACTGCACCCCATAGATAGACGTTGCGATTGCACTCAGTTGGCCCAACACACCGGTCACACACACACACACACACACACACACACACACAATACTGGTGCGGTGTGCGTCGCTAGCTATTTGATAGTGCATTATAATGTGTCCATAGAGCAGATTTTGTCGACATCAAGTTGCAGGTTTCCTTTCATTTAGCCGACTTTAAACAAAGAGGTTCACAGTTCGTATAAATAAATCGATGGTATTATAAATGCGACAGTGTGTCTGTCTGTCTGCTTCTCCTCTTTTTACGACTAAACGGCTGCACCGATTTGAATGAAATTTGGTATGGGCATAGATTATATCCCAAGGACATATGCTACTTTTAGGCGTGATATAACGGAAATTAATGCGGATGAAACCGCAGAGTAAGCTAGTGTTATATACATATAAAATTCTTTACACAAATTATAGGGACGGGACCAATGCGAAATTGTAAAAAAAACAACTGCTGTTAGCATTTTAGTCCAGTTTTATTATAGATCAGTAGAATTTTTAGATTTGACAACGATTTCAACAGCAAAAATTCCCTGAATCGTCGGTGACCGAATGATCTCGAATCGGCTCGAGTCGTTCTCTACATGTAGATTGTAGAGATGTTGGAACTTTTTGCGTACATACAAATTATATCACTGGCAGTGATCGAATGAGCTGTTTGACTTAATATCAACCACTGAGTTCCACTATCGCATAACTCGCCATAATTAAAATTCAACCAATGTCATCTTGATAATTGGCAATCTTACCGCAATACGTTTTTTAAGACATTTTATACCATGAACAGTGAAATTGTGGAATCAACTTCCCGCAGCGGTGTTTCCAAACATATACGACATGGGAGCCTTCAAGAACTGAGTTTATATTTCCCTTAAAAGTCTGGCAACAGATCGGCAATTCATTCGAATTGCTGAATTCTATGGACGGTGGTGATTGCTTTCCATCAGGCGACCCGCATGCTCGTGATCCCCTCTGATTAAAAAAAACAGTGGCACTCCGGGAGTCCAACAGAAGTAAAAACTTGAACAATTACGTATGTATTTTTTGAATCGTCAGGAAACATTTTGTACTACTGAAAGCATTCTCTTTTTCTAACTTTCATACGTGTATTACGAACGAGGGTAGCGTGAACACAACGCGGAGAGCACGCGCCTATAGACATTTTTACTTCAAAAAAGGACCCCTGAGGAAAAGATGTTGGTTTTTGTGTACTGAACTTGGGCTTAAAAGATCCTGTCTATTTTATTAATTAAAATCTAGACATGAAACGTATCACCACAGAATAATATTGTATCACCCAGATGTCACATGCAACCTCATTGTTCCAGAAACGAGCAAGAGCGACGACGATGCCTGCCGGCGCCTGCAGACGACGGCGTTTGTCTTAGATGTGGCGGCGACAAGCGCGGAGGGATCGTCCCCTGCATCTGCATACACAATAGGTAAGTACTCACAAACCAAAGATACTTGTAAGACCAAGATCGGAGCTCTAACAAGCTAACGCCGTCCAGGAGCCCTACCGCCAAAATTTGGCGACATAACTATGAAACTATGTTATAATACTAACTAATTAAGTACATACTTTAGGCAATTATTTATGATTAAAAGAAAGGAAACCTAAGAAAAACCAACCGTACAACCTCAAATGAATATTATAAATTAAAGGGAATTCACGCAAAGATATTCTCTCTGATTTGCTCAATATTAGAACTAGGTTGTACTATTCACAAAATTCGTGCGTGAAGAGGTTTTTACAGATCAGAGATTTTACAACACACTTGTGATCCGGCTGGTATTGCAGGCGTCCATAAGTAACTTTATATCATGCAGGCTCATGCACCATGGTGGTATTAAAAAAAACAAAAGTTAATGTTGCAATAATTCGTTTTTAAACCATATCAACTCGATGGAGTCGTTGCACGTGTCTGCCTAATTAGACGTTAAGCTATCAGTCCCGGCTGTTAGCATTCGATAACAGTCTAAGTTAAGTCTAGAGTTAAGCTATATCAGTGGCCTTTGGGCGGCTTGGGCTCCGTCAATCCGCAGATGAACAGCGTCGTGGAGGATGCTCAAACCCCCCATCAATTGAGGGGAGATCTGTATCCCAGCACTGGAATGAAACTACAGTGAACATATAAGCATTAAGACAGTATAGACATTCAAAAATCAAGAAACAATTCCAATTGTCTCTTGATTTTTTATTTATTTATAAGCCACATTAATAATATAGCCACAAAAATCTTTTGATAATTGAGCATTAAGACAGTATAGACATTCAAAAATCAAGAGACAATTGGAATTGTCTCTTGATTTTTGAATGTCTATACTGCCTTAATGCTTATATGTTCACTGTAGTTTCATTCCAGTGCTGGGATACAGATCTCCCCTCAATTGATGGGGGGTTTAAGCATCCTCCACGACGCTGTTCATCTGCGGATAGACGGAGCCCAAGCCGCCGAGGAATTCACGAGAATGGAGATTGGGGAATCGGACCTGTCATGTACTTGCTTCTTTCTGTACTGTACTGTGTGTTCTTGTTCGTTCCAGGCCACTGAAGTTCGAGTCCGGTGCGTGGTTCCTTAGGCAGGCCCAACGAGCCGCCAGCCTGATGCCGTGGAACATCAGCACTGACAAACTGGAACAGATAGGTTAGTTAAACACATTATCATATTTAGCATTGTTAACTAATCCAATATAGGAGAAGAGCAATATATTAATAAGACAGTTTTTGACGTGACGTTTTATAAATCGATGAACGCCGGCTGCTCGCACTAAAAAGCATGACGTTCATGTCACGTTCCGCCTGAGCCGAGCGTGCAAGCAAGAGCGCGGAACAAGAAGGAAGTTGGGCGTGTAACGCATCTATCTCTCTTCCACTCCATCGGCCGATGTATTCTTATGACATTATCACGTAAAATTATCGTCCGTGAAATGACTTTATAGACAACCAGTTTTTTTTATTGGAACAGGTGTACATCACATTCTGACTGACTGTGTCTTCTGTGTTGGTAGGCTTAACAGTGACGAGCCACAAAAAGTCAACAAACAATGAAGTCCACTGCAGTCCCGACGGTAAAACTACGGTTGCCTTGGAACACGACGAATTTAATCAGAAGAAATTAGTAGGAGTAGGGAACTTTTGGATTTTGACTTCCCCTCTTAGCAATGTGAGAGACAGCAATATGGCAAATAAGGCATTAAAAGCCTAAAGAGATGGGTAGTCAAGAGAAACGTTATGGGGTGTAAGGGGTTCATCAACATCTTTGAACCAAAGCCAACTTCACCTGCACGCGGTGCACCCTGCTGACTGACAAACGAAGCTCTGGCGAAAAGAGAGGTAGAGAGCGTTATAGTAAGCTACCCGACTGGGGAATGTACCTCCACCTCACAGAATACCGCAGCCAAATAACGGTTCCCTTGAGGGCTGTTGTGTTCCTGCGAGTGAGTGAGGTCACCAGAAAGAAAGGAGATGCTGCGATGGCAGCGCGGGTGGTGGCGCGCGAGCGATATTTTATGTTGCGAGCGTTAATATGGCTATGGTAACCGCTTCACATTAGGCTTGTCTGCCACCCGACGTAGTATAAAAAAAAAAAAAAAAAAAAAAAAGCTCAACTACCGTAGATCACGGATTATAAATATCTAATACCGTTGTGGATCTAAAACAGTTAGGTGTTACCTAACATATTGATTCCAATATGTAAAAAGTAAAACAGTTCATTTTTTATATTTTTGGAAGTGAAAATTTCTTTAGGCTCATTGTATGCTTTATTATTTGTCTAGTAATTGAATCTGAGTCGTTACGGTCGAGTTTGAAACGATTCACGAAGAATTCTGGGGCCCTACCGGCTAACGAAGCCGAAACCCACTGGATTTTTTGATTGCGAATATCCAACTTCTGCAAAGATTTATGGTACATGTATCTTAGCTGGTAGAAACCCTGGAGCTCTACCGACTGAGGTGAAGATATTCAATGGTAATCAGCTTCGGTTTCGGCGGTACGGCCCCTGCCCCCTTACCACCATCTCTTATTGCGATTAAATAACTGAATAGAATGCTTATTCGTACCAATAAATAAGCGACTCTATTTCAAATGGAATAGAGTCGCTTATTCATTGGTATGAATAAGCAATCTATTCAATTATTTAATCGCAATAAGAGATGGTGGTAAGGGGGCTGTATCGCCCGTTCGGGTAGAGTCCGCAATGCTAGCGCTACCACGCATGTTCCAGAGACTTTTGAATAGCCGAAAATCGAATTACGACTTTACATCGAATAGTAATCGTCGTCAACAGGTACAATAATGGGTTAAAGGCCCTGAAGGTCGTATTCAGTGCTAAGAGTTATTCTAAACCGAAGTTAATATTCGGAATCTAAAATTCCGATCATCTATCGTTTTCGCCTAAGTAAACAGAGTCCCTGGTACATGGACTTTCTTTTTATCTTATCTTAGAGTGGGCCCAGTGCTGCACACGTCGACCCTCATGGATCTTTTGTGCTCTCCCTAATCTTTTGTACTTACGACATGACCTAAATACTACATTAATAAATAAATATTTTATTTCTGGACAACTTACACAGCGCCATCTAGTCCCAAATTATAATTGTACTATGGGTACTAGACAACTGATAAATGTAATTAAATACATTTTTTTTTTTTAAAATAGATACTTATAATAAATACATTGAAAACGCCCAGACCAAGACAAACAGACATGTTCATGGACACAATTTTTTGTCTTGTGCGGGAATCGAACCCGCGACCCCGGAGTCGAAGTGGACATGGTTAGCCATTCGACCACCGGGGTCGTCATAGATAAATAGGTCGAACCAAGTCTTATTTTCACTTGACCTAGGGTTTATAATTACCGTAAAGCTAATGATGCGTGTAGTATTAGTGTCACTACTAACTATTAATGAGACATAGTGACATAACAACAAAAGAGATATACCTACTTTAATTTAATTAAATAATTAATTAAAAATTTTAATGTATCTACTAAGTAAGAAATTCATAGTTACTGACACAAATTCCAGAAATCGCGTCGCTCATTACAATACGCGGCCAAATTGATAAATAGTCGGAAATTGCGTATGATATTTCAGATTATTAAATTATTTGGGGTGTAAGTGGTTCATCAACATCTTTGAACCAAAGCCAACTTCACCTGCACGCGGTGCACCCTGCTGACTGACAAACGAAGCTCTGGCGAAAAGAGAGGTAGGGAGCGTAATTGTAAGCTACCCGACTGGGGAATGTACCTCCACCTCACAGAATACCGCACCCAAATAACAATTCCCTTGAGGGTTGTTGTGTTCCTGCGCGTGAGTGAGGCCACCAGAAAGGAAGGAGATGCTGCGTGGGCAGCGGAGGTGGCGGCGCGCGAGCGATATTTTATGTTGCGAGCGTTTATATGGCTACGGCAACCGCTTCACATCAGGTGGGCCGTATGCTTGTCTGCCACCCGACGTAGTATAAAAAAAAAAAAAATATAATAAAGAAAATATTATATACCTATATATCTATTAATTACTTATTTCTTTCTTTTCGTACTTCATTTCTTTCAGAAAAGAAATATTGATTCCGCCCGGCAATATCATGTTACCATATAAATAAAGTGCGAAGTCGTGATTACTGTAGGAAAAGTATAAGAAACCATTCTGATGAATAACGAGAATGTCACACAAATCCTTAGCGAAAATAAAAAGGAGTCGATATAAAATAGGTATCTTTTTTCACTAATTCCAGACGAAGAATGCGAAGGTCGCGAAAGTCCTGGGCCGAGTGACGGGCAGAGCGAGCTGAAGAATGTCAGAGAATTCCTGGAGACACTCTCCGCTAAGCTGGCTGGTGGACCTCTCGAAGGCACCAGGGTTGCACCGCTCTATCACCATCCAGCATGTAAGTACTACATTGTTTTGTTGTCCTCGATACTCTGCAGACTATATTTTTTTAAAATAAAGTAGGTATGTGTATGTACTACAATAATTATTTTAACCATTTGTATAATAATTGGGTCTAAACAGGTACAAAATTATGTACCGAACTAAATTTATTAATGATAGCAACATTGTCTTTTTCCATACTAAAGTGCCCAAGGGTTACCATGTGAAAACTATTTTCACGAAGAAAGGGCGCCACTGTTTTTTTACTTCTCGTTTTGATTACACTATTACTAAGTATTATTGGTACACTCTATCCACAGTAATTATACCTCGAACATCTTGTTCTTATTTCGAGGTAGGATTGGTTTGAAAATAGAACAATTAATTAAGTCATTATTTTTACCTGTGCTATTTCATTATGATTACTTTGTTACTTTGTAATAAGAACAAGAATCCAACTGAGAGACAGAGGTAAATAAAATCTGACCAGAGTGTAACTTATCCATAGAACAGAATCTAATGTGATCACGGAACACAAACGACTCAAGCTCACTATACTAGATAAGAAATATGAATTCTTCTACATGTTTGTACTCGTAGAATGTTCATAGCTGATATAATACCGATATTTAGAATCAAATAACATTCGATCCGACATTAACTCCCCGTAAAAATGCACGAAAGGGAACTATCAAAAATACAGATCGGATTTTATTCTACGGATCAGTGGATTGAAGAGCTTTCCAGTTCATTCCTGAGTTTAAACAACTCATTCACTAAATGTTAGTATCATTCATGATAGAAATGATACAATGACTGTTGTAATATAAATGATTACGCTAAAAATTACGAGAACAGCTGTTTGTTTTGTTGCAATGCCATAATTCGGATCACGACGCCATAACCGCTGTTCCTTTCACGTTGAAATGCAGCAGTCAAGGCCATCCGTCTGGCGGTGAGTGACCCAACTCGATTATCTTAAATATTTACAAATATTGTCAATTTGAAATAAGCTACATTTGCATATACGAATTTGTTGCAATTTTGGATTGCGATAGATATAAGAGAAGTAAGCTGAAATATTAGTCTCGAACCACATTATCTAATTTTACAGATAATATTTATGTGTATATAAGATATATTATAGGTTATATTCGATCAATTTTCTATAGGAGTTTGCATTGTTATCTTGACCTTGAAAACCCTGTCCACAGTACCAAACGATTACAATTTTTAATTCTTCCTTCTTACCATGAAATTCCTTCAAAAATAATAAATAAAATAAAAAATAAATATTTATTTATTTTCTATGGCTTTAAACAAAATTGTCAGTACCTAGTTTGGAAATTTTGTATGTTTGTTTATAGTGATTTAGTGTGAAATTATATAGATGTGAGCATGTTCGAGCGCCACCACGGGGCTCTACGTAGCACTCTTGCAGCGCTGTCGATCGCGCTTCGAGACGCGCTGACACGTAAGCTAGATGTGTAGTATAAAGCATGCTCTGTGTGGAGTTGGATTTTAAGGCGATGAAAAAAGGAGCAATGCTGTGCTAAATTTTTAATGTAAATTTGAGGGTGTACAGCACTGCCACCTCAGTGATTGTCGCTAGATCTAGCGGATTTTTCAATTAAATTTTTAGACATTTAACGACGTTCAACGTACATTAACAATTCTGGATAGTATTAATTTGAAATTGATACTATCCAGAATTGTTACGATGGTCGGTAAATGATATTAATGTATAGAAAAACTACGAGTACAAATTCATATCTATAAAAGAAGAAGCTGCATGAGTGACTGACTTTCATATCACATCCCAAACCTCTGGGTCTAGAGATTCCAAATTTAGCACGTAGGTTCCTTATGAGGTCTAGGAAAGCACTAAGAAAGGATATTTGAAAATATCCACGGGATACCGGGATACGCGCATACGAAGTCACAACGGTATGGCACAAGTACGGCGGACACAAGCTACTAAATCGTATGATATAGAAGTACTCACAGAATTATTGCGCTACAATTTTACTAACTCTGCCTATCACTACCTACCACAAGGCATTGGAAGCCTTTATTGTGACCCAGGGTTAAGAAGAACACTCCCCACTAACTATGTACTAAACAATTAATTTTTAACTGATACATTTTCCAAAAAAATGTTTTTCTCGCGCGTTGTAAGCGATTAAATCATAGTCGATTGCCAGCATTGCTCACTATTTTCATGTGACATTAATCTACAACAACGGCTGCTATATAATAACTTTCTTTTTTTTTTCAATATGTGAAATCTCCCAAAAAGTTCTTCAAGAAATTTGTGAGAGCTCGAGCACCCTGCAGTTTTGTGTATTGCTTACCGCATGGAATGTCAGCACGTGTTCTGTGATTGCACTTAAAAACAAATGATTTGCTTTTCCTCAATTATGTTATATTTCTATGGATATGTTACTAAACATCAAAAACAAACATGCGAAAAGGTAGCCAAGCGTACCTCGCAATTAGTTCGCATAAGTACGTAGTACTATTACTTATACTGTGTCATAAGCAAGCCGACGAATCTGACGTTTGTAACAATTTGATTGAAATAGGTAAAAATGCAGTCATGTATATTTTGTAAATGCAAAATTTATGTTGATAAAGTAATTAAAGCCCAAGAGATCACATATCACACGAAAGTATGATTTTAAAGTAAAATCAATTATTATTGCATACTCCTTGCAAAAAGATGCAATAACTAAAGTCTGTATATGTTATTGCATCTTTTTGCAAGAAGAATTGACGTCATCATGCGCTAGATGAAAGAGATAGCAAGCTGATATGATAAGGATTATAGCTAGCTATCCATGCAGCACATGGATCCGAAACCATTTTTTTTTATGCAATGTAGTAAGGGTATACCATATAATAGAAACTTATAGAAATATAACATCATTGGTTTTCACGCAAATTTGGTTTGAATTTTACAGATTCCGTTTCATTGTTGAATAAAGATAGCATGCATTGCGTGAATTCACCGATTTGTTTATATTTTCTCATATGAGATATGGTTTATTACTGCACAGCTTCATAAAAGTCGTACTTATCTATTTTTAGGTTTTTTTTGGTACCTACTTAAATTTTATTATAATAATACATACCTATTACACATACGTGGGTAAGTAAAACATCAGACTGAATCATTCGGTCTATACAGAATTTCTCGAATGTATTTAGTATAAATATGAAAAAAAAAATGGAAAAATTGGCCTCCCACCACGGTGATTTTTTCCATTTTTTTTAATATTTATAATATTCTGGATTTATAATATTATTATTTTTATAATATGTAGTTGATCGAAATCAACTACCTATTTAAATAATAATTATTCTCAAATGAAGGTTTAGAACCCACATTCGTGATAGGATTAAAATTGGTAAGTTATTCATAGATTTGTAGGCAGTTTTGTTCTTAAATTTTTTGCACATATTAAATACTTTTAAGTACATAATTTTTCACATAATGTTCAGGCCATTGACCTGCATTGCTCTATTTGATTCCGATCTCTGTTTATGACTCATGGTTATGTGTTAGTCATAGAGCAGCCGCTCCTATTAGGAATAGTGATAATTACCCCTAGAATTTATAAGCTTAGTTAGCTATTATGTTTTATACCTACATATATGATGATTATAGGAAAAATATCTCTTAGATTTTAACTATGACCAAAATGGTTTAAAGACTGGAAAACAATCTGTACTCTTATCTACATAATATCAAAACTAATGACTACCTTTATATTTGTATTATTATTTATCAACTAAATCTATCAAAATATATTATCATCTTGACGTTAATGAATACCAATGTAATTACCTAAACACTTTGATTAAATACTAAATTATTAGTTAAGAACTTTTATCATTTATATGTTTGATTTGATTTGCATGTTTTACTATTTACAAATGCTTAATTTTAATTTGTCTTCGATTTCTACGAGGCAATGATTATTTGCTATTCAAAAACACCTAGGCGTTGTAATATTAGAATATGGAAAATACATCTTTACCTATTATTCAGGTATTACATTTTCTAAGCATCTTTAATTTGAATTTATGAATTTAATACGACACTAATGTTCTATTATTGTCGTATTAAATTCATAAATTCAAAATAATACTCATTGGCGTATCAAACCAACATGAACTCCATAATCATTATGTCCAGGACATAACAAAAGCTTTAATATTTCGAAAAGTAAGAAAAAAAAACAAATTATTAAATTACTTGACCACTTTTATATGAAATATTGTATTTTTTACCATTACGATATATAAAATAACAGTTCATTATATTTGTGAGCGGTTTCACTCCCATTCGGCTCGTATCTTTATAATTTTACACAATATTTTTTTAATATACATGTTGCAAACATTTCACTACATATTGGTTGCACCAAATATTCGAGAGCTAGGTAACAATGAGATATTTACTCTTGTCTTTGTCTCGTAAACTTACCTATATTTACAAAATTATAGAGATGATACAAGATATCGGCATAGTCTAGTCTAGAATTGGGAGAAGGAGGGATTGAGCAAGTATAATCTTAGTTTTAAAAGGAAGGAAGTTCTGGAGTCTCTTGAGTGATTCATCCACTGAAGAGACTCCAGAACTATTTCAGCCCATTTCTGGACCGCAAAGAGCTCACGGTTCATAGCCTAAATGGCAACAGATATGTCAGAGATAAGAAAATGATTGTATATTTGTAGGTCATCTGCGTATATGTGATAAGGAAAAGTAATGACTTTAGTTAACTCATTTATAAAGATAGAGAAAGCAATGGTGATAACACACTGTGTTGTGGTACGCCACCTATCAGCTCAGTCCAGTCAGACTTTTGTTTTTATTAACAAAAATAACAACAAAAATGGATCAAAGCGAACCAAAGCTTCAAATGTTTAAAATTATTTATAACATTCTGCAATTTTATTCCTAGAACATCAGTGACGTATGTAATAAAATTGCAGAATTGGATAAATATGGTAGGGAAAAAAGGAAAAAAAGGAAAAAAAAATGGCTTTGGATAAATTGAAGTATGTATACAGAAGACCCATTGAATAATTTTTTCGTCACGAAATGAGTGTTATTTCTTTTAGAATATATGACATTTTGTTACAGCGTAGTAGAGTTGTGGAAAAGAAATCGGAAGGATTTCTTTTCTTCTATGACATACTCTTTATAGAATAAAATGATAGTAGTATAAAATGATGTCTAACCAGCCAATGAGCACAGCAGACTCACGGGAAAGAAAAATGTCCCATCACTGTATCAATTACCGTACGTTAATTGTTACTAGGGAAAAAGAGTAGAAATTTATAATACTTAGAGAACATAAAACTACTAAGGCTATGATATATCTACATCAATGTTGTTATAAATACTATAGTACTATAATATTATGATATATAGTACTATAGTATTTATAACATTATTGATCTACTACACAAATAGAAGCGACAAAATTACAGCTCCTGCAAGAATACGTGGTTGTAATTTACTATTACAACTTATTGCTATTATCTTTCTTTAAGGGGTAGCACGGCAACTTTCAACTGCTGAAAACTGCTTGCCTGTTTCAAAGTCATTTTATCAGGTAAATTAATATGCTGCGTACTTAAAAAGGAATCTTATATCACCGTCATAAATTATTCTAAATCTTACTCTACTCAGGGAGTGCATCCCTAACCAGTGGTTTCAGAGAAACTTATTCAACGAATGTTCAAATTGTGAAATGAAATTTCAGTCGTCTTTTTTCCACTAAACAACTCGGGTTTCATAAAAAAATGAAAGCCTTTTTGTATGATGGGCTGTGAATAACAGTACAGGTTATGCCTCTAGGTTGCCTGCGTTTATATGCTTTAGCAAACTAAAACTTGTTTGTCACTTTAGTAAAATTGCGGTAGGCAGTATAAAAATACTTATTCAATAAACAAATGACGCGCAAGTTAATTAAATTACTATTATATTATTAAATTTCTATTACAAGTCTGGACGAAGTAGAACGGTAGCGCGTCGTTACAAGCCCATCGTAGTACCTCCTGCGAAAGATCAACACAGGGCAAAGCATACAGGTGTTACCACATATCCTTCTCGGGTTTTTCTTTAAACCGGGTTTCTACATCTCACAGGTGCACCAAGCACCGAGTGTCGCCAACACGTCGTTCCTACCGGAGGTATCCAGCTAGACATAGTAACTAACGAAGGTTCTGAACACAGAGGAGGCTTTCCGGCCTTAGCACCCATACTAGAGACTAAGTCAACCGATTCTCTAAAAAGGGTTGAATCAAAAGCACCGAACCGACGAGCGTGCATGGAGAGCACGGTGGTATTTCTATCAATAACACTCTCTCATCTATTATCTCTCGCGTGTATTATTCCCTTCCTAATATAAATACATTTTTATATAATTCTCATAGACACTATATAATATTTATATGCATAAATGTATAAGTTTGTACGAACAATTTTCCATGAATTATATTCAATTCCTCTGAACCGAAAGTAATAATATTTATTAATATAATTACCATCGGTTATCCGCGGCTAATGTCGGAATCGTGTCCGCTGAGCATCATCGACGACTCGTAATTCGCGAGCAGGTCAAACCAAACGCTTCCGACGGTGACCCTGTGTGAACTAGTCATAATAGGCTACTTGACCAACATATTTTTCGGTTTGATATGTAGAGACGTCTCAATAATATAACCATAGGTGAAAGAATTACTTCGATAGCACAAAAATTATATGTTCATTTGAAAATCACAATTTTGGGCTTTCGCGAAAACGCTCCATACAAAAGGCTACTGAGTTATGACGTCACAGGATTGTATTTTGTATGCATTAAATCAGAAATTTGTACGACATCAATGTTAAATATTACGTTTATGTAATTAGTATCATAATAAAAGTTATAGGTAGTATTTTTTATCGCTTCTCCAATGGAAATATTATTTTTTAATAATTCCATACTTTTAAAATGGATTTTCCCGCCAAACTTTGATCGACCTTAAAATAAGTCGGACGGAAGATATTAGAATGAAAGTTTGCAGATCTTTATAGTTTTGTGTATTTTACGATATTGTTAAATAATTTACACAATTTTTGAACATTATCAAATAGCCTATTGTTGTACTAGTCAAACAGTTAAAATTCACTAGACTAGCCATCTCTTTAGGCTTTTAATGCCTTATTTGCCATATTGCTGTCTCTCACATTGCTAAATGGGGAAGTTAAATTCCATAAGCTTGTTACTCCTACTAATTTCTTCTGATTAAATTCGTTGTGAGTTCCAAGGCAGCCGTAGTTTTACCCCCGGGACTGAAATGGACTTCACTGTCCATTACCTTTTTTGGCGGTCGCCGCTGTTAATCCTGGCTACACGGGAAACACAGTGGTGGAAATGTATGGTGGGGCCCCGTCCTGTATAGTCATAATTGTAATTTTAGTTGTGTTATATTTTTGGCCCATAGTGTCTATTCTTTGCCTTTATTATTATACATAGATACATAACTTATCGATTTTTTTCAATGCAAGTTAAGTAGCGTCGTCTGCAGATTTTCTATGTGGTGGGTCAAGTTTATATATAATTTCGCCGTCAGTTCCGGCTGTTGTCATTAGGTAATTTCAGCGGCCTACGTGCAGCTTGTTGTTGTTTGGCAGTGGCTTCCGCCAACCCGCAGTTCGACGTGTTGGAGGACGCTCTAAACCCCTTTGATTGAAGGGAGACCTAAATCTCAACGTTACTCTGTCAATACCCAAAGACGTTATATTTCTATAGATATACCACTAAGCATCAAGCCAATTGTCTCACCTCGCAATAAGTTCGCACAACCGACATCTTTTGTCTTTCCAAAATTAATAATATATGTTGATGAATTAATTAAAGCTGAAGAGATCACATATCACATGAAAGTACACAATAATGCGTACTTTAGTTAATGTTATATTTTTGCAAGGAAAATCGGCGCCATTTAACGCTTGGTGAAGAAAAGAAATAGGTAGATTAAATGATTAATATGATAAGGATGGCGATATGATAGTCTATGTGACATCCCACGTAACTATATTCATACAACAATAGGAACGGTTTTACAGGACGCAATATAACATCATTGGTTTTTTACCTCATGAAAGATTTTCACTCATAAAAATATTAAAATAAGATATTTTGTTTTATTAATATATTAATTATTCAAGTAAAATATGCCAAAAAAAAAACAGCCGTTTCCCGCAAAAAAATACTTCAACACATGCAAGGCACTATTAAATACTATTTCATATTTTTTCAAAATATAAAAACTCAACATTTAAGGCTATAGAATAATCATGTAACACAGTTTTTGGATTCGTTGTGTAGTTAGTGATTAACTTTTCACTCGAATGTCAGTAGCGTTGCAGTAAGCCCCTTAAATAACGTTCCAAAGAACCGTGTTTCTTTTCCTCTAGAATTTATTCTTTGATCCAATGCTATATTAATTTGTTATTCAATCAGCGCGGGTCGTTCCCACTATACCCGTTGCTTCGATCGACACGGGCCATTCCGCTTTAACATAACATTGACTTGCGCATTTTAATTGCTCATACAATCGGCGAGCGATAATGACCTCTCTTTTCATTATTGAAAAAGTATTAAACTATTGCAATAAAAATTATAGGATGGTTTTTACCTACCTACTTAATTGTTATCGTTACTTTAAAATACTTTTATAGTCTTCTGGTGGAGGATCACATATTGTGAAAGGCAAATAACTAACAGTGGCTAACAGGCTGATGATGATAATGAAATTCGTTTACGAAAAATAAACATTTTTGATGTAAAACTTCTTTACACACATTTGACTTGGGGAGTAAGCTGGTGAATGCGTGACGAGAGCGTTACGGAAACGGCGAACGGAAGTTGAGACCGAAATATAAGTAATAAATAGTAGAGCTAAAGAAGGTTGACTTCAGTCGTGTGGTCTAAAGAACACTCGTTTTTTATGGATGTGTGAGTGTACTTTATTAAGCCTCTTAGATGTTGTCCCACCCCATGAAATATTATTTTTCATTCGCACTATCGTTCACGTGAGGGTTCTAAGTAAGTTCATTCGGGTTACATCTCACTGTCCATATAGATCGATGCCTCCAACGAACATTACGCCAACTAAAGTTTCGATAATTTTCTTTTTTTTATATCTAAATCGATTCATTACTTCAGTAACATTATGCTACCTGAATTTTATTTATAAAAAACGAAGACACAACAAGATCGACAAATACAAACCGCTAAGTAAATGTATAAACTCATATTAGCGGTGTGTATCTAGATGTGTATGTTTTGAGTTGGCGTAGTGTTCATTGGAGGCATCGAGATGAGGCTGCCTTTTTTTCTAAACGTTTATTACTACCTTTGTAGGTAACTAAAATGACAGCATGAACAATGTCCACACCCCATCATAGGTTGATATTCTATCATCCCATTGCTGTAAGAAGCGACTTCTTCAATCGAAAGGTGTCTAGAACATACCCCATCACGCTGCTCTACTGTGGTTTGGTTTGGTAGAGGCCAATGTTATCAAGCCGTCCGAAGACCACTGACATGACTTTGCTATGTCTTCTAATGACAACAGCCAGTACGAGTATAAACCCATCCATGGACAGGCTACGGTTGACGTTGCTTAACTTGCGTGTTCGATTAGACTAATATGCGCAGTGACGCTATCGAGTTCCTCATAAGCATAAGCATATATAGTAGACATAGGCATATATAGTAGAATTGTTAGTTTAATAGGATATGTTCCCATGCTTTGCCCTTTGAAGGTCATTGTGTTGTGGTCAAGTTGCTATTAGCCAATTCGGGCATCGTCAGTATTGTAGTATTATAAGGTATTATTACGTTCCGTGTAGGCTTGTCCTATTATTAAAAAGGCATGCATAAAACGAGTACAACTATTTAATTGTTGTAATAGAAATGTATAAATCTTTATAAATAAATAAAATTGAACCGTCTGTTTGTAATGTCAAAATAACAGCTTTTTACTAAATACATGAAGGTATAGTAGACGTCCCGGTCAAGGGCGTCGCCAAGGGGGGGTAGGGAGGGGCAGCTGCCCTTCAAAGAGATTCTATTTATTTACAAGTTTTATTTATTGTACAGTCAAGAACTCGTGAAGCCTTACACGGTGGACTCTGAACCTTTATTATTACAATCGCTGTAGATGTGAGGCTCGTACTACAAGTGAAAAGCTTCATGAGCTCTCGACTTTACCTACAATTCATACTTTTTCATATATCAACTAGCTTCTTTTTATTATCAACTTTTTCTTCTGATTCTGATAAGATTATCAAACATCCAACTATTAAAAACTTATTTTTCGCTCTTAATTTTTTTAAGACATTTAGCATTTTGGCTCCCAAACCACTTGGCGCTTGGAACCGCCGCTCCACTTGCTCTACCCTAGAGCCGGCGCTGAATGCGGCCTGGTGTGGCCCTGAAGGATAAGGTTTTTTTTATACCATGCAGAGGGCCAAATAAGCATAAGGCCCGCCTGACGTAAAGTGGTTATCACGGCCTACATATGCTTGCAATATACGAGTATTGCAATCGCGCTGGTACCATAGCTGCCAACGCAGCATCTATTAGCATCTAATGACCTCACTCACCTGCAGGAACACAACAATACTCTCTCAAGGCTAATGTTATTTGGCTACGGTATTCTGTGAGGTGGATGCCGTAGAGGCGGGGAAGCATCCCCAGTCGACCGCCACCTCTATTTCACCACAGCCATTCTGTTAACGCAGAGTGCACCGCGTGCAGTTGACTTTTTCTCTAAATCCTTAGTTATGTTGTGAGCCACTTATATCCCTACCATGATATTATACAGTTACGTTTTCTTTAAATCTGAGAACGTAATAAAAACACAAGTTACTTAAACAAAAACAGTTACGCGGCCTGCCGTTTTATGTAAACTCCATGACGGTGCTTTTTTTTTTGCTGATTAATGTAAAAAGTACCGACTTCACCTCGTAAGAAATCATCAGTCATTCCCACGGCAATTAATCTACCTTACTTATTATTGCTTAGTCAAGTTAGATGTAATATTCCAGTTCTTAACTGTATAATCCTAATGTTTTACTAACATGGATTTTAATGCCTTATTTGCCATATAGTGGACGACATGTTGAATTCCTTGCATGGTGCATCTGGGGTAGTATACTATTCTGATTTGGTAACAACAAGGGAGAGTTACCAAGCGTTCAGATGATTTTTCAATTCATATTGTTGGACTCAATGTGTTAGGTAACACACTCATTGTGTTTGGGCCCCAATAGTGTTAGATATTTAAAATCCGTGGTGCACTGCAGTTGAGCTTCGCTTGACTAGCCATCTCTTTAGGCATTTAATGCCTTATTTTTCCATATAGCTGTCTCTCACATTGCCGTGAGGGGAAGTCAAATTCCAAAAGCTTCCTACTCCCACTAATTTCTTTTGATTAAATTCGTTGTGAGTTCCAAGGTAGCCGTAGTTTTACCCCCGGGACTGAAGTGGAGTTCATTGTTCGTTGCCTTTTTTGGTGGTCGGCGCTGTTAATCCTGGCTAGACACAGTGGTGGGAATGTGTGATGGGCCCCCCTCCCGATTACATGGATAAATAGCACATCACATACTATTTTTTACTATAACAGGGGTCAGTTTTCTTTTAACTTCTTAAAATCTTCTTATAATTATTTGTTATAAATTTATTTAGACAAGCGTTTTTAAACATAGTGTTATTAATTTAGTCGGCCATCTTTGGCTTTTTCGGCTATAAAACTACAATTTATAATCTGTAATGTCTTTTTTTTACATATTTTTCAATTATTTTTTTATACCACTTGGATGTCAAACATTTATGATGATTTATGGACCATTGCAACATCATATAAAAATTCCTTGTATTCCGCCAACCCGCAATTGAGCAGCGTGAAGTATGCTCTAAACCCCTTCGATTGAGGGGAGACCCATATCCCAACAGTGGGATTATTATGGGTTGATGCCGTATATAAAAAATCCTTAAAAAAGAACCGAATGCTGTAATCTCCCGTGAAAACTTCACCAGTGAGTTCATTACATAAACTCTCTCCTTCATTACATAAAAAAGACTTCTCTGACGAAACTTTCTGTAGAATTTCGAGATTTCAGTTCCTATGTGTGAAAGTGATGGTTGATGATGACTTAAATCTAGTCAGGGTGAATTTCCTGTTTGGTCAAGCCTCCATGTGACTGCGGGCTTGGAACTGTAGAAAGTGACTGTGGACATAATAACAAACATTTTCTCTGAACACAACCGATTTTACAGTTGTATATACATTTATACATAAGTGTATACTTTATCCAGATATTTTTACGGCAAATTTTTGATTATCACAATGGGTTGCCTGCGCTGTTACTCTCGAATTGAAGATCCGAATTAAATGAAACTTAGTAATAAGTATTAAATCGTTATATTTCAGTATCGAAGTTGATTTGATAATAACCGCAAGGCGTTCGCGGTGAATAACTTATTTTGTTATTCTAATTCCTAAAGCGGAATGCATCTTAGCACAAACAAAAGTGCAAGCAGTAAAAGTTACAGCGCGTCGTAAATGGCTGCTCCCACGTAGGATTACCAGTCTTAATTGTTTCCACGGATTTCTCCTAGACGTCCCGGGAAATGTCTGGTCGAACATGGTCAGTTCAAATTATCTAGTACTCTCGATTAAAACGCAGAAGAATCACGAGTACGCGTCTTGTGCGCTGGAAGTCCTCGTCTTCTTCAGGCTTCTTTGTCACATCATCAATCAGGTCATTTTAGTCTCCACTACAGGAGCACGACCCTCTCTCGTCCGTCCTAGACGAAAGGAGGATTTGGTCTACACTCCCCACGCTGGGCAGACGGGTTGCGGATGCCTGATCGATGTTTTATAATGTATTTCCCTTAGTTGCCTTGTACGATATCCACGGGAAGAGACGGAGTGATTCTATTCTAGTCTGCTGGAAACCACACGGCTATTTGTCACATTGCTGATTTTAACCCTTTTATATTTCACGCCATTAATCACGGCCTTGAGCTTTCTTCATCCATTCCTCGCCGACTGTCCTGCCTCACCATATTGTTGGTCTATCTCGATGGCTGTCATTCCCCAACATTCCCCAGTTTCTCTAGGGCTCTACTCTTGTACGAATTTCCCCTGATGATTATCATTTTTGTGGCATCATCCGCCTATTTCCACTTCCTAAGAACTATCACTTAGCAATGTCAGTATTATTGATATTATATTATCTACGGAGTTCGGTGTTTCTAATTTTGTTCGTTCTAGGCGACTTACATCTTGCAAATGATCTACTGTGTAGGCAATCAGGTTTCTTTAACATATGCCATCACGGCGAGGAGACACTAGTCATAAATTTCGCAGAATCAGAAGAAACTCACTCAAATTCAAGGTTGGTAATTTCCCTTTGAGCACATCAACCAGCTTACGAAAAGGTCCCTATTCTAATAAAACCACTAGAAGAAGTTCTTACCAATACACTTCTACGTCACTCTACTTAACGTCTTGGTTTGACTTTAAAAGTTCAGAGTTTTTTAATTTTATAATCTCCTGTTTTATATCCTGGTTTATTGACGTTAGACATGGTAACCCTACTCCCCCGGCTCGCAGAATGCAGCACCATGGCCCACGGTCAAGGCGAGGCGGTCACCCGCGCTCCGACTGATGCCCATCGATTGCTTAGCCGGATTTATTGCCACAGCACTGTTTTATTGCGCTGACCCAAGGGTACACTACAATACTTTTCTATACATATAACTAAAGCCGGTATGTCTCACTCTTGTAAAACTGCGACTTAGTCCATTTGTTTATACTTATATGTTGCCGATATTTCGCCAACGCGACGTTGAAGACCAGGATCACTGAATAACTGCCGTGGTAAGTTATTTGTTATTATAATGTTAATACACAAACGCGTGTAGTAAGTATATTTACATTTTTTACCCGACTGCCGAACAAAGGAAGGTGACGGTTTCCAAACGTATGTCCAATTCTTTAGCCGACTTGGGAAGTGAAATAGGCAATATAATTTCAATGTGGGATCCGTGAAAAAAAATGGGGTTTGCGTTTTTGTTTCAGTACAGAATTGTTTCTTGATACATTAAATATAATTTCACTAATCAGATAGAACTGTAAAGTGTATATTATGACAAGCTCGATGGCGTCTTTGCGCGTGGCAGTCTAAATGAACCCGCAAGTTAAGCAACGATGCCCGTATTCTGTCTAGGGATGGATAGATTTTTCACCTCGATCTCCTCTATTCTTCGGAAAAGTTAAGCCGTCGCTCTGAGGGGCAGTTTTCAATCAGTTTCGATCCAGTCTCGATGTCACAAATGTCACATTTGGTATTCTTATATCACAATATTAAACTTCAAAGTTTAATTATAGTATGATTATATCGAAATATGATCGAAAATTAAACCAACTAAAAGTTAGTATTCTGCACGCATTAAGAATTGATGTTAATTAATGAATCGAATCAAATAAAATTTTCAGTCTTTTCACAATTCATTCAGCAATGTAAAAATATTTACGAGAATTTGCCTTCTGGCTGTTATCATAGATATGTCGTGGTCGTCAGTGGCTGTTTGATGGAATACACTAGCTTCTCCTAACACGCAGTAAAACAGCGTGATGGAAGTACGCTCAAAACCCCTTCGATTGAGAGGGACTATGGATTGATGCAGAATCACTTTTTAAACATAGCGACTTTGTTTACTTATTTCGTCATTCCTACAATCAATATTTAACTAGTATTTGTATGTAGTATTACCTAAGCTTGTTTGTTGAGAGTAAGCCGTTCGCGTTGTCATATCGAAATATAAATAACATACAGCAATAACAGTTATGTCACGTCACTAATATTATGAACATAATCTGTAGCCGATGCAGTCATGTCTGTGACCTAATAGGGCACTATCTGCATTTGAAGTAACTTTCCTTCCGTGTTTATGAACAACAGGTACCGGTGAATACCTTTCCGTTCCGATCCCTTGGCCCGCGGCTTTCACGGGCTATTGAATAACGACGAAATAGAGGAATTGAACCTGTGGTTATAAAACATGTTACTGATAGCCCAGCGGCGCCATCTCTTTAGGCTTTTAATGCCTTATTAACCATATTGCTGTCTCTCACACGATATTGTTAAATAATTTATACAATTTTTGAACATTGTCAAATAGCCTATTGTTGTACTAATCAAACAGTTAAGATTCACTAGACTAGCCATCTCTTTAGGCTATTAATGCCTTATTTGCCATATTGCTGTCTCTCACATTGCTAAGAGGGGAAGTCAAATTCCAAAAGCTTCTTACTCCTATTAATTTCTTCTGATTAAATTCTTTGTCAGTTCCAAGGCTGCCGTAGTTTTACCCCCGGGACTGCAATGGACTTCATTGTCCATTGCCTTTTTTGGCGGTCGCCTCTGTTAATCATGGCTACACGGGAGACACAGAGGTGGGTAAGAGTGGAAAAGAGTTTATAAATCACCTTTCTTCTGATTTTTGACAAGTCTGTTGTCAAGTGCCAATGCCCTTAAACCGTATTTGCTCTCAAAAACAGACTCCTATAGGGATATACAACAATTTCATTGGTGTTCTTTCTTTTCGTAATTTCTGATAAATTTTAGAGGGAACCGCTGTCTGAGCATCCCTTTTCGAATACAAAAATAATTTCGAAATGCAGTCTAAAACAGCATCACTTTGGGTAACTAAAATACCTACGCAAAAAGAAAGATACAGACTTGAGAATCTTTTACTTGATTTAAAAAGTTTGAGCTAGGAGAATTCATCACCGCAGTTTCCAACTTAATGGTTAATTCCGTGAGACCGAAATATTTGATTGCTACATAAAACAGATTCAATAACAGTTGATCGTAGCAACTGGTGCTTTTTAGACGAGCCCGATGGTTGAATGGCAAGCAATGGCTACTTTGAGTCCGAGGTCGCGGGTTCGATCCCCGCACAAGACAAACATTTGTGTGCATGCACATGTCTGATTGTTTTTGTCTCGCTGTTTTCTATGTATTATAATATATTTGTATTAAAAAAAAACGTATTTAAGTACATTTATCGGTTATCTAGTAACTAGTAGTGCAATCCTTTGCTTAGTTTGGGACTAGATGGCGCTGTGAGCAGTATGTCGAGGAATATTTGTTTATTACGTCAACCGTAGCCTGTCCATGAATGGATTTATTTATCTCGAGCTCCTCTGTGCTGCGGAGGGCACGTCAAGCCGGCAATCCCGGATATTGTCATTAGATACCTAACAGTCGTTAAGTCAATGACCTTTAGGCGGCTTATACTTACTTAGGCTTACACTGGTTTCCGCCAACCCACAATTGACCAGCGTGGTGGAGTAAGTACGCTCTAGACCCCCTTCGATTGCGGGGAGATCTGTTTCCCAGTAGTGGGATGAATAAGGGTTGATGATGATGACAAAAAGTTTCACACAAGAGCATGAAAACTAAAATAATAATAAAAATAATAATACAACATTAGATCAAACTTCTCAAAGGGGCCTCTACGCGTTGGATCCATATCACCGCGCACGCCTATCAAATGACCGGACTTGACCCGTGATTTAAGAGAGACTCATGACAATTTACACAGCGCCATCTAGTACCAAATTAAGCGCTAAGCTTGTGCTATGGGTACTAGATAACTGATATTATACTTAAATACAATTTTTTTTTGTAAATACATACATATAAATCGTATAATACATAGAAAACATTCAGACCAATACAAATAGACATGTTCATGCACACAAATATTTGCATTGTGCGGGGATCGAACCCGCGACCCCGGAGTCAAAGTGGACATGGTTAGCCATTCGACCACCGGGGTCGTCAAATGAATAGCAAAATTAAAAATCTTGACAGGAACCTAAAACGATTGGAGCAAAATGAATTATCACAGATTATTACTTACTTCATTAATAGACGATTCCGTATAATCTCATTAACGCGAAGAAATCATCAATAGCTTAATTGCCTTTACTATGTTACAGCTTCAGTTCTTCTACTTTCTTTCAGAAAGTGGGGATGGCAAGAACTCGACCAATAATGGGAAAATGAAAACTACTATTGTGTTGTGAGACCTAATTTCTTTAAAATGCGGTCATTGTCTCGGCAGATACTCTTGTACGTTCTCCAAGTGCGCATTTGTTTCTTTTTTAGTTGTTAGTTTGGTTATGTCTATGGTAATGTAACTGTACGGAATAAGAAGAAGAAGAAACATATATTGCAACATAACACAACACTATTTTATAAATTACAAGTTAACAGTATAAGTAAGACAGAATGATGAAACGAAATAGTGCTGCATGATGCCCGCAAGCTCACAATGAGACCCAACTCAACATTATTCAGTGGACTGGCTACGTCAGGCCCCAGCGCTGATTTTCAGCTGCTATTTACAATAAATAAATAAATATTCCTGGACAAATTACACACTGCCATCTAGTCCCAAACTAAGCAAAGCTTGTACTATGGGGTACTAGATAACGTATGTTATACTTGAATACATTTTTTTTTTGTAAAGACATACGCATGATATACATATGAAACACCCAGACCAAGACAAATAAGACATGTTCATTCACACAAATATTTGTCTTGTGCGGGGTTCGAACCCGCAACCTCGGAGTCAAAGTGGCCATTACTAACTATTCGACCACCTCGCCAATCAATGACCAATAATGAATAAATAATGATGTTATAAATATTATAGATATGCCACAAGCGCAAAAAAACGTACACCCGAAAAGTGAGCCAACTGTCTCACTTCGCAATCAGTTCGCACAAACAAGGCGACGAAACTGACGTTTGTAACAATAGCCCAGAAGTATTAGTCAAATAAGGGCAAGTATCTCGGAAAGAGAGATAGTCAGCTGTAGACTTGTATAAAACTTTATTTTGGCACCCTGAAACTTGTCTCAAAACCTACTTATCGGAGGGTGTCCGTGACTACAGATATTCCAAGGTTTACGCATTTATTGGAAATATCTCGTATCCTATGGGTTTTATGCTATTTGTATTTTTTCAAATATTGTAGAGGATTAAATTCTATATAACTTTTGTTTAAACATTTTTTTTTATATCTTAAACCATTTTCAAGATAGAGGGTAGAGCGCGCGCAGTGTTTAACTATTACGTCGTAATTAATATTTTAAATTAAATTAATAGATACTGAATAAAAAACAAATAGTAATACTTATTTACTATTATTAAATCATCAAGCAATTTCATTCGCATATCTAGCCTTTAATTAAAGTTGTCATTTAAAAGGAACGCGCTAGGTATTATCTGATCTGCAGGTGTGCCTACTATTATTACATTATCGATATGTATCGATTATAGGGTCATCTCGATACACCTGTCTGCGGGCTGCTCGAACAACCGATTACGTAATCTATGACAAAATGTTAAAGAATGAATTAATGTGCAGCATTGCAAGGCTCTACATTAAGAGTCATAAATCTCCCTTAGCAATATAACTCTATCGTCTTTCTTTTTGAAATTTTGGTCCTTCGAAAATACCTGTAATATTGTCCTAACAACGCAGCTCGAAGGACCAGAAATGACTTTGAAATAGATATTAGGTACTTTAGGACCAAAATCTTAGAACTATTATTATTATTATTGTCAGGAGAAGGTTCTTATGAAAGAAAAAAATAAAGTTGCGCGGAAAATTAGAAAATTCAAGCAACAAGTATTAGGCCGTCGGATAAAGACATAAAAAGAGGCTAAATTCGCAAAGTGCGATGTAGTTCTGCATTTTTGGTATGTTGTATGGGTCTGTTAGGGTAGTGTGAATTCAAATTTGCAACTTCGAAAATCTTGTGGAAACTGTGAAATTCGAGAAAACCTTCAAGTTTTTGAGACATTTTTCACTATTTTCTCTCCAGGGCTAAAACTATGCGTTTTTAGGGAACAATGTTTTCTACACTTACAAACTTTATTTAATTATCTACAGTTTGAGCTAATTACAGCTAATTACAGCTCTATTGACCCCATAGGAGCCAAGTTATAGTATAGAATGCTTATTAATGAATACTACATTATTAATGTAGTTTTATTTAATGAATAAAAACCAATGAATAAGCGACTCTATTCAGTTATTGAATAGAGTCGCTTATACATTGGTATGAATAAGCAATCTATTCAGTTATTGAATTGCAATAAGAGTTTGTGATAAGGGGGCTTTCCTTTAAAACACAAGGCTCGTGTAATAAGTGTGCTAATAAATTGTCCATCAACTATATCTTTCTTATAGGGTGCTTAGTGAAGTAACAAGTATATTAGACATACCTACCGACGAATTGGTGCAAGCTTACTGCGTACTCTTAAATATACCTAAGATTTCTACAAAACTAGCAACGAAACCATAATAAATCATTTTATCAATAAAATCTCCATAATTTCCACTTCGTTTCATACGAGAGCAACATTTTATTTACTAACACTACACTATACTTTTAATTGTGTAATTAAGAATCTTCGTTAACTAAACAACGTGTGTCACTTAAAATTCAACCTTACCGCCTTGAAAATAAGACTACAAGTTATTATTATGGAATAAAATGTACAAATGTTTGCGCAATAAGGTACAAACAATTGCATATTTTGTGAATATTGTAATGATTTGACCGTGGCCTCTCGTCGCAGATTTCAATGGAGTTGTAATCCTTAGCGATTTTCTTCACATTGTTAATTACACTATTCATAATTCATTAATATAAGTAGCGTTTCTAAAAATATGTACAACATTTGCGACATACATACATGCGTACAAAGCATAAGTGCAACCGTATATGGAGTACTGCCTTCTTACCACCATTCTTATTGCGATTCAATAACTGAATAGATTGCTTATTCTGATTCTATTCAATTTGAAATACTCGATTGACGCATATTGAATCGCAATAACATTTGGTGGTAAGGGGGCTGTTGTCATCTATGGGCGGGAGCATCCAGACCTTGTCACTCAGTTCAGAGGCAAGGTTGTTGACAATTTGTAACTGACAGAGGGTTTAAAACTTCTAAGTCTGCGAAAATTCTGACTCTCTTTGAGTGTTACCCAGAACACACCCTGGCCACTCCATACAAAAAACTGCTACGTAAACAGACCAGGGGCCTTACCACAAGCTCTAAACGCAGGAATGGAACTATGATGATTGCGTATTTATCAATGAATTTCATTCATAAATTCGCAACCATGATGGTTCCATTCCTGCGTTTAGAGCTTGTGGTAAGGCCCCTGACGTCTGTATACGTGCAAATATGTCTGTAGATGCCTTAGGGTAGACTCCATAACAAAGTTTACACTTAAAAAAATCCTATTGGTAGAGAAATGCTATGACACGATTGGCGAATTCTTGGAGGATAGATTAATTTGAGGTATTATTAAAATAATTGACATTATTTATAATCTTTGACCTGCAATTGCAGTGATATCTATTCCTTTAATCTTTTCCATATTTATGATAATCAATTTATTGTAATTCTTAATTTTATGATAATTTATGATGACATAATATGATGATGATTATAAATTTTATGAATCCGATTTAAATGCCTATAAATATGTAACATAATCTTTGTACGCCACCGCAAATGGCAGAACATGGTCAGCACTTTTAATTTGTATTATCTATATATTTCTACCTATGTTCTACAAAGAATAAATGAATTATGAATTAAATATTGTAACTCAAAAAAAGTAAAAAGTTTTCAGTAACTTTGAGAATCGCTAAGATTAGGGATTCTCAAAGCTGGTTGCAGTAAGTAAGGAGGCGTCCAATGTTTCATCGTTCTCCACGTCTTACTCAAAAACGCCACGCTACAGTTCCCAGGAAAAGCCTAGGTAGGAACTCCGCAACTTGAGAGTTTACGGAAGAACCTTTTTGTAACTGCACAGTTCGCGGCCGTTTTATTTTCGGTTGTTTACGATAACGTAACAATATAACAGTTTAAATAACTAAAAAGCATTTTCCCAGTGATGTCAAATTGCAGAAGTTTACTAGTAACCATTTGAAGAATTCCGATATCCACCGCCAGGATCAGTCGTCAAACTCGTCGCTATCGGCTAAATGAAAGCTAATCAGGTAAATAACTAATAAACACTTTTCAAATGAACCCAGACTCGAGAGATTTGCAAAACGCTATTGAAGAATTCCACTGTCTACCTCCTGGTAGCCCGTCGTGTAAACATTGCGCTCTGTATTTTGTTATTGTATAAAATGTAAAAGTGATATTTTCTTTACATTTTTTATGTAAAAACAATTAAAATCAGTGTAATAAACATAATTTAGTGTAATTTTAAAAGAAAAAAGACGAAATTACGTATATTATTGTGCATTCTGTGAACACCAAAAATTCGCAACTATTATAAAAACAATAAAAACTCAATAAATAAGTGATAATTAAGTAATTTAAATGATACCTAATTAATAAATAAAAAACAATTACAAAAATTATATAATAATAAGTGCAATAGTGGCTGGGGATATTAATATTAAAATTTAATACAAACATTTAATGTACAAAAGTGACAAACGGTGATAATGTGTATAAAATCTTTATGATACAAACCAATTAACAATACAATTATAAGTGTAAAGTGACAATATATAGTTAGTTATCTTTTAACAAACAGTGAAATAATTTTTTAGCCGACCCACTTATTTGTGAGAAAAAATATAAACTGTTGAATCATTCATAACGAACTTTTGCTGCATTAAACACAATAGATACTTTATTTTGACAACAGTAGTAACAGTTGCGGTGGTGCATTTCGTAGAACACGAACTTGAAACCTTTCAACTCGAGTTCGATACCTGAACTAATTAATATTTTTTTTGTTTTTTTTTTGTTTGGGTTTTCTTTTTCCCTTTTAATTTTTTATTTTTATTTGTGTTTTATCGCTTTGGACCTTTTGTATATAAATAAAAAATAAATAATTAAGAGTAAAAAAAAAAAAGAAATTGAGACAAGTGAAGAGATGGCAGAAGTATTGCCTAGTAAAAGGGGTGGTCGCAAAGCATCACAAGTGATGTGCCATAAATGTAAACAAATAGTTCCCAAAAAAAAGACAATTTTATGCACGCAATGTAATAATAATTATGAATTTGATTGTGTTGGTTATTCCGAAAAATTGCATCGTTTGAAAGATTCTGATGCAAGAGAAAAGTGGAAATGTAAATCGTGCAATCAAAAATCACAGATCCAGTACACACCCAAATCTGAAACACCTAGTATGACGGGGAGAAAAAAGAATAGTTCACCAAAAACAAGTGTATACTCGACACCAAATTCAGAAGTACAAACAACACCCACGGAAAGCGCAAAAAACGATGATTCTCACATACTCACAATACTAGATGCGTCGTACGTAGAACAAACATTATCGCGAAGTATGGATTTTACAGAAAATGATCTTAATTCGGTGCGAGAATTGAAAGAAACAATTACCAAGCTACAAGCGGAACTATCTATCTCACAAAATGAGTTGGATAATGTGATAATCGAGAAGAATGATCTTGAAAAACAAAATGCAAAATTGATCAAAGAAAATAACATGCTAAAAACATTATGCCAATCACCCACTCGTGAAAGCCTAGCCACACGTAGTGTATGTAAAGGAAAGGTTAAACTTGTACACAAGGAGCATTTCTTTAACACACCGTCGTCAAATCTTCGTACAAATAATTTATTGCCAATATTCAATATGGATTGTAATATCAAAAACGATGACATTGACTGCAATTCTAAAACTCTTCAGCACAGAATAAATGAGTTACAACAGCAACTAAAGGCATTAGACAAGGATATCAGAGACCTGAGTAAACAAATCAACAACCTAGGAAGAAATCAAGTCAAAGAAGTAGATTCATTTTTCTCTCAGCCTCTAACTCCTAATAATATCAACGCAGTAGATACACGACAGGATAACAATAAGAAAATATATATTTTTGGTACCCAACGATGTGTCGGATTATCGAGTGTATTAATTCGAACAAGAACGAATACAAATTATGAAAATTACACGATTACATCGCAAACGAAATCAAACGCTTTAGCTGTAGAGGTGTTAAAAAATTGTCAAAATGTAAACTTGGATTCAAATGACAAAGTAATTGTATGCGTAGGTGAAAATGATTATGACATAAAAATACTTTTAATGCAATTGCGTAAACTTTTTAATAATTTTAAAAATAATGACATTATTGTATTGAGTATAATAAAAAATAATTATATTAATGCTAGAATTCTAAATAATAGTATCAAAGAAATGTGTAATGATTATAGACACTGTCATTTTATAAGTTGCAATAGCAGTAATCTAGTTAGTGTATCCAGGTCAATCAATCATAAAATAGACTGTATTGATTATGAAAACAAATATCTCAATGTCAAAGAATTAAAAAAACTGATAGCGCGCAGGAAGTCTATAACCCAAATATCTAATGATCTTGACAAAAAATATCCTAAAGGTACAATCCCCTATTATTTTAAAATAACTCAACCAGGGGGAAGTATAGCTCTACCTGACCCTGTTGCATGTCGATCAACACCAGCAAAGAAAGGTACAATACCACACTATTTTTTTCGTAAATAATATTCAAACAAAACCTTCTTCATCTTTCAAAATTTTGCATCAAAATATTGCTAGTATACTTTCAAAACAAGAACTACTTGAAATAACGTTACATGAACTAAAAGAGACAGACAACTACCCCGATATAATTTTGTCTTTCTGAAACGTTTCTCCAGAATGGCCACGAGACATACTTAGGAATTCACAACTATGAACTAATTGCCGCATTTTGTAGAGAGCAGCAACGGGGAGGGACTTGTATACTGGCAAGACGAGACATAATCTGTAGCGAAGTAACTAAATTTAAACATTACGCAATTCCAAAATCGTTTGAGATCTGTGGTATTGAAATTCCATCGCATAAATTGATAGTGATTTGTGTATACAGAACTCCTGCATCAGAACCTTCTGTCTTCTTAGAAAAGCTAGACAGGGTCTTACATGACATATCCAAGCTCAAACCGAACGCTAATATTGTACTTACTGGTGATTTTAATATCAATACTCTGAAACCAGGAATCATCACCAAAAGACTAGAAGAAGTTTGTCTTAATTATAATCTGCAAATGCATATTAACGTTCCAACTAGAAAGGACTCCTGCATTGATCATGTCATGAGTAACATAAAATTTGCAACAGCTACCGTATTACCTCTCCATCTCTCGGATCATGACACAGCGCAATTATTAAGTATTCCTACACAAAATAAATATAGTATCCCGAAATCATATTTCACATACAAAAAAGATTACAGTTTAGAAAACATATTGAAATTTAAAGAATGTCTCAAAAGTCTTTCGTGGTCGGAAATATTTCTAGAGAGTGACCTAAATGTAGCCTTCTGCAGATTTCACGAACAATTGTTGTTGTTTTACAATTTATGTTTTCCTAAAATTCGAATAAAAATTAACACTAATAAAAGAAAACGAACGTGGATAACGAAAGGTATAAAAAATAGTTGTAAAACTAAAAGATCTTTACGTTTTACATACTATAAAAATAAAACGGTAATAAATAGAAACAAATATTTAAGATACTCTAATATCTTAAAAAAATGCATATTTAAGTCAAAAATGCAGTCCAATGTAAAGAGAATTAAGAATAGTAAAAACAAATGCAAAGCAACTTGGTCAGTTATAAAGAATGAAATTTCTAATTCTAATACAGACAACGATATTACGTCACTCAAGATAGATAATAAAAATGTCACAGATCCAATTCCCATTGCTACTGCATTTAATGATTATTTCATTACATTAACTAATAAATCACAGTCTAAATCTAATAAGAATATAAAAACCACCAATGTGTTGCCTAACTCAATATTTTTAATACCAATGACGGAAGATGAGGTAAAAAAAGAAATTATGTCTCTGAATAGTACTAACTCGGAAGGGTATGATGGTATTAGTACAAAAATAATCAAGACCTGTGTTCTCGAACTAATAAAAGTATTGACATACCTAATAAATCTATCATTCACGAGTGGAATCTTTCCTGAATTGCTAAAACTATCTATTGTAAGACCCTTATATAAGAAAGGCGACAAGGATGATGTAAATAATTATCGCCCGATAACACTCGTCCCAATTCTATCTAAAATTTTTGAAAAGTGTATGTATAAAAGACTTGTAGATTTCTGTGGTAAATTTAACTTAATTAAAAAAGAACAATTTGGGTTCCAAAAGCATAAGTCTACAACGTTGGCAATTTATAATTTAATAAGCATAGTACTTGCAAACATCAATAAGAACAACCTTACGACGGGTCTCTTTTTTGATCTGTCTAAAGCATTTGACTTTGTCTCACATGATCGGCTTTTGATGAAATTGGAAAAATATGGTATTAGAGGGATGGCATTGCAATGGATTTCATCTTACCTAAAAAACCGACAACAATGCGTCTCCATTCATAAAATAGTAGATAATGAAATGCAATCCTACTTATCTGAGTATAAAATAAACAAACACGGCGTCCCACAAGGAAGCGTTTTGGGACCCCTGTTGTTTATATTATATATAAACGATATAATTGAAGTTACAAATCATAAATGTATCTTGTTTGCGGATGACATATCAATCATTGTGACTTCTAATAAAACCCTTAATTCGGATATCGACAATCATGAAACTGATATAAATAATACAATCGATAATATAATAGCATGGCTAGATGAAAACAATTTACAAATTAATCTTGACAAATCAAATTTTATACAATTTAATCAATCAAAACATAATCAATTTAATTTTAAACTAAATGTAAGAAAAATCAAAGAAGTGACGCACACCAAATTTTTAGGTGTTATCATAGACCAAGACCTAAATTGGAAATTACATGTTGATAATGTATGCAAAAGAATAAATAGGTTTGTTTATGCACTTAAGAAAATTAAAAATGTAACCAATATAAAAACCGCTACTATGTTGTATTATGCGTATATAGAGAGTATTCTACGATACGGAATCATAGTGTGGGGCAACGGAATAGACAAACAGAGGGCATTCATTGCACAAAAGAAGTGCATCAGAGCTTTGAGCGGAATTCCACCTGGTGAGTCCTGTAAACATTCTTTTCGGAATTTGGGTTTATTGACGTTACCAGCGCTCTATATATATGAAGTGTGTAATTTTGTATACAAGAATACGGAACTGTTCAAAAGATCATGTCAAATTAATTCTAGATTAAAAAGGAATCCACAGAGACTTGTGTTGTATGATACACCTAAGTCTGCGAAATATGCAAAAAATTGCATCGCAATGTGTGTCAGCATTTATAATAAGATACCTAATGACATAAAAACGCTTAATTACAATTTATTTAAACGCAAACTATGTGATTGGCTAAAGAAATACAATTTCTATAATATTAAAGATTTGACCGAAAATATAAAAATTAAATCAGAATGTATATGAACATTTGTATGTTTTAAATTTCAATATAATTGACGAATGGTGTATATATAATTAATTGGAGATATATGTTTTAGTGACTACATACTTAAATTATTGTCAATGTCAAATGTCATAATCAACATAATTTTGCATGCTAAATTGTATTAGCTAAACATGCGCACATTTCACGATGTACCACCTTTATACCATGTTTTAAGCAATAAATGAATTGTATTGTATTATTGTATTGGTTCAATCATCAGCTCCCATCGATGGAGGCACACGATTGAATTGCTATCACATGTGCAAAATTTTCGTGATAAAATTCTATCGTTGTAGTCAATTTAACATAAGTTTTGTGCATTGTAAATTAAATTAAATGTTTTACTGTGAAGTTGTGAAGACATTTCGTTAATAAGTTTCGCCTTCATGTAGCTATGTACGAGTATGTTGTGAATTTGAAATCGAATTCACGAAACACGGTACCCGGAAAATTAACTATGATAAGGCTAGCGCGGCGGCTGAATCTGCTGAATGTCTCAAAAAGCGCAAATATAGTAATCTCGATAGCTTTTATATATTTTTGTGGTGGAAACGATGGGGACATGGGGGCCGAGTGGCAAAAATTTTTTTATCTAATCTCATACTGAAATTTACACATTAAAAAACTAAACACAGTATCATAATGACAGTCTTTACGCACAAGCTGTCAAAATAAATTTAAAAAGTTATTTTTCGATACAGTTCTTCTATGGACAACTGTATCGTAAAATAACTTTTTTACCATTTCGATACAGCTTCAGCCCTGGATACAGGTATTTTAAACAGGTTGCAATGCAAATACATTGCAACTATGCAAATTTTTTCTACATAATCTGTGAACGCGGCGCCGCGCGGCGCGTCGCGCATGCGCACTACGCATGCTCGATCTGCAAATGGATTTTTATGTAAGAATTATAGCTGATAGATTAACTTCATGGTTGTATTTAAAATATTATTATCATATATTTCATGAGATTAGATAAAGTAGTGTATGAAACTGCACATAATTAGGTATTAAAATACTCGTGTGGTATTATTATAACACTCGCCTTCGGCTCGTGTTATAAACTCACACTCGTATTTTAATAACCCTTATTATGCAACAGTTTCATAAACTACTATTAAAGTACTTTCTTCGCGTCTGGTCGAAACATCTCGTGACCAAAATGCTAGCCTCTACTTTGCACAAAGAATTACTGTTGCGATCCAACGAGGCAACGGAGCCAGCATATTGGTAACTTTGCCTACGGGCAGCGGTTTACTAGATTAGTTTTGTTTTTACTTTATTTTATTTTAATTATATTAATAGATGTATTTATTTAATTTTATTTATTTTAAGTTTACTTTAAGGTTATTTTAATTATACTATTTAACTATTGTAATTAAATTTTGATTCAATAAAACCAATGTACA
Organism: Hypsopygia costalis; assembly: GCA_937001555.2. Classification (NCBI taxonomy): domain Eukaryota; kingdom Metazoa; phylum Arthropoda; class Insecta; order Lepidoptera; family Pyralidae; genus Hypsopygia; species Hypsopygia costalis. Next base: position 3,054,102 of record OW443325.2, read on the forward strand.
AATAGTTGCAAATATGATAAAATTATTTGTTTTCCATTACAATTTAGACTTATAAACAAATTAGTAACTCAAAAACTGTACCCAAACACCGTACGTGCTATAAACTTAGATAAATGCAAATTAAGCGATTTATACCAAAGACACAAACCCAAATGTACTTCGACACAAACAACTCGAAACATATGACATTCCACTTAAATCCCACTCGTTCGTTTACTAAGTGTAGACTTGTGAACATGCCTTAATTATTATTTTTTTATTATAAAATTGTCACTTTCCGTGGCAATGTGAAATGTTGTTGGCCTTCCCGATAAGTTCACGTCAAGTCAAATATATTATGTAATTGCCGCCCTTGGGCTGTGTATGGTTGCTCCAAATTGGAGACTTGTTTCATTACAATATTATTCTGCTAATAATCTGCCGTAAAAATCTGTGCACAAGTTCGTAATTATTTCAGGGTTAAATCGTCTAATTGCTTGAACTCTGATGGAGGGCATAATATAATTTCTGAAAGTAACCTGGGCCATTCTCCGGCAGCCCTATACAAATGACCCGTCGTTAACAATTACATAAACAATGACGTCTGTGTGCGTGCAGCGCCATAAAAACTGTTTCAGATTCATCTCAGAGGGAGGTGCGATTGATACGAGAGAGCTACCCAGGGTCATACAAACCCAGAACTAGTTAGCAGAGTCCTAGGTGCATGTGCAGTACGTTATACAACACAGTCTATAAAAAAAATATTATTCATGCGAATTGATTCAGGCCTTCTGTGTCAACCCTACTGCTGCGATACGGTCCTCCCCTCAATCGAAAGGGCTTAGAGCATACTCCACCACGCTGTTCAACTGTGGGTTTGCGAAGGCCAGCATTTTCAAACCGCACAAAGGCCACTGACTTGACTTAACGACTGTCATCTAATGACAATTGCCGAGGCCGACTAGTAGCAAGAGATCGACAGACAAAAATTAAAAAATATATATTTTAGAGTTGATTTCTCATATTGTAATGACCCATCATTTTTTTTATTCCACTAAATTGGTAAACAAGCATACGGCCCACCTGATGAAAACAGTTACTGTAGCCTATGAACGCATGTAACACCAGGGGCATCACACGCGCATTGCCGACCCTGTAATAACCTCTTTACGCCCTTTTTGAAGAACCCCATGCTGTAGTCTCCTGAGAAAACCTCGACAGGCAGTTCTTTCCACAGCTTGACAGTACGCGGGAGAAAATTTATCTGGAACCGCACAGTACATGACCATTTCGGTTCTAATGTGTGAGGATGAAATCCCTGAGCGGTGCGACTGTAGAAGGAGGCCGTGGGCATCACGTCAAACAACTTCTCTAATCACACCCCATTGTACAATCGGTAGAACACACAAAGAGACGCAAAATCACTTCTCAGATTTCAAAATCAGACATTATTTTTTCTCGCCAATTAAAACTTTATTGTATGTAGCGGTATCTATACCGCTAGGTCAGCACTAGTAGTCCTAATAACATCTAAAAAAATTTTGGGGTGTAAGTGCTTCATCAACATCTTTAATTAAACCAAAGCCAACTTCACCTGCACGCGGTGCACCCAGCTGACTGACTAACGACGCTCTGGCGAAAAGAGAGGTAGGGAACGTAATTGCAAGCTACCCGACTGAGGAATTACCTCCACCTCACAGAATACCGCAGCCAAATAACAACTCCCTTGAGGGTTGTTGTGTTCCTGCGAATAAGTGAAGTCACCAGAAAGGAAGGCGATGCTGCGTTGGCAGCAGTGGTGGCGACGCGGGAGTGATATTTTCTGTTGCGAGCGTTAATATAGCTACGGTAACCGCTTCACATCAAGCGGGCAGTATGCTTGTCTGCCACCCGACGTAGTTTTTTTTTTTTTTTAAATCAATCACAAATCAATGTGACAGTCATTCATGTATATAATCATGTGACTTTTGAGGTTGGCCGGTCAGGACTTGCATAATAACATAATATTTGAACCAGACGATAATTAATTTAAACATATTATGTGTATTGTATACATTAATCAGCGATCTAGGAAGTCGATGTTATTTTTCGATGAATTTTGTAATGATGTTCGTAACGTATGTTATATGTCATACATGCAATTTGATATAAATTGTGAAATATGTATGTGTACTAGTAATTTGGTTATTCGAAAACTAGATTTCTAATTATTTTTTTATTGACATGTTGATATCCTTCAATATTTATTGATGTTAATTTTACGCATAAAAAATTTGGTAATAGGTGATTGAAAAAAAATTATCGCTTTGACATAGTCGGCAAGAGTTATATAAACATGTTGTTTTAGTTTTGCAATAAGATCAGGCAATTTGATCTACACTACTTTGCGTGCTTCCGCCACCAATTCGTTCATGCAAATTACTACCGGCCGGCACCCACCCACTACCGTTAGTAGTTGCATGCGACTGCCGTGGCTGCTTTGGTCGTCTCTGCTCCAGCTGCTGTGGTCGTCTCGGCGAATCTCCAACATCTGAAACAGAAGATACATGTGACCGCCACTGCCCCGACTGACCTGCTACTGCTACGCTTGCGTGCTCGGTTGGTTTACTGAGCGCAAAAGCGGTGCAGGTAAAGGTCCTCTCGTCTGGTTTATTTACTGAACGAGAGACTCGCAACCCGTGATATAACCGGAAGGTTGGCACACGGGGCGCATTAGCTGTTAGGTATAGGGTGCGTGCCCCGACTGCCGTGGTCGTCTCTGCGACACGTGTTTCGCCTCTACGCTAGAGGAGCAGACTTCCGCAAAATAACACCTGAATCAATTAACTAGAAAATAAGATCGTAAGTGAGTTGTCATCGTCAACCGAAGGGGTTTTGAGCATACTCCGCCACGCTGCTCTACTGCGGGTTGGTGGAGGCCAGTATTTTAATGCCGCCTAAAGGCCTGACTTGGCTTAACGACTGTCATCTAATGACAACTTTCAGGATCGACGGATTAACGTATCCTCTGAAGCACGGATGAACTCGAGATAAATAATCCCATCTATGGACAGGCTACGGTCGACGTTGCTTAACTTGCGTGTTCAATTAGACTGACACGCGCAACGACGTCATCGCGCTCCTCACATCACATAAGTACTCATAAGTGAGTACTTAGTACATAAATATTACCCCAGTGGGTAGTTTCATCATCAGGTCATTTTAGTCTCCACTACAGGAGCACGACCCTCTCTCGCCCGTCACAGACACAAGGAGGAATTAGCCTACACTCCCCACGCTGGCCAAACGGGTTGGGGAGGCCTAATCGGTGTTTGATAATGTATTTCCCTTAGTCGCCTTGTACGACATCCACGGGAAGAGACGGAGTGATTCTATTCTAGTCTGCCGGAAACCACACGGCTCAAGTTTGGTAAGGTGGGTAGTTTAGTCATACAAAAAATGCCCCTCCCTAAACGAAGTTATAGATCGGCGCCTGAAATTAAAAAGGCGAGCTCGATGGCGTCGTTACGTGTGTCAGTCTAATCGAACACGCAAGTTAAGCAACGTCGACCGTAGCCTGTCCATAGATGGGATTATTTATCTCGAGTTCTTCCGTCCTTCAGAGGATACGTTAATCCGTCGATCCTGAAAGTTGACATTAGATGACAGTCGTTAAGCCAAGTCAGGCCTTCTTCTTAATTGATTCAGGTGTTAGTCAGGTTTCTAGTTAATTGATTCAGGTGTTATTTTGCGGAAGTCTGCTCCTCTAGCGTAGAGGCGAAACACGTGTCGCAGAGACGACCACGGCAGTCGGGGCAGTGGCGGTCGCATGTATCTTCTGTTTCAGATGTTGGAGATTCGCCGAGACGACCACAGCAGCCTGTCTATGGATGAGTTTATTTTTAGCCGACTGCGACAGAAGGAGGGTTATGTTTTTCGAGAGTATGTATGTATGTATAATTGTTTGGCACAAATATATCGATATGGGTATCAAAATAAAGGTCTCGATGACCTGATTTCAAATATATATTTGATATATTAGTTTTTGCCTGCGGCTTTGCTTGTATGGAATTATATTATTGTTACGCGTGTTATTAATAAATCTGTTGTAAGTGCAGTCGGGTTTTTGATTTTTTTTAATTAACTTAACTTGTTCTCGAAGTCCTCCACGCTTCGTAGGGCACGTTAAGCCGTCGGTCTTAGCTGTTGTCGTTAGCTGACAGTCGTTCACGACTGTCAGCGACTGTCACGACTTCAAGTCAGTGACTTTTGGGCGGCTTGAAAACACTGGCCTTCGCCAACCCGCAGTTGGGCACGGCTTAATTTGCCCTCCGAAGCACAGACGAGCTCTAGATAAATAAACTCATCCATAGACAGGCTAGGGTCGACGATGCTTAACTTGCCTGTTCGATTAGACTAACTATTTAGTAAGGCGCAAGCTAGTATTCTAGCCGTGTGGTTTCCGGCAGACTAGAATATAATCACTCCGTCTCTTCCCGTGGATGTCGTACCAGGCGACTAATGGAAATACATTATAAAACATCGATCAGGCCTCCCCAATCCGTCTGGCCAGCGTGGGGAGTGTAGGCCAAATCCTCCTGTCTAAGACGGAAGAGAGAGGGTCGTGCTCCCGTAGTGGAGACTAAAATGACCTGATGATGAATGAATGATGAAAACTAGTATTCTATAAAGTCCAACAAATCCTTAAACAGGTGTAACGAATCGCATACTCGTAGTTGACATAACGAAAGATTACGCGAATGCGATCGCTCGTTTGATGCGATAGCGATAACCGATTAGTTTGGCGATCGATACCCGTGAACGTATTGTCACAGCATATGCTGTGGTATTGTTCTTGCACGTGCACTTTCCAATCATCGATGATCATTCGAATGACGATGCATTTCGGTGTGTTAAGAGATCAAGGGCAACATTACAAACATGCAATCAATTGTATAATAAACACTGTTTTATAATGCATACCAAACAAGTGTTCTGATGTAAAGCAGTTACCGTAGCCTATGCATTACAACAATGGTTCTCAACCTTCTTCTATTCGCGGACCACTACGAGGTTTTTGTTGGGTGTAGGGTCTCCGAGTGTTGTATAAATCACTTATTCTATAACTCGAGATTTAGTACTTTTTATAAAAGTGCTCAATATTTTTCATTATAAGTTTATACCACGGGCCATAATCTACCTCTCGTGGACCACCGGTTGGGAACCCCTGCATTACAACGACTATTGCTCGCTCACTGGCACCCCCCACTATTTACACACCAATCCCTAAATGGAATAGAATAGAATATTTATTTGCAAGAACATTAGGTTACATAACAGGTGGTATTGATTTTATAAAACTTGTACAAATTATTCGCTTCTTTGTCACGTGCATGCAAATATTAGGCACAACTAAGTACATAAACTAGCTTGCAGTAACTGCCGATAGAGACTCTTAATATTTAACGTATCAATATTGACTCTCTTTTTTACGGGGCCAAAAGCTCCATGGCCGCAAGTCGAAAATAATTATTTTTGTTTATTTTTTTCCTGGAATATTAGTATTTTTAATTTACGTCCTTGCCCTTGAGTATTAACAATGTGCCATCCACTGAAAATTCTTCTTATGTTATTTATCCTACGTTAGACAGTTAATAAAGTAAATAAGTAGTGTACTTTACAAAACGCTGCTCTAACACAGAATAAGAATAGTAGTACTATCTACGCTGTAATTATATAGTTATACACAGATCAAGCGTAACAGGCTGATTTTTCAAGCTCTCGTAATAAGTTTTTGCAATAATGTAACTGTTACACTATATGTGCTGTCGACCACGTACCACGTCGTAAGTAGGAATATTTGATATGCGCATCGCTATATGCATCCAGAAAAAAATATATTCGGTTTTGAACACATTGATGACAATTAAATTTCAGAGTCGAACTTGAAAATAAAAATTCAACCGTCGCGTGACGCTTCGCAGATGTGAAACATTAAAGCTGTTGTTAGTATATTAATACGACAAGCAAAAAATTTTGTACCCCTTTTTAAGAAAATTGCGAGAACGGAGGAGTATGAAATTTCGTACACTTATAGTTTATATAGAGAAGGAGTGTAGAATCCAAATATTTTTTAAAATTATGCATAAGAATAATATTATATCAATAAAAAAAACATTACACTATTTACACTCGAATTTCGACTAATATAGAAAATATATAGAAATATAGAAAATTTGCCTCAGCGAGAGTGAATATGGCTAAGCCGTAGAAAAAGAATCGCAATGTCACGAGCACATGGCGATGTGATTATACGTATATAATTTTGAATTATTTTATTTCTAATCATAATTAATTACAGTCGATTTCTGGCCAAAAACAGTTGCAAAAAAATGTAGTTTAAGACCTAACCTCCCCAACCCGTTTGGCCAGCGTAGTTTAATAAATACCTTACTGCTATAATCATAAAGTTCTTACTGCACAGTTGATCCTTCGGCCTTAATGAGTTTGAGATAAAATAAATAAATATTTAAATTAATATGTATACATTTAAATTTATACTATACCTAAATTGACAATTTCATTTTCAATTATTCCCTCCCTGTGCATTTGCCATGTGTTATCTCTGCATCACCCTATGGCTGACTGGTAGAGAATGCGTGTATAGCATTAAGTCCGCCTGTGTACAATTTTGTGCATGAAGTGTAAATAATTAAATAAAAATACTCCATGCGTATTTATTGTAAAATCCACGCTATCCTACAATAGGAGTTCAAACTTTGAAACGTTGACTGAAAGAAAACTCTTATACTCGTAGAGTTATAAAGATAAGTCCGCCTTTGTACAAAAATTGGCAATTGTACATTTGTTTAACGTATTGGTGTACAATATAAAGTAATATAGATGCACTATGTAGAGATGAGCAAATTGTCTGACATTCACGATAAATTCCCAATAAGTCAATAGATTTTAGATGGTATGCATTAGTGATGTAACGAATATTCGTATTCGCATATCTCTCGACATACGCATTCGCATTTTTATGCGAATGTTTTGCGAATATGAACGTCCTAAAATAATTTAGATTTTCAATTACAAAAAGGTAAATTAAATAGAGAAATAAGTATCAACTTCATTGACATGACATTCGTAACATTATTAATATGCATGTATTGCTCCAAAGCCCAAAATTGAAATTCCCTTTCAAGCATTCCATGGTTGACTGGAAGAGATCCCTATTAGGATAAGTCCGCCATTGTATACAGTGTAATGATTTTTGTATATTATGTACTTATTTCAATTTACAAATTTATGTACAAATTTCGACGAGCTCGGTGGCGTAGCGGTCAATGACGCGGCTTCGACACAAACGCTCGTGGGTTCGATTCCCACACGGGACAAACATTTGTGTGCATGAACATGTCTGTTTGTCTTGGTCTGGGTGTTTTCTATGTATCATTTAAGTATGTATTTACAAAAAAAAGTCTATTAACTAATATAGTCTACAAAAAAAAGTCTGTCTAGTACCCATAACACAAGCTTCGCTTACTTTGGGGCTAGATGGCGCTGTGTAATTTGTGTGACAATATTTATTTATGTTTTATATACAATAAAGTTTAACAAACAAACAAGTCAAATCAAATCATGTATTTCGCAAATATGGGTAATATACAGTTGGATTATAATACTAATAACATTGAACTGCCAATTTCTACCTTCCGGCATGCAAATTATAAAATATTGGTATGCATTTGAATATAATGTCAAGAATGTCAATAATTTTAAAATTAAAATCAGTATTATGTAATGTCCCACATTATAGATAATGAATATTATAAATGTCATACATAGAATACATAATCAAAAATATTATATCACATGTTAATAATAAAACTAATATAAAAACACAATGCAAAGTACATTTAATAAGTTAAATTAATAAGGTATACCCCGCGAAAAGGATATATACAATCAAAAGGGAAATAACAAAAACTAAATTAAAAGCAATAAAACGTAATGATAATAAAAGCGTCAAAAAATTCTTCCGCATCGCCGTCTGGCCACTTTACCGGCCAGGGGGCCTACGCTGAACCCGAATCCCATCGGGTTTTTTGATTGCGTATATCAAACTTCAGCTTAGATTTACCCTCCGGATCAGTAGTACCATTGACTAGTACCATTGATGGTACAAGTGACACAACTTTGTATCTCTAGTACCATCAATGGTACTAATGACACTATGGCCCCTGTGTTTAGCTTAGATGGTAGATACCCTATAGTTCTACCGACTTAACTGAATATGTTTGTCAATAACTAAAACCTAAGACTTATTTTTTCGAATCAAAATATGCCATGGTAATCGGCGTCAGCTTCGGCGGTAGAGCCCGTAGAGCCCCAGAAGGCTAGCAGTATTGCCACGCTGGATGGCAATGCTTATTCGCTGAGCGAGAAATAGGCCAGCCTTCTGGTCGCGGGAAGAGTCGATAAATATTAAATAAAAAAATATAAATTTACTATTACAATATAAGTACATTTAAGTACCTAATAAATGCCTAGTTTTTATCGGCATAAAATTATATATATTTTTATGTACTTGTTGGGAATTTATCGGAAATTCCCGGCACTTTAGCCATCTCTAACACAAAGTAATAATTATAAAATCGTATTTATGTTACATACGACGCAATGACTAAGTTATTTAAATAACGCCGTTTCTAGTATCTTTTTTGTTGTTACGATGAATATTTTTGTGAAAGTAGCAGATGAAATTGATATTAAAGCCATTTCTTCGAATGTTTAGCACTTTCTCATACACATTCCTATGTTATTGATATCCAATTTTATAAATTGCTTCACCTGCGACTTCACGTGAATCAGATGTGAAATTTACATAAAATATATTGAAGTGTAAGTGCCAATGGGCAATCTCTTCACGTCAAGCGAGCTGTATGCTTGTTTCACACCCGTCGTAGTTATAGAAAAACATGAAACTTAATTTTGCATTATGTCTATAGAAAAAAAAAACATTTTTTGGTTTTAGTAATTAAATTATCATGCACATCATCACCATTACGCCATCTAGTCCCAAAGTAAACAACCCATAATACAAAATGGGAGATATAATAGATAACTGATATAATACAGATACTGAAATCTATTCGTTTACACAAAAGGTTTTTATGGAGGCAGTAACATCAAGTATTCAGCAAAGATTATTTACTTTTGTTTTTTTTTATATGAGAGTGGGGCAAACGAGCATGTGGGTCACCTGATGGAAAGCAATCATCACCGCCCATGGAGATCAGCAACACCAAGTGTCGCCGACCCGCGTCCTATACTCCTTCCTTTTTTTCTTATGACCTCACTCACTCACAGGAACACAACAACTCTCTAGGCAATTGTTATTTAGCTGCGGTATTCTGTGAGGTAGAGGTACTTCCCCAGTCGGGCAGCTTAAAAAATACGCTATGCCCTAACTCTCTTTTCGCCAGAGCCTCGTTGGTCAGTAAGCAGGGTGCACCACGTGCAGGTTAGGTTGGCTTTGGTTAAAGTGTTGATGAACCCCTTACACCCCAGTTGTTGACAGTAGTTTGAGCACGTAACACAAGTTCAAGTTTTTCAGAGTAGGTACCTAATTTACGACGATAACCAACTAAATTTTTGCAACTCTGGGGGCCTTCTCAACAATAATACCACAGTATAGTAGTAGTAATAGTACTACGATAATACCTACTTAGTTAGGTAGGCATGCGGCGTCGAAACCAAAAAGTTGTTTCTTAGAATGAAATACTTATATATTTAACTACATAGATAGAGAAGACCAAAAGTTTGGCTTTTTATTAGATAATGTAAATAGTCTTCTTCAGAGGACCAATGTATTAAATGTTTATATTATGCATACATGCAAGAAGAACCTTGATCTACCACAACCATTTCGCGAAGGTCAGCATGAATGCGGGAAAATCTAAAATGGATGGACACGAATGCGACATAGTTATCCATTATGTACATTATTTCTAATTATGTCTTCGTCTATTTTACAAAGTGGTATTATTAAGGAAGTTGCCTGACATAAGCTAATTTGGAAGAAAATTGTAAAAACAACATATCGTGCATGAGTAATGGAGTAAGAAATTGGGATAATTAAAATAAGTAACGCAAAATGTTTACAAGCTCCCGAGTACAAGTAATAGATAGAAAAAAAAAACAGTGCCATTCCGGGAGAAGTGAAAATTGAACAATTACGTGAATATAGCTAGCTAAATCAAAGAAGAAATTAAGTATAATAAATTTCAAGAATTCTCACAATTATAATCATCATCAGGTCATTTTAGTCTCCACTACAGGAGCACGACCCTCTCTCGTTCGTCCCAGACAGAAGGAGTATTTGGCCTACTCTCTCCACGCTGGCCAGACGGGTTGGGGAGGCCAGCCCCCTTACCACCATCTCTTTTTGCGATTCAATAATTAAATAGATTGCTTATTCATACCAATGAATAAGCGACTCTATTCCATTTGAAATAGAGTCGCTTATTCATTGGTATGAATAAGCATTCCATTTGAAATAGAGTCGCTTATTCATTGGTATGAATAAGCATTCTATTCAGTTATTGAATCGCAATAAGAGATGGTGGTAAGGGGGCTGATCGCTGTTTTATAATGTATTTCCCTTAGTCGCCTTGTACGACATCCACGGGAAGAGACGGAGTGATTCTATTCTAGTCTGCCGGAAACCACACGACCAATTAATAATCACACAATTATAATATCTATGTTGAATTAATAGAAACGTGCGTTGAATTGTATAGCAGCACTACTAAAAGCATTCTATTCACTGATCGTACCAAAAAAAATGTTCGAATTTTTTTTGGTACGATCGGTATACGTGCCCCATTTTTTTTTATATACTACGTCGGGTGGCTAACAAGCATACGGCCCGCCTGATGTGAAGCGGTTACCGTAACCATATTAACGCTCGCAACATATAATATCGCTCGCGCGCCGCCACCCTCGCTGCCAATGCAGCATCTCCTTCCTTTCTGGTGACCTCACTCACTCGCAGGAACACAACAACCCTCAAGGGAATTGTTATTTAGCTGCGGTATTCTGTTAGGTGGAGGTACATTCCCCAGTCGGGTAGCCCACAATTACGCTCCCTACCTCTCTTTTCGCCAGAGCTTCGTTTGTCAGTCAGCAGGGTGCACCGCGAGCAGGTGAAGTTGGCTTAGGTTCAAAGATATTGATAAACCACTTACACCCCGAAATTTCATAAAACAGGATGTAATACGAGTAACCTAATATCCTCTTTATGTGTTTCTTCCTTTAATTAACCGATCTACTTCCTATTGCCTGTCCTCATTCAACCGACCAACCAACAGATCGTATACAACGGAAGTAAGTGTTACCTAAAAATGTTGCAGCATTTTAAATGAGATCCATAAAGACGCCTCTGAGTGAATTATAACGAAATCCATTTTCGTGCGGAAACGCAAGAATTTACCAATAAAACATTTACTTACCTCCATGTCCAATTAAGATCAACATTATTAGTGATCTTATTAAGTGAAAAAGGCCGTGAAACCGCAGACCGGTGCCACCGATCGATGTCGATTATCATCCGATCGTAGATTAACTGAGGATTAACTGCATATCCGTCGTTAACAGGGCCGTTTTGTGCTATTACGCGACGCTGTTGTGGATTATCGCCATCAATAAAAAATATGGTCAATTAAAAATAGACTCAAATTACATTATTATTAAATTTCAGTTTTATTGTATATCACGATCATGATCATTAACATTAAGAGTAAGATGCAATTCGAATTAGGACTAACGATTACTTAACGATAACTTAATGAGATGAACGATTTGATTCATTTCGTAAAAATTTTGGGGTGTAAGACACTCACCACGATCTTCAGAGCCAAAGCCAACCTCACCTGCACGTGATGCACTCTGCGGTCTAGCGAAAGACGCTCTGGAAAAATACACTTAGGGTATAGCGTATTTGTAAGCTGCCCGACTGTGAAAGTAGCTCCATCTCATAGAAAATTACAACCAAATAACAATTCCTTTGAGGCTTTGAGGTTGTGTTCCTGCGAGTGAGTAAAGTCCCCAGGAAGGAAGTAATTGCGTGTCCAAGATCACTTTTGTGAAAATATTCCTTCATTACCTATGCTATTTTCTGTCATGTAAAGAAGCAACTAAAAAACGAAGGAACATTTTTGCATTTTCTTAACATTTTCACAGCAGATCTGTAAAAATGAATACATCCATTGTCTTGAAATTTATTACAAGTAAGATCGTTGGAAGACATAATGAGAACAATGGATTTCAGACATTTGACCTTATGAATTGATTGTGTATTATCTTCGTTGGAGAAGGAAAAGTAATTGTTTATTCGTAAAATATTGTGAACAGATGACAGTCACAATTTATAATTTATTTCATAAATTGTTTGTTATGAAATAAATTATAAATGTTTTAACGAAATGTTAAAATATTATATACCCATAAACCTTTGTCGTCGAATGTCTAAAACTGACCTATTTCTAAAAGATAAAGATAAAATAACAATTCCCTTCACGGTTGTTGTGTTCCTGCGAGTGAGTGAGGTCACCAAAAAGGAATGAAGGAGATGCTGCGGTAGCAGAGGGGGTGGCGGCACGCGAGCAATATTTTATGTTGCGAGCGTTAATATGGCTACGGTGACTGCTTCACATCAGGCGGGCCTTATGCTTGACTGTCACCTGACGTAGTATAAAAAAATATATAGAGTTACTACCTACACTTACCTAATGTGTTTGTGACATACACTGACTAAATGAATTAGCCCCATCTTTACCCCTAAACCTGCTAATTACTTAATTAGTACACATATGAACAGGTTAACAAACCTGATTGTGTCACCGGCCGTCTTTCCAGTAGAGTAGTCGCACACGCATTAACCGCGCCGTCCCAGCACGCGACGCGCGCATCCGTCCGCACGCTCCGAATTTTTCGCGCGAACGCGAAATCTATACGATCTCAGACGTCTACTAACCACTGAGAAAGAATTGCGAAGACGGTACAGAACCGTTATTTTTTAAACCGTGTAGTGATGTGAAAATAACTTTTTAGTGATATAGTGAAATGAGTTACCGTGCCGTATGAATTGGTATTGATACAGGTGCAAAATTACACGTTTGTTTTCACACTTTTCATGGCTTATCTTTACCGTTGCTACTTAGAATACGTAGTCACATATATAATCGAGAACTACAAGGTTAGGTAAAGGTTTCAAAAGTAACTTTGTTGGTTTAATTAGGCCTAATATTTACGGTTAATCAAATATTAGTATGCAAATAACATCGTGATAACTTATCAGTTATCACACTTAATTCATAATAATTATGCGCTGTTTCATGAAAATAACGTAAATTGTGGTCATAAAAGTTTAGTCAAACAAAATATTAATTAAATATAATCTTTCTAGCATAAGTAGGCAAATAATATAAGTATTTTTGGCATACATTAGGTAATTGGCCAAAATAATTTATTCGATAAATCTATCTATCAACTTTACAAAACTTATATCAAAATTCCGAATTACTGTTACTAAATCAAAGACATTAAATCCTACTTTAGTTATTTTTTTTTCTATCACAAAATATGTTTTTTTGTGATCTAATAATCCTAGTTCATATTATAAATGTGAAAGCTTGTGAGGATGTATGGATAGTTCCTCTTTCTCGGGTAAATGGCTAAACGGATTTGGATGAAATTTGGCATAAATATAGAATATATTTTGGATTGCTGCGCAGGTTACTTTCTACACAGGCACTGTGTTCACACGGTGTAGCCAGCGATAGAAATTAGTATTTATAATCTCTTTGCATAACTTTGACTATCACATACTCTAGAGTTCTTGTATTTGTAAGTCACTACAATTATTGTCCTTCCTCCTCCTCCTTCTGTCTAGGACGGACGAGAGTGGGTCATACTCCTGTAGACTAAAATGACCTGATGATGATGATGATGACAATGTTGTAGTCAAATATATTCAGCTTCTAAAAAGCTTTTTTTCTTCGATAGATAATTTACACCGAAAATCAAACGAATCATCACTTCATCAGGATGATGTCGCACAATATTTGCCACTTCATTATACATAATAACACATATGTCATTAGCTACAGTTTACAAAGGCTTAAACGGAAACGGTTACCTTGTAGATAACGAAAACCCGGTGTTGAACCGACAGATAAAAAGTTTTCGGCAAAACACCGGTTTCTGAAACTATTAAGGTGCCTATTGAGGTGTCCCGAAAATATATATTTTTTTATATCACTAAAGTAGCAAACAAGCATCCGGCCCGTCTGATGGAAAGCAGTTACCGTAGCCTATGATCGCCTGTAACGCCAGGGACATCATACGCGCGTTGCCGATCCTGTCAAAAGCTCTTCACGCCCTTTTTGAAGAACCCCATGCTGTAGTCTCCTGAGAAAACCTCGACAGACAGTTCATTCCACGGTTTGACAGCACGAAACGTAAAGTAAAATATATTCCATTATGTTCACCTGGATGAACAAAATGGAATAAACCCTTCCTAATTTGTACAAGACGCGGAATATAAATTACGTGCTATCGGTAGTATGTTATCAGCACGCGTTTTGAATATTTTATATAAACTAAGTTGGTTTAATATGAAAACACATTCAATTTTTTTTCTCTCTTTAGATTTAAGTGACGTCGAATTTCTCACGCTTAGCTATTTATTGTGAAAACTTGCATTTTAAGTTCCAGTTTTCACATATTCTATAAACGATTATCTAAGTATCTTGTAAATAACTAAAGTTGTTTAGCACTTATTTATTTATCTCTTAAGTTTGGCACTACACATAGACTTAACTTTGGCACTTACGTAGGTACGTCATTTTTTTAAGATGTTATTTCTATTTCATTCATTTGACGAGACTGGTGGTCGGAACTGTCGGAAGGCTAGCAATGGTCACTTTGACTCCGAGGTCGCGGGTTCGGTCCCGCACATGACAAATATTTGTGTGCATGAACATGTCTGTTTATCATGGTCTGGGTGTTTCCCACAGAAATTTTATTTCTGTGGTGTTTCCTATGTATTTATTTACAAAAAATGTATTTATGTACATATATCAGTTATCTAGTACCCATAGTACACGCTTTGCTTAGTCTGGGACTAGCTTGTGCTGTGTAATATGACAAAGAATTTTATTTATTTATTTATTCACAACAAATAATAGTGCTATTTCTTTCTGTAGACGAAGCAAGCACTATGAGAAAGATCCCCTTAACGCAAATTGCATGATAAAAGTCAATTATCATGCCAAAAATCGAATATAATAATCATATTAATATTTATGTTTAAGTAATATTATTTCGAAATCCTTAAACGATGGACAACTATTTAATTAGATAAACTGTATTTCTCAATTCTATGTGAATAATGTATTTTGTTAAAACTTAAACTGTATAATGCAGGACATTTTTGAGATTGTATAATGTGATTGCATAATCATATTTTTTGGTCACTTCTTGTTTCTGAATTCTGAGCTTCTCTATTAAATTAATTTATAGCCGTGTTATACGGTAATTATATTCTTGTTTATTTTAAACTAGCTGATCTGACTGACGACGTCTTGTCTTCTTAACAATGAATATTGAATTGGTGTCGCTATTAGCTAGAGCTATGGAGAGGGCTATGCTCGGGGTCTCTCTGCGAGATCGAATCAGAATTGAGGAGATCCGTAGAAGAACCAAGGTTACCGACATAGCCCAGCGGATTAGCAAGTTGAAGTGGCAGTGGGCAGGGCACATAGCACGGAGGACGTATGACCGATGGGGTCGAAAAGTTTTCGAGTGGAGACCACGTACCGGCAAGCGCAGCGTAGGATGTCCACCCACAAGGTGGACAGACGACCTCATTAAGACCGTAGGATCGCGCTGGATGCAAGCCGCTTCCAACCGGTCTTATTGGAGATCTAGAGGGGAGGCCTATGTCCAGCAGTGGACTTTAAGATGAGCTGAGATGATGATGATAATGATGATGATGATTAGCTAGTGGTCTGGTATAAATTTAAAATACCCACCGTACCACCAGAGGTACGGTCAGGGGTACGGTGGGTCTGAAGTGGCGCTATCTATCATATGACTGACAGTTCTTTTAAACGTCATAAAGTTGAATTAGAAATGTTAATATTGTCTTTCAGTTTCCTTTTTGTAAATTTTCCGCGCAACTTCCTTATTATTTTTTCCCTTCATAAGAGCCTTCTCTTCTAAAAAGAATCAGTCAAATCGCTCCAGCCGTTCACGCGTGATGCCATGACATAGGGATTCATTTATATATATACATATATATATATATATATATATATATATATATATATATATATATATATATATATATATATATATATATCTCTTCTATATATATAAAAGAGAAAATCTCACTCATCACGAAATCTCAGAAACTATAACACCTACAAACTTGAAATTTGGCAGGTAGGTTCCTTATAGGGTGTAGACATCCGCTAAGAACGGATTTTACGATACTCCACCCCTAAGGGGGTAGAATGGGGGTTGGAAGTTTGTATGAAAGTTCTATGTTTTTGAAGTAAATGACTTGAAATTTAAAATGCATGCTCTATAGATGGTGTGGAGGTGTACTAATAATGTATCTTTGGAAATCAACCCCTTTTTGGGGTTAATACGGGGGTTGGAAGTTTGTATAAAAGTTCTATGTTTTTGAAGTAAGAGACTTGAAATTTAAAATGCATGCTCTATAGATGGTGTGGAGGTATACTAATAATGTATCTTTAGAAATCAACCCCTTTTTAACAAACAACTACATACTTACTATTATAAGGAGGGATGTTTTATTATAACAATAAAAAGTACTTTAGGTTTTACAAAGAGGGTTTAAAAAATAATATCCGTCGACTTCATTGATTCTAAAAATTCGTCTAGATATTGATTGTTTTTAACTTTTTTTATTTTTTTCCTTTCATTAGGTATTTAGCTTTTTCTAAAGAGGAGTTAGCTCCACGCGTACGAAGTCGCGGGCGGCCGCTAGTATATATATATTATATATAGATTATAGTAATTATGCGCATGCTGGCAATACGCACGTGACTAAATGCTGACAGACCATCTTGTGTATTATGATAATGATTATAGATACGTCTGACTTCTGTGGCATGTCAGGGACGTGACCCGCACGGCACGGCTGTTATCACTGTTGTTGTGATAACATGAAAATTGTTATTCAAAGATTTTATTAGCAAATAAACTATAAATAAATACATAATGAACTTGAATAAAATGGAGGAGCTCGATGGCGTCGTTGCGCGTGTCAGTCTAATCGAACACGCAAGTTAAGCAACGTCGACCGCAGCCTGTCTATGGATGGGTTTATTTATCTCGAGCTCCTCCGTGCTTCGGAGAACACGTTAAGCCGTCGGTCCCGGCTGTTATTATTAGATCGCAGTCCTTAAGCCAAATCAGTGGCCTTAGGACTTATATATTATATTATTATAGGCTTGAAAACACTGGCCTCCACCAACCCGTAGTTGAGCAGCGTGGTGGAGTATACTCTAAACCCCTTCGATTGAGGGGAGACCCATATCCCAACAGTGGGATTATTATGGGTTGATGCCGAAATAAATAATAAATATTCCTGGACAAAGTACACACGGCCATCTAGTCCCAAACTAAGCAAGTTTGGGACTAGATGGCCGTGTGTACTTTGTACTAAATAACTGATATAATACTTAAATACATTTTTTTTTGTAAATAAATACATATAATACATAGAAAACGCTCAGACCAAGATAAACAGACATGTTCATGCACACAAATGTTTGTCTTGTGCGGGGATCGAACACGCGACCTCGGAGTCAAAGTGGCCATTGCTAACCATTCGACCACCGAGCTCGTCGTTTTATTAGCAAATAAACTATAAATAACTACATTTAAAGTCAGATAGTTCCGCGACCCCATGATGTTGAAGGTAAGGTTTTTTATACTACGTCGGGTGGCAGACAAGCACACGGCCCGCCCGATGTGAAGCGGTTACCGTAACCGTATTAACGCTCGCAACATAATATATCACTTGCGCGCCGCCACCCCCGCTGCCAACGCAGCATCTCCTTCTTTTCTGGTGACCGCACTCACTCGCAGGAACACATCAACCCTTAAGGTAATTGTTATTTGACTGCGGTATTCTGTGAGGTGGAGGTACATTCCCCAGTCGGGTAGCTTACAATTACGCTCCCTACCTCTCTTTTCGCCAGAGCTTCGTTTGTCAGTCAGCAGGGTGCACCACGAGCAAGTGAAGTTGGCTTTGGTTCAAAGATGTTGATAAACGACTTACACCCCAATATAATTACTTTTCATCAGGTAATCCACAACTGTTGATTACCTGATGAAAACGTTAATGTGAACATTTTAAATACAAATTAACCGATTTCATTGCTGAACTAACTTAAAACTTGTGTTTACGTTTCCTATATCCTGTTTTGAACAAAATCGGAGAACCGGTTCGAGAATTATTGCAACCGAAAGAGACGTAGGGTCAGCGTATTTGTAAGCTGCCCGATTGGGGAAGTACCTCCACCTCACAGAATTCCGCAGCCAAATAACAATTCCCTTGAAGGTTGTTGTGTTCCAGCGAGTGAGTGAGGTCAAGAGAAAGGAAGTAGTAGGGTCAGCGTATTTGTAAGCTGCCCGATTGGGGAAGTACCTCCACCTCACAGAATTCCGCAGCCAAATAACAATTGCCCTGAGGGTTGTTGTGTTCCTTGCGAGTGAGTGAGGTCAAGAGAAAGGAAGGAGTTGCTGCGTTGGCAGCGGGTGGGTCGTGCGCGAGCGATATTTCGTGTTGTAAGCGTTAATATGGCTACGGTAACAGCTTCACATCAAGATACGTACTGTATACAAAAAATGATTGAAGTTCAATAATTATATTCGTACTTTTTTAACCGACTTCAAAAAAGGAGGAGGTTCTCAATTCGATAGATTTTTTTTTTATGTATGTTATTTGATATCTTCGCGAATTGTGAACCGATTTTCAATTTTTTATTTTTTTTATTTGAAAGGGTTATGATTGCAATGTGGTCCCATATTTACAAAGTCAGGATCTGATGATGGGATCCCAGGGAAATCAAGGCAAACTCTTAAATTTTATAGGCACGTATGGTCAAATTCTTTTTTTTATTTGAAACGGCATGATTACGAGGTGGTCCCATATTAACCAAGTCTGGTGAGGGGATCCCAGAAAAATCGATGGAAACCCTTAAATTTACCCTGTTGCCAGCTGAAGTCGGTTTTTATTTTTTCTTAAAAATCATTATTTATAATATCTTTTGAGGTTCCCATCTTCGCCGTGTACATTAACAACTTTAAACTTTATGCAATATCAAAACCGTTAAAAATCGCAATGAAAAATAAAATCAACGTTATTAACTCGGTTGCCACTAATGACATGTTTTCGATTTTCCCGAGTGTTTCGCCTCACGTCGCCGTCGCACGTGAGATGAAATTGCATTGTAGAAATGCATACAGCTGAGATTATCACGTCTGCAGTCGGCACACGACGATGTTCCGTTCTTGTACTGTGATATGTTATGATTTATGAATGATCTAGTGTATTTTAATGATGCGCAGCCGCTTCAAACTTTCATTGATAAAAGACCAACGGTCTTTTGGTCTTATATGAATTTTCTCGAACACTTACGAGTATAACTCGAGAACGGCTAGACCGATTTTCATGATTTTTGATTTGTTGGAGTTTTGAATAGCAGAATAACTAAACATTGGAGAATTGACGAAAAAGAGAAAACATTTTCTCATACAGTGTCAGTTGAAAAAGGATTGAGATATTTATTAGTTGTCAAATATTTATGCGTGCTTTCAGATAGTTGATTTTTGTACTTTCATATTTTTTTGTGTTACTCTCTTAATAAAGTACTAATAACTTAATGTTTATTTTCTATTCATTGTATTACTTCCACGAAATCATAAAATTAGTTCAGCTAATAAGTAACACGGCATTCATTGACTGTTAGGCGGTACCAAGTTCGCCGGGCCAGCTTGTAAATAAATAAGTTCGAAAATCTTTACCTTTCCCTTGTTCGGCAGTAGAAATGAATTAATATCAATAGTGTATTTACTACTATAAACATTATTAATTTATACTGTAGCCTACAAGTCATAATAATACTTCCGATGTTGGAATACTTGCAACTGCATGGTTGAATGACGCTCTGAGCGTATATATGTAGAGTTAGATATTACAAAATGCATCAGACTAATCTGAATGTTTAAAAAAATACTTATATAGGCAATTTCCTTTCAAGTATTTCTTCTTCGCCAATGCAAATGGTGAATTTCAGAATGCTAATAGCATTCGTATTTATATTAAGTATACATTAAAAAATAGTGATGGCAGATCGGGGAGGAAAGTCCTTGATTGGAGATCTCGTATGAGGCTACGAAGCATCGGGCGCTCCTCCCTCTAGATGGACCGATGACTTCAAGGGAACAGCCGGAAGCGGCTGAATGCGAAAACCGGAGGATCGCATAGTGTGGAAGGCATTAGGGACGGCCTATGTCCAGCAGTGGTGAGATACAGGCTGACTATGATGGTAGAAAAATTCTTCCAAACATAATGTATGTGCAAACTCACCCACTCCTTTCCCAATCCCAATGTTATTAGGACAGCAAGAGTGAGCCTGAGTACACTGACAGTACTAAAATAATAATAAATAATAAATATTTCTGGACAATTTACACAGCGCCATCTAGTCGCAAATTAAGCGCAAAGCTTGTGTTATGGGTACTAGACAACTGATAAACGTACTAAATTTTATTTTTAGTAAATACATACTTACAATACATAGAAAACACCCAGACCAAGACAAACAGACATGTTCATGCACACAAATGTATGTCTTGTGCGGGGATCGAACCGACCTCGGAGTCAAAGTGGCCATTGCTAACCATTCGACCACCGAGCTCGTCAAATAGTAGAAAATAACATTGCTACAAAGTTAACGTAAACATATCTCATTTGACCAATTGACTGATTCGTGATAAGTTGCCATTATGTGTAAAACTTCGCTTATAATGATGTTTTTAATTAAAAAACAACTTTAGAAAGCCTATTTGCTCATCTGAAAACTACACAAATTCATAACACCAGACTTATGTACGCATTTTGATACAATTTATAATATTGTTCTCATAATAATATACAGGATTTTTAGGGTTCCGAAATATACAAGCATTTGTCATAACCGTCGGTCTGTCTGTTTTTCCTTCCGTCCGTCCGCGGCTTAGCTCACAAACTATTAGTACCTACTAGAAACTAAAGCTCTAATTTGATATGCGTATACATACTAATGACGCTGATGAACTGGTAAAATAAATAAAATAATGAAATACACCCCCGCCCTACACGTAATGTGGGGAAGACTATTTTCAGCATTACAAAAGTCAAGCAACTTTTTATCCTATTGTTACATTACAAAGCAAGTGTAGTATAAATCTCTTATATTGCGCCAAAAGGACAAACTCGGCGAGAAAGACATGAAAGAAAAAAATTACCTACTCGAGTTGTACACCAGGTACTCAATTATTTATATCATAATAAATGAAGGAGAAAAACTAAGTATTTATAGAAAACGAGGCGGCTTTCCCGATCGCTCATTGAGACAAATTTTGAAACAGTTACATTTTACGTCAATTCGTATTATTTCTATGAGACGACTTTCGCTTAAGAAATATACATTAACGACTAACGACAAATTACTAATGGAAACTGTACGTGACCAACATTTCACTATTGGTGTCCATTTCTAATGTGCAATATAGTATTTCTTATTTTAAAGACTTTGTAGGCAAAATGCAGTTTTACAATCTTTTCGTTCAAAGAATATGGAAGAGAACTTGTCTATGTATAAAAAATATTTGAAATTATTTTGGTGTAAGTGGTACATCAACACCTTTGAACCAAAGCCAACTTCACCTGCACGCGGTGCACCCTGCTGACTGACAAACGAAGCTCTGGCGAAAAGAGAGGTAGGGAGCGTAATTGTAAGCTACCCGACTGGGGAATGTACCTCCACCTTACAGAATACCGCAGCCAAATAACAATTCCCTTGAGGGTTGTTGTGTTCCTGCGAGTGAGTGAGGTCACCAGAAAGGAAGGAGATGCTGCGTTGGCAGCGGGGGTGGCGGCGCGCGAGCGATATTTTAAGTTGCGAGCGTTAATATGGCTACGGCAACCGCTTCACATCAGGCGGGCCGTATGCTTGTCAGCCACCCGACGTAGTAAAAAAAAAAAAAAATTTTTGTTCCTCAATAAAAACATAATTATTGACAGTTATCTCTCAATGTACATATGTAATGTAAATTGATTTTCAAGATGGTGGATTTTTCAAAATGGCAGCCATGAGTAAAGATTTTTTTGGTTGACTCCAAAGCTAGATCATCATCATCAGGTCCATTTTAGTCTCCACTACAGGAGCACGACACTCTCTCGTTCGTCCTAGACGGAAGGAGAATTTGGCCGACACTCCCCACGCTGGCCAAACGGGTTGGGGTGGCCTGTATTTGATAGTGTATTTACAAAGTGATAATTGGAATTTCTTAATACGAATATTGGAATAAAATTTTTGTAACTGACTTTTCTCATGATCCTCAAGAGATCCCTTTGTCTACTACGATCTATTGAAACGATATTTATCTATTATCTATCGATTATATATATTATTTATCGATTATATCTTGATGAGCATTTATGGATTTTATGTCCAATTTAATCCTTTAACGTGAGAAGCTTGTTAGTAGTAGAAAAAAATAATTTGTTAAATTTGTCAATAAATTAAGGCAACCGGCCGCTGCGCTGGCAGCTCAATCACTTTCCTGGCAAACGTGTCAGTACATTATTAAGTGCACGATCGAAAATTACTGACCTCGTAATAGTTACACCAAATAATTACAGCGAATTACAGCTATTACAGAACTAGTGATTAAAACGTTTACCAAATAAGTAGAAACTTGATTAAGGTTTTTTAAGGTAAAATGATTAAAGGCATAGGTAGGTACGAGTTTTAATACATGAGGAAAACCACACAACGTATGTAACTCATAGGTTAATATCTCATATAGAGGCAAACCCTAGAAAACGTACTGTAAAAAAGTAGAAAAGTGTGAGTTGATCTCGCGAATTAAGGGTTTCGTGCGATGAGTCAATACGAGGAATGAAGAATGTCTGTCCTCATTTAGTACTATATCGGACGAACAATATATAACGTAATATATAAACAATTTTCGTATATTATTTGAAATATATTTAATACTAGGTTAATAATTATTTATAATAAAGTTATAGAAAATATATTTAGAAGGTATATTCCATTAGTATCTAGTAGTATAGACACTAGTATACAAGACTTTTAATTTGATTTGGCAAACTGAAGGGCAGTTTGCAAAACTTAAAAAAAATCTTTGTCTTCCAAAACTAACAGCCATATTCCAAATTTATTCCGAGAAAATACCATGTCAGATAGACACCCGAATAATTCAATAAAGGTTTTCTTGGTTTTTCAATTGGAAGTAGGTAACCCTAAAAATTGCGAGTTTATTCAACATCTAGTCTTCAATATTTATAGGTTAGATATATTCTCTGTTTTTTGCTATCTCCGTAGTTGGGTAAAAAAGTGTGTCGGCGCGCTGCACCCGAGCGCAACAGCTTACATCAGCATATGTAACGAATACAGCTAATTGTTTTTTTATATACAAATGGTAATTGTGAAAAACGCAAAAACAAATACATATACCAATACGATTTTTTAAGGAGAAAGGAATTTTACGTCAGATTTGTTGTCATTTCTCCTTTTTGTGTTCTTCTTTTAAAAATCTATCGAATCATGTATCAAAGACATCATTCGATAGAGTTTGAAGATAACATAAATTTCAAGTTTTTTTTTTATGTGGTCGATCAAAATGTAAAAAATGGAAAGCACAAATGAAGACTAAATGTGAGAACCGCCATCACTGCGATAACCCTAACCAATAATGTTGTTTGCTAACAGTACTTTATGCAAAAATGAAGACTTGTGACAAATTTACAATAACCCTTACCTACCTATGACGAATTTACATATATTTTTTTACGCAAGTGACGAATTTACTATGTGGCGAATGAACAACAACCCACTGCGAGGATTAGCGTAGATTCAAACATTAGTCATTATTTAATTTAACAGTATAGAAATGTACATATATAAATATAAAGAGAGTATTTAATATTTATAAATTTAAATGTGGCTGTGTATCTGTATGTCTGTCTATGGCATCTTAGCTGCCAAACGGATTTTGATTTAGTATTTTTTGTTTGAAAGATGAATTGATGGAGAGTGTTTGTTTTGTTTGTTTGAAATTGTCAAAAAGAGCATGATAACTATGATCTGGGGCCCTACTGCCGACGCTGCAGTCGATTACCATAGGATTTTTTGATAAACATCTTCAGCTTAGCCGGCTAAGGTCTATAGTTTCTACCAGCTAAATTGCCGCCAATTACCGCCAATCTAACCTAAAGTTTGATTTTCACAATTAAAAAATCAGATGGTAATCGGCGTCAGCTTCGGCGGTAGGGCCCCTGATTCTAGAACCTCAACAGGAAACTGCAGAAGACCCTACTCCTCATCAACTTACTGCAGAGATGTCGTTTGTGAGCTCTATGCAATAGTCGTAATGAATAGGATATAGACAAATAGAGATCAGGGTCTGGCGAGGAAGGTGGTGAAGTAGAAGAGATTTTGTTTAATTGGGTGTGTTCTGAGGAGTTGTTTGACATGATGCCAACGGCCTCCTTCTACAGTCGCACCGCTCGCAAAACAGGGAATTCATCCTCACACATTAGAACCGAAGTGGACGTACTGTGCGGTTCCAGAGAAATTTTCTTCCACGTACCATCAAGCTGTGGAATGAACTGCCTGTTGAGGTTTTCCCAGGAGACTACAGCATGGGGTTCTTCAAAAAGGGCGTAAAGAGGTTTTTACAGGGTCGGCAACGCGCATGTGATGCTTCTGGTGTTACAGGCGTCCATAGGCTACGGTAACTGCTTTCCATCAGGTGGGCCGTATGCTTGTTTGTCACATTCGTTGTATTAAAAAAAAAAAAAACATTGGTCGAGGGTTTAATAAACATTTAATTTACATTCTTTTTACACTACGTCGGGTGGCATACTGCCATCCTGATGTGAAGCGGTTATCTTAGCCCTATTAACACACGCAACAAGAATATTACCCAATGGCACACACGTATAGTTGATCAAATTCGATGAACGGTTTATAATTTTTGTTGACGAACCTGGTGGTCGAATAGCTACTTTGATTTCGAGGTCCCGGGTTGGATCCCCTCACATATCAAACAAGTGTGTTTGTGTTGGTCTGGGTGTTTTTATATGTACATATTTACAAAAAAATGTTTTTAAGTATAGTATCAGATATTTAGTACCTATAGCTCTGCTTAGTTTGGGACTAGATGGCAGTGTATAATTTTGTCCAAGAATATTTATTATTCATTTATTTATTGTTTAGATTCGGTCATACATATATACAAGTCAAACGCAAAACCCTCCCTTTGAGCATCACCGCTGTCGGGTAAAGATATAAGAGGAAAAACATAAAAAGAGTAATTTTTACAGCTATCATCGTTATCTATGTTTGAATTGACGTCACACGTTATACTCCTAATGGTAGAGCGAGTACACAAGTCCAATGTTTAGTACACAACGTGTCCAAGGTCTGCAAGTATAGTGTTTAAGATTTGGGTTTGTTTGTTTGAGTGTAAGGGAAAATTGGGTTGTTTCCAATGTTTAAAAATTGTACAAATAAATTAACAATATCGTAAAATACACAAAACTATAAAGATCTGCAAACTTTCATTCTAATATCTTCAGTCAGACTTTTTTTAGCGTCGATCAAAGTTTGGCGGGAAAGTCCATTTTAAAAGTATGAAATTATTAAAAAATAATATTTCCATTGGAGAAGCAATAAAAAATGCTATAACTTTTATTATGATACTAATCACATAAACGTAATATTTAACATAGCTGTCGTACAAATTTCTGATTTGATGCATACAAAATACAGATCTGTGACGTCATAATTCAGTAGTCTTTTGTATGGAGCGTTTTGGGGCAGTCTAAAAATTGAGATTTTCAAATTACCATATCTCGAGAGATTTTTGTGCTATCGAAGTAATTCTTTCACCTATGGTTATATTATGGAGACGTCCCTACATATCAAACAGAAAAAAATGTTAGTCAAATACCCAATTGGCTTTAATAAATTATAAATGTATGTATTACTGTTATATTGCAATAAAGATTTACAAACAAACAAACAAACAAATATTCCTGTACAAATTACACACTGCCATCTAGTCCCAATACCAATCTAAGCAAAGCTTGTACTTTTGGGTACTAGATAACTGATATACCTAATACGTTAATACATTTTTTTGTAAATACATACTTACATATAATACATAGAAAATACCCAGATCAAGACAAACTGACGTGTTCATGATCATAAATATTTATCTTGTGCGGGGATCGAACCCGCGACTTCGGGGTCAAAGTGGCAATTGCTAACCATTCGATCAACGAGCTCGTCTCGAACACCGGCTTTGTAGTATAACCTTTAGAAGTAAAGCTAGGGATACACTAGGAGACAAATGTCCTGCGGTACGTGTCGCCAACGAGACGCGGCGACTACGTCGAGTGAAGTGGCGCGACTTTTCTTTGTGACTTCTCTTGGAAACAAAATTAAGTGCGGGCATCGAACCATTAGTATTAAAAGAGTCATTACTAACAATTCGGCCGTTGGACTTGCCATAATGCGGCAAATATTAATACTCGTAAATTGCTGTCATTATCAACGGCGTGTTCAAAAATGTTTAATGCAAATGATATATTATTATGAAACCCCGTGGATTACGTAAATTATTTAAAAAAAATGCGGTCTTTCAAAATTATACGGCCAGTGTTGAGCTTCTGACAATTCTCTGCTCGGATAAGCAGGTTTTTCATATATTTTACCTGTTTGTGGCTTGATAAAGTGTAATATAATTTAGGAGTAATTTATAAATAATAAAATTTTACAGGTACAATTTTCAAAAAAAAATCTTTTGAATTATATCGACATATTAAATTATTGGGCAAGAAGACAATAAGTTGGAACGAAAAAAAAACTTTGCTCACTAAGTGGAGTAATGACAACCCGTCTAGATTTGAAAATACCAAATTAGAAACGAAAAATATATTTATTTTTGTCTCTTTTTTCGCGCACATTATATTGAAATAATAGGCCCTACGTCACTCCCACAGCTGAGAGAAATCTCAAGACATCGCATAAATAAGTTGAAATCGTCAAATGGTTTAGGCTGTAGAGCGTGCCAAACAATTACATATACTTACATACGCTCGAAAATCAATACCCTCCATTCTTCGGCTGTCGGGTAAAAATACTAAATTGGATATTGTAACTATTTGTAATTGCTATCACGTATATCACAAATAAAGTAGACGTAAGGAAGATATTAATGAACTAAATTATTATGCGAAATGTTAGAAAAAATACTTTGCAGCGTACGTCATCAAAAGAGATTTAAATATTGAATGTACCTATTACATACTTACTTTTAAAATGATTTGCATACGTATTTCAACGAAATTTTATTTAAAAGCTTACAACGAATCGGCGACCCCTTGGTATTGCTGATCTCCATGAGCGGTGGTGATTGCTTTCTACCAAGTGACACTCATGCTTGTTCTTTCCCCCCCCCCTCCCCTCCCTTCCCAAAGTAAAATAGGAAAAAAAAAGGGGAAATATTTTAGAGATAATTATTTTTAGAAATATTGCGAAAATAATATACATAAATCAATGTCGAACATTGTTTATATAAAAATTTTTGCTTCACTATGACTTATATAAAACTAATACGTATATAGCAATATGTTATTGTTATTGTTGTGCCATTAAATTGTTATATTATCTTATTTACCTACCTCGCACACGGATGAGAAACAATTTACCTGTTCGATAAAAACTACGCTTGCCTTGTACTTTGCACGAATACGACGAACCTGTTTTCGGCTACTCACATCACCACTTTATCACAATAACTTAGAGTACTTACACAGTAACTAAGTAATGCCCGTAGGTAGAAACTGATTGACAACAACACATTGCCCAAACAAAAACTTGAAATTTTGCATAGCAATTCCTCGAGGATTCAAAGTCAGTTACTGACTGATCTATCAACGCACAGCTCAAACTAGAGGACGGAAAGGGTTGAAATTTGGCTTACAGGTAGCTATTATGACTTAGGTAGCCGCTAAATCAGATTTTTTGAAAATTTCCACGGGATACCGGGATACCTGAAGTCGTGGACGCAATATAGTAAATGTTATAAACTCCGTGGTAGAACAGTACAGTTTAGCAGTAACTAGACACGGTTGCATGAGAGCCGCAGTTTAGAAAATTACTTTCTCACTTTTGTCTAATTTCTCGGTTTTTTTACTAATGAATAATCGTTGCATGACTTAGGTAATACCTGAACGTATTACGTAGAGCTCGCTCTTTGTTTTAAACGTCGTAATTCTATTTAGGATTTGGAAATGAAGATTAAATATATTATTTATACGACTAGATAGCAAATAAGCATACGACTTGCTTGATGATAAGGGATCATTTCAGCATATGGACTCTTGCGACACCAAAGGCTTCAGTCACGCGTTACCTACCCTATAGATACTCTATTACACCTTTCTCAAAGAACCCTATATTGTAATCTCCAAGGAATTGACATGAAGTTCTAACCAGGGGCTCTAACGCCTAAGCTGAAGAAGATTACGATCTCATTATTTGATTACGAAAATTTAACTTCACTTTAAATTTTTGCTAATAATAATAGCCAGTAGGGACGAAGACGCTCTACCGATTAAACTAAAGATGTTTATCAGAAATTTAAACAGAAGTCCGATTTTCGCAATCAAAAAAACCGATAAAATCGGCTTCTGCTTATGCAATAGGTCCCCAGGAGCTGGAAAGCTAGAGGTAGAAAACTTTTGGAACCGCACAGAACGCGTCCATCTTAGTTCCATTGTGTGATGTGTTAAGTTATTTGTTTAGAATAGCCGCAAACGTGTTACTCTCCACTCCCTAAGGCTGGCTGGTAGAGAATGCAATTGAGTTAAGTCCGCCTTTTGTACCATTTTACTGTGGTCAATAAAGCTTTACATAAATAAATAAACGTTCAAATTTGTGTCAAAGGTTGATTCGGCAAATTACAGTTTATACACCGATATTACACGTAGGTTATAAGTTATTTTTGAGCGATCAGATGCGCGAATCAACAGTTTGCTGGAATTTGCCTACTGCATGATATGTTTCATTGCTATAATAATAAGTAATACCGGTCATATTCTCAAATTAATACTTTTTGTTCCCGGCCGTCACTGCCAGAAATAACTTGTTTTTATTTAGTGAGGAGCGTCCCTGTACAAACTACGTACAAGTGTAATACAAAATACTAAGTTACTCTTCATGTTGAAACCTGTTTAATTAAAGCTACGTTAGTGGGGTGTACTTACACCCCAAGTTTTAAGTAGAAGCACAGTATAAGTAATAGTACTAACGTAGTAAAAGTAAGTTAGTAAGATCTTGATAAGTTACTTGGCTTTGGTTGGCAAAGTCATCCTCGCCTGCACGAGGTACACCCTGCCAACTAACGAGAGAGGTAGGGTGCAGCGTATTTGCAAGCTACCTGTCTGTGGAACAAGCGTACCGTCTGTCTAAGCAGTTACCGTATCTTATAGACGCTTCCAATATAAAGAGCACGGATCGTACGCAACTCAACCGATGTCATGAAACTTTGTACACATATTCTCAAAGGTATTAGGAAGGACAATTTTTTATTAAAAAATAGTAAGTGCGTGCGAACCCGCGGTTGGAAGCTAGTATAAAATATAATTGGCATTGACTCGTAATTCATAATATCTAACAACTTAATGTATTAATGGTAGTGCTAGCACACTCTACAATAAATAAATAAAAAGAGATTAACGCCATAATGGCGAAATGCTTGAGAAATCAAAGATTTCGCCTATACACGTGAGTGGTTCCCACGTATCATTGTGGCGTCATGATGTATAAGAGTCGACTTTGCAAAAAAAAAGTTAAATCTAATCATCGTCCCATATAAATAAATAAATATTGTCAGACAAATTACACAGCGCCATCTAGCCCCAAAGTAAGCGAAGCTTGTGTTATGGGTACTAGACAACTGATAAACATACGTAAATACATTTTTTTTTGTAAATACATACTTATGATACATAGAAAACACCCAGACTAGGACAAACAGACATGTTCATGCACACAAATGTTTGTCCTATGTGGGAATCGAACCCACGAGCGTTGGTGTCGAAGCCGCGTCATTGACCGCTACGCCACCGAGCTCGTCATATTCATCCTACTGCTGAGAAACGGATTATTTTTTTACGCGACGGGGCCCCACCACACATTCCCACCAGTGTATCTCCTGTGTAGCCAAGATTAACAGCGGCGAACATCAAAACAGGCAATGAATAATGAAGTCCACTGCAGTCCCGGGGGTAAAACTACGGCTGCCTTGGAACTCACAACCAATTTAATCAGAAGAAATTAGTAGCAGTAGAAAGCTTTTGGAATATGACTTCCTCTTGGCAATGTAAGAGATATGGTAAATAAGGCATTAAAAGCCTAAAGAGATCGCTAGTCAAGTGAAGCTCAACTGCCATGAACCACGGATTTTAAATATCTAACACTTTTGGGGACTTAAACATTGAGTTGTTACCTAACACATCGATTGCAATAATATGAATTGCAAAATCGCCTGAACGCTTGCTAATTGTCCCTTGTTGCAACCAAATCAGAATAGTGTACTACCCTGGATGCGACATGTAAGGAATTCAACATGTCACTCTCGTCCCGCTCCCGCCACCAAAGATCACACTCCCAGAGAACATGGTGTGCTGTTTGATCGAACTCATGATTTGCAGTAAAACATTCAGCACTAACGGCGCACATAGGGGTATTTTAATCAAAAACCTGGCCAAAAGTCCAAATTCTAAAGTAGACAATAAGACAGTTCTTTTGTAATAAAAGACAATGGGACCCCCACCCCGACATGATAACAGATAAGCAACCCCGCTCGGCCCAGGTCACTGCCCTATGTATCAGTCGGAATTCATATGTTGTACTAGTTGCTCGTTGTTTTCTCGGCGTTTACAAATTTCTTAACAGTGTTTAGTGCTTTTTCAAACTGTGTTCTTCAGTGTTACTTCAAAAAATTGCTATGGATTCCTCAAAGGAAGGTATGTACCTTATTTTCTAGATATTTTCCATAAAATATTAGCTATTTTTCATTCATAACTTTTCTTTTGAAATAAACTAATATTTTTGATTCGATTTTTACACTTTTCTTGGATTGAAAAGCAATTTAGTATACGAGTTCAACAGAGTTAAGCTATCATTTGAATGTCAAAATATTCTATGACCATTCTAGTTACAATTTGTGGAAAAAAACGCTCCGCCACTTTCCGCCCCTTTTTTTAAAGAATTTAATAAAAATGTAGGTAAATAGTGCTCAATAGTAACACTTTTTCGATAATTTTATTTTAAACGTGTTTTTTTCTGCTTGTCCCCAGATACTTCGATAGAAATGTAGACAGAAGATTTATTTAACATAATTAAACAATGTGAACATAAAAAATCGATCAAAAACTTGACTTTCTAGTGGAAAAACTTGCCGAAATTACTAAGTGTCCTCAAAATGAAATCCAAGTACTTCGCAATAGATTAAAATCGTTTAAACATAATTTTAAACTTAAGTGGACCTCCGCGAGTTACAAAGAGTGCCGATTCCGTAAATCTAATGAACAATGGCTAAAGGACACAATCACGCTACCTGTGTGGAAGCTTACAAAAACCGGCCAGCCGACAAAGGAATTCCACGAATGTAGCGAAAGGACTAAAAGGCGCAAAACGGAACATGTCAGGTACCTCATGAAGAACTGACGTTTGCCAAACCATATTGGAAGTGATCGCAAGCGGTTTTCCCATTGACACATCAAAATTTTCAGAATATTTGAAGTCCACCGCACGATATTACGTGGATAGCTGGTACCCGATGACACCAACTCTCCATAAAATATTAGCTCATGGTGCTTTAGTCATTGAGCAAGCATTGCTGCCAATTGGACAGTTGTCAGAAGAAGCAGCCGAATCGCGAAATAAGCATTTTCGCCAGTACCGGCAAAACTTTTCTAGAAAATTTTCTCGTACTGAGTGTAATAGAGATATAATGAATCGTTTGCTCTTGACCTCCGACATATTGTTGAGCTGTAGCAGGCAAAAGATTCATAATAGAAGCAGAAAGCCACTCTCGGCAGAAGCACGGGAGTTCCTGGAACAGGACGAGGGATCAAATACTGCTGATGACACTTTAGTTGATAATGATGATGATGATGGTGATGATAATACGATGTTGAATGTGATTCTGATGAATAAAATTTATAGTTATGTTTTTTAATATACCTATTGTTTTATTTTTATAATATATATATTTTTTTTTTCAATGCTTATGGGTTAAATCTAAGTTTTTAAGGGTAGGTGTTAATTTTATTAAATTGTCATAAGTTAAAATCACATCCTATATACAAACCCGGTCTAAAAATAATAAAAAAATGTTTTGGCCAGGTTTTTGATCAAAATACGCCTCTGTGCGGCGGCGACCAAATTGACCAAAAAGGCATTGAACTGCCTTTTTGATCGCCGCAGCTACACAGCAGACACATTGGCGAAATTGTTTGGTGGGCTCGCGTCCCGTTTATAGTAATAAATGCTGCCAATGGAGGGTCTCCTCAGGAGAATTGCTAATTTATTCAATTACAAGATCACAACAAAACATAGGCTAGCGTTATTTGTTTGCGGTTTTCGGTGATGTGATGTTGACGCAGTCGTGATTCTCCGAAATTATACACAAAAAGTATAGGATCCCATGCTTTTTTCTCTATTAAATATTATTTCGCTTTTTTTGGGCTTGGTTAAGTTTGCACGTCAATCACATACTGTCGACATGGCACTTACGTCACAGTAAGAAGTTGGCGAACTTTTGAAGTGTTTCTGCGGAAAATAAAACATTAATGTCGAGTAACAAAATGAAATATACCTTAGTCTGTGCTGGATTTCTGTCTCTCTACATCAACCCATATTCATCCACTGTTGGGGTACTAGTCTCCGTCGCGCCTTAGTCGAAACGTTTAGAGCGTACTCCACCACTCTGTTCAACTGCGAGTAGGCGGATGCCAGTGTTTTTCACTTAAGAAACTTAAGGCTCAATGACGATAGTCGATGTCGATGCTTAACTTACCTAATTGATTAGACTGACACGCGCAAATGACGCCGACGTGAAAATTATCGGGACAATGAATATAATGATATTTTTTTCTTTTCTGTGTGTCTGTTTTAATAATTTAATTTCAAGTTATTTTATTTTTTATACACTAGCATGTTCTCCCGACTATCTGAATGACGTCACAGTCTGCTGACGTTTATAAGCAACAATATTCCATAACTATTCCTATATATTTTATTCCATAACTATTCCTATATAATTTTTCCCTTAAAAAGCTGGTAACGGATCGGCGACCACTTGGTGTTGCTGATTTCTATGGGTGGTGATGATTAATTTCCATCATATGATCCACATGATCGCTTGCCCCTCTCATTTACAAAAAAACTATTTATAAAGTAAATAGTTTATACGGACTACGTAATATATAGGAAGTAATCAGAAGTACGAGCCAAATTCTAATAGGCATATTTGCATAACGACGGCACGGCAGACGTCAATTATAAGAAAGACACTTTTGATCACACGAGAAATTTAAAATTCAACGCTTCGTTACGGCACGGTGATTTGTATACAAAAACATCCATGTTTTAATGCGATTTTAGTCTATAGAATTCACAATTGATTATCAATATATGTTTCCTGTATGTACATTTTCTTCTCAGATTCTTCATGACATTCTAAAATTGGTTAATACCTGAGTTAACCCTGTGTTGACACTTAGAGTAAACCCTTAGTTTTGTACATAACTCATATATATGCTGCGGCCCTTCGAATGATCGAAGGGCCGCAGCATATACATGAGTAATAATGATAAACTAGTGCGGCCACACTATGACTATCCCTTATTTAATTTTATTTTTTTAAATGATCATGTGTGTCTCCTAGGGGTCTCCGATCCGTTGGTCCTTTTAAGAGATATAAAGACTCAATTCTTGAAGGCTCCTATGTTCGGAAATACCGCTGTGGGAAGTTGATTCCACAGTTTCACCGTTCGTGGTATAAAATGTCTTAGAAAGCGTACTGTAGTAGATCGCCAATTATCGAGATATGAATGAAATTTTAATTTATGGCGAGATGTACGATAATAGAACTCAGCAGCCGGTATTAAGTCAAACATCTCATCTGAGCACTTCCCGTGATATAATTTGTATAGAACGCAAAGAGACGCTACATCTCTACGTGTAGAGTGAGAGTCCAGTACAAATTCTGCAGCCTGAATTACACAATTCACTTTTCCAAGAAAATTGATTCATATAAATAAAAAAATTATGTGTTCTATACATGACAAACCATACATTTCTGTGCCTTTCAACCAAAGTGAATCAATTTCATTGAACTGCGTAACTTCGCCATTCAGTAGTCGATATCAGATTGCATGCTGTAATTGTAGTTTTTTGAAGCGTTCGCATATTTGATGCAAAACAAAATACTCAGAATACAATGTTTACAAAATACCTTAATCTACTTATGTGCATACAACTATCATTACTTTGTACATAGCATGTCTCTATGTTGGTTTAGTTAAATCACGCTATCGCCTTACATCAGAGAAGAGTAGAGTGCTTAGTGCTATTTTTTTTATTCTACGTCGGGTGGCAGACAAGCATACGGCCCGCCTGATGTGAAGCGGTTACCGTAGCCATATTAACGCTCGCAAGATAAAATATCGCTCGCGCGCCGCCACCCCCGCTGCCAACGCAGCGGTAACCGCTTCACATCAGGCGGGCCGTAAGCTTGTCTGCCACCCGACGTAGTATAAAAAAAAAACAAAAATAAAAGTCCACTAGCATCACATAATCTCCGGTAGTTATCAGAGAAAAAGTTTCATATTGTGAATTTCCCAGACGCCTGTTACATATCCAAATTTGCCGGGTTGCTTGCAAAATGTGAGCAAGTAAGCCAGATAATTTTGATATGTAACACGCGTCGTATAAATACACAACATGAGAGTTCTTCTCTCTTCGATCGGTTTGTTTACGTTGCCATGATCGAGCGCGAACAAAAAACTCGCGCTAAGCACTCTGGATTAAAATTTGTAGAGGCTGACTAATCATGAGATAATCGTACGTCTAGGATTATACGATGATTTTAATTTTAGCTATGTGGTCACGGTTAATCCAATAATATTAAGATTAATCATCAAGGTATATAGAGAATTTTGTCTTGGGGAGAGGGGGGGGGGGGGGGGGTCCACACATTTCCACCACTGTGTCTCCTGTGTAGCCAGTATTAACAGCGGCGACCACCAAAAAAAAGCAATGAACAATGAAGTCCATTGCAGTCCTGAGGGTAAAACTACGGCTGCCTTGGAACTCACAACGAATTAGTAGGAGTAGGAATTATTTGCGTCTCATGTAGTCAAGAAAGAGATGCCATAAAGCTTCTATGTTTATTTATACGTTTGACAGTTAGAGGACAGCCATACCATTTCAGCCGATTTAGATGAAGTTATTTTGATTGAGTAAATTGAATATCAATTTATATCGGTGAAATTAATTATATATTTTTTTAATTAATTATTAATTTTGTGCGTAAGTTAAGCTAAAGAAGATCTAATAACTAAACAGCCCCCTTACCACCAACTCTTATTGCGATTCAATAACTGAATAGAATGCTTATTCATACTATTACCATAGTTTAAGTAATAGTACCACGTACAATATGACCACTTCCTATTAATTTGAAATAGAGTCGCTTATTCTTTGGTATGAATAAGCATTCTATTCAGTTATTGAATCGCAATAAGCGTAGATGGTAAGGGGGCTGTCCGAAAAAAAAAACGATCTAACTAATATATAAAACTGTTATGCTACACTAGATTTCATCGTTGCGCGTATCAGTCTAATCGATCACGCAAGTTAAGCAACGTCGACTGTAGCCTGTTCATGGATGGCATCATTTATCTCTAGCTCCCTTGGTCCCGCCCGTTGTCATTAGATGACAATCGATAAGCTAAGTCAGTAGCCTTTAGTCACCACTAACCCGTAGTTGAGTTGTGTGGTGGAGTATGTTCTAAACCCCTTCTATTCAGAGAGGAGACCCGTATTCCAACAGTGGGGAAATTATGAGATGATGCCGAACAATAATAAGTTCCGGTAATCTCTTTATCATTCATAAACAGCTCTTGAATATCTTATTCAAAACTTCGATTTTAATGTAAACAATATTTAAATAACATTATATAACTTTCTCTTCTGACGTCTTATAATATTTTTAAATGCTGTTAAAATAGAGAAATAGAGAGCGATACTTCTGACATTCTACACATGTCCGCGTATACGTACGTAGGTGTGTCATGACGAAAAGGAGTGATTCGATTCTTAAGTATCAATAACTTTAACTATTACCACAGTATAAGTACCACGTACAATATGACCACTTCCTGCCGCTCTCTCTTGTCGACCTCACCTCCCCTCTGAGACAAATCTGGAACAGTTTGTATGGCGCCGCACGCACACATGCGCATTTACGCTTTGTACAGATTTTATTGTTTATGTAATAGTAAACGACGCGACAGTTGTATGGAGTAGCCGGGGTGTGCTATTAATTTGACAGCGAAATTATTATTTATTGCTCCATACAAACGTGATCGAAATCGAAACAATTTGTATGGAAAAATGTTTTTCTTGATTTCACATTGTAAAATATTCATATTGATGACTATAATTTTATATAAATCGTCGAAATACGATACTCGGTGTAAGTAATGCTATGAATTAAAATAAATCATAAACAACTCGTAAACAGCTATGTAACCTAGTAAGTAGGTTAGAAATACCTTCAAATTATTAGCATTTAACTGTCACACTGATAAAAATATCCGCAGTTACGAAAACACACAGCTAGACACGAATACACGACCTAGAGACATCACTGTGTTATTAGGAGTAAAAGTAACAGGTATAATATCTGTTGCGTTACTAATATTAACGCGTAACTAGATACTAAGTCCTAATTTATTTTTAATCTGTGTAAGTAATGCTTTGAATTAATATAAGTCATAAACAAATATATGAGGAGCTCGATGGCTCGATGCCGTCGGTTCGTTGGGCCTACCGCCGAAGCTGAAGCGGATTACCATCGGATATTTTTATTGCCAAAATAGATCTTAGGTTTAAGTTAACGGCAAACTTATTCAGCTTAGTCGGTAGAGCTCTGTGGTTTCTACTAGCTAAGCTAAACACCATTATCGTTAATCTAAGTAATCTTGGGGTGTAAGTGGTTCATCAACATCTTTGAACCAAAGCCAACTTCACCTGCACGCGGTGCACCCTGCTGACTGACAAACGAAGCTCTGGCGAAAAGAGAGGTAGGGAGCGTAATTGTAAGCTACCCGACTGGGGAATGTACCTCCACCTTACAGAATACCGCAGCCAAATAACGGTTCCCTTGAGAGCTGTTGTGTTCCTGCGAGTGAGTGAGTTCACCAGAAAGGAAGGAGATGCTGCGATGGCAGCGGGGGTGGCGGCGCGCGAGCGATATTTTATGTTGCGAGCGTTAATATGGCTACGGTAACCGCTTCACATCAGGCGGGCCGTATGCTTGTCTGCCACCCAACGTAGTATAAAAAAAAAAAAAAAAAAAAAAAAAAAAAAAAATCTAAGCTAGTTTGAATTTCGCAGTCAAAAATCCGAAGGTAATGGACTTCAGCGGCGGCGGTAGGGCCCCTGGCTGTTGTTGTTAGATGTCAGTTGTTAAGCTAAGCCTTTAGGCGGCTTGAAAACATTGGCCTCCACCAACCCACAGTGATTTGAATGATTGAGGGTAGGCCCGTATTCCAGCAGTTATGTTTTTTAGTTCTAATTAATGCGCGTTTTCAACTCGCACTTGATAGCATTTTTTTTTTTAATACACGGCCTTTTTTTAATACATAGTATTAGGTATGAATACTAATACCTAATCAATTAAATGTAATATATCAGTTACGTTACCGACACGTTTCTCACGCAATTTCACCCTCATAAACTCTAGTATTCATTACGTATTAGTCGACCATCAGTATTTGTCGAATACATAATTCGGCCTCAATTCAACCTTGTATCGAGGGCTATCAAGTTTTTTTTTTTAATGAAATGCTAATAGCTGTCTAGTTGTATTATGTGAGCATATGCGTTGATACGTAAGATTATGGGAAATTAAGGTCGATTGTATAACTTTCTAGTTTATTTTTAAAACTAAGTAAATGTTTATAAATATTTTTAAATGTGGAAAAAAATAAAAAACATCTCTTCGTCTATATGGGATTTGAACCCACGTCCTCCTGATTACTTTCATCGCATTGGCGGAGTAACTTCTTTCCTATTTTCAAATGTAAGTGGTTAATGTTGTAAAGTATTTATTGTAAAAAATTAACATGTCTGTTTGAGTTGGTCTGGTATTGTCTATGTATTATATGTATAAGTATATTTAAAAAAAATGTCGGCATCAACCCATAATCATCCCACTGTTGGGATATGGGTCTCCCCTCAATCGAAGGGGTTTAGAGCATACTCCACCACGCTGCTCAACTGCGGGTTGGCGGAGGCCAGTGTTTTCAAGCCACCCTAAGGCCACTGACTTGGCTTAACGACTGCGATCTAATGATAACAGCCGGGACCGACGGCTTAACGTGCCCTCCGAAGCACGGAACAAAATGTATTTAAGTATAATTTCAATTATCTAGTACCCATAGTGCAAGCTTTTCTTAGTTTGGGACTAGATGGCCGTGTGTAATTTGTTCAAACTTAAACATGATAATAAAAGAGTTATGTATATATTAGTATGGCGGATTTATCCCATATGGGATCTCTTCCAGTCAACCATTCAATAAGTAATTAAAAGGAAGACATATTTTGGCGAAAACAATATGACTATAAAAATATTATTATGACAACAGTGAAAGTATAGTTTCTCTCCCTCCTTCCACAGCTTCGATCCACATGTGGATCCTAGAATACTTTTTTCTCCTATTCAATCCACCATTAGGGGGACTCAAGGACAATATTATTTTTATATGCCACTTCGACCCAAAGATGAGGGGATCCAAAAACACTATTATTTTTCTATACCACTTGGATTCACAATCCGCTGAAACATTTTCCAGAAAATAAAGATTTAAATGTGGGAGCTTTCTCACTATATACTTCCGCTTTATAGACCTTTCTTTTAATCGGATTTGTCTTTAAATCGGAATTCTAGATTTTTTTTTACGAAATATGATTCCTAATGCGAAGAATGCTCTCAGAAACTCAATAATAAGTAAAATAGTTTTCTCAAAGGATTGAAAATAATCATAATGATGATAATAATTATTAATATCAAAATAAATGCACAAGCCTAGACTGCCACTTGACAGCTTTATTCAAATTATATGTTTAGTTGATACCACTGACCCATATTACGACACCACGATGCCAAAGTGAAGTAATTAAAAGAAATAATATCTGGGGCGATGTGTACACTGTACTCAACCCGACACCATCGCGTCACTGTCGTAACGCCCGACACAGGTGAAGCCTCCTATAAACATACCATAGTTATCAAATACAATTAGTTATCAAAGTTTTATCTGTTTTATGCATCAACGTCAATGCATGCTACTGCATGTATAAACCTAATTAGCACAGTAATTAGGTACAATTTGTTCTACAATTTACTAACTTATTTTTGATCAAATCAATTAGAGCGCTACATATACTTTCATATGTTAGATAGATAGATAGTAATTTATTCCCAAGAATATGGTAAATATACAAGATGCTTCGTTCAGTTGTGCATGCATATTCTGCTTTTGCATTTTTGCATTGGCATAGGAATATTTAAAGTTTAAAATTTTGGGGTGTAAGTGGTTCATCAACATCTTTGAACCAAAGCCAACTTCACCTGCACGCGGTGCACCCTGCTGACTGACAAACGAAGCTCTGGCGAAAAGAGAGGTAGGGAGCATATTGTAAGCTACCCGACTGGTGAATGTACCTCCACCTCACAGAATACCGCAGCCAAATAACGGTTCCCTTGAGGGCTGTTGTGTTCCTGCGAGTGAGTGAGGTCACCAGAAAGGAAGGAGATGCTGCGGTGGCAGCGGGGGTGGCGGCGCGCGAGCGATATTTTATGTTGCGAGCGTTAATATGGCTACGGTAACCGCTTCACATCAGGCAGGCCGTATGCTTGTCTGCCAACCGACGTAGTATAAAAAAAAAAAATATTTAAAGTATTACTAAAATGTTTGTTACATACATTTATTGTTTCATACAGACTTTTACATATACATAATTCCAAATTTATATGTCATATCCCAACTAGGCGGGGAGATGAATCTTTCCATTTTTAAAACATTTATATATTTTTTATTTCACCTCAGAATTTTAATAGTATCATTGTGAATGTCATATTTAGATTAGGTATGTAATAATTGAATTAGCAATATAATCATAATAATAATTCTTAATAGTAATTTGAATATTATCATATTACTTTATTACCGACATATATTGTCCAGGATACCGAATAGTTTTAATTGTCATTACCGAAGTCATTGTACATGACTTTAATTTTATCAAAATTCATTAATAATTTTTTGGCTTCTATTGTTCATATATTACTCGTATGTATATCCTTCATGTAAATTTTTCCTTAATTACTCTAATGTACGTACAAACATTGTCCAGTTACAATTTCTTTATATTTAAATACAAATTTTTTTACAAGCAAATATTGGAGTAGCTAACGGTTAGCATACGAAATCGTAAGGTCAGCTGATGATCTCTGAGCAATCGCTCAACTCGTCAATTTGTCTATCATAATTGTGATTGAAGTGCAATAATTATGCAAAGCGTGCTCAATCCCATTAACGGCATATTTCAGTTATGTTATGTAATACATGAATTAAACAGGAAATTAGAATAACTTCGATTATCACCACAAATATGGTGATTCTACTAATACTAATATAAAAAACATGGTGACATGTAGTTTTATTACAATTGGTCAAATTATTAGCAAACATTCATACAAATACAAAACATTTAGTTACTAGTAGCTACTCGATAACCCTGGTAAATCTGGCCGTGTGGTTTCCGGCAGACTAGAATAGAATCACTCCGTCTCTTCCCGTGGATGTTTTACAAGGCGACTAAGGGAAATACATTATAAAACATCGATCAGGCCTCCCCAACCCGTCTGGCCATGGGGAGTGTAGGCCACATCCTCCTTCTGTCTGGGACGGACGAGAGAGGGTCGTGCTCCTGTAGTGGAGACTAAAATGACCTGATGATGAGTTACTAGGTAACAAGTTGTAATTAATCCATTTTCACCCAATTTACCCCAATTTATGTATACCCACTACAGAACTGATTTTATTGTCCAAAGAACATTAAAATTGTAAGTTTCATATAAATATTTTTTCAAAACTCAACAATTTTCTCAAAGTCAATTTTCTCAAAAACCAGAATTTGTCAAAGTTTTATATTAAGTAATTTATGTACACTTTTTTATACCACGTCAGGTGTTAAACCAGCATACAGCCCGCCTGATATATTGCAGTAACAGTAGGAATACAGGTAGAATTGCTTGCGTGTGCCAGCACCACCTACGTCTAGTGAACTCATTCACTTGGATAGGGAAAACCGCAGGGGATTTAATATTTAACTGCGGCATGACTGACCTCACTTAGACCAAGGCCTCGACAACTAGTCTCCAGACCAGAATACAGTGACAGATTGGGGTAAGCATTGGGGAAGGCCTATCCAGCAGTGGGTATACTGATACAGTGATACAAGATGATGATGCCACAGCGAAAGTGAAAATTTTTAACAAAATCAAGGCAAGTCGCACATCATATACCGGATTTTAGTAACTTATGCGATTCGATATTCCAATATAAATAATTCATTGAATAATAACCATACTTAGCTAATATTTCGTCACACCATATTATTATAATTGAAAAGTATGTATATTTTTTTGAACGTTTTTATTTTTTCGACTTAAAAATTTTATTAATTATATAATATGTAAAATTTCATCCAAATTCGTTCAACCTGTGCAACAAACACAGTAACGTTAGCGTTCATAATATTAGAATTAAGGAAGAAAAATGTTTTTTTTTTTTGTATGCTTCAGAAGACACGTTAAGCCGCCAGTCCCGGTTGTTGTCACTAGATGACAGTCGTTAAGCCAAGTCAGTGGCCTTTATGAGGCTTGAAAACACTGGCCTCCGCCAACCCGCAGTTGAACAGCTCTAGATTGAGGGAAAGCCCGTATCCCAGCAGTGAAATGAATAAGAGATGATGATGTTTTTTTTTTTAATTCACTGCTAATATATCAATAAATATCGGTTCGTATTTAAATATATTTGAAAAACATGTCCTATTACACGAACAAGGAATTGGTCAAGAAAATAAAAGTGACAACCACTCCCAAGTCTACGAACATAAACTGTATGTTCATCGGAAATGTCCAAG
Organism: Hypsopygia costalis; assembly: GCA_937001555.2. Lineage (NCBI taxonomy): Eukaryota > Metazoa > Arthropoda > Insecta > Lepidoptera > Pyralidae > Hypsopygia > Hypsopygia costalis. The sequence continues at coordinate 3,096,986 of OW443325.2, forward strand.
CTTTCCACACACTAGTCTCCGCTGGCCACTTTACCTTGTAAGTGCCAAGGAAGTGCACGTTCTTATAGGAAAAGCCGTATTGCACACACGGCCGGTATTTCAAGATGAAAGTGAGGAAATAGTTAGACGAGCTCGAAAGTGAAGGTTCTTATCATCGGTTACTTAACTAATGTACCTTTAACCGTATGGTTAAGTTAAGTAATAAAGTTTTATTAAAATAATGACGAGCCCGAAGTCACTTTGACTTTGACTTAAATAAAAATAATTGGGCAACTTTTTTTTTTAATAATATCTACTTTTACACTCAATTTTTGAAAAATCTTGACACTGAGGTTGACACTTGAGATTGGGGTAAGGAGATATTGGTGAGATGTTGTAAGATTTTCCTCGACTCCCTCAGTCGAGGAAAATCTTACAACATCTCACCAAAGGGTCGGGGAGGGGAGGTCAAAAATCCTCTAAAATGCCTCACGTAATTAATGGACGCCCCCTTGCCCTCTCTGTCGTATATAAAAAAAACATTATAATATGTATTGAAGTCAACCGTTATCACCTATTGCCTTACAAAGCCATGGCCTTCGAATTATAATCAATTTGCCTCGAAACACAGTATAATGGAACGAGTTGATATGCGGAATACGTAATACAACCTTATCTCTATTGGTATTCACAATATTACCTTTGGAAGGCAACACAGAAATGGCTTTAAGGTTAGGAATGCGTCATGTTCTGTGACAAATTCCCGCACGATCATAGAAAGTTGTACTATTTTTTATACCACACCTAGTGTCATCACGATCTTTATAGCCAAATCCAACCTCGCCTGCACGTGGTGAGTGGTAGAGAACAGCGTATTTCTAAGCTGCCCGACTGGAGAAGTACCTCCACGTCATAGAATACCGCATCCAAATAACAATTCCCTTGAGGATTGTTGTGTTCCTGCGAGTGAGTGAGGTCACCAGAAAGAATGGATATGGCTACTGTAACCGTTTCTTTGACTTTATATAAAAAAAAAATGGCTTGCCTGATGTTAAGCAGTTACTAAAGCCTATAGATGCTTATAATATAAGTAGTATTCTAGCACCTACGCTGCTAGCGCAGCGTCTCCTTACCGGTGACTTTATTCACTCGTAGTAGCAGGAACACAAAAATAATCTAAGGTTTTTTTTATACCACGTCGTTTTTATACCATGGCAGCCCTCAAGCAATAGAAAAAAAAAAAAAAAAGCAAGCAAGGCAATTTAGGATTCGAAAGTATATATGGCTACGGTAACCGCTTCACATCAGGCGGGCCGTATGCTTACCTGCCACACGACGTGGTATAAAAAAGATGTATAAATATTTCGCAACTTAACGTGGAAGTTTTTACATACCAGTATGTATGGCTACGGTAACCGCTTCACATCAGGCGGGCCGTATGCTTACCTGCCACACGACGTGGTATAAAAAAGATGTATAAATATTTCGCAGCTTAACGTGGAAGTTTTTACATAGATACATTAATATCGTATTAAGTATTCGATTAGTATTTTACAAATGCTAAACAAGTTACATTTTCTACACAATTCATTGGTTTGAGTTTTTACATAGATATTAAATTAACCATACTATTATCATTTGCGTTTAATTTAAATCAGAGATTCTAAAACGTTACGCTAGAGATGCTGACCAAATTTCAATACAAATATGGACGTAAACGCAACACTGGCTTACAAAGAGAATTTAAACGTCTTTAAAATCGCAGTTATAGGATTCAAATTCAAAATAACGAATGATAATAAAATCGGGTATACAGTTTGGTATTGCAGCTACATATCTATCATCTCCATCCAAAATTCAATCACACCACTCGATAGATGAAGGATCAAAGAATTTATTACGCTAAGTAAGGACTGTGGAAATCGCGTGCGAGGAGAGAATAAACGCTGCCATTTTGAGATAATTTTAGTGCATGTAACATTCACATACAACACACAGCCGCATCCCATTTTTTACAGAAAGTGCTTAAATTATTACTTCATTTTTTGGACAAACTATAATACAGTCTGATTGATAATAATGACCGCGCGTAACCAGCCTCACTGCCAATTTAGCACTTCCTAAAGAGCTCTCACTCACAAAAACAAACATTAGGGTATTGTCTGTGGCATTGTTCTTTACAATTTCCTTTTGACAATTCAAAGCGTTATTTCCTTTCTATTTCACCAAAACAATTTGCCAAATATTTCTACAAACATTCGTCGCATACTGGCAAACAATTGGTGCCTTTTTTTTAACAAAACAAACAATCTTATGTTTTGAAACAACTGGCGGTTGCATAACAATTCTTAATGCAGTTTTAAGCTATTGCATAGCTTCTATCGCGGGCCTTGAGCGCAGGGACCGAACCCAGAAATTCCGTAACGAAAAAACCTCACGCTCCCCACTCCGACGCGCAAGGAGGTGTGGCTTGAAGGCCGTGCATCGTCTAACGTCGTTTCAGTTCGGCAGTCTTCGACACGGCGTTGTGTGCGTGCGATTAGACGTATTGTACGACTCTACGAAACTCGTTTTATTTATTTAATAATAGAAAAATTTGTTTTCTTATCGGTCACCACGCTCAAAAAGTGTAACTTGAATTAATATCAAAGAAAAAGCAATACTGCATGAATAAAATAAGTAAATAAAATTATAATTGCATAAGTTGATACAAAATGCTGTGCAATAGCTTTACCGCGGCAGTCCCCGAGTGCCACACGTCTTTTTTTTTTCCTTTTTTATACTACGTCGCGTGGCAGACAAGCATACAGCCCACCTGATGTGAAGGGGTTACCGTAGCTATATTAACGCTCGCAATATTGCTCGCGCGCCGTCACCCCCGCTGCCAACACTGTGACTCCTTCCTTTCTTTCTTTCTAGTGACCTGACTCACTCGCAGGAATACAACAAAGCCCCAAGGGAATTGTTATCTGCGGTATTCTGTGAGGTGGAGGTACTTCCCCACTATGCCTTAGTGGGGAAGTACCAGTTGTGGTGGCTTACAAAATACGCAATGCCCTACCTCTCTTTTCGCCAGAGCCTTATTTGCCAGTCAGCAGAGTGCACGTGTCAGTGAGGACGGCTTTGGTTCAAAGATGTTGATAAACCACTTACACCACTAAAGTTTACTTGCTTTATTTTCCTTATGCCCTAGACTTTAAAAAAAGGTATTTAACATAAGGGAAATAAAGTCATGTTATTGGAATCGATGTGTTAGATAACAACTAAATGTTATAGGTCCCCAATAGCACAATATAAGTAACTAGCGACCCGCCCCGGCTTCGCACGGGTGCAATGCTGATACTAAATGTACTACAGAAGGTCTTTGCGCTTTGTCCTATCCAGTCCTTCCCCAGTTATAGGCACACGCCGCCGGCTCCGCGGCCGGTACCGCCACAGCCGTTATGTCCCTGCATTTTAAATGTGTAATATCTTCTAAACTATTCATTTAAATTACATGCTGTGAAGGGCCATATTGATCTATATTAAATGCGCAATGTATTTAAGGTACTTAATTGGATAAGGATTAATTCTGTATTGCTTAAAATCGCTTCGTAAATAAGGCATTATTTCTTGTAAAAAGCAAAGGATAAAATAACGGTTATTGTGTGTTACCACTAAGAGATAGACATATACCATCGCGAACTTTTTTGTAGACCATTTTAAGGTGAACAATACTGTACTACATTATTTTGATCTATCTCGTTGGGTTCAGCCAGCGTTTGCAATGAAAGAGCAAAAAAATGTATTTATTTACGACATCACATTAGAAACCTCTAAATTATCAGTGTTTTTCTACTATGTTATGCATATATTATACATATAAACTTTCCAGTTGAATCACTCTATCTATTAAAAAAAACCGCATCATAATCCGTTGCGTAGTTTCAAAGATTTAAGCATACAAAGGGACATAGGGACAGAGAAAGCGACTTTGTTTTATACTATGTAGTGATACTACCCAATAGTGTTAGGTCACTTAAAATCACGGCAGTTGAGATTCACTTGGCTAGCCATCTCTTTATTTGCCTTATGTTAAAAAAGGTTTTTAACATAAGGCAAATAAAGTCAATGTGTTGACGGTTTACAACATTATTTTACAAGTTAAAGGAAATGATTATTAGCGCCTTTTATTTTATAGTTATTTTAAGGCCAGTACTTCAGTTTGCGTATTTGTGCTAATATTTACGTCAATGGCAATGTACCAAACCAGAACCAACTCTATGTCACATATGTTAAAGTATATTTGGTCATAACCGATTATTTGTACAAGTGCCTGCAATATGTGAAGTGCTGGCATAACACTAGGAAATAGCTAGTGCGATGTCTGTTTAATCCATAAATTCTTAATTTGGTCTAGGGCAGAGGTTCCCAACCGGTGGCCCGCGGACCACCGTGGTCCGTGAGAGGTAAATTATGGTCCGCGTAGGGTTGCCAACCGTACTATAATATATAGTATTGTACTATATTTCGGGTCTGCGTACTATATACTGTTGAAGTAATATATCATCATCATCATCAGGTCCATTTTAGTCTCCACTACAGGAGCACGACCCTGTCCGTCCTAGACGGAAGGAGGATTTGGCCTACACTCCCCACGCTGGCAAAACGGGCTGGGGAGGCCTGATCGATATTTGATAATGTATTTCCCTTAGTCGCCTTGTACGACATCCACAGGAAGAAACGGAGTAATTCTATTCTAGTCTGCCGGAAACCACACGTAGTTTACTACCGGAAACTACACGTTTACTTGGCGTAAACTAAAACAAAAATACTATATTTTCAACACCGTAATCTAACAAAGAAATCCTTATTTTAAAAATTTATGAACGCGCTTTTACATTAACTTTTGAGTGAGGCGTGCGTTTTTCCATAAAATACAATTTTTTTTTAGAAGTGTACTATATTATTTTATAGCTTATTTTGAAAAATACTATATTTCGCCGAAGAAATGTTGGCAACCCTAGGTCCGCGATACAAACTTATAATGAAAGAGATTGAGCACTATTATACGAAACATTTAAATCTCTAGTTATAGAATAAAGGATTTATATGACAGAACAAAAATCTCGTAGTCGTCCACGAACAAAAAAAGATTGGGAACCACTGGTCTAGGGCCTATAAGAGTCTATTTTAACATGACTGCTGATTCAAACAGCCCACCATGTTTTCTCAAACAGCACAATATGTTTTCTCAAACAGCACTCAATGTTCTCTGGAAGTGTGATCTTTGACGGCGGGCGCGGTACGACATATTGAATTCCTTACATGTGGCATCCGGGGTACTATACTATTCTGATTTGGTAGCAGCAAGTGCGAATTACCAAATAGTTTGGTCAATGAATGCTCACAAGGGGAATGTGGATGGAAAAGTCGAAAGCAGAAACTTTGACTTAGGAACTTTGTTTGGACTAGTTAGGAGATAAACATACTAAAAGTCCTTACCCCTCCGAGGTGAGCCCGAGGGGGGGAGCACAAAGAAGGTCCCGTTTTTTGGTTTTTTGCTTACTTCTCGAAAATGGTGCTTCGTACGAAATTTTGTTGTACTACATAATAAAAGCTAATTAAATTCTCTACAACTTTGTCTTTTGCACTTTGAATCTATCTTCTATCATTGCCAAGCTATGAGCTTCTAAAAGTGGTCGATTTTCAAAAATGTGTTCTACACTCTTTTAGTTATTAAGAGAGGTCTCCTTCTGTTTCGCTCCATACCAACTTTTGAGCAATTATTCGTTGACTAGGCTAAAACGTTCAGAAGATTTTGCAATTCATATTATTGGAATCGATGTGTTAGGTAACAACTCAATGTTTTAGGTCCCCAATAGTGTTAGATACTTAAAATCCGTGGTGCACGGCAATTCAGCTTCACTTGACTAGCCATCTCTTTAGGCTTTTAATGCCTTATTTAAAATATTGTTCATATTACTAAGAGGGAAGTAAAATTCCAAAAGCTTCTAACTCCTACTAATTTCTTCTGAATAAATTCGTTGTAAGTTCCAAGGCAGCCGTTGTCTTAACGGGTCTTACTTACTAAAGAGGTCGGTGTTTTGAAGCCGCCTAAAGGCTACTGACTTAGCTTAACGACTGTCATCTAATGACAACAGCCGGGTACCGACGGCTTAACGTGCCCTCCGAAGCACGCAGGAGCTCGAGATAAATAAACCCATCCATAGACAGGCTACGGTCGACATTGCTTAACTTGCGTGATCGATTAGACTGTCATCAGGCCATCAAGCTCCTCCTAAGGGCTGCAGGCTTGAGAAAAAAATAACATCATTATAGTGATTGGTTTCGTGATACCTCCTCATTATACAGTATGCAATGCGACTTTTATTATGGTATAAAACTATTATCGTATTACTTTAATGAATTCCAGCCTTATTACAAGGTCCGGTGAATGGACGCCGTAGAGGTCGTTATGACAGCTTGGGAAACGCAAATTATTGGCAAGTGTTGTAAAGGACCACACGTTACCACCTTCAAAGACTTAGAGTTAAAAATGAAGTTGTTCTGAGCAGATTTTGCCCTAGTGATGCACTCTTGACTTCAGTAGTGTAGCTACGTTTAACGTAATATCAGATGACCAATTCTCCTAATTATTTTACGATCTCAGAATGAAATTTGAGAAATGATGATGATTGATTCGGTCAATTAATAAGTAAGTAAATTAATAAGTCAAATAATAATTATTAATTGATTGAAAAATATATAGTTGATTTCTTTCTCGAAGTTATATCAATAGGCTTGTATCCCATTTTTTTTTTCGATTTGTTATTTAAAGACGTCACAATAATATAAATATAGGTGAAATAATTACTTCGATTGCATAAAAACTTCTCGAGATATGATAACTTAAAGATCACAATTTTGGACTATCCCGAAAACGCTCCATACAAAAGGCCACCACGTTATGACGTCACACCGTGCTATTTTATTATATGCATTAAATCAGAAATTTGTACGACAGCTATGTTAAATATTGCGTTTATGTAGCCAGTGCCGTAACAAAAGTTATAGTACTTTTTATTGTTTCTACAATGGTAATATTTATTTTTTATAATTTCATACCTTTAAAATGGATTTTCCCACCAAACTTTGACCGAACATAAAACACGTCGTACATAAGTTATTAAAATTTTAAGATCGCAGATCGTTCTAGTTTTATGTATTTTACGTTACTGATAGACAGTTTTTATAATTTTGTGACATGGGCAACAAGCCTATTCTTTACGACCGGCATAACAATCTTAATTTGTTTAATTTTCGTGCACGTGGTGCACGCTGACGACTAGCGAAATAGGCCCTGGCGAAAGAAGGTACAGCGTATTTATAAGCTGACCTGACTGGGGATCCTCCCTCCACCTCATAGAGGACACGGATATACCGGAGCCAAATATCAATTCCTTTGAGGGTTGATGTGTTGCCTGCGAATGAGTAACGTCACCAAGAAGGAATGCAGCGATGCATTGGCAGCGGGAGTGGCGGCGTGCGAGTGATATCTTATAGCGTAAATACTACGTATACCGCTTGACACCAGGCGAGCCGTATCCTTGCCTGCCACCCGACGTAGTATAAAAAAAAATATATCGTCTTCAGTATACAACATTTTAAATACTTAATATACCATTAATATGCCAATAAAAATGGATTGAAATTAAATTATATGTACGTAATAAATTCGCGGCAATGTCAAAATAACCATTAAATGTTAAATATAGTTACTAATTCATTTAACAGTATTCGAGAGCAATTAACTAATGAATGCAATTTAAAATCCTAATAACTAAATTGGATACCAATTCTTACTTACGGTACTTTTTAGAGTCTACAAGATCATCAACTATAAACATGACACTGGCAACATGACAGAAACATATCGAATGACAAATAAAATTGGAATAGTGTTGTATAACTTATAGTAACAAATAATAGTGATGTGTGCGGCGAAGTATCAGTGATATTATTCGAAGGGATAGTGATGCGACGAACATGTGGGAGTACCTCGCAGTGTTGCTCATCGGCTTCTGGCTGGGTGTTGCCATATTCTTGTACGTGTCCTGTTACTGGCTGGAAGAGATATTTGGTAAGTTTATTAATGCAAAACATAAATATTTTAATTACACATGTATTTTCCTATAATTTACTAGCTTTTGTTTAATTTTATATGTTTGGTCTGTAATTAAATATCGCAAGTTAAATTTGAGGCACTTTCCAGTGACCGATTGATCTGAAATTTGACATACTCGTTTGGTTTTTATGAAATTTTTTACATAACTTAAATTTTTTACATTACTTAAATTTTTTACATTACTTAAATTTTTATTAAACATAATCGTGCGATTATGTTTAATAAAAATTTAATTTACTATGGCGGTTGTTTGTCATAATGTTACGGAATAAAAGGGCTTGATAAACAACCCTAACAATATATATATTGTTTGAGTTATATATGTATGTAAATGTGTGTGTGTGTGTGTGTGTGTGTTTATTCTTATTTAAGTTCAGGCAAGAGTTTATTATCAAATGATAGAGTAAATTACAATCAATCTAGAATATATTTCTTGGACTTTCTCTTTGAAATATTCCGCCTTGAGAAATATTTCAGAAATTAGAGAAGCTGTAAAATTAATTGTTGGACTAATTTCTGAAATATTTATCATTTAGATTTAATCTAACTTTCTTGGTAAACAAAAAATATACGTACAACATCAAAATGGTTTAAACCTCGGGCTTAAACATTCCCTATACTTATAATCTCCATAAACTAATTTGTGGAAAATCTTTTTAAGCAATCTCGGATCTTTGATATCATTGAATATACCTAGCATTGGAAAGTTAATCACACACGAAGCGGCCACAATATACGCAATTTTAGTCACAACCTATGCCATTTTGGGCAAGGGTCAACTGATTGGCAATAAGTGGGCACGAGGTCATTTGTATGTAACCATAAGGCATGTGAATATGCTACTATAGCATACTCCTAACTACATCACATACGTGTGATATTTGCAATTTTAACTGTCGTATTTTACACTAATTTTATGTTAGCCAGCCTCCCCAACCCATCTGGCCAGCGTGGGGAGTGTAGGCCAAATCCTCCTTCTGTCTTTGACGGACGAGAGAGGGTCGTGCTCCTGTAGTGGAGACTAAAATGACCTAATGATGAAACATAAAAAAAAATTGGTTGACTGTAAAATCGGTTTACGGACGATAATTTTACGTGATAACGTCGTCATAAGAAATTATCAGCCAATGGAGTGGAAGAGAGATAGATGCGTCACAAGCCCAACACTAGGCCGATCGTGCCTCTCCTTCGCTTGTTCCGCGCTCTCGCTTGCACGTTCGACTCAGCCGGAACGTGACAATGAGTCATGCTTTTTCGTGCGTTCATTAAATAAAAAGTTACGGGTCAATAAATGGTACCTATTTTTCGTAGCGTAAGCGTGCACATAGTGATTGCTTTTACAGAAGTTTCTTTTTATTTTTTATATTTTAATTTCCATTATTTCTGTTCGACTAATTTGCGCAATGACTTTGTTAATATTAAAATCAATTTATGTCTGTAAATTGATTTTCTTGAGATCAAACGGATGTCAAATAATTATCTTTATTTATTGTCCCTACATTTTTTTCCGAAAACAGTTTTGGTGAAATTGGTTGTTTTAAATTGAATTGCCGTTGCCTTTTCAATAGCCTTCATTGACGTACATGATGTTAGTTATAAATTATAATTTGGTTTAGATTGTTTTTTCGAAAAAAGTAATTTTTATGAATTGCGAATACAAATTTTTGAAAAATTTGAAGTTTTGACTAGGTATTTAAAAGCTTCCAAGTAACGATGCGAATAACTTAAAGGTCGAAAAAACGTTACAAAACACTCCATACATTTTTTTGTATGGATTTGTCGCACTTTCATTGCGGCAACATTCTTTGGAATCATAGTTTTCCGCACGTTTGTATGGACTTCAAAGTTCGATTTTGACACTTGAGTGAGACAGGTAAGCCTGGAAAGCGATTAAGTTTATTTTGCAGTATTTATTTTAATTTACACACCAAGGTTGACTTGTTTTTTGGGGTGGTTAATGTAAATATCGCAGAATATGACTGCGATTAAGAAAATAAGCGTTTCTTTTACAATCATCATCATCATCATCAGGTCATTTTAGTCTCCACTATAGGAGCACGACCCTCTCTAGTCTGTCCCAGACGGAGGATTTGGCCTACACTCCCCACGCTGGCCAAACGGGTTGGGGAGGCCTGATCGATATTTGATAATGTATTTCCCGTAGTCGCCTTGTACGATATTCACGGGAAGAGACGGAGTGATTCTATTCTAGTCTGCCGGAAACCACACGGCCATCGGCAATCATTACATACCTACAAACGTAAAACTAATCTAGTAATAATTAATATATTCATCCATCCATAGCAGCCTTTATTTTATCGTTTGCAGGACATAGGCCTCCTCCATATCTTTCCATTTTTGTCTCGAATTAATATATATGTAATAAATTAGTTATTATTCATACTGACCGATACTTGGTCAAGGAACACAACATCAAGGGAATTGTTATTAGGCTGCGGTATTCCGTGGGGTGGAGGTACTTTTCCAATGGGGCAGCTTACAAATACGCTGTACCTCTCTCTATGCCAGAGCCCCGTCTGTGAATCAGCAGGGTGCACCACGTGCAAGTGAAGTTGGCTTAGGCACTAAAGATGATGATGAGCTGTTTACACCCCATTCTAACTAAGTATATGTATAAATTTATCTTTTTTATCTACGCGTATTAGGGGAATGACGTAATATTGACGAATCAGATATGCTTTACTACACTAACGTGAAATGCATGCATAATCTCTTGGCCACATTAATTACCAAAAGTTGAAAGCACATTGTGTTAACACATCGGATTACATGTTTTATACATAATATTGCTTGGCAATATTATGTATTATTCAATAAATAAATATTTCTGGATAAATTACACACTGCCGTTTAGTCCCAAACTAAGCAAAGCTTGTACCATGGGTACTAAGTAACTGATAATATACTTTTTTTTTGTAAATACATACATATCATCATCAGGTCCATTTTAGTCTCCACTACAGGAACACGACCCTCTCTCGCCCGTCCTAGACGGAAGGAGGATTTGGCCTACACTCCCCACGCTGGCCAAACGAGTTGGGGAGGCCTGATCGATATTTAATGATGTATTTCCCTTAGTCGCCTTGTACGACATCCACGGGAAGAAAAGGAGTGATTTTATTCTAGTCTGCCGGAAACCACACGGCCAAATACATACATATAATACATAGAAAAGACCCAAACGAAGGCAAACAGACATGTTCATGCATACAAATATTTGTCTTATGCGGGAATCGAACCCGCGACCTCGGAGTCAAAGTGCCAACCACTCGACCACCGAGCTCGTTAAAAATTGACAAAATCCAATGATGTTATACATACTATTGATATGCCACAAGCGTCAAAAACGTACACCCGAAATGTGAGCCAACTGTCTCACCTCGCAATTAGTTCACACAAGCAAGCTCACGAAACTGACGCTTGTGACGATTGATTGAAATGGGTAAAAGTGTCGTCTCCTCTCTATTAGGAAAATGCACAATTTAAGTTGATAAAGTAAATAAACTTCAAGCTAGTACATATCACACTAAAGTACACAATATACAATATTTGAGTCGTATTATAGGTAAATTTCATATTTTTGCAAGAAAAAAAGTCACCATTACGACAATTACGTATTCAGCGAGAGAAAGAGACAGCGAGTATATTAAAGCGTCAAGATGATATGGATAGCGATAGCCATAGATCTCCTACGAGTGATCAATTTAGTATGGGTATGCTATGTATATATCAATAGTATTTATAACACCATTGGTATTGTTGATTAAAATAATGTTGGGATTCTTATACATAACCGGACAAAAGAGTAGTATAAAAAAAGAAGTAAAGAGTTCGATTTGTGCTGATAAACCGTCATAATTTAATTTAATTATTACTGCAGCTAGAAACATTATAATAAATAATAACAGTTAGATAAAAAAAAAAATCAGAGGAGCTTGATAACGTCGTCGCGTATGTCAGTCTAATTGAACACGCAAGTTAAGCCACGTCGACCGTAGCCGATCCATGGATGGTATCTTTCATCTCAAGCTCCTCCGTACTAGTAAAAACGAGGAACAACAAAAACGATGCGAAATCACCCTGTAAGACGATGAAAACAATATTCCTTCTTTTACCACAGAACTCTAAACGGGTCACCTGTACTGACATTTACAATACCTGTTCCTCTTCCTTTTAAAAACTAGCTATTTTTATCTGACATTTTGTGCATTTGCAACGATAAAGTGATCAACCTCGAAATTACAAGAAAAATAAAATAACCAGACCTACTCACCTGACATGTTTACGATACGATACGATATAGGGCACGCAGTTGGTAAAAAGTATAATGATATTTCACTGACAATAGTATGAATAAATAAATAATAATAAATAATTATTCCTGGACAAATTACACACGGCCTTCTAGTCCTAAACTAAGCAAAGCTTGTATAAGTACTATGGGTACTAGATCACTGATATTATACTGAAATACATTTTTTTTTCTAAATACATATAATACATACCAGACCAAGACAAAAATAGATGTTCACACACACATATTTTGTCTTGAGCAGGGATCGAACCCGCGACCTTGTAGTCAAAGTGGCCATTGCTAACCGTTTGACCACCGAGCTCGTCAAACGGATATAAGGGTAATAAATAAATAAATGTTCTGGACAAATTACAAAGTGCCATCTAGTCCAAAACTAAGCAGACCTTGTAAGTACTATGGGTACTAGATAACCGTTATCTATAATTGAATACATGTTTAGCCAATATGCTACGATTAATGTACTGTGGTTAAAAACGGCTGTCCAAAACCGTTCAAAAAAAAAAAAAGTAAGTTCCATTGAGAAAAATTTACAGGAAGAGCAAAACAAACATTTTTATATGCCTCTTCAAAACTATAGACTTTAATAAATTATTTGTTTGTGATTATTTGTTTATTTACATAACTCTACTAGATAACTAGATCAAATTAAAAAAAAAAAACTTCAAATACTCTTTTTATTAGACTTACTAGAATTGTCCCTCGAAACTACTCAAAAAACTAATTCAAAAACTTTGCAAAACTGTTACTAGGAATTTGAGTAAAATTGTTTAAACTCTAAACGCCTTTCTGTGACGAAAACCCTACTACCCTGTGATGTGACTACAACTCCCTTGATCTTTGAAATTACAGATGTAGACACACTTTTATCTGGATTACACGCTGGTTGTCACAAGGCGTTAGCGTTTATGACGAACAGCGTTTACGACGAATCCCGTTTATAACGAACGGCATAATGTGACATAATGCATAAGTGACGAAATGCGTTTGTGACAACCAGCGTGTAATCCATCCTTTTATCTGTCTATCTATGTTATTAACAAATACCTACTTATAAGTATTTTTTCATTACAAGCGGCTTAAAATTCAAGGAATTATGGTGTGAAAAACACATTTCAAAAAATTCCTAGGTTTGGGACAGCCGAGCAGCTTTTAAGACTAAAGTATCACTATGTTACAGGTAAACTTTGTCCTCAATATTTACTTTGTTTCGAGCTCCGACTTCGACCCCATTATTAATAATAAAAAGACGATAATAGCTGAGAGGTTAATTTGCGATGTCAATGCCGACAGACAATCACGGGATGCAATTAATATGTTAATAACTTTAGTACCTTTGATTTGTTTACTTGTTAAAGATTTTTTTTTAATGTTTTACGAGTCGGTACCTACATTTTTTTTTATTTTTTATTGATATTTATTACAGTCTACAGACCCGGGGTCCGTACCTTTTATTAACAATATTCTGTTTTTTTTTATCTTATAATATTCTTACAATTAATAAATTGCACGTCGCTATTGTGCTAATAGTTATATTTTTTTTTTTTTTTTTTTTTTTTATACCACCAGTGTGGCAAACAAGCATACGGCCCGCCTGATGGAAAGCAGTTACCGTAGCCTATGAACGCCTGTAACACCAGAGGCATCACACGCGCGTTGCCGACCCTGTAAAAACCTCTTCACGCCCTTTTTGAAGAACCCCATGCTGTAGTCCCCTGAGAAAACCTCGACAGGCAGTTCATTCCACAGCTTGACAGTACGCGGGAGAAAACTTCTCTGGAACCGCACAGTACGTGACCACTTAGGCTCCAATGTGTGAGGATGAATTCCCTGTCGATGGCGAGCGGTGCGACTGTAGAAGGAGGCCGTTGGCATCATATCAAACAACTCCTCTGAACACACCCCATTGTACAGACGGTAGAACACACAAAGGGACGCAAAATCTCTTCTCAGACTTAACGGTTCTAAACCGTCTGTTAGTTTGGGATCATCGACAATCCTCACAGCGCGCCTTTGAATCGAGTCACAAGGTGCAAGCTGGTATCTAGGCGCTCCCGCCCATAGATGGCAACAGTACTCCATATGCGGCCGTACTTGAGCTTTGTAAAGCATAAGTCTCTGCCGCGGATTGAAGTACTGCTTCGCCCTGTTGAGCACACCTAGTTTCTTCGACGCCAGCTTGACCTTCCCCTCCAGGTGACAACGAAACTGGACATCGCTGGAGATTTCAACTCCAAGAATCCCAATGTTTTTGGCGATGGTAAGGGGTGTGTTAAGGAATTGAGGAGCCACAGCAAAAGGGGTTTTCTTAGCGGTGAACGCGCAGACTTGTGTCTTAGTGGGATTGAAATGAACCAGGTTCGTTCGCCCCCAATCGGACACACTATTCAGTGTGCTCTCGATCTTCGACACAAGCTGTTCGCGGCTCTCCTCCACCAGAGAGCGGGGAATATTAGCGCGGCCCGTATAATAAGCATCCCCGGTGCTGTCGTCAGCATAGCAATGAATGCTGTCAATGGACAACATATCATTGACATGCAGCAAAAACAGCGTCGGGGACAATACCGAGCCTTGCGGGACGCCAGCATTAATGTCCATGCTATCGGAGCAACTGCCATCTACAACGGCTCTAATGCTTCTGCAGGACAAGAAGCTAGCGACCCATTCGCATAAACCCTCTGGTAAACCGTATGCAGGCAACTTCGAAAGAAGACCACGGTGCCAGACCCGATCGAACGCCTTCGCCATATCAAGACTGACAGCTAATGCCTCACCTTGACTCTCCACGGCTGAAGCCCAGCGATGTGTAAGATACACTAGAAGATCACCAGTCGAGCGACCATGGCGAAAGCCGTATTGATGGTCGCTGATTAAGTCGTGCTCTTCTAGGTATTTCAGGAGCCGGTTGTTAATAACGCGCTCCATTACCTTGGAGAGAAGGGAGGTAACAGCGATAGGCCTGTAATTCGATGGGTCTGATCTGTCACCCTTTTTGGGCACAGGGTGCACGTTCGCAGTCTTCCACGACGACGGTACCTGCCCGGTGGAATAAGAGAGCGCGAAAAGGCGCGTAAGAACAGGACACAACTCAGGTGCACACAGCTTTAACACCACTGCCGGAATGCCATCTGGCCCACTCGACTTATGAACGTCAAGGGATAGCAATGCCCGCCGAACATCTCGTTGAGTAAATGAGATTTCCGGCATGGAATTACCACACCGCGGGATGGAAGGCGGTGCGGCGTCCCCGTCGTTCAAAGTCGAGTTTGAGGCAAAGAGATTCCCCAATAGATCGGCTTTCTCCTTTGCACTGTGGGCCAGACTACCATCCGGTTTGCGGAGTGGTGGAAAGGACGACTGACAAAAGTTGCCCTCGGCAGCCTTAGCAAGCGACCAAAAAGCACGGCTCCCAGATGGGTGCTTAGCTAGGCGCTCACCAATCCTGCCGATGAACTCAAACTTTGCCCTGGCAATTACTCTCTTACTGAACCTCGAGGCAGCATTGAACTCCCGTTTCAAGTCGGAAACACCAGGATCTCCATTAATACGAGCCGTGGTCCAAGCCTCATATGCAGCTTGCTTGCGAAATTTAGCTTCTTTGCAAGACCGATTAAACCACGGCCGCTTCTTAGCACCTGAAGTAGCCACCCGCCGGTTTGGAATAAATAATTCCATCCCAGCCAAAATCGTCTCCGCTACATCAGATGCACAGGTGTCTATATTTTCCGACCCGAAACAAAGCCGCCTCCACGGGTACGATGCGTAAAATTCACGCAGTCCATCCCAGTCTGCTGACTTATAGTGCCACATACGACGCCATCCGGTATACCGGGGTGGGTCAGGGCTTGCACATGGCACTTGGGTCCGGATGAGGCAGTGGTCCGACGAGCCAAGAGGCGCATCCACCGAGACTGTATACCCATCCGGATGTGTGGTCAGCAGAAGGTCCAGTAGAGAGCTAGTATGGTCCTCTATATCTGGTATTCTCGTTGGAGAATGCACCAGCTGTGAGAGACCATAGGCCAGAGCAAAATCATGAACAGACCTCCCCGCGAAGTCAGTGGACCGAGAGCTGAGCCACTCGGCATGGTGGGCATTGAAGTCTCCCAAAATCACTAACTCCGCGGAGGGGTACTTCTCAATGACTTTGTCAGTCGCCAATTGCAGGTGCTCGATCAACCGAGTTGTGTCTGCATCACCGCTATGAGACCTGTAAAGGCACGCGTAGATACGGGTGCGGCCGCCCTGATCCACGCGTACCCACAACACTGACAGGTCCCTGTCTTCAAGGCCGTGAAGACGTCGACAGCAAATATCGTCCCGGACGTACATACATACCCCGGCTCGACGTACAAAAGAATGTTCAAGTTTGTACCCGGGGTATAATAAGTAAGAAGTATCGGCCGGGCAAGACATTTGCGTCTCCGTTAAAAAAAGGAGGGTCGGCTTTGCAGTTTCGAGGTGCTGGTGAACTGCATTTATGTTTGTGTGAAGTCCTCTGACGTTACAAAAGTCCACGTCGAATGTGGATGAGGACGCCGCTGAAAAAACCTTCTTTTTTTTGTTCCTGGCCATTAAAAGGGGGTAAGAGGATTTTGAGAGAAGTTATTTCACTGACGGCGCGAGGGACAAGAAAAGCGCGGTGTCTACCCCCGCAGCACAGTGCAGGTAGTGCGGTTTGCTAGCGCGGCGGGCGGAAGGGCCCCCGGTCCCCCCCTGCTGCAGCAGCCGGGTCCACTCCGGTCTCCTCCTCCGGCACGACTACTACAACAGGGACTTTTCACAAGTTGGCGGTTCAGCCTCCCGGGGCGGAGATTAGGTGATCCCCGGGTTCGGGAACCCTACTAACCTGCGGGCGGCCAGCGGACAGCCGTTTCACCGGGTCTCCCTGACCGCCGCGCCAACACGCCGCGCCTACACCGCTAGCGGCGGTTCTACAGCCGCTGGTCCCTCTGCCGTCAACATAACAACTCCTCTAAAACAGCCCTGGTGACCTAGTTAACTCGCAGGAACACGGCATAGCCATTATGGCTGCGGTTTTTTGCCAGGTGGAGGTACTTCCCCAGTCGGATGCTGGCCAAGCCTGGAGCGAAAGACCACACTATGCCCCTCCCCCATCTGACAAGTAAAAGAGAAGCACAGTGTGATCCTTCACTGCGTCCTACCTCTCTTTCGCCATCGCCTCGTTAGCTGGTCGGCAGGGTGCACCACGTGCAGGTGAGGTTGGCTTTAGCTCGAAAGATGTTGATGAGCTACTTACACCCCTTTATACGCGTGCCGCCACGCCCGCTGGCACTGCAGCAATTCCTTCCAAAATTATTGTCTATTACTACTTAACCTAAATCCTCCTATTGTTTACCTTGCAACCATGACAGCCAGGTACCTACATTATAATGTTTAACATTACCGTGCCGGCTGGCTGTATATTCCAGAACATACTGGTATTACATCCCTACTATCCCTACTTCCCTACTTAATATTATAAATGTGAATATGAGTTTGTTTGTTATGCTTTCACGCCGTAACTACTCAACCGATCATCATGAAACTTTGTAAACATAATCTCAAAGGTATTAGGAAGGACATAGGATACTTTTTACTAGGACATAGGAAGCTAATAATAATATATTTAACAAAAACTTATATACATCTATTACTTTTTTTTATATACTTCGCCGGATGGCAGACAAGCATACGGTTTGCCTGATGTGAAGCGGTTACCGTAGCCACATTAACACTCCCAACATGAAATATCGCTCGCGTGCCGCCACGCCCGCTGGCACTGCAGCAATTCCTTCCAAAATTAGTGACCTTACTCTCTCGCAGGAAAACAACAATCCCCAAGGAAATTCTTACTTGGCTGCAGTATTCTAGATTGACTTTGGCTCTAAAGATCGTGGTAAGCCCCTACACTCCATCGTGGTGAGCCACTTATACCCCCATTTTACTATGTACAGCTAGCGTCTATGCTTTTTGACGTGAAAACGTCTTTAAAATTACTTCAAAAAAACCTTTGGTGTTGCAGCTACAAATCTATCATCTCCATCCAAAATTCAATCACGGATAAATGAAGGATCAAACAATTAATTACGCTAACTAAAGACTATGGAACATCGCGTGCGGGGGAGGGGGAAGCGCTGTCATTTTGAGACAATTTTAGTGCATTATAACGTATTCACGTACAACACATGGCGCGTATCCATGACACAGTCACACCCCATTTAATCCTGAAGCCCTGCCGCCGAAGCTGTAGCCGATTACCATCGAATATCTTGATTCAATAAATAGGTCTTACGTTTAAGTTATTGCCAAACACTTTCAGCTCATTCGGCAGAGCTCCATCGTTTCTACCAGCTAAACTAAACAAGTAGCATTAATATAAGTTGAAATTTAATTTTTGTAATCAAAAAATCCGATACCGCGAGCAGAAACTTGTAGTGTCTAATGACGTAACCGCAGCGGTCTTGGTGTACAGTCTGCCTTACAACATGTAGACTATGAGTAAGATTACAAGAAAGCAAACAATTTGTAACACCGCCTTTGTTTGCTTTGACGATTATGCGTATACTGCCGCGATTGTCGCACCCTACATACGAGTCGCACCTCTATTGCACGGCGTCTTGCGTAGACGATGTCGACGCGAATGCGAAAGCGGCGCAGCGCGAAGACAACAAACAGTTGACGCCTATTGAAGCGTCCTATGTGACCAAATATGCGGGATGAGCGAGGAGTGCGCCGTTTCGTGAAGCAATTAGTTTTTTTTTTCTGTGAGAGGGAGTAATTAGTTTTATGAGAGGTAGGCAAACGAATATGTGAGTCATGACATGACGTTTCTAATTGCTTTATAAAGTCCAAGGAATAAAGATATTTTGACTTTGACTTTGACTTTGACTTGATGGAAAGCAATTACCACCGCCCATGGGGATCAACAACACCAAGGGCTCGCCGATCCGTTGCCAGCCTATACTCCTTCCATTTTGTTTCAGGTGACCTCACTCACTCGCAGGAACACAACAATCTACAAAGAAATTGTTATTTGGTTGCGGTATTCTTTGAGATGGAGGTACTTCCCCAGTCGGGCAGCTTAAATAATACGCTATGCCCTACCTCTCTTTTCGCTAGAGCCTAGTTTGTCAGTCAGCAGGGTGCACCACGTGCAGGTGAGGTTGCCTTTGGTTCAAAGATGTTGATAAACCACCTACACCCCAGAATCGTTGCCCGTCGCGTCGGTAGCGTACCAAGAACGCTGGCAGCATTACCTCGCTGAATAGCAATGCTAATCCTCTGAGCAAGGTAACGGCCAGCCCTTTGGTCGCATGAAGCCTCGGCCAACCTCCCGCATATCTCTTTAACTTGTTCTACATTGCAGCATTTATAGTTGCAAAAAAACCTAGCACATAATGCACTAAACGTTAACTATTGTACTAACATTGGACACGCGTAATGTCGGTGTATGTCCGTAACTAACCGCATGACACGCAGTTACGAAGCGCAACGGAATGTTAAAGAAGCAGTTACAAAGATTTTGGTTCACAACTAAGTTAACAATAACATTTTGCGCGTTGTTTTTGATTAACTCTTTGCACAGGTGTACGATAATGTGGTTATCTGCGCAAATCCAAAATATATTTTACAAATAATATATTATAAATGTTCATATTTTACAAACAATACAGCAGTTATTTGTAAAATATGAACATTACTTATATGTTTTGCATTTACATGACTATATAATTGTGACGTCACGTATATTTTGTTACATAAATGACGAGCTCGGTGGTTGAACGGTTAACAATAGCCACTTTGACTCCGAGGTTGCAGGCACTAGGCACGAGGTTCGATCCCCTCGCAATACAAATATTTGTGTGCATGATCATGTCTGTTTGTCTTGGTCTCGGTGTTTTCTATGTATTATATGTACGTATTAAATAAATGTTTTTAAGTATATTATCAGTTATCTAGTACCAACAGTACAGGCTTTGCTTATTTTGGGACTGGATGGCAGTATGTAATTTGTCCAGGAATATTTATTTATAAATCCAGTGTTTGAATAACTAGGTACCATACTTATTACGTGACTAAGTAGGTAATAAGTAGATACATAATAGAAGGTCCTCTTTAGAGAATAAATGAACTCACGGATGTGAAAAGCGTCGTATCACACATAGTGTAAAGCATTAGCTAAATCCAGCAGTAGGTAGATACAGGTTGAGAATGATGATGATGGTATAATATTATTTTTATTGATTATTGTCTTTTTCAAAGTCAACATTCTTTATTCGTATCGTACTCTTGAGAGCAGATCCGACTTCCATAGACCTCTAAAGTCATGTTTAAGTAAGTAAAGTTAGTAAATTTGGATGTAGAAGGTAACCACAGACTCAACAGATTTCAAAATCTTATTCACCAAAATTGAAGTTGCTTCAAAGTGAACATAGGGAGTACATTAGGCGTAGTTGCGGGCACATGCAGTTAATATTTGTCTAAAATTATATTTTATAAAAATACTAACATACAAGAAAACAGCACTTCGAAAGTGTCCTTAGTTAAAAAAATCCTAAAAATCTTGGCTATATATGTATTTTATTACATCGGTAATTAGATAGTACTCGTAAAACAAATAAATTCCGAAAGGATTGACTTAAAAATATTTTTTTCATACAACGTCGAAATCTTTCAAAAATGTTATACTAATTTCCCGTTTCCATTTTGCCAGATCTCCCGCCCCGCAATGGGCCATCTGGAGCATCAAGCGGGCATACAAGCGGTGCGAGCGGCGCCCACGCACAGCTCAAGCGGTTGGTCGCCAGGGTAGTGGAAGAGGCAGCGGCGCTACCAGCGCTGGCGCGGTACGCCGCTGAACCACCTCGAAGCCCCACCATAGAGTCGTCCACCTACGAGGATTTGCTCGCCACTGCTATATTGAATAAGGTAAGCAGGAGCTTCATTCTCACATCATTAATTTAATTGTGTTATTCAATTGATATTGTTTTAATGATTATTTATACTGTTATGATATTTTATATGTAGCCTTTTACAAGCGCATTGGCTACCTGTAATGCTTTTTTTTTTTTTTTTTTTTTGGGACGGGGGCCCACCACACATTTCCACCACTGTATCTCCTGTGTAGCCAGGATTAACAGCGGCGACCACCAAAAAAGGCAATGAACAATGAAGTCCATTGCAGTCCCAGGGGTAAAACTACGGCTGCCTTGGAACTCACAACGAATTTAATCAGAAGAAATTAGTAGGAGTAGGAAGCTTTTGGAATTGACTTCCCCTCTTAGCAATGTGAGAGACAGCAATATGGCAAATAAGGCATTAAAAGCCTAAAGAGATGGCTAGTCAAGTGAAGCTCAACTGCCGTGCACCACGGATTTTAAGTTTCTAACACTATTAGGGACCTAAAACATTGAGTTGTTACCTAACACATCGATTCCAATAATATGAATTGCAAAATCGTCTGAACGCTTGGTAATTCTCCCTTGTTGCTACCAAATCTGAATAGTATACTACCCCGGATGCAACTTGCAATGAATTCAACATGTCATCCCGCTCCCGCTGCCAAAGATCACACTCCCAGAGAACATGGTGTGCTGTTTGATCGAATTCAGAATTAGCAGTAGAACATTCGCATAAGGGCGACGGCACTAATTTAAACGAAAAGAGTTTAGCTTTAAAATTGCCATGTCCAGTTAAAAATTGCGCAACGGGGTGGTCGACTTCTAACCACTTTTTCTTTAATCTATCTCTTACCGATTGAAAGAACAGATACAAGTGGCGTCCTTTGGTAGAAGTTTCCCACCTTTCCTGCCATTCAGACAGCAATGTTTCAAATACTTCATTAATAGGTTTGAACAGTCTAACTATTTTTTCACGATCACGCGTTTTCAAGAAATCAGGGACCATATTTTTAGATGTATAGTACATTGAAGCGCGGCGTTGTACTTCTAAGTCTACCGGTAACACACCTGCTAGCACGGGTAGTGCCTCGGTGCTTACAGTTCTATACGACTTACATAAAAATATCAGAGCAAGGCGCTGGCTTTGAAGTAATTTACGACGTGCTGCACCTATAGTAGCCCTAATATATAATACCTGTAATGCTTGTCAAAAGGAAGTAAATAAATAAATAAATCATTCGTGTACTCAGCGGTTCTAATTCTCTGGAACCTTGGCAGAAAACTTCTGTTTTCTGCTATGAACTATCAAGCAACTAGTCGGACTTCCCGACAAATATACCTGAGTGACCTGTTTAATTTAATTAATTGACTTGTAATCTCTAAAATATAAAAATGAATCCCTATTTCCCGTCGTCACGGCATCACGAGTGAACTGGGACCGATTTCGCTATTTACTTTTAAGTTGTATTTGTTATTGTCAGAAGAAGGTTCTTGTGAAAGAAAAGAACAAGAAAGTTGCGCGGAAAATTAGAAAATCCAAGAAAACTGAATAACTATATTAACGTTTCGTTTTCGTTTGACATAACTGTCAGTCATTGCACGAAACCAATTACAATTCAATATTAATTGTTAAAAAGACATGACAACGTCAGTTGGGTCAGCTCAGCTAGTAATATTATATTATAACTACCAAGTTGCTCAATGAACTCTAAGGGTCCGTTCAAACAAACCGGCTCGGAGAGGAGAGCAGATTTTGAATGCGTTTAAAATAGAGCTTTTTTTGGCATAAGGTTTACTTTAAAAATTCACATCGGCTCTCGTGAATTCTCATATAACCAAAAGAAGGAAAAAATGAACCTTATACCAATGACCCAAAACTCAATTTTAAACGCCACCAAAATCTGCTCTCCTCCGAGCCGGTCTGTGCGAACGGGCCCTAAAGATAAAAAGTGGAGAAGTAACTTACACCCCGTACACTTACGGGCCACCACCATTTTTAGAGTCAGATTTGGCGATTTAAAAAACTAAATAAGGAAGTACTTAGTGTACGGAAGTTTGGTTTGAAAAATCAACTTTTAAACATCGCATGAAAGAGTGATTTCGCTTTAATTCATTCCCAGATTTAGTGCAAACTGTCGCAAAGTGAAACAGCAAAATGTCCAAGCAAATAGCGAGAAAATAACTCTCCGCAGGCAATTGTACTGCGTTTATGATTGCCATTCTTATTATGTACGAGACTGTGTAATAATTATTTAAAGTGTCTCCATAATTACAAGACTAAATACTCGGTCACTATTGTGGACCGAGTTGGTTAGAAAATCGCTGTATTTTAATGACTTTTCGCTAAATATAGTAAGGCCGAGGTTACACTTATTACACGTAAATAATTCTAACATTATTTTTAAACAATTTCAAAACAACTAATCTTTACTAGATTAGCGACGTGGATTGAAATCACCAGACGTGAAGAGAGGCTGCGATAGCAGCGGGAATGGCAGCATGCGACTTTATTTCCGGATCTGGGCCCCAGATCCGGAAATAAAGTCTCGAGCTGCCATTCCTGAAGAACTACCACCGAAGTTGAAGCCGATTGATTACCATCAGATTTTTTGGTTCCAAAAATTGGTCTTAGGTTAAAAATACTAGGGTTTTCTTCCAGCTGAGCTAAACATAATTACCAACAATCTAAGCAGCCCCCATGCTTATTCATACCAATGAATAAGCGACTCTATATCAAATGTTATAAAGTCGCTTATTCATTGGTATGAATAAGCAATCTATTCAGTTATTGAATCGCAATAAGAGATGGTGGTAAGGGTGCAAGATTGTCATTTTCGCATTCAAAAAGTCAGATGGTAATCGGCTTCAGGTTCGGCGGCAAGGCCCCTCGAATGAAGAAGTTCGATGAGAACCAAAGTGGTCAACATAGCCCTCAGAGTCAGAAAGCCAAAGTGGCAGTGTTCTGGCCATATCTGCCTGCGTTACCGATGGCAGATGGGAGGGAAGATGACAGAGTGGGGGCCACGTATGGGGCGACGAAGCGTAGGGCGCTTTCTAGATGGACCGACTACCTCAAAAAGTCGCTGGTAGCGAATGGATGCGGATAGCGGAGGGTCAAATATGGTGGAAAGCATTGGGGAAGGCCTATCTCCAGCAGTGGGTATATACAGTCAAATAATGATTATGATGATGATTGATGACGACGACGTGGCGCTCGTATCCGTGATTCGAGCGCCACGTCGTAGCATCAATAGTTAATTTATCTATACTAGCATTTTTAACGTGGCAAAGAAGCATACGGCCCACCTGATGGTAAACAGATACTGCAACCTATGGATACCAGGGTCTCCACATTTTTCTCTCTATGACTACCAAATGTTAGTAACTACGCGTTACAATAATTAGGTAGTTTATATAAACATAACCTCATTTGAAGAAACCGTACAAGTCCGTACAACTCCTCATTATGTCAGTAGAGACAAACACTCTCTAATTTATGGTTGCCACAACTCGACTAGTCTTTATAAAATAAATAATATAATTGAGAAATGCATTAAAACATTTTATAAAAGAACTGGTCAACAACAATTATTGTTTATTTGTTATAACATTATTGTACATGAAACATCATCATCATGTACCTGCACCTGTATCTATCCACTGCTGAACATTAGGCCTTCCCTAATGCCTTCCACCATATGCGATCCTCCATCCAGCCGATTCCGGCCGTTTCCATGAGCTCATACATCCATCTAAAGGGCGGGCGTCCGTGCCCGTAGCATCGTCGCCTCTAGGGCTTACCTCCGCCATCTGCCTTCACTGATTCGGCAGATGTGGCCGGCCCACTGCCATTTTAGGCAGAGAGCTATAGCATAGCATAGCTGCTGAGAGCTATGTCGACAACTTTGGTTCGCCGTCGAATTCTTCATTCCGGATTCGGTGCCTTTGAGAAATGCCTAGCATATATCTTCATATTGTCTCTCCATCACTCACTGCGCGACTTTCAATTTATGGATCAGCCCAACGGTTAGAGTCCAAGTCTCCGCATTATAGGTCTTGGCGGGGAGGACGCACTGGTTGAAGACTTTGGTCTTCAAAGTGCTCATAGCACTTAGAAAATCAAAAATATAGATCAAAAACAAAAGTAGATTTCACCAAACCGAAGTATTTCTTTATTAATTATTACTGGTTGTTTTTAACATTATATAATATTTTTTTTAATAAACATACTTATGCAAATAGAATACATCGCATAAAATCAAGAAAGTATGATAATTATGTATCTCATAATATGCGCCATTAGACGCCTGATAAATTATTACCAAACAATATTTAATCATGGTTTCTGAAGGTTTCTGTTTCTCATATTTTCTACAATCTGAATGTGATATAAATAAATAAAAATTCTTGAACACACGGCTATCTAGTCCTAAACTAAGCAAAGCTTGTACTAGGGGTAGTACTATTTAATGTTATTTAAACATAGTTTTTGATATATACTTACATTAAAACTGTTTAAATAATATGTACATTTATATATGATGTAAAAGGTATATTTTAAAAGGACGTTGACCCATTGTTTATGTTAAATTCTCTAGCTTAGACAGGATTAGTGAAATTGTAAAAAATAGATAAGTCATATTTAAAGTTATTTTTCATTGCCATTACATGGATTAACGAAATCTTATAGACTTCGGGTTGATTTTCGTATGCTCTGACGTACCCGACGTAGTACAAATAAAAACGTATCCGAAGTTTTATTAAACAATAAAATAAAATATTATTTTATGAAATCTGAATTCAAAAGTTTCCGCGGAAGCAGTAGCTACATAATGTATACGATATACGATCCCTATCGTATTACTAATCATCTTTTGAATTATTCAAACTGGTAAATCGATTTGTTGATAAAATAACTATGTAATCAGAACACCAAGTTGATTATATGACAACCGTCAAAAAAATTATATGCACACTTATTTTACATACACATATCGATAACGAGAATGGAAAATTAATTTTGAAGGATCCTTGATATACACTTTAACTTTCGATTAATAAACTAAAAAGCAAGAAACAATTCTAGTCTAATTGTAGGTATTTTTTTTCGTAAGAATGATAGATTCTTAATGAATGAAACATACCTTAAAATTTTATATACTAGCGACCCGGCCGGCCTCGCACGAGTGCATTAAAATATGACCTGTTAGCCTGTTAGTCGCTGATCATGTAGCTGTCTATAATGTCTAATGTCTGTCTAACACCTAATAGGCGCAATATTTTTTAAATCTGTTCACTAGTTGTTGTGTTAAATATGCCTGCAATCCCGCACACAAATGCCAATCCCGCAATCCTCCGGAACTGGCCACCCCTAGTCCAACGGGATCCGTGGGATCATGATGATCCCAAACTAATCATAAAAGCGACAAAAAATACTATCTTTCGAAACTGTCCCAGTGGAACAACAAAACGCGGTACGGTACGGTGAAACTGCAACGCGACTAAAAATACACAATTTTTTACGCTATATATGTCATAATTAGGAAAAGACGTGTGGGATGTATCCATATCCAGAATTTTTTAAAAGCGTTTTTGAACAAGAACTTGCGGCATTGCTACACGACAATGCAAAAAGTTACTTGTATGCTAAATTTTAATAAGAAATTTTGAACCGATCATATTTACCGTCGTGTCATGTTGTGTAGAGTTGTGCTGCATCGCATCGCGTCGTATAGTGTTGTGTCGCACACCTAATGGATAAGACAAATATATTGAAGTACTTCAACTTCATGCTATGGACAAGACTGTTTGCCTTTTTAAGTCAATGATTTGTTGATAAGACATATCAGATAACATTGATACGAGTAGTCTTGGTGAAGATAGCTAAAATGGAAATAGTGTCTAAAGAAATGGTAAGTAATATTGCATTCGCTATTATAATTATCTACTTAGTCGGACCTTGCAGTGCGATATCATATGTTAAGAAAGTGGAGATCGTATCGAAGTGCAATTGTGTAAAATGTTGACTTTGTACATGTCTATTGTGGTTATTATGTTGTATGTTGTTTCCTTTGTAAGTATTAATTCTGTTACATAATGTTTATTTTTAGATTGTTTATAAATTGGAAGTTAAAAAAATATTATTATGTTGTTACAAGTGTGGATATTAAGGGGTGAGAGGTAATATTTATGTGTTTGATTTATTGCGTCGTCGATTTAGAAATACAATAATGTCAATGGTTTCCTAGAATTTAGAGATACAGAGAACATAGAGCTGAAAAAAATTGTTTTCTTTAAATTAATCAAAATTTAAAATGACCACATATAGTCTATATATATATATATATATAAATGAATCCCTATTTCTCTTGGTCACGGCATTACACGTGAACGGTTAATCGATTCGCTATTTCTTTTTACGTTGTATTTATTATTGATATCAGAAGCTTCTTACGAAAATAAGTAGCGGGAAAAAATAGAAAATTTAAGAAAACTGAACGATCATATTAACTTTTCTAACGTTACTTTAGGTCGTTTGACAGAACTGTCAGTCATTTGACAGATTGCGCGCAACCAATTCGAATTAAATATTCATTTTTAAGAAGACAGAACAACGTCTTAAGGATCAGGTAGTTCTATATATATTATAATGATTATTTCTATGCTTTTCTTTTTACCCATAATAATAAACTAAGAGAAGTTAGATTTCATTAATACATATATCGAATTCGTCGACAACCCTTATTCATCCCACTGCTGGGATACGGGTCTCCCCTCAATTGAAGGGGTTTATAATAACAATAATTTATTTGCAGACCAAAGATCCATTGCATAATTCATAAAAAATTCCACACAAAAATAATACAAAATCATTTAAATACATAGAGTACCTAATCAAATTAAATATCAAATGGATGGATATTTAGAGCATCCACCACGCTGCTCTGCTGCTGCAGGTTAGCGGAGGCCAGTGTTTTCTAAAGGCCACTGACTTGGCTTAGCGACTATCATCTAATGACAACAGCCGGGACTGAAGGCATAACGTAACCTCCGAAGCACGGAGGAACTCGAGATAGATAAACCCTTCTATGAACACGCTACAGTCGACGTTGCTTAACTTGCGTGTTCCTCCTCTAATGACTCCTCATATATATGTATAATTAATTACATAGGTACATATAATAGATATAATTATAAACGTTAAATTATGTAATTCTGTACCATATCAGAATATTTATTACGATGTATTTAATATAACTTATATAAAAATAAATTTAATTATCATCATCATCATCAGGTCATTTTTGTCTCCACTACAGGAGCACGACCCTCTCTCGTCCGTCCCAGACGGAAGGAGGATTTGGCCTACACTCCCCACGCTGGCCAAACGGGTTAGGGAAAAAAAAATGAATATATATAACTATAATAAAAATAAAAGGATAATATAACTGGTAAATGTAACGTATACATATGTTAACAAGTGAAAGTTTGGTGTCAAGGTCGCATACATTTAATTGTTTTAAATTATATTCCTACTCTTTTCGTAACAAACTGTTTCATATAACGAGTGTACGAATTAAGTAGCACCTTTGTAACAGTTTAGATAAACGCATTGAAAATTGCGACATCACGCCGCCATCTTCAGTGAAAGCATGGGAACTAGTTATCAACATCATCATAAATCTGTAGACTTCTTTCTCTACATGCATTTTTTTTTAATATATGAGAGCTGTGCAAACAGGTATGTTGGGTCTGTTGGAAAGCAATCACCACTGCCAATGGAGATCAGCAACACCAAGGGATCGCCGATCCGTTACAAGCCCATACTCCTTTCTTTCTTTATTTTTAGTGACCTCACTCACTCGCATAAACACAACAGCCCTCAAGGGGATTCTTATTAGTTGCGGTATTCTGTAAGTGTCATAGAATACCGCAGTCAAAAGAATACGCAGCTAAAAGAATACGCTATGCTCTATCTCTCTCTTCGCCAAAGCCTCGTTTGTCACTTAGCACCACGTCCAGGTGAGATTGGCTTTGATTTATAGATATTGTTGAACCACTTACACCCCAACAAACAAACAAAAGGTTAGGTTAGGTTATGTAAATATAAAATTGACACGCCTGTCCCTCCCTCACACGTCCAGCGCAATTGCTCTGACTAGATATATCCATTGGACGACTGGTAGGCCAAGGAGCTCCGAGTTCCCTAGGCTGTGCTTTGGCATGAAGCACGATGCTATGCTTATCGCTAGTAGGTGCGCGCCTGTCCCTCCCTCACTGCACATGTCCTGCGCAATTGCTCTGACTAGGTGATTCTCTTGGACGACTGGTAGGGCAAGTAGCGCCGAGTTCCCTAGGCTGTGCTCCGGTATAAAGCACGACGCTATGCTCCAGATTGTATCCTGGGTAGTACAGGAACGATATATGGACAAAATACTGTACTAGACTCATATTTGGGGTGTAAGTACTTCATCAACATCTTTGAACCAAAGCCAACCTCACCTGCACGTAGCGCACCCTGCTGACTGACAAATGAGGTTCTGGCGAAAAGAGAGGTAAGGTCATAACGTATTTTTTAAGCTGTCCGACTGAGGAAATACCTCCACCTCACAGAATACCGCTGCCAAATAATAATTCCCTTGAGGGTTGTTGTGTTCCCGCGAATAAGTGAAGTTACCAGAAAGCAAGGAAGGAGTATGGGCTGGTAACAGATCGGCAACCCCTTGGTGTGGCTGATCTCCATGGGCGGTGGTGATTGCATTCCATCAGGTGACCCACATGCTTGTTTGTCCCCCCTTTCATATAAAAAAACTGTTGACAAGAAGTAGCCAACCAAGTCACAGAAGGTCACGATTATTATCTATGTCTGAATCTTTGTCTACCTTTGCGATAAGTTACCTAATTTTAGTATCTTCTTTGCCTCGATATCAGAAGGATGTGAACACGCGGATCCTGTATGTGTATTTAACGGTAATCCACAAATACAGTATCGATAATATTTTCGATAAAAAATTATTACTCATAATTTTATCGTTATTTAAATGGGGTGACAGGCACATTACTGAAGATGATTATCATGTCTTAAATAAATTTGCATAAATGACATAAACGAATAACGAACGATTAACTTAAATATGATTAAGTGGAAAATTAAATAAAAAATAGTTTTGTTTTTTATATATTTTTCTTACCATGAATATGAGTTTTAAGTACTTCACTTACAACATTCACACTTATTTGTATAATAATAAAATACTTATTTATTTATCAATACTGAAGTCGATTATTCAGTTAAATGAAATACATTTATAATAATAACAAATAAATACTCCTGGACAAATTACCCAGCGCCATCTAGTCCCAAAATAAAGCAAAGCTTAGTGTATCAGTTATCTAGTGTTATATAATATATAATACTTCTTTTTGTATAATTTCGCACATAGGAAACGCACAGACCAAAACAAACAGACATGTTCATGCACACAAATATTCAAGTCTTGTACGGGGATCGAACCTTACACCAGTTTCGGCTTGGGAGGCCCCTTGACGCCAAAGTAGCTATTCGACCACCGGGCTCGAGACACAATACAATATTACCATCTTATACATATTCCCGTTAGAAATACAGAAGTAG
This sequence comes from Hypsopygia costalis, assembly GCA_937001555.2. Classification (NCBI taxonomy): domain Eukaryota; kingdom Metazoa; phylum Arthropoda; class Insecta; order Lepidoptera; family Pyralidae; genus Hypsopygia; species Hypsopygia costalis. Next base: position 3,128,002 of record OW443325.2, read on the forward strand.
TGACAACCCTACGAAACTGACCCCGGCGATGCTGACACTACTTACGCTACCCCGGCAGTACTAAACCGCTCGCAGTCGCGTAAGCGAGCGTAAAATATTTTAGGGTTTTAATTCTTATCGTGACGCAATAAATATCATAATCGACTGCCATTTCGGAGATGTACAATTTCTTCAGCGGCATTGTTAGTTATTTTCCTAGTGGTGATGGAGAGGGAGAAGTTCAGGTTCAGTGTAAACTTTATGTTATATTGTTAAATTGTTATAAATTATAATTAATTTAGTCATTATTAGTGAGTGAGAGAAAAGTCTAAACTATTGAGACAGTCATTAAATGACATAGGTACCTAATCCTCATCTCATCTGTCTGTCTGTCTGTCCGTCCGTCCGCGGCCTATATGAGCACTAATTTGTATGGGGTTTATTAATGACGCCGACAAAGTGGTAAAATAAAAGGATAGATCTTTCAAAAACAATACGACCGATTTCGACAAACGGGCGATGTGACGGGCAACTCGGCTGCGCCAGATGAAAACCTAGCAAGGGACATTTTTGACAAAAATGTTTTTATTGTTAAATAAAATTATGTGATCGGCTAAAGAAATACAATTTCTATAATATTAAAGATTTGACCGAAAATATAAAAATTAAATCAGAATGTATATGAATATTTGTATGTTTTAAATTTCAATATAATTGACGAATGGTGTATATATAATTAATTGGAGATATATGTTTTAGTGACTACATACTTAAATTATTGTCAATGTCATAATCAACATAATTTTGCATGCTAAATTGTATTAGCTAAACATGCGCACATTTCACGATGTACCACCTTTATACCATGTTTTAAGCAATAAATGAATTGTATTGTATTGTATTGTATTGTATTGTATTGCAGAATCTTTATAAACTAGTAAGTCCCAACAAATAAAAAAAAAACACACGCGCGAAAATCTTACAAATAACCAGAGTTTTGAAAACTCATAACCTAGTAAGTGCACTATGTATCATTCCAGAAATATTTACAAACCTAGCATGTCGCACTGACCATTATCAAACCTAGGAAGTCTCTGAGACTTGCTAGGTTTTTAAGTGGTCGATTAAAAATTGGTAGGTTAAAAATAGTTCAACGGCTAGCTTGATTTACGTTTTGGCGCTCTCCTGTAAAATTTTGGTTTGAGCACTTGCTAGGTTTTAATCTGGCGCAGCCGAACTACGGAACCATAACACTGCGTGTAGCCTATACATATATATACTCTACACTCACGGAATTCTCAAAAAAAGGGGCGAAGAGTTTCGAGTGGTCCAGTTGTAACTTAGAGTAAGTTACAAACTGACCACGCTACTCAACTGCGGGTTCGTGGATGTCAGTATTTTTAAGCCGCCCGTTAGCGACTATGATCTAATGACAATAACATGCACCACCTACTTGACGTGCAGTCTGAAACACGGAGGAGATCTAGACAAATAAACTCATCCATAACCAGGCTACAGTCGGCGTTGTTTTACTTGCGTAATCGATTGGACTCACACTCGGGACGACCATCGAACTCGATAGTTTATACCAATTTGACTCCACATAAATCAAAAATATATTCGACGGTTAAAAGGTTATAGGGTATAAGCGACCAAAACCAAATTGTTCAGGAAAGTAGTTCAAAGTTTGAAATTGCAGAAAAATGGATATAACTTTTTTATTTATTATCTTTTATTGATAAAACCAAAACAGCTGTAGAATAAAAATATAAAGGCATAAATGGGCACTTTTATTAATATAATTATACGTTGTTTTATGTGGTTTTATGTCGCTTAGATCAACTGATTTTATTTTCCTCGTGAGGTAATTCAGCATAAGTTACTTAAACATGTAAAAATACCAAGAGTATAGAAGACTTAACTACATTTGATATCCTCGTACCAATAAGTAATAGGGCATAAACAACATGACTATATCATAACTTATTTGGGTAGAGGAGGACAAGTAAATATTCACATAATTGCGCCAAAAGTTAATAAAGCATAAGATACAGAGCTTAGCAATAATATTGTGAGGTTATTAGACATTAACGACACTGGTAGATGAATTAAAAAAAGGTAATGTAGTACTTCCACATTATCAAGATTTATGTACCGGGGAAATCGAGAATATCCAACAATATAAGCAGACGTAAAAAAAAAGTAACAAACGGATTGACATGATTTTTTTGCAGATAGTTTAAGGTCTGGAGAGTGACATAGGCTACTCTTTATCCCGGAAAAACATCTTATTCCCACGGGATGAAATAAAGTTTATAATCATTTGTCCTTCTTTCACGTCAAAAGGAACATAAGTACTGACATGATTTTTTTAATGGGGATAGTTTACGATCTGGAGAGTGACAGGCTACTTTTTATCCCGGAAAAGCATCTTAATCCCATGGGAAAAAATAAACTTGTAATCATTTGTCCTTTTACGTCAAAAGAAACCTAAGTACCGACATGATTTTTTGAACGGGGATAGTTTACGGTCTGGAGAGTGATATAGGTGAATTTTTATTCCGGAAAAACATCTTAATCCCATGAGAAAAAATAAACTTTGTAATCATTTGTCCTTCTCTTACGTCGAAATGAACCTAGATACCAACATGATTTTTTAACAGTGGACAGTTTTCTGTCTGGAGAGTGGCGTAGATTACTTTTTATCCATGTTATTCCTATAGGAAAAAAGTTTCATTAAAATAATGACCACGCCGGCGAAGGTGTTAACAGCTAGTAAAGAAATAGTAACGTGGATTAAATGTCAGGTCTTAAAAATAATAGAACAACAACCAACACGATTCTGTTTTAAAACAAGAGTTAAGTAACTGGGTACATTTAAAGGGTTACCCATCACTATACTGTATTATATAAACTCATTATCTATCGAAATACAAAATTCTTTATTGCATATTAAAAATTGAGTTACAGTAACTTATTTCAAACTTAATCTAACGAACAATGGGCGGCCTTATTGCTAAAAAGCAATCTCTTCTAGACAACTTTAGGATAAATGATAGGAGAATATTACTGAAGTTTACCGACCGAAAGATTTAAGCCGACTGATTTTATTTTTATTTAAAATTTCATCGTCATCAGGTCATTTTCGTCTCCACTACATGAGCACGACCCTCTCTCGTCCGTCATAGACAGGAGGATTTGGCCTACACTCCACACGCTGGCCAGACGGGTTGGGGAGGCCTGATCGATGTTTTATAATGTATTTTATGTATAATGTATTTAAAATTTATTGACCACAAAATTACATAAGGGTACAAAAGGCGGACTTAACGCTAAAAGCATTCTCTACCAGTCAACCTTTTGGAATAGCAGAAATACACGAATGCAGGTCTAAAGCAGATAACAAAAATAATAAAATAGAACAGTGTCTACGAAATAGATATAATGTAATGACTATTCAACTTAGATAGAAATAAATAGAATAAACGATATTACTCATTCAAATACAATAAACATACATAAGAATATATCACTATTATAAATATACGTACAGATACATAGATAGATAATATAGGAAGATGATGATTCTGTTCTTCGTTAAACCGTGCAAAAGATAAGCGTGGATTTTCTTTTTAAAATTAAATTTATTTGAGATCCTTCTAAGTCATTCAGGCAGCTCGTTCCATAGACGTGAAGCTTGCAGTGTGAAGGAATCAGACTTGAAGCCAGAATGGTAAAGGGGAATGTAAAGCTGACGAGTATTGTCAGAACGAAGTGGAAGGCTGTGAGAGTCACAAATTGAAATTTACATTTCAAATATTCCGGAGAGAGAGGACTAGTTAGAATAGTGAGAAGTATGCAGAGTAATCTCTGTTGCCTCCGTTGATGAACAGGAAGCCATTGAAGTTGAGACCGATATGAAGAGATATGATCAAATTTGCGAAGACAGTAGATAAAACGAATAGCGTTGTTGATAAGTCGGTCCAATTTATTGAGATCTACATTTAGATCTGGAAATACATTACACTACATTTAGACCTAGGTTTTACTGTAATGAAGGTAAAGGAAGAAAATTCCTAAACCGATTAAGGAAACTCAATGCCGATATGACCGCACGACTCATCTCATCTATTCGCGAGGTCCAGCTAAGAGTGGAATCTATATAATGACCTAGGTTTTTGGCAGTATTATTGAACGAAATGACAGTATATTCAAACATAACAGGCGACACAGAGCTGAAATCAATCATGGCACACATTTAGCTGGTTTTACAGGTATACCAAAATCTCTAGACCAAGAGCTGACATTACATGGGTTATCATTTAATTTTTCAATTGCAGTGTTGTTCACATTCTCTGTCGTTGTCTGCACATATATTTGGAAATCATCAGCATATAAGTGGTAAGAACAACTGAGCGAAAGAGACAGGAGGATTTAAGGTATAAGCGACTTGCTGAATAGCCGCTTGAGTACAACCAAGTAATACAAAATATCGCAAGCGACGGAGTTGTATGAAAATAGCAAATGGAAGTGGAATAATAAGCGACAATAGTATTGAAATATTGTAATTGGTAGTAAGGTATAATCGACAGTTCAATATGAACTTAGACTTTAGTAATTACGTATAAGCGACAACCATATTGTTAATTTGTAAATAGTAGTAAGGCATAACCGACAGTTCAATAACAAATGAATTTTAGTAATTGGGAGTAAGCGACAACTGTATTGTAAACAAAAAAAAAGTAGTAAGGTATAACCGACGCCTATTAATTTTAATGAGAAAGGTAAAGGAGCATTAGTTCCAGGTTTCAAAACAGGGGCTAATAGTAAAGAGCCGTAAGCGCCCGGAATGTCTACTCAAGTTAAAAGTATAAACGCGTTAGCGACCGTCAACCAAAACTGAAACCATTTTTGCAGGGGTACAAGCACCTTAGGCAAAAAAGGCCTAGAATTTCGTCGGTTACTCCGAGGCATACTTCGAAAACGCTGTTTTTTGCTTTGGCATAAACGACAAAAAAGTCACCGTAGAGTCATGGGAGTAAGCGCATTAGAAAGAACGGAAAATTTTAAGTAGGATGGCATTCATAACTCATTTTCGATCAAAATGTCGCTTATGCCCTAGTACCTTTTAACCGTCGATTATTGTCATTGCATGGCATAACTGTACCGTTATACCATAACTACCAATTGTAAACTAACTGCGAGTTAATAGAACGTTTCGTTACAATTGCAGGTGATTGAACGGTACCAGACGGAGAATGGGTCCGGCGGCCAGAGCAGTGGGATCCACTCGGCCAGCGCCAGTCCTACGCCTTCGGAACGATCGTCGCCCAGATCGCTCAACTCTAGACACATCAGGGATATCACTCCGCCAGTGAGTAGCAATTTTTTTTTATATAAATCACATGCCTAGTGTTGGGTAATTTCCGGAAAAATATTTAATATATTTTCGAATAGGAAAATATTTATGTATTCCATTTGAAATTATATTTATTATTCCACTAGAAAAAATTTTTTTTTTTTGCTGAAAATTGTTAATGTTAACTCTTATTTTGCCAATTTTCACCGAACACGCATATTGTTTCGTATGATTTACGAATATAAAATAATAAAAATGTTTATAAAAATAGTAATATTAGTTTTCTCGAGGTTTTATGGTAAAAGTTATTTGTTTTCACATACAGTAAATTTGATCCATTCTCACTTGCTACTTTTCCTCATCGAGCGCAAAATGATGCCAATTTTTCTTGCAAAAATTTGAAATTACGTCAAGTACGTATAAAATCATCAATTATTATTGCATACTTTCGTGAGATATGTGATCTCTTCGACTTTAATTACTTTATCAACATAAATTATGCATTATCGACATACAAAAGCCGACATTTTTATCTATTTCAATCAATTGTGAGGTAAGACACTTGGCTCACTTTTCTGGTGTTCGTTTGTGACGCTTAGTGGCATATCTATAGAAATATAACATTATTAGGCAGAACAGATTAGAATTACATTTAGAATACAGACAGCTTTTTTACCCCGGTTTACCGCCATTGCAAAAAAAATCGCAGATACAATAAACAGGAACAAAATTTTTGCAGTCTTGATTTTAACACTGACGATATTCCTTATACATAGTTTATTTATAATTTTATACGGAAAATCATAAAATGAGTGACTAAAAGTACTAAATAGGTCACTGGAATACTAAGTTAGGTTTAAGTTAATTTTATTTAAATAAAAACAAAAGAATATATAGGAGTTAGGTTAGTTTTAGTATGTTTCATGTCATCTTTAGTCGCCAAGTTAGTTTAATTTTACAATTTTAGTTGCTCCAATTAATACTACCCATATTGTATTTTTTTATACTACGTCGGGTGGCAGACAAATCATACAGCCCGCCTGATGTAAAGCGGTTACCGTAGCCATATTAACGATCGCAACATGAAATATCGCTTCCGCGCCGCCACCCCCGCTGCCAACGCAGCAACGTCTTTGTTTCTCACGACGTTGTATTACGATTATTAATACTTTTGTATACGTACAATATTTGTAACTAAACTGTAAAAATAACATTTGGTACTAAACTTGCCTATTAACAAAATCCTTTCAAATACTCCTCTAAGGTTGACTGATAGTCCGCCCTTGAAATTTGTTCCTTCAATTTCCTATATATTGTAAATTTCTTTGTCGTACAATAATGATATTACAAAGAAATAAAGATAATTAAATTAAAGGAAAAAAACTTAATTTCAAATTATATAAATAAATACTTAAGATAATGATATTAAAAGAAAAAAAATCCTAATTTCAAATTGTATAAATAAATAAGATAATGATGTTAAAAGAAAAAAAAAACATAATTTCAATATTTCCACATTTCCAGCTCCATGAAGTGGACGTGTCAGACTGGGAGGACGGCGAGGGTGCTGACGACACCATTGAACTGCCAAAACGAGTGCCATTCCCTGAGTTCGGAGGGGACATAGTTCATCACACTGGTGAGATAGGTATACTCTTTTCCTATGTCAGTGTTAATTTACCTAAACTTTATAGCAAGAGCTGTTGAAACCACCATCATTCAAATTATTTATTTTGCTAAAAAGGTAGGTATCTATACCTACCATATTATAAAAATATATTCATAAAAACACCTTTATTCTAATAGTGTTTTTATGAATAAAAGATCTTATGTTCTGCCTTTTTCAACAATTTAGGCATGCAAAATGTCAAAATTAATAGCAAATTTAATTAATTTCAACTTAGAGATGTGGTCTAAGTAAAAATTTACGACATGACATTTTCCATAATTTGAAACTTAATTGACATGTGAAAAGAAAAAAATATGACGTCACATAAAATATTCAGATTTTTTGTGTTTCATGTGATAAAAAGCGAGAGTGCATTCAATGGGTAAAAAATATCTTTTTTTTTTTTTTTTTTTTTTTATACTACGTTGGGTGGCAGACACCTTACACCACCGCTGCTAACATAGCATCTCCTCAACCGTTAGAACACAACAATCCTTGAGGGTATCGTTATTTAGCTGCTATCTCGTGTAAGGTGGAGGTATTTCCCCAGTAAGGCTTGACACGTCATACCTCTCTTTTGGCAGAGTTTCGTTCACCTAGATTAAAAAGTGTAAAATAAATAATCATTACAAAAATAATAAATATTCCAACAACGGGTATATCCTAAGTACCCGGAAGAACTCAGTAGGAAATATGGATATTTGAATTTGGTTAAATATGGTAGAAATAATGACAAAAAGTAAAGAAGGAAGTTAAGATAGTTTTCTAAAAGGAAGTTAAGATTAAATAACGACTAATTTCCAGACAACGAAGATCGTGATTTCGATGAAGTATCTGGCAGTGACATACAAGCAGTAGACGGCAGCTGGGAGGAGAATTGGCTCTTCCAAAAGAAAAAAATAAAGACCATTCAGTCAGTTCCTGTGCCCATGTTAGTGCCAAACAGCAATACTGAATACCGAGTCCTTATAGGAGATAGAGATGCCGATGATACCACAGACTTGTCAGATAATGCAAGTGATGCCGAAGAAGATCCTCAATATAAAAGTGACATCAAAAGGGTTCTAGACTCTAAACATGTTATAGGAGGTAAAACGAAAGTAGATGATACTATGGAATTTGAGCCTGACAGCCTAACAATGCTAGATGAAGCTGATGACTTCGAAAAAGTTGAAGAATTTGAATATAAAGACGGCAAAGTTATTGACGCTATAAACAAACAAATATCTGACAATAATATAAATATTCAAGAAAAAATCAGCATCGGTGATAAAGTTGAAAATGACAATGACTCGATCATGATATTAGATATACAAAGTGGACCTTTGCCCAAAGCGGAGTTTAATTTGAAAGAGGAAATACACAGGTCTTTACTTAATGGTAATGCTAGATTTGATAAAATAGAACAGATAAATGGAAATACAAACGAAGTTAGCAAAGACGTCGTGGACAGTCTCTCAAGTAATAAAGGTCAGTATAATATCTTACTTCGCCTTCTTGCTGAAGTGACGATCTTTGGGAATTTTATTGAAACTCTTGGAATTTCAAATTTATTTTACCAATATATCATACGTTCCATACGGCCGTGTGGTTTCCGGCACGACCGTGTGGTTTCCGGCAGACTAGAATAGAATCATTCCGTCTCTTCCCGTGGATGTCGTACAAGGCGACTAAGGGAAATACGTTATCGAACATCGATCAGGCCTCCCCCATCCGTTTGGCCAGCGTGGGGAGTGTAGGCCAAATCCTCCTTCTGATTAAGACGGACGAGAGAGGGACGTGCTCCTGTAGTGGAGACTAAACTCACCTGATGATGATACGTTCCATACACATAAACTTTAGTTATAAATACAGGTCACTTTAGTGTACTAGCACAAACATTAGTATTAAGTATAACATGAGGGACTTATGTTTGTTTTATGCTCTGAGAGGTTCCCGTCGATACTCTTTGTGAGAGGTGAGAACCTGGCTACACGTAATATATATAATGTATCATTTATTTTTCAGACCATCATGTTCACAAATAAATACAAACATTAGTCCATAAATATATATCTTAAAGACTGCCATACATATAATATAATAACTAAACTAGATTACACTATGATTCGGCGATGTGTATCCCGTTACATTCGGCAGCCGACCTCGGAACTTCTGAAATACGACGTCCTTTGGCCAAATTTCCTCCTTTAAAAAGTAACTGTAATGTGAGATTCTCAAAGCCTACATCGGGCACCAGCTTCTCCTCACACAATGCTAAACTGTTTTAATGGCATGACATCTTATAGAGTTAAATAAAAAATATGTGAGAGAATAAATACATCTATTATTATGATTTTTCAGGATCAATTAATACACTCAGTCGTCATGAAAGAGAAGGCGAATACGAAGAAACAGTTACGATTCCTGTTCAGAGATATGCTGACAGTCTTCGTAGACAGCATTTTCATATTGAACATCAAGAGTAAGTGTAAAAAGTTAATTTTAACCATGTCATCTTAGATGTTAACTATACCATCTCACCTATTTGTTAACTATGTCATTTCAAATGCTCAAAGGTTGGCTGGAAGGGATCTCTCTATGGGATAAGTCTGCCGTTGTACAAATTTATGTAATCATTTTATTTCTACTGTGCAACTTTTGTACAATAGAAATACAACAACAACAGAGATAAATTGCCATAACTTGTTTTTATTACACATTAATAAATATATTTATTGCCTTTCGCAGGATTCCGACTCGTGACACTGATAAAGACGACAACTTGATACCAGGTATTTTAGTTTTATTACTTTAAATGGGAATACAAATCCTAATGTAATTATTCGGATCAGTTTAAAAACAAACGTTTGATTTCAGGATCAATAGCATACAGAGAACGCCAGAAATGGTTGAACTATGTCGAAATGCCAAACAATCCATATTCACCAGAAGCAATTCAAAAAAGATTAAAAGCAAAAAATACATCATCTTATTTCGATATGTTAACAAATAAAACAAACGATATAGATGATATTGATTCAAAAAAGTCAAAGGATGTAGTGGATTCCAAAAATATTGAGAAAGAGGAAATTCCTGTTAAAATTGATAAACAAAATATTTCATTAAGTATTAGCAGTAATGATAATATCGTAAACGGTAGATCTAAAAGTCCATCTCCTAAGATATTAAAAGATGTACTAGCTGAAGAAATCCCACAATATAAACGGTATGGTACTATCTCATATTTACATAGCAATAGTTTGGTAAGCTGGTGATAAATAGTATCTTTATTTGTATTATTTTACAGTTACGACAGAGACTATTATATAAGAGAGGCAAAGCATTCCGCTGGAGCTCGCAAGAAGAACAGTATCAGCGATACAAGTTCCCTGTCGTCGATGAACAAATCTACCAGTTTAGACAATTTCGATACAGAGTTCTCGCCAGTAAGTGCCAGCAGCTCGTTGAGCGACCTCGAAGCCTCAGCCCTTCATCAGAACATCGTTCGAGCCGTTCTCAGCCCACGAAATGCAAGCCCCAACTTCGCCATAAACCCTATTTTCGAAACCCCCGATAAACAAAACGATAACGCTGACGAAAATCATGCAAAAGACGACAAAATCGGTCAAAAAGCCAACGTAAGACAACAAAATAAAAATGTATGCGATGACGGTGATGGTTATGTGGAAAACGAGGATATAGTTAGACTAAAAATACCGAAAAAGCCAGAAATCACCGAAGATCTTTTTGAAACGTATACTACTGTTAGGCGGAGCAATACTTTGAGAAGCGAGGACCTGTGCGTTCGCTCTAAGCGGCGGACTGGCCTCAATTTTACATTCGGCGGAAGCCTAAGGTTAAGCAAAGGTTTTCGTAATGACCTATGGTGAAAGACCACCTTCGATAATTTCAAAATTACCTAATACACCTTAAACCTAAATAGCACTTATACTGACATTGTAATAAGTCCTGCCGAAATTTTAACTCTATCTACTACCTGAATCTCTATGACTATGTACGCTACATACATAGATACCCATTTTATATATTGAATCGAATCTTAAATTAGATTTATTAGGTTAATTCCGTCATCACAACCATCTTCATTAAAGTTATTAAGTGGTGAAAGTAACTGCTATCATTACTAAATCGTCCACAATAAGAATATCTTCGTTTTGACACACAGAATTGCCTGTTGTGTGTATAAGTTGGCATGTTTTGTTCAATATGACATCGCAGACTAACAGCACTCTGCACTATAATTTAAATTCGAGGGTATCTTAGTTTTGCACTTATAGATTTGTGTCCTTCTAATAAAATATTTTCAGTATTATTACTACAGTAATCCTCCAAGAAGTTAGTGGTGAGTGTTGTATGATTTTGGCAAAATTATGACTAACCGCATTGAATAGCTTGCCACTGAACTAACAAGGTGTATTGACTACGTTTCCTAATCACTTACTATTTTCCACTACAACTAACTTCAGTAACTAATTTCGTTTCATCTCTATGTAAACTACATTAAGTTTTGTTATAACCGCTGAATACGTTTTATTATTTAATTAATACGGAAGTATGTAATTCATTTATTATGTTCACATTTTTATAAGTTGCACGGTTTAAATACCTTTTTATAGCACGCTTTATACAGTGATTTGTAGTAGGCATATTGATTTTAAAATTAGCACCAATCTGGGCTTTTGGAGAGCATTTTAGTAATAGATATTGAAATTAAAATTATTTTGATTACAATATTATTAAATTTTATTAATAAAAACATTTTATTTTATAATTATGTCAATCTTACAGGGATTACTTATAAAGCAATTCAACACGATTGCTAAGAATCAACAGTATACGACGTTCGCTAAAGACCAGCCTAAAGAGTCGATAACGATAACGGCAAATAACAAGACGGAAATTTTGATAGAATATGATGACGCTAATACCCAGATGCTATTTTCTGCTAAACCGATTTTCGTAGATGACGATACAGACAAAAAATTCGAAGAGATTATTCAAGACGCTTACAGTACGAAGAGAGATGATGAACTGCTCAAGTCGCCTACAAATGTTAGTGTAGACAACTCTTACATAAGCACGAGTAGTTTAGAAGATTCAATTAAGATCTACAATGTGCAAACAGGCGAGATAGTGAAATGCCAGCCCGAAGATAAGATATCTTCGAGATACGACGTTGTTACCGACAAAAATGACAACATCGAAATATCTGATAACAATGCAGGAGAAACCGCCGATAGGCTCAGTGATAGCAGTGAAGCAGACCATGAATCAGTGAGTGAAGAGAACTCTCGAAGGGACAGGTTGGAAAAGATCAGTGAAGTGGAGGAAATACTATCACAGTTGCCAAAAGTGAAGGAATTGGCTAAGAAATTTGTTAGCATGGATAATCTTAGTGAGCCAATTAAGGTTAGTGCAGAGTAAATATTTCTTTTTTTGTTTTATTTAGGTCACATAAAAAATAAACAAAACAATACACTAAATCAAAATGCTATCGTTTGCTCAATGCTTTCAAAGATGATTCGAAGGATTACCGATCCTCATCATTTCTGACTTATGATTGAGTTGTACATTTGGGATGTGGCAAACTATTTTTAAAGGACTCGTGCGTTTCTCTGACCTTCTATCACAAAAAAATATTTTTGATTTCTTTTATAACTAGATATTTGTCACAGAGGTAGGACGATTGGATTTGCGTAAATGCAGACTGCAATTACTAAATAATTTAATTAGTTTCAAGACATACTCGTATTCAGTTTGACGTTGAAACTGTTATGCGTATTGCCTCATTACTCACGCAAAATAGGTTGTACATTTAATTCATGTTCATGCACGGGGCAATTGACCCCGGGTTCCAGAAACCAGGCTCAGTTGTTAGAGTATATATTTCGTACTTTAGAATATATTTGGTATCATTGACTTATATATTAAAATCGTTGATTATAATGCAAAAGTAAATTCAAATGTTTCCTCATCTTTAATGAATATACAGATAGCTATCAAGAAAAAGTTAAAAAAACTGTATCCCGATTACGGAACAAAAACACTAAAAGGTTTTTTTATACCACGTCGGGTACACAAAGCATTTAGCCCGTCTGATGTAAAGCGGTTACCGTAGCCATATTAACACTCGCAACATGAAAAGACGCTCGCGCGCCGCCACTCACGCTGCTAACACAGCAACTACTTCCTTTCTGGTGACCTCACTCACACGCAGGAACAGAACAACCGTCAGGAGAATTGTTATTTGGCTGCGGTATTCTTCGAGGTACTTCCCCAGTCGGGCAGCTTACAAATACATTTAATATCCTACCTCCTTTTCGCCAGACCCTCTTTCGTCAGAGCCTCTTTCGCTAGTCAGTCCAATTTTGAAGTTGGATAAAAATAAATGTAGTAAATTGTACCCCGGTCACAATAACGAATAGATTAGGCGTTACGAACGCATACGCAAATACTAGCATACATAGACTGTTAAAGTCATAACCCTACCTTTTGGCTCCGCTGTATTCAAGTAAAAATAAATTCTAGTAAATATCAAATTTCTACAATCACCGATTTTAACTGAGAGTTAATGACTAACTCGGTGAGTGACTCGAAAGATTTCATTTTAAATTTTAATAAATTGAATTCGTTATCATTTGGTATTCAAGTTATGTTAATCCCCGTTTAGCGTGCTCGAAAGTTTTGGAATCACTGATAAAGACCACGCCCCGAAGAAATCGACGCATATATGACAAACTCCATGCCCATTTCGTATAAAAAATAAACGGATCAATGTCAATAAGTACTAAATACGCCTGAAAACTATATTGTCTCGCTATCGTTAACATCAGGATTAAAATGTAATATGAATATGTAGTTACGTACCTTTTTTATCCTGCTGCAAAGAGTATTGTCCAAACAAAATGTATGCTCTCGCAATAGCTCACCCCGGTCACTCCATACAACTGTCACGTCGTTTCTACTACATAAACAATTACCTCTATGCCGAACGTGGATGAGCGTGTTTGCGTGCGCTACAAACGGTTCCAGATTTGTCTCAGAGGGGAGGTGAGGTCGGTACGAGAGAGCGGCAGGGAGCGGCCATACTGTAGGTAGTACTATTGTGTATACTTTCGCATATCTTTTGTTTTGTTGTATTGTCTTTGTTTTTGCGGTGTAAGTGGTTCAACAACATCTTTGAACCAAAACCAACTTTACCTGCACGCGGTGCACCCTGCTGACTGACAAACGAAGCTCTGGCGAAAAGAGAGGTAGGGAGCGTAATTGTAAGCTACCCGACTGGGGAATGTACCTCCACCTGACAGAATACCGCAGCCAAATAACTATTTTTGTGTTGTTGTGTTCCTGCGAGTGAGTGAGGTCACCAGAAAGGAAGGAGATGCTGCGTTGGCAGCGGGGGTGATGGCGCGTGAGCGACATTTCATGTTGCGAGCGTTAATATGGCTACGGTAACCGCTTCACATCAGGCGGGCCGTATGCTTGTCTGCCACCCAACGTAGTATAAAAAAAAATCTTCTCGCAACGTCGTTGGATAAAATTGTAACCTTACGGTACCTACACAATCGAAAAAAAATGTACGCTCTCGCAGTCAGATAAAACTGCACTCTGTCGTAACCGGATGAAAATGTATCGTCACGCAATCGGATAACAATGTAGGGTACACCGTACTAAGCAAAACTTGTACTATGGGTAATAGATGAGTGATAATTTGAATACTTAAATGCATTTTTTTTTGTAAATACATACATTACATAGAAGCACTAGATGACTGATATTTTGAATACTATATTTTTTTGTAAATATAATATGTACATAAAAACACACATGCCAAGACAAACAGACTTGTTCATGCACGCAAATATTTGTCTTGTGCGGGGATCGAACCCGCGACCTCGGAGTCTCAGCGGCCATCGCTAACCATTTGACCACCGAGCTCGTCAACCGTTGACTGACATAAATGTAGTTGTAAAAACCATTTTGATAGCGGAAACGTTACATCACACAACATTCATCTTATCAACATCTTAGATTATAAGTAGTACTTAACTTGACAAATTGTTGATAGTGCATAGTGATTCATAACAAGGTTTATTTTTACTACAAGGAAATCAATAAAACGGTAAATATGCAAAGATGTTTGTTTTTAATGTATTTAAAAAATAATATAGAGAACATTTTTTTTTTTTACTACGTCGGCAAGCATTCGGCTCGCCTGATGTGAAGCGGTTACTGTAGCCATATTAACGCTCGCAACATAAAATATCGTTCGCGCGCCGCCACCCCCGCTGCCATCGCAGCATCTCCTTCCTTCTGGTGACCTCAATCCCTCGCAGGAACACAACAGCCCTCAAGGGAACCGTTATTTGGCTGTGGTATTCTTTGAGGTGGAGTACATTCCCCAGTCGGGTAGCTTACAATTACGCTCACTACCTCTCTTTTCGCCATAGCAGAGCTTCGTTTGTCAGTCAGCAGGGTGCACCGCGTGCAGGTGAAGTTGGCTTTGGTTCAAAGATGTTGATGAACCACCTACACCCCAATTCCACGCGATTTATAAATGGTCTGTCTGTAGAGCTACCAACCCTCCGGGTTTGACCCGGAGTAGACGGGTTTTAATAGTGCATATCTGGACTACGGGTTATACATTGATTTGTTCGGGCGGCGAGCGAAAGTCAACCGTATATCACACTTACCTATCAATAAAAAATATAATTTTCTTAAATCAAATCAAGGTGGCTTTAACAATAGCACAATTTAAGTTGATTTATTTAATGTTGGTAATACGCCTAATTATTCGATTTTAATAAATTTCACTTACCTAAAAATAAGTTTTATTTTATTATAACAAAAAAATTGCGATGTTTCAAAAATCCCGGGTCTGTTCTTTTGAGAAGTGGCAGCTGTCTGATCATTTATAAATTATTTTTAATTTTTCCATTGTAACAGAAGTGTACACAACATGTGGGCAAGCAAGAGGTCTCTTCCAGGAAACCCGTTTATGTCTTTTACACGCGATAACCACTTAACTGATTAGGATTTTTGACATTTTATACATAGACGGGATGGGACGGGGGCCCACCACACATTCCCACCACCTGTGTCTCCTGTGTAGCCAGGATTAACAGCGGCGACCGCCAAAAAAAGGCAATGAACAATGAAGTCCATTGCAGTCCCAGGGGTAAAACTACGGCTGCCTTGGAACTCACAACGAATTTAATCGGAAGAAATTAGTAGGAGTAGGAAGCTTTTGGAATTTGACTTCCCCTCTTAGCAATGTGAGAGACAGCAATATGGCAAATAGGGCATTAAAACTAAAGAGATGGCTAGTCAAGTGAAGCTCAACTGCCGTGCACTACGGATTTTAAGTTTGGGGACCTAAAACATTGAGATGTTACCTAACATATCGATTCCAATAATATGTATTGCAAAATCGTCTGAACGCTTGGTAGTTCTCCTTTGTTGCTACCAAATCTAAATAGTATACTACCCCGGATGCAACTTGCAATGATTCCCTAGACGGGATATAGGCGAACATCGCGGCACTAAACAGTAGCGCCCAAAAGCTTATTCAAAGTATATCTTATTGTAGCAGTAAAATTAGTACATTGTCGAGTCATACAGTATGCTTAGTGAGAATTGATTACTTATTCGTTTTCGACAAAGTTCACTTCATTTTCTATGAAACTGACATAGACATCCATCGACAAACAACAAACTTGTTGAGTAGAGCCAATCCCATACTAATTGAAGTTAACGTTGTCAAAATCGATTATGTTAGAAAACTCCGCAGTAAGGTATTTTCATCTAGAACTTTTCAATCGTTTTTAACCGACTTCAAAAAAGGAGGAGTCATCAAAGTACTCCGTCGTTTAAAAACCGATTCGAAAAATAAAAACTATTTTTATTTGAAAGAGTAGTATACTTTCAGATTGGTCCCATTTTTTTTTGATATCATTAAATTCAATTGTGGTAGTGTTTTTAACTTTATAGTGGTCATCATCATCATCATCATTATCAGCCTGTATCTACCCACTGTTGGATATAGGCCTTTCCCAATGCTTTCCACCATATGCGATCCTCCGCTTTCCGCATCCAACCGCTACCTTTTAGTGGTACGATTAAAGAGTAATTTGTGGCGTCGGTTTTTTTTTTGTTAAAATTATTTATTAGCGGTAATGTCTTGCCGCGACGGTAAATGGCGCGTGATTATGTGAATGCAGAGTAAACCGAATTTCGGGGTGTAAGTAGCTCACTATGACCTTTACAGCCAAAGCCAAGCTCATTTTCACGTGATGCACCCTGCCCACTAGCGAAAGAAGCTCTGTAGAAAGAGAGGTAGGATTCAGAGTATTTGTAAGTTGCTCGACTGAGGAGGTATTTCCCCTCCACCTCCCAGAATACCGTAGCCAAATAACAATTCCCTTGAGTATTCTTGTGTTCCTGCGAGTGAGGTCACCAGGATCTAAGGAGATGCTGCGTTGGCAGTGGGGGTAGATATTGCATGTTGTTACGTCACGTTAATATGCCAACTGTCACCCGACGGCGAGCATAAAAAAAAAAATAATTACAAAGTCTGTTATAAATTGCCTACATATACTGTATAGACAAATTAATTACATATGTAGATAAAAAATGCACTGATATAATTTTAATTGTTTTGTATGCAATTTCATGTAAGTATAAATTCTAATCATGTAACAGGTACTGCACGTAAATTAATAGGTTTCGTCGCCGTCCGTGAACCGACTTTGCACACAACCAATTATTTTTATAATTCTAGAATATTGTCAAGTGGCCTATTTTTTAATATTGATATACAGATAAAGATTGATTGAATGTTTTTTTTTATAATATCTACATTTATTATGTAGACAAATTAATTCTGCAGATAAGATATGCACTGCTTTTGCTTTGCATGTAATTTTATGCAATTATTAATTTTAATCGGTGAAATTAAATCTATTAATTTACGTAAGGTACCTATCAGGTAGGTACCTTTTTTCGAATTTCAAAGTACTGTCAATGCAACAATAAAAAAAAATGCAAAAAAGGTAGAGTACAGGCGATTACCATCGGATTTTTTTAATGCGAAATTCAAACTACTGCTTAGTTGTTGGTATTTAAGTTGATAATATTTAGCGTAGCTGGTAGAAACCCTTGATTAAAAAATAATTCTGCTTGATATTTTAGAAGGGGTTAGCAAATCACTTTCATATTGGTCTCGTGTTGTCCAGAATCTCTAGGTAGATATGTTTTTAACGCCTAACTATAATATTATGAACCTTACATTACATACGCTGTTTTATATCTCGTATTTTTTAGGGTTCCATACCCAAAGGGTAAAAAGGAACCCTATTACTAAGGCTCCGCTGTCCCTCCGTCCGTCCGTCTGTCACCAGGCTGTATCTAATGAACCGTGATAGTTACACAGTTGAAATTTTCACAGATGATGTATTTCTGTTGCCGTTATAACAACGTTTTTGCTCGCAATTGATAACGATAATAGATAGACGCTTCAAATACTCACATAATATTTAGTTATATATTCACTTTAAAAATAAATAATTAAATAAAAATAAAACGACTATTTAAGGGGGGCTCCCATACAACAAACATGATTTTTTTTTGCAGTTTTTATAGATGGTACGGAACCCTTCGTGCGCGAGTCCGACTCGCACTTGGCCGATTTTTTTATTCTTTATTGTGACGGGCTTTGTCGCTTAACGGCTATGTCGCCCCATGAATACCACAACTCACTTACTTTTTTAAGTAAATACACTTACGGGCAGATAGGCGAAACGAGTAGTTAAACAACATGTCTAGGGATTATTTAGATAACGCTAATTTTGCCAAAAAAATATAATTTCTTGGCATCCTCGGAATTAGGATTACCTAATATAGACTGAAATCTACCGACATTGTGTTTTACTGGTCTGGTAAAGAGTCATGTGGCACACGGGCGAGAAGATTGTAAATACGTTCACAATTATAACCTATCCAATGTTCGATTTTGAAACCATTTCCAAACCCTTTTTTTTCCGTCCTTGTCTCACAATATACTAATGTAGACATATATAAGTATATGTATGTACTTATATATGTCTACATTATACTTCGTGTCATACATACATCTACATATGTATGTATGACACATATACATATATATGTGTCATACATACATATGTAGATGTATGTATGTATGACACATATATATGTATACATACACTTATTTAGACGAGTTATCATAATTTTCCGCAAAATAATTGTCAATTTTTTATTTGCAGCTTCCACACCCAATAATTAAGCGACAGAAGAGCAAAGACAACATCTTATCAGAAAAGACCTCAAATAAACTGTACATGCACAGTTTGACAGCGAGAAGTATATCCAAGGAGTTTAGAGATGAGCTGAAGCTGTCCATGGCAACACCTCTAACAGTTCCCGGGGGCTCCAAAGAGGTACCCGACGGCGAAGAAGTCACTAAAGAGTCCAGCCGACCCGGGAGTCCTTTACCTGAACCGGGCAGTATAAAATCTAAGTTAGCGTTCTTTGAAAGTCTCAAATCTAAGTTTAGCAACAAATAGTATTATTGTTTTTAGTTTTATTTTTAATTTGGTTACGTCTATTATATGTTACTCTTTATAAGTGCAGAGTGAGTCAATCTGAGTAATAGGTAGATTTATACTTTTTTTTTATGGAGTTCGCTTGTATAAAACAGATATCCCTAGACAAATGGCTTTCTGTTTTCGAAACATTATAACTGTTAGACTATAACATAGCTGTTAATTATTTACTTTGATAGTTTGTTCCATAAATTTGAAACATATAATGGCATGTCTTTGTGAATATTGTTATAAAATGCTGTTTGATGTTTAAAGAAAATAAAATAAATAAATATTATTGACCGTTTAAAAACGGTCAGTTATTTGAAATTATTTTCAGATTCATGTAAAATTCTAAATGTATGTTATCTTCAAATTCCGTTTTGTCTTGTGAAGAAAATCAGTAGGCTTCGTAGAATTTTATCGTCTTTCTTCGAGGCATCCTGTTTCTCGAGTTTCTCTCTTGATCTCTTCTACCTCCTGGCTATTGTATATAATAAAATGGCAGAAATCGACTTCAAATAACGACTGATTATAAAAATTAAACCAAGAAGTAGAGTTTCCATTGTGCCTTGAAGCAGCAGTAATTCATGTCAATTGTATACATTTTACGTATTCTAATCTAACGTTTCGATCACAGAAAGCCACTTTGCACTAGGACTGCCCTGGAAGTCTCGGCAGAGTTTAACGGCATATCATATCATCTTTAACTTAAATCGTTTACTGTCTTTTAATCAAACTGAAAAAATATTTTTCGCAATGATATTTATTCATACGCGATGCGGAATCGCAACAGTTTTTCAGAGCACTTAACATTAGTAGAGGAGGTAAAATGCGCTTAGCGAGCTTTTTATGTCCTTACGAAGTTGAAGAGGCTCTAGGTTTTTTGTGACCTCTTCAGCGGCGAAGCAATTTGCGCGCACGTAAGACAAAGCCGCAGCGTCGCACCACATCGCGTCGCATCGCAGTTCTATGTACAAGCCCTAATACCTGAGCTAACTTTAATTTAAATAAAACATATTTTTACTTACTAACTAATCATCGAAAGTTGACGATAATATCGTTAGCTGTGTCTAGACTTCCTGGGATTGAGGGTTTTTGCATATCTAGGTTGACAACGAAGAAAAAGCTTAAATGAAGTACCTACTACCTACATTGCAGACGTGGCGTGATGTTCTATCGCGGACCATCTGCCCCCTTTACTTTGAAGAAAATATAGTTACCTTATTCTTCAATTGCATATAACAGAACAGCCCTACCGCATAAGCTGAAGCGGATTCCCACCGAAATTTTTGATTTAAAAAAAATAGGTCTTAAGTTACAATTAACGACAAACACCTTCAACTTAGTAGAACTCCAGGGTTTCTATTAGCTAAGCTAAACACAATTACCACAAATCTAAGCTGAAATTAGTTCGCAATAAAAAAATCCGATGGTGATCGATTTGAACTTCGGCGGTAGGGCCTCAATTCCTATATAAATTATAATCTTATGATGGTAAAGGATGTAATGGTTAATAACCAATCTTCGTTATCAATGGAGATATGGAAACGCCTTAGCCTTGAATTTTATTGGCCAATGGGCCATGTATAAAATGATATTAGTTCTGAATGTAAAGCGAGTAGATATATCAAATAAAATTGTAACCTTATAAATTTATCATAGTTAAAATATCTTTAACACACAGTCAGATTAGTCTGAAAAGATAATACATGCGAGTGCTATCACAAAATACGCCTGTTTCTGAAAAACAAAGTTATTATAAACTGGGTGAAGAACGGCAACTAAACTTTGATGGGATGTTCTGAGAAGATTACTTTAACTATAATAAATTTATAATGCGGATGGAATTTTGTAAGATATTCGTAATCAATAATAATCGATAAGGTATTAAAGAGAGAGAGGGCCTTTCGACTGATAATAGCTTTCCTGAACTGACCACTTTCCTAAATAAAATGTCTATATAATTTCAGACATTCATAAAGTGACTTGGTAGCGAGAGTAACTCTTGAGCCTCCTGACTAAGCTAAGACTCATTTAAATTATTAAAGAAATTGAGGACATGTTCTTTCATAAACAAAAATGTGTTATTAATTATTTATCATTTAATAGCTTTCTTTAATTTACTTATCTATATCTTTCTTCTTATTCTTTGCTAAAAAAATGTTATTATTACTGTAATAACATTTTTTTGTATCCTATGGTATTCCTATTTCGTCGATAACTTCTTAGTTTGTTGCATATACTGTTTGACATGTTCTCGTTTTTATTTTTCTTTTTAGCTTTTTTTGAAAAAGAGGTACTTCAGGAAAGTGCTCTATCAGTCGAAAGTATTAGCGTCATCAGTTCGCTGTTATTTATTAATCATTTATTATCTCTATGATTAAAACCCATACTTTTTTGGAGGATGTGATTTAATTAGTTTTTTGACCTAGAGCATGATTTTTTGTTCATTGCGTTTTTTGATTCTCATGTTTCGTACTACAATTTGTTTACTTAGTAAACAAATCATGTAGTTAATACGTTACATAAAGGGGTATTTAATAGAATTTTATATATAGTTAAACTTCTAATAGTAAATACATTGTGGACGATTCCATATGTATATAGCTATTTATATAGGTTACGGTGTAAATATGTAGTGCCATTTTGTAACTTCATGTCATCTTCATTTACAGTACTTGGCAATTTACTTGGCAGATCGGTGATAAGATGATTTTTTTATTATTATTTGGACTTACAGGAAAATAGATGTAAATACTAAATAAGTAAATCTATGACAATTGCAAGCATTTGCTAATGGATAAATGACAGATAGGCTACGAGTGGAAATTTTGATCTTTAAACATAACAGGTATGAAAAACGTTAGATTGCAGATTCGATTCTCGTATCACAGGGCACAGAGGGCACCAATTTAATTAAACTCGGCTCACGCATTAATAGCAAAGGGGCGAATTGCAAAAAGAATAGTGATTGATCGGCTATAAACTGAGACAAATGATTAATTGATGAATGACATCTATGAGCTCGCATTCGTGTAATGCAAATTTCAATTAGGTATTTTAAACATTCTTTAAGTTTTTATGTAAGTAATGCTTATGTGTAAAATGTAATCCATCTTTTTCATAACTAGCAGTAAAAGTATTCTTTTTACGAGCTGATTACGCAACTAAGCATTTTGAAGCTCTTTTTTTATACACGTTTAGCAGATGAGGTCGTCCATCTAAGCACAATAACTTGATTTTTTAGTAATTAGATTACCTGTGAAATAACATTTCTTTATAAATTGTCGATGTCTAAGCCAAGATTTCTTTCAAATTCCTCCCCCTCCTCAGTCATACACTCTTGTCAAGAGTGGTCGTGGATTCATGGCGATGCGTCTCAACATGGGAACATGGGAACATTGGACTATTGTGTTTTGTGTGTTAGACCGCTTGCCCTCCACTTGCCCCTGGACAATGAGTCCAGGTCCAGACCAGTCTTTCTAATTACCGATGTGCAAAGTAAATGTCCTAGTACTGTATTAAGTTAGTAAATGCCAAAGTTGTAAATAAATCTACTGGGTATGTTTAGCGGTTGTGTCCAACGTCCATAGTAAAATTAGTTAGATGTAATTCGTATAATAAGACGTGCAATAAACCTCCCCTTACATTGATGTGATAAATAAAATTGTAATAAAACATTCTATTAATAAAATATATGATGTGAATATAATTACATGTGAATAATAAAAATATTTCATAAATATAGAGTGTATTTTATTTACCTAGTTGTTATTCAAAGAAAGTTAATTTTGTTGGAGACAAAAAAAAATGGGTTACGAATATTTGTTTTATTTTATATGAGAGAGGGGCAAACGAGCATGTGGGTCACCTGATCGAAAGCAATCACCACCGCCCATGGAGATCAGCAACACCAAGGGGTCGTCGATCCGTTGCCAGCCTATACTCCTTCCTTTCTTTCTTCTGGTGACCTCACTCATCACAGGAACACAACAACCCACAAGGAAATTGTTATTCGGCTGCGGTATTCTGTGAGGCTTGCCCAGTCGGGCAGCGTACACGCTGTACTCTAGCTCTCTTTTGCCAGACCTCTCTCGCTAGTCGGCAGAGTCCACCATGTGCAGGTAGGGTTGGCTTTGGCTCTAAAAATCCTAAACTTAAGGTACTATTACTATCTGTGCATCTTGGCCTAAATTATATGTGAGCAAAAGTTGCGAATAATTTACCTAATGGCGTCGACGCTTTTGTCGTTATATTTTTGAGTTGATTGTCATTTTGATTTGATTTGATTTGATTTTGAAACTAATAAGTATATAGGGGTATCCCTACTAATATTATAAATGTGAATGTGAGTTTGTTTGTTACGCTTTCACGCCAAAACTATTCAACTGACCATCATGAAACTTTGTACACGTATTCTCAAAGGTATTAAGGACATAGGTTTCTTTTTATTAAAAAAAAAGTCAACGCGGGCGAAGCCGCGGGTGGAAGTTAGTAATATAATATATTTCATAAATTCATAAAGTAAACGTTTACAGTGACATTGTAAAAGATTTGATACACAACACATATCATGAAAATAAGTAAAAAAACTACAACCCGATTACGTAAAAAATGTGATGTAAAATGTACATAGCGAGAATAAATATTGTCAGAATTTGTTGTCTGACACAACACTACCTCATTTCGATTAAAAGTTCCGGAATATTGTAGACTATGTAATACTATTATTTATACTGTGGCTACGCTCCTTTTTGCCGCAGTCGGGTAAAAACAACACTGGTGTGATGACTAATCAATAATAAATGCCCAACGTTTTGTGGAATGGAATTTTCTCTAATTCTCCCGCATATTTCCTTCTGTAGCACCACAAGTAATTGGCGATGTGGCCAGAATCCGGAGCTTCCATGTTCTTCCCGGACTGTTTTATTTTCTCATCTATTCTCTTCTTGAGAAGTTCCACAGCGTGTATTGAACAGCCTCTGATTTCCACTTCTTCTTCTGAACCGCTTGGTAATAATGTGTCTGAAAAAGAATATGAATATATTTTGCTTTTTTATATAAACTGCTTGCAGAAGAAAGGCGAGTAAAACCAGCCCCTGTAACCAAGTGTAATTCGTAGCGTAACGAACGTTAGATAGATCACGTGACATTTGTCAATTCTCGTACTAAAATGTTCGATTTTGACAAATGTCACGTGATCTATCTAACGTTCGCTACGCTACGAATGAGACTTGGCTAGGGGGCTGCCACCAATCCGTTTGAGTGCCTGGTTAGTTTAATGGGCGAGAGACTCATCATCATCATCATCATCATCATCATCATCAGCCTGTATCAATCCACTGCTGGATATAAGCCTTCCCCAATGCTTTCCACCAAATACGATCCTCCGCCTTCCGCATCCAGCCGCTTCCAGCCGCTTTCTTAAGGTCATCGGACCATCTAGAAGGAGGGCGTCCAACGCTTCGTCGTCCTACGCGCGGCCTCCACTCTAATACCTTCCTCCCCCATCTGCCATCACTTACTCGGCAGATGTGACCCGCCCATTGCCACTTCAGCTTGCAAACTCGAAAGGCTACGTCGACAACTTTAGTTCTCCGTCGAATTTCTTCGTTCCGGATTCGATCCCTCAGAGAAACCCCGAGCATAGCCCTCTCCATCGCTCGCTGCGCGACCTTTAGCCTGTGGACCAGTCCGACGGTCAGTGTCCAAGTCTCTGCACCATAGGTCATTGCAGGGAGGACGCACTGGTTGAAGACTTTAGTCTTCAAACATTGGGGTATCTTTGCGGTGAAGATGTGCCGAAGTTTTCCAAAAGCTGCCCAGCCCAATCGAATGCGTCTATCGATCTCTTTGTTGAAGTTACCCCGGCCAAGCTGTATGGAATGTCCGAGGTAGACATAGTCTTTAACCACTTCAATCTGTGTATTCTCTACCATAACCGGGCTAGGGATGACAACATCATTGTACATGACTTTCGTCTTGTCGAAATTCATCCCCAGCCCCACGGATCGAGATGCAACATTGAGATCGGTCAACATTCGACTGAGATCCTCCAGCGATTCAGCCATTATGACCACGTCGTCGGCAAACCGAAGGTGTGAGATGTAATCGCCATTTACACTGATGCCCCGTTTTTTCCAGTCCAGCGTTTTAAATACGTCTTCCAGAGCAGCGGTGAATAGTTTCGGGGAAATGACATCCCCTTGACGTACTCCCCGCTGCAGCTGGATAGGCTTAGACTGCTGGGCCTGGACGCGGACAGTCATTGTCGCAGAGCTGTATAGCCATCTCAGCACCTCGATATAGCGGTGGTCGACTTGGCATCGCTGTAAGGATTCCAGAACAGACCAAGTTTCGATGGAGTCGAAGGCTTTCTCGTAATCCACAAAAGCCACACAGAGCGGCAAATTGTACTCTGTGGTTTTCTGCACAATCTGCCGCAATGTATGTATGTGGTCCACGGTACTGTAGCCTTTACGAAACCCAGCCTGTTCCGGTGGCTGGTACTCATCAAGTCTTCGAGCGAGACGATTCGTGATAACCCTTGAAAACAGCTTATACACGTGAGTCAGGAGCGAGATCGGTCTATAATTCTTCAATAAGGTTTTGTCACCTTTTTTGAAGAACAAGACGACCAAGCTCCTGATCCACGCAACCGGAGCGGTCCCATTGTGAATGACGGAATCAAACAGACGTTGTAGTTCCTTCAGAACCGGAGTTCCTCCAGCTTTCAACAGTTCTGTTGTAATTCCGTCCTCACCGGGAGCCTTACCATTTTTCAGCTGTTCAAGGGCTATCCTAATCTCACCCATGCTGATGTCCGGAATATCTTCGGTTTCGTGTCGGGTTAGTGGGGCTCGGCGATCACTTACACGAACATCTAATGTAGGGACAGGTGCATGTGCAGCATAAAGTTTGCCATAGAACCTCTCTACCTCTGCGAAGATCTCTGGCTTAGAGGACACGATTCGACCATCCTCTAGTTTGAGCTTCGACAGATAAGCCCTTTCAGAAGGCCGAGAAAAGACTTTTAGCCCTTTGTTGCGTGCTATCACGTCCTCAATTCGTTTAGCATTGAAGACGCGATAGTCCCGCCGTATCAGCCTTCCGATCCGCTTATTTAAAGCTGCATATTCTGTCGAAGCCCTAACAGATGCTGTCGCCTCTCGTCGCTTCTGCATAAGAGCCAGAGTTTCGCTAGAGAGCTTGGCTTCTCGAGCTTTATGCTGCCGCCCAAAGTGTTTGATGCCGATTTCGTGCAGTGTTTTCCCTATTCTGTTTGATGCCTCGTCCATGTCCGCAGTGGTTTCCAACGAACTGAATCGGTTTTGAAGTTCCAGTTGGAACTTTTCCGAAGTTTGAATGGTTTGAGGAAGAGTTGGACGTAGATTCGCCTTCATCATAGAGACTCGCAAACCTGTATTATTTTTTGGGGTGTAAATGTTTCATGAACATCTTTGAACCAAAGGCAACCTCACCTGCACGTGGTGCGCCCTGCTGTCTACAAACGAGGCTTTGGCGAAAGGAGAGGTAAGTATATCCACTTCATAGCTTTCCGAAGCACGTTATGCTGTCGGTCCCGGCTGTAGTCATTAGATGACAGATAGACCTTTGCAAACACTGGCCTCCGCCAACCCGCAGATTAGCAGCGTGCAAGTTCTAAATTCTAGCCGTGTGGTTTCCGGCAGACTAGAATAGAATCACTCCGTTTCTTCTCGTGGATGTCGTACAAGGCGATTAAGGGAAATACATTAGCAAACATCGATCAGGCCTCCCCAACCCGTTTGGCCAGCGTGGGGAGTGTAGGCCAAATCCTCCTTCCGTCTAGAACGGACGAGAGAGAGTCGTGCTCCTGTAGTGAAGACTAAAATGGACCTGATGATGATGATGATGAAGTTCCAAAATTTAGTCTCCCTCCTTTAAGTCGATGGGTTTACAGTGTAAACCATTCTATTCTCTCAAGTGAGACCCGTATCACAGCAGTGTGATAAAAATGGTTAGATACAGAAACTTGACTAACGAATGACTGTTGCCATATTGTTGTCTCTCACATTGCTAAGGGGAAGTCAAATTCCAAAAGCTTCTTACTCCTACTAATTTCTTCTGATTAAATTTGTTGTGAGTTCCAAGGCAGCCATAATCTTACCTCGGGGACTGCAATGGACTTCACTGTTCATTGCCATTTTTGGTGGTCGCTGTTGTCAATCCTGGGTACACAAGAGACACAGTGGTGGGAATGTGAGGTGGGTCAACCCTAGTCAACACAGTGGTGAGACAACTCTAACCTGTTTCCAGCTTCTTCATCAAGTCACAACTGTAGCTCAAAACTCCATGATACGCCAACACTTGGGGTATCCTATAGTCAGCAAACATAGTCATCTTATCGATATCCGTAAGCTCGCCCCATCCTGCACCATCGAAGAAGTTCCAGATATCCACAACTAAGATCTGGGCTCTTTTATATATAGCAACCTTAGCCCCGCAATACTCTGCCTCATCTCTGAAGCATGGAAAATTGTCTACAATAATCTTTAGTAGTTATACTGCAGATTTTTCAGCTTCTTTCAAGCAATTTCTGAAGGAACCGTCGTATTTCTGCAGCAGCACAGCTCCAACCTCGTGCAGGACAGATATTCGTTTATCGAATAGAGGGATTTCAGTATTACTATCACTTTTCAGTATTAAGCGAAGTTGCTCCTCTGTTACTTTTGAGTAACATGTTGGATTTGTGATGTCATGACCCTCCTGAAATATGCGACAGTTACATGAAAAAAACCGGAGAAGTGCGAGTCGGACTCGCCCACCGAGGGTTCCGTAGGTACGTAGTATGATTATTAAATTTGATATTTTTCATTATAAATAAGAAATAATGCGTCGAAAAAAATAAATAAAATATATTTTGCAATGTGTACATCAAGCCCTTTCATATGATACCCCATTTGAACTAGTAGTTTCAATTTGAAATTTCGACACCCTATAAAAATATAGACCCCTATTTTTTAAGATTTAAATACAAATGTATAGTTTTGAGATTTATTCCTGTACTTGTAGTCTATAACGATGTTACTTCCCAAATTTCATAGTTCTAGGTCAACGGGAAGTACCCTATAGGTTTTGATTCCCTTGAGTGTGTCGAAATATGCGTTTTTTGCTGAATAAACGGCCGTAACTTTTTTCTACGTAAACTTAGCAGTTTGATTTTTTTTTAACTTCATGGGACCGTAGACCTGAGTATACAGTTCAAATTTCAGCTTGATACCTCCACGCATTCTCAACATAGAAATTCTTGACAGACAGACAGACAGACAGACAGACAGACAGACAGACGGACAACAAAGTGATCTTATAAGGGTTCCGTTTTTCCTTTTGAGGTTCGGAACCCTAAAAAGGATTGCATAAGTACCTACTCATTGATTACCCCGGTGCCGTCAGCAGGAACCGCTTTCTGTCACGATTTAGTATGGGTATGCCATATCTATAGAAATACAACACCATTGCCTAGCCGTATGAACTATACTTTACGACCTATTCACATACCTACCAAATATTTATTAAAAAAAAACATAAAAGTCAGTTAACCAGTTTCGGAGGGGTGCAACCACAAACACGGTGACACGAGACTTATTATATATATCAAATATTCCTGGACAAATTACACACTGCCATCTCTTCCCAAACTAAGCAAAGGTTGCAAACAAAACAAACACAATATAAACATTCTTAGAACTATGTAATACAAATGCAGCGGTTTGTAGTTTTACAAAGGCGGTATATATCAGTCATCTAGTAGGTACTATAGATACTCGATAACTAATATATATCGGTATTATCAGTTATCTAGTAGGTACTATAGATACTAGATAACTAATATATATCGGTATTATCAGTTATCTAGTAGGTACTATAGATACTAGATAACTAATATATATCGGTATTATCAGTTATCTAGTAGGTACTATAGATACTAGATAACTAATATATATCGGTATTATCAGTTATCTAGTAGGTACTATAGATACTAAATAACTAATATATATCGGTATTATCAGTTATCTAGTAGGTACTATAGATACTAGATAACTAATATATATCGCCTTTGTAAAACTACAAACTGTTGCATTTGTATTAGTTCTAAGAATTTTTATATTGTGTTTGTTTGTAACAGTTAGATTTGGTATACAGACCAAGACCAACAGACATTTTCATGCCCACAAATATTTATTTTGTGCGGGGATCGAACCCGCGACCTCGGAGTCATAGTAGCCATTGCTAGCCATTCGACCACCGGGGTGGATATAAAATGTAGTCTAAAGAAAGTACCTTAACTGCTCTGCTGAGAGCTGCCGCTAAAGCATAATATCCTGTATGGCCATCCACAGTGTACTTCTCGGCTCCTTTGTATGACCAGAAGCAGAAGTTCAGGGCGTCCGCCACAAATATCCAGTCTGCGGACCTTGGATCGTCCTTACTTAGGTAAGTAATGTTTGCCCCAGTGTCTGGTATCGGCAATTTGTTGCCTTTCATAGCCAGGAACATCTATGAAGGGAATACACTATGATAGCATTTACATAATACGACTGTAATTGAAGGAGCTCGATGGCGTCGTTGCGCGTGTCAGTCTAATCGATCACGCAAGTTAAGCAACGTCGACCGTAGCCTGTCCATGGATGGGATTATTTCTATCGAGCCAGAGTAAATACAACAATAGTACTACGTATAGTATGGCCGCTCCCTGCCCGCTCTCTCGTGTCGACCTCACCGTCCTCACCTCCCCTCTGAGACAAATCTGGAACAGTTTGTATGGCGCCGTACGCATACACGCACATTCTCACTCTGCACAGACGTCATTGTTTAAGTATGTAGTAGTAAACGACGCGACATTTGTATGGAGTGGCCGGGGTGTGTTCGAGCTTAACGTGCCCTCCGAAGCTTGGAGGAGCTTTAGATAAATAAACCCATGCTTGCACAACCTACGGTCGACGTTACGTGTTTGATTAGACAAAACAATCTACGCATTTTACCTAAATAACCGTCTCAAATTAACAAGATTCACTCACCTCTTCGGCAACATTCCCTAACTTATCTTCATCGATTTTAACATGTTTAGACATTTTAGCAATATATTCCCCAGAGGCAGCTGGCATCATAACTGTTTCAAGCGACATTATTCTATAAAAATAATACTTATACAATAAAATACGAATTCACAACCGGCGAAATCACTTCACCACAAAGATATAACAAAACTATATTGCACAATACTTTCATTCATTTACTATCTCATACTATACTTGAGTCTCATAACAGATATGGAATTTATTTGTCGCCATGCTAAACACGAGCACATTGTGGAAGAGAGACGTCAACACTCATCGTGAGTAAACTGACAGAGAGAACGAGATTGGACAAGGTCATTTGTGACCTCACGTACGAATTTTTTTAAAATTGTATATTGCGCATTGCAAATCCACTCGTTTAATACTCAATACTCAATATCTTTATTGCATTTCATATGTAGTACATAGTTATATGGATGTTTATACAGTATACAGATTATTACATACATATGAACCCTGTTGGGCATTGCAAAGATGTGTTAGCGGTTTTTGAGGTACGGCAGATGGATTTTGGCGTTTTGATAGGCAATGACTAAGGTGAGGCCACATCTGCCGAATCAGTGCTGGCAGATGGGGGAGGGATGTATTGAAGCGTTGGACGACCCAATGGGGGCGTAGCTATAGTGTGGCAGAAAGGGCAAAATGCCACGGGCCCCCGGACAAAGGGGCCCTAGGCTCGAGAGCTTATTACATTTTTTTTAAGTTAGGCTATAAATATAGAATATCATCATCATCATCAATTCCATTTTAGTCTCCACTACAGAAGCACGACCCTCTCTCGTCCGTCCTAGACGGAAGGAGGATTTGGCCTACACTCCCCACGCTGGCCAAACGGGTTGGGGAAGTAAGGAAATATAGAATATACAAAATATTAATAAATAAATATTTCTGGACAATTTACACGGTAAGAGATAGATTAAAGAAAAAGTGGTTAGAAGTCGACCACCCCGTTGCGCAATTTTTAACTGGACATGGCAATTTTAAAGCTAAACTCTTTTCGTTTAAATTAGTGCCGTCGCCCTTATGCGAATGTTCTACTGCTAATTCTGAATTCGATCAAACAGCACACCATGTTCTCTGGGAGTGTGATCTTTGGCAGCGGGAGCGGGATGACATGTTGAATTCATTGCAAGTTGCATCCGGGGTAGTATACTATTCAGATTTGGTAGCAACAAGGGAGAATTACCAAGCGTTCAGACGATTTTGCAATTCATATTATTGGAATCGATGTGTTAGGTAACAACTCAATGTTTTAGGTCCCTAATAGTGTTAGAAACTTAAAATCCGTGGTGCACGGCAGTTGAGCTTCACTTGACTAGCCATCTCTTTAGGCTTTTAATGCCTTATTTGCCATATTGCTGTCTCTCACATTGCTAAGAGGGGAAGTCAAATTCCAAAAGCTTCCTACTCCTACTAATTTCTTCTGATTAAATTCGTTGTGAGTTCCAAGGCAGCCGTAGTTTTACCCCTGGGACTGCAATGGACTTCATTGTTCATTGCCTTTTTTGGCGGTCGCCGCTGTTAATCCTGGCTACACAGGAGATACAGTGGTGGGAATGTGTGGTGGGCCCCCGTCCCAATTAAAAAAAAAATTTACACAGCGCCATCTAGTCCCAAATTAAGCGCAAAGCTTGTGTTATCGATACTAGACAACTGATAAATGTACTTAAATATTTTTTTTTGTAAATACATACTTATAATACATAGAAAACACCCAGACCAAGACAGACATGTTCATGCACGCAAATATTTGTCTTGTGCTAGGATCGAACCCGCGACCTCGAAGTCAAAGTAGCCATTGCTAACCAATCGACCACCGAGCTCATGAAAATATAATCGTCAAAAAAAATAGGTACCTACATTATTCTCTTGAAAATAAAAATATAGATTATGAACCAAAATCAAAATACTTATTTAGTTTTGGTTACTTTAAAATCGTTAAAAAATAACTTACATGATTTATTAAAATTAAATTACAACGTTAAGCCTTCCGAGAGGGCCCCATCCTCTGAGGGCCCATCAGATGAATTTGCCACAGGCCTCTGACGGTATAGTTATGCCACTGCCAATGAATCAAAAAAGCGACTGGATGCAGAAGGCGGCCGATGTCATTCCTCATTCCTACAATATGGGATCCTTCAAGAGAAGCGTGAAGAAGCATCTTGTAGGCCAGCATGGCAGCGTCAACTGACAAGACATCAAGGTCTCTTGTCCGTTGCCGATGCGATTGGGGCTCCTCATTTCGCTTACCATCAGGCGAAGCGGAGCCAATATGCTGAGCTAAAATAAAAAAAAAAATGGTGGAAAGCATTGGGGAAGGCCTATATCTAGCAGCTTAAAAATGGAGAGAGCAACGCTTTGAGTTTCTCTAAGAGATCGAATCCGGAACGAAGAAATTCAACGGAGCACCCAAATGGTCCAACTCTCAGAGTCAGCAAGTTAAAGTGGCGGTGGGCTGGCCACATCTGCCGAGTCAGCAATGGCAGATGGGGGAGGAAAGTCCTAGAGTGGAGGCCATGTATGGGGCGACGAAGCGAAGGACGCCACCTCTCTAGATCTCAAAAAAGTGGAGGATCATTGTGAAAGGTCTACATCTAGCAGAGAGTAGATACAGACTGATACTGATGATATCTAGCAGAGGGTAGATACAGGCTAAGGATGATGATGAATAGGTGCAAGTGCAAAGGCACTGCAAATCCTGTCGTAATTCAACCTGTAGGATTTCTATTATAACATCAAATTATCGGCATTCGAGCACCAAACCATAATTGCAAAATTCCTTTTTAAATTTTTGCACAAAATGTCAGAAAAAAAGCATGCTGCAATAATTATATGGATTATTTTAATATTTTTTGAATAATGTACGAATATTTTTGTATGTCTGTCGGTTTTGGTTGCAGGTTTTGATCGAGTTTAAGAATAAAATCAAAATAATTATTTTATTATGTAAAACTGTAACTAGCTCGATGGCGTCGTTACGCGTGGTAGTCTAATCACGCAAGTCCAGCAACATCGACCGCAACCTGTCGATGGATGGGTTTATTTATCTTGAGCTCTTCCGTGCTTCGGAGGACACGTTAAGCCGTCTGTCTCGGTTGTTGTCGTTAAATCACAGTCGTTAAGTCAAGACGGTGGACTTTAGGCAGCTTGAAAACAATGACTTCGGCTAACCCGCAGTTGAGCAGCGTGGTGGAGAATGCTGTAAGCCTCTTCAATTGCGGGGAGACCCGTATCCCAGCAGTGGGATGAATAAGGGTTGACGACGATTTAAAACTAGGAACTGCCCCCTTACCACCACCTCTTATTGCGATTCAATAACTGAATAGAATGCTTATTCATACCAATGAATAAGCGACTCTATTTCAATATTTTTTTTTATACTACGTTGGGTTGCAGACAAGCATACGGCCCGCCTGATGTGAAGCGGTCACCGTAGCCATATTAACGCTTGCAACATATCGCTCGCGCGCCGCCACCCCCGCTGCCATCGCAGCATCTCCTTCCTTTCTGGTGACCTCACTCACCCGCAGGAACGCAATAGCCCTCAAGGGAACCGTTATTTGGCTGCGGTATTCTGTGAGGTGGAGGTACATTCCCCAGTCGGGTAGCTTACAATTACGCTCCCTACCTCTCTTTTCGCCAGAGCTTCGTTTGTCAGTCAGCAGGGTGCACCGCGTGCAGGTGAAGTTGGCTTTGGTTCAAAGATGTTGATGAACCACTTACACCCCAAAATATGGAATAGAGTCGCTTATTCATTGGTATGAATAAGCAATCTATTCAATTATTTAATCGCAATAAGAGATGGTGGTAAGGGGGCGGTAATACAGCGGGTGTGACAGGCTAGTATAAATGTGTGATAATATTTAGTGAATACCAATTTCAGGGGACGCCATACACGAAAACAATTTTAAATAGAAAGATGGCTTCTTAAATAACTGCTGAATCACACTTAACAACTCTACCCGCACATATGATATTTAAAAAAAACAACAGTTTACAAATCCCGTGGATAGATACGACTGGATATTTGGAGTTAATTAAAACTAAGATTTCACATAGTTTTTTTATATAGATGTTCTAAAAAACGTTACAATTTAACCTTTCATTTCGTCATTGACGCCTGACGTCCCTTAAATGAAATAAAACAATAATTTAAACAGTAATAAAATATATTTCTCGATAGAATTTACAACATTTCAAATAACTTGTACTTATCCTTCATTGTAAAACATTTGATGAAGTAGGAAAAGAAAGACCAATCACATTAATATTATTACCTAATTATTAATAACATTGAAGTACCTACATTTTCCCCCCGGTATTTCTTCATAACCAGAGGTCCTACCGGCTAAGTTGAAGCCGATTCCCATCTGAATATAAGATTGCGAAAATCAAACTTCAACCACAGTATAAGTAATAGTACTACGTACAGGATGGCCGCTCCCTGCCGCTCTCTCGTGTCGACCTCCCCTCTGAGACAAATCTGGAACAGTCTATATATTATCACGCCGCACGCACACACGCTCACTGACGCTCTGCTCAGACATCATTGTTTATAATAATATCCTCTATCTCTCTCTATCTCCATACAAATGTCGCGTCGGTAATAGTTACCGTCGCGACATTTGTATGGAGTGGCCGGGGTGTGTTTAAGACTTACGGTACTCGTGTTTAGCTTATCTGGTAGAAACCCTGGAGCTCTATCAATTAAGCTGAATATGTTTGGTGATAACTAAGACCTTGCTAAAACGTAAGACCGTTCGAAATGGATATCTATGCTTTAAATCGAAAACTAACCTAGTGAGAGGGAGGGCGAATGCCGAGTGCACTCAGCCCGAAGGGTCAAACACCAGCGAGCCCCCGCGATGGTTCTGCAGGGTCCTCCCGACCGTGGGGATTCCCCTGGGGAGGTCCCACCGCAAGCGGCTGCTTCCCCACCGCAAGGGACCCCTGCGCGGTCGGATTGACACGTAAGACCTATTTTTCGAATATATTCGATGGTAATCGGCTTCAATTTCAGCGGTATATTCGATGGTAATCGGCTTCAATTTTGGCGGTAGGGCCATACTTAAATCCATTATGCTTAAATTTACTAATCAAATTACATTGCAAGCTAAATAATAAATGCATTATGTATTTTGTCACACGACTAGCTATGAGTTAACTTTGAATAAAAAATATTCCTCAATACAAGGTCCTAGGAAACCCAACGCGTGCACCAGCTCTTCACAATATTATTTAATACTCAATAATTGTAAAGATATTTCTACTTTAATTCCTTTTTACTTACTAGACCTCCGTTTCTCAATTAGTAGTACCAAAATGCAAAGACACAATTTTATCCATGAGGAACTCAGTCGGAATTAAGCAATGTTGACTTAGCCAGTTTATGGATGGGTTTGTTCACTTAAGACGTTAAACTAAGTAAGTAATGGCCTTTGGGCAGCTTGAAGTCACTGGCCTTCGTCAACACGCTATTGAGCAGTATGTTGGAGTATACTTTAAGCTCGTTTTAGGAAATAAAATTTAATTATTAATTTAGCCATTGGGCCCTTGCGGGCTTAGACTCGTCTTACACTTTTTATAAATATTTTTTTTTTTTTTGTCATTTTTTATCTACTTGCATTTCGATATTGACCATTAAGCGTTTCTTCCAATATTATAATACAATTATTACAACTTAATTTGTATTTATATACATTTGGTAATTAAGATATCAAATATTTGATTTAAATATTGTTTTTTATTACATGTCTGTGCTGATCATTTGATACTTTGTTGCCACTTAGGTATTCATGAATTCTATAGTAAGCCATTTTACTAAGATTCTTTTTGATATGTTTATTGAACATATTCTCATGTAAGAAAAGGACTCTATTGGGCAATTTATTACAAAATCGTATGCAATATACAACAAAAGACCTACCTGTTCTAACAAGCTGGGCATTAAAGTAGAGACCCGTATCCCAGTATACGGGTGAATATGAGTTGAGATGAGCGTACGCAAACGCGAATTGGGCCACCTGAGACATTTTTTTGTACTTATAACAATTATGACTGGCCTTCTCATGTGATAACTGTATATAAATGTATAAAATAATGAACTTTATTATATCTTATTGTATTAACTTCTCATTTTACATCTGTACATATTTTTTTCTAGTGTTCAACGACGATAATTCCATTTTGTCATGTAACATTTTTGAAATACATAAACAATATTACGAACATAACCACAACAATTCAATAGTAAATACCCAATGTTTTGTGAAATGGTATTTTTTCTAATTGGTCTGCATATTTCCTTCTATAGCACCATAAGTAATAATCAATGAGGCTGGAATTAATTACTTCCATGTTTTTTCCGGACTGTTTTATTTTCTCTTCTATTCTCTTCTTGAGAAGTTCCACAGCGTGTATTGAACAGCCTCTGATTTCTACTTCTTCTTGTGAACCACTTGGTAATAATGTATCTGGAAAAATAAAGCAAGTTAAATTACTAGATTTTTTTTTAAACAGCATGTATTTTTATAGTCTTATATTATCCTTGAGAAATTTGTGACAATAGATGTTTGGATATTTCTAACTTTTTGACAGACGAGAATAGAATTTGGCAACACTAAAAGTATTACTCGCCTGTTACCACTCCCACTGTCTACCCAGCATCTCCTCAGAAGTTTCCGAGCAAGCTTTCTCACTTCCATGAACACAACAACCTTCTACGAAATTGCAAATAGTCTACTCTAAAAAAGATCTCCCTTCTCCTTTGATATTAAATTAAAAACTTGCCTGTTGGGGTGCTTCTAATTCATACACAATTTAATTTTATTGAGCTCAACTCCATTTTTACCAAAGCCTTATTTGCTTATCAACATTGTGCACCATAAGGCTTTAGCTCTAAAAATCACAGTGTCACCTTCGGACTGTAAAATAATCAGTGTTAGAAATAAAAATCTTACCCTTTTCCAACTTCTCCATCAAGTCACTGCTGTAGCTCATAATTCCGTAGTACACCAACACTTGGGGCACTCGATAGTCCGCAAACATTGTCATTTTATCAATATCAGTAAACTCGCCCCATCCCTTACCACCAAAGAAATTCCAGATATCAGCAACTAGGATCTGAGCCCTTTTATACAACGTTACTTTCCTCCCACAATACTCTGCGTCATCTCTGAAGCACGGAAAGTTATCTACGATAAGTTGTAATAATTTCACTGCAGATTTCTCAGCTTGTTTCAAACAGTTTGTAAAAGTACCACTGTATTTCTGTAATAGTACTGTTCCAACTT
The DNA here is from genome assembly GCA_937001555.2 of Hypsopygia costalis. NCBI lineage: Eukaryota > Metazoa > Arthropoda > Insecta > Lepidoptera > Pyralidae > Hypsopygia > Hypsopygia costalis. The sequence continues at coordinate 3,166,029 of OW443325.2, forward strand.
CATGAAGTACATCTATTCGTTTATTGAATAAAGGTATCTCAGTACTGTTGTCACTTCTTAATATTGTGCCGAGTTGAGCCTCTGTTATTTTTGAATAATATTCTGGATTTGTGATATCATGACCCTCCTAAAAAAATAATATATGTAAAAGTAAATATTCTTGATACAGGTGGTTGGCACTTGTTCAAACTTTGTAGACATTTTATTATTAATAAAAGCTTTTACTGTTCCACCTAATATTTATTTTCTAATTGGCTTCGCCTTTAGGGCATCTCTAAAATATTATCTACTACATCAAGCCTTCTTGCCAACTGTGTTAGAATTGCTAACACAGTTAACAATATGGAGGTTTTTTCAAAAACATAATTCCCTAGACCAAAGGTTCTTAAACTTTTAAGATAACAGAACACTAATCAATACTCCTTTATTTTATGCAACCCCACATCAAATACTTACACATGTAAAAACTTTTACAAATATAAAATAAAAAGAGAAACCAACATTGAGTTATTTTGAGGAACCTTCATGACTTTTTCAAAGAACCAGTTTAGGAACTGCTGCAGCAAACAATTAATTGTAGACTAAAAATGTAGCACTACCTTGACTGCTCTGCTCAAAGCTGCCTCTAAAGCATAATACCCTGAATGCCCATCCACAGTCCATTTGTCAGCTCCCGTATATGACCAGAAGCAAAAATTAAGGGTGTCCGCCACAAATATCCAGTCCACAGCCTTAGGATCATCCTTATCTAGATAAGATATATTTGCTCCTGTATCTGGGATGTCTAACTTGTTATCTTTCATCGATAAGAACATCTGTAATGACGAGAAATTGAGTTAAAATTAATTAACTTTATTTATGAAACAATTACTAAATAGACCTAGAAATGCAATTAGATGAATCATATATGACAAACAATTCCCTTGAGGATTATTGTGTTCCTGCAATTGAGTGAGGTCACCAGAAGGAAAGAAAGAAAGAACAGAGTATAGGCTGGCCACGGATCCTCGACCTATTGCTGTTGCTGATCTCCATGGGCGGTGGTGATTGCTTTCCACATGCTCGTTTGCCCCTCTCTCAAATAAAAAAAAAATCACATCACATCACGTTGTAATTTTTTTATTTTATTCTTAATATTTTTTTGTATTCTTAACAATGTTTTGATTCATAAAGAAAATATTAGTACATAATTCAGATACCTACATACCTCTTCAGCAAGTTTTTGAAGCTCATCTTCATGTATTTTAACAGATTTGGATGATTTGGCAATATATTCACCAGAAGCTGCAGGCATTATTAACGTTTCACATAACATTTTTATAATATATTACAAAGTACTCTGTGATTTTTATCTTCCTTTCTATTATTTACTAATCATTATACATAAGATTGAATTGAAATGAAAAATTATGACGTATATGAACAATACAAAGATATTGAATGTACAATACCTACTGGTAGCTGGAACAATAGATGGAATAAAAAAATTGTCAATTTTTTTTTCTTTCTTTATTTGTTTCATTTTTTTTTTAGTTTTAGCAATCACTCTTTATATATTTTTTTAGAATAAGTTGGTTGACAGACAAGCATACGGTCCGCCTGATGTGAAGCAGCTACCGCTACCGTAGCCATTTTAACGCTCATAAAACATAAAATACATACAACATAAAATATCGCACCCACACCGCCATGCGCCACTCCCGCTGCCATCAGTATGTTCTCCTCACGTGCTCCTCACTCACCGCAGGAACACAACAACCCTCAAGGGAATTGTTATTTGGCTGCGGTGCGGTATTCTGTGAGGTGGAGGTACATTCCCCAGTCGGGTAGCTTACAATTACGCTCCTACTCTCTTTTCGCCAGAGCTTCGTTTGTCAGTCAGCAGGGTTCACCGCGTGCAGGTGAAGTTGGCTTTGGTTCAAAGATGTTGATGAACCACTTACACCCCATTACGAAAATTTGCCAAGATTATTTTGACTATTTCAGTTTCTTCGACTGAACGAAAAGTGATTGCCAAAACGAAACAAAGAAGAGAGAACAGTACTCAATAAAAATATTCTTTGTCAAATACAAACCTGTCATATAGCATTTTAACATTTATAACGGCTGTCATTCATTTGTCATTGTCATTCATTATTAGCACGTTTAAAAATCCCAATTAGACTGTAATGTTTAAAATTTTAAGTTGGTTGAAAAGAAAAGTAAGTAGGTGGAAGAGTAGAATGAAAATAAAGGTAGAGAGAGTGAAGTAATGTAATAGTACTGAAACCTGAAATTTGAAGTATAAGTAACAGTAAGGTAAGAGACCCGCTTATGGTAAGCGCTCTCTCAGTATAAGTTTAGTACACAAATCTGAGGGTGGGAGGTAAATGAAAGTTACAAATCGCCAGACAGAGTTTATTCCTGTGGTTCAAAACCTCTCCATTGTCTCCCACATAACAAATTCACATTTCAAATATATTAAAGCTAATTTTACAATTTTCAGTTAACAAAATATCTAATGGGCGCCAGACCTGTTTATGCCAGGTCAAAAATACAGTAATTAAAAGCAGCGGCAGAGCAAGTTACAATTTAGTTTCTCAGGGCGATGAGTCAGAAAGCCTACATTCCTATTGCGATCATAATATAAATGGTTTGGTACAGAAATTCACTATTACGGCAAAAGTCCACATAAATTGCTCGATCGGTAACACCACTTAGCTGTATGCAAGCGATACGGTCTTGAAGCCGCTGTATCAAGCTGACCCGAGTGTCGGAGTGGCTCGGACCGCGTGCCACGTCACCACTGCGCAGTCAGTCTCACGACCGGAGTGAAGAAGAAGAAGAAGAAGGGTATATTAAAAAACCTCCCGACTAGAGGTTCGATCCACGGCCTGGGGAATAGCGCGGCCGAATGGCGCCGCAGAAAGCGCGTTGATGCCCGCGCTGCAGGTTGCGCGAGGAGCACCGTCAAGGGGAACGCGACAGGATATGCACGTCGAACCCGGAGTGACGTAGTCCACGGTTCTATCGAACGAGGTTATGTGGACCGTCCCGGGCGGGCTGATTCGTCAGGCGCTTCGGGCTGACGTCCAATTCGGGTGCCCGGAATCACAGTCTTCGACGTGTCCTGTCGACGTTCAGCGGGTCTGATGACTTCTACTAGGGTGCTCTCAACGGCAGAAAAAAGGCCGCCCCGAGCGCGCGGACCCGTTTTGTCATTGCCACCAATCCCCACTCCACAATGTATATGGAATCTTCCAGAACATTAAAGATACCTCCTTTTAACAATAACAAAATTATTTTTTTTTAGAATTTCAATAAATCTATTGCACGCTTCCGCCACCGACAATACGTTAGTCTAGTGTCAACGCCAACGCGTCTTTTCGTAAACTTGGCAACCACCTTCAACAAATCACACATTACTGAAACTAACAGAAGCGACCATCTCAACTTGAATTCGGAAGCCGAATCACGCACTCCATTCACGAATGGAACTCTCCAGGCTTCTTGCCTTCCGTCACAAAACACGACAGCTAACAAACACGAGTAGAAAAATCAAAACTACTTTAAAATTAAGATTAGAACAATAGGCTAGATTATTCCATTCGTAAACGAAAATCTCCCAAATGGTTTCCTTTCAAGGGAAAATCCAACTCGCGCGTCAATTCCTCTCAGCAACTCCAATATCCCTTAAAAAAAATGATTAACGAATATCTAAATCTACGAACGAGAAACAAAACTTTCGAGCCGACTATCGACAAGTGCGGGCTTCCAGGGTCCTCAATCCTGCAAAAGCCAAAATTAGATCAGCTGTCGGAACAGCAGACTGTCAAACGAAAAGTCAACATCTCTCTTCGTAAACAAGAAATGTTTACACATTCCCAAAACAATGTAATATGTATTTAAGCCTGAAATTAGTGCCACAATTAAAAATTCACGCGTTACAATATCCCCCAAGCCAGGAAAAATTTGCTCCTGCAAATTTCCTGCTGTCCCCAGCAGTATACTCCTGAAACATAACTGCCATCCATGAAACGAAAAAACCAATGAACAATACTCTGCCTTTACGAATATTATAAAAAAACTAAAACTATGCGACGATTTGGTAGAAAGATAGGTAGGTCGGATATGATATATGACATGGGATGAATATAAATAAACTAAGTAACTGGGCTATTGTTGTCTGAAATAAATACTTTATAATACTATAATATAATCTCGAACCAAATTCATACTCCTATCATACATGGTCTGTGTCATGGTTAGAGAAATCAGGAAAATAAAATTAAAGTGTTTAAAGTGAGCTGTAAGATAAAGTAGAAATAAGGAGAAAATATAGGAAATATAGGAACACGGATGAAAATAATTAGAACCCCCCAAGACTATCCATATAGACCCCTGAAGAAAAAAATAGTATACACTGACTCGCTACCCAATCCACAACAACTACAAACTTCCTTTTCATACTTTCTCTTAATCAAATCAATCAATCACACTGTCTCTCTATCATTCTTACCTCTAATCACCAGCATACCTGCATCCATAAATATTAAAACGACATAAATAAGTTTGTATATATAGGAATAAATTATAAAATATGTTAACTCCTTATTAGATAATTTACCCACTTAAGTGGCGCCCCACGTTGGGCGCCACTGTAATGTTTAAAATTTTAAGTTGGTTGAAAAGAAAAGTAAGTAGGTGGAAGAGTAGAATGAAAATAAAGGTAGAGAGAGTGAAGTAATGTAATAGTACTGAAACCTGAAATTTGAAGTATAAGTAACAGTAAGGTAAGAGACCCGCTTATGGTAAGCGCTCTCTCAGTATAAGTTTAGTACACAAATCTGAGGGTGGGAGGTAAATGAAAGTTACAAATCGCCAGACAGAGTTTATTCCTGTGGTTCAAAACCTCTCCATTGTCTCCCACATAACAAATTCACATTTCAAATATATTAAAGCTAATTTTACAATTTTCAGTTAACAAAATATCTAATGGGCGCCAGACCTGTTTATGCCAGGTCAAAAATACAGTAATTAAAAGCAGCGGCAGAGCAAGTTACAATTTAGTTTCTCAGGGCGATGAGTCAGAAAGCCTACATTCCTATTGCGATCATAATATAAATGGTTTGGTACAGAAATTCACTATTACGGCAAAAGTCCACATAAATTGCTCGATCGGTAACACCACTTAGCTGTATGCAAGCGATACGGTCTTGAAGCCGCTGTATCAAGCTGACCCGAGTGTCGGAGTGGCTCGGACCGCGTGCCACGTCACCACTGCGCAGTCAGTCTCACGACCGGAGTGAAGAAGAAGAAGAAGAAGGGTATATTAAAAAACCTCCCGACTAGAGGTTCGATCCACGGCCTGGGGAATAGCGCGGCCGAATGGCGCCGCAGAAAGCGCGTTGATGCCCGCGCTGCAGGTTGCGCGAGGAGCACCGTCAAGGGGAACGCGACAGGATATGCACGTCGAACCCGGAGTGACGTAGTCCACGGTTCTATCGAACGAGGTTATGTGGACCGTCCCGGGCGGGCTGATTCGTCAGGCGCTTCGGGCTGACGTCCAATTCGGGTGCCCGGAATCACAGTCTTCGACGTGTCCTGTCGACGTTCAGCGGGTCTGATGACTTCTACTAGGGTGCTCTCAACGGCAGAAAAAAGGCCGCCCCGAGCGCGCGGACCCGTTTTGTCATTGCCACCAATCCCCACTCCACAATGTATATGGAATCTTCCAGAACATTAAAGATACCTCCTTTTAACAATAACAAAATTATTTTTTTTTAGAATTTCAATAAATCTATTGCACGCTTCCGCCACCGACAATACGTTAGTCTAGTGTCAACGCCAACGCGTCTTTTCGTAAACTTGGCAACCACCTTCAACAAATCACACATTACTGAAACTAACAGAAGCGACCATCTCAACTTGAATTCGGAAGCCGAATCACGCACTCCATTCACGAATGGAACTCTCCAGGCTTCTTGCCTTCCGTCACAAAACACGACAGCTAACAAACACGAGTAGAAAAATCAAAACTACTTTAAAATTAAGATTAGAACAATAGGCTAGATTATTCCATTCGTAAACGAAAATCTCCCAAATGGTTTCCTTTCAAGGGAAAATCCAACTCGCGCGTCAATTCCTCTCAGCAACTCCAATATCCCTTAAAAAAAATGATTAACGAATATCTAAATCTACGAACGAGAAACAAAACTTTCGAGCCGACTATCGACAAGTGCGGGCTTCCAGGGTCCTCAATCCTGCAAAAGCCAAAATTAGATCAGCTGTCGGAACAGCAGACTGTCAAACGAAAAGTCAACATCTCTCTTCGTAAACAAGAAATGTTTACACATTCCCAAAACAATGTAATATGTATTTAAGCCTGAAATTAGTGCCACAATTAAAAATTCACGCGTTACAAGACTTGCGCAAAACAGTTCACTGAACTGAAAAGAGAGATGCAGTTCTTTTGACGCAAATGAACTACATCACTCATCTAGTTCATTTAGTTCAATTGCTTCTGTAGTTCTTTTGACTCATTTAGTTCGTTTAGATCAATTGCTTCTGTAGTTCTTTTGACTCATTTAGTTCGTTTAGTTCAATGTATCATTGATTCAATCGACTCAGTAGTTCTGTTGACTGATTCCTTCTACATTCTTCTATGTTCTATTGCATCATTTTGATGACATTGTATTTTTGTATTAAATAAGTAAGTAATTAAATATTTTATAAATCCTTCCAAATATTGATTTTCCTTCAAACTTTTCACAGGCTTAGGACTGTCAAGCTTGAGTAAAAAGAAATTATTTAGTGGTTAAAATAATAATTAATATTAATAAAAATTGAGCCTTGTACTACTACTATAGCATATTTTCGCTAACAGCTTATGGTTCTTATGTCCTTAGCCTTAGAGTTCTAATTCGGTCAGTCAACCACGCACGAAACTATCTGTCTCGTTTTATCACGAACAATTTCAGAATCTTCCGTCCTTTTCGCTCTCTATGAGCAATTTTGGCATTACAACGTATCTCTCTCATTCTAGCTCGTACGCTTTATGTATTTCCGTTCTTTTTACTCTTTGTCACTCATTGAACTAAATGACGCAGTGAACTACATGGGACAAGAAAGAGTGAGTGACAAGAACCGGCTTGTATGGTGAACTGGTACAATTGAACTACTCACTCAGGAACTACACAAGTCTAATCCCAATTCCCAATATTATTTATTATTCAAAAGTTTCAAAGCAAAAAGCGCGGGAAACGTCGATCGAGGCGGGAGTTTTTCTTGATACAAATTTTATTAATATTTTTAACTTATATAAAAGATCGGTTTGTAGATATAGTTCTGTATAAAATACTTTATTTTAGTTAGTTTAATGTAATTTGTGTATATTGTAGCAGTATTTGGTGAGTTTTTTATATTTTTTTATTGTATTGGCATGTAAATAGCTGAAATGAATGATCCTCCGGATAAGGAGCCCCCTCCGGGGGGCACTGACCTATCTGTTGGATACAATGTGACAATTTCTAACCAATTTTCACAACTTCCAAAGGAAAACGAATCTGGTATGGACACTGATGGGTCTATACGGAGTGATCGAAAGAGAGCACGAGTTCCACGCCCACATAAGATTTGTAAACACTGTAATAAAAAAAGGAGAAAGCATGACCCAACGCGCGAATTTAAAGATTCCGACTGTGCTTGTCACGATCATGATTACCCTAGCCTACCTTCCAATGACTCTGAATTAATTTTTAAACCACCTGCATCTCTTCAACAAGATAAACAGATAGAATTACCAAATGTACATATAAAATCTAACCATAATCTTTCAGACGTCTCACAAATTAATAATACTTTGAGCCAACAATTGATTAATACAGGTTCTAGTAATAGCACTAATACCCAACCACAAACATTCAGGCAGACTGGGAGATCTTTCTATGAACCCCATGATATAGAGCCATTTGTGGTACATGTCCAAAAAGTCCCAACAAATACTGACATCCCCTCACTGCATCCGGTACAATTTGGCCATTTTGTAAAAAAAAATAATTTCAAAAATATAGTAAATGGCAGTATGAAACGTATTGCCAGAAATAGACTGGGAATGGCATTTTCTAACTACAAGGATGCGAACGAATTTATAACTAACCCTTGCTTGATTAATAATAACTTTAAAGCATTTATTCCTACATTCAGCGTTACAAGAATGGGTCTTACACGAGGTGTCCCTTCCGAATGGACACCGGAGGAGATTATAGAAAATATTAGTGTGCCTATTGGTTGTGGGAAAATTATTAACGTGAGAAGGCTAAATTATAAAGTACGCAACAGTCAGCCACCCGAATGGAAGCCATCCCAGACAGTTGTGTTGACCTTTGACGGTCAAGTTCTACCTAAACGCATATTCCTGTGTTATAATGCCCTACCAGTTGAATTATATTCATATCCCACCATTCAATGTTACAACTGCTGCCGTTTTGGCCATACCCAAACTAAATGTAATTCTCTCCCTCGTTGTTACAAGTGTGGTCAGGGTCATGCTGGAGGTACATGTACTATTGATGAGGAATCTGTAATCTGCTGTCTGTGCTCTGGATATCACCTTGCTATAAGTAAAAATTGCCCAGAATTTGAAAGGCAAACTAAAATAAAATCTTATATGGCCCAAAACTGTGTTTCCTATGCAGAAGCAAATAAAGTACTTGAACCAGTTATCAAATCATATGCTGACACTATAAGAAAAGCTTCCACTCAGTCTTATGATACTTCACTTTCACCCATACCTCCAGCTTCAGCTTTACCTCCTAGTAAACTTTCTTCACACTCTAGGTCATACAAAAAGACAGTCTTTGCTAAACCTTCTGTTCCCTCGAAAACAAATAATTATGGCTATAATAAAATTGAACACAATCGACTTCTTGCATCTTATGATGCTCCAGAGTCTGCTAATGGTGTTGTATTAAATCGCAATGCAAATAATAATGATACTATGTTCTCCATTTCAGACATTATTCAACTTTTAACAGAAATAAATTCCCTCTCTAAAAGTAGTACCGAACAACGATGCCCTCTTATCGACTCTTTGACACATTTGAAATCCGCTTATGGATCACAGCCACGACCAAATAATTCAGTGGAATTGCAGAAGCGCAATCTGCAATAAAAATGATTTATTACACCTCCATAATAAAATAAAACCTTTTGTTTCCACTCTATCCGAGACATGGCTTATGCCGGAATCGCCGTTTAAGATTCCGGGATATGTCATTCTCCGAAATGACAGATCTGACGGCTATGGCGGTGTTGCCATAGTAATCAGAAATTCTGTTACCTATTCTTCTTTTCCTCTCCCTTCCTTTAGCAACGATATTTCTGCCATCGCTGCTATTGTAAATAATATTTGTATAGTTTCTATTTATTTTTCTCGCCCCAATGTAAATATTTTTTCTCAGCTAAACCACCTATTTTCTATTATACCAAAGCCTTATCTAGTTTTAGGTAATTTTAATTGCCAACACCAATCCTGGGGAAGTTCTGTTTCAAATTACTATGGTGAACAGTTACTGGACATAATCGATTTTCATAATATATGTGTGTTAAACACGGGCTTACCAACTCGACATACCGGGCCGAGTGAGGGCATTAGTGCCCCTGATTTGTCTTTATGTTCGCCGGACCTGGCTTCATCTCTACATTGGCAACCCCTCACATCTTCATATGGCAGCGACCATTTTCCTCTTGTAATAACTTTTCCTTTCTGTAGGCCTGAAAAAGTCTACTACTCGCCGCGATTCAAGTATCGTTTACATAAAGTTGATTGGAGCTTGTACAGTCAAAGAGTTGAGCAGAAACTATCCACACCTCCTCAAGGAAATGATGAAACTCCTGCTGACATTTTATCTAAAGCCTTAATTGAAGCAGCAGATGAAATCTTATCTACTAAGTCAGGAAATAGGTCTCATATTCCATCCCCCCCTTGGTGGGATCATGAGTGTACACTCGCAATTAGAGCAAGAAAAAATGCAGAAATAAAATACTGTAAAGAAATGACGTCTGAAAATTTTGAAATATATTTAAAGTCAGTCCGATATAGTAAAAAATTGTTCAAAAAAAAGAAATATGAAGGCTGGCAGTCTTTCTGTGCAAATATTAGTCCAAATGTCAACCCATCATTGGTCTGGCGTAACATACGAAGATTTAGATCAGTATTTATCAAGTCCTCTTCTAAACTGCCACTATCTTTGGCCAATCAATTTATGGACCGACTTGCTCCGCCTTCTGCTCCTGAACAAGAGTTTATTTTAAATTCTATTCCTCCTTTTATACATGACAACTTTTCCGAATTAAATTCTCCCTTTTCTCTGATAGAACTTAAAGGAGTCCTGAACCGTGTGAAAGACTCAACTCCCGGTGAAGATGGAATTCTCTATTCATTTATTAAGAACCTAGATGACTCCGTACTTATAATATATCTCAATATTATAAATTCCATAATGTTAACGGGAAAAATGCCACGGTTTTGGAAAACTCAGATAATTATTCCTATTCTAAAACCCAATAAAACTCCAGACGACCCCGCCTCTTATCGTCCAATAGTACTTTCATCGGTCTTGGTAAAAGTGGCTGAACATTTAGTTAAAAACCGCCTCGAATGGTTTATAGAAAGTGGTAACATGTTAGCTGATTCACAAATAGGATTCAGAAGAAGTAAGAGCACTATGGACAGTTTAGGAATATTCACTACAGATATAAGGTTAGCCTTTTCAAATAACGAATCTGTTATGGCTGCATTCTTAGATATTTCTGCAGCTTATGACAACGTCCTTATACCTGTTTTGCGAAGCAAACTGAATAAGCTAGAAGTTCCCATAACTCTGACGAACTTCATTATAACTCTTCTTAATGAGAGGTATATTAAACTCACAATTGATGATTCTATACTATCCAGAACGGTATGGAAAGGATTGCCTCAAGGATCGGTACTTAGTCCACTACTTTATAACATCTATACTTTTGACCTTGAATTGTGCTTAAAAGGATCTGCTAATGTACTACAATATGCTGACGACCTCTTAATATATACATCTGGACCCTCGGTTGAACGAAACTGTAATTCCTTGACACACTCCCTTTCTAACCTTAAATCATGGCTAGATTGTAATGGTCTTGAATTGTCGCCATCAAAAAGCAAAGTAGTACTATTTTCCAGAATGCGTAAACCTCCTCAGTTTACTGTCAAGTTTGACAACGTTATAATTCCCTCTAGTGACTCTGTTAAGTTCTTAGGAGTGATCCTTGATTCTAAACTTACTGGATCAGCCCACTGCGAATATATAGCTTCAAGATGTGAACGCAATTTGAACATTCTTAGATGCCTTTCAGGAGTTTGGTGGGGCGCCCATCCATACTCCTTGAAGCTGCTTTACAACGCATTAATAAGAAGTGTTTTAGATTATGGAGCCTTTTTGTTAGAACCGGGAAATGTCTCTGCAATTATGAAATTTGACAATATACAGTCTAAGGCATTGAGAATAATATTAGGCGCCATGAAGACGAGCCCTATTAACTGCATGCAAGTGGAATGCGTAGAGCCTCCATTGAATTTAAGACGACAATATCTTTCAGACAGGTTCTTATTTCGATGTGCTGAACGATATAATCACCCACTTATTTCAAAGCTTACATCTCTTTCTAATCAAATCGTCTCCTCTAAATTTTGGAAAAATAAACGACCTCCCTGCCTGGTAAAAAGTCTTAGTAAACTTAACGCTCTACGAGCCCCAGTCCAACAATCAATTTACAACCCTTTGTTTCAGACTAGCTATGAGTCTCTTATTCTTCTTCCTGACATACACACCAATATAGATATTAGTAAATCTGATTTAAACCAGAATCTCACTTTTAATTGTGTCGTTGATGGTAAATGGCCACAATGTCATCGAATATTCACAGATGCTTCAAAACTCTCTGTAGATAGCTGTGTTGGCGTTGGAGTGTTCCATTCCCAAAATAATATAGTTCAAAAAATTCGTCTCCCACCTGAATCTTCCGTGTTTACTGGAGAGTGTTTTGGTCTATTAAAAGCAGTAGAATATGTTTTACTATTTAAACTTCAAAAAACTGTCATTTTCTCAGACTCAAAAAGTGCACTCCAATGTTTGGCTCGCTTCCCATTCGGCTCTCACTATATTTTTCCAGTGATCATTGAAATTAGAAAATTGCTATTGAAATGTGCATTAAATAATTATACCGTGTCATTTGCATGGGTTCCTAGTCATTGTGGTATAACTGGCAACGAGAAAGCAGATCAATTAGCCAATGAAGCGGTGGAGAGTGGGGATCTCTTCCCATATAAGAACTATGCCCATGACTTAGCAAACCTGCCTAAGAGTTACCTCATGACATCATGGAATGAACTTTGGTTAACAAATAATAGGAAAGGTAAACATTATCGTGCCATTCAATCATCTATCCCCGCCAAACCGTTATTTTGTAAATGGAGGCTTGGCAAAAAAATTACATCGATTTTAATCCGCATGCGACTGGGTCATGTTTGTACTCCGGCTCACTTAACAAAATTCAAAATTGTTGACAGCCCCGCATGTGAATGTGGTGAACCTGACGGAGATATGAACCACGTGATATTTGCCTGCTCCCTGCATGACCGTTCATGTCTCCTGGATAGTCTAATTTCACTTCGAGTTCCCTTCCCATCATCCGTTCCCTGCTTACTTTTTATGTCTGAGCCCGCCCAGATTCTATCTGAATTCATTCGTTCTAATGATATTAAAATGTAAATTTTAGTTTATGTAATTGTTTTATGTATTACCAGTCTGTATTATATTTTTGTTATTATGTATAAGTATCTAAGTATTTAATTGATGACTATTAACCTGTATAATATGTAAAATTAACTGATCTTTTATCCTTTCTCCAAATTCCGTTCCTATCGTCCTTTTCAAAATTATTCCGTTTCCCCGTTTTACCTTCGACACCTGGGCCAAAAAGCACAAACCGTGCAAGGCCATAAAGATATATAAAAAAAAAAAAAAAAAAAAAAAAGTTTCAAAACCTTTTTTTTTATGTATTTAATTTAGTTTAGATAATTTCACACAACAAACAATACAATTATTGTACTTAGTACTTAAATTATTTGGAAGTAATTGTTTCCTAATAATATAAATATGCCGGTAGATGTGCAAGGAACATTCGTATCACAGAAGATCAACAAAGTCAGATGGATACCAGAAGAATACGTAGAAACAAAATGTTTCTTCACCGGCAGTTGGGACGACGAAGTGAATTCAGTGAAAGTTTGGGGTTTTGAGAGCGTCCATGAAGACGAAGATGTTGAATACCCACGTGCATTTTCCGAGTATACTGTTGAAGGCGATGTCACAGAAATAAAGTTTGCCGATAAAACAAAGATAGCAGTCTCGTTATCCAACGGCGATGTGCGGCTATTGGAAGTTAGTCTGTATGACAAAGAGACTCCACTGAAAGAAATTTATGTATGGAAGAACTTGCATAATTTTGGGTAAGTTTATGATCATAGGGTTGCCTTAAGGAAGGGAGTATAATAAGTATCTATCCAGTGCCTAGAGGTTAGCAATAGTTACTGTTCCATCATGGGTCGCAGATTCGATTCGTGCACCAGTATTTGCACAAGTTGCTAACATTCTTTTGATCAGAAAGTCACTATAAGATTCTTTGAATCTAGGTGCTGTATATAGATAGAAGTTGTTTTAATTATAACAAAGATGTTGATGTACCAATTATACCCCAAAAACAAAAATATTCAGGGCTTGAAACACCTATTGGAGATTCTACATCTCAAATGATTTATGATAGTCTAAATACTAAAAAAATGTATTAATCATTCAAACTTTCAGGGCTGAACAGTGTTCCTGTACATCTTTAGATATAATCGAGGGTGACATTGCCTCAATAGGTGAAGATGGAAATCTCAATATTTTAAACAGTAGAAGAGGAGAGAAGTCACGTACAATAACTGGTGCTGATAGCTGTTCACTACATTCTGTATGCTTTATAAAACATAGTGAGGTGAGTGATTGATAGATTATTAGAGTAGTAACTGTATGGTACTTTTATCCATGGTAGAAGAACACCAGTGTATGTTTGCTACTGACAGATGTGGTCACATCATTTGAACAGGCCTATGTTCCAATGACGTGACCACGCATCCAACTGTAGTTTGTATGGAATTTGACAACGGCAATATACATTTCTGGCACGGAAAAAACATGCCTGGTTTTGCACTACTATTATGCACATCACACACAGCAAAGACAATATACCTATTTAGATAGAATACTATCTGCAAAACTAGTGATGTTACGATCTGGAATTTTGTCAAACCGAGTTGAATCGGTTAGACAATTCATGTAAGTCGATTCCAAACCGAATCGACGAAATCGCGATTTGAATCGGTTTGAACCGATTTGAATCGGTTTGATAGCGATGATCGGTTTAAAAAGTCGAGTCGTTACTCGACTTTTTAAACCGATTAAAAAGTCGAGTCGTTACTCGACTTTTTAAACCGATTAAAAAGTCGAGTCGTTGCTCGACTTTGTAAACCGATTAAAAAGTCGAGTTGTTGCTCGACTTTTTAAACCGATTAAAAAGTCGAGTCGTTACTCGACTTTTTAAACCGATTCAAACCGATTTGAGCATAAACCGAGTTGCGTCGATTAGCGCCTTTACTAAACCGATTTGGCCGAGTCGAAAGCGATGTAACGACTCGACTTTTTAAACCGATTTGAACATAAACCGAGTTGCGTCGATTAGCGCGTTAGCGCGTCTACTCTACTAAACCGATTTGGCTGAGTCGAACTTACTTACGCATTTCGCTCGCGTCGCTCTGCGCGCAAGCGCGCGCCTGTCGGTACGAGTTTATACCGTCCCGCATGCTGAACAATCCGAAAAGCCGGTGCCCGACTGGAGTAGCGGTTACGGTTATTTCGCGTCGTCACTCGTCCGTCCGTAAGTCCGACTGAATCGAAGTGAAGTAGCCGCTTCACATCAGCCGGGCCGTATAATTGTCTGCCATCAGACGTATTATAAAAAAAATATAAGACAAGCATGGTAATAAATAATTAATCTATATACGTAATTGTTTTTCTGGACCGCGTGCGTAGGTAGGTTAGGTAGGAGGTAGGTACATAACTAAACTAAACTACCAATCATTGGTTCAATTCAACCCCATTTTGGGGTGTAAGTGGTTCATCAACGTCTTTGAACCAAAGCCAACTTCACCTGCACGCGGTGCACCCTGCTGACTGACAAACGAAGCTCTGGCGAAAAGAGAGGTAGGGAGCGTAATTGTAAGCTGCCCGACTGGTGTATGTACCTCCACCTCACAGAATACCGCATCCAAATAACAATTCCATTGAGGGTTGTTGTGTTCCTGCGAGTGAGTGAGGTCACCAGAAAGGAAGGAGATGCTGCGTTGGCAGCGGCGGTGGCGGCGCTAAAATATGACTTTCTCAGAAGTGACCGCTTTGAATGAATGGATGGATGGACGGACGGACGGCAAACAAGCAAACGAGCAAACGGGTAAACGGCCAAACGGTCAAACGGCCAAACGGGCAAACGGCCAACCGGCCAAACGGGCAAACGGCCAAACGGCCAAACAAGCAAACAGCCAAACGGCCAAACGGCCAAATGAGCAAACAAGCAAACAGCCAAACGAGCAAACGGCCAAACGGCCAAACGGCTAACGAGCAAACGGCCAAACGGCCAAACGAGCAAACAGCCAAACGGGCAAACGGCCAAACGAGCAAACGGCCAAACGGGCAAACAGCCAAACGACCAAATGGGCAAACGAGCAAACGGCCAAACAAGCAAATGGTCAAACGGCCAAACGAGCAAACGGCCAAACGAGTAAACGGCCAAACGACCAAACGGGCAAACAGCCAAACGAGCAAACGGCCAAACAGGCAAACGGCCAAACATGCAAACGGTCAAACGGCCAAACGAGCATGAATGCGCGCAGAGCGACGCGAGCGAGATGCGTAAGTAAGTTCGACTCAGCCAAATCGGTTTAGTAGACGCAAGACGTGCTGACGCGCTAATCGACGCAACTCAGTAAATCAGTTTGAATCGGTTTAAAAAGTCGAGTCGTTACATCGCTTTCAACTCGGCCAAATCGGTTTAGTAGACGCGCTAATCGACGCAACTCGGTTTATGCTCAAATCGGTTTGAATCGGTTTAAAAAGTCGAGTCGGCCAAATCGGTTTAGAATACGCGCTAATCGACGCAACTCGGTTTGAATCGGTTTAAAAAGTCGAGTCGTTACATCGCTTTCGACTCAGCCAAATCGGTTTAGTAGACGCGCTAATCGACGCAACTCTGTTTGAATCGGTTTAAAAAGTCGAGTCGTTACATCGCTTTCGACTCGGCCAAATCGGTTTAGTAGACGCGCTAATCGACGCTACTCGGTTTGAATCGGTTAAAAAAGTCGAGTCGTTACATCGCTTTCGACTCGGCCAAATCGGTTTAGTAGACGCGCTAATCGACGCAACTCGGTTTATGCTCAAATCGGTTTGAATCGGTTTAAAAAGTCGAGTCGTTACATCGCTATGCAAAACAAGAGAGACAATATCACTATCCTTTACATACATATAGCAGCATCTCACTCTTAATATATGTTGTCTTTGCCATGTGTAGTGTAGGGCAAAATCATGACAGAGATCTTGTTGCCACATGATCTATCTCTTGATCGCATTGCATATGAAATTTGAGATATATGAGAGAATATAGACGATGAGAGAATATAGAACAAGGGAGATGAGAAAACTTAAAAATTATATTTGCCAGAGATGCTCACTCCATCATTATTCAGAAATTCCATAATCCAGAAGTACTTGTAGGTACTCTCAACATATTAATAAAGTGCAATAATATATTATTTAATAAAATGACATTTTATAGTATTAATATTTATTTGTTATATATTTTATAATATGTAGTCTATGTATTTTACATCTTCGCCTATACATAATAATTATTTTTATAATATTTGCTATATGTCTGTATATTTCTAATTTTCATTAATTTCTTTTGATTTGCAAATTCTGTCCACTCCACTTACAAATTCATTGCCATAAATTTGCCTTGAAAAGATTGCTCTCAGCAATAACTAATATTATAGCATTAAAAGTGTACTAACTACATTGTGTTTTACGTAATAAACATGTTTTTTATTCCAGATCATAACGGGCAATATGCGTGGGCACATGAAAATATGGGACCTAAGATCTACAAATGATAAACCGGCAGCTTCATTCCTTTTAGCTGGAGATGAGCTTGCAGCCACCTGCATTGTGAACCATCCAACGCAACCTCATATAGTCCTTGCCGGCAGTGAGTCTGGATCAGTAGCAGTATGGGACCTACGTATGAATTCATTCCCTACGTCATTAGTAAACGCACATTCTGCTGGTGTCACTGAAATGCATTTCCATCCAGAGAACCCAAATAAGTTATTAACATCTTCTGTGTCTGGAGAGCTCTGGGATTGGAATATGGAAGGCCTAACAAAGAGTTCGAGAGGACCAGATAATCAAGTGACAACATTTATACCCATGGAGGACAAAAATACAATGAATGTCAATTCCCTAATGCCAATATTGCATAAAGCTATTAATACACTACACTGTGATAAGGGCAGGATTCTCTGCGGAGCTGATAATGAAGCCATTTATCTTATTAAGAATTTGAAGTATTAATCATATTCTTAAATCTAGGTTTGAAAAACTTCTTGATAAAGTTCATTAAATTTGTCTCAAAATCTTACAAGTCTTATTTGGCCCCACTTCAATGTTGAAATGAATCAGGGGCGTAGCTACCGCCGTATCAGCCGTATCAATCCCGTATCATTGGCCCCTGGGCCACAAGGGCCCCCGGCATGTTCAGTTCCAGTAGATAGAGAGCCCCCTCAGCCCTGAAGTGTTTGGGTAGAAAGGCCCACCACCAAGTTTTGATACATGGCATGTCTAGCGTAAGCTACGCCACTGAAATTAACATAATAGACCAGCCCTCCTAGCCAAGTGTAATTCTCATACTAAAATGTTCGATTTTGACAAATGTCACGTGATCTATCTAATGTTCGTTACACTACGAATTACACTAGGGTGGTCTATATTTTTATAGGGTGTCGAAATTTCAAATTGAAACTACTAGTTCAAATGGGGTATCATTATGAAAGGGCTTGATGTACACATTGCAAAATATATTTTTTTTTTTTTTTCTACGCATTATTTCTTATTTATAATGAAAAATATCAAATTTAATCATGAATCTACGTACCTACGGAACCCTCGGTGGGCGAGTCCGACTCGCACTTGTCCGGTTTTTTTTATTGATAAAATCAAACTTTAGCTTAGATAATGTGTTAATTATGTTTAGTTTGACTGGTAGAAACCCTAGCGCTGTACCCTCCTATGGTGTAGATATTTGTTATTAACTTTAACCTGAGACCTATTTTTGGAATCGATATCTTCGATGAAAGGCGGCTTTAGCTTACACGGTTGGGCCCTACCAGCTCAGTCGTAAATAGCCAACAAGATGCCAGTAAGCTGACAAAGTAGTTAATAATAATAAATAATAAATATTGTCAGACAAATTACACAGCGCCTTCTAGCCCCAAAGTAAGCGAAGCTTGTGTTATAGGTTCTAGACAACTGATAAACATACGTAAATACATTTACATGATACATAGAAAATACCCAACCATAGAAAGTTATATGGCTAATATGATGAACGTTTAATATTGGGGATATATGGTGTAAGGAGTTTATATCCAACTATATGAGAAGCTCGATGGCGTCGTTACGCGTCTCAGTCTAATCGAACACGCAAGTTAAGCAACGTCTACCGAAGCCAGTCCATGGATGGGTTTACATTGTCTCGAGCTCCTCCGTGCTGCGGAGAGCATGTTAAGCCGTCGGTCCCGGCTGTTGTCATTAGATGACAGTCGATAAGCCAAGTCAAGGCTTGAAGTCTCCGCCAATCCGCAATTAAGCGGCGTGGTGGAGTATCCGCTGAATCCCTTCAATTGATGGGAACCAGTATCCTAGCAGTGGGGTGAGAGAGGAGAGAACCCTTACTGGTTGACAACAACCAACTATATGCCCTTTTTTTTATACTACGTCGGGTGGCAGACAAGCATACGGCCCGCCTGATGTGAAGCGGTTACCGTAGCCATATTAACGCTCGCAACATAAAATATCGCTCGCGCGCCGCCACCCCCTCTGCCACCGCAGCATCTTCCTCTATGGTGACCTCATTCACTCGCAGGAACACAACAGCCCTCAAGGGAACCGTTATTTGGCTGCGGTATTCTGTGAGGTGGAGGTACATTCACCAGTCGGATAACTTTTCGCCAGGGCTTCGTTTGTCAGTCAGCAGGGTGCACCGCGTGCAGGTGATGTTGGTTTTGGTTCAAAGATATTGATGAACAACTTACACCCCTAAACTTGCCCTAAGGCAAACTCACTCAATTAGTCGGTCTCCATTGTCCAAGTCTCTGCAAACGCCATGGTCGGGATGAGACATACGTACGAGGGTCAAAAAAAAAAATATTGCATAAAATAAGTATTTATTCAATAATGGAAGTAAATACACTTACGAAATATCAATATACTTTATTAATAATACACCAAGTCAGTCTTTGCTTGCCTAGTCAAAGTATTGGTAAAATATTTTACAAAAACCATAATGCGATACAGTATTTACAATTATAGAATACATGGAATTCTGGTACGAGAGTTAACTTCTAGAATATCATTCAAGGCACCACATTACAACCATTATACTTATTGCCAAAAATAAATGTTAAAGTTGATTTCATAGGGATGCTTGCGGTTCACGCGGTTAGATATGAGGGCAATAAAGCAAACGCGTTCTGTACATCAAATTATAAATTTTCGTATTAATCCATTCGATAAACCGGTTTTATTCCGTTCTCAAAATGTCCCACGTTCTCAATACGCTTTGGTCGCAATATGACCTGCGCTGACGGCACAGCAGATACTGAAAATCTTATATATACCTATATAGCGCGCGGACCAACTACCCATTTCTATGAAACCAGCCTAAAATAATATCAACCAAATATCGATGGCACCAATCATTATTTTTTAAATTTACAGATAATTTTACATAATTTCAGCTACCATGCATATTGGACACATGTAATATCACTAAAAACCAAGAAATATGATGAATATTTGGCATTTCATTCACATTTTGTATACCACACTAAATGCGTTAACTACTGGATTAACACGGAGTATATGTATTTCATTATCATTAAATAATATTTATCATATCACTCAATTACAGAATAAACTTAAGCACAGCACAACTTTGACTGAAAAACAAACATTCGATATTATCTACAGCCCCTAATGCATTGGTGAGTATACAGTTTTTCAATATTGACGCATTAAAAGAGTAAAAATGATGTACGAATTGTTCCCACATCTGATTTTGGAGCTAACTCCGACATTAACCTCTAATTAAAGTCGTTTATATCAGTCCATTGTTACGATGTTTAGAAATATTCTGATATAACTTTTAGATCAAATAACCTTGAGTCTATTCACGAACACAGTATAAATATAATCCAGTAAAATATCTTTTCATGTTTGAGACTATATGTATACTCTCCAATGTATCAAGGATTTAATAAATTAATACTTAAGTGAGCGCCGGTCTACGGCAGCCTTCGAGTCCCCATTATTGTCAAGCGTAAGGACGCTGAACTGTCATTAGAATCCTATGTGCGCTATATACACGTGGAAACTACCCTAGTGTAGAGCTAGAAACCGGTTTTTATATCCAACAATAAGTTCTTTTAGACCTGGTTTCCGAGCGAACCTGGTTAATAACTCATTTACTCACCACATGCCTATCTTTCTTGTTAATTTATGCATAATTGCATATCCTATATTGCGTAGGTACAGCGAGCATATGATTCGATTGCCGGTAATTTGAATTATCGGTATTTCGAATTACCGGTAACTTGAATCAGAACTATAATATCGCTCCATTTAAAACCAGCAGTTTCAGCATATTGATACTGAAAACTTTTCCTATATAGAGAACGCGGGTTGGTATCTGATTATAACGAGGTTTCCAAGCCCTGCCTTATGGAAGGTCGTTCAAGTGTGATGGTTCCGCCGGTGAGGTGGCGGCTTGCGCTGCGAGGCTGCCAGCAGGGACGCGGGCACCGACCACAGCTGGTCGCACCATCGCATCAGGGCTTCTGTCACGTGGCAGCTGTTCGCGGCCGTCGCTAGCTGCGTCTCGAGGCTGTCTGATGACTTGATCAGTAGACTGGAAAGATAAAGCATTTGTTATTCGAGATACTCGTAGCCTTGTTGATTAAGTGGTTAAGAAATAGCTACTATTACCTATACAAAGGTCGCGGGATCGATTTTAGTTTTAGTGGAAAGTGTGGCATATTAGTTTCATCGTTGGGTTTAAGTGTTATAACACAAGTATGAAAACTTTTGTTTTGAGCAAAAATAAAAAGGGATAGCCTGAACTCGTGCATTCTGGAATTACAATTAAATATCGTTTCATAATACGCCTTACACAAGACGACGGAGGATGTGGCGTGCAGACGAGAATGAGTCTTATTGACGTAGATGCAGTCTACGCAACGTGCATTGCTACTATCCGTGATAGCAGGAGTTCAGCAGGTGAAGATAAATACCTGGGAGGGAAGAGAGTGGGCGCGATGATCATAGCGATGTTGTGCTCGCTCATCTTGTTGGTGTGGCAGTGCGCGGCGATCTCGCGCACCAGCCGCAGCAGCTCGCGCAGCGTGGCGCGCTGCTCCGCCGGCAGCAGCAGCACCAGCAGGTTCAGCGCGCGCGCCTGCGTCGCGCCGCTCAGCGCTGGGGAGAGGACACCACAACAGTTTAGACATTATGAGACGCGGGCAAGTGGCACGATTGCAGATTCAAGAAAATCTTGCAAGTTTAGTCAAACGTATTTTAACTTTATAACGTCTCATAAGAAAATTGATGAACGCCGCCTGCACGCACGAAAATGCATGACTAATTGTCACATTCCGCCTGAGCCGAGCGTGCAAGCGAGAGCACAGAACGAGCGATAGAGACGCACGATTGGGCTATGTTTCTTATGACGTTATCACGTAAAATTAACGTCCGTAAACCGACTTTACAGACAACAATTTTTTTTCTAAATCTCGATTTCTCTCAAGATTGAGAATCGTAACTAGATAGCTCATTATCATTCTACGAAACTGAGAGGCAATGAACATTTTATCGTTTTTGTCACGCATTTATAATATAAATATATAAATAGGTAAGTATATAGAAATAATATAAGTTTCCTAAGAAGTTATAGACTCACTTCTATTGCTAATATATATCTCACAGAATACCGCATATAACCATTTTTTTGAGGGTCGTTCTGTGCCTGCGAGTGAACGAGGTAACCACGAGCGCGCGAACGATATTTTCTGTTTGTCTGCCGCTCGACGTCGTATAAAAAATGGTAAAGCGTGGTGCTCACCGTATGTGTGGTAGAAGAGCCGCATGAGCTCCTGCGTGAGCGGCGGCTGCGGCAGCGCGCGCAGCAGCCGCTTGAAGACGGCGGCCAGGTCGTGGCTGCTGGCGCGCGCCAGCGCCGCCTCCACCGCGCCGCGCGCCTCGTACCACTGCCGCTCCACCAGCGCGCACAGCGCCTCGATCTGCACACCACGAACACACACGCAAACTATTAAACTATACAATCAACAAAAACACAGATTACTAACTAGATCATCGCTTCGTTCGATTTCCGTATAAGACAAATATTTGTGTACCTACATGAACATATCTGTTTGTCTTCGTCTGGGTGTTTTCTATGTAATATTTGTATGTAGGTATTTAAAAAAAAATATTTAAGTACAAATATTAGTTATCTAGTACCTACAGTACAAGCTTTCCTTAGTTTGGAACTAGATGGCAGTGTGTAATATCTCCAGGAATATTTTTACATTTGAAAAACATAACCTCTTCTGCGTCAGTCGAGCAAAAAAAAAGTCTTAGTTTCTTATGTCTCTATCAGAGTTGTTCCTGATTCAGGTTTTTACTGTATCAGCAGATACTGGCATCAGTAGTTAATATATTATCTGAAAAAATCTGCATAGATTTTTTCAGATAATATATTAACTACTACTAACGTCTAACCAATCTATGATGACAAAACAATCGAATGAGGAAATCAGTGACAGCTCGTTTTGTATAACTGTCTGTCATTGGTTAAACCTCCACATGACTCTTGCTAGTTCCCATCTTTTACTAACACCTTACGTGTATGTCAGCATTAAAAATCAGCATCGATCGTTACTGATGCTGATATTCGCAACAACCCTGGTCTCTATTTTCCTTTCGCGTGCGCCTTATTCAAATAATGATACGCCATTTTTTTTTAATTCGACAAAGGTAGATCAAACGATCAAACCCAAGAATTACATTAAACTAGCAAAAAATCCCTGGTCTGTGCATTATACGCTGGGGTAATGTTATCGGCAGTCGGATAAAAATTGACCAGTCACGGGGTGCCTGATGTGAAGAAAAGTACACTATAGCGTGGGCTATTATAGACAGTTACAGGGTGTTCCCGTACCTTCTGCTTGTTCCCGGGCACGCGCAGCAGGCCCTCGTCGTGCGTGCGCGCGCGCAGCGCGGCGGCCAGCGCGCGCACAACGCTGGGCACGCAGCTCCACGTCTCCTCCCACAGGATCATGTCCTTGCGGACCAGCGTCTCCAGCGACACGCCGAATACTGAGCCCTCTGCAATTATACAACGCAACTATATTACTACTCTACGTATATCATCTCACTCGATTATTTCAAAACTATACAAGATTCAATTAATTTCTTTAGACCAAAATGAGAGTCCATTCATTGTTATACGTCGTCAACCCTTACTCATACCACTGCTGGAATTTTGGTCTCCCCTCAACAGAAGGGGTGTAGAGCATACTCTCCAACTCAACTCAACTGCGGATTGGCGGAGGTCAGCGTTTTCAAGCCGCCTATAGGCCACTGACTTGGCTTAACGACGGGACCGGCGGCTTAACGTGGTTTCCGAAGCACGGAGGAGCTCGAAATAAATAAGCCCTCCACGGACAGTTTAACTTGAGTGTTCGATTAGAAGTCTACGCGTGCAACGACGCCATCATCGAGCTCCTAGTTGTTAGCGTAATTTTGTTTAAATTTGTGTAAATACATGTATGCAATATTATTACTATTATTAGGTATTTATTCACTAATTTCTATCTATGTCAAAAAAGGAATTAAAAACTGATTGCTCATTCTGAAAGTGCACACCAAATACCAAGAAGCATTAGGTATATGACTAACTACATTAGGTACGTTGTTGCATGGCGCTAATGCCAGCTCACTTTTTAGAATCAAACGCAATGTAAGCAGGGGCGCCGGCTTTTAGAAAACCTCATGGGTGCTCATGCTCATTTGATGACTCTAAAAAGTGGCGAAGTGTGAAAGAGAAATGCACAGTGATCGACCGACAAATAAATTAATGTCCTACTTATATACTGCGTACTGTAAACCACGGGTCGTCGGGTAATAAAAAAACACCTATCATCCTTAAAAGGCGATTACTGATCTGTTTCTTGATGTCTATTCTCAGGGGTGCTCGGCACCCACTGTTTATTTCTCGTGGGTGCCCGAGCACCCACGGAGTCGGCGCCCCTGAATGTAATCACATATTAATAAACACTATGCATTGTCTATCTAACCAGCCAACCATTAGAAACGTCGAAATTTACTTTTCAGTGAATTCTAAACTGATGCCCACCTTCTTTCCTTTTCTTCTTGGGCGGCTTTCGCTTCTGGAAGGGCAGCGAGTACCTATCGAAGAGGGCGGTGAGTTCAAGCCACAGCAGGGGCGGGAGCCGCTTCAGTTGCGGCTCGCCTACGCTCTCGATATCCACGTTGCTGTCCTCTTCGGGCCACACCTGCAATTTATTATTTTGTTAATTATTTATATCGATTAGCCCCGTGGGCTAGAATCCGGCCTAGTACTATTTTTAGTACTAGGCCGGATTCTAGCCCACGGGGCCGAAATCGAGGTTGAGTGGAGCGAGTAGATTCGCTGAGTGTATGCTTTCCATTGATTTCATTACAAAATGTATTTGATGATCATTCCTCAAGGACATGATCGATGTCTTTTTTCGACAGTAATCTCAAGCATATCGAGGTCTTTAATTGTGACAAATTTCATCAAAATCGGTTCAGTGGTTTTGGAGCATATTCCATTCCAAGAGTGACTTTTCGGCGTGTATAAACGTTCCGCTCGGCCACTCAATAATATACTTAGTAGCAGTTAAATTACTAAGGTCAGGATGATAATAGGTTCCCTGAGGAACGTTTGCATTACTGCATTTGTCAGATACTGGAATAGTAAACCAGGAGACCTACCGCCTAATCTGAGTACGATCGGATTCGATTACGAAAATCTAACTTCACCTTAAATTTGTGTTAACAGTAATACGCTTAGCCGGCAGAGACGGAGGCACTCTACCGATTAAAGTGAAGACTTTATTTATCACAAAATTCTAGTCCTACTATAAATGTACTCGGGAAGCTGATTAAACTACGCATCGTAGTGAGGGCACTGACGGACAGGGATTGAAAAAAAATTGGATATATCGGTTAAAGGTATGACGTCATACCTTTAAATTTCGATACCTTATAGTAAAGGTATCTTAATAATTTCGGTATTGTAATATTCCGGTATCGTTATTTTTTTAGATATCTAAATTATAAAATAAAGGTTTTAAATTTCGATACCTTAAAATAAAGGTATCTTAATAATTTCGGTATTGTAATATTCCGGTATCGTTATTTTTTTAGGTATCTAAATTATAAAATAAAGGTTTTCTTTCCACAATGTCGGCCGCATTGGTAGGTAAGTACTTGATCACACGCCAATGCTACCTACGTCGCGTCGTTGTCGCATCATTTTTTCGGTACCGAAATGGTTTTGGTTAAGGTACTGGTAATATAAAGGTATAATGGTACCGTAAAAAAATAAAGGTAGGTATTCTTCTTGTTTTACCGGTATCGTAACCACAATTCTCAACCGTTTTGGCTCTACCTTTAAATCAAAACGATATCTTAATTTTATACCAGTACCATACCCTTATACCTTTACCGCTTTCAATCCCTGCTGACGGAACAACAGACATGTGCGAAAACGGAGGCAGCCCCTTAGCGACCTGTAGGTTCTGTAATGAAACCATAGACTACACACACAGCATTAGCGTGTCCCGTGTTTTTTTTTATACTACGTCGGGTGGCAGACAAGCATACGGCCCGCTTGATGTGAAACGATTACCGCTGCCATATTAATGCTCGCAAAAGAAAATATCGCTCGCGCGCCGCCACCCCCGTCGCCAACATAGCATCTCCTTCCTTTCTGGTGACCTCACTCACTCGCAGGAAAACAACAACCCTCAAGGGAATTGTTATTTGGCTGCGGTATTCTGTGAGGCGGAGGTACATTCCCCAGTCGGGTAGCTTACAATTACGCTCCCTACCTCTTTTTTCGCCAGAGCTTCGTTTGTCAGTCAGCAGGGTGCACCGCGTGCAGGTGAAGTTGGCTTTTGTTCAAAGATGTTGATGAACTACTTACACCCCAAAAACTATAATGCCAAAACGTAGCTAAATATTCGGGAAACACTATCCTGAAAGACGCTACGATTTCTCTCGTAGGATTCGGCCTGAGCGGTGTATTGGAAACATGTGGAGTTCAGTGCAAAAGTTGAAAATTGGTCACAGTGTTAACAATAACATTGTAACTTTTAAGTTAGAAAAGCGAAGTATTGTTATTTACCTCTTCATGATCGAGCATTTGGCGATCCAGATTGAACTTGTGCTCGAAACTGAGAGGCTGTTGCACGGAGGCAGCACTCTTTGCCCGAGAAACCGCTGCGTGTTTATTACTGTAACAGATACCACAAAATATAAATTAAAAACAACTTCTTCACATATTCATCATGAATTAAAAATTTCAGTTACAAGAATATTTTAACAAGAAAGTAGAGTTAATGACATCAAAGAAGTTGTAAAGGATATTATAGTAATTTTTAAGCCATCTTACGTAATTATAAGGTAATATTTTTGACAACTTACATAAATGGGTCATTGTCTTTCAGGATGGATCCGTTGATTCTTTCCTTCCCTATCCTTGGTCCCTGGACTGTTCCATACCTCTGGTAGCCTAAGAGTTCGATACCCTCTGGAAGAACAAACATGAACTAATTAGTTATTATAATTATAAATAAATATAATTAATATAAATATTTTTCGAATTAATTTGCAAGTACAATAAAACAGTCTATTACGGTCTAAGAATAGAACAGCCCCCTTACCACCATCTCTTATTGCGATTCAAGTCGCTTTTTCATTGGTATTGGTATTGGGACTCTATTCCATTTGAAATAGAGTCGCTTATTCATTGGTATGATTAAGCATTCTATTCAGTTATTGAATCACAATAAGAGATGGTGGTAAGGGGGCAGGGGCCGCCGGAACTGAAGCCCATTACCATCGGATTTTTAGAATGCGAAAATGAAACTACAGCTTAGATTGTTGCGAATTATGTTTAACTCAGTTGGTAGAAACCCTACAGCTCTACCGACTAAGCTGAAGATGTTTGTCAATAATTTTAACATAAGACCAATTTTTGGATTCAAAATAACCGATGGTAATGCGCTTCAGCATCGGCGGTACACTGCACCTCGATTGCGTCGTTGCGTGCGTGTGCAGTCTAATTCTAATCGAACATGCAAGATAAGCAACATCGATCGTAACTTGTCTACGAATAGGTTAAGCGCGTTAGGGCGTGTTAAGCCGTCGATCCCGTCTGTTATCATCAGTCGTTAAGCCAAACCAGTGGCCTTTGGGCAAGAACGTTTAAAACCTTGAGGTTCAGACAGTCTACCCTTTGGACGGTTTGAACACACCCGCCTCCGCCAACCTATAGTTGAGCATTGTGGTTGCTGGAATGAACAATGGTTGATGGCGATCCAAGAAATATTCTTTACTCTCGATATTTCTATAGATGTTGTGAAAGTTACTAAGATATCACTGCGCTGGCAGCAGGTATAGCAACACCACCAGTTAATACTCTTGTTTTATAATAAGCTATGGTAGTTTACATTTGCTTAGTATGCTTTCTGCAGTCGTGCGGTGTGTACACTAAAAATACTGACCAGTGTTAGTCGCGATGTCGGCCAGATGCAGGTCATTCGGTTTGAAGAGCTCGTGCATGGGCAGCGGCGGGGAGTAGGCGGCCGGCGCGGGCGGCGACAGGCGCGCTCGGCGCGGGGCCGCCGGCGCCGACGGCGTGCGGGCCAGCGGCGCGTGCGTGCCAGATGGCGGGTAGCTGTCACTAAGGGAGAAACTATTCTTTAGAACCCTAATAATATTTCTCATCGGGAGCGCGGACTTTATGGGCACCCACCGCTCGCGTAGAATAATGAAGCCCCAAGAACACGAAAAATTTAACTACCTTATTCGTATTAATTGAGCTAGAGCATTTACAGGTCCACCAACCCACAGTTGAGTTGCAAGGTGGAATATGCTTTAAACCCCTTCGAATGAGAGGAGATCCATATCCCAATAGTGGAATGAATAAGGTCATAAATGCATTTGAAGTTTTGTCTTTTTTTATAAAATGTGTACATTAAGTTGTTATTGTAAACAAAATAATTTCTAGGGCAAAGGTTTGCCCTAGGAATTATGATGAACCATTTTGTTTTTGCACGTGTTACCTAACTTCACGTGCAAATTGCGGTTTCCATAAATTAACAATCATTCAAATTCGAGAGGTATATTACACATACACATAAGCAAACCGATTGGAAAAAACTACCATTTATCAGAAGACTACAGGCAAATAACAAATTCCTAAAAGGGTTGTGGTTTTCCAGCGACTGCGTCAGAGCCAGCAGGTCCCAGCGTTGATGCTGCGTCAACATACGGGGTTGGTAACGCCAGGGACTCTACTTATGTTGCAATCGTCTGTATACGGTAACCACTTCAAATCAGGGAGCCGTTTGCAAGTTTGTCATGAAAAAATAGTTGGTCATACTTACACAAAATCAGGTGGAGTAGCGGAGTCAGCCCACTCGGCGGGTGGGCTGCCTGATCCACCGCTGGGTAGCGAGTCCAGCGAGTCGGGAGTCGCGCTCCGCGACCTCGGCTCACTGCCGCTCGAATTCTGAAACAAGAGACCAAAAGGGCTCATTATGTTTCCAATGGTTATGAATGGGTCACCGTTATAAGGACTGTGATAAGGATACACACACAGCGATGCCGATCCTTCCTGGTAGTTCAGTTGGAAAGAGCACTCGACCGGTAATCGAGAGGTCGTGGGTTCAAATCCCACCTAGGCCTAGGAGAGGTCT
This sequence comes from Hypsopygia costalis, assembly GCA_937001555.2. NCBI lineage: Eukaryota > Metazoa > Arthropoda > Insecta > Lepidoptera > Pyralidae > Hypsopygia > Hypsopygia costalis. The sequence continues at coordinate 3,195,502 of OW443325.2, forward strand.
TTCAATATTTATAATCAAAGCATAATTAAAAAAAGGTAGAGTAACCTTTCCTAAACAAAACACATTATTTCTAATAGAGGTCGGATTGTTACTTTTTTATGTACTTAGTAAATGTATGACATGAGAGCTTTAGTGGAATCACAGTATAAGTAATAGTACTAACGTACAGTATGGACACTCTCTGCCGCTCTCACTAGTCGACCTCACCTCCCCTATGGAACCGATTTGGAACCGTTCGCAATGGATGCAACGTCCTACAAATTGACGTCGCTCGTATTTTATTCTCCATTCAGTTTAAAAGATGGGAGTTACTTGTGCAGTGGATGGATGTCTCAACACATGGAAAGTCAAAAAAATAAATTTATTCGATCCCTTTGGATGAAATAAAGTACAGATTTTTTTATAAATTACCTAAAAAGCATGCGGCAGCCATAGTTTCATCATAACTAATTCATGTCTGTCAAAGTAGGATACAAGATACAATTAATACGAGATGAGAAACGGATAGCATTAAAGTAGATTTATGTCTCAAAGAGCAAGTGAGTGCGCAGACGCGGAATTGACATTGCTGTCACTTGAGTTATGGTGGTTTATTGTTAATGTTTACAATTTTCTTATTACCATTTCAATGTTTATTGTGCGTGATGTCATGTGTGGTATTAGTTTTAAATTACGTTTGTTCCATGTGAATATGAAAATGAATCAAATCATTGCGCATGCATTTATATGAATAGTAAAAAGCTACAATTAATGAGAATGAAATGGTTTGATCATTACAATGAACCGGTGTTCGGAAGGCGAACGTTTGATTTAGTGGTGATTAGAAAATATAAAATTTTGGGTAAGTTAGCAATGGCAATTATACAAGGCGTTTTGTAAATATTGGCTGAAGTCAGTGTAGTGTATTTACTATGTCTTTTTTTCTTCACTACGCCCACCTGATGTGAAGCGGTTACCGTAACCATATTAACGGTCGCAACATTAAATATCGATCGCGCGCTGCCAACGCAACAACTCCATCCTCTCTGTGACCTCACTCACTCGCAGGAACACAACAACCCTCAAGGAAATTGTTATTCTGTGAGGTGGTGGTACTTCGTCAGTCGGGCTGCATAAAAAATACGCTATGTCCTACCTCTCTTTTCGTCAGAGCCTCGTCTGTCAGTCAGCAGGGTGTACCCCGTGCAGGTGAGATTGACTTTGGTTCAAAGATGTTGATGAACCACTTACACCCCCTTACATGTCCGACTAATAATTGTATAATGTCAGCCCTAGAGAACGTCACTCAAACATAGGCACGTGTACAGACGTCATTTGGTTACTACATGCAAAAGCGCAATTTTTGTATGGAGTGGCCGGGGTTTGGTGGAATGGCTAGCAATGACCACTATGACTCCGAGGTCGCGGGTTAGATCCCTCACAAGACAAATATTTGTGTGTAAAAATAAAAACAATATATAAGTATTATAATAGTTATCTAGTACCGATAATACAAGCTTTGCTTACTTTACGAATGCTTTACGACTATATGGCAGTGCGTAATTTGCCCAGGAATAATTTATGTGCAAATAATAATAATAATAATTCAAGGCGGTTCTCCTGGACACGGCCCGCATCGTGAGAAGGTTCCTCACTCTGGAGCCCTGACCACCGGTAGTTTGAGTCTTCGCTCCACTACCGGCGGGTGCCCCTGTTTTTTTATATTTTTAAATGTATTTTTTTTTTATATATTTATATTTAAAAATGTAAAAAAAAGAGAAGAATATTAAATAAATGGAATAATAATAATTCAAAATCAACAGAATTATCAGAATATACTCAAATGCTGACTAAAATAATGTAAGGAGTAAACAAAACCTTAATCACTAACTGCAAATTAAAAACATACAATTTGGAAGTAATTCTAGTAACACTGGGTAATCAAAAAAAAATTGGAACAATTAATACAAAACTCAAATACTGAACAAACGAGGTCGATGAAATAAGTTCGTGATATTTTTAAAGGTACCTAATATAGAGCTACTAGCTTGCGCCCACGGATTCGTACGCGTGTATCCGGTATTCCGATATCTATAAATTAGGAAAATATTAAATTGAACCACAAAAAAAACCCCAATTTGCACATCAAATTAATCTGATCGCACATCAAATCCTACATTTGTTGTGCAATAAGTATTTTTTGATGTGCAAAATAAGTAGGTTAGGTTAGGTTTGGAAAGTACATATTTATTTGAAGTTAAGTTAAATAGTATCCTATAAATTATACCACGGAGAGTGCTCGGACGGGCTATTATTTGATACCTGCCGCTGAGTTGCACTATCATACAGCTCGCCATAAATTAAATTCCATCCTATTGTTGTGTTCCTACCAGTGAGTCTCCAGGATGGAAGGAGTTGCTGCGTTGGCAGCAGGAGAAGCGGTACGCGAGCGATATATCTATTTATAGTTGCGAGCGTTTATATGGCTACGGTAACGGTTTCACACCGTGCAAAGAAAAATTTACAAAATGTACACGAATATAAACACAAGTCGGTATTTGACAACTATTTTGCTTGTTTTTTTTTATATTAGAAAATAGGCAAACGAGCATGTGGTTCACCAAATAGAAAACAATTACCACCGCCCATAGAAATTAGTAACGCCAAAGGATCGCCGGTCCGTTGCCAGCGTTTTAATGGAAGTATAGACTCTATTCTTAAAGGCTCCCATGTCGTAATTGTTCGGAAACAGTGTCTTTCCTGACTTTTCTACACCAAGCACTTATTATACTTTATTACTTCTTACTTTACTTTATTATGTCATCTATTCATGTGATACGTTAGTATAATTAGCTTCTAACTTTCTTAATGCACTTATACAATCAGTGACATCCGTGAGAAATATATTCCCAGTTACATTTGTTGTTGGATTATGTAACATACTTTAACAGCTACATAATTTAATATAAAGTAGATAATAATCAATAATTTTAGAGGATGCAATGCGTTGGAATCCGGAATTCTTCGTTCGTTCGACGGAGAACCAATTAATAAAAAAAACGGGCTAAGTGCGAGTCGGACTCGAGCACGAAGGGTTCCGTACCATCTATAAAAACGGAAAAAAAATCACGTTTGTTATATGAGAGCCCCCCTTAAATATTTGTTTTATTTTTATTTCATTATTTATTTTTAAAGTAAATATATATCTAAATATTATGTGAGTATTTCAAGTGTTTACCTATTACCGTTATCAATTGCGAGCAAAAACGAGCAAGAAAATCACGTTTGTTGTAACGGGAGCCCCCTTAAATAGTTATTTTATTCTGTATTTTAGTATTTGTTATTAAAGCGGCAACAGAAATACATCATCTGTGACTTTTTTTCAACTGTCTAACTATCACGGTTCATGAGATTACAGCCTGGTGACAGACGGACGGACGGACGGACAGCGGAGCCTTAGTAATAGGGTTCCTTTTTACCCTTTGGGTACGGAACCCTAAAAAATGGTCGACAAAGCTCTCAGAGTCAGCGAGTTAAAGTGGCAGTGGGCTCGCTACATCTGCCGAGTCAGCGATGGCAGATGGGGGAGGAAAGTCCTAAAGTGGAGGCCACGTATGGGGTGACGAATAGTAGGGCACCCCGTCTCTAGATGGACCGACAACCTCAAAAAAGTGGGTGGTAGCGGTTGGATGCGGAAAGCGGAGGATCGCATATGGTGGAAAGCATTAGGAAAGGTCTATATCCAGCAGTGGTAGATATAGATACAGGCTGAAAATCATGAATGATGTTGACGCATTCGTATAGGTAGGTAATGATTCTCATACGAACTCGATAGTTAACGAAGATGTTACTTAACCTATGCGTTACTATTTAATATGTATGGTATGCTGTGGCAGACTGTGTGCACAGAATATAAATAATAGTACGGTTCATAGTATTCCGCGTCGCTATGTTCCCGAAGGGCGATCGCTTTGGAAAAGCCTTCCTGACTAAAAGCGTCCCGTCATGTTTAGTCAGTAAGTAAGAGGTCAACCATACCAAGCCAATAACCAATGTAGCCTTATCATCTGCATTATCAGTCTGTATCTACCTACTGTCCTAATGCTTTCTCCTATATGCGATGTCATCAGTCCAGTTAGAGAGGGGCTATCCATGAGAATTCGAGGATAACCTCCATAAAAAAACATAGTATTCTTCGCAATACATTTGTCTCATTATAATAGATCTAAAGAAATGTCTTCCAGGTTGGGATAAGCCTTTCATCTTACACGTTTGATAGTTTTTCCTTAATATATCAACTACAATACGTCGTTACGACAAATGCCATTTCTTGTTACGTAGAAAGCACGTGCTATTAATTGCCATCGTGAGAAGCACATGTCTTGACAACCAACTTCTATTCCTATAATAAAACTGTGTTTCCACCATCTACTTTGTCAAAGACTTTTCATTTATTGACATTTGAATTTGCATATTGCATTTCTGGAAGGACAAGAAAAGCAAAGAAAGAATGTTAACTTCTAATAACGATGTCGAGGGAATATATATAGACTTATTACATTGAGGCGACAGGAAGAGCTGAAATAATTGATTTACAACCTGAAATATATAAATGAAAAAACAACTTGAGTACCTATTCAAACAATAGTTTATAAATTGTTCATCCTAATTTCTTCTGAATTCAATAATTGAGGAAAATATATTAAGGACTCCCAATGTATAACTCTATCTTACAGAAAAAATAAAAAAATAAAAGTCAACAAATTGAAAAAAAAGATCGTGCTAGCTATTTACCGGGCAGGCTGCCTCTCGTAGGACAATTTCCTGTTGTTCTGTGGTTAATTCCTAGCTACGCCAACGATCACCTCTCCTAGCTGATGGAAACACAGGCTCATCATCTTTCACCAACCAACTGACAAACGTTGATTGTTTAACGGAAAGAGAAACCTTTATTATGATGTATTGTGATGTGATGACGGTGACGCAACACTTAGAAAGGCATACTTAAAAACTATTCAAAAGTAGACATTCTACACCTAATTATATAGCGATAATGTTAATTCGTAATGGATTAGAATTAGTCGTTATTATTAATGATTTTAAAATGTGACATTATTGAAATTCGCTTATAAAATTAAACATGATAATTATTTATCGAATGATGACATAATATTAATTTTGTGTACATTTAAAAGCAGTCTCGCTTGACATTCACAGTAGGATTGTAAGTCCTATTGCGTAAGAACGGTAGAAAGGTCAAAAATAGAGTATAATTATGCAAATTTTCTAAAATTGTACAAATTTTTAACAATATCGTAAAATACATAAAAAAATAGAACGATCTGCGATTAATTTAGATGAATATATTTTTTTATTTACCACATAACTTCTTTCGTAGTCCTTATCATATCATACTTGCTATCTCTTTTCCTCGCGTAAAAATGAAATTAACTAAAGTACGTGCTAAAATCAATTATTATTGCTTACTTTGGTATGATATGTATCTCTATATTTTATCGGCATAAATTTCATATTTTCGAAATACAGAAGACGGCATTTTGACTTGAGCAATTGTGAGGTAGGTAAGACAATTTGGCTCACATTTAGGGTGTTCGCTTTTGACGCTTAGTGTCGTATCTATAAAAATACTAGCTGACGCGGCAAACGTTGTTTTGCCAAATACAATAATCATTTAGGGGTATGAAAAATAGATGTTGGCCGATTCTAAGATCTACCCGATATGCACACAAAATTTCATAAAAATCGGTCCAGCCGTTTCGGAGTAGTTTGGTAACAAACACAGCGACACGAGAATTTTATATATTAGAGATAACATCATTGACCTTATAGGATTAGAAATCCACATTCACCGACCCAATCGAAAGGACTTTGTTTCTGAAAAATTACTTTACACTACGTCGGGTGGCAGACAAGCATGTGGCCCGCCTGATGTGAAGCGGTTACCATAGCCATATTAACGCACAAAACATAAAATATCGCTCGCGCGCCGCCACCCCCATTGCCGCAGCATCTCCTTCCTTTCTGGTGACCTCACTCACTCGCAGGAACACAACAGCCCTCAAGGGAACCGTTATTTGGCTGCGGTATTCTGAGGTGGAGGTACATTACCCAGTCGGGTAGCTTACAATTACGCTCTCTACCTCTCTTTTCGCCAGAGCTTCGTTTGTCAGTTAGCAGGGTTCACCGCGTGCAGGTGAAGTTGGCTTTGGTTCAAAGATGTTGATGAACCACTTACACCCCATTACGAAAATTTGCCTCAAATTTCGTGTAGTGCCTTGACTAGCTGTCCAGGCATCGTTGTCTAGGCGAATGCACTACTACGCTATAAAAATGTAGCTTAAGAAACTACGTTCACGAACCAGCCAAGGTGGCGAGGCACGTGCGGATGAGATAAGTTCAGACTCTAATGGCTCCAGAGGTCTGGTTCCCAGCGGGCCGGCCCACATGTCCGCTGGACACACCGAGTACCGGTTCATTTCCGATACACTTTTTATTCGCAGACCTGTCATAGAAAACGTTATCTTCACAGCTAATAAATACGGGCCGATAGCCGGTAGATGCACTTCAAGGATGTACGACTGTTTCTTTTATCTAAATAGTATATCAGTAAGGAGGTGATTCCACTCACTAATATCCTATACTCTTAGACGAGCAAGTCTCGTATATACCTACCTAAATCATTGTATTAGTAAGTGAAGCAAAAACTTTTTACTCCTATTTACGAAAATTGCGCGGACGGAGGAGAATGAAATTTCACACACGTATAGTTTATATAGAGAAGGAGTGCAGAATGCTCATATTTTTTAAAAATTCTGCATGAAAAATACATTAAATCATCAAAAAAAAAATACATTACACAACCTACCATATATTTAAATAAATAATAATAAATATTGTCAGACAAATTACACAGCGCCATCTAGCCCCAAAGTAAGCGAAGCTTGTGTTATGGGTACTAGACAACTGATAAACATACGTAAATACATTTTTTTTTGTATATACATACTTATGATACATACAAAACACCCAGACTAAGACAAACAGACATGTTCATGCACACAAATGTTTGTCCTATGTGGGAATCGAACCCACGAGCGTTGGTGTCGAAGCCGCGTCATTGAGCGCTACGCCACCGAGCTCGTCATATTTGACACGCCCACGCAACTATACTTTTTTGTTTATTGTTAAAATGAAAATTTAAATTAATTATGGTCGAATTTCGACCACTGGACTACCACTAGTATATATCAATAAATAAACTACCTCCATGAGATGTTGATATTTCGGGACATGGACAAACGACGTCACAGTAATTTTCTTTTTATCTGATATCCTGATCCTATCGAGCTGAGAATGGGTGCATCAGTCAGCTCTTTAAGATACTTTACTTCAAATATGTTGAGTTGAGTTATAATTTGTTGTTTATAAATCTTTGTATGGGGTATTTAACGTAATTGAATTGTAAATGTAGGACATCAGATGATACGATTATACTATAAACAAGAAATGCCGAGCAGGCACGCGAAAAGACCAATATTTACGGCAAATAAAATATTTGACCGCAAAAAATACCGAAAAGACAATTTTTAAGGAGGCCTCACAATTTTTAACAATTATTTTTGTTAATTGTGTTTGTAGCGGACATAGTAACACACTGTGTAAAAATTTCAAGTGTCTGTTTACAACGGTTCAAAAGACTTACATGCCTTATAACTTTTTGTACATCAATGCTTATAACAGAGAGTCGACTGATACTTAGCCTTAACAATAGGGTCTCGTGGGCACCCTCTGTTTATAGAACCCTAAAAGTAATGATCATTGAAGACAGAAGGTGACGTCTAAAAATTATTATTTCTATGAATAAAACAGAATTACCGGCACTTTATGTGGGTCATAAAATGACCGTCAAGAAATCGATAAGGCTCGATAATAAAAATACGTTTCATAGCTATGAGATATCGCGTGCATTTCTCGCCATATACGCGCAGGGGCCGGCCCGGAAGACTATCCGGTATAGTTGCAACTACACTCCTAATATGGCTGCGCGTTCGTATTGGCCGCTGAGTCACCTCTCATATATTTCTTATACATTACTCTGATGGCAAAGTATATCTGCCGTAACATATAAACATTTAAGATATGTTAAAGCTGACAGCCGGTCGTGTGGTTTCCCGCAGACTAGAATAGAATCACTCCGTTTCTTCCCGTGGATGTCGTACAAGGCGACTAAGGGAAATACATTATCAAATATCTATCAGGCCTCCCCAATCCGTTTGGCCAGCGTGGGGAGTGTAGGCCAAATCCTCCTTCCGTCTAGGACGGACGAGAGAGGGTCGTGCTCCTGTAGAGGAGACTAAAATGACCTGATGATAATGATGAAAGCTGACAGACAGAACCCAGAACTAACTCCAGCAGTGAATGAAAAATCATAGTTCTCAAACGTATTCGTATATTAATCTTTAAATTATTTATATTTATGTATTAGTTGTTTAAAAAGGAAAAATTGGATGCCTGTGTATAAGATGAACATACTGTAACCTGACTGTAACATGACTATTTACTAAATAGTTGTATGTTGTAGCAAATAAATGATAAATAAATGAACATGACGAATATAAAAACAAAAGTTATCACAAAGACAATAAAATATTTGTATACAAACATTAACAATAGATAGACATTTGATATGTTAGGCAAAAATTCTTTCTGCAAGATAAGGCAATGTTTTTATTTTGGAGGCCTGCCTCTCCTTCTTTCCTTTGTTTTGTAATATTCTCTGTTTAAAATCTTTGAAAGTGATACTTTCCAATATCTGTTTGGCGTGTAAGTGGTTCATCAATATCGTTGAACCAAAGCCAACCTCACCTGCACGTGGTGCACCCTGCTGACTGTCAAACGAGGCTCTGGCGAAAAGAGAGGTAGGACGTGGCGTATTTTTTTAAGCTGCCCAACTGGGGAAGTACTACCACCTCACAGAATATCGCAGCCAAATAACAATTCCCTTGAAGGTTGTTAACACAACAACCCTCAAGTGAATTGTTATTTGGCTGCTTGCCTACGAATGAGTAACCTCACTCATTCGTAGGCAAGCAGCCAAATAACAAGGCATAACCAAACAACACCAGAAAGAAAGGAAGGATTATAAGCTGGCAATGAATCGGCGACCCCTTGATGTCGCTGATCTCCACGGGTGGTGTGGTGATTGCTTTCCATCAGGTAACCCAAATGCTCGTTTGCCCACATCTCATATAAAAAAAATCTCCACTTAATGAAAAGGCGTTTTATATTTCTTGTCTGACAGACTCGTCAGACTTTAAGCATAAGTTAAGTATGACAACAACCAATAAAACTGCTAATAGCACTCGCTTGAAATGAGATACAGTCATATTAATTAAATTTACGTCACCACTTTAATGGACGATCTCACTAAGCTGCGACAACTAATTGTTTTTACGATGTTGTAGGTCGAGTCGACTAACTAGAAATAAAGAACTACACTTTTTTAACAATATTGTGTATTATTATTATTTAAATAGTTGTCTTGGCCAACTTGCCTGATAAATATTTTTGGAAAAAGGTCATCGAGAGGTCGTGGGTTCAAATCCCACCTAGGGACGCAGGTGAATTTTTCCATTTATCAAAAAATAAATATTGTTTATTGTTAACAAACAATGTTCGATGATTATGATGATCGAGTAGTTATTTCTTGCACGCATCTTCCTCACATCACGCACCCAAATATACCTATGGGTGGGATGACCAAGGAGTCTCCGAACTTTCGCCAAACTTTAGATTCTCCGAAGGTTTGGATCTCACCCTCTCTCACGCAGAACATGATTGGATTGACGAGGGGTCTATTCTGAATTATCACCCTAAATTTCGGATTTTCCGAAGTTGCTGCTCTCATCCCCACTCACGCAGGACGTAATTGGGTTAAATAGGAGTCCTATTCCGAATTATCACCAGAAATTTCGGATTTTCTGAAGTTTCTGCACTCACCCCCACTCAGGCAGGATCGCGAGTGAACCTATTACGAATTTCCACCATTGTCTTGGCATGCTAATTTAAGTACTGAATAAGACAAGTATTGTAAAACTTATATTTTTTTTACCGGCTCCTTGTCAAGTTTTTAGAAATAAAATCCAATAACATGAAATGTGCACTAAAATGCCAACATTTTTTAACTTATTTTCTACCTATAAATTCCGACACTGAGTGTTTTTATTCGTTGCGTACATTGTTTCGTATCTCTTTCTCGGCCACCAATGTTGTCTCATTCAAATTATTAGGAAAGCACGATGCAATTTTCATTAAAACCCTACCAAGTACCGTTCTCGCCGGCTATCACACGGCAATCTCCGACCGCCTCCAGCTCCTATAAGCTGCTATAAACTACGTCCATTGGCGTCTAATTCCCATTCATGTCACCTATTATCATATTATTATTCACTAGCCCACGCCGCACGGTTATTTCCCAGTAAATACATGTTTCGATTTGAAACGCAAGCGAAATATTATTTATACGAATTCTTGAAATTACTGAAAAGTCAATCACCCTTGAACATACTGGGAATTCAATTTATACTAAAGAAATAAATAAGGAACGAAGAAATTCGACGGTAAACCAAAATTGTCGACATAGCTATCAAAATCAGCACGCTGAAGCCAAGGCCTGATACATCTGCCCATAAAATCAGCAACGGCAAATAGGTGTCATATGGGACGACGACGAAGCGATCGAAGTTGCTGCGTTGGCAGTGGCGGTGTCCGCGCGAGCGATATGTTACGTTGGCTATGGTTATATAAAATAATATAAAGTGGTTTTATATCAGGCGGGCAGTATGTTTGTCTGCTATCTAAGGATTAGGTATAGACCTCAATTTAATTCCATACACACTAAGGTCGATATTTCCATACATATGTATAGTCAATAAATCAATTACAGTTAATCAGAAGTAGTGCCGTGCAGCCTTGGTAACGATGAAACCACTAAACAATTAAATACCAACATCCTTCCCTCGATTAGCGCACACACACATTAGGGATTTGTCGATAACTAGTTGGTATTATGTACTCGGTAAACATACACGAGTATGTAATTAACGATAATTATGCTTATATTATACATTATTTTAATGGATTTCAAAAGGCGTGTAGGTATGTAGGTACAAATAAATGTCGAGATTCCTGCCTTCAAAATTTTCAATTGGTCATCCATCGGGTACGGTTAGAGCTGCCACTTCTCAAAGAGAGTAGACCCGGAGATTTTTGAATAAAATAAAACATAATTTTTGGTAGGTACTTAGGTATAATTTATTAAAATCAAATAATTAGGTGTATTACCTACATCAAATAAATCAACTCAAACTCTGCCATTGCTAGGGCCACAGGGATTTGATTTAATAAAATTATATTTTTACTGATAAGATACGGTTGACTCACGCTAGCCGCCCGGATATATCGATATGAAACCCGTAGCTCGGATTACTTGGATATGCACTATTCATATCCGTATACTCCGGGCAGTATTCCCAAATAAAGACGACATAGAAGCCTTCAAAAACAGAGTAAATTTTTCCCTTAAAATGCTGGCAACGGATCGGCGACCCCTTGGTGTTGCTGATTTCTATGGGCGGTGGAGATTACTTTCCATCAGGTGACCCACATGCTCGCTTATCCCCCTGTCATATAAAATGATAATGATAATATTAATCTGCATGTTTTGTATGTCAGTAAATGATCGCGTATGTTGGAAAGTATTGGGAAAGGCCTATACCCAGCAATGAGTAGATAGAATAGACCGATGATGATGATGATATTTGTAAATCGTCAATAAATACATCGGTAGCTATCAACCAAACGATATTTTATACTGAGTATTTTATAATACGCAAGCGCACGCGGTGGCATACAAGCATACGGCCCGCCTAATGTGAAACGGTTACCGTAGCCATTTAATACTTATAACAAAAATTGGGGTGTGTCATAGACACGGCCGTGTGTTGTATGTGAATACGTTATATGCACTAAAATAATCTCAAAATGGCAGCGCTCCCCCCTTCCTCACACGCGATTTTCCATAGTCCATATTTAGCGTAATAAATTCTTTGATAATTCATCTATCCAGTAGTGTGATTGAATTTTGGATGTAGAGCATAGATTCCAAACTACAACGTCAAACTCTATGCCCCGATTTTATTATCATTACATTTTTTGGGTTGCCCCCGTATTCATGTCTAAATGTTTATAAACTTATCAAAATACCACCACGGAGAGTTATCGAACTTGGAGTGTATTTCGTAGTAGTAACGAATAAATATTAATAGATAATTTGGTGCGATAAAAAGATAACTCCATAATGATAATATCGGTAAAACGCGCAACACTAGTGTGTAAACCTTTCTAGATATTTACTTAATCGATGAACAATACGGTCAAGGTATAATTAAGAGCGCATCAAGATTGCAACAATTATTATTATTTACAACAAAGTCTTTCCAAAGATATAATAAAGACAGAAAAAAATATAAACAAAAATATAATAAAACAATTACGAAAGTACACTACGATACAAAAGAATATGTTAAATAGGGGCGCCACTTTCCTTAATAGGAACAGTTTTAGAATTTCTTTTGGTTTTCATAAAGACAGATTCTCAAAAAGACAGCATACACTTGACCACGGATGTGGTGTGTGTGTGTTACGGATGGTTTTGAGATGTGTTTGATTTTGAGATGTGATCGGAATGGTTTTGAGACGTGCTACCGATGGTTTTGAGAGGTGTTCGGGATGGTTTTGAGACGTGCTAACGATGGTTGTGAGATGTGCTATGGATGGTTATGATGACGTGCTCGGTGGCGTAGCGGTCAATGATGCGGCTTCGACACCAAAGCTCGTGGGTTCGATTCCCACATAGGACAAACATTTGTGTGCATGAACATGTCTGTTTGTCTTAGTCTGGGTGTTTTCTATGTATTATATGTATGTATATTTAAAAAAAAAATGTATTTACGTATGTTTATCAGTTGTCTAGTACCCGTGACACAAGTTTCGCTTACTTTGGGGCTAGGTGGCGCTGCGTAATTTGTCTGACAATATTTATTTATTATTTATTATTTATATGTTACGGATGGTTTTTAGATGTGTAACGACCGTTTCTGAGATGTCTTAGGAATGATTTTGAGATGTGTTACCACTGTCTGATGCAAAGTAAGGTAGCACTAATAAGTTCATCATAATTACGGCACAGATTACTTATTAGTTACTGTATTACGGGGAATATCTTTACTTTTTTTAATGGTACTAGAGATACAAAACTGTGGCACTAGTTCCATCATATATCACCAGGAATATCTTGAATTTTATATAATGGAACCTACGATCATTATATGATCGAAGAATGGAACTATAGAAACAATGTTGTGACCCTTGTACCATCAATGGTACTTGACTTGTGGATAAAGGAAGGATGTTTGTAAGGGGTCAGATACACGACCGACCTGTTGCCTGTCTGAAACGTGCCGCTCGTGTATCTAAGCCCTTAGCCCTTACTCTTTCATGTATAAAAGACGTGGACAGAAGCGAGTATAACTTGGATAACTATAAAAAGCCGAAAGGGAAATTCTCATTAGGATAAATGTTCAACAATGGACAAAGGACATCCGGCGACTGAAGCGACGATGAATGTGAGAGTCATATAAAAGCAGCAACACCATGTTTATTCGTCATGTCAATATTCATTGCATTTAGTAGTATACTCTCAACGCTACTTGACCGATTATAGGCGCACTAAAATTAGCAATATCTTACAAAAAATATCTTAGGTTTTTAGCAAAAACAGCACCACCTTCTATAGAATTTTGGCAATGTAAAAAAGGATATTTATGCACCTTTTGCATTTAGAGCGAATAATCGAATTGATAGAAATATCCACTGCCATTAGGGATTCCTAGGGGCCTACCGCCTAAGCTGAAGCCGATTACCACCGAAATTTTTGATCGCAAAAATTAGATTTCACCTTACATTAGTGGCAATTGTGTTTAGCTTAGCTGGTGGAAACCATGAAGCTCTACCGACAAACCTAAAAATATTTGTCAATAACTCAAACTTAACACATATTTTTGGGGATCAAAAAATTCAATGGCAATCGGCTTCAGCTTCGGCGGTAGGGGCCCCGATCTGAATCTTTCTTCTAGCTAGAAGATCGACTTAGAACGGGCGATATCGTCGTGGAAAAACTGTTCATTGAACTTTTAGAAAAGTAAGGCACAAGTCATGTTGCCCAAGCCCATCTTACAGATGGATGACCGCTGGGTAATAACATTTCCTCAAGAGAGGTTAGAAGTAAAATTATCAGCTGGTATGGTAATACCCGAGCGATATTTCTTGTAATACCAGTAATCATAGGCTATGGTAACCGCTTTACATCAGGTCGACTCTTTACTAGCAAATTACTACCCCGCGTATTTTCTGTATCTCTTTCAGAGTACGTACTCTCAACTGTTTTTCAGTAATAAATATTTAAAAAATGGAAAAATTCACCTCCCCCGAACACTCGATTCGTTATAAGAGCACTCGTCCGGTAATCGAGGGATCGTGGGTTCAAATCCCACCTAGGTGGGGGAGGTGAATTTTACCATTTTTAAAATATTTATAATATACTGGCAACCAAAATCAACTATTTAAAAAATAATTGCTATTCAGTTGTTGCTTGGTGCATGCCATAAACTTATTATTTAGTTACTAGTGCATACCTATTTCACAATAATGTGTAGTTTTGCTTTGATAACTAATTTGTAATTACCAATGAATCCAAATACGTTTTCACCATCGCCAATCCTTTGCAATTCACCATTTTCTCACACACTTTCGACCGCACCGTGTCACAAATCATGATGTTAGCACAAACCATCAAATAACAAAATAAAAACAACTGCACACAACACTAACGGAACGCACTGTGGATGCAAGACCGCAGTTTTGAAATTCGCCGGACGCAAGGCAATTTGCGTTCACTAAAACTTCCTTTTTAGCGAATTAATTTAACACTCGCGCATTACTTGAGTAATATATGTTTGTTACGTGATATTTAGAAATATGCCGTATATTTTATGAAATATTTTAACTGTTTAAAACGTATAGCGCTACGGCGTGACGCTCTTCGACTAAACTCGAGCATTTCAGTGTCCTTAAACCTTAATGGCATATTTATCTAATTGCCAACGCTGTTACTTATCACATGGCCCTAATATGGCCCGTGTGGAGTATCCATTAATAACATGCCAGTCGTAAAAATATGTGGAATTTAGGGTGGCCAATGAGAGTGATGTCCCTGGTGTTGCAATCGTCCATGGGCTGAGATTGCTTGTGGCGTGACGTAACGTATGCTAGTCGCGCATTGAGTAAAAAAAAATCTAATTGAATTCATACAAATTTCTATGTCTGCGATTTTTCCATTTGGATTTTTTGGAAAAAATAAATAATACTTACTATGTTTTCATTTGTAAAAATAAATGATATTATTTAGAAAATTACCCAACACTACTTACTTGTTTATAGAACTTGAAATTCGTCTAATTATGGAATTTCAATCTGAATAAATCCAAATAAATCTCATGTCTAGAACAGAAATGTTTTCTTTAATATGTAAAGTTTTCAACAATGACTAAAGAAAACTAATCAACCCAAAATATCAAATTTAAACGAGAGCATCAATAGTGACTATGGAATAGGCCAATAAACACAAACTAAAGTGCTAAGTGCAGTCACGAATCGACCCAAGTTCACCAATTACAATGTTAACCCTTCGCATGCTTTGATTGAAACCACGTCGCGTCGTAGTATAGTGTGTATTTCTCAGCGTAAACGCTTAGATATTATTTTGTCACATAAATTAGGAATGTCAGATGTTTTGAATTAATTAAAAAATAAAAGCTATTTGCTTAGTAATTTTTATATTTTAACTCAAATAATATGGCCTTCCTTTAAATTAAAATATGTACAAGAAAATAAAAAAAGTTTATGTAAATGTGTTTTAATTATGAAAAATGCCAGCTAACTGAAATTACTCTCAAATTTTTTATTCGGAGTCATATAAATGACTCCGTATAAAAAATTTGAGAGTAATTTCAATAAATATAACCTAAATTCTGGGCTGTTAATTATTTAACAGCCCAGAATTTAGGTTATATTTATTCTAAAATGAGCTAGAGGAGAAGCAAAGCTAACTAAAGCTACATACGCACACATCAAGGAATACGAGCTTTTGTTAAACGATGTGTCCAACAGATCCTAATAGGTATGCCAAGGGTTAAGTGCTCTCATCTAAGTACTCTCTTATCCGAACCATACGAGTTGATCCGCATCATCAGCACTTATCGTAAAGTGCAATGGTTGACCGCGCTCCGCTTTTGCACGATTAACCTACTGAAACCGCATACAATCCGTTAAGTTGCTCTTTTGCGGAATCCCACAAATTAAATGGACAATATAGAATCTAATGTAATCCAATAAGTGATTGACTTTAGAGAAATCTTCGTATATTGCTGCATGAGATGAGAAAATGATAAACACTCTTGTGATTAACACACATCCGAGAGAAAACCATATCATTGATGACTTGGTGCTTTCTAACTTATTGTTGGAAATATTGAAATTGGATCTGAGTCCCTAATGCGAGCTTTTCAATTATGAAGTTATTATTACTATCGCGCTCACTCCTATAGTTTCTAATGTGGAAATATTAGCAGAACGCTTTACCAGAGATTCAGGTGGCATGTATTAAAAAATTATATTTAGTTTGAAGTCAATATGTATATATTATATATGTCAATATGAATATAATAAATAAATATTTCTGGACAATTTACCCAGCACCATCTTAGGTAGATGGTGGTCTATAAATTAAACGCAAAGTTTGTACTATGGGTACTAGACAACTGATAAGTGTACTTTAATACATTTTTTTGTAAATGCATACTTATACTCGTAATATACAAAACATCCAGACCAAGACAAACAGACATGTTCAGTTCATGCACACAAATGTTTGTCTTGTGCGGGGATTGAACCCGCAACCTCGGAGGCAAAGTAGTCATTGAATTCGACCACGATTCGCTCGTTAATATGATGGGAGTAATAGTTAAATATGTCGTTAGTGAAAAGCAAAATAAAACTTGATAAAAGTAAGTAAACTCCGAGATCATTTAGGTACTTGTTTACGAGATGGTTCGTTGCTATAAAGTACGCTCTTTGCATATAAAATTGCTACTCTTATCTGCTTGTAATGTGTGTAATAATGTGGATTAAATCGTAATAAAATATGAATGAGGATAATATTAAAATCAAAGCAAAGTAAATAAAACACTTTTGATGGCATTTTAATAGCACTGAATAACAAGGACTTGAATGACTTTATGCTCGTGAACGTAACCGGTAATGCAATAGTAATTAAAACTGAAACACGACGCAATACATTTGGAAACCGGCCGCAAGCAATACCAGCCCAGGCTCGAGTTAACGGTGCGTTCGGAAATTACGAAAAAAACGATCTTAAACTTGACACGGCAAACCAGTTCGGTGCCCGGAGCAATTCTCGATAGCATCTTTTAAAACTATGATCCATTACAGACCGCATAACTTTGCTGTGAATGAAGTGTGTGCGGTAAAAAATTGCTATCATCAGAAATAAATAGAATCTTTAAAACTAATCTCGGAAGGTTCAAATTTCTGAATAAATATTTCAATGCGTGTGGCGATGTTATTTGACAGATATTAATTTTCTAGATTAGTGAAATGATCTAACACGACAAGTAAATGTCAAGTGTAACAGCTGAACCTGACTTCGTGAGGTAGATGCTTGGTGGCAATTTTTTAAAGAAAGTGAAGAACCAGATTCTGACAGCGATGAGCTTGTCTTTAATTTTTACGCTCTAGGCGCATTCTGTAGTAATAATGATGTCTTAACTTGATTACTGAACTTGAAACCTGATACTTTTGACGGTACGATGTCAGTACTATTAGATATGTGAACATCAAGAACAGTTTAGTTGATCAATTTATTTGATGAGTAAGAGAAAGCCAAAATTACGTTTTCTAATTTACACGTAAGCATAAAGGGATTGGAATTTCTACGTAGATTTGAATATACTTATGATGTGTGAATGCACTCAGCCAGGGGCGCCGGCTTTTAGAAAACCTCATGGGTGCTCATGCTCCTATGATGACTCGAAAAAGTGGCAAAGTGTGAGACCCACAAACACCCAGATCCAACACAAATATCTGTTTCATCAACAAACATTTATGTTGGTGCGGGAATCGAACCGGCGACCCTTGCGTCTCAACCGGCGGTGGTTTAGAACCACTGCGCTAAACGGGTCATCGGGTAATGAAAAAACGCCCATCCCTAAAAGGCGATTACTGATCTGTTGTCTTGATATCTATTCTCAGGGGTGCTCGGCACCCCCTGTTTTTTTCTCATGGGTGCTCGAGCCCCCGAGCACCCACGGAGTCGGCACCCCTGCACTCAGCTCAAGAATTTTATTGGTGGTATTTAAGGACACCTACTTACTTATATTCAGGAGTCAAGATATAACTAAAATATCTGACAATCTAAATTATTCTAAAGGATATCTCTAAACAGTTGGATCATCATGGACAATTAACTTCAGATAGGCAAAGTTTTCAAGATTTTTTTTACTGTGTTACTACATAGTAATATATTAACGAACGCACCCCAATTCTAAACAAATGATTAAACTATGCTTGGGATTAGAGTTCTTATTCCTATAAAAGTGAAGACAAAACATCCAAGTCATACACATTTTACTTCCGTACTAAAACAATGTTTGACTCTCTCTTACCGAGCTACGGCTTAGTATTCATCAAAACCAACAATTAATCAAATAATTGAAACTTACCTCTAAGTCCCGAAACACATCTCTGATATCTGGCTTTCTGGCTCTTGAAGCAGCTCGCTTCCTTCTCACAGTCCTGTTGAGTCTGCGGACGCGTCTTCTGACTGCTGCGGCCTGTTCCCTAGGCAGAGGCCTGACGGCCTCACCCAGCTGGGCCTCGGTGACCTCCAGCCCGGCCTGGAAAGGCGCCGCGAGGGACCCCAGGCCAGCCGCTTGCAGCCATTCCGTTTCTAATTCTCCTTCTGTGGGACAAACAAAAGGTACGTGTTATATAATATACTATTGATTAACTGATCGAGTCTGTGAATCCTAGCTACACAACAGGCACAGCAGTTATGTAGCCAGGATTTAGCTGATTGATGGGCCTGTCCTATATCTTAAAGCCTGTGCCATTTCCCATTTTCAGGTATTGTTTCTACAATTCACCATATACTTGGCGTTAAGCCATCGGTTCCGGCTGTCAGTGGCCTGTAGGCGGCCTGAAAACACTGCCCTCCGCCAACCCATAGTGGAGCAGTGTGATGAAGTATGTTCAAAACCCCTTCAATTGAGGGGAGACCCGCATCTCTGCAGTGGGATGAATAAGAGTTGACGACGATATAAGATGAAAAATTTCCTATGCAGATAATAAGCACCTTTAGACACAAATTATTTGAGGTTTGCAGTAGGGCAGTAATATTTGACGAAATCATAGACAATTTTAACGGTAACCGACCACAGAGTAACGGGTGATAAATTTTGCACCGCCATATTGGGGACCAAGTTACAAAACAACACCTACGTTGTTTTGTATATAATTATAATAATTTTGTTATTTGAAATAATGTTAGAGCCAAGGAACTAATATGTATTGCGAAGTAATGTTGGTGTAGTTGGTTTGTGAGAAAGGTTTATTGATTTCAGAAATAAAAAAATATGGGGTGTTTAAATTTTTAGTTTTTTTTTTTTATAAATAGGCATAATATTATTACTTTCATTCTTTTCAAACAGTTCATCAAAGTTTTCAAGCATTTGTTTTGTACCAATTGTACCTGTGAAAGTTATTATAAGAAAGAACAAATCCGGTCATGGCTTTCATATAAACTTTTCTCAACACAGCTTGAAATAATAAATACGATGTTTTTATCTGTTATTTGCCTATTGTATTGTATAATCACAAAGTCTGGTATTAATACATAAATTATTTCCTAAGATGTTTTTAATTCTAATTCTCGACTCTGCTTTCGTGTCTCTTTTGTTGTTGAATGTACACAATGGTTATTTTTATAACAGACATCGTAGCAAGTTTTAATTTAGAAAGGAAGATCCTTAGTTAAATTAGCTTTAGTTTCTTTGATGTACTAGTTCTACACAATTGTGTAGCGACATTCTATGTGCACAGAGGACTGAATGTGTATAATTAAATGTACATAGTTGTGTATATTATGTATCTAATAATAAGTATTGAACGGCAACGGGTAAAGCTAAGACGTTACTTTTGACGATAAAAAATAATTAACGAATTATGCGATAGTACGCTGGGAATTTGAATATTTGTTTCGATTTCCTTTCAGTTTAATACATCTTGTTTTATGTAGTACACTAATGCGCGAATCTGACTCAGACTTGGCCAAATTTATTTTCATTTTAGTTTTTATGTTAAAAAATAAATAAAAAATATCGAATTAGAAACGATCGGAAAAGCACGAGTGATGCCTCTCATCACTAGCGTTCATAGGCTGCTATGACTGCATTTAGGCAGATCAGATGCTTGTTTGACACCTTAGCGGTATAAAAAAAGAAACAAATGCGTTAATAAGGATGGGTGGGCATTAGTAAACAGGATGCTTACATTTCGCGAGCAGCTGCGAATTGCAACATCTAAATATAGTGTTGTCTGTCTGATTCAGCGAATAACGCCTAAACGTTGAGTGTTATTTTCCGCAGAGAATTGTTTTTAATCCGGCGTTAAGTATCAGTTAGCCTTTTAACGCAGTATGTACAGTTATCATTTTTAAGGTCATGTTTACATAAACGCTAGAATACTAAGATTCGCTCGGCCTACAATATATTAAAGGAATGCAATACGCCAACACAAAAAATAATCAATAAATAAATATATATTCCTATACAAATTATACACTGCCGTCTAGTCCCAAACTAAGCAAATCTTGTACTATGGGTATTGGATAACTGATAATATACTTAAATATTTTTTTTTTTGTAAATACATACATTATAATATATAGAAAACACCTAGACCAAGACAAACAGAAATGTTCATACGATAGGCTATTTGACCATTTTTTTTTCAGTTTGTTACGTAATGACGCAGCAGTAATATCGTCGTCAACCTTTATTAATTCCACTGCTGGGATACGGGCCTCCCCTGAAACGAAGGTGTTTAGAGTATACCCCACCACGCTGCTCAACTGCGAGTTTACGGAAGCCAGTGTTTTCAAGCCGCCTAGAGGGTCCTGACTTGGCTTAACGACTGTTATGTAAATGACAACAGCCGGAAACAACAGCTTAACGTGCTCTTCGAAGCACGCAGGAGCTTTGAATCTCTAACTTTGTCCGAAGTCCGATTTTCGGAATCTACAAAATCCGTCGATATCATAGAAGCTGTTTATTACGAACGAAGGTTAATTGAATAAAATTTTAATTTTTCTTTTCAATATTTTTATTCAAAATATCCGTTTAATTTAATCAACATTTATCGTGTTTTAATCAAACTGTAAATAATCCTTTAGCCCGGTTTAAATATAAGATTAAAAGCAAAACCGCACGTGATTATTAGTGTAGGAAACCAATCGGGTTATCTAAATCCGCGAGTGGTTTATTTTGGCGCGCGAGTACAGGATGTTGTTTATTTGGCTTACCTCTCAAATTATTTATAACTGGGGGGAGTTCATCCGACTCCGAAAGGAGATTAACGATTCGATATTTACTCGTTAATTCTACATTGACACGTGTAAGTTAGTATCTTGAACCAATAATACACTACGTGTTAGTACACAGTCAATTGGGCTAATGACTAGTGATGACACCGTAGTAGTGATCAAAGACCGTAGTGAAATTAGTTATTTTTAGTCACTAGCTTACTGAATTACCTTTTTTGTGTTTTATACGCTACGTCTCAAATTTTCAAAACTTCAAATTTGCCGTCAAAAAGATCAAAGTATCATAATTATTTGTTCAAACTGCTATTTTGTGACCTACGTGATAAAATGTAATCGGTTACAGGGTAAAACATCTATCATGTTTTTTATTAGCTTATTACACCACTAAAGGTAAAATCCCAATTGAAAATAATGACCTGATAAACAATTATACATCTGATTTGCGATAACATTTTATCACATTCTTAGAATAAATTTAAGAAAGAGTATTGATATCTACAGATATTGATCTGTAGATATGAGATTAGTACTCTGAAATATCTCCACTAATTTTTAAATATATAAGGAAATTTTAGACTATATAAAAGTGAATCCCTATTTCCCTAGGTCACCTCATCACGCATGAACAGCATGAATAACCGATTACGCTAATTCTTTATTTGTTGTGTTTGTTATTATCAGGAGAAGGTTTTTATGAAAGAAAAAAAAGGAAGTTGCGCGGAAAATATGAAAATTTAAGAAAACTAAACGACCATATCAACTTTTCTAATGTAACTTTACGGCATTTGTTTCAGATTCTTAAATTCATTTTCTGAACTCCGTAAGGGATTCCGGCTTTGTAGCAGCCTAAAGGTGAGCGTTTGTCCGTTTCTGCAATAGTTGTTTCGTAACTTATCGCACTGTCGAATAAAATATTGCGTACAACTTAAAAAAATAATTTTTAATTATTTGTAATGATTTACGTGTTACAAATTACTAATCTATATAATGCACTTATTAAAAGTACCTAGTTTTATTAAAAAAAATGTACATATTTGTAACATAAAACTAATTAGGTACACTGTTACCCTAACACTAGTAGCCGCACGTTCTTACAAATAATTTATTTTTGTACTGATAATTCGTGATTAATACTAACAACATAATCGTCTCCTTGAATTTTGACCAGCATTTAAAAATACACCCTGTATTGTTGTAAGATAAATAAATATTCCTATAAATATTTATTTATAATTATAATGGCCGGCCTATTTTTTCTTTCTTATCCTATAAAGAAAAAAATGTTATTGACTGTCGACGTCACACAATTAAATTGCATGGATCCACATATGATTACAGATATTGTATCGCTCGGCCAGACTAGCTTAACTGATCACCTTTCACTGTAACTACTTTAAACACTTATATTATGTTTTAAAAAAACTCACCTATGACGTATTTTGCGTGAAAACGACATAATGCGCCCATAACACACATTGAACACCGGCCGAAAACTAAACCACTTTTGACAGCACGATGAGTGAAACAATAGTCCAAATTGTTCTTAATTTAAATATTTTTAGCGCCAAACACTAAACCATAATTAGGGACAAGAGACAACAACTTTGCCCTATTTTTAAATCCGCTCCTAAATTAACAATCGCGCGTTTAAAATATATATTATTTAACATAAACAACCAAATATAACATAACAAATGGTGATAATAATAATATTTTAATAATATCACATACGAGGTTGGAATTAAACTGAACGCGAGTATAATTGCATTAACAAAGGAAACTGCATTACGAAAGTCTGTGAGCATTCTTTTACAAAACAGCTGCCAAATTATTGTCTGTGACGATAAGAAAACTCATAGATGAGTCAGTCCTCAAATCATTATTCAAATTGTTAGGATTATGTATTTCTTTTTATGAGTAAGATTTTAGTCAGGTGATATCTTTGGCTATTTTTTGCCTCGCATTTGCATGACGTATTTGCAAAATTTAACATAATGAAACATAATTCGGAGCGTCTAAAGTCTCTCTCTATTATGCAAGTATTATACCTATTGAATTTCGTTATTAATTCATTATGTATGTTAGGAATTATGGAGGTTACAAGAGGTTACAAGGACATAATTTATCACCGCTTTACAAAATTAAGCGTTAAATTAGCGGTTTCCATTCCTGAACCGACCTTTGAACTTTCATTCAGATACTAAAATACACCAACGAATATATGAGGATGTGCTTTATTGCTCTATCCATAGGCATTAAAATCTCGCGACACAACATTGTAACTGTATGACCATTGATATTTTCCAAATCATATGTTGGAAAGAGAAAAACGATGTTTACAGCTTCTGTTTCTGTCAAATAATTTCGGAAAACACGAAATCACACGAGTGTGATGTACTTATGCGACGCGTGGCGCATATCCCGACGCGCGTTTTCGTACTGTGCGCGGCGCAAGAGGCGTGTGTCTGGATTATTATGGTCTTATATTTATAGACTACGAATTCACTCAGTCGAGGATTGAGTACAGCATCCGATGGGCATTTCCTATTTCAATAAAACAGAGTTGTTAATTGAAAACTATCGTAAACGGTTGCCTTTAATGTCACAGTAAATGGACGGAAAGTGTATAGCGTAGCCGTAGTCGAACTAGTTTTCTATCCCACACAAAATTAATATTATAATTTAGTTAAAATAACTATTATGTTTAAACATATCCATATTATTTTAATAATAATTAAGAATATCAAGTTATTCAAATTTCGTAATTATTATCTAATTCCAAAACGTTAATAATTTATTTAAATAAGTAATACTTATCTAGATACAGATTGCTAATCCGTTATGCACGTTAGAATATGGAAAGAAATACTTTTTCCTTACCACAAATAGATTGTTAGTCTATTTCCGGGTTTATAAATTTGGTGTCAATGTAAATTATGGATGAATTTTGGTTACACTTGATCGTTAGAGTCAAACTCAGAATAATGTATTCTGAGGAGTGGAAATGACATAACTTATCACCTGCACAATACATAGACTCAATTATTTTTGAGAACAAACCGATTTGACAACGAGATTTAGATCGTTCAGCTTATGATATTATTCATGATAATAATAATTATAGGCTCAATAAAAAATAACCACATTAAGGTGCATTTGCATACAAACGTGAGCATTGTCGTACCTTAACGTGTACGTACTACAACTAACTTTAAAAAAATACACAGTCCCGATAAAAGATGAGTGCTTTAGGGGTAAGTCGATTTCTACTTTCTCTTTTAGTCTACCAGACCGCAGACCTGAGTATATAATTCAAACTTCAGCTTGATACCTCCACGCATTCTCAACTTAGGGGGTCTTGACAGACAGACAGACAGACGGTCAACAAAGCGATCTTATAAGGGTTCAGTTTTTCCTTTTGAGGTACGGAACCCTAAAAAACGAGTATGTTTTAGGCTACACGACTGTTGTAAAACTTCTTTAGCTCTACTAACTTATATCTCCCTCTCAACTTCCGTTCGCCGTTTCCGTAACGCTCTCGTCACGCATTCACCAGCTTTTCCCCAAGTCAAGCGTGCGTAAAGAATTTTTACTTCAATAAATTTGACGAGCTCGGTGGTCGAATGGTTAGCAATGGCCACTTTGACTCCGAGGTCGCGGTTGCGATTCCCGCACAAGACAAACATTTGTGTTCAAGTGTTCATGAACATGTCTGTTTGTCTTGGTCTGGGTGTTTTCTATCTATTATAAGTATGTACATATTTACAAAAAAAAAATGTATTTAAATGGGTTGTCTAGTACCCATAACACAAGCTGGCTAGATGGCGCTGTGTAAATTGTCTAGAAATATTTATTTATTTAATAGAACACAATAAGTATCAGGACTGGACAATACTAATGTCAATTTTTAGCTCAACGTCCTGTTACGATACAAGTGAATGCTCCAGTTTGGGAGCACCTTTACAGACGTATCGGCATGCGTGTCGTCTGCGCAGTCGTATTCGCTAGTCGTCTAGACAAGTTCCCCGGAGTTCCGGGCATCTTTCAAATGCTTCCAATTTATTATTAGCTACCAAATAAGCAAAGCAAATTTAATCTATATAGGTATATAAAAACTACTGTGATATGTCTGAATCGCCCCAGGCATAAGTTTAGTTCTTAGTTTGAAAAAAAAAACGGGAAATGTAGCTGCATTCAATTGTTTAACAAATGATTTCGGAGAACTTCTCAGAACTGCGACTTCACAGCAGTAAATATAATATGCAAAAATTCGCCACCATCGTTTAATTATATTTTAACTAGCTGATGCCCGCGACTTCGTTCGCGTGGACTTTATGATTGCGGCGTATTAATACAAATACGAACTAATGCAGATACATAAGAAAATACTTATTATACGTTCATCATCATCAGGTCATTTTAGTCTCTACAAGAGCACTTTTTATCCCGAAAAATACCAAAAAAAAATCAGGAAAATCAAAAGTTTTACTATTAAAATAATGACCACGCAGACAAAGCTACAAATTGTTTGGTTGTTTGTCCAAATAAATTAAATAATTAAACACAACAAAAAACAAAGTACAGCACGACAACTCAAAGGCACCATTTCCGTAAATAAAATTAAACTCGTGGTAATTATAATGCAAAACTAACATAAGTTTGAGACTTTTTTTTTTGAAAGAGCATTTATACTTTCCTAGTAAAACTTTTTTCAACGAACAAATAATTCATTTTAATGTATTTAAATCTAAAATAAATTAAAAATAACAATTTTGCGATGTAAGTGGTTCATCATCATGGGTTGCTGTGTTCCTGCGCGTGAGTGAGGTCACCATTAAGAAAGAAAGGAAGGAGTATAGGCTTGCAATGGATCGGAACTCCTTGGTGTCGCTGATCTCCTTAGGCGGTGGTGACTGCTTTCCTTCAGGTGACCCACATGCTCGTTTGCCCCCCCTCTCATATATAAAAAAAAAACAATAAAATTTATTATATTATTTAATATACTAACCTGAATCCGAAAACGATATATTTCTCCTTCCAAATCCTAGTAATACAACCATTATTTTAAATGCACATTCACAAAATCACTCCGATTATCACAAAAGTATAACTAATACTGACAAAACTTAAAAGCCCCAAGAACACCCTTCTCCCCCCTGCTTTGACAAACACAATAGTTAAATCGTGTAAACACACTAACGAGTTCTAAAGGGACAGTAAACAACGATAACAGATAACAAAGTAATTAGCAGGTAAACAAAATATTAAAGAATTTACTAAAAACAATTTTCATTGATGACTCGTGGTTATTTTCTCAAAATTGTACAACAATTGCAGACTTTTCTGAATAATTTTATATATGGAACACACACACGGAAAGTTTTTATAAAGAAAAAATATAAAAATTGCGTGGACTTACTTTACTCAATAGTATTATATTAGAATTGATTTACTCAATAGTAAAGAAATCTTAACTTTTGACAGAACGAAGTATGTCCGGGCGGGTTAAAAATAAAATAACACTTAACCCCCACCTCTACCAGTTACCGTCGGGGTAAGACATTAGCGCTTATCAAAAACAATTATTGGAAAGTTGTAGATAAAATGTCTTCCTTTGTGGTCACGTTTTTTCATTCCTTAGTGTACTGCAAGTTACATACGTAGGCATAGAGTAAGCGTTTTGTATCCAATTTTTACTGTCGTCATGCACGTCTATGAGCCATACATACAAAAAATGACATAGAGATCAGTGCTAGGTCTATGGTATAAACCAGTGACATTCTATATAATTACTAGCTGTCGCCCGCGACTCCGTCTGCGTGCGTGGCCTTTGATACAGTATATGGAACCAAATTACACACATGTACAAAATTTAATTAAGTAGTTTCAGAGTTAATCGCGGACAAACATAGTGACACATGATTTTTATATATTTAAAAGATTTTTTTTTATATCAAAGGGAGACACCGGGCAAGCGAGGATGTGAGTCATCCGATGGAAAGTAATTACCACCGCCTATAGAAATCAACTACATCAAGGGATCCGTTGGCAGCCATTTAAGAGTAACAATTACTGGGTTCTCGAAGGTTCCCATGTGGTATTTATTTGGGAATACCGTTGAGGGAAGTTGATTCCACAATTTCACAGTTCGTGGTAGAAAATGTCTTAAAAAGCGTACTGTAGTAGATCGCCAATTATCAAGATGATATAGATGGAATTTTATTTTATGGTGGGTTTTACGATAGTGGAACTAAGCGGCAGTTATCCAAAACCCGTACAATTATGACATGGGAGTTGATGGGAGCCTTCAAGAACAAAGTCTATGTTTTTCAGAAAAGGCTGGCAATGGATCGGCGACCCCTTGGTGTTGCTGATTTCCATGGGCGGTGGTGATTGCTTTCCATCAGGTGACCTACATGCTGGTTTGCCCCCTCACAAAATAAAACATCGGACGCGCAGCATGCGCCAACATAGCTAAATTTATTTTACCGAGAGTGCCGATATGTAAACAAATATTTAAAGTTTAAACATACAAGTTGTATATATTTTTGCGATCGCCTATTTAAATGAATATCTGGCCCTATTTAAAAAAAAACAAATATTTTTCAAGACAGCCATTACTAAAAAAATAATTTCTGACTTTTTTATAAGCTTTTAAGTAACCAGTTAACTTCCTTTATCAAAATTAATCAGACGACGACGTTTCATTCATCAAAATTAATGAAGAAAGTTAAAGTCGAAAAATACATACACGTCAAACACATGCCCTTCCTTTTGTGTTTCACCGGAGCCAGGTATTTTTTTTTATACCGCTAAAGTGGCAAACAAGCATATGGCCCGCCTCATGGAAAGCAGTTACCGCAGCCTATGAACGCCTGTAACACCAGGGGCATCACACGCGCGTTGTTGACCCTGTAAAAACCTCTTCACATCCGTTTTGAAAAACCTCATGCTGTAGTCTCCTGAGAAAACCTCGACAGGCAGAAATATACAGAGATCATCATCATCAGCCTGCATCTAAATCATATCATATTTATATAGGATTTCCTTATAGGCAGAAGGCAAATTCCTTCCTTATCGGCGGAAGGCTAATGCCTTCCATGTGAATGCCTTCACGTAGTATACCCTTTGCTATCCTCGACATCGGCCGTCCTTTACGGTCATTGGTATGTCCAGTAATGTAAAATTATATAGTAGTATAGGTTAGTACTATTACTTATACTGTGGTATAGGTAAGACTTCGTCATTCTAGATACGGCCTCTATACGGAGTATACCCTCCCGTTTTATTATACAGTGGTTTATTTATTTTTTATTTTTTTCTATACTACGTCGGGTGGCAGACAAGCATACGGCCCGCCTGATGTGAAGCGATTACCGTAGCCATATTAACGCTCGCAACATAAAATATCACTCGCGCGCCGCCACCCCCGCTGCCATCGCAGCATCTTCTTCCTTTCTGGTGACCTCACTCACTCGCAGGAACACAACAGCCCTCGAGGAAACCGTTATTTGGCTGCGGTATTCTGTGAGGTGGAGGTACATTCCCCAGTCGGGTAGCTTACAATTACGCTCCCTACCTCTCTTTTCGCCAGAGCTTCGTTTGTCAGTCAGCAGGGTGCACCGCGTGCAGGTGAAGTTGGCTTTGGTTCAAAGATGTTGATGAACCACTTACACCCCAAAAGTGTGGTAATCTGTTATATTACAATCTGAGGTTTTTTTTATACTACGTCGGGTAGCAGACAAGCATACGGCACGCCTGATGTGAAGCGGTTATCGTAGCCATATTAATGCTCGCAACATAAAATATCGCACACAGGAACACAACAACCCTCAATGGAATTGTTATTTGACTGCGGTAATTATTCTGTAAGGTGGAGGTACATTCCCCATTTTTGCTCGACTTGGTGGGGGCACTCCCCCCAGATTTGATTGAAAATTTGCGCAACTAAATTGGGAATTCATGATAATTCGCTTGATATTTGAAGCTAGCCTTGACTTCTTGAGTCTGACCGATCGCGATAGTTGGTCAAAGAATGTAGCGTCATAAAATTGGTCACAGGCAACAATATCCACAACACAGCACGCGATCATCAAAATTAAATGACGATCATTTGTAACGCTTCAACCATTTTCGCCGCTTTCGCTTATTTTTTTAGAGGTAAGTCATGATAACGTAGAAGGGGCCTACCACACATTCCCACCACAGTGTCTTATGTATAGCCACTGCAATCCCGGGGGTAAAACTACGGCTGCCTGGAACTCACAACGAAAATTAAATTAAATAGAAGAAATTAGCAGGAGTAGGAAACTTTGGAGTTTGACTGATAACGTAGAGTTGATATCACAGATCGATTTTAGATTATATTACGTATAGCATAAGAATGCTATAAATATGAAAGTTGACGCTTAAATGCCGTGCAAGGATCAGTCTGGCATCAATCTGCCATCAGGGAGAAAATGCCTGATGTATGTGGAAGTACCCATCAGTCTGTCAGTCAATGTTTATTCCAAAGTTTAGTCACAAGACTCAAGAGTCACCTTTGGGAGGAATACAGCATGTGAGGTGTCGCAAACGTTCATATGTTATCGTATGCTGGTTTGCCACTACATTGGTAAAAAAAACTGGATATATCTCGCTGCTTACGAGACGAGTATCATACGAAACAGGAGTAGACCACAACGATATTGAATTTAAGAGCAGATCTACTTTATCTCTACCATAGAGAAGACCGCAGTCAAATAACAATGCTGTAGAGGGATGTGTTCCTGCGAGTGAATAACTTTGCAAATACTTGTTAAAAATATGTATAAAACATAAATAAATGAGATGTTAAACCATTTGTTTCAAAGCAGAAATAGTTTCAACAATAAAAATCATGTCTAATATATTAACATAACTTACGTAAAATAAAGTCAATTTATAATTGAGATTTATGCAAATTAAAGCGACAATATTAGGACTACTTGACAGTGACGTAATAATTTACATAATTTAATATTAAATATATTCAATACTCACTGATTGGAAAAGCAATCTCTAATAACATATTTGGTTTCCATTAAAAATGTAAATCACGAAATAACACACAACCACACTGTGTCAAATGACTCGTAATACTGATAGAATACCGATTTAACATTAAATTTTATTAGCTACGCAAAAACGTTATATCATAGATAGTAATATTTGGTGAGATATGTTTGAATATACCTAATATAATATCTAATATTATTGTATCAGACAAAAATATCACTAAACCGATAACGTTAGAAATTTCTTAATAAATCTAGAACTGTTTATTGCGTTTATTTAATCCTTTGTCATTGTTTTAATAATGTAATACAAGGACAGAAATATCGCTTAAACCTATAATAAATAATATTATAATTGGATTCAATAGCTATTAACCTACTGACTGAAATAGATTGATTATTTATTTAGATTAGTGTAGCATTAGTGAAAATTAATACGTAAATAACTTATAAAAAAACAATGAACTTAAGCTGAATATTGTTTCTATTGCTTCCTCACTTTATGCAATTTTTGTTACTAACCTTCAGTCGTGATATGTTACAATCTTCAGACGCGAGGTGTTCGATAAGTTTATACTTTGCTATTGGCTACCATCGAAATCGGCTGACCTAGACCGACTAATAGATAGACAAACATTTTATTTTTATTTGTTATTATTTTTTTTTTATTTGGAATGTAACTGACAAGTGTAAGCTTAATTAGGCGGGCTTTTATATATTATGTCGGGTGGAAATGAAGCATACGGCTTCATAACCCGACATAATATATAAAAAAAGAAAATGGTATGGTGAACCAAAGTATTTTGTGGTAGGTAGTAGGCAGTTAGATCTCAATATCGCAGCCATACATCGTGACTTGTTTAATTAATCATTTTTACTACAGTTTAAAATTGTATGTGCAACTATCATCATATAACATGAGTGCTATTTTATGAAACGAGATTTGTTTGAAATTGTTAAAAAAAACAGCAGCAGACTGTTTTAATAACTTTCATATACTAGCTAGAGTAATAACTAATACATATTACGTTATTTATATATTATTATTTATTAATAGCTTTTTAGACATTTTGGAAAAATAATAAATCTTTTTTGACGTGGATACGTCTTTAAAATTGCTTACAATTAAATTAAAAAAACGAAAGTTATATGAGAGACCGTCACCAGTGCATGGAAATATCACGAATCGATAAAAATCGTTTACTGACTTCATCCAGATCCACATATAAATTAAATAACTGCGGTGTTCCGCAAGGGAGCGTGTTAGGACCGCTTTTATAACCAAATATCCGTGCGTACTCTTTGCAGATGACATTTCGGTGGTAATACCTGATGATGGCAAATCTGCCAATTATGACAATACATTAAGTACAACAATCGACATATTTACAGAATGGATGAATAATAATAATTTGACATTAAATATATCCAAGACTAAAGTAGTACAATTCGGTAATTATAAATCCAAATATTAGAGGTATGTTCTAATATTATATCAAATAACGACGTAGTTGAAAATATAACTGAAATAAATTTCTTAGGAATTACTATAGATAGTAACTGCAATTGGAAAGCTCATTTAAATAATATCTGTAAAAGTAGTAAATCTCTCAAAACAGTACGCAAGACTACATGTGAAAAAACAGCCTTAATCTCTTATCACGGATATGTTGGTTCAGTTCTTCGCTATGGAATACTGTTGTGGGGTAACTCAACTCTTTTTAATAAAGCTTTCATCACACAAAAAATGCGTTCGAGCTATTTGTAAAGCTCATCCAATGGAGTCGTGCAGACCTCTATTCAAAAAGTTGAGTTTATTAACATTGTCATCTTTGTATATACTGGAGGCTGGATTATTTGTTAAAAAGCATCCAGAAATATTTAAAAAAGCGAATGAAAGTAAAAAGCATTTGTCCAGGGATCCAACGAAATTACAGTTACCCAACGCAAATTCAACGCTATACCAAAAAAACTGTTTCTATATGGCAATAAAAATCTATATTAACATTCCAAAAACCATAGGGGAACTAAACGTTAATCTATTTAAAATTCGATTAACGAATTGGTTAAAAGACAAATGTTTTTATTTATTAAGTGACTTTTTATCCTGTAAGCATGACATTATATGAAACCGACATCAACTTATTACATTATTGACATTAATATTTTTTGACATGTTATTAATTTATTACATACTTAACTTAATTTATATTTTTCAATTTAATAATTTAATTAACTATTCTAGAATGTATACAAATTTGCACGCCATCAAAATATGGCAAAATATGAGAACTGTAATTAACAAATAAGATCTGTATATAACCATATTTTATGCAAATAAATTATCTTTATCTTATCTTATCTTCATAATGATAACAAAATCGGGGGATACAGTTTGGTGTTGCAGCTACAAATCTATCATCTCTGTCCAAAATTCAATCACACCACTGGATAGATGAAGGATCAAAGAATTTATTACGTTAAGTAAGGACTGAAACATCGCGTGCGGGGAGAGGCAAGTGCTGCACCATTTTGAGATAATTTTAGTGCATCTAACGTATTTACGTACAACACACGGCCGTGTCCATTTTTTTGTTTTAGGTTTTATCCTACTGGTTTCTTTCTCCAACATTATAATTGATCGGAGGTTATCTTATTGTCTTTTGAGGAAAAAAAGTTGACAATTCTAGTTTGATCGTCTCCGAACCTCTTCAAAAAGTTATTATCTTATCAAAAAATCGAGAACTCGAAGCGTATCTCAAGAGGACAGTTGATATAAACTGACAAAAATAAAACGATTATTTCAGTAAGCCAAAACCCGTGACATATCTATTTCTGTACACTGCGACGCATTTGGATATTTTTGGATTATCGCGTCTATTACTGTCGCTCTTCACTAAACATATCATTATGTTTTGTCTAGTATATTTATTTCTTGTATACGTTTGACTACGAATTCTCTTCCGGTATTGTTACTTTACTATTTACACTACACATACTTTACTTTAATACACTACACATATAAATAAAATCGAAAAATATAATATATGAGTTTGTCCGGGGTAATCTTAGCAACCAGTGGCGGATTAAGATTTTCTGAGGCCATAAGCATAGAGTTCATGTGGGCCCTCTGTAGCTTTAATTTGGAATCCTTACTAATATTATAAATACGAAAGTGTGTTTGTTTTTTGTCCGTCTCATTTCTCATTTGTTCATGACTCAATTGTTTTTAATTAAATTTGCTATATAGTTTGGTATAGGACAGGGGCCCCTAGAAACCAGGGGCCCCAAGCACGTGCTTATAATGCTTATACGTTGATCCGCCACTGTTAGCAACGAATAATACGAAGTTATTAGAATTTTCACTTAAAAGTAACGGAGTTTATAGGACATACTAGGATAGTTTTGATCATAGATATATTTAGATTCACTACATGAAAAAAAAATTGGTTGCCTGTAAAGTCGGTATACGGGCGAAAGTTTTACGTGACAACGACTTTGAGTGGTAAAATGTTTTCGAGTGGAAGGGACGCATGCCTTTCACTTTTTATGTCTGTCTCTCTCGCTCTTAGAAGGGACGCGTGCCTTTCACTCGCTCTCATTGTAAGCGCATAACGTGAGCCAGTTTCTTGAAGTGTCACCCGGCTAACCAATTTATAAGACGTTGTCGCGTCAAAAATAACTGAAGAACTTAAAAGTTTATTAAACTATGCTCACGAAATCCCAGCTAACAGCTAGTATACACAAATAGTCCGAACTCGAAATAAAAAAATGGGGTACGGTGTCATGGACACGCCCGTGTGTTGTACGTGAAACGTTATATGCACTAAAATTATCACAAAATGGCAACGCTTCCCCCTCCCCAGCACGCGATGTTCCATAGTCCTTACTTTAGCTTAATAAATTTGATCCTTCAACCATCTAGTAGTGTGATTGAATTTTGGATGGAAATGATAGATTATGTAGCTGCAACACCAAACTGCATCCCCCGATTTTGTTATCATTCGTTTTTTTTTTATTGCCTCCCTGTGGAAACAATTTTAGAGACGTATTCACGGCAAATAAGTTCAATCGATAAATGTATTGAATGGAAATAGAGGGGCTATTATCATATCACTCACGTGCCTTGAAAATTGTCGATGAAGTTTCACCTCCAGAACCAATCCCAGCCCGTTTGCCACTAACAGGTATTGAAGACAGGTAGTTTACCACATTAGTATTGATATACGGAATACTTTTAGTAACAAAAATTTTAATAACATTCACTCACATTACGTCTACAAGGCTCTAAGGAAATAATCAAGTGTTCTTATGGTTATCGGAACAAATTTCTAATTGCATAATGCGTTTTTGCGATTTTACAACGATTTCGGAAGTATCCTTCGATTTGTCTCAGTTTATTTTTTATAATAAAAATATTTTCATTCAAACAAATTACATACCAAATCGTAGAATATGTTACGTTATCAATTTAAAAGGTTGGAAATGGCTGTTAGGGGACATAAACCATATCGAGTCCAACTATGGAGAGTAGAGTTCAACTAAAGAAGTTTCCAGGATACTTCCTGGACTTTCCTTAGTAGGATGTTCAGTTACACCGACTCAGAAAATCGCAGCCAAGTTTGGGTGAAGAGGTTAACAATATGTAAAGAGATGCTTAGATAGCAGCGGGGGTGCCAACGAGCGAGCTAAACATAAACATATTACAAGCGTTTAGACGATAACCATTTTACATCAAGCGGCCGTATTCTTGTTTGACACCCGACGTCACATAAAAAAGAGATTTTGCCAGAGATTAAATAATAGCTCTACGAATGTTTGGTAATCTTGTATTTTTACTATTGAAATTGCATAAAATAACTTATTTGGTTTGATTGACGTCATATTAAAGTGGTAGAAAGGCGGATATTTATATAACAAAACTTTTCAAATTGAAATATAGCGTCCATATTAGACTATAGAAATTAATAAACACGAATTACGATATCACAACCAAAATGGGAACAATATGAGGGTCATTATAAGGATGTACCGTTGCCTTGCGGCCGAATCCGAATCGCCCGCGCACTCACATCGGCGATAGTATGTTAAACACTACATGATCAGAATGAAACACTCGACACGATTTCGCTAAAATCGAATGACACGCTAATAAGGATCTCTAGTACAATCGAGCACAATCAGAATCGTTATCCGATACAAAAAATCACGGTTGATTCTATCGGGAGTATTTTCGCCGCCGGATATCGAGATGAACCCGATTTCCATTTATACTGCAGTATTTTCTCCGCTTTTCAAAAGTAGTACGACTGTGATAAGTGATGACTTTATCGATACCAAAACTTGTTCGTAGGCGGGGCCCCCGGACCACAAGGCTCTCCTTCGTGTCCGGTTCGAGTGGATAGAAGACCCTAGATTCTGACGTGTTAGGCCGCCCAGCGTAAGCTACACATGGCTACACCAATGTTCCGCAAAGTGTGTGCCGCGGCACACTGGTGTACCGTGATCATTAATTGGTGTGCCTCGGAGAAATAAGATTATCTCATAAAGCTAAATAGACGGACGGAAGAAAAACTTATACACAAATAAAAACTGATTTTTCATTTATGGTGTATACCTCCAAAAATTTTCGTGTTCCTAGATGTACCTTAAACACAAAATGTTTGCGGAACACTGAACTACACCACTGTTCGCAGGGCTGGGTGTCGGGATTGTGGGAAAGGTCATTCACATATAAAGCGTATTATTTCCTTCTGTGATTGTCAGATAAAGTACATTTCCTGTCCAGTGTAGTGGTACAGATGCTACGTCTTGGCTACGCGGATCTTATACTGGACTAGCAACCGCCCCGGCTTCGCACGGGTAGAAAGAAGTCTAAATAGTTTACGCCGCGCATACCAAATCTCCCAGATGACATGATTTTTTTTTAACAACAATGCTTGTTTTCTTCAAACATTTTAAAAATGGTTCATGGACATTAAAATGAAAAATCCTCATTTTTTTATACTACGTCGGGTGGCAGACAATCATACGGCCCGCCTGATGTGAAGCGGTTACCGTAGCCATATTAACGCTCGCAACAATCGCTCGCGCGCCGCCACCCCCGCTGCCAAGGCAGCATCTCCTTCCTTTCTGGTGGTTTCTCGCAGGGACACAGCAACCCTCAAGGGAATTGTTATTTGGCTGCGGTATTCTGTGAGATACATTCTGGGAGGTACATTCCCCAATCGGGCAGCTTACAATTACGCTCCCTACCTCTCTTTTCGCAAGAAAAGAGAGGTAGGGAGTTTTTTCTTTCGTTTGTCAGTCAGCGGGGTGCACCGCGGTGAAGTTGGCTTTGGTTCAAAGATTTTGATGAACCACTTACACCCCTCTAATAATTTATCACAAATATAATAATAAATTTCACTTTTAACATCGATTTAGATATTAACGAAAAGCCTTACTTCTCTAAAGATATTGACAAGGGGATCAGCCTGAACCAGCCAGCACGGAGAGCGTGGGATCATTCAATACACAACACAATACGTCAAGATGCTATTGTTTCAACCAGCATTGACATTGAAAATATTAATTAAATTTATTGTATACATCAATTCCGTTCACATACAACTTTTTGAATGGATACCGCGTACGTGGATCCATCATCATACAATATGGATGCGTCAACATATGGGCACGCGCGGCGTGATAAGAATATTATTAAAAGTTGTTGCTAGGTAGCTATTTGAGTTTGTACCTCTATGCCATGAAACAATATTTATAAATATTTAGTATCTGTGAAGCATTTATTCCAAGTTAGATTTTTCTTCAAACAATCGACAAGAATAAGTTAGAAGACAACAATAAGAAAAATGGGGTACGGCTGTCTCAAGGACAAGGCCGTGTGTTGTAGATGAATACGCTATTTGCACTAAAATTATCTCAAAATGGCAGCGCTTCCCCCTCCCCGCATGCGATTTTCCATAGTAAGGACTATGGAAAATCGCGTAATAAATCCACTAAATAGATCCAGGATCAAAGAATTTATTTAAGTAATAAATTACTTAGCGTAATAATTATTGAATTTTGGATCGAGATGATAGATTTGTAGCTACAATACCAAACTGTATCCCCGGATTTATCTTATCTTAGAGTGGGTCCAGTGCTGAAGCACCGGTGACACGTCGACCCTCATGGATCTTTTGTGCTCTCCCAAATCCTTTAGTCACTCTCCCCTGACTGTCTGGAGACATGTTCCATGTACTTCAGTATGCCGCTTATTGGGAAGAGTCTGTAGTCCTCCAGGTCCGGGTACGCCTTTCCTAGGATTTCAGTTCGTTTGCCGGCTAGGGCGTCACATTGACACATCAAGTGTTTCATGGACTCGTTAGATCCTTTGCATGTTCTGCACTCTGGGCTGTCTGAATCCCCGGATTTAATTATCATTCTTTTTTTTTTAAATTACCTCTAATTTAAAGACGTGTTCACGTCAAAAGAAACAAGCCTCCCAAAGTATGTGGCAAATGTTTCAAAATCATGAAACGATTCCCGGTGCATATGCATGAAACTTATTAGTCTCCAAAACTTTTTTGCCCGGTTATTTATGTTTCCGTTTTCGCTTCGTGCTTCACTAAATTTTTCGTGAGTATAAGTATGTCAAACTTTTTGTACGCTCTACAGCCTAAACCGTTTGACGAATTTTATGAACAATAATAATATTATGACGCGTCATTAGATTCGTGTTAGTCACAAAGACCAACAGACATGTACATGCACACAAATGTTTGTCTTGTGCGGGGATCGAACCCGCGACCACGGAGTCAAAGTAGCCATTCGACCACCCGGGCTCGTCTCAACATCAACGTCAACAACTGTCGATCAACAGTCTTCGTGATTAAGATTTAGTTACCTCATGATTACTCGATTAGCAAATATCCAGGGTCATGGAAAATTACCTGAAACAATAAGTTTATTATTAATATAAACAAACATACATAATACAATCAATTCAAAGAAAACATTTGACTGCGTATTTATTATTATTCTATGAAGAAATCAAACGTTTTTTATATAAATAATGTTGATTCCAGCTAATATTTATTTTAAGTACAAGTCTTGCCGAGAATTCAAAATTATTTAAATAATAAATAAATTTATCTGCTTACAGTGTTTTTCCATCAATGATTGACGTAGATTGAATGATTGATTAACTCAATCCGATTGAATAAATGAATTGTAAATATTTAAAGGAGATCTGGCAAACAAAGACGAACGCGACACGAGACAAAAATGAGGAAACTCATTATCGATGGATGTAAACAGCATACATTTGGACCGTACAAGTATGTCTATGGAATTTTAAACACATAACATACTAGCATAGTAAATTTACAACAACGTACTTGAAAATCCTCGAGGTTTTGTAGCAGCAATAGCAGACTAGCTGACTTGACAGACGTGTCCTGTCATAATTAATATTCATTCGAATTGGTTACAATTAATATTAATTCGAATTGGTTTCACGCAATCTGTCCAATTACTGACAGTTCTGTCAAACGACATAAAATTACATTAGAACAAATAATAATGGTCAGTCGTTTTCTTAAATTTTCTAATTTTCCACGCAATTTCTTATTTTTTTCTTCCGTTAGAACCTTCTTTTGACAATAACAAATACCTACAACATAAAAAAAAATAGCGCAATCGGCCCAGCTCTTCACGCGTGATGCCAAGGGAAATGGGGATACATTTTTATATATAAAAAAGTATAGATTATAGTAACACAATGTAAACGTGAATGTATGATTGTCTTTTACACTTACATTAAAATTCAAAATCTTAGAATCTCTAATTCAATAATATATCTCCAACTTAAATTGACTTTAATCAAATGTAATGAGTGTAATCAAATGTAATAACTGTAAACAAATGTAATGTATATATAAGTACGTACAAAAGAAGATACTGACTGAGCCAATGACTGACATATCAATGCACAGCCGAAACCACTGAGTCTAGAGATTCCAAATTTTAGGTGAGGTTTAGGCCTGCACTAAGAAAGGATTTTTGAAAAACCCACGGGATACCTGGACACGCGTGTAAGTAGTCCCGGGTGCAATTTAATGTGTAAGAAGTGAAATAGAACAAGTGAATAATTAATTACAAATACCTAACGTGTAATTATTTTTTTCGGGTACATAATATCTCGATCTCATACGGTACGGTCATTCCCCAAAAGGTCTACGTCTATACATTGTATAACAAGAAGTTGATTGCGTCTGACTGTTTGTAATCCGTTTTTCATACTAAACCACAGATTTTAATGCCGTTTCTCTCACTATCGCTTAGAGAATGTCCTTCGGAAAGTATACCTACACTTTCACAATATCCCACATGGGCGAGACCGGATTGCGTCGCTTACATCAATAACGTAATTTATGCACAGATTTAGCTTAAGGACATCATAATCATAATGAGTAATTATTTATTATCAACAGCAGTACCTAATAGATCATTATCATTATTAATTTCTGTACATACATACATGCAAATAAATAGAATTGAATTGTCTGTTTGCAATGTCCAAATAACCCTCTAGATGGTCCAGGGACCTACATATATATAGCGGCTGGAAGCGGCTGGATGCGGAAGGCGGAGAATCGTATTTGGTGGAAAGCATTGTGAAAGGCCTGTCCAGCAGGTGGTAGACACAGGCTGATTATGATGATGAATGTCAAAATAACAGTTTAATACGTTTAAAAGTACGTGTATATAAATATGGTATTTTCAGTAAAATAAACTTTCTAAAATTTTAATAATATACCTGTCCGAATTCTTAGTTATAAAAAAAGCAATGAAATAGCGAACAAAATCTGTTTCAAATAAGAAAATACACACCAATACAAATATGTATAAAATCTACTCGAACAAAGTCGCGTTTTGTAACTATATATGGAAAAATAGATACATGATAATCTTTATTGTCTACCTAATGCGCGGTGGTCTAGATTTAATCAAAAGATAATGCTGGCCTATTTTATATTGTACGCGTATTTTACGCAGATTTTAGTATTGTAACTCTATATTTATACATATTATATAGAGGTAAACTTTGTGAGGTTGTAGGGGGTGATATCTGGATCTACTGAACCGATTTTGAAAATTCTTTTACCACTAGAAAGCTACGTTATTTGTGAGTGTTATATGTTATATAATAACTCGAAAATTGGAAAGACTAGGGCGGAAGCTAGTGTTGATATATTTTTTTATTTTTTTATTTTTCGCTTCAGACGTTTTGTCACGTAAGTATTTGTGGGAAATATTAATCTGACCACTAATCAGCGGGTGACGACCGATACCGGATGTAAACGATAAGCCTCCATTATTTGAAAACTACACGAGATATTGTACTTAAATCGTTTTACTGGTATAAATGTAAGTAGCTTCACAAAGAAACAACTTAATATACCCCCATAATACCACATAAATGTCTTTGGAAACGACATACCTATCTCCTAAGTTTTCATTTTTCCTTCTCACATACTTTATCAGTGAACCTTCGCAATGCAATGCAACAAGATACATTCTACACCAAACAATATATTTAGTATTGGAAAAATGAATTTTAATTAAATTTTTATGTATAATACATATACATGAGAGAAGAAACCAATAAAAACCGCAGTTATTTTGGCTCCTTCTTTCGTAAAGATAAAAAAAATAAGGAATTTTATCTCAAAGCGTTTTATTCGTTAAAAATTAATGCATTTTAAAAAGAAAAATATCTTATCTTATCTTGACGAATACTCATGTTATTTCCTTACTGAATATATTTTGTAGAAAAAAAAGAACTTTACGACCTACTTTATTATCTAAATATGTCGCTCAAAATTTGAACAATGCTAATTATGAACTAATGAGTGTTTGAGTAGTTGATTATGAGCTTGGTAGCTAAAAGTGTTCTCACGCTCGTGCGAACTGTCATGGACGACTCGTCATGGGTGCCTGTGACGGGGTAACTCCGACTTCCTGGCCATTGGGAGCATGTGGGAACCATGTTTTTTAAATAGTGCATTCACTAAATTGTGTTTCCCGTGGCTACATTTATAATTTATCAAATGGCTTTACGGCTCTGGAATCAATGTCCTTTAGAGCCCGTCTTTGTATTATTTCTTTACCATATACTCGGCTATAGAGACATACCGAAATATATCGTCAGGAAACTTCTTGTTCCTTCATTACTTGTAACAGATCAACAGTAAAACCGATAGTGAATTTTTTCTGACGAATGATTCGACAGCCCCAATTTAAACACTTTTAATGAAAGATTTCGACGAGCTCGGTGGCGTAGCGGTCAATGACGCGGCTTCGACACCAACGCTCGTGGGTTTGATTCCCACATAGGACAAACATTTGTGTGCATGAACATGTCTGTTTGTCTTAGTCTGGGTATTTTATATGTATCATAAGTATGTATTTACAAAAAAAAATGTATTTACGTATGTTTATCATTTGTCTAGTACCCATAACACAAGCTTCGCTTACTTTGAGGCTAGATGGCGCTGTGTAATTTGTCTGACAATATTTATTTATTTATTTATTTATTATTATTTATTTTACTAATTTTATGCACTCAGATGAATTATTAAAAGATCTATCAACAATAGAACGATCTATCACAGCTCAAAATACTCGATCATATATATTATAGGTAAGTATCGGATAAGTCGCTAAGAAAGAGTTTTGAAAGTTCCTACGCGATAACCTGAAGTCACGGGCGCAAGTTAGTATGAAAAATACGGTATTTAGCTTTCGCAACCATCAATAACTCGCAAATACAAATCGCCCAAACACAAAGAAAAATATCAGGACCTAATTTCACAAAAAAATAATAAGAAGAACTTGACAACAACGCTCTCGAAGACAATGGTCCGGCGCCAAAGAGCCCATGAGAAAGTATATGTTTGTGTGTCACCCCGCTTCGAAGGAACCGTGGGCGTTGATCGCGAATTGTATACTCCTTGGAATTTTATAACGGGTTGGATTATTATCAGATATTTGTATAACGACTTGAATTGATGAAAATTGAGACACGCTAATCGGCAAGTCATTATGTACAGATTAAATCTGCATTTTTTCAGCAATTACACGAAATATGTTTGATTAAGAGAAATCATCGCTTGCGTGTGTAATTGAATGTGCGTAATAATCCAATGAGTAGGTAGGTAACGAATCGTAGCCAGGACTAGGCAACCACATAAAAAATAACTAATGTAATTTATGCGAAAAT
Source organism: Hypsopygia costalis (assembly GCA_937001555.2). NCBI lineage: Eukaryota > Metazoa > Arthropoda > Insecta > Lepidoptera > Pyralidae > Hypsopygia > Hypsopygia costalis. The sequence continues at coordinate 3,238,604 of OW443325.2, forward strand.
AATAGATAAATATTTCTGGACAATTTACACAGCTCCATCTAGTTCCAAATTAAGCGCAAAGCTTGTACTATGGGTACTAGACAACTGATGAATTACTTAAATACTTTTTTGTAAAAACATACATACTATACATAGAAACCACCCAGACCAAGACAAACAGACATGTCCATGCACACAAATGTTTGTCTTGTCCGGGATCGAACCCGCGACCTCGCAGTCAAAGAAGCCATTGTAAGCCATTCGACCACCGAGCTCGTCAAATTAATGCATGAATATTGCGTTAAAAACATTCTAGTAATATTACGACACTTCCCCTAAAGTACAGTTATTCCCACTCTAATGATTCCGGTCCCCAGTAAAATAATTGATTGTAATTGCTATCTATACTGTCATTACAATGTCCAGGATACCAGCTAAGGATAAATACAGTTCTACGCAGGATACCGCAAATTGACCATGATTATTGACCATGGCAACTATTTATTGAACGAGTATGGAGCTTGGCAACATTGAAGGATTTGTGCACTTCGTGCTCACAATTGGACCATGGTATACAGAATAGATCCAACCGATAGTTTGTTACTTATTCCGATCGCAGAATGAAAGTTGACCGAATCGAGACTGACAAAAATTCTTATTGCTAGCAGAATCCTATTCCTAGTTTGTTAAATTTTCGGCCGTATGTCGTGATATATAATCACACTTTAATTAAACTTTGTTGTTTCGTATTGTGATATGAGAATACCAAATGCGACATTAATGAGATCGACACTAGATGGAAACTGACTTTTGACTAAATTTTAATTACGGGAATTGCCTCTCAGATTTCACCGGGAAGCCCCTAAGATTTATATTTTAAGAAGCGAATATAGAATGTGGTACCTACTGTGGTGGTACATAAATGAATATCAGCGATAACTAGGGCGATATCCTGTGGCGGTATCATAATACATCTATGCATAGTCAATGCGATACAAATTTTGAATCCCACTCGAAACTAATTACGACCATGATACAATTGGAGGTCCAAAAAGCAGGCTAATTAGCCCTGATGTAAAATTGAGACCGGCAAATTATAATAATAAGCCTAGTAGACTATGAACTTTATGCTTTTGTAACAAATGTTACTTTAGCTAAGCAGCGCAGTCAGTTGACAGAGACTTCATAAAAATACATCCTACGCTATGATTGTTATGACAAATGTCATGGGGCGGAGGCGTCGGACTTATGGACATCATCTGTCCAATTACGATAATTACGTGTTCTGATAAAGCTGCGAGTAAATTGTTACAAGCCTCGTTTAAGAGGGCGTTATCGTGAGCTCGTAAGCATGTTGTAATTTTAGCAGATAACAAGATAAGCTCCTGATACTCTTGCACCTCGTTTAGAGACAATCTGTGAGAGCTGTTGACGATTCTAAGCTTACACGCGTATTGTATCAGAGGCTTTGCCCCCTTATATTTATTCTTACAATTGTCCAGTGGGCCGTGCGTGGGCATCTTGTCAAAGCATTCGAAGTGCAACAACTTGCCCACAGTTTCTACAAAAATACCATGAATACGATACTAAAAATATGTACAAATTGTGGAATTAATACGCTGTCAAGGTATTCTCAGGAGAGTAGGCCATGGGGTTCCTCAAAAAGATCACGGCAAGAGTCGAGTGACTCGCTGATATCCTTAACGTCTATTATATTTACGCGAGCCGTATTCTTTATCACCTCAATGGTGGTTAAAAAAAATTGACTTCCGTCAAATAAGTATTATGATACTAACTTCAAACTTGATCGTTTAATGAATTGACTGCCTAAATGAATGATTGACTGTAGTAAAAATTAGTTAAAAACTGTATATTTAAATTTATGATGATGAGTACACCTTTGCTTTTGAAATATAGTGAATGGTTTTAGAAATAGTTAAAGAAATAAATTAACAGTCATTAATAATACATAAATATCGCTAAGAATTCGATTAGATCATAGAAATAATAATATTATACTGTTATAGGGATTAAATGGTTTCGCTAGAAACCGAGTCTGCGTATGTTTGTTCTGAATCTTAATAATAGTTATGTTAGCTACTCTCAAATTATGAGTAATCTCGATTAAGACAGTATAATGTCCACCAATTGATACAGAAGGTTAGTTTGCAAGGTTAATGAACTCCATTTGGGGAGAGTCTAAAGATTAAGGAAAATCGCAAAGTACCTTGAAAAAAGACACATATTATATATCTATATCTATAAAAGTGGCATTGATTTATATATATATATATATATATATATATATATATATATATATATATATATATATATATATAAAATCTATAAAAATCAATCATACTTTTCGTTGTAATTTTATAACTCATGAACGGGCTCACCTATCCATACCAAATATTTAGGTTTTGTTCGGACTATTTAGTAGACGGTTTATGTGAAGTTTGCACAAAATCGGTAGAGCGGTTCTTCATTTATCACATCTTTTGTAACAAATGAATTCAATAAATGGCGGATCATTTTGTTAATGGGGATTTATCTGTCAAATTGAAACTTTTTTCAGATGGGGATTGTGCTGTCAAATTGAAACTTTTTTCAGTGTTGACAGTACAAGCATGTTGTTATGTCATTCATGCGGTCATTTCATTTTGGACGTGCTTCGACTTTATGTTGCCTGTTCCAGAGTCGGTACCCCCCAGCCGTTTGTTTATTCATGCTCAAAATGGATTAAGTTTTAAAATAGCTAGCAATTAATAAAATATTTTCTTGTTTGAATAAATGAATTTAGTGTTCCAATTTTTTTTTATTATTTCACTTTATACGTAGCGAAGCACGTACCGGGCCGCTAGTATCAAATAAATTGTATGCATGTGACAACTAGATTAGAAGAAAATTAATAAAACTACTATAGGAAATAGGGCACAGATATTTTTTTTCTTTTGGGCTCACAATAGGATCTTTTATTTGCGTCAACAGATAGGTACATTATTTACACGACTTCCAGCTTCCATACGTATAGCGCAGTAGTGGCTGCGAGATGCCTACTATCGGACTTGGTTGACTGTTTTACGTTTTCATACAATTAGTAGCATAACGACTTTTTCAGAAAACCTCCAAACACGTAGTCGCACGCGCCGGGGGCTTCCCCAAACGAAAAAGTAGGTATAGTGCGACTACGTGTTTGGAGGTTTTCTGAAGCAGTCGTTATGCTACTAATTGTATGAAAACGTAAAACCGTCAACCAAGTCCGATAGTAGGCATCTCGCTACTAAACCCTGCTTGCCTGGGTTGCTGAAGCTTGATATATTGCAATGTCTAAGTGCTTTATATAGTCCAAGGAATAAAGATATTTTGATTTGATTTGATTTGGAAATTTAACTTGAAGACGTATCAATCAGATAAGATTTTCGAAGTCAGAAAAGATACCAGAAATTCTGAAGCGTTTTTAAATTATTAGGAAGTCAGGGATGACTTTGAAGCCGGCGTTGGTTTTCAATGTCATTCAATTGGTTTGATGACTTGGCCCCGTTTGAACGGCTTTTTTTTACTTGGGTACACAAAATGTCGGCTTTCAAAGCATGTAGCACCACAAAAGGAACCTTGGACAAATTATTGTATGTATCAGAAGACTAACTTGATCTGTATCAACATGGCCGGCGTTAATATGCAGATGATGGCATCCCAACCGAGGCTAACTGAAACGCACACGTAATAACAATGGACGCGCTTAAATTGGCTTTTATATAGTCATGTTGAAAGACGAGACAAGGGATATTTGCAGTAGACAAAGATATTTAAACTTGACTTGAAAGAATGTGGCATGAAACTACACCATCATATTGTTTTTTTTTTATATATATCAGAGGGGGACAAACGAGCATGTGGGTCACCTGATGGCAAACAATCACCATCGCCCATGGAGATCAGCAACACCAAGGGGTCGGGTCGCCGATCCATTGCCAACCTTTACTCCTTCCTTTCTTTCTTTCTGGTGACCTCGCTCAAAATGTTATCAAAATAAATAGAAGTAGAATGGATCGAAATGAATAAATTGTTAATTAACCTTGCACTAGTTACCTTTATCACAGTTTCTTATCACACACACCATATTTTATTTCCGACTTGCTATAAATCTCTTCAGCTTTATAATATTATAATATAGATAGGCATACATACGCGTCAAAGGAATTCCTAAAAATCTCATATACGGGCCTTAAGCGGGTCCAAAACTTTCTCCCTATGGCAACAAAGGTGACGCTGGCACGATCACTCCTTCTTCCTCAGCTTGACTATGGGGATGTGGCTTATCTAGATCTGTCAGAGGAATTACTTGACAAGATGGAGCGTCTCCAAAATGTGTGCATACGCTTTGTTTTTAGCCTTCGGAAGTTTGATCACATCTCCGAATTCCATCAGCAATTGGGATGGACGCCGATTAGGATACGAAGGAACATCCACGCCTTGATGCTTCTTTACAAGATTCTTTTTAGTTCAAGTGCTCCATCGTACCTTCACGAGAAGCTGCAACTTCGGGATAGCGAAAAATCCTTTCTTAGGGTACCCCTAGACGTCATAAGGAACCTACTTGCCAAATTTGGAGTCTCTACACCCAGCGGTTTGGGCTGTGCGTTGATTAGTGAGTCAGTCAGTCAGTGAGGACAAAGCCTTTTATTATTATAGATAGATTCAAGCCACAGCTGCGACATAACACAGTATATCAACTCACAGCTACTCGTAGGACAAAATACCGTGTGATAATAGAATAAGGTTATCAAAAAGAAACTAGATAAAACAATTGTTATTATACTCCTAGAAACTGGTAGGTTGTATATGTAGAATGAACAAGTCCCAAAAATTAACAGTATTGAGCACTTCAATTAAAGGCTTTTACAGGTTCAGCGATGAGTGGGTAATAACCTCTAGTGTTGCTATCGTCAGACGCTGCTTACGCACATGGTAGAAAGACACAAAGAATGTTCTTCCCGTATGTTGGTACGAATACATCACGAAATTTGTGGTCGCAATCTGTCTATTTCCATACAAATTACAATTGATGACATAGACTAGTCAAACCACGTGTCCACATTTGCCGCTAGAGAAACTACCATAATTGTGTATTTCTACTATGCTGGCGTACTCATTTATTGCCACGTGATATAAAAAGTAGGCCGTGTGGTTTCCGGCAGACTAGAATAGAATCACTCCGTCTCTTCCCGTGAATGTCGTACAAGGCGACTAAGGGAAATACATTATCAACATCGATCAGGCCTCCCTAACCCATTTGGCCAGCGTGGGGAGTGTAGGCCAAATCCTCCATCTGTCTGGGACGGACGAGAGAGGGTCGTGCTACTGTAGTGGAGATTAAAATGACCTGATGATGATGATGATGATGATATAAAAAGTGTCAATTCAACTAAATTAATATTCATATGTATCTCTGTTAATACGCTTAATCTTAAACTTAACATACTCTACACCAGTTAACTCAAGGCAATTTTTTTTACGCGTGGTATGCTTATTATGCGACCTCTAACAGAAGTTAATATTTGCTAAGTCGCTCAGTAAATAACGCTAATCTTTGCGGAAAACCTACCGGCTTCGAAGATACCTTTCCGGATCTGTCACGTAATCACACAACACGTAACGACAGGATAGTAAAACTTGGGGATTAAATGTTTTTGCGGTAGAGTGACGACAGGATACTATAACTTGGAGATTGATGTTCTTGCGGTAGAGTGGCGACAGGATAATATAACTTGGAGATTGATGTTCTTGCGGTAGAGTGGCGACGGGATAATATAACTTGGAGATTGATGTTCTTGCGGTAGAGTGGCGACAGGATAATAAAACTTGGGGATTGATGTTTTTGCGGGAGGTTGACGACAGGATAACATAACTTGGGATTGATGTTTTTGCGGGAGGTTGACGATAGGATAACATAACTTGGGGATTGATGTTTTTGCGGGAGGTTGACGATAGGATAACATAACTTGGAGATTGATGTTCTTGAGGGAGAGTGACGACAGGATAACATAACTTGGGTATTGATGTTTTAGCGGGAGAGTGCAGTCGCGAAAAGATAGATGGGGCTGCTAACTCGTAAGCACTACTCAAATTATAGAGGCTATATTATGCTACGGTAACCTCTTAAATATGCGGGGCCGAATGCATGTTTGGGAATTGACGAGGTATAAATTTAAAAAAAGTTTTTCTTTACACAGTTTTGACATAAAATTTTCACCGAATTATTATCTAATTCTCCATTGGATCACACCGGAGCGGAGGTACAGTATATTGGAACTAAAAATAATGTTAAAAATTGGCTCCAAAAACTACAGAATTTAATCCGAATAAAAAAAATACTTATTGTAAAATATATTTCCATTTACAAATTAAAGTTCGTCCACGAGGACGTAAACAATTTAGTAACAGTTCTGCCTATCACGTTACAAGTGTATGGAAGGAATTTATTTTATTATAACACTATCTTGATAGTCTCATAGCCTTAGTATTGACATTCTAGATATCTGTAATATTGATAATGTTTGGATGACTAGATAAATATTTATTATTTAAATATGTAGTTGATTTAGGCCAACTTGCCAGAATATTATAAATATTTAAAAATGGACAAAAAGAGAAGAGAGAATTTGGAAGAGAACTCGACCACTAATCGAGAGGTTGAGGTTCAAATCCCCATTTGTAACTAAAATCAATTTAACATGTAACATGCAGCTGTAATCAAGTGATTTGCAAATGACTGTACTTTAATATCGGATGTTTTTCGATCGGCCGTGTGGTTTCCGGCAGACTAGAATAGAATCACTACGTTTCTTCTCGTGGATGTCATACAAGGCGGCTAGTTATCAAATATCGATCAGGCCTCCCCAACCCGTTTGACCAGAGTGGAGAGTGTAGGCCAAATCCTCCTTCCGTCTAGGACGGACGAGAGAGGGTCGCCTGTAATAGAGACTAAAATGGACCTGATGATGATGATGATGAATATCGGATGTTGAGGCATAGATGTATTCAACAATTATCTAGAGAGCCCTCTTTCCATTTTAAAAAAAATACGGACGGAGACATTTCTTGCAATTCATGGAGGCAACGCGCGTCGCTTTCCTTGTATCAAAATTGTAGCGTCCCCTTATAAATAAGAATAATAAATGATTACACAAATATAAACTATAGTTCTAAGAAGACCTCTAAACGTCTCCTAAGAATTGCAAACCTTATCCTCACAAGGCAACACAGTATTTCTAATGGAAATTTATTCCACGAGGTGTGATTTCCATCTATAAATGTTCTTTGACATACACATTAATGTGATATCATAATCATTGCATATTTATAAAGATGATGATGATATCTATTGGAATTCGTATGACTGTATACTTTTTAATTAGGTATATTGGTTGCGGCCTATGAATATCGATTAAATAGAACTGATTCAAAACATAAAATGATTTAAAGTTTAAAAAAAATCTGGTGAAGAAACAAAAAAAAATAAAAGAATATTACCATTAGAAATACAACAAGAAACTGTAACTTTTATTACCACCAGCCACATAAATACAATATTTAACATAGCTGTCGTACAATTTTCTAAGTTAATGCATACAAAATAATCTGAAACATAGGATTGATATAATGTTGATATATTAAACGATCTGACGAGCCAAATCTAAGGATTTTTGATTATAATTATATTGCAATCAAAGAGCAAAATTTACTTTTTCATTTTTTAAAACCCATACTTTGCGAATGATATCATTCGTTCTTTCTTGTCACTTACACAAAACATAAGAAAAATATAAATAGAATAGATACGAGATTTGCGCAATACAGAGTACAGCCCCCTTACCGCCATCTCTTATTGCGATTCAATTGAATAGATTGCTTATTCATACCAATGAACAAGCGACTCTATTACATTTGAAATAGAGTCGCTTATTCATTGGTAAGAGATGGTGGTAAGGGGGCTACCCCCTTAATCTCTTATTGCGATTCAATAACTGAATAGAATGCTTATTCATACCAATGAATAAGCAACTCTATTTCAAACGGAATAGAGTCGCTTATTCATTGGTATTATTAAGCATTCTATCCAGTTATTGAATCGCAATAAGAGATGGTGGTTAGGGGGCTAAGAACAGCAATGGATATTTTTAAATAGCTTAACAAAACTTGCATGTGCAACAAGGCGGCCTTATTATTAAGCAATCTTTTCAAGGCAACCTTAAAGGTAGCGAATCAATGCATGAAATGTTTGCAAGAAAAAAAAATGATTTGAAATAAGAAAAAATCATACTTTAAAGCATTTATAGAGCGCATAAGAACCGTTAATTTCCTATAAATCACTGCATCGAAATAACCCGATTTATTAAAAAACCTTCGATGAATTTCACTGTGATCGTGGTGACAGTACCGTTCATTTGACACGACCGCAGGCTGCAGAAAAAGTGCTTGTAAAAACCAACGATATTTTGGACACCGTTGCGCTCTACGAAATTAGATGTAATTTAAATGGGAAGTGGTTAAATAGCCGGCAACGTAAATAAAAGACAAAAACCAAACTTTGACACAGGCAAAAAGTAGCAACACTATTGCCATAAAGAAAAAAAAAGACCTATAGGTTTTTGTCCTTTATTTACGTTCCGCAAATTAACAAGAACATAATCAGTAATCTTCGTGTAATAAAAAATCCACTGTGGACAATCGTCGTAGGTTTATTTAGCTGTGGGTTTTATTTTACCAACAATTCTAAGACATTGACTGATTAAATAGAACAAAAAAAAATGGGGGTGTGGCTGTGCCATAGACACGGCCGTGTGTTGTACGTTATATACACTAAAATTACCTCAAAATGGCAGGGCTCGCCCCTCCCCCCAAAGGCGATGTTCCATATAGGGTTGGCAACTTTTTTAATGTTTTAAATACATATTTTTTAGAGCTTCTCGAACAAGTTAATTTACAGACTTTAAAAACTTCATACGCCTCCCCACAATTATAACAAAAATTAAAATAAATGAGAAATGACTAAATAAATAAAAAATGTGTGAACGTCTAAGTCTAACATAGTGTTAAGAATTTTGATGCTGAAAATAGTATCTTGTATACTTTATTTTTATTCAGCAAAAAGTATAATGCAGTGAAAAGCAGTGTTTTTAACAGTATAGTTGGCAACCCTAGTTCCATAGTCCTTACTTAATGTAGTAAATTCTTTGAACCTTCATCTATCCAGTGGTCTAATTGAATTTTGGATGGAGATGATAGATATGTAGCTACAACAACAAACTCTATCCCGCGATTTTGATATCATTCGTTTTTTTTTGTATGTGAGCAATTTTAGAGCTAGTCACGTCAAAATTATCAGGTATTCTATTGAAAATGATAATTTGTAAGAAGTCACCAAAGATATTAAAATATAAAAGATGATTTTTTTAAAATTGAAACCGACTTCATTTGGCGAGTGCAACTTATTGGCGGAATACCCTGGGAGACGCTGCTGCGCGTCTTCCGGGAGAAAAGTTATTGTGTGTGAGTGGCGCAATTCCATTTTGCCGGTAACCACAGGGCAATTTTAAGGGTTTCCCTCGATTTGTCTGAGATCCTATCATCAGACTCTGACTTGGTGAATATGGTGGACCACCTTTCAATCATACCCTTTCAAATAAAAAAAAAACCGGACAAGTGCGAGTCGGACTCGCCCACCGAGGGTTCCGTAGGTACGTAGTATCATTATTAAATTTGATATTTTTCATTATAAATAAGAAATAATGCGTCGAAAAAAATAAATAAAATATATTTTGCAATGTGTACATCAAGCCCTTTCATATGATACCCCATTTGAACTAGTAGTTTCAATTTGAAATTTCGACACTCTATAAAAAACTAGCTGTTACCCGCGGCTTCGCCCGCGTGGTCCAGGGAAACCTGCTGCCATTGATTTGTGTATATTTTTCTTTTGTTGTATTTTTTTTTACTTCGTGGGATAAAAAGTAGTACCAGTATGTACAAATTTTAATGATGATTGGCTGCATGGTTAAGGCATGAAGAAATAACAAAAAAAAGAAATTAATTTAACACTTATAATATTTGTATGGATGGAACGCCCACACTCAAGAGAAAATAATTGTTCACCACATAAATGTTTGCCCTCTTTATTTTTCCTTCGAATAAAATATTTTTCCTGGATAAAAAGTAACCTATGTCACTCTCCAGACCGGAAACTATCCCCTGTTAAAACATCACGTCAGTACTTACGTTCCTTTCGACGCGATAGAAGGACAAATGATTACAAAGTTTATTTTTTCCAATGGGATAAAATTGTTTTTCGGGGATAAAAAGTAGCTTATGTCACTCTCTAGATTACCCTATTAAAAATTCATGTCTAGGTTTCTTTTGACGTGAAAGAAGGACAAATGAACTTTATTTTTTAATAACGTACGTTTACGGTATGGAGAGTGGCATAGGCTACTTTTTATCCAGGAAAAACATCTTATTTCTACGGGAAAATACATACTTTGTAATCATTTGCCCTTCTGTTAAGTCGAAAGGAACCTAAGTACCGACATGATTTTTTTAACGGGATAGTTACGTAGTAGAGTACGGACATGACTTTTTAAAATGGGGATAGTTTACTGTTTGGAAAGTGACATAGGCTACCTTTTATCCCGCAAAAACATCTTAATCCCATGGGAAAAAATAAACTTTGTAATCATTTGTCCTTCTATCGCGTCGAAAGGAACGTAAGTACTGACGTGATGTTTTAACAGGGGATAGTTTCCGGTCTGGAGAGTGACATAGGTTACTTTTTATCCAGGAAAAATATTTTATTCGAAGGAAAAATAAAGAGGGCAAACATTTATGTGGTGAACAATTATTTTCTCTTGAGTGTGGGCGTTCCATCCATACAAATATTATAAGTGTTAAAGTAAATTCGTTTGTTTGTTATTTCTTCATGCCTTAACTATGAAGCCAATCATCATTAAAATGTGTACATACTGGTACTACTTTTTATCCCACGAAGTAAAAAAAAATACAACAAAAGTAAAATATACACAAATCAATGGCAGCAGGCTTCCCTGGACCACGCGGGCGAAGCCGCGGGTAACAGCTAGTTAAAAAATAAAGTTCATTTGTCCTTCTTTCACGTCAAAACAAACCTAAGTACAGACATGAATTTTTAATAGGGTAATCTAGAGAGAGACATAAGCTACTTTTTATCCCGGAAAAACAATTTAATCCCATGGGAAAAAATAAACTTTGTAATCATTTGTCCTTCTATCACGTCGAAAGGAACGTAAGTACTGACGTGATGTTTTAACAGGGGATAGTTTCCGGTCTGGAGAGTGACATAGGTTACTTTTTATCCAGGAAAAATATTTTATTCCAAAGAAAAATAAAGAGGGCAAACATTTATGTGGTGAACAATTATTTTCTCTTGAGTGTGGGCGTTCCATCCATACAAATATTATAAGTGTTAAAGTAAATTCGTTTGTTTGTTATTTCTTCATGCCTTAACTATGCAGCCAATCATCATTAAAATGTGTACATACTGGTACTACTTTTTATCCCACGAAGTAAAAAAAAATACAACAAAAGAAAAATATACACAAATCAATGGCAGCAGGTTTCCCTGGACCACGCGGGCGAAGCCGCGGGTAACAGCTAGTTTTATATATTAAATTAATCTATACTATCTAATTCAATACTAATATTATAAAGCTGAAGAGTGTGTTTGGTTGAACGCGCTAATCTCAGGAACTACTCTTGAAAAAATATTTTAGTGTTATATACTTAGCCTATATTTCAAGGAAGGCTATAGGCTATATAACATCACGCTACGACCAATAGGAGCGGAGCACCAGTGAAAAATAGGAAAAAAATATTCCTTTTGAGGGCTTATGTCGCGTGCGCTGCGTAAACGGTTGAAGTTACGCAAAAATCATGTATGACGGAATTGTTCCTCTTTAAAAGTTCTAAAAAAAAAGTCCGCGACAGTATACGTCTATCTTTTAAGGTTGACACACTATAACGTTTTTTCATGGTAATCAATAGGAGAAAGTAGGTAAAAAAAGGTTATAGTGAGTTAATCTTAAAAGATAGACATATGCTGTCGCGGACTTTTTTTTAGAACTTTTAAAGAGGAACAATTCCGTCATACATGATTTTTGCGTAACTTCAACCGTTTACGCAGCGCACGCGACGTAAGCCCTCAAAAGGAATATTTTTTTCCTATTTTTCACTGGTGCTCCGCTCCTATGAGTCGTAGCGTGATGCTATATAGCCTATAGCCTTCCTTGAAATATAGGCTACCTAACACAAAAAGAATTTTTCAATTCGAACCAGTAGTTCCTGAGATTAGCGCGTTCAAACAAACAAACAAACAAACAAACTCTTCAGCTTTATAATATTAGTATAGATATAGACCCCCTATTTTTTTAGATCTATTTACAAATGTATAGTTTTGAGATTTATTCCTGTACTTGTAGTCTATAACGATGTTACTTGCCAAATTTCATAGTTCTAGGTCAACGGGAAGTACCCTATAGGTTTTGATTCCTTTGAGTGTGTCGAAATATGCGTTTTTTGCTGAATAAACGGCCGTAACTTTTTTCTACGTAAACTTAGCAGTTTGATTTTTTTTTAACTTCATGGGACCGTAGACTTGTGTATACAGTTCAAATTTCAGCTTGATACCTCCACGCATTCTCGACATAGAAATGTTTGACAGACAGACAGACAGACAGACAGACAGACAGACAGACAGACAGACAGACAGACAGACAGACAGACAGACAGACAGACGGACAACAAAGTGATCTTATAAGGGTTCCGTTTTTCCTTTTGAGGTTCGGAACCCTAAAAATAGAATTTGACCATACTTTTTGCTTATAAAATTTAAGGGCTTCCCTTGATTTCCCTGGCATGCCATCATCAGATCCTGACTTGGTGAATATGGGACCACCTTGCAATCATACCCTTTCAAATGAAATTGAAAGGGTATGATTGCAAGGTTAATTGAAAGGGTATGATTGCAATGAATTCTTTAAAAAAATATTTTTTTAAATCGGTTCACAATTCGCGAAGTATCGATGAACATACATACAAAAAAAAAATCTGTCGAATATAACCGAATATAACCTCCTCCTTTTTTGAAGTCGGTTAAAAAGCAGAGACAGAATCTGAAATAGTCAAGCCGTAACTAAACATTAAAAGAGGATACAAAATTAACGTAGCTTTAAAATTCATCACACACTGATATCGATTTATTCTGTACTAAATCATGAACTGTCCGCCAAATTATTATATAACAACTTTTTCTAGCCTTAGCCGCTGCAGCCCGTGGTTCGCATCACCCAGTGGCATCACCTATTCTTCACTAAATTAGGTTTTTACAGGGTCGGCAACGCGCGTGTGATTCCCCTGGTGTTACAGGCTACGGTAACTGCTTTCCATCAGGCGGGCCGTATGCTTGTTTGCCACTCTAGTGGTATAAAAAAAAACTACTTTTGAGACGTGTTCATTTCATATCATGTTGTAGGTGTACGAGTATGAGTTATTTATAGATGGAGGCAAATTATTGGCAATTTGTATTTCTTAATTTTTATATAATTAGCCTGTACTGTATGCCTTCCAAAAATTTTAATCCCTACTAATGTTAACAATGTGAATGTGAGTTTGTTTGTGTTACTTTCACACGGAAACTACTCAGCCGATCATCATGAAATTTTGCACACATATTACCAAAAGTATTACCTAGGTAGGACACAGGATTTGTTATTTTATAAAAAGTTAACGCGGGCGAAGCCGCAGATGGAAGCCTGGAAATTAAAAAAAAATAAGATCCTTATAAATTTTATAAAAAGCATTATGAACAAAAAAAATATGTATGTAAATCTACAAAATCTCTAGTGATTGATGTTTTTGTTATTGTCGCTCGCTGACATTGCACAGTTGCACAGTAACGATCAATAACCATTGATAGCGCAAGATCGAATCTCAGCATGACACCTCTGACGTGTTAAGTCTCAGCATGACTTCTCAAGAATTCGAGTTCATTTACATCACAATCGCAATAAATAATGATGTTATTGACAAGGGATTAAAAGAAAATCCTATACTGTGCCATTTTTTTTTTTGCATTTATTATATGTGAGGGGGCAAACAAACATGTGGGTCACCTGATGGCTGAAGTTATTCTTGTATTGCTGTACAAATTTATTAGAAAATCATAAAAAAATCGAGTATGCCAGACCAGACGACTGTAGTAAAACTTCTTTAGCTCTACTAAATTATAGAGAGAGATTCTCAACTTTCGTTCGCCGTTTTCGTAACGCTCTCGTCACGCATTCACCTGCTTACTCACTACCTACTACGGGGAAGTACCTCCGCCTCACAGAATACCGCAGCCAAATAACAATTCCTTTGAGGGTTGTTGTGTTCCTGCGAGTGAGCGAGGTCACCAGAAAGAAAGGAAGGAAGGAGTATAGGCTGGCAACGGATCGGCGACCCCTTGGTGTTGCTGATCTCCATGGGCGGCGGTGATTGCTTTCCATCAGGTGACCCACATGCTCGTTTGCGCCCCTCATCCTCTTCTAATATAAAAAAAAACTAGTCCAGAGATGTAATAATACGCAAATTCAACCAGAATTTTATTGACATTTTTTTCAATCTTGCGGTTACAGATTTCGCCATCCAACCTAATGACTCGATTTTTTAACGATCATAAAACAATTCGATCTTGCTCCAGATACATTAAAACTAATTGTACCACTTACGATCTTGATCTTGAGCTCTTGAAGCAATTAATTAATAGAATATTACAAATTGGATGTTATGAATTTCAAGGAGGTCCACTGAAGATACATATATTTTTATTAGTGCGTTAATTTTATTGATGTTGGGAATGATTGAACAGTAAAGTTTTCACACATAAAGTTAACGACTATGTAGCAGTCGAAATCTTTACTTTGTCTAGCCCTAATGGCTCCTTGTAGAAAATCTACTTTCTGGGTCCCTAATGGCCTGAGCGTAACGAACGATCCATATTTATTGCAGCCATCAAGTCATGTGAGATACAACCTCTAATTTTCCTTTCACTGCGGCAAGTGATTTTACTATTTTTATTACACTTTCTATTTAATACATTTATACACTATGTTGACGCTGATTAGGAATTTTAATAGCAATTTAATAGGAATTTTATGACGCTAGTTTTTCTTTAATAAACATTAGCAAAATACGTCATCAGAATGACAAGAAATTGTTTTCTAGCTAGAAACCAATCCTGCTTAGTTTTTTTTTCTCAGGATGTACGAGTATTTAGAATTAAACTCTTGAATCATTATCTACATAATTATGTATTAATACATAAGATATTTGGACCAGTCTAATCATGAAGCGGGCTGTACTTCACCGCTTAAAGATGAACTAGAGAAAATGTCACTGAAACTAAACGTAGAAAAAAAACACACACACCGGTTAACTGTATAGTTCGGACTGCTTATCTTGTGTGTGTGTATATAAAATTAAAAATCTTTTCAAAATTATTAACAGAAACAAAAACCCTACAGCAATTCTAACAATTTCATCTCCTTTGAAAAACAAGAATATTTTCGGCATTTCTAATTCCAAATTACATTTAAACACATAAATTGCATATTTTTCTGTAAAAATATTTAGTTCTCAGCATTGCACCCCTGCGGTCTGGCTCATGCCCTTTTCTAGCTTCGGCACTGATGGCAATAGAGATCGTTGATGTTAGTTCTACATACGTAATTAAACCCATCAGCAAGCTTGTACCAACGAATGACCGTCAAATTTCATTGCACGTAACTGCATTGCGCAACTATGACCATTATCGATTGTCCGATGGAAAGATATGAAACCGCCGCTTGCTGCTGGCGTATCTTGATGATCAATTTATGTTAAATGATTGTTCACGATCTGAGTGCTTAATTCAATATTTAGAGAGGTAATGCTGTTAGAATTACTGTTACCATTACGAAGTAGGTACTTACGACATGATTTAAAACAATTGATTGAGTAATAATAATACGAATATAGGAAATAATAGGCGAACAAGTTTAACAGTATCAGAATCAAAAAGAAAACAGTGATACACTATTGATGGTAACCGGCTGTTGTTATAACATTACAGTCGTTAAGCTAAGTCAGTGGCCTTCGGGCGGCTTGATAACACTGGCCTCCGCCAACCCGCAGTTGAGCAGCGTGGTGGAGTATGCTCTAAATTCCCGAATTGAGGGGAGACCCGTATCCCAGCAGTGGCATGAGTAAGGGTGGACGGCTACGACGACGACATTCAATACAGCAATGTTCTTGTAGAGACAAATCGGTGCTATCGATTTTAAAAAAGCGAGAGATTCCTCGTCCGTATGAAATTCGTATTATTTCTGTATTGGTGAAACTTGTATAATATATATTATTTTTTAATATTACAATATTCATAGGACTAACTTGGATATTAGTGGGAAAACGTGAAATAAAAAAGTCTTTTTATGACAACAGTCACGAAATGTAACTTACGTACAGCTAAGCATTTAATGATAGTATAGCGTAGCTGGAATTTGCAACCCGTAAGTCTTGTCTTTGAATCAACGGCAGTAATTTGCATGAACTAATTGGTGGCTGAAGCACGCAAAATAGTGAAATTCAAATTGCCAGAATTAGTAATATTTTCTGTCTGTCGTTAACAGTAACAATTAAAATTTCGCTCGAACTGTACCTTACAAGGAAAGACAAGATAAATTGGCCACAAAATTTACAATGTAGAGGGCGTGTGGTCAAATATTGAATGAATCTGTAATGAGTCAAGCCGCGAACTAATGGGTTTCTTGCATCGGTAAGAGTGTTCCGAGAACGTTACATAAAGCATTTCTTCGGTGCCCATTCATGGCTGAGTTCCGTTATGTGATTCTGAATGTGTCGGCGGCTGATATTATATGACTGGCCATGGAGGTTACATTCGCTCTTTCAAGTTCTGATTGATTGCTTGCATTCAACTTGAATTAAAAAAATAATCCTGTCTGACTGAAGATAGAAATGTTCCTGTAACAACGTGATATACAGACCCTATAGAGTTTAATAATCAAATTAATTATAATTATATACGTAGATAATGAATTCAGATTGATTTATTTATTTTGTTGGGGTGATAGAAAAATAAATTTAACTTTTGACGATACAAAATGTTTGATATAGAAGTACTTTTGGGATAACAGCGTATTTTTTTTTTAATAACACTTTTTGAAATTGGTTTTTTATAGTACGTCGGGTAACAAACTTTTACTATAAGTATGTATATCACACTAAATCAGATAGAGTTCATTTAAAGATGATAATGAACTGCTTACACTCCGGACGCCAAGCCAAAGTTTATACTTATGAGGACACTTTGGGCCGATTTTTTTTTATACTACGTCGGGTGGCAGACAAGCATACGGCCTGCCTGATGTGAAGCGGGTACGGTAGCCATATTAACGCTCGCAACATTAGATATCGCTCGCGCGCCACCACCCCCGCTGCCAACGCAGCATCTCATTCGTTTCTGGTGACCTCACTCACTCACAGGAACACAACAACCCTCAAGGGAATTGTTACTTGGCTGCGGTATTCTGTGAGGTGGAGGTACATTCCCCAGTTGGGTAGCTTACATATTTCACTCCCGACTTCTCTTTTCGCCAGAGCTTCGTTTTTCAGTCAGCAGGGTGCACCGCGTGCAGGTGAAGTTGGCTTTGGTTCAAAGATGTTGATGAACCACTTACACCCCCAATAAAAAAAAGATTTGGGTCGATTCTTGGTCAAAAAGTAAATAAATTAACATCTAGTTCGAGCATATAATATTAGAATTGTCAAGAAGATAAGAACCGCTTTGTCACAGTACATATCTTCAAATCGTATAGCAACCGCAACCTCTTTAATTTCTTACACGTATGAGGTAAAAGTATGTAGCGGGTTCAGTGGAAGGTCACCCATACACTTTCACCTCTCAAGGCTAACATTATCTGCTGAGACCCTATACATATTACGACACCAATATAACCGACAAGTGGCCGTGTCTTCATTCTTGGTAATTTTTGACTTTAAAAATGGAGGTTTCAATTTGTCTGTACATTTTTTTTATTGCTCACATGATTAAAATCACTGAAATCACATGCTTCAGTCATCTAGTAACGTTCACTATGCCGGCATAGAAGGTGCCTCTTCAGATTCTTAATAATATACAATTCACTCTTAATGATACTTTAGAAGTTAAAGAAAATATCTCCAATCTTATTATTTTATACTATCAAAAACTTCTTAATTTGGCATAATTAAATAACGTGAAATAAACCCAACACTAATTTAAATAAACATAACATAATTTTTAAACGTATTTTTTTTACTGTTCAAGGTAATCGGCTCTGTCAAAATTGTTGTTCTAATTACCGAGCCTACAAAACCTCTCAAACATTACAAATGTGAGTGTACATTAGATGAAAAAGCAAAAACTCGTTATTGCTCCGCGTTTAAAGGTCATTTTGAAGTATAATTGGCTGAAGCAATCGCAAATACAAAATTTGCCAAGGTGCTGTGATTGTCGAAACCAAATATTAGATTTAGGACCTCTGTCGACACCATTAGTCTTGATAATAATAATTGTTGTTATATGTATGCAAATCATACTTACAACTGACTGACTCGTAGGGGCCTTGGAACAGTTCTCTACGAACAACAGTTGTTGTGACTGTTGTGAGTAATTCAGGTTTTTGTGATGCGTGCTCCTTGAGCAAAAGTAACCTTTGTTCCATGATTGTTATTTTAAACCCCTCCTTTTCAAATTTTACATTAATTGCTCATTACATGGCTCCATGGAGAGATATTACTTGTGCCATTACGTTTCTACCACTTTTGAGTTGTTATGTTACACAATATTCGGTATATTCTATTGTTTTCGATCTGATGACGACGTCAATTTAGTTATCTTTGCATTGTATTCACCCTGTCTGACTGTCTATTTTCTTACTTTTTTTAGGTCGCAAGGTGGTCTTTATTACCCAAAATATAAAATTGCTTGCGTCTTAACCCTAATTTTTATCATTACTAATCCTTCAGTCTACATCTAATGTTTAAGTTATTAATATTTTATATTATACAGGTTTATAATATACAGGTAGTCTGGCACTCATA
The DNA here is from genome assembly GCA_937001555.2 of Hypsopygia costalis. Taxonomy (NCBI): domain Eukaryota; kingdom Metazoa; phylum Arthropoda; class Insecta; order Lepidoptera; family Pyralidae; genus Hypsopygia; species Hypsopygia costalis. The sequence continues at coordinate 3,257,795 of OW443325.2, forward strand.
TTTATTTAACAGCGACAACTACTCAAGTACCTTAATCCATATGAATACCTATTTCTATTCTGGCATCAATTTAATTGGTTGTCAACGTGAACTAAGTATTATTTACTAGCTCAACATCTCATATGCGTCTATCCTTTTCCTATTTCTCACTTAGACAGTTCATGATTCGGAGCGATGGACAAAAAAAAACACAGAAAACCACAGTCTCTAATTGCTCTATTTGGACTTAAAAGGACTTCATTTCTTTTGTAACAAAAGAAGTTTTGGGAACCACATCCAAAACAAACTCTTTATAAATTTTAATTGTTAGCATAACCATTCAATAGATTCGTGTTAGCGCATCACCGGCGGATATTATTGTATCACGCAACGCGTTATTGTCTCCCAATGGAAGTGTTGTCTGTTTGATAAACATCAATTCAGTTCAAACTCTTCATCAATGTCAATATTATGTGATTATGATCAGCCTTCCGCCGGCCATTATGATAGCACCAGAGTCAGTCAATCGCGATAGCTGTTTGCAACCGAATATTTGGCTGTATCTTAGCCGGCGATGTATTGTAGGAATGAAGTCAGGCATGCTGCAATTAACACGTGTCTAACTGTAAACTTAGCGGTATATCGGGCACACTATAATGTATACAGTGCAAATTTTATCTTCTAAGGAGATCACAAATGGCGATCATGTTTTGGGATTAAATTACAGAAAAAAAGATCCTTACGAATATAAATTGACATTGCAGCAATTCTGTACATTTATCTGCTAATTGCTCTTTCACATTTTAATGTACAAAAAATTAAACATCAAATTCTTAAATACACGTTGATGCCTAGGAAAATAGCTATTTTCATATAATCTTAGCGAAGCCTTAACCAACTTTTCTATTGTTCATTTATCGATACTTGTTCAAAGCTAGATATTATCAAGGATCTTAAACTTGACATTACAAGAATATTATTTTACCAAACAGTAAAAACTGTTGTAAGTCTGTTATTACAAAAACGATCGAAGCTAATCAAGTAGAACTACGCGTGTAACTAGTATGCCAATTATGGAAATGTTCCTAAAGCGATAATTACAATAGCACTGTATTAGTTGTTTTTGTATAGCGAATGCATCACGACCATGCTGTTTGACTTCATAGAATTGACCAAAACAACTAATAAGCTCAGGCTACTTACAAATAATGGAAAGGCTATAGTAAACACAGGCTATCTAAAGTATCTCCGCGAACCTGCAATTGAGCAGCGAGGTGGAGTATGGTCTAAAGCCCTTCTATTAAAGGGTGACCCGTATTCCAGCAGTGGGATGAATTGACGATGAGCTAAAATATCATGCTCTGATTTGATGTTTAACAAAAAACAAAAATGTCGAGCCACTTATTTAGTAACAGAATACATTAAATAGTTATGAAATACATACTAGGAATATAATTGGTATTCATTTAAGAAACAAAACTACTATAATAAATTATACTCGTCTTATTGGAAGTCGGAAAACTGGTATCGAAAGGACGCACAAATATTTTTACAAAACTTCGGATAACGACTATAGCTTAGATTAGAGTATTGTAGTGTGGAGACACAAGATGCCCTCATTATCATTTGTAATGTTGGACGAGGAGGAGACTTGATTGAAACGCTTTGCTGGTCGGTAACTATATGAATGACTTTATTCAGAGAAAATCATGATGATGAGTAATGATAATGAGGGCATCATGTGTCTCCACACTACAGTATATTAGTCTGTGCTATAGCGTCTCTCTGCACTGAAACCCATACCTAGTGACATGATAATTAACCTCTTTCCAGTAAAATGTAAAAAAGAGTTCAAAATTCATAGCTAGTTAGCAAATTTCAACAACAACTAAAAGACAACAAGCAACTAAAATAAGTCGATCGAGTATTTCGCTAACGAGACACTAACAAGCTGGGCGCATACAATAATTTAAATGGCATTGACATGGTAATTACAGAAGTCGACACTTGTTGTGATAATTGAATTAGGAAATGCGGCCGGGACCTTGTGACCCGCAACGAAACCCGTCCTTAGCAGATCAACATATCAAATCAGCGCGGCGGAGTGCGGGATACCGTTACAAGAATCTCATTCCGATGTAACGGGGCACACAGACGCACCGTCGATCGGACACATGCGTCTGATCAAGTAGCCATAGAGTTTGAACAGCGCTACTCAATTGGTTACTATTGGTATTTGAAGGAACTAATAACGAAAGCGTTCAAAATTATATGTGGTTTATACTCGTAGTATAGTAATTTGGGCTGGGTTCGGAGGTCTAGTGACTAATAATGCACATTTTTTTTGTATGCGTAAAATTAACGTATGTCTGTTTGTTTTGTACTGACTGTTTTTACTTTGCTTTATGTTATATATAGTTACAAAAGTACTTCATGTACATCGGCGATCTTTTACCAACATTACGTTACACAATGCCAAGTAGACCAAGGCACTGTAACATAATATGGGATACATAGAATATAACTATCAAAGAATATCTCATACACGCCAAAGAATCTGCTATTCGTTTGAAATAATGAAAGTAAGTCACCGTTTTACCAAATATCAAATGCCAATTATATTATACCTAATAGATTTTAAGAAGATCTAGTATTTTCTTTTTAACTTATTGTGAATAACAACAAATTTTTACAAGCCAAAATGCAAATTTCGACCTGTCGTCAGAAACAGATACTTTGAAGGGTTCTTCAAAAATAATGCATGTTTTAATAACTAACGTCTCTATTTTTACTATGCTAACGTTGAATTAAAGATTAAATTGATAAGAAATAAATAGTCTATACTTGCTTATAATGAGGTCTACCATCGGTGCGCGTGTCAGTCTCATGGAGCCCTCAAATTAAGCATGTCGTCGGTCGTAACCAATCTATGGATTATATGTCACGACTCACGACAGGCTTATTTATCACGATCTCCTCTGTGATTTGTGGAGCACATTAAGCCGAAAAGTGCGAAGGTGGCTTGAAACCACTGGCCTTCACCAGCCTATCGTACAGGCCAACGTACGAATTACGCTCAAAAAATTCGTTTTCGACGGAGGAGACACCTGTATTTCAAAGGTATTGGAATATGTTGATAACAACTATTTCAAAAACATATAATTTTCGTCTTTAGAAAATCATCGAATTTTACTATTGTATATGAAATAGAATATTCAATAAATTCGTGTGAACAACGCTAGATCGATGGGCCTCACACACACATGCCTACTTTATTCTTAATCATAATATCCATATGTTTAATTCATAAGGGCCGTGTGCAAAAGCTATAAAAGTCATTAATTTCTTGCCTATATGTAATTCTGTAGCTGTTATTGTGAGGGGGAGAGGGATAGAAATATCGAAGTTTTATTTTTATTGCTGTCTCACAGTCTATTTTCAGTCGTTATTCAAGTTTATATATTATGGGGTGTAGTGATTATTCAACATTTTTGAACCAAAGCAAACTTCACCTGCACGCGGTGCACCCTGCTGACTGACAAACGAAACTCTGGCGAAAAGAGAAGTAGGGAGCGTAATTGCAAGCTACCTCTCGAATGTCACCTCAGACACACCGCAGCCAAATAATAATTCCATTGAAGGTTGTTGTGTTCCTGCGAGTGAGTGAGGTCACCAGGAAGGAAGGAGATGCTACGATGGTAGCGGGGGTGGCGGCGCGCGAGCGTAATTTTATGTTGTGAGCGTTAATATGGCTACGGTAACCACCTCACATCAGACGGGCCGTATGCTTGTCTGCCACCGGACGCAGTATAAAAAATCAAAGCTAAATATATACACAGGTAGGTATAGATGTTGTCTCTTTTTACAGAATTTCTTCACACACAAGACTTTAGAAAGGGTTTAGTTAGTGCAATAAATTGAGAAATTATGATGGCGATTGGTTCCTCGAAATGTCCGGTTTTCTCAACAAAACCAGTTGTTAATGAGGAATGCGGGTCCAAGGCTGACGCATGAAAGTGCTTCTACAGACTACCGCCTCGGCTCGTAACGGCGATTGCTTTCTTAAAGCAGATAAATCGATTCTGAGATTTAACATTACCTATTTGTAGCTTCATAATTAGAAGAACAAAGGAATTTTGGGGTGTAAATGGTTTATCAACATCTTTAAACCAAAGTCAACTTCACCTGCACGCGGTGCACCCTGCTGACTGACCAACAAAGCTCTGGCGAAAAGAGAGGTAGGGAGCGTAATTGTAAGCTACCCGACTGGGGAATGTACCTCCACCTCACAGAATACCGCAGCCAAATAACAATTCCCTTGAGGGTTGTTGTGTTCCTGCGAGTGAGTGAGGTCACCAGAAAGGAAGGAGATGCTGCGTTGGTAGCGGGGGTGGTGGCGCGCGAGCAATATTTTATGTTGTGAGCGTTAATATGGCTACGGTAACCGCTTCACATCAGGCGGGCCGTATGCTTGTCTGCCACCCGAAGTAGTATATAAAAAAAATCTAAACTAAACTTAAACTGGAACTTAAACTGGAAACTAAATATATATTCCTGTCCAAATTACAAACAGTCATCTAGTCCCAAACTAAGCAAAGCTTGTACTATGGGTATTAGAGAACTGATATAATACTTAATTTTTTTTGTAAATAAATACATACATAAAACATAGAAAACTCCCAAACCAAGATAAACAAACATGTTCATGCACACAATGATCGAACCCGTGACCTCGGAGTCGAACTGGCCATTGCTAACCATTCGACCACCGAGCTCGTCCAAAAGAATCCAATTACAATATTACCCTTCTGAGAATTATTAAGTAAATAACTAGGATATTACAAAATAACCTAATCACGTTATTCATCATTAGGGTAATGTTTACGAGTCTTAACTAAATAAAACTAAATAAGACTATGCAGATAACTTCAAAAACGACGATTTAATTTGAATATTCTAATGCAAATATAAGCAATATGCAAATTATTCCCCTTAAGGAACAGGTATTTAATGAATATAAAGCGACTATTTAAGACATTACAACAAACATTAACAAAAATACTATTTGATAGTTACATTAAAATGAACAATTAAATTAACATTGTTCGCTTCAATTCGGTTTTTTTTTATATTTGAGAGGGGCGCATACGACCACGCGGGTCATGGAATCAGCTTGATGGAAAGCAATAGGCTTGTTGCCCATGTCACAAAATTATAAAAACTCTCTATCAGTAACGTAAAATACATAAAACTAGAACGATCTGCGATCTTAAAATTTTAATAACTTATGTACGACGTGTTTTACGTTCGGTCAAAGTTTGGTGGGAAAGTCCATTTTAAAGGTATGAAATTATAAAAAATAAATATTACCATTGTAGAAACAATAACAAATACTATAACTTTTGTTACGGCACTGGCTACATAAACGCAATATTTAACATAGCTGTCGTACAAATTTCTGATTTAATGCATATAAAATAGCACGGTGTGACGTCATAACGTGGTGGCTTTTTGTATGGAGCGTTTTCGGGATAGTCCAAAATTGTGATCTTCAAGTTATCATATCTCGAGAAGTTTTTATGCAATCCAAGTAATTATTTCACCTATATTTATATTATTGTGACGTCTTTAAATAACAAATCGAAAAAAAAATGGGATACAAGCCTATTACCACCGCCCATAGAGATCAGATACCGAGGAATCGGAGATCCGTTGCCAGTCTATATACTCCTTCCTTTTTTTCTGGTGACCACACTCCCTCGCAGGAACACAACAATCCTCAGGGGAATTAATATTTGGCTGCGGTATTCTGTGTGGTGAAGGAGTACCTCCACCTTACAGAATACCGAGAGGGGAAATACCTCCAGTCGGGCAGTTTAAAACATACGCTATGCCTTATGGTACAATACAATTCAAAATAATATAATAAAATATAAGATAAAATATGACGTCACGACACAAAACTCAAGGAAACTTTCTCATAGAATTGTGAACAATGGGTAGATTATTAACAATTATAAATATAAGTACAAAATAACAATTTTGACTGAATATAATAATATAATACAAAAATAAATGACTAAATAAAAAATGATTGACATCAAATATTATATAAAATTATTCTGCATGTGCCAAAACAGTAAAAAATATACAGGTTGTTGTAATAAAATAGATACATATAGAATTATCAAGCTCCTCTCCCATTGCAGCGCCCACAGGGTCCTTGATTGTTACTTTGACATTAAATTAAAAGACCTATGTATACATTAAGGATGCAATAAATAATTGAGTATTGAGTATACCTCTCTTTTCGCCTCGTTTGTCAGTCTGCAGGGTGCACCACGTGCAGGTACTACCACTTACACCCCAAATTTCAATAGAACACCCAAGTCGTCATACATTCATTTATTTTCTATGTGTAAATGTTAGAGATTTGTTATTACCGTAAATATATTGAGTATGTGCCTTAAAATTGATTCAAAAACTGTATGACTTCCGTCAACGCAGCATTTCTATTGTGTAGTTGAATTGCAAATAAAGGAAATCTCGACATTGCAAGACGTGCTAACCAATCTGTTTACAGTCGAATTTATGCCGACGTGCCACTAACGCATACGATCATAAACGAGCTGCTTATTGTCACGAAACGAAATGTTTACCCACAAAATAACGATAAAAATTATCGTAAAATGTATATTGAAATTAGATATCGTTATAAATTCTGCGTATTTTAATATTTATTCCAGTCTTTAAACCAATAAAAAGAAGTTGTAAAAAACGCGAAAATCTACAAAAATATAAAATCATAATACATACTGGCCGTATGGTTCCGGCAGACTAGAATAGAATCACTCCGTCTCTTCCCGTGGATGTCGTACAAGGCAACTAAGGGAAATACATTATAAAACATCGATCAGGCCTCCCCAACCAGTCTGGCCCGCGTGGGGAGTGTAGGCCAAATCCTCCTTCTGTCTGGGACAGACGAAAGAGGGTCATGCTCCTGTAGTGGAGACTAAAATGACCTGATGATGATGAATACATACTAGGCCGGAACCTAGCCCACGGGGCCGAAATCGAGGTTGAGTGGAGCGAATAGATTCGCCAAGTGTATCTTTTCCATTGATTTCAATGGAAAATGTATATGATGATCATACCTCAAGGACAGATCGATCTAAATTTGTTGAGTTCGACACAAACCTCAAGCATATCGAGGTCTTTAATTGTGACAAGTTTCATTAAAATCAGTTCAGCGGTTTTGAAGCCTATTCATTTCTTAGAGTGACTTTTCACCGTATACAAGCGTTCTGCTCTCTCCACTCAATAATACCACACCCCGGACACTCTATACAAATGTCGCGTCATTTACTACTTCATAAACAATGACGTCTGTGCCGGAGGTGAATGTACGTGTGTGCGTGCGGCGCCATTCAACTGTTCCAGATTTCTCTCAGAGGGGAGGTGAGGTCGACACGAGAGAGCGGCAGGGAGTGGCCATACTATACGTAGTACTATTACTTATACTGTGCTAATACTAAATCAAAGGAGGGTCGTCAATGAAGGATGATGAATGATAACATTTGTAGTCTGGTGTCGATTTACTTCTTAAAATTAGGAATTCATTGTCGACTTCGGAAATAAATGGATATCTTTATATGTCACGTAAAATACAACAGGATAATGTAATACGGAAAACTACTGACATTTATTATAGTGTCGTAGTCGACCTTGGTTTGGGCAATCCAATCCAACCTGTCCATCCAAGTCAGCGCGGCCTTCGGTCAGCGGGCACGCCCTGTACCTCGCGCAACAAAACCTCTCTTAAACTCTCACAATATGATTTCAAGTGATGTGGTCTTTAAGATTTCGATATCTTCACCTCCGATTCTTAAGGCGCTTGTAGCTGCGAAAGTGGCGCCACATTCAATAGTTATTTATTTATATATGTACCTACATATGAATTACTGATATATTCATTATATTTGACGAACTCGGTGGCGTAGCGGTCAATGACGCGGCTTCGACACCAACGCTCGTGGGTTCGATTCCCACATAGGACAAACATTTGTGTGCATGAACATGTCTGTTTGTCATAGTCTGGGTGTTTTCTATGTATCATAAGTATGTATTTACGAAAAAAAAATGTATTTACGTATGTTTATCAGTTGTCTAGTACCCATAACACAAGCTTCGCTTACTTTGGGGCTAGATGGCGCTGTGTAATTTGTCTGACAATATTTATTATTTATTTATTCATCCCAAATATTCCGTGCTATTCTCCGGTCAATGTCATTAGATGACAGTCGTTAAGCCAAACCATTTTATTTGCAAGGCATTTGGGCGACTTGAAAATACTGGCCTCCGCCAACCCGCAGTTGAGCTGCGTGGTGGAGAATGCTCTAAACACCTTCAATTGAAGAGAGACCCGTATCCCAAGTGTGGGATGATTATGTTGATGCCGATCCCAAATGTCAAGGTATGATTTCTATCCAAAATGGATTATCAACTGTATATAACACAATATAAAGGCCGGCTATGCGATGGACTTGTCATTTGTAGGTTGTTGTTCTAACCATAAACATCTACGCCTGAGGATGCCTCGCGTAGAGGCGAAACACGTGTCGCAGAGACGACCACGGCAGTCGGCGCAGCGGCGGTCGCATGTATCTTGTTTCAGATGTTGGAGATTCGCCGAGACGACCACAGCAGCTGGAGCAGAGACGACCAAAGCAGCCACGGCAGTCGCATGCAACTACTAACGGTAGTGGGTGGGTGCCGGCCGGCAGTAGTTTGCATGAACTAATTGGTGGCGGAAGCACACAAAGTAGTGTAGATCAAATTGCATGTAAATTTGACTTCCGCAAAATAACACCTGAATCAATTAACTAACTGTATATAAGTTTTTAACTTTAAGTGAAATCATCCAGACAAAACCAACATTGTGTTGAAAGCCAAGAAAGCGATTGCGGGAAAAACCGAGAGAAGTTGCGGCAACTATGGTTATGCTTGTCTACGGAAAATTGCACAAATTAAACGCTACAGAAAAGTGCATTGGTAAAAAGTATTCTCACGTTTTCCATAATTGCAGTTTTTCTTCGATCTTCCTCGTCTTTACTTAATGAATCATAAACGCCATTGCATAGTAAAAACTAAGCTAACAATTGAGTCCCATAAGATGAGTTGTCTATTGATCATTTTACATTGGAGCTGAATAAGTATTATGATATTAGATTTTTATGTCCAATATCATAATAGTCACAACATCTCTTAATACTACGAAATAATAGGTCTTGTTAATGATAGCAGAGCATATAGTATAAAAAATGGACTGTATTTTATAAAAATAAATCACACGCAAGGCCAGAAGAACATACGACAAGACAATAAGATAGGTATATTAGTATGTAATTAGATGAAAATATAAGAAATATATTTACGGTTCGGCACTTGACATCTGGATATTTTTTTCAAAATCTATCGCAATGCACAAAATGACGTAATATAAATAAAAATAAAAAAAATGTACCAAAAAGTACATAAGGGCTGACGAGGCTGCCAGCAACATGTCTGATTATTATAATTAACACTGCCGTAAATGTAAACACCAAATATCAGTCCCACATAGCTCCATAACCCTAATACAAAAAAAGGTTTCAACCCTAATACAAAAAAAGTTGCTAATTTCAAAACTTGAGACAAAAAACAGGTATATAATGAAGACATTCATTTTCTTGAATCTTACGTAGATAGCCGTCGAAAGGTGCGTGTCGTTGATCAATCTAATAAACAAACGATAAGGCATGTCGTAATGAACACTCGTGCACTTGTGAAACGCGTCGATTACATCAAACGAGCAAGGGTATCACTTATAATTAGCTAATCACACAGTAAGTGTTATTATCACTCGCAAATATTCAGCGGGCGCTTTTATTTGTAGCCTAAAGGCTATATATAGGCAAGATATTGCAAGATATAGATATAAAATAAGAAGTTATAGCTCCGTTTTAAATTGAGTAACTATTTTATGTCATCTAACTATATATATAAAAGAAACGAAATCTAATCTAAGAATAGAATAGAATACACTTTATTGCACCAATATGGATTCATCAAGAAACTTGCAAAATGAAAAGTACAAAAGGCGGTCTTATCGCTAAAAGCGATATTTTCTTAAGACCAGTGTTTCCCATTTGCCGGGTCGCGACCCGGTACCGGGCCATCAAAATAAAATACCAGGTCGCAACATTGCCGCTTTGTTTTAAAAATACCTACTATCGAATTCAAACTTTTTAATGCCTTTTGTCAAATAAATGTGAAGCTGGGTTTCCAACACTAGTTTACATTCAAAATAAATATAGCTGAATATAGGAACCGACTTGCAGTGGAACCAGACCGTAGAATAAAACTTTCGTCTTTTTCCGCGAACTTGGATTCTTTAGCATTATACATACATTAAATAAGCAGTAGTTTCATACTTCGCACTAAAATTTAGTGACTAAATCGGCGAACCAAATATTTTTACTATTAAAAAATAGACTGGAACCGGCTTTAGTTTAAAAGTATTAAGTGGGCCACGAAGGGGCAGTGTGAAAATTACCGGGCCATGGCAGAACAATGTTTGGGAAACACTGCCCTAGACAACCTTTAGAAGAGAAACAATTATAAAATTAGGTAGGTGTTATATTATTAATTGTTACAAAATTATACAATAGGTATAATACAAATAGATATATAATATATTGACTGAGTTATATTGAGACCTTCAGGAATTTTATAGACATGTCATGTTATTTTTCTGTTACATTGAAAATAACTGTAATCAGAGTTTGTAGTACCTAATAAATTAACTCTCATCTGGATTTTGAACGGCCGTGGGTTCTAATTCACATAGGCAGAAATTTTAATCTTTCAAATACGTTTACTGTAGCCATATTAACTCTCGCGTCACCGGCCCCGCTGCCAACGTATGTATGTGAATCCTTTGTTAACATTCAACAATACCTACATAAAACATACATACAATCTCATCATATACATATTTTGGGGTGTAAGTGGTTCATTAACATCTTTGAACCAAAGCCAACTTCACCTGCACGCGGTGCACCCTGCTGACTGACAAACGAAGCTCTGGCGAAAAGAGAGGTAGGGAGCGTAATTGTAAGCTACCCGACTGGGGAATGTACCTCCACCTCACAGAATACCGCAGCCAAATAACGGTTCCCTTGAGGGCTGTTGCGTTCCTGCGAGTGAGTGAGGTCACCAGAAAGGAAGAAGATGCTGCGATGGCAGCGGGGGTGGCGGCGCGCGAGCGATATTTTATGTTGCGAGCGTTAGTATGGCTACGGTAACCGCTTCACATCAGGCGGGCCGTATGCTTGTCTGCCACCCAACGTAGTATAAAAAAAAATAAAAAATAAAAAAATATACCTATGTCTCTAGACTTGCTGGTATAAAAAGGTTTAAAACACGTCAAGAAACAAAACAGCTGCATTGTTTAATTTACATCAGCTGCTTTGCCATAAGAAATCATATTACACGCACAGTTCTAGTCTTCTAAGGAATTACGCATATCATTGCCACTCATTGCATAGAGGTAATCGTGCGTTTTTGCCGCGCGATTAATCGCATGCGGTTATGCTATTCGACATAATTATAACTCCATTAAGAGCATTACGATGGAGTAGCGTTGCTGATACGACCACCGTCCATAGCTATTCAGTGGTTTGCTTCCATGCTAATAGGTTTAAAATTACCTTTATGACGTGTAATCTCTTTATTTATCCAATGGTCTTTGAGGTATTCACGCGGTCTATGAAAACGATTAAAAAACTCCTCAAAAGTGTTAAAATATTTAGTTATATCATTCTCACTTGTTATGTCAAAGAAATTAACATACACTACGTGTGGTACTAACGTTTTACCCTCTTCGAACATTTCCCCTCTGGATATTTATCTATATAAATAAAAAATTATGTTGCTAAGCGCAAAATTCGAGAACCGCTCGGCCAATTCGCCTAATTTTTTCCTTAAGGCTTACGGAAATTTTTAATAAAGAGAAAATATAAAAATTGCATGGACAATAATAAAAAAAAACTTAACTTTTGACAGAACGAAGTCTGTCCGGGCTGCTAGTTTATTAATAAATATAAATAAGCTATGAACGTAGCTAGCGTATAATATACCACAGTATCCACAATTTCTATTCTGTGCTGAAGGTTCTAATTCCATTCTAAACGTTGGTGAAGATTTTTTGAAATCAGATGATAATTTCGAAGTTAACTTCTAATGTTTGTGTACTAGTAGACTATGAAAATCCACTTATTTTAGAGTATAAATAAGTCGGTACTGTCGGTAGGTGCTAGAAGAAGTGAATTTTCGTAAGAGATATGTAAATAGGCTGCGAGAAAACTTCCATCTTCCATGCTTCCATAACATGCTCAAACCAGATTGAAGTATGGCGCAATTTCTGGAAAATCACTTTTTCAGAAACCCCTGTCATTCCGGAAATCAAAAATATTAAAAAATCCGTATAGGTAGGAAGCTTACCTTCATAGAGGTTGTCGTCATCTTCAGGCGGGGTCCCGTTGTTCTGCCGGCAGAGGTATTCTTCATATTCCGTCCAGTAGGCGGCGAGCGCGGCGGGGTCCGGAGCCCGCGGCGGCAGCGGCAGCGCCATTCGGACGTCTGGTGCCTCCTGATTGACAAACATTTCTACTTCAATAACCTGTCATAAACTGCAGAATATCTTTAAAATATCTGGATCGTATCCGTCACAATATATTAATTAGATAAATTATATATTATAATATTGTGTATTACAGGTACTTAAATAATCAAAACATGTGAAAATAAAGATTTATTTTCACATGCTTTAAATATTTTTATAAGTAGATGAGCTATAGGTACATATGTAGCCATTTTGTGACGATTCTTTTTATGTGTTTAACACTTAATTTCGCTTAAGCAATTATAAGACTGGAAATAAATAATTATGTGTGTTCTGGAGATACAAATACATCAACTCATCCGTAGAATAAAGTCAGATCTGTAATGTTGATAGTTTCGTGCGTTTTTGTGAGAAGCTAATGTCAGATTGAACGTTATTCGATTCTAAATATCGGTACTTTAAAGACGTATGTCTGAAGAATTATTTCTTATCTAGTCTAGGCAGCTAACTCGTTTTTGTTCCATGATCACATCGGACTTTGTTATACGGATGAGTCGACTCATTTTTCCATTCATTCAAACGTCAAATTCTTATTGGTCAATGTCTGAAAATAGGGGAAATACAATATGAGGGGTCATTATAGAAGCAATAGAAGCCAAAACAATTGTTTTTAGAGTGTCTGTTTTTCTATCATAGCATGAAATCGGATGCAGTTTTCATAGTTTTAATACTAGATCTAAATAAAAACCTGGTGTAAGTATGTTTAATCTTGTTACGTCAAAAAGAAGAGAAGTTATTAACAATTTTTTTGGAGTCTAAGCGGACAAAGTTGCAAGCCGCCGCAGGTTGTTAATTTTTTTTACAAATTTCAAAAATATTTCAAATGCTACACAGACAAAACACACAACAAAGTTAATGTCAGATAGTATAAAGCAAAGCGAGGATATTATTTTTAAAACAATGACAACCAAGATCAAAAGAACGCAGAACAACAACGAAAAGAAACAGACAATGACTTGAAATAAACGCTGTTATGATCTCAACCAAAGGACAATAGCTTATGACATTATCAACAATGAATTCATAGCCGGAGTTTGTGAAGAGTAGTGCACACGAGATTTGCGAAACGCGTTGGCCAATTGTTACAAAGCGGATAATACAATACTGGGCAATTATTACCACATCTATGGCATAATGTTCATGCTTAAGATAAGTACCCAGGTACGTAATATTTACAGGCTTAACACGGACGACCTTAGTCAGAGCAAACCAGAGAATTAGAGCATTAATCTGTTTCTTAAAAATATATGACGGATTATGACGGGCTTCAGCATCATCATCAGTATCCGGTATCTACTCACTACTGGATATAGATAGGTCTTCGCATTGGCGAATACATTTTGTGAAGGGCATTTGCTTTTTACCAAATGGTGTTGCTGACGTGCTTAAATATAAAAATTTTAATCGATTGCAATTTTAATTTTTAATATAATCTGTGGACTTTGAGGACATTTATTCCTCTAGATCAGTGTTCCGCAAACTTTTTCTGTCTAAGGTACATCTAGGAAAACGAAAATTTTTGGAGGTATACCATATATGTTAAATCAGTTTTTATTTGTGTAAGTATTCTTTCTTCTGCCCTTCTATTTAGCTTTATGAGATAACCTTATTTTTCCGAGGCACACCAACTAATGCCCACGGCACACCAGTGTGCCGCGTAACACATGGACCGACGACCTCAAGGGAACGGCCAGAAGCGGCTGGATGCGGTAAGCGGAGGATCGCATATGGTGGAAGGCATTAGGAAAGCCTATGTCCATTAGTAGATAGATACAACCCTACCGCCGAAGCCGATTACCATTGGAATTATTGAATGCAAAAATGAAACAACTGCTTAGATTGTTGGTAATAGGCTATATGACTAAAATTTTTTTCTGTTTGATATGTAGGGACGTCTCCATAATATAACCATAGGTGAAAGAATTACTTCGATAGCACAAAAATCTCTCGAGATATGGTAATTGGAAAATCACAATTTTTAGACAGCTCCAAAACGCTCCATACAAAAGACTACCGAATTATGACCTCATAGGTTTGTATTTTGTATGCATCAAATCAGAAATTTGTAAGATAGCTATGTTAAATATTACGTTTATGTGATTAGTATCATAATAAAAGTAGCATTTTTTTTTGCTTCTCCAATGGAAATATTTTTAAAATGGACTTTCCCGCCAAACTTTGATCGACGCTATAAAAAGTGTGACTGAAGATATTAGAATGAAAGTTTGCAGATCTTTATAGTTTTGTGTATTTTACGATATTGTTAAATAATTTATACTATATTTAAACATTGGAAAATAGCCTATTATGATTAGCTCAGCTGGTAGTAATTTAGTAGCTATTAGCTCTACTGACTAAACTGAAGATGTTTGTCAATAACTTTAACTTGAGATCATTTTTTTGGAATAAAAAAAACCGAAGGTAATCAGCTTCAGCTTCGGCGGTAGGCCATAATAATGTGAACTTTAGATTTAATGGCAAATTCACAGGCAAAGAACAGGCAATGTCACATTTTTTTGTTTTTAATTTAAAAAGTAAACAAATGGCGCCTACAAGGCAAAATAAAAGTTACTACATACGCGGATCTCAATGTTAATTTGTGATACTTCTGAACTTATAAATGTGTTTTTCTTAAAATCTATCATTAAGACATTCCTTGATCTTTGCCTGTACCCCTCAGATAATGTATCTGTCATGGCTACACAAGTATGTACATAATTATCATATTCCCTTAACGCTGCTGCAGGTATTAAATTTTGTTTGTTTGTTTGTTTATAAAACTTTATTGTACACATACATAAAACTTCAAGTACAGAATAACATACACAATGGCGGACTTATCCCAGAAGGGATCTCTTCCAGTCAACCAAAGAATGCCTGTAAGTGATTTTTTAGGTCAGGGTGAGGTACATTAAGTACAGTAGATAAAAAAGCAGTTCTTACAAACACACATATAGAAAAATGTAGACAAATACACACAGTAATACACATAAGTGCAAGCAATAAGACACTTTAGATATAGTGAATTCAAACGTCGGAAACATCAGCGAAGTGCGATCTTAGCTGGCTCTTAAAAGAACTAATAGATTGAGCCATCATCACATTTTGAGTTCGTGAATAGCAATTGTTAACGTCTCCTTGACGAGTGCTAGTGCTATACACAGCGTAATAACACTGTACAATACTGCGATTTGTTTTATGTACTTAATGTTCCCTCTAAGCCAAATTTTATACGAAGATAACCAAACCCCACTTCACATGACACTTCAAGCCTTCGTGACGTCAATTCAAAGTAAATACATTAACACTGAACATTTGCGGATAAAGCACTTTGAACTGAATAATCTGATTACGTCACGTGATATTACAGATAAATAGGCAATATGTTAATCCTACCGCATTCCTGGCGACTGACTTAGAGCACTTTGTACTCACAAAACTCAACAATGAAGAATGACTACAAATCTTTGCATAAGTCACTATGAAGTATCATTGCCAACCGTCCCGTATTTCATGGGACGTCCCGTATTTCATGTATAAATTTGTCCCGCCGGGACAGCTAATGTCCCGTGTTTTATGACGTTCGTAATAAATGCACACCGAATTTGATTAAAGCCGAATTAATGACCATGTTTAACTACTATTTTGACTGCGTTTCTTTTTATAAATATGTCAAAAGACAAAATGATATGTTATGTGCAGTAACATCTGTAACAAAGTATAGTTTTAAGTCCACATAAAACAAATTTTGACTAAAAACTCAATGATTTTTGTTTGTTCCGCGTAAAAAAGAAAAATCCCGTATTTTTTAAGATTTATGACCATTTGTTCCTTAAGGCCGAAAAAAAAAGTTGGCAACCCTACTATGAAGCCAATAGTAATGACGAGCTCGGTGGTCGAATGGTTAGCAATGGACTCCGAAGTCGCGGGTTCGATAACCCGCACAAAACAAATATTTGTGTGCATGAACATATCTGTTTTTTTTTTATTATACTACTTCGGGTGGCAGACAAGCATACGGCCCGTCTATGTGAAGCGGTTACCGTAGCCATATTAACGCTCGCAACATAGAATATCGCTCGCGCGCCGCCGCCCCCGCTGACAACGCAGCATCTCCTTCATTTCTGGTGACCTCACTCACTTGCAGGAACACAACAACCCTCAAGGGAATTGTTATTTGGCTGCGGTATTCTGTGAGGTGGAGGTACATTCCCCAGTCGGGTAGCTTACAATTACGCTCCCTACCTCTCTTTTCACCAGAGCTTCGTTTATCCGTCAGCAGGGTGCACCGCGTGCAGGTGAAGTTGGCTTTGGTTCAAAGATGTTGATGAACCACTTACACCCCACAATCTGTTTGTCTTAGTCTGGATATTTTCTATGTATGTATCAAAAAAAATGTATTTAAGTATTATATCAGTTATTTAGTACCCATAGTACAAACTTTGGTTAATTTGGGACTAGATAGCCGTGTGTAATTTGTCCAGGAATATTTATTATTTATTTATTATTATTATAATCATGACCCGAAACCGTGACTATGTATGTATACTATTGCGTATCTCTACATAACATACTATACTTATTATGATAGAGGAACTTTATCCAATTTATCGTATAAATCCTTCCTTGTTCATTCTAGACAATATATTACTGGACTACGTATTAACAATTACTACAAAATAATAATAAATGATTTTAAAACAAAATGATGATTGCATTCAAGTGGCATTTTTACCAGCTGCAATATAAATTAATGCATACGCGGAGATTATACATATAAATTATATATATGGATAATTGACAATAATCACACAAAACACTCATTCATTTATTGTCTTCAAAGCTAATAATATCACTAGAATTTTGTTATGCCTAAGATTTTCATATTACGAAGTAGTACAAGTACATTACATATTAAATAAATAAATATTCTTGGACATATTATTACACATCGTCATCTAGTCTCAAACTAAGCAAAGCTTCTACTATGGATACTAGCTCGCCGATAGTATTCTTTAAATACATATTTTTTTTGTAAATGCATTACATAGAAAACACCCACAAATAGACATGGTTAGGCACACAAATAATAGACTTGTGTGGGGGATCGAACCCGCGACCCCGGAGTCAAAGTGAACAGCCCCCTTACCACCATCTCTTATTGCTATTCAATAATTGAATAGATTGCTTATTCATACCAATGAATAAGCGACTCTATTTCAAATGGAATAGAGTCTATTCAGTTATTGAATCGCAATAAGAGATGGTGGTAGGGTTTGGGTCCCGGGACGTCTCGGGTCTCGAAGTCCCGGGACTTTTCGTAATTTTAGTTGTCTCGAGTCCCGGGACTTGAGACTCGAGACGAGACAAGATTATCGAAATTCATTTTTATTCTCAAATAATTGAAGGAGCATTGCGCCATCTGTAAGTTTATTGAATAACTACGTGGTCTGCTAAGTAACTACCGGTTAACTTATAGGCCTTTTCATCACAAATTTTTTTTATGCGCATGCGTTAGCAACTTTTTCATACTGTTTTTTGTAAACAACCATACTAAAGTACCCGCTACCCGTATAAATTAAAATATTAATTAAAACCGATTTATTTTTTGGAAAAAAGTGAAAAAAATGGAATGTTAGGATAATTTACTTTTTGACTCTGCAATACATTTGAACTTTCATTGGCTGTGTTTAAGATATTTAGCCATTTCCCCTTGTCAACTGTTTGGTCCACTGGCGCATTATTCTTAATTGCATTTTTGACTCTGTAAATATCATAACTCTTTTATATATTATATCATATTAAACATTTCCTATGATAAAAACTACTAAACGTATTCAATTCAGCATTTACATTTGTCTAATTAATAACCTCAAATATAGAGTATAGCCCCAAAATATTAATTACTTATTTTATAAATTATTTATTCCTATAAATAACACTCAAAATATATTTTCAATTCTTACAAATAAATTAACATTATTAATAAGAATAAAATTGTAAATATTAATTTCGTTTATAAGTTTTAAGCTAGTAAACAACTGTTGGTGCCCAACTACTCAAACAGCTCACTTTTAACGGAATTCGTTTAATAACTTTAAGTAAACATTTAGTTGGGCATCAACAGTTGTTTACTAGCAAACAACTGTTGATGCCCAACTACTCAAACAGCTCACTTTTAACGGAATTCGTTTAATAACTTTAAGTAAACATTTAGTTGGGCATCAACAGTTGTTTACTAGCAAACAACTGTTGATGCCCAACTACTCAAACAGCTCACTTTTAACGGAATTCGTTTAATAACTTTAAGTAAACATTTAATTTTATGTATAATAAATGTTGATTTTTTACAAAGAATTGGCTTTTTTTAATAGGTACAATTTTAAACAAAACTACTACTTAATTACAATTTTACGAAAGCCCCACTATAAAAAACTAAAAGTCCCGAAGTCCCGGGAATTCCCGGGACTTTGACTGTGGCCTGTCTCGTGTCCCGGGACTTTGAACTTGTCGGGAATTCCCAAACCCTAGATGGTGGTAAGGGGGCAGGACTCGTCTATATGTATATTAAAGTAAGTATGTATACTTACATAAATAAATAAATAAATATTCCAGGACAAATTACACACGGCCATCTAGTCCCAAACTAAGCAAAGCTTGTACTATGGGTACTAGATAACTGGACCGATTCTGATATGCAAGAATCCGTAAAATTCAGTACATAGAAACACAGGGAGGCAAACCTCTTTGAACTATGGTGAACTAAAGTCTAAGTTGGCCGTGTGGTTTCCGGCATACTAGAATAGAATCACTCCGTTTCTTCCCGTGGATGTCGTACAAGGCGACTAAGGGAAATACATTATCAAATATCGATCAGGCCTCCCCAACCCGTTTGGCCAGCGTGGGAGTAGGCCAAATCCTCCTTCCGTCTAGGACGGACGAGAGAGGGTCGTGCTCCTGTAGTGGAGACTAAAATAGACCTCATGATGATGATGAACTAAAGTCCCGTTCCAATAAAATGGAGACCCGAGCCTGGCAATAGATGTGACACAAGATAAAGAACCACACCTATCATAACATAACATCAGAATAGTACTGTTTTATCGCTGACGTCACCGACATTAACGGCAACAGATAAAGCAAGGCCACCGGTTACACTTGCAAATGTATGTACATTGTAAACGAATGTCTATGTGTTGCATTTTATTCTCTCAGGACGAATCATTGTTCGTGTATTTCCATTCATGTACTCTTGGATTGTGTGTATTTGCATAAAGAAGAAACTAACTGGTTTACAGTTTAATACTTTACTTAGGTATACAGCGATGCAACTCAAACCGCTGCGTCCAGCGGAAACTTAACGTAGACGAGTAAACGGGCCCGGTGGTTCAATGGCTAGCAATGGTTACTTAGACTCCGAGGTCGTGGTTCGATCCCCGCACAAGACAAATATTTGTATACATTTAGCAGTTGTACTAGTACCCATAATACAAGC
This sequence comes from Hypsopygia costalis, assembly GCA_937001555.2. Lineage (NCBI taxonomy): Eukaryota > Metazoa > Arthropoda > Insecta > Lepidoptera > Pyralidae > Hypsopygia > Hypsopygia costalis. The sequence continues at coordinate 3,277,993 of OW443325.2, forward strand.
TTTGCGCTTAATTTAGGACTAGATGGCGCTGTCTAAATTCTCCAGAGATATAAAAAATAACTTGAAAAATTAAGACCTTCGTACAAATTCCTTAGGCAACGGTTCAAAAAGAAAACGGGACTCTAGAATACGTGGAAGAAATCATGGACATCAATTTAGTTTGTATAAAACAAAATTTCAAATCATTTTATAGCCCCCCTTAGCGAAGCATGCTATAAATCTCACACTCAAGAAATTATTTGCTATTTGAACAAAGGGGTAAACTGTGGGAAGTTCAATAAGCCGCCATAACAAAAAAAGGAACACAACAAATCTCGAGGATTTCATTTCATTGTTATTTGGTCTGTGTGTGAAGTTGGTGACGAAAATAATAAAACCTATATATAAAGGAAGAAAGAACACTCACTTTCTCCAAAATAATACTAATAATCTACAACCAATTGCACCCGGGTGTTTTTCATACCAATTAATAATAGTTTTAATTAGTTTAATTTAGATGTCAGTATGGAAAATATTGACAAAATGAATTAAGACTTAAACCACTTTCAAGTACAGCCACATCACAGCCAAGTGTAATTCGTAGCGTAACGAACGTTAGATAAATCACATGACATTTGTCAAAATCGAACATGTCATGTGATCTATCGTTCGTTACGCTACGAATTACACTTGGCTAGGGGTGCTGATCATCCTATGAATAAACCGTCTTCAGTTAATAAAAGGTTTTTAAACAAAACGGTGTATTTAGATATTTTTTGAAATCTTATTGACAAGAATGAGTCACCTAATAAAACATTCTTGTATAGTTACTTAATTATAATTGCGTAGGTATAAATGAGACATTCATAAAATTAATTCAATTGATGTATATTTCAGCTGGTGTGAAGCAAATATCGCAGCCGGCTTATAGATATTTACAACATAGAAGGAAGTATAACTCGCATGTTACTTAATTGATGCCAAATATAATAAATAAATAAAAATACTTTAATGCCAGACCCTGAGGGTCCATAAACTGTGTTAGTAAACAATGGCACTTAAAACTTATGTTAATAACATTAAAAAAAATGTATTTTATGTGTGTGGATACATGTGACGTATATATATATACGTCACATGTATCCACACACATAAAATACATTTATATATATATATATATATATATATATATATATATATAATATATAGATGTATATAGATGTAAAAACATCTTTGTTAAAACTAATCAATAACCACGAGTCAACGACGATTGACGTACAACATATCCGTGAGTACGAACATGGTATTTACTCAGTAGCAGAAACTATTGTTGGAGCAGCCACGGCTGAGAACCATTCGACGCGCCTAATAAATCATACAGACAATTCTCACCGTTTATCGTAACAATAGCCAGCTATATTATTTACAATTTGTATTAGTCATCTTCAAGTGATAACAATTACAAAGATTGATCTATTTTTTATAATTGCCATTGGCAAACAAATACAGCGTTTGATAGATTAAATTACATGCATAGTCAAGTGGTGGTTGTGGAGACATCCAAAGGTTGATCCTCAACTTTCCGGGTTGCCGTTTGTACTTAAAAAAGCGTTTTCTACACGTAGATGTTTCAGTCTTTACAAAACCTTGTTTTTTTTGGGGTGTTAGTGGTTCATCAACACCTTTGAACCAAAGCCAACTTCACTTGCACGCGGTGCACCCTGCTGACTGACAAACGAAGCTCTGGCGAAAAGAGGGGTAGGGAGCGTAATTGTAAGCTACCCGCCGACTGGCGAATGTACCTCCACCTCACAGAATACCGCAGCCAAATAACAATTACCTTGAGGGTTGTTGTGTTCCTGCGAGTGAGTGAAGGAAGGAGATGCAAATATTTTATTTTGCGAGCGTTAATGTGACTACGGTAACCGCTTTAGCATCAGGCGGGCCGTATGCTTGTTCTCCACCCGACGTAGTATAAAAAAAATAAAAAGGCTCAATTTACACGGCCGCGGAATGAATTGGAAGCGACTTTTTGCAACGAAATTGTACATAGCATAATGAACTTTATGTCAAATGTATAACATATAAACTTAAATACGATCCGTAGCTAGGGAAGTTCTTGAGAATGCGCGAGGATTCCCCGGAAGACGCGCAACCTTTTTTGCCTCGTATTTAAATTTATAAGTTAAATACCTAGTTGAAATAAAGTTCATTGTGCTATGAACAATATCGTTGCAAAAAGCCGCTTCCTAAAATGCCTAACATGGAGCCTACAAAGGCCCTAGCCAAACGTATGGAAAGATATATACATCATCTAACTATTTCTGGTGACATTATAGCAATAGCCATGTATAATAAGTTGATTTTGTTTTATGGACTAAAAATCGATTTACGTCCAGTTTTAAAAACTACAAATTGTGACGGACCGACGATCTCAAAAAAGTGGCTGATAGCGGTTGAATGCGGAAAGTGAAGGATCGCATATGATGGAAAGCATTGGGAAAGGCCTATATCCAGCAGTGGGTAGATACAGGCTGATGGTGATGATAAATGTAAAGGCAACTACAAATTACTGCAGGTACCAAATTTTTATACAGGGTCTGTCTAGCGTAAACTATATGGCACTAATTCACTAGGGTATTCCTATGAAATGGAACTCATGCAATTTATTACCAGCTTTTTGTTGCTAATTTTTTTTTATACTACGTCGGGTGGCAGACAAGCATACGGCCCGCATGATGTGAAGCGGTTACCGTAGCCATATTAACGTAAGCAACATAAAATATCGCTCGCGCGCAGCCACTCCCTCTGCCACCGCAGCATCTCCTTCCTTTCTGGTGACCTCACTCACTCGCAGGAACACAACAGCCCTCAAGGGAACCGTTATTTGGCTGCGGTATTCTGTGAGGTGGAGGTACATTCACCAGTCGGGTAGCTTACAATTACGCTCCCTACCTCTCTTTTCGCCAGAGCTTCGTTTGTCAGTCAGCAGGGTGCACCGCGTGCAGGTGAAGTTGGCTTTGGTTCAAAGATGTTGATGAACCACTTACACCCCAAATCAGTATAAATTATTTCAATTTTTTACAGCAGGCAAAAGGGTATACAAACCCATCGACAATGTATTGCAAAACACCAACTCGGTTGCTCCAATTATGTGTCCATAAACAAGTTGAAGAAAACAAGCACCCATTGACACTACAGTCTACAAGAATCAATTATACTTCGTAAGTCACCCACGTGTGACTAACAGTGTGTTTCCACTTGACTAAACAAATTGTAATAAATGATAATTTCATATGTTTGACGATGATTTATAGGCAAGAATTATTCACTGTATCACTATGTCCTATTTTACGAACAAGTCAGATACTAATTTAGGTTATTTAGATAACAAAAACTAATGCAGTGATAATGTACAAGTGTCCGACGATTGCCTGACAATACACGATCTGATTGACGGATGTTACTAAGATAAGCACAATACAAGACATTTTTAAGCAAAAAGTAGGTAAGTCCAAAAACTACACTAACCATGTCTTTACGAACAAAAATAACTGGATTTCATGTTTTAGCCCGAAATCATCTTACTGTTGGGATATGGGTCTCCCTGGTCTCACTGGGGAGGTATGGATAGAACATACTCCAGCACACTGCTCAACTGTGGATTGACAGCGTCCAGTGTTTTCAAGCTTATCCATAGACAGGCTAAGGTCGTTATTGATTGGACTGCCATGGGCAACGACACCATCGAGCTCCTCGATCGATATACATTAAGCAAATGCTTTATTTTGTAAAAAAAATATATTCCAAAAATAAGTTTTTGTAAACAGCTGAGTGCTAACAAACATTTCACTTGCTTATTAAAAGTCGTATCTGTTGCGTACTTTTTTGCACAACCCTGGGCTTGAACTTGCCTAAAACAAAAAGCATGTCTCATTAATAATTAATTATAAATAAATAAAAATAATAATTTAGGCTAGATTAGGACTGCGAGAATAGTGGGTTAGGTTAGGTTAGAACTGTGACCCCAACAGAGCGCGTTTTATTGATTGATTTTTTTTATCTTACGTCAATATATTTTTGGTAATTCAACAATATCATCAATTTCAAAATCATCATCACCCTGACGAGTTCCATAATTAGATGATTAAGGAAAATAACATTCAAATCTTCACGAACACCGTCCAAATCATAATGATTCACGGTTTCGTCGAAGCCCAAATAATAATACAACTGTATTATACGAATGTCGATGCGATCTTGCATAAATTATGATAATATTCAAATAACATTATCATACTTACGCATTGGCTACTCATCAAGGGGCCAGTTCCAGTCTCCAAATGTGAATACTTGGCCACTTATACGCATATGCGCAATAGGAATCGAGATTAATATTCCAAATATTTCCAAACCTGTATCTGCTGTTTTACATGTTTCTATATTTGATGAGCTCGGTGTTAGCAATGGCCACTTTAACTCCGAGGTCGTGGGTTCGATTCCCGCACAAGTCAAACATTTGTGTGCATGAACATGTTTGTTTGTCTTGGTCTTCGTGTTTTCTATGTATTATAAGTATATACTTAAAAAAAATATGTATTTAAGCATATTTATCAGTTGTCTAGTACCCATAACACAAGATTTGCGCTTAATTTGGGACTAGATGGCGCTGTGTAAATTGTCCAGAAATATCTATATCCATTCTTTAAATAGCGATACCCGATACCACACCCCGGCCACACCATGCAAATATCACGTCCTGAACTACTACATCAACAAGGACGCCTGTGCAAAGCGTGAATGAGCCTGTGTGCGTGCGGACCCATACAAACTGTTCCAGATTCGTCTCAGAGGGGAGGTAAGTTCGACACGAGAGAGCGGCAGGTAATGGCCATACTGTACATAATACTATTACTTAGGTATATTGTGGCATTGCTAACCTTTATAACTTTAATAAGTAGTTAATGCCAATCTTGGCCTTCTACACACCATAACATGACGAGCTCGGTGGCGTAGCCGTCAATGACGCGGCTTCGACACCAACGCTCGTGGGTTCGATTCCCACACCCAGGACAAACATTTGCGTGCATGAACATGTCTGTTTGTCTTAGTCTGGGTGTTTTCTATGTATCATAAGTATGTAATTACAAAATAAAATGTATTTACGTATGTTTATCAGTTGTCTAGTACCCATAACACAAGCTTCGCTTACTTTGGGACTAGATGGCGCTGTGTAATTTGTCTGACAATATTTATATAAAGTGGCAAAAAAAATTTAGATAATGGAGTATATCTTGCATGTATTATCGTAAAAAAATGATAATAATGATTATACTTCTTATAATATTAGCGGGTTAAAATACATTTTCTCTCAGGACCCGCCTGATAGAAAATGTATTAACCCGCTAATATTATAAGAAGTATAATGTATAGTATGCTTTTTTGCCACCCTAGTGGTATAAAAAAATACAAGTAGAGTGGAATAATTCACTGCTATAGTTTCTTGCATTTTGACATACATTTTTGAAAAACAACTGAATACTTAGTAGTTTTTTTTATTATGTGATTTGACCCGTGAAGTAATAAAAACCAGTCTGGCTAAAGTCCAAATGACTATGACATAAATTAATGTGACTATGACATAAAGATCTCGAGAACATTTAAGATGCTGATTCAAAATCCATATCAAAATTTAAATACCCTAATGTTACTTTCTACAGTGCAGTGTTTTTCAAAGTGTCGAGACCACATAGGGGGTCCCCTAGCCTCTAAAAGGGGGTCGCGGAAGCTCGCGAAGCTGTAAAAAAGAGATATTTTTCTTAAGAAAATGTTCATTTCGGAACGTAATCGACGGCTATGTTAAATACTTCATTATTTATTATATTAACCGATATCTAACTATGAATATAAATAAATATGTACGGAATTAATATTTATAATTTAATAAAATACATACAGATTAGGAATCTGGGAGGGTAAAGGACCGCAAAAGATTTCTACATACTTAAGTGGGTCGTATTATGAAAAAGTTTGAAAATACTGCTATAGAGAAATTGACACTTGATCAGTTCAGTATTCCAAATAAGGAAGGACTAGACTTTCACAGCAAGTAATAAAAATAATACTACACCATTCACCGGTGGATTATAATATCATAAATTATGGAAATAGTTGTACCATTAACAGGTTCAAAGACCTTGTTAAATGCCCAATTGCCTAATATCCAATCATTCCGGATGCTGAGGAATGTAAAATGTTGGACGGCACACGCAGACAGACAGACTTACGTGCGGAATGTCGCCATGATGTCACGGACGGAGGCATGATTCAACCACGCAAAATTGTAAGGCCAGTTCGCATTGCAGAATGCAATTTTATATTCAATAAAGGGCTTGGTCATTCACATCAAACTTAAATATTTTGATTTAATATTTATAGTTATGATGCAAATATTGAGAGGAAATCGCCTTTTGTGGTATGGGCATATAATGCGGAGATGAATGGCTGGACTATGAATTTAAATATGAATGCATTAATGAGAGAGGAACGCCATAAACGAGATAGTTCGGACTGTGTGAGAAATGATATGGGCAAGAAAGGTGTAACTGTAGATATGACGTCTGATGAGGGTGAGTGGAAGAAAAAGACATACTGCGTCTACCACAAATAATAGAAAATGGACAAGACTTAATAGTTCTAATGTTAGCCAGAACTGTATCTCTGTGGAAATGGCGTGTAGGTAGAAACGTAGAATGTCGCAAGAAGAAGAGAGAAAAATGTGAGTAAAATACAATAGCTAGTAGATTCTGGATGAGGAAAACTGATATCCAGATGCGAGCCTTGGTACAGTCTATACCTAGCAGCAGACAAACTCGGACTGCTGATAATATGTAGATAGAACACAAATTACACATGGCCATCAAGTCCTAAACTAAGTGAAGCTTGTACTATGAGTACTAGATAACTGATATTATACTTAAAAATATATTTTTCATATACATACATATAATACATAGAAAACACCCAGCACAAGACAAAACAGACATGCGCACAAGTATTTTTCTTGTGCGGGGATCGAACTCACAACCTCGAAGTCAAAATGTCCATTGCTAAACATTCGACCAACGAGATCGTCAGAGAATAAGTAGTATATGTGCAATCTCAAATTTAATAACCAACCTAACAACTAAACTACAACATTGTGTATGCTAAACAATAACGCTGGCCTGACCGATGCTCCCGGATGCCAAGAGCCAGCCAGTGGGGTTACCCTATACACTTCTTAGAAACTTAAGGATTCCCTCCATAAACCTCCGTTTACTTGAGCCATTCCTGTTTAATTCTACGCACTTTCAACATCGCGAAACGCAATTATGTGTTTAAGATGTTGCAGATACCGTTGATGTGAAATTATGGCGAGGTTTATGCAATGCTGAATGCTCGCAGTGGTGGCTGTCGGCGTTGCCCAACTTCCGGGGAATACTGATAATGGAGATAAGAGCTCACGTGGCCACAGTCTGGCGTTTACTACTTTAAATTATATACATGTAATGTACTCGTATGCAGGAATAGGCTATTTGACTAAAGTTTTTTTCGGTTTGATATGTAGGGACGTCTCAATAATATAACCATAGGTGAAAGAATTACTTCGATAGCACAAAAATCCCTCGAGATATGTTAATTTGAAAATCACAATTTTGGACTTTCCCGAAAACGCTCCATACAAAAGGTCAAAAATGAGTTATGACGTCACAGGTTTGTGTTTTGTATGCATCAAATCAGAAATTTGTACGACAGCTATGTTAAATATTGCGTTTATGTTATTAGTATTATAATAAAAGTTATAGTATTTTTATTGCTTTTCCAATGGAAATATTTTTTTTTAATAATTTCATACTTTATACTTTTACGCCACTTTGATCGACCCTAAAATAAGTCGGACGGAAGATATTAGAACAGCGTTTCCTAACCTTTTTAATGTTGTTACCCCTATAACCAATAAAGGAAACTAATTTTACCCCCTTAACTAATTTTACTCCTTAGATTAGATTCTATTGGCTTGTACTAATTTGTTATCTTTTATCAGCTTGATTACCCGTACAGACTTCCTATTTTACCCATGAGGGGGTATTTACCCCTAGGTTCGGAACCAAGGTATTAGAATGAAAGTTTGCAGATCTTTATAATTTTGTGTATTTTACGATATTGTTAAATAATTTATACAATTTTTGAACATTGTCAAATAGCCTATTAGGTGATTTACTATATTAGGCGAAAATGGATTCATTCAAAATTTCACATCTATACATAGACAATCTAACATATATATATATAAACGTATTTTCTGATACCGTGAACCCTTGACCCCGGTAGTCAAGCCATCTGCTCAATGTCCGCTATGATTCGAGTTAAAGTGACTTGCAACTAGGCTTAAATTATTCTGGATACAATACGATTAGCTATAATAACAAAATCAGTTAAGACTAACATAGAAGTTAAGTAATAAGATATTATATATACGCAGACTGAGTTAAATGACAAAGAAATGAAAATAACTAGTTAATGATTATGTTTAATTTAAGAGCCTTGTTATATACTTTTTTTTATTGTGACACGGTATGTGACAGTCAGTTTCAGTCATACCTAATGGACCGCAGGACTGAAATCCAGGAATAGAAGCGACGAAAGCTTCCTATTTAATATAATATATTCCTATATTCGCCGTGTGGTTTCCGGCAGACTAGAATTGAATCACTCCGTCTCTTCCCGTGGATGTCGTACAAGGCGACTAAGGCAAATACATTATAAAACATCGATCAGGCCTCCCCAACCCGTCTGGCCAGCGTGGGGAGTGTAGGCCAATTGTTCTTTCTGTCTGGGACGGACGAGAGAGGGTCGTGCTCCTGTAGTGGAGACTAAAATGACCTGATGATGATTCCTATATTCCTGGACACAGAATGTCTGCACACAAAGACTGATTATGTTTACTATGTCGGTCTAAAAGATTTCTTCACATTCTTCTTGAAGGACCAATAACCCAATGTAGTCCACATGTAAAAATGATGTATATGCAATGTAATAAATTTTGTATCAACAACTGCCTCTCCACAATTTCATCATCATCATCATCAGGTCCATTTTAGTCTCCACTAAAGGAGCATGACCCTCTCTCGTCCGTCCTAGACGGAAGGAGGATTTGGCCTACACTCCCCACGCTGGCCAAACGGGTTGGGGCGGCCTGATCGATATTTGATAATGTATTTCCCTTAGGCGCCTTGTACGACATCCACGGGAAGAAACGGAGTGATACTATTTTAGTCTGCCGGAAACCACACGGCCAACTTAATATTAACAATTGCATAGTTTATTTATTATAATGAAATTAAGACATAAAAAAGATTCACATTTAATTAAATAGTAACATTTAGTTACGTATTATTCTATAGTGAGACTAATTTCAAATTTAAGTTTACAGGAAGTAATTTGAAGCTAATTAGCAAAAGGAAAAGGCAACTACCTAATTAAAAATAATTCAAAATTGAACACGTTCACTGACATTCACAAATAGCTACCTACTGTAACACGCTCTTTTCAGAATCGGAAATAATTATAATTCAGCTTTACGAAGCAGTCAACAGCACTGACAGTACTATTGTTATGAAGTAACTACATTCTCAATTCAAAATTACGTAAGCCTGAATTAATTATCGTTTTTAAACATTAAAAATTAAAATAAGAATTATAATTATAAGCTTTTAAATTAGTTTGAAAATAGTCTAATGCATTTTATTTAGACTTATAAATAATATGTATTGTAAGAAAAATAGAACTTAGTCGGTTTTTATTTAATATTATATTTTACACGTGCTGTTTTTATTTTAAACTTTTTTATATTACTTCACATAATCTTAAGCGCTAATGCATAAAAGTCGAAGTTATCTTCCAGTTTATCATTGGGACAGTGGAGACAATTAGAAGAAGGTTAAAAAAATCCAAAAAAACTTTATACAAAATAACAAGAAAGTAAAAAAAGATATATTACCTAGTAATGGCAAGAACTGATTTATTTATCTAGTAACCAAATACGAAATAGATGCATACACAATTCATTTATACTATACATATACCTACAAAATAAATAGAATAACATTATTTATGAAATGATTATATAAATTATATTATGCTAATTAATGAAAATGCACATTGCAGCTTCGGATAATGTACCAAATAACATGTGTGAATAAAACGTAAGATCTTCTTATGTTTTAAAAGTCACAGTATATTAGGTTTATGTTAAGTAATGCCTGCTCTCCTGATAGTATCAAGGACCGTAAAGATCATAGAAATAAGATTATTTTAAGGAAATTGATCTGTACAAAATGAAGGGAAAAGGGGCAGAGAAGACTTAACAGCTGGACATAAAACAAAACATTTGAAATTTCATCGTTAAAACATTTTAATATTGCAATAATTTGTTATAACAAACATAATTAATCCTGACTTGAATAGAACCCAGAAAGGTGTAAAGAGTCAGAGAGCAGAGAGGACTAAACGTTTGGAGGTACTAAATACCATTTAAAATTTCGTCATTAAAAACATTTTAACATCGCAATCATTTAATACATAACACATAAATCCTAAGTTGAATAGAACTCAGAAAAGCGAAAAGACTAACTGTTGGAGGTGCTAAATATCGTTTAAAATTCCATCCATAAAATATTTTTACATTATAATCATTTATTACATAACGCAAATGCAAAATTAACTGCATTATGTATCATTAAAATCTAATTACGTATAATATAGCACACAGTTTATACAACTTGACAAAAAAGTAACAATATTTACTAAAATAAACAGTCCAAAATACACAATTAAACAACAGTCACTCAGTAGTTTGCGTAATTCACTCTCGCATCGTCGGCCATGCATAAAAAATTAACATAAAAATTGTATAACACTTCGTAGTTTGTTAAAAAGCATATAAATACTGCTGTTTGACCATTTATGGTATTGAATTTTAATGTGGATATGTAGAAAGTTAATGTAAATTAAAAAAAAAAGAAATTTTCTTACGCTCATAAGGGTGCTTATATGTATAAAATATAAAGCGACAGATTACCGGCGTCGGCTCTCGGTATGTCAAAATGTTGGTAAGGAGGTATGTTTATCTTTTAAGTGAGAGGGGGGGCAAACGAGCTTTTGGGGTCATCTGATGGAAAGCAATCACCACCGCCCATGGAGATCAGCAACACTAAGGGTCGCCTATCCGTTGAAACTCTCACTCGCTGGAACACAACAACCCTCAAGAGAATTGTTATTTGACTGCGGTATTCTGTGAGGTGGAGGTATATCCCCAATCGGACAGCTTAAAAAATACGCTATGCCCTACCTCTCTTTTCGCTAGAGCCTCGTTTGTCAGTTAGCAAAGTGCACCACGTCCGTGAGGTTGGCTTTGATTCAAAGATGTTGATGAACCACCACTTACATCCCCTATTGAATTCACACGTACCGACTATCTGTAAGCAGGAAATCAGCCTATTTATGTAAACACCCTAAGGTGGGTAGGTTTTTTATGTCAATTTTTTTTTATGCCATATTTAAGCCTAACAAGTTTACGCTTATGCTTACGCTAGTGTAAAGCCCTTGCCATAGCTTATAGACGGTTGCATTGCTATACAAAATGTTAAAAATCTTAATCATCTATTACTAAACCACTACTAATTATTATTTGCTCAGTCGAGAGTTGAATTGATGGTCGTCACAATCGACTGGGTTCACGGAATAATCGATTATGATTATTTACGACATCTGTGAATGTTCTATTGGATGAAGTGGAACACGCATAAAAATTGAGTGATAGCATATTTTTTTTACATATGTACTAAGTACCTACTTACAACTTGTAAGTATATACATATAAAAGGCAACCGTTATTGTCTGATCTATCAACTCATAGCTCAAACCACTGGACGGATCAACAGCCTACATCTAATACGCCCCTGTTCACCAACCCTTCCGGTTTATCACAGGTTTGTGATTCTCTCGTCTAGTAAACCAACCAAACGAGAGGACCAATTCTCTTGAGGGTTGTTGTGTTCCTGCGAGTAAGTGAGGTCTTGCTGCTTTGGCAGCGGCGGTAGCAGCGCGCGAGCGTATAATCATGTTGCGAGCTTTAATATGGCTACGGTAACCGCTTCACATCAGGTGGCAGTATGCTTGTTTGCCACCCGAAGTAGTATAAAAAAGGACCTTTAAATGCACCGCTATTGCGCTCGGAAAACCATCCAAGGACTCAAGCACTCAAGCTCTCAAGCACTGGACGGATCTGAGAGAGATCATAAGGCCAATTCTCGTATTTTTTCTACGAACGCAGATTGAAAGTTCAATGAATCGAGATTGAATTGTGAATTGACTAAAATTATATACTTGATTTCATTAATTAATTATTATCAATTCTTGTTGTTGGCAAAGTAACATTCTTAGTTTGTTTAATTTTCACTCATATTTCGATACAATCCCGCTTAAATTTAATTTTGAAGTTACATATTGTGTTACGAGAATACCAAATGTCACATTTATGAGACCGAGACTGGATCGAAACTGAATTTTGACTATATTTTAATTACGAGAATGTCCCTCTGATGTCAGAGCAAATTCATATATCAGAAAAACATATGAAATTGTTAGGGCAATGTTTGTATGGGAAATCCACTGGAATGAGATGGGAAAGGGGAGATTGAGCCACAGTAAACCGTGAGCGGGCCGCAAGTTAGTTATAAAAACCTATATTCAAGTGAGTGTGAGCGTCAGCTGTAACCAGTGCCAGTGGACCGCGGCGAAGCCCTAACGGCAATCTCATCATATGTTTACTTGACAGCTTGTTGATGCATAGCTAAAGGTTTAACAACGCTGCCGACCGTTACACGCTTCTATAAAAACCACCTTGACGTACGTCAACTCTGAATGTTCCCACGGGGTTTGTCTTTGATATTCCGAATACTTTATGTATACATAATATTCCATATTATAGACTATCTTTACGTGTCAGCGTAAAGTATTTTTTGTCTTCTTATTTCAGTTATACCACTGAATATATCTTATAATAAAATTATTCCCTCTCGCAACAGATCAATACCATTGATAGTGTTACTGCCCCTTATGGCAATCAACATATTATTATCTTAGGCTAAAATAATTCAATTGTCACTTTAAAGCAATCTTGGATCGTGAATGTTTATTATTTCATTATCGAATGAAATTTTTATCAAATAACCCCTCAGCACAAACAGGCAACGGGGTAACTCTACATATTAAGCTAAATGCTGTTAGTAGCATTGTAGTTGCCAATGTAATGAAATTAAAATCCAATCCAATAGTCTTATCTTTTGAAGACCATTTGCTCTTTTATAGTTTTTGAAGGGATATGAGCAATTTTCGTAGATGTGAGTTAGTTGAAATTTAGTATCCTTTTACTTACTTCAACGACAATTGCAACTGCATCACATAAAATGTGCAGGATAAATAGCGCTCAACCAACTGCACAGATGTCGTGTTTGGGATATATTGGAAAAAATTAAAATTTCTCTCTCAAATTAAAATTTAAAAATAAAATAATAGTAAATATAAGATGATCTGGGTTAAACCCATGATGGAGCATGGAAATGGAAGAGACTTTTTCCTTATATGTACTGGGTATTTAATTTCACTTTTCCCTACGACTTTTCAAATATTTTCTTTCATATAAACTTTGCCCTGATAATTCATTAAAAATTTTTTATTTAAGTATGTTCGATTTTTAAAATGGTGAAAACAAAATGTTTAAAATTTATCGTTAGGTAATATGAAGCTGTATATATATTAAGCTGCATGACGTATTTATTTACAAACTATCAGCACGGCATGAAAACAATATCATTGCAAAATATGATTACTCACAAAATACCAAACATACACTATTAAATAATATCGGTAGGCGGAACAGATAAGCCTGAGAAATTGTTACGCGTAACCAAATGCCATTGTGTTTACCAATAAATAACTGAGAAATATTTGTAATATCGGGAACTGGAATGGCTAGTCATTTGTAATCGGGCAAGTGGGAATTTAAATTACGTAAAGAAGGTTCCGTACAGGAGAAGTCACGGATACCTCTCTAAGTAAACTCGACAATGTAGCTGAGAAACATGATCTCTCACATATTTTAAACCGAAATGTAAGTACCTGTGTACTAACAATATTCTGAGATTTACTAATAAAATTATTCTAGAACAATAAACTCTTCTTGACGAGCCCGGGTGGTGGAATGGTTAGCAATGTCCACTTTGACTCCGGGTTCGCGGGTTCGATCCCTGTACATGACAAACATTTATTTCCATGAACATGTTTGATGGTCTTGGTCTGGGTGGTATTTTTGTATTATATGTGTGAATTTACAAAAGAAAATGTTATTAAGTATAATATCATGTTAAGATATTAGTTATCTAGTACCCATAGTACAAGCTTTGATTAGTTTGAGCCGGTGTGTAACTTGTCCTGGAATATTTATTGTTTATTTCTTAAAAGTTTTCCTCTAATATACAAATTAGAGACCCCATATGCCAAATCATGTGGTATTAGTGATGTGTAAGCGAAACAACTCAAACAAATTACTGTAGCTAGTGCGCATTTACCATTGGAATAAAATAAAGTACTTAAGTATTAAGACAATACTACTTAATAACATATCTAGATAATATCTCTGATTGATAATAGACAAAAATACATCGGACGCGCAGCATGCGCCACCATAGCGAAATTTATTTATTTTATTTATTTTGGCCACTTTCCCGAATTGATATCGGAAAACCAAGGTCACTTTACATTACTACTTTTTGATGCTCTACACGAATCCGAAGTCAGAATTTCGAAATTTTGAGTTTCATGGCAACGGACGGACAGACAGAACGACCGGACGATTTTATAAGCTTAATAAATTTCGCTGATAACATGGAGAGTGAAATCAGAGTAAGTATCCAGGTGTTAACAGCAGATACGAGTATTAAATTTTATGACTTTGGTCAAAGGACGAATATAAAATACGTAACTCTTATATTGCAGTCGCAATCTGCAATAAAATCTATAATTCTAGCAGATTAGATTAATCGCTGTATATGCTTGTAGATAAATATTGAGTACCCGCCTAATAGTCATAGAAATAATTCTGAGAACTCGTATACGTTTCAGTGAAATTACAATGAATTATTGTAAATTGTAAAAAAGGATGATAAGCTAATTGATCGAGAAAGCAAGGTTTTCCCAGAAGACTACAGCATGGGGTTCTTCAAAAAGGGCGTGAAGAGGTTTTTACAGGGTCGGCAACGCGCGTTTGATGTCCCTGGTGTTACAGGCGTTCATAGGCTACGGTAACTGCTTTCCATCAGGCGGGACATATGCTTGTTTACCAGTTTAGTGTTATAAAAAAAAGCACATAAGCGTGAGGTAAAAATATTAGGTACGTGTCGGAATAATCAAATATTTTTTTAAGCTAGTTGGTTTAAATTTATTTTTTAGCTTTTGAGTTATATCTTTTTAATAGTTATTGAGATTTATTATTAGGGTTATTTTAATAAGATGATTATTACTAATCATGATTCAACGAATAATAATTTATCGTAATTAAAGGTCATGTATGTAGGTGGTATGTAGGCGGTGACGGAAAGGAAACTCCTGCGAAAAATCCTGTAAAAACCTCAAAATCGAAGACCTAGTGTCCGAGCCCAATATCATTAGAGAGCTCAAAGCGGTTAGACTCTGCTGGCTCCGACACGTAGAAATAATGAGAGAGGAAGAAAATAAAGAGCCTTCATGGCCCATGAAGGCTCTTTATTTTCTCGGTCGGCTACCACTTGGACGTCCCATGAATCATGGGACGTCCAAGTGGTAGCCGACCGATTAGGCGCCCGGAAGTGACGAGGTGCTGAAGGAACTTCGGAGCCTTGGAATTAGCAATTGGCGAGAGTTGACCCAGGATCGAAAGACGTGAGTGGCGTCATCTGGTATTGGAGGCCAAGATCCACTGTGGGTCGTTGCGCCGCAGCAATAAGTAAGTATAGGTTATGTATGGACCTAACATAAGACATTACCATCTAAAAGCACACAGTTACAAATTAATATGTAAATCATAAAAGTATGTGAAAACATCATGAATGTTTTGATAAGCGTATAACTTCAGTCCGCGATAAAATCATTGAAACAGAAGATTAAATCTCGTGACTGCTTTATCTCGAAGACATGTTTTCTTATGGATATGTAGAGAAAAATCTTTTGTTACAATGATATTAACTCTTATACGTTTTATTATAAAGGTTAATATTGAAAAATAAAACATATTTAGTGAGTGGTCAAGTCCAGTACGTATCATCTGACTTCGTCGCTGATAAAGTCTCACATGACATGATTGATTTGAAGGAGATATAGTGCAAATTGCACCATTAATGTAACAAACAAACCCGGCCTGAATTATATTATTTATTTACATTGCAATTACTGGTGTGTGCAGTACATTTGATTGCACTGACTTTATCAGAGATGTTCAAAAATATTTACCTACTGTAATTTTTATGATACTTGTAAGATAATAACTACGTACAATGAAAGGAAAGAGGCTATAAAACTCTACCTAAATAACTAAAGATGTTAATCTCACAACTATTCTAGTCTTCAGAATAACAAGAAATATGAGATAATACAAAAACTTCTAAGCGGGTAAGATAATAACCGAGTTACAAAATTGAAAGCAATTATCGTAATTAAAATGTAGTCAAAATACAGTGTCCATCAAGTCTCGATCTCACAAATGTCAAATTTGATACATGGCCCCTGGTCTACAAAGCCCCTGGAGAGTTCAGTTGCAATAGACAGAAGATTCCCCCGGCCTTGACGTATTTGAGTTGAAGGGCCCCAATGAAATTCTGATACAGGGCCCATCTAGCGTAAGCTACGCCATTGATGTAGAATATTTCTCAATCAGAGTTCCGGTGTGTAATTGAAGAATAACAAGGCAGCTCCCATTGTTACAGTTTAGTTTATGAGAACCTATGTTATATATTACGACCGACTACTACCGAAACCTTAAGTGAAACCAAAGCGATTGCGCCATTCAACCTCAACGAGTCTCAGTCTATTTGACGTAGAGAACAATCGTGAATGTGATGCAAGAGCGCGTGCCCAAATCTAATCATGGTGACAATCATATCCGAACTGACGGTAAGTTAAAAGGTCGTGATAACTTCGCTAGTTAAGCTATGGAAAATCAATGGAACAGCTAAGCATTCGTCAAAGAAAATCAAAGGTCCAATAATAATGAATCAAGTTCAGTCATGGTTTCAGGAATAATGAGATCAATGGCAGTAATGGCGTGCACCATATTGGGATGTTATACTTTATACGATTACGAGGAATTGCAATTTCAATAAAAACAAAAACTGTAGACTGAGCTACAGTTTTTACTGTTTTGATTTTGTTTTTCAGTTAATCGTTAAGACAAAGATGGAAATGAAGAGAAGAAGAAGAATGGACAGAGCTATGCTCGGGGTTTCTCTCGGCAAAAGTGGCAGCATTGCATTGGCCGGCAATGCTTATATCTACCAAGTCCGTGTTGACCATTTAACAGCGATTTGATCCCTCACAAGACGAACTTTTATGTGCACGAACATTTATTTGTCTTACTCTGAGTCTTAGAGTTAAGAAAATAAAATTATTTAAGTGCTTTTATACCAAAAGTTGGCGAAAACCCCACGATTGGGACTAGCTGTCAGTGTGTAATTTGTCTGAAAATATTTATTGTTATAAATTATTGCACCACCGCATTTTGTTCACGTGTGTCCATGCGTAGCCAGCTATATTATCAATTATTGACATATGTAATATTTAGACAGCAGGAGGCATGCAAAATGAGTTAGCGAGTCGTGCTTCACGACTTTTACCATAGGATATCCAATAATATTTTGTACTATTACTAGTAGATACTTTACTACAATATTTACGATGTAGATACAATATAAAATGACCCAATAAATTTACGAGGTGTTAAATTTTAAGGTGCTAAATGGTATATAATTTAAATATGAATATTTTAGGGTATAAGGATCTCACTGCCATTTTTCAAGCCAAACCTACTTCAGCTGCACGCGGTGCTCTCTATCTCTCGATTAGCAAATGAGGATATGGCGAAAGACACTAAAACCTCAAATACTAATATCATTAACAATTGTTGGGTGCCTGCGAGTGATTGCGATCAGCAGACATAAGGAGATTGTGTATTAACAATGAGGATACGAGCGGGTCAACAATACTCCTTGTGCAAGCAACCGTCTATAGATAACGGTACCCGTTTTACATCAAACGAGCTTGTTTGACACCCAACGTGGTATTAAAAACAGATTAAGAAAATCACATTGCCATAGTCGTCAATAAGACTATTGATTGCAACTTGGCTCGGTTCGCTACTATCGACATACCAATGTGAACGACTTCGTGTTTTTTTTAAACTTTGCAAGTCAGTGCTCAATTGCCTAGTTGCCAGATGATATGCAATTTCGTCCAATCCGCAACAAGTTATCTGGACAATTTGATCCACGATCTTATAACATTAGAATACGCATCAGAATGCGAGGTGAGTCGGCAAAAATTTTCTTGTGCTTGCAACATTTTTCTACTTAAATATATATGTAAGCAATCTATAGCATCTCTCTTGCATCATTACTATCCAATATTTTTTTTCTTATATCAGTTTTAGACGATTAGATTAAATTCATACGCAGTAAACGCCTTTATATTCTTGGACAGATTAGCAATATTATGATTGTATTAGTATTTTCGGGTAATATAGAAAACATTCATACAATATTGTTCCGAAAATTTTCAAGTGGTAAACATATTGTCGAATTTTTACAATTTCAAAAAATGTATCCGATAATTATCGGGTGTCGGGTAAATGTACACATACACGATAAAATACCTATCGTCTTGTATGGATTAGAGTGTTTTAAACCGTGAAAGGGAAGAATGAAAGAAGAATGCATGTTCAGTGATGCAAATGTGTGTGTACACACATTTCAACATTTGCATGTGTGGTGTACACGAATGTATAAAATAAATAATTACTATAAGAGGAAGTTTGAAAGTAGATAACTTTACCACACTTGATGTTTAGTGGAAAGAGCATGTACCCAATGCAAGGGGACAAAGGCATGTGCAAAAAGCGTGATGAATTTGAATATCGATGGATATATTCAGACAGCCGGAAATAAGGAGGATGGATTGTGAGATAGATGATATGGATAAGCACAATGTAACTATAGAAATGACGGTTGCTAAAGATGAATAGAAGAACAAAACATATTGCGACTTCAAAATATTAGGAAAAGGACAAGGAGAAAGGCACACATGACACGATGAATATATGACGTAAAGGTATGCATTTTTATTTTCTTACTTTGAATTAACATCATCGTCATCATATCCAGTATCCACAATATGGACATTGTGGTTACTGGTAATTACTTCAATTAAGCGAAAAGTCTGCCATGACACTTAAATTTCAGGTTAGCGGTGTTCTATGATGGTGGTTGCAGATAAGAGTAGGAATAACTAATTAATATCGTTTAAAGGCAATTTAATTAGTTGAACGAACACACTAAATCATAAATAATATACAGTAAGTTTTAGATAAACTTGAAGGTCTTAGAATGGGTATATTTATAAAGTAAATAAAAATAACGTCTGATAAGAGTTGAGACCAAGGTGACAGTCACAACGACAAATATCAACGTTCGACAGCTGAATTGACGTTATCTGAAACATTCATTCCTGTTGTACTTATTCAAGACTAACAGATGAAGTGTTTTTGCGTCCCAACCAAGAATCTTGAAAAACAAGTTCACTCAAAAATCCCGCTACTGCATTGATAAGCGTAGCTAACGTTGTCGACTGTTGTAAAATTGAATAGCGTTGTGGTCTACTGAATTGATGTGTCTAATTGCTATTTGTACAAAGGTACAGTTCTAATCACAGACACTTAATAGAGTATATAAAAACCACTAAACAACTGCAAGTCGTTAAAATTTAATTATGAAACAGTTGAGTTTATTATAGTTATAGAAATTTTACATTAGAATCTATACAAACTACTTACCAATAATTAAAAATATACAATTAAATTAAAAACTAAATATGGCTAACTATATATACAAATAAAACGGTAATGACTAAAACTAATTAAAAGTAATAAAATATAATAAACTAAATGGCGTCAAAATATTCTTCCGCATCGCCGTCAAAAGGTAAAGTGGCCAGAAGGCTAGCAGCATTGCCACGCTGGATGGCAATGCTTATTCGCTGAGCGAGAAATAGGCCAGCCCTCTGGTCACGGGAAGAGTCGACCAAACGTTTGGAGATATCTCGAAATAAAATTCTTGCGCTCGGACCCCACGGGCCAAGTGTTTCCACCCCAAACGGCTCAAAAACATAATTACCGATGAGGTTTGAATATTTGCGCCGTTTGAGGGTCTCCGCTGATGCTGCAGCAGCCCCCGCAGAACACGACGTATATGGAAGATGGGAAGGCGCGAGGGTGTCGACGCATGTTGCGTCCCACACCAAAGGTCTACCCATCTTCCATGGCAGCAATGACATACCGTCTGGTCTCTTCCCATCGTCGCGTACCAGACCATTTGGTTCCAAAACTGCTGGGATCCCGGCGGTGGAAAGAGCCCGACGAATAATATCATTAATGCTGCCATGACGTGGGATTCTGCCAGCGCTCCTGCAACATGAGAGGCCATGGTGTCCGAGCCGGTCGACATCTTCACCACATCGACAGCGATGCGGAACAACGCAAGAAATTCCTAAACGGAGGCAGGCTGCTATACGAAAAGTGCCGTCATCCAACATAGTACCAATGTTTGGAGACGGCAACGCTTGCAGCCAAAGGCCCGATTCCCATTCTCCCACAGCCAGTAGACGAGCCCGCTCTGCAGAGTTAGTCGATGTGTCAATAAGCTGTTTCCGGACTAACTCACACAGCGGCCAATCCCACCGTCTCTGGGAGGAAGGGTTGATGGGCATATCATAACTCGGACAGGCCACCTGCCAGGCATACCTAGCGTCGGACAAACACACTACCTCCGAAGTAACCCGTGTAGGAGAAAGAATTTTCCGGGTCAATTCTTCGGTACTGTGGACCGACGACAAGAATGCCGGCAGGCTTACGCTAGAAATTTTGCGGATACCGAGCCCGCCAAAGCGTATAGGCAGTGTAGCTTGCAGCCAGGCCCGGTCATCCAGGTCTAAATTTAGTAATCTGCATAATGTGTTTCTTAGTGTTACGTCGATCCTTTCCAAGAGTGCCACATGTTTCCACATGTGGCAGGATCGAAGGACATAAGTAAATTTTGGCACGAAACAGCAATACCGAATGATTGTATATATTGAATGAGTACTAATTTTAGAAAATCTTTCCGAAATGTCGTTAAAATTTTGAATTTTTTCTTCAACGAAAGGTAAAAAAGCTTCATCTAAGACGGGAGCTCCAAGGAGACGAAGAGAGTGTCTTTCTGAAATTTTGATGCCTGAAGTTATTGCATAAAATTTTTGTATGGTCGAAAATTTGTCTATTTGTTCTGAAAGGAACAACTCGCATTTTGAGGGATTCAATTCTAAACCAATATTCAGAAGTTCATTTTTTAGTAAAATTAAATCCCTCAAAACGGTCTCTACATCGCCACCTAGAGTCCCGTCATCTAGGTACCAAAGATTAAATTTCGAATTTAGTTTGCGAATAATGGGATGTATGGCTAAACTAAATATGGCCGGTCCGAGAGGGTCACCTTGCTGGCATCCGACAGCGGAGTCTAATGGATTGGTTTTGAATAATAATTTAGATGGTTGTCGATAGCATTGCCAAATGAAACTATAAATTTCTGGAATTTCTTTTTGAACTTCTGCCAACAAGGTGTCCCTGTTGACTGAATTAAAAGCGTTTTTAATGTCAACCTTAACGACGACCTCACCTTCATTGCTATTCAGATATGTAGATAATGCATGCACGGCAGCCTCACAGCCCCCCTTTGAACCGAATCCTACTTGAAGGGGCTGGAACAAATTCGATAATTTATTAAATATAAAAGTACAACAAATTTTGGCTGCCGTGCGTCTAAACGTACAACCAACAGCGATGGGACGAATGCCGCCATCTTTTTTTTTAAGCGCACAAAGATTAGCACCGTATAGTACGTCGATGACAGCTTCGTTCACACCGCCGCGGAGCATTAAATTGAAAAGAGCCGTTAACTCCGACAGCAGAGCCCCACCAGCTTCCCCGGCGCCCGAGCTCGTCAGATCTTTCAGATGCTGAGGAGTTAGGCCGTCGAGGCCACCGGCGGAACCATTGCGGAAGGAGTTAATGGCTGTGGCCACCTCCTGAGCTGTTGCAGACAGAGCTAAGGAGCTATCGGGAAAGTCAGGGAAGGTAAGGTTATCGTTTGGCGCCGGATGTTTGCTCTTCAGAGCAGCAAGTGTTTCCGGAGAGTTCGGCGCCACCACATCGCTACTGAAAAGAAGTCTGGCAGCACCTGAAATATCGCCGTCTGCCAGCTTCGATTCCACATGATGGAAGGAGCCTCTATTCGGTTGGCCAATAAATTTCGGAATATTTTGAATAATATGGGAGTTGGTAATGCAGTTAGATTTAATTTGAGTAGTAAGGGTTATACTAGGATTAGAGGTTCGTTCCACATGTAGAATTCTGTAGGGAAAAGTAAGCAGGTGCTCCCAGGCTGATACCGTGTTCTCCCGGACAGCACAGCGGACACATTGAGCTAAATTCTGAGCTACTAAAGGCCGTGCTCCCCGGGGAACACGTTTTAAAACTGGTACCGAATGTTTCAATTTAGAAAGGCTTTGCCAAAGGGAATTTGAGCTAGTAACTGGAGATGGGGTGGAAGGCGATCGGCTGAGAGGCACATTTTGGACTTTATGAACTTTGCCAAAATGTACCTTCAAACCCCGCTTACCTTTGAAAAATCGAACTTGTGAGCACTGCGGACATTGAACAGGCAAGTTAGACGATGTGGAAGGTTGATCAGCGTTTAGCAGGCTGCCTGCGTTGGATCCATCCATAAACTATTTTTCTCTTACAAACTAAAATTATTTACACAAAATAAATATAAAATAAATAACGTACAACAATCAAAGATAATATAAAACATTTTCACTGCGCTGACGCGGTTGCTGTCGTTCGCCCAGACATTTTAAATACCAAAGAGATTTGAAAAAAAAAATGTACTTTTCTTATGCTTTTTCTACTTTCCGTGGTGCCTTCATTAATCTTTCGGCATCCACTATTTGTAGAAGTTATCCTATTTATTTATTTATTTTTTCAAAACTAAAATTGACTTTTCTTCTTTTTGTTATTATTAGTATTTTTTTTTTATCTTCTTATTTATGGCTGCGCACGCAGTACAAAATGCGCACACAAGGCGTACAAATGTGTCACGTAACCCGGCAACCATATGCGTTGCCAGGACGACTATATGGCGTCCTCGATGTCAAAAAACGGCAGCTCAACCAAATAATCCGAGAATTGTATTCATCAAAAACAAACACTATGCTCACGAAAAACAGCACCCACACTCACGCGGGTGCACCGCCGGCTCGGAAGACAATTTATAGGCTCGATAGGCACTTCAGCTCGAGGAAACAATTTTTAATATTATATTTGTTCAAATGACATTTCGGGGAGATGTTGACAGCTTCGTACCTTTTTCTATATTTAACAATATTCAACAATAATTTGGGGTGTAAGTGGTTCATCAACATCTTTGAACCAAAGCCAACTTCACCTGCACGTGGTGCACCCTGCTGACTGACAAACGAAGCTCTGGCGAAAAGAGAGGTAGTGAGCGTAATTGTAAGCTACCCGACTGGGGAATGTACCTCCACCTCACAGAATACCGCAGCCAAATAACAATTCCCTTGAGGGTTGTTGTGTTCCTGCGAGTGAGTGAGGTCACCAGGAAGGAAGGAGATGCTGCGTTGGCAGCGGGGGTGGCGGCGCGCGAGCGATATTTTATGTTGCGAGCGTCAATATGGCTACGGTAACTGCTTCACATCAGGCGGGCCGTATGCTTGTCTGACATCCGACGTAGTAAAAAAAAAAAAAAAAAAAAAAATATGGAATTTCAAAAAGAAAATGTCAACCTACATAATTACGAGTACTTGTAGTCAAAGAATGCAAATTAAGAAAGTCCAGTTGCGTTGGGCAGGCTAATTATATAAATTATATCTTTTTTATTTTTTAAAAAGAATATATTTATATTGCGCCTACCTCTCTTTTCGCCAGAGCTTCGTTTGTCAGTCAGCAGGGTGCACCACGCGCAGGTGAAGTTGGCTTTGGTTCAAAGATCTTGATGAACCACTTACACAAAATTATGACTGCACAATGCCACAATTTTAGTGGATATCAGTCAGGATTATTTCTGATGTTAATAAAATTGTCGGATGGAGTGCTCCAAATTAGTGGGTGTACAGTTAACTATCAAGAGCATCTAATTTGTTTAAGAATCTCCTCTCCACTTTCAGAAGACAATATTTTTCCAGAATTGTTGTATTTCTTCAAGGTCCGTGCATTACGCGAGTGCTATCACCAGAAAACGTCTGAGATGGTGCTGCTTAAGCAACAGAGGCGGTATAGTAATGCATGAGCTTATGTTATGAACATATATTAGTAAGCGTTTATTGTTATACGCTACATTAACCATATACCTACAATATGCAATGTGTAAGAAAGTGAAGTGAACGAATACTATTCCACGTTTCATATAGATATAATTTATCATATTTGGTATCTCAATAATTATCTTCTGATAAATTATGTTATTTATAAGAAACAAATTTTAGGTATAGATACATATATTAAAAGGGCGCGTATCTATATATTTACTCCTACATTATTAAAATTATTACGATAACCAAGAATATTAATGATAAAATAATTTGCTGGCTCAGCTGTGGCTCAACTAACTTCTATTCACTAGGGATATACCTAGTTTCGAACAATTACAAGCTAATTTTAATAGTTTTGATAATTAGCCATTATTAACACATCTAAATAGCAGAAAATCTGAAAATGACTAATATTTTGTTTAGTTTGGTACAGGGGTACCTACATTATTAAAGTAACGTTCGATTGATTGCGCCTACTCGTAATGAACAGCACATGTATTATGGCATCACATATTTTCTACTTTCATCAAAACTCAACCTAGAGCAAGTCATCTATCATCGCTTCATCAAATGAAGTACCTAATAATTGACGTACACGAATCTCAGACATTAATAACAAAAGAGAAAACCTGGCGGGAACACATCCAAGTGATGCTTTCATCAATTAGCGAACTGGCGACTGTGCACGCAACACCAACAAACATGACACTCAAGATATAGGCAAGTGGAGCAATCCCCACGAATAAATTAACTGCCAAACTGACATGCAAGCCAGTGAAAGTAAACTAAACATATTTGCCAAAATATTCGCGCAAATAGAAATCTTGAAATCAATGCACGTAATATTCGAAGATGTCGAAAATAAGGAAGAGGTAATAAACACCGTGATACATGCAAAGTTCAAGTTTACGAGTAAATTAACTTTAATGACTACCTAGGGTTTAAACAAGATAGGTCAAAAGATGCCCTTTAAGTAATTGCAATGCGAGATTAAAGGTACGAAGGAAGAACGAAGCAAATGCTATTTAGCTTAATAGTAGTAACGGGGCAGTGAAGCAGGTGTAAACTAGGACTACTACCACAGTATAAGTAATAGTACTACGTACTACTACTTTGCAAGTTGAAGTTGTATTTGAGGAATCTAATTAGACGACAAACACCTACTTTGTTGCTCGTTGCGAGCTAGACATAGTTATAGAGTGAAAGCAGCTATCTACAAATTTTCAGGTGCAACTAACAAGATACAACGCAATGTGAGGCAGATAGTAATATATTTATAGTATTTATATTGAAATGGCATCATATGAATGTCTAAAGAACTTTACACCATAGCAAACCAGGAATTATTCAAACATATACGTTTGTGACAATTCCCCAGGCTTGTTTTGAAATTAAAGTAGATATCTACAATAAATAAATTGTTGTAGTTACATTTTTTTGCTTAGAGTTATTCTATAGTCAAGATTATAGTGACAAATCGAGACTCTTGAAATTAATATTTTTTATTATCATCATAGCTACTTGAAGACCATTACTTAATAATCATATTATAGAACACACACATAGACATAAAATTGATATCACAAAACCACATTCTAACTCACACACTGATACTTACACACAAAGCGCAGGTGACACTACACATTCAAATTCAAGTTCACGTCGCGTTTAAAGATTAAGAGAAAAATAAAGTTAATTCAAGTAGAAATACTTAATCAGAACCAGTTCAAGAACTACAAAAAGCGTAAGTTAATGCAAAAGCAAAACATGCACAAACAAACAATAACAAACACTAACCAACTTCAACATCCGTAAATCCAGAAGGGGCGGCCACACGGTATCAGTAGGTACAATACAAAAGCCTAGTAAACTAGTTCTAATTGAACCATCAAGCGTCCACGGCACACACACTCACTTTTACCAAACTAATTATTGCCAGGGACCATTCGAAACACGAGACGAGAGTTTGTTTTTATGTTCCGCCACGCGTCGTGCAGGTAGGTAGCTGTTTTCAACAATCGATTCACTTGTTCACAACACCATTCAATTCGTTATTCGATAATTTAAACAATTCGTTATGTTTCTATGTTTACAATATTCAAATCACTCCGACTCGATAAGGTATTTTATCACGCTAAAACTTTGGAGACAAAGCAATGACGCGACGAGCGATATTGTCAGCGGTTGGCGCGGCACTGACGGCGGCGAGAAATCAAGAATGAATCGAGTAGGCTCGGCGGAGTCGCCGGTCGCCGGTCGTGCCTCTCGGCGCCCCCTCGCCTGGGGCGCAGCCTCTGCCGAGAGACGAATGACGACACATGATTGTAGCTGCTAATACTATGACTTCACACCGATCATTTCAATATGACTTGGGAGACCAAACATGAAATTTTTTATTCCAGCAAATAATGTATTACTAGAATGAAATAAAATATAGTTCATATATAATGAAAGAGTTCTTTCTGGTTTACAGTTTTAGTTTATTTTGGATACAACGGAGCTGATTAAATAAGCATAAACAGAAATGTTTTTAAATAACAATTTACGATGAGCACGTACAAGTTAACAAAAGATTACAACAAAAGAAATGAAAAGAATAAACGTTTGAATTAACAGTGAATTATGGGGATCTTTTGTGAAATTTACTACTTGATTCTTGAAAATGACAAGTCGTTATAGATGTGATTTTCAACTGTGGTTCACACTACTGGTATGGAGCAAAATATATGGAATAACAATAGATATTTAATCTATTTATGATATAGAAAAAGATATCATAAATCGATCGAATATATCGACATAGATAACTACGCAATTATTGCATATTAAATTATAGATAATGCAATGACTAACTCTATTAGTAGATACTATTACCAATAATATTAAAATAGCGTATAAAATGGGGCCCAATAGATATAAAAATAACAGCTAGATGTTATTTCTAAAGTTGGCTGAATCCGATACAATATAATATGGTAGAATAGCAACCAATAAAACCAGATCCAATACAAATTAAGATACACTTGCACGTATACAGACGCAATATGTTTGTGTTGTAATTTTTTTTATGAAGTGGCCAGGGTGTACTGTAATGTCAAAATAATTACAAAATGATGTGGAGAGGTTTACACATGTTCAGCAACCCGCATGTGATGCCCCGGTTCTTACAGACGTCTCCAGAGGCTGTCTATATTTTTAGTCAAAGTTAGATGCACCTTGATGCCAAAGTAATTATTACAAAAGGGTGCGAAGAGGTTTTTACAGGTTCGGTTCCCGCATGTTCTTTGCATTCCCCCGGTTTTTGCAGACGTCCATAGGTTGCTCAAACTCAGAGCTTTCCTTCAGAGGGTAAAAAAAAACATCCTATTATAGTTTTACTCAAAGAAAACACATACATACAGCGGTACTTTTTTACATTGTGTAACTGTTTGAGATAACGAGAACTGATTGTTCGAGTACGTGCCTGAATTAAGAGGACCATTCTTTCTAGTGATAAAAATCTGGGGAAAACTTATACACTTATTCATACTTATATCAGTATCGTCAAAAATTAGGCAAGTCAACATGAGATGACTAACCAGCTTAATAAATGAATCATGATACTTCAGCTGCTTCTTAAGAGATGTAGTAAAATTTATATGATCCTTCACCAACGTCAGATATGAACTGATAATAAAACATAGAGTCACATGCACTCACTTGAGATATTGAACTATGTTTGAGAAACAAGTCACAATTTTTATCAGTTCGATTGATTATGTATCAAAGGAATGCTCAGAACAGAAATGCAGCCGCCGCTTTCAATGCTTATCAAGATGCGTTACAGTTCATAAATATTGTGTGTCGACAGCATCTGATAATATACAGTAGTTTCTAGCACTTAGGGTTCCATCATAATGCAAATTATTGTTTTGATATTAATTTCAGAGACCAACAAGCGTCAAACTATATTAATAAATATAAAAGCCCGGTATTTAGTTCACCCAGATCTCATCACCATAGCTCATTTAGTTTCCATCACACAATACAATAGTCTCAACACCTGCCGAGACTTGCTCATAGGTATATCGTTCCATTTATATATCCTGGAGCAGGTCACGGTGGGTGTACAACATTACATCAAACTTCTCAAAGGGGCCTCTACGCGTTGGATCCATATCCTCGCGAACGCCTATCAAATGACCGGGCTTGACCCGCTATAAAAAAGAGATAACTATAGTTATTATTATAATAATAACTAAAGATAAGACTACCGGAAACTAGGATGTTGCTTGAATCATATTAAATTGTGAAAAAACATCAAAATTGGATTAACCATACGTCATTTTCATCGGAACATCAGCCACCAAATTAAAAAAAATATATAACCCCTACTATATGTTTTGTTTAGACTTTCTATCACGTAGAAAACATTACAATTTAAAGTCTTCTAACTGCATAAATTTCTAGGGGTCTCTTATGTAATATTTGAGTATGTCACCGCACCGCATACTTATAATAAGAGGCTCTATTAGCTCCTTTTAGATTGCAATTTGCACGCATTGTAACCATGTATAGACAGCATAACCGGTATATACGATACCCTCCTAACACATATCCTGAATTGTGCAACAAAGTCTGTTTATAGATTACAAACTAGATAGTCCGGAGTGTGCCGGAGTCGAGTACGCAATCAGCGTAGAATCCTCGTTTTGTTTTGTAATAAACAATATAGACGCAGTTAAGCCTTTTATGAATTAATTAAAAGCCAGCTTTGTGCCTGTCTGTTTTAGACAAAGTTCAATAAAAGAAAATGGGTTTGCTTCATAATTTAGTGTTATGTGGAGTTATAATATGGTGTTATTCTTCAAATCGATTTAAATTCATCGGCAAGAATTCCAACTTGTAAAGAAATATTTAATTAAACTATTACCGAAATAAGTGAAGCGATTCACAAGGTAAATGAAAATATTCATCTGTTCGTGACGTTGGTATACCTATCTCACGATATTTACCGCTATTGCCGTCTAAAATCCGAATACATTCTATTCATTCCAAAAAATAAAAAGAAGAAAAAGAGTATCTTAAGAATATCTTATCAATTTGCCATCAACAACAGGCCAAGATATTGCACTGACATTACGTGGTGTTACGGCTGGCGACCGGGGCGATTTGGACGGCTTTTTGTGGAACCATGACAAGTCATTAAACCTTCACGGACTGGACGATAATTGATTCCAAGAACAAATAAACCAGTTCGGGACATGGCTCCGAAACGTGAAACCCGCCTACAGTTCTGGCCTTAAAATGAGGAAACTGAAAGAGATGATCGCGAAACTGATATTAACTTGGTTTTTGGATAATAACAGCATTCAATAAAATATTGGAAAATATTTCTGGACGAAATTTAAGATAATAAATGAAGGAAATGACCGCCGACCTTATGGATTAAATCTAACGCGTATGTATATTCAATTTACAAATACAGAAAGTTTTGAAAAAATCTTCGGTCAGGAATAGTGAATCGAAGAAACCAGGAACGGGAACCAATTGATTGATATTGCTGAGGACTGAGAAATATACACAGAAGAGTGGCTATTTTACAATTTTATTATTCAGATAGTGAGATTATTATTCTAGAAAACCCTCAATGCGTTGGAGCCTTATCCAATAGCACGCCTATCAAAAAACTGAGCAAAATACCCATGATGATTGAAATATCCTTACATTTTCACCCCTTAACTATTGAACTGATTGCCAAGAAACATTGCGTACTTCACAATAGAAGTCCGGAAGAAATAATAGGATACCGTTTATCCCGAAAACATGAACTGTATCCAAGCATATGACTAAAACTTAGTCCTTTTGGCTCGGTAACCGACATTGTCAACCGCGGAAGAAGCCGCGAGCAGAACGAAATAATAATATAACAGATTATTGGAGTTCGACTGAAACCTAAAAACGGTAAAAAACTATTCAGTCAAATAACTGTGTATTCTATCACAAAAGCCACAACGGTGTCCCGTGTAAGGGTCAGTTTCCGCGCATTGTGTCGCCTGGCCTAGAATATACTGAACTGCCTGATGAAGGCTGAAACCGACCTCAGTTGAACCCGCAGTATTGTTAGCTTTGGGGAGGAAAACATGAGATAATGCTTCGCATCCGATGTATCAGTTATTTATGTGAATCAACAAATATCTCTCTTTGTTGATTCACATACTGGTAACTAATATATTAGGCATCCGTTAAGCAGCTTGGCAGGCTTTGTAACTATTGCAAACCAGTCGCGTGAGTGAGCCTTAAGGACGCGCCGGAGACGAAGGCCCTGACCGTCTCTCTGGATATTCGGTACCCAAAGTGTCGTTACTCACCAACAACTCGCCACAAACTGCCCTGCAGGCTTATTTATTTTGTATCTCTATTAATTCACGGGTCAAGCCCGGTCATTTGATAGGCGTGCGCGGGGATATAGATCCAACGCGTAGAGGCCCCTTTGAGAAGTTTGATGTAATGTTGTACACCCGCCGTGACCCATTCCAGGGTATATCAATGTAACGTTATATCCATGAGCAGGTCTCGGCAGGCGTTGAGATTATTTCAAAGTGTGATGGAAAATAAATTGGCTATGGAGATGAGATCTGAGTGAACTTAATACCTGGCTATTACAGAAGAGGGACGGACGCCTGCCATAACTGCTTCTATTGCTAGTTATTTGCGGCCGGCAGGCGGAGGCTTGCCACTCACTAGATGGGCCCCAAATCTCTAGGAATTGTTATTTTGCGGTCTTCTATAAGATGGGGTACTTGATCAGTCGAGCAGCCTTTACTTTACACTGTATACAGTCTCTATTGGCAGAGTCACGATAGTCAATCAATAGGGTATATCACGCACACATGAGGTCGGCTTTCGGTTTAAACACAAGCCCGGTGGTCGTATGGCTGGCAACGACCACGAGGTCGCAGGTTCGATCCCCGCACATGACAAATATTTGTGTGCATGAACATGTCTGTTTCTCATGGTCTGGGTGTTTTCTGTGCATTGTATGTATTTATTTACAAAAAAAATTATTTATTGCAATACATACAGTTATCTACTGTATGTACATACAGTTATCTAGTATTTACAGTACAAGCTTTGCTTAGTGTGGGTCTAGATGGCGCTGTTTAATATGTCAAGGAATGATATCTTGTGATATCTTTACCCTACTGAGATGAGCCTTTACTGCTTCGGAAGACTTGTAGATTCGACTGTTTCGTCTCATCAGTATCTCTAGGATCCTCTTTGAGGCAAGGCCCGTTGCGCCCAACTGGCGACTGGGAAGTACCTTCACCTCACAGAAGACCGCAGCTAAATAACAATACCCATAAGCAGATAAGTGAGAATTGTTATTTTCCTGCGAGTAAATGAGGTCACCCTAGGAGGTCATTTTTTTATTTTTTTTATTTTTTTTTAACGCCAATCGCAATATGCGCACACTCAGGGGTGTAAATAGCCGCTGAGTATGCGCAGATCGGCTTACTTTAGAAATGGCGTGCGCACACCCCTGTCGTGGACAAGGTTCTTTTTTGATCAAAATATTTTTTTTACATAGTTTAAAATATTTCCTAAATATAACCTATACATAATTTTTACTACAATATTCATGACGCAATAGCAATAAAATTAAAATTATAATAATAAGGACATGATAATAATAACAAATGGAGCAATAGCTTAAAACACAATTAAAATACGTATGTCACACAAAACAAATTTAAATAATACAAAATATTGTGTCCACTTATGGGACGCCGACAAATTGGAGGCGATGGCTTGGTCAAACTTACGATCTGATTATTGTCAATCCATCCACAGCTGTCCTCGGCGGAGGTCATGTTTACAGCGGGGATGCCGGCACATGAGCAATACTAGCTTATTACAAGCGTCTATAGTCTACGGTAACTGCTCTACATCAGGCGGGCGGTATGCTTGGTTGACACCCGACGTGGTATAAAAACCGATCTCTATCACCTTGTAAACGTTGACGGTTGCTCGTGAACCTATTTTTTAGTACATGGTAAAAGCCTTCACCTCACCGTCTCACTAACATTTGGCATGCTCTATTGTAGGTTTTTTATAGAGCCTACTTTACTAATTCAGTTGTCACAGCGGTCACTTGCATAAAGTTTACAGTTTTTGTTTAAGTTCGTTTACCCCCGGCCGTGAGAAATCCTATAAAAATATACCTATTGGCAATGATGTTATTTATATAGATATTAGTCACTAAACGTCTAAAATGAAGACACGTAAAAGTTAAAGTGAGCCACCTGTCTTACCTCGCAATTATTTCGCACAAGCAAGCCGACGAATCTCACGTTTATGATAATTAATTCGTCGTCAACCCTTATTCAGTCAGGTCAGGTCTCCCCTCAATTGAAGACATTTAGAGCATACTCCACCACGCTGCTCAACTGCGGGTTGGCGGAGGACAATTGATTGAAATAGGTAAAAATGCCATGTTCTGTATTTCAAAAATGCATATTTATGTTGATAAAATAATTAAAACCTAAGAGATCACAATTCACAAGAAAGTACATGATAATATTTGATTTTAACAAGTACTTTAAGTAATTTCATGTTTTTGTAAGCAATTTTGGCGCCATTTTGCGCTCGATGAGAAGAGGAAGAAGCTGGATGGCGTGGTTGCGCGTGTAAGTCTACTCGAACGCGCAAGTTAAGCAACGACGACCGCAGCCTATTTATGGATGGGTTTATCTATCACGAATTCCTCTATGCTTTAACCGGGCACGTTAAGCCGTCGGTCCCGGCTATTATCATTTACAGTCGTAAGCCAAAGCCAATGGCCCTTAGGCAGCTTGAAAACACAGGCATTAGCCTATCCGCAGTTAAGCCCATTCGATTGAGGGGGAGACCCATATCCCAGCAGTGGGATGAGTGAGGGATGACGACGAGGAAAAGGGATAGCAAGTTTATTAAATAGGTGATTTGATAAGGATGGCGATAGTCATTGTAACTATTTATAGCTATCCATGCACCAGCAGGAATTACTACGTATAAAGATGGCAATTTTTTTTTATTTGCATAAATTGCTATAGATTGCCCGTAAAAAACATTTTCTTTTTTATTTTATTGATTGTATATAATTAAAAAGTAAGAAATTAACTCATTTGTCCAATAATAATATTCTTTAATTACTATATCGTATTATAAGCAGACATGTCTGAAATGACATGTCGCTTTATACGTAGGGACCGTCGCGTCGTGTAAGCCATAACTATAGAAATATAACATCATTGTCTATTGGGTAAAGTTTGATTATATGGACGAGATATTTCGCCACGCCAAATTAGAACTGATCTAAACGAATGTGGTTGGTTTATTTATCGAGGCATAAAATGTGCTCTAAGTGATACTGCAGTTTTTTCCAAGAAGCGATAGCATAACTTTGGAATAACCAACCCTATGAGCATGGCTTTCTGAAGGATATGATGGAGTTTTTAAAAACACTGTAAATGTGTGGATTTTTTTTAACAACAAATTATGTACGATACTAACAATATTTGATCATTCTAGAATAAAATCATGAAAATCAATGTTGAAAATACGATCTAATGCTGAATTAAGAGTCTCAATCTGACTCTGTATAATAAGTGTTATTTTAGTTATAATTACATTATATTAGGCAGGCAATTTATATATTATAACTTGCCTGCCTTAATTTTATTTTCATATATTAATTTATAAAGCCTGAAATAAATGAATTACTCACGTTTTCTAATGTAACAAAATGCGAATAAAGATAGCTGCTTCCGATCTTGCAATTAATTAGAGCTAAATAATATAGGAGTAAAAGGCGTTGAAATACGATTAGGTACCCTTTTGGTGAGAGATAAATACGAACCCAGCATTTCATGATGACAGGGCTCAACTCCCAGGAGTCCGACATGCAAGGAGTACGTACAATTCATATTAAGAAAGGCAATGAATCCATGAAATATTCACAAAGTATAGTCAAAATCTCATAATCAATCTGTCATACATAATTTAAACAAAAAAAACCGACTCCAAACATTACTCTACATTTATGTATATATATGCTGATGATGATGAAATAAATATGGGTCCAAGCTGGAAGTATACTCTTCCAAATAAAAAAAGTTTTTTTTAATCGGTATATAAATCACGGAATAATTAAGTAACAAACAATAAAAAAAAATACAGCCGAATTGAGAACCTCCTCCATTTTAGGAGTCCGTTAAAAATGGGCGTAGGACAAAAAATTATAAGGCCAAAATGTTTCCAGCTCACTGGGCTATACTTCAGCTACAGCTTGCAAATACGAAACGGTCCTAGTGACTATTGGACAATTGTTGATAAAGTATGACCAAAATGCGCAATGATGGACCATTGCGTTAATATTCCTTTGTTACAAAAGAAATTCCCTCGTTAAACGATTGCTAAATCTGTGTTCGCACCTACTAATTAACTAAACATACTTATTTCATAAATACAAAATGTCCAATACTGCCAAAATTCCAACTAACGGTAAATTACAATGCAAAACATAATTTCGTCGGAACTATGACAATATGCGACAATGCAGTTGACGTGCGCAATTTCCTCTAATTGGCACGATTGTACGAGCCTTGACTCTTTGGCCTACAACCAAACACAACAAAACTCTATATTGTACTTAATGCTGAAAATAATACAGTTCACAATCGTGTGAATGTAAATTAATGAATAATCAAGTTGGTGCGTTTGCGTGGGACACTCCACTGCCTTTGCGATTAATTCGTTAAAGGAGAGGCAACCGCACATTGTGCTTTCAATTACTTTCTTTCAAAATATCGTTGATTTAGAACAACTCTTGTTCAAGAGTTGTTCTAAATCAACGATATTTTGATACGGTAATATCATTCACATTACTGAACAGTATTACCAGCTTCGATGATATTACCGTAATCGTACTAATAAATAAAGAAATCTTGTATGTATAGGACTGGGACACCGACACCACAATATAAATAATAGTACGACGTACAGTATGGCCACTCCCTGCCAATCTATAACGAAAAATATATAATATTTGCCCAATTTTATACCTGAATAATTCGTTTTGTGTCTACTATCTGTGATCCTATTAATAATTAGAAATTAAAGACAAACCTCAGTGGTTTAAATCAATCCCTTTATTATAAAAAAAATATATGTATTTTGTAAAAGAAAGAGCAAAGTCTAAGTTTGACAAATTAAATTACATGAATTGATTATTATGAGATATTATGTTACCTAACATACCATAACATATCGGGGCTCTGCGAAGCCAAGATTAACAGCGGCGACCACCAAAATTCTGCAATGATTCAGCAAAATTATATTTTCTGATATTTTAGACTACCTGCCCAACTAATATATATTTTTATATGAATAACATAGCTCCTCGCATCTTGGAATTAAAACCTAAATTTATGAACTAATGTATTGGGGTAATAAATCAAAAGAAAGTTAAATCCACTGGCCACACCAATTAAACGGATAATTTGAAGAACAAAAATAATAAGACACGACACATTCTGTTTTTTTCACAAACTGTAAGACTAAAATCAGTCCATAAATTGTGGGATATAACGCTTTCTGATCTTGCGTAAATCTAGCGTAAATCTGTCTTGAATATTAGAGCGTACAGTGGGCCTAATAGATGGTCTATTTGGTAGACTGTACTACCATTAGATTGACATTCGTTGTGTTAACAGCATGGGTTTTTTTTTAATATTAGACCCCGTCTAATACTAAAAAAAAAGCGAGCATGTGGGTCACCTGATGGAAAGCAATCACCACCGCCCATAGAAATCAGCAACACCAATGGGTCGCCGATCCGTTGCCAGCCTTTTAAGGGAAATATTGACTCTGTTCTTGAAGGCCCCCATGTCGTACTTATTTGGGAATACCGCTGAGGGAAGTTGATTCCACAACTTTACAGTTCGTGGTAGAAAATGTCTTAAAAAGCGTACTGTAGTAGATCGCCAAATATCAAGATGATGTGGATGGAATTTTAATTTTTGGCGAGTTGTACGATAGTGGAACTCAGCGGCAGGTATCAAATCAAATAGCTCATCCGAGCACTCCCCGTGGTATACTTTATATAGAACGCAAAGAGATGCAACATCTCTGCGTGTAGCTAGAGACCCCAGCCGATCAGAAATCATTGGGTCACCGACGATTCGAATAGCTCTTCGTTGTATGCGGTCAAATGGAGCAAGTAAGTACTGGGGCGCACCAGCCCAGAGATGTGAACAGTATTCCATATGAGGCCTAACTTAGGCTTTATACAGTTGAAGGCGATGCTGTGGTGTAAAATACCTTCTGGCTTTACAGATGATGCCAATTTTCCTAGAAGCCAATTTGGCCTTGCACTCCAAGTGACCAGGGAACTGTACATCACTGAATATGTCAACACCCAAGATACCAATGCTGGAGCTAATAGTAAGGGGAGTGCCTTCCAATCTAGGAGATACGACAAATGGGGACTTCAAAAGGGGGTGCATCAAAAAGGCCATAAAATGGTTTTTACATCGATCGGCATTCGTCAACGCGCATGTGATGCCCGTAGCGTTACAGGCGTCCATAGTCTGCGGTAATTGATTACCATCAGGCAGGTCGTATTGTTTGTCACTTAGTTGATATAAAAATATTTTTATCAAATTGATTATTATAATTATATATAAATATATTATAAATTGATATTGTCGGTCGCAAAATCAATCGAAGATTAAACTCAGCCTATGGAGACGTCCATGTAACACTAGGGGAACACGCGCGTCGCTAATCCTGTAAAAAACTCATTATGCTCTTTTTGAAGATTCTATCCTGTAAGCTCCTCCTTCATTCCACAACGTACCTCACGTAGAGGCGAAACACGTGTCGCAGAGACGACCAGGCAGTCCGGGGCAGCGGCAGACAGTGGCGTGACTACTGTACAGGCTGGCAGATCGGGCAAAATGCCACGGGCCCTCGGACCAACGGGGCTGTGCTCGAGAACTTAGTATAAATCTGGTTATTTTTTCAAAAGTTAGGCTTATAAATATACAACATACAAAATTTAAATAGGTAGGTGCATTATCATATTTCTTGAAAATAAAATTATAGATTATTGACCAAAAATGTACAAATTACTTTTTAGTGTTGGTTACTTAGATGATTTATTAGAGAGGGCCCGTTCTCTGAGAGCCCATCTGATGAAATTGCCACGGGTCCCTATGTACAGTTACGCCCCTGGGGGCAGTTGCATGTTTGTTCTGTTTCTGATGTTGAAGTCGCAGAGACAACCGCACCAACTGGAGCAGAGACGACCAAAGCAACCATGGCAGTCGCCTGCATTCACTAAGGTGGGTGCAGATCAAATTGCTCGATACGTTTATATGACGTTTATACGACACGGACCCACCCATTTTTTTATATATTAGTATGTATTTTCATTGATGTAATAAGGCATAGATTTGAACTGAAAAATCTATATTTAAATAAATTATCTATATTTAAATAAATTAGCTTGCGATTTAAATATTAATGGAATTTCAAAACAATATTATATTTACGTTAATTTGTTGTTAAAAATCCTCATAAAATGCTAATTATTGCACAAGTTGTTATACAACACTTAAATTAATACATAACATTTAATTCCTAGACTTCTATTTATATTTTAAAATACTATATTAGTTAAGTAATACATAATCGATTACAAAATATTATTATGCTTACATTATATATAGATTTATTTTTAATTTGCTCATTAAATACTGATTAGCATTTAATATATTAAAATGATTCTCAGAAATGTATATACATAACTTTCGAACGGCTGCATGAAATTGGATAATTGTTTTTTTGTTAACCAACTCAAAAAACGGATGAGGTTCTCAATTCGGTTGTCTTTTTTTAATGTTTGTTACTTCATTACTCCGTCGTTTATAAACCGATTTGAAAAAACTTTTTTATTTGAAAAAGTATACTTCCAGATTGGTCCCATTTTTTTTCATATCATAAAATTCAGTTCTGAAAGTATTTTTAACTTTTTAAGGGTGCTTATGATCGTAGAACAATTTTAGGAGTCGGTTTTTTTTTTGTTAATTATTGTGTTCCTTATTGTCAGGACAAAGTTTGTATGGGATCCATTGAAATAAGATGGAAACGGGAAGATGGAACCATAGCGGAGCGTGGGCGGGCCGCCAGTATTTCATATAATATTGTTCGAATTTAGCTCGTCTATAACGAACATTGACAGTAGTCAATGTTCGTTATAGACGAGCTAAATTGTAGCGGGAGATAAGTAATAGTGGACCTATGAGTGTAAGAATGGTATGCTAAGTAATACCACTGCACTACTGCACTTCATGCTCATAATTTACCCTACAACCATAGCCACCACACCTCGGCTACTTCATAGACCAAGCGTGCGTAGCTAACAACTGCTTCGATTTTGATAAAATTTGGTAAGTTGTAGAGACAATTGTAGAAGAAGTACGATAGTTTTATGAGATATTAATTAGTGCGATAGAATTATTTATTACTCATAAACCGCTAATCCGATTTTGAAGAAACTTGATAGATAAGTCGTGTACATACAATTCGTATGTTCGCGGAGCATTGAAGCTACTACGCACTGTCGACACCTACCGCAGAAGCCGAAGCCGATTCCCATCGAATGTTTTGATTCCCGAAAATAAGTTCAAGTTATTAACAAACATTTTTAGCTTTATCGGTAAACCTTCGGGGTTTCTGCCAGGTAATTTAAACACAATTGCCACTAATCTATCTGTGAGTTGGATTTTTGCAATCAAAAATTCCGGCGGGAATCGGCTTCAGGCCCCTAGGCGCCGGCGATCGGCATTCGGCAGTCGCTTTACGTAGCCACTACGTATAGAATCGCTGACTCGCAAAGGTGATTCGCGACCAAATGCGTAAACACTTATTTAACCCCTGTAAAATCACAGTCGCCGAGAGACCTATTTGCCAGTGAGTTATAATCTATTCAGTTGTTTTTGGGATATTGTTTTATACTATTATTAGTATAAAATAATATCCCAATATATCAGGCGGGCCGTATGCTTGTTTGCTACCTTTTAGCATACGGCCCGCCTGACTCAAAACCGCAAGTTATCGCAGCCCATGAACGCCTGCACCGCCAGGGGCTTCACAAGTGCGTTGCCGACCCTGTAAGAACCTGTATACATATAAAGTTATTTGCAACATATTCATTTTTAAACACGTCATCACATCATTAGAGACAGTCCTGCTTTTACTCGTTAGTGAATATTTCAATTAAAACGGACAATTTCTCGAATGTTCACTTCATTAATTACCACTTAACTACTGTTTAAATCAGCGTATATACTTCAAATTAATTGCGTGTTGCTCTGCCATAAATATAATAAATAAATTTAAAATACTTTTTCCGACTGACGAAGTAAGAACTGTTTTACGAGTATATGTACATTACTCTGGCACGCTCAGCATTTTAAACCGTCTTTTATTTGCTAAAGATTTTCATATTAGAAATAATCTCATCATCATCATTTTCAGCCTGTATCTACCCACAGTTGGATATTCCTTTCCCAATGCTTTCTAGGCATTCAAGATCTAGCATAGAGAAACTAGCCAAACTAGCCTAGGGTTCATTTCAGATTGGGTATGGGTCAGGGTGGGTATTCGTTGTGAGTTCCAAGGCAGCCGTAGTTTTACCCCTGGGACTGCAATGAACTTCACTGTTCATTGCCTTTTTTGGCGGTCGCCGCTGTTAATCGTGGCTACACAGGAGACACAGTGGTGGGAATGTGTGGTGGGCCCCCGTACCATTCCCAGTGCTTTCTACCATACGCGATCCTCCGATTTTCCACATCCAACCGCTACTAGCCACTTTTTTGAGGTCGTCGGTCCATCTAGTATCCGTCACCCCATACGTGGCCTCCACTCTAAGATTTTCTTTCCCCATCTGCCATCGCTGACTCGACAGATGGCCAGCCCGCTGCCACTTAACTTGATGATTTTCAGAACTATGTCGACCACTTTCGTTCTCCGTCGAATTTCTTCACTCCGAATTCAATCCCTTAGTTAGAGAAACCCAAGCATTGCTCGCTCCGTCGCTCACTGTGCGACTTTTAGTCTGTGAATCAGCCCACAGGTCAGCGTCTAAGTCTCTGCAGCGTAGGTCATGGCGGGGAGGACGCACTGATTTGTCTTCAAGCATTAGGGTATATAAATAAATAAATATTGTCAGACAAATTACACCGCGCCATCTAGCCCCAAAGTAAGCGAAGCTTGTGTTATGGGTACTAGACAACTGATAAACATACGTAAATACATTTTTTTTGTAAATACATACTTATGATACATAGAAAACACCCAGACCAAGACAAACAGACATGTTCATGCACACAAATGTTTGTCCTGTGTGGGAATCGAACCCACGAGCGTTGGTGTCGAAGCCGCGTCATTGACCGCTACGCCACCGAGCTCGTCAGTGTTATATCATCATAAATCATATCTACGAAGAGGATGTACCGAAGCCTTCCAAAAGCTACCCAGCCCAGTGCAATGCGTTTTCTAAGTCTACTGAAATTGACTAAAGTACTAAATGAAGTAAAGGCCGTGTGGTTTCCGGCAGACTAGAATACAATCACTCCGTCTCTTCCCGTGGATGTCGTACAAGGCGACTAAGGGAAATACATTATAAAACATCGATCAGGCCTCCCCAACCCGTCTGGCCAGCGTGGGGAGTGTAGGCCAAATCCTCCTTCTGTCTGCGACGGAAGAGACAGGGTCGTGCCCCTGTAGTGGAGACTAAAATGACCTGATGATGAAGTGTTAAAATTAATTACTATTGTATACTTTCATGTGATATGTGAATTATTTTATCAACATAAATTTTGCATTTTCGAAATACTGAAGACGGTATTTTTATCTATTTCAATCTGTTGTGAGGTTTAGCCATTTGGCCCACTTATCGGTTGTTCGATTTTGACCCTTAGTGGCATATATATAGAACCATAACATCATTGACCTCATCACTGTTAATTATCTTACTCATACACGCTAATGGTAATAACAATCGACTGCGAGGCCGCCTTGACCGCTGCGAACTATGCAAAGTTCACGACCGAAAACCGAAACACATGTTTTGTGGTCTGAGAACCAATGATGTTAGATATATAGATGTTACGGTCAATGTAATAAATTGGTCATTATTGATAATGGCCGGCCAACTTAATAAATTGCCAATTATTAATAATTAACCTTACTTGGCACCACATCATTCATCACCTAGGTTGACGGACTCGGAGCTCCTATTTCCGATGACAGGACACAAGAAAACCCTGACCTAACCAAAAATCAACTCAAATCTAACGAAAACATATTTTATTACATTGACCAAGTATCGGTCAGTATGAGTAATAACTAATTTATTACATTGACCATAACATAGATAATATATGGCATACCCATACTAAATTGCGTTAGAAAATGGTTTCTGCTGTGGGACATAGACTATTGTATTGCTATCCATATTATAACAGCGCTTTAATATACTTACTATCTCTTTTCCTCACCGAGCGAAACTGGCGGCAATTTTTCTTGCAAAAATATGAAATTAACTAAAGTACGTGTTGAAATCCATTATTATTGTGTACTTTCGTATGATATGTAATCTCTTGGGTATTAATTATTTTATCAGCATAAATTTTGCATTTTCGAAATACAGATGAACGTATTTTTACCTATTTAGGTACTGTACCTCAAATTACAATTAATTAATTGAAATAGTACAGGTACAGAAAGGAACATCCAAAAAGTGAGCCAAACTGTGGCCACAATTTGGCTCACTTTTTGGGTGTTCCTTTCTGACGCTTAGTGGCATATATCTATAGAAGTTATTGTTTAGAACTTAGAAAGTCTCCTTTAGTACAAAATACGGATGTTTTATTTTTTTACTTTAGACTATGGAATGGCTTTTTCAAAATATTTTTCCTGTTTCTACAATATTATTTTTATTTGCATAAGCGTGCTAGATTCGGCATGACCCCTAAACCATGCCTCGTACGTTAACGTTAGTTAACGTCGTTAACACCACGCTATTAACAGACAACGTGTTTGTCTGTCTGTCTATGTAAATAAATGTCTATGTAAAGTTGATGCACAGGGGAGCATTAGCTGTAGGCATTGGGTCGTTGTTTATGTAGATGAAAAAAAACATAGGCGGGTGTTTTATGAGAAAAAATGTGTTGAGAAGCTCGATGGTAATGTTGCACTGCACATATTAGTCTATACCAACGCGCAAATTAAGCTACATCGACCATAACCTGTCGTCAATGTATATATTTATTTATCTCAAAATCCTCTGTGCTTCCGTACCTTTACATGCGCACATTATTATATTAATACATGAAGCAAAAACTTTGTACTCCTTTTTATGGTTCCGTACCCAAAGGGTAAAACGGACCCTATTACTGAGACTCCGCTGTCCGTCCGTCCGTCTGTCACCAGGCTGTATATAACCGTGGTAGTTAAACAGTTGAAATTTTCACTGATGATGTATTTCTATTGCTGCTATAGCAACAAATACTAAAAAACAATCGAAATCTCAAGCAATAGTAATAGGTAGCCCCCACTTTATGTCTAGATCTCAGGCAGTAAAGTTCCCTGATGTTATATTTGACGGCTCTATTATACCTTACTCGTCGACGGTAAAAAAACTTGGGTATTATGCTGGACCAAACGCTATCATGGAGCCCACAAGTCAATGCAATTAGTCGCAAACTTTTCGCATCTCTTCATTCATTGAGGCGATTGCAAAACTTTCTGCCCATAAACACCAAGATGATGTTAGCTAGATCACTTCTTCTTCCCCTCCTAGATTATGGTGATGTTGCCTTCCTCGACTTACAACAAATTACAATTAATTAATTGAAATAGTACAGGTACAGAAAGGAACATCCAAAAAGTGAGCCAAACTGTGGCCACAATTTGGCTCACTTTTTGGGTGTTCCTTTCTGACGCTTAGTGGCATATATCTATAGAAGTTATTGTTTAGAACTTAGAAAGTCTCCTTTAGTACAAAATACGGATGTTTTATTTTTTTACTTTAGACTATGGAATGGCTTTTTC
This sequence comes from Hypsopygia costalis, assembly GCA_937001555.2. NCBI lineage: Eukaryota > Metazoa > Arthropoda > Insecta > Lepidoptera > Pyralidae > Hypsopygia > Hypsopygia costalis. Next base: position 3,321,880 of record OW443325.2, read on the forward strand.
AAAATATTTTTCCTGTTTCTACAATATTATTTTTATTTGCATAAGCGTGCTAGATTCGGCATGACCCCTAAACCATGCCTCGTACGTTAACGTTAGTTAACGTCGTTAACACCACGCTATTAACAGACAACGTGTTTGTCTGTCTGTCTATGTAAATAAATGTCTATGTAAAGTTGATGCACAGGGGAGCATTAGCTGTAGGCATTGGGTCGTTGTTTATGTAGATGAAAAAAAACATAGGCGGGTGTTTTATGAGAAAAAATGTGTTGAGAAGCTCGATGGTAATGTTGCACTGCACATATTAGTCTATACCAACGCGCAAATTAAGCTACATCGACCATAACCTGTCGTCAATGTATATATTTATTTATCTCAAAATCCTCTGTGCTTCCGTACCTTTACATGCGCACATTATTATATTAATACATGAAGCAAAAACTTTGTACTCCTTTTTATGGTTCCGTACCCAAAGGGTAAAACGGACCCTATTACTGAGACTCCGCTGTCCGTCCGTCCGTCTGTCACCAGGCTGTATATAACCGTGGTAGTTAAACAGTTGAAATTTTCACTGATGATGTATTTCTATTGCTGCTATAGCAACAAATACTAAAAAACAATCGAAATCTCAAGCAATAGTAATAGGTAGCCCCCACTTTATGTCTAGATCTCAGGCAGTAAAGTTCCCTGATGTTATATTTGACGGCTCTATTATACCTTACTCGTCGACGGTAAAAAAACTTGGGTATTATGCTGGACCAAACGCTATCATGGAGCCCACAAGTCAATGCAATTAGTCGCAAACTTTTCGCATCTCTTCATTCATTGAGGCGATTGCAAAACTTTCTGCCCATAAACACCAAGATGATGTTAGCTAGATCACTTCTTCTTCCCCTCCTAGATTATGGTGATGTTGCCTTCCTCGACTTGTCAGAGGAATTGCTGGACAAATTGGAAAGATTACAAAATCAATGTATTAGATATATCTTCGGTGCACGAAAGTACGATCACATTTCGCACTTTCGCCAGCAGCTGAACTGGCTCCCGATTAAGCAGCGTCGGAACATCCATATCGTCACATTTCTTTTTAATGCACTTTTTAACCCCTCTGCTCCCTCGTATCTTCGAGAAAGGTTCAGGTTTCGTGATGTAGTACCAATTTTCTATTTAATTCTTTTGAGGTCCAGGCTGCGCGACTATGGAACTCATTACCTTTAGAGTTACGACTGTCACCATCTATCGACTCGTTCAAGACACGACTTACCAAATTCTTTTCGAAGCTCACAACTTCCCGAGCAAATCCGACATGAATATGAAATCGAGTAAATTCGTAGTGTTTGATCTATATAATTATCCATATCGTAAGAACCACGAATGTACAAATGATAATAATATTTTATACTTTATCTGTTTTAGATGTATGTTTTATCTTTTTTATATTACGTATGTACCTATATTACATAATTATTTATTATCTTCGCCGCCAATTCACAGTTTCCTTTCAGGGACTCAAAGGTTGACTGGAAGAGATCTCTTGTAGGGATAAGTCCGCCCTTGTACACTATGTCTTATCACTACAATCTATGTTATGTAATATTTAATGCAATAAAGATTTTACAAACAAACAAACAAAAAACGGTATAAAATTAGTATTTAAGGGGTCTCGCATACAACAAACGCCCACTAGTTTCTATAAATGTCCCAACGAAATTGGGTCACAATACGACCACGTAAATAATGCCGTGATTCGTGCCCCAAGTTTTAATAGACAATTAGATCCGCGAGTAAGCGAAAATGGAAGTAGGTGGATAAGACACTCAAACCCGCCTATGTTTGGATTAGTTAAATGTCGACGATGTCCTCAGCTACAATATAAATCACTTTATTTCCTGAACCAACTTTCCAACCCAGCCTTTTTAGATATATCATCACATCACACCACGTCAGCCTGTATCTATCCATTGCTGGATGCTCTTCCCCAGTGCTTTCCACCACGCAATCCTCCGCTTTCAGCGTCATTCTTGAATTTCTTCCATATCGCATCCGAATAGTATACTATTCTGATTTGGTATCAAGAAGAGAGAATTAACAGGCATTTAGATGAATATGCAATCTCTAATTGGAATCGATGTGGTAAGTTCCCAATAGTGTGATACTTAAAGTCCGTGGTGCACGGCAGTTTCACTTGATATGCCATATTTCTCCTATTGCTGTCTCTCACATTGCCAAGAGGTGAAATCAAATTTCCTTTTGACTAAATTCATAGTAAGTTTTACAGCATCCGTAGCTTTACCCCTAAGACTGCAGTGGCCTCTACTGTTTTAGTGGTCACCGCTGTTAATCCTGGCTATACAGAAGAAACAGTGGTGGGAATGTTTTCTGCACCTTTAAGTCTGAGAAGAGATTTTGCGTTCCTTTGTGTGTTCTACCGATTATACAATGGGGTGTGTTCAGATGAGTTGTTTGACATGATGTCCACGGCCTTCTTCTACAGTCGCACCGCTCGCGATCGACAGAGAATTCATCCTCACACATTGGAGTGTAAGTGGCCGAGTACTGTGCGGTTCCAGAGAAGTTTTCTCCCGCATACTGTCAAGCTATGCAATAAACTGCCTGTCAAAGTTTACTCAGAAGACTACAGCTTGGGGGTTCTTCAAAAAGGCCATGAAGAAGTTTTTACCGGGTCGGCAACGCTCGTGTGATGCCCCTGGTGTTACAGGCGATCATGGGCTACGATAACTGCCTTCCATCAGGCTGCTTGTTTGCGACGTTAGTGGTATAAAAAACCCTACTGTACTGTACTACTCTGTAACTACAGAACAGCAGACAGAGCTAATTCTTCACAATTTAAAGTAATTGCATTCAGTATTTTTATTTCACACGCCACGGTTTCATTAACCAAACAATGATAAGTTGGAAGGATATATAAATAACCGGCTATCGGAAGCGGCTCTACTCTTGACACATTTTGCAGGCGCGCACGATTCCGCCATTATTGACAAAAGCCAAGGCACTTGATAACCGAACTCATTATTTAAAATGTTGGATTGTAAATTTTTCATTTCATTTTAAATTTGCATGAGTCACGAAGTAATTATTTTCCTTATACTTCGGCTCAATAGCCAAAGTATAAGGAAAATAATAACATGAGCCACAAAAAATACTAAATAATCCACAGAAACACTAGGTTAGGTTAGGTTTGGTATGTTTTATATCAACATTAGCCGCCAAGTCAAGGGCTGATCCACCGTTGTGGGCACGGTGGGCATGCCCACAATCCTAATAAAATAGGCTTCTATCCCATTTTTTTTTTTCGATTTGTTATTTAAAGACGTCACAATAATATAAATATAGGTGAAATAATTACTTCGATTGCATAAAAACTTCTCGAGATATGATAACTTGAAGATCACAATTTTGGACTATCCCGAAAACGCTCCATACAAAAAGCCACCACGTTATGACGTCACACCGTGCTATTTTATATGCATTAAATCAGAAATTTGTACGACAGCTATGTTAAATATTGCGTTTATGTAGCCAGTGCCGTAACAAAAGTTATAGTATTTTTTATTGTTTCTACAATGGTAATATTTATTTTTTATAATTTCATACCTTTAAAATGGACTTTCCCACCAAACTTTGACCGAACATAAAACACGACGTACATAAGTTATTAAAATTTTAAGATCGCAGATCGTTCTAGTTTTATGTATTTTATGTTACTGATAGAGAGTTTTTATAATTTTGTGACATGGGCAACAAGCCTATTGTAACGTCACACTTTGACGGTCTATTGAGATCGATAGGCAGCCCCCTTACCACCATCTCTTATTGCGATTCAATAACTGAATAGAATGCTTATTCATACCAATGACTAAGCGACTCTATTTCAAATGGAATAGAGTCGAGAGATAAGCAATCTATTCAATTATTGAATCGCAATAAGAGATGGTGGTAAGGGGGCTGATGATAATAAATGCTATGCCTTAATAAAATTTAACAAAACACAATTTCGGGTTTTACGGTGGCTGTGACCACAACCATTTTTGAGGGCTTGATCCGCGCATGCTCCAAGTCAGTATAATAGTCGGCCAGCCCCCTTACCACCATCTCTTATTGCGATTCAATAACTGAATAGATCGCTTATTCATACTAATGAATAAGCTACTCTATTCCATTTTAAATAGAGTCGCTTATTCATTGGTATGAACAATCTTTAGGTAAGTTTTCAGGTAAGGGGGCTCACAATTTTAGATGCTCGGTTTATTACTACCCAAAGTATAATGTATATATTTATAACAAAGTCGGGTTAGTTAAACCATTTATAATTCAAAAACGACTGGTCAGATTTTGTGACCTTTGATTATTTTGCTTTATTTGTCTCCGTCCCGTATAGCAGAGTAACTATTAAATTATTAGAAAAAGTAACAAAAAAAAAATAAGAAGAATTTTTTTTTTCATATATTTCCCGAGTCATTGTGCTTATTTTTAGGGTTCCGTACCTCAAAAGGAAAAACGGAACCCTTATAAGATCACTTTGTTGTCCGTCTGTCTGTCTGTCAAGAATTACTATGTCGAGAATGCTGAGAATGCGAAATGCTATGTCGAGGTATCAAGCTGAAATTTGAACTGTATACTCAGGTCTACGGTCCCATGAACTTGTAAAAAATCAAACTGCTCAGTTTACGAAAAAAAAAGTTACGGCCGTTTATTCAGCAAAAAACGCATATTTCGACATTCTCAAGGGAATCAAAACCTATAGGGTACTTCCCGTTGACCTAGAACTATGAAATTTGGCAAGTAACATCGTTATAGACTACAAGTACAGGAATAAATCTCAAAACTATACATTTGTAAATAAATCCTAAAAAATAGGGGGTCTATATTTTTTATAGAGTGTCGAAATTTCAAATTGAAACTACTAGTTCAAATGGGGTATCATATGAAAGGGCTTGATGTACACATTGCAAAATATATTTTATTTATTTTTTTCGACGCATTAATTCTTATTTATAATGAAAATTTTCAAATTTAATAATGATACTACGTACGGAAACCTCGGTGGGCGAGTCCGACTCGCACTTGTCCGGTTTTTTTTACGCGAATACGTCTTTAGAATTACTTACATAGGAAGATAATTAAAAAAACGAATGATATCAAAATCGGGGGATAGAGTTTGGTGTTGCAGCTACAAATCTATCCAAAATTAAATTACACTGTGATTACACCACTGGATAGTTGAAGGATCAAAGTATTTATTGCGCTAAGTAAAGACTATGGAACATCGAGAACGGGGAGGGGGAAGCGCTGCCATTTTGAGATAATTTTAGTACATGTAACGTATTCACGTACTACTTGTAACATCACTAGCTTACTAAGCACATCACTGGCCGCAGGCCATATTGTCTTTGTCATTCTTTGTAGAATCGTCTTCGTGTCTGGTCTAATAAAACACATACTGTACCTATCAACAAGTCTTTTAATATTATATGGTGTCAGAAGAGAAGCGGAAATAAAACTATTTAGAGCAAATACAAGCAATTTGAAGAAAAATGCCGAAATCGGAGGATGCAAAAGGATTTACGGAAAAACAGATGTTGACGGCTGGAAATTTCAATTCAACATTGCCCAGGCTGAACATCTCGTCTGATGTCATGAATAACAATGCAGAAGAATGGAAGAAATGGTGGCAGCAATTTGAATTATATCTATTGGCCATGTCTCTTGACAAAGCGGAAGAAAAACGCCAGGTCGCCATTTTACTTCACCACATGGGTGGAAAAGGTTTGGAAATCTTTAATTCATTCAATTTATCGATAGAAACCACTACACTCGTACAGGTCAAAGAAAAATTTGATAATTATTTCGAACCAAGAAAAAATTTAACCATGTTAAGACACTCATTCTTCACCAGAAAACAAAAAACGTCAGAAAGCATTGATGAATACATGACAGATCTTCAAAATATAAGTTATAAGTGTGAATTTTCTACTTTGAGACAGTCATTGGTCAGAGATATTTTTATAGCGAACATGTGCTCAGATTTGTCACACATTAGACAGAGGTTATTACAAGAACCTGATCTCACATTGGAAAAAACAATGGAGATATCCAAAACAGTCATGATGGCACAACAGAATGCTGAAACTATGATGAAAGATGTATCAAAAAACACAGAAAATGTTCTTCATGTCAATAGTCGAAGAAGTCAAAAGTCAAAGTCAAGTCAAAATCAATCGGGAAGATCGTCCAGTGTTAAGTCAAGAAGTCAGTCATCAAGAAGTCAATCATATGGTAGTCAGCAAGCGTCAGCGTCATCTCAGCATGGTTCCTGTGGAAGGTGTGGACAAATACATCGTTCCAAGTGTCCAGCGGCAAACGTCAAATGCAGGTCATGTAATGCTTTTGGTCATTATGCTAAAATGTGCTTTAAGAATAAAAATGTCAGAAACTTAGAGTCACAGAATGTTCATGATGAAAGCGCTCACTGCTCTGAAACATTCTTTGTAGGTACAGTCAGTCAAAATTCAAATAAAAATGTTGATTCGAATACTCAAAGCTACAGTCAAAGTCAAAATATGAAAAATGTTTCAGAACAATTTTTCATAGGCTCAATCAGTCAAAAATATTATTCAAATCGATCATGGCATCTGGATATTATTGTCAAGAGTCAGAATGTAGATTGTATTCTAGATTCAGGAGCCGATGTCAATATTATGTCAATAACAACATTTAAAAAATTAAATTTGTCACTAGAAAGTTTAAAAAATAATGTCAAAGTGTCTGGTTTTGGAGGAACAAATATCCCTATTATTGGTCAATGTAACATAGGATGTCAAATCAACAATATGAAAGAAAACATCACATTTATTGTCACAAGTCTTAATTGTCCAACTGTTTTAGGTCTACCCACATGTGAAAAGATGGGAATTATAAAAAGAGTATATTCTATAAATAAAAACAGTGTAAGTTCAAAAATGCTAATGCAGTACAATGATGTTTTCCAGGGTCTTGGATGTCTTCCACCTGTCTGTCATCTCAAACTGCTTCGGGATGCAATTCCATGTGTGGACCCTCCAAGGAAAGTTCCATTCGCTCTGCTCAAGGATCTTCGTGGGGAGTTAGATCGCATGGAGAAGATGCAAGTCATAGAAAAGGTCACTAAACCAACGTCATGGGTAAATTCTGTAGTAGTTACTGTCAAATCGTCAGGTCAGTTAAGAGTTTGTCTAGATCCTAGAAATCTTAACAAAAGCATAATGAGAGAATATTATCCTTTAAAAAATATAGATGAAATAAGATATAAATTGAAAGGTGCTGCATACTTTTCTCATTTAGATGCATTTTCTGGCTTTTGGTCATTGAAACTAGATGAAGAGAGCTCTCAGCTCTGTACTTTTCAAACTCCATTTGGCAGATATAAATATCTAAGATTACCGTTTGGTATCAATGCAGCAACAGAAATTTTTTATAGAGTTATAACAGATTTATTTGGTGACATAGAAGGTCTTTTAATTTTTGTTGATGATTTTCTAGTCTATGGTGAAACAGAAGAAATACATAATGAAAGACTAAAAAAGGTATTTGACCGAGCCAGACAAGTGAATTTAAAATTAAATAAGTCAAAATGTAAATTTCTAGTTCCAGAAGTCTGCTTCTTAGGCTATATATTTAGCAAAGAGGGTGTCAAAGTCGATATAGAAAAAGTAAAGGCTATTCAAAACATGCCATCACCACAAAATGTCAAAGATTTACAGAGATTTTTAGGAATGGTCAATTATCTCGGTCCCTTTATTGAAAATTTGTCTGAAAAAACTCATATATTAAGAAATTTATTAAAAAATGATGTCATGTGGTCATGGGATGAAAATTGTGAAAAATGTTACAATAACTTAAAAGAAATTATCACAAAGTCACCTGTATTAGCTCATTATGATACAAATTTACCACTTGTATTGTCAGTCGATTCGTCAAAGTCAGCTATAGGTGCAGTCATTATGCAAAATAATCGTCCAATTGCTTACAGTTCAAAAACATTGACACAGTCACAAGAAAATTATGCACAAATTGAAAAGGAATTATTTGCCATTCAATTTGGATGTAACAAGTTTCATCAATATGTCTATGGTCAAAAAGTAACAGTACACACCGATCACAAGCCTTTAGTCTATTTATTTGAAAAATCATTGCATGATGTACCAGCTAGATTACAACGTATGATGTTAGCATTACAAGCATATGACTTGAATGTTGTATACGTACCTGGTAAAGAAATGTATATATCAGATACATTGTCAAGAGCTGCAATGAAAGAACATTATATTCCTGATTATGAGAGTGATATGCAATATCATGTTAATTTAGTAAATTCAAATCTAGTCATCAGTAAGGAATATCGAACTAAACTGTGTCAAGCAACTAATTCTGATGAAACATTAAAATTGCTAAAAAAATATTATTATGAAGGATGGCCAAATAGCAAAGAAAAAGTCCATTCTACGTTAAAACCATTTTTTAATTTTCAAAGTGAAATACACGTCATTAATGATTTACTATTTAAAGGAAATAAACTGATAGTTCCATATTCTATGCAAAAAGAGATGCTAAATAAATTACATCAAGGTCATCAGGGAATTAACAAATGTTTAAAATTGGCTAGGGAAATGTTATATTGGTCGAATATGAGTGCTGATTTAAAAAACTTAATTGAACAATGTTTAATTTGTGCCAAGTACAGATCAGCTAATCAGAAAGAACCTTTGCAAAACTATGATATAACTAAATTTCCATGGCAGAGAGTAGGTATTGATTTAATGTATTTTGATAATTTAACATATCTCATTGTAACAGACTATTACTCAAAGTACATAGAAATTGCCTTATTAGACAATAATAGTACAGCAAAAAATGTCATTATTCACCTAAAGTCAATTTTTGCCCGACATGGTATACCAATGTCTTTAGTCTCAGATGGTGGACCTCCTTTCCAGTCAGCTGAATTTAAATCTTTTTTAAATGATTGGGATATTGAGCATATTGTAACCAGTCCTTATCATTCACAATCAAATGGGCAAGCAGAAAGCTCAGTCAAAATTATTAAGAATATTTTGAAAAAGTGTAAGGAAGATAACACTGATCCATATATAGCACTTTTGCATTACAGAAATACGCCTAAAAATAATTTGCCTTCACCAGCTCAGTTGCTGATGTCTAGAAATTTAAGAATGAATATTCCTGTCATGCAAAACAAATTAAAACCAAAAGTGGTCACTTTTACAGATTATAAAAAAGGCATGGAAAAATGTAATGAACAAAATTCCAAATATTATAATACTAATAAGAAAGAATTATCTTTACTGAAACCAGGTGATTATGTATATTATAAGAAAACTCCTAGTTCTAATTGGTTACCTGCAGTTGTCAAAGAAATGTTGAAATGTAAACGGTCTTACATAGTTGAAGATGTAAATGGAGTAAGGTATAGGAGAAATAGGGTACATTTAAGATTTAGATACAACGACAGTTGTAATAAAAATGACATGCCCATGCGAGCTGACCTCCCACGAGTCCTTGAAGACGAAACGGTTTGTGAAGATAGACGGGTGGAAGGAGAACCAAAAAATAAACATTATGTAACTAGATCTGGAAGAACTGTTAAACCTAATCAGCATTATATAGATATGTAAGTTTTGTCTTGTAAATTAATAAAACCAAAAATTGTATGTCAAGTAATGTTTATTATGTTCATATTTAAAACATAGCTTAAAAAGGGGGATGTAACATCACTAGCTTACTAAGCACATCACTGGCCGCAGGCCATATTGTCTTTGTCATTCTTTGTAGAATCGTCTTCGTGTCTGGTCTAATAAAACACATACTGTACCTATCAACAAGTCTTTTAATATTATACTACTCACGGCCGTGTCCATGGCTTTCGCTTTCACCGCTATGAAAACCCCATTTGCTGTGGCTCGACACTTCGAAAACACACCCCTCACCATCGCCAAAAGTATTGGGATTCTAGGAGTTGAAATCTCCAGCGACGTCCAGTTTCGATGTCACCTGGAAGGGAAGGTCAAACTGGCATCTTAGAAGAAACTAGGTGTGCTCAACAGGGTGAAACAGTACTTCAACCCGCGGCAAAGGCTTCTGCTTTACAAAGCTCAAGTACGGCCGCATATGGAGTACTGTTGTCATCTATAAGCGGGAGCACCTAAATACCAGCTAGCACCTTGTGACTCGATTCAGAGACGCGCTGTGAGGATTGTTGACGAATCCAAATCGACGGTCGGTTTAGAACCCTTGAGTCTGAGAAGAGATTTTGCGTCGCTTTGTGTGTTCTACCGATTGTACAATGGGTGTGTTCTGAGGAGTTATTTGTCATGATGCCCACGGCCTCCTTCTACAGTCACACCGCTCGCCATCGACAGGGAATTCATCCTCACACATTAGAACCGAAGTGGTCACGTACTGTGCAGTTCCAGAGAAATTTCCTTCCACGTACTATCAAGCTGTGGAATGAACTGCCTGTTGAGGTTTTCCCAGGATACTATTGCATGGGGTTCTTCAAAAAGGGCGTAAAGAGGTTTTTACAGGCTCGGCAACACGCATGTGATGCTTCTGGTGTTACAGGCGTCCATAGGCTACGGTAACTGATTTCCATCAGGCGGGCCGTATGCTTGTTTGTCACCTTCGTGGTATAAAAAAAAATGACGCAACCATACCCCTTTTTCATACATTGCCCGAGCCCTATCGCTTATTTTTTTTGTAGTGTTTGCAGTTGCCTGGACAAGGTTTGTATGGGAAGCCTACAGGAATGAGAATGAAATCCTAACTCGACTGAGACAGGAGATTTTACGGTACAGGTGATTCACTGTCATCTTTAGAACCAACTTCAACTGCAAGTGCAGCACCCTGTTGGCTAGCGAATTAGGCTCTGGCACAAGAGTGGGTATGTTGTGCCTGAATAGGGAACTAAGTATACACGGCTAGCTAAATAATAGAAATCACAAGCCGTTTTATATTGGATCATAGATGGTTTCTACATTTATAATTATTCTGGTTAATAGTTACTAATCTATAAATTAATACTTGAAACAAAAACTTTGTACCCATTTTTACGAAAATTGCGCGGACGAAGGTACTCGTATATGAAATTTCGAACACTTATAGTTTATATTATAGAGAAGGAGTGCAGAATGCTATTAATACTTTTTTTTTAATTATGCATAAAAAATACATTAAGTCAATTAAAAAAAACATTAGACATACTACCATGTATATGACACACACATATATATTCTTTTGTTTATTGTTATAGTCATAATTTAAATTAACTATGGTCGAATTTCGATTACATAAAAAAACACACCCCGGCCACTCCATACAAACCTCGCATCAATTGCTACTACATAAACAATCACGTCTGTGCAGAGCGTGAATGAGCGTGTGTGCGTGCGGCGTCGTACAAACTGTTCCTGATTTGTCTCACGGTGGTGAGGTCGACACGAAAAAGCGGCAGGGAGTGGCCATACTGTAGTACTATTACTTATACTGTGCTTATACAGTAACATACATGCTGTTACTTAACGTACATTGGAAAGGAATCAACAATGACCTTTGTTTTTTTATTTTATAGTATAACTTCTTTAAACGACAATTTGTTAAGTTGTGTATAAAAACATCTTTTGTATTTTTTTAAATATAACTTTATGATTATTGCCTACCATAAATCAAGTTGAACGTAAACAATACACAATGTTATATCCATATAGAAGTCTCTCACAGCTTCGAGATGTTCATCAAGTTTCTGAACCAGTTTATAATTATGCATACTTCTGTTTAGTGTTATTATACATAATCATATATACTGTATTATAAAACATGTGAATCTCCACAGACTAGGTGACCTCGTGATAATATAGAAATATGCGAATTTGTATCACATGTATGTTACTACGATTTGGAAGGAGAAATATATTGTTTTCGGGTTCAGGTTAGTATTTCAAATAATATAAAAAAGATGTCATTTTATTTATATATGTGATGGGGGTAAACAAGCATGTGTGTCACCTGATGGAAAGCAATCACCACCACCCATGGAGATCAGCAACACGGGGTCGCCGATCCGCTACAGCCTATACTCCTTCCTTTCTTTGTTTCTGATAACCTCATTCAGTAGCAGGAACACAACAACCCTCAAGGGAATTGTTATTTGGCTACGGTATTCTATGAGGTTGAGGTACTTACCCATTACGACATTCCCTGATATTTGCCTGGTCATCCTAATCAGTGACCAATTTCAGAGAATTTATTTCAATTATTTTAGTAATTATTTAAATTATCCTTAGTTGAATATAATTTCATTCTAAGCATTTTAATATCTCATTATTATTGTTTCAAATTATTATTAGATTAGCTGTACAATGAGTTTCTGACCGTCCGTGTCCCTTACAGCACTGATGGGTTTCACTGAAAATCAGTGCCTGGCTCACGGCGTGGTGTATACTGAGTGAAATCCTTTTATATTAGGCATGTGGACACACCTGGCAATGTTGATAGTTTTAGATAAACGTGTTTCTATACTACATACATAAAATTTATTATGTTGTATGTTCCTTATAGCACAGTATAAGTTATTGTTTATAGTAAGTGTCTTTGCTTAATGTAATAAACTTTTAATTAATTCATTCATTCATTTCGATACGAGACAGTTGCAGACGTCATAAGGAAGTGGTTCATATAACACCAGTTACCATCGTCCGCACCACCGTCTCTATAAGTTACACCGGAGCCTTATGTGTCGAATACTAAAATTGTGAAAGTGCGAAAAAATATATTATTCGTAATTACGTCACCTACATCGGCGACGTCAAAAAGGGCACCAACAGTGCAAATAAGTTAAGTTTTAGTTAAATAGTGTAATATTTTATATCATCATCATTATCAGCCTGTAAGGCTGTATCTATCCACTATCCATAACGTTTTATGTCCATACTCCTCGAAAAAATTGTTTGGTTGTTTTCTATGTTTTATATGTATGTTTTGGGGTGGAAGTGGTTCATCAACATTTTTGAACCAAAGCCAACTTCACCTGCACGCGATGCACCCTACTAACTGACAAACGAAGCTCTGTCGAAAAGAGAGGTAGGGAGCATAGTTGTAAGCTACCCGACTGGGGAATGTAACCTCTACCTCACAGAATACGTAGTCAAATAGCAATTCCCTTGAGGATGGTTGTGTTCCTGCGAGTGAGTGAGGTCACCAGAAAGAAAGGAGGTGCTGCGTTGGCAGCGAAGGTGGCGGCGCGCGAGCGGTATTTTATGTTACGAGCGTTAATATGGCTACGGCAACTGCTTCACATCAAGCGGGCCGTATTCTTGTCTGCTCTCCGACGTAGTATAAAAAAATGTATTTACAAAAAAAGCTTTGGCTCAGTGACTTTGGTCAGCTTGGTCTGGGTGTCTTCTATGTTTTATATGTATGTATTTAATAACATAAATACATTTTATTTAAGTATAATATCAGTTATCTAGTTACCCTTACTACAAGCTTTGCTTAGTTCGGGACTAGATGGCGTGTGTAATTTGTCCTGTAATATTTCGACGGCCCTACGTTTAAAGCGACATGTCAAAAGTGGCATATTTTTTCATTTCAGACATGTCTGCTTATACTACGATATAGTAATTAAATATTATTATATTTTGACATGTCGCTATAAAGGTAGGGACTGTCGATTTATTTATACCTACACTACACGCTCCTCGAAATTAGGAAGAGTTGACGTAACTGTTCAGTTGTGATGTGTGCTCATACGCTGCTGGCGTCTGGTGCTCTGCGTCGAATGCTAAAATCGTGAAAGTGTCGTGAAAGCGCGCGTTCGACGCGATGCGCGTGCGCAGTCGCAACACGGCAAATATATTGACTGGTAAGTAAACATATACAATATTACCGACAAAATACATAAGCCCCCGCATGCGGCGGCCTGTCAATGTGTACCAAACGCTGTACCAACGTTGTACCTACATGGGACCGCCGCACGCGAAAAGATAAAGGACCGCATGAAACGGGGAAATCAAGGAAGTTACGTTGTAGAGGTAGGATAAAAACAGATGAAGAGCTATCGACACTAATGTGATTACTTAGTGTAAAGTATATTAGTAAATAAAGCAGATCGTGTGAGCCTCCGAAATTAATTTCCTACCTAAATGGTGGTGTACCTTTTAAATCTATAGCAGATGTTACTGGAAATGTATTCAATTCAGAAATGGGATGGATTATGAATATCGATTCCATTTTGGAAATAATGAAATAATACGAAATAGGTATTTCTAAAATGGAAAAATTTACCTCGCTGCATAGGTGGAAGCTTAGAATAATATATTATTCTAAGGGTGGAAGCTTGAACCCTTAACCGCTCGAGATAACCGGTTTGTGATTCTGATGAACTATTCAATTTCTATTCACTGCTGTAAAGTGTGACGCCAGCTACATTAAATATTACACCTCGCGCGCTGCCACCCCTGCTGCCGACGCAGCAGCTCCTTCCAACCTGACGACCTTACTCACTCGCAAGAACACAACAACCCTCAAGGGAGTTGTAATTTAGCTGCGGTATTCTGTGAGGTGGAGTTACTTCTCCAGACGGGCAGCTTAAAATTACGCTGTGTATTACCTCTCTTTCGCCAGTCTCGTTAGTAAATCAGCAGGATGCACCACGTGCAGATGAGTTTGGCTTTGGCTCAAAGATGAGTGGTGAGCCACTTACACCCCAATGGTACATGTCTTATGTCTACCTAGACGCCTATTGTGAGATGTTAAGGTCACTAAGTTCTTGTTGTAAGGAAGTGAACGTTGTGAACCGGCAGGGTTAAACTGACCATTTATTTTTGAGTTCAAAACGGGACATAAGTTTTTAGTGAGCAGGTTAACAATGAAAATAAACACAACTTCTTAATTTTCTTTATTTAGAAAAAGTCTAACTTAATGGAATTAGTATTCACAATAATTATGTTTTTATTATGTAATTCTAATTATTACTTTATTAAAGCAAAGTTCCTCTGACAGTAATTATTAATAAAATATGAAACAAATTTTCAAGAGCTTCGTACTTTAAAATTTTCGCGAGGTTTCGGAAAACGGGACTACTTTGTGTCCCAGCGCTTTATTTAGGGACAACGGGACAGGTGACCGAGAAGCACAGTCCTGTTTAAAATGTATGGTCACTTTAGGTATAATAACCCAAATAAATAAAGCTTCTATCTATCGAATCGTCCGTATAAATGTTATTTAGTTACTGGCCTTAGTGGCTAGCCAATTGCCCGCGGCCGCATCACCGTCGCACTACAGAACAATTTGCGAGCTAGAGACTGCAATTAATTAAAAATTGTTTTATCCTCCACTTATTAGACATGATTGAAAGTGTTCCAGTTTCTCACATTATTGCTCATTTTCACTTTTATTTATGTGAAGTTTGGTAACAAAGTATTTTTCACAATTAACGAAATTTCACTATCATCTTCCAATGCCTCATGCATGACTATGATTATTCATCACAAAACACGTATCTCAATTTAGAGTATTTACGCTTCAGTTGTAATGTATGAATTAACTTTTGGCAATGTGTAAAAAAATTGAATGCAGGGTACGCCATCCATTAGCTATCCCAATTATTAGCCTCCGTAAGGTGCATAGTGATTAGTGCAAGTTTTTTAGTCACATTCGAAGGTGTTAACGTTTACAAGCCGACCAAATTGAGAAACAGTTTCATATTGTGAATTTGCCAGACGCGTGTTACATATTCCAATTAGCCAGGTTGCTCACTTCAAAATATGTACTTGCTCACATTTTTTGTTATGTAACACGCGTCTTATAAATTCACAACATGAGGGTTATTTTCTATTTTGATGGTTGTTTATGTTGATATGATCGAACGCTAACAAAAATCTCGCATTAAGCACTCAGACAAACGATGCATAGGTATATGCTATACATATACCTATACTATAGTTCTCATATACGAATTATTATTAAGTAGCTAGTCAAACAGTCATAGATGAGCCCTTTGTTCAATGGCTCATCTATGACTGTTTGATCTATGTAGCTTCAAGTTTAGTAGTATCAAAGTTTATATATAATACATAATGAAATGAGAATTTTAGAACTTGCGAAGGCTTTTATAGCCTAGCATAGAATTCGTATAAGAATTATACGAGCTGCAGTTATTTCCCCAGTCGGGGCAGTCAGGGCAGTCAGGGCAGCTTGTAAAATCCGCTGTGGACTACCTTATTTCCCAGAGCCTCGTTTGTCAATCAGCAGAAATGTAACAAACACACTTAGCAAAACTGAAATATGAATAAAAACTCTTTACTCATGACGCCAAAACCATGGGATCTCCCGTTTGTCACGGAATACTAAAAATATTCAAATCAATTTACATAAGAAGACCACGTTACTAAAAACGTTTTAGTGACATAATTTGCTGTTCAAACATTGACTGTCGAAATAAAATCAGTTTACTTAGATTAGTTGGCTGGTTTGTTAATGATGTAATTCGTGCGGTCATCACGAGCAATGAGGCCGGTCACATTGCAGGAAGGAGGTGACATGGACTGGCCGACATCGACGAGATCTCGTTTGATATGTTTATCTGTAATGCCATTTAGGGATTACCAAAGCATAACGCGAAATTATCTCTGTTATATCAGCATCAATAGTATAAAACAAAATCAATATCCGATTCTGTCTGTTTGGCCTCTTAATTCTTATAGATTACGCAATGAATTTTCTTGAGGTTTGCATTGACTCTAAGGAAGGTCTTCTGGAAATTTTATTATATACATTTATTGTTTTAAGAGAGGTAGGGAGCGTAATTGTAAGCTACGAGACTGGAGAATGTACCTCCACCTCACAGAAAACCGCAGCCAAATAACAATACACTTGAGGATTGTTTTGTACCTACGAGTGAGTGAGTTTACCCGACATTGTTAATCGAAGTTGTATTGCAAGCGTCTATATGGCTACGGCAACCGCTTTACATTAAGCGGACCGAATGATTCTTTGCCATCTGGCGTTGCATAAAAAATCCTATTGGCTACTTATTCTAGCTTTATCATCGGGTGTTATTTCTTTGAGTGAAGGCTTTTCAGCTACAATATTAATATTGAAATATTATGTGCCTATGTAATATGCTAACTGTATTGCGGTGAATATTTTGATATCTATCAAAAAACTACACCTCCTAGCGAAAATCTGATTTCACCCAGATATTGGCTTGAATTTGTCGAAATTTGTCGGATATAAAACACAACTGGTCGATGCGTAATTAAAAAGTTACACGCATTTTAATAATTCTGAGACCTGGGCAGTGCCGAAATAAGGCACACTTTGAGCAGGGTAATGGCCAGCCCTTTTTGCCGCATTGCATGACGCTTGAACCAACCTTTATATGTCTTTAAAAAGATTGCGGGCAGATGGACCCCACGGCCCTAAACCTCAAACGGTACGTGCTTGTGAGACTAGCATTCTCTACATATGTAGAGCGTTAAGTCAAAACCGACAGGATACATCGGAAGTTATTCGTCAACTCCCGCTATTTCGGGCACGTCACGCTCACTTCAAAGGGCGCCATAAAAATAACTTTAAGTCCCGTTACTTTAACGGTCAACTCATAAATAAACAAACCGAATTAGCTTGCTGCGCAGATTATCCCCTCGCGTGCCAGGGACCCATTGTGGGTTCAGCGTTAGTATGGCGCACACAGTACACAGGTTTCATTGTAAGTAGTCCTACAGCACTAAAATTAGCGGCATGCGAAAGGTTAAATAACTTGCATTATAAAGACATTTATCTAATCTCATGCTGAAATTTACACATTAAAAAACTAAACACAGTATCATAATGTCTTTAAGCACAAGCTATCAAAATAAATTTAAAAAGTTATTTTTCGATACAGCTCTTGTAGGGACAACTGTATCGTAAAATAACTTTTTTACCATTTCGATACTGCTTCAGCCCTGGATACAGGTATCTGTGAACGCGGCGCCGCGCGGCACGTCGCGCATGCGCACTACGCATGCTCGATCTGCAAATGGATTTCTAAGTAAGAATTATAGCTGTTAAATTAGCTTCATGGTTGTATTTAAAATATTATTATCATATATTTCATGAGATTAGATAAAGTAGTGTATGAAACTGCACATAATTAGGTATTAAAATACTCGTGTGGTCTATTATAACATTCGCCTTCGGCTCATGTTATAAACTCACTCTCGTATTTTAATAACCCTTATTATGCAACAGTTTCATAAACTACTATTACAAAATACAAAATTCTGGCACATTTACAAATATTCAACCATCTTATTGACTGGAGGTATCTCAGAGTAATTGCTCTACACATCCCACTGTTGACGGCTGTTCTGATTTACTTGAATTCAACTTGAATTAAAAAAAAAACCTGTCTGACTGAAGATAAAAATGTTCCTGTAACTACATGAGATAAAGACCGTACAGAGTTTAATAAATACATCGTCGTCAACCCATAATCATCCCACTGTTGGGATACGGATCTCCCCTAAATTGACGGGGTTAGCGTTAGAGCATGTATACTCCTCCACGCTGTTCAACTGAGGGTTGACGGAGGCTAGTGTTTTCAAGCTGCCTAAACGCCACTGACTTGGCTTAACGACTGTTATCTGATGACAACAGCACAACGTGCCTCGGAGGGCACGTATGTATATAAAGAGAGATAGATATTTGGGGAGTAAGTGGTTCATCAACATCTTTAAACCAAAGCCAACTTCACCTGCACGCGGTGCACCCTGCTGACTGACAAACGAAGCTCTGGCGAAAAGAGAGGTAGGGAGCGTAATTGTAAGCTACCCGACTGGGGAATGTACCTCCACCTCACAGAATACCGCAGCCAAATAACGGTTCCCTTGAGGGCTGTTGTGTTCCTGCGAGTGAGTGAGTTCACCAGAAAGAAAGGAGATGCTGCGATGGCAGCGGGGGTGGCGGCGCGCGAGCGATATTTTATGTTGCGAGCGTTAATATGGCTACGGTAACCGCTTCACAGCAGGCGGGCCGTATGCTTGTCTGCCACCCGACGTAGTATAAAAAAAAAAAAAAATAGTCAGTGAGTAACATAGGCTACTTTTTTACCTTTATAGTTGTATAACTACATGTAACATGAATCTAATAATATGTAATCACCACTATCAAAATGCGTACAACACCTATAATAAATATAATGTGCACAAAAACTACGTAATAGACATCCGTAATAATAACAATAACATTACCAGGTACAAGGAAGGAGTATTTAACAGATTGAAGAAGATACCAGTGGCAAACATACAGTATCTCTTTGTTCGATGGTTCGCAACACGGAAGACATGTTCCCCAATGCAAGGTCGAAACACAAAAAAGTCCTGGAAGTGCGTGCCTCGAAATTAATGTTCATATTATTAATGGTATCATGCAGAACTAATTAGTACCTATTGAGAATAAGGAATCTGAACAATAAATACTTTTTTACCCGACTGCCAATCCCAAACAAGGTATCCCAAACAATGATACCTAATGTTTTTCGAGAGTCTACAGTGTATGTAAGTATGTATATCAAACCTTTACATTTATTGTGATATAAGATACTTAGTAGGATATCCTGGTATATACCACGTCGGGTGGCATAAAATCCTGCGGTCCGCCCGATGTAGGTATAGCGGGTACCGTAGTATAGCGACGCTTAAAATCTGCCCATAATCACAGAATAATATACTCTCCATAATCATAAATATTTGAGGATTATGCAGAAAAGACATCTGTTGAGAAATAAAACTATGTACGCACATACTATTCAAAAGAATAACCAGTCTCACTGCCGCCTAAGCTAAAATCGATAAACTCAGTTTATTTTTGTGATAAATAAATATCATCAGCTTATTGGATAGAGTTCCAGAGTCCCGATATCGCTTACATTTTCTACGCCGAAATTTGATTTTCGAGCACAGAAAATTTATTTGGCGATAGGGCTCCGCTCTAGGACTTTCCATCTCCAATCGTACGGTTATATGGCCATATGTACGGTTATGTATTTCTTTAGCAAATCTAATCAAAATCATTTGACAGACTTCAACATAAGAGGTGATATTCGATTCACTAAGAGTGACATTGGCCGTGTGGTTTCCGGCAGACTAGAATAGAATCAATCCGTCTCTTCCCGTGGATGTCGTACAAGGCGACTAAGGGAAATACATTATCAAATATCGATCAGGCCTCCCCAACCCGTCTGGTCAGCGTGGGGAGTGTAGGCCAAATCCTCCTTCCGTCTAGGACGGACGAGAGAGGGTCGTGCTCCTGTAGTGGAGACTAAAATGGACCTGGTGATGATGATGATGAAGAGTGACATAAGGTATATTACGAACTCAGTGGTCAAATGGTTAGCAATGGCCACTTTGACTCCGAGATCGCGGGTTCCATCCCCGCTCAAGGCAAATATTTGTGTGAATAAACATGTCTGTTTGTTGATAGGGTCGGGTGTTTTCTGTGTATTATATGTATGTATTTACAAAAAGAATGTATTTTAGTATTATATCAGTTATTTAGTACCCATAGCTTAAAAGCCTCCACTCAAACTAGCACAAGCTTTACTTAGTTTGGGACTAGACGGCCGTGTGTAATTTGTCTAGGAATATTTATTTATTTATTATTATTTAATATAGCAACCGCGAAAAAAAATTAAGGCTATTTTCAGTTTCAGTCGGTTTTTTTGCTCCCGTTAACAATTTCTTATTGATAACGAAAATAGAGTAAGTAAATACGTGCTTCTTAATTTGAAAAGTAAATCTAAAGTCAAACGAAAGTCAATTTAAAAGTCGTAGAGTGCTTATTTGACCTACTGCACGTGTATGGGAAATAAATAAATAATAGTAAACCCGCTGACCTAAAACTTAACAGCTGTATGCTAACCAGTTATAGCTTGTAACCGATAATTATATACTTAATACGAACTTGACACGCCCGTGCACGCGTGTTGAGATAAGCAATTAAAAGCTTAAATAAAAGGCTTTGAATGAATTAGTATTTGGGCTAACGGGTTATTAGTGCTCGATGTGAAGGGAGATCGCCGAGTTGAATCGTAGAGTAACGAATTCGTGGCGTCGGCACGCCAACACTCGGCCTGACCGGCCTCATCTATCTATATATAAAACCATATTAATAACTAAAGAACGCGAGAACCGATTTTTATGATACGCGAAAATAGTACATAAGTAATCTCCATCTAAAATTCTATCACAGCACTGTAGGTGAAGGATCAAAGAATTTATTACCCTAAGTAAGGACTATGGAACATCGAGTGTAGGGGTGGGGAAAACGCTGGCATTTTGAGATAATTTTAGTGCATATAACGTATTCACGAACAACACATCCCATTTTTTACGTCTTGGCTTTTCAAAGTTTCCTAGCGCATTTTAGGGGTGAATTGTAATAGTTAATATTTGGAATAGACAGTGCGTAGTTTGCTGGTTCAGGAAATATAAATAGCAGTTAGGTTCGCATTTCAAATAGGAAAATAATGTTTATTCACTAAACTGTACAAAAATTACGTATGTAATGTTTTGTTCATACGAAAGCTTTCAAAGCTAGGAAGTACCACAGCATTACAATATGGAAGTACTTATGGATGCACGACGTGAGCAAACAGACGGACAGAGTGACACTTTCCCGATGCAAATACCTTGTGTGGCCGTCCTAACTGTATATTATATATGTATATTATGGCCGATGTGTTACTTTGATTGTCTATGCTTTTGGAGCGTGTTTTATGAGTTCTTTCTTCGTTATCTGTGTCGATTAAGATTATAGTTGTTTAGCTACCACATTTGAACTAAGGCAAGTATGCCACGTGATGCGTAAACAGACCTACAAGTATGTTCATGAAATATGCATTTATGGGCACCATTTATTTTAATTGTAACATTATTTTACTTACTCTACGAGTGACCATGCACATACAGCAAATGGTTACACAAGATTTTTAATTAAAGAATTCCACTAACCTCCCTTTTGTCAGAGCCAAATTTATACAAATAAATAAGACATGGGGGGCCTTCAAGAACAGAGTCAATTTTTCCCTTAAAAGACTGGCAATGGATCGGTGACCTCTTGGTGTCGCTGATTTCTAAGGGCGGTGGTGATTCCTTTCCAACAGGTGACGCACAAGCTCGCTTGCCCACCTCTCATATAAAAAAGCCTTATAAGTTAGTCACCAGGGTGCACCGGTGCAGTAGGGATTGGTTTTGGCCCTGAAGATGGTTTCTGGGCGTGTGTGATTGCGGATGTAAGTGCACCAGAAAAAAATGTATAATTGAATTCTAAAATCTGTTATTTATTTTCGTTCAAGGACGTAAAATCAGGAAATCGATTCGACAATAGAACTCATAACTGGAAGCGTATCGTCAGAACAAAAGCGAATTGAACGCTACCGCACAATGTGCAGGTTTGTTCCGGCGATTTACCTCCCAAATTGGCGTGATCACGAAGGCTGCTCGCAAATGGGCCGCAAACAATCGTAAGGCCGGCGATTGTGTGGAGGAAACTAAAGCTAACACGTACTATGTAACGTTTGACTCTTATATATATATATATATATATTAACATTATTACAACACTATAATGATAGTCTGAGATATAAATTGCCGTTCTAAATTTTCTCATTTTACTACCTAATGTAATATCTTTTTTCAAGCAATTAATTTTACAACATAATAGGTAAAAGAAGCTAGATGGCGTCGTTATACCAAGGCAGTGGCATTTGGGCGGCTTGAACACACCGTATTCCAACAGTGTGATAATTATGGATTAATGCCATGCCAAGCAAACGAAGACAAAAATTAGATAATTATTGACAACATATTTATAGACCTATTTTTATATAAGACATATTATTTCGTAACTTGGGTCTTCAGTAATTACTTTATTAATAATATCTTCTATCAATAAGTCTACAACAACCTAATTAATTACTTACTTTATTAATAAAATCTTCTATCAATAAGTCTACAACAACCTAATTAAAACTCTGAGACCGATTTTTTTAGACAAAAACAAAGCAACGCACATCTCTACACGATCTCTTTATTTGAACATTATGTAGAGTAAGTACGTTTATATGTCCGTTCCTCGAGATATTAATGTCAAATAAATTCACTGTGATTATGCAAAATAAGCTTATCAACAGATTCAGTTAACCAATTCAAAATATGCATTAATAACGGGTGTGTACTGAAAATTGCTTTACTCATCTTTAAAGGTTTCAATACACTAGGTAAAAGGGCTCTAAATATGGCATCAAGGTGACTAGCAAACAATATTTGTTTAAAACTGGGTCCAATGGACTAGTTGACTATGTATTAATAACACAATTTATTATTTAACAATATTTATCGGTATCGTAAAACACACAAACTGATCTGCGATCTTAAAATTTTAATAACTTATGTCCGACGTGTTTTATACAGTCGATTAAAGTTTGCTGGGAAAGGCATTTAAGTGTGAAATTATTTTAAAAAAATGTTTGTATTTGAACAACTAATATAATAAAATATTTATTTATGTTGGCAACGAGGGCCTATTTTATGATTTGTTAGTAAGAATTTCTCTTGCACTTAAAAAATATATATTATATTAAAAACAATATAAAACCTTTTGCTACGGCACTAACTACATAAACGCAATATTTAATATAGCTGTGGTACAAATTTCTGATTTAATGCATACAAAATAGGAAGGTATGACGACTTGACGACATATCGTGGTGGTCATTTGTATGGAGCGTTGGAATAGTCCAAAATGATTTTCCTGTTATCATAGCTCGAGAAGGTTTTATGTCATATATAAATATAACTATATTACTATGACATGCTTACATAATAAATCCAAAAAATAAATTGTCTAGTATCTAGCCTATTGGTCTTCATCATCGTCAGCCTGTGTCTATCTACTGCTGGACATAAGCCTTCCCTAATGCCTTCCACCTTATGCGATCCTCTTCTTTCGGTCTCTTTCGGTCCATCTAGAGATCTATATTGGTCATATATCGAAAATATTAAAATGCCACCCGTGTGAAGTTGGAGCAGGTCAAATACTTACTATTCAACTGCAGAACAAAACCGAAACTAACTATAATTTACCCCAAAAGTGTATTAACAGGCTTTGAGGCCAGACCATTCACTGTTCAATGTATGCAGATAACAAAAGTTAAAATTCACACATTGTCAAACGGCGGGTATTGCGCACAAAACGTATTAAGCCTTATTAAGCACTATTTAAATTCACGACTCGAACTAGGAAGTTTGGGACACAAGATATACGATACCAACATTATGTAAGGTAATTTACTCGTAATCACTGGAATGTTAAATAAATAAAGTCGTAATATGTATGCACGTACGCTTGTTATCCTATCTCGAGAAGACAGAAGCTATACACATTAGGAATTGTGAGACGAGACAGTACCTAAAGGAAGGTACAGTTCATAACCACAAAATAGATGCACCCAGAAACGTCGCTCTGGCTGTACTCGAAAATAAATACTATATTCCCTTGCACTAGGGCTAGCTTAGGACTACCCCCTTACCACCATCTCTTATTGCGATTCAATAAGATGCGACTCTATTCCATTTGAAATAGAGTCGCTTATTCATTGGTATGAATAAGCAATCTATTCAATTATTGAGCTCGTCCGTATAAGCGCATGCAACATGAATAAACTCTCCCGCGCCGCCACCCTCACTGCCAACACAGCAACTTCTTCTTCTGGCGACCTCACGCACTCGCAGGAACACAACAACCCACAAGGGAATTGTTTTATTATTATTTAAATAGTTGTCTTTGCCAACTTACCAGATAAATATTTTTTGAAAAATGGAAAAATTCATCTGCCCCTCTTCATTCAATACATTCACTGCATTCAATTACACTACTAAAGTAGTGTCTAATATAAAAATATTTATCTGGCAAGTTGGCCAAGACAACTATTTAAATAATAATAATTTAATTAGTTTGGTGTTATCAAAAAATAGCTGAATTTCATCTGCAACGATGGACTGCTATGCCTACTTTAGTAGTGTAATTACTTAATAGGTTGATGACGTCACACTGTGACTCACACAGTAGAAATATAAGATGCAAAAATTCGTCAGCAACACAAACCTTCCTGGTAGCTCAGTTGGAAGAACACTCGACCGGTCTTCGAGAGGTCGTGGGTTTAAATCCCACCTAGGGGGGACAGATGAATTATTCCAATTTTCAAAAAATAAGGGAATTGTTATTTGGCTTTGGGGCTTTGTGAGATGAAGGTACTTTCCCTAGCCGAGCAGCTTACAAATTCACTGTACCCTACCTCTCTTTTACTAGAGCCTCTTGCGCTAGTGGGCAGGGTGTACCACGTGCAGAAGAGGTTAGCTTTAGCTCTAAATATCGTGGTAACCTCTTACACCCTAGCAGTAACTTCAACATCAGATGATCGCACCTATCCACAAATAAATTCACCGAGCACGTGACCGAGTTGACCAAATCTTAAGGAAAGTGTTTTTTTTCTACTCATGTTTCTGATCCAAATCCACGAACACAGTGCGTACATTCGGAAGTGAGCAAATACTCAATTGACATTGCGTAACGAGATAGTTATCGCGGCGTTACGGCGTTACGTTACGTCACCGGAACAGTGGTTATTGCGCGCACCGCGCGGACACCCGAAATTAGATTTTGCTCAAATTACACACTTCTGTAATTAATGCTCGTATTTGTATAATATGCACTCATAAATAATCATTACAATACAGTCATCAAGGCTCCTGTAGATAATTTACGACGTAATTTATTTTTGGAAAGCATTAGCAGGTACAACCGACAATTTGGCGTTAATTACGTCTTCAAAGTTACTTGTATGGAGGCAATTCAAAAAACGAATGATAACAAATTCGGGGGATACAGTTTGGTGTTGCAGCTACAAATATTTCATCGCCATTTAAAATTCAATCACACCAATGGAAAGATGAAGAATCAAAGAATTTGTTACGCTAAATAAGGACTATGCAACATCGCGTGCGGGGGAAGGGGAAGCGCTGCCATTTTGAGATAATTTTAGTCTATATAACTTATTCACGTACTTACAATGCACGGTCACCATGACACAGCCACATCCCATTTTTTTGTGATGTGTGTGTCCTGGGTGTCTGGGGCCATACCGCCGAAGCCCATTAACACAATGAATATTTTGATTGGAAACTTAGGTGTTACGTTTTAGTCATTGACATGTTCTTGCCAGTTCTTCTCAAGAAGTCCCCGTCGCCGGAACTGGCACTTAAATTCACTTTCACATTCAAGATAGTGTGATAAAAGTGAATCTAAGCTCTGCGGATTTAGAGTAGTAATGATTTAGATACATGTTCTTATATTTAATTTGTATGACGTTTCTAAGTGCTTTATAAAGTCCAAGGAATAAAGATATTTTGATTTTGATTTTGACAAATATCTTCAGCTTAGTCAGTATGGCTCTATGGTTTCTACCAGCTAAGCTAAACACAATTACCGCCAATCTAAGCGAAATTTGATTTTTAAAAATCCGATGGTAAACGACTTAAGATTCTTTCTTCGATACCTGGCTACACAGGAGACACAGTGGTGGGATGGGAATGTGTGATGGGCCCCCGTCATCTGAAAGCCAATTCTCGTAATTTTTCTACGAACGCAGATTGAAAGTTGACCGAATCGAGATTGAATTGTGAATTTACCAAAATGATATACTTGATTTCATTAATTATTTATTATCAATTCTTGTTGTTGGCAAAGTAACATGTTTAATTTTCACTCATATTCGATACAATCCCGCTTAAATTTAATTTTGAAGTTACATATTACAATCCCCGTAAATTGTCGGGACAATTAATATGGTAATGATATTTTTTTATTTTTTCTGTGTATTTTATTATAATTTTAGTTTTTAATGTAGTTGTATTAATTTTATTATAAATTTAATTTTAAGATATTTATAAATAATTTTAGTTTTGTAACTTAATTAAGTTTTCTATAATTAGATTGTGTTTATTTTTAATGAGTTTAGTTTGTAATATATTGTAATTGTTATAATAAAGACAAAAGTTACATATTGTGTTACGAGAATACCAAATATGACATTTATGAGATCGAAACTGAATCGAAACTGAATTTTGACTATATTTTAATTACGAGAAATTGCCCCTCTGATGTAAGTACATAGCGGCGTAACCCATTGTACGATGCGTAGCTCGTACAGACGTAGTTTCCTCTAGGCTCTATCCTGCAGGGTCTAGTTGAATCAGCTCATACCTACTTTGCATCGAAAAAGTGTTTGCATATTCAATGAAGTACCTAACCTAGTTAACCAATTTAATTTGTGGTTTTGTATCTACTACGTACCTACGTATTATAATGTGTCATGTCCGTACAGATGTAATCAAATATCAATTAGTGAACGTTGACAGATCCATGTCAGTGCATACAGCCGCGTCAATTCAAGTCATTTGTCATTAGCCCTGACACCTGGCCAGTGGCCATGGGTGTCAGCCAAGTTAGATAACACCCGGCACACTGACCCTGTCTCCGTGTTACGTCACTTCCGCTTCCACCGCCATGCTAATCACATCACAATCATCACACTTTGTGGAAAGTTATGTTGGTACTGTTGATTGTTGGCACTTGGTGGAACCTTGCAAATATTATTAAGTGGGTCAAGATATTTTAGTATCATAATTTTATAGAAATCACTATTTACGAGTGACATAATATGTCGAGCCCGATGGTCGAATGGCTAGCAATGGCTACTGTAACTCCGAGGTCGCGTGTTCGATTCCCGCTCAATACAAATATTTGTGTGCATGAACATGTCTGTTTGTCTTGGTCTAGGTGTTTTCTTTATTATATGTATGTATTTACACAAAAAATGTATTTAAGTATAATATTAGTTATGTAGTACCCATTGTACAAGCTTTGCTTAGTTTGGGACTAGATGGCAGTGTGTAAGGGGCCGTCCATTAATCACGTGATGTTTTTTTTGCATTTTTAACACCCCCCATCCCCTTGGTGATACTTAGGTCTAAACCCCCCCCCCCCCCCCCCCAATCACGTGTATTTTTGTCATGAAGAAAAGGATGCTGCCTTTTTCCTTATCATCATGAAGTCATCATGAATAGTCTGAAACCATTATTATACTGTATGCGCAGGGAGTTGTAGGCCATCATCGTCTTCAACTTCCTTCTTTTACTTCAACACGCCGCTTTTCGGTTTAGAAATTTGTCAAAAAATAAATACACGTGATATCTTACTATACCCCCCGAACCGACTCCCCCTTGTGATATTTCGTGATTTTTACCGAACCCCCTCCCCCCTCTTTCGAGCCTCACGTGATTAATGGGCGGTCCCTAATTTGTTCAGAAATATTTATTTCTTTAAAGCACTGTTTAAAATATCAATCTTAGGACACTTTCAAATACATTAAATTTCAGAAAAAAAATCCTATACTAATTTTTATCATATCATTATTTTATTTTCTGTGTTTTTATAAATATTAGTCAAAGTATTCTATTTTATTATGTACTTAAATCTGCCGTTGTTTGTTTCTTCAAACAGCATTCGTGTATTTTGCTATCCCTAAAGTTTGACTGGTAGAGAACGCTTTTAGCGTCAAATCCGCCTTTTGTACCCTTATACCTAATTTATATTTTATGAACAATAAAGTTTTTAAATAAATATAATCTATATTTCTTCTATACTAATATTATAAAGCAGGAAGAAGTGTATTTTTCTTTGTAACTAATAAACTAAAAAACTACTGAACAGATTTCAAAAATTCTTTCATCTACAGAAAGACACATGATCAGCGAGTAACATAGGATATATTTTATTATACTCGTGTGAAACCGGGGCAGATCGCTAGTATAATATGTCAGTTTCCACAATTACTTTACACAGAATTTAAAAAAATGATTATAATGACTCATTAGCCGAATTAGGGCGAAACCCAAGGGGCAAGTAATGTGTATTTTTGACGTACATGTGTACCTACATAGGTGTATAAGTCGTCGACGTCAACCTTTATTCATCCCACTGCTGGGATACGGGTCACCCCTCAATCGCAACCTTAACGTGCCTTCCGAAGCACGAAGCAAGTATATAAGTGTGGTTCCATATTATAGCCAACACTTTGTTTCATCGTAAAAATTATTGAATTATACGTGCTTAGATTCGTCATTACGTAATGCAGATGCTTATGCAAATAATATTCCTTGTAACGCAATACATCACATCTGCACTAAGGTATTTGCTATACATACTCCAAGCGGGCCCTATGTTTGTTTGGCAGCAGAGATGGTATAAAGACGTGATAAGACAACAAGTGCACACATAAATTCGCTAAACTAAACCTTCCAAAGCAATGTTACAGGCTTTCATAGGCTACGGTAACTGCTTTCCATCAGGCGGGCCGTATGCTTGTTTTGCCACTCTAGTGACCCGCAAAAAGAAATTACCAATGAGAGAAACTTATTAACTCAAGCACTGGTTGAAGGTCTCGAGATCGCGGTCAATGGCGAGTAGCCCACGTACCCTTGCCACTATAACGACCTGTAATGGACTATACGTGAGCCCCTCATCTCTTCAAATGTTAGATCATTAGTCAAATGAAAACTTTAATCAAGTTTATCTCATGAAATAAAACTTAAATAAGTATTGCATACTTTTAACATGTTAAACGGGTTTTGAATTTTTTGGGGAGTTCGTGGCTAACCATCACCTTTTGGCCAAAGTCAACCTCGCCTGCACGTGGTGCACCTGGCTAACTAACGAGACTCTATGAAAGGTAAGAGTTGAAGGGTACGCCTTAATAATTATTATAAGTATAAACTGCTTCACTGGGAAAGTACAGTGACGTCCTAAAAAGCAATTAGAATTTGCCAAAAGAAAATGTCTAGTCGTTTAATGAAAATTGTTTTAAACTTTACCATTGATGTTGCATTATGGTTTATATTTCTATTGAGAGCTTACAATTCCGAACATGAGATTTTAGTCTTTAAGCTATACTATGAATGCACGTGACTGTATCTCGACTTCCCAGGAGACCGCAGCCAAACAATTATTACCTAGAGATCTTGAGCGTTGTTTGTTCTGTTCTTGCCAGTGTGTGAGATCACCAAGAAGGAAGGGTGGCTGCGAAAGTGTCAGGAATTTTGTGTTGCAAGCTTTTTCCTACGGTCGCCGCTTCACATCAGACAGACCGTATACTTGTTTTCTACTCGACGTAATATAAAAAAGTGTAAAAATATCATCACAGTTACATTTTAAACAAACATTTTAAGGGCATCCTTTTCAGCTTTATAAGTGCCAATACAGTGTAAATTTGGGAGAATCCTTTAACATTAAAACTGACCCCTGTTATACAGAATAAATCCTACCAACATTTTGTTACTTTTGAGTTTAAGCTATTTAAAGTTTAATAGGAATAAAAATAGCATAAGTTTTGGGAAGCATTTGTCATGAAACTGTTGCAAATATTTGTTGTATTTACATAACAATTTAGCGACGATGCGAGTGTCTGGGACGTAACGTCAGTCACAATGATGCTATGCTTGAATGATGTTTGCAGAATAGTAACAAAGGAGCACTGAATTGAAACTATGCTAAATTGAGAGACTACAAATCGATAAAACTCGATTTGTAGTCTCTCAATTTAGCATAGTTTATCGGATCTATTCTATATAGCAGTGTCCAATTCAGTGCTCCTTTGTTACTATTCTGCAAACATCATTCAAGCATAGCATCATTGTGACTGACGTTACGTCCCAGACACTCGCATCGTCGCTAAATTGTTATGTAAATACACGCATGAATACATACGCAGTCGTGCTTGGCTTAATAAACTTGTATGCACATACATCGTTTACTTGCGTGACATTTGTACCGTGTTATTAATTTTAGACCTTAGTGCGAAGAACTCAAAGCCGTTAATTACTGTCTTTAGCAAGGTAAACGCCAATAATTTACGGTATGGCTATGAAGTTGACGATAATATACTGTTTCTTTGTCCTTCTTTTATGTCAAAATATAGCAATAACTCTACGAATGATTTAAAAAAAACGTAGAATCTCAGCTATCTTTCAGGAAAATACAAATGAAGAGATAAAGTCAGGATGTTTGATAGGTTTTGATATACGGTGTGTCCCGGAATAAAGTGTAATCCTGAAAGGGCGTGAAAATAGATCAAAAATTATCGACAAAAAAAATATATAAAAAAATAAAAATATATGTTTTCTATTTTTTTTTCATGAATTAAGATTTTTATTTTTCGCTAAGAACTCTATGTGAAATATCGATTTCTTTCAAGGCAATCGCTCGATTTCGTTGAAATAAAAAAAATAATCGTGCCAGTTAACAACCAGAATACTATACCAAATAGCCAGCAAAAAAAAATGTGACTGACCACATTCGCAAAACACGATATTCGCAAAACATCATATTCTCAACACATTCGCAAGACACAACATTCTCCAAACATATTATTTTCAAAAAAGGTAAAAAAGAAGACTGGGCTCCAAAAAAAATAATGCCGACGGTGGCTCTATGCACCAGTAAGAAACTTTTTAATAAAAAAATAAATAAAACAACTGAACTGGTGAATATACTTTAAAATCACAAAAATGTTGTGTTTTGCGAACGTTCAGTTGTTTTATTTATTTTTTCTTTTTATCTTATAAGTAAGATGATGATATTTTGAGAATATGATGTTTTGCGAATATCGTGTTTTGCGATGTGGTGGTTTACGAATGTGGTCTTTTGAGAATATGATATTCAGCGACGGAGGGGCATTAAATTAGGTGATTATGCCATGTTCAAAAAGTAGAAAAGTGATGCTTCAACTTAGGATATAAATTGTAGCTACAATAATAATGTAAATTATAAACGTGTAAATTCTGTCACAGTCCCCGCTAGTTTTATAGCCCCACCACAAGCTTTTGTTAGTACTTTACGTGTATAAGAACAAGGGTATAGGTTTAAGCGTCTTGTTGATATAAAGCCGGCCATTATCCAGTGTAGCAGTGGCATGTTAATTTCGCATGTTAATGCATGGCCTTCGCAATATGGTGTTAAGGCACTTCGCGAATGAATGACTCTTCCTTGTCTTCACACTTTGTATGGACCGAGTTATCTATATATTTCTCTTGGACAAAGAAATTTAAGTAGCCTCATCAGTCACTGAGAGCCTTTAAAATAAAATATACAAGTGGTTTGTTTTGTTCTGTATTATAATAATAAAATATTCCGGGATAAATTAGCCCTTCAATGTAATCGTTATTTGGCTGCAATATTCTGTGAGATAAAGGTATTTGCCAGGCTTACGAATACGCAGTACCCTACCTCTCTTTTGTGAGAGCCTCCTTCGCTAGTCGGCAGGATGCACCACGTGGAGGCGAGGCACTTTGGCTATAAAGATCGTGGCGAGCCACTTACCCCATCCACCACCAACCACCTCAAATACATTTTATGTATTTACCATTTTATAACCAAACTACATTTTGTATTGTTTAACAGGCACGCTCCTGATTCTAGTTTTATTATATTATATCTACATATAGATAACATCAGTCACGTGGCGATGCCTTCGTGTTGTTTGCATTGCGGTGCATTGTCCACATGTCCACATGCCGATTGATAGCGTCCATGCAAGCGTACTGCATACGCATTCCAACATTATGGTGTCAACAAAGTGACAATCAAGTGTTGACAGCGTTTAGAGTACGGCATTTAAATATGTATGTATAATATATGAATAATAAATGCATCCACACATACCTAAGGGCCTTACATGCTTTGATAGTATGCCAAGACGTTGTTGCTAGAGACTCTAACGATTTCAATGAAATTTCCAATATAGGGCATTATAGGGGTTTAGGGTGACGAAAAATCTATCTAGGTAGGTTTCAACTCTGAGGAAAATTCGTTTTCTCCTGAAACGTGAAGAAAATGTCAATGAATGAAGTGAATGAATGAAGTGAACGAATGAAGTGAATGAAATGAGTGAATAAATGAATGCATGAATTAATAAATGACATGGAAGTAATAAGTACTCGTAGTACTTATTACTTCCATGATAAATTAATATTTATTTGCATTTCAAATAATGTAGTAACAAGGTATTATGGTAAATATAGTTTCTTCTTTTTAGCTCCTTGGATAGCATGCAAAAATGTTGATACAATAAATTGTCAAGGTAATAAATATCAAATTTATTTATATTATTATATGTATATATGTAAATTATTATAACACATAAAGATATTGTTACTAAAGTGCATCGGTAGTAAACAAGAACTCTTATACCCATAAATGTTCGTTGTTTACTACGGAACCCTAAAATGTGTCGAAATACCATTAGAAATAAACTGTCTCATTAATACACAGCCCATGTATACCTCATCTCAGTTTCACTTTCATGTTTCACCCACATTACAAAATCTGCGCAATTTGCGGAAAATGTCGCCGCTTATAGTTACAATCAGAGCAAGGCTTGGCTCCCATAGCAAATAACACATAGAAACGACTGGATTAAGTTGCGTAAGATTATACAGTAACCACACAATTAAATGAGAAGCGCGATTGCGTCGTTGCGCGTGACAGTCTATTCAATCATGCAAGTCAAGCAACGTCGACCATAGCCTGTCCATGGATGGGTTTATTTTATCTCCTCCGAACGGGAGGGCACGTTAAGCCGTCGGTCCCAGCTGTTGTCGTGATATGACAGTCGTTAAGCCAAGTCAGTGGCCTTTAGGCGGCTTGAAGACGCTGACCTCCGTCATCCGGAATTGAGCAGCGTGGTGGAGTATGTTCGATTGAGGGGGAACTCGTATCCCAGCTGTGGGATGAATAAGGGTTGAGTAAACAATACAATTAAATATAAATATATGACACAAACCTAACTGTATGTTGAAAATTCGACAAAAACTTCTTCCAACCATGTTGGTATGCATTAGCTGCTACCAGAATACCCGGTACATCCCACTATCCCCTTATGAATCTCCATCAATGAAAATTGTGAGAAGTTTTTTCCCACTATCCCCATTAGTAATTTTTCTATCACGTTTAATAATAAGTAAAAATAAGTCATTTGTCATGTAAAATGAGTAATGGGAGATAGTGGGACTATAATCCATTAAAACAGTATTCCCACTATCTCCATGGAACCTGACAATGAGGATAGTGCGATGTACGGAGATTCCGGTTGTCATTCATCATATAATCGCAAACACAAGTCATTGTTGCAAGGAACGAACAAAACATTAATAGTAGATTAGTAGCCGAGGGCTGTAAGGCATCAATTGCAGCCCGAGATATTTAGGCGCACGAGCGCCTATAGTTCGAGGGTGCAATTGATGCTTACACCCGAGCTAACTACTCTGCTTTACATCTCGATTGTGAGGTAAGTAGAAAAAAACCGGGATTACAAGAATAAAAGACTTTACTTGTTTTTCTTTTCGCCACTTCATGAACTCGTCGTAAGTTTTCAAATATCTCTCTTTAGAACTTTCAGGCAAAATATTGTTAATTGCTGCTTCAGCTTCCATTTTCATTGAATCGGGAGTGCAGCTTACGAGGGGAGGTCAATAAGTTCGCGGAATGAGAGAGAAGGAGGTTGAAATTAAACACCAAATTATTTTTCCTTTTCAATATATTCTCCTTTAACCCTAATACATTTTTCGGATCTCTCAAATAGCTTGTTTATACCATCGAAAAAAAATGATTTGTCTTTGGTGTCAAAATAGGCCGAAATTGCCGACTTGACTTCATCATCGTCGTCAAATTTCTTTCCACGCAGCTCTTTCTTCATTTTTGGAAATAAATAATAGTCACTGGGGGCCAAGTCTGGACTGTATGGTGGGTGGTTTAATTGTTCAAAGCCGCATCGGTGAATGGCAGCCGTCGCAACATGGCACGTGTGGACGGGTGCATTGTCGTGCAAAAGGAGCACACCTTTTGACAGTTTTCCTCTTCTTTTTTTCTTAATGGCTTCTTTCAATCTTTCCAGTAAAGAAGCGTAGTACTGTCCCGTTATAGTCGCACCACGTTCTTTATAATCGATCAGTAAAATACCTTCTGTATCCCAAAAGATAGTCGCCATGATCTTTCCGGCCGATTGTGACACTTTGAACTTCTTTGGAGGAGGTGTGCCTTTTTTATGCCACTGCATCGACTCTTGCTTCGACTCAGGTTCATAGTGGTGAACCCAGGTTTCATCTCCAGTAACAATCCGGGCCATAACTTCTTCCTTTCTCTCTCCACAGAGCTCCAGAAACTGGTGAGAGCACTCGACACGCTCGCGTTTTTGAAGTGGCGTGAGCATTCTCGGAACCCATCTTGCACTGACTTTAGTCATCCCAAGATGATGATGTAGGATATTTAAAATACTTGATTCGGATACTCCAACCATTGCTGCAAGTTGCTTCTTCTTCAGTCGGGCATCTTCCAATACAAGTTTTTCTACTTTTTCGACGATTTCCGGTGTGGTGGCCTCAATTGGCCGTCCGGAGCGGGGGTCGTCTTCAATGGACTCCCTTCCTTGTTTGAAAAGACCATGCCACTTGTAAACCATGGTTTTACCAGGGGCAGAGTCCGCGTAAACCGCTAACAGCTCTTGAAAAATCGTCTGAGCGGATTTTCCTTGCTTGGTAAGAAACTTAATAACGGCACGGTGTTCAATTTTCTCCATACTGGCTGACTTCTTCCCGATTTAGTTGTTTGCAGGTCGATAACTCAAAAGTTAATGACACGATTAGGTTCAAACTTGGTATATATACTCTTAATGAGGTGCTTAACTAGTGCCTACCTGGACGGGTAAATTTATCCCCATCAACCCCTCCATTCCGCGAACTTATTGGCCTCCCCTCGTATATCTTCATCACTTGCAGAACTCATGTTTTTTTCCTAATTAGCACGTAATTATAAAAAAATCCCGAAAACAAACAATATTAAAAGAAAAAGTTTCTATTCCCGCCTTTTTTCATCTCTTTTTTTTATTTTTTATTTTCTAGAAGGAAATTGAGCTTCGCCGTTCGATATTTAAAATTGATTACTATTATACTCATACGAAGACAAGGCTGAATAGCGAAGCGACCTCTTTTGTCATTGGGCTGAATGCATGATGTCTATTGCCAGTATGATGGTTAGATGTACGCGAACTTTTTGAAAGAGAAAAGTATTTTTTTTTTTTTAATTACTTACCGCCCTAGAGCTTTTTATAGCTACATTATTACCCTAGAGCGCTAATTGATCACCTACAAGCCCCATTTGGGGGTAATAAGGGCCTACTTACCGAATATGAGAGATGTAAAATTACATTATTATAATTGCGCAATATTACACCTGGCATTAACATGGACCTTACAGAATGGTATACATTTGTATACCATTAGCTGTAACCGAGACTTTGCCCGTGTACAAATCGTGACGAGCTCGGTGGTCGAATGGTTAGCAATGGCCACTTTGACTCAGAGGTTGCGGGTTCGATCTCCGCACAAGACAAATATTTGTGTGCATGAACATGTCTGAAAAGTTAAATTCCTCACAATCCAGCTTTATTTTAAAAGAAAACCGAAATCATCGAAAAAACCGGAAACTCGGTTTTTAAATATAATCTCCGGTTTTGGTACCCTCTAGTCAGGACTGTCTCTGGTCGTATTTATAACTGTATTGTCAGACATGACATCAAGCTTATTTGGGACACGCACAATGCTTGTTATTACGTAACGTCGAGATGTTTGTGAGATATGGCCGAATAGACACACAGATGACATCACCACACTGATTGAATCTCATAAGATACATGACATGGTTACAGATATAGGGTGTGCTTCAGATAAAGATATGTTTCTGGACCACGTCACAGTAGATATATCGAATAGTATATAGCAATTATATATTAGACAAAAGACGAGTAACCTGTTTAATTTAATTAATTAAATAGTTATAATGTCTCACGTAAGTTTTAAGAACATTATAGTATAAGCAACTCCACTGCGCGCACTGGTTGAAGACTTTTGACGAGCTCGGTGGCGTAGCGGTCAATGACGCGGCATCGACACCAACGCTCGTGGATTCGATTCCCACATAGGACAAACATTTGTGTGCATGAACATGTCTGTTTGTCTTAGTCTGGGTGTTTTCTATGTATCATAAGTATGTATTTACAAAAAAAAAATGTATTTACGTATGTTTATCAGTTGTCTAGTACCCATAACACAAGCTTTGCTTACTTTGAGGCTAGATGGCGCTGTGTAATTTGTGTGACAATATTTATTTATTTTGGTCTTCAACCAGTGCGCGCAGATCGGCTTCAGCTTCGGCGGTAGTGCCCCAAAAAACAAGTCTGACATTAGTTATTAAAATTTTAACATCACAGATAGCTCTAGTTTTGTGTATTTTACGATACTGATATTTATATTTTATAAAATTTAGAACAGGCTACAGCCTATTGTTAAACATATTTAAGAAAACTGTCGAGCCATTTTCTTTCGACGCCCAACCGACACACAAAGATACAAATTCCTAAAAAAAAGTATACTGAAATAAAACAAATGTACAGTTAACTTAATGACTAATGCAATAAACACAATGTCGAAAAGATTGCTTCAGTGCTATTTTTTATTTGTTCCTCGACTCCGTATATTCATAATTAGATTTCAAGCTAGGAGATTTCAAGAGTCGAGCGACAAAAACATCAGGCTGTGCGAACACTTGTCTATGGTTCATTGCCCCGGAGATTTGTTGTCTGTGGTCTATCTGTCTGTCCATCAAGCAACACGTATCATTAGTTGTTCCTTTTGTCATTGAACCGATTTGCATTAGGGTCTGCTCATATTAACTATTATAATTTGTTATTCAAATCATTTATGTAGTACGAAACTGGACAAATAAATATAATATATTATATAACTGAACAAATTGCACACTGGCATGGCAAACTATGCAAACCTTGTACTATGGGTACTAGATAATTAGATACTTAATTATTTTATATCCTCCGAGTAGGCGCCACCTGCCATGCGTTTGGCCACGTCTAGGTGCCCCCCCCCCCCCCCCCTCCACTCAATCCATAAGGAAACTACTACCTAACGGTCTTTAAAAAATGAATTTATTACGAGGTAGATCATTCACCATCTAAATTGAAGTAAAACGCTCAGTCAATTTAAAACGCATGGTTTTACATATTTCTGCCCCCCAACCCCCCACCCCCAAGACGTGATGCCCTGAGCAATTGCTTAATTTGCTTTAGGGCTAATCCGGCACTAAGCAAAGCTTAGGTTAGTAGATTAGGTTACATGATAGCACTACCGAATAAGTACGTACTTGATTAATTGTAATGTGTATAAGTAATCGATTGTTTACTGATTTTGTATTCTTATACATATACATATATGTTTTAATTGTATATTGTGTCTCACCGCCGATTACGAATTCCATCCGGTTACTAAAAGGCAACGATTGACTGAAAGAGATTCCTTCATGGAATAAATCCGCCCTTGCAAACAAGATCGTCGCCAGCATACGGCAAACAGTCTGTTTGTCTTGGTCTGGGTGTTTTCTTGCAGACAAAAGTTTGCGAATCGAAACACCTCAAAGTCAAACGGCCATTGTTAGCGATTGCATACAGCACGACTAGTAGACATTTTGAGAAGTAGACGTTCTGCGCTGAAAAGCCCTTTATCAAAACTGTGCTTATATCAATAAAAAGGTTAGAAAATGACCAGTATTAAAGCGAGCATTACTGTGGCCTTTATGTGGAGACAATTTTGAAATACGGACAAAAATGTCCTTTCGACAGTAGCTTGTTCCTTCGTATTGTGTCGTAAACGACGCCATTACAACATATAACTTATCTATGAACTTGTTTTATTAGCATACAGGTGTTGAAACAGACGCTAGAGGTGTGGACGGGACTCCTACGCAGTCCATCAGAGCTCCATCTCAGCCTCTCAGAGCTCTATTATCATCATCATCATCATCATCTCAGCCATTGAAAGTCCACTGCTGGACATAGGCCTCCCCTCTAGATCTCCAATAAGACCGGTTGGAAGCGGCTTGCATCCAGCGCGATCCTACGGTCTTAATGAGGTCGTCTGTCCACCTTGTGGGTGGACGTCCTACGCTGCGCTTGCCGGTACGTGGTCTCCACTCGAGAACCTTTCGACCCCATCGGTCATCCGTCCTCCGTGCTATGTGCCCTGCCCACTGCCACTTCAACTTGCTAATCCGCTGGGCTATGTCGGTAACCTTGGTTCTTCTACGGATCTCCTCATTTCTGATTCGATCTCGCAGAGAGACTCCGAGCATAGCCCTCTCCATAGCTCGTTGGGCAACTTTGAGCTTGTTGATAAGGCCCATAGTGAGGGACCACGTTTCAGTGCCGTAAGTCATCACTCGTAACACACACTGGTCGAAGACTTTCGACTTGAGGCACTGCGGTATGTCGGACGAGAAGACATCACGCAATTTTCCGAACGCTGCCCAGCCGAGTTGGATTCGGCGACTGACCTCTTTCTTGACGTTGGACCTACCTAACTGGACTACTTGTCCTAGGTAGACGTACGAGTCAACAACTTCAAGAACCGAGCTCTCAACAGATATTGGAGTGGGTACAACATGGGTATTACACATTACCTTCGTCTTGTCCATGTTCATTTTAAGACCCACTTGTTGAGAAACTTGATTGAGGCCTTCGAGCATCGTGCTGAGATCTTCCATCGAATTTGCCATGACTACGATATCGTCGGCAAACCGAAGGTGAGTGATGTATTCGCCGTTAACATTAATGCCGAATCCTTTCCATTCCAGGAGCTTGAAGGCGTTCTCCAAAGTGGCCGTAAACAGTTTCGGAGATATCACATCTCCCTGTCTTACGCCTCTCTTCAAAGGGATCGCCTTCGAGCTCTGTTCCTGTACTCGGACCGACATAGTGGCGTTATTATACAAACACTTCAACACTTCGATGTACCGATAGTCAATACGGCATCGCTGGAGAGATTCAAGCTCTATTATAATTAAACAAATTTGCCACTCAGGAATTCAGTTAAGTTTTCATAGAATACATATTACATTTATAAGTATAAAACTGAATTGACGAGCTCGGTGGTCGAATGGTTAGCAATGGCCACTTTAACTCCGAGGTCGCGGGTTCGATCCCCGCACAAGACAAATATTTGTGTTCATCAACTTGTCTGTTTGTCTTGGTCTGGGTGTTTTATATGTATTATATGTTTGTATTTACAAAAAAAAAATACTTGATGGCGCTGTGTCATTTATCCAGGATTAACCTTCTAGTATTAATGATCGAAGGGATTAACTAAATAAAAAGAACATTATGAACACCACGCCACAGTAGAAACACAATGCTTATTAATAGTTAGGAGTATAGCAATTAGGTACAAACTTTTTGGGGTGTAAGTGGTTCATCAACATCTTTGAACCAAAGCCAACTTCACCTGCACGCGGTGCACCCTGCTGACTGACAAACGAAGCTCTGGCGAAAAGAGAGGTAGGGAGCGTAATTGTAAGCTACCCGACTGGGGAATGTACCTCCACCTCACAGAATACCGCAGCCAAATAACAATTCCTTTGAGGGCTGTTGTGTTCCTGCGAGTGAGTGAGGTCACCAGAAAGGAAGGAGATGCTGCGTTGGCAGTGGGGGAGGCGGAGCGCGAGCGATGTTTTATGTTACGAGCGTTAATATGGCTACGGTAACCGCTTTACATCAGGCGGGCCGTATGCTTGTCTGCACCCGACGTAGTATAAAAAAAAACAAACTTGATTACGTTCCAACAATTTTAGTTCCTCCGGTTCCTTCAAAGGAAAAATCCATTTAGTAAAATATCCAAGTGATGTCCAACTATTATTAAATTAACATTATCTATAACGTGCCGTTAAACGTTACATAGTTGTCCTTATGCAAATGCAGTACTCAAATTCTTAATGCATCTAAAGAGACATACAGATAAATACATGCAAGGTCGACTCACCCATAGAACTAGTATAGGACTCATCTCACGTGGCGAACTGCGTCATTCGACATACATCGCATTATGGACAAAGCATTAGCAAGTATTTAACTTATCTATAGATACATAATACAATATACCAGCGGCCCACCTTGGCTCCGCGCCGGTGTAAATGTTAGTATTTAGTCTTATACATACATCTATCTCTTCCGGAAAACATTCACAAAAATGATAACTAGTGAATGCTGCATCAAAATCCGTCACGTGCTTTAGAAGAAGTTAACGAATGAATAGACAAACAGATTTTGTTTTTTACTATGTAGAGGAGCTCGATGCGATCGTTGCGCGTCTCAGTTTAATCCATCACGCAAGTTCAAAAACGTGTCACCTGCACGTGGTTAACCTGCTGATTAAGCACTGGCCAAAAAGAGGTAGAACACAACACTGCATAGGTATAAGCAGGCCGACTGAAGATCACAGCTAAAAGGATTTTATAGTGGGCTAAAAGATTATTGTATTCCTGCGAGTGAATGATGCAAGTTGGGCAACTAGGAAGAAGGGAGTTGCTGCAATGATGGCGCGGATAATGTAAGCCTGGACGCTACTGTATGTTATGTTGCAGTATCTGTAGGCTACAATTACTGCTTCACATCAGGCGGGCCGTTTGCTTGTCTTCCACCCGATGTAGTACAAAATAAAACAATAACAGTTTATGATGACTGAAGCTGCAGCTTTCGCAAATGGCAACCGGAACTCGTCGAGTAATCTCGCTCTCTGCTTCTATGAATCTCTCTATTTTTATTAATATTTACAGCAACTGTTTATTTGTCTTAATTAGAATTTGGCGGAAAATTAAATAGTTGACAGGTACTTTAACTAAAATTGGTATATTTTGCACAGCATCTTAGGCCCAACTTACACCAAGATGCGACGCAATGTGACGATGCTTGAGGAGGCCAACCCCCTAACCACCATCTCATATGCGATTCAATAACTGAATAGAATGACTCTATTAATAGAGTCGCTTATTCATTGGTATGAATGCTTATTCATACCAATGAATAAGCGATTCAATAACTGAATAGAATAAATAGAATGCTTATTCTATTCAGTTATTGAATCGCAATAAGAGATGGTGGTAAGCGTGCTGTTCTTTCGCGCTGTGCATCGCTGCATGCCACGAAATGCATCGCGTTGACGCAGTTTTTTTCTATTTGCATGGTAATCGAAATAACACAGGCTTTGCATCCAGAATTAGAGACTAGAAGACCCTTACTTACTCGTATGCTGTGTATATTAAGCTTGCCATCGCAAATCGTGGTCGAAGCTAATGTCGACATAACTAAACAAACAATACAAATAATTAAATATAACATATGTCAACACCACTAAGCCATATTACACACCTATATTTTCTATGTGGTCAAGTGGATATAAATCGTATAAAAATGAGTATAAAACCGTCCTTGTAATTTGTTTTTAGGGTTCCGTACCGAAAGGGTAAAAAGGAACCCTATTACTAAGGCTCCGCTGTCCGTCCGTCCGTCCGTCCGTCTGTCACCAGGCTGTATCTCATGAACCGTGATAAGTAGACAGTTGAAATTTTTACAGATGATGTATTTCTGTTGCCGCTATAACAACAAATACTAAAAAATAGAATAAATTAAATATTTAGGGGGCTCCCATACAACAAACATGATATTTTTGCTCGTTTTTGCTCACAATTGATAACGGCAATAGTTATATATGTACATATATATATTTGTCAAAATAAAAATAAAATGAGGAATACAGCAAAGTTGACACATTTGAAATACTCACATAATGTTTAGTTATATATTCACTTTAAAAAGAAATAATTAAATAAAAATAAAACAAATATTTAAGGCGGGCTCCCATACAACAAACGTGATTTATTTGCCGTTTTTTATAGATAATGGTACGGAACCCTTCGTGCGCGAGTCTGACTCGCACTTGGCCGGTTTTTTTATACGTCGGGTGGCAGACAAGCATACTCCCCATCTAATATGAAGCGAATGCCGTAGCCACATTAATGCTCGCAGCATGAAACATTGCTCTCGCCGCCACGCTCGTGAGAGAGAGGCAGCGTGGCGGCGAGAGCGCTTCCTTCCTTTCTGGTGATCTCACTCACTCGCAGCAACACAACAACCCTTCATGGAAATATTATTTGGCTTCGGTATTCTGAGAGATGGAGGTACTTCCCCATTCGGGCAGCTTCAAATACTTAGTGCTTACAAATACTTATAGTGATCGCAGTTGTACTTTGTAAAGCAGAAATCTTCATCGCGAGCTGAAGTAGTGCTTTGCTCTGTACTATTCACCCGGTTTCTTCGGAGCTAGTTTTTCTTCATGCATAACTTTACACTTCAGATTTCTCAAATAATCCTTAGAATTATACCGGAGTGTAATAATCGCATTACGTATAGTTATACATAATAATATCCCCATTTCAAGTATATTGTATAAATATGTTATCACCGCGCAATAAAACATGTAACCACCAGTCCTATAAAGTTGACAAAATCATATATCAACTTTGGAATTCCCTCTCTTCCGCCTCGTCAGAGGTCGTCGCTTGTTCTATCTAATCTCAGAACGCCCATTTCACAACAGATTACGAAATTGCAAAAGCAGACATGCAAAATATTTACACAACAAAATTTGACAAAACTTTTAAAAATATCAAGCATACTCGTATTTGAAAAGATTGTTCTTCATTATTAAGATTTCCAAACAACGAATTCCTTCAACTTAATTCGTTATAGCAGACATCATGATCGCTAATATGAAACCCCAACCCAACCCCAAGGATGCCGGAACTGATGAAAACAAAACGTAGCTAATTTAGAACGGCATAGAAGGGAAGGAATGGAATAACGAAACTACTACACGGACACGGACGGACGTAAGAGAGTGAAACGGAGGTCCAAAGTTTGTATGGGGAAACGAGATGAGTTTTTATCCTAAACTTTACACGAGTATTTCTATAGATAAATGAGTAAACACATGTTTGCTCCGGATTTCACGCGAGCGAAGCCGCGGGCGAAAGCTAGTGAACAATAAAATCATTGAGGTAATATTTTAGAAGTACATGCCTCCTACCGGTAATGATGCGACTGCGTACGCTTTCTAATGTTCCTGACGTAATTTCTGGTAAACACATTATGAGCTATCATTGTCCCCATCTACGACCATGAGTGGAAAAAAGAGTAGTTTTCCTCAAAGACGGCATTTACAGTCAGGTGTCGTATTTGTTATACTTTTTATTAAGAACGCACATCGGACGTAACACCTTGACTTGAAGAACTAGTGCTTATAGACAACTTCTTTGCGGCTTACGTATATATTCTTTGAAAGCTGATGACGCAAAGTTATGCAAACCCCAAG
Organism: Hypsopygia costalis; assembly: GCA_937001555.2. Taxonomy (NCBI): domain Eukaryota; kingdom Metazoa; phylum Arthropoda; class Insecta; order Lepidoptera; family Pyralidae; genus Hypsopygia; species Hypsopygia costalis. The sequence goes on from OW443325.2 coordinate 3,366,366, forward strand.
AAATTGATACGTAAAAAGTAGAGGTCGTTTTCATCTCACTGACAGCTAAGTAAACGTTTTGCTAAACCCATAACGCATTCCCAGATAAAACATAAATCTTTGTAAAAATAAATTCACTGTACGGTAGGTCATATGACAGTGTTTGGTAAAATTCCATTGCCCCTTCATAATTGGCGACATAGACAATCTATTCCACGTAGACACCTCAAAATATTATACGAAAATCATTTGATTTTCGTGTAATATTAAAATCGTGAAAAAGGTTTAGATTAGTATACAATGTTCTTTCGTCATACTTCAATGACATTATCGAGATAAAAGCACTTTTTTGTGGAACATTTCGACAAGAAACATATTATTACTTTTAAAGAAAAACAGTAAGTGAATAATACTCACCAATAATTATTAAACTTGAACTTTAAACAGAATTCAAAAATTTACGAGTTTTAAAAACACAATGTACACTGCCCTACAATTCGTCAATAGGAAAACCAACTGATAAACGAGAGACAGCTGATATGTAAAGATATCTCCACACCTACTATCTCATCATACACAGATACAGCATTCGATGTAGTTGAACAACATCACAGTATAAATTATTTCTCTAGTTCCTGGTAATGGGTGCAAAATCCGTAATAACTATATGTTCCGTTATAATAACTTAATACTTATACATATTATAGTTACTCTGTCTGCATATAGCACATATCTTCATAAATACACAAACAAATACATGTACATAATGATAATACATATATTTGATTTGACAAACACAAAATAAAATTAAGAATACAGCAAAGTTGACACAAATCATTGCAATCAATACATATCATATACATATAATAAAACAGTAGGAACCGCGTGTCTGTACATTTGATAATATTAACAAAAAATGGGTGTGGGCGATAAAAAAAGAGTAACAGAACACAAAAAAGATTTTTTTGATTTTTTTGTCTGTCTGTCTGTCTGTCTGTCTGTCTGTATGTACTCGCTAATCTTTAAAACTAATGAACAGATTTTTACGCGGTTTTCACTAAAAGATTAAGCTCATCCCTGAGCAACATATAGGCTTTGTTTCATCGAAATCTGATGTCAGATTAAAAAGTTATCGTCATTTAAAGTTTAAAGAAAAATTTTCTTTATAGAAAATCACTCATCACGAAATCTCAGAAACTACAAGTGCTAGGAGTCTCAAATTTTGTATGGGGGTTCCTTTTAGGACGTAGATGCTCACTAAGACGGGAATTTGGAAAATTCAACCCCTAAGGGGGTGAAACGGGGGTCCAAAGTTTGTATGGGGAACCAAGATTAGTTGGACTATTCTATACGAAACTTTACACGAGAACTTCTGTAGATAAATGAGTAAACACGTGTTTCAGGATTTTTCAAAATTCAACCCCTAAAGGGGTGAAATGAGGTGCAAACGTCTGAAAATCGACATGGGTATTGTTTTTATGGTTTATCGGGTCGCTGATTCCGAAAACAACAGCTATTTTATAATCTAACATAATCGACGTGACACAAGAGCACTCCTGTGGGGGTGCGATGGGGTTGAAATGTCATAATATCAATATGGGTGTTGATTCTATGGTTTTCTGAAATGTCAATTACGAAAATGGCATCGATTTGAAAACGTGGACACGAAATTTCCATCGCGGTATAAAAATCCAAGATGTGGAACACCTGATTCCGAACCATAATAGTTCAGCTAAACTATAAGAAATATAAAAATGACGCTTTAGCAAAAGTTGGTAAGCCTGATAAGCATTTTTTGTTGAGGTATAAAAATCCAAGATTTAGAACACCTGATGCCATACCTTAGCAAAAGTTGTTCAGCCTGATGAGCATAAATAGTTTAACAAAATGTTGATTGTATTGTAAATAAATAACCGCGCAGTGCTACTTTTATTCTTACCTGCTACAAGTTAGACGCAATAGTTTCATTTATTTACGTTATATATATATATATATATATATATATATATATATATATATATATATATATATATATATATATATATATTATATTATAAATTAAGCAAATGATAGATAATTTAAAATTTGGATTATTATGATTAACTAAGTTAGAAAAAGTGCAAATAAAAATTGTTTAGTCTTGTGTACAATAAGACTACCAATATTCATTTAAGTTTATTTTTTGTAAATTATAGTCTAACTTATTTTTGGTATGGAAGAGCGGGGTCTTCTAATACAGGCATGTTCGCTTAAAAGAAGACCCCCACCACTTAAACTATGTAAAACAAATGTTAAAAAGAAAATAAATTATTATTATTATATGTATCTCTTTTTAATCACGGGTCAAGCCCGGTCATTTGATAGGCATGCGCGGGGATATGGATCCAACGCGTAGAGGCCCCTTTGAGAAGTTTGATGTAATGTTGTACGCCCGCCGTGACCCGCTCCAGGATATGTCAATGGAACGACATACCCATGAGCAGGTCTCGGCAGGCGTTGAGACTATTGCGAAGTGTGATGGAAAATAAATGGGCTATGGAGATGAGATCTGGGTGAACTTAATGCCGGGCTATTACAGAAGAGGGACGGACGCCTGCCATAACTGCTTTTATTGCTAGTTATTTGCGGCAGGCGGTGGCTTGCCACTCACTAGATGGGCCCCCGAAATGCCAGGAAAACGGCCGGGAGCAACACCGGTGTGAGTGACTCAGGGATGTCGAGAGGTGTGCTGCGCTTTCTCCGAAGTTACTCGCGGCGTGATGCCCTTTAACACTTCCACCCCAGGAGCATATAGCTCTAGCGGCTCCTCTCTGGACGGCCAATGAAGGCAAGCCAGAGCTGAGAGTCCTTTATTATTATTATTATTATTATTATTATTATATAAATTTATTATATATATATATATATATATATATATATATATATATAACGTATATATATATATATTATATATATATATATATATATTATATACTAGCGGCCGCCCGCGACTTCGTACGCGTGGAGTTATTTATTTGCAAAGAATTTTTAATTACATTCGAAAAAGCTAAATAGGTACCTAATGAAAGGAAAAAAATAAAAAAGTTAAAAACAATCAATATCTAGACGAATTTTTAGAATCAATGAAGTCAACGGATATTATTTTTTAAAACCTCTTTGTAAAACCTAAAGTATTTTTTTATTGTTATAACATTGGATTTCCATACAAATTTCCAACCCCCGTTTTAACTCCAAAAAGGGGTTGATTTCTAAAGATACATTATTAGTACACCTCCAAACCATCTATAGAGCATACATTTTAAATTTCAAGTCCCTTACTACAAAAACATAGGACTTTCATACAAACTTCCAACCCCCGTTTTAACCCCAAAAAGGGGTTGATTTCTAAATATACATTATTAGTACATACATTTTAAATTTCAAGTTTCTTACTTTAAAAACTTAGACTTACTTTCATACAAACTACCAACTCCCATTATAACCCCAAAAAGGGGTTGATATCTAAAGATACATTATTAGTAAACCTCCACACCATCTATAGAGCATGCATTTTAAATTTCAAGTCTCTTACTTCAAAAACATAGAACTTTCATACAAACTTCCAACCCCCGTTTTAACCCCAAAAGGGGGTTGATTTTCAAAGATACATTATTAGTACACCTCCACTCCATCTATAGAGCATACATTTTAAATTTCAAGTCTCTTGCGTCAAAAACATAGAACTATCATACTAACTTCCAACCCCCGTTTTAATCCCAAAAAGGGGTTGATTTCTAAAGATACATTATTAGTACACCTCCACACCATCTATAGAGCATGCATTTTAAATTTCAAGTCTCTTGCGTCAAAAACATAGAACTTTCATACAAACTTCCAACCCCCGTTTTATCCCCAAAAAGGGGTTGATATCCAAAGATACATTATTAGTACACCTCGACACCATCTATAGAGCATACATTTTAAATTTCAAGTCTCTTACTTCAAAAACGTAGAATTTTCATACAAACTTCCAACCCCCTTTTAACCCCAAAACGGGGTTGATTTCCAAAGATACATTATTAGTACACCTCCACACCGTCTATAGAGCATGCATTTTAAATTTCAAGCCATTTACTTCAAAAACATAGAACTTTCATACAAACTTCCAACCCCCGTTTTAACCCCAAAAAGGGATTGATTTCCAAAGATACTTTATTAGTACACCTCCACACCGTCTATAGAGCATACATTTTAAATTTCAAGTCTCTTGCTTCAAAAACATAGGACTTTCATACAAACTTCCAACCCCCATTCTACCCCCTTAGGGGTGGAGTATTCTTCGTTCTTAGCGGATGTCTACACCCTATAAGGAACCTTGGTTTGTAGGTGTTATAGTTTCTGAGATTTCGTGCTGTGTGAGTCAGTGATTTTCTCTTTTATATATATATATATATATATGTATATATATATATATATATATATATATATATATATATATATATATATATATATATATATATATATAACGTTATATATATAAAGGTAACGTGGTCTGTTTAGTCAGTTTTATATAGACGTGTACGCTAAAATTTAAATGGAACGATTGTTATATATTTGCACAAACCAGAAGAATGCGTGCATTTGCGGGACGCTATGTAGCAAGATTTTGTGACTCAAAGTCTTTTAAACAACGAGGAAAAACATATCTGACGAGAGCAATCCTCGCTGAAATCAGGCGCCAAAATAATATCACAAAGCAGCATCGCCAGGTATTGCAACCATAATATTACCTCTAGACGGAAGGAGGCAAATACAATGTTCAATATTCTACTCGATTTATACAGAACGGAAACACCGACATGCTTTGTGACACGAAACTGTGACAAAGCGAAAATGTTTCAGGATTGCTGTCTAATCGTTTCAGATGAATGCGAAATGGCCAAGAATGTGGCTTTATCGAGGATTAGTAACGCTTCAGGTCTTTTCATATTAGCTCCCGAAGGAAAGACTCCCTTCATTTATTTTATATTTTTTAAAACTATGGTTACTATCTTAAATAAAAATAATAATTTGTTGACTTTTAACGTGTAATACTGCCCCATATATTTTCTTATGTATCTACTTTAGTTCGTATTTGTGTTAATACGCCGGAATCATAAAGTCCACGCGAACGAAGTCGCGGGCATCAGCTAGTACATATAATAAAACAGTAGGAACCGCGTGTCTGTACATTTGATAAAATTAACAAAAAATGAGTGTGGGCGATAAAAAAAGAGTAACAGAACACAAAAAAGATGTTTTTGATTTTTTTGTCTGTCTGTCTGTCTGTCTGTCTGTCTGTCTGTATGTACTCGCTAATCTTTAAAACTACTGAACAGATTTTTACGCGGTTTTCACTAAAAGATTAAGGTCATCCCTGAGCAACATATAGGCTTTGTTTCATCGAAATCTGATGTCAGATTAAAAAGTTATCGTCATTTAAAGTTTAAAGAAAATTTTTCTTTATAGAAAATCACTCATCACAAAATCTAAGACACTACAAGTGCTAGGAGTCTCAAATTTTGTAGTGGGGTTCCTTTCAGGACGTAGATGCTCACTAAGACGGGAATTTGGAAAATTCAACTCCTAAGAGTCTGAAATGGGGGTCCAAAGTTTGTATGGGGAACCAAGATTAGTTGGACTATTTTATACGAAACTTTACACGAGATCTTCTGTAGATAAATGAGTAAACACGTGTTTCAGAATTTTTCAAAATTCAACCCCTAAAGGGGTGGAATGAGGTGCAAACGTCTGAAAATCGACATGGGTATTGTTTTTATGGTTTATCGGGTCGCTGATTCCGAAAACAACAGCTATTTTATAATCTAACATAATCGACGTGGCACAAGAGCACTCCTGTGGGGGTGCGATGGGGTTGATATGTTACAATATCAATATGGGTGTTGATTCTATGGTTTTCTAAAATGTCAATTACGAAAATGGCATCGATTTGAAAACGTGGACACGAAATTTCCATCTCGGTATAAAAATCCAAGATTTGGAACACCTGATGCAGAACCATAATGGTTCAGCTAAACTATAAGAAATATAAAAATGACGCCTTAGCAAAAGCTGTTCAGCCTGATGAGTATAAATAGTTTAACAAAATATTGATTGTATTGTAAAAAAAATAAAAAAGTAACCACACGCAGTGCTACTTTTATTCTTACCTGCTACAAGTTAGACGCAATAGTCTTATTTATTTTATATATATATGTATATATATACATATATATATATATATACATATATATATATATATAAATAGTTATATTTATATATATATACTAGCGGCCGCCCGCGACTTCGTACGCGTGGAGTTAGTTATTTGCAAATAATTTTTAATTACATTCGAAAAAGCTAAATACCTAATGAAAGGAAAAAGATGAAAAAGTTAAAAACTATCAATATCTAGACGAATTTTTAGAATCAATGAAGTCGACGGATATTATTTTTTAAAACCTCTTTGTAAAACCTAAAGTACTTTTTATTGTTATAATAATACATCAATATCATCAATCAATACATCAATACATATAATAAAGCAGTAGAAACCGTGTGTCTGTACATTTGATAAAATGCACAAAAAATGGATGTGGGCGATAAAAAAAGAGTAACAGAACACAAAAAAGATTTTTTTGATTTTTTTGTCTGTCTGTCTGTATGTACTCGCTAATCTTTAAAACTACTGAACAGATTTCTACGCGGTTTTCACTAAAAGATTAAGCTCATCCCTGAGCAACATATAGGCTTTGTTTCATCGAAATCTGATGTCAGATTAAAAAGTTATCGTCATTTAAAGTTTAAAGAAAATTTTTCTTTATAGAGAAATCACTCATCACGAAATCTCAGAAACTACAAGTGCTAGGAGTCTCAAATTTTGTATGGGGGTTCCTTTCAGGACGTAGATGCTCACTAAGACGGGAATTTGGAAAATTCAACCCCTAAGGGGGTGAAACGGGGGTCCAAAGTTTGTATGGGGAACCAAGATTAGTTGGACTATTTTATACGAAACTTTACACGAGAACTTCTGTAGAGAAATGAGTAAACACGTGTTTCAGGATTTTTGAAAATTCAACCCCTAAAGGGGTGGAATGAGGTGCAAACGTCTGAAAATCGACATGGGTATTGTTTTTATGGTTTATCGGGTCGCTGATTCCGAAAACAACAGCTATTTTATAATCTAACATAATCGACGTGACACAAGAGCACTCCTGTGGGGGTGCGATGGGGTTGAAATGTCATAATATCAATATGGGTGTTGATTCTATGGTTTTCTGAAATTTCAATTACGAAAATAGCATCGATTTGAAAACGTGGACACGAAATTTCCATCTCGGTATAAAAATCCAAGATTTGGAACACCTGATGCAGAACCATAATGGTTCAGCTAAACTATAAGAAATATAAAAATGACGCTTTAGCAAAAGTTGTTAAGCCTGATAAGCATTTTTTGTTGAGGTATAAAAATCCAAGATTTAGAACACCTGATGCAGAACCATAATGGTTCAGCTAAACTATAAGGAATATAATAATGACGCCTTAGCAAAAGTTGTTCAGCCTGATGAGCATAAATAGTTTAACAAAATGTTGATTGTATTTTAAAAAAATAACCGCGCAGTGCTACTTTTATTCTTACCTGCTACAAGGTAGACGCAATAGTTTTATTTATTTACGTTATATACATATATATATAAATTTATTATATATATATATATAACGTATATATATAAAGTTATATATATAAAGGTAACGTGGTCTGTTTAGTCAGTTTTATATAGACGTGTACGCTAACGATTGGGATATATTCGCACAAACCAGATAGACTACAGGCCCGTGTACAAAAAATTGTGGGTCATTTGAACCACCAGGTGACCTATCTAGAACGATATAAGAGCATAAAATAATAAGATTCAGCACTATGCCGTCACTTGTAAGCTGTCCAACTGAGTGCAGGTGAGAATTCAAAAGTACAGGTAGAGTGAGTACATTTTGGTCATATGATTTTGTACGGCATTCTTACCATCAATAGATCCATGAAAAATATTAAGAAAACACGCAGTGCCGTAAAAAAATGGTGCGCCATAAAGTCGGATTTTTTATTTTATTTTCCGACAATTTCCAGGGTAAATTTGGTCATTTGATTTTGTACGGCATCAGTTTAATACTGTTTCAATACAGCTTCTAATCCATTATTCCGCAACGCCGTACAAAAATCATGAGACAAGGGGAAAAAATCGAGGGTTGCAACCCACTCACTTTCAGTGGTCCAGGGGGTGATTTGAAAAAGTACGGCATCGGTTCCAAAACATTATCAAGCACTCAAAAGTACTATTAAAAATAATGCCGTCAAAAAATTATTGTTCATTTGAATGTATATCAATAATTATCTTAATTTCATCGTATACTTGATTTATAAAGCTGTAAAGTCATTTGATCCTGTACGGGAACTTTTTTTTTAACATGATATTATAAAATACAATTGTTATATAGTATTGCCGTTCAAAAGAAACTGTTCTAGAAAAAATTATAGAGAAATACAAAAACTGTAATTTTTCAAGTTATTGCAAAAGTTTAAATACTCATAGATTAATGAAATATAGCAATTTTCTACATTTTATCCCTTGTTTTAAATAGTATTAAGATAAATAAATTAGGAAAAGATGATGCCGTACATTTTAATGCAGACCATCTCTTTTAGGCTGATGAAAATGACGCTACCATTTTAAGGGTACTTTATGGCCATCTGATACTGTACGGCATTAACATATTTTTGAAGAGAACAATTGATAATATGATAAAATCATTATGACGTCTAACTGAAGTGAAACGGCGTGTATATTATATCCAAGAATTGAAACTGTCATTCCCAGTATCAACAGTTTTGTATACTTTTTGGTTTAATATATACTTCAAACATTATTGATACATATATGTCGGCGCCACGTGTTATTGAGTGACGTCAGATCGCCTCAGCACGTACGCATGACGAGTTGTTTATCGACCGATCCATGAATCAGGCGATGTGCGAGTGGGGAGGGCGGCCGAGGCGGCTTTATAATGCAACGCGCGGCGTTCTCGATTCATTCTTGCCGCGACCGCTCTATTGTTCGCATGTTTAAATGTGATACTGATCACACCTGAATCATTGATTTATTTAATTAATGAAGTTATTACGTTGATTTGATTTTTCTTCGTTATATTCAGTACACATTTGGTAATAAAAATAATACTAAATGGTTAACGCCTTTGCTCTGATGGAAAATATTACCGAGTAAGATAAATCGTGCCTAGATCTTGAACTCCCGACGAAATATATATAATTGATTTGTTTCATTGTAATGATGTGAATAAATAAAACAACTATTTTTTAGAAAAAATATATTGATCGGTGATAATAAAACATAAGTTTTTTTATTTAAATTATTCAGTATCGGAATCACCCGCTGAGTAGTTGTCGGAATCATGGTCTTCATTGATGTCCGAATTATCTTATCTATCATTTTCTGAAACATGAATATATTATAACAAAAAACGTCAACAAAAAAATTATAACAAAAAACGTCAACAAGAAACTTTTCACTGACCGCAAGTGTATTTGGAACTCAGTCGGACGTAGACGCAGTGCGGGAGGCAAGGCTCTACTGATCTACCAATCATGCGTTCGATACGATACTTCCCGCCATCGCGCGTCACTTCCTCAAGAAGTGTGCCGGGAACTGATATGTAAATTATATTTATTCAATATTTTTATTACTTTTTTATCAATATGAACTTTTATTAAGTACAAATAAACTATCTAAATGCCGTATAAAAAAATATCGTGATGAATTTCACCTTACATTTCGTTATATGGATTTTTTCTTGAGTTTTTTTTTCCTACAGACCTTTGGACCAACGAAAATGTACGGCATGTGAAAAAATATTATCTATGCATAAAATACTTTCAAAATAAATTAATTTTATGTTGTGTCAAATCACCCCCTGGACCACGGAAAGAGAGGGGGTTGCAACCCTCGATTTTTACTCCTTGTCGCATGATTTTTGTACGGCGTTGCGGAATAATGGATTAGAAGCTGTATTGGAACAGTATTAAACTGATGCCGTACAAAATCAAATGATCAAATTTACCCTGGAAATTGTCGGAAAATAAAAAAAAATCCGACTTTGTGGCGCACCATTTTTTTACGGCACTGCGCGTTTTCTTATTATTTTTCATGGATCTATCGATGGTAAGAATGCCGTACAAAATCATATGACCAAAATGTACTCACTCTACCTGTACTTTTGAATTCTCACCTGCACTCAGTTGGACAGCTTACAAGTGACGGCATAGTGCTGAATCTTATTATTTTATGCTCTTATATCGTTCTAGATAGGTCACCTGGTGGTTCAAATGACCCACAATTTTTTGTACACGGGCCTGTAGTCTAAGAAGAATGCGTGCATTTGCGGGACGCTATGTAGCAAGATTTTGTGACTCAAAGTCTTTTAAACAACGAGGGGAAACTGTTTTTCTTAGATGTTTCAGGAGGGACTGGAAAAACATATCTGACGAGAGCAATCCTCGCTGAAATCAGGCGCCAAAATAATAACACAAAGCAGCATCGCCAGGTATTGCAGCCATAATATTACCTCTAGACGGAAGGACGCAAATACAATGTTCAATATCTACTCGATTTATACAGAACTGAAACACCGACATGCTTTGTGACACGAAACTGTGACAAAGCGAAAATGTTTCAGGATTGCTGTCTAATCGTTTCAGATGAATGCGAAATGGCCAAGAATGTGGCTTTATCGAGGATTAGTAACGCTTCAGGTCTTTTCATATTAGCTCCCGAAGGAAAGACTCATTCATTTATTTTATTTTATTTTTTTAAACTATGGTTACTATCTTAAATAAAAATAATAATTTGTTGACTTTTAACGTGTAATACTGCCCCAAATATTTTCTTATGTATCTACTTTAGTTCGTATTTGTGTTAATACGCCGGAATCATAAAGTCCACGCGAACGAAGTCGCGGGCATCAGCTAGTTTCAAATAATATGAAAACCTGATAGCGTCGGCACCTTACCTAGTACCGAAGGCATAGATGCACCGCGCAAGTATAATTTAAATCATAAGTAACTATCATACTCATTCACAAAGCACAACGCAACTGGGTCTGACTGAACTGATTGTTAGTAAATTTTTATACCCTTAATAAATCTGATTGTTTCATACATACATACTTCTTTTTAGGGTTCCGTACCTCAAAAGGAAAAACGGAACCCTTATAAGATCACTTTGTTGTCCGTCTGTCTGTCTGTCTGTCTGTCTGTCTGTCAAGAATTTCTATGTCGAGAATGCGTGGAAGTATCAAGCTGAAATTTGAACTGTATACTCAGGTCTACGGTCCCATGAAGTTGTAAAAAAATCAAACTGCTAAGTTTACGTAGAAAAAAGTTACGGCCGTTTATTCAGCAAAAAACGCATATTTCGACACACTCAAGGGAATCAAAACCTATAGGGTACTTCCCGTTGACCTAGAACTATGAAAGTTGGCAAGTAACATCGTTATAGACTACAAGTACAGGAATAAATCTCAAAACTATACATTTGTAAATAGATCTTAAAAAATAGGGGGTCTATATTTTTTATAGGGTGTCGAAATTTCAAATTGAAACTACTAATTCAAATGGGGTATCATATGAAAGGTCTTGATGTACACATTGCAAAATATATTTTATTTAATTTTTTCGACCCATTATTTCTTATTTATAATGAAAAATATCAAATTTAATAATGATACTACGTACGGAACCCTCGGTGGGCGAGTCCGACTCGCACTTGTCCGGTTTTTTTATTTTCAGTTCATATTTTATGTATTTAATTTTCCTGTTTTAAATACTACAGGGGCGTATTCAACTCAATCGGTGCTAACCGCTTCGTTAAAAACCACGCCGGGGTAGATGAATCTTAATCTGTGCCAGCCACCCCGTGGGCACTACGGGGTCGATGAAACAATTTTTCCCAACCGTCCCGTTAACGGAGTCGGACAACCGGGGTGGATGGTACCGACTCGCGCAACACTTACCAAGTTGACACTCATTCGTAAATTATTAGGACAAAAGACGATAATATGATTTGTTATGTACTTATCCCTCTTTGCTCTAAAAAGAGATCCCCATCTATCCAACCCAACTGACATTTAAATTTATATACCTAGGCGTCGTCGCATCGATTTCTACAAACTGATATTTTGTCGCCTGCATGTGCGTTACATATCGCTTTCTGCGTTGCGATGGTCATCAACGTAATTTTTGGCAGCACTTAACCGCTAAGCTTAAATGTGCAGCGGCCCTAAGAAATAGTGCACGTTTCAAGTAACTAAATACAAAACCTCATAAAGCCATGACTATCTATGTACCTGTTACTTATACGTACCTATACACTTTCATTTGAAATAATGCTTTCTAAACATTCAATTGCAATTAAAAGAACAGTCACAGAACTTCCCATAAAGGTTCCATAAGCGCTTAATAAGGCCTGTCAGTACATAGCAGGCAATGACAATGAGACCCGGTGAAATCGCTTCCTGCTGCCAACACCGCCTTCCGTGTGCGACAATAACTATTGATGGGTGCCTATTGATTTTCAAACGGAAAACAACTTGCGCAATTTGTCCAAGAGCAAATGTTGTTATGGTAGGAAAACGTGTGTGTATTCCGCCCGGAAATATAGTCAGTTTCTATTGTACCCATCGTTGGCATTTGTTAGTTGTTTACCTACTACAGCTTTACCAAAGTACAAAACTATATCGTGCTATATAACATTATTAATTTCAGGCACCTAGTTACTTTTAGAAGTAATTATGTGCCTGATATAATGGACTTAAAACATACTGTTCCACGGCTGAAGATTGCCTAGAAGTGATCTCTATTAGAGATAAGCCCGCCTTTGCATACCACTTACGTAAACTATTGTAACCTTTCTTTGTTATATGCATTAGAATATATATAAAATTAATATATTAGAGTAAGGCTTTACCATCCATAAAAGAAATTGTAATACTGTGATAGATATGTTACATAAGAATGTAGATATTTACTTTGTACGCCGCATTCGTCTATATGCTCTTCCGAAAGTTTGTCTCGTAGAGAATGCTTTATAAGCTTTGATTTCCCTTTGTACACTTAATTTGTGGTAATTCATCAATTTAGTCTCCACTACAGGAGCACGACCCTCTCTTGTCCGTCCCAGACAGGAGGATTTGGCCTACACTCCCCACGCTGGCCAGACGGGTTGGGGAGGCCTGTTCGATGTTTGATAATGTCTTGTACGACATCCACGGGAAGAGACGGAGTGATTCTATTCTAGTCTGCCGGAAACCACACGGCTGTTGTGGTAATTAATTAATCTAAACTATAAATTATATAAATAAACGTTTATATTTGATATTTCGTTCAATACCCGGATAGATGTTATATCTTTCGTAGTTTTTGCAACTAAATAAGTTATAGTAGTTTAATTACAAATAGACAAGTTACAAACTAGTTAGACGTTCAAAACAGTTGCAGCCCGCATAATGTGAAGCGGTTATCCTGGCCATATTAAACTCGTAACACGAAATATTGCTCGCTTGCTGCCGCCCCCGCTGACAACGCAGCAACTCCTTCTTTTCTGGTGACCTTACTCACTCGCAGCTACACAATAACCCTCAAGGAAATTTTTGTACATGCCTTTCGAGGGATATATGAAAGGGGCATCAACTCGTTGTTAGTATATACCCCTGCGCTCAAGACATATTTATGACTCTAGACTAGAAGACATTGACGTATACGGCAACGAGGACATCTTACTAATTCTGTTTTTTTTTTTATAAATTACACTCCGTCATCTACATAGTTCCAAACTGTATTATACACTGTATTGTACAGGACAAACATTTGTGTGCATGAACATGTCTGTTTGTCTTGGTCTGGGTGTTTTCTATGTATCATAAGTATGTATTTACAAAAATAAAATGTATTTACGTATGTTTATCAGTTGTCTAGTACCATAACACAAGCTTCGCTTATTTTGAGGCTAGATGGCGCTGTGTAATTTGTCTGACAATATTTATTTATTATATTGGAAATCTATGCAAAATTTTGGTGAAACAATTAAAATCAAATACTATAAAAACTATAGAGTTTCAATAAGCTGATTTTTACTTCAATAGCTCAAATACAACACATAAAAATGTTACTTACGCGGGTAACCTGTCCCTATTCATATTAATAAATAGAGACTTATTAATATTTTTTATTTAACGTCATGATGAGCCTCACGTATCACTTCTGCGATGCCGGAACATGACTGACCTTCCACCGAATAGAACTCTGTTTGATTATTGCCTTTGTGTTCAACAGCAAGGCTTTATTACTACGTAAATCTAAAGTACCCAAAATCGTGTGACTGTAACATATTTTGTTATCAATTCAAAATACCAACCGTGGGCAATCCAATACATTGTGTGGTTTCCGGCAGACTAGAATATAATCACTCCGTCTCTTCGCGTAGATGTCGTACAAGGATACTAAGGGAAATATATTATAAAACATCGATCAGGCCTCCCCAACCCGTCTGGCCAGCGTGGGGAGTGTAGGTCAAATCCTCCTTCTGTCTGAGACGGATGAGAGAGCGTCGTGCTCCTAGAGTGGAGACTAAAATGACCTGATGATGAAGTAACGACTATTAAACATCGTGTCTGGAGTAGGGGGAAGCGCTGCCATTTTGAGATAATTTGTAGTGCGTATGCGACACAGCCATCCCCCATTTTTGTAGGATTATTGTGTAAAGTGTATTTACTTATGATGAATTTAGTAGGTATACGAAAATACAGATACACTGAAATTTGGTGAAGCAGTAACCAAAATGTTTTCAAGCAACGGGAAGTAGGTATGACACAGCGAGAATGCATGAATTTTTGGGGTGTAAGTGGTTCATCAAGATCATTGAACCAAAGCCAACTTCACCTGCACGTGGTGCACCCTGCTGACTGACAAACGAAGCTCTGGCGAAAAGAGAGGTAGGGAGCGTAATTGTATATGCGCGAGCAATATTTTATGTTGTTAGCGTTAATATGGCTACGGTAACCGCTTCACATCAGGCGGGCCGTATGCTTGTCTGCCACCCGACGTAGTATAAAAAAAAATGCCAAAAAATGGCCCGGTTTTAGACCTTTTTTTTAGTATTTGATATGTATTTTTGCTTCTATTACGACAAGCTTTATTTATTTTGTAGCTTAATATATTATGTTTTATACTTTAATTCACATTTTTATTTCTAACTTACATCGTTAGGAAATTTGACAATAAAATTTTAGCTTCGACACTCCCTGGCCACTCCATACAAAAAAGGGCAATCCAAACAGACCGTGTCTGTATACGTGCAAATGTGCGTGTTTTATTAGGGTTGGCTACATAACGAAGAAGGTACCTTTCGTTGTGATGTAAAATGTTTAACTTTGTATAGTTTAATGGTAATGATTAAATATATATTTAAAAAAAACCGTTTAAAAATTCGGATTAGAATAGATTAAATACTACGAACGAACTTTCGCAATACGCGGCGCTGCGGAGCAGCCCTTGTGATCGGTTTCAGAGGGGAGGTGAGATCGTCTTGTGAGAGCAGCAGGGAGTGACCATACTGTATTATTACTTATAATGTGGTTTCGACGAGATATACCAATCTATTAATGAACATTTTGGGATGTAAGTGATTTATCAACGGGAAGTAGGTATGACACAGTGAGAATGCATGAAGTTTTGGGGTGTAAGTGGTTCATCAAGATCTTTGCACCAAAGCCAACTTCAGCTGCATGTGGTGCACCATGCTGACTGACAAATGAAGCTCTGGCGAAAAGAGAGGTAGGGAGCGTAATTGTAAGCTACCCGACCGGGGAATGTACCTCCACCTCACTGAATACCGCATCCAAATAACAATTCCCTTGGGTTGTTGTGTTCCTGCGAGTGAGTGAGGTCACCAGAAAAGGAGATGCTGCGTTGGCAGCGGGGGTGGCGGCGCGCAAGTGATATATTATGTTGCGAGCGTTAATACGGTTTCGGTAACTGCTTCACATCAGGCGGGCCGTATGCTTGTCTGCCACCCGACGTAGTATAAAAAAAAAGAAAAAAGAACACAGTTGTTTCTAAACTACTCAAACCAGATCAGAAATATCTCCCGGTGGTTGAAGATACGAATGCAATTTCCGAAACACACCGCTGAAGATTGCACAGTTTCTATCTTTAATCATTGTCATATATCATAGCGCCGTAACTAGAGACGGCTTTCCTAGCTATCTCTCATTTAATCTCCGTCTAATGAACCAGAGGCTGGAATGCCTGAATCATCTTAGTAATAAAGAGCGTAGGAATGCGGAAATAATCCGTTTATGTTCTACTAAAATAATGTTGTTATGTGATAAAGTTGTAGAAGGATTTCTACCCGTGGCTTAGCGTCGCGTGAACAGAGCTCATGAACAAAAAGTACCCTATCTGTTAATCCAGAACTTATTCTATATATTTTTTTTTATGTGAGAGGGGGGCAAACGAGCATGTGGGTCACCTGGTGGAAAGCAATCACCACCGCCCATGGAGACCAGCCACACCCAGGGGTCGCCGATCCGTTGCCTGCCTTTGAAAATGAAAACTCTGTTTTTGAAGGCACCCATGTCGTAGTTGTTCGGAGATACCCCTGAGGGACGTTGATTCCACAGTTTCACTGTTCGCGGTATATATGTACAAAGTCAACCTCACCCGCACGGGGTGCAGAGGTATATAGGGCATAGCATATTTTTTAAGTTGCCCCACTGGGGATGTACCTCCACCTCACAGCAAAATAACAATTCCATTGAAGGTTGTAAAAGCCAGAAAGAAAGGAAGGAGTATAGTCTGGCAACGGTTAAGCGACCCCTTGGTGTTGCAGATCTCCATGAGCGGTGGTGATTACTTTCCATCAGGTGGCCCACATCGTTTGCCTTCCTCGCATATAAAAAAACTGAGAAAATATGTAAGTACAATCTAATTATAGAAAACTAAATTAAACTAAAACTAATCTAAAAACCTAATTTTATCTATAAAGAAAAATAGAAAAAGTTACACGAAAAAATAAATAAATAAACAGAAATTTACCTACAAATAAAAAAAAATCCTAAGATTGTTACCTGTCGGCAGTGTCCCCAGAACACTGGCAGCATTACCTCGCTGGATAGCTATACTAATTCTCTGAGCAAGGTAATGTTCTCTGTCCTGTCACCAGCCTTCTGGTGACAGGACGTTTCAACCAATTTTTGAGAAATGTCTCGAAATTATTTGTGGGCTAACATGCCCCACGACCATAAAGTCGCTACCCCAAACGGCTCAAACATGTAATTTTATTTTATTTTTACCGACCGGTTTCGCCCTTGCGGTATTACTAAGGTAAACAAACACCATGTTTATTTTGTTAACGCTGTAATGACGGAACCAGTCGGTAGAAATTAATTTAATTCCGAAGAATAATTATTAATAACAAAATGGCAATTAATATATTATATTTAATATACCTACCTCCAACAAGTAATTCATAATCTAGGTCATTAAGAAACCTGAAGATGTAGAACTCAAAAATTGAGATCTCGACACCCCTTGGTTGACATCTGGTGTTAAAAAAGGTATGTAAGGTGTATATAACGAGTACGTAAGCGAGTTGCAACAATATTAGTCCACGTGCGCTTTCGCAACATACCGGCAGCGACGGGGAGTCCTATAATTATAATGGAGGCAGTCCACCTGACCCACTCCGTGGCCACTTGAAATGCAAATCCCTGCGGCGCGCTGCATGCGAAACTGCACTTGCTAAACTAACGGAACTGCATCGCAATCAACTTACCATCGTAAATATATAACCAGCAGTGACATAACACTATATACAAAACTGATTGTTAGAAGAGCTCGTTGTCGTCGTGCGTGTCGCGTGTGTAGCCCCTGGCGTTACAGGCGTTCATATGCTACGATAACAGCCCCCTTACCACCATCTCTTATTGCGATTCAATAATTGAATAGATTGCTTATTCATACCAATGAATAAGCGATTCTATTCCATTTGAAATAGAGTCGCTTATTCATTGGTGGGCAGGGCACATAGCACAGAGGACGGATGACCGATGGGGTCAAAAGGTTCTCGAGTGGAGACCACGTACCGGCAAGCGCAGCGTAGGACGTCCACCCACGAGGTGGACAGACGACCTCATTAAGACCGTAGGATCGCGCTGGATGCAAGCCGCTTCCAACCGGTTATTGGAGTTCTAGAGGGGAGGCCTATGTCCAGCAGTGGACTTTCAATGGCTGAGATGATGATGATGATTCATTGGTATGAATAAGCAGTTATTGAGTCGCAATAAGAGATGGTGGTAAGGGGGCAGTTTTCCATCGGGCAGGCTGTATGCTTGTTTTCCATTTTAGTGGTATAAAAAAAATAGAGAACGCACAAATCCCTACCGCCTAGGCTGAAGTCGATCCCATCGGATTTTTTTATTGCGAAAATCAAACTTTTGTTTAAATTAGTAGCAATTTGTTTTCCATAGCTGGTAAGTGGTAGAAATCATAAAACTCTACCGATAAAGCAAATAATATTTGTCAATAACTCTAACCTAATACCAATTTTCAGGGTCAAAATTTTCAATGGGAACCGGCTTTAGCTTCGGCGATAGAGCCCCTGGTTATCTCCGTCCTTCAGATGTTAATGTCCATCGGTCGTTCATGGCTATTGTCATAGACAGCTTTATTAAGCTGCTGAATGCTTGGTTAGTATTTTTAAGCCATAAAAACATTGTCCTCCACCAATCGCGCATAAACAGCGTGGCGGAGTATTCTCGAAAGCCCAAAGAAACGAATACTGATTGATGACGATTAATTTAATTCAACAGTATTTTAGTACATGTTATATTCGTTATGTACAATAAAGATAATACAAACAAACAAACAAACAGTAGTAACAGACCCTGAATTTATTTACTAAAGAATCGTAGAGATGTGAATTGTAATGAATTTCACTTTTATACTCTTTTTGATGGTCGCCGTTATCAATCCTGGATGCATAGAGTGGTAGGATGGTATGGGAATGCGTGGTAGGCCTGTTAAAATTGACGAAAACATGGTACAAAAAAGAAGTATCTATGTATTATGTGGAGGCCGAATTTGTTGTATTCATGACTTCATTTCATTTACAAGTACATGTCGAAGTGTGATTATATTGAATTTATATAACTGTACATTAAACAAACTAAACATGCCATTCTGCTAGCAATAAGAATTGGCATTAATTACTGATTAAAATCAAGTAAATAGTTTTTAGTCAATTCACAATTCAAACTCGATTCGGTCTACAATCGTAGAAAATTTATGAGAATTCTGTTTGTTAAATTTAAGCTACTGCTGGTCACGTTGATATTGTTGTGCTCTTCCATCGTCA
The DNA here is from genome assembly GCA_937001555.2 of Hypsopygia costalis. Lineage (NCBI taxonomy): Eukaryota > Metazoa > Arthropoda > Insecta > Lepidoptera > Pyralidae > Hypsopygia > Hypsopygia costalis. Next base: position 3,385,844 of record OW443325.2, read on the forward strand.
TAACAGGACGCAGGGTCATTTGCATGATTGCGTTCTCGAGGGCTGATGATGGGGTGCGTGATAACGACAACTTAACTGCAAAAACTATTTATCTGCAAATTGTGCGTAGGTATCTACTGCAACTGGTTTTGTTCAACATGGCGCTAAGTAAGTAAAACCAGAGATAAGTCCGCATTGTACAATTTCCTTTTATTTTCTGTAGGTTTTCTATTTTTTTTTTTTTATTTTATAATAAGTATATTTATTATAGTTATAGAAATTTTAATCTCCAAACGTTTGGTTGCTCTTCCCGTGACCAGAGGGCTGGCCTATTTCTCGCTCAGCGAATAAGCATTGCCATCCAGCGTGGCAATGCTGCAGCATTCTGGCCACTTTACCTTTTGACGGCGATGCGGAAGAATATTTTGACGCCATTTAGTTTATTATATTTTATTACTTTTAATTAGTTTTTGTCATTACCGTTTTATTTGTATATATAGTTAGCCATATTTAGTTTTTAATTTAATTGTATATTTTTAATTATTGGTAAGTAGTTTTCTATTACCACTAAACTGGTAAACAAGCACGCGACCTGCCTGATGGTAAGCTGTTGAGAGAGTCGAGATTTAGCAGCTTTGATTGAGGGGAGACCGCTATCTCAGCAGTGGGATGAATAAAGGTTGACGACGTACAGTGGAACACAAAAGAGTAGAACGGGAACTAAATGTATTAACAATAGTAACGTTGTCTTTAAAAGTGCTGAAGTGTTGCCATGTGAGAACTGTTCTTGCGAAGAAAGTGGCGCCCCTGTTTTTGTTTACTCTTTTGTGTCGCACTGTACATCCCAAAGGAACTTTTTATTTTACTGAAATTTTTACTGTGATATGACGCCTCATTGTATTTAAAATTTTCTATCCACTGCATGGACAGAATAATAATACTATATTTTTGGTAAACAATTCAATAAGGGTCCCATATGAACACATCAAGACGTCTTGAAGATTTTGTTCCTGTCACTTATGAAAAGCTTTATTTCTAAATGTTGAGGATGAAAATTTACATTACGATCCGTTAAGTACGGAAGATCAGAATACCCTCTTTTTTTAATCGGGACGGGCGGGGGCCCACCACCATTTCCACCACACAGTAGACACAGACACTGTGTCTACTGTGTAGCCAGGATTAACAGCGGCGACTACCAATAAAGGCAGTGAACAATGAAGTCCATTCCCGGGGGCAAAACTACGGCTGCCTTGGAACTCACAACAATTAGTAGGAGTAAGAAGCTTTTGGAATTTGACTTACCCTCTTACCAATGTGAGAGACAGCAATATGTCAAATAAGGCATTAAAAGCCTAAACAGATGGCTACCGAAGTGAAGCTAAATTGCCGTGCACTAGGGATTTTAAGTATCTAACACTATTGGGGACCTAAAACATTGAGTTGTTACCTAACACATCGATTCCTATAATGGTATGAATTGCAAAATCGTCGCAATAACGCCTGGTAATTCTCAGGATACCCTTTGTGGAATACCCACGTAATATTTAAGTAACAATACAACAAGGAAGGAGGAAAACATACCTTTCTACATAACAGTTACCATTATCTACCGTTCGGGTGTTAGAAATGCAAATGGCCTGCGATTAGTGAATTGTGGGCTACAACGCCGACAACGGGCTGACCTTGCTGGGCTGCGTGCCTTCGAATGCAGTTTGGATGTGGCATTAAACCGCAGTTTTAATTATCACAGTATTAGGGTATTCTTTTAATTCCAAAATGTACATTAAACTAAAACTAAAAACCTATGTATTTTATCTATAAACAAAAAAAAAGTTATTGGATATAAAAACAAAATTAAAAATTTAGAAAAAATCCACGACGGTTAAAACGTAGTTGAAAAAAGATAAAATAATTTTGAAACTCCCGACTTAAAGAATATATGATAAGAAATTAATAAAAAAATCCAAGAAAATCCGTTGGGGCTGCCATTAAATGAACTAGTTTGGCAGTTTTATAGTAATTTGTATACACTTATTTATTTTTATGTTGAAATTTAAAATAGAGATGGCAGCCTCCGGCGGATTTTCTTGGGTTTTTGTATTAAGTTCATAGCATACATTCTTTAGGACGGGGGATTCAAAATTATTTATACTTTTTCAACTACGTTTTAATCGTCGTAGGTTTTTCAAAATTTTTAATTTTGTTTTTTATTTCAAACTTTTTAGAGAGCAAGCATAGGTATTACAAATGAAAACCGCATGAGAATCAGACTAGTAGTTTTGGTTTTGCACAAACAAGTGTTTACTGTAGCGCCTTCTGGTGAGTTGTCACTGTAACACCTATCTAGGAATATGCTCCAATCAATCCCGAACCCATCACTGAAATCCGCATCAAAATCGGACTCGTACTTTTGGAGATAAATGGCAACATTGATTGATCATTGACAAACATCTTAGCACCCCAAACGCATATACCGTCTCCGTTCCGTCGTGTGTAAAAAAAAAATACAAATTTACTTACAAATAAAAAATATCCCCAAGATCATTGTCTTTCGGCAATGTCCCCAGAACACTGGCAGCATTAGCTCGCTGGATAGCTATCTGAGCAAGGTAATGACCGGCCTTCTGGTGACAGGACGTGTCGACCAAATTTTTGAGAAACATACCGCATGGTATGTTGCCGACGTTGCCAATGGCAAATTAGCCTGAATATAATAATAATAAAAAATTAACACGACGTTTTTTTTTAATTTAAATTTTTAGAACTTTTTTGTTTTTATATTGTCTATTATTTATTAAGAAGCAGTTCTGGTCTTCACGTCTCTTGTCTTGCGTGTGTTCCTGTATTGTACATACTTGTATCTTTAATAAAATCCATATTCATTTAATCTGCCCATTATTGCATTATTAAACAGCATCATAGCCACTAGCTCTCCTCTGCACAACTTGTTCCAGATTCTCTCAGAGGGCGATACGAGAGAGCGGCAGCGATTGGCCATACTATTACATACATATACATACATAATACATATATATATACATACAGCGAGTGGCGGTACGTAGTACTATTACTTATACTGTGGTACTGCTTTCTACCACAAAACAGAGAGAAATACTCCGAGCAGATCCCTTTTCATTCTTCGCTGCGCAATCAAAAAACTAATGAGAAACTAGATTAGATTTATAGTTTTCACTATATCATCATCAGCCTGTATCTATCCACTGCTGGATATAAGGCTTCCCCATTGCTTTCCACCAAATACGATCCTCCACCTTCCTCATTCAGCCAGTTATATAAATATATGACTAAATATGTATATCATAAAAATCGTCTGCCACATCCATAATCTTATAGCTCCTAGAAGTTCGTAATGAATGAACGGAAAAGGCTCTGCGCCCGCGCCGGTTGCGATGCTTATAGCGACGCATTAGTTTCCGGCAGTGCGCGCGCGCAAGTCGCACACGCGCCACTTCCCATTTGGACGAGTCGCGGAAGTCTCATTGACAGATCGTTTACAGCGGTGACTCTTAATCGAAGTGGATCAATGTATCTACTATCATTATTTACAATGTTTGTAAATAATAATAATAGATAGAGGGGATATGGAAGCGTAGAGGACCATTTGAGATGGTTAATGTAATATTGTACACCAGCCATGACCCGCTCCAGGATATAAGAATGAAACAATATTGTTTCATTTCACCCATGGCCCTACCGCCTCGACACCCATCGGTTTTTTGATTCCAAAAATTGGTCTTGGGTTAAAGTTATTGACCAACATCTTCAACTTAGTCGGTAGAGCTGTAGGGTTTCTACCAGATGACCTAAACATTAATACCAACAATTTAAACAGTAGTTTCAGCTTCGGCGATAGGACCCCAGGTATCGGCTGGCATTGGGGCTATTGCAAAATTCCTTAGAAGTTAAATCTGATATGGATATGAGATCTGAGGATATGATAAGATCTTGTATAGCTTAGAATATAACCAAGTGTAAACATACATATCGACTGTTGAAAAACATTAAATACATCAACTACCCCTTCCTCGCTAGTCGAACAAAAAGGGCCCCAAGCTTACTATATTTCTGTGGTTTGACTGTCTGTATGTCACTGAATATTATGCATACCACGGACCACGAGGAGGGAGGGGGGGCATAATAATAATATTACATAATATCATTTTACTAAATCAATTAAATACATAACAAGTGATTCATCAACATTTTTTAAGCAAAGCCAACCTCACCTGCACCTGTTGCACCCTGCTAACAGACAAAAGAGGCTCTGGCGAAATGAGATGTAGGGCATAGCATATTTTGTAAGCTGCCTGACTAACAAATAACAATTCTCTTCAGGGTTGTTGTGTTCCTGCGAGTGAGTGAGGTTATTAGAAAGAAAGGATGGAGTTTTGGGGTGTAAGTGGTTCCTCAACATCTATGAACCAAAGCCAACTTCACCTGCACGCGGTGCACCCTGCTGACCGACAAACGAAGCTCTGGCGAAAAGAGAGGTAGGGAGCGTAATTGTAAGCTACCCGACTGGGGAATGTACCTCCACCTCACAGAATACCGCAGCCAAATAACAATTCCCTTGAGGGTTGTTGTGTTCCTGCGAGTGCGTGAGGTCACCAGAAATGAAGGAGATGCTACGTTGGCAGCGGGGGTGGCGGCGCGCGAGCGATATTTTATGTTGCGAGCGTTAATATGGCTACGGTAACCGCTTCACATCAGACAGGCCGTATGCTTGTCATCCACCCGACGTAGTATAAAAAAAAAATTAAAAAAAAAAGTTACTGTATTGACAGCGGGGGTGGCGGCTCGCGTTAACATGGCTACGGTAACCGCTTCACATCAGTTGGGCCGTATGCTTGTCTGCCACCCGACGTAGTATAAAAAAAGCCTAGACGTTTGCAATATAAAGTATCACTCAGGTGCTGCCACCGTCGCTGTCAAGTTATAGTGCTATGGCTGGTAGCGTGATCTTATATCCCACAAAACACTTAATAGACTTATAGCTTTCCTTCCTCGATAAATGGGTATCCAACACTAAAATACCTTTTCCATTCGAACCAAAAGTTCCTGAGATGGGTTAGAAGCTTTAGGACTACTTCTCGATAAGACTAGATGCAATGGGTCCGATTAGTGCGCTCAACCAAACAAAGAAATTCTTCAACATTATAATATTAGGGCAGAAAGAATCCCCTAATCGAAATAATAATTGTAAGTGGCTCATCTTTGAGCCAAAGTCAACCTCACCTGCACATGGTGCCAGCCTGCTGAGTAACAAACGAGGCTCTGACGAAGTTGAGCAGCGGCTGCGTATTTATAAGCTGTACGACTGGGGAAGTACCGAATGTCACAAAACAATAATTCGCTTGAGGGTTGTTGTGTTCCTGCGAGTGAGGTCACCAGGAAGGAAGGCGGTGCTGCGTTGGCGGCGGGCGTGGCGGCGCGCGATTATTCATGTTGCCAGTGTTTATATGGCTCCGGGACCCACTTCAATATCAGGTGGCCGTATGCTTGTCTGCCGCTCCACGTAGTATAAAAAAAATCGATAAAGTCACGGCACTGCAGTCTGGTTACAATAAATAGTGACATCAAATATCCAAAGGAAATATGTCATAACATAACCGTCTACAATAATTACACATGTAATCACGCAGTGCACTTTCGTTTTCGGCCGGCGGCAGTGAAAGTGGGCGGCAGCGGCAGGTGCTCTGCGGACGAGCCTGCCGCTCGCTCTGCGTGCCCATCTGTCTCGGTGGCTCATTGATGAACAATGTACTTGTACACGGCGATACTATGTCATATTGCAGAGAGATTTTCTAGGTACAGTGTTTCTCAAATGGACACATAAGTTATTTTACATACATTTTAATTTTACATACATATCAATTATTTTACATACAAACTTATGCGTAATATACTTACGCATAAGTTTGTATGTAAAATAATTGATCTGAAGTGAAACATATATTGGATTGGATCAAGCCGGCTATTGGCGTGGAGAATTGTCGGCAGGCAATGTTTGTTAATGAAAACAAAAATTGGGGTGTAAATGGTTCATCAACATCTTTGAAACAAAGCCAACTTCTCCTCCACGCGGTGCACCCTTCTGACTGGCAAACGAAGTTCTGCCGAAAAGAGAAGTAGCGAGCATAATTGTAAGCTACCCGAATGGGGAATGTACCTCCACTTCACAGAATACCGCAGTCAAATAACAATTCCCTTGAGGATTATTGTGATCCTGCGACTGAGTGAGCTCACCAGAAAGGAAGAGTGCGTTGGTGGCGGTGGTTTAATATTTTATGTTGCGAGCGTTAATATGGCTACGGTAACCGCTTCACATCAGGTGGGCCGTATGCTTGTCTGCTACCCGACTTAGTATAAAAAAAGAATGATTAAGAAGAATCTAGCAACAACCCGTAGTTGCTGTTAACAATAAAAGTTTGAGAGACATAGATATTCGTGTATGCGAAATTGCGGATGTAGACATAATAATGTGACGAACACAAAATGGGCGAGCCTGGATAGCTAATGAGCGCTGAGTCAGAGAGTTGGCTCAGCTAACTCTTTCTATTTATTTAACTAGCTGGTGCCTGCGACTTTGTCCGCGTGAAATTTTTACCCTTTAAGTGACTTTTGCTATGCGTTTTTTAACAGGTGAATGTTAATTACTTTCCAACGACAATAAGTTTATTCAGAAATAAGATCTTCGTACGTTCTTCGAAGCTGACCCCAAATTTACTGACCCATTACCGTAACTTCAGTGCCGTGCAAAGTCGTGGAACGGATTCTAAACAAGCAATTGATCCGTTTATACCTGGATCACTCTCTAATCGGTGATATGAGTGATCTCAAACACTTTTGAATATATTTATTTCATATTTTAATTGGTGAAAAACAGAAAATTAAAGATTCATTATTTGTGATATAAACAGAACTAATAGAAATATTGGCAATCAAGCATATATCTTACGTAAAACATTTTTATACATACGTAAGGAACATTCGTTTTTATTAAACTATTTCAAACGGTCCTAGATTTTACAGTACCCTTTTGATTTTTGTTAATGTTTTTGTTAAAGTAAGAAATAAATATATTCAACAGTGTTTGCGATTGTTCTCGTTGCCTTCCCGCCACCTGTTTAGGAATCTTATACTCGTGGATTTCAATAGCAGCTACGAGTAATCAATCTGTCAATAGAACTGAGTAATACCACAGTATAAGTAATAGTACTACGGTAATACTAAAAGCCCTCAATTCACTTGTAATTTGTTTTCTAAAGTTGAGTTTATATATGTATAATTCCTTTACCTCTTAAAATCCTCACAATATCATGTTTGTTCGGTTTATCCACCCTAAGGTAGAAACTCGAAAACAAGTGTCCATCTCCACCCTGATAACATATTATGCGAGTAATTATCAACCCCGTTTTCGAATATCCACCTTGGGCTGGATAAACGGAGAAAGCCAATATTTTAGGACCCAGAGGCGTAACAAAATACAAAAATAATTATTACAAGACAAATTGCCGCTAATAACATCTATTGTGTTATTTGAGTCTTGTAGCAATGACCAAAACTTTAAAAGATAAGGTGAGTGATGCCTCTGGTGTCGCAAGCGTCCATAGTCTGCGATGACTGCTTACCATCAGATCGTACGCTAGTTTGTCATCCTAGTGGTATAAAAAAAATAATAGACTTACTGAAATATATAAATTTATTTAATTATATTGAATACTTCATTCCACACAATAACGGTACGATTCTAACACATGCTTAACTTTTTGAATGTGGTACACATTAGTTGTAGGGTTAAGTGTTATTTATTTTTAATGAGTTAAAAGTTAATGCTGAAAATACTGTTAAGTAACATAACATGTCTATTAACTTTCCATCAAGAGTTAATTTTAACCGTATTAACTCTATGTTAAAAATTAAAATAAACAAATCATAACGTAGGATGAAATAACAATCAATGAACTTTCCTTCCGAGTTGATGGCAGTAATAAATATTAAATAAATATTGCTGGACAAGCGCCATCTAGTCCCAAATTAAGCGGAAAGCTTGTGTTATGGGTACTAGACAACTGATAAATGTACTTAAATACATTTTTTTTGTAAATCATCATCATCATAGTCTCCACTACAGGAGCACGACCCTCTCTCGTCCGTCCCAGACAGAAGCGAGGATTTGGCCTACAGTCCCCACGCTGGCCAGACCGGTTGGGGAGGCCTGATGTTTTATAATGTATTTCCCTTAGTCGCCTTGTACGACATCCACGGGAAGAGACGGAGTGATTCTATTCTAGTCTGCTGGAAACCACACGTCCAATTTTTTTTGTAAATACATACTTATAATACATAGAAAAAACAAGTCAAACAGACATGTTCATGCACACAAATGTTTGTCTTGTGCAGGAATCGAACCAGCGACCTCGGAGTCAAAGTGGCCATTGCTAACCATTCAACCACCGAGCTCGTCGTCGTAATGAATGTAAAATTAACAGAACGTCAAAAATAACAGTATCGTGTCGTATGTTTTAACAGTGTTTTAACATATATTATAAATTTAATTAACATAATAATTTTGTCGTTACAACTTTTAACGCGCACCACTTGTACACATTACATGAATTAATCACTAAGATCACAATTTATAGGAAAATAGTACCTACTGACATCGGGTACGCAACGCCGAACATTCTTGAAGGCAATATAAATGTCGTAAATCATCACAGTAAATAATCTCATCCCTTTGTAATGGCGCTCCAGAATTAGTGCTTCATACTCACAAATTGAGTTATGGTCTATTCACATACATGCATACTTAAATAAAAGTCTCAGACTTAACTGTAAGTCTGCATGCATGTGAATAGACCATAACTACGTTTATAGGCGCCGGTGGCAATCATGACATAGAGAAAGTCGTAAATTTTATAGCGCGGCCATATAACTATTTCGCACATTATTATACTTTCCTTCGAAAAACAAAATATTGAATCGTACTGTCTCATTTCTTTACTCGATGATGACGTAAGTTACTCTTTGACGTGATAACGTCTTATAAATCTATGAACGCCGGCTGCACGCACGAAAAAGCATGACTCATTGTCACGTTCCGCCTGAGCCGAGCGTGCAAACGAGAGCGCGGAACAAGCGATAGAAAGTCACGGTCTGCCTATGTTTGACGTTATCACGTAAAATTATAGTTCGTAAAAAGACTTCACAGACAACCAGTTTTTTCTAGTGTGAATGCGATGGAAACTATCAATTTGTCTATAGTTTTTCTCTATCCACGCATGCTTGTATATGTGAGCATAGAATACAACTGAATGACACTGACAGATTACGTGAGACAGTGAGAGACAGACCATAAACAAAAATGCCACGCAAAACACGCAACGTTAACATGATGATGATACATCACGAAAACCACGCTTATTTACTGGACAATACGGTGGTTTTTACTTTGTCTATCCTGCGCCGTCACTGAATTAACATGACAGTCGCGCTGTCAATTTATCGGAAAAAACATCACGTGTATCACTTTTGCTGCTATGTTATTACAAAAAATATTCAAAAACTGTTCCATAATATTATTCATGCCCTTAGAGCCGGTATATAGATGAAAAATAAAATAAGGAAGTCAGGCTCGAAAGGATTAGTATTCAGTGCCGTAAAACTAATACATATAAAAATTTTAAGTACACTATCAGTTTTGACATCTAAAGTGAACAAACAGTAAACCCCAATAACTATGTAGGTACCTATCGTAGAGGGAGAATAGACTAGAGGGAATGCTTAAATAATAATTCCTGTGCAAGTGAGACAAACTTATACGCAATTGCATGAGAGTTATGACGTATGCAGTTTGCCTCAAAGCTCATTCGAGGCAAGCAAATGTAAATGTAATGTATTCGTTAATTTGTGCTTTGTTCATTGTGTTTCGGATTGTTCTAATAGTTCGTCTTAAATTCGGCATTTAATAATGGTAAATTTAATAGTTTTGGCTGTAAAAACTGCACGGAGCAAAAAACAGAAAACATAACTTTTCACACTTTTTATATTGTATGATTGATGTGGCTGCACCAAAATTTTATTTACTTTGTCTATCTGTTTTCAGTATACGCGCATAGCGTCTCTAGTTTATTCTCTTTCTATGGTAGGTAAGCATTGCTGACATACAATGGGTAATAATACATAAAAAAATATAGACACTATTCTAAGCTAGTAATAAGTAAAAGCTAATTATTTTAAGTCAGCGCTGCGGTATCTGGAAAGAACATTAAACCACCATAGAGAATACAGAGTATTAATTAAGGCGATAGATCCTAGTAGCTTGACAACAGATTATGTTTGGAAAGATCTTTCATTAAACAAATATTTTTGCTTATTTAATTAATATATCTAGTGTCCGACCGAATGTTCGGTTTCGGTTTCGGTTTCGGTCGAGTTTCGGCAAATATAACGAGTTTCGGTTTAGTTTCGGTTTCGGCGGCAAACCTGCCGAAACTACGACCGAAACCGAAACTTCATTCGGGAGTTTCCGCGCTGTGCTCGGTCATGTTCGGCGCAGTAAGTTCCATCCAAGCGACGAAGACATTTTGCCGCGTCCACGTGCCTAATCATGTCGTGACTTGTTTGCGTTTGCAGTGCGTTTTGTTTGTTGTTTGTGAGTTTTCGTGTGAATTGTTTTGAATTCGGAAGTTTTATCATGTGATATTGTATTAAGGGCAGATAGCAAACATAATAATTTAGTATAACAAACTAATGCATAGATTATAGTAGAATCAAGTCTAACATAACTATCTGAATATTTTGTGGTTAATTTAACTCATTCGGTAATGCTATACGTAAACAAACAATACTTAGGTACTTGGTACTTACTATAGTGCATTAGTGGTGATAATATTAAAGATTTAGGGTTTCAACGTTCAATTTAATAATTATAACCAAGTATCTAGCAACTATAACGTAACGTAACGTAATTATTATTAATATTTTTTTTATAATACGTCGGGTGGCAGACAAGCATACGGCCCGCCTGATGTGAAGCGGTTACCGTAGCCATATTAACTCGACGACGAGCTCGGTGGCGTAGCGGTCAATGACGCGGCTTCGACACCAACGCTCGTAGGTTCGATTCCCACATAGGACAAACATTTGTGTGCATGAACATGTCTGTTTGTCTTGGTCTGGGTGTTTTTAACACCCTTTTATTAGGTCGACTTGTATGTAACTATGTAATGGAATCTAAGGTAACTAATTTAACCATCTTCCAAGGATCGTAGCGTAATGAAAATTGGCAGCTATATGTAGTTCTGATGACAATACAATAATATGGTACTGTCGAACTGATCTGATGATGGAGCCGGAAGATATGTACTGGAATTCATGATGGAACATCGTATCATAGCTGTTTGGATAACTTAAAAAAGTCTTGTAACGAACTTTGACCACGATTAGGTTTCAAGGTCTGATGATGAAGCCGGAAGATAGGCACTGGTATTCCATGATGGAATATCGTATCATAGTCGTGTTTGCACTTGTGAGAAAGGCCACGTAATGGACTTTGAACACGAACAGGTTTCAAGGTTATAACAGGCCTATCGGGAACAGTACAACCTCACCTGCACGTGGTGCACCCTGCTGACTGACAAATGAGGCTCTGGCGAAAAAAGAGGTAGGGCATAGCGTATTTTTTAAGGTGCTCGACTGGGGAAGTACCTCCATTTCACAGAATTCCGCACCCAAATAACAGTTCTCTTGAGGGTTGTTGTGTTCCTGCGAGTGAGTGAAGTCACAAGAAAGAAAGCAAGGAAGGAGTATAGGCTGGCAATGGATCGGCGACCTCTTGGGCGCTTTCATAGCACATCAAACTAAAAAGAGAAAAATAAATATAGTTTAAAAAAATCACGCTTTTAAAGCACATCAAACTAAAAAGTGAAAAACATAAAAAATCACTCGCGCGCTGCCACCCCCGCTACAGACGGAGCATCTTCTCCCTTTCTGGTGACCTCACTCACTCGCAGGAACACAACAACCCTCAAGGGATTTGTTATTTGGCTGCGGTATTCTGTGAGGTGGAGGTACATTCCCCAGTCGGGTAGCTTACAATTACGCTCCCTACCTTTCTTTTTGCCAGCGCTTCGTTTGTCAGTTAGCAGGGTGCACCGCGTGCAGGTGAAGTTGGCTTTGATTCAGAGATGTTGATGAACCACTTACACCCCCAATTAAAATAAAAGTACCTACAGTTAGATCATTGTTTCGTAAAAGTTTCGGTTTCGGTTTCGGTTTCGGCCGAAACTGAGACTGTTGTCGAAATTCGGTTTCGGTTTCGGTTTCGGTCGTAAAAACCAGTTTCGGTCGGACACTAAATATATCTTATGTAAACTTATATTCATTTAAAGTAAAAAAATATATATATATATATTGCGACAGCAATAATCATCTACATAAAAAAATAATTAATTTCAAGAAAGATCATTCGAAGCATAATGTATGAATATAATCACTTTAAGGATACAACTATGGCACTTAAAATTTAAATTAATATAAAAAAAAACAATTTGGGGCATGAAATCTCACCGTTACACCGTGTGTAACATAAGTACAGGTAAATTAGGAAAGGATGTACCGATCATGAATACGTAACAACTTTTACTAGAAACGAAAGTATATTATCGATTTGTTCATTGAAATTCAACCGCATAGCCGCGTTCATTCATTTTATTCATTCACACCTTCATTCACGGCGCCGAGCATACCATGTGACGTCACATTCGGTTACTACACACGTAAGAATTTTCGTATCAGCGCGAGACGTAAACAATAATATCAAAATCAGTCCCGGAGCACAATATTAAAAGATTTTAAAGCGAAATATCTTTAGGAAATACCTCAGAGGTACATTTGCTATTGTGCTGTTGAAGAAGGCAGTTCATTCTTTAATCCCATTCCATTCATCAGAATGAATGGCTCCACCGTTTCAGTCCACCACCGTCAGTCACCGTGTCAGTTCTCTTAGTAAGGGAATCATCCCTTACTAAGAGAACTGACTGAAACGGTGGAGCGGAATAACATGGGTAAGTTTGAACATGTTTTATTGTTAGGCTAGGTCTAGTCTAGTACGGGGTGTAAGTGGTTCATTAACATTTTTGAACCAAAGCCAACTTCACCTGCACGCGGTGCACCCTGCTGACTGACAAATGAGGCTCTAGCGAAAAGAAAGGTAGGGAGCGTAATTATACCTACACTGGGGAATGTACTTCCACCTCATAGAATACCTCAGCCAAATAACAATTCCTTTGAGAGTTGTTGTGTTCCTGCGAGTGAGTGAGGTCACCAGAAGGGAAGGAGATGCTGCGTTGGCAGCGGGGGTGGCAGCGCGCGAGGGATATTTTATGTTGCGAGCGTTAATATGGCTACGGTAACCGCTTCACATCAGGCGGGCCGTATGCTTGTCTTCCACCCGACGTAGTATAAAAAAAAAGTAGGCCACTTGTCTCCAAGAACAACGCTGCAAACGAAATTCTTATAATTTCACCGCATTCACACATAAATAAAGCTCATATTTCGCTGTTGGTACTTTATCTATGTAACGTCTCAATGATGAAGAGCTAGCTCCTGTTGTGTCTGTTCCCCCAGCCGCGGCGGTGCTCGTCCTTGTACTCGTCCATGTTGCGCTTCCTCTCCAACTCCTCGGAGTCATCCTCTTCTTCCAGACGCTCCTGTAATACGAACGAAATACAAAATCACCTCCGATGATCTTAAACATAGCTTATATTTGACGAGCTCGGTGGTCGAATGGTTAGCAATGACTGTTGCGGGTTCAATTCCCGCACAAGACAAATATTTGTGTGCATGAACATGTCTGTTTGTCTTGGTCTGGATGTTTTCTATGTATTATAAGTATATATTTACAAAAAAATGTATTTAAGTATAATTCAATTATCTAGTACCGATAGTACAAGCTTTGCTTAGTTTGGGACTAGATGGCCGTGTGCAAATTTGTCCAGGAATATTTATTTATAGCTTCTACTCGCGGATTCGCCCCGCGTGAACATACGAGGGGAGGTCAATAAGTTCGCGGAATGGAGGGGTTGATGGGGATAAATTTACCCGTCCAGGTAGGCACTAGTTAAGCAGCTCATTAAGAGTATATATACCAAGTTTGAACCTAATCGTGTCATTAACTTTTGAGTTATCGACCTGCAAACAACTAAATCGGGAAGAAGTCAGCCAGTATGGAGAAAATTGAACACCGTGCCGTTATTAAGTTTCTTACCAAGCAAGGAAAATCCGCTCAGACGATTTTTCAAGAGCTGTTAGCGGTTTACGCGGACTCTGCCCCTGGTAAAACCATGGTTTACAAGTGGCATGGTCTTTTCAAACAAGGAAGGGAGTCCATTGAAGACGACCCCCGCTCCGGACGGCCAATTGAGGCCACCACACCGGAAATCGTCGAAAAAGTAGAAAAACTTGTATTGGAAGATGCCCGACTGAAGAAGAAGCAACTTGCAGCAATGGTTGGAGTATCCGAATCAAGTATTTTAAATATCCTACATCATCATCTTGGGATGACTAAAGTCAGTGCAAGATGGGTTCCGAGAATGCTCACGCCACTTTAAAAACGCGAGCGTGTCGAGTGCTCTCACCAGTTTCTGGAGCTCTGTGGAGAGAGAAAGGAAGAAGTTATGGCCCGGATTGTTACTGGAGATGAAACCTGGGTTCACCACTATGAACCTGAGTCGAAGCAAGAGTCGATGCAGTGGCATAAAAAAGGCACACCTCCTCCAAAGAAGTTCAAAGTGTCACAATCGGCCGGAAAGATCATGGCGACTATCTTTTGGGATACAGAAGGTATTTTACTGATCGATTATAAAGAACGTGGTGCGACTATAACGGGACAGTACTACGCTTCTTTACTGGAAAGATTGAAAGAAGCCATTAAGAAAAAAAGAAGAGGAAAACTGTCAAAAGGTGTGCTCCTTTTGCACGACAATGCACCCGTCCACACGTGCCATGTTGCGACGGCTGCCATTCACCGATGCGGCTTTGAACAATTAAACCACCCACCATACAGTCCAGACTTGGCCCCCAGTGACTATTATTTATTTCCAAAAATGAAGAAAGAGCTGCGTGGAAAGAAATTTGACGACGATGATGAAGTCAAGTCGGCAATTTCGGCCTATTTTGACACCAAAGACAAATCATTTTTTTTCGATGGTATAAACAAGCTATTTGAGAGATCCGAAAAATGTATTAGGGTTAAAGGAGAATATATTGAAAAGGAAAAATAATTTGGTGTTTAATTTCAACCTCCTTCTCTCTCATTCCGCGAACTTATTGACCTCCCCTCGTAGAACCTGAATAAAGGGTACTTACTATGTGTCAATCCAGAACACATTCTACGAGGGGAGGCCAATAAGTTCGCGGAATGGAGGGGTTGATGGGGATAAATTTACCCGTCCAGGTAGGCACTAGTTAAGCACCTCATTAAGAGTATATATACCAAGTTTGAACCTAATCGTGTCATTAACTTTTGAGTTATCGACCTGCAAACAACTAAATCGGGAAGAAGTCAGCCAGTATGGAGAAAATTGAACACCGTGCCGTTATTAAGTTTCTTACCAAGCAAGGAAAATCCGCTCAGACGATTTTTCAAGAGCTGTTAGCGGTTTACGCGGACTCTGCCCCTGGTAAAACCATGGTTTACAAGTGGCATGGTCTTTTCAAACAAGGAAGGGAGTCCATTGAAGACGACCCCCGCTCCGGACGGCCAATTGAGGCCACCACACCGGAAATCGTCGAAAAAGTAGAAAAACTTGTATTGGAAGATGCCCGACTGAAGAAGAAGCAACTTGCAGCAATGGTTGGAGTATCCGAATCAAGTATTTTAAATATCCTACATCATCATCTTGGGATGACTAAAGTCAGTGCAAGATGGGTTCCGAGAATGCTCACGCCACTTCAAAAACGCGAGCGTGTCGAGTGCTCTCACCAGTTTCTGGAGCTCTGTGGAGAGAGAAAGGAAGAAGTTATGGCCCGGATTGTTACTGGAGATGAAACCTGGGTTCACCACTATGAACCTGAGTCGAAGCAAGAGTCGATGCAGTGGCATAAAAAAGGCACACCTCCTCCAAAGAAGTTCAAAGTGTCACAATCGGCCGGAAAGATCATGGCGACTATCTTTTGGGATACAGAAGGTATTTTACTGATCGATTATAAAGAACGTGGTGCGACTATAACGGGACAGTACTACGCTTCTTTACTGGAAAGATTGAAAGAAGCCATTAAGAAAAAAAGAAGAGGAAAACTGTCAAAAGGTGTGCTCCTTTTGCACGACAATGCACCCGTCCACACGTGCCATGTTGCGACGGCTGCCATTCAACGATGCGGCTTTGAACAATTAAACCACCCACCATACAGTCCAGACTTGGCCCCCAGTGACTATTATTTATTTCCAAAAATGAAGAAAGAGCTGCGTGGAAAGAAATTTGACGACGATGATGAAGTCAAGTCGGCAATTTCGGCCTATTTTGACACCAAAGACAAATCATTTTTTTTCGATGGTATAAACAAGCTATTTGAGAGATCCGAAAAATGTATTAGGGTTAAAGGAGAATATATTGAAAAGGAAAAATAATTTGGTGTTTAATTTCAACCTCCTTCTCTCTCATTCCGCGAACTTATTGACCTCCCCTCGTATATGTATGTCAAATATTAAAGTAGGGCCAATTTAATAAGCCACATTTAACATTAGCTTCATAGTGAGGTGACATGCTTAAAATGCTTTGAACTGAATTGAATGCATTTATTGTAAAAAAGTATTTATAGATTATTTTGTCATTATTGCAATAAATATGAATTTTTAACTGTAAAAAGTTAAGCAATTGTGTAATTGTAACTTTGAAAAAAAATTATAATATTTTGTTCCTCCGTTACAAGGTTACGTTGTGAATGTGGCCTATTAAATTGGCCATACTCTACATAGTACAATCCCTTCATCCGGTTACTCGTTAAAGACTAACAAACGTCCATCTATATATCAACAAATACGAGTACATACGGATGTATGTACTCGTATTTGTTGAAACTTTTACATATATATATTTTTTATACGAGAGAACCAAACGAACTTGTGGCTCACTTGATGAAAAGTAATCACCACCGCCCATGGAGATCAGCAACACCAAGGGGTCGCCGATCCGTTGCCAGCACATACTCCTTCCTTTCTTCCTTGCTGGTGACCTCACTCACTCGCAGGAACACAACATCCTCCAAGGGAATTGTTATTTGGCTGCGGTATTCTGTTAGGTGGAGGTACTCCCCAGCCAGGCAGTTTAAAAAATACGTTATGCCCTACCCCTCTCTTACTCGCCAGAGCCTCGTTTGTCAGTCAGCAGGGCGCACCACGTATAGGTCTGGTTGGCTTTGGTTAAGTTGATAAACTAATTACACACCAATTATATATAATATTGGAAGGATATGAATTATTTTGTCCAGCAGTGGGTAGATACAGGCTGATGATGATGATGATGAAGTAACTATTATGTGATAAAAGTTTTTTTTACTGCGTACTCACTTTCTGTATTTGTTCTGCGTCGTCGTCTTCTACCTCTGTGTTCTGTATGGTCGTGTGAGGTATGTTCGAACTGCCGGGAAATCTGAAACCGAACAGACTCGAAGTTCATCAATTTGCAAACTTTTCAGTACAGTGATTCTACTAATAAAAAAAATGCGCCTATTCTTTACACAAAACGACGCTCTACCATTTCACATCTTGTAGGTTGTTTGTGTATTCATGAAATATTACCCGCCTTTTGGATACCTTGACCTGCATACAGCTCGCCAAGTTGTAAACAGTTACCGCATCCTATAGACACTTGTTGCAGTAGCGCTTCAGGGGCATCCATCACAGGTGCTTTGCCGACTTGTAAAAGTTGCCTTTTAGTAGGAATCATACTGTACATATCATACGTATGTCGGGAAAAAATCGGCAGGCGGTTCATACCACAATATGGCGGTGCACGGACGTTAATTTCTACGAAACCGTAAATGGCACGGCAATTTCGGTTCTAATGTGTAAGAATCAATCCCATGTCCATGGTGAACGGTGCAAATTGTAAGAGGCTATGGGCATCACATTAAATAACTCTTCAGAACACGGCCCAAATAATTTGACGAGCTCGGTGATGGAATGGTCAGCAATGGCCACTTTGACTCTGAGGTCACGGGTTCGATCCCTGCACAAGACAAATATTTGTGTGGATGAACATGTATATTTGTCTTGATCTGGGTGTTTTCTATGAATCATATGTATGTACTGGCGGCCCGCCCACGCTTTGCTGTGGCTCAATCTTCCCGTTCCCAGCTCATTGCAATAGATTTCTTTTTATCGTTATAATAAAAGATCCCTCCGTAAGTAGTTGTTTTCAATAATTCATATACTAAAATACCATTTAAAATCCTTCTGCCATAATTACTTTAACTTTAATAACATTCGACTTTCATACAAACTACCATCCTCTCCTTTAACCCAAAAAGGTGTTGATTTCTAAAGATACATTATTAGTACACTTCTATCCCATCTATAGAGCATACATTTTAAATTTAAAATATCTTACTTCAAAAACATAGGACTTTCATACAAACTTCCAACCCCCGTTGTGGAGTTTCGTAAAATCTGTTCTTAGCGGATGTCTACACCCTATTAGAAACCTACCTGGCAAATTTCAAGTTTGTAGGTGTTATAGTTTCTGAGATTTCGTGATTAATCAGCGAGTGGTATTTCGCTTTTATATATATCGATTTAGAAAAAAAATGTGTTAAGTACAATATCAGGTATCTAGTACCCATAGAGCATAGCCGCAAGTAATTTGTCCAGGAATATTTATATTAGGTAAAGTACACGATTGGGCGACACCCTGACGTGACGCTCTAGAAGACTGTTATGATAGTTTGTTGATTGTATTGTAATGCCATACACTTTGTAGTGACAAATGAAATGTTATTTTAACTGAAATTGAATTTTATGTACAGTGTGATAGAGTGATTCTTTATCAAACTTTTAAAACAATCTTCTATAGCGTTCCATCAGGCCTCGTCGTCCAGCCTTTGTGTGTTCAACAGATTATTTGCGTTGCCTTCTGAGGAGTTATTTGAAATGACAACACATATGTAGTTTCCTACAATTTGCACTACACACACATTTTAATAAATAAAATTTTTGGGTGTAAGTGGTTCATCAACATCTTTGAACCAACTTCACCTGCACGTGGTGCACCCTGCTGACTGACAAACGAAGCTCTAGCGAAAAGAGAGGTAGGGAGCGTAATTATAAGCTACCCGACTGGGAATGTACCTCCACCTCACAGAATACTGCAGCCAAATAAGAATTCCCTTGAGGGTTGTTGTGTTCCTGCGAGTGAGTGATGTTACCAGAAAGGAAGGAGATGCTGCGTTGGCAGCGGGGGTGGCGACACGCGAGCGATATTTTATGTTGCGAGCCTTATTGCACATATTGCACATATTGTCAATGGTGTCGCGTCTTGTGTTAAAATTAATTAATTTAATATAGGTATTAATTTTGTATTTATTTTGACAATTTCTATAGAGACATTATAATTAAGGACATATGATTGTAATTAGGATTATTGTTATTTCAGACACAATTGTATATTGTTCATGAATAAATAAATATGAATATGAAACCTTAATATGGCTACGGTAACCGCTTTACATCAGGTAGGCCGTATGCTTGTTCGCCACCCGACGTAGTATAAAAAAAAAAAAATAACAATATACTGACGTGCCCTCCCTGACCCGCTTGTCGTAGAACTCCTCGACGGTCATGGTGGGTATGGAAGGATAGCCCAGGCCGTACACGGCCTTCTGGACCTCATCGCGAGTTATTATCACCGGCTTGAGTGGAGCCGGGCGGTGGTGCTTCTCTTTGGCAGTCTTTGTTTCTGGAAAATCAGTATTTGAATAAAAAAAAATACCTCATTTTAAGAATAATGTCTCTTAAATCTTCCTAAACCATTTTTCAGTTCTAAATGGCTCATTGACATCTTTAGAGGTAAACCCAATCTCACATTCACGTGGGGCACCACACCGACTAGTAAACGATGCACAAGCTTGTGTTCCTACGAGTGAGTCAGGTTACCGAGACAATGAGACGAAAGACAGGACACAGAAGTGGTAGCAGGTATTTCAATATTGCTAATTAATTAATACTTTTAAATAAATTTTATTTTATTACTATTTAAATAGTTGTCTTGGCCAACTTGCCAGATAAATATTTTTCAAAAAAAAAAATATATATAAATATTATTTTCCAACTCCAAGAGATATGATTTTAGAATTAAGCTCATAATTTATTATGATATATCAATTAGCCAAATTATAAAAAAAAATCGAAGTGGACACCGACATCAATTGTCCTTTAGGTTCGATCTATAATGGGCTTTATTCTCGAGTTACCAGAGTCGCTTTTTAATTATGCATCTTTCCAAAGTGGCGCTAAATTCCCCTTTGGCTCAATTTTCACCACCGCGGATTGGAATGGAAGCGATATTTTGCAACAAAATTGTACATAGCATAATGAACTTTATGACAATTATATACCATATAATATCATGTAACTAGGGGATTCTCGAGAATGTGCGAGGATTCCCCGGAAGACGCGAGATCTTTTTTAGCTCGTATTTAACAAAGTTTAATAAGTTATACAATATGACATAAAGTTCATGATGCTGTGAACAATTTCGTTGCAAAAAGTCGCTTGTATTCCTTTCCATTCCAAAAACATCAAAACATTTTTTTTTTGTATTATACATACTTATAGTACATTCTATGTATTAAAGTATGTACCAATTTACAAAAAAAAATGCATTTAAGTACATTTGTCAGTTCTCTAGTACCCATAACACAAGCTTTGTGCTTAATTTGGGACTAGATGGCGCTGTGTAAATTGTCCTGAAATATTTATTTATTTTAACATCGAGTTGTAATTAAAGGATACAAATTACATCTCTTCATGCCATAAAAAGTTATACAAAAAAATTGGTTACCTCCAGCATTTTTAGCCATATACTCTAATATTGGTTTCTCCTGCTCGATGCTACCGAGTTCATCCAATGCTTGATTGATATAGTTCAGTAGCAGTGTTGTGAAGTACTCTCGTTTGGTGTCCTCGTCAATGGACAGCGATTCCATAGCTTTGGACAGAGAAGCTAGCTTCTCCTTCAGCTCCTTTTGCTCTTTGTACCTCTTAATTTTCGCTTCTCTAGACATTACCTGAAGAATATGATAAAAAAATCTGATATATTTCTTTTATCTGAAACCACACCCCGGGCACTCCATACAAATGTCGCGTCGTTCACTATTACTTAAACAATGACGTCTGTGCAGAGCGCGAATGAGCAAGTGTGCGTGCGGCGCCATACAAACTGTTCCAGATTCGTCTCAGAGGGGATGTGAGGTTGATAAGAGAGAGCGGCAGGGAGTGGCCATACTGTTCTATTACTTATACTGTGCAGAAACTAAAAGTCACTTCGGTGATGTAGATGGAAGGCTCCCGCGAAAGCGCCGATGCATAACTCCCTTTGGCCAGAAGTCTTCCTCTATTAAAGTGGAGAGCTCACTCGTTGGGATCTGCACAACAAACGCCCTGAAGCTAGCGTTGTATATAATAGTAGCGCAGCTTATATAATTCATCAAATATTATCGACAACTCCCCCCCCATGTGGCGGTCTGACTTCCCTCCTCTTGAAATGGCCGCCATTTTAATATAATTTTTTTTTTTTTTGGTAGCGCAGGTAAAAATAAAGTATTTTTAAGAATCTGGAGGTCCTACAGATATGAAAAAGGATTAATTTAAAAGATACTTACAGACATCATTGGGGGTATTTGTCGATAAAATTTGGTGAATTATAAGCCCTTAAATTATCGCCGTCGAAACCCAGATACACTGTATAATCCCACTTAAATTAAAGTTTGAAGTTTCATATTATGATACAAGTATACCAAATTTGACATTTGTGACATAAAGACTGGATCGGAACTGAATTTTGACTACAGTTTCATTACGAGAATGGCCCCTCTGATGCTGAAATTGGGTCAGGATTGCGGAGTACCGCAGTGGTTCTGGTTGACGCATTGTGTGCACTTTATATTTTGCACTATAACGAAGCCATCTTTGTCACAGTTGCCAGGGCAAGCAGACGCATGATTTATAGTTAAAAAGACTTTAATTGCTCTTCCATCTTTAAGAGAATCCCTGATTCCTGTTTTCCAGAACTTCTTACATTGACATAATCATTCGAATAATTATGCTAAAAAAATATGCAATATTTACCATACTAGCTATCTTGGCTTGCTCTGTCTGTGGCCTGCTAACTGATTGCTTTTCAGTTTCAGGCTGCGGCACTTCCACGTCTGTAACTCCATAGTCTTTACATCTTTGTACAAAATCTCTGAAATAAGTTAAACCAATACCATTATTCTTTGTAATGTATATTTAGACCAATACATAACATGCTGCTACTAATTATTATTACAAGAATTACGTTCCTATTATAAGATACTGTGTAAAACCCATTACCGACCATCCTAAAGGGTATTGTTTTTAGGATCCGGTATTCTATGAGGAGGTACTTCCCCGGTTGGACTCGGCAAGCCTTACCTCTTTTTCGCCTCATTTAATTAACGGCAGATTGTACTACATTCAGGTGAGGGTGGTTTTGCCTCTAAAGATTGTGGTGAACCACTTACACCTCATAAATACATAATATGTATTTATGAGGTGTAAGTGGTTTACTACAATCTTTGCACACGCACACTTCCACAATATATGTTATATAAAATTACATTGAGTTATAATAAGTCACTAACCGAAAATAAATTTCAGCAACATTGATAACTTCCTTCCTTGGCTGTCCGCACAGCTTTAGACTCAACGTCCCCAACAACGCAGGCAACAGTAGATACTGCAGAGTTTCCGTGGGCAGTTCTTCAATGCTTTCATTCCTACTGAACATGCCTGACAATGACACCAAGTTGGTGGCTTTCTCAAACTTTGATATGGCAGATTTGATGCTCAGCTGAAATTTAATAATTCATCATGATTACAATGAAACAACTGACATTTACATACAGTGGCATAACGCCTTACGTTGTCCTAGCAGCCCCGCCACAGGTTCGCCTAGGCATATACCATTTACCCATGAGATTTTTCAACAAACTTACAAAAAAATTTCACCCTTTAGAGTGAATCATCCTTTAAAGTATAAAATTGGGGGAATTTTATAACTCTAAAGGGTGAGATTTTTTAAAAAAAATTTTATTCATATGCTTACAGACTACCTTTTATTAACTTGTAGAAACACATTTTCTATTTATGTGACCTCAAAGAACATTACTATCATACAGAACTCAATATCACTCGCCGGCATGCGGAATGTTTGAAGTTACTAAACGAATGTTTAGTAAAAGAACTTCAATACAAATCAAACCCAATCCAGAATACGAATACAAAAAAATTAATATACTCAGTATACAAACAGATTTTAGAGCTATTAGCTCTAAAATACTAAACATTTGTTTAGTAACTTCAAACATTCCGCATGCCGGCGAGTGATTTTGAGTTCTGTATGATAGTAATGTTCTTTGAGGTCACATAAATAGAAAATGTGTTCCTACAAGTTTATAAAAGGTAGTCTGTAAGCATATGAATAAAATATTTTTTGGGTTGGATTTTGAAACAAGTCGCCTGAATTTGAGAAAACTGGAACTGAGGAGAGGTTAAGGGGGTTCGTCAAACACATCTTAAAACATTTTTAGCTGCGGGAACAACGCCGAAATATTTTAAATTATTTTAAAAAAAAATTGAAAATCTTAATGACAACGACAACACTCGAAATGAGGGAGTGGATGGCGGGGATGGGGTGGGGGGAGGGACCCCTTCGGTACCATTCCCGGCTCTCGGAGATGCTTAGTTTTGGAATAATATTTTTTTTTTAATAAAAATAACCTCAAAACTAAGACGCATATTTTTTTATAAATAATCATTTATTTTAACCCTAATTTGAGAAACGCCCTAAAGTCGCTTCTGGTTTTTTGTTATAGCTGTCAATGTCAAGTACACAGGTACTACACAAAACTCCCTTAGGTTAGCGAGGAGCGAAGCGACGAGCGGGTTAGGTCGATGTAAACACAGCGCACGAGCCGAGCGAGCGAAGCGAGCGTGCCGCGGGAGCGGACGGCGAGTGCCAGAAGCGACTTTAGGGTGTTTCTCACATTATGGTTAAAAAAATATATGATTACAATATACAAAAAAATTAATATACTCAGTATACAAACAGATTTTAGAGCTATTAGCTCTAAAATCTGTTTGTATACTGAGTATATTAATTTTTTTGCTTGTTATTTTAAGACTCCATAAAAGCAATCTTACCTGAACTTGGTCACTGTTAGTGGCTTCGTTACCACTTTCTATTGCATCGTACATTTTCATAGCCTCGTTGTATACATCACGCAATTGTTCATCCTCCATAGATTGTCCAGCTTTATACTGTGCCATTTTATATATAGATATTTTCTGAAAATCAAGAGAAAACCTCAGACCAAATAAAAAAGGAGAGAAAACAACGCAAAACAAATAATTTTTGTAATTTTTATCTAGACTCGTCTATATATTGGATTTGTAATACACTGCCGTCAGTGTCGTCAAATGTAATGTCAAAATTGTCAAAGTCAAATTGTCAATTTCAAATAATTTCAAGTCTATCTAGGGATGCAAAGAAAATTATCATTCGTTCACAAACATCGATTAAAGATTGATGTTTTAACATCGATGTTTTGAACAACGATATATCAACTGCAAAACTGATAAACACTTGTCAATTCTACATCGAAATATATAAATCGTGTTCCTTTATGTGTACCTATTAAAATGTGTCTGCTTGCCTATGCAATACTAGAAGTGTGACTAATATAATTATAAAAGGAATAGATGACATAATTATGCGTACTGACATTCATATTATAATATTCAACATCTCAATAATATGTTACTGAATAATAGATAAATGATAGTCACGTACGCATCGCA
Organism: Hypsopygia costalis; assembly: GCA_937001555.2. Lineage (NCBI taxonomy): Eukaryota > Metazoa > Arthropoda > Insecta > Lepidoptera > Pyralidae > Hypsopygia > Hypsopygia costalis. The sequence goes on from OW443325.2 coordinate 3,410,949, forward strand.
GAACGTAAACGATATCCGCGTCCACACTTGTGCCAAACAACGGCGAAACACTCGTGCTCTACACTCTTGGTGTTTGCCACAAACACCGTACACCTGTGTTTGCCACAAACACAATACACCTGTGTTTCCCAAACAGATACACAAACAGCAGTGGCGAACTAACAGTGGGGCGGAAGGGGCGGCGCGCCCCGGGCCTCCGGTCTTAGGGGGGCCCCCAAATGTCAAACAGCAAACAACAAACATCCATCCACACGCTGGTGTTGGTTGTGTGCTGTTTGGCCATTGTTTGGCAAACGTGCGGACGGGCTAATAGAAAACAGCGAGTGTTATCGTTCCGTTCCGAGTATAAACTATTCCGCGGAACAGAGAACGCTGGAAGTCGTTCGATCGGACATCCAAAGTTGGTATTCTCGTATCAGTTGAACGCACTTCGATAGAACTTCAACTCTATAGGATTTGGTTCGAGGATCGACACTTTTTGCTTGAATCGCGATATTCGACGTCAGGGGCGCCGACTCCGTGGGTGCTCGGGGGCTCGAGCACCCACGAGAAATAAACAGTGGGTGCCGAGCACACCTGAGAATAGACATCAAGAAACAGATCAGTAATCGCCTCTTAGGGATGGGCGTTTTTTATTACTCGACAACCCGTTTAGCGCAGTGGTTTAGAACGCCGGTTGAGATGCAAGGGTCGCGGGTTCGATTCCCACACCAACACAAATGTTTGTCGAAGTAACAGATATTTGCGTTGGGTCTGGGTGTTTGTGGGTTTCACACTTTTTCGAGTCATCAAATGAGCATGAGCACCCATGAGGTTTTCTAAAAGCCGGCGCCCCTGTTCGACGTTTAGAATGCTATCTGTTTGAATGATAATCAATGGTAACTATACGTCGAGTCACATTTTGAAGCGTGATTATAACCACACCAGAATACGATTAGATAGCTCGATGACATATCAAATATCCTTCGATTTAACGAGTAAGATGAATTGCACACAGGGTTACCAAAATTTTAGCAATATGAACTAATATGCAAAGAAATCTTGGACTCATATAATGATGTGATGAGTGGCATGGTATGGGCACCTGTCAAAGAAATTTAATGGATTGTTGGATAAAGATTAATATTGCAGTAATAGCATACCACCCTTAACGATGGATGCATTTGTGTCGTCAATCGTACTTGCAAAATTAAATATGTGAATCTAGATACTTCATGTTCATTAAAATATCTTTAACATCGATATATCGTTTTTATTACCGATGTTTTTCAACATTATATTTCTAGAAGGTACATCGACGCTGAACGACATGGTCATCCCTATTAAATTACTAATGTCACTCAGTGTCAGTGCTACCATTTTAGTAGTTAAACTGCTATTTTAGTAGATTAGTTTAGAGCTAGCAAATTACGTACATACGTTCTTTGTTTAAGTAATTAAAATATAGTAGGTACATAATAAAGTTAAAATATTGATTTTTAGCACTTATGTATGTTTACGCAAAATTATTTCATACAACTAGACATAGTTTATTTACTATCATTGTTCAAATTAAGACAATTACTTAATCAATGTTTAAAATTATTTATTTTCTATCCATAATCTAATTCAAATATATCATAATTTTGAGGTTCATTTCATCACAGTAATCATTTGGCATTTCTTTTCATGACAGAAGGTGGTTACCACAGATATAACAGCATTTCCCCTTATATCTCCGTGATCTATATTTGAAACGCTTTGTTTCGTATGTAAAATGGGAATGACAATAGTATTGAAATAATGTGTTATTTAATTTATTCTAATAAATTAATAATTAAAGCTACCTTACTATGTATTACAAATAAAACAAATATTTACAAAAATGTGTTGTTATATTCGTTGAAGCAACTACAGTAGTATCTACAACAAAATCTCTGAAAATAAAACTCGTGTAATTTTTTTTATATTCATTACAATTTTAAATTTATAAAAATAAAATATATTTCAAATGATTATAATAGAGTCTATTCAGTTGAAATACATTTTAAAACAACAATAATGTATGAAAATAAGTAGTCCTAAAATTTGGTTTATTGTGTCACATTTAGTGTCTATTACATTATTGTTGTTTTGATAGATGTTAAAAAATAAAATGTCACTATCGTCATTTAAATTTTAAAATTCCTATGGGTGTATGCTGTTTTATTGTGATGAAAAAAGTTATTGTCATTGTAATTTAATTTCGTTTGTTAAAAAATGCATAGTAAAAGTCATTAAAAGAAATGAAATTTCAACGATAATGCGGTCAACAGCCAGTATATGAATAAATACCTACACGACTAATCCTTTTTTTTTTCAGAAACTTGTTTTGCTAATCAGCGATAATGCACTCCGAATAGTGCAAGATTTCCTATAATTTTTATGATGATTATCACTTTCATTGTTAACAAACGCCTGACAGATTTGCTATGACAATTTTTATTTGAAGATAAGGGTTAGGCATTAACTGTTAAGTAATTGAATACTATCATTTTCACCCACGTAACTTAACTCTTTCTTATCTAAAATCTTTCTTTTACCTACCAATTTTACCATTGCCACGAATGATCGCCATGAAATTTGCATACATCATATTAGAAGTCCAGAATAAATAATAGGATACTGTTAACCCCGACCCGGAAAAATGAGTTGACATTTACGTGGAAGCTAGAACAATATGTGATATGTTTGCCGTTCAACTCTGAGTATTTATTCCACAACTGGGGTTGTCAGTCGAGTCACTATGTATTTTTTTACCAGGGGACTAGGCCCTCGTAAGGTATAGGATGAATAATAATGTCTACTTGCTTGTCAATGAAATGAAGTGAAATTATATCGTTTATTTTGCCATTGGGCCCCCGTGGGTAAATGCCCACGAGTGTCTAAGTAATCAATATCTTATTTTTTTCCTTTATTTTTACAAGCTTTTATTTAATTTCAGCGCAATGTCTCATAACAAATTTTGCAAGTTAAATACTTTCCAATGTTCGATTGAATTGAAATCTCGCACACTCGCGTGGTTCTCGTGATAATGCACGATTAAATCTAATACCTAAATGCCATTTTACATTCAATGATCAGGGTACCACAAAATGGTTATTACCAATTTAACCCTTATGGTATGGGTATCAAATCAAAGGGCTAGATGAGCAAAACATGAAGTAAGCTTTTTAGTTTTTTGTTAATAGCAACTAATAGAAGCTTGTTTAGAAATATATATTTGAAGTGAAACTTCTAATGCGACTTCCAACAAGGTTGCGTTAAACGTTTAACGCTACCATGGAGGGTAGATCACAAGCACAAATCAATTTCTACCCCTTCTTATTTTCATTTCCACATTACGATGTTTCACTTCTTCCGCGCGGAGGGACTCCACCAGCGTTGCCAGACGTCCCGATTTTGGCGGGACGTCCCGATTTTTAAATCAAAATTTAATGTCCCGCGCGGGACAGGCTCAGTCCCGCTTTTCGGGTATAACTCGACCGAGCGTGCAGCGTGCTGAGAAAGCGAAAAAATAATAATCTACAGCTATCCTGTGAAGAGTTCTTCATTTTTATTAAAGAAAAAAGGAAACTTTAAAAGAAGTTAAATCTTCACAGAAATATCATGAATAAGTAATTCTTATAAATAATTATTCTCTTATTGTAGGTTGCAATTTGTAACACTCACTCCTCAGAGTACCGTTTGAAACGCCATATTTTTCTAATGAATAAAACTTTCTTGATTTTGATTTCTATTTTTTTTTTATTCAGAAGACGAATCAGACTCAACTATTTAACGATAGGGTAAATCTGATTTAAAATATCATATTTTTATTAAAATACATTTTCTATTACTATTTTTGCTATCTATTGTCAGGTAAACGTAATTTGAACTCAAATAAAAATATAAATATTTAAAAACTTCTGATTGTATACGTTTTTTTTACTATGTCCCGCTTTCGACGTAAGAATCCCGCTTTTTTCACTCAAAAAGCTCCAAAATCCCGACTTGGCAAAAAAAAAATCTGGCAACGCTGGACTCCACGCACTATTTATTTTTTTCTTTTCTACTAGCATTTTGATGATATTGTTTAAATTAGAATTCACAATGGACTTATTTCAAGTGTTTCCTAATACTAGATTCTAGATGACTCCCATGCCTCGTACTTTTTAACATCAGTATAATATATTAGACTATTAACTTACCGAATTATTATGAATTATTAATTATTATGAAAATTAACTTATCGAACTTTGATTTATTTTTCAGATTGTATTTAGTTGAACTAAATTTAAACTTTTTAAGTAAAACAGTCCCCTTATATTTTGTGTGTCCCCAGTGTTCATACAAGAACTTATTTATTATTATTAGCATACGGCATATTAGCATACGGCCCACCTGATGTGGAGCGCTTACCGTAGCCATATTAACATAACATCGTTTGCGCGCCGCAACCCCGCTGCCAACGCAGCATCTCCTTCCATTCTGGTGACCTCCCTCACTCGCAGGAACACAACAACCCTCAAGGGAATTGTTATTTGGCTGCGGTATTCTGTGAGGTGGAGGTACATTCCCCAGTCGGGAAGCTTACAATTACGCTCCCTACCTCTCTTTTCGCCAGAGCTTCGTTTGTCAGTCAGCACTGTCAGCAGGGTACCGCGTGCAGGTGAAGTTGGCATAGCTTCAGATATTGATGAGCCGCTTACACCCCAAACTTAATATTTTTTATGAACCCCCTAACATTTTTTGTATTTATAATACAAAAGAACCTTTTTTCGTTACTGTCACAATTTAATTAATTGCATGTAATGAGATTTTCCTATTTTTAATTATATTGTATTGTCCCGGAAATTTATTACTACCGGACAAGTCGGTTATCCAACTTCTTAAAAAATATTCCCCTAAAATTGTTTTTGGTTTCGCAAATGGCTTCACTATGTCCATCAGAGAGTATGACGCCATTTTGAAGATAAGCGCGCCAGTTCTTTTGCGCTGCGGGGAAGAACTTGTGCGACCGGCTGGCTGACGAGAAATTGTTTGTCAGGTTTGTACCTATTAAGTTAATGCAATTATAACTTTTACTTAAATTTTTATTTGCTCGTATTATAGTGAATTAGTTTTAAGCTTCATGTGAACAATTTGGTATATTATGTAGTTTAACTTACGAACACACTGAAATCGTAATAAAATTTTGATTGTGAGGTGTATACATTTCGTTACTTCGGTTTTATTACCACAAGTACGGTAACATATAGAGCTGCCGCACATTAAGCCACAAGATGCCGCCACTAAACGCAGCTACGAGTACTTATTTTGGTCAAACTAATAAATAAACTTTTAGACGCAATTAAGACGCAACGTAGTCGTAGCCAAAAGAGTAAAGTAAGTCGTAGCTATTAGTCGCTGTACGCGGAGCCACTAGTATAGGATAGAAAGTATCAACAATGTTTGTTCATTTATCTTCAGAATTCGACTGGATTGGATAAAATTAAATGATTGTTGGTAGTTTTATCGATTATTATATCAAGACGGAGAAAAAGTCGCCGAATCCAAAACCAATTCCGACGATCAATTCGTCATCGTTACTGGGTTCATCCAATTTTAGCTATGCGCGATGAACATGGGCAACACAAATTGCTTTTTAACCGACGCCAAAAAAGAAGGTTCTCAATTCGGCTGTATTTTTTTTTTAATATAACTTTTTTATTTGAAAGAGTGTATACTTCCAGATTGGTCCCATATTTTTTTCATCATCATCAACCTATATCTACATACATAAATGTAGAGTAGTAATGTTTGGAGTAGGTTTTTTATTGTTAAAATTATTGAAGAATTGAAATTGCAACAAATTAAACACAAAAAGCTTCGTTTTTCTTCACTCTATAATTCCCAAATAGTACGACGCTCTTCAATATCCGAAATAAAACATCTAAGTACATCGAAATGCGAATCCCTTGTGTCAAGAACGTGCGTCCGGTGCGGTCGTTGCAGAAAGAAACGGCGCGGCGCCGCGGTGCGAATCCAGCGTCTGTGGTCGAGTCGAGTGGCTCGAGTGAGCGCGAGCGGCGGGCGACAAAACGCGGTCACAAATAACGAGCACTGACCACTCTCGCATCTTGTGACTCCGACGCAGCCTTTGAGTATCTGGCTGTGGCTTAATACTCACGCAGCCACTCGACGCTCGGTGTGCGTCGATATCATACAAAATGTATGATAATAATGATTAAAAAAAAAAAACGACTTCAGTTGGCAATTTTCTGGGATCCCATCATCAGACCCTGACTTGGTGAATATGAGACCACCTCGCAGACATACTCTTTCAAATAAAAAAATAGAATTTGACCATAACTTTTTTTCTTTTATAAAATTTTAAGGCTTCCCTTGATTTCCCTGGGATCCCATCATCAGATCCTGACTTGGTGAATATGGGACCACCTTGCAATCATACCCTTTCAAATAAAAAAAGAATTTTGAAAATCGCGAAGAACATACATACAAAAACCTCCTTCTTTGAAGTCGATTAAAAAATGTCTTTCACAACTCGTGGCGGCCACTAGTGCCTTAGCTGTGGCGTGGCCACAGTATTACTATTTTTCATATGCTTTTAAAACTGTGGCGTGGCCGCCCCGCCACTGGTGGCCTAATGTGCGGCAGCTCATAGACGGACCGAGAAACATTGCAAACATTTTAGTAATGTAAGATCGTTAGTACTATTACTTATACTGTGGTAAGATACGAACAATACATTTATTTATTTTATAAATCTATTTATTATTCTCAGATTACTAAATTTATTTATGAAGTCGTTTCTTTTGTAAGTTACTGTGAATTTAATATTATTTATGTGATACTTGCCTTCAAGGTAGTGGCGAAGGTAGTTTTTAGATAATAATAATAATAATAAAATCGTTTATATGGGAGTATAGAAAAGTGTTGTTTTTATATTTTTTTTTAATTTTTCTCTGTGTAAGAACCATCGTCGTACTTCAAGGAATATTCTAAAAAAAAGAATTAGTGAAATCGGTTCAGCTGTTCTCGAGATTGGCGCTTAGCAACACATTCAGCGATTCATTTTTAGGGTTCCATACCCAAATCAATTGCGAGCAAAAACGAGCAAAAAAAATCACGATTGTTGTATGGGAGCCCACTTAAATATTTATTTTATACTGTTTTTTAGTATTTGTTGTTATAGCGGCAACAGAAATACATCATCTGTGAAAATTTCAACTGTCTAACTATCACGGTTCATGAGATACAGCCTGGTGACAGACAAACGGACGGACGGACAGCGGAGCCTTAGTAATAGGGTTCCTTTTTACCCTTTGGGTACGGAACCCTTCTTCTTCTTTGTCGCTTCACTCTTATCAGAGTGGTCGTGATTATCATGATGAGGCAGCAGCTCGCCTCAGGACGTCTCGCACCTTCTGCCTGCTGGTCGTCAATCGGGCACATTCGTGTACTGGGGGTGTATTACCCTTTGGGTACGGAACCCTAAAAAGCTCCAGCTACTGAGAAGTACGTCAACGTCGCACTGCAATAGGGGTGTAGACTATTTTTAGGAAAAAATTTTTCAGATGTACATTTATTACACCTAAAAAAATATATAAAAAATAAATACACTACCACTCTTATTAAATTTCGTTTTAAAATTTCCCGGTAAAACGCTAAAGTTCTGTCATGGCGTCGCTATGATGTCACGATCCTCTAAACATCATCATTGTTTCATAGTAAGCGGATGCAGTTCATTGTATATTTTATGCGTACCTATACTAATAAAAACTGTATAGAAATGGATTCCAAGTTCTACAAGTATTGTGCAGTGCCTTTGTGTCAAAATACTACAATCAAAACACCACAAAAACTGTTTGTGCACGTGCCAAAACAAAAAGCAATACGAAAAAAGTGGTTTCAACTTGATATGAGAGATAAACCACTAACAGCGCAAAATGTTTATTATTGCAAAGATCATTTTGATGTAAGTAATATTTTGTTACAATTCTATTACATAATGTCTTCCGTACAAAGATACTGATAACTTGGTGAAGAAGACACAGTCATAGGTTATTGTCCAGGTCTAAAAATCATTATAGGTCAAATTGGTCCAACGTCAAAAGTAAAAGGTCAAATTGACCCAACTACTGTGCGCTCCCCGGAATAAATCAGAAATTTGTACGACAGCTATGTTAAATATTGCGTTTAGGAAGCTAGTGCCGTAACAAAAGTTATAGTATTTTTTATTGTTTCTACAATGGTAATATTTATTTTTTATAATTTCATACTTTTAAAAAGGGACTTTCCCACCAAACTTTGATCGACCATAAAACACGTCGGACATAAGTTATTAAAATTTTGAGATCGCAGATCGTTCTAGTTTTATGTATTTTACGTTACTGATAGATTTTTAATAATATATTAAATAAATATCGACATTGTACACATATGTACATGTAGGTAGTAGAAATTTAATTTAGTATAGGTTTAGAGCGTTTGTGAATGTGTAGTGTCGATGGTAATAGGAAAGATTCGCACAAAATATTTTGAATAGGTACAAGATAAAATTAATTGGCGTTGAGTTCATGTGTTTGTGTCCTATGCCTTAAAATTTTGTTACCCGGCGTCGATTTTGTTACTGTCCGTAAAAAAATTTAAGCAGTTTTCAGCAGTTTCTTTAAATTTCTTCTGCTTTTACTAACATAACTGAGATTACAATTAAAATAATAATTACAACAATTTTTCTAATTACGTTCATACTATGTCATTGACCGTTTTATAGTGTTACAGTGAAAAATTACCGTAGTTTTGGATTGGAACCTATACAAAACCTTTACAACACCGAAAGAAAATTGTATTTTATTAACTTTTTGATTTTTTCTGATCCCTACGACTACCATGATAATATTATACATAACGATTGTACCATTGGATTACCTACATAAAATTGAAATGGAAGAAAATCGCATAAAGTCGGGTATCAAAACTAATTGGTCGCCGCTCCGCTTCGACTAGATGCCGCACTATCTAAAAACAACAGCTCCGTGATGCGGCAACTCAATATTGTAGTGTGCGTAAAATAATGTGCAGAGATGCTAGTGTGCGTAAAGAATTGTATTGCAACTGATGTGCCGAGGTGCTAGTGTGCGTGAAGAATTGTATTGCAACAGGCTCTAGTACATAGTTATCTGTGGGGTACGCCGAGTTCGGCGTAGTATTTGTTGCCGCATTTTACAAGTGCGCCGCGGCATCTAGTCGAAGCGGAGCGGAGACCAATTGATAATCTAAGGCTGACACTTATCCATTCTCTATTTTTATTATTTTTCAGGAAAATAGTATTTTAATTTAATGGAAAAACCTATTTCTAAATTTTAGGTACTAAGTATAAAGAATTAATTCAGCTGATCAAAATATCCCAACAGTGAAATTACAATTTCAAGTCACTTTTCACTAGCTTGTAACATATTTTTGAAATTCCTCGTAGATTGATATTTAACTTGAGCCTTGATCTTGACGGTCAATTTCACCAAAGCAATTAAATATAAAGGTACAATCTATTATATCCAATTAGAAGTGAAGCGAAACAGATGTGCGTAAATTACTCTTCTGTACGACGAAAATTGGGGGTAAAGAAAATCAATATGTGGACAGAAACGCAAAAAGCTAAAGACTGACTAGCAATTTAACTCGACAATTCGACATAGTATGTAGGAACATGGCATGCGTCCGCCGGTAAACAAGTCATTCATTCAGTCAGTCAGTCCAGTAGAGAGTTGCTGTTCGCTGGAGGAGCACGCATTTCGTCATTCACATGTAAGTCCATTGTTTACCTATCGCAGGCACCGGCCCGGAAAATAGGATCTCTGTGACCTCGCGGCTTGTCACGTCACGTAGCAGTGAAATAGGTACCTGCATAAATTTCCCCTATTTTATTCGTTGAAAAGAAACCATGCGATACCTATATTTATTCTTCTTACGGTAACATTGATCTTGAACTGATGTTGGCTCTAGACATAGACTTTATACAATCATGTAAGTAACAAAGTGCGCTGTATTAGTCGACAACAATTACCCATGTACGTTTTTTTGCCTGACTGCACCAGCAAAGGAGGGCAATGTTTACATCAGTCTATATATATGTTGTTTTGTTGTCATTGTAGAACCGTGTTGTATTATTTCGATTATTCTTGCAGCACTCTATTTATTTCAAGCATAATGATTGCTATTGAATGCGTAACAATAACTAAAACCACTATTACTACCACTGGAAATAAAATAAAAGCAAACTTACCGATTGCGATATTCGCGGAGATGTGATTAGATATAAAAATGTACGTATAAATAGTGATGTAATGTTACAATTTTAACATTAAGAACATTTTTAGTGTTACTCTTGCGGCATTTTAGGCATGTATTGTATAACATTTGTCTGCTCATGAAGCTTCGTAAAAATAACAACCATGTTTGATGGCACAAATCCTTGTTCTGAAGTATCTGAAGCACTGCACTTTAGATTAAGTAACACCGTAAAAGTGGCGGAGGGGGGAGGGAAAGAGTGAGGGCGGTGAGGTGAGGCCCCGGAGGGGGGGAAATAAAATTGCAGAAACGCAGTTTTCAAGTACCTATTTTTTTTGAGGTTATATTGCTCTTTTGTTCCCTACTCATCTGAACAATAAACAAAATCCTAAATATTGATATTTCATTTATAATTAATGTTGATTAGTTGTAAACTTATTCTGTAAACCACTTTATTTCCGTTATTGACTACATATTTAACATCTCTGGCGCTGCGGGAAAGGCAGACCCTTCGTCGGGCTTCGCCCTCCGCAGCTCGCGCTCAATGCTCGCCTCCGCAGCTTCGGCTGCCGGAGGCGCCGCCTGAGACCAGCCAGCAACCAGCTCAGCCGCTTCCTTCCCTCCGCGCCTCCGGGTTTTTATCAAACACTAGTATTGGGCAGATTAGTATCACGTGGAGTCGGGGTCGGCCAATTTGAATTTGAGAAAATTTCAACTTTACATTTTATAGTCAATACAAAATAAAACAATTACCCAAAATCCGCTCCATATTCCACATATTCAGCACTTCCTCTGTGTAGAGATGAATACGCTTTGGAGCACGCACGACCCACATAACTTGCTGTGTGGTCATTAGATGTAGAAGCAACGACTTTTGGGGGGGTGTAAGTGGTTCATCAACATTTTTGAACCAAAGCCAACTTCACCTGCATGTGGTGCACCCTGCTGACTGACAAAGGAAGCTCTGGCGAAAAGAGAGGTCATATAAGGGAGCGTAATTGTAAGCTATCCGACTGGGGAATGTACCTCCACCTCACCTCACCTCAGAATACCGCAGCCAAATAACAATTCCCTTGAGGATTGTTGTGTTCCTGCGAGTGAGTGAGGTCACCAGAAGGAAGGAGATGTTGCATATGCAGCGGGGGTGGCGGCGCGCGAGCGATATTTTATATTGCGAGCGTTAATATGTGCGGTAACCGCTTCACATCAGGCGGGCCGTATGCTTGTCTGCCATCCGACGTAGTATAAAAAAAAAAAAAAAAACTACACTAGCACTTCCCGAAGAAATTTTGCAATTTTCAATAATTTCTACTGTAAAAACTATGCATTCCGCACTTTGAAATTTTAGTAAATCTTTATCAAACCTATCTATAAAAAAATATGGTCCTATTTGCAGTTTGCAGGTGTTAATTAATCTAAAGCTGAGCCCTTGTTCTTCATTGTCTATTATGTCTATAGTGATGTGCGTAATAATTTTTATTTGTCAAAATTTATGTAACTATATTAAATATTTTTATGTATCGAATTTAATATCGTAATAATTTAATTTTATCGAATGTATAATATTAGGACACAAATTTATTCAGTCTACGAATTGCTCGGAGTTGTAGTGCGTGGGCGATTTCTTCAAAAACTTGTTTAGATAAAGACCATTATAATATTATGTTACATAGTACTATTATTTATACTGTGGTTTAGCCACAGTACTCTCCCTGCCGCTCTCTAGTGTCGACCTCACCCCCCTCTGAGACGAATCAGGAACAGCTCGTATGGCGCCGCACTCACACACGCACATTTACGCCCTGCACAGAGGCCATTGTTTATGCAGTAGTGAACATACAAATATTGACATCTACGAGTAGGAGCAGTGAGCCGTGATATCATAATTACAAACGGTACATGATTTTTTTTTTTATATCATTCAGCATATTCTGAGACAGAAAACTTCAACGTCGAGGTATCGGAGGTGCAAGGGATACTAGTATTCTGTGAGGTAGACGTACTTCCCAAGCTACCTACCTCACTTTTGCCGGGGCCTCTTTCACTAGTTGGCAGGATGCATCACGTGCAGGCGAGGATGACTTTTGCTTTAAAGATCGTGGTGAACCACTTATACCCTTAATTCAAGTTCTTCATTATGGGAGTAAAGAGGTTGCGTTGCTGCCACTGCACGTATACCTATTATACAGTCTAGGTTAGTTAATATAGGCTCGACAGCTGCTTCCTATCAGATGCTTGTTTACCATCATCTTCTTTTATAGGGTTCCGTACCCAAAGGGTAAAACGGAACCTATTACTGAGACTGCGCTGTCCGTCCGTCCATATGTCACCAGGCCTGAAGGACCAGGCAGGCAGGCAGACTTGATTTTTTTTTTGCCTTTTTTTATAGATAATGGTACGGAACCCTTCGTGAGCGAGTCCGACTCGCACTTTTGTATATAAAAATCACCTGTCACGATATTTGTCCGCGATAAACTCCGAAACTACTTAACCCATCTCAATAAAATTTTATGCAGGGAAGCGCCCCTGCATACGTAACACCCCCTTAGTTGCTTCGTGATTACTCACTCACTCTTATTGCTTTGTTAGAGCTAGGGACGTAATAATGGTTATTATTAATTTCTAAAACATCTCGTCGTAGTCAACCATTTTTCATCCCACTGCTGGGATTGGGATACGAGTCTTCCTTCAGTCGAAGTAGGTTTATTAGAGTATTTTCCGCCACGCTGCTCAACTGCGGGTTGGCCGAGGCCAGTGTTTTCAAGATGCCTTAAGGCCACTGACTTGGCTTAACGACTGTGATCTAATGAGAACAGCCGGGACGTGCCCTCCGAAGCACGGAGGGGCTCAAGATAAATAAACCCATCCATAGACGGTCTAAGGTCGATGTTGCTTAACTTGCGTGTTCGATTACACTGTCCTCCTCGCTATCTTAAGCATCTACCTATTAACGGACTGTTGGGTTTTTAGAAGGAATTGTTGGGTCAGGTTGCTGACTTCCGATCGGATGTAATTTGTCCGGTTAGATAATTTTTTTAACGCAACTTTCATAAATCAAAAATGTTAAAAGCGAGAGCAAGTACAATTTTAGGAAAAAATAATTTTTATACGCCTATATTTTATTTTTACCTACCAGTTAAGTTCATATATCTATATAACTCTTTCATTGAAACTTAACTTTTTTTTCGATTTTGACCAATTATGACCATATTAAATTTGTTATCCGGCAACGACTGTCAATAATATTAATCCATTCTCTTTGTTGTCCGGTTATGGCAGCTGGAAAAGTTGGCAAAAAAATCGCGTTTTTTGTAGGGGAGCCCCCCTTAAATATTTGTTTTATTTTTATTTAATTATTTATTTTTAAAGTGTTATTGTTAAATATATTAAATAAAGTTAAATAATTATATACTTATTGTTAAATAAAGTGTTTATCACTAAATATTATGTGAGTATTTCAAACGTCTTGCCGTTATAAATTGCGAGCAAAAACGAGCAAAAAAAATCACGTTTGTTGTATGGGAGCCCCCTTAAATATTAATTTTATTCTGGTTTTTAGTATTTGTTGTTATAGCGGCAATAGAAATACATCATCTGTGAAAATTTCAACTAACTATCACAGTTCATGAGATACAGCCTGGTGACAGACGGACGGACTTATAACGGAGTAATAGGGTTCCTTTTTACCCTTTGGGTACGGAACCCTAAAAAAGACAGATAATAAAAAAAGTAATAAGTATAACAATCTTACGGCCAGTCCGTAACACAGATTTGCTTACAGTTTTCACTTATAGAGTGCTTAATGCAAGATTTTTGTTCGCGTTCTACAATGTCAATGTAAACAAACCGACCAAATAGAGAAGAAATCTCATGTTGTGAATTTATAAGGTCTGTGTTACATATCAAAATTATGTGGCTTGCTCACATTTTGAAGTGAGCAACCCGGCTAATTTGGATATGTAACACGCGTCTGGAAATTCACAATGTGAAAATCTCTGAAACGGCTGGATCGATTTTAACGGAACTTTCACTGGCAGATAGCTGACGTAATCAAGAGTAACTTCGGTTACTTTTATTTTAGAAATTTTATTTATTTTTATTAATATAAATAAATAATAAAAATATAACTATTCCGCGCGGACGAAGTCGCGGGCACAGCTAGTATACATATTTATAAAAAAATCGATAAATTTGTGACATCCGGGCCACCTTGGGCGTGCTTAGACGGTCAAGTAAGGCTAAGGAAGTACTTTTTTAAAGTATTTTTTGTAATAATTAGATTCTGATTTATTTCTAGATTTGTTTCACAATAAAACTAATTATAATTTGCAAGTATCTGATAGAAACTTATGGAAAGTAGGTAAATTCTGTTCTAATCTAAATAACATTGACACCAAATTTTTTCAAGTCAATCCGTTTACTACCATCGTGAATTACTCGGTTACTTTGAATCTATTTCAATACTGTGAATTGTGTCAAAAATGTTAAGTAATATTTACTTTAACCAATGATAATTGATTCTTGACGATCCCAAGGTATAGATTCCGAAGGTCGCCGGTTCGATGTCCGCTCGAACATACTTTTACTTAGTATTAGTACTTACGAGTACCCTTACTACTCTTCCGTTTCACTCGTGTTGTGCGTAAAGTGCTCACTGTGAGATTTTTTATTCACTTTCGATCATGTCAATGTAAACAAACCGACCAAATAGAGAAGAACTCTCAAGTTGTGAATTTGTAAGACGCGTGTTACATATCAAAATTATGTGGCTTACTTGCTCACATTTGGAAGTGAGCAACCCGGCTAATTTGGATATGTAACACGCGTCTGGTAAATTCACAATTTGAAACTTTTTCCCAATTTGGTCAGCTTGTAAACGTTAACACGTTCGAAACCAAAAAGTCTCGCATTAAGCACACAAATTCTAATGTCTACGTAATATGTACAGTCGGCCGAAGATCTAGTGTTGCACTGTCGTCTGATCTCGCGACAGCTGATGTTTTTTGCACATGTAGATAAACCTTACCTCGTTTGGTGACAAACGAGTATACGTTTCACCTGATGTGAACTGCCCGTTTACCACCATCTCTTATTGCGATTCAATAATTGAATAGATTAGTTATTCATACCAATGAATAAGCGACTCTATTCCATTTGAAATAGAGTCGCTTATTCATTGGTATGAATAAGCATTCTATACAGTTATTGAATCGCAATAAGAGATGGTGGTAAGGGGGCAGCAGCCTATATCGCCCGCGACACATATATCGCTTTGTAGTATTTTTGTGAGTGACTTTACTCAGTCTCAGGACCGCAACAACTCGCTATCTAGCAACATAAAATATACCACCATCAGAGAACCATCCTTTACCACCAGGTAAGGGGGCTGTATCTAGGGTTACCAACTTTTTTTTTACAAGAAATAAAGTGTATTGAGGTTTGAGAAGAATATTAAACAGTATTTTAGAAAAATGAACAGTATTTTATTTATTTAATGTTTTAAATACTTACCTACATATTTCTAAGAGCTTCTCGCACAACTGATTAATTTAGTCATTTTTTAAAAACTTCATACGCCTCACCACAGTTTATGACTAAAATTAAAACAAATGAACACTCATTTAAAAAGAAAATTGTGCGAGCTCTAAGTCTAACACTAGTGTTAGATATTTTGATGCTGGAAACAGTATTTTGTATACTTTATTTTTGTTCAACAGTAAAAAGTATAATTTAGTGAAAAACAGTATAATACTGTTTTTAACAGTATAGATGGCAACCCTAGCTGTATCCCCTGATTTTGTTATCATTAGATAGGATTGCCCCGTATGGTAGCAAATTTAAAAACGTAACAACAAAACAATTTATGCATTTACTACAACAACAATAGCATACATAATAATAATAAACATGTGGTTATTTGTTCCGGTTCAGTGAGTACTATTTTTATTTCAAGTTTAGGTGCGGCGTATTCGGTGTAATCCATCATCGAGTTAATCGGAAATTCAAGTTAGAGGTCAACAGCGAAAGTACAATCGATACAGCCGTTTGGATACTTTGTTCTAATCTAAAGGTTCTTTTCCTTCTTTTTTTTCCACCACTCAAGTGGAGCTCGGGAAAGACTCCCTTTTGTTGTTTTCATACATTGTACTGATTATGTCGTCGGTCGTTGATGATTGTTTAGCACTTGACGTGATAAAAAAAAATTCGATTGTGAACAAATTAGCGTACTGGTTTTTCAGAATTTCATGATTCATCTTGATGAAGAATATGTCACACATCTAGTTAAAGAGTAGCACAAATCAAAATAAATGAAAATCGATTTATTGCAATCGACGTAATCTGCGTCCAAAAACTACACCATCTCCAAAGACACATTTAAAAAAGAATTATGTACTCAAATATTTCTTATCCTCTGAGTGATGTCAGATTGTATTACTATCAGTCTCAGTCTGTTCATTCTTCTAGCGCGCCAGAGTAAGTAGTGCTACTATAGTGTACTTATATTATGTTAATGAGCATATGTATTTGTGTGTATGTATGTGTGTGTAAATTGAATATGTGGTATGTGTGTGTGTTTATACTTTAATTTTAATATAACTTAAAGTATTTTTTTTCAATTTAATCATAACATTTTTATAATAGCAAGAGTATTTGAGCAAATAAATATCTTAGCAGAATAATAATATAACCTACATATTGGAACAATATTTTGAATTGAACACATAGAAGTTGGAAGTTTTTTTCGAATTCCTGAAAAAGCAGGTATTTTGATTTGCATTACTCTAACCTATGACAATTCAATCATAAAGTGACAATAAGTCAATTCTGGTCTGGCCCGACACGGGTTGGGTGAGAAAAAAAACCTGACGACGCTATAACGAAGACTTCCTCATATGGTTTTAATGCAATCACGAGTCAAGTGAATGCCTCAAGATATTATGTTATGTACTACTCGACTCGTCCGCGTGATATTATGATTCATGCTTTATAATTCAGGGCTGTCCAAACATATACAATACCGGGCCATTACAAATTACTAAACATATTAGCGGGCCACAGAAACAAATACCTACTTGACATTTTTACTAACCTAGTTTGAAATTTTAACCTTAGTTATAATACTTTAACTTTTCGAAAAATATATAATTTTCAGTCAGATTCTTTGTACAAAACCTATAGCGGTAAAAAACTGTATAAAAACCGGTAAATGAAAAGCACGTCACGTGCCGCACAAATATATATAAGAGGAGGGCCGCATGCGGCCCGCGAGCCGTGCCTTGGACAGCCCTGCTTTATATAGTTGAATTTGTCACTACAAAATAGTTCCTAACTACAATATTATGATTTGATGAATCAAATCATAATATTGTAGTTAGGAACTATTTTGTAGTGACAAATTCATATACAGTTGAATTTGTCAAAAGTAATTATTTAGTATAACTACAATTCTTACCTAAATTCTTATAAGTTGAAATTATTATTATTATCTGTGAATTATATTATATTATTACTAGCTGGCCCGGCGAACTTCGTACCGCCTAATTGTCAATGAATGTCGTGGTATACATATTAGTTGAACAAAATTTATGATGTCTTGAAATTAATATAATGAATAATAGAAAATAATAGAGAAGCACGATGGCGTCATTGCACGTGTCAGTCTAATTGTACACGCAAGTTAAGCAACGTCAACCGTAGCCTGTCCATGGATGAGTTTATATTATCTCGAGCTCCTCCGTGCTTCGGAAGGTACATTAATCCGTCGGTCCCGGTCATTAGATTAACTCGAGGTCCTCCGTGCTTCGGAGGGCACGTTAATCCGTCGGTCCCGGTTGTTATCATTAGATTATCTCGAGCTCCTCCGTGCTTCGGAAGGCACGTCAGACGTCGGTCCCGGTTGTTATCATTAGATTATCTCGAGCTCCTCTGTGCTTCGGAAGGCACGTAAGACGTCGGTCCCGGTTGTTATCATTAGATTATCTCGAGCTCCTCCGTGCTTCGAAAGGCACGTTAAGCCGTCGGTCCTGGTTGTTATCATTAGATGGCAGTCGTTAAGCCAAGTGGCCTTTAGGCGGCTTGAAATTACTGGCGTCCGCCAACTCGCAGTTGAGCAGCGTGGTGGAGTATGCTCGAAACATATTCAGTTGAAGGAAGACCCGTTTTTAATATTACCCAGCAGTGGGTAAATATTAAGTTCAGTATTTTACTATGTCACAAAATAAAGTACCATGACACTTGACAACCAATTAATATTCATTTTCAAGCATTCATTCATAAACAATTTTCAAAACAACAACGGACAACTTTCGCGACGTAAAAGTTAGACCAATCGAATCCGTTTTCAAATTTAATTTTTCGACAATTTTGTCAATGTTTTAATACTTATTATCCTATACCCACATTTCTGAACGCACGCATACATTTGACGTACGCACTTTTTGACAGGTCCGACATCCACGAACATTTTGTATGGAAAAATGATATTTCTTTTATTTTATTTTTTTCGTAAATTTTCCAATGTCTTTAATAGTTATTCTGCTATTCTGGACGGAGACAAATCCAACAAATCAAAAACCATGGCAATCGGTCCAGCCGTTCTCGAGTTATAAGTGTTATAACAAACACGACTTTCTTTTATATAAGTATATAGATAGTGAATTATAAAACGCGTGTTACATATAAAAATTATGTACTTGCTCACATTTTAAAGTGATATGAGCAACCCGGCAATGGATATGTCATCGTGGTCATGAAGGCACCAGCACTACGTATAGAATAGAAACATCAGTCACGCGGCGAACCTCGTGCATCTTCTGTGATAACCTTAAATAACAATTCCCTTGAGGGTTGTTGTTGTTCCTGCGGGTGAGGTCACCAGAAAGGAAGGAGTTGCTGCGGTGGCAGCGGGGGTGGCGGCGCACAATCGATATTTCTTGTTGCGAGCGTTAATATGGCTACGGTTACTGCTTCACATCAGGTTGGCCGTATGCTTGTCTGCCACCCAACGTAGTATAAAAAAAAACCTTGGGCCTCGGCAGGGAGTCCATATTACCACTAGAGAGTTCACAGAAGAATACTTCTCTGTAGCAGCACATTAAGCGATCATTTTGGTTCCATTATAATGACGATTAACTCCCTGCTCATGACGGGCGATGTGATAATTTGGTAGAGACAGTATTTAAGCCACGCAAAGATAAATAAACTCATCCTTAGACAGACTACGGTTTATGCATTTATGTTACTTGTCTTGCGTGTCCGACTAGGCTCACTACGGCCACGGCGGCGCCTTGTATTTCCTTAGTTTACCTTAGTAATACCACAGTATAGGTAATAGTACTACGAACAGTATGATGCCTCCCTGGCGCTCTCACAAGGCGACCTCACCTCTCCGAGTCAAATGTGGAACCAATCGCAAGAGCTGTCCGCATGACAACGCGGCGTTGTTTACTTATTACGTTTGGTCGTAGTAACGTAGTAGTCGCGTATTACGAATCTATTATCAACTGAACTTTTAAATGGTAAAATGATTTATTTCTTATTATTTAATCATTTTTATTTATATTTTATGTTGTCAGACAAATTACACAGCGCCTACTAGCCCCAAAGTAAGCGAAGCTTGTGTTATGGGTACTAGACAACTGATAAACATACGTATTTTTTTTTTGTAAATACATACTTATGATACATAGAAAACACTCAGACCAAGACAAACAGACATAACAAATGTTTGTCCTGTGTGGGAATTGAACCCACGAGCGTTGGTGTCGAAGCCGCGCCATTGACCGCTACGCCACCGAGCTCGTCAATCATTTAATCATTTTACCTTTGAAATATTTGTTTTTTCATCGAAATCAATTTGTTTTTTCCAGTTTTTACAATGAATTTTACATATTGTACAATATGTAAAGTTAAAAGTTTTTGGATTGTTTAAAAGTTGAATATTAATATTTATTCCCCATTTTCAATAGACAACCACAATCACTACTTTAGACTGTATAATAACCAATTACATCCCGCGTGAAACGTTTAGTAGTAGTAGTACGGTAATGTAACTGGATATAATGCAGTCTCATAATTACAATTATTCAAAATAGACGTTTAATGATATTTATTATTACAATATTACCTTATATAAGTCGTCACATCGCGAAGTACCTACTTCTTTTATATAGTCAACCGTAAGGTTAAGTAAGATACACACATTTGCACGTATACAGATACGGTCTGTTTGTGTTGTGGTTATTTGTATGGAGTGGGGTGTGGTAATACAGTACATATTTTTTTGTCTGGAAAACAACCTTATCGTTTATAATAAATACTTATCACAAGATAACAACATACTCGTATATCTATCAATGTAATACATACTAACATCGTAAGCCTACGCCTACCTCATGGTTCCTACATAGTAATTATGATTCATGGCTAATATAATGGAATCGTGAAATAATTACATCACTAGCTTTTATGGGCATTGCCTAGTGGGTATGAATATAGGTCAGTCGAATAATCAAACATGCAAGTTAAGCAATGTCCATCGTAGCCCGTCCATGGATTGGTTTATGAATTTCGAATTCTCGACTACCTCCGTGCTTCTGATAGCACGTTAAGTCTATATCTAATGACAGTCGTTAATCCAAGTCGATGGCTTTTAGGCTTCAAACCGCCTTGAGCACCCGCACTTGAGCAGCGTAGTGGAGTATGCTCTAAACCCCCTCAATTGAGGAGTGACCCGCATCTCAGCAGTGGAGAATAATAGTTGACGACGATTACGAACCTGACTTTTAATTAATTTTAATCGTGTACATTTACATGACGATTCGGCGGGGCGCTACCGCCGAAGCTGAAACCGCTTACCATCGAATATTTTGATTCGAAAAATAGGCTTGTCAATAGAGCTCCGGGCTTTCTACCAGCTAAGTACCATAAATCTAAGCTAAAGTTTAATTTTCGCAATCAAAAAATCCAATGGGAATCGGCTTCAGCCCCTTAAAGGGGGCTACCGGCTAAGCTGAAAGGTAATATAAATGTAAAAGTAATGGTAAGCTGAGTGGTAATACCACCATTATTGCGATTCAAACTGAATCGCAATAAGATTCAATCCAATACCTTTATGAGCCAATCCAGAACCTTATGCCTCAACAGCTATCGGTTATGCGAGGTATGTGACCTGCCCACCACCCACAGTTACGTCAGGCTGCTGACGCTAAGAGCTATGTAAATAACTCCAATTCTATATTGTATTCATTCCTGAATTTATCACGTTGAGATACTGAGCATACTTCTTTCCATCGAACTCTGCGCACCTTTTCATACCACACTGGTCGAAGACTCGTAGACATTGAGGTGTATATTGGACGAAAAGATCTGTCTCAATTTCCCGTAAGCTGCCCGTCCGAGTTGTATTCGACGAGGGACATTAAACTGCATATATCGTTGACGAACGGCTATTTCTCGAACTGGACTGCCGCCAGTCCGAGGGAGGCATACTTACTTGTCTGTCACCAACTTTGAGAACGGAGTTCCCAAGTTCCCAGCTATGACTAGGTCAATTAAGTTTAAATAATTATGAATACTTATATACATGACCTCATCTCATAAAATGTTACGTAACAACATAGGACAATGTTTCTGGAAAATTCTAGCGGGAAACGGCCCGTGGCTGGCGACTAGCGGCCCGTGCAGGATGAAGGCCATTACAGTGATTGTCGACTGTACTTTATATTACACAATGCCGGTTTTAATTTGAGTAGCGTCGCGAGAGACTCCGCCGGCCGGCCGCCAACCTGAAGAGCCCCGTTTAATCGGATATCGATTGGGAGATTCACGTTTTATTTGCCCGTGTATTGCAATTTTAATGGATATTTTAGGCAGTCTCAATGTCATGGTTCAAGAACTAAGTATTACTGCGTTCCAGTGTACGCGTGTTCGTATCAATAGGTATAATAAATAAATATATCTGGACAATTTACACAGCGCCATCTAGTCCCAAATTAAGCGCAAAGCTTTATTTTGGTATTAGACAATTGATAAATGTACTTAAATAAATTTTCTTGACGACGATAACGTCTTATAAATCGATAAACGCCGGCTGCACGCACGAAAAGCCATGACTCATTGTCACGTTCCGCTTGAGCCGAGTGTACAAGCGAGAGCGCGGTACAAGCTATCTCTCTTCCACTCTATCGGTCGACGTTTTCTTATGACGTTATCACGTACAAAGCAGCAAACCGACTTTAAAGGCAACCAATTTTTTTTTGTAAATACATAGGTACTTATAATACATAGAAAACACCCAGAACCCAGACCAGACCAAGATAAAAGGCCATGTTCATGCACACAAATGTTTGTCTGTGAGGGGATCGAACTCGCGACCCCGGAGTCAAAGTAGCCCGTAATGTTGTTTTATGAAGATTTTCGTTAGAAACCACAGGCCACAGCGGAATGTGTCTATCATTAGGTACTACCTACGTTCATGTATACAATACAACCACTTCACTGAATAAATAATAGTGCTATCGTAAGTATCGTAAGACCACACTACCATCATGCGTCACGTCTCCGTCACAAAATAATGGAATACTAAGAAAGTCTTTATAAGTCTTTATGAGCCTAATAGCCTAAAAGTTTTGACGGACGTCGATTATATTATTGACTAACTTCCACTCGCGGTTTTCTTTCTCTATGTACTTACTTAGGAACTTTATCGACGGAGCAATGGATAACAAACACTTCGATTTAACTTGATTTTATTTATACTTAAGTTCATACAGGTGTGTTTCCGAAGAACTCTGTTGCTAAGATTTGTAATGCACATTTTTTTCGACGTAAACACCAATCAATTACGGCCAACTGTATATAATATATATAATTATTATATTAATTATATAATGATAATTTATATTAATTAAAAATATTTTTTTTATTTATTATTTTTGTTTTGTTACTTTTACTTTTTGTTCACTCTCTTTTATATTTATTTTATTTTATTTAGACGTAGCAGTAAGGTAGCCATAATTATTTTATATTTAAAATAAATAAATAAATAGTAAGTATTTATACAAATAATTAAATGAAAAAGAACGGTTTGGAGGGACGGTCGAGTGTATCCAATCCGTTCTTTTCATATGTTTGAAAATGTTGCAACGGAAAATTTAGCTAAAAGTAATATGTAACTCATATAAGGGCTCTGAATTAGTCTGAACTCTGAAGTCATGTGCATTCAATAGCAATAACAGCAATCGATAAGCTGATCACGATGAATTACCTCAGTGTGTAAATATCGCGACAAACAGCGACGTATCTCTGATGTATATGATTTATGTGTACGGTCTCCGCACACGTCAAACTCGGTATTACTCGTACATCCTAATGTACGCCAGTACCTATACTGGTTGTTCCGAAAAGCGGAATGAAAACGATTTTTTGAAAATAAATACATAATTACGAGTATGATAGGTCTGCACAACGATATTTTATCTGGGTCTGCATAACTCGAACAAAATCATAAAATTTATATACGTTATTATTAGCCTTATACTTAAAAAGACGGTCCATCCAAAGCAAAAGGATTAAAAGACGAGCAGCACTAAGACTTCCTTTCTGAATACTGAAAACAGAGTAATCGCAAGAGCTGCCATTGCGACCTTTAGTTACGACGAGTTAATCAAACAATGTAAATTCACACGTGCATGCAAATTATCAACACAAACGTAATGATCTGTAATTGAAACATCAACATGATATATGTTTACACCGACCTTTTTTTTTCATTACAGGTGTTTCTAATATGTGTCCCATGATCTAAACTACGAATACAAGATGGCGCGCCTCGCGACACTGATCTTTCACATCGCGGCGATTACCTTTACGTTAGGCTTCAATGGCGACAGCTTCGAGTTGGAGTGCCCTGATGAATGCGACTGCCACTACTTCAGAATCAACTGGGTGACCGACTGCTCTGAGAGTAATCTCACTGAAGTGCCTTATGAAGAACTCAGCATGAGCGTATACGTTTTGGACCTGAACGGCAATAACATAACAACCCTGAAGACATTCCCAGCTGACATCAAGATGAGAAGACTGCAAATCGCTGAGAATCGCCTTACGAGAGTAGACAGAGATGCGTTCAAGGGTTTGGAATATCTTATCGATGTAGACTTGTCAGGGAATAACATCAGCTTCGTAGATCCAGAAGCATTTTTGTAAGTATATCTTCATTTTATTTGAATATTGCAGGCAGCGGTGTTTCTCATTGAGTCCTCGAAAGGGCCATCCATGGCTCAAAGGGTACACCGAAATCGTGGGTGACGGCAACAACCACGAAATCTATAATTAAAATAGTAATTTGCATTAAGAAATGCTGCGTTAAAGCGAATAGCCAACTCGTTGTTGGTAACTATTCATTGTGTAGCGGAAAATAACCGATCAAATTGGAAAGAAAACATTCGGAAAATTGAGTGAATACTAACAAAAAATAGATTAAATCCTAAACTTTTGAATGTGATTTTGCCATTTTTCCACTTGTTTATTGTAATTTCGTGCAATGCTTATTATTTTATCCATCTTGTTATTACAAGATTTTGTCATTTTGTTGTATGTAAATAATACGTAAGATATCAGTCTAAAGGAACAAGTCACATATAGGTATAACTAAAATGAGCAGAGAATGATTCATTGTTTGTTCACATTAGATATATATTCCCACGAAGAGGCATTGTTTGCGGCCGCTCGGTGTCCATCCCTGAACGCACAATGCCTGCTGATGACAAAATTGTTCCAATTGCTATTGAAGTTGTTGTGCGAGCAGCCAGAACCGTGACAAATTGACTTAACTCGTGATGCCAATATTAGATAATGGCCATACAATGAATGCAAATTGAATTCGACCCCTAGATTTAATATTTTCGTATTTGCTATCACAACCTTGCAAATAATCTAATTTATAAATTACATTCAATGAAATTTTTTGCACTATAAGTATATATTTTGTTGCGTAAATATAGTCTAAACACTCCAATTATATAAAACGGTTTCACCTTTCCCCCAAGGTTCAACATTACCAAAATAATTTATTTGAAAAAGTGTATTTCATTATTTCAGAGATTCCCGTGGTCTCCTAAACGTTGAACTACAGAACAATCCCATAAGCGTCGTCGACGGACCATTCCTGGTGTCTACCACACTGCAATTCCTCGATATCAGTTCGTGCAATCTGTCGAATATTAACTCGCAATTTTTCGACAATATTACTTCCTTAACAACGCTCGACCTCGGCAATAACCCATTAATGACGTTGGAAGCAGGAGTCTTCGATGTCCTCACTAGTTTGGAAACATTAAAACTTAACGACTGTAAACTCACTACTATATCCGAAAATGCCTTCTCCGCATTGATTAACTTAAAGAGTTTAGAATTGGCTGGTAACCAGCTCACTAGCACGGACTGGACAGAACTCTTGGGAAAACTAATAAGGCTCGAGTACTTGAATCTAAGAAAAACTGGCATCACGTCACTATCCGAGGACACGTTCTCCAATTGCACCAATCTTGTCACACTAATTTTGGCGGACAATGAATTACGCGATTTGGATGTCGCAGCGACATTGGGCAACAGCGTCAATAATTTAGAATTATTAGACTTGTCGAATTGTAAGATACAAGGACCGATTTCAGGAGAGGCATTTGCTAATGCATCTAGGCTGAAAAGCCTCTATCTTTCCGGAAACCCTTTGTTTGCACCAGACTTACAGGAAGCTATAACACCCCTCCCGAAACTAGAACGATTGTTCTTGAGCAACTGCGGTTTGCGCAATCTTCCAGATAATTTTAACGTGTTCGATAATCTTCAAGAATTAGATATCTCGCACAATCCACTGGTCAATGTATTTACTAGACTCCTTGCACCATTGGAGAACTTGGAGTATCTCAATATGGGCTACAGTAACTTGTCTTATATTGGACCAGACACGTTTGCTAAAATGAATTCCATGAAACGACTTGTCTTGTCCGGTAATGATCTTTTATCCTTAGAAGCGGGTCTGTTTGGAAATTTAACGCAATTAACAACTTTGGAGTTGGAATTTTGTGGACTAAAAAGGCCATTAAACGCAAATGCATTCTTCAAGAACTTGACCTATATGGATTTAAGAGAAATCAGACTCGGAGGCAATCCGCTTGTGATCCCAGACTCGGGTCCCGTTTTCCCAAAACAACTGTCGCAAGTTACTATACTTGATATGAGCAATTGTAACATTACTGCTCTCAACATAGACTCTTTAAAAAATACAGAAAATATAACAGATTTAAACTTAGCCGGCAACAGATTAAAATCTAACGAGGGTAGCTTGTCATTCTTAGAGAGACTGCATCAGCTTGAAAAGATTAATCTAAGCAACAACAATTTGACAACTATCGATCCTCTAGTATTCGTCAACAATCCTAAAATTCACTCTCTAAATTTGGTCGGGAATCCATTTATATGTAATTGTAAGATTGCAGAAATGTGGGACTGGGCGAATATGGTCAAAGGCAACTTGAATGTTCTTATTGGTGCAAAGAGCGCCGAGAAAGACATCGTCGTTAAAGGTAATAAAAAGAAAAGGAATCTGTATTGTCATTATAATGAGACGCAACTACGTAATATGACTTTGGCAATTAACAAAACCGTCCCAGGCCGGCGGCCATTCATGAAGCCGAGAGAGCTGACTATCGCGAACAGAACCTGGGCGAAATATGTGCGAGAATCGGGTTGCGAGCCCGTAGTGAAGATACTAAGGCCGGTAGCATTAGTAGCCGAACTATTTGATTTCCGAAACGACTCCTTGACAACAACAGGCATAGCAATGATAATGTTGGCGTCCGCGCTCGTGGCGGCCACCGTGTTGATGTCGTGGAGGCTGTATGGACGCATGAACAAGACAGAAGTGGATACAGAAAAAAATAGAAAAGCGAGATAGCAAAAAATTAAGATAAATTAAGTGTTATTTTTTATAAATACTTAGGCGTGTAAATGCCGCAAGACTGTTGAACATTACTATATTTTTTACTGCAAGATCTGCCTTATTTTTTACTCACTTGTAGCTTTAATAAACATAAATATGTCAACGTTGATACAAATGACATGTCAATAAATCAATTAAATATAAATAAATATAAATAAATATTAGAACGATCATCATCATCGTCATCAGCATGTATCTACCCCTGCTTCATGTAGGCCTCCCATGCGGTGGAAAGGATTGTGGAGTGCCTATTATAAAATAAATGGTAATAATATGCGTTTTCATACCTGTGAATACACAAATGATAGCTAGATCTTTTATTACTAGTCAAGGAACATTAAAATACTTTGGGAGCTCGAATTTTGTCCATAATTTGAATAGTATTATATAATATTGTACATGTGCGTATTTATTAGTTACCTGACAGTATTCATAAAATTGTCAAATACACCTAAGTACCTAATAGGAAGAATAAAATCTGTAAATATCTACCAGTTGCTGGATATTTTATTATTTTAGTGATACATTTTCCTCGCCTATTTCTGATACTTATGCAAGCAAGTAAACAAGTTGAGAGTGCGTCTGGAGTTGTTACCAAAATTCTCCATAGGTACTTGTTCCAAAAGAAACACGCTCACTCATGCATTACTTTTTAGGGTTCCGTACCTCAAAAGGAAAAACGGAACCCTTATAAGATCACTTTGTTGTCCGTCTGTCTGTCTGTCTGTCTGTCTGTCAAGAATTTCTACATCGAGAATGCGTGGAGGTATCAAGCTGAAATTTGAACTGTATACTCAGGTCTACGGTCCCATGAAGTAGTAAAATAATCAAACTGCTAAGTTTACGTAAAAAAAAGTTACGGCCGTTTATTCAGCAAAAAACGCATATTTCGACATTCTCAAGGGAATCAAAACCTATAGGGTACTTCCCGTTGACCTAGAACTATGAAATTTGGCAAGTAACATCGTTATAGACTACAAGTACAGGAATAAATCTCAAAACTATTAGACTACAGGCCCGTGTACAAAAAATTATGGGTCATTTGAACCACCAGGTGACCTATCTAGAACGATATAAGAGCATAAAATAATAAGATTGAGCACTATGCCGTCACTTGTAAGCTGTCCAACTGAGTGCAGGTGAGAATTCAAAAGTACAGGTAGAGTGAGTACATTTTGGTCATATGATTTTGTACGGCATTCTTACCATCGATAGATCCATGAAAAATATAGAGAAAACGCGCAGTGCCGTAAAAAAATGGTGCGCCACAAAGTCGGAATTTTTTTTGATTTTCCGACAATTTCCAGGGTAAATTTGGTCATTTGATTTTGTACGGCATCAGTTTAATACTGTTTCAATACAGCTTCTAATCCATTATTCCGCAACGCCGTACAAAAATCATGCGACAAGGGGAAAAAATCGAGGGTTGCAACCCCCTCTCTTTCCGTGATCCAGGGGGTGATTTGAAAAAGTACGGCATCGGTTCCAAAACATTATCAAGCACTCAAAAGTACTATTAAAAATAATGCCGTCAAAAAATTATGGTTCATTTGAATGTATATCAATAATTATCTTAATTTCATCGTATACTTGATTTATAAAGCTGTAAAGTCATTTGATCCTGTACGGGAACTTTTTTTTTAACATGATATTGTATAATACAATTGTTATATAGTATTGCCGTTCAAAAGAAACTGTTCTAGAAAAAAATATAGAGAAATACAAAAACTGTAATTTTTCAAGTTATTGCAAAAGTTTAAATGCTCATAGAATAATGAAATATAGCAATTTTCTACATTTTATCCCTTGTTTTAAATAGTATTAAGATAAATAAATTAGGAAAAGATGATGCCGTACATTTTAATGCAGACCATCTCTTTTAGGCTGATGAAAATGACGCTACCATTTTAAGGGTACTTTATGGCCATCTGATACTGTACGGCATTAACATATTTTTGAAGAGAACAATTGATAATAATAAAATCATTATGACGTCTAACTGAAGTGAAACGGCGTGTATATTATATCCAAGAATTGAAACTGTCAATCCCAGTATCTACAGTTTTGTATACTTTTTGGTTTTTAATATATAATTCAAACATTATTGATACATATATATAATTGATTTGTTTCATTGTAATGATGTGAATAAATAAAACAACTATTTTTTAGAGAAATTATATTGAATGATGATAATAAAAAAATTTAAAGTATTCAGTATCGGAATCAGACGCTGAGTTGTTGTCGGAATCATCGTCTTCATCAACGTCCGAATTATCTTCTCTAACATTTTCTGAAATATGAATATATTATAACAAAAAACCTCAACAAAAAAATTATAACAAAAAACGTCAACAAGAAACTTTCACTGGCCGCAAGTGTATTTGGAACTCAGCGGGACGTAGACGCAGTGCGAGAGGCAAGGGTCTACTCAGTAGATCCTTGCTTGCCTAGATCAGTAGACTCTACTGATCTACCAATCATGCGTTCGATACGATACTTCCCGCCATCGCGCCGCGCACGTACTACCAATGAGACATAATATTCGCTACTGCGCAGTCAAGTCACTTGCTCAAGAAGTTTGCCGGGAATTGATATGTAAATTATATTTATTCAATATTTTTATTACTTTTTTATCAATATGAACTTTTATTAAGTACAAATAAACTATCTAAATGCCGTATAAAAAAATATCGTGATGAATTTCACCTTACATTTCGTTATATGGATTTTTTCTTGAGTTTTTTTTTCCTACAGACCTTTGGACCAACAAAAATGTACGGCATGTGAAAAAATATTACCTATGCATAAAATATTTTCAAAATAAATTAATTTTATGTTGTGTCAAATCACCCCCAAGACCACGGAAAGAGAGGGGGTTGCAACCCTCGATTTTTTCCCCTTGTCGCATGATTTTTGTACGGCGTTGCGGAATAATGGATTAGAAGCTGTCTTGAAACAGTATTAAACTGATGCCGTACAAAATCAAATGACCAAATTTACCCTGGAAATTGTCGGAAAATCAAAAAAAATTCCGACTTTGTGGCGCACCATTTTTTTACGGCACTGCGCGTTTTCTTATTATTTTTCATGGATCTATCGATGGTAAGAATGCCGTACAAAATCATATGACCAAAATGTACTCACTCTACCTGTACTTTTGAATTCTCACCTGCACTCAGTTGGACAGCTTACAAGTGACGGCATAGTGCTGAATCTTATTATTTTATGCTCTTATATCGTTCTAGATAGGTCACCTGGTGGTTCAAATGACCCACAATTTTTTGTACACGGGCCTGTAGTCTATATACATTTGTAAATAGATCTTAAAAAATAGGGGGTCTATATTTTTTATAGGGTGTCGAAATTTCAAATTGAAACTACTAGTTCAAATGGGGTATCATATGAAAGGGATTGATGTACACATTGCAAAATATATTTTATTTATTTTTTTCGACGCATTATTTCTTATTTATAATGAAAAATATCAAATTTAATATTGATACTACGTACGGAACCCTCGGTGGGCGAGTCCGACTCGCACTTGTCCGGTTTTTTTTTTTTTTATATACTGCGTCAGGTGGCAGACAAGCATACGGCCCGCCTGATGTGAAACGGTTACCGTAGCCATATTAACGCTCGCAACATAAAATATCGCTCGCGCGCCGCCATCTCCGCTGCCATCGCAGCATCTCCTTCCTTTCTGGTGACCTCACTCACACGCAGGAACACAACAACCCTCAAGAGAACCGTTATTTGGCTGCGGTATTCTGTGAGGTGGAGGTACATTCCCCAGTCGGGTAGCTTACAATTACGCTCCCTACCTCTCTTTTCGCCAGAGCTTCGTTTGTCAGTCAGCAGGGTGCACCGCGTGCAGGTGAAGTTGGCTTTGGTTCAAAGATGTTGATGAACCACTTACACCCCAATCTACTAATAATAATACTATAAAAAAAAAGTATTGTCTCTTTTTTTACTCCACGGTTGGTTAATAACGAATATGTGAATTACTTTTCTTTCTTTATTTTGATTGAGTGAGTGAGTGTCATTACCTCATCATCACATCGTTTTATTTTGAAGTACTTGAAGACTAGTAACGACCCACATCAAACACAGAGCCTTGCGAGCCATTAGTTAGACGAATAAGGCCCTTATCTAGGACCTTATAATGAATATAAAGTGTCAAATTATTATAACGTCGCAGATGGTTGCCCCAGTACTTACTTGCTCCATTTGACCGCATACGAAGAGCTGTTCGAATCGTGGGTGACCCAATGATTTCTGATCTGAACACTAAAATATAGAGAGCACTATATTTTGTGCCTTTAATGAAACATCGGACGCGCAGCATGCGCCACCATAGCGAAATTTATTTATTTATTTTGGCCACTTTCCCGAATTGATATCGGAAAACCAAGGTCACTTTACTTTACTACTTTTTGATGCTCTACAGTCTACACGAATCCGAAGTCAGAATTTCGAAATTTTGAGTTTCAGGACGGACAGACATAACGACCCGACGATTTTATAAGCTCAACAATAAATTTCGCTGAAAATTTCATAGAGCTATCGTTGTTGGCAGTAATGTTACTGTTGTTTGTGTTCTCGTATATTAGTACCCAGTATCCTCTTTATTACGGGGTAAAAAGGATACCTATCAAGTAAGCAATTTTGTTTAGAAGAATTGAGTACTTATTTATGAGAATTGCAGCTGTGATGTTGAACGTCAATGCCAAGTTGATTCAACCATAAAACTAGGTGTGTGTGTGTGTGGTTGAATGGAATTGTTCAATGAAACAGCTAGCCGTTTAATAGACTAGTTATTTTAACCAGTTGGCTGCTACATATACAAACATTTTGTTTATAAAAAGATAGTTCGAACGAGCATGTTATTCACCTGATGGTAAGTAATCATCAGTGATCTTTTGACGTTACGGATAATCTAGGTACTGATATATATGGTCTATAGATATCAGTAACACCAAAAATCATTGATCCGTTGCCAGCCTTCTTAGTGATATAGGCTCTTTTCTTGAAGACTCTCAAAGCCTTCGTATATATATACTCTTTACTCTATCGTATCTTACTTAGGACTTTTTGGCGCCAACTTGGTGAGCACGGTTGAACTTCTAAACAAATTTTCATAATTTAATGTATGTCATTACATTGATTCATAAATGGAGTTAAAATGTCCAGCGACTTCCAGTTGCGTGAAGAGGTTTTACAGGGTCGGCAACGCGCATGTCATGCCTCTGGTGTTACAGGCGTCCATAGGCTACGGTAACTGCTTACATCTGACAGACCGTATGCTTGTTTGTCACCTTAGTGATATAAAGAAAATAATAGAGATGTATTATGGTGCAAGTAATCATTAGAGTGCTTAAAATTAATAGAATCTTTGATTTAAAAGTGTTTGAATCGGGGCTGCCGAATCATTCCAAGAAGTCGTGCAAAACAGCAGAAAAATTGCACTATCGGTTTTGCTGTTGACTTGTCACAAGTACTGGAGGAACTTAGGCTAAAACTAAGGCTCTGACGATATTTTTACGCCATGTCTGTGAAGCCGGGAATAAGATAAAGAAATAATACAAAGTCAGACTCAAAAGGACCACTGTTATTTGAAAAAAAAATTATTTGCTCTCAAGTCGTATTTTTACATCAAAACTAGTACATCTTTTCACAAATAAGTACTTAATACCAGAAATATAACCTAACTAAAGTATTTTTTTGTGTAATTGATAGAAAGTAACGATGATTAATCAATGAACTGGATCTGGCAGCGAATATAGTAAATAGAATTGCTGTCTAGGTAGTAGGTACGTGCAGTCAACCGCAAAAGTTTCCTCATCGGTCGGCCAAATTAGTCTTTCCTAGGGAAAGAATATGTATTTCTACGCTATCAGCACAGATTACTGGATAATATCAGTCTTCAAGCAATATAATATTAATTATCATACGCTTGTCTACTTCCCCATTAATTGAGGTAGGAAAGTCGGAGCAGTGTCTTTTTCTTCCATTTATTTCATCGTTACAGTTATCCCATAAAATTAGTATATCTACTTTCCGCTAAGTATATTAGGTAACATTATGAGTTATCCCTTTCTTATCAATACCAACTTTTACACAATCCATCCGCGTTCCACCTTTTTTTTCAGTCTTTCTTTCTCAATATGTATAAAATCAATTCATTGTTGTTTTTACGTCATGCCTTTCATCCCACTGCACAACCACGAAAGCAATTTCCTCTCATCAGTCAGAGCTTACTGTTGCTTGTTTCAAAATTCCTCTTATAATTTAAAGCAATATAAAACACAAACAAAATAAAAATATGTCAGTAATAATTTCAGATACCCGATACATTGCACGTAAATACATGTACCATAGCTATTATGACGTAGGCCCAGCAAATTCTGAATATGAGAAATATTTTTTTGGAAATTCCCACGAATACCGGAATAGGTGCGGGAACTAAACTGTGAGCCAACTGTCTGTGTGTTTATGTGTGACTAGCTGTTATAAATAAACGTAGGTAAGGAAATGTTTTATTATATAAAATATTATTGCAATTTGGTAATATAATGCTATGTATATGTAACTCCGCTACAGTCTATGGATTCATCCAGGTAAATTCAGGTGGGCTTTAACTCACCTAGCTGTAGTACATAGTGTATCTGCGCATACGTACCGAATATTAAAATCATTGGTATCTATTTGGAAACCCTGACTGATTGTATTTAGTAACCTAGCTCTCCAAGTTGCAAAATAATTAACGTTTACTAAGACAATCATATCTTCAATTAAATGGCTATGGTTAGATTACTGCGAAAAAAAATGTCTGAGACAGAAAGTTGTTTTTTTTTGTAGTAAGTTTTCAAAACGTTATTTCCTCAGCGTTGCGGCGCCAATTCTCTGTGTCCGCTTACATTGAGCATACAAAATCAGAACTTTTTGTCCAATTTACGCCCGATGATTTCGTTAACAACCGATGCAGGTTTTTTTATTCGCCAGACAGAACTGGGCGCAAGAAATAGTTGTCGTCACGTAATATATTGATCGATAGGGAAAGTAGTATTGCGCAAGAAGATCAGACGGACAAAACATTGAACGACATAAAGTGATACGAAAATAAAGAATTATAATATGGAAATGATTAGACCAGATAAAATAAAATATTTTTATTATTATTGCCTATGGACACTTATAAACTACACGACTACCTATTGATACAATAAATATATACAACTAGTATCAGCTCGCCGCATCGCCGCCTGCAGTGCTAGTTTTTTTAATATACCAGTTTTCTTTGTAAACTTTTTTCCTCATGCCGGGCTTATCACTTTCGGGACTATCGTTGCTCGCCATAGCGGCCAATTCACTGTCGAGTAGTCGTGGTATGGCAATTGGCTCGAAACCGTATTGAAATTGTGGCTCCACAAAGTGAGTCTTGCTCGTATAACTTTGGTAGGGGCGTGAATCAAACGCTGAATTGTCATGGGCCTTCGGCTTCGAATAGCTATATTTATATTTCGGTGTGGCAGCTTTGTATTGTGCGAAGTAAAGTTTATTTTTATTTTCTTCTTTTGCCGGTTCGGAATTATAACTGAACGATGGAGCCAACGTGTACTTGTCTTTTTGTTTTTCTTTCTTTTCATCGCCGAAAAATTTCTCAGGTTTATAGTTTTCGTATAACTTATAATATTCTTTCTTCTTCTTATATCGGTCTTGTATACTTTCAGGTTTATGAACCGCATATTCTAGAAAGTAATCGTTCTTGATATCATCCCTGGCATCTTTATACCTTAAACGTGCTGCCTTAGGGAACTCATCACCTTCGGCTTGATATTCTTGAAAGGGAGCATGATCGATCTCATATCCTTGTTCCTGAGATACGCCATAACTATTTGGATTATAAATATCCTTCTCGATGGCTTCGGAGTCTTTATTATATCCTGGAAAACCAAAGGCTGCATTCTTATAGGCTTTTTCGAAATCTTCCTCATTATTTTCTTGTTCTTCCAGCATTTTCGCCAACATCTGCTCTTGGTGAGAATGCATCTCATCAGGTGTTTCTTCTTGAATTATTATACGTTTTGATGTTTCGTGAATAATGGGCACTGGTCCAGACGGTACGTGAGGACTTGGATGATTAGGTTGTTGTTCTTCGTAGTGTTGCTGGTGATGGGGGTTTACATGATTAGGTTGTTGTTCTTCGTAGTGTTGCTGGTGATGGGGGTTTACATGATTAGGTTGTTGTTCTTCGAAGTGTTGCTGGTGATGGGGGTTTACATGATTAGGTTGTTGTTCTTCGTAGTGTTGCTGGTGATGGTGAGGGACGGGGGATGGGTGTGGATTTTCATCAGACGTCAATTTTTGGATATGCTGGTTTGGGTCTACTTGTATGGCAGCGTTGGGCCCCTGTGTTGGTATTAAACGAATATCTTCTTCATACTCTTGTGTTATCGCCTGCAACTCCGGCGCATGTTCTACTGCAGAATGCGAATATTGTTGTGGTGAAGGTTTATGTGCTGCATGTGGAGCATTATGATATTCGTCTCCATTGGGATTTTGTTTATATTCTAATTGATGGTGTTCTTGTCTTGGATGCTCTTGATGCCTAGGTGACTTATCATGTTCTTGATATTCAATAAATTTAGGCTTATGTGCATTGTGGCTAGGGGGTTCGCGTTGTTCATGAAGTTCGGCGTGCTGTTGCTGATGTTGATTGTGCTTTGTGGGTTCCCGGTGTTCATGATGTTCGGCGTGCTGTTGCTGATGTGAAGTGTGCCTTGAGGGTTCTCGGTGTTCGTGATGTTCATCGCGCTGTGGCTGATGTGAAGTGTGCCTTGAGGGTTCCCGGTGTTCATGATGTTCATCGCGCTGTGGCTGATGTGAAGTGTGCCTTGAGGGTTCACGGTATTCATGATGTTCGCCACGCTGTTGCTGATGCGGATTGTGTCTTGAGGGTTCTCGATGTTCATGATGTTCACCGCGCTGTTGCTGATGTGGATTGTGCCTTGAGGGTTCCCGGTGTTCATGATGTTCATCGCGCTGTGGCTGATGTGAAGTGTGCCTTGAGGGTTCTCGGTGTTCATAATGTTCGGCGTGCTGTTGCCGATGTGGATTGTGCCGCAGTGGTTCATCGTGTCGTTCTTTATGTTCGATAAGTTGCGGCTGATGCGGTTGATGCTCTGAGGAATGTTCATGATGTGCTTGTTGTTGTACCTGATGTGATTTATGACTTAACGGTTCTTTATGGTGCCCCTGATGTTTCTCATGATGTGAGTGATGTTCCTGTCTATTTGATTTCTCATGATGTTCCACGTATTCTGGCTGGTGCTGTTCGTGTTTTAATGATTGGGATTCTTCATTATGTCGTGGTTCCGCATGACGGACTTGATATTCAACGTGATGTGGATGGTGTAATTTATGCTTTGGTTGTTCGTGATATTCCTGACGTTGGGGTTGGTGTGTTTTATGATCTGGCGAATCTGCATGATGTTCATGATATTCCTGTTGCTGTTGTCGATCGGATGATCTATGTTCAGGAGATTCTTGGTGATGTTCCAAATGCTCTGCGCGGTGAGGCTGATGTGTTTCATCATCTGACTCCTCAACAGAGCCGGTATCTTCTGATTCCAAATGAATAGAACCTTCATCATCATCATCTTCATATTGCTCTTCAGGTTTTAAGGTGTATATGAGATGCGTGACTGGATTATTCTGATAAGCTTCTTTGTTTTGAGTTGGCCCATCAGAAACATAGCTATAATGTACTGGTTCTTTTTGCACAATATTACCATAACTGTAACTAACCGGTTTTTTC
Organism: Hypsopygia costalis; assembly: GCA_937001555.2. Classification (NCBI taxonomy): domain Eukaryota; kingdom Metazoa; phylum Arthropoda; class Insecta; order Lepidoptera; family Pyralidae; genus Hypsopygia; species Hypsopygia costalis. Next base: position 3,448,061 of record OW443325.2, read on the forward strand.
TCATCTTTATGATCATAACTGTAGGTTACCGGCTCCTTATTTGTCTCTTTGTTATAGCTAATGGTTTTTTCTTTGTAAGTTTCCTTGTGGTTTGGTGTATCGATTTCGTAAAAAATCTCAGGACCTCCATTGGGAGTACCCTTAACTGTTACTGTTGGTTCAACTGGTGCTTGTTGGGGAAGCTCGTCATCATTTTCCACAGGTCTCTTTTGTTTCTTTTTCGGTTTGGGTTTTTTGTTTTGATTTCCAGACTTCTTTTGATGATCATTAAATTCCGGCAGTTTCTTATACGTAGCCTGATTAATTCGAGGCAAGAAATGCTGCACTTGCGGAACGACGGGGTTGTCAAACGTAAGTGGCTCCAGAAGGGTGAGATCCAATAGAGGCAGTGATGGTTTTGTTTCTAATTCTATAATAGTCTTCTTTCCATTCACAATTGTCGTATACGTTTGTGTATCCGGACTCGCCTTTAAATTTGCATGATCGCCTTGACTAGGTCCTTCTTTAAACTGGCTTATATTATTTTCTATCACAATTTGTTTCAAAGGTGCAGGTTTTTCTTCCAGGCGCTGGAATTTTGGTTCACTGTTAAAGTTGTGGTAATTCCGATAAGATTGGGTATATAGACCCCTATCGCTTGGTGCCTGCTGCTGAGGTGCTACCAATCGTTGAAACTGTGCGTGGCCGGTTGATGATGGAGCCCAAGATCGAATATTTTGAGCATATACATATGGTTGCGATGCGCCAGCAAAATTATTACTAGCTGCGGATGCTTGAACAAATGGCAATCTGTAGTGAGATCCAAAAGCAGTTTGAGATCTTTCTTGCTTGGCTTGGTGGTTTGGTGCGGCCGCAGCGAGCGGCTCCGCGAAGTGTGCTGGCAGCGCTTGCAACTGTACGTATTGTTGTGGTATTGTGGATTTGTACGCCGCTGTCTGAGGAGTTCCCACAAACCTGTTCCCATATGAATCCCTCAAGTACGCGTTGACATTATTTAGAACCGCGTGTTCTTTCACTGGTATGGGACGCGAGGCCGATGTAATAGGTCCAGATAAAAACGTAGGAATACGATACGAAAATGCTGCGTAAGGCGAGGCGCTCGCATACACTCCGACCGGCACACTGCGATAGAGTCGCGGGGCACTTTCTGCACTAACATTGTCTTTAACTAATAAACTGTTTTCTGGGTTGGCTGCTTCTCCGGACGATTCACTGAACATCAGCCAGCATAGGACCGCGAGTAGCGCCTGTGGACAAAAAAAACATAAATTAGATTTTCATTAAACTTATGAGTTATCTTATATTGTTTTTGTATATTTAACTATATCTACCTGTGTCCCCATGGCGGGCACGTTAAGTCGGGGACCGAGGGAGTGGCACTGAGCGGCGCGCCGCCCTACGCCGGCTTATAACGAAAGGCGCCGCTCGCAGCTGCCGCCGCCGCCGCCTCTCGCGGCCGCCTTTCCGCGACCAACTCCTCTGCACCCGTTATGTCATGTCAATTCTCATCTAAACTTAAATTACAAAACTTATTTATTTGCCTCAGTATTGAAGTGGCCAGAAGTTGGTTTAATTGTGGCGTAAAATAAGTAAATTACTTCCTATGTCCGGCCGTAATGAATTTTATTCGCAACAATAGAGCGCTTGGAAGCCGGTCCGTTATGTCACTAGTAGGTAAGTGGATAATCAAAGTCAAGTATAGAGGGTTACAGACTCAATTTCGATATGAAACCGAAAAGCAACATTTCTGTAACTTCACTGTGCAGGAACAAAAGTACAAGGATAGTATTTATTGCAAGATAAAATGGATTTTCACGGTAGGTACGCAGAAATAGGATTACCTATCACGGAACGACGTCGCAACCGCCGTTTATGGCGACAGCTCCACGCCAGATTTCGCCAAGAGAAAATCAATTGCTTGCTTATAATCAGCATAAATAAAACAGGTAAGCACTTAGCTAAGTAGGTATAATAACGGAATTCAACTTTCGGCCTTAATTTACCTACCTACTGACTAGTTACATGTGGATCAGGAACATACCTATTCGGTAAGGCGAATCTTCTGTACAAAAAATATATCAAAACAAATGAGCAAAACATGAAAGTACTGACTATGTAAAGTAAAACATTGCAGTCTTCTGCTACTTTTAAAGTAAGTAGAATTTGACTTCAAGCTATGATGAAAGGAGGAACTTCCCGCAGGCGAATGCGGGGATGCTTACTTGGATAGTTGGATAACAGTTTGCTTGTTTTTGCTAATAAAACATGACATGCCTATATTTGGATAGATATTTTATGTTGATAGTGTCGCAGGAAATCCTCCTATATGACGAATATGTTATACCTTACTATGTTATATAACTCAGTCCATCTCGTCTAGGAGATCGGACTAACTATTACCGTAATAAAAAATTAAAATATTCTACTTACATACTTACAAATTAACCCAAAATATTCAATGTGTGCCAAATTTCAACCAAATCAGTTCAGCCATGTTCGTGTGATTAGGTTACGCACGAGGACACGACTGTACTCACGAGAAACATTAAAACATTATCATCTCAAATACATCTCGCTACTATGAGGTGTATGTACCTACGTCATAGTGGCTTTCCATCTTGAGAGGCAATCACGGGCCCTACCGCTGAAGTTAAAGCCGATTACCGTCGGATTTTTTGAAAGCGAAAATGACACTACTGCTTAGATTGTTGGTAAATTATGTTTAGCTTAGCTGGAAAAAAACCTAGAGCTCTATCGACTAAGCTAATTTGGGGTGTAAGTGGTTCATCAATATCTTTGAACCAAAGCCAACTTCACCTGCACGCGGTGCACTCTGTGACTGACAAACGAAGCTCTGGCGAAAAGAGAGGTAAGGAGCGTAATTGTAAGCTATCCGACTGGGGAATGTACACTTCACCTCACAGAATACCGCAACTAAATAACAATTCCCTTGAGGGTTGTTGTGTTCCTGTGAGTGAGTTAGGTCACCACAAAGGAAGGAGAGCTGCGTTGGCAGCGGACTGGCGGCGCGCGAGCGATATTTTATGTTGCGAGTGTTAATATGGCTACCGTAACCGCTTCTGATCACGCGGGCCGTATGCTTGTCTGCCACCCGTCGTTATTCCTCACAGAATACCGCAGCCAAATAACAATTTCCTTGAGGGTTGAGTTCACCAGAAGGAAAGAAAGGAAGGAGTATAGGCTGGCAACGGATCGGCGACCCCTTGGTGTTGCTGATCTCCGTTTCCATGTGCACTGGTGATTGCTTTCCATCAGGTTACCCACATGCTCGTTTGCCCCCCTCTCATATAAAAAAAATACCTACATCCATTATTAAATTCATCAGTAGTTGCAATATCGGTTACTCTGTGATTGAATATGCGTTTTGCGTGTATGAAAGTACAAATGTATTTTATATCGTCCGTTTCTAGTTTCGTGACTGAAACCGGAAAAAAATTACTTGAAACAACAGAAGCAGCAGCCGCCGCCGCCACTGGGCGTAACTAATGAAATTAGTAAATTACTTGTAACAATACGTGACCACTATCACTAATCATGGATCACAAGGTTTTATCAATGAAATTCATAGCATCGGAGAAGTCTTAATTCATTGCATTCATTTTAAGTTAAGTAAAGTATACAATAAGCTATTGTACCGACCGGATACTTTCCTATTTCTCTAGAATACTTCAACCTTACGTTAGAGGTGGTTAGAGAAAAGTTGAATATTTATTTGGCGAATGAATATCTTGGATAAATTTTGCTTATCCAGTGGTAGGCGCCGGCCCAACTGCAGCGGTCTAGCGGTCAGAGTTCTGAGTTTTGCGTTCCGCTATGGTTCCGCGTTCGCTGTAATGTATGCTGTGTCATAAGGCGTGTACCATTATACAAGTAGCCTGCATGCAAGGTGCAAGTTGCCTAGAACTTGACTAATGGAAACGTAAACATGCATGCAAGACGCGGGTTGTATACGGGTAGTTTTGAACTTTGTAACAAAACGTGCAACTGACGACGCGTTTATACGTTATGCTACCTTGCATGTGAGGTGCAAATTCTAGCAATCATGTTTCCTATTCAAGTAACTTGCTTGCAAATGTGATGTCATACCTGCATGCAAGTACTTGCATAATGGAAACGCGCCTTTAGAATCTTACACACCTCAAAAGCAGTAAGACCGCAGCGGTCAAATTGAACGCACGTTCTGTCCAAGTTAAATTTTTTGTCAAGTGGAAGGTCACGATGTCTGACGACATTGAAAAGTTCATTGAATTAGTGCGAGACAAACGTTTCCTCTACGATTTGAGAGACGAGGAATATAAACAAAGAAAGACAAATGTTTGGACAGAGGGGCAATTCTCGTAATTAAAATGTAGACAACATTCAGTTTCGATCCAGTCTCGATCTCACAAATGTCACATTTGGTATTCTCGTAACACAATACCACAATACGTAACTTCAAAATGAAATTTAAGCTTGATTATTTCGAAATATGAGTAAAAATTAAACAAACTAAGAATGTTACTTTGCCAACAACAAGAATTGTTAATAATTAATTAATCAAATCAAGTATATAATTTTAGTCAATTCACAATTCAATCTCGATTCGGTCAACTTTCAATCTGCGTTCGTAGAAAAATTACGAGAATTGGCCTTCAGAAATCGCCCAAGAAAAGGGTTGCCTATTTCAAAAATTCTATACTTATAACTATCTTTAGGTCGAATGGCTAGCAATGACCGCTTTGACTCCGAGGTCGCTGGTTCGATCTTCGCACAAGACAAACATATGTGTGCATGAACATGTCTGTTTGTCTTGATCCAGGTCAAAGACAATATATCCAGTGTTTTCTATGTAATTATATGTGTGTATTTACCAAAATATATTAGTTATCTAGTATCCTTAATAGAAGGACTAAATGTCATTGTGTAATTTGTCTAGGAATGTTTATTTCTTATTATATAATTCCAAGTGACATTTCTATTATGGAAGATTTATAGACCAGATTTAAAGACTGCTCACAGTGTGAGCAATTGTGAACGCGGAACGCAGAACTCGGAACTCTGACCGCTAGACCGCCGGCAGTAAGGCCGGCGCCTAAATCACTATACTCTAAAATTAGATGCTATAAACCATGCAACGGATTTTTATGCGGTTTACCATTAGGAAATCAGAAATATCTTTCGGCTTATATGTGATAGGTACGAATAATTTCAAATCACTGAGCTCGTGTAGTAAAAAATCAATCGGTCTCTGCAGGTCTGATGGTAGGCAATTGCTATTGCCATATCCCATGGATGCTTGCAAAACCAAGGGCATCGCTCGGGCGTTGCCGACCTTGTACAAACCTCTTCACGCCCTTTTTAATATAGGTACCACTAACATTTATTTATTTAAGCATACGTATTTCTGTGATCTTTCCATAGGTTCCAAGGCAAAAAGTAATATAATACACAAAGTAATTTTAACAAGTACCTGCTTGTTATTATAATATATTTGATAATACAGATAATCCAAAGCCTTTCATTATCTTAGTAAACAGATTGCAGACTGTATTTATTTATTTGACTGTATTAATATTATATAAATATTATTATGATCACATATTTATTTTACTTTTAATTGTAACAAGTCTAACTTGATACAATGAAATGTGAAAATTGGGGTGCCCCAGGGTTTGATTTTGGGTCCCTGTCTATTCTTAGGACATACATATAAATGATCGGCTATATATGGTATAGAAAATGGCTGATATGCTCGTACTTAGAGTTATTTGCTGATGACACCACATAAAAAAAATGTTACGTCAAAAAATTTGAAGGTGAATAATGCTCTGTCTGTCTTTCTAGACTAGGTTACATACAATATATATATTTTTTTTGCTAAATGATGAGACTACCTAAAACAAAATGTATCAAATTTAGTCTTCCAAATCAATCTAACTTCTGGCTACAGAAGTTCTTTTTAATTTGTATCAATCAGAATTTGTTACTACCATGGTATTCCTTGGAGTTACAGTGGATTCAAAATTGCAGCCAAAGATAACTCGGCAGCCAGCACCACCGAGCGAGCCACCGAGTGTAACCAGTGAACAGAGTGTCGGGTAACACGGGCATCACTTTCACACCCTGGTAACTTTCTTCGCCACGGCCACGGCCACGGCCACGGCTCACCAACGGGATTCTCGGCGAAAGTGATACCTCTCTCGTCATCTTTACTTACAGATAAGAGGGTTCATACACCATACTATAGCGTCTGCGTAGGTGGAAAAATGACTAACTAGTTACGATTTTGGCCAAATTCACTTTTTGCCATTTTCGTGACAACCAATTCATAGCCCATATTTTAGTCTAACAACCATGTTTATACCTTTTTCCGTTTCAGAAATATCATCATTTTCTATTTCAACATTATTTATCACTTAATCGAACTAAACTCTCTGATAAAGTAGAGAGAGTTTAGTTCGATTAAGTAATAAATAAAGGACAAACTGATTCAATACATATAAAATTGCCGACATTAAATTGTCTCTTATTTATAAATTATGTGCCAAAAACTGAAAAAAAAAACACTAAATCGCGATTATCTCGAAACTAGAAAAAATGACTTATCCATTTTTCCCTCTACGCAGAGTGTCATTGAGAAAAAAATTAGAGCCGGTAAAATTAATTAAAATAGTTAATTTCAATTCAACCTCTTGAAAGTTTATATAAAATGGAAATATTATTATTATTTTATTCAATATTAACTCCGTGACAAATTAACTTAAATGGATTTAGTGAAAAAAAAAAAGCAATTTTAATGAAAATACATTAAACTTAAATAAAGTTGTAAAATAAAAGTTGAAACGTTGCATGTTGAAAAAATATTTTGAAACCATTGAAGTTACAAATATGGAATGTGAACAATCATGGAGCTGAAGAAAAGAAATACAAAATTTTAAGACAGATGTTTAAGACACAGTAGGTAACATACGTCAGAGGGACACAACAATATTGTCGTTTAGTTACATCACGTATTGCTAATAGCGGTTGTTTCTATCTAAGATGTTTCTATTAATAGGTAACGTGCTTTGGTAACTTGACTAAGTGCCCTAAAACATCAAGCAGGGGCGCTGACTCCGTGGGTGCTCGGGGGCTCGAGCACCCACGAGAAATAAACAGTGGGTGCCGAGCACCCCTCAGAATAGACATCAAGAAACAGATCAGTAATCGCCTCTTAGGGATGGGCTTACATTCATTACTCGACAACCCGTTTAGCACAGTGGTTTAGAACGCCGGTTGAGACGCAAGAGTCGCGGGTTCGATTCCCGCACCAACACAAATGTTGAAGAAGCAGATACTGTTTGTTGAAGAAGCAGATAGAAGCAGATGTGGTGGGTCTGGGGTGTTTGTGGGTTTCACACTTTTTCGAGTCATCAAATGAGCATGAGCACCCATGAGGTTTTCAAAAACCGGCGCCCCTGCATCAAGGACAATACAGTTTACAGATAATAGTTTCTCCGTTAACCAAGTAGGTCTTTTTTCCATAGCAGGGCTTATGTACGGCATATATCCTCTTAAATGGGATAGATGAATAGAGTAGACATTGCGGTTTGCCCTCAAATCGGTCAATATATAGTTTATGATAATTAATTACATTCTCGTAGGTCGTGTGGCTTAGATGACGACGCCAGGAGAGAGTCCCGCACGAATACAAATTTTATATGATCTGCAATATATATTATTTAAGTTCTATTTTAACTCATAATGCAATCGGATTAAAAAATATATAAGTATCTCTGAAAGTAAATGGCACAGTAAACTGAAGAGCGATTTATGAATATGGGTATATGAGTCACAGTCTGAGTGTATAAAGCTAGTGTATAAATGCTGGAACAATATACCTCCACCATTGCGACTTCTGAACAGTAAAGTATGCTTTAGAATCAAATCAAATCAAATCAAAATATCTTTATTCCTTGGACTTTATAAAGCACTTAGAAACGTCATACAAATTAAATATAAGAACATGTCTAAATCATTACTACTCTATATCCGCAGAGCTTAGATTCACTTTCATCACACTATCTTGAATGTGAAAATGAATTGAAGTGCCAGCCCGGCGACGGGGCTTCTTGAGAAGAACTGGCAAGAAACTCAAGGCCGACTCTTTTAATTGCCAATATCGTTACATTAAATACAAATACAATCATTAACTTAACATAACAAGAGCAATTCATTTCCAAATACTTTTATCATTTATATCATTTATAATCTGAGATACAATAGTAAGCCTTTTGACATAGTCTCGTTTTGATATACTCGTATTTCTTAAATTAACCCATGGATAATTTAAACGCGTCGTTTGGAAGTTTATTGTAGAAGCGTATACATTGACCTGGGAACGAGTTAGAGATTTTATGGAGCCTAGTAATATGCACAGCGAGTTTGTTTTTATTTCTTAAATTTAAATGATAGAGATAAATTTAGAAATAAATTTAAGGTACATTCATGATCTGTTTATATGTTAGCTGCCTTCTTGTTGATCTGATTGGACTGTAATATATCATTTTATATACAATTTTACACAAATACGCACTGATTTTGCTCATGAATGCACTATAAATAACTTATTATTTAAATTCATCTATGTTACTTTTTTTACTATGTTTATTATGTTATGTTGTAGTTGTGTATTGAGACTGAGCTTTGGATGCAGCAGAAAACAACTGTTTTGTTCAACTTGAGCAATTCTATACACTGACACAGTAAAATAATAGTACTACGTACAGCATGGCCACTCCCTGCCGCTCTCACGAGTCGACCTTACCTCCCCTCTCTTGAATCGAATGGAAGTGATCGCAAGGGTTGCCACGCGGCGCCGCTTATTACGAAAGTTCGTACGTAATATGTAATCTATTCTCAAATGAACTTTTAAATTGTAAAATGATTTATTTTATAATATTACCATTATAAACATACCAAATAAATATACATTGAACTGTTTCTTTTTTAATTAGCAAATCAATTTATATTTTCCAGTTTATCTAATATCTTTACAAATTCTACCGTCGAAATAATTGCGTTTTCAATTTTATGATACTTATTGATTCCAGATTTTCAATAGACGACTACTATTTTTTGGTTATATTGGATTGTTTAATGACCATTACAATTCAACCATTGCAATATAAAACTGGATTTCATTCCGTCTCGTAATCACAATCATTCAAAATAAACGTATATAGATACCTATTTATTATTAAAATATTACTATCATTATTTACAAGATAACGCTTAACGTTTCTGTGCGAGGTACCTACTTTGTTAACTCGAATGGATCGAATGTTGCAGTCAACCCTACGGCATCTTCACACACAGTGCACGTATATAGACGAGGACTATTTATATTTTAGTTTTTGTATAGAGTGCCCAGTGTATGCCAGTTTAAGTACCTAAACAGAGTGGCATACATTAAGCTACACTAGCTTAATGTATGCAACACTGTTTATTATTCTGGAGACTAATAATTGAATAATTTGTCAACCCTAGTGCACATTACGCACACACATAGGCACGTGTACAGGACGCCATTAGGTTTACTACGATTTTTGTATAGAGTGGCCAGGGTGAGACACTGAGCCGCAGTGCTTGTGCACATACACGGTGTATTTTTTGTGAATATGCTAATAATATTTAATTTATTTTTATTTAAGTTAGCAATCTCTTGTATGTGTCTGAAGAAATAAATAAATGCTATAATTGTGCCCTTGTTAGACACTAACTATCTAACAAATATCTAATATATTTGTTAGATAAATCATATTACTATTATTTGTAATATTTTTATGTACTAACATCTAGTAGGATCACTCTGTGAAATTGTTTCGATTATGTCTGAATATTGGCAGACATTTTGTCTCTGCTGAACCGCAACGCGGAATCACTACAAAACGCCGCCGGTTTCACAAGTGCTGAAATAAAACTTAATCATACAAATAATAGCTCCCACAACAAATACTTTTGTTTTCAAAACATCGTCGCTATGCAACCTCACTCGTAACTAAGTCACATTTCATAATAATATTACAAAATTATCATAACTGTTTGAAATCGACATTGTTGAATTTACGCAGCGCTGCCATTGAAAAAAACATAGCAAAGGAGGTAACAAAGTAAATTATGCTCTTTATTGTCGCGAAGCGAGACCTCGCGATTGGTTTTCAAACAATTTTATATACAATAAAGACAAACAAACAAAATGAGACCAAAAATAAAGTGCACTAATTCCCGTATTTGTTATTATTCACAGAGTAGGTACTAATAGGCTTGTATCTTGTATCCCAATTTTTTTTCGATTTATTATTTAAAGACGTCACAATAATATAAATATAGGTGAAATAATGACTTCGATAGCATAAAAACTTCTCGAGATATGATAACTTGAAGATCACAATTTTGGACTATCCCGAAAACGCTCCATACAAAAGGCCATCACGTTATGACGTCACACCATGCTATTTTATATGCATTAAATCAGAAATTTGTACGACAGCTATGTTAAATATTGCGTTTATGTAGCCAGTGCCGTAACAAAAGTTATAGTATTTTTTATTGTTTCTACAATGGTAATATTTATTTTTTATAATTTCATACCTTCAAAATGGACTTTCCCATCAAACTTTGATCGACGATAAAACACGTCGGACATAAGTTATTAAAATTTTAAGATCGCAGATCGTTCTAGTTTTATGTATTATATGTTACTGATAGAGAGTTTTTATAATTTTGTAACATGGGCAACAAGCCTATTGTATTGAACGCAGTAAGTTTTCGCATCTATGTATGTATAAAACTTTTGTGATTTGCATTAAATGACAGAACTGGACATGGCACATAAATCTATGATAAATTACTTTTTTTATACACAAATTTGAATTGCATCCGTTTTATAAGTTACAAATAATTTTAAATGCGGCAACTTATATAATGACACAAGCCATGGGTGGCGGAAAAAATGGCCTCATCTCGCTCTGACATTAGTATGGATTAATATGGAAAAATACGGATGGATGCATGATTATCAGGGCCTGATTAACCCTTAGGCTAATTAGGCTGCAGCCTAGGGCGCGAGGATCGAAGGGGGCGCGCTGAAATCGTGTCTTCGCATGCACTATTAATCTAGCATCATTGCAACTACCCTACCTACATATTTCAACTAGACCGAACAAAACACTAAATGCGCTGTGAACTGAAAAGTTCAGCGCTCAGTTTAACAATAATTTTTAAAAAGCGCGCGTAAAATAAACACTTGTGACTTGTGACTCGAATCAGTCGGTGGTCTCGTCCTCATAATTAGCCTAGAGCGGACAGAACTCTTGATCAGTCGCTGATGATTATAAGAGGATTAGAGGTTTTTACTTGATTAAAGCACAGCAATAGTACTACGTACAGTATGGTCACTCCCTGCCGCTCTCTCGTTTCAACCTCACCTTCCCTCCGAGACAAATCTGGAACAGTTTGTATGGCACGCTCATTTTCGCTGTGTACAGACGACATTGTTTATGTCTTAATGAACGACGCGACATTTCTATGGAGTGGCCGGGGTGTGATTATAGTGTGTTTTGGGAATTGGAATAGGTAAATATAGGTTTGTTAATATAATTTGCGGTCGGTTTCCCAAACCGATACTATATTAGAGTTCATTCAATTTGTTGCTTATAAATCAATGATTGATTACGGTTCTTGCCCAATGGGAAGTCGAAGTTATTTTAATAACTTTAAAGTATTTCAATTTTTAAACATTGTACAAAAGCAAAATTTATTTCAAAATTGAACGACTGCCAATGCTACACTACTTAATATTGCAAAATATTATTTTTCTTGATTTTAAAGGCAGTCTTTCTGGCGCTAAGAAATAGTAATTGTGCCAATTAAAGATAAAATCATTGATCAATACATTTGCAATAAAGTTGTAGCAGAGTGTATTCATGAAAGTATATACATATCGATATTAATATAGCGCTAATCTCAGGAACTACTGATTCACATAGACGTGTACTTGTGTGTTTATGTATCTCCACCTCACAGAATACCGCAGCCAAATAACAATTCCCTTGAGAGTTGTTGTGTTCCTGCGAGTGAGTGAGGTCACCAGAAAGGAAGGTTGGAAGAATGCTGCGTTGGCAGCAGGGGTGGCGGCGCGCGAGCGATATTTTATGTTACGAGCGTTAATATGGCTACGGTAACCGCTTCACATCAGGCGGGCCGTATGCTTGTCTGCCAGCCGACGTAGTATATAAAAAAAACGTTATTTTTCCTCAAAAAAATGCGTGGAGCATCAACAAAAATGTTGCAAAAACGGGGAAAATGCCATCTGAACGAAGCCTATATGATCACTTGATCGATTAAGAAACTGTATAAAAATAAAAAGTATTTGTCTTAGTAAGTATTATTTATTTACATAAAAACTTTATTCGCAATTTATATCAAACAACGATGAGTAGATCCAAGGATATTTTAACAAGTAGTTTAGATCCTTCATACAAACCATAGATTAGTACCAATTAGCACTCATTACGAAGCAGCTATTTTCACAAAATATTCCTTTACGTATCCTCAGAGTGTATCTAAGTGTGAATTTTTGCAAAGATACCTAATAACATCCACATTTTGTATTAAAGTTTGAACAGCTCCTCTAGATTGTTTGATTGTTTCCGAAACTACAGATTTCTGTTCAAAGTATAGACGTATATGCGAACGGGTGATAAATATGACTTATTGCAAGATACCGTTCAAATAGTTCGACTATAATCTTATGAAGCGTAAAGATCAGATTAACACCAAGTAGCGCACGACGTTCAACTATCATAATGGCTCGAGGAGCACTACCAAAGAGAATGTAACCACTACGTTTTAAGCACTACATTGAACATATTTATGGCTCTGGAATCAATTTCCTTTAGAGACCGTCTTTGTCCTTTAGAGCCCGTCTTTGTATTACTTCTTTATCTTATTCCCGGCTTCAGGGACATGCCGAAAAATATCGCCTGAAATCTTCTCGTTCCTCCATTACTTGTAAATAAGTCAACAGTAATACCGATTTTTCTGCTGTTTTCACGACTTCTTGGAATGACTCGACAGCCCCGATTCAAACACTTGTAATCAAAGATTCTGCTAATTTTATGCACTCAATTGATTACTTGCACATTACACATATACATTATCTCTATTATGGATCAATATCTTCATACATAAAATATGAAAACCGTAATAACCCGGCTCACCAAGTTCCCGCCAAAAAATCTTAATTACTAGACGGATTACTTTATAAATCTATGGCATCTATAGCACTTAGCGTCATCTAGAGATTTGAAAACAAACTAATTTATTTTCTCAAATTAAAAAAATTCTAAATTATAAAAGGTAAAATTAAAAATATACACGGATTATAAAAATGTTAGGTAGGTACTGTTTTTATTAAATCTTTTGTTTTTATAATTTATACCGTTTGCCATACACCTAGACTACTGTAGCCAGAATCTTTGTAAAAACTCACACTGAATACGCATTTTATATTATTAAGTGTTTGTATCACATTTTAAAAAGTGCATTTATACAAAACATTGGAAATTAACATAACCACAAAAATTACTAAATGGGCGACTGAAATACTAGGTTAAGTTAGGTTTAGTATGTTCATGTCATCGTTACTGTCCAAGTCAGTATAATAGTCGCCCAGTTAAATAATTTTAGATACGGTTTTAACGGTTTTAGATACATATTTATTTCTTATAAGAATAACCGTTTTAAAAATATGGCAAAAAAATACCAAAACATCTATAGAGAACATAAGGCCTTACTTACATGAGACAGGCATTACGTATTTAACTTAGAAATGCACAGGACCAGGAAGAGTATACGATTTGTTACAAAACTATAAAAAAAACGATATTCACTCATTTCAAACTCACATTACCATCCGATATTGGCATTCCATTTTGAGTTATAGCAGCAAAAGGGAACCAACATTGTTTACGATAATTCAAACAAAATGTTTATGTAGGTAGTAACAAATGTTTCTCAATAGATGGCGCTGGTATAGAATTGCCTCGCACAATATTTGTTCTCTCAACTCTGCATATATGACTTTTTACGTTAGTACAAATAAACCAGCTTAGATCAGAATACAGTTTTGGTTTTATTCTCAACCCTACTAGTATTCACATTTAGTTCAAAATACCAATGAGGTATTAATCATTGGTCCTTCGAGCCGGATCGCAAGTACGTAGTACAGTTTTGAAGAAAGGTCGGATCCAGTTTGGATCGCAACCTACCAGTACTCGCAGTGGATCGCTGCGGCAAAGGTACGCGGTAGCAGCAGCAGCAGCAACAGTTCAGCGGTTTCGCCACAAGAGGTCGACACCATCAACGTCACTCGAGAGCAACGAGATAGTCTATGGATGTGTATGTGTGAGTGAGGTGTAACCGTGAGTACATTTTAATATTAATCAAAAAGTGCATCAATTTTGAACTTTATTTGTATGAAGAGTTTAACTTGTAAATTTCGTATAGAAGAAAAATATCAAGATATTTTGAACTTTATTTATATGAACGGTTTCAACTTAGAAAATTTGTGAAGAATTTTGGACTTAGAAAAATTCAAGATAAATAAATTTAGACTTAGAAAATTTTGCATGATAGTTTTAAGGACTTAGAATAGTTTCGCAAAAAACGACGGAACGGGGAACCTATGCCCGAATTCCGCCCGATTGCCAAACACTTAGAAAATTTTCTACAAATTATATTTTGAAAAAGTATGTCTGTTCAACGATTTAGTTTTTGATTGTTGTATAGTATAAGTACACTGTTAGCAAAACAAAACGAAAAAAAACTTAAATTTTTCGTACAAATTTTTGTTTATTTACATTTTTGTTTTTTCTGAAGTTGTTTACAAATATAGTTAGCAAAACAAAAAAACTTAAATTTTCTTTATGAAATTTGTGTTTATTTACATTTTTATTTTTTAAAAGTTGTTTGCAAGTACAGTCAACAGAACATAAAATCTTTAATTATAGTAGATTTTTTTATGTTTTGTAACCTATGATTGTATGTTACCTAGACTGTGTTGAGGGTGGCTAGCTAATGGGGCAAGTTAAATAACCAAGACCAATAACTCAAAAATGTATCTATTCGAAATTGAAACTTATGCTAAACACATACAAAAGTTTTTGGTTTGTAAACTAAGCAACCTTTATTTAATTGTATAATATTTCTTATTTACAGCGAAGTGATATTTCTATACTATTATATCTATGCAATAATGCGTAGCAAAGAAAGCAGTTATTTATATAAAGCAAAGCGAGACTATATGAAGTGAAAAAGCTATATTTGCAATTGTATAGATTCGCGAATAATCTACTAATAGCTAGGTAGCCGCGATTCACAACACAACCAGCCGGCATATAACGTGTTACGTCAGTACGCCGTATAGTTGCGCTGTTAGGCAGCTCGGGATTCTAACAGTGTTCCGTGGTACGGATGCGCCGCTCGAATGAACCGAACTGGCTTGCTAAGCGCTCGCGTGGGCCTTATAAGGGCTGGCGCTGCATCGCGCAGCGGTGGGAGTAGTGGGGCACTCGTGACGTATAACGGCGCCGCCGCTGGCTTCGCTGGGTAGGCACTCGCGCGTGTTACAGTCTCCCCCTCTGGCTACGAAGACGTCCCGGCGAGTAAGACAGGACTGCCGGTTGATCTTCAGTGGCCGTTTTCTTTGGTCGACCGCGTGGTCGTGTGGATGCTGGCGCTGGCTGAACTTTCGGTGGTCGCCCACGTCTGCGCAGAGGCACAGCCGGTGTGGGTAGTGGTGCAGCCTCAGGACTCCGGAATGGGCGGAGCGCCGATGCATGGTACAGACCCAAGGGCCTGTCTGGAACTTCGACATCTGCAATTTCATAAGAACTCGGTCCATGATTTCGTAAAATACGATAGGGTCCATCGCGTCTCGGGGATAATTTGGAACTAAGACCTTTCGCGGAACTACTGAGTGTATGTGAGTCAACCAAGACTAGATCGCCTGGTTTGTATTCAGGTCGTTGTCTTCTATTTGCATCAACAATCTGTTTACGTTTTTCTTCCTTCATTTCATGTACCTCTCTTGCAGTTTTCAATGTGTCTGCCAGTAACAATAATTTTGGCGTTATTTCATGAATAAAATTTTCTTGCTCAATTACAGATTTGAGATCATTCTGTACATCATCAGGAGTTCGTAATTCTCGCCCAAAGGTGAGGTAAGCTGGACTGTACCCCGTTGATACTAATACGGCAGTATTCATGGCGAATCTAATGCTAGGTAATTTCTCTGGCCATGATGTATGATTGCCATCCACTAGAATAGCTAACTGTGTCTTTAGATCTCGATTTCTCCTTTCCACTGGATTTGTCTCTGGGTGGTACAATGGGGTAAATCCTTGAGTAATATTCAAACAAAAGCATAATTGTTGCATCACCCCGCTAACAAATTGACTACCGTTATCACTTATGAATCGCCGTGGTGTCCCATATCGCAATATTATTTCATCAAGAAGTATTTTAGCACACTCCTGTGCTGTTGCCTGTTGCAGGGCAAATAGTTCAACCCATCTTGTTGCACAGTCTTCTATAATAAATATCCAGGACATGTTGTTCGGTGATTTAGGCAAAGGACCAAACAAGTCAAAAGAAATAACTTCAAATCGTTGATTAAGGGTAGTGGTTTGTAATAATCCAGCAGGCTTTAAATTATTTGGTTTATATCTCTGACAGTGGATACAATTTCTAATGTAGGCTTCTACTTGAGTCCTCATTCCTTTCCAGTAGTAACGTTTTCCAATTCTGGTTAATGTTTTTTCAACACCATAATGTCCCGCGGTTGGCTCATCATGATAGGCAGATATCACTTTAGGTTGTTCATCTTTCGGAACTACTATCTGACAGTCTTCGTTTTCTGCTTCTGGATTATAACGATATAATAACCCATTGTTCATAATATAACCCTTCCTACTCCAGTAACGGATGTTTTCTTCATTATCTTTGTCTTCGAAATCATTGATTATTTTCCTTATATTTTCATCTTTCATTTGTTCTATTCTCACTTCCTTTGTGCTTTTTCTGGGCATATCAACAACTATATTGCATACACTACAAACATTTTGGGTGTCCTCTCCACACGCTGGTCGAGATAGGGCGTCTGCTACTACATTTGTTCTTCCCTTTATGTACTGAATATTGATGTCATAAGCTTGCAATTGTAACGCCCATCGTGCCAATCTTCCAGTAGGAGACTTTAATGACATAAGCCATTTCAGAGCTTGATGATCAGTTAGAACGGTAATAGGAGATCCTTCAATGTAACCTCGGAATTTGTTTACTGCCCATACAACTGCAAGTGCTTCCCGTTCGGTTGTAGAATAGTTTCTTTCAGCAGGTTTAAGTAGTCTACTTGCATATTCAACTGGGTGTTCATTCTCTCTCTCCCCCTGCACTAAAACAGCTCCGATGGCGTAGCTGCTGGCATCTGCTTTTATCGTGTAAGATTTTTTTTCATCAGCTTGTACTAAAACTGGAGCAGTAACTAAATGTGTCTTAAGGGCTTCGAATGCTTTCTGTTGTTCGTCCTCCCATTTCCATGCGTAATTCTTTTTAGTCAAGCGAGTAAGTGGCTCAGCTGTTTTCGCGAAATTCGATATGAACCTTCTATACCAGGAACACATTTGTAGAAAAGAAAGCAAGTGTTTGATATTTGATGGTGGATTTTGGTTGATAATGGCTCCGACCTTATCGGGATCAATTTCCAGTCCCCTAGGGGTTATGTAGTGTCCTAGGTACTTTACTCTGTTACAGCAAAATCTGCTTTTGTCCTTATTTATTGTTAGATTATAGTCACGTATCTTCGCAAAGATCTGTTGCAAGTCTTTCAAATGTTCTTCGAAGTTTGAAGATAAGATTATAAGGTCATCTAAATATATAAGAATTTTTATATGACTTAGTGAGTAACGAAATGTGTCCATTAATCTCTGAAATGTGGCTGGGGCGTTACGTAATCCAAACGCCATTCTCAAGAACTTGTACATTCCAAAAGGTGTTACAAAGGCAGTCTTAATCTGATCCTTATCCTTAACTTTAATTTGCCAATAGCCTGCGCGAAGATCTATGGTAGACATGAACGGTGTTGTTTTAGTACCATGTAGTAAATCATCTATTCTTGGGAGCGGATATACATCAGGAGTTGTTATCGCATTTAACTGACGGTAATCAACACATACTCGTATTCCTCCATCTTTTTTAGGTACCATAACAACGGGTGCGGACCATGGTGAAACGCACGGTTCTATAATTCCTTCGTTGATCATTTTGTCAATTTCCTGCTTCAAAATACTCGTCTTGACTGGTGATAACCGATACGGAGCTACCGAAATAGGCTTGTGACTACCTGTATCGATAGAGTGTTCAATTTGTGTAGTGGGCTTACCATTTGATGTGAAGACGTCGGAATTCTGGTCTAACAGTTCTTCTAGTCGTCGATGTTCGTCGTTCGCTAACTGAACACTGATAGAATCTATCCGAGCATTACATTTTATCGGGGACTTAAATAACGTGGCAGATTTTGGCGATAGCTTTTCCTCGTCGTAGTGTTCTAATGACTTTCGAGCATCATTGAACAAGACGTCGAGTACGGGCGAATGACCGTCGAAGAGTAATCGCGGACGTTTTTGAGGCGGCGTGAATTCGCTCGATGTTAGATGATCCTCGTAAGCATCTCGTGGCGGGGTAGACATATTGGCAAGCGAAGAAGATGGTGCATCCTCGGTCATGGTTGGTGGCATCAATGCTTCCTTAATTCCTTGGTTCGGGACGTTACTATCAGCAGGCGCTTTTGGACGGCATGCATCAGCAAGTATGTCCCGGATGATACACGTGGGCGATTTCAATGATTCCGGAGTACTTCCAATAGGAGATATAATTGATGGCACATCGAAATCACTGTGTAGTTTTTCAATTATATCCCCATGAGCGTCTTCCTCCTCCAGGTCGTATGCCACGGTAGGGTCCTCAAGAAAGCGGAATAGCAACTGAGGCAAATTAATTACCATCTTGGCTTCCTGAATGAAACCTACTCCTAAAAGCGTGATATTTCTCGTGGCTTGAGGAAGTACAAGAAACGTCGTAGGTATCACTTTTCCGCATATCTCAACTGGAGCCTTTGTTGTCAATACAACTTGATTGTTTGTAATGCCATCTGCAAGCGTGATGTCCATTCGCCTCTTTTGGAAAACATAGTTGTTTGACTCTAATTGCTTGTAGAGTGAGTAGGACGCAACATTAGTTCTAGCTCCGGTATCTAAATGAGCTGTTCCTCTTACATGTCCAATTTTAATTTGAACCATCGGACGCAAACATATGTCCGGGCTGATTTTGAGGGAACAGAAACTGATTCCCTCCGACGGTGTAGACTTTCTAGTCTTACATTTCGGACAGCGACTACGGATCATGCCTGGTTCTCCACATCCATAGCAGCTAAACTTGGGTTTTCCCGTCTCAGTGAAGCTGGTGCTAGGCATAGGGTTATCCTTGATTCCCGTCGGTTCTGTCCCTTTTTCGTCCCTTAGCCTTTTCTTACACACTTCAAAGGTGTGTCCAGTGTAGCGACAATAATTGCAGCGCTTGTTTTTCGCTGGTGTACTATTCGCTGATCTATCGAGGGTATTAGGGCATTTCTCCGATAGATTACGTTCCACATTTCGAGCTTTCTCTAATAGTTGGTCAAATGTATTTAAGCCCTCTCTTGGGATCCTCTCCCTTATTTCCAGCCGAATTTGACCATAAACCATGTCGATCTGCTGCTCTTCCGTAGGGGCTGGTTGTGGCAACTCCGACAACAGCGCTCGCTTTTTGGCAACAAAAATCTCTGTAGGAGTATGTGCATCCTGTTTTATCTCGATCACCTCTTGATAAATCTTGTAGGCCATTTTTCTTGGAGCAAAAGTGCGTCGCAAGGTGTCTTCGAAATCATCCCATGTCGTTACTCGATTTTTTATGCCTTGCCACCATCCGGCAGCTTCATCCACCAGTACGATTGGGAGACCAGAAATGGCATCAGAGTCAGATATCTCCTCCGACTTCTTAAATAAATTTACGGCCGCTAGGAATGCTTCTACGTCAGTTGAATTCCTGCTTCCACCATACCTAGCCGTACATTGCACGAAGGAAGTCATTCTTCTATTCCCACTGAATGTAGCAAGTAATCTTTCAAATTGAGTCTCTGTAAAATTCATAGTGATAGGTACTTTGCCGCTTTTACTACTGTAGGTACGCGATATATTAGAGCGCGGAATAAGAAAAGATGGTTGCTTAGTTGGTCTTGGCCTTAAACTACGTTTCGGGGGCGACGGCCCCACGTTGGGCGCCAGTTTGTAACCTATGATTGTATGTTACCTAGACTGTGTTGAGGGTGGCTAGCTAATGGGGCAAGTTAAATAACCAAGACCAATAACTCAAAAATGTATCTATTCGAAATTGAAACTTATGCTAAACACATACAAAAGTTTTTGGTTTGTAAACTAAGCAACCTTTATTTAATTGTATAATATTTCTTATTTACAGCGAAGTGATATTTCTATACTATTATATCTATGCAATAATGCGTAGCAAAGAAAGCAGTTATTTATATAAAGCAAAGCGAGACTATATGAAGTGAAAAAGCTATATTTGCAATTGTATAGATTCGCGAATAATCTACTAATAGCTAGGTAGCCGCGATTCACAACACAACCAGCCGGCATATAACGTGTTACGTCAGTACGCCGTATAGTTGCGCTGTTAGGCAGCTCGGGATTCTAACAGTGTTCCGTGGTACGGATGCGCCGCTCGAATGAACCGAACTGGCTTGCTAAGCGCTCGCGTGGGCCTTATAAGGGCTGGCGCTGCATCGCGCAGCGGTGGGAGTAGTGGGGCACTCGTGACGTATAACGGCGCCGCCGCTGGCTTCGCTGGGTAGGCACTCGCGCGTGTTACAGTTTATATTTTTATTTATTATCTTTGGTACGACTTTTAACATGTAATAGTATAAGTACCTTCAACAAAATAAAAATAGAAACACATTTTTTAATAACAAATTTTGGTTTACTTACATTTTTATTTTTTTAAAGTAGTTTGCAAATGGGTACAGTCAGCAAAACAATAAAATCTTAAATTTTTGTTGATTTTTTTGTGTGTTTATATTTTTGTTTTTATTATATTTGGTTTGACTTTTAACTTGTTTTATGAGGTTTTTACTACGCGTTTAGCTCAGTTGTTTACAGATTTTATTTAATTACATTTTTTTCTTGCAATATGGATAAAATAGTTAATGTTTTAAAAGATCTTCAAAATGTCATTCAGAAGGGTTATACTAATTTTAAAAAGACTCCAAAGGAGAGATTAATTGTAGAATATATTGAGACCAGACAGGAAATGTTAGAAAAGGATTGGGCAAAATTTAAAGAAACTAACACGAAACTTTATGAGAATTTTGAAATAATAGAACTAAAGAAAAAAGACGTTGAAAATATTTATGATACTACTGAAGATGTATACATAACGTATAAATGCTTAATGAAAACTACTCTCAATAAGATTCGTGTCGATAAAATAGAATCAGTACAACGGGGACCTAATTCGTCTGGTAAGGTGCTTAATCCATCTAGTTCTTTTGTAAAGCTTCCGAAGATATCGATTCCGGTCTTTACGGGTAAATATGGAGAATGGACTACCTTCAATGACCTATTTGTTTCTCTTGTACACAAAAATGAAACTTTAGATAACGTGCAAAAACTGCACTACCTAAAAAGTCATCTGTCTGGTGAAGCAGAGCAACTAATTAGGCACACTCCTATAACTGATGCAAACTATATGTTATGTTGGTCTCAATTAGAGAAAAGATATAGTAATAAGAAATACTTAGCTAATTGTATTTTGAAAAGATTGTTCGGTCAAAAACGCATGCATACAGAGTCAGCCAGTTCACTAAAAGACCTTTTAGATACAACTACCGATTGTTTAAGTGCACTTAGAAATTTGAATATCAATGTGAGTACATGGGATGTTATTATCATTCACATAGTAACTTTTAAATTAGACCCTGAGACACGTAAACAGTGGGAATTAAGCGTAAGTACAAACGATTCGAGCAACGATGCCAACCTTTGAACAATTTAAGACGTTCATCGAAAATCGTTTTCGGGCGTTAGAATGTATAGAACCTAAAAGGGCAGTGATTCATCAGGTCAATCATAGTTCACATAGCCATAATCCCAAAGCGATGTTGGCTATGAAGTCGTCAACCATGCGATGTGAATATTGCTCGGAACCTCACAAACTCTGTTTCTGTAAGAAATTTTCCAAACAATCCATCGATAGTAGGCGTGAGTTTGTGTTGAAAAATAAATTATGCTTCAACTGTTTGGGCAGTAACCACAACGTATACGACTGCAAAAAGCCCACCACTTGTAGAGTTTGTCAGAAACGCCATCATTCCTTGTTGCACCCTAACGAGTCATCTGAAATGAAAGAACAAAATAATACAATCAAATCTGCTATAAATGGCACTAGTGCCTCAACTAGTACTAATCAAATAGTATCTTGTTTTTCTACTGGCAAAATTCCCAATCCTAGACAGGTTTTATTAGCTACTGCGTTAATAAAAGCCAAGTCAAGATCAGGACAATTTCAGATGGTTCGTGCTTTGCTTGACCAGGGTTCTCAGGCTTGTTTTATCACGGAAGCAACAGTTCAATTGCTCAACCTGAAAAAGACATCGATTAAAGGATTCGTATCAGGATTGGGGGATAACAGATCTACAATTACTCGGTATATGGTACATCTGACGTTACAATCACGAGTAGATAGCGAGTTCAAACTTCAGATAGACGCTTATGTATTAAATAAAATAACCTCGCACTTACCTGAACGAAATATTAATACCGCTACTCTTGATTGGGTTGACGTGAACAATTTATGTCTAGCAGATCCAGAATTCAGCAAGTCCAACAAAATCGATATTCTGCTGGGTGCAGATACTTACAGTAGTATAATAAAAGATGGTGTTAAGAAGAGTCCGTCTGGTTCCTTGATAGCCCAGAGCACTGCGTTTGGCTGGATCCTATCAGGCACTATAAATTCTGGAAATAAAGAAAGTTCAAACATTAGTACACAACCTATAAATGTAATGCATGCACATATAAAAGAAGATGAAATGCTAAAGAAATTTTGGGAAATAGAAGAGCAAACTAGTTCAATTAAAATACTTACCCCAGAAGAACAACGATGTGAAGAATTCTACAGAGCAACCACAAAGAGGAATGACGACGGTCGGTATATAGTACGATTACCATTTAGAGACGATAATCCTACCTGTAAGTTAGGACATTCGCGTGATATTGCTGAAACAAGATTTAAAGCATTAGAAAGAAGACTGGGAAGAGATACACAGTTGAAGAAAAGATATACTGAAGTTGTCAACGAATATCTGCAGCTTGGGCATATGAGACCTGTAAAAGAAAATGATAGAATGAAAGAAGAAGCTGTTTACTTACCACACCACCGAGTTATCAGGAACGACAAGACCACCACTCAGGTCCGAGTGGTCTTCAATGCTTCTCAGAAGAATAGCAAAGGGGTATCATTAAATGATACATTGATGATTGGCCCAACATTGCAGGCAGATTTAAGACACACAGTTTTGAAATGGAGACTTCATCCAATCGGACTTGTGGCAGACATAATAAAAATGTATCGCCAAGTGAGAATAGCTGATGAAGATGCTATGTTTCAACGAATACTTTGGCGAGACCATCCCGATGAAGAGATAAAAGATTACGAGTTGATAACGGTAACGTTCGGTACAGCATCGGCACCGTATCAAGCTGTCAGGACACTGCATCAAATTGCATATGACGAAGGCGAAAGTTTCGCCCTTGCAAAGGACAAGGTACTACATAATTTCTATATGGACGACTTGATGACCGGGTGTGATAGCGTCGAAGATGGTATAGAAATCTTTAAACAAAAAACAGAATTACTAGATAAGGGAGGATTCAAGATGCAAAAGTGGAATAGTAACAATGAAGAAATGTTGAAAATTATAAATTCAATTAAAGGACAAACAGGACAAATAAGGACAGAGAAAGTAGAACAAACAAGGACACAAGAAATAGAACAACCTAAGACACAAGATGATAAAATTAGAGTAAAATCTGAAAAAGAGCTAGGAGATACTAATCAAAGGGCAATGGAGTACAACAACTAGTACAGATCAAAAGGACAATAAGGATGTTACTATAAAGTTAGACAGTACAATTAAAATACTAGGTCTTACCTGGAACCGTAACGACGATACCTTCAAGTACTCCGTGACTCTCCCACCACCGACGACTGCATCTGTAACTAAAAGATCAATTATTTCAGATATAGCTAGACTATTTGACCCACTAGGCTGGTTAGCTCCTAGTGTGGTTTTAGCGAAAATATTCATCCAAAAATTATGGCTTGCAGGTGTTAGTTGGGATGACGAGTTATCTACGGAATTGATAAAAGAGTGGAATATTTACCGAGAGGAGTTGTCACTACATACCAATGTGGAGATACCTCGTTGGTTAGGTACAAAATCAGGCAACGAAGTCGAGCTTCATGGTTTCTGTGACGCCTCCAAGGCTGCCTACTCTGCCGTTGTTTATTTGCGTCTAGTTGATGTTTCAGGAAAGGTCAAGGTATCGTTGTTAGTTGCAAAAACCAGAGTAGCCCCCATCAAGCAAATAAGTATCCCTCGGTTGGAAATATGTGGGGCAGTATTACTGGCACAGTTATTAACTGATACGGCAACGGTATTAAACGTTTCAAAGAACAATATCAGAGCATGGACTGATTCAACGGTGGTCTTAGGATGGCTAAACAGTCACCCTAGCAAATGGAAAACCTTTGTAGCTAATAGAACATCAGATATCTTGACTACAATAGGAGCACCACAGTGGTTTCATGTGTCCACAAAAGAAAACCCAGCAGACTGCGCCTCTCGAGGGTTATTACCTAGTTCATTTATTCGGCATGAATTATGGTTTTATGGACCTTCATTTCTTAAGGACAAACCTATAAGCTACAAAAGACCAAAAGATATAAATGTGGAGTTAGAAGTTTCACCAAAAACCCATTTGACAACTGTTCCCGAAAAACATGAAAATCCAATATTTGAAAGATTTTCATCACTGTCAAAATTACTTCGAGTGATAGCATATTGTCGACGATTTTTGAGAACTAGTACAAACTTTAAAAGGTATTTACAAAGAGTTGAAATTGTAACAGCTCTAGAGTGCTGCATAAAGAAAGTACAGACAGAAATATTTACAATAGAGTACACACAGTTACAAGAAAAAGGCTATATACAATTAAGATCAAGCAAGCTCAAATCTCTCTGTCCCTATATAGACAGCAAAGGCATTATGAGAGTTAGAGGCAGAATAGAAAAAGCACAGTTGGACGAAGAAACAAAGCATCCGATCCTTTTGCCAGGTATTGATCATTTGACTCACCTTATCGTAGCAGACGCACATCTTAAAACTCTGCACGGAGGTCCTTTGTTAATGACCAATTATCTTAGGACAGCCTATTGGATAATCGGAGCCAAAAACTTGATTAAAAAGCATGTTCGCCAATGTGTAATATGTGCCAGACAGAGAGCAAGCGTGAGGAATCAATTAATGGGCTCCCTTCCATCTATTCGTTGTTCCCCTACGCGACCATTTTTGCACAGTGGAGTCGATTACGCTGGCCCCATAAGCATTAGAACAACCAAGGGACGTGGGCATCATGCATATAAAGGGTATCTGTGCTTATTTATATGCATGTCTACGAAAGCGCTCCATTTGGAAGTCGTAAGTGATATGACCACACAAGCTTTTCTGGCTGCCTTCCGACGGTTTGTGGCAAGGCGAGGTCACTGCTCTAAAATATGGAGCGACAACGGCACTACTTTTGTTGGTGCGTCCAGAGAGTTGAAACAGTAGGCATCTGTTGGCGACTGGCTGGATAGAATCTTTTATAAATAATATTATTTTGTATTTGACATATTTTTTAAATTGTTTTACATAGTTACGGTTTCCATGTATTCATTGTGTCTGCTCCATTTGTGCTAGCAAGTAATATCAACTTATTAAACTCGTTCTCTTACTGTACAATCTACGTGTTTCCATTCCTTAATCATACAGTCCTCTACTCCTTAATATTTGGTCCATTCTTGCCGTAAGTAACAAAAAACCATTTCCTTCTCGAAAAATTTTCAAAATTTTTCACGTCATACATTTTCATTTCATTTCACGCATTCATATTTTCGTCCATAATGGAGACACGTAGTAAGAGCAAATCGGTTGCTAACCTGGCGACAGTTATGCAAGTCGAGCAGATACAGCGCGATCTATACGTAAGATCACCGCGTGGTGTCCGGTCGGCTGCAGCAGCAGTAACGGATGGTGTTTTAGCGTTGCCTGCTAGTTCTGTCACACAGCCTGTGGACGCCACCCTCTCCTCCGGGGCACATCCTCGCTCCGGCAAACGTCCAAGTGGCAGTACTAGTCAACATTACGATCGCAATGTCCAAACACCATCTCGGAGTGAACGTAGTATTTGCAGTATGCAGTCCGCAAGCGAGCATTCACATGCTTCACATTCTTCCGCGACTATTCGTGCCAAGAAGCTATCTATCGAGGCGGAGGCTCTGCGGCATCGATTGCAGCGGGAACGGGAACTCGCTCATCAGCAGGCGGAGCGTGAGCGCGAACTCGCTCAACAGCAGTCGGAGCGTGAGCGCGAACTCGCTCAACAGCAGGCGGAGCGTGAGCGCGAACTCGCTCAACAGCAGGCGGAGCGTGAGCGCGAACTGGCTCATTTGGAGTCTGAGGCAGAGCAAAGGGATCTGGAAGCCAAGCTTGCTGCATTGGAAGCATCAGATAAGTCATCTCGGTCTAGTTCTTACCATTCCAAGCGGCAACGCGTCACGACCTGGGTTTCCGAACAAAATGTGGCCATGGCGACACATGCAAAAAACATACCTGGCGAGACACCGGCTGACATCTTGAACAACACACAAGAAGTATGTTCAAAGCAGTCTGTCCCCGCCAACGCGGTACCATTTTACAATGCACGAAATGTCAACCATGGAAACCAGTCGAAACCCGCAAACGTAAATGTCGGCTTAAACAAACATGAGCGACAACAGGCTAACCTTCCCCCTTTAGACCCAATAACTCAGTTGGCCCAAGCCATTAATACCCTATCTGACCGCCCAAAGAAACAAGAGCTTTTATCTTTTTCAGGAGACATAAATCAATGGATGGCATTTAAAACTAGCTACGACAAAACTAAAATTTATTTTTCCGCAGCAGAGAACTTATCACGTCTTAACAATGCTGTTCGTGGTTTGGCGTACGAGACTGTGGCTTCGCTATTCTGGACTTCCTGCGATCCCCAAGACGTGATGAACGCCTTGGAACAAACCTATGCACGACCAGAAGTACTTGTAACGCGCGAGGTTGCTGCTCTGCGCGCCATAACAAAGTTAAGTTCTCCTGAAGATTTAAACTTCCTGGCCAATAAATTACGGAATTTTGTAAGTACATTAAAATTATTAAATCAAAGTGAATTCCTTTACTCACCAGAGCTCTTTCGCACTATTTTAATTAAGTTAAGCGAACACACTAGAGCTCGTTTTACCGACTTTGCAGCTACTTACATACCTGTGCAACAGAATGTTGCAAAATTAGAGGTGTTATCGCGGTTTCTACTGATCGAAGCCGACAAGCAACTAAGGTATAACTTCATATCCGATTGTACGTCTAAACCGCAACACCCGACACACTTCTTAAAATCGTTTAGTAAGAAAGAGATTAATGTACACGCTACTACCTCAAGTGACAAAACGCCTCAGTGTTCATATTGTAAGCAAGGGCCTCACAATATTAAAATGTGTAAAGCATTTTTGTCTCTTGCAATAGACGATAGATGGCGCTGGGTTCGAGATAGTAAAATATGCTACCGCTGTCTGAAATCAAATCCACATACTTGGAACAATTGTCGAGCTAAGCATTGCGGTGTTAAAGGGTGTACTAGACGACATAATTCACTACTTCACGGCACGGCAACTGCTGATACAGGAGTAACTCCGACGCCTATTACACAATGTAATACGAATATAACCCAAATACCTTCAAATGTGTCAACTATTACTAGTGACGAAAGCGGTGGTGCGAACAACATTGAACCAACCGTTAAAGTTACGAACACTTCTGATATTTTAATTAATGTAACAGGGTCGCAGTCGTATTCACGTCCACTTGGTCTACTGAAAACAGTGTCGATCGTGCTGGAGGGTCCTAATGGCAATTTTGAAACGACGGCGTTGCTTGACGAGGGCAGTACGGCGACGCTGATCGACAGCGAGGTAGCAGCGCGTATTGGAGCTACCACCACTTCTCAAGAACGGCTTCGTATTGAAGGCGTAGGTGGTATGACAAAAGACGTTGACGTAAGTTACGTAAAATTTTTCATTCGTGGGCGTAATTTACCCGACCGATATTTGGTAGAGCATGCGCGTGCTATTCGACCTCTGGGTCTACGTGTTCAAAATCCACATATAGTCAATTTTATGGATTTTACACACTTGTCTGATCTAGCTGACGAACTTTCATATACTAACGTAACTCCTACTGTCCTTATTGGCGCCCCCGATTGGCATTTATCGTTGAGCCGCGAAGTACGTTGTGGCAATAGGAATGAACCTGTCGCCTCGAAAACTTTATTAGGTTGGGTGCTTCACGGCGCTCTATCAGTTTCGTCCAAACCGCTCGAATTTATAAATAACGTATGTGAAAATCTAGATGCTCTAATAAAAAGTCAATACGAAATTGATTCATTAGGTATTACAAAGAGCACACCCCGACCCAACGAAGATGATAAGCGGGCTGTAGACATTGTTGATCACTCAGCTCGTCAACTCGATGACGGTCGGTTCGAGGTTTGTCTACCTTGGAAAAGAGATTTGCCTATCATACCGGACAGTTACCCACAAACATTGTCACGTTTCAAATCCCTTGAGCGACAAATGTCAAAAGACCCATCATTCGCTACAGCGTACCAAAATTTTATTAACGATATTGTCAAGAAAGGTTACGCAGAAGAGTGTAATCCACAGACTTATTATAAACGGATGCCACCAAATGTCTCTTGCGTTAACCCAGACGGCACTATTCGATGGTACCTACCCACATTTGGCGTCTTCCACCCTCAAAAAAGGAAACTAAGAGTTGTACATGATGCAGCCGCAGCTACCAAAGGCATTAGCCTTAATAGCTTGCTTTTGCAAGGTCCTGACCTATTGTGTTCTCTTTTAAGTATCCTCTTTCGTTTCAGAGAAGGTGTCGTAGCTCTTAATGCAGACATCAGGGAAATGTTTCCTCAAGTGAAAGTAGCACCGAGAGACAGAGATGCTCAACGTTTTCTCTGGCGCAACAAAGACGGCGGCATTATGGAGTATCGTATGACCTGTTTAATTTTTGGTGCGATATGCAGTCCATTTATCGCGATGCATGTAAAAAACAAGAACGCTAAAGAGTTTGAGGTGAGGTGTCCTACCGCATTTAAAGCGATTCTTGAGGATCACTATATGGACGACTATCTAGGCAGCCACCCTAACGTTGCTGATGCCGCACAGCTAGCCGCCGATATAGTAACAGTTCACAAATCATGCGGTTTTGAAATGCGAGCTTGGACTTCAAACTTCCCTGAGGCACTTACCCTTGTCCCTAAAGAACTTAGAAGCAATGCGAGTTCAGACGTTTGTCTACCACATAATAGTGAGGTTGGAGTACTAGGAATCAAATGGAATCCATCCGAAGACTCCTTGCGATTCCGTCCAGGACCCGATATATCCTCCAGTATGATAACTAAACGAAGTTTATTATCGAGTGTGATGAAAGTGTATGACCCACTAGGTCTACTAATGCCCGTAATTATTTGGGGAAGAATTTTAATTCAGAAATTATGGCGGGCGGGTATTGACTGGGATACACCAATACCACATAACTTTCTTATTGAATGTAATGAATGGTTTACTCAATTACAGAATGCCGCCAATATTAAAATTCCGCGTTGCTACTTAAGCAAGTCCGATCCCGCGGATATTCAACTACATTTAATAGCTGACGGCGGTGAGCAAGCGTATGCCTGTGTAGCATATTGGCGTTTTAGCTACGATAATGGCTTTGTATCCACATCTCTTATAGGAAGTAAAGCACGAGTTGCTCCACTGAAGCCTCTATCTATTCCCCGCTTGGAGCTACAAGCGGCACTTATTGCTTCGCGGTTCGCACAAACTATTTTACTTGCTCATCGTCTTAAGCCCTCCGCAACCACTTTTTGGACGGACTCAACCACCGTACTAAAGTGGATACGGAGTGATGCGCGAAAATTTAAACCTTTTGTAGCTCATAGGTTGGGAGAGATATTGGAGACCACTAATCCGTCCAATTGGAGGTGGCTCCCTACCTCTCTCAACGTTGCTGATGATGCAACAAAACCTAAAAAACTGCATTTGACTCCGTCTCATAGATGGTTTTGTGGACCACCGTTTCTGTTAGAGCCACTATGTAATTGGCCGACCGAGCAAATAATTGACATGAATGAGACCTCACCAGATTCCGAAATAAAGACGGAACTTGTGGGACTGCTCATTCACGTCCCATTTCCAGATCTTCCGGTACCAAATCCGACGCGATTTAGTTCATGGTTGCGTTTGCTACGCACAACCGCCCAGATTCTCCGGGGTGCGCGAATCTTTCGATTTAAATTATCTCGGCCTATAACACAAAATTCTAAATTGTATACAGATGGCGCCACATCCTCCTCGCAGCTTCGTGCGTCAGACATGATACAAGCCGAAACGATGCTTCTACAACAAGCTCAGATGGACAGCTTTCCTGAAGAACTGAAAGCCCTTCGAGTTACGCAGCCCGTGCCCAATAAAAGTCGTATAGCAGCACTTGCACCAGTACTCGACAACAACAATTTGCTTCGCCTAGATACACGGATTAAATCTGCTCCAGGAGTCACTGAAAACGCCAAATCATCTATAATTTTGGATGGACACCACCATATAACACGTTTGTTGATCCTTCATCACCATGTTCAAGCAGCCCACTGTTTCAACGAGCTTGTCCTAAACGAATTGCGACAAAAATATTGGATAATAAAAGCAAGAAGCGCAATCCGCAGCGTAGCGAGGGCTTGCACTAGGTGCCGAAGATGGAAAGGCTAAACAATTACGCCACAGACCGGCGATTTACCTCTGGAAAGATTAGACCACCACAAAAGACCGTTTACTCACGTAGGCTTAGATTACTTTGGCCCAATAATAATCTCCGTGCTTAGACGCCACGAGAAACGCTACGTTGCTCTTTATACGTGTTTGGTCACGAGAGCCCTTCATCTAGAAATAGTCACATCTCTGTCATCTGACGCCGCTATAATGTCTTTAAGACGTTTCATTGCACGCCGAGGTTCTCCATCTACCATATTCTCAGACAATGGCACTAATTTCGTCGGCGCATCGCGTGAACTTCGATCTTTACATGACGAGTCAGTCGAAGAATTCGCAACAAATCACAAAATTGAATGGCGCTTCATTCCACCTGCATCCCCTTTCATGGGAGGAGCCTGGGAGAGACTTGTGCGATGTGTAAAAAAAGCATTAAGATCATGTCTTCATGAAAAATTAAAGGAAGATGTACTAATGACGTTTTTGATAGAGGCCGAAGCAATAGTCAATTCACGACCACTCACGTACATACCATCTTCAGCAGATGTACCTGAAGCATTGACGCCATTTCACTTCATTCTAGGGACTTCATCAGTAGCACCGTGGACATGCTCGCTAACAGATGCAGATTTAACACGTAGATGTAACTGGAGGAGAGTATTACGCCTCGCCGATCATTTTTGGGCACGATGGCTACACGAATACCTACCAACGCTCCGACCAAGAGGCTATTCACGAAACGTGTCGACATTAAGCGAGGGTGATGTGGTGCTTATCGCTGACCCTACTCTGCCTCGCGGTTTATGGCCGTTAGGGAGAGTAGTTAAGACCTACAGAGGTCCTGACGGAGCGGTTCGCGTAGTGGACGTCCGCACTAGAAGCGGCACGCTGCGCCGACCGCTCCGGAAGCTTATTTTAATTGAGGCTGATGCTGAGCCCCCGCCAGTCGCCACCAACAGCTAGTGTGACACACAGGGGTCCAGGATGTTGGCGACTGGCTGGATAGAATCTTTTATAAATAATATTATTTTGTATTTGACATATTTTTTAAATTGTTTTACATAGTTACGGTTTCCATGTATTCATTGTGTCTGCTCCATTTGTGCTAGCAAGTAATATCAACTTATTAAACTCGTTCTCTTACTGTACAATCTACGTGTTTCCATTCCTTAATCATACAGTCCTCTACTCCTTAATAGCATCCATTCAACCAACAATAGCAGAACAACTTGAAGCCAACGGAACCGAATGGCATTTTATTCCCCCACACAGCCCTAATTTCGGCGGGCTTTGGGAAGCGGGAGTGAAATCTACAAAATTTCACCTTAAACGAGTGATTGGTGATGCCACTCTTACGTTTGAGGAAATGAGTACACTCCTTTATCAAGTGGAAGCATGCTTGAACTCGCGACCTATCAGTATAATTAATTCTGATGATCCAGGTGAACCACTGCCTTTGACTCCGGGTCATTTTTTAATTGGAGAGCCACTAGTAAACGTACCTGATTATAACTATGAAGGTTCAAATGTCAACTACCTGTCTCGGTGGCAGTTTGTTCAAAGGATGGTACAGTCGTTTTGGAAACGCTGGTCTCAAGAGTATCTGTCTAATCTCATGAACAGGTACAAATGGTCAACTCGGGTACCAGAACCAAAGATCGGAGACATTGTCTTGATTAAGGAAGACGATTTGCCGCCAAGTCGTTGGTTATTAGGTCGCGTCGAGCAAAAACATCCCGGTGATGATAACATCACTCGTGTAGTCACATTACGCACGGGGTCTACTACAGTTAAAAGGCCAACATCTAAATTATGTATATTACCCATTGCAGATCAATGAAATGTTTTTATTATTATACATTATATACAGTTAGTTCATAGTTTTACGCTTCTATTGAAGATATTTTTGTAAGTTCAAATTAGCAAATAGTCAATTATTTATTGTTTTAATATTTATATAATTATTACAAAAAAAATGTTTTCTATATTTTAGCATTTTTTACCAGAACAAACCATTTATTGTAAAATTTTAATGTTAATGTTTTACAAAGTGTTTTATGTTATAGAAGGACATTCCGTCACTGTATGTCCTTGGTGGGCGGTATGTTTACGATAATTCAAACAAAATGTTTATGTAGGTAGTAACAAATGTTTCTCAATAGATGGCGCTGGTATAGAATTGCCTCGCACAATATTTGTTCTCTCAACTCTGCATATATGACTTTTTACGTTAGTACAAATAAACCAGCTTAGATCAGAATACAGTTTTGGTTTTATTCTCAACCCTACTAGTATTCACATTTAGTTCAAAATACCAATGAGGTATTAATCAAACATTGTTATATGTATTTTTTGAAAAATTAAAAAATTCACCTGCCCCCTAGGTGGGATTTGAACCCACGACCTCTCCATGACCAGTCGAGTGCTCTTCCAACTGAGCTACCAGGAAGTTTTGTGTTGCTGACGAATTTTTGCATCTTATATTTCTACTGTGTGTGAATAGTAGAAATATAAGATGCAAAAATTCGTTTAAAAAGCTCAGTTGGAAAAGCACTCGACCGGTCATCGAGAACGACCTCTCGGTGGGCAGGTGAATTTTTCCATTTTTCAAAAAATATTTTTTAGGCAAGTTGGCCAAGACAACTATTTAAATAATAATAATTGTTGTGTATTACAAAAAAAAAATTGGTTATCTAAAGTTGGTTTACGTACGATAATTTTACGTGATAAAGTCACAAGAAAACATCGGCCGATGGAGTGAAAGAGAGATAGATGCCTCACAAGCCAAACGTTTAGGCCGATCGTGCCTCCCAATCGCTTGTTCCGCGCTCTCGCTTGCACGCTCGACCCAGGCAGAACGTGACAATGAGTCATGCTTTTTCGTGCGTACATCAGGCGTTCATCGACTTTTAAGACGTTACCACGTCAAAATATTTTCATAAATATACTGTAATGTCAAAATGACGCGGTGGACAATGTTTCAACTGGGTGGATTCTCAACTGTGTGTACAAGTTTGACTAGCAACGGAAAAACTTGTACATTTATCGACCATAATGTTTTTAGAAAATGAGAACACCTGCTTGTTTACCATAATAATAACGTAAGACGAAATCGGTCGGTAAAAAAAATTAAACATTACAAGTTATTTCATTAATACAAGTAAACGGCTGACCGGATTTAGATGAAATTATGCCGAAATATACAGAATATTATGTTCTGGATTAATAAATAAGATACTTTTAACCACGGTAGTGTAATTAGGCAGGAGAAGGCGCGGGATGCCCAGGAAGTGGAACTTCACTGGAGTCATTAAAGATTTAATGTTTTTATAATATGTATAATAAAGAGTAATTATTGTATTTGTATCCGCAAGCAGCGTGGTGGAGTAAGCTCTAAACCCCTTCAATTGAGGGGAGACCCATATTCCAGCAGTGGGATGAATAAGGATTGACGACGACGATTGTAACTGCTATAGAGGTTTGTGTTATAGAGTAGTGTAATTAAGAAGTCTGATAATCATCATCAACCTGCATCTACTTTCCACCAAATACGATCGGCTGATTATTACATCAAACCACTTCCTACCGAAATAAAATTGTTTTTAGAAAAATAAAGCAATTGTCAAGTGACATGTAGCGCCATCTGTTATCGTAGAGTAACTATATATCACAGCAATAGCATGGCTATATAAAATACAATTGCTAACAGATAGCGTTATAAAACAATATTAATTGAATTTGCATTTTTGGAGAAAACATTTTTTCCAGAATTGAGACATTGCTAGATTGCTACTGCGCTCTCATAAGTCTCCATACTGTAAACTTTATAGAAACCATCATCATTCCAAATCACCCCTAATGTATGGGATACATTAGGGGTGATTTGGAATGCATTTTAAAATCAAAATAATTTTTAACACATCCCAAAAAAATAACCTATTACATAATTCTTAATCGTTAAAATTATTAAATTATAATTAGACAAGTTTTTACATCAAAATAGCTAAAAATGTATCTTTTACCCGTCCATCTTGTTATTTTGTTTTGTAATATAAGCATATACAGTTATGATTTTTTTCTTCCGACTAGAAAATAGCTGTCCTTTGTACAGTAGCGAATCTGTAAGGTTGAGAACCCATTCACCTACACCGAAGGAGCTTCATTTATGCACTTATCAAAATTTTAATCAAATTAAATTCGTGAAACGTTTATTTATATACAAACGCTACAATAAGGCAAAATACAAAAATCAATGTTCAAGAATAGTGCAAAAACATTCGAGAAACTTCAATCGGCTATTGCTTAATTTTGAAAACATTCCAAGACATTCCCTATTTTTACGATTTATAAAAAATACGATTCAATTTCTATTGCAGCTGTGATTTACAAAAAAAAAAACTATAAACGCCTCATACACTAAGCTTCTTCACTGATATATTGTTTTTTTTTTTCATACTACGTCGGGTGGCAGACAAGCATACGGCCCGCTTGATGTGAAGCGGTTACCGTAGGCATATTAACGCTCGCAACATAAAATATCGCTCGCACGCCGCCACCCCCGCTGCCAACGTAGCATCTCCTTCCCTTCTGGTGACCTCACTCACTAGCAGGAACACAACAACCCTCAAGGGAATTAGCTGCGGTATTCTGTGAGGTGGAGGTACATTCTCCAGTCGGGTGTTGTCCTAAGAACAGCTGCATGTATGTAACGGACGGTGGTACAGCCCCTTTTTTTTCATCTATAGCAGTGACTCAAACTATCAATACACGCCAGCGGCGCACACGTATCCTATTGCGTGTGTTTTATTTAGAACTACGATATTTATTTTCCAATTAACGCAACTGGCTCTTAATGTTTTTAATTTTTGATATAAAACTTCTTTACGCTCGCTTGACTTGGAGAGTACTGGTGAATGCGTGACGAGAGCGTTACAAAAAGTGTGATCGGCCGAGGCGAACGGAAGTTGAGAGGGAGATATAAGTTAGTAGAGCTAAAGATAAAGAAGTTTCACTTCAGTCGTGTGGTCTAAAAAAACATTTTTTTTACGATTTCAACGCTTCGCTTCGCTGGCACGTAGGACCAATCAGCAAACCTAATTCTGATGAAAGCGAATAAAAGCACAGGCCCGATTAAGAAGAACTTCTTACATAATCTTAATAATTACCAGAGTTGTGCAGAGCGAGTAAGATAATTAACAGCAAAACGCTAACGATACTCTTTGTATTGCAAGCGTCTGTAGTCTATGGTAACCGCTTCGCATCGGCCTACATCATCGGTAAGACCGCACATCATGTCTACCTACATTGTGTACCCTTGTTTACCACGCGTCAGGTATACCCTAAAAAAATATAATCCTCATTTATCTTTTATCACCGAATTACTATGCAATAGGAGATTCATATATTTATAAAAACTAGCGGGCGCCCATTGGTCCAAATTTGACCATAATTAATTTAAATTATGACTTTAACAATAAACAAAAGAGGATATATGCGTGAGTCTCAAATACATGGTAGTGTGTGTAATATTTTTTTTATTGATTTAATGTATTTTTTATGCATAATTAAAATGAAATATTTGCATTCTGCACTCCTTCTATAAATAAACTATAAGTGTGCGAAATTTCACACACCTCCGTCCGCGCAATTTTCGTAAAAATGGGTACAACATTTTTGCTTCACGTATTAATATAATGATGAATTATATTTATAATAATACCTGTCTGCAAGTAATACAATCCAGCATTCATTTGCTATCACTTTGACAATTCGCATCTGACACATGTAAATACTGCGTAAAACGAAAATATGCTTGCGTAAACATCTATGGAGCCGGTAGTATCGTTCTAAGTTAAAATCGTAATAAAAATGTCAACAAGCACGTGCCCCTGACTAGCACATCCGCGTAAATCAGCAGCCCACCTAACGTCAATCACCACACAAACTAGGCCGCTGATAATAAACCAAATCACTCTTCACTCTAAACTGTTCAACGGAGCCAAAACACCAGCCCCGAACAGTCTGGGTCCAATGTGCAGTTAATTTCAAACAATATTAATCTTTGTAAAAATAGACTTATGCAATACTTATTTCTATACTAAACACTATGTCAAATCAAAAATGTCAATAAAATAATTATTATACAATTCCTAGCGAGTACTCAATGTACTCCGAACATACTGCCGTCTGTATCTTGAAATTCAAAGTAAAAAAATATAACAAAACAGTTTCACATCTTCCCTCAGACAGAACCCGAACCTAACCTATTGAATACATTTCTTGTTATTGTTATATTATTAGGATTTTTCGTGCCCAATCGGGCCTTCACGCCATTATTTAAAGGTTCCGGGACATCTGGCATACACAACCTCCTTTCTGGTTTGTTAAAAACATTGGTAACTTTCTGTTGAACTACTTTCGGTTTGATCACAACTGACTTCTGGATCGCTTCGATCTCTTTATATTCGACATGGCTAGAAAACTTAACTGACTTAGACTTAGGTAAGGCTAACTTCTCCTTGACGCTAATCGGCGCTTCGTCGGCCCTCATCGTGCACCCCATTGAGATCTTCCTCGCATTGTTTTTGGAAGTTGTGATGGTAACAATTTTTTTACCGACGGGTACACTTTTTAGTATACCCTCGTACTTGAGTGCGTCTTTCGGAATAGGTATCGAAACCGCGTTCTTATCGGTTTTGCCGTCTGATTTGGAGCCGAGCCGGGCATAAATCGGTTTGACATCTTTTGTTGCTGCTACTTTAACGGGCTCCGAATTTCCGAGCCTCGCGAACACTGTATTTTTATTTGAGGGGCCTGTAACAATCATTATCATCATCACAATACGTTTTATAAATTTTTCCCTTTAAGTAAGTTAATTATATTTATACACGGAAATAACAATCTCACCTTCTTTAACAGCGGGCTGTGCCGGCGGCGCGAATCGAATCAGACGAGACTTCTTTATGTTATGTGCGACAGATTCGATCCTGGAAAAGAAATGACACAATACACACTTACTAATAGCACTAATGATGACACGGCACGGAAGTAAAAAACTTTTTTTTTAATGTATCTATTTAGAATCATTTGAGTACTTCACATGAGCGAGGTCACCAGAAAGAAAGGAAGGAGTATAGACTGGCAACGGATCGGCAACCCCTTGGTATTACTGATCTCCCTAAGTGGTGGTGATTGCTGTCCATCAGGTGACATGCTCAAACGAGCAGCCCCCTCTCACATAAAAAAAAACTATTAATTACAACACTATAGTTATGTATGTTTTTTACGATAAAACATAATAAAATAATTATTTGTAAAATATATTTAAACGATCTTTTTACACGAAACTATTACTGGAAAATAAAATATAAATAAACTGATATAGTCGTTACTGAGACGAGCTCGGTGGCGTAGCGGTCAATGACGCGCCTTCGACACCAACGCTCGTGGGTTCGATTCCCACATAGGACAAACATGTGTGTGCATGAACATGTCTGTTTGTCTTAGTCTGGGTGTTTTCTATGTATCATAAGTATATATTTACAAAAAAAAAATATTTACGTATGTTTATCAGTTGTCTAGTACCCATAACACAAGCTTCGCTTACTTTGGGGCTAGATGGCGATGTGTAATTTGTCTGACAATATATATATTTATATATATATTTACTTACCCGGCTTCATCGCTCTTTCTCTTCAGTTGCGAAGTGGGCGAGATCCCTATATCAGCGCTCTTCCTCTTCTGCTGCGAGGGGGGCGAAGTCTCCGGTAGCTGCGTGTTGCGTGTGTAGTGCTCCAGCATACGGCTCGCCGCTGCAACAAAACCACGGTATAAATTACAATACAATCGGAACAATTACGACATGGGAGGAGCTGGCTGGAACAGGCTGGCAACGGATCGGCGAGCCCTTGGTGATGCTGTCTCCATGTGCGGTGGTGATTACTTTCCATCAGGGGATCAACATATATTTGCCCTGTATGAATTTACAGTATTCTATATATTAGATCCCTATACTTTACTTGACTCCCTTCTCAGAGACCGTGATTGCTTGTTCGATGCCGCACATATTTTGCCGCCCATGCAGATATTTAGTAAGAACGAATTTCGTAAGAAATATCAGATTTTTTTCACGATCTCTGTTGGTTGCATGACATGATACTTATGCTGTACAACACTCTCTGACGCATCTAAGAACAATTTCTTAATTTAGGACGAAGGGAGACTCCAAGTAGGATTCTACATAATATTTTTATAATGCACGTTAAGATAATTTTAATTAATAAAATCCTCATTTTCCATACCTACGCTGTATATGTGTATAAAATGTAATACATATTTAAGGTAT
This sequence comes from Hypsopygia costalis, assembly GCA_937001555.2. Taxonomy (NCBI): domain Eukaryota; kingdom Metazoa; phylum Arthropoda; class Insecta; order Lepidoptera; family Pyralidae; genus Hypsopygia; species Hypsopygia costalis. Next base: position 3,487,753 of record OW443325.2, read on the forward strand.
GTATTTATAAATATACATATATGTACATATATTTGTGTATTCCAAATAATTATTATTGAAGTATGTTTTTGTATACTTTTGTTTTATTGTATTTTTCGTCCCGCCATCAATTTTTTAAAAGTAAAATAGAAGAGAATGTTTTGTATTAAGTTGGCCTCTTGTAACAGTTTTACTGTAATATTGTGTGCAATAAATTAAATAACACAAACAAATAAACAAATTTACTTAATAATCGAGAGGTCGTGGGTTCAAATCCCACCTAGGTGGGGGAAGTGAATTTTTCCATTGTTTTTTAATATTTATAAAGTTTAAGTTTAAAATTTCAATTAGTTTGGATATTATTTAATTTACATATTTCTAATTATTACTTTATTTGTAGCTTTATAACGTGTATTTGTTTATAATATTTAATTACAGAATAATAAAGTTACATATTTATACAGAAAAAACTAAACGCTTCTAGTGAGAAAGTTTTCAGTTCTATGGCTTGTTCCTGAAGTAGGTCGAATACGATTTTTTTCTCAACTATTGCCCCATCCCATTACTGACTGAATTCACTGATTTGACCTTGTAACATTTTCATCAACACCGGTTTTTACTGGCCATACAAAAACTGAATAAATAAAGACTTGCAAAATACAATCTGCATATCTCCTTAGCAAAAAAAAAATAATCGATTTGTTGCTCCGGATATGAAATTAAATGAGTTGCCACTATTTACCTAATTTTTGTACAGCATTGCATTATTTACTTTACTTAAAAATTTTAGACTCTAATTTAGCTAATCCGTAATTTTCTAAGTAGTCTGTGCCGACGACGGACTCGTGACATGGAACCCTCCCAGGCGTCAATGGACATCCCGCTGGGTCGTGTTGAAATCAAAGATAGATTTCAAGTCGCTCCACAAATACATATTTTAAACCATTCTACGCGACAAAAATCGTGAATGATTTAGTGTAGTATATTTAAAAAACCCCTATGGGCTGCTATAATAACTTTTAAACGTTCGCGTTGCCTGATTAAATTTATAATAACGAGGAGAAATATCGCGATCGCATGTATCGCGGTACGTGGATATAAAACAACACTGGGGTAGATGTAGATTCATCGACCTAAACAACGGAGACAGAGTGACACCGCTGAGATGAGACAGTCAGCCTGTGACCACGGCCGGTGTAACCTAGAGACGAGCTCGATGCTAGACGCGAGCTAGACGAGCTCGGTGGCGTAGCGGTCAATGACGCGGCTTCGACACCAACGCTCGTGGGTTCGATTCCTACATAGGACAAACATTTGTGTGCATGAACATGACTGTTTGTCTTAGTCTGGGTGTTTTCTATGTATCATAAGTATGTATTTACTCTACTCTAGTACCCATAACACAAGCTTCGCTTACTTTGGGGCTAGATGGCGCTGTGTAATTTGTCTGACAATAATTATTATTATAAAAAAAAACCTGGTCGAAACGTCAGGCAATAATAAAGGCATGTAAATACACATTACATGCATGATCGCGTTAATTCCCGTTGCTATTATTATAAATTTATCCCCTATGGGTGTCACGACCGCAGATGGATTCTATAAAGATGGATGCAATGAAGCGGCTAGGAATCCATACGCGATTTTAGCGTCGAAACAAAGGTTGCGCCCAAACCCGAAAAAAACGAACTCATTAATTTTACCTTGGCCTTTCCAACAATCAAACAATCTTTAGGAAATATATTTCAGGGGAAAACTTTCGTGCCACAGGTAATTATGAATGGCGGTAGTGTAACTGACTGAAGGATCATCGATTGTAGAAAGAAATTAGGTATGAATTGAATAAATGAACCTGATGATCGCGTCTGTCACATAACTAACATGCATGACATTTAATATAAACATAAAACTTTATAATATAAACACAAAACAGTAAATTCAGTTATGTATATGTTGTTGATACAATTTAGTAACATTCGTTAATAAAACTGGAAGAGATAAAATGTTTTTCTAATCCAATACACAAAGTTTAACGATATTGGTTCGACAAAAATCATTTCATTTTTAATATTTCATTTAATTATAGATTTATATACTACGAACGAAGGTTCGTAATACGCAGCACCGTGTGACACCCCTTGCGCTATGATCCAGATTCGAGTCACTGGAGAATCGTGAGAGCGGCAGGGAGTGAGTAACCATACTGTACGTAGTACACAAAAGATCGCAATAAATTAACAATACCCTTGAGGTTTATTGTGATCCTCTGTGACTGAATAAGGTCTTTAGATCAGACGTAAGATGCTGCTTACTCCTTATATTGCTAGTGACTAACAGTATTAGCATTAGATCCGGCAGGCCGTATACTTGTTCGGCGCCCAGTTGTGTTGTGGTATAAAAAACAATCAACCAAAGTGATTGAAATATCAATGAGTACTAACGTGACGAGGGCTGCGTGACTGTGGAGCGGCCGGTGACTGCAGCAACAGGTACTTTGGGACTGGCAGACGCACTACTCAGCACTCTGTCCCGCGCTGTGTTCTCGTGGACTTGTTTAGCGTGTCTAAAAACAATACACAGTCTAAGGAGGTAATCAATTAAATAAATAAAACCGGCCAAGTGCGAGTCGGACTCGCGCACGAAGGGTTCCGTACCATTATCTATAAAAACTAAAATAAATCACGTTTGTTGTATGGGAGCTCCCCTTAAATATTTGTTTTATTTTAATTTAATTATTTATTTTTAAAGTGAATATATTACTAAATATTATGTGAGTATTTCAAGCGTCTACCTATTACCGTTATGAATTGCGAGCAAAAACGAGCAAATAAATCACGTTTTTTGTATGGGAGCCCCCATAAATATTTATTTTACTCCGGTTTTTAGTATTTGTTGTTATAACGGCAATAGAAATACATCATCTGTGAAAATTTCAACTGTCTAACTATCACGGTTCATGAGATACAGCCTGGTGACAGACGGACGGACAGCGGAGCCTTAGTAATATGGTTCCTTTTTACCCTTTGCGTACGGAACCCTAAAAATGAAGCGTGAAAGAAAGGAAGGAGTATAGGTTGGCAACGGAACATCGACCCCTTGGTGTTGCAGATCTCCATCGGTAGTGGCGATTGCTTTCCATCAGGTGACCCACTTGTTCTTTTTCCCCCCTCTCATATGAAAAAAATATACAGACACGAGGGTGGAGAATATTTTTTAGGGTAGCAATAAAGTGAGAATCTAAAATTGTACAACTGGGCGACTATACTAACTTGACAACTAAGGATGATATAAAACATACCAAACCTAACTAGCATTCCACTCCCTCAGGCTGTGAACGACAACTTCCTAAAAGGACAACTTCCGAAAATGACAAATTCCGAAAATGACAACTTACGCGACAACTGGCCGCTGTGGTTATGAGATACTTTTGGGACGAGTTTGGTATGTTTTGGGATGATTTTGGAATAGTTTTGAGATGGTTTTGGGAGAGATGAGACAGTCATTGCCATCTCTTGCGTTGGCGAACTTAACTGCCCCACCGTGCTACGTAAGTGGGGAGACACAAGGACCCTCTGGAAGTTTTTTTTTTCACTCTTGACGAAGAGTGAAAAAAAAACTTAAAGGATGAATAATAAGGGTTGACGAACCCTAATTCATCCTACTGCTGGGATACGGACCTCCTCACAATCGAAGGGGTTCAGAACATACTCCAACCACACTGTTCAACTACGCGTTGTTTGAGTGTTAGTGAGAGAATTGTTTACGCTCATTTTACTATTTCCTTTTTAACGTGATAACGTCTATAAATCGATGAACGCCGGCTGCACGCACGAAAAAGCATGACATATTGTCACGTTCCGCCTGAGCCGAGTTTGCAACCGAGAGCGCGGAACAAACGACAGAGAGGCACGATCGACCTAAGCGTTCGGCTTGTGACACATCTATCTCTCCACTCCATCGGCCGATGTTTTTTTATGACGTTATCACGTAAAATAATCGTCCGTAAACCGACTTTACTGGCAACCAATTTTTTTTTTATACGGCGCCAGATATACGCATGCGATCTTACGCACAATATCGATCGGTAATAAATATTAGGGAAGCGACACTTTGCTCTGACAAATATAGATCAGGACACAGTTTCATTTAATAAACCATTATATCTGTTTAGGGATAGTATCAACACAATATTCACCTCAATATGGCAATCACATCTCCCATCCTAGTAATACCCATGTCTCTAAGGTACTCTTTGTTGAGGTCCAGCAGCATGTCATTTTGGATCCTGTTTTCAGTGAAGGTCAGGGCATATGTCGCCGACACATCGGAAGGGATGCCGGCGGCTGTGAAGAAACTCACCCACATCCCTGTAGTAAAAGAAAAAATAATAATATTATCATTTTACCTTTTTTGTTAACTGTTTGACTTGTTCAAAAGGTTGGAAATAAAAATGGGGTGCGGCTGTGGTACAAGGCCGTGTGTCGTACGTGAATACGTTATACGCACTAAAATTATCTCAAAATAGCAGTTTCTCCCTCCCGCACACGCGATGTTCCATAGTCCTTACTTAAATAAATTCATCGATCTATCTATACAGTGGTGTGATTAAATTTTGGATGTAGTAGAGCATAAAATCGAAACTACAACTAGTGTTGTAGTTTCGATTTTAATTCAATTTTAATTCATTTCAATGTATAAAGTATAAAAACACTTTTGTCATGTCATGTTTTGTTAATTTATTGTCTTAATGGTCACCGTTTTCGAGGCAGGTATTGTTTGTTGGAAAAAAATGTTTTTTCATGGTAACTGCAAATTTTTGTTATTTCATCGTGTAGGGACATCACATTGTTTATATTTGATCGAAGGACATCACCAAGATTTTTGGTCATGTACCTAAACTTTCCTTCTAAATGCCACCGTTTAAGACATATAATTTTCGAAAAAAAAAAGTATGTGCCCCTACTGCTACAATAGCACCACAAAGAAGACTTTGAGACGTCATGCTAACAAACGTTTTTTTGTATCATCGTGTAGAGGGGGTCCTTAGAAACACTTTTGGTACTCCAAAATTTCATTTTTAATTATATTTAATCACCAAAATCCTATGACCAATTTTAGATGACCAAAAGTGTTTCTAATGATCCTCTCTATACAATGAAAAAAAAAGTAGAATTACAATCACACCTACAACTTTTTTTTTATCAAAAGGGTAATATGGCAATAATAATTCTAATGGGTTTGCTGCTCTAATGGGTGTAAGTAGCTCACCACAATCTTTAGAGCAAAAGCCAACCTCAGTTGCACGTAGTGCACCCTGCCGACTAGCGATAGGGCTTTGGCAAAAGAGGGGAGAGGTTTAGGATATTTGTAAGCTGCCCCTCATCCTCACAGAATATCGCAGCCAAATAACAATTCACTTGAGGGTTCTTGTGTACCTGCGAGTGAGTGAGATCACCAGAAAGGAAGTTTTTTATACAACTAAGGTGGCACACAAGCATAAGCATACCCGCCCGATGGTAAGAATTGTTGCGTCGGCAGCGGGGGTTGTAGCAGGTGAGCAATGTTTTTTGTTGCGGGCATATGGCTATGGTAACCGCTTCACATCAGGTGCTTATCTGCCACCGATGTAGTATAAAAAAAAATTACCTCCTCCACACAAGGAAATAAAAAAATGGTGATTATCATATAAAACACACGATTTTTTTTCAAGTCCTTATCCCATAGCACCGATAAAGCTACACTACAGCCAGACCATCATCACCAAATTCTGATACAGGGGCCGTCTACCAAAGCTACACCAATGTTGACTTGACAACATACTAGTGATGTAACGAATGTCAATTTCTAGACCAATGTTGCCAACATACTAGTGATGTAACGAATGTAAATTTCTAGACATTCGCGAATACGAATGCGAATCCGAATATCTGCCGTCGATATTCGCGAATACGAATATTGACTTTTGTATTTGGCGCCATTTGTCTGTTGCGCATCGGTGGCAGATAAGCACCTGATGTGAAGCGGTTACCATAGCCATATGCCCGCAACAAAAAACATTGCTCACCTGCTACAACCCCCGCTGCCGACGCAACAACTCTTACCATCAGGCGGGTATGCTTATGCTTGTGTGCCACCTTAGTTGTATAAAAAAACTTCCTTTCTGGTGACCTCACTCACTCGCAGGAACACAACAACCCTCAAGGGAATTGTTATTTGGCTGCGGTATGCTGTGAGGTGAAGGTACATTCCCCAGTCGGGTAGCTTACAATTACGCTACCTACCTCTCTTTTCGCCAGAGCTTCGTTTGTCAGCCAGCAGAGTGCACCACGTGCAGGTGAAGTTGGCTTTGGTTCAAAGATGTTGATAAACCACTTACACCCCAAATTATCTATTCTAATCTATTGCAATGCTATGATAAAATTATTTTGTACATATTTGATCTCCCCATGATAAGTCAAACATTTGTGTGTAAAAACATGACATGTGTTTGCATTGGTGAAGGCGTTTTAATTAAAAGAATGTATTAAAAAAATATATTTTTAAATACATTGGTCAGCCGACTGCGTAAAGTCGGGTTGAGCCAATTAGGTTATCACAGATGTCGAACAACACAATGATGTAGCGTATAAATACTTCCAAAGTAGATAGTCCAGACTAAATCAATCAAAAAAGTTCAGTCAAGGTCAAATATCTTTGAAACCATAGCCCGCAAGCAAATATGCCAAATAACCAAAAATGATTCCCATGGTATCCTCAATACGATACAATCATAAAGTTGATTTAAAAAAAAAATTAAAACCGACTTCAGATGTGAGCGCAGCTTATTGGTGGAATACCCTGGCAGATGCTGCTGTCCGTCTTCCGGAAGAAAAGTTATCGTGTGACACAAGATTCCTTAGTCGCCTTGTACGACATTCAGCGCAGAGCAATGGAGTCGCACAATTTTATTCTGCCGTCTACCATAGGGCATATTTAAGGGTTTCCCTCGATTTTTCTGGGATCCCATCATCAGACCCTGACTTGGTGAATATGGAACCACCTCACAATTACCCTTTCAAATAAAAAAATTGAATTTGACCATACATGCTTATAAAATTTAAGGGTTTCCCTTGATTTCCCTGGCATCCCATCATCAGATCCTAACTTGGTGAATATGGGACCACCTTGCAATCATACCCTTTCAAATAAAAAAAGAATTATAAAAATTGGTTCACAATTCGTAAAGATATCAAATAACATACATACAAAAAAATATTCAGTCGAATTGAGAACTTCCTCCTTTTTTGAAGTCGGTTAATAAAAAACATGTGACATCAAAAATTGATCTAAAATTATCTTTTCAAATGTCTCCGCGCACCCTTTGCTACTCCCTAACCTAAAATTTGTATAATTTGGGATTTAATGGCGCTATGTAATTTGTGTTTGTTTATTTTAGATATTTTCAGTCATATGGTTTTTTTTTTTTTTTTTTTTTTTTTCTATAAAGCAGCGTTTAGCAGCGTTTTACCTGAAAATAAAACGCTTATTAAATACTTACCTTATTTGAAGCTTAATTGGTTTGAGAAAGGCCCTTCCGGTTTTTCGCCTATTTGCCTCCTTTGCTACCCGTATACAGCTGTCTCTTTCGCACATCCGGTTCACCCCCTCCTACCAACCAGTGGGCAGACGAGAGGAAGTGGGGACTTGCTCGACCGTCTTAGCTCATTGAGTCGAAAACGCCAGGCAGAAATTAAAGTTAAGCTTCAAATAAGGTAAGTATTTAATAAGCGTTTTATTTTCAGGTAAAACGCTGCTATTAAATAATTGACCGTTATTTGAAGCTTAATTGGTTTGAGACATGTTTGTTATCGCCTGGCTGGTTGGTAGGTACGCCAATGTGAAGCGGTTGTAAAAGATAATATGCTCACAGAGGTATAAAAGCTTAGGTATCGAACTTGGTTCCAATTCGATTATTCGATAATATATGCATCTAGTACATACATCAGGATACGATCTAGTCGTAAATGCACAATTATGACTAGTAATAACTATCACTGCTAAATTGCTGTGAATTAATTTATAAATCAGAGACAGCATTACTTCCAGTATATAATGATGTTTTGTCAACTCTCCAGACTGCACTAGCTAATAAGTAATATATGGTCCCCAGGAACATTGTTAGTCCAGCTCTTAGAGGGCACGGTGGTTCTAATGCTGCCCAGGTATACCAACCATTGTTTCGGCTACGGACAATAATGTTTTTAACCAATTAGCAAAAGTCACTGTTCGGGATGAAAGCTTGCACGAGCCCCTCATATTAATAAATAAATATTGAAAAGCCTTTCACAAGTTTCATAACTGACAATAACAAATACCAAATTGCAAGCTCTTCGTCCATAATTCCCTTGTAATGCGTCGTCGGTATGAATCCAAAATGATGGAAGCCTCAAATCGTAAAAAGGTCTCCCGTCATAGGAGGAGAGTGTCTGTATGCATAAACATAAAGCATTGGTTTCATCGTCAATGTATCTTTGTAAATAAACTAATCAGTCAATATAATAATCGTGTTTGTGTGTTATCCACTGTATTAAATAAATAGATTTTAAGAAAAAACTTAAGCGCTCTTTTAATAAAGCTTAAGAACGTAAAAAAAAAAAACCAAACCTCTGTGTTTTTCTATGTAGCATTGAAGTAGACACTACAATTTTATGTAACATTATATTGAGGCATGCGAGCATCTCGACCAGACAAGTCTGCTAGGTTACAAGGCAAAAAATGAACCATTGGGACGTAATAAGGCAATTTTGTTCATTTTATATTACCTAACCGTTAATTTATAATAAGTAAGATAAGTCATACCCTCACCTAGATTATACCAGATGATAGGGAATGCATAGTGCATGTAATCCCGATTGCATACTTAACAAGGCATAGGAGTTTCTCATTGTAACAAATCTACGTTAAGATTATGATGATATGATTTACTGTGTACTTATAAGTAATTATAAATTTACACCATTCGGATTATTTCGAACATTATGTTACTTTGAAGCGTCTATTTCATTTCCATTTCATATCAAACATAAGCAATATCTTACTTAAGCGTACGACTTCACAACACTAATAAAATTAGAAGTAGAAGAATTTGTCACTAGTACAACCCTTCCTCGTAGCACAGCAGGAAAAAGCACTCGATCGCTCATCGAGAGGTCGCAGGTTCAAGCCCCACCTAACTGAGATAGGTGATTTTTTTTTTTTTTTTTTTTTTTTCATTTTAAAAAATGAGGAATAGCTATCAGATTGTCGTTCTGGCTAGTACCCTAGATTGTGTTAGAAACTGACATACTTTTAGTAGTATAATCAATTTAATGCTTCTAATGGTAATGTGACTGTGTTCAAGCGGTTTCCAGGCCCCAAAGTTTGATGCCTTGGTATGTAATTACGAGACCTGCATGAGGTGGCAGAGGAATCTGATGATGATTTTGTAATTACCAACTGAGCTTCTCTCAAATTGTATCACTGAGAAAACATCTGGTATGTGGCATCTTTAATAAGGTGTTTATAAACGCAAAGCAGCATTTCAAAGACAGTCTGACTGTTCTGAGTCTTGGTACAACTGAGGTGGCAAGTCCAACAATTCCACAATGCTATGGGGGTCTTGTTTAGTGCCTAAGGCTACAAAGTGTGAATGTAGTATTAATGCAGGCTTTGTTGGATTGACCTGCCTGTCAAGCTACTGTATCTATACAGGATATTGTTCTGACTATATTACTTGGGGATTTTAGTGATCCACCAAAATTAATCTAAATTTTAAGATATAAAAACTTGGATGAACCAGCTTGACATTGCGGTACAAAAGTACCTACCGCTATGTGGAATAACATGGTGCCCTTTATTTTCTAGTGGCTTACAAGCATAGCTATATTACCGATAGCATTGTATATCTTTATTGTAACCCTTGTCATCGAACCACTAATCATTTGAGATCGTATCACATACGTCATCGTAGCGCATTATGTTTATATTCAAGTACAAGCCTTCTATTTTGAGTGACTGCTTTGCTACCCAGTTAGTTACCGAGGCAAAGACTTTCTATATTTTGACGGGGCAAAGGGCGGACCTACTATCTATAGTAGTTAACATTTGTAAACGAATCTTATAAACCGTTAGTGAATTAATGAAATTAGCAAAGGTTTATTTTCCGCATTCAGCGGGTTGTAGAATCTTTAGGATATATATGTATGTATAATAACAATCGGAACCGGATTTTATAATATTCGTACTGAAATTGATGCTGAAAATTTTTAAATTGGACGATGTGATCCGTTGCTTTATAACGAGCACAAAAATTGTTCAAATGAATCTCGGTACACATAATCACATCTAAGTGAATGACTGATTTCACATTTAAGATAACCATCGTCATTGCCTTTGAGGCAACAGTGCCAGCGTGCAAATTATTTGCCCTTAATTGTATTTATCTCAAGGCAATTCAATACCATTTTATTATTAACAGGAGAAAACCAGGAGCACTTATTTTGTTAGCATGTTACTGTTAAAACTTACTGTTTTATTACCGGAGTTAAACTTGGAAGATGTTTCAGTGTGCATCCTTTCATTTGTACTGACCACTTTAGTTCTGTTAGCTTTTAGCTTTTTATCAAACTAAAGGATTCTGTTAGATTGCTTCCAACAGAAGAACGATTCGCTGTACTTTAAGTCAGCTATTTTGAATAAAGATTTCTATAACAACCCTTCGAGGATTGATTATAAGCATGGGAAGTGTGCGATGGCGAAGGGGCACAACATCCACGTAACATACCCTGCGAGGGTATTTAAGATAATGATGTATCCTTGCGGGGACGACTACTATACCAAACCTGCGGGGGTTAATTATAAGCATAGGGATTGTGTGACGGGGCACAGCATTCACCACAGAATTAATAATAAAAGGAATTATTAGTTCTATGACATTCCTCTTATTATTAGGTCAGTGACATTTACGTAACATACCCTGCGAGAGTATATTAGATAATGATGCGTCCTTGCAGGGGACGCCTATTATAACAATCCTGCGAGGTTTAATTATATGCATAGGTAATGTGCTACGGGGCACAATATTCACGTAACATACACTGCGAAGGTATTCATCTTTCACGGAGCTACTACTATAACAACACTGCGGGGTTATTATATGTATAAGAAATAAGCGTCGGGGCACAACGTTCACGTAACATACCTACCCTGCGAGGGTATTTAAGATAGTGATGCGTCCTTGCGGGGGACGACTATTAATACAACCCTGCGAGGGTTGTTTATTAGCAAATGTATAACAGAGCTCAATATTCACGTAACATACCCTGCGAGGGTATTTAAGATAGTGATGCGACCTTGCGAAGGACGACTATTAATACATACCTGCGAGTGTTGTTTATTAGCATGTCAAATGTACAAACAGAGCACAATACTCACGTAACGTACCCTGCGAGGGTATTTAAGATAGTGATGCGTCCTTGCGGGGGACGACTATTAACCCTGCGAGGGTTGTTTATTAGCATGTTAATGTACAACTGAGCACAATATTCACGTAACATACCCTGCGAGGTATCTAAGATACTGATGCGTCCTTACGGGGGACGACTATTAATCCAACCCTGCGGGGGTTGTTTATTATCATGTGAGATGCGCAACTGAGCACAATTTTCACGTAACATACCCTGCGAGGGTATTTTAAAACAATGATGAGTCTACCCCTGTGAGGGATGACACACTGGCTTATTTAATTCTGCTTGCGAAGCAGATTTATTAATGACAGGGTATATTGCACCAATCCCAGAGAGGTAACCAATGTTTCTGCATCTGCATCAATGTTTGTGAATCTCCAACATATAAATCTCCAACGTGTGTGTCATATGAACTGTGAATCTCCAACGAAAAGCAAGCAAAGCCGTCATTTTTATTTGAATATATATATATGTATGCTTCCATTAATTGCAAAAGGTCTGATGAAATCCTGTAATCAAATCTCATAAGACACAAAGATAAAATCATTACTGACGGTATGATATGTCTAAGCTGAAGCTACGTTCAGTACGATCTGCAACAACAGCTGAAAAGGTAAAGGTTGTACTTGCATCCTCATAAGTTTCCGTTGGCCGCCCCCTCCCCCTTTTTTGGGTCGTTTACACTGCTTAATCATTTAAAAGAACTTCTAGACAACATGCTATTACCTGAACGCGGCGTTTTTTATTTTCACTGTCATTATTATAGTCAATTATGGTGGAATGCGATTCCGGTGAAAAGCCATTGTTGTGATCCATAATCACCATTTTATTTATCTATGTGTGTAGGATGTCTATACTCTTAGTAAATATAAATCCTATTGAGAAATATGAAACTTTCTACATAAATACAAGAACTCACTGATCAAATGTCTTATAACTATATCTTAATTCAAACGATAACACAGTTATTAAAATAAAAGCGTAACTGCATAATAAAATTCTGCTACTTCCGTAATGTATGTGTAGCAAATTTATAACATCTAGCGGTAAAACCAACTAAATTCAAACGGGTGTAGCAATAATTTATATTTCAATAACCAAATAACAAAAAATATTAAATTCGAACGGTAACACCGTTAACGTAATCCAAATTAAAACGTAACTGTAACAAGCACCCGTACTGAAACGTGTGTGTACTAAACAGATTAATAAATTGAGACGGTTTTGGTAAAACCGTCGACATTATTTAAATGGAGGCAAACTGCAGTTGTAATAATAATGAAAATTGCTAACTTACAAGACCGGACATTTTGTAGCAAACACTATTAAAAAAATTACTTGCGTCCTTAGACGACTGCACTCGGCGAAAAACAGGACGCCAATGAGCTAAGACGGTCGAGCAAGTCCCCACTTCCTCTCGTCTGCCCACTGGTTGGTAGGAGGGGGTGAACCGGATGTGCGAAAGAGACAGCTGTATACGGGTAGCAAAGGAGGCAAATAGGCGAAAAACCGGAAGGGCCTTTCTCAAACCAATTAAGCTTCAAATAACGGTCAATTATTTAATACTTTAAAATATTACGATCTAGCTTACGGGCTAATAAGTAATTTAATTTTAACATAAACTTCTAAATATTATAATCTAAGAATAATGTCCATTGACGTTTCTTAGTGTCTATTAAGGTGAAACACTTTCTTGTTGTGTTATATTTAATGCACTGTCACTAATATTGTCTCACTTATTATTACACTAACTCAAAAGGTTTTGTTCTTTTGAGTCTTCTCACTAGGTCTGTGTTATCGAGAAGTTTGACTACCTCTGGATTCACATGGTGATGAAGTCTAAGTTCATGAGCTTCTGCATATTTTTGTATCACTTTGTCCACAAACTCCACTTTAAGGTCCCGATGGAGATAGTCATTTTTGAAGTACCACGGTGCATTTACAATGCCCCTGAGTACTTTATTTTGGAAGCGCTGAATAACTTGTTTGTTACTCTGTTTTGTACAGCCCCATAACTGTACTCCATAAGTCCAAACTGGCATAAGGACTTGCTTGTATATCAGTAATTTATTGTGAATCGACAGGCTAGAATTCCTCCCGAGCAGCCAATACATGTTTTTGTATCGTATCTCTAACTCCTCTCGTTTCTTCTTGACGTGAGCTTTCCAATGTAATTTCACGTCTAGGGTCATACCTAGATATTTGGCCGTATTGACATACGGGATCTGCTGATTATTTAAAAGCACTGGATGGTAGCGTGGATTTTTATTTGTGAAATCAATATGAACCGATTTTGACTCATTTAATTTAATTCGCCATTTTTGTGTCCAGTTGTGAACTTTTGTGATGGCAATTTGAGTTTTCTCAACTGCTTCTTTATGTGTGTTCCCAACAGACATTATGGCAGTGTCGTCAGCAAAAGTCGCAATTGTATTATTTTCTAATTCGGGAATATCACAAGTGTATAGTAGATACAGGACCGGACCTAAGACACTTCCTTGAGGTACCCCAGCTTTAATTTCCTTTAGATCAGAGTACGCATCTTCTTGTCTGATTCTAAACATTCGGTGAGAAATATATGACTCTAGTATTGCAGCATACTGCTTTGGCAACAATTTATTGATCTTATACATTAAACCTTTATGCCAAACTTTATCGAAAGCTTGTGCAACGTCCAGAAATACTGTTGAGCACACTTTCTTTTCTTCTAAAGCTTTTTCTATAATATTTGTGATTCGATGCACTTGGTCTATGGTAGAGTGTTTCTCTCTAAATCCAAACTGATGTTGCGGTATCAAGCCTTTTTCATCCAGTATGGGTTTTAATCGTTTGAGCAAAAGCTTTTCAAATAATTTAGACATAACTGGCAATAATGAAATCGGCCTGTATGATGTCGTTTCATGAGGCGGTTTACCCGGTTTTGCTATCATAATTACTTCAGCTACTTTCCAGATATCCGGAACTAATTTTAACCTGAATGCAGCATTAATGAGGTTCGTTAATTTGACCAGAGCCTTACGAGGAAGATGAAGTAGGACTTCTCCAGTTATGAGGTCGTAACCTGGTGCTTTCCTAGAATCAATATTGGTCTTTATTTCATTCGCAACTTCTTTTGGTGTCACAAACTTTATGTCTGCGTTTTCTTTCGAAGTATCGTGGCAGTCATATCAGTCAGTATCGTGGAAGTCATATGGTGAATTAAAATACATGAGCACTGGGCGAAGGGTGCAAATGCAACACACTGTTGTAAGCAAAAATTTGCAATCTGGATCCATCAACCACAAAGGTTGATCGATACACTTAATCAACTTCAAATATCCATGCAAAACAAATTTGACAGTAACCCAATTGATATGAAAATGTTTGATTATAAATAGTATTTTATTAGTTAGTATTAGTATGTAGATGCTGGCGAAGTAATCCTGGCGAAGTCCATGTTAAGATAGATTCACATAACAACCATTTGTTACGCAAAAGTAGTAAACAAAACAATAACACAAGCCCATATGGAGGGGGCAAGTGTCCTTCGTATGGCAGGAGGGCAGGACTACAAAGAAAATTGTGCATAGGGTTTGTACAGGATTAGCTAGGCACGACTGCTGTTGCTATCATTCATAGGCTACAATTGCTACTTATCGTCAGATGGAATGTAAGTTTGTATGCCACTTGCTAAGAAAATAAATGGGCCAGCTTTATCATATTTGGTGCTGTTAGTTACGAGCTAAATAACAAAAAAACAAACAAACCTGTATAATTTGTATCCATTTTATTGATGCTTAAACTCATATCAGAAAAATTGAAATTCTGAAAATATCAAATTACAAAAAGGAGATGAAAACAAATCATTACATTTACGGAGCGGAATGCAAGCAGATTGCAGTGTTGCCAGTCGGGTCATATCAGAAATTACCGGAAATATAAAAAAATGTAACCTTTTTGTATAAAAAATAACCTTTCATATTTTTTTACTGGAAAGTATTATAAGTTGATGGAATAGAATATTAGTTGTGTTGACTTACAGAAACATGGATGAGTATTTGAGCACTTGCCCGCATTTCTTGATTTATTCATATTGATCCAATATAATAAAATTGATGCATTAAGAATTGGTATGAAGATAAACGAGTCTACATTACCATACTATTTTTGACATTCGATTCACTTTCGCTTTTTGTTCATTATATGGTTGGAGAGCCAACTCAAAGAAAAAAAATAACTGCCCTAGTTATTGGCAAAGTGCTCATTCCTAATAAAGGTCTATCTACTACTGACGAAGCTTACCAACATGAAAAATTCTAAAACGAGTTCCCTTTCACGTTGCTTTTATGTAAAAAATTAAATGTTAATTCTACAAATTCCGTAAAATCACCTAAAAGTAACCTTTTCGTTAGTGTAACCTAAAAGTAACCAATGCAGTTCAAAAATCACCTAAAAGGTTACAAAAGTAACCTTCTGGCAAGACTGGCAGATTGTTTGCAGAGAGGAGCGAGGGCAAACTGTCAGTGTGACAACTGAAAGTGATACTAGTGACAGTCACCTACATAATGTATTTTATTTATTAACAGTTTTCTGGCTCTGGATACGAGGGTTTTTAGCTCGCATTTTTTATTTTCTTTTTCCGGCTTCAAAAAAATAACCCTTACTACATTAAGATAAAACCTACATTACGTAGATACATATTATAATACGAAAACAACATAATACGGGCTTATTTCTCCATAGGGACATTACTATGCTGTGGCACTACTTCGTCAGTACTAGTAGAGATGGACAGTGGAAAAATGGGAAAAAAACCGGGATATATGTGGGAAAAAACCTGATTGACGGTTTTTTTTTATAACTAATTACAACGATCATGCATTTTTAGTTTTTCATAGTAAGCATGTAACAGTATTAATGTATTCTTCTGAGACGAAATGGTGCTTGACTGGTTTTTTCACAAATGTGGCAAAACCCTAAAGCAATAAATAATGTATTTGACTTTCTTTATTTATATTTACGTAATATGTCCGTGCCTAATATTTGTGGAAACTTTGATTTGCCTAGGAGGAGACCGGGACATAGCCACTGGAACTACCTGATGGATAGTGCTGTCATAGTTAGTTTGGCCTTGTTTGTATTGATGTCTCGAGCACTTTTCATTATATATGCACATATATTATGATGCACAGGGTCTGAAGATGGAGCCGAGAGATTGCCATTGGAATTCCCTGATGAAACTAAGACAGGGAAGTTTGGCTAGCCTATCTTATTTCATTAGGAAATTCCTTGGGCTTATTTGTTTTGATGTCAAGCATGAGCACTTTCCATTACACATACTAGGCCGGATTCTAGCCCACGGGGCCGAAATCGAGGTTGAATGGAGTGAGTAGATTCGCTGAGTGTATGTTTTCCATTGATTTCAATGGAAAATTTTATGATCATCAGAGTTCGAAATTAGGTAGAGTTGTGTACTTACAGTGATTTCATACAGCGAAAGAATAAAGTGGATATGCCTCAAATCCCGAGATCAATTTTAAAGAGCAGAAAAAATCCCGTGATTTATTAAATAAAAAAGTTATTTACTTTTACATAATTTAAACCACAGCACGCGCGAGCGACGTTGCCAAACTTACATCAACGACATCGGATGTCGGAAGTTGCAAAATTCTAATGTGCACACGCGCGATGTTACCACATTCGTATTTCGCACAACATACCTTGTAAGAACAAAAGAAAACAATAGCGGAAATGAGCACCCCGCTTAACGGAATACTAGATTTTGTCTCTTTCTACCGCATTTAAACTTTTATTAGCAATAAGTCTGTTAATTCATTCACACAGCTCATTCACTTACCTCGGTTCGTAGAATGTATATTTCCTGTTTTTGTGTGTTGATTAATCCTTTCATTACAAGTATTACCATGGCACAGAGTTCAAACAAAAAGCCACCGTCAACAAGTGGATCAAATAATCCGGAGCTTCTTTACGACCATGCAAGTGGATTAATTTACTGCTCTAAATGCAAAGCACATTTGAGTTCAACTCGTCAGAGTAACGTCAAAAGACATGTAGAAGGAGCAGTACATAAAGGCACGAAAAAAGAACACCCCACGACTTCGACTTAATCAAATTTATGATTCCTTGTAACATACCTTGGTCCCAACTGTGCAACAATGCAGTTAAAACATTTTTTCAAAAGTACATGTATTGTAATTGCAAAAATATTAAATTACCTAGTGATTCCTTATTGAAAAAAGTTTACAATGTTTACATGGATCAGCTTTTTAAAATTAAAGTACAAGAAATGCAAAGTAAGATTGTAGATAAAAAGCTATGGCTTTTAGTAGACGAAACTATGGATTTCTTAGGAAGAGCTGTCGTATATTTGTTGGTGACCATTAGAACCTAGTAGGTGCCATTGGCCTTACTTAGGTGTATGTAAAATACTAGATACTGTAAATGGAACAACTATATAATTTGTTTAAGATTCTTTAAAAAATATGTGAGGAAGTTCATTTGAGAGCAAAGTAGATAATGTTAGTATTATGTATGTACTGTTACTAATGAAATAATAAATGTTCATAAAGTATTTATATTTATTTACTTGTATGTAATTATAATTTACAATGCGTGAATGCAATGAAATACAGAAAATGTATGGTAACGTAATGGCCGGCAAATCCATAGAGATCAGTTTCTGCGACTCCCAGTAGAGGCGCCACCTCTGCCTACGTTCGGGACTAGTGATGGGTTAACACTCTCCCTCGTTATAAATTATAAGTTCAAGCGGTTGGGCTGTCTCCTGAACCTCGTGCTTCGACGTAGCTCGGCTTCGGATGGTGCAGGTATGTACTCTGGTATAGTCGGTATAATTGTATTAGTAACAGAGGGTTCTGTACTGTCCGGTCTAGTCATTGTTGGTAGCTCTTCAGGCTTCTCAGCTTCAGGGCTATTTGTCACTTGTATAGTTGTTGCATCTTTTTCAGGTATTATTTTTCGTTGTAGGTCCCTCGGGGCTAACCGGTAAGTATCAGGTATCTTAGTGTTACCACTCATGCATGCAGTCTTCACTATTTGATCTACATGTCTTATATGTTTTCTTCCATCAACTTCCACCTCATAATGTAATTTTCCTCTTCTATTAATTATTTTTCCAAATTTCCATTTCTCACTGTCATACATTCTTATCTGTACTTTTTCTCCTCCTTGAAGTTCCTTGTTTACTAATATTTCTTCATTTCTGCATTTATCTAATTCTGAAGTCCTTTTTACTAGGTCAATCCGGGTTCTATATATTCTCTTAAACATCATTTCAGCTGGACTTAATCCGGTAGTACTGTTAGGTGTTTTTCTATACATCATGAGAAATCTTTGTAGTTTGTCTTGTAAAGATCCTTCTTCATTAAACATTTTCTTTAGTTTACTTTTTACAGTTTGAACGTACCTTTCTGCTTGGCCATTTGTAGAAGGATGAAATGGTGCTGTAAATTTAGCTTGGATTCCATTTTGTTTTAAAAATCTTTGCATTTCTTCTGATTTAAATTGTCGTCCATTGTCAGAAACTTGCGTTATTGGAAGGCCAAATGTTGTGTATATTTTCTTTAGGATGTTAATGGTTGCTGTTGTTGTTATAGAATTAGTTGGAATTACTTCTAACCATTTTGCATAGGCATCAACCACAATAAGCCAATATTGGTTCATGAATGGTCCAGCGTAATCAATATGGATACGACTCCATGGTTCTTTTGGGTACTCCCAGCTGTGAACAGGTACCTTTGTAGGATTCTTTTTCATTAAACAACAATTCTTGCATTGTTTTACCATATGTTCGATATCTAAGTCGATATTTTTCCACCACACATAACTTCTTGCCAAAGCTTTCATTTTCACAATTCCAGTGTGTGCTGTATGTAGTTCCTGTAATATTTTGGGTTGTAGTATTTTTGGTATTACAATACGTATGCCATAGAAAATGCAGTTATTTTGTAGTGAAAATTCATGTAATGTCTTCATATCTCCTCTTCCTGATTGTATATCAATATATAACTGTTTGAGTTCGGAATCAGTAGCTGTAGCTTCTTTAATTTCTTTTAATGTTACTGGCATTTCTGCAATTTGGTTTAGGTAGAATGCGTCGTCATCAGTATGTATCTCTTCAATTTCATTTTTGGTATTTTGTACTCTTGAAAAATAGTCTGCATTAGCATGTTCTGTAGTTTTCCTTACTCTTATCTCATAGTCGAAACCTGCGAGGAAGTTTGCATAGTGTACCAGTCGTATAGCTGTGGTTGCTGGTGTAGCTTTCTCCGGGTGTAGAATTCTCGCCAATGGTTGATTGTCCACAATGAGTATTATCTTCCTACCATAGCAATATTGGAAAAATTTCTTGAGTCCCCACACTAGTGCTGCGGCTTCCTTATCAAGTTGACTGTAGCCTCTTTCCGCTTTAGTCAGGGATCTTGAAGCGAATGCTATGGGACGCTCGGACTTGTCTGGCATGATGTGAGACAACACAGCTCCGCAGCCTGTAGGTGATGCATCAGTCGCCAAAGTAACTGGTAAGTTTACATGGAACGGTATTAACACTTTCTCCCCACCAATTTCATTTTTCAGTTCTTGAAATGCAGCTTCGCATTCTTTACTCCATGTAAATTTTGTATCTTTTTGTAGTAAGTTATATAATGGATTTAGCTTGGACGCTAAGTTAGGTATGAATTGCTGATAATAGTTTACCATTCCCAGGAATGTACGTAGAGATGAGACATCTGTAGGACGTGGTGTATTCTTTATATCCTTTATCTTATCATCAGTAGGGTGTAAACCTTTCTCATTTATTGTATGTCCTAGGTACGTGATTGATTTTTGGAAAAATTGACATTTCTTTTTGTTTAAGTGTAGTCCACATTTCTGTAATTTTTCAAATACTCTCCTTATTCTTTGTAGTAACTGTATATATGTATGACCTTGTAGGGCAATATCGTCAAAGAAACAAGCTGTCCCTTCTATTCCTTGTAAAGTTTGGTCCATATATCGTTGCCAAATGTTAGGTGCAATTTTCACTCCAAACATTAATCTTTGTACTTTGTATGTACCCTTGCAAGTACTTACGGCCTGCATTTCTGCTGTAGCTTCATTGGTTTTCATGTGTAAGTACGCTTGATTTATGTCCAGTGTACAAAAATATTTTCCACCGCTGAGTTTTGAAAATATTTCTTCGATTCGAGGAATTGGATATTTATCATTTTCCAGGTTTTTATTTAAAGTTACTCTATAATCGGCACACAGCCGCACTTTTCCATTTTGCTTCATGACAGGGACTATTGGTGTTCCCCACTGTGAGTAAGTAACTTTTTGTAATATTCCTTCTTTTTCTAATCTGTCGATCTCTGCTTCTACTTGGTCTTTTAGTGCAAACGGTACTGGACGTGGCTTCAAAAATACTGGAACTGCATCCTCTTGTTATTTAAATGCTGCTTGGTAATCTTTGATTTCTCCAATTTCTTCAGAAAATAGCTCTTTGTATTCTTCTATCAATTTTTGTAATTTTTCTTTGAATTCTTTTTCTGTAATATCCTTCTCTTCTTTATTTATAGAATTTATATCAAATTGTAAGTTTAGTTTCCTTATCCATTCTCTTCCCATTACTGGATCTACTTTCCTGTCTATTACAAATATTCTTCCTTCAATTTCTGTATTTTTGTATTTAATATTAACATTACAGGTACCCAATGGTTGTATTATTTCTCCTGTGTATGTACGTAGCTTAACTAATGTATCTTTTAATTTCAGGTTATTGAAGTGTTCATTGTAGTACTGCAGAGAGCAAGTCGTTACTGCTGCGCCTGTATCCAACTCCAAGGTAAGTGATTTTCCATTTATTTGTAATTTAATATTGAACTTCTCATTTCTTTGTATGCTATTTACTTGGAATATCTCGTATATTTCCTGTTCATCATCATTGTTCATCTGGTTTACTATGTCAAGTTGTTTCTGATCTTTGAAACATACTGATTGTACATGTCCTTTTGTATTGCACTTCTTGCAGTATAATTTGTTTTTCAGTCTGCATTGCGTTGCTGTATGATTATTTTTTCCGCATCGGAAACAAGTTAAAGACGTTGCTTTTTTATTCTTGTATGTATTATTTGTATTGTATGTAAATTTCTTATAAGTATTGGAATATTTTCTATTTGTATTCTGTTCACTGATGTTCTTATTCTTTGATTTTATCGATATTTTATTTATTTTTGTTTGAAACTCTGGCTCCATTTCTTTTGTTTCTGATTTTGAGGTCTCTATAGCTAATGCAATTTTTATTAAATCATCAAATTTGGTCATAGAAGATTCTTGTAAAAGCCTTTCTTTTATTTCAGTGTTTCGGAGTCCTCGGATAAATTGTACTCGCAGATGTGTTTCAAATGTACTATATTTGCAATTGTTGCAATTAAAGTTGCATTTTCCACCAATTTCTTTTAATCCAGCCACATAATTGGCAATGCTTTCGAATTCGTGTTGTTGTCTGAGGCAAAATTTATGCTGTTGAGCAACTTCACCAGGCTCGGGGGCAATGTGATTTCTTAACAATAGTACTAGGTCTTCGTGTGATTTTGTTTCCGGTGATACTGGTGCTGTAATGTTTTTAAGCACTTGGTAGTATTTCGGGCCAATGCAATTTAGAAAAATTTGTACCTTGACTGTAGCACTGGTAACTCCTTTTAACGTGATGTAATTTTCAAGTCTTTGTAAGTATGATGAAAATGACTCATTATTTTCGTCGTATGGTTGCAATGTAATGCCGCTAACCTCTTTATCCTTGCTTTGTAAAGCGTTTGTAAGTTGTACTTGCTGTAATTGCATATTTTGCATCGTTTCCATCATTTGGGCCAAAACTTGTCCTAATTGTTTCTCCATTGTTACGTAGTATTTGAAACTGTAAATGAATGGAAAAGGAAGGCGTGAAGCGGGTGATCATCACAGGTAATGGAACCCTTGGAACAAAGGAAAAAGGTTGTATAGGAACGCGTGCGAATTTTTTACTAATGGCGTCACTTCACTTTTCATAGCACTTTTCATCGTAATCCACAGTTCTCGTCGCCAACTATTATGTATGTACTATTACTAATGAAATAATAAATGTTCATAAAGTATTTATATTTATTTACTTGTATGTAATTATAATTTACAATGCGTGAATGCAATGAAATACAGAAAATGTATGGTAACGTAATGGCCGGCAA
Source organism: Hypsopygia costalis (assembly GCA_937001555.2). Taxonomy (NCBI): domain Eukaryota; kingdom Metazoa; phylum Arthropoda; class Insecta; order Lepidoptera; family Pyralidae; genus Hypsopygia; species Hypsopygia costalis. Next base: position 3,510,434 of record OW443325.2, read on the forward strand.
ATCCATAGAGATCAGTTTCTGCGACTCCCAGTAGAGGCGCCACCTCTGCCTACGTTCGGGACTAGTGATGGGTTAACAGTTAGAATGTTATATACAGACAGTGTGGCATACATGATATCAGCTGGTAGAATGTTAAAATGAACTTTTCCAAAAATGTTGCAGTTCATATTATGTTTAGCCCATGCTCTAAATCTTGTTGCGAGCCGGATTAGAAAAAAGAACCCTAATGTTGACAGTTTAATTTCAAATTTGAAAAAAGTTTTTTGAATGCACCAAAAATGATTAAAATCTTTAATGAAATATGTCCGGATTTATCTTTACTTGCTGCACCTGTAATTACTAGATGGGGTACTTGGCTAGATGCAGCATTCTATTACGCTAAGCATTTCGATGAAATTAAGTATGTGTTGTCTGTGCTGAATACAGTATTGTCAACTTATACTATGGTATTGTATTGTAGTCAAGACGCAAAATCAATAGAGAATGATTTAAACATTTTTAATATTAATGACAACATAAAGGTTAGTGATTTGTCTCGTATTTACGAAAATTAAACCAACAGCTTTGACAGCACTGGATCTGGATCTTTTCATTTGAAATATTTGATGCAATGAGATTAGCTTTGAGATGAGGAAATTGCGAGAGCTAAGAAGGTAAAATGGAAAAGTCATGGATAGAAATCCTGATTTAGACACTATCAGAAATATAGCAGAAAAGTGTTCTTTCTGCACTTATAACGAGGAGGACCTTTAGTAAGACGTTCGGAGAAATTCATTGAAGCCAGAAAATATTGAAAAGCTAATGGTTATATACATCAATTCTCATAAAAGTTATATAGTAATGTCGGGACCGAACACTTTAAATTTTAGTGGTAATGAATCGGACAATCAAAATGATTCTGATGAGCCGTTTGAATAAGCAAAACCCCACGTGTCTAGCCTAGAAGCAAAGGTAATTAATAAAAAATCGTATTTATAAAAAAAAAGGCGAAGTATAGGTATGAGAATTTGCTTAAGACTGTTAATAATTTGTATTGTGAATTAATGTAAATAGTAATAAAAATTGTAAATGTGAGATAATAATAACAATCGTATGTTGATTATCTTTGTTTTATTTGTCTTATCTATCTCTGAGGTTTCTATTATTATTTATTTGTAATATTGTTGGCCACACGGGATTGTCCATTAGAAATCCCGGGAAGATCCATTCATATCAACATTTCGATGCAAGTACATAAATAACTAATGACCGACCTCTGATGATCATTCCTCAAGGACATAATCGATCTCAATTTGTTTTCGACACAAACCTCAGGCATGTCGAGGTCTTTAATTATGTTAAGGTTTTGGAGCCTGCCAAGGGGGCAGGCTCCAAAACCTTAACATAATTAAAGATCACAAACTCTTATTGCGATTCAATAACTGAATAGAATGCTTATTCATACCAATGAATAAGCGACTCGCTTATTCATCGGTATGAATAAGCATTAGAAATAGAGTAGTGAATAAGCATTCTATTCAATTATTGAATCGCAATACGAGTCGGTGGTAAGAGGCCTGATCATTTACTGTTGTGTATGAGCGCATTTTTTTGATATCATGAGGTCTTTTCATTGCCTACACATGATGAGGGTCTGAAGATGGAGCTGACAGAAAGCCTCTGGTGGATAGCCTACTGTTGGACAGTGCTAGTATAGTCAAGTTTGAGCTCGTGTGCTTTGATATCGTGAACACTTTTCATTAAGTATGATGCTTTTATCCCTGTGAGTTGTATAGTCGACGATTCAGAGTCGTAAACTCACTTTTTAATAAAATCATCCACGCTGTCGGCTGTCAATCTGACAATCTGTCATTATCATGTCCATCTCTCTCCATAGTCTCCATTACTCTCCATCATCTCATCTCATCTCCATCTGTGAAAAATGTTGTTATTTTGCAAAATTTTGTAAATTTTAAGTTAATGAATGTTGGTGAAAAAGATTTTTGAAGTCAATAGGTTTAGAAGTATTTTTTTTATACTACCACAATTCAAATTAATTCAAAACGGTAACAATATCACTTCATCTAACATAACCTATGCATGCCAGTATCTATTTTTGGTTTAATTTCGAATTTTGGAAATTTCTAGGTCAACGGTTTCCCCAATCTACCAAAAACATGTCTTCGTCTGCTTTAGCTGCAGTGCCTAAAGTAGATATTGATCCCTGCGGCGTATTCAAATATATATTAATAAAAGTCTATGATGAAGGGAAAAATAATGAGGAACCTTCTACAACCATCGTACGAGGATACCAGAGATGCAATTATCATTCTGACATATACGATGAGGTAAAGGTTCTCATTTCTTACTTTCTCCATAGTAATGTTGATGGTTCTTCTATGTATCGACTAACAAATTTTAACACAATTTCACTTAGACAAACAACATTTCATATAATAACTTAATTAGTATAATTTTTATTTGAATGAACATAATATATGTTTGATATAGGAGGAGGTAGCATGTGATATGGTTATCCAATACTAAAATATATTTTCAATTTAGATCAGTAGTTCCTGAAATTGCGTGTTCAAACGAATCAAAACTCTTCAGCTTTATAATATTAGTATAGATTATCTTCAAAAGAAAAAATGTTCTTAAATAAATAGAAGTGCTAATTTTGTAAAGTAATTTAACTAATTAAGGTGCGATCTGCCATCATACTTATTTTTGCAATGCCATTTATTTTTACGTAATTTTCTAACAACTACTTTCAGCTGCCACTGTTAGTTAACTATTAACTAGAGTTATCGTACTGAATAACAAATTATCATATGAAAGATTTATTGTTCGTAAAGCTATGACTGAAGATTTCTTTATTTTCACTATCAATTAAGGGTGTGTCCCCACTCTCCCTATAGCTGTACCACTAAGCCTGCAATAAAATAAAATATGCTCACATTCCAGGTACAAGCAAAATTACAGCCTCTCGACTGTGAACCACTAGGAGGAGGTAGAATATCACATGAACCAGATAACAAAAAATTACACATCTACGGATACTCACAGGGCTATGGGAAGGCTGACCACGAAATTACAGCCAAACTCGTTAAAGATGCATACCCAGGCTACACTATTACTATTAGTGATGAAGGATATTAGTGAATTAAATATCTCGTTTAGATAGACAGCTTCATTATTTATACATACTTTTTTTTAACTTGAAATAAAGGTTTCTTCTATTTTTTTGTCTTGAGGTGCTTTCAGTTTTATTATGACTCCACCACATAGATGCAATTCAACATGTGTAGCTTTCAGTGTTATTGTTGTCTGCCATGTAGACCATTTCACTAAAATGTTCATCATCTTGGGGTGTAAGAGAACACCGCCATCTATGAGGTAAAGTCGACCTCACTTACAGTTACTTTTTTATATACTATGTCGTCGGGCTGCATACACGCTTACGGCCGCCTAAAGCGAAGCGGTTACTGAAGCCATATTAACTTGCGATATGAAATATCGCTCGCGCGCTGCCACCCTCGCTACCAACTCCTTCCTTTCTTGTGACCTCACGCTCACTCGCCGGAACACATCAATCCTCCCAGGAATTGTTATCTGGCTTTGGTATTCTGTAAGATGGATGTACTTCTCCAGTCGGACAGCTTACAAATATGCTGTAGTCTACCTCTCTTTTACCAGAGCCTCTTTCGCTAATCGACAGACTGTGGTAAGCAACTTAAACCCCGCGGTGGTGGTGGTAGTGCTCCTTGGCTGATATTCTAATGGAGCGAAGAGATGGTCAAATAAAGTGCAAAAAGTAAAGTAAGTATAGAGGAATTAAAGTGGAAAATTGAATATAGGAAAAATTTAAAGCTACCAGTTAGGGATGCAAAGATATATTGAATAATCGATACTTATCGACTCCCAAATATATCGATATCGAAAAAATCTCAAAATTTCGAAAGAGCCTTACCAAAATCATATAGTTAATTACTAAATCCAGGAAAATGCTGCAATACTGAAAACTATGAAAATTATCATTTTTGAATTCAGCGGCCAGTGCAAAACTCTGGGAAAAATCCATCTTTTTAATGCTCATTAATTATTACAAACTGGGTAACATTATGGGTGAACAAATAAGAGCTAATCCAGCTCTTCCAACCAACCCCACGATCTCCAGTGCTTAGGACTGTAGATAAGTGTACAAATTATGAAACACACAAAAAATAAAGAATTTATAGATACCAAGTTGTCTAAATGTTGTTTTTTAATAAATTTTAATTCAAAAATATAGATTAGACTCAAGTTCGGGCCTGCGTGGAGTACTGCTCGCATATATGGGATGGTTCCGCCAATTATCTCTCTCTCGATAGGTTGCAGCGACGAGCGGTCCACATAATTGGTGACGAAGAGGTCGCCAAGAATCTTGAACCTCTTCAGCTCCGCAGGGATATTGGCTCACTAATTTACCGCCTATACCATGGTGAGTGCTCTGAAGAACTGTTTTCCCTTATCCCTTCCTCCCCTTTCCGTCACAGTGCAGGCTCGCGATATCACAAGTTTACCGTTGGAATCATTCCTTCGCGTACTAAAAAGTTTGGCAACTCCTATCCTATCTATGTCGCACCATTAAAAAGTGGAACGCATTGCCGGCATACGTATTTCCTCGTTCATACAGTAAGGGATCCTTCAAGCGAAGCGTGAAGAAGCATCTTGTAGGTCAGCATGGCAGCGTCAACTGACAAGACATCAAGGTCTCTTGTCCGATGTGATTGGAGCTCCTCTTATCGCTTACCATCAGGCGAAGTGGAGCCAATATGCTGAGCTAATTTAAAAAATAATAATAATAATTGCCGCGTGTGCGTTATGTTCATGATGATGATTTTTTGATTTGATCTCTATAATAGCAAATGCTACGACAGTCAAGTTTAAGCTCATTGGTTTTGATGGGATGTGCACTTTTCATTACACAAGGGTGTTGGCGTTGGGGTGTAAGTGGTTCATCAAGATCTTTGAACCAAAGCCAACTTCACCTGCACGTGGTGCACCCTGCTGACTGACAAACGAAGCTCTGGCGAAAAGAGAGGTAGGGAGCGTAATTGTAAGCTACCCGACTGGGGAATGTACCTCCACCTCACAGAATACCGCAGCCAAATAACAATTCCCTTGATGGTTGTTGTGTTCCTGCGAGTGAGTGAGGTCACCAGAAAGGAAGGAAGGATATGCTGCGTTGGCAGCGGGGGCGGCGGCGCGCGAGCAATATTTTATGTTGCAAGCGTTAATATGGCTACGGTAACCGCTTCACATCAGGCGGGCCGTATGCTTGTCTGCCACCCAAAGTAGTATAAAAAAAAAAAAAAAAAAAAAACACAAGACAAGTCTGCGCGTTCACCGCTAAGAAAACCCCTTTTGCTGTGGCTCCTCAATTCCAGAACACACCCCTTACCATCGCCAAAAACATTGGGATTGTCGAAGTTGAAATCTCCAGTGACGTCCAGTTTCGTTGTCACCTGGAGGGGAAGGTCAAGCTGGCGTCGAAGAAGCTGGCGAAGCAGTACTTCAACTTGCGGCAAAGACTTATGCTTTATAAAGCTCAAGTACGGCTGCACATGGAGTACTGTTGCCATTTATGGGCGGGAGCGCCTAGATACCAGCTTGCACCTTGTGACTCGACTCGATTCAAAAGCGTGCTGTGAGACGGATTAGAACGTTTAAGTCTGAGAAGAGATTTTGCGTCCTTTTGTGTGTTCTACCGATTGTACAAAGGGGTGTGTTCAGAGGAGTTGTTTGACATGATGCCTACAGCCTCCTTCTACAGTCACACCACTCGCCATCGGCAGGGAATTCATCCTCACACATTAGTGTATGGTAACATACACTAATGGTATGCATAGTAGTAGTATGGTAACGCGCGTGTGATGCTCCTGGTGTACAGGCGTTCATAGGCTACGGTAACTGATTTCCATCAGGCGAGCCGTATGCTTGTTTGCCACTTTAGTGGTATAAAAAAATACATTATGCTGAGGGTCTGAAGATCGAGCCAGAATATTGCCAGTAGAACTTACTGATGGATCGTGCAAGCTAATATAGAAAATCTAGTTAGTTTGAGTTGGTTTTGATGTTATGGGCACTTTCCATTCCACATTATGACAAGGGTCTGAAGTAGGGCATTTTAAAATCCGGTTTTTACGAATTTGAATTTGAAAAAATCCGGTTTTTTCAGGATTTTTGGTAGTAAATATGCTGATACATGAATACAACGTAACTATTATTTTTTGCTGCTTTGAGCTTTATAGAGTAGGTACATATATAGCTCTCAGATTCAGTAAGCTGAAGTGGCAGTGGGCTGGCCACGTCAGCTACCGAGACAGCAATGGCATTTAGGGGATGGAAGTCCTAGAGTGGAGACGTATGGGGAGGTCAAGCGTAGGGCACGCCTTCTCTAGATGGACCAACGACTTCCAAATAATTGCTAGTAGTGGTTGGATGAGGAAAGCGGAAATGGACAGAATGAGACAGACAATGAGTTCCAAAAGAAAATGCGGAAAGTGACTAAAATGAGATCGACTTCATCATAACGAATAAGAGGTGTATATTTTGAGATACCTCAGTGGTCAACAGGTTTAGCACTGGTAGCGATCACCGACTTGTACAAGATTCTCTAAGTGTTAGCTACAAGCTAGAAAGAGCACGTCTGATGAGATCGAATCCACATCCAACTCGGATGGACATGGACAAGTTATGACACAGATTAACGGAGACATTACACGAAGTCGGCAAATACTTTTTTTTTTTTTTTTTTTTTTTTCTTCTTATGGCAATAGTGTTGCTACTTTTTGCCAGTGTCAAAGTTTGGGAAACAAGGAAGGATATAATAAATTGGACGAAAACGGAATTTGGAAAAGGATCAGTAGAGTTATTTACTATAATATAGAATAAAATAATTTAAAGTTTGATATCATTGCTTGTAATAAAATTGGATAATAATTTATAGTACAATATAGGATACATGAGTAGGTAAGTAATGTTGGTAGGTAAAGGAACTTTGTGTGTTACTAGGGAATCGAATAAGGTTGTATGATCAAACAAAGGACAGGAGAAGAAAATGTGATTAAAATCGCCAACATCAGTCCCACATTCACAGGTATCACTGTCCACGATACGTAGTTTCGCAAAGTGGACAGGAACACAAGCATGACCAATTCGCATACGTGATATGATAGAAGTAACTGTTTTATTACATTTAACTTTGAAGAACCATGGTTTAGATGGAATGTTCGGTTGAATATTATAATAATGTCTCCCTTTGGTTTTACTACTCTCTGTCCAACGCCCACTCCATGAGTCATGTAGATAGGCTCTGGGCAGAGTCACTAAATCATGGCTATAATTTTTGTAAGGAAACATGTCGCCGCACTGAACTGCATCCTTTGCTAATAAGTCAGCTCTTTCATTTCCTTTGATACCGCTATGACTAGGTACCCACGTAAAAATTATTGAATAACCTTTTAATTTGCATTGCCTCAATTTGTTCCTTATATCAACAATCACGGGATAACACGGTTTCATTTTGAAGGGGTACTTATCCATGGTTTGCAGAGCGCTTTTGGAATCAGTAAAAATAACCGTTTTATGTAATCTCATAATTAAAATATACTCTAAAGCTTTAAACAATCCATAACATTCTCCTGTGAATACTGACGATTCAGGTGGCATTTTAATTTTTTCGACTACGTTATATTGTGAGTGATAAACTCCTACTCCAACACATTCAAACTCAGATGATTTAGAGGCATCTGTAAAAATATGATGGTAACTTGGGTAATTATCTGCAATTTTATTTTTGAACATAGTATTAGCCTCAACATGATTTTTATTTAATCCAATATTAAAGTGTATGACTGGATGTTCAATCAATGAATCAAAATTTGTTGTAAATAATGGTAAAGTGGGCGAACTGTGAATTGTTGTGGTCATAGAAATTAGTTTTCTATAACTTTGAATGATATACGGTAATGGTTTATGTGTCCAGAAGGGCGATGATATGACATATTCATTCAACCTTTTAAGTTTTACATAGAGTGGGTGTTCAGAAAACTGAATGTTACGGAATATAAATCTGTCCGATAAATATTGTCGTCTTAAATCTAACGGTGGATCACAGCATTCAATTTGTAGAACGTTAATAGGGCTGGAGCGCATAGCCCCAGTTATTATCCTCAGTGCCTTAGATTGAATAGCATCAAGTTTTTTACTTCCAGCTACACTTCCCCCAACTATCAGAAAAGAGCCATATTCCAATACGCTTCTGATAATAGCATTGTAAAGAAGCTTCAAGGAATATGGATGGGCGCCCCACCATACTCCTGACAAACACCGCATCATATTTAACACCTTTTCACATTTAGCAATAACATGTTCACAATGGGCTAGTCCTGTGAGTTTACTATCTAACACTACACCTAAGAATTTAGCTTGATTTTGAATGGGCAAGGAACAATTGTTATATGTAATATTAACATTGGGTGTAGTGCGCATTTTTGAAAAAATTACCACGTTGCTTTTTGAGACGGAAAGATCTAAACCGTTCTGATCAAGCCACATTTTCAAATATTCAAGAGCATTGTTCATTGATTCAGATGCTCTTTCTATTGTTTTATCGGTTTTATACAGGAGCAAATCATCAGCATATTGTAAAACATTTACCATTCCTTTTAGTGAAGACTCTAGGTCATATGAATAAATATTGTACAAAATCGGGCTAAGTACTGAACCCTGCGGTAAACCATTTGAAACAGACCGTGTGACTTTAGTACCATCATCTAAAACTACAGTAATACGTCTATCAGTGAATAGGTTAATTATAAAATTGACCAAGATATCAGGAACTTTTAGAAGCAATAGTTTTTCGCGCAAAATCGTTAGAACTACATTATCATACGCCGCAGATATATCCAAAAAGGCTCCAATTACTATTTTTTTATCTGTAAGAGCTAAATGTATGTCTGTAGTAAATATACCAATACTATCTAGTGTGCTTTTTCCTCGCCTAAATCCATATTGGCTTTCAGATAGCAACCGCTCACTTTCGATGTGCCATTCTAAACGATTTTTTACCAACTGTTCAGCACCTTTAGCTAGTACTGTTGACAAAGCAATTGGCCTGAATGAAGACGGATCGCATGACGGCTTATTGGGTTTAAGGACTGGTATTACTTCTTGTGCCTTCCATGACGATGGAACATTCCCGGAGAGGACAGTAGTATTTATAACTTTTAAATAATATTCAAGAGCCGTATCATCTAAGTTACATAAAAAAGAATAAGGCAAGCCATCCTCACCTGGAGCACTATCCTTCACAGTGGATAAAACACCTCTGAGTTCAGATAGAGTGAAAGGAAAATTTATGATGGGGTTTACATTATTAATAGTAGGCGGTATGGAGACAAGATGTTCGGGTACAGTAGGAGGTGCTAAACGGTCTACAAATTCGTCGACTAAAGAGGAAGATATAGATGAGAAAGAGGTGTTGCTAAAGGCAGATCTAAATCGCCTGATATTCCGCCATACTTCTGATGGACACGTGTCCGGTGAGAGAGAAGCACAAAATGATCTCCAACCTTCTTGTTTCTTCTGTTTAAGTAAACGTTTCGTTGATGCAATTACATTTTTAAGTGTGTTTAAATTCTCAGTACTCATATTTTGATTGTATTTGTGTTCCATATCTTTTCTCTTTTTTACTGCCTCCGTGCATTCTCTATCCCACCAAGGCGGAGAAGGAATTTTACCAGAAACTGAATTTTTGACAGGAAATAATTGATCTGCAACTTCGGTCAATAGCTTAGCAAGTGCCAAGGAGGAATCGTTTTCACTGCCTTGAACAACTTGAGGCAAATGTGTAATTTTGGTATCAACTGTACTTTTAAACTTTTGCCAATCAGCGTTATTTAAGTTATATTTTAGTCGAGGTATTTTTTTAACAGTAGGAGGAGAAGTAATAGGAGTAGAAATAATAATGGGAAAATGGTCACTACCATATGTTGACTCGAGAGGTGACCACTGCATAATCGAAGCTAATCTAGGTGAACAAATTGAAAGATCTACCGCACTCCTGTTTTCATTTGGGTTAGTGCGGCGAGTTGGAACACCAACATTTAGTAAGCATAAATTATGTGAATCTAATATTTCTAATAAATTCTCGCCATCACTATTGGAGATTGAACTACCCCAAGATTGATGATGAGAATTAAAATCACCTAACACCAAAAACGGCTCCGGCAAATTGTTGAATAGGTTGTCGATTTCATTAAAAATAGAAGGAGAAGGGCGAGGTACATAAATTGAAACTATTGTAATATTTTCTACCCGTATTCCTATAATATTTAAATTACAATTAATATTGCGAGAAGGTAAGTTTACACGAGAAAACGGGGTAGAATTTTTAATTAATATGGCCACACCGCCGTAGCCATCACATCTGTCATCTCTGATACAAGTATAACCTCGAATTTTAAAATTGAATCCTGGTTTTAACCAGGTTTCAGAAAGAGCAACTATTATTGGACTATATTTATTAATTAAATGTATTACATCAGATTTCTTAGAAAGAATGCTTCGGCAATTCCATTGAATTACCTTCGAGCCCATTATTATTGTTAAGATTGGCAATAAGATCATTGATCGCGGCGACGTGGGTCGGTTTCAAAGTGTTATTATTAGATAATAAACAGTTAATTAGGGCTACAATGATATTATTAATATTGACATTGGCAACTGAATCTGTTTCCTTAGGGATTTGTGTCTGTGCGTGTGTGAGGGCGCACCCATTCTCTTGAGCAAATGGTGCTTGAAAGCCTGCTATAATGGCGTTATGACCTGCACGATCATAACCCTTGGATGGTTTAGGAGGAGAACGAGGTTTCAGGAATACCGTCTTCTTATATGAACTTGTATTTGATTTTGATAATTGTGGTCTCGAGATAGGTTGCTGAAGTGGTGGTGGTGGATTTGAATTTACCACATCTGCATATGACTTAGAGATTTGTGGGTGCATTTTACTAGCTTCAGCATATGATATGCTGCTGCGGGCCATAGTCAATTTAATGTCCTTTTGACGATTAAATTCAGGACAGATTTTGTTTATTGCATAGTGGTAGCCTGAACACATAATGCAGGAAGCGCAATCTTCTTCTACATCGCAAGAGTCACCAGTATGTTCCTGGCCACATTTGAAACACCTTGGTTTAGATCTACACAAAGTCTTGGTATGCCCATAGCGACAGCATTGAAAACATTGAATTGTTGGGTATGTGTATAGATCGACGGAAAGAGAGTTATAACACATGAAAATCCTTTTTGGTAGTACTTGCCCATCAAATGTTAATACTACAGATTGAGATGGTTTCCATGTTGGTGAACCATTGACATTCACTTTATAATTTAACCGTCTTACTTTTATAATTTTCCCACATCCAATGGGTACAGTTATGTTAGCGACTACCTCTTCCGGGAGCCACTCTGCAGGCACACCACGAATTAGACCTAATCGAGTGACATTGAAAGAAGGAATGAAAGCTTTCAAATTGTTTTTTTCTAAATTTGGGTTATTTATGAAGTCATTTGCACTTTGAAAGAAAGAAAATGAAACTGTGCATCTGTTCCTGCCAATTCTTTTAACACTACCAGTTACAATATTTTTAAAATTTTGTTTTTTTAGGAAATTTCCGAAGCTGATAGGATGCAGTACAGTACCGTCATTAGGAGACATTTGAATGCGCTGTACATGGACGACATATGGAGCAACATCAGTACTAACATATTCCCTACGACCTGTTTGCTGTGGGACCGATGGTACTTCTGTAGTTGTTATTTGGGGCCCTGACCCTTCTGTGGAAGTGTTCATTGCATCACATATGCAATCTAATTCAGTATCAATAGGTTTTAATAAAGTATCTGAATTCTTTTGTTTTCTCCTCCTTCTCTTGTTACAATGCTTGCATACCTTATGCAAACATTTTCTTTTCCGACTGCTGTCGGTTTGGGAACCGTCTGTACAGGTTTCCTCGTCCGGAATCGTAACATAATTTGCGACCGAGGGATTTAAGCCCTGGCTTAAATCCCCCTCACAAATGTCCGGGGGATCGTTCATCAGAGTAACTATACCCGGGTATAGTTACTCTGACCCTACACCATAAGATATATTTATAAAACTTACCAACTCACAGGAAAAATATACACAAATAGAATTATATACAAAGAAATATGCTAATTAGAAGAAATGGACTCAACTGATCACTATATTTACAGAGAAAATTAATTTCAATTTTCCTAAAGTGCAAAATACTTCCGACGCGTTCGAAGTTTCCCGCCCTTTTTTTCCGGCAAATACTTTGGGCGGAATTTTAAAGCAATAGTGTGAAACAAAAAAAAAATGGTTGTGTGTAAAGTCGATTTAAAGACGATAATTTTACGTGATAACGTCATAAGTAAACATCGACCGATAGAGTGGAAGAGAGATAGATGATTCATAAGCCGAACGCTTAGGCCGATCGTGCCTCACTATCGCTTGTTCCGCGCTCTCGCTTCAACGCTGAGCTCAGGCGGAACGTGGCAATGCATATTCGTGCGTGTTCATCGATTCTTACGATGTTAGTTACCACGTCAAAAAACTATTGTGCTCACAGTCACAGCTGTAGCACAGTATAAGTAATAGTACTAACGTAGCTGTAGCGTCTTTCAATACAGAATTCCAATTCCAACCAAAGTAGGAAATTTTAACTATAAGATGTCAAGAATAATTTTCGACTGAAGAGTAGTTGCCAGCAACGATAAAAAGAAAGAAAAAGAAGTCATTCTCAATCTCAATTTCTCATGTAGTGTCATGTCATGTCATTGCAAAATGCGAATCTTGTAAACGTAGTTATAGATAATTTAATAAAATACAGTAAATACTACATAAAATGAAATAAATTCATCTAAAAACGAATTATACATTATTCAATCAACTAATATTACATTATCATTACCATTATCTTGCATGTAGAGTTGTAAATATATCTTAAATGTTTAATTTTGTTATTCCTTGCTTTAGTTAGTTTGGTTAACATAATTTTAGAGAAATAAACTTTTCTAAAACAAAATTACGTTTGTTTATAACAATGGCCAATTTCACAACAGACGGTAAAATATGTATTGACCGTGAATTACATGTGACAATGGTAGATGGCGAAATTGATATTGTTTCTTCTTTCGATGTAAATGAAACATGTAATTGGATTACAGAAAATAATTTTGTAAAGGTAAGCTCTTCTCACGTAAGTACCTTAAACTTCTATATCATTTGTTCTATTTGTAACAATGTGTCAGTTATCATTTACGGGAAGTTTTCAAAAATATAAATATCCTAACCTAATGGTTACAATAATAATAAATATTCTTTTTTATATAAATCCGGTTATTCAAAAGCAAAGCTCAACTATTGTCTGGAAGAGAATCCTTCACGGAATAAGTCCACCCTTGCAAATATTATTTGTACAGATTGTATAAACAAACAAAACAAAATAAAGATTCCTAGACAGTTACACACTGCCATCTAGTTAGAAACTACGCAAAACTTGTGTTAGGAGTACTAAATAACTGTTATAATCCATAAAAAACACCCAGATCATGACAAATGAACATGTTCAGGCAAAACAATGTATGGGCCACAGTTTACAGCTTGGACTGTTGAGTATATCCAGTTAGTTTAACTGGCAGTTAGTTGCATGAGTACACAGGTGTTGAGGTAAAAACATTAACTGTGTGATTGTTTATTGTTCATAATAATAGCTGGATAAAGCTGGACATGTATGTGTTTGACACATATGTAGTATATAAAATATACAATTATGAAACAGTATAATCGAAACAATGTTATACTGGAGTATTGTACAACTTGTAAATCTAAGCATAAATTGTGTATATTGATGTATCAACATGTTAAGACAGCTTAGGTTTAGTTGTAAATTGCATTCAATACTTTATTAAATTACCTGAAGCAGGCCTTTTCTATCCTGAAAAAATCAACACATCCATAAGACTCGAGTCCGATATGTTTATGTAACAAAAATGTGTTTGGCTATCTAGACTCAATAAGGTATATAAATTCTTCAGACATATGTTTTTAGAATATTCTTAACTCATTTGTCTTCCCATATTTAGAATCTACTAACAATACAGATCAGACTTTATTCTATGGATGAGTCAAAATGGCAAGAAACATAAACTGATAGCGATGAGCGAGATGATGCTACTATGAACTGTCATGCATAATTATGCACACCTTATGAGATCATTTTGTGTAGCGCTGATGGACAGGTAACAGGAGGTGGCCCCACCTGTCAAGATGTCTGCGCATGCAACTAAACAAGTTGCATGCGGCACTTAAATTCTTTTTTTAAAGAATATGTGTCTATATAATTGTATTATTCAATATTGCAGTTCAATATGGTCAGTGAAAGCGGTAAATGAAAGTTTGTAAAGATAATTACTGTTCTAAAGAAAAAAAAGTATTTTTGGAGGACCAAAATTAAGGTGTACTTTTTTTGGAAATTGTTACATACAAAGGAAACAATCTTAAAAATGGTCCTCCCTGAACATGGGTGATGGGGCATGCAAACTAAATTGTAATTATTGTGTTACTCATCTACAGCGTCGGACTGGCCATATAGTCGAGGTGGCATTTGCCAGCCGGGCCCCAGCCTTCGCGGGCCCCCCACGGGCCTGGCTTGCGGGGCTTGTGGCAACCGTAGGGATAATATACCATCTACCATAATCTAGTCTTGGGCCCCGGGCTTGTCAGCCACCCGGGCCCTTCCGGCCCAGTCCGACCCTGCTCATCTACCTAATTAAGTATATGAGAAAATGCCCATATTGATAAGTTTCTGTCAGCTTCCTCCTGGACAATGGTGAAATGTTGGTAGATAAAAAAACTAAAGATTATATATCCAACATAAATGTTCTAATACTATTCTACTGACATCAAAATAATGCTTGCTTTACTCTTTTCAGGTATGTCTTCAATTTCCTGATGAATTATTGCATAAAAGTGCCCAGATTTATGAGGAAATAAAAAAGAGGATTGAAGTTGATTTATATATTTTGGGAGATACATCATATGCAAGGTATGCTTGTAAAGTATATTCAGTTTGTATACCTTGAGGTACAATTCACATACAAATAATAATTGTTAAATGTACCTACAACAAATGTAACTTTAAGAGAGGTAGGGAGCGTAATTATAAGCTACCCGACTGGGGAATGTACCTCCACCTCACAGAATACCGCAGCCAAATAACAATTCCCTTGAGGGTTGTTGTGTTCCTGCTAGTGAGTGAGGTCACCAGAAAGCAAGGAGATGCTGCGTTGGCAGCGGGGGTGGTGGCGCGAGAGCAATATTTTATGTTGTGAGCGTTAATATGACTACGGTAACCGCTTCACATCAGGCGGGCCGTATGCTTGTCTGCCACCTGACGAAGTATAAATAAAAAAAATGCAAAAAAAAATAAAAAACCTACAGCACACGAGTAAAGAAACAGAACAGAGACAAATTTTCATACAACCACCATTAAATCAATACAAAAATATGTTTGTTAACTTGTGACAGTATGAAACCAAAATAATGACAAGTTCATTATTTTGTAAAAAAAAATTAAGCCGTAGATGCCGGCGTCACGCGACAGCTTATTTTTTGAGATATGATTATACCTTATTCATACTAAAATTATAAATTTGGAAATGTTATTGTTAGTTTGCCGTTTGCCGTGCCGTTGGGTACGCGACTGTGGGGAGTTTCGCAGCTGGAACTACGGGTCCAGCTGTTTGAATCAGGGTACCTCAGGGACTGGTTGACAAGCCCATAATTTGCCAGTCATGGGTCTGGATTAGAGGTGGCTTTATGCGCGTGTGATCTCACGTACATGTGTTTTAGCTACAGATGTTGATCATGTTCGTCTGCCTTGCCATAGTTGTTGGCCGGGCGTTCGACCTTGCACGTAGCGAGTGGGTGGCTACTGGCCTAAGGCGAAGGGCTGCCAAAGTGGTTGCCCACGGGGTTCGGAGCGGCCTTGGCGTTACTGGCTTGCCCAAACCGGCTTCGCAGCTCGGCTACTTGCCTGCTAAGCAAGAGCATGTCGGGTCTCTTGCCTGGTTGGTTTACTGGACGAGAGACTCGCAATCCTGTGATATAACCGAATGGTTGGTGCACAGGGGCGCATTAGCTGTAGGCATAGGGTCCGTTGGCCTTCTTTCACGTCAAAAGGAACCAATGCATTAACATGTTTTTTTTACGAGAACAGCTTAAGGTCTGAGGATGACATAGACTATTTAATTCCGGAAAAACATCTTATTCTCACGAAAAAAAAATAATTAAAATAATGACCAAGCGGACGAAGCCGCGGGTAACAGCTAGTGTTTAGTTGTTGACAACCCTTACTCATCCCACTGCTGGGATACGGCTCTCCCTTCAATTGAAGGGGTTTAGAGCATACTCCACCCCGCTGCTCAAGTGCGGGTTGGCGGAGTGTTTTAGTGTTATTATATATGTAAATATTACTTCCTATTTCAGCTGCTGTGTAGATACAGTGGCAGCTATGCATGTACAGAGCAATGCAATTGTACATTATGGCCACACATGTTTCTCCAAAGCAAACCTACCTGTATTCATTGTACTAACAAAGAGGACCCTCAACATCGAAGCCACTATGAAAACATTGTATGATAACTTCAACAGTGATGATAACACCAGACTTTGTGTTTTTTATGACGCTCAGTTTGAACATTGTAAAGGTGATATATTTTTGTAGTTCTAGTATTAATAATAACAATTAATACGGATGTTTTACATTACAATAAAACATGTACGAGTATTATGTGTTGAATGAGACACTCAGCGTTTAGGTGAAGAAGCTGTCTGGTCAAATTCATCCCGGACTAAAATATTCCATTCCTTTAATGCGGGAGTTCCCAACCGGTGGTTCGCGGACAACCAATGGTCCGTAAGAGGTAAATTATGGCCCGTGATAGAAACAAACTTATAATGAAAGAGATTGAGCAGTATTATATAAAATACGAAAAAACGAGTTATATAATAATGGATTTATATGACAGCCGAGGACGAGTGCGTCAGAATGGCCGGTCACTAAACGTGTATATCATTGAACGTATGCCTAAACATTGCTGCCTTATTGTTTCTCTTTGGTTCCCATTAAGAAAGAATTGCTTCCATCGTAAATTCGAAGAAATAAAACATTTTTGGATGACCGGCGATTCTGACGTCAGAATGGCCAGTCACCTAGCCGTAGTTTCTTTGTTACGTGGAATTAAGAAAATCTTCGTAGACTAATCATTGCTGCCCGTTTGTTTCCGTCACACGTAATGTACGACAGTTTGAAGTTATCGCCATAAACAGAAAAAATAAATATTACGCCTCAAGTTCCTGACAAAATTTCAAGAGCAATAACGCTTTTTTAATATGTTTTTTTAAACTGTGTTTTTTAATGTAGCGTTAATTTTTGTTTCATACAGGTACAAAATTCGATACATTCTCGTGTTTCCGAGATGGACGGTCTTGACAGACCGATGGTCGGATGAACAATAAAGTGATTCTTCCTATATGAGTTTTGTTTTTCCATTTGAGGTGCGGAACCCTAAAAAATGGCGTAATTTTCTGTTGTTGGCGGTAGCCCCCTCTGGCTTCATCCCCTCTGGGGGGCAACTGGTTTTTTTTTGTGAAAATCTGCCAGTTGCGAAAGTAGTTATAGTTTTATTATTGCGTATTAAAAAAAAACAATTAAGTTATTTAAACTGATGTTGATGGCTTGATTGTTCATTTCTAAATAAAACATTTAAATAACTTAATTGTTTTATTTTTACACGAAATAATAAACATAAATACCTTTCGCAATTAGCCCCTAGTTTCCATTTTCTGTTCGCCATTAGGCAATCTTCGTTATATCCAATCCCACAGTGTTCAATATCTTAACAAATCCTTTATTATAAGCCGGCATTTTACGGCAAAGTCCCAAGTGGGGGCAACTGGAACATTTAAAGATTAAATTCCGAATTGACATCCCCTCTCCCCACCGGTGATACTAGGGGCAACTGGGAGATTTTTACAAAAAAAAAACCAGTTGCCCTTCCAGAGGGGGTAAAGCCACAGGCTACATTACACATATACACCAAAAATTACGCCATTTTTTAGGATTCCTTACCTTAAAAGTAAAAAACAAAAGCCATATAGGAAGGATCACTTTATTGTTGATCCGCCCATCGGTATGTCAAGACCGTCCATCTCGGCAATACGTGAAGGTATCGAATTTTGTACCTGTATGAAACAAAAATTAACGCTACATTAAAAAAAACAGCAATGTTTAAATAAAGCGTTATTGCTCTTGAAATTTTGTCAGGAACTTGAGGCGTAATATTTTTTTTTCGGTTTATGGCGATAACTTCAAACTGTCCTACATTACGTGTGACGGAAACAAACCGGCAGCAATGATTAGTCTAAGAAGATTTTCTTAATTCCATGTAACAAAGAAACTACGGCTAGGTGACCGGCCATTCTGACGTCAGAACCGCCGGTCACCCAAAAATGTTTTATTTCTTCGAATTTACGATGGAAGCAATTCTTTCTTAATGGGAACCAAGGAGAAACAATAAGGCAGCAATGTTTAGGCATACGTTCAATGATATACACGTTTAGTGACCGGCCATTCTGACGCACTCCCGAGGACCCTACACCCAGCAAAAACCACGTAGTGATCCGCGAATAAAAAAAGGTTGGGAACCACTGCTTTAATGAAATGTCTATATAATATACAATTCAATTATTGTAATGTTAAAATGGGGAAGCAAAAATTATGGGAATTATCTTTATGTTCTACTAACAATTCGGCTTATCCCACCCTAAAAGGTGGATACTCGGATTCGCGTGTCCATCCACCCTGTAAGATATTATGTGAATTGCGATTATCATCCTCGTTCAGGGTGGATAGACGGACGTGCAATTCTGTCTATCCACCTTAGGGTGGATGTTAAACAAAATAAGGCAAATTTTCTCATAATTGCATAAATTAATTAATACTTACATAATAAACTAACGCTCGCGCGCCGCCATCCTCGCCTCCTCATACCAGCAACTATTTTTATCCTAGAAATTTTAGTCACTCACAGGAGCACAACAACCCTCTAGCTAGGCTTCTAGAAGTTGTTATTTGGCTGCGATCTTCTGTGGAGGTACTTCCTCAGTCTGACAGCTTATATACGGCGTGCCTTGCCTCTCGCCAGCTTCGTTAGTAATTATTAGTTTCCCTGGAGACTACAGCATGGGGTTCTTCAAAAAAGGCGCGAAGAGGTTTTCACAGGGTCGGCGACGCGCGTGTGCCTTGCAGGCGTCCATAGGCTCGTGTAACTGCTTTCCATCTGGCAGGCCAATGTTTGTTTCCACCTTAGTGGTATCAAAAAAATGAGACGTTCGTTGTTTCTCAAAGATCATATACCACTTACACCCCAAGATGGTAATGAGCTACTATTACACCCCAGAAGGTGTAATAGTAGCTCATTACTTGGGGGGGGACTCCATGTAGATAGTGGTAAATCTATGATTAGTAGTAATATTTTATTTCTCTTAAATTTATGGGCTTAAACTCGGTCATTTAGTAGGGTCGCACGGGGATATGGATTCAACGCGTCGAGGCCCCTTATAGAAGTTTATAGTAATGTTGTACATCCGCCGTGACCCGCTCCATGATATATCAATGGAACAATATACCGATTAGCAGGTCTCGGCAGGCATTATAGCTAACTTAAGTTGGAAAATAAATGGCCTATAGGGATGATCTTTGTGGACTAAATACTGGGCTATTGCTAATTAGAGACGGACGCCTGCCATAACTACCGCAATTGTTCGTTATTTGCGACAGGTGGTGACTCACCACTCACTAGATGGGCCCCCGAAATGCTAGGATTTTATTTATTATTGTGTATTATTTTGTAACAGACATTATAAATATTTTGTGTTTTATCCTAGACCAATTATCAAAATACTGGTACCAATTCTATCCACAAAGTTACATCGCGTATACAGAACAGGAAGAGAAACGGGACAGATTCTCAGGCAGGCTGTTGCGGAATGTTCAAGGAGAAGTACTGCCAGTGGAAACACTCGCTGATTGCATTTGTATATACATCGGATCCAGGGGGCAAACATTGTTCAACTACACCATATCTGTACCAGGTATTTATTATCAATACTTACTTGTATACAATTTTGTGTAAACAATTGTTATGGTACTATTACCTTTTAACAAAATAAACTTCTCCATCCCTAAGGTTGCAGTTACTTGTCATTTTAATAAGGCAGGTGTTCACTTGCCCCTATTGCAAATTTACTTTATTTATGTCATCAAAGTATAATCATCATTATCATTATCGATACCCTGTATCTATCAGCTGATGAACATAGTCCTTCCCTAATGCCACAATATGCGACCTCCACTTTCCGCATCCAGCAGCTTCCGGCCGTTCCCTTAAGGTCATCGGTCCATCTAGAGGGCGCCCGCCACTGCGTCACCCCATACGAGGTCTCCACACTAGGGAGTTTCCTCCATCTCCATCATCTGCCATCACTAACTCGAATTTTTACAGCAAGGTATAATGAAGTAATTTATTTTACAGCAAAGGAGTGGTATTTATTAGATCCCGACACCCAAAAAGTAGAACACACTGAGGAAATAGCGTGGTTCAAACGTAGGCGTTACTTAGTTGAGAAGTGCAAGGATGCCAAAGTGGTGGGCATCTTGGTGTGCAAGCTAGCCGGCGAACAAACTAAGGACATCATAAGCAGGATGAAGCAACTGTGCCGGATTAATGCCAAAAAGAGCTACATTGTCTCCGTTGGAAAGCCTAATGTTGCAAAATTGGCAAATTTTCCTGAAGTTAGTATTTTTTTAAATTTAATTTTATCAAATAATAATTGGTCACCCACGTATTTTGCTCGTCTTGTGACTGACGAAAAAGGATTACGTGCAGGCAATTGCTCCGAGTGCTTAGTGCGAGTTTTTTGTTCGCGTTCGATCATCTGAACGTAAACAAATCGACCAAATGGAGAAGAACTCTCATGTTGTGAATTTGTAAGACGCGTGTTACATATCAAAATTAAGTGGCTTCCTTGCTCACATTTTGAAGTGAGCGACCCGGCTAATTTGGATATGTAACATGCGTCTGCTAAATTCACAATATGAAACTTTTTCTCAATTTGGTCAGCTTTTTACAAGCTGACCAAATTGTTAATACGTTCCGTTAATACGTTCGAATGTGACCAAAAAACTCTCACTAAATACTCAGATAAAATTTTGAGATCGAAACTAGTCTGCTTTCTCGCTCGACGAAATATTTGAGTGATCCGATCTTGTTTGATGTTTGGTTTTCTCACGTATGTTTTAATAATATTAGTATTTTCTTATTTATAGAGTATAAAGTAGCACTTGTACTGATTTTTTTATACGACTAAGGTGACACTAGCGTACGACCTGTCTGATAGTAAACAGTCATCCATGGTTGCAGCCTATGGACGCTTGGAACGCCAGAGGCATCACTCACGCGTTACCGACCCTCTAAAAACCCCTTTACTCTGCCTTGAAATTCCCACTTGATACTGTAGTCTCTTGGGAAAACCTTGGCAGAGTTCATTCCGCAACCTGAGAGTTCCATGTAAAAAACTGGATGTAGAAAAGAGGATGAATTCCCTGCCTATGGCAGTGCGACGATAGAAAGAGGCCGCGGGCGTCATATCCAATAACTGCTCTGAATAACCTATTGAACAGTCGGTAGAATAGGCATAGCCTGTAATTATACTTAATGGCTCGATAGCGTCTGTGAGCTGGGAATCCGTCACAATCCTAGGAGCTCGTCCCTGAACGGAGTCACAAGATGCTAGTTGGTACTTGCGTGCTAGATGATAACACTATCCCTCCATGTGAGGTCGCACATGACATGGATTCTACTTCACAAAGCGCAAGTGTCGCACTTGCGCTTTGTAAAGTAGGGTTTACAAATTTGAATTCTTTACAATAGGCCATTTGACAATGTTCAAAATTGTATAAATTATTTAACAATATCGTAAAATACACAAAAGTATAAATAAAGATCTGCAGTCTTTCGTTCTAATATCTTCCGTCCGACTAATTTTATGGTCGATCAAAGTTGGCGGGAAAGTCCATTTTAAAAGTATGAAATTATTTAAAAAAAAATCCATTGGAGAAGCAATAAAAAATTTACTTTTATTATCATACTATTATACTATAACTTTTACTATGATACGATAATATTGAACATAGCTGTCGTACAAATTTCTGATTTGATGCATACAAAATACAAACCTGTGACGTCATAACTCAGTAGCCTTTTGTATGGAGCGTTTTCGGGAAAGTCAAAAATTGTGATTTTCTAATTAACATATTTCAAGAGATTATTGTGCTATCGAAGTAATTCGTTCACTTATGGTTATATTATTGAGACGTCGTCCCTACATATCAAACCGAAAAAAATGTTAGTCAAATAGCCTATTGAGTGATGGCCCAGTATTTTCATGTGAACAATAAAGGTACTAAAATACAGTCAACTGCATTTTAATACCACTTTTGAGATACTTAAAATGTAAAACTGTGTTCCAATTTTCAGATTGATATTTATGTGATGATCGCGTGTCCAGAAAACGATCTCTATAGCAACAGAGACTTCTACAAACCAATAGTGTACCCATATGAACTAGAAGTTGCAATTAACTCAAAAAGGGCGCCATACTTCACAACTCATGTCACTGACTACGATGACTTGCTGCCGGGGAAGAGGCACTACTGTGACATTGAACACGTGGGGGAGGGAACAGATGTCAGTCTCATCACAGGGAAGATCAGGGAGACCAAAGTGGGGCAAGAACAGGGAGACAGCGTAGACCTCGTTGAAAAACAAAACTGGGCATTAGAAAACATAGGACATAATCTTGAAGGGAAATCCTGGAGGGGTCTTGAGCAAAAACTAGGAGAGACTGAAGTGAAAAAAGCAGAAGAAGGAAGACATGGTATACCATTACAGTATGATAATGAGCCAGAATAAATAATTGAGCAGTATATTGTTTAAACTTTCTTTAACTACAGGCTTTTTAGTTTCACCATGTTGTCTGAAATTGAATGTTGCAAGTTAAAATTGACCCACTTTCTAATGTCTGATTAAACTGGAATTTAACACACTTGTTTGGTTCTGGTGTTAATGCACGATTGCCTAAATGCCGTTTTAAATACAATATGGCGCCTTATAATATTATTTTTAATTTATACATTAACCCCTATCATATGGATAACGGATGAAAGGGCTTGATGAGTGAAACACGTTAAGTAAATTAGTTCGTTTTTTAATTCACAACTAATAGAAACTTATTTTTTTTTTCTTTCTTGTTTTTAGATTAGACATGGGTAACAATGTGTCAACTGCAACAATTAGTAGATTCACTTTTTGAAAATTTGTTGGCGCACTACGCACTTTTAACACCATAACCTTGATGGTAACAGATCGCGTCCACTCTGTTTGTATTGAGCGTCAAGCCTGAGTGTGCGGCGTACATGTACAGAGCGTGCGTGCTACGCACGTCACTGCGGTCAGGAGCGCGTTCCTATTTATTGAGCCATAAAGGTACGCGCACGTTATGTCGGGTAAAAAACGCAAATATAGTAAAGTTAACACGTGCGCGCGTGCACACCAATCCGCTTGCCATAGCACACTGTTGACGGGGCGCAGAGGGGCGGAGCGGGCCGCATCGGGGGCGCTAAAATCCGCCACTCAAAATCCGACACGTTGCGCCCCGACTTAGTGTGCGATAGTACATATAAAATACATACAAGCGATTTGAGAGGATTTTTGAGCTCCTGTCCTACACAATGTGCGCGTACCTTAGCGGCGCAGTAAGCTGCGGTACTGAGTTGACGCACAGAATTTTACTGAATTACCCATGTCTATCATAAATTAAAATTTGAAAACACCTAGTGTCATACAAAATACCTCTGCTGCTAGCCAAGGTACATTGGATAAGTAAGGAATATCATTATAAATGTACTTAAAACAAAAAAGATCATAGCTCTCTGGAACATTTTTACTGCATTAGGTAATATTCTCAATGTTTTCATTATGTACATAGGCATAAGATTTATTAAATTTCATTGTCTAATATTCACACCTTTTGATTGACTGGATTTTGTGGTGACTTTAGCCATTCTTTTCTTAGCATTTGCTTGAGCTGTGAAAGCCTTAGTGATGGATTTTCTGCCTTTAGTAAAGGTAGGTTTGTTTCTTCGAATAATGCATATGCAGCCTTCAGTCGCTTTTCAGGATGCCTGTCAATCTCCGTTTTGTCACTGAAAATATAAAAGTAACTACTTGATTTCATATTTAAGGAGTGTTATAGAGCAGATAGATTGAAAGAGAGGTATAAAAGGAGGACTTATGGAACCTGATTGAGGAAGTGTCTCATCACAGAATACGTCGTCAACCCTTACTGATCCCACTGCTAGGATACCAGACTCCCCTCAATTGAAGGAGTTTAGAGCATACTCCACCACGCTGCTCAACTGCGGGTTGGCTGAGTTTCTCTGAGTGAGCAAAGTCACCAGACATTGACAGACAGATGTTGCATCAGCAGTAGTGGAGCCAGTGCACAAACAATATGCCTTGGTACTATGAGTACTTACAGGGCTATGGCAATCGGTTTACATCAAGAAGGCTGAATGCTTGTTTGGCACCCAGCATCATACAAAAAAAAACATTGTTATTCATTTCCTACAAGACTTACCTGCAGTTACTTGGTTTATTTTATAACTTACATAACAATTACAATATATTAATAAATATAGAGACAAGTATATCAGAAGAATTTTTATTACTAAATTCTAGTAGTACATTTATTTAACAATACAACACACTTAACATGCTGACTTGTTTCATAATTTACATACCTGAGTAAAGAAATAGCTTCATCTACAGACTGTGCCACTTCTCCATCAAGCTGTATCCTATTAAGATTCTCCTCCAAAACAGGTTCTTCAACTACAACTCGAGATGGCTGCAATTCAAACAATAACATTTAAGTTGGATGTAGTGAAAATAAATTATATGCTATTTAGGCTACTTGAAAGAAAGACCATATTAGACCATAGACCTAGTATATGCGCTCTACCGCGAAACCTATGTTTATGTATTAGACATATAGAGTAAGGTAATTAATATCTTACAGTAACTTTAATTGGTTTATCATTCATTGTTATACTGGAAAAACCAACTAACTCATATTTTTTATAAAGTGACTTATCAATACAAAATCTTATTATTGCACTCCTTTTGTCTGCAAAAACCCTCCTAACACTAAGTCATATAATAACAGATATAGATGTGAAAAGCTGCTGATTTGAACACTAAAATAAAATATATTACATAGAATTTTCAATGGCATTTTTTTGTAAAATGATATGAGTGTCTTAGTTGGTTTTCCTACTTTAATGGTGCATTATTGAAACAACAAATTTGTAATTAACACAAGACATATATATTAGGTTGGGGAAAAAGTCTTTTCGTATTTTATATGAAAATTCAAAACATTTTTTAATAAAGTTTATTTACATTTAACTAAAGTATGTAGGTGCCATTATGTTCGATAACTTTTTGTCATCTTGTAGGTAGAGACATGATCCCATTACTATAGAAATTTTGGGACTACTGTTCAAAAAACCGCGACAAGTGGTTTTGGCAGTCTTCTCGTGATGTTAACCTGACATTGCCTAAAGAATTCTTAAGAGACCGGAACAGGTGGAAATCAGAAGGTGCAAGGTCAGGACTATACGGCGGATGCATTAACACCTCCCAGTCAAACTCTCTTAATTTTTGCTGAGTGGCTAAAGATGTGTGAGGTTTAGCGTTATCATGATGAAAAATCACACCCCTTCTATTAATTAATTCCGGCCGCTTTCTCTCAACTTTTTGCTTTAATCTCATCAGTTGTTCACAGTAGAGTTCAGAATCGATAGTCCTGCCTGGCGGTAACAGCTCATAATGAATATCTTCCCTTCCAATCCCACCATACACACAGCATCACCTTGTTGCGGGTTAACCCGGGTTTCGCCAGAGTCTCTGAAGCCTGGCCGGTCTTTGACCACGACCTTTTTATGCGCCAAAACTGTTATGTGGTCAATTCCTAGTTCTTCAGCTACGTCGTAACTACTGATATGCCGATCTTGCTCCACTTTTTCAGAAATGGCATCCATTTTATCCGTAACAGGGCGACCAGAGCGACGTGCATCTTTGACATCAAAATTTCCGGATTGAAAACGCTTAAACCAAATTTGTGCTACTCTCACAGACACTGCACTAGGTCCATAATAATCACAATTTTTTTTCGCAGCTTGCGTTGAATTTTTACCTTTTTTGTAGTAAAATTTTAAAATGTATCGAATTTCTTCATTAGATTCACTCATCTTGACAGTAAAAAAAACAAATGAAAATCACACATTTACCTAATTTGAATTTGGAATTATCTTTTTTAAAATTTAAACTTTTTATAGATATCAAAACCTGCTAGATACAAATGGTATAACCAAAGAGATTTTATTACAAGTTCATACATACTATAATGCGAAAAGACTTTTTCCCCTACCTATTATATATACATACGTACCACTGGTTTAACAGGTTCTGGTTTGATCGTCTTCTCTTTCATCAGAGTGATCTGTGCTCGTGTGATCTTTGGAGGAGGAGGAACGGTCTTTGGATTAGCCTTGAGGGATTCCATTTCTTTCTCTAACAATGCCTTTGCTTCTGCTTTCTTTTGAAGCTGTTCTTGCCGTTTCTTTTCTTGATCGTCCTGTTAACATTAAACATAACATTGCTAACTCATAGAAAGTAACTAAAAAATTGAGTTGTTGCGAGATGCCTGGCAGGTGTGGAACAACACATAGAGTACCTAAATTTACCCGAATAAAAGGAGGGATCACCGAGCTCATAGCCACACCAACAGTTGTCCTGACCTGCTGCATTAGATGTTTCATATCCAAAATGAAGAAGTCTAGCATTATGAATCTACCTTACCTTTTTCTGCTGTTTTTTCTTTAATTTCTCGTCGTTGTCCTCCCACTGGGCATCTTCCATCATCTTTTTTACTTTATGATCTTTCTCCTGCTTTATATTCTCCTTCCGCTGTCGTGCAGCTACAGCTTTGCTATTTTCGCCAGCGAATTTTTTGGGCATTTTGGGTTACAAAATGATGAATCACGTTCTCGAAAATACGGTCAATGTTAGAAAATTATTAATAAATCTAAAAACTACTGGTACAAATTACAATTCCATATAAATTTATTGCAAATCACTAATTTCTTTCTCTACTCTATGTAGTACCTTGTACCTGCTCCCTGCACAAAAACAAGTACAAAACTATGAAGAAAACTAACCGAGAGGAAGATTTTTAGACAGCTGACTTCAGCTGTCACCACAGGAACAGACAGTAGGTCAGCGGCGTACACACACACACACACAATTGACACCGTTCAGTGAGTAAAGCGCTGCTCACACTGCACCGCAACGGCGCATCGGCGACACGTGGAGATAAACTTATCAGTCGGGCATTGTGAACCAGATACTTATTATTTTTAATAAATTTATTATTCGTGTACGCTGGGTCTTTAAATGGGCATCATCTTACGTCACCATACCCGAACGCGACAACCTATATCGGACTTTTAATATGTCTGGCAAGATGTAACAAACCATTAAAATTGTCCGGCTATTCGAATTTTTTTTATAGGTCCCCAAATAACATAGGCAACGTATAACTTCAAGTACGCAAAACCTAAAAATAGTTTGTTCAGAATCATGAGTAGAATCAATTCTATAATTTTCATCCATTTTTAAAGTAACTAGGTAGTTTTAAAAAATAATAAGTATTAATTTTAATTGCCGTGTCTATTATTAAATTGCGCTTGACAATCAAGCGAGAAAATGTAAAGTAGGTAAACAGACGTAATACCGCCGCGTCCAAAAAGTCTTAAGCGCCGTGTAGAGTTAATATTAATATTTGCCTATCGTTGTAATAGCTATTGGTATATAGCGTCTTTTTGATAACAAAGCGCTACAGAGCTCATAAACTATTAGAATAATTAGGAAAACAAAAAAGTGTTCATATCTCCGAGATTTTTTTTTTTCGAAATTATTACATAGATATATCAATTTATAATAATAAAACTCAGTTGGCGTGTTTGAGGTTTTGCGTACTTGGAGTTAAGCGTTGTATAAAATTCAGCTTTTATACTCTAACAAAAGTATAATTATAATTTGTTACAGTCTAGGGGTGTCTGGTAGGGGGTAGCAACTGTTGTTTTTTTAATGAGAGGGGGGGGGGAGCAACCGAAGAAAATATAAAAAAATTGAGCGTTATACTTTAACGAATACTATTTTATACACCTTTACTATGTACTTGTTTCCCGCCCAAGTAACTGCAATCCAAACTCTATAGTAGCTGGTTGTTCTTTCCTGTGTCACAAAATAATATACTCTAACCTGTGTTGGAGATATACATAAGGTCTGGCCGACGCGACGTCGCATCGTCTCGTGGGTTTTTGGACCACAAGAAGTATATTGAAATCTCTAATTCAAAGTGTTTAATCTGCCGCTGTTGAGTAGTTCAGAAAGTCGTGCAAAACAGCAGTAAAATGCACTATCGGTTTTACTTGAGTTATTGAGGAACTAGATAGAGGATTTCTCACATTTTTCGGCGTATTCTAGAAGTCGCACGTCGCACCAAACACAAGCCGGAGTGCTGAATAACTTTTTAATGGCAAAAATAAACTTCGGCTAAAGTGTACACTACACTTTATTTTGTTTTGGCAACTACACTGTAGTTGCCAAAATAAATTAAAGAATAATAAGAGAGTGACTGTTTTTGACATTAATTAATTGGCAACTTGGCAAGTTTGCGAGAGGAGAGTAAAAAAATTAACTTGACATTCAATGAAATATTATTTCTTATTTATTCTGTTTGGAAAGACTTTTGTACATGATTATTTCTTTTGTTTCTGGAGATTTTGAGAAAGATCATCACAACTTTAATTAACAGATCAACTAAATACAAAATCATATTTCTATCTAGGTTCTAAACATACAAACATCTGCGAAATATATGTTTATTGAACTGTAATAAAACCCTTATTCTAGCAAATAACAATTGTTTGTTTTGAGAAACAATTACTATGTCTTTGGTAGCATACGACAATAGTGATTCAAGTGAATATGAAGATGAAGGAAGTAATCATGCAACCACTGCCATATCGATAGACAGAGATAAAGGTACGCCTTAACATTTTTTGCATTACAATTTAGACGACTGTATCCCTTATTAGAGGTACCACCACCTCGCATATTCTCCTTTATGTAGTATGGTCCTGTGGTTAATAAAAGATCGAGCACTTGAGGGGTTAGTACGAAAGCAACAATTCCGCACATGTACATTCCATAACTTAGTTTAGAGAATCATATTGTTGACTAATGCAAAGTCGACAGAACGATAAAATTGCTCGAATGGAAGTTACTGCGAAACAACCTTTGTCGCTTATAATATTTGTTCTGTAATAGTTGCAGTTGCTACAGTGGGGGTGGCAGCATGCGAACAATATTTCATGTTTCTACTGACATAAACAAAAAATAGAATTGCAAGTTGCACTATAAATCATATAATACCCATAATAGAAGCATTGCTTGTGAAGACTAAATTAATGACAGCATAATATTAGGCGGGTCATACTTATATTTTACTATAATAGTTACTTTATTGGTTTTATTTCCAGACCCACCAAAACCAGTTGCTACAGTTGAATCACCATCGCCAGACGATAGTCAAAGTCTGTTCAATCTTCTACCACAGCCAACAAAGAAGAAGCCAGAGGTGGTTGAAGAGGATGATGAGTTTCTTCATAAAAAGGAGAGTGCAGTCAATGTTGTAAAGCCTAAGGCTAAAATCACTGTGCCATCACTAGATGATGTAGGTATATAAAAGATTGTTATTTTTTTTATTAAGTTGGGTGCCAAAGACTATATAAGCCTATGTGATGTAAAGTAGTCACTGTTGCATGTTAGACCTTTGCCACACAAGGAGTATAAACCCCTAGCATTGCTTCTGCTAATTCAATATTTCTTGTCCAATGTCCTCATTCCTGACCTGCCACTGAGCTGGTTGGTTTACTGGGCAAGGGACACTCATTGCAAACCTGGTTTGACCATATGACCATAAGGTCTGCGCACAGGAAGAGCTGTAGTTTTAGGCATAGGGATCTGTGCTATATACTACTCTTATTGCTTCGTCTGTTATGCATTAAGCGACTTTTGTACATCGCATCGGCGGCACGCCAGGACGCCGCTTGTATCCTGCGCCTAAAGAGCTGTGACATTCTTTAAACAATTGACTACTACTACGACAACCAAACTGTCGAACTACAAATATTTTTCTTTTCAGTTTAAGGATGTTGTTGGAACCATGCCTAGCACCAAACCTAAAGTTGCAAATGCTGTGAGTATCCATTAGTCATTTATAAAATAAAAGTTTATTTTCCAAGGGGAGTAACCAAGAATGTTTTAACCACTGGACCTTGGTTTTTCTATACCCCCATAACTCCATAACTGCTCAATCTGTTGCTGCCATAGTGGGCCAATAACTACTATTTCTTTTCATTTGTATGTACAAGTTAATTTTTATGTAATTTAAATTGAACATATGGATGAATATTATTTTTTCTTTTTCTTGATCCTGCATTATCATTTATCAAAAATAAAAAGTTAATGTCTAGTACTGGTACATCCCTGAAATTCAGGTTTGATTTTCATACAACTGTCTGGTTCTCTCTCTCATTGCTAGAATTAGAAAACAAAGCAAATGTAGTATAAAATACATTAAATTTAAAATGTACAATTACAATAGTCATTTTGATACAATTTCAGAAAAAATCAGGCTTATTAAGTATGTTGCCTCAACCCAAAAATTCAATATTTACGACGAAGACGACAACAAACACCAGCAAATCAACGTCATTTATACCGCACATACTCACAAAAAAACCAGAAACAACTGCAAAGAAAAAAGAAATTTTACCCTCTCCAATGAAGAAACCACAAAACAATAATAAATCACTGGCCAACTGTTCTGATGATAGTGATAATGAGGATGCAGTTGAAAACGACTTCTTCTCTATAAATAAGCCCGTAGAGTTACCACCTCCAGAAGATATACCACTGCATATAGACCAAAAGATCGAAAATCTGGCAACAAATGTTAGTGCACCCAGTGATCAAAGAGAAACGC
This sequence comes from Hypsopygia costalis, assembly GCA_937001555.2. Taxonomy (NCBI): domain Eukaryota; kingdom Metazoa; phylum Arthropoda; class Insecta; order Lepidoptera; family Pyralidae; genus Hypsopygia; species Hypsopygia costalis. The sequence continues at coordinate 3,541,830 of OW443325.2, forward strand.
CACACATACAGTCTTATTTCAAACATAATGGAATGGAAAATCATACTGAAGGACAACCAGGGTACTCACACAGTAGCACTGCTATGGAATTAGAAGGTGGTGAGGCCTCGAATTACAGTACTTATGAAGCTCCACAGAGTTCAAACAGTGGTGAAGCTGTATTAGATGAGGAAGCTGTAAGTGTGAAATTAAATTTAAAAATAACATAAGAATCAAATAATTATGTAGTTGACTGCACATCAAGTGCAACGTAACCATCCAAATATCAAAAACCCTTGTGCTGTAGATTATAGTGCAAAAATATTTGATATGTATGATGATATTTACAGATCCACTTTTTTGTAAAATTTGCAAAAAGTTATTTTGCAAATACATATTATTATATTGATTATGTAGTGGTTAGGTCAACAACGCGCGAGTGATACCCTTGTAGCTTGTAAATACCTTCTATAATGATCATTTTAACTCCCGTTTTGTTGTCAATCCTTATACATCTGACTCCTGGGATATGGATCTTCCCTCAATTGAAGGGGTTTAGAGCATACTCGACCACGCTGCTCAACTGTTGGCGGAGGCCAGTGTATTCAAGCCGCCTAAAGGCCACTGACTTGGCTGTCATCTATAATGACAACAGCCGGGACCGACGGATTAACGTGCCCTCCGAAGCACGGAGGAGCTCGAGATAAATAAACCCATACATAGACAGGCTGCGGTCGGTTACTCCCGTTTATTCATAACATCTAAAGTATGTAATGCAAATATTATAACAAACATCACTTTGTTTTACTTGAATTGAATTTTGTTATAGATTTTGAAGCTCTGCGGCGCTCGTGGCAAGCGCAAGCGGGAAGAGATACAAATAGTAGACGTGAACCAGCAAGAGGTGCTAGCAGACGCACGCGAGTGGTTGCTCAAAGGTCTCATGGACGACACCAGTAAGCGTGTCTCAGCCAGCAAGAAGAAAGGTAACGAACCCACTGGGCAGCAGAAGAGGAAACATCAGATCACATATTTAGCACACCAGGTGAATTTTTTGCAACTTTATAATTTTTATTATAGGTGTACACACTATATACTTTCCGAAATTCACGTGCCCAGGCGGTTTCAATTTTGCGGTTGGCAACAAACAACATTTCAGCTAGATAAAAATTATTAAATTTTGATTAAATTTAGTGAAAACAAACCTTGTTAAATTTTAAATAAGAACAAATGTACTGAGTGGAAACAATAATTAATCTAATTATATTATTTTCTAAACTATACGAGATATTGAAAAACTAATTACTTACTACTGAATCCTGAAAGTGCTTCACAAGCTCTATCAAATACGTCAATAATAGTAAATATAATTATTTTAACAAAAACAACCGACTCCAAACTTTACTCTACAATTACGTAGGTATGTAGATACAGGCTGATGATGATGATGATGAAAAAAATATGGGACCAATCTGGAAGTATACCCGTTCAATTTTTTTTTTCAAATCCGTTTATAAATCACGGAGTAATTATGTAAGTAACAAACATTAAAAATAAAAATACAGCCGAATTGAGAACATCCTCCTTTTTTGGAGTCGGTTAAAAACAAAATGGATCTCCGAAAATTGCAAATCTAAGTCATTAGCATTTCAGTATGCATTATACGGTTGAGTGCATGTTGATGTCATTTGTCAGCCAATCAACTTCTCTCTTTTTTCTCTCAGTGTAGCACCAACCAATCTTCAGTTTTAAATAAAAAAAAACTTATATTTACGTTTACAGATGTATAGATTTTATTATATAGATGTCAGTGCTAACTGAAAATGTGGAATCAAATTATTCTTCTTTTCCAGGCTAAAGCGAATGAAGCTGAACTGCAGAACCAATGGGCAAACAACAGAATGTCAAAAAGGAAAACCCAATCAAAATATGGTTTTTGAATAAATATATTAATAATTAGGATAGGTACTTGTAAATAATAAACAATTATTTTTAACTATGTTTTATTAAAATTAACTAACAACCCGCATCTGCTTCACTTGGGTAGATTTTTTTCTGACAATTCAGTAATACCATTATACTGTTAATGGTAAAAACAGTATCAAAATACGTTGAGTACTTTCTCATTTTGGGTGGGTCTTACTGTTGCCATTGAGTGTAATAGTTGAACTACTCTTTTTATATCAAGAAAGAGCTTGTTTCAAAGGACTGGATGTTTGATAATAATATATTTATAGACAATTAAATAAAAAAAATATACATTTTAATATATTTGTATATCACTGTATACATAAAATTGTATCAAAAAAAAAAATGCAGTTGCAGTATTACTATGGCAATGGGTAATGGGAATAGTGAGGCCCACCCCTGATTTTACCACAAACACACTCAATGCGGCGATTTACCTTTAATTTATAATATGTACTGATACCTATGCTACAATTTACATTATGTACAAATAGGTTAGAGTCTCCTAGCCTTCCTAGGCCTCGGTGGATTCCATGAAACATGTGTATTGTCAGTGATGGAGACCACCTGGAGGCCGCCCATCTGTAGCCCCTTTACTGCTGCCTGGAAAGAAATCACATACGGTGAAGATTTTGGAATGTATGTATTTATTATATTCAATACAATACTGTAAGTTTCGAAATAAATTAATATGAATATGAATGAATATTTCCTATACAATTTTGGGGTGCAAGTACACGCAGTGTACCCTGCTGACTGACAAACGAAGTTCTGGCGAAAAGAAAGGTATGGAGCGTCATTGTAAGCTACCCGACTGCAGAATGTACCTCCACCTCACAGAATACATTAGCCAAATAACAATTGTTGGTATGTTCCTCTGAGTGAGTGAGGTCACCAGAAAGAAATAAGATGCTGTGTTGGCAGCGGGGGTGGCGTGCGAACAATATGTTATGTTGCGAGCGTTAATAAGGCCTCGGTAACCGCCTCACATCAGGCGGGCCGTATGCTTGTCCGCCACGCGACGTAGTATTAAAAAAAAAATAGCAGCGTTTTACCTGAAAATAAAACGCTTATTAAATACTTACCTTATTTGAAGCTTATTTGCTTTGAGAAAGGCCCTTCCGGTTTTTCGCCTATTTGCCTCCTTTGCTACCCGTATACAGCTGTCTCTTTCGCACATCCGGTTCACCCCTTCTACCAACCAGTGGGCAGACGAGAGGAAGTGGGGACTTGCTCGACCGTCTTAGCTCATTGAGTCGAAAACGCCAGGCAGAAATTAAAGATAAGCTTCAAATAAGGTAAGTATTTAATAAGCGTTTTATTTTCAGGTAAAACGCTGCTATTAAATAATTGACCGTTATTTGAAGCTTATTTGCTTTGAGACATGTTTGTTATCGCCTGGCTGGTTGGTAGGTACGCCAATGTGAAGCGGTTGTAAAAGATAATATGCTCACAGAGGTATAAAAGCTTAGGTATCGAACTTGGTTCCAATTCGATTATTCGATAATATATGCATCTAGTACATACATCAGGATACGATCTAAATCATCGTCGTAAATGCACAATAATGACTAGTAATAACTATCACTGCTAAATTTCTGTGAATCAATTTATAAATCAGAGACAGCATTACTTCCAGTATATAATGATGTCAACTCTCCAGACTGCACTAGCTAATAAGTAATATATGGTCCCCAGGAACATTGTTAGCCCAGCTCTTGGAGGGCACGGTGGTTCTAATGCTGCCCAGGAATACCAACCATTGTTTCGGCTACGGACAATAAGGTTTTTAACCAATTAGCAACAGTCACTGTTCGGGATGCAAGCTTGCACGAGCCCCTCATATTAATAAATATATATGAAAAGCCTTTCACAAGTTTCATAACTGACAATAACAAATACCAAATTGCAAGCTCTTCGTCCATAATTCCCTTGTAATGCTTCGTCGATATGAAGCTAAAATGATGGAAGCCTGAAATCGTAAAAAGGTCTCCCGTCATAGGAGGAGTGTCTGTATGCATAAACATAAAGCACTGGTTTCATCGTCAATGTATCTTTGTAAATAAACTAATCAGTCAATATAATAATCGCGTTTATGTGTTATCCACTGTATTAAATAAATAGATTTAAAAAAAAACTTAAGCGCTCTTTTAATAAAGCATAAGAACGTAAAAAAAAAAAAAATACCAAACCTCTGTGTTTTTCTATGTAGCACTGAAGTAGACACTACCATTTTATATAACATTATATTGAGGCATGCAAGCATCTCGACCAGACAAGTCTGCTAGGTTACAAGGCAAAAATGAACCGTTGGGGGATTTCACATTTAAGATAATAAGGCAGTTTTGTTCATTTTATATTAACCTAACCGTTAATTTATAATAAGTAAGATAAGTCATACCCTCACCTAGATTATATCGGATAATAGGGAATGCATAGTGCATGTAATCCCGATTGCATACTTAACAAGGCATAGGAGTTTCTCAATGCAACAAATCTACGTTAAGATTATGATGATATGATTTACTGTGTACTTATAAGTAATTATAAATTTATACCATTCGGATTATTTCGAACATTATGTTACTTTGAAGCGTCTATTTCTTATCTCGTATCAAATATAAGCAATATCTTACTTAAGCGTACGACTTTACAACACTAATAAAATTAGAAGTAGAAGAATTCGTCACTAGTACAACCCTTCCTCGTAGCACAGTAGGAAAAAGCACTCGATTGCTCATCGAGAGGTCGCAGGTTCAAGCCCCACTTAACTGAGACAGGTGAATTTTTTTCACTTTAAAAAATGAAGAATAGCTATCAGATTGTCGTTCTGGCTAGTACCCTAGATTGTGTTAGAAACTGACATACTTATTATAGTAGTATAATCAATTTAAAGCATCTAATGGTAATGTGACTGTTGTTCCTGCGGTTTCCAGGCCCCAAAGTTTGATACCTTCGTATTTATTTACGAGACGTGCATGAGGTGGCAGAGGAATCTAATGCATTGTGATGATTTTGTAATTACCAACTGAGCTTCTCTCAAATTGTCTCACGTAGAAACATCTGGTATGTGGCATCTTTAATAAGATGTTTATAAACGCAAAGCAGCATTTCTGAGACAGTCTGACTGTTCTGAGTCTTGGTACAACCGAGGTTGCAGTCCAACAATTCCACAATACTATGGGGGTCTTGTTTAGTGCCTAAGGCCACAAAGTGTGAATGTAGTATTAATGCAGGCTTTGTTGGATTGACCTGCCTGTCAGGCTACTGCATCTATGCAGGATATTGTTCTGACTATATTACTTACGGATTTTAGTGATCCACCAAAATTAGTCTAAATTTTAAGAAACACTAGCTGATAGTATTTTAAGTTATAAAAACCTGGATGAACCAGCTTGACATTGCGGTACAAAAGTACCTACCGCTATGTGGAATAACATGGTGCCCTTTATTTTCTAGTGGCTTACAAGCATAGCTATCCGATAGCATTGTATATCTTTATTGTACCCTTGTCATCGAACCACTAGTCATTTGAGATCGTATCACATACGTCATCGTAGCGTATTATTTTTATATACAAGTACAAGCCTTCTATTTTGAGTGACTGCTTTGCTACCCAGTTAGTTACCGAGGCAAAGACTTTCTATATTTTGACGGGGCAAAAGGCAGACCACTATTTATAATAGTTAACCTTTGTAAACGAATCTTATAAACCGTTAGTGAAATAAAGAAATTAGCAAAGGTTTATTTTCCGCATTCAGCGGGTTGTAGAATCTTTAGGATATATATGTATGTATAATAACAATCGGAACCGGATTTTATAATATTCGTACTGAAATTGATGCTGAAAATTTTTAAATTGGACGATGTGATCCGTTGCTTTATAAATATCACAAAAATTGTTCAAATGAATCTCGGTACACATAATCACATCTAAATGAATGTCTGATTTCACATTTAAGATAACCATCGTCATTGCCTTTGTGGCAACAGTGCCAGCGTGCAAATGATTTGCCCTTAATTGTATTTATATCAAGGCAATTCAATACCATTTTATTATAACAGGAGAAAACCAGGAGCACTTATTTTGTTAACATGGTCTGAACTCTAACTGTTAAAACTTACTGTTTTATTACCAGAGTTAAACTTGGAAGATGTTTCAGTGTACATCCTTTCATTTATACTGACCACTTTAGTTCTGTTAGCTTCTAGCTTTTTATCAAACTAAAGGATTCTGTTAGATTGCTTCCAACAGAAGAACGATTAGCTGTACTTTAAGTCCGCTATTGTGAATAAAGATTTCTATAACAACCCTTCGAGGATTGATTATAAGCATGGGAAGTGTGCGATGGCGATGGGGCACAACATCCACGTAACATACCCTGCGAGGGTATTTAAGATAATGATATGTCCTTGCGGGGACGACTACTATACGAAACCTGCGGGGGTTAATTATAAGCATAGGGATTGTGTGACGGGGCACAGCATTCACCATAGAATTAATAATAAAAGGAATTATTAGTTCTATGACATTCCTCTTACTATTAGGTCCGTGACATTTACGTAACATACCCTGCGAGGGTATATTAGATAATGATGCGTCCTTGCAGGGGACGCCTATTATAACAATCCTGCGAGGTTTAATTATAAGCATAGGTAATGTGCTTCAGGGCACAATATTCACGTAATATACCCTGCAAAGGTATTCATCTTGCACGGGACTACTACTATAACAACACTGCGGGGTTAATTATATGTATAAGAAATATGCGTCGGGGCACAACGTTCACGTAACATACCTACCCTGCGAGGGTATTTAAGATAGTGATGCGTCCTTGCGGGGGACGACTATTAATACAACCCTGCGAGGGTTGTTTATTAGCAAATGTATAACAGAGCTCAATATTCACGTAACATACCCTGCGAGGGTATTTAAGATAGTGATGCGACCTTGCGAAGAAAGACTATTAATACATACCTGCGAGTGTTGTTTATTAGCATGTCAAATGTACAAACGGAGCACAATATTCACGTAACCTACCCTGAGAGGTTATGTAAGATAGTGATGCATCCATTAATACAACCCTGCGAGGGTTATTTATTAGCATGTTAAATGTACAACTGAGCACAATATTCACGTAACATACCCTTTGAGGGTATTTAAGATACTGATGCGTCCTTACGGGGGACGACTATTTATCCAACCCTGCGGGGGTTGTTTATTATCATGTGAGATGCGCAACTGAGCACAATTTTCACGTTTAAGACAATGATGAGTCTACCCCTGTGAGGGATGACACACTGGCTTATTTAATTCTGCTTGCGAAGCAGATTTATTAATGACAGTAGTAACCAATGTTTCTGCATTGTGAATCTCCAACATATGAATCTCCAACGTGTGTGTCATATGAATTGTGAATCTCCAACGAAAAGCAAGCAAAGCCGTCATTTTTATTTGAATATATATATGTATGCTTCCATTAATTGCAAAAGGTCTGATGAAACCCTGTAATCAAATCTCATAAGACACAAAGATAAAATCATTACTGACGGTATGATATGTCTAAGCTGAAGCTAAGTTCAGTACGTTCTGCAACAACAGCTGAAAAGGTAAAGGTTAGAGTACTTGCATCCTCATAAGTTTCCGTTGGCCGCCCCCTCCCCCTTTTTTGGGTCGGTTACACTGCTTAATCATATAAAAGAACTTCTGGACAAACATGCTATTACTAGAACGCGGCGTTTTTTATTTTCACTGTCATTATTATAGTCAATTATGGTGGAATGCGATTCCGGTGAAAAGCCATTGCTGTGATCCATAATCACCATTTTATGTATCTATGTGTGTAGGATGTCTATACTCTTAGTAAATATAAAATCCTATTGAGAAATATGAAACTTTCTACATAAATACAAGAAACGCACTGATCAAATGTCTTATAAATATATCCTAATTTAAACGATAACACAGTTAATTAAAATAAAAGCGTAACTGCGTAATAAAATTCTGCTACTTCCGTAATGTATGTGTAGCAAATTTATAACATCTAGCGGTAAGACCAACTAATTTCAAACGGGTGTAGCAATAATTTATATTTCAATAACCAAATAACAAAAAATTTGAAATTCGAACGGTAACACCGTTAACGTAATCCAAATTAAAACGTAACTGTAACTGTAACAAGCACCTGTACTGAAACGTGTGTGTACTAAACAGATTAATAAATTGAGACGGTTTTGGTAAAACCATCGACATTATTTAAATGGAGGCAAACTGCAGTTGTAATAATAATGAAAATTGCTACTTACAAGACCGGACATTTTGTAGCAAACACTATTAAAAAATTACTTGCGTCCTTAGACGACTGCACTCGGCGAAAAACAGGACGCCAATGAGCTAAGACGGTCGAGCAAGTCCCCACTTCCTCTCGTCTGCCCACTGGTTGGTAGAAGGGGTGAACCGGATGTGCGAAAGAGACAGCTGTATACGGGTAGCAAAGGAGGCAAATAGGCGAAAAACCGGAAGGGCCTTTCTCAAAGCAAATAAGCTTCAAATAACGGTCAATTATTTAATATTATAATTCTATTCAATAAATAAATAATTTACATTATGAAAAGGTACTACAGAATCAGTAGTGTATATGTGTGTTTGTGTATATATATAATATATACTTATGCCTTTAGAATACTATACGACCGATAAATAAATATATATTGTAGCCTTAGTAGCCTGATGGCGGAAGAAGCCAGTGAAGGCGGCAGTTCGATGAGGTTGCACCACCAATGGAACCAGAGTTGATCTTGGGTCTCTTGAGCCATAATAATGATGGAATGTTGAAAATGTGAGTTACTATAGAGGTATTCCGAATTTTTATACTTTATATTATATGGTCAAACATTAGGGCTGTCCTGTGAAATTGTCTAGGAGATTCAATATAGCGGCATTATTCAAAAATGCAGAAAAACAAGCGGCAACAGGCATTTTGTACCCTATGAGTCATTCGCGTATCCTAATCAGAAGACGAGGGTCATACACATTATCCTCATAATTGAGCATCTAGATGTAGAGTATTATATGTAGTTTTGGAAATTGAGATTTTAGCTCACTCTGAGAGGAAAATGAATTCTTTATATTAATTTTAGGTGGTAAAATGGCAATTATGATGACATTGATGACTTTCTTGAATATATTCATAAACTGTGCGCTTGAAAATTGCTATTCCGAGCTGTGTAATTAATCAATTTTTCCAAAAAAAATACATTCAAGCATTTTGATAGTCTGGTTTTCAAGGAATAATTTCCATTACCTCTATAATCTCCTTTTATAAAAGTTTATTTTATTTATACAATTGATTTAGAAAATCTCATATTTTATTACCTCTCATGAATTTTCATCAATATTCATCTTTATTATTAACACTCACAATAATACTTAAAAAGAACTCACCAGTCTCCCTGGACCTAGGCCCTGAACTCTAACCCTCACAGTTTTTAATCCTCTGTCTATAGCTTTCTGTAAAAAAATCATACTTAAAGTTAAAAAAATATACAGCAGTTTTCTCAGGCTTGCTTAAATTGTATGTAATAAGATATATGCATGTTTTTTTAAAGTAACATCTTACATCAGACAAATTTTATGGTTGACCTAACCAATGGGAAAGTTAAATTTGAAATTATTAAAAAAAAATGACTACTTTGGAATCAGTGAGGTTGATTTCTCTGTTGATTGCAAGTGGTGAAAGACTGTAGATGATTGCAGTTGTTAAACTCTACAGTCTTTCATCATCATCATGTTGAACAACTCCTTTGAACACACCCCATTGTATAATTTATAGAATACACAAAGGGACACAAAACCTATTCTTAGACTTACAAGGTTCTTAACGACAAGAGTCGTCACAGCTTGACTCTGAAGTGAGTCAACATGCAAGCGACTACTAGGAGCTCCCATCCATAGATGACAACTACTTCATATGCGAGCACAATTGAGCCCTACCCTGGGGCTAGAAACAGTGTTTATGGTAATCTTGTTGAAAGCCCTTATTCATTAGTCAACATTTGCATTTAATGCTGTCAAAAGACAAAACATCAAAGATATGCACATTATTTTGATATATTTATTATTATAAATTTCAAAGTTTGTAAGGACCTATGTATGGATGTCTGTTTCACTTTGTCAGGAACAGCTCATTTTTTGGAAATAATTATTATATATTATCCACAAAAAAGGTATTCTATTATTTTATTCAGGACTTCTAATGTGACATATCATCGTTGTCAAACCAAAATCTGCTAGGTGCATTTTTTATAATTTTAACATTTTGACAATTGCGACTGGTAAATGAACGGAATTATCGTATGAAAACTCTGCCATGTGCTTATAAGTACTATACGACGTACTATGACAACTATTCAGCACATAGCAGTTTTTTCATGGTAGAAGCTAGTAATATTATAAAAATATCTTATCATTTATTGTACTCACTGTAGCTAAACTTATAGCAGTTGTTTGTGCGGCTATATTGGTTCCTTTTTTGGTGTTTTTAAAACCCTCCATACCACAGGACCGGATTGCTTTGACATTACCCGCAGCATCAGTCAGTGTGAATATAGTGTTGTTCTGGCTCACTCTTATGTTACATATCGACAGGTCTTTATATGGTACTCCATCAAACAAGAGGTTGTCAGATTCAGCAGTTGGGAATAAGGTCTGTTTTCTAAAAAATATGAATCTTTAGGTGTTTTATAAACTAAATAACACATTTTGTCGGAAAGTAAATACACTTACGATTTTAGAACAGAATCGAGATCAATTAGCTTTTCTCCCTGCACACCTTCATCTTCTCGAGGGATTCTTTTGTGATTAAATTTTTCAGTTGCTAATGGGGCAGAGGTTTGATATAGTTTCACAACATTGAATAAAGGAATTCTCAAAGAGCTTTTGATAGCACTGAGCATTTTTACGATAACAATTACAAATAAATTTAACTAAACTATTGATAAAGTAACTAGAGTAGTGAGCGGTTTGAAAATTTTTTATTTATTTTATATATTTAGTCTTTTTTTACTTCAATTGAATGTAAATAACACATAACCTAAAATTATTGTTTTTTTTTTTATTTTTTGTTTTGTACGGCCCTGGATGGTGTGCATTTGTTTCAAGAAGTCTTGCAATACAGCATTAGAATAGAATAGCAGTAAAATTGTTCTAAAATCGATTTTACTGTTGAGTTATTTAAGAATCAATGTACATTAAATTTATGAAAATTTAATTGAAAGCCAGCATAGCAACTTCGCCAAAAAGCCAAAAAAGTCAATCAATCAACGTCAAGTCAAATGTGTCTAAATTCCGACGTCAATGTCAAAAAGAGTTTTTTTTTACAAGACTGTATTGTTATGTGGTGTGATGTTCACCTGTTGCTTTTATTTTTCTTATTTTTAAAATAGACTTAAAATCAATGGAGATAATACATAGCTTTAGTTGAAAATTACAGAAAATAATCTAAAGTTTATAATATTTTCAAGAATTCTGGTGAGTGTGTACGTAATGCTACTTTTTGATGGCCTTCAAATAACATATTTCCCAACTCATGTTGTCCGCAACCTACGGACTACGGTGAGAAGTTTTAGCAATAATGTCAGCCTCGTGGGTGTTTAGCTTTCGTCGCTCCAAGGCCCAAGGTTTTATATGTTCAAATACTTCGGACACGTAACATTTATGTTCAAAAGTATAGGAATATGACAAAATAAACTTCCGTAAGTTGCATAATTTAACGTAGTAACCAAATACGTCCACTGCTATAATATGTTATAATACGTTGTCCATTTTATAGTAATCACGCAACTTATTTATTCATTCCTGTATTTAGCAAGTTGAGTGACCGTCGCCGTACCGTGGAACGTAGTCATAACAGAAAAAATGCCAAGAAAACTACTCAAGTTCCTTATAGTGTTTGACAACACTTCGTTGTTATATTTTCCTGGACAATTCCTCTCAGGAAAGGTGCTGATGGAATTACAAGATGACACTCCTGTTTTAGGTAAGTGATTAATTGATTATTTAAGGGGTCCCCTCTTGTATCATAGTTAAGATGGTTATATACATGATTAATGAGGCAAATGAGTATATAGCCTAAGATGTTTTTATACCTATACATGTGTTTTACCTGCCTATGTTGTCGTAAGAAGGCAAGACAAGGTAATTGCTCGGCTATTTAGCATTCACTCAGTCAAGTCAAGCATCATTTACTATCACATTAACAAAGTGTACTAACAGTAATTAATTACTCTGCTACAGTGATAGATAAGAAAAATATCTCATCCATGCATTTTATATTGTTATGAAAAAATATAATTTTATGATGTGCTTGAGTCAAGCAAAACAAGTGTGTGAAAGGGAAAACGAAAAAAGGGAAAATGAAAAGGAATATCATATCATATAGGATGACATGGGTCGAAAGTGTCGTAACCAGGCATGTACTTTAAAAACTAATCTAAATTGTTCTAGCAGCTCATAATTTAAAATATACATTCATATCACAGTAAGATATAGTAAAAAAAAGATTGTTGTCATTGTAGACAACCCTTATTCATCCACTGAGATACAGAGGGGCAATTATCGTAATTAAAATATAGTCAAAATTCAGTTTCGATCCATCTCAATCTCACAAATGTCACATTTGGTATTCTCGTAACACAATATGTAACTTCAAAATTTAATTTAAGTGGGATTATATTGAAATATGAGTAAAAATTAAACAAACTAAGAATGTTACTTTGCCAACAACAAGGATTGATAATAATTAATTAATGAAATCAAGTATATAATTTTAGTCAATTCACAATTCAATCTCGATTCAGTCAACTTTCAATCTGCGTTCGTAGAAAAATTACGAGAATTGGCCTTCTGGTCTCTACTCAATTGAAGGGGTAAAGAGCATACTCCACCATGCTGCTCAACTGTGGGTTGGGCACCTAATGGCTGACCTTATTGACTATCATCTAATGACAACAGCCAGGACTAATGGCTTAATGTGCCCTCCGAAACATAGAGGAACTCGACATAAATAATCCAATCTATGGACAGACTACGGTTGATGTTGCTTAACTTGCGTGTTTGATAAGACTGACATTTGCAACAACGCCATCGAGCTCCTCTTCTTATAATTATGTATCACGGACCTTAGTCCGTGATACATAATTATATTGAAAGAGATTGATCATTATTAAACAATATAATATTTATGTATATTGCTTAGCTCATATCTTCTCATAGACTCCTTGTAATAGTTATATGGTTATGTTCTTGCACATTTACAATCTGCCTGATTGTAAGCAGTCATCGCTGCCTATGAAAATAAGAATGCTTGAGAAGTATCATTCAAGCATTATTGAACCTGCCTTGCTGACACTGACTGTCAATGTTCAATGTTGCCACTATGCACTTGTTAATTTCCAACAGTCATTATAATTTCGTTAATATTATTGTATGCCTCAGGTCTTCATTTTCATGTGGTTGGGGAGGGTGTGGTGCGGGTGGGCTCCGGCCGACATGAGAGGTTATACGACAAGGAGAACTATATAGACTTCAGGATGAGATTGCTTGGGGAACCAGGTGAGAGAATATACTTTAAGATTCAGTACACAATGTTACCTCAGGGTCGATGGTATTTCTAGTTTATACATTTTACATGTATAAATTTAAACTTATCTTCAGTTTAGCTCCTCCAGAAAAACTTTAAGCATTAAACAGCAGTAGCTTTATTGTTTATTGGCGCGCAAGAATATTAATTCAAAGGATTTTATAATATAAAGAGGAAAAAGCATTTTATAATATAACTGAAATTATAGCTCCATATCATCATCATCCTTTTCCCATAATTTGGGGTCGGCTATGAAGAAAAGATGAGGCGTCTTTTTCTTCTAATTACCCTTATCAGCCGTTATAATATAATCACTTATTTGTTTCCCGTAAGGCCTCGTTTAGAGCCTGTCCAGATGAGGCGCTTTACGCGCGAATCGACTCGCGCGTAGACACTCGCGCGTTCCCGAGATACTAGAGCTTCATATATTCCGTCCAGATGATGACGCGCGTTTCCTTACTCGCGCGTAAAACGCTGGTTATGAGCGCGACTCTCGACTCGCGCGTTTAATGCGCGAGAGCCGCGCGAGTCGAGATACTCGGGCGCCAATACTGCATCCAGTACTACGCGTGAATCCGTAGGGAGTGGACGTATTACAAAATGGAGTGTAACTTCAATACCGAAATTTTTATTGACGAAATTGAAAAAAAGAGTAGTCATGTGGGATATGGAATCTTCACACTACTCCAATAGAGTAATAAAACGTAGGAAGTGGAAAGAAATAGTCGAAATGTTTCCCTGTATTTGAAAATTTTAAGCTTTGGGTATAATGTTATAAACATACTATGCGTCATTCTGTCACGTAGAATTGGATGCACGTTAAATCGTCGACTTTCTCTTCGTTTACGACGTTTCTATCGATGGTATGCAAGCCGCAACACAACCGCTGCATTCGAGTTCATGTTTATAACTGAATCCCTCCCTGCGTAGGAACGCGCGTAAAACGCGATATCTGGACGCAATATAAATTGAAACGCGCGAATTCACTCGCGCCTAAGGGCTAGTTACAAATAAAAAAATAAATTTCAGTATTATTATTCTGAACATATGTTCAGAAGATGAATGTAATAATTCTTACTTACTTATAGATTTTTTTTTTCGTTACAGGAAATGGCACATCTATATTATCTCCGGGCATACATAGTTTTCCATTCAAGTTAGGGCTCCCAATGGGTCTTCCTTCTACCTTCCTCGGCACGCATGGCTGGGTCCAGTACTACTGTAAGGCAGCACTGAGGGAACCCAACGGCTTGACACATAAGAACCAGCAAGTGTTCATTGTTATGAATCCGATTGACTTGAATCTTGAACCCCCGGTGTTATCGGTGAGTTATAATTTAATTTGTTATAAATATGAGATATTTTTGTTCAGCACCAACTTTGGCTTAGAAAGGCTCATTAGCTATTCGCTTATTCAAGAAAAATCGCTTTAAGCAAACGAAATTTTAAAATTGTTTATTGGCTCATAACCAATTAGTGCAGAGATCAGAAGTGTTATTTTATAGTAATGTATTATGCACTCAATATTTTCTGGGAGGTAAAGTTTTATGAAAATCCATTACATACCTGAATGTCAGATATGTAATAAAGTAATATAAGTAATATGTATAAAAGACAGTGTGTACATACAATTATTTTCTTTTATTTTGCAAGTGTAGTATATAAAATAATGTATATCACTTGTGGGCAAGCTCAAATTACATTACTAGTAGTAAAATTACATTAGTAGTGGTCGTTTAGACGGCTCGACCTCCAAATGTGCACCTGTGATGTAATTTGTACCTCACGCTCTTTGGTGAATAAACTACACGTAAACTATATCTTATATAAGAAGTGGTAATGTATGCGATGTCATTGCAGCAAGAGTTCGAGTGCAGCGTGGAACACCGGCTGGGCGTGGGCTGCGTGGGCGGCGGATCGGTCACGTGCCGTGTATCTCTCGACCGCGGCGCGTACGTGCCCGGGGAGAGCATCGTCATCACAGCCGTGCTCACCAACAACTCGAGGACCACCATCAAGGGCACGCGGGCCGCGCTCACAGAGGTACAATAATAAAGTGCAATAGTCCCGCGTAGACATGGGTAACACTGCGCTACGCCGCGCAATTGCGCTAACACACTTCACTGCGCTGATGTGTTAACACACTTTTACAAAAGGTGTTAGCGCACGGCGCAGTTTCAACGCAAGTATCAAAGTCAACCATCCAATACATCCAGCGCACCACGCGCGAAGGCGCGCGGTGCGCGGCCGTGCGCCGCTCGGCTCAGTGCCGCGCACTTAGGTACGCAACGCCGAGGCGCAGTGCGCGGCGCTGAGCCGAGCGGCGCACGGCCGCGCACCGCGCGCCAGCCGGCTCAGTGCCGCGCACATAGGTACACAACGCCGTGGCGCAGTGCGCTACGTAGCTCACTTAGCAGCCGGAAGCGCGTTCGAACTCATTGCGCCATGGCTAGAGATGGGCAGTTTCCCGGTAAAAACCCAACCTCTGGAAATATTTCCATTTATTCCCATTTCTTCCCACCCAATTTTAATTTCTTCCGGTAAGAAATTGAATTCGTTAAATTTGAAAATTTGTCATTTCTAAGTAGCGTTTTTTTATTTAATTTAGTAATTTACTAAAGCATACTTTTAAATAAACGCGATATAATAGAATGACACTTAGCGTGCTATGTACCTGCATACTACCTAGAGTGGCGGCGGCGCAGCGGCAGGCGGGGAGGGGGATTCACCCGTCAGCCCCAGTCCGCCATTTTGCGCAGTTTAGTCAAGTGCGCGTACGGTTCAAGTCTCAAAACTCATAGATTAGTATTACATAGACTTGCGCAAAACAGTTCACTGAACTGAAAAGAGAGATGCAGTTCTTTTGACGCAAATGAACTACATCACTCATCTAGTTCATTTAGTTCAATTACTTCTGTAGTTCTTTTGACTCACTTAGTTCGTTTAGTTCAATGTATCTTTAATTCAATCGACTCAGTAGTTCTGTTGACTGATTCCTTCTACATTCTTCTCAGTTCTATTGCATCATTTTGATGACATTGTATTTTTGTATTAAATAAGTACCTAAAACTAATTAAATATTTTATAAATTCCCTTACAAATATTGATTTTCCTTCAAACTTTTCACAGGCTTAGGACTGTCAACCTTGAGTAAAAAGAAATTACTTAGTGGTTAAAATAATCTATAATAATAAAAGGCTTTGTCCTCACTGACTGACTGACTCACTGACTGACTGACTGACTGACTCACTAATCAACGCACAGCCCAAACCGCTGGGTCTAGAGATTCCAAATTTGGCAAGTAGGTTCCTTATGACGTCTAGGGGTGCACTAAGAAAGGATTTTTCAAAATTCATCCCTTAAGGGGGTGAAACGGGGGTCCAAAGTTTGTATGGGGAAACAAGATTAGTTGGACTATTTTATCCGAAACTTTACACGAGTACTTCTATAGATAAATGAAAAAACACGTGTTCCAGGATTTTTCAAAATTCAACACCTAAAGGAGTAAAATGGAGTGAAAAAGTCTGAAAATTGTCATGGGTACGATTTTAAAATTCAACGTGGCTAACGTGATCATCATCCCCCTATGGGGGTACGATGGGGTTGAAATGTCATAATATCAATATGGGTGTTGATTCTATGGTTTTCTGGGACGTCAATTACGAAAATCGCATCGATTTGAAAATATAACACAGTGGACACGAAATAACTTAAAAGGATTTTTCAAATTTTACCCCTAAAAGGGTGAAACGGAGGTCCAAAGTTTGTGTAGGGAAACGAGATTAGTTTGACTATAGATAAATGAGTGAACACGTGTTTCAGGATTTTTAGAAATTCAACCCAAAAAAAAGGAGTAAAATGGGGTCAAAAAGTCTGAAAATCATGAAGGATATTATTGTTTTTATATTTTATCGGGTCGCTGATTACGAAAACAACAACGATTTTAAAATTCAACGTGGCTAACGTGACCATCATCATGTATTTTTTTTAAACTTTGATTTAACCTTTTTAACCTGATGGAATGAGACTTGTGTGTTGACTGAAGTGTTATCCTAATAGGTTTTTAAATTTGTATTTGGCGTAAATCAGTGCTTATACGATCGCGGGCGGCCGGCGCGGTGAGGACTGGACGGGTGTAGTAGTAGTTATCTAGAAAGTTCTTGCATCCGTATTTAGTACAATTATAGGTGCTACATGAGGGTGGTGGTTCCGTATTTTTCAAACAATGAAGTCAAGATTCACTAAATTTATATTTGTGGAAGGTGTGATGATGCCCCATACCATTATAGCTTTGGAAAGTGATGGAGCTGGCCTGTTCCGCTCCATCTCCTACCACTTGCATGGAACGGAGGTGTATCATCAGGAGGTTCGTGCCACCATTGTTCACGTATTAAACAACTGGAACGATGAGTTATTGAGTGAGGACAGTAAAGGATGCGCTGTTGAGGAATCTCTCTTGATAACCCGCATTCCCATTATTCCATAAGACCACCCAGTTCAATTTAAGAGACTTCACTTCAATTTCCCATAAAGGTGTTTCGCTATGACCATTAACAAAGCTCAGGGGCAGTCTCTAAAGGTCGCTGGGGTTGACTTGAGACAGGACTGCTTCTCTCATGATCAGTTGTATGTAGTTTGCTCAGGAGTAAGTTCTCCTGGAAGCATTGCAATTTTTGACTATGTTATATTTTCAAATCAATGCCATTTTCGTAATTGACGTCCCAGAAAACCATAGAATCAACACCCATATTGATATTATGACATTTCAACCCCATTGCACCTTTACAGGGGTGATTTTATGTCACGTCGGCTATGTTGGATTACAAAATAGTTGTTGTTTTCGTAATCAGCGACCCGATAAACTATAAAAACAATACCCATGACGATTTTCAGACCTTTTCACCCCATTTTAAACATTCCAATCCCATCACACCCCAATAGAGAATGATGATCACGTTAGCCACATTGAATTTCAAAATCGTTATTGTTTTCGTAATCAGCGACCCGATAAGCCATAAAAACAATACCCATGACGTTTTTCATACTTTTGGGACCCACTTTACCCTTTTAGGGGTTGAATTTTGAAAAATCCTGAAACACGTCTAGTCAATTATCTATAGAAGTAGTCGTGTAAAGTTTAGGATAAAATAGTCAACTAATCTCGTTTCTCCATAGAATTTTTAGACCTCCGTTTCACCCTCTTAGGGGTAAAATTTTAAAAGTCCTTTTAACTAATTTTATATCTACTATGTTATATTTTCAAATCGATGCCATTTTCGTAATTGACGTCCCAGATAAACCATCTATGGTTTATCTGGGACGTCAATTACGAAAATGATTCTAATCAACACCCATATTGATATTATGACATTTCAACCCCATCGCACCCCAATAGGAGATGATGATCACGTTAGCCACGTTGAATTTTAAAATCGTTGATGTTTTCGTAATCAGCGTCCCGATAAGCCATAAAAACAATACCCATGACGTTTTTCAGACTTTTGGGACCCATTTTACCCTTTTAGGGGTTGAATTTAGAAAAATCCTGAACCACGTGTTTAGTCAATTATCTATAGAAGTACTCGTGTGAAATTTAGGATAAAATAATAGAACTAAACTCGTTTCCCCATACAAACTTTGGACCTCTGTTTCACCCTCTTAGGGGTAAAATTAGAAAAATCCTTTTAAGTAATTTCTTGTCCACTATGTTATATTTTTAAATCGATGCCATGTTCGTAATTGACGTCCCAGAGAACTATAGAATCAACACCCATATTGATATTATGACATTTCAACCACATCGCACCCCCACAGGGGGGATTTTATGTCACGCAGACTACGTTTGATTAGAAAATATTTGTTATTTTCGTAATTAGCGACCCGATAAACCATAAAAACAATACCCATCACGATTTTCAGACTTTTTCACCCCATTTCACCCCTTTAGGGGTTGAATATTGAAAAATCCTGAAACATGTGTTTACTCATTTACCTATAGAAGTACTCGTGTAAAGTTTCGGATAAAATAGTCCAACTAATCTCGTTTCCCCCATACAAACTTTGGACTCCCGTTTCACGCCCTTAGGGGATGAATTTTGAAAAATCCTTTCTTAGTGTACCCCTAGACGTCATAAGGAACCTATGTGCTAAATTTGGAATCTCTAAACCCAGCGGTTTGGGCTGTGCGTTGATATATCAGTCAGTCAATCAGTCAGTCAGTCAGGACTTTGAATTTTATATATATAGATAGAACACGCTATAAATAATTGTTACCTGTAACGTGTTTGCCTGTGCCACCGCTAAACATCGTTTTATTTTATATCCAAACGATATTTTACTAATAATATTATAGGAAATTTAACCTTACATATTTTTTCCCGGGAGTTTTTAAAACTTACCGGAATAAATGGGAATTTATTAATTTTTTTCCTTCCTTCCCTTTCTTTCCCATTTTAACCTTCCCGAATTTTTCCCGCCGCCCATCTCTAGCCATGGCGCAATTTTGCGCTAACTCAGTGAGCCGGCGCAGTAGGCTGCGCTAGCGCTACTGGGTTAACGCACGAAATTTTACTGAGTTACCCATGTCTAGTCCCGCGCCGTGGGGCGACAGTGGCGAATTTATTATTATGGTTTTACGGCCCTGGAAACAATAGCAAGTTCCTTAGAGCGGGAGCCCGGCTTTTGCATTATTTCTTCATATTATTTACTTATTCATACTTAAACGTCACGAAGTATGAATTTGCGTTATCATTATCAGCCTCTGCATTGTCAACAATTTTAGAGACCGAGAACCGAGAAGTTGATCAGATTTATCTTGCTGGATTACAGACACTGTGGTGAATCTAGAGGTTTAATTAAGACTACCCTCTCGGTGTCCTGAAAAAGCTGAAATTCGGTACACTCGTTTGGTTAAGACATCCCAACTAAAGCGAACTATCGTTTAGTCAATCCTTGCCGCATATTAGATTAGAAGTCATCAATTACAATAAGTTTTTTTTTGTTTTTTTATGTGAGTGTGTGTCTGTGTGCAGACCATTCAGTATTCGGCGCACGGCAAGGTGGCGGCGAAGGAGGTCCGCGAGCTGGCGACGCTGCGGCACGGCAAGACGCGCGCCGGCGGCAGCGACCAGTGGCGCCGCGAGCTGCTGTACGTGCCGCCGCTGCCGCCCACCAACCTGCGCGGCTGCCACCTCATCGCCGTGCACTATGACGTCTTCGTGAGTACATAAACACACACACACACACAAACTCACACTCACTCACACACACACAAAGAGAGAGAGTCACACACACACACAGAGAGAGAGAGAGACACACACACACACAGAGAGAGACACACACACAGAGAGAGACACACACACACAGAGAGAGAGACACACACATATGGCGAGACAGCCCGCTACGTTCACAACGAATGAGATGCCTGCCACTACTTTTTATTCGATAGAATACGCGATGTTTTTTTAATTCTATACATTCCTCAATTCCAGTCTTTTCTATAGTAGAAATCATAAATTATAATTTTATTTGACGAAACGGTCCAATGACTGGCAATAGCTACTTTGACTTCAAGGCTCGTGGGTTCAATCCCCACACAAGGCAAAGATGTCTATGAACATCTGACGAGCTCGGTGGCGTAGCGGTCAATGACGCGGCTTCGACAACAACGCTCGTGGGTTCGCTTCCCACAGGACAAACATTTGTGTGCATGAACATTTCTGTGTCTTAGTCTGAGTGTTTTCTATGTATCATAAGTATGTATTTACAAAAAAAATGTATTTACGTATGTTTATCAGTTGTCTAGTCCCCATAACACAAGCTTCGCTTACTTTGGGGCTAGATGGCGCTGTGTAATTTGTCTGACAATATTTATTTATTTAACATGTCTATTCGTCTTAGGCTAGGTACATACACATACAAAAATGTATTTAAATACATTTATCAGTTAATCTAGCACCCGTAGTACAATTGTACAAGCTTTGGTTAGTTTGGGACTAATGGCACTGTTTAATGTATCCGGGAATATTTATTTATTAATTTTTATATATTTTTTTTCAGTTTATAATCGAGCCAAAGAGCTTAGAGAAAGAAGTGAAACTTCAATTACCTATCTTATTGGGCACGTACCCGTTCCGCGAGTCGGACGATGTGCCCCACCCTCCCACGCACTATCCCAGCACGCTGCCCATCTTCCGACCCTGGCTGCACGAGAAACCCAACAACTGATGACGCCAATCCACCCTGAAAAACTACCGGCAGAGAACTGGTAGGACCTTTGCATATTTTTGTTGTTAGGATGATTTCTAAAAGTAACATTTGCCACTGAAGATGATATTAACCTAAGCTAGTATTTCAGTCGTCCATTTAGTAATTTTTAGTGGCTCATGTTATTATTTTCCCATAAAAAATACGGAATATGTTACTTAAATTACCAGTTTTATGATATTTGTAGCAGAAATCTCGATATTCTACTTAATATATTTGATAATTATATAAAAGTAAATTGCAATTCTAATGAAGCAGTGGAAATATTTGTTTGCATGTTTGTTTGTCATGGTCTGGGTATTGATTAATTTTTGTATTTATAACAAAAAATATTTATATAACTAGTGCCCATAATACAAACTTTTCTTAAATTAGATGGCGCTGTTCAGGTTGTAAAAAAAAAATATATTTTGTGTTTGAAATTCGGCATGTAGTTTTGTCTCGTGGTGTTTGTCAAAGTTAATATCTATATAAAAACAAATTGAGAGAGTGACACAGCCTACAAACCTACTTGATGTTTCTATTTGAACACTAATAGGCTACTTGACAATGTTCTAAATTTATAAAAAAAATATTTACAATAACCCCTTCTATGGTATGACTTTGCCGTCATGGGGTATCGGTACTCATTAATAGAAACAACTTTTATTAAAGGAACCATCTTCGAAATCGAGAAAAAAATCAACAAATAGAATATTGTTCGATCAGCTGATTTTATATAGTGACGTCAACATTATGCTATTTCGATGCATTTTTCCATTGCCATAACAAAAGTTGTTTATATTTATTAGTAGAAAAGTCGAACAGTATGGTTCTTACGTATACACAATAGGAGCTAAAATCGGATACGTGGCAATGTGAAATTCACTACGAAAACTGTAGTATTTTTATACATTTTTTTAATTTAAGTATTAATTAATGCAAAACGAAGAAAAATCTATTCAATTGCGTGCAAGGAATTTCTCCCTGCGCGGGGCATGTACTGACTGATATAAAAGTAATAAAATCAATGTATTTTCAAAGACATTTCTATACTAACATTCCTAAAAAACCAGTATTTTATTATTTCTTTGTGAAGATAATGAACATGTGCCTCATATTTATTGAACGAGAGGAGAACCAACCTTCCTAGAAATTGATTGAAAATTGCCATTTCAAAAATTGATTATTCTAGTGTAGTATGATTAAATCCCTATTTTACTATTGACTTATATAAAATATTTTTTCAGTATTCTAACATAGGTACTAGCGGGGAGGATGTTTAAATTGTGTTCAGTTGGTATTTGCATATCAAGGAATCATATCATTTACAAAAATAATCTTTTAAAATTAAGCTTAGCTACTATTTTTTTAATGTTATTTAGTGCCATGTTACTTAAACTTTGTTTATAGAATTTAAAAGGAATTGTACATCGAATTTTAATCTGTAATCGTGTAACACGTATAGACACAGCAGGCGTACACAATTGTTCGGGCGAAATGGTCACCCCGCTCCGCCGGCAAATCGTATTCGATTCAAAATCTAGGCTCAATGTAGATCGCCGCGGAATGTAATGGAAGCCACTTTTTGCAACGAAATTGTATATAGCATTTAAAGTTAAAAACGAACAGAAAAAGTTCACGCGTCTTCCGGAGAATCCTTGCGCTTTCTCAAGAATTCCCCTAGCTACTGATCGTATTTAAGTTTATATGTTATACAATTGACATAATTGTATACACACAATTGACACAATATAATTGACATAATTTTACAATTTCGTTGTAAATTGTACTTATTAGTAGCGCTGGCATTGCGGTCACGTGGCCATTTCCCCCCAATGATAAGAGTGCGTCTCTAGTGTCTTGTCTATTTTGTGGCAATATGGAGCTATATAATAGTGACTTTATTGTATACTTATATTAATGTGTATAACTAACCTGTGATATATACCGTCCGTCCAGTTTACGTGGTCTATATACAATGCGATTTTATTGAATAAATAATTTTATATCTAATACATTTCTTTTTTTTAAATAAAACAAATGTCATTTTTGTTTGAAACCTGTATTTTTCGTTTCTTAAAAAAAGTATTAATTAGTTTTTGAGGTTATCACGTTGGAGTTCATGGAGTTTCTGTACAAATTGAGTATAAAAAACAAGACTTCCATTGTTTGATGGACTCTTGTTACACATTCAATTTCAACTATCAAAAATTCGAAGACACGGTCAAGCACGTCAACCAGGGGCCCTACCGCCGAAGCTGAAGTCGATTACCATCGGATTTATTCATTGCAAATAGAAAACTTCAGTTTAGATTGGTTGTAATTATGTTTAACTTAGCTGGTAGAAACCCTGAAGTTCTATCGACTGAGCTGAAGATGTTTGACAATAACTAAAACGTAAGACCTATTTTTGGAATCAAAATATTCGCCTTCAGCTTAGGCGGTAGGCTCCCAGCGGCCCTACCGCCGAAGCAAAAGCCTCGGCGGTAGGGCCGCTGGGAGCCTCTCCGATTACCATCGGATTTTTTGATTGCAAAAATCAAACATCTCCTTAGATTTTTACTACTTGTATTTAGTTTAACTGGTAGAAACGATAGTTTCAGCGACTAAGATTAAGATGTTTGGACAATAAGATAAACGTATGACGTATTTTTCGAATCAAATATTCAATGGTAATCGGCTTCAGCTTCGGCGGTAGGGCCGTGTTAAGCAAAGAAGTTGTGCCGTGGCTACGGAAGGCGTGTTTTGCTAATTCGATGCACGCATCAAGGATCTTGAGTCAAGTCAATATTAACTCTACTCTCCAGCAAACATTATACACGATCAAATATGCTTAGTTTAAACAAAAATGTATGTGCTCGATCGACGTTCTTAACGATTGATAGTTATGCCGTAAGCGTCTAAGAGACGATATTGGGCGAAATCACGGCTGTCAGTGTCGATTTGCATCAGCTGGGTGTTATCGGATGCACTTATATATATCGTGAGTCAAAGGTTCTACTTAGGTAAGTACTCTACAGGTGCCTTGCGAATGCTTTCGATTGGATGTTTCATTCGAAAAGAGCCATTTCGGAATTTGATCTGTTTCCGATTAGCTAAGTAAACAAGGCTTTATAAAACATCCTTTATATTAGCTCTTACTTATACGTCTTTTATATACAAAAATGTGAATTGCCGATCTATGCAGATAGCTGAATTAACACATACATGTATCTTCAAAGAAATTAACCATTGTCTGTTAATTCCCAAGGGTCTACAGGGTGCGTTGCTTATCCACACCGGACACATTTCTAGTTTCGACGCGTTCACACGGTATCGGCTGAATTATTCAACTAAGGATAATCAGTGTCAAGTAGTTACCCAACACCACATAAGGCCTCATGACTGCTAGGAAGCAGTCATGGGGTCTTACGTAATTGTCGTATAAACAGAACGCCTGCTGTTCTGTTTCTACGACAACCAAAGTGTTAATCAAATTTCTCAAGTGTTAAAACCCGTGCATGCACCTCGCCATGCTTCATCTTACTGTGCTAGTGCGCACCGTATGGAAAGGTAAGTGCATAAATACAACTTTCATTTCTACTAAATAGATTAGTAGTACTATAAAGTATAAACTATTTAATTGCGTGCGCCCGTCAACATGTCAATATACATTTTAATCAAAAAAACGATTTGAGATAATTTTACAATTTCGTTGTAAAAAGTCGCTTTGTCACTTCAGTTGACGAGCGCAGATTATTGGTGGAATACCCCGGGAGACGCTGCTGTCCGTCTTCCGGGAGAAAAGTTTTTGCGTCACACAAGATTCCTTAGTCGCCTTGTACGACATCCAGCGCAGAGCAATAGAGTGGCGCAATTCTATTCTGCCGGCAACCACAGGGCAAATTTAAGGGTTTCCCTCGATTTTTCTGGGATCCCATCATCAGATCCTGACTTGGTGAATATGGGACAACCTTTCAATCATACCCTTTCAAATAAAAAAGAAATTTTGAAAATCGGTTCACAATTCGCGAAGATAGAAGATCGAATAACATACATGCAAAAAAAAAATCTGTCGAATTGAGAACCTCCTCCTTTTTTGAAGTCGGTTAAAAACGATCGAGTTGGTTGTGCACCTTCATACATTCCCATAGATTTGGTTACACAATTATATATTTGTATATGCCTTGCCTTAGAGCGAATCAAGGCACGCCCATGACTATATCTTTTTGTATTTCATTTTTTACAGATGCATTTACAAAATTGATTACCCTCAATAAATATAATTCAACGTAATATTTCTGCATAGAAGTATAAGTTTAGCAGTTCGCATTTCCGAGTGCCATTTCCGAGAGCCATTTTCAGTGACATTTCTTACATTATTCCATCCATCTCCATCTTACATCTAGAGGCATTTAACAAAATATCAGTTCTATTTTTAAACCATTTTGTTTTTAAAAACAATGTAATAATGAAGATGGATGTTGTCGTTAAATTTACTGTCTAATGTAAAATCACGAGAGAAAGAATCCGTGATCGAAAACATTCACAAAAGACACAATACAAACGAGCCGTAAGAACTGCAACAGCTTTTGGTATGTAACAGTCACAATATTACGCTATAGCGTCAAGAGAAAACAATAGATAACTATTTTATAAAAAAGATAAATGAAGCCATATATATTAAAGATTCACATTTTTTTTATATCAATTGGTTCCTTACAATAATTGAATTCATCGAGTCGCTGAAGACTAAGTGTTTGTTGACGCGTTTACTAGCATCGCCTGACGTTCCCCCTTTTGAGAACATGTCTGAGGAAAGACTCTTGAAAACGAAACAAAATAATTTAATACTTTTTTTTATGTTTTAAATCTTGCTCCCCCAGACAATTATTTATCACATAGTATTCAGATGAGTCGTTCTCATGGCAAGAGAAAGTCAAACGAATTAGGCCCTATAGCAGTTTGGTGTACGTAGTTCATCAAGATGTTTGAACCAAAGCCAACTTCACGTGCACGCAGTGCACCCTGCTGACTGACAAACGAAGCTCTGGCGAAAAGAGAGATAGGAAGCGTAATATTGTAAGCTACCTGATTGGGGAATGTACCTCCACCTCACAGAATACCGCAGCCAAATAACAATTCCCTTGAGGGTTGTTGTGTTCCTGCGAGTGAATGAGGTCACAAGAAAGAAATAAAGGAAGGAGATGCTACATTGGCAGCGGGGGTGGCGGCGCGCGAGCGATATTTTATGTTGCCAGCGTTAATATGGTTACGGTAATCACGATGATGATGATTTCTCCATTAAAACATATCCAGCAACGGCGACCAAACTAGTAAGTTCCACTTTGTTGAATGTGAGTTTATACTCTTACTTAAGCCTCTAATATTACCACTGGATCAAATTTATCATACAAAATGAAGCCATTCATTTAGTCTATTTGATACGTCGTTAACGAGTATCGCAGGAACTAATATTAACGATGTGACCTCTATTACTATTTAGAACAGAGGTTCCCAACCGGTGGTCCGTGAGAGGTAAATTATGGTCAGTGTTGCTTAACTTATAATGAGAGAGGTTGAGCACTATTATACAAAATACACAAATCTAGAGTTACAGAATAATGGATTTATGACACTAGGGGACCCTACACGCAACAATAACCTCGTAGTGGTCCGCGAACAAAAAATGTTGGGAACCACTGATTTAGAATAATCAATTATATATCCGTAGCAAAATCAGTTGCAGACATAGCTCTAAAGCGCATCACACACGGCGAAGGTAAATTATATTTCAAGCGAGACACTGTTATACGCGTGTAATTAACGCCCAGTCCACATGACACCAACTTATTCTTGCGCAAACGGTTGTGCTAATCGGAACGTGTAAACGTCAAGTTTGCAGTTACAATTATGTACAAATTTTCGCGCCAACTCCAAACTTGACACTACACGTTCCGTTTTACTCAAATTTTGTTTGTGCAAACATATGGGCCGGCTTTAACAGAGTGTGATATTGCCTCTCTTGTTTCGCGTGTAACAGTGTCTCACTGTTTATGTTTTACAAAATGTTTAGGAAACAACACTCGCAGGAGACTCAGCTTTAGTCCAGTGTTCAACTGTCGGATGGCCTCTAGGGGAAGTCCCTATACCATGGGCTCGGCACTAGAGATGGGCAAAATACCGGGCATTTACGATAAATGCCCAAAAAGTACTTATAAATTCCCTATTTATGTCCAAAACTAGGCATTTATTGGGCATCTACAGGTACTTACTGGGCACTTATAGTAAATGTCTGGCATTTTGCCCATCTCTACTCGGCACTCGTTTTTCGAATGTAGCTTTTAATGTCATTTAAACTAGCAGTTTACTGCAGCTTTTGGTTCTCTAGGTAACGCCTCACAGCCGCGAGTGGCGAGCGCCAGTGGAGGTTTGCCGGAGGTGGAGGTGGTGGTGGTGTTAGGCCATCTTGTTGGCCAGCGCGAGGTGCAGGCAGGCGAGCTGCGCGGTCCACTTGTCGAGGGCGGAGTACCGCGCCGCGCCGCGCGCGCTGCCCACCAGCTCCAGCACGGAGTTCACCTGGTCGATGCGGCCGCTGATCGTGCTGGAAACGACAACATTCACCGTAAATAGAAACAATAAATTTTATGTCAAAACTATCATAAATATTATTTTCTCATTACAATGAAAAAATAAAATAAATTAGTAAATTAAAAACTCCTAGTACTGAGACCCTATAGAAGGATTCCGAACCCCAAAACAAATTAGTTAATATATTATCCTAACCCCCCGCCTTTAGTCTTGTAAGTTTCACTCACGTACTCCATTCGACTCCAGATCGTTGTTCGACTCAGAGGGGAGGTGGAGTCGGTTAGAGAGCGGAGGGGAGCATACATACTGTACGTAAGGACTTATACTGTGACGTTAGTATACACTTGGGACTAGATACTGTTATGTTTGAATAACGTATTAGGAAATATTTATTATTTACACCTCCCTTTTTTTGTAAAAAATTGTAGAAAGTGAAGTATGTAATAAAAATACAATTACTTACTTATCCAAGATGCATGTGACCAATAAATTCTCAACTTCCTTCTCATCAATGTTTAACTCTTTAGATATAAAAGGTATATGGATCCTAGTGTATGGACCGATTAACTTGATCAGCACTTGTGTCCTGATGTTTCTGAGCAGGTCTTCAATGTGCTCTCTAATGAAGGGATCGTCCATAATGTTGTTTCTGTTGTGCTTCAATATGGATTCGAACTCATTGATATCGTTGTTCTGGTACGCTGAGACTAGGTTGGTCATTGCAAGAATTTCTGGGTCATTTTTGTAAGGCTTAGCTTCTTGTGAGTCGAAGGGGTTAATACCAGATTTCATGAGCCTGTAATGTTATGATAATTGACAATTAGAACACTGTATACACATCTATATATATAAAAATGAATCCCTATTTCCCTTGGTCACGGCATCACGCGTGAACGACTGGGCCGATTTCGCTAATTCATTTTTTGTTCTAAATGTTATTGTCAGGAAAAGGTTCTTATGAAAGAAAAAAATAAGAAAGTTGCGTGGAAAATTTGAAAATTTAAGAAAACTGCTCGACCATATTAAATTTTGTTATGCCGTTTGACAGAACTGTCAGTCATCTTACAATTTGCGCGAAACCAATTCGAGTTCAATATTCATTGTTAAGAAGACAGGACAACGTCTGTGAGGTTAGCTGGCCGTTTAAAAAACGGGATGACGATTATCAACTTCATAACTTTAAAGCGTAACAAAGCATACCCACATGTTGGCTAATACTAGGTACTTCAAACAGGTCGTTCTTCTCGGGCTGCCAGACTCGTCGTAATTTTTAAATGCTTCAAAGAAATCTGTGTGCGCCTTTTCGAATTCACCTTCACGCAAATGCATTTTGCCGCCACATTCTGAAACATATTTGATAAATGATTAAGTAAAAGGATCGGCATAGGCATACGTTGATAAATAACTACTGCATTGCGCCGAGTGACGGCAAACGGCCTATGAGTTTAATTGCGAGCTTGTTTACAATGTCAGTATCTCTGTATAGAAACAAATAAACAGACATTTTTTTTTAAATGAAAACTTCAGCGCTGTACACAAATTTTGTGCATATTGAATGAGACTGAACTCTGAACCGTCATGCTCGGCTCTGTAACAATCGTTTGTATAAAGTCGACAAAGAGGGAACGATATAGTGAGAGATGAAGTTTCTAGTTCTAGTAGAAAGTTCTAGTAGACCGTTTTTTATTTAGTCGTCTTGTTGTGTTCTGTTACAATTTTTAACTTGTCCCCAATTTCCCGCTGGTAAAATTAAGAAATGTTGTGACACCCTGAAAATATAAGACAGTCAAATAAGAACACTATTCTACTCCTACATACCTCTAATAACTCCCATGATGAGCGGGTGGGGTATCGCTGATTTGATGTGCAATGACTGTTCGTAGAGAGCTTTTAGTTTTTTGTTATTTTTTTGCGCCGTGTACATCTGAATCTCTAGCGCATAGATCTCTAGAAGCTGCGTGCCTTTCTTCAAGTCATCCTCACCATCATCTGTCTAATATTTAAAATAATATTTTGCAGCAAGAGTTATCAAGATATGCTTAAACTAATAAAGAACTATGGATGTAGCGGATATATGACGTAGGTGTTGCAGAGACGCAGCGCCTGAAGCGTAGCCGTGCCTGCGGTTGCCTCCGCGGCGGAAACAGCAGCAGTTTTGTTTAGATATCGATATCATACAAATGTGCTCTGTGGACTGTGCTCATAAAGATATATGACTTCATCAACACAATTTTAAAAGAAAATATAATAACATGGAGCTTCCCACCGAGAAAGCCGCGTATACCGCAGCTAAGCCCATCCTGTGCTTAGAAAATGATTTCTGCATACTTAAATGATACCATACATCGTCATGTGTCTGAAATTATCGCTTGCCGCGGAGCACATCATCATGTCCCGCGAATCTCGTCGCGTATACGTAATTGAGCTCTTAGCTAGTGCTGTAAACTTGCACAAATATTACACTGACATACTGCACTGTCAGTACAAATGGGAGACGTGGTCGTGATAACCATAGAGATATAATAAATAAGTGCATAATATACTATATTCAAAATATACCTGGCAGCTCTGATGCAATTGTTTTAATATTTTAGCTAATTTGTTGAAATCTCCACGGTCATAATATAGTTTCCCTAACTTGGTATTAGTCTTGAACCACAGTCTGTCGTTTTTGGCATCCTTCAGTGCATCCAGAGTAGTTTCATAGAAATCTTGAAGAAGCTCCATCTGGAAATATTATATAATGAATATGTAAGCTCATCTACCTCCATTATGTAATGTCAATATTTTACATGGAATACTTGACACTTCTTTACTTACATTTCTAGAAGTGGAGATGTAATCCAGAATAGAGTTAATAGATTTCTCCGAATGGTTCCTAGTGACTGCACTTTTAATGTATGTAAGGAGCTGCTTATAACGAGCCATCATTTCTGTGAAGTTACCCTAGAATAATTGAACCAACTTCAAAAACACAGTAATATTAGTGATGCATTAGAACTCAACTACAATATAAACAAACTCTTACTCATAAACAAAATCTTTGAATTATAATTGTGCTAAAAGTAATATTTTTTGGAATGAACTGCCTGTCGAGGTTTTCTCAGGAGAATACAGCATGGGGTTCTCCAAGAAGGGTGTTAAGAGGTTTTTAAATGGTCGGCAACGCGCCAGAGGTTCATAAGCTACGGTAACTGCTTTCCATCAGGCGGGCCGTATGCTTGTTTGTCACTTTAGTGGTATAAAAAAAAAATCTGACTTATCCTTATTTCAATGTACTGCTATCCTTAACATAGACAATAACATTATAAGTTGATGCTCACCAATTTAAAATTAATTTTGATCATTTGCTTTAGTGCTTTGAAGCCCCATTCACCCTTATCTCCACCCTCCAGTTCCAACACCTTCTGAAAGCTGACCAAGGCTGCATGGGGCTCATCTTCTTTCAAAGCCTTGCTGTTATAGTATTGGTTCTCCAAGTCCACATCTGGTTCAGAGTTACTGTCCTCTGAATATTCCTGTTATTACACAAATTTTAATCATTACTCTATAAAAATTAAATTAATAATAGCACAATGCATACATCAGTGGGGATACAGATTAATTCATTGGCATATTGGTTAGCGGCACATGTTGGTCTTATTAAATATGTTATGTTGATATAATGGTGTAAGGACACCTATAGGGTTTGGAAATTCCCGACAAGTTAAAAGTCCCGGGAATTCCCGGGATTTCGAGACTTTTTGTTTTTTTTAGTGGAGCTTTCGTGAAATTGTAATTAAGCTAGTTTTTTGTTTAAAATTGTATCTATTAAAAAAAGCCAATTCTTTGTAAAAAATAAACATTTATTATACAGAAAATTAAATGTTTACTTAAAGTTATTAAACGAATTTAAAAATGAGCTATTTGAGTATTTGGGCATCAACAGTTGTTTACTAGCTTAAAACATATAAACGAAATTAATATTATTAATAATGTTAATTTATTTGTAAGGATTGAAAATATATTTTGAGTATTATTTATGGGAGTAAATAATTTATAAAATAAGTAATTATTATTTTGGGGCTATACTCTATATTTGAGGTTATTAATTAGACAAATGTAAATGCTGAATTGAATATGTTTAGTAGTTTATAAAAATATTGAAATAATAAATTTGTAAAAATTATAAAAAATGCACATAGCAGATTTTGGTTTGACATGCTGTTTTTATTGCTTTATGGCACTGTTTACTATACAATAAAAAAAATAAGTAAACAAGTATCCAAAAACAGTTCTCAACAACAACTCTAAATACTGCCATATACCCAGTTATTGAAATAAATATTTCCTAGTAAATCAGTAGTATATTGGATACCACCGTGGCATCCAAATAATTGTTATTTCTGCTAGGGCAGAACAACATGAATGATTACTAACCAATCAAACGGTTTAGATGGTTAGAAATCATTTCTATAATTCCACGTTAGTTCCCTTAAAATACTGTTTTCTTCCGTACCACTTCTTAGTCCACAACAAATAATACGATATTACTTCTAACTCAGAAAAATACAACTATATCCCAAAATAGAAATAGTTATGTATCTACTCTCAATGCCCTAAGTACAGTGGAGCGTTGATTATCCGAACATCGCTTAACCAAATGACCGCTTATCCGAACTATTACGCTCGCCCAAAATTTTATATCTCATGACTAATAAAACTGACGCCACCGCTAGCACCTCGCGCAGCAGCGGTGGGGGCGTGCGAGCGATATTTTATGTTGCAGGCGTTAATATGGCTGCGGTATCCGCTTCACATCAGGCGGGCCGTATGCTTGTCTGCCACCTGACGTAGTGGCAGGCGGAGGATCGTATTTGGTGGAAAGAATTGGGGAAGACTTATATCCAGCAGTGGGTACATACAGGCTGATGATGAGTTCTGATGATGACGTACATTTTTTACTATCTACAAGATTGTACTTATTTTGTTTAATTCCTACTTGTCATTAATATGGTTAATGTAAATATGGTTTTAATTTTGCTGTACGTAAACATGTATGGCTGAATCAATACACATTATAGATAGATTTATTATCGATTATCCGAAAATACCGGTTATCCGAACACCCATGTCTCCCAATTAGTTCGGATAATCGACGCTCTACTGTACTACCTAAAATTAATAACAATATTCTATAGGGTTATAGACCCCTTCAATAATATATTTATTCTTTTTCTGGAACAGCTGCTGTACCAATAAACATACCTAATTATTTTTTTAGGTAAGTAATCAAATACTTATAGGTTATAAACATTGAAAAGATTTTTGTCTTTAAAATTATATTTAAATTAAAAAAAAATATTTTTTTACAATCCACAATGATTATTTTTATTCAATTACAGATATTTTACCAAAATCTAATAAAGGCTATCCTTTTGACGTATCATTGGAAAGATTCAATACAAAGCTCAAAACTATTCTCTAGAGAAAGTAAAAGAAATCTGCAACGCACCAATCCGTAGTCCTCCTCTTCCTCGCACATATAATCATCGTCATTATCAGACATATTTTTATCACAAGAAACAATTTCAACGAAAGAACTTTTCGATTTATTTCCAATCACTACAACGGAGCTACCTACTAACTGACAGAACGATTTGTTCCAGTATTACCAACTCTCAAAAATATTTATCCCTAAAGCTTATACCGCTGTTACCCCGCCGCCACACTATGCTCCTCGCGCTGCTCATCACCTTGCTCCTCGCGCTGCCGCGATGTTTCCCTCACTGCCCACACACTGCTCTACTCGCGCAATTATTCGCAACGCTCCGCACTTGGACATTCGCCTTTGCTATACAATGGACGTTGAAGCTGTGGCAGCGTCCGCGATATGCATTTTTATTATAGCGAAACGAAGCTTTTTTTTATGGGCTAACGGTCTAAAAAATGCCATCAAACATTTCTTTTTTGCTACCAGCTCTTTTATGGAAATGTTCATGACAGACATGATTTAAAAAAAATGATTTAAAAAATATGACGCGTGTTACGCGCCCGAGCGCTCGATGCGGAATGCGTCCGAGGCGATTGTGTAGCGGGCCATTCGCGTTGCACATTTCCGGTCCTTTGACTCGCGCCCAAGAAACTGACAAAACAGGGAATGATGGGCAAGACGAAGAGCAAGACGAGCGGCATGACGAGTAACGTGGCCACACTACGTTCCTGCCTACTTCCCTCGCAACTTCCCTCGCCACTCGACGAGTGTATGGCAGGGCTATTACACATTCATCGAGTGGCGAGGGAAGTAACGAGCAAAGTAGGCAGGAACGTAGAGTGGCCACGTTACTCGTCATGCCGCTCGTCTTGCTCTTCGTCTTGCCCATCATTCCCTGTTTTGTCGGTTTTTTGGGCGCGAATCAAAGTACCGGCAACGTGAAAGCGAGGAGGGGCCGGTCACACAATCGCCTCGGCCTCGGACGCATTCCGTATCGAGCGCTCAGGCGCTAAACACGAGTCAAATTTTTTAAATCATTTTTTTAAATCATGTCTGTCATGAACATTTCCATACAAGAGCTGAAAGCAAAAAAGAAATGTTTGATGGCATCTTTTAGACCGTTAGTTATAAAAAAAAGCTTAGTTTCGCTATAATAAAAATGCATATCGCGCACGCTGCCACAGCTTCATCGTCCATTGTATTGCAAAGAGAAATGTCCAAGTGCGGAGCGTCGCGATTAATTACGAGAGTAGAGCTGTGTGTGGGCAGAGAGGGAAACATCGCGGCAGCGCGAGGAGCAAGGCGATGAGCAGCGCGAGGAGCATAGTGTGGCGGCGGGGTTAAGTTAAAAACCCCTAAAATCGGCATAATTATGTACTTGGAAATCCACCTAAATAAATTTTTATTTAAAAAAAACGGCCAAGTGCGAGTCGGATTCGCCCACTGAGGGTTCCGTACGTAGGATCATTATAATTTTGATATTTTTCATTTTATATAATGCGTCGGAAAATATAAAAAAAAATATTTTGCAATGTGCACATCAAGCTCTTTCATATGATACCCCATTTGCAATAGTAGCTTCAATTTGAAATTTCGACCTCCTATAAAAAAATATAGACCTCCCATTTTTTAAGATTTAATTACAAATGTATAGTTTGAGATTCGTTCTTGTAATATTGTAGTCTATAACGATGTTACTTGCCAAATTTCATAGCTCTGGTCATCGGGAAGTAACCTATGAGTTTTGATTCCCTTAAGAATGTGTCGAAATATGCGTTTTTTGCTGCATAAACGGCCGTAACTTTTTTTTACGTAAACTTAGCAGTTTGATTTTTTTACAACTTAATGGGACCGTTAACCTGAGTATACAGTTCAAATTTCAGCTTGATACTTCCACGCATTTTCGACATAGAGGGTCTTGACAGACAGAGCGACCGACAGACAGACGAACAGACGGACAGACAGACGGACAACGAAGTGATCTTATAAGGGTTCCGTTTTTCCTTTTGAGGTACGGAACCCTATAAAAATTGATTTATTCATTAATACAAATGCTGATAAACTATCTTTTAGTTTGGCATATAATTACTATGTAAAAAATGCTTGTTATGTTATTAAACAATAAAAAAAAAGTACATATCAGTAAAAATATTAGGGGTATATTAAAACGCCACGAAAGAAAAAAGTCTATATTACAACATAAGATAAATTATTTTTGCAGTAGGTGTTTAATAATCGTCCAAAAGTTTCATAAAAACACTTTTGCGTTATTGATCAGGCCGAGGCCAACGTCTCTTTATTTTACTCTTTTACAATTCATTAACAAAAAGGATGTAAAGGTGACAAGGCATACTAGTTTTTTTGATTCTGAAACTTAACTCCGACAAACATTTCTTCACCGAATGAGCCTCCGACAGAATGTTTCGTTTAAGAGTAGTTCAACGACATAACCTTTTAACTACGAACGATTCGCCGACAAAACTATTCATTCATGGGCGAATCGACGACAGAACCTTTCCACTACGAACTTTTGGCCGACAGAACAATTGATTTATGAGTGAATCGAAGACAGAATCTTTCACCAAAGACCGATTCGTCGACAAACCTTGCATAAGCATGGTTTGACGATACTAGTAACTAAATCTAAAGTGTATTATATAATATATGTAATGTATTATGTAATACAGTACTTTGTATTAATTAAATTATAATTGTTGAATTGTTATAGTAAATAATACCTAGTTCATTTATTGTTATTAGTATTGTCAAACCATGCATAAGCATGGTTTGTAGACGAATCGTTCTTTGGTAGTTATGTATATCGTCTTTATCTGAGGTAGTTTGAATATCGTTAGCAAGTTGACTTCCAATGTTGGCGAAGAAGTTATTTATGTAATTTGCTGATTCCAGGGGGGTCGGTTTTAAATCTATCAAGTCAGAGTTTGAATTATTTTTCTTACTATTAAATGTCAGCGTTTTTATATTTTTCCAAAGTAATTTATTATTTTTGATTGAGCTGTTTATTGGATTTCTTTCATAATTCCTGTTTAGTTTTTTTATTACATTGTTGCAAAAATTTATGTATCTAGTGTATGTAATTTTTTTAATCTCATTTTCAGGTTCATTACGTGACTGTTTTTGAAGTTTATTTCTATTTTGGATGCATTTTAGGATACCTTTTGTCATCCATGGGTTGATTGCAAGTACATATATCTTTTATACTACGCGGCGAAAGGTGAAAGGCAAGAATTAGGCAGGCAGAGAGGAAACGCTTGATGTGAAGAGTTTGCCGCAGTCTATGAACGCAAATTTGCAATATAAGGTAATCACATGTATCAACCCTGTTGCTAATGCAGCACCTCCACGGATTTACATGTCACTCACTTGGTCTTTTTTGAGGTGGAGGTACCTTAAGTAGAATTGTGTCTTATGTGTGTTCCCTAATCATTCAAATCTCTAATTCTTCATAAACGATCGTGAGCTCATGAAACCTTACATGCCTTATATAAAAACCTTCGTTTGGCATCGGCAATCAAAACCACAAATGTTAAATACCGACTATTTTAACTTATGCGGTTTATTTCTATTTTGGATGCATTTTAGGATTTTACTTTTAGGAATTTGTGTAGTAGTGGTATTTTCTTTTATTGATTCAATAAGGGTTTGAGTTAGAATGTCGGTAATTTGATTGGGGTCATCATAGCTAAGTAGGTTCGCTACATTTTTCTCTTGCAAATATTTTAAACTTTGAGTATAAATCGATTTTAAAGCTTTGTCAAAAGTGATTTTTGATAAAGTTTTAGATGTCGGTTTATTTATTTTTAGTTTAAAGGTTATGTCGTTGAACTACTTATAAACGAAACATTCTGTCGGAGGCTCATTCGGTGGAGAAATGTTTGTCGGAGTTAAGTTTCAGAATCGATCGTTCCGACCTCAGAACAATGTTATTGTTCTGAGGTTCCGACCGACGTTCAATCTAAATTACCCGCCCCCCTAGCCAAGTGTAATTCGTAGCGTAACGAACGTTAGATAGATCACGTGACATTTGTCAATTCTCATTAGAATGTTCCATTTTGAAAAATGTCACGTGATCTATCTAACGTTCGTTATGCTATGAATTACACTTGACAAGGGGGGCAGAACAGATAAATAGATGCGGGAAAATCCCTACTTATAAAAATCTTTCGGGTGCCAGACTTTTACAAACACAACACTTCATGACCAAAATCGATTTTCACCAGGCCTACTTTCACCTGGTTGTCTCGACAGCACACTGAAGTTTCCTGAGGGTAATTTACGAAGCGCAGCTTTACGTGGTGACCTGTCTTCCCTTCGGCCTCAGCTCAGGCCCCAAAAAATTTTGCGGCCAGTACCTACGTAAGAAGCTATACGCTAACTTTACAACTTCGACGATTTGCGTGTGTTCAAGGCTGACATGTGAACAAAGACAAATGCATTCTTCTTCCACAAAAGTTTGTACAGTTTCTGGGAATTGTTTGGAACACGTGCCTAAACACAATCTTTACACGACAGATAATGTCACGAAAAAATAAAAGACGTTATTGCTGCAATGGCACTACAGAAAAAAAAATATCACAGGTGTGCCAACAATTGTAGGATGTCTGAATTCACGCGACGTCTAAATTATCGCAAACTACAAGCACAACTCAATCTCCATTGAAAATCAGAGGAGTTCTTTAAAATACCGTTAACCCCCTAGGTACTGAGAAAACTGGAGTGGCGGACAACCTACTTACTGCACCCGCAATTCTCAAATTCACACGGTCTTCTTACCCACGCACTATCTAACGACCGATGCAAACAATGTAGGATGGGTCGCCAAGATGGACAATAAGAACTAGTCAAGATCAGGAATAATTTAAAACAGATAAAAGTATTTTCATTTACGAGAACTTAGGAAAAAATTAAGATTTTTCAAGATCCATGCCACTATCGCTTTGACTATAATATCATATGTACTCAAAGCACTCGCAATATTACCACAGTATGATTAATATACTACATATATAGGTAGGTAGTGTACGTAATATTACTGAAAAATATGTACGTATGGATATATTTCCTTTGCCGAAACAAAAACAATTTTATAGTAACCTAATGTACATTGATTGGATATCGTACTGGCCAATGGTAGACGGAATATTTAAAAACATATTATTCGGGAAAGTTTTTTATCTAATAAAAAATATTAATGTTTATACAAATTTATAGGACACTAATCAAACGCTAGATAATATATTTTTTTGTCGATACTGACTTTAATTAAATACTTTATGCCTATACCTCTAATGTTTATTGCATTTTGATAGAGATTGGAGAGGGAGGTAGTAATAGTGCCGCGTTTTTAATAATAGACGTGATTGGTCAAAAAACTTTGTTTTGAAAAGTTATTTTTCGTTCCGTTTCAAACACTAGCTTTTTAAGCATAAATTTAATTTTTAAAAATTGTGAGTAACGTTTGTCATTATTAAACATATATTTACATATTCGAGTCTATAATTTTGCATTTTAGATAATCTTGTTTAATAAAGGCACAAAATATTTTTCAACAATGATTGAATCTGGTCGTAATTAACTTTCGGAACAACCACAGTTTTCCCGCCATTTACCATAAATACAATTTAGGCCAACCGTGACAATAAAATTCTACCGCTCTTTATTTTGTCTTCCTTCCCGGCTATTAGATATAAAAACGTGTACTAGATTAATCATCGGGTTTATTCCACTTTGCTTGACTTGCGTGTTGCATACATTTATTTCATTTAGCAAGATGTCTTTCTCAATCGACAAAGAAAATATTAGCAATGGAATCGACAATGTTCACATTAAGGTTCGTTCGTGCATAATTTCATTACGGTGTAGACTGCAGATTGTTAATTTGTTTATAATGTTATATTTTACGTCTTCATTTGCATTGTAGTCTCCAGTGAAAAACAACATTTTGGCTCTGCGAAACGATAACGTTGCTGAAGAGGTAATGGAAGTGGAAAAAATAGAAAAGGAAGCTCAGGCGCCTGAATTCGACCCCCAGCTTGAACCGCTCCTGAGGGAGAATCCAAGACGATTTGTAATATTTCCCATACAATACACAGATATATGGAACATGTACAAAAAAGCAGAGGCCTCATTTTGGACAGTTGAAGAAGTGGATTTATCAAAGGTATTTGCTTAAGTTTTTAAGGTTATTATTGGTTGTTGACATTGGTAAATTACAAAAGAAAAAGTATCAACATAGTCGATACATTTACCTTGACCATTACACAATATGCTGTAATTTATGCCTTCCTTTGCCATTGTCATCCGCTTTTTTTTATTTATATTAATCTGGCTGTGACCACAGGCTCACAGCCAGGTCAAGAAGGAAGGCTGACAGCAAGGTCAACAAAGTTACATTGATATATATACACATTAGACAAACATGCATAAAGTAACCACATTGTTATTACACTTCATCAGGATTTATCAGACTGGGAAAACTTGAAAGATTGCGAGAGACATTTCATCAAGCATGTGCTAGCATTCTTCGCGGCGTCAGATGGCA
The DNA here is from genome assembly GCA_937001555.2 of Hypsopygia costalis. NCBI lineage: Eukaryota > Metazoa > Arthropoda > Insecta > Lepidoptera > Pyralidae > Hypsopygia > Hypsopygia costalis. The sequence continues at coordinate 3,582,268 of OW443325.2, forward strand.
TTGTCAATGAGAACCTGGTGGAGAGATTTTCGCAGGAAGTTCAAGTAACTGAGGCAAGATGCTTCTATGGTTTCCAAATTGCCATGGAAAATGTGCACTCAGAGATGTATTCATTGCTTATTGACACATACATTAGGGATCCCAAAGAGAGGTGAGTCATGTTTTACTTCAATCATATATAAATAAATCATTGTGGAAATGTTTCTGCAGTTTTAATTAGTCTTGTCTCTTGCATGATCTTGACCGTTATCAAAATTTGCGCTGACTTATGAAAGTGAGAACTTTCATAGGGTCAGCGCAAATTTTGATAGAAATTTTAAATTTTATATAGAAATTTGAGTTGGATTGAAGTAAAATCTAAAAGCTATGGAAAGTTTATCAGATATTGGAATAAGTTGTACAATTTGGGGTCATTAACCTTAAAAATATATTTAAACAACAAACTATGTAAAAAGCAAAAACTAACACATATTGTGGACTTAACAAATATGATATGGTTAGTAAACATATTCTTTAGCTTTAAGTACATAATTTTTTACATAATGTTCAGGCCATTGACCTGCATTGCTCTATTTGATTCTGATCTCTGTTTATGACTCATGGTTATGTGTTAGTCATAGAGCAGCCGCTCCTATTAGGAATAGTGATAATTACCCCTAGAATTTATGAGCTTACATATATGATGATTATAGGAAAAATATCTCTTAGATTTTAACTATGACCAAATGGTTTAAACTTCAACTTATTTACATTTTCAATGTTTTGTTGTTTCACCTTAATTATATCTCAGATCACAACTTTCCATTCCTGAGGACACAATTCTATTATGTATTATAATTTATCAAATCATATGTACAAAATGTATCAAAAAGGACAGCTTGATGGTGTGTCACTCTAATCACACATGCAACGTAAGCAACTTTGACCGAAGCCTGTGCATGGATGGGTTTATATATCTCACCATGAGCCGTCGGTCCCAACTGTTGTCGTTAGTTAAAACTAGTCATTGGCCATTAGACAGTTTGAAAACACTGTTCTCTGGGAACTCACGATTGACTTGTGATGTAGATTTTGTTCTAAACCCATATCCCGGATTGATTGACGTCGAAACCACTACTATGATATTAAAACAATGGTATTTAATACCTACCTTATAAAACTAGAATAATTTATCCTTCTAAGCCAATTCATTGTTATCAACATTGTCTAGGTATATAACTTTAACACTGCACTCTTTGTTTCTAATATTAGCTGCAACTATTATGGGTTTTGGAATTCTTCCGTACTGTAATTTTGTAATTGGGATTCAGAGAATAGTGGTAAAGGGTACTAATTATTTTAAATACCTAATATTTTCTGTCAATTAAACTATAGTTGTATGACTGGAAATGGATGAAGTCACCAGGAAGCTCTTGTAGAAGTCCTGTTACAGGAGTAGAAAGAGCAAAGTGTGTCAATTATATATAATTGACACACTTTGCTCTTTGAACTGTACAAATTGCTTAACTGAACACACTGGTTAGTAAAAACGTTAGTTAAAAAACAAGTTAAAAACAAAGTAAAAAAATAAAACATTTTTAATTATACTACTGAGGTAGGGTACAAGTGTACAACCTTAAAATAAGCAGTTTATGTAGCCAGTGGGCGTTAGTAACACCAGAATAAAGCTCCGTGCATTTCTGTGTCTTTAAAAACCTCTTCACATCTTTTTTGAAGAACTCAATACTCTAGTCTCCTGGAAAAACCTTTTTGATTTAGATTGTTAAATATGATTTTAGACAAAAATATTTTATATTTGTAGGGATTTCCTGTTCAATGCTGTCGAGACACTGCCATGTGTGAAGAAGAAGGCTGACTGGGCATTACAGTGGATTGCCAGCAAAACAGCTACATTTGGGGAGCGCATTGTGGCTTTTGCTGCAGTTGAAGGCATATTCTTCTCAGGAAGTTTTGCATCCATTTTCTGGCTGAAGAAGAGGGGACTAATGCCAGGACTCACATTCAGTAATGAGCTCATTTCCAGAGACGAAGTGAGTCATAAAATACCTACTAGTTGTGTTTATTAAACTTATACAATACCATCATAACACCTAAGTAAACATTGTTCAGACATTGTCATGGGGATTTCCCGTAACATCTTCACTTTGCATGATGGTGCTAATAGGTAGTTAACCTTTTGACTGCCCCGCTTCATATCAGCTGTCTGTCCCTAGTGTCTGGCTTATAAATCAACAATTAAATACCTCTGACAAACAAGGATGTTGATGAATCTTTCGCTCACTATATTAAGTCTTTTAAAATATTGCAAACATTTGTTGTATGTTCAGTCTATTATATTTACTGTTTTGATGTAGTTTGCTGTGGGATAAATATGACAGAGGCGATTCGGGCGCGAAAATATTTGTCGTATAAATCAGACTGGGGCTGCTGGGACGGACAAAAGGTACATTGTAAGATCTATAAATTTATTTATATGTAATAACAATCGGGGGTTCATCAGGGTTAAAAATGTCTCAATCCTCCATTTTTTTCTAAATGATTTTAAATTTCTATGTAATAGGGTCTCCACACCGACTTTGCCTGCCTGATGTTCAAGCACCTGGTTCAGAAGCCCTCCAAGGAATGTGTCCTAAAGGTGATCAAGGATGCAGTGCTCATAGAGCAGGAGTTCCTTACGGACGCTTTGCCCGTACGACTATTGGGCATGAACTGTGACCTGATGTCTGAATACATTGAATTCGTCGCCGATAGACTGCTGGTCGATTTAATAGGCGAAAAGGTGAGTTGAATAAATATTTAATGTTTTTCCAGCGCTTTACCCGGCAGGGGTGTTTGGCTGATATCTTTTGTATACCTACCTATTAATCAATAAAATATGTTTTTGTATTCATACGGTAGAAAATTCTGTTCTACAGGGCTGTAGCTACAATTATTGGCGCTAGGAATGAGGTTACGATTTTGCCCCTATATCATAACTAAAAGAATAAAAATAATTTGGCTAGTAAGGTCGCTCGGGGCCTACACCCCTAGCGCATGCCCATTGCCAGGTCTTAGCTGCGACCCAGCGTCTTGAGTGTTCCGAGTTCCGACTAGGCATTTATCAGTTGATATTTACACAGCTGCCGCCGGCTAGATAATGCTGGTTACATCAGGCACATGACTAATCGTACACTGGCGTGTACAAACTAGTCGATTTTATATTTATACTTATTATAATTATTATTTATTTACAGCATTACAACACAAAGAATCCATTCGACTTCATGAACCTGATTTCTCTGGAGGGCAAGACAAACTTCTTTGAGAAGAAAGTAGGAGAATACCAGAAATGGGGCGTTATGTCGAACCGCATGGACAATGTGTTTACTTTGGATGCAGAATTTTAGGAGTTGGGGCCCTTGGCCACTACTGACAGTATTAGCGATTCCAATGTTGCACAGTTTATATTTTTTAAGCTCTGGTCGTGTTGGTTGAACCAACTTCATGTTTGTAACATTTCGACCTTGAATCTGAATATCGAATAATGTACCTGCAAACAAATGCGAGAATGTATGCTTGTAAAAAGTGAATGTAAAGGTATGACTTTGAGGAAATTTTATGTACCTACATCCATTTCATATTGACAATCATACCAGGGTATTGGAGAACCGTTGGGACTTTTGATGATCCCCTAGTGGTGAAAGACATAACATGAATTTATTGAAAAAGAACTGTTTTCTATATACTTAAATATTCATTAGTGTTTCAAGTCTCATCATTCTTAAAGCTTATAATTCATGTATCATATTCATCAGCATTGACTTTAGAACTTTCCATTATGACAACTGCATTATATGTATTTTATAGAGAACTGCATTTGATAAAATCTAGTTATAAATAGGTTTAATTATGCAGTCTGCATTTTACTTATTTTAATTTGTAATGATGTTCTCTTAAATTTTTTGACGGCGATTAGTGAAGTAATCTAATCATTGAAAAATGATTTTTGTGTGATAATAATATTAATATAATGTTGTATATGAATAAACTTTATTTGATGTACGAGTTTGTGTTTTTGTGTAAAATAATTACAAAAGATTTAACAAATCACATTTATTTAAAAATCTTACATTAAAGGTTTTCATCATTTTTGGAAACTCTCTTTCATGATATTATTATGCATGAAAGTGGGTCTCCAATGAAAATGTGGAATGAACCCGATGCTTATAACAAGACAGGAATAAGTTACAGTACAGGTATATCTTGCACATCCCAAACTATACATTAAATACAATCTGATGTTACAATAATAATCAACCTCTCGTAGTCTACATCTTGATAATTCAAAGATATTCATGAAGAACTGAACCAAGTCAGTCTGCCATGCTTTCTCAAATGTGAAGATAAAATTATTGTGACCAGTAAATCTAGTGTAGAAATCTATTTGGTTCTGGATCCACTAGTCTCGAGTTTCTCGCACCTTACACACAGCAATACAGAAAAGAAAAATAATTACAATCGCAAAAGATCAGTCTATTTAATATTGCATGAATATATACTAAATCTTTATTTATTTTAGGAGAGTGCCCATTCTAAGCGGCAAGTCTCACGAGACTGGTAAATCGAAGACCACCTAATTCTATTTAGTGACTGTCTCTGCTCTGGAGCAATGAACGTTGTTCACTCCTTGTACGCAGTTTAGCGTGCATTGGCCTTATCCTGGACGAGCCGGCGCAGCAGCCGGTGGCCAGAAAGGAAGGTGACTGCGGCCAGTGGCAGCAGGTATCGGATCGTGTCGAACATCGTCAGTTGCAGCCAGAACACGACGTACAGCGCGAGCGAGGCTGCGAATCAAAGAAATTCATAATTTACAACATTGAATAAAATAGTGTTGTACTTCGTAGCACGACCATGAACGCATTAATTATATATTTAAGTGGTAATAAAATCCTTTCAATTTGTACTATTTTGTACCTCTCAATTTTTGGAGATATATTGGTCGTGCTGGCAAGATTCCTTCCCAGCACGACCAAGGCAAAATTACAGTTAGCAAGGAAGTTGATGAAACGGGGGCATGTCTAAAAATTTGTACTCATTTTATACTTCTTTTCCATTACTGGCAAATTATCGTACAACGATAAAAAAACAAAAAACATTTTCTGCCTATATAAACCCGTCTATGACTTTTATACTTGACACTAGATGGCGTTAATGTAGAAATTTTAAAATATAGATACAAACACAATACATCTATATACATATATAAAATTCTCGTGTCAAAGTGTTTGTACTAAACTCCTCCGAAACGGCTTGACGGCTTGACGTTGAAATTTCTTGTAATAATATAAAATAATAAAAGGTCGCTTGTTGGTTTGCAATTTCTTTATTGAACTATTTTTATTTATTATTATTTTTAAAAATGAAAAGCAACAACAGAGAATTTTGAGGTTTATCTTTATTATAACAATTAAATTGTGACAAATGAAAAATGCATAAGTTATGTCTTATTCACATAACTTATGCATTTTTCATTTGAATAATAAAAATAAATTACCCAGCTATAACCAATCAAATCATTACATATATTATTAAATATATGATCTTATTTTGTAATAATTTTTATAATAATATAATAGAACTTTAGTATCACAGGTCGCGGGTTCGATCCCTGCACATGACAAACATTTGTGCGCCGAAATATGTCTGTTTGTCGGGGTCTGGGTTTTCTATGTATAACAAGTATATATTTAAAAAAATATATATATATTATAAAAAATGTGTTTATCAGCTATTAAGTACCCCCTAATAAGCTTGTATTATGGGGTACTTAATAGCTGATAAACACACGTAACTTAATTTGGAACTAGATGGCGCTGTGTATTTCCTGCAATATTAATTAGAAACAAAGTTGAAAAATCAGAAACGGATCAAAATATACATATTTAATAATATATGTAACGATTTGATTCTTTTCATAGCTGATTTATTTGTACTATTTGTCTCACTTTTGCATTTTCATTCATGTCACAATTTAATTGTTATCATAAAAATAAATCTCAAAATTCTCTGTTGTTGCTTTTCATTTTCGTGTCTTTTATTATATTTAATTAATGTTCAATAAAGAAATTGCAAACCAAGAAGCGACCCTTTATTTATATTATTATGGCATTGTGTTTGTATCTATATTTTAAAATTTCTACAATTAACGCCATCTAGTGTCAAGTATAAAAGTCATAGACGGGTTTATATGGGCAGATATGTTTTTGTTTTTTTATCGTTGTACGATAATTTGCCAGTTATGGAAAAGGAGTATAAAATGAGTACAAATTTTTAGACATGCCCCCGTTTCATCAACTTCCTTGCTAACTGTAATTTTGCCTTGGTCGTGCTGGGAAGGAATCTTGCCAGCACGACCAATATATCTCCAAAAATTGAGAGGTACAAAATTTTAAAATGGTGGTATAAAATAGTACAAATTGAAAGGATTTTATTACCACCAAAATATATAATTAATGCGTTCATGGTCGTGCTACGAAGTACAACACAATAAAATAATACTGATTAGCAATGCCTCTATATAGCTTCATATGAGGCATACTGTCAATAGATACTGCTACATGATGGTTTGCAAACGTCCATCTAATCCCAATGTAGACGTAGGATACTATAGACACCTGCTGGCGTGGCAAACTTGAGATAGATGGCTGCGTGCCTTATTTCGACACAGCCCAGCCCCCCTAGCCAAGTGTAATTCGTAGCGTAACGAACGTTGATCACGTGACATATGACAATTCTCAAAATGTTCGATTTTGACCAATGTCACGTGATCTATCTAACGTTCGTTACGCTACGAATTACACTTTGCTAGGGGAGCAGGTCTTGATTGTAACTAGACAAAAAGCTAGGGGAGCAGAGCTTGATTGTAACTAGACAAAAAATTTGTCGTTAATTTGTCGCTCTTCCGTCAAAGAACTATAAGGTTTTTTTTGTGGCAGTGCCGAAATAAGCTTAAGAAAGAGCACAAATTCTCGTTCCCCTGAATGTACCGCTGTTTGTGTATGTTTTTTTTATTGACTACCTTATCTTAGTCTAGAGATAGCCGCGCGTACCCCTTGATGCAGTGCAGATGGTCTATGGGCCTCATTCGAAGTTCTACATTGCGTAGCGGGATGGACAAAGCTATGTTCGAAATATCTATATGTGATGATAAACTTAACTAGAGTTACTGATATAGCTCTAAGGATCAGCAGGATGAAATGGTAGTGGGTAACGCCACATAGCACCTGGAACTGATGGCCAACGGGGCATGATGGTTCCATAATGGCGACTGCGGACCGGAAAATGCAGCGTAGGACGCCTCCTCGCTAGATGAACCGACTGTATGATAAAGATTCGCGGGGACCGGATGGATTCATTTGATAATGTCATGTAAAGTAAAGCACATCTTTGTGTGTTATTAAACTAATATATATATATATATAAATGAGTTCCTAATTTCCTTGGTCACGGTATCACGCGTGAAGCTATTGTCAAAATTGTGAAAAAAATAAGAAACTGGCGCGAAAAATTAGAAAATGTAATAAAACTGAACGACCATATAAAGTTTTCTAATGTGATTTTGTCGTCTGACAGAACTGTCAGTCATTGTCACATTGCGCAAACCAATTCGAATTCAATATTCATTGTTAAGAATAGGATAACGTCTGTCGCCACACCTGTCGCGTCAGATAGTAATTAATAATAATAATTTCTCGGTAATCTTGTAGTCGTAATATTTCACGAACCTATGATTTATGTAATAAACTATAACTATTTAAAAAATCTGCATTAAAACAAAACGTGTTCTAATATCTAATCAGACCCCTTAAAACGATGATGATCAGCAGAGTCGCTTATTCATTGGTATGAATAAGCATTCTATTCAGTTATTGAATCGCAATAAGAGTTGGTGGCAAGGGGGGCTGATCATCATCGTTGTACGCGAGAGTCGAAATCCGACAAGCGATCGCGAAAGACGCGCGGTACCTCCGAGCGAGAGATGGAAGAGCAGGGCGCTGAGCGAGAGCGGCAAGCCGGCGAGGTTGACGCGCAGGCGCGCCCACAGCAGCAGCAGCAGCAGCAGCGGCGCGCCGCACGCCGCCGCGAACACGTCCGACACCAGCCGCGCCGGCCGCGGCTCCGGCGACCGGAACACGTGCGCGATCTCCGCCAGCGGCCCGCGCGCCGCGCCCGCGCCCTCCGCAGCCGCTGCGACCGACAGAAACATATCCATTCATACACTATATTTATATACCATAAGCGCTAAAACTGCGTTAAGCGGGCGCCGCGCGTGACCACGGCACGGCACCTCGGCACATCACTATAAATTATCGAACTCCGCGAATCCGTCGCGGGGTGGAGAGGCACTTTCGCGACTGCTCCTCGAGCACTTTTACAGGCGTCCCCGCTTGACGCACTTTCCACTTTTGCACTTTAATTTACACTGCCGCGGAATGGAATGGAACCGTCAATTTCGCCTTATGACGCGAGTCATGGCGCTCATGGTGCGCGAATTCGCTGGAACGGTCAAGTATTCTCGCGTATACCATTTTTTCGCGTATTCTGCGGCGCACTATGGTTCGAATAGAACAAGCTAGCTAGACAAAAACGACCCTTAAATTTCTAGTAATTACTTATTAAGATGAACTCATTAGATATATACATTAAGGAATACACCTATGAATTTTCGTTACTTTCGTCAATAGGAGCGTCATTGAGGTAAGGATACAAAATGTTGATAATTCAATGTGCATTCATTTGCAATTTTACGCCATAATTGAAAGCATTATTTACGTTACTAAAGGAAGTTTGTGATAGTGATTTTATGATGGATTGTGTACATAAAGGTATGTAGTTTTGTTTAAGTTAGTTTTTATCACAGGAACTTCATTTGATAATTTTATTAAATTAAATGTATAGATAAAAGTGACGTTTTTTAATCGTCTTTTTTAGTTCAATGGACAAATAATTACATGTCCACTAATGTCCACTCCGTAAAATCTATCATATATGATTCTCTAAGTATCTATGTACTTATTGGTAAAAAAAAATATTGCGAATTATTTGCACAACTATTTTTTTTTAATTTTTTTCTTTTAACAGTTTTCACCATCTCGGAAATAGATTTTTTCGAAGAATGGCTGAAACACCCGAAAGAAATGCGGAATGAGGAGCCTTATCGGCTTGTATCTTTGAGACATGATTTTGATAGTGTTACGGAGTAATCTGTGAGGGACGTCAAGGTTATCATCTCCAAATATTCATCAAAATGGCTGAAAAATGGAGCTGCTGCGGAAGAAGCCGACAGCGCTTCCTAGAGACGACTTCGACGTACCTAAAGGGTGTTGACATATGTTTCGGCGTGTCCTTTTATTTATCCATGCCAAGGACATCGATACAAACCCAACCAGGACCTGAACGACCAACTAAAGAGTTTGAAGATTCTAGTCTCAAAACAAAAAGACGTCGCGTAGATGACCTCTTCTTCCCGTCTTCCACTTAGGTAACTAAACTTCTTACAGTCCAGGAATGGAGCATCAGAGCCGGACTAGCACTGCAGAAGAATTCGTGAATACATAAAAAAAAAACAATCTACGAATAGAGATTTACTTAATGTGTTATTTATATCTGACCATGTGAAGTCAAAGAGAAGTTAGATTTCATAGTTCAACCTTGCTGTAAGGAAGATAATGTTTTTCATAGTTTTCATAGTTCTGCCACTCATCATCATCATCATTACAATTCATTGAATGATTCATCTGAGGATAGTGATGATGATGAGAGATAGATTTTGTTGCTGAATGTTTTATGTATCTGTTATTAGTTATTAAGTTAGATTTAGAGATAAATTATTTTAAAAAAGTCTTGATAAAAATATAGATATTCTGTACATATTCTTGAACTTTGTTCTTTTTTCACTCAAATGAAAAATTGCCCTCCAAGAAGTACAGAGGACTTTACATCTATGCTTTATAACCTCATTTAGACATAAAAATCAAAGCAAATAATTTTGTCCAGCTAACTTGTTCCACACGAACCATAGTGCGGCGGTGTAAATGGAGCTTTAGACAAACTCGAACAACTCGTTGAGGTTCGACTTTAATCAAATTTTCATAATTTGCTTGTTTCAGTTTGTTTATTTGGTGTGGCTCCATAATAGTGACACTGTATATTGCAAGTAATCATTGTAATACGTAGCATTTTATGAAATCTTTAAGTGTCGCCGCTATCGATATTGCTCCAAAAAGTCCTGTGAAACAGCTGTAAAATTGCATTATCAATTTTGCTTTTGAGGTCTTAAATTGTGATACCTTTAGCTAGGACAATTACGAAGAATCGGGCTCTAAATGACAGGTTTCTAGTAACGTAAAATTAATTAAATTCATCCTGCTACAAAAATTTAAAGATTTTAAAGTAGGTTAACAATAGATTTTCCTGTCGGTAAAGCAGGTTAACATTGAATTTTCATATTCTTTCTGCCGACATTTATATGGGAAAAAAGATATACTTTCTTCCTTCTTTCCACAACAGTTAGAAAGCACTTTCTGCGTAGGTGTTTTTGTACGAGTATGTAGAACTGCAACACTGTACTCACAGAGAGCGGTGGCGTCCTTGCCGAAGTTGAAGTAGACGTCGCCGACGTGCCAGGCGATGGGGTTCTGCACGGCGTTGTCGCCCAGGTACATGGTCAGCGAGTACACGCCCGACGCGTGCTGCAAGTGCTTGGCGATCGCGCCCACGTTCTGCAAACGTTACGCGACACGAACTGAGTACATGTTTACAGAAAATCACGCCATGAATGTATATTATACTAGCAACCCGGCCAGGCTACGCATCGGTAAACTCTTAAAGGTTTACGCGGCGCACCTATGTGGAGCTCCTACTTGCCATGATTTTTTTTACCATCGTTATATTTCAGCCAATTACATACCTACACTTTTCTCATGAATCTGGTCTTGCTTTTATTATATGAAAATGGTGGCAAACAAGCATAGGACGGATGAAAAGCGATAGCGACGCTAGCAACATAAGGGGCATCACTCGTGAGTCACGTTCCTGTAAAAATCTCTTCACAACTTTTTTGAAGAACCCACAAGGACAGATGCTTGCAATACTATCACTCATTCGTAGGAACACAATAATCCTCCAGGGATTCGTTATTTGGCTGCTGTCTTCTGTGAGACGAAGGTGCTTCCCCAGTCGCACTTCATTTGCTAATCAACAGGTACACCAGGAGCCGTCCACATCAATTTTTCAGTATTGTAAGATCGTCCATATTCTAAATCGTAGGTGGATGTAAATCCGTGGTCGGTGGTCGGTGTCATACGCACCAGTTCCACTTTGTAGGCCTTGCCGTTGTCGGGCTCGGCCACGAAGACGGCCTCGTAGTCGGCGTCGTGCGCGCGCTCGACGGCGGCCACGCGCACGAACGCCTGCTGCACCAGCACCGGCTTGTTCCACTTGTCGCGCACGCTGAACTTCACAGACACCCTGCACACACACGCGAGCACGAGTGTCATACGCGTCATAGCCCGAGGGCCTTCCGCGACAATCATATTTTATTGCAACTCATAAGGTCTCACTCTTTATCATATCAGAGAAATATACGAGCTAAAATTTATTTATATTAATAAAGAATTGCTCTATTTTCAATCCTATTACGTCTAAATATGAACAAGATATCATAAGTCAGAGGTAAAATAACAGTCACGAGGTTTACCTACCCTTGAATAATGACATAACAGAATGCGACAATGGCAGAAAGTATAATAACATGCATGCATGTCGTGTTAGTTTTTTCGTGCTCTCACCCTTAAAAAAACTAATACTTTGCTCAGGCAAACCCATATAATAATAAGGAACAAGCAAAATAAAATTGTATAATCCGACTGATAAAATAAAAAGTAAAGTAAATACATAGGCTAAAAGAAAAACTTGGCACGACTTAGGTTTCCGCTTGCCGCATATACAAAATTCTAAAATGACAATTTTTGTCTTACCAAATATTATATATAGATACCAAATTCTGTATTTTAACGAGTCTTTATTCTTAGAAGCAAACATAAAAAGCAACTAATTAATGGAATCAAATGTTCCTGAAATTAAACTGGACAAAACTAATTTTCATGAAACAAAGATGTCTCCATTAAAATACTGGTTTTCTACTACGGATCATATATACCGCGCAGCGTTTTGATAAATTGGGTGTTAATCAACACGTAAAACTTACTTTTGCAAATGATCAGCCACTAATTTTTCATCCAACTTCTTGGGGAAGAGTATGGTGGTAAGTTTAGGGCTGGTGGTCCCGTCGACGTCGCCGACGCCCAGCTCGACGCTGGCCACCGAGATCTCCCCGAGCACGGCCACGTTCACGGTGCTCGACTTGCTGCCCGCGCTCAGGGCGATCTTGTACAGCCCGTACTGCGCCTTGATCTTGCTCAAGTTGAGGATGAAACTTGTAGAATCTTTGCTTTTCTGAGTTAAAGGTTGTTTGGACAGCACGACGACGTCGTCGGCGAGCCGCGTTCCCGACTGTGCGACCACTTCCTCGGGTTTCAGATCTTTGACGGGGCGGCCGATCAGATCAGTGATGGAAACTTGAATCGTGTCGGAATCTGAAGAGATGTGCTTCTTGCCTTTGATTGTGATGCTGATCGGAGTGGGCTGTCGGAAACACAATTTTACAATAAAACTTGTTCGTATAACGTAAACATATATATTAATCTTAAAAATAGAAAATGAAATAAATTATTAAAAAAAAAATATTTTATGTCAGACTTCAAACGCAAGGCAGCCAATATGCATGCATACACTGAAAATCATGAAATGAAATCCAGTGTGGTGTTTTTTTATTATTATTACAATTATTGTCATAAATGCGAAATTTATTGTAAAGATATTACTTAGGGGGGCCCCATCCATAAATTACGTCATACGAATTTCATGATTTTTTTACCCCTCCCCCCGTCCGTGTCACAGCTGGTCACATTTGTGAGACTCCCTAGTGTGACGTCACTATTTTGCAAATTTACATCTAGAGTTGCAAATGTTTCTGAGTTTTTCGTTAATAGTACAAAGTTCGTGTTAACACTTAGATTATAATAGATTTTGAAATGTGACGTCACGAAATTTAGGACCCCTCTGACCCCCTTGTCACACTATGTCACACTTCATCGACCCCCTCACTCCACCTTAACGTGTGACGTAATTTATGGATGGCCCCTTATTACAAACAAAAGTAAACCAGTTATTTTAATTTCGACCATAAAAATAAAAAAAAATACTTATTTTTTTATTTTAATAGTCCAACTCGAGGCACATATTGTATAAAATCATATGCAAAATGAAAGAGCAAATGTTGGAAATTACTCTTCTAACATATTTGAGATTTGGGTATGTTAGAAGATACATTTCCAATATTTATTATTGAAAAAAACATTCACTCTTTCTAAGTAATAACAGCATTAATACATTACCTAAAAATATGGTCAATAATTTCACAATAGTATTACCAGATATTTCAAAATTAATGATACCAGACTATATCAAAATTAATGAAAATTGATGACGTCGATTATGACTGATGGTTATTTCGCGTGTCAAAACGTTAACATAACAGAGAATACAGAAGTTTAGCAATTTTCCCCAGAGCAGCATAGGGATTCGAGACGCTCAACGAGGACGAATGACACTAGTTTGGTTGGATTGCCGTATTTCGAACACAAAAAGAATTTTGAAAATTGGTTAACATTTGGCGGAGAAACCGTTGAAGATACACACAGTCGAAATAGCACCTCCTCCTTTTTTGAAATCAGTTAAATAATCTATAAACAAAAACTTACTCTTTGTGCCAAATTCTAGTCCATAAAACAAATTCTAGACATGCGTTGTCCATCATGAATTTGTTCACAACGCGAAACACACAACGTGAAAGAAATGCGTGCTCAATATGCGACCTCCACGATAGGGGAAGAGATACCAGGCATAGAGATTTGTATCTTTACACTTGGATTTCAAGACTTAGACCTCGTAACTCGATTACGATGCCGGTTTTACTCTAAAGTTCCTTCCATTCCATGCAAAATTTCTAATTTCTATTCGCCGTGGTATGTGATTTAGTTTAATGTAAGGTATAGGCGTTACTTGGTCGTCGGCGATGGCGGTGGCGGCCTCGAGAAGCAGCGCGGCGCCGCGCGGTGTGTTGACGGAGCGCCGGCTCAGCAGGTACTCGCCGAACTTGTAGCGCTGCTCCTCGCTCAGCGGAGACGGCTTCTTGCTCGCCGCGTACGTCCTGCGGGACACACCACGTACACACTTCAGAACGCATCCCACGACTATTCAATGTAATCGGTTTACGCATTTACAACGGAGAACGAAGTGCCAAAAGAATAGTGATATATACTGGAGACAAATAGAGAAACGCGATTGGTTGACTAATGACAACGACGAGTTTGCATTACTTATTTTTACATTTTTTTTTTTTTACAATCATTTTAACAAAAGGACGGTTATTTTTCGACAAAAGTGAGTGGCTCCGACGCACGCTACAAATGAATTAGGGGGATGAGGTCGCCCCCGCAAGGATAACAATTGGTTTCATAGTCACAACCAAACAATCAATACTCGTCCCACAGCTGGGATACGGACCTCCCTTATAATATCCCTTATAATTTGTAAGATCTAGACCATAAATATTTTACTAGATTGTCTGAACACAGCGCTATCGAGCAGTCCAAAGGCGTGCCTAAGGATGTAAAGTCACTATTTTAAATACGGACGATCGATTTTGGCATTTTCCCAATATTTCGGCGACGTTGCCATTGTCACGGGACGACCCAGTGTCAGTCGAAATATCGGGAAAATACAAAAATCGATCGCGGTAAATCGCGTATTTACAACATAAACAATTTTAAATTAGTCATATAAAGCCTTCCGTTCCTCAAAATGAATAAACCTTTCCAATGTATTTTCAATATCATTCCAAGATATTGCTTGCTTTCTGTTACTCGTTGTTACTCGCTACGCCGAAGCTGGGCCAGTGATACAAACTACCTATAACAATACACAACACCACTCTTATCTTTCGACTCTAATACACAATAATGTAAACTCTCGCCAACCCGTCTGGCCAGCGTGGGGAGTGTAGGCCAAATCCTCTGTCTGGTACAGACGAGAGAGGATCGTGCTCCTGTAGTGGAGACTAAAATGACCTGATGATGATGATGACACAATAATGTAAATGGTTGGTCGCTGCGTCCACGGACTGAAATACGGTCGTTTAGTGCGTTTGAACTCTAAAGGTGCGATATCTTAGTTTGCCAATATAATGAAATTTGCTTGCAACACAATTGTTGGCTTATTGCTCGTAAAAACATTGTTTAAATGATGTGGATGTGGCGGAATTGCTTGCGGAACGAATTGTATTATTAAGAGAACGAAGCTTTTTCTCTTTTATTTTACATATACGATCAAACACAAATCTATAATTAAATTTGTTAAATACTAATAATTACTTCCCCTGTAATTATTATTAGAATTACGTAACATTGTTGAAAAGGAAGCATTAGTAAGTATAATTCAAATACATTACACTGCATAAATAAATATTCCTGGACAAATTACACACGGCCATCTAGTCCCAAAGTAAGCAAAGTGGAGTGACACTCCAGGACAGAAAAACCAACAAATGGCTCCGGAAACAAAGTCAGGTGTCGGACGTTGCACACCGTGTGGCGAAGCTCACGTGGCAGTGGGCCGGACACATAGCTAGAAAGTCGGACTCGTGGTGTAAAACCCTTCTGGAATGGAGGCCATGGCAATACAAAAGACCTGTCGGGAGGCCACAGATGCGATGGAAAGACGACATCGTAAAGCTGGTGGGCATCAACTGGATCAAAGTGGCCCAAAACAGAAATAGATGGAGGAGGTTGAAGGAGGCCTATACCAATATGGTAGAGAGTGGGCTAAGATGATGATGATGATGATGAGTATCGAACCCGCGACTTTGGAGTCAAAGTGGCCATTGCTAACCATTCGGCTACCGAGCTCGTGAAATATATTTTAGCATTGCATATAATGATATTCAAATCAAACCCTTTTTTATGCTTCTTCATGCCTAAAAGTAAATTGTGTAGCATAGTGATTAACAGCAACCTTCATTTTGGGGTATAACCACACCCTGGCCACTTCATACAAATGTCCTGTCGTTTACTACTACATACACAGTGACGTCTGTGCAGAGCGTAAATATGCGTGTGTGCGTGCGGCGCCATACAAACTGTTCCAGATTTGTCTCATGGGGGAGGTGAGATCGACACGAGAGAGCGGCAGGGACTGGCTCTACTGTACATAGTACTATTATTATTTATACTGTGGTATAACAACTGCGACTAATGGAGCCTTTAGAATGTGATGTTTATAGATAATAACCTGATAATAGTGGAGAGAATCAGTGCTGTGACGGGTAGCCCGCCCTCAAAATGCAGAGCCTTCCCATCGCTCTCGTCGGCGGCCAGCAGCACGCCCTCTGCGTGGCTCATTGTCCAAGTACCGCAACCGATATGCTCACAAAGGGCAAACACATATCCATAGCTATAAAAAAAATATATAATGTTATAATAAAGCACTTGTACTGTTCCACGTAATTATCTATATCTATTTTTACCGATGGGATGCCACTAAGGCATTATCAAGGTAAATAGATGGTGTTTGTGTTTCTACAAAACATTTTTATACCATGCAATCAATGACAAAAATTGCCATTGATTGCACATTATTTGTTTGTCACAAAGTGCCAACAATCACCAGTATCAACTTTAAAAAAAATTCAGCTTCCAGTCCATCCATTAGGAAGCTACGAACTCACAGTTTACAGAAAGTGGTGCACATTTCCACAGAAACTCTCCACTGGAACTGGAAACACTCCACTGTGCTCTACTTTGAGCACAGTGGAGTGTTTCCACTGAACACCAGTGGGGTAGAAAAGAAAGGGTGAACATGAGTAAAGCAGAGCCTGGTCAGGACATTTTGTCAAACTGCTCAAGGTGATGGTGTGATGATCATGCGTGTGATGCTCCTGCTGTTACAGGCGTCCATAAGCTATGAATAATACTTAAAGTTAAACGGAATTGCTTTTCATTAGGCCGGGGCCGTAGGCTTGTTTTCCACCATAGTGTATAAAAAATAAGGTGATTGATCCTAATAGCTTGCTAATGCATTGTCTGTAAGGATCTCTCATAAAATAAAAAGGTTTGGTTGTCGCAAAATAACATTACAAAATAAGGATTAGTTAATAACAGTTCATCTATATATTAGAAATAAGTTCCTTTGCATCTGAGGCAAAAATGTTTTCCTAAAGTAATGTATGAGCAAGCAAACAGCATCAATCATAAGGTGAAAGGAACCTCTACCGCAAACATCTCGACCCTTGTTTGTCTCTATTTTGTCTCTCCGACAACATTCTGTACAATCCAACTGCAGCTGTATGCACAATTGCACATATATATAAGTATTTATTTACTCTGCTAATAAATTTTATATAGGTATGAAACAGATGTGAAATTTCTGATTCTCTAAAAGCTTTGAGTATACAGCATCACCCAACTTTTATTATATTTTCATATTAGCTTCCAGCGCTACTTCAACCGCATTGGCTTTTTCTTTTAATAAAAAGTATTCTATGTCCTTCCTGATTCCTAAGAATATGTATACAAAGTTTCATGATAATCAGTACAGTAGTTTCAGCATGAAAACATAACAAACAAACTCATACTCACATTTATAATATTAATAATAAGGATAACAAAAGTGCCAACTTTATTATATTTTCATTTAATAAAAGTTGGGTAAAAGGTTTGTAAATATAATAAAAGATAATGTTACGACTACTTGTAACACAACATATAAATACTTGATGAAACATAAACTCACTTTGCAGGAGAGTCATCTTTCTTCAACAACTGAATAAGATTCTTCAGGCTGTCTTCTTTATCCATCACCGATCCTTTGCCCAAAGCTTTTAGAGAATATACAGCATGGAACAAGTCTTGGATGGCCACATCCTTTTTGTCGAGCACCAGAGCTGGTGTCCTCATTACATCTGGCTTAAGCACATTCAGACATCCAGACAAGGCAGCTGCATTTATGGCATAATAAACTTGTTCTACATTTTTCTCATCATATTTAACATTTTCAACTTCCTACAAAAATATTTACTAATGTACTTCAAACAATATTTAAAAACAGCATTGAAAATATAGGGGTGTAAGAAGCTCACAGGCATCTTTAGAGACAAAGCCAGAAAAAAGAAGAGGAGAGTGAAATAGATCGTAAGTTTGGAGTGGAATTGCTTCATCAACATCTTTGAACCAAAGTCAACCTCACCTGAACTTGGCGCACCCTGCTGACTGACAATGCTCTGATGGAAAGAGAAGTAGGGCATAGCATAATTTGTAAGCTGGCTGGCTGGGCGAATATACCTCCACTTTACAGAATATCACAGCTAAATAACAATTACTTTTAAGGTGAAATAAATCTTTTCCTCTACTGTGCTTATCTCTCTCTATTGTTTAAGTCAAGTTCCTGATTATAACCGTAATAAAATCTCAAAAGTTTTCTGCAAAATTATTTTTGAAAATAACAGTAACCATGCTCCAGATAATGCAACTTACAACCGTGTAGTGTTAAGTTGCTAGGTAGTACGGAATGCTGGCAGCTCTGTTCATTAAATCTCAATGTTATAGTCATACCTGACAAATTTGATCAGGAAAGGGGGCATTTAATAATTTTGTGCCTTTTATGGAGTAGTACAGGGTAACAACATCCCGACTGGTCAATCCTTCCTTCAGTATTTTCTGCAATTTTGTCAGGTCTATTGTCCCTTGCAGAGTGTTGGCATTGCTCAGTGCTATTACACTCAATGCCAGACCCAAAAAGGCTGAAAATGTACAATATATAAATTCACCAAACACTAATGAAATTTGCATAGAGTTAGTAAGAACAACCTATCTAGTGCTAAGTATTTACATACGTATATTTGACTTTGTAATATTTTAGTCAAGTGTTTTATGATGAAGCGAACAATATCAAATAACCTGTACATAATAGCCGGCCGAAGCAAGCTGAATAAGAATGACGTGTCCTATACGTTTTTTGCGTTTATTCAACTTATTAGAGCCACTAGTATATGCAACCAAATAACAAATTACGAAAATTTCATTAAAAACTACTCAAGTCTTATAATTATCAAACAAATCGTAGAAATATCCCGATAAAATTCGGCCACGCTATGTGATTATTTATGAGATAAACATTATAATTACTTACCAAAGAGTTGCATTTTAAATATATCTTTTGGTCAGAGTAAACTCTAATTACACTAACATTGATTTAATTTACGCCGATATTCCTGAAAAAATATTATTAAAGAAAATACAAGCAAACCAAAAAGAGACGAGGGCCGGTTCGGTCGATTTGACGACTTGACAGGAACCATCGACGTAGCATACCAAGTGTTGCTACTTACGAAAAAATTAGTATAGTTCTTGGCAATCAGTTTACTCTCAAACCATTTTGGAACGAGTGTTTCAAATATGATTAGAGGTTGAAATGACATTAGGAGCTGCTATGAATAAGAGCAGATTTAGTCGTTATAGCGAAGGCACTCTCTTAGGCCAACTCCGTTACCGTATCAAAAATCTTAGACCTGATTCCTGACCTCGGGTGACCAAGATATACCGATAGACTGTGAAGCCTTAAAGCTAACTGACCATCTGCAGCAGAATAACGTTAGATACGATATAACTACAATGGATACCAACACATGTAAATATTCATGAGAAAGATTTAGCTGTGATTGAGCTATTTGATAAGCAAATCAAATATCTTAGCTGGTGAATGACGCGATGCGGTTACTAATGGCTTAGAATTAATCTGTGTAGTGTGTTGTTCAAAGACTTCAGAGACAAAAGGCATTAGATAGGGCACTTTTACATAGAGCCCTGCGCCATCTTGTGGTGTAAGAGGCTAGCTTCGATCTTTTGAACCTCGCCTGCACGTGGTGCACCCTGCCAACTAGCGAAAGTGGCTCTTGCAAAATAGAGATAGGGTACAGCGTATTTGTAAGCTGCCGACTGGGTAAGCACGCCCACCCCACAGAATACAGCAGCCAAATAACAATTCCCTTGAGGGTTGTTGTATTCCTGCGAGTGAGTGAGGTCGGAGTTGCTGCGTTGACAGCGAGGGTGACGGCGCATGATCAATATTTAAAATGTTGCAAGGGTTAATATGGCTACAGTAACCGCTTCACATCAGGCGGTCCGTATATTTGTCTTGCCACCCCACGTACTACAAAAAAAAACAAAAAGCAAATTTGGACTTGGAGATTTTTTGAGACGGTCACACTGAGCGAGGGTCTGTCACTGTCACTGAACATAGTCCCGTCAATTTCGATTCCAAATCCAAAAAAATCCAAAATTAAATTTTTGGTTTTACTTTTACCCTGTTGGATTTGTAACAAGTGTTAAAATAATTCAAAATGAGTGCAGCAGCTAAAGTACCTTCGCTTCTCAGCTGTGAGTATCACTTCGTAATTCAATTACATATTTACTGTTTTGTTACGTGAGTTATGTAATTATTCGAGGAATTGAAATGATTTTCAGTTGATACCGAGACATCATGCTACTATAATTTTTCAGTTTTTTTTTTTCGCCTAACTACAATCCATATAATCATATTATCTTCACAAATCCATCAAATACCTAATTTTAAAATTAAATTGAGGTTATGAACTATCTGTAATGAACATATTTTGTATTTACAGCGGCTTTAGCCCAAGCTCGACCGAAATTCAACATTTTCATGAAATATGCCAGAGTGGAACTAGGACCCCCCAAAATTAGTGAAATCCCACAGATCAAGGCTGGTATTGGCAAGCTGATGTCAAGCGCGAAGACTGGCGCGTGGAAGCAGCAGACAGTTAAACAGGCAACCTTGAATGTGCTTGTTGGTGCTGAAGTCCTATTCTGGTTTTACGTTGGTGAATGTATTGGCAAACGCCACATTGTTGGATACGATGTTTAAGTATAGGCATAAGTGAAATTGTAGACATTATGTTCAGTGAAATAAATTATTAAATCAGCAGTGGTCTTAGATTTTTAATTACCTGGCTTAACATTATAATTATAAAAGAAGATTAACCTTTCGCATGCAGCTATCCCATGGTGGGTACTGCGTTGGTACAGAATTGACTGGTCACAGCACATAATGGGTTAAGATTTCCTGCAAGGTTTCAGAGTAGAGTAAGATATACCGATGGTCCCCATGTAAATCATCAAAACATAAATTCTAAATACCAAAAAATTTCCAAATCTACATGTAAATGTGGATAATGCAATCAAAGTGCCAAAATTTTTATTTTTAGTAGACTTACTGTACTGTATAGCAGGGTTAATGTATGTAATAATAATGTCATATAAATGACTTTCAATTCTTTACAAAGGGGCCGTTAATGTAAACTATCTTCACAGAAAATACATGAAAATGTGGGAAGTTCAACTTTGGTGTCAAAAGAAAAAACTGATAATCTACTCATAAACTAATTTATTACTATACAATATATAATTACAATAGAATATTACACCAAACTTATAACGGAGCACACTGCTCCATGAACTTGTAAGGATTGCAGGCACTAGTGTACTTTAGTTCGGACTCCAGCTCTGGAGGGCCCCGCAGCCACAGTCTGTCTCTGTAGTAGTTTGCACACGACAGGAACTCTTTCTCCGTATACCTTGCAACTTCGATAGGTACAAACGGGTCTAGATGTTCGAAACCCTGAAACAATAGTGGAGTATATTAATTGTAGCATAACATATTATTATTTGCAACAAGGTGTAAATAATACTATATTTTTTTCAGTTTTTATATGAAAAGGGAGCATACGAGTACGTGGGTCACCTGAAAGCAAACCACTGCCCATGGAGGTCAACACCAAAGGGTCGCTGATCCGTTGCCACCCTATACCCCTTCCTTTCTTTCTGGTGACTTCACTCACTCGCGGGAACACAACAACCCTCAAGGGAATTGTGTATTCTGTGAGGTGGAGGTACTTTCCCAAGAGGGCACCTTATAAATATGCTGTACTCTACCTCTCTTTCGTTAGACTGCTGGGTGCACCATGTGCAGGTGAGGTTGGCTTCGGTTATAAAGATCATGGTGAGCCAATAACATACGTAACAATAATACCTTCTTAAAGAGCAAATATCTTGGGAGGTGCGTCTCTTGGTGGTCATCAGGCATCGCCAGCTGGTCCGCCGTCAAAACTACCACTCCATTTGTCTGTAATTACAAAATGTTTATTTGTACGACAACAATCTTCTCTCTGCCTTAATTTTATTGTTTGTTTTTGGCTAGCGTTGACTGTGACATGTAGCTTTGATGACAACCAAACTTAATATTCAAAACAAAGCTATTTGACGTCAACCCTTACTCATCCCACTGCTGGGATACAGGTCTCCCCTCAAACGAAGGGCTTTAGAGCATACTCCACCATGCTGCTCAACTGCGGATTGGCGGAGGCCAGTGTTCAAGCCGCCTAAAAGCCACTGACTTGGCTTAACGACTGTCATCTAATGGCAACAGGCGGGACCGGCGGCTTAACGTGCCCTCCGAAGCACGAAGGAGCTCGAGATAAATAAGCCCTTCCATAGACAGGCTACGGTCGACGTTGCTTAACTTGCGTGTTCGTAACAATAACGTCGCTCAATATTTTACTTTTGGTTATATGGTCAACCGCGCGACCATATAACCAAAAGTAAAATATTCAGCGAAATTTATTGAGCATATAAAATCATCCTCCTGCATAGTACTACTAATGCTATACCTCTGTCTATGTGAGGCTCTACTGTTTTATAACAGATATAATTAGCTAAACTAAAAAGGAACAAACCCAATCATTTTTGGTAAATTCGAGGAAGGATGTGGTGAGTGTGACTTCATCTGGCTTCACTTTCCTCTTGGTGGGCGTGTTCAATCTCGTCAGAGGATAGAAGAAACCATTGAAACCGTCAATTGCCACAAATACTTTGCACCTGAAAATTTGAAATACTACATTTCAATTGATTATTATTTATTACATTCTTATATCACACTTCGGCCACTCCATACAAATGTCGCGTCGTTTACTAAAACAATGGCTGTCTGTGCAGAGCGTGAATGAGTGTGTGGTTTTTTTTTTATATACTACGTCGCGTGGCAGACAAGCATATGGCCCGCCTGATGTGAAGTGGTTACCGTAGCCATATTAACGCTCGCAACATGAAATATCGCTCGCGCGCGATACCCGCCACCCCCGCTGACAACGCAGTATCTCCTACCTTTCTGGTGACCTCACTCACTCGCAGGAACACAACAACTGCGGTATTCTGTGAGGTGGAGGTACATTGCCCAGTCGGGTAGCTTACAATTACGCTCCCTCTCTTTTCGCCAGAGCTTCGTTTGTCAGTCAGCAGGGTGCACCGCGTGCAGGTGAAGTTGGCTTTGGTTCAAAGATGTTTATGTACCACTTACACCCCAAAAGTGTGCGTGCGGTATCATACAAACTGTTCCAGATTTGTCTCAAAGAGGAGGAACGGTCGACACAAGAGAGCGGCAGGTACTGGCTATACTATAGGTACATTGTACAATTACTTATACTGTCCTTACTATTGAGATTGCCCCCAGGTAATGGTGAAATCTGCATTGATCATTACTATTATATGGTGATGGATTATACATTACAGTGCTGGTGAACCATGTTGGATATATTGCAATAAGCGTCCTATTGTGCCTGACGCGCGGAGAATTTGTTGGCCTACATTTTGTTTATACATATATAGCCATAACAAATATATAATTGACACTAATAACTTAAATCACTTACAGTAGGTAATTTTTATTATGAATCCTTCGATTATTGACATGAATGTATTTTCTTAATTGATTGATTAATCTATGTACTTATATTAAAAATGCAGTATAATAAGCCTTTTATAAGGAGCGTTTTTGGGAAAGTACTAAATTGTGATTTTCAAGTTATTATATCTCAAGAAGTTTTTATGCTATGGAAGGATTTCTTTTACCTGTATTATTGTGACGTCCTCACATAATAAATCGAAAAAAAAAATGTCAAGTAACCTATTGCTTACCAACAGGCGGGCCGTACCTTTGTTTGGCTTAACGCCGCCGTTTCACAGACATGCCGGATGCACCTAGGTCCGATTTTATTATCGTGAGTGAGTGTCTAAGTAAGCTCCGTCTCTTTCTGGCCGGTCCGAGTCAATGTGTGTGTGTGATGGGTTTAGAATCGGTTTAGAATCGGCTGGCAGATACCCATTTCTCGATAATAGTGAATCACAGACTCAAACTTATGATTAAGCGTTGATGACGGCAACAATCAAAATAGTATAGTAATAGCACAGTATAAGTAATAGTACTAACGTAGTAATAGCCAAGTGGTCATTAAAACATTTAGTACAAGCGTAGTTAGACCCCGTCAACATGGTTTACGAGCGGCGACCTTACTGTTTATTATTGGCAAGCAGCTTGATCTCGGCGACGAGCGCGTCGACGACGTCGCAGGCGAACTTGACGCGGTTGATACCGTGCTCCACGAGCTGCAGCAGCGGCGCGCCCGCTGCTGTCGTCTCCCGTTTGCTCCAAGTATAATCCTTCGATATTTTTAACTGCGGATAGCGATTTATTTACCTATTAGCCTTATTAGCTTTACTAACAATCGTTCACATTTATTTGTTAGAAACGAGTTACATATTTCGTTATAAAAACTACATGGTGTAACAAATCTAACTAAATTAAAGCAGGTTTTAAATTGTAATCATAACATTTTTTACTATTCAGATAATTTCAGTTTTATTTATTATAGCCCATTGAATATCAACAAATGGATATAAGGTAAGTTGTTTTATAGAATTTTGTTTCACATATTTTTATTTCCTAGATTAATCAGTAAGTAGGTACACAGTATACCCACTTTCAATAATTTTAACTCATAGATTTTTGTTACAAATGTTGATTATTATGAAATATTATTTATAAGACTTATTTTTATATAATTACGAAAAAAATTTTTTGAAATGAATAGTTGTGAAAACTATAATATTTGAAATTAAAATATAAGAAGCAAACATTATATGAAATTTCTGTCTGTGAAACAATGGAACCCCTTAACAGAATACTTAGCCATTCCCACTACATGACAAAAAAGACTTGAATCCTTCATTTTATAAAAATGTTTACAATGAATATGCAAACA
This sequence comes from Hypsopygia costalis, assembly GCA_937001555.2. NCBI lineage: Eukaryota > Metazoa > Arthropoda > Insecta > Lepidoptera > Pyralidae > Hypsopygia > Hypsopygia costalis. The sequence goes on from OW443325.2 coordinate 3,607,595, forward strand.
CAAATCAACGACTCACTTCACTCTGCTTCAGCAGTGCCTGATTTTGGCTTTTGAAGTGCAGTAGCCACGCGGCAGCATCCAGCGGCAAGTCAACATATCCTTCACGTGTCGCTGAATTAGACATCTCTTTGAGCCTAGTGACGCGCCGAAGCCATTCTGATACTGAAATCAATTGAATTTGATACATATAAAATAATTACAATCGAAACTTGCTTTAAAGTTGGTAATGTAATCGATATATTGAAATGAGCCCATATTCTCGACGAGCCTAGTAGGCAAATATCCAGCAATAGCTACTTTGGTACCAAGGTTTGGAACTTGTGATTGAAACCTTGGTACCAAAGTAATCCCCTCACAAGACATACGTGTGTATGAATATGTCTGTCGTGGTGTGGTGTGTTCTATGTATAATAATAATATTAATAATATGTATAATGTATGTATTTGATAAAAAAATAGTAAATTTTTATCAGTTATCTAGTACAACATTTGACTTTGGATTTAGATGGCGATGTGAATTTGTTTAGTAATTATTATTATTCGTTTTTTTTTAAACATGGGTCAAGCGCGGTCATTTGATAGGTCTGCGCGGAGATCCAACGCGTAGAGGCCGCATTGAGATGGTTAATTATAATGAGTTGTAGTGTACACACAAGCAGGAAATTAATTAAGCTTTGGAGATGTGGTCTGGGTGGACTATATAATAGGCTAATATAAAAGAAGGGCGGATGCCTGCCTTCATTGGAAGAACCTATTATATTGTTTATTTAATACATAAATATATATATAAATCCCCTCGATTTGACAACAGTGTTCACGAATTGGATGAACAGGCTTCAAACAATGGCCTCGTTTCTAAAAATATTGTTAAGAAAACATTTAAAAAAGATACTAGACAGTGTTTAAAAACCTCTATAAGTAAACGTTTTTTGGCTATCTAACGCAATAGTTTATAATAAAAAAAACTACCAAATTAAATGTCGGTTTAAGGACTATTAATGTGCAAACCTAGTAACTATTATTAATTTTAGTTTTAGTAAAAATAAATTTCTAGTACTACATGCAATTATATGTTCAAATTTAAACCTGACATTTATTTTCTTTTTTTTTTATTAAAAAATATTGCTCGAGATACCCATAAAAGCAATCGCTTTTGCCCAGACTTTTCGAAAAATTATATGAAACGAATAAAAACTTACTAGTTTATTCACTTCAACACCAATTAGGGGCCATCCATAAATTACGTCACAAATTTCATGATTTTTTGACCGGAGGGGTCACAGCTAGTCACATTTGTGAGACTCCCCCCTCCCTAGTGTGACGTCACATATTTTGCAAATTTACATCTAGAGTTGCAAATGTTTTTGAGTTTTTCGTTAATAGTTCAAAGTTCATGTATTAACACTTAGATTATGATAGATTTTGAAATGTGACGTCACGAAATTTAGGACCCCTCCCACCCCCTTGTCACACAATGTCACACTTCTTAGACCCCCTCCTTCCCCCTTAACGTGTGACGTAATTTATGGATGGCCCCTTAGTAGAGCAATTTTTTTTTACAAAATTGGCACAATTTCAGCTACGTACTCTTAGGGGCACTTTCTCTTACTTACCCCATGGTACATGGACAATCAAGAACCCTTCTTCATGAGCATAATGCAAAAGATGTGCCATTGTTATTGATTTGCCTGCACCCTTTTCACCATCTGATATATTGGTTCAGGAAATATATATGAAAGAAAGGACAATGAGCGTTTTAATATGGTACTTGGACCAAAAAAAAGTTTGCAGCCACCACTTCAAACAGTTATGTCAGTGTGTAGTCATTTTTTTTTTAATAGTTGAGTCAAGAAAACAAAAACTTCGTAAATAATGTTGATTTTGTACAAAAGCTGATTTTATGACAAAATAATTCAAGAACATTGACATGATCATCTTCTCAAAAAAGGTGTTTGCATATAATCTATAAAATGTCCTGTGATGAGATACTGAGAAACTTATTTTTAGAAAAACAATATCTCACATTGACAAATACTTTTTAAGTTATTTTAGAAATCTATGAATTTATTAAAAATAATATGGAATACTATAACAATAAATCAGAAAACTATGTATTTAAGAAGTGCATTTGTTTCGGGTATATTAATATTTAATTGTTTGTCAAAAGAGATTAAATATTTAGATGAGCAATTATTCAAATATAAATTAAAAACCAGGCTTCATAATAATGTTTTTATAGTATTAAATAATACTTTGACAAAATAACAGACTAAATAAGAATTTATTATGTAAAATTATGTGAAATTGGAATTTATTATTTAATTTGCATAAAATAATCAAAGAATTAAGTACAAGACTTGTACTTTAAGACATATTCTCGCATAGGGGTGCCCAATAGGATTGAACTGTGAAACTATAATATTTTTTTACATTACAATAAGAATATGTATATAGTTAGCAATATAATTTATTCTATTCTATATTGATATTTGCAGTCAATTGAGCATTTGGAAACCCTGGTTCTTATTCTCCATGAAGCATCTTCATTAGACTATCTGTACAAGTTGATTGTTAGAACAACATGCTACATATTCAATTTGTTATACAATATTTCAGGGGTTTAAAAAATTTGCAAAATAAATTTAAAATATTGTAAAGGATACAAAGTACAAATCTATTAACTGGCTTTTCAAAATTGGTAGCTTTTATACAATCCATTAAGTCAAGAGCCGGCTGTCGGATCATAATAGCAGTCTCTGTAAAAGTTTTTGCCTGCTTCATAAAACTCCTAGGAAAACCTCCATGAGCAAATAGCTGCTTCACCAAGTCTTGATTCAAAGAATAGAACATGCCAATTTGTTTTTCGTTATGTTGACCCTGGAAATGATTTTAAATACACGATATGAGATTAGTGTTATCAAAAACTAATGGTTTACCATTCAAAATGTATATTATATTAAAATATATTTACAGGAGATCCTTCAGTAGTTCTAAACGTAACTGCCTGTGAATATCGTCGACACGCATGTCGCCAACTTCGTGATAACATTTTCAAAGTTAAACTTATTTAGTGCAAAAATGAAAACAATTTAAACTTTACACATAACCTAAAAAAAACAACAATTGAGAAAATGAAATGACACCAAACCAACCAAGAAAAACTACAAAGTTTTTTTAAATTATCAAATAACTTTAGGGCTCTGGAATCAATGTACTTTATAATATCCCATCTTTGTATTATTTCTTTAAATTATTCCCGGCTTCAGGAACATGCTGAAAAATATCGTCAGGAATCTTCTTGTTGCTTCATTACTTGTAAATCAACAGTAAACTGATAGTGCAATTTATTTCCTGTTTTCATGACTTTTTGGAATGACTCGACCGCGCCAATTCAAACATTTTAACCAAAGAATCTACTAATTTTTTTGCACTCAAATGATTACTTGCACCATAATTCACTATCTCTATTATGAATTAATGCCAAAATAAGAAAATTTGTTTAGAAGCACAACCACACTCATCAAGATCTTGTCAATATGCCAAGAAAGAATTAGTCTTTAAATTTAGTCTATATGTTGAAAACATATTATCAATTTTTAACATCAATGTGACCATCTCAAAATCTCCGACTCCAATACTACTTTTAATTCGACTAGAAACTACCAAAGCAGCGAAAGTCTAACATAAATATGTACTGCCGAAATATTGTTAACATTACAGCGGCGTGTGCTAGCACTTTATGCTAAAAAAGAGCGTGGAGTCCCTCCGAAAGAAGTGAAACTGCATGTTACCATGCAGTTTCACTTCTTCTGCGCGGAGGGACTTTTAAATTTTGAGGTTAAACATAAGGTTTAAGTTTGTTTATTGGAAGTCGCATTAGAAACTTCACTTCAATAAATTACAAGAATATTCCTATTTGATTGAAAATCCAAATCTGTACATAACTTTATTAATATATAAAAATATATTAATAAAGTTATGTACAGATTTTGATTGGATGACGAATGGAAAAATGGAATATGTAAATTGACAAAAACACGATTTCATATTTTTGACAATTTGTTGTCTATGGCAACTACTGTAATATATACTCTAAGATGGCAACAATGTCCTGCCTTAACCAGAACCGCCATCTAGGGCCAGAATAGCGGGGAGGCCGGGTACTGGGGGCAGGGGTGGACCAAGCCACGTGCCTAGGGCCCGTAGCCCGTAGTTTTTGGGGACTGAAATTTTTTATTTTATTTTTTAAGTGAAAACTTTTATAAAAGGGGCGGAATTACAATGTTGCCTAGGGCCCGCTTTAACCTTAATCCACCACTGACTGGGGGCCATAGTAATATACTGTGGTTACAATTCATTTGGGAGTAATGCCCTTAAGTCGCCAAGATGGGCATGTGGGTTGGCGAGTATCGCCAGAGCCTCGTTAGCTAGTCGGTATGGTGCACCACGTGCAAATGAGGTTGAAATAGTGAGTCCTTACACCCCCATTACGTTAAAAAGAACAAATTTTAGCACTTCCCTAATTCAAGATTAAAAATTTAGATTTTTATTACAATACAAAACTCTTTAATGCAGCAAACACGAGCAAAGTTTTAATAATAATCAGTTAAAATGAAAGTACAAAAGGCGCCCTTATCGCTTAGCGATGTCTTCCAGGCCTGAAATAAAGGTTGATTATTATGCCTTCATACAGAAACCACATACGTTATCACTTTTACTCCTCCTTTTGTAAGGCAGTCTCTTTTGTCGCTACAGACTGCATTACTATATTTACGTTAAAAATGCGTATCCCTGGTGCGCGAAAGGACTTCACTTCCCGTCCCGCCTCCCGCCCCGGAATTAGTACTATTTTTAATGTTTTTGCACGTAATTCACTAATGCTTACATAATAATCAAAATTGTAACTACATACCTAATGTTTGTACATATGAGATATCATCTAACAAAAATTTATGAGAGAGGTATTTTTAAAAACAATAGTGCATAGCTTCTATCGCGGGCCTTGAGCGCGGGGACCGAATCCAGAAATTCCGTAACGAAAAAACCTCACGCTCCCCACTCCGACGGGCAAGGAGGTGTGGCTTGAAGGCCGTGCATCGTCTAACGTCGTTTCAGTTCGGCAGTCTTCGACACGGCGTTGTGTGCGTGCGATTAGACGTATTGTACGACTCTACGAAACTCGTTTTATTTATTTAATAATAGAAAAATTTGTTTTCTTATCGGTCACCACGCTCAAAAAGTGTAACTTGAATTAATATCAAAGAAAAAGCAATACTGCATGAATAAAATAAATAAATAAAATTATAATTGCATAAGTTGATACAAAATGCTATGCAATAGCTTTACCGCGGCAGTCCCCGAGTGCCACACGTCTTTTTTTTTTTATAGAATATTGTCTGTTTGTTGTAATGTAACTTAAAATCTAGTGCATGTTTCATTGTCACAATGGGTAGAAACAGAGTTACTAATAATGCTTAATTAATATTAATAATTATAAGTATAAATAATAAAACAATTCACTGCGGCAAACGCTTACCATCAGGTGCGCCGTACGCTTGTTTGTCACATTAGTAGTATAAAGTCCACGCGAAGTCGCAGGCAGTCGCTAGTAAAGAAAAGGACGGAGTTTTACAAACGAAAATGGCAGCCAGAATGGGTGGATTGATGTAGACAAACGAGTTGGGCACGCCGCGTTGTGCGAATTATTGTTACTCTTTATTGCGTCGCGCCTGGAGTCACTATTTGTTTAAATGATCTTAATTATGTACTAGTACTATTTCTTATCCTGTGGCTTTATTAAGGATGTTCCTTCAGTATCAATGTTTGAATTATTTCATACCACAGACCTTGGATTTTTCGTGTGGTTCATACATAGTTGTTTTTTTATCAATGGCCACTAGATGGCCCTGTGTTATTTCAATGTAAATTATATGTTCGCAAAGAAAAAGTAATACAATTTAATTTTTTACAATATATTTCACTGTCTATTCAATTTTGTATATTAATTATTTTTACAATGGTTAAGGCTTCTCTTGAAGTCTTTTTTTCTTAAAAAGGCTAGTAGGGCGGGTCTCACTTTTTTCTTGTATGTTTTCATTTGGCACTTCCCTTTCTACAACATCTTTAATAACTATTATTTTACTTTTTTCCTTAAATTCAGGCATATTAGCTTCAAACTCAGGCACTATGGAAGGTTTACTTATATTATAATTGTTTGTATTGCTTTCACCATTATCATATTTTGTTTTCTTAAGAATAGACTTAGTTTCATTAAATAGACTTGAATATGCAGAATAAATATCACAAGGTATTCTGATACCCTTTTCAGGGTCATAAGGTTCATTTAACGGCTGTACTGAACTGTGTTTGAAACTTATTTCTAAAGTTTCACTATCATCTTCATCAGCAAATGTCACTCCTCTTTTAATTGATACTTCTTGTTTGGATATTTTATTATCATCTTCTGCGCATTCTACATCTTCACTGGTAATGATATCTTCCAATCTAAGAAAAAAAATTAAGGTAGAATTTTAATTAATTATAGATCATAGTACAAAACAAAGTTGCTTTCTGCATGTTTATTTGCTAACTTCACTTAAACCATGCAAAGGAAATACTATGTAGTTTTCACTGCCAGTTAAATATTTTTTTTGAAGATCTGTATATACGAGTATATTATTATTATCTTATTACACTATCAGTAGTATAAGTAGGAAAAATATTTTTCTTTACAACCAAGTACCAAAAAATGGGCAGTTGAAAAACAAAACAAGTAATTACCTATCCATTTCATCTTCTAGTTCATCCAGCTGTTCCAATTCATCTAACCGAGAAATCAAGTCCTGCTCAGATTTAGTAGTCCCTCTGTCTTTGTTTTTTAGTTCGATCAATTTTTCTTCTAGTTCATTTTGCCTATTAATCACCTGCTGTAATAAATCTATATTAGATATTCGTTCAATGGTACTTAGATCTCTCATAGTTACATCTGGTTTTTGTTTAATTGTTTCATTATCTTGATTAATTTTCTTTTCTTTTTGGAAGAGCACCTCTGGCTCGTTAAGAATGAAAGAATTTCGTATTTCTTTATCGGTAATTTCAATATTTTCATTATTCAAATTAGCTAATTCATTTTGTAATTCTTCTTGAAGTTCAAGTTCTTCTAATCTGATCCATAATTCGTCATCAGCAATTTCACTGTGTGATTCATCAGATTTTAATTTACTTTGCTGTTTGTACTGTTTCACATTTTGCCTGTGCTTTTCTCTCCAAGCTCTGTCTTCCTCTTCTGTATACTCTTCAATAATTTCTTGCCCTAAATTTTCATTAACAGCTCCTTTACTGAGTGAAAAGTTATTTTCAAGATACTCTTTTTCTTTCTGATATATATCCAATTTTGATTGTGCATCTGAAATAGAATAAAGTGAGAATACATAAAATTATTTCCTCTGTTTAGATAAGAACCAAGTGAAACACATAAATGACCAACCAACTTCTAGTGCAGTTTCCTATTTAATTGGTTGGTTTGTTGTAAACTAGATTTACATTATCAGTTCCTTCTGTATTTACTCATATAATCTAAAATCTTTAGTAGGGTAATATATCCTGAATTCAGACGATGAAAGTCAAAAGGAGCAGAAAGTAGCGATGGGCATTATTGCCCCATGAGGGGTTTCAATGTTCTTGCTTGTAGTTTTAAGATTATGCCAGTAGCCCGCATGTTGAATACAACCAGCAGTAAGAAGTTACTGAGCTGAGTCACATACTTAAGACTTGCTAGCAACAATTGAGGTCATAAGCTGAGCTGATCTGTGACTCAGCCTGCAGGTCAATTACGTGAACTGCAATCTGTTCCATAGCTCACATAAATTCACAGAGTTACACTAACTACACTATTACATGTTGATAATTGTTCATCTTGTGTGAAGATCGAAATCGCTAACATCATTGCCAACATAGACTTTGCTAGCCACTCTACCACAAGGCTAAAATAAAATGTGATTGTTAAATTATATGAAATGAATTTGTGATGTTACATACATATCAATTTGTATTACTATAGGTTACCTTTGATTCGATGTTGTTTTAGAACTTCAGCCTGCTTAACGGAACATTTGACGAAGTAGTCCGCACCAAGCGCCACAGTCAATTCATTTGTGTGCTTCAGATGGCCTCTAAAGAAAATCCTACTGCCAATTGGCACCAGAGCGGGCACTGAAAGTTTATCACGGAATATGCTGAAGTCTAGTGAATTGAGACTGTTTACATAGTCTTCCCAAAATCGAACATTTCTTTCGTTTTCTGTTATACACTGAAATGTAAAAGTAGAATCGAAATAAAAGTGCTACTGAATCAACGACAGGTAAACTAAATTATAACCATCACATACCTTTGAGTATGCATCATTTAGAAAATTCATTCTAGGGAGCTGAAATTTCAATCGAATGAAAATAACATATGCGTAAAAGTCACAGAAATAGAACGAGAAAGTTTAATTTTCAGAAAACACAAATCAATTCAATAAATACATGCAAATTTCAAATTTATGTTGTGGGTTTTATTTTTATCAATTAGCAATACGGCTCTGGAATCAATGTCCTTTTTAGCCCGTCTTTGTATTATTTCTTTATCTTGTAGTCGGCATCCAGGGCATGCTGAAAAATATCGCCAGGAATCCTCATATTCCTCCATTACTTATACTAATGTAATATGTCAACAGTAATGCCGAAAGTGCAATATTTATAATAATTCAAATACATTAAGTTACATATAAAAAAATATTTTGAAGCACAACCGCGCTCAATAAGTTTGCGCCAAAAAGTCTAGCTATATCTAGTCGATTCGGCAGTGTAATCAGATTACCTATATTTTTCCCTTTACCTTAAGCTTGGTTTCTTTTTATCCCAGATTCAGTAATAATTTGAAAAATTACCTTAAACCAATTTCCTTCTTTTTTTCCACCTTACATTTATTTGTAAAGAAAGAAAAAAATATGTCTTATTACCACATACATTCAATATGAATTGAATGTCTGTGCTTAATACACATTTTTATTTTCTTTAATTACAGAGGATTTCTGCATCCATCGGCTGCATTACATGATTATCTTACGGATACTGTTATTAAGTACCTAGTCGAAATCGATGACTTTTTCGATAAAAGAGAGATGTCGGAATACTTATTTATACCAATAAGTTGACAAACAAGCATACATCCCGCCTGATAGAAAGATGTTACGACAACCCATTTACGCCTGTAACACCAGAGGCATCACATGCGCTTTGCCGAATGCCGAATGAAAAACTTTATTCTTGTAATATTAAGCTGTGGAGCTTGATACTACAAGCACAGAATAATATACACTGTACAAGGGGGAAAACTTATCTGGAACCGTTTAGTATGTGACCACTTAGGTTCTAATGTTTGAAGATTAATTCCCTGTCGATGCCGAGCGGCTGTAGGAGGTCATGAACATAATGCCCATTGCGTCCTACAGTCGCACCGCACATCAATCATATCAAACTATTTTAAAAGACGAAGACGAAACGACATACGATGTTTTTTTTTTATATCTACGTACTGAGAAAACAAATGCATATAAGTATGTTTAACAATATGTATTATATATTCTCTTATTTAATATACAATCGCAGAATGAAAATTGACCGAATCCAGACTGAATTGTAAATTGATATACCCGCTGTCCTCCCTAATGCGAACACAATGTCATGAATTTATTTATATTACGCAGGCTATAATAATTAAAAACATTGAAATTGAAGGTCTGTGTTAATCATATATGTAGCGATTACAAATAATATTGGGATTACTCTGGCTTACCGAAGTTGGCAACATTGTTACACTGTCTGACGTGACGTCTGTCGTCTGTACGGATTTACGAATCGATCAGCTGTTGTGTTGTGCTGTGCTGGAAATAAACTTTTCGTAAATTTTTGTTTTTGATTTTATAGAATATGTAGTGTAGTGATAGAGATTAAATGTAAACAAATATATTCCTGCGTACACTACTCCCCATCGTTTTAGTTCATTCATGTTTTGCATGTAAGTTGGAGCAGTTTCAGCTATGGATGAAAATAAATCAATTTTGCATGAATTGTATGTCTTTTGCGAATGGAAACCGGAACCAGAATATATAGTAAGTTGTTACCAGAATCTCTCAAATTATAATAAACATTTTGTCTCTCTCTAGAATAAACTAGTGTTTATTGTTACATAGAAATTGATTGCAACATATGTTGTATATTGTGTTCATCTTTTATGGTGCTCTAATGAACTATTAATATAATTTCAGCAAAAGCCTGATAGTATTTTACCAGAAAATATACCGGCTCTTTGGCGCTGGGTGAAGTTTTTCGGGCCTAAAAAAAGTTTGCTTGATAGTATTTCAGCGTAAGTAGTTTTTCTTTTCTAACAGTAATATGTAATGACTTGTTGTATGGGCTACAAAAATGATATTTATTTATTTTTTATCTAGATGAGATTATGTAGCATTTCTAAAATTATGGAGTTTTATTTGTATATTTTTGTTTTTGTATGGTTACTAATACGAAAAACACAAATATGTAGCATCGGCATCAGATTCGTTGTTCAATGAGTGAATGGAGCTGTAACTTAGGAGCCAGGTGGCAAGTATCAAATGCAAGAGTGAAAAAAAATTAAGCAAAAATATTTAATGCCTAACACTAAGCCTTAAAACAGTTAATGAAAAACAACTGCAATAAAATTACTTTTTTCATATTAAATGCATTTGAAGTAAGATTCAATGAATTAGCATGAAATGTATTTCATATGAAGCAAGTAATTTTGTCACGGTTGCATTTCATAGTGTATTCTAGGCCTAATGGGAAAGACGATTATACCCTACCCTGATTTAAGTCTAGCATAGGACTAAAGGTACCACGACCTTCAGTCCTATGCTCTAGCAATGAGTTCAAATTATGCCTCTAAATACTTACTAGATTTCAATCATGAATTATTATGAATTCTTATTGTTGGTAACAATACATTCTTAGTTTCTCTAATTCTCATTCATATTTTGATACAATCCCACTTAAATTAAACATTGATTGAATTGAATTGAGAATTTTTTTTTATACTTTTTTATAGAAAGTTAGAGATAATAGTTATTTTCGTTTAGAATTATTTATCAAATTTCTATTTCATCAGAGAAAGGATCTTAAATTAACAGTTTAATTGCATGAAGGTCTGGTAAAGTATATGTATTTGGTTATTTTTAGACACAAAGAACGCCAACAGAAATGGCATATAGCTCTTGGCGATGAGGGCAAGGTTATTGCTGTCCTCACAGACAATATACTCGAGATTAGAACTAAGAGATCCGAATATGCTACTATTGCTGCTAGGACCACTGGTGGGTATATTATGTCACTATGTGTATTCTTATAATTGTATTTGTGTCATTGAAGAATAATATTTTTTTGTAGTAAGTCGAGATGCATATTCGCAATGGCGAAAATTGGTGTGGAGCCCTGATTGTGCATTCCTAGTACTTGCATATGGAAACGGTGTAGTCAGCTTCTTTGACCTTACTGCCTCAAATCTATTTAACATACCAATAGTGAGTACATTTATTTTTATTAATATATACTATTAGGGTTGTTTGTTTGTTTTAAGTTATGATTAAAATGAACTATTGTTATTTTTCAATATTTGATATGGAGCAAAAACGAGTTAAATAGTTAGGCGCTATATTGTATATGAATTCTATGTACTTATGTTTTTATAATTTTCTTGTATCATTTATTTTCCGATATTTATAATCGAATAACTATCTGACATTAGGTCCCCATAAAAATGCCCGAAGTGAACTATCAAAAATGCCTATATTATATCAGATTTTAAGGTATTGGTAAAGAAAAATATGTGTATTATTTTAAATATACATTTTAGTATATTACTTGTCATCTTACACAGTTCATCAGGAAATAAAAGACATCTTGTGGCCCTAGGATCTTGGAGTATTCTCGAAATTCTGGGCAGTTTTGCATTACATGTGTTTTTCTTTCACAGGATTGTTCAAGGCCAGGTGGCTTAGAATGTACAGATAACACTCATGCAGTTGCAGATATTATTTTTATGCCACTGAGAGTTAAGGATACTAAATGGTGATTACCAAAATTTAATTTTATCTTCATTTGTGAATTTATAAGGAGTGAATTTTTATAAATGTAAATAGATCAAAACATTATATTGTTACGAGCTAGGGTTCTAGATTTGAAGGTAAAACGCCAATGACAACTTCCAAGGATTTATTCACGCAGGGTCTGGTCTGCAGGTCTTTACAACACGAAGTCCACACGAAGATTCCAAATCGCAGGTCAAATCGAAGTCAAATAGTATCGCTGAGTTCGTAGGTTACCACTTGTCTCGCAGGTAGATTCGCTCGAAGTTTACTCTTCCGAAGTCCAAACTGAACTCAACTATGCGCCGCGGCGGTCGCTATTTATATCCGCCGGCAAGGGTTCCCGAATGTTCTAGTATGTACATGTATGTACTTGCCATCGGTACACATCGTTAACGTGTCTCGACCAGTCTCGATCATTTTCATGTCATAGTGTTATGAACCTTATGGCAATAGACATACGGGTCATTATTGCTTGCAGCGAAGTATGCGGCGACTATTCTAGACGGTTTCATTCTAGATGATTCGCGACAGGACCGCGACAATATCCATTAATCTCTACAGTAGACTTGCGCAAAACAGTTCACTGAACTGAAAAGAGTGATGCAGTTCTTTTGACGCAAATGAGCTATATTACTCATCTAGTTCATTTAGGTCAATTACTTCATTTAGTTCAATTACTTCTGTAGTTCTTTAGACTCACTTAGTTCGTTTAGTTCATTGTATCTTTGATTCAATCGACTCAGTAGTTCTATTGACTGATTCCTTCTACATTCTTCTCAGTTTTATTTGCATCATTTTGATGACATTGTATTTTTGTATTAAATAAGTATAACTAATTAAATATTTAATAAATTCCCTTATAAATATTGATTTTCCTTCAAACTTTTCACAGGCTTAAACCTTGAGTAAAAAGAAATTACTTAGTGGTTAAAATAATAATTAATATAAAAATTGAACCTATTTTCGCTAACAGCTTATGGTTCTTATGTCCTTAGCCTTCGAGTTCTAATTCGGTCAGTCAACCACGCACGAAATTATCTGTCCCGTTTTATTTCGAACAATTTGAGAATCTTCCGTCCTTTTCGCTCTCTATCGCTAGCAATTTTGGCATTACAACGTATCTCTCTCATTCTAGCTCGTATGCTTTATGTATTTCCGTTCTTTTTACTCTTTGTCACTCGATTGAACTAAATTATGCAGTGAACTGTATGGGACAAGAAAGAGTGAGTGACAAGAACCGGCTGGTATGGTGAACTGGTACAATTGAACTACTCACTCAGGAACTACACAAGTCTACTCTACAGTCTGTTAGAGGCTGTATGGTACTCATTATGCATCATGTTATTAATATTCACAATTATTGTTATTAATACATAAAAAAATATATTAATAAAAATTAGGTAATCACTACATAGTATAAAACAAAGTCGCTTTCTCTGTCCCTATGTCCCATTGTATGCTTAAATCTTTGAAACCACGCAACGGATTATGATGCGGTTTTTTTTAATAGATAGAGTGATTCAACTGGAAAGTTTACATGTATAATATATGCATAACATAGTAGAAAAACACTGATAATTTAGAGGTTTCTAATGTGATGTCGTAAATAAACACATTTTTTTGCTCTTTCATTGCAAACGCTGGCTGAACCCAACGAGATAGATCAAAATAATGTAGTACAGTATTGTTCACCTTAAAATGGTCTACAAAAAAGTTCGCGATGGTAAATTCTATCTCTTAGTGGTAACACACAATAACCGTTATTTTATCCTTTGCTTTTTACAAGAAAAAATGCCTTATTTACGAAGCGATTTTAAGCAATACAGAATTAATCCTTATCCAATTAAGTACCTTAAATACATTGCGCATTTAATATAGATCAATATGGCCCTTCACAGCATGTAATTTAAATGAATAGTTTAGAAGATATTACACATTTAAAATGCAGGGACATAACGGCTGTGGCGGTACCGGCCGCGGAGCCGGCGGCGTGTGCCTATAACTGGGGAAGGACTGGATAGGACAAAGCGCAAAGACCTTCTGTAGTACATTTAGTATCAGCATTGCACCCGTGCGAAGCCGGGGCGGGTCGCTAGTATATAATATAATATATCGTACAGTATTTTTATATATTAATAACAATAAGGTTACTTAATTAATTCCTATTACTTGACCTTATTAATTAGGTTTTTTTTTCACATACATATATAGGCCCTTACATATATGTCCAATGCGCTCTATATTGCCCAGACTTCGATATTATTGAATATTATATAATAACATATTACACATACAATTATGGGCAAATAATAATTATTATTTCTTATTGGTTTTCAGGAATTGGGAGGTTGTAATAGTGACATACGATGGCAAAGTACGCGGGTACGTGGTGTCACAGACAGATGGTTGTAAGCTGCATCACACGTTCAGGTTCCCGGGCGGCGTCAGCGCCATGGCCTACTGTCCGCAGCATTCCATGCTGCTGGTGGCTGGCCTGCCACGCGGAGCAAACAAGGTGAGCAGTTACAGACTCATTTTGTTAGTTGCACACAAGTTTTTTGATAGCATCATCATCAGGTCATCATTTTAGTCTCCACTACAGGAGCACGACCCTCTCTTGTCGATCACAGACAGGAGGATTTGGCCTACACTCCCCACACTGGCCAGACGGTTTGGGGAGGCCTGATCGATGTTTTATAATGTATGTCGCCTTGACATCCATCGACATCCATGGGAAGAGACTATATCGACGGTTAAAAGGTACTAGGGCATAAGCGACATTTTGATCGAAAATGAGTTATGAATGCCATCCTACTTAAAATTTTCCGCTCTTTCTAATGCGCTTACTCCCATGGCTCTACGATGACTTTTTTGTCGTTTATGCCAAAGCAAAAAACGGCGTTTTGGAAGTGTGCCTCGGAGTAACCGACGAAATTCTAGGCCTTTTTTGCCCTTAAGGTGCTTGTACCCCTGTAAAAATGGTTTCAGTTTTGGTTGATAGTCGGTAACGCATTTTTACTCTTAACTTGCGTAGACATTCCAGGCGCTTACGGCTCATTTCTATTAGCCTCTGTTTTGAAACCTGGAACTAATGCTCCTTTACCTTTCTCATTAAAATTAATAGGCGTCGGTTATACCTTACTACTTTTTTTTGTTTACAATACAGTTGTCGCTTATTCGCAATTACTAAAATTCATTTGTTATTGAACTGCCGGTTATGCCTTACTACTATTTACAAATTAACAATATGGTTGTCGCTTATACGTAATTACTAAAGTCTAAGTTCGTATTGAACTGTCGATTATACCTTACTACCAATTACAATATTTCAATACTATTGTCGCTTAATATTCCACTTCCATTTGCTATTTTCATACAACTCCGTCGCTTACGATATTTTGTATTACTTGGTTGTACTCAAGCGGCTATTCAGCAAGTCGCATGTACCTTAAATGCTTCTGTCTCTTTCGCTCAGTTCTTACCACTTACATGCTGATTTTCTCCAAATGAATTTTTTTTTTTTTTTTTTATACTACGTCGGATGGCGGACAAGCATACGGCCCGCCTGATGTGAAGCAGTTACCGTAGCCATATTAACGCTCGCAACAAAAAATATCGCTCGCGCGCCGCCAACCCCGCTGCCAACGCAGCACTCGCAGGAACACAACAACACTCAATGGAATTGCTATTTGGCTGCGGTATTCTGTGAGGTGGAGGTACATTCCCCAGTCGGGTAGCTTACAATTACGCTCCCTACCTCTCTTTTCGCCAGAACTTCGTTTGTCAGTCAGCAGGGTGTACCGCGTGCAGGTGAAGTTGGCTTTGGTTCAAGGATGTTGATGAACCACTTACACCCCAACTATGTGCAGACAACGACAGAGAATGTGAACAACACTGCAATTGCAAAATTAAATGATAGCCCACGAAATGTCAGCTCTTGGTCTAGAGATTTTGGTATACCTGTAAATCCAACTAAATGCCAGGCTATTGTGCTTGGTAGCTCTAGGCAGGTTGCCACGATTGATTTCAGCTCTGTGTCGCCTGTTATGTTTGAATTACTGTCATTTCGTTCAATAATACTGCCAAATAGAAATAGATTTCACTCTTAGTTGGACTTCGCAAATAGCTGAGGTGAGTAGTGCGGTCATATCGACATTGAGTTTCCTTAATCGGTTTAGGGATTTTCTTCATTTACCTTTAGTATAGTAAAACTTAGGTCTAAATGTAGTGTAATGTATTTCGAGATCTAAATGTAGATCTCCTCAATAAATTGGACCGACTTATCAACAACGCTATCCGTTTTATCTACTGTCTTCGCAAATTTGATCATATCTCTTCATATCGGTCTCAACTTAAATGTCTTCCTGTCATCAACAGAGCCAACAGAGATTACTCTGCATACACTATTCCTAGTAGTTCCTAGAGAGAGGACCTCTCTCCGGAATACTTGAAATGCAAATTTAAATTTGTGACTCTCACAGCCTTCCACTAGAGTATATTATTCTGTGCTTCCACTTCGTTCTGACAATACTGGTCAGCTTTACACTCCCCTTTACCATTCTGGCTTCAAGTCTGATTCCTTCACACTGCAAGCTTCAAGTCTATCGAACGAGCTGCCTGAATGACTTAGAAGGATCTCAAATAAATTCAATTTTAAAAAGAAAATCCACGCTTGTCTTTTGGACGGTTTAACGAAGAACTGAATCATCATCTTCCTATATTATCTATCTATGTATCTGTATGTATATTTATGATAGTGATATATTCTTATGTATGTTTATTTTATTTGAATGAGTAATATCGTTTATTCTATTTCTTTCTCTAAGTTGAATAGTCATTACATTATATCTATTTCGTAGACACTGTTCTATTATTATTTTTTTATCTGCTTTAGAATCGCATTCGTGTATTTCTGCTATTCCAAAAGGTTGACTGGTAGATAATGCTTTTAGCGTTAAGTCCGCCTTTTGTACCCTTATGTAATTTTGTGGTCAATAAATTTTAAATAAATATAAAATCAGTCGGCTTAAATCTTTAGGTCGGAAAACACATACGAGTTATTTCAGTAATATTCTCCTATAATTTATCCTAAGGTTGTCTGGAAGAGATTGCTTTTTAACAATAAGGCCGCCCATTTTTCGTTAGATTAAGTTTGAAATAAGTTACTGTAACTCAATTTTTAATATGCAATAAAGAATTTTGTATTTCGATAAATAATGAGTTTATATAATACAGTATAGTGATGGGTAACCCTTTAAATGTACCCAGTTACTTAACTCTTGTTTTAAAAGAGAGTCGTGTTGGTTGTCATTCCATTATTTTTAAGACCTGACATTTAATCCACGTTACAATTTATTTATTTCTTTAAAAATCATGTCGGTATTTAGGTTCATTTCGACGTAAGAGAAGGACAAATGATTACAAAGTTTATTTTTTCCCATAGGATTAAGATGTTTTCCGGGAAAAAGGTAGCTTATGTCTCTCTCCAGACCATAAACTATACCCTGTTAAAAAATCATGTCGGTATTTAGGCTCCTTTCGACGTAAAAGTAGGACAAATTTTTACAAAGTTTATTTTTTCCCATGGGATCAAGATGTTTTTCCAGTATAAAAAGTAACTTATGTCACTCTGCAAACCGTAAACTATCCACATTAAAAAATCATGTCGGTACCTAGGTTCCTTTCTACGTAAAAGAAGGACAAATGATTACAAAGTTTATTTTTTCCCATGGGATTAAGATGTTTTTCCGGGATAAAAAGTAGCTTTTGTCACTCTTCAGATCGTATACTATCCCCGTGAAAAAAATCATGTCGGTACTTAGGTACTTTTCTACGTAAAAAAAGGACAAATGATTACAAAGTTTATTTTTTCCCATGGGATTAAGATGTTTTTCCGGAATAAAAATTCACCTATTTCACTCTCCAGACCGTTAACTATCCCCGTTCAAAAAATCATGTCGGTACTTAGGTTTCTTTCGACGTAAAAGAAGGACAAGTGATTACAAAGTTTATTTTTTCCCATGGGATTAAGATGCTTTTCCGGGATAAAAAGTAGCCTATGTCACTCTCCAGACCGTAAACTATTCCCATTAAAAAAATCATGTCCGTACTTAGGTTCCTTTTGACGTGAAAGAAGGACAAATGATTATAAACTTTATTTACTTATGTCACTCTTCAGATGGTAAACTATCCCCGTTCAAAAAATCATGTCGGTACTTAGGTTTCTTTCGACGTAAAAGAAGGACAAGTGATTACAAAGTTTATTTTTTCCCGTGGGAATAAGATGTTCTTCCGGGATAAAGAGTAGCCTATGTCACTCTCTAAACCTTAAACTATCTCCAAAAAAAATCATATCAACCCGTTTGTTACTTTCGACGTTAAAGAAGGACAAACAACAAGCAAACAAACACTTTTACTTTTTTTTTATATTAGTATGGATTTTCAGAAATCTTACAGCTAGCTTAAGTTTATTTTAACATTACAGTGGTATTGATGGACAATTAAAAGGTTTCACATATAGCACTCGAAAAAAAAATCAACGGTAGTACTTAAATAAACATTACAAAATGATTCTGAAATCAGAGGAAAAACATTTTAGCTAATGATCGCTTCAAATGAGCTCATATTATAGAGATCCACGTCTGCTTATACGTATTGTTGGATGTTCTCGATTTCCTTATGGTATATAAATCTTGATGATGTGGAAGTACTACATTACCTTTATTTAATTCATTTACCAGTGTCGTTAATGTCTAATAACCTCACAATATTATTGCTAAGCTCTGGATCATATGCTTTATTAACTTTTGGCGCAATTATGTGAATATTCACTTGTCCTCCTCTACCCAATTAAGTTATGATATAGTCATGTTGTTTATGCCCTATTACTTTTTGGTACGAGGATATCAAATGTAGTTAAGTCTTCTATACTCTTGGTATTTTTACATGTTTAAGTAACTTATGCTGAATTACCTCACAAGGAAAATGAAATCAATTGATCTAAGCGACATAAAACCACATAAAACAACGTATAATAAAATTAATAAAAGTGCCCATTTATGCCTTTATATTTTTATTCTACAGCTGTTTTGGTTTTATCAATAAAAGATAATAAATAAAAAAGTTATGTCCATTTTTCTGCAATTTTAAACTTTGAACTGCTCTCCTGAACAATTTGGTTTTGGTCGCTTATACCCTATAACCTTTTAACCGTCGATATCTAGTCTGCCGGAAACCACACGGTCAATACACTCACGATTTTGATAGCATAAATACAACAAAATACCATCGCTGATTCAATAAAGAGGTATTGCTTGCAGGATCCTTCATCTCCGTTGAGCGCAGGCATCACAGCATGGCGTATACTGAATGACGACCCGTTCTACAAGTTATCTGTGGTGTCTGACCAATTAGAGTCACAACTTGCCAATGAAACGTTCCAGCTTTACATACCGTTTGTGTCTTCGAAGAATTTGGTATGTACAATACAAAATTGTATGACATTTCTGATCTAGAATAATAAGGGCGCCTATACATTACAAGAGCATGTGTTTTAAAAGTTAGTTTCGTAATAACTTTCGTAATAACCCAAATTATTCTGATTAATGTCAAAAACTACCGAAGTGACTTTTACTTCGGTAGTTTTTGACATGAATCAAAATAATTTGGGCCACCAGACATCACTTATTTTCTGATGAATAAAATGTGTATTATTGAGTAGTATTAGGATGTACTATGATCGTATGACTACCTGCTACCTTGGCCAGATGGCCGTTTTCTAGGTATCAGTTAATCTACTGTAAGTAATGATTTGACACGCACTTATTAAATGAATTAGTCGAACTATTCTGTTATCGTTTCTTAAGTTCTTGAAATTAGCCTCATTGGCGAAGATTCGAATTCGGAACAAAATTCGAAAATAACAAATTATAATTCTGAGGTAGATAAAACTTAATTTCTTGCATATTTCTATATATTCTTTAAATATCTGCGCCACATGTTTGCCTACACATGCGGACAGATAGGAATATTCAAATCGTATTTTAGACGTTCGAGTATTAAATTTGTATATTTATTTGTCTAAGTTGAATCTTGTCCAGATATCATTTTCTTGTTAGGTATCCTTCAATATGTTTTCAGGCCTTTATAGTACAAATGGTATTATCTCCGGACGGCAGTAAGTTGGTATGCGTGCATTGCAACGGCGACGTATCGGTGTGGCGGTTGCCGCTGCTAGTGCTGCTGCACCGGCACCCGCTAGCCGCGCAGCCCGCGCACGAGCTGCGCAGCCCGCTCGTGGCCGCGGCCGGCGCGGGCCCCGCGGCCGGCGCCGGCCCCGCCGACGTCAACTGGTGGTCCCGCGAGGTGAGTGTGTGTACAACTGTCGTGCTCCGCCACCCGCTGGCCGCGCAGCCCGCTCGTGGCCGCGGCCGGCGCGGGCCCCGCGGCCGGCGCCGGCCCCGCCGACGTCAACTGGTGGTCCCGCGAGGTGAGTGTGTGTACAACTGTCGTGCTCCGCCACCCGCTGGCCGCGCAGCCCGCTCGTGGCCGCGGCCGGCGCGGGCCCCGCGGCCGGCGCCGGCCCCGCCGACGTCAACTGGTGGTCCCGCGAGGTGAGTGTGTGTACAACTGTCGTGCTCCGCCACCCGCTGGCCGCGCAGCCCGCTCGTGGCCGCGGCCGGCGCGGGCCCCGCGGCCGGCGCCGGCCCCGCCGACGTCAACTGGTGGTCCCGCGAGGTGAGTGTGTGTACAACTGTCGTGCTCCGCCACCCGCTGGCCGCGCAGCCCGCTCGTGGCCGCGGCCGGCGCGGGCCCCGCGGCCGGCGCCGGCCCCGCCGACGTCAACTGGTGGTCCCGCGAGGTGAGTGTGTGTACAACTGTCGTGCTCCGCCACCCGCTGGCCGCGCAGCCCGCTCGTGGCCGCGGCCGGCGCGGGCCCCGCGGCCGGCGCCGGCCCCGCCGACGTCAACTGGTGGTCCCGCGAGGTGAGTGTGTGTACAACTGTCGTGCTCCGCCACCCGCTGGCCGCGCAGTCCGCATTTAAGAAACATGATTTTAATCTGACAACACTGTTGTCTAGTCTGTGGTCAGTTGCTGCTGCAATTTAAACTCCTCTTTTCGCTTACCATCAAGCGAAGCCGAACCACTATGTTGAGCTAATATAAAAAAAAACCCTGTTGTAATATTCCCAACATCCGTCATCTATTTGTAAATTTATCAAGTTGTAAATATTATATTTTCCAGGAAATCATTGTGTCCCGCTTTAGTGGCGCCGTGTCGGTATGCAACATAGCAGATATGGTCAACATACTCGGAAAGAGCCCCGAGTTTCTCCAAGGTGCACCAAGGGTCAGCTTACGTTTTGATGTCCTTATGTATATATTAATATAATTAATATAACCGTATAAAATATTAATGATATTATTTATTGCAGATAACGTGTGCGCACGACGGGACGTTTATGGCGCTGGAATGTGAATCCAATATCTTACCTGCTAGGAAATCGCGGAGTGACGAAAGTGTTAGTTTCAAATTTCTTGTTTTGTTTACTTTGAAATATTTTCAGTAAAGGTAGATTATGTGCCTGATCAAATTTTAGATGCAAATCGTGTCAGCTACCATACTACGTAACTATTTCGTATATTAATGTGTGACGAATATTATAATTAAGACACATAAAAAATTTACCATTAAAAACATATCACTATCATATACTCGAACTAGCTTTCGCCCGCGGCTTCGCTCGCGTGACATTCGGGGCAAACACGTGTTTACTCATTAATCAATAGAAGTACTCGTGTAAAATTTAGGATAAAATAGTCCCTTTTCCCATACAAACCAACTAATCTCGTTTTCCCATACAAACTTTGGACCTCCGTTTCATCCTCTTAGAGGTAAAATTTGAAAAATCTTTTTAAGTAATTCGTGTCCACTACGTTATATTTTCAAATCGATGCCATTTAGTTATATTAGTTAAAAGTGTAATTTGTATGCAATATGTAATTGTATGTATATCTAATACTGGTAATCACCACGGCGAGTGGCGCCGTATGCTGAAATACAGGTTTTAAACTTAGTTCGGCTATGGATGCTGTATTACTACTGCTGTATAATACTTGGCTAAATAAGTTAGACTTAAGCATAAAATTTGTGTATTTTTTCTGGAAATAAACTATTATTATTATTATTTCAATAGTTGTCTTGGCCAACTTGCCAGAATATTATAAATATTTTGAAAAATGGAATAACCACACTGTGACTCACGCAGCTTAGTAGAAAATAAGAAGCAAAAATTCGTCAGCAACACAAACCTTCCTGGCAGCTCAGTTGGAAGAGCACTCGACCGGTCATCCTCAACCAAATTTCATCTAAATCGGTCCAGCAATTTAGGCGTGATGAGGTAACCGACATTCTGTGGCATTTATAATATATAGACATTTCAACCTCATCGCACCTCAATAGAGAATGATGGTCACGTTAGCCACGTAGAATTTTAAAATCGTTGTTGTTTTCGTAATCAGCGACCCGATAAACCATAAAAGTAATACCCATGACGATTTTCAGACTTTTTGACCCCATTTTACCCTTTTAGGGGTTGATATTTTCAAATCGATGCCATTTTTGCAATTGACGTCCCAGAAAACCATACAATCAACACCCATATTGATATTATGACATTTTAACCCCATCGCACCCTCACAGGGGTGATTTTATGTCATGTCGGCTATGTTCGATTATAAAATAGTTGTAGTTTTCATAATCAGCGACCCGATAAACCATAAAAACAATACCCATGACGATTTTCAGACTTTTTCACCCCGTTTTACCGCTTTAGGGGTTGAATTTGGAAAATCCTGAAACATGTGTTTACTCATTTATCTATAGAAGTACTCGTGTAAAGTTTCGAATAAAATAGCCCAAATAATCTTGTTTCCCCATACAAACTTTGGACTCCCGTTTCACCTCCTTAAGGGATGAATTTTCAAAAAATATTTCTTAGTGCACCCCGAGACATCATAAGAAACATACGTGCCAAATTTGGAATCTCTAGACCCAGCAGTTTGGGCTGTGCGTTGATAAATATCAGTCAGTCACTCAGTTTCTTATTTTATATAATTCAACCCCATCGCATCGCCACAGGGGTGATTTTATGTTACCGTCGGCTATGTTAGATCATAAAATAGTTGTTGTTTTCGTAATCAGCGACCCGATAAACCATAAAAACCATGCCCATGACGATTTTCAGACTTTTTCACCCCATTTTACCCTTTTGGGGTTGAATTTTGAAAAATCCTGAAACACGTGTTTATTCATTTATCTATAGAAGTACTCGTGTAAAGTTTCAGATAAAACAGTCCAACTAATCTTGTTTCCCCATACAAACTTTGGACCCCCGTTTCGCCCCCTTAGGGGATGAATTTTGAAAAATCCTTTCTTAGTGCACCCCTAGACGTCATAAGGAACCTATGTGCCAAATTTGGCATCTATAGACCCAGCGGTTTGGGCTGTGCGTTGATATGTCAGTCAGTCAGTTTCTTCTTTTATATATTTAGATATGGGGATACAAATGTTTTTTCTTATATAAACAAATACATTATGTCTGTGTCGGTCTGTATATATTTACAAAAAATATATATTTATGTAGATTTATCAGTTATCTAGTACCCATACTACAAGCTTTGCGCTTAATTTGAGACTAGAAGACGCTGGGTAAATTGTCCAGGAATGTATAAATATTTATATTTAGATGTTAAAATAATAGTTATTACGGCAGATGGAGATAGTGGAAGCGGCGGAGGAGATAGAAGACAGCCGGCTGGAGGCGTTCAAGGAGCTGGTGAAGTGGGTGGTGTACGTGATCACGGACATGGAGACGTTCCAGCCGCGGCCGCGGCCCATCACCGTCGTGTCGCGGGTGTACCGCCTGTTGGCCGTCAAGAGCACCACGCCGCACGACCTCTTCAACAGGAAGGTCAGTAGTCGACAGCGATTTATATTCATCTTAGCGCTGGGATACGGGCAGGGTCGGACTGGGCCGGAAGGGCCCGGGTGGCTGACAAGCCCGGGCCCCGAGACTAGATGATGGTAGATGGTATATTATCCTACGGTTGCCGCAAGCCCCGCAAGCCAGACCCGTGGGGTCCCGCGCAGGCTGGGGCCCGGCTGGCAAATGCCACCTAGACTATATGGCCAGTCCGATGCTGGATACGGGTGTCCCGTCAAAGAATATTGTGCTCATTTAGTGTCATTTTTTTGGGGTGTAAGTAGTTCATCAGAATCTGTGAACCAAAGCCAACTTCACCTGCACGCGGTGCACCCTGCTGACTGACAAACGAAGCTCTGGCGAAAAGAGAGGATTTGTAAAAAGGAGCGTAATTGTAAGCTACCCGACTGGGGAATGTACCTCCACCTCACAGAATACCGCAGCCAAATAACAATTCCCTTGAGGGTTGTTGTATTCCTGCGAGTGAGTGAGGTCACCAGAATGGAAGGAGATGCTGCGTTGGCAGCGGGGGTAGCGGCGCGTGAGCGATATTTTATGTTGCGAGCGTTAATATGGCGGTAACCGCTTCACATCAGGCGGCCCGTATGCTTGTCTGCCACCCGACGTAGTATAAAAAAAAATATTTCGTTCACGGAGACCTGAGCAACCCTCTACTTTCCATAGCTCCACCGACCTCACATTCATATGAACCGAATTGCGGGAGATGCGCGCGGCACTTTGCTCTGAGGGTCTTTCGTGCCGCGGGAAATACTTGACTTCCTACAAATTATTTAACTCTATATGCTTTGTACCTCATTGAAGCTTTTTGTTCGAGCATGAGAACAAGTGACTTTTTAATAATGGTGACCGTGGGAATAATGGGACCGTGCACGGTCCTGAATAATATTATTAGAGTACAACCTGGTCGAAACGTTAGGCAATAATAAAGATATGTGAAAGTACCTTACATGCATGATCGCGTTAATTCCTGTGGTTATTATTATTTTAATCAAAAGTTTAAATGTTGTTAACGGCTGAAGTTGTCAAACGAAGCTAGAATTTATACAAAAATCGTACTGCAGATCATAATTTGCATTATAACATATTTTGCCAATTGTAAAATTTGTGGAAAATTTCAAAGCTGCCATAGAGTAGACTCTATGGTCATAGCTAAAGGTGAATTTATTTGTTACCAGATCGAAAGTGGGAACTATTCCGATGCGTTAGCGCTGGCGGAGAGGTTCGATTTGGACAGCGACCTCGTGTACCAACAACAGTGGCGAAAAAATCCTGTCTCTTCGGACGCCATTGAAAAATATTTGGTATGGATATTTTTACTACTTGTAGAATTGTGCTGACTGTAAAGTGTCTGTTGCCACATACCCTCTGTCGGCGACGATGAACTTTAATACAGCGCCCTCTATAGGCATGTTTAGTTAGTTCAACTTTCTTCCACCAGAGCGGTGGCGCGTAATATAAGCTACGGCGAGGAAGAGGCGACACTCTTTCTACCATGTTGCGATATCAATAAACAATTTATAATAACAACTTTTTTCTTCCAACGCCGCCTAAGCCGCCCTCTGCTTCAGTACTAACAGTTTTATTGTAAGAGATTTCACACCTGTGCTTTTGATCAGGCAAGGTAGTTCAACATTTTATAACAGTTATGGATTAGGATACCAAAATTACTTTATAAACCCTCCGATCTCTGTTGCAAATATATGAAAATTAGAAGCGATCCTGTATACCGTGGGGAAGTACAAATTACCCGGATCTATATAGTTTTACCGTATTGCATAACCGGTACTAAGCCGGAAGAACTATATAGTCCCACTACCCTACCAATATTATTAAGAATCTGCTAAAGAATTTAGAATTTTATAGTTTTTAAAGTGAGATTATTTTCATTTTTTTTATGTAGTCTTGGGGTTGGGTTAGTTACCACCCTTTCAGGGTATTTTTGATCATTGAAATTGTCTTAATGATATGCTACACAGATTCCCACCACTGTGCCTCCTGTGTAGATTAACAGCCGCGACCGCTAAAAAAGGCAAATGATATGCCAGTAAAATATTCAAAAGTACGATTCACTTTAAAATTTTAATAACGTAATTGAGTATTTTGTTCTTAACGAAAGTACATCAGTTATTATTTATGTCAGAGCAAAGTGTCGAAGAAGATCTGGGCGGTGCACCAGTGCGTGGACCGGCTGCCCGAGACGTTGCCGGCCGCCAAGGAGCTGCTGCACTTCGGACTCGACCTCACCAACGAGAAGATACTCGACGGTAAACTGCCACTAACTAAATGCATCTCACCCCATACTTTTTCTTTTTTTTTTTCTTTTACACATAAAAATATATATATAGTATTTTAAGTTTCGTCTTTTTTTATATGTGTATATCATACGGGGCCTGAGTATTTATTATGTATGTATATACGATAGGAATTATTACATTATATAAAAGTATTTTAAGTGCGACTGATACATGTGTATACTGGTTTTATGTATATGTTGCTAAATATTTGTCTATTATATTTTCTTTTTTATTGCTCTGTTTTTTCACCGCCAATCACAGATTCCTTTCAGGGAACCAAAGGTTGACTGGACGAGATCACTTAAAGGAATACGCCCGCCCTTGTACACAATGTTTATTTTATAATACATGATAACTGTTATAATGTTGATTACTGAACGCGGTGTTGTTCTATTGTTGATTTCTAACACATAGAAGATAACAGTTGGCGCCACAACTGTTATCTTCTATGTGTGTAGTAGAGGTAATAATTAACAGCACAATTCCATATTCTACGTTTATTTCTATTACTGCGTAGTTACAATTAAACATGAGCAAAGGTAGCCATTTTACACAGTACAGCGCTATATGAGTATTGACAGTTGTTTTGGCGGTCTCTCAATGACACAACAGTCACGTTTAGAAATCAACAATAGAACAACACCGCGTTCAGTAATCAACATTATAACAACACCTTCCCCTTTTGGAAAAGTCTCAACTTACCTATGCTTAACATACTTATTGGAACTTTGTTTGTTAACATCAATAATAAATTTCTAAAACAAAATTTAAATCTATTAATTCAAAACCCATACATAACGAAACTTAAAGATCTAATCTCTCTACTTTTTTCTTAATTCTGGTACTCCTTCTCAGTGAACTGTTATCACTTGCATCTTGTACTGGTTGATCTTTATCATTAATAGCTCCTCTTTCCACTTCTGCTGGAAAACATACTGGGTCTGTCTCACTGATGCTAACTTCTTGTTGATTTTGACTATTTGGTGGTACATTGTTACCTTCATTTATTTGTTGACCGATATTCCCAGAGTTGCCTTCCAAGAGAAATGGTCTTGGGTTTTCAAAACACTGTGAAGGAGTATCATTAACATCATAATCAATCGAACTCCACTTATTGTACTCTGAATGCTGTAATGGTATCCCTCTTCCTACCTTCCTAATTTGGTTTATGTGTCTACGCCACTTCTTACCTGAATCTATCTGAATTTCATAATGAAGTGTACCCATTCTTTTTACTATTTTACCAAATACCCATTTTATTTTTCCAGTGTAATTTCTTGCAACAACCCTGTCCCCTATTTTTAACTCTCTTACCTTACCCATATATAATTTAACATTTGTATTTGGTTTTGGATCTGGAATCATTAATGACAGCTTTGAACGAACTCTATACGCAAGCATTAACTCAGCAGGAGATTTCTGTGTGGTTATATTAGGTGTAATCCTATACTGATGTAAGAATATGTTCAGTGATTTCTGAACATTATTCCTATTTCCTCCTATAGATTTAAATTTATTTTTCATTGTTTGTACATAACGTTCTACCTGACCGTTGCTGGATGGGTTGTATGGGGCAGATCTTTTGTGAAGAATACCATGTGATTTTAAAAATGTAGCAAATTTTGGATTAACAAACTGACTACCGTTGTCACTGGTTAACACTTTTGGATATCCAAATCTGGAAAATATATCATCTAGTATCAGAATAGTATTTTCCGTATCAATTTTATCCAAGGTATAAATTTCCACCCATTTGGAAAAAGCATCAATCAAGAGAAGAAAGTATTTTCCCATGAATTTTCCAGCAAAATCTACATGAACTCTCTCAAATGGGTGACTTGGAGTTTCCCAGTGATGTTTTTCTACTTCCTGTGGATTATTTTTCTGTAAACAACATTCTATACAATTATCCACTCTTACCTTTATATCTGACTCAATTCTAGGCCACCAACAAAAACTTCTTGCTAATAATACCATCTTGTTTATACCAAAATGTCCCAAATGTAAATCATTAATCACACGTTGTCTGAGTTTAGTTGGTACTACCACTCTAACCCCTCGCATCAAACATCCATTCTGAATTGAAAACTCAACTTGATCTATTCCAAGCCTTTCAGTTGAAGACAGTTTTCTTCCAATTTGCAGTCCCTTTAATATTTTTTGTAATTGTTGATCTTCACATGTAGCTTTAGCTAATTCTTCTACCGTTATAGGCAATGTTGTAATTTGATTTACTTGTAAGATGTCTGCTTCTTCCTTATGATATTCTTCTCTTTGGCTAATGGGTAATCGGGATAATGCATCTGCATTCGCATTTTCCTTTGAAGTCCTGTATTTTATTTTATAATTAAATCCTTGTAAAAATATGGCATAATGTTGCATTCTTGTTGCAGACATATGAGGTAATGGCTTAGTTGGAGAGAAAATCTGCAGTAAAGGTTTATGGTATGTCAACAATGTAAACTGCCTACCATAAAGGTACTGGAAAAATTTTTTTACTCCAAACACAATTGCGTATGCCTCCTTATCAATTTGGGACCAGTTCCTCTGTGTTTTGTTTAAAGTTTGAGATGCCATTTGCACAGGCTGTTCTGTACCATCAGGCATGATATGTGACAATACAGCACCAACTCCTATTGGTGAAGCATCAGTAGCTAACACAAGCGGCAATTCTGGTGTATAATGAGTTAGAAAAATATCACTGTGCATTTGTTGTTTTATGGCTCGGAATGCCAATTCACATTCCCGAGTCCAATTCCAACTTGTCTCTTTTCTCAGTAACCTGTGCAATGGTTCCAGTACTTCTGAACTATTTTTTAGAAATCTGCCATAATAATTTATCAACCCCAAAAAAGATTGTAGCTCTGTGATATTTTTTGGTGAGGGTGCATTTTCTATTGCTTCTATTTTGGAAGAAAGTTTATGTAATCCCCTTTTATCTATTTTATATCCACAATATTCAACTTCGCTTTGTAAGAATTGTGATTTTTCAAAATTAACTTTTAATCCATATTCTTCTAACCTGGAAAATACTAATTCTAGTCTTTGTAAATGTGTATTGTCATCAGGCGCTGTAATTTGAATGTCATCAATGAACACACATACTCCCGGTATATCTTTTAGTATATTTTCAATTTTACGTTGCCATTTTGCAGGTGCACAATTTAATCCATACATAAGTCTAGTACTTTGAAATAATCCTTTATGAGTATTTAATGTCAAATATTTCTGATCCTCTTCTCGTACACGCCATTGAAGGTATGCACATTTTAAATCAATTTTTGTAAATTTTTCACCACCTGACAAGCCTGCAAATAACTCCTCAGGTGTAGGTAAGGGGTGTTCATCAATGACAATTTGTGGATTTATTGTAACCTTAAAATCTCCACACAAGCGAATGTCTCCATTTGGTTTTACCACTGGTACTATTGGTGTTGCATACTCACTATAGTCTACTTTAATTAGAACCCCCTACTGAACTAATTTTTCTAATTCCTCTTCAATTTTGCTTCTTATTGCAAAAGGTACTGGCCTAGCTCTACAAAAAACAGGTTTAGCCCCTTCTTTTAAATGCAATGACACTGGATCTCCCTTTATTTCTCCTACCGATGTGTTATCAAACAAACCCTTGAATTTTTTAAATAAATTTTGTAATCTTAAAGGTGTGCCTATGTGATTCTGTGTAATATCTGTCTGGTTTACCTGTAATAATCTACTTAGTATGTTATGGGAAAAAGAGCGTAGCCACTGTCTGCCAAACAAAGGTGGTTTATCAATATTGTATACCACATACAGCTTCAAACCACAACGCTTTTCTCGGTGGACCTCTACTGCCACCTCAGCCATTCCTACAACATTTAAATAGTTATTAGAGTAAGAACATAATTTTACATTTGTAGGGTACAATTTTAATGCAGGAAATTTTTTTTTAAACTCTTTAAGACACATTATTGACACTGCCGACCCGCTGTCCAGTTCCATATTTACCGATAAATTATTGATTTTACTTTTAACCATTAATTTGTCACTGTTTGAACTTAACTGATTTATCTCGTAGTTTACCTTGTACTCTCCTTGTTCTACTTGACAAACTTCATTTTCCTCTTCTTTGATGTAATTAGTTCCACTTCTTTTAGCTTTCAAACAAACTCTCTTTAGGTGACCAATTTTCTTGCAAAACCCACATTCTGTATTCTTATGCAGACAAGTATTGGCATAATGGGGTCCTCCACACCTGTAGCACACTAATTTCTTTCTGTTTGCATTCTGTTCCTTTTCTGCTGTTACCTTACAAACTTCTTTCTCTTCCAACTTCCTACTCTCTGAGCTCAATGCAATTTGCAATGCTCTGTCTAATGACAGCTCTTTTGTTTCTAGTAACCGTTCTCTGGTTCTTTCGTCCAGAATTCCGCAAGTGAACTGATTCCGTAAGGCATTATTTAAAAAACTACCAAAATTACATGTGGCGGCCATCTTTCTTAGAACAGCTAAATAATCTCGTGCAGACTCACCCTCTAACTGCTTTCTGTGATGAAAGTTATAATATTCGGCTATTTCAAGTGGTGCCGGGTCGAAATGCTCCGTCAATATCTTTTTTAGTTTTGTATAATCGGTATTCTTGGGCTCATCTGGAGAAAGCAAGTCGCAGACTATATCGTAGGTCTCTGCACCAATGTAATGCAGAAAGTACGCCCGCATCTGTTCAGCATCTTCCACTTTGTAAATTGAAAAAGCCCCCTCCAGTCTATCTAGCCATCTCGAAAATTTCGATTTCTGATTATAAAATTCGATGAATTTTGGTGGCACCGGTACAGGTACAGGCCCAATTTGTTTTCCTGCTTGTGACATCACGAATATTCGGTAGATTCGTTTTCGTGCTCGTCGCCAACTGTTATCTTCTATGTGTGTAGTAGAGGTAATAATTAACAGCACAATTCCATATTCTACGTTTATTTCTATTACTGCGTAGTTACAATTAAACATGAGCAAAGGTAGCCATTTTACACAGTACAGCGCTATATGAGTATTGACAGTTGTTTTGGCGGTCTCTCAATGACACAACAGTCACGTTTAGAAATCAACAATAGAACAACACCGCGTTCAGTAATCAACATTATAACAATAACTAATTTTTATTGCAATAAAGTTTTACAAACAAACAAAAAAAAAATCGGTTGTCTGTAAAGTCGGTTTACTGACGATAGTTGAACGTGACAACGTCATAAGAAAATACTGATGGAATGTTTGCTTTTTTCAAAAGAAAATTTTAATGGAACGCCTCAGAGCGCGGTAACGCTGCATACGTCATGTTCTTTCGTGCGTGCAGCCGGCTCCATCGAATTATAAGACGTTGTCACGTCAAAAATTAGCACCATGAATTTATTCATGTCTTCCATAATGCTTTAATACTGTAAGCGTCCTCCGCTTTTCGCATCTAACCGCGCCCTGATCGGCCTTTTGATTGACATCACATCAACAAATAATTATACATCTGCAAAAATGAATTGTTTTATTTACAGAAATCAATAAGGACCGCAATGACAACACGCTAAAAGATCCCGACGACATTACGCTTGAAGATCTAAACGCGTATACTAGCGAACTGTTACGCTGTCGACACGTCATGCTGTTTTACAAGGAAAGATTAAGGCTTTATGAGGTAAATGTCGAATACTTAAAGGACGAAAATTGTGCTCGCGGCTCTATAACTAATAAAAACTGATCGGAAGCAAGGACGTCGCCAGTCGATGGCCCAGAGGGGGAGGGGGGCAAGTTGATATGGAAAAGTATGAATTGTAGGTAAAGTCTAGAGCTCATTTTTTATATGCGAGGGGGGCAAACGAGCATATGGGGAATCACGTGTTGGAAAGCAATCACCACCGCCCATGAAGATCAGCAACACAACAATCCTCAAGGGAATTTTATTTGGCTGCGGTATTCTGTGAGGTGGAGGTTTCCAATGAAACTGCTTTAAACGGTCAGACAGAAAAGATTTTAGTGTTTTCATTTGAACGTGGCGTCGGTTTGTGGTATAGATCTATTTCCAGCTTTAATTAGTGCAGTGTTAAGTGATACCAATTATTATGAAATTGTTACTGTGCAGGCTATTCTGCGGTGCGAAAAGTCGACTTACGCAAAAGATGAATATGATCGCCTTCGGAGCAACAGCATCGTGCACAGCTCCATGGAGATTGCCAAAGAAGGTCGTATTGAGGCCCTCACGTGTCTCTGGCCCAATATAAAGACCGTCGCTATGCAGCTGGCGGTACTGGAAAAATTACCAGAAACGATCAATCCGTTAGACTATCAGCATCTGTTGCCAACTAAACAACCAATACAGTGGTTTGAGAAGAAATCTCCAATAAAAATTAAACCATCTGAGCATGAAAACGATTGGTGCAGAAAGGAAATATTTAGGTAACTTTATATCACTATGGTGCCGGCAGGTAGTAATTTGCATGAACTAATTGGTGGCGGAAGCACGCAAAGTGTAGATCAAATTGTCTTTAACTTTATATTTACTGTTTTTTATATAATTAGCAACATTTTCTAAGTTACCTGCTATCTGCTACAGACCATTAGATTTTGCATTAGCAAAAGGACCTAAAATACATCCTTGGGAGTTACTAAAAGCACTGGTTATAGAAATTAAATGACAGCAACTAATTTAATCAATCAGCTGTTATACTTATTAATCATGTTGTTTTTAACATTACGACATCAGAACATTTAAATGAACCTGTAATTATTACTCAATCATAAATTGACACTTAATCGTTTAGATTAACCCGACTATACCCGATTCTTGACGCGGGTGCACCGTAATCCAGACGGGCTCACGCAGACAGGAATAAGGGTTTAATGACAGGAATATATATATAATAATAGGAATACGTTCACCAGTTGCACAGTTCAGTGTTCCAAGGTCGCCCAGCGATCAATCACTCATTGTTAACACTGTCCAGAGTTTCGACGCGTCCCGGCGTCATAGCACAATCTACCAGAACACCAGACCATCCGCGGTCCAGCGCGGTTCCAGAAGTTATAACGCGATCTCCAGGTCGCGAGAATTCCCGTATGTGCTGCGAGGCTTTTCCGGAAGCTGTCACGCAGTAAAGCAACTCGACACAACAACAGTTTTCCTGAACGGACGAGTATGTACGGCAAACTACGAGAGACTGCCCGCGCGCGCCACCTGCTGGCGCGCACCGGCGAAACGAGTGTTGCCATCAATGTGTTGCAATCAACAAGATCGATTACGCCCTAACTAACAATCGATTAGTTTCCTGAGTCGATTTTAAATCCAACAGAACCAATCATTATAACCTAATTATTTTGTTTAAGTCATTGCATTGGTCAACGACTTTCGACGTGATAACTCGATCGATCATCGAAATAAATCGATGATGCACATACGAAAAATCATGACTCATTGTCACGTTCCGCCTGAGCCGACCGTGAACGCGAGAGCGCGGAACAAGCGATAGAGAGGCACGATCGGCCTAAGCGTTCGGCTTGTGACGCATCTATCTCTCCACTCCATCGGCCGATGTTTTCTTATGACGTTATCACGTAAAATTATTGTCCGTAAACCGACTTACATTTACAGACAACCAATTTTTTTTATCTATTTATTTATGATCCTAAATTTTAGGTCAATATGGAATTCTAATTGGTCAGAAGAGACTACTCCTGAGACGGAAACTGCTTCAGAAATAACTTCGGGTGGAGAAGATATCGCTAAATGGTACGTGAAACGAGCTCACGAGATTGAGGACCGAAGTGGATTGGCGTCACATGCGTTGACATTAGCGACTATTGCGATGGTCGGCGGGGCAGTGCCGGGGCTCGAGCACCTCATGTTCCACCTGCTGACTCTGGACACGCTCATTTATGATATCAATGTTCAAGATGTCACGCTCGTCGAAATTGAAAAGATGTCTATACTTGATACTTGCACTTTACTCATGAAGATGGTGAGTTTTTACAATTTGTCTCATGATATTTTCGTAGTAATATTGACGGTACCTTTCTATTTAATTGCTACAATTCGGTGTTTATATGAAAGGGGGGCAAACGAGCATGTGACTCACCTGATGAAAAGCAATGACCACCGCCCATAGAGATCAACAACACCAAGAGGCGCCGATCCGTTGCTAGCGTATACTTATTCCTTCCTTTCTTCCTTTCTGGTGACCTCACTCACTCGTAGAAACACAACAACCTTCAAGGGAATCGTTATTTGGCTGCAGTATTCTGTGAGGTGGCGGTACTTCCCCAGTCAGGCAGCTTAAAGAATACGCTGTGCCCTACGTCTTTTTTCGCCAGAGCTTCGTTTGTCAGTCAGCAATGGTGCACCATGTTGGCGTTGGTTCAAAGATGTTGATGAAACCCCAATTTCTTGATTACTTATATTTAGCTACCAGATTTTTAGCCTTATTTAGATGGATGCAAAGGTTATGTAATATTTCAGTTTGTGGATCCTTTTTACGTAGTAGAAAGGAATTGATCTAATGCCATCGTGCACTACATATTCTAAGTAGGTCCTCACGCCAGCGCTGTGGGCTGACATTTTTCTAATATGTATTGTCGCACGTCATGTTTCGCTTAAGTGTGTCGTGGTAAGCTGACTCTAAGATCTCCCTTACGTGCCCTGTTTTGACGCCATTCCGGCTAATGTAACTCTAGCCTCCTATACCTATCTAATAACATATTCTATCATTAAAAATACTGTGTATTTTTTGTATGTATTTTAATTCAAGTCAACGCCAGCATCTTTCGTGTCGGACCTGAAGCAGTTCGTGATACCGTTCCTGAAGCGATATGAGAACCTAACCAAGCGCTCCGACGCCTGCCTCAACGGCCTCACGGACTACCTTGAGAGTATCAGCGTTCACGATCTCTCGCCCATTCTTTTGGTGAGTGTTTATCAGTCGTAGACTGAACCGGATGACACATTTATACAAATAAGTAATGAACCCCGTGTGATTCGACATTAAAAATGGTTCATGGCTTGTCTTACTAATTTTCCGGAAACTTATTATAACACAAAATAAAGAAGCAGAGTTTTCGGGTATTATCGTCATCTTACTTTCGTCTAAACTTTAGACGAAAGTAAGATGACGATAATATCCGAAACGACAAATATGTATAAATATAACATTATAAATACATACAAGTACAGTCATTAATAAATAAGATAGTGTGTTTTTTTGAAAATCCTAGTTTTCATAATAGGCAGATTCGTAAAATACACAAAACTGGATCATAAAATTTAAATAACTTATGTTCGAGAATATGCTATCGAAGTAATTCTTTCACCTATAGTTATATTACAATGACGTCCTTACGTAACAAATCGATAGAAAAAAATTGTCGTGTAGCCTATTGCAGTAGCTTTGAAAGTTACAGATTTTCTTTTCTTGATGGGACACTACTCAAAAGGCATGTCGAACAAATATTGGTAATATTTTAATTTATTTTGTTTTTGCTGGTAAACAGGTGCTGCAATCACCCAGCGACTTCGAATTAGATGTGAGAACACATCTGGAGCTAGCAGAGCGTTGTCTATTTGCGCATACGGGCACAGAACAACTTGACAAGGCCGTGGACTTGCTGGACGCTATGTTGAAAGAGACGTAAGTTTTACATGTTCATACAAAACAACTTTTTGCATTAGTCGTAATAGACTACAAGCCCATGGAAAAATTTACCTGTGAAATGAACCAACGTGAATAACGCTTAGAAGGCTGTTACTAGATATTCAAGATCATAAACTAATGTACGGCAACTTTTTTTTTTATATAATGTTACTAAACAAATATTATCGTTATACCTTATAGCCGTTCATTATATGGTAACAAATAAAAATATTACGTACAGTAATAAATGATCGGCATATTGCTTCTACAATTATCGGCGAATTAAAAATTTGCACTGACTTCCGTCACCACCGCTTTAGTACGGCACTAGGTTTTTTGACATTTATTTTTAATCATCTATAAACTATAAAAAAGCCGTACATTTATAATTAGTCGTAATTCCTCACTTGTACCTGTGAAATTCCATTTACTCACGTACTCACCTGTACCGCTCAGAAATGACGGCATAGTGCTCAGAGTTATTTTCTGATATAGTAACAACCTTCTAAGCGTTATTCACGTTGGTTCATTTCACAGGTAATTTTTTCCATGGGCTTGTAGTCTATAAGTATTAACTCACCTAAAGGATCTGCTAAAGAGGCATGAAACATTAAAGATTTCATGTCTCTAAAATAATGAACCTTTAAAGGTTCACTCGTGTGTCTGTCTATCCGTCTCTGAAAGATAATAAATATCCTTCGACTAAAACAAATATTAACGAATTTTGAACATTGGAGTCTTTTAGGGGTCGAATTACATTTATTTTTTATAATAGGTAACATTTAGATTAACATTTAGTAATTAACTTATAGAGGTAATGAAAAGTGCTGTGTAATGTATACGTGTATATGCAAGCGTGCATGGTATTTCCAAAGACTGCACTGTATACTTAACAAATTGAAAAAGCACATTGTTGCTCATTACATTCTCACATGAAAAACTGCAACTGTTACGGCAGTCGCAATTGTTTTCTTTTCAGAGAGAATACAATTTCTTTCCTTGACATTGCAAGAGTCAGTAAGATGCGCGTTATGTTATAAAAGTGCGTATAAAATATCCCGCAGGCGTCGATCACGAATCAACGCCCAGAAAACGTCCCCACCAAGACAGCACCCAAATGACGACCTGGGAGCTTTTTCACTTAACCATATTAGAACGCTGCCATATTTGACATTATTTTCAAACGAATGATTGTCTTTGTATCAACCTTGTTTTTTTTATAAATGACGTAAGAACTAGTCTGAATTGTGGCTAATTCACAATGCTTATTATAAAGTTATAGATTATTTTAATATTGGTCATAAATGAAAGCTTTATGACATCTTCTGCCTACTGCAGATATTATTTTGCTTAGTTTATGTACGTCATTGTGTATTTAGGTCTAGTATTAATGAGCGACGCCCGCAGGCTATATCGAAATCGTAACTTTCTTATACCAATTCTTCAGTGACGGCTCCATTTCGAGTAGCGAATTGGTTCGTCGTGTGAAGGAGTTGGAGCGGCTAGTGGAAGGCAGCAACCGCGCCGCGTGCCGCGGGATTATGATCCCGCCGCGGGAGCTGCGAGACATCGCACAAGATCCCAAGCAGGCGCAGCAGACGCTCACGAGGCTCGCTAGGAGTCTTGCTTTTAAGTAAGTACTAGCGTAAGAACACACTGCTAGCATACTGTATGAACTGTATATTCACGAATTGAATAGAATAGAATCCCTTGTTTGCTTAAATGTGGGTATACAGGTGTATCTACAAATAACATTAGCAGTTTGATCCGTCACATTTGCCAAAATTATTTAGGCATGCAAATTTACAATGAAATTAGATTAATATTAGATAAAAAAATAAGACACCATTTTTTTATCTGTACGTGACTCAGATTATATAAACGGAAATGATATTCATCACCATCATTATCAGCCTATATCTACCCTGATTATAGCCTTTCTCAATGCTTTCCGAGTATTATTGGGCTCAAAAAAAAAACAAATGAATGCGTTTGCAGGTTACGTCACTATTACAGTATATAAATGTATGGTATAAATATTTAAAAAAAAAAAGAAAACTACAGTATGTTGTTAATTTTTAGCGATGACAAGCCTACACCGCAAGATTGGTCCGAGTTACTGAAAGACATCCTCGACCTGCAATCGTCACTCTTTACTTGCATAAGTAAAGAACAATGTTATGAGGTACGTTTATCTTTCCTTATGGGAAAACATGGTTTTTCTAGTTTTGGGTTCTAAATTCACCAATGTGAGTTAGACTTTAAATTTTGTATCATACTTTTAAAATTAAAAAAGCTAGCAAAATAGAGCAACGGTAATATAGGGCCTTGCGGGACCTTATATTGTCGTTATCAGGTGTTACGATGACCGACCACCAACTATAAGTTGAGGAATCGGTTGGATAGATGAAAAGCTGCCGGCCTACGTGAATAATTTGTAGTCTAACCTGAAAGGACGTAGTACTGTTACTTATATTATGATGTAAGATTACGAAGCAAGCGCAGTAGAGAGGAAATATTATTTTTTAGGCCTTTTTGAAAGTGCCCGCCTATAAAACTATAAAAGAAACAATGGCATTGGTATATCGTTAGAACTAACTATTAGGTTGGGGAAAAAGTCTTTTCGTATTTTATATGAAAATTCAAAACATTTTTTAATAAAGTTTATTTACATTTAACTAAAGTATGTAGGTGCCATTATGTTCGATAACTTTTTGTCATCTTGTAGGTAGAGACATGATCCCATTACTATAGAAATTTTGGGACTTCTGTTCAAAAAACCGCGACAAGTGGTTTTGGCAGTCTTCTCGTGATGTTAACCTGACATTGCCTAAAGAATTCTTAAGAGACCGAAACAGGTGGAAATCAGAAGGTGCAAGGTCAGGACTATACGGCGGATGCATTAACACCTCCCAGTCAAACTCTCTTAATTTTTGCTGAGTGGCTAAAGATGTGTGAGGTTTAGCGTTATCATGATGAAAAATCACACCCCTTCTATTAATTAATTCCGGCCGCTTTCTCTCAACTTTTTGCTTTAATCTCATCAGTTGTTCACAGTAGAGTTCAGAATCGATAGTCCTGCCTGGCGGTAACAGCTCATAATGAATATCTTCCCTTCCAATCCCACCATACACACAGCATCACCTTGTTGCGGGTTAACCCGGGTTTCGCCAGAGTCTCTGAAGCCTGGCCGGTCTTTGACCACGACTTTTTTATGCGCCAAAACTGTTATGTGGTCAATTCCTAGTTCTTCAGCTACGTCGTAACTACTGATATGCCGATCTTGCTCCACTTTTTCAGAAATGGCATCCATTTTATCCGTAACAGGGCGACCAGAGCGACGTGCATCTTTGACATCAAAATTTCCGGATTGAAAACGCTTAAACCAAATTTGTGCTACT
The DNA here is from genome assembly GCA_937001555.2 of Hypsopygia costalis. Taxonomy (NCBI): domain Eukaryota; kingdom Metazoa; phylum Arthropoda; class Insecta; order Lepidoptera; family Pyralidae; genus Hypsopygia; species Hypsopygia costalis. Next base: position 3,647,098 of record OW443325.2, read on the forward strand.
CTCACAGACACTGCACTAGGTCCATATAATAATAATAATAATAATAACTTTATTTCAGATAATTAAAATCCATACATAAGCAATTCATAATTACATATTTTTTTTTTTTTTTTTTTTAATATTGTATTTATCATATAATCACAAATTTTTTTCGCAGCTTGCGTTGAATTTTTACCTTTTTTGTAGTAAAATTTTAAAATGTATCGAATTTCTTCATTAGATTCACTCATCTTGACAGTAAAAAAAAACAAATGAAAATCACACATTTACCTAATTTGAATTTGGAATTATCTTTTTTAAAATTTAAACTTTTTATAGATATCAAAACCTGCTAGATACAAATGGTATAACCAAAGAGATTTTATTACAAGTTCATACATACTATAATGCGAAAAGACTTTTTCCCCTACCTATTATTTGGAGCAATAGTTAGTATGGCACCAATACCATAAGATTGCTCTGCGTCCTGATAATAAAGTTCAACAAATCACTATTTTCATACAGTTACGGCATTTCTATGTACATTTTGTGTACATGATAAACACGATAATATTGTATTGAATAATTGTATAGTTTTGAGGCCGCTTCTTTTAAATAAGGCTCAAAGACGTATGGAGGCCGAATGGTGTCATCAAACGCCATAGTCATGTCCAAAGTGGTCGCTAGAGGCCGTCACGTTGTGTCACCGTCGCGAGTGTGTCCAGATCTACGCGTCGTCCCTGCTGACGTCGGGCGATGCGGGCAGCATCCGTCTGGCGGGCGACGTGCTGGCGGGCGCCGGGCCGCGCCGCGCCGCGCTCGTGGCCGCCGCCGCCAAGGAGTACTTCAACTCGGCCTCCTCGCTCGGCGACCCCGCGCTCGAGCTCGCCAGGTGAGACGAGGCCGCTCGGTCTCATACCGCGCCGCTCGTGGCCGCCGCCGCCAAGGAGTACTTCAACTCGGCCTCCTCGCTCGGCGACCCCGCGCTCGAGCTCGCCAGGTGAGACGAGGCCGCTCGGTCTCATACCGCGCCGCTCGTGGCCGCCGCCGCCAAGGAGTACTTCAACTCGGCCTCCTCGCTCGGCGACCCCGCGCTCGAGCTCGCCAGGTGAGACGAGGCCGCTCGGTCTCATACCGCGCCGCTCGTGGCCGCCGCCGCCAAGGAGTACTTCAACTCGGCCTCCTCGCTCGGCGACCCCGCGCTCGAGCTCGCCAGGTGAGACGAGGCCGCTCGGTCTCATACCGCGCCGCTCGTGGCCGCCGCCGCCAAGGAGTACTTCAACTCGGCCTCCTCGCTCGGCGACCCCGCGCTCGAGCTCGCCAGGTGAGACGAGGCCGCTCGGTCTCATACCGCGCCGCTCGTGGCCGCCGCCGCCAAGGAGTACTTCAACTCGGCCTCCTCGCTCGGCGACCCCGCGCTCGAGCTCGCCAGGTGAGACGAGGCCGCTCGGTCTCATACCGCGCCGCTCGTGGCCGCCGCCGCCAAGGAGTACTTCAACTCGGCCTCCTCGCTCGGCGACCCCGCGCTCGAGCTCGCCAGGTGAGACGAGGCCGCTCGGTCTCATACCGCGCCGCTCGTGGCCGCCGCCGCCAAGGAGTACTTCAACTCGGCCTCCTCGCTCGGCGACCCCGCGCTCGAGCTCGCCAGGTGAGACGAGGCCGCACGCAAATTTGACAGCGCTTCATGACTTATGTATCTCTATTTTGGTTGGCTTTGCGTTGAATCCTTTTGTTTGTTATTAATGAAATTATAAAAGTAAATAATTTGTTCCATCGAGCAAATACTAAGCCATTTTCTCTGCTATTGTTAGGCTATTAACTCACGATTGTTTATTTTTATAGATGCTGTCTCACATTAATCAAAGACGGCGATGCAGAGATCCAAGAAGAGCTCGATCTCATAGCCGCGCTTCAGATATTGAACGCGTTCGATTTGACTATCCTTCCTATACAAGGTAATACAAACCATAGTGAATGTATATTAAAGTAGATAGTATAGTGTAGTTTTTGGTTGTTGTATTATTTGTTGTATTTTATTTTTGTTTGTAGTTCGACTGTGTGAAGATAGAATGACGCTGATAGAGGAGTGTCTTAAGGTGGACCCTAACGCTTATCTAGCGAGTCACAAGCTGCTTAAATTAGCAAAGTTATTGAGGATCGCCGGCGACGACGAACACACTAGGTTTGTTTTCTAAATATATAGTATAGTGAATACTAGAGTATTCGTGCAATTACATCCGCATCGATCGCGCTTCGTCTATGTTCCTTTTTAGATCAAATACTATAAGTTTGTAGTGTATAAATGCAGGCGACAGCCAAAACTTTCGCCAATCGACCTCTTAAGAGACCGTTTAAGAGAATCAACCGCATAGTGTTAAGAAAATGTACGTTAGTAAGTGAGCGAGCGTGTCGTCCACCGCAGGGAGGGCCGAGTGTTGCAGCTGGTGGGGACGGTGGCGCTGGCCGCGGGCCCGGGCGGGCTGGCGGCCGCGAGCGAGGCCGCGCGCCGGCTGGCCGCGCTGCGGTACGCGCCCGCCGGCGGCCTGCTGGCGCGGGTGGCCGCGCGGGACCACGCCGACCGCGCCGCCACGCGCCGCCTGCTGGCCGCCGCCGCCGCCGCCGGCGACCACGTCGACCGCGTGCTGCGCGCCAGGTAACACTGCGGCGGCCTGCTGGCGCGGTGGCCGCGCGGGACCACGCCGACCGCGCCGCCACGCGCCGCCTGCTGGCCGCCGCCGCCGCCGCCGGCGACCACGTCGACCGCGTGCTGCGCGCCAGGTAACACTGCGGCGGCCTGCTGGCGCGGTGGCCGCGCGGGACCACGCCGACCGCGCCGCCACGCGCCGCCTGCTGGCCGCCGCCGCCGCCGCCGGCGACCACGTCGACCGCGTGCTGCGCGCCAGGTAACACTGCGGCGGCCTGCTGGCGCGGTGGCCGCGCGGGACCACGCCGACCGCGCCGCCACGCGCCGCCTGCTGGCCGCCGCCGCCGCCGCCGGCGACCACGTCGACCGCGTGCTGCGCGCCAGGTAACACTGCGGCGGCCTGCTGGCGCGGTGGCCGCGCGGGACCACGCCGACCGCGCCGCCACGCGCCGCCTGCTGGCCGCCGCCGCCGCCGCCGGCGACCACGTCGACCGCGTGCTGCGCGCCAGGTAACACTGCGGCGGCCTGCTGGCGCGGTGGCCGCGCGGGACCACGCCGACCGCGCCGCCACGCGCCGCCTGCTGGCCGCCGCCGCCGCCGCCGGCGACCACGTCGACCGCGTGCTGCGCGCCAGGTAACACTGCGGCGGCCTGCTGGCGCGGTGGCCGCGCGGGACCACGCCGACCGCGCCGCCACGCGCCGCCTGCTGGCCGCCGCCGCCGCCGCCGGCGACCACGTCGACCGCGTGCTGCGCGCCAGGTAACACTGCGGCGGCCTGCTGGCGCGGTGGCCGCGCGGGACCACGCCGACCGCGCCGCCACGCGCCGCCTGCTGGCCGCCGCCGCCGCCGCCGGCGACCACGTCGACCGCGTGCTGCGCGCCAGGTAACACTGCGGCGGCCTGCTGGCGCGGTGGCCGCGCGGGACCACGCCGACCGCGCCGCCACGCGCCGCCTGCTGGCCGCCGCCGCCGCCGCCGGCGACCACGTCGACCACGTGCTGCGCGCCAGGTAACACTGCGGCGGCCTGCTGGCGCGGTGGCCGCGCGGGACCACGCCGACCGCGCCGCCACGCGCCGCCTGCTGGCCGCCGCCGCCGCCGCCGGCGACCACGTCGACCACGTGCTGCGCGCCAGGTAACACTGCGGCGGCCTGCTGGCGCGGTGGCCGCGCGGGACCACGCCGACCGCGCCGCCACGCGCCGCCTGCTGGCCGCCGCCGCCGCCGCCGGCGACCACGTCGACCGCGTGCTGCGCGCCAGGTAACACTGCGGCGGCCTGCTGGCGCGGTGGCCGCGCGGGACCACGCCGACCGCGCCGCCACGCGCCGCCTGCCGTCCGCCGCCGCCGCCGCCGGCGACCACGTCGACCACGTGCTGCGCGCCAGGTAACACTGCCAGCAACCTGCTAGCGACCTGCTTCCACGACTCCCGAGGGTATCTACAGTGAAGTTTCAGATTTTTAGAAGATTTACAGAACCTGTATATTGTATTATATTTTATGTATAGTGCTGTACAAATATATATCTGTTAGTTAGTGTACAGCTATCAGGTCAACATAAGTGCTTCGGAGGGCAAGGTAAGCCGTCGGTCCCGGCTGTAGCCATTAGATGATAGTCATTAAGCTAAGTCAGTGGCCTTTAGTCGGCTTGAAAACACTGGCCTCAGCCAACCCCGCCGCAGCTTCTTTCTATTATACGGCCATACTAACCATACCAATAGCAGAGAGTACCTAGTTCTGTATTTTATATTAGACAGATAGCCATGTTTACCTTGATAATAAAACATTTTTATTCTTGGATACAGATTAGAACTGGAACTGGAAGGTCTCAAGCAAATGGGCGCCGCGCTGCGGGAACACAATCGCCTCGCACAGCGCTGGCCTTCCACTGACGACGAGTTCGCAGACGCGATTACCACCGTAGGTTACAATCATACATGTTAAAAATAATTCCTAACACCAACTCATGAAAAATAAGTAGATAAAGATGTCCGTTTGGTTAAAGAATTATGTTTGAAACATGAAGAAAAGAAGTGCGGTACCACAGGGAGGCATACTTGGTCCCTTTCCTTTGTCTGTCTATCTTATTCGCAGACGATACTATCCTTAACATAAAATGCATTATGAATACTTTTGAATCAGACCGTATTTATAGCTCTGTGACGTAGTGAATTGGATGTATTGCAATGATCTACACGTGATATGTACGTTATAATATGTTAATATACTGTTCCGGTAGACGTGGTATACAATAAGCTTTTTTGGTATATTTATAAATCCCTGGAAATACTATTTAAATTGCTTATTTTTATTTTATTTATAGCCTGTGATAGAGAAGAAAGATTTGGTGGCACCTGATCAACCTGAAAAACGGCCTCTGCTCAATTACCTCCTCGACACAATACAAAATAAGTTCAACTCCAGGTGAGATCTTTACAGAACATCGACTGATTTTTAAAGGAAATTTATTGTTCAATGGCTGAAGAGAAGGTGGCACGAGATTTCTCGTTTCGGTAGTAGTCTGACTGGGGAACTACTTACAACGTCAATCTTTTAAAAGACTAGCTAAATAAATACCTAAGTGACATATTTACAAATTCTGAAGCTGAAGAGTCCAGTCCAGTTTTTAAGCTGTCTGAGCTCAGGATTTTTTTTTCACTAGTGTGGCAGACAAGCGTAATACCTACCTCTTAGCAAGCAGTCATTGCAGCCTAAGGACGCTTATGACACGGAATATACCACTCACAAATTGCCAGACTGACTTGGAAAAAATTCCATACTTTGGTAGGCTGGAAAATTTTTGCAGTAAATTCATACTATTTAAATAACCTGACAACAAGAAGCAGAAAACTTCTCTGGGACCGCACTGAATACGCCCATTTTGGGTCCAATGTAAGTGGATGAACTCCCTGCCTATGTCGAACACATATACTACACGTACGACTGTAGAAAGTGGCTACAGTATTCCATGTGAAGACGCACTTGGCCTTTGTAAAGTAGAAGTGTGCTCCGAACTGTAGCATTCCTTAGCTCTATTGAAAACACCCAATTTATTACTAAGCCAAAAATTTCGTCCAACGAGCAAAACGTGTTAAATTTTTCCAATATTTGCTTGATCCTCGATTCAGCCTACTTGAACGCAGGCTACTTTTTTAGCCTGAAAAATATTAACGAGCTAGTGATTTTTTCAGCGAAAAGGCAGCCGCTGCAACGGAGCCTACGGACCGGTCAGTCCACGTGCAAGAGTTCTACCGGTCGCTGTACCCGGAGCACAAGATATCGCCCGCGTACTACGCCTACGACCGGTTCTCTATCCCGGACGCGGCGGAGGGCCCCGGCGCGGTGGGTCAGTCGGTGCTCAAGTGGTTCTACATACAGAACTGCCTGGACGACGGCGACAGCGCCGCGATGGAGGCTGAAGGTACGATGCACTGGTTTTTGTATGCGGTAAATAAGATAATTCTTCGCAGAACCAATATCTTCTTTACCTCTCACGCGAGTATTTTTTTTAAATATTACATTTTGTCGGTCGTCATTAGGTTCTAATTTATCACCCGCATATGTGGTTAACCGCATAAACATGTAGCCGTCGTGTTTATTATCCTTTCTTTATTTACAATTATATTGGTTTTAGGAACCACTGGCGTAATAAACTATAAGAAAATGATCATTACAGCAGGAACTTTATATTCTCATACTTATTCTTTTATTTAATTTTTTTAAAGAAATCAATTAAATAACTACGACAGTAATAATAGACCAAACTAGGCTATTTGAATCTCAAACGGGCATAGTCTCCTCGTGCCAAGCGAACTCTAAGACGAACTGCGTCTCAAACGAGCGCGCAGCGGTCAGCATCGCTCGGCAACGCTCGGCATCGGTCGTCCACGTACTGATCATGTCGGCTGATCAAAATTTCCGCTAACATTGGTATATTTTACTAAATGATTGTAATCCATTCGGTGTGTTGTTAATTAAATTGCAGTTGTTCAAAAGTGTGCGGAGGAAATCCTATACAAAGACACTGCGCTGAGCGTGTGTTGTCTGCTGCGCGCGCCGCTCGCCGCGGGCGGCGGAGCGGGCGCGGGGGCGGGCGCGGTGGGCGCGGCCGGCGCGCTCTACAGCGCACTGCTGCGGGCCAACGGACGCGCGCTCAGAGACAACGTGTACCTCACACGCCCGACCGCCGTCAGTACCATTCTTGTGACAGTATTGTAAAAAGTTATCTTATTTCCACAGACATTCAATTTCAATAGTAAGCAGAAGAAACATAAAATATATTAGGTGATATTAGTGAGAGTTGATCTTTCCGTCTCGCACGCTCTTGGGGGTTAGTGAATGTTGCTATCACCACCGCTTTAGTACGGCACTAGGTTTTTCGATATTTATTTTTAATCATCTATAAACTATAAAAAAGTCGTACATTAATAAATTAGTCGTAATTCCTCACTTGTACCTGGGAAATTCCATTTACTCACGTAATCACCTGTACCGCTCAGAAATGACGGCATAGTGCTCAGAATTATTTTCTGATATAGTAATAGCGTTATTCAAGTTGGTTCATTTCACAGGTAATTTTTTTCCATGGGCTTGTAGTCTAGAAAGCATAATGGTATTGTAAGCAAATCGACTGGGATGGAATCACTACTAGAACAGAAAACCGCAGTCAAATAACAATTTTCTAGAGGTGTAAGAGAGTTGTTATTGGGAGCGAGCTCACTAGAAAGAAATCAATCTACTTTGCTCGATAAAAAATTTATGTGGCACTCGACATCCGTAAGATTAATCTACTTTTTGTCAAGAGTTTTGACATGTAACTTTTCCTATGTGACAGTTGGCGCGAAAGACGCTGAAGGAGAACGTAGGTTCAGATGAGCAGCGGGAGATGATCCGGCAGTGCATCGACAAGCTGAGCGGCATGGCCGAGGTGGAGCACCTGCGCCAGCTCGGGTACACCGTCAACGGGCTGCTGTTCAACGCCGACAGCGACTACCGCACAGAGATCATATACCGCGTCGCCAGGTACACTCGCACCGTTTAAAATAAGTAAATTTCCAGTAGGAACCATAGCTTTTTAATATGTACGGTCGGCCAAATAAATGATGCATCAGTATTGAAAAAGCTTCCTAACAAATAAATGTTACTAAATGATTTTTGAGATATGTCTTAATTAGAAAATATTCAGTACAAAAAAAAAACAATCTAAAGGTGGTCTTATTATTTCGCTAACTGTACAGTCAATATAGTACAATGATATTTACAAGTACGAAACATAGTGGCATCGTCTTCTTAGCGGTCATTGTGACTGATGGGCTCGTATGGTCTGAAACTTCTGCTATTTATAAAAAAATATGTACTGTACCACCAATTATCCAATCTAACTAATACTGACTAATCGGGTCTCTGCAGCTATTTTTTTTTTTCACTACGCGTCTTACCCTTCAATTAGCTGTTTATACCTGATCAATTTAGATTTTTAGTGAAAATTGATATCTTTACTCAGTTCTCATGCCAAAAAGTATCCTGTTTAAAAACTACGTAAAATCTTATGGAAAATAAAAAATTAATATCATTAAATAAATTTGACATATTATGTAAACAATATTACTTAAAAAGTATAGGTATTTCTGGAACTATTTTATTCGCATATTAAGCGAATATAAAATTAAATATACAACTAACCTTATCATCACTGAAACCTCATTTATGAACGAGGCCAGGGACGCATGGAAAATAGCGTGCCCAAACACCGATTTCCCAAAAACACCATCTTCGCAGCGGCTTTGGGACGGACCTATCTGTGAGCAAATACGGAATCAACTTTTCATTACGTGTTTGAACTCTGCAGATCGTGCCCGTCTCTTAGCTGTTAGCGAGTGGGAATCTGGTTTGTGGCTACAGGCACTCCCTTCCTCTAATACCGGTACCCTAATAGACTCCTCAAATTTTAGAATAGCGACTTCCCTTCGCTTGGGTGCGCCATGCTGTGCTCCACACCGCTGTCATTGTGGCGTTGTTGTCGACCAGCTCGGACACCATGGTCTCTCCTGCACGAAAAGCGCAGGTAGGTTCTCTCGCCATGCCAGTCTTAATGATATAATCCGCCGAGCTTTTGCCACCGCTAACTGTGCGGCCATTCTGGAACCAAATGGTCTTGTACGGGATGATGGCAAAAGACCGGACGGTATGACTTTGGTACCTTGGAAGATGGGGCGGCCCTTAGTTTGGGACGCAACTTGTGCTGACACACTTGCACCGTCCCATCTTCTCAGGACATAAAATAGGGCTGGCGCGGCGGCTGAATCTGCTGAATGCCTCAAAAGGCGCAAATATAGTAGCCTCGATAGCGGTTACATATTTGAGCCATTTGGGGTGGAAACGTTGGGGCCGTGGGGGCCGAGTGCCAAAAAAAATTTTAAAGAACTGTCGTCACGTCTGGTCGAAGCATCTCGTGACCAAAATGCTGGCCTCTACTTTGCACAAAGAATTAGTGTTGCGATACAACGAGGCAACGGGGCCAGCATATTGGGAACTTTGCCTACGGGCAGCGGTCTATTAGATTAGTTTTGTTTTTAGTTTATTTTAATTAGTTTTAATTTAGTTGTATTTGTTTATTTATTAATTTTAAGTATTATTTAATTTTAGTTTTATAAATTTTAGTTATTAAAGAATTACATGTAAAGACTGTAAAGATTAAAAAAAAAAAAAAAAAAAAAAAAAACTAACCTTTTATAACTTCGAAAAAATATTTTAAACTTGATAATTAATTAAACAATAATAAAAAAAATACCAATAAAAACGGTAATTTAAAAAACTAAAAAACCCGACTGCTTTTCTGTGTAATTTGGAAATGAAAAAATATTTCTGAAAACAAAAAAATAATACCATAAATGGAACTAATGTTTGCCGAAACCCGGGATTGAACCGGGGACCTTTAGATCTTCAGTCTAACGCTCTCCCAACTGAGCTATTTCGGCTGTATCGGTATTGGCGAAATCATTCGTGTGCACCCACGACTCGATCAGTGACGCCGCATCAACAATTCACGTTAATCTATATTTGAGTGGTTGATTGATTTATCTTTGAATGTATAATAAATAATTGGAATATGATTTATCAATATAATAAAATTAGTGTAGACAAATATGTTTCAGAGCGTTTGTTTACTTTTTGTATTAAGTTAAACCATGTAGTGTTGTTATTTTTTTACCAATAACGACTCGGCTTAGCTCGGCTCATTGAATATGCTAATATAATTTTTAATACTCGAAAATATTCTTAGTTCCCGCCATTACATGGAAAACGGCACACAGATCTTTCCAGTCGTTTTAAACATACATACACGATGCAATTTCTTTTACTACTACTAACACTATATTGATTATGCTTTTCATATATACTGATATTATTTACAGTCGGTACGTATGTACTGAAACTGTGATGTTACTGTCACATATTGATTAATTAATTGGTACAGTTATCTACTCATTCTGATAACTTTCAATTCAATAATCTTTGTTTGATGCAAATGAATGCGCAGGGTCAGGACCGGTTGTTGGCGTGTCGACGCCTCGCCAAGTACTTGTAACTGCAATTCTCCCCCTATTAGACGCGGCGGTCACCCCTCTCACAGCGAATAGCTCCTTTCGATGATTCACATACGACAGGCGTCCCCAGCGGCTCTTTCCTTTAAATTAGGGCTGTCCAAACCACATACAATACCGGGCCATTACAAATTACTAAATGAATTAGCGGGCCGCAAAAACAAATGAGACATTGTCACTACCTACTAACTTTTCTAAAAGTATATAATTTTCAGTCAGAGATTAGTTGTACAAAAGCTGTACCGGTAAAAATCTGTATAAAAACCGGTAAATGAAAAACACGTCACGGGCCACACAAACATAAGCTGAGGGCCGCATGCGTCCCGCGGGCCGTGCTTTGGACAGCCCTGCTTTATATAGACAGAAAGTTATGATATAAAGAAGCTGAAAATGAATTTCTGATCTGATCGGTTAGGTCCGATTTTTTTAATTATCTATATTTAATATTGAACTAATCTCAAAAACGACTGTACCCCAAATTATTGATTTATATGGGAATGTCATAAATACAACTGTAAAATTTATGTACAGTCACGAGCAATAACATAGAATCATCCTGACATTTCAAATTCATGTAGCAACAATAAATCGCACAAATAAGTACGCTAAGCAGTGCCCAATAATTATGTAAACGTTAAATTGTGTCAAAATAAACTACACATTTTTATCAAATTATTGTCAACAATAGATTACCAAAGAATAATATTCACTTTGAGTTACATATTTATGTACCCACCAAGTAAATTTCGAAAACATGTACACAGTACAGTTTCAAAATTATGTAAACAATTACAAAATAGCTGTTTCAAACAGCTGGAGCTCGGAAGTACCCACTGGCTAATTCTCAAAAACATGTAAACGGTACAATTTCGAAATTATGTAAACAATTATAAAGTAACAGTTTCTAACAGCTTTGAGCATGGAAGTATCACTTATCTAGTACATATTTATAGAATTATTTATTTAGGTAATCATTATTTAGTTCTAGATGTTTTATCATTAATTTTCGTCATTACATAATGTTAAAAAAAATTAAAGGTTAATATAAAGAAGGTAGTGCGATCAGCAAGTGTCAACGGCTCGCCCGTCGACAGTTTTTTTTTTTTTTCGTAATAAATTTAGGGCGGTACTCTAAAACTATATTGTGATAATTTTAAGATAAAAAACCGACTCCAAATACCTATTACTCTACATTTATGTATGTAGATACAGGTTGATAATGATGATGAAAAAATATGGGACCAATCTGGAAGTATATTCTTAAAAATAGGTACAAATAGTAGATTAGTAGCCAAGGGCTGTAAGGCATCAATTGCAGCCCGAGATATTTAGGCGCACGAGCGCAGCGAGGGCGCCTATAGTTCGAGGGTGCAATTGATGCTTACACCCGAGCTAACTACTCTGCTTTACATCTCGATTGTGAGGTAAGTAGAAAAAAACCGGGACTACAAGAATAAAAGACTTTACTTGTTTTTCTTTTCGCCACTTCATGAACTCGTCGTAAGTTTTCAAATATCTCTCTTTAGAACTTTCAGGCAAAATATTGTTAATTGCTGCTTCAGCTTCCATTTTCATTGAATCGGGAGTGCAGCTTATATCTTCATCACTTGCAGAACTCATGTTTTTTTTCCTAATTAGCACGTAATTATAAAAAAAATCCCGAAAACAAACAATATTAAAAGTAAAAGTTTCTATTCCCGCCTTTTTTCATCTCTTTTTTTTTTATTTTTATTTTTTTCTAGAAGGAAATTGAGCTTCGCCGTTCGATATTTAAATTGATGACTATTATACTCATACGAAGACAAGGCTGAATAGCGAAGCGACCTCTTTTGTCATTGGGCTGAATGCATGATGTCTATTGCCAGTATGATGGTTAGATGTACGCGAACTTTTTGAAAGAGTGAAGTGTTTTTTTTTAAATTACTTACCGCCCTAGAGCCTTTTATAGCTACATTATTACCCTAGAGCGCTAATTGGTCACCTACAAGCCCCATTTGGGGGTAATAAGGACCTACTTACCGAATATGAGAGATGTAAAAGTTTTTTTCAAATCGGTTTATAAATGACGGAGTAATGAAATAACTAACCTAACAGTGGGTAGATACAGGCTGATGATGTTGATTAAAAAAATAAGGGACCAATCTGGAAGTATACTCTTACAAATAAAAAAAGGTTTTTTCAAATCGGTTTATAAATCGTGGAGTAACTAAGTAACAAACATTTAAAAAAATTACAGCCGAATTGAGAACCTCCTCCTTTTTTGGAATCGGTTAAAAACGTTGCAAAATATACTGATGCAATAAGCGAGCATTACGGTTGTTTTTTTTTTGTTGTCGTGCAGTGCAGGTAGATAAATATTTCCTTTTTTGGCAGTCGTATAAAAAGCAGGCACACTTCCAATGTCATTTTCATGTATCCATGACAATGTCTAATACATGTGTACAATTCGTATATGTATGTACTTAAAATAGAAATTGTCACGGATACTTAAAAATTACATTAGAAGTGTATAGTTATTATTGATTTTGTTTGGTTTATATCAATGCGAAACCAATGTATACCTAGTTTTGACAAGGTTTGATGGTTACATATTTTTTTTTTATCGACTCGCGTTTCTGGTTTTTTTTTTACGTCGGTCCGCTCCGTCAAGTCAGGCGATGAACAACTCTCGTTCAAATTTATGGTTGTGTTTAATTTTATAGGGTTAAAGATAACAAGTTCATGATGATTAGTCTGCAATATTTACTTTTATAAAATAATGAAAGACTTTAAAAGATTTAGGTTATAAATGAAATTGAAATGTTAAATTTTAATTGGAAATTTTATGTTCGATGGCTTAATATCAATATGTCTCGTCGCTCACATAAACAAGATATAAGGCGGCGTTGGGGCGAGGGCACTGAAGTGGTGTGTCGCATCTAGATTGTCTTAATAAATTAATGACAGTTCACTCCCCTAACAGCGGCGTGACGTGGGTGCGTTTGGACGTTTTAGCACACCCCGGCCACTCCTTACAAATGTCGCGTCCGCAACTAATACATAAACAATGACGTCTGTGCAGAGCAGAAATCAGCGTGTGTGCGTGCGACGGCATACAAACCGTTCCAGATTTATCTCAGAGGGGAGGTGAGGTCGGCACGAGAGAGCGGCAGGGAGTGGCCATACTGTACGTAGTACTATTACTTATACTGTGGTTTTAGTTCATAATGAGAGACGATATTAAAATGATAGTAATTATAAAGATTTAAATTCGACTACGCCGCGTCGTCGCCTCGGCTTATTAGTGACATCAGAAGGCCAATTCTCGTAATTTTTCGTCGATCGCCGATTGAAAGTTGACCGAATCGAGATTGAATTGTGAATTGACTAAAATTACTTGATTTCATTAATTAATTATTGTCAATTCTTGTTGTTGGCAAAGTAACATTCTTAGTTTGTTTAATTTTCACTCATTTTTCGATATAATCCCGCTCAAATTTAATTTTGAAGTTACATTATTGTCTTAGATTATCAATTGGTCTCCGCTCCGCTTCGACTAGATGCCGCGGCGCACTTGTTAAAATGCGGCAACAAATATTACGCCGAACTTGGCGTACCCGCGCCTGTTGCAATACAATTCTTCACACACACTAGCATCTCTGCACATTGTTTTACGCACACTACATATTGAGTTGCCGCATTCACGGAGCTGTTGTTTTTAGATAGTGCGGCATCTAGTCGAAGCGGAGCGGCGACCAAATGTTAATCTATGCATGCATATTGTGTTACGAGAATACCAAATGTGACATTTGTGAGATGAGATCGAGACTGGATCGAAACTGAATGTTGACTATATTTTAATTACGAGAATTGCCTCCCTGTTTTGTATTTGTAGACATGTCGTTTGAAAAGAAATTATTGTCAATTTGATTTACGCTAATTCGCGTAATAACACCTGAATCGATAAAGTAAGAAATGCTAGAGTAGCGAGTGGTCCGGCAGGTGTTCGTCCCCGGAGCACGTGTCGGCGGCGCAGGCGCTGGGGCAGAAGTACGGGCTGGACCCGCTGGAGCTGTGGCTGCAGCACGCGGCCGCCGCGCCCTCGCTGGCCGGCCTGCCCGCCGCCCCGCCCGCCGCCCCGCCCGCCGCGCACCGCAGGTACACACACTACACGTCTGTACACATACACTGGACCCGCTGGAGCTGTGGCTGCAGCACGCGGCCGCCGCCATACTATACGTACACGTTTGTACATACTAATGTTCAAATTTCCAATTCATTGCCTTGTTTTGTTTCTCTCCTGGCATTAAGGTTATCTGGAAGAGATTGTTTTACCGATAATACCGTCTTATTGAACTTTTAGTCCTTACATATTTCTTTATGTTTTGTTTGTACAATGAGGAGTATTCATTCATTTAATACCGATCTATTCGTAGGAAGTCCGATGAGTATATATGGGAACGAATGTCAGATTATTGTTTTCTAAATATCGGAATATAATTGAGATAATTCTAAAAAAAACGTACGTCAGTAGAATTAATATTCCATATCTCATCTACCTAAATAACTCGTTTGTGTTCCACGATCACATCTGTTTATGCGGATGAGTCGATATATTTATAAAACATTAATATTGACAATACGTTTCTTATTAATTTATACCGCGTTGAAGGCCGAACATAATACGAGTATGTATAACAAACCGATTACCGTAGTCTAAACGTTTCCTAATCGACAGAATGCATCACGTGTAGGTAAGGTTGACTTCGTTTGGGACGATTATTGTCAACTTATACTCTATTGCTTGATTATCCTAATATGATAAATTTATGATTCCAAATCACACGATTTTCATATTATGTCTGAAGCGGCGCTATTTATTCTTCCCCTAGTCACAAGTGGTCGCTTCACGATGTTTGCTTGAATATCAATGATTCTCCAACATGTTTGCTGTGTTCGAGTATCACACGAGAGCGGAATCAAAGTGCGAGTTTTTTGTTCGCATTCAATTGTGTCAAACGTAAACAAACCGACCAAATAGCTAAGGACTCTCATGTTGTGAATTTATAAGACGCGTGTTACATATCAAAATTCTGTGGCTTACTTACTCACATTTTGAAGTGAGCGACCCGGCTAATTTGGATATGTAACACGCGTCTGGTGAATTCACAATATGAAACATTTTCTTAATTTGGTCGGCTTGTAACGTTAAAGCATGTCACAGTCAAACGCGCCTGCGGTGGCGGCCGCTGTGGCGGCCTGTCGTTGGAATTTAATGAAACTATTCAAATCCACGCGCCTTGCGACGCCATACAATGCGACAGGCCGCCACCGCAGGGTGCGTTTGTATATAACATGCTTAATATAACACGTTCGAATGTGACCAAAAAAATCGCACTAAGCACTCTGTAGTGTCGTCAAGTGATGATGCGCGTGGTTCCAGAATAAAGGAGGCGCTGTGGCCGTTGGTGCGCGGCAACGACCACAACGCGCTGGTGGCGCTGCTGTCGGTGCTCAAATCTGTGGACGAGCGCGCGCCCGTCGCGGGCCTGTCCGCCGCAGAACACATCAAGCTGCTCAAGAAAGCCAAGGCCGCCTCGCCTGGTAAGTAACATTCTTACCTGGTACAAACGGGGAGAGGGCCAAGAAGGGACACGGATGTAGATTAAATAATTTGTAGAGAGTCAAGAATTGCCCGCGGCACAAAAGAGCCAAAGAACAACGGTGCTGCGCGCATCTCTCGCGATTCGGCTCATATGACAGTAGTTAAGGCGTGAAAGTGGAACAAACAAACGAACACACTTTCACATTTATAATATTAGTATGGACTAGATAGCCTGTCATTTTTTTTTTTTTTTTTTTTATACTACGTCGGGTGTCAGACAAGCATAAGGCCCGCCTGATGTGAAGCGGTTACCGTAGCCATATTAACGCTCGCAACATAAAATATCGCTCGCGCGCCGCCACCCCCGCTGCCATCGCAGCATCTCCTTCCTTTCTGGTGACCTCACTCACTCGCAGGAACACAACAGCCCTCAAGGAACCGTTATTTGGCTGCGGTATTCTGTGAGGTGGAGGTACATTCCCCAGTCGGGCAGCAATTACGCTCCCTACCTCTCTTTTCGCCAGAGCTTCGTTTGTCAGTCAGCAGGGTGCACCGCGTGCAGGTGAAGTTGGCTTTGGTATAAAGACGTTGATGAACCACTTACACCCCAAAAAGTCATTCTCTGGACCCGAAACTACCACTAGGCAAAAAAATGAAACCGTTTCAATTGATTATTCAATGAAAACTAAAACAAATCTATCCTGGAACCGTACATTATACGGGGATAAAAAGTGGCCTTTGTACTATTCCAGATTAATATCCATCTCTGTGCCAAATTTCAACCAGATCCGTTCAACCGTTGTGGCTTGTTTGAAAACACACATCCATCCATCCAAATTTTCGCATTTATAATATTAATAAGATGATGCGAAGGTACTACTAAAATTTTCTAGGTTAAGTAGGTATTTTTTAAAATAAAATTTTTAAAATCTTATCTTGTAAAAGGCCAGTTAGGACAAATATTGTGTCTAATAAGTTACACGGAAAACAGCTTAAGCCTTCCATACTATAGGACTCATTCAAAATAAAGTTCTGGTAATTGACTGGTTTATGAATGAAGAATAAATAAAATGACATTCTGTCTCCAGAATTGGATTACAAGCTGCTGCTCGAGCAGCCGTCTCTGGAGCGAATCAGCGCGCACATGCTGCAGATCCTGAAGCCGGAGAACATCGGCATGGTGGGCAAGTTCCTGCGGGCGCTGCCGCCCGCCTTCAAGCTGCCCGTCACGGTCAACGGACTGTACACCATGTGGCTCACCAAGTATTTCTTCAGCGTGAGTTTATCGCCTTATCCGTAGAACGGAGTTCGATGTAATTGTTGAACATTAACGTGTTAAGCTAGCTAGATTAGATGAGGAATATGAATTCTTCAGACAAACATTTCAAGGATTGGCAATTTGAGTAGAACAAGTAGGCAGTAGTGTAGAACTACTTTGCGTGCTTCCGCCACCAATTAGTTCATGCAAACTACTGCCGGCCGGCACCCACCCACTACCGCTGGGAGTTCTTCTGTTTTAGATGTTGGAGTTTTGCCGAGACGACCACAGCAGCTGGAGCAGAGACGACCAAAGCAGCCACGGCAGTCGCATGCAACTACTAACGGTAGTGGGTGGGTGCCGGCCGGCAGTAATTTGCATGAACTAATTGGTGGCGGAAGCACGCAAAGTAGTGTAGATCATATTGCTTGTAAATTTGACTTCCGCAAAATAACACCTGAATCAATTAACTATCTAAATTTCAAGGATTTTCTTATTTTATGTATCTTACGAAATCAAACGATCTGCCAAGTCAGTGATGGCAGATGAGGGAGGAAAGTCCTAGAGTTGGGACTCCGTAGGGGGCGACGAAGCGTTAACACCCATTTCCCTCTAGATGTCATCCTGGAGGCCATCCAGGGAACGGCCGGAAGCGGGTGGATGCGAAAAGCGGGGCATCGCTGATGGTGGAAGGCGTTAGGGAAGACCCATGTCCAGTAGTGGATGTATTGATGATGATCAAATAACGTTCAATCTGACATTAGAAAGTTAGCTACCAACAATACAGATCGGACTTCATTCTACTGATGAGTCGTACATGCTCGTCAAGATTCAGTAATTTGACATTTCGGATATTGGGCTAATTTTTAATTGGACATAAAAGGAATCGGACTGTTCGTAACCGCTAGTCAAATTGGGAATTACCCGGCAGGCATATTTATTACGAAAAATTGGTTGTCTGTGTAAACCGACGGCCTATGTTTCTTATCACGTAAAATTATAATTTTACGTGATAAGAAACATAGGCCGACCGTGCCTCTCTATCTCTTGTTCCGCGCTCTAGCTTGCACGCTCGGCTCAGGCGGAACGTGACAATGAGTCGTGCTTTTTCGTGCGTGCGGCCGGCGTTGATCAATTTATAAGACGTAATCTCGTCAAAAATAAATGGTAACGTAATGTAACGATGATGATGTAAAGGTGCCGGCGGGGTCTGCGACGAGCAAGAAGTGGATGCAGCAGTACCGGCAGTGCGCCAGCTACTTCAACAAGCTGGCCAAGGACGACCTGCTGCGGCTCATCGAGAACACCTGCTTCTCCGCGGAGGCCGTGCAACGGTACTGCCTGTTTTTTTTTCTTTTTATGGCAATAGTGTTGCTACTTTTTGCCAGTGTTAAAGTTTGGGCAATATAATATATTGACTCGGTTCTTGAAGGTCCCCCATGTTGTATTTATTTGGGAATACTGCTGAGGGTAGTTGATTCCACAACTTCACAGTTCGGGGCAGGGACTCAAAAACACCTTCATAAAGGATACACATTCATAACGGTAACATATTCAATCTGTTACAGAATTATTCCTGTAACACTTATTGGCGTGTTTTAAACCTGTTTCGCTAGTAACACTTATAAAGTGTAACAGATATAACGTTTCTGTTACCAATCTGTTAGAAAACTGTTTCTACATTTTTCTAGACGTGTGTACCTTCGCACCATACTGGTACGCGCCGCGTGAGCTGTTGCAATCGGTATAGTTATGCCAATGTAAACCTTATTGGCTGTAACAGTTATTAACACTTATAAACCGGTATTTCGGAAAACAGATTCAAAGTGTAACACTTTCTTTCTGTTTCACTATAAAAACAGAAATGAAAAACACTGTTCATAACACTCCATTCGGTTACCGTTAAAGTCCCTGGTTCGGGGTAAAAAATGTCTTAAAAAGCGTACTGTAGTAGATCGCCAAATATCAAGATGATGTGGATGGAATTTTAATTTATGGCGAGTTGTATGATACTTAAAACATTCTGGATTTTCAAGAAACACAAAGGCTTCTGACTCTTTCATCTTGTTAGCAAATTACATCTGCTGATACTTGTCGCCGAAACACGAGGAACATGTAATAAATAATATGCAAGAAATAAACCCATCCATAGTTAGGGTACAAAGAACGTTTGCTTGACTCACATGTTTAATTGAGCCGACAACTAAATACCATATTGACACAGCTAGTAAATTAATTGTCAATTGTTAAAAATTATCTGTCAATTGAACTTATTGCTATAGCAATAACGTTGCTTATCGGTCGGCTCGGGAATAATTTTGGGTATTGTTTTTCTTTTGTTTATGTGTGTGAGGGGGGAAAAAAACATGTGGGTCATCTGGTGAAAAGCAATCACTACCGATCATTGCGATCAGTAACACCAAGGGGTCGCCGATCCATTGCCAGCCTTTTAAGGGAAATAAAGACTCTGTTCTTGAGGGTTCCCATGTCGTAATTGTTCGGTAATACCGCTGAGGGAAGTCGATTCCACAGTTTCACTGTTCATGGTATAAAATGTCTTAGGAAACGTATTGTAGTAGATCTCCAATTATTAGCTCATCCGAGCACTCTCTGTGATAAAATTTCCCCTCATTAAAAAATAAAAAAACGGTTGCAGAGAAAATATTGTTCCTGTAATATTTACATCTTTCTCTATCTCCTCTAATTTTTGCGTAAACTTCGGAAATATTCCCTCCCTTGCAAACGTATGGTTTTTTTTATTTGCGAATCTTTCTTGTTTTGCACAGCGTTCCAGCAGGCACCCGCAATCTTATGATAATGCAGGCGGTGGACTACTGCCAGCAGGAGCAGGAGAATGACTACAAATTCAATAAAAAGTGGGTACTACTCTTAAAATATTAGGGTTATCGAGCTTGCAGATTTGGGAAACTTACCAACAACTGTTTCAGTGAGCAGTCGTGGGCGCAAGTAGGCCAGGAGCTGACTCGCTGGGCTCGCTTCTTGGAGAACTTCCACTCCAGCACCGTGCAGAACATCGTCGACAACACCAATGCGCCGAGCAGCTTGTGGCTGTGAGTCTCTCTCTTTAACTCGCTCATTAGAAAATATACTATAAATAATTTTGTTATGAAGAAAATACAGTACTTGTATATTGTTAATTTATTGAATAAGTAACTGTATTTTCATTTTATAAATTACTTTTTCTTTTTTAGTAGTTTTACCGTTCTTGGTCGTTTTGAACGCGACTTTTATGTGTTATCAAATTATTTTGTATTTATAATTGACAAAAAATATATAGATAAAAAATCATTTCATTACTCAATTTCTTGGACTCATTCAGTAAGATCGATAGTCAAATTTTACCGATGTTTTGGACAAATTCTTGAAGCAATGAGTGATGCTGCATACTTTTAATAAATACTGCCTATAATGATTACAGTTCCCATTGGTAAAGGTTGTCTCTATACAAATTCCGTTTATTTATTGTTCATCGATATTGCAGGACGTGATCGGCCATCAACTATTGTGTGCGTAATATTAGTGACGTACTTTTTGTTTATCTTTCAAAATAGCAATAAAGTAAATGACAACACTATTAGTTTTGCTGACCTTACTTCTGGCCACCAGAAGCCGAGTTACGACATGATTCCCGTAATATGTTACGGGGCGTGTAATGCTGGAATAAAGAAAGTACACGCGACTTTATTACTCACGAAGTACGTATTTTTCGTGCAGAGAGATAGAGATGAGTCACGGCGATTCTGACAAGTTGCTGCCGAGTTTGTCCCGACTGGTGGTGGAGACGGGCGTGCGTGCGAGCTCGCTGGTCTCGCTGCTGCACTGCCTGCACGTCGCCTTCACCGCCGAGGACTTGCTGCAGCACGGCGCCGCGCACTGCACAGACACGCCCGGGTGACTACTGACTCTCATATACATTAGACGCGCCTGCGGCCTCGCTGCCTCGCTGTTGCACTGCCTGCACGTCGCCTTCACCGCCGAGGACTTGCTGCAGCGTGAAGCCGACTGCGCGCGCAGACCCCCCCGCAAGCGTATAGTTCTTTATGATATTTATCGTAAAAGAGTTTTTTTTTCTTAAAGGTGGTGCCGTTCTCGCAGCGATGCGAGCCTTCATACTAAAATATGTACTAACATTTCCAGCGAAATCGAACGAATAGTGAACCGGCTGTGCCAGTACCACAAGGAAGGGGTGAAGTTCAGCGAGTCCCTCGTGGAAGAGATGTCGGAGAAGGCGCGCGCGGCGGCGCTGGCGGCCAGCTCGCAGCTCGACCTGCTGGCGCTGCGGCCGCGGACACAGCTCGACGACCGCCGCCTGCCCGAGCTGGCGCACTTCACGGGCCACCTGCTGCGGACGGAGTGGCCCGCTGCCTGCACCGACCGACTCACGGGTAAGGTGGCGGCCAGCTCACAGCTCACAGCTCACAGCCCGACCTGCTGGCGCTGCGGCCGCGGACACAGCTCGACGACCGCCGCCTGCCCGAGCTGGCGCACTTCACGGGCCACCTGCTGCGGACGGAGTGGCGCGCTGCCTGCACCGACCGACTCACGGGTAAGGTGGCGGCCAGCTCACAGCTCACAGCTCACAGCCCGACCTGCTGGCGCTGCGGCCGCGGACACAGCTCGACGACCGCCGCCTGCCCGAGCTGGCGCACTTCACGGGCCACCTGCTGCGGACGGAGTGGCCCGCTGCCTGCACCGACCGACTCACGGGTAAGGTGGCGGCCAGCTCACAGCTCACAACACACAATTTCTCAAAGCGAAATTAGTGTCGTTTATGGTATTAGTCTCGTCTAGAATAGATACTGTAATGAAACGAAACAAAACGAAACCCCTTCACACGTTTAGAACTACTTATGTTGATTTACCAAATTTCTATCGATAGTATGTTATCAAAGTTCCCAGTGTAACGGCGTGCGACGATAAAAGGGTTGTGAAGTGAAGGACTCTGAAAGCTTTATAATAATAATATTGTACGAAACAATTGACAAGGTATGTGTACATCTCACTGTTCGGTGGCCGAGTGAGGTGCCGCGTGCAGAAGCTATCTGTCTCTGTACACGGCAATTACGTTGGTGTGCGATAAGTGCGCGTGACCATGCGCACAAGTTCGAAGATCGTTTCGACACTCAGGGAGCATTATTTTTTCTATCGTTACGTTAACAATTATCGTAATATTTTAGCCAATTTACACAAAATTTTAGTTAATTATATACCTCAACCTGTCTCATGAATCACCCAGTCCATTGGAGAAACCCATTATGGAAATCCGTTACGTACTTTTTTTTAGTTTCTATTAAATAATAATAATAATAAATATTTATGGACAATTTGCACAACGCCATCTAGTCCCAAATTAAGCGCGAAGCTTGTGTAGGGTACTAGACAACTGATAAATGTACTTAAATACATTTTTTTTTGTAAATACATACTTATAATACATAGAAAACACCCAGACCGAGACAAACAGACATGTTCATGCATACAAATGTTTGTCTTGTGCGGGAATCGAACCCGCGACCTCGGAGTCAAAGTGGCCATTACTAACCATTCGACCACCGAGCTCGTCGATTATCGCCTTCAGACAGACGCAGCAAAGGGCCTTTCTTTACAAAATGTAATGATCCTGGCGTTCACACAAATCAGCAAGGTGAAACGGTCGAATTTACTTTGTGTATACAATAACCGTGGCCGTGTGGTTTCCGGCAGACTAGAATAGAGTAACTCCGTCTCTTCCTGTGGATGTCGTACAAGGCGACTAAGGGAAATAGATTATAAAACATCGATCAGGCCTCCCCAACCCGTCTGGCCAGCGTGGGACGTGTAGGCCTCCTTCTGTCTGAGACGGACGAGAGAGGGTCGTGCCCCTGTAGTGGAGACTAAAATGACCTGATGATGATGATACAATAACCATCTTATTTTGCATTTGTAGATGAAATGCTGATGAGCGAAGAGGGAAGGCGCACGGTTTTCGTCGAGTACTTGTCGCAAGCCGACACGTGGCGCAGGAAAAAGTACTTGGTCGACGTCATCAACTGTTGGCCGAATACACTCACACTGTAAATATTATTCTATCTATTTAGACACAAAGTTCTTGGTCAATCCTTACTTATCCCACAGCTGGGATACGAGTCTCCTCTCGATAGAAAGGGTTATGATCTAGCACAGTGTTTCCCAATTAGTGGTACGCGTACCCCCGGGGGTACGTGAGATTGCATCAAGGGGTACGCGCAGCAATCACTTAACTAAAATATTTAATCCTTAAAAAGAATAATGCAATAACAATTGCCAAAAAAATATTTAATTTAATTAAACGATCAGTAGGTAAGTCAAACGTTTGCATACGTTTGACTTCGAGGGCTTTAGTGTGTCTTTAGAATGTCTTTTGATGATAATAAATATAAAATACACCCGATTTCATTTTTTATTTAACGTTTCGGCAATAAGGGGTACGCAAGTTTGAGGTCTTTCTTGAAGTGGTACGTAGAAAAAACTAATTGGGAACCGCTGGTCTAGCATACTCCGCCACGCTGCTCAACTGTTGGTTGGTGGAGGCCAGTGTTTTATAAGCCTGTAGGCCACTGACTTACTTTAACGACTGTCACCTAATGCATTCTGCCCCAAAGCTTATAGACAACAGCCGGGACCGACACAGCTTAACGTGCCCTCCTATGCACGGAGCTCGATATAATATAAACCCATCCGTGGACAGACTACGGTCGACGTTGCTTAACGTTCGTATTCGATTAGACTGACACGATGCCATAGAGCACCTCGGCGCAAATTTATTTTTGGTTCATTTTGCATGTTATATAAGTTTACGTAGTAATTTACGACCAAAGCTTTTTTGACTCTAAACCGCTGCCGATTACGGTGAAAAGCCGGAGCTGTGTTATATTGCTCTGCCCCATAGCTTATAGATGGTTTATTGTAATTCTGCCCCAAAACTTTGATTGAGATTTCTTATTCGGTTTAGGAATTTTCTCCCAATTAGCACTAAGGTCATTCTTGTTAGATCGCTTTTTTTCCCTATCATTGATCATGCTGATATCCAGATCTAAATGTAGATCTCCTCAATAAGTTGGACCGGCTTATCAATAACGCTATACGTTTTATCTTCTGCTTTCGTAAATTTGACCATATCACTTCATATCGGTCTCAACTTAGTGGCTCCCTATTCATCAACGGAGGCAACAGAGTTTGCTTTGCGTACTTCACACTATTCTCACTAGTCCTACCTCTCCGGAATATTCAAAGTGCAAGTTTCAATTTCTCTGTGACTCTCACAGCCTTCAACTTCGTTCTGACAATACTCGTCAACTTTCCATTCCATTATTTCATTCTGACTTTATGTGTGATTCCTTCACACTACAAGCTTCACGCCTCTGGAACGCGCTGCCTGAATCGCTTAGAAGTATTTCAAACAAATATAAGTTTAAAAAAAGAAAATCCACGCTTACCTTTTAGATGGTTTAATAAAGTACTGATCATCATCTTTCTATGTCTATGTATGTGTACATATGTTTATTAGTAGTGTACAATTGGGGGTTCAAAAACAATAAATCGTTTTTGAACCCCCAATTGTAACCCCCAAAATCAAAAACTTTTTCTCTTTAGTCTCAAAACACATTATACAGAACAAAGAGTGATTGGAATGTGTTCCCTTAAATGTTAAAACTTACCTAGGTCTGCAGCGATGCACTTAACACACGCGTTAGTCACAGAATGTGTTTCCTTAAATGTTAAAACTAATAGTAACAGTTGTAATGTACGGTGTGTGCATGTTATCGATATATAAGAGGTCGTTTACGTAACTTGAATCATTTTGTTTAAACCATCAGCGATATTCACAACTGCAATGAAATTTGTTAGACAGCCGCAAACTTTACGATTAAACAAAATTTGTCCTGACGTCGAAGTCGTTGCTGGACGACATGGAGACCTCCTACCTAATACAATTCGTTGCATAATTTCAGGGCCTTCAAATTGTGGGAAAACAAACGTCGTTATCGGTCTTTTGTTGCACGAGAATGGATTACGTTTTAAAAACATATATCTTTATTCTAAAACATTATACCAACCTAAATATAAATATTTAGAAAGTGTTTTTAGTCTAGTACCGGATGTATCATTTGCTAAATATCAAGACAATGAACTTATATTGAGTCCTCACGATGCGAAACCGAATTCTATAATCATATTTGATGATGTTGCGTGCGAGAATCAATCAAACATGCGCGATTATTTTGCTATGGGCAGACATAAACATATTGATTGTTTTTATTTAAATCAAACTTATAGCAAAATTCCTAAACAGCTTATAAGAGATAATACAAACCTTTTAGTATTATTTAAACAAGATGATGTAAACTTACGTCATGTTTATGATGAACATGTTAACACTGATATGTCGTGGGTTGAGTTCCGAGAGATGTGTTCCAGAATATGGTATAAACCATATAATTACTTAGTAATTAATAAAGACTGTGACAAAAACAAAGGTTGTTATAGAATGAACTTTGATACTTTTGTAACATTTGATTCAGGTTAACTATAAAAAGACTGTGGTTGTTACATACTTTCATTTCAACTTCATTATTGCTACATCGCGAACGCTAATAATTAATTTTATAATGGAAAAACAATTAAAAACCCAAATCGTTCAAGTAGCTGAAGCAGTTAAAAGAAAAATAAAATGTATGCGGTCTATGGAATCTCATAATGAAAATATATTAGAAACAGTTTTTAAACCTATTACCAATCCATTACAACAAATAATAAAAGAAAACAAACCTAAAGCATATTTCGATACATCGTCGGGTTTTCCTCAAATGAATCAATATTCACCAGCGGAATCGCATTTCAATAGAACACTTAAAATAGACAAAATGGATGATAATTCTGAACAAGATATTTCTGATGAAGATAATGACATAAATGATTTTGAAAGCGACAGTAAAACGCATAATAAAAGCAACGTCTCATTTAAAACAATTGAGTCTATGCCTAGTCCTACTCAAAATACATCATCTTGGTCACTTTCTTCAGATATGTTTGAAGATGTGCCTTTTGGTATCAGAAGAGAACGCGGAAAATTTATGATGGGTGCATTGCGCGTGGACATAAATGACGAGTCAATATCAGTAGGAAAACATACTTTTAAAAAAACACCTGGCTTGAATGAGTTATTATTTAAAAAAGTACCTGACATAGACCTGATAACAGATACAGATCGCGAGAATTTCAAAACAATGCTATTATTAACGAATGCTCATCGCCGAGATTTTGATCCTAAAAAGGGTATTAAGACCAATAAAGGCCGAACCTATTTGAATATTATAAAACCACTTTTCAAGTTACGTAAACCATCCTCGTCTTCTATATCATCGTCTGCTAGTAATAAAGCTAATATTAGCGAAGGAGAAGGGTTATTTCTCAAAAAACAATTTAAAAAAAATACAGATTATATTTACTGGGACAACCCTAATGAACTAGTTGAAAGATTAAAATTATTAATAGCATCCAAAGATGCTGGCAATACTGGTTTAGATAACGAAATTATATCGATTATAGAAGAGTTACGCGAAAGCGGTATTATAAATTGAGGAGCAGCGTCTAATTTTTATTATTTGTTGCTTCATCGACAACCACAACTGATCTTGGTGTAAAATGAATATAGATAAATTTGGTCATCATGTGCATAAAAGATTGCGGTTATCAGAGGTAATTGATTGTACAGAAAACTATTTAGTTAGAACAGCGACTGGAGATTTTAATTTACACTCCTCACGATTAACTGGAGTTAAAGTACCTGTAGCTTCCGATGATGCTGTAAACAAAGATTATGTAGATACACAGATTGCTAGTTGCATTACAAAAAAGGAATATGCTACTTTGATAGATGCAATAAAAGTAGATTTGATAAATGCAATAAAAGCAGATATTTCTATGAACTTAAAACAATTTGAAAAGAAGTTCTGTACTAAAGATTACATCGACACACTTAATATAAACGCTCGAAATGTCGAAACAGCAAGTGGTAAATGAAATTCATAGACCAGCACGCAGAAATTTTGTACGACGTTCAGTTATATTAAAAGGAATAGATGACTTATGGCAAGCGGATCTGATCGACCTACAATCTTTAAAAACTTTTAACAATGGGTTCTCATACATTTTAGCAATTATTGATTGCTTCACTAAATATGCATGGGCTATTCCATTAAAAACTAAATCGAAAAAAGAAGTTACTAAAGCGTTTGTTAATGTGGTGAGTAAAAGTAATCGGATTCCTAACAATTTACAAACAGACATGGGAACAGAATTTTATAATTCAGAGTTTCAAAACCTCATGCATTTACATAAAATAAACCACTACTCATCATATTCAACAAAGAAAGCATCAATTGTAGAAAGATTCATAAAGACGTTGAAGAATAAGTTGCATAAATGTTTTAATTTCAATGGCACCTATAAATGGCAAGGAAAAAACTTAGACGAAACTTTAAAAACGTACAATGGTAACATTCACAGTGTTACCAAATTCAGACCAGTGGACGTCATTAAGGAAAATGAAAACGAAATAAAACTCAATATAATAAAATTTCATGAAAGGACCAAAAAACCATTCAAAATTAAATTTAAAAAAGGAGACTCCGTACGAATTAGTAAGTATAAGAGTTGCTTTGAAAAAGGTTATACACCGAACTGGTCAACTGAAATTTTCACTATTAAAGCTGTCAATAATACCAATCCAGTCACGTATCTTTTACAAGACCAAAGAAATCAAGATATACTAGGTTCATTTTACCAAGAAGAGTTGCAAAAAACCGATTATCCTAATGTATACTTGATAGAAAAGGTTATAAAAAAAAAAAGAAATAAACTTTTCGTAAAATGGTTAGGACTGCATGATCGTGAAAATAGTTGGGTAAACAATACATCACTGGTGCAATAATATAAGTACTAATTACTGTACATTCTAATCATTATATTTCGAGAAATGCATGGAGGAGGACTTGTTAATAGTTTAATAAATAATCTACCGTTCGAGCTACACCTACCTGGATATAATTATTGTGGTCCGGGCACGAAATTAAAAGAAAGATTATTGAGAGGTGATAAGGGAGTCAATCAATTGGACGAAGCCTGCAAATATCACGATATCGCTTACTCAAACTTCACCAACATATCGGATCGTCATAACGCGGATTTGCAATTGTTTAAAATGGCTAAGAAACGATTACATTCAAGAGACGCAGGCAAAGGAGAAAAGCTGGCTTCCTGGTTGGTCAGTAAAGTTATGAAAGCTAAATTAAAGACCGGATCAGGGATTAAAAAGTTCCAAACCGTGATATCGAAGATAAAAAAACATATGAAAAAAAATAAATGTAAAGATAATACATCGCTCATAAAACATGCATATAAGGTTGCTAAAAAAATGATTCCTAAAAAATGCCACGTTCGTTTGCCTAGGATAATACCAATTCCTAAGACAGGCGGAGTTTTACCATTGATACCGATTTTTGCTGGCCTTTCAGCATTAGGTGCATTAGCTGGAGGAGCAGCGGGTGTTGCAAAAACAATAAATGAATATAAAACAGCGCAACAAAATTTGCGAGAATCTGAACGTCATAACAAAACCATGGAGGCTATTGCGATAGGGAAAGGTCTTTACATTAAACCATATAAAAAAGGCAATGGATTACTTGTAAGATCTTCAAAAAACTAATTAATAGGCTACCCTTACGTGCTCTTACTAATATCGATATTATGAAGTATTCTAAAAGTATACCCTACTTCCGAGGAGTTTATATGAGAGATAGATTGCCTTTTAAACCTAAACCTTTGGAGTGTGGTGTTATTAATTTAGACAGCCATGAAAATAATGGAACTCATTGGGTAGCCTATGCAAAACTATGGAATGATTGTGAATATTTTGACAGCTTCGGGGATCTGAAACCACCTAAAGAATTAATAAAATATTTACATGGCTGCAGTATTTCCTATAATTATACTCGCTTCCAGGAATTCGATTCTGTGAATTGTGGTCATTTATGTTTAGAATTTTTGCTTAACTTTTGGAATAGTTATTTATAATAGTCTTAAAACTCGTTGATTTAGTCATTTACATCATGTCTTTCACGCTGTCTATAACTGGTAACAGCTCAGTATTATCAACAAACCATTCTCCTACATTAGATCTCGATGGTGACTATGAATGTGCACTGTTGCATTTCTCTACGTTTAATTCTATACCCAATATTACAAGACATAATAATAAATTTTATTACGATTCTAACAACGTTATTGAAATTCCAGTAGGAGCTTATGAGCTTCAAGACATTTGTGATTTTTTACAATCTAAAATAAAAGGATGCATTTTAAAATTATATTGTAATAACAACACTCTTAGAACTACAATATTCTGCACTAAAGATATTCATTTTGAGAAGGAAAATTCTATTGGAGTTTTATTGGGTTATGGCAATGTATACCTAAAACGTAATATATTACACGAGTCGCTTCTTCCAGTTAACATTTTATCAACAACCGTGGTGAGAATTGAATGTGATATTATTAGTGGCTCCTACATAAACGGAAAACCTAGTCATATCATTTATGAATTTTCACCGAATGTGCCTCCAGGTTACAGAATAATAGAAATACCTAAAAACACGATTTATTTCCCAGTGAACAGGAACACAATCAGTACAATAAATATAAGGATATTGGATATACACAATACACCGATTGACTTTCGCGGGGAAGAAATTCAGTTGTATTTTCATATTAAAAAGATAATATGATAAACCATAATATAAACAAATCACCGCTTAACCAGAAGGTTAGTGTTAATCGAGCTATTCAGAAGGCAATACATCCTCGTTGGAAACGAAACAAATTATCTGTAGCAAATAAAAACTTTTTAAAATCTATTGGACTATTAAAATGAACATTTTAAACATAGCCAATTCACCCTCTTATGACAACTCTGTAGAGGGTATTGAAATTCATTCATATAAACCGTATGTTACGAGTTTCAATAGAAATGATGAAATTCGGATACCTATAAATCAACAAGACCTATATTTACTTCCCTGTGCCAGTTACTTGTACATCGAAGCTCATGTTAGTGTGACTAAAGGCGATACTAAGGAAAGGATACCACTTATTTATTTATCAAACAATCCTTTTCTATTTCTTTTCCAAGATATCCGTTATGAGTTGAATGGTATTGAAATAGATAAAGTAAAAAATGCTGGGATAACAACTACAATGAAATCGTTCATATCAATGAATGAAATTGATGCTAAGATGTCTAAAACTTGGGGATGGGATATACACGGACACAAGGATAACCACGGCGGATGGATTAGCGTCTCTATTCCTCTTAGTAATATTTTAGGATTTGCAGAAGATTATAGAAAAGTAATAGTTAATTGTAAACATGAACTTGTTTTGTTGAGAAGTAACACAGATCTTAATTCCGTTATACTTAATACGGGTGAAGTGGTAAATATTGAAATAGGTAAAATGAGTTGGCGCATGCCTCATGTTAAAGTATCTGACAAGGAAAAAATTAACTTGCTTAAAATTCTCGAAAAAGACAGATCTATCCAAATGGCATTTAGAAATTGGGATTTATATGAATATCCGATGTTGCCAAAAACTACTAAACATACTTGGTCAATAAAGACTTCGTCACAGATTGAAAAACCGAGATACGTTATTTTAGCATTGCAAACTAATCGTAAAAATAAGGCTTTAAAAGATGTCTCTAAATTCGATCACTGCGACCTACGCGACGTTAAGGTTTATTTAAACTCCACGTATTATCCGTACGAAAATTACAACACAAAGTTTGTAAATAACGACTTTGCATTAATATATGAACAATTCGTGAACTTTCAGCAGTCTTATTACGGTCGTAGAGGATGCCTGTTGACTGCTACAGAGTTCAAAGAAATAGCACCTTTTTTTGTCATTGACTGCTCTAGACAAAACGATAATATAAAATCAGGTCCTGTCGTAAACATTCGCATGGAAATAGAATGTGCTGCAGAGATACCAGATCATACTTCTGCGTACTGTCTAATTTTAAATGATTGTTTAGTTGAATATAAACCTTTAAGTAATATTGTGCGCAAACTATCATGACAGTCTTTGTAGACGTTCAAGGCTTTAAAGATCGTTATAATCAGTTTATAATAAAAGAATTAGCATTGGCTACAGAGAACTTCACTCAAGTTTTTCTAATAAAACCACCATATAATTATACAAAGCTATCTCCAGAAGAAAAAAAGACCGTGAGGTGGATTGAAAATAAGAGAGGTATCACTTGGTCCCAAGGATACGTAGATTTTGAAGAATTTCACAGGCTGATTACCCCGCTTTTAAAAAAGAAGTTGATTATAATGAAGGGCCTTGAAAAACAGAAGTGGATACGAGAATTATGCGAAGATTGTGTTTTGATAAACATTGAAGATAAAGGCTGTCCTAATTTTTTCACGTTATACGAAATGTACTGTAAAATTACAATTGATTTTAATTGTTTAATTCATAAGAATTTTTGTGCACTCAAAAACGTTTTATGTATAAAAAAGTGGTATTTGAGTAACTGTATTACCTTATAAAATAGTTAATGTGGTATCCAGAGGCATAACTAGATATCAACCTATCCTATATTCCTAATATTTTTTGTTAATATAGAGTGGTTTACGAAAGTTTAATGTTATTTTTTATTTCTTAATGAATGTGTAATAAAAATATGTTCTTTGTAATAATAAAAATTATAAATGCATAATTGTGCCTCTGTGTGTGTTATGTTCTATGTTAGTTTGTATATTTTCTCTAATGTTATAATAATACTTAAGCTATATTGTTGAATAAATGAAATAGCAATATAATCAAATAAGTCTTTTATTTTTCAGTACAACTATTTATTAAACAAACTGCATGTATTTTGTATTATTTACATATATCTACTATACTTATTTCTTATTTTATTCTATTACAGTGATTGTTACATTACATTATCTACCAAAGCTTGCACCAGAAGGGCATTTTAACAATTATTGTCACTCAAAGTAAATTATAGACAACTAAGCATTTTATTAATTATTGCTAATGACATAAAATTATTCATAACGATAATAATATAAATAATAATTCAATAAAAAATATTATTATTATTACATAGTTTTTTAGATATTTTTCGTATTAAATTTTCGCTTTCGTCCATAATTTCATCAATGGTATCTTTAACAATGTATTGAGCACTTAACACTTCATTATCTTCGTCACCTTCACCGTCCAGTGTTTGAGATTCACACAAATCGATTATTTTTATTTTTATCATTTTAAGACCTCTTCGAGTTTCCTTATTTATTACGTAAGATGTCCCGTAGAACTTTGCTTTCTTTTCATTATCAACATTCAACGGCTGTTTATTGTTCCTTGCTCTGGGACGCCTTGATTTATTTGAACGCGATAGTGCAGCTACTGTCGCTGGAACGACTCTATTGTTACACATTTGTTCAAAGGCATCATCAAAAGCCATCGGATCTTGTCCACATTGGCTGAAATCGAATCCGGTTTCAGTGTTGTCAATCATTTTCTGTAACAATAGAAAACATCATCAACACAAGTTAACAAAAAAAGATTAAGTACATAAGTAAAATAAATCATACCTAATAAAAATATACTTACATAAAAACGATGCACAGTTATTTAAAGGGCTCTGTAGACGATGTATCACGTCGACTATCAACGTCGTAATGCCCATGTGTATAAAATTAATAATATTGAGTTTGCTGCATTGCAAATCATATAACAAAACAGGTATAAACATGTTGACATTCTGCTTATAGCTATCGGGTATCAATTACTGGTATTATAAACAAGTATGAACTTGTTTTTCGTCGTCTTATGCCTGTAGTACATATATTAAAACCATAGGTATATTATACCATGAGAAATGTTTTGTACTAAATCTGTTTAAATATCAGGATTATTCTGAAAATGATGGTTTTGTGAACTGAAAATTATACAAGGTTTTTGCTATATAATACCTTTATTAAAGAAAAAACTAAATTTACAGGGTGCGTAACAGTTACTATTAACAACTTCTATTACTAAATCTCCTTACAAAACTATGGTACAATTATAATATTTCTTAATTACACACTTATTGTAATACAAAAATATGTTAATATATTAGCGACATATGACATATGACGCAATTTCTAAATTACTTAATTACAACTTCTCACAAGTTTTTCTCATAATTGACACAC
The DNA here is from genome assembly GCA_937001555.2 of Hypsopygia costalis. Classification (NCBI taxonomy): domain Eukaryota; kingdom Metazoa; phylum Arthropoda; class Insecta; order Lepidoptera; family Pyralidae; genus Hypsopygia; species Hypsopygia costalis. The sequence continues at coordinate 3,680,477 of OW443325.2, forward strand.
AAACCATATCCATTTTTATGTTCATAATGAAAATGAAAAATTTTTGCGTTATATTATACTTACTTATAATTTATAAAATTGTTAATACAAACATGATTTATGACCCCATGACATCGTAGATATATTATCTTTTAGTACAATACGTTTATCATCATTAGACGATAGAGCAACTTTATTTACAGCTTGAGTAAATATTTCATGTTTTAGAGAACGAAATACTATATTTATTTTTCGTAACAAATTATTTCGCAACAATACTTTTTCATAATCTTTAAAACTAATGTTTTTAATTACAGCTGTCTTTACTCCCTTTGCTTTTTTTAACTCATTATCTTGAGTTTTCACACAATATAGCTTAGATCTTAGCCCTACAAATTCACTTATAACTTGTCCTCCTAGTTCATCTTTAAATAGCCCAGGAATCTTTTTGTTTCGACATACAATATTATAATTATTATTTTCCACATAATTGCTTGTATCGAAATAAGATTGAAAGTTTAATTTTATATCTTCGTATATATCTGGTGTCTCTATGGCGTACAACAAACTATCTGTGTCTGTATAGCACAGTTTTAAACCAGGTCCATAGAAAGGTTTCATAACGGAGTAATGAAAATCATACATATGATTTTTAGCTATTTCAAGAACAGTAAACCCTATGTAGATCGGTTTATCTAAAATTACTGATTCTGTTTTCATTTGAACTGCAACAAAATTTTCTGTAAAAACAGTAGAACTGTGATAATTTAATCTTGATATTAACCCTTCGGCAGTGTATTTTTTATTAGTTTTGTTTCTAGTATCATTCCATTGGTTCACTAAATGAATATTCAACCTATTTTCAGTGTTTTCTAATGTTTTACCAAAAATGCTATTGTTCAATAATTTGAAGAAGTCCTGTTCAAACGGGGATTTAGCTTTTTGACGTAATTCTGTGTTTAAGTCTATGTATTTCTTTAAATATGGATGTTGTTTGAATTTTATAACCCTGTGAACTTTTTTTAATTGTAAACCATGTCGTAAACATGTTTTTAAATGCACATAATGAATCACATACCTGTATTTGTCATATAAATTTGGAATTAATTTAGAATTTTTAGACCCTGGCGGTGTAAATTTTTGAGGACAAAACGGTAGGTCGTTATGCAAGTCATGTAAATTTTCCGGATAGATTAAATCCACTTCCAAAATATAGCCGTATTCTGCATCATTGGGTATATTAAGAATATTCAGGTTACTGATTTCTCTTTCAGTGATTAACTCAAAATGCGAATGCGGTAGATATGAACACATTGCATAACCATATAAGTTATTACAATCGATATATAACAAATGATTATCAGGGACGGATGAATTATAACTCGGTAGGTACTTATTATTTGCCTTTGAGTATCTAGTAGAGCATAGACATACCCCACCGCGAATACCGCTTTGAATCATACGTATCATTTCCAAGTCCTCTATAAGTTGCAGTCGCACTTTTGTTTTAAGTAACATTGCATCAAAGCTTAGGCTAGGAGCTGTTAAATAAAATGCTGGATCTAATTTATAATTAATTTTACATGTTTGACGGAAGTTTTCAAAAATATCTGCTAGTAAGAGAACATCTGTTTTGAGATAAAGATCTGTATATTCTCCTAAGTTATTTAAGAGAAATGTTTTCCAGATGCATTTTGCATGAGAATACTCGGATTTAGAGATCATATCATCGTTTATAGTACTATAGAAACTATGCCTCGCCGGTAACTTATCTTCCTCGTAACAATTCCAATTCGTCATGTATTCATAAGGATATACGCCTTTGCGGGTTAATAGATCAAAGTGCTCTCTTTGCGGGTAAAAGTAAGATAAATGGACAAAGTCATTTTTATTTAAATTTCCTACCAATTTTTCCAAGCTAGTAGATAAAAATTTGAATGAGTCAACAAATCGGACAGGCATGTATTTTTGACGACCTACATTAAAAAATTTTGTAAATGATACATAGTTTTCCTTATTTTTTGCTATAACTTTTATTTTACCTGACGTTTCTCCTAACTGACGAATAAACAAATGCGTGTCATACCCTGATAAATTATGAAAAAATATGGGAACAAACTTTGGTAAACGAAATTGTATGTTACAAAAACTATGAGTAACACCGCGGTATAAGCCAGTTAAATGTGAGTGGTCCCTTACTTTATCATCTAGTAACAATTCCTCACATAGGTAACAAATTTTTGACTCATAGAATTTTTTCTGCTCATCGCTTGTTAACGGTAACATTGGAACAGATTTATTCAAAATTTTATGTATTTTAATCACGTCTGCGTGTAGATATTCGATGAATTTTTGAACACAGTCTTGGCCACGATATGACACATATTTGTTGAGAGATCTATCATACGAACATACAATATAATAACCGAATGCTGCAGGTAAATGTTTTTGTAAAGCAGTTGTGTAATTTGAATTAATTCTGGTATTATCCGATATTGGTTGTAATAAAGACTCGAAATCAGCATAGATTACGAAAGGCATATCTTGCATTCTTTCATAATGCTTAAATTGAATTACAGCACCTGGATGAGGTAGCATGGTTCTAATGCCGCTGCAAATATGAGAGGTTAATTTGTCTATTTTGTGGAAAAAAATCATACACTCATCACAAAAATATATTTTTTCATTATGCTTTGTTAGCTGGCTTCTAAGCAATCTGCTCATTGTTTTTATTAGACAGTAATGTTTCCTTCCGTTTTTTTCTATTAGCAATAAATTAATATGGTGTTTTTTTCTATGTTTTGTTTTGTACAGGGGTCCAACAATATTAGGCTTATTTGCAAGACCGTATACATTAACACTTACATCGTTATTATTTTTTTCGAAGATTTTAATGTCAGAAAATCCGACCGGAAATGACATACCCTGAGTATTAAGTATATTTTCAAAGTGCGGATATGAGGAAACCCGATGAGAATTATTTTTAGCTGGAAATAAAGCTGCGACTATACTCCATAAAAAACAGTACAAGTCATTATTTTGTATATTTATGCATGCGCGTTTCGATTTAATCCATTTAGGCAATTCTATAAATTGAGCGGCTTTAATAGGATTATACTTATTGATATTGACTTCCAAGTATAAGTTACGTAAAAAAGCCCAACCACTGTCTCTTTCCTGAAATTCATCGATCTTTGATGTAATACTGTCAATCACTCTTGAAAATATTTCATTGAAATCGTAATTTTGATGGAGAATTATATTCTCAGTAGCAAACGATTTAACTGCACTTGTATCATTTTTCGGTAACGTAAACTCTGCGTAAAGTTCAAAGTTAGCTTTAATAGACTGATAAGTTAATTGCCTTGCAGTAAGCAATTGCCGTACGCGTGTGCTTAATTCATGCAGAAATTTGCTTGGTGGATCTACACTATCGTTATTATTCTCCGACGTTTCTACTTTACGGACTCTGTATGATGCTATGCGATTTCGGAATGCACTACTTATTTTATCAATGCCATTACTCACTTCAATAACATTATTATTTTTATGTATTCTAGTCCGTAAATGCGATGAAAAAGCGTTACTTTTAACAGATATATCGCAAACTGTACAATAAACTGTTCGTTTTGACATTGTCAATAATCATAGAAATAGAGAATAACAAAATATAATAAGGATACCACAGTCTACCCTCTGTAGGGACAATAAATCAAACTGCAAATTATAAGCGGTAACTATTAAAAAATAACATAATAAGTATCGTCCTGATATTTCACGAAACGACTGCTGCTACCCAACGGTATTTTGGTTCAATATTTATTATGTTCGTGATATTGTAACTTCTTAGTACTAATAGGGACTAAAATAGTGCAGTAAAATAGTGAAAAAAGTTCTGATCTACATTTATTTTATTATTAAATTATTTAAATATAAATTATCTCATTATATAAAAAATTTAATAACTCGCTATTATTTTATTATTAAATTAATTGAATATAAATTATTACATTATATTAAAAATTTAATGACGCGCTTAGCGCTCGTTCATAGGCTAGTTGTTTAATGAGACTACTCTACCGGACCGGAAGCCAAGCCAGATGTGCTAACCAGCAATAACGCTCTTACAATTTCTTATTAGCAAAGAAAGTGCCTTCACCAGTGAACTGGCTACGGCACTCTGTTAATACAGTTTTCAACGGTGCTAGTTCTGGGGAGTCTGCCTCACCCTGATACTTAAGGGAAACGACCGCTCGTTCCCAGCGGTCTTTCGGTTCTATATTAATAATGTCACGGACATTATAGATTTTTAATTCAACAAATACATCGCCCTTTAAACTGGCGGTGCGACGTAGCACTCCGTTAGCAACACGTCTTGACAATACGGACTGCAGAGCTGGAGCGCGTTTAGGGTTCGTCTCCTCCTCCTCGCTGTCGGAGAGCTGCCAGCCGGCTCCCCCTGCTTTAGACACCGTCGGTCTACTTTTCTTCGACGCCTGCGCTTTCGACGTCGCTAGCTTTCGTTTGACCTTATTGTCCTTATTCTTAGGCCTGAAAAGAATAGTATATTTTATTAGACATGAGTTTAGCTAAGTCGTTAAACCAACATATCGTGGTGTAAGTGGCTCAAAATATATTTGTATCCTTGTATCCTAAATACACCAGCCGAACGACTTATGTGACTCTGCCGCAAGCGAAGCCTGTCTCACCCTTACTCGCTTACATTCAATAGCGAATAAATAATAATTCCTTCGAGATCTTGTGTTTCTGTCAGCGAGTTAGGTCTTTAATTATATACTATTATATACTACGTCAATAGGTTACGGTAACCGCTTAACATTATTATTAACCTGTATAACGTCACGTGTGGTTACGGGTGCGCATAAGATTTTATGCGGGTAACATCCCGTGTGGTTACGGGTGTGCATAAGAAATTGCGCAGAATGAATGGTTCATAGGGTTGTTCTGTAACGACTATTAGTTAATATTAATAGCGTGAAAGAAATAAATTAACAGGTCTGTGTATATATGTACATATACAACATATTGGTGGTAGGTAATCGCTTACAATCGGGTGAACCGCAGGCTTGTTTACAACTTTTTTTTTTTTTTTTTGCACTAAAAAATAGAAGTAGCAACATTCACCAAAAGTTTTTCACTAAGTTTATGAACGAGCGCTAGTCATGCTAACGCCATGGGTACGAGAGGGATCATTAATGAATGCTTACCCTTTCCTAGAAGTAACAGCTTCTTCAACGTCGGAATCAAACTGCTCCAGGAGCTGTTTCTTCTCGGCTTTAGACAGGCGCTTATTCTGCTGGATCTCCGAATACTCTGACTCAGACCTGTAAATAATAACATGATGATGATGGTTATGATGAAGGAGAGCTCAGCAATAATTGTTGCAACATGCAATAATTGTCACAACATGATTGACGAAATACCTTACAGTAAGACGTATCCGAATAGCCGCCAATGAAGGTTGCTGTGTCGGGCGAGTGAGTAAGGTAACCAGTAAGTTTCAAAGCACTGCTCCGTTTATAGCAGAGGTGGAAATATGCAAACCTGCTTTTTATATTGCGAACATTCATATAATGCGGTACCCACTTTAAATCAGGCGGATCGTATGCTCGATTGTCACCTGCGTGCTTTATTAAAATTATTTATTAGTATGTAAACTTACGAACATGATTGAAACACAGTTGATTCTCGTGATGCTAGTAGCCTGAAGCTCGTAGTCAATAACTGGCAGTGCTGGCTGTGGGCAGCTAGTCCGCTTCAGTAGCTGGCTGGAGGCAGCTGGGCAGATTCAGTGGCTGGCTATGGGCGGCTGGCGGCGACAGCTAGCGGATGCTGGCTAGCACGGCTGGCTTGGCTTCCGGTCCGGCAGAGTGGTCTCACAAAGAGAGTTGTCTGGGTAGGTGAGGTCTGGTGTAGTCCGAAACTGATGTAACCAGGTTTGATTGTCAAGCAGTATAAATACTGATTTTTTGCTGATTCGAAATATTAATCAGGTATTGTAAACCACATGGTTTATTTACTAATGTATTGAAGAAAATATGTTTTCAATATCCAACGGTTTAGAACCACTATTTTAACGAAACGTCATCAATATTAAATTATTACAACATTTTATTGGAAAAACAAAGTTTCATATTGTCAGCAATCCTTTGATATATTTAACTTGATACCATTAAGTTACCTAACCTTGTGCAATTAAGGTACCGTACACACTGTTGCCTATTGCTGGGTACATCGTGAACTTAATTTTCATTTGCCTTAATACAATGTAATTAAAATACATCGAATGTATTATAATTTGAATAGAACCTTATTGTTAATAATTGTGGGGTGTAAGTGGTTCATCAACATCTTTGAACCTAAACCAACTTTAATTGTACGCGGTACACCTTGTTGACTGACCAACGAAGTTCTGGGTCTGGCGACAAGAGAGGTAGGGAGCATAATTGTGGGGAATGTACCTCCACCTCACAGAATACCGCAGCCAAATAACAAAATAACAATTCCCTTGATGTTGTGTTCCCGCGAGTGAGTGAGGTTACCAGAAACAGTGACTTTGATCAGTTGTTGGCAGCAATTTTAAAACATATCACATTGCGAGCGTTTATGTGGTGTTTTACATCAGGCGAGCCGTATGTTTGTTTTCCGCCTGACGCAGTGTAAAAAACACAATGTTGTTTAATGTCCTATATGTATTGTTTATTGCTTTAATTTACGTTTGTATGGATATGGTAACTGCTTCACATAAGGCGGATCATATACTTGTTTGCCGCCAAAAACACAATGTTGTTTAATGTACTATTTGTATTGTTTATTGCTTTAATTTACGTTTATATGGATACGGTAACTGCTTCACATAAGGCTGACCGTATGCTTGTTTGCCACCCAACATAGCATAATAAACACCATCTTTTTGTTTAAAGTACATTATATAATAATAATATTACGCTATATAATATTTTAACTAAAAAAAAAAAATATATAAAAAAAAAATTGGTAAGTAAACCCACAGCACAACTCTTGTTTCATACGAACTTGACCTTATAATAATTTTCCCACGATGATTCATTGCATCATTCGCGGTCCGGAAGGTCTTCTTTGACGAGCTGGGTGGTCGAGTGGTTGGCAATGGCCACTTTGACTCAGAGGTTGCAGGTTCGATTCCCGCACAAGACAAATATTTGTATGCATGAACATGTCTGTTTGTCTTGGTTTGGGTGTTTACTATGTATTATATGTATGTATTTAGAAAAAAAAAAAAAATGTTTTTAAGTATAGTATCAGTTATCTAGTAACCATAGAACAAGCTTTGCTTAGTTTGGGACTAGATGGCAGTGTGTGATTTGTCCAGGAATCATCATCATCATAATCATCATCATCATCATCATCATCATCATCATCAGGTCATTTTGGTCTCCACTATAGGAGCACGACCCTCTCTCGTCCGTCCCAGGGAGAAGGAGGATTCAGCCAACAGGAATATTCATTCTATATGTGGTAACTGCTTTACATCAGGCAAGCCGTATGTTTGTTTGACGTCGGACGCAGTAATACGATGTTATTTAATGTACTATATGTATTATTTATTGCTTTAATTTACGTTTATATGGATATGGTAACTGCTTCACATAAGGCGGACCGTATGCTTGTTTGCCACCCAACATAGCATAAAATCACCATGTTTTTGTTTAAAGTACATTATATAATAATAATATTACGCTATATAATAAAATAAACTAAAAAAAAAATATATATATATATAAAAAATAAAAAAAAAATAGGTAAGTAAACCCACAGCATAACTCTTGTTTCATACGAACTTGACCTTATCATAATTTTCCCACGATTGGATTCATTGCATCATTCTTCTTTGACGATCTGGGTGGTCGAATGGTCGAATGTCGGTCGGTTAGCAATGACCACTTTGACTCAGAGGATGAGGGTTTGATTCCAGCACAAGACAAATATTTGTATGCATGAACATGTCTGTTTGTCTTGGTCTGGGTGTTTACTATGTATTATATGTATGTATTTACAAAAAAAAAAAAAAAAAAAAAGTATTTAAGTATAGTATCAGTTATCTAGTATCCATAGGACAAGCTTTGCTTAGTTTAGGACTAGATGACAGTGTGTGATTTGTTCAGGAATCATCATCATCATCATCATCAGGTTATTTTAGTCTCCACTACAGGAGCACGACCCTCTCTCGTCCGTCCCATGCAGAAGGAGGATTTGGCCTACAAGAATATTTATTTATATTTATTCTATATGTGGTAACTGCTTTGCATCAGGCGGGCTGTATGTTTGTTTGCCACCGGATGCAGTGTAAAAAGCACGATGTTGGTTAATGTACTATATGTATTGTTTATTGCTTTAATTTACGTTTATATGGATATAGTAACTGCTTCACATAAGGCGGGCCGTATACTTGTTTGCCACCAAACGTAGCATAAAATAACACAATGTTTTGTTTAAAGTACATTATTTAATAATAATATTACACTATATTTATAAACTTAACTTATTATAAAAAATAAATAAATAAATAAAAAAAAATGGTAAGTAAACCCACAGCAAAATTCTTGTTTCATACGAACTTGACCTTATAATAATTTTCTCACGATTGATTCACGGTCTTGCAACATTCTATATGATAAGCTGAATGGACACAAATATGCAAAATTAACATTGCGTTGTATAAAACGTTTAATATACGAAAATAGACTTTATGTTGTAAGCACTTTGAATTTATTTTATATTAAAGAAAGCGCATTATGTAAGTTGGTACTGCTACGACAAAAGCAAAATTATCATTTCATTGCTTGAAATGTTGGTTACACAATAATAGTCTTTGTGTCTTAAGCACGTAATGTGAATTTATCGTATAATGTTTGTAACTAAAGTGTTTAAGTAAATTTGTCATAACCAGACCACGCGATATATGGTCAGACCGATTCAATAGTTCGCGGCGTGAGCAGGTAGATTAATTTTGTGATACTGGTTTTAATCCCAATGACTTTGCGACGGAAATTATCGCTTTCGGATATCAATAGCTGCATCTCAGTCATCAGTGTGACCAAACGGGTTAGATCAGTGATGGAACCATTTCTACTAGACACTAATAGCTAAGATGTGCATAGCATAACCGTTCTTAGTCAACAGTGTGAGCAAACGGCCTAGTCAGAAATGGGGAAATCCTTTCTAAACACTACCAGCTGCGATGTATGTCACCGATATGACCAATCAGGCTGAATAGCGAGACGTTTCTTAGCATAGACATATGGGTTTCAAAAACATTACGTTATTTATTAGAGAACATGTAAGTGTATTTTTCGGTGAAAGAAGTGACGTGTGTGTTAAGTGCATCGCTTCAGACCTAGGTAAGTTTTGACATTTAAGGGAACACATTCCAATCACTCTTTGTTCTGTATAATGTGTTTTGAGACTAAAGAGAAAAAGTTTTTGAATTTGAGGGTTACAATTGGAGGGTTCAAAAACGATTTATTGTTTTTGAACCCCCAATTGTACACTACTTTTATTATTTGATATACTTAATACAACATGTATGTTTATTTTGGATGTAGGTATGTTTATTTTTAATTAGTATAGTAATAGAATAGAATATTATTTTAGTTGAATAGTTATTATGTATCTCTATTTTTGAGATGTTATTTTCTGTCATTTGCTTAGAACCGCATTCATGAATTTCTGCTTTTCCCGAAGGTAGAGAATGCTTTTAGCGTTAAGTCTGCCTTTTGTACCCTTATGTAATTTTGTGGTCAATAAAGTTTAAATAAATAAATAAAGCTTAGATGGATTATTGTAATCCAGTGAAGGTACAAGTTTGCACTACGAGTATCTCCGCTGGCTGTTGACGACCGCCGGCGACCAGAAGGAGAACTTGGTGCTCATCAGGTTGCTGCTGCTGCGGCCTGTGCTCACCGACGAGGTAATTTTACATTGTGTATAATTTACATTGTGTTCACAATGCAAGGTGCCATTTGCGTATTAAAATAACATTAACAATATATATTCAACAACAGACATCCCCCAACAAATATCCCTAAAAAAAACATTCGATGTATATGTTATAGCCAATATTCGGATCTAGGCGCTCCTAGGTTTGACTAATTAAACTTAAAGTACCTAAAAACAAGTCGAGTTTTGTTGATCACAACCTAACCTAACTCGACTTGCTTTTAGATTTAACTAGTCTAACCTAGGAGAACCTAGATTTCGATTATTGACTATAATTATATATACTAATCTCATAACCTCATCACCCTGTGGAAATGATTAGTGTTTTTACTCTTTCATTTCTAAACTAGATATTGAAAAACTGATTATCGATCCTGAAAGTGATCACGAGGTCTAACAATTTTATCAGATGGTATCAATAAGAGTAAAATAAACTGGATCTATCCGAAGCTTTTCTTTCAGGGCCAGTAATTGGTTTTTTAATATCTTTTTATGATTGGGTTATTTTATTAAAATATATGGAGTAGTTATATCATTGGCACAAATTAGTTGATCTGAAAGTCATTAAGGAATGCCTTTTGTGGCTGAAATAGAAATAGTACTTGCACAAAATGTAGACTACAATTCTCTGTTATAGGAGGTGAAGTCCCTATCGTCAGTGGCGACAGGCGAGGCGCTCGTCAACGCTATTTGGATAATCCTGCTCAGCAAGTGTGAACGGAGTCAGGATATCGTGCTCAACTTGGTATTACAGCATAAGGTATTATTATCTTGTTAATAAATATAATTACAAACTGTCTGCAGAAACGAGCTGGTCTCCATGGGTGGTGGTGATTGCATTCCATCAGGTGACCCACGTGCTCGTTTGCCCCGTCCGTCCGTCCGTCCGTCATATAAAACCCGTTATTTGTGAAGTGGAAGTACGGGGTGACCTTTGTTTAGCGTTGGGAGTTATACAATACAATATTCTTTATTGCAACAAATAAAAGATTTTACTGATGTATTAATACAATAAAAGTACAAAAGGCGGTCTTATCGCTAAGCGTATCTCTTCCAGACAACCTTACTTATATAGTTATTCAACTGCAATGGTGACGATGCAAGTGTATAACAGAAGTTTGGGCCAGTTTGGGCCAAACCCAATAACGGCACTAATAGGCCTAGGCATAAATACGTATATACGTAAAAGTCACTGCAGACTCTGTGATCGCTGAATCGGCAGATGTGGCTGGCCACATCTGCCGAGTCTGCAATGTCAGGAAAAGGGAGGAAAGCCCTAGGGATGGAGGCTAGGTATGGGGCGACGAAGCGTAGGGCGCCCCCTCTCGCGATGGGCCGACGACCCAAAAAATGGCCGGTAGAGTTTGGATGCGGAAAGCTGAAAATCGCATATGGTGGAAAGCATTAGGAAAGGCCGATATCCAGCAGATATATAGATATAGATACATGCTGATAATGATGATGATGATGACGTAAAAGTCGTACGTGTGTAGCTTGTTCCAAACTGAACTCCAAGGATTAAATTTGAACGTACGAATAGACGTAGTGTAGTAGGTGGGCTGGCTAGCACTGGCAGTTTGACTCCGAGGGTCGAGGGTTCGATCCCGGCACAAGACAAATATTAGTGTGCAGGAACATGTTTGTTTGGCTTGGTTTGGGTGTTTATATGTGTTTTAAGCGTATGTATTAAAAACAATATCTTCATTAACCCATATTCATCCCAATGCTGGGATAAAAAATCCATGCACAGAAAGGCCTTTACGCAAATAACCTCAATATATATTTTTCAGGAAACATTGCTCACGTATCAAATGGACGACGAACTAATCAAAGAAATATTAGATAACGGAATGTTTTTAAAACTGGTTTCCACGCCGTTATACTCATCGATCATCAGCTACATCATCACCAAGGACTCGTCAAACGAGGAGCCAAACCAGTACACCGTAGTCTGGGCTACCAACGAACTCTTCAAGGCCAATTATCAAGCTGAAGCAGGTCATCTCCACTTACTAGCTAATGGTGTACCAGCAGCACTACGCGGCTTCTCTCAAGCAGTTCGCTATTGTAAAAATATGTTAAGCAAAAAATAAATATAAATTAAAATGTGTATGAAATACCTATAATATATAATGGAATCATAAGTTATTAAATTATTAATCAATTAATATGCGTTTGGTATACTACTTAATCTTCTTAATAATTAGTGAAAAGTCGGAATAAATCCAAATATACAACAAATATTATGTACTAATTAAAAATTAAAAATATGACTAAGGCATAGATTTATTAAATATAAAAATTTAAAAACGTGGTGTACGTTTTATAGACACCTGGTTGGCGTGGCAAGTTGATATTGAGAATGTCGAGATTTTATATAGCGCTGTCACTCGTATAACTTTCCTACATTAATTGTGCTTCTCTTTGAATAAGCCAACGCGTGACGCGAAATAACAAGCTGCCTCACTTCCTTGTATTCCTCTTTATGAGAGCTAGCGACCCATCAGACTAAACCGTTTCCAAGAAATTAAATGCACTACGGGCTTTTCTGTTGAGTTCTGGAGTGTAAGTGGTTTATCAACCGTTCTTGTCAATCTTTGAACCAAAGCCAACTTCACCTGCACGTGGTGCACCCTGCTGACTGACAAACGAAGCTCTGGCGAAAAGAGAGGTAGGGAGCGTAATTATAAGCTACCCGACTGGGGAATGAACCTCCACCTCACAGAATACCGCAGCCAAATAACAATTCCCTTGAGGGTTGTTGTGTTCCTGCGAGTGAGTGAGGTCACCAGAAAAGAAGGAGATGCTGCGTTGGCAGCGGGGGTGCGGCGCGCAAGTGATTTATTATGTTGCGAGCGTTAATATGGTTACGGTAACCGCTTCACATCAGGCGGGCCGTATGCTTGTCTACCACCCGACGTAGTATAAAAAAAAAAAAAAGTAGAATTATAATAGAATACAAGCAATTGTGGAACAAGATTCTTGACGATATATAATTAGGCATACCCCCTAAAGGCAAGAATAATCTTCGACCATTCTTCGACTGAAAATTGGTTGCCAGCAACGAAACTAAGAATATGAGGAATGGGGAAACTGCTTTGAGTAATACTCAAAGGGAAACTGATATCTGATCAGTTACTTTTTGGCAGAGCGCGGTTATGGTTCTAAATTAATATACATATTGTAATGATATTGATTCATATTACAGATAGTTTATTATGGTGCAAGCGATCAGTTGCGTGCATAATATTGGCAAAAAAAGTCGCCAAAACTAACGATTTTGCTGTTGAGTTATTAATTAACTAATGGTTTTCCGGCGATATTTATATCTCTGAAACCGGGACGATCCAATTATACAATTAAACGATACATTGTCAAACTGGTAATGGTACTGAAAATAGAACTGAAGAGGCCTCTTAGATGACGACCTAAACATTATTATTATTCTGTTTTTGATTCTCTAAACCAACATTCTTCAGTTTTTGTTTCCATTTCACCAGCCGATTTTGTACTTCTAATTCGTCTTCGCCGACGAGAACGATTACGTCAGCACCTAAGATCTTGCATCCGTTTAGCAAGGAGCATGCACTAGGGTGCCTCTTCCTGGATATTTGACGTCAAAGCGTCCATGACCTACAGGAAGCGGTACGGGCTTAAGGCTAATCCTTGGTCCTAGCCCACAGCCACACCGAACTCGTTCGAAATGCCAGCAGCCGACCGGACGCCTGCACGGTATGTTCCGTACTTTCAGTATATTACGAAGTACTCTGTGTTCTGTACATTGCTCAAATTTGTTACACATACTTCTCAACCACAAATTTATCTCTCAGAGCCCACTACAAAATCTAACGGGGTACTCGCTTATGGGCTTTTTTGAAAGCAAAGAACATTCAGAGTGGTTGCCAAAACAACCAAAGAAAGAACGTCACAGTGACAGTTAAGTAGGATCGTCAATCGAAGAAGAAGAAAGAAGGGCGGTTGCGGTGGTCGTTGTTCAAGCGCTGGCTTGTTGTTTGTTTATAAAATATCTTATTATTGATATTTATATCTTGGTTCATATATGCTGTAAATTGTAAATAAATAAAATGCCGAGTGAAATGATAACATTACAGCTAGGCCAATGCGGCAATCAAAGTGAGTTACTTAAAAATTATTCCGTCGGTTCATCGATGAAATAATAAAAATAATTAAATGTTATAATTGATTGTTTTATCTTTTAGTTGGCTTTGAATTTTGGAAACAGCTATGTATAGAGCATGGAATATCTCCGGAGGGTATATTGGAGGAATTCGCGTCTGCTGGCTCCGATCGCAAGGATGTGTTTTTCTACCAAGCCGATGATGATCACTACATCCCGCGTGCTGTTCTGTTGGATTTAGAGCCTCGAGTTATTCACACTATTATGAACTCTCCGTATGCTAAGGTGTGAAAACAATTTATTTTTGAAAAAAATACAAATTGGAAATTTTTTTTTTCAGTGTTGGCAATCAGTATAAACTAATATAAATATAAAGCATAAATGCTATTACGTTTTTTTCAGCTGTACAATCCAGAAAATGTATATTTATCAAAACACGGTGGGGGTGCGGGGAACAACTGGGCTTCAGGTTTTGCCCAGGGCGAGAAATTGAATGAGGAGGTATTTGACATCATTAATCGAGAAGCCGATGGCAGTGACAATCTTGAGGTAATCATCTTGATAATTGTGTCTGAATTTGTGCATTAAAGTATTCTTAAGTCTTCTTTATTACTCTTTAAGCCACCTAATAACTATAATTTTGTAATTATTCAAACTTTTTCCTTGCAATCATTTATACACACATCACAGTCTAAAGAAATTAAATATAAAAAATATAGAAAGAGTTATCATTAAATAACCCCTTGCATGCAGCGCTCAGAATAACGCAGCCCTGTATTTGACGTGGGGTTTACATACATATTATGGCTTTTGGTAGCCTTGTCCTTCTTAGTCATTTTGTTGTAAGTTTGAACAGGACCATTATAGATTTGAGGATTCATTACCATTAATCCCATGGCAAGTACCTAGGTATTTTTAAGCTTTACTCATATCGTGACATCCCTAAATATCCGCATACAAAAGGTGCAAAATAAAAACATAATTGTCTGTGTGTGTGTGTCTATGCTTTTATTGAATACCCACTGGCTATGCAGTTATAAAAGACTTCAACCCATTCATCTAGTTTTCTAATATAGGAATATAATTTTATAGTAGCTACTTCTCACTAGACCACTAAATATTATTTTTGTTTGCCAGGGCTTTGTGCTGTGCCACTCTATAGCTGGAGGCACAGGATCAGGCATGGGCTCCTACATTTTGGAACATCTCTCAGATCGATTCCCCAAGAAATTAGTGCAGACATACAGTGTGTTCCCTAATTTGGATGAAATAAGGTATTTCAACATAATTGATTTAATCATAATGTAAAATTTAACAGTTTAATGATGCTATAGTACAAAAGTGCAAAACAATTTATACCAATATTTGCTAGAAAGAGAATAATGTTATACAATTTGTAATACTAATTTGATAAAATAAGGTTAAAAAAAATCTGCTACAAAATCATATTTACTTATGAGCAGTATGCATATAAGTAATGTTTTGTTTTTGGTTTTGTTTGTCTTTAAGCATAGCAAAAAATCCTAGGTCTGTGATTAAAACATATTAAAATATCATAAAAAAAATATTGAAACAAAATTAAATTAAATACATAGTAAGTTTAAAAATTGCCCTAATCATAAAAAGTATCAACAGGTTGTAGATTATCTGTATACCATATTTTATAATAATTAGTAGAATAATCATAACCACCTGTACTCTACCCATGCTAGTGTCTCCAGTCCAGCTTACCCCCTCAGTAATGAATCAGAGGGGCAATTCTCGTAATTAAAATATAGTCAAAATTCAGTTTCGATCCAGTCTCAATCTCACAAATGTCAAATTTGGTATTCTCGTATCATATTATGTAACTTCAAAGTTTGATTTAAAAGGGATTATATCGAAATATGACCGAAAATTAAGCAAATTAAAAATGTTACTTTGTCAACAATAAGAATTGCTTATAATGAATTAATGAAATCAAGTGTATAATTTTAGTCAATTCACAATTCAATCTCGATTCGGTCAACTTTCAATCTGCGATCGTAAAAAAATTAGGAGAATTGGCCTTCTGATAACTGCAGCTTTGCCATATGGTTGCTTGTAGCAGTCTGCTAGCAGTTTTTACAAATGGAAAATCATTTCAACAGTGATGTGGTAGTCCAGCCATACAACTCCCTGTTGACATTGAAGCGCCTGACAGAAAGTGCTGACTGTGTGATGGTGCTGGACAACACGGCTCTGAATCGCATCGCTAGCGACCGCCTCCATATACAGAACCCCTCATTTGCGCAGATCAACACACTTGTATCAACTATTATGAGTGCAAGCACTGCCACACTCAGGTAAGTAAGAAAAATATTCATTTATTATTTATTCATACAGTCACCTCTGCCAATAAAGCCTCCATAGCGCCGAAATACGGTGCTCCTCTTTTTTTAAATATTTCAAACCTAACCTAAATAGATAGAAATTTTGTTATTTAATACATTTTAATACTTTACACTTTCCGAACCCAAAGCCTATGGAATAGACTGCAGGACACAGTTGCCTTAGTGCCACAGTAATATTTTAAAAATTATAATATCTTTAGTATTAACAGTATGCAGTATAAAGTAATATATTTTTAATACACTTTATGCCTAGGTCATATATACATACAATGCCTAGGCGTTATAATAGAATGTCCAGGTATTATTGGCAATTTAATAGTACTCACATACCGCTTACTATTAATTGCATCTCTTATCTGTATCTCTCTTGCAATTCAAACATCTTATGCATGTTATAGTCTGGCTAATGTAATCTGCTTTTAGACGTCTGTAGTCACATTGTAAATTAAACTTTTCTCTCGCAAAGCCCTAGCTGACATTTGGACTCGTCATATAACCATCATTTTTATAGATATTTTTTCGTTTACGTATGGTTGGCCATTTTTTTTTTTATATATTGTTTTTCGTTAATGTTTTGTTACAGGTATCCGTCATACATGAATAATGACCTAATAAGTCTGGTGGCTCCTTTAATTCCGACGCCGAGGCTACATTTCCTAATGACAGGTTACACACCACTCACAGCTGACCACGAGCTAAACACAGTATGTTTAAATAGTTTTACAAAACGAAATATTATTATTTCATGTAATGTACCTAACATTTGATTTTATTTTGTTTATATTTTGTAGGCACCAAAAATACGCAAAACCACAGTTCTGGATGTGATGCAGCGGCTACTTCAACCAAAGAACATGATGGTCTCGCTCAGTCCAGACAGAACTAACCAGCACTGCTACATATCAATATTAAATATTATACAGGTATGCCAAGAAATATACTTTATCTTATTTTCATTTATTTCATGATAAAAAAAATAATGAAAAGAATAATGTAAGATAAAGCGCTGCGTGTGGGTGAATCAAAGTTATGCGATAAAAATTATTATTCCGTGCTGATACTAGAGTATATATACTGAATAACTAATTATTTATAAATATTTTGAAAAATGGAAAATGGTGAATTTTTTCATTTTTCAAAATATTTATAATATTCTGGCAAGTTGGCCAAGACAACTATTTAAATAATAATAACTAATAATTAAAACAATAATTTGAAATATGAACAAAGAACTAGAACATTTATTGTTTTATTTATTTATTTCACAAGAGGTTACTACCGCCACGTTTGCCGACGATACAGCTCTACTTGTAAGCAATGAAAATCCTCTCGTCGCTTCGACAATTCTACAGAACCACCTATATAAAGTCGATGAGTGGCTGCAAAAGTGGCGAATCAAAGCTAGCGTCGTAAAATCCGTACATATTACGTTTAGTCTAAGGAAAGGTAACTAACTGCACACCGGTAAAACTGGGCGGCGAATCCCTTCTGCAGACAGACTCTGTGCGTTATCTCGGCATACATCTCGATAGAAGATTAATTTGGAAGAACCACATAAAATCCAAACGAGATGAGATAAATACGCGGTCCAAGAACATTTATTGGCTGATGGCACGCAACTCAAAATTATCCACAGACAATAAACTTCTCGTATACAAAACCAGTGTGGATGTATGGCATTCAATTGTGGAGAAGTGCCTGCGACTCCAATGTAAGCATTATGCAAAGATTGCAAAATTGCATCTTAAGGAATATTGCAGATGTACCATGGTTTGTGACCAACACTGAGATCCATCAAGCGCTAAACGTAAGGACTGTGAGGGAAAAGATTAAAGTGACAGGAACTAAATACATAACCAAACTTGAGTACCACCCAAAGGTACTGGCCTCGACATTGGCGAACATCAGTTACACTAAACGTTTGAAACGCCATGACATTCAGGAGCTTGGGAACAGATGGTGAATAATGAGGTGCTTCCTGCTGGGGAGGTCCCTCCGCACGAGATAAATTGCTAACAACAAATTTGCTCATAGTTCATGACTCAAATGAACCCCGAAAATGAACCCGGAAAAAAAAACTTTTATAAAATACATATATTTTTAAGCTATTGCATAGCTTCTATCGCGGGCCTTGAGCGCGGGGACCGAATCCAGAAATTCCGTAGCGAAAAAACCTCACGCTCCCCACTCCGATGGGCAAGGAGGTGTGGCTTGAAGGCCGTGCATCGTCTAACGTCGTTTCAGTTCGGCAGCAGTGTTGCAAAAGTTCCCGATTTATCGGGAGATCTACCGATTTCGACTATTCTCTCCCGATAACACGATTTAGTGACCCTATCTCCCGATTTCTGATTTCTTCTCTCCCGTGTGACCCCATCTCCCGATTTCAGATTTTTTCACTAGAGTGGCAATTAAAAATATTATTCTATACAGGGCAACACCAAAGGTAACATGGTAAAACTAAATCAATGCACGGGGATTCCCTGTTACGCTTTAATAATAACTTGTTAATACCAAGGATACCGGGGTAAAAGTTACACGCATTTTAATAATTCACGTTGTAGTCAGAGAGCCTAACGTAGGCAGAGTAGAATAACACCACCCCATTCACATATGGCTATCGTAAAAAGCAACTAATGTAGTGCTAAGGAACACCTAAAGCATTCGTAGATCAGAAAACAGTTGCATGCATTGACAAGCTTTGCCAGACTCTGAAAAAGGAAGGAAATAAAACGGTTACTGTTGCATTTTGTGCATGATATAATTTTGATGCAAGATCTCGGACTATACTTAGTATGAGAATTATTAAAATGCGTGTAACTTTTTAATTACGCATCGACCAGTTGTGTTTTATATCCGACAAATTTCGACAAATTCAAGGCAACATCTGGGTGAAATCAGATTTTCGCTAGGTGGTGTAGTTTTTTTGGGCAGTGCCGAAATAAGGCTTATTTCGGCACTGCCACAAAGAAGTACTTATATCTTTTTAACGGGACGTCGACTAATTCTGATACTTGGTGTCTGAATTCGACAAATTGACGACTAATTCTGGGGAAAATCATATCTTCGCTATGTTTTGTAGTTTAATAGATCCCGAGTGGGCAGTGCCGAAATAAGCTTATTTCGGCACTGCCACAAAAAAAAACCCTATAACTCTTTAACGGGAGACCGACAAATTTTTGACGTGACAACGTCTTATAAATTGGTTAGCCGGGTGACACTTCAAGAAACTGGCTCACGTTATGCGCTTACAATGAGAGCGAAAGGCACGCGTCCCTTCTAAGAGCGAGAGAGACAGACATAAAAAGTGAAAGGCATGCGTCCCTTCCACTCGAAAACATTTTACCACTCAAAGTCGTTGTCACGTAAAACTTTCGCCCGTATACCGACTTTACAGGCAACCAATTTTTTGCTTTGGGCGACAAATTTCGACAAATTAACGACTAATTTTTTGTCTAGTTAAAATCAAGATCTGAGACCTGGGCAGTGCCGAAATAAGGCACACGGTATGAAGATGAAAATCATTAATATAATTAATTTCTGTAATATATCATAATAAATCTGCCTTTTTAACTTTAGTTTTATTCCGAGTAAAAATCTCCCGATTTTTAGCAGGCAAATTTACCGATTTAAAAATTTTCACTTTTGCAACACTGTTCGGCAGTCTTCGACACGGCGTTGTGTGCGTGCGATTAGACGTATTGTACGACTCTACGAAACTCGTTTTATTTATTTAATAATAGAAAAATTTGTTTTCTTATCGGTCACCACGCTCAAAAAGTGTAACTTGAATTAATATCAAAGAAAAAGCAATACTGCATGAATAAAATAAATAAATAAAATTATAATTGCATAAGTTGATACAAAATGCTATGCAATAGCTTTACCGCGGCAGTCCCTAAGTGCCACACGTCTTTTTTTTTACATTATTAACCTTTTAAACGCTTTAATATCACTTGTCGTGCCCCCAGCGCCAGGCACAGTAAAACGATAAATAAATACCTACAACTAATAGAGATGTTCAGTATATATATCGATATTGGAAATGCATCTCTTTCGAACGCTTACAGTTTAATTTAAATATCTTAACATATGGAAAGCGTTACTTTGTAATTTAATAATTTTATTTATAACACAGTAGAACCTCTATAAGTCGAACCTCGATAAGTCGAAAACCTCTAAACCTCGAAGAAATGTTCAGAGGCCCGATTCTCGTAATGAAATTTCCAACGGCACCGGAACGACTTGGTCTCGTCCCTCTTTGGTTTATCTATTTTACAACGTGCCAGAGAGGGAGCGGGCGTTGCCGTTCGTTACGATGCCGTTGAGAATTTTATTACGAGAATTGGGCCTCTGTTCCCTTCCCTTCAAACACCAAAACCTCCATTACTCGAAATCTCAACCCTCTATTAGTCGAAATAATCACTGAGAATTTTGGGGTGTAAGTGGTTTATCAACATGTAGGTATTTATTTATCGTTTTACTGTGCCTGGCGCTGGGGGCACGACAAGTGATATTAAGTAAAGCGTTTAAAAGGTTAACGGAATTTTCCGGCCGTGGCGCTAGACATCAATACACTTTTCTAAAAATACTATCAGTAATTTATTTAACTTTAGACATTAATTTTAAGTCCTATAATAAAGAAACTTAAGTGTAATCAATTGTAAATAATAACTTCATTATCTATTTATCAAGTAATGAACACTATTTTTATATAATACAGAGCTATTAAACAAAAAGGCAGATTTACTGAGTAGTGGTATTTGAGCGTAAAAATCCGTCCTTGGCGAAATGGGCACGAAAATATTTGGCGGATTAATCCGCTCGTGGCGGTTAAAGGGTTAAAGGTATTTTACCGAGTTTCAAGATTTCTATATTTTTTTCACGGTCGATAGCCGATAGCGGGTGTCACTCCCAAATGACACACACTAACTTGTCGATAATATTTTGTAGGGTGAAGTGGACCCGTCGCAGGTGCACAAGTCTTTGCAGCGCATTCGCGAACGCAAGCTGGCGTCGTTCATCCCGTGGGGGCCGGCGTCCATCCAGGTGGCACTGTCGCGGCGCTCGCCGTACGTACACGCCTCGCACAAGGTCTCCGGCCTGCTGCTGGCCAACCACACCAACATATCATCGGTGAGTCATTCATCACAATCATCATTTCAGCCGAACTGAAGGTCTGGTGAACATAGACCTTCCCTGTGACACTTCCACAACGTTCAATTTAGTTCGGTTTGTCCGCTTCCATTTACTTCAAGATCCGCTAGCAACCACGGTAGAGCGGCGCGCGATGGAAAGTTCTCAGCAGGGTGCACAACGTGCAGATGAAGTTGGCTTTGGCTCAAAAATGATGGTGAGCAACTACACCCCGAAAGATTTTTGCAAATGATTTGTTTTTAACATAATCACAATAACTATTGATCCGTAACATAGAAGTAAATACATACTATATTATTCATATTTATTTTATAATGTACGGATCCACATTTATAGCGACTTAACGATCGTCAGCGCCAAGCCTACGTCCATTAATAGTCACGCCTTTCCGCCGTCCTGCATGGCGGGTCAAGGTTTTCTTGGTAGTTAATCTTTTAAAGTATGCATGAAAGGTATGTCGAGTTGTTGAGTCATTTTTCATGAATAGATTTCTTAATCAGAAGAATATGCATTGTGTGATCTATCTTTAGTATGCGTATGCGATAGTATAATAAACAGAATATGTTCCTGGACACATACTTACTTACCTATTTAAATTCAACCGTTTTGTTAATTCATTCGTTGCAAATAGCATCACCCCCCTTGGTCCCGTGCATATTTTAAGTATGGAAAATGATTGCGTGAGAATAGGGATGTGTTCACGCTTTAGACAAATTTAGAGCAGAGTCTATAGACATGCTAGACTATACAATTCTACTCTTTTGGCCTATTTGCATTGCGCCATGATACACAATGATCTACACTACTACACAATGACCTTTGTTTTCCAGTTATTCGACAGGTGTCTCCAGCAATATGACAAGCTGCGTAAGCGCGAGGCTTTCCTGGAAGTATTCCGTAAGGAGCCCATGTTCAAAGAGTCGCTGGAGGAGTTCGACGAGTCCCGCAGCGTAGTCGACGACCTCGTCCATGAATACCAAGCAGCTGCCACGCCAGATTATGTGCACTGGAATCCAGGTGCGTCTGTACTCTGGTTCTTCATTAACTTATCGCATCGCAGGCAATTCGTAGAACCCGCCGATGTAATGCGGCGGGTTCGGCTAACTGTTTTATAAAATGGCCAAGCCATTATTTCAAACCGCCCTTTTATCATATTAGTGAATTGTCACCCAAATATGCGGCCAGCTATCTGGTGACAATTCACTTGGGTATCCACCAAGTTTGTTGAACCTCGCATTTCTAATTAATCACAAGACAAACCTAACCAAAAGATTATTTAAAGACAATCCGCCTTAAGTTAGCCGTTATGTAATGCGGCGGGTTCCACGAATTGACTGCGACATATACACAACAATAGGAACATCGTGTTTTTGACCAAATTAATCTTGTGACGAAAGTATAATCTGAGTGTTTTCGATCGTAAATTCACAGGATAAACATTTAAATTAGAAAAATGCATTTCAGGACTAACCTTTATTATCCATCCAGAAATAATTATAATAAGGTCCATTTGCACATTAAGCATGTACCTACAGATGACAAATTATTTATAATTTCTGGAAATATATTTTAATATTATATAAAGGAATATAAAATAAAGTTTAAAATAGATGTTAAAGAAATAGTTTGTTTCCAATTTACTAATCAATGATAATTTTATTTCAGAGAGCAGTCAAATATAACGACGTCGATAGAACGTAAACTGAATCTCGGAGTTATGTTTAAAACGGCTACAGAAGTCGGCGAAACAAAAGCATGACAAGCGGATGGAAATCGTCGGAGGATGTATACTCAATGTTGTTAATATTATGTTTAACCTGTGCCATTTGTTGCTGTGCATTATATGCACACAGTAATGTTTATTTGTTAACGTCAAATCGAACACACCGATCATTAATTAAAATAAAAACAATTATTGTTTTTTACCAAGACTTTATTTTAATTTTCTAATAGCTAACTGTTCCATATTTCCTTTCTTGTCCGTACACATATCACACCAGTGCGAACATCGCATGCACAATGGCTCACTTCCCTGTCTCTTGGGTTAAAACTTTCAGCTAACAAATACGAGGTGTTAGTACGGCGATGCGATAAATTGTTATTTGGATGAAAGTAAATCTATTTAGCTATACAGAAACAGCTGACAAATTACTAAAGAATCTACTACAAGTCACAGTCGTGTGTACATACAAAAATAAGACCCCATTTATCTAGATATTACTCACAAACAGTAAAAATAATATTGAAAGCGTATCTCACAGTAGTGCACTAGAAATATCTTTGCCTTATATTATACTTTTAAATCGCTACTTCCGACATTAATTAAGACAATTATGTACAGGGATCAGCCCCCTTACCATCATCTCTTATTGCGATTCAATAATTGAATAGATAGTGGTAAGGGGGCTGCTGGAACTGCCTACAATGAACCACGTTATTACTGAAACATGCATATGATTCTAAATGAGATACGCGTTGAATGAATCACATCTCTCAGCACGAAGTTGATTTTGTTTTTCATGTTCTGTCCTTTTCTTTAGCTTAAGAATGCCATTTGCTCGAGAGAGAAGAGGGCATCGCCGTGATAGCACTGACACTATCTTTCTCGCTCTAGCATATGAGATTCCTGAACAACAGAAAATGATAGATTATGAAAAAATTCGATTTCATGTTGACAGATTTTGTTCAACCCTAACACGACGCTTACTTCAAAAAATGAGAATCTATGATTTTTTTATTATATTATAAACACAAAACTGCTCCTTTGATTCTAGATGAATTTATAGGCTATGTATAGTATAGTATGGCACACGTATGTTGTGTGGTATTTAAAGGATGATGTAACAACAGAGGTGGAAGGCATATTTCTCTGAAATGTATCAGCCATGGCAATGAATTTTCAGAGAAAAACCTGCTACATGTAACTACACACACAACACACGTGATAGACTCTATAGTAAGCGTAAGCCCTAGGGATCCCAATGATTATCCAAATTGGCAACTAGAGCTCCATGAGAATGATCGAAACAACAGCAACATTTTGAGAACAACATAATACACACACATCCACAACTCTCCTCATTATATCTAATTTAATTTTATACATTAATATAACAGTTGTTCTTATAAAAGTTTAGTTATAATTTCAACATAATAATACGAATTACCGATGGAACTACGCGTAAAATGGCTCACACATGCTCGACACAAGTGATATAATGGCTTATGGTCACAATCTCACTTTATACGATACCAGTTCTGTACATCAAAAGAACGAGCATTCGTATCTGCGTCTATAATCACGTTCTGTAAATACATTGAGTGACAAGTAAAATATTGATATAAAATGCAGCCATATTGCACTCGCATTTACTGAAGTCGGGCAGGCGGCATTTATTTCAGCTTAAATGGTTTATATAATGATGTACAGTCAGTAGTCAAAATGATCTGAACATTCAAGTCTACCAAAAATAAACAATGACAAAAGTCAACCTTATAAAAGATTCAAAATATAAATCAAAGTGCACCTTAAAACATACTGCCATAAAGTTTGTTTTTTGTGAAAAGTTGAAATATACTGGCGGGTGTGAAATGTACGCTCGTTTGACGCTGACTGTACTGTCTATATAAAATATTCAGATTAGTCATTTCATTACAGGGAGAGTATGCGAGTTTCCCTTATTTTGTAGTCGAAATATTTACATAGCCGACATCAAAACAATCTCTGTGCAATGAAGGAAAGATAATGTGATAAAAAATTAAATTAACGAAATATGCTACCAGAACGGTGCGGACATACACATAATTATAAGCGATGCATTAGTGCTACGCATTAGCGAAATTATAATTTTGGAATAATTAAATTAGTGGCAGGGCCTGACGCCTACGCCTACGGCGGAGAGGCTCGGCTAGGAGGTCTGGCTCGGCGGCTGGAACTTGGGCTGGATGATGGACGTCTTGCGCACGGGGACCGTCTCCGGCGTGGGGATGGCGTCGCCCGTCGGCTGCTTGGCGGGCACCGCCGGCGCCTTGAACGGCGCCGCCAGGTTGCTCGGTCTCTGTTTCGCCATTTGATAATCCCCAGAGTCGAAGAATTTTTGCTGAAATTAAATTCATTAATGTCAATAATGATATTAATGATGATAGAGAATAAAAGTATCGTGTTCGAGACATTAATTTTTATAGCCTGATTATATGCTGCTTGCCTGCGAGGTAACACTGCAAAGTTGTGTAAACCTCTTGTTTTGAGCATTATGATAATACTGTCAATATAAGAACCTTTTTAATATTTTTAAATTTCAAAATACTAGTGGAAAAAAAGCGTGGCGCAAAGCCACACTGCAAGATGAGAGAGATATCATCTGGTTCACCAACTCGCAAATTCGCGTAGCTGGCATAGTTTAGATCTGTAAGCTCTGAGCTGACGAACCTGACGATAACTCTCTTGTTCATAATTAATTGGGTACCCCTATGCTTAATCTTTGGGGATAGAAACGGTTTTTAAGTTAATAGTGGATATTATTTCATCTTCTTCTAGAGAGATTAGGCCTTCTAGTTATAGAGGCCTAGGGGGATTTAAGCCTAAAGGGATAATAGATAAGATGGCCCGTTTTATTCTAGATGGAAAGAGCACTTTAAAATACATCATTTAGCCTCGGTCTGGTCTTATCATCCAGATCGGTCACAGAAATTTTTTAGTGGTCAGAGA
Source organism: Hypsopygia costalis (assembly GCA_937001555.2). Taxonomy (NCBI): domain Eukaryota; kingdom Metazoa; phylum Arthropoda; class Insecta; order Lepidoptera; family Pyralidae; genus Hypsopygia; species Hypsopygia costalis. Next base: position 3,706,827 of record OW443325.2, read on the forward strand.
ATCTCGAAAATCGAAGAAGAAGAAGGTTTTTTTTGTCCTTGTGAGGTTGTAGGGGGTGATCTCTGGATGTAGTGAACCAATTCTGAGAATTATTTTACCAATAGAAAGCCACATTATTTGTGAGTGTAATAGGCTATATATTAACCCGAAATATTAAACTTTTTCATAAAAATGTTTATCGCACAACGAAGTAGGCACAGGTCAGCTAGTTAGAATATATTCTGGATATTAAAATATATAAATATTCTAATATAATTAATGTTTTCCGTGTGACTCAAACCCACAGTAGTCAAACACCAGCAGCCAACTCACTAGATCATGGAGGTCACTAAATGCAAATGCGAGGACAAATTTACATATAGACCTAAGAATGATCTTTTTTAAGTTCATCCTTAGAAGTTACAAATTTAGAATACTGTATGTTAGTCTACTTCTAAAAATTATATAACTGATAATTATACATATACTGACCCCCTTTGCAAGCCTCTTCTGCAGGAATGCCGAATGTCCTCCAGGACCTCGCCCCAGCATTGCATTTGGAAATTTGGCCTTTAACTTGGCCTCTTCCAGTTTTTCCAATTCTTTGGGCTGAGAAAAAAGAGAGAATAGCAAAATATATTAAATAAATAAATTAAGATTTATTATCTATCAAATATTATAAAGCTGAAGAGTTTGTTTTAGTTGAACACGCTAATCTCAGGAACTACTGGGTCAAATGGTTTTTTTTTTTATGTATAGCCCATTTTAATAAGAATATATAACTGGATATTTAACATAATGCTATGACCAAATAGCAGATCACCAATGAAAAATGTTGCAAAGGTGGGGAAATATTATTCCATTTGACAGCTTCTATTGTGTACGCAGCATAACTGGTTAAAGGTACGCAATCATGTATGGCAGAATTGTTCCTCTTATAGAGTTCTAAACAAGTACACCGCAGCATATATCTATCTTTTAAGATTGACTCAATATATCCTTTTTAATGGAAATCCTGCACTTCACTCTTAACCATCTGTCTCACACGCAGACAAAGTTGCCCATGTCACCTAAGATTTTTTTAAATCTTAATTGTTAGAGGCTTTTAGCCATTAGGTTTGACTATGTCAGCCACACTGTGAATGTCATGTTCTGATTGCTCCTCAGATTTACTCATGGCAAGTGACATAAAGAGCTAGAGCTTCTTTACATCACTTGAATGAGGATCACTTAAGATAATGTTAGTAGTGCCCTTAATTAAGTTTGAGTTTGGCCATATTTTGTATTTCAGTGTTACATATTGGCCACACTCCAACAAATCTGTGACATCCTCAACTATTTCCCTCAGCTAAGTTCATTACAAAATACAAGAATCTTTTTTGCAGAAACAGAGGCTATGGACTTCCCTAGCCTGTTTCTGTGTAGAGAATTTGTTATTAGATAGAGTATTTATTGGTGTATTTGCAAAAAAAAAATCAAAACGTGCATAGTACGGTACTGAATTAGATTAGGCATGTTGTCACAAATTGTTGAACAATATTAAAGTTTATACTGTTGATTGTTGCGACTTGTGGAAAATTAAATATAATAACGTGGAATAGTACAAGTGCTATAATATAACATGATAACAATATTAAATATTAATGTACTAAATGTCAGTTGCAATAAAGTAATATGACTTACATCTTTTGGGGGCTCATTTTGATCTGTTGAGTCACTCATTGTTCCCTGCAAACAAACTTAGGAATAAATTTTATAAAATCGCAACTATCATAACAGCATTTAGGCAAAGTTTTTGGAATTAACCACTACTTACAGTTTATATGTAATAATTTATGAGAATAGTCGAAACAAGAGTAATATCTACTTAATATTGAAAATGTTTTTGTTTACCCACATGCAACAACCACATGTTTTTCGTTGTTACATTTACGAATATAATGATATTATTTATTAAGTTCAATTCTAATCAAATTTTTAAAAGAAATCTGTTTTAAAAATTGGAATACAATATAAAAGCAGTGATAAGGGTACTAAGGAGAAACGGAAATGTAAGGAGATACATTCGGCCAGTTGTTTACCTTGAAATTATTCTTTTATTATTTATCCTCTTATTTAGCAATTACTATGTGTAATTTAACGATAGCACGTAATGCGTAACTGAATGTCGAACAGTAAATTAATAAATATGTGAAGCGTATTTAATTTCGCGACTTCACACAATTCGATAAACAAAAAGTCAAAAAATATAGAAGAAAGAAAGACAATCACCAGTGTTGCCAAAACTTAATTTTCAAATTCCACACCTTTATTCGAAAAAAAAATCAATTTTCGTTTAAACATGGGAAATGTAGGTACTACCCCAGCCGGTATAAATATAGAGTGTGATGAATTCTAGCTGGCCTATTCTAGAATAAAACGGCAAATCTTTGTTATCCTTTGTCATGTTGTCACATATCGACATTTGTCATACCTATGTAATATTTTTAGCAGAATAAAGCCTAATTCTATTATAAAGGTGATTGTTATTTCATAACAATTTATTCTGCTAAAATTTATGTATCTGAAGCAATAACGTTGTGCGAGTAATACCCTTACTACAAATATGGACAAATATCTCCGACCAGTCGTGTTAGACCTCGACCCCACGTCACCGACTGCTGCTCAGGAATGGAACCACTGGCTTTTTACGTTCAAGAATTTCCTAGCAGCCAACAAAGATGGGGACAAGGATATTTCGGATAAGTTACAAATGCAACTGCTTATTAACCATGTATCACCCAAGGTTTTCCAATATATCAGCGATAATGGAAGGTATGTGAGTGCTATAGAAACCCTTACTAACATATTCATTAAACGGAAAAATGAAATCTATGCTCGGCACGTGCTCGCTACTAGGAAGCAGCAAAGTAACGAATGTGTACAGCAGTATCTACAACAATTACAACTCTTAAGTAAGGACTGTCAGTTTAAAAAGGTTGATGCGGAATGTAATAGAAGTGAATATATAAGAGATTCATTCATATCGGGTATTGCCTCTGATAAAATCCGACAAAGGCTGCTGGAAAGCTCAAAGATAGATTTAGATGAAACATTTAATATAGCACAGACTATGGAGACCGCAGAAAAGAACGCTCAGGCCTATAAACTAACCAATGACGCTGAACAACCCTCTTCTTATGCTGTGGCACTACTGAAACCGAACAAAAGTAGTACGGATACGAGGAAATGTTTCTTTTGTGGTGAAAAAATCCATAAGCGGCAAAACTGCGCAGCACTGAATGCTTACTGCCAGATCTGTAATAAAAAAGGACACTTTGCAAATGTTTGCAGGATCAAGAAGCCCAATGTCAATGCCGCCGCTACAAATGAACCTGTTGAAACTACTGAGAACAACTTGAACAGTCTTATCATCACTGCTGCAGCTTCTGCTAGTCTCAAAAAGTCTATAGTCGCAATAAAGGTAAACGGCAAAGATGCTAAAGCCCTAATTGACTCTGGAAGCTCGAAAAGCTTCATTAATCATGAATTCTTCAGAAAATACTCGTTTTATAAAGAAGACACTAGAGAATCTATAACTATGGCACAAACAACACGCACTATTGACTGTGAAGGCCTACTCCGAGCTAGTATTACGTTGAACGACAATGTTTATAATCGAGCTCCCCTTCTCATAGTAAAGCATCTGTGCGCTGACGTCATCATTGGACATGACATACTGGAAGAACATTCGAAATTAGAAATGTCTTTTGGAGGACCTAGAAAGACATTACAAATCTGTAGCGTTCTCGCAGCTGATATTCCACCAATACCTTTGTTTTCCAACTTATCTCCTAACTGCAGACCTATCGCCTTAAAATCACGGAAATATTCTAATGATGACCAGAAATTCATACAAGATGAAATTGAACAACTTTTGGCCGATGGTGTTATTGAAGAGAGCAGATCTCCATGGCGCGCTCAGGTGCTAATTACTAAAAATGAAAACCACCGAAAGAGGTTAATTATAGATTACTCTCAAACTATTAACAAATATACAGATTTAGACGCTTACCCACTACCAAGCATGGAAAAGATGGTAAATGACATTTCCAAGTACGAAGTCTTTTCTAAAATCGATTTAAAAAGTGCGTACCATCAAGTACCGATTTTGAACAATTTTGCAGGATTCCATTCGGAGTCACAAATGGAGTAAGTTGCTTTCAAAGAGTAATGGACTGGCTGATAACTAAAGAAAAATTAAAGGATACCTATACATATCTTGATGACGTTACAATCTGCGGAAAAGACAAGGCGGAACATGACCGTAATCTAAAGAGATTTATGGATGCTGTTGATACATACAAACTAACTGTTAACAAAGACAAATCGCAGCTTTCCATAGATACTATTAATATTCTCGGATATAGAATTTCAAAGAAATCTATAACACCAGATCCTGATAGACTTCAGCCTCTTATCGATTTGCCCATACCCTCTGACAATTCTTCATTGAAAAGAGCTCTAGGGATGTTTTCTCCTATCCCTGCCATACACTCGTCGAGTGGCGAGGGAAGTAGCGAGGGAAGTAGGAACGTAGTGTGGCCACGTTACTCGTCTTGCCGCTCGTGTTGCTCCTCGCCTTGCCCATCATTCCCTGTTTTGTCGGTTTTTTGGGCGCGAGTCAAAAGGACCGGCAACATGAATGCGAGTGACCGGCCACATAATCGCCTCGGACGCATTCCGCATCGAGCGCTCGGGCGCGTAACACGCGTCATATTTTTTAAATCATTTTTTTAAAATCATGTCTGTCATGAACATTTCCTTAGAAGAGTTGGTAGCAAAAAAGAAATGTTTGATGGCATCTTTTAGACCATTAGTCCATAAAAAAAAGCTTCGTTTCGCTATAATAAAAATGCATATCGCGGACGCTGCCGCAGCTTCAACGTCCATTGTATAGCAAAGGCGAAAGTCCAAGTGCGGAGCGTCGCGAATAATTGCGCGAGTAGAGCAGTGTGTGGGCAGTGAGGGAAACATCGCGGCAGCGCGAGGAGCAAGGCGATGAGCAGCGCGAGGAGCATAGTGTGGCGGCGGGGTAACGTATATTATGTGGAAGTAAACATGCACAATGTTACGAGTACGTCATGACGACACTATTTCGCACTTTTATAAACCAGTTGGACAAGCATTTGAACTGGAAGGAGCATATCGATCAGGTATGCAATAAACTAAATAGATTCGTATTTGCATTAAAAAGATTGCGGCAGACAGTTTCAGTGGAAGCTGCATTATCAGCCTACCATGGATACGTATCATCGGTACTTCGATACGGTTTGATACTTTGGGGAAACTCTGTTGATATGGACAGAGTTTTCAAAATTCAAAAAAAGTGCGTACGAGCTATATGTAATGCGTGGTTTGATGACAGCTGTAAACCGTTATTCAAGAAACTAAGTATATTACCATTACCGAGCATGTACATTAGAGATATCTGTGTTTTCGTTAATTCCCACCCTCAATATTGGAAAAAGAGAAGTGAAATATTCACTAGAGAAACAAGAGCAAGGATTATGAATAAATTATATCAACCTTCTTGCCATAAGTACATTTACGAAAAAAACGTTTCGCATATGTGTACGACGTTATACAATCATTTGCCTGATGAATATAAAAGCTTAAAAGAAAATAGTTTTAAAACACATCTGACTGATTGGATTCTGGGACACTGCTTTTACAGTGTCTCAGAATTCATGAAATTTAAATAGTAAATTAATATATATATGACATTTCTTTTTTATATAATTGACATTTCTTATAATTTTCTGTAATGCAGCATTCATTGTAATAATAATAATTGTTATTAAGTAGTATTAGTATAAGTTGACATAAATATTTTGCACGCCTGCTTGCGGGCTGAATACACTGTACCTGACTTTGTATATGTAACTGTATTCTGCAAATAAAGATGATTGATTGATTGATTGAAAATCACAAATGATTGTTCCGTCTGTTCGTTTATAAAACCCAGATTCTTCAAAAATAACAGCGCTCTCATAAAAGCCACATCACCATTTGAAAGGCTGAACATCGACTTCAAAGATCCAGTACCGACGCCAACATCTAATAGACACATCTTGACAGTTATTGACGAATATTCACGATTTCCATTTGCTTTTCCATGTCAAGATATATCTGCCGCGACTGTAATCAAACATTTATCCACACTTTTCAGTACTTTCGGGATGCCAGCGTATATTCATTCTGATCGTGGCTCAGCTTTTATGTCACAAGAAGTTAAGACCTACTTGCACAGCAGAGGCATCGACACTAGTCGAACTACACCTTATAACCAACAAGGAAATGGTCAAATAGAGCATGCAAATGGAACTATTTGGAAAACAGTCCAGTTAGCTCTCAAATTTCATGGATTAGACATAAAGGATTGGGAAAAGGTGCTCAACCAGGCTCTACACTCAATAAGATCATTGCTATGTACTTCAACGAACCAAACGCCTCATGAAAGGATGTTTATGCATAACCGGAAATCTAACAATGGCCACTCTGTACCTACCTGGGTCCTATCTCCGGGCCCTATTCTGTTGAAGAAACATAACCGAAGTAACAAGTACTGTCCTATGGTGGAGGAAGCAGAGCTAATAGAGTCTAATCCTGATTACTCCTTTGTCAGATTAAGCGATGGCCGAGAGACGACGGTATCGAATCGACACTTAGCCCCGGTAGGGAGAGATGATACATCTGAGCCTGATCTTGAAGAAAACTATGAAAGTGCAGGTTCTGGAGAAGATAATGAACCTAGCGATCCCACACCCGCCGCCGTCGAGCCTACGCGTCAGAGTAGCCGGACTCGAAGGCTACCTGTTCATTTAGAAGACTACAACTTGTCTCACTAGAGCGGGGGAGAATGTGCTGAATTCTAGCTGGCCGTTTTAAGAATAAAACGGCAAATCTTTGTTATCCTTTGTCATGTTGTCACATATCGACATTTGTCATACCTATGTAATATTTTTAGCAGAATAAAGCCTAAGGTGATTGTTATTTCATAACATAGAGATATTTTTTTTAACTTTTTTTTTTTTTAGTTATTTGTAATATTTATTTTTTTAACTAGTTTATTTTACTTAATATGTCTGTCTACATTAACATGTATTGTATTTGTATTGTACACGTCATACCAGTTATAGCAGCTGTTTGTTTATAATTAGGATTGTAAAATTACGTAATTTTACCAAAATCGCTGGTAAATTACGGTAATTTACGAAAATTACGGTAAAATTTGTTACGTAACTGCCATGTTTAAATTTTTAATTTGGTGAAATGCCACGTGCATATTGTTGCGAAATAGAGTGTAAGCGCCCTAGGATTGCAAAATTAAGTAATTTTCCCCTAAAGTCTTGTAAAATACCAGCGTACTACCACAGTGTGCGAGATGCTGGGATTGTTGGAGAGAGTGTGATCGAGTAAAAATCCGATGCCAAATCACTAGGTACACAGCGTGGATTTATTTGCCACAAGTCTTCTTACAGAGTAACTATTTTCTACTCAGGAGCGCTTCAGTGTTTTCTTTCTTCTATTTTCTTATTCAGGAGCGCTTGAGTATTTTTCTTGTTTGCCCGTCGTCTTCAACTGGAGCTGGAACTGGAACTGACGAACGTAGGACATGCTCCGATTAATAAAATGAAATTAAAAGTAGGTCAATCTATAAGGTCGCGAAAAGGGTTGACCAATCAGAGCGATTGAATTATTTATAATCGACTCTATCTCTATCTCTTTCTAAAATTTGCTATCTCTTTCTATCGGCATGTCCTGACATTCGAAAGTTTTACAAATATTGTACAATCTATTTTTCTATAACGAGGGCTTATATAACTAACTTATTATAACAAGAATTATCTAAATACGATCATTATTTACAAAGTTATAAGCATTTTAGTGCAAAGTGCTTACGTCGCGGTAACGCCTCTTCAGGGCACCCTAGCGGGATATTGAAAAACGTCAATTTCTATCCTTTATTGGTTTAAAACTTACAATCTAATGTTAAACACATAAAATATACATTATCATCTATTAACCAAAACAATAATTACACTTAAGGATCTATTACAAGCAAAGTTATACGACTTTCAAATTTTCATAATAAAAAGTGATTCTTACTATTTCTTACGAACTATCTTATAATTTTATAAACTTATAACTACGTATAACCGTTATCTATACATAATATCTATTAGTAATCGTTGTCCTGCACATTTCTCCCGCCGTGCATCGTAGTCGCCGCCGCTCGACACGATGCAGTAGATGCCTGTGCAGGCTTGCTGGTGTTCACCGGGATGACGATGACTTTCTTAGCTGGCCGTCGGAGTACTCCCCCTCTGGTAGCCACGTCGACTGTTCTGACGACTCCGTCGGGGCCCGGGTATGTGGCGCAGATTCGTCCACGTACCCAGGTGTTGCGTGGATGGTTGCCGTCGACGATGAGGACCAGGTCGCCGTTGTGCAGAGCAGGCCCTCGTCCATGGGGCTCCCGCCGGTTTCGGAGTTCAGGCAGGTACTCCCGGACCCATCGGGCCCAGAAGATGTCGGCAAGGCGCTGTGAGGCGCGCCAGCAGGCGCGCAGGTTCAGGTCGCGCTCGCTAAACTCGCCCGGTGACTGCAGGCGTCCTGGCCCGCCCAGGAGGAAGTGGTTCGGTGTGAGGGCTTCTGGGTCTTCTGTGCTGACGGAGACGTGCGTGAGTGGCCTGCTGTTCACCGTGTGCTCGGCCTCGACGAGCAAGGTCTGCAGGACTTCTTCCGACGGGTGGCGCTCATGCAGTGTGGCAGAGAGCGCTGTCTTTACAGAGCGCACCATACGCTCCCAAGCGCCGCCCATGAATGGAGCGCCCGGGGGTATGAAGCGCCAGTCGATGGTCTTCTTTGATGCTTCCTCTGCCATGGCCGAGTTGATCGCCTGGCGTAGTTCCTTGTCGGCTCCGTGGAAGTTGGTTGCGTTGTCGGACCACAGTTGCGTTGGACGTCCTCGGCGTGCGATCATGCGTCTCAGCGCCATGATGGCGGAGTCGGTGCTGAGGGAGGCGGCCATTTCCAGATGGACAGCGCGCGTGGTGAGACACGTGAATAGAGCCACGTATCGTTTCTGGTGGGTCCGTCCCACGGTGATTGTGAGTGGACCGAAGAAGTCCCACCCGGTGTAGGTGAAGCTTCGCTGATGGTGTGCGAGGCGACATGGAGGGAGGTCACCAGTCGCAGGGTGCGGTGGAGACGCCGTACGCATACGGCACCTGATGCAGCTTCTGATGACCGCCTTCACAGTGGGTCTGAGGCGTATGACCCATCGTTCTTGACGGCACTCGTTGACGGTTGCTTCGACGCCCGCGTGATGGAGCTGCTGATGAATGTGTTCAATCCACAGCCTTGTTGCACGGTGTTCGCCATGCACCACCAGTGGATTCTTCAAGTCTTCAGGTACACCGGTAGCTGCTTCTATTCGTGTTTTCAGCCGTAGTTCGTTGTCGGTGAATTCGACGGTCAGCTGATGCAACTTACTATTTTTCTGTAGTGGTCTTCCGATCTTCATATCGCCGATTTCTTCACCAAAGGAGTCTTCTTGTGATGCTCGGATGATTAAGTTCTCGGCGCGGCGTAACAAGTCAGCTGAGATCGGCCTATAGTGCCTTATTGAAGTTGCAGTGATTTTTTCTGTGTGTTTGACTGCTTGTTTCTTCTTATAAGTTCGGCGCCAATCTGAATCATCCGTAGCATTTTTCTTTGTTCGTTTATAACTCACTATTTGTTTTGGCGGTCGACATAGTTCGATAAATTGAAGTACTCGTGCCGTTGCGCGTAGATAGCGTTCCCATTTTGAAAATCGCTCGACTGTAGGTAGACTGTATACTAGGCTCGGCGACGCTTCTTTGGTTGTTACGGCGTATGTTCTTTCTTCTCCCGTGTCCTTCTGCGTACTTCTTTCTGCTTCCTGTGGCCATAATTCGGGTTCCTCGTACAAAAATTCGGGGCCACGGAACCAACGGTGAAGACTGGTGAAGTCTGTAGGGACGTCTCTGGTAGCGTCGTCGGCGACGTTGATTTTCGTAGGTAGCCACCTCCATTCGTTCGCCGCGCTGTGTTCTTCGATTGCTGCGATGCGGTGAGCGACGAAAGGTTTGTAAGACCTTGAACCCGTGCGAATCCAAGTGAGCGATGTCCTGCTGTCAGTCCAGTAGTATGTGGCTTCGGGCTTCTGCTCGTGTTCCTTCCTTACAGCTGTTGCCATGCGTGCACCCAACACTGCTGCCTGTAGCTCGAGTCGCGGAATCGAAGTAAGCTTGAGCGGTGCGACTTTAGCTTTGGCCGTGATGAGTGTCACGTTAACGCTGTCGTCTTCAGAAACAGTGCGCCAATATAGCGCGGCGGCGTACGAGGCTTCGCTGGCATCCACGAAGACATGCAGTTGGAGTGATCTTGCCGTACTGTAGCCTGGGTAGCATCTTGGCACGGTGACGTCGCTGAGATTCTTGAGGTGTTGCATCCATCGGCTCCATGCTTCTGCCAGGTCTTGATCCAAGCATTCATCCCAGTCGGTGCCACGCCTCCAGACTTCTTGAAGTATCTGCTTGGCTCTAATGGTGATTGGCGACACCAGGCCGAGCGGGTCGAAGAGTGACATCACTATCTTCAATGCTTCTCTCTTGGTCGGCGTGTTGCTGTTCAGTACCGTTGCTGGGACGCGCACCAGGTCCAAATTGAAACCCAGCTGGTCTTCATTCGGTCGCCATATGAGACCGAGTACTCGTTCGAGCTGGCATCCATCTTCTAAGTTCACCATGGAGTCTTCCGATGCTGCTTCTCCCAGCTGTTGCAGTAGTTGGATGGAATTCGAAGACCATTTCTTGAGTTCGAAGTGTGCGTGTTGATGGATTCTTCGAACTTCTCGGGCGATGTGAACGGCGTCTTCGATGTTTCTGAAACTATCTAGGTAGTCGTCGACGTAATGATTCTTCTTGATGGCTTCTACGGCGTGTGGGCTTTCTTCTATGAACTTCTCAGCGTTGATGTTCTTCACGTAGATTGCAGTCGCAGGCGAGCTTGACGCGCCGAAAATCACGGATTTCATTCTATATTCTTCTGGCGGTTTGCTGTCACGTCGATTTCCACGCCACAAATAACGCAATGCATCTCTATCTTGTTCGCGCAGTTCTATTTGCATAAACATTTCCGCTATATCTGCAGTTACGGCGATCGGATATTGACGGAAACGCATCAGTACACTCGGCAGCGGCTGCAGTAAGTCAGGACCGATGAGTAGTTGATCGTTGAGTGAAGTCCCATTAGTCTTGGCTGCGGCATCATGCACTATTCTCATTTTCTCGGGTTTCTTCGGGTTGAAGACAGGAAAGTGCGGTAGGTACCAACTTCTATTAGCGTTTGTTCTTGTAGGCGGCGCAAGTTCGGCGTAGCCCTTTGCTACGAGTGCCTCCATTTGTTTGCAGTACCTCTTCCTGAACTCTGTGTCACGATCTAATCTTTTCTCAACTGTGTGAAGCCTCCTTAGAGTATTTTCGTAATTATCTGGCATCTTGATTTCTTCACTCTTCCATAATAAGGCGGTCTGGTACTTTCCCTCCGAAGTCCTCTTAGTGTGTTCTTGCAAAATACGAAGTGCCTTTTCCCCTGGGTCGCTGTTTGGTCTTCTTGGATCGATGTAGAGGTTGTCAGCTGTTATGAAGTTCTTCACTACTCGGTCCATGTCTTCATCAGCTGAGTGGTTGATGAAGTTGACTCGATGTCCCAAGGTTCGAGTGTGGCTGCCGTGTAACACCCATCCTAGTTGTGTACGCGATGCAACTGGCTGATTTCTTCTACCTATTCGGGATTCTGTAGACAGCAGAAGGTGCCAGTTATCCTGGCCGATGAGGATCTTTGGCTTCATGATGCCATGCTGTAGCTGATGAGAGATGTCCCGTAGATGTTCGCACTCAGTGATTGCTTCTTGAGGTATCTTCTGAGCTGCCAAGTCCAAGTTCTTCATGGTGCGCGCCTCTATCTGTAGCTTGTTTGCTCCATGTCCTCTTGCGTTGAAGGTTACACGATGAGACTTCTTGTAGGTGGCGGTGTCTCCATCGAAGGTCGAGATGTGCAGCGTTTCCTCCGGGCCGTTGGCTCCTATTTGTTGAGCTAGTTCTTCATCTATAAGGGTGATGGTGGAACCATCATCCAGTAGTGCGAAGGTGTCCGCTTCTCCCGCCGGTCCGGAGATGTGCACCGGTGCAATCTTCAAATACGAGGCTGGTTGCGGCGCCCATGCTGAGTTGATCTTCTCTTCGACTTCGGTCTTCAGGTCTTCCTTCTGTGAATGAAGCATTCGGTGGTGGTAGTGCTTGCAGTCGTTTACTTCGCATCTCTTGGGACGGCAGCTATGTGTACTTTTCCTATATCGCAAACATCGGAAGCAAAGTCGGTGTTTCTTCGCCATATCCCAACGGTCGTGCACTGTTGCGTTCTTGAATTTGTAGCAGTCAGCTGTGGCGTGTCCTTGGCGATCACACAGGTTACATTTCGGCTGCCACTGTTGATTCTGCATATTGTTTACTCGATGACGACGGCGAGTTTCATAACTGTCTGTTGATCCTCCTATGTTCTCTGGCGGTGCATACGGGCTGCATATTTCCGCTTCTCTTCTTATGAAACGGCTAAACTTCAACAGGTCGGGCTCTTCTCTCGGTTGGGTGGCTGCATATTCATACCACTGCCTCTTCATTGTTGGAGTCAATTTCTCAACTATATTCTTCGAGACTTCGGGGTTGTACAGATAATACACACAGTTGAGGGCTTGCATTGTTGCAACGATGTTTTCGACTTTCGTTGCGAAAGTGCAGATATCTCGTGGTGAGTCGGTGAGGCGTGGCAATGCTCGTAGTCGATCCATTTCTGCCATTGCTATTGAGTCTGGCCTCCCGAATCTTGTTTCTAACGTCTTCATAATGCAGTTTGCGTCTGCGTTCGCTATAAATAATCCTTGTACGGCTTCTTTTGCAGCTCCCTTTAAACTTCTTCGTAGTCTCGACAAGTTGTCCGTTGTTGAATATTGATGGGCCGACTCGTAGTACGCTGCTTTGAACGTCAAGTAATCTTGATACGCTCCATTGAAGTTCGGTAGTTCGTGCGTTCTTGATCCTGTGTGTCGGGCTGATAGGACGGCTTGTGAGATGGCTGCTGTTAGTTCTTGCAACTCGGTTCGCCGTTCTTGTTCTTGAGTAGGCGCGGTTGCATGCGGCGTGAAGCTGTTCGGCTGCCAAGAAGCTGCTGTGCTTGCTTGCGGCTGTGACGTCGCTGCGATGTTCACTGGTGACGCAGCGTTGTAGTTCGGATGCCAGGGCGCTGCGATGGCTGCTGGCTGTGACGGCTGCGTCATGTTCGTTGGTGGCAAGGCAGACGACGGAGCGTAGAAGTTCAAGTGCCAGGGAGCTGCAAAGGCTGCTGGCTGGAGTTGCTGCGTCGTCGCAAAGTTCGGTGCCACATTGACAGGCGGTGCGCTGGAGATCGGTGGCCACGGAGCGGCTGTGTCCGTTGGCCTGTAGGGCTGCATCGCTGTCTGGTTCGGTGTAGGTGCAGGCGTAGATCTTCCTGCTGGCGGCGGAGGAGGCGGCATCAGTATTGCGGCGTGTTCGTTCACGGAGAGACGCGGAGCCGACGGGAGTGCGGCGGTGACTCCCGCCGGTGTTGGCGCTGGGGTGCTCCAGGATGCGGCAGTGATCACTGGAGCCGGTTCAATAGTCGCCTCTGGTTCTGGTTCATGCTGTCCCTCTGTGATGGCAAGGTGGCTGGTCTGTAGCCACGTGCGGACGCGTTTTTCTCCTCCCTCGCTGTCGACTGCAGATGCTGCGTCTTCTTCATCACTTGATTGTGCTTCTATTTCTGCTATACGAGCTTTGGCGAGTTCCAGCTTCGCTTTGGCGAGTTCATGAAGGGCTTCGGCAAGACGACGGGTTTTCGCAGACTTATGGCTTGAGCTCTTGACACGCGACGGCACGGCTGAAGGCGCACGGAAGTGATGACCGGTGGCAGCAGGCGGCGCGGTGGGCTGCTCTGGACGCGGCGCGAAAGGTTCGGTGGCAGCCTGCGGAACGGCAGGTTGCTCAAGACGCGGCGCGTGTGAATCCAGGGCGGCCTGTTGCATGACTGGCCGCACGGCGCTGGACTCGTTGGCTGTGGCAGCCCGTGGCGATGATGTCTGCTCGGTCGTGGCGGATGTGGCGCCGGTGACTGTAGACTCCGTCGCGGTGGTGGCTTCAGACGACGTAGTCTTCTCTGCAGATGACCCTGTAGCCGTTGTTCCCGATGGTGTGGATCCTCGTGGTTTTCCACCATGCTGTGACCTGGTAACAGGCATCTTGGAAATTACTCGATGATCTCTCCCCAAAAGATCCGGCTCGAAGGACCACTCGATGTGCGAGATGCTGGGATTGTTGGAGAGAGTGTGATCGAGTAAAAATCCGATGCCAAATCACTAGGTACACAGCGTGGATTTATTTGCCACAAGTCTTCTTACAGAGTAACTATTTTCTACTCAGGAGCGCTTCAGTGTTTTCTTTCTTCTATTTTCTTATTCAGGAGCGCTTGAGTATTTTTCTTGTTTGCCCGTCGTCTTCAACTGGAGCTGGAACTGGAACTGACGAACGTAGGACATGCTCCGATTAATAAAATGAAATTAAAAGTAGGTCAATCTATAAGGTCGCGAAAAGGGTTGACCAATCAGAGCGATTGAATTATTTATAATCGACTCTATCTCTATCTCTTTCTAAAATTTGCTATCTCTTTCTATCGGCATGTCCTGACATTCGAAAGTTTTACAAATATTGTACAATCTATTTTTCTATAACGAGGGCTTATATAACTAACTTATTATAACAAGAATTATCTAAATACGATCATTATTTACAAAGTTATAAGCATTTTAGTGCAAAGTGCTTACGTCGCGGTAACGCCTCTTCAGGGCACCCTAGCGGGATATTGAAAAACGTCAATTTCTATCCTTTATTGGTTTAAAACTTACAATCTAATGTTAAACACATAAAATATACATTATCATCTATTAACCAAAACAATAATTACACTTAAGGATCTATTACAAGCAAAGTTATACGACTTTCAAATTTTCATAATAAAAAGTGATTCTTACTATTTCTTACGAACTATCTTATAATTTTATAAACTTATAACTACGTATAACCGTTATCTATACATAATATCTATTAGTAATCGTTGTCCTGCACAACAGTATTACTATTTCAGTATTTCTATACAGTAGCGCATCGACTTTGAAGTGGGACGTTTGACTGACTACAAAATAAACAAACTATTAATGATTCGAGCTAATTTAAAATACACTCAAACAGAACCTGTTGAAATGGATATGTTTGACTTTGACACTGATGACGAACAATCAGACACAGAAGACGAATCAGTGGATCCTTTAATGTAACATTGTAACTCAGTCTTTTTTGACGTGACAACGTCTTATAAATTGGTTAGCCGGGTGACACTTCAAGAAACTGGGTCACGTTATGCGCTTACAATGAGAGCGAGTGAAAGGCACGCGCCTTTCACTCGCTCTCGCTATCGCGTGTCGTGGACGCGTAGGGACACGCGATACTAAGAGCGAGAGAGACTCAAAGTCGTTGTCACGTAAAACTTTCGCCCGTATACCGACTTTACAGGCAACCAATTGTTTTTTTTTATGTCTACCACTATGGTGGAAAACAGACGGCCCGCCTGGTGGTAAGGTTACCACTGCCTACAGACTTAAACATATAGTACCACAAGCCACAAACTTATCTGGCCCGGTGGCGGGGGCGGTACGATCGACTTAAGTGTTGCTATTAAACGAAATGCCGCCCGTATTAGAGGAAACATAAAAATCAAAGAAATATATTCACTATTAAAATAATAGCATTGATATAGTTATTAATTGTGTTGTGTGGTGTTTCAATTAAATATCAATTGCCTTCTATTTTTCGTAGATTAGTTTTAAAAATGCACCACGTTAAGTCGCGATCATAGCTATTATTTAGTAGTAATAAGTTACAGGGGAGTAAGGGGTGAACGGAATCAACATCCTATCCGACCCTAAAGTCAACCCCACCTGCACGCGCCGACAGGCGGCGGCGACGAAATTGTTGCTGTGGTGCTCCCTGCTAGACAACGGACGGGGCTCTGGCGACCGAGTCAGTGGCGGAATAACCACTCGCCTTGCCAGGAAGCTGGTAAGAGAGGCTACAGCAGCCTTGGGGTCTAAAAAACTCCTAAAATGCCTGGGGCAGAAGGCAACGGGAAACCACCGCTTCTATTTTCCCATGAGAGTCATGAAATGTCGCTTAACCATAATACGAGAACGCTGGGCGATCCGAGTAGCGACCGGCGTCTTGGGTTTTCCGGGACTCAGGATGTGAAGTTGGCCACCGGCTATAGGACTGCAGGCGACCAGGCAGCCTATTGCAGGAATGCTACTGGAAGACGAATACAACTACGTAACAGCATCCGTGTAGGCACATGGAATGTGCGGGGTTTACTTGAAGCAGGAAAACTGGAGATCTTAAACCACGAGCTCGAACATCATAGTATAAACATCGCAGGCGTAAGCGAGACTCATTGGCAGGAGAGTGGCCACTTTGACACGGAAAAACATAGCATTTTCTTCTCAGGAAGCGTCGGTAACAGTTTTGCAGGAGTGGCTATAATTCTGCCAAAACAATGGGCCACTTCAGTTCTGGGCTATAACCCAATTAGTGAGCGTTTGATATCCATGAAACTCAACGCATCGCCTACCCCATTACATATTGTACAGGCATATGCACCCACCTGCGCTGCAGCGGACGATGTCGTGGAGAGCTTTTACTCACAACTGGAATCGTGCTTGTCCAGGATCCCGAAGACAGAACTTGTCATAGTACTGGGTGACTTTAATGCTAAAGTTGGTGACACCAGGCTGGATGCTGGACTGCGTAACATAGTTGGACAGTATGGACTGGGCGTGAGAAACATCAGAGGAGACCGCCTCATACAGTTCGCTGCAGAAAATGCATTAACAATTATGAATACTGTTTTCAAACACCACCCGAGGAGACTGTATACGTGGACATCGCCCAACGGCAAGCACAGGAATCAAATTGATTTCATTATGATCCGGGAAAGATGGAGAAGTTCGATTTCGAATGCTCATACATTACCTGGAGCAGACAGTCTCTCGGATCACCAACTCCTTGTTTGCAGTCTTAAACTAAAGTTGCGTAATTCTTTGACAAGAAAGAAATCCAGGCGGTTAGAAGTTCATAACCAGGAGGACTTCAGAAAGGCACTTGGAGATCAAAGGTTGCACTGGCCACAAAACTCGCACGAGTCACCAGAATCTATGTGGCAAAAAACTAAAGAAATAATAGTAACTTCAGTGAACCAATCACAACCACGACCTACTAAATTAAAACACCAACACTGGATGACGAATGAAACATGGGCACTTGTTGAAGAACGTCGCATACTGAAGGCTAGAGGCGGGACAATACGACAGCTTAACGAATATGGTGCAAAAATTCAAGCAGCCTGCAGAAAGGATCGTAACTCGTCTCTTCAGGCCATCTGTAAGGAAATGGAGCAACATGCCCAGAAGTTTGAGACCAGAGACTTATACGCAAAAATAAAAACTATCACGCGACAGTTCAAACCGAAGACCTGGGCGATTGAAAACTCTGCGGGTAATACGGTGACAGAGATCAAGGAAATCGTCAAGGTGTGGAAAGATTACTGTGGTACTCTGTTCTCTAACACTACTTCCTATGTGTCGGACACGTTTTCAACTCTCTATGATAAGGAACCGAATATTTTAGAAGACGAGATACGAGCCGCTATTAAACACCTGAAATGCGGAAAGGCAGTGGGTGCAGATGAGATTCCCATAGAGGTCATCAAAGCTATGGATGATTTCGGAGTACACATAATGCACACCTTATGCTCCAAAATATGGGTAACTGGGGCCTGGCCAATGGAATGGGCGCACTCTCTATTCATACCTCTCCACAAAAAAGGTTCAACACGTAAGTGTAACAACTACCGTCTGATTTCCCTCATTTCACATAGCAGCAAAATACTTCTGCATATCCTACACACTAGGCTACAAGCTTACATAAGCAGTGAAATAGCTCAAGAGCAGGCAGGTTTCGTCAGGGGTCGTGGAACTCGTGAGCAAATACTCATATTAAGGCAAATTATCGAGAAATCCAGAGAGTTCAAGAAAACATTATACATCTGTTTTGTTGACTTTCGAAAGGCTTTTGACACTGTCGTCTGGTCAAAATTGTGGCAGGTGCTGCTTGAAATGGGAGTACCTCAACACCTGGTATATCTCATTAAGAACCTGTATGAAAACGGAACCGCATGCGTGCGAGTGGATGGATTCGACTCCGAGCCCTTTAAAACACAATCTGGAGTCCGACAGGGATGCATATTGTCACCTTTGCTATTCAATATTTATACTGAATACGTCATGCGAATTGTACTGGAAGGATGGGACAAGGGCATATCGATTGGGGGGAGGTTAATATCCAACTTACGTTACGCCGATGACACAACTCTTCTCGCAACATCTGAGGAAGATATCAGTGATCTGTTGCATATACTGGAAGCCACTAGCTTAGAATTCGGACTCGCACTAAATCGCAATAAAACAAAAATGATGATAGTGGATAGACAAACTGACAATGCCACAGGCACTACAAGAATCGCGAACTGTGAAGTGGTTAGCAGTTACATTTACCTGGGCTCCACGATCACCAACTGCGGAGGCTGCGAAGACGAAATTAAACGGCGTTGTGCTATGACTCGCTCGGCTGCCCAGAAGCTAGACAAGATTTGGAAAGACCGACGTATTACTAAAAACACTAAAGTACGCCTTATGAATAGCCTGGTCTTTCCGATCTTTTTGTACGCAGCAGAGACCTGGACATTGCGGATGCAGGACCGACGCAAAATCGATGCCCTGGAAATGTGGTGCTGGAGACGCCTCCTCAGAATCAGTTGGACGGCTCGAAGAACTAACGTGTCCATCCTCAAAGAACTTGGTGTAAGACAGAGGCTTTCGTCGCTTGTGCAACTACGAATCCTCAAGTTCTTTGGACACGTTAGCAGAAACCTTGACGCCATGGAAAGATTGGTAGTGCAGGGACTGGTCGAAGGCAAGAGATCGCGCGGTCGATCGCCAACCAGATGGACCGACTTTATAAAATCAGTCACCAAAACATCAGTGACAGAATGCGCTCGTCAAGCCATCAACAGAGACCGGTGGAGAAGGATCGCGGGAGCAGCAACCGCCATGGGGAGCGACAATGGGTGACCACGACCACTCTGTCAAGAGTGAACGACTAAAGAAGAAGAAGAATAAGTTACAGAAGTCCACGTCGAACGTGGATTAGGAAGCCGCTGGAAAAATCTCCTTCTTTTTCTTTCTGGCCATTACAAGGGGTTAGAGGTTTATAAATAAGAGAAGTTGTTTCACTGACGGCGCAAGAGACAAAAGCGCGGTGTCTACCCCCGCAGTACTGTGCAGGTTGTGTGGTTTGCTAGCGCGGCGGGCGGAAGGGCCCCCGGTCCCCCCCTGCTGCAGCAGCCGGGTCCACTCCGGTCTCCTCCTCCGGCACGCATGACCACTGCAACAGGGACTTTACACAGATTGGCGGTTCAGCCTCCCCCGGTGCGATTCATAATGATATTGATTTATAATAGAGATGTAGGTGCATTTTAGTTCATAATAAAAGTGTTTGAATTCAGCAAAAATCTTTTTACTGTTGACGTAGTAGAGGAACAAGAAAATTCTTGACGATATTTTCGGCATGATGTCCCTGAATCCGGGAATAAGACATTGACATTGATTACAGTCGTAATTCTATTTGCAAAAAAAAAAAAGTGACAGCAAGCAACACTGGCAGTTGTATTTTTCGGCGGAGATATCAAATGAAAAAGATTATTTTGTACAATGGAAGAAGAATTTATTGAAGAAGATATAGACGGTTCCATAAAAAGTATCCATGTAAGAAATTTCTTTTGTCATGAGAACTTGGAGATAAATTTGAACAGAAATGTAAATTTCATAGTGGGACGAAATGGTAGCGGCAAAAGTGCTATCCTGACCGCTCTTGTAGTTGGTTTGGGAGGCCGGGCCTCCGCTACCAACAGAGGAAATAATTTACACTGTAAGTTGTGTTTTTATCTACTTATATTCGTAATAGGAACTTTAAAAAGTATTTATTAAAGTACATAAGACTAGTCGTTATTTATGTACTTCTAATTTATATTCTAACTAGCTTCTACCCGTTGCTTCGCCTCACTTGAATGCAGTATCTGTATAAATAAATATGTATTATTCTAGAACATATGAGTAAGCTGAATTTCATCAAAATCCATTCAGTTTTTTATTGGTGAAAGTGTAACAAATATTCATTCAATCATGCACTTATCCAAATATCCTCAAAACTTTAACTTATATAATATTAGTACGAAGTGGGATGGGATGTGCTCTTCAGACCTCTTTCTTGTTCCAGCTTTTATCAAGAAAGGTGCTAATTCTGCTACAGTTGAAATAAAAATAAAAAATAACAGTCCCAAAGCCTACAAACATGAGACATATGGAGACTGCATTACTATTGTTAGAAATATAAATGCTTCAGGAGGTTCCAGTTACAAAGTTAAGTCAGCTTCAGGTATGCCTATTTTACTTATATTAAAAACATAATTATATTGACCAGACGGTCGCATAAGCAGTGGGAATAATCGCCTGATACTAACAAAAAAAAATGGTATAAACCACTCCTTTCTTGTAAGCAGTGCTAGATTAGTCCTAAAGCAAATTAAGCAATTGCTTAAGGGCATCATACCTAGGGGGCATCAGAAAAAAATATAAGGACATAGTAATTGCTAGCAGTTAATATATCCTTATCTCACGTCAGTATCTCTTTCGGTCTTCATATATATCATACATAAGGTGATGATCTATCTCTTTGTAATATGTACATTATTCATTATTTTTGCTTTTAATTTTTAATTTTTGTCAAAGGTGTCTAAGTTTCCATCCGTTTCTCTTAGGTTTAAATTATTGGTTATGATAAGAGGTCCAGTGTGGTATTTTTGTGGGGCATTAATTCCATGGGACATATCCCATGGACGATATTTAAGGTGTAGGTGTCAGTGCTTTTTCATGGTCTATTATTTATCAAACTATTTTTAGGGGTTTACAGTACAATAAAATTTATTAAAGCATAGTGTTGAAATTATGAATGAGCACTTATCTGAAATAGAAGTGGTCAATGGCCCCCTTGCTAATGTAAGTTTAATCAGACATGGTAGTTAAACAATGTGTACAGTAGCCTGTCTATGGATGGGTCTTATTTCTTTCAAACTCCTCTATACTTCAGAGAGAAGCATAGTGGTCTTTTGTGGCCTCGTCACTAAAGACCACAGTGGCCTTAAAGTCTGCTGGGAGGGAGCGGGAGATGAAATTTTCACTTCTGTTGTATTTGGTTTTTCAATTATTAGGAAGTCCATGGAGACTATAGTTAATAAACTCAGGTGTCCGATGTTGAAAAGACCATTTGATACTACTGTAGTTTTCTGTCTCCATTTTTATCACTTCATCCAGTTGGCTTAATAAATTTAAAAATTTTCAGGCGAAGTGATATCCACAAAGTTTGATGAAGTAAATGCAATAATACTTGCACATGACATACAAGTGGACAACCCTATATCAGTGCTCAATCAAGACGATGCCCGGAGCTTCCATGCTTCAGATGCAAAAAAAAAATATGCACTGTTCCGGAAGGCTACCAATCTGGATCAAACAGAAACCAATTATATCAGAGCTTTGGAGAATTGTAACAAAGCTGACAATATTTGGACTAGGAAAACTGACGTAAGAGAATAATTTTATTATTCAAAGTTCAATTTTATTCTCATTATTATATTATTTATACTCAGATAGAAGTTAGCCTCGTTGATTGTAAATTGACTGAAAGTTGGCATCCTGCTCATAGTTGAATTTTAAAAGACATATTTTTATTTTGTGTTGAATTGATTGTCTGCAGTAGCACATGAGTAAAGAAACAGAACAGAGACAAATCTTCATGCAACTATGTCATGGTAGATACACTCTTATAACTGCAGGTGGGGTTGGCTTAGGCTCTAAAGATGTTGATGCATCTTACAAACCAGTTATATAAGTTATATCATACAAGACACAAATTATATTATTTGGAAGCATTATGTTCTGTTGCAAAGAAGCATATGGTCTGCCTGATGTGAAGCGGTTATCATTATATAAATGCTCGCAACATGAAAAGTCGCCAATGCGCCAAAAACGCGCTAATGCAACAACTCCATTCTTCCTTCCTGGTAACATCTCTCACTCGCATTCGCAAAATCAAAATTATTCAATGTTTCTTTTTCAATTCAATTCAATTCAATTGTTGAAATCTGTACCAGATTGCAATATTTGTTTTTACAACAATTGAAATTAACAATTGAGGTCAAGAGATATTACTAACGCATGAAAAACTAAAATAATTGTGTGTATAATATATTAGGTTGGGGAAAAAGTCTTTTCGTATTTTATATGAAAATTCAAAACATTTTTTAATAAAGTTTATTTACATTTAACTAAAGTATGTAGGTACCATTTTGTTCGATAACTTTTTGCCATCTTGTAGGTAGAGACCATGATCTCATTACTATAGAAATTTTGGGACTTCTGTTCAAAAAACCACGACAAGTGGTTTTGGCAGTCTTCTCGTGATGTTAACCTAACATTGCCTAAAGAATTCTGAAGAGACCGAAACAGGTGGAAATCAGAAGGTGCAAGGTCAGGACTATACGGCAGATGCATTAACACCTCCCAGTCAAACTCTCTTAATTTTTGCTGAGTGGTTAAAGATGTGTGAGGTCTAGCGTTATCATGATGAAAAATCACACCCCTTCTGTTAATTAATTCCGGCCGCTTTCTCTCAACTTTTTGCTTTAATCTCATCAGTTGTTCACAGTAGAGTTCAGAATCGATAGTCCTGTCTGGCGGTAACAGCTCATAATGAATAATGCCCTTCCAATCCCACCATACAGACAGCGTCACCTTGTTGCGGGTTAACCCGGGTTTTGCCAGAGTCTGTGAAGCCTGACCGGCCTTTGACCACGACCTTTTTCGCACGTTCTTGTCGTACGTGATCCACTTTTCATCACCAGTTATAAGCTTCTTCAAAAACGGTTCGCTTTCATTACGTCGTAGTAAAGAATCGCAAATGAGTACACGGTTCATTAGGTTTCTTTCAGTGAGATCGTGAGGTACCCAAATATCGAGCTTTTTAGTGTACCCAGCTTTTTTCAAATGCGCCAAAACTGTTTTGTTGTCAATTCCTAATTCTTCAGCTACGTCGTAACTACTGATATGCTGATCTTGCTCCACTTTTTCAAAAATGGCATCCATTTTATCCGTAACAGGGCGACCAGAGCGACGTGCATCTTTCACATCAAAATTTCCTGATTGAAAACGCTTAAACCAAATTTGTGCTACTCTCACAGATACGGCACTAGGTCCATAAACGTCACAAATTTTTTTTGCAGCTTGCTTTGCATTTTTACCTTTTTTGTAGTAAAATTTTAAAATGAACCGAATTTCTTCATTAGATTCACTCATCTTGACAGTAAAAAAAAACAAATGAAAATCACACATTTACCTAATTTGAATTTAGAATTATCTTTTTTAAAATTTAAACTTTTTAAAGATATCAAAACCTGCCAGATACAAATGGTATAACCAAAGAGATTTTATTACAAGTTCATACATACTATAATGCGAAAAGACTTTTTCCCCTACCTATTATGTACCTTAGTCAGCAATTGGTCCAGTCTTTATTATATCTCAAAACCAGGCAAACTTAACGAAATAAAAATAAGTCATTAAAAATTGATAAAAATTTGATAAACTTCACAGATTATTTGTTTTAATATTGTAATTTTTTTAGGCTTGTTTAGAATTAGAGAAAGAGTATAAAAAATGGAAAGCAAGTTATGAACATCTCCAATCCCGAGATGAAATTGAAGCCAAAAAGCAGGCCCTGCAAAACGAGTACTACTGGAGTGAGATAGCTGATTTTGACCGAGAAGTGGCTCAGGTGCAGGCACAGTATTCAAAGCTGGAAGTGAAGGTTAATAAACTAGCCGAAAAGCTCGGCAAAATTGATGAGAACTTTGGAAACAATAGAGGTGCTATTGAGTAAGTTAATCTTTTAATACTATTCTAAACTCTAAGTAAGTGTCAACAAAGATGGTTTGGAAACTAAAGCACAGTGTAACTAATAGTACTACAAACAGTATGGACACTCCCTGCCGCTCTCTTGTATTGACCTCACCACCCCCTCAGATAAATCTGGAGAAGTTTGTGTAGCGCCACACGCACACATGCTCATACACGCTCTGCATAGACATAATTGTTTATGTGGTAGTAAATGTGGCGACATTTGTATGTAGTGGCCGGGCTGTGACTAAAGTTGTGTGACTGTCCAGTATGAATAGTTCAGAAACTGCTTGTCTGGAAGAGATTGCTGAGCAATAAGACAAACATTTGTGTGCATGAACTTTTCTGTTTATGTTAGTCTGGGTGTTTTCTATGTATTATTTGTATGTATTTACAAAAAAAATGTACCAAACTAAGCAAAGGTTGGTACTAGATGGCGTTGTGTAATTAAATGCAATAAAGAGTATTGTATTCTATCATAAGGAACTAGTTATTATTTTCTAGCTTGCATATGTTATTTGGTAGATAAAATTACTGTTTCTTTGTACTATTAGGTCATTGAAAAGTCAACTAGATGAGAAGAACCTGGAAAAAACGGCTCTAGAACAGGAGCTGCGTGCACTAGAGGGTGAAGTGCGCGAGTCTCAGGCGGCTTGGCGCAGTGCTCAAGCCACTGCTGTCAAACATAGGGAACTGCTTAACAGAGAACAGAGGAAGGTCGCAGACCTTGAGCGGGAGATACAAAACATTGAGTAAGTTGTAGCGTGGTGTGTTCAGTGTAAAAAAGCAACGGGCTAAAGATAGGCAATACATTACATAGGTTTTATCTTACATAATGTTACGATTTTTAAGCATGTGCTATTTAGACTGCTCAGTCACACTGTATGTCACACAAATTAATATCTATGAGATTCAATCTCAAAAAGTGTGTTTTATAATTTCTGAGATCAAGATGATAGTACTTGGGCGGCCAATTTCATAGAAAACTTTGAAGGTAATCGTCTAATAAATTAAAAAGTATAAGATTCAACAAACCGGTATCGTAAGTTAAAGACTGCTCAAAAAGCTGTTAGCAAAACCAAGCAAAAATTCAAAAATTGTAATATAACTATATTCGGACATTAAAAAAAAGTTTATCTATAATGTCTAAATTTTAGTATGAGAGTTCATACTAAAATTTAGACATTAAAAAACTAAACACAGAATCTTCATGTCAGTGTTTTAAGCACAAGCCATCAAAATAAATTTAAAAAGTTACTTTTCGATATAGCTCTTTATGGACAACTGTATCGAAAAATAACTTTTTTTTCCATTTCGATACAACAACAAGCAGGTTGCAATGCAAATCATTGCAACTTTGCAAAAATTTTCTACATAATCTCGCCGCGTCGTCGCGTGGATGGATGATTTGATAGGAAATGGATTTATTAGTAAGAAATTAAGCTGTTAAAACTTCATGGTTTTATTTAAAATATTATTATCATCTATTTCATGAGATTAGATAAAGTAGTGTATGTGCACATAATTGGGTCTTAAAATACTTAATATACGTGTGACGCTATTATCACATTCACCTTCGGCTCATCATCATGATAAACGCACACTCGTATTTTAAGAACGAGCATGTTGGGTGTAGTTCTGGCAGCAGCGTGTCGCGGCGCGCGGCGCTGGAGGCGCGCGCCTCGGCGGCGGCGGCGGCGGGCGCGGCGGCGCGCGCGCGGTACGACACGGCGCAGCACGACGCGGCGCAGGCGCGCGCCGCCGCCGCGCACGCGCAGGCGCAGGCCGACCACGCCGCCGGCCGCGCGCAGCGCCAGCGGGACACTATCAGTATGTACCGCCCTGCCCACTTCGACCGTATACAAAAGTCATTTGAAATCGAGAATGGTGGCGGTGCTTGCATTCTCAGCTAATTTCGTTTCATGTGAAGTGGTGAGACCGGTTCATCGATTGTTTGCCACCGAGGTATTGAGAGTGTTTGATTTGGTCGTTCAGTAATACATGGTGCTGCAGGAAATATATTGTTGTAACGTGCGAGCACCCCCGATCGCGTGAATCGCTATTTGTAAAAGCAGTAATGTAGTGTTTTTGTTAAAGCAGTAATTTGTAAGTAATGTTTTTCACAGAACAACTGAAGCAGCAGTTACGCGAGCTGGAATCGCGAGGACACGATGCGCTGGCGGTGTACGGCACGAACATGGTGGAGCTGTGCCAGCGCGTGCAGCAGGCCGCGGCGCGCGGCGAGTTCAGCGCGCCGCCGCGGGGACCCATCGGTGAGTCTGGGACACGACGCTGGTGGTGCACGGCACGAACATGGTGGAGCTGTGCCAGCGCGTGCAGCAGGCCGCGGCGCGCGGCGAGTTCAGCGCGCCGCCGCGGGGACCCATCGGTGAGTCTGGGACACGACGCTGGTGGTGCACGGCACGAACATGGTGGAGCTGTGCCAGCGCGTGCAGCAGGCCGCGGCGCGCGGCGAGTTCAGCGCGCCGCCGCGGGGACCCATCGGTGAGTCTGGGACACGACGCTGGTGGTGCACGGCACGAACATGGTGGAGCTGTGCCAGCGCGTGCAGCAGGCCGCGGCGCGCGGCGAGTTCAGCGCGCCGCCGCGGGGACCCATCGGTGAGTCTGGGACACGACGCTGGTGGTGCACGGCACGAACATGGTGGAGCTGTGCCAGCGCGTGCAGCAGGCCGCGGCGCGCGGCGAGTTCAGCGCGCCGCCGCGGGGACCCATCGGTGAGTCTGGGACACGACGCTGGTGGTGCACGGCACGAACATGGTGGAGCTGTGCCAGCGCGTGCAGCACTTAAAAAAAAAAATTCGTCAATTCAAATCGTTCTTTATTTAATAACAATCTGTGGTTTCTACATGAGTTGGTGCCTTGTCTCGTAAATATGAATAGAGACTTCTCTACTCCAATAAATATTTTTTATAGGTAACCTTTTCAGTCATCACAATATCTAAATTTAAAAAAATTTACAATACATTTCAATTAATAAAATTAGTGGTGAGACGAATTTATTCATTTTGTACACAAAATTCTAAATCGAGTAACTGAAAAGTAACTTTTTGGTACTTGTCGAGATTGAACACGCCATCCTCTGTAAATAAACGCTTCTCTCTATTTAATTTTCTTCTAATTCTTATTAATAAAATCTGAAATAGTTTGAGTATATAAAAGTGTTTGTTTGGCGGGGCCCAGGTTCCTATTTAAAAGTGAAAGAAAAGCAATGGGGAGGCGCCTTAGAGCACATCATCGGCGGATCCATCCAGTCCTTTTGTGTCAACACTGCTGAAGATTCCAGAAAGCTATTCGAGATCATGGGAAAGGTAAGGCAATTTTAAATTTGTTTTTGATGATTCTGTTGTTTAATCTGTGGCCTACCATTCAGTGCACCTGGGATCTGCGCTCTAAAGTGTCCAAACTAAAAGAGAAACAAATCGTAAAAAGAGGACCAAACGCGCGCCAGAGTTTATTTAGATAACTAGCGGATTACACGTTGATCGCCGTACTGTATCATGAAAATTCTTCCGGACGAATCTGTTTGGTAGGGCTTTGCACCGGAGACGATTTTAGTCTCCGGAGATATTTGTCCGGTTTTCAAAAATCTCCGGTGAATCTCCTTAAAACACAGCACTTTCGAACCCAAAATTAGTCAAAATTAAAGCACAGCTAATATTCTCAGCAATATTTTTTTTTTTTTTTTAATTATAATACAGCAATATTATAATTAAAAAAAATAAAATAATAGGCAACATCCTATGAATTTTCATAAACGAAGTACACAAATTTATTTATTATTCGTAGCTTACTGTGAAACGTAGGTAATTTTTGACTACTACACCCACTATACAATACAAAAATGCGTACTTACTTTTCGTCTTCCGAGCAAAACTCTCTCACATAAAATATTAATCCGGCAACCCAACAAACCGCCAACTTGCTAACGGATTTTTTAGAAATATTAGATTGGACAGTGAGTGTTGCCGTAAACAAATATTGCGTTTTGTATTTGCACTGTAAGAATTAATCTATCTTGTCCACTTCTAAAAACAGTGTAGTCTATTGTTGGCATTATTTATATTGTACTCACAGAGTACTTTGTAATATACTGAAAATTGTACTGTACAAGAATACAAATAATAGTACGTATTTATATTTTGGGGTGTAAGTGGTTCATCAACATCTTTGAACCAAAGCCAACTTCACCTGCACGCGGTGCACCCTGCTGACTGACAAACGAAGCTCTGGCGAAAAGAGAGGTAGGGAGCGTAATTGTAAGCTACCCGACTGGGGAATGTACCTCCACCTCACAGAATACCGCAGCCAAATAACGGTTCCCTTGAGGGCTGTTGTGTTCCTGCGAGTGAGTGAGGTCACCAGAAAGGAAGGAGATGCTGCGATGGCAGCGGGGGTGGCGGCGCGCGAGCGATATTTTATGTTGCGAGCGTTAATATGGCTACGGTAACCGCTTCACATCAGGCGGGCCGTATGCTTGTCTGCCACCCGACGTAGTATAAAAAAAAAAAAAAAAAAAAAAAAAAACGTATTCAATGCTAAAGGTAAATTCACCGGAGATTTAATAAAATAAAAAACCGGATATTTGAAAAATTGACGATCTCCGGAGATTCTTTCGGTTTTTTCGTCTCCGGAGCAAAGCCCTAGTTTGGATCGATATGGTAGTAAAAATATATGTGTGCATTCGGGCAGGTGTACGGCAAGGCGCCGAAGCCGGGCGTGACGTGCAGCAAGTTCCTGTCGAAGCCGCACGACGTGCGCCGCCACAAGGTGCGCGCCGGCGCCTTCCAGTCGGCGCTCGACGCGCTCGTGGTGGCCGACGCCGTCGTCGCCAACTTCCTCATCGACAACGTGGGCGTCGAGCGCGTGCTGCTCGTGCCCAACCACGGTAACTTCCATCAACTCGCTACACCTTCAATTTTTAGCTCGTTCGTACTTGTCCTACGTCGTCAGTACCTTTTTTATACGAGGGCCCACCACACGTTCCCACCACTGTGTCTCCTGATTATTATAGCCAAGATTAACAGTGGCGACCACCAAAAAAGGCAATGAACAATGAAGTCCATTCTAGTCCCGAGGGTAAAACTATGGCTGCCTTGGAACTCACAACGAATTTAATCAGAAGAAATTAGTAGGAGTAAGAAACTTTTGGAATTTG
This sequence comes from Hypsopygia costalis, assembly GCA_937001555.2. Taxonomy (NCBI): domain Eukaryota; kingdom Metazoa; phylum Arthropoda; class Insecta; order Lepidoptera; family Pyralidae; genus Hypsopygia; species Hypsopygia costalis. The sequence goes on from OW443325.2 coordinate 3,736,297, forward strand.
ACTTCCCCTCTTATGCTTAGGCCGCACTCATCGCGATAACGCGAATATTCGGGTTATCGCGATGTATGTAGCCAAATATTCGCGAATACTTCGACTCTTCGGGCGAAGCTTCGGGCACATCGCTCCGCTGTCGGTAAACTCTCGCACATCAAAGGGTTTTATCGCGATGAACTTCGCTTGCGCGGCCACACTTCAGTCAGCCCGCACCTATCGTTCCTAGCGGACGTGTTAAATGTAAGTACAGAGTATAATATAGCTGAAGTGTAACATGGATTGGAGTAACGATAATTTTTTTCTCCTTTTTCTTGCTTTTAATTTGTTTTTTAGATGACATAAAATGCTTTTTTAATACAACAAAACATAATTTGCTGCCATAAAATAGGTACAGAGTAACCGCGACGTTCATGTTGTTTTTTGCGTTCGTATATCGCGATAAACTTTACAAAGCGCATTACGTGGCCGCGAAGATTCGCCGTAGACCGAATACGAAGTTTATCGCCCTAATGTTATCGCGATGAGTGCGGCCCAAGCATTAGCAATGTGAGTGACAGCAATATGGCAAATAAAGGCATTAAAAATTAAAAGCCTGAAGAGATGGTTACTCAAGTGAAGCTCAACTGCCGTGCACCACGGATTCTAACACTATTGGGGACCTATTACAAAACAATATTGACGTCTTTGCCTATAAAAATACGGTGTAAGTTAGAGTAAGTGACATCTCAACGTTTGTTAATGTGTGCGGGGCAGAGGACGCAGTGCGTCTGTCGGACACGGAGGAGAACGTGCCCGAGAACTGCGCGCGCGTGGTGACGCTGGACTGCACGGAGTACCACCCCGCGCCCAACTACCGCAGCTACGGCGGCCTGCCGCGGCCCAGCCGGTACCTGCAGGTCAGCACCGCCGAGAGGAAGGCGTGAGTACCGACCGCTACCGACGCTTTATTACCGTTACAAATTAATACAATTCAAAGTATTTCAAAGTTATAGCCAGTTTTATAAATATCCCACTCCATTTATCGTTATACTCGTATCGGATGAGCTCCTTAAATTTTTTTTTTGTAAAATCAGAAAATGTTACTGCAATTATTTCTTCTTAGTTTTCTTCTATCTGACATCTGTATCACCTTTTTTTTTAATAAAAAAATAAAAATCCCTAATAGTAACTGTGTTCTCGATATTGTTAATAGGCAAGTCCTCGCGGAGATTCAAGATGCGGAGGCCACATTGCGAGCGTTGGAAGCGAAAGCAGAAGAATTGAGTGAAGAGGCGAAAAGCGCTCGAGAAAACGAGCGTACAGCGGCGCGGGCGCTGCAAGCGCTGGTGGCCGAGCGACACGCGCGGGACGAGGAGGCGCGCGCTGCCGCCGCCGCGTTGGATCAACACCAGGCGCCACATCACGCTGTGCTCGTGAGTATAATCAAACCCCGGCCACTCCATACAAAAATCGTGCATTTGCATGTAGTAAACCAAAGACGTCTGTACACGTGCCTATGTGTGCGTCATGTTCTCTAGGGCTGACATTCTATTATTCGGACATAGTTTTTACATATAAACAGAGTTGGTTAGACTAAACTACACTACACTGACTCCAGTCAATATTCACAAAGCGCCTTTTTTAATTGCCATTGCTAACTTACCCAAGATTTTATATTTTCTAATCACCACTAAATAGAATGTCCGGCTTCCGAACACTGGTTCATAGTAATGGTCAAACCATTTCATTGTGACTAATTGTAGCTTTTTACTATTCATATAACTGCATGCGTAATATAATTCATTTTCATATTCACATTGAATAAAACTTATACCACACATGACATCACGCACAATAAACATTGAAATGTAAATAAGAAAATTGTAAACATAAACAATAAACCACCATAACTCAAGTGACAGCACTGTCGCGCACTCACGCGCTCTTTGAGACATATAAATCTGCTATAATGCTATCCTTTTCACATCTCGTATTAATTGTATCTGGTGTCCTACTCTGACAAACATGAATTAGTTATGATGCACTATGGCTGCCACATGGTTTTTAAGTTATTTGTAAAAAAAATCTGTACCTTATTACATCCAAAGGGAACGAATATTTTTTTTTTTTACTTTCTATGTGTTGAGACATCCGTCCACTGCACAAGTAACTCCCATCTTTTATTTTAAACTGAATGGAGAATAAAATACAAGCGACGTCAATTGTAACATCCCTTTCGAACGGTTCCACATCGGTGTCAGAGGGGAGGTGAGGTCGACTAGTGAGAGCGGCAGGGAGTGGCCATACTGTACGTACTTATGTATTACTTATACTGTGGTATAATGACAAACGAGCGCTGCCAGCGCTGCCGGCGAGCGCTGCAAGCGCTTGCAGTCGAGCGCTACTAGTGAAGCAAAAAAAAAAAAAAAACACTAATACAGAATATGGGATTCATCGAAATGGCTCGCAGCCAATGGGTGACTTCATAGTTTATTTGTCAGGGACGTAAACTATAACATGTAAATAAAATAAATAAATATTGTTTTTTTTTTTTTTTTTTTTTTATACAACTAAAGTGGCAAACAAGCATACGGCCTGCCTGATGGAAAGCAGTTACCGTAGCCTATGAACGCCTGTAACACCAGGGGCATCACACGCGCGTTGCCGACCCTGTAAAAACCTCTTCACGCCCTTTTTGAAGAACCCCATGCTGTAGTCTCCTGAGAAAACCTCGTATTTCTTTGCGCGTAGTACTTATTTTGGCGCAGTTCTTCCGGTCTAATTGAAATCATGATATATGAATGATTTCCTCGGGATGACTTACTGTATATACATACACATTTATTGTCACACGGGTAAAGCCAGGGCGATGCGCTAGTTTTACATAAAAACTGTATGTTTGATTGTGCTATTTTGTTCATAGGTGGATGAACTGAATTTGTCCAAGGAAAAGCTAAGCACCCTGAAGCAGCAGCTGGAGACGTTGTCGGCCAAGGAGCAGCAGTACAAGAGCAAGATAGACCAGTCAGACCATAGCGTGCGCAAGGTGAAGACGCAGCTCGGGCAGGCTACTTCTACTTGCAGGAGCTTACTTGTAAGTGTATTCTGATTATCTAATTATTTTACTTCGACCCTATCTGCTGTTTTCTATTACTAAATCGGGTCACAAACAAGCAATCTGCCCGCCTGATTTGAAATGGATAGCGTAGCCATATAAATGCTCGCATAATTAAATATCGCTTGCGCGCTGCCACCCCTGACCACGTATTTCAGTTCAAGATATTATAGTAGTGTCAATATACATAATGCACCTTGATAGGTATAGCAAGTGGAAGAGAGAGGCAGATACTACAGGGTTACAGCTAAAGAATTCTTGGTTTGATCATAATAGCAACTTTTGAATGTCTAACCATTTTTCGTCTCTCCTCCCTTCCTGGTAAACTCACTCACTCGCAGGAACACAAAAACCTCAAGGGAATTGTTATTTGGATGCGGCATTTTTGAGGTGTAGGTACTTCCCCAGACGGGCAGCTTACAAAATACGCTATGCCCACCTCTCTTTTCGCCAGAGCCTCGTTCGTCCATCAGCAGGGTGCACCATGTGCAGGCGAGGTTTTGGTTCAAAGATGTCGATAAACCTCTTACAGCCCATAAATTTGTTATCTTCCATCTTATGTGAAGCGATTACTTAACAAGGGTTTATAGACACCCTTGTAGTCTACGCACAAGCGATGCCATCCGCGCTACTTACGTGGCCTCTTGTAACCTCTGGCCCCGACCATAAAATTGTTAATTACCTGCAGTTATCTGATGTTGTCGAATACGTTTATCATAAATATTTGAAACGACTATTATTATTTCCAACGGGGACGCCGGCTGTCGGGCGGGTGATCAGCCTTACCTGAGGCCATTTCACCCATTTCCCCGTCCTCCCTTTTGGGGGAGGATGTGGGCTTATCCGGCAATCACGGCGTTCCGTCGAACCTACCTGTTTCCTTGCAAAACCTTACAATCTGTTCCACCTTCAGGTCTTCCAGGTCTTCTTTGTCTAATTTGTCCACCCCCATGGTCTCCCATCTTATCCGTGAGTACATGGGGCACTCGGCAAGCAGGTGGAAGCTTGTTTCGTCGTCGTCCATGCACTCTGGGCATTTGGGGTTGGTTTTCACGCCTATTAGTGTCAGGTGCCTGTTCAGTCGGCAGTGTCCTGTTAACACTTCTATGACGAGCCTCATGTTGCTTCTGGAGAGTTTCATCAGTTGGCTGGTTCTTCTTTTGTCTAGGCCTTTGATGAAGATCTTCGACTGTCTCATGGTTGTCGAGGATTCCCATCTTTGGTTGGTCTCTACTACTGTTCTTCGGCTGATTACTCCCTTTGTTATTTTGTGGGCGATTGGTAGTCTTGGCTCAGGGCCCACCTGGTTTTCCTCAGCCCCTTTTTTGGCCAGTTCATCTGCTATTTCGTTACCCGTGTTACCCTCATGTCCAGGTACCCAGGCAATCGTAACATCAGCTGTTCTGGACAGCCTTTCTAGTGCATTTTTGCACTCTTTGACAATTGCTGATGTTGTTTCTGTTTTTGCAAGTGCCTTCAGCGCTGCCTGGCTGTCGCTGTAGATGGTGACTTTTCCTGCGTTGTTTAGGGAGCCTACCATTTCCGCGCATTCCATTATGGCGAAATTTTCTGCTTGGAAGACACTTGCATACTTTCCTAGGGGTATTGACCTATTTGTTTCTGTTCCGTCCTCACATTTTATGTGTACTCCGGAGCCAGAGAGCTTGTTTGTTTCCTTTCTGGAGCCGTCTGTGTAGCAGATGGTGCCACTGGTGTCCATCTTCCAGTCGTCTCTCGGTCCTATGTGTATTCTATATTTCTTATCAAAGATCCTTTCCTTTCTTATCAAATCGTTGTTTGAAAGGATCATTGAGAGCTTTCCTTCGTAATCTTGGCTAATCTTTGCATGGCCCTCATCCATGGTGTTGCCAGTCCAGAGACCCGTGCTTCTTAGTTTGAACCATTGTTCGGTGGCTCTCTTTTTAACTTCTAAGTCCAAGGGGTTCAGACCCAGTATGGTCTCCAGCGCGGCCGTGGGTGTGGTTCTCATCGCGCCGGTGGTTATCAGGGCCGCTAGTCTTTGAACTTTGTCTAGTTCTTGTTTGTTCCTCTGTATGTCACTGGCTTTCTGCCACCATACCAGGGCACCATGTAGGATTCTCGGCATAATGATTGCCTTGTAGATCCATAGTGCTGTGGCTGGCTTCATACCCCAGCTTTTTCCTATTGCTCTTTTGCATTGCATCATGGCTATTTTTGCTTTTGAGCATGCATTGCTTATATGAGTCTTGAAGGTCAATTTGCTGTCCAGTGTAACTCCCAGATATTTGACTTCCTTTACTACTTCCAAGTCATAGTTATCTAGTCGTACCGGTTCAGTCCGTCCTATTTTTCTTTTCTTAGTAAAAAGAACTAGTTTGGTTTTTTCAGGATTCAGGTTAAGGCCTTTGTTCCTGCACCATTCTAGTGCTACTTTCAGTCCCCTGTTCATGATGTTACACATGACACTGAGGACTTTGCCTGTGATCAGAAGCACCCCATCATCAGAGTATACCTGTGTGTATATGTGCATTCTGTTGATCTTGTTGACTAGTTCGTCTATTAGCAGGCACCATAGTAGTGGAGATAGACATCCTCCTTGTGGGAAGCCTCTTCTTGCTATCACCGTATGCTTTGTCCCTGCTATTTCTGCCTGTATCAGCCGGTGTTTTAGCATACATTGCACCCATTCTGATATGTCTTTGTCTATTCCTTCACGATTTAGGGTTTCCTCTATCGAGGCCGGAGTTGCTTTGTCGAAGGCGCCCTCGACGTTAAAGAAGCAACCCAGTGCGTACTCTGTGTTACTTATTGATCTCTGCACTCTGTTAACCAAGTTATGGAGTGCTGTCTCTGTAGACTTGCCGTCCATGTATGCGTGTTGGTTGTTGTGGAGTGGAGATCCGCTGCTAGCTATTTGTTCTCTTATTATTCTATCTAAGATTTTCTCTAGGGTCTTGAGTAGAATCGAAGACAGGCTGATACATCTGAAGCTGAAACGACTAGGCCGGATTCTAGCCCACGGGGCCAAATAGAGGTTGAGCGGACCGAGTAGATTCTCCGAGTGTATGTTTTTAATCAGGGATTGAATAACCGAAAAAATTTGGATATATCGGTTAAAGGTATGACGTCATACCTTTAAATTTCGATACCTTAAAGTAAAGGTATCTTAATAATTTCAGTATTGTAATATTCCGGTATCGTTATTTTTTTAGGTATCTAAATTATAAAATAAAGGTTTTCTTTCCACAATGTCGGCCGCATTGGTAGGTAAGTACTTGATCGATGCCTACGTCGCGTCGTTGTCGCATCATTTTTTCGGTACCGAAATGGTTTTGGTTAAGGTACTGGTAATATAAAGGTATAATGGTACCGTAAAAAAATAAAGGTATTCTTCTTGTTTTACCGGTATCGTAACCACAATTCTCAACCGTTTTGGCTCTACCTTTAAATCAAAACGATATCGTAATTTTATACCAGTACCATACCCTTATACCTTTACCGCTTTCAATCCCTGTTTTTAATTGATTCCAATGGAAAATGTATTTGATGATCATTCCTCAAGGATATGATCGATCTCAATTTTTTTCGACAAAATCAAAATCAGTTCAGTGTATTTGGAGCCTATTCATTTCCCAGAGTAACTTTCCGGCGTATATAAGCGTTTCGCTCGCTCCACTCAGAAATCCATGCATTTAATAAGACTCATCATCATCAGGTCATTTTAGTCTCCACTGCAGGAGCACGACCCTCTCTCGTCCGTCCCAGACAGAAGGAGGATTTGGCCTACTCTCCCCAGTCCCCACGCTGGCCAAATGGGTTGGGGACGCCTGATCGATGTTTTTTAATGTCCCTTAGTCGCCTTGCATTGCAACCTGTTTAAAATACCTGTATCCAGGGCTGAAGCTATATCGAAATGGAGAAAAAGTTATTTTTCGATACAGTTGTCCTTATAAGAGCCGTATCGAAAATTAACGTTTGAAATTTATTTTGATGTCTTGCGCGTAAAAGACTGACATTAAGATTCTGTGTTTAGTTTTTTAATCTCAAAATTTCAGTATGAGATTAGATAAATATCTTTATCTTTATCTATATAGATAAATATCTTTATCTAATCTCATACTGAAATTTACACATTAAAAAACTAAACACAGTATCATAATGACAGTCTTTACGCACAAGCTGTCAAAATAAATTTAAAAAGTTATTTTTCGATACAGCTCTTATATGGACAACTGTATCGTAAAATAACTTTTTTACCATTTCGATACACGCCTAAATGTTATACCATCAGGCCAAAACTCATCATTTAAAAACTTGTTTAGTTGATTTTATTTTAATCATTTTTAAAATGATTAAAATAAAATCAACTAAAAAATATAACGCATACAAAGTGTTTGTGTCAAAATCTAAAGTGAATTTGTTTTTAAATGATGAGTTTTGGCCTGATGGTATAACATTTAGGCGTTTTGTGCGGTTTATATACGGAACAAAACAGACTGAACGTAAGTGATAGATATAGTATTATTTACCTATGGACAAGAATAAGTATTCCACATTTTCTAGTTTCAATTGTAAATCTTTTAAGAGGTCAATTGACGATGTTAGAAATATATGTTCGATGTCGAGTGTGGTGTGTCTACAGGAGACTTGGCTCCTTGATCACGACATTCCATTGTTGGGCACAGTTAGTAATGATTTTGAATATACCGGCAAGTCTGCTGTGGACACATCAGCTGGCATATTGATAGGAAGACCATATGGTGGAGTGGCCATCCTCTGGAGGAAGGGCATTTTTGATAACGTATCAATTATTGACTGTCATAGCTCCCGACTAGCTGCTATTAAGGCGACAATAGGCCAACGCACCATTTTAGTGTTTTCAGTTTACATGCCAACGAAATCGCACGAAAATTTACCTATTTTCACTGAAGTACTAAGTGAAATCAGCGCAATTGAAGCGAGCAGTGATGTCGAAACTATATTTATGCTGGGGGATTTTAATGCTCATCCGAACGAACTTTTTTATACTGAGCTCAATAATTTCTGTGCCGATCGCTCTTGGGTATGTGCAGATGTAGAGACATTGGGAATTGATTCTGATGCATATACATATGCGGACTCATATCACGGCAGTAGAAGTTGGTTAGACCACTGTGTGGTTTCCTTATCAGCCTGGAAAACCATTGTGAGTGTGCGTATAGTGGAGGATGTGTTTGTGTCGGATCATTTGCCTATTTATTTCGAATGTAACATAGAGATAGTGAGACCCAAGCTGCCTTTGGCTTACAGTGTGCAACATAGTGCAGTTATTTGGGGGGACAGAAATGAATCTCAGGTAAATAAATACCATGACTTATGTCACAAGTGTTTGCGAGATATTAATTTTCCTTCAAAATTAATCGATTGTAGCCATGGGTCATGTAATATGATTAGTCACAGGGTCATCTTAAATAATTTGTATCACCAAATAGTAAATGTTCTGAAGGACGCGGCTATTAAAACCAATCAGCCAATTAGAAATAATTTTAAAAAGAAAAATAGTGTCTTATGCGGTTGGAATTACCACGTGAAGGAAGCTCACAGGGAGGCCAGGTTTAGATTCAAAGTATGGGTTCTTCATAATCGACCAACATCAGGCCCAATTCATGAGCAAATGTGCGAATCCCGTAAAGTATATAAAGGTAGGTTACAGTGGTGCCAAAACAATCAGGATCAAATTAAAATGGATCATTTGGCGAAGCTGAGAGCTGAGAAAAACTTTAAAAAATTCTGGAAATCCACGGGGAAACTGGATATTAAGCCTGGTCTCCCTGTGAACGTTGACGGTAGGAGTGACCCGAAAGAGATCGCAAATATGTTTATGGAACATTTTAAGGTGCGGTCTCCTCTTGGTCCATCTGTTGTGACTGTGATGCATGGGCCCCGTGGTCAAGGGGAGCCACTACTACATTTTACAGCTAGCCAGGTTGCAACCATAATAAAAGGCATGAGCGGAGGCAAGTCTCCAGGGCACGACGGGCTCAGCATAGAGCATCTGAAGTATGCGGGGGTACATCTTCCGAGGGTCCTGTCTATGTTCTTTTCTATGTGTGTCAGTCATTCATATTTACCAGCTGATTTAATGAAAACTATTGTTGTTCCCATAGTTAAGAGCGGGACAGGAGACATCTCGGATAAGGGTAATTATCGCCCGATCTCCCTCGCTACTACGGTAGCAAAAGTATTGGACGGTTTGCTTGATTCTCATTTGGAAAAATATTTGGGCCTTCATGACGCACAGTTCGGGTTTAGACACGGACTGTCGACTGAGGGTGCAATTTTGAGTCTCAAGCATACCGTCCAGTACTACACAGACCGTCGGACACCGGTGTACGCCTGTTTTCTGGACCTCTCCAAAGCCTTTGATCTCGTTTCGTATGATGTGCTTTGGAGAAAGATGGCAGACAGGGGTATACCGGCAGAGTTGTTAAATATATTTAAGTACTGGTATGCGAACCAGATGAACCACGTAAAATGGTCAAACAGTATCTCTGAGTCGTACAGGTTGGAGTGTGGAGTGAGACAGGGGGGTTTGACGTCTCCTAAACTCTTCAACCTGTATATCAACGCCCTCATAGTCGAGCTCAGCGGTAGGCGTGTCGGGTGTCGGGTGGGGGGTATCAGTGTTAACAATATCAACTACGCGGACGACATGGCGCTGCTGGGTCCGACTGTGAATGCTATCAGAGATCTGTTAAAAGTATGTGAGGCCTACGCTGCATCACATGGTCTAACATATAATGTTAAAAAAAGTGAGTACATGGTTTTTAAGGCCGCCGGTAGGTGTCCGGATTATATCCCTCCAATTACCCTAAACGGGGTAAAACTAAATCGGGTAAACAAATTTAAATACCTAGGACATTTTCTTACCGACGACCTTAAAGACGATGTTGACATAGAGAGGGAGCGCAGGGCGCTAGCGATCCGAGGTAACATGCTGGCCCGCAGGTTCGCTCGATGTACGGACCAGGTCAAAATTACGCTTTTCAAGGCGTACTGTCAAGGTCTGTACACGGGCGGTTTGTGGACTAGGTATGCCAAAAAATCGTTAGACGCCTTGCGTATCCAATATAACAACATTTTCAGGACGATGTTGAGACTACCACGATTTTGCAGTGCTTCCGGAATGTTCGCACAGGCTCGAACCGATGACTTTTATGCCGTCATGCGGAAGAAGGTAGCGTCGCTTATAAAAAGGGTGCAGGAGAGTAACAATAGCGTCCTGAAAATGGTGGCGGATGATATAAATGCACCTGTGCGGAGGCATTTCGTGCGGACGATGTCTGAAAGAGAAGATCATCACTCCATAGTTCGTGGTTCTCACGGAATGCCTCTAAGGTACATGGTGTATTAATGAGATTGATATGACGAGATAATATTCTATTTTTCCTTTTACTTTTATTATTCCTACTAATATATTTTTAAGTGTTGTTTACTAACTAATGGATCTCTGTTATCTGTAATAAATAAATTGAATTGAATTGAATTGATACAGCTTCAGCCCTGGATACAGGTATTTTAAACAGGTTGCAATGCAAATACATTGCAACTATGCAAATTTTTTCTACATAATCTGTGAACGCGGCGCCGCGCGGCGCGTCGCGCATGCGCACTACGCATGCTCGATCTGCAAATGGATTTTTATGTAAGAATTATAGCTGATAGATTAACTTCATGGTTGTATTTAAAATATTATTATCATATATTTCATGAGATTAGATAAAGTAGTGTATGAAACTGCACATAATTAGGTATTAAAATACTCGTGTGGTATTATTATAACACTCGCCTTCGGCTCGTGTTATAAACTCACACTCGTATTTTAATAACCCTTATTATGCAACAGTTTCATAAACTACTATTATTGTACAAAAGCAATGCAGAACACAGAATGGTAAAAATGTTGACATACAATTTGTACAAAGGCGGACTTATCCCATAAAGGGATCTCTTCCAGCCAACCTTTGAGCATCTGAGATGACATAGTTTACAAATTGGCAGGTGGATTACATAAAGTTCGTTTTTTTGTTAGCCGACGTGGAATACAATGTGCGGATTAATTATTTATGGCTTCAAAAATATTGTTGACTTGCATCTGAAATGTATATTTGTAGGAGGAAATAGAGCAGGAACAGCTGAAGATGGACCAGGGAGTGACGGAGCGCGAGACATACAAGCAGAAGCTGAAGGAGGACCAGTCGAAGCTTGCGCAGGTGCTCGCCATCCTCGAAGAAAAGAAAGCCCATGTGGAGAAATTGACGCAAGAAGCCCTCACACTGTGCGCTAGAATCGAGAATCCTAGGTACGTACGTTAAATTATCATTTAAAGCTAGTTTAATTCATTATTCCATTTTGTGTATTGTATCAAATGTTAAGTTCAGATGGGTTATTTGACATAATGCCCACGGCCACCTAAGACATTTTATACCACGAACGGTGAAACTATGGAATCAAATTCCCTCAGCGGTATTTCCTAACAACTACGACATGGGTGCCTTCAAGAACAGAGTTTTCATTTCTCTTAAAAGGTGGCAACGGATCGGCGACCCCTTTGTGTCGCTGATCTCCATGGACGGTGGTGATTGCTTTCCATCAGGTGACCCACATGCTCGTTTGCCCCCTCTCATATAAAAAAAATACATATTTTTTCAATGAGTCACTCGAGTGACTCAGTGGAACCAAATCCGATTAAAATAAATATTGTCAGACAAATTACACAGCGCCATCTAGCCCTAAAGTAAGCGGAGCTTGTGTTATGGGTACTAGACAACTGATAAACATACGTAAATACATTTTTTTTTGTAAATACATACTTATGATACATAGAAAACACCCAGACCAAGACAAACAGACATATTCATGCACACAAATGTTTGTCCTGTGTGGGAATCGAACCCACGAGCGTTGGTGTCGAAGCCGCGTCATTGGCCGCTACGCCACCGAGCTCGTAAAAAACAAAGTAAATAAGTATAAGTTATTTCTGTATAGAGACCGAGCGATAGTGACGAGCGAGCTGAAGAAGACGCAGCTGAAGCTGAGCTCGATCCGCAGCGACGGGCTGAGCAAGGCGCAGGTGGCCGACCGGCTGCTGGCCGTCGAGCGCAAGTACCGACGCACCACGCTCACGCTCGACAGGCTCAAGGGACTCATCGACGATGTGAGACACTTCGTCTAAATTATTTGCTAAACTACTCCACTAAATTTTCATTGTTCAGACACGTTTACTTACTAAATTACTCGCTTCTAGACTGAAATACTAGCCTAATGCGAACAAGCCTTAACGGGCATCGGGCTACGACACACTTGTACAATAACAAATTAAAATAATATAAAATAACTATAACAAAATAATTGCAGTAGAAAAACATTAAATTATTAACCTAGCTAGCTAGCTATCTCTGCAACCAATGGACGTAGAATACTCAAGTTAGGCTCAAATTATAGCAAATTTAGTTTTACGGAAGTATATAACAAAGATAAGTAGAAAAAGGCTGCCTGGAAAAACTGAAAAAAGATCAAAACAATCGCAATACCTTGAGCAAGTACAGGGTTTTCAGGTTTGCAAATTTGGTCGTAAACCACTTTCAAAGGACATAAAAAAACACGTATGTGACGCGTTTGCGATTTCGATATTGATTGAACTAACAATCCAATATTTTAAATGTGAAAGCGTATGTGTGTCCTTCTTTAGAAACCAATGGACATGATTTTTTTTTCAGAAGATTTATTAAGGTCTGGAGAGTGACATAGGCTGCTTTTTATTCCGAAAAAAAAAAAACATTTTATTCCATTTATAACCTGAATTTTTATTTACAGATTAAAAGCACAACAGACAAGCATTTGAACTTCTGCCATAGAGTGCAGACGTACATAGCGAGAAGAGTTCAATTCTGTTTCCAATCAATATTGAGCCTGCGTGGTTATTCGGTAAGTAAATATAGTTTTACGATAATAAAACTTATATATGCATATGTCGCTAAGTCAGCGCAACAAATAGACGTACATTTTATGTATGTTTTGCCCAATTTGGAGCATAATGTACAAAACGTACGCACGCAAACGCGTGATATTAAAATAATAATAAAGTAAGTCAATGAGTGACTTACATATTAATATTCAACTTTTATAATTGTAAAGTACAGCGAAGCAATTCAGAGATAATCTGAAGTGACTGTTTTTCTTCCCGTTGCTAGGCAACATAAAAGATAAGTAGGACCGCCACAAACGCAAAATGAGCACAATAAAGCAATAGAGCAAACAAAATATACAAGGAGGCCTAAGGCCTTATTCACAAAGACGAAGTAAAAAAAATAACTTTTATAATACGCCACTTTTTCAGCAACTGTATTAGAAAATAACTTTTTTAATACAGTTGTCCATAAAGAGCTGTATCGAAAAGTAACCTTTTAAATTTATTTTGATGACTTGTGCGTAAAAGACTGACATTAAGATTCTGTGTTTAGTTTTTTAATCTCTAAATTTCAGTATGAGATTAAATAAATATTTAGTATTTTTAGACATATTCAGCTTACTTTTTGGATATATTTTTACATACATACATATAGGTCAAACACAAGCCCCGTTTTGGGGTTCGCCGCAATCGAAGCAGAAAATAAAATATTCGGCTCTAGCCGACTGCTGACTAGGCTGCAGTTCCCGCCTGTGAATGTATTAACAAGCGTTGAGTAGTTGCAATGTGCGTGTATGTGGTGGCAGGGCAGCATGACGATCGACAACGCGCGCGGCGTGCTGGAGATCGCGTGCTCGGGGCGCGAGGGCGCGGCGCGGCGCCACGCCTCCTCCACGTCCTCGCTGTCGGGCGGCGAGCGCTCCTACTCCACCGTGGCCTTCATCATGGCGCTGTGGGAGTGCGTCGAGCTGCCCTTCTACTTCATGGACGAGTTCGACGTCTTCATGGTGACACACTTTGATCAATTTCAGAGAATTTAATTAAATTATTTAATAATACTTTACTTAAATTACTAAGTAAGTAACTTAGTAATTTAAGTAAGTAATTATTTCAATTATCCTTAGTTTATAATTAAACTTTAAATTAAGGACAGTTTATTATATAAAATTAAAATTATTTTATTACATTAAAATTTAATATAATTTCATTCTCAGTATTTTGATATCTCATTATTATTGTTTCAAATTATTTGATTGGCTGCACAATGGGTTTCTGATCGTCCCTGTCTCGTATTTCACTGAAAATCAGTGCCTCGCCGTGGTTTATACTGAGTGAAATCCTTTTACATAGGCGTGTGGACATACATGACAATATAAGTGTCTTTGTGCCAAATATAATAAACTTACCATTCATCTCCTGAAATAATACAAACTTCGAAGCTTCCACCTTTTACTAATTAATTTTGAATAAATTCATTGTGACTTCCCAGGCCGTGACATTTAATAGCCCTTGAGAGTGCAATGAACTCCACTGGTCATTGTCATTTTGGTGGTATTAAATACTTATAATCCTCGGTGCACAGAAAATACAATTTGCCACTGTCCTGATCTACTACTAATCAATAACTTTGATGTAGAGAATGTGTTCTGTGTAGTAAATATTCATAGGAAACTAGAAGTTACATATTCATGCTTTATCTTGATTTATAGAATAAAGATTCAAGTTATAAGCCTGAATCTTTATTTGATAAATTAAGGACAAAACAAGAGCTACGAAGCGGCTGAAGTAAATGCAGTCACTGCTACGCACGCTACGCGGGCGTAGACGCCGTAGCACATAGGAATAACTGTAATATCGGCCCATATTGACGAGAAAGATCGATGAATATCATGCCGTATCATGTTGACGGTGCTTATTTGTGGTCTCTCACATACTCATAGCATATAGTTCATACCCAATCTCAGCCTTGTGCATTTCATTTCGTTAGTATCGATATTGGTCGTTCTTTTGGTAGCAAAAATAAGCCATACAAATACTGTTTTGATGTAGGAATTAGACCCGCGACCCTGACATCTCAGTAGGCACTTCCAAGTTTTTTATACCTGCATGATAAGCAGTTATCGCAGGCTATGGATGCTAGCAAATAAAGCCCATAGTGTAGTCTCCTGGGAAAAGCTCTGCAGGAAGATCATTCCAAAACGAGAGTTGCGGAATGCTCTCTGGAACCATACAGTTTTGGAACCAATGTGTGAGGATGTAGCAGGTATTTTTGCTACATCCTAGACTAGATATAAAGGACAATGGTTCGTTTTGATGGGAGTTTTTGTAGGTGTGAGGCGTTTTGTAGGTGTTGATAGAATATTTCCTGTGACTCACGCAGAAAATGATGCAAAAATTCGTCACCAACACAAACCTTCCTGGTAGCTCAGTTGGAAGAGCACTCGACCAGTCATCGAGAGGTCGTGGGTTCAAATCCCACTTAGGCGGAGGTGAATTTTTAATTTTCAAAAATATTTAGAATATTTCCTTGTTTCTCAGGACAATGTGAATCGCAAGATAGTGATGGAGTTGCTGGTGGACCACGCGCTCAAGAACACCAGCCGCCAGTTCGTGTTTCTGACGCCGCAGGACGCCTCCGCCGTCACCGCCGGTCCGCAGATCAGCATACATATGTGAGTCAGAGGGGAACCCTAATTACAAAAGCTTCCTACTCCTACTAATTTCTTCTGATTAAATTCGTCGCCAGAAGGCAGCCGTAGTATTACCGCCGAAACTGCAGTGAACTTCGTTATTCATTGGCATTTTGGTAATCGTTGCTGTTAATCCTAGTCAAATAGGAGACACAGTGGCACAGTATAAATAATAGTACTATGTACAGTATAGCCACTCCCTGCCGCTATCTCGTGTCGACCTCACCTCCCCTCTGAGACGAATCTGGAACAGTTTGTATGGTGCCACACGCACACACACTCTGCACAGACGCCATTGTTTATGTAGTAGTAAACTACCTGACATTTGTATGGAGTGGCCGGAGTGTGACAGTGGTGGGAATATGCGATGGGGCTCCCGTCTCGATACAGATGCGAGTGCTGAAGGTGATAAGTTATTGATGCAGCACTGGTACCTGACGCTACCTTCTGGTCCGACGCAAATTGATAAAATGCGCAATCTCATCACACCTTAGTCAAATCAGTTTCTTTTTAGTCTGTGATAACAGCAATTTTGTATGAAAAATGTATTGAAGGTGGTGTGTGCCTTATTTCGGCACTGCCCATGTCTCAGATCTTGATTTTATCTAGACAAAAAATTAGTCGTTAATTTGTCGCCCAAAGGAAAAAAATTGTCGCTCTCCCGTTAAAGAGCTATAAGGTTTTTTTTGTGGCAGTGCCGAAATAAGGCTTATTTCGGCACTGCCACAAAAAATACTTATAACTTTTTAACGCGGAGGTCGACTAATTCTGATACTTGGTGTCTGAATTCGACAAATTGACGACTAATTCTGGGGAAAATCATATCTTCGCTATGTTATGTAGTTTAATAGATCCCGAGTGGGCTGCCACAAAAAAAACCTTATAGCTCTTTAACGGGAGAGTGACAATTTTTTTCCTTTGGGCGACAAATTTCGACAAATTAACGACAAATTTTTTTTTTAGTTAAAATCAAGTTCTGAGACCTGGGCAGTGCCGAAATAAGGCACACTTGAAGGTGAACTTATTCCATCACTTGTTTTACCTGCTCTATTTAATATTTTTTTTGTTCTGTTACCTATGAATTATAATTCGTAACAGTAATTAAAATTTTAAACGGATTGTTTTTCCAAAGATTGTGGTATTTGTTTTAGCAGATTACATACCATGGTTTACTTTTGTTACAGGATGGCCGATCCAAGACCCTAGTGTATAATAAGTCTAATCAGTTATTACAATCCAGTGAGATTAATCTTTATTATGTTTTAATTGATATTAAAAATGTGATAATACAGTTACGATTTGATTATTAATTGACGTTTTATTTATAATCCTTACGTACAAATACCTCCGTGGCATGGTAAGACAGTACAATTTTACCGCCCAGCTTCGCACGATTATCTTCTATAATATAAAAATGAATCGCTGAATGTGTTGCTAAGCGCAAATCTCGAGAACAGCTAAACCGATTTCGCTAATTGTTTTTTTAGAATATTCCTTGAAGTACGAGGATGGTTCTAACGCAAAGAAAATTTTAAAAAAATGTCTGAAACACTCATAACAATGGTTACGGTAAGTCGACATTAATGCAAAATATCAATTATTAAGCAATTTTAGTATCTCTCGGAAGGAACACTCAATCACACGAGAGGGGAACAGTATGGGATAGTTTCCGCCTCCTAACTTAAAGCTACTTAACCAATAGCGCTATGATAATTAAGAGCATTGGAATATTTCAAAAGGTGCTATTTTTTATGAACTTCTTACCAACCGGAATATTTCCCAGACGTGTGTAAAATTCCTTGCAAAGATGCACAATAAACTAATAGTCTAAAAACGTGTGCACATTATTCTATAAAAGCAACGCATTATAGCCAGGCCCAGCGATGTGCAAAATCTCTATGCATGTCTGAAACATCGTATGTGCAAAACGATTACAAGATCATGCACTTTTTGTACATGTACAGTTAAGCAAATCACGCTTGACAGCTGCAGTCCGATTTAAATTCGTATTACGTACATCATCAGATACAAAGCTCAGAGTATCAAGCTTAACGCGAATTTAGCTGAACATATTTGCGACCAGCTTTAGTCGAAGGAACAGTACAATTGTTAGGCAAAATAAAAAACGTATTTAATTCATCGACACAATTTATTTGATACTGCCTGCTCGCCGACAGAAGTACTCGACAAAACGTGTTCAATGCATTTTATATTGCACAAGTGACGACATTACTTTTACAATTAGGTATATCAACCAGTTACTCTTGAGATCACTCACAAACAAACATTTCTGGAATATAATTTGAAAAAAGACTACTTTTTATATTAGTTCTTCAATACATTTAATATAAAAATAACTTATTGCTAATTTATGACCTATTATGAAATTATTAAATTACGTTACATCATCTAGGTCTTATTTATAAGGCGAATGTTCACCATAAGCGTAATGTTTTCCAACGTTAGCTTAACTCTAAGATCATTAACTAAATGAATACAATACTCTGATTACTTGTATCCAACTAAACACTGCATTTATTGTTTCGAACGTCTGAACTCGACACTAGGCAATTAAAAAAAAAAACGGTGTGTGCTTGACCACGACAGAAGTGAAAACTTCACTTCTCGCTCACTCCGTGCAGACTTTACATTAAGGAGCGTAACGGTTCGGTGTCATTAACTAGCCAGGAAATTTGTGCACAGTGGTTCTAAATAAGATTTCACTTCAAAAAAACAGCTTGCAAAAATTTACCAAGACAAAATATTTTTTCTTCCAACTATGCTTTAATTTCATCACAATCACACTAAAAACTCAGTACAAACTCTAGAGCAATAAAAATGTATGAAATTTCATAATTGCAGTTTTTTTTAATCGCACCAAAAGGTGCCAATCTCAATGGATTAGCTCTATTCAGCCAGCCGATATCAATACTTTTTTTTTCGTACGTGTTATTCGTTTCTATCCTACTTGTTCCAAATTTAAAAAATGATTGCTGCTAACTCCGAGTTAAAAATGAAAGAAATTTAAAAAAGTGATTTGGCGGGAACTTTGGTAATTTTGCTTGACAATGAATGACATTCGGTGCAATAATAAATTTTGGAAACGATAAAAGTGTGATGATACTATCTGATTTTGAGTGCTTCGACTTCGAAGTAAAATGGAATCATCTAGCGACACATTAACTCCGGAAAACATTTGAAGCCGACAGTGTTATAGAAACTTCTATTTTAACTGTTTGATATGAGTTTCTTTTATCTACTATTCCTAAAGGTATTAGTTGAAAGAAAAGCAGATTATGCACCTCGCCTTAAGTAATTTATGTTGCCCTCGTGCCTGTTAGATTAGAGCCCTCGCTGACGCTCGGGCTCTAAATCAGGCACTCGGTGCAATAATAAATTACTTTGTGCTCGATGCAATAATCTACTATTAAGTCACTTAGTCAACATTCCCGAAATTTTAATGTCAACTACACCGTAAAATACTGACTTGAGCAGAAGCATATTTTGCTTTTTTTATCTGTACATACCACGTTTTTTTTAATAGCTGTTCTAGTGTTGAGCTCATAATCCAATAATGCGTGATATAATTCATTTATACTCTGGCATGAACTGTATTGAAACTGTACTTATAATAAATGCAATAATATTGTTGGTAGATGACAGCTTTGGGGTCTTTAAAATCACTTATTTAACAATTGCATTGTCATTTTTTATTAAAAAAATAGCAATGTAATACATATGTGTATTGATAATAATACAGGTTGACCCATATATGTCAGCATCGAATTGCATTTTTTCGTGTTCTATTCTTTCCTGTCAATCAGGATCGTCATTTTTTAGATCTGCATCAGTGAAATTGCGAGCGGTAGCATCGGCGATGCGGGGCGCTCGCGTTATCTTTCTTACTCCAGCAAATGACGTCTTGAACGACGGAAAAGGACAGAGCTTGAAAAAAAAATGTGATTGCATGTTGACAGATATAGGTCCACCCTACTACAAAATTTCCCAGTAGATACAAATATTCTTTGTTAGGCAATAGATGCGTGATACCAATTAATGTTTAAGTTTCATTTGATGTGAAAGAAAAAAAAGTTCAATTTTACAATAAATTGATATAAGTATGAATGCACTATTTTAATGAACGTCTGAAACGCCCTTTGCTTATTCAATATAGGTAAGGATTGACCATAAATAGAGAATTGCACTGCAAAGCAAGCTCATGACTATTACGACAATACGCCCAAAGATCAACATGTAACGTGTGATCTGTGGTCGATAGTATAGAGAGGTCTTGTAACGAGAAATAGGCAATGTAAGTGTGATGGCTGATGGTAGGTCTGCTTAGTGTTTCTTTGGAGTAAGAGTTTAAGATAACCACATTGCCATTCCTTGGGTAACGTTGCATAACCAATCGAGGAACCAAAAACACCCCTGTCGTTTTTACCTTCAACATCCCTAGTAAATAGCTCATGACTCGCCGTTGTGCAATTAGTAACCAAGGATAAAGATTTTTATATTTAATTCAGTATACATTTATATCATGCAGTACCTATGTAAATACTGATAGGATTTAAAAAGAGCATAGGTAAGAATTGATCAAGAAAATTCAGCATTGCATTTACTCTGACAACTAAAAGTAATCTGTAAACAGCTGATAACAATAAAATCATATAAATTTAAAACTTAGATAATATTGATGCAAACTTTAGCTTACAGGAATAAATTATAGCTCCTCTCTATTATTGATTAAGATTTTAAATTAAAGATGAACGGCTTCTTAAAGCGCTTATTACACTACGTGATATTGAGACCAATCTAACTAGCGTAACACAAAGAATTTTTGTGTGAATGAAATAGCATGCGGTATTAAGTGTAGTAAAAGCGAGCTGTCCATTTAGATTCAGACAGACTTAACAACATGTGCGGAATACCACGTAGTACAACAAGCTCTTTAGGGTGGGGCCAAACGAGCGTAAATTGGAAAATTATGAGTCACATTTTATGTACAAAAAAAATGAAAATACGCGACTTACAGATCACAATATTAACTACGTCAGTAGAGATGGGCAAAATGCCGGGCATTTACGATAAATGCCCAAAAAGTACTTATAAATTCCCTATTTATGCCCAAAACTAGGCATTTATTGGGCATTTACATGAACTTGCTGGGCACTTATTGTAAATGCCTGCCATTTTGCCCATCTTTACGTACGTATGCTCCCACCTCTCTGGAGACGATGTGATTTCCAAAAATTCTAGCAGCGCACTTTATGTATAGCCGCGAAGAACAAGCCCGAAGAGTTAACATATTAATTAAAATTAAAACGCCTGAGGATAAATGGCATCATACATTGATTTGATTATGATATAAAAGACATTGAGATGTATCGAGATTAGTATTTTAACCACTGCAAGAATAATAAAGATTTGAAACAGTCCAGTGCTAGTCTTTGGTTAAAATGCTGTTGAAAATTTAGATAATACAAAGCACTCTTCATAAACATTAGTGCGGCAGGCGCGCGGCCTGCTAATCAGTCTCATGAACATGTTTGTTCATTTATTATCAGTTAATAAATTACATACAGATTTATATTCATTAAGTATTTACAAAATTAATTTAGAAAAAATGAAAACTATCTTATAAATACAGCAATTAACTAAATTACATATATATCTTGCATTAAGGGTGAGATAAATTGGTTTATATTCGATTTTTGATGATCAGTATCATTTGATTCGAGCGAGGTATATTAGTTCGCAAAGATACGGTATATCCTTGAGATACGCGAGATGCTATGGGCCGGCACGAGGCGTGTGATGCGATCTATTTTCACAATGAAGGTTCATAGTTCTGAATGCTTAAAGCGAGTTTTTTTTTTGTCACATTTGAACTTGTTAATGTTTACAAGCCGACCAAATTGAGAAAAAGATTCATATTGTGAATTTACCAGACGCGTGTTACATATCGAAATTAGCCGGGTTGCTCACTTCTAAATGTGAGCAAGTAAGCCACATAATTTTGATATGGAACACGTGTCTTATAAATTCACAACATGAGAGTTCTTTATTTGGTCGGGTTGTTTACATTGGTATGATCGAACACGAACAAAAAACTCGCACTAAGCATTCTGTTCAGTTTTTTTTTTAAATAAATTGGACTGTTATTGTTACGTAAGTGACAATAACAGTCCCCATAGTATCTCGCAGATAAATCAGCTTTTAAAACAGGTACAAAAATTCTGATATAAAATTTAAAATCAATTTCCCAGTTTCACTATATACTTAATTACAAAAAAGTTTAAAAAATAATAAAAAAAAAGGTCGAAATTAAGTGATTGAAAAGGATTCGATGGTAATGCCTACTTACTTTACGTAGATGATATAAAAATAATATTAACAAGTAAAAAATGGAGATTACAAAATGCGAAAAATATTACACCAATGGACACCGTTGTTAGAGGAAATCATAAAGTATGGAATGTTTATTTATATTAGTCACAATCATACGGGCATGGAAGCCAAATCCTTGGGGGTTAAATGATTAATACGAGTTGTATTCTATATCAAAATAGGAACCTTTATTCTTAAGGCTCGAACTCATTTGTAAGCACGAATCAGTAACGCGCTTTTACTGACAATACGTTTTGTATGAAGCGTCATTCGCGCCGCTCTGAATGCTTAATGCGAGTTTTTTGTTCGCGTTCGATCATTTCAACGTAATGGTCGATTTGACCAAATAGAGAAGAACTCTCATGTTGTGAATTTATAAGACGCGTGTTACAAATCAAAGTTATGTGGCTTACTTGCTCATATTTTGAAGCGAGCAACCCGGCTCATTTCGGTATGTAACTCACGTCTGGTAAATTTACAATATGAAGCTTTTTCTCAATGTGGTCGGGTATTAAACCTTAACACGTTCGAATGTGAGCAAAAAAACTCGCACTCAGCACTCTGATCAGAAGCGTGCAGACGATATACAAACTTTGTCGTTGGGCGCGGTGTTTATTCGTGCAGACAAGTGGGACCGAACCTTTACGTGACTATTTATTATTATTTGTAAAGCGCAGCGTAAAACACGGAAACGCTTACGTTACTACTACATTAAAAATTACTGCGAATTTTCTTTTGTTTGCAGCAGACATCAATAAATCCACTAGAAGTAAATCACGAATATCTTTCATTTAATTAAACCTTATCTCCACTAATGTTAAATTGCTACTGTGTACACAGTACGATATACACTTGCTGCGTGGTCTGGAATGTTATAATATCGCCATCTTGTAATACCGTTAGAGTTGTCAATATAAATATAATAGATTTTCATTTAAAGTGCAAAAAAGGTGTCTACAAATGGGAATTTTATTGAGTGTTGCCATTATCTGGTTAAAATGTAGTAGACTTGGTAACTATATAGTATGTTAGCCGAATATAAAGTAAGTAACTATATGTATAAGTATTACATTTGTTAACCCAAATTACTGTACATTCCTATTATTGTAGATTTTATCTGACACAATCAAATGACATTTATGATATTCAGAATTTTTGATAGAAATAAAAAAAAAATTCACCTCTCCCGCCTAGGTGGAACATTTATAATTTTCTAGTAAGTTGGACGAAATCAACTATTTAAATAATAATTATTTTGATAGAAAATTGCACTGCGCCGCGCAAGACGTGCGCCGGTCAAAAATATACATAGTGGGTAGATCAATCTAAACTATCTAAAGCGACATTCACGGTATGTTGTGAGATTCATGCACAAATTAGCGGTTAGTAAAAGTTAGTATATTATCAGCTTCGCCAATTCACACGTTAGTAAAGACTCTGGATATTAGTAAACCCGAGATCACTTTAGATTGTTCTAGTCTAGACTGTGTACGTTTTGCTGGAGGCAAAGAGGAGTCCGATCTTTTTAAATACAGTTAGCTATCAATGTCTCTTTAAACTGTTACATTCTTTAGTGCATATAAATTCAATCCAGACGCAACATTATATATATATGAATATTGGAGATAGATTTAATTATTATTGTTGACGTTTAGCATAAAAATTGTTTAATATAATTACGATAACAGCCGCAAGAAAGTCATTTGAAACTTATAATTTTGTTCTAAATATTTCTAGGTCAATTTTTTTGACAGTTTGATATATTGGCTATATTCTCATAAGTAGTTAAGTTTCGTTAGTTATTTGTTAGTTCATACTCTGTATAAGAGTAGATAAATAAATGCAACAAAAAGTTGCTTACCTTACACCAAAATGACAAGTCATTACATAGTCAATATTGTTATTTCGGCCGTAAATTAAAACCGAAAACGTTCTAAAGTAGCACAGAAATAATCATATAAAAATGTATCTCAGTTTCAACTGGCCGGCTCTGTGAAGCAAGCACTTGGATAATTTCCATCGAATGTCGACACGCAGCAATAACTTTCAACAAATATTAATATCAAATCTGATCATTTGCACGATCAACAATACAACAATAATAACAACAATGACCTCGGTCAAATATACACAGCAGCAGCTCACTTCCTATTAACCATATGGCTGCTAGTTACATCGCAATGTGAAAACTTTGTAATGATAATTCGTCCGCCTGCATGTGCTTCAAATTGCTGCGCGTACTTGCATCACATGACATGAGTGCATACAATAAAATTAAGCTTAGCGTCCATCCATACAAGTACGATACAAGCATACGCGACGTTCAAACTTCAAATAGGTACAACGCGACTGTACGTAGTAGTTAGAGAAGTGCCACTTTATTAGCTAAAAGACTTTTCATATGGTAACTTTTAAGCACTTTTACTTTAGTGAAAAATATAAAGGTGTTGTTAATAAGCATTTACAAACTTCTGTTTATATACTTTGTGGTTTCGTAGCAATCTATTTGAAGTTTGAATTAAGTACATCTTGTGTTTGCAAAAATTGCATGTTTTACAAATATTTGCTTGGGCCTGTCTTACTCATTGAACACAAGACGACTGCAGTATGACAAGGGTAGACTACAATTCATTCGAACGAAGATTACTTAGGTTCTATAGTACAACTACATAGAAAAGTAATAATAGTATATACAAAAGAAGATATGACAGTATTTATGAAGCAAATCTCCGCATGTAGCTTGTAGTTCAAAGGAGCTCTGAGTCTGAGACAGATGTATGATTCGCCAGTATTGTAGACTTGCTTCTCAAATTGGCATATCGAATAATCTAGTGGTGCAGACTGCCTAAATCGATGTCATCCGTAGAATAAAGTCCGATCTGTATTGTTAGTAGTTCACTTTCGTGCGCTTTTATAGGGAGATAAAATCAGATTGAACGTTATTTGATTCTAAATATCTGAAGATAAATGAATAAAGAAAATTCTATAAACATACGTCGACGACGAGCTTGGTGGTCAAAAGGCTAGCAATGGCCACTTTGACTCCGGGTTCGATCCCCGCACAAGACAAATGTTTGTGTGCTTAATATATGTTTGTTTGTCTTGGTCTTGGTCTAGAAAACACCCGTTTTCTATGTATTATATAGTATTTAAAAAAATATATTTAAGTATTATATTATTTATCTAGAACCCATAGTACAAGTTTGATTAAGTTGAGACTAGATGGCATTGTGTAATTTGTCCAGGAATATTTATTTTATTTATTATTATTATAGTCTAGCTAGCTTAACTTTTGTTTCATGATCACATCGGTCTCTGTTCTCCGGATGAGTTGAAATATGCAAAGAATACTCGCAAAGCTTGCGGAAATAGTGAAAAAACATTATAGAGATAGATAAGCTGCGCAAGTTTGGGCATGTCTGTTAGACGATTAATAAGAAGTTGAGCTACTGTATATATACATTTACCGCCTCAGCCTCCAATCATTCCGCTTCTGATAATAGTGTGTCAGGTACAGGCTGGTGTCTCGTCGATGGCGTCTTGCTTGAGGGAGTCTTCGGACTTTTCTGGTCAGATTGTGGGGGCGTCGGGGGGAACAAGTGTTCCGTGTCTTGAGATGTCGACGCTGTGTCCCCTTGTGTTGATGATTGGTCTAACATCTGTTGGTATACTTTATCCTGTTGGAATAAGAAAGAAAAATAACGATATCCATCGGTGTAAAGAATATAATTAACTTTGCACTTGAATTTTATTTTCATGCTCGAGTTATCAATAGACGACAAATTTATACGCCATCGAATAACTCTTTGGTTTCGACGGCGCAGCCCTGCATAACGCATGAACATAATTATTTTTCCATTTATTTACTATGGTCATGTTTGTTTTTATAGTTTCTGAATAATAAAATATTAAAAATGAATATTAAATTTTCTTCCTTGCACACTAGCCTTCATCAATACGCAGTGAAACAGTATATTGCCTAATTAATTACTTTGAGCTTATGTCATGCTTTTATATCCTTAAAAAAAAAACAGATTCAAAATTAAAAAAAAATATATTATGATGGTCGAAGATTGCAAAAGTGAAAACTTCTTTAGCGGCGTTGTGCACTTTTTGGGGTGGGTAAAAATGTTAAACTCGCGTCAGGACACGTGGCCTGATCGAAAATTCGTAAGACGTAGGGAGCGTAGACCGCAGCCGCGGCGTAGGAGAGGAAGTCATATCCCCTTCTCATTCTACCGCGCGGCAAAAAGGTATGCCTTCTCCTGCTGTTTATTTTTAATGTAATATAAATTGTCATGTTTGTGTACGATAGGGCAATAAATGAATATTGTATTTTGCCACATAAATGATAGTACTTTTATACTGATAAATAAAGCAATTCGTGCGAAATTATTCCCTAACCATTCCAAAATGCTCAACAATGTTAATGTTCAAGTTTTCACTTCTGCCGGCACTCCCGGGGTGCAATCCGTTTTTATTTTATTTATTAGTACATACATTTACTTACAAGGGTGTGCCTTTGCACATCAGAGCGGTGAATTGAAACGGGGCAACAAGGGTACAATAATGGCTAAGTTATAGTTACAGATTTTTTCCACACACCACTCCTAAGGAATTTTTTAAACCCCTTGAAACGCATCTTGAAAAAACAAATTTAAATTAAAGGAAGTAAAATTTAATTTTACGCATTTTTTTACCATCCTGTATGTTTTATAATTAGCGACCGGTCCCGACTTTGTCCATGTGGGATTTGCCCTGTTTTTGCAACATTTTTCATTAATGTTCTACTCTTATCGGTCGTATGTTATATAAGCCTACTACTTTCAAGGATAAATGGGCTTCGAATTGAAAAATAATAGTAGTTTATGAAACTGTTGCATAATAAGGGTTCTTAAAATACGAGTGTGAGTTTATGAAATGAGCCGAAGTCGAATTTCATAATAGCGTCACACGAGTATTTTAAGACCTAATTATGTGCAGTTTCATATACTACTTTATCTAATCTCATGAAATTGATGATAATAATATTTTAAATAAAACTTTAATTTAACAGCTTCGTTTCTTACTTATAAATCCATTTGCAGATCGACCGTGGTGCCGCATGCGCGACGCGCCGCGCGGCGCCGCGTTCACAGATTATATAGAAAAAATTTGCAATACATTTGCATTGCAACCTGTTTAAAATACCTGTATCCAGGGCTGAAACTGTATCGAAAAGTAACTTTTTAAATTTATTTTGATGTCTTGTGCGAAAAGACTGACATTAAGATTCTGTGTTTAGTTTATTAATCTCTAAATTTCAGTATGAGATTAGATAAAATATTTTTTTGAACTAGTAGTCGTTGCGACAACAAGTCCTCAGCTTTATAATATTAGTGTAGAGACAAACAGTGAGTGGACGACGTGTACTGTGTATACTCACAAACATGTCGAGCGAGACGTTGTGCGACTGTATGGTGTGGCTCTGGTCGAGGTTGAGGTCGGGGCAGATGAGGTCGAGGCCGGCGGCGCGCTGCACGAACTCGCCGTCGCCGCCGCGCACCACGCTCACGGCGCCCTCCGCGCGCACGGCCGCCACGAACGGCGCCAGCCACCGGTAGCAGCGCTCCACGCCCGCCCAGCTGTACCCTGCACACGCAACACACGTCTCACACCGCGCGCACGGCCGCCACGAACGGCGCCAGCCACCGGTAGCAGCGCTCCACGCCCGCCCAGCTGTACCCTGCACACGCAACACACACACACATACTCACACACACATATACTCACACACAAACACACACTGCCCGCGTACACCTCTGTTACATATTATAACTGTTACCTTTATACCTGTTATATTACAGTCATTTTAAAAAAGCTACATAAAATGTTTAGTTTTTTATCGATAGAGATTACTATTCGAAGCAATAAAACGTATAAAGTAAACAATCAACGATTATCTCTTTAGGCTTTTAATGCCTTATTTGCCTTATAGTTGTCTCTCACATTGCGAAGAGAAGAAATTAAATGCCAAAAGCTTCCTACTCCTACTAATTTCATCTGATTAAATTCGTTTTAAGTTCCAAGACATCTGTTTTTTTTCCCCGGGACTGTAGTGGAGTTCACTGTTCATTGCCTTTTTTGGTGGTCGCCACTGCTAATCCTGGCTACACAGGAGGCACAGTGGTAGGAATGTGTGGAGGGCCTCTGTCCCGTTAAAGAAACGATTATCATAACAGCCCATACTCGTCCACTTATGCAACAGACCTCCTAAATATGAGCTGATATATTCATTTTGTTACATGCAATATCATATAGAAATCAAATATCGTAATAACTGTTAAAACAATAATAGCGTATTCTCACCTGATACCCTTAAAGCTAGATCCTTACTGAAGGCATGCGCCATCGCAGCTGCGGCCACGACACTATACGGAAACATATTAACGTCCACGTGCAACACTGCCAAGTCTATCAACTGTCCACAAATAACGAATTCGAGCGACGAGTACTGGGGGAACACGAAAGTGTACCCCCTCAGAGCGTTCGCACCGATATCACTCTCACTAAGTAACCGCCGTTTCGCACTCCGCCCCTCACTCGCGAGCTGCATGTATACATTCAGCCAGCTATTGATGGTGATCGGTGTGATGCTCCACGACAGGATCTTGAGGATCAGCAGCTCCTCGAGAAGGATCTCTTCTGTGGTGCACGCGCCGTCCGTTACATATGCAAATTCGCTTATTTTCGGTGGGTATACTTCTTCTACTTTCGCTGCGATGAACAAGCACGTTATTCCTGAAATTATAGTAGTAGAGGTTTATCAAATATCAAAACGGGGACCCTTGGCGCTAAAGTAGCCAGTGCTTGTAACTCAAAGTGTGATCGAATTATTCAATAATATTCGCATATAGTTACAGTTGTATTTCGGACAATTGGCCGATCGTAAGTTTTCATTTTGTGCACAATTTTGAAATATTCTAGAACATTCTGAAGTACTACAACATTCGCAATCGACAGTATTGAATTAACACAAAAAATCCAAATACCTTAGAAGTGAGCCGCAAAGAGTCATGTTTTCTTTTTAAGATTAATAATATAAGATAATAATGATTTTTAACTATAATGGTAGAAACTAGCGTCGCAGTGTGTAGTTGGGAACCAAATTGAGTATTAACTATTGGCAGTGCCTCGAGTAAGAACAAATCTGCTGAGTGAGGCAGCGCTGACGCGTGCATTTCACACTATAACATTATAGACATGGAACTGGATCGGAGACGCAATTCTCGTAATTAAAATATAGACGAAATTCAGTCCCATATGTCAAATTTGGTATTCTCATATCACAATATGAACTTTCAAAGTTTATTTTAAGTGGCATTATGTCGAAATATAGCCGAGAACTACACAAACTAAGAATGTGTTGTTACCAACAATAAGAATTGATAGTAATTAATTAATGAATTCAAATATATAATTTTAGTCAATTCACAATTCAATCTTGATACGGTCAACATTCATTCTGCGATTGGAAAATAATTTCGAGAATTGGCCTTCCTGTTCCTGTGTACTCCGAATGAAATAACGTCTTATAGATTATAATATTTATAATACACTATCGCATGTAATGTTAGTGTTATTGTGGATAAATAAATAAAACTTGAGTGAAGCTAGATCATTTAGCAATCGATCTATCCATTCCATTCCATTGAGTGCCAGCATTTACCGAAAAGGCTTGCAGTTCAATCAACTAGTTAGCATAACTATTTCGCTATTACATACTCGTATATTTTGAAAGGACATTTATTCACACATGAAGCGCAAAATTTGTAATGCAATGTTATCAAAATTAATCTTTTTGATTGGTGCAAACGATAAACATTATGCATGGCATGTGGTCGATTATGCATGCCACACAGATCGAATGGTCAACGTACCTATGAGCTGCAGCCGGCTCTTCTGCACGTCGTCTGTGTTGGTGAGGTACCGGTCGATGTAGTCGACGGTCAGGTGGAACGTTTCTCTGTGCAGCTTGTACACCTCGCACACCTGGCGGAAACAGACTTGGCTCAAACTAAAAGCTCATTTGACGACACTGGGGGCCAAAATAACGATACCGGATTTAAAAAAAAAATGGGGATAGTAATTAGCTCACTGTCTCTTTCATAGCCAATGCCATCCTCACCTGCCCGTGGTACGTCCTGCCGACTAGTCAATTACGAAAGAGGTAGAGCATGATTGACCCGGGCAAGTACCGTCACCTTACAGAAGAAAATAACAAGATAACAATGCCTATTAAGATTGTCGTGTTTCCGCGAGTGAGTGAGACCACCAGACATGAGGACATGCTGTGTCAGCAGCTAAAATGCAAGCATGCGAGTAATACTCGTACTATTGCTAGCATCAGTAGGCTAACTTAACCATATTATTAATTTAAGTCATTAAGGCCGCCTGTGTATAAATAAGTAAATATTCTAATAGGCAGGCGGGCCGTATGCTTGTTGGGGACCCGACGTGCACCATGTGATAGAAAAGTCCTAGAGAAAGATATATCTCTTTGGAAAGCCAGATTATTAAAGACATTTGTGTTGCGCCATTAACGTTCAATATAATTGCAAAACATGATACTTTTATAAAATTTAACAACTACATGTGTACAACACTAAATAACACTACATAACAATTTTTTTATGAGGCGAAAAAAAATTCCATGTTTGTAAATTTGTATGTGTATGTTTAAATGGATTCTTAATTATCTACCACGAACTGTGAAGTTGTGGTATCAACTTCCCTCAGCGGTATTCCCAAATAGCTACGACTGGGGGCCTTCAAGAACAGAGTCAATATTTCCCTTAAAAGGTTGGCAATGGATCGGCGACCCCTTGATGTTGCTGATTTCTATGGGCAGTGGTGATTGCTTTCCATCAGGTGACCCACATGCTCGCTTGCCCCCCTCTCATATAAAAAAAATTGCAGTAATTAAAATTACAAATATTTTATCTCTGTGCAGCTTGTACACCTCGCACACCTGGCGGAAACAGACTTGGCTCAAACTAAAAGCTCATTTGACGACACTGGGGGCCAAAATAACGATACCGGATTTAAAAAAAAATTTTTCATCTAATTAAATCCACTAATGATAAACCAATTTTTACCTATTCGTAAAACTCATCCTGTTTTAAAAATTATTAATGGATCTTTAACTTTTTAAAATAGTTATAAAATCTGACAAGACGGCCGAAATTAACTATTTTAATAATAACTATGTATGTATGTTTGAGTCACGTATTTCTCAAAATGCGGGTCCGATTTTGATTTAATATTGTATGGCTATTTAAAAAAGACCTATATTGACAGAGTTTCTTTCGGCATTTCTTCTCGTCAATGGTCATTCCGAAATGCTGGTAGATAAAAAAATATACCTAGTTGTAAAAGACGTGTCTAAGTGCCCGCGAGGGCCCACAGAATAAAGAATTTTGACTTTGACTTTGATGAAATTTGGTAGGTATATAGAAAACTCAAACACCATAGAGGATGGACCACTTTCTTGTCCTGACGGGTGCGTATAATCGTACCATTTAGGAGATAAAACTCAACTCCACAGTCGATATGAATTAGTTAGATAAGATACATTACATAATAATATGTACAGCCTCAAGCATATAGTCATTTGTTGTATTTGAATGTCAGCAACTTCGATTGTGTGCTTAGATAGCAACCACGCGACGTGACAAGGTCATTGATCGTGACTAAAGATGTACCGTTCCCGGAAACATTCCTAGAATTTAAGACAAAGAAAATACCATCTATCAAACTTCCTTGACTCAAACCAGAAAGTATTACGGGAACAAGTTAGGCTAGAATGACATCGATTACGAAAACCCTAGAGAGGCTTCTTGTCACCGGTAAGGTAGGCTGCAAAAGAGCACGGGGCCGAAGTCCGATACGTTGGTCCGACCAAATCCGCACTGCTCTCGACACCAGCTTACATGGTTCACGCCGCAGAAGATAGGAACAAGTGGCGAAGCATCATCCGTGCGAAAGTGAGGCCATGGGGGTCACGGTCGGTCACACCCTCAGCAATGAGGAAAACGACGAAAGGAGGAGGAGGACGAAAACCCTAAGAACATGGGCTAATGGTATTGCCGACAGCACGCACAGTGACGAGGCTTCGACTCCGGGCCGGTGACATCGGCTCTCCGACATTCCCGTCCTTGGTTTCCTTGGTTTCAACTTCCACCGCTTATTCCACTCGGTTGTAACTCAGTATTTTTTTAAAGAGGTTTTCTTGCTCGATAATGCGCAGCCCCGGTGTACCCCTGCACTAGATACACTGACAAGCGCACCTCTATTATGCGCCTCAGCGTGACTTATGCGAACTCGGAGGTACGGGACGCGCAGACATCAAAAAGCGTGGACATTATTACATAATGACGTTTTCATACAGCTTACCATGGCCTTGTCTCGCTTACTGTGCGGTTCCAGAGAAGTTTTCTCCCGCGTACTGTCAAGCTGTGGAATGAACTGCCTGTCGAGGTGTTCTCATGAGACTACAGCAGTTCTTCAAAAAGGGCATGAAGTGGTTTTTGCAGGGTCGGCAACGCGCGTGTTATGCCTCTGGTGTTATAGGCGTTCATAGGCTACCGTAACTGCTTTCCATCAGGCGGGCCGTATGCTTGTTTTCCACTTTAGTGGTATAAAAAAAACCTAATACTAACGACTGCTAGCGAGACGACACCATGATAGATAGACTGTCTGAAAACGTCATAAAGTAACAGGCTCATTAGGAAATGTGAGAACTTGGTTGTACAATGTCACTAAGATAATGTGCAGGAAAAGGCTCATAAAGAAACAAACATGCGTAAACTATGATATCAGTGGAACTTAGCGCTCGCTGGAGCACTTTGAAGAAATCTCAGCATTCCTATCCCATCCCAAGATCGCACCCATCACCTGCCTGCTCTAGTATAGCTTAAGGGTTATAGTGGTACGACAATGTCATGTTTTGTATCACTAGAACTCTTGAAAAATTAACAACAATTTCCCCAGGAATTGCTAACATTTAAACGGTTTGTCCCGGGATAAAATAACCCTGAAAGGGGGTGAAAATAGATAAAAAATTATCGACAAACAAAAATAAATGTTTTCTATTTTTTTTTCATGAATTTAGATTTCCCTGTGTACCGACCTTCCGGTCATATCTGGGGCCCTACCGCCGAAGCTGAAGTCGATTACCATCGATTATTTTGATTCGAAAAAGAGATGTTACGTTTTAGTTATTGACAAACAACTTCAGCCTTAGTCGATAGAACTCTAGAGTTACCTCCATCTAAGCTAAACACCTGTACCATAACAAATAGAGATATTCTGTACCATAATAAATAGAGAATGAATACATCAAGCGGACAAATGGAACAAAAAAAAGTCTAACGAGAGAGAAGTAGAATAAAGAATTCGACTGATAGAGTACCTCCCAGTCGAATAGAAGTTCGCGGCCAAATAACAACATCTTTGGGAATCGTAAAAAGATGCTCCAGTGGGGGTATCAGCGCGTGAACTCAACTCATTCAATAAAAAAGGGTGTAAGTTGGGGTGTAAGTGGTTCATCAACATCTTTGAACCAAAGCCAACTTCACCTGCACGCGGTGCACCCTGCTGACTGACAAACGAAGCTCTGGCGAAAAGAGAGGTAGGGAGCGTAATTG
Source organism: Hypsopygia costalis (assembly GCA_937001555.2). Lineage (NCBI taxonomy): Eukaryota > Metazoa > Arthropoda > Insecta > Lepidoptera > Pyralidae > Hypsopygia > Hypsopygia costalis. Next base: position 3,770,083 of record OW443325.2, read on the forward strand.
TAAGCTACCCGACTGGGAATGTACCTCCACCTTACAGAATACCGCAGCCAAATAACGGTTCCCTTGAGAGCTGTTGTGTTCCTGCGAGTGAGTGAGGTCACCAGAAAGGAAGGAGATGCTGCGATGGCAGCGGGGGTGGCGGCGCGCGAGCGATATTTTATGTTGCGAGCGTTAATATGGCTACGGTAACCGCTTCACATCAGGCGGGCCGTATGCTTGTCTGCCACCCGACGTAGTATAAAAAATAAAATAAAAAAAAATGGCTGTCGGGTGATCAACATCATAATGTTGAATTTAGTCTGAGATGATGATAAATAGAATGGATTAACGGAATTACTAGGCCAATTGAGAAAGATTGAATGAAATAAACACGAAGTTAATACTAGCCACAGAACAGAACACATATACTTAACTAGTATAGTAATAATTTGTTGTCGACGATGACATATCTGGGGAACAATAGACATACCGAAAGCTGGACATTCAGGGTGAATGTTCGTTCAAGGAACTGGAGGTAATAGACAGATTAGACGTTCCGGTGATCAGAATCAACGCGAACGGGCCGAAAGGATTGCATTGCACACTAAAAAGGAACCACTCCTTTTTAGTGTGCAATGCAATATGCAAATGTTATAAGTTTAACCACAGTATAAATAATAGTAGTACGTACAGTACGGCCACTCACTGTCGATCTCCCCTCCCCTCTGAGAGAAATCTGGAACAGTTTGTATGGCGCCGCACAGACGCACACACGCCTATTCACGCTCTGCACAGACATCAGTTTATGCAGTAGTACACGACGCGACATTTGTATGTAGTGGCCGGGGTGTGGTTTAACCACAGAATAAGAAAAAGTACTAAGTTTATCGTCTGAATTCATGCATCTGTGTGTCTAAGTCGTACTCCGCAGTTTCATTTAAACCCTGTTTCATTTAAAAGTCCACTATGGACATAGAAAAATGTGCTTGACCATTGAATGCTAGCTATTTCTAGTTTAAGTTTTACATTTCTTGGTGCTGTATTCAATAATGTAACAAAATGTTTAGTGGAACTACACTCTAAAGCTGCGTTTTCACTTAATGATCAGCATTCGTTCAGAACAAATGTTTGTAGCTTGCGGAGTTTAGCTTCCATGCAAGACCAATCAAACCACTGTCGCTTTTTAGCACCTGCAGTACCCGCCGGTTTGTAATAAAAAGATCGATCCCAGCCAAAATCGCCTCAGGCACAGCAGATGCACAAATGTCCATATTTTCTGACTAGAAACAAAGCTGTCTCCACGGCTACGATGCATAAAATTCATGCAATCCATCTCAGTCTGCTGACTGATAGTGCCACATGGGACGCCACCCAGTAGACCGGGGTGCGTCAGGGCTAGCGCATGGCACTTGGATCAGGATGAGACGGTGTGGTTCGATGAGCCAAGTGTTTCCTTCACATTGGTTTTAAATTTTTGCTTTTGCATGGATAGAGGAATATATATTTTTTATACATAAACACCACTCGGTTTGACACTACTGTTGTTTTCATTAAATTGAAATAGCTCTATTAAAATTTAATAACGAAAAAATGTAATAATTATTCCTATATGCATTTTATGAAGAAAACCATATAAAGTAAGGGAAAATACTTTGTATGCATGACGCACAAAAAATACTCAATGAGCAAAAGAACCTAGTATAGGTTGGGTTTGGTTTCAATTTTAGATGCTCGGTTTATTACTATTACCCCAAAATTTATTTTTATTAGATTATTTTCGTAATCAGCGACCCGATAAGCCATAAATTCAATACCCATGACGATTTTCAGACTTTTTCACAGCCTTTTAGACATTTCAACCCCATCCCCATCCTAATAGGAGATGATGGTCACGTTAGCCACGTTGAATTTTAAAATCGTTGTTGTTTTCGTAATCAGCCACCCAATATAATAACAATACCCATGACGTTTTTCAGACTTTTGGGACCCATTTTACGCTTTTAGGGGTTGAATTTTGAAAAATCATGAAACACGTGTTTAGTCAATTATGTATAGAAGTACTCGTGTAAAATTTAGGATAAAATAGTCGAACTAAACTCGTTTCCCTATACAAACTTTGGACCTCTGTTTCACCCTCTAAGGGGGAAAATTTTAAAAATCCTTTTAAGTAATTTCTTGTCCACTATGTTATATTTTCAAATCGATGCCATTTTCGTAATTGACGTCCCAGAAAACCATAGAATCAACACCCATATTGATATTATGACATTTCAACCCCATCGCAGTCGGCCTGCCATAAAATCCCCGCTGTGGGGGTCAGCGGGGATTTTATGTCAGGCCGACTACGTTTGATTAGAAAATAGTTGTTATTTTCGTAATCAGCGACCCGTTAAACCATAAAAACAATACCTATGACGATTTTCAGACTTTGTCACTCCATTTTAGACATTTCCACCCCATCACACCCCCACAGGGGGATTTTATGTCACGTCGCTACGTTTGATTAGAAAATAGTTGTTATTTTCGTAATCAGCGACCCGATAAACTATAAAAACAATACCCATGACAATTTTCAGATTTTTTCACCCCATTAGAGGTTGAATATTGAAAAATCCTGAAACACGTGTTTATTCATTTATATATAGAAATACTCGTGTAAAGTTTCGGATAAAATAGTCCAACTAATCTCGTTTCCACATACAAAATGAATTTTGAAAAATCCTTTGTTAGTGTATCCCTAGACGTCATAAGGAACCTACGTGCCAAATTTGGAATCTCTAGACCCCAGCGGTTTGGGCTGTGCGTTGATATATCAGTCAGTCAGGACTTTGAATTTTATATTTATAGATAATGTTTAAACGCTATTTGAGATTAGTGCTGTTTAGAGCACAGTACAATTAAGAAACCGGACCTAACCGACCGGAACACAGAAATAAAAAAGGACTAGAAATCGTATGACGACCTATTAGTAAGAAAACCTTTGTCGCCAAACTCACACATGTAAAGCAAAATGTTAACGTGTTACTACATGCATGTTTGTGCTATGATTGGTCTAAAAATACTGTAAAAAATGACATATATACAAAAATATGTTAGTTTAAATTCAACCTTATGCAGTTATGACACGGTTCATAAACAATTAAATCCCGAATAAGCATCTAGTGAGCAATAGCTGTACTTCTTATTCTGTCAGATTCTAAACAGTATAGCTAATCGACGCAAGGTGGCGCTACTAATATTGATTTTAATATTATGACTTCTGTCCTTGACTAAAGGCTGATATTTGAATGACCGTACTGCAAGAATGTCGATATCACTACTTTTCGAAGTGATGTATTAATGAGGAACACCAAGTATCACCGAGTACTGCTACCGGATTAATGAATATCTACCTATTATAATTTTTGGTACCATAAAATTGAATATTTTTACAATCTTTTCTTCAACTTACAATGTATGTATGTCAGTATGTAACAATGTTTGTTCGGGTGGAATGCATTCGGGTGGTGCAACTTAATTTTGAGACAGATTTTCAACCGATTGAGCTGAAATTTTGTAGTACACGTTTGTTTGGATGACAATGCATGATAAACGTAAAAGCTGCCGTAGAAGCTTGTCCCAAAAAATATTTTTTTGAAAAAACTTATTAATTATGATGATAGGTGAAATCATACTTCACACTAATAATTATAAATGCGACAGTTTGTGAGGATGTTTAGAACTTTGTGACTCGATCAGACTAGATGAAATTTTGCACAAATATAGATAGTCTGGATTAATATATAGGATACTTTATATGTGACAACGAAGTGCTACGCGAGCGAAGCCTCGCGCTACAGCTGGTTTCTTATGCCTGCCTATATTTATTTATAATTTATAACATTTCTTACAATTTATTATATTATGTTCATAATTATGATATAATATTTTTTCATAATTCAAAAATTATACTGTTTCAATATCGTGATGGGAGTAAATAATCAAGTAAATAAATACTGACGATACATGAGTCACATCACTAATCGATTAACGCTAGAATGTTCTAAACAAGAGACGTGGAGTGCGTTAGAAATTTGACCTTAAAATTAAACGCATAAAGGTTACTTTAGTTTGTTCGCGTTTGTGCATTTTATTGAATATGCTTAAATTCTATTAAATAATGAAAATAATGAGAAATATTACTTACCGATGGTATGAAATGCCACCATTAGACACATTATTTTTGCTACTATTATTCTTACACGATAATATGGCACAAGAAGGCATTTTTATATTTTTTTTCTATGATTGTTTCCGCGGCTGTGACAAATGACGACTGAGATATGCGACGATCGAGATATGCCAAATTGGAGTATATTGACCTACGCGGGTAACGCCCACTTGTTATTTCTAGTCCTTTTTTATTTTCTGTGGACCGGAAGGATGAATTCTTTGTTAGAAAACTTTTAGTCATTACATATTTTTAGGGTTTGTCTACTTCTAGATAGCACAACCATATCCATCATTGATAAGCACATGTTTCAAGATTCGGTTTTTTTGTTAATATTAAATGTTATTCTTTGTTACTTCGCGTCTGCGCACAGTAATTGACTATTACTTATACTGTGGTAATGGTTTCTTGAATGAATTAGCGTGAACTTAGTCCAATGTACGACATAAAGCACAAAAAACTCTTAATGTTTTTTTTATACATTAAGATGATGTGAACTTATTAAATTACACATTTCAACTGTTACCCCGCGATGCTTAATATAAGTGACAGTGACATAATGACGAGCCCGGTGCTCGAGTGGCCACTGTGGCCAGCAATGGTCACTTTGACTCCAAGAGTTTGCGGGTTCGATCTCCGCACATGACAAACTTCCCAGTGTCTGACGAAATTTGGCACACTCCTTTGTTTCTCGACACAATGCGTGATTGTTTTAAATGCCGCCATTTTTTATTCCAAAATCAAAGTAAACTTTAATGGGACGGGGGCCCACCACACATTCCCACCACTGTGTCTCCTGTGTAGCCAGGATTAACAGCGGCGACCGCCAAAAAAGGCAATGAACAATGAAGTCCATTAGTCCCGGGGGTAAAACTATGGCTGTCTTGGAACTCACAACGAATTTAATCAGAAGAAATTAGTAGGAGTAGGAAGCTTTTGGAATTTGACTTCCCCTCTTAGCAATGTGAGAGACAGCAATATGGCAAATAAGGCATTAAAAGCCTAAAGAGATGGCTAGTCAAGTGAAGCTCAACTGCCGTGCACCACGGATTTTAAGTTTCTAACACTATTGGGGACCTAAAACATTGAGTTGTTACCTAACACATCGATTCCAATAATATGAATTGCAAAATCGTCTGAACGCTTGGTAATTCTCCCTTGTTGCTACCAAATCTGAATAGTATACTACCCCGGATGCAACTTGCAATGAATTCAACATGTCATCCCGCTCCCGCCGCCAAAGATCACACTCCCAGAGAACATGGTGTGCTGTTTGATCGAATTCAGAATTAGCAGTAGAACACTCGCATTAGGGCGACGGCACTAATTTAAACGAAAAGAGTTTTGCCTTAAAATTAAACTAAAATTAAAGTAAACTTTAATATCGCATTTTGACAGACAGAGAGAAAGAAGCAGTACTTAATGATTTTCAGTTCAGGGACATGTCCAAATTATCCTTTACATCGGTCCCGTTACATAACGCACGTTATATAATCCTGCTCCTTCTCTCCGTTTTAGCTGCCTCGCAGCCCTAGTCGGACGAAAAAATCTAAAATGCGCGGAGGCCGCGGAGGGGTACCCAATGGGGGACGCGCTTAAAACAGTAGTGCACCTATGACGTCCTAAAAATAACGCGGCGATGTTATAATGAATACGCACTCTACTCGTACGTAAGTGATGTCATAGCTAGCACAAAGAAATTCATACTGAGACACAAGTGTAGACCGCACAACATGATGATACCCCACATTACAGCCACTTGGTGGAAATTTATCGATAAAATCACTTTTACTATTCCACTTCATCATCAACTCATATTCTTCCTACTGTTGGGATACCAATCTTGATCGAAGAGGTTCAGAACGTGTTCCGCTACGCTGCTTGACTGCGGTTAGGCAGGGGCCAGTAGGCCAGTCTTTCCAAAGCGCTCATAGACCAGTTGGTTTAGATGTTGGCCAAACAGAAAGCGGCTACGTGTTCAAGCTTTCAGAGGTCGATATCACAGTAAAGGAATGCTTGCTGCTGTTGTTTACTATAGAACCTTGACCTTTGGAACGCCTTACCACATTCTAATATAGTATCTAATGAGTGTCATCTAATGACAATAGTCAGAACCGACGAGACGTTTCTTATATAAGTATACGTTTGTCTTGCGCGGAGATTGAATTCGCTACCCTTGGTTCCAAAATAGTCATTACTAGTCATTCGACCAAGTACCACCGAACTGGGTAAAACTTTATCGAAACACAAATGCACAGTAAATGATTGTTCCGAGAGGCCTAGGGCTGTTGTGTTCCTGCGAGAGAATGTGGTTACCGGAAGGACAAAAGGTGGGTGGCGGCGTTTGTACATTATAACCGAAATGCTACTTGATAAAAAAAATACAAAAAATAATAAGAATAATATTTATAAAAAAGTTTAACACGTGTCTAAGTGCCCACAAGGGCCAAGTGACAAATTAAAAAAAATAATTTCATTATAAGCTAAATGTAACCGCTTCGCATCTGACGGACCGTATGCTAGATACCACCCGACGTAATAGTCAGAACCGACTAGAAAATTTATGCAACGAACTTTTAATTCAAAACGCGGTGACTGCAACGGTTTTACGCAAGTTTACAACCGCATAAGGGTATAAAGTCGAGTGATCTTTGTTGCCACAGGTGCCAATAACTTGATCAATATCAGAATCTTAGGAGAGCACATCAGCAATAATTAGGTTTGAAGAAAGTATAAGAATAAATAAATATTTCTGGACAATTTACACAGCGCCATCTAGTCCCAAATTGGTACTAGATAACTGATATTATACTTAAATACATTTTTTTGTAAATGCATACATACATATAATACCTATGTATTATATGTATGTATTTACAAAAAAAAATGTTTTCTATAAAACACTCAAACCAAGACAAACAGACATATTCATGCACACAAATATTTGTCTTGTGCGGGAATCGAACCCGCAACCTCGGAGACAAAGCCATTGCTAACCATTCGACAACCGAGCTCGTCAATCGTAGTTCTTATGCAGAGATTTTGTCCACCCCTTTCCTACACATTCTACATGTGCTTATTTGGGCGGGAAACGTGACATATTTCCACGCTGTTTTTAACTGAAAGACCAACAGGCAATTAAGCCACGATGTTGTACAAAACGCGTTGGTTCTGGAGGTCAATGACGCGCTGCAAAAAAGAGGTCATTGATCCCAGAGTTACATCACTTTCCTATATGTAAAATCATCGGCGATATAGTACTTAGTACCCTTAACACTCTTGAGGTACCAGGGGGAGCTTATAAACTAATTGACTTACCTCTTCAAATAGTTCTCTATAAAGCAGCATGAAAGTAATAGATGAAAATAAATTTCTCAATCTTATCTACTAATCTGTTTACATTTGTTTTCTGATAGGTACATTAAACAATAATACAATTATGTAATGGATATTTTAATTACCTAATTGGATAATTTAGTTACCAAAGTAATTTATCCATTAAATTATTCTATTATTTTGTTTATGTATGCAATGCAACAATTAACATATTGATTAGACCATAACAAAGTAGAATGGAAAATAAATGGGTCATTTATAATAGGTACTTACTTAGTAAATTGTTATCATCATCTCAATAATGTGAACATAAACATGTTAAACTTAAAAAAAACAATTAAGTGTAATATTTTGATAAAATTGATATCGAAAATTGTGCTCATGCTATATCTACTAGCTTGTTTACTAGTGTTTATTTATATAGCTGTACAATATCATTTAGCCTATCATAAAAATAAAAAATATTAATTTATCATGACCAACCAAAATTCTAATAAGTAAAAAATGCTTTTTTTTATACTATATATTATAAATGTTGTTTGATTGTTAGCCACAAAGTCAGAAAGTCAAAAAAGAAACAAGCGTTGATTATTTTTATTTTATGTATGTTTTAAAAGGTTCAATTTTATTAAAAACAAAAATCTTGGAGATTCTGGCTACACCTTATAATTGTGCAATAGAAATTCATAACGATAGTGTCAAGTACTCCTAAAAAACATAACTCATGGAAACATGGAAGAAATCAAGTGGGCAGTTTATGGCATTATTTTTTAAAGTAATATAATATTACTTATTTCTTATAATACATTTTAAATTGAAGCCATTAAATGTCTATCTACTTCAGGAGGAGGACTACTCAATAAACCATTTAAAACATTTTTTAGTTATCACATATTTATGGGTCCCTAGATCACAATAGGAACACAAATTTTGTTGTAGTCTACAGGGTTCCATTTAAAGCTGGTACCTAAATGAACAAGGCCTTTTAAAAAGTCATTCCTAACTGGAAGTTTTTCTTATGAAGTCACTTACCTCATTAAGCCAGTCCAACAGAATTGCTCTCATCCGAATTTGAAGATTGGGATGATTGTCAAACATGTTAGGGTTCTTGTTGCTGCTGGAATTGTCATCACACTCGCACATGCTGTTCCACACATCCTGAGGATCAGCCCAGGACAGCACTGGCAGGGGACACTTCCGCTTTGGTAGGGAGGGACATTCTGATTTACTTGTACTGGAAATAAGGTACCTAAGATTTAATCTTCACAGTGTTTCTACTATATCTTTTGGGTCACAAACTAACATATAAACTTAAGACATCTTAACATATTTACAGGCTTTAATGTTTTGTAATAATTGTAGGATCTCTTCTTAGGTTTCCCTGCTGATTTAATTATCTACTTGAAGAGTCCCTACTATGTATACTATTTGTGTTACTTACATTTATTGTTATTTATAATCAATTTTTAATGTAATTAGTTTAAAAGTTAATTGAACACTTGGTAAATAGTTATTTTCTTCCAATTAATACTATCATAATACAGAATGTACTGCTGATGCAGGCTTTGAAGTTTGTATTACAGATCAAGTTTCTGTAGTTGGCTAAAATATTATAGACCTAGCTGTAACATAATGTAACCTTTAGGCTTTTTGATACCAAGACTGGCAAACAACCTTGAGTTATCTGATAATTAATAATAACCACCCACTATGGGCAGTGTTGATGACATAGTAGTGACTGTATTCTCATAAGAGACGAGAAAATCACTGTATATTTTAGGCATTTAAGACTAATAGGAAGTAGTAGGAGGAAGTCTATTTTTGCCATTTCTAAAAAAGATACAATAAACTTATGAATATCTCACCTTGGCCTCTTATTGGAGTGTGGTGTGGACTCGCCCCTGGCTACATTTTCCAATGGGCTCAGCACACAGTTTGGCAATTCAGGTATACTAGGTGGGCTTAAGAAACTATCTGGATTATAATCTATGTCTGTAAATACACTCCTAGCCTGGTCAATGTTCCCATACTGGGAGCCCTCGTCTTCGCTGGAGCATGATGACTCCACAACCACATTTTGTGTTGGTGGATCATGTAGTTCTTCCTCTATTTTGGATGGTACCTTCACAGGAGGCATGTTCTCTACCTAAAACAGGATAATTTAAACTTTATGATTTGAATCACATTAACAGAAGAAGATTAGTAAAAACAACACCAACCTCATCATCAGTGGAATTTCTTTTTCTTTTTAAATTCATACGCTTTTCAGTGTCACCACCGGGGGAACTGAAAACAAGTGGCAATGTAAGTAAACAGAACATCAAGGTCGACAGTTCGCGAATGTGGGGACACTTGCTACTTACCCAGTTTGTGCCATTTTAGACGCACGGAAACAGCTGGCACCTCACCTCCACACCCTAAAATGTAATGCCGATTAAGTATCCATATCAATATTAATAGTTTTACACCCTGAAATAAGGATTAATGACCTGAAATACCGCATGTCACGTTCAAGTTACAAATAGGGTTATGTCACTTGACAACCGTATTGAGGCCAGATTTCCGAATTCAACGGACAAACTGATCTTCCCATGTCAGCAGCAGATATATTTAAGACGCCTTAATGTAAAATCAACTAAATATTCATCGATATCATGCCCCAAATAGGCGGATATATTCGTAGCGTGCCCCCTGCTGATTGGCGGGAGATTTTTTTCAGGAGGTGTTTTGAGGGTCACATTATCCGAAATTTGCACATTTCAGGCATTACATGTTCACTTGAATATCTTAAGATTATTTTAAATCTATAAAAAATAACAATAAATGCAATCAGCTGTTGAAAAAAATGCCACGAATCGGACAATCGCGCGCGAAATCTTCCGTCAGCGCCATTAGACACGTCGCTAGCTTGGATTTCTGGGGCCAGCCGCTTTTGGAAATTGATAAAAATAGATCATAGATGACATGATACTTTTGCAAAATGAATATAGTATTAAAATAAAGCTATTACGACCGATATAAACAATTCTTTATATCAAAATCGCTGCAAGTATAATTGGCTTGGCTTATCAGTCACCGACGGTTTCTAACCTAATTGCACGTAAAATACTGAAATTTGCTATACTGATTGATATCTACAAAGATGCTCTATATTACTGAGACGTAATTATGGATTTAAAGCTTACCTGGTCATTCAAAAATGATTCCAAATTACACAAAACAAAATTTTCCTCTACGCTAGTTATGCTATACAGAATTAGAACACAATTATTGCTAATTTAACGTAATTTTTTGTCACATTAAATGGTACATATATTAACTATAATCAAAAAGTTTCAATTTTAATAATTTTCTAATTATACACTTCACATTTCAGCTTTTCACGGCTCGATAACGCCCGGCTTTCCGCGCGAAAATGTCGCGGTAAAACTTGGATGCTCTGCAGGTTGACGAACGACTAACTTCAGTTTTGTTTCTACTGAAAATCGTACGTCATTTCGATAATGTGGTTCTTTACACGCAGTAACATATTTTAGGTTCCTTATACATAAGAATTTTAGAACTATAAAATCACGCATGAAATATCCGAAAATAAATATAAAAAAGCGTATTAAAAATAAAAAATATTGTAAATGAGTACTACAGCGTTATTTTTATATGACATTATTATTTACCATTAAAATAACTGTATATAAATTTACAGTTTCTCATTAAATTATATAATTATTGGAAATTTAGATTAATACGGTTATTAAACAGACATAAAAAAATATTCGTGCTGATAATTTTAATTTAAAAATTATTAACTATAGTAATGCGTCGCGTGAAAAGGAAAGTACAGAGACATTTTCTGATTGGCTAATTTACGCGTTAGCGTCATATCTTTATTCAGTTGGCAGCAAACTTTTTATTCTGTCAGTTGGTATACCCTGAAACGGCTAAGTTCATCGCAAACTACAGCTGGGCGCCAGCTGATAGAAAATTGAGCGAGAAAAGTCAATAAAAGGTTTAGCTACGTTTTTCTCGATGGCCAGCTAAATACTACTGTGTTCTACTAAGTGAAAAACAAGTTAATTCAATAAATATAAGTTATCGCAATGGCGGTACAGAACATTGCAGTGAAACTGTGCGGTGTGCTTCAGGCCCAAACTGAGAATGGTATGTTTTAGTTTATTCATCATAGCGTAGACGTTTTTATTTTAACCTGGATACCATTTCAAGTTATACCTATCAAAGATAGAAGTTTGAGAGCAAAAAAAATATACATTACAAAATATCTTCAATGCACATCTTAACATGATTGATGCATTATCAGGTTTATTTACAAATTCTAACCATCCTTCCAGAAGTGACAGCACGAGAATGGCGTCTACTAGGACAGGAGCAAGACGGTTCACAGCTTCTGTCGTGGATTTCAAACAAGGGTGATGATGAAGTACTCAACATTGGAGTGTACACCAACAAGGCAAAATCTTTAACGATCGTCCATGCATTTAATGAAAAGCAAAATATAATACAAGCTTCAGTGAATGCTACACACAGCCTACTGGTGTATGTAGTGAAATTATTGCCCAATGACACCAATGAATTGCAAGAACCAATATACTGCCCTTACTTGGTATGTCTACTGCCTGACAAGGACAGGACACCAGTGCCAGTTCAGGAAGGATCAACCAAACAGATAATGGTTCAGTATGTTTATGGCAAGAGTAACAAGTACAGTCCGGGCATACGGAATGACCGTTTCTTACTCTTCAAACATTTGGAATGTAAGTTTATATTGTAAACATAATCTTTGGTATATATTGATACCTCCAATGAACACTACGCCAACTCAAAACATACACATCCAGATACTCACCGCTAATATGAGTTATACATTTACTTTGCGGTTTGTATTTGTCGATTTTGTCTGTGTGTCTTTTATAAATAGAATTCAGGTAGCATAATGTTACCAATGAATTGATTTAGATAAAAAAAGAAAACTATCGAAATTTTAGTTGGGCGTAGTGTTCCTTGGAGGTATTGATATTTTGTTGACCTTACTTTACAGCAACAAATATTTTATTTAATACAATTAAGGTGGAAAATGACATACAATCTGCCTGCTAATAAGCAGTCATCGCAGTCTATGGACACTCGCAACACCAGAAGTATACAATGTAATTTAACACAGTCTGCAACACTCACCTGTTGCAGACTGTGTTAAATTCTCTTCACGCCCTCCCTAATCTTATGTATAAAATGCCCCTTTTTAATATCATTTGGACTGTAAACACACAGAACCCACCTAAAGCATTTAGCTCTTTACATAGGCTATTATGATAAACACTTACAATATAAGATTTTATCATGTAAAGGTATCTAAATTTATTGGTTATAAAAAAAAATCATATTCAATATCTCTCTCTTGTACATACATTTTAATCAAGTGCTTTGGTTATTATTTTCAAATGCAATTTAAGCTGGTCTCGTTTAGAATTTTATTAAAATTTTAAGTTACTAGCTTTCGTTCTTGTGAACTATTAGTATAATAATAAATAAATATTTCTGGACAATTTACACAGCGCCATCTAGTACCAAATTAAGCGCAAAGCTTGTCTTATGGGTACTAGACAACTGATAAATGTACTTAAATACTTTTTGTTTGTAAATTTATACTTATTACATAAAAAACACCCAGACCAAGACAAACAGACATGTTCATGCACACAAATGTTTGTCTTGTGCGGGAATCGAACCAGCGACCTCGGAGTCAAAGGAGGCCATTGCTAACCATTCGACCACCGAGCTCATCAAATATATAATTAGTATAAAAAGTAACCTAATATCCAGGGTATCAGCTATCTCCATTCCAAATTTTATAACAATCCATTCATCATTTTCCTGTAAACACTTATAGAATCTACTTTCATATTTTACATTATATAGTAAGGACAACATGCAAATTTGTACTACATGCAAATTTTAATGAATCAATAAGAAAATAATTTTGCACCTCCATTTTCTAAATACCTATAAAAATCTATTTTAAATTAATAATAAAAAAAAATTTTACTATGAATTATTTTATATTTTTAGGCATAAAGATTTATCGCACGCCAATGTTTTTGAACGAGTGTGACGATGGTTCTGAGAAATGGGGCTTTGATGGCATTTACCCGGAACCCGAAACCATTGTCAAGGTGTTCTCGTGGGCGCAGTGGGACTGCGCTAATCAGGTAAATATGAATTTTATAAATATTTGAAAAATTGAAATATTCCTGCCCCATGGTGGGGTCAACTTCTACCTAGGCGGGGGAGGTGAATATTTCTATTTTTTTTAATGTTTATAATATTCTGGCAAGTTAGCTGATATCAACTATTTAAATAATAAATAAATATTCCTGCACAATTTACACAGCGCCATCTAGCCCCAAATTAAGCGAAAAGCTTGTACTATGGGTACTAGACAACTGATATAATACATAAATACATTTTTTTTGTGAATATATACATATAATACATAGAAAACGCCCAGACCAAGACAAACAGACATGTTCATGCACACAAATGTTTGTCTTGTGCGGGAATCGAACCCGCGACCTTGGGAGTCAAAGTAGCCATTGCTAACCATACGACCACCGGGCTCGTCAATAATAAATATGTATGTATTTTATTTTTATTTTTATATTTAAGTTACTAAGCTAATAATAATGAGCTAAGCAAGCGCCTGAGGGAGGCGACAGGGGACTCCCGCGCAGGCGGCTTTCTCGCGCAAAGGCTCAGCCTAGCCATCTAGCGCGGGAACGCCGCCTGCATTATGGGTACATTACCCCGGGGGCCTAATTTGTACAGTACTTAGTTAAGTTTAGTTGTATGTATGATATTATATATTTTGAAAATTTATAGTGTAAATAAACGTTATTTATATTTAAGAATTAAGTTCATTTCGCAGTTTATTATGCATTCCTGGCTTATTGGCTGAATCAATGCTCATGAGGTATGATGTTTATAATTACTTTTTTGAGATAACAGCAAATTTCAAGAGAAGAACACATGTTTTACAGCTTGTTCCCGCTTGCTTCCTCTCTTATGCTCCCATGTCTGAGAGCATATGAAACTTGTGAGTTCCGTATACTTCTTCAGGGGAGCAAAGAAAGAATTATTCTCTGCATACTACTACAAACTACATAAGTAGATGATGTTTATGCACGCAGTAAGCGCTTTTGTGTAAGGCGGTATTCCTGACGACAGCGAGCAGCGATGCGGCAGCGTAGCGGCGCGAATAGTGGAGCTGTAACGCTGACCAGGCTCGGTCCAGGACCAGTCGAAAAAGTGTCAAAATGACGGAGCAGGAATTTATTTCAGCAATTTTCGTTAGGTCACCAACGTAGCTTAGCAATAGAAAACATTATAATTCTCGTTGTACAACCCTACGCTCTTGCGACGCCACTCAAACTACCCGGTGTCATCAAGAACATGGGGCCCTACCGCCGAAGCTACAGCCGATTACCGTCGTAGTTTTTGATTCCGAAAATTGGTCTTAGGTTAAAGTTAGAATAGAATAGAATAGAATTTTTATTTGCATAAATGTGGTTACATAGTTGATCATAGAGTTATACCAATGTAGCAGATTCTCACAATTAACCGTTTCCGGCGTGCAAAATTTATAGCTTCTTTCACAAGTAAATTTTAATAAATACAAAACAGAGTGTCATTTATATTATCATATCAAATTCATGTTATATTATATTCTTAAATGTTAGTTAGTGTCAAACATCTTCAGCTTAGTTCGTAGAGCTCCAGGGTTTCTACCAGCTGAGCTAAACACAAATACCAACAATCTAAGCAGTAGTTTAATTTTCGCATTAAAAAAATTCTATGGTAATCGGCTTCAGCTTCGGCGGTACGGCCCCTGTTCTTGATGACACCGGGTAGTTTGAGTGGCGTCGCAAGAGCGTAGGGTTGTACAACGAGAATTATAATGTTTTCTATTGCTAAGCTACGTTGGTGACCTACCGAAAATGGCTGAAATAAATTCCAGCCCCCTTACCACCATCTCTTATTGCGATTCAATAACTGAATAGATTGTTTATTCATACCAATGAATAAGCGACTCTATTAGACGAAATTCCTGCTCCGTCATTTTGACACTTTTTCGACAAAATGAAAAGTTGTACAACACTTCGTCACAGTATTCGAGGGAGGCCTTTGCCTCACTCGAATTCATTCACTTATGAATTCGCTGAGCGCGTACGCGCACTACCGTTTGCAAGCGACGACTCTAAAAAAGTAACCAATGACACTCTCCAGACCTATCCTCATAAAACATAATCCTCGTATTAAATCCTCGTAAAAAACATTGATTACTTTGGACGTGAAAGAATGACAAACAAACAAACACACTTTTACGTTTAGAATATTAGTATGGATGGATATGATGGATACCTGAGAGTACAGATTACGTATGTAGGTACGAGTACCTACCTACATCACTTAACAAATCGAAAACAAATTACACTTTGTATTGTATATATTGTATGTTTTTGCGGTAGTTTTTACTCCCATATGGCATGCAATCAGTCGACATGATAAGTACTTAAGACCACTTTAATTTTTTGCGAGTGCCTTCTGCCGCAAATTGATAGTGGTAACCAAAGTTAACTAAATGCATTTACTTTTAGAGTTCCTCATCATGGTACTCGTGTAATGTAATGTTACGTTTAGAGCCAAAGCCAACCTCACCTGCCGGTGGTGCACCTGCCGTCTAGGGAAAGAGGCTCTAGCAAACGAAAGGTACCTAGGGTGCAGCGTATTGTAAGCTGCCCGCCTGGGGAAGTACATGCACCTCACAGCATATCGCAGCTAAATAACGATTCCCTTAAGGGTTGTTATGTTCCTGCGAGTAAGTTAGGTTACCAGAAAGAGGTAGTTGCTGCGTTGGCAGTGGGGATGGCGGCGCGGAAATGATAATTCATATTGTGAGCGCTGATATAGCTATGGTAACCGATTCACATCAAGTGGGCCATATGTTTGTCTCCCACCCGACATCCGACTGAAAAAAATCTCTTTCTTCGTCCATCACTAGTCTCAGATCTCCATTTGTCTATAATTTGTTAATTGAGATAATTACAACGAGGTAAAACTTCTGCTGGAGGAGTACGATGTTTTGCACAGTCCCAATTTAAAAAAAAAACCTTCAGGTTCAGAAACACTTATCTAATTAATTCTGACCATTGGACGGATTTTGATTCTATTTGGAATATCATATAGACAATGTTTTCCAGGCTTAATTATATTTTATAGGTCCTATATTACATACACTACCGGCCGCCCACGCAGAGCTTCGCGGAGGGCGAGGAGGTCAAGTCTCCGTCGGAGGCGACGCCCACGCTCTCAGCTCTGCAGTTTCACGCTGATCTGCCGCACGAGACCGTCGTAAGTTTTACTCGCTTCTTATTTATGGGTTCATTTTCATTGGTCGTTAGGTCCCGCATTCAGTGTGCGGGAGATTTTTGTTTAAGCATGCCATAGAGCCCGCATACGGGAACCTTTTTCATTAGTCGATGGGGCCCGCATGCGGGCCGTAGGAACTTAACGTAAACGTAAAACGTAACGTAACGACTTATCGACCATGAAAATGAGCCTTATGAAATGAATGAAAATGAGCCTTATGAAAATATGACGAAAAGAGACCTTGAGGTCTCTTTTCGCAGAAAGAAAGAAACTTTGCACCCTCAGATTTATTTAGTCCAAATAAGATTGTTGGCACCTATGTTAACTGTTACATACTTGCTGATTGTTTTTTATTTTATTTTATTCGGAAGACCAACAGCTGAACTTATCTTAATATAATTTTACAATAGTAATTTTAGAGCCAATTGCACTTATAGAGCTACCAGGGGCCGATTTGTAGTGTTGGCCGCCCTAGGCCGTGTTTTCACCGCCCTAGGTAGTGTCGTAGTCGTCTTAGGTCGTATCTTGATTCTCATTAGCTGACCCCTTATTCCTCATTATATAGTATATTGGTTCTTATTTTTCAGCTTCATACCTATTTATATAATACTTCTCCGCAAAACTTCCATGACAGTCTGTATTTTGTAAGAATTAACCTTCGGTAATACCCTGCTCCGACCCTAACATTTGGCCGCCCTAGGCCCTTACGAGTGATATGAATAATATTGAATCATCAGAACTTAATAAGAACTAATTCTCTATAAACAATGACTAATCCAATAAAAATTGAGTAAACCAATAAATTACCTATAGTAAAATGATGCAAAATCGTTATTACTCCTATCATAATTGTTATATTTTTTTCTGAATTAAAGCCAGTATGTAACACTTGTGTTAAATAAGATGTCAACCGTTCTTATTTTACCTGAGTTAGGGACATGTACAACATAGGGACATGTAGAGAAATACATTATAAAACATCGATCAGTCCTCCCCAACCCGTCTGGCCAGCGTGGGGAGTGTAGGCTAAATCCTCCTGTCTGTGACGGACGAGAGAGGGTCGTGCCCCTGTAGTGGAGACTAAAATGACCTGATGATGATGAGGGACATGTACAGGGAAATTTTCAGCTTTTATAAAATAACGAAGGTGTGGCAGTCACGGTCTCCTAATCTGTAACCTTTCAAACAAAAAATTGGCTTACACAATAAGATGACAATAGCAATCGGTACTTATTATCTTTATAAACCTAGTTTAAACGTGTGATATTTGCCAATCGAGTTTATTTATGTCTACGACAGTTGAACATCCCATTAAACTTGCCGCACGTGTCGAGCTCGAGCGAGGGCGCTGCCTGCGGCGCTTACGAAGACGACCCGGTTCCCCTGAGGATCCACGACTGCAGCCTAGACCTGCAGATCGTGTGCGATCAGCGGGGGATACTGTGTATATGCCACCATTATTTGTATAAAGTAAGTATTCACAACACCTAGCGTGAACTTGAATATTTATTACTTGTTAGTTAATAAATAAGATGAGGAGTTCGGATGATGTAGCATGGAGATGGCGTATTTGCGCGTGTCGGTCTAATCGAACACACTACAGCAACGTTGACCGTCGCCTGTCCATGAATGGGTTTATCTATCTCAAGCTCCCCGTGCTTCGGAGCGCACGTTAAGCCATCGGTCCCGCTGTCGTCATTACATGACAATTGTTAAAAAACACTGGCCTCCGCCAACCCGCAGTTGATTAGTGTGGTGTATGCTCTAAATTTCTTCGATTGAGGGGAGGCCCGTATCCTAGCAGTGATTACTTAATAACTTTGCCGAGCCCGGTGGTCGAATGGCTAGCAATGACTATTTTGTGGGTCGCAGGTTGGATCCCGCACATTTGTGTACATGAACTTTGCCTTGGTCTGTATCATCATTGGCTTATCCGTTTCCCCATTATTTGGGGTCGGCGCAGTTTTCTTCCATTCTGTCTTATCAGCCGTTATATCTATAGTTACCCCTTTCTTACCCATATCTCTCACACAATCCAATCACGTCTTTTTTGGTATTCCTCTCTCATTATATCCATTCACTTTCAAATTCATCGTTCTCTTTGTCACATGTCTTTCATCCCTCCACATGACGAAAGGCGGTCACAGGTGCTACTTTAAAAGGGATTGATTTCTAAAGATAAATTATTACTACACCTCCACACTATCTATAGAGTATTCATTTTAAATTTCAAGTCTCTTACTTCAAAAACTTAGGACTTTCATACAAACTTCCAACCCCCGGTTTACTCCCCTTAGGGGTGGAGTTTCGTAAAATCCGTTCTTAGCGGATGTCTACAAGGAACCTACCTGCCAAATTTCAAGTTTGTAGGTGATATAGTTTCTGAGATTTCGTGATTAATCAGTGAGTGGTTTTCGCTTTTATATATATAGATAACGTCTGTGCAGAGTAGAGAGTCTGTGCTTGTAGAGAGCGGCGCCATACAAACTGTTCCAGATTTGTCTCAGAGGGGTAGTAAGGTCTACACGACGGAGCGGTAGTTATTCGCCGTACTGTACGTAGTACTATTACATATACTGTGCCTTTAGTCTATTATTTATTTTTACGTCATTCCACTCAGATTACATGTGGTATAACCATGTGCAGAATAAATAATAGCACTAACGTACTGTAACGTTTATTATTAACGAAATATTGACATACAAAATTTCCAAACATTAACATTTTTTTCGCCTCGTTCAAAAATAGTTATTTACACACATGTACGAGTAGTTGTTAAATTTTATAAAAGTATTGTTACGAGCTAGGGTTCTAGATTTGGATGTAAAACGCCAATGACAACTTCCAAGGATTTATTCACGCAGGGTCTGGTCTGCAGGTCTTCACAACACGAAGTCCACACGAAGATTCCAAATCGCAGGTCAAATCGAAGTCCAATAGTATCGCTGAGGTCGTAGGTTATTGCTTGCAGCGAAGTATGCGGCGACTATTCTAGAAGGTTCCATTCTAGACGTTTCGTGACAGGACCGCGACAGTATCATGTTTTGTATTTCATGGCCATGTGGTTTCTGGCAGACTAGAATAGAATCACTCCGTTTCTTCCCGTGGATGTCGCACAAGGCGAATAAGGGAAATGCATTATCAAATATCGATCAGGCCTCCCCAACCGGTTTGGCCAGCGTGAGGAGTGTAGGCCAAATCCTCCTTCCTTCTAGGACGGACGAGAGAGGGTCGTGCTCCTGTAGTGGAGACTAAAATGGACCTGATGATAATGATGACTATAACGTCCCCTAGGTAGGTACCTATATCCTGTCTAAACTTTATAGCTGTGTCTCATTTATACCCAGCTGTACATTTATGTTTGTTCCTAGCCTTTAGACGATTCAACAACGTCGCTCGTGTTGGAGGACAGCAGTGACCTTCGGGATTCCGGCGTGAACTTCGCGTACTCGATCACCCTGCTGCAGCACGGCTGCGTCGTGCACTGCGTCGTGCCTGAGCTGCCATGGGCACGAGCCAAGTCTCTCAGGCCCTCCTACATCCTCTACGAAGGTACTCGATCATTGCTGCAGCATTGTCTCTTGCCCAAGCTGTCATGTACCCGCCCAAAGGCTAGAGCTTCCTACGTCCTAAGGTACTCTGTAATTGCTGTAGCGACGTCACTTCATGCATGCTTCGTACTTGAGCCTCCGTGGGCCCGCTCCAAGTCTCAGGCTCTGCCACGCTGTCTATGAAGGTACTCGATCATTGCTTCAGCACTGCGTCCTGACCGAGCTGTCATGGGCCGGCCCCTAGTCGATAAGACCCTCCTACGTCCTCTATTAAGGTACTCTATCATTGCTGTAGCGACGTCACTTCATGCATGCTTCGTACTTGAGCTACCGAAGGCCTGCTCCAAGTCTCAGGCCCTGCTACGCTGTCTACGAAGGTACTCGATCATTGCTGCATCACTGCCTACTGATCGAGCTGCCATGCACCCGCCCCAAGTCTTTAAGATCCTTCTACGTCCTCTATTAAGATTCTCTATAATTGCTGTAGCGGCGTCACTTCAAAATCATACATGCTTCGTAGTTAAACTGCCGTCGCCCCTCTCCAAGTCTCAGGCCCTCCTACGTCCTCTACTAAGGTACTCCGTAATTGCTGCAAAACAGGTGTCAAGTAGCCTGACCAGGACATCGTGTACTAACTTGCAGATGAGGCGGACTCTAAACAAGATACATATACGGGGTGTATGTATGTAAACTGTCGAGGTGATTAATTATATATTTTTTATACTACGATGGGTGGCAAATAAACATACGGTCCGCCTGATGTGAAGCACTTACCGTAGCCATATTAACGCTCGCAACATGAAATGGATCCTGTTATGCAGAATAGATCCAACCGACAGGCATAGATTGTCGGTTGGATCTTGGATGGAATTGAGAGATTATACTCGTATACGAGAAACTTCAAATCGAGTTTTATATTGCGTGATATTTTTATTCATATTAAACTTTGAATACCTTTAACTTAAAAGCCATTGTTCTCTGTATGCTTAAAACGCAATTGGTCTATGTCCGGAACAGTGTCTAATGCGTATAAACTCTAAATCGCATTCTGCCTAACTTTCAGAATGCCGGCGGCGCTATTCGACTAAAATGCATTAATACTAAAACGCGTTAGGGCTAATTGGCATTAGGCCTAAAACGAGTATTGACTGATTTCTATAATATATTTATTCGTTTAATCGAGATTTGAATGAATGAAGTTTAGGCAAACCGCGACTTAGTAATAAGGCGAATTAGGTTCAATGCGAAATAGGCATATTGATAAAAAGTTCAATAGCGACTTAGACAAGTAACTACTTAGTCCAAACATGACCAAAAAAAAATTGTTAGGCAAAACGCTACATAGACCAATTGCGTTTTAAAGCATGCAGAGAACAAAGGCTTAAAAGTAACAAAATGTTGGTTAGATCTATTCTGCATAAAAGGGTCCGAATATCGCTTGCGCACCCCCACCCCTGCTGCCAAAGCAACAACTCCTTCCTTTCTGGTGACCTCTCTCAATCGCAGGAACGCAACAATCCTCAGGGAAATTGGTAGTTAGCTGCGATATCTTGTTAGTTGGAGGTTATTATTTTTGACGAGCTCGGTGGTCGAATGGTTAGCAATGGCCACTTTGACTCCGAGGTCGCGGGTTCGATCCCAGCGCTAAACAAATATTTGTGTGTATGAACATGTCTGTTTGTTTTGGTCAGGGTGTTTTCTATGTATTATATAAATGTATTTACAAAAAAAAATTATTTAAGTATAATTATCAGTTATCTAGTATCCATAGTGCGTATTTTGTCCAGGAATATTATTATATTATATTCACTTTAAGTGTGCTGTGCCCTATAAAGGTTAATGTTTGGGACTATTTAATATTTAAGAGCCTTGTGTGACATGATATGTAATAAAGGATTTGTATTTGTAATCCTAAACAGATAACCATCTCCTGGTGAACATACCAATGCTGTTCACTCACCTCATCGACATCAGCCTGTACCACGAGCCGTGCTGCCACATCGTCATCCCCATGGAGGAGTCGGACAGCGGGCCCAGCCTCGCCCCACTGCTGGGCTGGGGCGCCCACGCCATGGTCGACCTGAACACGCTGGACGTCGTCACCATGGCCGTCTCCGAGAAGGACCTCGCTGCCACCTTTAAGAGCAACACCGTTGTCGAGAACAAACTCGCGATAATGCATTATCTGATACAGCATGAGGGGAATATGGATTTGGCTGAAGAGGTAAGTTACACTGATTATTGACATGAATATGTATTTAAAATTGAGACAATTCAAAAAAACGCATAATCGGTGGATACAGTTTGGTGTTGCAGCTACTATCTATTACCTCCATCCAAAATTCAATCACACCACTGTATAGTATACGAGGGGAGGTCAATAAGTTCGCGGAATGAGAGAGAAGGAGGTTGAAATTAAACACCAAATTATTTTTCCTTTTCAATATATTCTCCTTTAACCCTAATACATTTTTCGGATCTCTCAAATAGCTTGTTTATACCATCGAAAAAAAATGATTTGTCTTTGGTGTCAAAATAGGCCGAAATTGCCGACTTGACTTCATCATCGTCGTCAAATTTCTTTCCACGCAGCTCTTTCTTCATTTTTGGAAATAAATAATAGTCACTGGGGGCCAAGTCTGGACTGTATGGTGGGTGGTTTAATTGTTCAAAGCCGCATCGGTGAATGGCAGCCGTCGCAACATGGCACGTGTGGACGGGTGCATTGTCGTGCAAAAGGAGCACACCTTTTGACAGTTTTCCTCTTCTTTTTTTCTTAATGGCTTCTTTCAATCTTTCCAGTAAAGAAGCGTAGTACTGTCCCGTTATAGTCGCACCACGTTCTTTATAATCGATCAGTAAAATACCTTCTGTATCCCAAAAGATAGTCGCCATGATCTTTCCGGCCGATTGTGACACTTTGAACTTCTTTGGAGGAGGTGTGCCTTTTTTATGCCACTGCATCGACTCTTGCTTCGACTCAGGTTCATAGTGGTGAACCCAGGTTTCATCTCCAGTAACAATCCGGGCCATAACTTCTTCCTTTCTCTCTCCACAGAGCTCCAGAAACTGGTGAGAGCACTCGACACGCTCGCGTTTTTGAAGTGGCGTGAGCATTCTCGGAACCCATCTTGCACTGACTTTAGTCATCCCAAGATGATGATGTAGGATATTTAAAATACTTGATTCGGATACTCCAACCATTGCTGCAAGTTGCTTCTTCTTCAGTCGGGCATCTTCCAATACAAGTTTTTCTACTTTTTCGACGATTTCCGGTGTGGTGGCCTCAATTGGCCGTCCGGAGCGGGGGTCGTCTTCAATGGACTCCCTTCCTTGTTTGAAAAGACCATTCCACTTGTAAACCATGGTTTTACCAGGGGCAGAGTCCGCGTAAACCGCTAACAGCTCTTGAAAAATCGTCTGAGCGGATTTTCCTTGCTTGGTAAGAAACTTAATAACGGCACGGTGTTCAATTTTCTCCATACTGGCTGACTTCTTCCCGATTTAGTTGTTTGCAGGTCGATAACTCAAAAGTTAATGACACGATTAGGTTCAAACTTGGTATATATACTCTTAATGAGGTGCTTAACTAGTGCCTACCTGGACGGGTAAATTTATCCCCATCAACCCCTCCATTCCGCGAACTTATTGGCCTCCCCTCGTAGATGAAGAGTCAAAGAATTTATTACGCTAAGTAAGGACTCACATAGAACCCTCCACCTCCCATGGCTCCACCGACCTCGCGGTCATATGAGCCGAATCGCGGGAGATGCGCGCGGCACTTTGCTCTGAGGCTCTTTCGTGCCGCGGGCAATTCTTGACTCCCTACAAATTATTTACTCTATGTCCCTTGTGCCTAGTTGACCCTCTCCCCCTTCTGGGGCGGCGACGAATACATTTCCGCCTACGCTGTCAACCGTTTGAGCACCAACTCCATTCTTCTCCAATCGTTCCTCTTTGCTCCTGCGCGCGTGCCAAGCATGAGCGAACCTCCGCAAGGCTGCGAAGTTCGCCTCCGTAGAAACGAGATCTGAAAAGTACACCGGGCCCGGACACTCCTCGTTGCGCTGAACCATGTCAAGAAGCTCGCTGCGCAAATCCCCATACCTACATACACAATATGTGGTCTCTGTCCTCTACTCCTTCCCCACAAGCACACTCACTGGACTCATATAGCCCCAGATCGTACAGCCGTTTCCTAAATATGCCGTGACCCATGAGGATCTGGGAGGTCTGATAATCCGGCTCGACCCAGGTTGCCCTAAGCCGGTCGGACACCTCCGGGAAAAATCGATGTAAGTCCCTCCCCTTGTTGTCATTAGCCCATCTATCCCCCCACTCTTGCACCGTAGTGACCCAAATCTCGCGCTTACGCCGGCTCAACTCTCTACCCACCGCGGTCCTACGCGCCCTATGCGCGCTAAGTAAGGACTATGGAACGTCGCGTGCGAGGGAAGGGGAAGCGCTACTATTTTGGATAATTTTAGTGCATATATTCACGTACATCACACGACCGTGTCCATGACAGCCGCACCCCATTGTTAGAGTTCCGTACCCGAAGGGTAAAAAGGAACCCTATTACTAAGGCTCCGCTGTCCGTCCGTCCGTCCGTCTGTCACCAGGCTGTATCTCATGAACCGTGATAGTTAGAGAGTTGACATTTTCACAGATGATGTATTTCTGTTGCCGCTATAACAACAAATACTAAAAAATAGAATAAAATAAATATTTAACGGGACTCCCATACAACAAACGTGATTTTTTTCTCGTTTCTGCTCGCATTTGATAACGGTAATTGGCAGACGCTTGGAATACTCACATAATATTTAGTTATATATTCACTTTAAAAATAAATAATTAAATAAAAATAAAACCATTATTTAAGGGGGGCTCCCATACAACAAACGTGATTTTTTTTGCCATATAAATAGATAATCGTACGGAACCCTTCGTGCGCGAGTCCAACTCGCACTTGGCCGGTTTTTTTATACTACATTGCGCAGCACACGATTATATGGCCTGTATACGCGAACACTATAAAGTATTCCCGCTATCATCGTAGCTACCCCTAATGTCAACTACCTATTTATTTGGATGGAGGTAATAGATATTATCACATCCATCCAAAATTCAATCACACCACTGGATAGATGAAGGGTCAAAGAATTTATTATGCTAAGTAAAGACTATGGAATATCGCGTGCAGGGAAGCGGGAAGCGTTGCCATTTTGAGACAATTTTAGTGCATATAACGTATTCACGTAGGACACGCGGCCGTGTCCACATGATATAGCCACACCCCATTTTTTTTCGTTTATTTATCCTTTTCGAGCGTTTTTCCTTTGAGGAGCTCGATGGCCTGGTTGCGCGCGTCAGTCTAATCAAATACACATGTTAAGTAATATCGACCGTAGCCTGTCCATGGATGGGTTTATATTATTTCGAAGTCCTACGACCTTCGGAGGGCACGATAAGCCGTCGGTTCCGGCTGTTGTCAGTAGATGACAGTGCATAAGCGAAGTTAGTGCCCTTTAGGCCGCTTGAAAACACTAGCGTGCTGGAGTGTGGTGATTGTTAACAGTGGGGTTATAGGTTGATCCCCAGAATGAAAAATAGACATTTTGATACTAGGTCTACAACTTTGTGTCATAAGTAAACAAAAAAGTGATACTTACCTACCTACACATGAATCCACCTGTGGATTAAACTGTATCCACATGTGGAATTAGGAGGAGAAAAAGTATTCGAGATCCACTAGTGGATCGAGAAAATATTTTAAGAAAGTTACTGTATCGTGGGCCTTTTCTGCATTCTGCATCAACCATATACATCCCACTACTGGGTTCCCCCTAATCCCCTCAGTCTCTACTCCACTCAATCCAAGGGCATTTAAAAGTACTCCGGCCGGCGAAGACCAGTTTATTCAAGGCGCTCAAATGCCTTTTCTTGGCTTGGTTTAACGACTGTCATCTAATGAAATGAACTGAAAACCATTTTTCAATTTTAAATTTTTCAATATCTTTATTGCATATAATATGTAGGTACATGTCGATCTTAAAATACATGTTAGTTTTAAGTTATTACATATTATGACCCTATAAGGGTATGGCAACAGTCTGAAGTGTACGGAACGGTTTATCTAATTTATCATTTAACAACGCGCTCTATCGCGCGCGGCGCAGTCTCTCTCTATTATCTCAGCGCGAAGGAGCTCGGTATAAACAAACACATCTATGAACTGGTCGAATTTAACCTTTTGCATGCCGCGACTTTTAGCGCTGTACCATGCGCCGTACCCACCATGGGACCGTGGCACGCGAGGGATTACTTACCGCTAGGACTAAAGCAGCAGCTTGTTTGCAGCTAATATCGTGGATATGCGTGAACCAGCACGACGGGCTGGGCGGGTTCCAGCGCGTGATGCAGGAGTACCTGGTGAGCACGACGTTCGCCGTGACGCGCCGCTCGCTGCCCGCCTCCGCGCTCGCCCTCATGAAGATGCTGCCCTTCACTCTGCACCACAAGTTCGCTGATGTCAAGGTACCGTAAGGGTATTGTAATGTTACAATAAAGCACTTGTACTGTATGTTCCACGTTATTATATTTAATATTACCGACCGGTTTCGCCGCTAAGGCATTATCAAGGTAAACAGATGGTGTTGTGTGATTTTTATTGAAAAATGTTTTGTAGAAACACAAACACCATCTGTTTACCTTGATAATGCCTTAGCGGCGAAACCGGTCGGTAATATTAAATATAATAACGTGGAACAGTACAAGTGCTTTATTATAACATTATGATAATAATGTGCCACCAAGAGCCAACAACCAAGAGTATCAACTTTAAAAGGGTATTGGTTGGCATTTACGAGTAGTACCTACTCGGTTTTTTTTTTGAGCGAACGAGCATGTGGGACACCTGGTGGAAAGCAATCACCACCGCCCATGGAGACCAGCGACACCAAGGGGTCGCCGATCCGTTGCCAGCCTTTTAAGGAAAATGAAAACTCTGTTCTTGAAGGCACCCATGTCGCAGTTGTTCGGAAATACCGCTGAGGTGAAGTTGACTTGTTTCACTGTTCGTCGTTAGAATTGCCGCTCGCTGGAGGGCTCCATCGTCGCGTTGATCAAATTTTACCATTAATGTACGTGACTAGAGTTACTTTTTTCTCTCTATATCAACCCATATTCATCCCGCTACTGGGAAACTGGTCTCCCTCAGTCGAAGAGGTTTAGAGCGTGTTCCACTGCTGCTAAACTGCGGGTTGACGGAGGCCAGTAATTTTATGCTCGCACCCACTTACCGATGCCCGATTAAGCTAAAATTTGGCATCTTCATTTGCTTTTCGTGGCAATGAACAATTACTAAACTCCCTCCTTTTAAACCTAATATGGCGGCCTTACATAATGGCCATTTATAATTTCCACATTAACCATATCATGTGTGTAGGGGTCTGATCCTACAACTTTGTTCTTGGTGTATGTTGGTTGGTGAGAAGGTAAACTTCTTGTTAATTTAATTCTGGTTTTATTGTACTTCGTAAACAATACAATAATTATGATAAAATGGTATGAGTCGCGCGTGCGCCTTGATAGCCACTGAGCTGCGAACTAGTGAATTAATTATAAAATAAAATATAATGTAAAGTATGATATGACGCGCGCGCGACCAAAAGTGCTGATTCCAGAAAATGTACGGTGTTGCACCGTACATGCTCCGGGGCACAGAGATGAAATGGTGATGATGATGATGATAACAAGTATAAGTTTTAGCAATACATAAGTAAGCAAACAATAATGTATAAAAGTAAATGTATACACTTAATGTCTCTACGCATTATCACTTATCGTAAAAACTGGTCGGGGAAGTAGATCGGTCTACTTCACGCGGACACGCACTTAAGTCTCTGGTAATGCTGTTGCGAACAGAAGAAAGCCGCACCGCTCCAGCCTCGAATGCCGCCAACGCCATGGACGCCGCCGCTGCCGCTTGCCGCCTGTGCTTCACGTGCCGATACAGTAAAATTGCTCCCACGATGCCGGTAGCTCCGATGATTATGTAAATGACGGCGTAGTGGTGAACGTCATGGTATGTTACATCGGTTGCCAGTACGGTGGTGTCCTTCAACTCCTTCAGTCTTCTTTCTAAGTACTGGAGTTGCTGATGTCGTTCACTCTCCGACTCATCGACTATAGTAGTATTTGGTATCGATAGGTTGAATACGTTGTTGATAGGATTGATGAGAACGTCCGATTTTATCTCAATGTTAGGAATCGTTCTGATTATACTCTTGTCTTCATTGTGTGTATAAACTGTAAATGATTCCGACTTGACAATGCACCCGTGAGAAATGCTGATGAGGCCGGCGTTTGTCAGCTGTGGCGCTGTCACCTGATCCGCGCATATCACTCGCAGTCGACACGAGTCGCAACAAAAATAAACATACGAATTAATATTATTTAATTCGATCCATATGTTTTTACAGGATTCGACAACTGTTGTGCATTGTTTTGATGAGTTATCCAAGTTACAAAGATTTTCTTCTTGTGTCATATGATATACTGGTTTTTGTAGATGGCAAAGATAACTGCTCTCTTGTTGGTGACAAGCAGTAAGATCCTCCCTCTTCATAGGAATGTAGGCGTCCTTGCCTAAGTTAATAGCCACGTACTCTGTGATTGGAACTGTAGTAATCATCTTCTTCTGATCTGTTGATTTTGGAATCGAAATAAGATGAAATATTTCGTAGGTGTCTCTACTGATTAGAGGAACCTTGATTTCAAACAGCAGATAGTCCGTACTCATTTTGGCCTTGACTTGCAGCAGACTATATAGGCCCTGCAGGTTAGTCAGTATGTTGTCGACTGGTAGAGTCAACTCCTTTGATATTTGGCTTGAAATGATGTGAAGTTGATCTCGAAGTTGGTCTGGTGGCATCAGATGAAAGTTGAATCTCCCATGGTATATATCTGTTACAGTGTCCAACAATGTGTCTTGAATGTTTTTCAAGTTATGGACCATGTTCGTTGCAGTCATAGCAGCTAAAGTGAAGTACTGAAGCGACGAAATGTTGAGAACTTCTGATTTTCTGATTTCACCCAGCGTCAAATATGATTGTTTTGATGTCTTGTTGGCCAACATAAAACGGCGTGTCCCTGCTAGAACTCGCACCATTTTAGTAAACGAACTATAATTGTTTACAATATGTTTCATGGTGTCATTTTCCGTCACTTGATAAACGGATATTATGTTGGTTTGTTTTGTTGATCTCAATTCTTCATTCGTTTCAATGATTACTTCTTGTGGTTTATTTTGATATAATGGTAGCCAGTGAGGACCGTTCCACCAAAGTGAATGATCTTTCAATTGCGTAACGGTAAGCCCTCTACTAGCACAGTCCGCAGGGTTTTCTGAAGACTTTATGTAATGCCAGCAGTGTCCAGGCATCACAGCTGTCACTTCTTTGACTCTGTTAGCGACAAAGACCTTCCACTTGTCTGGATTTCCCTGTAGCCAGCCTAGTATTGCTGTTGAATCAATCCATCCGTATTGATTAATTTGGTAGTCTTTCGAACATTGTTTTACTTTCAGAATTGGGTTTGCGAGTAATGCAGCGCTGCATAATTCGAGTCGTGGTAATGTTATTTGTTTACTATCAACGACAACCAAGACCACTGTAGCTTGGTCTCCACGTTTAATTTTGCAATAAATGACGCCGGCGAATGCTTTCGTCGACGCATCACAAAACCCATGTATTTCAATTAATGAATTGTTTTCTGTTGTCATGAGCCATCTTTGGATTTTGAATTGATTTATGTTATGAATCTCAGCTTTGCATTTCATCCATTCGCTATTGATGTCATCTGGTAGAGTGTCTGTTGTAAGTTGGTAATCTTCTAAGGGCTTCAATGGATTATCTCGCCATACGATCTTCTGATATTTTTGATGTTCTTCGCTCAAATAGCTCTGACGAAACATTTTTTCGACGTCTGCTGTGTATGCGTATTTATATGTGTACCACATGGGAATCAAACCTTGTTGATCTTGTTGTAGGTTTGGTCCACTAAGCATAAGGTCGTTTAAACTGTAGCCGGTTGAAGTTGTAGCTGACGCATTAAATACGACGCGAAGTGCTGTCGTTTGTGATTCCTTTCGAACGCAATGGTGAGGCAAGTAACACTCTGGTTTCGTGTTACCGGGCGCTAAGTTCATATACCCCGCTGCTATGTATTCATTTATGAATAATTTGTAGTCAGCTGCAATATTATTTTGTTTAATAAATTTCCGTTCCAATTGTACAAATTGTGCAACGGCCTTTTGTTTCGATGCACCTAAGTCTTGTGTAATGTTCGACTTAAGGGGCATGTGCACTTGATATCTGCCGTCTTCATGGCGTATGGTAGTAGATTTGTAATAATCGATGCATGCTTGATCTTCAGATGACAGAGAAGAATCTTGTGAGATGTCTTCGATTTCCCAAAATTTTTGTATGTCATCTGGATTGTTGAGAATGACATTGCACTGTAAGGTAGGTTGGTTCATGCTTCCACTCAGTATCCAGCCGAGTCGTGTTTGTTGAGCGATCGGAGATTTTTCATCTGCGCGGCAAATACCATGTAATAAGATGCTTGAGTACACATCTGCTCCCAGCAGCAGATCTACTGGGCGACTCCTGTAGAAATCATTATCAGCCAGTTGTATATTTTCCAAGAATGGCCAATTTGGTTTTGATAAAGTGCAGCTTGGTAGATTGTTTATGAGGGTTTTCATTATAAAGACGTCCGTGTTCAGTGTGAAGTCGCTCTTAGTGGACTTGATATTGATATTAATTATGCCTTTGCAACTATTTTCTTTTGTTCCAATGCCAGAAATAGTGCCTTTACATTTACGTCTAGGCAGACATAATAATTGTGCTGATTTTTCTGAGATAATTGATGTCTGTGAGCCTTGATCCAGAAGAGCTCGGAGATTATGGTATATGCCATCAGCCGCTTGTACTTGAACAATCGCGGTGGCAAGTAATATTTCTGGTAGTTTGTCTTGCTGTGACACATGCGTGTTGCTGTTGTTTGGTTGCATGGGAACGGATGCTGGGCCATGTTCAGATGTTGATGCAGTGGTATGCATTATAGTTTGGTGTTCCCGTTGAGAAAATGCTTCATGAAGTATGGTATTGTGCGCACCTTGGCATTCCCGACACCGTTTTAGGGAGATGCAAGGCTTTCCAAAGTGGCTGTTCATGCAATTGGTGCAGAGGCGAAGATTTGTTACTGTTATGTGCTTACTTTGCGGTGACATTGATAAAAAAGTTGGACAATAGAAAAGTCCATGTTCGTTGTTGCACAGAGGACATTGTTTTGGCCTCGATGGTTGATTTTCTTTTCTGCTGATTGTTTGTTCTGGTGTTTTGTTGCTTGTATATGTTTGAAAGTTTGATTTCTGGTATCTCATGTTCTGATTGTTTTGGTAATGGTTGGTTGATGGATTGACTGCAATAAATTCTTGTTTTTTACGACAACCCTCCATATGGGTGAATTTTCTTTCCAAAAAGTCCAATAATTCTCTCAGTATTGGCAGCTCTCGTGGTTGTTTTAATGATCTATGGTATTCATTAAGAGACTCGGCATCCAGTTTTTGAATGAGCAGATACACGAGGAGTGGGTCCCAGGTACTGATGTCGCAACCTAGGTTTCTTATTGCGTTGAGCGTTTCCATGGTAGTGTCATGTAGACGCTTGATGTGGTTAACAGATGGCTGTTGGATCGTAGGTATACTCATTATGTTGTGAATATGCGAGTTAAAAATAAGTTTCTTATTATCAAATCTGTGGTTAAGTATGTCCCAACAGTCTTTGTAATTATCGGATGTAATCGCAAGATGTTGAATGAGTTTCTCAGCTTCACCTCGTACCTTACTTTTTAAAAATTGCATTTTTTGTGCTTGCGACAAGGATGGGTTATTATGGATTGTCTCCGTGAATAGATCCTTGAATGAAACCCATTGATGATAATTTCCTGAGAAGACTGGGATGTCTATCCGTGGTGTGGATTTTTCACGGTGTGCGACTGACCAGAGCTTACTGTTGATAGCTCTCTTGATTTTGTCGTACGTCTGTTCATGGTAAGTGTAGGATCGATCGTATTCTTGATCAACGCCTTGAGTCTCACTATCGATCTCCCAATGTAGAGTGTCGATTGTAGTCCATCGTGATTTCAGAGATTTGAGGTGGTCTTCAAATTCCCATGTTTCAGTGACGGAGTCTAGGTTGATATTCGACACTGTTCGCTGAAACGCTTTGAAATTGCTCGCCTGTTTTCTGAGCATTTCCTCCAACTTGCTGTTGGATCCCCTTGATTGATCAGAGGTCGACGGTTGAAGACTGATATGAGAAGGCATGGTGCTTGGGGTGGCAGCTTTTATTAAAGGCGTTGAGGGTTTTGAATCCATCTGAGGGTCGTACGATTGAAATACCGTTCTTACTTGCTCGTATTTATCCTTGATTTGCTCGTACATGTTGTTTGTAAAATAACTATGGGTTTTATCACTGCTCGCCCACAGTTTTAGGTGGATATTTTGAAACTCTTGCCAGTATCCATCCAATGTTTTCAGTTTTCGGCTGATGTAATCCACTGTCTTCCTATCCCGACCATCTTTCTTGAAGTTCACAAGAAGTTGGTCGATAGCGTCAATAATTTGTTGTTGGTTTGCTAATAAATTCTCCATGATAGTTGTTTGTGAAGTTCTTGATGATAGTTTCGACTTGGTTTGCTGGTTGTTGTCAGTGCTTTTGTTCTCTCAGCACAGTATGTGCGCCTTCTCAATTCGATTGGTGAGACCCGCTTGTGGGAGGCCAACCGAACCGATTCGCTACTGTACACAAGAATCCAAAAACACTTAAAAACTCGAAGGACCAAAAAGATGTAGGGGTCTGATCCTACAACTTTGTTCTTGGTGTATGTTGGTTGGTGAGAAGGTAAACTTCTTGTTAATTTAATTCTGGTTTTATTGTACTTCGTAAACAATACAATAATTATGATAAAATGGTATGAGTCGCGCGTGCGCCTTGATAGCCACTGAGCTGCGAACTAGTGAATTAATTATAAAATAAAATATAATGTAAAGTATGATATGACGCGCGCGCGACCAAAAGTGCTGATTCCAGAAAATGTACGGTGTTGCACCGTACAATGTGTATCCTACCATATCATGTGTGTATCATCTAATGAACTGGCTTGATGAGCGCAACATAGTAAATAAAGTTTAGTTTTCTTTTATCAACAAGTAATAAAGGCTTGTATTTTATCGTTTTGTTTCGTATCAACAAAATTTTTATTGTCATTTATTTTCCAATTGTATTAATTTCCCGATAATTATCAAAATGATGATGATGATGATCACGATGGTCGACAAAAAGCTCTTCACATTTTTTTTAATTAGTATGAAACCAAGCAGATATAACTCCTTTTAAGGCTATTTCTGTGTAAATAAAACTAGGTAGTAGCGAGATGTGTCGGTGAGCCAGGAGAAGCTGCGGCACAGCTGCAGCGCGTGAGCCAGTTCGCGGAGGACGCATGGACGTTCGGTCGTGTTGAGCGGTAGCGGTGGTTGTCGTCAGGTGCGCGAGATGTGCGTGTCGGTGAGCCAGGAGAAGCTGTGGCACAGCGTGGCGGTGGTGCTGGCGCCGCGGCAGCGCGTGAGCCAGTTCGCGGAGGACGCGTGGACGTTCGGTCGTGTTGAGCGGTAGCGGTGGTTGTCGTCAGGTGCGCTAGATGTGCGTGTCGGTGAGCCAGGAGAAGCTGTGGCACAGCGTGGCGGTGGTGCTGGCGCCGCGGCAGCGCGTGAGCCAGTTCGCGGAGGACGCGTGGACGTTCGGTCGTGTTGAGCGGTAGCGGTGGTTGTCGTCAGGTGCGCGAGATGTGCGTGTCGGTGAGCCAGGAGAAGCTGTGGCACAGCGTGGCGGTGGTGCTGGCGCCGCGGCAGCGCGTGAGCCAGTTCGCGGAGGACGCGTGGACGTTCGGTCGTGTTGAGCGGTAGCGGTGGTTGTCGTCAGGTGCGCGAGATGTGCGTGTCGGTGAGCCAGGAGAAGCTGTGGCACAGCGTGGCGGTGGTGCTGGCGCCGCGGCAGCGCGTGAGCCAGTTCGCGGAGGACGCGTGGACGTTCGGTCGTGTTGAGCGGTAGCGGTGGTTGTCGTCAGGTGCGCGAGATGTGCGTGTCGGTGAGCCAGGAGAAGCTGTGGCACAGCGTGGCGGTGGTGCTGGCGCCGCGGCAGCGCGTGAGCCAGTTCGCGGAGGACGCGTGGACGTTCGGTCGTGTTGAGCGGTAGCGGTGGTTGTCGTCAGGTGCGCGAGATGTGCGTGTCGGTGAGCCAGGAGAAGCTGTGGCACAGCGTGGCGGTGGTGCTGGCGCCGCGGCAGCGCGTGAGCCAGTTCGCGGAGGACGCGTGGACGTTCGGTCGTGTTGAGCGGTAGCGGTGGTTGTCGTCAGGTGCGCGAGATGTGCGTGTCGGTGAGCCAGGAGAAGCTGTGGCACAGCGTGGCGGTGGTGCTGGCGCCGCGGCAGCGCGTGAGCCAGTTCGCGGAGGACGCGTGGACGCGGCTGTGGGCGGCGCTGACGGCGCCGGCCGCCGCGCGCCTCACGCCGCAGGCCGTGCTCGACAAGCTGCGCGTCAGCCTGCACTGCTACCAGGTACGCGCATACACCACACGACCATGCTTCATACCACATCTATCATAACATAAATATTGTTACGAGCTAGGGTTCTGGATTTGGATGTAAAACGCCAATGACAACTTGCAAGGATTTATTCACGCAGGGTCTGGTCTGCAGGTCTTCACAACACGAAGTTCACACTAAAATTCCAAATCGCAGGTCAAATCGAAGTCCAATAGTATCGCTGAGGTCGTAGGTTATCACTTGTCTCGCAGGTAGATTCGCTCGAAGTTCTCTCTTCCGAAGTCCAAACTGAACTCAACTATGCGCCGCGGCGGTCGCTATTTATATCCGTCGGCAACGGTTCCCGAATGTTCTCGAATATCCATGTAGTTACTTCACATCGTAACGTTTCTCGAACATTTTCATGTCATAGTGTTATGAACCTTATGACAGTAGACATACGGGTCATTATTGCTTGCAGCGAAGTATGCGGCGACTATTCTAGAAGGTTCCATTCTAGACGTTTCGCGACAGGACCGCGACAATATCATATATTTATCAACTTTTTACGCAAATATCTAAACACATGATTCTCAAAAACTCAACTATCGAAATCTTATTTTTCACTGGAATTTTTTTTCACTCATTTGTCATTTTGACGCCCAGACGACAAGCGCCTAGCGCTTGGATCGACTGGCTCTACCCTAGAGTCGGCGCTTCCCGTGAAACTCATGTAATTAAAGTAGGATAAATATTATTTCAGACACAACATTTGCCATTTCCCTCGACAGTATACCAGACATAACACTATGAAAATAGCATGAGAGAGGTTAGCCGTAAATTGTCGGAAAATTCAAATAGAAAGGTTTCAATTGCTTGTTCGGCTGCTTCCCATGCACGGCAAATTGCACGCCACCGAACGTCAGATTTTTATTGAAGTACACTTCTTTAGACGCGTTGAGCATTTTTTGAGATGGGAAAAAACATTGAACTCGCGACACTGTTACCGTAACCGACACCGGTATATTTGGCGTGGTATGAGGTAGGACGGGTCGTGCGCATGCTTGCCTGTGCGCTATTGGTTCATCTGTCAACTGTTGGCTCTCCGCATTTGGTCCACTCTACACTCATTCCCGAAATACACGTACGAGAGTTAGAAAAAGGGAATGCCTTCGGTAGTGCAAAATATTTCCTGACGATTCTAATAATACACACGTATTTGTTCAAGTTTTCACTTCTCTGGGCACAAACCGGCTAAGTGCGAGTCGGACTCGCACACGAAGGGTTCCGTACCATTATCTATAAAAACGGCAAAAAAAACACGTTTGTTGTATGGGAGCCCCCTTAAATATTTATTTTATTCTGTTTTTTAGTATTTGTTGTTATAACGGCAACAGAAATACATCATCTGTGAAAATTTCAACTGTCTAACTATCACGGTTCATGAGATACAGCCTGGTGACAGACGGACGGACAGCGGAGCCTTAGTAATAGCATTCTCTAAGCATTCTCTACCAGTCAACCGTTGGGAATAGCAGATAAAACTCGATTGCGGTTCATAAAATAACATACTCACATGAAAACAAAATTACGTACACTACACAGACATATGATATATACTAGAATCAGAATTTGTTGTAGTTTTGAATGTTTCAAACGAAATTTAAGATTGCGACTAAAAATTTCTTGTTGGCCTGTGAAATTGTGCTTGTGTTTTTTTCAATACGAATGAGTATGTTTGATCGTCACTGTCCGTGTGCGGTAGCCGGAGGCGTTGTCCCGCTGCAGCACGCCGCTGTCCCCGCTGGGCGGCGGCGGGCTGGGCGGGCTCCCCGGCGGGCCGCTGGGCAGCGCGGCGCCGCGCCGGCTGTCGCTGGGCGCGGCGCAGGACCTGCTGCCCTTCATCGAGCTCGACGTCTGCACGGCCAGCAAGCAGGAGCACGTCATCGCCGCGGTCAGTTCGACACCGCCTACTAGTAACTGTTTATTAGTCGTCGTCGTAAATCGAAGGGATTTAGAGCATACTCCGACACGCTGCTCAGCTGCGGGTTGGCGTAGGCCAATGTTTTCAAGCCGCCTATAGTCAAGTCAGTGCCAAAGTAGAGCGCTTGCTCTTCTTTGGCACTTGGCTTAACGACTGTGTTATAATGTCAATAGCCGGGACCGATGGCTTAACATGTCTTCCGAAGCACGGAAAAGCTCTAGATAAGTAAACACATCGAAGGACAGGCTACGCTTGCGTGCATGATTAAACTGACACGTTTAACGACGCAATCGAACACCTCCTATGAGTAAACCACATAATTGAGTTCAAATCTAAATAGGTTAACTTGTTTAGCTTTTTATAATTTTGAGTTATTAAGGGGTCAAAAGTGGCTCCGAATGGATCGTGTAATACGCACGCTGCTGCGTCGCCGGTTCGTTTTCTTGGCTTGATACTCTACCGCGTATCTAGATTGGCTGAATATTTTTAAGTTGTACCTTTATGGAAGGAGGTAATTGAAAACCGTACCTTTTCTTATATGAGAGGGGGGGGGGGGGGCATGTGGGTCTCCTGATGTAAAGTAATCACCACCGCCCAGCAGCACCATGGGGTCGCCGATCCGTTGCAAGCCTATTAAGGGATTTTGTGGTAGAAAATATCTTGAAAGGCGTACTGTGGTAGATCGCCAATTGGACTACGTTATGCAGAATAGAACCAACTGACAAACTATGCCAAATTGAGAGATATACTCTCAATTTGGCATAGTTTGTCGGTTGGATCTATTCTGCATAAGAGGATCCAATTATCAAGATGATATAGATGCGTAATGGCATAGGTAATGTCATGTGTCACCGCAGTATAGTTTCCAGAAGAATAGTTCACAATTTTACTGCGTTAGTGGCAGCGCAGTGTCAAAAATCTATCAACTGGTTTGTCGGCGCCGCAGTTTGTAGTCTTTTAGTAACATGTTACTTTAACGTCGTTGACACAATGGACTCGTAACAGAACTTGCGCGAAGTGAGCGTCCACCTGATGCGGTCTCACGGCGACAAGGCGCGGGCGGGGACGGGGGCGGGCGGGGGCGGCGGCGGGGGCGGGCTGGAGAGCGGGGTGCACGCGCTGGCGACGCGCTGGGCGGCGGCGCAGCTGGACGCGTCGCGCGCGCTCTGCCGCGCCGTCACTCGCGCGCTCGCCGCCACGCCCGCCAACAACCAGCAACGAGGGTTCACTTTTATGTATGAGCCTCGAACTAGTCGCATAGCTACTTTTTTAATTATTTATCCCTATCTTCACGCCCTTTCTGAAGAGCCCTATGTTGTAGTAACCCCAGGATAAAACATGAAGTTCATACCGCAATAGCTTTTAGTTCGTGGGAGAAAATATCTCTTAAGTCGCACGATACGCCATTATTTTGGTCCCAAAGTGTGAGAATTCATGTCTCTCATGAATGAAAGAAGGCAACATGAAGTTTGACATGATAATTTGAGGAGTTGCTGCTTTGGCAGCGGGGGCGGCCACGCGCGAGCGACACATCTTGTGTTGCTAGCGTTATTAGGCTACGGTAACCGCTTATCATCAACCGGGCCATATGCATGTTTGCCATCCGACGTAGGTAGTATTAAAATTGTATGTTAAACTTTCGGCACGTTAAGATGGCATCTATATCATTTGGCCGCTCATGAAGTCTCATAAAAATTAACAACTAAAAGTTTTCGTTTGAAGGCACAAATTGCTGTTGTTCATAATCAATAGATCGTGCGTCATAAAATATCGAATATATCTTTTTCGACACAAAGTAATTCAGCCTACGTGTGGGCTCTGAAAGCGGCTTAGAATGCGTAAACGATCACTTCAAAAAAATCTAAAGTAGCTATGCCACTGCATTGGTATAAAGTGTCTTATTGTCGTTTTGTTGTTTTTCGGCTTCATTTTGTTGTTTTTGGGCTTCATTTTGTTGTTTATTGGGCTTCATTTTGTTGTAGGTGTATGCTACAGGTCCATAGTTTATGTGTCTTTTAGTTTATGTGAATTTTCAGTTTGATGGTTATTTTTGTTGGTTGTGTATTATTTTGCAGAATTTGAAAGCTTTTTATCTGTGTTGTGTATTGGTTTTTGTAGAGTGTATTTATGTGAATATTTATTTATTTTAAATAACTTTTCTGGTTTGGTTGGTAAAGATGTCTAGTTATTTATCACTACATAGTATAAAACAAAGTCGCTTTCTCTGTCCCTATGTCCCTTTGTATGCTTAAATCTTTGAAACTACGCAACGGATTATGATGCGGTTTTTTTTAATAGATAGAGTGATTCAACTGGAAAGTTTATATGTATAATATATGCATAACATAGTAGAAAAACACTGATAATTTAGAGGTTTCTAATGTGATGTCGTAAATAAACACATTTTTTTGCTCTTTCATTGCAAACGCTGGCTGAACCCAACGAGATAGATCAAAATAATGTAGTACAGTATTGTTCACCTTAAAATGGTCTACAAAAAAGTTCGCGATGGTATATGTCTATCTCTTAGTGGTAACACACAATAACCGTTATTTTATCCTTTGCTTTTTACAAGAAATAATGCCTTATTTACGAAGCGATTTTAAGCAATACAGAATTAATCCTTATCCAATTAAGTACCTTAAATACATTGCGCATTTAATATAGATCAATATGGCCCTTCACAGCATGTAATTTAAATGAATAGTTTAGAAGATATTACACATTTAAAATGCAGGGACATAACGGCTGTGGCGGTACCGGCCGCGGAGCCGGCGGCGTGTGCCTATAACTGGGAAAGGACTGGATAGGACAAAGCGCAAAGACCTTCTGTAGTACATTTAGTATCAGCATTGCACCCGTGCGAAGCCGGGGCGGGTCGCTAGTATATGTATATATTCATTCATTCAAGTAATGGATCCATAAAAAAGTTATACATTGAAAGGATTTTTTTTTTCTATCTGCATCTTGTAATTAACAATGGGTACGTTAAAAGGTAAGTTACTTGATTTACAAATCTACAATTAAAAATTCTAATTGATTTTACCTTATTTCTTTTTCATCACGGGTCAAGCCCGGTCATTTGATAGGCGTGTGCGGGGACATGGATCCAACAGTTAGAGGCCCCTTTGAGAAGTTTGATGTAATTGATTTTACTTTATTATTATTTTGTTTTATTTACACTGATATTAATTAAAATATTGAGTGATTTTGATTAATTATTATGCTATCGTTAATGTTGGCTGGAAGAAATCTCTTAAAGAGATAAGCTCGCCCTTGTACACCTTGTTTACACTGTTTTTCATATAACTGTTTGTTATGTGCAATAAAGAATATATATAATTATATCCGAGATGTTCGATATGTTATGTTATTGCTGAGCATGCGGCATTTTAAACATCACACATCCCCTGAAAAGTTTTGGTCCCTTTCTGTTTAAAAGAAACAGAAAATAATTGTTCATTTGGTATATTTCAGTGACGAAATGGACCCGAGCCACGCGTTCATTTTGTTCAAAGTCCTGGAGCAGTACTACCTCGCGACGGAGTCGATCGCGTACCCGCTGCCGGCTGGGTTCAGTTCCTTCTTCACGTACCTTGGCTACCGCGTGCTGCCCTTCACCGCGTTTGTGCAGTACGTGCATCGAAACGTGTTTGAACTGCAGATTGATGTCATCAAGGCTATCATTGCTCGTATGTACAATTTAAATACTATACATTCCCGTTTTCTGTTTATAAAAGTTTTCAAACCACTGAGCCTACTCCGAAGTGAAAATAGATAGATAGAATATATATAATTCCATTTTTGATTCCATTTCAGCTTTGATTCCATGATACGTTGTTTGATGTTTTAAAATACAGTGAACTAATAAATTATTACAGACTTGTATATATGCAACAAGGCGGCCTTATTGCTGAGAGCAATCTTTTCAAGGCAACCTTACGGTAGCGAATTTGTGCATGGACTTGGTAGGATTCGCAAATTAATTAATGAAAATTATAAGTCCGAAGTTTCTGGCGAAATTACCGTAGGTATTTGTCAGATACGAATCCATTGATTTGGCCTGTGGATGTAGAATCTTTAAATCCAACACTAAAATTATTTTTCGAACCAGTAGTTTCCGAGATTAGCGCTTTCAACCAAACAAGCTTTATAATATTAGAATAGATTTACACAAGAACTTAGGCTTTGCTGGACGAAACAGCAGAGTCTAATCACGTAAGTCGGGATTCTTCCTCAAAAGTTCTAAACAAAGTCTGCGATAGTATGTGTCTATCTTTTAAGATAGGCTCATTTAACTTTTTTAATGGTAACCCTACGCCTAACTCTTTACTCTCACACGTTCCGGAAGTTGCGCGGGTCAGCTAGTAGTACAATAAATATGAAACATTGACATTTATTTTCTCGAAGAAGAAACAAAACGTATTTCAAAAATCTGAACTTTGGCCGAAAATTCTGATTTTCATTCCACTGCGCCTTCTCCGTTACGATCTAGTCCAGAAGTTTAGAACTTTGAGTTGTCTGTTGGCTCAAACAGTCCACGTCTGTATACGTGCAAATATGTATGTAAGGGTTGACTGAATAACAAAGTAGGTACCAGTAGGTATCTCAACGCGGTCGGTGGTCACTCGCTCAAGCGCTCAGCGTAAAAATACGAAGTTTGTGTCGTTCGTTTGAATAAGACGAACTTCTTCAAAAGTTATTGAAATAACGACAAAAATCTGACGAATAATAAAGTAAATAAAAAAAATACCTATCTGTTTTATTTTAGATGAAATTTGGTATCTTATATTATTTTAAACATTTATGTATTAAATCAGACACACACAGTACACTCTCGTTATTTTGTCAATTAATAGTAGATAACACATAATAATAAAATTGTAACTAGCTAATGTTCGTACATATGAGATATCATCTAACAAAAAAATAATGTGAGGGGTATTTTTAAAAGCAATAGAAGTTGCCCTTCTGTTGCTATATTAAAACTTATTGTTATCAGTAACTTTTAAAATGTTTATATTTGCATTACGCAAAAACTACTTGGTACCTAGGTATATGAAATTCGATGCGGTATACAAACAAAAATTGTCTCAATATAATTGCGTCCACACTAGGCTGTACATTTTCTTCCAATAGTCTTCTTGCAGCTGATGGTGATGTGTAGTGTGTAATATTGAAAAAAAAATTCCATATGTATTAGCTACGTCCTCAGGTGACGTCAGTATTTGATTATTATATCACAAAGATCGTTTTCTTTAATATTCATTCTTCCAGTTCTACAATTATTATGACATTGTTCAATTTTCCTGCGAATATAATTTGATTTAGCAATTTTTCAGACGCGTTTTCAAATTAAGTCAAAAGTCTTCGAGTAATACCTGACAAATTCCACAAAATGGCTCTCAAACCTATACGATTTTTGTGCATAAAGGTATAGTCTCTATATATAATTTCATATGAATCACCAGTGAAGGACGACGACAAGAAGCGAGTGGTGAACGAGAAACTCCGGCTGATACAGCTCGGCGGCGAGGGCCGCGCGCGACGGGCGTTGGCGGCGTGGGGGCACCGCGGGGCGCTCGTGCTGCGGGCCCGGGAACACGCCGCCGCGCTGCTCAGCGGGGGGCCGGCCGCGCGGGACCGCCGCCCCACGCACCGCCCCGTCAGGGACCACGGTGAGACTGACAGCCGGGGCGAGGGCCGGCCGCGCGGGACCGCCGCCCCACGCACCGCCCCGTCAGGGACCACGGTGAGACTGACAGCCGGGGCGAGGGCCGGCCGCGCGGGACCGCCGCCCCACGCACCGCCCCGTCAGGGACCACGGTGAGACTGACAGCCGGGGCGAGGGCCGGCCGCGCGGGACCGCCGCCCCACGCACCGCCCCGTCAGGGACCACGGTGAGACTGACAGCCGGGGCGAGGGCCGGCCGCGCGGGACCGCCGCCCCACGCACCGCCCCGTCAGGGACCACGGTGAGACTGACAGCCGGGGCGAGAGCCGGCCGCGCGGGACCGCCGCCCCACGCACCGCCCCGTCAGGGACCACGGTGAGACTGACAGCCGGGGCGAGGGCCGGCCGCGCGGGACCGCCGCCCCACGCACCGCCCCGTCAGGGACCACGGTGAGACTGACAGCCGGGGCGAGGGCCGGCCGCGCGGGACCGCCGCCCCACGCACCGCCCCGTCAGGGACCACGGTGAGACTGACAGCCGGGGCGAGGGCCGGCCGCGCGGGACCGCCGCCCCACGCACCGCCCCGTCAGGGACCACGGTGAGACTGACAGCCGGGGCGAGGGCCGGCCGCGCGGGACCGCCGCCCCACGCACCGCCCCGTCAGGGACCACGGTGAGACTGACAGCCGGGGCGAGAGCCGGCCGCGCGGGACCGCCGCCCCACGCACCGCCCCGTCAGGGACCACGGTGAGACTGACAGCCGGGGCGAGAGCCGGCCGCGCGGGACCGCCGCCCCACGCACCGCCCCGTCAGGGACCACGGTGAGACTGACAGCCGGGGCGAGGGCCGGCCGCGCGGGACCGCCGCCCCACGCACCGCCCCGTCAGGGACCACGGTGAGACTGACAGCCGGGGCGAGAGCCGGCCGCGCGGGACCGCCGCCCCACGCACCGCCCCGTCAGGGACCACGGTAGGACTGACATGGCCGGGGCGAGGACTGGCCGCGCGGGATCGCCGCCTCGTCAGGGACCACGGTGTACATAACAAGAAGCTGCCACGTAACGGTAGTTCTCAGTACATTTACACCGCTGACTACTTGTACCCAGGAGTGACAGCGACAATCTAATGAACTCTCAAATTCATATCAATCTCTAAGAGTAAGATTACGGTGGATGTGTTGGAACTTACATTTATTTTTATACTACGTATATGTCTACGTAGCAGACAAGCATACGACCCACTTGATGTGTTGCGGTTACCATAGCCATATTAACGGCAACAACAAATATTGCTCGCACGCTGCCATCCCCGCTGCCAACGCAGCAACTCTTTCCTTTCTGGTAACCTAATCCACTCGCAGGAACACAACAACCCTCAAGGGAATTATTATTTGGCTTCGCTATTCTGTGAGGTGGAGGTCCCTCCCCCAGTCGGTCAGATTACAAAATACGCTATGCCCTACCTCTCTTTTGCCCGAGCCTCGTTTGTCAGTCAGCAGGGTGCACCACGTGCAGATGAGGTTGGCTTTGGTTCAAAGATTGAAAACCTGCTTACAAGCCATTTAATTAAAAGAAATTAATAGGAAGCTTTAGAATTTGATTTCGCTTGTTTGATATCGTGATAGAGTGCAATATGTGTCGAAGAAAACAGGGGAGGAGAAGCACTAAGAAGTACTAAGTTTGTGAATTTACTTACCATAATTTTCTAACTGATAGTTTCATAATTGACATGAATAGTTCATGACTGAGTTAGAATATTGTATTTGTTATATATGGAAGCATGTGGGTATGTGTAAAATGTATGTGTGCGCGCGGGGCCTGTCACCCCGACATCTTATTATATTAAATCAGTGTGCAACTAGCCAGTGCGTTTGTTGGTACCTCCTCCCGCGCCCTTGTAAATACGTAACAGTATTGATCTTATATATAAAATTCTCGTGTCACAGTTTTAGTTGCCATACTTCTCCGAAACGGCTTGAACGATTTTGATGAAACTTTATATGTATATTCAGTAGGTTTGAGAATAGGTTGTAATCTATTTTTTTTCTACTAAAATAATCCTAGGAATAATTTATCTATATGGCAAAACAACGTTT
This sequence comes from Hypsopygia costalis, assembly GCA_937001555.2. Classification (NCBI taxonomy): domain Eukaryota; kingdom Metazoa; phylum Arthropoda; class Insecta; order Lepidoptera; family Pyralidae; genus Hypsopygia; species Hypsopygia costalis. The sequence goes on from OW443325.2 coordinate 3,815,000, forward strand.
GCCGGGTCAGCTAGTAATAGTATAATTTTTGCAGGTATAGCAGCGTTGCCGTCCGGCGAGCGGTTGTCTCCACTGGATACATTCCTGGATCTCCTGACGGCGAAGGCGAGCCTCAACGAGCTGGACTTCAACCTCATCATAGAGGCCACGCTGGCGTCCGTACAGCAAGACGCAGCAGCATAACGCGACGCGATCAACAACGTGCACGCTACATTTTTAATAATTGTATAACATATGCAGTGTCATAAAAGACATAGCTTACTGATTGGGTAATAAAGGGTAATACAGTTACCCTCAGATCAGGGCTAATAAAAATGTAAGGAGAATTTTTTTAAGAAAAAAATTACCGTTCTAATTTTTTTATAGTTTATGTCAATGTTTTGTAAACTAAAACCTTTTCAGGAAAATATGCAATCGAATAGCGAAAACTTCATGCAAATCGCATTAATAGTTTTTGAGAAAATCGTTTAAATACATTATATGCAGGTCAAACATATGGATCCTTTTTTAAATGTCTATCTATTAAAATGACACTGCGCCGACTCCAAATAATGGGAAAAAGACAAGCGAATGATGATTAGATGTAACGCGATTAGTACGATAATGCCCTTTATGGAAATGGGCATGGAACGGACGTGTAAAGCAAGTGTAAGTGGCTTACTATCATATTAAGAACCAAGGCCAATTTAAATGGCCTTGTAATTTAAATGTAAAATTTCTGGCGAAATAAACCCTACGTTTTACCATACATTCGTTCTGGGTAAAGGACATTTTGCATAAGAAATACTGTGCAGTTAACATGACATTTTGCTATATAGACTGACAAGCTGCATCGGAGGGACTACGGGCATTTAGTTGTCTGAATTCATTCATTACTTAATATATAAAATATTATGTAATGAATGAATAAACGCAAAAGTAATTACTGTCTATCCTGTGTTTTAGACCTATGGCACTTGATACAGTATCTATTGTACAGATAAACGTACAATAGATACAAATCGCTTGTGAATGAAAGAATGCATATATGATTAGTTGAGCGATGCCGGCGAAACTTTTACATATTGATTGTACTAGATTCTCGTTCATCGCCGACAATGAGTCAGGTGCCTAATCGCTCCTGAACAAATTGGGAGTCTTGAGATAATAAGCTATTACATCTATAAGCTATTTCTATCCTAAACTAATGCGTGTCGCCAAGCCACAGGAAAACTTTGTATTGCTACAATTAGTAAATTTTGTATTGAAATTTCGATCTCTGAATACTTTTAATATAATATTTGTTGTTGTAGATTGTAGTCCTATTTATTATAAGTACATTCCATAAACCATAGTGTCATATTATTATAATTAAATAATAGTCAAGGTAATTTACCAAAGAAAAGCACAAAGAAGTTTATGTTTTTATTATTGGTCTAAATTATGTTATAAAAATGCTAGTGCAATATTTGTTTTCTGTTGTTTCAGTTTTATGTTATTTACATTAATAAATTAAATTTAAGTGACATTGTCTTTTTTTCCAATGGCTTCCATTTTATTGGCTCCGCCAAACAAGTGTATTTTTATTTATTATCGATCGATATTATCGCAATTACGGTGTATGTATGGAGGAGCTTGATGGCGTCTTTGCTCGTGTCAGTATAATCGATCACGCAAGTTAAGCAATGTCGACCATAGCCAGTCTATGGATGGGTTTATTTATTTCGAGTTCCTCCGTGCTACAGAGGGCACGTTAAGCCGTCGGTTCCTGTTGTTGTCATTAGACGACAGTCGTTAAGCCAAAACACTGGTCTCCGCCTTCGATTGAGGAGAGACCCGTATCCCAACAGTGGGATGATTATGGGTGGATGCCAATTATCACATTATGAGTTTTTATAATATTTGTTCTTAATACATTTTGTAGTATTCAATCTTATACAATGTTGTGATAATATTGACCGATAATAGTGAAGTACAAACGCTCGCATTTCTCCATTGTATAAATGGAAAATAGTGCATTTTGACGGAAAACGCGCTGTATGTAAAGGACGCAAAGCACAGTATCGCAAAATCGCGTCCCAATTTAACGCACTTATATGAATGAGGGGCCTTTGTTTTACTTAGGATATAATCAATAATGCTATGTTCGTATATCTTGATCATCAATTGTAAAATGGATTATATGTGACCCAGTGAGCCCTCTGCTGCTGTTTGTCATCTTTATGTGACGTAAATAATGATTTGTAAACTTCACTACTCTGGGGGTCCTTAGCAACACTGTAGTCTTTCTTAGTCTTCTTATATGATGGGTCATCGAAGTCAGCATGAGGTGCCCGTTTGTTGGACCCAAAGTGACCTCTAGGTTGTTTATTTGGGTTAAACTTTGGCAAAGATAAAGGTATAGTGTCAATTTCTTTTTTTGTAACTGTACTGGGTCCAGCCTGGGGCTCCTCTTTAATATCCTTTTCTTTTTTAATTTCTTCCGGTTCTGGAACACCATTTGTGTCTGTGGATGTTGTGGATGTAGCTGTGGATGTGGCTTCTGTTTTTATGACAACCTTTTGTGATTTTTCTGTTTTGGACTTTTTACCACTCTTTCTGTTAGCTACCCGGATGGCCAACTTGTCTTTCAATAATTCCATGTCTTCTTCTGTTCCATTTAGAACAATGACATCATTGTCCGTAAATGGCTGTTGACACTGCAAAGATTATATTTATTATTAGAATTGCAAAGCGAAAACATTTTTTTTTAAATGAAGAGCCCAACAGTGTTCACAACAAGTGGACTGTTATGCAGAATAGATCCAACCGACATTTTATTACTTTTGAGTCAAAGCTATTTAAAGATTAATAGAAATAAAAATATTACGCAATATAAAGGATGGCTCACGCTACGCCGAGTCGGGCACGAGCCGAGCGCATGCGTGCAATGAAAAATATATCTTATTACAAACATGTAAACAATGAATTTCAATGCTGGTATTCCTGCCCAGATGGCCAAAGCTCGTTTTGTCCATGTCACGACCAAGCTATTATGTATTTCCCTGGTAATAAATTGTATTATTTATTGTAATTGTATTATGTATTTCCCTGGTAACAAGGTTTACTTCTCATTGTACGCATGCTCTCGACTCGTGCCCAGCTCGGCGTAGTGTGAGCTATCCTTAAGTTTTGGGAAGCATATGTCAACAAATTGCTAGAATCTGTTGCGAATATATAAAACTCGATTTGAAGGTTTTCATTATGGATATCTCTCAATTTGGCATAGTTTGTCGGTTGGATATATTTTACATAACAGAGTCCAAATATGGTCAAAATTATTAGAAATCGCACTGCATCACTAGTAGCTAGAAAATAAATATTACTCTGAAAATGACATACCATGTGGCAGAGATTCTGTTTGACCTCCTTCAAAGCTCTCTCAGCGAGCACACAGCCGCAGCTCCAGAGGAAGATGAAACGGAATTTGCCAGTCATTTCCAACCCGCTAATGGGGCAGATATAAGGAGCACTGCCGTCGCCCACATCACCCTCTGTGTGTTCTGTCTCTACATAGGCAGGATTCTTTGTTAGCTTCAGATCTTTGATATCCTGCAACCATAGAATGTTAATGTTTGGTAAATTCAAATAATATTGCAAACTTGTCTAATTAAGGTATCATTTCACTTGGTAAACATTATCAAGTCATAGAGAGATAGAAATAAATAAATTAGGTACCCATAGACATAATACACTACATTTCATAGACACTTGGTTGGCATCGCAAACAGGAACTATAGATATGAATTATATAGTTTCGCACATTATTGTGCTTTCCTTTGAGAAAACTACCATGCAACATGATGCAAAAAAACTCTTTTAAATAGAAAATCTAATAATAAAGGTTAGACACCTTGTAACAAATAAAGAGCTAAAAAATTTGAAATGTTGGCAGAGGACAAATTTTCCAGCCGCCTAAAGGGCAGTAACTTGGATTAATGACTGTCATCTAATTGACAACTGCTGGGACCGACGACGAACAGCACGGAGCTTGAGGTAACATAACCGATCCATGGAATGGATACCGTCGACATTGCTTAACTTGCGTGTTCGATTACACTGACACGCGCAACGACGACATTGAATTTCTCATGTATAAATAGGCTAAAGGTTTTTCATGCTATAATATTAGTTATAGACGATTGTAATTTACTTTAAGATTCTTAATGTGATTGATGGCATCTGGCTTGGTTTCTTTATCCAGAAGAGCTTCCAGAACTGAACTTTTAGTGTAGAGTTTTCCGAGGCCGCAAGCAACTATTGGCTCTTGGAGTCTCTGCTGAGATAACGCACAATTACGCCACTTAAATGAACGTTCAGCATCTTTGTCTTTCTGTAACATAGGATAAAACAGAAATTTTAGCACAATGATCATGAGTCCACAACTCTAACAAATTATTGTTTGATTGAAACAAGTTTATAAATACTTGCCTGTTCTGGTTTCTTTTTCATACGCACAAGCTCATCTCTACGCGGTATAGTGCCACCATCGCAACCCATGTTGTAGAAATAATTATTTATCAAACAAAATTAAGGAATGGAAGTAGACAACTAAAAAGTAAAACAAGCAAGCAAGCAGACGTATGTCACGTATGACGTATGACGTATTGAAGAGCTCTGATACAGTGTTGCCAGCAGTGTGATCATCTCAAAATAATCCTGCTTTTTGGTTTGACCAGAAACAGTCAAACCTGCCAAAGTCTAATCTATTTATGTACCAAAATATTGCCAACTACATTACAGTGTACTATAAATAATGAATAAAACATTACAATAATAAAGTACTATTACAAGGCGTTACCGAGTTACGTTAATTTAATAATGTACTTACCTCTGTTACGTATATTTGAATCCTATTTGTTACCAAATAAAAATAACTAGGTAGGTACCTTTTATAACGTATATTTGAATGAGTAAACAAAATTGACAAAAATATTAGTAGAAATTTTTAGGCGCGCATCCCTTCGTGCTGTGTGTTTTCGTATTGTGACGCTTTGTGTCGTCATGTAGGTATAATGTATTGTGTTGGCTGTGACATTGTGATCGACGAACTGTTAGCCCATTTATGGGCAAAATTATTAAAATTGATGAAGAAACCTTGGTGAAATTATTCGTCAACATTCCCTAGTGAAGGAATTAAAAAATTGCATCCGTTACATACTTTTTGAGTCTGTATCGCTAGAACTCTGAAAAAATTCTCGCAAGTGAAAAGGAAAAGAGAATCGTTTGGTGTTCGATATGTTCTACTTTTTAAAAATCACGGAGCCTGATAATCTGCCTGTGATTGTGGCTAGAGATTTGGATAGATTACGTAATTTTACTATGGACCTTAAGTATATATCCAAGCTCATAAAAGATATGGCATTGTTGCAGGCATTATTATTTGCGTTACATCGGTAATGCAAATAAAAACATCATAAGTTACTACCGAGCCGCTAGAATCGATTAAGAAGGAATGAATCAATTTTTCTCCTCTATTCCCACCTGTTCTGTTAAGTAGTTCTGTTGGCAGAACTACTGGTAATTTTTTTCTCATTAGTTCTGCGACTTATAAGACTATGGCTTTATACCGGTGTATAAAGCCATAGTCTTATAAGTCGCAGAACTAATCCTTAATGAGAAAAAATCCGGTGACTTGTCGCAACTATTCCCACCTGTTCTGTAGTTTAGCTCTATTTTTTATTCATTATGTCATATTACTGTGTGATGGATTTTTCCATCACTATGAAATTAAGGGATCCTAACGTAGTTAAGAAAAAAAAAAAATAATCTGTCATAATCATAAAACAAAAGAAAACCACCCTTTGTGACAATTATCAAAATGATAAAATCATATCAATGTCCGTGTGGTGCTCAATTCAGAGACAATTGAAAAAAATTTGTCCCATTGGAAATAAAACAGAAATTAGGTAGAACTTCAGAATACTCGAAGCCATTGTCGAGCAACACGCGACCGCGACCGCGTCTTATTATGTTAAACTCACTCATGAAACTAACAACAACAACCCTTTTCAATATATTATTGCCCTCTTCAAGATACTCTTGAAACCCTTAAAATAAAAATTTGTAAACGTGACATCTACGTCAGGAAACAAATGAAGAATAAATACCTCAAGTGGCCAGAACTTGATAATTGATTGCATGGAGAAGTAAATAGTTTGAATCACAAGGTTCGTGGCGACCTACGCAACAAAACAGTTCTGTGGACAGAACTAATGGGAAAAAAATTATTAGTAGTTCTGCCAACAGAACTACTCAATAGAACAGGTGGGAATTGCTTAAACATTTGTTCTGTGGACAGAACTAATGGGAAAATTACCGGTAGTTCTACCAACAGAACTACTCAACAGAACAGGATAGAGGATTTTTCTCGCCACTTTTATGGGTAACTAAAATAAATATGAACAGACGCGCCTAATGTGATCGTTACGAAGATTAATAAGTCTAGGAGGTGGTTAATTCACATAATGTGTAGTAAAGCGGCAGTCAACTCCATTTAAACGGTGTATGTTGTATTATATGTATAGGATGTAGCCTGGAAATTGTTTAGCCTATTAGACTTAATAATCTGACACGTGTTATAATAAGGTTGTTGGGGAAAAAGAACACCTGATTATATAGATTTGCATGGGAGAAGAGAATATCTAGTTATGTCATGTGTTGACTCCCGACTGACAACTCAAGGACAATGAAGATATTGATAGATAGATAGAATATGCTTTATTTGCAGAATATAAATTTAAAGTACAGTGAATTAATAAATTATTACAGACTTGTATATGTACTCGTATCTGCAGCAAGGCAACAAGGCCCTATTGCTAAGAGCAATCTTTTCAAGGCAACCTTAGGGTATATAATTTATATATTTAAATAATTCAAGCTAAAAAAATGGTGTTGGGTAAAACATGGGTAACTCAGTAAAATTTCGTGCGTCAACCCAGTAGCGCTAGCGTAGCTTACTGTGCCGGTTCACTAAGTAAACCCAAAATAGGCATCTGAACAAAGTTCTAAAATTATAATAACTCTCTATCAGTAACGTAAAATACATAAAATTAGAACGATCTGCGATCTCTAAATTTTAATAACAAATGTCTGACGTCTGACGTGTTTTATGGTCGATCAAAGTTTGGTGGGAAAGTCCATTTTTACCCGCGACGGAACGGAGACGTTCTAAGCGTTTGGGGTGCTAAGATGTTTGTGCAAATCAATGTTGCCAATTATCTCCAAAACTACGAGTCCGATTTTGATGCGGTTTTCAGTGATGGGTTGAGGTTTGATTGGAGCATGTTCTTAGATAGATGTTACAGTGACAATTCACCAGAGGGCGCAGCAGTAAACATTTGTTTGTGCAAAACCAAAACTACTAATTCTGATGCGGTTTTCAATTGTAATACCTATGCTTGCTCTCTAAAAATTTTGAAATAAAAACAAAATTAAAAATTTTGAAAAGCCCACGACGGTTAAAACGTACTTGAAAAATAATTTTGAAACCCCCCGACTTAAAGAATTTATGCTATGAACTTAAAAAAAATCCCCAAGAAAATCTATCGGAGGCTGCTTTCTATATAAATGTATATAAGTATACGAGTTACTATAAAATTGCCAAACTAGTTCATTTAATAGCAGCACCAACGGATTTTCTTGGGTTCTTTTTATTAAGTTCTAAAAATTCTTTAGGTCGGGGGTTTCAAAATTATTTTTCAAGTACGTTTTAACCGTCGTGGGCTTTTCTTTAATTTTGTTTTTATTAAAGTATGAAATTATAATAAATAAATATTAGCATTGTAGAAACAATAAAAAATACTATAACTTTTGTTACGGTACTAGCTACATAAACGCAATATTTAACATAGCTGTCGTACAAATTTTTGACTTAATGCATATAAAATAGCGTATCGTGACATCATAATACTGTAGTCTTTTGTATGGAGCGTTTTCGGGATTGTTCAAAATTGTGATCTTCAAGTTATCATATCTCAAGAAGTTTTTATGCTATCGAAGTAATTCTTTCGCCTATAGTTATATCTTTGTGACGTCTTTAAATAACAAATCGAAAAAAAAAATGGTACATAACATTAATGGTTCATGGTGATACCTATTGCGCCATGGCGCAACAAGATCGAAGGCGAATTCGACCATTAAGTGCTGCGTAGCGGCGCACGCTTAGCCGCCTACCTGTGTCCATCGCACTGCGGTGCGGTCGTAATATAAATAGCACAAGCACACAGCTGCGAACCATGCGCGCCTTGTTGGCTCGTCGACTCGGCGAGTGAGTGAGTTAATGAATGAGAGCTATTATATATACCCCCAATAGAGGGTATAGAGAGCTATTGGGGCTACTTTATTGATACACTTTGATTGATTGCGCCAACATAATTATTTTGAAATAGTGTGTCCACTCATTAGCGCAGTGAACTGAGTTATTGCAATTGGGCACGCGCAACGCAGTATTACCATGTCTATACACTGGGGTGCAAAAAGTAAAGCAAATAGAGCCGGTGTGCGTGGTCGCTGGGGGATCCTCCTTCCAACACGAATACATTTTATTACGAAATTTACGAACCGTCCTTTTTGTCCAAAAATCGTACTATTTTAGTTTAGACACATTCGCCTATACTCGATCATGGCATTGGCAACACTGGTTTAGTTTTTTTTATCGTACATACTTAGAGTCACCTGTCTTGAAGCAGAAACTTAACAAATTAAATGTTCCCATAATTTTGTTAAATTTCATTATAAATACACTTAATGAGAGGTATATCAAACTAACTGTTGAAGACTCTACACTATCTAGAACAGTATGGAGAGGGCTACCCCAAGGATCTGTACTCAGCCCATTACTTTATAATATATATAGTTATGATTTAGAATTGTGTTTGGAAGGAACAGCTAAAGTTTTACAGTATGCTGATGACCTTTTAATATATAAATCCGGACCGTCTGTTGAAACCAATTGTAATTCTTTGACTCATTCTCTTTCAAGTCTTAAATCGTGGTTAGACTCTAACGGTCTGGAATTATCTATATCAAAAAGCAAGGCAGTATTATTTTCCAGAATGCGCCAACCTCCTCCGTTTACTGTTAAATTTGATAATATTACGATTCCCGCTGCTGATTCTGTCAAGTTCTTGGGGGTAATTCTAGACGCCAAACTTACTGGTCTAGCTCACTGTGAATATGTAGCTGCAAGATGTGAACGCAATTTAAATATTCTCAGATGCCTCTCGGGTGTCTGGTGGGGAGCTCATCCCGTCTCCTTGAAGTTGGTTTACAACGCGTTAATTAGAAGTATTTTAGATTACGGAACTTTTTTGCTTGAACCAGGCTCTATTTCAGCTTTCAGAAAGTTGGACATGATTCAGTCAAAGGCCATGAGAATAATATTAGGTGCCATGAAGTCGAGCCCCATTGATTGCATGCGAGTGGAATCTGTGGAGCCTCCGTTGAATCTTAGACGACAATTTTTGTCAGACAAGTTTCTATTCCGATGTGCTGAACGGTATAACAACCCGCTTATTTCAAAACTTTCAAGTCTTTCTGACAAAATTGTTTCTTCCAACTATTGGAAAAACAAACGCCCCCCCTGTCTCGTGAAAAGCTTTAATATATTCAACTCTCTTCAGAACCCTGTTCACTTGTTAAAATCCAACCCTTTATTTCAGACTAGCTATGATGCCCTCATCCTTCTGCCTGACATACATACTAGCATAAATATTGTTAAATCGGATGTCAATCAAGAGCTTACTTTCAATTATGTTGTAGACGAGAAGTGGCCGGAATGGCATCGTATATTCACTGATGCCTCAAAACGCTCTGAATCTAGTTGTGTGGGTGTTGGAGTGTATCATTCCCAATATAACATAGTCCAAAAAATTCGACTTCCTCCTGAATCTTCCGTATTTACGGGAGAATGTTTTGGATTATTAAAAGCATTGGAATATATTTTAATATGTAAACTCAGAAAGACGGTTATTTTCTCAGATTCAATGAGCGCACTCCAATCGCTAGCTCGGTTTCCATTCGGGTCACACTATACGTTTCCAATAATTTTTGAAATTAGAAAACTACTCCTAAAATGCACATCGAATAATTATTCTGTCTCCTTTGCATGGGTCCCCGGTCATTGTGGCATAACTGGTAACGAAAAAGCAGATAGAATTGCTAATGAAGCGGTAGAGTGTGGTGATCACTACCCTTATATGAACTATGTTCATGATTTAGCTTCTCTACCTAAGACTTATCTGATGGCATCTTGGAATAATATCTGGACAGCAAACGACAAGAAAGGTAGACATTATCGTGCCATTCAACCGTCAATTCCCGTTAAACCTTGGTTTTGGAAGTTGAGACTGGGTAAAAAAGCAACATCAATTTTAATTCGTATGCGACTGGGTCATGTTTGTACTCCGGCTCACCTAGCAAAGCTCAATATTATCGACAGCTCTGCGTGTGAATGCGGTGAACTTGAAGGAGATATGAACCATATTATTTTTGCTTGTTCACTTCATCACCGTTCATCTCTCCTGGAAGGTTTACTATCTCTCCGAATTCCTTTTCCATCATCAGTTCCCTGTCTACTTTCCACATTTGATCCCGCTCTTTATCGTATTTTAGCAGAATTTATCTTATCCAATAATATTAAATTGTGAATTTTAGTTTTCTGTATATATTGCTATATCTCCAAACTTCCTGTATATATGTTTAAATTTTATTAATATATTTTTATCATTCCTCTTTTTAAAATTTCCATTGTAATATTTACATTCCATTATAATTTTCCAATACAATAATTATCGCCATCGTCCTTTAAAACCGATCTTTTCCTTTACCAAATTCCGTTCCTTCGTCCTTTTACAAACAATCCCGTTTCCCCGTTTTTAAATTTCGACACACGGGCCAAAAAACACAAGCCGTGCAAGGCCAAAAATATGAAAAAAAAAAAAAAAAAAAATACTTAGAGTCACTGACAGACAGTCCGTGTATGTATTGTACACATTCTACTTGTACGTACATACAGGTGACAGGTGTTTCTGTTTTGTCTTTAGCAGACAAAATTTATATTACACTGTATAAACGAAACTACACCTAACATTTATCATATCACACTGCTATGACTGCACCTATGATTGAGAGGGTTCCAGAAAATGGATCAGACTGTGATAAAGACGACAATAATTCTGAGAGCCTTGAACCAGCAAAAAGTAAAACTAGAAAACGAGGAATTATATACTTATCAACAATCCCTCCGTACATGAACGTTGCTAAGATTCGTGAAATTTTCAGTGAATTTGGAGAAGTTGGAAGAGTTTTTCTTCAACCAAGTGGGAGTAAGTACCTATTTTTAGGTTAGGCTGATTGTTTTGGTGTCGGCAATGAGGTTATATTTCTATAGATATGGTATGCCCATATTAAATTGCATTATTTCAGGGTCGGCAACGCGCGTGTGATGCCCCTGGTGTTACAGGCGTTCATTGGCTACGGTAACTGCTTTCCATCAGGCGGGCCGTATGCTTGTTTGCCACTTTAGTGGTATAAAAAAATTAGAGAACTGTTCCTGCTGTTGCATGGATAGCTATAACTAGTTACGTAGGTTGGGACATATACTATCGCCATCCTTATCATATCAGTGATATACTTGCTATATATACTTGCTTGCTATACTTGCTATCTTCTTCACCAATTCTTGCAAAAAATATGAAATCAATAATGTTCGTCTGTTAAGTGATCTCCTAGGCTTTAATTACTTTATCAACAAAAATTATGCATTTTAGAAATATAGAAAATGGCAGTTTTACTTCTTTCAATCAATTGTCACAAACGTCAGTTACGTTGGCTTGCTGTGTACTAATTCCGAGGCGATACAATCTTCTAACTTTTCGGGTGTTAGTTTTTGACGCTTAGTAACATATCTATTGAAATATAACATCATTGGGTGTCTGCTAAAGACCCCCACTAATTGGAATTACATTCCGTTTCAGTATTGGGTGGTATTGGTGTAGTTAAAACAGTCAATTCAACTTATTTTGTATTTATATGAAACTAGCAGCTGGGTTCAATCAAAACAGACCAACCAAATATGAAAATAACTGTAGATTAAAGAGATTTATCAACATTGATAAAATTACTTTGTATTCGTAACTCCTTGTTGTAATACCTTGAGTGTTGATGTACATCGGAAAGGGGCCCCTTAAACCTACACCCGTGTCACAAGTCTCGGGATCTGCTTGGGTTTCTCTCTTTGCCACACGATGGACCCGGCACCCGCACGGTCAATCCATGGAAGCTAAGAAGTTCGTCTCTATTGTTTTTCAGAAATAGGCGAGAAGCGAAAGAGAGTTCCTAAACAATTTACAGAAGGATGGGTGGAATTTGAAAAAAAGAAAGTAGCAAAAGAAGTAGCCGTGAAGTTAAATAACACAAAGATTGGCACGAGGAAAAGATCACGGTACTACGATATGATTTGGAACATCAAATATATTCCTCGATTCAAATGGGTGCATCTTAGTGAACGGCTAACATATGAGAGAGCTGCATTAAAACAGAGGATGCGAGTGGAGATATCACAGGCAAAGAGGGAGGCACATTACCTGCAGAGTAACGTTGAGAAGAGTAAAAAGATGAAAAAAAAGAAATCTGCAAATGTTGTTGAATAAAATGGTTATTACTTATGTTGTTTAGTATTTTTTTTTTACTCTTAGAATACAAGACAAGCTCGGTGGTCGAATGGTTAGCAATGGCCACTTTAATTCCGAGGTCGGGGGTTCGATTTCCGCACAAGACAAACATTTGTGTGCATGAACATGTCTGTTTGTCTTGGTCTGGATGTTTACTATGTATTATAAGTATGTATTTACAAAAAAAAAAATGTATTTAAGTACATTTAACAGTTGTCTAGTAACTACCCATAACACAAGCTTTGCACTTAATTTGCGACTAGATGGCGCTGTGTAAATTGTCCAGAAATATTTATTATTATTTATTTATTTGTTTTGACGAGCTCGGTGGCGCAGCGGTCAATGACGCGGCTTCGACACCAACGCTCGTGGGTTCGATTCCCACACAGGACAACAAACATTTGTGTGCATGAACATGTCTGTTTGTCTTGTACAACGACGATCTCTATGGTCATGTATGTGCTTTCTGTGTTACAAAAAAAATGTATTTACGTATGCTTATCAGTTGTCTAGTACCCATAACACAAGCTTCGCTTACTTTGGGGCTAGGTGGCGCTGTGTAATTTGTCTGACAAATATTTAGATATGAGCGCCACGCTGGCGCGCCGCAGCCACCGCCGCCGTCAAAAGACAATGGTGCGCCGAGAGGAGATATACATTATATTAAATCAGTAGGAAACAAAGTAAATCGGTATAAACGTGATATGCTACGTTTTAATGGACGCCATTATATTTATTCATACCAATTTTAAAAATAAAGATGGTGGTCTTTTATCGGTTGGCAAACAAGCATACAGCTCGCCGAATCTGAAGCGGTTATTGTCACCATATAAAAGCTAGCAACCTGAAATATCGCTCGCCCACCACCATCGACGCAGAAACTCCTTTCTTTCTGGTGACCTCCCTCACACGCATGTACAACAACCCTTTGCAATCAATTGTTATTTGCTGCGAGAGATTAAGGTACTTCCCTAGTCAGGCAGCTTGATATTAGGCACCTACCTCTTTTGCCAGTCAACAGGGTGCACCACATGTAGGGTTTTTTATACCACTAAGATGGCAAACAAGCATACAGCACCTGATGGAAAGCAGTTACCGCAACCTAGGGACGCGTATAACATCAGTGCTGTCGCCCCTAATCGGACACTATTATATGTGCTCGATTTCAGACAAGTTATTCACGACTCCTCCACCAGAGAGTGAGGCATGTTAGCACGGCCCGTGTAATAAGTGTCCCCGGTGCTATCGTCCGCATAGCAATGAATCTGTCAACAGACAACATTGATATGCAGCAAAAGCAGCGTCAGGGACAACAGAACCTTGCGGGACGCTAGCATTAATGTCCATGCTATCGGAGCAACCACCATCTGTAAAGGCTTTAATGCATCTACTGGAAGCTATCATTCGCATAAACCCTCAAGCAGACTATATGCAGGCAACTTCTAAAGAAGACTGCAGTGTCAGATCCCATTCTCATAGAATTACAAACACTTAGGGACGCGTTCACACGTCAACAGCCGACCAACATACCTACCTCTTTAGATCTTTCACATCAACAAAAAAATACAACATATAAATGCAGATTTAATACTGTAATGCTTGTGCAATTATCATTTTGTATAGACAAAATATTGAGTAGTTTATTTTTGACTAAAATTGACTCTGCCACTGATGATCTCTTCAACCCTCATCCTTTGCCGGCTGTTCAGAGGGTCTGGAGTCAGCTTTTGTATATATCTTCGAGGCGGTATCGTGTGCGAGAGTATGCCCTGTGAGAACTCGCGATGTACGCGGACACCGTCCAGAGCATTCGCCTGCAGCTTCTCAAAACTGTGGAGTTCCATCATGAACTGTTTCCTCTGCGCTACTTTGGCCCAGTGGTAGCGGTGACGGCAAACTACTCTACTGAAAAAGAATTAAATTGTACAATTAACGCATGTGATGTTTTCAAACCCCGGTGGTCGAATTGCTAGCTAAAAAAACTAGCTTGAACTAAAGTCAACTGCAACTGCACGTGGTGCACCCTGATGATTGACAGACGAGGTTTTGGTTCTGGAAAAGAGATGTGAGAGAGGGGCATAGCGTATTTTTTAAGCTGTCCGACTGGGGAAGTCTCCACTCCACCTCACAGTATACCACAGCTAAATAACAATTCCCTTTGTTGGGGGTTGTTGTGTTCCTGCTAGTGAGTGAGATCACCAGAAAGGAAGGAGTTGCTGCGTTGGCAATGGGGGTGGCGGCGCGCGAGCGATATTCATGTTGCGACCATTAATATGACTGCGGTAACCGCTGCACATCAGGTGAGCCGTATGCTTGTCTGCCACTCTACGTAGTATTTAAAAAATATTGCTACTTTGACTCTGAGGTCGCGGGTTCGATTTCTGTACAAGACAAACATTTGTGTGCATGAACATGTCCGTTTGTCTTGGCCTAGGTCTTTACTATGTATTTATAAAAAAAAATGTATTTAAGTACGTTTAACAGTTGTCTAGTACCGATAGTACAAGCTTTCCGCTTAATTTGGGACTGGATGGCGCTGTGTAAATTGGCCAGAAATATTATTTATTTATGAATATGTCCATCACAAGATATTTAGGACCTATTCAGCGATGTAGCTACCGTAAAGTAATTAAATCTTTAGCAGTGTAGGAACACTGCTAAAGATTTAATTAAATCTTTAGCAGTGTTTTGTTTTAGGGTCCTAAATATCTTGTGATGGACATATTCATAAATAAAAAGCAATAGCTCTGGCCGGCCACGTTGCCCATTCGCAGGAGCGAATGGGCAACGTGGCCGGCCAGAGCTATTGCTGTGTACACGTTGTTTTTTTATTTTCATTAAGGGCTAGTTAGGTATATACACGCATACGACCCGCTTGACTATAAGCGGTTTGGGGTGTAAGTGCACCCTGCCGACTAGCGAAAGAGACACTGACAAAAGAAAGGTGGAATACAGCGTTGAGCGTATTATGTAAGCTGCTCTCCTGGGGAAGTACCTCCACCTCACAGAATACCGCAGCCATAAGTTCCCTTGAGGGTTGTTGTTTTCCTGCGAGGAAGTGAAGTCGCCAGAAAGGAAGGAGTTGTTACGTTGGAAGCGGGGGTGGCGGCGCGCGAGCGATATTTCATGTTGCGAGCGTTAGTACTTATGGCTACGGTAACCGCTTCACATACGGGCCGTACTTACGACGTAGTATAAAAAAAATGCGAAAACCGCTTGATGAAGAAGGAAGTGTCGCAAAACAGTTTGATGACTTAAAGAACTTGCAGGAACAAAATACTTCAGAGATCTTATAATTGGCTGTGGTTTTCTGTAAGCTGCAGAAGAGGTACTTCCCTTGGTTTGGATACTTCTATTCATTTATAACTGGAGCCCAACTGGGGTAGCACCAGCAGCTCACAGAATACCGTAGACATATAGCAATTCCATTGTGCAAAGCGGAGGTGACAATGTTTGAGCGATATAGCGAGCGATCGTTTATATAGCTACGAAATTGCTTCACATGAGGCGGGCTGTATCTTTGTTTGTTACCCAGCGTAGTATAAAAAAATGGGGTGTGGCTGTGTCATGGACATGGCCGTGTTGTACGTGAATACGTTATATGCACTAAAATTATTTCAAAATGGCAGCGCCTTCCCCTCTCCCGTACGCGATGTTCAATAGTTCTTACTTGTAGAGGGCTAAAAAAGGACAAAGGACAAGGAATAAACAACTTGCGGGAAGTCAAGCATTGCCCCCGGCACGAAAGAGCCTCAGAGCAAAGTGCCGCGTACATCTGCCGCGATTCGGCTCATATGACCGCGAGGTCGGTGGAGCCATGGGAAGGCGGTGGGTTTGTCCAGTCCTTACTTGTAATAAATTCTTTGATCCTTCATGTATCCTGTAGTGTGGTTGAATTTTGGATGTAGAGCATAGATTCGAAACTGCAACGCCCCGATTTTGTTATCATTCGCATTAATTTTTGAATTGCCCGTATGGTAACAAAGTTACAACAGTATTCACGTCGAAAGTTTTAGGGAAGAACATAGTTAAAGTACTTACTAGGCGAGGGCCAACTTGGAGTATGTAGGGTGTATGCTCACATCTGATCTGGATAGCTCCGGGAATCCGGGGTACAGTGGCACACGACGCTTTCTCTCCTCAGGTCCTTCTTTTGCAGCTAACGCCATATTTTTTTATATGAATGAGAACAAATTATACAGAGTACTTTGTAATATAATTATAAGATGGTAGTCATAGTTTCATGGTGATAGATTTATAGAATAAACTACACAGTACGGAATAATCTGTTATTAAAGTAATGTCAATGTTACTTGTCATTTTTGTTGCTATGGAAATAGAACCAAAGGGTTTGCCTACGGAATTAAATTTGCCCTAGTTTTCGCAACATCTGCAAGCTGCAACAGTTTTAAGCACATCGACGTAGTTATTGCTATTTCGATATGCTTAAGCTATTTTAGTTTTGTTAGCCGATTGGCTACAGTGATTGCTTTAATAATACGACGCGTTAGCGTTAGGTTTCTTTCTATAAAAAAAACATCACTATCGTATGCGAGACTTTCCGCGATCAATTTTTATATTTTCATATTCCGGCGACGTTGCAGACGCCATAGTCATGGGACGGCTGAAATCAAAGAGTAGATGGTAGTCTGTTACGGGCAAACATATCTGTCTACCCACTTTCTTCATCGTTTGTTATTAGGCACTACACACTACACTCACGGTGTCTAGTTAGGAATTTTTATGAGGGGTCTGCACACTACGTTTAGCTCAATCACAGGATCCCACGTATATTAAGGTTTTAGTTAGTTTTTAAGGTTATGGCTCATTTAGAGGTAGTAGGGTAGTAGACAAGTGAAGGCTCGAGAGATTGTCAACGTCAGTGCTGCGAGGTTGGCTGCTTTTTCTTGTTTCAAATAAGAAATATTTTATGTGCGTGACGAAGGCCTAGGAGTAGTGTAAAGTATATGTAATAAGTTGAAATTAGTCCGATAGATTTGTAAGTACATATATATTTTGATTTTGTGTAGACTTCCAGGTAAACATTTTTCATTTATAAGAGAGACGATCGTGTTTTGTTATCATGGCGGAATCATCCGGTGGTGTCGATGAACCACCCTGGAGTCCTTCTCCGGCAATGGAGGTGGTCATAGAGAGTGGTTCCATTGATAGCGATGATGACTCGGTGGATTCGGTTGTGGATTTGAAAGCTGTAGGTTTTTCTCTGGTAGGAGAAAAACAAAAACGAAGAAATAATGACACGGAACCTCCTTGTAAAATAAGGGAGAACAAAAAAACAAAAATTGATTTGAGTATCCCTAAGCTCGATTTATCCAGGGAAAATACAGCTCGTGAAGTTTTAGACACATCCCTTCCCCTAGGCCAAAAGTCACAACAAATTAATGTACCATCAGAAAATAATTCTCAAATCACACACTCTGGTATTTCTCCTTCACCGCCTTCTTCATTTCCACAGACTGCTTATAAAAGTTCGCCATTAGGACGTCAATTTTATTCCTCATCTGATAATGGCCCATTTATAATTCATGCTCAGCGGACTGAGGACTCAGCGGCTGCGGGCACCACTTTGAACGCAATTAACTTTGGTCGTCTTTTGAAACGAATGAATATTAAAGGCATAGTTGATGGTACCTTACAAAAAATAGGACGTAATAGAGTATCAATGAACTTCCAGTGTGCTGAAAATGCAAACTTGTTTCTCAAAAATAATTTTTTATCTGAACATAGATACAAATGTTTCATCCCAACATATAATACCACTCGTATGGGCCTTGTACGAGGCATACCAGCCGAGTGGAATGAGGATGAAATTCTGGAAAACGTAAGTCTTCCATCTGGGTGTGGAAATATTATTAAAATCAGACGTATAAATTACAAAGTTGTGGTTGACGGTCTAACTAACTGGAAACCATCTCAGGCATGTGTATTAACTTTTGATGGACAGACTCTACCTCAGAGAATTTTCATCTGTTACAGTTCACTTCCCGTTGAAAAATATTATTTCCCAACTATCCAATGCTTCAATTGTTGCCGGTTTGGTCATACCAAATCCCAGTGCCGCTCTAAGCCCAGGTGCTTTAAGTGTGGTGAGGAGCACCCTGGTGAGAACTGCGTTATTGAAGAAGATCGTGCTTCTTGTCTGTCTTGCTCTGGCATGCACTTTGCTACCAACAAGAAGTGCCCGGAGTATGACAGGCAACGGGCTATTAAAATATCAATGACTGATAAAAACATTTCGTATTTAGAGGCACTAAGATTGCATCCTCCTTCAAGGAAAAGTTACAGTGATACTGTCAAAACGGTATACTCAGTCCCTTCAGGCAAGTCAGACAAAAACTACATCAGTCACAATTCTTATAAAAAATCAATCGTCCTCAAGCCCAAAGGTCCTACAAAACCTTATACTGAGTACAATCGTGCTGCCCATCATGCTATTATTGCTGAACCTGTTCTCCCAAAAGCTGGTCCCGTTTGGGAGAAATCTGTAGAACCATCTATACATGATCTTATTCAGTCCCTTATTAAGTTATTATCCACATTACCGTCCAACGTTGCCCATTCTAATAACACTACTTTTAACACCCGCAATGGCTCAAACTCCAATAGCAATTCAATGGAATTGCAGAGGAATTTCAAAGAAAAGAACTGAAATACTGTATTTTATCAAAAAGTATAATCCTCTTTTGTTTGCTCTTTCTGAAACATGGTTAAAACCATCCTCTACTTTTAAAATTCCTGGTTTTATGTCCTTTCGTGAGGACAGATCTGACGGGTATGGTGGTGCTTGCATGCTCGTCAGTTCCTTAACTTCTGCACAAAGAGTCAGTGTTCCTTTCACTTTCACAGATTTTTCTATGTTATGTCTTAAAGTAAAAGGTGTCTTTTTTATATCATTATATATACCATATCCCTCCTTAAATATTTTAAAAAAATTATTCGAATATGTTTCCTCGTTGGCTAGTCCAGTAGTCATAATGGGTGATTTCAACTTACACCATTCCTCTTGGGGTTGTGGAAAAGATGATGATCTAGCTAATAACTTTCTAGATTTACTGGATCATTCGGGATTATGTTTGCTGAACTCTGGTTCTCCAACCCGTAGGACTAAACCTAATGAATTTCGAAGTGCTATTGACTTAACTTTGGTTTCCCCATGTCTTGTACCATCTATGTCCTGGTCTGTACTCCCATCAAGTCATGGTAGTGATCATTTTCCTATATTACTACATCTCCCGTTTCCTAACTTCTGTAAAAAGAAGTCTTTCCCATTACTGAAATTTAGTATTAACTCTAATTCTGATTGGTCTAAATTTTCATCCCTTCTTTCGGCATACACATCATCACTTCCGAGTATTACTTATCCAAATTTAAGTTCTTGTACTCATAAACTCATAGAGCTGATGAATTGGGCTGCTGAGCAGTCTTTTCATTTAAGATCTTCTTTATGTACAAATCCAACCCTTCCTCCATGGTGGGATGAACATTGCTCGATCCTAGTCAAAGAAAGAAAAGAAGCAGAGAGAATTTATCAATCTAACATGTCTAACGAAAATTTTGAGCATGTCATATCAATAATTTCTGAAGTTCGCACTGCTCTACATGACAAGAAATCTAAGGGATGGTTGAAATTCTGTGAAACTATTAGCCCTAGTCATTCTGCCACTTTTATCTGGAAACAAATTAAAAAATTTAGAGGTTCATTTAAAGAACAAAATTTTCCATATCCATCCGACCCTGATTGGTGTGAACAATTTATGGATAAAATTGCTCCACCTACTGTCCCTAAGATGGAAGACTTGCCTTGTTCTCCAAGTCACCCAGGAAAGGTTGAGTACATAAGTACAACAGCATTCACACTGCAGGAACTTAAATGGGTTCTATCATCTTGTAGGGATTCCTCTCCGGGCATAGATGGTATACCATATTCTTTCTTCAAAAACTCTGGTCCAGAATTTTTGGAATATTTACTCTCCTTAATTAACGCCATAGTAGACACTGGAGATATCCCTATGGAAATGAAAACCCAAATTATTGTACCTGTTTTAAAGTCGCAGAGGGATCCGGGAGTACCGGATAATTACAGACCAATCGCAATGTCGACGGTTATTACTAAATTGATCGAGCACCTCATTAAAAACAGATTGGAGTTAATTTGTGAAAGCAGGGGTCTGCTGTCACAAAATCAATTTGGGTTTCGAAAAGGCAGATGTACTATGGATAATCTGTCGCTCCTAATCACTGATATACATACATCATTTGCTAAGAAAGAGTCTACAATGGCGGCTTTCCTAGATGTAGATTCAGCGTATGACAGTGTATGTCTCTCCTTTCTAAGACATAAGTTAATTGCAATGGGAATTCCGGAAAAGTATATAACGTATATTTTTAACAGTTTTTCTGGTCGAATAGTATCGTTGCGTCTTGATGGTATATTAATGCATTCCAGAACCCTATATAAAGGACTGCCTCAAGGCTCTGTTCTCAGTCCTTTACTATTTAACTTGTATACTTCAGACCTAGATAAATCTATTCCACCATCTTGCCAAATTAGACAGTATGCGGATGACATTATCTTATATGCATCCCATAGAAACCCTATGTCTTGTGCCAGTCAAATTTCTACCGCCCTTGGTTTTCTCTCGGTTTGGTTAACTAATAATGATCTTCAGCTATCTCCACATAAAAGCTCCATTGTTCTATTTACAAAAAAGAGACTTATCCCCCGAATTGATGTATTGTATAATAATGTTAGAATTCCAGTAAAAAGCAATATTAAATTTCTAGGCTTACTTTTAGACTCTAAATTGACTGGTATTCCACATGTTGATTATGTTGTGGCAAAATGTGAAAAAAATCTCAACATATTAAAGTGTTTGGCTGGGGTATGGTGGGGTGCACACCCTTATTGTCTTAAATTAGTTTATAATGCCATTATACGGAGTATTTTAGATTATGGGTCCTTTTTATTAGAACCAGCTCATTATGGCGTCCTAAAAAAGCTTGACATAATTCAGCATAAGGCATTAAGAATTATAACAGGGGCTATGAAATCCACCCCGATCAATGCATTACAGGTTGAAAGCCTGGATCCTCCCTTATGTCTCAGAAGACAGTTTCTATCAGATAGGTTTTTATTGTATCGTTGGCAATTTTCATACCATGATCTATTTCCAAAACTTGACTATCTATCTAAAATGTATTCATTCGCGTCATGGTTAGATTATGATATACCATGTCTCATCAAAAGTTACCGCAAAATTAAACAATTAAAGTACCCCACCTTTCATTCAGAGAATTTACCCCTATTTATGTATGACCTTGCAGTGGTATTATATGTTCCAAGACTAATCCGTAATTTTGGAATCGAGAGAGGTGATCAGTATGCCTCTGCTCAATTTAATCATATTTTTGGACAGAGTTGGACTGGTTGGCACTCTATTTATGTTGATGCATCCAAAATGGATAGATTAGGCTCTACTGGTGTAGGTGTTTATCATCTAAATTATAATATAGTCCAAAAAATTAAATGCCCTCCAGAAACAACTGTATACACTGGGGAATGTAGAGGTATCCTAGAAGCTATTAAGTACGTAATATTGTGCAAATTAAAGAAAACCATAATATTTACGGATTCCCTTAGTGCTCTGTATTCAATTGAATCTAATCCCTTCAGGTTAAAAGATTCTAATTTAATATTTGAGATAAAGAAATTTTCGCTTATTTGCTTACAACGACATTTAGAAGTAGCTATAGCATGGGTCCCCAGCCACTGTGGCATAACAGGAAATGAAAAAGCGGACTCTCTAGCAAAGCAGGCTGTGGTGTGTGGAGACAAACTTCCATTTCAGAATTACTGTTCAGATTTACTTTTACTTCCTAAACAGAACTTACTAAAATCCTGGGCCAATATCTGGAAATCGAGCTCAAGGGTGACGGGGCGGCGTTACTCTACAATTCAACCTTTGATTCCATCTAAACCCTGGTTCCATAAAATTGTCACATCTAGGCGGACTACCACAACAATATGTCGCATTCGTTTTGGTCACTGTTGTATTGCTACACATTTGAGACGTCTAAGAATCCTTGACTCCTCCATCTGTGAGTGTGGACTTGAAGAAGAGAATATCAACCATATCTTCTTTGCTTGTAACAAATATGATCGCCATGCTTTTATGAATTCCCTCATTGAATATAAACATTCATTTCCGACTAGTATTGAATGTATAATATCATCTTTAAATCCATTCTATGTAAATATAATTTCAGAGTTCATTTCTGTAAATAACATTAAAATCTAAAACTAGCAATAGATGATGGTAATATCATAGTATAGAGTATTCTCATCCAAGTAAGTAACAAGTTAAGTTGGTAAGTAGTTTTGTTTTGGTTTCAGGTCTGAAGTTACGCATCTTCCAAATTCTAAAATTCTATATTGGTTACTCTAATTTTCACTTGACGTTGGCAAAGTAACATATTGCCATAAGGGAAAAAAAAAAAAAAAAAGTGAAGGCTCACTTGTCTACTAGAAAGCAGCCTAGATTGGTAGGGGTACCTATAAAAATAACTAGGTAGGTTTAGTGAACTGAATCTAGTAAATAGCCGTCGTACAGTGCCGGTTCTAGGTTAGAGCAAGTAGAACGGCCGCTGTAGGACGAAAGACCCTAAATTGCCAAATGGCGAAAAAATTTCGAGTGAAAAATGAGATTATGATACCTAATTGGGGATCAGCAGTTTTTTTTAGATTAAACTTTCCTCATTATTCTTCTTCCCAGTTAATGAAAAGCCGGAACCCTTAATGTGCGAGTCGGACTTGCCCTTGCTCGGTATATACTTCCTTATTAAAATCTTTGTTGAACTTAAGAGTTCCATTAAATGGTATAAATAATTCAATATATCGTTATTAAACTCGTAAGTACCGCTCAGCGCAAATAAAGTAAACTTTAAAGACTAAAGTCTTCAACCAGTTCGTCCTACCCGATATGACTTACGGTGCACGAACTTGGATTCTGACCGTTGGGCTGGTCCATAAATTTGAAAGTCGCACAGCGAGCGATGGCGAGAGCTATGCTCGGTATTTCTCTAAGGGACCAAATCCGGAACGAAGAAATTCGACGGTTGCCAACCAAGGAAACCAACCAGCAAGCTGAAGTGCCACTGGGCCGGCTACATCTACAGAGTCAATGATGGCTCATGCAAGGGGAGGAAAGTCCTAGAGTGGAGACTTTGTATGGGGCGCCGAAGCATTGGGCGTCTCCTCCCCCCGTCCCAGTCTAAATGAATCGAAAGCGACAAAATTTGAATAGCCTACTGGCGGCAAAAGTGTTAATCCGCCACTGTTGTAGAAGGTACTACTTACAATATTTCGGAAGTGGCAAAATTTGTAGCACATTCTTCAGATAATTTTCATCGTATCGGTTTGCTTGCTATTTTTTTAACAGGGGGCGTCACTTTCGGAATTTAGCACCCATTTATATCGACGTTGGAAAGGAAACATACAAGAAACGCCATTATAGTTTATATTGAGTTTTTGTACATTTCGATAGAGAATTAATGGCTCTATCGAACTAAATATATAGTATATTATATAAAGCTCAATTTTAAATAAAATGCCGTTTAATTTATTTTTCTTTCCACCAACGATATGAGTGTTTGTAAACTAAAAACTACTATTGTAGTAAATAGGAGCCATTGATTTTATACACTATTTATGAAGTACAAATGTAACATTAAACATTCATTGAAATTAATTTAAAGATAATACAAACAGAGTAATATCAAATTAACAGTTTATTGATACAGCAATAATTATTAAAACTACTTTCAGGATCTTGTATTGCAGTATTCCCGAAGATAGTGACAGGCATTAAATTCCTTCTATATTAAATTTATGTACACAGTTGGTGCTGCGCTCAAGACATCGCCGAGACGGCGGCGACTCTGCTCTTGCATACACAGTCATTGAATTGATTTACTAAAACTGAACACAGTAGCGACTTGTCAGGGTTCGTGCTGTAACATTCCAATACCTGCGAAATTCAAATTGAAATATTAAATTATAGTTTTGTTTGAATTATTACATTTTAAATTATAGTTGTCTCAATGGAGAACTTTAATACAGCTCGCTGTGCTCTTTTCAGATCCAAGACGTGGATCCAACACTTGAAGGTTGGCTGGTAGAGATCTCTTATAGAGATAAGCCCGCCTTTGTACATGTTCTTGAAATTCTATTGTGATATGTGTATGATATGTTTTTTTTATGTACAATAAAGATACTACAAACAAGCAAACAAACGTGGGTTATAGCTGAACCCATATCTGCAGGTTGGTGGCCACCAACCTGCAGTGTCAGCAGTATAGGGGCGTATGCTCAAACCCTCTGAATAAAGTGAGAACCAGTAAGAGATTTTTCTTCACAGTTAAGTTAAAAATTTTCGTTTCTGCCAGTTTAAATTTACTGCTCGTATTTAAAATCCGCTTACCTTTGCTTTCTCATCCTGACAAGGCGGCAACTTGCTAGCAATTTTATCATCCTGTACGAGTTCAAACAAATCATTAGCTTCTTTTAATGTTTTTTGATATTCTATGAGCATCCCAGAATTGATTTTTTCATGTGCCCTCTTCAAGTTTTCAATGCGGCGTGCCCAGTACGCTTCTTCTGCAACATTTTCTTGTTGGCGCTTTTGGGACTCATAGAATGGTGGTGGTGCATAGTGTTGTGGTGGCGGTGATGATGGCTGAGGCTGTTCTGCTTGCTGGAAAAATTTAAATATTAAACATTATTATTTAAATAAATATTATCAGTTATTTTGCCTAATTACAAATTTTTAATAATAGGTTTGAATAAGATGTAAGTGGGGTGTAAGTGGTTCATCAACATCTTTGAACCTAAGCCAACTTCACCTGCATGCAGTGCACCCGGCTGACTGACAAACGAAGCTCTGGCGAAAACAAAGGTAGGGAGCCTAATTGTAAGCTACCCGACTGGGTAATGTACCTCCACCTCACAGAATACCGCAGCCAAATAACAATTCCCTTGAGGGTTGTTGTGTTCTTGCGAGTGAGTGAGGTCACCAGAAAGGAAGGAGATGCTGAGTTGGTAGCGGGGGTGGCGGCGCACGAGCGATATTTTATGTTGCGAGCGTTACTATGCCTACGGCAACCGCTTCAAATCAGGCGGGCCGTATGCTTGTCTGCCAATCAACGTAGTATAAAAAAAAAGAAAGAAGCAGGAAAGAACAGTAGAGCGTCGATTATCGGAACTAATTGGGAGACATTGGTGTTCGGATAACCAGTATTTTCGGATAATCGAACTACCTATTATGTATATTGATTCAGCCATACATGTTTACGTACAGCAAAATTAAAACCATATTATTATTTACATTAACGACTACATTAACCATATTAATGACAAATAGGAATTAAACAAAATAAGTACAATCTAGTAGATAGTAAAACATGTATGTCATCATCAGACATCATCATCAGCCTGTATGTACCCACTGCCGGGCAGGCGTAATAGTTCGGATAAGCGGTCGTTCGGTTAAGCGACGTTCGGATAATCGACTCTCCACTGTACGTAGAATTTTAATTTAATCATTGTCAAACTTTTCCCTTCAGTGGCATAAGCAAAAATTCTGTAATGCCTACATTTGGCATAGGTCATTGGTGGTTAATATATTCTTTAATGCATAACTAATATAAAGAAGTTGATGGTACATAGGTGTATTATTCGTAGTATTTGGAAACAATAAATATTACTGGAGTGACAAAAAATTAAATTGGCAGTTTACTGAAATTGAAGGAGTTGTCAGATATTAGCAGTAGATAGCACACCTACTCCATACAAATGTCGCTTCGGTAACTACTACATAAACAATGACGTCTATGCAGAGCGAGAAAGTGCATCTGCATGCAGCGCCATACAAACTGTTCCAGATTTGTCTCATGAGCGGAGGTGAGGTCGACATGAGAGTGTGGCAGGGAGTGTCCATACTGTACGTATACTGTGGCGCTAGATAGTTTTAAACAATAATTTTGTTAGCTTTTGTGGACCTGGAAAGAGGTCGGTAGAAAAATAATATTTCTAAGAAAATGTAGGTATATAGAAATAACATACAATGTTGAAAATAGTCCTAGTTCCTGAAGAGAGATAAGAAACTATATTATGCTTGGTATTGTTAGTCAAAAAAACTGATTGGTTCATTTTCACAGGAGAATTATCATCACCTATATTGTAGTTTGTTTCTTATTTAATGCCTATGAGACATCCTTAAAATTATACATGACAGGACAGATGGGTCAGTGGGTAGATTTCGGGATGTAATAGAGTATAAATAGTTGTAATAATAATATGTAGTTGTGTTTGTAATATCAACAGGTTAAGGTATACCAATAATAATTGATTAAAAACAAATGGATCAGTATTTAAATATTTAAAAAAAAAATGGGTACACAGACACAGTCACTTTCGCGTTGATATTAAAGTGTAAAGCAAATTCTTATTAGAATTTAGGTACCTATTAGTTTATATATAATTTTGCATGAGTTATAATTATTAATAATGGTTTAAAGTTCGTGACTACATCATAAGTAGCCGGCGTCATTCATTATTACCTATCTGGCGTATAGCACTTACATCACGCACGTGATAAATTCATTGATGAATAATGACTGACCCGACTGACTGCCTATAAACTACGAAAATAATATAAGTTTTGGCATACCTGCCATAACCTACAAAATTTTTGTAAAATTATATTTGTTCCTGTAAGACTGACTAGGTAGCATATTGCTGATATTTACTAAGACATTTTTTAATATTATTTTTATTAATAGGACGCCGATAGAAGATGTATAGCAACAGAACTTGACATTGATAAATTATGTAATGTAAGAATATAATTACTTTTGCGGACAGCTGAGCCTGTATTCGATCTAATGCTTCTTGAGACACTTGTATGGCGTTTTCATTATCCACGCTCAACTTTCTAGTGCTTTGAGAACCACCCATGTTTATAAAAATGTAATCATTCAATTAATTTTATTTATCACCAAATCACGTCAAATCACACATTTCATTTTTTTCTTAATTTGACTGCTTCTTCTTCGTTCAGTGTTGTGTTGTCACACTCGGATTGGGATTTCCCAGTTCCCTTGTGAAAATTCCCTTTTTAACCCTAACCCAAAAAGACGGCTGTTTTATGTTTGACTGTCCCTCTATATAATATTAGTGTCATCAATGTTATTTTTCATAAATTGATATTACAAAAAATACAGCCGATAACTAATGCTGTTATCACATCGATGCTTTCACACGCGATATTCGCTTGAAATGAAACTGCAAACCGACATGAAAGAACGGGACATCATTTTGCTAACTTATGAGAATGCGTTAGTGTGCTAATGTATAATGGAGTTAACAGTTCAAATAAATTTTAAGTCCAGTAGATTATATGTCTACTGGACTTTCTGCATTATTTCTATATTTTAACACCCTATATTTAAGGGAATTACCCTAAAGTGGTAGCACTGTGTTAAAGTCTTTCTTCTTCTTATTTTTCGTAGTTTGCAACTAATTCAGATTTTCGATGAAGGTTTAGTTAGAACAAAGATATGTAGCCATATACAATAGCCGTGCTTTTTTGTTTCGATGTTTGTGAAAAATTTCTCTATCGGCTGATTTTATTATATTTAGTTAGCTAGTTTTAGGTTTTTAGAGATGACCGGGTATTTACGATAGTTTCCCAATAATTACATATAAATGCCCAGTTTTTGAAAAATCATTAGTTTTTATTTCTTTTCATCGACAATAACACTTGACGTACAAATGTATACTTTTTTGACACTAAAGTTCTGCTTATTTTTTTTATCTCTGAGCATGCTTTTTCAACTGTCACATTGTATTCGTTATAGCTACTCCGCGCTAGATAGCGCCACCAGTATTCAATGGAGAACAATGTCTAAGTCGACGTAGCCAACGGATGAAAATGAACCGATTTAAATTTTTAGTTTTTTTTGTTCAGAATGTGACTTGATTGCGAGTTTTTTTACTTACTTTCTTGTTTGGGGTTTAACCACCCCATTTTCCTTGCACTCACGACCAATTTTCCCTAGTTACGCTTACCGTCGTTACAACCCCATCAAAGCCCGAAATGATTTAATTCAGTAGTTTTGGATATATTGACATTAATTTATAGGGTTTCAGAGGCCCTGCCAATACTTGTTGACATGAAACGTTTTTATAATCACTCCAGTGCATACGGGTACCAGGGGCCCCTACCGTTGAAGCTGAAGCCGATTACCATTAACTTTAGATTGGCGGTAATTGTGTTTAGCTCAGACGGTAGAAACCATAGAGCTCTACTAACTAAGCTATAGAAGTTTGTCATTTACTTAAACCTAAGATCTATTTTGGCAATCAAAAAATCCGATGGTAATCGGTTTCAGCTTCGGCTTCGGCTTCGGCAGCTGGTCAGAAAACATGTCATGGTCCACCACGAATTGGTCTATATCGGTTTACCTTAATAATTACAAAACTATAAGTCTTCGAATTATTAAGAATAAATCATAGAAATCACATGACATTATTTACCTTTTAGGTATATGGTTAGCTCGCTGGGGCCGGGCGAGGCGGCGGAGAGGGGCATTTCTCTCAATTTTTAACACACCGAGACAGCCCCACCTGATTTTATTTTCTTTTAGACATGGTAGAAAAACACTAGGTATGTTCTTGCCGTGACAGATGTTTATATTACCACGAGTTTGGTTGTCAACTTCCATACAAAATGCAAAAGACGAGCTCAGTGGCGTAGCGGTCAATGACGCGGCTTCGACACCAACGCTCGTGGGTTCGATTTCCCACATAGGACAAACATTTGTGTGCAGAACAAGTCAATGGTCTATCAGTTATGGCGTAACAGTAAATCCAAACAAATGTAAAGCAGTCATTGTGGGTAGTACACGACTTGTAAGACAATTAAATTTTGGCTCATTAAAATCTTTAACCTATAATGGAAATGTAATCCCCATCTCTACCAATGCCAGAAATCTTGGCCTACACATTGACTCTAATCTTAATTGGGACACACAAGTTGCTGAGGTCAGCCGAAAGGTCTATGGCTCTTTGCATTACCTAAACCAACTAAAAAATTTTCTTCCCATGAAAACAAAAATAATGCTGGCTCAAAGTCTCATTCTACCTGTCATTGATTATGCTGATGTGTGTTATCTGGACCTAACAGAGGATCATCTGAATAAATTGGACAGACTTTTAAACAGCTGTCTTAGGTTTGTATTTTGTCTGCGCAAATATGACCACATTTCCAAATATCGTTCTCAGCTTAAATGGCTAAATATCAGGCAGCGCAGAAACCTACATGTCCTTTGTTTGCTTTATACTATTTTAAATAGTCCAACTGCTCCCCCTTATCTTAAGTCCCAATTTCAACTATTAAGTTCTAGTCACGATAGGAATCTGCGCTCTTCCAATAGCTTAGTTCTCTCCTTCCCTTCTCACCGTACTGGGTTCTATTCAAATTCTTTTGCCGTCACGGCCGTACGACTCTGGAACACCCTCCCCGACAACATTAGACGTGCACAGTCTCGCGTATCATTTAAAAATCTGGTACATTTGCATTACCTGGATATGTCATGAACAATGGCTACCTCCTCGCTATCTGCACTATTTGATATGTATATGTATGTATGTGTATATGTATGTATATGTGTATATATGTGTGTAAGTATATGTATGTGTATGTATGTATATGCGTATGTTGTTTAAGTTATTTAAAATAAGGCACCCCTCCTACAATAAATCATACATGTCCGAAAGGTAAACTGGTAGACAATGCTTTAGCATTAAGTTCGCCTTTTGTATATAATCATGTAATGGATTGTGTGCAATAAAGAATAAATAAATAAATAAAAAAAAACCATGTGAAAACTGTCCTTTTTCAGCTTCCCCCTCCCCCCAATTTTGGTCACATCGGTACCTACTCCCTCTGCTAAATCAGCATCTTCTCCGGTCAATTTGCTAAGGGCTTTGTCTGTGGTCTCCAGTGAGGTAAAGTTAATTCGCCAGAGTCTCGTTAGATAAATCAGTATCACGTACAGGTAAGGTTAACTTTGGCTCTAATTTATATGTTCAAATCTAATTATAAATCAAATGTAGATTTATTCACCAGTAAATTGTTATTATTTTAATTTATGAATTTATGATTTTTTATATGTACGGTCGTATATATACGGTCTGATGTTAAGTTGTTACCGCAGTCTATGGACGCTTGCAATATCAGGGGCATCGCTCGCACGTTCTGACTCTGCAAAAACCTCTTTACACCTTTTTTGTACAATTCCATCCTGTAGTCTCCTGGGAAAACCTCGACAGGCAGTTTATTTCACAACTTGATAAATGCGGGCATGAAAGTCTCCCTGAAACCGCACAATACGCGACCATTTCTATTTCAGCGTGTAAGGACAAATTCCATGTTGATGGCGATATTATTTCTAGTATTAGTATTTTTGAGATCACTACTTTACCTTCGAAATAACTTCATCTCAAATAATATCGCAGCTAAATAACAATTCCTTTGAACGTCGTTGTGTTCATGTTCCTGCGAGTGAGTGAGGTAACCAGGATGGAAGGAGTTGCGAACATTTACCTACGGTAACCGCTGCACACTAGGCGGGCCGATATTACGTGAAAAATATCAAATAAAATCTGAATTTGGGGTGTTAGTGATTCATCAACATCTTTGAACCAAAGCCTGCGTGGTGCACCTTGCTGATTGACAAGCGAGGGTCTAGCGAAATGAGAGGTTGGAATAGCGTATTTTTTAGGATGCCCGACTGGGGAAGTACTTCCCGAGTCGGGCATCTTACCTCCTACTTGTTCCTCGATCGCACAGAATACCGCAGCCAAATAACAATTCCCTTGAGGGTTGTTGTGTTCCTGCGAGTGAATGAGGTCACCAGAAAGAAAAGAAGTTAGTATAGGCTGGCAACGGATAGGCAAACCCCTTGGTGTTGGTGATTGCTTTCCATCAGGTGAATCACATGCTCGTTTCTGGCCCCTCTCATATAAAAAAAAAAAATCATTTAGATTTCTCCATTTTTTTAGGTTCGGAGTACGCGAGCACAATCAACAAAACGAAAAATGCAATTCAACGAATCGAAAGAAAGCGGACAAACATTTTTATCGGCTTAACGAGTTGTACATTCAAAAAGTGATTTTGGCGAAACCCTTTCTTGCGATGGCCGGGTTCGGGGTCGATACAAAAAGTGACCACGATTTTATTGGGTTTAGCATAACCGGTCTGGCCGGTGTGGCGCGCCGCGCGCCGCCTCCGCCGGCCGCCGCCGCTGCGCCGGCCGCTATCATCCGCGCCCCGAAGTACTTTCTTCTGTCTGATCACTGTGCGATCCGGGTGGCCAGTGCCGTAAATAAACTGGGCCGCAATGAAAGCGGGTCGGTAACAAAAACATCAATTTTTGAAATAGTCTTTATTTTTTACTAGCTGATGCCCGCGACTTCGTTCGCGTGGACTTTATGATTCCGGCATATTAATACAAATACGAACTAAAGTAGATACATAAGAAAATATTTGGGGCAGTATTATACGTTAAAAGTCAACAAATTATTATTTTTATTTAAGATAGTCACCATAGATTCAAAAAAAAATATAAATGAAGGGAGTCTTTCCTTCGGGAGCTAATATGTAAAGACCTCAAGCGTTACTAATCCTCGATAAAGCCACATTGTTGGCCATTTCGCATTCATCTGAAACGATTAGACAGCAATCCTGAAACATTTTCGCTTTGTCACAGTTTCGTGTCACAAAGCATGTCGGTGTTTCCGTTCTGTATAAATCGAGTAGAATATTGAACATTGTATTTGCGTCCTTCCGCCTAGAGGTAATATTATGGCTGCAATACCTGGCGATGCTGCTGTATGATATTATTTTGGCGCCTGATTTCAGCGAGGATTGCTCTCGTCAGGTATGTTTTTCCAGTCCCTCCTGAAGCATCTAAGAAAAACAGTTTCCCCTCGTTGTTTAAAAGACTTTGAGTCACAAAATCTTGCTACATAGCGTCCCGCAAATGCACGCATTCTTCTGGTTTGTGCGAATATATACCAATCGTTCCATTTAAATTTTAGCGTACACGTCTATATAAAACAGACTAAACAAACAGTGGAGGTGTACTAATAATGTATCTTTAGAAATCAACCTATTTTTAGTGTTAAAACGGGGGTTGGAAGTTTGTATGAAAGTCCTATGTTTTTGAAGTAAGAGACTTGAAATTTAAAATCTATGCTCTATAGATGGTATGGAGGTGTACTAATAATGTATCTTTAGAAATCAACCCCCTTATGGAGTTAAAACGGGGGTTGGAAATTTGTATGAAAATCCAATGTTATTGGAGTTAAAGTAATTATGGCAGAAGGATTTTAAATGATATTTAAGTATAAAAAATATTGAAAACAACTACATATTTACTACTATAAGGAGGGATGTATTATTATAACAATAAAAAGTACTTTAGGTTTTACAAAAAGGTTTTAAAAAATAATATCCGTCGACTTCATTGATTCTAAAAATTCGTCTGGATATTGATTGTTTTTAACTTTTTCATCTTTTTCCTTTCATTAGGTATTTAGCTTTTTCGAATGTAATTAAAAATTATTTGCAAATAACTAACTCCACGCGTACGAAGTCGCGGGCGGCCGCTAGTATATATATATATATATATTATATATATATATATATAATTGCTATAAGTGCTACAAGTTAGACGCAATAGTTTATATATAATATATATATAATTATATAATATTTTATATATAGATAAAATAAATAAGACTATTGCGTCTAACTTGTAGCAGGTAAGAATAAAAGTAGCACTGCGTGTGGTTATTTTTTTTACAATACAATCAATATTTTGTTAAACTATTTATACTCATCAGGCTGAACAACTTTTGCTAAGGCGTCATTTTTATATTTCTTATAGTTTAGCTGAACCATTATGGTTCTGCATCAGGTGTTCCAAATCTTGGATTTTTATACCGAGATGGAAATTTCGTGTCCACGTTTTCAAATCGATGCCATTTTCGTAATTGACATTTTAGAAAACCATAGAATCAACACCCATATTGATATTGTAACATTTCAACCCCATCGCACCCCCACAGGAGTGCTCTTGTGACACGTCGATTATGTTAGATTATAAAATAGCTGTTGTATTCGGAATCAGCGACCCGATAAACCATAAAAACAATACCCATGTCGATTTTCAGACGTTTGCACCTCATTCCACCCCTTTAGGGGTTGAATTTTGAAAAATCCTGAAACACGTGTTTACTCATTTATCTACAGAAGATCTCGTGTAAAGTTTCGTATAAAATAGTCCAACTAATCTTGGTTCCCCATACAAACTTTGGACCCCCATTTCACCCCCTTAAGAGTTGAATTTTCCAAATTCCCCTTCTTAGTAAGCATCTACGTTCTGAAAGGAACCCCCATACAAAATTTGAGACTCCTAGCGCTTGTAGTTTCTTAGATTTTGTGATGAGTGATTTTCTATAAAGAAAAATTTTCTTTCAACTTTAAATGACGATAACTTTTTAATCTGACATCAGATTTCGATGAAACAAAGCCTATATGTTGCTCAGGGATGACCTTAATCTTTTAGTGAAAACCGCGTAAAAATCTGTTCAGTAGTTTTAAAGATTAGCGAGTACATACAGACAGACAGACAGACAGACAGACAGACAGACAAAAAAATCAAAAAAATCTTTTTTGTGTTCTGTTACTCTTTTTTTATCGCCCACACTCATTTTTTGTTAATTTTATCAAATGTACAGACACGCGGTTCCTACTGTTTTATTATATGTATTGATTTATGGTTTTAATACAATCACCAAGAAGAAATAAAATGATTTTACTTCTGCCTATATTTGTAAGGAAATAAATTTTAATTTAGTCTTTATTTCATAAAGTTAGTTTCAATATTTTGGAAGCTATTGACGTTTTTGTTACCGACCCGCTTTCATTGCGGCCCAGTGTATTATAGTTTTTGTTACTTATTAAGGAGACAGTAGAAGTCAGAGTCGAAACCAGTTAGTTGTAACTATTTTTTTACATAAAATCAAAGTTCAAACATCTTCTGAGTAATCGAAGCTATTTTGATGATTATTGTTTGAATTTTGTAGTACTAAAAGTACAAAAATACCCGAAGGTAGATCTAATTAGTACAAAAAATATGATTGGAGATTAACGTATTTTTTACTAATTGTACAACCATCTATGCAATCATCGACAGATTTATTTTTAAATTCAGTAAAATTTATGAATTATGAACACTTTACATATTTTTTGTAATTTACGCAGACGAATCGTAACGTAATCGTGGTTTTTGTAGCTTCTCTCTAAAGCCGATGATATTACAGGCCGTTGGTTTTCAATTAAATATCTCGATCATTTGCAGGCAAAACCTGTCTGTTTGACGACATTGCAAACTAAGTTAAGTAAGTATTTTAGGTTTTAATCAATGATATTATAAATACTACAGATATGGCATACCCTTAACTATTACTTATACTGTGCCCATACTAAACTGCGTCAGAAAAAAGATCCCTGGTTTGGGAGACCTATGACTATTGCTATCCTTATCATCTCGGCGTTTTAATATACTTGCTATTTCTTTCCCTCGCTTAATACGTAATCGACGCAATGGCGCGTTTTTTTCTTGCAAAAAATGGTTCATTGATTTTAAAAATCTCATTTCGATTAGAGGTTCCCATCGTTTATCATATTTATCTAGCTGCACCTTTATACCTACCTACCATTATATCTACAAAATTATAAATAAGTAATATATTATATCCGCCAACCCGCAGTTGAGTAGTGTGGTAGGGTATGCTCTAAACCCCTTCAATTGAGGGGAGGCCCGTATCCCAGCAGTGGGATGAATATGGGTTAACGACAAATATATATTGTATGCATCCATATTTACTCGTATCACTCAAGTCCACATGAAGTTTGTTTAAAAATATGACGTCACGTCACAAGTTAGAGGCGGCAGCCGGATCGCGGCTCGTCCACTCCACCCAAGAGAGTAAAGTCTACTCTGCAATTGCCTCACGCTGTCAACTCCACGTTTGTATCACTACGTCTGCTGCAGTGCGTAGGTGTGATCGGACATTTTATTTATTTTTAGTAAAGAAAGTTACCGAGCGAGAAAAAAGTCGAGGAATTGGCGGACTTCGCTGGCAAATAGAATAAGTCAAGTATCATCACTTCAAGTATTGCAAAAATTACGAATATTATTATCGTCTATATGTACTTATAATATTGGCCATGTGGTTTTCGGCAGACTAGAATAGAATCACTCCGTCTCTTCCCGTTGTTGTCGTCGACAAGGCGACTAAGGGAAATACATTATAAAACATCGAACAGGCCTCCCCATCCCGTCTGGCCAGCGTGGGGAGTGTAGGCCAAATTCTCCTTCTGTCTGGGACGGACGAGAGAGGGTCGTGCTCCTGTAGTGGAGAATAAAATGACCTGATGATGATGATACCGACTAAGCTGAGGATGTTCGTCAATAACTTTCTTTAACCGAAGACTAATTTTTGGAATTGCCGAAGCACATACTACATACTTAAAAAAATATATATATGGGATCTTTATAAGAGGAAAAGAATCATAATATTTTTTTTCGAACAGTTGTTTGTTTGTCTGTATCTTTGTATGGGTATCATGCAAAAACTATTTAATTGGATGCGGTTTTCAGAGTTGTAGTGCCTAGGTAATTTAAATCTGGTGCATGAATCATCTTGATAGGTCGTGTAGAAGCGTAGCTATCCCTATCTCTGCTAATGTTATAATAGTGGATGTGAGTTTGTTTGTTACGCATTCACGCCGAAACTACTCAACCGATCATCATGGAACGTTGTACACATATTTTCAAAAGTATTAGGAAGGACATAATATGATACTTTTTATTAAAAAAAGAAGTAAACGCGGTCGAAGCCCCGGGTGGAAGTTGGTTAATAATAATCCTTATGAAGTGCTATGCAGACGAAGTCGCGGGCGGCAGGTAGTTTCCAGTAAAAGAACATTGACTTACAAAGCACATTTCAAATCTATAGTGTTAGCAGCAGATATAATCAGATATTGCCGTGTGGTTTCTGGCAGATTATAATAGAATCACTCCGTCTCTTCCCGTGGATGTTGTATAAGGCGACTAAGGGAAATACATTTTCAAAGATCAGGCCTCCCCAACCCGTTTGGCCAGCGTGGGGAGTGTAGGCCAAATCCTCCTTCTGTTTGGGACGGATGAGAGAGGGTCGTGCTCCTGTAGTGGAGACTAAAATGACGTACTCAAGGTGTTGCTAGTAATATACATATGAAATATGTTTTTTTAAATGACATTTTTATTTCAATAACACAACTCGTGGAATTCTGGGAAAAATTAAAGAAGCTGAACCAAGGCCGCAACAAATTCACATAGTGACTGACGACAGACGGTGTACCTATCTCTCTAATATGCGACGATTAAGTTTTACGACAGGTGCGATTAAGCGTGGAGAATTCGATAATGGTTAAAGTGTAATGGAAATATTATAAAAATAATAACGGAAGATTTAGACCTGGTAGGCCACATATTTTAGGAAAGAAATTTAGGAGAAAAGCCCATTGAGTTATATTACGTCAACTGACGCTCCACTTGCCCCATCCAGCCGCTTCCGGCCGTTCCCTTGAGGTCACCGGTTCATCTAAGAAATAATCTGAAATCAGTTTACAGTCCACGTTGTTTGACTTGTGTTATTACAAAACTAAAACCAACCAAGAAATAATATGAAATGTGACTGCAGTAGTCTTGACCTGCGTTATTAGTTATTACATAACCGAAGCAAACCAAAAAATATCTAAA
This sequence comes from Hypsopygia costalis, assembly GCA_937001555.2. NCBI lineage: Eukaryota > Metazoa > Arthropoda > Insecta > Lepidoptera > Pyralidae > Hypsopygia > Hypsopygia costalis. The sequence goes on from OW443325.2 coordinate 3,852,649, forward strand.
AGTATCCTGCGGTAAGCGTTGCTTGACCTGCGTTATTACAAAATCATATCCAACCAAAATATAATCTGATACGGTCGACGTTGCTTGACAAGTAAAGCAAAGTCGACCGTATTACAAAACTGAAACCAAAAAATGGGGTGTGGTGTGGCTGTGTCATTGACATAGCCGTGTGTTGTACGTGAATACGTTATATGCACTAAAATTATCTCAAAATAGCAGCGCATCCCCCTCCCCCGTACGCGTTGTCCCATACTGCTTATTTAACGTAATAAATTCTTTGATCCTTCATCTATCCAGTGGTGTGATTGAATTTTGAATGGAGATTTGTAGCTGCAAAACTGTATCCCACAATTTTGTTATTCGTTTTTTTGAATTGCCACCCTATAGAAGAAATTTTAAAGACATATTCAAAAATAAATAATCTGAGATAAAACCTAACCTATACTAAGTAGATATGTAATGGATTTTAGTACCTCCCTTTTTTTAAGAAGAAGAAGAAGAAGAAGAAACATTTATTGTAACATAAAACAACACTATTACATTAATTATTTACAAGCTGTATATATAAGAGAACAGGGAACAAAAAACAGTGCTGCATTATGCCACAAATTGGACCCAGCTCAGCATTATGCCGTTGTCTGACTATATCAGACCTCAGCGCTGATTTTCAGCTGGGACCAGTTTAGTTTTAGATACCTACTCGTATGTAATAAAATTCCACACAACTTTACGTCCTGGACATTTGAGAGGGATTGAAAAGCAACTTTCTCTCCTATTGTTAGCGTACTCAGCAGACATTACAAAGCAAGTGTAGTATAAAAATATCAATACCTTTAGGAATTCAATTCAATTTATTAACGAGCTTTAAGTCATTACATCGTGTGATAAAATAATAAGCTACACGACAGCAATGTAATTGCAAAGAGAATAATTTGAAATCGACAAGTGCCTCTCGATTCACCCTTGAAATTTATAATTGGGGATTTGTAGATGCTTGTAATATAATTAACTTGCGCAATCTGCTAGTATAAACGGCGAGAAAAGCGCTTTAAAAATAATACTTATTTAAAATGATGGGCGGACCGGCTTGCGATTATGGCTGAGAATGGCCGTTTAGCAGGTTGTTACTAACTGCCTTTGCACTCCATAGACGTTCTCACATAAATAAAAATAATATATTCGAGTGAGTAGTATATCTATATATAGATATAGAGATAAATACAAAATAAACTACAAGAATAACGCCTATATCGCTAATCCGGTAAACTTGAAATTTGGTATGGATTCTGCTTTTAAATAGGGTTGCTTTTAAATATAGTTTCCCCGGATTTGTCCTAGATTGCCGGGCGGGGTTTCATTTGTAGTCCTAGGTCCTATTTGTAGTCCTATTTTTTTTAATTACTACCGCCCACTCTATGCCGCGAATAACCGTCTTGTCACAGCTAAAAAAATAGTGCTAGGTCTAAAAAAATACTGATGAGATGTCCGGGTTTTAATATCCAAAATCCGGAGTTTTTACGAACGTTGTCCTCCATGCTAGCGTTTAGAGATGCCAATCCTACTTTTAAACAGTCTGTCATACCTTATGTTATCATCCTATCACGGATTTTTAGAAATTTATGCCCCCGAGAAGGATGTTCAAATAGTATAGAAATCTAAGGAAGCATGAACAAGTCTCGCATGCAACTTTTACTCGTATCATCTCGCCTTGTCTGCTATTTACATATTTGAAATCTACTATCAACTTCAGGAAGCGTGTTGGTGTTGTTGTTGGTTATTCGTAGTACAATTTTGATAGCATTCGGTACTTTTTGAATTTTGGGAAAAAAACTTCTTTACGCACGCTTGACTTGGGAAGTAAGCTGGTAAATGCGTGACGAGAGCGTTACGAAAACTGTCGGGTGAGGCGAACGTAAGTTGAGATGTAGATATAAGTTAGTGAAAATAGAAAGAGAGAGAGAGTTACGTTTCGTATATCTAAGACAGTGCAGGCCTATAAAAAGTTTTACTTCAGTCGTGTAGTCTAAAGCACATTCATTTTTTTTAGTAAAATAATTTAACATGTTATCTAGAAAAAAACTGGTTGCACTCCGGGAGTGCCGGCAGAAGTGAAAACTCGAACATTAACGTTGCGAATTTTTGAATAATTTGGAATGGTTAGGTAATTCGCACGAATTGCTTTATTTATGTATATAAAAGTACTATCATTTATGCGGTAAAATACAATATTAGTTTATTGCGCTATCATACACAAACATGACAATTTATATTACATTAAAATTATACAGCAGGAGTTGGCATATATTTTCGCCGCGCGTTAGAAAGAGATGGGGATATTACTTACTCTCCTACGCCGCGCCGGTGCGGCGCCGGCTCCGTCTTACGAATTTTCGATCAGGCTACGTGTCCTGACGCGAGTTTAACATTTTTTACCCATCCCAAAAAGTGCACAACGTCGCTAAAGAAGTTTTCACTTCAAAATTTAATATTCATATCTGTTTTATGGGTCCAGTATTGAAAGGTTTGGAATACATGCATAGATAATAATCAAGCTTTTATTTACGATTGATGATTTCGGATTCAAAGCCACCGAAAAGAGTAGAAATTAATTAAATTGGAACTAACATTTTTCCACTTCTCACAACACTTTGAGTACCGCCAAAATTTGTAAACATTGTGATTTGTGATTTCATTGTTTTAACTGTTTCTGTCTCTTAGTTTCACTTGTTTGTCTAATATTATGATAAAAGATCCATTTATCATTTATATATCACTAGCCGTATATTAGAAATCGACCTTTGTTCCCGGTTTTAATCTTCGCTTTGCGGGCCAAAGCGCACAAAGCCTGCATAGCTTTAGTAATATTAAGTTTTAGAGCGCTCAGATAATAATCAAAGGCTATAATGACCTACTACTTAGTTTAAATTAGATTCTTTTTATATGAGAGGGGACAAACGAGTATGTAGGTAACCTGATGAAAGCAATCACCACTGCCCATGGAGATTAGCACCACTAAGTGGTCGCCGATCCATTGCCAGCCTATACTCCTTCCTTCCTTTCTTTCTGGTGACCTCATTCACTCGCAAGAATACAACAATTCTTAATGGAATTTTTGTCATCATCATCATCAGGTCCATTTTAGTCTCCACTACAGGAGCACGACCCTCTCTCGTCCGTCCTAGACGGAAGGAGGATTTGGCCTACACTCTCCACGCTGGCCAAACGGGTTGGGGAGGCCTGATCGATATTTGGTAATGTATTTCCCTTAGTCGCTTTGTACGACATCCACGGGAAGAAACGGAGTGATTCTATTCTAATCTGCCGGAAACCACACGGCCACGGAATTTTTATATGGCTGCGTTATTCTGTAAAGTGGAGGTCCAGTCGGACAGCTCAAAAAATACGCTATGCCCTACCTCTCTGTTCGCCAGAGCCTCGTTTGTCAGTCAGCAGGGTGCACGTGCAGGTGAGGTTGCCTTTGGTTGAAAGATGTTGATGAACCACTTACACCCCAAAAATTTTCAGCAATTATCAGCAGGTAGGATATCAGAAACAAAGCCAAGACCATAAGAAGTTATTAGATCAGTCAAATATAATGGTAGATTCAACGCGCAATAACAATGCTACAACAACATAATATTTGATATACGTCTGGTTTTAGCATTCTTATTGAATGTTGAAATTCATAAAAAGCAGAAATAATTATATAAATATATAATAATTCTGGACAAGTTACACACTGCCATCTAGTCCTAAATTAAGCAAAGCTTGTACTATGGGTACTACATAACTGATATTATACTTATTTTTTTATGTAAATACATACATATAGAAAAAACCCAAAAACACAAATATTCTTATGAGGGAATCGAACTCGCGACCTCTGAGTCAAAGTGCCATTGCTAATCATTCGACCACTGAGATGGTCTAATTATAATGTATGTATAATAAATAAAATATTTTTGTTAAATAATAATATAGTGTGGAATATCGTTAGCTTCACTATCACTATCGGCTAACAAAGGAGGTACTGCGAGGGCGCAGCAACAAGTTCCTCTGAACATCTCTTAACGGTTCCCAAGCACTTTTAGCGTCAGTGTACCTACTCGACCAAGTGAAGCGTTTGTCGAGTAATGTGACAAGTGGACTTACACCTTAATTGCAATTTATGTTCGCGCAGCCATGACGAAGTTCTACGAGCACCGTGGAAAATGTTAAATACTTAAACCGCGAGCTATGGACTTGGCATATGATTAATTTTATTTATGTGTTAAGCCACGGATATTCTCCGAGCTTATCTTTATAATCTGTCTAACTATAGATTTAATTTTGGGGTGTAAGTGGTTCATCAAGATCTTTGAACCAAAGCCAACTTCACCTGCACGTGGTGCACCCTGCTGACTGACAAACGAAGCTCTGGCGAAAAGAGAGGTAGGGACCGTAATTGTAAGCTACCCGACTGGGGAATGTACCTCCACCTCACAGAATACCGCAGCCAAACTACAGTTCCCTTTAGAGTAGTTGTGTTCCTGCGAGTGAGTGAGGTCACCAGAAAGAAAGGAAGGAGATGCTGCGTTGGCAGCGGGGATGGCGGCGCGCGAGCAATATTTTATGTTGCGATCGTTAATGCGATCAGGCGGGCCGTATGCTTGTCTGCCACCCGACGTAGTATAAAAAAAATAATAATAACTAGGAACTCTTGTATCTATATATACATATAATAAAGCAGTAGAAACTACGTGTCTGTAGTACATATATTTGTCAAACAAATAGTTTAGGTGATAAGTAAATACGAAACAAATTAATTTTAAATTTTTGTCTGTCTGTGTGTATGTACGTACCGAAAATCCCCTAAACGAGTAAATAAACTTTTTTCCTGTTTTCGCAAATAGATTTAGCTCAACTGCGGGCAACATATAGGCTTTGTTTCATTGAATTCTGATCTCAGTGTAAATAGTTATTGTAATTTATAATATAATATAGTAAATAAATATAATAATATATTAATATGTGGGTTAATTACTTATTTATAATTATTTTGCAACAACAATTCGTCTACATAAGAAATAATTTCTTTGCATCTAAGCCAAAAATATTTGTTTAATTAAAGATCCTTCAAAAACATGTAAGAGCAAGTTACTATATGGGATCAATCACGTTAAGTAGTGTAGTTTTTTTTTTAGGAATGAAATAGATGAGTAAGAACTCGATGGCGTCGTGGCACACGGCAGGCTAGTCTATCACATAAGTTAAGCAATATCGACCGTAGCCTGTCTATGGATGGGTTTATTAATCTCGAGCCCCTTCGTGCTTTGGAGGTCATGTTAAGCAGGCGGTCCCGGCTAGTGTTATTAGATAACAGTTGTTAAGCCAAGTCAGTGGTCTTTCGGCGGTTTAAAAACAGTGGTCTACGCCAACCCGCAATGGAGTTCGCTCTAAACTCCCTTCGATTGAGGGGAGCCCAGCAGTGGGATGAATATGGCTTGCTGAAGATGAATGAAGCCAATCGCACCATACTTTTATTTTATATGTAAACTATTAGTAAACTTGTAAATTAGGTTTTGTAGTAAGAGTGAAAATAAAAAATGAAAGATATCTTGTTTGTTCACTGGTGTACAATCATACACTTCGTATTTCTTTTTAAATTTAAATTTTTCGAGCTTAATTAGTATTAAGAATACCATTTTCCAATACAAACGGCAAATTGAAATTCCAATCATAATTATTAATAGTCACAATAAATAAAATGATAATGTCAGTTCAAAATTGGAATGTAAATTCTTTGTAGCGAACCATCCAATTGAACAGTCTAGAATACAGATTTGTATTATTACAAACCGAAGACATCGAATAACAATCGATTTTCTACCTGCCTGCTCCGGGTTGTCAGTGCTCTCGTCCTCTCAACCCTCAGTTAAAAGAAGTCCTTTCCAGAAATATCAACGCGGATAAGTAAAATAGACTTTTTTGAGTCGGTATAAGGTCGGATCTCTTTTAGCGGTGACCCCAACTATGGCTGTTTTGTTTGTTCAAAATAACCAGTCATCAAATCTCGGATCCGCTTTTAGACACAGGTGCTCGACCAGTGAAGAAAAAAAGGACCCCAATCGGGACAATTAATGGATTATATATATAATAAGGAGCGCTTGCGTAAATGGCCCCATAAAGATTGTAACGTCTTTCGCGCCAGAGGTAGTTCAACTTTTAGTGTGACTTTTTTTAATAAATTTAATGGTCGCGTTGCAGGTCGTTGATCCTTGTCGGCAGTTTTTTTTCATTGTGGAAAATATTTTAATGGCTTTTATTTAAATATCGTCAGGTTGATCTAAAACATCAACATGTTTATCAATTTGTGGTTTATGCAGCGTGGAATATAAAGTTATTTAAAATATGTAAGACTAGCTGGCCCGACAGTCGTTGGCCTGTCTTCCTAACTAACTGTTTCGCGCTCGCTGTCAAATGACTGGCAGTTCTGTCAAACGCCATGAAGTTATATTAGAAAAGTTTAATATGGTGATTCAGTTTTCAAAATTTTTCTAATATTCCGCTAAATTTTCTTTTCTTTTTAAATACAACAAAAAAAACGGGTTGCACTATCTACGGGAAAAACTAATGGTTAACAACTCGATGTTTTTGTAGCAAAAAAAAGGGGGTTGCACTCCGGGAGCGCTTGAACTTGAACATTAACGTTGTGCATTTTTGAATATTTTGTAATGGTTAGGGAATCGCACGAATTGCTTTATTTATCAGTATAAAAGTTCTATCATTTATGTGGTAAAATACAATATTAATTTATTGCGCTACCTATCGTACACAAACATGATTCGCCGCGCGGTAGAAAGACAGGGGGATATTACTTCCTCTCCTACGCCGCGCCGGCGGCGGTCTACTCTACCTCCGTCTTACGAATTTTCGATCAGGCCACGTGTCCTGAGTCCTGACGCGAGTTTAACATAACCCATCCCAAAAAGTGCACAACGCCGAGAAGTTTTCCATCCGTTAAATTGTTCCATCCGTTCACGCGTGATGGGGTGTCATAGGGAAATAGATATTCTTTTTAATATATATAGATAGATTATCTATGACTCAAGAAGACTAGGCATTGCTATGTTGTCTCATATGTGATATCTTCAAAAGATATAAGAAAGCGACATACACGCATGAATGTAAGAATGTGGTAAGAATGCACGTGTAGTCGTGTAGTGTAATTTTATTCTAGTGTATCAGTTTGACAAGCGCTGTCCTGTAGTATATCTTCGGATCGGATACATTCGTCTCGCCGCGGCGTTACGATTTATATCCTTGGCTAGAAACAAGGGTACATGACCAGCGCTGTTCATTTATCAACGCTAACCGCTCCTGTACCTTCGCTGCTTTACATCTCGAAACAACGCAGCCCATTAGATTAAAGATCGTCTAAATGGGGCTTCCTTCGTTCAGTAAATAACGTTTCATCCCTTCATAAACAACGTTTCGTAATTTCGCGAGCAATGTTTGACAAAGTACTATTTCGCAAAAGAATTACTTCACAATTTTATTGCAGAATTGATCTAAAAATAACCTAAAACTAATTATAAATAGCTAATCATGCACTGAAGAAAGGTGATGTTGGCTATACAATGCTAGTCGAAAAAGAGTCAAATGGAATAACGCACGTCAAAAAAAGTCAAGTAATAATCGTATTAACTACATATTACGACGTTTAAAGTTTTAAGAAAACATTTTTCTAACTTAAACGGGAAAATGACAATGATAATTTTATACATGTTAAATTTGACATAAATGTGTAAAAGGAAGAATGATCATTAAATTAAGAGTTTGCAATTCTAAACAGTAAGATTTTTAAAAATTATTGTCGTGCTCATGTGCGATATTAATATTTGAGAATCGATTTATAGAAATAACGCATTTCCCAGTTAATTTAGAAACGAACTAGTGAATTGATTGGAACCGTTCGTACTCATTTCGAAGTGCTCATTAGATTTGAATTTATAAGGGCAACTCTAACTTTAGGTCGAACAGCTAACAGTCGTTCGTATAATTAGATTTCTATCTAAATTTGTCGGAGAAATTCGAATTCGCTTTTCAGAAACGTTAACATAAATGATATGATTGCAGCCGATAAAGAATATTAAACATGTATGCATTACATATTTACTTGAATTGAAAAATACAAGAGGACTTTGTTCGAAACATTTTCAAAAATACGTAAACCTTAGATCATATTTATGTGTTCATCCAAGATAATTAATAGAAAGCAAAGCAAGGACTTGATATTATAATTTTACTGAATGACACCCTGCCCTACTGGCCGCCCTAATTATGCGAAACATAATATGCGGTTTCATTGGCTATTATTTTTGCGGTTCTGCGACTTCTCGGAGAAACATTGTAAGAGACATTTTATTAACGAATGACATTTATAGGCAAGTTTAGTATCATGAGGAAAATATATACTTGGTTTCTGGTATACTCTTAGTAGTCATATTTCTAAGAACTTGTAAATGTTTCTGTCTTATTTGAAATACCATTAGCTGAATCATAGACCAAGTCGAACACATTTTTTACAGCATTAGTGCATACTTACCTATAATAATAATACTTAATGATGTTGTAGGTGACTTATGTACTGCTACTGGTTACTGATGTATTTATTGTTATAATAGTAATCAGTAATCAGAGTTGTGTTTCTATACATGTATATTATTATTTTCTTGAAGGTGAAGCTTCTTCCATAGTCGAGTTTCAAAGTTTCTTCAAGTTGAGGAAGAACTCTACTTTTACTTCTGTCCTGCCGCTCATTCGCCACTAACTCGTTCACTAATTGGAGGGATACACCATGCATATATATATTTCTCCTGTGACTTACCTGTGATTTTTTAATTTTATTGCCTTTTATATCCCGGCATAATTTATTATTGTCGTGTTATCGTAGACATGGAGACGATGCTTACTGTACCCCACGAAGCCCAAGTAAAATTAAAACTTTTGTAATTATTATTTCTGTACAAAGGAACAGGAGATTAACTTTGTTTCATTTGCTTTTTCAACTTGATTTTGTTTGGTAATTTGTTTGTAACTTGAAAATAACGTATTTAAATATTTATGACATGACACATAGCGATTTATTGCTAAAGTTAAGTAAACACACATATAACCATGAATTTTCTGACATGCGTGACAATATGTGTCTAAAATGTATCATATTAAACACTAGATTAGATTATTCGGTCTATTCCATATGAAAATGTTGCCTACAATACACATACTTACGCAGCATTTTCGTAAGTATTTGCCCGAGGTTTAAAACTGTACAGAATTATCGCATTCCTATCTAACAGCAGTCTACGTCAATAAATGACGATGCAACATAATTGGGCACTTACACACATGGGAACAAGCAAACACGAGTGCTTTGGCCGGCCGGGAGCCGCTTTACAAGCGACGATTATATCCATGCCGTATTAATAACGGTAATGATTATATTGCGGTCACTTGCGGCGTATGTGATGAAAGAAGAGACACTATCTGTTTATCTCGATAATACCGTAAGGGTGAAACCGGTTAGTATAAATGAATTTAATTACCTGGAACAGGGGTCCTACCAACGAAGCTGAAGCCGATTACCATGGGAATTTTAAAATGCGAAAATGAAACTACTGCTTAGATTGTTGCTAATAATTATGTTTAGGTAGAAACCCGACTCTACCGACTAAGCTAAAGATGTTTGTCAATCATTTTAACCCAATACCAATGTTTGGCTTCAAATAATTCGATGTTAATCGGCGTCTGTTGCGCCAGTAGGGCCTTATTACAGAACACTGACAAGGTTCTACCATGTGTCAACAATCAACTTCAACATAACTTATGTTATGAACTCGATAGTTTTATTATAAGCACAGTATAAGTAATAGTACTACGTACAGTAAGGACTCTCCCTGCCGCTCTCTCGTGTCGACCTCACCTCCCCTCTGAGGCGAATGTGGAACAGTTTGTATGGCGCCTGTCGCACACACGCTCATTTACGCTCTGCACAGACGCAGTTGTTTATGTAGTAGTTAACGATGCGACATTTGTATGGAGTGGCCGGGTTGTGTTATAAGTATGTAGTATGTTATATGTAAGTTATATTATGTATATAACTGATTCAAGACATGATTACAACTACTTTGTAATAATATAGAAGTTATTTAGTTCATTGATTTTCTAAGTGCTTTATAAAGTTCAAGGAATAAAGATATTTTGATTTGATTTGATTCAGATGTTATTTTGCGGAAGTCAAATTTGCAGGCAATTTCATCTACAGGTTCTGTCATCTATATTACCTACTTTTGCCACCACCAGTATTGTTATTATGATATAATATTAGAATTAGATAAGTAGTTTTAGTAGTAGTAGTGTTAGTAGTACCACTATGGTAGCATTAGGCTTTTATTCTGTTGCAATACTTCAAGAATACGCATTATTGTTTCCGTGTTTGTTTTTACTGACTACCCTATTTTAGTCAAGAGATTACCTCTATATTGCAACTTAAGTAAGTAACAAGTGTAGCACTACTTGGAAAATTCCGAATTACTTATGTCAATGATATAAATAGTTTGTATTTTGGGGTGTAAATGGTTCCTCAACATCTATGAACCAAAGCCAACTTTACCTGCACGCGGTGCACCCTGCTGACTGACAAACGAAGCTATTTCGAAAAGAGAGGTAGGGAGCGTAATTGTAAGCTACCCGAATGGGGAATGTACCTCCACCTCACAGAATACCGCAGCCAAATAACAATTCCCTTGAGGGTAGTTGTGTTCCTGCGAGTGAGTGAGGTCACCAGAAATGAAGGAGATGCTGCGTTGGCAGCGGGGGTGGCGGCGCGCGAGCGATATTTTATGTTGCGAGCGTTAATATGGCTACGGTAACCGCTTCACACCAAGCGGGCCGTATGCTTGTCTTCCAGCCGACGTAGTATAAAAAAAAAAAGTTTATACTTGTTGCACATTCTAATACATTTTTTGGGTACGATAGAACCGAGTACAATCGTGAGGTGTGAGTGAAGGCCCAGTGTAGAGCGCAGAGGCGCGGGCGCAGACTCGTTGAAGTCCATTGTATAGCGATCGTGCGTGATCCTAGTTCGATGCTGCGCTGCGTGTATTTTTGTTTGTGTGTTTAACATTTGTTTTATTTTTCAATAGACATCCCTATATACTACTTGAAGATAAAAATAGAATGTAAGGAGAGGTTTTATTTATCAATCAAAGAGATAATCATGATACTTGAATTGTAACATTTGAATTTTTGGTGCATAAGGCGCAGCAGAATTAATCATTATTTTTTTATATCCGGCGTCAGACAAGAATATCATGAAATTTTTGATCTTTCAAAAGACTGAGTTTTTAGATGATACATCGGTGATTAAAACTACTACCAGATTAGGCACTTTATCACTTTCTTTCTATGCTTAAACGTTAAAAAAAAGGAGATTGCCCACGGGCAGTACTCTTGAATTATTAGTTGTGACTTAGGAAAAAGTTTACTGTCAAACTTCTAAAATAAAGCATTGATTTTACAGTTGGTTTTCATAAAAAGTTCTCTTCGGGGATAACTTAGTCAGAATTTTTAAGTTTTTTTTTTTTCCCTTATGGAAATTTTTAAGTTTATTGTTGACATTCTAAAATAAAACCATAATGGCGGTATCTACCAATCAGAGTTGCCAACTCCTATAAATGCAAGTCTCAAGTGAGACTATTTTGACAAACGTGTAATGTGTGGTAGTACAAGCACGTGGCGGTATTATGATATTTTCGTTCTCGAGGATTTGTAACAATTTTTTGCATTCGAAGTCAAGATACGACTTGTTTAATAATATCTAGACAGGTATATTAGATACATTTGCGTATCCAACGAACTTGTTTGTGTCATCTGCAGTTAAGGTGCCGAGGTCAACGAATTATTTATTGAAAAACTTTAGATATATTGTACAATGCCTTGCAAATAATTTAGAACACTGGGAAGCAGCAAGAAGTACTATTTTTAGCCGTGATCTTTTTGTTAACAACGGGTAGCTGACATTTAATTTACGTATTGTACGTAGATTGTTTGTTAATAATTTGTTTGATCGTACTAAACGTACTTTGCTTTGCTGTGAATAAATGTAAGTATTTTACACTGATGAAATAGCTAATAATAGATATTTTTGGTGTAAACTGTGGCTTACCATAACTTTTAGAGGTCAACTTCACTTGCATGTGGTGTGTTACTATCGTCGGCTGAATAGCAAAAGTTCCTTTGGCGGATGAGAGGTGGGGCACACGACTGACAGAAGTATTTTCATTTCACAAAATACCGCAGTAAAATAACAATTCCTTTGAGTACATATTGTTGTAATTTTTGAGGTTACCAGAGATGTAACAATGGTGGCAGCACGTGAGCAATACTTATTCCTTGTGTTGCAGGCGTCTGCCGCTAGGTTATGCCGATTGCTTTATATCAAGCCTTATACTTATTTAGTCATCAACTCATATACATGTCGGAATGATCAAGAGCATACTTCACGCTGCTGAAATGTGGATTGTCGGAGGTAATTATTTTAAAGCCAAAAGACTTAGCCTAACGACTGTCACAAAGACGGGACCAACAGCTTCACACGCCATCCGAATCACGGAATATACTTGTATAGCATAGTATAGCGTAGACAAGGAATTAAAATTTCCGGATATAACTATTATACTATTCGCTAATATAATTTTACCACAAAGGGTAAGAGTAATGCATTTTCGTGTATCTGACTATCATAGAGTTCATAATATCTACTTATGATGTGCTAGATTAATTGCCATATATTGTCTATGGCCACGGGGCCGAGTGAAGCAAATTGCGAGTGGGGTCGACGACCGGCTAAACGGCTCTCTAGGTATTCTAGAACACTGGAATAGTCCTCTAGTTCTTGAGGGGTATTTATCAATGTTTAGACTAGATTAAATTTTGTTCGGGTTTATTTTTAATGCTCATAAGTTTGGTTAGTCGACGAATGGAAAGTTTCTAGTGAAATGAATTTATCTCGTAGTTAGAGGTAGTGTTAGTATCGAAAAGGTTAAAAAATAATTGTACCACTCGGTACCTTTACTACAATGTCCTATTTTACTATAGGTACCTAGGTACAGTCCTATGAAGAAGGATTCATAGCACTTTATATCCTTTAATATGATTAATTTCTTAACCTTACTCGAAAGAAAATAAAAAAAAATCTGGAGTGGCTGTGTAATGGATACGGCCGTGTGTTGTACGTGAATACGTAATATGCACTAAAATTATATCAAAATGGCAGCGCTTCCCCTCACCCGCACGCGATGTTTAATAGTCCTTACTTAGCGTAATACATTCTTTGATCCTTCATCTATCCAGTAATGTGATTGAATTTTGGATGTAGAGCATTAGTTTCGAAACTACAACGCCAAATTGTACCCCGATTTAGTTATCATTAGATTTTTGGATTGCCCCCGTATGGTGGCAAATGTAAAGACATATTCACGTCTAAAGAAAAATAAGGAAACTTTGCAATTATTTCATTTTAAAACTTATTTTTACTGTTGTCCCTTTAACTTTACCTCTGCATTAGGAATATACTATTTCGATATTGTTTGATTCATCAACAACCATTATTTGCCAATAGGCTATTTGACCAACATTTTTTTCGGTTTGATATGTAGGGACGTCTCAATAATATAACCATAGGTGAAAGAGTTACTTCGATAGCACAAACTTCCCTCGAGATATGTTAATTTGAAAATCACAATTTTGAACTTTCCCGAAAACGCTCCATACATAAAGCTACTGAGTTATGACGTCACAGGTTTGTATTTTGTACTCATCAAATCAGAAATTTGTACGACAGCTATGTTAAATATTACGTTTATGTAATTAGTATCATAATATTTTTTTTTTTAATAATTTCATACTGTACAAATACAATGAACTTTCCCGCCAAACTTTGATCGACCTTAAAATAAGTTGGACGGAAGATATTAGAATGAAGTTTGCAGATCTTTATAGTTTGGTGTATTTTACGATATTATTAAATAATTTATACAATTTTTGAACATTGTCAAATAAGCCTATTAATGAGAATATTATCATTATATTGACTTTTAATTTAAAGGTTCAAGGTCAGCCCACTCATCAACGGTTCAGTTCTGATTGTCAATATGGCAAGCTTTGTTGGGACAGTCAACTCAGGCCAGACCGATGGACTCTTGAGAGGGCCTGGCAAACACTCCTTGTCTGCTGACTCACTGGCGAGTAAATCTCAAGGTTTGAGTGTGTTTAAATGTCTAAGTTGTGAGTAAGAAACTGGGTGTGGTTCATGTTGCTTTAAATTGCATAGCGTAAAATTGTTTTAACTTCATAAGTTTGTGTTTTTGGAATTCATAGTTAAACAAAATTTTGGTCTCGTCTTGTCATTTTTTTATACTATGTCGGGTGGCAGACAAGCATACGCCTAAGCCTGATGTGAAACGCTTACCGTAGCCATATTAACGCTCGCAACATAAAATATCGCTGTATACGCAGTAATCGCGGTATACGGTTTGGACAGTCCTGGATTAGAGCATACTCCACCACCGTAACCGTTGGCGGAAGACTGAGTTTTCAAGCTGCCTAAAAGCCTGACTTGAAAAATATGATAAATTAGTGACCAAGGTATAATTTTAAATTTTCACGGTTGTTTGTTTACATCAAGGTTTCCCAAAAGGTCCACGGAACTCTGGGCCTCCGTGGATAGGCCACAAGGGTTCTGCGATCCGTCCAAAAATTAACAAAACATTTCTCGAAAAAAATGACTAGTTAAGCTTTATATAATAATTATAGCTGTTAGGGTTCCGCTAGGAAAAGTACAATCAATGAAGGTTTCGTGGAAAAAAAAAATTGGGAACCTCTGGTTTACATCACTATTGTATGTACGGGACTTACCACGATCGATTTTTATATTCTCCCGATATCTGTTTATGATTCCGATTTTTGTAAATATATACATACATATAATCCGTGTACATCCCGATGTCGTCCCGTGCCCATGGCGTCTGCAACGTCGCCGAAATATCGGGAAAATATAATAATCGATCGCGTTAAGTCCCGTACATTTTTTTATACAATTAGGTGATAGCGAAACAAGCATACGATCCGCCTCATGTATGTGTACGCAAACAATAGTGTAGTAACTAAAGTGTTTTTAATTATACAGGACCGATATTATTTTTAGAAAAAAGTAACAGGACTATGATATGTTGTGCTGTTATGTACTAGGTAGGTACTATTGTGTACATTAGGCTTGCCAGATTGTTTCCGAGATTTATCACGTGAACTATCTGTTAACGGCCGTGACCAAATAAAAGCTATTTTGGTCACAAAACACATAAAACAGGGGAAAACCGCTAAAACAACACACTCTCTGGCTTGCTCTACGAACTATAAAAATGGCTTCATTGTTTTATTTGTTGTGGTAGCGAGTTGGAAGCCTACAATAGGTACCTGTAACCCAGCATGTTCTTTATGGAATATTTTTAGGTAACGTCATATATTGACGAGCTCGGTGGAGTAGCGGTCAATGAAGCGGCTTCGACACCAACGCTCGTGGGTTCGATTCCCACACAGGACAAACATTTGTGTGCATGAACATGTTTGTTTGTCTTAGTGGGTGTTTTGTATCTATCATAAGTATGTATTTACAAAAAAAATGTATTTACGTATGTTTATCAGTTGTCTAGTACCCATAACACAAGCCTCGCTTACTTGGGGGCTAGATAGCACTGTGTAATTACACAGCGCTGTGAGAGAGAAAGACAGAGCTGTGTGCAAGTGACAGTGGTCGGTCGGTTATGATATAACTATATAAGTAAGTGTAATAATAATAGACCAGTGTCGATAATTTTTGATACCAAAGAAAAGGATAAGAATACAACAAAAATTAAAGGAAAAATAATTTACAGGCGATCTGAGGTCGGGAAGTGGTAAGGGGTGAGTTTTTAAGGGTAAAAAACGGTTTATCTCGAATTTGGTTTAATTTTTGTTGTGTTCTCTTCGTTTTCCAATGGCTTCCTTTTACAATTTTCCAAAGGCTTCAACCCCAATCTATAGGATTTAGGAAGCTGTTTCTTCGTTTCAAAATTTAATATCTGAGAGTTTCCGAATTTGTATTTTCTTTTCTTTAAACTTACTCGGTTAGGCTTCGCTCCAGTAAATTACGAAGGCTTATAAGAATTGTCGAATACCTTTCATATAATACTTACAAATTATAATAATTATATAGGAGTTCATTTTATACTTCGTAAGTTATAAAGTATAAATGAACTATTGTATGAAAATGGTCCATAAACGTCATTAATATCGGTACACGAAGGTACGCGACGTTATTAATTCTGACATGACAAATTTTACTTTACAAAATGTTTTATTCGAAACTAAACGTGTGGCAATCTGTGGCAGTCAAGTCGTGGAATAGTGTAAACATAAAGTCCGCCAAAACGTAATGTCAATCTGATGATATCACAAACACACACAACATGTGTGTTTGTCTTGGTCTGGGTGTTTTCTATGTATTAGATGTACTCATACGAAAACAAATGTATTCAAGTATATATATATTTATAAGTATTTAATGTCAAAACATAGACCGAATTTTCCAAGGCATATAATATCTTTAAAAATAATCAAATTAATATACCTTAGTTTAATAAGCATAGAAATTAGATTAGTTTCAACTATTTATTCATAAATATTTTTTTATTTATATATTTTCTTTCCAAATTTATTAATATTACACTCCAAAAAGCAGCAATATTAAATACTTTTTGAATAGTTAGATTTTTTTTACAGTTAGTCGACACCCAGTTATAAGAATAAGTTAATAATTTGTCACAGTTAGTCTTACACTTGGTAAATAGCCCGTGTAAACTAAATCTTCCAGATATGCTGAGATAACACAATAGTGTAAGTTACTCTTAATAATTTTTATTTAACATTATACACGTGGCGCAAATTGTGTGTGAATTGGCAAATGAAACTGAGCGAGGAGGAGAGTTACAATCAAATTGATAAAAAAAAAAAAAACATTAATTTGGAATTTAATCTGGAAGTTTGGTTTTATACATAAACACTTAAAGAGTCTTGATAAATAGGCATATAAAAATATGCCTATATATCTAGACTCTTTACCGTACGCTACTGTTTTGGAATTTGGAATTAGTCCGGTGATTGAACATTTTTTGGAATTTGAAAGTTTGTGTTTGTAACTGTAATTGGCATGATTATGATTATTACTTATACATAGCAATTATAGTCATGTATAGACAATAGTCATGTAGTTACATGGGGCTGCACATGGAATGGGTTAGTATAAACATAGGACAGTGAATATACATCATCGCATCGTCGCATCGTCCGATCTTGGCTGTGTGACTTGACTTGGCCTGTTGCATTCTGTGATGTTACGAGTAGATGCCGATTATAAATTTCAGCCATTAGACAAGAGGACTTACAGCGCACAATCACTGCGACATCTATAAAATTTATATGGCACTGATTTAGGTTCTCTAGAATTCCCATTATAGTGTCGGGTTTATACGAACCATGGTATTTATGGGATCGATATTATTTACCTATTTCGTGGTTTATTGCTGTATTCACTCACGAGAATTTACGATGGCCGTATATGATATGTATAAGTAACATAGGTAATTATTGTTTGTGAAATGAACACCAATTAATAAATAAATAAATATTTATGGACAATTTTCACAGCGACATCTAGTCCCAAATTAACCGCCAAGCTTGTACTATGGGCACTAGACAACTGAGTTTGAAAAATGTAATTGAATACATTTTATTGTAAATACATACTTGTAATACGTGTAAAACACCCAGACCAAGACAAACAGACATGTTGATGCACACAAATGTTTGTCTTGTGCGGGGATCGAACCCGCGACTTCGGAGTCAAAGTAGACATTGCTAACCATTCGACCTATTTTTTTTTAATATAATTTAATAATTTTTTTTAAAGGTATATCAGGAGTGCCAAACTAGTATGCAGCTAGCCATCATAGACGTTTACGAGTATAAGAAGTATCGCTTCTACGGCACCCACGTTGCCAACCCAGCATGTTGTCACGTCTATCAATTCGCACGAATATAACAATTCTCAAGGGCATTGTCATTTGGCTGCGGTATTCTGTGAGGTGGAGGTACATTCCCCAGTCGGGTAGCTTACAATTACCCTCCCTACCTCGCTTTTCGCCAGAGCTTCGTTTGTCAGTCAGCAAGGTGCGCCGCGTGCAGGTGAAATTGGCTTTGGTTCCTTTCCTTTCCTTTGAGGGTTGTTGTGTTCCTGCGAGTGAGTGAGGTCACCAGATAGGAAGGAGATACTGCGTTGGCAGCGGGGGTGGCGGCGCGTGAGCGATATTTTATGTTGCGAGCGTTAATATGGCTACGGTAACCGCTTCATATCAGGCGGGCCGTATGCTTGTCTGCCACCCGACGTAGTATAAAAAAAAATAGCTATAAACAAAAGAGTATATATGCGTGTGTGTGTCAAATATGTACATGGTAGTGTGTGTAATATTTTTTTATTAATTTAATGTATTTTTTATGCATAATTAAAAAAGAATAGCATTCCGCACTCCTTCTCTATATAAACTATAATTGTGCGAAATTTCATACTCCTCGGTCCGCGCAATTATGCTTGTACAAAGTTTTTGGTTCACATATTAATTAATATATAGATAAGCAAGTAAGTTTGAAAATGGCAGACTAAAGTATCAGCCATTCCACTTTGCTTTAACAAAAGAAAATACAACCATTGTATATAACGAAATGAGAATAGAGTCATCACAGTCATCAATGCGATCTCGAACGTCAAAATCGATGATATAATCGTGATATTTGTACCAACATTTTCACATAACACTTTATTTGCCTCAAATTAATCCTTTCCGTGGTTTCGCCGGTACAAATAAAAAAAAGACACCGATCGACGCGAAAATACCAACTTTTATTTACCGCTACTAAATATATAGCCGCATAAATTTCGACTTTATGTGAAGGCGGTAAGGGATAGTTGGGTTTTTAATAGTGATAGAATTAATGGTGTATATAGTAACATGTTGCGGGCAGAGGTACGCGGGGCGGGCGCGTAGGGCGGCAGGAATGCGGTCTTCTGAGATACCCCATAGGCTATAGTCGGCTATCGATACCTGTATACGCTTTTATATAGGTGCCGAGACTGCGTACACTTTGGAGCAATGATGCTGTGAGATGAACCACGACGACTTTGGAATTAGTCAATTTAAATAGTGGACTCTATTTCCAGAGAGTTTATTCTTTTAAGAAAAATAAACTCACAATTAAACGCAATTTTTTTTACGTCTCGTTTATTCGCATATGTTTATTGCGGTGAAACCTAAAAGGAAGGTTATGTGTTTGATTTGTACCTACCTATATTGTATGTAAGTATTCCCTTTGTATCCTCCATCCATCAGTATACAACTGATGGACTGAACCGATTTTAAAGAATTATAATGTCATATCGTATCATTATATCGTATACTAGCTGTTACCCGCGGCTTCGCCCGCGTGGTCCAGGGAAGCCTGCTGCCATTGATTTGTGCAAATTTTTTTTTGGTTGTATTTCTTTTTACTTCGTGGGATAAAAAGTAATACCAGTATGTACAAATTTTAATGATGATTGGCTAACCTATGTCACTCTCCAGACCGGAAACTATCCCCTGTTAAAACATCACATCAGTAACTTACGAGTACGTTCCTTTCGACGTGGTAGAAGGACAAATGATTATAAAGTTTACTTTTTCCCATGGGATTAAATTGCTTTTCCGGGATAAAAAGTAGCTTATGTCACTCTCTAGATTACCCTATTAAAAATTCATGTCTGTACTTAGGTTTCTTTTGACGTGAAAGAAGGACCAATGAACTTTATTATTTAATAACGTACGTTTACGGTATGAAGAGTGGCATAGGCTACTTTTTATCCAGGAAAAACATCTTATTTCTACGGGAAAATACATACTTTGTAATCATGTCGGTACTTACGTTCCTTTCGACATGATAGAATGCCAAATGATTACAAAGTTTATTTTTTCCCATGGGATTAAGATGTTTATGCGGGATAAAAGGTAGCCTATGTCACTTTCCAAACAGTAAACTATCCCCATTTTAAAAAGTCATGTCCGTAATCTACTACTTAACTATCCCGTTAAAAAAAAATCATGTCGGTACTTAGGTTCCTTTCGACTTAAAAGAAGGGCAAATGATTACAAAGTATGTATTTTCCCGTAGAAATAAGATGTTTTTCCTGGATAAAAAGTAGCCTATGCCACTCTCCATACCGTAAACGTACGTTATTAAAAAATAAAGTTCATTTGTCCTTCTTTCACGTCAAAAGAAACCTAAGTACAGACATGAATTTTTAATAGGATAATCTAGAGAGTGACATAAGCTACTTTTTATCCCGGAAAAACAATTTAATCCCATGGGAAAAAATAAACTTTGTAATCATTTGTCCTTTTATCACGTCGAAAGGAACATAAGTACTGATGTGATGTTTTAACAGGGGATAGTTTCCGGTCTGGAGAGTGACATAGGTTACTTTTTATCCAGGAAAAATATTTTATTCGAAGGAAAAATAAAGAGGGTAAACATTTATGTGGTGAACAATTATTTTCTCTTGAGTGTGGGCGTTCCATCCATACAAATATTATAAGTGTTAAAGTAAATTCGTTTGTTTGTTATTTCTTCATGCCTTAACTATGCAGCAACCATTTACGCAGCGCACGCGACGTAAGCCCTCAAAAGGAATATTTTTTTCCTATTTTTCACTGGTGCTCCGCTCCTATGAGTCGTAGCGTGATGCTATATAGCCTATAGCCTTCCTTGAAATATAGGCTACCTAACACAAAAATATTTTTTCAATTCGAACCAGTAGTTCCTGAGAATAGCGCGTTCAAACAAACAAACAAACAAACAAACTCTTCAGCTTTATAATATTAGTATAGATTCGTTTTGCAACGAGATTTTCACAGGGTGCATAAATGCTATAATAATGCCATTAGCGATTTTTTGCGCCAAAATATGCATCATAGTATTTCGGCTAATTAGGTTTCCTTTTTGTCAAGATTTTTGTGTTTTTACGGACTGAAGAAGAAGGGAGGCCTACGTTTTGCTGTTTAAGATATTTAATTCTCAATAACGATTAGAAGAATTTACGAAACATTTGCTGTGCAGGTAGAAAAATGTAACTTGCGTACATATTAGCGCAATCGTCATTTTTAAAACAAGTAACAAGCATCACAAAATGCTATTCCACAAAAAAGTCCTAAATCGCCGAATGCACAGTATAAATAATAGTACTAGGTACAGTATGGCCACTCCCTGCCGCTCTCTCGTATCGACCTCCCCTCTGAGACGAATCTAGAACAGTGTGTATGGCGCCGCACGCACACATACTCATTCACGCTCTGCACAGACGCCATTATTTATGTAGTAGCAAGTAGCAGTAAACGACGCGATATTTGTATGGAGTGTCCGTGGTGTCACAAAGGTATGGATCATAATTCATAACTTATGGTAATATGTTTAATTTAATATTTACGAGTGTATTTATGTACGCATGTACGTAAAAAAATTTTTCGCGAGCGCCTTATTCTTTCACTCATCTATGATAGCAGCAGATGATTGATTAAAATGCTATTTTTTTGTAGAACACTGAAAATATGTATAATATTTTTAAATAGTACCTATGTCCAAATTCTCAGTAGTGTAACCTTCTTATAAGCTGTGTAGAGCCCGAGGCGGCCAACAACTGGGCGGTTTTTTGGCCAGTCGTGGCCACCACGGGTCACTGACCTGCTTGAAACAATTGGACAATCCTCTCGACGTCGTTTGTTCATATCTTGAGAAAATATTAAGTTGTTTACACGTGGAGCACTGCCATTAAGAAATATATATTTATAGAATTTATATTTCTCGTCACTATCCAATTGACGAATTCTGTGGTTAAATGGTTGTCAATAGCCACTTTGACTCCGAGGTCGCGGGTTCGATTCTCGTATAAGACAAATATTTATGTCTGATGGTTTTCGTTTGGGTATTTTCTATGTATTTTTTTTGTATGTATTTACTAAAAAGAATTAATTATAATATCAGCAAGGTTGTCGCCAGCCGATGGTCGAGGGGGGAGGGGGGGATGAGAAAAGTATGAATTGTAGGTAAAGTCGAGGGCTCATGAAGGTTTTTACTTGTAGTATGAGCCTTACATCTACAGTAATTGTAATAATAACGGTATAGAGTCAAATGTGTAAAGCTTTACGAGTTGTTGACTGTACTATGTGTGACTAGAGTTTAGAAGATAACGAATGATTATATTAGAGGAAGTTTAAAAGTAACACCTGTGAGGGAAATAATGAGAAGAAATCGCCTTTCGTGGTATGGGCTTGTAATGCGGAGGGATGAAAGAATTGTGATAAAGAGAACGATGAATTCGAATGTGAATGGATGTAAATGGAGTGAATGGAGTAAGAGAGGAAGCCTAAAAAAAGAGGTGGTAGGATTGTGTGAAAGATGATATGAGTAAGAAAGGGGTTCGATGATGATGATGCGGGTGATAAATAAACATAAGACATGACTAGGGTTGCCATTCGTCCGGGTTTCCCCGGATTTGTCCTAGTTTGGAGGGCGTCAGTGGAGCGTCAGGCGGAGTTTCATTTGTCATCCAGGGTAAAAAAATTTAAATCACTACCGCCCGCTCCATGCTGCGAATATCCGTTGTCTTGTTCCAGAATAAAAAATAGTACTAGTACTAAAAAACACGGAAGACATGTCCGGGTTTTAAGATTAAAATTACGGAATTTTTAAGCATCTTGTCCTGGATGCTAGCGTTTAGAGATGGCCATGACCCTTTAGATGTAATGTGATTACCATAAATACTACATAGATGCTGGGACATAAAAGTCATGGACGTCATCAGAATAGTCAACGCACCCCAGGTCAGGACAACCTTGTGTTGACGTTTCCACTTTCAAGAATATAGTGAGATGCAGAAGTGATCGTTGTTGAACTGCGGTCTTCATGAAGGACACCAAAATTCAGCGAGGAAAAGTTCAATTTTTATGTTAAAAAAAAGTTTTATTTCGCTAATTAGCGGCTTCAAAAGGATTTTTATGAAAAGTTTGGATTGAAATGAAGAAACGTTGCACAAATTGAATACCAATGAGGTGTGATTAAGATCCTCTTTGGTAATTATGATTCCATAATAACACAAACTTCCGGCGTAAATCAGATAATTTACATTACATTAAATGGCACTGAAAGTGTTCCTAATAAAAAGTTTTCGATAAACGTGTGTGGAATTCGGATGCAGATTCATATTATCATATTAAGCAGCTGCCAGTTGCAGAAATTAGGTCTTAAGTTACATTTTCAAACACTACGGCTGAGTGGTTGATGTTAAATACTATGGTGGTGTGTGACTCCTTTAAATATAAAATCAATTTAAAAGATGCATGTTGTGGAGTACCTATCGCTTAGCGAATGAGTGTTTGTAATTAGAGGTAAAACATAGCTATATTTGTCTTCAATAAACTTGTTTTTGTAGGCTAAGTCCCATTCGGTATCAGCAGCCATTGTAAAAAAATACTTAAGATTTGAATCTGAACTATCCAGGCATTGCAAGGACGCGTTGCTATTATGGTAGCTTATTTTATAATTTCTACAAGCTGTAAACGTAATCACGCGGCATTAGCTGAGCATACGAAACATGCGGCGTACTTGACTGGCGACCAGTTAAGTGAGACCTTCGAGAATGTAAGTATGCAGTAGTATTTTTTAATAGTCAACTGCCAAAGTGTCCTCACCCCGCCTTTGGATAACCAAGCACTCACAAGAGCCAGACTAATTTCACTGTACAAAGCTCAGCTCTACTGGACGTCATCTAAATGCTTTTTCTTTTATCTGCAAGCGACGGAAATGAACCTTTAGCTGTGCAGTTACTGGCAGCTGTCGGTGATTGAGGTTTTAATTGAAATTGTTTTATTTGCATGTTCCGTACGTTTTGATAGCTAAAGTAATTTAAGGAGTTATCTGCGTAGTGTATGAAAATTACTACTATGTTGTCAATTATACTTACACAAAGTTAGTGGAAAATACAGAAATGAAGCGGTGTTATGCAATTGTTATATAAAAATCGTGCACTGTAGCACCGTCTGTAGAGCTTTAGCCAACCTCATCTGCACGTCGTGCAAATTGGTGCCGACTCGCAAATGATACTGTGGCGAAAGAGAGTCAAGGCACGTCGAGTCCGACTGGGTTAGTCCGCCAACAAGTCACTGAAGACCACAGTCAAATAACAATAATAATAATAATCGTTTATTTCTCACCATAAACCAGGATGACTTAATATAAATGTACAAGGATTGTGATACAATATGATACTATGGTGGGTTGACACCTGAACTAGGATAATTCCTGTATCTCAGGTTGTCAACCCTCCACCCCACACAATGGTTTTATATATAGTATAAAGCACAAAGTGAGTTTTAATTTTAAGTCCGCTTTTAATAACATTGTTGAATTAACACAAATTTGTAGGGTAGTTATATACATTTACAATTACGATACCCGTGATGGTTCTTGTGTTCTTGTGTGGGTCTTAAGGTCATCCACCAGAGATGCTGTACTAGCAGTAGGCACGGTCGCATGCCTACTGCTATCGCAGCATCTCCTTGATGCTCCTTGATACTACGTCCTTTTATTATAACCGTCTAAGGCTACGGTAATCGCTTTACATTAGTAATCACAATCCTTGTAGATTTAGATAATCGTATCATAGTTGCACGGCCGTATGCTTGTTTGACATCCGACGTAGTATTGTGGAAGAAATTCGACGGAAAACCAAAGTAAGTACAAGGGGAATGTACCTCCACCTCACAGAATACTGCAGCCAAATAACAATTCCCTTGAGGGTTGTTGTGTTCCTGCGAGTGAGTGAGGTCGCCAGCAAAGAAGGAGATGCTGCGTTGGCAGCGGGCGGCGCGCAAGTCATATATTATGTTGCGAGTGTAAATACGGTTACGGTAACCGCTTCACATCAGGCGGGCCGTATGCTTGTCTGCCACCCGACAGTATAAAAAAAAAGTAGCCGACATAGCTCTCGAAGTTAGCAAGGTGAAGTGGCAGTGGGCTGGCCATAGCTGCCGAGTCGGGGATGGCAGATGGGGGAGGAAAGTCCTAGAGTGGAGGCCACGTATGGGGTGACGAAGCGTAGAGCGCCCCGTACCGTCTCTAGGTGGGCCGACGACCTAAAAAAATTGGTAGGTAGCGGTTGGATGCGGAAAGCGGGGGATTGCATACTGAAAATCAGTGCAGAGTCTACGGCAGATTTCGGTTTTTATACTGAATTGGGACCATTTTGCGACATTGCACAGTGCTAAGTGTAATTTTCATATGTTATAATCTTATTGTGTCTGTTGAACTTGTTTGTATCGTACTGTGTAATGTGCAAATAAATGTTTTTCTTCTTCATACGGTGGAAAGCATTGGGAAAGGTCTATGTCCAGCAGTGGTTAGATACAGGCTGATAATGATCATAATGGGTTTATCCAGTAGGTTTGATAACGTTAGTAAATGATAGAATTGATTTATGATAAAGACTTTGGAGACTATTTGATATGATTGATAAAATGATAATGAGTACGTGCGACGCTAATGGCGGTCATTTGCGAACTGATGAGTGATATTATGGGAACAGTAAATAATACAAGAACTAATAGATTGAAGCGGTACGATGAAATTATACATTGTGTACATTGCGAATGGTGAGCGCGTCAGTCTAATCGAACACGCAAGTAAAGCATCGTCGACCGTAACCTATCCATGGATGGGTTTCTTTATCTTGAGCTCCTCCGTGCGTCGGAGGATACGTTACGCCATCGGTCCCGGTTGTTGTTGTTAGATGATAGTCGTTAAGCCAAGTCATTGGCCTTTAGGCGGCTTCAAAATACTGACCTCCGCCAACCCGCAATTGAACAGCGTGGTGGAGTATGCTCTAAACCCCTTCGATTGAGGAGAGACCCGTATCCTAGCAGTGGGCTGAATAAGGGTTGACGACGACATAATGAAGCTCGTATTCGTAAGGTACACTTCAGACACACCGTACCCCTGACCGCACCTTTGGTGGAACGGTGGGTATTTTAAATTTAAACCATACCACTAGCTAATAGTGTTGTGGTACGGTACAGCTTAAGAAGAACTAGATGAGCTGCGAGTTGAGAAATGTATGTCAATACATGGCAGAATTATCTTTAAGGGTACCTTCGATTCCACTGAAGCAGAGACGATCTGTATTTAAGGATACAGATTGTCTCTGCTTCAGTGGAATCGAAGGTACCCTTAAAGATAATTCTGCCACGCTACGCAAGTGCGGGTCGGTGGAGACGAAGTAAATTTTGTGTACAGCTGTTATTGACATCTTAAATGGTAGGAATACCCTTTCTAAATCTATAAATATAAAATTCAAAGTCCTGACTGACTGACTGACTGACTGACTGACTGATATATCAACGCACAGCTCAAACCGCTGGGTCTAGAGATTCCAAATTTGGCACGTAGGTTCTTTATGAAGTCTAGGGGTACACTAAGAAAGGATTTTTCAAAATTCATCCCCTAAGGGGGTGAAACGGGGGTCCAAAGTTTGTATGGGGAAACGAGATTAGTTGGACTATTTTATCCGAAACTTTACAGGAGTACTACTGTAGATGAATGAGTAAACACGTGTTTCAGGATTTTTCAATATTCAACCCCTAAAGGGGTAAAATGGGGTGAAAAAGTCTGAAAATCGACATGGGTAGGGTTTTTATAGTTTTTCGGGTCGCTGATTAAGAAAACAACAACTATTTTATAATCCAACATAGCCGACGTGTCATAAAATTACCCCTGAGGGGGTCCAATGGGATTGAAATATATATAAGAGGAACCTGAGTGTCTGACTGATATATATCAACGCACAGCCCAAACTGCTGGGTCTAGAAATTCCAAATTTGGCATGTAGATTCCATATGATGTCTAAGGGTGCACTAAGAAAGGATTTTTCAAAATTCATCCCCTAAGGGGGTGAAACGGGGGTCCAAAGTTTGTATGGGGAAAGAAGATTAGTTGGACTATTTTATGCGAAACTTTACATGAGTACTTCTATAGATAAATGAGTAAACACGAGTTTCAGGATTTTTCAAAATTCATCCCCTAAAGGGGTAAAATGAGGCGAAAAAGTCTGAAAATCGTCATGGGTATTGTTTTTATGGTTTATCGGGTCGCTGATTACGAAAAAAACAACTATTTAATAATCCAACATAGCTTGTGGGGGTGCGGTGGGGTTGAAATGTCATAATATCAATATGGGTGTTGATTTTATGGTTTTCTGGGACGTCAATTACAAAAATGGCATCGATTTGAAAATATCAACCCTGAAAAGTGTAAAATGGGTCAAAAAGTCTGAAAATCGTCATGGGTATTGTTTTTATGGCTTATCGGGTCGCTGATTACGAAAACAACAACGATTTTAAAATTCAACGTGGCTAACGTGACCATCATCCTCTATTGAGATGCGATGAGGTTGAAATGTCTATATATATCATTAAATGTGTCGTTTTTACGGGTTTTCGGAACGCCAATCCATACTAATATTATAAATGCGACAGAATGTCTGTTACTCTTCACGCTTAAATCGCTGGATCGATTTAGATGAAATTTGGTTGAGAGATAGCTTGAGTCCTGGGAAAGGACATACCTATGATAGTTTTTATTTCAGCAATTACCTATTATTGTTATTTATTGTACCCGTAGGGCTGTAACGTGACCATTATCCCCTATTGGCGTGCGATGGCGTTGAAATGTCTGAAATGTGGTGAAAAAGTGTGAAAATCGTCATAGGTTTTGTTTTTATGGTATATCGGGTCGCTCATTACGAAAAAAACAACTATTTAATAATCCAACATAGCCGACGTATCATAAAATCACCCCTAAGGGGGTCCGATGGGGACTGAAATTTATAAAAGAGGAATTTGAGTGTCTGACTGATATATATCAACGCACAGCCCAAACTGCTGGGTCTAGAGATTCCAAATTTGGCATGTAGGTTCTTTATGAAGTCTAGGGGTACAATAAGAAAGGATTTTTCAAAATTCATCCCCTAAGGGGGTGAAACGGGGATCCAAAGTTTGTATGGAAAACGAGATTAGTTGGACTATTTTATCCGAAACTTTACACGAGTACTACTGTAGATAAATGAGTAAACACGTGCTTCAGGATTTTTCAATATTCAATCCTTTAAGGGGTAAAATGGGGTGAAAAAGTCTGAAAATCGTCATGGGTATTGTTTTTATGGTTTATCGGGTCGCTGATTACGAAAACAACAACTATTTTATGATCTAACATAGACGACAACGACGTAACATAAAATCACCCCTGTGGGGATGCGATGGGGTTTGGAATATATAAAAGTAGAAACTGAGTGACTGATTGATATATATCAACGCACAGCCCAAACTGCTAGGTCTAGATATTCCAAATTTGACACGTAGTTTCCTTATGATGTCTAAGGGTGTACTAAGAAAGGATTTTTCAAAATTCAACCCCTAAAGCGGTAAAACGGGGTGAAAAATTCTGAAAATCGTCATGGGTATTGTTTTTATGGTTTATCGGGTCGCTGATTACGAAAACAACAACTATTTTATAATCTAACAACGTACGGTGGAGTTAAAATGTCATAATATCAATATGAGTGTTGATTCTATGGTTTTCTGGGACGTCAATTACAAAAATGGTATCGACTTGAAAATATCAACCCCTATAAGGGTAAAACGGGGTCAAAAAGTCTGAAAATCGTCATGGGTATTGTTTTTATGGTTTATCGGGTCGCTGATTACGAAAACGTGGCTAACGTGACCATCATCCTCTATTGAGGTGCGATGAGGTTGAAATGTCTATAACTCACTACATGTGTCGTTTTTACGGGTTTTTGGAACGCCAATCCATACTAATATTATAAATGCGACAGAATGTATGTTACTTCTTCACGCTTAAATCGCTGGACCGATTTAAATAAAATTTGCTTAAGAGTTACCTTGAGTCCTGGGAAAGGACATAACTAAAATAGTTTTTATCCCAGAAATTACTTATTATTATTATTTATTGTACCCGTAGGGCGGTAACTTGACTATCATCCCCTATTGGGGTGCGATGGCGTTGAAATGTATAAAATGTGGTGAAAAAGTCTGAAAATCGTCATAGGTATTGTTTTTATAGTATATAGGGTCGCTGATTACGAAAAAAACAACTATTTAATAATTCAACATAGCCGACGTGACAACTCTGTAGGGATGCAATGGGGTTGAAATGTCATAATATCAAGTTGATTCTATGGTTTTCTGGGACGTTAATTACGACAATGGCATCGATTTGAAAATATAACGTAGTGGACATGAATTACTTAAAAAGATTTTTCAAATTTTACCTCTAAGAGGGTGAAACGGAGGTCCAAAGTTTGTATGGAAAACGAGATTAGTTGGTTTGTATGGGAAAACGGGATTAGTTGGACTATTTTATCCTAAATTTTACACGAGTACTTCTATTGATTAATGAGTATTGCCCCGAATGTCACGCGAGCGAAGCCGCGGGCGAAAGCTAGTTGTCTATATTACGTGTCGTAAGTCGTAAGTTAGGGTCTCTATTGTAATTTGTGGCTATCTCTCTCGTCAAAGTAAGTACGTATACGTATAGCGTAACCTATATATTTATATTTTGCTTAATGTGGTCCGCCAAAATGTCTCCACTTCTTTGGGGTGTAAGTGGTAAGGGTAAGGTGTAAGTGGTTCTATGAACCAAAGCCAACCTCACCTACACGTGCTGCACCCTGCTGACTGATAAACTATAAGTAAGGTAAGTATACTTACCTCTCTTTTCGCCAGAACCACATTGTTATTTGGTTGCGGTATTCTGTGAGGTGGAGGTATAGATCATAGCGTGGTTTATATTAAATATATGTAACTTTAAACAAATAAATTCTTTATTAAAATATATAAACAAATGTAAAGTTATTATTTAAAGTTGACGTTTTTACGAGTATGTTTAGAACAAGAATAATTGATAAACGTTTCCTCGAAGAAATTCAAAGCAGCTTAATCGCCAGCTGTAAATATTATGTCGTGATGTCGCAGGTCAAGATACTCGTACAGTCGTGTCTATTCTTATTTCATGGCGTAGAGCTGCGGAGATCTTGTTTTGAAGCTCCATATAAATTACCTATAAAATTACAGATCACGATCAGATTGTTGATGCTGTTGATTGTTGGCACCTGGTGGAATATTATTAGCAATTTGTTATTATTAAAGCACTTGTACTGTTCCACTTAATTAAATAAATTTGGTTTCGCATTAAGGCATTATCAACGTAAACAGATGGTATTTGCGTTTCTACAAACCTTTGGTAAAAATTAATTTAATTAAATGGAACAGTACAAGTGCTTTATTAATAACAAAAAAATATAATTTATTACATCGATCACTCACAATAGTAATATCTATGCTATATCGACAAGTATAATGCAATGACGTCACAGGTCTTGTCGCAGTCGTGAGTGCGCCCGCTGTGCTGCACGTGGCGCCCGCGACCCCGCGACAAAGCGGCGCGGCCGTGGCCGCGGTCGTGCCGTGAGCCACGACCGCGAATATATTAACACGAGTTCCATAAGTTCCAACTCCAAGCCAGACGTTTATATAGCTTTTGATTAAAAAAAAAGTGCCTAGAATAGATGACTCGGATACTCGGGCCACATTGTCTGACTCAGTAAATACTAGTATTGGGGTGTTAGTAGATGTTTAAGATATATTAAACATATTAAAATAGGTTTTTGGGGTGTAAGTGTCTCACTACGAACTCTAGTGCCGAAGGCAACCTCGCCAGCTCGTGGTACGTCCTGCCCACTAGTGAAAGAGGCTTTGAGGCTACAGAGTGAAAGAGGGAGGCAAACGAGCATGTGGTTCATCTGATGGAATGCAATCACTACCGCCCATACCGCCGATCCGTTGCCAGCCTATACTCCTTCCTTTCTTTCTTTCTTTCTGGTGACCTCATTCACTCGAAGGAACACAACAACCCTCAAGGGAATTATTATTTGGTTGCGTTATTGTGTGAGGTGGAAGTACTTTCCCAGTTGGGCAGCTTAAAAAATAGGCTATATACCTCTCTTAAAATCTTCCACTGAAATCAGGGTCGCAATCTCTCACTTTCAAGGGTCGTTCAAATTCTCCCACTAAAGTCAGCGTGCAAATATTACACATCTATGAAGTATTAATTATAACGAAAGGTCATTGATCAGTCAATACAAATATGTTTAGTTACAAATCACATGCTTTTGCCAAAGGAAAACTAATGGGTTTTCCTCATACTCGTACGGCTGCCAACAACCTACTTCAAGTTATAATGAACGATGGAGATTCACTTGGCTTATAAAGATATTTGCATTCGTAAGCACACGCAAATGTGCTTAGAAAACTGTTTGACGGCTTTGTCAAAACCTGACAAATTTACCTGCAAATAATAGTGTACAATTTTCATGCAAAAGTCAACACTATTGCGATGAAATAAGAATTGTCTGAAGAGTAACGATATTGGAGTTGGATTATTCCGTATATATTATATGTCGCACGCAGCCAGTTCGTACTATTCGCCGCATTGCATGCGGCTAGCTGGTTTACAAAATTACGGTGACCTATCTATGTTACATATATAAAAAACTAGCTGTCTCGGCGAACTTCGTACCGCCTAACAATCAATGAATGTCGTGGTACATATTAGCTGAACTAAATTTATGATTTTATGGAATTAAAACAATGAATAGTAGAAAATAATAGAGAAGCTCGATGGCGTCATTGCGCGTGTCAGTCTAATTGAACACGCAAGTTAAGCAACGTCGACCGTAGCCTGTAAACGGATGGGTTTATATTACCTCGAGCTCCTCCGTGATTCGAAAGACACGTTAAGCCGTCGGTCCCGGTTGTTATCATTAGCTCATCTTGAGCTCCTCCGTGCTTCGGAAGGCACGTTAAGCTGTCGGTCCCGGTTGTTATCATTAGCTCATCTTGAGCTCCTCCGTGCTTCGGAAGGCACGTTAAGCCATTGGTCCCGGTTGTTATCATTAGCTCATCTTGAGCTCCTCCGTGCTTCGGAAGGCAAGTTAAGCCATCGGTCCCGGTTGTTATCATTAGCTCATCTTGAGCTCCTCCGTGCTTCGGAAGGCACGTTAAGCCGTCGGTCCCGGTTCTTATCATTAGCTCATCTTGAGCTCCTCCGTGCTTCGGAAGGCACGTTAAGCCGTCGGTCCCGGTTGTTATCATTAGCTCATCTTGAGCTCCTCCGTGCTTCGGAAGGCACGTTAAGCTGTCGGTCCCGGTTGTTATCATTTAATGACAGTCGTTAAGTTAAGTCAGTGGCCTTTAGGCGGTTCGAAAACACTGGCCTCCGCCAACCCGCAGTTGAGCAGCGTGTTGGAGTACGCTCTAAACCCCTTCGGTTGAGGGAAGACCCGTATCCATAAAAACTGAAGATTTCATAAAAATAAAGATTTCCTTATTGTTAATTTAAAAAAAAAAAAAACGTTTTGTTTTATTTTTTTTAGTTTTGAAATAGGTTTTATCATTTTGGTGATTTGTAATTGTCATTTCTTTTGATGTTTACTCTGATTTGATTCTTGCGCTCGAACCCCATGGGAAAAGCGTTTTCACCCCTATCGATTTGACATTTTTAAATTTTCATAACAAATCCCAGACAACTTTCCCGACATAAAAGTGACACCAATCGATTTGACGTTTTGATATTTGACAACCAACAAATATCGTAATCTCTTTTTCAACTGACACTTTCATTTGTATGGGAAAATGTTTTTTCTTTTATTTTATTTTTTCGAGAATTTTCCAATGTTTTTAAGAGTTATTCTGCTATTCGGGACGGAAACAAATCCAACAAATCAAAAACCATGGCAATCGGTCCAGCCGTTCTCGAGTTATAAGTGTTGTAACAAACACGACTTTCTTTTATATATATAGATAATCCCTATTTCCCTTGGGCAATAGGCACGAATCATTACGCACGAACGGCTGGCGGGACCGATTTCGCTAATTCTTTTTTGTTGTATTTGTTATTGTCATTATAAGGTTTATATGAAAAAGAAATTTGCGTGGAAAATTTAAACTTTACGTCGTTTGGCAGAACTGTCACTCATTTGACAGATTGCGCGAAACAAATCCGGATTCAATATTCCTTGATAGGAAGACAGGACAACGTGTTTCATATGTTTTTCGTATTATCAAGTGTCCTATTTCTTCTTCTTATCTTTGCTCTACACTACAGGAGTTTTGCTGTCAGCTTCGCGATGCGTCTCTTTCTTTTGCAAATCGGAATAGTTGGAGTGTCTTTATGAACCCTTAAAACGATTAGAAAACATGATCCCATTTTGTGTCCATAAAATTTGATCATGTTTTCTATTCGGTGCGTAACACGACGATGCGACGTGCGTAAAAGTTTTTCCAAAAACTATGTTATTCGTGTATAGAATACCACTAGACTCTAAAAACACCTATTAAATCCAAGTTCATTACGGAATCCTAATTACGGTAACTGTCCATTGCATGCTGTTAACCCACAAGTATTTTTTATGAAGGTCTTATGTCGTTATTGTTTCCTGATCTGGTCTTTGTTCTTGTCTAGCTGGTATAAAGGCTGGTGTTGATGCGAGTCACGTGCGCCCGTAGTTGTATTTACAATTGTAATCGACTCGTGAATATTTGGCAGAGTTGTCGGCTATTTCTGCATAAAGACAATAATGTGTGATGTTCCATGCATTACAAGAGTTCAGGTTTTTCCTGGTACTGGCCATACTTTACAAGCCCGGATTCTAGCCCACGGGGTCGAAATGGAGATTGAGTGGGACGAGTAGATTCGCTGTGTGTTTTCCATTGATTTCAATGGAAAATGTATTTGATGATCATTCCTCAAGGACATAATCGATTACAATTTTTTTTCGATACAAACCTCAAGCCTGTCGAGGTCTTTAATTATGACAAATCAAAATCGGTTCAGTGGTTTTGGAGCTTATTAATTTCCAAGAGTGCCTTTACGGCGTATATAAGTGTCCCGCTCGGTCCGCTCGCTCCAGTCAAGAAGGTGAACGATAATCCGGTTTCCTAATCGGCCCTAATTTGTAAATAATGTACTGTTTGCATCAATAAGCTTCCTGCAATCTCTGCCAGATTGTTCTACATCTATGGCCCCTTGATCGCCAGAGGCGCAATTCTCGTAATTAAAATGTAGTCAAAATTCAGTTTCGATCCAGTCTCGATCTCACAAATGTCACTTTCGGTATTCTCCTAACACAATATGTAACTTCAAAATTTAAATGGGATTATATCGAAATATGAGTGAAAATTAAACAAACTGAGAATGTTACTTTGCCAACAACAAGAATTGATAAATAATAATTAATGAATGAAATCAAGTATATAATTTTAGTCAATTCACAATTCAATCTCGATTCGGTCTACTTTCAATCTGCGTTCGTAGAAAAATTACGAGAATTGGCCTTCAGAACCTATCTGACCCGTCCCGGCCGTCAGTTCTGCGAGTTATGTGAATTGCCCATTACATATACTTTTACTTTTGAAAAAAAAAAAAATAGAATTACGATCATGCAAAACACAAAAACACGAACGGAGCCGCGGGTCCAGCTAGTGTACTATATAATAAGTTTATGGTACACACAGAGAGATAATGACAGTGCAATCCATCTTCAGATTGACACATACTTGAAGATATACATATTATGATATATTGCACATATCCGCACTTACCACGATGCAGCTTCCTTTCGTAACAAAACATCGTTGATTGAATTCCTCTTTTATGTCAAGGGAATAAAGTTTAAAATATTTAATTCTGATTAGTAATAGTATAATATCTGTTCTTCTGATAGCTAATTCTAATTTAATTGCTCTTTTTTAATTACAATGACGTCTACGACTAAAATTCCTAAAATGGCGTCAGGTTTTAATTTTTAATGCATGACGATGTGAGAATAGAACTCGTTTTGGTAGCCTGTTCTTAAATAGCTGCTTATTACATGTTTCGATAATATTAGTTATAAAATCCCTACTTCCCCACTAATATTATAATTGTGAATGTGAGTTTTTTTGTTACGCTTTCACGCCGAAACTTCTCAACCGATCATCATGAAACTTTGTACGTATATTCGCAAAGGTATTAGGAAAGACATTGGATACTTTTTATTAAAAAAAAAGTAAATGCCAGCGAAACTGTTTTGTAAAAATTATAGTTTTGTAAAAATGTTAGTTCTAAGATAGTCCAATTTTATTAGAATCTGGTGGGATTATTTTTTTGTAGGAGGAAAAATATTTAAAGGTACACACACACACCACCACCTCCAACGCCATACCACATCAATCCGTATTCAATCCTCTGCTGGCATACAGTTTATTGTATGTAGGATCATTGTAATAGGATGTAGGGTGGAGAATAAAAAAGACACATAAAAACCTCGAAATTTGTGGAAAATGCACACGAGCAATGCCGTCGGAAAGATAGTAGGGGATTTTACGACTGCTATTATGCCATTATGATTGAAAATAATAAATTGAGCGACTATAATACTAAATGGGCGACTGGAATACTAAGTTAGGTTAGGATTGACATGTTTTATATCATCTTTAGTCGCCAAGTTAATATAATCGTCCAGTTTTACAATTTTGGTTGTTCGTTAGAACAAAACATGTAGCTGAGTTATAGCCCTTTTGTGTTACTGCGGCGCACATAAATAAATAAATAAATAATAAAAAGTAAAAAAGTCATGTAGTCCAAACTAATCAAAGCTTGTACTATGTGTACTAGATAACTGATATTATACTTAAATCCTTTTTTTTGTAAATCACTTGCGTGCATGTACATGTCTGTTTGTTTTGGTCTGGGCGACCAAGACAAACAGATATGCACACAAATGTTTGTCTTGTGCAGGGATCGAACCCTTGACTCCGGGGTCGCAGGTGTCAAAGTAGATATAGCCATGGTTCGACCACCGGGCTCGTCAAATATAATTCTTTTTGCTTTTTTTTTAACACTATGTATATAACTTAAGTTTACAAGTAATTGTTATAAGACAGGAAATAACTAAGTCATTATGATACTAACCAACTAATATATGTGTGCTGGAGACAGAAATAAATATAATAATAATTTAATGTAACAATATATATAATATACTAGCTGGCCCGGCGAACTTCGTACCGCCTAATTGTCAATGAATGTCGTGGTATACATATTAGTTGAACAAATTTTATGATGTCTTGAAATTAATATAATGAATAATAGAAAATAATAGAGAAGCACGATGGCGTCCTTGCGCGTGTCACTCTAATTGTACACGCAAGTTAAGCAACGTCAACCGTAGCCTGTCCATGGATGAGTTTATATTATCTCGAGCTCCTCCGTGCTTCGGAAGGTACGTTAATCCGTCGGTCCCGGTTGTAATCATTAGATTAACTCGAGGTCCTCCGTGCTTCGGAGGGCACGTTAATCCGTCGGTCCCGGTTGTTATCATTAGATTATCTCGAGCTCCTCCGTGCTTCGGAAGGCACGTAAGACGTCGGTCCCGGTTGTTATCATTAGATTATCTCGAGCTCCTCTGTGCTTCGGAAGGCACGTAAGCCGTCGGTCCCGGTTGTTATCATTAGATTATCTCGAGCTCCTCCGTGCTTCGGAAGGCACGTTAAGCCGTCGGTCCTGGTTGTTATCATTAGATGGCAGTCGTTAAGCCAAGTGGCTTTTAGGCGGCTTGAAATTACTGGCGTCCGCCAACTCGCAGTTGAGCAGCGTGGTGGAGTATGCTCGAAACATATTCAGTTGAAGGAAGACCCGTATTTAATATTACCCAGCAGTGGGTAAATATTACCCAGCAGTGGGTAAATATTACCCAGCAGTGGGTAAATATTAAGTTCAGTATTTTACTATGTCACAAAATAAAGTACCATGACACTTGACAACCAATTAATATTCATTTTCAAGCATTCATTCATAAACAATTTTCAAAACAACAACGGACAACTTTCGCGACGTAAAAGTTAGACCAATCGATTTGACATTTAATTGAAAATCAATAAATATCCCAATCCGTTTTCAAATTTAATTTTTCGACAATTTTGTCAATGTTTTAATACTTATTATCCTATACCCACATTTCTGAACGCACGCATACATTTGACGTACGCACGTTAACGTCACGTTTGACAGGTCCGACATCCACGAACATTTTGTATGGAAAAATGATTTTTCTTTTATTTTATTTTTTTCGTAAATTTTCCAATGTTTTTAATAGTTATTCTGCTATTCTGGACGGAGACAAATCCAACAAATCAAAAACCATGGCAATCGGTCCAGCCGTTCTCGAGTTATAAGTGTTGTAACAAACACGACTTTCTTTTATATATATAGAAGATTATTCATGTTTATAAAACTAAATGTTCTTTGCTTCCAAAATGTTCCATTAGTATGATCATAGCCTAGAATAAAATGAGAGAGTACATTAGTAAAGTACAATTTCAAGACAAATTACACAGCGCCATCTAGCCCCAAAGTAAGCGTAGCTTGTGTTATGGGTACTAGACATAATGTTTCATTCATTTCATTCATTCAACCCCGTAATAATTATCATGGAAGTAAATAAGTACGTCAATCAATGTTACAAAACATCCGGTAGCGACCTGTATTCGCAATCTGAACGTACAAACAAACATCCCAATTAAGATACTATTTTTATAACGTGAGTCAGTGATGGGAAAGTAGGTACAATATTGATTCTATGTTGCTTCATTAAGAACAAGTTTGGATGACATCATGTAACACGTCTGCAGTCAAAAAATTCTTTCGTGATTAATAAATTAAAGTGTTACTGTTTTACTTCTTTTACCTAAATTTTAATCCTGGCAAATATTGGGTCATCCAGATATTATAACCACGTTCCCGTCATATTACCGACTCAAAAAATCACTTTGAACAAAATTGTTCATAATTAATTTCAATTAGAAAAGTGAGAGTAGCTCAATGGCATCGTTGTGTGTCAGTCAAATCGTAAACGCAAGTTAAGCAACATCGATCGTAGCCTGTCCATGGATCACAGAGTTCGATACTTTAATACCAGAGTATCGAACTAAACGCAAATCTATAATATAAAACCGGCCAAGTGCGAGTCGGACCCGCACACGAAGGGTTCCGTACCATTATGCAAAAAAATCACGTTTGTTG
Source organism: Hypsopygia costalis (assembly GCA_937001555.2). Lineage (NCBI taxonomy): Eukaryota > Metazoa > Arthropoda > Insecta > Lepidoptera > Pyralidae > Hypsopygia > Hypsopygia costalis. The sequence continues at coordinate 3,891,055 of OW443325.2, forward strand.
TATGGGAGCCCCCCTTAAATATTTGTTTTATTTTAATTTAATAATTATTTATTTTGAAAGTATAAATATTATGTGAGTATTTCAAGCCTCTACCTATTGCCGTTATCAATTGCGAGCAAAAACGAGCAAAAAAATCACGTTTGTTGTATGGGAGCCCCCTTAAATATTTATTTTATTGTATTTTTTAGTATTTGTTGTTATAGCGGCAACAAAAATACATCATCTGTGAAAATTTCAAGTGTCTAACTATCACGATTCATGAGATACAGCCTGGTGACAGACGGACGGACGGACGGACAGCGGAGCCTTAGTAATAGGGTTCCTTTTTACCCTTTTGGGTACGGAACCCTAAAAAATGAATCGCTGAATGTGTTGCTAAGTGTAAATCTCGAGAACAGCTGAACCGATTTCGCTAATTCTTTTTTAGAATATTCCTTGAAGTACGAGGATGGTTCTTACGCAGAGAAACATTTAAAAAATTGCCTAAAAAAGTCTAAAAACAACACTTTTCTATACTCAACAACTCTCACAAACGATTTGTAATAATACTTAAAAGTCAATTTGAACTTTATTACCATACCATAAAGTTAAAGTGTTAGTGGAGAGGTTCCGGGAAGGCAAAACAATTGAGCACCAACTCTTATTGCGATTCAATAACTGAATTGAATGCTTATTCATACCAATGAATAAGCGACTCTATTCCATTTGAAATAGAGTTGGTGGTAAGGGGGCTGAAGTGTGTGCTAACTGTATATGTTGATACTGATGGAGTGATGAGTGTTAGACTTGGTGGAACTTTGTGGACATCTTGTATTAGATTAGTATAATCACTTTTTTTTTTTTTTATACTACGTCGGGTGGCAGACAAGCATATGGCCCGCCTGATGTGAAGCGGTTGCCGTAGTCATATTAACGCTCGCAACATACAATATCGCTCTCGCGCAACCACCCCCGCTGCCAACGCAGCATCTCCTTCCTTTCTGGTGACCTCACTCACTCGCAGGAATACAACAACCCTCAAGGGAATTGTTATTTGGCTGCGGTATTCTGTAAGGTGGAGGTACATTCCCCAGTCGGGTAGCTTACAATTACGCTCCCTACCTCTCTTTTCGCCAGAGCTTCGTTTGTCAGTCAGCAGGGTGCACCGCGTGCAGGTGAAGTTGGCTTTGGTTCAAAGGTGTTGATGAACCACTTACACCCCAAAGATGAACCACTTACACACCACTTGGTGGAACTTTGTAGACATCTTGTATTAGTATAATCACTTTTCCATTTAATTAAAGCCGTTGCTGATGCGTAACTAGCCAAGTATTCGCTAAATACACAACGAATCAAAAAAACTGTGTTACACGATTGTTTATTAACCTCAATAGTTTTTTAATCTCACAAAATTGATAAAACAATTTACTTTGTAGTTCATCATCATCATCAGGTCATTTTAGTCTCCACTACAGGAGCACGACCCTCTCTCGTCCGTCCCTGACAGAAGGAGGATTTGGCCTACACTCCCCACGCTGGCCAGACGGGTTGGGGAGGCCTGATCGATGTTTTATAATGTATTTCCCTTAGTCGCCTTGTACGACATCCACGGGAAGAGTCGGAGTGATTCTATTCTAGTCTGCCGGAAATCACACGGCCGACTTTGTAGTTATTGAAGTAAAATGTGTCAAAAAAGGCCGTATACCGCAAATTTCATTGCATATGATTGATTATTTCACTAATTTTATAAGTTATAAAAAATCTACGGGGTTTAATAAACAATTGTGTAACACAGGTTTTTGATTTCTTAAGTATTTATCGAAAGATCGTTTTTAGTTGAGTTTTGCTAGTTTCGCCGCATGGAGCTTCATAATTTTTTTTTGGGAAAACGACAATACTTGTTTGTTAAGGTAAACAAACAAGTATTGTCGTTTTCCCAATTAATTAAAAAAAAGTTAATGCCGTAAGGCGAAACCGGCCGGTAAAATAAATTAAATTAAATAGACCAGTACACGTGATTTAAATAAATACAAAAAAACTTAGTCGACTCTTCCTGGCTGGCCTATTTCTCGCTCAGCGGAGAAGCATTGCCATCCAGCGTGGCAATGCTTCTCAAAATGAATTTTTTGATGCTATTTAGATATTATATTTTGTTAATTTTAATTAGTTTTTGTTATTTCCGTTTTTTTTGTTTGTATATATAGTTAGTCATATTTAGTTTTTATTTTAAAAAAAGGTCTTATGTCTTACATAAAAAAACTGTATAAGTATGTATGGTTTTAACGGCCACTTGATATCACCCACGACGACAGTTCACTTTGGGTGCGCTAACAACATCGCCTAACATCTACATGATACTGCGTTTGACCATAACATTCACACGTACTGTTTGTCTATGGCCAAGTTAACACAAAATTTCGATTTTAATCTCTATCTCCGAAGATTTAAAACTTAGATTTGAATGTGAATTGAAACTTGATTGAGACTAGGCACTATTTGGAGTGCGTAATAGTGAATAAGTATTTTATTCTTAGCACGAATATACAAATTATTGAGACCAAACGCAGTATGCATTTTGTTTATTGTTTGATTGTTATGCAACGGTCTTTGCGGGAAAGTGAATTATTAAATTTGGACATTATACAAAACGTCCCACAGCACAGGTTGGCTGGAAGAGATCTCTTAGAGAGATAAGCTCGCCTTTGAAAAACAACAAACTGTTGCATTTGTAATAGTTTTAAGAATTTTTATATTGTTTTTTTTTTTTTTTTTTATAATATAATATATTTTTCTTCCAACTATGCTTTAATTTCATCACAATCACACTAAAAACTCAGTACAAAACGAGTCTTTAATGCTCTAGAGCAGGGGTCTCCAAACTTTGAAGCCTTCGGGCCATAATGATTTTTTCAGTTTGTTCCAAGGGCCAAACCAGTTTTAATTTTTCTGCCCTTAACTATATTTCTAGACTAGAATAGTCGCAAAGTGCGTGACCTAAGCAAACTTACGCTTTTCTGTATCTGTCGCGGGCCGGATTGATGATACTGGCGGGCCGGATTTGGCCCGCGGGCCGTAGTTTGGAGACCCCTGCTCTAGAGCAATAAAAATGTATGAAATTTCATTATTGCACAGTTTTTTTTAATCGCACCAAAAGGTGCCAATCTCAATGGATTAGCTTTATTCAGCCAGCCGATATCAATACTTTTTTTTCGTACGTATTATTCGTTTCTATCCTACTTGTTCCAAATTTAAAAAATGATTGCTGCTAACTCTGAGTTAAAAATGAAAGAAATTTAAAAAAGTGATTTGGCGGGAACTTTGTTAATTTTGCTTGACAATATTTTTGGAAACGATAAAAGTGTGATACTATCTGATTTTGAGTGCTTCGGCTTCGAATTAAAATGGAATCATCTAGCGACACATTAACTCCGGAAAACATTCTAAATGAAGCCGACAGTGTTATAGAAACTTCTATTTTTATTTTATTAACTGTTTGATATGAGTTTCTTTTATCTACTATTCCTATAGGTATTAGTTGAAAGAAAAGCAGATTATGCACCTCGCCTTAAGTAATTTATATTGCCCTCGTGCCTGTTAGATTAGAGCCCTCGCTGACGCTCGGGCTCTAAATCAGGCACTCGGTGCAATAATAAATTACTTTGTGCTCGATGCAATAATCTACTATTATTTATCTCTTATACAAAGGACAATAATGCATGCATTACACATAATTCTATACAGATATATTTGTGAGAGACTGGTATCCCTGTATTACGGAAAATGTGTTTGTTTGTAACAGTTTATTTATTTATTTGTAATCAACAGCCTACCAAAGTACATTTTTAATATATAATCTACAATCAGTTGTTATGTATTCGTTTGTGTATATATGTTCTGTATTTGAAATACAGAATATATATACCAGTAAGCTCGACAAGCTCGATGGCGTCGTTGCGTGAGTCAATCTAATCGAACACGCAAGTTAAGCAACGTCGTATTCTGTCCATGGATGGGTTTATTTATCTCAAGTTTCTCCGTGCCTCGGAGGGCACGTTAAGCCGTCGGTCCCGGTTGTTGTCATTAGATGACAGTCGTTAAGCCAAGTCAGTGCCTTTAGGCGGCTTGAAAACCAGCACTTGAGCAGCATGTTTATTTTATTGTATTGTATTATGATAATATTGTATGGCGATTTATAAAAAGACCTATATTGACTGAGTTTCTTTCGGCATTTCTTCTCGTCAATGGTCATTCCGAAATGCTGGTAGATGAAAAAATATACCTAATTGTAAAAGACGTGTCTAAGTGCCCGCGAGGGCCCACAGAATAAAGAATTTTGACTTTGACTTTGACTTTGACATGGTGGAGTATGCTCTAAATTCCTTCGATTGATGAGAGGAGAGACCCGTTTCCCAGCAGTGGGATGACTAAGGATTGTCGACGATACAGTATACATAAAATTGTCGGAACAATGGATTATAATTTAATAGTTAAATATGGTTAACTTTCGGCTATAGCCAACGTAATATTTCGCTTGCTAAAATACTGACAAGAAAAAAAAAATTACATGTATTATTCATATTGGAGGTATTCTCTTTCCTATATCCAGCAGTAGGTTAGATAGACATGCTGATAATGATGATGATTCTCACATTGATAAGAGGGGAAGTCAAATTCCAAAAGCTTCTTACTCCTACTAATTTCTTGTGATTAAATTCGTTGTGTTCCAAGGCAGCCGTCATCTTACCCCCTGATGCAGGATCCTGGTCCTGAAAGGGCTTCAAGAGGTCTATCAAATGGTATCAATAATACTTAGTTCATAAAATAGAGTGGATCGCTCCGAGGCCTCCGAGAATTCGATGTATAACCTCGGCTAATATTCAATATTCGCCACCTGTTAAAATAACTGTTAGAAGCATGTTAGTTACTTGACAACAGATCGCACTACAATCCGATACGTACTTGTTAAAGAAACTATATATCTAGAAACAAGTCCAATCGTAACCTAATTTTCGAATCGCATCAAGGTCTAATAACATAGAGCTATACGATCATGTATATTGTCTATAAATGTTGCCAATAACGTTGCCAGTTATTACAGCTCCTTTACATTACAATGCGCTATAAATTGCACCTTGTAAACTTGCTTCGAAGTATTCTTGAGTCAGCACCTAAGGGCATCAAAACGTATGCTTTAAGATTTGTTCGCAATTTCACACTTGTTAATTCTACAAATCGGTAATTACTTGATTTTATCGATTTATAAAGAGGTGTTGTGGTAAAATGTACGCGTATTGTACAATTACCGTCACATCTGCGGAGTAAGTAATGGCAGATGGGAGAGGAAGGTCTTATTAGAGTGGAGTCCGCGCGTAGGACGACAAATCGTTGGACGCCTTCTAGATCGTCCGACGACCTTAAGAAAGCGGCTAGAAGCGGCTGGATGTAGAAGGCGGAGGATCGTATTTGGTGGAAAGCATTGGGGAAGGCTTATATCCAGCAGTAGGTAGATACAGGCTGATGATGATAAAACAAAGTAATATATTTCTTTGCACATGTTTTTGGATTAATTGGCAATTTCTCCCTAGATATTTTAGATTTTAATGTCTTAGAAAGCAAATCGATCTGCTTTTATCTTTGTTATATACGACACCGGATGCCAGCCAAGCGTACGGGCTTCCTGATATAAAACGGATACCGTAACTGTATAAAGGATCGCCAGGAGAGTTGCTCCCGCGTTGGCGCGTAGGTAATTACCCCTAAGGGGTAAAAATGGGTTTCTGTAGGGAGAATTTAGCTGATAAAAGGTAACTTAATTTGGTAAAACAGAGATTGGGTAAGCGGGTCGTTGAAGAAGTTGGGTCACAGAAAACCGAAGCTAAATAACAATTCCCTTGAGGGTTGTTGTGTTTCTGCGAGCAAGTGAGGTTACCAGAAAGGAAGGAGCTGCTCCGGTGATAGCGGCGATGGCGGCGTGTGAGCGATATTTAATGTAGCGAACGTTAATATGGCTACGATTACCGCTTCAAATCAGGCGCGCCGTATGCTTGTCTACCACGCGACATTGTATAAAAAAACACTGGCATTTGCCAACCTAATAGTAGAGTGACAGGAGTAGGTATGCTCGAAACATTTTATTCTTTACTTCGGTTATTAATTTCAGTCACGGTGTCTTTATTAGTGACGGCCGCGTGGTATCGGCGAACGTGTGACCGTGGAGTATTTATCATGCATGAACAAGGGACTCTTTACGGGCGCCACAACATGTGTTTTTTTATACCACTAAAGCGGCAAACAAGCATGTGGCCCGCCTGATGGAAAGCAGTTACCGTAGTCTATGAACACCTGTAACACCAGGGGCATCACACGCGCGTTGCCGTCCCTGTAAAAACATCTTCACGCTCTTTTTGCTGTATTCCCCTGAGAAAACCTCGACAGACAGTTCATTTCACAGCTTAACAGTACTCGGGAAAAACCTTCAAAATGTTTGTAAGTAGTTAATCAACGTTTTTAATCAAAGCCAAACTTATCTGTACACGGTGCACCTTGCTGACTGACAAACGAGGCTCGGCGAAAAAAGAGGTAGGGCATAGTTTATTTTGTCAGCTTCCCGACTAGGGAAGTACCTCACAATAACAATTCCCTTGACGGTTGTTGTGTTCATGTGAGTGAGTGAGGTTACCAGGAAGGAAGCAGTTGCTGTGTTGGATGGGCAGGTAGCAGCGCGCGAGCGATATATAGCTGCGGTAACCGCTTTACATTAGGCGGTCTGTATATACTTGTTCGCCACCAGACGTAGTATTAAAAAAAGTCGGCATAAAGTTGCTATGAGACATTACATACACATATCGTAGTTGTAATAAGTCCATGAATACAACTGTCCATTACTTGAGTTCGTCTGCGGGCCGGTACAGGGTCTTATCGCAAACACATTCGGTATAAATGGCGGTGCTTTCCTCGAGATATGACCCTGCACTTACGAATGCCACGAGGCTCTATAAGTTACTGCTTGTCTCTGAAGTGTTTCTATGTCAGCTGATAGTACGCTAAGAATGAATAGTTATTGATATTTTCACGTGAATATGTCTTTAAAATTGCTTCTATTGGGAATCAATGGGCATGTTTGATATTTTTTCTGACATTGGATGTCGCTAAGTAGGCGTTGGGTCCAGATTGTCAAAATTATATACTGAATTTTTTGACAGTGAAACTTTCAGACGACAAGACAACACAAGACGTCAACAAGACATTTGACAAGATGCCGCCAAAAGACCCTCATTCAAAAAAACGAATGATAACAAAATCGGGGGATACAGTTTGGTCAATCACACCACTTGATAGATGAAGGATCAAATAATTTATTACGCTAAGTAAGGACTATGGAACATCGCGTGCGGGTGAGGGGGAAGCGCAGCCATTTTGAGATAATTTTAGTGCATATAACGTATTCACATGTACAACACACGGCCTTTTTTTGTGTAACATACAAGTTGTGAGACTAAGTTACATGTAGAAATTAATGAACGGGTTATTATAAGTATGTTTATTCTTAGGGTATTTAAGTATCTTCATTGTTATTCTAGAAAACATTGATACATCTACAGATTTCATAAAGCTTTATAAAGTCACTCATATGGAAAACTGTTCACATCTCTGGGCCGGTGCACCCTAGCACTTACTTGTTCCATTTGACCGCATACAACGAATAGCAGTTCGAATCGTCGGTGACCCAATGATCTCTGAGCGACTGGACTCGCTCTCTGCACGTAGAGAGGTTGCATCCCTTTGCGTCCTAGTAAAATATCACGTATAACATTTATCACAAATAAATTATATCACGGGGAGTGCTCGGATGACCTATTTTTTTTATTACCTACCACTGTTTGATATCATCTCTAAAATTGGTAATTAACCACAGTACGCTTTTTAAGAGCTTTTCTATTATGATCTGTGAAATTGTGGAATTAACTTCTCCCGGCAGTATTCCCCAATACATATACTACACTAAATACGATATGGGAGCCTTCAAGTCAATTTTTCCTTTAAAAGGCTGGAAAAAAATAGGCGACCCCTTGGGTTTGTTGAATTCTATGGGCGACGGTGATTACTTTCCATCAGGTGACGCTTAATTGCCCTCTCTCATATAAAAAAGAAAAAGTCTCTAGGCAGATTATTATTTATGAATAGTTATGAAATATGACTAAAATCTAGAAAGATGAAGAAACACATCTATTGTTACAGTGTTACGTAAAACATAATATAGTGAAATTTAATAATAGATAATAACATAAATGACAAAAGATTGAAAGTTAAACAACGTCGCCCGTAGCCTTTTATTCGATAAACCATCCATGTACTAAAAAAGCATGACTTATTGTCACGTTCCGACTGGGCCGAGATGGAGCCGAGCGTGCAAGCGTGAGCGCACTTGTGACGCTTCTATCTCTCTTCCGCTCCATCGGCCGATGTTTTCATATGATGTTATCACGTAAAATTATCGTACGTAAACCGACTTTACAGACAACCATGTTTTTTTAAATAATCTTAATTTTCTTAGCAATTGGTAAAATTTTAACATAAACTGGGTATCTACTATAATAAGAATTTAACCACCCGTGTACACATTTCCAGTCTCGACGAAATAATGAGATAAATTTGAAGTTCAATTTTGCTTTCCGATACGACCGTTCGCCTTTTCTCCGGTTTAATAACGCACTTAAATCGGGCATCCGATATAAAGGTTTGTGCACATGCAGACGTAGGTGCGATGAGGTGCAACCTTTTCTTTTATACAACATACGATCCGTCTAATGTGAAGCGGTTACCGTAGCCATATTAACGTATATATAACATTGGCCGTGTGGTTTCCGGCAAACTAGAATAGAATCGCTCCGTTTCTTCCCGTGGATGTCGTACAAGGCGACTAAGGGAAATACATTATCAAATATCGACCAGGCCTCCCCAACCCGTTTGGCCAGCGTGGAGAGTGTAGGCCAAATCCTCCTTCCGTCTAGGATGGACGAGAGAGGGTCGTGCTCCTGTAGTGGAGACTAAAATGGACCTGATGATGATAACATTAACGAGGAAGAACTCCGTGGTCGAATAGCTAGCATTGGCACTTTGACTCCGAGTTCGCGGGTTTGATCCCCGCACAAGACAAACATTTGTGTGCATGAACATGTCTGTTTGTCTTTGTCCCAGACAAAGACAAACAGACATGTTGTTGTTGTTTATTATATAGGTATTATATGTATGTATTTACAATAAAAATGTATTTAAGTATAATATCGGTTACCCATAGTACAAGCTTTGCTTAGTTTGGTATTAGATGGCAGTGTGTCATTTGTCCAGGAATATTAATTAATTAAATGAATATGGTTCATTTATGGTGATCTCATTCACTCGCAGGAACACAACAACCCTCAAAGGAATTGTTATTTGGCTGCGGTATTCTGTGAGATGAAGGCACTTCCTCAATCGGGTCGCATACAAATACATTGTACCCTACCTCTCTTTCTCCATAGCCTCTTTCGCTAGTCGGCAGCAGGGTGCACCACGTGCAGGTGAGGTTGTTTTTAGTTCAAAGATGTCGATGAACCACTTACACCCCTAATGTACCCCAAACAAATGATGTCGATGAACGACTTACACCCCTAATGTACCCCAAACAAGTGATGTCGATGAACCACTTACACCCCTAATGTACCCTAAACAAGTGATGTCGATGAACCACTTACACCCCTAATGTACCCTAAACAAGTGATGTCGATGAACCACTTACACCCCTAATGTACCCTAAACAAGTGATGTCGATGAACCACTTACACCCCTAATGTACCCCAAACAAGTGCAATGCGACTTCAATATCTAACAAGAGAAGCGTCCACACGCCTACCTGCCTGCATGTGCGCAACCCTTTAAAGTAGCGCGGGCGAGCGCTCGGGCACGAAGCTCTGCCGTCATGGGGCTTAATTGATGACTGGCGAGATTGCTTCGAGACGAATCTCGAGAACGTGCCACCACCAGTATCGGCATGCGAGTGTTCATTAGTACGGGAATGACAAGATACTTTGTTACTGTCGTTTTACATGAACAACAGTTTGCAGAGACATAAGTAAACTAAGAGATGAATAATTTTAACAAAAAAAAACCGACTCCAAACATTATTCTACATTTATGTATGTAGATACAGGCTGATGATGATTGTGATGAAAAAATATGGGACCAATCTCCTTTAAATAAAAGAAGTTTTTTTCAAATCGGTTCATAAATCACGAAGTAACAAACATAAAAAAAAATACAGCCGAATTGAGAACCTCCTTCATTTTTGGAGTCGGTTGAAAATAAACATTTAAAACCATTTATTTAGCTGCTACATTTTTTTATACCACTGAAGCGGAAAAACAAGCATACGGCCCGCCTGATGGAAAGCAGTTACCGTAGATTATGAACGCCTGTAACACCAGGGGCATTACACACGCGTTGCCGACCCAGTAAGAACCTCTTCACGCCCTTTTTGAAGAACCCCTGCTGTAGTCTCCTGAGAAAACCTAGGCAAGCAGTTCATTCCACAACTTGACAGTAGGCGGGAGAAAACTTCTCTGGAACTGCACAGTACGCGACCACTTAGGCTTCCATGTGTGAGGATGAACTCCCTGTCGATGGCGAGCGGAGCGACTGTAGATGGAGGCCGCGGGCATCATGACAAACAAAATTCCTCTAAACACACCATATTATACAATCGGAAGAAATACAATGGGACAGAGGACAGGGGACAGGGAGGGAAAAGGAAAGGCAAAATCTTGTCTTAGATTTAAAGGTTCTAACCGTCTGTCAGTTATCTAGGCGCTCCCACCCAACAAATGACAACAGTACTCAATACGCGGCCGTTTTTGAGCTTTTTAAAACAGAAGTCTGTGCCTTGGGTTGCAGTACTGCTTCGCCCTGTTGAGCACACCTAGTTTCTTCGATGCTAGTTTGACCTTCCCTTCCAGGTGACAACTCAAGTCCTATTATGGATAAGCATGACTAAGTTTATCGTATAGTCATTTTAACTATCCTGTCTTTGTACAAGTCTGTCTGTCTGAAAGCGACAATAAAAAATTTACTAAACGGATTGCCACACAATTCACGAAAGGACGTAGTGATTCAAGAGGAAGGTTTCAAATTAATTATGGTTTTGTGTAATTTGGCTGAAATATTGAAATATTTAGGGGTGTATTTGGCTCACCACCATCTTTGGAGCTAAAGCCAACCTCACCTGCATATGCTGGTACAACTTGCCAACTAGCGAACAAGGTTCTTGCAAAAGTGAAGTAGGGTGCAGCGTTTTTGTAAGTTGTACGTCTGGGGAAGTACCTCTACTTCACATAATACCAAAGCCACTTAAGGATTGTTGTGTGTGAGTGAGGTCCCCAGAAAGGAAGGAATTGCTACGATGGCAGCGGGGATAACAGGGGTAACAATATCGTTTCACATCAGGCCCTCCTTAAATGTTTGTTTTAATTTTATTTCAATATTTATTTTAAAGTGAATATATAACTAAATATTATGTGAGTATTTCAAGCGTCTACCTATTACCGTTATCAATTGCGAGCAAAAAAATCACGTTTGTTGTATGGGAGCCCCCTTAAATATTTATTTTATTCTGTTTTTTAGTATTTGTTGTTATAGCGGCAACAGAAATATATCATCTGTGAAAATTTCAACTGTGTAACTATCACGGTTCATGAGATACAGCCTGGTGACAGACGGACGGACAGCGGAGCCTTAGTAATAGGGTTCCTTTTTACCCTTTGGGTATGGAATCCTAAAAAGGACAAATAAATCGATGAGTTAGTTGTCTTACGCCAAACGAAGCACCTTCAGATATGCACATGTAGGGCATGTATGAGTTCTATGTATTTGTGTGTTGTGTGTATGCATTTCGTGTCCGAATCAGATCAGGCGTAGAATATTTTAGCATGCCAATTTGATTGATGGCGACCAACGCCACGGACATATAAAATGCTTTTAGTTATTTTTATCTTTTGGCTAAGTGACACATTAGTCGCACCGTCACACACGAGTGTTGGAACATAGGACTAGCAGCGCCTCGCGGTTTTATCCACCCTTTGGCAAGAATTGGTCTGTCCAATGCCAAAGATTTTCGAATTTATTTGGTAGTTCCAGAATTTATCGCGTTCAAACAAACAACTACTGAACATAATGAAAATAATGTCATAAATTGGTAAACGATTCATTTAATTAAAACACGACGTACTGCAACTGCGAGTAAAATGTACAAAATGGAAAACGCGCATCATGTCTGTCCATAAATAGGCGGTTGGCGCTAATTCCATTTTGCCGCTACGCAATTATATAATTAAAACATTGTTGCTAAACAAATAAGGCTACTTATGCCATAAGACGGTCGTATCTTTCAATTAGTCCTTGTAAAGTGGATACCATCCATCTGCTACTTATTGGCATTGCTACATTCCAGCCACTTCTTAGGGTTCCTTGATCGACCCCTAAAAAGTGGCTGATGTAGGGGGGTGCCGACTAGCCAAAGAAGCTCTTGAAAAAGAGAGGTAGGGTACAGCTTATTTGTAAGCTGCCAACGCACTATGGTTCGTGTGGAACAAGTTAGCTGGTCAATATTATTTGCTTTGATTTTTATGTCTAAATGGGGTTATAAAGCATAGATGTAAAGTTGTCTGTACTTCTTGGAGGGCAGTTTTTCATTTGAGTGAAAAAAGAACAAAGTTCAAGAATATGAACAGAATATCTATATTTTTATGAAATAATTTATCTCTAAATCTAACTTAATAACTAACAACAGATACATAAAACACTCAGCAACAAAATCTATCTCTCATTATCATCACTATCCTCAGATGAATCATCCAATGAATTGTCATGATGATGATGATGAGTGGCAGAACTATGAAAACTATGAAAAACATTTTGTTCCATAAAGCTAGGCTGAACTATGAAATCTAAGACTTCACATTCACTTCATATGGTCAGATGTCAATAACACATTAAGTAAATATCTATTCGTAGTTATATCTATTCGTAAATTGTTTTTTTTTTTTTGTTGTATTCACGAATTCTTCTGCAATCCTTAGTCCGGCTCTGATGCTCCACTCCTGGACTGCAAGAGGTCATCTACGCGACGTCTTTTTGTTTTGAGACTGGAATCTTCAAACTCTTTAGTTGGTCGTCCAGGTCCCGGTTGGGTTAGTATCGAGGTCCTTGGCATGGATAAATGAAAGGACACGGCGAAACATTTGTCAACACCATTTAGGTACGTCGAAGTCGTCTCTAGGAAGCGCTATCGGCTTCTTCCGCAGCTGCTCCATTTTTCAGCCATTTTGATGAATATTTGGAGATGATAACCTTGACGTCCCTCACCGATTACTCCGTAACACTATCAAAATCATGTCTCAAAGATACAAGCCGATAAAGCTCCTCATTCCGCATTTCTTTCGGGTGTTTCAGCCATTCTTCGAAAAAATCTATTTCCGAGATGGTGAAAACTGTTAAAAGAAAAAAATAAAAAAAAAATAGTTGTGCAAATAATTCGCAATATTTTTTTTTACAAATAAGTATATAGATACTTAGAGAATCATATGTGATAGATTTTACGGAGTGGACATGAGTGGACATGTAATTTTTCGTCCATTGAACTAAAAAAGACGGTTAAAAAACATCACTTTTATCTAAACATTTAATTTAATAAAATTATCGAATAAAGTTCCTGTGATAAAAACTAACTTAAACAAAACTACATACCTTTATGTACACAATCCATCATAAAAACACTATCACAAACTTCTTTTAGTAACGTAAATAATGCTTTCAATTAGGGCGTAAAATTGCAAATGAATGCACTTTGAATTATCAACATTTTGTATACTTACCTCAATGACGCTCATATTGACGAAAGTAACGAAAATTCATAGGTGTATTCCTTAATGTATATATCTAATGAGTTCATCTTAATAAGTAATTACTAGAAATTTAAGGGTCGTTTTTGTCTAGCTAGCTTGTTCTACTCGAACCATAGTGCAACGGGGGAAGTACCTCCACCTCACAGAATACTGCAGTCAAATAACAATTCCGTTGAGGGTTGTTGTGCTCCTACGAGTGAGTGAGGTCACTAGAAAGGAAGGAGTTGTTGCGTTTAGCAATTTTTAATAAACAATTATTTACGTAAATGTGTCAGAATAAAATGTAAAGAGGTACCTACTTAAACAATATTGTGCTCAAAATTTTGTTACGCAAGAAAAGTCAAAACCTGCCATTTCGATTGAAGCTGTGTATGTATATATAATACTTCAACTTTTATTTATAAAAATATACGAGTATAAGGCTACTTAATGAAATATTATTCAATCTGAATGCTTCTTTGTTATTATATTTATATTATTACGTAGGCGGTAAATACGAACTCCGGAGAATCCATCTGCATTGTCTGACGAGGGCGAGCCCAAAAGCGAGCAGTCACTCGTTCAGCAGGAGTCCAATTGATCCATAGAGAACGAATTTACTGTACACCTTCCTTATTCCATAGACCCATTGTTGTATTCTCTATGGAAACGTTAACATTATAGGGTTAAATATCAACAATATTGATTAATACATTCAAAAAAGTATCGGGCTCATGATCTATAATAAGGATCTATAATTTCTAATCTATTCTGTGATTACATGATTGTTGCATACATGCTGATAAATATTCTCCGTAACTATGTAACGAATATACATTACATAAATAAATAGATAAATATTCCTGGACAAATTACACGGCCATCTAGTCCCAAATTAAGCGACGCTTGTACTATGGGTGCTAGATAACTGATATTATACTTAAATACATTTTTTTTTGTAAATACATACATATAATACATAGAAAACACCCAAAACAAGACAAACAGACATGTTCATTCACATAAATATTTGTCTTGTTCGGGGATCAAACGATTCGACCACCGAGCTCGTCAAAGATAGATGATACATTTTTTTAAATATTTTATTATTCATATACAATCCAAAAAGTCTAATTGTATGAATTGTTCAACTCTCTATGTCGTCATTAACATGATACAATTACACAAGGTATAACCAGTATAACTTTATTGACGCTAGTTTGGTCTTCAAAATCTGTCATTTCCATTCAAAATATATCTGATGATGAGGTCAAGTTCTAATCATAATTCTGTAATTAAGCGAAGATGTTGCATTTTAATAACATTTTAATAAATTTAATGTTTAGGGCTGACGAGCTCGTTGGCGTAGCGGTCAATGACGCGGCTTCGACACCAACGCTCGTGGGTTCGATTCCCACATAGGACAAACATTTGTGTGCATGAACATGTCTGTTTGTCTTGGTCTGGGTGTTTTCCATGTATCATAAGTATGTATTTACAAAAAAAATGTATTTACGTATGTTTATCAGTTGTCTAGTACCCATAACACAAGCTTCGCTTACTTTGGGGCTAGATGGCGCTGTGTAATTTGTCTGACAATATTTATTTATTTATATGAATACTAGGTTCCGCCCGCGGCTTCGATTCATGAAGATAACCTATGTCATACCTCGGGATGTAATCTATGTCCATGCCAATTTTAATTCAAATGCTGTTCAGCTATTACTTTTCATGACATTTATTCATTTAACAAACAGACACTTTCGCATTTATAATAATACTATGCATTATTAAAAGTGTCATTTTTACAACCTTCTCATAATAACTCTACATGAACTAGAGTTTATAAGGGGTTGGCAAGTTAAAGCTGATCTCAGATGGCGCCACCACTGTACGAACCTTTGTCATTTATCATTAAACGTAACTCCGTAATTAATTTTTCAAATTATTATAATTAATTTTTTTAAGATTATTAATTTTAATAAATAGATTATTAATATAATTAAGATATATCTTGATTTTTTTGAGATTTATTAATTATTTTGATTATAATTATTTTTTTAAGTTTCTCATCTCGAGGAAACTGGTGGCCTCCAGTTTCTTTACAATTTGGTACACAACATCTAGGCATTTTCTCAATATTGGTCTCTATCTATGAATTCACTACTAATTTCATACAAAAACTGCTTTGTTATTGGTCTTTGCGCTGCTAGCGCCACTTTGACAGTTGTCGACCCCATTGACATCATTAGGCCTGATGCCTCTAAAATAACAGATCCATATCAGACTCTCTGAGTCTACAGGCTCCTCAAAAATTTCCAAGGGAATAATTTATAATAGCTTATTGTGCTCCTTTTTTAGCTTATTTTAAATGTGGTCGTAAGCTTCCTGTAGCCCAAAATTACGAGAAGCAACTTCCTGAATGGATTTGACTTGAAAATCGCTATTGGGTCTTGTCTCATTAAAGAAGACGCAACTGGAACCTTTAGCAAACTAGACAATCGTGAACAAGATAGTGACACGAGTCTTTCCTGGAATCTGTTCGTTAACTATGTGTTTCCTAACGAGGAAAATATAAAAGGGACAAAGGGAGAGGTCACCGACTAATTTAGCTGATTAATGACCATCTTCAAAGAAGTTTATTTTTTTTTATACTACGTCGGGTGGCAGACAAGCAAACGGCCCGCCTGATGTGAAGCGGTTACCGTAGCTATATTAATGCTCGCAACATCAAATATCGCTAGCGCGCCTCCACCCCCGCTACCAACGCAGCGTCTCCTTCCTTTCTGGTGACTTACTCACTCGCAGGAACACAACAACCCTCAAGGGGATCGTTATTTGGCTGCGGTATTCTGTGAGGTGGAGGTACATTCCCCAGTTGGGTAGCTTACAATTACGCTCCCTACCTCTCTTTTCGCCAGAGCTTCGTTTGTCAGTCAGCAGGGTGTGACGCGTGCAGGTGAAGTTGGCTTTGGTTCAAAGATGTTGATGAACCACTTACACCACATCGTTTCAAAGATTTGATCTATTTTTTTATACTACGTTAAGTTTTTAGTTTTTCAATGAAGTATTTTAATGTTTGTGAATTAATCGCCTGGCCCCTTTTACCGCTTACGTCCTGTAGAGCACAATTGTAAGTTAGTCGTGTTGTAACTTATGCAGTAATAAAATCTGTGATAAAAATTGTCTTCTTAATAGAAGACAATTTTTAAAAATTGTCTTCTTAATAGAAGACAATTTAGAAAAAAATACTAATAACATGTAACTTTTCTCCGCCGATCGCAGTTGAGCTGCCTGGTGGCGTAGGTATGCTCTAAACACCTTCTATTGAGGGGAGACTCGTATCCCAACAGTAGGATTATTATAGGTTGATAGCGATATGATGTACTTTTGGACTACTAGACGTTAACACTATATTAAGATGTAGATGATGATTGGATGATCAATTTTTTACAAATTGGCGAACAGGGATTGAGTTCTAAGTCGTTATAAATTTAAATAATCAAAAAGAATTAAATGGGTTTTTGGCGGAATACAAGTAGCGCAAAGTTTCGTTCGATAAAAAAATCAAAATTCGATTAAGTGGCTTACTATGTTTTTCTGAGTTTTGACAATTCTATACTTGAAGGGGTCTTCAAGTATAGAATTGTTTGGCTTTCGAATATAAAGTTACTTCAGTCAATTTAGGACAAAAATTTTATTTATAAAAACTCGAAAAAAAAAGAAACGCTGTAAATCATCTTTAAGCATATCAATATTCTCCCGGTTTATTACTACTCTTTAATTTTTATTAGGTACTCAATAATTTCGTCTTTAATCGTAAATATTATTTTACGAGTTGGTGGTATGTTTTACAAAACTTATCTTTTTATTTAACTTATGTTTTAATTGGTATATAATATCTTTTTTTATATGACTGGGGAGGGGGGGGGGGGGGGGGGGGCAAATGAGCATGAGGGTCACCTGAAGGAAAGTAATCACCACCGCCCATATGGAGATACCAAGGGGTCGCCTATCCGTGTTTGAATTTCTTTTTTTTTATATGAAAAGGGCTCAAACGAGCATGTCGGTCACCTGATGAAAGCAACCACCACAGTCCACGGAGATCAACAACGCCGAGGGGTCGCCGATCCGTTGCCAGCCTATACGCCGTCCTTTCTTTCTTACATAATAAATAAATAAATAAATATTGTTAGACAAATTACACAGCGCCACCTAGCCCCAAAGTAAGCGAAGCTTGTGCTATGGGCACTAGACAACTGATAAACATACGTAAATACATTTTTTTTAAAACATACTTATGATACATAGAAAACACCCAGACTAAGACAAACAGACATGTTCATGCACACAAATGTTTGTCTTATATGGGAATCGAACTCACGACCGTTGGTGTCGAAGCCGCGTCATTGACCGCTACGCCACCGAGCTCGTCAAATACATAGTATCTTGTCGTTTGGAAGTAGATCAGCCAGCGACTCTAAAATAAGGATCACATCGGTCTGACTGGTAACATAAGGGACTCTTTATATATCTTCTAATTGTAGTTAAAAACATCGAGTAATAATTTAAAAAACAAAAAACCCGCCTGCATGGATAACTACAATTAAAAATCAACTGAAAAGACTGAAACAAGATAAAAATTCAATGATAAGGTATTTAAAAAAGCAATGATTAGGTAGGTACTTAAAACTAGAAACGTAAATTGAAACACTACAAAACCTATGTACCTACGTATTGTACACTTAGAAATATCAGCACGGTAGTCTTTCAATTTTTTGCAACAGTATAAACAGAATTGCAGTCGGAGGCATGCGCAAAGAGATAATAATTTATCATAAAGAAGCACTTAATTTCATGCCTCCGACTGCAATTCTGTTTATACTGTTGCAAAAAATTGAAAGACTACCGTGCTGATATTTCTAAGTGTACAATACGTAGGTACATAGGTTTTGTAGTGTTTCAATTTACGTTTCTAGTTTTAAGTACCTACCTAATCATTGCTTTTTTAAATACCTTATCATTGAATTTTTATCTTGTTTCAGTCTTTTCAGTTGATTTTTAATTGTAGTTATCCATGCAGGCGGGTTTTTTGTTTTTTAAATTATTATTTTATTTATGTCTTTTTAGTTAAGAAAGATTACGTAACCGGATTAATTCCTTAAATGAGTTTATGTCATGTGGTTGATTTAGCAATTTTTTAGCGTCAAGAGAACTGATAGCAAGTCCGGAGAGAGTCTTTACTCTACTCAAAGCAACGTAGGCTTGACCTTTTGCAAATAAGTTTTTACTTAAATCTACAACTGCTCGGTCTAAAGTTCAATAGCGCGTTTTAAAATACAGGCAGCGCCATCTATTAATTTGTTGGTGAGTGTAAAATCAAAGTAAGCTTAAAATGTGTTATTGTCACAATATACAGTAAGTGCAAAGTTTAATACCTTTATTATACTTAATCTATATTTCCTATTTATTAACCAACTTTGAAAAAGGAGTGTTTCTCAGTTTTAAAAATGAAAGTTATGATTTTTATGTCACTTTGAGTACGTTATTCATTTTTTTATTATCGTTCTATTTAGAATTCAAACTACAAGTTATATATAAAAAAAACATATATTTAGAATCAATATATTTATTAGAATCAGAGATTAAAATCCTTCATTTTGATACCCCACTCGATATGCTTGGTAGAAAAAAATATTTAATTCTTTTTTTATTTATCGTTCCATTTAATATTAAAAATGCAAGTTATGTACATACTTAGAATCAGTGTTTAAAATCCTTCATTTTGATACCCCACTTAATATGCCTGGTAGATTTATTTTTATTTCCTCACATTATGGCTTCAAACAGCCGCTATATTGTTTTTTTTTTATATTTCACCTACCTAAGAACACTCGGGCTATTAAGACAAATCTAACGATACCTCAAATGTGAAAATCCATTCAACGGTTCTAGAGATACAAGGTAATAAAGAATATTACATACATACAAGATACGCGCTAAACACATAACCCTCCTGGCAGTCGGGTAAAAAGTATCGAGTATGCGTTTGCGGAAGGCGTTAATCGAAGTGTGTACAGACAGCGTCGGGTCTCCATCGTCAATTTAGTTTGGACCAACCGGTTACTCCGGTTCAGATCTGGTTTTTTCGCTACTCCTTCCTGCCCGAACCCTGTTCCCACAAGTTTTCGATACTGTAAGTGTATATGTAGCGCAGTTATAAGTGGTAATAATACTTAATGATCGTTTTCTGTACCAACTCGTCTCTAAAAAGATGCTGAGATCTGGGAGCGATATTTTTCTTATAAAGAATAAACGGGATGTCATTACCGTTGGTAATTTTTTTTTAACTATTTATAATCCTTT
This sequence comes from Hypsopygia costalis, assembly GCA_937001555.2. Taxonomy (NCBI): domain Eukaryota; kingdom Metazoa; phylum Arthropoda; class Insecta; order Lepidoptera; family Pyralidae; genus Hypsopygia; species Hypsopygia costalis. Next base: position 3,911,313 of record OW443325.2, read on the forward strand.
CGAACTTATAAAATATACTCATAGTGGTTAAAATTCTGAAATCTCTACTAAAATATTATAAAGTGAATGCTAGTTTGTTTTTACGCTTTCACGCCGAAACTACTCAACCGATCATCATGAAATACACATACACATATTGTCAAAGGTATTAGGAAGGTCATAGGATACTTTTTATTAAAAAAAAGTAAACGCGGGTGAAGCCGCGGGTCGAAGTATTTATTAAAGGTAGTTTCGAAGAAAGTCGGATACTATAGTCAAAGTACTTATTATTAAGTACTTAGTATTAGACTTTGCTATACTCGTATAGCCGATCCATGTCCTAAAATTAATAAAATCGACAACTAGTATTATGACTATTATGACTGTATATGGTGTGACTGTGTCATAGACACGGCCGTGTGTTGTGCGTGAATGCGTTATATGCATTAAAATTATCTCAAAATGGCAGCGGTTCCTCCTCCCCTGCACGTGATGTTCCATAGTCCTTACTTATCGTAATAAATTCCTTAATCCTTCATCTATCCAGTGGTGTGATTGAGTTTTGGATGGAAATGATAGATTTATAGCTGCAACACCAAACTGTATCCCCCGATTTTGTTATCATTAGTTTTTTTTAATTGCCGCCCTTTGTAAGCAATTTCAAAGAGGTATTCACGTTAATCCTCCTTCTGTCTGAGACGGATGAGAGAGGGTCGTGCTTCTGTAATGGAGACTAAAAAAATTACCTGATGATGATGATTTACGTCAAAATTATGTCAGTGCGTGTTTAACTCCTCTGTAACTTTTGAATGCTTTACCTGATTTCTATGTGTATAGTATTATTAAATTTTATGTAATCCCGAATATCATAGAGAATCTAAACTGTCATTATATCAAACGATTACAGTACATAATTTCGTATTGACATATTTTTTAGATAACTTTTTACAATGGAAGTCGTATTTTTCATTTGTTTGGTAGTTATTATACTTCATGACTAAGTAAAAGTAAGTAAGCTAGGTAAGTTTACTTACTTTTACTTGCTGCTGGAGAGGCAGTACTTTCGCATTTTTTTTTTGGGTGTTCCACCATAATTTATTTATTATTAAAATGTTAAACGCTGCGCCCGCCGCGCCTCGAGCGCAGCTATAAAGCATGAGAGTCATAAGAGTTCATCTTTCATAAAAGGTTCGTAGTTCTGAAAACTTCTCCTCGATGCGACATAGAGTATTATTTTAAATTAATTAGCGATGCTTCTTCCATCATGTATACCATCTTTCATCAATCATGTATAAGGTGATACGTGGGTATCATCATCCTCATGTCATTTTAGTCTCCACTACAGGAGCACGACCCTCTCTCGTCCGCCGCAGACAGAAGGAGGATTTGGCCTACACTCCCCACGCTGGCCAGACGTGTTGGAGAGGTCTGATCGATGTTTGATAATGTATTTTCCTTAGTCGCCTTATACGACATCCATGAGAAGAGACAGAGTGATTCTATTCTAGGCTGCCGGAAACCACACGGCCATTGATACGTGGGTATACAGTCGGCCAAGAAAGTTTTTATAGAAATTTATTAATGAATTTTTCACAGTCAACAGTTATGAAATACTGAAACTTTGTAATTATACAATAAAGTAGGCAAACTATCGATAAAAAAAATCTGTAATAATCCGTAAACAGTTTTGAGTAAATTCACGGCTCGAATTGCTTGTATTTCGTTTACTGACTTTACTATTATAATATTAGTAATTTTCAAAATATGATGCAGTTTGTTGACGCGCTCTCTCGCTCAATATACAGTGTGACCTGAGATAAAGTGTAACCCTGAAAGGGGGTGAAAATAGGTCATTTATATCAAATTATCGACATAAAAACATAAAAAAAAAATATGTTTTCCATTTTTTTTCATCAAAGGGAAAATCAAAGGGAGGGGTCCTTTGATGGTCCGATGACCTCAAAAAGCAGCTGGAAGTGACATACTTAAAATAATTTGAGCAGCATACCAGTATAAACATTTGTTATTAGATGAACAAACAAGAAAATAATACCCTTACTTTAATACAAAGTATTTATCGCCGTGGATTTTATATCCAACGCGAAAAATACTTTGTATCCTAACTATACCGAAATAGCAATCGATGTCTCAAAATATAAATCCAACAGCCAGCCAACGAGTTGATTAAAACCAAATACTCGAGGAGAACCTAATCAAACCATATAACAACGCAATAACCCTTTATCAGTTGAACGAAGGTGTTAAAAAGCCCATTCTCCAACCATACATTTGCGTTGTATCCGAGATATACATCGTTGCCTACGCATCCCAGGTAATGTCGTTACGTGTATAGATAACCTATCATTGCACGTCGATGGCAAAAAACGGCAACACGCGCGCCGAATCTGCGAGCCCGACCGTTGACTCTGCAGATGGACCATTTAGGTTTTATAATACTTGTGTGGTGAAACGAGTTTTGTGTGCGTGTCCATGGGACGACACGTGACCATCTGGGGAAACTCGACGTATTTTGAAGCAACAACCTACAAAATGTGTGATTTGTAAGTTGTTGTTCTAACCATCAACATCTACAGATCACCTTAGGATGTCTCGCGTAGAGGCGAAATACGTGTAGCAGAGACGGGGCGGCAGCAGTCGCACGTTATTTCTGTTTCAGATGTTGGAGATTCGCTGAAACGACCGCAGCAGCTGGAGCAGAGACGGCCAAAGCAGCCACGGCAGTCGCATGCATCTACTAACGGTAGTGGGTGGGCGCCGGCCGGCAGTAATTTGTATGAACTAATTGGTGACGAAAGCACGCTAAGTAGTGTAGATCAAATTGCTTTAAATTTGACTTCCACAAAATAACACCTGAATCAATTAACTAAGTAAATTGTTGCTTCCTTTGCGGATCTATAGTAGATGACACTATTAATTCAAGTGCGATTTTTCACAAATCCAACCCACCAAACGAAGTAAGTTGACAACAGTGGAGTAATTCAGCTTTTTTCTTATGGGGGCACAGCATGTGCCTACCAAATGGGCTGCCAGTCTGAAGTCCAGGAATAGGAATGACGAAATCGCAAGCACTTCATGTCATCTCGTCGCGTCTACTATGCCTGCCTAGAAGGTGTCTCTTCACATTGCTCTGAAGGGATTGGAGCGGTCGCGGTGTGGTGTCGGAAACACATCGACGGTCACACATTTGGTGCGGGGATACGTATAAATATTTTCGACTGCGTGAGAACGTGCACGTTGAGAAGGGTGGTAGCTCCGTTATTTAAATAGGGTAGGGAAAATAATGTCGTAGAGCTCGATCGGTCGTTTTATTGATATAGATAGTGAAACAAGAAGGTTAGTTTGATTTCTTTATTCGCATAAGGACAGATTCTCAAAACGGCAGCAGTACACGTGAGAGGAATAAGAGAAAAAATATGGATATAAAACTTTATTGCAATAAGATACAAATAAAGTAAACCGTGTACAATATACATAAAATAATATTTGCAAGGGCACCGTGAACGAGTCATTTCCAGTTAACCAACTCTACTTCTAGTCAGAAGGTGTGGGTAATTATACCTCTTCTATTGGGAGTCAACCATGTTTGAGTTTTCATAAATATTGCAAATGGAATACAGTGTCAAGCTCCTTTTAAATATGAAGTAGTTCCGTATTCAGCAGTGGAATGAGAAGTAGTCATCACGATATTTAGAAGCGACGCCTACGTGTACTATTCAGTCTAGCTATCGAGACTGGCGAGACGCCGCCCCAACTCCTTCCTTCTTGGTAACCTCACTCCTTCAATGCACTAGATAACTCAGTACACTCTGCCTAGAGGAAATAGTTCTTTACATCCATATATAGAGGTACATCCCCAGTCGGGCAGCTTTTACTTACGCTTTACCTCTTTTTTGCCAGAGTTAGGTAGATAATCAGCAGGGTGCAGCACGCAAAGATGAGGTTGACCTGGTTTCGCTCAAAGATGCTTTGATCTTTGAGCAAATCTTTGAGCAAGTAAAATAGATCATAGTTATTAGGTTTATACCCAATAACTATGAGAGAATGTGTGATTACTTTCAGTTTAGTGATCTTACTTTCAGTTTAATCTTTGAGAGTCTTGCCAATTTCCCCTACATAGATATAAAGCGGCCAAATCATCCATTATTTCGCTCTCATTACAGCAATTATTTATTAGCAAAATCACGAACACTCTGCTGCTGAGATATTTATGGTACTTAATTTTAAATTAATGAATGTGCCAGATCCCAGCGGACACATCGTAACTGCGTTATCGGAGGGTGGTCTGTAACGCGGTCAGCGACCAGCGGTTCTTCGTATCGCGAATATTCCAACTTAATAAGGCGATGTAAAAGGAGAAAATAAAAATTCCAAGCGAATAACGACAAGTATTTAAGTTTGGGTAATGGACACACTGAGGAATACGCGCACACGGGCAGCCGCGTGTCGACGGCCCACGGCGCACACAGGCCCGCGCGGCTTGGTCACGATCGAGCCAGATTACAGATTGTGCTCTCTTGTCTAGCCCCGGTATGTACTGTACATAATGTATAGACTGAAGTACCTATTGTTCTGCGATGACTCGCAGATAACGTATTGGATGACCGTTGTGGGCATTGTGACGTTCTTTTATTGTAATCTGGTCGTTTTTCGTGGTCTCTTTTTGTTCAAAATGCATATTTATGGGGTATATAATTTCTAGCTCGAAATCAGATCCTCATGAGGGAATACCTTGATGATAATCGCAGCTTAATAAAAATACCCTGTATTCGTATTTTTGGAAGGGTTAGGATCGCTTATTGTTCCCTACCGGCTGGGTGTCATTACGATACTTTGACTATAGGAAGTGTAAGTGTCTCACTATGACCTTTGAACCAAATCTCTCCTGCACATAATGCATCCTGCTGATTAGAAGATGAGGTTTCTTGTGAAAGAGATATAGAGCACAATGCGGTGCCCGACTGGGGAAGTACCTCATTTTCACAGATGATGCCAGCCTAAAACTATTTCTTAGACTTAGAGAGCAGGTTATTGAGGTTATCAAGAAAGAAAAAGTTGAGTCCGAAGCTGAGATGAGATGATAAATCTAAATCACTGAGTTACAATAATGACTGCTGGTGGTGGCACTGGCCAGCGGAGACTAATCATCCATCGATTGACTATCTAATTAGATACTACATAAGGCAGATAGATAAATCTCACAGATTCCCTTTCAGAATCAGTTGTCGCACAGTGACCTATGTTAATGTGAAAATAGTTATATAGAACTAGCTGACTCGAGAGACGTTATGTTGTCTTCTTAACAATGAATATTAAATTCGAATTGGTTTCGTGCAATCTGTCAAATGACTGACAGTTCTGTCAAACGACCCAAAGTTACATTATAAAAGTTAATATGGTCGTTCATTTTTTTTTAAATTACTAATTGTCCGCGAATTTTCTTATTTTTTCTCCTATTCTGACAATAGCGGGTCACGGCGGGCGTACAACATTACATTAAACTTCTCAAAGGGGCCTCTACGCGTTGGATCTATATCCCCGCGCACGCCTATCAAAAGACCGGGCTTGGCCCGTGATTAAAAAGAGATGCAACATAAAAAGAAATAGCGAAATCGGTCCAGCCGTTTACGCGTGATGCCGTAACCAAGGGAAACAGGGATTCATTTTTGTATATAGAGATAAGAAACAAATGTATTTGGTTTGTATAGTAATAATACAATACCATTTGGTATGTTAGGACCACTAAGCGGGTCATACTGGATATCTGATGATGACTCAGACTCGGAAAGCCAGTTATTATTAAGACTTCAGTCCGCAATCGCGCCGATTGGCACGCAAATGGATTTCTACGTTAATTTAAGATATATATAAGATAAGAAATGCTGATATTAGAGCGTTCCTTTCGTGGGAAACTGTGTGATTAATTGAAAAGGTTGCTCTTGCCTACTGTAAACGTTAGGATTGCAGTTTAACAAACTACCACAGTACAAGTATGACAGTAGTACGGTTTGGCTCAGTTTGTTCATTAAACCTAATCCAGAAAATGCTAATACACATTCATTATTCTTGTCCGTGACTAGTTTTGTACTAGGCTGGATTCTAGCCCACGGGGCCGAAATCGTGTGGTTGAGTGGAGCGAGTAGATTCGCTGAGTGTATGTTTTCCATTGATTTCAACGGAAAACGTATTTGATGATCATCCCTGGAAGGACATGATCGACCTCAATTTTTTTTCGACATAAGCCTTAAGCATGGCGAGGTCTTTAATTGTGACAAGTGTCATCAAAATCAGTACAGTTGTTTTGGAGTCTATTCATTTCCAAGAGAGACTTTTCGGCGTATACAAGCGTTCCGCTCGCTTCACTCAATAAAATCTCATGGTTTGATAGAATTATTATAATCCTACTTCCTACTAATATTATAAATGCGAAAGTTTGTGAGTATGTGTGGATGGATGTTTGTTACTCTTTCACGCAATAACTACTGAAGGGATTGTGATGAAATTTGGTACACGGGTAGAATATAATCTGGAATAACACATAGGGTACTTTTTATCTCGACATTCCCATGGGAACGGGAATAATGTGACTGAACGTGTAAATCACTAAGTACTGAAGGGATTGTGATGAAATTTAGTACACGGGTAGAGTATAATCTGGAATAACATATAAGGTACGTTTTATCTTGAAATTCCCATAGGAATGGGAGTAATGGGACTGAACGTGTAAATCACTGACTACTGAAGGGATTGTGATGAAATTTGGTACATGGGTAGAATATATCCTGATAAAATAATTAAGGTACTTTTTATCTTGGAATTCCCGCAGGAATGGGAATAATGGGACTGCACGTGTAAATCACTGACATCTGAAGGGATTGTGATGAAATTTGGTACACGGGTAGAATATAATCTGTAATAATACATAGGATAGTTTTTATCCCGGAAATAACACCGGGGACGGAAACAACGGGATCGCGCGGGTGAAACCGCGGGCGTTCGCTAGTGACTTACTAAATGTATATAAATAAGTACGTTCTAACTGATAAACTATTTCTTACCGCAGGTCTAGATGCCTACACCAGGCGGGAAACAAGGGACTACGGCGGCCGCGTCTGCCTACACGCGTCTGCTCTTCGATATACTCTTACGCATCTGCCCTTCTGTGTCTGCCTTCATTTAGGTTGGGTTAGTCACTCGCTGACCTAACATGACCCTATTTCTAGTTGACCATGATACATCATCTTCTTCGGGTTCATCAAAATATTTCATACGATTACAAATTACAGCATAACTCTTAATTGTCAGACGTGTGGGACGTTTAACTGTAAATTAAATAACTAGCAGCGGACGCTGCAACTTGTTTATTAAAAATAAAAATATAATTATAAATAACGGCCGTGGAGAAGGAATGAAAATGATCTCGTCTTGAGCGACGGACGACGACACGGCCGCACTGACGGCGTACGGTCATGGTCTGACAAGAAAGTAGTCTAGGACATTTGTCAGTCAGTCAGTATAACATGCGCATACGGGCCTCGAGCTATGAAGCTCTTTGCCTGGGCAAGACTCCGGGGGCTTCAACCCCCGTCTAACTAATCCCGCTTGCGCGGGGGTGGGAAGATAAGTGGTGCGTCTGACCGACTGACTGAACAGAGGGTGGCCTCGTAGAGGCAAAAAGTGGCAGAACGACAAACAAAGTACGGACACACAACATACGATGGACGTTACAACAGAACAATGACATGAACAACTTTTACAAACAAAGTACAACATGACACAACGAACAATAAAGCACACTACACACAATATATAATAGTACACTTAAGACGATACAATTACATTTCAACAGTGAAACATGTATGGTTTGTATGTTTCAGGTCGCAGCGGGCACCTGCCTGTTGCCGTGCCCAAAGACAGCGGTCTCATACGCATGAGCCCAGCCGCGACCGAAACTCCTAGCCAACACAAGGGACAGACAACGCTTACGACACACACTAGGTACGCTGGATATTACTACGCGGATTGATTCACTGGCGCGTAGCCAACGAGCCCGTGTCGACACGACCCCTTGGGGTACTAGTCGACACGCGCTCGCCTGGCCACGCGCCAGCGGTATCAATGGCCTACGAACTATGGTACATATAAAGCCTTATGGGTGGACTTTATGACGGAAACAAGACCTTTGTTAGGCAATTGTGTCAATTTATTGGTTGTGCCCGTTACTTGCGGCGATGATGCGCGTCTGGGGAATGTCACCATACGTGCTCGGCGATTTTCGAAAATACCTATAGGCAATTATGTTATATGCACTACAGATATGACGTACCCATACTAAATTGCGTTAGAAAACGGTGGCCGTCTTCCATCGTCTGGGAGATCTATGACTAAACGCTATATTTATCGTCTTGGCGCTTTAATATACTTGCTATCTCTTTCCTCGCTGAGTACGTAATCGGCGCAATGGCGCCTTTTTTCCTTGCAAAATATTCAACTCGATTTGCGATTATCACCCTCGTTATCAATGACATAAGAACTTTAAAACGGTACAAAGGTCGAAGTGTCAACGTTGATGTCTGTCTTAGCTGTGCATGGTTGTTTGCTTGAATTATCCGCGAGCTATACTGATAATTAGGTGACAATGGCTCCTGTTGCGTCCACGCTGTAAGTGCAACCGCAACTTTACTTGTAAAAATGTTAATCGTTGCACGTGAACAGGACGCGGTTGACAACGGTACATCATTCAAGCGCGCAAGATAATTAATTGTGTTTGCGACACAACCGCATTCGTTGAACAATAAGAAACTGTGTCCATAGTGAAATTTGATCTATGCATACAGACAGATAGGACAGTGGTTCTCAAACAGAATTTCATGAGTCATATCAAGAAAGAGCTAATATTCGTGTACTCGTTTTGGAGTGTAAGTGGTTAACCACCATTTCTATAGCCAAAGTCAATCTCACCTGTGGCCATCCAAGGCGATGAATGGCAGGTGGGGTATTTCGAGTCCGCTGAAAGACTTGAACAATAAATATAAGAAGTTGTTCTGTTCCTGTGCGAGACTCTTCACCAGACAAGAGACTACAAGAATGAGGGTGTCAGCGCGCGAGCAATACTGCAACTCTTGCCTATATTCCGCCTGTGTTCTTGACGGGGCTGGGATCAGGAGTAGTATAAAAAAAGTTATCGCATAAGAAATAGTTTTCTCGAGAAAACTTTGATTATCGATAGAAATTTGTTCACAAACATCATTGTGTTGTACAAACTGGAATCATAAACTTTAAAATCGTAAACGATAAATCCGAAATCTCGAAATTTGTGCCTGTCCATAAACACATAAATTGATGACGTTCTCGAATCGCGGACACTTTTTATTGGGACTTTTAGGACGTCCATTAAGATTCTGTATAAAAACCGTGTACGAAAAAAAAGAGCTAAAAAACAATATCAATTGATAGGCTCACATTGATGATTGGTCTTACCCAAACTTGTTTGTCTCGTAGACTCCTTGCGTATATATACTATACGTATATATACCGCGTACTGTCAAGCTGTGGAATGAACTGCCTGTCGAGGTTTTCCCAGGAGACTACAGCATGGGGTTCTTCAAAAAGGGCGTGAAGAGGTTTTTACAGGGTCGGCAACGCGCGTGTGATGCCCCTGGTGTTACAGGCGTTCATAGGCTGCGGTAGCTGCTTTCCATCAGGCGGGCCGTAAGCTTGTTTGCCACTCTAGTGGTATAAAAAAAAAAAAAAAAAAAAAATATATTTTCTGATTTTCGTACTATCTAGTCCTGCTAATATATTAATAGCTTTTATTCTATTTATTATCCAGAATACATTCTATATGTAAGCAAAATTTCATCCAAATCCGTTCACCCGTAAAATAGTAACATACATTACATCCTCAAAAACTTACACATTTGTAATATTAGGACATATGAATTTGAATTTCGTAAACCCCTTACATGGCGAATCGATCCCTGTGGCTCGACATAGAACACTTTGGGAATCAATGGTCTTAACGGAGAGCAATCAAATCTGAGGTAGGTCTCTCGAGACAAATGGAATAACATATAGGACAAGAGTAAGCAGAGTCTTCGAGGCGTAATACTGCAGATTCGATTATGCAAGGAGCTCGATGACGTCAGATTAATCCAACACGCAGGGTAAGCAGTGTCGACGTAGCATGTCTATAGGTTTCCTTCTGTCATGCTCTTCCAAGCATCGGGCATTAGGCCAAGGGCTCATCTTTCACATTTCACACATTTCCACCACTGTGTCTCCTGTGTAGCCGGGATTAACAGCGGCGACCGCCAAAAAAGGCAATGAACAAAGAATCTCATTGCAGTCCCGGGGGTAAAACTACAGCTGCTTTGGAACTCACAATGAATTTAATCAGAAGAAATGAGTAAGAGTAGGAAGCTTTTGTAATTTGACTTCAACTCTTAGAAATATGAGAGACAGCAATATGGCAAATAAGGCATTAAAATCCTAAAGAAATGGCTAGTCAAGTGAAGCTCAACTGCCGTTCACCACGGATTTTAAGTATGTAACACTATTGGGGACCTAACCTTGAGTTGTTATCTAACACATCCATTCCAATAATATAAATTGGAACCGACACCTTAACATCATTGGGCATGTTAAGGTGTCGATCCAGGCTATTATAACATGATAGTCATACAATACATAGACAAATTCAGCAGCCTTTGGGCGGGATTTGAGCTTAAAAAATACCGGTCTAACACTATCACCGGTCACACTAACTTGTAGTTGAGTAGTATGGAGTAGTACGTTCTGAGACTCTCAGCCTACATAATCAAGCCAAATGATACTTAGTAATTTTAATGGCATCTCGAGTTCTAAAACGTATATACTTAAGTATGTATGTATTTCTTGCAAGAAGTTCCAAGTAGAAAAAAAAATACTATAACTAACTATCCAAACCTGATTCGCTATTGACCAATTGTTTTCTTAAATATATGTAATAAATAAATAAATATTCCTGGACAAATTACACATCGCCATCTAGTCCCAAACTAAGCAAAGCTTGTACTATGGATACTAGTTAACTGACATAATAATACATTTTCTTTGTGTTACTAAACACCCAAACCAAGACAAACATAGGTACATATTTATTGTAATCATGCATGTAACTATTGAACTGTAAGACTCCCAAATATAAATAAATAAATAAATAAGTATGCCGTTGTAAGAATGTTAAATGACCGACTAAGTATACAAGTAAAATAAATATCTCTGGATAATTTACACAGCGCCATCCTAGTCCAAACTTGTTTAGTCTTGTTCGGGGATCGAACCCGCGACCTCGGAGTCAAAGTAGCCATTCGACCACTGAGCTTGTCACTGTAATAAAAAAAATATTTAATGACTCTGTTATTCATCAGCAGACCAGTAGTTTACAATCAGGAGTAAAAAAGTCCAAAGTTTGTGTTCTGTATCGAAACATACCATGAACAAGCATATAAAACATTTTATGGACTGTAACAAAATAACAGTTTTTCATTTTTCTTGAAAGTGGCTGGATGACCGAACTTCCATCGGCGTTTTTTTGTGACATCATGCCAAGCTAGTGACATGTAGTGAGTCTCATACATATATTGAGTTGCTAATAAATTTCGATAACGAAATTTGTAATTGAATTGTAGTGAGTGTCATATATTAAGTTGCTAATAAATATGGAACAAGTATTTGAATATGAGTTTTTTTAAGGAGAAAATCGATTTTTCCCAGTATTCACATACAGTTAGATCACATTTATTGACTAAGCTCATAGTATAGTAAATTTCATCGAAATTGTTAGAGCCTAGAGTTTCTCGGATAGGATTTAATACACAATATCTTCATAGGCATAACTATCTCCATAGAAAGTGGTTGAAAGCCCAGCGCACTTCTTAAGTTCTTCTCAGACCTACATTTCAGATTGCCGCTAAATTAGAGCGAAAGCTTGAATAATTTCCCAGTGAAATGGCTTCGGCAAATGTATTCAGATAGACTCGATTATGTTTCAAAGCCCTATTCCTTTAAGCGTTTTTTCTCCACAGAGATACGCAGGTTTGCATAAATGGGAGTGCTTGTATCGATACATGTATAATGTATGTTACGACTAAAGAAATAAGATACGTGTCAACATAAACTTAAATTTGCCGTTTACTAAGTCAGCTGTTTCTATTTTCAAAATGTTTATAATATTCCGGCATGATGGCCAAATCAACTATTTAAATAATAATTATATAATAAGTTTGGTGTTTACAAAAAATAGCCGAATTTTATCTGCAACGATGGACCGCTATGCCTTATTAAGTAGTGTAATACTTAAAAGGTAGATGGCGCCACACTGCGAGTGCACTGCAGTAAAATATAAAATGCAATAATTCGTCACCAGCACAAACCTTCCTGGTAGCTCAGTTGGAAGAGCACTCGACCGGTCACCGATAGGTAGTGGGTTCATATCCCACCTAGTCGGGGGAGGCGTATTTTTCCAATTTTAAAATATTTATAGCAAGTTGACTGAAATCAACTATTTAAATAATAATTATAAACTTTATACCTATAAAGTTTATAATTATTAACTTTATAGTATAAAGTTTAGACGGTTATGTATAGGGTCTACGATCGCTGTATTAAAATCATCTCTTTTAGTTTGAAATGAAGAAATACAAGGAGTTGATTAGCTCACTATGCTTACCGTTCCTACTAATTCTTTCTGATTAAATTTAAGTATTCATATATGTATGTTATATATTTTATCTGTTATGTATTCAAGTCTCTATGTATTTATATTGTAAATTAATTACTATTTATTTATAATGCTTTCTTACTATTTTATATTTAATATATCATTAATTACATATCAATATTCGCCTTGTGCACCTACCATGTCTGATCTCTGCATCACACTAATGTCGTATGGTAGAGAATGCTTTATAGCATTACGAGTATGTCGGCCGTTGTACTCGTACATTGTTTTCATGTGCATGAAAATTAAATAAATAAATACATTCGTTGTGAGTTCCAAGGCAGACGTAGTTTTACCCCCAGGAGTGCGATGGATTTTATTGTTCATTGCCTTTTTATTAATTTTCGCTATACAGGAGACACAATGGCAGGAATGTGAGTTGTGCCTGTCCCATGCTCACTTATGAAGAATCAGCCTCTCTCGCTTTTTCCCATAGGAAAATTGACAGAAGGACCTTGGCCTTTGGAGTGCGCATATATATTAAGTATATAATGGTCCTATTATGTATTGAATCATGCAACAAGCAAGAGTTCAAGGGCAGAGGATACCGTCTGACCGAAGGTCAATTTTTGGCCGAAGCCGAAGGTTTAAAATCTCTAAGAGATTATATTTAAGATTGGCTACACAGAGTATAACAATATTTTGATTCTCATCTAGATGCATATTTTATAAACTGGTAGAGACTTTATGAACTTGTTTACCATATCATTCGTAGGTGATGTACGAGGGCGCGTAGGCGCTTGTGGCGCCATCAATAAGATTTATCTAATTACTATGAATTTAAGTTCGATAAAAAAACCGGTACAAGTTCGAGTCAGAAGAGATGTGAGTTTATTCTATATGTTGCAGAGTGCCAAACAAACTGGATGTAAACCGGTTACCGTAGCCATATAGACGCTCGCAAAACAAGGAATATCCTCACATCTGATGACATTTACTCGTAGACCATAACGACGCTCAAAGGCGTTGATAATAGGCTGCGGCATTCTATGAGGTGGATTTTGGGGGGTGGAGGCACCAAGGCTTCCGTATAAACTATGAAATCAGTAAATATTGCTTTATCGAATGATATAAATGGGATAGAAGGAAAGATTAAATTTTGTTCTTGAAAAAATGTTAAATTTTTCAATTACAAATGTACCTAAGTTGGTAATTGCAATTGTGTCCCGTTAACATTCAAACTATTGATTTTCGGAATTTTCGTTCACTCGTGCTGTGATGCCTTGATTCTCGACAAATATCATAACTCTAGATCGATGGGAAACAAGATCATAGTTATCTTTTGATTATGTTGACTTAGCAGTTTAATTTTTTATAGTTTCCAGTAAGTGTCGAAGAAAGTATGTGATGTTTATTTCTTCTTGTAATCGCCATCCTGGGGAAGTAGCAAGGACGTAGAGCACGAGAGCAGAACTGCAGGGGAACTCTACTATACTTTAAAGAGCGACGCAGCCAAATCATAAAATCGAGAGATTTGTGTTCCTGCGGGTAAGTAGGTCATCGCGAAGCTGCATGAAAGGTGTACTGTATAATAGTAATGCAGAGTTACAGCTTTTCATTAAGCGGGTCGTGTTGCCACTCGATATGGAATAAATATCTTGTGGAATTAGTACATGCAACGGTGTCTATTCTGTTTTGACTGTAAACCCGAGTTTTAGGATAATAATTAATATCTTTGCATCAGTAAAGTATCTTTAAGATTCTAAACAATAGCTAGTAATTATCATTAACCTGAATAATTTTATTTTAAAGAGCACGTTAATGCATCTATGGCGGCGATAGTCTTCCGCGGCGCTTAACGATTCTGTTCTTAATTAGTTTTCGTAATTAACACCGACTTTGACATAGACATTACTTAAAGCTTCATATGTCCATGGACTTAGCGTACTCATTTTAACACATAAGAATAATTGAGTATTGGAAAACGAATAAGTGATGAATGAAAATCCCTATTATCCGTACTAATATTATTATATTATCCATACTAATATTATAAGTGTGAAAGTGCGTTTGTTTGTTTGTTTGTCCTTCTTTCACGTCGAAAGTAACAAACGGATTGACATGATTTTTTATTTTGAGATAGTTTAAGGCATGGAGAGTAACATAGGCTACTTTTTATCCCCGAAAAACATCTTATTCCCACTGGAAAAAATAAAGTTTATAATCATTTGTCCTTTTTTTACGTCGAAAAGAATTTAAATACGGACAAGATTTTTTTAACGGGGATAGTTTACGGTCTGGAGAGTGACATAAGCAATTTTTATCCCGGAAAATCATCTTAATCCCATGGGATAAAAAAAAAACTTTGTAATCATTTGCCCTTCTATCACGTCGAAAGGAACCTAAGTACCGACATGATTTTTTTAATGGGGATAGTTTACAGTCTGGAGAGTGTCATAAGCTACTTTTTATCCCGGAAAAATATCTTAATCCCATGGGAAGCCGATTCCCATCAGATTTTTTAATTCCCATCAGATTTTTAATTTGTCAATAATAACTAAAACTTATTTTTCGAATCAAAATATACGATTGTAATCGGCTTCAGCTTCGGCGTTAATGTATCTGTAGTAACAGATCTGGGGCCCTAGCCCCAGATCTGTAGTACATTAAAGCTACAAATATAAAATGGAGAATTGTTGAAGCCAAATTGGTGGCTTGAATTTTTTTATTTACAATTTTATCGAGTCGGATATCTAAATAAAGGATTTCGAGAGATCACAAAAGTGTATACAACTATGTTTAAAAGTAATTTGAGATAAAAATTGATAAAAAAAAATACCAGCCAAATTATGTATTTTTTTATGCACATACTTACCGCAGACAGGTTTTTTAGTTTTGTTAATTATTTTAACTTGTTTATTTTAATTTTATGCAAGAACTTCATTATAAACAAGTTCATTAAGAGGCCGCGTGTCTCTGCTTTTATATTGTGTAGTGACATACGTAGACAGGAACAATAATTTATTATACGTACAAGATGGTGCCCGCAACTTTGGTTGAGTGGACTTTATGTTTTGTCGTCGTAGGGTGCTTACATAACTCTCGGTACAATAAGATTTTTTTGGATATGTTGGTTCCAATAGTCACTCTTGAGATCGTGCACGAGTCTCCAAGGACTGAATTAGAATAAATATTTTATTATTTTTCGTTTAAGTACTTATTTGTTATCTAATTTTATTACCGTGTTTTAAGATTACAGCAATATTCGCAAATATACTATTCTTAAATGAAAATAATTCAGCAAATTGATTTTTTTTAAATAAATCCTCTCTTACACCCAAAATACAAATTTTGAAAAATCTCATGTGAGATTGGAGTTGGGGGGAGGTTGTCGAGGAAAATCTTACAACATCTCACCAAGGGGAGAGGGGGTCAAAAATCCTCAAAAATGCCTCACGTAATTTATGGACGCCCTCTAACATGACTACGAAATAAAGTACAGTTTACGTTGTATCCACACATACCGGCTACCTGGGTTCTTTATGCATTCGTAGACAATTTGGGACTTTGTTTTTACAAAACACCATCCAAGCACACGACCTGCCTGATATAACGCCGTTACCGTAGCATGTTGATGATACGATACTAGTATTAGCTACTTACAATTAGTAATTACTCGCGTGCTTGAACTCCCGCTGCTAACTCAGCCTCTCCCCGCATCTGGTGATCTCGCTTACTTGCAGGAACACATCAAAGGGTATTGTTGGACATACAAAATATGTCATATTCGGTGAGATAGAAGTGCTTCGCCACTGTTTTTAGACCTATATTAAACTTCACTTTCATATGGCGCACAACGCCGATTAGTTAACAAAGCTCTGGCGAAATAGCGATAACAAATGTACAGCCCAAGTGGGGATCCTCCACCTCAGAGAAGACCACAGTCAAATAACAATACCCTTGAGGATTGTTGAGTTCCTGTAAGTGAGTGAGATCGTCAGACGTTAGGAGAAGCGTTAGCAGTTGAAGTGCCGGCTTACTTGTATTGTAAAAGCCTATATGTTATATTACAGTCAGTAACCGCTTTATGAATGCTTCTTTGGCACCTGGCGGGCATATTATTGCAATCGATGTGTTAGGTTACGACTCATTGTTTTAGGTCACCAATAGTGTTAGATACTTAAATTCCTTGGTGTATGGCAGGTGAGCTTAACTTAACTAGCCATGTCTTTAGGCTTTTAATGCCTTATTTGCCATATTGCTGTCTCTCACAATGCTAATGGGGAAGTCAAATTACAAAAAACTACTAATTTCCTCCTACTAATTTCTTCTGATTAAATACGTTGTGAGTTCCAAGACAGCCGTTGTCTTATCCCCAGGACTGCAATGGACTTCACTGTTCATTTTTGCCTTTTTTTTGGTGATCGCCGCTGTTAATCCTGGCTACACAGGAGACACAGTGGTGGGAATGTGTAGTGGGCCTCCATCCCGTCAAAAAAGAAATCTGGAGGCCCATGTTCTAGAGAAGGTTAAAGTGAAGATCAACCTGGTCCAATTCATAAATGATCCATAAGAGATACAATCAAAAGGTGTCGCCAATTCAGTGGCATATTGATTCACATACCATAATATCATCCGTGAGGACAAATAGTGTTGCCTGTTGTAGTAAAAAGTGAGTTGATTGATACATCCCAGGCGAAGAGTACGCGAAATATAATTTCTTGTGTCGGCATGTTCGCGTACATTAATTGACAGTTGAATTCGTATAGGGCACGAATAATCGGGCGGCATATTGAATTATTTATAGGATGCATCGCGCGAGTGGCCGAGGCGGCGGCGGAGGGCGCGGGCGGGTGCAACAGGTCCGCATTGTGTCGGATGCAAGGGATGAGGATGCTGCAGGGTTGACCACTCTATATACATATTATATCAATATAAATTAATACAGCAGAAGTGTATGTTTGTAACGGAATAACTGCGATTAACTAAATGGAAGTGTATGCTTTACTTATAACAAAAAAAAGTTTTTATTTGTTTGTCATGACTATTCTCTACTGGACCGATTCAAGCAAGTTATGGCCTTCTTAAAATCGCATCAATTTAAAGACGACAATTTAATAAAGTTGAATATTACTTAAAACTACTCTTGCTATTACCTCAGTATAGTCAACGGATCCGTAGATAATCCTGAATTGTTATCGAAAGTCGGCTTACGTTGTAGTGGACCGCGTATGAGACAACGTGTCAGTGTATTCTTGCCACCGGGGCATGCAAACTATAGACGTAAATTATTTATACCTCGGACATGAAGAGTAATTAATAATTCGGTTCTAGATATTGACCTGGGACCCTACCGCCGAAGCTGAAACCGATTACCGTCGGATTTTTTGAATGCGAAAATAAATAAATAAATATTGTCATACAAATTACACAGCGCCATCTAGCCCCAAAGTAAGCGAAGCTTGTGTTATGGGACAACTGATAAACATACTTAAATACATTTTTTTTTTGATGAAACTACTGCTTACATTATTGGCAATTATGTTATGCTCGCTCAGCTGATAGAAATCCTAGAGCTCTACTGACTAAGCTGAAGATGTTTGTCAATAACTTTAACCTAAGACCAATATTTAAAATAAAAAAACCCGGTGGTAATCGGTTTCAGCTTCGGCGGCTGGATCCCTGTTCTGCACCAGCAACAAATATATAAAGAACAATACAGCCTACAGCTTCCTTACAGAGGCATAGACGGTGCACACTTTTGGGGTGTAAGGGGTTCATCAACATCTTTGAACCAAAGCCAACTTCACCTGCACGCGGTGCACCCTGCTGACTGACAAACGAAGCTCTGGCGAAAAGAGAGGTAGAGAGCGTTATTGTAAGCTACCCGACTGGGGAATGTACCTCCACCTCACAGAATACCGCAGCCAAATTATAATTATAAGTATTTATTGTAAGTGTTAAAATATGTAACAGTGTAAAAAAAGAAATGAAAATAAAAAATAATAATAATAATAACGGTTCCCTTGAGGGCTGTTGTGTTCCTGCGAGTGAGTGAGGTTACCAGAAAGAAAGGAGATGCTGCGATGGCAGCGCGGGTGACGGCGCGAGAGCGATATTTTATGTTGCGAGCGTTAATATGGCTATGGTAACCGCTTCACATCAGGCGGGCCGTATGCTTGTCTGGCACCCGACGTAGTATTAAAAAAAAAAAAAAACTCACTGTTTACTTCTTATTGTGTCTATATATGTTAACATAATTGTTATCTTTTACGTAGAATATTTTGTCTTGTGTAATCGTTCTTATATTTCCATACCTAGATGGAGACTTGTTATTGGCTGATTGATATTTATTGTAATCATGCATGTAACTATTGAGCTGTAAGACTCCCAAATATAAATAAATAAAATAAATAAACAAGTATGCTGTTATAAGAATGTCTAATAACCGACTAAGTATACAAGTAAAATAAATAAATAAATATTTCTGGACAATTTACACATCCTATCCTAGTCCCAAACTAAGCGCTAAAACTTGTTTATCTTGTTCGGGGATCGAACCCGCAACATCGGAATCAAAGTTATTGATAGTATACCTTTTTGTATTGTCAAAATTGGGTTGTATTTGTTTTTAGAGATATTTTCCAGCCAATTTTTATGTGTAAGACTAGCTTGCTAACGTACAGAAAGAGCGTATGTACAAATACCATTTATTTTATGTGCTACAGAAAGAAAGAGAAAAAACGGTACAGAAATATTGAAGAAAAATTAGCAGAAAGCCGACTGAGATGGTAACATACATATGATGCGGACAAAAGATGATCATGTCGTTCGCAAAGTATTAGAATTACCTGAAAAAAGGCATGGAAGAGGACGCCCGCCAGCAATGTAGTAGACGGGTATGGCCTGAGCTATGGATAAGGCACAACTACATCCACAGACAACCCAGGACAGAACAACTTGGCGAAACAGTTAGGAGAGCCGACCCCATATAAAGTGGGAATAGGAAAAGAAGAAGAAGAGAAATAAGGAAGTCAACACACGTTAATAAATTTCGACCTTGTTGAAATGATTTAATAGCGGATTGTATTGTTTATTTATTTGTTACGTTATAGATAGTAATACTATAAGCTTCACAGGTCTACAATTTAGCGTAGGAGTTTAGAATTTCATCGAGATCTGTACCTAACTAAATCTGAAATAAACTCACATTTGATGTTACCACCTAATCAAATGGGATATCTAAAATCGATTTGCAAAAAAATCTGTTTCATTAAATTAAATAATAATTTTACCTAAGGCGCCACCCCTACATACAGGCGAGCAGGCTGTGCAGGTGAGGGGTGCGCGGGGTCCGGGGTGTGGCAGGAATGCAGCCTCTTGTTCGTTTTGGGGAGCGTCTGCGCAGGTAGGCGCGCCGTAGCCTCCCCGCGCCCTTCGCGCCTACACCCGTTGCTAGGGCTATACCCGACTGACAATCATGGCTAGTAAAATAAATTTTAAACATATTTTACAGCACGGATTTATAAATAGCAAGCGAGAATTTATGCTTATTTTTTTAGGTCTGCTTTAGGTACTTTATTGATGGAAAGGTTAAGTATTTTAATTTTTAAAAGATGTCGTAAAAACTCTTGGTAAGTATATGACTTTCAATACTATACAATTTCTTGTATCATCACAGACAACGATTAGTAGTAATTTACACACGCACGAGTATTTACTTGTAATGTCAGTACGTACATCAATGATTTTTAGTACGTCCACCAAGTTGAGCAGCGTGAAAAATTACCAGAATTGGCTTTCTGGCCAATTCTCGTAATTTTTCTACGAACGCAGATTGAAAGTTGACCGAATCTAGAATGAATTGTGAATTGACTAAAATTATATACTTGATTTCTTTAATTAATTATTATCAATTCTTGTTGTTGGCAAAGTAACATTCTTAGTTTGTTTAATTTCCACTCATATTTTGATATAATCCCGCTTAAATTTAATTTTGAAGTTACATATTGAATTACGAGAATTGCCCCTCAGATCATTAATCGAAGATGGTTAGAGGCAGGTACTGCCCGTGGGCGAAAAATTGTTACCAGAGTGCAATTTCGTACAAACTTACGTCCACGTGATACGTTACGAGTTTAACGTATCAAACAGCAGGTCCTAACTTATCGCGAACTGGTAGTTCTAGTACACGAGTAGTAAGGGTGGTAATCTACATCTCTATTTTATGTCATATGTACTCAATATTCCAGTAGTGGGTGAATGATGAAAATATTAATACGGTTTTAACCCCCTTCCTAATTTGAAGCCGCAATAAGAAGTTTACGTACATAAGTCCCAAGAAATAATAATATATTGTGATGAACAAAGTTTCAAGAGACAAAACAAGATAACAGTCGAGTATAGGCACTCTTAGCCCTTCATGATTTTTTTCTCGCTTATTCGTTCGGAGGTCAGTCGAGTAGTAAAAGTATTGAGTCAAAATAAAAAACGGCGACCGCTCATGGGAGCTGAATCCAGGTCATAAATGGTGCGTCTACGAAAACTCCACTATATTGACTTTTTGTGGCTGGTATTTTTGTTTTTTCTTTAATGTAATGGGTTTATTATACTTATAAACAGATTTATCTGTAATGTAGTTATATAATGACAAGTTTAACAAGAGTTGAAATAGTAAATTATATTTTAAAATATTGCAATATTATAAATGTATTAATTAAGATACGGTAATATGTATTATTATATCTCACTTGTTTAGATATTATACTAATTTAATTAAAAGTTAGCGGGTCACTCACGGTTGTGATACATAATTTACATGCTGATTATACCTATCAGCTAAACAAATGATTTTGAGAGATTTCATCATTGTCAATAGCCTGTGTCAACTACTATCAACCCACTGTTGGATTGGAAGTCCTTCACTAACGCTTACCACCAAATGCGTTTGTCTGCCTTCAGCACACAGTTTAATTTCACATACATAGTATTGGTATAATCAAATAAGATACACTTCTAAGTATTTTTTTAGATGAAAATTCAAATTAAAATTCTAAATCGTTTATTTTCTATCTCTCTACAATTTTACAATAAGTACACATAAATTGACATCACAAAACTTTAAATGGACTAAACTAAAGAATAAATAATAAAGCTCAAAAAATAGTTTTAGAATTTTGAAAACTTCTACTATGGAACTGACTTGTATGAAACTTAACCATTTTTGAAGTAGAAAGCATGACATGGAATTAATTTTGTCTTTTGATTGAAAATAAAGAATGATTTTTCGGCTTTATTTGAAACCCATGCATTGTTAAATCATTAGCGGATGAAAGTTAAAGTTTATGTTTAAAATACATAACTATAAGTATTACGTTAAGACAAAGAGAGATTTTTTTAAACGTACATATTTTAAGCCTTTAATATGTTTTGAGTACATTTATGCCCAAAATAATGAACCCTCATATTGCTACAATGTTGCATTTAAAACGTCTCGTTGTCTGCATTACTGCCGCAACCGAACCAGAATGCTGACTATTATTCGCTTATGTATTATTTTGTGTACTCTTCGGAGGTGAGATTCATATAAAACTTAACTTAAACATATTTGTGATATGTTTTGTCAACATATCACAAATAATTATAGTAGTATGGTTCGTAAATCTGTTTGTAAAATATGATACATAATATATACATTTCATAGCTAATCTACATATCTTGATTCTCTCGTTCTCTTATACCTTGTATACTTTGTATTTTTTTGTAAAAAATCAAAAATATTCTACAAAAATGTTTTAGTGAAAAATACATGCTTTTTTACGCATGATTATTTTTAGATTATCAAATAATTGACGATGTTTGAATACTATTTGTATTTTGGATAATTTACATCGCATAATAAAATAATATATAAATCATTCTTCTCAAGTTCTAAGTTTCAGTGGTGTACATACGAACTCTGCTAGTCAATGAGGTAAATCCGAATAAACATTATTAGGGAAGTTAGACCAATCCTCAGATTGTTGATCCCACTGATTGTGTGTTGACATTTACTTGTACATTTGTCTTTACAATTACGGATGCTATTAATTAACTGGCTAGCGATATCACAAATTCACCGTTGTGATCGATCCTTCGCGTACTAAAAAGTTTCATGGCAACTCCTATCTATGTCGCACCATTAAAAAGTGGAATGCGTTGCCGGCATATGTATTTCCTCATTCATACAATATAGGATCCTTCAAGCGAAGCGTGAAGAAGCATCTTGTAGGCCAGCAAGGCAGCGTCAACTGACATCAAGATCTCTTGTCCGTTGCCGATGCAGTTAAAGCTACTGTTTTCGCTTACCATCAGGCGAAGCATAGCCTATATATATATATATATATATATATATATATATATATATATATATATATATATATATATATATATATATGTATAAACATATAATAGTTTATACGTGTACGTGAAGTAGTACTACTGTTGAGGTTTCCACAAGGTCGGCAACGCGCGAGTGATGCCTTTGGTGTTGCTAGCGTTTATAGGCTGCGGTGATCGCTTTCCATCAGGCGGGCCGTATGCTTATTTGCTACTTAGTGGTATAGTTTTTCTGGGTATATGTTATTGGGTCATGGCAAACATAGTCAAGAAAGCACGACATCGATTATAATAGACAGTTAGAGCTGTATACTGCTCTACAGTGGGCCCTGCAAATGGGAGTCACAGGATTTATATATAGACATTAGTTGACCCGGCAGGTTGTTTTGCCATATACATTTAGGCGTTGATGGTACAAGGGTGAAAATTGGAACTTTTATATATTTTTCAATGCAAAATAATAAAAAAGTATAAAAAAAAATTGACAATAATATAAAAAATATATATTTAGGGGTGGCTCACCCTTATCATTTAGGGTTATGAAAAATAGATGTCCGATTCTCAGACCTACCCGATATGCACACTAAATTTCATAAAAATCGGTGCAGCCGTTTCGGAGGAGTTTGGTAACAATCACCGCGTCTCCACTGCAGGAGCACGACCCTCTCTCGTCCGTCCTAGACGGAAGGAGGATTTGGCCTACACTCCCCACGCTGGCCAAAAGGGTTGGGGAGGCCTGATCGTTGTTTGGTAATGTAATTCCCTTAGTCGTCTTTTACGACATCCACGGGAAGAGACGAAGTGATTCTATTCTAGTCTGCCGGAAACCACACGGCTATACATCAAGTCATCAACACGGTTATCAAGTAGTTCAATAGTCCCTAATAAAGAATCATGGTAAAGTTAAGCAAAGGACTAAGCTTTAAAACGAAGTCGATTCAAACAAAACTACAAAGTTATCGAAACATTATCGTCTATACCTAAACTCATTTATGAAAATTTCATGTATATATATTCCGTTTATAATAGTAAAGAATTCTCCAGCGGTGAAAATAGAAACAACTTTGCTCTGTTCAATTTATAATTTTCTCTTTACCTTTACTTTGTGTAGCGCAAGAGTTAAACCATTTCAAGAGCTATATTTAAATATTCTTTGTGCTGCATACGGCCCAAGGGTCCGACCTAGGACATGAATTCGCATCTACACATATATTCCGTACAGAGTACAACTTTTATTTAAACTGCACGTGATTAACAAGGACAGTAATGAACGTTTGCACGGCTGCTTCGTTTTAGGAATGTATTGTAAAGTACTGTTATAAAGCACTAGTACTGGTCCACGTAATTAAATCTAATTAACAGATCGGTTTTGCCTTATGGCATTATAGGTAAACAGATCTTGTTTGTATTTATAAAAACATTTCAATATCGTGCAATCAATGCCAATATAATTATTGTTATTGACTGCACGGTATTATTTTGTTACACACAATAAAAGCACGGTATTATGTTGTTTGTAACAAAATAATGCCGTGTAATGAATATAGATGTTAATATAAATATAAATAAATAAATAAATATTGTCAGACAAATTACACAGCGCCATCTAGTCCCAAAGTAAGTGAAGCTTGTGTTATGGGTACTAGACAACTGATAAACATACGTAAATACATTTTTTTTTGTAAATACATACTTATGATACATAGAAAATACCCAGACTAAGACAAACAGACATGTTCATGCACACAAATGTTTGTCCTATGTGGGAATCGAACCCACGAGCGTTGGTGTCGAAGCCGCGTCATTGACCGCTACGCCACCG
This sequence comes from Hypsopygia costalis, assembly GCA_937001555.2. NCBI lineage: Eukaryota > Metazoa > Arthropoda > Insecta > Lepidoptera > Pyralidae > Hypsopygia > Hypsopygia costalis. Next base: position 3,936,212 of record OW443325.2, read on the forward strand.
TGCTCGTCTAATAATATAATAAAATAAATGACTTATATATTAGTATGATATTTTATATTCAAAACAGTTAAATCGATATAGGTACATATTTCTTACACAGTCAGTAGAGTAATGCAAAAGTTTAGTTAATTATTTTCGAGAAGAGTTAAACTAGCGCTTCTGTTTATATGAATTTTGTGCCTTCTTGAACTTGCAACTGAGCAGTGTAGCGGAGTACACTCTAAACACGTTCCCCGATAATTGGACATGCATGGATACGAATATGTCGATTGAATAAAAGTTGGACTCTATTAGTATTATATTCTGGATGCCCTAGGCTACCTTGTGCAAAAACTCTATCAAAAAACGAATATGCTGCTTCCTCTGGTTGTTTGAATAAAATATGTTTCTTTTTTGTTTCGACGTTTCGTTAAACGCAGTCCCGATTTGAAATGGAAATCTGTAATCTTTTGTTTCTCTTTGAGTTGCTTTTTGTAAGGTTTTTTGGGGGATTAACTGAAGCCTATTGATTTATTTATGTACTCAATGTGCGGTATTGCTTTTAGTATTTTATTTATATATAGTCATTGCTTTAAAAAAGAACTATCATCATCATAAACGTTTTGTTCTCATTAAATAATAAATAAATATTCCTGGACAAATTACACACTACCATCTAGTCCCAAACTAAGCAAAGCTTGTACTATGGGTACCCACTAGATAACTGATATAATACTTAAATACATTTTTTTTGTAAATACATCCATATAAACACATAGAATAGAGTCACTCCGTCTCTTCCCGTGGATATCGTACAAGGCGACTAAGGGAAATACATTATAAAACATCGATCAGGCCTCCCCAACCCGTCTGGCCAGCGTGGGGAGAGTAGGCCAAATCCTCCTTCAGTCTGGGACAGACGAGAGAGGGTCGTGCTCCTGTAGTGGAGACTAAAATGACCTGATGATGAAACACATAGAAAACGCCCATACCATGACACACAGACTTCTTCATGTACACAAATATTTGTCTTGTGCAGGGATCGAACCCGCGACCTCGGAGTCAAAGTGGCCATTTCTAACCACTTGACCACCGAGCTCGTCAGTCCTCGTTAGTCAGTCATTCCACTGCTGGAGTATGAATCCTCTTTTTAAATTTAATTGTAGGTGTTTAACCGCTACGATGTCGAATTGGACCCCGCTTTACGTATCACCATAGTACTATTACTTATACTGTGGTATCACATACACGACACACTAGCTGCTATATGTGTGTAAGACAACGGTGACGTACCGTCTCTTACACGCATATAGCAGCTTCTCTTGTCTCATATATAGCAGTGTCTCGCTCAAAATTATATGGTACTGCTTAGTGTGTGATAACATACAATAGGGTAAACTCAGTTATAAATAGATCAGTTAGAATAGTCAAAGATAGAACTGATCTACATACTCTCTAGAAATGAATTAAAACAATATATCTTAAAACTTACTTTATTTTGTAAGGCGGCTTATTACTAGTCATTCATATGAAAAACATAACTACACACTTAAATTACAATACTTAAGCAATATGTAGCTGTTACGGGATTTAAAGCATACTTCATTACGCTACTTCACTGAGGCGGATATCGAAACCAACGGAAAGTTTGGTTTAAGATGCATGGACCAGATTATCCCTTGGATGTCGCATAAATACTTGCTGTTTCACCAAGCGCGTATTATTATTTTCATGTTGAGTGTTCATATCACCCTATGATATAATGAACAACTACGGTGTTATAAATTATAGGCAAAGTTACAGATTTTTTGTTGATCATTTGCCTTTCAGGTAAGATTCGAATAGAATATAAGATTAGTTGATCATTTGCCTTTCAGGTAAGATTCGAATAGAATATCTCACCAAGTCGAGCAAAAAGCGGCACGGCCGTACCATCCTTTTCTCGAAGCACTTCAGGCCTTTTTCGACCCCCTATAACTTCGTTGTGGATAAAACTAGGACCCTGAATTTTTAGTAACCAAGCAGGTATTGTATAAACACGGTATATTTAAAATTTCATTCAATTCGAACTAGTAGTTTTAGAATTATAACTAGTCAAAGTTCCTTAATTTTGTCACTCACTCACTGACTCACCGATCATCAAAATTCTAAGGCACTTCTAGCAGACATAGAAGCTTCAAATTTAGAATACAATTTATGTTTACTGTATAAATCAAGGAAAAATTAAAATATTTTGCAATTTCCGTCCAGTTTTCTAGATACGCTAACTGCATAAATAACTTTGTAATCTCATATAAATATATGGGATTACAAAGTTACATTTGCGGTAAAAGAATCAGTATACCTGTATTATCATTTTTTTAACGGGGATAGTTTACGGACTGGAGAGTGACATAAGCTATTTTTTATCTCGGAAAAACATCTTATTTCCCTGGGATAAAAAATAAACTTTGTAATCATTTGTCCTTCTATCACGTCGGAAGGACTATATAAATATATATATATATACATACGTATATATATAATATATATATATATATATATATATATATATGTATATATATATATATATGTATGTATGTATATATATATAGTATATATATATATATATATATATATATATATATCATATATATATATATTCGTCCGCAGACCTTGATGATTAAAATTTGTACATATTGTTACTACGTTTTATCCCACGAAGTAAAAAAATTGCAACAAGAAAAAAATATACACAAATGTATGGCAGCGCCCCTGGAACACGCGGGCGAAACCGCGGGTAACAGCTAGTAAAATAATATACCCATGAGCAGGTCTCGGCAGGCATTACAACTATTGCTAAGTGTGTTAGAAAATAAATGGACTATGCACATGAGATCAGTCCATTACGTAATCCACCCAAATCTCATGTTTTGGGTGGATTACGTAATGGACTGACAGATCGACTTGGCCATCGCATGAAAACACAATGTACCTCATAAGTGATACATATTATATTAAATTAGATTGTTTAGTGCGATGGCCAAGTCAATCTGTTTATTTAAAACATAAAAGATTTTTAATATTGATATGGTCAGTATAAGATGTTGTTTGGTTAGCTAATTACGTAATAAGTTAAGAGGGAAGGTCCCTTAAGTAAGGACTGAATGAATTACCCGACTTGGTATTACATGGATCTCACAACTTTTTACGGTAGAAGAACTGAGTTGCGAGACTTGGTTTTTTTTACAAGTTATGTTTTTGATGGCATAAGATTAGTTGATGACTAGAGATTGAATGATGCTGTTTCTGGTCATATTCCTGAAAATTTGGAAGGTTATTGTTACTTCAAGTACCAAAGCTATATAAAACGACAGCTGGTAATGAGATTCCATGAAGAAAAACGTCTGTTGAGACACTTATTTGTCCGTTTATAAATACACCCTACCTACCAAGGGGCTATTTTTAAATCATGTGAATAGATCTAGAAATAGACCACGAGTACTGTGACCATGATTGCGATCTGTACAACAGGTGCGCCACAAGTATGATCTAAATATAGAAAAGGCTTTGTCTTATGAATGGTCAACATATAGCTAAACTGGCTGTACACGTGTAAGTAAAATTAAAGAATGGCGATGTGGGACATGTGGGAATACTTGTAGAAGATGAAGATTATTTATTCTTATGATAACCGTGATTATTTTGTCAGTTAGCCGTGTGGTTTCCGGCAGACTAGAATAGAATCACTCCGTCTCTTCCTTCGTCTGTCTGAGACGGACGAGAGAGGGTCGTGCTCCTGTAGTGGAGACTAAAATGACCTGATGATGATTTTGTCAGTTTACTCCCCAGCGATTGAGTAGCAAGGATATTGATTCAACAAATACGTTTGGAATGAGTTCCTGCTATTCCATGTTCGTTTCCCTCTAGTTTTTACTTCAAATTATTTCATTTTATTTTGAATAGCTGAAAATCTGAGCTATTTATGATTTAAGTAAGTTGGAGTTTAAGTGGTTCATCAACATCTTTGAACCAAAGCCAACTTCACCTGCACGCGGTGGACCCTGCTGACTGACAAAAGAAGCTCTGGCGAAAATAGAGGTAGGGAGAGTAATTGTAAGTACCATCCGGCTGGGGAATGTACCTCCACCTCACAGAGTACTGCAGCCAAATAACAATTCCCTTGAGGGTTGTTGTATTCCTGCGAGTGAGTGAGGTCACCGGAAAGGAAGGACATGCTGCGTTGGCAGCGGGGGTGGCAGCGCGCGAGCGATATTTCATATTGCGAGCGTTAATATGGCTACGGTAACCGCTTCACATCAGGTGGGGCGTGGCTTGTCTGACCCGACGTAGTATAAAAAAATAAAATAAACTGGCTGTAGGAGATACGAGTATGTAAGTAAAAATAAAGAATGGCGATGTGGGAATACTTATAGACGATGATGATTATTTATTCTTATGATAACAGTTTTTTTTTAAGGAGAGAGGAGCAAACGAGCAGGTCACCTGAACGAAAGCAATCACCACCGCCCATTGAGATCAGCAACACCAAGGGGTCGCCGCGTCGATCCGTTACCACCCTATACTTCTTTCTTTCTTTCTTTCTGGTCACCTCACTCACTCGCGTATTTTTTAAGCTGCCCGACTGGGGAAGTACCTTCACCTCACAGAATACCGCACCCATATAACAATTCCCTTGATGGTTGTTGTGTTCCTGTGATTGAGTAAGGTCCACCAGACAGAAAGAAAGAAAGGAAGGAGTATAGGCTGGCAACGGTTCGGCGACCCCTTGGTGTTGCTGACCTCCATGGGCGGTGGTGATTGCTTTCCATCAGGTGACCCACATGCTCATTTGCCCCCCTCTCATATAATATATTTGGGGTGTAAGTGGTTTATCAACATCTTTGAACCAAAGTCAACTTCACCTGCTTGTGGTGCACCCTGCTGACTGACAAACGAAGCTCTCGCGAAAAGAGAGGTAGGAAGCGTAATTGTAAGCTACCCGACTGGGGAATGTACCTCCACCTCACAGAATACCGCAGCCAAATAACAATTCCCTTGAGGGTTGTTGTGTTCCTGCGAGTGAGTGAGGTCACCAGAAATGAAGGAGATGCTGCGTTGGCAGCGGGGGTGGCGGCGCGCAAGTGATATATTATGTTGCGAGCGTTAATATGGCTCCGGTAACCGCTTCACATCAGGCGGGCCGTATGCTTGTCTGCCACCCGACGTAGGAAAAAAAAAGAACGATTTTTTAGCGAATGAAGTGTAAGTAAATAAATACTTATGGTGAATTTATTTTAATATAATAATCCATATCACGAGGATCTAGAGTTGTTCCAAGCATTAATAAAAATAAACTGCGAAACCACAGAATGTCAGACGTGGAAGTTCAGTGAAAACGTGTCGTTTATCTTGCTAGCAGTAAAAGCGTTGCGGCGTCTTACTAAAAGCCGCACTGGATTCCCGTCAGTCAGTTTATTACCTAACAACTATACATATAAAAGAATGGATATTTAACGCAACATCAAATAAATACATTGCAAACCTAACCTAACCCATTTTGCACACCAATAAATACTAATTACACATCAAATGCAGGTTTTGATGTGCAATCAGCCCCCTTACCACCATCTCTTATTGCGATTCAATAACTGAATAGAATGCTTATTCATACCAATGAAGCAGGCAGATTAATTTGATGTGCAAATCAGGTTTTTTGTGGATCAATTTAATATTTTCCTAAAAGAATCTATCCTGGCCCAAGGTTCCTGGGTCATTATTGGGTAGAAAGATCGTACGAATAAAAATCTGCGAATATTAGGTATTAGGTAATTATTTTATTGTAAAAGCTTTATGTAATACCACCCCCCGGCCACTCCATACAAATGACGCGTCGTTCACTATTGCATAAATAATGACGTCTGTACAGAGCGAAAATGAGCGTGTGCACACACGCTCATTTTCGTGGCTCATGGCGTGCGGCGCCATACAAACTGTTCCAGATTTGTCTCAGAGGGAAGGTGAGGTAGACACGAGAGAGCGGCAGGGACTGTCCATACTGTACGTAGTACTATTACTTATACTGTGGTAATACTTACAATTAAATTTATGTCATTTTTTGTATAATACCCATATTTTGTACTCATATAGATATTCCTGGGCAATTCCTGAACAAAGTACACACTGCCATCTAATCCCAAACTAAGCAAACCTTGTACTATGGGTACTAGGAAACTGATATACTCGTAATACGCAAATACACATTTTTTTACTGTAAATGCATACATATATACTTAGAAAACACCTAGAACAAGACAAACAGACATGTTCATTTTCAGTTTATAGGCATTTCAGTTGCACACAGATATTTGTCTTCTACAGGGATCGAACCCGCGGCCCCTGTGTTAAAGTGGACTTTACTAGCCATTCGACCATCGGGCTCCTCATTATATATTTCGGTGTTTATCATTAGTAATAAATACCAGTACTTTTACGAGTAATTAGTTTCCTAATGTTGCGTCTGAGTGTCGATGGAATTTGAAATATGCCTGTTGATTGGAAGCCAGCTGCAGAGTCATATTCAGCATCAATTCAGCTGCAAGAGGTCAATTGCTGAACATGCCCCTCCCTCACCACTCAATAGAAATCGATTTTGTGTCGTTTCGTTTGCATCCTTCGGGGTTCAGCGATCTTTACCAGATCGTTCGTCCACACTGCACTTTCCGGATCTTGGTTGTTACTCCAAAACTTTAACTATTTGATAAAAAAAATAATGTCGGAGTCTTCGGAAGTACTTTTCCTGATACTCTGGTGCAGTAACGGACCCTATGCATACTACTTGGGCATTCTTAAGTAGAGAATAAGGTAAATAAAAAAGGTTTTTTAATTTTATTAAGGCCCTTCCGAAAATGAAAAAAGGAAGGAAGTAAAGGCACTTTTAGAGAAGTAATTAACTACACTTTTAAACCATCAGAACTGGAATTCTCATCATCATCATCATCAGCCTATATCTACCCACTGCTGGATATAAGCCTTCCCCAATGCCTTCCACCAGATATGATCCTACGCCTTCCGCATCCATCTAGAAGGAGGGCGCCCAACACTTCGTCGTCCTACGCGCGTCCTCCACTAATACCTTCCTCCCCCATCTGCCATCACTTATTCGGCAGATGTGACCGGCCCATTGTCACTTCAGCTTACAAACTCTGAAGGCTATGTCGACAACTTTGGTTCTCTGTTGAATTTCTTTCGATCCCGCAGAGAAACCCCGAGCATAGCCCTCTCCACCGCTCGCTGCGCGACCTTTAGCCTGTGGACCAGTCCGATGGTAAGTGTCCAAGTCTCTGCACCATAAGTCATCGCAGGGAGAACTGGAATTCTAATTTTGCTTAATACAAAGACTTTTTATGATATTGTACTTTTGTAATATTTACTACCAATACTCTAAAAGTTCATTTCATATATTTGAGCTTAAAACCATTAGGGTAAAGATCTTTAAACATGAATTAATATGTTTTTCACCTCACTAGCTCGTAAAAGCTCTGTTTATCATTCGAAATCTGCGTGGAAAATCGCACTTTATCCGCTAGCGTAGAAAGTGTTTTTAAAATTCGAATATTTTTATTCAATAAAGGTTTCGTACAATAAATTACATATATTTAGAACCTCATTGGTTTCGTAATAGTTTATATTCTCTGCAGCCAGTCCATTGATGATTATTTATTAAAACTGTTTTTCTTGCACCTAACATTTTCCTCGCTTTAGTGAGGTGAAAAGTTGTGTGTTGCGCTCGGCAGCAAAGTTATTTAGCGTCTCGTACCTTTGAAACCCTCGCTACGCTCAGGATTCTATATTTGAACCACTCGCTTCGCTCGTGGCTCAATCCTAGAATCCTTCGCTTGCTCAGGTTTCAATACAAGGTACTCGCGCCAAAAATTAACTTTGCAGCCTTGCATAACAAATAACTATTATCTTCGCGTGTACAAGTTGGAAATTAGCGCCAATATACCGACGATAAAAGTAAATATGTTGGCAATCCTACGTCTCCTACGGGGCGAACGAGTAATGGTGTCTGTTCGGTTGGTAATTATATATTTTATGGTCACCGTCTGGCTTGTATTGGTTTTAATATCTTAGCAACCAATACGAATTTTCCTAACACTAGTACTTAGGTAGAACTTTGTAAATATATTTGACGTCTTTAAAATCGATGAACGCCGACTGCACGCACGAAATGCATGATTAATTGTCATGTTCCGCCTGAGCCGAGCGTGCAAGCGAGAGCGCGGAACAAGCTATAGAGAGGTACGATCGGGCTATGTTTCTTATGATGTTATCACGTAAAATTATCGTCCGTAAACCAACTTTACAGACAACCATTTTTTTTATGAGGGATGATTTTCTTGTATGAGACATGAGAGTAAAATTTTATTGTTTTTTTTTATGTGAGAGGGGGGGGGGGGGCAGACGAGCATGTGGATCACCTGATGGAAAGCAATCACCACCGCCCATGGAGACCAGCGACACCAAGGGGTCGCCGATCCGTTGCCAGCCTAGATGATATTATATATTACAGATAATATTTTTTACTTACGAAATCATATATGTACTTAGTTTTAATTTTATTGGACATATTGGAGCCGTTTTCGAGAACGTACTTATGAATATAAACTAGACACTTTCAGGGAATCATTTGCTACCTTATTTCTTGTAAAGTGGCAATCTTATTGAGTTTTTTCTGTAGGATGTCAAGCTACTACGAGATCATAGAAAATTATAAAAATCCCGTAAAGTAAGAGCCATTTTGTATTTTAAGTCATTTTGTAGTTTTCAAGTGTTTGTAAAGGCCCGTAGCCAATGAAGAATTGTCACTATTCATTGAAAACGTGCAACAGTGTTTGCGTTTAAGCATAGTGTTTAAGTGAACTTTTAATAAATATAAATGTGTAAAGAATATTCTATATATGTATTATGATGCATAATGTTATATTATTTATATTTAGATATTTGTTTCGTTGTCCTAATGGCGCGAAAGAACTTTTATATAGGAGTCATTCAATTAAGAAAAAAATACTTTATTGGTCTATAAGTTCTAATAGCGTTGAAATTGTGGTTGACGGGCAAGTTTGCTATAAATAGAATTTGTTCGTTCCCGATTCGAAATGTGAGATGTACTCGCATAATAACGGCAATTATTTTGTATACATGATCATATTTTTTTTTTATAAACGATTTAAATCGACTGTAGATTTACTCGCTCCTTAATAAAGTCTGCCTTCATTTTAAGATGTTCGTATTTTCACTAGTATCACCTACTGCAGTTTGCAACTTAACAGTACAGTTAATACCTTCCAGTCAGCTTTACGGACGCTCTACTTATTGGTAAGTCATAAACTGAGGTACTTTAATCTGTACTCGAGGCTTTTAAAGAGGATGCAATCTCGGCTAATGAAGACTACTTTACTATTCTGGATATAGATGTTATTACGCGTATAATTACCTTATTTATTTTACAACTTTGCATTGAATCTCCATTCTGGTTAAACACGTTTGGAGTAACTTCCGTCAAACTTCCCGTGAAACAAAGTTATTTTCAGCGTGAGGTTAATTTGTATAAGCAATTTGATCTACACTACTTTGGGTGCTTCCGCCACCAATTAGTTCATACAAACTACTGCCGGCCAGCACCCATCCACTACCGTTAGTAGATGCATGCGACTGCCGTGGCTGGTTTGGTCGTCTCTGCTCCAGCTGCTGTGGTCGTCTCTGACTCTCCAACATCTGAAACAGAAGAAACATGCAACTCTCAGATTACTGCTGTGATCTGAGATGCAACTGCTGCCACCACGACTGCCGTGGTGGTCGCTGCGACACGTGTTTCGCCTCTACGCGAGGCATCATCAGGCGATCTATAGAAGTTGATGGTTAAAACAACAGCCTATAAATAACTATCTGATCTGAATGCCTTCTCAGTTTTTTGTAGAAGATGTATGAAGTTCTTTAAAAAGGGCATCATAATCATTGACTTGGCCTTTTCCATTATTTGATGTCGGCGCAGTATGCCTTATGCCTTTATTCACCTTATCAGCCGTCATTTCTACAGTTATCCCTTTGTTATACATCTTCCACATAATCCTACCTCTCTTTTGTTTTCCCAAAAAGGGCATAAAAAGGTTTTTTACAGGGTATAAAACAGGGTCGCATATGCGAGTGTCGGTCCTGGTATTGAAAGCGTCCATAGGTTGCGATAACCGTTTACCATTTGGTGGGTAGTAGTCGTATGCTTGTTGTCCACATTAGTGGTATAAAAAAAGTAACTATACATTTAAGAATAGCGGATTCCACATTTTTTTGTATACACTATGCTATATTACTTAATATGTCGTTAATTATTCTTATTTTTTTATGTTATCAATACTAAAATTATTAGAGTGTTGAGTTGGATTTTTTGATTGCTCGTTCGATATATATATTTTTTAATTTGATAGCCCAACTTTATTCTTGTGGAAGTTAGGCTATTTAACATCATACTACTTATATATAATACACAGAAAACCTCGTATTCTAGGACTCTCTACGTCGAGTGTATGATACTCAAAAATGGTTAATTAATTATAAACATGAGTAATTTTATTGATGATCACGTACGCGTAGGCGAAATGATCTGCTTTCGTTGGATACGAAAGACATCAACGCGTCAGGGTCTACGAAATCTAAGTTGACACGTTGTCCAGGATGCACTGGTCAAATCAGTTGATGACCAAAAACAGGTCACAGATACACAGAATAATTTTATCTGGACTTTAGTACTTCGTCACATTACAACCTTAACCTAACCGGAAAGCAACAATAAACAACTAATGGGTTACAGACAAGCATACGGCCCGCCTAATATGAAGAGGTTACGGTAGCCATATAAACGCTCACAAAATGAAATATCGCTCTCTCGCTGACAATGCAGCAACTCCTTCGTCAAGGGAAAACAATTTAAGAGTTTTTTTTTTGTTTTTTTTATACGGCCCGCCTGATGTGAAGCGGCTGCCGTAGCCATATTAACGCTCGCAACATAAAATATCGCTCGCGCGCCGCCACCCCCGCTGCCAGCGCAGCATCTCCTTCCTTTCTGGTGACCTATTTCACTCGCAGGAACACAACAACCCTCAAGGGAATTGTTATTTGGCTGCGGTATTCTGTAAGGTAAAGGTACATTCCCCAGTCGGGTAGCTTACAATTACGCTCCCTGCCTCTCTTTTCTCCCTACCTCTTTTTTCGTTTGTCAGTCAGCAGGGTGCACCGCGTGCAGGTAAAGTTGGCTTTGGTTCAAAGGTGTTGATGAACCACTTACACCCCAAGAATTCCTTTGCAAAGGGCAGTAGACTATTTATTTGGCCTACTTTACTTTGTGAACTATAAAGAGAAACTATACTATTACATATTCTGTGTTTGTGGTAAGGCCTTTATAATTATTAAGTGCGTAAGCGGCAGTTGTTTAATAATGTATGGATAGCTAACCCTTGAAGGCTTCTATATATGGTACTCCGGTCCCAATGCAAATGAAAGAAAGCCTCAAACAATCCTTTCGGATTAAGGACGGGTGTACACTGGCATACGATTTTATTTTAGATACTTCGGTTTGGTTCTTAATATAAAGCTAGATATAAAATTTCTATAATGCCGTTTATTTGATCATTATCTGCGACTCTGTATCAATCTATCCATTGCTGGATATATGACTTTACTAACGCTTTGCACCAAATACGATCCTCCGCATCCATTCGCTTTCTTGATGTCATCGGACCATCTAGAAAGAGGGTGTCCAACGCTTCGTCATCCTACGCGCGGTCTCCACTCTAATACCTTCACCCCCATCTGCCATCACTTACTCGGCAGATGTGACCGGTTTATGGTTACTTCAACATGCAAATTTTGGAGGTTATGCGGTCAATTTTAGTTTCGTTTACATAACGTCGTAAAATGCACAGCTAGGTATGGTTAAAATTTATGAAATGAAATGAAAATTCTTTCTTTGCCTCTGGGCCATTGTTAGCATTTAGTCTCGTCTTATACTTTTTATCAATCACAATCTTATACTTTTTCTTTTTTTAATTACTAGCATTGCGGAAGTGACCATTGGCAAGAAGACAAACTGGAAAGTAACTTGTCAATGTTCGCCACTGAAAATTGAACTTCTGTAACAGTACCTACTGGTATTCATTTAGATGGCAGGGTTACAAAGCTCTACCTACTATTCTGAATAGAAGTTAAATTTTCCGAAACGAAAACTTAGTTTCTCCGAAATGGATCTAAATATACCCTGCTCCAAATAACAGCATAAAAAATCATCAACTTTATTTGCTTTCCAAAATTACTAAATTTATACGACACAAATGCAACGTTCACAGTATATCGAATTAGTAGTTTATGGAACACAAATAACGTTGATAAATTTTCGATTTTTAATTTGAAGTATCCCATTTTTTGAATTTTTTTCAATATCACTGAGTTTAGTTGCCCGAGTTCTGTTACATTAAATAAAATTAATATATTTTCCTCGTGTACCCTGTGGTTTAGTTAAGCCGAGTTTCATTGAACGCTATAAAAATATCAGCAAAGGTCAGTTGTGTCTCATGGCCCGAATATCTTTGTTTATTTATTGCGCTGACACGACTATCGGAATGCAACAATAAAATGTAAGTGTCGGAAGAAACCGATAAAAATAATCAGTTAATATATCTTCTTTTTTCCGCAATGAAACCGAGAAAGGAACTCATGTAAGAGTTAAACGATCGTAATTTATAATCAATACATATATTAAAACAGTAGGAACCGCGTGTCTGTACATTTGATAAAATTAACAAAAAATGGGTGTGGGCGATAAAAAAAGAGTAACAGAACACAAAAAAGATTTTTTTGATTTTTTTGTCTGTCTGTCTGTCTGTCTGTATGTACTCGCTAATCTTTAAAGCTAATGAACAGATTTTTACGCGGTTTTCACTAAAAGATTAAGCTCATCCCTGAGCAACATATAGGCTTTGTTTCATCGAAATCTAATGTCAGATTAAAAAGTTATCGTCATTTAAAGTTTAAAGAAAATTTTTCTTTATAGAAAATCATTCATCACGAAATCTCAGAAACTACAAGTGCTAGGAGTCTCAAATTTTGTATGGGGGTTCCTTTCAGGACGTAGATGCTCACTAAGACGGGAATTTGGAAAATTCAACCCCTAAGGGGGTGAAACGGGGGTCCAAAGTTTGTATGGGGAACCAAGATTAGTTGGACTATTCTATACGAAACTTTACACGAGAACTTCTGTAGATAAATGAGTAAACAAGTGTTTCAGGATTTTTCAAAATTCAACCCCTAAAGGGGTGAAATGAGGTGCAAACGTCTGAAAATCGACATGGGTATTGTTTTTATGGTTTATCGGGTCGCTGATTCCGAAAACAACAGCTATTTTATAATCTAACATAATCGACGTGACACAAGAGCACTCCTGTGGGGGTGCGATGGGGTTGAAATGTCATAATATCAATATGGGTGTTGATTCTATGGTTTTCTGAAATGTCAATTACGAAAATGGCATCGATTTGAAAACGTGGACACGAAATTTCCATCTCGGTATAAAAATCCAAGATTTGGAACACCTGATGCAGAACCATAATGGTTCAGCTAAACTATAAGAAATATAAAAATGACGCTTTAGCAAAAGTTGTTAAGCCTGTTAAGCATTTTTTGTTGAGGTATAAAAATCCAAGATTTAGAACACCTGATGCAGAACCATAATGGTTCAGCTAAACTATAAGGAATATAATAATGACGCCTTAGCAAAAGTTGTTCAGCCTGATGAGCACAAATAGTTTAACAAAATGTTGATTGTATTGTAAAAAAATAACCGCGCAGTGCTACTTTTATTCTTACCTGCTACAAGTTAGACGCAATAGTTTTATTTATTTACGTTATATATATATAAATTTATTATATATATATATATATATATATATACGTATATATACTAATACTAATATATATATATATATACTAGCGGCCGCCCGCGACTTCGTACGCGTGGAGTTATTTATTTGCAAAGAATTTTTAATTACATTCGAAAAAGCTAAATAGGTACCTAATGAAAGGAAAAAAATAAAAAAAGTTAAAAACAATCAATATCTAGACGAATTTTTAGAATCAATGAAGTCGACGGATATTATTTTTTAAAACCTCTTTGTAAAACCTAAAGTATTTTTTATTGTTATAATAAAACATTCCTCCTTATAATAGTAAGTATGTAGTTGTTTTCAATATTTTTTATACTTAAATATCATTTAAAATCCTTCTTCCATAATCACTTTAACTTCAATAACATTGGATTTCCATACAAATTTCCAACCCCCGTTTTAACCCCAAAAAGGGGTTGATATCTAAAGATACTTTATTAGTACACCTCCATACCATCTATAGAGCATGCATTTTAAATTTCAAGTCTCTTGCTTCAAAAACATAGGACTTTCATACAAACTTTCAACCCCCATTCTACCCCCTTAGGGGTGGAGTATCGTAAAATCCGTTCTTAGCGGATGTCTACTTCAAAAACATAGAACTTACATACAAACTTCCAACCCCCGTTTTAACCCCAAAAGGGGGTTGATTTCCAAAGATACATTATTAGGACACCTCGACACCATCTATAGAGCATACATTTTAATTTTGAAGTCTCTTACTTCTAAAACGTAGAATTTTCATACAAACTTCCAACCCCCGTTTTAACCCCAAAACGGGGTTGATTTCCAAAGATACATTCTTAGTACACCTCCACACCATCTATAGAGCATGCATTTTAAATTTCAAGCCATTTACTTCAAAAACATAGAACTTTCATAGAAACTTCCAACCCCCGTTTTAACCCCAAAAAGGGATTGATTTCCAAAGATACTTTATTAGTACACCTCCACACCATCTATAGAGCATACATTTTAAATTTCAAGTCTCTTGCTTCAAAAACATAGGACTTTCATACAAACTTTCAACCCCCATTCTACCCCCTTAGGGGTGGAGTATCGTAAAATCCGTTCTTAGCGGATGTCTACACCCTATAAGGAACCTACCTGCCAAATTTCAAGTTTGTAGGTGTAGGTGTAGTTTCTGAGATTTCGTGATGAGTGAGTCAGTGATTTTATCTTTTATATATATAGATATATATATAACGATATATATATAAAGGTAACGTGGTCTGTTTAGTCAGTTTTATATAGACGTGTACGCTAAAATTTAAATGGAACGATTGGTATATATATGCACAAACCAGAAGAATGCGTGCATTTGCGGGACGCTATGTAGCAAGATTTTGTGACTCAAAGTCTTTTAAACAACGAGAGGAAACTGTTTTTCTTAGATGTTTCAGGAGGGACTGGAAAAACATATCTGACGAGAGCAATCCTCGCTGAAATCAGGCGCCAAAATAATATCACAAAGCAGCATCGCCAGGTATTGCAGCCATAATATTACCTCTAGACGGAAGGACGCAAATACAATGTTCAATATTCTACTCGATTTATACAGAACGGAAACACCGACATGCTTTGTGACACGAAACTGTGACAAAGCGAAAATGTTTCAGGATTGCTGTCTAATCGTTTCAGATGAATGCGAAATGGCCAAGAATGTGGCTTTATCGAGGATTAGTAACGCTTCAGGTCTTTTCATATTAGCTCCCGAAGGAAAGACTCCCTTCATTTTTTTTTTTTTTTTTTTAAACTATGGTTACTATCTTAAATAAAAATAATAATTTGTTGACTTTTAACGTGTAATACTGCCCCAAATATTTTCTTATGTATCTACTTTAGTTCGTATTTGCGTTAATACGCCGGAATCATAAAGTCCACGCGAACGAAGTCGCGGGCATCAGCTAGTTCAATATAAAGTATAATATTATATTGGTGTTTGTTCTATGTTCAGAAATCATTCCAGAAATAGATGTTAAACGCTTCAGGTTTGAAATCAGTTCTCTCCATTTATTTCTGTCAACGGTGGATCGCTGCGGTGATAGAAACCTCCAGTTCTTCCGAGATTTGATCAAATCAATCGATCAAATTAAAACATTAAAATTTTGGGCATCTTTGCGTTCCATATAGTGCTCATATTCATCATATTTTGCTGTTGTGCAGTAGAACATTTACTGTTCTACATTAAGTTTGGCTTTAGTACAGAAATCTCCGTTGGACAACTGGTACGAAAGGAAAGCCGAACGTTCTCTAGGCTATGCAATTAAAGTCGCAATAGTACCACAATTTTGAATAGTACACAAAAGTATCGGACATTTTGTCCGTTTTCGCCATCTTCCGAAGTTCCAAATTGGTTGTGAATTTAAGGCAATCATGTTCATACACGACTGTAACGATATACCAAAACTAACAGTACCACAATAATGTAAATAGATAGTTTATTTCTACTTCACTACTATTAACTGGCTGCAGTCGGCGGCGGCGCGACCCTATATAAACAACTAGCGGCCCGGTACGTGCTTCGCTACGTATAAAGTGAAATAATAAAAAAAAAAAATTGGAATACCAAATTCATTTATTAAAAAAAAAACAAAATATTAATTGCTAGCTATTTTAAAACTTAATCCAAAACATTTGGATAAACAAAATTTTTTGTTTTTCTATTTTGAGCATGAATAAACAAACGGCTACCGACTCTGGAACAGGCAACATAAAGTCGAAGCACGTCCAAAATGAAATGACCGCATGAATGACATAACAACATGCCTGTACTGTCAACACTGAAAAAAGTTTCAATTTGACAGCACAATCCCCATCTGAAAAAAGTTTCAATTTGACTGCTAAATCCCCATTAACAAAATGATCCGCCATTTATTGAATTCAATTGTTACAAAAAATGTGATAAATGAAGAACCGCTCCACCGATTTTGTGCAAACTTCACCTAAACCATCTACTAAATAGTCCGAATAAACGCTAAACATTTGGTTTGGGTAGGTGAGCCCGTTCTTGAGTTATAAAATTACAACGAAAAGTGGCATTGATTTTTATATATATAGATGGAGTGATAAAATTTATTTACATATCTTAACCAGACAATAAAATTTATTGCGAAACCCTTGACGGGTTAAGTAGCAAAGCCTGGTATGAATAAAATATAAAATTTCATAATAGTTTTTCAGTAAACGTAAATTTTAAATCTCCTGTAACTGTGTTGAGAAACGTTGTGTGACATTCGGGCGGAAATCATTGCAAATGGCTAGCAATTGCTACTTTGACTACGAGGCCCGACATCGCGGGTTCGATTCCAGCATCAAGCAAATATTTGTGTGTGTGAATATATGTTTTTATTTATTATTATCATTTAGTTACAAAAAAGTGGTATTTGAATAAGTTACATCAGTTATGTTAGTACCCATAGTGCCCACAAGCTTACTTAGTTTGGGACGAGATGGCGATGTCATGTCCAAGAATATTTATTTATTTTCTGCTCTTGAGTCATAACCAGTCATGTCTGTTTGTCTTGGTCTGGGTGATTTCTGTTTGTTATATGTATGTATTTTTAAAAAATGTATTTAAGTACATTTATTAGTCGTCAAGTACCGATAGTACAAGCTTTGCTTAGTTTGGGACTAAAGGGTGCTGTGCAAATTGCTCCAGAAATATTTATTATTTTATTATTAACTTATATTTATCTAAAATCTCTGACAAGCCTAAAGAGGAAAGCAATAAATAAAATAAAATTTATGAGACGGACAAATATGTATAATACTTTATTACGCACCTTCCCCACACTATGGCTATGCGCTTTATCAGACATCGTAGGCTAGCCGAGCCGAGACACAATACATACCGATCTATAATACCGGCTCGCGAAAAGATAACCTTGGTTTAAAAATATGTGTACGTCAGGCGGGGCCAGGTTTTTACCACTGTTTTTTTTGTGTTTTTTTTCTCGGCCCGCCCGACAACGGCCGTTGTGAGTAGGTAGACCACGCATCTTCATTTCTATGGATCTGTATCTACAGAAATTGATCTTATTGAGATCATTGTTTTAAATTAAATAGAAGCTAACATCTTATATATATATATATATATATATATATATATAATAATCCAAATTTCCCTTGGTCATGGCATTACGCGTGAACGGCTGGGCCAATGTCGCTAATTATTTTTTATGTTGTATTCTTTGATTAAAACAAAAAATCCGCTTTTTTGTTTTTATCAAAGGTTGTATTTGTTACTGTCAGGAGAAGGTTCTCATGAAAGAAAAAAATAGAAAGTCGCGTGGAAAGTTAGAAAATTTAAGAAAACTGAACGACCATATTAACTTTTCTTATGTAACTATGTATGTCGTTTGACAGATTGCGCGAAACCAATTCGAATTCAATATTCATTGTTAAGAAGACAGAGTAACGTCTGTCGGATCAGCTAGTTTAATTATATTTTTTTACATGACATAGCTTAAAAATACCTATCTAACCTATGAGACGCAACATGCGACGATACCCAAGCGATTTTTATTTTGGTTTTATGCATGAAAGTATTATAAACAACATTATTTCTACTTTTAGCTGATAACACTTAGCAATTCCGTTTTAATTGTTTCCTGTTTTTATTATGTCTTAATGGTAGTCCTAGTAGTATATGAGTTGTTATTGATTGTATTATATTGATACGCGTAGTTGACTCCTCTTGTTATCTCTCACTGCCCTGTATATGGCCAATAAAATACCGTCTTAAATGGAAAAAATTGAGAGAAATATGTCTTACTCATAGTTTGACATTCCAATAATTGTTGAATAACTAGTGTCCCGTAATCTTGATGTAACACAAAGGTTTAGTCGCGAGAAAAGAGAAAAGCGAGCGAAAAAGACATGCAAGTTCCAAATGTTAGTAAATGCATTTAAAAAAAGATAGAAAACAATATGCATATGATGTATAAAAAAAACCTTTCTGAGCGCCCACAAGGACCCAATTTCAACTGGTTACATAGTAAACATAGGTAATACCTACCATTAATATTATTTTCACACAAAATTGGTTAGTGTTGCAATGGGTCACTCGCGCGGTTTCGTCGGGAAACCAATTATCAAACGGTGATCTCAACAGGGAGGGTGTCGGCACGCTGCTGTTGTTATCATATCTCGTTACCCCGAACACAGCGTGGGTAATATGGGAATTAATACGTCACATATTCTACTACTGACAATCTTGTACTATCATGGGCAAGATACCCCAAGATACTATCTCATATACTGAGTACTATCTTGGGGTGTAAGTGTTTCATCAACATCTTTGAACCAAAGCCGACTTCACCTGGACGTGGTGCACCCTGCTGACTGACAAACGAAGCTCTGGCGAAAAGAGAGCGTAATTGTAAGCTACCCGACTGGGGAATGTACCTCCACCTCACAGAATACCGCAGTTAACAATTCCCTTGAGGGTTGTTGTGTTTCTCCGAGTGAGTAAGGTCACCAGAAAGGAAGGAGATGCTGCGTTGGCAGCGAGCGATATTTTATGTTGCGCGCGTTAATATGGCTGCGGTAACCGCTTCACATTAGGCGGGTCGTATGCTTGTCTGCCACCCGACGTAGTATAAAAAAAATACTGTGTGAAAACGATAATAAAGTTACTAGTAGGCCCTGCGCTAGAGTGAGTATAAAACTCGTGGGTGTCATTTATTTACTGCGATGAAACGCAACTCCGCGCTTTACTCGTAAAATTTAAACCCAGACTTTATCGATGATTTCTTATCTGTTTAATTAATTGCTCTGTTTTAATTGAATTATTGTTGCGAGTGTGACATATTGCGTTAAAATTCTTTATTGCTCTATAATTTACTGGAGTCTACAAAATTGAGAGTTAGATTGTGCTAGAGACCGGAATAGTTTAGTTATTTAATTACTAACTAAAAATTTTATGACTTAACTGTTGTAATAAAAATCTTTACCGTAATTAAGTTTACGGCAAAGCTGTTGAAATATGTGTACTCAATTATAATGATAAATTATAATGTTAAAGTATATTACAATATATCTAAAGGCATGGTATTAATTATTATCTATATCCATACTAGTATTATAAAGGCGTAAATTTTGTGAGTTTATGTGTTTGTAGGGGGTAATCTTTTAAAATGTTGGATATTGTTATTACATGTCTGTCAAAAATGTAAAAAAATCTTTATTTGTCATTGGGCTCTTGCCTAGACATGTCGTATATATTACTGTTTCGACGTGAATACATTTTTAAAATTTCTTACATAGGGAGCCAATTAAAAAAAATGAATGATAACAAAACCCCGATTTAAAAAAAAAAACTAATGGTAACAAAATCGGAAAATACAGTTTGGTGTTGCAGCTACATATCTATCAACTCCATCCAAAATTCAATCACACCGCTGGGTAGATGAGGGATCAAAGAATTACGGTACCTAAGGCAGCCACACCCCATTTTTTCAAACAATGATCTTTCATGTCCTTTCAATTTTGAACTCGCAATAAATGTAATACTAAACTAAGGCAATGTAGTTGTATATATATTACAATGATATGTATGTTAAATAAATAATGTCTGTCTACCTTAGCATATCGAATCGAGATTGAATTGTGAATTGACTAAAAATTATATACTTGATTTCATCAATTAATAATTATATTTTTTATTGGCAAATAACATTTTTAGTTTGTAATTTTTCGGTCATATTTCGAAGTAATTCCACTTAATTAAACTTTGACGTTTCATATTGCGATACGAGAATACCAAATATGACGTTTGTGGATCGAAACTGAATTTGGACAACATTTTGATTACGAGAATTGCCTCTCAGTTTTTAAATTAAATGTAAAAAACCATCACTAAAGATTCACATGCGAGATAAGCGTATCTAAATCAGAATCAGATTAATTTGTTTGCTGGAATAAGGTACTGTTACAGATTACGGAGATATCATTATAATTAAGTTCAGTCTTATTCTGCCATTAAAACATCAAAGAAATACGAGCAAACATCAAAGCTTACTGCATATTAAATAAAGAAATTAATGACTATGAATGTCTTCAAAACAGTAAATAAGATTAAATTAAGAAATATCAACTTATAAATAATACAAGTTAAAGTATAAATGATCTTATAAATATTATAGATATAACGTATTAATACTAAATCGCGACAAAGAAAACGGTTTCCTTCGCCTGGGAGGTCTACGACTATCGCTATCTTTATTATCTCGACTCTTTAATATATTTGCTATCTCTTTCCAAGCTATGACGTCTTTTTTTTTCTTGCAAAAAACATGAAATTAACCTAAAATATGCGTTAAGTTAACATCAAATGTTATAGTGTACTTTAGTGTGCTACGTGTTTCCTTGGGCTTATACATAAATTGTGCATTTTCGTAATACAGAGAAGATAACATTTTTACCTATTTCAATCAAATGTTACAAACGTCAGTTTCGTCGTCTTGCTTGTGCAAACTAATTGCGAGGTGAGTCAGTTGGCTCACTTTTTGGGTGTACGTTTTTGACATGAAGTTTTTATACCTAGCGCAATAGAGGAACATACGGCTGAGTGAGGGAGATGTCACCAGCTGTCTCACTGTATGATAGAAAGAGATAAGTAGAATAAGGTAACTAGAACTGTTTTTAGGAACCGTTTGACAGCTTGTCTGAATTTATCGCCACGATCAAAATTGCACTAGATATATATATATATCTTGTAAATCTAAGGTGGCCGTGTGGTTTCCGGCAGACTAGAATAGAATCACTCCGTCTCTTCCCGTGGATGTCGTACAAGGCGACTAAGGGAAATATATTACCAAACATCGATCAGGCCTCCCCAACCCGTTTGGCCAGCGTGGGGAGTGTAGGCCAAATCCTCCTGTCTGGGACGGACGAGAGAGGGTCGTGCTCCTGTAGTGGAGACTAAAATGATCTGATGATGATGATGATGATGATGATGATGATCAAAATTGCACCTATATATATCTTGTAAATCTAAGGTGAAATCGTGGATAATTTTGTGTAATAGTGTTTACACAATAAATTTTCATAGATTCTTTTTAAATAATCGAAGCAATTAAAAAAAAAAATATTGAGTCGAGCGAGCGAACTCTTATAAACGCCGGAAAGTCATATTTGGAAATGAATAGGCTCCAAAACCACTGAACCGATTTTGATGAAACTTGTCACAATTAAAGACCTCGATATGCTCGAGGTTTGTGTGGAAAAAAAATATGGTCGATAATGTCCTTAAGGAATGATCATTAAATATATTTTCCATTGAAATCAATGAAATCAATCATACACACTCAGCGAATCTACTCGCCCCACTCAACTCGATTTCGGCCCCGTGGGCTAGAATCCGTCCTAGTTATAATTCAAATTTGTGTCAAAAGGATTTCTTAGTTAATTAACTCAGCCTAGCTTCCACAAGCTGGGTGTAAGTCAACAGTGTCGTAAGAATTTGTGAAATCTAGACTCAATAACCATAAGAAGCTGGTCATAAATAAACTTAATTAGATGTGTACCGCCGCGGTACAGTCGCCGTCTTATTTGGTTGCTAACGAGACCAGGTCTTCCTAGCCTCTCCTTTTTAGCTGGTTATTCATCATTCGTCCCCGCTATGGAGAGACGAGAAAAAACTTAAGGGGTCAGCCTCATAATTTGTCCAAATAGCTTTGTAACTCCGTGCAAAAGTCGTAGAATTTATATTTATTTAATTTTATACTTTAATTTTTTATTAACTATTTACTACTAATTTAAAATATACAATAAAAAAACTAAATATAAACTAAGGCAATAAATACAAACTAAAAAAAAAGTAATTAAAATTAATAAAATAATAAGGAATTACATTATATTTTTATAAAACAGTATGCTAAAAAGTAAACAGGCTTTATATCCATTCCTAGCCGTCTAGGTTTTTATTCACCATATCATCTGCAAATCGGAGTAAAATACCTACTTTCATTTGAAAATTATCTGCTTATACTTGGTTTTATCTTTGACTTGTGTTCATTAACTAGAAAATATTTATTGACTACTATAGTATGGGATTCTTCAAGAAAGGCGTAAGGGGGTTTTTACAGGGTCGGCAATACATGAATGATGTCTCTGGTATCGCAAGCGTCTGTAGGCTGCTTGTTTGCCATGATATAAAAAAAAAACTAGTGTGCATCAGATTAGGTCACATGACTATGAAGTAAAACTTCTTTAGTTCTACTAACTTGCATCCCCCTCTCAATTTCCGTTCGCTGTTTCCATAACAAAGAAGAAAAACAGAGAAAGAAAAACAGACGCATGCTTTTTCTTTCTCCACTAAAAACGCTCGATCATCCAGGAGTTGTATTACTTTTCAAACTAAGAAGACCGTACCGGCAATAGAAGTAAATAATTATTAGGTACATTGTTTTTACTTCTTCAAAGCAAAAGACTCGGAAAACGACAAATACAGAATCGTTTTATTTCCATTATAGAACAGAATAAGAAACGTCAAAATAAATAAACTATGTAGGTATTGTAGGTGGTCCCTTTTGAGATTACCACGCGTTCTTCATTGTGAGCTCGCGCCGGCGCGAATTGATTATGATGATCTCGCGATGAGACAAACGCCTGCGGGGTCACGACCATACCAATTTTTTGACAGATAGGTTCATTCGCCTTTTGATGGTACTATGTAATTACTTAGAAATATTCAACTTAATGAGATCTTTAGAGAATTGGGCAAAAAGTCGATATATTATCATCGACTATTAATAATCACTGCTATCAAACCTTTGATTTGTAGTTTCAATGATTGCTTCTTATAAAAGTCAACGTTCTGCCTGTCTATTCGTGGCCTTCTACAGTTCTAACACGAGAACCACTTATTCGATATAGGATTTTATTTTCTGGCCAGGTAATAGGCAAATAGTTCAAATGAGAACCGAGGATGGGGCTAGTAACCAATTACCGAGCAGTAGCCAAAAAGAAAGTGTAGATTAATTCAAACTTTAAAGTGAATAACAACCCTACATACACTAAATTATACGAGCTATGCTATAGAGAAGGAAAATCGTCGAGACGACTGAGGAAAATGCATGGAAGTAATAAGTACTACCGTAGTACTTATTACTTCCATGGGAAAATGTCATTGAGTTAAGAGTGCATGGCGACGCGTCTGTTCTCTATGGGCACAAAAGATTTCACAAAAAAAAAGAAAAAGAAATCCAAGAATTGAGATCTGTCCACATCGAATAATAGCCACCGTAAATCCCTATATTGTAAAATTAATTTCATTAAAATCGTTAGAGCTATTTGCGAGATCGTTGTGGTTAGTAATATACTGGCTGGCCATATTTATTTACAACAATAACACAAAATGTTATGTTTAAGATGTAGTGTATGCACAGAGATGATCACAAAGAGATCAGCCATAGCAGAGGCGGCAGTTACAACCCTAATGATAGTGGTGGATGCCAGACGGCGCTAGTTACTTACTGGACTCTCCTCCTCCTTAAGTCGGTCCCTCACTGATGAGGATCGTGACCACGATGAAAGCCTTGCAGCAATATCCGCCAATTACTGCGGTCTTCTGCCTGACGGAGAGCGTGAGACACTGGCATTTGCAGCTCCTCGGACACCTGGTCGGACCATCTCTTAGGGCTTCGCCCTCTCGATCGGTTGCCATCCACATTGCCAGTTATTATCAGCTTCTCTAGGTTATATGTACCCCGTCGCGCTATGTGTCCGAAGTACTGAAGTATCTTGTGGAGGCACACAGCCGAGAGGCGTTGCTGCGTATCGAGCCTAAGTTCCTTTAGGATCGAAAGGTTGGTGCGTCGAGCCGTCCAAGAGATGCGAAGCATTCTTCTCCAGCACCACATCTCAAACGCATCGACCCGCCTCCTATCCGCTGCTCTCAGAGTCCAGCTCTCGGAACCGTAGAAGAATATGGGAAAGACCAATGTTCGGATAATGTAGATCTTGGTCCTCTTTTTGATGTTTTGATCCTTCCAAATTTTGGCGAGCTGTGTCATAGCGGTTTTGACCATGCCGATGCGCCGCCGGATTTCCTGCTCACAGCGACTGGACTCTAGAAACAGAAATAATAGTGTATTACTTCTAAAGTGGGAAACAACCACTTCTAAAGTGGGAGGTCACCAGAAGGGAAGGAGATGCTGGTTTGGCAGCGGGAGTGGCGGCGCGCGAGCGATATTTTATGCTGCGAGCGTTAATATGGCTACGGTAAACGCTTCATATCAAGCGGGCCGTATGCTTATCTGCCACCCCTTCGTAGTACAAAAAAATGAAATAAAAACAAGCATATGCCCCGTCTGATCGTAAACACTTAGCGTAGTAACACCAGACCATGCGACTACGTAAAGACCGATTCACGTCTTGTAGAACCCAATACTGTAGTCTCCTGAACCTCGGCAGGGAGTACTTTCCATCTGAAGCTCGCGTAAGAAATTTCACTTAGTATTCGACCCTTTTTACACGACTGCGACAGAAGGAGGGTTATGTTTTTCGAGAGTATGTATGTATGTATTATGTATAATTGTTTGGCACGCTCTGCAGCCCGAACGGCTGGATGGATTTTATCTTGAGAGGTGACGTTAGATTCGTATTTGCTGTGAGAGTGACACTGGGTACGCCAAAATAAAAAAAAAAACAAAATGGCGGATTTTTGGCGCCTAGTTCAAAGGCAAATGCGCGCCGCAGTCTGGACGGCTGGATAGATTTTAGCTTGAGGGGTGTCATTAGATATGTATTTACTGTGAGAGTGACATTGCATATATTGAAATAAATAAAACTAAAAAACATAAAATAAAAACGGTAATTTAAAAAACTAAAAAACCCGACTGCTTTTCTGTGTAATTTGGAAATGAAAAACCCATAAAACAAGAAAACATGTAGCAGTCGGGACCCATAGAGTCCGACTGCTACATGTTTTCTTTTTACATGTTTTTTAAATTACCATTTTTATTGTTTCTATCAAAGAGGATGGAACCCTCCACAGATGGCAAGCATATAAAAAGAGGCTGTTGGCATCATATTGAACGATTACTCCAAACAACCTATTGTTTAAACAATAGAAAACACAATAGGAGGCCTCTTTGTAGACTTGAGGACTATCTTGGACGTAAACTTAACATTACACATGGCAATGAACTTTAAGCTGCTTCTGCCATTAGTGAAAAGGTACCATGGTATCTAAATCCGACATTACCTTGGAGCCAGTTTATAATCGAGAGCTCCGGCTCAGAGTAACGGGAGTTCTATTGAGAATGATCTCGTGAACTCAGCTCTTTGTTAATAAAGAACCGCGTATACAAACCAAGGATAATAACTTTATGTAGGTACCTATCAAAATTTATAAACTTGCTTTTATGCTAAATATTAACATGAAATTACTGAATGGAACAAAACGCTCGATCATTTTAACCCCTTATGGGATCAATTCCATAGACACTATCCTATTTGTCGAGAGAGGACTGTAATTAGACCATATTACAAGCAATGTGTACAATTTCATTTGTTTCATAAAAAAAAAAAAAACATTTTTTTTTTTATGAGAAGTGAGCAAACGAGCATGTGGGTCACCTGATAGAAAGCAATCACCACCGCCCATCACCTCAGCAAGGTCAGTAACACCAAGGGGTCGCCGATCCGTTGCCAGCTTAAATTCCTTTCTTTCTTTCTTTCTGGTGACCTCACTCAACAAGTCTCAAGAGAATTGTTATTTTGCTATTTGTATTCCATGTGGAAGTTACTTCCCCAGGCGGCCAGCTTAAAAAATACGCTATACCCTACCTCTCTCTTCACCAAAGCCTCGTCTGTTAGTCAGTAAGGTGCACCACGTACAGGTGAGGTTAGCTTTGGTTTAAAGATGTTGATAAACCATTAACACCCCAAATTATTAAGAACAATAATAAATTGAAATTATTAATGAATGCATATAATGACCAG
This sequence comes from Hypsopygia costalis, assembly GCA_937001555.2. NCBI lineage: Eukaryota > Metazoa > Arthropoda > Insecta > Lepidoptera > Pyralidae > Hypsopygia > Hypsopygia costalis. The sequence continues at coordinate 3,963,118 of OW443325.2, forward strand.
TCAATAAGGTTGCATTCAGATTACAATTCTTATTCATGTGTACCTAAAATGTTCAGACAGTCTGTTTCTTAAACGTGAACGTAGTAAACATAGTTGAAAGCATGACAATACACATACGTACATTCATTAACGTCGATTAAGTAGTACTTATAGCTCGCTGATTAACACTTCCACTGCTAAACCACCTCTTCTTTCTGGTAATTTTTAATGTTGACGACTAACGGAGCTGCGACTATTATCTCCTTTGCTGATAAGATTTTCAGCGAAATTTATTGAGCTTCTAAAATCGTCCGGTCGTTCTGTCTGTCCGTCCTGAAACTAAAAATTTCGAAATTCTGACTTCGGATTCGTGTAGAAAATCATCAAAAAGTAGTAATGTAAAGTGACCTTGGTTTTCCGATATCAATTCGGGAAAGTGGCCAAAATAAATAAATAAATAAATTTCGCTATGGTGGCGCATGCTGCGCGTCCGATGTTTTTTTTATTAAATGATATTTTAATTATTATAGATTTGGCCTATGGCCTATACCATACATATATAAGACGGCGTTATTACCCATTTCAATCAATTGACACAAAGTTAGATGCTTCGGCTTGTTTGTGCGAACTATTACCCCCCGTGTTGTCCGATATTCATGTACCACGTACTATCATAAATAGTCACCCAGTAATAAATGTATGTAAATACCCTTATGCATGCTCGCGTTATTATTATCATGATTTCCGTTGTTATTTTTCATAAATCATGCAACGGGAAAGTTTAAATGTTATTATATCATTGCCTTTTTACCAAATGACGTCCTGATAAATATTCTAATAAACTTATGTATTAAGTAAAGCCATACGAGGTGGTTTGCAAAACGTTTCACGCCCTGCCGTCCACAGCTTGCGGTGTACAGTTGTATTTCGCGTTAGTTCCGCATCAGTGGAATACTATACACTATTACAACTTGCCTTAGTAATTTTTAATTCCAGGATACTTGATTACATTAAGAGCCGGGCATATACCCCAAAAAAAGAAAGTTTGGTGTTGTTTAGCTAATCGAACAAATGTCCAGGTATGTAGATATGCCATAACATTTTAATATAATAAAATCTTTTGTACTATTCCACCTAGTTAGATTTATTTTTACGGACCGGTTTCACTTTTTATATGATTTCGTGGAAAATGTTCAGAAAGAGACAACACTGATGGGAAAATGATTTATGAATTTTATTATTTTTATTATAAGCAGTTATCATTAATTGCACGGTACCTGAATGTTTTTGTAGAAAAGAGAACACCATCTTCATACCATGATAATGATGTAAAAAACGAAATAGTACAATTGAAGTTTTAAGAGAGGTAGGGAGCGTAATTGTAAGCTACCCGACTGGGGAATGTACCTCCACCTCACAGAATACCGCAGCCAAATAACAATTCCCTTGAGGTTGTTGTGTTCCTGCGAGTGAGTGAGGTCACCAGAAAGGAAGGAGCCACTGACGTATTATAAAAAAAAGTGATTTTATTATATAAAAATGTTGAAAACGTTCCACTAAGTGCTAACAATCGCCAGTATCAAGATTAAGATAAAGCGACCAGTCTATACCCTTATAAGATTGCACGACTTTCATATAAAATGGTGAAATGTGAAAGAGAGATATCCATGATTTCCGCTGCAATTGGTATAATTTATATAAAATTATTGCAACTTGCTGGGATTATTCGAGCGCTTTGTCTGATTATCTTAGCTTTATGTTCATCTGACAGAACTGTATTATCGTAATATTTACGTGTAAGTAGACCGCATTATCATCATCTAGTATACATGTCGCAGACAATCCGTAGAATCCGCTGCATTACAAAACGGCTAGCTGTTTTATAAAATGGAGGAGCCATTATTTATTACCTGAGTGATTTGTTTCTTGGGGCCCTACCGCCTAAACTGAAGCCGATCCAAATATAATATTTTGATTCTAATAATTAAGTTAGTAACATACATTTTAAGCTTAGTCGGTAGAGCTATAGCGGTCATAACGGCTAAGCTATATCTAAACTGTAGTGTGGCTGTAGTCTGATTTTTGCAATAAAAAAATACGATGGGAATGAGCTTCAGCTTAGGCTGCTTGTATGGAGTGGCCGGGGTGTGCCTGCGGACTATCAAGTTGTGGAAACTCAATGTTAATGTTTTCCTTCCACTCCCTGTAAGAGTTTTTAATAAAATGCGTGAAGACTTTAGGGTGTAAGCGGTCCAGTAACGTCTTTGAACCAAAGCCAACCTCACCTGCTCGTGGTGCATCATGCTGACGGACAAACAAGGTTCTGGCCAAAAGAGAGGCAGTGAGCGTAATTGTAAGCTGCCCGACTCAGGAAGCACCTCACAGAATACCGCAGTCAAATAACAATTCTCTTGAAGGTTATTGTGTTCCTGCGAGTAAGTGAGGTCAGAACCAGAAGGAAATGCTGCGATGGCTTTGCGCGAGCGATATTTCATGTAGCGATCGTTAATATGGCTACGGTATAAAAAACTTAGGTATACAAAACTTTTTATTTTATATATAAAAGGGGAGCAAACGAGTTGTTCACCTAGTGGAAATCACCACCGCCCATGGAGATCAGCAACACCAAGGGGTCGGCGATCCGTAGCAAGCCTTTTAATATAGAATCTGTTCTTAAAGTCTACCATGTCGTAATTGTTCGGAAACACCGCTGAAGTGATTCCACAGTTTCACCGTTCGTGATATAAAATGTCTTAAAACGTACTGTATTAGATCGCTAATTATCAAGATGGATGGAATTTTAATTTACGACTTTAGTAGGAGTAACCCGTCATGGCAAAGCACGTACGCTACAGCGTTTAATTACTATTTCCAAATGACGGTTATTGGTTCTGTCGTACGAGAATTTATCGCTTGTATTTGCAATACGACATCTTATTCTACAATCTAATAATCGCAAGCGAGTCTCACTGTGTGTAGTCTATGTTAGAGACGTATACACATTATGTCTATGTTAGACATTTGTGAGTTCATACAACTTTGGTTTTTATTTATATACCTTTAAAGACTATTACGTTTTCTCCTAGATACAGAGAGATTATAATCTTGACGTGTATTGTCCGACAGACCTGAGTTACGGTCCCGTTTATTTTAGCCGTCGTATATTGGCACTTACGTATACATTAATTTTGCGTAGACTTTTATCTGTTTTGCTGCGGTGCTTTCTAGATTTATTTCGAGTGCAGTTCCAAGCTTCGAGATGGTATTTACCACAAATCAAAAAAGAGAGTTAGGTACTATAATACGAAATGTCGCCAAGACGTACAAGGAGAGTCTAACAAACCACCCCAATGTGCTGGCTCAACAACTAATTGCCAGGAACTATGGGAATAAGCTGAAGCGCCATAACATATTGGAGCTCCAAGACCGGAAGTAGCTCCAAATAAACTGCATTTGAGTAGATGTTTTCACTGGAAGACACGCTCTACACCCGATCGAGAAAATATCCCATCTTCTAAAAGTTAAAAGGACTGATCGCAGATAATGAGAAGAACAGAAAAAAAAGGTATTATAATTTTGAAAACTATGTCTGTCTGCGTGCTTAGTTGCCAGTTTTTTTACATTATCGTTTTCGATAAAAGTTAATTTAATTTTGTTGGTAAAACTTCTCGGCATCTAAATATAAATATAAATATTGACAGACAAATTACACAGCGCCATCTAGCCCCAAAGTAAGCGTAGCTCGTGTTATGGGTACTAGACAACTGATAAACATACGTAAATACATTTTTTTTTGTAAATACATACTTATGTTACATAGAAAACACCCAGACTAAGACAAACAGACATGTTCATGCACACAAATGTTTGTCCTATGTGGGAATCGAACCCACGAGCGTTGGTGTCGAAGCCGCGTCATTAACCACTACGCCACCGAGCTCGTCAAATCTAACATTGGAATAGGCATTAGTGGCTGATCGATCATGTAGTTTTTTATGGGAAAAATATTTTTTAAAACTAGTTCAGTAGTTTTGAGTTTATACACAAACAAAAAGAAATAAATCTTCTTCGGTTATAATATTAATGTAGATTTAACTATAATGAAATAAATAAAATCCCTACTAATATTAAATGTGAATGTGCATTTGTTTGTTATGCATTCACGATTAATCTACTCAACCGATCAGCATGAAACTTTGTACACATATTCTCAACGGTATTAAAGGACATAGGATAGTGTTTATTAAAAAAGTGGGAGATAGATCTATAATTTATTATATTAAATAATGTACAAGAAATACAGTTTTAAACGTTTTCAAGTATTCCGTATTTAATTAACTGTCATGTTAATAATTTCTGCTATTCAGAGTTGCTAGCTATTTGTTTAACTTGTCACAAATGTCAACAATATAACTGTATATTCGCATATTAGATATATCTAAGCGGATATCCGCCAAACGGCATACTTGGTCGAGCGAGGAAAGTATGACCTTATCCTAAAATCTCATTCATTTTAATAGGAACTAATTATAAATACGAAAGTGTGTTTATTAATTTATTATCCTACGAGAGAATTTATTTTATACTACGTCGAGTGGAAGCAGTTACCGTAGCCATATTAACTCTCACAACATTAAATATAGCTCGTGCGCCGCGACTCCCATTGCCAGTGCAGCAACTCCTTTTGGTAATTTTCTTCGGAACGGGGCTCACTACTCATTCCCGCCACAGTGTCTCCTGTGTATCCAGGATTAACAGCGGCGACCACCAAAAAAGGCAATGAACACTGAAGTCTACTGCAGTCCCAGGGGTAAAACTACGGCTGCCTTGGAACTCACAACGAATTTAATCAGAAGAAATTAGTAGGAGTAGAAAGTTTTTGCAATTTGACTTACCCTCTCGGCAATGTGGGAAAGAAAGACATAGCTAGTCAAGTGAAGCTCAACTGCCATGCGCCACGGATTTTAAATATATAACACTATTGGGGACTTACGTATGTTTATCAGTTGTCTAGTACCCATAACACAAGCTTCGCTTACTTTGGGGCTAGATGGCGCTGTGTAATTTGTCGGACAATATTTATTTATTTAAAGTAGGAGTTGGATGACGTCCTTGCGCGTGACAGTCTAATCAAATACGCAAGTTAAGCAACGTCGACCGTAGCCTGTCCATAGACAAATAGAAAGTAAATCCATAGATTTACTTTATCTCGAGTTCCTCAGTGCTTCGGAGGGCACGTTAAGTTGTCATTTGATGACAACAGCCGTTATGCCAAGTCTGTGGGTTTTATGCGGCTTGAAAACACTGGCCTCCGTCAATCCGCAATTGAGAAACGTGGTTTGGAGTATGCTCTAAACCCCTTCAATTGAGGGGACCCATATCCCAGCAGTGGAATGAATAAGAGTTATCGACGACACACAAAGTTAAATAGAAATTAGGTGTTTTCTATGTATCATAAGTATGTATTTATAAAAAAAAATGTATTTACGTATGTTTATCAGTTGTCTAGTACCCATAACACAAGCTTCGCTTACTTTGGGGCTAGATAGCGCTGTGTAATTTGTCTGACAATATTTATTTATCTATTTATTATTATTTATTTATCTATTCTCTACATATAGAAATTGTACATAAATAAATAAATCATCAGAACATTGTTCCAATATTACACTAGAAAATAAACATTTCATGTCTGATATCAGTATTAATATTGATCTTGACGAGCTCGGTGGCGTAGCGGTCAATGACGCGGCTTCGACACCAACGCTCGTGGGTTCGATTCCCACATAAGACAAACATTTGTGTGCATGAACATGTCTGTTTGTCTAAGTCTGGGTATTTTCTATGTATCATAAGTATGTATTTACAAAAAAAAAATGTATTTACGTATGTTTATCAGTTGTCTAGTACCCATAACACAAGCTTCGCTTACTTTGGGGCTAGATGGCACTGTGTAATTTGTGTGACAATATTTATTTATATTTATATTGCCCTATTTCTAAACATACCGTGTTCATTACTGCAAAATTCTTAGAGCCATTGTCTTCAGTAAAACGTAGGCTTAATTACTAGTTCGTAAAATTTCTAGTTAGTTCGTTTTGAAGTACATGTATGTACTTCAAAACGAGCTTTGATGACACCGTGTTCACTACTGCAGAATTCGTAGAGCCATTGTCTTCAGTAAAACGTAGGCTTAATTGCGTCTAGTGTACTTAAGAGGTCGAACTTATTATTAACAGCCTACACTGCCTCCAATGATATTACTCACAACAGTTAGTAGGCGTGGCCTGTACGGGGAAACTGCTTCAACTGTCATATATATGATACAACTCACAATTAACTGATTATCGAGAATTCGCGGGTGATTGAACTTTGAGTCATTTGAATATTATATCCGGGTGGTATGTAGAGGGTCAAGTTTACATTACAATTTAGCGTAGATAGTGTTACACGAATTGCTGGATCTTGGCATACATAGAACCTTCTTTGTCGTTTCACTCTTGCCTGAGTGGTCGTGGTTATCATGATGAGGCAGCAGACAGGACTCGCCTCACGACGTCTCGCCACCTCTACCCGCTGGTCGTATAGATAGAATAGTTGTTTATTCTTGTTTGTAATATCTTTTTGTCTATATCTATCAATCCTTACTCATCCCACTGCTGGGATACGGGTCTCCCCTCAAGCGAAGGGGTTTAGTAATGCGGGTTGGCGGAGGCCAGTGTTTTCAAACCGCCTAAAAGTCACTTGGCTCTAGGCTCGAGATAAATAAACCTACCCATGGGTAGACTAGGGCCATTGCTGCCTAACTTATGTCTATACCTATACTCTATACAAATGAATAAAATTAAAGTATCTGTTTATATGGGTTACTATTTTTTAATACAACTTTGAAGTCTTATTTGAACAGAACATTATAGAAAATTTATTTTGAAGAAATCTTCATTTAATTTCAAGCATTTGTAAATAGTGGTTTTATACGAGTACTAGCTGTTACCCGCGGCTTCGCCCGCGTGGTCCAGGGAAGCCTGCTGCCATTGATTTGTGTATATTTTTCTTTTGTTGTATTTTTTTTTACTTCGTGGGATAAAAAGTAGTACCAGTATGTACACATTTTAATGATGATTGGCTGCATAGTTAAGGCATGAAGAAATAACAAACAAACGAATTTACTTTAACACTTATAATATTTGTATGGATGGAACGCCCACACTCAAGAGAAAATAATTGTTCATCACATAAATGTTGCCCTCTTTATTTTTCTTTGGAATAAAATATTTTTCCTGGATAAAAAGTAACCTATGTCACTCTCCAGACCGGAAACTATCCCCTGTTAAAACATCAGTCAGTACTTACGTTCCTTTCGACGTGATAGAAGGACAAATGATTACAAAGTTTATTTTTTCCCATGGGATTAAATTGTTTTTCCGGGATAAAAAGTAGCTTATGTCTCTCTCTAGATTACCCTATTAAAAATTCATGTCTGTACTTAGGTTTCTTTTGACGTGAAAGAAGGACAAATGAACTTTATTTTTTAATAACGTACGTTTACGGTATGGAGAGTGGCATAGGCTACTTTTTATCCAGGAAAAACATCTTATTTCTACGGGAAAATACATACTTTGTAATCATTCGCCCTTCTTTTAAGTCGAAAAGAACCTAAGTACCGACATGTTTTTTTTTAACGGGATAGTTACGTAGTAGAGTACGGACATGACTTTTTAAAATGGGGATAGTTTACTGTTTGGAAAGTGACATAGGCTACCTTTTATCCCGCAAAATCATCTTAATCCCATGGGAAAAAATGTACTTTGTAATCATTTGGCATTCTATCATGTCGAAAGGAACGTAAGTAGCGACATGATTTTTTTAACAGGGGATAGTTTCCGGTCTGGATAGTAACATAGGCTACTTTTTATCCGGAAAAAAACATTTTATTCCCACGGAAAAAATAATTCGATCTCCGCAGAGGGCAATCTACGTGGTGAACAATTTTTTTGTCTTGATCCATACTAATACTGTAAGTGTTAAAGTAAGTATTCGTTTGTTTGTTACTTCTTAACGCTCTATGTAGCCGATCATCATTAAACTTTGTACCTATTTTTCTTTTGTTGTATTTTTTTACTTCGTGAGATATTACTATTTATATAATATTGATAATACTATTTAAGGAACGTTTGTTATTACTATTTATATATTTTTCCTGGATAAAAAGTAGCCTATGTTACTATCCAGACCGGAAACTATCCCCTGTTAAAAAAATCATGTCGCTACTTACGTTCCTTTCGACATGATAGAATGCCAAATGATTACAAAGTACATTTTTTCCCATGGGATTAAGATGATTTTGCGGGATAAAAGGTAGCCTATGTCACTTTCCAAACAGTAAACTATCCCCATTTTAAAAAGTCATGTCCATACTCTACTACGTAACTATCCCGTTAAAAAAAACATGTCGGTACTTAGGTTCTTTTCGACTTATAAGAAGGGCGAATGATTACAAAGTATGTATTTTCCCGTAGAAGTAAGATGTTTTTCCTGGATAAAAAGTAGCCTATGCCACTCTCCATACCGTAAACGTACGTTATTAAAAAATAAAGTTCATTTGTCCTTCTTTCACGACAAAAGAAACCTAAGTACAGACATGAATTTTTAATAGGGTAATCTAGAGAGAGACATAAGCTACTTTTTATCCCGGAAAAACAATTTAATCCCATGGGAAAAAATAAACTTCGTAATCATTTGTCCTTCTATCACGTCGAAAGGAACGTAAGTACTGACGTGATGTTTTAACAGGGGATAGCTTCCGGTCTGGAGAGTGACATAGGTTACTTTTTATCCAGGAAAAATATTTTATTCCAAAGAAAAATAAAGAGGGCAAACATTTATGTGGTGAACAATTATTTTCTCTTGAGTGTGGGCGTTCCATCCATACAAATATTATAAGTGTTAAAGTAAATTCGTTTGTTTGTTATTTCTTCATGCCTTAACTATGCAGCCAATCATCATTAAAATGTGTACATACTGGTACTACTCTTTATCCCACGAAGTAAAAAAAATACAACAAAAGAAAAATATACACAAATCAATGGCAGCAGGCTTCCCTGGACCACGCGGGCGAAGCCGCGGGTAACAGCTAGTTAAAAAATAAAGTTCATTTGTCCTTCTTTCACGTCAAAAGAAACCTAAGTACAGACATGAATTTTTAATAGGGTAATCTAGAGAGAGACATAAGCTACTTTTTATCCCGGAAAAACAATTTAATCCCATGGGAAAAAATAAACTTTGTAATCATTTGTCCTTCTATCACGTCGAAAGGAACGTAAGTACTGACTGATGTTTTAACAGGGGATAGTTTCCGGTCTGGAGAGTGACATAGGTTACTTTTTATCCAGGAAAAATATTTTATTCCAAAGAAAAATAAAGAGGGCAACATTTATGTGATGAACAATTATTTTCTCTTGAGTGTGGGCGTTCCATCCATACAAATATTATAAGTGTTAAAGTAAATTCGTTTGTTTGTTATTTCTTCATGCCTTAACTATGCAGCCAATCATCATTAAAATGTGTACATACTGGTACTACTTTTTATCCCACGAAGTAAAAAAAAATACAACAAAAGAAAAATATACACAAATCAATGGCAGCAGGCTTCCCTGGACCACGCGGGTGAAGCCGCGGGTAACAGCTAGTTGTATATATAAAATTAATCTATACTATCTAATTCTATACTAATATTATAAAGCTGAAGAGTGTGTTTGGTTGAACGCGCTAATCTCAGGAACTACTCTTGAAAAAATATTTTAGTGTTAGATACTTAGCCTATATTTCAAGGAAGACTATAGGCTATATAACATCACGCTACGACCAATAGGAGCGGAGCACCGGTGAAAAATAGGAAAAAAATATTCCTTTTGAGGGCTTATGTCGCGTGCGCTGCGTAAACGGTTGAAGTTACGCAAAAATCATGTATGACAGAATTATTCCTCTTTAAAAGTTCTAAAAAAAAGTCCGCGACAGTATATGTCTATCTTTTAAAGTTGACACACTATAACGTTTTTTCATGGTAATCAATAGGAGAAAGTAAGTAAAAAAAGGTTATAGTGAGTTAATCTTAAAAGATAGACATATGCTGTCGCGGACTTTTTTTTAGAACTTTTAAAGAGGAACAATTCCGTCATACATGATTTTTGCGTAACTTCAACCGTTTACGCAGCGCACGCGACGTAAGCCCTCAAAAGGAATATTTTTTTCCTATTTTTCACTGGTGTTCCGCTCCTATGAGTCGTAGCGTGATGCTATATAGCCTATAGCCTTCCTTGAAATATAGGCTACCTAACACAAAAAGAATTTTTCAATTCGAACCAGTAGTTCCTGAGATTAGCGCGTTCAAACAAACAAACAAACAAACAAACAAACAAACTCTTCAGCTTTATAATATTAGTATAGATTAAAAGGCAACGGCGCTACCGTCTGAAGCAGATTACGATTACATTTTTTTATTGCAAAAATAAAACTTCACATTAAATTAGTCTTTTAGCTGTTAAGGACCGAGAAGCTCTGCCGACTAAGCAGATAATATTATCAGTAACTTTAACAGAATTCCAATTTTTGGTATCAAAAGAATCGGTCGATCAAATCCGCTTCACCTTAATCTGAAACAAAGTTATTTTTACCATTATTTTATACTCTTTTTACCTCGCAATGTATAGTCAGCGCATGCAAGATTACAAGATTATTAATTATAAGAATAGAGATCCAACAAATTGTGTTAATATTTAGATAGTGTGGCTCTCTTTTTGATGAATACGCAGCACTCTGCCGGCGGCACATCACTAATACATTAATATAATTGACCTCAGACAAAGTAGCACATAATGTAGCTGAGTGGCACATAATGTAATGTGCCACTCAGCGTTGAAACGAAAAGTAAAATAACAGAAGGCCAATATTTGCTTTCACATATTATTCATTCGATGGTCTTAGGAATTCCCCTGTGTCAAAACTAGTGCTGCTTGAGTAAAAACAGCTCTTTATTTATCTTAATAACTATTAAGATAAATAAAGAGCAGTTTTTACTCGCATACCGCGTTGCGGTTTTGCTCATGTCAGAGTATAAGTAATAGTACGATATATTTCCTGCCCCTCTTTCGTATCGATCAGAGTACTTAGTGCGTATTTGTTGATCACATTCGAACGTGTTAACGTTTACAAGCTGACCAAATTGAGAAAAAGATTAATAAAAAAAATAATTATAAGTTAATTAAAAAAATCAAAAACCCGACTGCACCTACAACAGATTTATTAATCACGCGTAACAATAATATAATTCCATACAAGCAAAGCCGCAGGCAAAAACTAATATATCAAATATATATTTGAAATCAGGTCACCTAGACCTTTATTTTGATACCCATATCGATATATTTAGAAGAAAAAAAAATCGGTTGTCTGTAAAGTCGGTTTACTGACGATAGTTGAACGTGACAACGTCATAAGAAAATACTGATGGAATGTTTGCATTTTTCAAAAGAAAATTTTAATGGAATGCCTCATAGCGAGGTAACGCCGCATGAGTCATGGTTTTTCGTGCGTGCAGCCGGCTCCATCGAATTATAAGACGTTGTCACGTCAAAAAATTACTGCAACGACAATTTTGCGGCTCACAGCCGCCATTTTTTTTTTATTTGATGTAGCCTATGTTACTCTCACAACAAATACGAATCTAAGAGAGGTGTCGACCTCGCAAGCTAAAATCCATCCAGCCGTTCAGGCTGCAGAGCGTGCCAAACAATTATACATACATTCATACATTCTCTCGAAAAACATAACCTTCCTTCTGTCGCAGTCGGGTAAAAAGATTCGTATTGTGAATTTGCAGACGCGTGTTACATATCCAAATTGCTTTGGGTTGCTCACTTCAAAATTTGAGCAAGGAAGCCACATAATTTTGATATGTAACACGCGTCTTATAAATTCACAACATGAGAGTTCGCTATTTGGTCGGCTTGTTTACGTTGACATGGTCGAACGCGAATTAAAAACTCGCTAAGCACTTCGACCTCCCCTCCGAGACGAATCTGGAACAGTTTAAATGGTGCGTCACGCACATACCCTTAATTTTATTCATGCTCTGCACAGACCTCACGACAAGTTAACGACGCGGCATTTTTATTTATGCATAATTCATGGTTTTTCCTTGTCTTTCTATTTTCTCCATCACTCACATCCTATAAACGCCTTCCTATCTTTCAACTCTTATTTTAAACTGCCGGACGGCATACCGGCAGTGGTGCTGAAGCAATGTGCTCCAGAGTTGTGCCATATATTGACGCGTCTTTTCGCGTTCTTCTATTCCACCAAGCTGGTACCGTCTTCATGGAAGGCTATTAATGTACAGCCAGCCAAAAAAAGGCGATAGATCCGACCCGTCGAACTATAGGCCAATCTCTATTACCTCCCTTCTCTCTAAGCTAATGGAGCGGGTAATCAATATGCGGCTCCTGATATCAAGAAGAGCATGATTTGATCTATCACGAAGAGTATTGGGATTCTTACGTCTCTCCATCGACGACCAGTTCCGAAGTCACCTGGAAGAAAAGGTCATGTTGCCGTCGAAAAAAGAGGAGGCACGTATCCCAGCAGTGGGATGGATAAGGGTCGACGACGACTTGAATGGGGACAGCATACACTTCGTAACAAAGGTTACGAATATTCAATTTTCCTCTCTCTCTACTGTGTAAATACTAGATCTCTTTACTCCTCTTCATCCTTTCCCCTCTTCTCTAAACTTCTACGAAAAAGAGTGAGTAAAAACTAAGCAAGAAACAAGAATTTCGACAAGAGAAGCTTGTCCAAATTCTTGTTTCTTGCTTACTTTTTACTCACTCTTTTTCGTTCGGTGCTATCTCCCTTCCCCTTTCCACTCCCCCCTTATCTCTTATTCTCTAGTTTTCCTACTATACGTAAAAAAATGTGTTTATAGATTTAATAGCTTCGATTATGGGTTTTTAATAAACTTTTGAACACTAATTCGGACTTTTGGGAGCGAATCAATTTCCAAAAATCTTATTTTACAATGATATCATAAGGAATCTAGTAAAATCTAGTAAATTTCACGTTAACAAGTCCACCGGTTTAAGCTGTTTATTGATCTGTCAGTCACACGGGATTTTTATCTCTATGTAATTAAGATGTTATCCGTTAGCTTAAATGTGTTTTGCATATACTTAACTTCTTAAATTTACATCTGTATTTACAATCAATTGAAGAATAGAAAACTTACTCAGGTAAGAATATTTCAGAAATAGTTTAACATTTGAAAAGTTAAACGAAATTCTTAAGAAATAAACAAAAAAAATATTATGTAAAAATGAATGCCTGTTTCCCTTGGTCACGGCATCATGCGTAAACGGTTGGACCGATTTCGCTATTTCTTTTTATGTTGTACTAGCTGTTACCCGCGGCTTCGCCCGCGTGGTCCAGGGAAGCCTGCTGCCATTGATTTGTGTATATTTTTCTTTTGTTGTATTTTTTTTTACTTCGTGGGATAAAAAGTAGTACCAGTATGTACACATTTTAATGATGATTGGCTGCATAGTTAAGGCATGAAGAAATAACAAACAAACGAATTTACTTTAACACTTATAATATTTGTATGGATGGAACGCCCACACTCAAGAGAAAATAATTGTTCATCACATAAATGTTGCCCTCTTTATTTTTCTTTGGAATAAAATATTTTTCCTGGATAAAAAGTAACCTATGTCACTCTCCAGACCGGAAACTATCCCCTGTTAAAACATCAGTCAGTACTTACGTTCCTTTCGACGTGATAGAAGGACAAATGATTACAAAGTTTATTTTTTCCCATGGGATTAAATTGTTTTTCCGGGATAAAAAGTAGCTTATGTCTCTCTCTAGATTACCCTATTAAAAATTCATGTCTGTACTTAGGTTTCTTTTGACGTGAAAGAAGGACAAATGAACTTTATTTTTTAATAACGTACGTTTACGGTATGGAGAGTGGCATAGGCTACTTTTTATCCAGGAAAAACATCTTATTTCTACGGGAAAATACATACTTTGTAATCATTCGCCCTTCTTTTAAGTCGAAAAGAACCTAAGTACCGACATGTTTTTTTTTAACGGGATAGTTACGTAGTAGAGTACGGACATGACTTTTTAAAATGGGGATAGTTTACTGTTTGGAAAGTGACATAGGCTACCTTTTATCCCGCAAAATCATCTTAATCCCATGGGAAAAAATGTACTTTGTAATCATTTGGCATTCTATCATGTCGAAAGGAACGTAAGTAGCGACATGATTTTTTTAACAGGGGATAGTTTCCGGTCTGGATAGTAACATAGGCTACTTTTTATCCGGAAAAAAACATTTTATTCCCACGGAAAAAATAATTCGATCTCCGCAGAGGGCAATCTACGTGGTGAACAATTTTTTTTGTCTTGATCCATACTAATACTGTAAGTGTTAAAGTAAGTATTCGTTTGTTTGTTACTTCTTAACGCTCTATGTAGCCGATCATCATTAAACTTTGTACCTATTTTTCTTTTGTTGTATTTTTTAACTTCGTGAGATATTACTATTTATATAATATTGATAATACTATTTAAGGAACGTTTGTTATTACTATTTATATATTTTTCCTGGATAAAAAGTAGCCTATGTTACTATCCAGACCGGAAACTATCCCCTGTTAAAAAAATCATGTCGCTACTTACGTTCCTTTCGACATGATAGAATGCCAAATGATTACAAAGTACATTTTTTCCCATGGGATTAAGATGATTTTGCGGGATAAAAGGTAGCCTATGTCACTTTCCAAACAGTAAACTATCCCCATTTTAAAAAGTCATGTCCATACTCTACTACGTAACTATCCCGTTAAAAAAAACATGTCGGTACTTAGGTTCTTTTCGACTTATAAGAAGGGCGAATGATTACAAAGTATGTATTTTCCCGTAGAAATAAGATGTTTTTCCTGGATAAAAAGTAGCCTATGCCACTCTCCATACCGTAAACGTACGTTATTAAAAAATAAAGTTCATTTGTCCTTCTTTCACGACAAAAGAAACCTAAGTACAGACATGAATTTTTAATAGGGTAATCTAGAGAGAGACATAAGCTACTTTTTATCCCGGAAAAACAATTTAATCCCATGGGAAAAAATAAACTTCGTAATCATTTGTCCTTCTATCACGTCGAAAGGAACGTAAGTACTGACGTGATGTTTTAACAGGGGATAGCTTCCGGTCTGGAGAGTGACATAGGTTACTTTTTATCCAGGAAAAATATTTTATTCCAAAGAAAAATAAAGAGGGCAAACATTTATGTGGTGAACAATTATTTTCTCTTGAGTGTGGGCGTTCCATCCATACAAATATTATAAGTGTTAAAGTAAATTCGTTTGTTTGTTATTTCTTCATGCCTTAACTATGCAGCCAATCATCATTAAAATGTGTACATACTGGTACTACTCTTTATCCCACGAAGTAAAAAAAATACAACAAAAGAAAAATATACACAAATCAATGGCAGCAGGCTTCCCTGGACCACGCGGGCGAAGCCGCGGGTAACAGCTAGTTAAAAAATAAAGTTCATTTGTCCTTCTTTCACGTCAAAAGAAACCTAAGTACAGACATGAATTTTTAATAGGGTAATCTAGAGAGAGACATAAGCTACTTTTTATCCCGGAAAAACAATTTAATCCCATGGGAAAAAATAAACTTTGTAATCATTTGTCCTTCTATCACGTCGAAAGGAACGTAAGTACTGACTGATGTTTTAACAGGGGATAGTTTCCGGTCTGGAGAGTGACATAGGTTACTTTTTATCCAGGAAAAATATTTTATTCCAAAGAAAAATAAAGAGGGCAACATTTATGTGATGAACAATTATTTTCTCTTGAGTGTGGGCGTTCCATCCATACAAATATTATAAGTGTTAAAGTAAATTCGTTTGTTTGTTATTTCTTCATGCCTTAACTATGCAGCCAATCATCATTAAAATGTGTACATACTGGTACTACTTTTTATCCCACGAAGTAAAAAAAAATACAACAAAAGAAAAATATACACAAATCAATGGCAGCAGGCTTCCCTGGACCACGCGGGTGAAGCCGCGGGTAACAGCTAGTTGTATATATAAAATTAATCTATACTATCTAATTCTATACTAATATTATAAAGCTGAAGAGTGTGTTTGGTTGAACGCGCTAATCTCAGGAACTACTCTTGAAAAAATATTTTAGTGTTAGATACTTAGCCTATATTTCAAGGAAGACTATAGGCTATATAACATCACGCTACGACCAATAGGAGCGGAGCACCGGTGAAAAATAGGAAAAAAATATTCCTTTTGAGGGCTTATGTCGCGTGCGCTGCGTAAACGGTTGAAGTTACGCAAAAATCATGTATGACAGAATTGTTCCTCTTTAAAAGTTCTAAAAAAAAGTCCGCGACAGTATATGTCTATCTTTTAAAGTTGACACACTATAACGTTTTTTCATGGTAATCAATAGGAGAAAGTAAGTAAAAAAAGGTTATAGTGAGTTAATCTTAAAAGATAGACATATGCTGTCGCGGACTTTTTTTTAGAACTTTTAAAGAGGAACAATTCCGTCATACATGATTTTTGCGTAACTTCAACCGTTTACGCAGCGCACGCGACGTAAGCCCTCAAAAGGAATATTTTTTTCCTATTTTTCACTGGTGTTCCGCTCCTATGAGTCGTAGCGTGATGCTATATAGCCTATAGCCTTCCTTGAAATATAGGCTACCTAACACAAAAAGAATTTTTCAATTCGAACCAGTAGTTCCTGAGATTAGCGCGTTCAAACAAACAAACAAACAAACAAACAAACAAACTCTTCAGCTTTATAATATTATAGTATAGATTTATTATTGTCAGGAAAAGATTCTTATGAAAGAAAAAAAATGAGAAATTTAAGTGGAAAATTAGAAAAAATAAGAAAACTACAATAGTAACTTCTCTGACGTAACTTTATGTTTGACAAACGACAGTAGTAACTTTGCCAATGTAACTTTATGTCGTTTGACAGAACTGTCAGTCATTTGACAGATTGCGGGAAACCAATTCGAATTCAATATTCATTGTTAACAAGACAGAACAACGTCTGTCGGGTCAGCTAGTCATGGTACATAATTAGTCCCATTTAAGTTCAGCGTTTGGTGCTCTACTACAAATAATGTTTTGTTGATGTTGGTATATTAAGTCAATAAGGAATTTCAATCCCAAATACCATTGCAATGACTTCACAACTTGCACTTATCGAAGCTGCAGCGAATAACTTACTAAATCTACATAACGAGTTACGTTGAATAGCTGGGTCTTCTACATTGTAATCAATCAACGGTCGTCGACCCGACTCTATCATGTCGAATATTTCAGCATCCGTACCAACTGTATATGTAATTTATTACAACTAATCTAAGTCGAATGGGGTCTATGACTTGCGGGTCCATTTGACATCAGTGTGCATCTTCACATTACATTACTTTATTAACTTTTATATTGTTAGCGACTGCGTTGTGGACGCAGTTGTGTTTTAAGTTAAATTTTAAATATATTATTATTATTATATTAAAACTCACGTGAGACATTATATTAAACGGGTCACTCACGTTCGGCGCGAGAGACAATGGGTGGACGTGTCTGGACATTCGCCCTGATGAAGGTCTCCTTTTGAGATTGAAACTAGTCGGTTTTCCCGACAAAAAGACGTGAGGGACCCGTTTAATTTATTTATCTAATCTCATACTGAAATTTACACATTAAAAAACTGAACACAGTATCATAATGACAGTCTTTACGCACAAGCTATCAAAATAAATTTAAAAAGTTATTTTTCGATACAGCTCTTCTATGGACAACTGTATCGTAAAATAACTTTTTTACCATTTCGATACAGCTTCAGCCCTGGACACAGGTATTTTAAACAGGTTTCAATGCAAATACATTGCAACTATGCAAAAATTTTCTACATAATCTGTGAACGCGGCGCCGCGCGGCGCGTCGCGCATGCGCACTACGCATGCTCGATCTGCAAATGGATTTATAGGTAAGAATTATAGCTGTTAAATTAACTTCATGGTTGTATTTAAAATATTATTATCATATATTTCATGAGATTAGATAAAGTAGTGTATGAAACTGCACATAATTAGGTATTAAAATACTCGTGTGGTCTATTAAAACACTCGCCTTCGGCTCATGTTTTAAACTCACACTCGTATTTTAATAACCCTTATTATGCAACAGTTTCATAAACTACTATTAATTAATTTATATTATTATTATATTAATACAGATCAGTTTGCAAGGTATTGATTTAAGGGTCAAGCAAATTATCCCATTATACCGGGTCCCTATTAATCAATGGTGAAATAATGCAACACTTTTTATTGCACTATTTATTCCAAATGAAATAATTTTTTACCTTGACTATTAATAAATATGTTTTATTAATAGTCAAGTACATATACATAAGGTATATGTACTTGACTATTAATAAAACATATTTTCATGAGTAGAAAGCAATAAGCTATTTTATAAATCCTATATATAATATTATAAATCCTATACTATTAAATATACCTTGACTATTAATAAATATGTTTTATTAATAGTCAAGTACATATACATAAGGTATATGTACTTGATGACTATTAATAAAACATATTTTCATGAGTAGAAAGCAATAAGCAATTTTATAAATCCTTACAATTAGAAAACAACATTCTGTCAAATTATTTCATTTGGAAAAATGTAAAATAAATAAAAAAAACATTTCTAATAAGTACAACGGTCATCTCGCTATTATAGACAGGTAGAGGAAACCAATGGCCCGATGCCTGTTGTGAAGTGGTTATCGTAGCCATATTAACGCTCGCAACATGAAATATATCGTCAGCGTCAAGCGCCGCCACCACCGCAGCAACTCCATCTTTTCTGGTGACCTCACTTACTCGCAGGTACACAACAACCCTCAACGAAATTATTATTTGGCTGCGGTATTCTGAGAGATGGGGGTATTTCCCCAATCGAGCAACTTCCTCTCTGTTGCCAGACCCTCTTTCGCTAGTAGACAGGGTGCGTCACGTGCAGATGCCATTGGCTTTAAAATTTTAGGTGTATAAAGTAACTAAATATACTTTTATATACATAAAATACTACCATAAGTATTTTATGTACTTACAAAGCTATCGCTCTTTCAATACTAAATGTATTGAAGATGCGTTAGTTCGGAACAAAGGTCTTTTTTTCAGCCTTCTGGAAAAGTACAACTGTCGAAGCTCAATCGAGAGCATGGTCACATCGTTTCTTCAAAGCCAGAGATCTTTGCAGTTTTTGAAAGTATTATGAAATAGAAAATAGTTTTTAAAACTGCAAAGATCTTTCGCTCACAAGAATCTAATAATAAGCTGTTTGGTCTGGCAGATGATGAGTCAGTCTAAACGAGACTTATCTTGTTTCTATAATTGTCACTTATATGCGTCTAATATTTTTATTACATTCTGATGTTAATTTCTATAGCTTTTTCTATAATATTTTATAACAGGTTTAAAAACATAAGTAAAATGATAAAACTTACGTTATTTATATAAATGGCGAGCATTATATTATATTACATTATAAAATTTGCAACTATTAGTATACGAATTAAAATACGATACGAAAGAGGTTTAAACTACCAATGGGAGTGTATAGGGAGAGCCGAGCGAAGCGATGGCAACTTTCATAATATAGTATTCATAACATAGTATCAACACTAGTGTTTTATCCTTGTGTAGTAAACACTAAGTATTTTAAAAATATTTTTTAAAAATTCAGGAGGGTCACAATGTGGAAAAAGAAGGTCTGTCATCATCATCATCATTAACAGCCTGCATCTACCTCCTGCTGGCATTTTCCAATGCTTTCTATCAAGTACGATCCTTCACCACGTTCCGCATTCAGCCGCTTTATTGAGATCGTCGGCACCTGTCCTCGGTCCACCTAGAGAGAGGGCGCTCCACCTTTCGTCGCTCCATACGCGGTCTCCGTTCTATGACACTTCTCACCCACCTGCCATCACTGGCACGGCAGATGTAATTAGAAGGGCGTAACTCAATTAATAAAACACACAAAAACCCAAAAAACAGAACGAACAAAAAGACACGAACTTCGTTCCAATCAGGTAACTTTGCAACATTAACACTCATTCACATTGTGCAGGTCAAATGCTGATTCTGAACAATAGCGTAAACAAATATTCATAAGCGTAAACAAAATATTTATAATAAATATAATATCGTTTTAAAAAATATACCGCTGCAACTATATTACAACTCTATTTCGATAATTTGCTAGCGCATGGAAGAAAATTTCTTATATAGGAACTGCAAGTGTGCAGTTCCGATTTTATAACCGAAATGCGGAGTGCCGCATTTCGGTTATAAAACTCTTATAATACTTTAGAAGTATTATAAGAGTGAGGATAAATTTCTCAGATGTTAACACTTAGTGCGATTGTTAAAAGGATTACCTTATAGCCTTATAGCCGAAATGATTTGGATTTTAAGTAGTCTATGAACTCCACGGTATACAAAAATGCGTTCTTCGAAGGGCACGTTAAGCTGTCGGTCCTGGTTGTTGTCATTAGAAGACAGTCGTGAAGCCTAGTTAGTGGCCTTTGGGCGGCTTGAAAACACTGGCTTCCGGTACCCGCAGTTGAGCAGCGTGGCTCTTCGATTGAGGAGAGACCTGTATCCCAACAGTCGGATAATTATGGGCTGATGCCGTAAACGTGAAAGTGCTGTGTATTTGTTTTCTATTTTGTGCCTATCTGAGAGTATGTTTTATTAGCATTATATTTCTAATGCTTTTCGTTATACTAGTGGATGTCGTACAAGGCGACTAAGGGAAATACATTACCAAACATCGATCAGGGCTCCCCAACCCGTTTGGCCAGCGTGGGAAGTGTAGGCCACATTCTCCTTCTGTCTGGGACGGACGAGAGAGGGTCATGCTCTAAAAAGTGCAGTGCTGCCCTGTAGTGGAGACTAAAAATGACCTGATGATGATGATGATACAAGTGGTAGCCCACTGGTCGAAATTCGACCATAAAATAAACAAAAGAGTATATATGCATGCGTGTGTCAAATACATGGTAGTATGTGTAATGTTTTTTTTATTGTTTTAATCTAATTTTTATGCATTAAAAAATATTAGCATTCTGCACTCCTTCTCTATATAAACTGTAAGGGGGTGAAATTTCATACTCCTCAGTCCGCACAATTTTCGTAAAAAGTGGTACAAAGTTTTTGCTTCACGTATAGATTCATATATTAGACTGATGGTTCTCCTAAATATAAATAAATAAAAAGTAGTTTGCGAATCACTGCTGCGTAAAAAAGCTCGTGTTAGCGATTGACTGCTACATCCTCTACAAATCTTACTTCACAAGCTTTATACTTAACTTATATACTTGTTTATGGACAAAAAAATATTTATGCGTACTAGTTTACTTTTGTGCCCATTAGCCGCCGCTTGACAGGATGCGAGCGAACTCGTGAAATATAGATAGTGTCCGCCTACGTCGCCGGTGGAACCTCCATTGTGACGGAGCCGGTTCGACTGGTCCCACTGCTCCACGACAGGGAGTTTTAATCAGGTATTAAAACTAGTATTCTAATGTGCACGGAGAGTTGCTAGGCGTCACCTATTTTAATAGAAAACATAGTAAAAAAGCTTTTTAGTATAAAAAGCTCTTAAGCTTATATTATTAATGTAGTAAACACGAATATGGCTGCCATGGTGGAAACCTATATGCCTCCGCCTGATTCTATACACGAATACAACAGCTCGTTAAAATCTTGACCTTGAAAAATCTTTCCCTACTTTTTTATGTAAGAGGAAGGCAAACGAGCATGTGGGTTACCTGATGGAAAGCAATCACCACCGCCTATGGAGATCAGCAAAACGAAGGAGTCGGCGATTCGTTGTCAGCTTATACTCCTTCCTTTCTTTCTTTTCGGTCACATCACTCACTCGCAGAAACTCACTACATTAAAATTGCAATTAATTTAATATGAAGAATTAGATTATATTGAGTTACAGCTTATTAAATACTTGGTACATTAGCAGGCCGATAGATATAAATTGTGTGCAAATTGTAATAAATAATCGAATCATATATCTTCTTACCTAGTTGAATCCTTGGGATTGTTAAAATACGAAATATTTTTACTTTTTCTGTTATTGTTCATACACACAGTACAGTAAATAACCATATTGTCATACTTTTTTTATTTTTAACATTTGTTCAATACTTTTATTCTCATACCTACTCGTAAACAACGTGGAGCGAACACAAACACCTATACGTGCTACACGCAGGCCCTGAACTTGTCCACTGGCGGAGTCTTTTTGGACCTGTTTTTTCCAACCGCAGCGTGTATGCGACGAGCGGCTAGTGGACACAAGGCCACGCATGCTTATAGTAGTGCACCTAAACACCGCGGTTGAATGAAACTCTTTCTTTGTTCCGTTTCTTTACTCATGTGCATAAACTGCGCCGTAGGAGAAACATTTCGGGGTGTAAGTCGTTCATGATCATCTTTGGACCAGAGCCAACCTCGCCTGTACGTGCACACCCTGCTGACTGCCAATCGAGGCTCTGAGAGAGAGATAGAGCGACTCAGCGTATTTATTAGCAGCCCGATTGGGGAAGTACACTCCACCTCACAGAACACCGCAGCCAAATAACAATTCTCTTGAGGGTTGTTGTGTTCCTGTGATTGAGGTTACCAGGAACGAGTTGCTGCGTTGGCAGCGCGGTAGTTGGTGACGTCGTGCGAGTGATATGTTGAGAGCTTTTATATGGCTACGGTAACCGTTTCATATCAGGAGAGCGTATGCTTGTTTATCACCCGACGGCAACTATACTATATAAGCATATAGTATGGTGACATAGCATAGTATACATAGCACAACTCATTCTCCTTTTGGTAGAAAATACAAACAGTCCTGATCCTGACTCTTGGTCAGGGTAGAGCGAGAGTTACTCTCTGCGCCATTTGGTCGACGTTTTTACGTCACATAATTTGTTTTCAATTCAATTTACTTACATGAATAATAGTCACAACATTCTATTGTAAAAATCATCACATGTTCAATTAGATGCGACGTATTTCTCAAAACTTTATTCTATTGCCCAAAATTAATTTTTGCATTTGGCATTTTTGCGCCCCTTCCCACCTGGCGCCCAGATCGATCGCTCCATTCGCTTTACCCTAGAGTCGTTGCTGTGTACAAAGGGAGGTAAAGTTGTCTCCTCAGATTTTTCTCAGAGTTTAATTATCTTCACTGTTCGTTTCTGAACCAAGTCTTTTATCATCCATTTTTAAATACATTATTAGGTAAGGCCCCTTATTTTTATCTTGGTTTTAATAACAATTAATTTATGCATAGGCGTATTTGGAATAGACGGATTGTTTCTCGACTATTCGAATAGTCCAGTAGTCGAGAAACAGTCCGTTTTGCTTAGGGATAGACATGTCCAAGAACCGTATTTCAAAGAACCGCCTTATAAAAAATCATTATAAATATAAATATTCCAGGACAAATTACACACGGCCATCTAGTCCCAAACTAAGCAAAGCTTGTAATATGGGTACTAGATAAATACATTTTTTTTTGTAAATACATACATATAACAGATAGAAAATACCCAGACCAAGAAAAACAGACATGTTCATGCATCTTTGTCTTGTTGCGGGGATCGAACCCGAGGTCGCGTAGTCAAAGTTGACATTGCTAACCATTCGACCACCGAGCTCGTCGTCTCATTATTCTACATTTGCGCCGCCCAATTTGCGTATACGTATATTAAACATTCAAAAACGTGATGGATTTTGAATGCTATTCAGAATTCTATTCTTACGAGTTGATATAATGACGTAGGCCGCTTTCTATCAGATTACGTCAATTAGAAAGGTGCCTCCTACGTAAAGATTCTGACAACGAGTATAAATACTGAGTACTTATACCAATAGACGGTAAATGGTCGAGACTCTTGTCATTAATCCTATCCACACCACCCACGTCCTATCTTATCTATTACTTCACCTAAGTATGTATTTAGAAGATGATGGATGATCCGCTTACAAATCTATGGTCAGTTTTTTTGAGAAGATCAAACAGGATTTTTAATGTCAGTAAACTATTTAAGTACGTAAATGATCAGTACCTCGTTTAGAGTTAATATAAATCTCACCTGCCGGTGGTATTGGTCCTTGGTTAGTATACAAGGTTTTGGCGAAAGGTATGGCCCAGCAATTCTTGTCACAAAAAAAATGCAGCCAAATATTGTATTGTTTGTTGTGTCTCTGCGAAAGTACTATTTTTCACCAAGCCGAGCAAGAATATGGGCCGAGTGCGCGTGCTTTGTTTATTACTAGCATCAGGTAGACTTTATATGGTGCACCACCTAATTAGTGATTAAATTGATAAACATAAGTCATCATTATTATTGTATCATACTAAACAAAAGCGACTAATTTAATATTAATATTTTCTAAGATTTGTATATTTTTAACAGGTGATAGTTTTACTTGTAAATTGTATTTCTGTATGGCTTGCAGGTGTGTTATTGTCAGTAGTACTCTGTGAACTGGCATGAAATGAAGTAAATTAATTAATAAAATAAATAAAATGAGATATATCATATTGATTCAGTGTCTATAAGTAAATAGTCAATGCCTACGAGTGTGAGTCACGATTGGTCGCCGGCTGCCTACACTAGGATGTGTTTGCTATTGTATGCAGAACTGCAATTGCAGTTTATTCGAGAAAGTGCATGCTGTTTGAATGTCAAATTGTTGTTTACAATAGATATGAAATTGTTGGAAGTTTTGCTAATGAAGTAATGTTAGCATAAGGGATTGTTGTTGAATTAAACGGATATATATGAACTATACTTTGCCGCAACCAAGTTCAAGTTTTTATATGAAACGTGAAGGGATATCCTGCAGACGAATACTGTTAGTAGAACAGTGACCGCCAGCTTTCGTCATGAAGCCACCAACTGCTGGAACAATATTTCCTCACCGTTTAGACTACTGACATCTAAAAAAAACTTCACACATCCAAATATAAGATGACATTCATGACTTAGCAAGGAATGATGTCAGCACACTGTACTGTGTCAATGGATAACAGAAATTTACTTTAGGTGAAATAATAAATGTCTATGCTGGGCTGACCTTAAATCGCAGTGATTTATATTTAGTTTCTTGGTTATAACACTCGGGTGGTATACAGATTTAAAACCTGCATGACGGTAAGACAGACATATTCATGCACACAAATATGTATTTGTCTTGTGCGAGGATCGAACCAGCGTGCAGCGACCTCGGGGTCAAAGTGACCATTCGATCACCGAGCTCGTCATTTCAAACAAAAATATCGAACTTCAAATAAAAAACTGATTGTGATTAATTATTTATTTATAATCATGATCAGAACATTCTTCGTTCTAAATATTTTTCGGAAACCTTAATAATTATCACAGTAAATTATCATACATAATTTCAACAATTTCCCTTCCAGTCAGTTAACAAAAAGCTGTACGAACAATAATACTTTTTTCTGCTACTAATAAAATCGTCAGCGCCATACGAGAGAATATATGTATCCATAATTAAGGCTAACAGAAGGTACACTTGTTTATAATAAATAATTATTATTTTATTAAAAAATACGGACGAGTCTGTATTTTTTAATAAAATAATAATTATGTATTAAATAATACTTTGACTCATAAGATTATAGTTTTAGGGGTTTTTATACTTAGTTACCTGATGATTAACAAAAAAGACGTGTGGCACTCGGGGACTGCCGCGGTAAAGCTATTGCATAGCATTTTGTATCAACTTATGCAATTATAATTTTATTTATTTATTTTATTCATGCAGTATTGCTTTTTCTTTGATATTAATTCAAGTTACACGGGTGAGCCTCACACCTAGAGAACGCGTCCCCAGGTGGCGGATAGGGGAACGCTCGACGCCACGTCGGGTAGGAGGGAAATAAAATACCTCCCGCGGACCAAAAGGCCGGAGAAGAAAAACTCCGTCATCAAATCCCTGCTGCAGGCTTCTCCGACATATTTTGGAGTAGAGGCTGTAGCCAGTGCTGGATGCTTAGGCTGGAGCATTCTAGAAGGGATGGCGGCGGAAGAGCTCTCCAATGAGCCAACGGCGGCGCCCACACCCAGAAAAAGGGGACAGCCTTAGCGTCAGGTGGCAACCGGCTGTAAAACGTATCGCCAAACAAAACAATCTCCTAATATGAAAGCACAACACAAGAGAAAGAGTATAAGGGTTAGGGCGTACCCCTCAAGCGACGGTCAGATGCGATCACATGTGAAAAATGCTAAGGCGTCCCCTGCAAGCGACGAAACAAGACGCAGCGCAAACATTTTGCGCATAGCTACATGGAACATTGGTTCCCTGACCGGACGCAGCCAAGAACTGGCAAACACACTACAAAGAAGAAATATAAACATCTGTTGTGTACAAGAACTAAAATGGAAAGGGGCAAAATCCAGGGACATTGGTGGAAATTACCAACTCTTATATAATGGCACATCAACAACAAGAAACGGAATTGGCATCATCCTCGATCAAACACTTAAACAAAGAATCATCAAAGTGGACAGGGTGAGCGATAGGATTATGAGTGTCAAATTGGCTCTTGATAACCAACCAGCCTTAAACATAATATCAGTTTATGCCCCACAAGTGGGATGTAGCAAAGACGAAAAGGAAGTGTTCTGGGAAAGCTTAGAAGATCTATTACAAGAAATACCAGCAGAAGAGAGAAAGCTAATAGCGGGTGATCTGAATGGTCATGTGGGCCGTAATGCACCAGCAAACTCAGTAATACACGGAAATTTCGGATACGGTACCTCTAACTTACAGGGTATTGAAATAATGAATTTAGCAACTCAATTTGACCTCCCGATCATCAATACATACTTTCAAAAAAAAGACGAACATCTTATAACCTATAAGAATGGCGGCTTGGTCTCACAAATAGATTATTTTCTGTGTGATAGATCGATGTTACGGAATTTCAAGGACTATAAAGTTATACCAGGAGAACCTTTAACAACACAACATCGACTTCTAGTGACCTGTGCTATATTGCCGAATTGGAATCAAACACAGAAATATAAAAAACAGGAACCACGTATAAAATGGTATAACATGCGTAAACCAGAAGGCAAGAAATTCACTACTGCGGTGCAAACATACTTGGCAGATACTGTTCAACACCAAGAAGATGCCAACACTCTTTGGAATGGCTTCCACTCCTTCTGCCTTAAAACTGCTAGAACAACCCTAGGTGTCAATAAAGGAAAACTACGAATTAACAAGGACCCGACATGGTGGGACGAGAATGTTAAATCTCAGTTGAAAAGGAAAAAGGAGGCTTTCAAGAAATGGCAACAAACTGGGGAGGACAGTGATCGTCTGGAATACAACGAAATGAAAAAGAGAGCTAAGAAATCTGTAGCAATAACAAAAGCCCTGTCCAACGATCATCACTACAAGCAGCTAGAAGAGGCGAAAACTGACGCAGAAATATTTAAATTGGCTAAACTCCGAAACAATCAAACGAAGGATATCAAACGAAACAAGTATATCAAAGATTCTTCCGGTAAATTGTTAACTATAGATAAAGACATTAACAAAAGATGGCACGAGTACTACAAAGCGCTCTTAAACGAGGAGTTTCCACAGGAACCTTCACCAACAATTCCATGCACTGAAGGACCCATTCACGCAGTCTCACCTCAGGAGGTAAAGACAGCCATACAAAAAATGAAAAACGGCAAATCCGCCGGTCCGGACGAAATTCCAGCCGAGCTGTGGAAAAACGTCGACAATGCTGGTGTAGTGTGGCTGACCAATCTGTTCAATGAGATCCTTAGAACTGGCAAAATACCTGATATGTGGAGAACCAGCAATCTGATACCCTTTTATAAAAACAAAGGAGATGTGGCTGACTGTGGAAACTACAGAGGAATCAAATTAACCTCTCACACCCTTAAGATCTGGGAAAGTGTCATCGTAAAACGGTTAACAAGTATGACAAAAATAACTACAAACCAATGCGGATTCACAAGCGGTGTAGGAACTATAGACGCAATCCACTCAATTAAAATACTCATGGAAAAGTACAAGTCTCGTAAGCAAGATCTCCACCTAATATTTATCGACCTTGAAAAAGCGTTCGACCGAATCCCGCGCGATGTCATTTGGCAAGCATTAAGAGCGCAACATGTGCCGGAATATTACATAGAGCTTTTGAAAGATCTTTACCACAAGGCCACTACTAGAGTGGTTAGCCCGGCGGGAAAAAGCGAACCTTTCGAAGTCAAAGTAGGTGTTCACCAGGGCTCGATACTGAGTCCGCTACTATTCAACCTTTCAATTGATTATATCACTTCAGATATACAGAAACCAGCGCCGTGGTCTCTACTATATGCCGATGACGTGGTTCTTATAGCCGAATCTTTGGCAGAAGTACAATCGGACCTCAACACATGGCAAGAGGCATTGGAGAGAAAAGGGTTAAGGGTCAGTAGACAAAAGACTGAGTACATGTTCTGTAACTTCTCTGGCACAAACGCAAGTCAGACCGCATACCCATCCATAGATAATAAACCTCTGAACAGAGTGGAAGAGTTTAAATATCTCGGATCCATTGTAGCACCGACAGCCTGCATAGATAAGGACATACAAAATAGAACTCAGGCAGCCTGGCTAAAATGGAGGTCGCTGTCTGGCATTCTATGCGACCCTCGTATGCCGATAAAAACCAAAGGCAATGTATATAAGAGAGCAGTAAGACCAGCCTTGCTTTATGGATCTGAGTGCTGGCCGATGAGAAAATCGGATGAACAGAAAATCCACGTGACCGAGATGAAGATGCTTCGCTGGTCTGGTGGAGTTACAAGAATGGATAAAATAAAGAATGAATTCATCCGTGGTACTTTTAAGATCGCCCAAATACACGACAAACTAAGAGAAAACCGCCTGCGCTGGTTTGGACATGTGATGAGAAGGGAGGATGACCTTATGACTAAGAGAGTGATGAATATAGAAGTGAAGAGAATAGGCCGTGGACGACCACCAATGACCTGGCTGCAGACCATTCATAATGACATAAAGTGTGCCAATTTAAATAAAGAGACAACCCACAACCGTACGGTGTGGCGCAACAGTATTAGGAGGGCTGACCCCAAATAAATTGGGATAAAAGCCAGGACAAAGAAGAAGATTAATTCAAGTTACACTTTTTGAGCGTGGTGACCGATAAGAAAACAAATTTTTCTATTATTAAATAAATAAACAGCTGCTTATGTATTCGTCCGATTTCGGAGCAGCTCATCTCGATTCGTGCGAGTTTCGTAGAGTCGTACAATACGTCTAATCGCACGCACACAACGCCGTGTCGAAGACTGCCGAACTGAAACGACGTTAGACGATGCACGGCCTTCAAGCCACACCTCCTTGCCCGTCGGAGTGGGGAGCGTGAGGTTTTTTTCGTTACGGAATTTCTGGATTCGGTCCCCGCGCTCAAGGCCCGCGATAGAAGCTATGCAATAGCTTAAAAAACCGTGCTTTGGAGGGTTACGGTCACGTTAAGCCGTCGGTCCCGATTGTTGTCATTAGATGACAGTCGTTAAGTCAAGTCAAGTCAAGTGGTCATTAGGTGGCTTGAAAACACTGACATCCGCTAACCCGCAGTGGAGCAGCGTGGTGGAGTATGCCCTAAACCCCTTCGATTGAGGGGAAGCCCATATCCCAGCAATGGTATGAATAAGGGTTGACGACGTATACAAGAAACCAAATAAAAATTTATACGTCTGCACATATAAAAAAATCGAAGAGTTTGTTTTGTTAGTCCGGGGTACGGGTAATCCGTTTTTAATGGGATTTGATTTGATAAAAGAATTTGTAAAGGCACATATAAGATACTTTTAAATCCGGGAATATTAAAAGTAAAATGAATAAGGCGCGATTAACTGCTAGAACATATGAAATTACATTATAATAAAGTGGACTTTAATTATTTTTTTTACAAAAAATAAAATCTAAAAATTATCAATCTCGACGAATTACACATAGATGGTACAAAGTTTAAGAAAGTTATGATATAGCTGTGGATACTACAACTTGTGGGAGATCTGGAGGCTAAACTAATTCCGGTCTTGTATTTTAGGTCCCATTGATATAGCAGAGACATTTTATTATAATTGTTTAAACTTTATAGACCAGAGAATAAGTGTACAAAAGGCGGAGTTAATGTTAAGATTAATCTCTACATTCAAAAAGGACTATTCAAGTCATAGCATTTCGTAGTAACCTAAATCTGCGGGACTCTGGGGTAATCGATTTCGACAACGTTAACTTCAATTAGTATGGGATTGGCTCTATTTCTATTGTTTGTCGGTAGATGGTGCTATGCCAATTTTATACAAAATGAAGTTTGTCGAAAAGGAATACGTAAAATATTCGCAGTAAGTATTCTGTACCGTCTGTGAATAAGTTTGCTATGGCATGTGGATAAACCAACAAAGTGAATTTAATTTACTCATAAATTATTAACTTTATACCTCTATTAAATCGGCCGCGCCATGTAATCTAATATAGCGCTAAGTTCCGGAACAGTTACGTTATTCGTACATTGTTTTATTGGTCGTTAGGTATGATCTCACGAGCTCAAATTTCTGAACTAATTCCTTAGTGCGCTTACTTTGTTCAAAATGTATACAAAATATTGTTTGTTATCTAAATATACTAGAGTTCAAAAAGTAACGCTTTTTGAATGGATAATACACGTCACACGATGTAACATCTCTACCGGAGTTTTTTTAATGATGATACTGTTGACCGCCGGCACATGGAGAAACTTTTAGAACATTTAAATTATAATAAAATTAGGGTATAATTGGCATACCACGATCTTTAGAGCTAAGGCCAACCACGCCTGCACGTGGCTGGTTGCACGTGGTTCCTACCGACTAGCAAACTATATATAATATAAATAACGAGAGAGGCGTACTACACACATTCCCACTCTCTGTGTCTCCCCTGTAGCTAGGATTAACTGCGACAACTGGTAAAAAGGCGAATGTATAGTAAAGTCCACTGCTATCAGCAGGGGTAAAATTACGGCGGCCTTGAAACTCACCAGTAATGTATTTAATAGTAGAATCCTTTGGAGTCCCTATGACCATATAATAAGGAAGTAATCTGTTGGTGATAGTTCAGAAACAGCTCTAGAATATACACCATGAAGGTGACTTCTCGTGAGATCCGCCGACGCTGCTCACCGTCCAAAACAGTGGCAAGTGTAGCGCGTCGTATTCGTAACGCCACGTGCGCCTCCCGTGACGACCGTCAGATTCACACGACGCATCCACTACAGAGGTTCTGAAACTATATTGATCGTTCTGAGATAATTAAATTACGTGACAACAGCCAGACGTCGGTCTAGATCCACGTCTGGTCGTTGATCATTAAAATAACGAACACATTGCTAGTTCGATATTTTAATTAAATTGTAAATTATTAAACCGAGTGCCTTAAATTACGAGCACTGAATGGGCGAATGGGATATTATGTTAGGTTAGATATAATCTAATTGAATCTAGAGAGAGTGACAGCTGATACGTTTAATACAACCATATGCGGAGCGCATTAGGCTCTCACACAGAAACAGGTGAGTTGGACCACTGGCTACCAACCCATCATCATCAGAGGCACCACACCACCAATCAGCAGAATCTTCGTAACCTTTTTAAGTCGAGCCGTGATTAGCTGTTAGAGTTCTTGATAGAGGGAGTGTAGTCGCACTTCGACATTTGACCTGGTGAATATCCCCGACAAAGATACGTGACTACCCACTTAATTTTATTAATCGATTTACTTGGTTAGATATTTTTAAATAATTAGTCGCTCAGTTTGATAATTAATAGTAGGTTGTTTTTAATTTTAAATGTTATGTGTGTGTCGTTATCAGGTATGGGCACGACAAGATTGTAATAGGTACTACGCTGGACACGTAACTCTACGACTGGTAGAGGTGAAACAACGCGCTTTTTAATGTTATGGACCATTGTATATAAAATTAAAAGGCGTGTTTGTTCATTATATACATTATAATACATTAAATTTTAATAATTTCTCTAAATAACAATAAATGCTTAGAGAATAATAACTTATATAATACGTATGTCTATATATATTGTGTTTATGTAAATTTATAGTAATATTGTCGAAGCGAGCACATTGGAAAACTGTAAGGTTAGCTTAGTTAAATAAATAAGTTTTAATGCAAACCGAGACTACGTGATTGGGTACGACCGAAAGCGAGGACCGGTGGCGCGTGCCGCACAGTGATAGTTCAATTGGATCTGAATGAAATCATCACATTGAGAAACACTGGCCCAAATCAACGGCCACTGACACAGACAAAACACAAAAATCCCCCATATACGATATAAGTCTTTAAGCAAACGTAACATTGTTTAAATTATCATGTACCATCGCCTTAGACAATAGCCACTTTTTTAAGAACACCTTCACACGATAATCACTGTCTATGATATATTGCTCGGAATTTAAATTGACTTTTCGAGGGAAAGGTGGTGAGGATGTGTTGAATAATTCTGTTTGATGGTTGAAATGTGGAATTTTGATGTAGACAATTGTATCTGATAATATTAGGTCTAGAGTTCATAGCATGATTCATACATTGAGATAGTTTGATTAAATCATACTGCACACACTGCCAGCTAGTCTCAAACTAAGCAAAGCTTGTGTACTAGATAACTGATATTATACCACAGTATAAGTACTAGTACTACGTAATTATACTTAAATACATTTTTTAAATATGTATCTACATGTAATAGACAGAAAACACTCAGACCAAGACAAACAAACATGAGAAATTTAAGTGACGTTCGTGTATACAGGTGATAAAATCTCATATTCGAGGGTACTGCTTAGGAGTGCTATGGAATACAATTAATTTAGGTATGTTGGATTTTGTCATGACATGATTGAACATAATCTAAGTACAGATATATAAACGTAAGACGTGATGTGTATGTACGTCTGTATATTTATTAATCAATCGGGTATAAGGCTAAGACTACATTGAGCTTGCATCTTGGACTTGGTATTGTTTTTATACTATATATAAAATTAGCTAAAGATCGATCTTAAGAACTACAGTGTCAAGTGTGACGTACGCTTTAGCTCTATATTTTTTAATGCGTATTGAAGTTATAACCAATCCTTATATCCAAAATAGGTACGAGTATATTTCTTGTGCAACTTTGTTGCGAAACCTTGCGTCGATGAAATGTATTCCTTTAGACTTAAAAAGTGCTGCAATGCAGCTGAAAACATTAAACATTACGAGCTATAAAGTTACAAAATATTTGAAAATTGCTAAGAATGTAAGCATAATGTAAAAAAGTGCTTTTAAAGGTTAAAATAGCGCTGCAGTCAAAGATATGGTATGCGGTAGAGTGAGGTCAATCAATAGAATTAATGATGTTCTGCTTCTTGAGGATGCTATGTAGAGTGGTATGATACACAAGTCACAAAAATTATCCTATCAGTGAGGACAGCAGCAGCTGCATAGCATATGATTTTACACAGCTATGTATTTTCTGTTTCATAGAACTGAGAACCGGACCAGATTGAAGACGGTCGTATATATTTTCTGTTTCTGATAGAACTTACGCACACACAAACGCAACTGCTGGGACAGAGATAATCACTGCAGTCATAGCAGCGGCAGCTGATGCACATATTTTCTGTTTCAGATATTAGAGAAGCGCGGGGACTACTGCCACTGGACCAAAATTGGTGGCGGTCGTATGTCCCTCACCTGAGCGCGGAGACAGCTGCAGCAGCTGAGACCGAGACGACCGCAACAGTTGGGATAGAATTGAGCACATATCAGATATGGTAGTGGGAGTAGTTATATGCTTTAATAGATAGAGGGTGAGAGCCAGCTACTAGCTAGCATTTGATCTCTACAACTCTTTGTGCTTCTACCAGTTATAAAGTTATAATTTCAGCATATTGTAAAATAATCTGAAATACTTCATTTTGAAGAATATTTATTCTATACTGGGGTTCACTTGTATATAGTGTACGGGATATAAATGCTACTGCTGGGACATGGATCTCTCTTTCATTTAACAAGTGTAGAGCGTACTTCGCCTCGCTGTTCAACCGCGGGTTAGTGGAGACCTCAAGGAATATTTAAGACGACTGCTGCGGTTTAATCACAAAAGTCAGGACCGACGGCTTGAGGTGCCTTCGAAGCACGAAAAATCTTGAAATTGATTTATAGTCAAACTTTGGTTGGCGTTGTTTAACGTGCACATTCGATTAAACTGCCACGTGCATAGATCGTATTGAGCTCCTCCAAAGAATGTCAGAGACAAATAAATCCATTGCTAAGCGAAGAATAATCTTCTCTGCAGTGACCTAAATACCAGCTTGCGCTGTGTGGCTCGGTACTGAAACGGACTGTGAGGATTGTTGACGATTACAAGCTCACGGATGGTATTGACCCATTAAGTCTGAGGAGAGATTTGCTTCTATTTGCGTATTCCATACAATACGCAAAACAATACCGCTTGTACAATGGGTTATGTTCAGAGGAGTTGATTTATATGATGGCAACAGCATCTATCTATAGTCGTACCGTTTGCCATAGGTAGCAAATTCACATGTTTGAATCTAAATAGAGACGTACTTTGCTCAGAGGAGTGTTTTTACCTTAAGCTGTCAGGTTGTGGAATGAACTCCCTTGCATGGTTTTCCCAGGAGACTACATACAGTATGGGTTTATCAAGAAAGGTGTAAAGGGATTTTGTAGAGTCGGCAAAGCGGATGCCTCTGTTGTCTCAGACGCCCATAGACTGCGATGACTGCTTGACATCTGACAGGTCGAACGTTTGCTGGCCACTGTAGTGGTATAAAAAAGAAAACTAACCGAGTTCTCAACAAAGTACGAGAATCTTTAAAAAAATAGACTAATTAGGTAAATATATCAGTAGGGGAAGTTGGTCTGAGCTGGAATACTATTATTTGGACATCGTTACTCATCCAATCATCTCGAATATTACCTATAATGACAAGTCATCACAAACAAGACACTAAAAATATACCTATCTCTTGCAGAACATAAAATCTGACTGTCAGAAACATAGCATTATGCAATAGGGATTTCAGAAGTGTCGAAGAGTATCGATAGATAAATAATATCGATATTTTTATAATATAATAAAATCAAAATCTCAGCGTACTTCGCCACGCTGTTCAACAGCGGATTGGTGGATGGAGACCTCAAGAATATTTAAGATATATCGGCGATCTGTTGTAATAAATTATGTTTAATTTTTTTGCTATTTTTTATGAGTTCCTAATGAATTTAAATTTGTTGTGCTCTGCTCTCTCCCTCTCGCTCTTGAATGACAGCATCTGTTAGATACGTTTATATTAGCAGCATACCCATTATTTTTACGTTAATTTTAGAGGTTTATTGAGTGGTTGCAGTACTATAGCTACTGGAATAAATAACGATGTTGATGCATTTTCGATATTGAATATTATATATTGACACGATATATCACTAAACATATCGATATATGATATCGATATATAAATATACCTAATCTAAGCTAATAGGTATTTTACGAGCGGCGAGTTTTTACTGGGAACAATTTTAGTCCAAAATCGGCGTCTTTGTGTAACGGCCGAAGTGGCCTTGCACGGCCGTGACTTGGTGTCGGCCAGCGCATTTCACACGCTTATACCTACGTGTATACTTGGGTCAACGTTTGAGACAAAGAGTTGTTTTTGGAGATCACTGTTCTCTGAATTTGGAATTTGTGAGTGGTGGCAGGGCTCTGATGTTTCGGATACCGGGCGTCTGTTGTCGCGAGCTACTTGATTTAAGAGTGTCCAAATAGTCTGCTCGAAGGCGAAAGGGGAGTAACTCTGCTACCAAACTGTTTGAGGGCCTTGGCGCGATAATGGGGAGGGTAAAGTTTGCCTTGCCTGGTTGGTTTACTGGGCGAGAGACTGGCAATCCTGTGATATGACCGGAATATGAGTGGGGGGGGGGGGGGGGGGGGTTAACTGTAGGCATAGAACCCTTTCCTATTCTATGTTCCTTTGTTTAAGTAGTAGATAACTACATACGAGTATATTAACTACAGTACTAATTTTCGTGTCTTCAAATTCAAGCTTGTAGACGCCCTAGGGTCCATGGAACCTCCATGGATAGTTAGACCAAGGTCTTCGGTTCTGAAATGATAACTTACATCCCGACCTCTAGAATCAGGTTAAGATAATTACGTTCTTCTTTATATTATTCTACTTTCCAAACAAGCAAACATCCCACCTGATGTAAAGCGGTTACCGTAGCCTGTAGATGTTTATTATATTATCCTAGTTTGCAAACAAGCATACATCCCACCTGATATAAAGTAGCGTACCGTAGCCTGTAAACGTTTACAATACAAGAAATATTGCACACGCGCAGACACCGATCTCCTTTAATCACAGGAACACAACAATCTAGTCTTCTCCACTCGTACAACCTATGAACTAATAATGCTGTGCTCTATCTCTTTTGCTAGCGCTTCTTTTCTCAGTTCACAGGGTGTATCATGTGTAGGTGAGGTTCGCATCGGTTCAAAAATAATGATGACTACTTCTTACACCTCTTACATTGTAGACCCCAGAATTTAATGAAAACAATCAAACAGAAAGGTGAATTCACGCATTGCTTCGTGGCATTTCGGTAATACCTTAATTTTGCACAGTAACCTAAAGTTTTACACGTGAGCGACTTCTTATGGTAATCTTTACATATAACGTTATCCGCGCCTCTGCACTCTTTCTCCAGAATCTCGCTTCGTTTGTTGAATTTGCTAAATTTCACACCGCAGCGTCAGTTGAGATTAGGGTTGCCATCTCTAAATAATCTTAAAAGTCGGATATGTCATTAGTGTTGTTTAGTACTAGCACAGTATAAGTAATAGTACTACGTCTGTACGTCGTTCTGTAACGGCCACTTCCTGCCGCTCTCTCGTGTCGACTTCACCTCCCCTCTCAGACAAATCTGGAATAGTTTGTATGGCGCCGCACGCACACACGCTTATTCACGCTCTGCACAGACGTCATTGTTTATGTAGTAGTTACCGACGCGGCCTTTGTATGGAGTGGCCGGGGTGTGGTACTAGTACTATTTTTTATTCTGTGACAAGACGGTTATTCGCAGCATGCAGCGGGCGATAGTAATTTAAAACTTTTAACTACAAATGAAACCCCGCCCGAGCGCTCTCTGGACGCCATCCAAACTGATACAAATTAGGGGAAACACAGGATGGATGGCAACCCTAGTTGTGATACTTGTGATGTTCCGATTTTACACACGAAAGAGTTTATTGTGTTGTATGAAAGATGCTTTGAAACCTTTCAGGTTTATAACTGTACGATCGTGTGAGATTTCGCAGTATTTATGTTTATAATGCTTTTTGTGTTTATATGACATTTATAAATTATAAGATTTTTATTATAAAGGTTCGAATAAAGAGTGCAAAGCGGAGTACAGCAGATCTGAATTAATGCTTTTGCCACAAGCTTGGGAATAAGACAAAATTTAATTCAATCATTACTCGTCTTTGAGGTGCTCGATAGCGTCGTTACGCGTGTCAGTCTCGTCGAACACGCAAGTTAAGCAACGTCGACCGTCGACCTGTACATGGATGAATTTATATTATCTCGAGCTTGTGCTTGAGTGTTGCACCTACAAATTGCTGATAACATGCACATTGGATTACTGAAATAAATCTCTAAAGCAGGAGCTACAGGGAGATTTGTTCATGAATGAAAAACAGATCTGACAACTTTGTAGGATTAGAGAAGCATCACTCATGAAACCAAATAAACATTATCAGAAGTGGAACGTATTTTACTGGAAGCTACATTTTGTAATGTGAGTGATGTGTTTCGTATGTAGGGCTTGTTTGACGATAGAGCACTGAAATGGAAACCAGGGTTTGAACCTCCATTCCAAGAATTTATCAATGATTTGGATAATATGCTTTAATATTTGATTTTGGGGTGTAAGTGGTTCATCAACATCTTTGAACCAAAGCCAAATTCACCTGCACGCGGTTCACCCTGCTGACTGACAAACGAAGCTCTGGCGATAAGAGAGGTAGGGAATAACGTATTTTGTAAGCTGCCCGACTGGGGAATGTACCTCCACCTCACAGAATACCGCAGCCAAATAACAATTCCCTTGAGGGTTGTTGTGTTCCTGCGAGTGAGTGAGGTCACCAGAAAGGAAGGAGATGCTGCGTTGGCAGCGGGGGTAGTGGTGCGCGAGCGATATTTTATGTTGCGATCGTTTATATGGCTACGGTAACCGCTTCACATCAGGCGGGCCGTATGCTTGTCTGCCACCAGACAAAAAAAAAATACTAAAAGTATAGTAGATATAAACATCAAATTTTCAGTAGATTAATTTTGTTTCATAAAACACTAGCAACCGCAAGTGTCCAATTTAATTTACCTACATAATGTAATGAATTATAGATATACTCGTAAACCTGCCTCTTGAATTACTCTGTCTATTGATGAAAACTGCATTAAAATCCGTTGTGTAGCTTAAAAGATCTAAGCGTAGAGACGGCGGGATTCGGCGAGTATCGACTTTGCTTTATAATAGTATATTAACTTAATACTTGAAAGGGCTTGGAAAGCACTACCAGGATCAGTAACCAGTTTTTCAATATCTTGTATAGCTTAGAAATAATCGAGGGAGATCACTTGTCGTTTCCGCCCTGTGTATAAAGTCTTAAGGAATAAAGATCGACATAAGCGATTTTCATCAACTTTACGAACACTGGAGAAGGGATTCGATCCCCCTTTGACAGAACCCCAAACGACATGATTGAATGTGGCAAGTGGAAATCTCCAAAGCGTGTAAAGGGTTCAACTCAGACACATACCGTAATCTATGGCACAACTTTATAGCGTGACCGTCGTTGTCGTAGAATTTGGCACGAAAAACGATTTGCGACGCTTCGTCGTCGGC
Organism: Hypsopygia costalis; assembly: GCA_937001555.2. Lineage (NCBI taxonomy): Eukaryota > Metazoa > Arthropoda > Insecta > Lepidoptera > Pyralidae > Hypsopygia > Hypsopygia costalis. The sequence continues at coordinate 4,002,338 of OW443325.2, forward strand.
GGCTCTCGTCGAAAATCGAAATAAACGCGTCGTAACGAACAAACCAGTTTATGTCGAACTCCCTGCTTCCTTACGCGTAAAAAGAAAAGTATAAGAAAGGAATGACGAAATAAAATTTGAAGGCCAGTCTTAACTGGACGCTTAAGATATTTATGATTATTTGGCACGAACGGCAAACAGTCGCATATAACGGTTTTGTTGTAAATTGTTAATGTTACTTGAGAGTAAGTAGGTAATAATAGGAGGCGATGTCTGTAAAAATATCAAGATATGATCAGTTGCTTTTGTCGATAAAGTAGTCGGTAACCACACAGTCAGAAATGCATAATGCACCGAGTTCAATTGACATACTTTAAATATAAAAATATATAAATATTTCTGGAGAATTTACACAGCGCCATCTAGTCCCAAATTAAGCGCAAAGCTTGTACTATGGGTACTAGATAACTGACATTATACTTAAATACATTTTTTTTTGTAAATACATGTTTATAATACATAGAAAACACCCAGACCAAGACAAACAGACATGTTCATGCACTCAAATATTTGTCTTGTGCGGGAATCGAACCCGCGACCTCGGAGTCAAAGTGGCCATTGCTAACCATTCAACCTCGGTGGTTGAATGGTTAGCAAAATCTCGTCATACTCGACATACGAAGCAATTGGTAAGTATGTAATACATTTATTCTCACAGACAGATCTATTTAACTATATTAGTGGTCGCTAGTGGTTGAAATTACCGCGACCACAATTAATTTAAATTATTACTTTAATAATAAACAAATGATTATATGTGTGTGTGTGTCAAATATATGGTAGTGTGTGTAATGATTTTTTATGGATTTAATGTAAGTTTTATGCATAATTTAAAAAATATATTAGCATAGTGTTGGTAGCTATAGAGCCCATATCGTCGTCAACTCTTATTTATCCCACTGCAGGGCGCCTCCCCTCAATCGATGGGGTTTAGAGTATACTCTACTATGTTGGTCAACTGCGGGTAGGCGGAGGTTACAAGCCGCCTACAGTTCACTGACTTAGCTTAACGACAACAGCCGTCACAGGCAAAAAGTAATAAATAAACCCATCCATGGCCAAGCTACGGTCGACGTTGCTTAACTTGCGTGTTCGATTAGTCTGACACGGGTAAAGATACCATCGAGCTCCATAAGACCACGTGCAATTGCCTAAGTAGATTCAAATAATCGCATTATATTAGACTAAATTACAGCTGACATTGGCCGTGTGGTTGCCGGCAGACTAGAATAGAATTACTCCATCTCTTCTCGTGGATGTCGTACAAGGCGACTAAGGGAAATACATTATAAACATCGATCAGGCCTACCCAACCAGTCTGGCCAGCGTGGGGAGTGTAGGCCAAATCCTCCTTCTGTCTGGGACGGACGAGAGAGGGTCGTGCTCCTCTAGTGGAGACTAAAATGACCTGATGATGATGATGATGACAGCTGACATTATTAAAAGCGCGTTAAAAAATAGGATGTGTCTGTGTTATGGACACGGTCGTGTGTTGTACGTGAATTCGTTATATGCACTAGAATTATCTCCAAATGGCAGCGCTTCCCCCTACCCACGCGATTTTCCATAGTCCTTACTAAGCGTAATTAATTCTTTGATACTTCATTTATCCAGTGGTGTGATTGAATTTTGGATGGAGATAACAAATATGTAGCTGCGACACCAAACTGTATCCCCCAATTTTGATATCATTCGTTTCTTTGAATTGCCTAGCTATGGAAGTCATTTTAAATATGTATTCGCGTTAAAAGAAACAAGTTAGGGGTGTAAGTGGTTCATCAATCAAACAGAAAGGTGAATTCACGCATTGCTTCGTGGCATTTCGGTAATACCTTAATTTTGCACAGTAACCTAAAGTTTTACACGTGAGCGACTTCTTATGGTAATCTTTACATATAACGTTATCCGCGCCTCTGCACTCTTTCTCCAGAATCTCGCTTCGTTTGTTGAATTTGCTAAATTTCACACCGCAGCGTCAGTTGAGATTAGGGTTGCCATCTCTAAACGCAACCAGGACAAGATGCGAGAAAACTCCGGAATTTGAATCTTAAAAGTCGGATATGTCATTAGTGTTCTTTAGTACTAGCACAGTAGAAGTAATAGTACTACGTCTGTACGTCGTTCTGTAACGGCCACTCCCTGCCGCTCTCTCGTGTCGACTTCACCTCCCCTCTCAGACAAATCTGGAATAGTTTGTATGGCGCCGCACGCACACACGCTTATTCACGCTCTGCACAGACGTCATTGTTTATGTAGTAGTTACCGACGCGGCCTTTGTATGGAGTGGCCGGGGTGTGGTACTAGTACTATTTTTTATTCTGTGACAAGACGGTTATTCGCAGCATGCAGCGGGCGATAGTAATTTAAAACTTTTAACTACAAATGAAACCCCGCCCGAGCGCTCTCTGGACGCCATCCAAACTGATACAAATTAGGGGAAACACAGGATGGATGGCAACCCTAGTTGTGATACTTGTGATGTTCCGATTTTACACACGAAAGAGTTTATTGTGTTGTATGAAAGATGCTTTGAAACCTTTCAGGTTTATCGATCGATCGAGGTACGATCGTGTGAGATTTCGCAGTATTTATGTTTATAATGCTTTTGGTGTTTATATGACATTTATAAATTACTAGCTTTCGCCCGCGGCTTCGCTCGCGAGACATTCGGGGCAAACACGTGTTTACTTATTAATCAATAGAAGAACTCGTGTAAAACTTAGGATAAAATAGTCCAACAAATCTCGTTTTCCCATACAAACTTTGGACCTCCGTTTCACCCTCTTAGAGGTAAAATTTGAAAAATCTTTTTAATTAATTCGTGCCCACTACGTTATATTTTCAAATCGATGCCATTGTCGTAATTAACGTCCCAGAAATCCATAGAATCAACACCCATATAGATATTATGGCATTTCAACCCCATTGCACCCCTACAGAGTTGTCACGTCGGCTATGTTGGATTATTAAATAGTTATTTTTTTTCGTAATCAGCGACCCTATATACCATAAAAACAATACCTATGACGATTTTCAGACTTTTTCACCACATTTTAGACATTTCAATGCCATCGCACCCCAATAGGGGATGATGGTCACGTTACCGCCCTACGGGTACAATAAATAACAATAATAGGTAATTTCTGGGATAAAAACTATCTTAGGTATGTCCTTTCCTAGGACTCAAGATATCTCACAACAAAATGTCATCTAAATCGGTCCAGCGATGTAAGCGTGAAGAGGTAACAGACATTCTGTCGCATTTATAATATTAGTATGGATTGGCGTTCCGAAAACCCGTAAAAACGACACATATATTGATATATAGACATTTCAACCTAATCGCACCTCAATAGAGGATGATTGAGCCACGTTGAATTTTAAAATCGTTGTTGTTTTCGTAATCAGCGACCCGATAAACCATAAAAACAATACAATTTTTATTATAAAGGTTCGAATAAAGAGTGCAAAGCGGAGTAGAGCAGATCTGAATGAATGCTTTTGCCACAAGCTTGGGAATAAGATAAAATTTAATTCAATCATTACTCGTCTTTGAGGTGCTCGATAGCGTCGTTACGCGTGTCAGTCTCGTCGAACACGCAAGTTAAGCAACGTCGACCGTCGACCTGTAAAAGGATGAATTTATATTATCTCGAGCTTGTGCTTGAGTGTTGCACCTACAAATTGCCGATAACATGCACATTGGATTACTGAAATAAATCTCTAAAGCAGGAGCTACAGGGAGATTTGTTCATGAATGAAAAACAGATCTGCCAACTTTGTAGGATTAGAGAAGCATCACTCATGCGTGAAAACCAAATAAACATTATCAGAATTGGAACGTATTTTACTGGAAGCTAAATTTTGTAATGCGAGTAATGTGTTACGTATATAGGGCATGTTTGACGATAGAGCACTGAAATGGAAACCAGGGTTTGGACCTCCATTCCAAGAATTTATTAATGATTTGGATTGGAATATGCTCTAATATTTGATTACAATTTTAAGAAAGAAAAAAGCCCTCAAAAGAGAAAATCTCACTCTATGAGTGCCTGTCGTTATACTAAAAGTTTAGTAGATGTAAACATCAAATTTTCAGTAGATTCATTTTGTTTTATAAAACACTAGCAACCGCAAGTGTCAAACATAATGTAATGAATTATAGATATACTCGTAAACCTTCCTTTTGAATCACTCTGCCTATTGATGAAAACTGCATTAAAATCCGTTGTGTAGTTTAAAAGATCTAAGCGTAGAGACGGCGGGATTCGGCGAGAATCGACTTTGCTTTATACTATATTGATATTAACTTAATACTTGAAAGGGCTTGGAAAGCACTACCAGGATCAGTAACCAGTTTTTCAATATCTTGTATAGCTTAGAAATAATCGAGGGAGATCACTTGTCGTTTCCGCCCTGTGTATAAAGTCTTAAGGAATAAAGATCGACATAAGCGATTTTCATCAACTTTACGAACACTTTGGAGGAGGGATTCGATCCCCCTTTGACAGAACCCCAAACGACATGATTGAATGTGGCAAGTGGAAATCTCCAAAGCGTGTAAAGGGTTCAACTCAGACACATACCGTAATCTATGGCACAACTTTATAGTGTGACCGTCGTTCTCGTAGAATTTGGCACGAAAAACGATTTGCGACGCTTCGTCGTCGGCGGCTCTCGTCGAAAATCGAAATAAACGCGTCGTAACGAACAAACCAGTTTATGACGAACTCCCTGCTTCCTTACGCGTAAAAAGAAAAGTATAAGAAAGGAATGACGAAATAAAATTTGAAGGCCAGTCTTAACTGGACGCTTAAGATATTTATGATTATTTGGCACAAACGGCAAACAGTCGCATATAACGGTTTTGTTGTAAATTGTTAATGTTACTTGAGAGTATAATAGGAGGCGATGTCTGTAAAAAATATCAAGATATGATCAGTTGCTTTTGTCGATAGTAGTCGGTAACCACACAGTCAGAAATGCATAATGCACCGAGTTCAATTGACATACGAAGCAATTGGTAAGTATGTAATACATTTATTCTCACAGACAGATCTATTTAACTATATTAGTGGTCGCCCAGTGGTCGAAATTACCTCGACCACAATTAATTTAAATTATGACTTTAACAATAAACAAAAGAGTATATGTGTGTGTGTATGTCAAATACATAGGTAGTGTGTGTAATGTTTTTTTATTGATTTAATGTATGTTTTATGCATAATTAAAAAAATATATATTAGCATAGTGTTGGTAGCTACAGAGCCCATATCGTCGTCAACTCTAATTTATCCCACTGCAGGGCGCCTCCCCTCAACCGAAGGGGTTTAGAGTATACTCTACTATGTTGGTCAACTGCGGGTTGACGGAGGCCAGTGTTTACAAGCCGCCTACAGTCCACTGACTTAGCTTAACGACTAATGACAACAGCCGTCACAGACAAAAAGTAATAAATAAACCCATCCATGGCCAAGCTACAGTCGACGTTGCTTAACTTGCGTGTTCGATTAGTCTGACACGGGTAACGACACTATCGAGCTCCATAGACCACGAGCTTCATAAGACCACGTGCAATTGCCTAAGTAGATTCAAATAATCGCATTATATTAGACTAAATTACAGCTGACATTGGCCGTGTGGTTGCCGGCAGACTAGAATAGAATTACTCCATCTCTTCCCGTGGATGTCGTACAAGGCGACTAAGGGAAATACATCATAAACATCGATCAGGCCTACCCAACCAGTCTGGCCAGCGTGGGGAGTGTAGGCCAAATCCTCCTTCTGTCTGGGACGGCTCTCGTCCGTCCCAGACAGAAGGAGGATTTGGAAGGTCGTGCTCCTGTAGTGGAGACTAAAATGACCTGATGATGATGATGATGACAGCTGACATTATTAAAAGCGCGTTAAAAAATAGGATGTGTCTGTGTTATGGACATGGTCGTGTGTTGTACGTGAATTCGTTATATGCACTAGAATTATCTCCAAATGGCAGCGCTTCCCCCTACCCACGCGATTTTCCATAGTCCTTACTAAGCGTAATTAATTCTTTGATACTTCATTTATCCAGTGGTGTGATTGAATTTTGGATGGAGATAACAGATATGTAGCTGCGACACCAAACTGTATCCCCCAATTTTGATATCATTCGTTTCTTTACCTAGCTATGGAAGTCATTTTAAATATGTATTCGCGTTAAAAGAAACAAGTTAGGGGTGTAAGTGGTTCATCAACATCTTTGAACCAAAGCCAACTTCACCTGCACACGGTGCACCCTGCTGAAGCTCTGGCGAAAAGAGAGGTAGGGAGCGTAATTGTAAGCTACCTAATTGTAAGGTACCTACACCTCACAGAATACCGCAACCAAATAACAGTTCCCTTGTTGTGTTCCTGCGAGTGAGTGAGGTCACCAGAAAGGAAGGAAATGCTGCGATGGCAGCGGGGGTGGCGGCCCGCGAGCGATATTTTATGTTGCGAGCGTTAATATTAACGTAGCCATATGGCTACGGTAACCGCTTCACATCAGGCGGGCCGAATGCTTGTCTGCCACCCGACGTAGTATAAAAAAAAAAGTTAGACATGAAACCACGAAGTTCACGAAGAAGAAACAATAAGAATATGATCCTCTGATCGTCAGCGTTGAATCAAGTATCAAGCATGTTTAATCAAATTAAGCGTGTAATTATTTCGCGCTGAAGTCGACTATTAAGGGGAGTCCAGATAAATCAAACTAGTAAGTAGCGCCTCGCGTGTCTGCCCGCCATCTGTATTGAAGGTGACGGCTTGAATTAAATTTAGTATTGAGAACTGAGCTTGTAGTCCACTATCTTGAATAATCAATTTATTTAAAAGGCGAATTTTTACTATCGGCAATCTATACATACTATTCTACTAACACAGAGGTATGTGACAATGAATGCGCTACATGAGTACTCAGTGGCGACCATATTTTAAATAGATTGATTGCTATATATTATCATGTTTTTTTTTTAATCCCATTTCTGTGTTCTATTTCTGCATTTATATCCTTGTTTAGTAAAAATGCTGAAATATAATCGTCCTCAACCCTTATTCATCCCACTGTTGGGATATGGGTCTCCCCTAATTCGAAGGGGTTTAGAGCGTACTCCACCACGCGGCTCAACTGTGGGTTGGCGGAGGTCAGTGTTTTCAAGCCGTCTAAAGGCTACTGACTTGGCTTAACGACTGTCATCTTATGACAACAGCCGGGACGTCGGTCCCGGAGATAACGGCTTAACGTGCCCTCCGAAGCACGGAGGAAGCACGAGATAAATAAACCAATCCATGAACAGGGTACGGTCAACGTTGCTTAACTTGCGCGTTCGCGTAGACTGACACACGCAACGAGACGCCACGGAGCTCCTCATATACAATACAAAAAAAAAAGAAATAATTAGCGGATCACTTGCGAATTTTTGTAGAGAAAGACTAGTTTGGGTTTCAATTTAATACAACATCTCAAAACACCATTTCAGATCGAAGCTAGCTGACTATCCAGGCTAAAATGCTTGAGTGATATACTTATGTGTAGATAAGTGAGAAAACCTATTAATTATTATTAATTAATTTCGTAAGTTATCTCACATGGGTTTTAATATACGGTAATTATTACATTCGTCTATTTCTTGAGATTACTCAGCCGTAAACCGATAGTGCAATTTTACTGCGGTTTTAACGACTTCTCGAAGTAACACGAAACGCGGATCTATGATTCCATTAAAGTAATGAACTTACTGCATATTACACTATTATTGGTATGTGCTATTATTAATTTTATACGAGCGTACGAACTGCTGGATGGTACCTAAGCAGTCATTGCCACCTATGGACGATTGGACCACCAGAGGTATGGCTAACGGGTTGCCGACTCTGTATTATGAAGTAATATTAAAGGATTTGAGTAACTATTGCATTTGTTTTTATTAAATTATATTAAGTAGTATATATTTAGTAAATACTACAAGCAAATAACAATCTAGTTTAGGGATTTTTTATATGTATGTATCATATACATATATATATTTATCATCATCCGCCTGTATCTACCCATTGCAGGATATAATGCCTTCCCTAATGTTTTTCACCAAATACGATCCTCCGCCTACTGCATCCAGGCCCTATCTTGAAGTCGTCAGACCATCTAGAAGGAGGTCGTCCAATGCTTCATCGTCCTACGCGCCGCCCCCACTCTAATACGTTCCTCCCCCATCTGCTATCACTTACTCGGCAGATGTGACCGGCCCATTGCCACTTCAGCTTGCAAACTCTGAAGGCTATATTGACAATTTTGGTTCTCTGTCGAATTTGTTCGTTCCGGAGTTATGTTATTACTGCAACTCAAATAGTTTAGTATTCATGAACTGCAAAACATTAAACTTAGAGGGTTGTAGTATTATTATGCTTATCGACCTATTCAAGTTGAATTAATTAAACCGTTCATTGATTATCTGTTACTACTGGTTAAATGCTTAATAAATTAAACTTAATTAAAGCAATTATGTAAAAGTAACACCCACTTCTATTAACAGTAAAATACCGTGGTGGAATTCTAGTCCTTTGCAATAGGATTTAGAGCGATACATGATATACTGTTTAATGTTGTAGATGAAGTTTTGTCCTCAGGCAAGAAAAACTGTTTTAACTGCAAAGCGGGTGACCAGGGGCCTTACCGTTGAAGTTGAACCCGATTACCATATTTTTTTTCAGTCAGCAGATTTTGATTCGAAAATAGATCTTATATATACTATACTATAGTATAAAAACTTTATTGTACAATAACAATATACAAATACAATATTTTTTTTGAAAAAGAACAAATCTTATCATACAATGGCGGACTTATCCCATTAGGGATTTCTTCCAGTCAACCATAGAAAACCTGAACGGATATTGAAATTAAAAATTGGGGATACTATAGTAGCCACTAATTATTGAATGATAAAAGGAATGGAATAATACAAAGATACTAAAAAAGAAGAATAATTGCTACACAAACAAAAATGGTTTAGAATTTCATATAAACAACACAAAATAACATTAACTGCCTCATTAAAATTGTCAAGCGAAGCAGTCGCATAAACCTGCAGGTCATCAGCATAAAGATGGTATGATGAAGAGGTCTTACGTCTTAGTTATTAACAAACATCTTCAGCTTATTCGGTAGAGCTCTAGGGTTTCTTCTAGCTGAGCTAAACATAATTACCAATACTCTAAGCAGTAGTTTTATTTTCGCATTCAAAAATTCCGATGGTAATCGGCTTCAGCTTCGGCGGGCCCCAGATCTGAGTAGCTTATTGAAGTCTTTATATTATAAATTTCTGTTTTTTTTAACTACGTCGGGTAGCATACAAGCATTTGGCCCGCCTGATGAGAAGCGGCTATCGTAGCCATATTTAATGAGAAAGAAAATATGCGGTTCTCGGCTAGGTCGATCCTGTCGTCTTTTTAATATTGTCCGACCATCTGCAGTCTGGTTTGCCTATGCTTCTTCTTCCTATTTCTGGCACCATCTGTCATCGTCTCTGTGGGGTTTCTATCTATATAAAGTATATTATTAATTATCATTAATAGATAATGGCCATGTGGTTTCCGGAAGACTAGAATAGAATCACTCCGTTTCTTCCCGTGGATGTCGTACAAGGCGATTAAGGGAAATACATTATCAAATATCGATCAGGCCTCCCCAACCCGTCTGGCCAGCGTGGGGAGTGTAGGCCAAATCCTCCTTCTGTCTGGGACGGACGAGAGAGGGTCGTGCTCCTGTTGTTGAGACTAAAATGGACCTGATGATGATGATGAATAGAATTAAGTACATAATAATATTGATAAGATGTTTTATGTGGAAAAAAATTGGTTGCCTGTAAAGTCGGTATACGGGCGAAAGTTTTACGTGACAACGACTTTGAGTGGTAAAATGTTTTCGAGTGGAAGGGACGCATGCCTTTCACTTTTTATGTCTGTCTCTCTCGCTCTTAGGCGGGCTAACCATGCCCGAGTGGAAGGGACGCGTGCCTCTCACTCGCTCTCATTGTAAGCGCATAACGTGAGCGCGTTTCTTGAAGTGTCACCCGGCTAACCAATTTATAAGACGTTGTCACGTCAAAAATACTGGGATAGATCCCTAGTCTCATATTTTTTAATCAGTAATATTTTACAAATTGATAACTTGAACTTGGTACTAATAAAGAATAAAGATAAAGATAAAGAATTTATTTATTTGCACAAAACATGAGTAGATTACATACATTTGCATGCAAGTGTCTTTGAAATTGTGAATTTTAGTTCATCATGTCTTGCCTTGTCGGCGTACAAACATTTGAGAAAGAGCAGCTAATTACAATATTGTCGAAATTTAGTAACATGTCAAACTTAAATATGAAATAAAACATAAAAAGAAATTAACACAAAATAAAAATAATAGAAAATAATCAATAACATATGTCAAGGTAGAGAAATTAGATCGAATTGAAATTAAATAAGTAATTAAATAATTAAGTAATTAAATAAGTCATTCATTTTAGAGATTTGTCTTCAATAAAGTCATTCACAGTGTAATAACATTTCTCTGTCAATAGTTTTTTGAGATGAATTTTAAACAATTTTACATTTAAAGTCTTCAACCGGTCTGGAAGTTTATTGAAAATTATTGGTGCCATACAGATTATACTTTTTTGCATTAGCGCACTCTTAGCGAAGTGAAGACACAATCTATTGTTATTTCGCCTATTCCTTGGAACAATATCACATAGTTTTGGAAATAGTTTAGGGTTTTGTTTTACAAATAATGCAATTTCTAATATGTAAAGTGACGGAAGTGTGAGAATTCTGTGCTTTGTAAAATACGGTCTACAGCTATCAGTTGATTGAATTCCAAACATAGCTCTAATACAACGCTTCTGCATTTTAAATATTAACTCTCTGTCAGTTGAATTACCCCAAAAGATGACGCCGTATCTTAGAGCAGATTCAATTAACCCATAATATGCAGTAAGGAGGGCACTAGTATTTAACGTACGACTGAGTTTGTAGAGCAAGTATGTCAAAGTTGAAATCTTTTTGCAGGTTTGTTCAATATGGTCCTTCCAATTGATTTTTTGATCTATAACTATACCGAGGAATTTAGCTGCTTTAACTTCATTTATTATAGAATTTTGGTATGATAAATTAATATTGAGTGAGTTATTTTTTCTTTGACCAAAATGCATTATTGATGTTTTATTCAAATTTATAATTAAATTATTGTTTTTAAGCCATGTGATTATAGATGTCAAGGAATTATTAATGTCATTTTCATATAAATCTTTATTGTTGCATGCTATTGTTACCGTACTGTCGTCAGCAAATAGTGTCATAGGTTGGGTGGTAGCGCAAGGTAAATCATTAATATAAATTATAAACAAAAGAGGGCCCATTACACTACCCTGGGGAACTCCGTAAACTACATTACGTTCCTCAGACGAATGTGTTTCCAGCCATTTTGTTTTGAAATTGACTCTTGAGACTTCTGTTACTTGTCTCCTGTTGGATAAATAAGACTGAACCAAGGATAGGACATTCCCTCTCAGCCCATAGGCTTCAAGTTTATCAAGCAAGACCCTTTGATCAACATAATCGAAGGCCTGAGTCATATCACATAATATAGCACATATTGGGACGGATTTGTCAACATGAGATAATAGTTTGTCAATGAAATTATAAATTGCCATGTTTATGGTTATATTTCTTCGAAATCCCCTTTGTTCCTTGCAGAATAGATTATTTCTTTCAAAATAATTATAGATTTCTTTACTTATATATGTTTCAAATATCTTTGAAAAGACCGAGATGAGAGCTATGGGTCTGTAGTTTTCCGTCAGTTCTCTATCTTCCTTTTTAAACATTGGTTTTACTACAGTTGATTTAGGACCTGTTGGGAATACTCCTGTCTGTATACAAAGATTTAGTATGTAACTTAGGTGGGCACAAATTAATTCACTTACGGATTTGATAACCTTTGTCGAAAAACCATCATAACCGACACTATTTGTGTTTCTTAAATTCTTTATTATAATCTGAATGTCCTGATACAAGTACAAATGAATACAAGTAGTACTCTTTGTTTTTTTTTTAGAATATTATATATTATCGTTTTGTTATGTTATAAACGCGTTCAAGCTAGGTTAGATTCACTTTTAACTTTCGCGTTGTATGATTAAAATTATAATAACTACGGGAATTAACGCGATCATGCATGTAAAGTATTTGTACATACCTTTATTATTCTCTGACGTTTCGACGAGGTTGCACCGGCCGTGGTCACATGCTGACTGTCTGAGCGATACCCCCGTGTTATGTAGATATATGAGTTCCTAAATATGATTTACGAGTAAGTATATCTACTATATAAAAATAAGTCGGGTTTTCCTTCCTGACGCTATAACTCCAGAACGCACGAACCGATTTCCACGGTTTTGCATTCGTTGGAAAGGTCTCGGGCTCCGTGAGGTTTATAGCAAAGAAAATTCTGGAAAAATTTGAAAAGAAAAGCGGGAAAATCTTATTTCACATACAGCGCAATCTCTAAGGAAATGGATGGAAACGAAAAGATTGAGCCACAGCGAAGCGTGGTCGGGCCGCTAGTATATTATATATATTTGTAAACTTACATAAAATCATTGCAAGTGAAACGTTGGCACCCGTGAACGAATCCCACATAGTATCTTAATCGCGAATAGACTTTTTAACTCAGAATTCTCAATGCAATCTTAATAAAGTCATAAATTAATTACCATTTAAGGCAATCCAAAGAAAAGAAGGTCATGCCGTCATTACATTAACCGCGAGATTACAAAGACTAATAAATAAAAGGAAAAATGCAGAGTATTTTTGTTCCATAAGCACGTATGGAGATTCCATTCCTTACTTGGTGTGGATACAGCGTGCGGATATCAAGATTCCTTGTTGCAATATGTGCACGCACCCTAAGAAATGTCCTCGAGGAATCGCAATCGAACCCCGTTCAGATAAACCTCCGTTTCATTTGCATGTGCCTATGTTTAGTAAAATACACTATTTTGGAGGCTTTCTTTACGGTGTTATAAGTGTTTTCCAATTAGTTATTCAAGGAAATTCTATATATTTACTAGCTGACTCGGCAAACGTTGTTTTGCTATAAAAAATAGATAGCAACCTATTCTCAGACCTATTGAATATGTACATAAAATTTCATAAAAATCTGTCAAGTCGTTTCAGGGGAGTATGGGAATTAACATTGTGACACGACAATTACGAGTATATATATATTAGGATTCAATTAATTACAGGAGGTATACAAAAATATGTAATAAAATATTTACAATCTGCTGTAAAAAATGTAGTTTTTACATAATAAATATTAGTTATTCATATGTTACATGTTTCTTTTAATTAGGTATTACCAATTTTGTTAATAATTTTCGTCTCCGTCTTGAATGTATACAACAATTAGTGTGAAGCTCTTACCGTAGCCATGTTAACGCTCGCAATATGAAATATCTCTTGTGCGCCACTCCTTTTGTAAAACTGACAGATGGTAGTGTCAATAAATATTTTTCAATTGTTTGGACATTTTTACATCTCTATAAGTACAAAGTGATGAACTACAAGTATCATTACTTACGCAGTATTGTACCTACATTTAGTTCTACGGCACATATTCTATGAGATCACGTTTCCTTCAGTCAATATATTGAGTGTTCATCGACTAAGGTACACGTATGGTCACCATAAATAGTGGGTTACGAAGTCTAAACGCGAATAAATGCATTGCCAATGCCTAATAGATATCCTGGTAAGGAATTACTGTTCCAAATTAAATTATTATTTCGATAGTACGTTTGTAAGATATAGAAATCATTTATGTTGTCGTGTATTAAAATAATTATACAGTGTGTATAGGATGAAACTACTAATAATTTAGGGTCATGTAATATATCCAATGTAATCTTCCTAAACGGTCACTGTTTGCGGAGTGGTTGTGGTCATGAAGGACCACTCTCCAGGCTCTATTCTGGTCGGTGCTCTCGCGATCCTCTTCCATCGATCTCTGTTGGCCGCTTGGTGAGCACATTCAGTCACCGGGATCCATGTGACAGATTTCATGGTGTCGGTCCATCTCGTTGAGGCTCTACCGGGCGATGTTCACAAAAAAATAATTAAAAATGGCTGCCATTTCAATGGGGAGGGGAGGGCATGAAACATCGTTTTTGTCGATAAATAAATAAATAACCGGTCAAAGTCACTTTTGATTGCAAAAATCAGGCAAAAATAGTTTTGACCAACGTTTCTCATCAAAAATTGTTTTGACTGGTTATTTGCAGTCAAAATTGATTTTCACTAACGTTTTTGTGTGTGTGATTCAAAGTTCAGTGAATGTTATAGTCTAATAGGTTTGACTAGTTAAACCTCTGGTATCTCACCTCCCTCTCTAAAAGCAAGCCGAGTTTTGTTGGTCAGAAGCTTCACCTAACCAACGTCCTCGGTCAAAACTACTTTTGAATGCATAAGTCCGTTGAAAGTGATTTTGACCAACATCTTTAGTAAAAACTATTATCGACTATTTTTGCCGTCAAAAGTGGTTTTGACTGGTTATGAGTTTTGACAGTAACATATACACTTCCGGACACATCTAACGGCCAATCATACGAAATTTCATACAAAAGAGGTGTTTTTAGTCGGACTTCTTATCTTATCTTAAATGTAATGTAAAGTAATGTAATGTAATGTGATGAATTAAGTGTCGTTCGAAGAAGTAATGTTATGTAATGAATTAAGTGTCACAGAAGTCAACATTTAAGCACTCTCCAACATCGAAAGTGCGAGCGCGGAGGCGGCGCGGTAAAGTTAAACTCTTCCGGTAGCATACTACCTGTAATAGCAAATAAGACATTAAAAGCCTTGAAAGAAATGGCAAGTCAAGTGAAGTGAAACTGCCTTGCACTATCATTAAATATACACTATTGGGGATCTACGACTGTGAGTAATCACCTAACACATTGATTCCAGTAATTACAAAATCGACTACACGCACACGCCTGGTAATTCTCCCTTGTTGCAACCAATTCTGAATAGTATACAAATCCGGATACCACGTGTATTGAATTAAACATATCGACCCGCTCAGGGCGCCAAAGACTGCACTCCCAATGACCGTAATGTGCTGTTTGGTCGAATTCATGATTTGCCGTTTAACATTCGCACAAATATATAACTATTATTGAAACCATTATTGTTTCCATTCAGTATTAACTTGTATCTTGTAGCTTACTGCTATCTTCTGTACGCGGCTTGATCCCGCGCAAACGCAATACCGGGCTAAATAGTTTCTATTCATATCATATTCTATATGTATGCTAAGTCTAGATTCAGTTAGGCGTGAAAAACAAATAGACATCCATACATTCACCCTCGCAAACTTTTGCATTTATAAATAAGTTATAGACTATTTCGATTCTCGGTTTTTTATCGAAAAATTTCGATATTTATCGCTTTCAGTCGATACATAACGGATTGTCGGATTTTATGCCCTGGAGAGGATATCTATTAAGTGCAATATCGGTGCCATGCTTCCGGAGATAATTGGCACTTTTCACTACTTAAAACAATGTCCTCCGCCGCCTCTGGCTGTCTGAACGCCATTCTCATGAAGAAACTCAAAAACTACTCAACGAACTTTCCACCAATGAACAGAGTGATTCATGAGGAAGGTTTAATATATTAAGGTTTTATGTAAATTGACTTAACTATGACGATAATTGAAGAAACTGTCGGAAAAAACATTCAGACTGGAAGCTAACCACGGAATTCTACCTGTGCGAACCCACGACCGATCGGTATCTCTTTATCTAAGTAAAACATAGACACGGAACAAAAATCATAAACTATATTATGTAAACCTACAATAAATTAGTGAAAATTTGATAGTCAAATATGTTAAATTAAGCATACCAAATAGCCCACATTATCCATGCACCAGGTAGCACGCGGGCAGGATCTGGCTGGCGGCTCGTAATTGCGACGGAGCGCCTTCTCTGTAATTACCCACTGCATATCATGTTATCGACATGGGCTACAGATTTTCATGTGTTTCAACAGTTTCGTCAAAAATACACTTTGAAGTCTTGGTGATCAGACAACAGATCGATTTGTCTGCCTTATTATATATAGGTAAATAAATAATAAATAAATACTTCTGGACAATTTACACAGCGCCATCTAGTCCCAAATTAAGCGCAAAGCTTGTGTTATGGGTACTAGACAACTGATAAATGTACTAAATACATTTTTTTTGTAAATACATACTTATAATACATAGAAAACACCCAGACCAAGACAAACAAACATGTTCATGCACACAAATGTTTGTTTTGTGCGGGAATCAAACCCGCGACCTCGGAGTCAAAGTGGCCATTGCTTAACATTCGACCACCGAGCTCGTCAAAGGTGAAGTTTATTACTAAAAAAACCGACCATCATCGGTTTTTGCTCAGACAGTAGGTCCCGACAGGGACTGATAGCCTACTTTCTACATTAAATATCGACATATGTATAAACAATTTTGTATTGATTTCAACCGCGACTATTTAGACGCACCCTTGTTAGGGGCCATTTGGCCAGGACCTAAAGAACTTAGATGGGGTTACCAAGATTCGTAGATTTTCGTAGCTGTATCAGACAACTATGTATCTGAAAATCCTGGCCTCACAGTGGAGCATAGCAGTGGCTGTTTAAGTCCGTAAGGGAATACTATCTGTAAAAAAAATATATATATAAAAACAAAAAGTTACTGCAACTTTACGCATTAATTCTATTCCATTCTACGCATCAACTGCTCAAGTCACATATACGCGAATTTATTTTCTTCATTTACTTCGAGACCTGAGGAAAAGAGCTGCATAAATTTTACTCTATCTTTCTACTTAAGTCAGCTAATAAATGTAGATACTAATGGTAATTAGCAGCAGCTAAAACTTTCCTCAAGCAACTTGCAAATAAGCTGCAAATACGATAAGCCACAGCTACTGGATGCGACTAAATAAAAGTATTTCCAACAACCCTTGATCTTAGTGCAGTATCGTCCAATTAGAGTGTGGACCCAACTAAACTTTGGATTGCAAGTGAGTAATAAAATGTGCCCGGAAAAATTTACAACCGGTTTCGGAGGGAAGCAGATTTTTTGCTAACATAAAATTCAAATAAACGTTCGCAGTGCCGAAACGTCATGACCTTCTCACAGTGGTCTTGGTCGTTATAATCCAACGGCAGGTTCAACGAACTTGGAGGCGATGCAGATGCGTTGGCCGACGGTTCACATGTAGTTTTACAACCTCCCACGTTATTGTGGACCAAAGGATGAGAGGTCGCGGTAGCGAGAGTGATGCATTGTCCGCCTCAACGATATTGGGTATTGTTGAAAATTATGACTTATTTTAAGTTTCCAATTCGTAATTATGGTCTATGGATTAGGTTTTCACAAATGTTACACATACCCTTGATTTGATGAACTCTCTGACGCGGAATTCCCAGACTAACACAGCATGGGGTTGTTCAAAAAGGGCGTGAATAGGTCTTTACTTAAAGGGACGGCAACGTGCGTGTGATATAGGTCCTAGTGTTATAGATCTCCATCGATTCCGGTAAATGTTTGTCATCAGATGGGCCGCATGTGTATTTGCTATCTTAGTGGCAAGAAAAAGGTGACTATCACTCATTTACCACACTTTCTAACCGCTCTTTTTCCTGTGTAGCTAAATTAAATAGCAAGACAAATACATAAATAAATAGAGTGCGTGACGTCGACCATAATGCAAGCTTTATTAGGTTTGAGTCTAGTGGTTTGCATAGAAATATTTATACCTATATTAAATGTTAGTATTGTTTACGCACGTCACTTACACCACCCTCTTTTAAGAAGTCCGCCTACACAATGGCTTGAACTAAATCCGAAGTGATTTGAGCACTTTTTTGTTGGCATTTAAATTGGGTGGCTCGTTACAACTGGGTTCGCATCGCTCGAACAGCGCTTGTCGACAACAACGCCTTGGAAAATATCACGTCAGGCGAGCATGTTGGAAAGATTGAACGCCAGTATGCTTCGCATGGACGCTTTATTCTGCTTCGATTGGGATTCTCTTTTTAAGTCTCGAAGTCACTTGATCTAGTTATTTTAGTTTCAATAATACTTTGTTAGTCGTTGGGACAATAAATGGCATCCTTTTACTAATGAATTTTGCAAATTGAAGTCTTTTGTTTCATTCAATTTTGTATAATTTATTTTTGAGCCTCTTCGGATGATTGAATTTGAAAGTTAGTTATACATATTCCAGACAGGAAAATAATCTTATCTCGTTTTAGGTACTAATTTAAAAAGGCACAAAAAATATCACTTTTGAAAAATAAAAAAAAGTACTTCAATTGAGGAACTGAAATTGATTTGTTTACGCTGATCTAAACCCCATACAAAGGGGCATTGTTTGCACGTAGCGCCACTTTTCGAGCTTTGTTGCAATAATAAATATTTTGCTTTATTTTTGTTGTCGTTCTTTTTTTTCTAAAAAAGTTTGGTAACTTTGTAGTCATATCCGAAAATAAATTTCAAAGAATGTACTGTTGAGTACACTCTTTGAAATATTGAGGAATAACAAAAAAGTTTTGAGATACCAGCTTATTTTTAAACTGAGTAACAAAATAATCGAGTATAGCTATAATACTTGAATAACAATTCTATTTTAAGAAAATATACCAGTTTTGTCATTTTTATTAATTCGGTGTAACGTCATTGTTCGGTATCTCGAAAAATATATCGCGTAGGCGATGTAGCGTCTGGAATACCGGGAGCAACGAGTTTTATTACGTGTTACAATGTGGTCAATAGATATGTTTTAGAGAGAATTTGCTATAGAGAGAGAGAGAGAGAGAGAGCAAATGAAAAAGGAATCCGGGATCGTATCGAAATAAGATTTTGTAGACCGATAATATCTATTCGCTCTTTGTATCTTTATTTCTAGATGTAGATTTATTTTTACCGTTGCAAAGTATACAAAAATAGTATTACATCGAGTCGTGCTATCAAAGCAGGATAGTCGTTGCTGGTTCACGAGTCATGTGCCTCAAGAGTCATGACTTAAGAGTAAAATGGAGTCACGAGCCACGATCAACCCGCCCTCTATTGTATGCGATAGAAAGTCCCCAAATCGAACTCGCTAGTGTTGCGACATTAGCGAGGTTATCGAAAAAAATTCAAATGGGTTTATTTATTATGATCTCATTAATAAATTTATTTATTTCAAACTTTTCTGTGACATGGGTGAATTCGAAGAAATGAAAAATAGATACACTTTAGCCGGCTTCAAAGATTCAAAGCATGATAGTCAGAACTCATTCGAAGTTTGTAGATAATATGCGCTTGCTATTTTCGGGGTGTAAGTGGTTCATCAACATCTTTGAACCAAAGCCAACTTCACCTGCACGCGGAGCACCCTGCTGACAGACAAACGAAGCTCTGGCGAAAAGAGAGGTAGGGAGCGTAATTGTAAGCTACCCGACTGGGGAATGTACCACCATCTCACAGAATGCCGCAGTCAAATAACAATTCCCTTGAGGGTTGTTGTGTTCCTGCGAGTGAGTGAGGTCACCAGAAAGGAAGGAGATGCTGCGTTGGCAGTGGGGGTGGCGGCGTGCGAGCGATATTTTATGTTGCGAGCGTTATTATGGCTAAGGTAACCGTTTCACATCAGGCGGGCTGTATGCTTGTCTGCCACCCGACGTAGTATAAAAAATATATATTATAATGAAATAATTTTTGTAACCTATATTAATGGCTGTAATAATATAAAATATATTACAGTTTCAAGCTTCTCAACTTAGCGTAAATCATTTACTCAATCTGTTAATTGCCCCAATGAGTGATTGTGATAATGCTCACGTCTTTTATTTCTCAAAAAAAAAATATAATTCTGCATTGCTAACAGAAAGGTTACAAGTAAGCATACGACCTGCCTGATAGTTAGCAGTCATCGCAGTGTATGTAGTATCAATCACGCGTTGCCGACCTTGTAAAAACTCCTTCTCGCCTTTCTTGGAGAACCCCATTCTCTCTTAGGAAATCATCATAATCTCTTGGAAAAACCTCGGTAGGTGATTAATTCCACAACCTGAGAGTTCGCGGAAGAATTATCACTGGAACCGCACAGTTATAGGTGTAGATTACATTATTGGTTCAAAAACCAATGCGATTATCTACATATATTATTGTTGATGAAAGTGTTGTAAGCTGATGTCAAACTTGTGTTCTAAAATTATGTTTAGTGTATCGATACCCACGATGAAATCAATAGCACAACACTAAATGAGTCCTCGTAAGTGGGTTTGAGCAATATTGTGAGATTGTTTCCAGGACCCTTGGGACGAGGACTAAGTTTGTTCTGCGAGTGGAACTGTATTAAGCAACTTTACCGCGAAATCACATGGCGGGCTTATATTTGCTCCCGCGATGATTATATTATAGGAAAGTTATTTCATTTTTACATGCAGTTTTCTTTCTCGAGATTCCACTTGATACAGTGTTTTATTGAATTTATTTCTTCGGAGTAAATTAAATGATAGTTATTACGTATCCTTGATTTTTTTTATACTACGTCGGGTGACAGACAAGCTTACGGCCCGCCTGATGTGAACCGGTTACCGTAGCCATATTTACGCTCGCAACACGAAATATCGATCGCGCGCCACCACCCCCGTAGCAAACGCAGCATCTCCTCTCTGGTGACCTCACTCACTCGCAGGAACACAACAACTATCAAGGGAATTGTTATTTGGCTGTGGTATTCTGTGAGGTGGAGGTACATTCGCCAGTCGGGTAGCTTACAATTACGCTCCCTACCTCTCGTTTCGCCAGAGCTTCGTTTGTCAGTCAGTAGGGTGCACCGCGCGCAGGTGAAGTTGGCTTTGGTTCAAAGATGTTGATGAATCACTTACACCCCAACACTTGATGTCGGTATTTCGCCGTCAAACCGCCTTTATCGATAATCCCAGCACGCATGGAGCATTAAATCAACCACGAAGGCATTTATCTTACATTATAATAAGTAACTTCGCTGACTTATATGTAGTATTTTTTTTTATTTTTTTATACTACGTCGGGTGGCAGACAAGCATACGGCCCGCCTGATGTGAAGCGGTTGCCGTAGCCATATTAACGCTCGCAACATAAAATATCGCTCGCGCGCCGCCACCCCCGCTGCCAACGCAGCATCTCCTTCCTTTCTGGTGACCTCACTCACTCGCAGGAACACAACAACCCTCAAGGGAATTGCTATTTGGCTGCGGCATTCTGTAAGGTGGAGGTACATTCCCCAGTCGGGTAGCTTACAATTACGCTCCCTACCTCTCTTTTCGCCAGAGCTTCGTTTGTCAGTCAGCAGGGTGCACCGCGTGCAGGTGAAGTTGGCTTTGGTTCAAAGGTGTTGATGAACCACTTACACCCCAAAAGTATTTATGTGATTAAGTGTAAAGGTATCATAATTTCGAGCAAATTCATTCCATTGAGGTTTCAAAAAGCAAGCCATTGAGGTTTCTTTGTTTTTTTTTTTATACTACGTTGTGTGGTAGACAAGCATACGGCCCGCTTGATGTGAAGCGGTTACCGTAGCCATATTAACGCTCGCAACATTAAAAATATCGCTCACGCGCCGCTACCCCCGCTGCCAACACAGCATCTCCTTCATTTCTGGTGACCTCACTCACTCGCAGGAACACAACAACCCTTAAGGGAATTGTTATTTGGCTGCGGTATTCTGTGAGGTGGAGGTACATTCCTCAGTCGGGTAGCTTATAATTACGCTCCCTACCTCTCTTTTCGCCAGAGCTTCGTTTGTCAGTTGTGTCAGTCAGTCAGCAGGGTGCACCGCGAGCAGGTGAAGTTGGCTTTGGTTCAAAGATGTTGATGAACCCCTTACACCCCAAATACACCCCAAAAAAATTGTTTAATAAATACCCCCTAGTTCGGCTTTTACAATTTAATTAGGCTAAAATAATGACGAAGGATTGCGCCAACCTGCGGTTGAGCACTCCACCAACCCGCAATTGAGCAGAGTGATGGGGTATGTTCTAAACCCCTTTGATTGAGGGGAGACCTGTATCCCAGCTGTGGGATGAATAAGAGTTGATGAAGAAGAACGATGAAGGTGTTTGCTTATACTGCTACTAAGTCTTATCGACTATATCTAGGCAAACGCTCAGTAGAGCTCAATGACTTTATTCCTCTTTCTCCATTTAAGTACCGGAACTACCGTCCATCTCAGCGTGTACATTCTCACGCAGCGCTGTTGATAGAATCTGCTCGCTACCTAGCACTAAAATGTTCAGCCAAGCTTTTCTGTGCCGAACCGATGACTGGTGGAATAGACTGGGCGGTGATGTATTTCCTGCTCCACATGTGTACAATATTAGGTCTTTCAAAAGGAATGTGAGAAGCACCTTCTAAACGGGCATAGCGGACTCGACGAGATGACGTGATTGTGTGATTTCGTCGCATCCATTCCTGGATTCCAGTCTCCTGCGGCCCAGCAGGCGCTGGTTGTCACATGCTGTATCCCAATAAAAAACAACTGTCTCGGAACGAACATACCTTGTTCTCTAAGAAGATGCCGGTCAAATGATAAAATATATATGAAGCAGGAATAATGTAATAAGGAATAGTAAGCAAATAATTTTTCACTGCCATCATTAAACAGTCGAATTGGTGATATTGCAAATAAAAAAACATCACGAGTTTCTATAACATCATGGATAAAAATAGCAATAACATGTGAATAGGCACCGGCAAGTGATCTAAGACGAGGTCAACAACCTCCCAAGCATACACGTTCCACTCTTGTAAATCAATCTGGTACCTCCTAACAGCGTGTATGTCAGTGTGTACCTATGATAGATTGTGAAGTTTGATAATAAAAAAACGTACACAGTTCAACGTTATGTCATTAGGAATTAGTGTACATATAGACTTATGTATTGATTTTTACTATTTTCGTTTGGAAGTCTGTTATGTTTGTGTGTGTTTTTTTTATTGTGAATTTTTTTTTTCAACACAACTTTCCAGACTTTGTGATTATCGTTAGAGTCGCCAGGCGCCAGTATTATTACTCATACATTGGAGCTAACATGCTAGCATACTATGCGGTTTCAGACGAACTTTTCTGTCTCGAACTTTTAAGTTGTGGAATGTTTTGTTTTGGGGTGTAAATAAGAAAAAGAGGTAGGGTACAGCGTATTTGTAAGCTACCCAACTGGGGAAGTACCTCCACTTTACAAAATACCGCATCCAAATAACATTTTCTTTGAGAGTTGTTATTATTGAGAGCGTTAATATGGCTACGGTAATCATGTGGGCCGTATGTTTGTCTAACAATCGACGTAGTATTAATAAAACAAGAATTTCCTGCCGAGATTTTCCCAGTAGGCTATACTATAAGTTTCCTCGCGAAATACATGATCATTTTTTTTACAGGATTTTTACGAGGTCGGCAACGCGTGAGCGATCTCTAATGTCCTCCAGACAATATCGAGTATTTAAAAGGATTGCATTTTTTATTCTACTTTATTGTGTGTGTGTGTGGTTTCCGGCAGCCTAGAATAGAATCACTCCGTCTCTTCCCGTGAATGTAGTACAAGGCGACTAAGGGAAATACATTATAAAACTACGATCAGGCCTCCCCAACCCGTCTGGCCAGCGTGGGGAGTGTAGGCTAAATCCTCCTTCTGTCTGGGACGGAAGAGAGAGGGTCGTGCTCCTGTAGTGGAGACTAAAATCACCTGATGATGATGATGATTGTGGATCGCAATTCGCAAAGCATTTTTTGAAGTAAAACATTTTTACGCACGCTTGACTTGGGAAGCTGGTAAATGCTTGACGAGAGCGTTACGAAATGTGTGATCAGGCGAACGAACGAAACGGAAGTGAACGGAAGTTGAGAGGGAGATATAAGTTTTAATTCAGTCGTGTGGTCTAAAGCACACTCGATTTTTTTTGTTTTTCTGTGTATAAAATTCGATTCTTGATGACCCCTAAAATTTTTGCCTCGGCTCATTAGTTGACAACCTGAATAATTTATAATTCTCTTACATAGCAGACACTGATTACATGTTACAAAGTAGTTTGATAGGCATAGCAAGAGACTGATCATTGAATTGCTATTAGGCCTGATTCGATTTTAATTGGCCAGAAGCAGGGTCCAATTAGGTAGACGGTAGACAGGCCGTGTCTACACATCTATATAAGAGAAGCGGTCTGTCTGTGATGCTAACGCTGTTACAGCTACTTAAATTATGATAAGTATACGTGTAGACTAAGAATAGTCAATCTTCGAGTAACAACGTTTAGTTAATGCATAGGTTTACAAACTTATAGGCTACTTAGAGAACGAAAAATTTTCACCAGCACCCTAAATTTTTATACGAGTACGTCGTAAAATAATAATAGCATTTGGTGTTTCTAAGCCGTTTAGTCTTAGTAGATATTTAACTCGGAATATATGCAAAACATACTTTCATGGCTTTTCAGCAGGTTCAGCAAAACATACTCAAAACTTACAGTACCTAAAAGTCTCGCTTACTTTAAGAAACACTGTGTTTGTGTAAATCAGAATATTTACAAAAATGTGCAAGCTACTTTGGACTTTATGATATTGAGAAATTAACGCCTACATCAATTGAATTGAAAGTGTATGGCATTTCTTGATTCACTGGCTTTTGGGTCATCACCCATGTTGACTGACTGCACATAAAGTTGTAGCGTGTTGTATGGTTTTTCTTGACAAGTGTCCGTCTGGTATTCTGGTTGGGTTTCCAACCAGAATACCAGATATCAGCAATATTCCATGTTGCGATTTGCAAGCATAAGGCAGCGGTAATCGCTTCACATAAGGCGAGACATATGCTTGTCTGTCCCCGTAGAATAAAAAAAAAATATGCTGGTCGTCGTCTTTTGACCATATATCTGGACATGTTAGTGGATGAGCCAGTTCACATTGGATTTCAATCTTAATCGATTGAAAGTGCTCAGTTCTAAATCAGATCTACATTGTCTTCCAAATGGCATCGTGTCTAGTCTGTAAACTATCGATAGATAGTTTACAGACCTGACACGATGCCATTTGGAACGGTGCATAGATAGATATATCTATGCACCGTATAAGAGTAAGATACATAGATCTCACGCTTAAATTGTATGCAGTTTTGTTTCAAATCTATGGAGGTTTGAAAGCTCCACCAAGCCGCAGTTGAGCATCGTGGTGAAGTATGCTCTGAACCCCTTCGATTGAGGGAGGGCCCATATCCGAGCAGTGGTATGAATAAGGGTTAACGACGACGACGACAACGTGGAGATTTAAAAACGACAGTATTTTAATCGGTCCTAATGATACACTAGCTAGAATCTTCACGGGAATCGTATACGAGGATTTGTCCACCGCTCATGTAATAGTAAGTAATCCACAGCAAATTGAGTGATGCCTTGGGATTTAGTGTCTATACTAAGAAAATGATTTGTCGTTTAGAGGCCTTGTTTTCTGGTCACTCTTCCGTGAGAAACTTAGTCCACCTTTCCGAAAATATGATAGTAATCTAACTTAGAGCGCTTATCAAAAAGGTGACTTCATTTGCCTTTTCACGACTTTGAATTGAAGGCCATGACACTTACCATCATGTAGTGCTCTAATTCCGTGTCGGAAATTTTAATTATAAAACAACAGTTTCTCTTTCTGGGTAACCACAGATAGAATGAATCAGTTGACAGCAACAATATTTTTTTTAAATCTATTCTCGAGTATTCTCGAGTTCCGTAGGTACTGAACTGATGGGTCTTTTTGCGTTCCAAAAGTCAAGCTAAAACTTCACGGAATACTATTAATGTGTACTGTGCACCATATAACATACCGTCGAATAGAGTTATCGCCATTTATCTCATTTCTCGTTGAATATTACCTCTATTCTTCGTGACTGGAAGCGCTCGCCAAGTGGCTAGTAGAGACCAAAGAAGGGGAATCGCCAGACCAGCGACCACAATGAAGACTGAGCCTTCATGACCACGCCACGACCACTCTAAAAAGAGCGTCAGACTAAAAATTAAATCTTAGGCCAAACTACTCTAACAGACATTCGATTTGTAGGGTTCCGTACCCAAAGGATAAAACGGGACCCTATTACTGAGATTTCGCTGTCCGTCCGTCCGTCCGACCGTCCGTCTGTCACCTGGCTGTATCTCATGAACCGTGATAGTTAGACAGTTGAAATTTTCACAGATGATGTATTTCTATTGCCGCTATAACAACAAATACTAAAAAATAGAATAAATTAAATATTTAAGGGGGCTCCCATACAACAGACGTGATTTATTTGCTCGTTTTTGCTCGACATTGATAACGGCAACGGGTAGACGCTTGAAATATTCACAGAATATTTAGCTATATATTAACTTTAAAAATAAATAATTAAAAATCAAATATTTAAGGGGGCTCCCATACAACAAATGTGATTTTTGTTTCCATTCGTGCGCGAGTCCTACTCGCACTTGGCCGGATTTTTTTATATGAGCAGAGGTTACAGTTAACAACGCTTCTTTTATATTAGAAGCGTTTTGACTGTAACCTCTGCCCATAGAAAATCGCGCGGTGGACGCTGTACGTATATATGAATGCGCAAAGCGCGATGAAAAAGCAGCGCGATGTAGACACTCCCGCTTCGTGTCCTGCGCCCCGCGTCTGTATGCCCGAGCCTTAAAAGGGATCCGCGTAGTGCTACGTATGCTACGTACGTATTTTGCCTACGCAGTAATCATTTTAGTCTATAAGCAATTTGACTGTACCATTGTAAGTTGGTAGTAATTGTTTTTTCCTACAGAATAGGCTATTTGACTAACATTTTTTTCGGTTTGATATGTAGGGACGCCTCCTTAATATAACCATAGGTGAAAGAATTACTTCGATAGCACAAAAATCTCTCGAGATATAGTAATTTGAAAATCACAATTTTTAGACTGCCCCAAAACGCTCCATACAAAAGACTACCGAATTATGACGTCACAGGTTTGTATTTTGTATGCATCAAATCAGAAATTTGTACGACAGCTATGTTAAATATTACGTTTATATGATTAGTATCATAATAAAAGTTATATCATTTTTTATTACTTCTACAATGGAAATATTATTTTTTTACAATTTCATACTTTTAAAATGGACTTTCCCGCCAAACTTTGATCGACGCTAAAAAAATTCTGACTGAAGATATTAGAATGAAAGTTTGCAAATCTTTATAGTTTTGTGTATTTTACGATATTGTTAAATAATTTATACAATTTTTAAACATTGGAAAATAGCCTATTATCATGAGATACTTGTATATCTTATAGTTAGATATAGCAAATATAACGATGACACAGAAAATCCTTCACACATGAGCATATAATATATTATATTACCTACAAAATAATTTTGTTGGATTGAATCACCTCACACAAAATGCCACAAAAATCTGATGTCTGTATCCAGCATTTCGGATCTTAAATATGCACAATATTCCTCTGTTATCCTAAATTTTGATGTAATACTAACTGCACAACGTACGTGCAATAAATAGTTGCTTTAAACTACAATCCAAATATTTCTCCTAAAGTGATATGTCTATAACTGTGTACACAATTACTAGACAGGAAAACGTTTCTTCAGTTCACTTAAAGAATGTTGTCAGAATCAACGGACCTGTTAGTAAAATTATGTGTACAAGTCATCAAGGCTTACAGGCAGTTAAAAATAGACGTTGAAATTAAGTTGAAAAAATACTGGCGTTCTGTCCACAAATGTTAAAATATGCAAGTAACTTTACGATCACTCAAGTTGTAAGTGTAACGTAAAAAAATCAGAATAACTAACCTTGAGTGAGAGTTGCCAACCAGAGTGACTCGTAAACAGCATAGAAAATTACATTATTAGGTGTTTAAAGAACCGGTTATTTCAGTAGCATGACACCGACTGAAGAGGGAGGACGTACAAAATTGTCAAATTGTGTGCATGGAATCGTGTTTCTACGTTAACCCTTCGCGATTATGGAACCCTAAAGGAGAACCGGTTCCATAGCCGACGTTCGTAGAAAGCCGCCATTGCGAAAATTCGGCCATGTTTGTAGCTCGCAAAAACGCGGCAAAAGTGATGCGCAGTCGTCTGGTCGTGCTCAGGATGGTTGGCATGTCTTCTAAATTCAAATTTGAACATATGATTCAGAATAGTCTGTGGTCGGAGTGGTCGGCGTGGTGAATTTTTAAAGTCGGGTCATCGTCGGCTATGACGTCAGCGCGGCTTGCTGCGCGAAGGGACCAATGGGGTATTGGGGCGCGGGCGCGGCGCGGGGCGGCCGTCGCAGGCGCGGGGCAGTCGCGGGGCTCCGCCGCCCAGTGTGAGCCGCGCATGCGCCGCAGTGCACATACCGCACGATTGCTCTAACTTGGCGGAACACGGCGCTCTCGCGTTCTAAGGGCCCTTTTCACAAAGTGTCCGTTGCATTATGTGATCGTAAATCGCGCTTGTGAAAATGGCCCTCGGTGAGGTTTTTGTTTCGTACAGAAATTCGCGACGAAAGTGGCCCGCCAAGTTGAGACAATCGCGCGGTCAGTAAGATATTCAGCATCTGGGATTATCACCCGGATGCGACACGACAACCTGTGCAGGTGAGTTCTTTAATATTTATATTTCGAATATAAACCAGAAAGGTATAGTTATTGTTAAATTAAATAGAAGAAATAACTAGATATGTTGCGCTAATCTTTGGTACCAGTTTTTTTCTAACTACTTGCGACTTGTATTAGCGATGTATAAGTTATCTGTCGTTAGTGGGTTAGCTAGTAGTATCTCTGGTGAGTGGTTAGTTGGCGTCGTGTCCACATCCGGGTTCGTTGGCTAGAGGCTGTGGCCGCCCACGGCAGCCTTGACCGAGACGAACTCACCCGACGCCCGTCGTCGCCGCAAGAGTCGGCGTCGGGCGCCTGCGCACCTAATGTACTCTTCAATCTCAATAGATGACGTCGTTTAAAGTTAACAGCTAGGTTATGCACAATTGCACAATTTCGATCTGTAAGTACATTGAGATATTACAAGTTTGATTCTACATGTAAAAAGGTTCGTTACGAAGAGTGGGTAGGTTCTAAAGTCTCGTCAGATAAGTTGTGAGGAAAATCAAATGATTAATAATAGTCGGAGTAGGTAGGTACAATTCTCATCTCGCGCTTGATTCATCGCTCAAATCTAGGTATACCTACCTAATAAATAAGGTAATAAGCAAAAACATTGTCCGCCGAGTAATTTTTTATTGCTTACTATTGGTAGGTACAATACCTACATCGGTATAAAATATATTAATTTTAGTACATATTTAATAATATAAGGCTTGGCATAAATTTAAATATTTTCTGTAAGTGTTTTTCCGAAAAGATACCTATTCCTAACTCTAGATTTATTTTTATTACTAACAAAGTTTTGTTTGTAAAGTTAGTCTACTTGACTGACTACTTGAATGCTTTACAACTAAATATCATAAACATTAACTACAATTTTCGTTTTAAAACTAAAATAATGTTTAAATTTTTATTTCTTTATTTTTTATGAAGGTACTGAAATAAAAAAACAAAAACGAATTGAACGATTGTATCAGTATCGTTTTACAATACTATAGTATTTTCGGATTTCGGATACATCGGAGTTTTAACAAACTTATTGGTTATAAAAAAAATCTTAGACAAACTGAAAAATCAGTTTTTGCAGTATTCGTTCTGATATATTAGAATATTTTTTATGTACATGTGTATAAATAAAACTAAAAGAAAAAAGTACTATAAGCTTGACTATGAATAACAATGATAGTAGATATTTAGATAATTATTTAAAAAAACTGTTATTAACCACCGCATTCTGATTTTTCGTGTTCCGTAAGCCAAGGAAACATTTACAGTGATTTTATATTCTTGGATTCAAATTTCCAGGCAATTAAAAAGATAAAAAAAAACACTTATTTATAATAGAATACAGCTGAAGCTATATCCTCATTTGTTTTCCATGAAGACAAACATCAATTTAATGATCTAAAAAATATTTCACTTCTACCTACTATTTTTTTTTCAATGATTCCCCTTTACAAATTATGATTTTTATTTTTAGGTTAATTTATGGAAAAACTTGAGTGCTCTGACAGTAAGATATAGAGGGTTAAATAGGTTTTTTTTTATCAGTGATAATATCTTATTAGCTTATGCTTTATCTAGTCTGTGACACACCTTGACATGCAGTGCGTTGATGTCTTTTGTATGGTCGAGGGGCGGAATACTCACATTTGCTTTTTGTAGCTAACTTTTGATTAAAATCTTGAAACACAATACAATACATATTAATGAACTAAAATAAAAATAAAAAAAATAACCAGTAAGAGACAGGTTCAAAGACAGTTTATTAAATATATTCCTAAATAATTGTTTGTCTGTATTCTTAAGTATTAACTACTAAACATAAAATGATATTATATATTATAATATATTTTTAAATTTACTTGTATATTGTTTAAATAACTTTCATTTATAATTATAATATATATAGTATTATATAATAGACGACGGACGAATTATTTAACCAAGATAAGCCTTTTACAGTAATATAGACATTATTGCAAAAAGTTTATCTAGATTAAATAATTTTGCTATAATCATGGTTTATTATTTTGGCAAAATCTTGTAAATAAATATGTATATAAATAAAAATGTTAGAATTTCCTAAATGTAAAAAAATCTTATGTAGATTTTCTAAGTGTATTTTTTTTACAATTATTGACATTGAAAATGGATTCTTTAGAATATAATAAATAATGAAAATTTTATAAATTCCATGAACAACCACATAGGTTAATAACGATTTAAAAATATTAAAATGTAATATATTTTTTTTAAATTATAATACGTACTGCAGAACAGGTGTCCTGTAACAAATAAAAAAATCCATTTACATAATTATCAATGATATAATTATACTTATATATAATTTTTACATAATAAATTCAGATTATTAGTATATATTGTTTGTAGGACAAACTGCAAGAAAATCGGTTCTGATGCTTTAGAAGCAAGTGGTCTACGAGATATGAAATAGACCACTTGCTTTTATATTTTAAAATTTCTGTAAACTCGGTGTTCTACTGTAATATAAAGTTGAATTTTAATGCATCCCTTGCATGTTGAAATAGACGCCCCGGGGTCGATATCGATCACTTTGAGAATCATTAGTTTAGACAAAAACTTAAATTTTAAACTGCAGTACATTCCTTCTCATACCTTACAGTTGTAAAATATATATTTTCAAAATTCTAGGCGTGTTCTGTGTATGATAACTAGACAAACACAATAGAGGTAACAAAAAAGAAGTAACAGATGAAATAGGTAATAACGAAACTAGAAATGGTAACAAAAAACCGGACAAGTGCGAGTCGGACTCGCCCACCGAGGGTTCTGTATGTAGAATCATTATAAATTTGATATTTTTAATTATAAATAAGAAATAATGTGTCGGAAAAAATAAATAAAATATATTTTGCAATGTGCACATCAGGCCATTTCAAGAGGGTTTTGACAGACAGACGGACAACAAAATGATCTTATAAAGGTTCCGTTTTTCCTTTTGAGGTACGAAACCCTGAAAAGAAGTAATAAATAAACAACTGTACAAGGCTGATAGACTGATAAACTCTATCTCCATATACCACACGTAAAAATCATAATAAATTTTAAATATCTGTTATTTATTTTTAAATAGTACGGGTACATGTATTATGTTACCGTCTATACGAATATACGTAATATGTACTCTTTGAATCCAGGCTCTTTAATGTGAAACTGATGAGGTATGTACCAATGTCTATAATATATTAACCAGTAATGTACTGTCGATAACAAAATATTATGAACCGTAAACTGCAGACTGATGTATGTACGAAGATGTGAAGTGCTGATACATATATATTTTTTAATTGAAATTAGTGTTTTAGGAATTATATCTTAATATTTTATTACTAATAAAGAGTCATTCTCCATCAATTATTAGGTAGTAACGTCGCGAGTATGATTTTATGTTGGTGGGTAAAATTCACATAAATAAAAATATTCCTTTGTTGAAAATCTTAAATCTCCGAAACTATTTTATCGATATTTTGACACAAGATTGCATTTCTATATATTTTGTAAATGATATTTTTATGTTGTATCCCGAGCGATCCATCGGAACGGCGAATAGATACCGCGATGCTTAAGATGAAAAAAAATGTGAATGATATTTTAACGATTATTATAATATAAATGACAAATGCCATAAAACTTAAATGCGCGTGTTTATAAATTTGTAATGCATATTACATTATGATAATATTAATTTACTCAATCACTTTTATCGTTGAATGTAACATGTCGCCATAATGCCTGCGGGCATTTACGAATAAGTTGCATTTCGACCCAGAATCGGTTGAGCAATGGATAATGTTTAATAACATCAGGTTTCCACTTACGATCTGTAATGGCATATAACGGGGACACTTTTGTACCTAATTGTCCTTAATTGCATGTGAATAAGCCTCGCAATCGGTTTATAAAATTTCCTTTTACTTAAAGGCGCTTATGTGAAGTTTGCATTAGTTTTACCCATATCTTAACATACTAGAGTTTTGTGTGTAACTGTAGATTGATATAATAATTGTAAAATTTTATGATTATGAATTTATAAATGTACAGCAACGATGGCTTAGTTACGTTACCCATTTGCGTGCAGAGTAGGTACGGTTCGCAAAATAAAAAGAAGAAATTAGTAAAACTAAAAATAAATAGAATATTAAAACAACAAGTTTATTTAGATCTGTGAATAAAATTAAAATGATATTATTTATAAACAAACAGGAGTACATAAAGTACATGATTTTATATATTAATTATTGTTAGCTTATTAAATAAGTGGCATATGAGGTTTTTGAAATGACCGATTTAATACAGACGTTACATGATGATTACTGCTTTGACAATGCCTCAATGAGATAGGGACATGCATTATTTTTAAAAACCAATTTCCTGGAAGATTTTCTGATAGGTTCAGGTAACGCATTCCAGAGTTAGAGAATTTAAAGGACGATAAAGAATTTTATGAACTGGCCGAGACGATTCCTATGTATTTTTTTATATACATACTAACATTTTCTTGGGTGGAGAAAATGATTTTACAAAATAAGAACCAAAAATTAAGCTATAAATAATATATTTGGAACGAAATTTAGATAAAACGTTTTTAGTTGTTCTGCTTAATTTTTTAAGATTAAAATAAATATGCATGATATTGATTGATATGAATATAGGGCGTAGGCTGCGGCCGCCATATTCACAGTTTATAAATATAATTAATTTTCTTTTAATGGATTCTTTATAGGGTCGCCACTTAGATACATCAAAAATAAATCATTAATAATGTGTTCTTAGTCTTGAATGTCAAGAGTCAAGGTGAACATTTGGCATTATATAGCTAACAAGTATCTTTTATAAACTGGTGCGAGATTATGTCTAGATTTTGTATCTACAAAAAATATAAGACAAAATTCAATTTGATATTATAAATAAACTAGCTGACCCGGCAAACGTTGTTTTGCCATATACATTAATCGTTTAGGGGTATAAAAAATAGATGTTGGCCGATTCTCAGACCTACCCGATATGCACACAAAATTTCATCAAAATCGGTCAAGCCGTTTCGGAGGAGTATGGCAACGAAAACTGTGACACGAGAATTTTATATATTAGATACCATTTTTTTTTTCATTAATCATTTACAGATAATGATATTGTCATACCGTGGGACAGCACGTATTTTGTGGGATTTTTGTGTGAAGTATTTTTTTAATACTACTACAATAGAAATACAATATATATGTATTGTTTAAATTCTTAGCGTATAATATAATTACAGTAAGAAAATAAATAATGTGGAATGACTTCATAAACATCTAGTCTAGTATTTTGAAGATTTTTTTATACTACGTAGGACGGCGAACCAGCATGTGCGCTTGGTGTGAAGCGGTTACCGTGGCCATATAAGAGCTAGCAACATTAAAGTATCACTCACGCGCCTCCACTCTGCCTGCCAGCGCTGCAACTCCCTCTTATTGGTGACCTCACTCACTCGCAGGAACACAACAACCCTCAAGGCAATTGTTATTTGGCTGTGGTATTCTGTGATTCTATTAGGTGGAGGTACTGTTGGGCAACTTCGCTGAGCCACCCTACCTCTCTTTCGCCTCTCGAACCTCGCTTGTCAGTCAGCAGGGTTCAACATGTGCAGGTGAGGTTGGCTTTGGCTCCAAGATGGTGATGAGCTACTTCGCCCCAAATCGTTTCTTTTTTTATTTTATGAAAGAATAATATCGATTTGACGAGCTCGGTGGCGTAGCGGTCAATGACGCGGCTTCGACATCAACGCTCGTGGGTTCGATTCCCACATAGGACAAACATTTGTGTGCATGAACATGTCTGTTTGTCTTAGTCTGGGTATTTTCTATGTATCACAAGTATGTATTTACAAAAAAAAATGTATTTACGTATATTTATCAGTTGTCTAGTACCCATAACACAAGCTTCGCTTACTTTGGGGCTAGTTGGCGCTGTGTAATTTGTCAAAAAAAAAAAAAAAAATATAGTCACGGTTGGCGTAAAAATAACATCAAACTTCTCAAACTTCAAGGGCCTCTACTCGTTGGTTCCATATCACCTCGCACGCCTATCAACTGGGCTTGATCCATGTTTAAAAAGAGAAATAATAATTATAATCGTTTCACCAGGAATCTGGAGGCCATCAATTTACAGCGGAGGTGTAACGTTTGCAATGGTCTTATTGTTCAGGTTATAATTTTTTCTTAATAAATTTTCTATTTACATCTTATTACAAATAACATGCAATAACATGGTTTTAATGAGTCAGGTACAGGTTGCATTGCAAGTCTTTTGTGGAACTGTGATCTTTTTGTTGATAATTAAAGCGTCTCGCATGTTTTCAATTTAATTTCAAAGACAAAGGTTTCAGTTTGGAATATACATGTACAAATTAATTATACTCTTCACTGACGAAATATTTAATATAATTCAAATTACCACCAATTAGTGGGTAAGAAATTTCCCCGTTACCCCATTGTTTGCCGGTAATAATATTCCTTGAGTGGTCGGTTGGTGTGTCCGTGTGTTGAATTCAGCCCTATTTACATAGTCATTGACCGTGGTGTGTGTACACCGTGTGAATCCGCCCGCGGTTGTATGTGCTTGGAAAAATCTAACTACTTATATGGTGACCATGAATTGTAATATTTTGGGGTAACATCCAATTTGATTGAGAAAATATTGAATGTCTGATTGATTTGGACTGGTTTAAATATATGTATTTTATAGGTTACCAGATTTTTAAGTCATAAAAGAAAAGTACTTAAGTGAAGTTGACATTTTTACAATAAAGAAACGATATGAATATAAATACGGCTTCAATAAAGTCTATTTCTGTTTGAGTATACAGAATTTATTTCACAATTTTAATTTAGGTATAATTTAATAACTCCGGATTAAATTATAGTTGCTATTGAAATTTATATAATGCCCTTTTTTGAAAATAAAAAAGAATTCCTAAAGTCAGTACCTACAAATACACAGGTACTATAACATACCTACATAAAAAGATACAGTCCACTGGTACACCTCCTCATTTATTTTAAGTCTGTGAAAAATATCATTCAGAGCATAAAAATACCAATACTCCGTTAACTAATACAACATGTGTGTTTTGTCATATTTGATGTTAAACTCGACATATACGCAGAAGTGAATTTATTTACATCACTTGAATGTCAAGTATGGAGGTATTTACTGGTGTTATTGACTCGCGAAATAAAAAAAGTCTGTACCGATGGAAACAAAAATCCATTAAACAATAGAACAGCTAGACATCATAGCGTTCTTCATTACAAATTCATTTTATATTTCTTTGCACTGGTGACTGGTGTCGTTAGCCGTATTTTGCAAATCACTTCAACAGTGCTATTCGTTCAGCCAAATTCTCAGTTCATTCGCTAACTCTCCTTTGTTCCAATACTAACTGTATTTCGGCTCACAAGAATTAGTCACAAGTCTTCATTTACATAGCCAGTGACCGTGAATTCTCGTGTGAATCGGTCTGTACGCGACGGAGCGTACACTTCTTGTGCATTCAGTTTTATAGACACCTAAATTAAATTAGAAGTTTCGTTGTACGAGAATTTTGGGCATGACGTTGAACTAGCAGACACATTTCTTAGAATTTCCATTTCGTTTACTAGACACTCGTAGACGGGAGTTATAGCAGTGAAACAGTTTATTACAATTTTATATTTTCGAAATCCAAATTTTCTCCCATAATATTTTTTATTTGTTACGTAGGGTGGCAGACAAGGCCCGCCTGATGTAAAGCGGTTACCGTAGCCATATTATTGCTCGCAACTTGAAATATTGCTCGCGCGCCGCCACCCCCGCTGCCAACGCAGCAACTCGTTCCTTTCTGGTGACCTCACTCACTTGCAGGAACACAACGACCCTCAAGGAAACTGTTATTTGGCTGCTCTCCAGCAAATACTCTCTACCACACCTCTCATTTGCCAGAGCCTTTTTCTGCTAGGGTGCACCACGTGCAGGTGAAGTTGGCTTTGGCTTTAGAGTTCACCAAGTAGGTGGTGGTGAACTACTTACACACTTATAATTATAAAAGATATTTTCTTTTCTTTTATATTTTACAAGAGAGACATTGTAAGATGAAATAACGCAAAGGATTAATATGTTTTTGGACTCGAAATAAAATTCTGTTTATAGTCATTCAAAGGAACTTATTATAAATGAAGTAATAATTATTCAACTTTCGTCGAAGTTTTCACAATTACATTAACTGCATGTTTATACCATGTATAAAAACAAAGATCATATTTTTATATCTGCTCGATTCCCTAGTTCTTTTGATTTTGGTATGTGATTTTTTTCTTCTTTACTTACCACTACACTTCAGTAATTTATGTGATATGAGGTTTTACAAGTCTATCAGTTCATCCTATACCTTTGCCATTTAAATAGTGCACAGTGCATACAATCCCATTTAATCTTTTCAAAAAGTCTGTACTGTTTATTCCTTTTAGAACACTAGATATGTGAGCTGATGTATGAACGTATAATAAGTAATTGCATAGAAAATCCCCTATACGACTGCAGTTGTGATAAAATATTTAGTGTATCCAATTATATCCCAATATGTACATAATATCTGGTTACCAAATGGGGTTGCCACCGTGCATTAGAAGTGCCGTCACGAGCACGCAGAGGAATGCCCCGTAAACTCGTATCTTGCCACGATCCGCCAGTCGTTTGCCTTTTATAAATGTTTTACTTTTATAATAATATCAGAGGCTTCTGAATTTAACTCACAAAAAGTACTTAAAAAACGTATCCACTAGTATACGATCGATCGATGGTATCTTTAAGGATACAAGATGACGCATCTTTTTGGATATTAGTTATTTGAGGATTTATTCTCGTAAAAAAAATATTAAAAAAAACAAGAATCCTGTATTTTTTTTACTAGAAAAAATACAGGACTCCTGTTTTATTTAATATGAAATAAAAAAAAAATGCTTATAAACACTACAAATTATTACGTAAAAAATTGGATGAAATTAGGTTACCAATAGACCTCTTCATTTTTCGGTATTTCTTGATATACTAAGACCACATTAAGACGTAACAATATTCATCATTGAAATATGCAGACGATTGTCTCATTTTTTGCCTGGAACAGAAACTGGCAACTTGCTACTTTTACGCCATCAATTTCCGTATTATCGGAATCTTCAACAGTTTCCTTTTTCAGACTCGTAAATTCTATCTTGCTTAGACAAGAAACCAATCTACGAATCAATCCGCGAGCAATCAGTATACCTTTGTACGTCTTATTTTTTTTTACCTTTTCCTTTTATGCATACGGAAATGCTGAGGTATTCCTTTGAATATTTTTCTTAAAATGATAAAATAATGTTCATTTTATTGGTATTTTCATCCAGTTATTCTCAACCTATAGATGTGGCTATTTCCAGAGTTAACAATGTGATAATGAGGAATTTACTGATAGATTAAGTGATTAAGTATGACTACTATATACGGTACGGTTAGAAGACTTAGAAATATGTGGGATTTAATTAACTTGCGCATATTTGATGATAATTATATAGCTGACGTCCAACTTTCTTATCTCAACGTTTTTCAACATTCAATAAAACCATGTATTATCTTACTAGTAAATATTTATTTATAACACATTTATTAAAAAAAAAATCCAAGCATCTAAAATTGTAAAAATATCTAACTATTATACTAACTAAAGTTAATATAAAACTAAAGTTAATATAAACCAAATTAAACCTACTGTTCCAGTCACACATTTAGTAACTTTTAGACGCGATCATCATCATTGGCTTGTCTTTTCCCATTATTTGGGGTCTTTTTCTTACCCATATCATCTCTCACACAATCCAACCACCTCTTTTTTGGTATTCCTCTCTCATTATATTCATTCACATTCAAATTCATCGTTCTTTTATCACATGTTTTTCAACACTACGCATTACATGGAATCTACTATTTTCCATTTATCAACACTATTTCAAATGTAAGAATCTATGTGTTTCTAAAACAAACAATAATATTATGTCTCAAGGTACAAGTAGTTTAAATTATAAAATGTAATGTATTATTTTGAAAACATTATACTATTAAGAGAACTATTAACAGGATTGTTTCATAAAAAAATATCGTATAATTTCATACCTCTTTTATAACACTCAAATACGGCTGTAAGTGATAATAATAAAATGACGAAGTATCAATAAATCTGCAATGATGCGGCTCCGTCTCTAAGTCAGACACAATAAAGGAAGCTAAGAGCCGTATGGTTAATTGCAGCTTTCCGAAGAGATGGCTCTCGACGGCCATCAAATTTACTGACCATTTCGAGAACGCAGTACCTGGACGTAAAACATTAATGCCTCTTTGTCCGACGCCTTTATTTTTAAAACCTCCGAAGTAGGGGCCGTTTTTGTGCCTTTA
Organism: Hypsopygia costalis; assembly: GCA_937001555.2. NCBI lineage: Eukaryota > Metazoa > Arthropoda > Insecta > Lepidoptera > Pyralidae > Hypsopygia > Hypsopygia costalis. Next base: position 4,041,624 of record OW443325.2, read on the forward strand.
AAATAAATATTTCCAACAAAGGTGACTTCAAATGGTTCCAAAGATAAGACGGCAAAACAAAGAATTGCTGTCATACTGGTTTCAAGGGTTTTTAAGTGGTGTAACAAAAGTATCGAGTACGCATTCATTTATTACGGGTTTTACGTCGCCAGTACTTCTTTTCACCATGCTGCATAATGACTTGCCGTAATTTGCCAAATTTGGCAGACAAATAATTAGTGTTATTACTTTCAACTTCGTGCTAGCTGGTGCTCGCGGATCTATCTGCATTGGCTCAGGGACTGAACTGGAGTATGTTTACATAAGAAAATTTTATTAAAAAATTCTCTTTTAATTGTGAATGAAAAGATGTTTCGTGTAGACGACGTCAAAAGTGTCCATTAAAAATTTCTAGACGCCGTGATGTAAAAGATTACTAGCAAACACAAACAAGAGCTAACCGATATAGTGTAAATTTCAAGCCAGACATGCGCCATATCATGATAATGAGATGGAAATTCTGTAAAGATAATAAACTGTCCTCAATTTATGTTGTGATAATATGACAGTGTATTTATCCTGTTAATTTATTTTCAGTTTCAAGTACATATGATAAAATCAATCTGTGGCACCCATACATCATTAAACAGGAGCCGTAGTTTTTTTTAAGTTCTTACAAAGTAAACGCAAAAAAAATCTTGAAATTCTTTCTCCATTTGAACGTATAATGGAAGTGTAGACTTTGGTCTCCAAATCGTTCCCTCACGATAAGAAAAAGTTACTAATATTGTTAATTAGAATCCTTTCGTCTTTGGATACCCGTATTCATACTCCATGTAATATAAACGAATACATCGATACCCTGTTGCTATCTCAGAGAAACCCAAATTAGACAATATGCAAATAATTAAATACAATTTAAGAATCTTAACTGGATCACCTTGATTGTTAATTTAATACGGCCTGATTGTAATATTATAATTTTATTGGCACGTGTACGATATCGTAAATATGTATATCTTCTGCCTGCGGCCTCGCCCGCTTCAAGTTTGGGAAAATTGCATTGTTTTGATTCGACATTATACAAATTTTTGTAAATTTTTATCATTTTAGAGCTCTTGATTTTTACGGCAAAAGGTTCGGTAAGGTTGTTTGCTGACTTCGTGACTTAAAATAATATATTTTATGTTATGGATTTTTTCATATTTTTTTTTATTAATCCAAACTCATTCGAATTTCTGATACCAAACTATACGAAGTGTTGAATTGGTGGTCCTTATTTAATGTGTATTAGGTGGTTCTTATAAGATTAATAAAAGTATTCTAAGTTAGTCTCTATAACGTAAGCTATCTGCCAGTGATAGACCCGTCAAAGTAGGTCCTTATGTATATAGCATACAACCACAAAGACAGGGAAGACAGAAAGGCAGGGAGACAAAAGAAAAACCTTTTTTTTGGTTATAACTCCAACACACATTACATTACAACACATTCATGTCCATTTAGTAAAAATCTATTTCTCTGACATTACAGTTTGTAATGTCAGAGAAATTCTATCGATACTTCAATTTTATTTATTTGGGTAGATGTGATTTATTTCATCGTTTGTTTATTTATACACAGATCATGTCTCGAATGAAATGAGAAACTTTTACCATAAAACGTACGTAATATTCTTCCGAACCATTTGCTCAGTAACTATTGGAAAACTGTTGAAATATAGTTTCTGTTATAGCTTTACGAGCGAACTCGTAATTATAAGACAAGCATATATAAAGAGCGGTCTTGTACTTCATATCCATTAATAATTTATAACATTTTTTTTAAATGGAAAGATTCATCTCTCCCGCCTAGGTGGAATTTGAACCCACGACCTTCCCATTACTGGTCGAGTGCTCTTCCAACTGAGCTTCTAGTGAAGTTTGTAATCGTATGTTCTAGTCCCACCTAGGCGGGAAGGTGAACTTTTCTATTTAAAAAAAAAAAGTTGGCTGCAATCAACTATGAAAATAAAAATAAATAATTTATTGTTAAGTAAAGTAAATATAGTATGTACAGTTGGCAAACTATACGTTGGATATACCTAGTGCACGGGAGCAGAGTTACGGGCACAACTAGCAGTTTATAAATTTTCGACGGTGAACCGTGCGAATTTTCAAAAATCCTTTCATAGTGGTTGCCTGCATGAAAATACCATCATAAGCAAAATAACTCTATGCCATCTTTACATTTGAGCTGCGGGTGGATCGCATATCCGGACAGTCAGTCATTTTTAAATAGATTACTATAATCTTAATTATAATTAAAAATATATTCTCCTAATAACATAAATTTAAATTTTCATTGCGAAAATTATTAAAACGATTAATAATCCACTTGTTTTGTTTAGAGTCATTAATGCAAATCAGTGTTGCCATGGTCAATTTCTTCGCTTAACAAGACTAATGGCACGTGAAACGCCAAGTATGGGTAAACGAACGGCTTTGTTTTTCGTGTGGGAGGGCCGATTACGCTGATTGTGGGAACACTGAATAGACGCTTACCAAAATAATATTCATTAGATTAGTCACATTTTTTGTTATAAAATACCTTAGAATCAATGACATTGACTTATTTGCATGTAACTAATATCGTCGTCAGCCCTTATTCATTCAAAGGGTTTAGAGCATACTCCATCACGCTGCTCTACCTTGCGAGTTGGTGGATGGTATGTAACTAATATTCCGACATTAAAAAGGTTTTTTTAGATACATATATGTAAGTATAAAACATTATGTAAGCATTATATAATGCTCGTACATTCACTGTTCGTTCAGCCAGCGACTCGCCTATAAATACAACCTTACGCGAGGTTTTTAAAATACTTATATCTAAAAAAAATTAAAAAATCTACTTTGATAAAACCACTTTAAACACAATATTCACCTATCAAATAATTAATTAACGTAGTTAAAATCTCTCACTCATTTTGTCACAACTTTTAAGACCACCAATTTTAGTAAGTAACTAGATAATCAAATGCCAAGATTTAATTTTGTATGAGTAATTTATAATAAATTTTCAGCCTATATTCCATCGATTTTAGGTAAACTCTGTAGTTAGCTCTGACGGAAATATCACGTGTTGTGGAAACAACTGTCATGCAATTGACTGTACAAGTGATTGAGTGATGCATTTATATGACGTATTTATTAAAATATCCACCTCGATATCTCTCAACCCTCTTTGGCGTGCATTCATTATTGAGGAGAAGATTTGAATATCTAACTCTTTATGTATCTTATACAAATCAATACACAAAAACGTCCAACGTCACATTCTCACAAGCCGACCGGCTGGGTCCGACCGATTAATTTAAAATCTCGGACCGAAGCAGGTATCTTTTTCTTTTTCCCCGAGCAGGTAAGCGATGCGTTCACTGACTGCCAGTGTTCGTCCACCTGCTTTTGATGCCTTGCCCCACATATAAAACCTCCATTTGGTCCCCAGCTCGTTTGATTTTTCCCCTCTATCGCCCTTGCGTGCAATGTCCGAGGGAGACGAGGAAGTTCCGAATAAATTCGTTCTCAGTCTTGTGCAGCCACCTGTGAGGTTTACACGGTTCTCTTTAGTGTCCTTTCTGATAAGTGCTTTATTGTGTCGAGAGCGTCTGTCGAACTCAGGTAAATACGACATTTTTGCCTTTCGTTAATTTTTCGTTATTTCAAAGTGTTAACTTCGACGTCTTTGGCCACCTTTAAAGTAGGTGAGAAAATGTTCATTTGCGTTTTGTTAATTGTGTTAAGTCTATCTAACCATGTTGTATACGTTTTGATCGAATGTTTCTGTAGTTGCTAACAATCTGTGCATTGTGACAGCCTTTTCATAGTACTTTTGAAGTGATACAGTCATATAAGTGTTTGGAGCATGAATTATTACCACGATCTGTCTCGCTGCTCACAAACCCGGCAGACAAAAACATCGCGTTACGCGTTAAACCATATTAGAGTTCATTATTGAGGCTCTTTGTACGTATGATTTCATTCACCTGCTTCCTTTCTTGTATATTCCTAGTGTGAGTAAGATACTCACACTTATTCGCCGTGTACCACCTGTGTCCCGTACGAAAACCTTTTGTCAAACTCGAACCCCTCCGCATACAAATGACCATGCATTGAACCTTTATAATTCGACAATTATATCCTCTGTGATCACATTCATTTTTAATTTGTGCTAGAGACAAAATGGTAGGTAGATATTATCATAATTTTGAAATTTAAATTGTACAGTAATTTTTACGTTGTTGAAGCCGCATACCAACTCGCGTGCTAATATCTTTCGACACTAAATAACACACGTATTCACAGAGTGATAATCAATGAAATAATTACAATGTACGATGAATGGAATTTATCAAGACAAGGTAGACAGGATAATAGATATAGAATGTCTGTGCATGCGTCATTTAGTTTGGCGGGAAATGTCTGAGCGGGATTTAACATTTCGATTTTTAATAAAGGTGTTAATAGACTTACTCGTACAATTTATACAACCTCCTTTATCATTATTTTCAAGTAAAAATCGTGTGTTTTAAATCGATTTTAACAAATTATATCATCGTCTATTTGGTAATACAAAATCGCATGTTATTTACTAAGAATTTAACAACCTACATAGAATACAAAATGGCTGTCCGTTTAGTGTCCTTTGTCGAAATATAAAATACCGACGTGATGAGGATTCGAATTTCAAATCTGTAGGTGCATTGTTGATTGTTTTGTTAAGCAAAATGCACAGCTTTGTTCGGGGCCCGCCATTTTCTCTGTTTAGTCTGTGACATGCGATTTGGAAGAAATAACACGTGCTGGGTAAAGCCGATAACGGCCGCAGGTTGGTGAACTTATTATTGTTAATTTTTATTCAAATATTTTATTTAAGATTCATAAATGCTAGTTTTTAGAATTAAACACATTTATTCAGTCTTATTTGTTCAGCTTGTAAAATTTTGTGAATCAAGTAATGTGATATCTTTTTATTAACATATGTCTGCCATTTCGTTAGTTTTTTTCCTTTGATACTGTCTTAAGAACTTTGGACACGTTTGAGTAGCTGGAGAGCTCGTAAACAGATTTTCCTTTCAGCCAGGCATATTTGATTGTCTTTTTTATATATAAATGGGGAGATAAACGAGCACGTGGTTCACCTGATGGTAAGTGATCACCGCCGTTCTTAAACATCAACGTTACGTACGTAACGTTTTTAAATACAGCATTTAAAATAATAATATTATACCCGTAACGCTTCATTACTTTTTTCATAATGCGTATTTATATATGTCACGGCCAAAGTTATCATCATCATCATTATCAGCCTGTATCTGGATATAGGTCCCCCAGCCACTGCTGGATATAGGTCTTCTCTAGTACTTTCCGCATCCAATCGCTACCAGCTACTTTTTTGAGAGAGGACGTTAGACCGACGTCTATCTGCCCCCTTACCACCAACACTTATTGCGATTCAATAACTGAATAGAATGCTTATTCATACCAAAGAATAAGCGACTCTATTTCAAATTGAATAGAGTCGCTGGTATGAATAAGAATTCTATTCAGTTATTGAATCGCAATAAGAGTTGGTGGTAAGGGGGCTGGATCTAACTAGATAATACCCTTTCTTCCACTTAGGTAACTAAACTTTCGTAACCAGTTACAAGAGAAGAAAATTTTTTCGCTGTTTGGTAACTAGTTGTGAGAGAAGAACACAGACCATTGTCCAACAAGATGGCCAATGTAATGAATTGTAATTATTAACAACTAGCTGCCCGGACCGACTTCGTTCTGTCAAAATTGAAGTTTTTTTTAACTATTGTCCACGCAATTTTTATATTTTCCATAATTTTTATATAGTCGAGCTGTTCTCAAGTTTTGTGCCTAGAAACATTCATTTTTACTTATACAGGATATTATCGACCGTTAATCAATGTAATATTGTTTAAGTTTTGGTTAGATTGAACTTGATTTTGATTAGGTTAGAGAGGTTATAGGAGTCTGCGAAGCGGTCTGGTTGACAAATGATCGGTTAAGTAAGTTTTATTCTTAGCGCAATTGTAAATAATGACCAATTTTCAATGACCGTAACATACACCGTAGCCTTGCCTTTAGTATCCTATAAATCGTCTCAAGCTGAGTAGAAGGAAAGTTATATGTGCTGAATCCACTGGAACTTTATGTGTGATTTGATTTCTGTTCAGATAGTTAAAGTTCTTTATTACTCGTCTTGATTTCAAATTAATACGTTATAGTTGACCATTTCATTGCTCAGGCTATGGGGAACTCGTTTTCTGCTTTCTCTTTTTATGTCCATAAAGCCTGGCGTACACGGGTAGAGTAAAATCGAGCGAGTAGAAGTATGTATTGCTGAGCTAATAGCATGCTAAGACTAGAAACAATGAAACGTAGCCATTGTAATGAAACTCTTCCGATTTTACTCTACTCGTGTAAAAAGGCTTAAATTTTAACCTTTCCGGTTTTTTATACTACGTAGGTTGTCAGACAAGCATACGGCCCACCTGATGTAAAAGCCATATTAACACTCGCCACGTGAAATATCGCTCGCGCGCTACAACACAACAACTGCTTCGTCTCTGGTGCCCTCACTCACTTCCAGTAACACAACAACTCTTAAAGGAATTGTTATAATTGGTTGCGGTATTCTGTGAGGTGAAGGTACTCCCCCAGTCGGGCAGCTTAGTAATTTTAACAAAAAAAACCGACTCCAAAATTATTTTACTATCGCACCACTAAAAAGTTAAAAACACTATCAGAACTGAATTTTATGATATGAAAAACAAAATGGGACTGATCTGCAAGTACAATTTTTTTAATAAAAAAGTTTTTTCAAATAGATTTATAAATGATGGAGTAACGAAGTAACAAACATAAAAAAAATACAGCTGAATTGAGAACCTCCTCCTTTTTTGGAGTCAGCTAAAAATACGAAGTGAACCCTACCTCTCTTTTGCCAGAGACTCTTTCGCAGTTGGCTCGCTAGTTGGAAAGTATTATATTTCCAATTAGCGGCCTACAGGGAGTTGTAAACTGATGATTGTACTATTATTACATGAAATAAAACTGAGCAAATAGTAAATTTAAAAAATGTAGTTATATTTACAAAATTTCATTTGGATTTCCACAATCTACGGCGGCTAAAATTATTTTCGAAGTTCAAAAACGTTTACTCGTGCATAAAAATTCAAATAAAGTCTATTGTTAGTTGAAGTGGAATTTAGAACTTGCCAGCAAACGCTCAAGTGACGGTGGGAATATTAAGCACACCTTAACAATTAAGGTCACATTGCATGAAGCGAATCCTTCACGATGGTTGCACCCGACGATCGGGGCAAAGCATCGCTTGTTCTATTGTTTTTATAGATATTACGCTGATTAGAGTACTTCGAAATGTACTCAAAGGGTATAGATGGCCTTGTTAGGGCTTAAAAAGAAAATTCTTTAAGTACATATTCCGGTAATTATGTAATATGACGTGACTAACGTTGTCGTTATTCGTGTCAGTCTAATCGAACACTCAAGTTAAGTAACGTCGACCGTAGCTTGTCCATGGATGGGTTTATTTATGTCGAGCTCAATCGTGCTTCGGAGGGCACGTTTAGTCGTTGGTCCCAGCTGTTGTTAAGTCAAGTCAGTGGCCTATATGCAGCTTGAAAACACTGGCCTCCACCAACCCGCAGCAGAGTAGACGAGTATGCTCTAAATCCCTTCGATTGAGGGGAAGCCCGTATTACAGCAGTGGAATAACGACTACTTAAACGAACATTTAATGACGATCCGGGTACACACGAATGTTGCACTATTTGCATCACAAAATCAAAAAACAATATTTTGTTACACATTGGAATAAAACACAATATGGTATAAGTTTTAGTACGAATGAATACAGTTTCAGAACTAGTTCATTGTGCAGTTAGCAAACTATAAGTAGGTCGTTGTCAGAGAGCGAACTAGAAATTGTCCAGTTTGAAACGAGTAACTAATAAACAGGTCGCAATATTCTCAATATGTCAATAAAGTTGGTCGGTCCAACGATCCAGTAAGTTATACGGCTAGGCATAACGGTAGAGAAGTGAACCACTGTGGCCTAGTGGCCCTTGCAATCTCATGCGCTATTTTAATGGTCTCAGACCTAAGGTAACGCACACACTAGGCAATCGAGCGGTCGTAGAAATGAGGCGCGTATCACGATTTGTGTGGAAACAGGCGTAGCGCTCATATGGCGAGCGCGTAACTTCGTAGCGCGCGACAGCAAGAGCCAGGAGTGCAAGATTTTATGAAAATTGGTGTTTCTATCCCATTCGCATTATATTTTGTATCAAATTATAAGTTTTCAGAACGTTTTCCTACGCCTCAGATACTAATATGTATATCAAACATCCATATCCTTCTGTCTTTGACGTCTTTACTGCTTAACGGATTTAGATCAAATTCGAAATAAAAATACATTAAGATCTGCAATAAATGGGCTATTTCTTCAAACTTTAACCGAAAATATCTACGTGTTTTCACAAGCATTACAACATTTTTTTTTTCAAAGTAATTATCATGTTGCTGGCATAGTGTGTCAATGACCTTAAGACAATACACGTGATTATGACAAGTGTTTATACCTATAATGTTTTGCACCATTCATAATCATGACATTACCGAGACAGTAATGTTGTGTTTCTGCGAATGAGTGAGGTTACTGCAGCACTGTTCTTACTAAATACAATCATACCGCGACTGGTTCACTGAAAGAGATCTCTAATAAAAAAATATCGCACTTGTATCCATTGTTGAGTACATTTAAGTTTATATAATAATGTCTACGAGATATAGCAATCTTCTGATATAACGATCTACGAAATGATTTCCTGGAGAGGATTTAAACGAAATTGCACAAGTATCGAGCTTTGATCTAAGGTCAAGCGTTGAGCTCGCGTAAATTGAGTTATGGCCTAACGAGGCGGCCTTTTAGCCTCTTTTCCGGGAAATTGTACTCCCAACTATCACAGAGGGATTATTGGATATCGGCATTGGAAACTAATTTAGGGTACCCAATAGTAATAAGTTATGTTTTGTTGGAGGTTTCAAAGATGTCGCAAAAATTTTGAATTTTATGTGTAGTTTTAGGATTTCACGTTTGTGATTAAGCAAAAGTTTTAGTTTTAGTGTAGTTTAATTAAAGTTATTTTTATAATTTTTTTTCTTTTCTAATCCAGAATGCCAATTCACGTAATTTTCCTACGATCGTAGAACGAAAGTTCGAATCGAGATTGAATTGTGTATTGACTAAAAAATATTTACTTGATTTCAATCATTAATTAATACCAATTCCTATTGCTAGCAGAATGTCATTGTTAGTTTGTTTAATGTTCGGTCATAATTCGGTATAAATTATAATCACACTTTGGTATAAACTTTGAAATTTCATATTGTGATCACATTGTGATATGAGAATACTAAATTTGACATTTGTGAGATCGAGACTGGATCGAAAATTAAGTTTGACTACATGTTAATTACGAGAATTACCCCTCTGGTGAGACATGCAACAATAGTTGGTAAACCGTGAAAATAGGTACTATATTAGAAAACATTCCAAGTAATTTAAAATCTTGTCAGATATTTAATTTGGTCACAGCGTCATTTCGATCCTTTGCCTGATTCGTTTAACTAGCTAAATAAAAAAGAGCAGAAGATTAAAGGCCATTTCCACGCGAATAATTCCTTGAAAATTCGTGTTTTCACTCTGTGACGACAACGACGAAAAAGACAAAGAACGAATGTTACTTTGAAAGATTATCTATGGCTGAATGCAAATTTTCTCGCCGCAGTTGGCAGCAGATTTCGTGCTGGGCTAACAATTTTAGCATAGTGCAGACAGAGCCTAGTATGGCGTCGTCTAGAACCGGTTCCTTCGATCCTAGATTGAATAAGCCATTAGTAGAGTTTCTACAGCAATTACTGCGACCTTAAATGGGCATGCCCCGGTCTCGCATTAAATTTATATTGCACAGATGCTCGCCACGAATTGACTGCTTTGGATTATGTACACCTCTTATTTGGTATGTATGTAAAATGTATTTTAATTCTTTCATATGTAGGTCGAATTTTTGTAATCAATTCAAATCTTTCTTATCTGTAGGGCTTAATATATGTATGTAAAATTAATAAATTAATAAAAGTGTTACAAAGATACATTGATAATAATTTTCAATTAATAAAAAATAGTTAGGTACTTAACGGAAACATTTAGATTATTTTTTTCCAATTACAATTAAATATATTAATTAGTTAGAAACTTAACATAATTTTATGATAAATAAAACTATGTTATGTTTCTAACATCACACTGTCGACGGAGTAGGAAAAGTTGGCTAAGTAGTTTGAGTTGAGTCCATCCTATTATTTTCCTTAAAATAAACTATTCTATTCTATACTGATAAGATTGTTTTTCAACAGTATGTACTACAATCGGCTGCATGCCATAGAAGTTTGCCTATGTTGTAGGCAAAATTGGCCTAAAAACATAATCTACGAGATCCTGGATTGTTTGTCACTTTAATTAGCCTGTCTCTATAAATTTTATAAAACTATTGACGAATGTGACCAGTCCTTTCGAATACAAGTTTTATTAGTATTCCATGCAACGACTTCGGGTTGTCGCGTATGTATGAATATGATTAATACATCCGTAAATTGTCATTTTATTTATGGAATTTATGTATAGGTCGTAAATTTTAGATTAACATTTAAACCACTGTAGTGACATGGCAAAGGAAGCATGCGATTAGTAACTATCACTACGATTTTGTCATTTACGTGTAATATAAATTCAATACTACATGATTTTTTTTTTTTTTTTTGTAATATATTTCTTGTGTTCATCAAAAGGAGAGTATCATTTATCATAGAGATCGAAAGTGCAAGTTTACCTGTGATTAAATAGTGTAAAAAGTTTATGTCATACAGCGCGTGTAACGAAAAATCTTAGGTCTGTGGGAGTACCTATCATAATAAGTCTGATAGGATTCCGCAATCACACGTATTATATGGAAATATAGGATCATATTCCCCAGTAAGAACCACAAACATGACAATGTATTCTACATCTTCATCAAGTCTTAAAATGCACTTCAAAATTCAGTCACTGATATTTCCATTTTATCGAGAAAAGTGTAAAAAGCTCTATTCCGTTTCATATAACCTGTTGAGCGAGCAGTCCTGTGAAAGTGTAATTTCTCTATTCAGCTGGTTAATTGCAATTGCAAGGACCGCAATGAGACAAGCCACTGGGTTCCGTATGTATTAACCATATTAGATAATCAATAGTTATTTGTTATGCAAGGCTGCAAAGTTAATTTTTGGCGCGAGTACCTTGTATTGAAACCTGAGCAAGCGAAGGATTCTAGGATTGAGCCATGAGCGAAGCGAGTGGTTCAAATATAGAATCCTGAGCGTAGCGAGGGTTTCAAAGGTACGAGACGCTAAATAACTTTGCTGCCGAGCGCAACACACAACTTTTCACCTCACTAAAGCGAGGAAAATGTTAGGTGCAAGAAAAACAGTTTTAATAAATAATCATCAATGGACTGGCTGCAGAGAATATAAACTATTACGAAACCAATGAGGTTCTATATATATGTAATTTATTGTACGAAACCTTTATTGAATAAAAATATTCGAATTTTAAAAACACTTTCCACGCTAGCGGATAAAGTGCGATTTTCCACGCAGATTTCGAATGATAAACAGAGCTTTTACGAGCTAGTGAGGTGAAAAGTATATTTTCATTACCTAATATGTAGTAAGTTTGCTTTTGACTGTCTGATGATCTGGAGAGTATATGTCAGTATTATTAAAAATACACTAAATATCCCTAATGTCTTTGATTGCCACTTCCGATGAGTATTCAGTAACTAAAAGGAATCAGATTAGGGGTGGTTAGGAGATGGGTTTGAAAACTGTTTCGAAATTGACGTTACAAAACCTTTGTTATACCATAGGGCTAATTTCTCTGGGACAAATATCCCAGTTGACTAAAAGGGTCAAAACGTTACGAACAGGACGTCACGAGTCCATTCGGAGTACACATTCCGTCCTTCGGGCACGTGTGGCTCGCATAAAGAAAATCGATTTAAATTCGATTCTACTCGCTTACTCGATCAGTATTCATAAGGTAGGCAGTAGGTTCCACGTTTGAATAAGGTGTTTTTGTCGTTGCTCGTTGGAATTGCCTTGCGAGGACGTGATGTGAACGAACGCTTGCCTCACTATACTACCCGATTTGCTAACGTACTGAATCATATGAGCAGGGCTGTTACTGATTTCATATGCTCTTTTATAACCGATAAATTGAAAATAATGTCATGTTTAAGAAACCTCGAATTGGCATTATGCTGAGTTGGCTAAGATATGGGACCCACATTGGATCTATATTCGTATTATGTTTTAATTGTTCATTTAATATTTACAAGCAAAATTAGAAGTAGTATAATTATGGTTTTTATTTTTGAATTACAAGTGTCAATCCTATTTTCCGTGCTTTCCATTCATCCCGTTAGATGCAGTTATAGTTTTATTATCTCTATGTACCACGTTTATAATTTTCTTGCACTAGTTTACGAATTTGTGAAATATATTACACGCCAATAAGTGTAAGTTAATAATAATAAAAAAATCTTTTATACGTCCGATAAATATTAAGTTTCGCAATGTTTACTCATGACAAAATATAATTTCTTAATTTGCAAGTATTTTCTATTTTATTTAAAATTTTATTTCCGTGACACCCCTGGCTTTGGAGTGATGTGCATTATTACTGTTTTATCGAGATGCTAGACTCGGTCACGACGGTGTCAGCGAGGTTGATCTGTCCCGAGAGCGTGACTAGGCGGAGAATTACGAACGGGGTTAACTTAGACATGCTTTTGATTTTTAGGGTCCGGTACGAAAAAAGAAACGGTCCCCTTGGAATGTTACTCACAAGTTTGTCTGAGAGGTATTTATCATGAAATACGCTTGAAATATTTATTTTTTTAGATTGGAGGATAGAGACGAACTTCTTAGCTTCCATGGATTCACCGTGCGGGTGCCGGGTTAAATTACATTTTTTACAAATTAATTAAATTACTTTATGTATTGTTAGTCATTTATTAAAATCGTATTGTAAAGTTAAACAACGTTTATAAACAGACGATAAACATAATTTATGACAAACACGCACATGCACATGCCTAGGCTGTATTTCTACGTTTTTATGTCGTTTAGTTTTCGATATTTTGTAAAAGTCACCCTAACTGAGTAACCCTAACTAACCCTAACTGTCAGGTTGGTATTTTTCGCATTAATTCTAATAAATAAGTCTATATTTGAAGTGTTGTATTTATCACATGAAATGTTTTTTGTCTCTAGAGGTAAAAATATATCGAAGGCTAAGCTATCGGAAGGATTTTCAAATCCTCACCCGAGATGGCTGTAATAACTGAAATATTGCCTTTTCGTGACTCCTGCGGTGCAATATATTTATATTGCGCCCAATTTTGTGTGCCGATAAATATCTGTGAGAATAAATGTGCAGTTTCCAGTTCTGTAATGCGTGGCATCTACCCATATACATCCCACTACTGGGATCTGAGAGTCCCTTAAATCATAAGGGTTTAGAGTATCACGCTGCTCAACTGCGTGTTGACGAAGGTCAGTCATTTTCAAGCTGATGAAACTCCACTGACTTAACGACTCTCTAATGATAAAAGTCGGGAGCGACGACTTAATGTGCCCTCAGAAACATGGAGGATCTTGAGATAAATAAATCCATCATTTACGTTACATTCAACACCGCGCACTACGCGTCCAGCTGATAGCGTGACCAGTAATTGTGATTGCTGGGATTTTTTTACTAAATTTATTTTTAATTTTTCTTGGCAGAACTGGTAAATGTTTTTGAAACAATCGACCATTGTATTTCATACTCGTACTTAGCATCTCATTTTTTTTAATTTTTTTTTTGCCTAAAATAGCTAAATGACTGAAAAAGTATCCGAAACTGAAGAACTATTCGGAATGCTAGAACTGTCGTCAAACTGTGAAATGCCGGAAATTGATATGCGAGTTTAGCATTAAATTTCTCAAAATACGTCTTTTTGACTTATATACTAGAACTTTTATAAATTAGGAGATGCCATTTATATGCTAAGTTCACACACATGTCGTTTCAACCATAGACCTAGCATTTTTCTCTACGCTTAGCTGCGCCATATGCATATGGAGACTGATACGTACAATGAGGTACAAATCATAACTCGATAACTATATTAATGATTATTTTCCATCCGAATTTCATTGACGTTAACCTTCGTAGTGATGTATGAATGGCGCGTTTACTAGTGCATTCTTCTGGAATATTTTTATACATGAGTATTAGTCGTGAGTCGCGGCATGCATAATAAGTGACGTCTAATATTTTGCATAGATATTAGCGTGGGAACCTTCGGCGGCGAGGCTTGCACTCGTTAGTATTCATTATGAATTTCTTATATAATGGAGTAAAATAATTATTTCTAAATGTCTAATAATTGTGTAGGACATTCTCAGACTATTCAAGATCTCGATAGTATAATTATCGACATCCCGGCGAATAATGAAGAAACTTCTTTTTTTCATTTTTTTTATTTGAGGGGGACAAACGAGCTTTCCATTAGATGACCCACATGGTCATCTGATGGAAAGCAATCACTTAGAGATTAGCAACACCAAAGGGTCGCCCATCTGTTGCCAGCCTATACTCCTTCCCTTCTTTCTGGTGACCTCACTCACTCGCAGGAACATAACAACCCTCAAGGGAATTGTTATTTGGCTACAGTATTCTGTGAGGTGGAGATACTTCCCCAGTCGGGCAGCTTAAATAATACGCTATACCCTAACTCTCTTTTCGCCAGAGCCTCGTTTGTCAGTCAGCAGGGTGTACAACGTGCAGGTGAGGTTGGCTTTGGTTCAAAGATGTTGATGAACCACTTACACCTTACACTACACCATATTCTACAAAAAGTTGTAGTATTCAGGAACTTTTCTGAGGTTCTTGCTTGTGTTCATTATTTCTCTGCTCAGTGTTTGTGTCTTCTAGAACTCCGTAATGGCATTATGCGAACCATTTGAATAACTTTTTTGAGCCAATCTCGAAGCAGTCCATGGTCAAATGCCTTTGTCGTATAATGACGTCAACGAGATATTTATCGTGACTTAAATTCATTATGTTTTCATTCTGTTCAGCAGTTATAGTGTCAATGATCGAGTCAGAAATTTCTTTGTCGTTTAAATATCAGTTGATACAATTTTTGTAGCTAACATATTGGATTTGGATTTAAAAATTATATGAAAAATTATTGGTTTGTGTATATACGCAAACCTTATATGCTTGTTTTCCACTTTAGTGGTATAAAAAATATTAATTCCATTGTTATATAACCATGGAATTAATATTTTTTTATACCACTAAAGTGGAAAACAAGCATGCGGTCCGCTTGACGGAAAGTAGTTACTCTAGCTTATACTCGTAAACGCCTGTAACACCAGAGGCATCGCACGCGCGTTGCCGATCCTATACAAACCTTTTCACGTCATTTTTGAAGAACCCCATTCTATAGTCTCCTGAGAAAACAGTTTGCTATTTGGATATAACATATTTCTCACTCTCACACCTTCGAACCCCTATATCCTTCTAAATCTAAATATGCAACTAAGAGACAATAAGAACATTCTAAACACAATATTTAGCACTTCATTCGTCTGTGCGTAGGATAATATGACACATAGACCTTATGTAACAACCGTAAAATGTATTTTCAAGTGTCTATATCATAGCGTAATTTGTATATTATATATAGGTCTTTATAAACCGTTGCGATGTCTTGGTCAATATTTATGTAAAGTCCAATACTCCAAATAAGTGAATTGTCTTGTATTTCCTAAAAATAGCATTATTTATTAGGTACTTAACAGATAAATAAACAAATAAATAAATATTTCTGGACAATTTACACAGCGCCATCTAGTCACAAATTAAGCGCAAAGCTTGTGTTATGGGTACTAGACAACTGATAAATGTACTTAAATACATTTTTTTTTAAATACATACTTATAATACTTCGAAAACACCCAGACCAAGACAAACAGAAATGTTCATGCACACAAATGTTTGTCTTGTGCGGGCATCGAACCCACGACCTCGGAGTCAAATTGGCCATCGCTAACTATTCGACCACCGACCTCGTCTTAATAAAAATACTTAAGCAAGCGGACGTAAATGATAATATACCCATTTAGCCGTTTTCTACATTGACTTTATTACGAGTTTTACCGATTTAAAGATCATAACATATGTTTGTAAATAAACTGCAACTCCTAAACGCCACGAAAAAGTAGGCAATTCGATTGCCTAAGTAGTACCTAGTGACTGGTGTCGCTAAAATTCTCAATATAGATTAAATAAGTACTAAAAACTTCATCGTTTTTGGAACATTCATGAATAAAACTTGTGTAAGTAATAAATATTGTACAACACAGTAATAACTGGTTTATAAGGAAATCGTGGGCTAAGATGAAGGAAAATTCACCAATAACAGTCTACAGTTTCTAGGTCGCTATTTCCTTTACCTGTCATGGTCATGTGCTCACTTAACCATTATAAAAGACCTCTTTTGGCTACACAATTCTCTCTTTTACTGATCTCTACATTCAAATATATACCTGGGGACGTTGAAGGCCGTTCAATACTGGTGGGGTATTTCGTGTACCTATCGGTGTATTAACCTAACCAAACAGTTCCGTGAACTGGAGTCTCAATGACGAATGCCTTTACCAACTTTACGTAACTCATTTGCACTTGAGCGGCTGCGGTGGGCATTATAAAGAACCTTTTTTTGCGCGCGGTTGTCTTGCTTTTTTCTGGCCGTTCACCGTTTGTCTATGATAGAGAACACAATTTATTTTTCTTAAATATGTATAAGTTTTTAAGTTCGTTTTGGCGGGAATGACGACAAGGATAAGTTGAGAGAGGTGCCGAATATTGTTTCTATTTCTAAGTATTTTGCGGTTTGGTTCACAGTGCATAGGTACCTACGTACCTAAGTATTATGAGGTTTAGTTCATTGTGTTAGAGTGTGTAATAAGTTGCATTTTTGTAATTCTTAGCACTTTACAAATTTGTGAATTTTATCGAAGGACCAAGATATAGCTATCTCGGAGACTCCTAAACTGATTCTTCAAATTTATATAGTGTTTACCCAACCGATCCCTAGCCCGATTAAATCAGCTTTAGAAAATAAGTTAACTCAAATCGATCCGTTGGCTTGGTAGCTACGGTACTACAGACAACAATCAGGCACCGATTTTTTAGTCGGGAAAATAAATGCGTTTTCCTTATTTTAATGAAATTTCACTCAAATTCTAGAGATTTGTGTGACTACTGGACTAATCAATGAGTTAAATCCGAATAACTTACCTCTTATCGCAAAAAAGCGAAATTTGACATCTTAATTATTGTCTTTGTAAGGGCACAAGAACGTCCTTTGATATTTCCGCTTCCCTTTAATTTGGGGATTGTTCCCTGAAGAGCAGCACAAGTAAATTCTTTTCTCAAAGGCTCCCGGGGCGGCCGCAGTTTTTTGTTGGAGAGATCTTTTACTTTTTATTAAGTTCTCTAATTACATTAGGCTCTAAACAGATTACTAAATAGTTACTCCTTAGGCTCTGATATTAATTTATGTAATTATAATAATTTACTAAGGATTTTCCTTACGTATAATATACAATTTTGAAACTATAATGTAACTACATATTATTTTATTAAAACGCTAGATAATGGAATACTTATGATGTATTTATTAATAAACGAATGAAATATTTATTACATTAAGCACAATGACACTTAGAGAAAAATACGACACAATGAATCTTTGTATGTAATATGAAGCAAGTCTATCTAAAAGTAACAACATTGTCATACGTGTCCAAACGCCTAAGGGTGAGGCCAAACGAGCGTAATTTTGTGAGTTGTGAGTCGCGTAATTAACGCCGGTTTCATATAAATGTACAGTTGACGACGTAAAATGAATTCGTTATTTGTATGAAACGGACGCGACCTCACCCTAATGTATAAAAATATTTACTTTAAAAAAATCACATAGTTTTTAATTTAGGCATAACAACAAATAATAACTTATTGATCCTTTAGTTACGATACCCTAAAAATTTCTAAACTTTTACTTCATTTATTTTCAGGTTCGGACAACATCGGCATTGCGGCAATGCAAGAACAGAACATAATTTTTAGTGGAAGCCAATATTTTTAAAACACAGAAGACGAACAGATTGTGTTATTTTCTTTTTGTATTTATATATTTGTGTAGTTATGTCTGTGGAATCGTAAAATAATTTCTATATATTTTCATGTAAAAGCTGGTAGAATTCGTAGTGACTCTTAGATAAAAATTCGATGAAAATTCAATGCTTCTCGAAATGCGAGCGAGAGTTTCTTTTAAATTTCACTTTACGTTTGTATGTTGTTTTTATTTATAAACATTTATAATATACTTTTAGTGACTTCAATTTATTTATTTGCAACCAGAGAAGACTGAAAAATAAAGATGAAAAAACAAGAAAAAGACAAGAAACAGAACAAAATGGCGAAGCTGGGAAAATCTGTAGATTGGTTAATTATCTTTGGTTATCTAGCTGTATGAGTATTATAGACATCATAAAGCTAGGTTACCGGAGTTAAGTGCCGTCTACGACGACCACGACGTGACTCGAAGAATGAAGAAACTTGGAAGAATTGAAAAAGTTTTACTAAAAATTATATTAGCTTGCGCCTTTTTTGTAAATTACTCTAAAAATGCTTGCATAAAGAACTAATTACCTGTTTACAGGTTGCCGGTTCGTGTTATTACAATGTAAACTATATTTCCTACATTTATTTTATTGTACCGGAAGCGGTAATCAGATTTTGTATGTAAGCACCGTAAGAGCAAGATTCCGAATTTTATTGTTGTATACAGTTCTATCTGTCCCCGAATACTGGGGACAGATAGAATCGTGTACACCAATTAAATTCTGAATTTTTATTTGAAGAGACTATTTTTAATCCTCCTCGGCCGGGTGTGAAAAGAGAACAGAAGAAGAAACGATTGTGTAATTATAATATAGTAATCAGATTTTGTGTGTAAGGGCAAGATTCAGAATTTTACAGTTCTATTTAGCCCCAGTATTCGATAATCGATTTATAAAGAAGAACAAAGAAATGTCGTAGTACTTTGCTGCCTTGACAATCCGGTAAATTACAAAGCTTCTACGTGTCGTGGCGTTATCGTAGCGTACGTTATTTGTTTGCTGCATGCAGTACGAGAGCGTGTCGAGCATAGAACTCTCAACAATTCCGCACACGGCTCGTCCCTCTGGCCGCTGTTCTATACAGAGCTGTTGAGAGTTGTATGTGCCGTGTGATTAGACGCTCGTCTGTGAATTTGTTATTCATTACAGTAGAATCTCACTAGTCCGGCACTTCAATAAACCGACACGTCCAATAATCCGGTACCTTCCGCTGCACCTCCCCCGCCACTCTTCAGTTAAATCTATATATATATATAAATCAATGCCAATTTTCGTTGTAATTTTATAACTCAAGAACGGGCTCACCTATCCAAACCAAATGTTTAGGCTTTGTTCGGACTATTTAGTAGATGGTTTATGTGAAGTTTGCACAAAATCGGTAGAGCGGTTCTTCATTTATCACATTTTTTGTAACTTTATGTTGCCTGTTCCAGAGTCGGTGCCCCGAGCCGTTTGTTTATTAATGCTCAAAATGGCAAAAAAAAATATTGTTTATCCAAATGTTTTGGATTAAGTTTTAAAATAGCTAGCAGTTAATAAAATATTTTTTTGTTTGAATAAATAAATTTGATGTTCCAATTTTTTTTTTTTAGTAATTCACGTTATACGTAGCGAAGCACGTACCGGGCCGCTAGTATTATTATAAAACTATGGATGTAATTACAAGTTAATTTTGAGATACCCAACTGTTATAAAAACGTGTACAATAGGAACCCAAATACATCGAATTTCCTTTATGCTTTATTTTATTTATTATGATTTTCTCCATACAATCCAGTAGTCTTGTGCTTAATCGGACACTCTTAAGTGCGCACTCTAATAGTACAGTCCGATTAATGTACTAGTACACCTTATTAGTACTATTAGTACTTATTAGTACTCAGAAATTTAGCCGACAATATAATCATGTGATCAATGTAAATTTGGTAATTACAAGCACTATAAAGCGCTGTATAAGATTTTATATGAATAAAACACACGGCGCTGAAAGCGATTTATACCAGTGCAGGGCGCTTACCTCCTGTCTCGCTTACTCTTACGATAACATTGCGAGACGCTTTATTGTTTGTCTCTCGGACAGACCACAGTGTTTCGGGCTTGGATAACCTAGTATATACACTGTACGAGTGTACGAATAGTCCGATTAGTCCGAATAAGAGTTCGCGTTCGGTAACGTTTCTTTTAGTACAGTGTCAAGTACCGTCACCTATTAGTACATCGTACATGTACTACTCAAGACTACAATCCAGTAATTCGAACATACCAATAATCCGGCACCCTCTGGTTTTTAATAGTGCCGGATTAGTGAGATTCCACTGTATATATAGAAATAAAGGTGGCTTCAATATAGAACAATTACTAACATCTCAAACAGTGTAAAAGATATTATTTTTTTAGGATTTCACGTATAAGTTGGTAACTATATATTTACATAATTTAATAGTTAGGTACCATATACCTACCGACATTGTAAAATCGAATGTCAAAAAGTAGAAATTAAGGCCCTCAACACACGTGTGGTCGCGTCATTGGAGCGTACGCTTTTTATTTGCGGTATGAAAGCGTGTCGAGCATCTTACAACTGTCAACATCTACACACACGGTTCGTCTACAAAAAACGATACGATTACGCGACGAATCGTGTAATGAGGCGCTAAAACGTAAACGTATACTAAGTAGAACGCCTTCTTATGTTTTTTAAAATAAATAATTAAGCTGGTACCACACACATTGCTTTCATCCCAGCATTCAGATTCTGGATGTTTTTAGAATGCACAGATTTACATATAAATAACCATTGTGTTTTTATTTTTTTTTTGCTTGTTTGAATTCAGATTCTAAGTTCCGAGTGGCGTTCAGGCACGTTCAGGCCTAATTCTGTTTTATTACACATCTAATCTAATTATTACATTTACATTTGTATTGCATTTTATAATTTTTTTCTGAAATTATTTGGCTCGATGAGCACAATTCTTGTTAGATCATAGTTACAGCTGGTATATTCAGTTCAGTGCAAACATTGACATCTACAATGATATTGAGGTAAATATACATTCCTAGACAAGTTACACAGCGCCATCTAGTTCTAAGATAAGGAAAGCTTGTACAATAGCTACTATATATACAAAACACCCAGACCAACACAAACAGACATGTTCATGCACACAACTAATTTGTTTTGTGCGGGGAGCGAACACGCAACCTCGGAGACAAAATTGCTGACTGTTCGACCGCCCGGTGGTCGAAGTAATGCCTGGATAATAAATAATGGCTTCGCAATTTTCCAAAACGCCTAGCCGTTATGTAATGTCGGATTCTACGAATTGGCTGCGATATTATACATTAATTATTCAATTCTTCGTGAGTGGAGCCACGAGCGGATGTTAATAAATGAAAATATAAGTACGTACAGGGTATAAAGAATAAAAGTGAACGCCGTCGCCTTCGAATTGAAAAGGCGATACAGAAGTAGGTTAAGGAGATTTTTGTTCCTTACCATGTAAGATACCACTTTCACATTTATTTTTCATATTATATAGTCATCATTCTATCAAATAATTTTCATATCAACTAATGAATCCTTATTTTGATTTATCTGTTTCACTGCGAATTGACTGATGCCAATGCTTTGAAGCCACTCAAATGCCGTCATGAAGAAAATGCATGAGAAAATAAATAACCCGTCTGTAGGCAGACGTCTGACTCCGCCAACCCGCGGTTGACCAGCGTGGTGGAGTACGCTCTAAGCCCCTTGGATTAAGGGGAGACCCGTATCCTAACAGTGGGATGAGTGAGCGGGATGGGTTGATGCCGTAGGCAAACGTCAAAGTTCTTAACTTGTGTGACACTATCGTGCGAGATAGACCAGGAGCAGCATTTTAGTAAAAAAAAAAAATCTACTATGTTTTTTTTCTATGTCATCTTTATTTCGAACAATACTATTATGTTCAAGATATTTAGAATTATACACTTTTATTATGCGTTTAGTCAGGGAGAACGCTATACATGATAATAAGAAAAAAAAAACAAAAGTAAAAAAAGCTGTTGGTATATCAGTCAGTAAAGGTTATAGATACAGAAAATAATATAGGTATAGATAAAATTATGAAGATATTTTTAAACTACTTATGATCTGTTTATACTACGGAAGCGCTTTTTACTGTTTCCACTACTGGAAAACCTTAAAACTAAAGTAACTGGATTAAATAAATAACGAAGCAAAACAGACAGGAAGACGGAAAATGTGTCTAGAGGTGACTTTCTACATTTATTTTAGCGAAATAATTAACAACTGCTGTTATTTCTCATTAGCTAAATTTTACACTTAGACTAATTACTTAGTTGTCGTGTTCGCCTCTATGAAGTTCTAAGCTCCAAGGCACGATGTGGTCACATCTCTTTAGGGGTGTAAGTGGTTCATCAGCACACGGTGCGCCCTGCTGACTGACAAACGAAGCTCTGGCGAAAAGAGAGGTAGGGAGCGTAATTGTAAGCTACCCGACTGGGGAATGCACCTCACAGAATGCCGCAGCCAAATAACAATTCCCTTGAGGGTTGTCATGTTCCTGCGAGTGAGTGAGGTCACCAGAAAGGAAGGAAATGCTGCATTGGCAACGGGGGTGGCGGCGCGTGAGTGATATTTTTAATGTTGCGAGCGTAAATATGGCTACGGTAGCCGCTTCACATCAGGCGGATCGTATGCTTGTCTGCCATCCGACGTAGCATAAAAAAAATCTATTTAGAATATACGGACTCACAAGGGCGGATCCACCGTTGTGAGCACGGTGGGCATGCCCACAACCCTAATAGTTATACTTGTAACGTCCCACTTTCACGGTCTATTGAGATCGATAGCCTGCCCCCTTACCACCAACTCTTATTGTGATTCAATAACTGAATAGAATGCTTATTCATACCAATGAATAAGCGACTCTATTCTATTTGAAATAGTCGCTTATTCATTGGTATGAATAAGCATCTATTCTATTTGAAATATTGAGTTGGTGGTAAGGGGGCTGTTGATAATAAACGTTATGCCTTAATAAAATTGAAAAAAAAAAAAAACACAATTTCGGGTTGCTGTGACCATAACCTTTTTTGAGGGTTGGATCATCGCCTGCGGATTTATCCGTAGAATAAAGTCCGTTCTGTATCGTTGATAAGTACACTTTGGTGCGTTTCTATGGGGAGCTAATGTCAGATTGAAGGTTGTTTTATTCTAAATATCAAAAATTAAAATAGATACGAAATTTCTTAAAAACGTATGACTGAAGGATTTCTGTTCCTTATCTAGTCAAGCTAGCTTAACACGTTGTTTTCCATGATCACACCAGCCTTTGTTCTACGGTTGAGTCGACATATCATTGACGAGCTCGGTGGTCGAATGGTTAGCAATGGCCGTTTTGACTCCGAGGTCGCGGGTTCGATTCCCGCACAAGACAAACATTTGTGTGTATGAACATGTCTGTTTGCCTTGGTCTGGGTGTTTTCTATGTATTATAAGTACATATGTATTTACAAAAAAAAATGTATTTAAATACATTTATCAGTTGTCTAGTATCCATAACACAAGCTTTGTGCTTAATTTGGGACTAGATGACGCTGTGTAAATTGTCCAGAAATATTTATTATTATTTATTATTACATCGGTATCAACCCACAATCATCCCACTATTGGGAGGGTCTCCCCTCATTCGAAGGGGGTTTAGACCATACTCCACCACGCTGCTCAACTGCGGTTTGGTGGAGGATGAGTCGATACATACGACAGCACAATCAGCGCATTGCAGGCAACAATGAAGTTAAAGTACGATGTCTTTTTTTATATCACTAAGGTGGCAAATAAATATGTGGCCCGCCTGATGGAAACTAAAACCAAACCACATATTTCTTTTTCTATATGAGAGGAGGGTAAACAAGCGTGTGGGTCACCTGATGGAAAGCAATCACCGCCGCCCATGGAGATCAGCATTACAGAGGTCGCCGATCCGTTACTAGCCTATACTCCTTCCTTTCTTTCTGGTGAACTTACTCACTCGCAGGAACACATTAACCCCAGCCGGGCAGCTTAAAATACTCTATGCCCTACCTCTCTTTGGGCCAGAGACTCGTTTGTCAGCAGGGTGCATCACGTGCAGGTGAGATTGGCTTTGGTTGAAAGATGTTGAAGAACCTCTAACCACTAGAACTAAATAAACCACTAGAATAAATAATAATACTGGTAGCATAAAACACCTGCACATGGTACTCCCTGCCAAGGAGCAAATGACTTTCTGCGAAGAAGCTGAACGAAAGAGAGAGGCATACTGATATTTAACATACTATATAAATCGACTGCGGATACCTGAGGTGGAGAAAAGAGGAAAGAAAAAAATATCTCCCACGCCTAGGAGGATTGTTGTGTTCTTGCGAGTGAAGTTACCAGTAAGGTCCTGTGGGGTCGATGCAGCAGCAGCTGGACTGGCAACGCGCAGGCGACACTGCGCGCCAATTCGCGCGCCGCCCGACTAGAAAGGGTGGTGGGGGGTTGGTGCGTTGATTGGTGGAGCTCTGCCCTCGACGATGACGTAGTGGTAGCCGGTGGATCCAATTCCATTCTTCGGACGCGTGGTCATCTAGTGCGCTTACCATGTGGTGGTAAAAATACCGGCTGGGTAATACCAACGGCCTGAAAACCAGCGCTCCAGTTTGAGTCTAAAGAGAGTCACGATACAGTCGCCAATGCTGATACGACGGATATATTATTCATCTTAAAAAGTTCCAAAAAAAAAGGCCGTGATAGCATGTCTATCTTTTAAAATTGGCTCACTATAATCTTTCAAATGGTAAGCTTACGCTTCACTCAACGCTCTGTCTCACGCAGACGAAGTTGCGCGAGTCAGCTAAAGCCTTATAAAGTCTTACACAATGTTCTGTAATAATAATAAAGTTTACAAGGTCTTGTAAACAGCAAATAGCCATTTAGAGGACAAATATCAGTTATTTGTGACAACCGCGAACCCGTCCTCGGAGACTCTGGCTGCATCTCAATGTACCGCGCCGCAGGTGGCGTCGCTGCCGCAGACAATCCCTTTTATGAAGCAATTTGTTAGTGCAGCTTGAAAATCTATGGAATAATAGAGTGAATTTATTACCTTAAATGTAGCTAATATTATTTAAGGTGAAGTTTGTTAGAAGCTATAAAATTCAGATTTTGTAGAAAGGACTTTGTTGCAAAGCATAGTATGTTCAAATATAAAATGACAATGTAGGTATTTTATAAAACTTAGGTAGATTATGCTAGGTAACGAGTTCTTATATATCTCTTGTCAATGGCCGTGTCGTGTTATGTTCATAAAGGACTATTCCTTAAAAGTATATAAAATCCATAAAGGTATATAAAAAGTAAACATATACCTATGTATATGTTTACTTTTTATATACGACTAGCATTATGAATATACTTATTACCGTTTACTGCTTTAAGATTTTCTGTTTATTTAAAAGGTATGTGCGAAAATATTTGGAGCCCCTTGTAAAATTAATGTAGCAAATATTGAAATTTACAAAATTGATGTATTAATAATTTAATACTGTATGAAGTATTACGCGATTTAGCACATACAAATAGCCTTCGTTAAATAAAATATTGGTGTTAAGTGCTTTCTGACGAAAATATAACAGTCTCAGAGCACTTTATACATTTAGTGCGTAGAAAAATAATAACGTATAGTAGTTAGTTACATTTCAATAATACAAAAAGCGCCTGATAGAAAAATAAGGCAAAATATTTTCTGTACGTATTAGTGCCAGTTCTTATTGACAGTCCCATAAATTATTGTCTACAGCTAAGTTGATTTTGGAGAAGAGCTATATTGATCAACGGCATAATTAGAAGTAGGAAGTAAGAAGCAACTTCTTTCTTACTGCTTTTAGTACCGTTGTTAGTCTTTTTATATGAGAAAAACGTATCCGTTTCACGGCGTGTGCTTAACGATATGGCTAGATAAGTATCAAAATCCAGTTGTAGTATCAACGTAGTATTATGTATTTATACTGTGGTAAGGCGGTTACTGCAGTACCGTAATGGTGACCGCTTTATATCAGGCGGTCCGTATGCTTGCGTATGTGACGTTGTATAAAAAAAGCGGCCAAGTGCGAATCGGACTCGCCGATGAAGAGTTCCGTAGCAGCAAGTAACATAATAAGTATAAAAGTTAAAAAAAAAAAAACTACTTACTAGATCTCGTTCAAACCAATTTTCGGTGGAAGTTTGTATGGTAATGTACATCATATATTATCATTCTCTTATTTTAGAAGTTACAGGTGGGGGACACACATTTTACCACTTTGGAAGTGTCTCTCGGGCAAACTATTCAGTTTAGAAAAAAAATATATTAAAAACCTCAATATCATTTTTGAAGACCTATTCATAGATGAGTTTGATGAAAAAAAAAATTTTTGAGTTTTAGTTCTAAGTATGGGGAACACCCGAAATTTATTGTTTTTTTTCTATTTTTGTGTGAAAATCTTAATACGGTTCACAGAATAAGTACATCTACTTACCAGGTTTCAACAGTACCTATAGTTCTTATAGTTTTGGAAAAAAGTGGCTTTGACATACGGACTGACAGACAGACAGACATGACGAATCCATAAGGGTTTTGTTTTTAGCCATTTGGCTACGGAACCCTCAAAAGTTCTTTATTTTACATATTATAATGAGTATACCTACGTAGCGGACGGATTACACTTGACGCCGTCATTTTCTGCGCGGTCCCGCGGGATGCTCATGATTGCGATAACTGAGTACTCACTTGAATGAAATATCGGATATTTTCTCATTAATTCGAAACCCGTGCACTGCTTATTCTCTGGCACTGCTATAGATATTTCCCAAGGCGGTATTTTCACTATTTCTTTCTGTTTTCTCATACATCATACGTGCGTATATGCATTCCTCAATAGAAGATTGTCCTCCAAATAAACTATGGAAGTTCCTGAAGTCTAATGGTGTTGGCAAGGATCACCCATCAATATCATCCAATGTCGATATTAACGCGTTGAATAAACATTTCTGCTCCTCTACAAGTGCTATTAACCCTAATAAGAAGCTGTCAACATTAGCACATTTAAACTCAGTAGCACCTGATTTCGCGCAGTTTGAGTTGGGTGAGATATCGGCAGCCGAGGTTGCAAAACTGTTAGGTTCCATCAAGTCTAAAGCTACAGGCAATGATGATATTGGCATTAGTATGCTACATCCTATAAAAGAACAGATCGCACCCTTTCTTGCTGACATTTTGAACTGTTCTCTCTCTTCTGGTGTTTTTCCTTCATTGTGGAAGGATGCCCATGTGATTCCTCTTCCAAAGAAATCAAACCCCTCTTCCTTCTCAGACTTCCGACCTATTTCTATATTACCCGTTCTTTCAAAGGTTCTGGAGCACTTTGTGCACGAACGCTTATCCAACCATCTTCGCAAGCATAAACTTCTAAGTGAACACCAGTCGGGGTTTCGCGCTGGGCACAGCACTGTCTCTGCACTTGTTAAGGTTACCGAAGATATTAGACTCCATATGGAAAACAAACAGCTAACGGTTTTGGTTCTTTTAGATTTTACTAATGCATTTAACACGGTAGACTTTGACATATTGCTTGGCATGCTGCGTGCAGTTAATCCGTCACCATCAGCCTTGTCATGGTTTAATTCATATCTCCACAATCGTCGCCAATTGGTGAAGATTGATGAAACCAGATCTGACTGGTGTCACCTCGACTCGGGCGTTCCTCAGGGAGGAGTACTTTCCCCAATTCTCTTCTCTATTTTTATTAATAGTATAACATCCTCACTGTCTTCTTTACATCACCTTTATGCTGACGATCTCCAAATATATGCAGCTGCTTCGCTTGAAAACCTTGAGGATGTTATTAGAGTTCTCAATAAAGATCTTTCCGTCATTGCTAAATGGTCTCATGACTTTGGATTGAAGGTCAACCCTTCAAAATCTCAATCAATTATTATTGGTAGCTCTTACCTTATATCAAAAGTCCAAAATTTTAATGTTGTTTGCCCGGATATTGTTTTTAATAATAGCATCATCCCTTTCTCCCCAACAGTTAAAAACCTGGGCATCATTATTGACCAAACCATGTCTTGGGCTCCTCAAATAAGCGAAGTAAGCCGCAAGGTTTTTGCCTCTCTCCATTCTTTGAAACGACTTCAGGCTTTTCTTCCTGTAAAAACCAAGGCTTTATTGGCACGTAGCCTCCTACTTCCGCTAATTGATTATGGGGATGTGGTTTATTTGGATCCAACAGAGGAGTTACTAAATAAACTGGAACGCATTCAGAATTTGTGCATTAGGTTTGTTTTTGGTTTGCGTAAATCAGACCATATTTCGGAATACCGTTCGCGCTTAGACATATTACCAATAAGGCAACGAAGAATTCTTCATATCCTGTCCTTTCTATTTCATGTGCTTTTTAATCCCTCAGCTCCTTATTATCTACGTGAACGGTTCCAGTTCCGTTCTATGGATGATCGTCTTCGATCTAGCAACCTTCCATTATTAAATATTCCTGTTCCCAACTCCTATTCCTACACTAAATCATTTACTGTGCGAGCAGCACGTCTTTGGAATTCGCTCCCAATTGATGTGATGATGTCACAAAGTATGGATTCATTCAAGCTGCACCTGAGAAGGCATTTGGGCGGTGTGACTGTTAATGTTCTTACACTAAATTAGTCCTATTAACTTTAACTCTCTCTCTTATTCTGATATAGGTATATGTTATACAGTCTGTTTAAACTTATGTCTAAACGTTACTTTTACTTTTGTCATAATTGATTCTTCTTGTATTTATCCTGATTTTGTTACCATGTATTCATTATTGTACCTATGTTTCTGCCAAACTATGTTTACATTCAAGTCTGTAATGGTTGACTGGAAGAGATCCCATTTGGGATAAGTCCGCCATTGTACATAACTATTTTATTGTCTTGTTATGTTTATTATCTTTTGTACAATAAAGACTTTACAACAACAACAACAACAACAATTTTTAATGTTTACCACCTAGATAATATATATTAAAAAACTCATTTTTTTGGCTTAAATAGAATGCTTATTTATTTTTATGTTTTTTTTTTCTTTATACTACGTCGGGTGGTAGACAAGCATACGGCCCGCCTGATGTGAAGCGGTTACCGTAGCCATATTAACGCTCGCAACATAATGTATCGCTCGCGCGCCGCCACCACCGCTGCCATCGCAGCATCTCCTTCCTTTCTGGTGACCTCAGTCACTCGCAGGAACACAACAACCCTCAAGGGAACCGTTATTTGGCTACGGTATTCTGTGAGGTGGAGGTACATTCCTCAGTCGGGTAGCTTACAATTACGCTCCCTACCTCTCTTTTCGCCAGAGCTTCGTTTGTCAGTCAGCAGGGTGCACCGCGTGCAGGTGAAGTTGGCTTTGGTTCAAAGATGTTGATGAACCACTTACACCCCAATTATTTATATGAGGGATACAAACGAGCATGTGCAACACCTGATAGAAAGCGATCATCACTTCCCAAAGAAATCAACACCAAAATGTCGAAAATTTAAGCTTATTTTAAGTACATAACTAGGTATAGTTACTTCTTCCGATTCATTTGAAAGATAGCTTTTTAACTTTTTAAATATGAAAATTATGAACCTTGAGGTAGTACATTTTGGGTTTATTTCATTAAAATAGACCCACAGAACCAAAATTTATTAAATTTTAATAGAAGTGATCCTATCGTGCTTATCAACGCACAATAATCAACTTATAACTTCAGAAATAACTGTCAAATGATTTCTACCTACATTTTGTGTAACAATGATAGATATTGATATCGGACAATAAAAATTTAGATTTAAATTTAATTTTAGTTTTTCATGTAAGCGATGTACAAACGTTTTAATGAAAATAAAGATATATTAAACCGATTTTATGGTTACTTGACAGTTATATCTTATTACATGCCAGTATGTGAGCGAAGTCGCTAGCACAGCTTGTGATTAATGTCCTTTCTACATTTGTTTCTACTAAAGATTTTATGGTATATTCGCTAACGGTAGCTTTTAAAAAAACAACATCATTTGTAGAATGATACAAGTTTCATTTTACGTAAACATTGTTTTTATTCTGCATAAAATGAAAAACGAGAACACGGATCGTCGTTCTACGTGGAAAATATTGAAAAATACACGTGAATTTTCTTGTGAAAGTGCTTGTTATTGTAGAAAGAGTCGGAAGGTATTTGAGAGTGGTAGGAAATGCAATTTCGCGGCGTCCCCGAATTTTCACCCATTATGCTCTGAGGGTTGCTGAGGGCTATAATACTGTACGCGGGAGTTGTTCCATATTGTGTGGCGAAAGGGGTGTAATACTGTAGTAATACTCTATGAAATAAAAAATAAATTTCTGTGGTTACATTATTTTTTGTTACATTTTGGTAGATAGAATAAGATTCCAGTATATATAATTGGCCGTGTGGTTTCCGGCAGACTAGAATAGAATCACTCCGTTTCTTCCCGTGGATGTCGTACAAGGCGACTAAGGGAAATACATTATCAAATATCGATCAGGCCTCCGCAACCCGTTTGGCCACTTTGGAGAGTGTAGGCCAAATCCTCTTTTCGTATAGAGCGGACGAGAGAGGGTCGTGCTCCTGTAGTGGAGACTAAAATGGACCTGATGATGATGATATAATAAGTCCAGTAAGAGGCAGTACATAAAAAAAAATATAGTTATATTTGGTTGTGGTTTTGGTAATCGGTTATTTCAGTTTTATTTTTTAATACTTTAACTAGCGTAAATAGAGAAAGCTATATGCAAATTGATAGTTTCCATCGCATTCATATTAGAAAAAAAGCAACTTATTTCTTTATTTATTTTCATTCTCACAATAGGCTTACAGAATATTGTCCAAAACACCTACGCTTTACATGTTATAATATAGTGTATAAACTCTGTCATTCTATTTATACATAAAATCATTATAAAAATACATTATTTAAATTTGATTTAAAAGTAATTATTACATTGATTATTAACTATTACAACTTTGTTCATACTAATTGATTAAATTATAATAACGATTTATTATTTTATAATTTTAAATTGTATTTTTCCTGCCATCATCATGTAAGGAAATAAGGCAAATTGTCACGAATTTATGTTCTGCTTAATTTTATATTAAAAAAACTTTGTAGCAAGTAGTGCTCACTCTACCTAGTAGCTACACGACAAACAGAGATATACGTTAGTATAATAAAATACTACCTAGTTTGCGAGCGTCCTTATCGAGCACCTTCTTTAGGAGTGGTTTGCAGTGAGGAAATTGCATTGCGACACTTACGTTGCATCATGTATGAGCTGCACGTCCTTACTCACTCACTCAGCCAGGTGTCCAATTATAATGGGGACGTAGCCAGTGAGGGTATACTATGTAGATTTTTATCAACCGTGTATTCATTCCAGTAGCCATATTTGCGGATTTCGCTATAGTATGAAAGGTTTTCTTGCTGAATTTAAGAGTAAAATAAAGTTTTCGCAGCACTGTCTGGTTGTATTCATTACATCTTTAGGGTATTTAGTTTCGTCTCGTCGACAATCTTTATTTATCCCACTGCTGTCTCCCCTCAATCGAAAGGGTGTAGAGCATACTCCAGCACGCTGCTCAACTGCGAGTTGGCGGAGGCCAGTGTTTTCAAGCCGCCTAAAGGCCACTGACTTGGCTTAACGACTATCATCTACTGACAGCCGGGACCGACGGCTTAACCTGCCCTCCGAAGTACGGAGGAGCTTGCGATATATAAACCCATCGACAGGCTGTTGTTGACGTTGCTTAACTTACGTGTTCAATTAGTTAGACTGACACGCGTTTAGAGTTTAAAATAGTTTAATGGGCTATAAATGGAAAAGCCTAATGTTAACAGTGCCAGGACCTAATGTTAAACGAGTGAGTCATATAGAACTTGGAATATCCCGGGTTTGAGAGCCGGCTACGTGACCTCGAACTCGAAACACTCTCTAAATTTCATTATAGCGAATATTTCAACGACGAATTTTCTTCAATACATGCTGCATGTGGTATCGACCACATATAACATTTATAGTTGTTCGCGAACTATATTATTATCTAAAAATTAATATTGGGATTCATACTTTTTTATTCTATAGTTCGGTAGGCTATAAATTGTTTTAAGTGCATGAAACACAATATCAAGATAACTGGCAATAGTCATTTTATTTTTTCACAAAGTATAGACCACACACAATTTCACAAGTATATGCTGTCGTACAGTAAAACTGAACTGAGAACCAATCAAAGTTAATATTTTTGTTAGCGTACTCACACTGTATAAGTATTATTCAATTAAACTTATGCAATCACATGCATCACTGTCACAAATGTCTAATTATACTCGAGCCCTACCGCCGAAGCTGAAGCCGATTACCATCGGATTTTTGGTTGCGAAAATAGATCTTAGGTTTAGGTTAATGACAAACATCATCAGCGTAGTCGGTAGAGCTCTGGGGTTTCTAGCAGCTAAGCTAATCTAAGCTAAAGTTTGATTTTGGCAATCAATAAATCCCCCCAGAAGGCCAATTCTCGTAATTTTTCTACGAACGCAGATTGAAAGTTGACCGAATCGAGATTGAATTGTGAATTGACTAAAATTATATACTTGATTTCATTAATTAATTATTAACAATTCTTGTTGTTGGCAAAGTAACATTCTTAGTTTGTTTAAATTTCACTCATATTTCCATATAATCCTGCTTAAATTTAATTTTGAAGTTACATATTGTGTTACGAGAATACCAAATGTGACATTTGTGAGATCGAGACTGGATAGAAACTGAATTTTGACTATATTTTAATTACGAGAATTGCCCCTCTGGTCTAAATCACCTTTTACGTTTTCACGTCTTGGTAGCAGGTTAAGAGTCAATTTCATTGTCTTTTTTACCTTTAAAGATTTCAATTACTTTTATTCCGGTCTATTTGTCTAGTGAGTACGGGTAAACTGTAAGTAAGCGCAATTCAGTCAACAGAAAAAGGTAGATTATCCAATTTAGCCGCTGTCTCCCTACGTTTCAGCCATTGTCCCTTTGTTAGAATTACCTTAAAGTGAGTCGAATGGCTGACAAATTCGGATTTGATTTTAGGCCTCTTTTGTGTCAAACGAATTCACTTTCATGGTCAGATTTTCCGTTACGCCAATGATTCAATAGTTATTACTATAGTGGATTACTTATAGTCCAAGAATGTGAATGTATATGAATTTTGTTTTCGCGGAAATAAACATAATAGAATGTATTATGTTTATTTTTCAAATGTTTGGCCGTATTTACCACTGGGTAAAGGTGTCTTAAACCTTATTCTATGTAAATAGGTTATCTAATTATAAGTACGTATAGCGGACGGCGGACCCCAGTCCTAAACTGAGTAACCAATATCCAAAATTACGATTACAGTTTTGTAATGTACTCAATGACTGCAATTTGACGAGCTCGGTGGTTAGCAATGGCAACTTTGACTCCGAGGTCGCGGGTTCGATTCCCGCACAAGACAAACATTTGTGTGCGTGAATATGTCTGTTTGTCTTGGTCTGGGTATTTTCTATGTATTATAAGTATGTATTAAAAAAAATGTATTTAAGTACATTTATCAGTTGTCTAGTACCCATAACACAAGCTTTTCGCTTAATTTGGGACTAGATGGCGCTGTGTAAATTGTCCAGAAATATTTGTTTATTATTTATTTATTTAATTTTCAATATTTCACCATACCTTCTAACTGCTTGGCAATATACTACACGTGAATATATAATTTAACTTTAGTATTTTATTGAGTTTATATTTAAAAATACGAATATTTACCTATATATACTTAGCTAATTTCTACACATCAGCATCGTGAGTTTTTAAAGAAAGACGCCTGTTAAAAATGATGAGCAAAATTGTATATCCTGTATTTTGCCCGCGTGGTGTTAGTAATAAAATTTTAATAAAACGAAGTAATATTTTATGAGTAGTAGTGGTTTAAAAGATTAGACGGGCATTTGGTGGTCGCCGCTGTCAATCCTTGCTACACAGGATACGCAATATGTGGTGGGCACAGATTGCGTATCCTGTATAGCCAGGATTAACAACGGCGACCACCAAAAAGGCAATGAACAATGAAGTCTACCCCAGTCCAGAACTGACAACGAATTTAATCAGTAGACATTAGTAGGAGTAAAAAGATTTTTGGGATTTCACTTCACTTATTGGCAATGTGAGAGACAGCAATATATGGAAAATAAGGCATTAAAAAGCCTAAAGAGATGGCTAGTTAAGTGAAGCTCAACTGCCACGCACCACGGATTTTAAGTAGGTATCTGACACTATTGGGGACCTAAAACAATGAGTTTGTTACCTAACACATCGATTACAATAATATGAATTACAATTTTGTCTGCCGCTTGTCTAATCTGTCCGCTTGGTAATTCACCCTTGTTGCTATCAAATCAGAATATTATACTACATTAATAAAATAATAAAAAGGTTTTAAACGGTTTTTTCTTTAGAAAATAAGATTTATAAATAAGAAATCAGTGTTCCCATCAGAGTTTTCTATCTAGAGAATATAATAAAAAACATTCATCTTATCTTCATTTTGAGACAAGAAAAATAACGACATAATGTTCCTACCTAGATGTACAATGTACTTTAACGAAATTTTCTTTGCTTGTAAAGTTCTAAACATGTTTGTACAAAAATGTAAAGTTTCCATGGCGTAGAGAAAAATATCAGGTATCCAATTACGAAGCTGCCTTTTAAAATGAACACAGCAATGTTTTGGGGATATTGTGAATATAAATAAATAAATATTTCTTGTCAATTTACACTGTGCGATCTAGTACCAAACTAAGCATAGCTTGTCTCTACTATGGGTATCTACTAGATAATTGATATAGTACTTAAATATTTTTTTTTTGTAAATACATACAATAGGCATTGAAAACACCCAGACCACTTTTACATTTGAATAAAACATTTACATGTATATAAAATATAGATGCAAGATAAAGTTATCATGTTATATTTTTCAAAATGTTCTTTACAGAAGTCGAAAATTCTGGACAAATGAAAAACCTGCGGGCTTAGTGAGAGTTTTTGTTCGCGTTCATGTAAACGTAAACAAACCGACCAAATAGAGAAGAATTGTTGTAAATTTCTAAGACGCGTGTATCTAAATAATGTGGATTACTTGCTCACATTTTATATAATGGAGTGTAAGTGGTTCATCAACATCTTTGAACCAAAGCCAAGCTCACCTGCACGCGGTGCACCCTGCGGACTGACAAACGAAGTTCTGGCGAAAAGAGAGGTAGGGAGCGTAATTGTAAGCTGCCCGACTGGGGTATGTACCTCCACCTCACAGAATACCGCAGTCAAATAACAATTCCCTTAAGGGTTAACAATTCTATTGAGGGTGGGTGTGTTCCGGCGAGAGAGTGAGGTCACCAAAAAGGAAGAATGCTGCAGCGGGGTTGGCGGCGCGCGAGCGATATTTTTATGTTGCAAGCGTTAATATGGCTACGGGCACCGCTTCACGCGGGTCGTATGCATGTCTGTATACATAAAATGTCAACATAAAATATCGCTCGCGCGCCGCCACCCCCGCTGCCATCGCAGCATCTCCTTCCTTTCTGGTGACCTCACTCACTCGCAGGAACACAAGCCCTCAAGGGAACCGTTATTTGGCTGCGGTATTCTGTGAGGTGGAGGTACATTCCCCAGTCGGATAGCTTACAATTACGCTCCCTACCTCTCTTTTCGCCAGAGCTTCGTTTGTCAGTCAGCAGGGTGCACCGCGTGCAGGTGAAGTTGGCTTTGGTTCAAAGATGTTGATGAACCACTTACACCCCATATACAATACACGTTCCAAGAAACTTATACTAAGTACCCAGGTCATAATTTCAAAAAATCCAATAATATCCGAACAAAATATGATAACGCTACAAATGGGTGAAGCAAATGAATAAGTAGACAGAAGCAAATGAAGTACCAGTATGTATATATGAAAAAATATCGACGACAAAAAAAAATGCCCACCCACCATTTCCATTAACGGAATACATTTTCCCGCCGGAGGTAAACAATGTACGGTATTCAATTACTGGTATTGTTTTTTTTTCCTTGATAAATGTTCGACTCGTTAAAAAAAATGGCTGTCTGGCTGTTTGGTTAGTTACTTTAATCAGTGTGTGTGTTTAATCGTGTGGTACACTTCTTTAAGTGGAGTCGGTATATAGTTTTTCCTACTTTTTTACCCGACTGACGAAGAAGGAAAGGTTGTGTTTTTTTGTGTATCTTCTGTGTATTTCTATCGTACGTAATCCTAAATCGCTTGAAGTAGTTCAAAATATGAAGTGTCATTCGATTCGTCCCAGCCTATACTCCTTTCTTGCTTTCTGGTGACCTCACTCACTCGCAGGAACACAACAACCCTCAAGGTAATTGTTATTTGGCTAATTGTAATGTCTTTTGAATCATGGAGGAGTTCGAGATAAATAAATCAATTGGTGGACAGGGTACAGCCAACATTGCTTAACTTATTTTCTTACTTAACTTGTGTGTTTGATTATACTGATTTTAAGAGCTCGATGACGTCGATGTCCGAGTCTTTCTATAGGAACAGGCCCACCATACCTGCCAATATTAAGAGCGGCAACCGCCAAAAAAGGCAATGAACAACGGAGTTATAATATTATTAAAACTCACGTGAGACATTATCTATATTATCTATATTATCTATATTACATATAATAAAACAGTAAAAATAATGTGTCTGTACATTGAATATATTTACAAAAAAATAATTGGAGGCGATGGAGATATAGTAATAGAGTAAGAATCTAAAAAAAAATGTCTGTCTGTTTGTCTGTATGTCTGTTTGTCTGTTTGTACACGCTAATCTCTGGAAGTACTGGACGGATTTGAATGAAACTTTTTTTCTTATATAGCTGTTAAGCCTGGGCAACATATAGGGTATAATTGATTTTGGAATGTGGAACACCTGATGCAGCACCACAATGGTTCAGGTAAACTATAAGAAATATAAAAATGACGCCTTAGCAAAAGTTGTTCAGCCTGATGAGCATTTTCTGTTGAGGTATAAACATCCAAGATATGGAACACCTGATGCAGAACCTTAATGGTTCAGGTAAAGTATAAGAAATATAAAAATGATGCCTTAGCAAAAGTTGTTCAACCTGAAGAGCATTTTTTGTTAAGGTATAAAAATCCAAGATTTGGAACACCTGATGCAGAACCATAATGGTTCAGGTAAACTATAAGAAATATAAAAATAACACCTTAGCAAAAGTTGATCAGCTTGATGAGCATTTTCTGTTGAGGTATAAAAATCCAAGATTTGGAACATCTGATGCAGAACAATAATGGTTCAGGTAAACTATAAGAAATATAAAAATGACGAATTAGCAAAAGTTGTTCAGCCTGATCAGCATTTTCTGTTGAAATATAAAAATACAAGATTTGGAACA
The DNA here is from genome assembly GCA_937001555.2 of Hypsopygia costalis. Lineage (NCBI taxonomy): Eukaryota > Metazoa > Arthropoda > Insecta > Lepidoptera > Pyralidae > Hypsopygia > Hypsopygia costalis. Next base: position 4,079,595 of record OW443325.2, read on the forward strand.
CCTGATGCAGAACCTTAATGGTTCAGGTAAACTATAAGAAATATAAAAATGACGCCTTAGCAAAGTTGTTCAATCTGAAGACCATTTTTTGTTGAGGTATAAAAATCCAAGATTTGGAACACCTGATGCAGAACAAAGTTAAATTTATTTGCATAAACAACACGTGTTTACAATAAATTATAGTTTTCAAAAAAAGGAAAAAAAAAACACGTTATAATAGCTAATAGAACTAAAAAATTTTTTAAGTAACTTTTTTAGTTCTATTTGCTATTATAGCGTGTTTTTTTACTTTTTTTAAATCTATTTATTATAACAATAAATAGATTAACAAAATATTGAATGTATTGTAAAAAAAAACCGCGTGGTGCTACTTTTATTCTTACCTGCTACAAGTTAGACGCAATCGTTTTATTTTATTTACAAATGTACCGTGGTCTATTTAGTCAGTTTATTATAGACGTGTACGCTAAAATTGAAATGGAACGATTGGTATATATTCGCACAAACCAGAAGAATACGTGCATTTGCGGGACGCTATGTAGCAAGATGAGAGTTTATTTGATTTGGTGGTGGAAAGTGTTTTAAGCGACGAGGGGAAACTGTTTTTCTTAGATGCTCCAGGAGGGACTGGAAAAACATACCTGACAAGAGCAATCCACGCTGAAATCAGGCGCCAAAATAAGATCTCGCAGAAGCATCGCCAAGTATTGCAGCCACATTACTACTAGGCGGAAGGACGCAAATACAATGTTCAATATCCTACTCGATTTAAACAGAATTGAAACACCGACATGCTCTGTGACACGAAACTGTGACAAAGCAAAGGTGTTTCAGGATTGCTGTCTAATCGTTTGAGATGAATGCGAAATGGCCAACAGTAAGGCACTAGAAGCTGTAGATAGAACTTTACGTGCCCAAGAGTTTTCAAGAATATTATTAAAATTTGGGGAAGATCTCCTTCCCGAAGTAAAGTCAATGGCAGCGCAATATAATTGAAGCTGAGATTCTCACTGGGAGTGGTGCCGGTGAAACTATATATATTCCGCGTATACCACTCTTCTCCAAAAAAAATCCATTTTAATTTTAAACGTACGCAGTTGTCTGTGAACTTTGCTATGACAATAAAAAAATCACTAAAATTCGCTGGTGTCAAGCTTAGGACTGGTCTTTTCATATTAGCTCCCGAAGGAAAGACTCCCTTAATTTTTTTTAAACTATGGTTACAATGTTAAACAAAAAAAAAATTTTGACTTTATACGTATAACAAATATTTTCTTATGTATCTACATTAGTTCGTATTTGTATTAATACGGCGGAATCATAAAGTCCACGCGAACGAAGTCGCAGGCATCAGCTAGTACTAAATAAATTAAACGGGTCACTCACGTCTTTTTGTCGGGAAAGCCGACTAGTTTCGATCTCAAAAGGAGACCTTCATCAGGGCGAATGTCCTGACACGTCCACCCTTTGTCTCTCGCGCCGGACACTGCGCGCCAATGCGCGCGCCTCCCGACTGGAAAGGATGGTGGGGGGTTGGTGCGTTGATTTGAGATCGAAACTAGTCGGCTTTCCCGACAAAAAGACGTGAGTGACCCGTTGAATTTATTTAATTTATTTAACAACGGAGTTCATTGCTGTCTCAAGGGGTAAAACTATATAGTTAATTGATTCAGGTGTTATTTTGCGGAAGTCAAATTTACAGGCAATTTGATCTACACTACTTTGCGTGCTTCCGCCACCAATTAGTTCATGCAAACTACTGCCGGCCGGCACCCACCCACTACCGTTAGTAGTTGCATGCGACTGCCGTGGCTGCTTTGGTCGTCTCTGCTTTAGCTGCTGTGGTCGTCTCGGCGAATCTCCAACATCTGAAACAGAAGATACATGCGACCGCCACTGCCCCGACTGCCGTGGTCGTCTCTGCGACACGTGTTTCGCCTCTACGCGAGGCATCCTCAGGCGATCTGTAGATGTTGACGGTTAGGTCATTTGTAGGTTGTTGTTGTTTGCATGAACTAATGGGTGACGGAAGCACGCAAAGTAGTGTAGATCAAATTGTCGGTAAAACTATAGCTGCTTTGGAATAGTTTTTTTTATACTACGTCGGATGGCAGGCAAGCATTCGGCCCGCTCGTACGCCGCCACTCCCGCTGCCAACGCAGCAACTCCTTCCTTCACTCACAACTAATTTAATCAGAAAAAATTTGTAGATGCATTATGCTTTCGAGATTGGTTTTGTTCGTAGAACAGAAACGACCGTCGTTTCTGTTATCTATGGTTTTGTTATATACGAGTATGTATAAGAAATGTAACCATGCGACTTTTTAGGAGCTATTTCAAAATTCATCATCATCATCTCAGCCATTGCAAGTCCACTGCTGGACATGCCTCCCCTCTAGATCTCCAATAAGACCGGTTGGAAGCGGCTTGCATCCAGCGCGATCCTACGATCTTAATGAGGTCGTCTGTCCACCTTGTGGGTGGACGTCCTACGCTGTGCTCTGCACGTACTATACTGCGGTACGTGGTCTCCACTCGAGAACCAAAATTGCTTTCAACAAAATATCAATTTCAATTTAGTTCAGAATAAGTATATTTAAGTAAGAAATCTCACGTGTTTGTTCAGCAACTTATATTAAACGACGCAGACTGTTTGCTTTGACAAATTGTGGGCACTTATATGAAAATTGTTCCATAATGAAGTTTTTGGGAGTGTGCTGTTGGCATTACATATTATGTTATATTATAATTTTATTTATTTCGTACTAGTTTCTCGTCGCGGTTTTTAACAGAATTTGTTTGTTTATATTATCTTTATCATAATGAGCACAAATATACATAAAACACTTAAAATATAGGTGTATAAGGCGGGTTTCTCTCTACAAGAGATCTCTACCAGCCAATCTTTGAGTGTTGGATATAAACTGTGGAGTGGCGAGGGCCTGCATATATCAAGTACATCTTCCCTTCTTTATCATTTATCGGGTTCTATTTTATACTACGTCGGGTGGCAGACAAGCATACGGCCCGCCTGATGTGTTTACCGAAGCCATATTAACGCTCGCAACATAAAATATCGCTCACGCGCCGCCACGCCCGCTGCCAGCGCAGCATCTCCTTCCTTTCTGGTGACCTCAGTCACTCGCAGGAACACAACAACCCTCAAGGGAATTGTTATTTGGCTGCGGTATTCTGTGAGGTGGAGGTATATTCCCCAGTCGGGTAGCTTACAATTACGCTTCCTACCTCTCTTTTCGCCAGAGCTTCGTTTGTCAGTAAGCAGGGTGCACCGCGCGCAGGTGAAATTGGCTTTGGTTCAATGATGTTGATGAACTCTTACACTCCAAAGTTCTACACGAGAAACGATAAAGTGAAGAAATGATGATCAATCACATATGTATTAACAACATGTTGTCGTCCCTGCAAATACTTGTACAAATATTTTTACAAATACTTGTATATATACTTGTACAAATACTTGTATATATACTTGTACAAATACTTCTACAAATACGTAAAGGAATCACTCTCTAAAGTAATGTAGTTCATAAAAAAAGATCTTGCCGATCTTATTATAATCTAATTACAACATACGTACATATGCGAATGTAGTGAGCCCCGAGGGAGGCTGCTTTCACATTTTTCAATCTCAAAATAGTAACCAATTTTACGAACATAATGAAATATGTGGGAGTAGGTAGGTATCTAATACATTCGCTTTTGACTTGACAACGTCTTATAATTCGATGGAGCCGGCTGCACGCACGAAAAACCATGTCTCGTGCGGCGTTACCTCGCTCTGAGGCGTTCCATTAACATTTTCTTTTCAAAAATGCAAACATTCCATCAGTATTTTCTTATGACGTTGTCACGTTCAACTATCGTCAGTAAACGGACTTTACAGACAACCGATTTTTTCATCTTCATTTGTGTCTTTTGGACAAAAAAAGCCTCTGAGTTCAAAAGTACGCACGAAATCCAATTTGAATCATTTTTAATTTACCTAAATGGACGTTCGATTTTCGGAATCATTCAAAAACATACTTCCGTTTATAAATCTTAGGCTCTGACTACGGGTTTATGTTTGGCGGGTCACGGTTAGGGCACAGGGGCCCGGGGGGCCATCCGTATAAATGTCGCGTCGTGAACTAAGTACTACATAAACTTTTTTATTTTTTTATACTATGTCGGGTGGCAGACAAGCATACGGCCCGCCTGATGTGAAGCGGTTAGCGTAACCGTATTAACGCTCGCAACATAATATATCACTTGCGCGCCGCCACCCCCGCTGCCAACGCAGCATCTCCTTCCTTTCAGGTGACCTCACTCACTCGCAGGAACACAACAATCCTCAAGGGAATTGTTATTTGGCTGCGGTATTCTGTGAGGTGGAGGTACATTCCCCATTCGGGTAGCTTACAATTACGCTCCCTACCTCTCTTTTCGCCAGAGCTTCGTTTGTCAGTCAGCAGGGTGCACCGCGTGCAGGTGAAGTTGGCTTTTGTTCAAAGATGTTGATAAACATCACCTGTACGTGACACACAAAAACAATACTTCTCGTAATGCGAGCTTCTACTGCTAACCGCTATCTATTGTAATGTCTGATGGAAAGCGGTTCCGTAGCAATAATGTATTATTCTATTAAACATACGCATCCTCTTTGACATTCACAACAATCTCTTACGAGTCGTTTGAATCCACCAACTCTCTGCTATTTTTGTCCATTAGATAAAGTCATATATATTTCCATAAATGTTGACAATTTCGGATTTTCTATGATTATTTGACAGAGGGATAAATTTCCGGTCTTGTCAGCAAAATTCCTGCCTGTCGACCGGTAACCTAAGTCACGAGTCGAGGTCTCTCCCAAATCACTTGATCATTATTGCCGTGACACTTGCCCGTCCTTTCATTATGTAAAATTCGATAACATATTACTTTTACAAAGTAATTTTAAATAATGTTTTATTCCCGCAACGTAATATTTCATAATTAAGAAAACATGAAATGTAGGTATATGAAGGAAATAGAGCTATTATTTTTCTCGTCCTCAAATTACATAAAGTTGAAAGTATCCATTATATAATTACATTGAGATTTATTTGGTTAAGAATCAGCATTTATAAAAACTGAACGAAGAATACCGGCGTGTTTTATCTTTAGTACCTACTGTATATATGTTACAGTCATTGTAACAAATTGGTCATTATTAATAATGGCTGGCCAATGTAATAAATTGTCAGTTGGATGCTGATAAGCAACAATGTGTCAACCCACAAAAAGTCAAATTTTGAGATATCGATGTATTCTGATAAAGGGGCGCTTACTAATCATTTTGCAAAATAGACTTAAGTTACTTGAATCCGACAAGTACGAAAAAAACATATTTATTTCTTAACATGAATTGAAAATCACTCATACGACATTTGGCCACACTCCGTCAAGCTCCATAACATAGTTTACATTCAAAGTGACTCCATCCGTCGTTCCGATAAAGATGTTATGAGGTTTGACACAGTGTTGCTAAATAATATTTAGTTTTTCGCCGCTGTGTTAAACAGAAACGTCGCTCTAAAATATTTAATAGGAGTGTTATTCTAAATTTATTTACAATGTTTACTTGAATGACATTATTGGAATCCTATCCATGCTGGAGTGATCAAGATAAGTCAGCAATTATTGCAATAAATTGAGATTGTTTCTTTGTAGGTTAGGTTGCCGATTTAAGTTTGAAAGCGAATCGATTTGATAAGTGTTTAAGTTTATTTCATAGCTAAAGTTTATATTTTAACCTGATAAATGTATCTTGGAGCTCTCAAATTGCTGTATGTAACAAAATAAAACGATGTTATACTTGATTGATTGTTGCTTAATACAAAACAACACTTTCCGTACAACTATGAAACTTAACACATTATTGAGAAATGTATAAAAACCTTTAAGTAAACCTGTACACATCGTTTAAGGTACTTAACATATTGCTGTTGAATGTAGATTAGTTGATTGTACTTTTTAGGACGGACAATAAATGTTTTAGCTGCTTTGAAATAATGTTGAAAAACAAGAATCCTACAATCCCCATACTAAAATTGTCTGCCTACTTGAGTTATGTCGACTCGTTTAGACATTATTTCCATACACTGTCACTACTAATAGTATTTTTTGGGGGTGTAAGTGGTTTATCAACATCTTTAAACCAAAGCCAACTTCACCTGCACGCGGTGCACCCTGCTGACTGACAAACGAAGCTCTGGCGAAAAGAGAGGTAGGGAGCGAAATTGTAAGCTACCCGACTGGGGAATGTACCTCCACCTCACAGAATACCGCAGCCAAATAACAATTCTCTTGAGGGTTGTTGTGTTCCTGCGAGTGAGTGAGGTCACCAGAAAGGACGGAGATGCTGCGTTGGCAGCAGGGGTGGTGGCGCGCGAGCAATATTTTATGTTGTGAGCGTTAATATGGCTACGGTAACCGCTTCACATCAGGCGGGCCGTATGCTTGTCTGCCACCCGATGTAGTATAAAAAAAAAAAAAAAAAAAATTTACTATATGAAGATGTCGCTGTCAAAATTAAGAGGTCAAATTCGTATCAATCTTGCGAATTCCAATATAAAGCGTAGTTATGAGGAGTTAATATAACCCCCGCAAGTTCTGCAAAATTGTATACAATCGTCTCGCTCGTAGACTTGATGACTACCAACCACCGGAACAGGCTGGGTTTCATAAAGGCTACCAGACCACATACATACACTGCGGCAGATTGTGCAGAAAACCACAGAGTAGAATATTCTACTCTGTGGTTTTCTGCATAATCTGCCGCCGTTATGAAACCTAGCCTGTTCCGATGGTTGTTAGTCATTCTGTAACCCACAAAAGTCACACACGGCATATGCCGTTCTGTGTGACTTTTATGGATTACGAGAAAGCCTTCGACGAAACCTTCAACTTTCGCCATCGAAACTTGGTCTGTTTGTTCTGGAATCTTTACAGCAATGCCAAGTCTACCACCGCTATATCAAGATGCAGAGGTGGCTGTATAGCGCTACAACAATGACTAGCCGCGTCGATAACCAGTAGTCTGAGCCTATCCAGCTGCAGCAGAGAGTACGTCAAGGGATGCGATTTCCCCGAAACTATTTACCGCTGCTCTGGAAAACGTATTGAAAAAATAGGACTAGAAAAACCGGGGCAACAGTGTGAATGGCGAATACATCTCACACCTTCGGTTTGCCGATGACGTGGTGTGTATCGCTGATGGATCTCGGTCGTATGCTGACCGATCTCAATACTGCATCTCGATCCGTTTGGCTGGGAATGAATTTCGTCACGACGAAAGTCATTTACAACGATTTTGTCATTCCTAGCTCGGTTATTGTAGAGAACACAGATATTAAGATGGTTAAAGACTATGTATACTTCGGAAATTCCATACAGCTTGGCTCGGCTTGGAGTAATTTCAACAAAGGGATCGACAAATGTATTCGATTCGGCTAGACAGCTTTTGGTAAGCTTCGGCACATCTTCGCCGCACAGATAACCCAATGCTCGAAGACTAACGCTTTCAACAAGTGCGTCCTTCCTGCAATGCGCTATGGTGCAGAGCCTTGAAAACTGACCATCGGACTAGTCCATAGGCTAAAGGTCGCGCAGCGAGCGAAGTGTTGGACGCCCTCCTTCTAGATGGTCCGATGACTTCAAGAAAGCGGCTGGAGGCGGAATGCGAAGGATCGTATTTGGTGGAAAAGCATTGAGGAAAGCTTATATCCAGCAGTGGATATTATATTCATTAATTCATATTATACATTTAATAATTGACATAATAATTGGGCTTGTAAGAAACTATCCCAAAGCATTGTTAAAGGACTTTTAGTTTTTGACTACCTATTTACTTTTAAAATAAACATTGTTATAATAATTTTATTTGAGTACTTGAAAATTACACAGACTCTAAAGTTGTAAAAAAAAATGTATTTTTTTTGTTAGGTCAAACTACATGTAAAAGTTTTGTTAAAATAGGTAATAAATTTAATTTTATCATAAAAAGAGTTTCATTTTAATAAAGATTAAATAAATATTTTATTTTATTTTAATTTTTTATTAATATTTTTATTCATATCTATGACCTTAACTTAAACAAGCAAAAATCTTTAACTGAGAATGTGTTTTAGTCAACAATCGTTTAAGTTTCTTAAAATACGTTTTACTGTTGTAAAATTCCGGAATCAGATTAAGTAATATAGTGTTAAGTTCCTTAATGTACTTTTACGAATAAAATAACGTATTCGTCATTTTCAACAATAAATAATCTCAGATTTTGGAAAAACTAGCAAGTTTTTTGTCTACTTATGATACTTATCTATATGCCACTCATTATTCCTTTCATAAAAAATAGAACAGAAGCATTTGACACATTTTTTTTTCAAACAAATAATTGATATTAGGTATGAAATTTTTAGACGCCATTTTCTCGAAATGAAGTCCATGTGGGTTGAGACATTGTTGCTTATCAGCATCCAGTTATTAATAATTAAGCTTACTTGGCACCACATCATTCATCATCTAAGTTGACGGAGCTCCTAATTCCGATGACAGGATACAAGAAAACTCTAACATAGCCAAAAAACAACTCAAATCTAACCAAAATATGTTTTATTACATTGACCATGTATCAATCGGAAGAGCCCGAGATAAATAATTCATGGACAGGCTACAGTCGACGTTTCTTAACTTGCGTGTTCGATTAGACTGAAAAGCATAACGACGTAATCGAGCTCCTCAAATTTCACGCCTAGATTATGCGTATACATCATTGACTAAATAAACCACAAGTTTTTAAAGTTCGAAAACATCACTTGAAATTATTTCAAACTCGTTCGAGAATTTTGTGTAATTCACCATTTACCAAGAAATTATCGAGCAATATTAGAATAGATATAGTAATTTGAATGGCCGTAATTCAAGACCCACCCGTCTCTCACAACTTTTAAGTACATACTCATAAATAGTAAAGTTCCATTATTAAGTTATTTAAAACTTTGAAAATTTATTGAAATTTGGAAATATGCCTTTAAGCTATTTAAATTAATGATATCGCATTTCACAAAGTATCGTATAACAAATCAAATTACAAACATTGGTCTTGTTGTTTTAATTAATTTTACGAATGACGTCAATGTTTCGGTCCGGTTTATAAATTCATGTCGTTAAAGTTGGGGTGTAAGTGCCTCACCACCGTCGTTAGAGCCTATGTCAACCCCACCAGTGGTGGTGTTGACGTTGACCCCACGTGGTGCACTCGGCAGATTTACTGACGAAGCTCTGGCACAAAGAGAGGTAGCTTATAATTACGCTGCCCTACCTCTATTTGGGTAATACCTCTAAAACACAGAATCATCATCATCATCATCAGGTCGTTTTTAGTCTCCACTACAGGAGCACGACCCTCTCTCGTCCGTCACAGACAGGAGGATTTGGCCTACACTCCCCACGCTGGCCAGACGGGTTGGGGAGGCCTGATCGATGTTTGATATTGTATTTCCCTTAGTCGCCTTGTACGACATCCACGGGAAGAGATGGAGTGATTCTATTCTAGTCTGCCGGAAACCATACGGCCAAATCACAGAATACCGTAGCCAAATAACAATCCTCTTGTAGATTGATGTGTTCCTGCTAATGAGTGAGGTCAGGAATTTCATGCTGCGAGCGTTGGCTATGGTAACCGTTAATTGATTTTTTTTAATATTTTTTTTTAATTAAAACTGCAACGAGACCGGAATTTTTGTTTTTATATATGAGAGGGGGGAGCAAACGAGCATGTGGGTCACCAAGTGGTAAGCTATCATCAACACTAAGGGGTCGCCGATCAATTGCCAGCCTTTTAAGGCAAATAAAGACTCTATTCTTAAATATATTTTTATTTTAATCATAAGTTGCACATAATTGTATTCTCTGTAATGTATTGTGTAAATAAAGCATATTCTATCTATCTATCTATCTATCTATCTTTTTTTCTAATAAAAATCAATTAAACTGCAAATTAAATTTTACTTTGAGTTCATTGTGTTTTTTCTATTTTGGGCGACTTATAGCACACTACCGTAACTATAGCCGAAATTGGTTGCTACCAAACAACCTGCTGAATTACATGAAAGGTAGAGGTGATTAACAGAAGGACTGAAAGTCCACAAAGATTCAAAAGGATCGACGTGTCAGGGTTGCAGCACGGAGTCACTGGATAGCTTAAGATATGATCATCATCATTAGTCGTCCGTCCCAGACAGAAGGAGGACTTGGCCTACACTCCCCACGTTGGCCAGACGGGTTGGGGAGGCAAGATATGATAGACATATCGTTATTGTAGGATTATTAAAAAACCGGCCAGTGCGAGTCGGACTCGCGCACGAAGGGTTCCGTACCATTATCTATAAAAACGGCAAAAAAAAAAATCACGTTTGTTGTATGGTAGCCCCCTTTAAATATTTGTTTTGTTTTTGTTTAACTATTTATTTTTAAAGTGAATATATAACTAAATATTATGTGAGTATTTCAAGCGTATCTATTGCCGTTATCAATTACGAGCAAAAACGAGCAAAAAAAATCACGTTTGTTGTATGGGAGCAACAAATACTAAAACATAGAATAAAATATTTATTTTATTCTATGTTTTAGTATTTGTTGTTATAGCGGCAACAGAAATACATCATCTGTGAAAATTTCAACTGTCTAACTATCACGGTTCATGAGATACAGCCTGGTGACAGACGGACGGACGGACGGACAGCGGAGCCTTAGTAGTAGGGTTCCTTTTTACCCTTTGGGTACGGAACCCTAAAAAAAGTATGCTCCGCCGCGACAGTTTTCACTGCCGTGACCAGGATTCGAACCTGGGTTACTACGGCCACAACGTAGGGTCCTAACCACTAGACGATCACGGCTGTCGGAGCTGGTGACTCACTACAGTCACCAGCTCCGACAGCCGTGATCGTTATCACTACATACAAATGCCGAAAACAAGAGCGCTTTCACTTTTTTGTTGCGCCAGATTCGATCTCAGTAAGTAGATGTTAATTTATAAATCTTAATACAGTGTAATAAAGGCTATTTTAATTATAATGATAATGTACAAAACACAGAAGCTGCCATTGCGTTGACGAGCTCGGTGGTCGAATGGTTAGCAATAGCCACTTTGACTCCGAGGTTGCGGGTCCGATCCCTGCACAAGACAAATATTTGTGTGCATGAACATGAATGTTTGTCTTGATCTGGAGTTTTTCTATGTATTTTATTTATGTGTTTAAAAAAAAAAGTATTCAAGTATAATTTTAGTTATCTAGTACCCATAGTACAAGGTTTGCTTAGTTTGGGACTAGATGCCGTGTGTAATTTGTCCAGGAATATTTAATATTTATTTATATATGCTTGTTTGCCACACGATGCAGTGTCACCCATCGTAAAAGACGTAAATATTGAGGGTTATCTCATAAATTGAAATTACGTGCCACTTCTATAAGAGGAGCTCACTCAGTATAATCGAACACGCAAGTTAAGCAACGTCGATCGTAGCTTGTCCATTGATGGGTTTATTCGCTTTGAGGGCACGTTAAGCCGTCGGTCCCGGCTATTGTCATTAGATGATAGTCGCCAAGCCAAGTCAGTGGTCTTTAGGCGGTTTGAAAACACTGACCTCCGCCAACGCGCAGTTGAGCAGCGTGGTGGAGTATGCTCTAAACCCTTTCGACTGAGAGGGGACCCGTATCGCAGCAGTAGGATGAATAAGAGTTGTCGACGACTTGACGTACACATTATTAATAAAATACAGTTATAATAATCACGTGATAGTACCATACTATTAAAACACATAGCTAGAACAGCTATAATACTATAAGTTCTTAATATAATACTAATGGTAATATAATAATGTTTATGTTTCATTTAAACCATCTTTAGTATGTAGATTATAATTAACAATAGCTTATGTATTATTACTAAGCTTACCGCCGCAAGGATATAAAGCTTTTCAACATAAAGTATGACGTCAATGTCCTCAAGGATGGCCAATGATGTAATAAATTCTATAGATAAGGCATCCCATACTAAATAGGCTAGAAGCCTATGTCCTAAACTTATTTATTTATTTATTTATTTGCAACATTTACAACTATTTTTACAGGTATCAAACCTAATGCAATAGTGTAACAACCTTTTTTTTTTATATGTAACTTAATTGTAACTTATTACAAACAGCGCTACGTTTGTGAATTCATTCAGAGAACACGAAAACAGATCAACTCTTTCCGCTATCTCGTTCAGAGTGCGCAGTGCACGCGTAAGTGGTGCTTTGCCGAGAAGGTCGGTGCGGCCGCGGGGCACTGCCAGCAGCTGCGGCCGGCGGCGACGCCACACGTATCTGTCTGGGACACATAGACCGGTAACCCTCAACAATTGAGTATTGCTCGTTTTACACCTAATTAATTTAAACATGTAAGATGCTAAATACAACTCCCTGCGTACCCGCAGCTCGTTATACCCCACCATACCCAGTACAAATAAATTAGGGTACATGAGGGGATAAAAAGGATATACCCCATACTTCCTTAAATATATATATCTAATGAATTTATTTTGAATACGCTCCAACATAAGGCTATATTTAGCTTCATGCGGAGCCCAAATGACTGCGTTGCATTCCAGTTTGCTTCTAACCAGCGCATTGTACAAAGCGACGATCGCTCCAATATTTGCAAAACCATGCGCCCAACGAAGTATAAAGCCCAGATTTTTATAAGCTGTTTTACAAATACTGGTAACGTGATCTCGAAACTTCAGATCGGATGTGAATTTAACCCCCAAGTCTTTTACTTCTGTCACTCTTTTTAGTTTCGTTGAATTAACTTCATAATCATGATGAACAGGACTACGAGCTCGAGAAAAAGTAATTGTCATACATTTCGAAACATTAAAGTAAAGCTTGTTAGTATTACACCAAGAAACCACTCGATCTATATCGCCCTGAAATCGCTCGCAGTCTTCGGTGTTTCTGATTGGCCGAAATATCTTCAAGTCATCTGCAAATAGCAAGCAACTTGAATCCCTAATAACTTCTGGTAAGTCGTTGACCATAATGAGGAATTCGAGAGGACCAAGGTTACTCCCCTGACTTACTCCCGACCTGACGGAATATGAGTCTGATTTGTAGCCTGCGTACTCAACGAACTGACGTCTATCGCTCATGTAACTTGCCAAGAACTTCAATAAATGAGGGGTACAGCCGACGCCGGCTAGTTTTCTCAACAGAATATCGTTATCTACGACATCAAACGCCCTCCGAAAGTCGAAGTAAGCAGCGTCTACCTGCTCCCCTCCATCCACCGTAGGCACCAGCTGAGCCATATAATTTAGTAAATTGGTAGTTGTACTGCAACCCGGCCGAAAACCGTGTTGCGCCTCTGACAGCTGTGCCTGTACTTGCTCGTAGATGATCTTTTGTAATGCAGATTCAAATACCTTGGCTGGAGTCGATAGTACTGCCACCGGCCTATACCCATCGACAGCCTCACTCATGCCTCCTTTCGGTACTGGAACTACCCGGGTTGTCTTCCACATCTTCGGAAAATCTTCTTCTTCCAGGGACAGGTTGTATATGTGCAACAGTGGCCGTGCCAGCACAAACCTACAATCCCTGAAGATAAAAGCCGGGATACCGTCAGGTCCTGCAGACCTTTTCGGCTTCAGCTTCGCGAGAGCCCGGCGCACGTCAGCCAAGTCTAGTCTGCCCAGGTGTATACGCGCTGAGCCATTCGCACCGCCCGCCTCCGCCACCGCCGCGCGTACGTTTAGCTCAGCCGGCACGGTGCCGTAGGCCGACTGAAAAAAGTCCGCAAACTCGTTCACACACTGTTGCCCATCTAGAACCACCCCATTCTTATATATTTTCCGAGTATTGCCATTTTGTCTCCTAGATTTTATATACCTCCAAAAAGCCTTCGGATCCTCCGTCAAGTGTTTTTGGACCCGATCCATATACTGTGCATGAGCTTTCCGAATCATGCCTTTTACCCGTGCCCTATACCTAGCGAATTCCTCATAATCATCACGCGACCTACTTCTCTTGTACCGCTTGTGAAGAACTGCCTTATACTTTATGTCGCGAATTATTTCAGCGTTGTACCATTCGGGGTAATTGTACCTCGACGTTACATGCTTTCGCTTTTTATTTGGCACACAGTCACTGATTACATTATTAATAATATCATACAAATATTTTAAACTAGATTCCGCATTATTTACATTATACAACGGTGTCCAATCTATGGAAGCTAATCTATGGTATAACAACGGATAATCGGCTTTACCAAAATTCCACAATAATTGGGTATGTTGCAAATCGGTAACACTCACGCTAGCCCTCGCCTGGTGTGGCGTCGCCGCCGCCGGAGCGCAGCCCTCCAATTCCACCGATATCTCAAGCGGCGGATGGTACATATCCACTGGAACCAGCTGTTCGTCCGCGGCGCGCACACTGACGCAATCACCCAAAGAAGTCAACACTAGGTCTAATTGTCTATTATTACAATTTGTTATTTCGTTTCTCTGAATGAATCCACAATAGGTCTGAAAATATTCAAAATAATTTTTGATATATGAATTACATGAATACAAGTTAAAATCCCCTATTACAATTACCCTACTATATTTTACGCATAACTGTTCGATAATTCTAAGTAATAACAAATATTCATTTTCGTTACTATTCGGTGGAATGTAAACAACACAACACAAAAATAATAATCTACCGCGTGAATACACCGTCGCACAAACCAGTTCGAACATCTGATCGCTGAGGATGACGTCACTCGGTAAGGATACTCCCCGCAAATCGTAACGCGGTGTGGCCACGAGAAGCGCGCCGCCATGCTTACGTCCGTCGGTTCGATCGCAGCGTATGATTTTATAACCCTGTGGTATTATTTCGGCGTCTTTAATGGATTCATTGCAGCCCGTTTCAGTTATAGCAAAGAAATCCGCATTCGATGACGCTACTCCTGCATAAAATTCTTCTAATTTTGTCCGTAGTCCTCTAACATTTTGATAATAAATTTGTACTACTTTATGAGGGCGATTTCTTTGTGTCACTTGATTTGCGAAACCACACCCATTCGCAGAATTCTACATTTACGGGCCAAACATCCGGTTCACACAGTTTCACGTAAATGCTTTCAGGTACTCCTATCCTAAATGAAGCATAATCCCTCTCAGTTCTGTGTTTTATTTTCTCAACCTTTATTGAACATTCCGTGCCACATACCTTCTTAACATACTCTTCCATAGTTTCCACTGTGGTATCTTGTTTTAGTCGCCACACATGTAAGTATTTTTTCCTTTCTGTACCTTGAATTTCCGTTATAATCTTTCCACCTCGTTTTACTTCGTTATTGGGAAATCTACTTTTTCTCTTTCTTACTTCAGTCCAGTCATTATCTAATTTATTTTTATTTCCTGGGATATCCTTCACTATCAATAAATTTTCTTCATTTATTTCCTCTACTGATTGTCTAACGTTCATTGATAGACTCGCTTGTTTTATGGCCCCACTCTGTTTTGATTGTGCGATTACCTTCGTAAGATTTTTCTTAGTTACATTGGCAAATGATGTTGGTTGTTTACTTACACCAGGAGATGTTACAGATGGTCCATCCTTGTATTTCGAGGCACTAAGGGTGGTTTCCAGATATTCATTTCTACTTCTTAGCATTCCGATTTCATCTTCTAGTAGATTAACTTTGTTTGCCTTTTCTTGTACTACCGCCATACTTTGTCGTAGTTCATTCAACTCTAACTGACTCTTATCAAATTGCAGTTGGAGATGTTTATATGCAGCCATTTGCTCATCCATTCGACTTCTCATCTCAGCGCGGAAGTCTCGTAGTACTTCTAAAATTTTATTGTCATTTTCGAACAACGATATATCTGCTTGACGAGCCCCGCGCGCAGTATTTATGTAACAACCTGGAGTAAATGTTTGGTTCATGATACTTCCTCTGACTGGGGTATTGGAATTATCCCGCTTCGGGCCAGCGCACACACACTCTGGACACATCCATTGGTTTTTGTATTCCTGTGTAAGAGACTCGAACGTATCCGACGACATCGCCAGACACTTTAGGTGAAACAACTTTCCGCATATTTCCTTTGAACACTGCATAAAACTGATGTCATATATGTCGGCATTACAACCGTTGCACTTTGTCTCCATTTCATGGAAAATAGCGAAACTATAACACTTCTTGAGAACTTTTTATAATTTTTATTTATCGAGATAACGTCTAACCACATCCGCTGCGTATCGCGCGCGCGAGCGACTTATAAAAATCAAAATATATCAGTTTCGTAAAATATACAAAACTAGAAATATCTGTGATCTTAAAAAATTAAGAACTTATGTCCGACTTGTTTTATGGTTGCTCAAAGTTTAGTGGGAAAGTCCAATTTAAAATAACGAAATTATTAGGGTCGGGAAAGACGACTATTCGCCACATTTAGTAGTCGGCGACTAGTCGGCGATTATTCGGCAAATTATGCCGACTATAATCGGCACGTAAAATAAAACCAACAAAATTCTTGTCATAGATTTTCATCTCATAGATATTACCAGCTTCCGAGAAAGACGCTCGCTATAAACAGTGCTAGCGGGACAACACAAATATACTTTAGCGATTCGGAACATTTCAGGGTATCTAGCGCTGTTCTGGTGCCACCATTGAAATGGGTATACACTTCGATTTATGACAGGCAATGCGCAGTGAGAGTGAAGTTCATGAGCTGAACTATTTTTTTTTTTTTTTTCATTTTTTATACCACCAGTGTGGCAAACAAGCATACGGCCCGCCTGATGGAAAGCAGTTACCGAACTGAACTAGACTTATCATTGTCTAGTTCAGCTCTTAGTATCATCAGACTTATTATTGCTTTAGTATTTCTGTCGCTGTCATCGTCGTCACTTATATTTCTTTTTAAAGCTTCCAATAAAAACTGCGATCTTACTGTTACCAGATTTTCATTATCAAAAAACTGTAGTTTATACCTGGGATCAAGCAAAGTTGCAAGTGAAAACAATTTATTCTGTTGCCGACTAGTCGGCATTTTGAAAACCGATTAGTCGGCTAGTCGGCTAGTCGGCAAATACCATAGTCGGCCCATCACTAGAAATTATATAAATAAAAATATAATTTTGGATAAACAATAACAAATACTATAACTTTCAATAGCTACATAAACACAGTATTTTGACATAGCTGTCGTACAAATTTCTGTGTGAGGTGTGAGTCTTTTGTATGAAATCCAAAATTGTGATTTTCAAGTTATCATATCTCGAGAACTTTTTATGCTACCGAAGTAATTCTTTCACCTATAGTTATATTATAATGACGTCCTTACATAACAAACCGAAAGAAAAAACATTTTTTTTTTTGCATTTTTTGACGCAATAGCGTCAGAAAACGGTTCCCATCGCCTGGCAGATCTATGATTATCGTTATCCTTATCATCTTATCATGCTGTCTCTTTCAAATGTTCATTTTTTTTTATTTGCAATAAATACATATATTATTCTCAAAAATATGAAATTAACCTAGAATACGCGTTGACATCAAATATTATGTACGATGTGTTATGTAAGTATATACGTGTGATATGTGATCCATCTATTTATTTACTATATCAACATAAATTGTGCATTTTCGTAATACAGAAGACGGCATTTTTACCTCATTCAATTGTCACAAACGTCACTTTCGTAGGCTTGCTTGTGCGAACTAATTGCGAGGTAAGATAATTACGTCTCATTTCAGGTGTACATTTTTGACGTTAGTGG
Organism: Hypsopygia costalis; assembly: GCA_937001555.2. Classification (NCBI taxonomy): domain Eukaryota; kingdom Metazoa; phylum Arthropoda; class Insecta; order Lepidoptera; family Pyralidae; genus Hypsopygia; species Hypsopygia costalis. The sequence continues at coordinate 4,097,464 of OW443325.2, forward strand.
CATATCTATAGTATTTGTACATCCTTGGACATGGCAGGCTTCAAAGAAATTTTCATCATTACACTGTTTGGCGGATTTGACATAACGTAAAAATTACACAACAAGGCTTTTCCTCCTAATAGATTTCTTGCCGGGAAAATGTTTCTTTTTCAGCACACCTTTTATAACTCTCGGTTTGTAACAGAATCCCAATTTACTTTGTCCGTAAAATTGCTGTTGACGTCGCGCGTTGAACAATCAAACAGAAATTATTAGTTTTTCTTTTGGATGTACGGTCTATTATATATATATTTATAACTATATTTACAAATAATTTGACATAACAGAGGAGTTATATTTAATAGTTTTGCTACATATTAGTTATTACATATATTATTATTTATTCTGTTGTTTTGCTCTCAAGTATTCGGCATCATCGTTCATAGTTGAGATCTGTATGTCTTGCCTCAAACGAAGGAATTTAGAACGTACTCCGCTACGGGTAAACTAAAAATTGTCTTAATGGCTGTCATTTAACGACGTCAACCGGGATCAACGCGACCGCTTAATGAACCCTTAAAAGCACGGAAGAGAGAAAAAACACTTTCGTGCTTTTTTTTAGGAAACTCATACGTAGAAAGGCTACAGTCGGCGTTGCTTAACTTGCGTGCTCGATTAGACGGACTCTCTCTGAAGAATATTATTACATATTAAGATGCTCTAAAATGAGGCAGTGTTAAATACCAACTTACATTTTAGATAGTTAGACTATTTGTCTACTACTTACCCATTTTTTAATCATTAATTGTTTTTTTTTTTAACTACGAAATATATCTCCTGGAATAATGTATGATAGGTAAGTGTAGTTTAAAAGACCAGTCATTATATCACACAAAAATTCGTTTTGGATTTTCATACGATTTAAATTTCTGAACGGACTGATTTATGACGAAGGTTTAAGTATATAATTTGTTTAAGGTTTTGAGTAAATTGGCAAATATATGACTGTGATTGCTGAAGATATTCGAAAACATCTTAACATAGTGCTGACTAGAAGTCTTACTGGCGTGGGCCTCGCAAAGTTCTGTTATACGTAGGGTTGCTATCTCTAAACGCTAGCAACCAGGGCTAAATGCGTAAAAACTCCTAATTTTGAATCTTAAAACCCGGACATGTCATCAGTGTTTTTAGTATTAGTTTTATTTTTTATTCTGTGACAAGACGGTTATTCGCAGCATGGAGCGGGCGGTAGTGATTTGAAACTTTTAACCGTGGACTACAAAAGAAACCCCGCCCGGACGCTCCCCGGACACCATCCAAACAAAGGACATATACGGGGAAACCCGGAGGGATGGCAACCTTATATTATATGAAGCCCGGGCGAGTCAGTACTAATTAATATAACATTTTTTTATATTGCGATCTAAGGCCCGTCGCTTACACTAAGTCGGAGCGTTAAAGTGCCTTCGCACCAATTTGTCGGTTCGTTTTATGCGTTAGGCAAAATACCAGCGCTGTGGCTAAGCCTAAGCTATGCTGAGCTGGGACCATATTGGCGGCACATGGTATGTGTTGTGAATTGTTTGTTTAGTTTTATTTTTAGTTTGTAATGATATGACCCCGCCGCAACTCCGCGGCGACCCTGTGTCTATTTACCAGTGAGCGACGCGCCATAGTCGCCTCGACGCGGCAAGACGTGTCGTGTGCAGAATTGTTGGTAGTTGTATGTACTCGGTACGATTGCTTGCAGCGAATTAAACGCTCACCTACGCTACGCGACGACACGGTATCAGCCCATAATCATCCCACTGTTGGGATACGGGTCTCTCTTCAATCGAAGGGGTTCACATGAAACTCCACCACACTGCTAAACTGCGGGTTGGCGGAGGCCAGTGTTTTCAAGCCACTGACTTGGCTTAACGACTATCATCTAATGATAAAAGTCGGGACCGACGGCTTAACGTGCCCTCCGAAGTGAGGAACTCGAGATAAATATACCCATCCATAGACAGGCTACGGTTGACGTTCCTTAACTTCAGTGATCGATTAGACTGACACGCGCAACGACGTCATTGAGCACCTCCGCGACGAAACTTGTGCTAAAAAATAACATACTTTATGACATTAGTAGTTTATGAAACTGTTGCATAATAAGGGTTCTTAAAATACGAGTGTGAGTTTATCACATGAGCCGAAGGCGAATGTGATAATAGACCATACGAGTATTTTAAGACCTAATTATGTGCAGTTTCATACACTACTTTATCTAATCTCATGAAATAGATGACAATAATATTTTAAAGAAAACCATGAAGTTAATTTTACAGCTTTATTTCTTACTTATAAATCCATTTGCAGATGGAGCATGCGTGGTGCGCATGCGCGACACGCCGCGCGGCGCCGCGTTCACAGATTATGTAGAAAAATTTTGCAACGTTGCAATGCATTTTCATTGCAACCTGTTTAAAATACCTGTATCCAGGGCTGAAGCTGTATCGAAATGGAGAAAAAGTTATTTTTCGATACAGTTGTCCATAGAAGAGCTGTATCGAAAAGTAACTTTTTAAATTTATTTTGATGTCTTGTGCGTAAAGACTGTCATTAACATACTGTGTTTAGTTTTTTAATGTGTAAATTTCAGTATGAGAGTAGATAAAGATATTTACGTGTGTAGTATATAGCTGCAATGCCATTACGCTGACCAGCAGTCATTCCGTGCCATAAACCGACACCGCCGTTAAACGGTATTAGCTGTTTACGTCACTGCGTCGACGTCGCGTTATATTGTTACTCTAATACATATGTACTCGTGTTATTGAACACACGTTTTATGAAAATGTTTGCAAATAGGGTGGCAATACAGGTCTATACAACACAGCCTTTAGAGTTTGCAAGCTGAAGTGGCAATAGGCCGGTCACATCTGCCGAGTAAGTGATGGCAGATGGAGGAGAAAGGTATTACAGTGAAGGCTGCGCGTAGGACGACGAAGCTTTGGGCGCCCTCCTTCTAGATGGTCCGGTGACGTTAAGAAAGCGGCTGGAAGCGGCTGGATGCGGAAGGCGGAGGATTTGGTGGAAAGCATTAGGGAACTGATATATCCAGCAGTGGGTAGATACAGGCTGATGATGAGGAATACTAGCGGCGCCGTCGACTTTATCCGCGGGGACTTTATTGATCACTGCTCTTCTATTTGCGTATCAAGATAACGCATACACTAGATATTAACTTATTTTACTGAATTATTTTTCTTTTTCTTGAGGAGCTCAATAGCGTTGCTGCGCGTAGCAGTCTAAACGATCGCGAAAGTCAAGCAACATCGATCGTAGCCTGTCCATGGGTGTGTCTATTTATCTCGAGCTCTTCCGTGATTCGGCGGGCACGTTAAGCCGTCGGTCCCGGATGTTAGCGTTAGAGGTCAGTCGTTAAGCCGAGTCTGTAGCCTTTAGGCACCTTGAAAACACTGATCTCCGCCAACCGACAGTTGAGCAGTGTGGTGGAGTATGCTCTAAACCCCTTCGATTGAGGGGAGACCAGTATCCCAGCAGTGGGATGAATAAGGGTTGACGATAACTGAATACTTGCTAAATGGAGGTGGAGAGGAGACACACCCCCATTTAAAAAGAATTCGATATTATTGATTATTTACCTCCTATTGTTGGAATCTGTTAAAATGTTATCCGGTCCATAATAACAAATCGATTGACACCTCATTCATGAAAATCGGTCGAGTAGTTTAAGCGCTATGGTTCAATGGAAAACATTCGCAAATACAAACATACATAGATTGCTAAAATCATCCGCGCATGTATTTATGACGTTCACGCAGACAAAGTCGCGAGAGGCCGCTAGTCAACCATAAAATAAAAGATAGGTCAGGTCTGTCATTTTGAAATTCAATGTCTTGAGCAGAATGTTCTTAGCGCGTTCCTTTGTTTCATTTGTTATCTATGAAAATAGCCTCATTTCTCTTGCAGATGCAGTGAGTGAGGAAAGGTTATGGAAATACTTCGAAAGATAAGGTAATAATAATAATAATAACTTTATGTACTTCTCACAAAGTTTGTACAGTAGAACAGTAGGTACATTACATACATTGCACTAGTAAGACCTTGTGAGAGTCTGGAGTCCGAGCTAGGTTTAAAAACCTGTGTGTCAGATCTCCAGGCTCTCTCCCGGCTGGTACTTAATATGAAGTAATTTTGGTTACTTTAGCTTAAGGAGAAGGTCAATGTACAGTTGGAATAATAAATTATATTTACCGTATTCTTATAATTTTTCCATTAACTATGGAAATGTGAATAGATCATTCAAAATTATTGTATGTCATACAGATTTAGGATGTATGAAAAGTCCTAGTTTTTTGGTATGTAATGAGAAAATAAGGAACCTTTATCATCGCTACATAATACTAAGATTATACTTTTAAGAGAGGTAGTGTACAGTGTATTTATAAGATGCCCGACTGGGAAAGTAACTCCATCTCACAGAATACCGCAGCCAAATAACAATTCCCCTGGGGCTTGTTTAATGTTTGAATATAATGTAACTAACGCTATCAGTAGGTAAGAAAGCAATTATCTTAGTATTACCACAGTATAAGTAATAGTAATAACGGTATTACAGACAAACACTCTGATATGTCTAAGTGTGTGAGGAGTAAGTATGTATATACAGAGTGTTAACAAAGGCACTAATCTTTTTTATTTGCTAAAGCAAAAGTTCTAAAGTACTAAAGAAATCACAACGGATTTTTTAAATATATCTTCTGGGTTACTTCTACGATTTTGTATCATCCTTTAAAATTAGTTTTTGTTAAAAAAAAAAGTACGACATTTTACATATACAAAGCGGCGAAATGTAAATCGCAGGTTACACTTTGAGTGTCCCTTAGCCTTAGGTACCTTAACTCTCCGTTATTACTTATTTGAAATAAAGAGACCCTTCTCAGACGAGCGACGTGCAATTTGCATGGTTGACACAAATGTACGCCAGAGTTTGCGCGAAATTTTAAATTTGTTCCATGACTTTAATTTGTTAATTTTTAAACACAAGTAAGTGTAAATAAATAAGCAGCCAATATATTTTTCACGGCATATGAAGAAAGAAATGATTTTGAGGTTGTAGGGGATAATCTCCGGATCTACTGAACGAATTTTGAAAATTGTTTTATCAATAGAAAGCCACGTTATTTGTGAGTGTCATACGCTATATACATATACTAGCTGATGCCCGCGACTTCATTCGCGTGGACTTTAGGATTCCGGCGTATTAATACAAATACGAACTAATATATATACATAAGAAAATATTTGTGGCAGTATTATACGTTAAAAGTTAATAAATTATTTTTATTAAGAAAGTAATCATATTTTAAAAAAAAATATAAAAAATTATGAAGGGAGTCATTCCTTTGGGAGCTAATATGAAAAGACCTGAAGCGTTACTAACCCGCGAGAAAGCCACGTAAAGTTAGCCATGCGGAAAACAACCTCATATTTTAGTTTATTGTCATAGCAAAGCAAGTGGTCACAGAAAACCGTGTACGTTTAAAATTAAAATGGAAAATTGTTGGAGAAGAGTGGTATACGCGGAATAAATACAGTTTCATCGGCAGTGAGAATCTCAGCGTCAGCTTCCATTATATTTCGCTCCTAAGCATTGACTTTACTTCAGGAAGGAGATCTTCCCCAAATTTTAATAATATTTTTGAAAACTCTTGGGCGCGTAAAGTTCTATCTACAGCTTCTACTGCCTTATTGTTGGCCATTTCGCATTCATCTGAAACGATTAGACAGCAATCCTGAAACATCTTCGCTTTCAGCGAGGATTGCTTTAGTCAGGTATGTTTTTCCAATCCCTCCTGAAGCTTCTAAGACAGAAAAACAGTTCCCCTCGTTGTTTAAAAAAAGACTATGTCAAACAAAATCTTGCTACATAGCGTCCCGCAAATGCACGCATTCTTCTGGTTTGTGCGAATATATACCAATCGTTCCATTTCAATTTTAGTGTACACGTCTATAATAAACTGACTAAGTAGACTACGTTACCTTTGTAAATAAATAAAACGATTGCGTCTAACTTGTAGCAAGTAAGAATAAAAGTAGCACTGAGCGTTTATTTTTTTACAATACGTACAATCAATATTTTGTTAAACTATTTATTGTTATTTTAAGTAGCTTTTTTAGTTCTATTTGCTATTAATTTATAGCATGTTTTTTTAGTTATTTTTTTAAACTATAATTTATTGTAAACACCATGTTGTTTATGCAAATAAATTTAGCTTTGTTCTGCATCAGGTGTTCCAAATCTTGGATTTTTATACCTCACCAAAAATGCTCATCAGACTGAACAACTTTTGTTAAGGCGTCATTTTTATATTTCTTATAGTTTAGCTGAACCATTATGGTTCTGCATCACGTGTTCCAAATCTTGGATTTTTATACCTCAAGAAAAAATGCTCATCACGCTGAACAACTTTTGCTAAGGCATCATTTTTATATTTCTTATAGTTAAGCTGAACCATTATGGTTATTCATCAGGTGTTCTAAATCTTGGATTTTTATACCTCAACAAAAAATGCTCGTCATCTGAACAACTTTTGCTAAGGCGTCATTTTTATATTTCTTATAGTTTAGCTGAACCATTATGGTTCTGCATCAGGTGTTACAAATCTTGGATTTTTATACCGAGATGGAAATTTCGTGTCCACGTTTTAAATCGATGCCATTTTCGTAATTGACGTCTCAGAAAACCATAGAATCAACACCCTTATTGATATTATGACATTTCAACCGCATCGCACCCCCACAGGAGTGCTCTTGTGTCACGTCGGATAAGTTAGATTATAACGTAGCTTGTTGTTTTCGGAATCAGCGACCCGATAAACCATAAAAACAATACCCATAACGATTTTCAGACGTTTGCACCTCATTTCACCCCTTTAGGGGTTGAATTTTGAAAAATCCTGAAACACGTGTTTACTCATTTATCTACAGAAGTGCTCGTGTAAAGTTTCATATAAAATAGTCCAACTAATCTTGGTTACCAATACAAACTTTGGACCCCCGTTTCATCCCCTTAGGGCTTGAATTTTCCAAATTCCCGTCTTAGTGAGCACCTACGTCCTAAAAGGAACCCTCTTGCAAAAATTGAGACTCCTAGCACTTGTAGTTTCTGAGATTTCGTGATGAGTGAGTCAGTGATTTTCTCTTTTATATATATAGATATTAACCCGAAAAATTTAAAGAATTTTTGTAAAAATATTTACCGCCAAACAATGTTAATTCTACAAATTACATAAGAAAAAATATTTTACCAAATTTTAATTTTAAAAATTAATTTTAATCATATATATATGGGCGGCGAAACATGCGACGCCCCTCTCTAGATAGACCGTTGATCTAAACAAAAACGGCTTAACGGCTTACATCATTTGGTGCATCATCATCACACAGAAATTTTCTCCCGCGTACTATCAAGCTGTGGAATGAACTGCCTTTCGAGTTTTTCTCAGGAGACTACAGCATGGGGTTCTTCTAAAAGGGCGTGAAGAGGTTTTCACAGGAAAACGCGCGTGTAATGCCGCTGGTGTTACATGCGTTCATAGACTACGGTAACTGCTTTCCATCAGATCACCTTAGTGGTTTAAAAAAAGGCTAGTAATTAACGGAGCAACTAAAATTGTAGAAATAGGCAACTTTTATACTAACTTGGCAACTAAAGAAGATATAAAATATACCAAACCTAACCTAACCCAGTATTTCGGTCGCCCATTTAGTATTTTTTAGTCGCTCGATAAATTATTTCCTTTAAGGTGACGTGAGTCCAGGGCTTGGCCGTTTTCGAGGGGGTGAGGTGCGGGGCTTGAGAGGAGCCGGCGCGGGGTACTCGCTTACAAGCGCGCGATCGCTGCCGAGACGCCACAGTATAGCGAAGCGACTATCTACACCCGTGTAGTATTACACCTACACCCGTCAATACAATAGTTAAAAGTACTTACTGGAAATATAATTATATGAAAATAAATAAACCACATGTAAAAATACATTTTTTTTATTAATGAAGTATATTATATTCAACATGCAAACAAGTGATGTTTTGGTATATTATGAAAAAGTAAAGAATTCAAAATAAAAAGAAAACTATTCAATAATTATTCAAAATAAAAAGAAAACTATTCAATAATTATTGAATAGTTTTCTTTTTATTTTGAATTCTTTACTTTTATATTCAATTATATTTATTATTGGTCAAACTAAAATAGGTACATACTTAGACTAACTAACTATCACGCGCCAGCATACACTATTCCTCATCCTTCTAGGAATCGATATGTGCCGTACAGCACGCGTCTGTCTCTAGCTACTATGCCCGAGCATACAGCGGTATTGATATTAACAGTATTTATATTTGACAACCCCGGTGGTCCAATGGCTAACCATGTCCAGTTTGATTCCGAGGTCGTGGGTTCGATCCCCGCACAAGATACGAGTAAATATTTGTGTGCATGAACATGTCTGTTTATCTTGGTCTGGGTGTTTTCTATGTATTATACTAATACTAGCTGTCCCGGCGAACTTCGTACCGCCTAACAATCAATGAATGTCGTGGTACATATTAGCTGAACTAAATTTATGATTTTATGGAATTAAAACAATGAATAGTAGAAAATAATAGAGAAGCTCGATGGCGTCATTGCGCGTGTCAGTCTAATTGAACACGCAAGTTAAGCATCGTCGACCGTAGCCTGTACACGGATGGGTTTATATTACCTCGAGCTCCTCCGTGATTCGAAAGACACGTTAAGCCGTCGGTCCCGGTTGTTATCATTAGCTTATCTTGAGCTCCTCCGTGCTTCGGAAGGCACGTTAAGCCGTCGGTCCCGGTTGTTATCATTAGCTCATCTTGAGCTCCTCCGTGCTTCGGAAGGCACGTTAAGCCGTCGGTCCCGGTTGTTATCATTAGCTCATCTTGAGCTCCTCCGTGCTTCGGAAGGCACGTTAAGCCGTCGGTCCCGGTTGTTATCATTAGCTCATCTTGAGCTCCTCCGTGCTTCGGAAGGCACGTTAAGCCGTCGGTCCCGGTTGTTATCATTAGCTCATCTTGAGCTCCTCCGTGCTTCGGAAGGCACGTTAAGCCGTCGGTCCCGGTTGTTATCATTTAATGACAGTCGTTAAGTTAAGTCAGTGGCCTTTAGGCGGTTCGAAAACACTGGCCTCCGCCAACCCGCAGTTGAGCAGCGTGTTGGAGTACGCTCTAAACCCCTTCGGTTGAGGGAAGACCCGTATCCATAAAAACTGAACATTTCATAAAAATAAAGATTTCATTATTGTTAAATTTAAAAAAAAAAAACGTTTTTTATTTTTTTTAGCTTTGAAATAGGTTTTATCATTTTGGTGATTTGTAATTGTCATTTCTTTTGATGTTTACTCTGATTTGATTCTTGCGCTCGAACCCCATGGGAAAAGCGTTTTCACCCCTATCGATTTGACATTTTTAAATTTTCATTACAAATCACAGACAACTTTCGCGACATAAAAGTGACACCAATCGATTTGACGTTTTGATATTTGACAACCAATAAATATCGTAATCCCTTTTTCAACTGACACTTTCATTTGTATGGGAAAATGTTTTTTCTTTTATTTTATTTTTGCGAGAATTTTCCAATGTTTTTAAGAGTTATTCTGCTATTCGGGACGGAAACAAATCCAACAAATCAAAAACCATGGCAATCGGTCCAGCCGTTCTCGAGTTATAAGTGTTGTAACAAACACGACTTTCTTTTATATATATAGATTATAAAGCTGAAGAGTTTGTTTGTTTCTTTGTTCGAATTGAAAAAATATTTTAGTGTTAGCCTATATTTCAAAGAGGCTATATATAGGCTATATAACATCACGCTAACACCAATAGGAGCGGAGCACCGATAAAAAACGGGAAAAAAATATTCCTTTTGAGGGCTTACGTTGCGTGCGCTGCGTAAATTTGCGCATATGCCTATCTTTTAAGATTAAATCACTATAGCATAATATAGGTAAAAGGTTGTTTGTCCTTCTTTCACGTCAAAAGTAACAAACGGATTTACATGTTTTTTTTTTGATATAGTTTAAGGCCTGGAGAGTGACATAGGCTACTCTTTATCCCGGAAAAACATTTTATTCCCACGGGAAAAAATAAAGTTAATCATTTGTCCTTCTTTCACGTCAAACACGAACCTAAGTACGGACGTGATTTTTTTAATGGGGATAGTTTACGATCTGGAGAGTGACATAAGCTACTTTTTTATCACGGAAAAACATCTTAATCCAATGGGAAAAATAAACTTTGTAATCATTTGTCCTTCTTTTACATCGAAAGTAACCTAAGTACCGACATGATTTTTGTTAACGGGGATAGTTTACGGTCTGGAGAGTGTCATAAGCTACTTTTTATCCCATCAAGTAAAAAAATACCTGAATCAATTAACTATCTACCTACTAATATTATAAATGCGAAAGTATGGATGTCTGTTTGTTCCACTATCTTTGGGATTATCACTATATCTGGGCTGTAAGTGGTTCATCAACATCATTGAACCAAAGCCAATTTTACCTGCACGCCGTGCACCCTGCTGACTGACAAACGAAGCGCTGGCAAAGGGAGGTAGGGAGCGTAATTGTAAGCTAGCCGACTGGGGAATTTACCTCCACCTCACAGAATACCGCAGCCAAATAACAATTCCCTTGAGAGTTGTTGTGTTCCTGCGAGTGAGTGAGGTCACCAGAAAGGAAGGAGTTGCTGTGTTGGTAGCGGGAGTGGCGGTGCGCGAGCAATATTTTAAGTTGCGAGCGTTATTATAACTACGGTAACCATTTCACATCAGGCGGGCCGTATGTTTTTACGGCCCGACGAAGTATAAAAAATAAAAATTATGACGCCTAAACGGCCAAACCGATTTCGATGATCGCGTACCTACATTTATGCGACAAACTCAATCGCTACTGAACGAATTTCAATGTGGTTTTACAGATATTCCAAGAAAGATTTATAATAAAGTTTTCCAAAGAAACATCTAGCATGAGAAAAGAAAACCGGGTCTCAGTAAAAAATAAATGTATCATCATCATCGTTGTTTTGTTGTCTTACTGATATTCCTACACTGTGTTTATTTCAACGTGTTTATTGACAACGCGTTGAACGGACGCGCGGCACAGGTCCTACCTCGAACGCAGCTCCTAGAGCACTGACGACACTGACGTTGAGAGCGATCGAGAATCGGGGAGGGTGCGCGACCGCAAATCGTTATTCTTTTAATAATTTTATTTAAATTATTTTATTTTTAAAAGTAATAGCATAGTGCTCTCGTAATTAAAATTATGAAAATTTTGGTATAATTTCCTTATAAAAAAATTGTATTAAATAGTTATAATTTTTACTTAGTGCAAATTTAGAGAGTAAGTTCGCGATTTTTTTCTATCGAGCCAAAAATTATTAATTGTGTTTTCAATAGCTTTGTGCCCTGCAGAAAGGACTTAAGATATCATAGTTAAATTTCTAGGAACCAAATTGAAATAGTTTAATAGAACTATTCTTTCAATAAGCGTGTTTCCTGGACTCACTTCACCTTAAAAAAATACAGCATCGCATTTGATGGAAAGCATTGGGGAAGGCCTATACCCAGCAGTGGGTAGATAATGATGAGAGTGATATGCTTCATTGCGAACGGTAAAAAAGTCACCCCGTATATATATACCCGGTACTATGTATTAACCACCCATTTACCTGGGGCCCCACCGGCTAAGCTGAAGCCGATTGCCATCGGATTTTTGATTGCGAATCTTAAACTTGAGTTTAGATTTATGCTGCTTGTGTTTAGTTTAGTTGGTAGAAACCCTGGACCTTTACCGACTGAGCGGTAGATGTTTGTCAATTGAAAGTGACGAGCTCGGTGGTCGAATGCTAAACAATGGCCACTCACAGGTTGAGGGTTCGATCCCCGCACAAGACAAATATTAGTGTGCATGCACATGTCTGTTAGTCTTGGACTGGGTGTTGTCTGTGTATTATATGTATGTATTTAAGTATAAATAATAAGTTATATAGTACCCGTAGTACAATCTTAGCTTAGTTTGGAACCTGTGTAATTTGTCCAGGAATATTTATTTATTTATAATAAATTTCGAATCAAAATATTCGATGGTAAGCGGCTTCAGCTTCAGCGGTAGGGCCCCTGATTAGAAGTACCTCTACTCTGGCCTGTAACAGACCAGCAATGCTAAAAATATAAGGCATAGTGCTTACTAAGTAAAACATAAAAAGTATGCTCCGCCGCGACAGTTTTCACTGCCGTGACCAGGATTCGAACCTGGGTTACTACGGCCACAACGTAGGGTCCTAACCACTAGACGATCACGGCTATCGGAGCTGATGAGTGTAGCGGTGAAAATATCAAACACCTGCAACGACCGGTCACACTACAGTAGCACTTTCACAATTTCTTGCAAAATATTCACGCTTGATTGGAACCGTGGAATTATTCACTTTGGTAATATAAATTTGTTTTTTTATTGCTAGACTTTGACAAGATGTATATAATAACAATCATCATCATCAGCGCCTGTATTTCAAGGTTCAGACAGGTGCGTGTGCTAGTCTAATAGATCACGCAAGTTATGCAATGTCGACCGTTGAATTGAGAGGAGACCCACATCTCATATATATATATATATATATATATATATATATATATATATATTTATAATATATATATAATGGGGTGTCGAAATTTCAAATTGAAGCTACTAGTTCAAATGGGGTATCATATGAAAGGGCTTGATGTACACATTGCAAAATATATTTTATTTATTTTTTTCGACGCATTATTTCTTATTTATAATGAAAAATATCAAATTTAATAATGATCCTACGTACGGAACCCTCGGTGGGCGAGTCCGACTCGCACTTGTCCGGTTTTTTTATAAGAGAGCATGTGGGTCACCTGATAGAAAGCAATCGCCACCGCCCATGGAGATTAGCACCACCAAAGGGTCGCCGATCCGTTGCCACTCTATACTCCTTCCTTTCTTTCTGATGTCCTCACTAACTCGCAGGAACGCAACAACCCTTAAGGGAATTGTTATTTGGCTGCGGTATTCTGTGAGGTGGAGGCACTTCTCCAGCCGGGCAGCTTAAAACATACGCAATGCCATACCTCTCTGTTCACCAGAGCCTTGCTTGTCAGTAAGCAGGGTGCACCACGTACAGGTGAGGTTGGCTTTGGTTCAAAGATGTTGATAAACCTCTTAAATCTCAATTGTTTGTTTGTAAGTGTAAAAAGAGAGAAGGACGTGAATAATTTCGCCTGTTGCCCGCATTTACTGGAATTTTCAAAGGAAAATTGTCTAAAAGACCCTGTTTTAGTACCGCGGGCTTTAATTTCGTACAACGAATTTTGCTTAAATTAGGTAAAATGAAAGAGTATTTTTGTAAAATTCAGGTTACAAAACCTGAATTTTACAAAAATACTCTTTCATTTTAATTAATAAATTATAATAAATTAATAGTTTAAAAAACACTAGAAAAACACGCTTTTATAAATGCACCTGATCGTGTTCAAAGTCCATTACGTGCCCTTTCTCACAAGTGCAAACACGACTATGATACGATATTCCATCATGGAATGACAGTGCCTATCTTCCGGCTTCATCATCAGACCTTGAAACCTAATCGTGGTCAAAGTTCATTACAAGACTTTTCTAAAAAAATCTAAAAACAGCTATGATACGATGTTCCATCATGAAGTTCCAGTTCATATCTTTCGGCTCCATCATCAGATCAGTTCGACAGTACCATTATTGTATTGTCATCAGAACTACATAAAGCTGCCAATTGTCATTACGCTACGATCTTTGGAAGATGGTTAAATTAGTTACCTTAGATTCCATTACATAGTTAGTTACATACAGGTCGACCTAATAAAAGTGTGTTAAAAAGACTCTTTCATTTCATCAATATCAGGTACATTGATGAGTAAATATTTTTTACCCGACTGACGAAAAGGGAGGGTTTTGTTTTTCGAGCGTATGTATGTATATATTTTTTGGTACTCTCTATATTGCCTAAACCACACACACACACTAAGGCATCTACGAAATCATTTGTACGTATACGGACGTGGTCTGTTTATGTAATATTTTTATGTATGGAGTGGCCAGTGTGTGTCTCTAAACCGCTTGATGGAATTCAACATAAGAGGTTATTTTTATATTAGCTCAGCATATTGCTTCCGCTTCCTCTGATGGTAAGCGAAAAGAGGAGCCCCAATCGCATCGGCAACGGACAAGAGACCGTGATGTCTTGTCAGTTAAATAAAATAAATAAATAAATTCGCATTTCACTTTTTAATAGTACGACATAGATAGGAGTTGCCAAACTTTTTAGTACACGAAGGAATGATCCCACCGGTGAATTGTTATATAGCATGCTTGTACGTGACGTTCTGTGGTGGAAAGGGGAAGAAGGGATAAGGGAAGACAGTTCTTCAGAGCACTCTCCGTGGTGTAGGCGGTAAAATAAGCTTAGTGAGCCAATATCTCTGCGGATCTGAAGCGAGTGTCATTCCATTCGTCTCAGCCGTGAGAGAGATATAGGGTATGTTATTTCAGTATGGCATCCGCGAAAAATAAACGAGAGGATAGGACCAAAAAAATATCAGAGTTTTCAGACGGGTTTTTGTTTAAACGTCAGGTAACGGAAAAAAATACAGAAAATGATAATTTTTTACGGAATTTATTTTCACGTGCTTTGTTGTTTTATACATAACCCAAAAATAATTTTAACTAAAACATAAGAATGCTTGCTCATAATCATAATAGAAATTATTATTTATATTTGGACTTACAACATTTACCTTACAACCACCTAACAACTTGAGTAACCGCTTCATATCGGGCCGGCTGTTTACCTGAATTCCCACCCGATGCAGTATCAAAATCTCATATATATCTCTTAACATACACGAATTATAATGAATATTATTTTCCAAAAAAATATGCTCCGCCGCGACAGTTTTCACTGCCGTGACCAGGATTCGAACCTGGGTTACTACGGCCACAACGTAGGGTCCTAACCACTAGACGATCACGGCTGTCGGAGCTGGTGACTGTGGTGACAAAATTAAGAAATACATTTGCGAGAACTTTCTCTTATAATTTAGTCACGGAATGCGCAAGCGATTGCAAAAACAGGTTTAGTAAAAAACGACAAAAAGTCGATACTTTTTTATGTTATTCAATTTTGTATATGTAGGTTAGTCTTTGTGGTTTGGTTATCTATTTATTTTTTCTCCATAGGTACTTCATAATACTAATTCGACGAGCTCGGTGGGCGAATGGTTAGTAATGGCCACTTTGACTCCGAGGTCGCGGGTTCGATTCCCGCACATGACAAACATTTGTGTGCATGAACATGTCTGTTTGTCTTGGTCTGGGTATTTTCTATGTATTATAGGTATGTATTTACAAAAAAAGACGTATTTAAGTACATTAATCGGTTGTCTATTACCCACAAGCTTTGCGCTTAATTTGGGACTAGATGGCGCTGTGTAAATTGTCCAGAAATATTTATTTATTTATTTATTATAATATTTATGTAGTATGGAGAGTCGTACAAGAAAACTCAACCCTAGTTAAACTGGAAAAAGAGTCGATCAAATAAAATTTTTGTTTCTCTATCTATGGGACACCCGACCACGATAAAAAGGCTATAATAATATAGAGTTGATGAATACCTAATTCATTTCAAGAAATGATTTAACACAGATTTTTAATAAGTACTAGTAGTATCTAAATATAATGTCTACGCTCTCAACCGTAACATTGTATAAATTAGTGATTAGATAGCATCTTAATTCGCGCATACTGCAGCGACTAATTAGGTATAAAATAAGTAATATATACACAGTATTATATACACAGTAGATATAACATAGCAACTAAGAACGGAACAATATACGTTTTCTATCACATCGTGTTTGATTCAGCAACTACGGAAACTCGACACTTCTTCTAGTGTCTGCCCTCACACGTAAACTTACGTGCTGGACGGTACATAATGGTTTACATAAAACATTATGTAAATATATTAATCTAACTTGAAATCATTGCATATAATATGACCAGAAAAAGAGTATTGGAAAGTTTTTTTTAGCATTTCTTCTTTGCCAATAGTAACAAAACATGACAATAATATCTTTAACTTAATCTATACATATATTTGTTTGTGCGACCGAAGATCACCTTCGGTTAATCCGAAGATATTTAGGTTTTCTGCTAGAAAATGAAAATTAGAAAAAAAAAAACAGAAGGCCAACCTCGGGAGTAACACTGTTTTAAAGTTCGAGCGACGTACTTTGGATCCCTCGATGCGCTCACGATTCTACTTTAGAAACTGGTACTGCGCTCGTGATTTACTCGTATACATACCGGGATACTCGGAATACTGAAGTGGTGGGCGAAAGCTTGATTCAAAATAATTATAGTTTATGAAAAACTAAAAAAACACTCTTTTAAAGTACATCAAACTAAATGCTTAATACAAACTGAAAAAAATATTGAGTAAAAAATACTAGCATTATTGTGAAAATAGCGTGGAGCGTGGATTATTTTTCACTTTTTAGTTTGATGTGCTATGAAAGCCCCCAAAATGTCGCCGATTCATTGCCAGCCTATACTCCTTCCTTGCTTTCTTTCTGGTGATCTCACTCACTCGCAGGAATACAACAACCCTCAAGGGAACTGTTATTTGGGTGCGGAATTCTGTGAAGTAGAGGTACTTCCCCTCTCGAGCACCTTAAAAATACGCTATGCTCTACCTCTTTTTTCGCCAGAGCCTTGTTTGTCAGTCAGCAGGGTGCACCACGTGCAGGTGAGGCTGTATTGTTCTCGAAAGGTTTGTTATAACCTTGAAACCTGATCGTGTACAAAGTCCATTACGTGGCCTTTCTCACAAGTGCCAACACGACTATGATACGATAGTCCATCATGGGATGCCAGTGCCTATCTTCCGGCTTCATCATCTGACCTTGAAACCTAATCGTCGTCAAAGTTCATTACAAGACTTTTCTAAGAAATCCAAAAACAGCTATGTTACGATGTTCCATCATGATGTTCCAGTTCACATCTTCCGGCTCCATCATCAGATCAGTTCGACAGTACCATATTATTGTATTGTCATCAGAACTACATACAGCTGCTAATTTTCATTACGCTACGATCCTTGCAAGATGGTTAAATTAGTTACCAGTTAATTACATACAAGTCGATCTAATAAAAGTGTATTAATATGTATATGCAAAGTATCGGCAAGAAAGGTTCAAATTAATAAATAACTGCCCTACATATAATCCAGTTATTAAGGTTAATTCGGCAGATCCGTTTGATTTTCAGTTAAATTTTACTTTTTAATATTCGACCAATCTTTCGTGATTAAAATTGGTAGTTGATTAATTAACAGAATAATAACTGTGAAAGGAATTCTCAATATAAATGATTAATATAGTAGAGACGTCAGCACCGGGCGGCCGGACTCCGTGATCTGAGATAATCCATCAAGGGATATAATAGTTACCCTCGACTTTTATGAACTAGCGCCGGACTTAAAATGATTGAATATGAATACCGGCACAACAGAAATCGGTTATGACTTACTTTATAGACACATGTGGTACAACATGAAAATAGATATTAAAAATATGTATACACTAGCGGCTGGTCGCACCTTCGTCCACGAAAACTTTAAAATTTAAAAAAGAATGTATACAAATTACGTTCTGTATAATAGAACGTAAGTTGTATACATTCTTTTTTTTACGCACTGCCATCTACGAGTTCTCGTAGTTCTTAACTAAGCAAAAGCTTGTACCATGGGTAATAGATAACTGATATTATATTTAAATATTTTTTTTTGTAAATACATACATATAATACATAGAAAACACCCAGACCAAGACAAACACACATGTTCATGCTCACAATTGTTTGTCATGTGCGGGGATCGAACCCGCGACCTTGGAGTCAAAGTGGCCATTGCTAGCCATTCGACTACCGAACTTGTCATTCTGCCGCCAAAAGTTCGTATTTGTATTCTTATGTAGTTTTATGTCCAGTCAAGGCCCATGAGTTGACGTTTGACGAGCTCGGTGGTCGAATGCTTAGCAATCAATGGCCACTTTGACTCCGAGGTCGTGGGTTCGATCCCCGCACAAGACAAAAATTTGTGTGCATAAACATGTCAGTTTGTCTTGACAAATATTATCAAGACGAATTTATCGACGCGCGACATATTATTTAACAAAATCAATTTAGTCTCTCTTTAGTAACGCGAAACTAACATAATACATGATGAAATATACATAATACAATAATACATAGTCGTCGTCAAACCTTAGTCATTCCACTACTGGGATATGGGTCTCTCCTCAATTGAAGGGGGTTTGAGCATACACCACCACGTTACTCAGCTGCGGTTTGGCGGTCGTATAAATAATATATACAGGTCACATAATCGTCCTTTAGGCACTCTCCGTAGTCGGGCAAAATTAACCTATGTCTAGTGATGTTACTGGGCAGTAAAATATGGGATAATGGCAATGTCGTTTTTATGGAAAGTTCAAGTGCCGAAAGAATAAAAAAGTTCTTATGACAAACTTGGAGCTAGTAGGCTGAGCTTAGCTTCTTTACAATATTTTTGTTAGTGTAATAGTATTAGCAGTATTAGTACAATTTTATGTTTTGATCTAAACCAGTGGTTCCCAACCTTTTTTTGTTCGCGGACCACTACGAGGTTTTTGTTGCGTGTAGGGTCCCCGACTGTCATATAAATCCATTATTCTATAACTTAAGATTTGAGTATTTTGTATAATAATGCTCAATCTCTTACATTTAAAGTTTTTATCACGGACCATAATTTACCTCTCACGGACCACCGGTTGGGAACCTCTGATCTAAACAATACAATTTTAATACTTCCAAATTGTTCAGTTGATTATTTTCGAATAATCTATAGTTTTTAAAATAAAACCCTATTTCCCTTGGTCACGGCATCACGCGTGAACGTCTAGACCTATTTCGCTAATTCTTTTTTTTTTTGGTGTTTAATTATTTCAGGATAAGGTTCTTATGAAAGAAAAATATAAGAAAGTTAGATAATTTAAGAAAACTTAACGACCATATTAACTTTTCTAATGTAACTTTACGGCATTTGTCAGAACTGTCAGTCATTTCACAGATTGCATGTAACCAATTCAAATTCAATATTCATTGTTAAAAAGACAGGACAACGTCAGGTCAGCTAGTACATTATATTAGGTAAGACGCTTCTTTCAAATATTTTCCTAAATCGATCTACACGCCTTAAATTTTGACACTTCATGTCAAAATTTAAAAGGCGATCACAAAAATTTATATGATTTATACGTTGAAAAAAAAATGCAAGTTTTAATAAACAAATAGACAAACAAACGTCAAATTGATAATGATAAACTTTAAAAGTTCATGTATTGTAGTTAGTGATGTGCCATTCACGGCGAAATTACTAAAATTCTGGGAATATTCCCAAAAATCCCCGTAAAAGTGTTTGTTTTGTAGTTGGGAATTTAATTATAATTTTTTAATTACTTTAACATGTTAAAGTGGTTTTCACGTAAAACATACTGGCCTCAGGACTAAGATTACTTTATAACATCGACGCATAAAATTCGCGTCACGTGAATCGATAGGGCCTGGCACGTAGACAATATCTAAAGTTTGACCCTTTCGGAACATTGCAGGATTTATTCAAGCGAAAATGGTACATAACGTTGATAACTAGATGTCTATTTGTTAAACCGATTCCTTTATCGGTAATTTAATCTGTTGTTGTCTATCACTGTGTGCTTCCATCTCCCGCTCAATTGTCTTAAGCCCTAGGCAATTTATCTACGCCAGTGATTTTAAATCTGTGGGTCGCGACTCCAGGTGGGTCGCCAAGTTATATTAGGGGGGTTGCGGGAGAAAAAACGCAAATGTTACAAACATTTGCGTTTTTTTCTCCCGCAACTTTACCTGTAAAAGGTACTTACTGGGCACTTTTTGTAAATACCTGGCACTTTGCCCATCTGTAAGCGGTTCTAATTTTCAGTCAGGAACATGTACCGTGAGGAAGTCGGTGCTCATCATGACCGTTTGAGGTGGCCGAGGTGGTTCGAGGACCATTAGTGGTCCGTGAGGGCCACTAATGGTCCTCGAACCATAGCTTAAGAACCACTGCCTTATAGTAATTACTTAGTTATCTGTCTGTTTGTCAAGAACCCTTTTCTCAGGAAAACGCCGTGGTATCAAGTCGAAATTAATATCAAATATTCAGGTCCGGAATTGTTGGTAGCTGTGCATAAAATGAAACTTTTAAGTCGACGTAATCAAAAGATGCAGTCGTATGGGCCACATATGGTAACGAGAGGGTAGGCAACTCGACAACATTGTTCTCAGTAAATAATTTGATTTTAAAATAGTTATTTATAAAATTCATAAGTAAATAAAAGTATTTCTGTTAAACCAACCTTGGTGGAACGTAAGAGCAGTATAAATAAATTCAAGAGCGTTAAAGTGAAGAAAATATTGATAAAAAGTGTCTGCGCATACATTTATTCTGGAATTGTTCGTGGAAAAAAAAAAACTAATGAAGCCTCAGGCATAAACTGTGAGTTACAAATTAATAAATATATACTATTTAATGTGAATTCATATACACTGAGCCACGGCCTGATTTGCATTACTGCAGCGCACACGTGCATAAATCTCTGTATCTGTTGACTGTACTACAATATGTCTATGACTGTCTGTATAACAATTCTATGTACGTGTGTGTTCCAAAATGCAAATAAACGTTATATCTATCTATCTATCTATCTATCTATATGGAATAACAAAATTTCAATCATATTTAAATCCCGATAAAATACATAAAATTCGAATACAAGAAGCGTTATTGCTAACGATAAGCATAACGTGGATAAGCATCTAGATTCGTATCAAATTCCATTTCATTGATCATAAATTAGTATGGCTAATACTTGTTCTGGATGTAATCAAAGGCTTCCTAAAAGGGAATTTTTGACCTGTTCCCTTTGTAAGGCGAAATACGATTTAGAATGTGGGAATGTACCTATTGTGAGGTTTAATAATACAATGAATGATGAACATAAACGATCATGGAAGTGTCAATCCTGTAGATGCAAAATGCCTAAAACTGGTAATATAAATTCTCCTGCGAGCCCTCACCCTATAATTGCAACCAACTTAGCGAATGCTGAAAAAGACCGAGGTACTCGTAGCGCACCTACGAATACAAATGTTGATACAAGTAATGTAACTACGAGGAAAGGCTTAGTGCCACTAAGTAATTATGATACCTCTGCAATATCTGAAGATGATCAAAGCATTCTAGGAGAAACACAGATGCGCACTGATTGTATATCTATAGATCAGTTTGCAGACCTTTTAGATAGGAAGTTAGAAGAAAATAAGAAACATTTACTCCAAGAACTAAAAACTTCTATATTAAATGAAATCAAAATTACTATTACAAATGAAATAACTCAAAATATAAGAACCTTGTCGTTGGAACAAAATAACATGAAGAAAGATATAGATGATATTAATAATTATATTATAAAACTACAATCAGAAAATACTAAACTACATGCTGAAATTAAACAATTACAAAAGAAAATAGAATTGCATGGCAATGAAAAATTAAATCATAATGCAGAAAAACACAAGACTCTGGTTTTATACGGCTTAAATGAACAAGATTGGGAGACGGAATATGATCTGCATGAACGTATCATACACATTTTTAGGGATGTCCTAAATGTGGATCTGATGGGATATATAGAGGATATAACCAGAATTGGAAGAAATGGACATAGAAGACCGCTAAAAATAGAACTCCTAAGCAAAAGGATGGTGAGATATATACTGCAGAATAAAATCTACTTCAGAAATACTGGATTGGCGATATCAGAAGTTTTGGATAATGACTCATTGCAGCAACGAACGATTTTAAGAAGGGGTTTGATAGAAGCGAGACGTAGTGGTCATCATTGTGTAATTAGAAACAATAAATTAATTGTAGATGGTCAAGTCTACGATAATAGCAATGAAGATCAGACAAGAAGTGAGAGAATAAAAGAACAGAACTCAAAAACTAGAAGATCGACTATTTTAGAAACGCAAAGCTCTCATTCACAAAACCGACCGGAACTGGCCAACCTAGACGTGGAAAACGATGCGTCCCATAGCTTTCGAGACAAAAAAATATGATATCTTGTTCCAGAACATGCAAAGTATTTTTAATAAACGAGATATTCTGTCCGCCTTTTTGGAGGACCAAACTGAAGAATCTTGCTTGGCTCTATGTATCTCGGAAACATGGCTCTCTCAAGCAAAGGCAAATATGATCAGTTTTGAAGGTTATCACTTGGCAGCGTCATTTCATCGTGAAAATTACAACGGTGGTGGTGTAGGTATTTTAATTAAAAATAATATTAAATATCTTGAACTTACAGATGTTTTGTCCATGTCTATAGAATACGTCATAGAAATGTGTGCTATCGAACTCTTAGAATTTAATACGTTGTTGATTTCTTTGTATTGGAATAGAAGGGAGACCGACATTTTTTATATGCAACTTAAACTAGTTTTAAAATATTTACAGAAAAAATTTGCTAAGAAAAGAATAATTATGGGCGGTGACTTCAACACTAACTTTCTGGTAAATTCTAAAGAAACAAGTGACTTAAAAAAATTTATGCTAGAATTTAACTACAAACAGCTCGTCCAGCATCCTACCCGCGTTGCTAAAAATGGTTCATCCTGCATAGATCTAATTTTTACTAATTTTGTTGAGCAAAATACAATAACTGTCAAAGATTTTGGATTCTCAGACCATAAGTGTGTTATTTTTCATTTAAAAAACAAAATTATAAATAGCGACACAAACAATAACAAATGTTGGTTCGTACAAAAACGCATATATAACGAAGTAAATATAAATAAATTCAAAAAATATCTTCAAGGTATTGATTGGAATAAAAATATTTCACCTGAAAAAGATGTAAATTATAACTATAATCAATTCAATAAGATACTTTGCGATGCTCTCGATCAGTGTATACCTAAAAAACGCATAAAAATTTATACGAAAGTTAGAAGTACTTGGCTCACTCAAGGTATAAAAGTTTCTTGTAAAAATAAAAGATTACTAAAAATTCATGCAACGTACTCAAAAAACAAAACACTACTAACACATTATAAACATTATAGAAATTTATTAAAACACATTATTATAAAAGCTAAAAAATTGGAATCTTTAAATAAAATGAAAAAATCGACAAATAAAATAAAAAGTATGTGGCAAATAATAAAAGAACGCACAAATAAACAGACAAAACAATCAACACAAAATATATCACTGCAGATCCATAATATGATAACGTCTAATCCGAAGTTAGTTGCAAACACATTCAATGAGTTATTTGCTACGGCCGGCAGCGCCGGGCGACCGGCGGCGGCGGGGAGTGGGGGCGCTGCGCCCGCGCATACTTTGCCGCGGGGTCGGCCGGTACTGCGGCCCAGCGAAAACTCAAAAGGTACATTACCTTCGGCCTGTCGATATAAGTGAAGTGAAATTGTTGATGCGCAAGCTCAAAAGCAAATCTAGTTATGGAATAGATGAATTGCCCTCCGTACTTATTAAAAAATGCATAGATGAATTATGTGTTCCTCTAACGCTGCTTATCAACCAGTCATTTTCACAAGGTAAGGTCCCCGATTTCTTAAAAAAAGCTTTAGTAAAACCAGCACATAAAGGAGGTTTAAAAACAGACCCAAACAACTATCGTCCAATTGCACTTTTACCAGTTTTTTCAAAATTATTTGAAAAAGCGATGTGGCAACGTTTATCTTCTTTTTGTGAAAAATATGATATTTTTGATGATTCCCAAAATGGATTCCGGAAAAACCGATCCACAATATTAGCATGCTACAAGTATATAAATAACATTTTAAATATTTTAAATAATAAAAAATACGCGGTAGGAATTTTATTTGATATGTCTAAAGCATACGAAAAAGTTGATTTTAATATATTACTTGATAAATTGTACGGCATAGGGATACGTGGGTTGCCTCATAAATGGTTCGCTTCATACTTGCAGCATCGTGAACAATATGTTGAAGTTAAACATATGAATGTGAATGCACACGAAATTCAAACTATCAGGTCGGATGTCCAATTAATGACAGGTTCGATACCGCAAGGCAGCGTCCTTGGATGTATCCTGTTCATCCTATATATTAACGACCTACCAAAAATCCTAAAGGAATCGTGTGTGATGTATGCTGATGATTTTTCGGTCCTGGTATCTTGTAATAATAATATTGATCTAAACCAAAAACTATATAAACGAAATTTCATGTTGGATGAGCGATCATAACTTGAAAATAAATTTTACTAAATCTAAAATAATGCAGTATAGGCCGCGACAGAAAAATGAATTAAATATTTCTTTCACATTTAACAATACAAATTTAGAGTGCGTTCCAACGTATAAGTTGCTGGGAATTGTTGTTGATTCCAGTCTATCATGGAAACCACATATACAAACAATAACTTCTAAATTATCTCAATTTACGTACGCCCTTAGGGAACTGAAGAAGTCAACAGACACTAAGACCGCTGTCACTGCGTACTACGCCTATGCTCACGCATGGCTGAGCTACGGCGTCATGTTGTGGGGTAATAGTCCGCATGCGCAGGATTTACTTATTGTTCAGAAAAAATGTATAAGAATAATTACCAACATTAAACAAACAGACAGTTGTAAGCCCCATTTTAGAAATCTGAAGATCTTTACGTTACCTTGCATTTATATTTTGGAAGCGTGCAAATTTGTTAGAAAGTTTCCAAACTTCTATACTACGCTTGGCGATGTACCCCGTCGGTACGAATCGAGATATAAAAATAACCTCCTCAATATGCAATCTAATATGATATTACATAGTAGCGGCCCATATTCAATGTCTGTTAAAATCTATAATAAATTACCTTCAGATATAAAAAATGAAACTGTGTTTAGTAAATACGTAAAATTAATAAAAGAGCTACTTCTTGAGAAAACTTATTATACTATCAAGGAATACCTCGAAGATAAAACGCTATAGATGTCTGCCTCCCTCTTATCCATATTGCTATGCCTGAAAAGGTACATGTGTGTGTATGTGCTGTGTAATACTATGTAACCAGTATGTAATCAGTAACACATGTAATGCAATTATTGAATAAATAAATAAATAAATAAATATTTTGACACTCGCAAGAGAATAACAAATAATATAGAATATTTCCTAATGACTTGGCTTAACGACTCTCATCTACTGACAACGGCAGGGACCGACCGCTTAAAGTACCCTCCGAAGCATGGAGGAGCTCGAGATAAATAAACCCATCCATGGTCATGGTTACGGCCGACGTTGCTTAACTAAAGATACTATCATCTCATTACCATTTTGGCATATTTATTTTTTTGTATCGGGCTATTTGCATTGTAATTAAAAGCTAACCGAGATCTTGAAATTTCAACTTTGTTACCGCCAGATAAGGGTTAGTTTAGGATAACAAGCTAATGTTTTATTTTATTCTATACGGAACACTATTACAACAATTTGCTTTTATCGTCCATCGTTACTGAAAATTAAGCTGGGTTCGAACATTATGTTTAATAATGAGACTATTTCACCAATAGGCTATTTGACTAACATTTTTTCGATTTGATATGTAGGGATGTCTCCATAATATAACAGGTGAAAGAATTACTATGATAGCACAAAAATCTCTCGACATATGTTAATTTGAAAATCATAATTTTTAGACCGTCCCGAAAACGCTCCATACAAAAGACTACCGAATTATGACGTCACAGATTTGTATTTTGTATGCAACAAATCAGAATTTTTTACGATAGCTATGTTAAATTAAATAAACGTAATGTTTATGTAATTAGTATCACAATAAAAGTTATAGCATTTTTTATTGCTTCTCCAATGGAAATATTATTTTTTAATAATTACATACTTTTAAAATGGACTTTCCCGAGCGTTATTATGTGGAGAGCGTTATTATGGCTACGTTGACTGTTTGACATCCTGGTTCTTAAGGAAAAGGAGACCGTACGTACTTTGTGGATTCGGAAAGGTCTTAAATTTTGGGGTGTCAGTGGTTCATCAACATCTTTGAACCAAAGCCAACTTCACCTGCACAAGGTGCATTCTGCTGACTGACAAACGAAGCTCTGGCGTAACCCAACTGGGTAACCCAGTACCTCCACCTCACGGAATACCGCAGCCAAATAACAAATTCCTTGAGGTTTGCTGTGTTCCAGCGAGTGAGTGAGGTCACCAGAAAGGAAGGAGATGCTGGGTTGGCAGCGGGGGTGGCGGCGCGCGAGCGATATTTTATGTTGCGAGCGTTAATGTGGCTACGGTAACCGCTTCACATCAGGCGGGCCGTATGCTTGTCTGCCACCCGGTGTAGTAAAAAAAAAAAAATTGTGACTACCAATGACCTAATTATATCCCTTGAGATTACTCAACTTAACAATAAATAGGCTAATGCGTATAGGAGCTAGATGATCGGTGTTCGATCTTGAAGTTTGACTTAGTCAAAGTTATATTTTATATATAGCACTACATAATGAAGGTTTACAATATCATTGACATGCACATTTACATATTAATTTATGTTTGAATGTCGAAAACGTTTTATTCCATGCAAAGTGATTGAATGCAGCATTAGCATATTTACAAAGAATTCAATGTAATGGAACCATTAAGGCAGCCAGTCAATCATTGGTCGTTATTCAGGTCGGACGGAAAATGTAAATTTCGTCCGCAAATGGCTTCTACTCGTATGTCCGAACATTGTTCTGTGGTCCGAATTATTTACGGCGTCCTTCAATGGTTTTGATCCATGCATAGCAATGACTGTTTAGACGAGCTCGGTGGTCGAATCGTTAGCAATGGCTACTTTAACTCCGAGGTCGCGGGTTCGATCCCCGCACAAGACAAACATTTGTGTGCATGAACATGTCTGTTTGTCTTGGTCTGGGCGTTTTCTATGTATTATATGTATATATTTATAAAAAAAAGTATTTAAGTATTATATCAGTTATTAGTACCCATAGTACAAGCTTTTCGCTTAATTTGGGGCTAGATGGCGCTGTGTAAATTGTCCAGGGATATTTATTTATTTTTTAATGACTGTTGCTTTATTTGATGCATTTATTTGATAGTGTGGGGTGCTACATCATTCTCGAACATCGAAAATGTATGCAAGCCGGAGATGAAGTTTGTTCTATGCAGTGTCGATAAGTAATTGTCGATTTTATGACCTACGCGCGTGAGAGCACCCGTCTGGTTTGGCGACGGGAGGAAGGGTAATTCTCTTCGACACTCCAACGGCCAATTGCTGCCAGGGCGAGTCAGGTTTTAACTGACTAAAACAGCCTTATCTACACGTACTTTTAGCTCGGTTTTAGAAGTGAAAACTGATAATTAGGCTTTAGGTATTCCCTTTTATTACCACCATAATCTAAACTACCCACCGTCCGCGTCCTACCTAACGGGTCCGGACCCATTGAAGTACTAATGGTCATTCCTGATAGTATTATTATCTGGGAAATGGACACAAGAATTCCCAATAACAGACCCTCGACCTTATATGAACTTATATTGAATTCTGAACGACATTTAGCAGCCTGCCGCTGGTCCATATAAATATTCATATGGGGTCAATTTTCGTAAATAAAATAGTTCATTGCCTATGTCACCCCTAAAATGATACCATCTGGGTGTCATGGGGAATCTCCATGGTCCATGGCACTCGCAAGCATTAGTGATGTAGCAAGTCATCTTACGACAATGTATCATACTACTAGTATTTGTTAAATTCAAATTTCATCATGCAGGCTGAATGTGATCATAGATCACAAAATACTGAAGTTACTATCTATTTATTATTCATTACTATAAGGCAGGGTGGTATCAGTGGTACAACAAAATCCACAATTTAGAATTCATCATTGAAGTAATAAACAAAGAATTAAAATCTAGGAAAATTATATTGATATTGTTGAGGATATATACTAGGGAATATGTCCGATGGAAACATGATTTGATGAAGTTGACTCGATAAAATATATTCACAAAGTTACCTCTTTTTTCGTGTCATTTTATCTTCTATTTTCAGTTTTATCCTTAAAATAAGTAATTTGACATAAGTCATGTACCTAAAAAAAGGTCATAAATAACTGGAGGTATTATACCCGATAGATTATTTTTATTACATCTTTAAAATTTTGAATCGATTATTGAATTGATTTTCGATCACTAGGGCGCTCGCCAGAGTCGCCAGTGTCTCGCGGAATTGTCATATTGTTTCTAGTGCTGGCTCAGAGGATCTCGGTGGAGGCATTGCGTGAGTCAGTCTAATCGAACACGCAAGTTAAGCAGTATCGACCGTAGCCTGTCCATGGATGGGATATCTCGATCTCCGTGCTTCGGAGGGCACGTTAAGTCGTAGGTTCCGGCTGTTGTCCTCAGATGACAGTCGTTAAGCGATGTTGTACCGAGCTAAAAATATATTTGTTGAACTTGCAAAAATAATCTGTTCTGTAGTTTTAGAGCTAGTGTGTACATACAGACATCAAAAAAAATGTTCTGATACTCATTTCTTATCACCCACTAAATATGCATTTTCCTCTGTTTTCACTATAATATACAGATTTGACTTCACTCTGGCAATGTGAGAGATAAAATCTTCCTGTAGCATTTTACTCACCATTTCCTGAATACGTCACTCTAGGCAAATTTAATCTGATTTACTAAGATATACTGCTTCTATTTCTGGCCTATTGTTATGTAGATTTATTGAGGATGGCAATTCAAAAAGACATTTTGGCAAATCTTTTATTCAATTTTATCTCTTTATAGGTACTTAGAATTATTGGAGCTGCCAATCTTACTTACATATTACTGTAATAAAAGAGCCGAATTTCCGGTTCTTTTTATTTGCTCTGCATCCCTTATTTTTTTTTTATTTTTTTTTATACTACGACGGGTGGCAGACAAGCATACGGTCCGCCTGATGTGAAGCAGTTACCGTAGCCATAGTAACGCTCGCAACATAAAATATCGCTAGCGCGCCACCACCCCCGCTGCCAACTCAGCATCTCCTTCCTTTCTGGTGACCTCACTCACTCGCAGGAACACAACAACCTTTTTGTTATTTGGCTGCGGTATTCTGTGAGGTGGAGGTACATTCCCCAGTCGGGTACAATTACGCTCCCTACCTCTCTTTTCGCCAGAGCTTCGTTTGTCAGTCAGCAGGGTGCACCGCGTGCAGGTAAAGTTGGCTTTGGTTCAAAGATATTGATGAACCACTTACACCCCAAATTCATCCTATTGCTGGGATACCGGTCTCCTCTTAATCGAAGGGGTTTAAAATGCTGTAAACCCCTTTGACTCCAACTTTGATGGCGATGCAAGATTGCAGCATGTGATAACAGATAATATAATTTCAGTTGGCATAACATTGATTTCCTATAATTTTATATTAATTTAAGATTAGGTTTGGTTTGATATTGTTTAGTCCATCGCAAGCCAGCAATGTATTTGAAATTACAGCAAATGAAATTATATGAATTATTATTACATGTACACACCCATAATTGCTGCCCAGCCCAGACTAAGATATTATATTTAAGTCTGGGCTGGACAGCAATTAATCTCTTTGCTGAAATCACCCGATCCAGCGGTATACCTAACTGATGTAGACATAATCTAAGTTTATATTAATAAGGTTCGTTTATGAATGACCGGCAAAATATAATAAATGTATAGATAAATTCTGAAGTACATTTTATTCAATTTATGGCAATTATAATGAATGTGGAGCTTGATAGCGTCGTTGCGCGTGTCAGTCTAATAGATCACGCAATTGAAGCAACGATCGTAGCCTGTTCATAGATGGGTTTATTCATCTCGAACTCCTACGCCGCCGACAACAACAGCCGAGACCGTCACCTTAAGTTGACGGTCCCGGCTGTTGTCAAGAGATTACAATCGTTAAGCTAAGTCAGTGGCCTATATCATCATCATCATCATCATCAGCCTGTATCTATCCACTGCCGGATATAAGCCTTCCTCAATGCTTTCCAGCAAATACGATCCTCCGCCTTCCGCATCCAGCCGCTTCCAGCCGCTTTCTTAAGGTCATCGAAGGAGGACGTCCAACGCTTCGTCGTCCTACACGCGGCCTCCACTCTAATACCTTCCTCCCCCATACACACAGTGGCCTATAGGCGGCTTTAAATCACTGTCCTCCGCCAACCCGCAGTTGAGCAGCGTGGTGGAGTATGCTCTAAACCTCTTCGATTGAGGGGAGACTCGTATCTCAACAGAGGAATGATTATGGGTTGATGACGTATGACGACCAAAGTTACTTAGATTGAAACTAGACCAAACCTTTACTTAGATTGAAACTAGATCACGCGACACAAGCGCTGCGATATTTATGAAGAAATATTTATTCTAGTCAATTTCTACTTGCTTTTCATTTTTATTCTTTACCAGTGAATTACGATCGTTCTTCGATGGCAACAAAATGGTCCTACAAAAGGGTGTTAACTCGCATATAGCTCTTATGGCGAATAAAATTTACGTTCACCAACTTATCCCCGTGAATGAGACTTTTCTTTGAAATATAAAATTTTTCAGAGCTAGAGTCAGTTTATTACCGCACTAACTTTAACGTACATACTGTTACCTATACCACAGTATTATTACGTTAGTACTATTACTTATACTGTGGTAATATACTGTGCTTTAACCAAAGACTTCTCATTTTTGACAGTTGACGTAGTAATAAATCTACCAAATAGTATGTTTATACATACATTTTTAAAATTTTGGGGTGTCAGTGGTTCATCAACATCTTTGAACCAAAGCCAACTTCACCTGCACGCGGTGCACCTTGCTGACTGACAAACGAAGCTCTTTCGAAAAGAGAGGTAGGGAGCGTAATTGTAAGCTACCCGACTGGGGAATGTACCTCCACCTCACAGAATACCGCAGCCAAATAACAATTCCCTTGAGGGTTGTTGTGTTCCTGCGAGTGAGTGAGGTCACCAGAAAGGAAGGAGATGCTGCGTTGGCAGCGCGGGTGGCGGCGCGCGAGCGATATTTTATGTTGCGAGCGTTAATATGGCTACGGTAACCGCTTCACATCAGGCGGACCGTATGCTTGTCTGCCACCCGACGTAGTATAAAAAAAAAAAAAAACATACTTTTGTATACGTTATAGCGATTAGCAAGGGCGATTTAAAAGTACTATTGGTCGCGCATTGGTCGAAATTCGACCATAATGACATGACATGACTTTATCTATAAACAAAAGTGTATATGTGTGTGTGTGTGTGTGTGTCAAATACATGGTAGTGTGTGTAATGGTTTTTTTTTATTGATTTCATCTATTTTTTTATGCATAGTTAAAAATAAATATTAGCATTCTGCACTCCTTCTCTTATTCATAAGTATTTTGATATCTATATATATAAAAGAAAGTCGGGTTTGTTACAACACTTATAACTCGAGAACGGCTGGACCGATTGCCATGGTTTTTGATTTGTTGGATTTGTTTCCGTCCCGAATAGCAGAATAACTCTTAAAAACATTGGAAAATTCTCGAAAAAATAAAATAAAAGAAAAAACATTTTCCCATACAAAATGTTCGTGGTTGTCGTAGCTGTCAAATGTGACGTTGTCGTACGTGCGTACGCCAAATGTATGCGTGCGTTCAGAAATGTATATTAAGCTCATTATAGAACAAATGTCATAGATTAAAAACAAATGTTAACTCTATTGGTCTCATTTTTACGTCTTGAAAGTTGGCTGTGATTTGTTTTGAAAACAGTTTTGTGGATTTAAATATTTATTGCAAAGAGAATGTAACCACTACGTTTTAAGAGACGGATGTGCCATACAAATAGCGTAATTCTAATATGTATGAAATGGAAGCGAAAACAATCAGAATTTGTACCAAATTCGCTTCCGATTCATAGAGTCGTTTTTTTACTTTGAGTTGCGCCAGGCTGATTTATTGGTTCTAAAATATTTATGCGTGCGTTCAGAAATTTAAATCAAGCTCCATAAATCTATATAATATATAAAATAATGTCGTGTCTTGGTCGGGAAAGTATTAAAAACATTGAAAAATTGACGAAAGAATTAAATAAAAGAAAAAACGTTTTCCCATACAAATAGTGCCAGTTAAAAAGGATTGGAATATTTATTGATTGTTATGTAAATGTCAAATCGATTGGTCTCACTTTTACGTCGCGAATGTTGTCTGTGATTTGTTTTGTGGATTGAAATATTTATTGTTGTCAATTGGTACTTTTTTTGTGACTTTGTAAAGTACTGAACTTGAACGGGTTGGGCCACTAACTTGGCTTAAGGACTGCCATCTAATGATAAACACCAGGACCGACGGCTTAACGTGCCTTCCGAAGCACGGACGAGCTCGAGATAACATAAACTCATCCATGAACAGGCTACGGTTGACGTTGCTTAACTTGCGTGTACAATTAGACTGACACGTGCCTAACGCCATCGTGCTTCTCTATTATTTTCTATTATTCATTGTATTAATTTCAAGAAATCATAAATTTTGTTCATATATATATGTACATCACGACATTCATTGACTGTTAGGCGGTACGAAGTTCGCCGGGACAGCTAGTATAAGATACAAATAAAGAGACTTTAGTGGCGGCATTTCAATTAAATTTATAAAATAAAAGAACACTTATTGTGACATAACTATAATAGTTAGACATATGACGTCGTGAGACTTTTTGTAGATAATGATGTGTACGGCAAAGTCATAGTACATTATTTTGTTCTATCATCAATAGTTTTCGCAGCGCACGCGGTGTAAATAGTTTTTTAGGTTTTTTTTTTACATTATTGAAGTTTTAGTAAGGATCCTTATAATCTTTTCTAGCAATAAATATAGCCTATGTTACTCAGGGTGATATAGCCACAGTTTTAAAAGCATACAGTTGGGAAGCGAAGGTACTTGCGCAGAGCAAGGGAGGGAAACCCGCGGAGAAGCGGGCGGTGCGGTCAGCGTCCCACAAACAAGCGTAGTTTGTGGGAGCCACCGTGAAAGGCAGTCACGTGCGCGTACTGAGTGTTTTAAACGTTTTTTTTTAATTTACGTTCAGTGATTCCTATTTATTATGATGGTGAATACAAATTGTTCTGTATACGGTTGTAACTCGATGTCGGAACACATCAAGAATTTAAAATTTTATAGATTTCCCCGTGACGCAAGGTAAGTTTTTTCTATAATTTCGTAAAAACCTACCTACTTTGTCTTTGTTGAAATGTATGTAGCTATATTGTTGGTGAAGTGCAAGGTACTCCAACTATAAGTATACAACAAATAACCGAATTCTTGTGCTCCAACGACTGATGACTAAATAGTTAAGTACTTCGTAACTCGAACTCCAACCTAGCGGGGTTTTCAAGTGTAAATATGTAGGTATATATATTCTTTACGGCGCATGCTCTTGCCCAAAGTGTAATTATTATGTTTACACCTTTTTAATAGTTGGGAAGTCGGACACAGAAGGAGTAGGTATTTGTCTAATATCCAACTGTTATGATTTTATTTAAACCGACAGAAAAAGACAAGGTTCTATATTCACCTATATTCAAGATTTCTGGGCAAAGATATTAATTACTACGTATGGCTGTGCCATTTCTAACATAAAAATTGTCTCTGCGACTATATGCACGTGCTGTGTGTGGGACGAACCTATGTGTATGTTTATGTTACGTAAATGTACACTATAAAGTTTATAAACAAATGGGACACCAATTTTTAACTTACACTCTCATATTTATTATTTTCGCTGTCGAAAAGCCAAATGACTCATCGGTTCGTGACAAATTATCTCCTTAGAATGGCCTATCCATACCTAGTAGTTAAGATCTTTGTTTCAGGGCTAGTTTCTTTTTTTAATTTTTTTTAAGCAATCACGTTTTTTGATAATTTTTATTTACTTTTTTATTTTACACATTTTAGTTATATATATACAGTAAATTTTGCTATCCAGTCATTGCATTTTGGGTATTGATATTCCTAGTTTCTATTATTAAGTATCTTGCGAAAATGAAGTGAGTAAAGTCGTAATCAAATTTAAATCGTTAATTGTTTGGTACCTACATCAACTTGGCTGGCACCAGAAATCCGCTATTTTTTTTAAAATTTTGATATACTCCGTGACACTGGCGCAATAAAGAAAAATTTTACAACTAATCAAAATTGGTTCAGCCGTTTATTAGTTACGAACGAACATAGGGACTTTTGTCTTCGCCATAATAAGTTAACATACCAACACCAACCAGGTGCTGTAGGAAACAATATTTTTAGATAAATTATAGGTAGGTATTATTAAAACAAGTACAGTTTATATCACAGCCATGCTTATGTTTCCCCCATATTTTCATGATCAAATTGTTTATCCGAATGCGAATTCATTATATTGTTAAATTTAATGATAGAAAATTGAAATCTAAAAATAAACCTTCACGTAAATATTTAGCAGTGCAACATTTGTAAATATGTATATTATATTCTTGTTGATAAATGATTATAAAAATATTAAAGATTATTTGATTTCGTATTTTGTGACAACCCTTGCATATCGGCGAACGACCGCGTGGATACCTACGCGGGCGGCGGCATCGTGCCACGTCAAAGGCGATTCCCTACTGTATGAAAAATAGTTATACTGTGATATAGCTTTCCAATGGTGAAAGAATGTGTAAAATTTGTTGTATGGGAGCCCCCTGAAATATTTATTTTATTCTATTTTTTAGTATTTATTGTTATAGCGGCTCCAGAAATACATCATCTGTGAAAATTTCAACTTTCTAACTATCACGGTTCATGAGATACAGCCTGGTGACAGACGGACGGACGGACGGACGGACGGACGGACAGCGGAGCCTTACTAATAGGGTTCCTTTTTACCCTTTGGGTACGAAACCCTAAAAAAGAAAGGATTATGGTTCCCGATTTCCATCAATCATGAATCGCCCTATAAATATCGCTTCCGATCAAATCATCTTGCAAACCATTTTTATTATAATTCCCCTGATATTTATTTCTCATTCATCCTATATATCTTTTATACCCTGAGGTGAAAAGCGGCTAAAGATAAAGGCTTCGAGCTTACTGCCAATTATGTATAGGTGTTTTTATTTTCCAATTTCCAATTTTTGGTTGGGAGTTTGAAAAAGTATCGTCATGTCTACGACGCGCCTACGTGGATCTCGTAGAGGCTAGTAATTATCCTAATTTTTGATCGTGAGTTGAAAAAGCGTAGTTATGTCTACGATGCGCCTACGCGTTGTTCGTAGAGGCTAGTAGAGGTGGGCCTTTGCTACTCATAACATAGGCGCTACGAGTATCCCGTTTAAACATTCTTTGGACGCTATAGATAATAATAATAATAATAATAATAATAATAAATCTTTATTTGCACAAGATATGGTATATAGAGGTGATACAGTTATGTTATAAGTACTCACATCTCGCCAATTAGCTTAGCATGCAAATTTTTACAAAATTATAGTACCTAGAACTTGACCAACAACAGTGATTATTTAAAATTTTTTCTCAAGTAGTGCTTGAATATGATAAAAGTTTTTTTCATTAAGCCATTTATACAGTATCTTTTTAAACTGATTACTATTCAACTTTTTGATCTCCTCAGGGATCTTATTATATATGAAGACACACATAGCGATGCAGCTTTTTAGATATTTAGCTGATCTAGGTACGTCTTTTAATACTAGTCTATGGGGATCTCTTTGCAGTCTAGTATTCCTATCGCAGGATTCCATAAATAAGTACCTATGCTTAGTGACAAAATTACACGCTTCATATACATATAGTGATGGTAGCGGTAATAAGCCGTGACGTTTAAATAATGGTTCGCAGGACTGATCCGGCGGTATACCACATATAGCCCTGATACATTTTTTTTGCGCAATGAATGCTCTATTAACTTCTGTGCTATTACCCCATATAATTAATCCATAGCGTAAAATAGATTCTACGTATGAACGATAGGTAGTAATAGCTGTTTTAATATTAGTGGTATTTCTAAGTTTATTAAGAGCATAAATGAATTGATTTATTCTATTGCTTAAATGTTCTACGTGTAGTTTCCAATTTAATTCATGGTCTAAGGTTATGCCCAAAAATTTTATATGAGTTGTTTCCTTTATTTTACCAATATTAAGATGGTTACTGTATTTGGGATGCTTTGATTTATTAAATTGTACATAATGAGATTTATCTAAATTAATTTTTAAATTATTTATTTCTAGCCATTTAATAATGTTGTCAATTGTATTATTTATGTCATTTTCATGGTCAATTAATGAATATATTTTTTTATTTGATGTCACAATTATGGAAATGTCATCTGCAAATAGAATACATTTATGATTTGTCAGCTTACATATGTCATTTATATAAAGTAAAAATAAAATTGGACCCAATACACTTCCCTGCGGGATTCCACATTTATTCTCTTTAAAGCCAGAGATATGAGACACAAGCTCATTTTCTTTGCTAATTTTTTTGACGATCACACATTGTCTTCTGTTGGATAAATATGATGATATCCAACGTAATGCAGGACCTCTTATCCCTAATGATTCGAGCTTTTGTAGTAATCGATCATGAGAAACGAAATCAAAAGCCTTAGATAAATCGAAAAATAAACCCGTAGTCAGATGATTATTATTAATATTGGTCAAAATAGTGTCCAGAAGAGTAAAGGCGGCCAATGTAGTCGATTTTTGTTTTTGGAAGCCAAACTGATTATCGTTTATAATATTAAATTTATTGCAAAATCTTAATATTCTTTTATACATACATTTTTCTAAAACTTTTGATAAAACCGGAATAAGTGTAATTGGACGATAATTGCTAATGTCATCTTTTTGGCCCCTCTTATACAACGGCTTCACTATAGACGACTGTAATAGATCGGGGAATGTACCGGTAACGAATGACATATTAATAAGGTGTGTCAGTATAGGAACTAATTCTGCAATACATTCCTTAATTATTTTTGTATTAATACCATCGTACCCTTCGGAAGTAGTATTATTAAGGCTAATAATTTCTCTTTTTACCTCTTCTTCAGTCACAGGATTTAGGAAGATAGAGTTACATACTACAGAATTAAATTGTTGTGTATTATTTATTATATTAGGTTTATTATTTTGTGTCAAAGTATTAGAATTAGTCATATTAATAAAATAGTCATTAAATGTGGTAGCTATATCTATAGGATTACTTATAACTTCATTATTTACTTTTATTTCGTTTATATTGTCATTAAATTTTGAATTTCCCATCTCATTTTTTATTACTGACCATGCCGCTTTGCATTTATTTTTGCTTTTATTTATAAATTTAATGTTAGCGTTCTTTTTTGATCGAAAAATGCACTTTTTTAATGTATTGGAGTATTTAACGTATTTATTTAGATTTGATATCGTTTTGTATTTATAATAATTTTGTCTTAGTGATCTTTTGATCTTGCAACTATATTTAAGTCCTTTACTCATCCAGTTTTGGTTAATTTTTTTGCTGCTGTTTATTTGTATTTTGATCATAGGGAAGCAAAGATTAAAAAAAAGACAAAGCAGTTGGTGAAAATTCTCAAACGCCTTATTAAAGTCCGATTCTGAGTAAATTTCAGACCAGGACAAAGCGCTTAGACACTGTCTAAACTTAACAATATTTTCACTACAATAATCTCTTTTAGTTATTGTGTATGATCTGGATTGATGACTATTTTGTTCTACAGGAAAGCTTAACATTTGAGCGGTATCGTGGTCAGATAAATACAATGGTAACACGGTAGCAGTAGCGTCTTTAATGTTACTTATGATGTGATCAATGCAAGACTTCTTTCGTGTTGGAACTTTAATATGAATTTTTAAGTTATAGTTGTAGCATACATCTTGCAAGTAACTAGTGATTTTCCCTTGTTTTAGGGTATTAATATTAATGTCACCAGCTAAAATGATTTTCGTGTTAGATTTATATTGACGCGATAATTCAAATAGGAATTTGTCCAATTTGTCAAGAAAAATAGTAGGATCTGATGCTGGAGTTCTATAAAGGCATATTACTACGAGTTTGTGCATAGGTATCTCAATACCACAAGCCTCAAATGTATTTTGCGTCACATAACTTTTTAATTTGGACAGTTCCTTATAGAGGATATTCCTTTTAATCAGAATACAAGTCCCTCCTCTTTTTTTGTCTCTGCAGAACGAAGTGGCTAGTTCGTAATTGCGGAGGTTCAAGTATTTCTGTCGGTCAATTTTCAAGAAAGTTTCAGTGAGACATATCAAATCGGGATCGTTATTTGTCTCATGTAAGTCATCCAAAGTCAATTCCAATATTTCCTGTTTACCTAAAATTCCTGCGATATTTTGATGGAAAATTTTAAATATGGTGATAGATTCTCGTTTTTCATTTACGAAAAAAAATCTTTTTTATTAACTTTTGGGAAGTAGTCTTCTATTGTTCTTTTTTGTTTTGACTCAAAGCCGTTTGTATCAGGATTATGCATAGATACTGATTGCCGCGAGACAAAATAATATGGAATTGTTCCTTTGGAAAAGGGTTTAGTAGACGTAGCATATGCATTAGATTGTACAGTCATTGGCTTATTACGCATTACCAGCTTTTTTCAGCAGATAGAGGTTATACATTCTGTAATAGAGGTATACAATACTGGTATTGCTAGGTATGTTATTTTCATGTCTTAATTTTCATCCAGAAGTTATACAGTTGCTGAAGTCTCCTTTTAAGTATTAGTTATATTATTTTTATTAGACATAGGAGCTACAGATTATTATTATACATGTGCTGAGTATTCTTTTTAACACTCGGTACTTGGTATTATCGGTACATTTCCTTGGTTGTTGGTAACGAGTTCTTGTTGAAAATGAAGTATCATAATCCAGAACTGTTCTTGATTAAGCCGGTCTTACACAGCCGGAATCGGTCACGAAAATCAGAAAGTGATTTTAGGAATTTTAGATTCCGATCTGTGAGTTCGCACCTTAAAAATGTATGCCAAAAAGATGTGCGTATGAAATTCAAATTCTTAAATCTTTCATACTGGTCAGTATTTTTTGTCACATCGATCTGAAAAAATCAGCATGTGTGTTGTGAGTAGGTTTGTATGGTATTCATTTCATCATTGTATGGAATTAAGACCCTTAATTCAGTATCTGAATACCGTGACGTGTTCCGGTCGTTTAAGGCCGGCCTCTAGGCCATACTAGTTCTAAGATCTCAGAAACTATTGAGACCATTTTATTGCTCCACGAACTTAAATAAAATTGTATCTGCGTACATTCTGCCACTACTGTCACACATGCCAGTCTCAAAAAAGTTTCGAAGCATGAAAAATAAAGAACGACATTTTTCCAAAACTAACCTATTATTCGCTTTATTGTTTATTAGTACAGAAATAGCGGTAGTTTCTTTTTTTTTTTTTTATACGGCGTCGGATGGCAGACAAGCATACGGCCCGCCTGATGTGAAGCAGTCACCGTAGCCATATTAACGCTCGCAACATAAAACATCGCTCGCGCGCCAACGCAGCATCTCCTTCTTTTCTGGTGACCTCACTCACTCGCAGGAACACAACAACCCTCAATGCAATTGCTATTTGGCTGCGATATTCTATGAGGTGGAGGTACATTCCCCAATCGGGTAGCTTACAATTATGCTCCCTACCTCTCTTTTCGCCAGAGCTTCGTTTGTCAGTCAGCAGTGTGTACCGCGTGCAGGTGAAGTTGGCTTTGGTTCAAGGATGTTGATTAACCACCTATACCCCATCGTGTCCCCATAGTGTCCTTCATTGTCAATGTCACTACCGATAGTGCAGCCAGTACCTACTGTAGTTTCTGCTACAGAAAAGGTACGTGCGTTCTTACATATACGGATACGAGAGTATCGGGACACAAACAAACAAAAAAATATGTTACACGTATTTTTTACTCACATAATTAACTTCTATTTAAAAGTTAATTAATAATTAAAAATGAACAAAGGAATTTAAAAAAATATTAGGACTGCAATATCGTATCCGACCCCTTCCGGACGGTCGTTCTCAAATATTTCTTGTATAAATTCATAACATGTCAACGTACACATGTTTGAAATTATAATAAACACGGGAATTAACGCGATCATACATGTAAGGTACTTTTACATACCTATTATTGTCTGACGTTTCGACCAGGTTGCACCGGTGCACGCCCTTGTACACCTTGTTTATACTGTATTTTATGTAACCATGTTATATGCAATAAATAAATATATATGTATGTATATTTATATAATACTAGCGGCCCGGTACGTGCTTCGCTACGTATAAAGTGAAATAATTTGTACTGTCAACACTGAAAAAAGTTTCAATTTGACAGCACAATCCCCATCTGAAAGAAGTTTAAATTTGACAGCAAAATCCCCATTAACAAAATGAGCCTCCATTTATTGAATTAATTTGTTACAAAAAATGTGATAAATGAAAAACCGCTCTACCGATTTTGTGCAAACTTCACATAAACCATCTACTAAATGGTCCGAACAAAGCCTAAACATTTGGTTTGGATAGGTGAGCCCATTCTTAAGTTATAAAATTACAACGAAAAGTGGCATTGATTTTTATATATTATTATATAGATAAAAAAATCCTTAACTACAATCAGACGAGGCAAGATTCTGATATAACGCAGTTGTATGCGACTGCTAGTGAGAAAGGTTCGATAAATTGCGTCACACACTCCAAGTATGACGTTTCTATCTATACGTAGACGGCAGCAGACGAAGTGCGGATGTCATTCGTCCGTGAGCCAATTCTTACGTCAGTTAGATTGTTCTATTATGGATCACCTAGTACCTGATACCTTTATATTGCAATCGAATACATAACAGCACACGTATGTAACCTCTATATATTTATTATTAATACGTGAAGCAAAAACCTTTTTACTAAAATTGCGTGGGCGGAGGAGTATGAAATTTCGCACACTTATAGTTTATATAGAGAAGGAGTGCAGACTGACATTTTTTTTTAAATTGTGTATTAAAAAATACATTAAATCAATAAAATTAATTATGATCGAATTTCGACCACCTAGGCGACCTTATTACTTGCTGACCCGGAAAATGTTGTTCTTTCATATAAAATTATTTGTAGCGGTAAGTATCTGGTTCCATATACACCTTCTTTCCATTTTTTATCCTTTATAATAATTTATTTGTATCAGGCCCTCCCTACCCGAAGGTTGTGTGGAAGAGAACGCTATGCGATAAAGCTACCTTCAAGTAGTAATTAGTGCGATTATCGCGGATGTCGAAGTTGAGTTACTGTTCCATATCTCTGCTGTGACCCTGGTGTATATTAAAATATCATTTAGTTTTGCCGGCTCGGGATATGATAATAGTGGATTTCGAATTATGAATATCCCCCAACTGATAACTATGTTATCTTTGTCGCAAATATGTGATACGTTATCACAACTTATTTTCAATTGTCGACATATCCCAGCAAGCAGACAATAAAGGCTGCATCATATAGACGCGTTATTATTATACTTGTAAATTGATATGTCATTGGTCGATATTATTAAAACGCAACCCTTGTAACCTTACAATTTTTTGCGATAATATCCACTGATAATTATGCACTCCCATCAATGTGACAGATTGCAATATGAAAAATAAGGCTTAATTACTTATTTTTAAAGCCAAAATACTTATTTTTAA
The DNA here is from genome assembly GCA_937001555.2 of Hypsopygia costalis. Taxonomy (NCBI): domain Eukaryota; kingdom Metazoa; phylum Arthropoda; class Insecta; order Lepidoptera; family Pyralidae; genus Hypsopygia; species Hypsopygia costalis. Next base: position 4,139,471 of record OW443325.2, read on the forward strand.
AGCCAAAGTGCTAGTTCAACTGCCTTGCACCACAGATTTTAAGTATCTCACACTATTGGGGACCTAAAACATTGAGTTGTTACCTAACACATCGATTCCAATAATACTGTCTTTTCGGATATTCGTTGTGAGTTCTAAGGCAGCCGCAAGCTTACACCGGTACTGCAATGGACTTCATTGTTCATTGTTTTTTTTGGTCGTCGCCGCTGCTCATCCTGGCAACACGTAAGACACAGTAGTGGGAATGTGTGGTGGGCCCATTCCGTTAGTAAAAGTGATTTTCGATTTGATATATCTAAGTATAACAAATCGAAAATCATTTTTACTAACGGAATGATGATTGATTTTCGATTTGATATATTTAGATATATCAAATCGAAAATTTTACTACTCTTTTACTAGAACAATAGACCCAAGGACAATTGAGTATTAGTATCCCATAGGATCACAATATATCTTTACTTAACATACACGCAGGTGTGTTTATGGGTAGTTATTGAAAATTTAGTGAGAGATGTGTTATGGATGGTCACGTTAGAGGACTTTGGACACTTAATAGTTCGATGCCTTCGTGAGACATACGACTCTGATACGATTTAATCTCATTCTATGGAATATGTCGTTTTAATAAGAATAGATATTTTTGATAACATCTCTAGTTCTGTGTATGGAGTTTATTTCATTATTACGCTAGATTAAAACTAAATTGATATGGACAGGTTTGGTTTTAATTGACTTCGAAATCGGTTTAGGTTGCGCTAGAATACAAACATTACCATTAACATATAAGAAATAATACGCAATCCCTTATTTTAAAATTTATTACACTTAAATATGAAAGTCAATTATTGCAACACATATGTGAGAGAATCACTTGAAAACGCATCAACTGATTTGGTAGATTTTTTTTTGTTTTGTTGGGAATTGTGAGGACAAGATTTCTATCATCATCATAAGCCTGTATCTATCCACTGCAGAGTATAGGCCTTTTCCAATGCTTTCTATTAAATACGATCCTCCGCATATAGATTTGTATAATATAAAAATTTTAGAAAATGCAAATAAAAGTGCCGAACGAAACCGAGTCGAACAGCTAGTGTATTGTAAAATTCAATAATAATAATAATGATAAATATTCCTGGATATATGACACACTGCCATCTACTCTTAAACTAAGTAAAGCTTGTACTATGGGTACTATATAACTGATAAATATGTTATAATATAAAAATAACTATAACCATATATTAAATACACTTAGATTTTTTTCTGTAAATACGTACAATTAATACATAGAAAATACCCAAACCAAGACGAACAGATATGTTCATGCACACGAATGTAGTTCTGTGCGGGGACCGTACCCGCGACCTCGGAGTCAAAGCGGCCATTGTTAGCAATTTGACCACCGAGCTCGTAAAATAAAATTGATAACTTTAAAATACTGCTTCTCTTGTTCTTTCTTAGCTAAGATGACTATTCTATTAGCTAAAACGAGAGGCACTATATATTTTATAGCCTTGGCCTATATCCTAGGAATAGCTTTTTACATTGTGGGAGAAGACTTTAAAGTTTAGACTCAAAACAATTTACAACTACAGTCGGGCTTTTTTTTACGCTCTACGCGATATCAACCTCCCGGAGGTGACTACGGGAAGGAGGTGGTGAATCCTCATGGATACCTCTGTAGTGTAAAGCTACGTTGGTTGGCTTTTTTTTGAAGGGGTTGTATATGGCACACTAGCGCCACCATTGAAAAAAAACAGAACTCATATACAGAATTAAGATTATATTTTTTAGAGTTCCGTACCCAAAGGGTAAAACGGGACCCTATTACTGAGGCTCCGCTGTACGTCCATCCGTCCGTCTGTCACCAGGCTGTATCTTATGAACCGTAATAGTTAGGCAATTGAAATTTTCACAGATGATGTATTTCTGTTGCCGCTATAACAACAAATACTAAAAAACAGAATAAAATAAATATTTAAGGAGGCTCCCATACAACAAACGTGATTTTTAGGGTTCCGTACCCAAAGGGTAAAAAGGAACCCTATTACTAAAGCTCCGCTGTCCGTCCGTCCGTTCGTCCGTCTGTCACCAGGCTGTATCTCATGAACCGTGATAGTTAGACAGTTGAAATTTTCATAGATGATGTATTTCTGTTGCCGCTATAACAACAAATACTAAAAAATAGAATAAATTAAATATTTAAGGGGGCCCCTTACAACAAACCTGATTTATTTTGCTCATTTTTGCTTGCAATTGATAACGGCAATAGGTAGACGCTTGAAATATTCACAGAATATTTAGTTATATGTTCACTATAAAAATAAATAATAAAATTATAATAAAACTTTACGGGGGGCTCCCATACAACAGACATGATTTTTTTGCCGGTTTTATAGATAATGGTACGGAAGGAACTCTTAGTGCGCTAGTACCACTCGCACTAGACCGGTTTTTTCTCTTTAACTTCCCTTATAAGACCTAAGTTGTAACAACGTAGCTTTGGGCGCGATATATCTGAACAACAACCTTTTAAGGGACCTAAACATAATTTATTGTAGAAGATACAATAAATTATGTTTAGGTCCCTTAAAAGGTTGTTGTTCAGATATATCGCGCCCAAAGCTACGTTGTTCTATATACGGCCATTAGTCCCACTTCAGCTTGCTAACTTTGGGAGTTATGTCGGCAACTTAGGTGATCCATTGAATTTCCTCGTTACGGATTCGATCATTTGGAGCAGTGTTTTTCAATCTTTTTGAACATGGTACTCTATTCTAGGGTTGTAACAGAACTCCTCCTCCGCCTCCGTACATTTTTTGCGGAGTTGTAACGGAGGTTTATTTACGTAATCATAGAACAATAACGCGCTAAAAACTATTAGAAGACATCAATTCCAGATTTTGTGTTAATTTTGATTGACTAGAAGGTAATGTTTATTTACGAGTATATGTTTACTTAAGTGATCTGAAATGAAAACTTTGTACCTAGTTTTAATGCACCATAAATTTTATTTTTTTCTACATTCACTTTCACCTTCGCCTCCGCCTCCGTTAACCTCCGCATCCGCGGAGGTGATGCAGGTCGCCTCCGCATCCGCCTCCGCTAAGTAGGCCTCCGTTACAACCCTACTCTATACAACAACTTATAGGTTAAAAATTTCTGGCGGCCCCCTCACTCTCCATGAATGAACTTCAACTATTTAGCTGGCAGTGAAAGCTTTAAAATTGTTAGTGCTATTGGCTACCGATTTTGTTCTTAGGTGAACTAATTAGATCTTTAACGGTGAACAAAAACCTTAAGACCAGAAATAGGCTTCAATTGGAAAAAGATTTGCCTAATGATTTCAGTTGATGCAAGAATTTAACTTTGGGACCCCTCTGGAGGTCGCGACTCACAGTTTGATAATCACTGCTTTAGAGAAATACCGTGCATAGCTTTCCATCGCTTGCTGTGCGTCTTTTGACTTGTAAACCAGCTCTACGGTCAGTGTTCAAGTCTCTGCACCGTCGTGGCAGGGCAGGAGGCACTCTTTCTGGGACATAACTGTTCACATGACTGAACGTCGAAATAGTTTGATTGCCACTGATTTTTACTTTTTAGCCTTTAAGAGTTAGAGGATATGGTGAAGATGGTACAGAAGCTTTCCAAATGCTGCCCAGCCCAGTCGAATGCAACTATTAATCTCTAAGTTGAAATTTGGGATTTTATTTTTTTTAACCATGCACAGATTATAAGTACGTAACAATACTGTCATCTTTTTTTGTTTATAATTAAAAGAGAATTTAACTTTTTTTAATATGACGAATGCATGAGCAAAACTCCCAAACACATTGTAGCTTCACAATAAAAAAAATAGTGTTCAAAACAAATAATACAATAAAACAATGTCAATAACAAACAAATTTAATTGTAATTGTTTAAACAGATTATTATGATTAATTTATAAACACTTAATAAGTATAAATCAAATTAAACAAATGTTAAATAAACCAACGTTAAAGATATATAGATCCATATTCAACCGAAACTACGGCAGACGAATTGTTAAGTTTAAATATTAAGGATGTATAATTTACGAGAACTGACAACATTTAAACTAAGTCCTACGTCATAAATAAATTATCTTTATGTTTATTAATAGACCAACTAAAGTTTTGAATATGAGCTGTTTGAATTTCATAAGGGTATTTTGTTTAGTAGAATTAATGTATGATAATCCCTGGGCCTAAGAAGACGGTAAAGAGTTTCCAACAAATTTTACTCTCGAAAATTTCATAGAAAGACGCATAAAATTTTTCATAAAGTATATTGATAGCGGCCGCTCATGAACAGACTTATGGCATAAATATATAGCGAGGTCCCCTAACTTCTTTGTCTCGTAGACCCCTTGAGTATATATTTTGTGATTTACGTAGACCCCTTGCCCTACTAATATAAGAATTTCAGCGACCCCTTGACTTTCTAGTACTACCAGCTTGTATTAGACATACGGTTATAATAATTTAAACTGGTATTGATGATGCCGTCTATAAAATTTTGTGTTTTAAACTTCTGTATTGTCTAATAATTATAACAAGTGCAAGTGGTGGTAGACTGTAAGTAATGGTTATAGTTATTATTGTAAACAAACCGGACAAGTGCGAGTCGGACCACCAAGGGTTCCGTACGTAGGATCGTTATAAATTTGATATTTCATTATAAATAATCCTTTTCATATGATACCCCATTTGAACTAGTTAGTAGCTTTAATTTGAAATTTCGACCGCCTCTAAAAAAATATAAACCCCCTATTTTTTAAGATTTAATAACAAATGTATAGTTTTGAGATTTATTCTTGTACTTGTAGTCTATAACGATGATACTAGCTAAATGTCATAGTTCTAGGTCAACGGGAAGTACCCTATATTTATAGTTTTGATTGCCTTGAGAATGTGTCGAAATATGCGTTTTTGGCAGAATAAACGGCCGTATATTTTTTTTACCTAAACTTAGCAGATTGATTTTTTCAACCCTAAAAATGAACATGTTAATACTTGTTCATATAAGCTTAAGTTATAGTGTAAACAATTGTTGGTAATTCTTCTTACAAAAACATGAAATTAACGACATTGAAAAGGTTACAAATCGCAGAATTTTACTGTGTAATGCATTTCAGAGTCAAATACAATTAATCACAGTATACACCAGACCGAGGATTTTTCACGACGCGAGCAAACTATCTCTACTTCGAAGCTACTATTGGACTTGAGGTATTTGGCAAAAACAACATTTGTAGATTAATTAAAATAATTATTATCTACGGTTAATGCAAGTACAGGCACTCTTAGCATATTTATAGATTCTACAAAATAATTTCATATAGGAAATGCAGTTTGGCTTCAGAAAAAAAATACCTTCGAGTTTCCACAGCGTCAGGTCTTATGAAGAATTTGTTTACGTTACAAAAAGCTACCATCGAAGTTACAAATCATGCCATATTCAACTTTAACAGTAAGGAAATAGTGGTACAGTAGGATATCTGGGAGCGATGCTTTAACGTAAACCATTTCACATGTACAGTCCTTGCTTCAGTGTATTTGCGTCAGTCAAGGTGCATGCACGCCGCCCGCCCAAGTTAAGCTCTACATTTTCGCGAGATTTTCATAATAAAACATAAACTTTATTACAATCACTGAACAATTATTTATCGTTTGTAGTTAGATTAATGTAGTTTCGAATGTTTGTAAATATTGTGACTGAAAAATGTGACTTTCTGCCAAATTTTAATATAAAAAGACATTTTTTAAGTGTTTTAAACTATAGATGTAAACAATCATAATTTTTAGATACACTAGTTAATATTTAATGTGTGTATATGTCAATTTGTCAAGATATTTAGTGTAATGGATGTGCTGATTAGAAGTGGGGGCGGATTGGACCATCAAACGAATTTAGTTTATATTAGTGGTAAGTGTTTCATCAAATTTTTAACATTAATATTTACTAAGTACCAATATATGATAGGGATGATTCTCATTATAATATTACTAATTTTAAGATCCAGCCTCGGCATTTGTAGGGCAATAGACTGGTGGTGCGTTATGCAGAATTAACATTTTTAATTTCGTCTGAGAATCATGCTGTGGTTGGATTCTTAAGTCGGCAGTTTTTTTACGAAATTATTTATAACAATCTTTTATTTAGTTTTACCGTGGTAATGAAATCTTGCTAGTTAATTTTGCCCCACATTTCAGTGTCCGATTGAGTAGAAATTTTGCACAATCGTTCGGTTCTCGTGATAATGCACAATTACCTGAATGTATTTTGAAATTACCGTCATATTTATGTAATATGATAATGATAACTGCTACAAAATGGATCTAATGATTTATAAATTTTACATTTTTTTTTATTTATTAAGTAAATTTGATACCCATAAAATAGGGGATTTTATGGGTAACAAATTTACTTAATAAATAAAAAAAAAGAAATTTACTTAATGTATTTCGATCAGCATGGATGCATGAAAAAAATATGGGACCTATCTGGAAGTATACTATTTCTAATAAAAAAAGTTTTTTCAAATCGGTTTATAAATAACGGACTATTGAAATAAAAACCTAACAATGGGTACATACAGGCTACTGGTGATGATAATGATGATAAAAAAAATATGGGACCAATCTGAATGAATACTCTTTCAAATAAATAAAGCTTTTTTCAAATCGGGTTATAAATCACGGAGTAATTAAGTAACAAACATAAAAAAAAATATACAGCCGAATTGAGAAACTTCTCCTTTTTTGGAGTCGGTTAAAAACAACTCGCACTAAGGACTCAGTATGCTACACCCTGCCGCAGCTCTCTCGTATCGGACTCACCTCTTCTCAGCGACGAATCAGAACAGCCCCCCCCCTCTTATTGCGCTATTCAGCTATTGAATCGCAATAAGAGGTGGTGGTAAGGAGGCAGGGGCCCTACCGCCGAAGCTGAAGCCGATTCCGATCGCAAATTTTGATACCAAAAATAGGTCTTCATTTAAAGTTAATGACAAACTTATTCGGTTTAATCGGTAGATCTCTAGGGTCTCTACCAACTAAGCATAACACAATTACCACCAATCTACGCTGAAGTTTTATTTTCGCATTCAAAAAATCCAATGGCTTCGCCAGTACAGCCCCAGCTTGAATGGCGTCGCACGCACACGCGCTTATTTACGTTCTGCACAGACGGCTTTGTTTGTGTAGTAGTACTACGTTAGTACTATTACTTATACTGTGGTAGTACGTTAGTACTATTACTTATACTGTGCTATTACTTATACCGTGGTAGTAGTTAGCGACGCGACATTTATATGCAGTGGAGTTAGGTTTTTATACCTTTATATATATGTTTTAAGGTTATTTATACCCCGCTATCATCTGTATTCGTCAAGCAGATGTCACTGCACAGCTGTGTTCAGTTTGTAAGAAGGGTAAAACAATGAAATTGTTGAATCTGTAGGGTACTGTGACAGAAACTATTAGAGACACTTGTTTCAGGACCCATGTTGTTTCTCTGTGCCTTGTTTTTAGGTTTAAAATTAATCTGTATCTCCTAGTTCTGTTATCTAATTTGAAAAGGGTTACAGGCAATTTGACTTGGGTTGCCACCAATTGGTGGCGGAAGCACGCAAAGTAGTGTAGATCAAATTGCCTGTAAATTTGACTTCAGCAAAATAACAGCTGAATCAATTAACTATTGAAAAGGGTTATATGGTATTTTTTTAAATTTCTAACTAGAAGCAGCCCGCGACTTCGTCCATGTGTACTTCAGAAAATAAACAATTATTATTATTATACTCGCTTCAACTCTGCGTATCAAGATGAAACATCCACAAAATTTTAGGTTAGACTACCAGCAATATAACTGTGAAAACTGCATTTAATTTAGTGCAGTAATTATTATGTGACGCGAATATAAACATACATACAATTGGTAATTTTTTTTTAAATAGTTTTTGCGTGATAGCGTCTTATAAATCGATGAACCTCGACTGCACGCAAGAAAAAGCATGACTCATTGTCACGTTCCACTTGAGCCGAGTGTGCAAGCGAAAGCGCGGCTTGTGACGCATCTATCTCTCTTTCACTCCATCGGCCGATGTTTTCTTATAACGTTATCACGTAAAATCATCGTTCGTAAACATCATCAATCATCATTTTATTATAATATTTATAGATAATTAATTTCTCAGGAGTTTTCCCTGGAATTTAACCATGGAAATGAAGATGCTGCGTTGACAGCAGGGGTGGCGGCGTGCGAGCGATATGGATACGGTAACCGCTTCACATCAGGCGGGCCGTATGCTTGTCTGCCACCGACGTAGTATAAAAAACAAAGACTCACCTATTTAACGTAATTATGAAACTAAGCTACGGCAAACAGAGGTAGGTCATGTCAAGCCGGTCTACAATCTGGGGCCGTACCGGATTTGGCCTACACTCCCCACGCTGGCCAGACGGGTTGGGGAGGCCTGCCCCCTTACCACCATCTCTTATTGCGATTCAATAACTGAATAGATTGCTTATTCATACTAATGAATAAGCAACTCTATTCCATTTGAAATAGAGTCGCATATTCATTGGTATGAATAAGCAATCTATTCAGTTATTGATTCGCAATAAGAGATGGTGGTAAGGGGGCAGATCGATGTTTTATAATCTATTTCCCTTAGTCGCCTTGTACGACATCCACGGGAATAGACGGAGTGATTCTATTCTAGTCTGCCGGAAACCACACGGCCATTATTGAAAAAAATTTCAGCTTAGTCCGTAAAGCTCTAGGGTTTCTACAGCTGAGCTAAACATTATTACCAACAATGTAATCCGTAGTTTCATTTTCGTATTCAAAAATTTCGATGGTAATCGGCTTCAGCTTCGGCGGTACGGCCCCCGGTCGACAAATACTCAACACAATAGGTACTCCATGTATTACAATAGGTTAGGTACTTTTTAGGGTTCCGTACCTCAAAAGGAAAAACGGAACTCTTATAAGATCACTTTGTTGTCCGTCTGTCTGTCTGTCAAGACCCTCTATGTCGAAAACGCGTGGAGGTATCAAGCTGAAATTTGAACTGTAAACTCAGGTCTACGGTCGCATGAGGTTGTAAAAAAATCAAACTGCTAAGTTTACGTAAAAAAAAGTTACGGCCGTTTATTGAGCAAAAAACGCATATTTCGACATTCTCAAGGGAATCAAAACCTATAGGGTACTTCCCGTTGACCTAGAACTATGAAATTTGGCAAGTAACATCATTATAGACTACAAGTACAAGAATAAATCTCAAAACTATACATTTGTAATTAAATCTTAAAAATAGGGGGTCTATATTTTTTATAGGGGTCGCAATTTCAAATTGAAGCTACTAGTTCAAATAGGGTATCATATGAAAAGGCTTGATGTGCACGTTGCAAAATATATATTTTTTAATTTTTTCCGACGCATTATTTCTTATTTATAATGAAAAATATCAAATTTATAATGATCTTACGTCCGGAACCCTCGGTGGGCGAGTCCGACTCGCACTTGGCCGGTTTTTTTTTCTTTCGAGTTGTTATGTAAAGATGTCATAATAATATAACTATAGGTGAAAGAATTACTTCGATAGCATAAAAGCTTCTCGAGATATGATAACTTCAAAATCACAATTTTGGACTATCCCGAAAACGCTCCATACAAAAGGACACCGTACGTTATGACGTCGCACCTACCTATTTTGTATACATTAGAAATTTGTACTGAAATATAGCGTTTATGTACCTAGTGTCGTAACAAAACGTATAGTATATTTTTCCAGCGGTTATATTTTTTTAAAATAAGTTGCATCCTTGGGGTGGACGACAACGACGACGACATGTACCTCGATAACAAGCTCGGTGGTTGAATGGATTACAATGGTCACTTTGACTCCGAGGTCGCGGGTTCGATCCCCGCACGAGACTAATATTTGTGTGCATGAACATATCTGTTTGCCTTAAACTGGGTGTTTTCTATGCATTGTATGTATGTATTTACAAAAGAAAGTATTTAAGTAATTCATCAGTAATCTCATAGTACAAGTTTTGTTTAGTTTGGGACTAGATGGCGCTGTGTAATATGTCCAAGAATATTAATTTATCTGTACCTCGTGTACGATGGATGTATATGGTGAAGCAGTACGAATTATTATAACAATAAAATATTACTACCATTTCTCCATAACCGTAACAGCATTTACGTGGCGTAGCATAAGCCTTTTAATAACTCTATGCCATATTACAATATCGCCTTAATTAAAATAGTGTTTACGAGAGCTGTTAAATCAATTAATATTAATTGGAAATTTCATTACTTAGGGGCTTTAATAATAATTAAACTAATACAATAGGGCCTTGGATGAATTTTAATTAATTTATTGTTTCATGGTCTAGTTCATACTCATAGGCTAGATTAGTAACAAGCTAGGTAACGAACTGAGAACTTTATTTAGTTTCTCAAAAATTTTGTGCAACCTAGCACAAATCGGGGGTGTAAAAGACTCACTGCTGGTGACTCTCTTACACTTTTAGAGCTTAAGCCAACCTCACCTGCACGTGGTGTACCCTACCGAAAAGCTAACGAGGCTCCGGCGAAGAGAAATTGGGCATTTCTTGGCCCAGTGGGGAATATTTCTACTTCACAGAACTTCAACCATATAAAACCCTTGAGGATTGCTCTGTATTGCTGCTAAGGAGTGAGGTCACAAGAAGTAAGGAGTTGCTGTATTTAGCGCCCGTCGTAGTATACCTAAAGAATTTTTTTAGGGTGTATAAATATAAAATGATTTATCCATAAACAAAAAAAAATTGTAAAATAAACTCTAGAATAAAGTAATAGCGTAATAGCCTAATATTTGTTTTCTCCGAAACTATTCCAGACAGGTCAACGAATCTCAGTCCTCGAAGTGCTACGTCATACCAAAGCTTGCTCTGCGTCGGAATATTCTTCAAGAATATAAGAAAATAATGAATTGTTTACATGTCAATTTTAGTTGGCTGGGTTTTTTATCGTCGCTTTCTCGCTAGTCTTTTGACATATCAATTTGTTTTATCGAGTGTATGATGACTAAATTCCATCCGCGATTTCTAAATCTCCCTGAAAACCAGTAGGTACATAATCCTGAAACTAGATCCACATAATACCGAGATGGATCTTTTTTGCACGCGATATGAATTTCTTTATTATCGGTGTTCTTGTCGTTCTATCACTTTCACCGTGATAACGTCTTATAAATCGATGTTTGCCGGCTGCACGCACGTGAAAGCATGACTCATTGTCACGTTCCGCCTGAGCCGAGCATGCAAGCGAGAGCGCGGAACAAGCGATAGAGAGGCATGACCTAAGCGTTCGGCTTGTGACGCATCTATTCTCTACCACTCCATCGGCCGATGTTTTCTTATGACGTTATCACGTAAAATTATCGTCCGTAAACCGACTTTACAAACAATTTTTTTTTATGATACAAAAAGTGAATAGTAAGTACTTTATAATAGATTACTAAACCGTCTCACAGAAATTCTGTTTCAGTCAATCATCGTGGTCGATCTTTGCTTGACGTTTTGTAGGGGAATCCATTTTTTCCGTAGAAGAAGGAGTATTATAAGTTACGAATTCATAACCTACCCGCCGGATGGATTTACGGTTTCTTATCGGGCAGGCAGCTAGTATATATTAGTAAACGAGCAATTCTTGTATATATATATATTATATATACACAAGAATTGCTCGTTTACTAACATAAGCTTTATATATACGACATACCAATATAAAACGAGTCTAGAGGACGTGATAATATGCCTCATTGCTAAGGTTAATTCCTTATTCGGAACGCTGTAGGAATCGACTGAGAAACAAGGACGTCGTACCACAGAATGGCGACAGCTTTTCTGTAATCGAAACGCTAAATAAACATAGTAGAATTGAATCAAACGATCTAGCTTTTGTCTTGGGCTTGAATCGAAAAAAGCAATGTAAATCGAATCCAATTACCAGAAGTAATATGAGGGTTGTATATTAATAAAAAAAATGTTGTCGAGCATCACAGGGTTTTCAGGGTTGCAAATTTGGGTATAACAACATATTTTAAAAAAACGTAGATCTATGCAAGTTTGCGATGGTGGCCTATTTGCGCATGACTGAACTAAAATGAATACAAGTCCCTTCCATTCTATTTCAAGCAACAGAATATCGTCTTAAGTTTATATCTCTCTCTATAAATTTTGTAATCTGACCTTTGTAAAGCGAGCTAAAATTTTACATAATTCATGAATATATTATTTGGATAACAAAATATCGATTGACATCTGACGAGGAACCGGAAACTGGGCACCGGAACTCTGCAATGACAAATGATAGGACCATCTTATTTGTACTCATTTCTTTACTTCATAAAGAATAACTTTTATTTTCTCTGTAGATTTAATTCTCAGCAGTAAGCACTTACATATATAATTTAATTAAAATTACTTACAAAATAAGGGTGTAATTATTTTGTTAGTAGTTGAACGCGATTCCACCAGCATGATGACAATTTTTTTTTAATCCGTTAGAAGGATTATTATCGTCCGTATTATACATGACAGAGGAGTAAACATCTATACACAACCCTTCTCATAAGCTCACATTTTATAATATTACTAGCTGTTACCCGCGGCTTCGCCCGCGTGGTCCAGGGGAGCAGCCATTGATTTATGTATATTTTTCTTTTGTTGTATTTTTTTTACTTCGTGAGATATAAATAGTACCAATAGGTACAAATTTTAATGATGATCGGCTACATAGAGCGTTAAGAAATAACAAACAAACGAATTTACTTACTTTAACACTTATAGTAATAGTATGGATCAAGACAAAAAAAAATTTTCACCACGTAAATGATTGCCCTCTGCGAGGATCGAATTATTATTTTCCATGTTTTTCCTGGATAAAAAGTAGCCTTTGTTACTTTCCAGACCGGATACTATCCCCTGTTAAAAAAATCATGTCGATACTTACGTTCTTTTCGACGTGATTGAATGCCAAATGATTACAAAGTTTAATTTTTCCCATGGGATTAAGATGTTTTTGCGGGATGAAAAGTAGCCTATATCACTTTCCAGACAGTATACTATCCCCATTTTAAAAAGTCATGTCCGTACTCTACTACGTAACTATCCCGTTAAAAAAATCATGTCGTACTTAGGTTCTTTTCGACTTAAACGAAGGGCAAATGATTACAAAGTATATTTTCTCTCGTGGAAATAAGATGTTTTTCCTGGATAAAAAGTAGCCTATGTCACTCTCCATACAATAAACGTATGTCATTAAAAAATAAAGTTTATAATCATTTGTCCTTCTTTCACGTCAAAAGGAACCTAAATACAGACATGAAATTTTAATAGGGATAGTTTGCGGTCTGGAGAGTGACATAAGCTACTTTTTATCCCGGAAAAACATTTTAATCCCATGGGAAAAAATAAACTTTGTAATCATTTGTCCTTTTATCACGTCAAAAGGAACGTAAGTACTGACGTGATGTTTTAACAGGGGACAGTTTCCGGTCTGGAGAGTGACATAGGTTACTTTTTATCCAGGAAAAATATTTTATTCGAAGGAAAAATAAAGAGGGCAAACATTTATGTGGTGAACAATTATTTTCTCTTGAGTCAAGAATTCGTTTGTTTGTTATTTCTTCACGCCTTAACTATGCAGCCAATCATCATTAAAATTTGTACATACTGACTTTTTACCCCACGAAGTAAAAAAAAATACAACAAAAGAAAAATATACACAAATCAATGGCAGCTCCGCTGGACCACGCGGGCGAAGCCGCAAGTAACAGCTAGTTTTATTTATAAAATTAATCTATACTATCTAATTCTATACTAATATTATAAAGCTGAAGAGTGTGTTTGGTTGAACGCGCTAATCTCAGGAACTACTCATCCGAATTGAAAAAATATTTTAGTGTCAGAAACTTAGCCTATACTTCAAGGAAAGCTGTAACCTATAGGTTATATAATATCACGCTACGACCAATAGAAGCGGAGCACCAATGAAAAATCGGAAAAAAATATTCCTTTTGAGGGCTTACTTTGCGTGCGCTGCGTAAACGGTTGAAGTTACGCAAAAATCATGTATGATGGAATTGTTCCTCTTTAAAAGTTCTAAAAAAAAGTCCGCGACAGCATATGTCTATCTTTTAAGATTGATTCACTATAACGTTTTTTTATGGTAATCAATAGGAGAAAGTAGGTAAAAAAAGGTTATAGTGAGTTAATCTTAAAAGATAGACATATGCTGTCGCGGGCTTTTTTTTAGAACTTTTAAAGACGAACAATTCCGTCATTCATGATTTTTGCGTAACTTCAACCGTTTACGCAGCGCACGCGACATAAGCCCTCAAAAGAAATATTTTTTTTCTATTTTTCACCGGTGCTCCGCTCCTATTGGTCGTAGCGTGATGTTATATAGCCTATAGCCTTCCTTGAAATATAGGCTACCTAACACAAAAATAATTTTTCAATTCGAACCAGTAGTTCCTGAGATTAGCGCGTTCAAACAAACAAACATACAAACAAACAAACAAACTCTTCAGCTTTATAATATTAGTATAGATATCCTACACATTTCATTCATTGAATTTCAGTGCAATTATTTGTACTGAATATAGCACTAAAACATCACTCAGCCCTTACCTTACCGTATTGAAATTATGAACGAACGACGTAAAGATATTGCTTGATGAACATATACAGTTAGCCGTGTGGTTTCCGGCAGACTAGAATAGAATCACTCCGTCTCTTCCCGTGGATGTCGTACAAGACTAAGGGAAAAACATTATAAAACATCGATCAGGCCTCCCCAACCCGTCTGGCCAGCGTGGGGAGTGTAGGCCATATCCTCCTTCTGCTTCTGTCTGAGGGTCGTGCTCCTTTAGTGGAGACTAAAATGGCCTGATGATGATTGAACATATACACGTATTTCCTTATCCACAGCAATAAGTCATGTTTTACAAGGATAGTCATCATCATCAGCCTGTATTTATCCACTGCTGGACCTATGTCCACCAGTGGATCGTCCATCTTTTTATAACTGCCTGAAGATAAGCAGTTATCGCCTGTAGAGGTATCAGACAGGCTAAATTTGGCATACATATAGTAAATTTTCTGGATTGACGCATAGAATTACACTAGGTACCTACTGTGTTCCCACGGGGCGTAGTCACGTGCAATATATAGTGTTTACTAAGAAGCACGATGTTTTCTATTTCACGATTAAAGTAATCACAATAATTATAATTTAAGAGCGATTAACGTAATTAGTTACGGAAGAAAGTTTTAGTAGTACTAACAAATCCCTAATTAAGCAGATAAAAGCTTTTCCCATTACCGTCGCGGCGTTTACTCCTCACGTTTTCCTTCCTTTTATTGTAGTAATGGTTCCCCTTAAGTGTCTTTCATCCCACTCGTATACATTAGGTCGAGTGATTTTAAGTAAATTTCATAATCATCAGCAATGCTTTCCACCAAATTCGATTCTTCGCCTTTCATATCCAGCCGCTTCATTGAGGGTATCCGACCATGTAGAGTTGGTGTGTCGAACGCTTCATAACTTTACGCGACCTCCATACTGAATCCTTCTTCCCTTGATTGAGGAACGACTGTTGCATTTATAACAGAAAAAATACTTTTGATTAAATAATAAATATTGCTGGACAAATTACAAATGCAATTGTACGATCTATTGATGCCGGTACACATCATTAAATTATATTTTTTTATGACAGAAAATAAACGATAGACTAATTGATTTGTGGGAAACTGTCTATATTATATCAACTTAAAGCTATGTGAGTAATGATGATGATAATTGATACAACTGATAATGATTATTGATAGGCTAAGAGCACGTACGACTCGATGCGTTGCTTGGCAAATTACGAACTAAATTAAAATATATAATGAACTTCGCACATAGCGTAAACTGCTGACGTTGAATTGTGCGGTTTGTAAGCTACCCGTCTGGCGAATGTACTTCCGCCTCACTGCATTGGCAGCGAGGGTGGTGGCGGTGGCGAGTGATATTTTAGGTTGCCAGCGTTAATATGGCTACGGTAACCGCTTCACATAAGGCGGGCCGTATGCTTATATACCCAACGTGACGACATAAAAAAAATGAGATGAGAGATCGTCCATCTTTTTATAACTGCCTGAAGATAAGCAGTTATCGCCTGTAGAGGTATCAGACAGGGGCGTTGCCGACCATAAAATTCACCTGTAAATATATTTACGAGTGCAATTTCCAAGTTATTTTCCTCCCCATTGTCATCGCGTATCAAGCGATATCATCACGTGACGTATTCAGTCACGCGACATACTATAGAAACCGGGAGCAGGTGAGACTTCTGAAGTGACGGCAAATTGCAAATCCCTCCCAAGGAGTTTCATTCAAAAAAATAAAACGTGATTTTTCGGTGCGAAACGAAAGAAAAAAGTAACTTAAAGGTAACGTATGATTGATCTGTATACATAAAAATTACATAGACACGTTGGAATCAAGAATAGCCTGGTTGAAAACACGTAATAGTAACAACCCGTACCACGTATATATACGTATAGATCGTAACTTACGTATATATACTTAAGGATCCGCTAGGGGCAGCACTAGTGGGGGGTACATATGTTTTAACAACAACATCAAACGTACGTCTTATTATTATCGGAATAAATCTACGAGCACTTAAAGGAATAAATAAAAATTGTGGTAAAAAAAATATATATAAAAAAATGTCATGCCTACAAAACACTGTGCTTTCGCTAATTGTACGTCTGTTAGTCGGTACAAGCAGAATGGTGTAAAATTTTATGCCTTTTATAAAACCACAAGTTAACAAAACAGCAAGAATTTCCATTTTCCATTATTTTATGTATACGGCTTATTTATGTATACGAAAGACAAACAAATTATTTTATGGTTTGATTTTATCAATAGAAAGGGGAATTATGTAGAAAATTTAATGGTAAATTTTTGAACATTATGCGGAACCCGTGCAAAGCCGGGTGGATTGGCTAGTAAGCATAACAAAAACATTTAATTATATCGTAGCACAATACCTAGCTGTTCTGTCTGTTATCTTCGCGAACTACGCACGAACTTTGACATTTCAATTCCAAATAGTAACGAAGCGTGGGTTCTGGAAACTTGTTCTTTGTTATTTATTTCATCTACATTAATGACTTTCAGTTGTGCAAAACTCAGATAAGCGCTTAGGATCGTGTTTCTCTTTCTTAAATTCTTGTTAAACTTAATTAATGGTTAGCTAATGGGCACTCTGACTCCGTGTCGTGGGTTGGATCTCCGCACATGACAAACATTTGTTTGCATGAACATGTCTGTTTGTTTTGGTTTGGGTGTTTGATATGTATTTATTTACAAAAAAATGTATTTATGTACGTACATATACCAGTTATCTAGTACCCATAGTACAAGCTTTGCTTAGTTTGAGACTAGATGGCGCTGTGTAATTTGCCAAGGAATATTTATATTTCAAAAGAAAACGAGATAACTACAATACAATACAACTGTACAATTTTGGTAAATCTTGTTGGCGATGCACAATATCTGCGCTGCATATGCTTCTGTGTACAGAGATAGACTTCTGTGTACTGCCCCCTTACCACCATCTCTTATTGCGATTCAATACCTGAATAGAATGCTTATTCATACCAATGAATAAGCGACTCTATTTCAAATGGAATAGAGTCGCTTACTCATTGGTATGAATAAGCAATCTATTCAGTTATTGAATCGCAATAAGAGATGGTAATAAGGGGGCTGAACATTTTAGCTACGTACTCGTAACTCGCAACTAGACGAGATATAATTGTGCCAAAGAACCATGACTATGTATAAGTGTAGCGTACAAAACTGTATAGACGATTTTGGGTGTAAGTGGCTCGCCATCATTTTTGAACTAAAGACAACCTCACCTGCACGTAGTGCACCCTGGCGATTAGCGAAAGAGGCTTTGGTGAAAGAGAGGTAGGGCGACTCAGTCCGCAGCCTCAGATTATTTACAGAATACCGCAGCCAAATGCCAACCCTTGGGGTTTAACGTAACTAATAAATACTTAAAATTCAGTTCCGATTCAGTCTCGATCTCACAAATGACACATTTGGTATTCTCGTTAAAATTTCAAAGTATATAGAATGATTATTGTCGAAACATTTGCATTACGTGTCCATTATGCAATGATATTACAGCATACATTGTCAAATATAGGGAAACTCACTCAACGGGAGTGATCATTCAAGTGTTGGTTGTTATATTCCTGCTACTTAGTAAGGTTACTAGAAAGGAAGAAGTTACTGCGTTGGCAGCGGGCGTAGCGGCACGTGAGCGATATTTCATGTTGCGAGTGTAATCCGCTTCACATCAGTCGGGCCGTATGCTTGGATATCACAGACACAATATAAGAAAAGTGCACTGCAGCGGACAGCGCCTTTCCAAATCAATTCCGGTATTTTAAAATGTGTACTGAACCATTAGTAAACTTGCTGCGAATTATGTTGTATGTTAACAAACGGGACGCCCACGCTTCGCTGTGGCCCAATCTTCCCATTCCCATATCATTCCTAGGGATTTCCCTTATAAACCTTGTCCTGATAATTTCATCATATTTTTGTCCTTATTTTTTCTGATATATGAATAGCTATTCTGCTGTTCTAGATGGAGATAAAGCCAACAAATCAAAGATAATAAAAATTGGTCCAGCTGTTATAAATGGCATAACAAACCCGATTTCGTTTACATATATTTACATATTAATATAATATGCCTAACATTTTTTTTTTAATTCTAGTGTCGATATTTTCACTCATTATATAAAGAAATCATCCACATCATCTTGATAATTGGCGATCTACATTTCGTTTCCTAAGACATTTTATACCACGAACGGTGAAACTGTGGAATCAACTTCCCTTAGCGGTATTTCCGACATGGGAGCCTTCAAGAACTGAGTCTTTATTTACCTTAAAAGACTGGCAAAGGATCGGCCGATCCCCTGGGCAGTGATGATTGCTTTCCACCAGGTAACTCACATGCTAGTTGGCCCCCTTTTATATAAAAAAATACTCCTTCCCCCTTACCACCAACTCTTATTGCGATTCAATAACTGAATAAAATGCGTATTTATACCAATGAAAAAGCGTCACTATTTCAAATTAAATATAGTCGTTTATTCATTGGTATAAATAAGCAGTCTACTCAGTTATTGAATCGCAATAAGAGTTGGAGGTAAGGGGCTGAACTGATTTCCATACCCAATACATTTAAATTTAAGGTTTACGTTTTCTAAACCCTTTCCATGTTTAATGAAAATTGGAGCACCACGGCACAGGGTTCTTCAGGGGACTTCCCGCAATATAAACATACTAACTTTGTTTCGGTCCCAACTCGAGTTGGATACGAGATAAGGTATAAAAGTTTTTGTGGTGGATCCAGAAACAATGTTTCTATCTGCCATGCCTCTCAAACAAGAGGATGGTTAACGTTGTTCAAGTTTATGTGTTTGGGGTGTAAGTGGTTCATCAACATCTTTGAACCAAAGCTGTACAACGCTGACTAGTAAATGAGACTCTAGCGAAAAGAGAAGAAGCCATAGCGTATTTTTTAAGCTGTCGAATGGGCAAGTGCATACACCTCACAGAATACCTCAGCCAAATAACAATTCCCTTGAGAGTTGTTGTGTTCCTGCGAGTGAGTGAGGTCACCAGAAAGACAGAAAGGAAGGAGCATATTACTGGCAACGGATCGGCGATCCCTTAGTGTAGCTGATTTCCATAGGCGATGGTGATTGCTTTCCATCAGGTGACCCACATGCTCGTTCCCCCCCCCCCCCCCCCCCCATATAATAAAAAATGTTTATGTATTCATATATACACATATATTGTACGTAAACAAATTGAAAACGCTGAATGACAACCCTAGAAACGTTTACGGTCCGAATAGAAATCGCTCGAAACCGCACAATTAACAGTGACGTTTGCTTTCAGTCCACATTTCAGTTGCAGACTATATTCTGGCTATGTTATTGTGTTTTGTGACACTCTTGACCCATAACTTGGTATAATTAAGTTCAGTTTATATTATACTAACTTTTGGCCGCGGCTTCGTCCTGCGTCAAAGAATACCAGAAGAAAAAGTCTCCTATATTTCAACCCAAATCATAAATTCTTCTCAGTCGGACACTATTGGCAGAATGGTCGTGGTCATGAGCAGGTCATTACGAATGACGGCTCTTGTTATATTTCACCATTTGGCGCTATTAGAGGCATTGTGGGAGCATTCAGACATTGAGCATTTTGTGAGAGACTTAATTAAATCTCCCCATCTGGTTGGAGAGGGGCCACGGGGTCTCATCTCTTCCCTTCTTGTCTTGGACTACAAGACATAGCCTCATAGAGCTTTCGTTTTGGGTAATATGCCCAAAGAACTTCAGTATACGTATTTGCACAGTTGACGATAACCTTTCTCAAAATTATAAGTATGTATGCCACATTTCAAACATATGCGTTTAGCAGTTTATCTGCGAAAGGGTAACAAACGTTTTTTTTTATACTGCGTCGGGTGGCAGACGAGCACTGAAGCGCGTGGCGTGCGCGTGTCGGCTGAACACTGCCTAAGATGTCACTCTTCGCAATATAACCTGACATTTAGTTAAACGGTGAGAATGATATTCGCAATTGTGAAAACCACAATCTGCTCATTTGAATTTTAGAATGGATTTAATATTCTGAATTGTAAACAATAATTCATTCATTCAAAGTTTAACACTGAATCATTATAAAGTGTAATTGCAGTAGAATAATTTCGGAGTTAATAATGAGTTGGATATAAACTAAACTAACGAAACAGTCATTTGGAGGACGATCATTAATAGAATAAACACAAAATATGTATTGAAGCGTTCGTTGAACTTGTGCTGCTTAAAATCCGTGGTGCACGGCAGTTGATCTTCACTTGACTAGTCATCTCTTTAGGCCTCCAATGCCTTATTTGCCATATTGCTGTTTCTCACATTACAAAGAGGGGAATCAAATTCCAAAAGCTTACTCCTATCAATTTGTTCTGATTAAATTCGTTGTGAGTTCCAATGTAGCGGTAGTCCTACTCCCGGGACTGCAATGGACTTCATTGTTCATTGCCTTTTTTGGTGGTCGCTACTATCCTGGCTACACAGGAGACACAATGGTAGGAATGTGTGGTGGGCCCCCGTGCCGATTGTGTTATTCTTATTTTGTTTTCTGTTTCCCTTTTTTGTAACTTTGTTTGTTTGTTTGTAAAAAAAATGTTGTATAATAGCACAAATAAAAAATACAAATAAAAATAGCCAACTTAAATTAAATTTATAATGGCGGACTTATTCCCATATGAATATTTTCCAGTCAATCATAGAATAGTTGAAAGCATACACATATTGATTGGTTTGGTGCATTACGTAGATTATTGTCTTGGATTCAGTCTTGTCTTATCGTGCAATCAGTTTGCGATCTCAGTAATTATAATTTCATATAATTTTACTAAGCGTTTCCTTCATATTCCTAGATTTATACAGTCCACTTAGCATCACATAATCTCTTGTAGTTATCACGTAGCATGCACGCTTAATGGGAGAAGACAAATAAAATCAACACAAGACACATACAAAACTTACAATACGTTAGCTCAGCTATCGACAGCACTGCCACTGGGCAATCAATGCTCTTTTGTTTAGTAGTTAATTTAATTTCGTAAACAAACTATCAAACGTGACATGAGTAACATGATGTTGCAGGCAATTTGATCTACACTACTTTGCGTGCTTCCGCCACCAATTAGTTCATGCAAACTACTGCCGGCCGGAACCCACCCACTACCGTTAGTAGTTGCATGCGACTGCCGTGGCTCACGTATCGCAGAGACCACCACGGCAGTCGGGGCAGTGGCGGTCGCATGTATCTTCTGTTTCAGATGTTGGAGATTCGCCGAGACGACCACAGCAGCTGGAGCAGAGACGACCAAAGCAGCCACGCGCAGTCGCATGCAACTACTAGTGGGTGGGTGCCGGCCGGCAGTAGTTCAAATTATATTGTAGTGTAGATCAAATTGCCTGTAAATTTGACTTCTGCAAAATAACACCTAAATCAATTAACTAACATGATGTTGTTACATTTGCATGATTCGTCTAGTTGTTTGAAAACGTGGTATTCTGATTGGTCTCTTGCCAACATGTCTGAAATATATTGTTGCGTTCTTTTCAGTGAAACAAGATCAAACATTGTTCAAATCGCAGTAAAAAGTTATTAGTTACATCTGGATACAAGTAGCATGTTACGACCACAGCGACCGCAGCCCTGTCCTAGCTCAAGGTTCAACACGTGTGCATGTGAATGGATTCAGTCGAGCTTATCGATATGCAGCGTTTAGTGTTCATGCATTAATGTAGCAATTTCTCGGTTCTATAGGTTAATTAAGAGAAAACAAATTTTCCCAGAGGCGATATGACTACTTTTTATATATGAAAATCTCTTGTTGGGTAAACTACGTTCTACTTCGGGAAAATTGTGGCATATTTGTCTATACTAAAATAACGGAAGGGCTTAAAAATTTAACAATATAAAATAATAATAATACATGGGTCACGTGATGGAAAGCAATGACCGCCGCCTATGGAGATCAACACCAAGCAGCAACACCAAGGGGTTGCCAATCCGTTGCCAGCCTATGCTCCTTCCTTTCTATCTTTCTATGACCTCACTCACTCGCAGGAACACAAAAATAAACTACATATCTCTATTTTCGCCAGATCCTCGTTTGCCAGTCAGCAGAGTGCACCACGTGCAATTGAGGTTGGCTTTGGTTCTAAGTTTGGTTTTAAAGAACCACTTACACCCCCTTGTCGTCCTGGGGCCCTACCGCGTAAGCTGAAGCCGATTCCCACTTGAATTTTTGATTGCAAAAATTAAAATACAGCTTAGATTACATGTCATGTGTCTAGCTTAGCTGGAAGAAACCCTGGAGCTGTACCGACTGAGCTGAGGATGTTTGTCAATAAGTAAAAAGTAAGACCTATATTTCGAATCAAAATATCCGATGGTTATCGGCTTCAGCTACGGCTGTAGAGCCCCTGATCGTCGTTCCTAAGCCGGTGTCAAAAAATCCATCATCATCACGTCATTTTAGTCTCCACTACAGGAGCACGACCTTCTCTCGTCCGTCCCAGACAGAAGGAGGATTTGGCCCACACTCCCCACGCTGGCTAGACGGGTTAGGGAGGCCTGATCGACGTTTTATAATGTATTTCCTTTAATCGCCTTGTACGACATCCACGGGAAGAGACGGAGTGATTCTATTCTAGTCTGCCGGAATCCACACGGCCAAACATATAGCAAATCTAAAAATCGCATCCTACTAATCAGATCTATCTTTGGAGTTTTTTAGAAATCTCGTGATACATTTTACATAAAAACAAAATTAAAAAATTTTAAAAAACCTACGACGGTTAAAACGTAGTTGAAAAAGGATAAAATAATTTTGAAACCCCCGACTTAATGAATTTATGCTATGAACTTAATAAAAAAACCCAAGAAAATCCGTTGGGGCTGCCATTAAATGAACTAGTTTGGCAGTTTTATAGTAACTTGTATACTTATTTATATTTATGTTGAAAGCAGCCCCCGACGGATTTTCTTGGGTTTTTTTTATTAAGTTCATAGCATAAATTCTTTAAGTCGGGGGTTTCAAAATTATTTTATCCTTTTTCAACTATGTTTTAACCGTCGTGGGTTTTTTCAAAAAAAAATATTTTGTTTTTATTTCAAACTTTTTAGAGAGCAAGCATAGGTATTACAATTGAAAACCGCATCAGAATCAGACTAGTAGTTTTAGTTTTGCACAAACAAATGTTTACTGCAGCGCCCTCTGATGAGTTGTCACTGTAACACCTATCTAAGAACATGCTCCAATCAAACCCGAACCCATCACTGAAATCCGCATCAAAATCGGACTAGTAGTTTTGGAGATAAACGGCAACATTGGTTTCACAAACAAATATTTACTGCAGCGCCACCTGGTGTGTTGTCACCGTAACACCTATCTAAGAACATGCACCAATCAGACCCGAACCCATCACTGAAAACCGCATCAAAATCGGACTCGTAGTTTTGGAGATAATTGGCAAGATTGATTTGCACAAACATCCTAGCACCCCAAACGCATATACCGTCTCCGTCCCGTCGCGGGTAAAAATAGCTTCGATGACTCTCGAGATCAATATAAAAATTAAAGGAATTAAATTATGTATTAGGTAGGTACTTTACGGGGAAAACGGTTACGACTTAACGCCTTAATACTTTACTTTGGTATTAAGTGACACGCGCAATAATGACATATCGAGCTCCTCACTTCAACAGCCACACAAATGGATTATCCTTCTACCAAATCGATTATTCACATTCACAACACCCTGTGTACATGCTCAAACTGAAGCGTTATTGATTAATTCCTGATTGATCCCGTGCCGCTATTCGAACCAGAAACCTCAGTGAAAATTGAAGTTACCCATGGATGTTGCAAAATTGACGTTCCAAACTTGACCAAGGTTAGCCAGGTATTCCATATTTTTTTCCGAACAGAACTATTCTGTTCGGGAATGAATGTTATGAAAGTTACAAATTAATTTTTTTTTAATGAAATAAATTACTGAACAAACACTATCTCTCCGCCGAAAAAAAATGTCCATAACAAACAGTTATTATTATATTTACTGATTTCGTGGTATAAAAAAATCCACATACACAATTCACATTATTCGCTCTTAACTATATTAGTTTTTACACTTAGTATTTACTAGGTCTTACATAACTAGTTTTTTTTTATACAACGTCGGGTAGCAACGATTTATTTGGATGCAAAAAACTAACTTCAGCATACGTGTCATAGTATTTAGCTTAGTCGGAGCTCCAGAGTTACTATTTTTTTTACATCACGTTGGGTGCAAGACAAGCATACGACCCACCTGATGTGAAGCGATATTAACGCTTGTAACATGAAATATTGATCGCACGCCGCCACCCTCGATTCCAGCGCAGCGACTCCTTTTTTCTTCCTGGTGACCTCACTCACTCGCTGGAATACAACGACTCTCAAGGGAATATTCTGTGAGGTGGAGGTACTTCCCTAGTCAGGCTGCTTACAAATACGCTGTACCCTACCTCTATTGTGTACGTGCAGGCGAGGTTCGCTTTGGTTCTAAAGAACGTCGTGAGGCACTTACCCCCTAAACTACTATATGTAGTGTAGTTAGTATGACTATATAGTTTTCACTTCTATCACAAAATAAATACTTGGAAATGGATTCGCATCCAAAAAAATCGGCTACTAAATTTGAGCAGGTGAAATCGCGGGTTGTAGCTAGTCGGCACTTAATCTACATTGTTACGTCATAGAATCACAGTTAATTATTGCATATAAATTAAATCGGGATATATAATCTCGCTTCTGTTAAAGGTTAATTAGCAAGGATATTATGGCTTAAACAGGTTAATAATGCTGTACATACTCGTATACCGACTTATTGTAGTCAAAAATATAGGTCAGATGTCGTCCCTTTGTCTTGTTAAATAAAGGCTAGCCTTTTTTGTATACTACGTTGGGTGGCAGACAAGCATACGGCCCGCCTGACGTGGAGCGGTTACAGTAGGCATATTAACGCTCTCAACATAAAATATCGTTTGCGCGCCGCCACCTCCGCTGCCAACGCAGCATCTTCTTCCTTTCTGGTGACCTCACTCACTCGCAGGAACACAACAACCCTCAAGGGAATTGTTATTTGGCTGCGTTATTCTGTGAGGTGGAGGTACATTCCCCAGTCGGGTAGCTTACAATTACGCTCCCTACCTCTCTTATCGCCAGAGCTTCGTTTGTCAGTCAGCAGGGTGCACCGCGTGCAGGTGAAGCTGAATTAGGTTCAAAGATATTGATGAGCTACATACACCCCAAAACAAAGCTTGAACCTTTTACAAAGTGGCTCCGTTTTGTGATACGGCGAGGCTCATCGTTTAGCTGAATCGTTGTTATGATACGCTCTATAATGCGGCGGCCTACGTTTATGAATGATCACAGAACACAATGTGGCTACACATTGTGTTCTGTGATCATTCATACTAACGAAATAAGAAAATCAAATTGTAATGATATAAAATTTAAAGACGTGTTGCAATTAATAAAAATTGATTAGATAGAATAATCAAAGCGACAAACAACAAATTTTGTGGCCCTACCGCCGAAGCTGAAGCCGATTACCATCGGATTTTTTTAATGCGAAAATAAAACTACTGTTTGAATTATTATTATTTAAATAGTTGTATTGGCCAACTTGCCCCCCTAGGTGGGATTTGAACCCACGACCTCTCGATGACCGGTCGAGTGCTCTTCCAATAATTTAATAATTTAATTAGTTTGGTGTTATCAAAAAATAGCTGAATTTCATCTGCAACGATGGACTGTTATGCCTACTTTAGTAGTGTAATTACTTAATAGGTTGATGACGCCACACTGTGACTCACACAGTAGAAATTTAAGATGCAAAAATTCGTCAGCAACACAAACCTTCCTGGTAGCTCAGTTGGAAGAGCACTCGACCGGTCATCGAGAGGTCGTGGGTTCAAATCCCACCTGGGGGGGGGGGGGGGGGGGGGAGCAGGCAAATTTTTACATTTAAAAAAAAATATATATTTACTCTTTGGATTGGTGGTAATTACGTTTAGCTCAGCTGGTAGAAGCCCTAGAGCTGTACCGTCTAAGCTGAAGATGTTTGTCAATAACTTTAACCTAAGACCACACCACGGCCACTCCATACAAATGTTGCGTCGTTTACTACTACATAAATAATGACGTCTGTGCAGAGCATGAATAAGCGTGTGTGCGTGCGGCGCCATACAAACTGTTCCATATTTGTCTCAGAGGGGAGGTGGGGCCGACACGAGAGAGCGGCAGGGAGTGGCCATACTGTACCTAGTACTATTACTTATACTGTGCTAAGACCAAATTTAGGATTCAAAAGTTACCATGGTAATCGATTTCAGCTTCGGCGGTAGGCCCCCAGATACTTAAAATAAAAAGGTCTTTAATGTTTTAATTGATGCAAACAAAATAATAATTGGGTAATTGACTTGTATCATATCCAAACTACCCGGAAGACCTTGCATGACAGCTTTAAAAAGAAATTGGCTAATCTGGAGGCGCACTTACATGTTGCTGGGTCATCCACATTTGGGGTGTAAGTGGGTCATCAACATTTTTGAACAAAAACCAACTTCACCTGCACGCGGTGCACCCTGCTGACTAACAAACGAAGCTCTGGTGAAAAGAGAGGTATAGAGGTAGAGACTCCCTACGAGCATAATTGTAAGCTACCCGACTGGGGAATGTATCTCCACCTCGCAGAATACCGCAGCCAAATAACAATCTCCTTGAGGGTTGTTGTGTTCCTGCGAGTGAGTGAGGTCACAAGAAAGGAAGGTGATGCTGCGTTCCCAGTGGGGGTGGCGGCGCGCGAGCGATATTTTTTATTGCGAGCGTTAATATTGCTACGGTAACCGCTTCACATCAGACGAGTCGTATGCTTGTCTGCCACCCGACGTAGTATAAAAAAAAATGTGGTGACGGGGCCGCCACCCCCGTTGCCAACGCAGCTCTTCTTCCTTTCTGGTGACCTCACTCACTCGCAGGAACGCAACAACCCTCAAGGGAATTGATAATTGGCTGCGGTATTCTGTGAGGTGGAGGAGGAGGTACAATCCCCAGTCGGGTAGCTTACAATTACGCCCCCTACCTCTCTTTTCGCCAGAGCTTCGTTTGTCAGTCTAGTTAGTTCCCTTTTGTTGACTGTACTAATATCGAAATGTTCTAGATTACCATACAACAAATAAAATAACTTGGTATATTTTCCATTTTCCTATTTTCATAAGATTTATCGATGTACTTGATAAACCAAAACTTTGTTTATAAAATTAAAGCGCACAGCAGTTCGCAGGGCCAAGTTCGAAAAAAAAACGTAAAGATCCGAGAGTTCCTTAAGACAAATTTGTATGAGGAGTGGCGTAATTAACACGAACGAGCGGTAGCAATAATTTATATAACTTAAAAAGCAAGTTTCCCACACATTTCAAATACAAATGTTCATGTAGTATTCGCAATATTACGTTGAAACTAACACGCCGTACCGTTGCCAAGTAGACAAACTTGTCAAGGAGCTTGTCAAGCTCGCCAGCAAAAGTAGAATGTTGCTAGCCAAAAACCACGCAAGAACTTGGCCAAAAAACGTTCAAGACGTCTTTAGAGAGATAGAATGTAAGTACTTTATGAGTCATAAATCAAAATTGACGCTTCGCAGTGATGGATGGGTGGATGATGCCAGACGAGGGAGTTCGATGAAATTATTAACGATATCTGAGCTAGAGACAGACAAATCAATTGGCTTTCTTAAGGTATACATGCACGCGACCACAATCCTTCAGTTGTTTCTTCTAGTACGTTTTGTTATAAGTGTATTTTATCTCTTTGCAAGTTGTATGTTGTTGTTGTTGTTAGAGTTATTGATTGCTTGCCTACTAAATAATACATACTTGATACATTGGTGATCGAAGCTTGATACAGTTTATCAATTGCATTTTTATTATATTTAATCATACAATTTAATCAGAATTAGAGACAACCTTCAAACAGCTGATAAATTAACGCGCGACAGATTGTAATATTGCAATTTCACATCGATAGATTACAATCTATCATCTAAGTAAGTAAGTTGAGGTGTAAGTGGGTCATCAACATCTTTGCACTAAAGCCAACTTCATCTGCATGCGGTGACCCTGCTGACTGACAAACGAAGCTCTGGCGAAAAGAGAGGTAGGGAGCGTAATTGTAAGTTACCCGACTGGGGAATGTACCTCTACCTTTCAGAATGCAGCAGCCAAATAACAATCCTTTGAGGGTTGTTGTGTTCCTGCGAGTGAGTGAGGTCACTAGAAAGGAACGGATGCTGCGTTGGCAGCGGGGGCAGCGGCGCACGAGCGATATTTTATGTTGCGAGCGTTAATATGGCTACGGTAACCACTTCACATCAGGCGGGCCGTATGCTGTCTGCCACCCGACGTAATTAACAAAAATAGTGCCGCATCCGAATTTATGAAACGCAGATGCACACGTGAGCTGCTTTGAATTTATAAATAATCAAACTGATGCAGTATACGAGTTCTGAACTAGTTAGTTTATTTTATACACAAAACGTCCTGCGTACAAATTATTTACGCTTCAGAGCACGTGTGGCTTTGATAAACTCTGGGCAAAGTTAGTTATATGGCTTGAATCGACTCGCAAAACGTTTATAATTACGTCTTTAATTTATTCACGTGTAACATATTATTATGTAGTTACTTACTAATGACATTAGAAATGATTATTCAATGGTACTCAACGGTAGGCTTACAATGTCACCGCAGGAAACTTACCTAAAGACTTATATGATTACAACTAACCACAAGTTACATATAGTAATAGTACTGCTTACGTACATTAAGGGAACTCCCTGCCGCTCTCTAGTATCGACCTCACCTCCCCTCTGAATCGAATCTGTAACAGTTTGTTCGGCGCCTAATGCATACAAGCTCATTTACGCTCTGCACACAGACGCCGATGTCTACATAGACATCGGCGTCTGCGTGCAGAGCGTAACTCCATACAAATGGCGCGTCGATAACTACTACATAGTAGTTATCGACGCGCCATTTGTATGGAGTTGCCAGGGACCCAGGGGGCACACTTTGGCTCCACGGCAACCGTCCATCATTTTTTTGGGTTCCGTGGCCAAATTCGTCATGTCTGTCTGTCTGTCCGTCCGTATGTCACAGCCACTTTTTTCCGAAACTATAAGAACTATAGTGTTGAAACTTGGTGATTTTCACACAAAATTAGAAAAAAAAAAAAACCGGACAAGTGCGAGTCGGACTCGCCCACCGAGGGTTCCGTAGTATCATTATTAAATTTGATATTTTTCATTATAAATAAGAAATAATGCGTCGAAAAAAATAAATAAAATATATTTTGCAATGTGTACATCAAGCCCTTTCATATGATACCCCATTTGAACTAGTAGATTCAATTTGAAATTTCGACACCCTATAAAAAATATAGACCCCCTATTTTTTAAGATCTATTTACAAATGTATAGTTTTGAAATTTATTCCTGTACTTGTAGTCTATAACGATGTTACTTGCCAAATTTCATAGTTCTAGGTTAACGGGAAGTACCCTATAGGTTTTGATTCCCTTGAGTGTGTCGAAATATGCGTTTTTTGCTGAATAAACGGCCGTAACTTTTTTCTACGTAAACTTAGCAGTTTGATTTTTTTTTTAACTTCATGGGACCGTAGACCTGAGTATACAGTTCAAATTTCAGCTTGATACCTCCACGCATTCTCGACATAGAAATTCTTGACAGACAGACAGACAGACAGACAGACAGACAGACAGACAGACAGACAGACAGACAGACAGACAGACGGACAACAAAGTGATCTTATAAGGGTTCCGTTTTTCCTTTTGAGGTTCGGAACCCTAAAAAACAATAAATTTTGGGGGTTCCCCATACTTAGAACATTTTTTTTATCAAACCCATACGTGTGGTATCTATGGATAGATCTTCAAAAGTGGTAAAATGTGCCCCCCCCCCCCCCCCTGTAACTTCTAAAATAAGAGAATGATAAAACTAAAAAAAAAATATGATGTACATTACTATGCAATCTTCCACCGACAATTGGTTTGTACGAGATCTAGTAAGTAGTTTTTTTTTAATACGTCATAAATCGTAAACCGCAATTTACCTTTCATTCAATCAACTCAAATATTTTTATATTTGAGTTGATTGCTTGCTGCTACGGAACCCTTCATGGGCGAATCCGACTCGCACTTGCCCGCTTTTTTTAATTTATACTACGTTTTTCTTCTAGACGTGATCAGTAAGAATCTAAAGATTTTTACTGATCACGTCTAGAAGTTCCCATTCCCTTCGAATAAAATTGAAGATGACATCGGGACTTAATTTGAATAGGATGGTACAACGAAATTTGAGCGTTCAGCTTTAGATGAGCCCAGTAGACTAGGTGACCTTAGAAATCTTGGAATTGGTTGGACGTGAGCAGCGGAGAATCATCGCCTAATAATATTAGAATTGGTTGGACGTGAGCAGCGGAGAATCATAATTATTAGGCGATGATTCTCCGCTGCTCACGTCCAATCAATTCCAAGATTTCTAAGGTCACCTAGTCTACAACCAATTCATATGAAAGCACACTGTTAGGAAAGGTCAGAGTGCCTAATAATAACCAACTGTAATTTTTCTCTGTTATTATGCAAATAATATAACGAACAATAAACACAGGTGAAGGTAACTCAAGTTAGTATCGATATTCAATATACCAATCTCTTGTTTTTGCAATATTTATTATATCTAACAAAAGCAATGTAATAAATTTCTAATAATGCTGGGTTCCTAGTAAACTGAGACATTATTACGTAATATTTAACGGATAAAATCTCGGCTAAAGCCTTAGTAACTTAAACAAGGCACCGGAGAAGTCTAGAAAAATTGGTCGTTTGTAAAGTTGGTTTACGGACGATAATTTTACGTGATAACGTAATAAGAAAACATCGGCCGATGGAGTGGAAGAGAGATGCGTCACAAGCCGAACGCTTAGGCCGATCGTACCTCTCTCTCGATTGTTCCACGCTCTCGCTTCCACGCTCGGCTCAGGAGGAACGTGACAACGAGCAATGCTTTTCCGTGCGTGCAGCCGGCGTTTATCGATTTATAAGACGTCAAAAAGTAGCTAAAGCTACGCCGTTTACCCACTTCACGAAATACTTAGATTTAATATTCATTTTACAAATAGCGAAGATAACAATCAACTACGTTCAGCGTTAATTTGCCCCAGAGATGTATTTGGATAAATTAATTATTTCGAAATTAAATTGTCTTTGCATCGAACGTTTGAGATTTCAACATTCCCATTGTTCGAGAGTAGGTACGGCTTATTTGAATTCAATTGAATTTACCGATTATTGAGTTTCGCTTTAAATAATTAATTTTGCCTATGGCTTTGTATTGTAACGTATTTAATTTATAAAAACTTGTCAAATTAAATTTTATTTATCTTTATTAGCTTTCTCAATTCTACCTATAGGATTTGGTACCCTTCATCATCATCATCAAATCTCATCGTGAAATAAGTCTACCAACTAACAACTATGATGCATCGCTAGAGAGAAATAGGTGTAACTAATTAGGTATTAAGTTTATATGAAAAATTATTTTTTCACTGACAGACACTGGCTACAGTTAAGCCTGAAACGATAATTGTATAAACTTGTTGAAATTTGATAGAAACCTTATTTTAGCGTACAATGAAGGATAGAGAATTCTCACCAGATATGGGGGATACGTGCGTCGAAAGCCAGTCACTACATTATTACAAATTAGCGCCCACTCCGGCTTCGACCGTGTGGATTTTTTTTTTAATTGGAAAAATTGGTTGTAGCCTAATATTATTTAGCCTTAGTCTTCCTCAATAAATGGGCTATGCTATGGCTAAAATATTTTTTTTAATTGGAACCAGTAGTTCCTGAAATTAATGCATTCAACCACCAAACAAACAAACTATTCAGCTTTATAATATTAGTCTAATAGATAAACTACCATTAATTCAAAAATTACTGAACGATTTTTTTGCTCTTTTCACCATTAGCTGGCATTAATGATTCACGAAGACGCATCTGTTTTACTTGGTCTGGGTGTTTTCTATGTTTTATATATATGTACAAAAATAATGTATTTAAGTACATTATTTATTAGTTGTCTAGTTCTCATAGTACAAGCTTTGCGCTTGTTCGGGACTAGACGGCGCTGTGTAAATAGACGAATTTTCTCCAGTTTTGCAACATTTTTCATTGATGCACCGCTCCTCTTGGTCGTAGCATATATAACGCTACGACCGAAAATGACCGACGAAAATATTATACCAATTGGGAGTTATCCAGCAGTAAACCAACAGAAACCCGTGCAAAGCCGGGGCAGGTCGCTAGCATAAATAAAGCGATATTATTCACCAGCTCATTGTCTGTTGTCGGGTGAAATTGGCTCGTGGCTACGACAGCTGAAGCGATGCCTATATAAAGCTAACCTGTGGCTAACCAAATTCTCTGTAGTGTGATTGACGTGTTAACTAGTAAACTTAGATTATAAAATAAACTAGCGGCCCGCTACGGCTTCCCATGGGTGCAACGTTTGAAGATTTGGTTATAAAGTATTGTTTTTTTTTCTACTTATACAAATGCTTAATTAGGCACTGTCTTGTCCCACCGCCGGCGTTGAACGAACAAGTAGAGATATTACTTGTTTCTCTAACTACAATTTATATAAAAATTTTGCTGGCGGTGTGGCTGTTGACGGTAATTGTGTTTAGCTTTGCTGGTAGAAACCGTAGAGCTCTACCAACAAAGCTAAAGATGTTTGTCATTAACTTAAACCTAAGATCTATTTTGGCGATAAAAAAATCTAATGGTAATCGTCTTCAGCTTCGGCGGTAGGGCCCCGGATTAGGCGGAAGACCCCTTAGGGGCTTACCGCCTAAGCTGAAGCCGATTCTACTTCTCCGAAATTTTCAGGATTGTATTATCTTACTGTTTTCGATAGAATATAATAATGCTACTATCAAACTATCTAGCTAACTATCCTACATCACATTCGCCAGAGCTTCGTTTGTCAATTGATAGGATGCATCACGTACAGACGAAGTGAGAAAAATACTTGGAACTACGTAACCGGAATAATACAAATAACAGTAGACCCCTCAAGGGACAAACCGCGTAAGCTAAAGCCGATTACTAACGGCGTTTTTGATTGCTTAAATCGGACTTAAGTATTTTGATTGCTTTATCGGCTGCTTAACCTTCGTGATCGTCTTAACATTTGTGATAAACATCTTCAGTTACACCGATAGAATTTAATTGTTTTAATTGGTACAGACATATACATAAATATGACAGGAAACGGATGCGTCTCATGCTTGGGGCAGTGACGGGCTATTATGCCAATCAAAGACACCTATACAAAATGAGACGTGTTGTAGCCCAGAGTGTAGAACATGCGAAGGGTCTAACGAGACCATGAAACACTTGATTTGTCAATGTGACGCCCCAACCGGCAACTAAATAGAAATCTTAGGAAAGGCAAACACAGGCCTTTCCAATAAGCAGCATACCGAAGTACATGGAGCATGTCTCCAGACAGTCAGGGGAGAGTGCCTAAAGTATTAGGGAGAGCACAAAATATCCACAAGGGTCAACGTGTCACCGGTGCTGCAGCACTGGTCCCACTCCAAAGACCAAATAACATACATCGGTAGAAGGCCTTCGTCCCTCCCGGCATTGCTTATTACTATTAGCACAAATTAAAGGTGAAGTTAAATTTTCTAAAACAAATATTTCGATCGTAATCCGTTGAATCCGATGATTGGTAGAGGATAGTATAGAAGACAAACATGTAAAGAAACGTTCATTTTTATATAGGTAGGCCTTAGGCTCCATGAGCTACTTACACCTCAAAAGTAATAAATAAATAAAAACTTTCTTATAGTTGTTATCTTCGATATTTCCGAAATGAGAATCATTGGATTGACCCAATTTCAAGTCGACTGTTATGGATTGGAATGCGGGCGCATTGCGACATGCACTCGGAGATAAAACGAAGTTCTATCATTCCGGGATGGAAGGTAAAATACTTCAGTATCATAATATCTTTGTTTACCCTAATGTTTACCTAGTTTTCTAAGGAGCTGATATAAGTATTAGCTATAAAACTGGTGGTAGGTAGTTGTTTTCAAGACATTTTTTTTGCTAAGTGTTGGCAACACTAGTGCCAACATGCAATATATAATAATCTAAGTATTCAACGTCAACCTTCATTTATCCCACTGCTGGGATACGGATCTCCCCTCAATGGAAGGAGTTTAGAGCATACTCCACCACGCTGCTCAACTGCGGGTTGGTGGAGAATATATTAATAATCTATTAGCAACTGGCAACATTGCCATATGATTATGGCTTATTCCACTTTGTGATCTGCATAAGTTGTGTTTACGTTGTGTCTATTGTACCATTTTACTGTACCGTGTGTGTGTAATCTGTGGGTGCTGCCTTCGCAGCAACTCAATTTTACAGCTTACAATTACGCTTGCCCTACATCTCTTTCGTCAGAGCCTCGTTACTCAGTCGCTACGTGGCCGCCCTCGACTTCGTTTGCAGGAACTTCAGAAAATAAACAATAATTTATTAATAACCTAGATTCTATTCCGTCTATCAATGAACCATACACCATGCAATATACAACATGCAATTTCGAGTATTCATGACTCGCGTACGTTGTACGTACGCGAGTCATGAATACTCGAAATTGCACATTACACACAATTACATGCAATGCAAACCAAAAATTTAAAATTAATTAATTTAACTTCTACGCGCTCACAAAGACTATATTATTATATACCTATATACTTTCTGTTCAATAACTATATATTTTGTCACTTATTTTGTAGGATTTTTTTTTGTTATTACATCGTTTTTAAGAATATATTAATAAAACATGCATATGAAACTAGTAAAGTAACTAAAATTTTAGCAGAAAAGTTTGTAATGTACTCAAGAACAAATTAATGCCTCCTTAGTTATGCTGCTTAATGAACTGAGTCAAGAAATCTCTTATATAGGGTAAGCTTTCAGGCATTGGAATCGTCCAAATTTACCCTCTACAAAGTTGACCCTATTTACTCTTATTATTATGATTTTTTTTGACACAGTTCATGAGCTATGATGGTTCATGAGCTGTGTATAACCATCATAGCTTATGGACTGCGTCAATAAAATTCATGGTATGCGCTGGTATGTAGCTTGAACAGTAAAACCACTGTAAAACGCTCGTCTAACATTTCAAGAATTCGTCGAATTTATCTCTTTTGTAAAACACGCCTTAAAATGTACAAAACAAACCGAGAGTTTCTCGAAGTTATTTTTAAAAACGAAGACAGCTTCCGATTTGTGAAGAATAATTTATGTTTCAGACAAAGTGCTCCGTGTTTCCTCGACAAACATCATTTTTATTGTGACGCCCTAAATACCATAAAACAACAAGATGTAGACATTTTTATGCATAAATTTCAACAAATCTCCAAAATGAATATTCAACGAAAGTAATTTATCATTCTGGGATGTTGACTATTCTAGGTAGGCTTTTTTTATATGAGAGAGGAGGCCGCCGAGCGATGTGGAACGAGCATGTGGGTCACCTGATGGAAAGCAATCTCCACCGCCCATGGAGAACAGCAACACCAAGAGGTCTCCAATCCGTTGCCAGCCTTCCTTTCTTTGTTTCTGGTGACCTCACTCACTGGCAAGAACACAACAATCCTCTGCGGAATTGTTAATTGGCTGCGTATTCTGTAAGATGGAGGTACTTCTCCAGTCGGGCAGCTTAACAAATACGCTATGCCCTGCCTCTCGTTCCGTCAGGGCCTCGTTTGTCAGTCAGCAAGGTGCATCACGTGCATGTGGTTGGCTTTGGTTCAAAGATCTCGCAGGTTGAATATATCCCACTTCCCGTGTCCGATTGAAAAGGATTTTGGCACACCCGTTTGGTTGCCGTGATAATACAGAATTACCTAAATGCCGCAATTTACGATTCAATATGGCGACCGCCATAAAATGGCGATTTATTATTTCCTGATTGACCCCTGTGATATGGACATGATACCTTATATTTTATTAACAACTACTATCAGACATGTGTCATGTATAACAACCCTTAAACATTCAGTTTCTTTTTTCTAGTTGTAGACATGTAGTACAATGTCGCATGCCCGATAGGGTTTAACTATGAAACTATCATAATAGGCTAGACGACATTTTTTTCTTTCGGTTTGCTAAGTAAGGACGTCACAATAATATAACTATAGGTGAAAGAATTACTTCGATAGCATAAAAACTTCTCGAGATATGATAACTCGAAAATCACAATTTTGGACTTTCCCGAAAACGCTCCATACAAAAGGCTACATAATTATGACGTCACACTTAAGTATTTTGTATACGATAAAACAGAAATTTGTACGACAGCTATGTGAAATACTGCGTTTATGTAGCTAGTGCCATAACAAAAGTTATAGTATTTTTTATTGTTTTTCCAAAATTAATATTTTTTTTTTATAATTTCATTCTTATAAATTGGACTTTCCTATTACACTTTGATCGATCATAGAACAAGTCGGACATAAGTTATCAAAATTTCAAGATCACAGATCGTTTTAGTTTTGTATATTTTACTAGCAAAGTACCCGTGCTTCGCTACGGGAACACTCCTGATTTGCGTCTATTTTTGTTTTGTATTGACCATTATCACAAACATACACCATTTAGGTTAAGACGTCCCGGTAAACAATATTTTTGGCATTCACACCAGGAGCCAAAATTGCAATGCTTCCAGGAGAACTTACTCCTGAGCAAACTACATACAACTGATCATGAGAGAAGCAGTCCTGTCTCAAGTCAACCCCAGCGACCTTTAGAGACTGCCCCTGAGCATTGTTAATGGTCATAGCGAAACACCTTTATGGGAAATTGAAGTGAAGTCTCTTAAATTGAACTGGGTGGTCTTATGGAATAATGGGAATGTGGGTTATTAAGAGAGATTCCTCAACAGCGCATCAATTACTGTCCTCACTCAACAACTCATCGTTTCAGTTGTTTAATATGCTAACAATGGTGGCACGAAGCTCCTGATGATACACCTCCGTTCCATGCAAGTGGTAGGAGATGGAGCGGAACAGGCCAGCTCCATCACCTTCCAAAGCTATAATAGTATGGGGCATCATCACACCTTCCACAAATATAAATTTAGTGACTTCATTGTTTGAAAAATACCGAAATTCTTATATTAAGTAGGTATATCCCATAAAGTCGGTACTTAGAATAGGTTTTTCAATTAGTTTTCGACACCAGATGTAGCTTCATTTGAAGGACATTTGAGGTGAGCGATAAACCGTCATGGATAACCCCATGGTTTGAAATAATCTCTCGTATATACCCTTTCCTTAATAACGAAACCATAGCGCGCTGTACAAATGGTAGGTATAGCGCCATCTAGTGATAAGAAGTTAATTCAAATATAAATATAACATTTTTTGACATTTCTTGGCTGGGCGCTGGTCAAAAGTTAATCAGTTACCCATAAACATCCCCTTTTTCATAAACAACTATTCCACCAAGTCTCAAAATCGTAGGTGAATCGGTTTCCAAGAGGGTTTTTTTTCAACCCCCTATTTTAACCTCTTAGGACTGAAATTTCGGAAAATCCCGTCTTAGTGCGCGCTTATATTGTATAAGGAACACATATCAAAGTTTCAGGTTTCGAGCTTCAGGGGTCTGGGCTGTGCGTTGATTAGTGAGTCAGCCAGTCAAGTCAGTGAGGACAAAGCCTTTTACTATCTAGCTTTTGCCTGCGGCTTCGCTCGTATTCGCGCTTTTTATTTTTTTATTTATTTATTATTTGGAAGACTAACAGCTTTTAAATCATAATACATTAAAAAGGTTAAACAATTGGAAGCCAATAACAAGTCTTCACGTATAAGAGTTTGATTAGAGACACTTATCACGAACAATAGTAATAACATGATAACATTTTTCTATCAACCGTTTCTCCATATAACAATTATATATAAAAGATTTACACTATGTTGAAGCCTAAAGATTAGATACATATTACAGTTTGTCACTAGCTACTTAATATTATTTACGCATATTTTTTGAAAAATTCACTACTTAGCAGCCTTCTCACCGCCGGTACACTGGTATTGAATATATCAAGATTTAGTTTACGGTTTAGTTTATTGAATTTGCTAGTTGCTCGCAGCAAAAATGAATTTAGTCGATAATTATTTTGGACTAACGGTACGTGGTATGGGGCATGATACCTCATGGCAATTTTTGAAGGGATATTGAAATTCAATTTAGACAACAGTTCGGGACAATCGGTAGCATCAGTAGTAATTTTAATTAAGTACGTAAGATCACCGATCTCACGACGTTCGGAAAGCGGTAACAAGTGGAATTTGGCACAATAATAAAAATAATCTTCGGAATTATATTTATCTTTTAGACGATAGCAGAGATATCTGACGAACTTCTTTTGAATATTTTCTAATCTATTAATATAAATGTTATAATACGGGTTCCAAATTTGAGATGCGTATTCTAGGGTACTACGAACATAGGTACAGTATAATATTTTAAAGGTTTTTAAGGATTTGAAGTCTGCAGATATACGCATAACAAACCCTAGGGATTGAGAGGCTTTTTTTACTATATTGTTAATATGTTCATCAAACAACAATTTGGAATCGTGTGTCACTCCTAAATCGCGTACTTTATGGCATCGCTGGAGATTTTGCCCTTTCATAGAGTAATTAGCTGTTATAATATTACTTTTACGACTATACGTTATTATAGAGCATTTAGAAGGGTTTAAATCCAAACCATTTATAACACAGTACTGATCTAGTCGGTCCAAGTCACACTGAAGCGAGGATACGTCTTCAGAGGTAGCAATAGAGGCAAATATCTTCATATCGTCAGCGAAACATAGTAACTGTGATGAGCGTAGGCATGTGTTGATGTCATTTACAAAGATAAGGAACAATAGAGGTCCAAGAAGAGAGCCTTGCGGAACTCCACTAGGAACAAAAACCCAGCTGGAAATATAGTTATTGACTACTACAGCCTGAGATCTTTGAGAAATATAGGATGTGAACCATCTCAGCAAGTCCCCTCTTATCCCCATGGCTTCTAGTTTGAAAAGCAGTCTTGCATGGTCTATCCTGTCAAAACACTTGCTATAATCAGTGTAAATGACATCAACCTGCCTACCCTTGGTCATAGAAGTAGTTAAAAAATCATTAACCCGGCGTCTGCTAGGTTGGGTCATAATGACCCGTGATGTTTTTAAATGCGGGTATTTAAGAAAAATAATAGTGAAATGATACCACGCTTCTCAGTAGCTGCAGTTAGTGCCCCGCCTCACTCGTTTCTTATGTCAACTTAGACGGTGTGCGCCTGCACAGGAAGATAGACGCGGTCAAACAACAAAAAGGTAAAGATGACCCAACTATACATTCGATGATACCATTTCGTGCCAATTACGTTGAGTCCATTATTTGATTATTTCGATTATTT
Source organism: Hypsopygia costalis (assembly GCA_937001555.2). Classification (NCBI taxonomy): domain Eukaryota; kingdom Metazoa; phylum Arthropoda; class Insecta; order Lepidoptera; family Pyralidae; genus Hypsopygia; species Hypsopygia costalis. The sequence goes on from OW443325.2 coordinate 4,179,876, forward strand.
ATCTGTACCGACATTACGTATATTACATTATATTTTGTTATTTTTAGGTTATATTTGAATAATGGATAAAGAGAAACGCGAAAGGCAGCGAATTCTGTCGATATTAGAAGAAAGCGACTCGGAAGAAGGAGAAAATTCTTCGGAAAACGAGGAAGATAATCACGTTAGCGAGCGTTCTCAACAGAGTGATACTGAGCAAGAGGCATCAGACAATGATGATGATGATGTACCTTTGAATAGAAAAAGACAGGAAAACTACCCATACCTGTCAAAGATGCAACAAATTCATCTGCACTGAACATATAATTTCTTTCTGTGGCGGTTGCGTAGATGACGGTGCTAATAGTGATTAACCCTATATAAGATTCTTTATAATTTAACTTTCTTAAACATCTCACATTTGTCGTTCCAAAAAGTTAAAAATAAGTGTTAATTTGTTTTTTTTTTTGTTTTTCTATTAATAAGTTTCTAGAAGTTAAATTTTTTGTTGTAAATTTTATACAGACTTCTTAAATACATAAAAATATCTTTATATAACTGATTTCTTTTATTTTGTCACCAAAATATTATAATTTAAGAACTATTCTTCAAGTTAAACACAAATTTGCTCTAAACGTCATTGAAATGGTAAAAATCAGCTACGGTTTAAAATCCGGGTAATTATGACCCACCATGCAGTTGTTGTTCCTATTTTCTACCATGCTGACGCCGGGTTAAATAAAATTAGATTACTAACAGTGGACCGACCCCTCAGGAAACCATGTTGAGAGTTGATAAATGAACGATTTAAGGCAGAATAAACCTGGTCGTAAACTATTCTTTCAAAAATTTTTGCAATAATACACAGTTTAGAGATAGGTCTGTAATTGGTTGCCTCAGTTTTACTTCCCTTTTTGTGGACTGGCGATATAAATGCAGACTTCCACATGGACGGCACAACCCCTTCACTCAGGGATTTCTCAAAGAGCAGAGTAATAGGTAACGAAATACTGTGTGCGCATTTAATAAGGAAGATTGGTGGCAACTCATCGGGTCCTGCGGATTTAGACAGATCAAGCTTAAGGAGTAATTTGATTACCATATCTCTATTTATTTCTATGTTAGTTATGCTAGATAGCGGCTCTTTATCGCAATAAGTAGAAGACGAACTTGAGGTCTGAGTAGGAGTTGAGAAAGTTGAGTAAAAATAATCAGAAAAAATGTTACATATGGATTCTCCAGTATTTGCCGAAACACCACCATATTTTATTGTTCCTGGGATGCTGGACGATTTTGAACGACGTTTAACGTAAGACCAAAAATATTTTGGGTTATTTAAAATTGATGATTCGACAGAAGAAATATAATTTTTATAGCATTGATTTTCTAACTTTTTAACTCTGTCCCTTAATAATTTATATGTATCATTATCTGATCTGTTACCATATTTTTTATATTTATTAAAATATTTATGCTTTTCTTTAATCACTTTCTTTAGAGCAGAAGTGTACCACAACGGGTATGTGTCGGAAATAAATGATTTTTTGGGTACATGTTTTGCGATAATCTTTTTAATTTTAAGATAAAAATAACTAACCGCTTCTTCAATATTCATGTTAAAGAACTCATTATACCAGTCAATATTTAAAATTTATTTGTTGATGTTATCATAGTCACCTTTAGTGAAAACAAATGTTGTACGTGAAGCTGGTTTCAACTCCTCGTAATTTAAAAAACTAAGATGAATTAGTAAGGCATTATGGTGGGGATCAATGGGTACTAAAGGATCATGACACTCGGATACAGTGACGTCATCATTACATAGAATGAGATCTAATATTCTATCATATTTATTAGTTACCCAGTTGAATTGCTTTAGATCATGAGTAAATAATTCATCAATTAAAAATTGTTCATCGGAACTAATAACACTATTAGGGTTTAACCGGTTATCAATAGAATGCCATGTTATCCCACTCATATTAAAATCGCCTACGATCAAAAATTTGTCTGTTGGGTTACAAAGAATTATTTCATTCAATTTATTCATATAATTTTGTAACTGTTGCGAAAAAGAGAGGCCAAGATTCTGTTTACATAAATAAAGAACGCACAGGTTTAATTTATAACTTAGTTTCGATATGGGATGTTTAAGAGACAGTGTTAGCCAAAGATCCTCAGCGGAAGAATGGTATAGTGGCTGAGGCACTGCCGCTATTTCTTTACGAATGGCAATGAGTACACCTCCTCCCCGGGTCTGCCCCGTCAGCTGGTAGTCCCTATCTCGCCGCCATACCACATACCTGTCGTCAAAAAGCTCTGAGTTACCCACACTACTAACTAACCATGTCTCAGTCAATATAATAATATCATAGGAATTAAGATTTAAATTACGATAAAATGCAGTAGTTTTTGAGCGGAGGCCCCGTACATTTTGATAAAAAATGTTCAAGTGTTTGACTGTAGAATTAACCATTTTTTTTTAAGTGTAAAATAATATATGAGTAGCAGCAATATATAAAAAAATTATGAATTGGTGTAAGCAACAACAGTTATACCTTAATAGCTTCAATGAACGTATATGTATGTAATAAAGGGCCACACGAGTTAACAAGTTTATGTACGATTGCAACTTACAAATATCTCTGTTACAATAATATTTGCGGGTAAAATGAGCATTACTAGCAGTATCATTGTCCAAGCAATGCGCGTATGTATAAAGCGGCAAGCAAATAGCAGTACATGGTAATATAAAAGAGATGGTTATATAATTGGTATTTACTGCTCTAAGCAAGACGCAGCGGCGGCGGCCGGTTGCCGTCCCCACTCTCGATGCAAGACAATAGTAATGTAATGACGCATGCGGTGCATCAGGCGTGCTAAACAGTTTGGGTTTGTGAATTAAACAGAAGTATATAATATTATAAAATATGTTTAGGAGAAACTCATAATGCAAATTTAATATAATCAACTTGTTCACTGCGATGAAGCATGTTAAGCAATTTTGTTTAAATCTTTGAGACTACTGATAACAAATACACGCGAAGTATCATTCTTTCGTACATGAATTTTTCCGAATTTTACCCAAACGTAACTGAAGTTCTGGTCCTTAGCGATCTGTCGAGTTTTGTAGATTAGATTATCTAAGTCAAGTCTAACACGCAACGCAACCACCCTCATGTAGCACCTATAATTGTACTAAATATGGATGCAAGAACTTTCCAGATAACTACTACTACACCCGTCCCGTCCTCGCCGCGCCGGCCGCCCGCGATCGTATAAGCACTGGTTGACGGCAAATACAAATTTAAAAACCTATTAAAAATCCTGAAACACGTGTTTACTCATTTATCTATAAAAGTACTCGTGTATAGTTTCGGATAAAATAGTCCAACTAATCTTGTTTCCCCATACAAACTTTGGACCCCCGTTTCACCCCCTTAGGGGATGAATTTTGAAAAATCATTTCTTAGTGCACCCCTAGCCGTCATAAGGAACCTACTTACCAAATTTGGAATCTCTAGACCCAGCGGTTTGGGCTGTGCGTTGATTAGTGAGTCAGTGAGGACAAAGCCTTTTATTATTATAGATATGTTTTTTATGCATAAATTCGAACAAATCTTCTCCAAAATGAAGATTCGCCGAAAATAATTTATCACCCTTGGATGGAGGTAATAAAAGCATCCCATGAATATACGTGGGACATGTCCACCATTTGTTACGTGGAAATGCGACAGTCATCTCTCGTATAAGACAGAGTATTAGGATATCTTAAAACGGCTACGGAACCCTAATAACAACGAGAGATATGTATACACTTGGAAACAGAACGCAGAATAAAATATGCTAGATAAAGATAGAGCTAAAGATGAGTTTCATAGACTAATAAAAAATTGAGTTGGCTTTGCATCATTTTTAAAGCCAGCGATTAGTCTGCAAGTCGTGAAGTGGATACCGTAGTCATATAAACGTTTGCAACATGAAATATTGCGCACGCCGCTAGACCCTCTGCCAATGCACCAACTTCTTCCTTCATCATGATCTCACTCATTATCAGGAATACAACAGACCTCAAGGGCGTTATTTGGCGCGATATTCTGTGAGGTGGAGGTGTTTCTCCGAGGGCGACTTATAACTACCCTATGCCTTACACCCCCCTTCCCAGAAAGATTTTCCATGTAGAGATATGAAGAAAATCACATCGGAAATTGTGGCTAGCTTTCAGCCTTTTCCTGGACTGAGATCTATTTATACCAAATGATTGAATGGAATCCGCCAAACAAAGTTTCCTCTTTTTATTACCTTTAGATAGAGCCTCGATTGGCAGTCGGTAGGGTGCAAGTTTAGCTTTAGCATTCCTTCAATTAGTTATAAAAATGTGATCACATAACCATATATATAAGACGAGCCTAGTGGTCGAATGGCTATGTCCATTTTAACTCCGGGGTCGCGGGTTCGATCCCCGCACATGACAAACATTTGTGTGCATGAACATGTCTGTTTGTTATTATTTAAATAGTTGATTTTACCGAACTTGCCAGAATATTATAAATATTTTAAAAATGGAAAAATTCACCTCATTCGCGGGTGGGATGAATTTTTCCATTTTTAGGGTTCCGTAGTAAACAGGAACCTTTATAGTTTCGCCATGTCCGTCCGTCCATCCGCGCCCTAGCTCAGAGACGCTTGATACTAGAAAGCTGTAGTTTGGCATGTAGACACATATTAACTATGCTGACAAAGTGGTAGAATAAAATTTTGAAAAATATTTTTTTTTCGGGGTACATAAACTGGGGATGATTTTTTTTCTGTACCTACCCCATGGTGTGGGGTGTCGTTGGATAGGTCTTTTAGAAACATTGGGAGTGTGGAAGATCATTTTTCGATATAGTAATCTGTTAGCGAATTATTTACATTTAACGTGCAATTTTTTGTTAGACGCAAGTGTCCCGTCCCCCCCCCCCCCTGTATCAACGAAACTGTTATATTTAGAAATGTGAAAAAAATCATGAAAGTAGTCCATATAGTGAATTTAAAAGGAAAACTATCACGGCTAAGAAGACTTTACAAGTTACTGAGTAATAGCCGACGAACTTATAAAATGTATTGCAAGACGAATAGAAATGTATAGTATATTACCAGAGGCTCGATGGCGCTTTAGTTATATGTTCACTTTAAAAATAAATAATTAAATTAAAATAAAACAAATATTTAAGGAGGGCTCCCATACAACAGACATGATTTTTTTTTTGCCGTTTTTACAGATAATGTTACGGAACCCTTCGTGCGCGAGTCCGACTCGCACTTGGCCGGTATTTTTTAAATATTTATAATGTCTGTTTGTCTTGGTCTGGGTGTTTTGTACGTATTCACAAAAAATATATATTTAAGTATAATTTCAGTTAGCTAGTGCCCATAGTTTCTATCTATCATAGTCAATTAATTATCTAGCACCCGTTACAAGATTTGCTTAGGTAGGGACTAGATGGCAGTGTGTAATTCGTCCAAGAATATTTATATTTATATACTATGAAAAACTATGAGAAATGTCGAAAACTTTGTAATTATTTCACGAGAAGAAGTAGGTATTTTTACTAGGCTAGTCGGCAGTACAGGCCCGGACCGAGGGAGATACAAATTACACAATTTAAATAAATTATTAGGTATTCCTTTTTCCGCAGATTTGTTTAAGCTGTGGGCGGCCCTTTTCATTTATTTTTTCTTAATATTTTACTTATTTGCCCACGGTACGGTAAAAAGATGGAAACTTGCGAGAAGACATTACTTTGCAAGCGAGAAATATAGCGCCCGACGAAGAACTTTGTAGTAAACATGCCCCAGAAGAATTTGAAAATCACAAGAAGTTACCCATTGACCTAGTTTTATTGGTACATATAATGTCTGTGCAACTTTATTTTCAAAAATGAAACTTTTTGTACAATAAATACTATTTCGACAAACCGAGTGTCGGTACCGGTAACTTGTCGCGTAATGTTTACTCAACCTACCTACATGAGTCGTATTGAAAATCTATTAGTTGAAAATTTGTATGACTCCGTTCCTTATCTTGCGAAATCTGCCAATGTTCATACACATATCCGTTACCTGAAGGTACCTTAGGTAGGTAGGTAGGTCTTGGAAAGATTGTTTTTGATAATAAGGCCGCCTTGTTTTCTTTGTGATGAAAATTGCAAATAAGCATATTCTATCTACCTGCGTACCCTGAAGACATAAATCATAATCATATTTTTTTATTCGCAATAATGAAGTTGCTAAAGGTTTCATTATAGGGATAGTATACAATGTAATAAACATGAAGGCAAGTATATGTACACTCTTGACATAAGCTATTCCCCACTTGAAACTACAAAATTGACTCGAGATCGCAAATCTAATTTCTCTCACATTTAACATTGCCGCATCGAGGTGACATTTCGTCATGGTTGATGTTGTAATTATTTTCTTATTGAATCAATAAGAGTGAAAACAAATACTCTGTTCATTCTAAATATATTATGTGTATTGCCTATGGTGTTCCCTAGTTTCACAGACAGAAGTTATAGAATTTCGTTTCGTAGAAAATTTTGCATAGAATTTTAAAAGTGTATTGATAATTCTTTGAATTATATGAGACACATTTTATGTGAAACGAATTTCTATAAAACAATGTACTACCATTTTTTGTTTACTATTATTACAAAGTTAAAGGTTTGCATGTTTGTTTGTTTATTTAGTTCAACGCGCTAATTTCAGGAACTACATGGGCGGAGAATCAATGAAAAATCCTGCAAAAACGGGGATAATCTACAGACGAAGCCGGGGCGGGCCGCTAGTATTCATATATGAATGAGACACACATTATGTTTCATTCATAACCTAAAGTAACGATCAGATCACAATAAAAATATTTTTATTTTGTTAGTTCGTGGCAGTCGTGCTTTTTAAAGTAAAATTAATCAGTTTGCTTAAAAAAAATTATCTTTTTCTTTATAGAATAGAATAGAATATATTTTATTGCAAACTGAGTACAAATTCTGATGTTAATGTAAAATTTACGATAGTTTCACAGTTAAACCCTATCGGGTATGCAACAATATGTTATAAGGTACTTAATTCTATGATTATTTTATACAAATTAAATTATATTATAAATTCCATAATAAATTCAAATTTCACAATAGATTACATAATAAATTCTTAGTCAGTTATATTGTCAAAATATTCCTTTACATTATAAAAAATATTATGAAGAAGCCAGGTTTTTAATTTGTATTTGAATACATGTTCATCTAAATGTTTAATCTCTTTTGGCAAATGATTAAATATTAATATACCTTGAACAAATGCACTTCTGTAATACATATCACTGTTCACAGATGGAAGACACAAATTATATTTATATTTTTCCCTATGATTACTTCTGTTTTCTGATTTATTACTAAAGTATTCCATATTACTTTTAATAAATAGGCAGATTTCTAAAATATAAATATTTGTCAATGTGAGATATCGTTTTTCTACAAATAAGTTTCTCAGATCAGTTTCTTTAATGGTATGGATATTTAGTTGTAGTTTAAATTAGTACAGTATATTATATTATACGTATGTTAGTTTGAAGGTACTTTATCTATGGACTATGGTATTATTAATTGTAAACATGTTGGTCTGCAATAAATTATTTTATTATAATCGCACGTGAACTGGAGAGATTCTCTTAAACGGAATGGTCCACTTGCCGTTGATTGTATATATCTAGCAATCCGATAGATAGATTTAAAAAAATAAGTTTCAAATTTCGGTTTATGCAAGTGGAAACTTTGGGCAAATAAGTAGTCTTGGGATTAGCAAGTATGATCCCAGTGTGGATTTTGAACGTAATAATAATTACCAACTTCTATGTTTTTGTTATTGTGTATCTTTGTAGATCAGCCCCCTTACCACCATCTCATAATGCGATTCAATAATTGAAAATATTTATTTGTTTTATTAAATTATATTAGAGTAACCGGAGCGGCTGCTCTGAGCCTCCATATGAGAGAGGAAGCTCACATAAATTATATATACTTATTAAAAAAAGGCCCACTCCACTCCTTCGTTGTTGTTCTAGTTCTAGTTCGTTCGTTGGCCTAGCTCCTTCACACTTCTAAATTCAGCACCAAAGAGAATGTAACCACTACGTTTTAAGAGACGGATGTGCCATACAAATAGCGTAATTCTAATATGTATGAAATGGAAGCGAAAACAATCAGAATTTGTACCAAATTCGCTTCCGATTCATAGAGTCGTTTTTTTACTTTGAGTTGCGCCAGGCTGTTCAGCACTGAGAACGTTTCTAAATATACATTATATAAGAAATATTTTTGAAATTTATTAGAATTTATGTTACATTGCTTTCATACAGATGCTGTAGCTCAATTGGCAATTTCATTAAGAAAGTTGGGAATAATTATAATTTTAAATTCTACTACCATATTCATTATTAATTTCTGATAAATTTTACACGCTAGTTTCTGGTGAAGTGTATAATATAAAGTGTTTATGTCCACATTTCATGCACATAAATTAATTTATTCAAAATTATTCACAAATAAAAATTAAGACTATACAGACACAAAGCTTAAGAAAATGATGATTTATAATAATAAATATTCCAGGACAAATTACACACCGCCATCTAGTCTCAATCTAAGTAAAGCTATGGGTACTAGACAACTGATAAATAAATATATAAATATGTTTTGTAAATACATAACATAATCTATAGGAAACACACAAACCGAGAGGAGCAGTAGGAGACGCACGATGGCATCGGGAGAAATTCGATGATGGCGTCGTTACGCGTCTAATTGATCACGCAAGTTAAGGAACGTCGACCGTAGGCTGTCCATGGATGGGTTTATTTATCTCGAGGACCTCCATGCTTTGGAGGGCACGTTAAGCAGTCCGTCACGGCAGTTGTCATTAGATGACAGGTGATTAGTCAAGTCAGTGGTCTTTAAGCGGCTTGAAAATACTAGACTCCGTCAACTCGCAGTCGAGCAGCGTGGTGGAGTATGCTCTAAACCCCTTCGATTGAGGGGGGACCCGTATCGCAGTAGTGAGATGAATAATGATTGACAATGATATTATTTGTTTTGTAAATATATATAATACATAGAAAACACACAGACCAAGACAAACAGACATATATGGTCAAGCACATAAATGGTTTTCTTGTGCGGGGATCGAACCTGCGTCAAAGTAGTCATTGCTTGCTATTCGACCTACATCTAGGATCCTACTAATACAGACAGACATAGCAAGGGGAGATTATAGTATAAACATAAATAAATACAAATATTGACAGACAAATTACACAGCGCCATCCAGCCCCAAAGTAAGCGAAGCTTGTGTTATGGGTACTAGACAACTGATAAACAAACATACGTAAATACATTTTTTTTTTGTAAATACATACTTATGATACATAGAAAACAACCAGACTAAGACAAATAGACATGTTCATGAACACAAATGTTTGTCCTATGTGAGAATCGAACCCACGAGCGTTGGTGTCGAAGCGGCGTCATTGACCGCTACGCCACCGAGCTCGTCAAAGTATGGGGTGACGATTTAAGTAGGATTTTCAAGAATAATGTTAAGGGGTTTTTGCAGGGTCGGCAACGTCTGTAGTGTCACAATCGTTCATAGGCTATACGACGACTGCTTTCCATCAGGCGGATCGTACGGTTGTTTTTCATTACGATAGCAAACAAGCATACAAATCGCCTACGCAGTTTCTTGAAATCATAATAAAACGTTAAAAGTTTTACTCACGTTACCCAAAATCATAAATGTAAAAAAATACATAACCCTTTTTCAATTACACCCTCATAAATGAAACTGAAAAGGACTTTCAATGAACAAAAAACGTGTTTGTAAGTATATTTTCCAAACCTTTTTTAAAAAAGTTTTAAACAGATTTTAAGGGTGTAAATGTGAGTTGTGACGATAAAAGGTGAGTGAAAAACATTCGTTCGCCCCGGTTTTCAGGAAAAGTGAAATAAAACGGGAAACTTATGTCGATGAAATAATATTGAAAGTGAAAAATTTCGTAATGATAGAAGTGGAAATGATTGCACCCTAAAACTTGACTAGCAAATAAAATGTTACTTATGTACATTATATTTGGGGTGTAAGTGGCTCATCAACATCTTTGAACCAAAGCCAACTTCATCTGCACGTGATGCACCCTGTTGATTGACAAACGAGGCTCTGGCGAAAAGCGAGGAAGGGCATAGTGTATTTTTAAGCTACCGCAGACAAATAACAATTCCTTTGAGGGTGATTGTGTTCTTACGAGTGAGTGAGGTCACCACAAAGAAAGAACGTAAGGATTATAGGCTGGCAACAGGTCGGCGACCTCTTGGTGTTGCCGATCTCCATGGACGGTGGTGATTACTTTCCATCAGGTGACCTACATTCTCGTATATTCCCTCTCTTAGATAAAAAAAATAAAAACCGTAGAAACGATAGTTCAAATTGGTCACACATTTACAACTGCGCCATTGACTCGATAATACTCACTGGCGAAATACGAGTATGTATTGGGTTTTTTTTTGCGTAACGGAATTTCGTGATTCGGTCGCGCGCGCCAAGCTCGCGATAAAAGCTATGCAATAGCTTAAAAATCTTGTCACTCTCGCTGAACACGCAACACTGCATCAGAAGCTATATTAACTATATTAATGTGAAAAATACTGTCAAATTCAAGGTTTTTGTTATTTGACTATTGTAAGAAACGTTGCTTAGGTACCTACTCAGTCTGTTCCAAATAATGTCGCTTTTCCTCGATTTCCTTTCTACAGCGGAAGTCATCATCATTAACCTTATGGAGTTAAATATACGAACCGTACGAATGTAACTCATAATATTTTCCATTGATCGGTTTATTTATCTCGAACTCTTTCGTTCTTCGGAGGGCACGATAAGTCGTCCGCCCCGCATATTGTCATTAGATGACAGTCGTCATGACAAGTCAGTGGCTTTTAGGCGGCTTGAGAACACTGACTTCCGCTAGCCCGCAGATGAGGAGTATTTTTGTTTATTTTTATACTACGTCGGGTGGCAGACAAGCATACGGCGCGCCTGATGTATTACCGTAGACATATTAACGCTCGCAACATAAAATATCGCTCGCGCGACGCCACCCCCGCTGCCAACGCAGTATCTCCTTCCTTCCTGGTGACCTCACTCATTCGCAGGAACACAACAACCCTCATGGGTATTGTTATTTGGCTGCGGTATTCTGTGAGGTGGAGGTACATTCCCCAGGCGGGTAGCTTACAATTACGCTCCCTACCTCTCTTTTCGCCAGAGCTTCGTTTGTCAGTCAGCAGGGTGCACCGCGTGCAGGTGAAGTTGGCTTTGGTTCAAAGATGATGATGAACGACTTACACCCCAAAATGTGTGAGTAAGGTGGTGGAGTATGCGACATGCCCCTTCGATTGAGGGGAAACCCGTATCCTAGACGTGGGACGAATAAGCGTGACGACCACGACATATTTTGATACTTTATATGAGCTTTTAAATAAGTATGCCTGATTACAGACATAAGTATAAATTATCACAGATATGAATATTATCTTCATTTATTTTATTTATTTATGTCTTCTCATACTATCCGAAACTGGAAAATTGATTGCTTCATCAAAATCAGTCTATATCTATCCACTATAAATTTGATTGAGATAATTTTTAAGTCATATCGTTGTTGTATCGTAGGCGTCGACTTCAATCAAGTTGGATTTTCTTTTTTTTAATTCTTGGAACATTTTTGTATTTGCCTATAGCCGAATAAAAGTTAGACAGTTTATAATGTGAGTGAGAGGATGTCTCTCACTAGAGTTTTAATAATTCAAAGACTGTTTGCTCAGCTGAAGCGACAGAAAGGTCAAAGGTAACGGTCCGGAAGGCGGCCATTACTCGCGGTCCACTAGAAGCGCACTACCCGATAACTTTACGGCGCACGGCGGATATACGATAAAAATTTGCGACGCTCGCTCACTGAATTCTTTTCATTACATATGACTTCATTTTAGTTTTGTAGTACTAGACGTATTGGCTCACCGCCATCTTTGAGCTAAAACCAACCTTGTGTGCACGTGGTGCATCCTCTTGACTAACCAACGAGACTTTGAAAAAAGAGAGCCACAGCGTAATTTAGTTTTGAGAAATCAAATGGAAATGGCTCACAAAAGTAACAAGAAGTTATTATATTAACCGAAGCAGAAGACCTGACTGAAAAATTCTATATATTTTTTCCTATTATCCTCCATTATTTATACGTGAATGCCATACATTGAAATAATATGTGTCACTATATCACTCTCACACGTGAGACGAATCTAGTGACACTTCATATATTGAAATCCGTCAAGCGGTAAAGGTACAGCGTGCCTATGAAATTCACATACGCGCATATACTAAATACATCTTTTCTAAGAAAGTTGTGACTGCAGGTGTTAGCATTTATAATACTCTGAAAGCTACGATTGTTGACCATGTTAAAAAAAAAACTAAGGTCGTGCGCTGAATAATTAAGCCGAAATTCTTTTTCTTAGCGATGATAAAAAAAAAACTAAAAAAACATTTTTTCTCGAAAACTACTAATTTTCGGCTAACATACATATGGATGTTTTGGATATAGTCTATAGTTTTCGTTTGGACCATTAGAAACCCGACAAACTGTATACGCTCGAAAAACATAACTCTCCCTTATTCCAGTCGAGTAAGAAAAACCATAACCCTTTTTGAAATATGCGAGAAAAATTTGTTGTCTAAATTCATTTATATTATAAGTTCATTTTAGTTTTAAGGAGACTTTATCCAGGGTACGTTAATGTATCTCACGAGGGCGCCTCATTAAGAATGCTTATACTCGTACCCTTATTATTCGGGAGATTTAATCCCATACCAGCCCCCCTAGACAAGTGTAATTCGTAGCGTAACGAACGTTAGATAGATCACGTGACATTTGTCAATTCTCATACTAAAATGTTCGATTTTGACAAATGTCAGGTGATCTATCTAACGTTCGTTACGCTACTAATTACACTTGGCTAGGGGGGCAGGGGCCCTACCGCTGAAGTTAAAGCCGATTACCATCGAATTTTTTTACTGCAAAATTGAAACGAATGCTTAGATTGTCGGTAATTATGTTTAGGTCAGCTGATAGAAACCCTAGAGCTCTATCTACTAGGCGGAAGATATTTGTCAATAACTTTAAGCCAATACCAATTGATGTAATCATAAAATCCGGTTGTAATCCATCAGAGATATATCTATCACTGCCCCGACTGCCGTGTCGCAGAGACGACCACGGCAGTCGGGGCAGTGGCGGTCGCATGTATCTTCTGTTTCAGATGTTCGAGGTTCGCCGAGACGACCACAGCAGCTGGAGCAGAGACGACCAAAGCAGCCACGGCAGTCGCATGCAACTACTAACAGTAGTTGGTGGGTGCCGGCCGGCAGTAGATTGCATGAACTAATTGGTGGCGAAAGCACGCAAAGTAGTGTAGATCAAATTGCCTGTAAATTTTACTTCCGCAAAATAACATCTGAATAAATTAACTAGAGAAATATCTAGTAGGTTCATTTTCAACAAATATAAGGAAATAAATCTTTTAAACGAGCTTTTATTAGTAGACAAGCTTGAGAAAATTTAAAAAGTTTGCTTACTGTCCACTGAGCTCGTCTATATATGACGAACTTGGTGCTCGAATGGTTAGCAATGGCCACTTTGACTCCGAGGTCGCGAGTTCGATTCCCGCACAAGACAAACATTTGTGTGCATGAACATGTCTGTTTGTCTTGGTCTGGGTATTTTCTATGCATTATAAGTATGTATTTACAAAATAAAATGTATTTAAGTACATTTATCAATTGTCTAGTATCCATAACACAAGCTTTGCGCTTAATTTGGGACTAGATGGCGCTGTGTAAATTTTCCAGAAATATTTATTTATTTCTTATTTATTTATATATCATAATTATATAAATGATCTTTAAAATAAATATCATCGTCGAAAATTTGTTTTGATTTTACCATTTATATATTATCTGTGTGCTTATTACGTATACATTTATCTATCATGCAACTTCTTTAGTTTATTTGTTAACTGTTAACTCGCATTCTATATCTGTTTTTTCCAGATGTTGACGGGTAAATATTGGTTTTAGCAATAAAGCGTTAAAATCCTACCTATAAATATAATAAATGTGAAGGTTTGTGAGACGTGTGGAGGGAGGGATTCTTTTAGTTTAACATATTTGAACGAAATTTAACAGAATTATATAATATTATGTTCTGGAACACTACGTAAGATAAGTTAATCCAGGTACTGTATTCACGCGAAACGAAAATAGAAGCTCGTGTTTAAAGAACCTTCTAATACAATAATTTACACAGAATTAAATTATAACCACTTTCAGTAGTCAGTGTTAACAGCAAACTGAAAAGAAAATATCAACATAAAAGAACCTTTGAAGCTGCCCTGAAAAAAGTTATAAACCGTTTTTGAATAACTTTCTTGAAGTATCCGCGTCATTTTGCTCCATTGTGTTGAACGCCTGAAAAGCTCGGAAACAATGGTTTCTTAGCCACAAGCCACAATGGCAGTTTACTGAAGGCGCTACGTACTTATGAAACTATTTTGAGGCTACTTTTTATTTATTTCTTTATTATTTTGAGTCGACGAAAATTATATATATTTTGATTTATCTAGAGGAAATCTAGTCTATAATATCTGAAGGCTAACTCTCGTGACAATGTTATATCGCAAAATGGAAGTTAATTGAATTGACTGAAAATTATATATTTGGTTTTATCTATTACAATATTAGTGGCAATTGTGTTTTTCTTAGTTAGTAGCAGCTCCAGAGCTCTACCGACTAAGCTCAAGATCTCTGTCATTAACTTAAACCAAAGATCTATTTTTGGAATCAAAATATTCAGTCGGAATGGTCCATATATTCTGTATGTATAGTACAAAAAGAGATATAAAGGACACTTTAGAGAAACACGTGAATTACAAATATAGGTATCAAAACACATCGACCGGATTCCATGGCGATTAAGTAAATGTTGTTTACTAGTTTTACGACGTAATATGTATTCCACTCTCCACGTTTCGTTTAACATTTGTGTCGCTTAGCACTTATTCGGCAGTACATATGTATTATTTTCTTAAAAGTGCTCGGTAGTCCTCCGAACACTTTCACCCAGCGAGGTCTCGTCATTGATGTCCCCTGCTAGCTATTTGCTCAGTGTACTCTGTACAGATTCGATATCCTCGGGCGACCAGGCTACAGCGAATGTTTTTGAAATTACACAAGGGTATAACGTAAATCCACTCCTTTTCAAGACGATATTGCTTCGGAAAATCTCTTTCCATTTCACAAATATCTGAGCAATAATGATGATCAAATATATTTACACAGCTACATATATTGTACACATTTTGTACTTATGCATAGATCCGCTTTGTATGTCGCCCTTTTGCATCGATCTTCTAGCATATCACAGGATCATTGAACTGGACAGTGTCGAATTTGTCGTGCTGATTTTAATGGAAATATAAAAACCTTTGGCCGTGTTTTTTACTATTGGCCGTGTGGTTTCCGGCAGACTAGAATAGAACCACTCCATTTCTTTCCGTGGATGTCGTACGAGGCGACTAAGGGAAATACATTATCGAAATATCGATCAGTCCTCCCCAACCCGTTTGGCCAGCGTGGGGAGTGTAGGCCAAAAACTCCTTCCGTCTAGGACGGACGAACGAGAGAGGGTCGTGCTCCTGTAGTGGAGACTAAAATGGACCTGATGATGATGTATACCTACTCATAATATTGATAATATTTTCTAAGTTACTTTCAGTATTTCTTTATCGAAAATGTGAATTCGATAATAATAAAATAAAAATAATAACATGAGCTACTATACAAAAAATACTAAATGAGCCACAGAAAGACTAGGTTAGGTTAGCTTAGTCGCCAAGTCAGTATAATACTCGCCCAGTTTCACAATTTTAGATGCTCGGTTACCACCCAATAATTAATATTATTTTATAATCGATTTTTTTTATTGAATATTTACATCAACTTGGTGTGTGCTATGTACCATTTATGTCTATTTGAGAATCTGCCGTTATGCGAACAAGGAAAGATAGTATACAGATAGCTATTATGACGCAGCATCTGTTAAGAAATGCGTTTAAAAATTTCCACGGGATAACGGAATGCGCACGTACGAAGTCACAGGCGAAAGCTAGTACTATAATATGAGCCCGCTAAGACCTGTACTAAAAGGGCCAACCCTCCTTAGCCGTCTTTGCATATGTAGATGAAGCTGCCACACGGGCAATATGTTTCTTAGGAGACATTCACACATAGGCGTGCCGGTCAAATTAGCATAGAGTTTCTGCACGACTTCTGTAGGATTCAAACGGACAGTACAATCCTAAATTATTTAAGACGACTGCACTTAGTACTATATGTGTGTTACCAATTTACCATAAACATACGAAGTACAGTGTATCTTAAAATACAGATGTACTTGTTAACAATCGGGGAGCTTGATGGCATCATTGCGCGTGTCAGTCTAATTAGAAAAATATATATTGCATTTATTTCAGATTACTAACTAGACCAATAATTGACAATAGAGCGACCAATAATCGAAAACAGAAAAAAAAATAGTAATAATACATTGGACATAATGGTCCGATGACCTTAAGAAAGCGGCTAGGAGCGGCTGGAAGCGGAAGGCTCTATCTATCAAAGGAAGGAACGATCGTATCTGGTGGAAAGCATTGGGGAAGGCCTATACATCCAGCAGTGTGTAGATACAGGCTGATGATGATTTGACATAATACATTAATGTAACACGTTCACTGCGTGAGCTGAAAACCCCGTCTTTAATTCCAGTGCGTTACGGGATATCCTGCGCCCCGTAACGGACAACTCCATTGTGCGATACGGGTATTAAAGAACCCCGTACACCCATACTACTTTATGTACCTATAACTACTTGAAAAATATATTTTTTCAGTTTTTAATTTTATTATTTGACATATTATTAAATTTGCTACGTCATGGTCTTTTCGCCAGTAGATTTGGCAAAAATTGTCAAAATTAGAAAGAATACAAATATTTTATTTCATATCCCCGTATCGCACTCGGAAATATAAAATACGGGTTCATTCTGCCCCGTAACGCACAGAAATATACTTTATCGATAAAATGATAGTGATGGGAAATAAACAAAACTATAAATTTATAAACATTTATTTAGTAAGAATTAAAATCACAATAGTATGTAGTAACTAGTTGAACAATATAATAAAAATATATAATAAACAAAAGAAATTATACTCCTTAATTCGGTTTATAACAATAACAAAAGAATAAATGAAAAATTATAAAGCACGAACTGTATGCAAGTTGTTCTTCATCTAGTACGATTTGCACGTTAAATTTGAACAACTAGGTAAATTATTTTAAGTAGTTTGTTCATTAATTATATTAACGTTACGTAATTCTTGATATGTTTGACCACTACTGGGATGTCGGCTGCCGTTGAAAATTCATGCGCATCATTGGCATCATTGGGGACGATGTGGGCTGTCGTCAGGATGATCGCAGAGATAAAGGACGTCAACCTTCTTCATATGGGACAATTCCAACATTCGTAACGAACGCTTCATTATCGACTAATTGATGTCACGTTAGGCACTATTGACTACACTAATGCTAATGAGCTCATAACCCCGTACGGGCACACAATAATTTATACGGGATTTTTGAACCCCGTATAGCACTGAAAGATATTTTTTACTATTTGGTCGTTACGGGGTTCATTAAACCCCGTATATTTTTAAAATGCGACTTGTTTTTTTTTTGGCGTACAACACAATTATATAGTTATCACTGTCATACATTTATAAATATCGGAGATACAGCACCCGCACGAGAGAGTAGACACGGTTTTTCTCTCCCGCACCAAATGAAAGCAGCGTACGGGGTTGAAAAAACCCCGTAACGCAGTGAACGTGACAATTCGCATGTCACACTATCCTATACCACTCAAATTCCAAAAGCTTCCTTCTCCTACTAATTTATTCTGATTAAATTCGTTGTGAGTTCCAAGGCAGCCGTAGTTGTACCCCCGGGACTGCAATGGACTTCACTATTCATTGCCTTTTTTGGCGGTCGCCGCTGTTAATCCTGGCTACATAGGCGACACAGTGGTGGGAATGTGTGGCGGGCCCCCGTCCCGGTTATCCTATACCACTGGGGACATGTCTGTCGCAGCAGTGCCGAATATAAGGGCAGTCCCACTTACTTGCTATCATTCTCCTGACGACATTAGTCTAATCGATCAAGCAAGTTAACGTCGTAAAACCGTCGTCGTATGTTGATAATAGGCTGTTTGACCATCATTTTGTTTCGGTTTGATATGTAAGGAGGTCACAATAATATAACTATGTGAATGAATGACTTCGATAGCATAAAATAAATAAATAAATATTCCTGGACAAATTACGGCCATCTAGTCCCAAACTAAGCAAAGCTTGTACTATGGGTACTAGATAACTGATATTATACTTAAATAATTTTTTTTTTGTAAATACATACATATAATACATAGAAAACACCTAGACCAAGACAAACAGACATGTTCATGCACACAAATATTTGTCTTGTGCGGGGATCGAACCCGCAACCTCGGAGTCAAAGTGGCCATTGCTAACCATTCGACCACCGAGCTAGTCGATTATGTTACTGTGTATATTCGAGATCAGTGATTTTTTCGTACTACGGCTTGTTTCCCACCCGACGCAACACACACACAGCACAGCCCGCCTGATGCAACAACTACTTTCTTCCTGGTGACCTCACTCGCTCGCACCCACATAACTATCAAGGGATTCAAAAAAAATTCAAAATTCAAAATATCTTTATTCCTTGGACTTTATAAAGCACTTAGAAACGTCATACAAATTAAATATAAGAATATGTATAAATCATTACTACTCTAAATCCGCAGAGCTTAGATTCACTTTCATCACACTATCTTGAATGTGAAAGTGAATTTAAGTGCCAGTTCCGGCGACGGGGCTTCTTGAGAAGAACTGGCAAGAAACTCAAGGCCGACTCTTTTAATTGCCAATAACGTTACATTAAATACAAATACAATCATTAACATAACATAACAAGAGCAATTCATTTCCAAATATAATTTATGTAATCCGAGATACAATAGTAAGCCTTTTGACATAGTCTAGTTTTGATATATTTCTTAAATTTACCCATGGATAATTTAAACGCGTCGTTTGGAAGTTTATTGTAGAAGCGTATACATTGACCTGGGAACGAGTTAGAGATTTTATGGAGCCTAGTAATATGCATAGCGAGTTTGTTTTTATTTCTTAAATTTAATTGATGGAGATCACTGTTTTTCCTAAATTTGGTTTGATTTTTATGAACGTAAATAAGATTTTCATAAATATATTGAGAATGTAATGTCATAATATTTATCTCTTTAAATTTATTTCTCAGTGTCTCCCTGGGACTCATCATATAAATAGCACGGATAGCTCGCTTCTGGAGCACAAAAATTGAGTCTACATCCGCGGCACTACCCCAAAGCAATAAACCATATGACATAATGCTGTGAAAATAGCTAAAATAAACTAAACGCGCAGTGTCAACATCAGTTAGTTGACGTATTTTCCTTACGGCGTAAGCTGCTGAGCTGAGTCTAGCCGATAACGTTTCTATATGTGGGCCCCATTGTAATTTAGAGTCTAATGTTATACCAAGGAAAACAACCTTATTGACCAATTCCAATCTCTCATTGTCCATCACCACACTGGTTTTCACTTGTTTCACATTTTTTGTAAAAAATCTAACATATTTGGTTTTACTACCATTTAAAAGTAGGTTATTAGCACTAAACCAGTTTACTATTTTTGAAAGAGCATTGTTTACATCGTCAATTTCTGATTGTTGTCTATTTACCTTAAAAACTAAAGAAGTGTCATCTGCAAACAATACTATTTCATGATTATTCTTTACAAGATGAGGTAGATCATTAATATACACGAGAAACAGGAAAGGGCCCAAAATAGAGCCTTGTGGCACCCCCATCGCTACAGCTGATCCATGTGATCGTTTTCCATTAACATCTACTTTCTGAACCCTATCACCCAGATAAGAAGTAAGAAGATCAAGAGCGATGCCTCTTATACCATAGTGGTGTAATTTTCTGACTAGAGTTTCATGCTGCACACAATCAAAAGCCTTAGATAAGTCACAAAACACCCCATAGGCGTCCCGTGACTCCTCCCAAGCCTCATATATACATTCTAGTAATTTTACCCCAGCATCACATGTTGACCGTCCACGAGTGAAACCGAATTGTTTAGTGTGCAGCAGATTATTTTCGTTAAAGTATTTAAGTAACTGTGCGAGAATTAGTTTTTCAAAAATTTTACTAAATGTAGGTAGTATTGATATTGGTCTGAAGTTTGTGGGGTCTAATGTACTACCTGATTTAAACAAAGGAATAATTTTGCTCAATTTCATCAAGTCAGGAAACACACCACAATCAATACATCTATTAAATATCACAATTAAAGCGGGAGCAACAATGTCAAATAAAGATTTTATAATATGTACAGAAATGCCCCATAGATCAGCCGTTTTCTTAATATTAAGTGATTTAAATGCGACTTTAAGATCAGACCCATTAACATGACGGAAATGAAAATCGTTATAAAATTCAGGCACATTATCTTTAATTAATGACTCTGCAACGGAGGTGGAAGAGCCCAAAGCACTAGTTAAAGTAACAGGGAAAGCAGAAAAAAATCTTTCAAAAGCATTGGCAACTTCTAAATCTGACTTGGTAACATGACCATTGACACTTAATTTAAACTCTGATTTGTTATTTGACATAACGTATTTATGAACTGCCCCAGTCGGCCAGCTCATAAATACGTTATACAGTTCAGGTGGCTTTGGCTCAAAGATGGCGTTGAACCACTTAATAACTACCCTACCACTATTAAATGTAAAAGTATAGCAGTACTAAGTAAAGGGAAAGCAAATAAATTGCGTTATTTGCTTAAAATCTAATCACTCACTTTAATTGATAACAAAGTTCCCGAGGGACCTCTAAGTGGAAAATGTTTTGTCAGGCCCTCGGGCTAGGCGGTGCGAGTGCCCTCAGACAACAGACCTTGGCGAGCCGATAAAGAGATCCAGATAGATGGCACGTCAACTTAAATGTAGGTCAAAATGCGTCTGGAAGTTAGGGCTCTAAAAGTGAACGCACATCTATCCGAGCTGAACGTGCCGAACGAACCGAAGGAAACGAATTT
This sequence comes from Hypsopygia costalis, assembly GCA_937001555.2. Classification (NCBI taxonomy): domain Eukaryota; kingdom Metazoa; phylum Arthropoda; class Insecta; order Lepidoptera; family Pyralidae; genus Hypsopygia; species Hypsopygia costalis. Next base: position 4,201,280 of record OW443325.2, read on the forward strand.
TAGAATTCTTTATATAAATTATTACGTAACCTTGCCCTTCCGGATTCGGACGATTCGGCGTGAATATGTGTACGTAGCAGATATGTGTGATAAGATTTCTAATAAAAAATTCTAAAATTCGTTTCGTTCGGTTCATTCGGAGCGTTCGGCTTGTATAGATGTGCGTTCATCTTAAATTGCTGTAAATAACATTGAAACAAAATGTACAGTCACCATTGGAAATTACAAACTCCGCGGATTAAAAGTATTATTTTTTTTAATTACATTTATTTTCATAGTATTGGCATACGGCTAGCCAGGCCGTATATTTCCTTAGAAAAGTGCTCTGTCGTCGTATTGTTGCCTGTAGTTTACTTAAATCACTTGGATTGATTCACCCAGGTGAATTAAGTAGACTATAAGTATAAATTATTAGATTATTTTTATACCCATAACACAAGCATTATTTATTAGATTATTAAATTATTAGATTATTATTTGGGGTGTAAGTGGTTCATCAAGATCTTTGAACTAAAGCCAACTTCACCTGCACGTGGTGCACCCTGCTCACTGACAAACGAAGCTCTGGCGAAAAGAGAGGTAGGGAGCGTAATTGTAAGCTACCCGACTGGGAAATGTACCTCCACCTCACAGAATACCGCAGCCAAATAACAATTCTCTTGAGGGCTGTTGTGTTCCTGCGAGTGAGTGAGGTCACCAGAAAGAAAGAAGGTGATGCTGCGTTGGCAGCGGGGGTGGCGGCGCGCGAGCAATATTTTATGTTGCAACCGTTAATATGGCTACGGTAACCGCTTCACATCAGGCGGGCCGTATGCTTGTCTGCCAACCGACGTAGTATACAAAAAAAAATATTGGCCTATTTGAAAGTTTACTAATTTTGTACAGCGGCGCTTATAGGCTTGTTGACGAGCTTGGTGGTCGAATGTTTAGCAATGGCCACTTTGACTCCGAGGTCGCGGGTTCGATTTCCGCACAAGACAAACATTTGTGTATATGAACATGTCTATTTGTCTTGGTCTGGGTGTTTTCTAAGTATTATAAGTAGGTAAGTATTTACAAAAAAAAAATGTATTTAAGTACATTGTAACTAGTACCCATAACACAAGCTTTATGCTTAATTTGGGACTAGATGGCGCTATGTAAATTGTTCAGAAATATTTATTTACTTATATTTATTTGTTATTTGTAGGGTTACTTCTCTCTTTTGTTGACTCTACGTGTTGACATACAGTCAACAAAAGATTTCTAGGGTTTAGATTGTAGAGCGTGGCAAAGAAATATACATACATACATATATAACTTTAATTTTGGCGTCAGTTGGATAAAATAACCTCATTGTATATGATTATTACGAAGAGCAAATAAGGGAACTCGGTGACAGGCCGCATGATTGGAGTGAATGAATTTCATATTTTGCCAGAGTATTTTGCTATAAAGTATGATGACAAGATTAATATTGTCATTTCAATGGAAAAAGGAAAAGCTATCTTTGAGACACGATAAGATAATTAATTACGTTTCCAGACTCTATCACGATTTGTGTTTCTTGTCACAAAATCATCATCATCGTCTTTGGCTAGTTCATTTCCAATTATTTGGCGACGGCGCACTATGTTTTTTTTATACTACGTCGGATGGCAGACAAGCATACGGCCCACCTAATGTAAAGCGGTTACCGTAGCGATATTGACGCACGCAACATGAAATATCGCTCACGCGCTGCCACCTTCCTCCTTTCCATCCTTCCTTTCTGGTGACCTCACTGACTCGCAGGAACACAACAACCCTCAAGGGAATTGTTATTTGGCTGCTGTATTCTGTGAGGTGGAGGTACTTCCCCAGTCGGGCAGCTTAAAAAATACGCTATGCCTATAGAATAAGTAACGTACTGTATGGCCTCTCCCTGCCACCGTTCTCTCGTAACGACCTCTCCTCCCCTATGAAACGAATCTGGCGTCGCACGCACACACGCTCATTCACGCTGTGCACAGACGACATTGTTTATATAGTAGTAAGCGACGCGACATTTGTATGGGGTGGCCGGAATGTGGTATGAGCATTTAGAAGGCATACGATTGAAATCAGTTCTATAGTCTGTGACGTCTGCACCATCATGGAGCACATTTGATCATGTTTCCTTAGACCGGTCTCAAATAAAATGGCTTCCCATTTGTCTGCTCCTCTTTCTCCTGAATACTTGAAATGTAAATTCCAGTACCTATATGAGTCCCATCATCTAATAATTCTCTAGTGCTTTTTACCCCACTTTTCCGTTCTTTATTTATGTAAAACTCTTTCACGAGCTCACTTTCGTGACATGAAGCTTGTAACAAGCTACACGTCACTGCAACGCATTACCCGAATCCATAAGAGAGTCCAGTAAGTTCATTTTTAAAATATAGTCAAAATTCAGTTTCGATCCAGTCTCGATCTCATAAATGTCAGATTTGATATTCTCGTAACACAATATACTAAATAATAATAAATAAATATTGTCACACAAATTACACAGCGCCATCTAGCCCCAAAGTAAGCGAAGCTTGTGTTATGGGTACTAGACAACTGATAAACATACGTAAATACATTTTTTTTTATAAATACATACTTATGATACATAGAAAACACCCAGACCAAGACAAACAGACATGTTTCATGCACACAAATGTTTGTCCTGTGTGGGAATCGAACCCACGAGCGTTGGTGTCGAAGCCGCATCATTGACCGCTACGCCACCGAGCTCGTCGAATATGTAACTTCAAAAATAAATTTAAGCGGGAATATATCGAAATATGAGTGAAAATTAAACAAACTGAGAACGTTACTTTGCCAACAACAAGAATTGATAATAATTAATGAAATAAAGTATATAATTTTAGTCAATTCACAATTCAATCTCGATTCGGTCAACTTTCAATCTGCGTTCGTAGAAAAATTACGAGAATTGGCCTTCTGATTGAAAATTCGCAAGACGGAGGGAGAGTAGACCATCGGCGCGGCGTAGGAGAGGAGGTAATATCCCCTCTCTTTCTACCGCGCGGCGAAAATGTATGCCTGCTCCTGCTGTTAATTTTTAATTTATTTTACCACATAAATGATAGTACTTTTATACTCATAAATAAAGAAATTCGTGCGAAATTATTCCCTAATCATTACCAAATATTCAAAAATGCACAACGTTAAAGTTCAAGTTTTCACTTCTGCGGGCACTCCCGGAGTGCAACCCATTTTTGTATTAACTTGTAAGCCGCATTCCCGTATAGTCCGATTTTCCCAAAGGTTGACTGGTAGAGAATGCGCTGAGCATTTCTGAACGAGGTCACCAGAAACGTAGAAATTGCTGCGTTGGCCGCGCTGAGCGATATTCCATATTGCGAGCGTTGAAATGGTGGCTACGGTAACCGCTTCACATCAGGCGGGCCGTATGCTTGTCTTCCACCCGACATAGTATTAAAAACCAGGACCCTAATCGCTTTTCTTCTTTTGTAAAGCTATTCGAAAGACTACGTCAATTTTGGATTCTTGACTTTTGTATCGCTGTTATAACGTACGTAATATGGGTTAAAATCGTATTCAAGTCTCAAGTAGAGTAGCTCCTGTGCCTACACATTTTAACGAGTTTTTGTTTATGGAAGCGTGTTCGCGTTGATAGTCATTTTCGCTTAGTATAACGTGAACAAAAATTTCCAATAACCTGCATATTAAGTTTCACAATGGAGTTTTTCAGGGGTCCGTACTGTCAAATAAAATAACGAACAAAACCTTTAAGGTGCTCCATGACGCAAAACTGGCAACCACTCGAGTATAAAATATATTATTCGCTAAATACACAACGAATCAAAAAACTGTGTTACACGATTAAACCCTGTGGTTTTATTTTATAGCTTAGGTAATTGATGAAATAATGAAGCCTGTAGTTGTTGCAACATTTGCTGAAACACTGCACATTTTGTGTGCTGAAAACGGCCGCTTTCAACACATTTTACTGCAACAACTACAAAGTATAACAGACTATGAATCTCGTCTCGTCTCGTCGCCAACCTTAAAGTTAATCATCCTTCTGCTCGGATACGGCCGATGCCGATTATAGGCGAACATAGTATATGCTATACAATAGTTTATTAATACTCTTTTACATTCTTTAGCAATTTGTTATATGAAACAAAAATAAACTGTCAAAGTCAAAAGCCTTTATTGCATAACTAAGTGTATAGAGGATCTTGGACTTATATAAGCACTTATAACTTAGTCACCTTTGTCAGGTATTGCAAAATACTTCAGGCGCGCGCGCGACTACTAGGCTACAAGTCCATGGAAAAAATTTACCTGTGAAATGAACCAACGTGAATAATGCTTAGAAGGCTGTTACTATATCAGAAAATAACTCTGAGCACTATGCCGTCATTTCTGAGCGGTACAGGTGAGTACGTGATTAAATGGAATTTCCCAGGTACAAGTGAGGAATTACGACAAATTATTAATGTACGGCTTTTTTTATAGTTTCTATACTTCTATACTTGATCGAAGTTTCTATATGATTAAAAATAAATGTCGAAAAACCTAGTGCCGTACTAAACCGGTGGTGTCCGTTGACACCACCGCATACATACCAACTTACATACATACCTACATACCTACCTACCTACCGCAAACATACCTACTTACATCCGTACGTGAAGCATTTCGTCACATAAATATAGGAACTTATTTATAAAGAATATTTTTAGATGCAATTTTGATTCGTCCAACGTTATTTATCATGATTTACCTTTTAATTTATCATCATTAATTTTAATAATTGTATTGGATTAATGTCATAATATTATATTATTTTAATGTCATATTTTAATTTAAATGTACTAATGTTAACTGTAATATTATTTTTAGTATTGAATATTTTAATATACATTAAGATTAAGGTTCAACAATTAATACAGACTTAAAAAGTTTATCATTATATATGTTAATATTGTTAGTAATTTGGTTGTATAGACTGGACAGTCGAGTTTTCTAGCAGGTACGGCATTAAAGGATCGTCTGTCTGTCACAGCAGAGTCAATTTTCTCCGAATCTACTGAAATCTAAATACGGAATATAGTTCTTTACTGTTTGTTTGTTTGTAAAATCATTATTGCATTAATAATTACATAACACAGGTGTAGTAATAAGACATTATGTACAAGGGCGGACTTATCCCTATAAGGGATCTCTTCTAGTCAACCTTTGAATCTCTGAAAGGAAACCATGAATTAGCTGTGTACTGTTATATAGATAACAAAATATATAAAAAGTACCTACATTGAGTTTTTAGAGTCAAAATAGCATGTTTTTCAACTGCTTTTAGTACAGCCACTGCTAATATAGCATCCCACGTCTGGTAATGTCACTCAACGGGTAAGGAGGGGCAGCTCCCCCCCCCCCCCCCCCCCCTAGAGATTCTATTTATTTACAAGTTTTATTTATTGTACAGTCAAGAACTCGTGAAGCCTTACACGGTGGACTCTGAACCGTTATTATTACAATCGTTGTAGATGTAAGGCTCGTACTACAAGTGAAAAGCTTCATGAGCTCTCGACTTTACCTACAATTCATACTTTTCCATATAAACTTGCCCCCCCCCCCCCCCCCCCCCCCCCCGGCCATCGGCTGGTGACGACCTTGCATGAACACAACAATCCCCAAGAGCATTGTTATCGGTTCTTATTATCTGGCTGCAGTTTTTCTCTCCTTCGGGTTCCAAAAGCTCTAACTCGGTGTATAACGTAACTCGCTTTCTTCCTTCTCTTTCCCCAGGGCAGTGAGGAGTACCTCATACAGATAAAGTTGGTTTTGGCTCTAAACCTGATGATGTAATTACTTGCAAATATATATTTTAATAATTATTATTTAAAAAGTTCTTTAAAAATTTTTTTGGCACTCGGCCCCCATGGCCCCAACGTTTCCACCCCAAATGGCTCAAATATGTAACCGCTATCGAGGCTACTATATAATAATTACTTATTTATTTAAAATAGTTGCTTCGGCCAACTTGCCAGAATATTATAAATATTTTTAAAAATTGAAAAATTTACCTCCTCCACATCCCATCCCACCTAGGTAGGTGGTAGGGAAGTGAATTTTTTCATTTTCAAAAATGTTTTTAATATGTATATTTTAATAACATATAATTATGTATGAAACGTGTCTTTATTTTCTTCAATAACATATTCGTTTGACTGTTTCTATTAACATTTTGTAAATAGATACTACTATTATAGAAAGTCGATATCAAAAGAAATATCCAAATAGACTTTCCCCATCGGCAATGAAAATAATATTATCATTTTCGCTTTCGTTGATTATACGAAAATATTACACACCAATAGCAAAATATATACTTACTTACTTAATGCTGCGGCGCAACGACCCGACTGGATCTTAGCCTCCGACACCAGATGACGCCACGGCATTTCGACCCAACCTAGCTAAATGGATAGAGATTTTAACGAAACTTTTATAAGGTTTCAATTCAATACTTTCAATGTATCCTAACTGCTCTACCGCAAAATTATAAAATTTGGGAACAACATTTATGTATTTAGATAGTTAATTGATTCAGGTGTTATTTTGCGGAAGTCAAATTTACAATTTGATCTACACTACTTTACGTGCTTCCGCTACCAATTAGTTCATGCAAATCATTGCCGGCCGGCACCCACCCACTACCGTTAGTAGTTGCATGCGACTGCCGTGGCTGCTTTGGTCGTCTCTGCTCCAGCTGCTGTGGTCGTCTCGGCGAATCTCCAACATCTGAAACAGAAGATACATGCGACCGCCACTGCCACTGCCCCGATAGCCTTGTATCGTCGGCGGTGAACTTCGCGGCTTTCCGCAAGTTTGCCCACGAGTGGCACAGGAGAAGGAGTGCGGAGGAGCGCTTAGAGAAGACTGCTATGCACGAAGAGGAGCGACTCTCGGACGGCGACACGTTACGTTACAGTGTACTCCCTTAATCATTATCATCATCAGGTCCATTTTAGTCTCCACTACAGGAGCACGACCCTCTCTCGTTCGTCCTAGACGGAAAGAGGATTTGGCCTACACTTCCCACGCTGCAGCTGGCCAGACGGGTTGGGGAGGCCTAATCTTTGATAATGTATTTCCCTTAGTCGCCTTGTACGACATCCACGGGAAGAGACGGAGTGATTCTATTCTAGTCTGCCGGAAACCACACGGCCAACTTATATAAACACATACTTAAATACATAACATAATTTAAAGTATTTATAAGGTCAAAATAATAAAGACTAAATAAATAATACAACACCTCTATAATAATCGTGAGATTAAACTGATTTGTCGAAAAATTCTGTAACTAATGTTAAGTGAAACATTTTAAATTATTGCTAAGTAACTACTTTTTCACTTCGCATGCTCGTAAAGTTCTACTTTATATTAGGTGTAAGTGGATTGAAACTGCTTTTATGCATTTGTGCATAAAATTGTGCACTTGTTTTAAACTAAGACGTAAGAGCAGTACAGCCGGGTACGCAATAAAACTTCAGTCTCATGAAGTTGTTTTATTACATTTACTTGAATTTATTTGCTTTCATGCCTTGCATTAATTGTACTTCTTCTACTAATGTTAAGAAAGTCGACGTTTCATAGATATCAACATTTTATTTACTAGCTATAGAGGTGAAAAGCTTACTAGGCCGTATACGTATCTCCCCTCATTCGAAAAGTTTTAGAGCATAAAATAAAATAAAATAAAAATAATAATAATAAAATGTATTTATTGCAGGCAAAATACCCATATAAAAGTATGTAAGAAATAAATAAAATTGCATACAGTATATAATCAGTCTTTTAACTAGTAGGCATGTAAAGGTGCCTACTGTCAAATTGTAACATAATAATATTACAAAGTCATTTAATGTTTTCGTTCAGGTGAACAGAAATCCAATACTTCAATATGGGATCCGCCAAATTGTCCGAGACGGCCTTTAAAATTTCGTTGTTGGAACGTCTCAAGCGACCCCAAAACGACGCGACTCTAGATCGTATGATAGCATAAAAATCAGGAACCCTCGCTACCGCAAACATGCTCGACGCACTACAACCCCTTGGGAGTTTCCTAAGAGTCCGGTATGCATCGTTATACTGGACTCTTATCGAACTATATGTTTTTTTTGTGAAGTTGCACCACAGTTGACAGGTGTACATAGATAAACAGTACGCTTTAAAAAGAGTGTTTTTTACATCCTTGGTACACTTCACAAATCTACGCGCGAGCATATTGCTCCTGACGGCAAGAGCCCTTCGCTCCCTCTGCATATCGCAGTCGTCCTGCAGTCGCTCTGTCAAAATATGCCCTAGATATTTAAATTGCCCAACTACCTTTACTGCCTTTCCATTTAAAAATACTTTGGAAATCCTCTCCGGGCCTGCCCCTGACCTGAACACCATCATTTCTGTTTTCATAGCGTTGTATTTCAATCCGTGAGAATTAGCATAATGCTCGCAGATTGATACTAATTTTCTTAACCCTTTGATTGAGGGACTCAGCAGGACCATGTCATCGGCATAACTCAAGCTGTTTACACAGACCTTCCCAAGGTGACAACCGACTCTAGTCCCCCTGAGTTCCGCAATCAGGTCATTAATATAAAGGTTGAACAGGTCCGGAGAGGTTAATCCTCCTTGACGAACACCACATTTTAACCTATAATCGTTAGAAAGGGTGTCGCCCCATTTTACATTATTGGTTTAGTTTCCGTACCAGAATCTCAACAAATTGACTACCTGATCTGGTACTTGCATAGATTATGTATATTCAGTAGGTCTGAGAATAGGTTCTTATCTATTTTTTATGGCAAAACAACATTTGCTAGTTATGTTATGTATTTCAGTATGTGTGCAATATATAATGTGTACGACCCTAGTAGAAAGCAAAATATACTTTTCTCTGTTCCAAGCCAACCCCCTTACCACCATCTCTTATTGCGATTCAATAACTGAATAGATTGCTTATTCATACCAATGAATAAGCGACTCTATTTCAAATGGAATAGAGTCGCTTATTCATTGGTTTGATTTGAGATTCATTGGTATGAATAAGCAATCTATTCAGTTATTGAATCGCAATAAGAGATGGTGGTAAGGGGGCTGTACTATTATTTAGGCAGAAACGACCACGGCGGCCGAGGCGGCGGCAGTCGCATGTTTCTTCTATTTCAGATGTTGTAGAGTCGCAGAGACGACCACAGCAGCTGGAGCAGAGACGACCCAAGTAGCCACGGTGTAGATGGGTGCCGTCCGGCAGTTTGCATGAACTAACTGGTAGGGGGAGTGACGGATGTAGTGTAGATCAAATTGCAAGTACTATTTCTTATTCTAAGTCCAGGCTATTTTTTAGTACGGCGCTAGTGTCCACTGTGATGTTAATCTTAATATGCATTAAATTTGAAATTTATCCTGTTGCACCAACTCTGAAACAAGTTATTCATTAGGGTCGCAAAGAGATTTTGTAGGAATATAAAGTAGTTATCACGACACGCTCGGAGAGGCTGCGCCGTATCTCGTCGCCTGAGAGAGGCGAGAGAGGCGAGAAAGGCGTGACATCGAATGATCAAGATAGGCGCCCTTTTGAGTTGTCCTGATTGCACGAATTCAGATGTTGGGATTTTAAAATTGAGATTGTTGGAGCGTTACTTCACAAAAAAAAACTTAAAAATCTTCGTGTCTTGTGTTTGTAGTACACATAAACATAGTAGGCATAAATCGTAGTTTATCTAAAGAAGTCCAAAAAGTACCTTCAACTCACAGGAGACACCGCAGCCAAATTCAAAAATTAAAATTCCATCCATATCATCTTGATAATTGGCGATCTACTACAGTACGTTTCCTAAGCGATTTTATACCACGAACGGTGAAGCTGTGGAATCAAGTTCCCTCAACGGTATGTCCGAACAATTACGACATGGGAAACTTCAAAAACAGAGTTTATATTTTCTTTAAAAGGCTGGCAACGGATCGGTGACCCCTTAGTGTTACTGATCCCTATGTATGTCTATGAGTCCCTATATATCCCTATAAATGTATGTATATGTCTATGAGTGAGGTTACCAGAAGCGAGGCGATGCTTCTTTAGTGCGAAATACCAGCTCATCTATACTCCTTGTATTGCAAGAGCGCCTACATAGCTACACTAACCATTTTACATCAGTCGGGCCATATGCTTGTTTGGCATGCAGCATAGTAAACAAGCTCTTATGCTACGGTTGAAACTTTGGCAAATCAGGCGGGCCATATGCTTGTTTGGCACGCAGCGTAGTAAACAAACTCTTATGCTACGGTTGAAACTTTGGCAATTACCACATTCGACTGATTTTATGAATCAATATAATCTTGACTGTAATATCCGGTACATTACAGTCTCGTACAAGTAATAGTGCAATGCAAGCAATAAATTGACGACCCCGGTGGTCGAATGGCTAGTACTGTCCACTTTGACTCTGGGGTCGCGGGTTCGATCCCCCCACAAGACAAATATATATGTGCATGAACATGTCTGTTTGACTTGGTTTGTATGTTATATGTATTATATGAATGAATGATGAATGATTGAATGACGATATTTGATGATGATATTCGTTTCATAATAAGTTGTGGTTACAAAGGTAGAACACGTAATAAAATATTAGATCGCACACTGAACCGGTTTCGGCATGCAAAATTAAATTTAAATAACAAATTATATTACACGATATATCAATCAATCGGTAAGAGATAGATTAAAGAAAAAGTGGTTAGAAGTGGATCACCCCGTTGCGCAATTTTTGACTGGGCATGGCAATTTTAAGGCTAAACTCTTTTCGTTTAAATTAGTGCCGTCGCCCTTATGCGAATGTTCTACTGCAAATTATGAATTTGATCAAACAGCACATCATGTTCTCTGGGAGTGTGATCTTTGATGGCGGCGGGAGCGGGATGACATGTTGAATTCATTACAGGTCGCATCCGGGGTAGTATACTATTCTGATTTGGTAGCAACAAGGGAAAATTACCAAGCGTTCAGACGATTTTGCAATTCTTATTATTGGAATCGATGTGATAGGTAACAACTCAATGTTTTAGGTCCCCAATAGTGTTAGATATTTAAAATCCGTGGTGCACGGCAGTTGAGCTTCACTTGACTAGGCAGCCCTTTAGACTTCAGTAAAGAAAGTTCTCGCCAAATAAATTTATGACTAAATGATAAAATATGATTATATTAAAATTACAGATTTAGGTACTTCAGAAAATAATGAGGATCCGTTTTATTTTGTAATAGGAATCACCTTGGTTAACATGACAGACCTATATAATGTGATGTAGGTCTTACCATATGCAAAGTTATACAACTCTATGTGAATCCACAAACCTCGTTCTGCGTTCAGCCCCCATTTTCTGGTCTATTCGCATTGCTGACACTGGTTACATTTTTTGCAATCATTTTTGTAATTTACAATCCAAGTGTTAATGAAATTTACAAATTTCTATTATTTATTCTTAGGTACTGTACAAAGCATAATTTACCATAAACAGTCACTACATATTTCAACTCCTTTCTTGATGTCTATTAGTATTGTGTCATTATATCTATTAGTATACCAACAAATATGACGTCGATTCTTTGTGACAATGACACTATTGATAGGTAGGTTCGCCATCTTTGCTGTTATGACATTCGGCTATAGTAGGAACACTTTGTATGGGAAATTAAAATTGTTGTTTTCACTATCTTTCTTGAATTTTTTCCAAAATTTCTCACCGTTTAAACCTTCCCTGGGCTAAGACAAACATTTCAAAACCAAAATCAGCTAAATCGGCCTGGCCGTTCTCGAGTTTTAGCGAGACTAACAAAAAGCAATTCATTTTTATATATAAGATAATAAGTAAATTCCTCCCCAACCCGTCTGGCCAGCGCGGGGAGTGTAGGCCTCCTGTCTGGGACGAATGAGAGAGGGTCGTGCTCCTGTAGTGGAGACTAAAATGACCTGATGATGATGATGATGATGAATAAGTAAAACTGCACATCTTAGTTTGCATTTTCTTTTTAGGGTTCCGTACCCAAAGGGTAAAAAGGAACCCTATTACTAAGGCTCCGCTGTCCATCCGTCCGTCCGTCCGTGTCATGAACTGTGATAGTTAGACAGTTGAAATTTTCACAGATGATGTATTTCTATTGCCGCTATAACAACAAATACTAAAAAACAGAATAAAATTAATATTTAAGGGGGCTCCCATACAACAAATGTGATTTTTTTTGCTTGTTTTTGCTCGCAATTGATAACGGTAATAGGTAGACGCTTGAAATACTCACATAATATTTAGTTTTATATTCACTTTATAAACAAATAATTAAATAAAAATAAGACAAATATTTAAGGGGGGCTCCCATACAACAAACGTGATTTTTTTGCCGTTTTTATAGATAATGGTACAGACATGTTCATGCACACAAATATTTGCCTTGTGCGGGAATCGAACCCGCGACCTCGGAATCAAAGTGCCTTCGTGCGCGAGTCCTGCTCGCACTTGGCCGGTTTTATTTATTTTAACGAGAAATATAGAAATTGTATCATGTGTTTTATATTTCCACTTGTTCTACGTTATTAATAACTGAATATGTCCGAGTGATAATCAACATTTTTTTTATTTCTCCCATCAATTTGTTAATTTCGATAGCTGTTGAGTTCATTCGCTTGCTTTCCTAATTAATTGGTTCCGTGAAGCCAGTTCACGATGCAACTGAATGAAGTTGCAAAAAATGCTTGCAATTTTCATGCAGAGTTCTGCACAATATAATTTTTCATTATTTTCTATGTTAAATAATAAAAAAAAATGTTTGTCTATAAAGTCGGTTTACGGACGATAATTTTACGTGATAACGTCATAAGAAAACATCAGCCGATGGTGTAGAAGAAAAATAGATGCATCACAAGCCTAACGCTTAAGCCGATCTTGCCTCTCTATCGCTTGTTCCGCGCTCAAGGTTGCACGCTCGGCGCAGGTAGAACGTGACAATGGTCAATCTTTTTCGTGCGCGCAGCCGGCGTTCAACGATTTATAAGATGTTATATTTTTTTTTTATTTTTTTTTTATACAACGTCGGATGGCAGACAAGCATACGCCTGATGTGAAGCGGTTACCATAGCTATATTAACGCTCGCAACATAAAATATCGCTCGCGCGCCGCCACCCCCGCTGCCATCGCAGCATCTCCTTCCTTTCTGGTGACCTCACTCACTCGCAGGAACACAACAGCCCTCAAGGGAACCGTTATTTGGCTGCGGTATTCTGTGAGGTAGAGGTACATTCCCCAGTCGGGTAGCCTACAATTACGCTCTCTACCTCTCTTTTCGCCAGAACTTCGTTTGTCAGTCAGCAGGGTGCACCGCGTGCATGTGTAGTTGGCTTTGGTTCAAAGATGAACCTCTTACACCCCATATATTATTATTATACTCGTATAGTCCATTACCTAGTCCACACAGATTTCATCTCTATGACTCATTTGTTTCCGAACACACTTAGCAATAGTTATAATGCCTGCCGAGACCTGCTCATGGGCATATCGTTCTATTGATATATCCTGGAGCGGGTCACAGTGGGTGTACAACATTGCCTACGACAAACTTCTCAAAGGGGCCTCTACGCGTTGGATGTAAGAGATAAAATTTGTGGAAGAAAAGCCAATTGCCTTTATTTTGCAGTTCTCGGTAATAAAATATATTTTATCTAATCTCATACTGAAATTTACATATTAAAAAACTAAACATAGTATCATAATGACAGTCTTTACGCCCAAGCTATCAAAATAAATTTAAAAAGTTATTTTTCGATACAGCTCTTTTATAGGACAACTGTATCGCAAAATAACTTTTTTACCATTTCGATACAGCTTCAGCCCTGGATACAGGTATTTTAAACAGGTTGCAATGCAAATACATTGCAACTTTGCAAAATTTTTCTACATAATCTGTGAACGCGGCGCCGCGCGGCGCGTGGCACATGCGCACTACGCATGCTCGATCTGCAAATGGATTTTTAAGTAAGAATTATAGCTGTTAAATTAACTTCATGGTTGTATTTAAAATATTATTATCATATATTTCATGAGATTAGATAAAGTAGTGTATGAAACTGCACATAATTAGGTATTAAAATACTCGTGTGGTCTATTATAACATTCGCCTTCGGCTCATGTTATAAACTCTCACTCGTATTTTAATAACCCTTATTATGCAACAGTTTCATAAACTACTATTATTATACATGTGAACCGAAGTGGTCACGTATTGTGCGGTTCCAAAGAAATTTTCTTCCACGTACTACCAAGCTGTGCAATGAACTGCCTGTTGAGGTTTTCCCAGGAGACTACAGCATGGGGTTCTTCAAAAAGGGCGTAAAGAGGTTTTTACAGGGTCGGCAACGCGCGTGTGATGCTTCTGGTGTTACAGGCGTCCATAGGCTACGGTAACTGCTTTTCATCAGGCGGGCCGTATGCTTGTTTGTCACCTTCGTGGTATAAAAAAAAAATGTATGTGGAAGTTGTCACACTTTCAAGCTTGAAATAAGCAAAAAATATATTTCAAATAGTATGTTGAAATTATTAATTTAGTTTATTACTTAACTATCTTTTACCCGCAGCCTCACCCGCGTTTGCTATTTTTTTAATAACATGTATCCGATGTCCTTCCTGATATCTTAGAAAATATGTGTAAAAAGTTTCATGATGATCGGTTGGGTAGTTTCGGCGTGAAAACGTAACAAACAAGCCCACTTTCACATTTATAATATTAGTAGTAGTGGTAGTATTAGTAGTAGGCTACGGTAACTGCTTTCCATCAGGCGGGCCGTATGCTTGTTTGTCACTTTAGTGGTATAATAAAAACTAGGGATACGTATCTGTTTTTAGTAGGTACCTGTACTGTCTGTCACACACAAATCTGAACATTTTGTTAAATATTAGGGTACGTTTTCATTATGGGAAGCCGAAATCCGAAGTAATTAATGCCATAACAACAAGTTGTTGTTGTTAGCAAATGAGTCAACAAAAAATCCTTTTATAGGGTTTACCCAAACTTTACCTATTTAAAAATGTATACCTACTAACCAGATTTTTCTGTTAAAGTAATATTTTTAATATGTATTTTTTTAACCTTTTTGTTGATGGCTATTAACTCGATGAGAATGTAATTGAGGAAATACTGCATTAGCTGCGGGAATGCATTCACGCGAGAAATACTCCTTGTATTGTAAGCATTATTACGGTAACCGCTTTACATCAGGCGAGCGTATCATAAAACACAGTAACAAAAAGCTATAAAAAAAATGGGGTGTGTCTGTGTCATGGACACGTCCGTGTGTTGTACGTGAATACGTTATATGCACTAAAATTATCTCAAAATGGCAGCGCTTCCTCCTCCCGCGCGCGCGTTGTTCCATAGTCCTTGCTTAGCGTAATAAAATATTTGATCCTTCATCTACCCAGTGGTGTGATTATTTATTTTGTTTAAATGTTACATAATAATCTATATAAACTACTTATACCAATAATTAAAAATATACAAATTAAAAACTAAATATGGCTAACTATATATAAAAACAAAACGGAAATGGCAAAAACTAATTAAAAGTAATAAAATATAGTAAACTAAATGGCGTCAAAATATTCTTCCGCATCACGTGGTGTGATTGAATTTTGGCTGGAGATGATAGATTTGTGCTACACCATACTGTATCTGTGATTTTGGTATCATTCCTTTTTTGAATTGCCTCCCTATGAAAGTAATTTTTAAGGCGTATTCACGTAAAAAGAAGCGAAAAATGTATATAATATAGAAAATTATTTATTTATTTATTCATCAAAAACTTACGGCTATCATTACAGGTAGAACCAATGCGACAGTGCAGTACAAGAATACTTAGAATACCGAAAATAAACTAGGTACTTAACTTTTATACCTTACTAGCAAACCCGGCGAACTCCGTTTCGCCACCAGATGGCGCTGTATGTGAAAGAAGATTTTCCCGCTTTTCTTTTCAATTTTTTCCAGAATTTTCTTTGCTATAAACCTCACGGAGCCCGAGACCTTTCCAACGAATGCAAAACCGTGAAAATCGGTTCGTGCGTTCTGGAGTTATAGCGTCAGGAAGGAAAACCCGACTTATTTTTATATAGTAGAAGATAACTAATGACATATAGTCCCACCCTTGTGAATTCACTCAGACTGCACATAAATAGATCCAAATCGTTGGCCATAAGGTTGACAGTGCAAAGCGCGCGCGTCATAGGAACCTCGTGCAACAGATTTGTTCTGCCTTGGGGAACCGCCAGCAACCGAGGCTGACGCCGTCTTTCCACGTACCTATTTGCTCCAAAACAGCTGATTAGAAAATCATCTCCTTTCCGCCCACCACCTCTTTACAGTTTGACATTCTTACATCGTAAAACCTAAATGAAGATTCGCTTCAGACCCACCGTACTCCTGGCCGTACCTCTGGTGGTACGGTGGGTCTTTATATTAAACCATACCAATGAATAAATTACCGTATGTGCTGACGTTACCAGGCAGACAGACAGAAGGGAGTAAAGGGAGTTATTTCTTATAGTGAAATGCTTTCGTGGTGTAGAGTTAATCACTAATTTATATGTAAGAGTTCCCTCCAGCTCTGTACTGTATGTGCTGATATGAAGAGATTAAAGTCAAATAATGGTGAGCCCTTCAAGCCCCAAATTTAACAAATTAAAAATTTTACAAGTGAAAAAATATGAAGATTCATTTATAAACCATTCATCGGTTGTTTTATAAGCAAACAAGAAAAATATGTAGCGAGTGAGGAACCCTAAACCAGAATTGATTGGACTGAATAAAAGGTCCGCTCGACCGTAACGTCGACAATCAAGTTGAAAGTAAAAAAATGTATTTTTACGTAACTTTCGTTGTAGTTATTGTGAATTTCGCGAACACAATCACCAGCTCCAATAGCCGTGATCGTCTAGTGGTTAGGACCCTACGTTGTGGCCGTAGTAACCCAGGTTCGAATCCTGGTCACGGCAGTGAAAACTGTCGCGGTGGAGCATGTATTTTTTGAAATTTTTTTATACTACTTCGGGTGGCAGACCAGCATACGACCTGCCTGATGTGAAGCGGTTACCGTAGCCATATTAACCCTCGCAACAAACTTAAAAATATCGCTCGCGCGCCGCCACCCACGCTACCAACGGAGCATCTCATTCCTTTCTGGTGACCTCACTCACTTGCAGGAACACAACAACCCTCAAGGGAATTGTTATTTGGCTGCGGTATTCTGTGAGGTGGAGGTAGATTCCCCAGTCGGGTAGTTTACAATTACGCTCTCTACCTCTCTTTTCGCCAGAGCTTCGTTTGTCAGTCAGCAGGGTGCACCGCATGCAGGTGAAGTTGGCTTTGGTTCAAAGATGTTGATAAGCTACTTACACCCCTTTAAATGTAAATACCATCATCATCATCATCAGGTCATTTTAGTCTCCACTACAGGAGCACGACCCTCTCTCGTCTGTCCCAGGCAGAAGGATTTGGCCTACACTCCCCACGCTGGCCAGACGGGTTGGGGAGGCCTGATCGATGTTTTATAATGTATTTCCCTTAGTCGCCTTGTACGACATCCACGGGAAGAGATGGAGTGATTCTGTTCTAGTCTTCCGGAAACCACACGACAAAATGTAAATATACCGAACTCAAATTACAAACTATTGATTTGTGTTGCAACCCTAATGAAAACCTATATCTCTTATTTATGTGCATAAACTATGTCCCCTGAAAGGTTTAGTTTGTTTAGGTCGCTCACACCCGGTCTCTTCCATGCAAAGTTTGTCGCCACTGTAAACATAGTTTAAGTGTCGAATGTTATCTTATTTGATGGTAGCGAAAACAGCTTTGTTGAATTAAATATTATCGCAACCTTTTTTTTACCGTAGCCATATTAAGGCTCTAAATTTGGCCGTGTGGTTTCCGGCAGACTAGAATAGGATCACTCCGTCTCTACGCGTGGATGTCGTACAAGGCAACTAAGGGAAATACATTATAAAACATCGATCAGACTTCAGCGTGGGGAGAGTAGGCCAAATCCTCCTTCTGTCTGGGACGGACGGGAGAGGGTCGTGCTCCTGTAGTGGAGACTAAAATGACCTAATGATTATGATATTAAGGCTCGCAACATAATGTTCATAGGCTACGGTAACAGCTTTTCATCAGGTGGGCGGTATGCTTGTTTGCCACTTGTTTTTCGCTCGCCCACCACCACCCCCGCTGGCAACACAGCAACTCATTTATTTCTCTCTGATGACCTCACTCACTCTTAAGAACATAACAACCTTTAAGGGAACTATTAACTATAAAGATCTGCAAACTTTCAGTTTTGATGCATACAAAATACAAACCTGTGACGTCATACCTCAGTAGCCTTTTGTATGGAGCGTTTTCGGGAAAGTCCAAAATTGTGATTTTCAAATTAACATAACTCAAGAGATTTGTGTGTTATCGAAGTAACTCTTTCACCTATGGTTATATTATTGAGACGTCCTTACATATCAAACCGAAAAAAATGGTCAAATAGCCTATTGAAAAATTCTAATCTGTCATCAGCAGATTTAGGTCACTGTCACCATCAATAAACGAGTTAAATTAAAAATTATAATAAATCAAAAGGCAATATATTTTATTTTCCTCTGCCTCAACACTCTGAATGATATGGTGATGAATAAATAATTAAAATATTCTTTTTTTCTAACATATTGAATCCATAATGGATTAAACTGCGGGCATTGTGTGTGTATCGAGTTTGCAAACGAGGGATTAACTCTAAAAGCAGGAGTGAAACATATTGTACACAAATGGGGTACAATAATCTTGTTGCGAAGCCCGCAATGCGGCCAGACGTAACAACGCGAGACGCGGCCAGACCGCAACTCTGAACCAATAGGGTAGGGCTGCTATATATACTAAACTATGGGTAAAATAAAGGGGTCTAAGTGGCTCATGAGGGGTGTAAGTCCTAAAGTGGCAATGGACCGGTCACATCTGCCGAGTAAGTGAAGGCAGATGGGGGAGGAAAGTATTAGAGTGGAGGCCGCGTGTAGGACGACGAAACGTTGGACGCCCTCCGTCTAGATGGTCCGATAACCTTAAGAATGCGGCTGGAAGCGCCTGAATGCGGAAGGCGGAGAATCGTATTTGGTGGAAAGCATTGGGGAAGGCTTATATCCAGCAGGGGGTAGATACAGGCTGATGATGATGGTAATGAAGTCGCCCATTACCATGTACTGAGCCAAAGCCAACCTCACCTGCACGCGGTACACCCTGCCGATCAGCGGACGAGGTTCTGGCGCCAACCCGCCTGCCCAGCAGCGTGGCGACTTATGGGTTACTCTCTAATCTAATATATAATAAAGTATATGGCCCCCAGTAGCCGGCAGCCCTGCTATCCCAGGCCAAGGTGGCGGTATCAGTTCCGGCAGGGCGAGAGGTGCTAACAATCTCCGGTTGGCAGACCAACACCAACAAATGACTATTGGCGCGTACAACACACGGACACTGATGGATGTGGGAGAGTTGGTGAAACTATATGAATAAAAATAGTTTTTGACGAGGAAGTCTTGTGTATAAATATATGTATATTACATATATTTGGCAAACGGCTCTAACGGTTTAGCTGAACCACAGTATAAATATGTACAGTATGACCACTCCCTGCCACTCTCACAAGGCGACCTCACCTCGACTCTGAGTTATATTTGCACGTATACAGACGCGGTCTGTTTGTGTTACCGTTTTTAGGGTTCCGAACCTCAAAAGGAAAAACGGAACCCTTATAAGATCACTTTGTTGTCCGTCTGTCTGTCTGTCTGTCTGTCTGTCTGTCTGTCTGTCTGTCTGTCTGTCTGTCTGTCTGTCTGTCAAGAATTTCTATGTCGAGAATGCGTGGAGGTATCAAGCTGAAATTTGAACCGTATACTCAGGTCTACGGTCCCATGAAGTTAAAAAAAAATCAAACTGCTAAGTTTACGTAGAAAAAAGTTACGGCCGTTTATTCAGCAAAAAACGCATATTTCGACACACTCAAGGGAATCAAAACCTATAGGGTACTTCCCGTTGACCTAGAACTATGAAATTTGGCAAGTAACATCGTTATAGACTACAAGTACAGGAATAAATCTCAAAACTATACATTTGTAAATAGATCTTAAAAAATAGGGGGTCTATATTTTTTATAGGGTGTCGAAATTTCAAATTGAAACTACTAGTTCAAATGGGGTATCATATGAAAGGGCTTGATGTACACATTGCAAAATATATTTTATTTATTTTTTTCGACGCATTATTTCTTACTTATAATGAAAAATATGAAATTTAATAATGATACTACGTACGGAACCCTCGGTGGGCGAGTCCGACTCGCACTTGTCCGGTTTTTTTTTTTGTATGCCAAGAGTGGCCATGTGGCTGAACTTTACAACAGATTGTAGTAATCTTGTAAAAATTTCGTCTCTTCCAAAAATAAATCAAAGAAAATTTCGGCCTAGAAATTGTATACAATCGAAACGTTTTTATAAAACGTTTTTGAAATATAAAATATTTATTAATATTTTACCGCACACTAGTATTGGTTGACTACAAGAAGTTTGTGAGTGAATATGTTATTTATATGACTACGGATTTTTTTCTCTGAGAGATCGATTTTTTGATGTCATCAATCCATCTAGAATATGTAGATATTGTAGATAAAGATTCTCTATAATTATTATGCTTTATTGCATAACAAAAAAGAAGAATTTGATCTTGCCGTTTTGAAAAACTAAAATTGTGGACAACGAACAAATACCTCTCAACTTTATAAAGTGAAAACGGAGGGTGGCGGAACAATCATCAAACATCTATCGATTGAACAGAAACTCCCACCCAGCAATGGATGAGTAATGTTAGGTTATGGTTTAAGTATTATGATTTATAGGCATCTCCGATATTGGGTTTTAGGCTTATAGAACATGCAAGACAGAAAGAGATCAGCCCCCTTACCACCATCTCTTATTGCGACTCAATAACTGAATAGATTGCTTATTCATACCAATGAATAAGCGACTCAATTTCAAATGGAATAGAGTCGCTTATTCATTGGTATGAATAAGCAATCTACTCAATTATTGAGTCGCAATAAGAGATGGTGGTAAGGGGGCTGAGAATTTTAATTAAAACAGGCCAATTTACGACGAGCTCGGGTGGTCGAATGGCTAGCAATTGCTACTTTGACTCTAAGGTCGCGAGTTCGACCCCAGCACAAGACAAACTTTTGTGGGCATGAACTTTGTCTTGGTCTGGTGTGTATTATATATAAGTATGTATTTCCAAAAAAAAAATGTATTTAAGTTCATTTGTCAAAAAAAATGTATTTAAGGTCTGGTGTGTATTACAAGTATGTGTTTAAAAAAAATGTATTTAATAATAAAATAATAAAATCATTTATTTCAGACCTGTTTACAATTAGTAATAATAAACATAAGTCCATAGATAAATACCTTAAAACTAACATACGTAACATAACTAACATTTAAGTTCATTTATCAATTGTATAGTACCCATAGTACAAGCTTGGCGCCTAATTTGGGACTAGACGTCGCTGTGTAAATTGTCCATCAATATTTATTTTATTATGTTTCTCTTAATTCACGGGTCAAGCCCGGTCATTTGATAGGCGTGCGCGGAAATATGGATCCAACGCGTAGAGGCCCCTTTGAGAAGTTTGATGTAATGTTGTACGCCCGCCGTGACCCGCTCCAGGATATGTCAATGGAACGACATACCTATGAGCAGGTCTCGGCAGGTGTTGAGACTATTGCGAAGTGTGATGGAAAATAATTGGGCTATGGAGATGAGATCTGGGTGAACTTAATACCGGGCTATTACAAAAAAGGGACGGAATTTATTATTACTTATTTAATTTATAAAATTTTGTACAGCAGTTTATTATCATTCGTTTTTTTAATCGCCTCAAATTTATACACGTGTTCACGTCAAACTCGATTAGCTATGTCTCAGTTTTTAAACGGTTTTATTTAGCTTGACCTGTTTGTTTGTTTATTTATTTATTTATTTGTTTATATTTTTGGGTCAAATCTAGTAATTGAAATTTGACCCCCTTCCTGTTGACAGATTGATCTGAAATTTGGTACACACCTTTAGCAGGCCTGTGTCACTCCGCCATTCGGCCGAGTTATTTACCTACACGCCCGACGCCCCCGAGAGCAATAATTAGTCGAGTGTCACGCGCGCTCTCTAACGCACGCGGTATGCGATGACCACCATGCCTACTAAATATATCGGTATTTATGGTCGGTTATTTTGTTTAGCGCTTAAAATACACACCTACACCTATGTTACAAATACTTTCCGTGTTAAAGACACATCCGAGATATTATTGGGACAACGTGAATAGTAAACCTGATCTGTAAGTACGTACAGTCATGATTCCTGTTAAAACTTACACTAAAATTATACATTCTATTAGTGTCAACATTACGTAACATTATTGTTACTAAGTACCTACCTATGTACTTAATAATCACAGAGTATGATATAGTAACATAAGTAAGTACGACGAGCTCGGTGGTCGAATGGTTAGCAATGGCCACTTTGACTCCGAGGTCGCGGGTTCGATTCCCGCACAAGACAAATATTTGTGTGCATGAATATGTCTGTTTGTCTTGGTCTGGGTATTTTCTATGTATTATAAGTATGTATTTACAAAAAAAAATGTATTGAAGTACATTTATCAGTTGTCTAGTACCCATAACACAAGCTTTGTGCTTAATTTGGGACTAGATGGCGCTGTGTAAAATTGACCAGAAATATTTATTTATTATTTATTTATTACAGCAGAGTAATAAACGTACACATTCGTAAACCTACTACAATTTTTGGTTAGTTTAAGTATATGTATTTTATTGATCATTAATAATCAAGCGTATGTATTTATACCTATCTACGCGGCTCGACCGCGAGCGCTTCATGTTCTACGTGGTTCAACCCTATGAGCGACACGCAGCCCGGTTACGTCGATACCGTGACAAACCATTTTGTAAAAGCAGCGGCGGTCGCTCGTAACGCGTTACATATAGGGGTTACTTTCGATTGTCCCTGCCGCTGAAAGACTTAGGTACGAGTACAGCTGCAGAATTATTTTGGATCGTATTAGCGCGTAACGAAGGTTGATATTTTATTATTTTTTATTCCAATTGTGTCGGAAGTGGATCTTCTGTTAGAGTATATTATTCTGTGCCTTTAGTTCTGGTGACAATACAATTAAATAAATTCTGTTTCATTGTAAATCCAAGATGGCCGCCGCTACAAAATGGCGTTTTACACATTTTGTCACGACTACCTCAATATGGGTATCAAATGAAAGGGCTTAACTAGTAGAACACAGTTCATACGAAAAAAAAATTAAAATCCAAGATGGCCGCCGCTACATAATGGCGGTTTACAAATTTTGTCACGACTACCTCAATATGGGTATCAAATGAAAGGGCTTGACTAGTAGAACACATTTCGGATGAAAAAAAATGAAAATCCAAGATGGCCGCCGCTACAAAATGGTGGTTTACACATTTTGTCACGACTACCACTACATGGGTATCAAATGAAAGAGCTTGACAAGTAGTACACACCTCGTCGCTCGTCGCTCTCATGAATATTATAATAAAATCCAAGATGGCCGTCAACAAAATGGCCGGTTGGCGGCAGGGATTGAAAACCGGTACAAATTTGGGTTCCGGTTCGTCATTTCGGTTCCTAAAAAGGTTCATCTTTTCGGTACGGTTCCGGTTCAGGTTCCGGTTCGGTTCCGGTTCCGAAGAACCGGTTCTGAATAAAGGTTCCAATATACCGGTTCCAAATTAAAGGTTCCTTAAAAAGAAGTTATACGTTCGACCGTGTCTGGCATATTTCTTATTTCTTGCAGCTGACAGTTAGTACGCAGCTTGGAATAATGGAACGCAACTTTAATTTTCTACTACTGATTGTATTAATAACATTAACAATAATAATTGATTTTTGATTAATTGCTCATAAATCATTATTCACGATCATTTGATTGTGAATTTTAGAATTTGTGACTAATTAACTATACCTACTTAAATTTAATACGTACGGCATTTATTATTAAAAATTTTGATAAAAAAGTGTATGTAGCGCCTGGGTGGCCGGCAATGCGCCAAAATTATTACGTAACGCGCCGCGTGGACGCACTCTAAGTTTAATTCAAGTTCGGACAGGATTTAAAGAAGAACCTGTAAAATATAGGTTTCGGTCCAGGTTCCAGATTTAGGTTCCGGTTCCGGTACGGGTTCTAGTATCAGAACCTCTAAGTACCGGTACTTTACCGGTATTTTACGAACCTTTTCGATCCCTGGTTGGCGGTTACATATTTTCTCAATTTTCAATATGGGTATCAAATTAATACAAGACAAATTTAAAAGTAAAAAAAAATGACAAAAGTCAAATCTAATCTTAATTGAATGAGAAGTACATACTATGTAATGGAATTATGAACTCAAAACTTGAAAATAAAAATTATGAAAAAAACATTTTTGTCTAATCAATGCCTTAGACTGATGAGGGAGAGGGGTATGATGACTGAAACCTCGGACCTACCGAATTATTTTTTAGCTTTTAGTACATTACATTCAATAAAACCGTTTAAATTAAAAATGTTTTTTTCATAATTTTTATTTTCAAGTTTTGAGTTCATAATTCCATTACATAGTATGTACTTCTCATTCAATTAAGATTAGATTTGCCAGCCAGGTATCTCATACATATATACTATAAATAAGGCACATTGTTTAAACCTTGTACAAGATATCAAATGGCTCGTACTGAAGGAAATTAATAAAATAACAAGGAGCGGTAACTTCACCGCTGAAATGAGATTAAAACTTAATTGAAATAACAAGAAATACTTTGTGAGCGTCGACTTATCCCCCTGTAGTGAAGTGGCCGCCTGCCCCACCCTATAATACCTTTATGTATTTACCTATATGTATGTTTCGTATTTAAGAGGGTTACTATATACAGTTACTAAATACATTATAAAACATTGATCAGGCCTCCTCCCCAACCCGTCTGGCCAGCGCGGGGAGTGTAGTCCAAATCCTCCTTCTGTCAGGGGCGGATGAGAGAGAATAGTGCTCCTGTAGTGGAGACTAAAATGACCTGATGATGATGATGATGATGACTATATACAGTACACTTTATTTCTATGGTTATAAGGGTATCTGCAGCATTAGCGACACCAAGGATTAATAAAAACGAGTGTTCTTTAGACCAGTGTTTCGCAAACTTTTTGTGTTTAAGGTACTTCTAGGAAAACGAAATTTTTTGGTAGTAAACCATAAATAAAAAACCAGTTTTTATTTGTGGAAGTATTTTTTTTCCGTCCGCCTATGTAGCTTTATGAGATAACCTTATTTTTCCGAGGCAAACCAACCAATGACCACGGTAGGGACACCAGTGTGCCGTGGCACACACTTTGCGGAACACTGCTTTATACCACACGACTGAAGTAAAACTTCTTGTAAGCCTTCACTCTGTCTTTGATATACGAAACGTAATTGGCTATGAGAGAAAGAAGAGAGAAAGAAAATGTGTGCACTTTTGCCCCTACAGTAACATACGAAACGTAACTTTCTCTCTCTCTATCTTCAGTAACTTATATCTCTCTCTATCTTCAGTAACTTATATCTCCCTCTATCTTCAGTAACTTATATCTCCCTCTCAACTTTCGTTCGCCTCGCCCAATTACACTTTTCGTAACGCTCTCGTCATGCATTCAACAGCTTACTCCCCAAATCAAGCGTACAACATGTCTGTTTGTCTTGGTCTGGGTGATTTCTATGTATTATATGTAATTTACCAAAAAAAATGTATTTAAGTATAATATTAGTTATCTAGTACCCATAGTACAAGCTTTGCGCTTAATTTGGGACTAGATAACGCTATGTCCAAATATATTCATCTTCATCATCATCTACTCTCACTATTTTAAATATATTTCAAATAGTCTATGAGTAAAATGATTGTGATATAGAGAAGAAAGGACAGACAGTCGCTGAAACATAAGGCTTCTCTTGGCATTGTAAAGAAAATCTCTATTAGTGTTTAAAATTATCTTAATAAAATCTGAGAATTTATTCAAACCCATAATTTATATTAAGGCCGGAAGCCTTTTCACCGAGGACGCGTGAAATCTGGAAGCAATCCATCATTTTAATACCCGCCGAGTTTACGAGACCCTAAACGACATGTTCGGCTTGTTACGAGCAGGGGATTCGCTGGGATTCATGTGACCCAGACACAGTAGACTTACTTAGCAGTAGTTCAACTTCAAGGGCCGAAATCGATGCACTGACAAAACACTTCGCCTAGTAGCTATGATGTCGTTTCGCAGCTGCATTAGATAACCGCAAATAAATATCAATATCCAACCGCAATTGATATAGTATGTTGGATATTGTTTACTAGTTCGAGGTCACCCGACCAAACAGGCCAGGTGGCGCTGATACGTCAACAGTGACGTCCTGTAGTTTTTGAATTTAAAAATAATTTTATTAGGAAAACAAGTATATTTCCAACAATATATATTACGTGTGACCTGAATAATATGTGATAATGTTTGTGATAAACTATAAAGTCGTTGAAGTGAGAAAAAGTTGTTTATATGCAGTGAGTGACTAATACGGAATACTATTAAAACAGTTACCATAAAACCTAAAAGTAAAGTGTGAATTTGAAACATAAGCGCATAAACAGTCAAATATTTGGTAGAATTTCAACATTTCAAAATAATATTTGCATAATTAAACAGTGTAATTAATAAATCTAAAGTGAAGGTGTTTGTACAGTAATATTTTTAAAAATACAAGGCACAACAACGAACTTTGTATTTACACGGACCATATGATCCATATTTTCAACAGTTGAAGTGTCAAGATTCTGGCTCATTGGTTAAACGCTGCTGCTCATATCTGTACATTCTGGGTTCGAATCTGCAATCAGTACACGTCAACTTTTTGGACTTTTTTTATTTTTTTATTTTCATTTTAAAGACTGATATTGAAGACTTTCTTTTATTTAATATTGACATGAAGACATTTTATTGTTGAATAATGCCAAGGAAGACATTTATTATTGAATATTAATATTGAAGACATTTTATTATTATAATATTGAAGACTTTGTTTTATTTAATATTGACATGGAGACATTTTATTATTGAATATTGCCAAGGAAGACATTTACTATTGAATATTAATATTGAAGACATTTTATTATTAAAGTATTCTTTTATTTAATATTGACATGAAGGCTTTTTATTATTGATTATTGCCAAGGAAGACATTTACTATTGAATATTAGTATTGAAGACATTTTATTATTAAAAATTGACATTGAAAATTATTATTATTATTCATTTCTTTTTTTTTTTCTCGAATTGGATAATTTACACTAAGAAAAAAAACAACTTCGTCCACTAAAGCCACTAGAGGGCGCTGTCTAAAAAAAATACATTATTGTATTTTATAAAGTCATGGACATAGGACAAGATAATATTACACTACGCAAGAAAAACAGAAGAAAATCAATGAATGACACACTTAACTCATCGTTTGGTTCTATAGATTCGGATCAATTATCAAAAAGTTTGCCAGATTTGTCTATAATATCTCACATTAACAATGCCGTCATAATAAGGGAACTAAAAGAGGAAATATCTAATTTAAAAGATCAGTTAGCAATAGCATATGCAGAGATTGATAACTTGAATTTAGAAAATATATCTCTAAAAAAAGCATCAAATACTCATGAAAGCACTATATCCAAGTTAAAGTTAATTTGTTCCGATACAGCATCCACAATAAAAAAGAAGCGTAAAAACAAGAAATCCCTACAAAATAAGTTAAATAGTACGAAATTGGACATGAGTAGTATTGATCTAGGATTAAAACAAGATGAAGAAAACATTACAGAGTGTGCCAACCCCATACCAACAAAAAATACCTATAATAATGAATTACAAAAACAAAATAATTGTTTACCACATTTACCACTAGATGGCACAATCTCTGATATTACAAGCAAACCTGAAATATTAATTCTAGGCGGCGAACAGTGTACTGGATTGGCGTCGAAGCTAGCATACTCCAGACGGAATACCAAATTCGAAAAATATACAATTTCTTCAATCACAAAACCAAATGCTCCATCAGAAGATATAATCAAGTCATGCTGTAGTATTCCCGATTCTTTAAATAATTATGTTATTCTTTGTGTCGGTGAAAATGACACCAATCCTGTTATGACAATGATACAATTATTGACAGCATTGAAATTTTATCAAAAAACAAATGTTATTGTGTTAAATGTAATTAAAAACAATTATATGAACGAACACATGTTAAATGGGCTTATCAAAAATGTTAGTGAATATTTTCATAATTCTTGCTTCTTAAATATCACACAGGATTATTACAATAAAAATAGCTATTTGACAAAGGTCTGTAGAAAAATTAACTTAATGCTAGATTCTAAGTACTATGACACGCATATACTGACATCATATAAAAACAATTTGAAAAATAAAAATAAGAAAGACTGCAAGAAGGGTACGATACCCTATTATTTTCCAATTTTAAATAAAAGTGGTAATAATTTACCCGAAAATAAAATAAAAATCACAGAGATAGATAGACAGCACAATATTTTATTTCGATAACATATGTGAGAATAAAAAACCAAACACAAATGTATTATTTCATCAAAATATTGCGGGACTGCTCAACAAGCAAGAGGCATTAGAATTATGTATTAACGAATATTTAGAAAATCCTTTTCAAGTTATCTGTCTATCGGAAACATTTATTAAAAGTGGAGATGAATCGAATATTTATCTAAAAAATTATACATTAGCTGCTTCTTTCTCTAGGCAAAACGAAAAAAGAGGTGGAGTATGCATATTGGTTAAAAACTCTATTACAGAAATCAAACCCGTACCACTGTGTAATAGTATGGCTGTTGAAAAAGAATTCGAGTGTTGTGGAATTGACATTGCAATATTAAACTGTATTATTATATGTGTCTATAGGATCCCAAATTCAAATGTGAATGTTTTTTTTAATAAATTGGAATTACTATTACATAAACTGACATTAAAAAATAATAAAAGAATTATTATAGTAGGTGACATTAATATAGATACTCTCAAAAATGACAAAATATCAGACAATTTAAAGTCAATTCTCTTGAATCATGGTCTGATATTACATATAAATGAACCTACACGCCAGAATTCATGTATAGATCACATTATTAGCAACATTAATAATGCTGTTGGAACATTACATCGTTTATACCTATCGGATCATGACACAGGACAATCTCTATCATTTCCAAATGAAACCCTAAACAAAAATAAAGAACTGTGTTATTATATTTTTAGGAGAGACTACAGTAAAAGTAATATTGTAAAATTTAAGCAAATCCTATCTAATTTGACATGGTCTGATGTATTAGACGAATCAAACGTGAATCGTGCTTTTGACATATTCCATGAAACATTCTTATTATATTTTAATCTTTGTTTTCCCATAAATAAAATTAAAGTCACTTTTAAGGACGCAGGGCCCAGATGGTTGACAAAAGGTATAAAACAGTCTTCCTTGACAAAACGTAAACTTAGATACACTTATTATAAAAATAAAACAGTTCAAAACAAACAAAATTATATAAAGTATGAAAAATTATTGAAGAGGTGTATCATTAATTCAAAAAGAAACATTAACAAAAAGTTTATTGAAAAATCCAAACATAAAGGTAAAGCTACTTGGCAAATAATTCAAAATAAGTCAGATAATGCTAAATGTACAAATAATATAAGTAGTATTAATATTAATAACAAGGAGATATATAACGCCTCTGAAATTGCAAACGCTTTTAATGATTATTTCACCGCAAATAATAATATAGATAAAACTAATAACCAAAATAAGAATAAAAATCTTACCAGCAAGCTTATAGAATCAGTGAATGATACATTATTTCTTGCGCCTACATCTAGAGATGAGGTCTTGGGAATAATTAATTCATTAAATAACACGAGTGCTGTTGGCTACGATGGTATATCCACGTATGTACTTAAGCAAGCTGCTTCTGAGATTGCAGACATATTATGTCATCTCATAAACCTCTCGCTAAGTGAGGGTGTATGTCCAGATAAACTTAAATACTCTGTTCTTAAGCCCCTATTCAAAAAGGGAGATAAAAAGGAACTGGGCAACTATAGACCCATAGCATTAGTTCCTGTATTTTCAAAAATTTTGGAAAAAGTTATTCATTCACGAATTACGAGATTTTTGCAAAAATTCAACATAATTAAAGAAGAACAAAATGGCTTTCAACGAAATAAATCCACTATACTGGCTGCATATAAGTTTGTGAAACATATTGTGGAAAATATTGATAAAAGAAATAGAGTGTCAGCCATTTTTTTCGATATGACTAAAGCCTTCGATTTCGTGGACCATACAATATTATTAAACAAATGCGAACGATACGGAATCAGAGGTAAATCATGGGAATGGATAAATAGCTATCTTAAAAATCGTTGGCAATATGTAGAAATAGCAAGAATTGATAAAAATAAGTTGCTTACATCATACAAGTCTACACACAAGTTAAATAATTACGGTGTCCCACAAGGAAGCGTGTTAGGACCACTTTTATTTTTATTATACATTAATGACATACCTAATATTACTAATTATCAATGTATACTCTTTGCAGACGACATATCAGTTATAGTACCTGACGATAAGAAATCTATAAACTATGACAACATATTAAAATTTACAATAGACTTATTTATTGAATGGATGAATGATAACAATTTGACAATTAACATAGCAAAGACAAAAATAGTACAATTTAATAATTATAAAAATATACGACAAAAAATAAATATTAATTTGAACAATGATACGTTAGAAGACATTAATGAAATAAAATTTTTAGGTGTTACATTGGATAGTAATTGTAACTGGAAAGGGCATCTCAATAATATCTGCACAAAATTAAATAAATTTATCTTTGCTATTAAATCACTACGCAGGACAACATGCGAAAAAACAGCCCTAATAGCCTATCATGGGTACGTAGCCTCAGTTCTCCGCTATGGGGTACTATTATGGGGGAACTCAACCCATTGGTACAAAGCCTTCATCACACAAAAGAAGTGCGTTAGAGCTATCTGTAAAGCCCACCCAATGGACTCATGCAGACCTTTGTTCAAAAGATTAGGTATATTAACTTTACCGTCTTTATATATATTAGAAGCTGGACTTTTTGTAAAGAAGCATCCAGAGATGTTTAAGAAAGCAAATGAAAATCGAAAGTATTTGTCTAGAGATCCCACAAAATTACTGCTGCCCAATTCAAATTCAACATTATATCAGAAGAATTGTTATTATATGACTATAAAATTATACAATAAAATTCCTATTTTCATGCGTGAACTGACTTTAAACAATTTTAAAAATAAGTTGACTAAATGGCTGGCTGATAAATGTTTTTATTCTATCGATGAATTTTTATCCTCTAAATTTTGACATTATATAAAATACTGACACGTACATAGATTAAATGACATATTGTAATTATTATTGAATTGGATGTTTATAAATTAATTGATGAATTTTGATAATATGTATGTACTTGACATGTCAGAATTAAATGCTTAATGTTCTTACATGATAAATAATTGTAGAAACAAATTTGCACGCTAACAAAGTTTGGCAAAATATGAGGCACTACAAATATTCTATGATCAACTTGTAACCATATTTTAAGCAAATAAATTATTATTATTATTATTATTATTATTAACAGAATGCGCTGGTTGCACAGAAAGCGATATGTTTAATGTGATTGGCTATTTGCAGGACATTAACACTTTCATAAAAGACGTAAATATATAGGTATTCATTTGTTAGTGGCTATATTCAATATAGCAGGAGTTAAGCCCTCATAACTTAATTAAATAAGTGAAACGCTTGATATATTTAGCGGTCTAATGTCTCTTGGACACCGTGTAACGATCAATAAATTTTCTTTGATGTATTGCGATTGTAAGCTATTTTACATGCGGATTCTATTGGGTGTGATTTGTTACGATGCATTCCGAAGTTCGCTTTGCAAATCCGGGTCACAAAAAAACCGGACAAATGCGAGTCGGACTCGCCCACCGAGGGTTCCGTACGTAGGATCATTATAAATAGTTCAGGAATCTAACCCCCTATTTTTTAAGATTTAATTACAAATGTATAGTTTTGAGATTTATTCCTGTAATTGTAGTCTATATAACGATGTTACTTGCCAAATTTCATAATTCTAGGTCAACGGTAAGTACCCTATGAGTTTTGATTCCCTTGAGAATGTGTCGAAATATGCGTTTTTTGCTGAATAAACGGTCGTATCTTTTTTTTACGTAAACATAGCAGTTTAATTTTTTTACAACTTCATGCGACTGCAGACCTGAGTATACAGTTCAAATTTCAGCTTGATACCTCCACGCATTCTCGAGTTAGAGGGTCTTGACAGACAGACAGATTGACAGACGGACAACAAAGTGATCTTATAAGGGTTTTTCCTTTTGAGGTACGGAACCATAAAAAAGCATTAATAAGTTAATGTACCTATTTGTGTGTATGTATGAGTGGGTCGATTTGTAATTGATGCTTCGAGTTTTCCAATCCAACGCCTGTTGGATTGAAACCCCATTATATTTTCCTGTGCATAACAGTTCAGTTAGATAATTTCACTCCGTGCTAAGTTGAAATGATGTACTGACTGTTCTTAGGTTTTCTGTGACCCAGATTTGCCAAGCTTTGATTATGAAGACACATGTGGCGGGACCACAGATTTAGAGTTGACTAGATACCTTTGTTCATTTAATGATATGAAAAAAATGACGTAAGACAAATTTAACATTTCATGAGTAGGACGTGAAAAATCTTATAAAATTCATTTTCAAACCTTGCACCTGGGTCCACAAATTAATAGCTGCTACTTCTATGGACTGTTGCCAATGATGTTTCTATAGATATGGCACTCTCATTTCGTTTTTTTTTTTTATATTAGCTCAGCATATTGGATCCACTTCGCCTGATGGTAAGCGAAAAGAGGAGCCCCAATCGCAACGGCAACGGACAAGAGACCTTGATGTCCTGACAGTTGACGCTGCCATGCTGGCCCACAAGATGCTTCTTCACGCTTCGCTTGAAGGATCCCATATTGTATGATTGAGGAAATACATATGCCGGCAACGCGTTCCACTTTTTAATAGTGCGACATAGATAGGCCAACCTTTTTAGTACGCGACGGAATGATACCAACGGTGAAATTGTGGTGTGTTGTCGTTTCTTCTTCTTAGCCTTTATCCATACCATCAAGATGGTGTAGGTGTGTAACTCCTACCAGTTTCCTTTCTAATGCCCTCTGAGCCACTTGTATTTTATTAATACTTTCCCTTATTAGGACCAAGGTTTCGGCTCCATAGGTTAACACTGGCAGGATACAATGTTAGAGACTCTAACCTTTTGTCCGCTCATTCGAAAATTTATATCTAGTACTGACTCCTTTATTTCACATATTCATAATAAATTAGTTTTGAGTTTGAATTGCGAAAATCACTGCTTCTGACAATATAAAGTTAAAAGTGACAATCATTCCATGCCAACTTTGAACACAAGTTGGAACGCGCCAAGTTTCAGCCAAGTATTGTACAAACTCCGTTGACCCATTTGGGATGATTGCCATATCTAGTCCAGCATTAATCTATGGGCGAAAAGTAATAAATGTGACCTACTGCGTAATGTGATGTGTGTGATGGGGTGCATGTGGTTCATCAACATCTCTGAAACAAAGCCAATCTCACTTGCACGTAGTATATCTTGCACTGACAAGTAACTTTGCCTGCCTTATATTATTCAGCATATCAATATCTCTGATAACATATGATTAAGTATTAGGTTGGGGAAAAAATCTTTTCGTATTTTATATGAAAATTCAAAACATTTTTTAATAAAGTTTATTTACATTTAACTAAAGTATGTAGGTGCCATTATGTTCGATAACTTTTTGTCATCTTGTAGGTAGAGACATGATCCCATTACTATAGAAATTTTGGGACTTCTGTTCAAAAAACCGCGACAAGTGGTTTTGGCAGTCTTCTCGTGATGTTAACCTGACATTGCCTAAAGAATTCTTAAGAGACCGAAACAGGTGGAAATCAGAAGGTGCAAGGTCAGGACTATACGGCGGATGCATTAACACCTCCCAGTCAAACTCTCTTAATTTTTGCTGAGTGGCTAAAGATGTGTGAGGTCTAGCGTTATCATGATGAAAAATCACACCCCTTCTATTAATTAATTCCGGCCGCTTTCTCTCAACTTTTTGCTTTAATCTCATCAGTTGTTCACAGTAGAGTTCAGAATCGATAGTCCTGCCTGGCGGTAACAGCTCATAATGAATATCTTCCCTTCCAATCCCACCATACACACAGCATCACCTTGTTGCGGGTTAACCCGGGTTTCGCCAGAGTCTCTGAAGCCTGGCCGGTCTTTGACCACGACCTTTTTATGCGCCAAAACTGTTATGTGGTCAATTCCTAGTTCTTCAGCTACGTCGTAACTACTGATATGCCGATCTTGCTCCACTTTTTCAGAAATGGCATCCATTTTATCCGTAACAGGGCGACCAGAGCGACGTGCATCTTTGACATCAAAATTTCCGGATTGAAAACGCTTAAACCAAATTTGTGCTACTCTCACAGACACTGCACTAGGTCCATAATAATCACAAATTTTTTTCGCAGCTTGCGTTGAATTTTTACCTTTTTTGTAGTAAAATTTTAAAATGTATCGAATTTCTTCATTAGATTCACTCATCTTGATAGTAAAAAAAAGAAATGAAAATCACACATTTACCTAATTTGAATTTGGAATTATCTTTTTTAAAATTTAAACTTTTTATAGATATCAAAACCTGCTAGATACAAATGGTATAACCAAAGAGATTTTATTACAAGTTCATACATACTATAATGAGAAAAGACTTTTTCCCCTACCTATTATAAACTTGATAAACAAAAACTAAAAAATATATTAATGGTCATTTCATTATCTTTTACCTACAGGTAAGTTACGCTTGTTTTCCAGGTTCATCATCATCACTGCTGGATATAAATGCCTTGCCCAATCCTTTCCACCAAATACGATCCTCTGCTTTCCGCATCCAGCCGCTTTCTTATTTATCGGGTATATTTCTCATATATTAAGTTATCGAATTTTATAGAAGGAGGGCGTCCAACGCTTCGTCATTATCCCTCATCCTCCCCCATCTGCCATCACTTACTCGGCTCTTGTGACCGGTCCATTGCCACTTGCAAACTCTGAAGGCTATGAATCTAGACTACAACGAAATAAACTCCCCTTCGTACTCCGACAACTTAAGTCAAAGGCTAAAGTAAAGCTTTTAAATTTAGTTGCCTAATCTTGTAATTTCTTGAGTTAAATAAATAAATAAATATTTCTGGACAATTTACACAGCGCCATCTAGTCCCAAATTAAGCGCAAAGCTTGTGTTATGGATACTAGACAACTGATAAATGTACTTAAATACATTTTTTTTGTAAATATATACTTATAATACATAGAAAACACCCAGACCAAGACAAACAGACATGTTCATGCACATAAATGTTTGACTTGTGCGGGAATCGAACACACGACCACGGAGTCAAAGTGGCCATTGCTAACCATTCGACCACCGAGCTCGTCACAGTTTTTAAATATTTTATACCACTAGGGTAAACAAAGATATGAGCTGCCTGATGATAAGTAGGTTATGGACGCTATTAGAGGCATCATTAATGCGTTAAAACCTCTATACAAGAATCTCATACTGTAATCTCCAGGGAAATCCTCAGCAGGAAGTTTATTTCAAAACTAATGCTCAGCTACGCACACGTGTGCTCTCTACGCCAGCCGATCACTAAGTGCTCCCACCAGGGGGCCTACCGCCTAAGCTGCAGAAGATTACCACCTGATTTTTTAACGCAAAATGTAAACTTCACCTTAGCTGATAGAAACCATGAATTCTATGATATGATGTTCTACCGACAAAGCTAAAAATATTTGTCAAAATAGCGGTAGGGCCTCAGATCGCCGCTCCATCCAAGACACCATGTACTGAACTGCACTACTTTTATTGAGAACGCCACATTACTCATAATAGAATTGTCTTTGGTCACACATTTTTTTGCCCATTTTGTAGAAAATGTTAAAGAAAAATGAAATTACCAGGGCAATTGGATCTGAAACGTCTAGTCTCAAGTTTGCTGCAAGTTTTTAATAACCTCCCGGCGAGCTCGCGCTATATTAGATTTTCTTGGGGCTATTTTGTACAGTCGGTAATATAATGTTTTGTCATTGTGCTTCAGCAATATGGAAAGGAACAATTCAGTTGTCTTGACAAAGTTGAGACTTATTATGGAAGGTATTTGTGTGGATCGAGAGTGATGAATGTTCTTTTCTTTGTATAAAGTATTCTGGAGTAACGTAGATTATTAATCAAGTGATGATATTCCAAACAAATCCGTCTCTAACTTGAGCAATTTGACTTCCATATTCAAACTTGTATAGGTAATTGTATAGCTGTTATCATCAAAATAATTAACATTATTCAAGTTTCTATGATGCAAAAGATCTAAATGTACGAAATGATAAGACGGACTGAAATACAAACTTGGTAGTTGAAATAGAAATACTAAAGAAAAATTGAAACAAGCCTTTATTTTTTAGTCCAATGACTGTCAAATCTGGGATATTGATTTGACAGTCATTGGACTAAAAAATAAAGGCTTGTTTCAATTTTTCTTTAGTATTTCTATTTCGTCTAGTATTTTTGTCCAATAACTGTGTTTTTTCACTTCTCTATTTAAATTTATTGAATACTAAAGATATAGTGGAACCTCTCAGCTACTCTTTACTCTCAGTTAATATTTACATTAAATGCCGGATTTCTATATTATCAAAGTAAATCAAAAAATGAAAAAAGAAGCTTAAGTGTCCAACGACTCGTGAATAATTACCCTATAATAAATAGATGACATACATACATACAAACTAAATAAAAGCTTGTAAAAATGTTTACCCGTTATGCGTCACAGTCGATATGTCGTCGGCATATTCTATAATTTGTCTTATTACAAAAGGCGTCTTCAGTTAATAAGCGCTCGCTGTATTGCAATATGCCGAAGGCAAATTGTGAAATGCTTCGTCATTTTGTATAAATTCAAAAGGAGTCGTACGACCTTTGTAAAAATGGGTTCCTGTTACCGCATCACATCAGGCGGGCCTTATACTTGTTATGTCACCCGAGGTTATATAAAAATATATATTCGATCTCGTATAGATGTCTAAATAATAATTGCTTTAACTCATTTAAATCGGAAGAATAACAAACCACTTACTATCAAAAAGTGAACGAATATTTTCTGTTTTCAAAGGAACAAGACAAAAATATAAAAGGTTTTCTTCAAGTTCTAAGTACTCGTAAATGTAACGGAGCTGGAGCCAAAATCGATAGGACTTATTGTTTCTCGCGAAACCCGCAAAGTTTAATAAGAGTTTTGTCACGTAGCATCCGGTTATAAATTGTATAAAGTATTTTAACAACTTTTTGAACTCTCCTTGAAATTATGTACAATCATTGTTTAATAGATATCCCTCCCCAACCCCTTTTTGGCCAGCGTGGGGAGTGTAGGCCAAATCCTCCTTCTGTCTGGGATGGACGAGAGAGGCTCGTGCTTCTGTAGTGGAGACTAAAATGACTGATGATGATGATTGTTTATTAGTTCTGCGACTGACGTCTTTGAAACGAGCCGAGCGAAGCGAAGGTGAAATCAGCAATCGTGTCTCAGTCTAATATATAATTTTGACCGTTGCATACACGAATTTGTCTACAATAAGATATAATCTTAAATCCAATTTCGCTACTATTATAAATGTGAATTAATACAAATGTATTTGCTTGTTACGCTCTCACACCGAGATTACTAAACCGATCATTATAAAACATTGTTCACATATTCTCAATGGTATTAGGAAGGACATAGGATACTTTCTATTAAAAGAAGTAGACGCGGCCGAAACTGCGAATGAAAGCTAGTATTTCTATAAAGTTATAGGGTACAAAAGTATATACTTTTTTATATACTCGTTTTTCATTCGCGTAGAGTTTGCTGAATGCAGTCACTCAACAGTGTCCAGAGATCATCATCATCATCAGCATGTATCTACCCACTGCTAGATATAAGCCTTCCCTAATACTGTCCACCAAATACGATCCGCCGTCTTCCGCATCCAGTCCCTCCCAGCTGCTTTCTTCAGTTCATCGGACCATCTAGAAGGAGGGCGTCCAACGCTTCGTAATCCTCACTCTAATACCTTCCTCCCAAATCTGCCATAACTTACTCGGCAGATGTGACCCACCTATTACCACTTCAGCTTGCAAACTTTGAAGGCTATGTCGATAAATTTGGTTCTCATCGAGAGTTACGTTTGTTTAAATGTACACTGCAAGAGTTTCGCAGAATAGCAACTTGCAGCAAAAGAAATACTTGTAGCATAATACCTGATATGATATATCTATATGTATGTGCATGTAAAATTATAATTATGTTGCCTAAGCGATCATTTTGGGAAACTGAATATGAATAAGTAAAAATATAGTTTCAAAAACGTCACAAAGTCTCGCAAAAGCCGCAAACTCAAGTGATAATATTCTGTGAGTTAGCGGTCCTTCCCCAGTCAGACTCTACATGGTCCACCTCTTATTCGCCAGAACTTCATTTGCTCAGTATGATATCCA
Organism: Hypsopygia costalis; assembly: GCA_937001555.2. Lineage (NCBI taxonomy): Eukaryota > Metazoa > Arthropoda > Insecta > Lepidoptera > Pyralidae > Hypsopygia > Hypsopygia costalis. The sequence goes on from OW443325.2 coordinate 4,240,321, forward strand.
GGTGAGATTGGTTTTGCTTTTAAAAAAAGCGATGAATCTTTGACCACGCATAGAATACAGTTGTAAATCTAACGCAAAACAGTTAAAATCTGACCCTTATTACGATTCCAACGGTCTGCCCTTGTCAAATGAGGTGGAATATGGGTTACAAAAAAGGCTACTACAATAATAGAAAAAGGCTGCACGAATCTAAAAAACGTGACTGGTTTCCGGGATACAGCTGCATAGTAATTGTAGTAACTACTAAGTAAACCCAGTCACGAAGCGATTGGGCTCAGTTCTATTCTCATGCCTGTGGGAATTTCAGGGCAAAATGAAAACAATCAGAATATATCGCAAGAAATATATATTACTGGATACATTACACACTCACCATCCATCATCGCACACTCTCCATCTAGTCCCAAACTAAGCAAAGCTTAAATACATTTAGTGTTGTACATACATACATAAAATAAGTTCATTATATCAATATATCGTCAACAGTATATATTATATATCAATATATATTGTTGACAAACCCGGTGGTCGAATGGCTAGCAATGACCACTTTGACTCCGAGGTTGCGAGTTTCATCCCCGCACAAGACAAATATTTGCATGAACTTATTATATGTATGTACAACACTAAATGTAAATACATTGCTTTGCTTAGTTTGGGACTAGATGGTGAGTGTGCGATGATGGATGGTGAGTGTGTAATGTATCCAGTAATATAATCATTTTTTATATGTATAAGAGGAGGGCTAACGAATAAACGAAACGAAAACGAACGAAAAATCACACCAAAGAGTCGAGCTCATTGTGATTCAAACAGTGCTTCCTTTGTAAACGAAGCGGCTACACGGCGTTACAAAAGGGTTAAAGTGACAGCACGGGACAAATATACGTTACGTGAGGGTTGACGTGACGCAGTACTGGCAGTACACCTACAATGTAGGTTACTTAAACCACATATATGAATATTACCTCGCACCGTTCTTGCCTTTTAAAGGGCTTCAAAAAAGAGGTTTACAAGTCGACTCTATTTTTTTATATAAAAAAGGTTGTTCCAAATTCAAACTGAGGGAGCTTTATACAACATTATTTCCCTGTGCGGGAGGGAGACAGATAATGCTATGCTTTACTTTGAGATTACATGTTATGTAATTGGACATTGTCGAGCTGGTGGTATGAAAATAAATTTATGAACAGTTTTTTGAACTTCTTTTTTGTATTGGAAAGAAGATATCCCGTAGATCCCGTTAAGATCCCGTTGTCAATCTATATATATAAAAGAGAAAATCACTCACTCACTCATCACGAAATCTCAGAAACTATAACACCTACAAACTTGAAATTTGGCAGGTAGGTTCCTTATAGGGTGTAGACATCCGCTAAGAACGGATTTTACGATACTCCACCCTTAAGGGTAAGGTAGATTGGGGGTTGGAAGTTTGTATGAAAGTCCTATGTTTTTGAAGCAAGAGACTTGAAATTTAAAATGTATGCTCTATATATGGTGTGGAGGGGTACTAATAATGTATCTTTGGAAATCAACCCCTTTTTGGGGTTAAAACGGGGGTTGGAAGTTTGTATGAAAGTTCTATGCTTTTGAAGTAAATGACTTGAAATTTTAAATGCATGCTCTATAGATGGTGTGGAGGTGTTCTAATAATGTATCTTTGGAAATCAACCCCTTTTTGGGGTTAAAACGGGGGTTGGAAGTTTGTATGAAAGTTCTACGTTTTTGAAGTAAGAGACTTGAAATTTTAAATGTATGCTCTATAGATGGTGTGGAGGTGTACTAATAATGTATCTTTGGAAATCAACCCCTTTTTGGGGTTAAAACGGGGGGTTGGAAATTTGTATGAAAGTTCTATGTTTTTGAAGTAAGAGCCTTGAACTTTAAAATGCATGCTCTATAGATAGTGTGGAGGTGTACTAATAATGTATCTTTAGAAATCAACCCCTTTTTGGGGTTAGAAAGAGGGTTGGAAGTTTGTATGAAAGTTCTATGTTTTTGACGCAAGAGACTTGAAATTTAAAATGTATGCTCTATAGATGGTGTGGAGATGTATTAATAATGTATCTTTAGAAATCAACCCATTTTTGGTGTTAAAACGGGGGTTGGAAGTTTGTATGAAAGTTCTATGTTTTTAAAGTAAGAAACTTGAAATTTAAAATGTATGCTCTATAGATGGTATGGAGGTGTACTTATTAGTATCTTTAGAAATCAACCCCTTTTTGGAGTTAAAACGGGGGTTGGAAATTTGTATGAAAATCCAATGTTATTGAAGTTAAAGTAATTATGGCAGAAGGATTTTAAATGATATTTAAGTATAAGGAGGGATGTTTTATTATAACAATAAAAAGTACTTTGGGTTTTACAAAGAGGTATTAAAAAATAATATCCGTTGACTTCGTTGATTCTAAAAATTCGTCTAGATATTGATTGTTTTTAACTTTTTTAATTTTTTTCCTTTCATTAGGTATTTAGCTTTTTCGAATGTAATTAAAAATTATTTGCAAATAACTAACTCCACGCGTACGAAGTCGCGGGCGGCCGCTAGTAATGTTATATTTCTGATAAGATATGCCACTAAGCGTCAAAAGCGAACACCCAATTGAGTGAAACAAATTGTTTTGCCTCATAACTGATTGAAATAAGTAGAAATGCCTTCTCCTGTATTTCGTAAATACAACATTTGTGTTGATAAAATAATTACAGCCCAAGATATTACATATCACACGAAAGTACACAATAATAATTGATTTTAACCCGTACTTTAGTTCATCATCATCAGGTCATTGAGTATTACTGTAGAATCTAATCAAAGCACCTGGAGATATTAAATTATAAACTAAAACTGATAAATGAAATGCCGATTTCATTGGAGCCGACCCTTAATCACAATTATTGTTTAATGTTTAATTATCAACTTTAGAACGAACTTTAGAACGTCCATTTGCCGAGTTTCCCTTCAAATGAAGAGGGTTCGAAATTATTTGTTTTAGGCGGCGATCGAACCTGCCATCCGTCAAAGCATACACTGCTTTGAAGGATTGCAGGGTTTCAGGCGTACTCTGCCACGCTGCGCGGCACTATGCCGGATACCACCAGAACCATTTTCAAACTGCCCGATAATTTAATTAACAAAGACCAACGGTATAAAAGTTCTCCGAAACACAGTACAGTCCGGAGATAAATATACCTGGAGAAAGAAAGGAGTATGTATAGGATAGCAACGGATCGGTGACCCCTTGGTGTTGCTGATCTCCATGGGCGGTGGTGATTGCTTTCTATCAGGTGACCCACATGCTCGTTTGTCCCCTGTCATATAAAAAAAGTCATATGCATGTATTATGTAAAGCCTGACTTATAGTTGTACTCACAGATGCACATTAGAAAGTGTATCTTAATACACTAAATGCACATTGCATTTTCATTTATATTATACTAGCGGCCCGGTACGTGCTTCGCTACGTATAAAGTGAAAAACTAAAAAAAAAAATTGGAAAATTCATTTATTCAAACAAAAAAATATTTAATTAATTGCTAGCTATTTTAAAACTTAATCCAAAACATTTGGATAAACAATATTTTTTGTTTTTCCATTTTGAGCATGAATAAACAAACGGCTACCGACTCTGGAACAGGCAACACATAAAGTCGAAGTACGTCGAAAATGAAATGACCGCATGAATGACATAACAACATGCTTGTACTGTCAACACTGAAAAAAGTTTCAATTTGACAGCACAATCCCCATTAACAAAATGATCCGCCATTTATTGAATTCATTTGTTACAAAAATTGTGATAAATGAAAAACCGCTCTACCGATTTTGTTCAAACTTCACATAAACCATCTACTAAATAGTCCGAACAAAGCCTAAACATTTGGTTTGGATAGGTGAGCCCGTTCTTGAGTTACAAAATTACAACGAAAAGTGGCATTGTTTATTATATATATAGATAAAAAAAACCTTTGGGTGGGACATGCCCGTTTGCCCTCCTCCCATATAAAAAAAACTCATCCCAAGACAAGCTATCATCATCTTTGCCTGATATATGTTTTCAAAATCTGATTGACAACGTCAACGCGCTATCAATATCAACCAATGAAATAAAGAGTACACCACAAATTAACTTCGATCGGTCGTTTTATCCTCCCGGATTTTACGACCGATATAACTATAATTAGGTTTTTATTAGATATCTCCTTCACAATGTAATTATCGAATGTACCGAAAGCAATCTGCTTTCGTAGCGACTCGGGTTATAAAGTAATAAAGTGGGACAGACGATTGACCTAAAAAGGTCAAATTCTGGCGGGAGTGCGAAAACGTGTGCTTAGGAATGTACTAAAACACATTATAGTAATACGTTAGTGACCCCGAAGCCTACTAAAGGAATGGAATGGACGAATAAAATGGCTACATGCTAAGTTTGGAAACAGATATACAGTATGTAGAAAAATGTTTGAGGCGTTTAGCTCACCACCATCTTTGAGCCAAAGCCAACCTCACCTGCACTTGGTGCACCCTGCTAACTAACTAACGTGGCTCTGCCGAAAGAGATGTAGGGCGAGCGTAATTGTAAGCTGACCGCCTGGGGAAGTTTGTTTTAACAATATGTAATACAGTTCTTAAAAGTATAGAGTAATACATAGGCGGATTTATTCCTTATAGAGATCTCTATCAGTCAATCTCCGTCACATAAAGTATCTCCATCTCACAGAATACCGCAGCCAATTAACAATTCCTTTTTAGTTTAGAGGGTTATTGCGCTGCTACGATTGAGCGAGCAATGCTTGGAGTGAAACCCCAAGCATTGCTCTCTCCATCGCTCGCTGTGCGACTTTTAGTCTGTGAACCAGCCCTATGGTAAGCATCCAAATCTCTACACCGTAGGTCATAGCAGGGAAAACGCACTGATTTAACACTTAGTCTTCAGGCATTGGGGTATTTTTTTACCCCAATGCCTGAAGATTACACCTGAAATTACCTAATAAATCAATGTCTCGGTAATTTCCACGTAATATTAGCGTAGTATTGATCTATACTGCTCGATGACAATAAAATGACGGCACGTTAAAATCGTCATTAATCTCTTCCAGGGTAATATGCCTGAAATCTAAGATGAATTGATCGACGAACTAATATCCGGCGACGATATTTGACTTATCGCTGTTATTATGTATATTAATCTGCTGTATGTTTATTTATCCTACTTTCTACTAATATTATAAACTAGCGTCTCGCCCCGGCTTTACACGGGTATAATGTGATACTTCTCTTCTATCATTTTTGGGGTGTAGTGGTTCATCAACATCTTTGAACCAAAGCCATATTCACCTGTACGCGGTGCACCCTGCTGACTGACAAACGAAGCACTGGCGAAAAGAGATGTAGGGAGCGTAATATGTAAGCTACCAACGTATGTCAACGACCAGCCGGCACTAAGACAAACCCTGCCGGGCTTGTAAGGTGCGGTGTTATATACAACATATGTATCATGAAATAATTTTGAATAAATGAATAAATAAATGTATGTATCATGTATTTATCCACTTTTGATTTTGCCTGCCAATTATTGATACAGCACGCTTGTACTATTGTTATTTATTATACATGTTATGTACCGTATTTGCTAGCTATTAAATTATTTGTATTTGTGCCCAGTTGCGGCCTGAGTACACATAGTAAGGACATTGTTACAGGCTAAAGGGTTTTGTTGTTTGATCCCCTTATCTGAACAAATACACAAAATATGCATTGCAAACATTTGTTCAATATCTCTGGGTTATGTAGGTATAAATTTAGATGAAAAATCCCTTTTTCTCTATCAATGAATTCATTGCTCGAGAGGGTAGATAACGCGTCTATGCCACCAATTGTCACAATCGAATTCGATTGATATAATTTAGTGATTTCATTATTTTTCCAATTGCCATTTTGTATTTATATTCGGCGTTGCAAGTGAAACAACGTCAACTGCAGTATATCAATGGATGGGTTTACTTATTTTAAGTTCTATCATGCTTTGGAGATCACGATAAGCCGTCGATAATGGTGCGTTGTCATTAAATAACAGGTTTCAGCCAAGTTAGTGACTTTGGGCGGCTTGAAAATACATGGCCCACATCAACCCGCAGTTGAACGGCGTTGCGTGGTTGAGTTCACTCTAAACCTCTTCGTTTGAGGGGAGACTTGTATCCTATGGTATATAATTTGAAACAGTCTTTTCAGAATTTTTAGACATATATTTGATTTTTATTTATACTACGTCGGTGGCAGACAAACATATAGCCTGCCTGATGTGAAGCGGTTAGCGTAGCGATAACCGCTTCACATCAGGCAGACGATGTGAAGCGGTTGCGAGCGTTACAACATGAAATTATCGCAACATGAAATTACGTTCCTCTTTCGCTAATCGGTACGGCCCCCCACGTGTGAGATTGGCTTTGGCTATAAAGATCGCAGTGATCCTTACTATCCTTAGACCTCAAATTTTATATTAGACACTTCTTATCATATAAATGGATGCGTGAGTGTTGTCCTCTCTCTCTCTCTCGCTCTCTCCTCACCTCTAAGTGACGTTTATCTCGATACCTCCAAGGAACACTACGCTACAACTACAACTAAAATTTCGATAGTTTTCTTTTTTATCTAAATCGATTCATTAATTCAGTAACTTTATGCTACCTGAATTCTATTTATAAAAGACACACAGACACAACAAAATCGCCAAATACAAACCGCTAAGTAAAGTATAACTTATATTAGCAGTGTGTATCTGGATGTGTATGTTTTGACTTGGCGTAGTGTTCATTGGAGGTATCGATCTATTCTCTTGACACTTTGTTTCGTGTAGATTTCATTATAAAATTAAACATCGCAAAGACAATAGACGTAGAAAAAATTGAGGAGAATGCGAACACGCGATGAATAATTAACACGTAAATTTCATTGTAAATGAGATCTACATTTATGAAAAGACCTTTAAAAAGGAGGGCCTTTCGTTGGCATTATCCTACGAGCCCATTTATCACTTACGAAATTCTCTTTAAGTTTTATTTTTTAATAAAATTATTTCTCGATTCCCGATTTTAGAGCAGGAGTAAAGTTTAAAAAAAAAAAAAAAAATAGAGCAGGAGTACAGCGCAGCGTTGGCGCGAGTGTTGATTAGATGTATTAGAGTTATTACGTACTTAGTACTCATACTGTGGTTTTACCTAACTTTGTGAATAGAATAACGTTGAATAAGGAGCTCGATGGCGTCATTGCGTGTGTCAATCTAATCGAACACATAAGTACACATGTAGGGATTTATTTCTCTCGAGCTCCTCCGTTCTTCGGAGGGCAAATTCAAAGCCGTCAGTCCTGGCTGTTGTCGTTGGATGACAGTCGTAAAGCCAAAGTAATAGCCTTTAGGCAGTGTGAAAACACTGGCCAACCCGCAACTTGAGCAGCGTGGTTGTAGTATGCTCTAAACCCCTTCGAATGAGAGGAGACCCATATCCCAGCAGTGGGAAGAATAAGGGTTGACAACGATGACGTACATATTTTTATCTACCTAATTTTATCATTGTTTCTCTTTTACAGGATGTCTGAAAGAGATTGTTTTTAACGCTGAATAATTCTCGGGTCTGACAAGCTGAAGTGGCAATAGGCCGGTCACATCTGACGAGTAAGTGATGGCAGATGGGGGAGGAAGATATTAAAGTGGAGGCTGCGCGTTGGACGCCCTCCTTCTAATAAAATGGTCCGGTGACCTTAGTAAAGCAACTGGAAGCGGCTGGATGCGGAAGGCGTAGGATTGTATTTGGTGAAAAGCATCGTGGAAGGCTTATATTCAGCAGTGGGTAGAAACAGGCTGATGAAGATGGAGTCTCGTTTTTTTTATATATTTAGAGGGGGGGGGGGGGGAAACGAGCATGCGGGTCACCTGATGGAAAGCAATCACCACGGCCCATGGAGATCAGCAACACCAAGGGGTCGCCGATCCGTTGCCAGCCTTACTGAAAAGAAAGAAAAGGAGGAGTATACACCTTATAACTACTCCTATTTTTCAGGGAAATTTTCTGGGAAGGGAAGTTTGGCTGCGGTATTCTACCTGCGGTTTACACCTCACAAAATACCGCATATACTAACGTATTTACGCAATCGAACAGCTTCCAAAATACGCTATGCCCTACCTCTCTTTTCAGTCAGCAGGGTCCAACACGTGCAGCTGAGGTTGGCTTTGGTTCAAAGATGTTGATGAACCAGTTACACCACATCGGTTTTAGTACAAACAACACCGCTCCTAGCAACCACCTAATTTTAACCGATAAATCAGGATACTGAATCGAATAGTGACGTATGTACGTAATATCAATATACCGGGAACCACGTGTTTAATCAGCGCCGTGTGGGTCAGATAATCTCCACTGTTGATTGGCTCACGAATTGGTGCCTTAATTAAATACTATACCTACTTCGAGCAAGCGACTGTGGACTGAAAGACTATCGCAGTAAGATTCTAATTTGTTATGAAGCTTTCGATGTCTGTTCGGATATGCAAGACGTGGTTTATTTTTGGGTGATTGCAAAAAAAAATATGTATATACTTTTGATACGTGTGTAATTATTCTTGAAGTTCCTAATCAATGTTAGTGAGATAAAATATGTAGAAACTTGTTATTGTAAATAAAAAAATAAAAAGAACTTGACATTCGGTACACTTCTTTGGTTCTCGTGGCATTCATGATTGCCTAAATGCCGCCATTTTAGCCCAATATGGCAGTCGCCACATAACGGCGATTTCTAATTTACAGATTTACGCCAATGCTCTTCGTATGAAATGAAAGGGCTTCATGAGACTAGACTCAGTAAGCAAGATTTTTAGGTATATTTTTTAATATGAACTAATATAAGCATTGTATACGTATGGGTGTAAGAGAGATAGTGCATAGTGTAATTCTAAGCTGCCCGACTGGGGGAGTACCTCCCCTCGATCTCACAGATTTCCCTTGATGGTTGTTGTGTTTCTGTGAGTGAGTGAGGTCACCAGGAGCTGTTGTGTTGGCAGCGTGAGCGATATTTTATGTTGCGAGCGTTAATATGCTTGTTTGCCCCCCAACGTAGAATAAAAAAAAGTTTTTTTTTATACCTATCAACAAAATAGATTCAAGAATGTTCGTTCATGCGTACCTGCTGAACGGATAATTTGGGAAACATAATATAAAATATTATTCATATCTGTCCCCTTACCACCATCTCTTATTGCAATTCAATAATTGAATAGATTGCTTATTCATACCAATGAATATACCTATTTTATATATACCTATTTTTATACCTATCAACAAAATAGATTCACGAATGTTCGTTCATGCGTACCTGCTGAACGGATAATTTGGGAAACATAATATAAAATATTATTCATATCTGTCCCCTTACCACCATCTCTTATTGCAATTCAATAATTGAATAGATTGCTTATTCATACCAATGAATAAGCGACTCTATTTCAAATGAAATAGAGTCGCTTATTCATTGGTATGAGCGACTCTATTTCATTTGAAATAGAGTCGCTTATTGGTATGAATAAACATTCTATTCAGTTATTGAATCGCAATAAGAGATGGTGGTAAGGGGGCTGGGACCCTACCGACTAAGCTGAAGCCGGTTACCGTCAAAATTTTTGATTCGAAAAAAAATCTTAAGTTAAAGTTAATGACAAACATCGTCACATTAGTCTGTAGAGCTGTAGGGTTTCTACTAGCTAAGATAAACACAATTATCGCCACGTTGAGCTGAAATTTGAATTTCCCAATCAAAAATCCGATAATCAGCTTAAATTTGGCGTTAGGGCCCCTAGATTGTCACGTAGATTTTCACATCCATATTGATCAAATCAGATAAAATATTATAAAGGGGCGTTTCGCAGAGACTATACTTATAATTTAAAACGACAATACGATCATTTAATCCGCTAAGTTATTCAGAAAAATACGCACAAGCACTCTCGAAATCTTAACTACTTTTTTGGGCAGTCGCGAAAAAATAAAGCATTATGTTCATCGTCGTCAACCGTTATTCATCCCACTGCTGGAATAAGGGTCTCCCCTCAATCGAAGGGGTTTAGAGCATACTCCACCACGCTATTCAACTGCGGGTTGGCGGAAGTCAGTGTTTTCAGGCCACTGACTTGGCTTAACGACTGTCATCTAACGATAACAGCCCGGACCGACGGCTTAACGTGTCATCCGAAGCACGGAGAAGCTTGCAATAAATAAACCCATCCAAAGACATGCTACAGTCGACATTGCTTGACTTGAGTGATCGATTAGACAGCCATGCGCTACTACGCCATCAAGCTCCTGACTTTGTTCATCGCTTAGACAAATTTAAGAATGACGATAAAACATTTCCAATTTTCTTCAGCCAACTGAAAATCCCTCGGGCAATATGTTTTAACAGACAGTTCTCGCTTCCGAAACTGCTTAAAACTGTCTGCAACGATGCCGCTTAAGTGTACCTTACCTACTTATATCCCCAGGGATAGAAAATTGCAAAGTAAGGAAATTATAATATGAAGAACCCAGAATTATGTTTTACTTACAGACTTTATAATATGTATAATGTAATTATTTATGATTTATGGTTTCTTTCCTTTGCCATCATTTGTGCTGCGAGTATACATTTGAGTCGGGAGGACAATTTTGACTGTCATTATCATCATAGACCTTCTTCTGAGACTTCTACATGACCTGGAGCCCTACCGCCTAAGCTGAAGCCGATCCAGATTGAACATTTTGATTTTCAAAATAGGTACCTAATTAGGTTTAAGATATACAACCACAACTCCTCAACTTGCTGATCCTTCGAGCTATGACATTACCTCTAGTTCTGTTACGGATATACTACTGAATCAAATAATATACAGGACTGATGGAATATAAATTACTGCATTCCTTTTAGGAGCACGTTCAGTATACGAAAACAAACAACTTTTACTTCAAATTGTGAAATCGCGAAAAAAATTTAGCGCCTTAGGCGGTTTGAAAACACTGCCCTCCGTCAACCCGCAGTTGAGCAGCGTGGTGGAGCTCTACACCCCTTCGATTGAGGGAAGGCCCATATCCCAGCATTGGAATGAATATGGGTTTTCAACGACGACATTGCATATTAAGCCTTCGGTAGTGGCTGTTGTCATTAGATGATAGTCGTTAAGCTAATACATTGGCCGTTAGGGGCCATTCATAAATTACGTCACACGAATTTAATTATTTTATGTACTACTCCCCCCGTCCTTGTCACAGCTGGTCACATTTGTGAGACTCCGCCCTCCCTAGTGTGACGTCACATATTTTGCAAATTTACATCTAAAGTGGCAAATGTTTTTGAGTTTTCGTTAATACTTCAAAGTTCATGTTTTAACACTTAGCTTATAATAGATTTTGAAATGTCACGTCACGAAATTTAGGATCCCCCCCACCCCCTTGTCACACAATGTCACACTTCATCGACCCCCTCCCTCCCCCTTAACGTGTGACGATATTTATGTATGGCCCCTTAGGCGGTTTAAAGGCGAAGAAATAGAAGAACGTTTTACCGACTACCTACTTATCTACCAATCCATTATTGAGCAGAGTGCTAGAGTACAATCTAAACCATTTCAATCTGAATATGACGTAATTATTTTACATGTCGGTTCGATTATTTCAATTTAGGACTTCATTAACATTTCCAACACGTTGCCGACTTCGGGACCCACCTTTGATTTATCATATTGAATTATGCTAATTAATTCGCCGGCTGTAAATGACACCTGGAGCCTTAAAGTATCTCCGGAAATTTGAATTGAAAATTGCTTCACATATTACTTATTCGTTTTATGAAAATATGGAAGTTGACACCTCAGTCAAATTAGATACTTTTTAACAAATATATAATTTCATATATATATTCATGAACAATATACAATCGTGTTTGAAATAATAATAATCATAATTACAATAATTCCTTTACATACATAAAAAATAAATAACAAAATTAATACCTAAATTAAATACGTAAATTTTAAATATTACGAGTATATTATGTTATAGTATAGAACTAGCAGCTTGCCCACGCTTCTCTGTGGCTTCAATTCAATCAATCTTCAATCTTCCCGTTGCCATCTCATTTCTGTGGATTTCCCATACAACCTTGTCCTGGCAATTCCATCACAATTTTTTTGTCTGATATATAGATAACTATTCTGCTGTTCGAAGTGGAGACAAATCCACCAAATCAAAGATCATAAAAATCGGTTTAGTTTTTTTACTTATGAATAGTGTAATTAACCCGACTTTGATTTATATATACTAACTAGCTGGCCGGGGAAATTCGTGTCGTCTTTAAAAAAATACGTTAATTTTTCGATGAGTTATATAAACTATCCTATCTATCAAGTTGGAACAAACTGCACACACTGTGCAAAATGTCATTAAAATCGGTCCAGTAGTTTAGGATGCCATCGCAAACAAACAATGTGACACGAAATTTTTATATATTTAGATGGTCGCCCATTGGTTGAAATTCAACCATTATGACTTTAAAAATAAACAAGAAAATATATATGCGTATGTGTGTTAAATACATGGTAGTGTATGTAATGTTTTTTTTATTGAATATGCATATTTTAATAAAATATTTAACATTCTGCACTCCTACTCTATGTAAGCTATAAATGTCCGAAATTTTATACTCCTCCGTCCGCGCAAATTTCGTAAATAGTTGTACAAAGTTTTTGCTTCACGTATTAATATAATGATAGATATAGATGTAATATATAACTTATATAACTTTTTTGAAAGTGAAAAAAAAAAGGAAATAATTTATCGAGCGACTAAAAAATACTAAATGGGCGACTGAAATACTGGGTTAGGTTAGGTTTGGTATATTTTATATCTTCTTTAGTTGCCAAGTTAGTATAAAAGTTGCCTATTTCTACAATTTTAGTTGCTCCGTTAATTACTAGCCAAAAAAAAATCCTTTAAAAAATAATAAACCTACTTAATTTAGGCAAATGCTGAATAGACGACTGTTTACACAATAAAACACCCATCGTCCCATGCTCATATTTCATTCTGATTTTGCTTACGAATTTCTTTCCCAATAACTTATATTGTTATTTGATTTCCTTGTACGATTGCGAAGTTGTGTTTAAATGTATCTTATTGGCCGTGCAATAGGTTTGAAAATGGCATGACGTGTACCCCGGATTATCGCAGTTTGAACACATCAGTCGCCGCTGTATCGGGAGCTCACTTTGCCGTCGGGAAACGCCAACCTGACCCATTTTTCTTAACACCGATAACATTTTATAAATTTGACTTGGACTATTTTTATTGCTTCCTAACGAATGATTTGCGGCGTCGCTTGAGTACCTCGCAATGTCCAATAAATGTGCCCAATAAATGTGCCCAATAAATATCAATCACAACTCCATTCCGAGCATTTTGGGGTGTAGAAGGTTCATTAACATCTTTGAACCACAGCCACCCTCACCTGCACGTGGTGCACTCTGTTAACTGACAAACGAGGCACTGGCGAAAAGAGGGGTACGGCATAGAGTATTTTTAAATATACCTAACTGGGGATGCACCTCCACCTCACAGGAATACTGCATCCAAATAATAATTCCCTTGATGGTTGTTGTGTTCTTGCGAGTGAGTGAGGTCACCAGAAAGAAAGTAAGAAGTACCTATAGGCTGGTAACGGATCGGTGACCCCTTGGTGTTCTGTGGTGACTGATCTCCATGGGCGGTGGTGATTGCTTTCCATCGACGACGACCCACATGCTCATATAAAATAGAGCAATATTTTTTCCAATGCACTGGTCGTGAGCTTCATAAACCCTTAATCTCTTAGATAGATAGATATATTAATTTCTTACTCCCAACACAATGGTGGGAATGTGTGGTGGGGCACCGTCTTGTTTAAAAAAATGTAATAAATAATTTTAACAAAAAAAACCGACTCCAAAGATTATTCTACATTTAGGTATGGGACGGGGGCCCACCACACATTTCCACCACTGTGTCTCCTGTGTAGCCAGGATTAATAGCGGCGACCGCCAAAAAAGGCAATGAACAATGAAGTCCATTGCAGTCCCGGGGGTAAAACTACGGCTGTCTTGGAACTCACAACGAATTTAATCAGAAGAAATTAGTAGAAGTAGGAAGCTTTTGGAGTTTGACTTCCCCTCTTAGCAATGTGAGAGACAGCAATATGGCAAATAAGGCATTAAAAGCCTAAAGAGATGGCTACATTTAGGTATGTAGATACAGGCTGATGATGATGATGAAATATATGGAACAAATCTGGAAGCCTTTTTTTTTTTTTTTGCCTTTCGGTTTGTAAATGACGCAGTAATGAAATAACAAACCTAACAGTGGGTAGATACAGGCTAATGATGATGATTACGAAAAAAATATGGAATCAATCTGGAAGTATACTATCTATATATATAAAAGAAAGTCGTGTTTGTTACAACACTTATAACTCGAGAACCGCAGGACCGATTTTCATGGTTTTTGATTTGTTAGATTTGTCTTCGTCCCGAATAGCAGAATAACTATTAAAAACATTGGAAAATTGTCGAAAGAATAAAATAAAAGATAAAACATTTTCCCATACAAATGAAAATGTCAGTTGAAAAAGAATTGCGATATTTATTGGTTGTCAAATATCAAAATGTCAAATCGATTGGTGTCACTTTTATGTCGCGAAAGTTGTCTGTGATTTGTTTTGAAAATTGAAAAATGTTAAATCGATTGGAGTGAAAACGCTCATCTTGGCCCATGGGGTCCGAGCGCAAGAATCAAATCAAAGTAAATATCAAAAGAAATGACAATTACAAATCACCAAAACGATAAAACCGATTTAAAAACTAAAAAATAAAACTAAACGTTTTTTTTAATTTTTTGATTAAACAATAAGAAAATCTTTATTTTTACGAAATCTTTCTTTTTTAAAAATCAACTGCGGGTTGGCGGAGGCCAGTGTTTTCGAGCCGTCTAAAAGCCACTAACATACGAGTCTCATCTAATGATAACAACCGGGACCGACGGCTTTAGGTACCTTCCGTAGCACGGAGGAGCTCAAGATAATCTAATGATAACAATTGGGACCGACGGCTTAACGTGTCTTTCGAAGCATGGAGGAGCTCGAGGTATTATAAACCCATCCGTGTACAGACTACCGTCGACATTGCTTAACTTGCGTGTTCAATTAGACTGACATGCGCAATGATGCCACCGAGCTTCTCTATTATTCATTTTTTTATTTTTTTTTATACTACGTCGGGTGGCAGACAAGCATACGGCCCGCCTGATGTGAAGCGGTTACCGTAGCCATATTAACGCTCGCAACATAAAATATCGCTCGCGCGCCGCCACCGCCGCTGTCATCGCAGCATCTCCTTCCTTCCTGGTGACCTCACTCACTCGCAGGAACACAATCTCAATCACAATCTCAATCAAAATCATCAATCAGGATCACAATCAAAGGAAAGCGGAGGATCATATGGTGGGAAGCATTGGGAAAGGCCTATATCCAACAGTGGGTAGATCATTGTTTTAATTCCATAAAATCATAAATTTAGTTCAGCTAATATCTACCACGACATTCATTGATTGTTAGGCGGTACGAAGTTCGCCGGGACAGCTAGTTTCAAATAAAAAAAGGTTTTTTTCAAATCTGTTTATAAATCACGGAGTAATTAAGTAACAAACATTAAAAAAAATACAGCCGAATTGAGAACCTCCTCCTTTTTTGATGTCGGTTAAAAACACAGATTAGTTGTGTGATATGTCTTACGAGGTTATTACTAATTTTATTATGTAAGTTTCGTGATGCCTTGTCAACTTTGCTCTGTGCTCTGCATAGCTTATTAGACGTACTTAATACTTGCTTGGAGCTCTTGAAATGTTCGCATCTTATTAATTAACAAAAAGTTAAGAAACCTTCTCGCTTACTTTAACCACTTCAAAACTAGATGGGGACTTGGTTTAACAACGGTCATTTAATTACAACATCCAGGACCTACGGATTAGCGTACCATACGAAACATGGAGGAGCTCTAGATAACTAAACCCATCCATACATAGATATATTTATATATTGATAAAAATGATAATAGTACAATCGGAATGGTATCACATTCGAGAATCTTTAGGACATCAACAAAACATAACTTGTCAGTCGTCGAGCTGTCAAAAAACCATTAATAAAATGGACAAAGATACAGTCAGTTTCCACAATCTCATAAGTCCAATCCATAACGGCGTTTATTATTTCTATAATAGACACCCCTGACCCCTGGGTCAGCCTCGCCTTCACCTGCAAATTAAATCCGATAACTTTAATTTACTTTGAATACTCCAAATGACCCTCTAACCTTCGAGACTTAGGGAGGATCACTCTAAAGGAAACTTTGCATAAACTTAACTTGAAAAGAGTTAACTTGAAACTAGTTGTTTATGTATATGTATAGAGATCTAATAGATCTATGTATATATCTTAATAATAATGCATCATCATCATCATCATCGGGTCATTTTAGTCTCCACTACAGGAGCACGACTCTCTTTCGTCCATCCCAGACAGAAGGAGGATTTGCCCTACACTGGCCATGCTGGCCAGACGGGTTGGGGAGACCTGATCGATGTTTTATAATGTATTTGCCTTAGTCGCCTTGTACGACATCCACGGGAAGAGGCGGAGTGATTCTATTCTAGTGTGCCGGAAACCACACTAATGCAATCAGTCATAATTGAAGAAAGAAGGAAGTGAGACTTCTGCGAGTTACAAATAACAGTAACTTTTTACATAACTCAACTGCGGCGATACCAAAAACCACTATGGATAATGTCTTTATACATGATAATAAATAAATAACAATAAGTAACGTTAGGTTGACTGCAATTTGATTGTTAATTTTTGAGTTTTATTTATAAATATAAAATAAATAAATATTTCTTGACAATTTTACACAGCGCCATCTAGTCCCAAATTAAGCACAAAGCTTGTGTTATGGGTACTAGACAACTGATAAATGTACTTAAATACATTTTTTTTGTTTTTTTTTTTGTTTTTTGTAAATATATACTTATAATACATAGAAAATACCCAGACCAAGACAAACAGACATGTTCATGCACACAAATGTTTGTCTTGTGCGGGAATCGAACCCGCGACCTCGGAGTCAAAGTGGCCATTGCTAACCATTCGACCACCGAGCTCGTCGAATATTTATATATACAGTTATTATAATATAAATTATGTATTAATGGGTATTTAAACGGTGTTACTATTTTTGTTCTCATTTCCATCACAGCGATTATTGTACTTTGATATTATACGCTATTAATGTTAATCCTTTTGATACTCTAAAGTTCAAAGAGATCTCTCTAAGAGATTAATTTCATTTGTTATTAGATCTTTGATGTATAATAAAGTTTTAACAAGCAAAATTATTATTGATACTGTTGATTGTTGGTTATAGTATTTGTGTTTCTATCCAAAGGTAGAAAACTACGCGAAAAAAGAAATTACGTGGTATAGTACAAGTGCTTTATTGGACAAATTACACATTGTCATCTAGTCGCAAACTAAGCAAAGCTTGTACTATGGGTACTAAGTAAATGATATATGTATTTATTTGTAAATACATACATATAATACATAGCAAACACCGAGACCAAGACAAAAAGACATGCTCATGAGCACAAATATTTGTCTTGTGCGGGTATCGAACTTGCGGCCATCGCTAGCCATTCGACCACCTTGGCTTATCATTAATAACAGAATGATAACGATAAGTAATTCGATTTCTAAAATTTTGGTCTATTTAATTGAATGTGGGATAAAATATAATTTAAATATCTATACAGAGACGAGTTTAATCCTTCAATTTTGTTGCTTTTTCGCGTGGATGATAAAAAGGTAGGGTGCGGTGCTGTGAAATTAAATTAACGTCGAATCACGGATTTCCCCACAAAATGAAAATTTCCTTTTGTAAATAAAACAAATTTTGTCCAAAAAAAAGGTAATATTATTTTATGTCACGTGCGTCACGTCACAAACCAATTCTGCAGTTACATTTGGCTCGTCGTGGATGTGTTCAATTGAGTGCGGAGAAGATACGAAAAATTACTAAGAAGAAAAATCAACTTTGCCTGAACAAGCATCACTTACTTTTGCATGTTTAAAATAAAGTAATAAATATGGTAGAAAAGTAGTTTTTAAGTGTTTGAATTCGTAACGAGAAAATATTGTTATATAAAAATTATGAACCTTTAAAGTAACATAGAGTTTATCTAGTTCACCACCTACAGAATAAATAAATAAATATTTAAATAAACATTTCCGGACAATTTACCTCCCCAACCCGTCTGGCCAGCGTGGGGAGTGTAGGCCAAATCCTTCTTCTGTCTGGGACGGAAGTGAGAGGGTCGTGCTCCTGCAGTGGAGACTAAAATGACCTGATGATGGGGATGGACAATTTACACAGCGCCTTCTAGTCCCAAATTAAGCGCAAAGCTTATACTGTGGGTACTAGACAACCGATAAATGTGCTTAAATGTATTTTTTTTATAAATACATTCTTATGATACTCTGTATTATAAGTATCACCGGCAAACACCTAGATCAAGACAAACAAACATTTTCATGCACGAATGTTTATCTTGTGCGGGAATTGAACCCGCGACCTCGGAGTCGAAGTAGCCATTGCTAGCCATTCGACCACCGGGCTCGTCAAAATATAAAAAGATATTACATTTTTCAGTTCACTTGATCTAATTCTACCTTTCAATATAATTCTATAATGCATCGATAAAATTCAATTCAATTAATTCAAAAAATTCAATTTATACATTTTTTAAACATTTAACTAAAATTTTAAAATAAACTATTCAAGGACACTAGCACCAATAACGATATGATTTTATGGAAACCTGTATGGCAAGAAGCTAACGGGCCCTCCTAATATAAAGCAACTCTTGTATCTTAAATACATATAACTTGTCCCCTGCTGCTAACATAGCATCGGATTAAAATCTCTAATATTTGACATGAATAACGATTGACTACCTTAATTATTTCATCATCATCAACAGCTTGTATCTACCGTCTGCTGTATCAATGCTTTCCATCAAATACGTTCCCCAATGCTTTCCACCAGATACGATCCGCCGCATTCCACCTCCAGCCGCTTTCACAGGACCATCTAGAAGGAGGGCGTCCAACGCTTCATCGTCCTAAACGCTGCTTCCACTCTAGTACCTTGCTCCCGCATCTGTCATCACTTACTCGGCAGATATGACCGGTCCATTACCACTTCTTGCAAACTCAGAAGGCTATATCGACAACTTTGGTTCTTCGTTTCGACATTCTAGGAAATTCAAATTATTCTTTAAGAAAGAGACACCAGTACTAGTAAAAAAAACGCTTCTGTTTCCTCAAAATAGGGAATAAACCAGTGCTGCAAAAATCCTGACGTCTATCTGAGGGGTTCTTCAGGGTATACGCGTGCCCAAAGGGACATAAACAAAGTAAAAATTATAATAAAAAAGTATGCTCCGCCGCGACAGTTTTCACTGCCGTGACCAGGATTCGAACCTGGGTTACTACGGCCACAACGTAGGGTCCTAACCACTAGACGATCACGGCTGTCGGAGCTGTTGAGTATGCCTCTCAAAAACCTAACTATATTCTCGGCTCAGTAAAATCTTGCAAGTTGTAAAAGTTATCTAATGCATACATTTCTTACTGACAGAACGGTCTTCTGAATTTGGTTGGTTTGTTGGCAAACTGGAGCAACTTTCTCCTCGGCAACCGCAACAGATTACGTATTTTAATTGATGTTGTAATTGCAAGACTTTGTTTGCTGTAACTTGATCAATTTGTGAGACAGTTTCTTAGAATGTAGTATTTATTGGAATTTGCTTTGTTCTGAAGTTAATGTTTAGTTGGATTAAGACGAACATTGAAATGTAATTAGATGTAGACATTAAAACAGTAACTTAATTGCTTCTTTATAATTCAAAAGAGATAAATAAATGTTTTCACAGATAATCTATTAATCAATAGATAATTATATTAATGAAATTATTATTGTTTCCTATTAAGTTGAAGCGACGATAAGAGTTAAATTAGGTAGGTAAAATAAAAAACTTATTTAGTCATATGACAATATAAAATAAAAGTTACCCATTTTCCTCTAAGCTATTCTAGGATTCTATGGTTTCTCAAAGGATATTTCATGAAGTTCAAAATACTAACAGTACCATATAATATACTGTCTAAGCACTCCTTACAATGCGCTTAGTTTTCGACAACTAGACCAAAGGGATTGGGGGGATATTGGGGGATGATATCTAATCTCAGATACGCTGACGACGACACAACCCTTCTTAAAGCATTTGAGCATAAGATTGAAGACCGTCTCAAGCTAATAGAAAATACTAGTACCTACTAAATTTGGACCAGCGATAAATCGAGACAAAACCAAGATCATGATAGTGGACCAAAATAATAACAACAGAACCTAATATAAGTAACATAGCTATTTGTGAAGTTGTCCACAGTTAAGTATCTCGGTTCTATTATTACCAATACAGGAAACTGCGAGGAACAGGAAATTAAAAAACGAAGTACAAATACTAGATCAGCCATAGAGAAGTTCACAAAGATTTGGAAAGACCGACCGGTTTCATTAATGGGGTTCTCCAAGTCTAGTTTTTCCAATCTTTCTTTACATTACAGAAAAAACCGCGGAAAAATATTATTCCTTAGAGACGTGATGTTGGAGTCGGCTGCTGAAAATACGCTGAACTGCACGTCATTCTAACGGTTCTATAATGAATGAATGACTGCGATAAAAATCACAACAATCAAATCAAATCATACAATGATTATCGTCGATTGTGCAACTACGAATCTTCAAAATATTTGGACATGTCTCTCGGAATATCGTTTCTCGGAATATGGAACGTGTGATGGTGCAGGGTTAGGTTAGGTTAACGTCTTTGAAGTAGATCCAACAAGATGGACGGATATTAAAATGTCCGCGACTGACTTCACGCTCGTTCAATGTTCTCGTAAGGCTATTAACAAGTAGAGATGTAGAAGAATCGCGGAAGCTGCAGCCGGTCGTGTTAAGAGCGAACGACTAAGAAGAAGAACCACTTCTTTGATAAATTAACGTACCAAGAATCCAGCAGTATTGTAACCATGTAAATGAATTCTTTATTAAATGACGGATGTTGTATAATATTTTTTTTAATTTGGTAAAGTTATATAAATTGTGAGTCATTTTCATAATTTACGCAGGGAATTTGCAGTGGTTTATCTACACAAAATTATCTTGGCAGCTGGTTTAATGAAACCACTTAATGAAAGTTATTATTATGGCAGCCGTAGATTTACCCTTGGGACTGCAATGAACTTCACTAATTACTGTCTTTGTGTTGGTTGCCGCAATACTATATAGGAGAGAGCGAAGAAAAAGTGTGGCGTATTCCTTATTTACACACAAAATATTACAAATTAGGTAACTAAAACTTTTAAATCTTTATGAATGCAAATAAATTAGAACTTATTATAGTTACAGTATATATATAAAACAGAAAATAGATATTTACTTCAAAATTAATTGATAACGAAATATAATTTTGTGACAAAATTATATTTGTAGACGCCATTTTGAAAATATTCTAATACAAATACTCTTGAGCATGAAATTGACTTTTGAGAAAATCAAAATTGCCCATATACGCGTGTAAAGTCGCGAGCAAAACTAATTAATGGATGAATGGATGGATGGAATGGATAAAATCACAACATACTCGTAAAAGTACTAATATATTGTTGAAGTTTCCACTACAATTAATATAGAAATTAGGTATTTTCGTCGAAAATCCGTAAAACAAGTACAAAATGGAAAGCGAAATCCATTAGAATAATGTATATCTGAGAGATAAAATCACTCAACGAACCTCATCTCGGAGCTGAATTAATAAATTAAGGTTATTACGAGCTTGTTAATAATACGGAATCGAAAATTCTTTGACTTCGCATTCGCATCTTAATATATAAATTAAATTTGTGTGTCAGTCCATAATTACTACTATTCTTTCTTGGTTATGTTATTATGTTATGTTGTTATCTACACTACTATTATAAAGAGGAAAGATTTGTATTTTTGTGTGTGTATGTTTGTAATGAATAAACTCAGAAACTACTGTGCCGGTTTCAAAAATTCTTTCGCTTTCAATTGGAAAGCTATATTCACCTTGAGTAACATAGGCTATATTTATTGCTAAATAAAAGGTAAAAATATTTAAAAAAAATATGTCCACCCGTGCGAAGTCATGGCTCGTGGGTTCGATTCCCACAAAGGACAAACATTTGTGTGCATGAACATGTCTGTTTGTCTTAATCTGGGTGTTTTCTATGTATCATAAGTATGTATTTACAAAAAAAAAATGTATTTACGTATGTTTATCAGTTGTCTAGTACCCATAACACAAGCTTCGCTTACTTTGGGGCTAGATGGCACTGTGTTATTTGTCTGACAATATTTATTTTATTTATTATTATGTATTACTGTAGCCTATACAACAATAATAGTACATTACGATATTAGTGCGTTATGATGGTTTTAACATGCGAGGCGGAATTTCAGCCCGAGCCGAAGGCGAGGGCGTAATTGAGCCGAGCATGTTATAACCAATACGCACGTATATCGTACGACGTTTTTCAACACATTTGCGAGGAAACAGAAAAAAAATATATATTTTGTTCATTTTTAATTATTGAAACAGTTAGTGAAATTACAATTATTAAAATGATACGTAGTTGTAGTTGGTTTTTTAATTATGTTTAGAGCATGCAGCCAAGTTTTTAAATTACCGAATAAACTGATTTTTTTTATTTTAAATAAACTCAATCTGTGAATGCACACTGTTGCTTTCCCGCCATTTTAACAGCGCGACAGCGCTGCCTACTGATTGGCGCCGTGCGGCGATTAGTTCGAAATTTGAATAGCAACAGCGCGCGAAATGGCAAATAATACTGTTATGTAATTTGTATGGACTATAACTTAACTTTTTACTTTGGTAACACACGCGTTTTTTATGACCCGCTTTACATATTTAAAACCGGTGGAATTACATCAGCTTTACGAACAAAGGTGTTGAAAATACTATAAATAATACAAAGTTAAAAATTAAACATCACGATGCAAGAACTGCTGTATTAACACCGTTACTTTGCAAACTGTCCTGTTTTTTACTGAACTATTTTTAAAACATCGTACGGAGACCGAAATGTATGAGTTCGTCTCGCAAATAACCCGTTTTTTATACCACTCTAGGTGCCAAGCAATTATACTACCCGCCTAAGTATATTAACGAGTAAAACCACGACGAACAACTTAGTATGAAACAATAAATTGCAGCCCGCAAAATGAAGAACAAAACAAACTTGTGCTAATTAATTGGGAAGAGGCGCCATTCATGAATATTCTCGATTAAAATTGTTAATTAATTCTCAACACTTTGATTGTTAATTTATTTACATAAAAATCTAAAAAATGCTATATTTTTGATACTGTTGATTGTTGGCACTTTGTGGTGCATCGTTAACATTTTGTTTTTAATAAAGCACTTGTACTACTACGTTAGTACTGTTACTTATACTTATTATACTTGTACTGTTCCACGTAATTCAATTTATTGTTACCGATCGGTTTCTCCTTAAGGTATGATCAAGGTATGGTATATGGTGGTTGTATTTCTACAAAACATTTTAATACCTTGCAATTAACACCGGATTTTGAATCTTAAAACCCGGATATGTAATCAATGTTTTTTAGTACTAGTACTATTTTTTAATCTGTGACAAGACAATCTGTTATTCGCAGTATGGAGCGGCCGGTAGTGATTTAAAACTTTTTACCCTGGACTACAAATGAAAAACCGGACGGACGTCCTCCAAACTAGGACAAATCCGGGGAAATCCGGACGGATTGCTGTGCCAATACTGGGCGTCACTTGTACCATATTATTGTTATGTAACATCTTTGTAATAACTTGTGACTTGCAATAAAAATCTGAAATCTGGATGGCAACCCTACGTGCAATCAATGACAATAATGAACAAAAATAAAAATAAAAACTTTTAAAAGAGTATTCTAAAATCTATGAGTTCGTCTCGCAATTATTTTTCATATTTTTGTACACTTTTCATATTTTTGTAGTTGGCGAATTCCAATCATAATGGTAACTAAGTTAACACATAGAAATTTGTTGACAATAGGCTATTTGACTAACATTTTTTTCGTTTTGATATGTAGGGACGTCTCCATAATATATCCATAGGTGAAAGATTTACTTCGATAGCACAAAAATCTCTCGAGATATGGTAATTTGAAAATCACAATTTTTAGACTGCCCCAAAACGCTCCATACAAAAGTCTACCGAATTATGACGTCACAGGTTTGTATTTTGTATGCATCAAACCAGAAATTTGTACGACAGCTATGTTAAATATTACGTTTATGTGATTAGTACCATAATAAAAGTTATAGCATTTTTTATTGCTTCTCCAATGGAAATATTATTTTTTAATAATTTCATACTTTTAAAATGGACTTTCCCGCCAAACTTTGATCGACGCTAAAAAAAAGTCTGACTGAAGATATTAGAATGAAAGTTTGCAGATGTTTATAGTTTTGTGTATTTTACGATATTGTTAAATAATTTATACAATTTTTAAACATTGGAAAATAGCCCATTGTATGTGGTCAGCACGCAATCGTACTGCGAAATTAAATTAATTAGTTAATGAATTATTTATTCAGCCATTGGCCCTTGTGGACACGTAGACACATTTTACACTTTTTATAAATAATATTCTTATTTTTTTGTCATTTTTTTATCTACTTTTCGCTATTGACCGCATGCAGGAAACAAAAGGCTTACGCGACGATTACGGGACGTGCGTTGAGGGCCTTAAATGTCTAAAGATAAATTCTTCGAACTTGCTCGGACTAATCTCAGAAAATGCTTTACAGATTTTCATACAATAGGTATTCTCCAATATAAAGCGGGATTACCTCGGAAGGAAAAAAATTGCTAGAATAAGCTTCTGGTTCGGAAAGTTATAGGCTATTACACAAATTTAGCTTCTTCTGCATGAAGAGATTTGTGAATTAAGTTGGAATAAATGATATTCGTATGAGATGATGATGAGCCGTTAAGCCGTTGGTCCACGCTGTTGTCATTAGATGGCAGTCGTTAAGTGGCCTTAGGGCGGCTTGAAAACAATGGCCAACTCGCAGTTAAGCTGCGAGGTGGAGTATGCTCTAAACCCCGTCGCTTGAGGGGAGACCTGTATCCCAACAGTGGGATGATTATGGATTGATGCCGATGGCGGCCGCCACAGAATGGTGAATTATAATTTTTACATTAATCCATATGAACGGGTGTCAAATGAAAGGGCTTGATGACTATACTATGACTAAACATATTAGGTAAACTTTATATTTATTTTTTAAGAGCTAGTAAATGTATTGTTTAAAAAAAGTTTTTGTTTTCAACCTGCATATTTATGGTAACAGATTACTATTCCTACGAGAATTTACCTACCTTTCAAACCTTCTTAGATATATCCTTACAACGTATTTCAGACTCGCTGCAAATGGGTATCTATTAGAGAAAATTGACGCATTTACTGCGAACCGCCAGAGATTTCCCGCTTTCATTAATCAGTCATTGGCTACCTGCGATCCTCATGTATGAGGGGCCTTCTGGAGAAAATCGATAAACGCGATTTGGCGGATTTAGGGATGCCACAACATTGTTCCCAAATTTGCTTGTTTTTTTAATTAAGTACTGCGGTAGGGGAAAAGATTTATTGTTAAAGTTTGTGAAATTCGACGTTTATAGAGAAATAATAATGTATTCCAACAATGTATTGTTTCGAGTACAATCATTAAGGATGGCTGGAAGAGGTCTGCCGTAGAGATAAGCTCACCTTTGTATTCAATCTGTGTATCATCAAATTGTTTTGTTTTAGTTATGCAATGAAATATTAACGTACTGTGCGGTTCCAAGAAGTTTCCTACCTCCACAACTTGATCGTGATCTACTTGTGGAATAAACTGTATATCGACTTTTTCCAAGAGACTACAGCATGAGTTTGTTCAATAGGTCTGCCTAGAGGACTTTATAGGGTGCGATTTTTGTCTCTTGTATTGCAAGTGTCTAAGCCATATCCTCTTACCATCGGGTGGGTCGTATGATTGTCTGCCAACTTAGTTAGTGATATACAAAACATAACAGCATCTTGAAGGCCATTATGCTAGTTTTGACTACCCGATCCAGTATCACTGAATTAAAATTGGTATTGGGCAAATAAAATAAAAAAAATAAAAATGTTATTAATAGTACTAATATAGTTTTAAGGCATAATTTTGCTATTTAACATATACTAATAAAAATATGGACTTTGTCTGAAATAAATATTTTATTTTTATTGAAGAGTCAAAGCCAAACTAATCTGTACGGAGTGTGAAACTTTGGCAAAACTCATATTCGAAGCGTTTACAGGCTATGATAACAGCTATACATTAGCGGAAAAGGCTGCTTATTACCTTACAAAAGTAGAATAAAAAGAAAACATGACGAGTATAAGCATTTTGGGAAAGGAAATAATTAACTTTACTACCCATCAACCCTAACCATAACTTCGGACAAGATAAATGAAGCAAATAATTCGATCAGAAAGATGTCGGCCATCGAGTGATTCAGTTTCCGTAAAAAATTGACGGTTGAACGGTCCGAATGGGTTTGGAGTTCCGGACGGTTCGCGAAACTAGTTTTTGACAGCCCTCGAATTGCGCTCTTGTCGCTTCCAGTGAGTTTGATTGATTATTGGGAAATGTTTTTATCTCGAATAATGCTTGTAGTGGTGGCGATAATGAAGTTATATGGAATACAGGATAGCAATAAGAGATCTTATAGAGATAAGCTCGCCTTTGTACAATATAATGTATACTACCTGTACTGTATAATTTATATGCAATAAAGAATAAAGAAAATAAAGTGAAGAGAGTTTGACGAACTCGGTGGCGTAGCGGTCAATGACGCGGCTTCGACACCAACGCTCGTGGGTTCGATTCCCACACAGGACAAACATTTGTGTGCATGAACATGTCTGTTTGTCTTGGTCTGGGTGTTTTCTATGTATCATAAGTATGTATTTACAAAATAATGTAATTACGTATGTTTATCAGTTGTCTAGTACCCATAACACAATCTTCGCTTACTTTGGGGCTAGATGGCGCTGTGTAATTTGTCTGACAATATTTATTTTTATTTATTTATAAGCAAATATCAAATGTTGTTAACACCCCAAAGTCCCCGAAGTACCTTATTTATTTTTTTGTTGACATAGATACCTTTATTTCTAGATGATCCCTACCACTTTCCTCTACTGTGATAAGAATAGTCAAAAACATTAGTCTTCATACAAATGTCACATCATGCTACTAAGTACATAAACAATTACGTCTGTTCAGAGCGTGAATGAGTATATGTGCGTTTTTTTTTATGTGAGAGGGGGGCAAACGAGCAAGTGGGTCACCTGGTGGAAAGCAATCACCCCCGCCCATGGAGACCAGCGACACCAAGGGGTCGCCGATTGCCAGCCTTTTAAGGAAAATGAAAACCCTGTTCTTGAAGGCACCCATGTCGTAGTTGTTCGGAAATACCGCTGAGGTCCACTCAGTTTCACTGTTCGTGGTATAAAATGTCTTAGGAAACGTACTTGTAGTAGATCGCCAATTATCAAGATGATATGGATGGCATTTTAATTTATGGCGAGTTGTACGATAGTGGAATTCAGAGGCAAGTATCAAATCAAACAGCTAATCCGAGCACTCCCCGTGATATAATTTGTATAGAACGCAAAGAGACGCTACATCTATTAGTTAAGAAAGTCAACTAACTAGTAAAAGAGAACTACTAAATTATACTATAAAATTAAATATCAATCACTTGCATAATAACGTTGACGTGTTTTTACAAACATTTTTTTTAATATATCCATGGATGTTTTTATGTATTTATTACATTTATTTATTGCACAAAACACAAGGAGGACTTAGTGTTATTAAGTCAGCACTTGAAAAACGTTACTGAGTAGTGAAAATGTATAGTATATATTATAGATGTTCTGTGCTGTAAGTTGTACAGCACAGAACATCTATGATTCCTAGTAAGTATAGTTCCCAGGTAAGAACTATAAGTTCGCGATTATATATATATAAATATATATATATGTATATATATATATATATATATATATATATATACATATATATATATTCGTTATAACTCTTGTGCGTACACATTTTCCTGACATTGTGATAACGAAATAGTACAAGCACTATTTCTCCAGATAAATTCCGACCAATATCCCAGTAGGACAGGAAACCGCGACAGATCGAATAGTCGGCTCTACGGCGATAACATGCCGCTCCCATTCCTTCAAATAACGTTAGCGTTAACTGAAGGGCTGAAAAGGGCATTGCTGAAAATCAACATTTACGCATTTTCTATGGATAGTATTTGAAGACATTTTTTATCCATTTGCATAACAGATTAGTTTCCGACCCGCCGAGATACTGCTATTTGTGAGTTGGTGCGAAACACGTCAAGCGATGTTATTACTGAAACACAGGCGGGCCTAATTTTGTCTACTTCTTTTTTTTACCCGACTACGACAGAAGGAGGGTTATGTTTTTCGAGAGTATGTATGTATGTATAATTGTTCGGCACGCTCTGCAGCCCGAACGGCTGGATGGATTTTAGCTTCAGAGATGTCGTTAGATTCGTATTTGCTGTGAGAGTAACACTGGATACATCAACATAAAAAATATCAAAATGGCGGATTTTTGGCGCCAAGTTCAAATGCAAATGCGCGCTGCAGTCTGGGCGGCTCGATGGATTTTAGCTTGAGGGGTGTCATTAGATATGTATTTACTGTGAGAGCGACATTGCATATATCAAAATAAATAAAACTAAAAAACATAAAATAAAAACGGTAATTTAAAAAACTAAAAAACCCGACTGCTTTTCTGTGTAATTTGGAAATGAAAAACCCTTAAAACAAGAAAACATGTAGCAGTCGGAACGCTACATGTGCTCTAAATTCACTAAGCCTCCATTTCTGGAATGGGTCCCGACTGCTACATGTTTTCTTGTTTTAGGGGTTTTTCATTTCCAAATTACACAGAAAAGCGGTCGGGTTTTTTAGTTTTTTAAATTACCGTTTTTATTATACAACGTCGAATGAACTCGATTCGACGTTGTATAAAAAAAACTCCTCTTCAGCCTCCTCTTGCACTAGTGTAGAGATATGAGTTTCCAACGATATATAAAATGAGGAAAAAAAAATGTAATTATCTGTAAAGTTGATTTACAACGATAATTTTACGTGATAACAGCGTAAGAAAACATCGGCCAATGGGGTGGAAGAGAGATAGATGCGTCACAAGCCGCGCTCTAGCTTGCACGCTCGGCTCAGGCGAAACGTGACAATGAGTCATTCTTTTTCGTGCAGGCAGCCGGCGTTCATCGATTTATATTAGAATATTATTTAATTACAAACTTATTATAAATAAGTTCTGTAAAATATGTACACAACTTATTGTACTTTTCAACAAATACACTAAAACATTTTATTTAAGAAACCTTGTTGATCTTCGAAGGATATTTCCAATTCTCTTATTTTTCAATCGGATCGTACTCGGATTTAAAAGTCTGGTTTTCAAACGTGACAATGCAAAATTAAAAGGAGAGTCTCAATAAGAAGAGTCGAACGTCGACTGTAAATGGCTTTGGATCTCGATGAAGCTCGAGATTGGATCACAACAATAGCTCACAACTCATACCTATATATTATTTCTGTGTTGTACACCTAAATTACATCTTCAATCAAGGAAAAACAAATTAATATATTATATAAATTACATTTTCAATCAAAGAATAACAAATTAATATACTATTATTAATTTGTTTTTACAATACAATACTCTTTATTGCACCAAAAGCAGTAAAAATAATGACAATAATGACTTATTAAGTACAAAAGGCGGCCTTATCGCTTAGCGATCTCTTCCAGGCAACCTTTGGGTAGAGGAGACAGGTAACTATACTTAAACATACATATATGCACGAATATAAATAAATACATACATACATAAACTACGTAAATGTACTTTTTATGGAAAAGACGTCAGCGACAAATAAAATAACATAAATAAATAAGTTAAGTAGAAGTAAGTGAAATATAGTGATCTTTAACTAGATTTTTAAAGTTTAGTTTGCGCGTTGCGAATAGTTAAAGGCAGAGCATTCCGTTTTTCTTTGATTGACATTGTAATTTAGGTGTACAACACAGAAATAATTAATGTTTACACAACAATAGAAATAAGAGGAACAAACGGGCCAGGTCCACCACACACATTTCCACCATTGCGCCTCCTGTGTAATTAGGATTAACAACTACCACCAAAAAGTCAATGAACAGTGAAGTTCACTACAGTTCCGGGGGTGAAACTACAGCTAGTTTGAAACTCTAAATAGGGTGAAGGAACCAATTATCAGCACTTTAAGAATTAGGTTTTACATAAGCCCGTATATCACAGTGAAAAATACTTTTTCATCCATTATGACGAGTTTTCTAGTTTCACTGTTGAATAAATAAATGGATATTTTTTTTTTACAATAAATAGTTTATATTTATCCACGTTTGTTTTAGATATGCATTAGAAAAAATAACAGTACTGTGATAGTAGTAATGAAATAATATGAAATAAAACAAATGTTTATAGTAGGTATATGTAGGTAGCTCTGGAATTTAATTAAGCAATGTAAAAGACAACGTTATGGCAAATAAGATATTAAAAGCCTAAATAGATGGCTAATCAAGTGAAGCTTTACTGCCGTGTACCAAAATCTCGAAAGGTAATGGTGAGGGTGTAAGTTGCTCACTATTATTTTTAGAGCCAAAGCCAACCTCACTTGCACGTGGTGCACTGTTGAAAGAGAGGTAGAGGATATCAAGCCCGACTGATTTACGTTCCCATTGAGGAACCACATTGGTATTTTGATTTTTTGAATGCGTCAGCCTATAGTAAAAGTTCTAAAACTATTGTAAATTCAACGTATAATTCGAAAAGGAGGCACTCAAAAGTTACAATCGGTTAAAGGTGGTCCCTCAGTACCCATCCGATTTTTAGAATTCGAAAATCAAATTTCAGCTTAGATTTATGGTACCTGTGTTTGTCTTAGCTGGTGGAAACCCTGGAGCTCTACCGACTAAGCTGAAGATGTTGGTCAATAAATAAAACGTAAGACCTATTTTTCGAATCAAAATGTTCGATGGTAAATCGGCTACAACTTCGGCGGTAGTACTTTTACTAACTCTAACTCATACGGAGATTTCAAATATTCTTGTTTCCCACTTAATGTGAAGTTATGGCAATCGATTCAGGGACTACCATGCAAGATACTTCTTTTTATTCAGTGAACTGCCCCCTTACCACCATCTCTTATTATAATAAGCGACTCTATTCCATTTGAAATAGAGTCGCTTATTCATTGGTATGCATAAGCTATTCAGTTATTGAATCGCAATAAGAGATGGTGGTAAGGGGGCAGTTCACTGAATAAAAAGAAGTATCTTGCATGGTAGTCCCTGAATCGATTGCCATAACTTCACATTAAGTGGGAAACACAAGAATATTTGAAATCTCCGTATGAGTTAGAGTTAGTAAAAGTACTTGAACGATTGTAAATTCAATCTCTAGTTTGTAAAAGAAGCCATTCGAAAGTTTCAACCGATTAAAGGAGGTCCCTCAATTTAAAAGTTTAATATATCAATTTACGTTGCATTTGGAAGTTAAATAGAGGGATGGTACAGTTTATTCTTTAGTACTCTATTACTTTACCGAACAGCATCAAAGAATAAATAAATAAATATTCCTTGACAAATTACACAGCGCCATCTAGCTCCAAACTTAGCAAATCTTGTACTATGGGTACTCGATAACCGGTACATGTACATAAATACATTTTTTCTAAATAAATACATATAATACATAGAAAACACCCAAACCAAGACAAACAGAGATGTTTATGTTCATTGTTATAATAATCGTACTGCTTCACCTTAAACATCCATCGTACACGTGGTACAGATAAATAAATATTCTTGGACATATTACACAGCGCCATCTAGTCCCAAACTAAGCAAAGCTTGTACTATGAGATAACTGATGAATTATTTAATTACATTTTTTTTGTAAATACATACATACAATGCATAGAAAACACCTAAACCAAGACAAACAGACATGTTCATGCACACAAATCTTTGTCTTTTTTTTTTCTTTTTTTTTATACTACGTCGGGTGGCTGACAAGCATACGGCCCGTCTGATGTGAAGCGGCTGCCGTAGCCATATTAACGCTCGCAACATAAAATATCGCTCGCGCGCCGCCACCCCCGCTGCCAACGCAGCATCTCCTTCCTTTCTGGTGACCTCACTCACTCGCAGGAACACAACAACCCTCAAGGGAATTGTTATTTGGCTGCGGTATTCTGTAAGGTGGAGGTACATTCCCCAGTCGGGTAGCTTACAATTACGCTCCCTACCTCTCTTTTCGCCAGAGCTTCGTTTGTCAGTCAGCAGGATGCACCGCATGCAGGTGAAGTTGGCTTTGGTTCAAAGGTGTTGATGAACCACTTACACCCCAATGTCATGTGCGGAGATCGAACCCGCGACCTCGGAGTCAAAGTGGCCATTGCTAGCCATTCGACCACCGAGCTCGTGAGCTCGTCAAGCATGTACCGTTCATTCAAGATCCGAAGTTGTATCCAATTGGTCTAATAATGAGACAAAATATTTTCAAATGATTTTATTTGCATTAAAACACGCATACAATATGAAATACTGATATAATATGCCCCCGAGGATAAAGATGAACAAACAATTGTTATTTTACATTTACTGTAAAATAACAATTGTTTGTTTAAAATAACATCGAATACAATTGAGCCCTCGGAGAGTATAATACAGAATAATAGAAATAAGAAATAAGGCAGTACGAACGCGGACTTATTGCGGGATAAAATCCCGCGGTTTTATAAATAAAGTTTAAAAGAAATGCGGGCTTATTTTATATAGGGATATATCTGCAGGGATTTTCCAGAATTTCGCTACTAATACAACTGTACTCAAACTGTGGATGTATGCATACATCCTCTGAGCTTCTTACTTAGCCTTTAGGGGTGTAGGTGGTTTATCAACATATTTGAACCAAAGCCAACTTCACCTGCACGCGGTGCACCCTGCTGCATGACTGACAAACGAAGCTCTGGCGAAAAGAAAGGTGGAGAGCGTAATTGTAAGCTACCCGACTGGGGAATGTACCTCCACCTCACTGGATACTGCAGCCAAATAACAATTCCCTTGAGGGTTGTTGTGTTCCTGCGAGTGAGTGAGGTTGGCAGCGGGTTGGCGGCGCGCAAGTGATATATTATGTTGCGAGCGTTAATACAAAAAATAAAAAAAAGCCTATATGGGGCCGTCCATTAATCACGTGAGGTTTTTTTTTGAAGTTTGTTTATATCACGTGTATTTTTTGAAGCTTCAAATAATCTTAAAATTTTTGGAATATTTTTTTTATATAAACTTCTTTAATTGACGGCCCCTAAGCGATGCGCGCACTGTATATTTTTTATATACCTATCTTAGGCATAAAACATTCTGTACAGCATGTAGGTATGCCAGGTGTAAATAAAATATGTAATGTTCGTAAACTTTATTATAGCTTTAAATGGGGCTTACAAACATCAAAACGTTTTACATTAGTTAACGAGCGAGCGCGGGTCAGTTTCGCGTGGTCAAAAAAGCTTAGCGCGCGGCGATGTCCCATATGTCACTGGTGGCGAGCGTCGACGGGCCGCGGGGCGAGCCAGACGAGTGGCGGGCGGGGTATTCAGGTACTCGCCGTTCGTTCCGAGATCGAGAAGTTTTGGGTCCACGCGTTACAGCCTCCCCCTCTAACCCAGACGTTGCGCCCCCGAAGTCGGGTTAGCCTTACGAGGTCTCCCCCTCTTACGTTTCTCCTGTACAGGAGCCTGGACGCGCCCAACAAAAGGAGTCAAAACCGAAACGTGGTATCTACCTAACAAAGTACCATCGCTAATGCGCTCCAAGGCATAAGTCGAAGCACCAACTACCTCCTGCACACGATACGGCCCATCACGGCGAGGTATGAACTTTGGTGTCTGTCCTCTGCTCGTGTCGTTAGAGCCTTGAGTCTTGAGCAATACGAGATCCCCTACCTTGTAATCCGGCGCCGGGCGGCGATTCTCGTCGGCGTACTTCTTTCGAACTGCCTGGGCCTTTTCGTGCACGTCTCGAGCATCGATCAACACTGCAGGCAAAGACTTGAGGAACGGCGTGATAGAGAGAACGACATTCTCATTTTCGACTATAGTTCTCATATCAGAGTATATATCAGCAGGCGCGCGCATCTCGCGCCCGAAATTTAAATAAGCAGGCGACTGGTTTGTGCTTGCAGTAACCGCAGAGTTCATGGCAAAACGAATCGCCGCAAGATGGACATCCCAAGTGTTGTGATCATTACCTACCAAAATAGCCAGTTGAGGTTTGAGGTCGCGGTTCTTGCGCTCGACGGGATTAGCCTCAGGGTGGTAATATGACGTTAGAGCCTGTTTGATCCCCATGACGTGGCAGGTTTGCTGCATCACCTCGGACACGAATTGAACGCCGTTGTCACTTATGAGCCTTCTCGGGACACCGTAGCGCAAAAACACCTCGTTCACTAACACCTTAGCACACTCTTCACTAGTGGCGGATGAGAGACTGAACAATTCTACCCACCTAGTACAAGTATCCTCCACTATGAGGATCCATTTGTTACCAGAGGGCGTCTCTGGCAACGGACCAAACAGGTCCACTGCGAGGACTTCGAATCGGCGTGATGTAGCGGGCACTTGAAGCAACCCAGCAGGCTTCCGGGTATCTGCCTTATACCGCTGGCACGCCACGCAGTTTTTAATGTATTGAGCAACGTAAGCTCTCATACCAGGCCAATAATACTTACCGACGATGCGCTGTAACGTTCTCTCTACGCCGAAATGTCCAGCGGTAGGGGCGTCGTGGTACTCAGCCAACACGTCCTTGCGCTCGTGTTCCGGTACCA
Organism: Hypsopygia costalis; assembly: GCA_937001555.2. Classification (NCBI taxonomy): domain Eukaryota; kingdom Metazoa; phylum Arthropoda; class Insecta; order Lepidoptera; family Pyralidae; genus Hypsopygia; species Hypsopygia costalis. The sequence continues at coordinate 4,275,652 of OW443325.2, forward strand.
CCAAACAAGCGTCATCATCGTCTTCGTTCTCGGGACCATAACGATATAACACACCGTCAGCTATAACATACCCTTTGTCAGACCAAGTCCTCCCCCTAAACGGATCGTCGGACTCCAATGCTTCGATGATCTTATGTACCTCGGTGTCCTTCGCTTGGCTCTCTCGAACATCTTTGGGGCAGCGCGACGGCAGATCCACAACGGCAAGGCACAGGTCACAGTCTGCGTCTGCAGCGCACGCGGGACGCGACAGCGTGTCCGCGACCACATTTGACTTACCAGGTGTGTACTCTATCTTTAGGTTGTACTCCTGAAGACTGAGCGCCCATCTAGCGAGACGACCACTGGGCGATTTCAGACTCATGAGCCACCTTAGCGGCTGATGATCGGACTTGATTGTTACCTCTGAACCGTCAATGTATCCACGGAACTTAGATACAGCCCACACGACGGCGAGGGCCTCTCGCTCCGTCGTGTTGTAATTTCTCTCTGCTGTCGTGAGGAGACGACTAGCGTACTCGACAGGTCGTTCGTCGGTCCCCTCCCCCTGGAAAAGAGCCGCCCCAAGAGCATAGCTGCTGCTGTCAGTCCTGAGGACGAATGGTTTCGTCTCGTCAGCCTGACGAAGAATAGGAGCCGAAACCAGGAGAGACTTAATCTTCTCGAAGGCGTTTTGCTGCTCAGGGCCCCACTCCCAGGTGCTTGCCTTTTTTAGCAAACGAGTCAACGGCGCACTGGTTTCGGCGTAATTTGGCACGAAGCGTCTGAACCAGCTTGAGGTTTGCAGAAAACACTTCAGGTGCTTCACGTTCTGAGGAGGAGACATGTTGGCTATAGCGGAAGTTTTGTCCGGGTCTACATGAATACCACCTGGTACGATGACATGGCCCAGGAACTTGACGCTCTCCCTCGCGAAGTGGCTCTTTTCGCGATTCACCCGCAGATTAAACATAGCGAGGCGATTAAACACCGCTTCCAGATCTGCGAGGTGCCTTTCAAAGGACTCCTCAGACAGCACTAGCAAATCATCCAAATACGCGACCAGAGTGATACCAGGTAGGTTGGACTTGAACCGGTCAATGAGCCTCTGGAAAGTGGCCCCAGAATTGCGAAGCCCCATCGGCATGCGCTTGAACCTAAAGGTACCCAATGGCGTAGTGAAGGAAGTGAGGTCCCTATGGTCGGGATCTACGCTCACCTGGAAGTAGCCAGACCTGAGGTCCAGCGTAGTCATAAACTTGGAGGTCTTCGCAGCGTGGAGCACGTCTTCAATCCTGGGGAGTGGGTAGCGATCAGGCTCAGTCACTGCGTTAAGCTTACGGTAGTCGACGCACAGCCTGTAGCTCCCATCCTTCTTCTTCACCAAGACGACGTTGGAAGCCCACGGGGATTCGCACTCCTCGATGACATCCGCATTGAGCAACTTTTGCAGCTCCCTCTCCAAAGCTTCCTTCTTCGACGGGGACAACCTATAAGGAGGTGAAGCGATGGGTTCCTGATTTTCACCTACCTTAATCTTGTGGGTGGCGAAATCTGTAGGAGGTCCCTCGGCAGCAAACTGGTCTGCTCTGCTATGCAGAAACGCATTGAGCGCATCTCTGTGCTCTGGTGGAAGCTTCGTTCCTTCGTCGTCGCGCAGCGAAATGTTGGAGATATCGGCTCGCATCAGCTCTGTGCTATTTAAAATAAAAGATTGCACGAAAGGAAATACCTGGTCGGGGTTGTCAGAAAAGTACCACGACTCCTGGGCCAAGTCCAATACGACACCAGCCTTAGCGATAAAATCGCGGCCTAACAATGTACGAGTATCTTCCCCCGGGAACGTCACGAACTCCGTAATTACTTGCTTACCCTCTAAAACAACCGGTACCGCGGCGGTTAATACCACTTTAGTACGTCGTGATCCGTCCGCAAGCCCTATGGTGCGTTCCGTCTCACGAAACTGTACCCCGTCCGATTGTAAGATAGAATGCAATAATGGGCTAGCCACACTGCATGTAGCCCCCGTGTCTACTATCGCGACCCCCACCCTATTCGCAACGGCAATAGATATAGTAGGGTGCGATGGCAACGTCACCCCCGGTGCACGTACAGCACTGCTGTCACTGAGGATGTTGAAGTCTGAAGACTGCGCAGGTACGCTCTTACCCCGACAGTTCTCACATTTCGACCTAACCACCCCCGGCTGACCGCATCCATAACAACGTATATTATTAGTCCCCATATTAACATTGTTACTATTAGGAACCGCATCATTTGATTTGACGCCCTTATTTTGCAAATTGCGACAATCCGTAACAACATGACCGTAGAACTTGCAAAACGAACAACGAACGCGCTTATCACGTTTCACTGTCTCGTTCGAGTTAGGCGCGAGTTTCGCACCAGTAGTACCGCGCGGACCCATAGTAACGCTACGTTCGGGATCGCGTCGCTCGCGCAGCCGTAGCTCGCATGTTCGAGAATCGTCGGGACTCGTCGCGGATATTGCGGCGCTCGGGCTCGCTACCGTGAATGCAAATGAATTTTTTGGGACTTGATTTTCCGCAATTGCATCTTCAATGACCCTCGCTCTCTCTACAAACGAATCTAAACTAATACCGACTTCATTTCTCGGTAACCGTTTTCTAACACGACGGTGTAACAACCCGTAAATTATGTCGATTTGCATACATATAGGTACTACGTACGGCAACTTCACTAATAACGATCGTACTTTACATATAAACACTTCTGCTCTTTCCGCGTCCTTTTGTTCAGCTCCGAATATCTCGCGTAGGACCTTGTACGCCGGTCGTTGGACCCCGTACATAGCACGAAGTCGCGCCACAGCGTCGGACCAGGTCGCGACGCCGGCGCGGGCTCCGCGCCACCACACGGCCGCGTCGCCCTCCAGCAGCATGGGGAGGCCGCGCAGCGCGTGTTCGTCACTCACGGCCGCGCACTCCTTGAACACCTCCGTCGCATCGATGAACGCCTCTAACACTTCAGCGTCGCGTGAACTCCCGTCGAACCTGGCGGTGCACTTGGAGAAGTTACCTCCGGTGCTGACGGTGGGCGCAGGCGTGTTTGGCGTTGACGTCGGACTCGACGGGCACCGCGGCCCACTGTAAGGGAGTGACATCAGCGTTTCCACTAGGGTTCTGTTCGTTTCCGCTTGCATTCTGGCGAATGACTCCATGACGCCTGCCAGGAATCTCTCGGCGTCCACACCTGTGGATGCGCTAGCGCCAACGGGCGCGGGTGCGGGGGCCGCGGCGGCGCCCCGGCCTGGGGCGTTTGACTTCGCCGTTGGATCATAGTTCTCCGGTTCGCTCGCGTCGTCGCTTGTAACCTCGTTACCGACTGGTTGCCGCTGGTCGCCAGTGGCTCGTGTAGATCGCGTAGCTTTCGGCATGCTCACGATGTCACACACTTTTTTATCACGTAGGCAATAGATATGGCCGTTGCGTGTGTTCGCAACGCGGGAATTACACAGATTCTCACTCGAGTAGGGTTCGAAGCCGCAAGTTGGGCACCACTGTAATGTTCGTAAACTTTATTATAGCTTTAAATGGGGCTTACAAACATCAAAACGTTTTACATTAGTTAACGAGCGAGCGCGGGTCAGTTTCGCGTGGTCAAAAAAGCTTAGCGCGCGGCGATGTCCCATATGTCACTGGTGGCGAGCGTCGACGGGCCGCGGGGCGAGCCAGACGAGTGGCGGGCGGGGTATTCAGGTACTCGCCGTTCGTTCCGAGATCGAGAAGTTTTGGGTCCACGCGTTACAAATATCAATATATCGACAACAATATAAATCGATAATCAGAACGTCGATATATCGATAAAATATCTATACTATTCATTTTTAATAAAAAATATTAAAATAAATCAAAATTCTCTTTTCAATCTTTGTGCGAGTTCTTTTGGTCACATTCGAACGTGTTAATGTTTACAAGCCGACCAAATTGAGAAAAAGATTCATACTGTGAATTTACCAGACGTGAGTTACATACCGAAATTAGCCGGAATTGCTCACTTCAAAAATGCGAACAAGTAAGCCACATAATTTTGATTTTTTTTTTTTTTTTTTTTATACTACGTCCAGTGGCAGACAAGCATACGGCCCGCCTGATGTGAAGCGGTTATCGTAGCCATATTAACGCTTGCAACATAAAATATTGCTCGCGCGCCGCCACCCCCGCTGCCAACGCAGCATCTCCTTCCTTTGTTTCTGGTGACCTCTCTCACTCGCAGGAACACAACAACCCAATTCAAAACAGCGGTATTCTGTGAGGTGGAGGTACATTTGCCAGTCGGGTAGCTTACAATTACGCTCCCTACCTCTCTTTTCGCCAGAGCTTCGTTTGTCAGTCAGCAGGGTGCACCACGTGCAGGTGAAGTTGGCTTTTGTTCAAAGATCTTGATGAACCACTTACACCCCAGTAAGTGTGATATGTAACACGCGTTTTATAAATTCACAACATGCGAGTATATTTTCTATTTGGTCGGTTTGTTTACGTTGATATGATCGAACGGAAACAAAAATCACACTAAGCACTTTGGATTGTGGAAAACTCGTACTTAAACTTAATTATGTCAAGTTTATTACTAATGATAATTATTGTAATATGAACCTTTGTCATAGTCCTAGTACAATTCCATCCCATCGCATTGCCCATGTCTACCTCAGGCCCTGCGCACAATAACATCTACCGGCTTCCTTTGTACTTCATAATCTGCCGCGGGTCATTTGTCATCTATAATTGTATTCGTTTAAACAATTAAGCTTATTTGATACTGTTACCAATGAAAATCATTATTTTTAAAGTGAAAACTTATTTAGCGGCATTGTACACTTTTTGGGAAAGGCAAAAAATGTTAAACTCGCGTCAGGACACGTGACCTGATCGAGAGGGGGATATTACTTCCTCTCATTCTACTGCGCGGCGAAAATGTATGCCTGCTCCTGCTGTTTATTTTTAATGTAATATAAATTGTCATGTTTGTGTACGGTAGCGCAATAACTGAATATTGTATATTACCACATAAATGATTACTTTTATACTGATAAATAAAACAATTCGTGCAATATTATTCCCTAACCATTCCAAAATATTCAAAAATGCACAACGTTAATGTTCAAGTTTTCACTTCTGCCGGCACTCCCGGAGTGCAACCTGTTTCTTTATATATAGTAATTACTAAACTGGTATGAAAAGACCGTCATTAAGCCAATGCCAACCTCACTTGCACGTGGTGCACAGCTGACTAGCTCAAAAAGGGCAAACCGAACCGAACCAGACTGGAGAAGTATCCTCCACCTTGAAACCACCAGAAATAGTATTGGCCTGTAGATTGCGAAGAGATAAAAACAAAGAATTTATATTTTACAGAAGACCGCTACGCTATAGCAAAGAAATGAGAATTATTGTGTTTATGCTGGTGATTAGGTTATATGTGAGGAGGTGCTGCGTTAGCAGAGGGAAAGTCAGCACCAAAACAATGCTCCATATATGTCAATAGGGATATGTGGAGTACGGTCTATTAATAACTTTGTTTATTACCTGTAAATACTCCTCATCCATTTAATTAACTTTATGTACACGTTCTGCCGCCTAGTAACAAAGTTGTAGAGAATAATAATACTTAGCAACATTATCTACTCACAATATTTCATATACAGTATAGTATAGCTCGACTTGGCGGGGGCACTGCCGTGCCCCTAGATAGCATTAAGATAAGATAATTTATTTACCAAAAATATGGTTACATAAATTTGGTAGTGTGGGGTGGAGTAAGTCTGAGGGAAATTTCAAAAATCTACATCATATATATAATAGCTATCAGCATGCTAATTTCAACTCGAGCCGTTCAGTGGTTTGATATCATCATCACCCATTTTAGTCTCCACTACAGGAGCACGACCCTCTCTTGTCCATCCCAGACACAAGGAGGATTTCCTCCTTGGGAATCCTCCTATTTTGTTTATCAGTCAGTAACGGTGGCATTTTACTATTCGAATAATTGAAGGATAAATTTAGCTTTTGCTATATGCGTATATAGGCTATACTAGTGCTTCAGTCGTGCTTGTTGTCATTTAAACAAAAAAACCGGCCAAGTGCGAGTCGGACTCGCGCACGAAGGTTTCCGTACCATTATCTATAATAATGGCAAAAAAGTCATGTCTGTTGTTTGGGAGTCCCCCGTAAATATTTATTTTATTTGTTTATTTTTAAAGTGAATATATAACTAAATATTCTGTGAATATTTCAAGCGTCTATCTGTTTCTGTTAACAATATCCAGCAAAAACGAGCAAAAAAATTACGTTTGTTCTATGCGAGCCCCCTTAGATATTAATTTTATTCTGTTTTTTTTTTTTGTATTTGTTGTTATAGCCACTACAAAAATACATCATCTGTGAAATTTTATCTGTCTAACTATCACGGTTCATGAGATACAGCCTGGTGAAAGACGAACGGACGGACAGCGAAGTCTCAGTAATAGGGTCCGTTTTACCCTTTAGGTACGGAACCCTAAAAAACAGTTGTACAAATATTACTCACATCACAGCGTAAATTATTGTTGTAAAAACATCTTCATCCTGCCACATCTGTATAAACAGAATCGCAAAAAGTACCAAATAAAATTTTATTAGGGACGTTTTCTGATGGCTAAGAAAATATGTCGAGATCTCGGCAACTTAACGAGATGTTTTCGAAATTACCCATTTGCAAAGATTCTTTTTGTGTTAGACATTTAATATATTTTATACTGACTTTGAGACAAAGGAAACAGGTTACGGTCATTTGATATAAAATGTATTTATGAATAAAGTCTGGCTTTATCTTTTTATGCCGTCAAATAGAGTTACATATTTTGCATTTAAATAAAAAAAAAATATTTTGTGTTTTACACAAGATTTTGTAATTTTTGCTACGTACCTACTTTCACTTGTCCTGCTAGTGGTCTGTTCTTCACATATTGAAGTATTATTACTTTTTAGCTGTATGTGATCAGTTCTTGTATACCTGTGTATTTAAATATTTGTTTTAACTATTTGCAAGAAAATCTGTACCTTAATAATGTTTTGGTTCTCAATTTAGCCATTATACCTAGGCGACCAGACCGGAAGCACAGTATAAGTAATAATACTGCGAAACTGGGCGAAAACACCAACAAAACGTCGATTTTTTTTAGGAAAAAATCGACTTTTTGCCTCCGCAAATCCCTCTATTGTAAATTATATCGAAATCGTAATAGCCGTTTGCAAGATCACCATGGCATATGCCACGGTGGTGTACTTTTATATAAAAGTTAATCAAAGTACGGAGGAGTATATCTCGTAGTAACTAGTAGAAGAGGTCGGCGACCTCTGTGTTGCTAATCTCCATGGGCGGTGGTGATTGCTTTCCATCAGGTGACTCGCATGCTCGTTTGCCCCCCTCTCATATAAAAAAAAGCATCTCGTTAATTGGTATTTCAAATGGCTACTTAAAATACTTAGAAATTGTGTATATAATCAATTTTTCGCGATTACCGTTACATGCGGCTCTTTTTACAACGAAACGACGGATCGCTAACGACTCGTCCCTAAGTGTACTTCGAACATGTCTGCTTAAATATAATATTTAGAAGTCTACCCTTCTTAAGGGAATTCTTTTTATCGCTTAAGTTTTATTATCGAGAAACGAGGAACGCTTCTGTAATTGTAAAAATATGTTGGATATATATTTATGAGTAAATATTCGCTCGCGATGAAGACGAGCTTGAAGTTGTCAGTCAATATTTTTGGATATGGGCCATAATTTCTATTTGATGTCAACTGTCGAATCACCCATATTGGCGTGATGTTCCATGACACTTCGAAATGACCAATCGCTTTTCGATGGCCATTCGACCAGTGCTGTAGGCGAGCATATTCTAATGCATCCACGGATTGAGCAGTATTGGTTTAGATTAGACCAATACTGCTCAACCAGAGGTTCCCAACCAGTGGTCCTCCGACCACCAGTAGTCCGTGAAAGGTAAGTTATGGTCCGTGATACAACTTATAATGTAAGAGATTGAGCACTATTGTACAAAATATTCAAATCTCGAGTTATCGAATAATGGATTTATATGACAGTTGGGGACCCTACACGCAACAAAAACCTCGTAGTAGTCCGCGAACAAAAAAAGGTTGGAAACCACTGGTCTAAACGAACACGCAAGTTAAGAAACGTCGACCGTGGCCTGTCTATAGACGTTTCGGCACGTTTAGCTGTTTGTTCCAACTGTTATGTTGTTATCATTAGATGCCAGTCGTTTAATTTAACGGCCTAAAGGCCTAAAGGCGACTTGAAATCACCAACCTTCACCAATCCATAGTCTCTTCGATCGAAGGGAGACCTGTATTCCAACAGTTAGATCGAAGAAATGTTATCTTCGCTATGATCACATTAGTAAAGGCAGAGTGAACAATTCTAGTGTTTTTTGAACTAATATGATCAAACTGTGATGTTGGCAGACACTTGTAAAATTCGTATCAGTCACTACAGAATACCTTGTAGGGACACATTCGATCAGCGTTTTTGCCGTAGCGACGCAAGTTTATTGGTTAATATTATTGGATCAAATTACTATTAGTTTTATGTACTTTAAAAATTGTGGAAATTTTTAACAGTAGCGTAATAAACGAAGTCAATTTTAAAAAATAACTTTTATTAATTCACAACTAGAGCACCTTCGATAGTCAAACAGTTTACAGTGTAACTAACTACATCTGTAGAGAAGTTCTCTACAGTTACAACAGTTATTACAACATGCATGATATAGACGAGGTTATGGTAGGCGGTTACCATCATCCAACCTCTTGCTCGTCACCAGGCGGCTATAAAGCAATAGGCACTTCAAGTTAATAAGCTTTGTAAAAGCGCTGTTTATGAGAAAAAATATAATTTACTTCTTTCAAACAAAATAAGCAGCGACGTTTATTTGAGGGTTTTATTTCCTTTGGTGCGTAAACAGCGCGGCCAGATAAACTTTAGTACAAGTGTCGAGTTTACGAGAAAGGGCGCATAAAATGTTTTATAACACGTTTGCTATTAGAATAACTTCGGGGTATGGCGCGGGTCGCTGATACCCTAGCCTAGACCTAACGGACCGAAAAGTTGTTTATGACGATAACATTTGGGTATTCCATTGGAAATGATTAAATTAATACAATCTCTAGCATATGCAATGGGTATATGCAGGACATCGGTTGGAGCGTCATGCCATGCTCAAAAGATTAGGATTCCTTCTTAGCATACTTCATTCAAAGTTTAATTGTTTCAGTGTATGAAGATGCAGCGTGATGTACGTCAACGCTAGCGATGAGGGCGTGGGCGCAGACGAAATACGCGTGCATGCTTTTGCAGCACTCATCGCCCTTTATGTGTTGGTGTCTGCAATTGGCATCATCGGTGAGTTGACATCACGCTATGTTCCCTACTCATAGGCATACTCCCCCTCCTAACGGTAGAGAGGCGTGCGGGCATGCTATTGCCGCTCTCATCGCCTTGTACGTGTTGGTGCCTGCTACTGACAACATCGGTGAGTGAACATCACGCAAATCAAATCAAAATATCTTAATTTCTTGGACTTTATAAAGCACTTAGATACGTCATACTAATTAAATACAAGAACATGTATCTAAATCATTACTCCTCTAAATCCGCAGAGCTTAGATTCACTTTCATCACACTATCTTGAATGTGAAAGCGAATTTAAGTGCCAGTTCCGGCAACGGGGCTTCTTGAGAAGAACTGGCAAGAAAGTCAAGGCTGACTCTTTTAATTGCCAATATCGTTATTTTACCTTAATTGCCAATAACATAACATCAACAACTAGAGCAATTCATTTCTAAATACTTTTATCCACGCTTTTACTGCACTCATCGACCCGTACGTGATGTCTGCTATTAGCATCGGTGAGTTGAAAACATGCTATGTTACTAAAGCATACGCTCACTCCAAATGGTTGTATGGTGTGATATTTTATGCATCAAAGATTACTATATCTGCCTACCAACAAGCGGGCTGTATAACTGTATACTACTTTAGTGAATGAAAATGGATCGACAAGCTGCGTACTGGTATATACATTTAAGAGAACTTATAAAGATTTCGGTAACTTATTGTTTTAAGACCACGTTACTGATCGATAGTGGCTTCTGGCGATTGAATGAAAAACCGATGCGTTTATGCGATAAACTTATTTGATGCCATCCCTTCTCGGGATCAATCTATAGTCATCCCACTGTTGGGATACGAAACTCTCCGTTGCCCAGTCTCGATTGAAATCGAAGAGGTTTAGAGCATACTCCACCACGCTGTTCAACTGCGGGTTGGCGGAGGCCAGTGTTTTCAAGCCGCCTAAAGGCTGACTTTGGCTTAACGACTATTATCTGGTAACAACAACAGAGACCAACAGCTTATCGTGCCCTCCGAAACACGTAGGAGTTCGAGACAACTAAACCCATCCATAGACAGACTACGGTCGACGTTGCTTAACCTGCGTGATCGATTAGACTGACACGCGCAACGACGCCAACGAGTTTCTCAAGTAGCTTCATCAAATATCCCTTCTCGCTGTCGTCCAATTTGGAGGCACTCTATACGAGCGAAATATATATGGGAACTGTCCCATGGGAATAACCCAGCGTCGGACTGGCCATATAGTCGACGTGGCATTTGCCAGGGCCCCAGCCTGCATGAGCCCCCCACGGGCTTGGCTTGCGGGGCTTGCGGCAACCGTTCTTGCTTCAGATAGTTCGTTCATACAGTTCGAGAGAAATGAAATAGAATCTTGATAATTAAATTTTATATTTTGTTTATCTCAATTTGTGTAGGAATCTCAGTATTTTTCGATAATTCCCATCTACCATCATCTAGTATCATCCCCGGGCTTGTGACCAAAAGCCCGGAGCCCTCCCGGCCCAGTCCGGCCCTGGAATAACCAGTATTTATTTGCCATTTGTTTTCTAGGTAATGTGAGCTTAATGGCGGCGTTGGCTTCGGCTGGTGCCTCCAGACTACGCACGCCGCAACTGCTGAGCGCCTGTGCTGCTGACTTCCTGGTGTGTGCAGCCAGCGCGCCGCTCGCCGCCACTCGGGTCGCCAAGATACAGCACCTGCCGTGCCACCTTACATTTTATATTGAGGTGAGATCATAATGTTGTACACCCTATCAACATGATGAACCCATAATCACCCCATTGTTGTGACATAACACAACAATGGGATGATTCGATTCGATTATTTTCGCTTCGATTCGATTTCGATTCGATTGATTGCTCAATCGAAGGTTTAGAGCATGCTCCACCACGCTGCTCAAATGCGGGTTGGTGGAGGCTTTTCAAGCCGCTCAAAGGGCACTGATTTCACTTAACGACTGTTATCTGGTGACAACAGCCGGGACTAACATCTTAACGTACCCTTCGAAGCACGGAGGAACTCGAGATAAATAAACCCATCCACAGATAGGCTACGGTCGACGTTGCTTAACTTGCATGATCGATGAGACTGACATCCGCAACGCAAGTCGACGATGAATAGCATTATACCTATAGTTCCAAAATTAATATTAATCCTATATTTTTATTATTTTTTGAGACATAAATCGCTCCAGTACAGTAGATAGTATACCGTGGTCCTACCTGTAGGACAAATCGGTTGGAGTACGGTCAGGGTAGCCAACCGCCGAAGCTGAAGCCGATTACCATCGAATTTTTGGATTGCGAAATTCAAACTTTACTTTAGATTGACGGTAATTGTGTTTAGCTTTGCTGGTAGAAACCGTAGAGCTCTACCAACTAAGTTGAAGATGTTTGTCATTAACTTAAACCTAACCTATTTTGGCAATCAAAAAATCCAATGCTAATCGGCTTTAGCTTCGGCGGTAGGGCCCCTGGAAGGGAATAAGTTACTTATTATTCTGTTTTTCACGTTGACAGTCATTCCCAGTAGCAGCCAGCACGTTTTCCCTAGTGGCGATTGCGGCGGACCGATGCGGAGCGGTGCGTCGCGGACGTGGCTCACTATGCGCTCGTCCGCCTATGGTCGTCGCAGTTGTGTGGATCACGGCTCTAGTACTAGGTAGAATTTTAATATTATCTCTGTTTTTTATGCCATAATGTCCTGCAGGCCCTCATTACACGGTTTTACGCTTAATCGTAGCGAACGCGAACGATTGAGAGCGTGTCGAGGATATATACCCGGTTGCTGAGAGCCTTAGAGCCAAAGTAAACCGCCAGAAGTGCCAACAGTTCATGTCAACTCTATTATGATTTCCCAAAAAGTTGATTTTTCAAAATCATAATGTACAAATTGAAATTAGGCCGTGTGGTTTCCGGCAGACTAGAATAGAATCACTCCGTTTCTTCCCGTGGATGTCGTACAAGGCGACTAAGGGAAATACATTATCAAATATCGATCAGGCCTCCCCAACACGTTTGGCCAGCAGCGTGAGGAATGTAGGCCAAATCCTCCTTCCGTCTAGGACGGACGAGAGAGGGTCGTGCTCCTGTAGTGGAGACTAAAATGGAATGATGATGATGATGATGATTAAATGCCGCGACCTCGGAGTCAAAATAGCCATTCGACCACCGGGATCGTCAATTGCTACTTTCTCTTACAACTTCTTACTTTATTTTATTTTATTAGGAAGACCAACAGCTTTAAAACCATTTCGTATGAAGTCGAACTTTGTATGAAGATTATAATAAATAAATAAATATTGTCAGACAAATTACACAGCGCCATCTAGCCCCAAAGTAAGCGAAGCTTGTGTTATGGGTACTAGACAACTGATAAACATACGTAAATACATTTTTTTTTTTGTAAATACATAGTTATTATACATAGAAAACACCCGGACCAAGACAAACAGACATGTTCATGCACACAAATGTTTGTCCTGTGTGGGAATCGAACCCACGAGCGTTGGTGTCGAAGCCGCGTCATTGACCGCTACGCCACCGAGCTCGTCAAATGTTATGTCATAATGTTATCACTATAGTCAAGTAAATAGTAATAAACAAACCCCGCTAACATCATGAATATGTAGGGTCGGTTGTAAACCAGATAGTTGTCACAATCTTCAAAGCATGTATTAATTCGCATGTTACGAGGATTTAATTCCGGGTCGGAGCCGAAAAGTTTTGGGTTGAGGTGTCGTTTTTGTTTAGTTTGGGTAACAGTAACTATAATAATGCTATGATAACCAAATTTCAAATTTGATCCTTATTTTTAATACATGCCCTGATATCAGATAATGATCATTATCTCATCATCATTGATAAATCATTGATATTAATTTTCGCCACTATTAGGTCATTTGTTAATAGTTAAAATTTTTGTTTACTCTGTTCTGTATAAAAATCATCATCATCATCATGTCAGCCCGTATTCGTCCACTGCTGAACATAGGCTTCCTAGAGAGCCTTGATCCTGAGGGACCTTGATCCATCGTCTCCCTACAATTTTCTTGAGGTCGTTGCTCCATCTAATAGGGGGTCGTCCCACACTGCGTCCACCAGTACAGGGTCTCGAGACCCTTCTTTTCCTAGCGGTTGTCGGTTCTATGAGATATGTGTCCCACCCACTGCCACTTCAGCTTGCTTATCCTTTGGGCTATGTCAATAATTTTAGTTCTGCTGGTGATATCCTCATTTCGGAATTTATTACGCACAGAGACCCTGAGCATAGATTATGAAATAATCGTAATGAGAAAAATTTCTTTGAATGATAATAAAGATATTGTACGGTACAGCCGTACATATTTGCTGCATCAGCGAATTGCCGCGTCAACCAATTCCATGATTCATTATAATTTGTAAAGCAGTTCGCGTTTTGTACCGCATCGCGACATTCGCGTACTCACATCATTAGCATTATCATCATCATCGGCGTTTATCTTTATTAACGCAATAAATATATATAAAGTTAATAAGGATTTTAACATCTATATATATAAAAGAAAGTCGTGTTTGTTACAACACTTATAACTCGAGAACGGCTGGACCGATTGCCATGGTTTTTGATTTGTTGGATTTGTTTCCGTCCCGAATAGCAGAATAACTCTTAAAAACATTGGAAAATTCTCGAAAAAATAAAATAAAAGAAAAAACATTTTCCCATACAAATGAACGTGTCAGTTGAAAAAGGGATTACGATATTTATTGGTTGTCAAATATCAAAACGTCAAATCGATTGGTGTCACTTTTATGTCGCGAAAGTTGTCTGTGATTTGTTATGAAAATTTAAAAATGTCAAATCGATAGGGGTGAAAACGCTTTTCCCATGGGGTTCGAGCGCAAGAATCAAATCAGAGTAAACATCAAAAGAAATGACAATTACAAATCACCAAAATGATAAAACCTATTTCAAAACTAAAAAAAATAAAACAAAACGTTTTTTTTTTTAAAATTTAACAATAAGGAAATCTTTATTTTTATGAAATCTTCAGTTTTTATGGATACGGGTCTTCCCTCAACCGAAGGGGTTTAGAGCGTACTCCAACACGCTGCTCAACTGCGGGTTGGCGGAGTGTTTTCGAACCGCCTAAAGGCCACTGACTTAACTTAACGACTGTCATTAAATGATAACAACCGGGACCGACAGCTTAACGTGCCTTCCGAAGCACGGAGGAGCTCAAGATGAGCTAATGATAACAACCGGGACCGACGGCTTAACGTGCCTTCCGAAGCACGGAGGAGCTCAAGATGAGCTAATGATAACAACCGGGACCGACGGCTTAACGTGCCTTCCGAAGCACGGAGGAGCTCAAGATGAGCTAATGATAACAACCGGGACCGACGGCTTAACGTGCCTTCCGAAGCACGGAGGAGCTCAAGATGAGCTAATGATAACAACCGGGACCGATGGCTTAACGTGCCTTCCGAAGCACGGAGGAGCTCAAGATGAGCTAATGATAACAACCGGGACCGACGGCTTAACGTGCCTTCCGAAGCACGGAGGAGCTCAAGATGAGCTAATGATAACAACCGGGACCGACGGCTTAACGTGTCTTACGAATCACGGAGGAGCTCGAGGTAATATAAACCCATCCGTGTACAGGCTACGGTCGACGTTGCTTAACTTGCGTGTTCAATTAGACTGACACGCGCAATGACGCCATCGAGCTTCTCTATTATTTTCTACTATTCATTGTATTCCATAAAATCTTAAAATAGTTCAGCTAATATGTACCACGACATTCATTGATTGTTAGGCGGTACGAAGTTCGCCGGGACAGCTAGTAACATATAAAAGTTGTACGAGTAAGCAGCCCGTACAGATATTATTACAGAAGTTTTTTTTTTGTTATTTTCTTGTTCACAGGTGCAACAGCAGTCACAACGACGTGCGTCTCGTGCCCGCCTCTGGCCGCAGCACACGCACTACTCACATTCTGCTTCCCAGTGATAGCAGTAGCAAAATGCCACTGGGCAGTCCGAGTGAAACTGACAGCGCTGTCGCTCACAGCGCGAGCAGCTCACGGCGAACTACCACTACCAGTGCCGCTGATGCGAAGACCCACACACGTCATCATTGTAGCTGGCGTCGGCCCGAGAGAACGCCGCGACGCTGTCGATGTTGGCGACGTCAGAAAGAAGAAGCTCCAACCGAGCCTTCTCGGGCCACAGCCGCAAACATCCACGCTCCGCTCGCGGCGTAGACTCGGCAACGTCCTGTTAGGTATTGCGGCCATATTTGCCGTTTGCTGGTGTCCACACGCAACAATAGTCATATGTAGTGCCTGTGGTGTTCACGCGCCGCTTGTGTTGAAACAGTACGCGCTACTGCTGGGATACGCGCATTCAGCTTTAAATGCTGTAGCTTATTGGGTGTTAAACAGGCATGCGTTGACGTCAGCGTGTGCAGCGTGGCGGCTCCCTCAGCTGAGAGTGCGTGAGGAGAGACCTTCTTCAACGAACGAGGCGGCCCTGGGAGCGTTTCACCCTCGCCTGGCGCGCCCCGCTCCCTCCCCGCGCCCCCCTCCCTCTAGCTTCCTCTATTGATGTCCACCTATCTTTTAAGCTCTGTCTGTGATTCCTCTTTCTCAGTGCCTCGTATAGTCTACGGGCGCCCGTCCGGTGCGCCGCTCGTTTCGTCGTTATAAACGTGGTTGTTTGAGATTTTATGGAGAATAATATCCGTGAAGCAATAAAGTGTATGAAACACTTAAAGTGGTTTTATTGTTGTCATGAACGTCGCCGTAAACGAATGATGACGTGTCATATTCTTAGATCGCATGTGATTTATCTTCGGTTGTTGTAAATGTTGCGGACAATTTTGGATATATTTTACAAAACAGCTAAGAGAACAAGGAGTTTTAAGATGTACGTCGTTTTTATCTTCATACGTACCTACCTATGTGCTATTGACAAACATCTTGTGCTTAGTTCTACCAGCTGAGGTAAACATAATTACCAACAATCTAAGTAGTAGTTTTACTAAGGCTCCGCTGTCCGTCCGTCCGTCCGTCTGTCACCAGGCTGTATTTCATGAACCGTGATAGTTGGACAGTTGAAATTTTCATAGATGATGTATTTCTGTTGCCGCTATAACAACAAATACTAAAAAACAGAATTAATCAAATATTTAAGGGGGCTCCCATACCAACAAACGCAATCGATAACGATAATAGGTAGACGCTTGAAATACTTACATAATATTTAGTTATTTAATCATTATAAAAATAAATAATAAAATAAAAATAAAACCAATATTTAAGAGGGGCTCTCATACAACAAACGTGATTGACGATTGTGATGACAAGCATATACCTGATGGTAAGCAGTCATCGCAGCCCTTTTTTATATGAGAGGGGGGCAAACGAGCATGTGTGTCACTTGATGGAAAGTATTTACCACCGCCCATGTAGATCAGCAACACCAAGGTGTCGCGGATCCGTTGCCAGCCTATATTCCTTCCATTCTTTCTTTCTGGTGGCCTTATTCATTTTGGCTTTGGTTGCAACATGTTGATGAACCACTTATACCCCACTAGTGTAAGGATTGCTCCTTCTGCCTTGCATGTAATATAGTTACTATACTTCCGACGCAGCTATTAGACGTGGAGAAAAAAACACTGAAGAAAGATTACTTTTAATTTCTATTATAACCTTCCAGTTCCACAATCCAACGAAGAATGTTCAAAAAGCCGCTTACGCTCCTACTTTTCGTTTGATTTTCGCGGTAAAAATCAAGTGTTCTGATTGGTTGTAATTTACCAATCAGAAATGGCCAAATATTGTTTAGCCAATCACAGACCAGCGTAGTCAATAGCTTGAAAGAATGTGTTGCCAGTGCAACTAACTTAAATTAAACATTACAAAATGATACCGAAACTAACAAACCCTAACACTAGTTACTTTTAAATTCATTTTTTTAAAACAATTTACACAGCGCCATCTAGTCCCAAATTAAGCTCAAAGCTTGTGTTATGGGTACTACACAACTGATAAATGTACTTAACAACAGCAGACAGACATGTTCATGCATACAAATGTTTGTCTTGTGCGGGAATCGAACCCGCGACCTCGGAATCAAAGTGGCCTTTGCTAGCCATTCGACCACCGAGCTCGTCAAATTATTATTTAGGAATATGAACTTTCAATCTTTAGTCGCTCGCAGGCTAATCGTCGATGCACACCATACTCTTTAACAAAGAAGATGATTAGGTATTCGCATTAAACATGGTCAACCCCTTACACCCAAGGTAATGGATTAGGTGCAAAGAGGATAAAGTTGTAAGGCTGTATTTGCCCATTAAACGTGTAGTATCACAAGTTTGCAGCCGGATTATGCGATATACGCGGGGAATAGTTCCATTGAAGCCATTAGCGAGCACTCCGGGGCATTTCTACCTGTTTATTTGTTTATAACTGCATAAAACGACACTGTTCGTATAATAAATATGCCCCAGGATACGTGCTCGACCTATTTGTAAGTAGTATACTTAAACTGACCATGAATAACAAATTAGGTTTTATACATGGGGCACACTAAAAGTTTTGCACTTCTAGCTAATCGGAACTATTTTAATTTCGAATGTTATATTTTTTGAAACGACTTGCAACCGTCTTAGTAATGAAAAAAAAATTGGCGGGAAATCATTTGTCAATTGTTTTTTATCACACATTAAAGTTCTACGCGATGATTTTTTATGATTTTAAAAGTTCTCTCTCCGCAAGACTGTGCCGCTCGTCTTCAAAATGCTTTTGGGAGAGAAGCACCTTGTTTAAGCACCGTGAGGCGATGGTTTGCTGAATTTAAGAGAGCTTGGATTTCTTTACATGAGGAATTTCGTAAAGAGCGGCCTTTAACTGCCGTGAACGAAAATAATGTGGCTGCTGTTAAGCGGCTAATTGAAGAAAACCCGCGGATTACCTATGAGACAATTCGAGGACTATTAGGGATTGGTATGAGCCAAATTCAGAAAATTTTACACGAAGAATTAAAAGTTCTCAAACTTTGTTGTCGTTAGGTCCCTCATGAACTGACAGCGGAGCAGAAGCGGGCTCGCGTGCAATGGTGCTCACAGATGCTACTGAAATACGACCACGGACATTCTAATGCTGCTTATGACATTATCACAGGAGACGAAACGTGGATTTATTGTTTTGTACCCGAAAAAAAACAGCAATCTTGTGAATGGGTATTTGAAAATGAGAACAGGCCACCAAAAGTCAGGCAGGCGAGAAACGTTGGTAAAAAAATGATCGCGTTTTTTTTCTCAGCTACAGGTCCCATCTGCACAATTCGACTTGAAGATCAAAATAGTGTTAATGCCGAGTGGTATACCATTTGTTTACCCAGGGTATTAGAAAAAGTTCGCGAAAGACGACCAAAAAGCCGCGTTCTCCTACATTATGACAACTCTTCTTCACACACGGCCAACAAAACAAAGTCATTTTTAGCTTCCGAAAAAGTTCAACTCGTTACCCATCCTGTACATAGCCCCGACCTAGCACCCTGTGATTTCTGTATTTTCCCCAAAATCAAAGATTTGATGAGAGTTTTCACTTTTACCAACTCCGAAGAGGCAGTGATAGAGTTCAATCAGCACGTAAAAAACATGCCTTCAAATCTGTGGTCCTCCGGTTTTAAAAAATGGTTCGATCGCATGAAAAAATGTTTAAAGTGTAAATGAGAGTATTTTGAAAAGCAATAAACATAATATTTTGGTTCTAACATGTTTTTTTTTAAGTTACGCAAAACTTTTAGTGTGACCTACGTAGTTAATTGATTCAGGTAATTGTGTGATTTTGAAAATTTACAGGCAATTTGATCTACACTACTTTGCGTGCTTCCGCCACCAATTAATTCATGCAAACTACTGCCGGTACCCACCCACCACCATTAGTAGATGCATGCGACTGCCGTGGCTGCAATGGTCGTCTCTGCTCCAGCTGCTGCGGTCGTCTCGGTGAATCTCCAACATCTGAAACAGAAGAAATTTTATTTTTTATTATTAGCATAGAAGTCGCCTTATGTAGAGCAGTTACCGCAGACTATACCTACTACACAATTGGCCAAGTAATATTACTTGTGGTCTGACAGCCCTGCTGCTATCGCAGCATGTCCTTACGTCTGGTGACCTCACTCACTCGCAGAAGAAGAGCTGGAGTTCCTTCATGCTTCATGTTGACAAGATCGGTGGTCAAATGGTTAGCAAAGGCCACTTTGACTCCGAGGTCGCGGGTTCGATCCCCGCACAAGACAAACATTTGTGTGCATGAACATGTCTGTTTGTCTTTTTTCTATATATTATATGTATGTATTTACAAAAAAATGTATTTAAGTATATTTATCAGCTGTCTAGTACCCACAGTACAAGCCTTACGCTTAAGAGGGGGTATAAAGGTAAATAGTCAATTTTTGATTAGATGTATACCGTAAAACATAGGCCATTAATTACCCGAAAAAAAAATACAGATATTACAATATATTGTAATATTAAATTATTTGCTTAATTTGGGACTAGATGGCGCTGTGTAAATTGTCCAGAAATATTTATTTATGTACATAAAATCATTTTTTTTTTTTGTAAATACATATGTACTTATAATACGAAGAAAACACCTAAACCAAGACAAACAGACGTTTTCATGCACACAAATGTTCGTCTTGTGCGGCGGCCATTCGACCATCGGGCTCGTGTTTGACTGCATTATTTATTTTATTCAAGAATTTATATAGTTTCTTAAAGAAACTATCCGAAACGAGGAAATTCGACCGAAAACTAAACTTGTCAGCACAGATCTCCAGCTTAACAAGTTGAAGTGACAGTGGGCCGACAACTTTTGGCAAGTTAGTAATGAAAGATGAGGGAGGATAACTGAAGGGCTGGATAACGGACAGCGAAGGTAAGGGCGTGACATATAGATGAACGGATACACCTATGAACTCAAAAGAGGGTTCGATAAGTGAAGGATTGCATATCTATTGGAAACTAGCTGGCCCGGCGAACTTCGTATCGCCTAAATATTTTTACGTAAATTTTTCCGGTGAGTTATAAACTATTCTATCTCTCAAGGTGGATAAAACTGCCCACACTGTGCAAAATATTATTATAATCGGTCCAGTAGTTTAGGATTCCATCGCGGACAAACAACGTGACACGAAATTTTTATATATTAAGATATTAGGTATCTGATAGCCCACGTGAATTATCATATTATTGGCCGTGTGGTTTCCGGCAGACTAGAATATAATCACTCCGTTTCTTCCCGTGGATGTCGTACAAGGCGACTACCCTTAGTCACCTTGTACGACACACGATAATGTATTTCCCTAAATACATTATCAAATATCGATCAGCCCCCCCCCCCCCCCCCAACCCGTTTGGCCAGCATGGGGATTGTAGGCCAAATCCTCCTTCCGTCTAGGACGGACGAGAAAGGGTCGTGCTCCTGTAGTGGAGACTAAAATGGATCTGATGATGAAGATATTAGGTATCTGTTAGCCCATGTGAATTATCAGGTTATATATGAAAAGGTCAACATAAGTTAGGCAGATATATCATTAAAACAACATACGTTAACAATATGTCTATATCAATTTTATATAATGTTAGCTACTCGACTATACATATTTTTTATACTACGTAGGGTGGTAGACAAGCATGTGGCCTGATGTAAAGCGGTTCCAATAGCCAAGTAAACACTCGCAACATAAAATATCGCTCCTGTTGCCAACGGTAACCTTCTTCCTGGTAACATCACTCACACGCATTAACACAACAACACCAAAGTGAATTATTATTTGACTGTGATATTCTCAGTGATACGCCCTACCTTTCTTTTACCAGAATCTTTTAGGGTGTAAATGGTTCACCACGTTCTTCACAGCACGTGGTGCACCCTGCCGACTAGTGAAAGAGGCTCGGGGGAAAGAGAGGTAGGGTACAGCGTATTTGTAAGCTGCCCGACTGGGGAAGTACACCTCTCAGAATACCGCAGCCAAATAACGTTTCCCTTGAGGGTTGTTGTATTCCTGCAAGCGAGTGTGGTTCCTAGAAAGGAAGGAGTTGCTGCGTTGTCAGCGGGGGTGGCGGCGCGCAAACGTCTTTTCATGTTACGAGCGTTACCACCTCTACGCTACGGTAACCGCTACACATCAGGCGGGCCGTATGTTTGTCTGCCACCCGACATGGTATCAAAAATGAAATTAGATGTCGCTTTACTTACATGATTCGGAGGAAACCAAGTTCGGCTAATTTCGGAGAGAAGGCAGTTAGGTACTGCCTAAAATCTCTATTCCGCTTGTATGAAATGAACAAATTCATCAACAAAACAAGTTATAAAAAAGTTTAAATATATATATATCCTCTGAAAACTAAAATCACTACGGGCAGTTAAAACTATGAACAATATAAAAATATATTCAACGTTTAAAATATCTCTGAAATACATCTCTATTTTATGTGCATATTTCAATTTGCAAACGACAGTTTATAAAATACCTTGTATTTTTATTCCATTCATCCGCTTGCGTAGTGGAAATATACGTAGTTGGAAATAACATTGATAATAGAGTTTGTGAATAAATATTACGAGAAATGTTTTTGTGCAAAAAAAATTGTTATTGCGTAGCGCAGTGTATTTTAAAAAGCTACAAATCTGAAAAAAAATGAACGGCCGATTGAATTCTTTTGTTTCATATCGTGATTGAATTTGTAGTAGCTTGTCGGGTTCCTAAAATAAAATATGCCATTAGGAACATATTTATTAATTTGGTTCAAAACAAAATTTTAATTCATTACTAATGAAGCTTGTGAACCGTTTTTAGGGTTCCGTAGCCAATGGCAAAAACCGGAACCATTATGGATTCGTCATGTCTGTCTGTCTGTCCGTCCGTATGTCACAGCCACTTTTTTCCGAAACTATAAGAACTATACTGTTGAGACTTGGTAAGTAGATGCATTCTGTGAACCGCATTAAGATTTTTATACAAAAATAGAAATAAAACAATAAATTTTGGGGGTTCCCCATAAGGTACCTAAGTACCTAACCTTTCATTCAATCAACTCAAATATTTTAATATTTGAGTTGATTGAATTTGAATTGAATTGATTGAATTGAATCAACTCAAATATTTTAATATTTGAGTTGTAGATGGATGTGTAGAGTGAACTAGAATAATAAAGAATTATATTAGGGAAGTTTAAAAGTAGCAGCTGTGACGGAAATGATGAGAAAATACTTTTTCGTGTTATGGGCATGTAATGCGGAGGGATGAAA
The DNA here is from genome assembly GCA_937001555.2 of Hypsopygia costalis. NCBI lineage: Eukaryota > Metazoa > Arthropoda > Insecta > Lepidoptera > Pyralidae > Hypsopygia > Hypsopygia costalis. The sequence goes on from OW443325.2 coordinate 4,298,405, forward strand.
GACATGTGACAAAGAGTACGATGAATTTGAATGTGAATGGATATAATGTCAGTTTTTGTAATAATGGAATAAAGTTATTGTGCTTCTATCAACACATGAGGAGCCTGGTGGTCGAATGGGTAGCAATGTCCACTTTGAGTCTGGGGTCGCGGATTCGATCTCCGCACAAGACAAATACTTGTGTGCTTGAATATGTCTGTTTGTCTTGGTCTGGGTGTTTTCTATGTATTATATGTATGCATTTACAAAAAAAAATGTATTTAAGTATAATATCAATTACCTATTACCCATAGTACAAGCTTTATTTAGCTTGGGACTAGATAGCAGTGTGTTATTTGTCCAGGAATATTTGTTATTATTATTATAGATAGTTGTTTGATAGACGTCATATTTAATAATCTTATTTTCATAGAAATAAGTTGTACTTTACAGTTTTTGATCTCGAGTGTAGGGATCGAGGCTTGTAAGGTATGACAAGCCCCGGAGGTGGACATAAAAGACCATAACGATGCATATCGAGTGAATCCTTTGTTGGTCCCTACCCTGTTGTTAAAGAACCGCCTGACCACTCGATATAAATGGCGCGTTTAATACCTTTCACTATTATATGTTTATTCTGCACAACCATAAGGCCAATTCTCATAATTTTTCTACGAACGCAGCTTGAAAGTTGACCGAATCGAGATTGAATTGTGAATTGACTGAAATGATATACTTGATTTCATTAATTAATTATTATCAATTCTTGTTGTTGGCAAAGTAAAACATTCCTAGTTTGTTTTATTTTCACTCATATTTCGATATAATCCCGCTTAAATTTAATTTTGAAGTTTCATATTGTGTAACGAGAATACCAAATGTGACATTTGTGAGGTCGAGACTGGATCGAAACTGAATTTTGACTACATTTTAATTACGAGAATTGCCCCTCAGGTGTAAAACAAACATACATCCTACTTGATGTAAGCAGTTATTGTTGTTAACACACGTTGACGAAAAACCTTCTACGCCTTCCTTGAAGAACCTCATACTGTAACAAATAAATGACGTTTGTATGTGTGGAGGAGTGTGGTGTTTGCATGTATGCATGCGATATACAACAAACGTTCACAGTTTTGTTATTGAGAGAGGGTGGTAAAACCAAGTCGAAGGAGCAGCGACAAAGCGAGCGGAGAATTTTTCCATAGATTACCATTCTCTCTCCGATTCCGAAATGGCAGTCTGGGATTGAAATCCCAGAGTACTATTTCACGGAAGTTTTCTTGTCCTCTATCAAGTTATAGAGCAACAATTCGCTGTCGAGGTTTTCCTGGGAGACTAGAGCATGAGGTTTATTTAATGCTATATTCACCACAAAACTACGCAAGGGTATAAAAAGGGACTTAACTAGAAAGCAGCAATAATATGGATAAAAACAGTCATTCACGAATGCGGCTCTAAAAGAAGGGAAAAGATTCAAGAAATGGATATAGTAACTAGTAGATACTCAGCGGAAAAAAAAGATCATGTTTATCATCAACAATTATTATTTCCTATACCTACGGTTATTATAATAATTTCAGGGGGAATTGTTCCCTCTTAGAAGTGTAAATTCCATTGATGTCCCTAAATAAAAAAAATCTAGGCGCAATGACTATAACAAAAGTAGAGCGAAGTGCTGTAAGCTACCTAGTATCGACCTAGTTTGAACTAGGCTTAAGCTTAACGGGGAAACAATGGTTCGCTAAGCCAGGCTGAGCTGTGCTTAGGCTACGTGTTCATATGTGGACGTTATCTACATATCTAAAAATAGGTTAAAAATCTCCGCACATAGAAATGGAATCGAAAAGTCGACAGTTAATTTTATCATATAATACTCGCAATAAACGCAATTTATGCCACAATGATCTCGCTGTACCAAACGACAACAAATCGACGGCTGTACCAAATACGATAATATATGCAAATAAAGCAAAGAAATCTCAACAAGTTGTTATAAATAATATCATTGGTTGCAAAGTATATATAAGTAATAAAATCGTAGACAGAGAAATTTACAGACAAATTTGTCTTTAAATTTCTCTGTCTACGATTCTACATCGGGAGATGACTCTATAAACCCTTTTTATCTAAAGAGAGTCCCGTATTCCCATATCCCATCAGTATACGTTAATGAAACAGATACACACCCACCACCTGATTTGAAGTAATTATCAGGGCTTGTAATCGCTTGTAATTCAATTGAACGCTTCCATCGCATTCACAATAGAACAAGAGCAAGCTACGCCATCATCATGTAAGGAAATGAGACAGATAGACACGATTTTTTTGTTTCGCGTTACGTGCACGACCCTATCGCCGACGCCGCTGAAGCCGATTCAGATCGAATATTTTGATTCCAAAGGTCTCACATTTAAGTTATTGACAACAGTTATTGGCTTCTACTAGCTAAGCTAAACATAATTAACTTAAATCTTATTTTAAGTTTGATTTTCGAAATACAAAAATTAGATGAGAATCGGTTTGAGCTTCGGCGGTAGGGCTGATTGTTTCTATGCAGCAAAATAATTTGTTAAACAGTTCTTTCACAGAGTATATAAAATCAGACATATTCTCTATCTTGTGTTTGCCACGCTTCACAGGCGTCTATAAACGAAGTCCATAAAAAGTCTATGAATAAAATAGAAGTTATGTAGCGGTGTTTAGATCGGATTAGTGAGAAAACTCGCACTCATCATTCTGATCTTTAAGAACATACATAACATGGGCCTCCCCTCAATCGAAGGGGTTTAGAGCATACTCTACCATCAGATTTTTTGAATACGCAAATCAAGCCCCTCTTACCATATACGTCGAAGATAATTCCGATATGGCAGGATCCTTCCTACCATATATGTCAAAGATAATTTCTATCAGGGGCGCGACCGCCAAAGCTGAAGCTGAGATTACCATCGGATTTTTTGATTGAGAAAACCAAACATTAGCTTAGATTGGCGGTAATTGCGTTTAGCTTAGCTGATAGAAACTATAGGACTCTACAAACTAAGTGAAGAAGTTTGTCATTAACTTAGACATAAGATCTATTTTTGCGATCAAAAAATCTGATGGTAATCGGATTCAGCTTCAACGGTAGGGTCCCTGATTTTTTGGATTCGGAAATCGCATTTGATATAAACGAAAAGGATTTATGAAGTCATCGGTCCTACATCGGGAGATGACTCTATAAACCCTTTGTATCTAAAGAGAGTCCCGTATTCCCATCAGGGATTGAAAACCGGTACAAATTTGGGTTCCGGTTCCTCATTTCGGTTTGTAAAAAGGTTCTTCTTTTCGGTACGGTTCCGGTTTCGGTTCCGGTTGGGTTCCGGTTCCACCGGAACCGGTTCTGAATAAAGGTTCTAATATACCGGTACCGAATTAAAGGTTCCTTAAGAAGGAGGGATACGTTCGACCGTGTCTGGCATATTTCTTCGTTCTTACAGCTGACAGTTAGCCTTCGATCAGGGATCGAATCAGGGATCAGGGCTACCCGACTGAGGAATAAATAAATATATATATCTGGACAATTTACACAGCGCCATCTAGTCCCAAATTAAGCGCAAAGCTTGTGTACTAGACAACTGAAAATGTACTTGAATACATACTTACAATACATAGAAAACACCCAGACCAAGACAAACAGACATGTTCATGCACACAAATGTTTGTCTTGTGAGGGAATCGAACCCGCGACCTCGGAGTCAAAGTGGCCATTGCTAACCATTCGACCACCGAACTCGTCGAATATACCTCCACCTCACAGAATACCGCAGCCAAATAACAATTCCCCTGAGGGTTGTTATTTTCCTGCGAGTGAGTGAGGTAACCAGAAAGGAAGGAGATGATGCGATTGTAGCGGGTGTGGCCGCGCCAGCGATGTTTTTCTCTAACCTACACTCTTTCACATCATTATTCATTCATTCACACTCATGAGTCGAGTAGTTGTAAAGTTTATAACTATAATTTGTAACTAATTACTATACCTACCTGAATTGAATAGGTACGGCATTTTTTTTATTAAAATATTTAATAAAAATAAAAATATTTATTAAATATTTTAATTAAAAAATGTTGACGCAACGCGTGTGTGGTCGGCAATGTGCCAAAATGATTACGTCGTGACGGCGTAACGCGCCGCGTGTACGTGATCTATGTTTAATTCAAGTTCGGACAGGATTTAAAGAGGAACCTGTAAAATAAAGGTTTCGGTCCAGGTTCTACATTTAGGTTTCGGTTCCGGTTCGGGTTCTGGTATCAGAACCCCTAAGTACCGGTTCTTTACCGATATTTTACAAACCTTTTCGATCCCTGATTCCCATATCCCATCAGTATACGTTAATGAAACAGACACACACCCACCACCTGATTTGAAATAATTATCGGAGCTTGTAATCGCTTGTAATTCAAGTATTGCCCGCTTAATGCTAACCTGCATGGAGCATCTCTTCAGGGGTTCAACAATGACATTCTTGAAATTTTCTTTTGACCGCTGTTTAATTTAAAGTGAAGTACATTACGAGGAGCTCCATGATATCGTGGCGAGCGGCAGATTAATCGATCACGCAAGTCAAGCAACGTCTAGAGTAGCCTGTCTTTGGACGGGTTTATTTATCTCGAGCTCTCCTTCGCTTCGGAGGGCACGTTAAGCCGTCGGTCCCGGTTGTTGTCGTTAGATGGCAGTCGTTAAACCAAGTCAGTGGCCTTTAGGCGACTTGAAAACATTGACCTCCGCCAACCCAATGTTGAGCAGCGTGGTGGAGTATGCTCTAAGCCTCTTCGATTGAGGGGAGACCCTTATCGCAGCAGTGGGATGTATAAGGGTTGACGACAACATCCCAGGTTTATCTGGCTGATCCACAATATTCCAACGACATTGCTCTCTTTAGGTCTCTTGGTTGATAACAATTTAGTAATTTAGATTTTGGCCGTGGTTCCCGGCAGACTAGAATAGAATCACTCCGTTTCTTCCCGTGGATGTCGTACAAGGCGACTAAGGGAAATACATTATCAAACATTGATCAGGCCTCCCCAACCTTTTGGCCAGCGTGGCGAGTGTATGCAAAATCCTGCATCTGTCTGGGACGGACGAGAGACGGTCGTGCTCCTGTAGTGGAGACTAAAATGACCTGATGATGATGATGATGATGAATTTAGATTTACAGATAGTGAGTCACTTACACCCCGATACTTAATCAACATTGTAACTATTTATTCAACAGACGAACCCGGTGGTCGAATGGCTAGCAATGCTACGTTAGCAGTGGAGGCAGCGCGCGAGCGGCACTTCATGCCGCGAACGTTTCTATCTGCGATAATCATTTCACTTCAGGCGGGCCATTTGCCACCCGACGCTGTATAAAAAAAGTATTATCCATATTCCATCAAATATGAATGATGTCCCAGAAATGTATATAATTGGTCTGTGACTCCAGTGACGTCATCTCTCCCCGTCATAATATTATAGGTACCTACTGGTAGGTGACCTTCCTTGCAATTGCTATCATTATCTTGCAACATACCGAAATAAATTCGCGATCAATTACATTTTGCAACAATAATGAGAAAGTCTGTTATCGCAACGAGTAGCTGATTGTATTACGTATTTTCGCCTCTACAGTCACCAGCTCCGATAGCCGTGATCGTCTAGTGGTTAGGACCCTACGTTGTGGCCGTAGTAACCCAGGTTCGAATCCTGGTCACGGCAGTGAAAACTGTCGCGGCGGAGCATATTTTTTGCAAATAAGAGCATGGAAACTACGCATTTCAGTTATGAAAAATTTTCGTAGCTGTTTATTTACTTATTAAAATTTTATTAATTTATATGTATTTATTATTACAAAAAAGCATTTAGTACTATTTAACTTTTGAGAAAAACGATTAGTTATATGATATATTAACTATAATAATTGTTTGAGAATTTTCTGATACGTGGGCCTAAATATGACGAAGTAACTAGCATAAAAATAATTAAACATTATCACTACATAGTATAAAACAAAGTCGCTTTCTCTGTCCCTATGTCCCTTTGTATGCTTAAATCTTTGAAACTACGCAACGGATTATGATGCGGTTTTTTTTTAATAGATAGAGTGATTCAACTGGAAAGTTTATATGTATAATATATGCATAACATAGTAGAAAAACACTGATAATTTAGAGGTTTCTAATGTGATGTCGTAAATAAACACATTTTTTTGCTCTTTCATTGCAAACGCTGGCTGAACCCAACGAGATAGATCAAAATAATGTAGTACAGTATTGTTCACCTTAAAATGGTCTACAAAAAAGTTCGCGATGGTATATGTCTATCTCTTAGTGGTAACACACAATAACCGTTATTTTATCCTTTGCTTTTTACAAGAAATAATGCCTTATTTACGAAGCGATTTTAAGCAATACAGAATTAATCCTTATCCAATTAAGTACCTTAAATACATTGCGCATTTAATATAGATCAATATGGCCGTTCACAGCATGTAATTTAAATGAATAGTTTAGAAGATATTACACATTTAAAATGCAGGGACATAACGGCTGTGGCGGTACCGGCCGCGGAGCCGGCGGCGTGTGCTTATAACTGGGGAAGGACTGGATAGGACAAAGCGCAAATACCTTCTGTAGTACATTTAGTATCAGCATTGCACCCGTGCGAAGCCGGGGCGGGTCGCTAGTATAGAATAAAAGAACAACAGGGGAAGGGAGAAAGAGGGTAAAACAAATCGAAGGCGAGATCCCATCGGAAGATACAAAAGAAACTTATTAATTTGAAACAAATATAGCCATTTTAGTGAAGATAGTCATTTTTTTTTATATGAGAGGGTGTCAAGCGAGCATGTGGGTCACCTGATCTATAAACACTTAACTAATATTTATTAATTATATAAAACTTTATTGACCACAAAATATATTAGGCTACCAAAGAAGCCAGACCAGACTACGCTGAAAGCATTCTCTACAAGTCAACTTTTGAGACAAGCAGAAAACCATGAATGCGGTTCTGAAGATAAAAAATAGATAGTATATATCATCATCATCATCATCACCATCAACCTGTATCTACCCACTTCTGGACATAAGCCAGCATCTCATTATTTTGATTATGATATATTAAAATAATGAGATGCTTGAAGAGGTAGAATGGAAAGATTACAAGATTCAACTAGGGAATATACACATATATATACATATATATATATAGAATCACTCCGTCTCTTCCCATGGATGTCGTACAAGGCGACTAAGGGAAATACATTATATAACATTGATCAGGCCTCCCCAACCCGTCTGGCCAGCGTGGGGAGTGTAGGCCAAATCCTCATTCTGTCTGGGACGGACGAGAGAGGGTAGTGCTCCTGTAGTGGAGACTAAAATGACCTGATGACGATGACGATATATATATAAAAAAAAACGATAGCGAATATTGTCTGGACAAATTATTCCGTAGACGAACTTAATCATTCCTTTTGAATATAAAGTTACTGGAAGACTATTATCAAGTTGTTGATAATCCGCACATATAGAAAGACAGATAAATATTATAATTTACTCATCTGCACACATACAAAATAAGTACAGAGGTACATACCGTCTGTGAAATTCCTGTTAAAATCGGTTTAGCCATCCTGTAGTTTACTCCGGACTTGGCCAGAAAATATAAGAGCATTTTCAATATTGTATATATTTTCATTAAATTTAATCCTATTAAAATTGATATAGCAGTTCCAAAGATTACCCCGGATTGGGCAAACGTAACACATTTTTCAATTTAATTTTTATGTACCTATGTATTAGAATTTTTAAAAGTAGATTCATTTAATTTAATTTAAAAAAGCAACATTTCGGGCGGGGCGAGAGGGGCTAATAAAGATTATTGTTATTAGATTCGACCAATAACAATAATAAGGTTAAATCTTGATCGCCCGCTCACTCTATCTGGTCTGTATATTTCAAATAATTAATCTTACTGTATTCATTAATAACATTTTACAAAGATAAGGGTAAATACAGTTTCCTCAGTAACTTCTTCTTTTTTTTATACTACGTCGACAGACAAGCATACGGACCGCCTGATGTAAAACGCTTACCGCAGCCGTCCGAGGGGCGATGAGATACGAGAGAGCGGCAGGGAGAGGCCATACTATTTATATGTAGCGCATAGTAAAATACATTAAAAAGGTTAGGAAGCGCTGCTCTGTCGCTTATTCTACGATGCTTTGAAAAATAATGTCAAGTTCATGTTAAGCTTACAACATAATTTCCGTTTAAACGTTGCCGGATGTTTGTAGCATCCGGCGGCATCCGGTGACTCCCTGCTAACGAGACACCTGAGTTAAATAGTAGTTATTGCCTAATCAATAAAACCGATAAGAAAATATTAAGTACTATTCGGATCAGATTAATGATTGGTTTTTGATGGGAAACCAATTTATTTGATAAGTGCATGATTATTCAGTGCTTCCTGAAAAAAGGCTTAAAAAAGGGTGCGGCTGTGTGATAGCGTGTACATCACACAGCCGTGTGTTGTAACTTGTACATGAATAATTTATATGCAATAAAATTATCCAGTGGTGTGATTGAATTTTCGATGGACATGATAGATATGTAGCTGCAACACAAAACTGTATCCCACGATTTTGTTATCATGCGTTTTTTATTTAGTTGCCGTTTTATCAATTTTAAATTGGAAGACGTATTCAGGTCAAAAAGGTTATTTTTACAGTAATTTGTGAAATAGAAAGGTATAAGTTATATAAGTAGCTGTTCACCATCTTTGAGCAAAAGCCAAAATCACCTCGTGAGCATGTCATGTACCATGCTGCTTGACAAACGAGACTCTAACAAAAGGGAGATAAGGCGATTTTTTTTTTTTTTTATACTACGTCGGGTGGCGAACAAGCATACGGCCCGCCTGATATGAAGCAGTTAAAGTAGCCATATTAACGCTCGCAACATAAAATGTCGCTCGCGTGTCGCCACCCCCGCTGCCAACGCAGCATCTGCTTCCTTCCTTTCTGGTAACCTCACTCACTCCCAGGAACACAACAACCCTCAAGGGAATTGTTATTTGGCTGCGGTATTCTGTGAGGTGGAGGTACTTTCCCCAGTCGGGTAGCTTACAATATTACGCTCCCTACCTCTCTTTTCGCCAAAGCTTCGTTTGTCAGTCAGCAGGGTGCACCGCGTGCAGGTGAAGTTGGCTTTGGCTTAAAGATGTTGATGAACCACTTACACCCCAAGCGATTCAGCATATTATGAGCTATAATAACTTTTAAACTTTCGCGTTGCGTGATTTATGAAATATAGGAACGGGAATTAATCGTTCTTATATTTCATAAATCACATTTCAATCATCGCGTTAATTCCCGTTCTTATATTTCATATATTATGAGCTGCCTGGCTGGCGAAGTACAAACTTCCTTAAGGGTTGTTGCGTTCCTGCGAGTGAGTGTAAACTAGGAAGGAAGGTGTTGCATTGGCAGCGGAGGTGGCGGCTCGCGTGCGATGTTCTATGTACTGAACGCATATATGGTTACCGTAACTGTTCCACGCCAAGCGGACCGTATTCTTGTTCATGGCGCAGTATGTAGATTCCAAAAGCTTCCTACTCCTACTATTTTCTTCTGATTAAATTCGTTGTGAGTTCCAAGGCAGCCGTAGTTTCACCCCCGGGACTGTAATGGACTTCATTGTTCATGGCCTTCTTTGGCGGTCGCCGCTGTTAATACTGGCTAAACAGGTGACATGGTGGGAGTGAGTGGTGGGCCACTGTCCAGACTACGCAGTATATAAAATTCCGGCTAAGTGCGAGACGGACTCGCGCACGAAGGGTTCAGTACCATTATGTAAGAAACAGCAAAAAACTCACGTTTGTTATACAACAAACGTATAACAAACGTCCCATACGGGAACCCCCGTAAATATTTGTTTTATTTTTATTGATTTTTTTTTAAGTAAATATATAACTAAATATTTGTGAGTATTTCAAGCGTCTACCCATTGCCGTTATCAATTGCGAGGAAAAACGAGCAAAAAATCCCTTAAATATTTATTTTATTCTGTTTTTTAGTATTTGTTGTTATAGCGGCAACAGAACTACATCATCTGTGAAAATTTCAACTGTCTAACTATCACGGTTCATGAGATACAGCCTGGTGACAGACGGACGGACGGACGGACGGACAGCGGAGCCTTAGTAATAGGGTTCCTTTTTACCCTTTGGGTACGGAACCCAAAAAATTGATTGTCAAAATCGATTGAATACTAGATACCTACTGTGTTTTATACACAACTTTATAATTAACATAATAATTGTTACTTACGGATTACACACATAGCTCATACGTAGGTATATTTGTTAATTGGGTAATAAATGACGTAAACTGAACACGTGGACATAATTTATGGATTTGCTGTGCATACAATATAAATAAACTGATCGATACAGTACGAATGTTTACTCTGTTGTAGTAACCTGGCTGGTACAGCGCTTGTTACAGAATTGTCAGGTTGCGCACGCGACGGTATAGAGAACCATGGATAAATATTTTGCAAGAAATTGTGAAAGTGCAGCTGTTTTGCGACCGGTCGTTGAAGGTGTTTGATATTTACGGCTCTGCACTCACCAGCTCCGACAGCCGTGATCGTCTAGTGGTTAGGACCCTACGTTGTGGCCGTAGTAACCCAGGTTCGAATCCTGGTCACGGCAGTGAAAACTGTCACGGCGGAGCATATTTTTGAAATTGATAATAAATATACCATTATTATCCATCAAATATCGTCATCTTTACTGCAATTGCTGAGTCCTAGACTGGCAGTTGCCCTGGACCAGAGTTTGTCAAACTTTAACCCTTACTATATACGTACGATGTAATATAGTAAATACGTACACATACCTACTATGATTTCAAATAGCAACTAACCCCTTCAAAAATACAACATTCTTATCTTACTTTTTATTTCTATTTAAAAAAAAAATGTATTGCTTTTTGCAAATGTATTACTTTCAATTTCTATTTACAAAGATTTGTAAATAGTAGTAGTTTTTTAATAATATTAGTTAATAAGCGAGACGACATTATGTTTAAATATATCGCCGTCTAATACAGTGTTCCGCATACTTTTTGTGTTTATGGTACATGTAGGAAAACGAAAATTTTTGGAGGTACACCATAAATGAAAAGACAGTTTATATTTTTGTAAGAATTCCCGTTTTCCTCTTTTACCACCTCCTACCCGCTCCCAACGTCCTTGCCTTACGAAAACATTAAATTATCCCCCATCCAATACATCTTTTTTCTTTATCTCATTTACGGTTCGTGCAGCACTACTGTGGAATAAATTACCAGTGGAAATACGTGATAGTATCACTGTGACCACTTTCAAAAAGAAATTAACAGAACACTATTTTAATCAAATTAGTTGATTAATTGCAGTATTTGTTCTATATTATGGTTAAAACCTTTAAATAATATGTACCTATTATTGTGTAAATTTTTATATAAAATCATAGCATGTCTGTATACATGTTTGCATAATTCCCCTACCAGCCAAATAACGTTTCGTTATGATTGTTAAGGTTGGCGGGAAGAAATCTCTTAAAGAGATAAGCTCGCCCTTGTACACCTTCTTGTTTACACTGATTTATGTAACCGCTGTATATGCAATAAAGAATAAGATTTTTTTTCTTCCGTACGTCTATCCGTATTTAGTTTTATGAGATAACCTTATTTTTCCGTGGCACACCGACGAATGACACACCAGTCACACGAATGCGGTACACCAGTGTACCGCGGCACACACTTTGAGGAACACTGGACTAATAGACCCTTAACGACTAGAGTTGATAGAAAGATGTACCTACGAAAGAAGACACAGGGAATAGCTATGGCTATTTCAACTAAATCGCCGTGTGATTTCCGGCAGACTAGAATAGAATCACTCCGTCTCTTCCCGTGGATGTCGTACACGGCGATTAGGGGTAATACATTATAAAACATCGATCACGCCTCCCCAACCCGTCTGGCCAACGTGGGGAGTGTAGGCCAAATCCTCCGGTCTGTGATGGACGAGAGAGGATCGTGCTCCTGTAGTGGAGACTAAATGACCTGATGATGATGATGATGATGAGTTTCAACCAACGTTAGTTTCAACCTTAGTTAGATTTTATAGCTTCTATCTAAGAATTTACTACGGGTTTTAAACAAAATGTGATTCGTACAATCTTCGAAGTTGGGTAATTACAGAAACCAATCAATCACATCGGGTTAAGATTAGCCCAGCTTGGATTTGTTATCATACGATAAAGTATCTATTGCTTCACTAATTACTTTCAGATATCTCACCAGCAGACGGAGACCAATCACATTAATTAGTTGCTTCTTTATCTTTGACTTGCACGAAGTAAAACATGGTACAGAGTAAACCGGCATGATAATAATCTTTTTGACATGTTAACGTCTCATAAATCGATGAACGCCGGCTGCACGCACGAAAAAGTATGACTCATTGTCACGTTCCGCCTGAGCCGAGCGTGCAAACGAGAGCGTGGAACAAGCGAGCGATATAGAGGCACGATCGGCCTAAGCGTTCGGCTTGTGACGCATCTATCTCTCTTCCACTCCGCATTTACACAGGGCCATCTAGCTCGAAAGTAGGCGAAGCTTGTGTTATGGGTAAAACAACTAATAAACATACGTAAATACATTTTTTTGTTGTAAATACATAGTTATGATACATTGAAAACACCCAGACTAAGACAAACTGACATGTTCATGCACACAAAATGTTTGTCCTATGTGGGAATCGAACCCACGAGCGTTGGTGTCGAAGCCGCGTCATTGACCGCTACGCCACCGAGCTCGTCGTGGAATATGGGTCTTCCTTCAATTCTACACCACACTACACAACCGCGAGTTGGCGGAGACCAGTGTTTTTAAGCCATCTAAAGGCCACTGACTTGGCTTAACGACTGTTATCTATAATGACAACAGCCGGGACCGACGATCTCCGAAGCACATAGGAGCTCGAGATAATATAAACACATCCAGGACAAGCCACGGTCGACGTTGCTTAACTTGTGTGTTCGATTAGACTGACACGGGCAATGACGCCATCGAGCTCCTCGTAGTATTAATACATATAGAGACGAGACGAACTTCTTAGCTTCCATGGATTCACCGTGCGGGTGCCGGGTCCACCGTGTGGCAGAGAGAGAAACCCCAAGCAGATCCCGAGGCTTGTGACACGGGTGTAGGTTTAAGGGGCCCCTTTCTGACGTAGGAAGAGGAATCGCGCTCGTGAAATACATATTTGAGGCTTGGGAGACGTCTCAGGACGCTATCGGTGTGTTTTGCGACCTCTCCAAAGCATTTGATTGTGTTGATCATCAGACACTGCTGCTCAAATTAAATCATTATGGTATTAAAGAGAAGGCTTTGCAAATGGTAGAATCATACCTTAGTAATAGAACTCAAACGGTGGATGTAAATGGCACAAAATCAAATGCATTTGAGGTAAAAATGGGCGTGCCCCAGGGTTCAATTTTGGGTCCTCTCCTATTCTTGGTATACATCAATGATTTGCCTGATTTGGTAGAAAAATTTGCCAACGTAGCACTGTTTGCCGACGATACCTCACTTATTTTTAAAGTTTCTAGGTATAAAGACAAAATTGATGATGTTAATAATGCTCTTTCTGCAATTTTGAACTGGTTTACTACAAATAATCTCCTTCTTAACTCATACAAAACTAAATGTATTAAATTCACGTTACCCAATGTCAGGCAAGTCCATGCTGATGTAGTCATAAAGGACACCACCCTAGTTTATGACAATGATACTGTTTTTCTTGGTATTACCATTGATTCAAAGTTGCAATGGGGCCCTCATATAATGAAACTAGCTCGCAGACTCAGTTCCGCAGCTTATGCGGTTAGGAGAATAAGACAGATAGCGGACGAGACAACTGCTAGGCTCGTTTATTTTAGTTATTTCCATAGCATTATGTCATATGGCATATTGCTTTAGGGTAAAGCAGCTGACATTGATAAAAATTTTGTATTACAAAAGAGAGCCATTAGATCAATTTACAATTTGGGTTCTAGGGATTCACTCCGTGAGTTATTTAAGGAGATAAACATCCTCACTGTCGCTTCTCAATATATTTATGTTATTATTATGTACGTCCGTAAAAATATTTCTAATTTTACAAAAGTATGTGATATAACTAATGTCAACTTGCGGAACAAAAACAAATTGGTTATTCCAAAACATAGACTGGGGAAGGTCAATAATTCGTTTGTCGTAAATTGCATCCGCTACTACAATAAGTTGCCGGAGTCGGTCCTGATTTTACCCGACACTAAATTCAAACAGCTTATTAAGACCACCTTATGTAAAAAGGCTTACTACAGGACCGACGATTACCTCGGCACAGGATGTGAAGCACAGGCGTCTTATCTTTACAAGTAGTATTGTGGATATACATATTTAGACTTTATACAATATGTATATACACTCTATACTATGATTTTTTTTTATATTTTTATTTTTTTTACTATTTTATTTTACTTTAATTTTTTTGTTTCTTTTTATTGTAATATGATAATATTGTATGGCTATTTAAAAAAAAAGACCTATATTGACAGAGTTTCTTTCGGCATTTCTTCTCGTCAATGGTCATTCCGAAATGCTGGTAGATAAAAAAATATACCTAATTGTAAAAGACGTGTCTAAGTGCCCGCGAGGGCCCACAGAATAAAAAATTTTGACTTTGACTTTGACTTTGACTTTGTACATCAACACTCACCTTCACTACTTGTGTTTCTCTCCCTGCCCTGCCAAATCTGGTATGAACCTGCTAATGCAGTTTTAGATACTCGCTCTAGTATAGAACTTACTGCACTTCTGGACAAGCCAAGATCTTTCATCAGGTTATAGAGAGATTTTGCTGGTATACCTCTCGCTCCTACTTCTACAGCGTATAGATTAACTACATAGCCGCTTTTTGTGAATTCGTTTAGGAGGTCATAATATTTTTTTTGTTTTATCGGTAAGCTCTACAAGTACTATGCGTTTTGTAGCTCTGAAAAAAAGGAAATAAAACAAAATAATTTAGGTATAATATTTTAGGAGAAATGGTTACGACTTAACCCTTCACTTCGACATTGACGTCTGACGTCCCCATAAGCATGAATTCCACAAAATTGACAGTTTCAAATATGAGATAGAAATTATAAATAAATATTATTTCATACTATATGTACGAAGTTAGGGTTGCAGCAAATTGAACGTGTCATTTTATAACATACGGAACCAACCTCAGTGTACGAGTTCGATACGCACATGACCAGCCCCCTTACCACCATCTCTTATTGCGATTCAATAATTGAATATATTGATTATTCATACCAATGAAAAAGCGACTCTATTTCAAATTGCATAGAGTCGCTTATTCATTGGTATGAACAAGCATTCTATTCAGTTATTGCATCGCAATAAGAAATGGTGGTAAGGGGGCAGGGCTACCGCCGAAGTTGAAGCCGATTACCATTGGATTTTTGATTGCGAATATCATAGTTCAGAAGGCCAATTCTCGTAATTTTTCTACGAACGCAGTTTGAAAGTTGACCGAATCGAGATTGAATTGTGAATTGACTAAAATTATATACTTGATTTCATTAATTAATTATTATCAATTCTTGTTGTTGGCAAAGTAACATTCTTAGTTGGTTTAATTTTTACTCATATTAGGGTTCCGAACCTCAAAAGGAAAAACGGAACCCTTATAAGATCACTTTGTTGTCCGTCTGTCTGTCTGTCTGTCTGTCTGTCTGTCTGTCTGTCTGTCTGTCTGTCTGTCTGTCTGTCTGTCTGTCAAACATTTCTATGTCGAGAATGCGTGGACGTATCAAGCTGAAATTTGAACTGTATACACAGGTCTACGGTCCCATGAAGTTAAAAAAAAATCAAACTGCTAAGTTTACGTAGAAAAAAGTTACGGCCGTTTATTCAGCAAAAAACGCATATTTCGACACACTCAAAGGAATCAAAACCTATAGGGTACTTCCCGTTGACCTAGAACTATGAAATTTGGCAAGTAACATCGTTATAGACTACAAGTACAGGAATAAATCTCAAAACTATACATTTGTAAATAGATCTAAAAAAATAGGGGGTCTATATTTTTATAGGGTGTCGAAATTTCAAATTGAAACTACTAGTTCAAATGGGGTATCATATGAAAGGGCTTGATGTACACATTGCAAAATATATTTTATTTATTTTTTTCGACGTATTATTTCTTATTTATAATGAAAAATATCAAATTTAATAATGATACTACGTACCTACGGAACCCTCGGTGGGCGAGTCCGACTCGCACTTGTCCGGTTTTTTCGATATAATCCCGCTTAAAATTAAATTTGAAGTTACATATTGTGTTACGGGAATACCAAATGTGACATTTGTGAGATCGAGACTGGATCGAAACTGAATTTTGACTATATTTTAATTACGAGAATTGCCCCTCTGCTTAGATTTATGGTATCTGTGTTTAGATCAGCTGGTAGAAACCCTGGAGCTCTACCGACTAAGCTGAAGATGTTTGTCAATAACTAAAACGTAAGACCTATTCTTCGACTCAAAATATTCGATGGTAATCGGCTTCAGCTTCAGGCCCCTGTACTTTTATTCTTTTTCTTCTTCTTCCGTGCCTATGTCCCATGTCTATTGGGGTCGGCCCTTCTAATCTTAATGCGCAATAAAATATTTATTGCAAAGAGAATGTAACCACTACGTTTTAAGAGACGGATGTGCGATTTATTATTGTAACCACTACGTTTTAAGAGACGGATGTGCGCCATTTCGATCGTGTCTGCGTCATATCAGGGTGTAGTCCCATCGTCCTCATATCGTTCTGCACTGTTCTGGCCCAGGTGGTCGGGGGTCGACCGCGTCCTTGTTTCGGCTCTTCTATCTCCATTACTTTTCTAGTCATGTTTTCTTTATCGCGTTTATCTTTATCGCCCCTGTACTTTTATTGTAAAACAAACAATGTTGTTAGGGCTGTTGCTAAATACATAGCTTTAATTGATAGGTGATCGATTGAACGGATTGATATTGAATATAGAACAGATTTTATTGAATTAGGTAAAATGATATTTGTGATACAAGTGAGCTCGCGCCGGCGGCGTCTTACGTGAACAGCCCCCTTACCACCATCTCTATTTGCGATTCAATAACTGAATAGATTGCTTATTCATACTAATGCATAATTGACTCTATTTCAAATGGAATAGAGTCGCTTATTCATTGGTATGAATAAGCAATCTATTCAATTATTGAATCGTAATAAGAGTTGGTGGTAAGGGGGCTGAGTGCTAAGTGTGAGTTTTTTGGTCACATTCGAACGTGTTAACATTTACAAACCGACAAAATTGAGAAAATCTTTCATATTCTGAAATTGATTTATTAGACGCGTGTTACATAATCCAAATTTGCCGGGTTACTCATTTCAAAATGTGAGCAAGTAAGCCGCATAATTTTGACATGTAACACGCGTCTTACAAATTCACAACATGAGAGTTCTTCTCTATTTCTGCTGACACTAGTAAGATGGATGGCCATGGCCCGTACATACTCCCGAGCCGAAAGATTCGAAAAGTAGGGTTGCCAACATTTTTTACAAGAAATAAAGTATATTTAGATCTGAGAAGAATATTAAACATTAATTTTTTAAATACATATTTTTTTAGAGATTCTCGCACAACTTTATTTACAGACTTTTTTAAAAACTTCATACAATAAATGAGAAACTCATTTTTATTAAATTAATAGTTATATAAGTATGCTATTAATGACTAAATAAAAAAAAATGTGTGAACGTCTAAGTCTAACGCTAGTGATAAGAATTTTGATGATGAAAACAGTATCTTGTAAACTTTATTTTTATTCAACAGTAAAAAGTATAATGTAGCGAAAAACAGTATAAAACTGTTTTTAACAGTATAGTTCGCAACCCTAGCGAAAAGCGCGATGAGATGAATTAAATCTAATAACAAGATGACAAACAATATTGCCTTAATGCTAACGACAAAGTGATTGCAACAATCAGTTACTTACTGCTCCGTCCTTCGAGTAGGTCGTTCTTCGAGCCGGATCCAAGTTTCATTTTGATCTAGTAACTAGATCCAAGGTGTCAGCTTAGCATAAGATCCCATATAAATCTATAATATCTGATAGTAACTTTTTTATACTACGTCGGGTGGCAGACAAGCACACGGCCCGCCTTATGTGAGCGATTACTGAAGCCATATTAACGCTCGCAACATGTCATTGCCATAGCATTCGCGCGCCGCCACCCCTGCTGCCAACGTGAGTGTACGAACGTGTGTTGGGGGCTTGCGCGGCGCACGGGACATTCGTTTTAAGAAACGCAGTGTGGTAGGTCGCCAATTATCAAGATGATATAAATGAAAATTTTAATTTTTGGCGAGTTGTTCGATGTGGAACTCAGCATAAGAAATCAAATCAAACAGCTCTTCTGAACACTCCCCGTGATTTAATTTCCACAGCACGCAAAGAGACGCAACATCGGTATTAGCTATCGGGGTTCACGCGCTGCGGCTCGAGGCCACCGGCGCTTGATTCATAAGTATATATATATACAGAACAGTGTCACCGTGTAGTGAGGTGGAGGTACTTCCCCAGTCGGACAGCATACAATTATACTGTATACTACCTTTCTTTTGCCTGAGCTTCTTTCGCTAGTCGCCACGTGCAGATTGGATTTGGCTCGTGGTGAGCCACTTACACCCCATTGTCACTAATGCTCACCACTATCTATAGAGCCTAATCCAACGAACGAGAGGAAATTACTAACTCCAATGTATTGCCTCGTGTAATGCACGTAAGGGACTTGGGTGTCGAAATAGTGCCAGAGTTGACGTTTCGGAAATGTGCGGCAAATCTTTTGGGAACCTGGGTTTTATATTGAGCCAGTGTCGGGACTTTGGTTACACTGAAATTATTAAAAAAAATATATAATGCGCTCGTCCGAAGTCATCTCTAACGAGCGCTATAATTTGGAATCCCCATGAGGATAAATACAAACTCATGGTGGAAAAAAATCAAAATAAATACACTCGTTTTTTGTATTTAAAAGAGTACGGGATTTATCCATATTATCCGCTTATGTATCCGAGCTTGTTCGTCATAGGTATGGTCGGGTACAACCGGCTAGCGGTGTGAAGGGATGTTGCAGTGGTCAAACACATTATAAGTGTTTTGCGCGGATGGGTGCATCACCCAGACCTACTAGCAATGATTCAGCTGCAGGTACCTGATGGGTATGTTGGTGCACGCCGCCAACCCGCTGCATTGCGTCTTCCGTATGCTAGAACGAATTTGCTCAAATTTGCCCCTTTGTCACGAGCTATTAGCATTTTAGACAGTATTGCAAGTGGTATTGATATTTTCAAATCTAGTCTGCCAATGATCACAGAAATGACGCAAAAATGTATTGAACTTGTATGAAATTATGAATTTATTATATCTATATTTTGCAATTAATTTATTCAAATTTATTATTTGTCGAGCTCGGTGGTCGAATGGTTAGTAATGGCCACTTTGACTCCGAGGTCGCGGGTTCGATTCCCGCACAAGACAAACATTTGTGTGCATGAACATGTCTGTTTGTCTTGATCTGGGTATTTTCTATGTATTATAAGTATGTATTTACAAAAAAAAAATGTATTTAAGTACATTTATCAGATGTCTAGTACCCATAACACAAGCTTAGCGCTTAATTTGGGACTAGATGGCGTTGTGTTAATTGTCCAGAAATATTTATTTATTTTATTTATTTATTATTAATCTATTCAAATGTATTTGCACTATTAATCTATTGAAATGTTTATTATAATAGTCGCTTATTCATTGGTACGAATAATCTATTCAGCTATTATAATGAATTATTTGATCTTATAACATCGCATTGGTGTAAGCTGTAATGTTGTTATAAATGTTTTCAATAAATAAATAAAAAATAACTGGTCAAATTACTATCCAGTCATTAATTTAAAATAAAACAACAACAGAGTAAATAATTATAATAAAAACATTCATTTTGCATTAATAAAGCGATTACGCAGTTCTGTGACACGACTGTATTACGAAACACCAATTATAAATTCGATTACACGCTGCTTTATCCGCGATGCCGCGGGCGGGGAAAAGTGCTCCACTTCGTATAATACCGCCAAAATGAGTAAGCTACTTTCATTTAATACAATTTTTAAAACGTACCACCATTTAAATTGGAAGCTTTGTATTCACTCGAGAGAGTAGTCCAATTTTTATAAGATAAACTCAACAGCTCCGATAGCCGTGATCGTCTAGTGGTTAGGACCCTACGTTGTGGCCGTAGTAACCCAGGTTCGAATCCTGGTCACGGCAGTGAAAACTGTCGCGGCGGAGCATAATTTTTGTTTTGCCTATATACTTTGGATTATTTTCGTAACTTTTTCTTAACTAAGTACTATTTCAAACCATATAGTAGGCAACAAGTAATCAGGGCGATGAATGAAATTATATACATAGGTACCTAAAGATTTTTAGAAAATAATTTATCCTATCCTATATCTGACGAGCTCGGTGGCGTAGCGGTCAATGACGCTGCTTCGACACCAACGCTAGTGGGTTCGATTCCCACATAAGACAAACATTTGTATGCATGAACATGTCTGTTTGTCTTAGTCTGGGTGTTTTCTATGTATCATAAGTATGTACAAAAAAAATGTATTTACGTATATTTATCAGTTGTCTAGTAGCCATAACACAAGCTTCGCTTACTTTGGGGCTAGATGGCGCTGTATAATTTGTCTGACAATATTTATTTGTTTATTATTTATTTTTATCTATGTATTGTAAATTACATCGAAATCGTTTGTGAGGTTGTCACAGAAAAAAATGATTTGGTAACGTATACAGCGCAGTTTAATACCTGAGAAACTGAGATGCGCAGTACGCTGTATGTTGAAAAAAACGCAGTGGACGTTTAGTGGTATATCTTTCAGGGTAAAATATAAATACACAAAAACAAGAATTGTTAGTTACAAAAATGCCAGAGATAAGCTTCCTGACAAAGACGGGACACTCCTGCACTTCCAGATAGTTAACTGCCCAAGAAAAGTAAAGGCGCGTTCCCACTATATCGTAGCAAAAACCATCCGACAAAAAATGTCACGACTTGTCCATGAAAATTACCCTTCAGCCACTTTGGTAACTATAATGATTTGAGAGAGATGTGAGACAAATATTCGTTACTCTAGTAACGAATGGGACTGACGAATGGGAATGATAGAATGGGAGTAGCAGACGATAATCTATGTAGGTATATTATCGTCTGCTGCTCCCATCACTCCAGCCAACAGCTCAGTCGTCAGATTATCACAAAACGATTTGTGATGATCACGCTCGTGCACACATTTCATCTTCATTCATTGTACATAGAAGCTAACACGCTACTAAATTCCAAAAGATCATAAAAGAGACTGCTGCGCATACGAACAAGATTAAAAAAATGGGGTGTGGCTTGTCATTGACACGACCATGTGTTACGTGAATACGTTACATGCACTAAAATTATCACAAAATGGCAGCGCTTCCTCCTCCTTGCACGCGATGTGCCATGTTTATTTTTTTATGTTTAGTTATGTTTATGTTTAGTTATTTACCATAGTCCATACTTAGCGTAATAAATTCTTTGATCCTTCATCTATCTAGTGGTGTGATTGAATTTTGGATGGAGATTTTAGATTTGTAGATGCGACACCAAACTGTATCCCCCGATTTAGTTATCATTAGTTTTTTTTTTATAGAAGCAATTTTAAAGATTCACGTCAAAAAAGAGTCAACAATAGGCTATTTGACTAACATTTTTTTCGGTTTGATATGCAGGGACGTCTCCATAGGTGAAAGAATTACTTCGATAGCACAAATATCTCTCGAGATATGGTAATTTGAAAATCACAATTTTTAGACTGCCCCAAAACGCTCCATACAAAAGACTACCGAACTATGACGTCACAGGTTTGTATTTTGTATGCATCAAATCTGAAATTTGTACGACTGCTATGTTAAATATTTCGTTTATGTGATTAGTATCATAATAAAAGTTATAGCATTTTTTATTGCTTCTCCAATGGAAATATTATTTTTTAATAATTTCATACTTTTAAAATGGACTTTCCCGCCAAACTTTGATCGACGCTAAAAAAAGTCTGACTGAAGATATTAGAATGAAAGTTTGCAGATCTTTATAGTTTTGTGTATTTTACGATATTGTTAAATAATTTATACAATTTTTAAACATTGGAAAATAGCCTATTCTGTCGTTTCAATTTGTACAGCTAAATGTGACAATCGTAGTAACCACAGACCAAGTATATAGTAGACACGGGATGTATGCGTGGCGCGCGTGTCAACAGTTACAGCGTCCGAATGCAGTGCGCCCAACTTATCTATTCATTTTGACAAAATAAGAACTAAATCAATTATTATTAAAGTGACAGTTCGAATTTACAGTTTCTTCGCCACTAGCGCCACCAGCTACTGAACAGATAAGTTGGGCGCACTATAATGTACGGACTTTTATCCGTGGCATACGTAATAAATCGCGTAAATTGATTATAAATGCGTTAATCTGTTTTATGCTTTCATGACACAATACCATACAACCAAATTCAACCAATTATAACACAAAGATATTAGAAGTATACTATATAGCCATATAAATTTAATTACATTCCATTTATTTCACTTCAGTGGTAGTGGTGGTAGTATCCGATAAAAAAACATCGAAGTCTCAGACAGCTCCCTTACCACCATCTCTTATTGCGATTCAATAACTGAATAGATTGCTTATTCGTACCAATGAATAAGCGACTCTATTCCATTTGAAATAGAGTCGCTTATTCACTGGTATGAATAAGCAATCTATTCAGTTATTGAATCGCAATAAGAGAAGGTGGTAAGGGGGCAGGTACCCTATATCGATAGCTAATGCTTCGACGTGCACCGACCTGCACTGGTCATATCACGGCGTTGCGAGTCTCTAATCCAGTAAACCCCCCAGGGGTCTTACCGCCGAAGCCGAAACCAATTACCATTGGATTAATTTGATCGCGAAAATAAATCTGTAACAAAATAAGTCTTATTTTTTGAATCAAAATATTCAATCGGAATCGGTTACAGCTTCGGCGGTAGGGCCATAGACAAGAGACGAAAGGAGAGAGTAACGACAGACAATTTACAAAATGGGAATAGCTGGAAGCGGAAACGCGGCCTAAAAGTAATGTCGAATGTTAGTGACGCCCCATGTAATTCTAACTATCTACTAACTCGAAATGTTGTACTAAAATATCAAAATCAGAGTTACTGCGCCGAGTTAAATTACACCGCTTCGAGTAATTTACCCAGCGAGTTCCAGCGAGTTATCTTGTAATTTCAACTCAAAACATGATCCTACGCAAAACGTTGGTTCACGAATACCTCACCTTCTCAACCTACCTCAGGTTAATTAATATAGTAACTACGTAGTTACTGAATTCTGCAGTGCGGTGGCTATGACGGTTTTAGAAATTAGTAAAGTTTGAAACCTAAGGCAGTTGAGAACATTGGGTTGGACCACAGATGTCATGAATTTGAAATCCTTCTCCCTAGGCCCTAAATACTGCGTAAGTGGCGTCTCTTTGGGCAATAACTTGTATCGTAGCGTAAAAGATAAATATAAAAAAATACGATATTATATCTTTTTTTTATACTTATCTTTTACGCTACGATACAAGTTATTACTAAGACAATAAAGTTTTTTTACGTCACTATACCAGTACTCAAAACGTTTCATAATGTTATATTAAAGTACTTGTACTATAAAATGTCTCGATATAGAAATAGTACCGAAAAGTGTTAAAAATGGCTGTTTATGGTATTTTTTCACTTATAGTTTTTGCGTGACATGCGTACAAATATACATACAAAAATTCTCAGAATAATTGTTTGGCTTCTATTGCTCTTATTCTTTTTCTGTTTATCGAACGTGTGTATGTATGTATAATGATCCTGCAAGTGATTTTTCGAAACATTTTGCTAAAACTTCGAAACTAAGAGGCGATGCTATACTTATAAATATTATATTATTGCCTCTTTAAAATGTCTTTCTCTTAATTCACGGGTCAAGCCCGGTCATTTGATAGGCATACGCGGGGATATAGATCCAACACGTAGAGGCCCCTTTGAGAAGTTTGATGTAATGTTGTACGCCCGCCGTGACCCGCTCCAGGATATGTCAATGGAACGACATACCCATGAGCAGGTATCGGCAGGCGTTGAGACTATTGCGAAGTGTGATGGAAAATAAATGAGCTATGGAGATGAGGTCTGGGTGAACTTAATACCGGGCTATTACAGAAGAGGGACGGACAGAAAATGTCTTTATTATTAATTAAATTTATTGCCTTATAAAGCGCCTCTTTGTTTTGATGTAAAATATCGTATCTGTCTGTAATCAAAGCTTGCAGGTTAAATTTGGCCCACTTCCCAATGTCCGATTGAGCTAAAATTTAGCGCACTCAATTCAGGGGCCCACCGTCGAAGCTGAAGCCGATTGCCATCGGATTTTTTGATCGCGAAAATGATCTTAGCTTTAAGTTAATGTCATACACCTTCAGGTTAGTCGGTAGAGCTCTACGGTTTCTACAAGCCAAGCCAAAAAATAATTACCGCCAATCTAAGCTAAAGCACAGTATAAGTAATAGTACTACGTACAGTAAGGACTCTCCCTGCCGCTCTCTCGTATCGACCTCACCTCCCCTCTGAGGCGAATGTGGAACAGTTTGTATGGCGCCGCACGCACACACGCTCATTTACGCTCTGCACAGACGCAGTTGTTTATGTAGTAGTTAACGATGCTACATTTGTATGGAGTGGCCGGGGTGTGGCTAAAGTTTGATTTTCGCAATGAAAATATTATATTTTAAGCAAAATAAGTGATTGTGATTCTGATTCTGATTCAGAGCAGTGCTGCATGAACGGTAAATGAGTTTAAGAAAAAAGGTTGTGTTGGATAAGGGATAATTCAATGTTTTCGTAAAGTAACGTTGGGAGCGGGTAGGAGATAGTAAAACAGAAAACTTTCCCAATGGGAGATATGCAAATATATTAAATTTTTAAATGATCATCATTATTATTACTTGACAAAATACCTGTAGACCTATAGACAAGTATCAAGCGATACACTCTCCGCTTCGTACAAAGTTTGCTATTGTGTTGTACATCACTAAGTTTAAGCAAGTTTGGGATGAAATTCCTCATTATAAGTTTATAGAGACCCTGTCAAATGTGTGCCATGTTTATATTGCAAAACAGAAGTTCCAGTTTATCAATTTGAACATCTAATTAGTTAGTTTTGACGAGCTCGGTGGTCGAATGGTTAGTAATGGCCACTTTGACTCCGAGGTCGCTGGTTCGATCCCCGCACAAGACTACACACAAGCTTCGCTTACTTTGGGGCTAGATGGCGCTGTGTAGTTTGTCTGACAATATTTATTTATTTATTTATATTTATTTATTATATCAGGTATCTAGTACCCATAGTACAAGCTTTGCTTAGTTTGGGACAAGATGGTCGTGTTTAATTTGTCCTGGAATATTTATTATTATTACATGATCACTGTATTTAATGCATAGACGATGTATTTATATTATACTAGCTTCCACCCGCGGCTTCGTCAGCCTTAATTATTTTTTAATATAATTGTAACAAAAAAAAACCGACTCCAAAAATTACTCTAAAATCGCACCACCAAAAAGTTAAAAATTCTATCAAAAACTGAATTTTATGACATGAAAAAACTAGACGGACCAATCTAGAAGTATAAGTTTTTCAAATAAAAAAAGTTTTTTTCAAATATGTTGATAAATGACGGAGTAACGAAGTAACAAACATTTAAAAAAAATACAACCGAATTGAGAACCTCCTCCTTTTTTGGAGTCGGTTAAAAAAGTATCCAATGTTCTTCCTAATAGGTACCTAAAGTCGACTGCATCACCCTAAGGTTGACTGGTAGAGAATGCTTGTATAGCATTAAGTCAACCTTTGTACTTTGTTTTTTATTTGCATAAATATTAAATTAATAAATAAATACCATTAAGAATATAAATAATAA
Organism: Hypsopygia costalis; assembly: GCA_937001555.2. NCBI lineage: Eukaryota > Metazoa > Arthropoda > Insecta > Lepidoptera > Pyralidae > Hypsopygia > Hypsopygia costalis. Next base: position 4,324,647 of record OW443325.2, read on the forward strand.
TAAATAATAAATGTTTCTGGACAATTTACATAGCGCCATCTAGTCTCAAATTAAGCGCAAAGCTTGTACTATGGGTACTAGATAACTGAAATTATACTTAAATAATTTTTTTTTTTTAAAATACATACATATAATACATAGAAAACACCCAGACCAAGACAAACAGACATGTTCATGCACACAAGTATTTGTCTTGTGCGGGGATCGAACCCGCGACCTCGGAGTCAAAGTAGCCAATGCTAGCCATTCGACCACCGAGCTCGTCCGTATAATATAAATAAATATATATAAAGTATAAATATATAAAGTAGTATAAAAAATACTTTGGAGTATTTTTATACTACGTTGGGTAGCAGACAAGCATACGGCCCGCCTGAAGTGAAGTGCCGTTACTACCGCTGCCAACGCAGCAACTTCTTCCTTTCTGTTGACCTGACTCATTCGCAAGAACGCAACAACCCTCAAGGGAATTGTTATTTGGCTACAGTATTTTATGGGATGGAGGTACTTCCACAGTCGGACTGCTTAAAAATAAGCTGAACCGTACCTCTCTATTATCAAATGACAGGTTGCGAGCGTTAATAATGCTACGGTAACGGCTTCAACTCAGGCGGGCCGTATTGCCTACCTGACGACGTATATAAAAAATATCTTTTATTTTTGGCATGTCACATTAGTTACTTAAAAAATATTTACATTCGTAACTAATTCGTAACGTATCGGATTAGTTACCAAACTTCATTAGTTAAATTAGTAAATGCAATACGAAGATTAGTGATAAAAAAAATGTATTTCTACATACAATTTTTTTATACCACCAAGGTGGTAAACAAGCATACGGCCTGCCTAATGGTTTTCCATTCCAGTTACCGCAGCCTATGGACGCCTGCAACACCAGGGGTAGGAGGCCGTGGGTATCATGCCAAACAACTCCTCTGAATACACCCTATTGTACAATCGGTATAACACACAAAGGGACGCAAGTCTCTTCTTAGACTTAGTGGTTCTAAACCGTCTGTCAGTTTGAATCGAGTCACAAGGTGCAAGCTGGTACCAAAGTCAGCTTTACATCAGGCGGGCCGTTTGCCTGTCTTCTACCCGAAGTAGTATAAAAAAAAATTCGCCCGAAAGATCTGATTTTCATTTCAGAGTTGGCCCCCCCCCCCCCCCCTCATTGCAAGCATTTACAGGCTAAGGTAACTTCTCCACTTAAATGCTGATGATAATGATGAACTTCTTCACATGAGGTGGGCCGTATGCCTCTGCGGAAAAATATTAAAAATATTAGATAGATAGAATATGCTTTATTTGCACAATTAAAGTACACAGAATAGTACACAGAACTAACAACTAAAATTATAAAAAAAAAACGTTTACATGCAATAAGGCGGCCTTATAGCTGAAAGCAATCTTTTCAAGGCAACCTTGAAAAGATTGCTTTCAGCTATAAGGCCTATGAGTATGAGTGATCGAAACAATGTATGAAGTAGGTAGGGTTCGCAAGATAGAAAAATGTAAAACTTATAATTATAAAATATTACTACGCGAATGGGCCCACCACACATTCCCTCAACTCTCAGTATCTCTTGGTGTAGCCAGCGTCGACCGCCAAAAAAGGCAATGAGCCGTGAAGTTCATTGCAGTCCCGGGGGTAAAACTACGGCTACCTTGGAACCTACAACGAATTTAATCAGAAGAAATTAGTATGAATTTGACTTTAAACTTTGAATTCTAAAATATTATAAAATTTATTACATAATATTTTTTAATTTAGCATTAGAACAAATTTTAAATCCGCACTTACTTATCAATTGTCCCACACGCACTACAAAACACATACTTTAAATGAGCACGAACCCAGTAACGTTCTCTTATTACGTTCTCAAGTTTGTACCGCGATATTGTTAGAAATATCTGGTAAATAAATAATTTACTGATAACCTCTCCTCTATCGGGATGTTCAAGGTTTTATGTATTATCGCTGTGCTGACCTATTCACAAGCAAGTAAGTATAATTCTCTTAATTCACGGGTCAAGCCCGGTCATTTGATAGGCGTGCGCGGGGATATAGATCCAACACGTAGAGGGCCCTTTGAGAAGTTTGATGTAAAGTTGTACGCCCGCCGTGACCCGCTCCAGGATATATCAATGGAACGATATACCCATGAGCAAGTCTCGGCAGGCGTTGAGATTATTTCAAAGTGTGATGGAAAATAAATGGGCTATGGAGATGAGATCTGGGTGAACTTAATACCGGGCTATTACAGAAGAGAGACGGACGCCTGCCATAACTGCTTTTATTGCTAGTTATTTGCGGCAGGCGGTGGCTTGCCACTCAATAGATGGGCCTCCGAAATGCCAGGAAAACGGCCGGGGCAACACCGGTGTGAGTGACTCAGGGATGAGATGAGATGAGAGATGCTGCGCTTTCTCCGACGTTTAATTGTTATTATATTGTATTGTATTATGTTGTATTAAATTGTTAGCAATGGCCACTTTGACTCCGAGGTAGCGGGTTCGGCACAAGACAACCATTTGTGTGTGTTCTCTGTTTGTCTTGGTCTGGGTGTTTTCTATTTATTATATGAATGTATTTACAAAAAAAATGTATTTAAGTATAATATTAGTTATCTAGTATCCAGTACAAGCTTTGCTGAGTTTGAGACTAGATGGCCGTGTCCGTGTGTAATTTGTCAAGGAATATTTATTTATTTATAATCTGGAGCTCTATCGGCTAAGCCGAAGCTGATTCATATCAAATTTTTTGATTGCGAAAATTACTATATATAACTTCAGCTTATCTTATCTTAGAGTGGGTCCAGTGCTGCAGCACCGGTGACACGTCGACCCTCATGGATCTTTTGTGTTCTCCCTAATCCTTTAGTCACTCTCCCCCGCCTGTCTGGAGACATGTTCCATGTACTTCAGTATGCCGCTTATAGGGAAGAGCCTGTAGTCCTCCAGGTCCGGGTATGCCTTTCCTAGGATTTCCATTCGTTTGCCCGCTAGGGCGTCACATTGACACATTAAGTGTTTCATGGTCTCGTAAGACTCCTTGCATGTTCTGCACTCTGGGCTCTCAACAAGTCTCATCTTGTATAGGTGTCCGTGGCAGGCATAACTTCAGCTTAGATTAATGCTACTTGTGTTTAGCTTATCTGGTAGATACCCTGGAGCTCTACCGACTCAACTGAAAATGTTTGTCAATAACTAAAACGTAAGACGTATTTTTTTCTCTTTATTTAATTTAGGGACTTTGGTCGTAAAAAGACATGTCAGTCCCGTCGTATCTTATGACATATTAAACTAATTAGTTTTTATACACACGTTAACATTACACGAATACATACAAACCCGCATATACATATAGACGTATGCACATAGACAAATGCATCCGTACATATAACTATTCATGCACATACATACAGAGTAAAATAGATTTATAATATAAACATCACAATCGACGTGCTAATAAATATAATAATATATATCAATCAATATAATATATATAATATAATAATAATAATAATAAGTCCGCAGGGCAGCTTGTGTGGCGAGCTGTTGTGTGAGTAGCGACACCACGGACCCGAGTCTCCAGAGAGTCGGTCAGGGCCTTCGTCTCCGGCGTGTCTTCATCGGTCGGAGTGTAAACACAAGAAGGCCCGCAGGACTCTCAGCTCTGGCTTGCCTTCATTGGCCGTCCAGAGAGGAGCCGCTAGAGCTATATGCTCCAGGGGTGGAAGTGTTAAAGGGCATCACGCCGCGAGTAACTTCGGAGAAAGCGCAGCACACCTCTCGACACCCCTGAGTCACTCACACCGGTGTTGCCTCCGGCCGATTTCCTGGCATTTCGGAGGCCCATCTAGTGAGTGGCAAGCCACCGCCTGCCGCAAATAACTAGCAATAAAAGCAGTTATGGCAGGCGTCCGTCCCTCTTCTGTAATAGCCCGGTATTAAGTTCACCCAGATCTCATCTCCATAGCCCATTTATTTTCCATCACACTTCGCAATAGTCTCAACGCCTGCCGAGACCTGCTCATGGGTATATCGTTCCATTGATATATCCTGGAGCGGGTCACGGCGGGCGTACAACATTATATCAAACTTCTCAAAGGGGCCTCTACGTGTTGGATCTATATCCCCGCGTATGCCTATCAAATGACCGGGCTTGACCCGTGAATTAAGAGAGATACATAATAATAATAATATAATAATGGAACGGGTCACGGCGGGCGTACAACATTTCATCAAACTTCTCAAAGGGGCCTCTACGCGTTGGATCCATATCCCCGCGCATGCCTATCAAATGACCGGGCTTGACCCGTGATTAAAAAGAGATACATAATAATATATATTGATTGTATCGTACACAGTTTTAGAAGATCTATTTTTCGAATCAAAATATTCGATGGTAATCGGCTTCAGCTTCTGCTTAAATCGGTTAGAAAAAAACGGAATTAGTCTATAGGCTCAATGGGAAATAGCATGCCTCAACTCATTCTCATCATCGTCGCAATCATTTTTGGGGTGTTCATTATGGGAATCGGGACAACCTGACAGAAATCTTTAGAGCCAAAGCCAACCTCACCTGCAGGTGGTGCACCCTGCCGACTTGCGTAAGAGGCTCTGGCGAAAGAGAGGTAGGGTATGATAGACGTCGGAAGGAATACCTACTCGATTTCGAAGCTTCCATCAATAGCAATGAGGGCTGTTTTGTTCCTGTGATTGAATGAAGTCACCAGACGTTGCGTTAACAAAGGGTGCGCCAAGTACGGGGAGTATTGCACTTCTTATATTATAACCGTCTTTAAAGGCTTTCTTTATATATGAGAGGGGGGCAAGCGAGCATGTGAGTCGCCTGATGGAAAGTAATCACCACAGCCCATAGAAATCAACAACACCAATGGGTCGGCGATCCCTTGTTAGCCTTTTAAGGAAAAAAATACTCTGTTCTTGAAGACTCCCATGTCGTATTCATTTGGGAATAATGCTTAGGGAAGTTGATTTCACAATTTCACTGTTCGTGGTAGAAATTGTCTTAAAAGCGTACTGTGGTAGATCGCCAATTATGAAGATGATATGGATGAATTTTAATTTTTGGCGAGTTGTACGATAGTGGAACTCAGCGACAGGCATCAAAACAAATATCTCATTAGAGAACTCCCCGTGTTTTAATTAATATAGAATGCTAGGGTAACTCTTTTATATCATGTGAACCGTATGCTTGTTTGGCAGTGTGAAATAAAAAAAGATATCATCCAGCATCATACAGATGGAGCCTCTCAGTGTCCAAGTTCAAATATATTCAGCCATAGTTTCAGTTTCTGTTTGTACCTCTTTCAGTGAACCCAGAACTTTGTAAGAAGACGCCGGAACAAAAACACTGTCTAATAGAGTATACTGTTCGAGACAAATGGCCTCATACGGAAAGGTAGAGCTTGCTTGACCTGCTAATGACTCACTTCATCATCATCATCAGGTCATTTTTAGTCTCTACTACAGAAGCACGACCCTCTCACGTCCGTCACAGACCGGAGGATTTGGCCTACACTCCCCACGCTGGCCAGACGGGTTGGGGAGGCCTGATCGATGTTTTGTAATGTATTTTGTGTCTGTAGTGATTCACTTACAACGTATTATCTATATAAAACGCAGCGTTTGCTCGTCAGTAATCATTTGAACATTATCTAAGAAAAATATTCCAGCATTTAAAGTCGTTTTTCTTATATTAACTTTTTCTATTCGAAGATTTTGATTTCTTATTTAAAACGTTTTTTTTTTAGTTTTTGTTTTTTAGAATATTTTAAAACACATGAAAACGTACTTATTACCAACTTATTATATTACGCTATTAACCTGCTAATATGCTTTTATTTTTATGGTACAATATTGCTTCTACGCCAGTTTGGATTATTTTTTTATAAAAATAAGGAATTGCATGATTATGTACACGTTGTCGGTTTGTATTTCAAGACCCTTTTTCTCAGAAACGCATTGGAAGTAGTAAATGAAAATATATTAAAAATACTTAAGTCTGCTATCCATAACATTGGCTTAAACTATTTGCTAATAAAAAATATATCTCTGATATCAAGACTACTAAGGCAATATTATATTTTTTTTAAAATAAAGAGGGTTAGAACTGAATTAGCATATTTTTGAAATCTGAATACCGTCGGGATTGTAATACAATTTTCGTATATAATTTTAGATACGTATATAATTGGAAGACAAGAAACTGCTTCGTAATCAGATGGTCAAACCACTGCCCAGAGGTGCCTTCTCCGCCGACTTCCAACAACTTTGCATCGGAAGCACAGTGTATCAATGAATGCAGTGGCTGGGAATAACTATGCATTTTAAAATTTTGCTCAATTATGACATCTTCCAAATCAGTCAGTAAATGAGTTATGTTGGCTAGCAAATTTGTTTTATTATACACAGCAAATTAATCATAGCATTCAGACAATGATGTCGTCAATTTTATAAAGCAAGTAACAGAACAGGCGGCATGTCGAATAGTATGGCCGCACCCCGGCCGCTCCATACAAATGTCGCATCGATAACTACTACGTAAACAATGTCGCCTGTGCAGAACGTAAATAAGCGTGTCTGCGTGCGCCACCATACAAACGCACCATAGAAACTGTTCCAAATATGTCTCAGAGGGGAGGTTAGGTCGACACGAGAGAGCGACAGGGAGTTGCCATACTGTACGTAGTACTATTAGGGGCCATCCATAAACTACGTCACACGTTAAGGGGGAGGGAGGAGGTCGACGAAGTGTGATATTGTGTGACAAGGGGGTGGGAGGGGTCCTAAATGTCGTGACGTGACATTTTAAAATATGTATTTAATATATGTGTTAAAACACGAACTTTGAACTATTAACGAAAAACATTTGCAACTCTAAATGTAAAATTGCAAAATATGTGACGTCACACTAGGGAGGGGGAGAGTCTCACAAATGTGACCAGCTGTGACAAGGACGGGGAGGGGTCAAAAAATCATGAAATTTGTGTGACGTAATTTATGGAGTATTTAGTTATACCTATACTGTGGTATGGCCACAGAATAATATAATCTATGGCGTCGCAACCGCGTGGATTTGAAAAGTTTCATTAAGTTCCATACTATACGACATGCAGCCACCGCGACAGCGACCGCAGGCCGCGTTTCAATTTAATGAAGCTCGCTGTTGTTATGAAGAGGAGATTATTAAGCAATCATCGTGGCATGCTACTGAATAGATCAAAGTGGAACTTAACTAATAATTCCGAGGCAGGCCTTTGTAACTGTCAAGTTATTCAACAATAACAATAGTCGATTAGAAATTCTGGAATGAATTCAAATATTTTGAAGCCATTGTATTTATCTTATCATTGAATGTTGCTTGTTATACTAAGTCCGTAGAACTTTACATCGATGTTTTCAAAAGGTTCATTTCCTTCTACGCTTCATATTAGTAATATTGTGTGTATTTTAAAATAAAAATTCTATGTTCCGTCGTGGTTCTGTGGTACAGATAGGAAGCATATATTTCGACAATAGTCAAAATATAATTTTACTTTTGACACAACGAAGTCTGTCCGGGCAGCTAGTTACGAATAAATACCAATTTATTACATTGTTTTTTTTTGTTTAACCAGAAAAGAAACGTTTATAGATAAGAAATAGAAGAAATATCTACAGAAGATACAGAAGATACATGTAGAAAATTTCATCAAGATTCTGAGCCATTCAGTGCTATGTCTGAAAAACAAGTTACTCTTTTAAAGTTACATTATTATTAAAAATATTCTACATAATTTAATAAATTTATGACAGATTACAAAATAACAAATAATAACTGCCTACGTTGTCATCTAATTGGTCATGTCTTATCCCCCACTAATAAAGTATAAATCAATATTCGTAATTTCCAGTCCTCCATTCGAAGAAATAGAAGTCAAGTGGAATGTATTTTATTAATTATTTTATGAGTTCAAAACAATAGTAATCAAGGCAGAATACACTTCGACGACGTGAGGGCGCGGCCGCTAATAGCAGCCCTCGACAGAGTACAGCGACACGCAGAGAATGGAAGGTGAAAATGAATAAATGGACTTATCAATTGTTTATTCCACTTCTTACCCAGCCTTTAAACAATGTTATTCTTCACGTTTGATTTGTAAATATGTAGGAATGAGTAAAGCGACAATCCTATTTTTAGTTAATTGATTCTGGTGTTTTATATATATATATGAGAGGGGGTCAAACGAGCATGTGGGTCACCTGATGGAAAGCAATCACTACCGCCCATTGAGATCAGGAACACCAAGGGGTCACCGATTCGTTGCCAGCCTTTTTATTTTGCGAAAGATGAATTTACAGGCAATTTGATCTATACTACTTTGCTTGCTTCCGCCACCAATTAGTTCATGCAAACTACTGCCGGCAGGCACCCACCCACTACCGTTAGTAGATCCATGCGACTGCCGTGGCTGCTTTGGTCGTTTCTGCTCCAGCTGCTGCGGTCGTATCCTATTTTTATCTCCAAGTAGTATAACGACAAATGATAAGTAGTGCTTATATACGTGTAAAGAAAAATATAATTTCTTTCTTCTTCTTTTTTTAAATAATTGATCGCATCAACAATGTCATTGTTACGTGTCATACAAGTGGCGACCTTTAACCTTGATAATCTGTGGATACGTCATGAGAAAGCAATTTTTCAAATAATGTCTTTGTTGTTAGTTATTTAGAAGTTGAGAATATATTAAGAAAATTGTGATTCGGATCGACATTGGGATTAAAAACATTAAATGTCGTTTCTTTTTATTACAGGTAGGGTTTGTTTTCCATACTGATTATTTTGTAGTCTAAAATAAGCAAATGAGTGTATGTTACACTTAGATTAACAAAATAAATCTTTTTATTACAGAGAAACTCAATTGTGTTTGACTCCGTCGCCCAAATCACTAATTTAGTATTATAAAACGACATTTATTGTCAGAAAATGGAAAAGTTAAAATTTACGTTTCAAGTCAAATCAACAATAGACGGAAAGTCTAATTACATTGCCATAACCTCTATCACCACACAAGATGACAAAATTTACCTGATTCCTGAGGAATATCAAGCAGTATCACAATACCACAAACATGTCCAGACCTCAAAAGCTTTCGCTACAGTGAGAAATACATTGAAGAAAAGACATCAAAGTAGAGGCGTGTGGATTAAAGTGACAAAAGATCTATTACAAACATATTGTGATGAGGATGAAAACATGATTTTCCAAGACCAATTTCTTGAGGAAATTACCCAAGAACAGGCAGCTATTGTCAACAAAAAAAATTTGGAAGAACCTTTGGTGAAAATTTTGGAAAAGTTAATTGAAAGTCAACAAAACAAAGAAAAACAAAGTTTAAAGAGGTTAGCCGATAGATTTGTGATTGAAAAATTTGATGGAAAAGGTATAAGTGCATGTAACTGGATGGAAACGTTTGAAAAGGAGTGTGATAGATTTGATATAGGAAAAGAGGAAGAAAAAATTGAAATTATGAGACTATTTCTGGAAAAATCCTGCGCTGATTGGTACTCTTCAATGATGATCAAGCATAGTTTACAATCGGAGTGGTCCGAGTGGAAATCAAACTTTTTGCAAACCTACGCTAATAAAGGTTGGACTACAAGCAAGTATGCTTTATTTTTCAAGTATCAATCAGGATCTTTATTAGAATATGCTATTAAAAAAGAAAAACTGCTACTGGAAGTCAGAAAAACAATAGACCAAGGAACCCTAATTGATATAATTGCTGCCGGGTTACCAGATTTTATAACGGATAGAATTATCAAAGAGGAAATTGTAGAAACAAAAGATTTATTTAGTGAACTCGGCAAGCTAGAACATTTGGTTGCAAGGAAGAAATTTATAAAAAAAAAAAGAGAAGATATAAATCCAATGAAAGAAAAGTGTAGTATTTGTGAAAGTTTACAAAAAGGTGTGCGCTATCATTCAGAAGATTCTTGTTGGTTCAAAACAAAAACAAATAGCGCAAGAGAAAGAAATAATAAACAAATCAAACACATTAACAATTCGGAATTAGAATGTGAACTGCAGTGTGAAGAGCCAAAAAACTAATAGTGCCGCCATTAATCAAGGTAAAATTAGTATTGAACAAAAATATTGAAGTGTTTGGAATTTATGACTCTGGCTCTAACGTGTCATTGATAAATTCAAAATTATTGAAGATAACCAAAAACCAATCGAGTTATTCTAACAATACTAATTTAAAGACAATTAATGGCGTCAAAAAGGCAAATGGCATAATAACACTCGATATAACCATTTTTAATGTGAAAAAGAAAATGAATATTTTTGTCATTGATAAGGAAAACTTTGATTATGATTTTTTAATCGGATTAGATTGCATCAAAGAGTTTTTCTTAATTCAAAATGAAAACTTAGAAATCATTCAGAAAGTTCCTACACAAAGAAGTGAAGAAGTTTCTAAGGAAATAAATAAGTCAGATGTTGCTATTTCTAAGGAAATACAATCTAATAATTTAATAAACTTCAATGAGAACTTTAGTGAGGAAAACTTCGAAATTTGGATAAATCATCTAGACTATCAAAAACAAACAGTTATTGATGACTTGATATTGAATAATAAATCTGCATTTGCAAAGGACAAATATGACATCGGAATGGTAACGGATTATGAAGCACAGATCGATCTGTCAGTAGAAAAATATTGCAGTAAAAGGCCATATCGTTGTACAATTGAAGACAAGAAGGAAATTGAGAATCAAATTGCAAAATTGCTGGAGAAAAATATAATAGAAGAATCATATAGTCCTTTCGCAGCCCCAGTTACATTAGCTTATAAAAGAGATGAAAATAAAAAGTCAAGATTGTGCATAGATTTCCGAGAGCTAAATAAGATTGTTGTACCCCAATCCCAACCATTCCCACTTATTGAGGACCTAATAGTAAAGACCAGAGATTGCAAGTTTTTCTCTACCCTGGACCTAAATTCAGCTTTTTGGTCAATACCTCTGCGTATTACAGACAGACAAAAAACTGCATTTGTCACCCAAGAGGGCCATTATCAATGGACTTGTTTACCGTTTGGTCTGAAGACCTCGCCGGCTATTTTCCAGAGAATAATGTGTAATATAATACGGAAACACAAGCTTGGAGACTTCACGGTATGTTACATTGATGACATTTTATTATTCTCAAAATCATTCTCAGACCATGTCAGACACCTGGAACAGCTATTTCAAGCAATTAAAAGTGAAGGCTTAAGACTTAAATTTTCTAAATGTATGTTTGCAGCTGACTCAGTTAAGTACTTAGGTCACATAATACAGAATAACTCAGTTAGGCCACTGAAAGATAACTTAATATCGATCAAAAACTTCCCTACTCCAAAAACGAGGAAAAACGTGAGACAATTTTTGGGGAAAATAAACTTTTATCATAAGTATGTGCCACAAATAGCAATAAAATTGGAACCATTACACAACCTTTTAAGGAAAGGACAAACTTTTAACTGGACCAAGACATGCCAAGAGTCATTTGATGAAATGAAGCAAATATTATGTTCTCATCCAATATTGACAATTTTTGATCCAAAATTACCTATCCACATATATACAGATGCCAGTATTCTGGGAATAGGAGCAGTCCTAAAACAGCCACAAGAAAACAATGAAGAGAAACCAGTTGCATACTTCTCAAAAAAAAAATAAATGAAGTTCAAAAACGAAAGAAAGCTGTATATCTTGAATGCTTAGCAATTAAAGAATGTGTGAAGTATTGGCAACATCTGTTGATAGGTAGGAAATTTATTGTGTTTTCAGATCACAAGCCCCTGGAGAACATGAATATAAAGTCAAGAACGGACGAAGAATTAGGAGACCTAACATACTACCTATCACAATATGATTTCCAAATTAAATATTCTCCAGGAAAATACAACATTGAAGCTGATTGTCTAAGTAGAAACCCAGTTATAGAAGCGAATGAAAACCTGGATGAACAATTAAAAATAGTCAACATAATAACATTAGAAGATATCTTAAAAGACCAAGTCAATAATGAAAAGATTCAGAATATAAAAGCCAAGTTAATAACAAAAAACAATGTTTATTACAAGAAAGTTAAGGAAAAAGAAAAAATAATCCTTTCAGAGCAATTCAGTATACTATTCATGAAAAATGTACATGCCGACCTGGGTCACATAGGAATTAAGCAAATGCAAAGAATGATCAGCCCATGGTATACAGCAGAAAACATGATAAAAAATATAAAAAGAATCTGTGAAAGTTGTATAGTGTGTATAAAAAACAAATCAAGGGGAAAAAACAAATATGGATTGATGTCCCACTTGGGTCCCGCCACAGAACCTTTTGAGATATGTTCCATTGATACAATTGGAGGATTTGGTGGTTCAAGGTCAACAAAGAGGTACTTGCACCTGCTAACAGATCATTTCACAAGGTATGCATACATTTTGACCTCAAGTACACAAAATGCAAATGATTTCATTAAACTAGTCAAAATCTGTGCGGAAACTAACAATATTGGCATGATTCTCTCGGACCAATACCCGGGTATCAATTCAAAGGAATTCAAAAGTTTTTTGGATGAAAAGAATATCCCAATAATTTTTACAGCTGTAGACTCGCCTTTCTCAAACGGACTCAACGAGAGACTAAACCAAACACTAGTTAATAAAATCAGATGCGGAATAAACACAAATAATGCTAAAATAGCGTGGACAACCTTAGCACAAAATTGTGTAAAAAGCTATAATGAAACTGAGCACACTGTTACTGGATATGCTCCAAAATATCTCCTAAACGGCACTGATGTTACAATTTTGCCAAATGAGCTGAAACTTAAAAAGACAAAGAATGAATTGATCCGAGACAGGGAAAAGGCTTTGGAGAATACATTAAGATCACATAATTACAACAAGACAATTTATGATAAAAATCGAAGACATATAGACTTCAAAGTTGGTGATACTGTTTTTATAGAAAACGGAAACAAGCTGAATAGGAAAAAGCTGGATGAATTGAGAATCGGACCTTATAAGATCATAGAAAAAATATCAAACTCAATTTACAAGATAAACACTGACCATAGGAAATCAGAGTCAAATTTTTTCCACATTTCGAAGCTAACTCCAGCCCCTGCGCTTGGTGATCATGAAAAGGATGAGTAAGTTGTCAGACTATTATATCTTCTGTGGGAGGGGGAGATGTAAAGAAAAATATAATTTCTTTCTTCTTCTTTTTTTAAATAATTGATCGCATCAACAATGTCATTGTTACGTGTCATACAAGTGGCGACCTTTAACCTTGATAATCTGTGGATACGTCATGAGAAAGCAATTTTTCAAATAATGTCTTTGTTGTTAGTTATTTAGAAGTTGAGAATATATTAAGAAAATTGTGATTCGGATCGACATTGGGATTAAAAACATTAAATGTCGTTTCTTTTTATTACAGGTAGGGTTTGTTTTCCATACTGATTATTTTGTAGTCTAAAATAAGCAAATGAGTGTATGTTACACTTAGATTAACAAAATAAATCTTTTTATTACAGAGAAACTCAATTGTGTTTGACTCCGTCGCCCAAATCACTAATTTAGTATTATATACGTCTACATCTTAACAACGACGGAGCCGATTACGATGCCCAGTAACATGTGAAATAAAAAAAAATGTACTTATTCATTGTTGCATCTGTACTTTTTTGTAGAGTGCTTGCAAACGCCCGCATACCAATCTAGTATATAAGAGATGTTCTGTGGTACATTCTGTGTGTCACTCTCAGGGATCAGAAAAAAGTGAGCGAATTACTTTCGAGCCATAATATTTACCTAAATTTTATAATGACACCACACCCCGGCCACTCCATACAAATGTCGCGTCGTTTACTACTACATAAACAATGACGTCTGTGCAAACGGTGAATAAGCGAGTGTACGTGCGGCGCCATACAAACTGTTCCAGATTTGTCTTAGAGGGGAGGTGAGGTCGACACGAGAGAGCGGCAAGGAGTGGCCATACTGTACGTAGTACTATTACTTATACTGTGATGACACTTAATATAGGAGGTAAATCACTAAACTTGCCGGTATTTCTTATCTCAGTATTCCCAGAATTCCCGATTTTATCATTGCAGCTACCAAGATCCCCTAGCCCGATCCCCTAGGTGATCCTCATAAAGTCATCATCTCATCTGTTCATCCCCTTTAAATATAAGTCAGTAAAGACAATATCACACTGAGTATTATTTTACTAATGCATATTTTATTTAACAATTTCTGAGAAATGACGTAACGTTACGAATGTTATTTAAATTAATGCAATGTTATTCAATTTAATTTTTATTAATTCATTTAACTTTTATTAAATGAATTAATAAAACTGTAGCTTAAACAAATTACTAAAGCAATGGACTAATGTCTGTAACGCTATAACGATTAAATATTGTAATAATTATTGGATTAATATTGAAAATGATAACGTAATTTTAGTTAAACATGAAGATATAAATTTCAATCAATCAATAATGTTGGTGTTTGAATCGGGCTCAGTGTGGTAGCATCTTTCTATACTTACTTTTATTTAAAGTGGATTCTCATGAACAGATATGTTCTTGATGATACCTTGACGGATCGGATCTCTTATTGCGATTCAATAATTGAGTAGATTGCTTATTCATACCAATTAATAAGCGAGTCTATTGAATTTGAAATAGAGTCGCTTATTCATTGGTATGAAAAGCATTCTATTCACTTATTGAATCGCAATAAGAGATGGTGGTAAGGGGGCTGGTGGCCTGAATGATTTAAACTCTACTTTTCACCACATGAACATGAAAATTATTAACAAGTATTAGATTCATAACTTGGCCAAGTTTTGACTTTGATATGCACACTTTGATGTGTGCATATAATCAATAAGCGAACACGCAATTAATCAATGTGTCTATAGGCAACGATGGTTGCTTACCATTTGGCAGGTCAGCTGTTTTATAGATGATAATCGGTAAGTCCAACATTC
The DNA here is from genome assembly GCA_937001555.2 of Hypsopygia costalis. NCBI lineage: Eukaryota > Metazoa > Arthropoda > Insecta > Lepidoptera > Pyralidae > Hypsopygia > Hypsopygia costalis. The sequence goes on from OW443325.2 coordinate 4,339,716, forward strand.
AGGTCATACGTTCCTCCGCAATAAAGTAACGTAAGTACTGTCCTACCTGTCAATTGCCGAAAGACTCGTATCACATCATTCTACATAATTTATTCCCTTTATCAAAAATGGGGTCTGATTGTGTCATACACTTGTGTGGACACGGCCAAATGTTGTACGTGAATACGTTATATGCACTAAAAGTATCTCAAAATGGCAGCACTGCCCCCCACCCTCGCATGCGATTTTCAAGAGTACTCTTTACTTAGCGTAATAAATTATTTGATCCAGTGGCGTGATTGAATTTTGGATGTAAAGCATAGATTCGAAACTACAATGCCAAACTGTATCCCCCGATTTAGATTTTTTTTTATACTACGTCGGGTGGCAGACAAGCATACGCCCCGCCTGATGTGAAGCGGTTGCCGTAGCCATATTATCGCTCGCAACATAAAATATCGCTCGCGCGCCGCCACCTCCGCTGCCAACGCAGCATCTCCTTCCTTTCTGGTGACCTCACTCACTCGCAGGAACACAACAACCCTCAAGGGAATTGTTATTTGGCTGCGGTATTCTGTGAGGTGGAGGTACATTCCCTAGTCGGGTAGCTTACAATTACGCTTCCTACCTCTCTTTTCGCCAGAGCTTCGTTTGTCAGTCAGCAGGGTGCACCGCGTGCAGGTGAAGTTGGCTTTGGTTCAAAGGTGTTGATGTACCACTTACACCCCATATGTAACGTATATTTTTTATAAAAAATATTATTATTTTCTTGGATTGGTATGGTAGTAAATATAAAGACGTATTCGTATATGTTACTAACCCACCAAAACTAACCTAATATTATTCGACCACAGTCCTCATAAAGCAACCTATTTATCAAAATCCACATCATATTGCGTAGAATTCTATTCCATAATATCATAGACAATGTCCTTGACACGAGTCTGCCGCCTCATTACTCTGTGGAACACGCCTTAATCCCGCCCGAACTCAGACAGTGTTTTGTTGTCGCGCCAACAGGCTGCTTTTTACCGCTTTTTACCGCCATTTTACCGTCAAGTTACCACTAATAAACGAGGAATGGGTAACAAAGTTGTTACGTTTACCGAACAGCAACTCGAGGATTACCAGGTGACGGTTTTTGGAATATTCTTTTAGTTTTGTTGCCCTGAAACGTCTGCTTTTTTCTTTCACATTCATAATAAGTTCAGGTTACTGTCATAAACCTCCGAAAAACTGCTGGAGTGTTATAATTTATGTTCGCTTTAGTTTTTATTCTGTTTGCTCTATAACCTTTATTGTAAACTAGCTGACGCTTGCCCACTTCGTTAGGCGGTAAACGTTTTTACAAAAAAGTCTTTTCATTTTTCGCGTATAATATATAGTCTATGACACTCACAAATAACGTGGATTTCTATTAGTAAAAGCATTTTCAAAATCGGTTCAGTAGACCCAGAGATTACACCTTACAACATCAAAAACGCACAAACTTTACCACTTTATAATATTAATATAGATAAGTGAAACGTCTCGGTACACCAACGTCTTTATAGCCAATACCAACCTCGCCAGCACGTGGTGCACTCATTGCAATTCATTGCATGTGCAATGGACTTCATTGTTCATTGCCTTTTTTGGTGGTCACCGCTGTTAATCTTGGCTGCCCAGGAGACACAGTGGTGGGAATGGTACGTCTCCGCTCTATACCCCTTCGATTGAGAGGGGACGCGTATCCCAGCAGTGCCATGAATAAGGTTTGGCGACGACGACTAATGTACCATTAAATACAGTCAGCCAAATAAGTGATCTATGAAACTTTAGATAGACCTTGATTCTAAAACCCGTTCCTAATTAAAAATGTATATTATCGCCGACAAAATTAAAGGAAGGTTATTAATTAGTTATATATTTAGTTATATATAGTTGATTTCAGCCTACCTACAAAAAATAAAATAAAAAGGTCGCCACCCCTCATTTTGGGGCTTGAACCCACGCCCTCACTATTACTACGTTAGTACTATTACTTATACTGTGCTAATACCTCATGAGCGCGTTGCTAACTGAGCTACCACAAAGGATTGTGGTAATGGCCAATTTCCCCATCTACTTACTGCTGTACAGCAGTGTGACGCCATCTACCCATTAAGTATATGTTTCAAAAAAAATTGCTCATGAAATATAAATTGTTTTTTAATCCCCTGACTTTCACACTTCTTTATATCTCGAAAACGAACACTGTTTTCATCTAACATAGCTACACAACATCTGTGACTAATTCGTAATATGATTAACTGAAAATCGATTCTTATTTTTTGTACTACCCAACCGGGCCACACCTTACAAAGGTTAACACATAAACAATAGAGCGTTAATGAGCGTGTTTTTTTTTATACTACGTCGGATGGCAGACAAGCATACGGCCTGTCTGATGTGAAGCGATTACCGTAGCCATATTAACGCTCGCAACAAAAAATATCGCTCGCGCGCCACCACCCCCGCTGCCATCGCAGCAACTCTTGCGTTTCTGGTGACCTCACTCACTCGCAGGAACACAACAACCCTCAAGGGAATTGTTATTTGGCTGCGGTATTCTGTGAGGTGGAGGTCCTTCCCCAGTCGGGCAGCTTACAAAATACGCTATGCCCTACCTCTCTTATCGCCAGAACCTCGTTTGTCTTAGCAGGGTGCACCACGCGCAGGTGAGGTTGGCTTTGGTTCAAAGATGTTGATGAACCACTTACACCCCAAAGTGGCGTGTATGCGTGCGGACCATAAAAACTGTTCCAGATTCGTCTCAGAGGTGAGTATTGAGTCGTGAAAGCGATAGGGAGTGCCCATATCGTTCGTGGTACTAATATTTATACACAGACAAACAATATGAATACAGGCGAGTTTTAAATTTATAACAACACCCTTTTTTTAGTCTGTGGTATAATCATAAAAATATCGCGTCGACAACTACTACATAAACAATGACGTCTGTGCAGAGTGGGTATGAGCATTAGTGCGTACGGCACCATACAAAGCGTTCCAGATTTGTCTCATAGGGGAGGTGAGGCCGATAAGAGAGCGCGGCAGGGAGTGGCCATACTGTAGGTAATACTATTACACATACTGTGGTATAATGGCAAATAAAATTATATGTGAGTGGTTGACCAAAAAGGGACCTCAAGGGAAAATAATTGATTTCGAGTAAATCGCGTTTGAAGTTTCGTGTAGCTCACAAAAAAAATCATAAAAAAAACTACGGCACCTAAAAATATTCTGGTTAGACCAAAACAAAGCTAAAAGACCACAGATTCAAAAATTCAAAAAAAAAATTCTGTACAATAGGCTATTTGACTAACATTTTTTTCGGTTTGATATGTAGGGACGTCTCCATAATATAACCATAGGTGAAAGAATTACTTCGATAGCATAAAAATCTCTCGAGATTATGTTAATTTGAAAATCACAATTTTTAGACTGCCCCAAAACGCTCCATACAAAAGACTACCGAATTATGACATCACAGGTTTGTATTTTGTATGCATCAAATCTGAAATTTGTACGACAGCTATGTTAAATATTACGTTTATGTGATTAGTATCATAATAAAAGTTATAGTATTTTTTATTGCTTCTCCAATGGAAATATTATTTTTTAATAATTTTATACTTTTAAAATGGACTTTCCCGCCAAACTTTGATCGACGCTAAAAAAAAGTCTGACTGAAGATATTAGAATGAAAGTTTGCAGATCTTTATAGTTTTGTGTATTTTACGATATTGTTAAATAATTTATACAATTTTTAAACATTGGAAAATAGCCTATTTACACAGCGCCATCTAGTCTCAAATTAAGCTCAAAGCTTGTACTTATGGGTACTAGATAACTGATATTATACTTAAATACATTTTTTTTGTAAATACATACATATAATACATAGAAAACACCTAGACCAAGACAAACAGACATGTTCATGCACACAAATATTTGTCTTGTGCGGGAATCGAACCCGCGACCTCGATGTCAAATTGGCCATTGCTAACCATTCGACCACCGAGCTCGTCAATAAATAACGGTTTCCAATCCCTCATGTCCCTATTTGGTCAACCACTCACATATTTTTAAAGATTTATCACTAAAATATTTTTATCTTTTGACTACATAACAAATGATAAATTTATGTAACACAACCAATTTTGAAACAAAGTTATGCCTCGTTAGTCATTATACTAATACCCCAAACGAGCGACCTAAATTATTTAGTTTTCAAATTATGCTAACCATTTCGTCGTTTCGTCATTATCAAAAAGTTATTATGGACAATGTGAGCAGTTAGCATTATAATTTATAAATAATAGGATGTTTATTTTTAAAGGACTGTACATTTTTCACGAGGAAGGAAATTCTCAGGTAAGAACAGTTCTGTTAAGAACTATCAATTCACCATTTTGATGAAAGGTAGAGAAGAGTTGGGTACTTGAATAAGGACATCACTGTACTGGCTGTTATGGGGCCTGAGCCTCTACCGCCGAAGCTGAAGCCGATTACCATCAAATATTTTGATTGTATAATTATTTTAACAAAAAAAAAACCGACTTCAAACATTACTCTACAATATGTATACAGGCTGATGATGATGATGATGATGAAAAAAATATGGGACCAATCTGGAAGTCTACTCTATCTACTTCTTTCAAAAAAATATTTTTTCTAATCGGTTGTGTAGTGTAGTATCTAATATGTATTTATAGGTATAGCATTTAAGAGAATATATAAGATCGTCAATGTAACATGAACGAATAATAAACCAAATGTAAACCTAATCAGACGTTTGCATCAACTCTCCCGCTCACCACTTTCATTACATGGCGACCCTTGCCACTTAGGCGGTCTGACGGTGTTCGGTTGAGCGACTCCACAGCGACGCGCGTGTGTATTTTGCCAATAATTTAATAATCGGACTAATAATCAAAAATGATTTATAAAAAAAAAGTAAAATTCAAAAACGCCGAGGTCTTCATATTGCAATAGATGTCTTCGAGTATAAAGAAAATTATGCAGTCTTGTACCAAAATGTAATCTGACTACTCGGGCTACCGAATCCGGAGGCTCGAATTTGAGTGTCATCATGAGGAGCCTTACCGCCACGAGCCAAGCGAGAAATGGTTTTGGAGAAATGAACTAATAATTTAGTGCAAAAATGTAAAAAACAAACCAGTGCTAAATCAGTGCTAGTGTTAATTAAGTGCATTCGTTCGAGTGAAAAGTAAACAATGTGTAGTGTGGTGAGAGCTAAAAAAACTAATTAAGCGTATGCGTTTTGTAGTGATATTTTTTTTTAAAGAAATGATTTTTTTCTTGATTGTATGTTGTTATCATGTATATTTTATTTCATCTCTATGTTCATACAATTTTTTGATACATTAAAATCATATTATAATGAATAAGAAAATTCATAAATAATGTAATCATTAATATTAGTAATGCGTGTAAAATCAAAAATAGATAACATGACAGCCATAAATGATAGGAGAATAAAAAGAAATGTTTTTATATGGAATTCTTACAAATACTATAAATAATAGTATAATACAATAATAGGCAAGATAATATACTTAGTAATGAAAATAATATGCAATTTGAAAAATTTGTTTATACTAAGATGCATATGCCCCACTTTCGATTTTTAAACCATTGTCTTGTTGTTACCGGTGTTGAATTGTAATAGAAGCGACATTATGCCTGATACTTATACTTAATACTATAAGTAAATAAAAAAATAGTTTAATAATGTTAATATTTTATGGGAAAGATAAATTTAGAATTTCAATATTTCGATCATGAGTTATATTTATAATAATTATGAAACTCAGATTAGAGACGTGTGAACTCAAAAACAAGTCAAACATATGTATAACAATATTACTAATACGAGTATGTAATACATACTTAATTGCTTTACTTTAGTTTTTTTTTTCAATAATATTTTTATAATCATAATCATAATCACATTTTATTTGCCAGATGTTGTATTAACTTGTATGTATGAGAGGTCAGTAGAATGTATAAGTTGCCAAATATAGTGTTGTTATAGATTCCGGAGCATCTCTCTCGGTATTGAAATAAGAAACGCTGATACAGTGGAACGTTCCAGTGCGAGTACCTTACGTGCGGAATGCATCGCTATAAAAGGAATTGGAACAAAGTACAAAGTAAACAAATGAATATGAATTTGTTAACCTTGATTATAAGTTATAAAATTCTTGCATTATGAATTATGCGCTAATGATATTTTTTTTTTCCTTTTCGCATAGCATTAGATTCAAAAGTATAGAAGCTTTAAAAAACTTCGAATTATATAATATTACAAACAACCATATTTATGTTCAATGCTTGTACACATAATGACAGTTTTGAGCGTTCTTCCGAGATGCAATTTCTTAATTATGTAGTATTTTATAGCATGCGTGATTTTTTTCGAAAGATGCGAAGAAAAAGTTGAAATATTTCAAAATTGAAAAAATATGTAGATGTGAAAGCCATGAACGAAATGATTATGTCTGTATTAATTTGTATACAAAGAAAATGAATGGATAAAAGATGGAAAAAAGGATTGTACAAGATATTAGTGATAACCTGAGATTGTTATGATTGCTACAAACAATTGGACTGATCACCCAAGTAAGTTGTAGGATCCTATAAAACTCCAAGGTTTGGATTGAATTTGTGTTTTATGAATGGCAATGACTTATATAGAATAAAAGTTGACAGATATGTCAAGAATACATAAATTAATTCTCTTAAATCATTAATTACGTAACCTTCTTTCCGATCATGACGCGCACGAGATGCCTTCGTGAGGATGTTGGATTACTTTTGTAATGATATTAAAGTGTGTTTAATAAAAGAATAAAAATAATGAAGAAATAATAAAAAGTTAACTCTATGAAATGATAAAATGTATAAGTAACACATGGAGCTGGAACAAACCATGCTCAATTATTTTAAATGATGTTAAGAGAATTTAGTGATGACTAGTTGATGGCGATAAGAAATGCGTAAGTGTATGAATTCCGAGAATGATAACTATAAATGTTATATTGTAGAGTTATTGAAGTTTGTCAATCAGATCTAAAAATAGAATGTAGAGGCATAGCAATGCTTGAACATGATAATAGGAATGTTTTGATTAAAATGCAATGATATTTTATATTGTATTCATTTGTACCTGCATACATTTTTTTCGTGATTTTACTTTTTTACTTATGTAATGGCAATTTATAATCATAATTTTGTATACAAAAAAAATATTTATCTGAAAATATTTTTTTTTTATTTTGCCCGGTGGGCGTGTAGTGTAGTATCTAATATGTATTTATAGGTATAGCATTTAAGAGAATATATAAGATCGTCAATGTAACATGAACGAATAATAAACCAAATGTAAACCTAATCAGACGTTTGCATCAACTCTCCCAATCACCACCATTCATTACATATAAATGACGGAGTAATGAAATAACAAACCTAACAGTGGGTAGCTACATGCTGATGATGATGATGAAAAAAATATGGGACCAATCTGGAAGTCTACTCTTTCAAATAAAAACATATTTTTCAAATCGGTTTATAAATCACAGAGTAATTAAGTAACAAATATTTAAAAAAAATACGAATTGAGAACTTCCTCCTTTTTTGGAGTCGGTTAAAAAATTGGTCTTACGTTTTAGTTATTGACAAACATTTTCAGTTCAGCCGGTAGAGCTTCAGGGTATCTACCAGATAAGCTCAACACAGGTAGCATAAATTTAAGCTGAAGTTTGATATTCGTACTCAAAAATTCTATGCGAATCGGTTGTGTGTGGGGGGGCATTTCAGATTAGATGTGCTTAATGAAGCTCCTCCACTTAATTTGTTGTGTGTGTGTGTGTCTGTGTGTGTGTGTGTGTGTGTGTGTGTGTGTGTGTGTGTGTGTGTGTGTGTGTGTGTGTGTGTGTGTGTGTGTGTGTGTGTGTGTGTGTGTGTGTGTGTGTGTGTGTGTGTGTGTGTGTGTGTGTGTGTGTGTGTGTGTGTGTGTGACGACTTTATATGTGAAAACATGAATCAATTCGGTGATCTGTATCCGAACATAAAGGTCGCATGATAAATCCGATAACACTCACTGCAGGCAGCGGCGTTGAATTATTGTATGAAACAAGTCAAAGTCAAAGTCAAAATTCTTTATTCTGTGGGCCCTCGCGGGCAAAAATGGTATTCAACCAAAATAAGAGAAAAAAAAAATTAAAATAAAATAAAATAGTAAAAAAAATTAAAATATAAAAAAATCATAGTATAGAGTGTATATACATATTGTATAAAGTCTAAATATGTATATCCACAATACTACTTGTAAAGATAAGACGCCTGTGCTTCACATTCTGTGCCGAGAATTTGCCATACATTTTTATCATTAAGGTAATCGTCGGTCCTGTAGTAAGCCTTTTTACATAAGGTGGTCTTAATAAGCTGTTTGAATTTAGTGTCGGGTAAAATCAGGACCGACTCCGGCAACTTATTGTAGTAGCGGATGCAATTTACGACAAACGAATTATTGACCTTCTATGTTTTGGAATAACCAATTTGTTTTTGTTCCGCAAGTTGACATTAGTTATATCACATACTTTTGTAAAATTCGAAATATTTTTACGGATTCTCGCTTCGATCGCTTCTCAACATATTTATGTAAATATTATATGTACGATAATATTTACATAAATATGTTGAGAAGCGACAGTGAGGATGTTTATCTCCTTAAATAACTCACGGAGTGAATCCCTAGAACCCAAATTGTAAATTGATCTAATGGCTCTCTTTTGTAATACAAAAAATTTATCAATGTCAGCTGCTTTACACCAAAGCAATATGCCATATGACATAATGCTATGGAAATAACTAAAATAAACGAGCCTAGCAGTTGTCTCGTCCGCTATCTGTCTTATTCTCCTAACCGCATAAGCTGCGGAACTGAGTCTGCGAGCTAGTTTCGTTATATGAGATCCAAGAGCAACGGTCTACAAAGAATTTCGCGTCATTTCAGCTTAGACAAGTTCTGCTTATATGTTCGAATATGTCATCTTTGACACTGTAGCTGTATTGGGGTGTAAATGGTTCATCTACATCTTTGAACCAAAGCCAACTTCACCTGCACGCAGTGCACCATGCTGACTGACAAAGGAAGCTCTGGCGAAAAGAGAGGTACGGAGCGTAATTGTAAGCTACCCTGGGGAATGTACCTCCACCTCACAGAATACCGCAGCCAAATAACATTTCATTCCCTTGAGTGTTGTTGTGTTCCTGCGAGTGAGTGAGGTCACCAGAAAGGAAGGAGATGCTGCGTTGGCAGCGGGGGTGGCGGAGCGAAGTAAAAGCAGATAACACTGAATAGTTAAAATTATCTTGGAAGAATCACTTAAATGTCTGCAATGTTGCCACTATCAAAAATCTGTTCTGTAGCTCTTGAGAAATGAGTACAGTTGAACAACATCATACTTCATCATTCGAGGCAACAATTTGGCAGCTAACTATAATTACATATTGTTACTATTCGCTTCCTGATTTTATATAATTTCCTCGAACAATGCATATAAAATATTGTACGATACACATATAAAATATTGTACGATACACATTGGTAAATAAAAGTAATTACTAACTCGTGTCGTTATCAAAACACGGGCGAAGCGAATCGTTTCAGAGTGCTTAGTGCGAGTTATTTCGTCACATTCGAACGTGTTAACGCCGACCAAATTGAGAAAAAGTTTCATATTGACAATTTACCAAACGCGTGTTACCTATCCAAATTAGCCGGGTTGCTCACTTCAAAATGTGAGCAAGATACATAATTTTGATACGTAACACGCGTCTTATAAATTCACAACATGAGAGTTCTTCTCTATTTGGTCGGTTTGTTAACGTTGACATGATTGAAAGCGAACAAAAATCTCGCAACTGTAGCCATAACATTTCGAGGTCTATCTCGTTAGCTTACCTTCCATATCTACAGCACTTGTTACGTAAAAATTTACTCACTCCTGATGCTCGTTTTGGTAAAAGAAACAGGGAGGGGGAGGCTAGTGTTGGACAGATGTAGGAAAAATTCTACTATACATATATTATTAATGTGAAGTTGATGCCGGTGTGTATGTATGGATGCTAGGTACTCTTTCATTGGTGTAATACGACTGCATCACAAAATATAGAGAGTAATCTTTGTATTTTATGGCTAAATTGGTTTCAAATAAAATTCACACACATACTTATTATTCAAACGGGATGGAGTCGCGGATAGAAACTAGTTATGAAAAAAATTCAAACGACATTGAAAATTTTTCAGAAGATTTTACAGAAATATATATGAAGTAATATTTAAAATGATTCCGACATTTCCCAACATTAAATAGAGCCATTGTAGAGGTCTACTATGCAAATTAATATAATTTAAAAGTACTTTATTTAGCGTCGTTGCGCCTGTCAGTGTAATCAAACACGTAAGTTAAGTAATGTCAACCGTAGCCTGCCTGTATGGAAGGGTTTATTCCGCTTCGGAGGTCACGATAACCCGTCGGTCCAGGTTGATGTCATTACATGACAGTCGTTCAGCCAAGTCAGTGGCCCTTAGGCTTCAAAACACTGGCCTCTGCCAACCCATAGCAGAGCAGCATGGTGGAGTATGCTCTAAACCGCTTAGATTGATGGGAGATTCGTATCCCAACAGTGGGATGCCATTAAAAGTACATTACTGCAACTTATAAGATAATAAAAACCTTATGAAAGGAAATTATGTTTTTAGTATACTTTAACTGTATATAATAATAAAACTTTTATTTTGGTACTCTTGACTCATACTTTTTAGGGTTCCGTACCCAAAGAGTGAAAAGGAACCCTATTACTAAGGCTCCGCTGTCCGTCCGTCCGTCCGTCCATCTGTCACCAGGCTGTATCTGGTGAACCGTGATAGTTAGACAGTGGAAATTTTCACAGATGATGTATTTCTATTACCGCTATAACAACAAATACTAAAAAATAGAATAAAACAAATATTTAAGGGAGCTCCTATACAACAAACGTGATTTTTTTGCTCGTTTTTGCTTGATATTGATAACGGCAACAAATAGACGCTTGACATATTCACAGTATATTTAGTTTTATATTCACTTTAAAAATAAATAATTAAATTGAAATAAAACAAATATTTAAGGGGGCTCCCATACAACAAACATGATATTTTTGCCGTTTTAATAGATAATGGTAAGGAACGCTTGGTGCACGAGTTCGACTCACACTTGGCCGGTTTTTTATTTCATCCCACGTCACTTTGTACTGCACATGCTATATAGTTTCGCCATGTATTCTGTGACATCAGCGTGATATATTGGCATAAATTGGGAGAGCACTTAGTGAGATTGGCCATAAACTAGCTCTTTTTTAGGCTCCCAAAACGTAATTTAAAAACTATTTTTAACAAAAGTACGAGTGATATTAGGAAAGATACTATAATGTAAGCTTGCAGGATGGAATTTTAATGCCACCTGGAGGGAAAGTACTCTAAACAATAGAGAAACCAAATTTCACTCAATAGAATTATTCCTACCTTTTTCAAAGGAAAAAACTGCATTCATAACTTTTAAAGAATACACGTCCTTGGAATCGAGTCGGCTAAAATTTGAAAAAAGAACACCCTGTACATTTATGGCATCAACCGATAGGGTACTCATAATAATGATCAAATCTCTGTAACAAACAAGGAAAATGAAATGAAAGGAAAATAATGGCAATGGTAACATGGTCCCTTACTATAAATAACTTACTTATAGTAAGAGATGGTCCCTTACTATAAGTAAGTTATTTATTGTAAGGCCTACCATGGCCTAATAAATAGATACAGACTGATCATGAATATAATGAATATTTAATTTATTTACTGTTTTCACAGATCGAAACCGTAGGTAGAAGCTAGTATATCGATAATATTTCCTAGGATTTGTATACAAATCCTGGATTTAATACATTTATAGTGGCAATTAAGTATACCTAATACATAATACTTCGCAAAAATAGTGGAAACTTGTTTTAGGCCATATTATAAGTCCATCCATTACAGTTACGGCTAAATGGATTACTAATGAATAACGCATTTACCGACGGATTACTTTATCGGGGCTTCTCACTTGTGATTTACTACAACGCTCGTAATTTTCTATCTATCTGTTTAGTTTGGCCTAATAATGTGCACACTCGTCGACAACCCTTATTCATCCCACACTGCTGGAATACTGGTCTCCCCTCAATCGAAGGGGTTTAGAGCATACCTACTCCACCACGCTGCTCAACTGAATTATGAGAACGAGGTTGTTTTAACACATAAAATATCTTATCATATTTATATAAATATCCTGTGTCACGATATTTGTCCGCTATAAATCCCAAAACAACTTATCCGTACTTAATGAAATTGCACAATTTGCCATTAACTTAAGAGATCATAATGTTATAATAAAACACTTGTACTGTTCCACTTAATGAAATATAATTAAATCGGCGAAACCGGTCGGTAAAATTATTTTACCGACCGGTTTCGCCGCTAAGGCATTATCAAGGTAAACAGATGTTATTTGTCAAAATGACAAATACCATCTGTTTACCTTGTTCCACCAAGTGCCAACAATCAACAGTATCAACTTTAACTTAAGAGATAGTTTTCAATTAGTGGTAGGTACGCGTAGGGGTACGCAAATGTGCATCAAGGGGTAAGCGAGACAATCTCTTGAAGTGGCAGGCAAAGTCCACGCGCAAGTACAAAAAATGGTGTGGCTATTTCATGGACACGGCCGTGTGTTGTACGTGAATGCGTTATATGCACTAAAATTATATCAAAATGGCAATGCTTCCCCCTCCTCAACACGCGATGTTCCATAGTCCTCACTTAGACACTTAGTGATTTTGATCCTTCATCTATCCAGCGGTGTGATTGAATTTTAGATGGAGGTGATAGATATGTAGCTGCAACTCCACAAACTGTATCCCCCGATTTTGATATCATTCGCTTCTTTGATTAGCTAAATTAAATTAATAACTATGGAAGTAATTTTAAAGATTTATTCAAGACAAAATAAATTTAACCATTAATCGGCCGTGTACCGTAAACCACACGGCCAGTTTCCGGAAGACTAGAATAGAATCACTCTGTTTCTTCCCGTAGATGGCAAGGCGACTAAGGGAAATACAATATCAAATGTAGATCAGGCCTCCCCAACCCGTCTGGCCAGCGTGGGGAGTGTAGGCCAAATCCTCCTTCCGTCTAGGACGGACGAGAGAGGGTCGTGCTCCTGTAAGGTACATCATCATCAGGTTCATTTTAGTCTGCACGACTAAAATGAACCTGATGATGATGTACCTTTTTTACATTTACAAAGTTCCACTAAGTACCAGCAATCAATATTATCTATTACAGAGTAAACATTTAATTACAGAGTATTCAAACGATTCCGAGAAGTGAACCCCGACCTGATACCGAAGCGAATGACGGAGAACCAAGCACACACCATTTCAGTGCCTGTGGAGGAAATAGAAGAGTTACCAGAACTAAAAGTAATTAATGTCGATAACCCTTATACCACTGCTGGGATACGGATCTCCCCTCAATCGAAAGGGATTAGAGCATTCACCACTACGCTGCTCAACTGCGGCTTTGCGGAGGCCAGTGTTTTCAAGCCGACTTGGCTTAGCGACAGTCATCTACTGACAGCTGCCGTGACTGATGGCTTAGCGTGCCTCTAAAGCACGGAGGAGCTCGCGTTAAGTAAACCCATCCATGGACAGGCCGCGTGAGCTCTCAGAGTCAATAAGCTTAAATGGTAATGGGCCGGCCACATATGCCGTGTCTGGGATGGCAGATGGGGAAGGAAGGTTTTAGGGTGTAAGTGGTTCATCAACATCTTTGAACCAAAGCCAACTTCACCTGCACGCGGTGCACCCTGCTGACTGACAAACGAAGCTCGAAATACAGCCTGATGATGATTACTTTAACTGTCCTAATATGAAGCGGTATTTTTGTGGACATTATATTTATGTTCTGGTGCACCTTTTTTGCGAACGAGTGATTGTATAACTGTAACAGCATGGCTATTCACCTGTAAATATTTTGCAAGAAATTGTGAAAGTGAACTGTTGTGTGACCGGTCGTTGCAGGTATTTGATATTTTCGCCGCTACAGTCACCAGCTCCGATAGCCGTGATCGTCTAGTGGTTAGGACCCTACGTTGTGGCCGTAGTAACCCAGGTTCGAATCCTGGTCACGGCAGTGAAAACTGTCGCGGCGGAGCATATTTTTTAATATGCAACTTTACAGGTTCTCTCTGATCAGTATTATAAGAACACTTACGAGTACGCTGACACCGACGCGACAATAAACTATTTACGATAGGTCACAATAGTATAGCGATTGTTTTTTTTTTATGCAGCCTCAAATGCCAACGCATACCTACAGGGCGCCTAAAGCAAAGTAGCCTACTGTCACCGATACCTTGGTCTGTAAAACCTTAAGACATACAATTTCGTAATAAATAAAATTGGTTATCTGTAAAGTCGGTTTACGGACGATAAATTTACGTGATAACGTCATAACAAACATAAGCCGATCGTGCCTCTCCATCTCTTGTTTCGCACTTTCGCAAGCACGCTCAGCTCAGGCGGAACGTGACAATAACTCATGCTTTGTCGTGCGTTCAGCCGGCGTTATCTTGTCGAAAACAATAAGAACGAGTTTGTTCAATGGCGCACTTATCCGATTAGGGATGTCATATCCTAGGAGGATCCAAGGGAGTAAATTCTCGTGGTCCATAAGGTAGCGTAGCCACTAGTCATACTGTATGTTGCAATTATTACATAATATCATTAGAAATGATATTATGTAATATCATTAGAAATGATATTATGTAATATCATTAGAAATAACTAGATAGTCCGATGACCTTAACAAAATGGCTGGATGCGGAAGGCGGGAGATCGTATTTGGTGGAAAGCATCGGGGAAAGCTTATATGCAGCAGTGGGTAAGATACAAGCTGATGATGATGATTATAATTATAAAGTAATGTTATGGTTTTAAAAGAAAACAATGTATTTACAGGAAAACCCATTTAAGCGTCGTATCTGCCAAGTATTCTCCCATGATGGCTCAGGAAACCTCACTTTTGAGGACTTCCTCGATATGATGTCAGTATTTAGTGAAGCGGCTCCTAGGGACATCAAGGCGTGGTAAGTAAGAATTTTGATGGTATTCTTCTTTGTGTTAAGGAGCTAGCTGCTATCGGAGGTCGGTTATCATGAGAGTTATCTGGATATTGGGCTCAGCTGCGCGGATTATGGATCGTGTGCTCCGTTTGAATAACGTCCAGAGATTTATGAGCCAAGAGTTTCGTCTTTTCCCAGGTGGCTCTTCTTTCTTTGTACTTTCCTTTGAATGATCAGTTGTAACAGTTAGTATTTCTCGTTTCGAATTAGTGACCAAAATACTCCAGTTCTCAGTTTTATCGGTGTTTAAATCCTCTACTCTTTTATCTGGTCTCTACAGCAGTCAAACTGCGACTCGCGGGCCGCCTTCGGCTAGTATAATTTCTCGTGCGACCCGCAGATGTACTGAATATGCAAATAAATGTTGGTACTTGCATATAAATGCAAGTGAAGTGGTACATATAGTAGATTTACAAATCTTATGTCCTGTTAATAGTAGCTATAACAAAAAGCGCACAATTTTCAACACCAAGTTGTGCTTTAAAAGTAAATTATTTGGAACAACAACTGCATATACTGCCGACTTAAGTAGGCGTTATACAGTTTTAGCTCACAGACTTCGTTCAGGCCACATTCCATCAGGAAAGTTTGCTGATCTTATGAAAAAAGTAGACTCTGCTGTCTGTAATGAGTGTGGTGTTATTGATGATGTAGAACATGTCTTGATGGAATGTATCAAGAATGATAGTGCAAGAAATGCTCTGTTGTCCGATTTTGGGATAATGTCTGGGATATCGGTGCATACGTCTATATGTACATGCGTGTTTGTATGTATTCGTGTAATGTATAAAAACTAAAGTGTTAAATATGTGATAAGATACGACGACCAAAGTCCATAAATTAAATAAAGAGAAAAAAATAATAACAAACTGCATATACCAGGTACGCGGCCCACGCACTCTTTCACATCGTCTGTATTGGCCCATATAAAAAAAAGTTTGACGACCACTGCTCTACAGTGTTTGGGGTTTATTAGTGTAGCAATGTAATTGGTTCATCAACATCTTTGAACCAAAGCCAACGCCACTCGTGCACCCTGCTGACTAACAAACGAGGCTCTGGCGGAAAGAGAGGTAGGGCACAACAGCGTATTTTGTGGGCTGCCCGACGGGAGAAGTACCTCCACCTCACAGTATACCGCAGCCAAATAACAATTTCCTTTGTTGTGTTCCTGCGAGTGAGTGAGATCACCAGGAAGAAATGAGTTGCTGCGTTGACGGTTGGGGATGGCGACGCGTGGGCGATATTCTATGTTGTGAGAAGACAGGCGTTACATCCGTAGACTATGGGCAGCTTGAAAACACTGGCCGCCGGCAAACCGCAATTGAGCAGCGTGGTGGTGCTCTAAAGCCCTTCGATTGAGGGGAGACTCGTATCCCAACACATGATTATGGACTGATGCCGAACATACTTGAAGATATTCCGCAAAGTCAATAATTGTCACCATTTATATCAACTTGTTAGTTACCAAAAATAGCTGATCGATTTTCGATCATGGGGCAATAATTACCTATTACGAGCCGTGACAGTGGAACCGCACCTGTTTGTCGATAAATATGTTCGTAGCGACCGAAAATAGGTTTCCTTGGATCGTAGAATAGTTTGTAGAAATGTGTTTACTTTTTTCTTTATAAAACTTTCTTTCACAGTATTTAAGCGAAACTTGAGGGTCTTGTGAGCCTAATTCCTACTTCCCTAATAAAATATGAGTGAGTTGGTTTGTTACGGTCTCACGCCGAAACTACTCATCCGATCATCATGAAACTTTGTACACATATTCTCAAAGGTTTCAAAAAGTAAAGTCGGTTGAAGCCGCGGGTCGACTTTACTTTTTTTTTAGCTAGTAGGAATAAAATTAAACCTAACTTTATTTTTTTTACAAAACGTCTGATGGCAGACAAGCATACGGCCCACCTGATGTGAAGCAGTTAACGTGGACATATAAGCTCGCAAATCACAACATGATGTGCAGCAACTCCTTCCTTCTATGACCGACTTACTTGCAGGAACACAACAGTCCTTAATGGAATTGTTATTTGGCTGCGGTCTTCTGTGAGGTGAAGGTACTTCCCCAGACGGACAGCTTACGATTTACGCTCGCCCTACTTCTCTTTCACCAGAGTTCGTCAGTCAGCTGGGTGCACCACGTGCAGGTGAGGTTATCTTTAGCTCAACTGTGGTGAGGAGCCACTTATACCCCAAATCTAGAAATTCGCCGCGAACTAAGACCTCGCGATTGTTTTTCGATATCTCAAACTCTAACTATGGTACGGATAACAATGCCACAAGAACATGTTTGTAAGTTGTATGTGTATTTTTTTATACCACTAAAGTGGCAAACAAGTATACGATACACCTAATGGAAAGCAATTACCGTAGCCTATTAACGCCTGTAACACCAGTGGCATCACACAAGCATTGCCGACCCTGTAAGAACCTCTTCACGCCCTTTTTGAAGAACCCCATGCTGTACTCTCCTCGAGAGAGAAAACCTCGACAGGCAGTCACAACTTAACAGTACGCGACAGAAAACTTCTCTGGAACCGCACAGTACCTATGCGATATTAGGTTCCAATGTGTGAGGATGAGTTTCTGTGTAATACTTATTTAGCAAATTTCATCAAAATTGAATTGCGGTTTCCAAGTAAAATTACTAAATATTAACGCCAATATCACGAATAATACCAAACCGATTTCGATACTTTACCGTGTTTATATCATTTCCAGGTATGCATTTCGCATTTACGATCTGGATAATGACAGTTATATTGGTAGAGATGATCTGCTAGAAGCGACTCGCTTGCTCACGAAAGGCGAGCTGCAACCCCAAGAGAGGGATGAAATAGTGGCCAGCGTGTTGGACGAGGCGGATGTGGATGGGGATGGCAAACTGTCATTCATGGACTTCGAGCATGTTGTCGTGCGGGCTCCGGACTTTCTCTCCACGTTTCATATCAGAGTGTAAAATTGTTAAATTGATTTTGATTTTGTGCGAAAATTCCAAATATTTCCGTCCATAAAAAAAGTTTAAATACTCCATTTATAACACATAACTATGTATAACATATATAACTACAAAATAGGTAATAATAACTACATAAATAGTAAGAATAAAACAGAATAAACTTAAGCGCACCCAAGGCATTTTGTTATCTAGTAATGTACTGTATTATATTCTCAGTAAAATGAAATATATTTTATCATATTTTTTATTATATGCATTATTCCATTTTTTGTAATAAGTAATGTAATCGTACTCCGGGATCTACTCTATTCCGCATAAAATTCACCTTTTCATTTATGTCAAGTTATAGATGTATATGTGCCTCGCCGGCTTTCGATGACACTTATTATACGAGGGTGTGACCCAAGTGTTGTTTCTCCCGCATGCAAGGACTTCTTGACAGTTAAATCTATATTGTTCCGCATTAAATTTGCCTACCAAAAGCCTAAAGTTACCTTCGCCTAGTTAGACAGAAAAAGATAAGTTAACTTGAACTTTGAGAAAGTTTTTTTTACTTAGCTGGCACTGAAATGTCAGATAAGTTTAATAGCACAGATCTAGGTTTCCTCTTACGTACGTAAATATAACTAATCTAATAATTATTTAAGTAAACTAATAAGAAAATCGACTAATGATTACTAAATATACCTACTCATGACATAAAACCTTTAGTCGCCATGTTAATATAATAGTCGGCCAGTTTAATAATTTTAGATGCTCGGTTTATTGTATATTTAGTCGGTTTCCGTCAATATGCTTGAATTTTCTAAATATTTTTAAAATGGAAAAATATCTCTGACCCTTCTAGGAAGATCCTACTTACACGAGGGAGATGAATTTTCCATTTTAAAATAATATAATACCTATTTGGAAAATCCCAAAGCAAGTACTTATTTGCATAAAAAAGTAACAATAAAAATAAAAAACTTTATCTTGTAGCTAGATTTTTTTCATACTTATTAGATTTTTATTTATACACTACTGGATTATGTAATCTGCTGTGTAGCTAGGTAATAAATAACTTATTGGATACTATTTTGATTTTATTTTTTCTAATAACATCAGACGTAGGTCTATGAAAGTTTAAAAAATATCAGAATGGGTCTTCATGATATTTGTGTACAATTATCATCCCACTAGTGCAATAAAATAGAGACGAAGATGACCGTAACTAATCATTTTCATTTAGTGAAAATAATTACTATATTCTGTATTTATAAATAAATAATTTAGGACGAATTACACAAGACCATCCATACAATAAGACCATACAAAAGAGACAGTCTTCGACAAATGGGTCTACCATTTATCGATGAATGTATTGTATTATTAATTTAACATTGTATGATTGAAAAAGCAAACCATTCGCAAAATCTAGTACATATTTCATTTTAGCTGAAGAATATTGTTATAAGTTTACAATTTAGTTTAACTGTCTGTTGAATAATTGACATGATCTTAAAATAAACGTTTGATTGTAAATTGATTTTGTTGTATTCATTTTTATTTTTATATAGTCGCCCAGTTTTACAATTTTAGTTGATAATAATACACTCTTGGCCGTGTGGTTTCGGGCAGACTAGAATAGAATCACTCCGTCTCTTCCCGTGGATGTCGTACAAGGCGACTAAGGGAAATACATTATAAAACATCTGTGGGCTTCTCCCACTTAATACATATATTTATATAATACTTTTACATTATTTATCTTTTATACATACTTTTTTATTCTCATACTCCTTTCATTGAAAGCAATGGTCTTTGCCAGTCGACCACGGACTTTGCGTTGCGCGCGCATACTTTTAGTACTGAGTTTTGGTCGACTGTCAACGATCATCCTTCAAAACTGACTTGACTTTTCTTTTGCAGTTATAAGAATTTCACTAGATAAAAATTCTAATTTATATTGCATTTACGTTGTGTTCAGTTCTTTTCTGTTGTCTATTTAACTTCCTAAATTTTCTACTATATTTTATACTAATTGTTTCGCTCGTGCACCTTCTGTTTTTCTTGTTTCTCTTTACTCTTGTGTGTACATAAAAAGCTATTTCTATTTACCATTTGTTTGTTTCTCCTACTCCTACACACATTACCTATCTGGGACGCTCTGTCCAGGAGCTCCCATACTCCGGGGCTACCCTCGCCCCCACATATTCTGGTGACCCCTTTCTTTCGATTGCACAATGAGCGAAAGCAGTTCTAGTGACGATATTTCTGCAAGGACTGCCCTTTCTGGAGATGGTGGACCGTCGAAAGCTACAACGCGACGACCACGACCGCGTGCATGTAAGAAGCCAGTTTGCGTGGATGGCGCATCACGCACCCGGAAGTACAACTTAAGAGTACCTGCTTTTTCATCCGAGGATCCCGAAATTTGGTTTTGTTTACTGGAAGGTCAGTTCGATACTTTTAATATAACTGAAGACAATGTTAAGTTCAACAATGTTATTTCGAATTTGGACATAGTTCACGCCAAGGCTGTGAAGGATGTTATTGTCAGCCCGCCGGCTAAAAATCGTTACCAGAAAATAAAAAGTGAGTTGATTAGACGCCTTTCAGCTTCCCACGAGAAAAAGGTGAAGCAATTGCTCACTCATGAACAGCTCGGAGATAGGAAGCCTTCGGCATTTTTGAGACATCTCCAAGATTTAGCCGGGCCGGCCGTTCCAGTAGACTTCATCCGGACAATTTGGAGCAATCGTTTACCCAACAGTATCCAGACAGTATTAGCATCGCAGCCTACACACACTCTTGACCAGTTGGCGGACTTGGCAGATAGAATACAGGAAATAACATCACCTTGTAACGTAGCTGCGAATTCCGCAAGCTCTAGTGTCAATTACAGTTCTTCGAAGGAAATTGCCGAATTAAAGGAAATGGTAGATCGCCTCTCGATGAAAATTGACGATCAAGCTCGTGCGGCCAACGAATCAATATAATACTGATTACGAGTAAGACTGACAACGAATCAATTAATACTTAATAATGATTGTCATAATATTACTATACTTATAGTTTTCATTAATTTCTTTTGATCTGCGAATCCTGCCCACTCCATGCACAAATTCGTTACCCTAAGGTTGCCTTGAAAAGATTGCTCTCAGCAATAAGGCCGCCTTGTTGCATATATACAAATCTGTAATAATTTATTGATTCACTGTACTTTTATATTGTATTTTGCAAATAAAGCATATTCTATCTATCTATCTATCTGAATCAAACCGTCGCTCTAGACCTCCGCGACGCCGTTCTTACTCTCGCAACCGCAATAGAACTAGATCGGTTTCCAGCTACCGCAAGTTCCCTGTTTGCTGGTACCACAACAAGTACGGATCTAAAGCTGCTACTTGCGTCAAACCTTGCGACTACGAGAAGGCGGGAAACCTCATGGGCAGTCGCTAATGGCGACTGACGATTGCCCAGCTGCTCCTAGTCGCCTTTTCGTTACTGACCGCGGCTCGAACGTGAAGTTCCTAATAGACACTGGAAGTGATCTGTGCGTTTACCCTCGGTCATTGCTTCATGAAAGTCGAGCTAAAACAGATTATCAGTTATGTGCAGCCAATGGAACGTGTATAGATACGTTTGGTTTTATTGATTTAAATTTAAATCTAGGACTCAGGCGTAATTTTCCTTGGCGTTTTGTTGTAGCCAATGTTACTAAACCTATCATAGGTGTAGATTTTCTTTGTTTTTATAATTTAATTGTGGATGTACGTAGTAAGCGTCTCATTGATAACACTACTACTTTAACTTCTAATGCTTGCACTGCTAATGTAAATATTTATTCTGTAAAAATTGTAACAGGCGACACTCGGTTTCATAAACTTTTAGACAAATTTCCCGAGATTACACGCCCTTCTGGCAAGCCGTCTATCCCAAAACACGAGACAGTACACCACATTAGGACTACACCTGGTCCTCCTGTATCTTGCACTCCTCGAAGACTCGCTCCTGACAAACTCAAAATAGCCAGGGCGGAATTCGAACTCATGCTCAGTAATGGAACAGCTCGTCCATCCCAGAGCCCTTGGGCCTCGCCATTACACTTGGTTCCTAAGAAGGATAACGGCTGGCGGCCCTGTGGCGATTATAGGATGCTTAATGCACGGACTATCCCAGACCGTTATCCTATTAGGCATATCCATGACTTCGCCCATTCCATTGCTGGTTGCAAAGTCTTTTCAACCATAGACTTAGTTAAGGCCTACAATCAAATTCCTGTTTTTGCCGACGATATCCCTAAAACGGCGATCACCACGCCATTTGGATTGTTCGAATTTCCGGTGATGACATTTGGGTTAAGAAATGCTGGCCAAACATTCCAACGGTTTGTCGATGAGCTGGTCAGGGGCCTTGATTTTGTCTATGCATATTTAGATGACTTTTTGGTCTTCTCACGCAACGAGGAGCAGCATGAGAACCACCTGCAGCAACTTTTCTCCAGGATGAAGGATTATGGCGTCCTTGTCAATGTTTCCAAGTGCGTTTTTGGAGTAAGCGAAGTAGCGTTCTTAGGCTATCGCATCTCAGAGTCTGGCACTAGACCGTTAGAGTCCAAGGTACAAGCCATAAATGATTTCCCACCACCTAAAACGATCAGACAGCTGAGACGTTTCTTGGGCATGGTAAATTTCTACCGGCGATTTTTACCCAGCGCCGCTGTCGTCCAAGCCCCTTTAAACGCTCTTCTGTCTGGTTCAGTTAAGGCATCCCATCCCGTCAACTTGACAGGTGACACTCTTGCTGCCTTTGAAAAATGCAAGGAAATACTTGCAAATGCTGCATTACTCGCACACCCAGACTGTGATGCCAAACTTGCTCTGGTAACAGACGCATCGGATCTGGCTTTGGGTGCAGTTTTGCAGCAATTTCATGACGGTGCCTGGCAACCTCTTGCATTCTTCTCGCGAAAACTGAGCCCGTCACAACAAAAATACTCACCTTATGATCGTGAGGTATTGGCGATATATGAAAGCATTAAATACTTTCGCCATATGTTGGAAGCGAGACACTTTGTGGTTTACACAGACCACAAACCTCTCAGTTTTGCTTTTAGCGAACGAAAAGCTAACTGTAGTCCTCGTCAATTTCGTCATCTTGACTTCATCTCACAGTTCACGACCGATATCAGACACATTTCGGGTAAAGACAATGTTGTTGCCGATACATTGTCTCGTGTCGACGAACTGCAGGTGGCGATTGACCTGGACATACTCGCTCAACATCAAGACTCCGATCAAGAGTTACTCGAGTACCTTGACGGTGAATTTTCACTCCGCCTTGAAAAGGTCCAAGTCCCTAACAGTGGTACGGAGATATATTGCGATTTAAGTACTCCATCGCCAAGACCATTCGTACCCAAACCTCTGCGTAGACAAATTTTCGACAGCCTTCATAATCTCAGCCATCCAGGTGCAGACGCAACTACTAAACTTGTAGCAGAACGCTTTGTCTGGCCTGGGATGCGCAAAGACTGTCGAGAGTGGTCACGCCAATGTCTTGCATGTCAACGTGCGAAGGTCAATCGACATGTATCTGCTCCTTTGGGCACTTATAACATTCCCCGTGCTCGATTTGCTTTTATCCATGTGGACATTATTGGTCCTCTTCCACCATCACAGGGTTACAAGTACTGTCTAACAGTTGTAGACCGCTTTACACGTTGGCCTGAAGTTACACCAATGGTGGATATCACAGCTGAAACTGTCGGAAAGGCATTGTTGTTGTGGATATCTAGATTTGGATGTCCCACTGATATTGTAACCGATCGCGGTCGTCAATTTGAGTCCGCACTCTTCCAGTTTCTGGCAAAAATGATCGGATTCAAACATCGCAGGACAACCGCGTATCATCCAGCCTGTAATGGCATGGTGGAACGATTCCACCGACAGCTGAAGGCAGCTATTATGTGCCACGCGGACTGCAACTGGGTGGACAACTTGCCCTTGACACTCCTAGGCATTAGGTCTTCTTTCAAAGATAACCTGAATGCCTCGTCAGCTGAGTTGGTGTATGGAGAACCTTTACGTCTTCCAGGCGAATTTTTCCATGCATCTGTCCCGGATACCCTGGATTTAACAGAGTTTACATCTCGCCTACGACTTTTCGTAGCTAAGCTACAACCTACCTCAGCCGCGAGACATACCCAGGGCAAAATTTTTATATATAAGGATTTATCATCTTCGAGTCATGTTTTCCTTAGGACCGACGCATTACGCGGTGCCTTACAACCGCCATACACTGGCCCTTATGAAGTGCTCGAACGAGGAGATAAAACATTTAAGATTCTTGTGAAGGGTAAAAGTGTCACGGTATCAATAGACCGCTTGAAGCCGGCCTATATGCTTGTTGACCCATCTTCTACCCTTGATCCTAAACCCATTCCGCAGGTTAAACCACCTCTCAGTCGCGATCTTGCAGCTAATCCTGTCCCAAAAACTTCGGACAGGCCGCTGCAAGAACCAGATAGAAAGACTCGTTCTGGACGTATTGTTCGGTTCCCTAACTTTCTTCGCCCGTAGTTACGGTCTCCGGGGGGGAGTGATGTGGGCTTCTCCCACTTAATACATATATTTATATAATACTTTTACATTATTTATCTTTTATACATACTTTTTTATTCTCATACTCCTTTCATTGAAAGCAATGGTCTTTGCCAGTCGACCACGGACTTTGCGTTGCGCGCGCATACTTTTAGTACTGAGTTTTGGTCGACTGTCAACGATCATCCTTCAAAACTGACTTGACTTTTCTTTTGCAGTTATAAGAATTTCACTAGATAAAAATTCTAATTTATATTGCATTTACGTTGTGTTCAGTTCTTTTCTGTTGTCTATTTAACTTCCTAAATTTTCTACTATATTTTATACTAATTGTTTCGCTCGTGCACCTTCTGTTTTTCTTGTTTCTCTTTACTCTTGTGTGTACATAAAAAGCTATTTCTATTTACCATTTGTTTGTTTCTCCTACTCCTACACACATTACCTATCTGGGACGCTCTGTCCAGGAGCTCCCATACTCCGGGGCTACCCTCGCCCCCACATATTATATATCACGTCGGGGTCACCAGAAATATGGGGGGCAAGGGTAGCCCCGGATAGTATGGGAGCTCCTGGACAGAGCGTCCCAGATAGGTAATGTGTGTAGGAGTAGGAGAAACAAACAAATGGTAGATAGAAATAGCTTTTTATGTACACACAAGAGTAAAGAGAAACAAGAAAAACAGAAGGTGCACGAGCGAAACAATTAGTATAAAATATAGTAGAAAATTTAGGAAGTTAAATAGACAACAGAAAAGAACTGAACACAACGTAAATGCAATATAAATTAGAATTTTTATCTAGTGAAATTCTTATAACTGCAAAAGAAAAGTCAAGTCAGTTTTGAAGGATGATCGTTGACAGTCGACCAAAACTCAGTACTAAAAGTATGCGCGCGCAACGCAAAGTCCGTGGTCGACTGGCAAAGACCATTGCTTTCAATGAAAGGAGTATGAGAATAAAAAAGTATGTATAAAAGATAAATAATGTAAAAGTATTATATAAATATATGTATTAAGTGGGAGAAGCCCACACATCGATCAGGCCTCCCCAACCCGTCTGGCCAGCGTGGGTAGTGTAGGCCAAATCCTCCGTCTGTCTGGGACGAGAGAGAGTCGTGCTCCTGTAGTGGAGACTAAAATGACCTGATGATGATGAATACACTTATTACCCTTGTTGCTGGCAGCCTTGCCAGTCCTTATGTACCTATTTGCCTTTTTTATAGATTTTTTATAATATTTTTTATTAATTTACGTCATTTTTTGCACTGCGTTAGAAGTATTATAAAAAAAATATCCAAATGTCAAGTGCCGAACCGTAGAAATTTTTCTTATATTTTCATAAGTGAATAAATCTTATTACTTCTTCTGACCTTATGTGTGATTTATTTTTATAAAAACAGTCCATTTTTGAAACTATATTATGCTCTGCTATCATTAACAATCCTTAATTTTACATTGTAGGCTGACATTTTATATTGTAGGCTGACATTTTATATTGTAGGCTGACATTTCGTATTTTATGAATGGAAACCACCACGTATTTTTTGTTTATACTACGTCGCGTCGTGTAGCAAACAAAGGATTCGGCTGACCTGATGTGAAGCAGTCCAGCCGTAGTCTATAGCAGGGTTTCCCAAAAAAAGGGTTTCCAGGGTTCCGTGGAAGGGCCTCAAGGGTTCCGCGATCCGCCCAAAAATTAACAAAATATTCGTCGAAATGACTAGTTAGGCCCTATATAAAAATTACAGCTGCTAGGGTTCAGCTAGGAAAAGTATTATCAATTAGGGTTCCGTGGCTAAAAAGAATTGGGAACGTCTGGTGTATAGACACTTGCAACGTAAAGTATCGCTTGCACCACCCCAGCTGCCATAGCAGCAATTCGTTCTTGGTAACCTCACTCAGTACTTAGTTTAGTAGGTTTAGTAGGAATTGTTATTTGATTGCAATTTTCTGTAAGGCAGATCATCCCCAATCGAAAAGCTTGTACTTAGGCCGTGCCCAAACTTTCTTCACCCAGAGTTTCGTTGGTTAATCAGCAGGGTACGCCACGTGCAGGTAAGGTTGTATTTAGCTCAACAATCCAATTTTAGCAACAGATTATTTTTTGGAGAAAACATTTTCCTCAACCGCAAAATATATTAAAAAGTATGCTCCGCCGCGATAGTTTTCACTGCCGTGACCAGGATTCGAACCTGGGTTACTACGGCCACAACGTAGGGTCCTAACCACTAGACGATCACGGCTATCGGAGCTGGTGACTGTAGCACCGCAAATATCAAACACCTTCAACCACCGGTCGCATAATAACTGCACTTTCACAATTTCTTGCAAAATGTTTACGGTTGAATGGTCATACTACAGCATGCGCCTGAAACAGACAAGTTATAGAGTCATAGTAAACTGTCTGTCCACAAAAATACAGTTAGATATGCATTGCAGTCTCTGGTAGGCGGTAAAGGGGATCTAAATAAATCCACAAAAGTTAATTAACATTGAAGTAAGTCCGTACAATCTGTAAGACATCTATTCAGTGAATTTGATTGGACTTAGGGGATTTCCTCGATACAATGCCATGATAAACTTATATATACATATTATAAATATAATTAATTATATATTTTGTAGTACTTATTTCTTGTGTAGATGAATTGTTATCGATAAATAAAAATTTAATAGTAATAATAAATAATAATCAGCAGTAACAAGTGGTTTAATACGGATTTAATTGTTATTCAGTTATTAAAATTAATGATGATAAATGAAAAGGTAAATCATGATAGATGAATGAAATAACGATGGACGAAGAAAAATTGTAGCTGACAATATTCTTTTTATGTAAGTTTCTATATATATATATATATGACGAAATGCTTAACGTACGGACGTAAATAAAGTCTTGCGCCCCCTTACCACCATCTCTTATTGCGATTCAATAATTGAATAGTTTGCTTATTCATACCAATGAATAAGCGACTCTATTCCATTTGTAATAGAGCCGCTTATTCATTGGTATGCTTATTCATTCTATTCAGTTATTGAATCGCAATAAGAGATGGTGGTAAGGGGGCTGACAAAGGTGACTAAGTTGTGAGTACTTATACAAGTCTACACTTAGTTATGCAATAAAGAATTGACTTTGAATTAAGAAAAGGAACGTCCTAAAAGATTCTAAAGATCTCTTTTGGTTATTAAGACGGCGAGTCATTCATACACATATTATGTAAGTACTTTTATATTGCATCGAGTGGAGGACAAACGGTTTCCGTAGCCATATTAAGGTGACTGGTAACCGTAGCCATATTAATGTGACTGCTTACCATCAAGCGAGTCGTACGCTTGTTTGTCACCCTAGTCGTATAAACGAGGCAACTCCTTCCTTTCTGATATGTTCACTCACTCGCAGGAACATAACCACCCTCAAGAGAATTGTTACTTGGCTGCGGTAGCTGGTGAGGTAGGTACTTCCCCATTCGGGCAGCTTACAAATACGCTGTACACAACCTCTGTTTTGCCAGAGAGCCATTTTCGATAGTCGGCAGCGGTCACCACGTGCAGGTTTTACAATTTTGCAGGTGACATGCAGGTGAGGTTGGCTCTAGCTCTAAAGATCTTGGTGAGTTACTCACACCTCAAGACGTTTCTGTCATAATGAACAATGCTTGATAACAAATACTGTAGAAACTCCCCGAGCTTTCTTGTATTTACTATGTCATAAACAGATGACGTTTGTGCACGGCGCAAATACGTGTGTGTATGTATTAGGGATATTTTAGAGCTGCGTAACCGAAACTATCGGCTATTCGAAAAAAAATCTACCCGAAACCGTAACCAAAACCGATATAAAAGTTTCGGATAATTTCGGATACGGATACGGAGACACGTTTTGATAGATTTTCGCCGGCTAAGACGACATACTAACTGAGTCGCTCGACGCTTGTTTCGTTTATCTACATAATAATTACATACTTCTCCATATCTGTCATCTATTCTTGTGAGATTAAAATAACCTAAAAGAAATTAAGGTCAATCTATATGACATTTATGATTATGCCAGATGATTTCCACCACTTGACATTGGAGGAGTTAATGATACGATTTTTCCTTAGTCCAAAAGTTGCTTCTCGTGATTTGCTGATTTTGGATTTACTTGAACCAGGTTTCTATTTTTTGAAAGTTTACCTTTTATTAAAATTTTCCTTTTACAATTCCCAAAATTACTAGATACTAATTTACATCCGTATCTGAAACTATCCGTAACTATCGAATAATTCGAAATAATGTCATATCCGTAATCGTAACCGAAACCGATGGAATTATTTTTTCGGGACTGGGGCCCACCACTCATTCCCACCACAGTGTCTCCTGTGTAGCCAGTATTAACAGCGGCGACTGCCAAAAAAAGGCAATGAACAGTGAAGTCCATTGCAGTCCAGGGGGTTAAACTACGGCTGCCTTGGAACTCACAACGTATTTAATCAGAAGAAATTAGTAGGAGTAAGAAGCTTTTGGAATTTGACTTCCCCTCTTAGCAATGTGAGAGACAGCTATATAACAAATAAAGCATTAAAGCTTGAAGAGATGGCTAGTCAAGTGAAGGTCAACTGCCGTGCACCACGGATTCTAGGTATCTAACCTGAAACATTGACCGATGTAATTTTATTTACGTATCCGTAACCGTATCCGAATCCGAAATTTCATATCCATACATCCCTGGTATGTACGTACCAGTATACGTAACGTATAACATAAGTTGCTGCATTGTGCCCCTGGCTTAACATAATGTTTAAATTTAATCACAAGCTACATTAGTTTAACCACGTTCTAAAACAAACCAAATCTAACGCATAATTGGGTAGGAACAGCAAACTCATCAGCGCACGTCAATAACAACACAATACCGCAATAGCCTATTATCCTCGAGATGTGAACACGGTAATTATTACCAAGATACGCTAGGGGGCGCATCCGTATATCTACTATATAAAAATAAGTCGGGTTTTCCTTCCTGACGCTATAACTCCAGAACGCACGAACCGATTTCCACGGTTTTGCATTCGTTGGAAAGGTCTCGGGCTCCGTGAGGTTTATAGCAAAGAAAATTCTGGAAAAAATTGAAAAGAAAAGCGGGAAAATCTTTTTCACATACAGCGCCATCTCTAAGAAAATGGATGGAAACGAAAAGATTGAGCCACAGCGAAGCGTGGTCGGGCCGCTAGTCTTAAATGTAAATATTTACGATAGTCATTTCACTCTTGCTTTTTACAAATGGCGACGGTAATCAAAACTTGCAAGTTAATTTTTGCCCACTCCTCAGTCGGTCGGTAGTCGGTGTCAACCCTTATTCATCCCACTGTTGGGATATGGGTTTACCATCAATAGGCTAGAGCACGGGTTCCCAAAGTTTTTTAGCCCGCGACGCAGTTACTTATGCCGTCCATTAATCATGTGTTTTTTTATGCATTTTGAACACATCCCCTTGGTGATACTTGATGAGGTGTAGTCTACCCCCCCCCCCCCCCCCCCCACCTCATTATTTTTAAATGTAGAAACATCACATGCACGTTGCCGACCTTACACGTACGAGCGTAAAAACGTCTTCACGCCCTTTTTGAAGAATCCCATGTTGTAGTCTCCTGAGAAAACCTCAACAGGCAGTTCATTCCACAGCTACGGAACTTCTCTGGAATAGCACAGTACGTGACCACTTCGGTTCTAATATGTAAGGATGAATTCCCTGTCGATGGCGAGCGGTGCGACAGTAGGAGGAGGCCGTGTGCATTATGTCAAGTAACTCCTCTGACTGAACACACCCCATTGTACAATCGGTAGAAGACACAAAGGGACAGACAATCTCTTCTAAGACTCAAGGTTCTAAACCGTCCGTCGATTTGGATTCGTCAACAATCACACTCACAGCGCGAATGGGAATCGCATCACAAGCTGCTGGCTGGTATTTAGGTGCTCCCATAGATGACAGCAGTACTCCATATGCGGCCGCGAGTTTTTTTAAAGCAGAAGCCTTTGAAAAGCATGCTGTCATGAAGAAAAGGACGCTATCTTTTTCCATAACGTGGTATAAAAGTTCGTGCAAGCGTGAACATGCCAGACGCGCTACATAATCGTGCCAGCCTCATCAAAACCATTATTTTTAAATTACAAAACTAGTCATTCATTTCGTCACCTACTTTTGATACACTGGGTAGATACATTTCATACATTATCTGGAAACGGGATTATTTAGTTTAAGTACATATTTATTTATTATGGAGCTTTACGTGGACGAAGTTGCAGGCGGCCGCTAATATAATATGTATAGTAAATACTTCTACTAGATAGATAATGATCTCCGTAAAAGTTGTTTTATTTTTATCAATAAATATTCTTATAAAATTCAATTAGTTCAGTAGGTAGGTACCGCATTATTTGACGAACAACGGCATCTAGTAATGAGTAGTAAAACTAGATAGCTTTCTTTTGCAGGGCAATGAATGAGTGCTAAAGCTTGACTTCGCCGCTAGTGGCGCTAGTGTAGCGTCAGGTTTGCGAAACATCAAAATTTGATGTTTCGCAAACCTGACGTTATAGACTGACGCTAGACATTTAATGTCTTCTTCTTTCATTTGTTTCGGCAACCACTCTCCAGTCGGTGATGATTTTTGCCATTATCAAGTTAATAAGTTCATCGTCCAGGTTTCAGGGATATGCCGAAAAGGGAGTTTAAACACGTCAATAAAAAAATCCAGTAATTTTATGCACTATAATTATCACTTGCAATACAATATATATTATATAAGAATCTAATTTATATGAATCAATATCAATGTCGCAGCCAATTCGAAAAATCCGCCGCATTACATATCGATGCCTTACAGCCGAAAAGGGATAAGCGCCATTTTTTGGAGAATGGAGTTATATATATGGCCAGAATCGTCTTTTTTTTCTGCGTCGTTTGGTCTGGGTTACATGTTTCTAAGTGACACTTTATGTCGCTTAGGCGGTAGTAATAATAGGGTCATGAGCTAAATTTATTCGCTGTAAACGACAGAAATTTTGAACTTTTTTTTTTTTTGGTTGTTGATCAAAGAATATTTGAAAACAAAATAACTTATGCTTTTTGGGCTCTCTCTAATATTCAATCATTAGAACGTTAACCTATTTTTGCTGGAAGCAAACATTCAGAAACATACGTTTATGATATTTTGCTTATAAATACTTATTTGTTAAATTCGGGTTAGTATTTTATGCCTGTTCCTTAATAAAATATACTGGTCGTTTATTGTAGTTAGGCCACATTTTTGAGACTTTATTTGGCGTTTAGTATATTTTTCCCGTTTCATAAATAGAAAGCAAAAAGGAGGTTATTACATATAGCCCCTGTAAATATTTAGAATTAGTTTGTCGCTTATCCTTTTTTTTCCCTCCCAATAATTAAACGATTCCGGCGGTTAGATAAAAAGGTAGAACTAAAAGTTATCCTTATACCAGTCCATTCTCAACGTCTTTGTCGTTTACCTGTTCAATAATAATTTTCAAATGTCAGTTGTCGGTATCGTTCTATTGAAACTACGGGTCCAAGCGACGACAAGACGAACCTTCAATTATGATAATTCTATAAAGAATAAGTTATATTTTTGTATAAAATATTTTAAAGTATCAACTATAGGAGTGTATCCTATAGTTGATACTTTAAAATATTTTATGAATAAAACAAAGACTTGAGACAAACAATTGTGATATTAACAGTGTACTAATCTTAAGAATACTTGTATATACTTAAATGAACGTTGTAAACTTCAATTTCATAATTAACTAGCTTTCGCCCGCGACTTCGCTCGCGTGACATTCGGGGCAAACACATGTTTACTCATTAATCAATAGAAGTAATCGTGTAAAATTTAGAATAAAATAGTCCAACTAATCTCGTTTTCCCATACAAACTTTGGACCTCCGTTTCACTCTCTTAAAGGTAAAATTTAAAAAATCTTTTTAAGTAATTCGTGTCCACTACGTTATATTTTCAAATCGATACCATTGTCGTAAATCCCAGAAAACCATAGAATCAACACCCATATTGATATTATAACATTTCAACCCCATTGCACCCCTACAGAGTTGTCACGTCGAGTATGTTGAAATAGTTGTTTTTTTCGTAATCCATATACCATAAAAACAATACCTATGATGATTTTCAGACTTTTTCACCACATTTTAGACATTTCAACGCGATCGCACCCCAATAGGAGATAATAGTCACGTTACCGCCCTACGGTTACAATAAATAACAATAATAGGTAATTTCTGGGATAAAAACTATCTTAGGTATGTCCTTTCCCGGGACTCCAGGTATCTCTCAACCAAATTTCATCTAAATTAGTCCAGAGATTTAAGCGTGAAGAGGTAACAGACATTCTATCGCATTTATAATATTAGTATGGATTGGCGTTCCGAAAACCCGTAAATACTACACATATATTGATATATAGACATTTCAACCTCATCGCACCTCAATAGAAGATGATGGACACGTTAGCCACGTTGAATTTTAAAATCGTTGTTATTTTCGTAATCAGCGATCCGATAAACCATACAATACCCATAACAATTTTCAGACTTTTTGACCCCCATTTTACCCTTTTAGGGGTTGATATTTTCAAATCGATGCCATTTTTGTAATTGACTTCCCAGAAAACCATAGAATCAATACCCATCAATATGGGTATATCAATATAATTATGACATTTTAACCCCACCGTACCCCCCACAGGGGTGATTTTAAGTCATGTCGTCTATGTTGGATTATAAAATAGTTGTTGTTTTCGTAATCAGCGACCCGATAAACCATAAAAACAATACCCATGACGATTTTCAGACTTTTTCACCCTGTTTTACCGCTTTAGGGGTTGAATTTTGAAAAATCCTGAAACATGTGTTTACTAATTTATCTATAGAAGTACTCGTGTAAAGTTTCGGATAAAATAGTCCAACTAATCTTGTTTCCCCATACAAACTTTGGACCCCCGTTTCACCCCCTTAGGGGATGAATTTTGAAAAATCTTTTCTTAGTGCACCCCTAGACATCATAAGAAATCTACGTGCCAAATTTGGAAGCTCTAGCCAGCAGTTTGGGCTGTGCGTTGATATATATCATCAGTCACTCAGTTTCTTCTTTTACATATTTCAACCGCATCGCATCCCCACAGGGGTGATTTTATGTCACGTCGGCTATGTTACATCATAAAATAGTTGTTTTCGTAATCAGCGACCCGATAAATCATAAAAACAATACCCATGATGATTTTCAGACTCATACAACCCTTTTTACCCTTTTAGGGGTTGAATTTTGAAAAATCCTGAAACACGTATTTACTCATTTCTCAATAGAAGTACTCATGTAAAGTTTCGGATAAAATAGTCCAACTAATCTTGTTTCCCCATACAAGCTTTGGAACCTCGTTTCACCCCCTTATGGGTAGAATTTTGAAAAATCCTTTCTTAGTGCACCCCTAGACGTCATAAGGAACCTACTTGCCAAATTTGGAATCTCTAGACCCAGCGGTTTGGGCTGTGCGTTGATATATAAGTCAGTCAGTCAGTTGTTTGTTTTATAGATTTAGATAGATAAATGAAAATTGATTTCGACTAGATATTTCAATTGTGATAATTCTAAGTTGATTTGATCTCGGTTACATATGACCGTAATAAGAGCGTTTATTACAAACAATTGTTATTAAGTATTACCTATACATTTTAGTATGTGGCATTCATTTCTGTGTCAATTAAAGACTGATTTGATTCATTTTTTTTTTCATTTTTAGTACCCATATGGCGAACCTGAAATCTTTTCTACTCGAAAAAATATTTTTTAAGAAGAAACACATCGAAAGAGTATTCTAAGCAAATTATTCCTATTAAAAAAATCTACTTATACAATTTCGCATTCAGTAAATTTTCATTTGATAGCCGGTTATACCATATTTCCTCAATTTTATTTTCAATAATCACACACTTGTGCTATTTTAGTTCAATTATAATGAAACTTGAGGTGTAGTTATATCATTTTTCTGGAAGCGAATAATTCTTGTATTTTCATTTACGACATTTTGCCTGTTTGTGAAATGAGATCATTTGAGGATTACCGACAGTAAATAGGGGTTGCAAGTTGAATTATAAAAAAATAACACTGTAATTCAATAGATAGTATGTTAAACACAACATAAACACATTTCCAGCCTCTCGGGAACTAAACTATAGTTTTTATGAATTTTTTTCATAAAATTTTAACTTTAAATCACTCTCCTGTAAAGTTTGAAATATGCCGCTTATCCCTTTTCGGCTGTAAGGCATCGATATTGTCTAGACTGTTTTAGAAAATGGCAGAGCCATTATTTCAACCGCCTTTTATTTATTTATCATATGATTACACGACCGAAATGTTACCTGATGGTGCACCACCAAGGATACTTTAGTAATAAAATCAAATAGCTTGGCTATTTCTAATCAGAACACAAACCTATTCAAACCTATCCAAAAGATAATTTAAATACAATCTGCCTATATATACATATTTATATACAGGCAGATTGTATTGTCGGTTTTGGATGCCTGGATAGATTTTTTGTTTAAAAAAAAAAAGGTATACCTCGGGCGATGAGGTTCGTGTCGGCACCTGTTGGCTGTCGCAGAATCCCGGCGCTGTGTGTATTATACAGCAGTAATGCCGAGCGATGGCCAAACATCATGATTATGTACATGTTGTTTGAAATGTTTAATGTTATTGTGTGAATTTATTGTTTCATGTTGTGATGAAATAATCGTATTTTCTTTCTTTCTTCTTTTTTCTTCTTTATAGTTAGCCGTTTTGTAATGTGGCGGTTCTACCAATTGGCTGCGACATCAATTTTTGTACATTATGTAAATTTGTTTAGAAACACAACCTCGCTCAACGAGTTCCTCTCCCAAAGTCCCATGTCAAAAAGGAGTGATGTGAGCTACTCGGGTTTATTTCTATTTGTATTATATAATGTGAATATTTGCAATAACTGAGATTAATTATGGCAATTATGAGTTTTTAGACAGTTTTAACCTTCAGAAACTTCGTACCGTTTTTTTTATTAAAACGGGACTACACAACACTCCGAACTATTCGATATTTATGTTTTGCGATCTGGTTGTTCATTTATATAAAGACAAAATTAAAAGTTAAAATGATTTTACTCGCTTATTCCCATACTTATTTATGTACATATACATACATAATATTTTTTATTTCACAAAAAATCTACACTATTTTAACAACGTATGAACGCATATAATTCTATATTGCACGTGTTGTCTATGCGTGAAAACTAAAGATTATAAACGAAACAAAAGAGTCCACTTAATTCAGTAGTTCGATTTGTGTTTTTTGGATTATTTAAAGCGCCATCTATGTTTCTGAATTGTTTCTGAACAAGTTAACTTAATTTTGAATATCAAAAAAAAATATTAAATCGAGCGTATGTTATAATAATTTCAATTTTTAAAGTTAAATTAAGCATTGCCGTGTGAAATCTTATTTGTAAAAACCTTATGTACGAGGGGAGGTCAATAAGTTCGCGGAATGAGAGAGAAGGAGGTTGAAATTAAACACCAAATTATTTTTCCTTTTCAATATATTCTCCTTTAACCCTAATACATTTTTCGGATCTCTCAAATAGCTTGTTTATACCATCGAAAAAAAATGATTTGTCTTTGGTGTCAAAATAGGCCGAAATTGCCGACTTGACTTCATCATCGTCGTCAAATTTCTTTCCACGCAGCTCTTTTTTCATTTTTGGAAATAAATAATAGTCACTGGGGGCCAAGTCTGGACTGTATGGTGGGTGGTTTAATTGTTCAAAGCCGCATCGGTGAATGGCAGCCGTCGCAACATGGCACGTGTGGACGGGTGCATTGTCGTGCAAAAGGAGCACACCTTTTGACAGTTTTCCTCTTCTTTTTTTCTTAATGGCTTCTTTCAATCTTTCCAGTAAAGAAGCGTAGTACTGTCCCGTTATAGTCGCACCACGTTCTTTATAATCGATCAGTAAAATACCTTCTGTATCCCAAAAGATAGTCGCCATGATCTTTCCGGCCGATTGTGACACTTTGAACTTCTTTGGAGGAGGTGTGCCTTTTTTATGCCACTGCATCGACTCTTGCTTCGACTCAGGTTCATAGTGGTGAACCCAGGTTTCATCTCCAGTAACAATCCGGGCCATAACTTCTTCCTTTCTCTCTCCACAGAGCTCCAGAAACTGGTGAGAGCACTCGACACGCTCGCGTTTTTGAAGTGGCGTGAGCATTCTCGGAACCCATCTTGCACTGACTTTAGTCATCCCAAGATGATGATGTAGGATATTTAAAATACTTGATTCGGATACTCCAACCATTGCTGCAAGTTGCTTCTTCTTCAGTCGGGCATCTTCCAATACAAGTTTTTCTACTTTTTCGACGATTTCCGGTGTGGTGGCCTCAATTGGCCGTCCGGAGCGGGGGTCGTCTTCAATGGACTCCCTTCCTTGTTTGAAAAGACCATGCCACTTGTAAACCATGGTTTTACCAGGGGCAGAGTCCGCGTAAACCGCTAACAGCTCTTGAAAAATCGTCTGAGCGGATTTTCCTTGCTTGGTAAGAAACTTAATAACGGCACGGTGTTCAATTTTCTCCATACTGGCTGACTTCTTCCCGATTTAGTTGTTTGCAGGTCGATAACTCAAAAGTTAATGACACGATTAGGTTCAAACTTGGTATATATACTCTTAATGAGGTGCTTAACTAGTGCCTACCTGGACGGGTAAATTTATCCCCATCAACCCCTCCATTCCGCGAACTTATTGGCCTCCCCTCGTATTATATACTTTTTATTAATACACTCGATATCACGATCTACAACAAAAATATATTATGACACTTCATGTCTAGCAATCTTAATAGTATATTAATTAATAACACAACATGGCGCAATCAGAGATAGTTACGCGACCAGCCTTATCAGCCCTTAACAGATCGCATATGTAGCATGACACTGCACGCGGCATCATTAATTATCAACAACATGGCCGATTTGCGCAACTGAAGTAAACTGCTGATGTAGCTTCTCGTGCGGCCGGCGGATCTACGTAACGAGACGACGACGGCGACGCACTTAGCCCCTACACATCGGG
This sequence comes from Hypsopygia costalis, assembly GCA_937001555.2. Lineage (NCBI taxonomy): Eukaryota > Metazoa > Arthropoda > Insecta > Lepidoptera > Pyralidae > Hypsopygia > Hypsopygia costalis. Next base: position 4,377,744 of record OW443325.2, read on the forward strand.
CCGACGACGCGCGGCAGCTTGAGACGTGCGGCAAAGTTTTGTTTGAAATACAAAAATTATTAAGACTATTGAATTCTATTTATGAATTAGAAGCATATTCTTAATATGCTTCTAATTCATAAAAATTTGGAACACACGGAAAGATATGTTCATCTAGTATTAAATGATGTAAAATATAACAAAAGTTATCGATTTGAATTTCGTACTAAAAATTAATTCCTGTCACAAGTCATGAATTTTTTCATTAGCGAAGTTACAGATTTATTTTTAAATAATTTTACAATTACAGGTACATTTTTTTTCTAAACTTATTACTTCATCCGTTAGCTAAACAGAATGGGGTAAAAAAATACGGTTTCAATGCAGCAGTTTAGTGCCCCACAGTGATCTCGTCAAACAAGGCCAATCGCGCGATGGCCGTATGGCAAGTGACTGGTTAAATTATCATTCACAGATCAGTTCGCAATTGAATATTAGCGTCGCACGTACTCATATTCACACATTAGTTTATTGAACAATTATAATATATTTTTTTTAATTTCTTGAAATGAACTACGAGCATGTATGACTGTAAGTGGTTCAGAATGTTCAAATTCTAGATTGTTCTGAGTTGTTATAATTTTTTTTTTGTAATTTCTGAAAAAGTGTAATTTCAATTTTTGACGTGACAACGTCTTATAAATTGGTTAGCCGGGTGACACTTCAAGAAACTGGGTCACGTTATGCGCTTACAATGAGAGCGAGTGAAAGGCGCGTGCCTTTCACTCGCTCTCATTGTAGGCGTGTCGTGGACGCGTGTCCCTTCTAAGAGCGAGAGAGACAGACATAAAAAGTGAAAGGCATGCGTCCCTTCCACTCGAAAACATTTTACCACTCAAAGTCGTTGTCACGTAAAACTTTCGCCCGTATACCGACTTTACAGGCAACCAATTTTTTAAAATTATCTATACTAATTGTTAGTAGATAGTGATTGATCGTGGGTTGATAGTGGTAGATAGTTGGTAATGGTAGATAATGGTTGATAACCGGTTGACAGTAGTTAATAAAAGATGATAGTGTTAAATAGTGGTCAGAAAGGTTAATACTGGGTTGATCATGTATGTTAGTGGGTTAATGAGAATTTGATTATTTGACAGAAAATCTCGTTAAAAAGAGACTTGTGTTCAAATTCTATATTTAGATGTAACAGTTAAAATTTTTTTTACTGAGATCAAAAGACTTTTCACTTGTAGAGCTGTAGAGATTTGTTGATTGATTGAAAAGTACTAAACAGTAAATGGAAACATTTGCTCATCTGCAAGATGAATTTATATAGAATCTGAATAGAGTATGGAAATATATTATAATATTTGGTGTAGTAACCATACTGGTGTTTTTATTTAATTTTTATATAATTTAATAACACAACACACCCTGCTGTCGCCTAATGGAAAACCTTCGGTAGGAAGCATTTCACAACCAGAGAGTTCGCAAAAGAATCTCCTCTGGAACCATATGATTCGGTATCACTTCATTTCCGCATAAAATAAGTTGTGAAAATTATGAAATTAGAAGCACATTTTCTCATCACTCAAAAAGTATTGTCCGTCAGACACCTGATACGTACCGTTCAGCAATGCAGAGGGCGCTGCCTAAATAATATCGTAGCACAGATGTGTCTTTTACGAAACTCTATTATGTCTATGGTAAAAACTGAAGTACCTTCGCTTTTGTAGTCGCGTTTTTATCATTAACATGGCAAAAATGCTGTTTTAATCCGCAGGACGTGCCTCAATATTTGTCGTAAACACGTGCAGTGAAAAGACAGTTAGATATTTTATACAATTATATGGTTACTTGCTCTCATTTGACAAATTGCGCTAGACCGCATAAATAAAATGGCAGCCCTACCACGTAGAATAATCAAAGAGACACAGCGACTGATGCAGGAGCCAGTGCCGGGAATTAGTGCAGTACCCAGCGAAACCAATGCACGTTATTTTCACGTAATTGTTACCGGCCCAGAAGACTCGCCCTTCGAAGGAGGACTATTTAAATTAGAATTATTTCTACCAGAAGACTATCCTATGTCAGCACCTAAGGTTAGGTTTATAACGAAAATATATCATCCGAATATAGACCGGCTGGGCCGTATTTGTTTGGATATTTTGAAAGATAAATGGAGCCCCGCGCTGCAGATCCGCACGGTACTGCTGTCGATTCAGGCGCTGCTGTCGGCGCCGAACCCCGACGATCCCTTGGCCAACGACGTGGCCGAGCTGTGGAAGGTGAACGAAAGTGAAGCAATTCGGAATGCAAAGGAGTGGACGCGGAGATATGCAATGGACAACTGAGCGCTCGTGCCGCCCGCACACCCACCAGTGCCTCCCCTACGCGCGCAAGACGAGGTGCGACACGGAACTAACACAAAATACTATCATGGATTTAAGAGTGCAAGTTATGTTACACATCCTAAACCGAGTAACTTGTGAAGAGACAATTACGAATAAATTTTTATTATCGGCGGGCACGGGGCGGTGCGCCCGCGGCGCCGGCTGCCTCGGCCGCCCAGGTCGACCCTTGCATTTCTATGTTGTAGCCTTGCCCCGTGGAACGGATCCACCTTCCCACAGATAGTTGTTCACACTCACATCTAGCTTCTTTACAATATTAGGTATGCATATTTTTTTACTATCATTAAAATAGAATAAAATAAATATCTGAAACAAATGTATATATGTCATGGTTACGAATTTGGTTAATTTTATACAATGGATAATGTGTACCGTCACAAAGTTCAATGTCGCTTGTGTGTTATCAATAAACACCTTGAAATGCAAAATAAACATGGATTCATCAGTTTACTGATCTCTAGAGATACTGATTTTTTTTTTATAGAACATGAGGACATTTTAGGTATATTATTTTCACTGTTTAAGCTACACCAGTATAATTTGTCTATGAATCTTTTGTGTACTATTTACGTCTTGTATAAAAGTTATCATTAAATTGTATTTATGTAAATTTAATTTGGCTTTGTGCAGAAATGAAAAATACATAATAATATACAAAAACCAACCAATATTTTATTTGTGTATCTGTTTAATAGAGTGCACATTGCACATATATAATATAGATTGCTTCCTTTAGAGATTGATTTCCGAGTTCACACATGGATTACACGCAAGTACTAGCTGTGGTTACATTAATACCATGACAAATAATTGGACACTGTTAGGCATAATAGATCCAACCAACATTTTGTTACTTTTAAAGTAAAGCTATTTAAAGTTTAATAGGAATCAGTGGCGTAACTACAGGGTGGCAGAGCAGGCAAAATGCCCCCGGACCAAGGGGGGCTCAGGCTCGATAGTACAAATAGTATTTGTTTAAGTTAGGCTATGTCTTTACAACATACAAAATTTTAATAGGTAGATACCATTATCATATTTCTTGAAAATTCAATTATAGATTATTAACCAAAAATGTACAAACTACTTTAGAGGCCCCCATCCTCTGAGAGCCCATCTGATGAATTTGCCACGGGCCCCTGATGGTATAGTTATGCTACTGATAGGAATAAAAATGTGTCACAGTATTGAACATAACACAGTTGGGAAGCATATGTCATCAAACAACTAGAATCTGTACCAAATATATAAAACTCGATTTGATGTTTGTCGCTATGTACCTATATCTCAATTTGGCATAGCTTGTCGGTTGGATCTATTCAGCATAACGGGGTCCAACTTATACTGAAATACTTTTTTCTCTTCATTAGGTTATTGAAAACACTGTTTCATATGGTGATTCTTGTTGGTTATTCAAAACCAGTCCGGTTAGTCTAGAAACTGACACAAGACAAATGTTTTTGTTCTCAACTATAATTCATTGCTTTAATTTGATAGTGGTATACCACCAAATGCCTCTATATTAAGGTAATTATACCGATGGGTAAACATATAAGAATATAACAATAATGATTATATTTATATGTCCGAAATTGATGAAATAGGGCCAATAAATGTTACTAATTGTTAGAAATTTACCCCAATAATTTCTAAAGAATTTATATCTTTAATTCTTTAAAAATCTTTTTCGAATTGTGTCACTATCGAATTAAGGCAGCAAATTCCTTGTCGTGGTTTGGAAGTGGTCTATGTATATGTGAGAAAAGGTATAAGTATGTTTGTCAGTTATCTAGTACTGGCCCTAGTACAAGCGTTTTTTAGTTTATGGCTAGACAGGGATGATAGACATTCCATAATATTTATCTATACATATGATAGAATTAGATATGTCTGTCTATCAGTTCATATACATTCTTTTCACGCAAGAAAAAAACTGACATGAGGTTTCCTTTTTATAGATCTGTGTGGTCCGATTTATAAACTAGGAAATAGGCAGTGATGACAATTGTGAATGAAGTCAGAAATAGACGGACTGTGAGCGAACTGCTAGTTAACAAAACTAGTTTCACTGGTCTGTTCTGCACTTAGCCACTTGACCGGCCCATTGTGCATCTTTACATGTGAACTCACTCCAACCAGCCTGCAACATCCCAAAAGATTAACAGTCTTTTCAGAATCATCGCCAAAGAAATGTAAATAGACAATATTTTATACCAACATCTCTATAAATACTTGTACGTAAATGGGTAATTGTAGTTTAGTCACATCTCCAATTGGATTGAAATTATTGTTATTAGATTGTTGGTTTAGACATCCTACTAAATACATATTGTTACACATTTTCCTTTATTATGATGATAGTAAAACTTACTCATCCAACATAAAAATACTAACAGAATGTTCTAGTAGGATCTTATGTGTAATCATCATGAAGTCTGGTTGTTTATAGATATTTTGAACTGATTGAGTGGTTTGGGAATTGTACCTACCAGTACAAAAGGGGTTTTTCTGCCCTACAGATGTACATAGAGAGGAGAAATATGACAGAAGTAAGACATTGATTTTAGGTATGATATTATTTAGTATACAAATATTCAGTGTTGAAATTGCACTCATAATTCAAACATACGTTCCGTATTAAATAAATTGAGATGCGACCAAATTAAAGTCTTTTTTGTGACAAAATTACTTCAGGATAAAACTACCCATTAAATGGCTAAATATTGATGAAATTAAATGAAATTATTTGCACATATACAGTTATTTATATCCTCCACAACCTGCAGTTGAGCAGCGTGGTGGAGTACGATCTAAATCCCCTTTGATTGAGCGGAGACTCGTATCCCAGCAGCGGGATGATTATGAACTGATGCCGACCTGAAGAAGTCATTTATATAAATAAAGGCCAAGAAATTGTTTGCCAACTATACACAAGAATACTAACTATGACAAGGACTGCAATATTTGTCTTTATATTTCAGGTGTAATAGTGTTTCATCATCATCATCACATCTGCTGATATTTATTTATCAACTGATGGACGAACATAGACCTCTATAGAAAGCTAATGGAGACCATCCTAATCGATCGATGTATCCCTAGACACCCTACAGCTTTGTAGACGTTATTATTCCATTTAGTGTGAATAATCTCATACTGTGTCCAACACAAGAGCTGATACTTTTTTTATATGAGAGGGGAGCAAAAGAGCCACAGGTGACCCACTTCACCTGATGGAAAGCAATTACAACCGCCCATGGAGAACACCAAAGGTTCGTTGCTCCGTCTTTCTGGTGACCACACACACTCCTCAAGGGAATTGTTATTTAGCTGCGATATTGCTGTGAGGTGGCGGTACTTCCTAATTCAGCCAGCTTCAAAAATACGCTATGCCATACCTCTCTTCGCCAGAGCCTCGTTTGCCAGTCAGCAGGGTGCACCACGCGCAGGTGAGATTTGCTTTGGTTCAAAGATGTTGATGAACCACTTACACCCCAAACAGAATGAGTTTTGAGAACCTTTCCTCATGGTTGTCAGTTCTACAAGCTATGTGGCCGGCTCACTGCCTCTTCAACTTGATATCTGGTACTGCAGAAATATTTGTTTGAAGTCCTATCATCATGCACAGAGTCATCATTTCTCTATCGCTCTGATAACCTTGACCTTTACCGTTGGCACACAGTGGAAGATTCCCCATTTTTCAATTCCGTATGTCATCACTGGTAACACATATTGCTCAAAAGACTAGGGTTTGCGGTACATATTTTGTAAGATGTTGTGTAGCTTCTCGTATACTGCCCAGGGATCTTGTTATCCAACCGACAAACTATGACAAATTGAGAGATATACATAGCGAGAAACTTCAAATCGAGTTTTATATATTCGCAACAGATTTATTATACTGCGTGATTTTGTTATTTCTATTAAACTTTAAATAGCTTTAACTTAAAAGTAACAAAATGTTGGTTGGATCTATTCTGCATAACATAGTCCAATTTTTTGTTGACCTTTCAATTAAAGTTACTTACCTAATTAATATAGCGAAAACTCGAGCTTAGCATTTCTATCCGTGACTGGTATAGGCATAACATGCTCATGGGACACAATTTTTGTCTTGCTCACGTTTATCTTGACCTACCTGGCCCCCTTACCACCATCTCTTATTGCGATTCTTTCAATTTCAAATGGTATAGAGTCGCTTATTCATTGGTATGAATAAGCATTCTATTTAGTTATTAAATCGCAATAAGATATGGTGGTAAGGGGGTAGGGGCCCTACCGCCCAAGCTAAAACCGATTCCCCTCGAACGTTTTGATTTTCAAAAATAGGTCTTAGGTTTATTGACAAACATTTTTAGCTTTGTCGATAAAGCTTCAAGGTTTCTATCAGCTAAGCTAAACACAATTGCCAATAATATAAGCTAAAGTTTAATTTTCGCAATCAAAAAACCCAATGGGAATCGACTTCAGTTTAGGCGGTAGGTTAGAAATACTCGACGTTTCCACTAGGTTTTGCAGTGATCTCGTCATGCCATGAGTGAGTGGTGGAGTATGAGTAAGTGGTTCATCAACATCTTTGAACCAAAGCCAACCTCACATGCACGTGGTGCACCCTGCTGACTTACAAAGGAGGCTCTGGCGAAAAGAGGTAGGGCAGAGCGTATTTTTTTAAGCCGCACGGTTTTTTAACCGCTCTCACCCGATGTAGGTAGTACAAAAAAAAGATTTGGTTGTCTGTAAAGTCGCTTTATGGACGATAATTTTACGTGATAACATCATAACAAAATATGCTATGCTAATAAACGATGGAGTGGAAGAGAGATAGATGCGTCACATGCCGAACGCTTAGGCCGATCATGCTTCTCTATCGCTTGTTACGCGCTCTCGCTTGCACGCTCGGCTCAGGCAGAACGTGACAACGAGCTTTTTCGTGCGTTCAGCCGGCGTTCATCGATTTATAAAACGTTACCACGTCAAAAAACTTGCAAATCTTGCAATGTTCTTCAAATTTATTTTCCTTGAACAAATTTCTAATGGGGCTGAAATTTTATTTAGGTATTTACAATGCGAAGTCAATGCACTAATGCCCAGTTTTTGATGATGCAGACAAGTTCGTCTTCTCATGAAGCAATTCCTCTACTCATTATTTGAACGACTAGATCAGTGTTTCTTAACCTGTGGTCCGCGGACCCCCGGGAGACCGCGAGTATGTGTATGGGGGTCCGCAATCTTATCAATGAACATTTGAATTAATAAATAATGCCAGCAAGCCTTGCGAAAAAGCAGCACCAACCTTCACATTAATACAGATTTTTTATAAAAATGTAATTTTTTTTAGTACTAAAATAAAATATCCTAAATTTATTCCTGTGTTATTTCATAAGGGGGTTTTCCTTGAAATTGTGCTTAATTTTACTTATATACTTTATAGGGGTTCCCGGACCGGAAAAGAAACGCTGGACTAGATGATAATACCGACCATTGACCAAACCTACTTACTCGTAATGTGTGTGTGGCAGCCAGGGGCGCCGGCTTTTAGACAACTCATGGGTGCTCATGCTCATTTGATGGCTCGAAAAAAACGAAGTGTGAGACCCACAAAAACTCAGACCCAACACAAATATCTGTTTCATCAGCAAACATTTGTGTTGGTGCGGGAATCGTACCCGCGACCCTTGCGTTTCAACCGGTGCTCTAAACCATTCGCTAAACGGGTCGTCGGGTAATGAAAAAGCGCACATCCCCATTACTGATCTGTTTCTTGATGTCTATTCTCAGGGGCTGCTCGGCACCCACTGTTTATTTCTCATGGGTGCTCGAGCCCCCGAGCACCCACGGAGTCGGTGCCCCTGGTGGCAGCCACTGGAACTCCGCAAAAGGGGCATTCGTCTCGGACAGTAGCGGTCTAAGACTAAAGCGGGCTCTAGGCATTAGGCAACCTTGTATTTCCGAACTTACTAAAGAAGTTTTCACTTCAAAAATTAAAATTAAAAACGTAACTTTCAGCCCGCTCCTGGTCTCAGAGGACGTAGGCCTCTTACACGCTAACAAAAGTCGCCGGGCCTATGCAAGAATTCATGTCGTTTATACACACGAACTGTGTACGCTGACCATGAAAAAATCTTGTCTGCGCTAGACATGACGCGCGACGTTTTACTGCGGTGCGTTTTTCGTGCCTAGATCCGACAAAATTCTTGTTTGTGTACATGACGAATTTGTCCTATCTGCAGTAGACACGGTGAAATTTCTTATCTTGTACAAGAGGCCCGTATACAGCAGCAGAAATCGAAATTATAAAACAACACTAAATACCTTGTTTTAGCTTTCAAGATTAGACATTCACAGAAATTATTATTTATTATTACAAGTAGGTATGTATTTAGGTTCTGCAACACAACGAGGTGCTCGATGGCGTCGTTGCGCGTGTCAGTCTAATCAAACACGCAAGTTAAGCAACGTCGACCGCAGTCTGGCTATGGATGGGTTTATTTATCTCGAGTTCCTCCGTGCTTCGGAGGGCACGTTAAGCCGTCGGTCCGGGCTGTTGTCATTAGATCGTAGTCGTTAAGCCAAGTCACTGGCATCCGCCAACCCGCAGTTGAGCAGCGTGGTGCATACGTAAGCGGAGTATGCTCTAAACCCCTTCGATTGAGGGGAGACCCATATCCCAACAGTGGGATGATTATGACTTGATGCCGAAGAAGAAATGCTTGAAAGAAACTTATTAATATGGGTCTTTTTTTTTCAATAATCAGGCAAAAAAATGTACATTTTAAACTATGTAGCATGTAGACTAAGATTTTACTAACATATTGAGTCATGGGTACTTGAATAAAGAAATTATATTATGTATCTCTATTAATTCTCGGGTCAAGCCCGGTTATTTGATAGGCGTGCGCGGGTATATGGATCCAACGCGTAGAGGCCCCTTTGAGAAGTTTGATGTAATGTAAATACAGAATAAATAATTTCGTTTCATTCAATTTCATTGAAATTGCTTACACGTTAAATGTAAAATAATAATAAATCTAAAATAGAGTTTCCATGTAGGTATACATGGAAACTCTATTTTAGATCGAATATATAGACTATTTGACCAACATTTTTTTTTTCGGTTTGATATGTATGGTCGTTTCAATAATATAACCATATTTGAAATAATTAACACAAAAATCTCTCGAGATATGTTAATTTGAAAATCACAATTTTGGATTTTCCCGAAAACGCTCCATACAAAAGGCTACTGAGTTATGACATCACAGGTTTGTATTTTGTATGCATCAAATCAGAAATTTGTACGACAGCTATTTTAAGGTAATATAGGTACCTTTATGTAATTAAGTAGTATCATATATAAGTTTATTATATTTATTGCTCCTCCAATGAAAATATTATTTTTTAATAATTTCATACTTTTAAAATGAACTTTCCCGCCAAAACTTTGATCGACCCTAAAATATGTCGAACGGAAGATGAAGAATGAAAATTTGCAGATTTTTATAGTTTTGTGTAGGTATTTTACGATATTATTAAATAATTTATAAAATTTTTGAACATTGTCAAATAGTCTATTATGATAAGAAGTATGTATCGGCATACATTAGGTATAGGTATACACTACATATATTCATTGATTGTATATATGTCGTGGCCATATCGTAGATTTGCTCACTTCATGAAATGCTCGAGAATTTCATGAAATGGTCGCATTTCATGATGTGGGCAACTTAATTTGACCAGATCATTAAATCGTCAACATTTCACGATTTTGTCATCTACATTTGGCCAGATCGTATAAATAGGATGCATAAAAAATATTGAATAAAAATCCAGAATATGTTAAGAACTTGTTTAATATCATTTAAGTTAAAATGACAAAAAGAAAATGAAACAATTTTTCGTAACAAAATTAAACAATTTTTTTAGCAAACTTATTTTACCTAACTGTAACTATTTTACGATATGATCAAAATAATCTTGACCATTTCATGAAGTAACCATTTAGTTGGCCATATCGAGAAACGATTTCTTATCATTGATCTGCCCAAACCACATCATGATGTGGCCAACAGACACTGAAATATATATTTTTTTTTTGATACTACGTCGGGTGGCAGATGCAGCATACGGCCCGCCTGATGTGAAGCGATTACCGTAGCCATATTAACGCTTGCAACATAAAATATTGCTCGCGCGCCGCCAACCCCGCTGCTAATGCAGCATCTCCTTCCTTTCTTTCTGGTGACCTCACTCACTCGCAGGAACACAACAATCCTCAAGGGAATTGTTATTTGGCTGCAGTATTCTGTGAGGTGGAGGTACATTCCCCAGTCGGGTAGCTTACAATTACGCTCCCTACCTCTCTTTTCGCCAGAGCTTCGTTTGTCACTCAGCAGAGTGCACCGCGTGCAGGTGAAGTTGGCTTTGGTTCAAAGATGTTGATGAACCACTTGCACCCCAATTGCACCCAATATTTCATGAAATGCGACCATTACATGAAATTCTCGAACATTTCACGAAGTGAACAAATGTATATGTATACATAATTAATACATTTTGCGGGAAATAGCTTGTCAGTTGTTTTCTTTAATCACTAGTTGAAGTAATCCGTCTGGAGTGAACTGGAACAAATGCGAGATTTTAGGTCGCTGATTTTAGATCACTTTCTCCGTAAGATTGCACCGCGTCTTCAGAATGCTTTTGAAAAGGAAACATCTCATTAGAGCGCTCTGGAATTTGACAGTTCGTGGCCGTGTTTCAGCTAATCAACCGTCGTAGGTACCTACCGGCCGCACGCCAAAAAACAATGAGCTACTTACTTACTATGATATTTGTTTTCGATTTGTTATATATGGACGTAATAATAATATAACACTAAATAAAATAAAAATATATTCGATAACATAGTTAAAGAGTTTTTGAGATGATAATTTGAAAATCACAACTATAGACTTTATTGAAAACGCTCCACACAAAAGGCTAGTCGATTATGATATGGCTCATGACGTCACACGTTCTTATTAACAACCGGGAACGACGGCTTAACGTGCCTTCCGAAGCACGGAGGAGCACGAGATAATATAAACCCATCCATGGACAGGCTACGTTCGACGTTGCTTAATTTGCGTGTTCATTTAGACCAGAGGTTCCCAACCGATATCCATGATGAATGGAGATTGAGCACTATTACACGAAACGCTCAAATCTCGAGTTATAGAATAAAGGATTTATATGACAGTTGGGGACCTAATACGCAACAAAAAACTCGTAGTGGTCCGCGAACAAAAAATGGCAATGGCAACTAACTAACCGCTCTTTTGCCCCCCACGTTGAGCCCCCCGCGCCCCCCCCGCGCAAAAACGCGGCGGAACTATGCCCATTTGTTTTTTGTTCCTACCTGCCCGGCGCCGCGGGTGGTCGGGGCCCTATAAAAACGGTCATTGAGACGCAACTTTGTTATTGAGTGCCTACAAGTGGTGTTTTTTACGTTTACTAAAAACAGCACTATACAATGCCGTCTTTTGTTGTTCAACACTCGACTATAGTGTAGAATTACGATGGTCTAAACATTCTCAAGTGGTGTTTCATAGCCCTACTTGTATTCAAAAAAATACCTTATGAACTAAGGCGATAACGTATAGTTTTTTATTTAAAAATACGCTAGGGAGATAAAACCCGATGTTAATAAACAAAAACCTACACTTACCTAAACAAAATAAGTTTTTATAGCACTTGACACCGGCCCGAACATCTGGCGCCGTTTAGGCGAGTCTCTTAAACCCCTTTTTTATTTTTTTTTCCATTGAGTTTATGATTCTTTGGCCTTAATCCGATAGCTAATATGGCGGAGAAACGAAAAAAACATAAACAAATGGGCCTGAATGTATGACAGATGAGTATTGTTCAATCTGCCCAAAACTGAACGCCAAACTGCAAATGTCGACCGTAGGTCGACACGGGCAATTCAAGCGTTTCAAGGTCGTGACGTCACTTGTCGACCGTAGGTCGACACGGGCAATTCAGCGGCTAATATAACGTACTTATGTATATTTTTAACCAACTCTAAAAAAGAAGGTTCTCATTTCGGCTGTTTTGTTTTTAATACTTACTTCATAACTCCGTCATTTAAAAACCGATTTGAAAAAAAAATTGGTTGTCTGTAAAGACGGTTTACTGACGATAGTTGAACGTGACAACGTCATAAGAAAATACTGATGGAATGTTTGCATTTTTCAAAAGAAAATTTTAATGGAACGCCTCAGAGCGAGGTAACGCCGCATACGTCATCTTCTTTCGTGCGTGCAGCCGGCTCCATCGAATTATAAGACGTCACGTCAAAAACTTTTTTTATTTGAAAGAATAAGTATAGGTACATCCAGATGAGACCCAATTTTTTTTTTTTTTTTAGATATAAAATTCAGTTCTGATAGTGTTTTTAACTTTTTAGTGGTTAAGCAGCACTAACGATTGTAGAGTTATTTAAGAAGTCTGTTTCTTTTTTGTTAAAATTAAACTTAATGTTTTTATATGAACACATTCTGCAAATTTTAAAGTAATAATTTAAAATTGTATCTGGTTGGAAAGTGTTATTCTGAAAATATATGAAGCTGTAAAGGTCTGTAAGATAAAAACTATATAATTATTTAAAAGTACTTAGATTACTGTTTGTTTCTATTTAATAAATAAATAAAAAAACAAAAAGAATGTTCCAATTTGGTCTTTCCCTCGAGACTAATCTTACTACCAGTTGTTGAAAGGGTAGTTTTTTTAGTTCGTTTTGTTACTGACCATCGAAGTTGTTACACGGGTAGAATTTTTTGCCCGTTTTACTATTTTGTTTCTAACTTATATTACGGCTAATTGTTTTATTTCTCGTGTTATTACTAGATCGTTTAGTTACACGGGTAACACGAATAACAAGAGCAAAAATCCCTATTTGGGAACTTAATTCGATTGAGATAAATAATACTTACAATTATATGTTTGAGAAAATAAATTTATGTTAGAGAAAGTTAGCAGCATTATAAAAGTTTTTATTTTAATAATAAAAATAATAAATAAATATTTCTGGACAATTTACACAGCGCCATCTAGTCCCAAATTAAGCGCAAAGCTTGTGTTATGGGTACTAGACAACTGATAAATGTACTTAAATACATTTTTTTTTGCAAATACATACTTATAATACATAGAAAACACCCAGACAAAGACGAACAAACATGTTCATGCACACAAATGTTTGTCTTGTGCGGGAATCGAACCCGCAACTTCGGAGTCAAAGTGGACAGTGCTAACCATTCGACCACCGAGCTCGTCATTTTATTTATTTAGCTAAGCCACATCTCGTCCAAAATACTTTTTCCAATTTTTATTTTAACTACTTATGTACTTAAGCGGTTGTGGTAGCCCCATCTAAAATGAGTTTCGGTGTTTTACGTAGCGGCCGTCGACGTAGCCGAAGCTGTTGTCACTTACTACTTACTTTCTGACAACAGAGTGCTGAGTGCGAGTTTTTTATTCACTTTCGATAATGTCAACGTAAACAAACCAACCAAATAGATAAGTACTCTCATGTTGTGAATTTATATGACGCGTGTTACATATCAAAATTATATAGCTTACCAGCTCACATTTCGCAACCCGGCTAAATTGGACTTGTAACACGCGTCTGGTAAATTCACAACATGAGAGTACTTCTCTATTTGGTCGGTTTGTTTACGTTGACATTATCGAACGTGAATAAAAAACTCGCACTCAGCACTCTGTTGTCAGAAGCTAAGTAGTATTAGTCGTCGTCGTCAAACCTTATTCATCCCACTGCTGGGATATTGGACATGCTCAACTACGGGTTGACAGAGTCCAGTGTTTTCAAGCCACCTAAAGGCTTACTTGGCGTCTAACGACTGTCATCTATAATGACAACAGCCGGGACCGACGGCTTAACGTACCCTCCGAAGTACGGAGGAGCTCGAGATAAATAAACCCATCCATGGACAGGCTGCGGCCGATGATGCTTAACTTGTGTGTTCGATTAGACTGACACACGTAACGACGCCATCTAGTTCCTCACTCGATTCTACTCGGTAGTACTAGTACCTAATGACCTCTACCAGCGTTGCCAGACGTCCCGATTTTGGCGGGACGTCCCGATTTTTAAATCAAAATTTAATGTCCCGCGCGGGACAGTCAGTCCCGCTTTTCGGGTATAACTCGTCTCCTCAGAGTATTGTTTGAAACGCCATATTTTTCTAATGAATAAAACTTTCTTGATTTTGATTTCTATTTTTTTATTCAGAAGACGAATCAGACTCAACTATTTAACGATAGGGTAAATCTGATATAAAATATCATATTTTTATTAAAATACATTTTCTATTACTGTTTTTGCTATCTATTGTCAGGTAAACGTAACTCAAATAAACATTTTACGATGTCCCGCTTTCGACGAAAGAATACCGCTTTTTTCACTCAAAAAGATCCAAAATCCCGACTTGGCAAAAAAAAAATCTGGCAACGCTGACCTCTACACACGTTGGCGCTTGCCTTCACTCTGCCAACTAGGCGAGCGACACCGAGTGATGACAAGTCAAAGCAAATAGGCTGTCTACATGTGGGCGCTTGCCATCACTCGGCAACGCTCGGCCAACGTGTATAGGCGACATAAGAATAGTACTATGTATTTCGTATTCGGTGTTATTATTATCGTAGACATAAATAGCGACGTATTGTTTTTTTTTTTTATCAGAGATGGTCGGACTTGATAGTCGGATAACCGATTAGTCGTCCGACTATACAGTTAAGGTCATTTTACATCAAGTATAAATATCAGGTAGGATGAAGAATCCATAAGAATGTATTTCACGGAATTTATAATATAAAATATATAGGAAGTACTCAGAACTGAGTACTTTCTATATATCTAAGGCGTTCGGTGTAGAAACGTTGGGACCGTGGGGGCCATCGGCACGAGATTTATTCAAGGAGGTTGCCAAGACTGCTGGTCTTGACTTCGGGTGACCAAAGGGCTGGCCAATATCTAGGCCAAAATATTTCCATAGCTATACAGCGTGGAAATGCGGCCAGCCTTTTGGTCACAATCCCCGAAAATTGTCGGGACAACTAATATGGTAATGATATTTTTTATTTTTTCTGTGTATTTTATTATAATTTTAGTTTTTAATGTAGTTGTATTAATTTTATTATAAATTTAATTTTAAGATATTTATAAATAATTTTACTTTTGTAACTTAATTAAGTTTTCCATGGGGCCATCCATAAATTACGTCACACTTTAAGGGGGAGGGAGGGGGTCAACGAAGTGTGATATTGTGTGACAAGGGGGTGGGAGGGGTCCTAAATTTCGTGACGTGACATTTCAAAATCTATTATAATCTAAGTGTTAATACATGAACTTTAAATTATTAACGAAAATCTCAAAAATATTTGCAACTAGATGTAAAATTGCAAAATATGTAACGTCACACTAGGGAGGGGGGAAGTCTCACAAATGTGACAAGCTGTGACAAGGACGGGGGAGGGGTCAAAAAATCATGAAATTCGTGTGACGTAATTTATGGATGGCCTCTAATTAGATTGTTTTTATTTTTAGTTAGTGTAGTTTGTAATTTACTGTAATTGTTATAATAAAGTAATTTATAATCGTATATTTTTATATGCTACTAAAAGAGATAACATCAAATAAATTATACTACACATATCGCTCATTGGGTGCAAGAACGTCATAATTAAAGTCAACATGCATTTTCCGCTAGTTATTTTGGTATTTATTTTGATATACTATTTCTACTTTCAGATTCTTCTTAGTCAATAACATTTTAGAAGTACCTAATTATTTTTTCATCTTTTTATTGTTGCAATTAGTAAATGTTATTTAGTTGAACAATCATAAAAGTGATCTACGTGCAACAACGACATAAATGTACCTACTTTATGACCATATTGCAGCAAATGAGCGATATGGTGGAAGTCATTAGGGAAAGCCCAGCAGTAGATAGATACAGGCTGATAATGCATTTTGAATCAGGTTCAGTTTCTCTCGGTCGAAATAAAAATGCGGGAACTCCCCACAAGAAGGTGTAGATAAATTACATGGTACATAACTTGAGACGGAGAATACCCGCATGCTATATCGATAGCATACGGGTATTCCCCGCAAGTGTAAAATTGATTCGTATTGTCCTTGGTATGGGAAAAGTCACTCCCACACTCCTCCTCAAGCGGGCTTCATCAACTAAAGAATACAGTGGCCCTACTGCCGAAGCTGAAGCCGATTACCATCCGATTTTTTATATGCGAAAATAATAATAAAACCATTTATTACAGACAACATTGCAATGCATACAAATTTACAAAACAATAAGTCCATAGAATAAATACTCTAATCTACAATATATATATTTATATTACGTAATTAAAACTAGATTACACGTTGAGTCGGCGACGTGTATCGCATTATATTCGGCAACCGTCCTCGGAACTTCCGAAATACGATGCCCTCCGGCCAAAAATCTTCCTTCAAGAATGTTGAAAGATGGTGGGCACTCTCAGAAATGACACTACTGTTTAGATTGTTGGTAATTATACCTCAGCTTACCTGGAAGAAACCCTAGAGCGGTAGATCTCTAAGCTGGAAATGTTTGTTAATAACTTTAACCTAAGAACAGTTTTTGGAATCAGAAAGTCCGATGGAAATCGGCTTCAGCATCGGCGATTGGACCCCAGTTCCGGCATGCGAGCCCCATGTCAGGAGCATGAGTAAATTTCTTTTTAAGCATGCCATAGAAGCTGCATGCGACCACTATTGAACAATGAAACTGAGTGAGTGAGTGGGGAAGTACCTCCACTTCACAGAAGATCGCAGCAATTTCCTAGTAGCCTAGAGGTTTGTTGTGATCTAGCGAGTGAGAAGGGTGAGAAAAGAGTTGCTGAGATGGTAACGGTGGTGGCGACGCACTACTTAATTTATGTTGCAAGCATCTATAGGGTGCGGTTACCGCTTCACACCAGACGGGCAGTAGACTTCTAAGTCTAGTATATAAAAAAATATTTACGCAACGCTAATTACGCCTACTTAGAAGACCGATCACTTCGTATTCGGCGTAAAATATTTTGCTGCTCTTTTTTCAAATTTTAGCGGAATCTCGTCCGCACAGCAAATCTATGGATTTCATCGAAGGAAATGAATTTAAAATATAACGACGATTTGACGAGCTCGGTGGTCTAATGGCTAGCAATGGATACTTTGACTTCGGGGTCGCGGTGTCGATCCCCGCACAACAATTGTGCGCATGAACATGACTGTCTTAGTCTGAATGTTTTCTATGTAAGTACTTATTGTAAGTATTTACAGAAAAAAGTATTCAAGTAAATTTATCAGTCATATAGTACCTATACTGGGGTGTAAGTGGTTCACTACCATCTTTTCAGTCAAAGCCAACCTCACCTGCACATGGTGCATCCTGCTAGCTGACAAACGAGGCTTGCCAACCCGCCTGCCCAGCAGCGTGGCGACTTAAGGGCATCACTTCTCGATGAGTTTCACCAATAATGTTTGGCACCCAGTACCCAGTAGCCCTGCTATCACAATGCTGCGACAATGACTGTCCGCGTCCAGAATCAGCAGTCTGATCCTATTCAACTGCAGCGGGAGGTACGTCAAGGTGATGTCATCTCCCCGAAACTATTTACCGCTGCACTAGAAGATGTATTTAAGACGCGTGGTACCAATGTGAACGGCGAGTACATCTCAAACTTACAATTTACGCTGGAGGATCTCAGTCGAATGTTAAACGATCTTAATGCTGCTTCTCGATCCGTTGGGTTGGGTTGGTTGATGTACAACGATCTCATCATCCCTAGCCCAGTTGTCGTAGAGAATGCAGTTATTGAAGTGGTTAAAGACTACGTCTACCTCGGACAGGCCATACAGCTGGGCCGGAGTAATTTCAACAAAGAGATCGATAGACGCATTCGACTGGGCTGGGCAGCTTCGGTACATCCTCACCGCAGATATACCCCAATACTTGAAGACCAAAGTGTTCAATCAGTGCGTCCTCCCCGCTATGACCTACGGTGCAGAGACTTGGACGCTGACCGTTGAGCTGGTTCACAGACTAAAAGTCACACAGCGAGCGATGGAGAGAGCAATGCTTAGAGTTTCTCTAAGGGATCGAATCCGGAACGAAGAAATTCGACGGAAAACCAAAGTGGTCGACATAGCTCTCAGAGTCAGCGAGTTGAAGTGGCGGTGGGCTGGCTACATCAGCAGAGTCAGCGATGGCAGATGGGGGAGGAAAGTCTTAGAGTGGAGGCCACGTATGGGGCGACGAAGCGTAGTGCGCCCCCTCTCTAGATGGACCGATGATCTAAAAAAAAGGGGCTGGTAGCGGTTGGATGCGGAAAGCGGAGTATCGCATATGGTGGTAAGCATTGGGAAAGGCCTATATCCAACAGTGGGTAGATACAGGCTGATGATGATGATAGTACCTATACTACAAGCTTTGCTTAGTATTATGGGCAAGCTAGAGTAGTGTAATTTGTCGAGGAATTTGTATATAGGTATTATTTTTAGGGTGTAAGTGGTTCATTAACATCTTTGAACCAAAGTCAACTTCACCTGCACGCGGTACACCCTGCTGAATGACAAACGAAGCTCTGGCGAAAAGAGAGGTAGGGAGCGTAATTGTAAGCTACCCGACTGGAGAATGTACCTCCACCTCACAGAATACCGCAGCCAAATAACAATTCCCTTGAGGGTTGTTGTGTTCCTGCGAGTGAGTGAGGTCACCAGAAAGGAAGGAGATGCTGCGTTGGCAGCGGGGGTGGCGGCGCGCGAGCGATATTTTATGTTGCAAGCGTTAATACGGCTACGGTAACCGCTTCACATCAAGCGGGCCGTATGCTTGTCTGCCATCCGACGTTGTATAAAAAAAAAACCGATCGATGTTCTGGGTGGTAACCAAGAGGTGTGCCATCTACACGCGGTAGTTATTTAAGTCATTGCCAGTACGTATGTGGTGTATTGTTTGTATTTGTTACTACAATCAATATATCTGATAGCGTTATCGTTTTGATCCCCGATTCACTATGCATTGTTCGATGTCCAATGACGATTATGGACAATGATATTGTATTTTAGGTAGATGACGTACTTTCATACTGCGTGACGTATAGATAGAACTGTTCCGCTGAATAGGGAGATAAGTTCGATCATGTATTTCAATTAGGGTGTAAGACTCACCAAGATTTTGAGAGCCTAAGCCAACTTCACGTGATGCACCCTGCAGGCTAGCTAACGAGGTTCTGGCGATAGTCGCCAACCCGTCAGCCTAGCGTGGCGAGTGGCGACTTAAAGACATTACTCCCTAATGAGTTACAACCGCAATATATGGCCCCTAGCACCCGACAGCCCTGGTATTCCGGTCCAAGGTGGCGGGTTTGGTTACCGATATATAGCCTCAAGAAAGCGGCTGGAAGCAGGTGGATGCGGTAAGCGGGGGATCGCATTAATATGGTAGAAAGCATTAGGGAAGGAAATTATCCAGCAAGTGGATAGATAAAGGCTGATAATGATGATGTATTTCAATGATTTATAATAAAGTTTTGTGTAGTAAGTAACTACTTATTGGTGTAGAAAGAGAAGAACCGTTATCAAATTTCGCTAGGTACCTACTAACCTCATTTTCGTCGCGCAAGTGCGATATTTAATTCTTTCTGATAAATATTTTTTTATGAACATTGATTACAACAATAATTTACGCATTTATTATTATTTATAAATAACAACAAAGACAGTCTTGTCTTTGTTGTTTACAATCAATAGTACTAGTGACACTAAATTACAGTAGGTAGTACCATGATAAATAATAGTTATATCGCTAGTACCATTAATAGTACACGGCACCATGCCTTTTCTATTTAAGAAATACCGCTAATGTACCTTTCCTTATGGTTCCAGGCCTGAGATAAGTGCGAACGTGCAGTACTGTCGATATACTTTTAGATAGAGATATACAAACATACATAAAAGGAGCTCGATGGCGTTGTTGCGTGTGGCAGTCTAATCGATTACGCAAGTTAAGCAACGTCGACCGTAGCCTAACTATGTATAGGAACGTTAACCCGACCGTTCCGGTTGCTGTGTTGTGGTGGAGCCAGGGAGGTGGTGGTTCCGGTTGTTGTTATTAGACGACAGTCGTTAAAGGCCACTAACTTGTCTTTATAATATAATATATAATATAAATATTGTCAGAAAAATTACACAGCGCCAGCTAGTCCCAAAGTAAGCGAAGCTTGTGTTATGGGTACCTACTAGACAACTGATAAACATACGTAAATACATTTTTATTTGTAAATACATACTTATGATACATAGAAAACAAACAGACATGTTCATGCACACAAATGTTTGTCCTATGTGGGAATCGAACCCACGAGCGTTGGTGTCAAAGCCGCGTGATTGACCGCTACACCACCGAGCTCGTCAGAGATTAGACAAATCAATGGCCTTTGGGCGGCTTGAAAACACTGGCCACCGTCAATCCACAGTTGAGCAGCGTGGTAGAGTACGCTTTGAACTGAACCGATTGAGGACAGACTCGTATCCCAACAGTTGGTTGATTATGGGTTGATGCCAGATATACATAATTGTTTGTATGTAACTCTATAGAATAGGGTGTCCAGGCGTCATGATAATAAATATATATTTATTTCTAGAGGGTGCTGTGCTTACTCAATGCATTTCAATTATTTATTTTGAAATTTATAAAATATTCGGCCATAAAAATTGCATGCTCAGTCCTTACAAAACAAAGTTAAACTAAATTAGGCCAGAACCAACATGCCACTGTTGAAATACGTTTTAGATGTCTGTTTAATATTGCAACAATACTAAATCTATCTACCTCTTTCATTGTGTGCATCCCCTCTCTCTCTCTCTCTTCGCTTTGGACCACCGTACCATTAAAGAAAATTAAAGATATTTTCCGAAATAATGATGAACATTGTATCTCTAGTAAGGTTAAAGAATAGTCAACACACTGATTTTTACGCGTAAAAAAGGCAAATAATATAAAACTAAATGAACTGCAATTTTTTCTAGAAATAGTGACACATTAATTTCACTATTAAAGAGCTGCATACTGATCCAGAGTGGAACACTGGAAATATATCGACCTTTTCTCACATTATTAAAAAGGCTTGAGCGACTTTTACCTCTGTATTTAGTACCGCACATCACTCTATGAGAAGAGCTAAATTACCTTAAGAGTGGAACACTCTATGTCTCTAATTATTGACATTACTGCACTTTAGCACTATGTCTCGGGACTGGAATCAGAAAGACAGTTAAACCAGTCGCACCTTATTTGAAACACTTACAATGTTTTATGATAACTTTGCAGTAATCGACACACAAATTTTATCTTTAAAGAATGAAAGTTATCATAAAACGTTGTAAGTGTAGTGCTTCAAATAAACATAAAAATTTCATTCAACTCCAACTATTGTTGGAAATGAATGAAACAAAAAATTACGCTATTGCGTAAAGAAAAATAAAATACAAACATATTTATAATAATAATAAAGTAAAGGCTTAAGTAAAATAAAACAAAACCATCAGTTTGTTCAGTTTATTCTTAACTTTAATGCAGACTAGAATAATACTCTTGGAAATGAGAACAACAATAGTTATTTCACATGTTACAGTGTACCTACCATACCAGCTTTCACAATAAAAGGCTATTTATTATCTGTGTTTCTCAACGTAAATAAATCTTATTCACAACAGCTAGCAATACAAAAGTACATATACATAATATCAGACTGTGTACCTATATATATTGGAACGAATGACCGCGGGAATGAGCGGTAACGCCGGCGTCCAGCAAGGAGATAAAGATGGGATAATATTTTAAATAAAACAAAATGATTTGCGATTGAATAAGGTGGTCTCACACAACGCGAAGTCTTAAAACGTTGGTAAAGTGCTGCTCGGTCAAAACAATGGGCGCCTAACACTGTCGATATGCGTCTATGTCTTGTTTCAGTAATATTTTGACCAGACTATCAGCTATCCTTTGTAATTTATATCCTTTGTAATTTATATCCTTTGTATTTAGCTTAATTTCTTAGTGGAGTCTGAAACGTCACTTCATCCTTAAGTGACGTTTTAGCATCCATTTTCCTATAATGACTTTTAAACTTTCGCGTTGCATGATCTATGGAAAATAACAACTCGAATTAACGCGATCATGCAGAAAGGTATTTACATGACACCGGCCGTGGTCAAACCGGTTGCACCGGCCGTGGTCACATGGTGATTGAGTCAGTGATCACGGCCTGTGAGCCTGTGTGAGTGAGCCTGTGACCTGGTCGAAACGTCAGGCAATAATAAAGGTATGACCTTAGGTATGATCGCGTCAATTCCCGTTGTTGTTTTTCATAAATCCACTTTCTTAATTTCTGGGTATGAGGAATCATGAATCCTAATGGCGTTGTTGACCACCGGTTAGGTTTATCATTGTAATTACCGAGATGGTGATTTAAAGAAATGTCAAAAAGTATTTATTGTCATTTACCACCGCTCGCAGCAGACCGTCTTTGTGTCGCCTAAGGGCAGTATAGATTATTAAAATTCGATATACAGCAAAATGTATAGGTATTTTTTTTTTATTTGGACACCGGCAACAAGTTAAGACATAAAAATAAAAACTAAAATGGGTACTACAGAAGGGTTATATTGTACCAAAAGCAATATTATTTGGATTGTTACTTATATGGGAAAAGCGGAATAGTCAAGTGGGTTATCTCACGTGTACAAATCAGTTTTTATACATAAATAAATTACAACTCGTCCTCAGAGCGCTAAGCTTAGCCAAGAACACAGGACATACATTTAATGATAGATTACATAGGAATGCTATAGCGACACTATAAAATTTACAAAATATGATATATCTTTTGAAATGCTACACGAAATAATGCTTTATTTATGTACTATAAATCCACTAATCAATTCATTTTTTTATTTGATCACTGTAGATCACCGACTTCGAGTTCGACGACATCGAGATGATAAAACTTTTTTTTTAATTTGTCGAACCCTAGACTTTTAGACCCACTGGTTATTCTATCTAAGCTATACACGTTATTAAGGAGTCTTTTCACGAAGGGACCCTAAAACTTTGTAAAATCTATTTAGAACTTCTACATTTTTTATCGTTTATAGAGTAATTACTAACGTACAGAAATCAACGCTGAAGAGTTGCTTCGTGGAAAGACATCTTTGAAAGAAAGTGGTTTGAACTATGGTGCATGTTAACACATGATTACAAAATTATAAGCGGTGATTAATAAAATATTAATATAATAAATAAAACGAAATAACAAATATATAATAAATGTACTTCGCAATATATAAAACTGTAACAGTAAAATAAACATGGAATGATTTTAATGAATGTAAATGTAACATTATCCTAAATAAAAATAAAAATTAGTAAAAACATTTTAAAAAAGTTAATAGAAAATAATGGCAGATCTCATAAAAAAAAATTGCCGAAATGGCAGTAAATAATCGAGAAATGGCAATAATGGCTTGTGAATCTTGTAAATATCTAACCTTCGCTTATAAATCGAATGACACACCAAATAAATTACGTATTGTCGATAATTTATAAAAACCGCATTTACATGAATTATTAAAACTATTATTACTCCCATGCGCGTTAATATTTGCAATACATATTCGAAATATAAAGGCTTTTGACAACTTACAAGTTGCCAGGTTTAAAATTTGAATATAATTTAAAACCATTTTTCTGCGATCAAATTCGGTAAACATGAATTTAGGGAGGTTCTTGCTGTAACACTAGCGCCATTCGAGTGATCACTTATTCGCTAAACACAATTAATCGAAAAGCTGTCATACTATAATTTATTAAGCTCCATAGTTTATTTATAATTTAGTCAAATTGTAAACATAGTACTGTGTAGTTAATTAAATAATGTTCTATTTATGTCCAAAAGGCAAACGTGACTGATCTGCACTGCTCAAACCGCCTGACGGATTGGGTTGAAACTTAGCATATAAGTACGACGTAGGCACCCGCTTCAAAAGAATTTTTGAAAATTGTCGTCGGATACCGGGATTTGTATATACAAACTCGTGGATGCAAATTAGTTTACTATAAAGTCTCACGTAAGTTTTAATAATATTACCACGCAGTTATTATAACGAAATTTTGCGGGAAACTGCAGTTTTACTTACATTACACATTTTACTTTAACAACTACAGAGTATATAGTGTTTGTTAACACTGAAGCTGGGGGCTTATGCGGCGATGGAAGAAAAAAAGGAATGTAGCAAATTGGTTTATTGCGATTGCAACACAGTAGAAATAAGGATCCTTCTCGTTCTCGCAGTCGCTTATATTACGTGTCACCGCTCTGGTGGGAGAAAGTGGGACTAAACTAGACATAGACTATAAAGGGCGATGTAATAAAGTTTATCGTATCAATTAAGCTGATAGAGGGCATGTGTTAACTTTACTCTCAATTTTAAGAGTTCTAGAAAAATTATGCCGCTTAATAAACATTCGTGTAAGTCAGTTTTTTGATTTGTTTTGTAATTTAATAGATAATATATTTTTTACACGTTTTACAGCATGAACCGCCTTAAGATTATATTGTCTGTTACGAAAATGAAGCCAAAACAACCGTCCGAAGGTTTCAATAACGGTAACACGACACTATCTAAGCAGATATGAGTGGTATTTCGATATTAAATTTATAGGTACTTACAATCATAACAATAAATGGAGTATGTATACACGTTGTCATGACAATCAAAAAGTTCATATCTGTTTTGTACTTGCTACCATAGACAAATAAATAAGTAGTATGTATTTAAATTTCGAACCACGAAAACTACCACAAACACCGAATTAGCAAGTACAAACCAGTACGAATAGAGAGTTTACTTATGTTCTAACTTATTTAGCCACGTAAGCATTGTAAGCATTCTGAACTTGACATCACATTACTTATTTCTGAGTATTTTTTGTCAGCTAAGCTAGTTGGGCATCATCCTCGCTATAAACCAGGAGCTTTTCAACCCTGCTATAAACATTATTAAGACATCAAAATAAAAAAGGGGTGTGCTTTAGATCACACGACTGAAGTAAAACTTCTTTAGCTCTACTAACTTATATCTCCCTCGCAACTTCGGTTCGCCATTTCCGTAACGCTCTCGTCACGTATTCACCAGCTTACTCCCCAAATCAAGTGCGTAAAGAAGTTTTACTTCAATAAAAACTTCTTATGTTAAAATCGACAATTTTGTTGAATACAAAATCGGTTAAATTTCTGAACCAGTTTGGCCGTCACTACATATATGACGTGGTATTTTGATCGAGATTCAAGTACACCAATCAATATAATAATCATTCATTCAATTATCATCCAATAGGTTCTTCATAGAACAAGTACCTATATAAAGACTTATTTTTGAACAAAAACGTTAAGCGAAGTCATTACAAATCTTTTACCGATATTTTGAATTAATATCGATCATTGGTTGTTTTTTTTTAAATTAATCAGGTGAATTTTTCCATTTTTCAAAAAATATTTATCTGGCAAGTTGGCCAAGACAACTATTTAAGTAATAATTATATAAATTATAGTTGATTGAAAAATTAATTACTGGTCCTAAAAGCGATTCACGAATTCTTTCACAATTTATAAAATAAATTGGATTAGAAAATTCTATTGTACCGATTGAGAACAAAATGTGTAGAACGAATTAGGGGTGCTACAAATTTCGTAAGAACAGATTTCACATGGCAACCCTCGAGCACATTTATAAGAAAAAAATCAATGTCGCTATTATTAATAAATTTGAGTTTTGTTTCTACTCTATTTTGTGTACGTTTGTAACAAAAAGTGTAATAGCGAGGATGATTGAAACTTATAGCTTTGGTGGGCATCTGGCGTTGCGTCGTAATATCGAAAGCAGGCACTTGTATCGCGGCGGCGCGCGCGCTTAGATGAACACCGGGTTCTCCTGCCCGGTCAGCAGGCGGAACATCGACGTGGGCATCGTCTTCATCAAGATCTGGAAGTAAACAATAATTTAAAAAAAATATTACGGAATCTAATATACATGTGGGTGTATGGGTGTTGTGTTAAAAAAAGAACGAGCCAAAGTTTAGGGGATATTCGACCTTCATATATATCGAGTCCAATATACGAGGTCTGTAAATTAAGTAATGAGACTGATTTTAAAAAAAAAATATTCAAATAGAATTACAATTTTATTTTGTCACCCTCAAAATAACTTCCTTCTGAAGCCACACAGCGCTGGAGACGGTTCTTCCACTCCTCATAGCAGTGCTGGAACTCCGATACTGGAATAGCCTTCAGCTGGTCGGTTACAGCCGTTTGAATGTTTTCGAGTGTCCCAAAATGAGTTCCCTTGAGGTGATTTTTCAATCTCGGAAAGAAAAAAAAGTCACAAGGACTCAAGTCAGGCGAATAAGGAGGCTGGGGAGCCTCAGGAATATTTTTACTGGCCAAAAACTCGTTTATTGAAATTGTTTTTTGGAACCATTTTTGCGCAGATTTTTCTCATCCCCAATTCATTGGTCAAAATTTGATGAACGGTGGTGTGAGTCAAATTCAACTCTTCCCCGATCATTCTGACTGTCAACCGACGATCTGAACGCACAATATCTCGGATTCTGTCGACATTTTCATCGGTTCTTGAAGATGAAGGTCTTCCGCTTCGTGGTTCATCTTCAATCGACTCTCTTCCTTCTGAAAATGCCTTAAACTACCGATAAACCTGGGCTCTTAACAAAACACTGTCTTCGTAGGCCTGCTGAAGTTTAGCAAGAGTTTCCGTTGCACTGTGCCCAAGTCTGAAGCAAAATCTGATAGCACACCGTTGCTCGAAAGTGATGTCACTCATTTTTTTTTTCTATTTCTGAACACAATAGAAAAAACTGTTTTACAAAAAAAATCGATACTGACAAACAAATGACTCGAGCGAATTCAAACCAGTGCGGAACGCGTATCACATGTTCCCCTGCCGTCCCTTCAAGCCCAGCGCCTCAAGTGTTGCCAGATCGAACGCTACGTAGCCAGTCTCATTATTTAATTTACAGACCTCGTATGTCAAGGAAACGATATTATAAAAATCCATGTTTATATACACTATATAAACATACATATAGTGTGACCAAAAAGTGTAGAAACGTTATTTTTGTTGGCAACATTAACTTTTTCCATACTAGTGTACCAGGGTTACCATAAACAAATGTTCTTACTAATGGCCCCCCTATTTTTGACTATTATATTTTGTCGCAATAAATAAATAATAAATAAAATAAAAATGATTATTTTCGGACAACTAAAAGATCCAATTTGTTAGTAAACTTATATCTAGTTGTGTTAGTACTTATATTCTACCAGTGGTAACTAAATTAATATTAATTAGGTGGCCAACAAACGGACAGTCCACGCTGTCGGCTATCGCTCTCAGAACACTGTTACTGCTGCCTCGTATGCGGCGAAGTAGTGAAGCCGCTTTTTTGCGTATAATGGCACCAAAGCTATCCTGTGTGTGTGCAAACATAGCAGAAATGCTACAAAAACGTGGCAGCTTCAATAGTGCTCTGAAGGCGTCATTATACAGGATCCGCAAGGCGCTGTACGATTTCTTTGTGTAGCTTACCCACGATCTACTCGAGTAGAGTAATGTGCAGTATGAGTAGCAATATACCAAATATATAAAAATGATCTATGTATAATGATAACCATATTGCAGAACATGAAGTAATGTGATAGCTGGTAGTACTCTCACCTCGCCGACGGAGGTGGCGAGCAGGTTGACGATCCGTTCGTGCGGCACGGCGACGACGCTCTGCGAGTTGATCTCGATGATGCGGTGTCCTACTCGCACGCCGCCGCGCTCCGCTATACCGCCGCGGAGCAGACTGCATATCTATCCACAAAAACAACTTGGTTCTAATTGGGTTGTAAATTGAATACTAGACCAAAACACAGATAAAGAGATAAAAATGCTAGTAGTATTTTAAAGGACTAATATCTAGGACCGTAAAACAAATAGCCCTCCATCAGGAAAATAAAGTAGCGGCAGATAAAATCTCATTGCATATCAATAGTTTTTACTTTTTTTTGTACATAGTATTGTATTACGATATTTTTTGTACATAATATTGTATTACGATGTTTGAGCCACCCGAAACCAACTTCCTTTGCACGTGTGTAGGCTGTTTTTGTTTCAGAACACCTGGTTTAGAAAAAGCACAATCACTCGCTAGCCGCCACCCCTGCTGCTAACGCAGCAACTCCTTCCTTCTTGGCGACCTCACTCGCTCACAGGAACACAATAACATTTCCTCAAGGGAATTGTTATTGTTGTTGTTGTTGTGTTTGGCTGCGGGATTTTGTGAGATAGACGAACTTCTCCCGTCGGGGAGCTTACAGATACCTACCTCTCTTTTGCCAGAGCCTCTTTCGCTAGTCGACAGTGTACACCACGCGCAGGTGAGTTTGGCTTTGGCTCTTTAGATCGTGATGAGATGTTTACACCTCAAATTCTCAAATCAATTCTTCAAGTCAACTCACCACTCCGTTCTGGACGCTGAAGCCGAGCTGATACTTGGTGTCTGGCCGTTTTATTTTGACCTCGACGACAGGCGCGCACGGCACCACCGTCAACTTCACCACCGTCTGGTTCTTGGAATTTTTGATGTACGTCTGACACGTCGACAACGGGAGGCCGACGAGACTCACACCGTTTATAGCTATTATTTGGTCACCTGCGAGTAAAAAACAGTAGAATTTATATTTTGTTCGCGTCCAATTTAACAAAATAATAATAATAATAACATTACATCAAACTTCTCAAGGGGGCCTCTACACGTTGGATCCATATCCTGGCACATCCTATCAAATGACCGTGCTTGACCCGTGATAAAAAAAAGAGATACAAATAATAATAATAATCTCCCCCTACTGTAATAGACCATTAGCTGTCCACCCAGAACTCATTTCCATAGCCCATGTAATTTCCAACACATTATGCATTAGTGGGGTAACACACTAATGCATAATGTGTTGGAAATTACATGAAGAAATTACATTATCAGAAGATCAAGATATCAGAACGACCAAGTAGACATATAGTTCACATCTCAGAAAGACTATGTTTCCAGAACGTCTTTATATCAGAATTTCTAAAAAGCATAATGACCACATTTCAAAACGACTTAGTAGCAAAACATCTGAATCTCAGCAAGCAAACGGTTAGATAGCGATATGACCAGATCGCAAAATGTAGGTGTAATTCGGTACAAAACTTATTCCTTTCGAATCTCTATTCATAGCCACTTGAAACATACTGTCCACTAGAAATATAATAACTGTTAATTATTCTATAGAAGTATTGTTCCGAAGGAAATTTGTCATGCAAGAAGTGTTGTATTATCGTGCGTTTTATTTTTTCAATAATTTTATTTGTAATGTTCCTAGTTTTTAAATTTCATCTTGAGTGTGGCTATCCAGTCTACCTGCGATATGGTCGTTTCACGGAATAGTCGTTTCGATAACCAGTCATTTTTCTACCTCGTCAATTTCAGATATAGACTTTTTGTAGGGTTAGTCGTTCTGATATCTCATCTTTATAGTGCTTAGGTCAATTAGCGGGTTAGTATTATAATGACGTAGTATACAACTAAGTCATTATAATACTAACCCGCATTTCTCAATGCTTGCCAAGACTTGCTCATGGGTATATTGTTCCATTGATATATCCAGGAGCGGGTCAAAGAAACTTACGGTCCGGTTGATGTATAGCGGTGAGCTTAGCCTATAGACGCCAGCAGCATATAATCACAGTATAAATAATAGTACTACGTACAGTATGCCACTACCTGCCGCTCTCTGGTGTCGACCTCACGCTCATTTACGCCCTGCACAGTCGCCATTGTTTATGTAGTAGTAAACGACGCGACGTTTGTATGGAGTGGCCGGGGTGTGTTAATACTTGCTATGATAATCATGACATATGGTAAGGAAATATAATTTTTTTGGATAGATTGATTGAAATCGCTTATACGTAAGATATTTACTACCTTAATTATAGCAAAGAAAATGAATTCATAGGATTATTGTTCAAAATTTCTAAGACGGATTAATGTAATATTCAAAGAAATTTATGAGTGAATAGTTGGGAGACACAGTAGAGTCTTGACGTGGCATTAAAGACGATATAAAGTAGTACATCACTAAAGGGTAAGCACATATTACATTACTCGTGTGCCGTACAGGTCCTTGTTTTCGACTCTAACCACAAATACAAACGCCTAAATTATGGGAGTATGAATGGATAAAAAAGATATACAACACTTTCCAACAGATGACATCAAAAAGATTACAATCTGTTCCTTACTCCTATAATTAATAAACTTATTATAACTTTTGAGAACGAAATGTTCGGACGGGAACTGTATGTATGAGAATAAATGACCGTGCTTTACCTATATTAAGTTGGCCGCACCGCGCTGCAGCTCCAGCCGGGGCTAAGTTAGCTATCACTACAGTTGGCAGCATAGACCCCCAGCCAGACTCTACAACCACCACTCCTAATATCTCCCCTTTGGTCTTAGGAACAACTACTTCTTTCTGTAATTCCTTCTTAGCGAACATTTGGAGCTCGTCTCCGAAGATCTCTTGGCTATTTAAGACTTCTTGATAGTCCATCTCTTTGACAAAGCTGTGGTCTTCAATTCCGTTCGCTTTGAGGAACTCCATGTAGGCAACTTGGAAAGCTTGGCCTATGGATTGGGCTATGAACTGGGCCTGAAATTATGTTTAATTTACATTACTTTAATGTGTTTTTAATAGTACGTTAAGTTCAAAAACAAAATAATCAAATAGACGTGTAGTTAAATGCATTAATTCATGTAAAATACATTTTTAAACGTCGTCTTGTCTATTTAGTTAAGGCTACAATTCGTTGCAAGGGTTTATTACCAAAACAGACACTACAAGTTGTGACTTCTGCTTAAACCATTCGATTCCCTTAAAAGTAAACTTATTCACAGGTGGCGATATAAATTTCATACAAACTGCACTGTAGCCTATCTAAATATTAATGTGTTCTGTGGTTCGTGCTATCTATAAATGTGCAAAATCGATGGTATTTTCTTCGCTCAATCTTGTAAAATATATCACCGCATAGATTCAACATTCGATTCGCGTAACGTATTATGGCTACTTACCTCTTCACTTTCAAAAACATGGCATATCATCTTAGGCGTACGGTTCAATTTCGGTTGATCAGAGTCATTCTCATGAGGTACAAATCTTCTCCTTGCCATAAGCACTACCAAGTCCCCAATATCCGCTATGTAAGATATAGTTCTCAATGCGTGGTCCATCATGATTTCTTTCAGTTCTGTGTTTAACACCATGATTTTCTCTGTCGATATGAAGAGATCCACTTCTGTGCTTGGTTGATTCTCCCCTTCGGGTGCCTGTGAACAAATTAATAAAATTGTTTCTTAACAATTAAATGGCAACACTGTTCAGAGGTTCTTAACCATTTGTGGGAGAAATACGATCTTTTTATTACAGAAGTTCCTAGTCCATGCTATTTGCTACTTTTTAAAAGTTTTTTGACGTGATAACGTCTTATAAATCGATGAACGCCGGCCGCACGAAAAAGCATGACTCATTGTCACGTTCCGCCTGAGCCGAGCGTGCAAGCGAGAGCGCGGAACAACCTTGTGACGCATCTATCTCTCGTACACTCCATCGGCCGATGTTTTCTTATGACGTTATCATGTAAAATTATCATCGTCCATAAATCGACTTTACAGACAACCATTTTTTTTTTATTATTACACAAATAGACCGTTTTGTGTTTTATTTTCTATCACTGACTAGCTAATAACCCTGTTCTATAAATAAGACATTTTTTGTAAGTACCTTATTACAATTTTTTTTTTACGTTTAATTAATGAATCCGTGCTTTGCTGCGCTGTGGAGTAGTGCTGTGATTTTTTCGAAATGTTTCTATGCGGTGTTGTGTTATGAATATAGCAAGAATTTATGAGTAAAAAATGTTAAGAGCATAGGAATGAGTATGTATGAGAATGTACGAGTTAAACCGAATTAAATCCAAATAAAATTTAATAAGTAAAAACTGCTATGGAACTACGGCATCCATCCGGGACATACTAAAATAAAACTAAAATTTAACGCCATGTTTAGTACATATATAAATAAACGATACATACAGCGCAGCGCAGCCCAGCTTACACAAGTAAGTTTTAATATTCTACATATACTAAGATTGTAATTTCCTAAGGATTCCCAACATGCTTTTTACTTTATCTAATATTTTTTTATAAAATTTTGAACTTACCAAAGCCTGATCATGGACCGAGGTAGCAAAAGGGAAATATAACTTTAATTAATATTTACTTCTATTGTAAAAAATATGTACAGTCTTCATCCGATATAATATATTTATGACTTATTTTTGTGTATATACAAATATTCATGTGGTAAGTTAATGTGTTTGTATCATACATAACCGAAGTAAATAACTTATATTAATAATTGAAGTTTAAATTTAATTTAATTTAATAATGTATATAATTCTTTTGCTTTATAAAAAAGGCAACATCAAAAGAAATTAATTTGAATTCGCTAAACGTATTAAATTAAATATCTATAATATTTTGACAGATTAGAAATGAGTTTATTCTAAAACAGGCAAAGGCATACGTTCAAACAGCCAAATATGACATTTAAATGACAGCTGTCACTGTCAGCCAAACCACCTTGATCTTTGTGACGGCCTCCTCGACCATGTTCTTTTTGAGTCTCTTCTTTCTGCGGCGTGAGTCCTCGTCGACCTCGACCGAGCCCAAGAAGGCCAGGCGGAACACCGCAGCCGGGGCCGCATACACCCCGGAGTATGGGCCGTCGCACCCCCACTGTGGGAGACACCGGCTAACCTCCTCGCAAGATAGCGCGCTCTCACATACCTATTATAACTCCCATAACACACGATACTCTTAGCGTCGGCGATCATTGACTTAGATTCAAATTCTATCGAATATTAAATATAGTGGTTAACTTTCACTCGTACTAAAAGAATGCTATTCGTAGCTTTCCATCACAGCTATGTATTTCGTGTTTTGATTATCTTAATGTTAAACGTTATTTCACAAAATTCATATTTTAATCTCTATTTGTGTAACTTCTCTGTCTTTAAACTTCCCAAAGTTAATAAATACATATTGTAATCACGGATACCAGTTGCATCACTATAGTATATGCCACTAGTAGCACAGTACGCAATATAATAAAAATAATTAGATTGTTTATTTATTTGTACTACTAAAAAAAGTAAATTTAGGTAACTAAAAAGAGAAGAACTAGAAGTTTTAATAATTATTTTTAAATGGTATACCCAGTCGATCGTAGAACGCTAAATCGTGATGCCTAATGAAGACAAAGTAATGGTAGTTGGTGAGATAGGGTTTGTAGTTTTCAGAAGTGGATCAACTATGCAATCATTCGAACGGCAGTTGCGATTGAGTGCCTTGTAACGCATGCTCTTCTGAGTGCTTAGTGCAGTGTTTTGTTGGCGTTGGATCATGTCAACGTAAATAAACCGACCAAATAGAGAAGAACTCCCATGTTGTGAATTTATAAAACGCGTGTTACATATCAAAATTATGTGGCTTACTTGCTCAGATTTCGAAGTGAGCAACCCGGCCTAATTTGGATAGGTCACACGCGTCGGGTATATTCACAATATGGAACTTTTTCTCAATTTGGTCGGCTTGTAAACGTTAACACGTTCGAATGTGACCAAAAAACTTGCACTAAGCACGCTGATTCAAATGAAAATGGACTTGCAATTGCTAAAGCGAGCTTTTCAATATGGGAATCGAATAATGAGGTAGTCTGGATATAGCTTAACAATAGTTTCAGGGTTTAAAGACTCGATCAAAATAATAGGGGGGAATCTACATTAATGTACCAACACTGTAATTTGACAGATCAAATCTTTTAACAGATTCATCGTAAAACTATTTTTAAATGTGAACGAGACAGCATCGCTTAATTGTTGATCGCCGATGCTACATTATGAAGTATCGTACGGGGTGCATATAGTCGTTTTGCTTGCTTTTCTTTTTACGCGACTGCCGAAGGATAAAATAATATTTTTTTAAGCGAATGTATGTCAAATTCTTTGACATACTCTACCTAAACTGTTTTGATGGATTTATTTATTTATTTATTGCATTTCATGTTGTTATAATACACGGTTCTTACATACTTAAAATGGTCACAAACATGAACCCTGTTTATAGGTTTATAGGGCACAGCAAGGCATAAAAAAATTTAGTCTAAAATTTATGATTAAAGTATATTACAATTTAAATTATGTAATTATATTAATTAAATTATAAACATAGGTAATTAATAAGCAAATTTACAATGTCAGTTTTTATGTAATTTATTAACAATATTATTTATTTTATGTGATTATCACTAAAGAACTCGTCAATTGAATAATAACATTTAGATATCAATATTATTTTAAGAAATAATTTAAATTCTTCATGTTTTTGTACGCATTTAATGTAACTTGGTATTTTATTATAAATTTTCGCACACAATTCAGCATCTGAGGCGTCATTGGGTGACATTTCAGATGTGGTAATATTGATTCAATTGGGTGTATTATTTCAATATGGCGCCCGCGAATGAAATAGAGATAAATATATATTTTTCAATTTTGTTCGCTTTTAAGAGCCCGCAGTACTAAACCCGCGAAGGCCGCCGGTGCATCGTTTTTTGTAGTTATATTTATCGTTTTTATTGAAATAAGATAATAAATTCATGCTACAAAGTTTATTCATCATGAAGTAATAATTATTCTCGTATAAATTTTGTTCAATAATATTATCGTTTATTCGAGGAATTAACAGTTTACTTAAAGCGATTTTCGAAGTTTTTTTGGTTAAAAGAATGTTTTTTTTCTATATTAAATCAATGATATTTCAAAATTCTGAGGCCGCTATGTACTATACGACTATATAAGAAATAACATTCTATTTTTTTTTTTCATTCGTTTGGAACAGTAGTTCAATCCAGGAGCTCAAAAAAGTGAATATGCGCATTTTATGAAAATCTTTCTCTGCAATTTTGGGTTTAATTAAAAAGTTAAGCAAAATTTACAAAAAGCGAGGCCGCTATGTACTAAGCCAATAGCTATTCTGTACTATTCAATAAGTCAACATTGTTAATGTATTTTTGTTTCCTAGATCAAGAACGCCAAAATTGGCCATTTTACGCAAAAATCACAGTCGATATGTAATATGGCTCTTAAGAAGCATTTTGTAATGTAATCGGGTATAATAAAAATATAGTATTTTTAAACGCAATCGAGTTTTTATTATTTTATTTAATAATTTCTTGCTGTTGATATTATTATTATAGTATGTAAGTATATCGGTAAAATTTAGTTAAATCGATTGATAAAAAAATTGTCAAAATTCGCCAAACACACGTAGATCAGTTTTCTTTCTCTTTGTAAAATCTTTTACAAAGTGTCACTGCTTGAAACTAATACTTAATAGAAAAAAATTGTACCCATTACAAACAGTAAACGCCACCGTTTGACTTGCTTTAACTTACAATTTCAGGCTCTAAAAA
Source organism: Hypsopygia costalis (assembly GCA_937001555.2). NCBI lineage: Eukaryota > Metazoa > Arthropoda > Insecta > Lepidoptera > Pyralidae > Hypsopygia > Hypsopygia costalis. The sequence continues at coordinate 4,413,923 of OW443325.2, forward strand.
GCACCAATCCCCCTCCAGCGCAAAAGCAAGCAAACCAAGTCGTATACAACACAATTCAATGGTATGTGAGAAGCGAGCGAGCATCCACCGTCATTAGTATGAAAGCAGACCTAACAGAAATTCAACCATAACAGTATTAAAATAGGGTTCGATATCAGTTGTGCGTAGGCGTAAAGCTAACCGCATTTGTGCGTTCCGTATGGTGTCGCGTTCAGGCCCCATTGAGCCGGTGTGAATCGGATCAATCATGCCAAAATCGTGCATAAATGGTAATGTGCATAAAATTAAATGCAACGGCCTGTATATGAACTTACATTAAAAATGGGCGTGCTATTTGGTTAAATTTAAATTACTCCTTTTAGTCGAATGTACTTTATAGTTTCGTTCGTTCGATGTGAACACTTTTCTTATGACAGCGGTACTTTATTATAAAATAAGTTAAAGATTTATTCTTAACATTAAATATAAATAAATAATCTTTCTGATACATTTCATTCAAGACTTTGCGGCAGATACTTACAATTAAACAAATGTTCACATGTGGGCCGAACGAACGAATGGAATATTTTTATTATAATTATAAATTGTATTTCATTGTATATTCCGACATACATGACATAGGCGAAAAATTAATCATTCATGCACCACTGCATAACAATGAGCTATTAGATATTTTTTTATTTAAGTTTAAAATTGATTATACTATATAAATTACAAATTATACATACTGTAGCTTAGCTCATGGGACTGAACAATTTTGTCAAAAAAACAAATGCATGGACAATTAAAAAAAAAACCGCCCTATTGTAGTTAGCACTGCCGATAAGTTTCCATGGAAAGTCGAGGTATTTTTTCTAACTTTATGATGACATATGATTGTGGACAAAATTGTACAGCTTCATAGGCCAAACATGTGTTTGTATATAAATCAAACATCACATAAGAATGTGATGCAGAAATGATGTATATATTTCGCTTATGTACTATTGTGGAAATAGCCTGAGCAAACTATATATTTAAAATGCTTTTAAACAGCAATGATTCTGGACTAAATTACGTATACAACCTTACCTTTACAAAACCCGATTTAAAGGAACAAAAGCATAGCATAAAGCGGATATAAGCGAGACAAGACAAACATATCCAGAGGAGGCTAGCCGGCCAGTACGGGATCCGACAATCTTCCTGGGTTTGGTCGGGGTGAGGAGCACACTGAAAAAAATACTCTAGTGCCAAGTCAATAAGAGCGACAACGGTTTGGCGGACAGGTGGACTAGCCACAACGTAGGTTTTATATCGAATTATTAAAAAAAAACATTCACAGGGCTTGCAAATCTTACGAAATTTCATTCTAAATCTAATGGTACATACCATAGATTTATAAAGGATTTATAAGGATATCCCACTAGCATTCTCAAAACACTAAACCTAATGAGCATGAAATTACATTATATACAGATGAACGTGTTTTGTTTTTTGACACAGCGTGCAAATTTGAATAAAAAATTGTAACTTCAAGTGCTAATTTAGTTAAAATATAAAACATACAGAGTTGCAACGTTTTCTTTATTTAAAAAAATTAAATTACTTAATTTTAAATATAACTTTAAATATTTTTTTTATTTAATTTTTGTATAAATTACCTAACCTAAAAGGTGCTCCACTCCGGAAACGGTTTTTGTAATTGTCCTTACGACGCGCCGCGACTGGCGAAATATTTTTGCTTTTGAGTAGCGTTGAAGTTGGAATATATTTGAACAAAATCATTGATTTCCTCCATAGACAGAGCGTATTATTTTCTCGTATGACATGATAAATAAATAAATATTGTCAGACAAATTACACAGTGCCATCTAGCCCCAAAGTAAACGAAGCTTGTGTTATGGGTACTAGAGAACTGATAAACATACGTAAATACGTTTTTTTTTTGTAAATACATACTTATGATACATAGGAAACACCCAGACTAAGACAAACAGACATGTTCATGCACACAAATGTTTGTCCTATGTGGGAATCGAACCCACGAGCGTTGGTGTCCAAGGTGCGTCTTTCACCGCTACGCCACCGAGCTCGTCAAGGATATATATGATGACAGTACGAACGAGTTAAAGTTGTCTTTGTTGGCAAACTGAATTAATAAAAGAATGTCTATGGTTAATAACAACTTGAACACTTTTACTCCAATTACAAAAGTTGTGACATTACAGTAAGATTACATCGCTCATTTGATACAATACGGTCATAACTTACATTTATGTCGTTGTTGCACTTAAATCACTTTTACGGTTGTAGGTATAACCAAATAACATTTTTAATAGCAACAATTATAAAATCAAATAATAATTTAGACAGTTCTTAAATGTTATGTGTGTATATAAGTGTTTGCTTAAGTCAATTAGAAGCTTAAAATAAATAGCAAAATTATGTACAAAATAGCATGATAGCATGTTTACTTTAATTATGTTGTTGTTGCAGCAAATGAGCGACATGTTCTGGTCAAAATATTTTTATTTTGTCATTTTAAATACCCATTCATTGCACAAAACGCAATATCTTTAGTTATTTTGTTCATCATTGTTAAATTGATTTAAGTTGTTATTGTTATAAAATGAATTATTGAGATATAATAAGTACCTACTTTACTCTAAATTGTAACACCAATTTTATGCGATATTTCACAAAGCGTCTTCTTCTTCTTCGTTGTGACATCTTCGGGTTAAAATAAGTTTATCGAGCAGTAACGAACTGTTCACGTAACATCTCACTCGCACACATTTCATTTACAAACTTTCTATCTCTCTTCCTCAACTTTGTATCAGATTTAGTACGATATTAAAGCAGATTGCATCGACAAATACAGAGGCAGTAGTGTCCTTAGAACACGTGCTTTATAAAATAAAACGCTGCAAATCTGTAACAGTTTATCCTTATACAGTAATTAAATTATTATATTATTTTTATAAGTATTTATATAAATATAAAGTGAGCAGAAAGTAGCATAAATAGCTGTTTGCGCGTGTATTTATATATTGAAGGCGACAGTGATAGAAAGAGACGAGTAATTTCATGCTCCTTTTAAACATCTACGGAAAACAACATGGTACTTATTTACCGATTCACACTGGCAAGTATGGTTTGCCTGTTTTGCGTGTACTTTAGTATGAGAATGCATGTTAAAGTTTCAATTCCAGAACGAACTTATTTTATATTTTATTTTAATTTGTCAAGTACCTATATCGATTATTATCGACAGCTGCGAGAAACAATTTTATAAACGCGTTGTAAGTTAGTACTACATTTTGAATTTCAAAGTAAATTTCAGTAAAGGACTGATGGTTAAAATAAAAACGATTAAACGATTGTCTGTTCTTTTAACCTTCACTCACTCCAATCACTTAATGGAAAACAATATATTTTTTAATTATGTCCATGAGTAATGTAATTTAATTATAATTTAAATACAATGTAATTTAAATATAATTGTTTGGTGCATTTGTTCAATTGTGCCAATATTAGATATAGGATTGAAAAGACCTAAATCAACAGTGGCAAACATTTGAGATCTCGTTTCTTGCTGCTGTTGACAAAATATTTCTCAATTGAAACTATTATTCGGAGAATCTATCAATTTTGTATTAGGCGATTATTTCATATGACATGAAAATCAAAATATCATTTTTTTTATGGGAAAAAACTTACCTATCCATTCAATATAACGTTATAAAGAGACCCTACACACTAGTGTACTACACACTCAGAGGTAATAACTATTTATTTACTAAATTCTCAATTAACGCTTCATCCATTTTTAGACTATATACTCTAATAGAAAATGTTGGTAGCTGTGATGGTATGGATATTTGAATTAGATATTACGAACTAACCATAATAAAATTCACTACAACATGAAATACCCGATCATTTCATGAAATGATGGTTTTTGTGAAATATGACCCAATCATTTGCCACTGCAAATATTAACCGACATTAACTGGATTAACGAATAAAATCTTTTGATGATATGACTAATAAAAATGACAGAATGTATTAAATAAATGAAATTTGAAAAAGATTAAAGTATAATATGGGAGCATTTGTGTATTCAGCAGTAATTTTTTTTTTCTTGAGTGGTATTAACTTCGCCGTAGTAATCCATTTCGAATGTGGTTATATTGGATTGCAGCTGGGCGGAGACGAGCTGGTTTTATACAGATTGATTTACTAAACATTTTTAGTAAGAAGACATAATGAAAAAGAATATTCGACGTGATTTCGTGGTATCCGGATCCTGTGAAATCCCTGGTCAAATGATTTCTCAGCGATATATATAAATTTTAGATATATTTATTTTATCTCTTATTTTATTATCTTATATATTTTATTATATAATATTATATTATTATTTTACTATCACTCTGAATATTAACTTGGTTGCTATAGAATTAAATGAAGTACACCACAGGAGTTTTCAATGTAACATGGTATGGAACTCATGTCTGTTGACCAATGTTGATAGTCAGTGTGCCCAGGGTTCACATAAAACTAACTTGTCATTTACCATCATCATCAGCCTGTACATCCACTGTCTGTTGGTCTTTTACCAACAATTTACTGAATTTATTTTCGGCATCAATCCATAATCGTCCCACTGTAGGGAAACGGGTCTCCTCTCAATTGAAGGGGTTTAGAGCATACTCCACCACGCTGCTCAACTGCGGATTGGAGGATTTTACTTTTATTTATTTAAACTTAATTGACTATAGAATAAAGGCAAGAGCATTCTCTACCAGTCAACCTTTGGGAAAAGCAGAATCTCGAATGCTGTTCACAAAATAACAGTAATGAACATACACACAATAAATATCTATGAAAACATAAAATTATATACGATACATAGACATATGCTAATCATACACATATACATAATCACAATTTAAACCTTAAAAGATCTCTGGCGTTTAGCATTTTGTATTTCACGTGACATTTAAATTCCCCTGCAAATAGTTTCAATCGATTTGATAGAATTTTTAATTGTTGTAGATACTTTTAAAATAGACCAGCAATAGCATACTTTGTTATTACAGCCGCGTCTACAGTGTTTCCAAGGCTACCCCAAACTACCCCAGAAGTGTTCATACCTTTATTCTGGAGACAGCTTCTTCAGCTTGGAGCATTCTCGTAGCTTTGGTCGGCTGACCTTCGCACGCTAGCTGGGTGGAGCCCAGGTACCGCGCTCGGAATAGTACGCCTTCGATCAGGACTTTACGGGCATCTGCAAGTAATGATTTTAATGAAATCATTGTTCATTGGATAGTTAGCTATATATAGTTAGGATAGTTAGTTAGCTAATATAAGAGGAATGAAGAAATGCTATCAGAACAGATGTCCTAAGCATCAAACTGCATTCATCCCATTGATGGGATTCGAGGCTTCTCTCAATGGGAGGGGTTTGGACGTCTACTGTGATTTTGTGGTATCCCCTAGGGATTTTGTGAAATCCCTGGTAAAATGATTTCCCTGCGACATTTATAAACCTAAGATATATTTCTTTTGATAATCGGGTTTTCTCATCTATTTCTTAATTTTAGCTTTGGATATTAACTTGGATGCTATTCAAATAATCCATTACGCTGCTTAACTGCGGACATCTAATGAAAACATGATACGCCAGCCTTACCTGCACGTGGTGCACAAAACCAGGGTTTGGCGAAAGAGAGGTAGAACATATCGAGCCTGACCGGGAAGCTGGGCCAGTGCGCGACTATTGTATGCATTCATAAGCTACGGTAATCATTTTCATTAGGCGGACTGTATGCTTGTTTGACAACTGGTACGGTATAAAAAAGAGACTTCGACGATTAACCCCCATTTTTTTCAGGTCCATCAGGGAGACCTATTTCTGTCTATATGTAGAATCAAACAATTAAGATTATGTATAGCTTTTGTATAGCATTATGATAAGAACTGTAAAATAATTTATCCACTTTAATGTTACACCATCTGTATATGTACACAAAATCTGTATAAGCATGTACATAACAAAAAATAGGTTGTCTGTAAAGTCGGTTTACGGACGATAATTTTACGTGATAACGTCATATGAAAACATCGGCCGATGAAGTGGAAGAGAGATAGATGTATCACAAGCCGAACGCTTGGGCCGATCGTGCCTCTCTATCTCTCTCTCTATCGCTTGTTCCGCGCTTTCGCTTGCACGCTCGGCTCCAGCGGAACGTGACAAATAATCATGCGTTTTTTGTGTGTGCAGCCGGCGTTCATCAATATATAGGACGTTGTCGTGACAACGACTTATAAATCGATGGAAAACCCAACAGATGGTCACATATATCTCAGTTTATCTAAAAAATGGCCTGCTGTTATATCATTCTTAATTAATTAACAGGTATTTTAATATACAATCATCACGGTCCATACGACGAGGTGATACATCACTTATGATTGCGCGTTCCTAGATACGAGGGGAGGCCAATAAGTTCGCGGAATGGAGGGGTTGATGGGGATAAATTTACCCGTCCAGGTAGGCACTAGTTAAGCACCTCATTAAGAGTATATATACCAAGTTTGAACCTAATCGTGTCATTAACTTTTGAGTTATCGACCTGCAAACAACTAAATCGGGAAGAAGTCAGCCAGTATGGAGAAAATTGAACACCGTGCCGTTATTAAGTTTCTTACCAAGCAAGGAAAATCCGCTCAGACGATTTTTCAAGAGCTGTTAGCGGTTTACGCGGACTCTGCCCCTGGTAAAACCATGGTTTACAAGTGGCATGGTCTTTTCAAACAAGGAAGGGAGTCCATTGAAGACGACCCCCGCTCCGGACGGCCAATTGAGGCCACCACACCGGAAATCGTCGAAAAAGTAGAAAAACTTGTATTGGAAGATGCCCGACTGAAGAAGAAGCAACTTGCAGCAATGGTTGGAGTATCCGAATCAAGTATTTTAAATATCCTACATCATCATCTTGGGATGACTAAAGTCAGTGCAAGATGGGTTCCGAGAATGCTCACGCCACTTCAAAAACGCGAGCGTGTCGAGTGCTCTCACCAGTTTCTGGAGCTCTGTGGAGAGAGAAAGGAAGAAGTTATGGCCCGGATTGTTACTGGAGATGAAACCTGGGTTCACCACTATGAACCTGAGTCGAAGCAAGAGTCGATGCAGTGGCATAAAAAAGGCACACCTCCTCCAAAGAAGTTCAAAGTGTCACAATCGGCCGGAAAGATCATGGCGACTATCTTTTGGGATACAGAAGGTATTTTACTGATCGATTATAAAGAACGTGGTGCGACTATAACGGGACAGTACTACGCTTCTTTACTGGAAAGATTGAAAGAAGCCATTAAGAAAAAAAGAAGAGGAAAACTGTCAAAAGGTGTGCTCCTTTTGCACGACAATGCACCCGTCCACACGTGCCATGTTGCGACGGCTGCCATTCACCGATGCGGCTTTGAACAATTAAACCACCCACCATACAGTCCAGACTTGGCCCCCAGTGACTATTATTTATTTCCAAAAATGAAGAAAGAGCTGCGTGGAAAGAAATTTGACGACGATGATGAAGTCAAGTCGGCAATTTCGGCCTATTTTGACACCAAAGACAAATCATTTTTTTTCGATGGTATAAACAAGCTATTTGAGAGATCCGAAAAATGTATTAGGGTTAAAGGAGAATATATTGAAAAGGAAAAATAATTTGGTGTTTAATTTCAACCTCCTTCTCTCTCATTCCGCGAACTTATTGACCTCCCCTCGTATCTAGAGGAGGTTGATTTTTTGATTCTACATATAAAAAGACAGAAACAGGTCTCCCTCGTGGCCCTACCATAGGACAAATTAGTAGAACCATGAAAAAACGGGGGGATTAACGGGAATAGATCAGTCATGCGATGGTTTGGTTCATTCCACTACTAATATAAAGATTTTTTCATAACAGAACTCAATGTAAGACAATAATTCATCTAGATAACATGTTTATCAACTCTTTTGAAGCCATAACCATAACATTTTAAAAATAAAGGCAAGAGTACAATAAAAGTCGGGAATAAAGGGATTATTCGGTGCGCTTAAAAGAACAAAAGCTAACACTTACCAAAAATAAAAAAAGTTTCCAAGAGCAGCATAGGAACAAGGGGAAACAGAATATTAGTGACAATAATCTACATTTCGCTCATTTGCGTCAAGGATCACATAATTTAAGTCAAGTTAAGGCTGTTGGAAACTAGGCAGCGTCTATAGTCTGACTTTGGCATGTCTCGTAAAAGTAAAAAAAAAAAAAAAATGGATTGGTCGAAATTTGAATTTTTTTAAATACGTATTCCTTATTCCAAATGAGCGATTTGTTAAATATAAAAACGAATGAAAAGATTAAGTAAGTAATTAAAAGAACTTACCTTCTTTATTTTTACTTTTCTTCTTTCCATCTTTGTCCTGAAAAATAATAAAATTAGACGTTAATTTAAGTTTTATACTTATATAGTTTTATAGTTTCTTACTACGCCGGTTGGCACACGGCCCACCTGATGTGAAGCGGTTACCGTAGCCATATTAACGCTCGCAATATGAAACATCGCTTGCGCACCGCCACCCCCACTGCCATGGCAGCAACTTATTCCTTCCTGGTAACCTCACTCATTCACAGGAACACAACAATTCTCAAGGGAATTGTTAATTGGCTACGGTATTCTGTGAGGTGGAAGTACTTTCCCAGTCAAGCAGCTTACAAAATTGACCATTTAATCAAAATTAAAACTTATTTCTCTATTTGTTACGCGATACGCTTTATTTTGCTCTTTATAGGACAATTTCATAACTACATCTCGTTTTATAAATGTTGTATGTATTTACTTTTATTAAACTGAAATATTCCTTTATTTTTAAAAGAAACAAAACTGTAAACAAATATAAAAAAATACACTTCTACGCCCTGGAATCGAACCGGCTAAAATTCGAAAAAAAAAAACATCCAGTACTGCTACAGCATCAGTCGATAGGGTCAATCAAAAGGATCAAATCTGTTTAATGAAAATGAAAGAAAAACAACGAAAGATAAATCAACTTTTATTTACGGATTAAGTAATATGTTTTCAAATAAATAAAGTAATGAAAAGATAACATAGAAAGATGATTAACAATATTTTTAGAGGAAATTATTATATACACCAAACATACTTACTGCTCAAGTCAAATTTCATTAAAAAATATAAAAAATATATTAGTAGCCTGTCTTCAATGGAAACTAGATTGTTAATAAAAACACCAAATTACTAAATGATACACATGCACGATTTTTTGCCTGTGCAATAGCTTTTGCCTTTTTTTCACGAATTATTACAAATTTCGGCCACGGCGTGCGGTTTGGGATCGCTTTACTATACCCCACCATGCATTTCGCATATAGCGAATAGGTAACGTTTACATTTTACCTTGCCGTTATGTAGAGCATCTTCGTCGCGGTTGTCGGGCGGTTCGTGCGCGTGTGGCGAGCGGGCCGCGCCCGTCACGCTGCCCGCAGGCATCACCGTGCGCGACTTGGGTTTGCGCCAGCCCTGCTGATTGCAATTTCATTTTAACTAGAGATGAAACGGATAGTTGTTTGGATGGATACCGGATATCCGGCCCAACTTGAGCCGGATATTCGGACGAACATTGCCGATTGGCGCACACATGAGCGTACATTTGTATAGCGCCAGAACGATCCGGGGGACGAGACTGATTTCAGGTTTTTTTCATTAAAATTATTTCATCGTTTTAATGATTGATTGCAAGTACGATTCGATCTATATGTGGCAGGCAAAACGTATAATTCGTCACGGAGTCGTCAGTTTCTAAACGTTCGCTGTTTCCGACGACATAGGTAAATACAGCTTGGCTAGGGTAATTTCATGAAAGAGATCGATCTTCACCGCACAGATACCCTGCTGTTTGAATATTAAAGGTTTCAACCAATGTGCCCTCCCCGCCATGACTTATGGTGCAGAAACATAGACGCTGAATTATAGGTTGGTTCACAAGCTACAAGTTACGTAGCGAGCGATAGAGTGCTGTGCTTGGGATTTTAAGGGATAGTGTGCGGAACGTATAAAATTTGATGGAAAACGAAATTGTCGACATAGCTCTTAAAATTAGTATGCTCACATGTCAGTAGGCAGGACACATCTGCCGATAGCAGATGAGGAAAGAAAGTCCTGGAGTCAAGGCCGCGCATGGGGCGACAAATAATTGAGCACATGCGGAATAAGGAAGATCGCGTATAAAGGATAGTATTGGGCAAGGCTTATATCCATAAAGGCTAATGATGATGATGAAAAATGTTGGGGTGTAAGTGGCTCACCACCTTAGCCAAAGCCAACCTCACCGGCACGTGGTGCATCCTAACGACTAGCGAAAGGGGCTCCAACAAACGCTGCCTAAAAGTACCTCCACCTCACAGTATATTCCAGCAAAATAACAATTACTCCGAGGGTTGTTATGTTCCTGCGAGTGACTGAAGTCATCAGAAAGGAAGGAGTAGCGTTGATAGCGGGGGAGGCGGCGCGCGTGCGATATTTTATCTTGCAAGCGTTAATATGGCCATTACGGTTACCACTTCACATTAGGCGGCCAGTATGCTTGTCCGCCCGACGTAATATAAAAAAGAAATAAGAATCTTTGTATACAGATAAATAAATGAGGATATATATATTTATATAACAGTTTTAGGTAAATAAAATATACGATTCTGCATTTTGTTATACAAGATAGTCGGTCAACTCGCCTACACGGGTCAATGTACCTACTGCATAAACTGGAAGTAGCTACATACTTAACTACAGTTGTTGACAAAGATGTTTTACAGTCCTGACTACTTTTAGGACACGGGATGAAGCTCGCGGAACACGGTACGTGCTCATGTGGTTAGGGGGAAGCGCACAGGGATCATATTCTAGGGACCGAAACTAACATAGCGCTGGTTGTATTTATTGTGCCTTGTGATTTTATGAGTAAAACAAAATTCGACATTAGATTTAATATCTTTCTACATGTATATAGGTCCAATGATCAATATTCAAAAATAAAAAAGGTTTTTTAATTATCTACGTGTATGTTCTCCAAAATTACTTAATTTATTGAAGTGCTATGTTGCTATTATTACATTTTTGAAATCGAAATTTCACAGTTTGTTTTATCTTTTACGTTAAGTAAGTACATATCAATATACCTACAGATTTCCTAATATGTTTATGACACTATTAATTTCAACCCATTGGAAAACTGTGAAGTATATACTTAATTTATTATTTAATTGAAGCTTCACACCAGTAAATAGACATGGCAGAATTCAACATCAGTTCAGAACAGATTCAGTTCAGATGGAAGAGCACTCGACCGGTTAGGTATCGAGAGGTAGTGGGTTTAAGTTTCATCTGGGCAGGGTGATGAATTTTTCTACTTTGAAAATATTATGAATTATTTTTTAATATTTAATTATTATAGTTCCTCAATGTTCCAACTTTAAGGAGATATTTTTAAATTTTAAAGGAATCTCTATTTCAATAAACGGAGGGTAGATCGGATTTGCTCTCATATTAGATGAAATTAACACACGTGATACAATAACAATATAGAAGATCACTTAATTAAATGCAGAGATGTTTGTGCCGCAAAAAGGCTACATATATGTACTCAGGCTACATATATATATTCACCAGTGTCTAACAGCCTGCCGACACTAACCAACGCTGGTTTTCAGTTAGCCTTAAACAAATATAAGTAGCTTATATTACGGATTTACACAAACCATATTTTGTTTTATACTAAGACCACACCTCGGCCACTCCATACAAAAGTCGCGGGGTTCACTATTACATAATGATATCTGTACAGAGCGAGAACGAGCGTGTGTGCGTACGGCGCTATACAAACTGTTCCAGATCTGTCTCAGAGGGGAGGTGAGGTCGATACGAGAGAGCGGCAGGGAGTGGCCATATTGTAGTACTATTACTTACTCGTATACTGTGCTAAGACTCAAGACTAATTCGGCTTATATATAAAACGGATGAATGGCCGTGTGGTTTCCGGCAGACTAGAATAGAACCACACCGTCTCTTCCCGTGGATGTCGTACAAGGCGACTAAGGGAAATACATTATCAAATATCGATCAGGCCTCCCCAACCCACCTGGCCAGCGTGGGGAGTGTAGGCCAAATCCTCCTTCCGTCTAGGACGGACGAGAGAGGGTCGTGCTCCTGTAGTGGAGACTAAAATGGACCTGATGATGATGATGTAAAACGGATTATATAAATAGATTTGCTTTAATTCAGATTTAGTGGAAAATAAGTATTATTACACAGTAACAGTAAACAAACCTTATCACGTTCCACGTCATTTTCCTCAGACATACACTCATTTTCTATGCATTCAGACGCAGCTCTCTGTTTATCGTCGACATTCGTCACATCAACACTTAGTCCATCATTACACAGAGCACTTGCTTCTTCAGTTCCACTTAATTTGTCAATAATAATTCCACTATCATCATTTTCTAAACACTTTATTTCTTCTTCACTATTCGCCAAGGCGTCATTTATTTCGTAATTTTTATCAGTCGCAACATTATGGTCCTTTAAACTGCCATCAACACTGTTATTCGTTTGTAAACACAGTTTCTCTTCACTAATTGTTCCTTTAATTACCTCATTTTCCTTATCAATAGTGACGTTCTCAGAAATATCTAAACATGGTTTTCGTTCTTCTTCACTCATTTTTTCAAATTATACTTTAATGTATGGTAGCTTCAATGACATCTCCATAGGTGAACACTATCAATAAATTCGTTATCACTACATGTGGTCAGTTCCCACTAGGTGATATCGCAATGTAAACACACACACATATTCGATAAACGACGTATGAACACTGCCACATCGTTCCTTGCGTTGAATCGTGTAAACATACAATGTCATAGATTATAAAATGCGTGGGTTTTGTTTTTCTACCTACGAAATTATTGTTATGAAAATATCGATCTAGCCATTCTCATTGATGCTTATCAAGAACTGTGATAACAGTGATTAAGAACTGTTATCAAATAGCTACAAAGACTTTCTACGAAGACATCGGCAACCTGTCTATATTTTCAAGACGAAAGAACAAAACGTTACGCCAGAGTGAACAAATGTGCCATGAAAACCACTTTCTAATTGCTGATTTGTTGTGTTTGAAAAATAAGGTCTGTGATTCCATAAAACCATAAGTAGATATTATTGAAATTAAAAAAATAAGCACATAATTTAAGTAGATAAATTTATGTCTTAAGTTATTAATTAAAAATTATATAGGTAGATTAAAATGGGGCAGGAGCGTGTAATCCCATATCAACTTTTAGATTTTCATAGTATGTAGGTATAAACCAAATATCTAAATGCGTACTACGTGTTAGAATCTATGACGAATAGTGAATAACAAATTGGAGAGCAAGGTCGCTGCGCGCGCGCGCGTACCTCGCGTGGCTGTCTTGTACTAAATAACTCTAATGGCATATCGTGCCAGCTGACGATTCAGCTGACGTCACATACGCTGACTCATGCAAATCATTACTATTTAAAGCGGGACATTGTTTAATTTAGCTACTAGCTGACCTGGCGAACTTTGTACTGCCATATGAGATTTTTTTAAATTCTGTACGATTTTTTGATTTTCTTTTATATGAATCTTGTCATGTAATATCAGTCAATAACGAACACAAAAAAATATCCAATTTGGTGTATTAGTGTTATTCAGAAGTTATATCGCGCATATCTACATACGTTTTGGTGATTTATTATTAAAGTATTCGTATCAATTAAATATGTTATGTAGATATGTGAGAATTTGTGAATAATATTTAAGCAAGCTATGACCTTTGAGACATTAATAGATTTGAATACGTAGTCGGGTGCAGGTGCAGACTGCATAATTATATGTCGTATCGTAATAATCCCTGGTGTATGAAGTTAACCATTTTAGCCATCTTCCACGCGAAGCTAAGGAATAAGTATAATATGAATAAATTACTTACTTTTTCGTCGAAGAATCCCTGGTCATCAGTTCTCTGTTGACCAAGCAGTCTATCTGTCTCGAGGTCTGTGTCCGCTTCATCTGAAATAATTATATCAAAATTAGAGCAGATTTTTTTTACATTGTATTGAAAATCTAAAACCGCGGCGTTATATTACATTTTGCTTTTATAATCTCAATTTACTTTAGGGCAAATTATGATGAATAAGGAAATTCATATTTGTCTGTCCACATTATGGGCATCAATACAAAATAATAATCAATCTGAATTTTTCAAAACCCTATCTTCTGCTCATTAAAGCCATGCTTGAGGTTTGTGTCAATAAAAAATCATTTTTTTTATTGACACAAACCTCAAGCATGTCTTTAATTGTGAAAAGTTTCATCAAAATCGGTTCAGTGCTTTTGAGGCCTACTCATTTCCAAGAGTAATTTTCGGCGTATATAGGAATTTCCCTCGCTCCACTCAATTATTTACAGATTCTACTCGACCAATCATGATAAAACATGCATCAGATTTTAATTTATACGTCCAACAATACCACAGAAGGCCAATTCTCGTAATTTTTCTACGAACGCAGATTGAAAGTTGACCGAATCGAGATTGAATTGTGAATTGACTAAAATTATATACTTGATTTCATTAATTAATTATTATCAATTCTTGTTGTTGGCAAAGTAACATTCTTAGTTTGTTTAATTTTCACTCATATTTCGATATAATGCCGCTTAAATTTAATTTTGAAGTTACATATTGTGTTAAGAGAATACCAAATTTCACATTTGTGAGATCGAGACTGGATCGAAACTGAATTTGACTATATATTAATTACGAGAATTGCCCCTCTGTTTTCCAATATTGTACTAATATTTTTTTATTATTTCAATATTTCTTAAGTATCTCTTATGTACAAACATCGGGCATTTAAGATTTTATGTGTAAATAAATTTTAATATTTTAGTAATTAGCAGAATAGAAATATACCTTCATCCCCGCTGGCTTGTTTTATTTCCACAGACTCTGCACTCTGTGCTGATGAAGGTCTTTTTCTGTAACAATGTAAGTAAATTTATAGAATGTAGGTAATTAAAGTTTATCTCCACTGTCGTATTCCAATTACTAATTTAGACATTAAACTTTTACACGTAATTTATTCACAGACATATAGGCAATTAAAAAATAACCATAATAAGACAAACTTCAGGTCAGAGCCGCATTAAGTCAAATGGAGCCTAGATGCCTCTATTATGTAATTCATAATTACATAATTTGTATCCTAAGT
Source organism: Hypsopygia costalis (assembly GCA_937001555.2). Taxonomy (NCBI): domain Eukaryota; kingdom Metazoa; phylum Arthropoda; class Insecta; order Lepidoptera; family Pyralidae; genus Hypsopygia; species Hypsopygia costalis. The sequence goes on from OW443325.2 coordinate 4,429,262, forward strand.
AAATCGTTAATTTGGATGAACAGGGTATTTTAAATCAAAATATCGCATTTTTCTTTAAAATTGTAATATTTCGATAATACAAGGTCTTATAACAATAGGATAAGAAATGGAATGGAAGTCAGGGCAGTATATCTGTCCTTTCATATATAGATGAGATCACCCAATGAATAATAATGGGAGAAATAATGATGATGATGAAGTGAGGATGAAGTAATGATATGTATGTAAAGTAGTAAATAAAGTGGACGATGTAGGAGGAAGTGACCCTCAGATCTTTCCCTTTTTTCAGCCCCTCACGCAGTACTGTCTATCAATATCCCGAGAATAGCTCTGATATGTGAAGATTAAGTTTTGGGCAGAGAATATTTTCTTTTAATAGCATCATACACACTTCCTAACACCCTTCTTTCACACAACATGCCTCATTTTTCGTCAGGGGTTAAAAATCTACCTGGGCGGATAAACGTCTTCGTGATGGGCCGTATGGTGATGATGCGGCGTGTGGGCTGAATGTGGCGAATGCGGCGAGTGCGCGGCGTGCGGCGAGTGCGCCCCGTGCGCGGCGAGCGCGGCGAGCGGCGCGGGCGCGGCGAGCGGCGCGGCCGGCGCGCCCGCCTCCGCCGGCCGGTGCGGCGCCGGCGCCGGCGGCGGCGGCGGGACCTCGCCGCACGCTGTCACACGAGATATCAACTCTATTTCAAAATTAGAATATTCTTCTTGCAACAAAACGCATCAGACACAGCGATGACATTTAGAGCGAGCTACTGCCATATGTATGTAAAAGACGGGGCGGGCTACCTTTCTTGACTCGCATATATATATATATATATATATATATTAGATACTTCTAAAATGCTATAAGCCTATTTAGAAGAATCTGTGTAGAAATAGTATTTATCAAAATAAATACCAAAATGACGTTCGTAAAACTATTATTATGACGTCGTTGCACCCAATGAGCGATATTATAAAGCAAGCGCAAAAAATATTAATATTGAATTAGGTTTTTAGTATTAAAGACACAATTAGCACGACTGTATCATTAAAAATAATAATTAATTTAAAATAATAAATGAATAAAAATCTTTTTTTCCACTGCATATTTACCTAATGGGTCCAAAGAATGTAGGTCGGCATCGGATAGTATATGAGGATCTGTATTTGTCCCATTTTCTACGATTTCTTCTATAATAACCGATGAATGGGTCTGAAAACATACATGAGAGGATTTAATACGCATTTTTATACAACGTCGGATAATAAACAAGTAGACCCGCCTGATGTGAAGCGGAGACCGTAGCCTATAGACGCTTGCAACATAAACTATCGCTCGCGCGCTATCACTTTTTCCTTTTTGAGTGATTAGTGCGAGTTTTTTAGTCACATTCGAACGTGTTACCTTTTACTAACCGCCCAAATTGAGAAAAAGTTTCATATTGTGAATTTACCAGACGCGTGTTACGTATCCAAATTATCCGGGTTGCTCACTTCAAATTGTGAACAAGTAAGCCACATTCAGCGAAATTTATTGAGCTGATAAAATCAACCGGTCGTTCTGTCTGTCCGTCCTGAAACTCAAAATTTCGAAATTCTGACTTCGGATTCGTGTAGAGCATCAAAAAGTAGTAATGTAAAGTGACATTGATTTTCCGATATCAATTCGGGAAAGTGGCCAAAATAAATAAATTATGTCTGTCCGTCCGTTGCTATGAAACTCAAAATTTCGAAATTCTGACTTCGGATTCGTGTAGAGCATCAAAAAGTAGTACTGTAAAGTGACCTTGGTTTTCTGATATCAATTCGGGAAAGTGGCCAAAATAAATAAAATAAATAAATTTCGCTATGGTGGCGCATGCTGCGCGTCCGATGTTTTTGATATGTACTCGTAACTCGCGTCTTATAAATTCACAACATGATAGTTCTTTTCTATTTGGTCGGTTTATTTACTTTGAGATAATCGAACGTGAACAAAATCTCGCATTGCACTCTGGTAATTTCACTCACATACAGGATTAGAACAATCTTTTAGGGTTCTAGGCAATAGTTATTTGTCTGTGCTCTTCTATATGCTGGAGCCCCAGTCGATTATATAATTAAATGGAAACATTTGCGTAAGATTTTGACGGAACAAGTCTTTGAAATTGCTTCCACCAACGATAACAAAATCGGGGGATACAGTTTGGGCTTGCAGCTACAAATCTATCATCTCCATCCAAAATTCAATCACACCACTGGATAGATGAAGGATCAAAGAATTTATTACGTGTGCGGGGGAGGAGGAAGCGCTGCCATTTTGAGATAATTTTAGCGCATAAACGTATTCACGTACAACACAGCCACATCCCATTTTTTTTTAAAAAAATCAGTCCTGAGAGAGTTTATCATCATAAACTAAGAAAAAGATCTTTACTCTTTATAATAATTAGTGTATAGATAAAGAGTTACCTGTAAAGACGCCATTTGATTGTTGTTGTCCGTGTCGGAGGCGTGGCCCGACGACAGGCCGTCCTCCACGATGGGCAGGTGGGTCACCACCACCCGGCTGGTGTCCATTTGCACTGTTTCATAAATCATTTCCATTTTAAGTATAACTTTATAATATACTAGCTGGCCCGGCGAACTTCGTATCGCCTTTAAATATGTTTACGTTATTTTTCCGATGAGTTATAAACTATCCTATCTCTCAAGTTGGATCTAACTGCACACACTGAGCAAAATTTTATCAAAATCGGTCCAGTAGTGTAGGATTACATCGCGGACAAACAACGTGACACCAAATTTTTATATATTTAGATTATAAGTATAACTTATAAAATTCAATCCATAAGACGATATGATGATGATAATTGGAGATCTACCACAGTATACTTTTTAATATTATTTTCCACCACGTATTATGAATAGGCTATTTTCCAATGTTTAATAATTGTATAAATTATTTAACAATATCGTAAAATACACAAAACTATAAAGATCTGCAAACTTTCATTCTAATATCTTCAGTCAGACTTTTTTTAGCGTCGATCAAAGTTTGGCGGGAAAGTCCATTTTAAAAATTATTAAAAAATAATATATAGCTATAACTTTTATTATGATACTAATCACATAAACGTAATATTTAACATAGCTGTCGTACAAATTTCAGATTTGATGCATACAAAATACAAACCTGTGACGTCATAATTCGGTAGTCTTTTGTATGGAGCGTTTTGCGGGAGCCTAAAAATTGTGATTTTCAAATTACCATATCTCGAGAGATTTTTGTGCTATCGAAGTAATTCTTTCACCTATGGTTATATTATGGAGACGTCCCTACATATCAAACCGAAAAAAATGTTAGTCAAATAGCCTATTGTGGAATAAACTTCCTTCAGCTTCAGTATTCCCAAATAAATGCGACATGGGAGAGAGTTTAAAGTTCAAAAATAGAGTTTGCATTTCTCTCAAAAGGCTGGCAACGGATCGGTGACCCCTATCTGTTGCTAATTATTGTCCATCAGGTGAAATGACGGGACAGACTCCCCATACTTTCCCACATCTGTGTTTCCTGTGTAGCCTGGATTAACAGCAGTGACCACCAAAATGGCAATGTATGTACAATGAAGTCTTTTGCTGTCCCGGGAGTAAAACTACTTCAGCCTTGGAGCTCGTATAAACGAATTTAATGAAAAGAAATCTGTAGGAAGAAAATTTGGATTTGAAAAATGGAGGTACTTCCCCAGTCGCGCAGCTTACAAATACGCTGTACCCTACCTTTTTTTCTCTACTGTAGAAGTGAGTCTCTTTCGCGACTAGCGGGGTGTAAAACGTGCAGATGACATTGGCTTTGGCTCTAAACATCGTGGTGAGTTACTTTCGCTCCATATCGTTATTACTAGCTAATTTAAGGTCACCTTTCATCTCCGAGAGTTCATTCTCCATGAGCATCAGCGACAGGTCACTGCCCGTGTCGCTGGTGTCCGAGGAGAGCGCGAAGGGCACGCGGTCCCTGGCGGGCTCGCGCCGCGCCGGCGCCCCCGGGGACGCCGAGCCGCTCCACGCGCCGCCCACGCTCAGCTCGGACACGTTTGGTTCTGGGTACCGTGACCTTTGTTGCTGGAACAAAAAGAAACACTAAAAATATAGGGGATGGATTATTAAAAATTATTAAAAGCTATAGATTATTAAAAGCTATAGAGTTAATGCTTCGCTGATACTTCGATATGCTGAGAATAATCAAATGTTCGATACATTTTTATATCACCTCATATTTTGTATTGATTTATTTAAAAATTACACATTGTCGTGTTTTAAAGCTAATGTACTTACTTAAAGTTCTCACCTAATGTTTATATAGGAATACATTTTGCAAATTTTAAAATAATAATTTAAAATCGTGAATGGATTGGAAAGTGTTATTGTTATATTGTAGTATATTCTGAAAATATATGAAGCTAAAGATCTGTAAGATAAAAACTATTTAATTATGTAAAAGTACTTAAATGACTGTTTGTTTCTATTAAATAAATAAATAATAATAATTTTTATAAGTCAATGTATCCCCGTTAAGTCTGTTTTCTGAACCCGACAAACTAAACCAATGGTTGGAGTGATTTGTAAGGAAGGTATACTTATAATTCTTTGAGTATATTGAATACAGTCGGGCGCGATCGCATAAGCACTGATTGACGCCAAATACAAATTATATCTTGACTTTTCTTTAATGGTACTAGAGATACAAAGTTGTGTCACTTGTACCATCAATGGTAATAGTCAATGGTACTACTGATCCTAAGGGCTTTTAGATACGCGCGTACAAAGGCATGAGAGAAAATTTAAAATAATTTAAAACGTGTAATACCTGCATTCCTAAGAAATTTGTATGATTGTGAGTGGTGTGCGGAGAGTCTAACGTATCCGTCACTTGCGGCCACTCGGACTCACTGCCGCCCTCCAGGCCATTCTCAGACGGACAGTCTTGCGTTTGCCGTCTCAGTTCATAGTCTAGGTCCTAAAATAGACAAATGTAATATTAAAAAAGGTACTTACTATTATTAATTAAAAATGAGAATTTTCGAAAATCTTTGAATACAGTTTTCTTTCTTTTCAAAAATAAAGGAATGTTTTTTTTGAGTAAAATTTTCTATCTACAGTATTAAGAGTACTTTCCCTCCAGGTGGCATTAGAAAATTCCACCCTGTATAACAATGATGACAATATTATGTTAAATTTTACCTGAAAATTTACAATTTCGTCGTTACTGTTCAGCGCCATCTGGCCAGCAACGGCGGGACATTTGAAGAATTCCTCTAGCACCTTCCTCGTCTCAGAGAATTCGTACAGATAGTCGAAGGCCGCCGAGCTGGACGGAGGGGTGATGTCTCTACTCTCGGTCACTACCCTCTGGAAGACGAGTAATAAAAATTAAGGGCGCTATTTAATGAATCGGAAATAAAGGTATTAATGTAAAAATTATAATACATAAACATCTTTTTATCATATATCTTACGATATTTTCTAAACCTAACTGCGAGCATTTTAACTCTTGACCTATTCATTTAATAATAGTAAATACTATATTTATTTTCTAAATACTTATTTTAAAAATCTAAAAATTCACCACCCCCGCCTATGTGGGAATTTGCACCCACGACCTCTAGATGACCGGTCGAGTGCTCTTCCAACTGAGCTACCAACAAGGTTAGTGATGGTGATTTTGCATTTTATATTTTACTGCTGTGAAGCCGCAGGGTGGCATATACATGTAACCAAAATCGTTCAGCTAAACACGAATGTAGTTGAATAAATGTAGATAGTCCCTAAAAGTGTTTTATTAATTTAAAAATGTCAATAATGTTCGCCCAAGTGCCAACAATCAAAAGCAGTGTACACTTTATTGTTCTTCACTCTTTAACTAAACTTTTTTATATAAACGATGTATAAAAGTGGCGCAATTGCTTTATATATACAACATGTATAAAACAGCTCTATTTCGTGTCGTACAGCAAGTTTCATGATGGCATTAACAAGCGAATGTAAACTAACGTGGTTCTAGATACTAATATAAAGCTATTAATAGATCAATGATAATGGGTTTTTTTAACACTCACATGATGTAATGAAGCTTTGTAATATCTAGGTAGATTTTACATTATTAAGACTAACCTGTGGAAATCCAGGCCTCGGCGACCTATTTGTGTTAGCCTTCTGCGTTCCAATTCCATATCTTCTAGGCGAGCCCTCGTATTCAGCTATAGGCAACTCTCCTATCACCCTAGTAACCCTGTTCTTGTCCTCATCACCAGATAACCAGACCCCTGAAGGACTGGCATCACTCAACCTCACATCCTCCCTCGAGGGAGTCGACTCACTCCCTCCATCACAGCTCACTTCACTTTTATTATTCATAACATCACTATCACCATTCTTTATATTGTCTAAAGTCCTTTTTACACTCATATCTATGTCATCGTCACTTGCCTCGGGTTCAGTCCTCAAACCTAGAGACACAGAATTCAATATCACTGAAAATAAAAGAAAGAGAAAAAAAGATTTTGTGAATAACAATGGTTAATTAGGAAGGACGGAAGTAGGATAAAACAAGAAGTAGACCGGTGTCATCCAAAACTAGTTTTTACACATAGTTTGATTTATCTCAGAGAGTTCAGAGTGCTTGGTGCTAGTTCTTTGGTCACATTCGAACGGGTAACATTTACAAGTCACATCAGAGTGCTGAGTGCGGGTTTTTATTCACGTTCTATCATGTCGACGTAAACAAACCGACCAAATAGAGAAGTACTCTCATGTTGTGAATTTACCAGACGCGTGTTACAAATCCAATTTAGCCGGGTTGCTCACTTCGTAATGTGAGCGGGTAAGCTATATAATTTTGATATGTAACATGCGTCATATAAATTCACTCACTTCGTAATGTGAACTTAAATAGATAAGTACTCTTATCTATTTAAGTTCACATTACGAAGTGAGCAACCCGGCTAAATTGGATTTGTAACACGCGTCTGGTAAATTCACAACATGAGAGTACTTATCTATTTGGTCGGTTTGTTTACGTTGACATTATCGAACGTGAATAAAAAACTCGCACTCAGCACTCTTATCGAGAAAAGTTTCTTATTGTAAATTTACCAGACGCGTGTTACATATCCACATTAGCCGGTTTGCTCACTTCAAAATGTGAGCAAGTAAGCCATATAATTTTGATATGTAACACGCGTCTTATAAATTCACAACGTGTGAGTTCATCTCTATTTGGTCGGTTTGTTTACGTTGACATGACCGAACGCGAACAAAAAACTCGCACTCAGCACTCTGATAGACTTATTTTACATTGTGGCAATGTAATTTTGAATAAAACAATATACCACTATATTGTGGTTATTTTTATGTGTTATTCGCTCGAATGTTATCAAATCGTACAAGACAATATAATATCAGACTGAGAACTAATCTTAGATAATTCTATCTAAAGATATCAGATCAAGTATATATTGTAAAACATAATATTACAAAACTGCAGATCTTTTGGATAACACAGGCTGTATTTAAACATAGTAAAGGGTTAGACAGTGCTTAATAAAGCAAAGATTTAGAGTAAAGAGACATGTGCTCGACTCGATCTCGGTGGTCGAAAGGATTGGCCATTTTGACTCCGAGGTAGCGAGTTCTATCGCGGCACATAACTATTTTTGTGCATGAACATGTGTGTTTGTCTTGGTCTGGGTGTTTTCTATGTATTATGTATATATTTACAAAAAAAATGTATTTAGGTATAGTATCTTTGCTTAGTTTCTTTAGCTTTACTGAGTTTGGGACTAGATAGTAGTGTAGAATTTGTCCAGGAATATTTATATTTATTTAATATTAGTAATAAAGTCAATTATTTTATATTATTTTAATTAACAGAATTCAATAGAGGTGTACTTTGGCCATTCTGTGATTATAACTATAGCTACATTTTTATCTTAGCAGTTTCGCTTATGATGTATATTTTACACAAATTTCAATTTTATCTAATCCATAATTTCATCATCATCAGGTCCATTTTAGTCTCCACTACAAGAGCACGACCCTCTCTCGTCCGTCCTAGACGGAAGGAGGATTTGGCCTACACGCTCGCCAGACGGGTTGGGGAGGCCTGATCGATATCTGATAATGTATTTCCTTTAGTCGCCTTGTACGACATCCACGGGAAGAAACGGAGTGATTCTATTCTAGTCTGCCGGAAACCACACGGCCAATCCATAATCCATCCATAATTTTTAATTTACAAATGTTTAATTTATAAATTTGAAAAAAAAGTGCATACTAAACATTAGCATAGCAGTACTGACTAAATAAAATATTCATCAGTGTTATTTTAGGATATCTTGTTATAAATGGTAATGACCCAAAATATAAATAAACTCAATTACAACAACAAAGGACAGATTGTTTTTAATTAAAAATTATGAGTTTTATTCTATTTTTCTTGTTATTTAGATAATATTGAAAATATTGTTAAATCCTATCAAACTGTGAAAGCGTACGAAACGTTAGGAGTATCGAGCTGATATTTATTATTTAGCAGTATGTAGCTAGATAGACTCATTAAAAAAAAAGGTAATTAAAACATTCCTGGAAATATATGACAAATTACACTACGACACATTTTTATGGCTATGTAGTTCAGACAATTGTAAACATAGTAAAAAGCACAAGTACGTCCGCATAAAAATGAACGATATTAATTAAAATTTCGTGTACTAATAAAATTTGTTATTGTTTTCAACGAAAAAAACTATCACATAAAATTAATAACATATCTTTTGTAGAAATACAGTGATTTCACACGCAGTGAAATTGCGGTTTTTCGTATGTTAAACAATGAAGGATTTCATTATTTTCATACAAAGTAGGGAGGTAATAAACCACAAGCCACGAGAATGTGGCGTGAAACACCCGCCGTGAATAAAGCCATTAATGTACATTGCGAGGTGGACCACTTTAATAAGAGCAAAAAGAAAATAAATGAATGGCATAACAGGTAATAAAAACATTACCTATTATGTCATTTTCTCACAAGGATGTTTTAGCCAGCTCTAAATCGCGAACGAATAAACAAATTTAATTACAGTTAAAACTCTTTCACAGTAAAATTAAAAGTTGTTTTGACTAACGAAAATATTCAAAAGTATAAAATTACTAATAATAATAATAATATTGTAGTTACTAGAAAATCAAACAGCACATAGCTATTTCAATCAATACATAGTATTGTGTAAAAACTTTCTAGTTTCAAAAAGTCAACTAGAAAAGGGATTTATAAGGGCTCCAAAGTCCATAATATTTTATTACTTTTACTTTTAATAATGTTTTGACCACAAAAATAGTCAACTAAATATTAGACAGTAGTTATTTAACAATAAGAAATATACTCACAAAGTAATATTTTATAGAAGTAGTACCAGTATAATAATAATTTTATATAAAAGGTATTTTATTTTTTTAGGTATAATTTAATCAGTGACAACTCAAACAAAAATAAAATTTGCCGGGCTTCGACGGCCACATATATAATCGTTATATATTAATAGGCAATTAGTTTCCGGAAATAGTATCGCTAGTTACGTGTTTATTTATCAATAAGACCGACATAAAATAAATATTCCTGGACAATTTACACAGCGCCATCTAGTTCCAAATTAAGCGAAAAGCTTGTACTATGGGTAATAGACAACTGATATAATACTTAAATACATTTTTTTTTTGTAAATATATACCTATAATACATAGAAAACGCCCAAGACAAACAGACATGTTAATGCACACAAATGTTTGTCTTGTGCGGGGATCGAACCCGCGACCTCGGAGTCAAAGTGGCCATTGCTAACCATTCGACCACCGAGCTCGTCAAATGGGCCTTATTTTAGGTTTCGCATCACAAGAAAATGAAATATGGGCGAAAAAGTAATTTAAGGTGTTTACGGTAAAGTCTTCGTCTGTCGGCCATGTTATTTAAAAAAACAAAAAAAAAATTACAGAGGCGTTAGTTTGGAATAAAATAAAAATAAATCTTAACTCTGAAATCATTAACAATGTAGCGATACTTTTTACCTGGAACATTTCATTAAAATAAAAAATAATAAATAAATATTCCTGGATAAATTACACACTGTCATCTAGTCCCAAACTAGGCAAAGCTTGTACTATACGTACTAGATAACTGATATTATACTTAAATACATTTTCAGCGAAATTCATTAAGCTTATGAAATCGTCTGGTTGTTCTGTCTGTCTGTTGCCATAAAACTCAAAATTTAGAAATTCTGACTTCGGATTCGTGTAGAGCATCAAAAATTGTAAAGTGACCTTGGTTTTCCGATAACAATTCGTATTTCGAAAAAAAAAAAAAAAAATTCGCTATGGTGGCGCATGCTGCGCGTCCGATGTTTTTGTAACACATAGAAAGTAAATTAAAACGTCAGTCAAAACTTTGTACAAATAAAAAACACATTTTATGTACAAAAAATCTTCGATCAATAGCACTTTGAATTCAAATATGTGATGCCGACGACGAAAATTTTAAATTATGTGAAATAAATATATTTCTTTACAGTACTTGCTGACCCAGCAAACGTTGTTTTGCCATATAAATTATACTGTTATTGCTATTAAAAATAGGGGTTGATGATAGAAGGTGAAAATTTAGGGTTGTATAGTGCCACAAACTTATCTGACCCTGTGGCCAAATTTAGAACTAACGCCGCCATCTTGAATGTTAGTATTGCCAGGTACAATTAATTTATTTACCACGTATACACATTCCATTGAGGTTTATTTTTTATATACATATATATCTTTTTCTATACATACAATAAAAAAATCGTCAACGAGTTGTTTCTGTGCAATATTATAACTCTCTAATATTATATAATAGCTATGACCGCGACTTAACGTGGTGCATTTTTAAAACTAATCAACAAAAAAATAGAAAGCAATTGATATTTAATTGAAACACCACACAACACAATTAATCAGTATATCAATGCTATTATTTTAACAGTGTATATGATTCTTTGATTTTAATGTTTCCTCTAAAACGGGCGGTATTTCGTTTAATGGCAACACTTAAGTCGATCGTACCGCCCCCGCCACCGGGCCAGATAAGTTTGTGGCACTGTATGTATTTTTTAATGCCACATCATAAAAAAAAATGTCCGATAAATAAAATATTTTTTTTATGGGTGGGTCAACCTTGTCATTTATGGGAATGAAAAATAGATGTTGGCCGATTCTCAGACCTAGCCGATATGCACACAAAATTTCATAAAAAATCGGTCCAGCCGTTTCGGACGATTTTGGCAATAAACACACGAGAATTATAAATATTAGAAGATGTACTGCTTTCGTTAGTCAAAAGTACTTTTGAACAAGAAAGAGGTTTGACTATGATGTACAGTTGATGAATTATTTGGGGTTAATAAAATGGGGTTCAAAACAAGTAAATCGATCAATGTAGATGATACCCACCTTTCCAGTCGTCGTTGTCGTCAAAGACGACCACTTCACCATCGGCTACTACTGCTATGGGACTACTTTTAGTGCTAACATCGTTTGTTTTATGGGGGTCTAGTATGGGCGAACTGTTTTTAGGTATACCCATAGGATTCGGTTCTATAATTGGGTCCTTATCACCGTTCGTGTAACTCGGCGAGGTGTGCCTTGAAATCATTTTCTTAGGTTCACTATTTATTCTGTGTAGAGAAATCTGTAAAGAGGAAATAATGCGAATATAATAACTGATGCAAAATGAAAAAAGCATTCAAAAAATCATTTGAGACAGAAATAATTAATACTCTATTTGAAACAGAGTCGCTTATTCATTGGTATGAATGCTTATTCATTGGTATGAATAAGTATTCTATTCAGTTATTTAATCGCAATAAGAGTTGAATAGAGTCGCTTATTCATTGGTATGAATAAGCATTCTATTCAGTTATTGAATCGCAATAAGAGTTGGTGGTAAGGGGGCTGATCTACATTTGTATGAAATCCGACTGTGCCAATATCCTCGTAATTATTTAAACGTATAAGCATGTAAAATTGATTAAGTATCGGCACTTACCTCATTGCTAAGATTATCCGCCGCATAATCGACTGTGTCCTTGTTGAGTGAGCGAACCTTATTCCTCATGTTGTGTTTGTGCGTGTTGTTGTGTCGCAACTTGCGCACCGCCTTCGTCCGACTCTGCGAGTACAGCTCGCGACCTCCTGCTATTTCTATTATCCTGGTAACGATAACATAAAGTAATGTAAACGTACTTAAATATTATTTTAGTATGGTAAGTAGGACGTAGCATAGGACATAGCGCAGCGTAGGACGTCCAACCACAAGGTGGACAGACGACCTCATTAAGACCATAGGATCGCGCTGGATGCAAACCGCTTCCAACCGGTCTTATTGGAGATCTAGAGGGGAGGCCTATGTCCAGCAGTGGACTTCCAATGGCTGAGATGATGATGATGATGGTAAGAAGATGTGTATATATCGCTCATTGGCTGCAACAACGTCATAATTAAAGTCAACATGCATTTTCCGAACGTTATTTTGGTATTTATTTTGATATACTGTTTCTACTTTCATATTATCTGCTTAATAGGTTTATAACATTTTAGAAGTGCCTAATTATTTTCTTATCTTATTATTCTTGCAATTAATAAGTTTTATTTGGTTGGATAATCATTAAAGTGATCTACGTGCAACATAGACATAAATGTACGCTGTGACCATATTGCAGCAAATGAGCGATATGTACTCGTATATATCACATTATTATATGTGTATTATTATTATGTATCTATTTTCAATCACCGGTCTAGCCCGGTCATTTGACAGGCGTGCGCGGGGATATAGATCCAACGCGTAGAGGCCCCTTTGAGAAGTTTAATGTAATGTTGTACGCTATTATTATTATTTATTATATGTGTATATCACATTATTCTAGAATGTCTATATTTTATCGATTATTACATGTATCATCTCAGTTTAAGATCATATTATGTTATAGAGTTATGGAAGAGCGAGACCTTCTGATACAAGTATATTGTATACTTAATAGGCTGGTCTCAACCACTTATATAAAACTGGCAGATAAATATTATTCATTTTCATAAAGAAAATTTTAATTTCATATTCCTACTTGTATTTAAAATGTATCATTATATTCATATTGAAATGTTTTGTAATAGCACTAGGTTCTATAAAAGAACAAATGAAAAAGAAATAAGGCTTAGATACACTTAGGCACAAGTTTTTTTTTATACTACGTCGGGTGGCAGGCAAGCATACGGCCCTGTGTGATGTGAAGCGGTTACCGTAGCCATATTAACGCTCGCAACATAAGATATCGCTCGCGCGCCGCCACCCCCGCTGCCATCGCAGCATCTCCTTCCTTTCTGGTGACCTCACTCACTCGCAGGAACACAACAAACCCTCAAGGGAAATTGTTATTTGGCTGCGGTATTCTGTGAGGTGGAGGTACATTCACCAGTCGTAGTCGTAGGGTAGCTTACAATTACGCTCCCTACCTCTCTTTTCGCCAGAGCTTCGTTTATCAGTCAGCAGGCTGCACCGCGTGCAGGTAATGCATATAGATGCTAGAAACTGAAAAAATAAGACTGGCACATAATGTGCGGCACGAGGAACTCGATGGCCTTGTTGCGCGTGTCAGTGTAATCGAACACGAAAGTTAAGCAACGTCGAACGCAGCCTGTATATGGATGGGTTTATTATTCACGAGCTCCTCCGTTCTTACATAATGTACGAGGTAAATAATTACATCTTTTATAGATATATGCTCAAAAAAATCCAAATGAATAAATCTATACTAATATTATAAAGCTGAAGAGTTTGTTTGTTTGTTTGTTTGTTTGAACGCACTAATCTCAGGAACTACTGGTTCGAATTGAAAAATTCTTTTTGTGTTAGGTAGCCTATATTTCACGGAAGGCTATAGGCTATATAGCATCACGCTACGACTCATAGGAGCGGAGCACCAGTGAAAAATAGGAAAAAAATATTCCTTTTGAGGGCTTACGTCGCGTGCGCTGCGTAAACGGTTGAAGTTACGCAAAAATCATGTATGACGGAATTGTTCCTCTTTAAAAGTTCTAAAAAAAAGTCCGCGACAGCATATGTCTATCTTTTAAGATTAACTCACTATAACCTTTTTTTACCTACTTTCTCCTATTGATTACCATGAAAAAACGTTATAGTGTGTCAATCTTAAAAGATAGACATATACTGTCGCGGACTTTTTTTTAGAACTTTTAAAGAGGAACAATTCCGTCATACATGATTTATGCGTAACTTCAACCGTTTACGCAGCGTACGCGACATAAGCCCTCAAAAGGAATATTTTTTTCCTATTTTTCACCGGTGCTCCGCTCCTATTGGTCGTAGCGTGATGTTATATAGCCTATAGCCTTCCTTGAAATATAGGCTAAGTATCTAACACTAAAATTTTTCTTCAAGAGTAGTTCCTGAGATTAGCGCGTTCAACCAAACACACTCTTCAGCTTAATAATAATAAATAGAATTAGATAGCTGTTACCCGCGGCTTCGCCCGCGTGGTCCAGGGAAGCCTGCTGCCATTGATTTGTGTATATTTTTCTTTTGTTGTATTTTTTTTTAGTTCGTTAGATAAAAAGTAGTACCAGTATGTACAAATTTTAATGATGATTGGCTGCATAGTTAAGGCATGAAGAAATAACAAACAAACGAATTTACTTTAACACTTATAATATTTGTATGGATGGAACGCCCACACTCAAGAGAAAATAATTGTTCACCACATAAATGTTTGCTCTCTTTATTTTTCCTTCGAATAAAATATTTTTCCTGGATAAAAAGTAACCTATGTCACTCTCCAGACCGGAAACTATCCCCTGTTAAAACATCACATCAGTACTTACGTTCCTTTCGACGTGATAGAAGGACAAATGATTACAAAGTTTATTTTTTCCCATCATCACAAACGAATACTTACTTTAACACTTGCAGTATTAGAATGGATCAAGACAAAAAAAATTGTTCACCACTTAAATGATTGCCCTCTGCGGGGATCGAATTATTTTTTCAGTGGGAATAAAATGTTTTTTCCTGGATAAAAAGTAGCCTATGTTACTATCCAGATCAGAAACTATCCCCTGTTAAAAAAATCATGTCGGTACTTACTTTCCTTTCGACATGATAGAATGCCAAATGATTACAAAGTTTATTTTTTCCCATGGGATTAAGATGTTTTTGCGGGATAAAAGGTAGCCTATGTCACTTTCCAAACAGTAAACTATCCCCATTTTAAAAAGTCATGTCCGTACTCTACTACGTAACTATCCCGTTAAAAAAAATCATGTCGGTACTTAGGTTCCTTTCGACTTAAAAGAAGGGCAAATGATTACAAAGTATGTATTTTCCCGTAGAAATAAGATGTTTTTCCTGGATAAAAAGTAGCCTATGCCACTCTCCATACCGTAAACGTACGTTATTAAAAAATAAAGTTCATTTGTCCTTCTTTCACGTCAAAAGAAACCTAAGTACAGACATGAATTTTTAATAGGGTAATCTAGAGAGTAACATAAGCTACTTTTTATCCCGGAAAAACAATTTAATCCCATGGGAAAAAATAAACTTTGTAATCATTTGTCCTTCTATCACGTCGAAAGGAACGTAAGTACTGATGTGATGTTTTAACAGGGGATAGTTTCCGGTCTGGAGAGTGACATAGGTTACTTTTTATCCAGGAAAAATATTTTATTCGAAGGAAAAATAAAGAGGGCAAACATTTATGTGGTGAACAATTATTTTCTCTTGAGTGTGGGCGTTCCATCCATACAAATATTATAAGTGTTAAAGTAAATTCGTTTGTTTGTTATTTCTTCATGCCTTAACTATGCAGCCAATCATCATTAAAATTTGTACATACTGGTACTACTTTTTATGTAACGAACTAAAAAAAAATACAACAAAAGAAAAATATACACAAATCAATGGCAGCAGGCTTCCCGGACCACGCGGGCGAAGCCGCGGGTAACAGCTAGTAAAACATATAATTAATTCACCAAAAGTCAGATTTACAATAAAATATAATTATTAAGAACATTAATCTTGAGTTTCAAAGTACACAGTCAAGCGCTAAATTGTACGACAGCTCTTATAAATCCGTTCTCACTCCCGTCCAAGCAAAATAAATAAAAAATTGCACAATTCAATACTATTCATAATCAGTGGAAGCGCAGTGCAGGGTTGCCGCCGAAGCTGAAGTCGATTACCACCAGGTTTTTCGATTCCAAAAATTGGACTAGAGGTGATCGAGTAATAAAGGGTAATATTCCAAAAATTGGACTAGAGGTGATCGAAAAATAAAGGGTAATATTCCAAAAATTGGACTAGAGGTGATCGAGAAATAAAGGGTAATATTCCAAAAATTGGACTAGAGGTGATCGAGAAATAAAGGGTAATATTCCAAAAATTGGACTAGAGGTGATCGAGAAATAAAGGGTAATATTCCAAAAAATTGGACTAGAGGTGATCGAGAAATAAAGGGTAATACCACTATTAATTGCTAGATATTACCTAGAGTCTCTAAGTTTGTAGGTGCCGCCCTTGGAGTTGAGTATGACCAGCTGACTCTCGTTGCCTCTCTCCTCGTCGGAGGAGACGTTGTTGACATTGTTGACGTCACGCCCCTCCAACCCGGAGTTCAGTCTGTAATTGCCAAGAAAAAACTTTTTAGTCCAATTTCTGTCCGTACGAGTTTAGTGTGATTATGGAAGTAAGAGCCCACTTGATATGTGCCCATTGCGATGGAGTTTATAAATAATTGGTTCCCAACCTTTTTTTTTAAATATGGTGGGTGGCAAACGAGCATGTGGGTAACCTGATGGAAAGCAATCACCACTGCCCATGGAGATCAGAAACACCAAGGGCTCGCCGATCCGTTGCCAGGCTATACCTTCCTTTCCTTCTTTCTGGTGATATCACTCACTCGCAGGAACACAACAATCCTCAAGGGAATTGTTATTTGACTGCGGTATTCTGTGAGGTGGAGGTACCTCCCCAGTCGGGCAGCTTAAAAAATACGCTATGCCCTACCTCTCTTATTATTATTTAAATAGTTGTCTTGGCCAACTTGCCAGGTAAATATTTTTTGAAAAATGGAAAAATACCTACCTCTCTTTTAGCCAGAGCCTCGTTTGTCAGACAGCAGGGTGCACCACGTGCAGGTGAAGGTTGGCTTTGGTTCAAAGATGTTGATGTGGAGCACTCACACCCACTTTCTTTGTTCAGAGATGATTGCAAAGATTTCGGTCAATTTTGCGTTTTGTACATTATGCTCCGAAGGGATATAAGCCTATTGCACAGTAACTCGAGACTACAATTATTGGTTAGTTTGCTCAATTTATTTCATTACAAGTTCGTATCACCGACCTTATTTTAGCTCTCGCGAACCATCGATGGTCAGCGAACCAGCAATTGTGGACTCCTGGTTTAGGTAGGTACTAGGGAGAGATGGCAAATTATTGTGAGCCACCATCAGCTTCCAATACTATATTAAGGACACAATATCCCTAAAGTGAATTGTTATTTGGCTGCGGTATCTTGTGAGAAGGAGGTACTTCCCCAGTCGCCCAGTTTACAAAATACACTGTGGCCTCCTTCTCTTTCGCCACAGCATCTTTTGCTAGTTGGAAGGGTGCACCACGTGCAGTTGAGGTTAGCTTTTGCTCGAAGGATCGTCGGTCGAACAATCGTGGTGAGCAACTTATACCCCAAAATTCTTGATAATAATATAATCATTATATAGTTAACAATATAGTGCTACATTATTAAATTAGGATTCTATTTGTATTACAGACTTGATCTGTATGTCTTATTAGACTCTCTGGGTTCGATTAGACCATTTCTTGCCAGAAACTGATAGTAATACGAAATCCCAAAGATAGTGTTTGTTTTTCTCTTAGGATGGCGGAATAAATCATGTCCAAGGGAAATTGGGGCGGGTTGGCTAGTAAATATGTATGGAAACAAATATGTTAGTCCTAGGTATTGCGGGAACGTTAAAGATTATTTATTTTTAACATGTCGGATGCCAAACAAGCATACGGTCTGCCTGATGTAAAGCGGTTACCGTAGTCAATAGACGCTGCCAATAAGGGAGTATTGCTCACACACAACAACCTTCACATAAGGGTATTTTTATCTGGCTGCATTCTTCTGTGAGGTATTTACCAGTCGCGCGCAACATGATCTACTTCTTTTCGCCTGAGCCTTTTCTGTTTATTAGCAGGGTACACCACGTTCATTCGAGGTTGGCTTTGGCCTTAAGATGGTGATGAGACACCTCACTTTTTTTTTATGTTGATTATTATTAAGAATAAATCCACTGCTAGTTTTTAACACAACTAAACGTTTTTACAATAAGGTGATCTGACAGTATCTACTTAAGGATTTACTCGATTTAAGGTCTCAGCGACGTGAACCGGGTTAAGACCTCCCGCGGGACTCGAAGGCTGATCGATTTGTTTCCGCGTGGCCGCGTCCACTTCGGCGTGTCACTAACGTCCTCCTACAACTAACGGACGGAGGGAAATTGTTCCTTTTCAGAGCGGTAAATTATCATATATCTATGCAAACTCACAAAATAGACCGAGGTGAGCTAGGGGAAATCAGGATCGTTAGCGTTTATTATATTTTGCCTATGATAGGAACCAAGGAATCCATAGCTATGCTACAGTATCTATATATTGTATTTATACACTTTTTTTTTATACTACGTCGGGTGGCAGACAAGCATACGGCCCGCCTGATGTAAAGCGGTTACCATAGCCATATTAACGCTCGCAACATAAAATATCGCTCGCGCGCCGCTACCCCTACTGCCAGCGCAGCATCTCCTTCCTTTCTGGTGACCTCTCTCACGCACAGGAACACAACACTTCTCAAGGGAATTGTTATTTGGCTGCGGTATTCTGTGAGTCGGGTAGCTTACAATTACGCTAAGAGAGGTAGCTCTCTTTTCGCTAGAGCTTCGTTTGTCAGTCAGCAGGGTGTACCGCGTGCAGGTGAAGTTGACTTTGGTTCAAAGATGTTGATGAACCACTTACACCCAGGGTTGCCAAGTCTTTTTCGAATAAATACTGAACAGAGCAAAAAAAACAAGTTTTAATCATCACTATCACTACATAGTATAAAACAAAGTCGCTTTCTTTGTCCCTATGTCCCTTTGTATGCTTAAATCTTTGAAACTACGCAACGGATTATGATGCGGTTTTTTTTAATAGATAGAGTGATTCAACTGGAAAGTTTATATGTATAATATATGCATAACATAGTAGAAAAACACTGATAATTTAGAGGTTTCTAATGTGATGTCGTAAATAAACACATTTTTTTGCTCTTTCATTGCAAACGCTGGCTGAACCCAACGAGATAGATCAAAATAATGTAGTACAGTATTGTTCACCTTAAAATGGTCTACAAAAAAGTTCGCGATGGTATATGTCTATCTCTTAGTGGTAACACACAATAACCGTTATTTTATCCTTTGCTTTTTACAAGAAATAATGCCTTATTTACGAAGCGATTTTAAGCAATACAGAATTAATCCTTATCCAATTAAGTACCTTAAATACATTGCGCATTTAATATAGATCAATATGGCCCTTCACAGCATGTAATTTAAATGAATAGTTTAGAAGATATCACACATTTAAAATGCAGGGACATAACGGCTGTGGCGGTACCGGCCGCGGAGCCGGCGGCGTGTGCCTATAACTGGGGAAGGACTGGATAGGACAAAGCGCAAAGACCTTCTGTAGTACATTTAGTATCAGCATTGCACCCGTGCGAAGCCGGGGCGGGTCGCTAGTTTATTTATAAAATACAAAGTACCATTAAACTAGCTAACCTAACTTATGAAAAATATATTTTTTCTCACTAATACACGCTTCCAGCAATGTTTGATTTGATTTAACTGGCCCATGCATTTCGCGACATTTCAGACTGAAATTACATCGTTTACATAATTCAGCCTTCACCATGTCCACACTTAATTTATTGTTGAATCGTTTATTAGGAAGAAAAACTTATCAGGAAAAAAATACCGAACCGCCCATACTTCGGTATTTTTGTTATACCGAACACCGAGCACAGTGCTAAAATACCGAACGGTTCGGTAGAATACCGAACACCTGGCAAGCCTGCTTACACCCCAAAAAAATACTGAACAGAAAAGTATACAAAGGTGAGCTGATCTCTTTAAGAGATTTCTTCCCGCCAACCCAACAGTATACTACATACATTACGGTCATTTATAATAATAAATAATTTAAAAAAATCTTTATTCCAGTAGCTAAGGCTCACATTTTGTTAGTAGATAAAGGATACTTATGAACTACGTTTTAGTAATATTACATTCATTATAGTTATTATTCTTCGTCTATATTGTGAGCCATTGACACCATTCCACCCGATATGTCATAGCAACGGCTCACGAACGAGTAGTCAAGTCTGCTGGCGATCATGTTCAAGATGCTGCCCCATTACCACCAACTATTATTGCGATTCAATAACTGAATAGAATGCTTATTCATGCCAATGAATAAGCGACTCTATTTCAAACGGCATAGAGTCGCTTATTCATTGGTATGAATAAGCATTATATTCAGTTATTGAATCGCAATAAGAGTTGGTGGTAAGGGGGCTGTTGGTGCTCCCCCGCAATCCACGCACATTAAGAGCGTGTACTCATGGCGCCGCAGCGGCAGCGGTTTGGGCTGCTATGGAGCTACCGCAGTATGAAGACTCGCCGTCGCTACTGCGGCGCCATGAGTAAGAGTTCATGCAAATCTAAGGGAGACTAGTGCAGCGGCAGCGGTGTGCGGCATAATGTGTAAACAGCCTTAGGCGTCTTTAGATCATCCCTTTGATTATCCTTTCGGAGTGTGATAGTGATCCTTATTCACACAATGGATGAGCTGCGGTCAAAAATAGCTATATATAAATACATAACAGTCATGTCGATGAGGATAAGTTTGTTATAATGTTCACAATAATGCCGCGTGATGCGTAAAACCCGTATAGAAGCAACGAGGCCGCGCTGATCGTGCGCTACCTCACGGTATGTACCTGTGGTGTTGCTGCGGCATGTTATTGGGATTAACACTCGGGGAAAAGCCACGTGATGCACCAGCCCTTATAGAATCGCCCGCTGAGAGCCCTCACCTACTTTATATACCCGATACATACCTGTCTAATGTAGTTGCTAACATTGGACTCAGGTGTAGAGCCACATGCACCATCACGCCTTTGGGCCGATACTTGGGGCAGAACCGCGTGATGCGCTCGCCAACATCAGAGACCCCCATAGAATGCAGCCACTCCCATTATCCTCCCGCCCGATGATACATACCAGTCGCGTTCTTGCTGCATGTTTTTGAGATGGCACTTGGTTAAGAGCCGCATGATACGCTCGCCGATGTCGCTTGCGCCGACCTTTCGGTAAAACGCCCCCATACCCAGTCCCCTCCCGCTCCACGATATATACCTGTCGTGTTGATGCTGCATGTTCTTGGGGCGACACTTGGGGAAGAGCCGCGTGATGCGCTCGCCGACGTCGGAGCCGGGCGTAGAGTCGCCCGCGCCGTCCGCCCGCAGCGCGGCCGCGCTCATCGCGCCCCCACCCTCACGCGCCCACCGCCTCTACCGGCACAAATGCCACTAAATTAGTTAAATTGTAAAAAAAAAAAACAAAAAAAAACTTTTTTGAGAATTTTTTAGGTGGCGATTATTGAAAAATTAATAACAAATTTTAATTAATTTTTAAACTCGTTTCAATATATGAGAGAGCAGAAAGATATGACAAAGTGGGCTATATATTTATGAAGTTGAATTTCAAAACTGTTGCACGCGCATTTTTTAAAATCTTTTATTACAGTAGTAAAGAGTATTCAAAGGGAGTATACAAGGTGTAATTGAATGAGCAATATTCTTAGTAAGTGACTCACTATTCATATAAATGACTATTTTTCATAAATTACAAATAGGTTAGGTGAGACCTAATGCAAATTTACATATTTTATTTGTATTTTTACTTTCGAATTAACAATGGATGGTTATAACGTTTATAGTTAATTGTTTTTTTTTTTGTTTGTTAAAAATGTTTTTATTTAAATTAATATTTAATGGATAACTGCTTATTATATTTATCATCATCATCATCATCATCATCATCGTCAGCCTTCTACCCACTGCTTGATATAGGCCTTCCTCAATGCTTTCCACCATATACAATATATAAATTTACATAATCTTGTATTTAAGAGTCAGAAAAAGCCATAAACATTATGAAGGAGTAATGTACGTAGGATTCAGAAGAGTCTCATCGGCTAATGTATATGTTCGTAAAATCGAACCCACCAAACACAATCACTCACAGACATTGAAGTATACTTGAAGCTTATGGGTCTGTACACTGTACTTATTAAATTAACTAGCTGATGCCCGCAACTTCGTTCGCGTGGACTTTATGATTCCGGCGTATTAATACAAATACGAACTAATGTAGATACATAAGAAAATATTTGTTATACATTAAAAGTCAATTTTTTTTTGTTTAACATTGTAACCATAGTTTAAAAAAAAAATTAAGGGAGTCTTTCCTTCGGGAGCTAATATGAACAGACCTGAAGCGTCACTAACTCTCGAGAAAGCCACGTAAAGCTGGCCATGCGAAAAACAACCAGTCCTAAGCTTGTCACTCACTTATCACTTAGGGGTATGAAAAATAGATAGTTGCCGATTCTCATACCTACTGAATATGTACATAGAATTTCATAAAAATCGGTCAAGCCGTTTCGGAGGAGTATGGTAACTAACATTGTGACACGAGAATTTTATATATTAGATGTTATATATTAAAAAAGTATATATTAAAAAGTTACAAATAAAAAATATATATATTTTGGGGTGTAAGTGGATCATCAACATCTTTGAACCAAAGTCAACCTCACCTGCACGTGGTGCACCCTGTTGACAAACGAGGCTCTGGCGAAAAGAGAGGTAGGGCATATCGTATTTTTTAAGCTGCCCGACTGGGCAAGTACTCCTTCACAGAATACCGCAGCCAAATAACAATTCCCTTGGTGTTGCTGATCTCCATGGGCAGTGGTGATTGCTTTCCATCAGGTGAACCACATGCTCGTTTTTTTTTTGTAAGAGGGGGCCTCTCACATTCACGGCATGAAAACACTTGCTTCTGCCAAGCAGTTGAGCAGCGTGTTGGAATATGCTCTAAACCCCTTCGATTCAAGGGAGACCCTTATCCCAAGTGGGTCAATCAATGATGATGGTATTCAATCAATGAATAAAGGTTAACGAAGACGACATCACGTTATGAATGTTAAAAAATACTAGCCCCCACGCAGGAGAACGCGTGATTTTTTTTTACACCACTAAGCTGACTGACAAACAAGCATACGGCGGCCTAATGGAAAGCAAGTTGCCTTAGTTAATTAGTTGGATTATTTCCGTCCGCTTTGGTTAACATGTTTTCTCGTTTTTACTACCTAGACAGGCCACGCACATATTTTGTTTGTAAATATATATATATGTAGAACATTATCATCATCATCATCAGGTCCATTTTAGTCTCCACTACAGGTGCACGACACTCTCTCGTCCGTCCTAGACGGAAGGAGGATTTGGCCTACACTCCCCACGCTGGCCAAACGGGCTGGGGAGGATATGTTTGATCATATAATAGGTAGGGGAAAAAGTCTTTTCGCATTATAGTATGTATGAACTTGTAATAAAATCTCTTTGGTTATACCATTTGTATCTGGCAGGTTTTGATATCTTTAAAAAGTTTAAATTTTAAAAAAGATAATTCCAAATTCAAATTAGGTAAATGTGTGATTTTCATTTGTTTTTTTTTACTGTCAAGATGAGTGAATCTAATGAAGAAATTCGGTTCATTTTAAAATGTTACTACAAAAAAGGTAAAAATGCAAAGCAAGCTGCAAAAAAAATTTGTGACGTTTATGGACCTAGTGCCGTATCTGTGAGAGTAGCACAAATTTGGTTTAAGCGTTTTCAATCAGGAAATTTTGATGTGAAAGATGCACGTCGCTCTGGTCGCCCTGTTACGGATAAAATGGATGCCATTTTTGAAAAAGTGGAGCAAGATCGGCATATCAGTAGTTACGACGTAGCTGAAGAATTAGGAATTGACAACAAAACAGTTTTGGCGTATTTGAAAAAAGCTGGGTACACTAAAAAGCTCGATATTTGGGTACCTCACGATCTCACTGAAAGAAACCTAATGAACCGTGTACTCATTTGCGATTCTTTACTACGACGTAATGAAAGCGAACCGTTTTTGAAGAAGCTTATAACTGGTGATGAAAAGTGGATCACGTACGACAAGAACGTGCGAAAAAGGTCGTGGTCAAAGGCCGGTCAGGCTTCACAGACTCTGGCAAAACCCGGGTTAACCCGCAACAAGGTGACGCTGTGTGTATGGTGGGATTGGAAGGGCATTATTCATTATGAGCTGTTACCGCCAGGCAGGACTATCGATTCTGAACTCTACTGTGAACAACTGATGAGATTAAAGCAAAAAGTTGAGAGAAAGCGGCCGGAATTAATTAACAGAAGGGGTGTGATTTTTCATCATGATAACGCTAGACCTCACACATCTTTAGCCACTCAGCAAAAATTAAGAGAGTTTGACTGGGAGGTGTTAATGCATCCGCCGTATAGTCCTGACCTTGCACCTTCTGATTTCCACCTGTTTCGGTCTCTTCAGAATTCTTTAGGCAATGTTAGGTTAACATCACGAGAAGACTGCCAAAACCACTTGTCGTGGTTTTTTGAACAGAAGTCCCAAAATTTCTATAGTAATGAGATCATGTCTCTACCTACAAGATGGCAAAAAGCTATCGAACAAAATGGTACCTACATACTTTAGTTAAATGTAAATAAACTTTATTAAAAAATGTTTTGAATTTTCATATAAAATACGAAAAGACTTTTTCCCCAACCTAATATATATATGTTTATTTATAGGTAGGTATATCTATTTGTATACCTATTGTATAATTTTATAACAATTAATGATACGCCATCTACCTAAATTTAACATTGTTTCTCTTCTAAAGGTTGTCTGGAAGAGATTGCTTTTAGCGATATTTTAACACAGCCTTTTGTACTATTCATTTTGCAAGTTTCTTATATGTATCTTTGTCAAATTGGTGCAATGAAGTGTACTCTATTCTATATTTTGTTACACGTTTGGTGTGAGAAAAAAAAAAATACAGTGTTGTAGGAGACCCGGCTTTAGATTTGAGAACCTACTTCTTTTTAACCGACTCCAAAAAAAGAGGAGGTTCTCAATTCGGCTGTATTTTTTATTTAATGTTTGTTACTTAATTTCTCCGTGATTTATAAACCGATTTGAAAAAAACTTTTTTTATTTGAAAGACTTCCAGATTGGACCTATATTTTTTTCATCATCATCATCAACAGCCTGTATCTACCCATTGTTAGGTTTGTTATTTTATTACTCCGCCATTTATAAACCGATTTCAAAAAAACTTTTTTTAATTGAAAGAGTATACTTCCAGATTGGTCCCATATTTTTTCATCATAAACATCATCATCACCTACATACATAAATGTAGAGTAATGTTTGGAGTCGGGTTTTTTTTTGGTAAAAATTATGTGGAAAAACAAATGCATGCCACTTTGCATACCTAATATTTTACGAAGGCAAGAACCTTATGAGGTTCTTGCCTTCGTATATTAGCCCACATGTATTAGGATTTTGGAGAAAAGACGTGCGTAACGTCGGGGCTCGACGTGGGACAGGGGCAATGACCCATTTCACCGTAGCTAGAATTTAATATAATATTTAAGAAACGGGACTCCAAGATGGCTTCACAATTTTCTTCGTAAATGGAATTGTACACCTTTCGAAAATATAACTACTACTAGTGGTCGAATGGTTAATAATGGCCACTTTGACTCCGAGGTCGTGGGTTCGATTCCCGCATAAGATCTTTCCGCCTTGAGGATTTTTGTTGTGGTCGTCGTCAACCTTTATTTATCCCACTGCTTAGATACGGGTCTCCCCTCAATCGAAGTGGTTTAGAGCATACTCCACCATGCTGCTCAATTGCAAGTTGGTGAAGTCCAATGTTTTCAAATTGCCTAAAGACCACTGACTTGTCTAAACGACTGTCATCTATTGACAACAGTCGGGGCTGACGGCTTATCGTGCCCTCAGAAGCACAGAGGAGCTCGAGATAAATAATCCCATGCATACACTAGTTACGGTCGACGTTACTTCACTTTGCGTGTTCAATTAGACTGGCACGCGGAGCGACGCTGTCAAGCTCCTCATTATATTATAAATATATTTTTAAAATAGGTACCCACCCCTAGGTGGGATTTGAACCCACGACCGCTCGATGACCGGTCGAGTGCTCTGCTCTTCCAACTGAGCTACTAGGAAGGTTTGTGTTGCTGACGAATTTTTGCATCTTATATTCAACTGCGTGAGTCACAACTCCTCATTATACTCGTTATATTCGTCAATTCTGTTAATATACTAGGGGCGGCCGCTTTATGTACTTTGTTGCCGTAATAATTTCTTATAAATCGATGAACGTCAGCTGCACGCACGAAAAAGCACGACTCATTGTCACGTTCCGCCTGAGCCGAGCGTGCAAGTGAGAGCGCGGAACAAGCGAAAGAGCTCTTCTACTCCATCAGCCGACGTTTTCTTATGACGTTATCACGTAAAATTATCATCCTTAATCCGACTATGATATTGAAAACCAATTTTTTTTTTACAGAAAGACGTCTATGTTAATTGAATTGCTTTTCAAGCAAATCAAGTACTGAATCGGGCAATTTATTATAAAAGCATATCAGTTTATTTACTACAAAAGAAATGTTGACCTGACCAAGTCATTGTGACGAGCTCAGTGGTTAGGAATGGCAACTTTGACTCCGATGTCGCGGGTTCGATTCCCGCATAAGACAACCATTTGTGTGCATAAACATCTGTGTTTGTCTTCGTCTGGGTGTTTGCTATGTATTTAAGAATAATATCAGTTATCTACCATAAGCAAAACTTGTATATAGTACCCATAGTACAAGCTTTTCTTAGTTTGAGACTTGATGGCGATGATTTCTTCAGGAATATTTATTTATTTTTTATTGGTTTTAGTACTTACTCGTAGTTTAGTTGTTTAGTATTTAGTTTAGTAGTATAATCAATTTGCGATTGTTTCACAAATTGATGGCTCTATAGTCTCCTACTTTAATGACATTTGATATATTTTTACAGAGGTTCAGTATATTCAGTAGTACGATGGCATTCGACTTCATGTAGACATTACATACGCCTTAGAGTATAAAATTAAAATCAATATTGGATTGTATGTAAATATCTAAATAAATAAATAAATATGTATTCTGCACGCTATTATATATTATATATATTGATATTAATTTTATTTATGTAAAACCATTTGTTATGGAAGAGTGGTTCCTTCTGACACAGGTGCATCACACTTAAAAGAAGGAGCCCACCCTTCACATTCTAAAACGTAAATTGTGAAAGAAATAAACATTTTTTCATTTTCATTTTACGTATGTACATATACTGAGATGCGACAGTACGATATTTATTTTTTGAAATCTGAAGTATCATGAACCCTGGACTCTACATGTCTTTGTTAGGATTTTCCTAGGGTTTCTAACAAGCCTCGGTTGTTAGGGTGCATTAAGGGCATATAAGCCTTATCTGATTAGCATTGACTTAAAGATTTTATTCAGGGTACGAAGGATACAGCATATTTGTAAGCCAGTCTGAGGAAGTAACTCCACCTCACAGAATACCGCAGCCAAAAATTCCCTTGAGGGTTGTTTTGTTCCTTCGAGTGAGTGATGTCACTAGAAAGAAAGGAATTTCATGTTACGAGCGATAATATGGCTACGGTAACTACTACGCATCAGGCAGGCCGCATGCTTGTCTACTACTTGAGGTGGTATAAAAAAAAGATAATAGCGAGCAACTTCGCAACTCAAACTTGAATCGATTTATTGTAAGTATCGAATACCGAGTCGTTTGGTTACATCACTAGTTACGTCGTAAAGACAAATGTCAAAACGGGCCTTTTATTTTGTGTTGACTTACAATACAGCGTGTAGTCTACGGCGTAGAAAAAACGCTATAGTCACACCCCGGCTACTCCATACAAATGTCGCGTAGTTTACTATACTACATAAACAACAGCATCTATACAGAGCACGAATGAGCATGTGTGCGTGCGGTGCCATACATACTGTTCCAGATTCGTCTCAAAAGGGAGGTGAGGTCAATATGAGAGAGCGGCAGGGAGTGGACGTACTGTAACGTAGTACTATTATCAATACTGTGTTATAGTGTTATAATAGGCTACATTAGTAATAAGCTACAATGGCTACGGCGTAGACGCTATAGCTTTTAAGTTACCGAATATCATTATTCATGTACCATACGACTAGAATGCACGGTTCGAATCTTTCTTTACTTTATCTGACGCAAATAGACATACAAAATGATATATTGTGTAGTTTATCTCGTAGTAGTGCAAGGGTGATGACGTGGGCCGCACGGCACCGACAGCAACCGCTGCCAAACTTCCAAATCGATACCGCATTAGCGGTGTGGCCATAAAAACAGCGGTAGATACAGCGGCGGGCGCGGGCGGCCGCACTCGAGCAGTAAAATTTTATCCTCGGCATAAAAATGTTAATAAACCTCTTGTTCGAAGTTACTAGAATCGAAGATATTGGTAAATGAAAAAAATGAGTTCTGGGGTTAGTAATCGCTTTTCATTTTCGTTCATTTAATAAAATCCTTCAAAAGAAAAATGCGATGCAGGGCCTTCTGAGCTTTTGCTACTCAATCATAAGTGGAAGTGTTAAGTTGTTAACGGTCATAACTTCGCGATTAACTTCAGCAAAAGCAAAGCGATGCGATGCGAGTGACTTAGTCTGTTGTGTAGTGTTAGTCTGTTATCCCATTTTTCCTGGCATTTCGGGGGCCCATCTGGTGAGTGGCGAGCCACCATAAGAAGTAATCTCAGTATCTTAGTTCTCCTATTCGACAAAGTAGAAATACATTAATTTATAAGTCACTAGAGGAGACATGATAAAAGATCCAAATCAGTCAATGATTTGTTAGTTTCGAATTAAATACCAATAGACCTAAAACAATCAGCGATTTTTCAGTTTTACATTATAATATTTTTATTTTTCAAAATTATACGAATTAAGACAGCATAAGAGTTTACATACTTTTAAACATATTTATTAATTCAAGTTTGTAAATTTGTAGCTAAAATACAAATACATATATTAACAAGCGCTTGTAAATAGATAAAAACTGTCTAAGAAAAGCGAAACCATAATGTGAAATGCTGCTGTTTTAGTGGCTTTCCCCGAGATACTGGCGTGTAGAGATAGACGGGTGGACGGGTGGGCAACATTTTCCTAAAAGAAAACATGATATACAAGAAATGCATATTTGATTCGAGCGCGTGTTAAATGCCATTATACCTCTATAATAATCGAAACGATGGATTTGATCCAGCCCATAGAAATAAATTAGGAAACAATTTTTTTTTTGCTTGACTAAAATATGGTCTTCTGTCTAGTAGTAAGTCCAGTATAGAGTACTTTTTACAGAATAAAATATTTTATTTGCGGATCAAACATCGAAATTCGCTAATAATTTTATCAAAAATTTATCTATATATCTATCAAAAATCTAAAGAATCATTATGTTTACAGTATCATACCTTCTATAATACCTACTTCCTACTTGTATTATTCATTTTATCTTTTGCATATTAAGTTTCTTTCATTGCCTAATTCAAAGATGAGAAAACATACCTATTCAGACCATTCCTACCTCCTATTTATATCGCACCCTTACATGAACTCGTTACTTACACCCTTACATGATCTCTTGATTACAGACCGTGAAATCATCTCGAGCATACAGTACCCAGGCACAGAAATGAATATCATAGTAATTGCGTTGTCGGTACGACATAACAAAATTATACAAATAATATTCTTACACAGACGCGTATTCACTTTAACGTAAATGGAATGGGAAATTCCATTTTGTAAATTTGACCCCTTTCAAGACGTTTCAAATCAAAGCTATTCAAATGGTAACTTAAATTGTGGACGTCAGAACATAATTTCGCTTAATATAAGTTAATTGGAGGCCGCTATGACAGGCCTTTTGGCCAGACACTCACCACTACAGTTCGCCAATTAGCAAGCCTGCGGGACTCGACTCCTGATATTTAATGAATTTCATGAAAGAATGGCTGACTCCCGTGCTGTAATTAAACCCCCATTTTCAGAATAGGCCTCGGGGACACTCCTCGGCGCTCTCACTGTGAATTAATATATTATTTGAATACATAAAGCGAAGTGTCCGGGACGATTCATCAACGTACGGTCTGAACCTTTTAGCGTTGAAATTTTCATTTTCAGTGACTTTCGGAGAACTCTGCTGGTGTGACTTTGGAATGGGACTTTTATCAAATTAAATTATATTTAGTGAAATCTTACAATGAAAATTGATTTTAAGTCGACATAATTCGAGACCATTTCAGTACTTTCTTTTTTATAATAAATATTCTGTTAAATTTGCAATGAATATTAATACATACATTATGAGCCTTGAATATGTACTCGTAATTGTCGCCCGCATTTTTTTTTAAATCTAGCATGTTATTCAGACTAAAATAAATAAAGGGATTGATATAATAACTATTAAACTTTCGCGTTGCATGATTAAAATTATAATAACCACGGGGATTAATGCGATCATGCAAGGTAGTTTTACATACCTTTATTATTGCCTGACGTTTCGACCCGGTTGCACCGGCCGTGATCACGGGCTGACTGTCTCAGCGGCGTAACTCTGTCTCCGTTGTCTAGGCCGATGAATCTTCACCTACCCCCATGTTGTTCAATATCCACGTACCGCGACACACTACACTAACGACGTCCCTATCAACTTTACTTATTTACGTGTGCTATTTTCAAACACTTTTGAATTATTAATTACGAAAATGCCATAAGGACTATAAAATGCATATTAAACTTTTCAAGTCATTAACGTGCCTAGTAAATACTAGTCACGTTAATGACTTGAAAAGTTGGTACAATATGACTACGACATAAATACAGCTACAACTTGTATAAGTACCGCCAATTTCAGAAAACATGGGGGCTTTTTCCCTTCGTAATTAAGCATTACATAAATGGACCGTGGAAAAAAACGTTTAGGCGTACAATATTACGTTGCTCACGACTCAAGACCTTTGGATCACAAAAAGATGTTAATTTTTATACGAATTTAATTTGGCCAAGCTTGCTAGTACTTTACCCATAGCCACGATAAATAAAAGGGCTTAATTTAAGTTGCTCTTTGGTGTTGCGTTTTTTGTGGGATTATATCGTGGATTTAATATAAAAACATTTGGAAAATGATTTACGGTTAGTAGGTAGGTATTCACAATTTTGTTGTAAGTGTATTTAACAATGGAGTTATTACAGTTATAAATTGTAGAAAATTAGAAATATATCACTTGAAATTATTCTTTGATAAGTGTCACAATCTTTGATACTAGTGAATAGAAAAAATAATTATAAATTTTAAAAAGAAATTTAGTCCAATTCATACAAATAGATTGCGTATAAGTATTTTCAGCATAGGTTCGCCATGTAAATTGCGAGTTTTGTAAACAGTACGCTTTTGTATAGTGCAAATAAATCTGCACTTTCCGGTAAAATATTTCAGTTTTCGGTTTACTAATTAATTTTGGTGTGTAATAGGCTCATCACCTGTGGACCCTGCACCCTGCTGACTCACTGACGAGGCTCTGGCACAAAGAGAGCTAGGGCAGCGTAATTACAAGCTGCCTGACTGGGGAAGAACCTCCACCTTACAGAATACCGAAGCCAAATAATAACTAGCTTGAGGATTGTTGTGTTC
Source organism: Hypsopygia costalis (assembly GCA_937001555.2). Taxonomy (NCBI): domain Eukaryota; kingdom Metazoa; phylum Arthropoda; class Insecta; order Lepidoptera; family Pyralidae; genus Hypsopygia; species Hypsopygia costalis. Next base: position 4,461,376 of record OW443325.2, read on the forward strand.
CTGCGAGTGAGGAGAAACAGGAAGGAGATGCTGCATTGGCAGCGAGGTGGCATCGCGCGAAATATATATCATATTCGAGCGTTGATATGGCTGCGGTAGCCGGTTCACATCAGGCGGGCCGTATACTTGCTTGTCATCCGACGTATAAATGCATAATGTTGCAAACTTTTCCATGCCCATTTCTCGTTTTAAAGAGAGTTTCGGTATTCGAAAAACGTCGCTTCTGCAATACTGCTTCAAACTGAAAAGGTAACAGGTGGCAGCCCTGTTACGTTCCTGCACCGCCATGCAATCTGCAGTTTATTTCAAGAAATCACGGAACATCCCGACTGATAAAGAAATTACTGGTTATAAACTTCTAATGAACCAGCATCACCGTGAAACTAATAATAAAAAAAACTTTATGGAAAACACACAAACTTCCAGAGACGATATCAATGTGAACACTCAGCAATTTAAACCCCCATTATCTCGTAAATACAAGAACAAGAAATACAATATCCTACTACGTATTTGTGTCCGTATAAGTGGTATCCTTTTATTTTCACTAACATAACGTCCACCCCGCGATTATTTTTCAAATAAATTACGATATTTTAAAAACTACTGAATCAATTTCACTGTTCAAGGAACATACAAAATAACTTGACATTTTCTACGAAATCAATCATTAGATAAATCTATAATTATTAAATTTCTTCCAAATCGGTATCCGCTCGAGAATTATCGCAATAGAAACATAATATATAACAAAAAATACGAGCGTGCCCTACACCACACGACTGAAGTAAAACTTTCCGTCTAACTTCCGTTCACCGTTTCCGTAACGCTCTACGCATTCACCAGCTTATTTCCCAAGTCAAGGGTGTGTAAAAAAGTTTTTCTTCAAAGATAATGTTTTTTCTCTATTTGACCGCCACATCTTCAACTCGACCTTAAAAAATATTTTTTTAAGGTCAAAAATGTATTATGTAAATGTAAGACGATTATATTTCAAACTGAAACTTTGGAATGAAAACTTGGTTTATTTACGAAACAATCCCTGTTCAAATAACTCGTTTTCTATAGAAACTATACATCAGAATATGTACAACTGTGAATGTCAGTGAATTACAGCCGTAATTTACGAGCAAACAACGAGGCAGTGCTGTATTGTCGCCATTTTAAAGTAATAAAGAGAAGGTCAACGTCATACAGGAAACTTTCAGCAATTTATGAGCTGTTTGGAAAATAAGTTCTTAGGGGAGTAATTTAGCTTCGATATGCCCAAGGGAGCCATACAAAACTATATAAATTCTGGTACAATAACATCTTCGAACCAAAGTCAACCTCACCTGCACTTGGTGCACCCTGCTGACCGACAAACAAGCCTCTGGCGAAAAAAGAGGTAGATCGTAGCGTATATTTTGTAAGCTGCCCGAATGGGGAAGTACCTCACAGAATTCGTCGTCAACCCTTATTCATTCCACTGCTGGGATACGGGCCTCCCCTCAATCGAAGGGATTTAGAGCATACTCTACCACGCTGCTCAATTGCGGGTTGGCGGAGACCAGTGTTTTCAAGCTGCCTAAAGACCACTGACTTGGCTTAACGACTGTCATCTACTAACAACAGTCGGGACCGACGGCTTAAGGTGCCCTCCGAAGCATGGAGGAGCTCGAGATAAATAAACCCGTCCATGGACAGGTTACGGCTGACGTTGCTTAACTTGCGTGTTCGATTAGACTGACACGCGCAACGACACCATCGAGCTCCTCGCACAATACCGCAGCTAAATAACAATTTCCTTGAATTCTTGAAGTTGCTGCGTTGTCAGCGAGGTTTGCAGCATGCGAGCGATAAAATCATGTCGCGCACGTTTACATGGCTACGGTAACCGCTTTATAACAGGCGGGCCGTGTGCTTATTTACCACCTGACGTAGTATAAAAAAATATTTTTTTAAGGAAAAAATCAATTGCCCGATCAAAACACTACCCTATACAAGTTACCGACAGGTATGCCGAGTAAAATTACGTGCCTATCTATATTTATGAGGTTTATGCAACATCAAAGCGCCGTTATTGAAAAAAAAAAACATATATATTGTGATCCAAGTTGGGAAAGTTAAGTAAATTAAGTTCAGCGTCGAACCTCGAGAAGTTAATTAAGTATTTTGTGTACTTTCGTCAACATTTAAACTGTTTAGGAAAAAATCAATTATGTTTTCGATTTGTTATGCAAAGACGTCACAATACGAGTAACGTAGTAATAGGTGAAATAATTAGTTCAGTAGCATAAAAACATTTCGAGATATGCTAACTAGAAAATCACATATTTGGACTTTCCCGAAAACGCTCCATACAAAGGGTCAATAGATTCTACCGTCACACGTTCAAATTTTCTATGCATTATCTCAAAAATTTGTACGACAGCTATGTTAATCGCTGCGTTTATATAGTAATAAAATTTATAGTATTTTTATTGGCTTCAATTCAATGGTAAGATTTTTTAATAAATTTCATCCTTTTTGTAGAAGCATCATTTATTTTTTTCCGTTCAAGTGTTTATAGGTGTTCTTTTTTTACACCATACCGAGTGATGAATAAGCATACGGTCCGTCTGTGAAGCGGATACCATTACCCTGTAAACGTTTGCAACATCACATGACGCAAGCGCGCTGGAACCCCCGCTCTCAACGCAGGAACTTCTTCCAACCTGATGACCGCACGCCAGGAACACAACAAACCTCAAGGAATTGTTATTTGGCTGTCGTATTCTGTGAGATGGAGGTACTTCCCCAATCGGGCAGTTTAAAATTACACTGTGCCCTGAACAATCTCTCGCCATTTGGTATTACCATGCGAACTCTTTTTACGGAGAAAGTGATGAAATCTTTTGTGTACCACGTTGAAAATATAAGTTTGTTTGTTTGTACCATCTTTGTTGTACATAACGAGCATAAATATGTATACATAAGAACACTTAAAATATAGATGTACAAAGGCGGGCTTATCTCTACAAGAGATCTCTGCCAGCACACCCCGGCCACTCCACACAAATGTCGCGCCGGTAACTACTACATAAACAATAACGTCTGTGCAGAGCGTTAATGAGCGTGTGTGTGTGCGGCGCCATACAAACTGTTCCAGATTTGTCTCAGAGGGGAGGTGAGGTGGACACGAGAGAGCGGCCGGGAGTGGCCATACTGTACGTAGTACTATTACTTATACTGTGCTACCAGCCAACCTTTGAGTGTTGGATATAAACTGTGGAGTGACGAGGGCCCTCAGATATAAGGAATGATAAAGAAGGGAAGAAGTACCATACATCAAATAAATATGGATAAAGCAAACAACAATTAATAATAAGTACTGAGTCATTCTGACTGGTCCACAGGCTAAAGATCGCGCAGCGAGCGATGGAGAGGGCTATGCTCGAGGTTTCTCTGAGGGATCGAATCCGAAACGAAGAAATTCGATGGAGAACTAGTTGTCGACATTGCCTTCAGAGTTTGCATGCTGAAGTGGCAATGGGCGGATCACATCACAGCCGAGTAAGTGACGGCAGATGGAGGAGGAAGGTATTAGAGTGGAGGCCGCGCGTAGGACGACGAAGCGTTGGACGCCTTCCTTCTAGATGGTCCGATGACCTTAAGAAAGCGGCTGGATGCGGCTGAAGATCGTATTTGGTGGAAAGCATTGGGGATGGCTTATATCCAGCAGTGGATAGATACAGGCTCATGATGAAGATGATGACTGAGTCATTAGTAAGTTATTAGTAAACAGTAAATTGATTAATTTCCTTATGACTTATGCCCCAAAATTACACAGCAGATACGACATAAAATCATTCGAAAGCAATAAAAGAAAGGTCAATGGATTCGATAAGATTCCCTCTATGTAGGCCGAATACGTAGGAGGAAAATGTATACCTAAACACATTTAACATAAACACATACATTACATTAATGCAGTCTATACTGCGTAAACGATATCCGTTCTTTTGGTGGATTTCCGAGGACATTATTTTCAGGCAACGGAAGACGAAATGACATTGGCGTTTCATCGTTTGAGTATAATTTTTCACATCATCTTAAATGCGGATATATTCCGGAAGTGGCGCCCCAATATCAACAAGAATATTTAGTTTTGAACCTACTAATATTTTAAATGCGCAATGATGTATGGACGTCTGTTACTCTTTCTCGGGTTGAACGGATTTGTGTAAAATTTGGCATACATATAGAATATGTTCTAGGTTAACATATAAACATAATTACACACGGCCATGTACTCCCAAGCTAAGCGAACCTAGTACTATGAGTATTAAATAACTGATATTGGGGTGTAAGTGGTTCATCTACATCTTTAAACCAAAGCCAACTTCACCTGCACGCGGTGCACCCTGCTGACTGACAAACGAAGCTCTGGCTTTTCGCCAGAGCTTCGTTTGTCAGTCAGCAGAGTCAGTGAGAGGAAGGGAGCGTTATTGTAAGCTACCTTATTTATTGTAAGTTTATAACATCCTTGTTATCCAAAATAATGGAAAATATCATCAACCAACAGTTGATGGCATACTTAGAGGATCACCAGCTGATTAATGATCGCCAATATGGCTTTCGTCAAGGTCGTTCGGCTGGTGATCTTCTGGTATATTTGACTCACCGTTGGGCGGAGACAGAGGAAAGCAAGGGCGAGGCTTTGGCTGCTAGTCTGGATATCGCAAAAGCCTTTGATCGGGTGTGGCATAAGGCACTACTATCCAAGCTTCCTTCTTTTGGGTTACCTGAGAGACTCTGCACATGGATTGCCAGCTTTCTCACTGGGCGGATCATTAAAGTTGTGATTGACGGTGCACGTTCCGACGCATTACCCCTGAACGCTGGTGTGCCACAAGGCTGCGTAGTGTCCCCCACATTGTTTCTTCTGCATATCAATGACTTGCTGCATGTATGCAGCATCCATTGCTATGCAGATGACAGTACCTTGGACGCAAGATACAGTGGTCTATGCAATGTTTCTCGGGATAGCGTCGATGAGTACCGAACAAAACTTGTGTCTGAGATGGAGACGTCTCTTGGACACGTCTGATTGGTGTAGACTGAACTTAGTCCAACTGAATCCCTCAAAGACACAAGTTTGTGCGTTTACCGCAAAAAAGTCCCCTTTTGTTGTATCTCCCAGATTGGAAGGTACTCTCCTTACTATTAGCTCCAGCATTGGTATCTTGGGTGTTGACATATCGAGCGATGTTCAGTTCCGTGGTCACTTGGAGTGCAAGGCCAAATTGGCCTCTAGGAAAATTGGCATCATCTGTAAAGCCAGACGGTATATTACACCACAGCATCGCCTTCAACTGTATAAAGCCCAAGTTTGGCCTCATATGGAATACTGTTCACATCTCAAATTTGCACGCAATCAAAATATGGCAAAATATGAGAACTGTAATTAACAAATAAGATCTGTATATAACCATATTTTATGCAAATAAATTATCTTTATCTTTATCTCTGGGCTGGTGCGCCCCAGTACTTACTTGCTCCATTTGACCGCATACAACGAAGAGCTGTTCGAATCGTCGCACTATGAACCAGGAAGCCAATCTAGCTGGACAATATTATCTAAGGCTTGTTATAGGTTCTAACTGCTTTGTATGTACATAATATGTTTAATATATTTAAAAAAAAGAACAGAAACCATTATTATTAATATTTTAAACAAAACCAGCTTACGCTGACCCCCTTTATTGAACATTCTGTACATGTGTAAAGGCCAAGTAAAACTGGTCTTCATAGATAAGGTAAATTGTGTTTTCTTTAGATGTATAGTTCTATATTTCACATTGTTTTATTAGTTTTGTTATAATAATAAGTAGTATAATGTAATTATGTTGTAAATAATAAAAATAAAACAATAGAAGTAATAATGATACCACTTATTATTTACTCATCACTAACAACACTTATTAGCTTACAAATCACTTATTCGGAGTTATCACAACTGGGCAAACTTACATTTGCTATACTGTCTTCGTTTCGTACTTTTCTGACGAAATCCAATACCTTAGACCTCGTTTATCCACATTGACCCCATTTTTTATCTAATTTTGTGCAAATCAGGCTTAAACTCTTTTTAATATTTTTATAGAATCCTCCATTGCATCTTTTAAATCAAACCTCATTACAAAATAATCCAAAAGTCCTGAAACTTTCTTGGGTTTTGGATAGTTTAGCCACTGGTAAAAAAACTCCCTTCGCGATACCTCCACTACGTTTTCTGCAAAAAATAAAAGATGGGAACTCGTGGGGTGCATATAACTTACTATTTCTTGAAGTACATGTATGTGACTCTTTCATATATAAAAATTAGCCTGGAGAAATGAGGAGAAAAGTAGTTTCTGGTCTAAGAAATACAGAAAATTATTAAAAATGTGAACTTTTTTTTTTTGTTCGACATGTATCTTAAGTAATTAATAGGTATTCAGAATATTTTTTTTGTGAAATTTGTAATACATACCTTCTACTTCACGATTCATTACTAAAATTATCACAAACTTATTAGTATTAACCACGAAACAATGAATCATCACACGCAAGAAAGTGAATGATTTCATCTTAAACAACCCACTTGTACAGAGACGATATAAAATTATTAAATTATTAGAGGGTATTTGCTAAAAAAAATGTCCGAATCGTTTTCTCTGGTTTATCACCTACCATTTTCACTAGGAAAAAGGAAGAAATGAGACGACCCTTTTTGTCCAGCTAGATTGGCTTCTTGGTTCATAGTGCGTCGGTGATCCAATGATTTCTGATCGGCTGGAGTTTCTTTCTACACGCAGAGATGTTGCATCTCTTTGCATTCTATATAAATTATATAACGGGGAGTGCTCGGATGAGCTATTTGATTTGATACCTCCCGCTGAGTTCCACTATCGTACAACTCGCCATAAATTAAAATTCCAATCCTCATCATCTCGATATTTGGCGATCTACTACAGTACGCTTTTTGAGACATTTTCTACCACGAACTGTGAAATTGTGGAATCAACTTCCTCCAGCGGTATTCCCAAATAAATACGACATGGGGGCCTTCATGAACAGAGTCAATATTTCCCTTAAAAGGCTGGCAACGGATCGGTGACCCTTTGGTGTTGCTGATTTCTATGGGCGGTGGTGATTGCTTTCCATCAGGTGACCCACATGCTCGCTTGCCCCCCTCTCATATAAAAAAAAAAAAAAAAACCCCGACTGGGGAATGTACCTCCACCTCACAGAATACCGCAGCCAAATAACAATACCCTTGAGGGTTGTTGTGTTCCTGCGAGTGAGTGAGGTCACCAGAAAGGAAGGAGATGCAGCGGGGGTGGCGGCGCGCTAGTGATATTTTATGTTGCGAGCGAAAATATGGCTACGGTAGTCGCTTCGCGTCAGGCGGGCCGTATGCTTGTCTGCCACCCAACGTAGTATAAAAAAAAAGGTATAATGCTTAAATACATTTTTTTAAATACATATACAGTAGATAAAAATATTTCCTCAGAGAAAACATTCCTTTATTTTTTTGAAAAGAAAAAAAAACTGCATTCAAAGATTTTCGAAAATTCGCTTGCCAAACCCGGGAATCGAACCGACTAAAATCTGTAAAAATTACATCCTGGACTTTTCAACTTGACGTATTGAATTTATAAGTCCAGATTTCATAGTTTCCTTTCAATTATTTTATTAAGTTTGTTAGAGAGATTTCATCCTTATAATTGTTTAATAATAATCCCTAACGATCGATGCAATAAAAGTACAGAGTGTAATTTTTACAGATTTTAGTCGGTTCAATTCCCGGGGGTGGCAAGCGAATTTTCAAAAATCTTTCAAAAAAAAAAAAGTAATGTTTTTTTAAGTAAAATTCTATCTACAGTATTAAGAGTACTTTCCCTCCAGGTGGCATTACAAGTTTTCACCCTGTATATATGATGAATATACATGATAGATAAACAGACATGTTCATGCACACAAGTATTATGTGAGGATTGAACCCGCGACCTTCGGAGTCAAAGTGTCGCTTGGTAGCCATTCAATTCGACTACCGGGCACGTTAAGAGGTTGTAAAAATGTCCAACGTATTTAAAAAAATCAATGGTTTGTAAAGTGCAAAATAAAGTCCGAATAGTGTAAGTTTACAAAGAAATTTTACAACTGCAGTGGTCTCGTAAACTGGAGGCGGTGGCAGCGAAGTGCGATAAAACCTTGTTTTACTATGCCAATGTAGCAGCAATGCAACCACTATATTGTCGACATACTCGTATGACGTTTGGGGTGTAAGTGGTTCATCAACATCTTTGAACCAAAGCCAACTTCATCTGCACGCGGTGCACTCTGATGACTGACAAACGAAGCTCTGGCGAAAAGAGAGGTAGGGAGTGTAATTGTAAGCTACCCGACTGGGGACACCTCACACAATACCGCAGCCAAATAACAATACCCTCGAGGGTTATCCGCGCCTGTCCTCGAAGTAAGTCTTTTGGGGTGGAAGAGGTTCACCACTATCTTTAGAAGCTAAGCCAAACTCGCCTGTACGTGGCGCACCAAGCTGATTCACTGAAGAGGCTCTGTCACTCCACCTCAAAGAATGCCGCAGCGAAATAACAATTCCCTTGAGGGCTATTGTATTCCTGCGAGTAAGTGAGGGCAGCAGGAAGGAAACAGTTGCTGCATTGGCAGCGGGGGTAGCAGCGCAATCAATATTTCATACATGCGAGCGTTAATTAACGTAGCATAAAAGAAAAGTTAAGAAATGCAACTGGAGTAGGCAAGTCTAAAGAGAGGGAAGATCGCTGAGCCGACTGGGGCAAGATTTGCGTCCGGAGCGCGTAGCGTCGCGTCACCATGCCAACAGCCGACTAACGGCCTTTGATGTTCCATATTCAATAAATGAGTTATTTACAGTTTTATCTTTTTTTTATACTACGTCGGGTGGCAGACAAGCATACGGCCCGCCCGAAGTGAAGTGGTTACCGTAGCCGTATTAACGCTCGCAACATAAAATTCCTTTCTGGTGACCTCACATACTCGCAGGACCACAACAACCCTCAAGGGAATTGTTATTTGGCTGCGGTATTCTGTGAGGTGGAGGTACATTCCCCAGTCGGCTGCCTAACAATTACGCTCCCTACCTCTCTTTTCGCCAGGGGTTCGTTTGTCAGTCAGCAGGGTGCATAGTGCGAAGGTGAAGTTGGCTTTGGTTCAAAGATTTTGATGAACCACTTACACCCCAAAAACATCTAAACTAATACATCTATTATAAACGCGAAAGTCTGTTTGTCCATCATTCCGCTAAAACCGCTGCGAACGCTACCGCTGCGAACGCTAAATATTTCATCCACCTAGGTTACCTCTCCTCTTTACGTATTAAAGAATATCGATTGTGGCATACCTTATCACGAGGCGTCCTCAGACGTAGGGAACACTTTCAAGGTTTCTTTATAACCGGATCCTATTGCCTCCACCTTCGTCCTTATCGCGAAACGAATGAACAAAATATTCGAATTTCACGGTGCGTTCATTTGGTTATATGGTTTAAAAAAAAACCGGACAAGTGCGAGTCGGACTCGCCCACCGAGGGTTCCGTAGGTACGTGTACGTAGTATCATTATTAAATTTGATATTTTTCATTATAAATAAGAAATAATGCGTCGAAAAAAATAAATAAAATATATTTTGCAATGTGTACATCAAGCCCTTTCATATGATACCCCATTTGAACTAGTAGTTTCAATTTGAAATTTCGACACCCTATAAAAAATATAGACCCCCTATTTTTTAAGATCTATTGACAAATGTATAGTTTTGAGATTTATTCCTGTACTTGTAGTCTATAACGATGTTACTTGCCAAATTTCATAGTTCTAGGTCAACGGGAAGTACCCTATAGGTTTTGATTCCCTTGAGTGTGTCGAAATATGCGTTTTTTGCTGAATAAACGGCCGTAACTTTTTTCTACGTAAACTTAGCAGTTTGATTTTTTTTTAACTTCATGGGACCGTAGACCTGAGTATACAGTTCAAATTTCAGCTTGATACCTCCACGCATTCTCGACATAGAAATTCTTGACAGACAGACAGACAGACAGACAGACAGACAGACAGACAGACAGACAGACAGACAGACGGACAACAAAGTGATCTTATAAGGGTTCCGTTTTTCCTTTTGAGGTTCGGAACCCTAAAAAATTGGTTGTCTTATCGGTTGAGTAGCTTCGACGTGAAAGTATAACAAAATAAGACACATTTACAATATTCGTAGGGATGTAGGGATCTGCGAATGTGTCATTGTTCTATTATCTCAGATCACAGGGTTTAAAACACTGATCCTGATTGACGAGCTCGGTGGTTAAATGGCTTGCAATGGCCACTTTGACTCCGAGGTCGCGGGTTCGATCCCCGCACAAGACAAATATTTGTGTGCATGAACATGTCTGTTTTGTCTTGGTCTGGGTGTTTTCTATGTATTATATGCTCAGATTATATGTATGTAATTACAAAAAAAAATAAGTATTATATCAATTATCTAGTACCAATAGTAGAAGCTTTGCTTAGTTTGGGACTAGATGGCCGTGTGAAATTCGTCCACGAATATTTTATTTTATTTTATTGATTAAATATTCAAAGTATCATTGATTAGATATAGAATCTGTTACTACAAAATGATTGAAACAACAACAGCGTATATAGGTACTTGTGCATCTATGTATGTCTCAGGAGATAATAGCGAATCTACAGTCATCAAGATCTACGTATTTTGGTCAACCTAAATTTAGGACAAAGGTTACCTTCTAAAGTTACTTAGGTACACATAATTCATCTGGTCGAGGTATTTTTACAACGGCCATTTATTATGAGATATAAAGAGGTAAGGGATCATCAATGAGGTCAACTCTGATAAAGAAGATTAAATATTTATGCTGTTGTAATTTATTTATTCTCATGTAGTATAGGATATAAATATTATGAATGTAACTAAAATATATTATTATCATGATAATTATCATTTTATAAAAAAAAAAACCTTGCACGCGGTATCACGCGTGGTATTCACCTACAGCCGTGAACCGGAACGCAACGAGAAACGAGTTTTATTTTTGTAATTCTTATGAATTGAAAACTTCTTTACACCGATTTTATTCCGTGTGATTTGGCTGTGTGGTTTTCGGCAGACTAGAATAGAATCACTCCGTCTCTTCCCATGGATGTCGTACAAGGCGAAGAGAAATGCATTATAAAACATCGACCAGGTCTCCCCAACTCGTCTGACCAGCGTGGGGCGTGTAGGCCAAATCCTCCTTCTGTCTGCGACGGACGAGAGGGTCGTGCTCCTGTAGTGGAGACTATAATGACCTGATGATGATGATTTTATTCACCTATACGAACCTTTACTATCGACAAATAGCAAAACTAGAAAACAGACTACACCATTGCTTAAAATCTGATGATCGGGTCGGGGGTTGTCTTGATTTGGATTTTGAGTTGGTAAAAATGTGTTTATACTGATGAGTAGCATGTAATCAGCTATGTTAGGCTTGATAAATATATAACTTAAAATAAGTATACACTGCGGTAAACTCGGTCCCAACAAGGTTGTTGAAACCTCTCCTGGATGTAAAACGAGTTTGAACAAGAGAACCCTTCTAAAGGAAATTATAATTACTTTTCAGACAAGAAAAAGCACAAATTAAAGAGTGACAAAAAACCTAAAATTTTAAATTTAAAACACTTTTTACGTCTGAAATAATAAGATTATTTGGAGTAACGGTGAAAACATTTTATAATAATTTATAACCTTTATTTCATTAGAAGTTTGTAAAGTAAAGAAACATTACAGAAGCCAATATAAAAACGATGTAAACCTAACAGTAGCTAATGGGTTAGGATTTTTGTAGACTGTAGTAAATAAAATGAGTTTTTCTTCTTGAATCCTCTGTACATTACACCAAGTAACTTTTACCTATTGAGTGTTTTCACTTCGAAGAAAAGCTCAAATTTGTGTGCCTCTTTTATTTATTTCTACTAAACTAGCTAAGTATGGATTACTACCTACATCTTCATGCAAGAGATATCCTAAATAGGTACGCGTACCACTAATTGAAAAACTCTGCTATAAACGTGTTTTTTTTCTGGATGAGTGATTTTTGAGTTTTAGATGCTACTGACTTCTGCAGTTTACAAAAGTGATGTAAGAGCATCAAGGTGCATGTAATAATTGTATTAGGAATTGGTACATATAATTACTAGGCCGTATCTAGCCCACAGGGCCGAAATCGAAGTTGAGTGGAACGAGTATATTCCCTGAGTGTATGATTTCCATTGACTTCAATGAAAAATGTATTTGATGATCATTCCTCAAGGACATGATCGATCTCAATTTTTTTCTACTGAAATCTCAAGCATATCGAGGTCTTTAATTGCGACAAGGTCCACCAAAATCGGTTCAGTGGTTTTGGAACCTATTAATTTTCAAAGCGACTATTCGGCGTATCGTATTTTTAAGTGTCCCGTTCGCTCCACTCAATTAATTACGTACAGAATAAGTAACAATACGGAATTTGCAAATTGTTAATCGATTCGAAATGGAATTTTACAATATTTTACATGTTTAGCCACTATCTATCTACCAATTGCTTGGTGTGCCTCCTTTAAACCCCTCCAATTATCTCTGTTTTGGGCAGTAAGATCCAGTTATTGCCCGCTATCGCTTTTATCTCGTCCTTCCATCTCATTTGCGGTCTCCCCCTTGGTCTTACGTGCTCGCACGGTCTCGATGTAAGAACTTTCTTGCATCGGGAATCATCCTTTCTCGCTATGTGACCAGCCCATTCCCACTTCAGTCTCGCTGTTCTCTCGACCACATCTGTCACTTTGGTATGTTTTTTATTGTTGACAATATTTTACATATGTACTACAAATATCACAACAGAGGATTTTTTTGGAGAGAAATTAAACTTGGCATAAGAATCAATGCCATGATGGCAAAATTATTATTATACGTACGATAATGTACTCTATATTTAACGGCCATATTGGCGAATTTGGATTGGAATCCAATTTTCTTTTAATTTAGTTTCGAGAGTTCCCACAGAGTGCCTAAATTTTATGATGGAAAGCGTAAATATTTCAAGAGCTGTTGACTCTAGCATCTTTGTTCAATTTTAAATTTATTTTAACATTGATCTCGATAAAAGTATAAATTGTTAATTTTTAAAACTTATTCTAATTTAGCTTGCTTTTGTTTAATTACATATTATTTCAAGTTGTACTTTTTAAATATTATAAACCTAATAAAGGACTTTAATAATAAAATAGTTTTATTTACTTATATATTCAAAATTATTCTTATATTGAATGAATATTGGGTGGGGTTTCCAGTACCCCATGCGGGCAGTTATGTAACTTTCTTCATGCGAGTAACTGAGGGTTAAAAAATGATACCAACCTTTTGTCAGCATGGCGTCCTCTTTACACCTGCAACAATAACAATGATTATTAATAAAAAAAATAAACCGATATAGGTGAACAGGATTAAACAATTTATTGAATTAAATTAGTGGGAATACTGTCACTTTTACTCCAGGGTCGCGGGTCCGATCCCCGCACAAAGCAAACATTGCGTGCATGAACATGTTTGTTTGTCTTGGTGTGAACCAAGACAAACAAACATGTTCATGCACACACACACATTTTTAATACATACATAGAAAACACCCACGTGTTTTCTATCTATGTATTAAAAAAATAAGTATAATATCAGATATCTAGTACCCATAGTACAAGCTTTGCTTAGTTTGGGATTAGATGGCGGTGTGTAACTTGTCCTAGAATAGAATAAAATAAAAAATGTCGACGCTTCAATAGCGAAAGAAACCAAATAACAATTTGGCACAAGTGTTTCTGCTAGTGTGTACAGGATTATAAGAAACTCCTACAAAATTTCGGCCACGCGCGTTCAAAGTAGCAGGCGAAAACTAGTATTTCCTAAATTAAAACATATCATAATTAATTTAATAATAATAACACGGATATGAACTAACACATTTAAACAAAATACCCTACTAATCTGGATAACAGTGGAAGTTTCTGATGATGACTGGACGTCTAATTTGTATTTTTCTTTATATGTATGACGTCGGATGGCAGATAAGCATACGACCCACATGTTATCAAGCAGTCAGCGTAGTTTATAAGCTACGCTGACTGCTAGATAATGTGTGGGTCTATAGACGCTAGCAACATAAACTGTCGCTCGCACGTCGTCACCCGCGCTGCTATCGCAGCAACTCCCTTCTTTCTGGTAACTTCACTCATCCACAACAGCACGATAACCCTGTAAACAACTAGGAAATTGTTTTTTCCTAGTTGTCTAGAGCAGTGTTCCGCAAATTGTGTGCCGCGGCACACTAGTGTACCGTGGTCATTAGTTGGTGTGCCTCGGAAATTTAAGGTAATCTCATAAAGCTAAATAGACGGACAGAAGAAAAATACTTAAACAAATAAAAACCGTTTTTTTTTTATTTATTGGTGTACCTCCAAAAAATTTTGGAGGTACACCAATAAATAAAAAAACCGGTGTGGGACTAGATGGAGCTGTGTGATTTATCCAGTACTTGTATTTCTTATATTATTATCGTAAATAGGATGTTTTTTAACGCTGGCCCACGCGAGCAACGCCGCAGTCTAGTTATTGATAAATATCATATTGGAGCAGATACAGACGGATTTACATAAAATCCCGAGAAACTATGGCACATAACTTTGCAAGTCGAGTACGTCAAGATGGCGGAATAAATAAAATAATATAAATAATTTATGACGCGCGGGCCCGATGTCTTAGAGGACCGTTTGATACAAATAATAAACTATGAAGGAAAACCGAGAGCCGCTGTTTCAAAATACTTCCAGTTCATTGGGAGTAGGTTTCAATATTGATAGATTGATAAAAAAAAAGTACTTATTTGTGTGCGTGTTTTAGATTCTAGTGTTACCAAAGAGATTTTTTTTTATGTGAGAGGGATGCAAATGAGCATGCGGGACACCTGATGGAAAGCAATCACCACCGCCCATGGAAATTAGCAACACCAAGAGGTCGCCGATCCGCTGTCGGCCTATCCTCCTTCCTTTCTGTCTGATGAATCACTCACTCGCAGGAACACAACAACCCTCAAGGGAATTGTTATTTGGCTGCGGTATTCTGTGAGGTGGAGGTACTACCCAGTCACGCAGCTTTAAAAATACGCTATGCCCTATCTCTCTTTTCGCTAAAGCCTCATTTGTCAGTCAGCAGGGCGCACCATGTCAAGTGAGATTGGCTTTGGTTCAAAGATGTTGATGAACCACTTACACCCCATCGTATCGAAGTACTCTGTATCGAAATACTTCCGGTTCGTTGGAAATAGGTAATATAAATAAATATTGAGTATTTACAAGAAGTATCCTAATACACGAACAGCTTTATTTATTGACTATATTTGGTTTCTCATATATATGCAGGTTATGGATGAAGCATCAATCTAAGGATGAAGTTATAAATATGTCATTACTATCTGTTCCTTTTTAGGGTCCCGGTTTTGGAACACTCATAGGATCACTTTCTCCGTCCGCCATTTGCAAACCGCAAAAAAATACCGTTCCTTATCTCCGAAGTTTACCAAGCGAAAAATCTGAAATAATTGGAGGTGATAGAGGTAAACGTAAATATTACAGGAAAAATATAGCGGTACCTTCGGCTACCACAGTTTTTGTGAAAATACTGAAAATGAGGTAAAATCTCAAATATAAACATATTTGTGAGAAACGTCTCAAAAGCCTCGCCTTATTGCTATAGCAGTAACGTGGTCCTCCAAGCGGAGTACCAACACCCACATGGTGGTATTCAGCTCGTGACTGGCTATGAACGTGACTTTGTCCAATACAAAAGTGCTCGAGGGTTATCATAGGAAAGCTGTTTTTAGCATAGACTTAAAGGTAGGCATAGCAAATATTAGATAATGTCATAGATTAGCGCTGTCATATAACTGTTTTGCACGTGGTTGCTTTATTTTGAAAGATGCGTACTGTCAAGCTGTGTAATGAACTACATGTCGAGGTTTTCTTAAGAGACTACAGTATGGGGTTCTTCAAAGAGGCTCGGCAACGCGCGTGTTGTTCCTCTGGTGGAACAGGTGTTCATAGGCTACGGTAGCTGCTTTCCATCAGGCGGGCCATATGCTTGTTGGTTACTTTAGTGGTATAAAAAAAGAATCAAGTCATGACGCGAAACAAAAAATCGTAGGTATCAATCTGTCTTATTTCCTTACATGATGATGACGTAAGTTACTTTTTCAGTGGAAATTATTGATTTGTCTATAATTTTCTCTGTCTACGATTTTTAGGCAGAAAGTGGCGCGCCATTTTTACTCATTTTGGGCTCATTACCTACTTACATTTGCGTCTAGAAATCTATATTTCTACAGTTAAATTAGGGGTCGAAATTTAAATTGCAAATTTCCTTACGTAATTATTCTTCGCTACAAAGGAATTGTAAGCTGCATGGCAATTTAATTATTTTTACGTACAACGCCAAAGAAAATGGCGGTGATTTAAATAAAATATGGGTGTGGAAAAATTCTTAATAAGTTTTGTTTGATACGGAAAACAACAAAAGCGTATTACGCGGGAACACCTACTGGTTCATTATTGTTACAGGCCATAAGAGGAAGCGTTTTAAATATCATTAACTTTTAATTAAATTATCCAATTTCCCCTTTTATAAGAAATGTTATAATTTACAAAGGTTTTACTTTGGTGATTCATAGAGTATCAAATTTCCTTATCGAGTCAAGGGTTCCTTTTTTTGTCAAACTAACCCAGATGCTATTTTACATATCGTACTTTTTGGAGAATAATTAAACAACGTCATTGTAACATTCTGATTCATTATCATACATCAACATATTCTCTTACTTATATATTTTAGTTTGTAGCTCTGATTTTTCTTATTTAGTTTCACCACGGTGTCTATAATGAAATCTTCCAAATCAAATTGGACCCACTTTCCAATGTCACAGATTACTTAATAGTTACTTCGTCCAGTGTCCGAATGAACTGAAATTTGGTACACTCGTTTGTTTCTCGAGTATTGACTCGAGTTATCTAAACTTCGCTATATTTTATTCAATATGGTGGCCGCCACTAAATGACTATTTATCATTTCCACATAAATGGTATCACATGAAAGGGCTCGATGAACGAGGTACAGCATGTGAACTTTTTAGATTTTTATTAACAACTAATAAAATCTTGTTCTTTTTTTAATAGTTCTTGTTTTCAGTCTAGGACAATGTTTCATATACTTACTACACCTTTTCAGAAAAAAATGCAGTCGAATAGCGAAAACCTCATGCAAATTGAATCACTAGTTCTTGAGAAAATCGTATCATAGCATACGGTTGGGACAAACATAGAACCTTATTTTTGAAGTCCATTAAAAACTGGTTAGGTAGGTACATTATTTCAGACGTGGGGACCCCGGTGGTGAGGCCACCAATATAGTTATGTGTAGAAAAAAAAATGTAACAACGAATGAGACTTGACTTGTATTTTATTATATAGTCCAGGGGTTCCCAAACTTTTAAGGTAGCCGAACACTAACCACAACTTTATTTTATGGTCCTCCACTAAATAATTACAGAAACAAATCTTTGCAATAAAAATAGAAACCGACATTGTGTTATTTCGCGGAACCCTGGTGCCTTTTCCACAGAATCCTAACGCTAAGCGGAACCCACTTAGGGAATCGCTGATATAGTAATTTTAATGTAGAAAGGGTTGTGATGTGGATGTCGACTTGTAGTATACAATAACTGAAATACGAGTATAATACTGTACATAAATCGTCTTCACATGAACACCCCCTTTGACACCCCTATCCGCTTTAATCTTATAACTTGGAGGCATATTTAAACCTAGTGTAATTCCCCAAGAGTCCGACGTCCGCCTTGTAGGTTGTATACGGTTTTACGAGATTCTCCGCAATATTGCCCGCGACTTCTAAGGATTATATTAACTGTTCCCTTTGTAATAAGACCTTATTCTGTTTATACATCATTTCTTCCATTATAAATGTTAGTATTATGTTTTTATCTACTATTTTATGTTAAAAAATAACTACATATTGCGCACAAACCTCAAGGGTGTTGTGATTTAGTTGCGGTCGTCTGTCAGGTGGAGGTACTTTTCAAGTCGATCTGGATGTCTCTCGCCAGAAACTTACAAATTAGGGGACTAAATGCTCCAAGTGCAGGTGAAGTTGGTTTTGATTCTAAAAATTACGGCGAGCTGCAAACTACTTACAATTTGGAAATTTGGTTATGACAAACGTAAACACACGTGCGAGTGATCCCGTAAGGATTTCTTCTTTACACGTACGGAACCCTAAATGTATGTCAAAAGATTAATATCGGTAAAACTAATAGACAGGAGAAATCTACGCGAATTGAACTGAAGCTGTAGGGATCCAAAAAGGTCGGAAGTGATTCGACCCGCGATCAGCAAACGAGTTTGCTGAATTCACCAATAAAACCGTAATATGTGAATGCAAATATGAATGTGTTTCAAAACTTATTGGTATTGTGTGGTGGATGAATATTCATTTACATGCGGCCGGCCACAAATCTGTCACGCCATACAAATGCCGTGTTAATGCCTAGGTACAGTCAAGTTCATAAGTGCAGTACCGCCTACCATACCATACATTGAATAAAATTTTGTACCTCCACCTCACAGGATACCGCAGCCAAATAACAATTGCCTTGAGGATTGTTGTGTTCCCGCTTCACATCAGGCGGGCCATATGCTTGTCTTCCATCCGACGTAGTATAAAAAAAAATATGTATTGTATTTATTGCGATATAAAAAAATATTTTATTTATATTGTAGACCTGACCTGTAGATTAATAACTTTGAATATCAAAATTCTTGTTTACATTGTCGAGTTCCAATGCAGCCTATGTCGGGCGGCAGACAAGCATACGGCCCGCCGGATGTGAAGCGGTTACCGTAGCCATATTAAAACTCGCAACGTGAAATATCACTCGCTCGCCGCCATCCCCACTACGGACGCAGCTACTCCTTCCTTTCTAGTAACTTCACTCACTCCCCGGTACACAACATCCTCAAGGTAATTTATGAGGTGCGGTATTCTGTGAGGTAGAGGTACTTACCCAGTCGGCCATCTTACTCATACGCTATAGTTTACCTCTCTTTGGCCAGAGCCTCTTACGTTAGTTGGCAGGGTGCACCACGTGTAGATGAGATTGGCTTTGGCTCTAAAGACGGTGGTGAGCCCCTTACATCCCATTTAGCCGTAGTTTTTTCCCCGTGACTGCAGTGGATTTCATTGTTCATTGCTTTTTTGGTTGTCACCGCTGACCTGGCTACACATGACGCAGTGGTAGAAATGGCGTGGTTGGTCTGCCCTGATACTTGCGGCGCTTCTCCGCTAATGGAGGTTGGCCGTCAGCTCCGCATATCAGAAACAGTACCTCTACGCTGGCAATACAGATCCACTCTCTGATCTTTCAGAGACACGCCTTCTTCCATCTTCCGACACGTCTCTCAATCTTTCCCATCATATGTCTAATGTGTTACATAATACTAATAATAAACTTCGTTATAAATGCTCTATATGACATGACATGGCACATAATGATTATATTAACGCATCCTCAAAGCATTCAGGGATGGTAGCCATCAGCTTTGAAATATCAACATATATTACATAAATTGCAGGAAAAAACGAGCCTTTCTACGAGAGGAAGCGTTTATATGAATTTCATTTCAAATAAGATCTCGTGTATCCCCGTTTGACAGGGAAATATGTTATAAGGTAGAGAGGTTTCAGTTCTATTGATGATTTACGTCACAATAGAATGTCATGATTGATATTATTTGTATGGTGTTTGAAACGAATGGAGTTCTAAAAATATTGGCATCTTTATGTTTTTGTTAAAGATATTGTTGGTATTAAAGCGGGAAATCCGTGGGGAAAATATCGGTTGAAAGGGTTAGCGTACTGCTTTCGAATGAAAGCTAAATAAAAAATAAGTTCTATAACAGCATTAAATTGATTCATTTAAAAGGCTGGTGTTATGTTGCCTACATTTAATGCTATAGGGTACAATAATTACCATCTGTCAGACAGACATCTTTACATATTAAGTTAAACAAAGTCTGCTTTATTGAAAAAAAAACATTAGTCTGAAATCATTCGTTGCCCCCTCTTTTACATCTTTATCTTGTAAATAATGTCAGCTAGTAAAATATAAATATGCATAAAATGTTAATTACTTTTTTTACATTTTTATATAAGATTGTTAATAAACAAGATTCATTTAATTTAGAATAATAAAATAAAACTTAAAATGTAAAGTTAAAACTGCAGTTTAGTGGAATCCTTTATAATATAAGTTAAAAAGTTGGATAACTACTTTATCTCTGGAGAACCATAATCTGCTCACTTTTTAGTTGCAAAAATACAATAAAGTCTGTCTGTTCGTAATTATGTTTTTTAAACTGTAACTTGTCAGAAAATTGTTCAAAACAACCTTCAGAACTTACTAATTATCACTAAGGTCTTACTATCTCTAAATCTCACAAAAATTAAGGATTAGAAGAAAGCCAAGCAATAGAGTAAGAAGGACTTATCACACGACTTTTGCTGAATAAGGCTACTGTCACTTTCTGTAGGAATGAATAGGGATATCAATCAATGAAAGAAGGGAAAGACTCAATAGGATGCATTCAAATAAATAGTTCTTAAGTAAGGCAATTACAATGCGTACTTTTCTTACTTTTGTAAAAAAAAGTGAATATCCAGTCAGGCCCAAGTTCTTTTGAAAAGACTTAGTCATGAGTTCTATTATTTTTATTACGTAAACATTACAAATTAATACAAGATATGATTCTGTACCCGATAAAACTAATAAAAAAAATAGGTATAAACATTTAGAATTTCTAATTTATTTGACTTTTTTCTTAAAGAGTCAGGTAGTGCGTATGTTATCTATCTTCCAGTAAAATATACAAGAATTGCACGGTCAATAAACCATTACGTAAATGGTAGGAAACGGCACGAGCGCGGTCTACCGCGAGCCAGCGATGAACAAAAACATTGTGGTTTTACTACGTACGATCGATGCTACGGAGCCAGCCAACATGTTGGGCATAGTCACAGTATAAGTAATAGTTGGCATAGTTTAAATACTGCACGGCTGTGGCACTGTGGTGTGCCGCTATGCGTTGATGAATTGGAAAAAAATACTCGAATACGAACGACAAATAAGAAACACGAACATATTTTTTTTCTACTCCGCGATAATGACAGTCGATGACGTCCTAAAGGCAACTACGTATGCGGTTGGTTACCATTATTTTCAATGTATAGATTGTCTGTTTTTAACAATTAACAGAAATTATTGATCTCGCTTCACCAATCATTAGGTAGTTGATTAGTGTACAAGAGATATTCTATATACACCGCAAAAAATATTTCTGATATTTAATAATAAGCAATTGTTTGATCGTTTTATAAATACAATTTCATTGTCATATTACGTAAATATGGGCTTTATTGTATAATATTAAAGGATATTATAATATTTAAGAACTTATACTCATAACAGTAAATTACTGGTGCCATATTTGTTACGCTACGCTAGCTCACAGCGAAATAAATTGAATATAATTAAACATTCCTGCTTTTGTATCCACCATACGTTACGAAACATATTTAAGTGAACTAGCTAATTAAAAAATATTACAAAATTATTACACTAAAGTATACGTTAAGTTCATACATTTCTTAAATTTGCACTTTGATAGCAATCTGCTTCTTATTATGTATAAAAAACGCAGATCTCGGACTTACTCGTATATAAGTAATGTTATTAAGTGTGTCTCTTTCGGCTATGTTTGTCTTTAAGCGTAGCGAGAAATACTAGGTCTGCGATATAAACCACAGAGAAATCGTAAGTCTGTCATACAAAGCACAGAGAAATCGTAAGTCTGTCATACAAAGCACAGAGAAATCGTAGGTCTGTCAAATAAAGCACAAAGAAATCGTAGGTCTGTCATATAAAGCACAGAGAAATCCTAGGTCTGTCATATAAATCACAGAGAAATCCTAGGTCTGTCATATATGCACCGAGAAGTTGTAGGTCTGTAATATAAAGGACAGATAAATCGTGGGTCTATCATATAAAGCACAGAGAAATCGTAGCTCTGTCATATAAATCACAGAGAAATCCTAGGTCTGTCATATAAGCACCGAGAAGTTGTAGGTCTGTAATATAAAGGACAGATAAATCGTGGGTCTATCATATAAAGCACAGAGAAATCGTAGGTCTGTCATATAAATCACAGAGAAATCCTAGGTCTGTCATATAAATCACAGAGAAATCCTAGGTCTGTCATATAAATCACAGAGAAATCCTAGGTCTGTCATATAAGCACCGAGAAGTTGTAGGTCTGTAATATAAAGGACAGATAAATCGTGGGTCTATCATATAAAGGACAGATAAATCGTGGGTCTATCATATAAAGCACAGAGAAATCGTAGGTCTGTCATATAAATCACAGAGAAATCCTAGGTCCGTGAAATAAAACCCAAGTTTTTCTATGTAAGTCTTCCCTGGAAAAAATAAGACGCTGGCACAAAATACTTTGAGACGCTGGCACTTTGGGGTGTAAGGGGTTCATCAACATCTTTGAATCAAAGCCAACATCACCTGCACGCGGTGCACCCTGCTGACTGACAAACGAAGCTCTGGCGAAAAGAGAGGTAGGGAGCGTAATTGTAAGCTACCCGACTGGGGAATGTACTCCTCCACCTCACAGAATACCGCAGCCAAATAACAATTCCCTTGAGGGTTGTTGTGTTCCTGCGAGTGAGTGAGGTCACCAGATAGGAAGGAGATGCTGCGTTGGCAGCGGGGGTGGCAGCGCGCAAGCGATAATTTATGTTGCGAGCGTTAATATGGCTACGGTAACCGCTTCACATCAGGCGGACCGAATGCTTGTCTGCCACCCGTCGTAGTATAAAAAAAAAAAAAAACTTACAGAAGGAGTAAACTCGTTGTAGTAAAGT
Source organism: Hypsopygia costalis (assembly GCA_937001555.2). Lineage (NCBI taxonomy): Eukaryota > Metazoa > Arthropoda > Insecta > Lepidoptera > Pyralidae > Hypsopygia > Hypsopygia costalis. Next base: position 4,484,518 of record OW443325.2, read on the forward strand.
TTGTAGTTGAACCGGCACGTGTTCACGCCAGTATCGATCTAATAAAAAGTTGCTAGAGCAACCACCGGGCGTCTAGACCGGTATAATCAATACCCAATACAATAAAAGGACAGCCCTTCGTGAAATAAACATTAAGGTTCACAATAGTTTTTATAGCAAAGTAGACATGAACAGTGGGCTAAACAAGTGGTCTTACCACCTTTAGATTGATACTCGTTTGTACTTTTCAAACTAAGAAGGCATATTTTTGTAAGTGAAAGCTTACAAAAATAATGGAAGGTCAACCTTAGCAACATTTACGTATGTTAAGAAATTTTAACTAATAGACCACATTCTCAGCCGACCTTCCTTTCGTTCGAAAGTTAATGAGATTTTTGTGAAATCTTAAAGCGAAACCTAATTTACACTACTCATCAAGCGCCGTGTAATATTATGGTGCAGAAGTTATTCCTATATACCTTTTATATAGAATAAACATAGGACTAGGCATAACTAAAAACTATGTTAACACAGTTCAAACTACTTGACGGATCGATGGGTTAAAGTTTGGCATAAAGGTAGCTATTAGAACGTAGGCATGCACTAAGAAAGGATGTTTGCAAGTCTCCACAGGATACTGAGACACACCTGTACGAAGATACTGGCGCAAGCTGATCAACAATATGACAGTCTTATAATATTTGCTTAAAGATGTCTCAGTAATGCAATTGTAGTTATAGATAACAATGGTTTAAACGCACGTCAAGGCCACACGGAAAGGTCACCCGAGGGAACGGTGGGCGGGCGGAACACGCGAACGCGTATTTACGCATGTTTTTGGCCGGCAATTAACGGTGACAGCGATTTTTTTTATTTATAATCTATTTTTGTTTATTTCTCTAGGCCGGAATGGTGATTTAGATATCGTATGACGTAACAGAGTGGTCGTTTGTATTATTTCTTAAAGAAATAAATGTAAAATGTTTATTCTAGGGCTTAGAATTAGATGTTTGTGACAACATAAACATAAAAATTGAATATTTATTGATCCAGAGGATTGATTTTAGTGAAATAAACACTAAATGTTACTGGAAAAGGTCATGAATTTCAGTACCTAATTCCATTTCGAATTTAATCAGTGGCTTTAATGTGATGCGCACAAATAATTTCAAAAGTTTAAACTTTATTATTTGTATCAGTTAGATAGTTTTGCTGTAATTCGCCAAAACCGTAGCTCAGTCGAAAAGAGAAAATAAACTCTTGCATTTTGTGTTCACAGCTGCACAGCACGCAAACCATATATTACAAATGCCTGATGGTGAACAGATACCACTGCTTTTGTAATATAATTAAGTAACATTATTAAAGAAGTAGAAATATATTTTCGTGCAGTAATAAACTTTAACGTATTTTTCAAAAGACACGTTTGGTCTGTATCACATCTGAATCGGTTTTTGCATCAATCCATATTCATACCACTGTTGAGATACGGGTCTCCCCTCAATTGAAGGGGTTTAGAGCGTACTGTAATACGCCCTTCAACTGAAGGTGAGGTTCTTCAAAAAGGGCGTAAAGAGGTTTTTATAAGCTCAGCAACGGGTGTGTGTTGGCTACAGTCACTGTTTTCCATCAGGCTTCATGCAAAAACAAGCATACGAGCCGTATGCTTGTTTTTCCACTTTAATAGTATAAAAAAATGTTTGCGGAGTCCCCAATAACTGTTATCATCACTGTGTAGGAGTATCCAAATATCAGCTTACTTCGGTCGGTTCACTATCAGAGGCGAGTTGCGAGAATTGTAGACGATCTTAAGCTCACGGACGGTATTAAGCACTTAAGTCTGAGGTAAAGTTCCGAGGTTGTGTGATACGATGACCTTTTTCTTAGTGACGCACTCTTCATATAGAGGGAATTCATCTTCAAGTTCTTTATTTGCTTCACATATTGAAATACGCCACCAATCCAATTGGGTTGTTTCCAATGTTTAAAAATTGTACAAATAAATTAACAATATCGTAAAATACACAAAACTATAAAGATCTGCAAACTTTCATTCTAATATCTTCAGTCAGACTTTTTTAGCGTCGATCAAAGTTTGGCGGGAAAGTCCATTTTAAAAGTATGAAATTATTAAAAAATTATATTTCCATTGGAGAAGCAATAAAAAATGCTATAACTTTTATTATGATACTAATCACATAAACGTAATATTTAACATAGCTGTCGTACAAATTTCTGATTTGATGCATACAAAATACAGATCTGTGACGTCATAATTCAGTAGTCTTTTGTATGGAGCGTTTTGGGGCAGTCTAAAAATTGTGATTTTCAAATTACCATATCTCGAGAGATTTTTGTGCTATCGAAGTAATTCTTTCACCTATGGTTATATTATGGAGACGTCCCTACATATCAAACAGAAAAAAATGTTAGTCAAATACCCAATTGTGCAGCGTGGTGGAGTATGCTCTAAATCTAAACCGTTTCGATTGAAATGAGACCCGTATCTCAGGAGTGGGATGAATAATCTATTACTACGACTACGAAATATTGAAATCAAACTGGTTGTGTAGTGTGCGGGTTTTCTATCGCGAGCTCTCATTGTAGAATGATTTTCCTGTCAAGGTGTTCCTTTGAGACAACACCATGGGCTTTTTCGAGAACAGCGTAAAGGGATTTTACACGGTTGGCAACAAGTGAGTGATTGTCTATGATGTTGCAAGTGCCCATAGCCTGCAGTGATTGTATACCATTAGGCAAGTTGTATGCTTCTCTTTTAGACAGCAGTGTACTAAGTCATCATTAAAGCAAAAATTAATGAATAACTAGACGAGAAATTATAGCTCCGAGAATTCTCAGGACAATTGGTTTTCGGAACAACCCATATTCATCTCAATGGGATATTGACTCCCTTTAATTGAAGGAGTTTAAAGCGTACTCCACCATGCTGGTCAACTGTGGGGTGGCGTAAAGATCAGTGTTTTCAAACCGCCCAAACGCCAAGGAAACAACTACTGTCACCTAATGAGAATAGCTGAGATCGACAGTGTAATGTGTCCTCCGAAGCACAAAGGAGCTCGAGATAAATAACCCATTCATCGACAGGTTACGGTAGACGTTGCTTAACTTTAGGGGTGTAAGTGCTTTATCAACATCTTTGAACCAAAGCCAACTTCACCTGCACGTCGTGCACCCTGCTGACTGACAAACGAAGCTCTGGCGAAAAGAGAGGTAGGGAGCGTAATTGTAAGCTACCCGACTGGGGAATGTACCTCAACGTCACAGAATACCGCAGCCAAATAACAATTCCCTTGAGGGTTGTTGTGTTCCTGCGAGTGAGTGAGGTCACCAGAAAAGAAGGAGTCGCTACGCGCCGCTACCCCCGCTGCCAACGCAGCATGTTGGCAGCGGGGGTAGTGGCGCGTAAGTGACATATTATGTTGCGAGCGTTAATACGGTTACGGTAACCGCTTTACATCAGGCGGGCCGTATGCTTGTCTGCGACCCGACGTAGTATAAAAAAAAAAAACTTACGTGATCGATTAAACAACCGGTTAATTTTAAATTAAATCTAATAACACCTGATTGGCTATGACACCCGCAATCCCATCAACGCAGAAAAACGAATCAAACCACATTCGTGAACCCATAAAAATAAAGGTCCCAACACGTTAACAAAACAAGCTAGTCCCCAGCGTGTACACCTCCTAATAAGGCCGGTGTTAAAAGCACTTATCTGGTTTAAAACCCTTTAAATGAAGCAATAAACGAGGATCGCTGTGAACACACGCGGGTACAGTGCCATTCTGTTTACTGTGTATACAGGGCTGTGCCTGTGTGGGGGCGGCGACGTGTTTTAATTGTTGCTAGGGATTTAGCAATTTGAGGGAGGTCCTTATCAGGTGCGCAGGGTTGGCAAATTTCAACAATAATTCTAAAGATAGTTCATATTTACGTATTCCTTATCATTTCCTAATTTTCTGTGTGTACGTTAATAGATTACTGAATATTATATATATTTTAAAATTGAAAAAATTCACCTCGCCCAGGCTAGGTGGGATTTGAACCCACAACCTCTCGATTACTGGTCGAGTGGCTCGTTCCAGCTGAGCTATCAGCCCCCTTAACACCATCTCTTATTGCGATTCAATAACTGAATAGATTGCTTATTCATACTAATGAATAAGCGACTCTATTTCAAATGGAATAGAGTCGCTTATTAATTGGTATGAATAAGCAATCTATTCAATTAATGAATCGCAATAAGAGATGGTGGTAAGGGGGCAGGATGGTTTGTGATGGAGACGAATTTTTGCATTTTATTTATATGCTGCAGTGAAATCGCAATGTGGAGCCATCTAGTATTAAGTATCACACTACTAAACAAGGCATAGCCGTTCATCGTTGCACATGAAATTCGGCATTTTTTTTTAACACTAAACATATTGTGTATTTTTAATTTAAATAGTTGATATCAGCCAATTTTGCATTTTTCCGTTTAAAAAAACTATTCAAAAAATAAAACTACTGTTCAACTATTTAAAAAATTGTTTATTGAAAGTCGGTAGATAGTTAAGAATGTAGTCATGAAAAATAATAAATACTATCTGAACAGAAAACCCTTTCTAAATCAACATCATCATCAGGTCCATTTTAGTCTCCACTACAGGAGCACGACCCTCTCTCGTCCGTCCTAGACGGAAGGATTTGGCCTACACCCCCCACGCTGGCGAAACGGGTTGGGGAGGCCTGATCGATATTTGATAATGTATTTTCCTTAGTCGCCTTATATGACATCCACGGGAAGAAACGGATTGTAGTCTGTCGGAAACCACACGGCCACTTTCTATAAATATTACATCAAAATAAACTTTACAATATCACCTCTTTGGGGTTAAATTCATATTAATTAATATTGATTAAACCTCTAGTGGCAACTAAATATATTTATATAAGGGAGAGGAGAGAATCTAGATATATTCAAGCAGATTATGTGGATTCAAGTAATACTGGATAAATCGCGAACGGATGCACGTTGGTCTTTTACAAAAAAGGTTTATGCCATTGGAATAACCAACCATATTATTAAAACAACGTGAAAATAACTTGTTTCTATATTTTAGTATAGTTCAGATTTATTAGTCTAGGGACTAATAAGACAGATTTGGGGTGTAAGTGGTTCATCAAGATCTTTGAACCAAAGCCAACTTCACCTGCACGCGGTGCACCCTGCTGACTGACAAACGAAGCTCTGGCGAAAAGAGAGGTAGGGAGCGTAATTGTAAGCTACCCGACTGGGGAATGTACCTCCACCTCACAGAATACCGCAGCCAAATAACAATTCCCTTGACGGTTTTTGTGTTCCTGCGAGTGAGTGAGGCCACCAGAAAGAAAGGAAGGAGATGCTGCGTTGGCAGCGGGGGTGGCGGCGCGCGAGCAATATTTTATGTTGCAAGCGTTAATATGGCTACGGTAGCCGCTTCACATCAGGCTTATGTATGCTTGTCTGCCACCCGACGTAGTATAAAAAAACAAAAGACAGTGTTTTAAAAAAACATTCTCAGAATCAGTTCATACATCTTATACATACTTAAATATATAGGGTCATATAATAATACGTCATATAGGGTCAAACCGAGACTCCCTTTTTGCAAGTCGGTTAAAAAGTGTATTTGTAACCCTAGTATACGTAAGCAATAAAATCCTAGAATCATAAGTTGACCGTGGTCTGTTAAAAACAAATAGCTCCATATATTTCTCCCCCAGTATCCTAGCGACCCCCACACCTAACTCACCGAGGGCGGTAAAGTGCGTTAATAAGTTATAAAATTTCCTGTATAAAAGTTATCTTTACAGTCTTCTTTTATATGGACTTATTATTAGTTCTTTTTGTTTTTGGACGAACATGAATGTTTGACTGTAACTTTGCTCTTTCCTCTGTGCGATTAGGTGCTAGCACACCCAGGCCACTCTATACAAATGTCGCGTCGTTTACTACTACCACAGTATAAGTAATAGTACTGCGTACAGTATGGCCACTCCCTGCCGCTCTCTCGTGTCGACCTCACCTCCCCTCTGAGACAAATCTGGAACAGTTTGTATGGCACCGCACCACACGTTTTTATTAAGTGAGGTTGACATGAGAGATCGGCAGGGAGTGGCCATACTGTACGTAGTACTATTACTTATACTGTGGTAGGTACTAGTACAATTAATTCTGTTCCATGATACATTTTTTTATACTACGTCGGGTGGCAGACAAGCATACGGCCCACCTGGTGTGAAGCGGTAACCGTAGCCGTATTAACGCTCTCAACATGAAACATCGCTCGCGCGCCGCCACCCCCGCTGCCAACGCAGCAATTCCCTCCTGTCTGGTGACCTCACTACAACTCTCAAGGGAATTGTTATTTGGCTGCGGTATTCTGTGAGGTGGAAGTACTTCTTGACGAGCTCGGTGGCGTAGCGGTCAATGATGCGGCTTCGACACCAACGCTCGTGGGTTCGATTCCCACATAGGACAAACATTTGTGTGCATGAACATGTCTGTTTGTCTTAGTCTGGGTGTTTTCTATGTATCATAGGTATGTACATATTTACAAAAAAAAATATTTTCGTATGTTTATCAGTTGTCTAGTACCTATAACACAAGCTTCGCTTACTTTGGGGCTAGATGGCGCTGTGTAATTTGTCTGACAATATTCATTTATTTACTTCTCCAGTTGGGCAGCTTACAAATACGTTGCCCTACATTTCTTTTGACAGAGCCTCTTTCACTAGTCGGCAAGGTTTCTTTTATACATATATACCAACCAAGCCGGGTGGCTTGGTTGGTATATATGTATAAAAGAAAACGGGAAGTAGCCCAATGAAATAAGCCTTTTCGGCTTATTTCATTAGAAAGGAAGGAGATGCTGCGAAGGCAGCGGGGGTGGCGGCGCGCTAGCGATATTTTATGTTGCGAGCGTTAATATGGCTTCGGTAGCCGCTTCACAACAGGCGGTTGCTTGTCTGCCACCCGACGTAGTATAAAAAAAAATATATTTCATTGGGCTATTTCCCGTTTGGTAAACTTCCCGTTTTGCAAACGTAATAAATACAACCTACTAAAAAGTGGCGTTACCTAATAAATAAAGCTAATATTACCTTAATTACTTCTCACCTTCAAAAGGCTAAACGGAAATCTTACTCATGTTAATAATTCTGTCGATTCACAATAAATTACTGATATACAAGCAAGTCCTTATGCCAGTTTGGACTTATGGAGTACAGTTATGGGGCTGTACAAAACAGAGTAACAAACAAGTTATTCAGCGCTTCCAAAATAAAGTACTCAGGGGCATTGTAAATGCACCGTGGTACTTCAAAAATGACTATCTCCATCGGGACCTTAAAGTGGAGTTTGTGGACAAAGTGATACAAAAATATGCAGAAGCTCATGAACTTAGACTTCGTCACCATGTGAATCCAGAGGTAGTCAAACTTCTCGATAACACAGACCTAGTGAGAAGACTCAAAAGAACAAAACCTTTTGAGTTAGTGTAATAATAAGTGAGACAATATTAGTGACAGTGCATTAAATATAACACAACAAGAAAGTGTTTCACCTTAATAGACACTAAGAAAAGTCAATGGACATTATTCTTAGATTATAATATTTAGAAGTTTATGTTAAAATTAAATTACTTATTAGCCCGTAAGCTAGATCGTAATATTTTAAAGTATTATGCTTTATAGAAAAAAAAAAAAAAAAAAAAAAAAAATGTTAATAATTCTAACATCAGGTGTCTACCTGTTATAATTCAAAAGGTACTCTGTGACAGACGGACGGACAGATAGCAGTATCTTAGTAACAGGATCCCGTTGGCACCCTTTGGGTGTGGCTGTGGAGCCTTACAAGTATAGTGCTAGACAGATTGAGGTACATACATTTTACTACTTACATACATTTATTACATACATTAACTCCTAGTACAAAATTTTCTGAAAACTGTACAGGAATTGCAGACATAATTTTTTTCCACAATTTTATATGATATAATTATTTCTTATTGACGAGCTCGGTGGTCGAATGGTTAGCAATGGCCACTTCAATTCCGAGGTCGCGGGTTCGATTCCCACACAAGACAAACATTTGTGTGCATAAACATGTCTGTTTGTCTTGGTCTGTGTGTTTTCTATGTATTATAAGTATGTATTTACAACAAAAAAAATGTATTTAAGTACATACATTTATCAGTTGACTAGTACCGATAACACAAGCTTTGCGCTTAATTTGGGACTAGATGGCGCTGTGTAAATTGTCCAGAAATATAGAAATAGCCCATAGTTGAATCACAAAGCTTAAATAATAGTGTAGTCGTATATAGAACGAACACATAATGGAAACTGGGACACATCTTTATCTATCTATGGCAATGTCTACACACCCGGTAGGTGTGTTTGTCCACTGCAAACATTTTAAGCCGGGCGTGCTTTAAGCCTACATTATGAAGACATAATTAACTCGCGTTGTGAACAGGAAAACGAGCGAAATCTTTGGAATTTGCCGAAAATACCGTACATTCGTAACAAAGAAGGATTGACGTACTCGTAGAAGAGACAAAAGGAATCCGTTAAATCCACTTCTCTTCGATAAATACACATATTCTATATGGGAGCCTTAATCGGCTTTTTGCTTTTACAATGGCATGTGAGGCAAAACATGTCATAATTTTACGAAATTTATTTATTTATTTAGAAAACCAACAGCTTACATGATTACAGTTAGGCATACAGGATTATTAAAACGTATTATTAATGATAGGTTTTTGCTATTATAATATAAATCCATAACATTAGAATATTATTATGATATTAAAAGCTTATAACGTATAGCGTAGTTGGCAGTACATAAATAATATCATCAAATTACATCAATAATATATATACTACTAGCGGCCCGGTACGTGCTTCGCTACGTATAAAGTGAAATAATTTGTACTGTCAACACTGAAAAAAGTTTCAATTTGACAGCACAATCCCCATCTGAAAAAAGTTTCAATTTGACAGCAAAATCCCCATTAACAAAATGATCCGCCATTTATTGAATTCATTTGTTACAAAAAATGTGATAAATGAAGAACCGCTCTACCGATTTTGTGCAAACTTCACATAAACCATCTACTAAATAGTCCGAACAAAGCCTAAACATTTGGTTTGGATAGGTGAGCCCGTTCTTGAGTTATAAAATTACAACGAAAAGTGTCATTGATTTTTATATATATAGATGGGCAATCGTTGATGTCAACAATTACAATCGAATAAAAAATAAACAAGAATCAAGGTTCGTATATATGAACGATACACTTCCAGGACCTCATGTCACAATAGAAAATGACGGTACTAATAAATATTGAATTAAATATTTGAAATACACTCTTTATATATTTTTCATAGTTACTATTTATACTATTAAATGGAAATCCGCACATATGACTAAGCATAACCAGGATTCCAGGTCGGTACATTTAATTTACGTGTTAAAAAAAAATGGAAACGTTTGAGTATCAAAGCTTAGAAATATGATAAGATGTTCTTACCTGTAGGAGACAATGATTATAGGAAAATAATCAAGAATAATATAACAAATTCTAAGATTCAAAAACAAAGGCGACAAAAAGGCTACACAAGGCTTTTGCTTTGTAGCAAAATTCCAAGATAGAACGCGCCACTATAACTGTATCTCAGCAGTCGCGAAGGAAGCATCATATGCAAAATACGGCCATCCTAAAACGCGTCCATAAAAGCTTTTAGAAAAGGCGTTATCTCCCGAAAACAAAGTGACGTCAGGTGAAGAAACGAGGACTGTTCAATTATGTAAACGGCTGCAGGAGCATCGAGCTACAAGAATACTCTTTGCACTTACCTTATGAATAAATCTTTATTTCGAAATTTCTCATCAATATCACGATCAATCTTTATTATGGTCTTCGGGACCTTCAATGAATATAAATGTGTTGTTTTTCAATCACGTTGAGTCTACAAACCATATTGGGTGTCGGTAGTGGTAGATTTGTAAATCATTGCTTTTGCCGCGAAAAGATTCGCTCATTCAAGTCAGAAATATTTCTTTCGTTCGTCATTTAATACGGAATCCTTTTGTTTCATTTGCAGAGTTCCGTTGCTATACAGAGCAATGAATGACTAACTTTTACGTTCGACGTGACAAAAATATCCGTAAGAAAGTGTGACAGACATTCGTTTGATCACAGTTTTTTCAAAGATGACCCATTTTGATTTTGATGCATGACACAAAGCGATTAACAAAGATTAATATCTTTGTAAGTATAAGTACCCCAAAAAAATATTTGGCGATGTAATGATGCGAGTCTTTTGGGGACACTGCCAAAAGACAACGATCTTGGGGATATTTTTTAATTCTATAAATTTCTGTTTATTTATCTCTATAAATTTATGTATTTTTATAGTATAACTTTTTCTTTTGTTTATGATTAAATACTTATATAGGTTTTTAGATTAGTTTAATTACATTTAAAATTATGATTTTAGTCTAATTCTTTGGCGATTAAGTTACAATAACAGAAAAATTTATAAGAAAATATCAATAAGAATACTTATAAGTACAGATGAAGAAACCGCACAAACTCGTAAAAATATATATGAACTTACAAAAGTAATTTCAATTAGTTTACCGTTTATTCTGGAGTAAATTTGATAAATTACACAATTCAATTGATTTTTTTCAACAATTATTATTATCACAAAGTTACTGATTACTGACAGACAACTCATTAGTCTCATTAGAAATTAAAGCAAATTACCGACTCTAACAAGTCAAGGAAAATGCCTTCGAGTTACTAATAAATAACTTAACTTGGAATAATTAATATATAGGTCAGGACGAGAATTTCGAGGCGGCCCAAATCCATATTTGTCATTATACTGTTATTGAGCTGACAAAACATAAGCTCCTGGTATTATAGGGAATCTTGGTCATTTATAATACGGGCCAAATAGAGATCAATGGTAGCTCAATTATGGGTGACCTCGATTCTTAAGGCGGGGGCGACCGAATTGTTCCGAAATATTCTGGAGTGTTTAGGGCAATTTTTAATATTCATGAAGACAAATACGATAACTTGGACCTTAAAATACAGTGGACATTCTTGACAAAGGGCAAGAATAAGGCTTATTACTGTGAATATCTAAGGTCATTTTACACCAAGCGCAAATATTCACGAGCTCGGTGGCGTAGCGGTCAGTGACGCGGCTTCGACACCAACGCTCGTGGGTTCGATTCCCACATAGGACAAACATTTGTGTGCATGAACATGTCTGTTTGTCATAGTCTCGGTGTTTTCTATGTATCATAAGTATGTATTTATAAAAAAAAATGTATTTACGTATGTTTATCAGTTGTCTAGTACCCATAACACAAGCTTTGCTTACTTTGGGGCTAGATGGCGCTGTGTAATTTGTCTGACAATATTTATTTATTTATTATTTTAATGGCGAGAACAATTAACTAAGGACAGTACGATTTAAGTACCTACATACTTAAAAGTAAAAAAAAAGTAGAAAAATTTCAGTTAATATCAAACAAAAAAACATAATAATTATGAACATGCTATACCTACGTACGTAAGCAGGCGCTTACTTTGATGGTATTGTTTTGACATTCTCCTATTCAGTGGCGTGGCTCAAATTAAACTCGAGATAATAATTTATCGACATGATGATTAAATTATTTCAATATATTTTTAGAATCTGGGTTATAAGTGGCTCACCATGATCTTTAGAGCTAAAGTCAACGTCACCTGCACATGGTGCACCCAGTCGACTAGCGAAAGAGGCTCTGGCGAAAGAGAGGTAGGGTACATCGTAATTGTAAGCTACCCGACTGAGGAAATACCTCCAACTCTCAGAATACCGCAGCCAAATAACAATTCCTTGAGTGAGTGAAGTCACCAGAAAGAAAGAAAGGAAGGAGTATAGGCGGGCAACAGATTGGCGACCCCTTGGTGTTGCTGATATCCATGGGCGGTGGTGACTGCTTTCCATCACGTGACCCACATGCTCGTTTGGCGCCCTTTCATATATAAAAAAAAAAGTCTCATTGCACACACACTAGTGCAACTCATTGTTGTTCTCATTTTAGTACGTGAATTGCCAATCGTCACTATAATACATCTATGATTACGCCTACATGTATAGATATGACGAATAACGGCGTGTAATTTTGGAGGTAACAACTGTTTCGGGTATTGATTGAAAACCGCAATTAGGCTGCGGGTTTAATATCGCAGCATTTGCATTGGCCTTAGTGGAAAACAATTATACAGCAGCGGGTGTCGGGTCCCCGGCTCGGTTTGGTAATTGTATTGTCTGCACTGCCTACTGCGTATGCGAACGGCGACTAAAATTCTAATCGCTTATTGATAATAAAAAAAATACTTTTCACAAAATTGCTAATTATCAGCGAATATGAAAATTATCTGCATTTGATTAATTATAATGGTACGTTTACATCCGTGCCACGCAGCTCGGTAATCAGCCCGGCATGCAGCTCGGCAGGCAGCCCAGCGCGCGTCGGCGGACTAAGCCAACCAATCAGAGAATTTCGGATGTACCTAAGTGGTTCATCAACAATCAAGCTAACCTCACCTGCACGTGGTGCACCTTGTTGACTGATAAAAGAGGCTCTGGCGAAAAGAGAGATAGGGTATAGCATATAGCTGCCCAACTGGGGAAGTATCTCCACCTCACAAAATACCGCAGCCATTAATAATTCGATTGAGGGTTGTTGTGTTCCTGCGAGTGAGTGAGGTCACCAGAAAGATAGAAAGGAACGAGTATAGGCTGGCAACGGATCTGCGACGCCTTGGGGTTGCTGATCTTCATGGGCGGTGGTGATTGCTTTCCATCAGGTGACCGAAATGTTCGTTTGCACCCGTCTCCCATAAAAAAAAACAGGATTCACGATCACAAGCACGGGCGCATGCGCGAGCTACCTGTTTACACGCTCGTGCCCGTGCTTGTGCGCATTGAATGCTAGCGTGTCAACGTACTATAACAGAAAAATAATAAATTAAACGACAAAAAATACTAAATGGGCGACTGAAATACTAGATTACAGGTTAGGTTAAGTACATTTTATATTTTCACTAGCTGTCCCGGCGAACTTCGTACCGCCTAACAATCAATGAATGTCGTGGTACATATTAGCTGAACTAAATTTATGATTTTATGGAATTAAAACAATGAATAGTAGAAAATAATAGAGAAGCTCGATGGCGTCATTGCGCGTGTCAGTCTAATTGAACACGCAAGTTAAGCAACGTCGACCGTAGCCTGTACACGGATGGGTTTATATTACTTCGAGCTCCTCCGTGATTCGAAAGACACGTTAAGCCGTCGGTCCCGGTTGTTATCATTAGCTCATCTTGAGCTCCTCCGTGCTTCGGAAGGTACGTTAAGCCGTCGGTCCCGGTTGTTATCATTAGCTCATCTTGAGCTCCTCTGTGCTTCGGAAGGCACGTTAAGCCATCGGTCCCGGTTGTTATCATTAGCTCATCTTGAGCTCCTCCGTGCTTCGGAAGGCACGTTAAGCCGTCGGTCCCGGTTGTTATCATTAGCTCATCTTGAGCTCCTCCGTGCTTCGGAAGGCACGTTAAGCCGTCGGTCCCGGTTGTTATCATTAGCTCATCTTGAGCTCCTCCGTGCTTCGGAAGGCACGTTAAGCCGTCGGTCCCGGTTGTTATCATTAGCTCATCTTGAGCTCCTCCGTGCTTCGGAAGGCACGTTAAGCCATCGGTCCCGGTTGTTATCATTAGCTCATCTTGAGCTCCTCCGTGCTTCGGAAGGCACGTTAAGCCGTCGGTCCCGGTTGTTATCATTAGCTCATCTTGAGCTCCTCCGTGCTTCGGAAGGCACGTTAAGCCGTCGGTCCCGGTTGTTATCATTAGCTCATCTTGAGCTCCTCCGTGCTTCGGAAGGCACGTTAAGCCGTCGGTCCCGGTTGTTATCATTAGCTCATCATTGAGCTCCTCCGTGCTTCGGAAGGCACGTTAAGCTGTCGGTCCCGGTTGTTATCATTTAATGACAGTCGTTAAGTTAAGTCAGTGGCCTTTAGGCGGTTCGAAAACACTGGCCTCCGCCGCTCTAAACCCCTTCGGTTGAGGGAAGACCCGTATCCATAAAAACTGAAGATTTCATAAAAATAAAGATTTCCTTATTGTTAATTTAAAAAAAAAAAACGTTTTGTTTTATTTTTTTAGTTTTGAAATAGGTTTTATCATTTTGGTGATTTGTAAATTGTCATTTCTTTTGATGTTTACTCTGATTTGATTCTTGCGCTCGAACCCCATGGGAAAAGCGTTTTCACCCCTATCGATTTGACATTTTTAAATTTTCATAACAAATCACAGACAACTTTCGCGACATAAAAGTGACACCAATCGATTTGACGTTTTGATATTTGACAACCAATAAATATCGTAATCCCTTTTTCAACTGACACTTTCATTTGTATGGGAAAATGTATTTTCTTTTATTTTATTTTTTCGAGAATTTTCCAATGTTTTTAAGGGTTATTCTGCTATTCGGGACGGAAACAAATCCAACAAATCAAAAACCATGGCAATCGGTCCAGCCGTTCTCGAGTTATAAGTGTTGTAACAAACACGACTTTCTTTTATATATATAGATTAAGTACTCGTAAGTCAAGTATAATAAGTAGCATAATGATCCGCAAGTTTTCCAATTTTAGCTCGATCCATTACAGATAGATAGATAGATAGATATTTCTGGACAATTTACACAGCGCCATCTAGTCCCAAATTAAGCGCAAAGCTTGTGTTACGGGAACTAGACAACTGATAAATGTACTTAATTTTTTTGTAAATACATACTTATAATACATAGAAAACACCCAGACCAAGACAAACAGACATGTTCATGCACACAAATGTTTGTCTTGTGCGGGAATCGAACCCGCGACCTCGGAGTCAAAGTTGCCATTGCTAACCATTCGACCACCGAGCTCGTCGGTATTTCGTTATAATACAGCATGTCGTCGTCAACCCTTATTCATCTCACTGCTGTGATACGGGCCTCCCCTCAATCGAAGGGATTTAGACCATACTTCTCCTCACTGTTCAACTGCGGGTTGGCGAAGTAATAATATATATACATAATGTAAAATGGCCGTGTGGTTTCCGGCAGACTAGAATAGAATCACTCCGTCTCTTCCCGTGGATTTCGTACAAGGCGACTAAGGGAAATACATTATAAAACATCGATCAGGCCTCCCCAACCAGTCTGGCCAGCGTGGGGAGTGTAGGCGAAATCCTCCTTCTGTCTCGGACGGACGAGAGAGGGTCGTGCTCCTGTAGTGGAGACTAAAATGACCTGATGATGATAATGTAAAAAAAAACATTATTCACTCTCATGTTTTTCCTCTTTAATATATTTTTTCATTTTAAGTGTCTTGGAATAAAGACAAAACATTTGGGATGATTGTAGCTTTTTTACATGGTATTTTCAAAAAACGTTTTCAATATACCTACAGACAACAGCTTGTAGACGGTAACGCTTCCAGTATAAAAGGGTCCCGGTTAGTGCTACCAATACTTTGCTACGCCGGATCATCTTATACTAGAAGAGTTACGATCTATACGTGTTGCCCCACGAATGTTTGCAATTCAGGATTTGGTGGTATTTAATCGTGAGTGACCTGACCGCGATCTCCACCTCACAAACTGCGAGATAGAGGTTCACGGCGCGGTTGTACCATATGACAAAAGCGGTAAAACTATACACAGTATAAGTAATAGTTCTGATTTATATCAGTACTAGTACTTATTACTAAGTAAACTAAACATAACATTCAATATTTAGTTAATTGATTCAGGTGTTATTTTACGAAAGTCAAATTTACAGGCAAATTTATCTACACTACTTGGTGTGCTTCCGCCACTAGCTAGTTCATGCAAACTACTGCCGGCCGGCACCCACCCGCTACCGTTAGTAGGTGCATGCGATTGCCGTGGCTGCTTTGTGCGTCTCTGCTCCAGTTGCCGTGGTCGTCTCTACGACACGTGTTTCGTCTCTACGCGTGGCATGTTCAGGCGATCTGTAGATGTTGATGATTAGAACAACAACCGACAAAAAAATAGTTTGCATGGAAAAAAAACATATTGTGGCGGAAGCATGCAAAGTTGTGTAGATCAAATTGCCATTTAATATTTAGCTCCCTAGACTACCTGTTTGATATACTAAAACCTTCAACAAAAAAGAAGCCAACTAACCTCTCCAGAAAGTTGTAGTGGTTGTACAATACAAAATGCATTCTGTAAAGTGAGTTTAAAACTCCAGCCCGGACACTGGTACCACAAAGTACGAAGTTACGCAAGCGTTGGCAAATAGCTTAGTTACCTATAGTACTTGTACCGCATACTCACTCTAGAGCCCTTATTTCGAGTGAGGTAGAGCTTAAAATAGTCCGGCGGGAATTGCAAAACGAATTTGAAATGCATCACGTAGCTTCAACAGAGTGTTGGAAAGAGAATTTGGTGTATTATAAAGGTAAAGATAGAATCATACTTTTTTAAAGTATTTTCTATAGTATACTTTTTCCATACTTACACGTACTATCAAGCTGTGGAATGAACTGCCTGTTGAGGTTTTCTCAGAAGACTACAGCATGGGGTTCTTCAAAAAGGGCTTAAAGAGGTTTTTACAGATTCGGCAACGCGCATATGATGCCTCTGGTGTTACAGGCGTCCATAGGCTACATAGAATACTAACGTGGAAAGACTAAAACCAATGCTGCTGTCGGTTTTTGCATCAGCAAAATCTATATATATAAAAGAAAGTCGTGTTTGTTACAACACTTATAACTCGAGAACGGCTGGACCGATTGCCATGGTTTTAGATTTGTTGGATTTGTTTCCGTCCCGAATAGCAGAATAACTCTTAAAAACATTGGAAAATTCTCGAAAAAATAAAATAAAAGAAAAAACATTTTCCCATACAAATGAAAGTGTCAGTTGAAAAAGGATATTTATTGGTTGTCAAATATCAAAACGTCAAATCGATTGGTGTCACTTTTATGTCTCGAAAGTTGTCTGTAATTTGTTATGAAAATTTAAAAATGTCAAATCGATAGGGGTGAAAACGCTTTTCCCATGGGGTTCGAGCGCAAGAATCAAATCAGAGTAAACATCAAAAGAAATGACAATTACAAAGCACCAAAATGATAAAACCTATTTCAAAACTAAAAGAAATAAAACAAAACGTTTTTTTTTTTTAAAAATTAACAATAAGGAAATCTTTATTTTTATGAAATCTTCAGTTTTTATGGATACGGGTCTTCCCTCAACCGAAGGGGTTTAGAGCGGCGGAGGCCAGTGTTTTCGAACCGCCTAAAGGCCACTGACTTAACTTAACGACTGTCATTAAATGATAACAACCGGGACCGACAGCTTAACGTGCCTTCCGAAGCACGGAGGAGCTCAAGATGAGCTAATGATAACAACCGGGACCGACGGCTTAACGTGCCTTCCGAAGCATGGAGGAGCTCAAGATGAGCTAATGATAACAACCGGGACCGACGGCTTAACGTGCCTTCCGAAGCACGGAGGAGCTCAAGATGAGCTAATGATAACAACCGGGACCGACGGCTTAACGTGCCTTCCGAAGCACGGAGGAGCTCAAGATGAGCTAATGATAACAACCGGGACCGATGGCTTAACGTGCCTTCCGAAGCACGGAGGAGCTCAAGATGAGCTAATGATAACAACCGGGACCGACGGCTTAACGTGCCTTCAGAAGCACGGAGGAGCTCAAGATGAGCTTATGATAACAACCGGGACCGACGGCTTAACGTGTCTTTCGAATCACGGAGGAGCTCAAGATGAGCTAATGATAACAACCGGGACCGACGGCTTAACGTGCCTTCAGAAGCACGGAGGAGCTCAAGATGAACTAATGATAACAACCGGGACCGACGGCTTAACGTGTCTTTCGAATCACGGAGGAGCTCGAGGTAATATAAACCCATCCGTGTACAGGCTACGGTCGACGTTGCTTAACTTGCGTGTTCAATTAGACTGACACGCGCAATGACGCCATCGAGCTTCTCTATTATTTTCTACTATTCATTGTTTTAATTCCATAAAATCATAAATTTAGTTCAGCTAATATGTACCACGACATCCATTGATTGTTAGGCGGTACGAAGTTCGCCGGGACAGCTAGTAATAATATAAAGGTTAAATATAAATTTCGTACCAACAATAAAATAAAAAATAAACCACGAACGAAATACGACTGTTATTTATAACGACTTGACACTCTCGAATCTGGTTCACTCATACAAAAGAATAAACGGAAACGACTTCAAAACGAACAAGGCAAAACGGACGCGTTTTCAGAGGCCCTTTATTACAGAGATCTGTAAACTTGTCTACTGTTTATCTTTGTTCATTGGTGTTCACTGAATAGGCTTCAAAACACGATTTAGCTGCGTTAACACATACGTACATAGAGGCAGAAGAAAAACATCGTTAAACAGTCTTAACGCGTTCTGAATTTTTTTTTGCATTTAGCATTACATTGAGCACATGGTACTGAGCATATAAGTGTAACGGGACACTTAGCCTTCATTTATGTGTTCTACTGATTATACACTGGTTTTTAGGGTTCCGTACCTCAAAAGGAAAAACGGAACCTTTATAAGATCACTTTGTTGTCCGTCTGTCTGTCTGTCTGTCTGTCAAGACCCTTTATTTCGAGAATGCGTGGAGGTATCAAGCTGAAATTTGAACTGTATACTCAGGTCTACGGTCCCATGAAGTTATAAAAAAATCAAACTGCTAAGTTTACGTAGAAAAAAGTTACGGCCGTTTATTCAGCAAAAAACGCATATTTCGACACACTCAAGGGAATCAAAACCCTTGGGGTGTACTTCCCGTTGACCTAGAACTATGAAATGTGGCAAGTAACATCGTTATAGACTACAAGTACAGGAATAAATCTCAAAACTATACATTTGTAAATAGATCTTAAAAAATAGGGGGTCTATATTTTTTATAGGGTGTCGAAATTTCAAATTGAAACTACTAGTTCAAATGGGGTATCATATGAAAGGGTTTGATGTACACATTGCAAAATATATTTTATTTATTTTTTTCGACGCATTATTTCTTATTTATAGTGAAAAATATCAAATTTAATAATGATACTACGTACCTACGGAACCCTCGGTGGGCGAGTCCGACTCGCACTTGTCCGGTTTTTTTTTTCGATAACGGCGTCGCTTGCTATCGGTAGGGAAGTCCTCATCGCCCCTTACACTTTCCAATTGTATTTATAAGATACTAGCGGCCCGGTACGTGCTTCGCTACGTATAAAGTGAGATACTAAAAAAATTTAATTGGAACATCAAATTCATTTATTCAAACGAAAAAATATTTTATTAATTGCTATTTATTTTAAAATTTAATCCAAAACATTTGGATAAACAATATTTTTTGTTTTTCCATTTTCAGCATGAATAAACAAACGGCTGGGGGGGGGGGGGGGGGGGTACCGACTCTGGAACAGGCAACATAAAGTCGAAGCACGTCCAAAATGAAATGACCACATGAATGACATAACAACATGATTGTACTGTCAACACTGAAAAAAGTTTCAATTTGACAGCATAATCCCCATCTGAAAAAAGTTTCAATTTGACAGCAAAATCTAACCCCATTAGCAAAATGATCCGCCTTTTATTGAATTCATTTGTTACAAAAAATGTGATAAATGAAGAACCTTGAGAATTTTGGGGTGTAAGTGGTTCATCAAGATCTTTGAACCAAAGCCAACTTCACCTGCATGTGGTGTACCCTGCAGACTGACAAACGAGGCTCTGGTGAAAAGAGAGGTAGGGCATAGCGTATTTTTTAAGCTGCCCGACTGGGGAAGTATCTCCACCTTACAGAATACCGCAGCCAAATAACAATTCCCTTGAGGGTTGTTGTGTTCCTGCGAGTGGGTGAGGTCACCAGAAAGAAAGAAACGAAAGATATAGCCTGGCAACGGATCGGCGACCCCTCGGTGTTGCTGATCCCCATGGGCGGTGGAACCACTTACACCCAAGATTAACTCAAACTTCTCTTCTAAAAACGACTATCCTATTCGGAAGTAACACGGAAGTAATATACGTTTACGGAAGTAATTAGGCCTAATAAACCAATCTCTTGAAATACTGCTGCAGGAGCCAAATTGCCGGCGGACACAATTGATTATTACTGATTGACTTACTCTACAACGAAAACATAAACTGAAATTGCTTAAAAATTCTCTTCTCGCTTCTTGTCGCACTATTACGAGAACCTATGAAAAATACACTGAAATAAACACAAAGCCACACTGGCAAAAACTACAAGCTAAATTTCCTCTTTTAAGGTCGAAATGTAAAAAGTGGGATTAGAAATATATGCATAGACCTTTCAAAGTTTCTCAAAAAGTCAATATGCACGGTACATTCATATTATGTATTTTCAAATTTATCTAGAACTTATTGATTGGAACAAAACCTAACTTCGTTAAAAAAAGTAAAGAAAAAAAGATAAATTGAATTCACAAATATTAGTAAATTTAACAAAATCCCTACATATTCATCCCTAATCAAAGCTTCAGAAATATTCAAACTACAATACCGTATGAGCCTCTACTAACAAAGACGAAGGCTTGCCAATAATAAACTTCAATATTTTCGTCCTTGGGGGCAAGCATCTAAATATTTCAAACGCCATTAATTTTGAGATGCGACATGTTAATAAATAACATGAGTGTCTTGAGTGTCTTTAAAAGCATTGTAGAATTGTATATGAAGCTCGAATGAAGACTAAACTCTATAATTACTAGGCTCCATATTTTTCTGGGTTCCTGAAATTTCGGCATACTGTAATAAGTTTTTTTTAAATTTAAAAATAAAATACTTCTTTTTCTAATATTTGATATACGTAATAGATTTCGGTGACCAAGAATAGTCACAAAGAAGGAAGGAGTGTTGTCCTTTAGGCATATGTTTGCTAACAGCATCTATCTCACAAAATAAGTAATTAGTGTAGGGTTACATAACTGTAATAGGAAAGATAAAAGATGTTGATAGCAAGAACATTATAGAAAACGGGAAAAAATTATTAAAAGTAATTTCTGCATCGGGCATAAATTACTTATATAATAATATACCATAATCATACCCTTGTTTGGATACGGGTCTCGCCTCAATCGAAGGGGTTAAGAGCATACTCCACCACACTGTTCAACTAAAAAGTAATAGAAATTATTTAAATTTAGTAAGGTTCATCTATGTCCAAAAATTTTTGAAGCTATCAAAATATTCGAATCTGAACCACTTTCAATGATCAATCTGCGGTAACTACTTCATATCAGGCGGGCCGTATACTTGTTTCAGAATAGCAATAAACGTGGAATGTTTTCATTGCTAACCGTACTTCAATGAACAGCAAAAGTTCAGCGCCCCTGTGCTCTTGTGATTAAAAATTGTTGCGGCTCCAAGACTCGACTCCCTCGGGGGAAGGTTTACGGCGTGAACGAGTTACCCGCCATCTTCATAGAAACTACAACGAACTGTGTGCAAGGAATGTTTAGCTGTTTTACCGACAGTTAACACTTGAATTAACAATGAATAAATGGACTGATTTACAAATAGACACCGTAGCCAGAAGAAAGTGTAAAGTCATCAAAAGAACTCGATTTGATTATTCTACATTATGACATTTTCAGACAGTCTAACAGGTAGTCTCGTCAGTATTAACACACATGACAACCGTATCAAATATAGACGGAAAAGATGTCAAATATTCTCCAAAAAACTCAACAATGATATGACATGGCTATTGTCATATAATTGTTTAGTTTTATGGACAAATTACACTCTATCATCTAGTCCCAAACGTAAGACGTATGTAAATAATTTTGCTATGAATAAAAACTGACACTGATAAGACATTTTGTTTCATCATCACATGTTTGTGATGATGAAACAAAATGTCTTATCAGTGTCAGTATGACTTATTTTCTTACATGGTGATTGCGTAAATGGCTCTTATTCTAGTGTGATAGAATAGATAGATACGATGGAAACTATCAATTTGTCTCTTTCTCTGTCTACGGATGTAAACGAGACGACCACAGAAAAAGTCAAAATATAAGAACGCCCTACAGGGCGTTACTACGATACGACGACGATACTACGATAGGTAAAATATAATACATTATATTTTACCTATCGTAGTATCGTCGTCGTCAATCCTTATTCAGCCCACTGCTGGGATACGGATTTCCTCAATTGAAGGGGTTAAGAGCATACTCCACCACGCTGCTCAACTGCGGGTTACGGAGGGTAGTGTTTTCAAACCGCCTAAAGGCCACTGACTGGGCTTAACGACTGTAATCTATAATGACAACAGCCGGGACCGACTGCTTAACGTGCCCTCCGAAGCACGAAAGAACTCGAGATAAATAAACCCATCCATGGACAGGCTACGCTCAACGTTGCTTAGCTTGCATGTTCGATGTGACAGACACGCAACGACGCCATCGAACTCCTCATTTTCTACCTATCATTACGTAAGTAGAAAGGGACAATTACGTCTCAAACAAATTTTGTTAAAATATTCTAAATTTCGTATTCTCATATTTGTTTTTTTTTATACTACGTCGGGTGGCTGACAAGCACCGGCCCGCCTGATGTGAAGCGGTTACCGTAACCGTATTAACGCTCGCAACATAATATATCACTTGCGCGCCGCCACCCCCGCTGCCAACGCAGCATCTTCTTCTAAATAAATACATACTTATTACAGTTTCATCAGAAGTATACTAACAACAGCTTACTACCATAAATGTTTCTCAGCTAACCGGGTAGTAGCTATAGTTATCGGATGGCAGACTATAACCGAAGCGTTTAGTACCTAGTTACTTTGCTATCTGTATTCCGAGGCTATAACATGTGCAAATAAAAAACTGATGCATAAAAGAACCCACAACAGTTTGTACTAAAAATAATATTTTTAGTACAAACTGTTGTGGGTTCTTTTATGCATCAGTTTTTTATTTGCTGTTGTGGGTTTCGGTTTCGGTTTCGGCCGAAACTGAGACTGTTGCCGAAATTCGGTTTCGGTTTCGGTTTCGGTCGTAAAAACCAGTTTCGGTCGGACACTAAAAAATATTACTTAAAAGTAAAACATATACGATAATATACATAAATGAAATAAATGTATACATACATACATACTGTATAAATATGAGGAGCTTGATCTCCTCCGTGCTTCGGAGGGCACGTTAAGCCGTCGGCTGGTGTCATTAAATGACAGTCGTTAAGTCAAGTCCGTGACCCTAGGGCGGCTTGAAAACGCTGGCCTCCGCCAACCCGCAGTTGAGCATCGTGGTGGAGTATGCTCTAAACACCTTCGATTGAAGGGAGACCCGTATCCCAATAGTGGGATGATTATGGGTTAATGTGGATACTGTATAAATACACATAATATTATAATTTTATTTATTCTTTATTGCACACAATCCATTAAATGATTATATACAAAAGGCGAACTTAATGCTAAAGCATTGTCTACTAGCTTACCTTTCGGACATTATTATTAGTTGTTAAAACAAATACTTAGAAGAAAGAAGGTCTAGGTAACGGATGCAGAAAGATTGCTATATCGATATCAACATAGACTACTTGTGATTAAAAACTGTGGCGGATTCAAGATTTAGCGCTCCCTCGAGAAAGCTTACGAGCTTTCACGACTTGAACACGTTACCACTAGCTCTGTGCGAACAGTAGGTACAGAACGTGTAGTGAATTCTAAAAGTTTCAGTGCCTTTCACGATATTTTTTTATACTAGAAAGAAGAAAAGAAGAAAGAAATGCGAAGCGGTTGCCGTAGCCATATTAACGCTCACAACATGAAATATTGCTCGCGCACCACCACCCCCGCTGCCAACGCAGCATCTCCTTCCTTTCTAGTGACCTTACTCACTCGCAGAAATACAACAACCTGGAATTGTTATTTGGCTGCGGAATTCTGTGAGGTGAAGACCAGGTACTTCCTCAGTCGGGCAGCTGGCACTTACCTCTCTTTTCGTCAGAGCCTCGTTTGTCGGTCAGCAGATTGCACCACGAACAGGTGAGGTTGGTTTTGGTTCATAGATTTTGAAGAACCACTTACACCCCAAAATTACATTAATAGTCTAAATTAATAGTGTTTGTTTTGCCACCACATTGTTGAGCTAAGCATTTCAAAACATAAATTCTAAATGGCTTTAAACGGTTGGAAATGTATCGAGGTTTTAGTCAGCAAAAAATTAGAACGCAAATATATATTTTTTAACCATATCAAACGCAAATTGGTTTTGTTAACAAAATTATAAAAATAGATTAACAATATATTCCATTCGTATGCTGCGTATAGCAAAAAAACATAAAATATCAAGCTGAACTAATATTTGTTATAACTCTTCAGCCGAGAAATTGGCGACACTTTGAATAAAAAATCATATCTTAACATTCAGGGTGAATATAAGAAATTCATGTAGAGTTTATTACCAAGACAATAAAGTATTTCTACGTCATTGTACCAGTAAACAAAATGTTTCGATTAAGTAGCGAAAAGTACCAAAAACTAAAAAAGCCTTAATTAGCCGATAATATTAAATTTAGGTACGTAATTGCAGACCAATTTGGTGCATGTGGTTATATAATGAATAACATTTTGTTCCATTCGAATAATTTAATGATATAAGAATGAATAATTGATTTATTTCCTATTCAACAAATATAATAATGGCGATACAAACAATTTCCATTAAATTGATAAAACTGGCATCAGACACATGAATATTAAAGTCGTGAAACTGGTATCAGACACATTCTTAGAAACAGTTAAGGATGACGTGAAAACAGACGTTGAATCAAATATGAATATTCAAGAACTTTGATACGATAAAGGAAGGAAATGACGACGGAATGAAATGGAACATTTAAATCGAACAGACGGTAAAACAGCAACTAAACTGTGGTTAAACTTGGAAAATTATGTTTAAATTACGGCAAACAACCAAAGTTTAATATTTAACGTGTCCCTGCATTCGAAAATAGTCTTAATTAAGAGAACCGTAAAATTGAGAATAAATCGCGTTTAGTGTTCAGAGGGGCCCAGAGAAGGCAGGTCCTTGGCACAGAAGAGGGCCCTTGACCTGCTTGAAGCTGCACTGCGCGAGATATATTAATCTGCAGAGAGTCTTTATTGCTGAATACCTTTAGATCACATAGCCAAAGTTTTTTTGAATAGATATGCGACAGTCGAGTTTGATACATCGGAATATGAATGACAAGATGAAGGACCTAGAACCTAGAACCCTAGAACTACGTATTTAATGAGATACGTACGTACGTATCATGTAGAATAGTCCTTTGCTAATTATTAGTCTTAGGACTATTCAACATGATACGTATGTACATATCTAGTAACTAGTTCTATAAACATGTATACAGATATGTATAATATATAGAATTTATTACTAGGTAAAAGACATACCTTTTATTACAAAGATAAAACGTTCGAAACCTGTTCATTATTGGATTTGTAATAAGCCGATTAATTACGAAAATATATGATGTTTTATTAATCATAATTCATTTTTCAAAAATTAAATCTGTTTATGCAAAAATCCTTCATTCTTTAGTTAATGTTATTGAAATTCAAGGAGAATAATTCAGTAAATTAAATCATTTGACGAGCCCAGTGGTCGAATGACTATTTTGACTCCGAGGTCGCGGGTTCGATCCACGCACAAGACAAACAATTGTGTGCATGATCATGTCTTTTTGTCTTGGTCTGGATGTTTTCAATGTATTATAAGTAGGTATTTACAAAAAATAATGTATTTAAGTATATTAAATGTACTATGGGTACTAGACCACTGACAGATTTTATCAGTTGTCTAGTACCCATACCCATAGTACAAGCTTTGCGCGCAATTTGGGACTAGATGTCGCTGTGTAAATTGACCAGAAATATTTATTTATTGGACTAAAATCTTATTATACATACATAACATGGTTAGCTTCTGGCTACCTTTCAATCAGAACTATGAGGTAGAATTTGTAGAAGCGAGACTAGACTAAAACGAAGTTACGAAACTACGCATTTACACCAAATCCAACTCAGCTATATTGTAGTTTAGTGGAGCAGCTAGTTTGTAACACAACAGTATAAGTAATAGTACTACGTACAGTATGACCGCCCTCTTGTGTCGACCTCACCTCCCTCTGAGACAGATCATAGTGCTGAGTGCGAGTTTTTTATTCACGTTCGATAATGTCAACGTAAACAAACCGACCAAATAGAAAAGTACTCTCATGTTGTGAATTTATATGACGCGTGTGACGCAAAATTATATAGCTTACCCGCTCACATTTCGAAGTGAGCAACCCGGATAAATTGGATTTGTAACACGCGTCTGGTAAATTCACAACGTATTGAGAGTACTTCTCTATTTGAAAAAAGTACTTCTTTATTTGATTAAAGAAAAGGAGATGCTGCGATGGCAGCGGGGGTGGCGGCGCGCGAGCGATATTTTATGCTGCGAGCGTTAATATGGCTATGGTAACTGCTTCACATCAGGCGGGCCGTATGCTTGTCTGCCATCCGACGTAGTATAAAAAATAAAAAAAAATAAAAAAGTTTGGTCGGTTTGTTTACGTTGACATGATCGAACGTGAATAAAAAACTTGCACTCAGCACTCTGGAACAGTTTGCCTCCCCAGGCGAGGGGAGGCAAACTGTTCCAGAGTGCTGAGTGCAAGTTGCACGCACACACGCTCATTGACGCTCTGCACATTCGTTATTGTTTATAAGTAGTAGTAAACGACTCAATATTTGTATGGAGTGGCCGGGGGTGGAATACTAAGATGCGTTTTATACGAGATACCTGTGCGAACCTGCGCTCCATACTTTACCTAAATACGTCGTTGACAACCCTTATTCATCTCACTGCTAGCTCAATCGAAGGGGTTTATACTCCACCACGCTAGGGGCTAGCCAAATGGCAGTTTGCGAAGTAGAAAAGCGTAGCGATCGCTAATTTGAAATTGGCTAGGGGGCAAGTGTAATTCGTAGCGTAACGAACGTTAGACAGATCACGTGACATTTGTCAATTCGAACGTTTTAGTATGAGGTGGTATGAGCTCATGAGCTCCACAGTTCAAATTAGCGATCGCTACACGCTTTTCTACTTCGCAAACTGCCATTTGGCTAGCCCCCCTGTGATGTAAAAGCAGCCATAAGCAGCCAGACTTTCCAGCATCGCTTCCCTGAACCGTCGCAAATAAAAAAGACCATTAGTTAGCCGTATTTACTCAACGACATTTATAACCCAAACAGCCTTAATAAAATTGCATTATTTCTCTCACTGTCGCTTAATTATAAGGGTGACTTTACGTACACTTAATTCGTATTAACGACTTTAATGTCCGCCTGAACGACTGTTTAGGTAAGCGTGTATAATGGCCAAAGGGCTGTCGACTTGGTCTTGAAATAACAATAATTTAATTGCTTAGAAGTATTCGCAATTTCATAAGTCAGATTTAATGTCCGGGTATACCGGGAGCCCTTTATTAATATTAACGGCAGTTTTATTTAAATATATTTTTATTTCTTTGCTAAAATGGCTAAATTGTGGGCACGATAGCAAATTTATGTAAGTGTTGTGTTATGTTGCAATAAATGTTTCTTCTTCTACTTCAAATTATAATCGATTTTTGTGAATTATTAAATGAATATTAAATAATAAATCAATATTCCTGGACAAATTACACACGGCCATCTAGTCAAACTAAGCAATGCTTGAATTATGGGTACTAGATAACTGGTATAATACTTAAATACACTATACGTATTATGTAATACTTAATTACATACGTATATATAATACTTAAATACATACGTATAGTACATAGAAAACACCCAGACCAAGACAAACAGACATGTTCATGCACACAAATATTTGTATAGTGCGGGGATCGAACCCGCAACCTCGGAATCAAGGTGGATGCCCACTTAACTAACAATTCGGCCACCAAGCTCGTCAATTTATGTATTAGATTTATTTCAAACATACTAACAAGCTAAATAAACTTTTAGAGTGATAAATGATGCATAGATTAAACAACGTAAACAAACACAAAAATATTGCTCAAGCTACTTGATTTATATTATGCGTTTTGGAAATCCAATAGATGTATTGCTCAATGAACATTTCGTTGACGATATTTTTGCGCCAGATAAAGAGATATGAGAGTTCATTTGTCAAAGTCACATTAAACATCCATTTAACGTTTCGATTTTGCCGCTGACAACAATGAGTGGACAATTGGACAGTGTATGAAATATTACTGAATGTTCTCCATGGATTTACATATTATTTATTTATGAAACATATGTGAAATGATACTTTAAATATAATTTTGAGATTATAATTAGCGTTATACATACAACAAAATTTTATAGTATGTTCTGTCAGAAGTAATCTTCGTAACATCTGCTTTTAATTTAATGTTCACTGTAAAAATTGTATATATACACGTACATATAGGATACTACTAATAGATATAGGATACTTCTTATCCCAGAATTATTTAAGAGTTCCTGCAAGAAAAAAAAATACATATTTTATATTACAAAGGAGAGAAAGAGAGAGAAAGTGCAGGCCAATAAACACCAAAAATTGTAAGTATAATTAGAAATAACTACGAGGGGAGGCCAATAAGTTCGCGGAATGGAGGGGTTGATGGGGATAAATTTACCCGTCCAGGTAGGCACTAGTTAAGCACCTCATTAAGAGTATATATACCAAGTTTGAACCTAATCGTGTCATTAACTTTTGAGTTATCGACCTGCAAACAACTAAATCGGGAAGAAGTCAGCCAGTATGGAGAAAATTGAACACCGTGCCGTTATTAAGTTTCTTACCAAGCAAGGAAAATCCGCTCAGACGATTTTTCAAGAGCTGTTAGCGGTTTACGCGGACTCTGCCCCTGGTAAAACCATGGTTTACAAGTGGCATGGTCTTTTCAAACAAGGAAGGGAGTCCATTGAAGACGACCCCCGCTCCGGACGGCCAATTGAGGCCACCACACCGGAAATCGTCGAAAAAGTAGAAAAACTTGTATTGGAAGATGCCCGACTGAAGAAGAAGCAACTTGCAGCAATGGTTGGAGTATCCGAATCAAGTATTTTAAATATCCTACATCATCATCTTGGGATGACTAAAGTCAGTGCAAGATGGGTTCCGAGAATGCTCACGCCACTTCAAAAACGCGAGCGTGTCGAGTGCTCTCACCAGTTTCTGGAGCTCTGTGGAGAGAGAAAGGAAGAAGTTATGGCCCGGATTGTTACTGGAGATGAAACCTGGGTTCACCACTATGAACCTGAGTCGAAGCAAGAGTCGATGCAGTGGCATAAAAAAGGCACACCTCCTCCAAAGAAGTTCAAAGTGTCACAATCGGCCGGAAAGATCATGGCGACTATCTTTTGGGATACAGAAGGTATTTTACTGATCGATTATAAAGAACGTGGTGCGACTATAACGGGACAGTACTACGCTTCTTTACTGGAAAGATTGAAAGAAGCCATTAAGAAAAAAAGAAGAGGAAAACTGTCAAAAGGTGTGCTCCTTTTGCACGACAATGCACCCGTCCACACGTGCCATGTTGCGACGGCTGCCATTCACCGATGCGGCTTTGAACAATTAAACCACCCACCATACAGTCCAGACTTGGCCCCCAGTGACTATTACTTATTTCCAAAAATGAAGAAAGAGCTGCGTGGAAAGAAATTTGACGACGATGATGAAGTCAAGTCGGCAATTTCGGCCTATTTTGACACCAAAGACAAATCATTTTTTTTCGATGGTATAAACAAGCTATTTGAGAGATCCGAAAAATGTATTAGGGTTAAAGGAGAATATATTGAAAAGGAAAAATAATTTGGTGTTTAATTTCAACCTCCTTCTCTCTCATTCCGCGAACTTATTGACCTCCCCTCGTATGTGGAGCAATAGTTGGTATTGCGCCAAAATCGTACGATTACTTTGTGTCCTGATAATGAAGTTCGACAAATCACTATTTTCATACCGTTACGGCATTTCTAAAGATGGCGGGAAAGTAAGAATAATGATTGTTTGGAAAATAAGACTAATTGAAACATTTGTAACACTGTAAACACATACAAATTATTTAAAAAAACATGAAAAAAGGAACATATACTTCCTAGAGGAAAACTATCCATGTTGCACTATGTGCTGCGGTGAAGATGAATTCCCTGCCGATGACGAGCGGTGCCAGTGTACAAGGAGTTAAATGACATGATACTCAACAAGGTGGTGAGCATCATGTCAAACAACTCCTTTGAACACAACCTATTTTCCAGTCTGTACAACAGACAGTCAAATCATAGATCTAGTGGGATTTCAAGTATAAACCAGGGGCCCTACCGCCGAAGCTGAAGCCGATTACAATCGGAATTTTGATCACAAAAATAGATCGTAGTTTTAAGTTAATGACAAACATCTATAGCTTAGTCGGTAGAGCTCTGTCGTCTCCTAACAGCTAGACTAAACACAATTACCGCCAATCTATGCTAAAGTTTGATTTCCTCAATCAAAAAATCCTATGGCAATCAGCTTCAGCTTCCACGGTAGGGTGGTACTTCCCTGATATTCACGACTACACAGGTGCAGGATAGTGAATGTCCTCTAAAAGCAGAATAAAAATCAAATTTAAAACTTCGTACACGAATATACGCAAGAAAACACATCCCGAGACGTATTAAAGCTCACCCTCACATTACCACACACAATAAATCCACCGACATAACCCACGCTATCAATGAAACTCGCAATGAATGTAGATAAGGGAGAGCCTTATTCCAAATACTCGTAAAAGCCAAATAAATATTCTGGAAATACGAGAGCCTGATACGTGGAACTCACTCGTTTTTTATGCACTCTGTAGTTTGTATACTACACCTAATGCTCTGCCAGGCGACGGTGGAGAAATCCCTAGCTTACCATATCACCGAGTCACAAGAAAACTAAAATATTACTGACGTAAAATTTATTTATGTTTTATACCAGGCGCGTGTCTTTATCCATAAAGCCTTAAACCTATTTAGATACTCAAGCACAAGAAATACTTGAGTATCTAAATAGGTTTAAGGCTTTTGTATTATAGTTTATAATATAAACTATTTTGATACGCTCACTACAAGAAATGCTTGAGTATTTAAATAGGTTTAAGGCTTTATGGATAAAGACACGCGTCTAGCATAAAACATAAATAAATTTTACTTCAGTAATATTTTAGTTTTCTTGTGACTCGGTTATGTTTAGTTTAAGTACCGGCTAAATTTTGTGTTGGTCCTCTGGTTGACTCACAATTTTTTTCTAAAGAAAAGATATATCATAAGGTCACGAAGTTACTCGCCCATATGGACTATTACAGTAGGATCAATTTCGAAATCGAGCAAAGAAATTAACATTTCCACATAAATTATTCCATATGTAGGGCATGCAATTCGAGTATTCGAGTATTCGTTTTATTCGAGTATTCGCCCTTGTTTAATATTCGAATACTATAAACTTAGTATTCGAGGTTTCTGAGTTTTTCGAATAGTATAAAATTGAATATTAAATAACATGATAGCAACAAAATTTGCGATCGCAGCTTTTTGATCTGTGCATGTATCCGATCGTTCTCGAGGATAGACTTGCGCAAAACAGTTCACTGAACTGAAAAGAGAGATGCAGTTCTTTTGACGCAAATGAACTATATCACTCATCTAGTTCATTTAGTTCAATAGGCTTGTATCCCATTTTCGATTTGTTATTTAAAGACGTCACAATAATATAAATATAGGTGAAATAATTACTTCGATAGCATAAAAACTTCTCGAGATATGATAACTTGAAGATCACAATTTTGGACTATCCCGAAAACGCTCCATACAAAAGGCCACCACGTTATGACGTCACACCATGCTATTTTATATGCATTAAATCAGAAATTTGTACGACAGCTATGTAAAATATTGCGTTTATGTAGCCTGCCGTAACAAAAGTTATAGTATTTTTTATCGTTTCTACAATGGTAATATTTATTTTTAATAATTTCATACCTTTAATATGGACTTTCCCACCAAACTTTGATCGACGATAAAACACGTCGGACATAAGTTATTAAAATTTTAAGATCGCAGATCGTTCTAGTTTTATGTATTTTACGTTACTGATAGAGAGTTATTATAATTTTGTAACATGGGCAACAAGCCTATTACTTCAATTACTTCTATAATTCTTTTGACTCACTAGTTCAGTTTAGTTCAATGTATCTTTGATTCAATCGACTCAGTAGTTCTATTGACTGATTCCTTCTACATTCTTCTCAGTTCTATTGCATCATTTTGATGTCATTGTATTTTTGTATTAAATAAGTATAACAAATTAAATCTATAAATATAAAATTCAAAGTCCTGACTGACTGATATATCAACGCACAGCCCAAACCGCTGGGTCTACAGATTTCAAATTTGGCACGTAGGTTCCTTATGACATCTAGAGGTACACTAAGAAAGGATTTTTCAAAATTCATCCCCTAAGGGGGTGAAGCGGGGGTCCAAAGTTTGTATGGGGAAACGAGATTAGTTGGACTATTTTATTCGAAACTTTACACAAGTACTTCTATAGATAAATGAGTAAACATGTGTTTCAGGATTTTTCAATATTCAACCCCTAAAGGGGTGCAATAGGGTGAAAAATTCTGAAAATCGTCACGGGTATTGTTTTTATAGTTTATCGGGTCGCTGATTACGAAAATACTAACTATTTTCTAATCAAACGTAGCCGACGTGACATAAAATCCCCCCTGTGGGGGTGCAATGGGCTTGAAATGTCATAATATCAACATTGGTGTTGATTCTTAGTTTGGTTTTCTGAGACATCAATTACAAAAATAGCATCGATTTGAAAATGTCAACCCCTAAAAGGGTAAAATGGGGTCAAAAAGTCTGAAAATCGTCATGGGTATTGTTTTTATGGTTTATCGGGTCACTGCCCCCTTACCACCATCTCTTATTGCGATTCAATAACTGGACAGAATGCTTATCCATCGCATCCAGTCGCTTATTCATTGGTATAAATAAGCATTGTATTCAGTTATTGAATCGCATTATGAGATGGTGGTAAGGGGGCTGATTACGAAAACAACAACGATTTTAAAATTCAACGTGGCTAACGTGATCATCATCCTCTATAGAAGTGCGATGAGGTTGAAATGTCTATATATCAATATATGTGTCGTTTTTACGGGTTTTTGGAACGCCAATTCATACTAAGTAATATTATAAATGCGACAGAATGTCTGTTACCTCTTCACGCTTCAATCGCTGGACCGATTTAGATGAAATTTGGTTGAGAGATACCTTGAATCCTGGGAAAGGACATACCTAAGATAGTTTTTATCCCAGAAATTACCTATTATTGTTATTTAGTGTACCCGTAGGGCGGTAATTTGACCATCATCCCCTATTGGGGTGCGATGGAGTTGAATTGTCAAAAATGAGGTGAAAAAGTCCGAAAATCGTCATAGGTTACGAAAAAACAACTATTTAACAATCCTACATAGCCGACGTGACAACTCTGTAAGAGTGAAATGGGGTTGAAATGTCATAATATCATTATGGGTGTTGATTCTATGGTTTTCTGGGACGTTAATTACAACAATGGCATCGACTTGAAAATGTAACGTGGTGCACACGAATTACATAAAAAGATTTTTCAAATTTTACCTCTAAGAGGGTGAAACGGAGGTCCAAAGTTTGTTTGGGAAAACGAGATTAGTTGGTTTATATGGGCAAATGTGATTGACTATTTTATCCTAAATTTTACACGAGTTCTTCTATTGATTAATGAGTAAACACGTGTTTGCCCCGCATATCACGCGAGCGAAGCCGCGGGCGAAAGCTAGTATTTTATAAAATCCCTTACAAATATTGATTTTCCTTCAAACTTTTCACAGGCTTAGGACTGTCAACCTTGAGTAAAAAGAAATTATTTAGTAGTTAAAATAATAATTAATATAAATATTGAGCCTTGCATCTGACAATATTTATTTATTTATTTATCTTTACTACTATAGCATATTTTCGCTAACAGCTTATGGTTCTTATGTCCTTAGCCTTAGAGTTAATTCGGTCAGTCAATCACGCACGAAACTATCTGTTTCGTTTTATCTCGAACAATTTCAGAATCTTCCGTCCTTTTCGCTCTCTATCGCTAGCAATTTTGGCATTACAACGTATCTCTCTCATTCTAGCTCGTACGCTTTATGTATTTCCGTTCTTTTTACTCTTTGTCACTCGATTGAACTAAATGACGCAGTGAACTCTATGGGACAAGAAAGAGTGAGTGACAAGAACCGGCTTGTATGGTGAACTGGTACAATTGAACTACTCACTCAGGAACTACATAAGTCTACTCGGGGGTTTGCGCGCGCGGTGATAAATGACTGATGCCGTCATCCGCCATTTTAAACCAAATCCAACAATTAGAGACAAAACCCTCTGATACCAGATTATGATAATACTATACCATGGGGTAGAAAACCAGAGATCACACAGAGTCAGCCAACAATCCCAGCTCAAGTCAAACATTTGTGTGCATAAACATGTCTGTTGAGACAAACAGACATGTTTATGCACACAAATGTTTGATTTGAGCTGAGTCTGAGTTGAGGTCTGGGTGTTTTTTAAGTATTATGTATATGCATTTATGTACAAAAAAAAATGTATTTAAGTACATTTATCACTTATCTAGTAGCTTTGCGCTTAATTTGGGACTAGACGGCGCTGTGTAAATTGTCCAGAATTATTTATTTATTTATTTATGTAAAGCTGAAAACTGCATTGAAATCAGTTGCGTAGTTTAAAAGATTTAAGCGCACAGACAGCGGTTGCGACTTTATTTTATACTATATAAAGAAGATATTCGAAAAACTCGTAAAACTCGAATAACTCGAATAGTATGAATCATGATATTCGTAAAACTCGAATACTAAAATCGGGCGAATATTGCATGCCCTATCCATATGTTATTAATATAATAACTAGTATAAAAAAAAGCTAAAAAAAATACCGGTTTCAAATGAACTTGAGAGGACTACAAGTTAATATGTACAGTCGCCAGCAAATCAAGGGTTCCACTTTAATTTTTAGAGCGTTCTTAAGTCGTCGGATACAGATGATTTCTTCAATGATACTAATGCGTGATGAGCGGTCACAATGATGATGAACAAACGAATCTTTCGGAGACTACTACTACAGACGCAGCAACGAGGCTAGTGAGTATTATGCTAAGCTCCAAACGGAGCGATCGTAAGGGTTTCGTGCGAAATACACTTCGCGTGCATTGTGTCGTAACCATAGGTGGGCATTAACTCGTTAATCCGTTAATCGTTAATTAACGAAGTTAACATTTCGAGTAACGGATTAACTTTTAAGTTAACTTAAAAATATGTTAACGGACTCGTTAACTTCCGTTAAATTTCCCAAAGTCCGTTAATCGTTAATCCAGCACAGATACCCCACTGACATGTACTACTCTCGACCCGATTGGCAAGTGCGGCTCGGCGCGTGCCGCGAGTGAAATGTTACTATTTTGCTGTCGAAAGTTAGAAGGACGGAGATAGATAAGTGGTGGAGGCAGCAACGTGAGTAATTCTTGTCTTTCAGTCTAAAGAAAAACCTAAGAGCCACAAATCAAAGTCTCGTCAAAATGTGGCTAGACATGAAGTCGAACGACTCGTTATGATGCGGCATTCCTCGGGGAACAGATATTCGCAAATCTATTTATTAAATATAATACAGATAGACCCTTACCCGCAGTTGAGCGTATTTTCTCCACGGGCAAGGATCTACAGCCGAAACTTTCTTCACATACAACAGACGAATCTTAATCCAAATGAATGAAAAACCATTGTTTGTCAACATGCTTAGATTACACTTTTTTTTTTATACTACGTCGGGTGGCAGACAAGCATACGGCCCGCCTGATGTGAAGCGGTTACCGTAGCCATATTAACGCTCGCAACATAAAATATCGCTCGCGCGCCGCCACCCCCGCTGCCATCGCAGCATCTCCTTCCTTTCAGGTGACCTCACTCACTCGGAGGAACACGACAGCCCTCAAGGGAACCGTTATTTGGCTGCGGTATTCTGTGAGGTGGAGGTACATTCCCCAGTCGGGTAGCTTATTTTATTTATTTATTTATTTATTTAAAACTTTATTGACCACAATAAAATGATACAAAAGGCGGACTTAATGCTATTGCATTCTCTACCAGTCAACCATTAGGAGTGCAGAGTCACACGATTGCGGCTATTCCAAAAAAAAAATAACTTAATATGTACTGTAAACATATTACGTAAACCTAAAAGATAAATAATATAAAAATAACATTAATAAACATACTTACACATGCTCAGTTATACACAAATATCCATACATATATACATACCTATAAATATATACATATACATAAATATAATGACATATATAAAATAAAGTGAAGATATTTACTGCTTTAACAGACCCTGTAATAGATAGGCGCGCACCTTCTTCTTGAAAGTAAATTTACTGGGAGAGCTTCTAATAGCTTCTGGTAATGCATTCCAGAGACGTGAAGCTTGTAGAGTAAAGGAGTTGGACATAAAACCGGAATGGAAAAGTGGGATTGAGAGTAAGTAAGAATTGTTAGAGCGAAGTTCGAGGTTATGAGAGTCGCAAAGATACTGAAACATGCATTTCATGTATTCAGGAGAATCAGGATTGAAGAGAATTGAATAAAGCGTACAAAGCAACCTCAATTGTCGACGTTGGCGAATAGGAAGCCAACCTAATTTGGACCGGTAAGAAGAAATGTGATCAAATTTTCTGAGACAGAAGATAAATCGAATGGCATTATTAATAAGCCGGTCAAGTTTATTCAGGAGATCTTCATTTAGATCAGGATAACACACATCAGCATAATCTATGAGTGGTATAACTAGGGATTGAACAAGTGTGACCTTGGTAGTAATAGGGAGAAAATTCCTATATCGATTGAGAAATCGTAATGTAGATACTACCTTACGACTTACTTCAGCAATTTGAGTGGTCCAGCTTAAAGTACAATCAATATGTAGGCCGAGATTTTTAACACTTGTGCTGAAAGGGATCACAGAATTATTAAAATTGATAGCCGACATGGAACTGGTATCTATTTTCGAAATTTGCCGCGAACTACCGACGAGAATTGCCTGGCACTTGTTAGGGTTTACCGGTATGCCAAAACTGTCCGACCAGGATTTTATTTGGCAAAGATCTGCATTCAATTGTGAAATACCTAAATTTAAGTTATCTACAGACGTTTGCACATAAATTTGCAGATCATCGGCATAGAAATGGTAAGAGCAACCTAGCGAAAAGGACAGAAAATTAATGAAAATGGAAAACATTAAAGGGGACAAAATACCGCCCTGAGGTACACCAGTTGTCAGGTCATTCCAATCCGATATCTCACGGCCAACTCGCACTGCCTGCTGCCGACCTCGAAGATAAGATGAAAACCAATTTAGCGCCATAGATGAGAAATTAGAATGTTTTAAGATGGCTAATAAGATATCATGGTCTACCATGTTAAAAGCATTGGAGAAGTCTATGAGAACAACAATAGTGACCATTCTATCTTCCATTCCCCTGCGTATATCTTCCGTGATTTTAAGGAGAGCAGTAGCAGTACTGTGCCCAGGTCGAAAACCAGACTGAAATGGCGAGAGGAGATTGTTAGAGACGATGAACTTGGACAGCTGCTTATGTGCGACGGCTTCCAGGATTTTTGAGAGGAAGGGTAAAATAGAAATAGGTCTATAGTGACTCAACAGTTGAGGAGAGGGAATTTTTGGAAGGGGTGTTACTAGCGCTTTGCCCCAGAGACATGGAGATGTACCCGTTGAAAAAGAAAAGTTTATGAGGTGAGCCAGAACGGGGAGTACATTTTCTAAGACAGCAAGGATCATGTCTCTACCTATGTCATCACAGCCGATAGCTTTAGATTTAATAGAGAGGATTACTTTACGAATCTCATCCTCACTTACTGGAACAAAAGAAAAAGCGTCATTGAGAAGTTGGGCCATGGAAGAAATCTGGGAAATAGTGTTTGATTTAACCGTAGAGTCGAGAGAGGGTGTCGAAGAAAAGTGTTTATTAAAGTCATTAAGAGAAAACGTGGAAGTGTGAGATTGCTTAGGGCATTTGCCTATACTAAATGAGTGTAGAAACTTCCATATATTGGCCGACGAAGAATTTATTATGTTTTGATGAAAATACTGCCGTTTAGCTACTCTTACCATTCGATTACAATGATTACGCGCTACTTTATATAGATCCCAGTTCGCATTTGATCTGTCACGCTTATAAAGACGAAATGCGCGATCTCGCCGAGTCATTGCTACACGGATATCTCTATTTATCCATGGAGCCGGTGGACGCTTCACTTTAACAGGTCTTAGTGGTGCATGGGCGTCAAACAGCTTTAAAATACATGCGTTAAAGTTAGCTACTTTTTCTTCGATTGTTTTGGCCTCAAGTACCGCAGAAAATTCTAATTTAGCCGCATCTTGCTTTAATTTTTGAATATTCATCCGGGCATAACTACGCATCCAGACAACTGTAGGCTTCACCCGAGGTGGTTTTAGTTTGTATTGAATAAATATTAGGTCGTGTCTGGAAAATCCTGGGGCGCAAAGCTGTCCATGTTTGAGGACATGATCTACAGAAGAAGTAATCACCAAGTCAAGCCATGTATCTTGTGAAGTAGGGTTGTGGTGAGTAGGCTCTAATGGCAGAATAGATAGATTGACTGACTTAATTAGATTTTGAAGTTTCTGACTTTGAAAAGAATTACACATAAGATTAGTGTTAAAATCACCCATAATAATGTGATGTGTGTAGTCCGAACAAAGGGATTCGAGAACAGTCTCAAGATGGGAAAAGTAATCCACAGCAGGCGGACAATAAACAACACCTAGAATGGTTATGGTTAACAACACCTCAGCAGAACCAGAGTATAAAGATGGTGAAGAAGCTAAAATTGTGTATGGTATGTCGCTACGAAGATATATTGCAACACCTCCACCACTCTTACC
Organism: Hypsopygia costalis; assembly: GCA_937001555.2. NCBI lineage: Eukaryota > Metazoa > Arthropoda > Insecta > Lepidoptera > Pyralidae > Hypsopygia > Hypsopygia costalis. The sequence continues at coordinate 4,523,820 of OW443325.2, forward strand.
AAGTCGATCGTTGCGTATCAAAACATATCCAGGGAGAGAATAGGATAGAGAGGGAAGACATGGCTTAAACCAGCTTTCTGAAATGAGTATAGCGTGAAAAGGGGTAGACGTGAATGTATCAAGAAAATCTGAATAATGTGAAGGGAGGCTTTGTGCATTAATGTGACAAGCATTGAAACAGTGAGGTGTCCCAATAATAGCGTCGTTAAGTAAATTGTGCAATGTTTGAGGTTCAAGAAGAGAGTCACTGCCGTCTTCAGAAGATGAAAGACTAATATTCAAAGCAGAGTGGAATGAATCATCATCAGACATAAATAAAGATAAATTATAATAAATATAAACTAAATATAATAATAATATAGAAGCAAATAATATTTTAAATATTAAAGGCAATAAATAATACTTGCCTGTCCTGCCGGTTGACCTTGAATTACATCTAATGACAACGCTACAAACATGACGCTAAAATCCCGGGTGCCAGAGCGCTTTACTTAGATATCGATGTCAGTTCAAGAAAAAAAAAAAAAAAAAAAGAATCAAATGTCATGTCGTAAATAGCTCGGCAAAACTAATTTTCATCTCAGCAGTGATTGCCAAGAAGAAAAGAAGAGTAACATGTCTAAATAAACTGTGTTCTGATTTGACATCGACATTGAATGACATTGAATGACAGCTTACAATTACGCTCCCTACCTCTCTTTTCGCCAGAGCTTCGTTTGTCAGTCAGCAGGGTGCACCGCGTGCAGGTGAAGTTGGCTTTGGTTCAAAGATGTTGATGAACCACTTACACCCCAAATTCTAATACCACACTCTAATAATTATACCCGTCTTTTTTTGTGTCTAACCTGTTAGCTTCCAGAACCAACAGTTTTTATGAGAAGATACAATTTTATCACGTGTTAACGGATTAACGATTAACGTTAACTTCCGTTAAATTTTCTGAAATGCAACGCTTTAACTTTTAACGAAGTTAACTTTTTCAGTAACGGATTAGCGATTAACGAAGTTAACCGTTTGATTAACGGTGCCCAGCTATGGTCGTAACTGATATAATAAATAAATAAATATTGTCAGACAATTTACACAGCGCCATCTATTCCAAAGTAAGCGAAGCTTGTGTTATGGGTATTAGACAACTGATAAACATACGTAAATACATTTCTTTTTTGTAAATACAAACTTATGATACATAGAAAACACCCAGACTAAGACAAACAGACAAGTTCATGCACACAAATGTTTGTCCTATGTATGGAATGAATGGGAGAAGAACCCACGAGCGTTGGTGTGGAAGCCGCGTCATTGACCGCTACGCCACCGAGCTCGTCATGAACGTATATTATTACGTATAGATAGGCACTGTATATTCTTTGTAATTCTATAGTTTAGGTGCAGTCAAGTTTTAATAGATTTTTTATATATACGAGTAATTTATTGCACAAGGTGTTTTCGAATATTTTAAGAGGATTTTTATACACGCTACGTGTGAATGTGAATATGTGGTCCGCTCGCAAGCTCGAACAAATATATGAGTAACAGTACAAAGTTGTGACGTGCATGCCACGCCTATCACCATCATCAACCTATATCTACGATCCTTCGCTTTCCGTACTACTCCTAGCCTCCTGCCGCTTTTCTGCCACGCCCTCAGCCTTTCCATCTTTATTTTAAGTTCTGCGATCAAAACCATCGAGGTATTCCCATAGGATTACGGACAGCGGGCAGCGCAAGCGAAACAGGTGGGTTTAAAAGTACTTTATATTGATACAAAGTTGAGAAAGTTTATTTCAGGCAGGGAAATAATCATCCCAAATAGTTTCAACCCGTGGTTATTCCCTGGAGACGGGTCTTATTTAGAAAGTGTGTAAGTTTCAACGTAAATCAATTCTCGCCCCCTCTCCATCGTGGGGTAAATGAGAAAAAAGGCGAACTTTCCGTTATTACCTCCATGGGACTAGAGACATTTTATATTGTACTGCTACTTGTGCCTTACAAGAATTTATGATATTCTAGTAAAAAATATATTTGGTCGAGGTGAACTAAAATTTGAGGAGCTGGACGGTGTCGTTGCGCGTAATGGTCTAATCGATCACGCAAGTTAAGCAACGTCGACCGTGACCTGCCTATGGATGGGTTTATTTATTTCAAGCTCATCCGTGCTTCGGAGAGTACGTTAATAACGTCGGTCCGGGACATTAAATGACAGTCGCTAAGACAAGTCAGTGGCCTTTAGGCGGCTTGAAAACACTGGCTTCCGCCAACTCGCAGTTGAGCAGAGTGGTGGAGTATGCTCTAAACTTCTACGACTGAGGGAGGCCGGTATCCCAGCACTGGAATATTCATCCCACTGCTGGGATAAGAGTAGACGACGACGAACTAAATGTTATTAATGAAATGCTAAATGCTATTAATTCACACTCTTATGAGTTACTGAACGAATGACTTTATTTTATATTATCTAATGGGATAATATTACTAACGTTACCAGTGTTTCAACAAAAAGATTAAGACTTTAAAAATGGAACATTATTATTAGATTATCTGAGAAAATGGCGCTCCGCCACATTAATGTTTACTACGCAAACTGTTATGATATCCAATCAGTACCGTAGCAGATATAATTTCCCAGGCCAATGGCGGAACAAAGGGGATGTTTCGCTAACGCCTCTACGTGGTTTCCATTATTTTGAGGCATCGTACGGCACGTGAGATTCCCTGGAGTTTATCGCTCTTGTATGAAGGCTCTGCGTAGTGGAAATGAAAATACAGCTAAAAATAAATAATATTTACAAGAAAAAATTTGATACCTACTTTTTGTGAAATTTTTGCACATATTTTTTTTTTTTTGGGTTAATGAGTATTTTACATATAATATTGTATTTAACTTTAATGCATATATTTGAATAGTTTTCGAGACATTTTGACCGGCTTTGTATCCACTAGTAGGTACCAAACCATAATAGTTGCAGGTAGCGAAATAACTAGGTCTACAGTCTTAACCCTCTCGATGCATAATGACACGTTCGCAAAATGTCACATTTATATAGCTACATAATTCTTTTTTACAAACCACAATATCATGTTCGCACATTGCGTTTTTTTATACCCCGTCGGGTGGCAGACAAGAATATGGCTCGCCTGATGTGAAGCGGTTACTGTAACCAAATTAATGCTCGCAACATGAAATATTGCTCGCGAGCCCTATACAAAATGTTATGTAACGATTCTCTGAAATAACGATTTGTTCGGCATGAGGGCAGTCTGGGGTGAAAAACGGCCCAGAGGGAGACCACAGATGAGGTCGAAGGACGGACTCAAAAAGGTAGCAGGACCAAATTGGATGCAGGTTGGACAAGACAGAAGGAAATGGAAAAATCAGAAGGAGGCATACATACACCAGACTGTTGGTAGAAAACGGTTAAAAAGAAGAAGAGGGCAGTCTAACCTCTGCTCAAGTCAAACAAAAAATAATTATAAAAGACCAATTAAGCTTAAAAGATAACATATTAGACAATAAAATATTCTCAGGGACTGTTAAATTGCTTAGTACTTACATGAAAAGGTATTTTATATTTACCATTACCCACCTGCCCAAATTTTCCATATTTTACTAAACATTAAATTAAAAGGGCACTTTGATGTTCTAGAAACATTGCAAACCAATTTTACACAACCTATAAAAAAAAACCTTCATTTTTCCGCGTTAAATATAAATTTGCAATTTTAATACGACCTCGCCATTAAAAAGTTTGCACGAGTTTTTGAGTTGAAAGCGAATGGTTTTTTTACAAAGAAAACCTAATTCATCCTTTAATACTTTTTATAACTGTGGAATTTATTACGTAACAACGGAAGATAAAACAAAAACATTTCCATCAAGAAACATCATGATCCCGCAAAGCCATCTACATACCAACTTTGCAAAACTTAGTCACTTGGGACCAAACTTGGTCCAGTTAAAGTGGGCAAATAAGTAGGAAAGAAAATTGCGCCGAATTTGCAGCAACGCAAAAATGTTTTACGCAAATAAGTACCTATTTCAAAGTTACCGCAAAAATTTTATTTACTTATAACTCGTCTAATCTTTTCCATTTATGAATATACCCATGTGTTGATTGTTTTGTACAATTATTATATATGTACGTAGGTCAAATGAAACGACTGCACTTAACTGGAGCTGGTTTATTACTGGTCTAACATAATAATCATCTCCTATACAAGTAGGTAGATGTACATAAAGTCCGGGCGCCGTGCGCTCACATACATATCAACAATACAATTCAAAATCAAGAATTCAGTCTCCATATTAATCTAATTATTCCTAACCGTAATACTTGTAGTAAATATTTTTTTTTGAAAAATGGAAAAATTCACCTGCCTCCCCTAGGTGGGATTTTTCCAGGTGGGATTGGGGGCAGGTGAATTTTTCCATTTTTAAAAAAAAAATATTTATCAGGCAGGTTGGCCAAGACAACTATTTGAATAATAATAATACTTGTAGTAGTTTATTAATTCTCAATTTATATAATTACTAGCTGACACAGACACGACAGACGTTGTCCTGTCGTCTTAACAATGAATATTGAATTGGTTTCGCGCAAGCTGTCAAATGACTGACAGTTCTGTCAAACGACATAAAGTTACATTAATAAAGTTTTCTAATTTTTCGCGCAACTTTCTTAATTTTTTCTTTCATAAGAGCGAAATCGGGCCAGCCGTTCAATGTGATGCCGTGACCAAAGAAAATAGGAATTAATCTATATATATAAAAGAAAGTCGTGTTTGTTACAACACTTATAACTCGAGAACGGCTGGACCGATTGCCATGGTTTTTGATTTGTTGGATTTGTTTCCGTCCTGAATAGCAGAATAACTCTTAAAAACATTGGAAAATTCTTGAAAAAATAAAATAAAAGCAAAAACATTTTCCCATACAAATGAAAGTGTCAGTTGAAAAAGGGATTACGATATTTATTGGTTGTCAAATATCAAAACGTCAAATCGATTGGTGTCACTTTTATGTCGCGAAAGTTGTCTGTGATTTGTTATGAAAATTTAAAAATGTCAAATCGATAGGGGTGAAAACGCTTTTCCCATGGGGTTCGAGCGCAAGAATCAAATCAGAGTAAACATCAAAAGAAATGACAATTACAAATCACCAAAATGATAAAACCTATTTCAAAACTAAAAAAAATAAAACAAAACGTTTTTTTTTTTTAAATTTAACAATAAGGAAATCTTTATTTTTATGAAATCTTCAGTTTTTATGGATACGGGTCTTCCCTCAACCGAAGGGGTTTAGAGCGTACTCCAACACGCTGCTCAACTGCGGGTTGGCGGAGGCCAGTGTTTTCTAACCGCCTAAAGGCCACTGACTTAACTTAACGACTGTCATTAAATGATAACAACCGGGACCGACAGCTTAACGTGCCTTCCGAAGCACGGAGGAGCTCAAGATGAGCTAATGATAACAACCGGGACTGACGGCTTAACGTGCCTTCCGAAGCACGGAGGAGCTCAAGATGAGCTAATGATAACAACCGGGACCGACGGCTTAACGTGCCTTCCGAAGCACGGAGGAGCTCAAGATGAGCTAATGATAACAACCGGGACCGACGGCTTAACGTGCCTTCCGAAGCACGGAGGAGCTCAAGATGAGCTAATGATAACAACCGGGACCGATGGCTTAACGTGCCTTCCGAAGCACGGAGGAGCTCAAGATGAGCTAATGATAACAACCGGGACCGACGGCTTAACGTGCCTTCCAAAGCACGGAGGAGCTCAAGATGAGCTAATGATAACAACCGGGACCGACGGCTTAACGTGTCTTTCGAATCACGGAGGAGCTCGAGGTAATATAAACCCATCCGTGTACAGGCTACGGTCGACGTTGCTTAACTTGCGTGTTCAATTAGACTGACACGCGCAATGACGCCATCGAGCTTCTCTATTATTTTCTACTATTCATTGTTTTAATTCCATAAAATCATAAATTTAGTTCAGCTAATATGTACCACGACATTCATTGTTAGTTTTTATACTGACAGCTAGTTTTTATATATAAAGAAGATTACATTCAAATACAAAATGTATAATTTTAAACCTTATGCAATTGGTATTAAATATTAGGGGCCCTACCACTGATGCTGAAAACCGATTACGTCTATCGATCTCTTTGTTGAATTTTCCCGGCCAAACTTTATCACTTGTCCGGGGTAGACGTAGTCTTTAACCATTTCAGTTCTTCACTTCACTTGCCGCATCTTTTGCATAGTACCTAAATTACTTAATGAAATTAACATTATTTATTTGCATCTGGGCCCTAGAGGGTATTTAGACACGTCTTACACCCTTTTAATGTTCAATTTGTTAATGTTTTTAATATCATGAATTATTAAGGCGCCAAAAAGAAAAGCTACTAAAATACTTAATCAATAATACATAACATCCTTACTTCGTACAAATATTATAAATGTGAAAGTGAGTTTGTTTGTTTGTTATGCTTTCACGCCGAAACTACTCAACCGATCATCATGAACCTTTGTACGCATATTCTCAAAGGTATTAGAAAGGACATAGCATATTTTTTATTAAAAAAAAAAGTAAACACGGGCGAAGTCGCGGGTGGAAGCTAGTAATATCTTTATAAGTGGGATAAACCATGCACGTAAAATATAAAAAGAAACGTTAAACCCCAAGATTTACTTTAATTAGTATTTACTTTGTAACTTAGAAAATCGTAATAGGAATAAATAAATGCTTCGTGCATCAAATGATTACATGAAAGAGAATACTGAAAAATAAGCAATCTCCCATATTTGCAATTAGCTTTCGGCTAACCCAGGAAGCATTGAATCAGATTTCCAGGTCAGCGAGAACACACGAGATCTACTTCAAAGTCTGGATCTAGCTTGTTTGCACAAAGTGTTTACAAGTGCTGATTTTAGTTCCGCCCTATTCGGTAGAGTGATATTATAGAGTAACTTATATGTGATACTTATATTATTATATATTTGCTAATACAAAATGTTTTTATTCCATAAATGTTTTTTTTTTTAATTATAACGTAAACTTTATTTATTATTTAATTATTTACTTGCAATGTACAATGTTAATTTAAATACCTATGTAATTTTGTTTTCATATTCTTATGTAAATATTCACGTGCCATTTTGGTGGAATATGACCATATAATTTATAACACTTTATTGTGAACCATATTCTGTGAATAAAATATCATTCATTCATTCAATAATATAAGTGTATAATATAATTATATTCTAGTACCTATATAGTATAATATCAATATACTATCCATACAATTTTTATATATTAATTTTATTATTAATTCCCATTAATATGGGAAAGTATGTTTATGTAAATTATGTAAAATATTGTTTGTTCTTTTACGTGAAAAGGAACCAATGCATTGGAATGAATGGATGGATGATTTTGTACGGGGACAGTTTAAGGTCTTGAGACTGTTTTCCGGTCCTAATCTAATACAAGTTTGATTAAAGCAGCAGTTCGAAAGTCATTGTGACACAAAACAACACACATAAAAACAATATTTTAGGCCTGAACTCGCTTTTAAGAGCTCGCTTTGTTTGCTCGGTCATCTATGTAAATGAACACAAAAGCACTAATAGGTCCTAAATTTAAAGTTAATTAATCTAAAACCTTTTTCCGAAATCACTTATCAGCTGAGTGAGCTTTTGCGTTACAAAAGCAACCTTTAAACACTAACATAAGGGCGGCAGGTATCAAAAGGCTTTTACCAACAAATCTCGTTTCAAACGCTCTCACTTGAATATAACATCTATACTAAATTGTAAAGCTGAAGAGTTCTGTTTGTTTGTTCAGTTGAACGCGCTATTCTCAGGAACTACTCATTCGAATTGAAAAAATATTTTAGTGTTAGATAGCCTATTTTTCGAGGAAGTCTATAAGCTATATAACATTTAATACGTTACCACCAGTAGAAGCGGAGCACCAATGAAAAATGTTGCAAAAATGGGTAAAAAATATTCCTTTTGAGAGCTTCCGTTGCGTGCGCTGCGTAAACGGTTCAAGTTACGCAACAATTATATACGACGGAATTATTCATCTTAAAAAGTTCTAAAAAAAAGTTCGAGATATCATGTGTCAATCTTTTAAGATTGGCTCACTATAACCTTTTAAATAGTAAGCTTAGGCTTCACTCTCAACGCTCTGTTTCACGCAGATGAAGTTGCGCGAGTAAGCTAGTATATTGTAAGTATTCGTTGACTCTGACTCCGATTTTCAGGTGTCATTATTTCCATGTCCAATAGCACCGTAAATCTCTGAAACTTTGATCTTTGTCCGACGGAATTACGGCCCGGAGGGTCCCACCCCTGTAATCCTGTCCCTCCCTGACATTCTTTATTTATTATTATTTTTTTAATCTGTCGGTCCCAAAAATGGTGTGAATGGACTCGTCCAATAAATATTTTGAAAAGAGAATCAACTTTTGATCGTTTCGGATCTCTGTTTACTACCTTTGTTCGCTTTTGTATTCGATTTATATTAAATACAAAAGGGCTAATTTTAAACTTATCGTCGCTTTTAAGTTTTAACTCGATGTTTCTAGAAGTCTTATTGTATTAAAGTGTACATTTATTTAAATTTATTCTGGCGTGGCAAATTTAATTATATCTTTAATAGATTCCATTTATATTAACGTCAAAAGTATTTGTCACGGTGACTGGATATTGCTATATTTTATTTTATTGTCTATTTATTTAGACTTACTTTTAAGCACTATAACTACTAATAAAAATGTTTATTCTCAGTACCAAGATAGGTACTTGTGTCAGGAGGTCTCGCTCTTCCATAACTCAATAACATAAATAATATAATCCATAGTATAATACATATGTACTTCAAAACAGGGTTGGCAAAAATCCGATATTACGTGAACTTAAAGTATCAATCCTTTTTTTTTCTCTCGTAAACCATTTTGTTAAAATACATCCCTCTTTCACATATATGTATCTTAGTATGAGAGAGTGAAATAATAAAAATACATAAAATACAACTATAAAACGAAATTATCTAAAACTAAATACATAATACTAAAATAAAACTAAGCTAAAACTAAAATAAATGTAAAAAGTTTAAGTATCAATCTTAATTTTAATTTTTTGTTCAATGTGTGTTGCAAAAATAAAGAGCTCCTTAGGTTTATCCGGTACATCAAGTAACACAATGACGTGTACTTATAGTGGAAGTTTAATATGTGTAAGATGTGTCAGCAAATCCTGTTAAACTTCATGCCAATAGGATGAAACTTCAGCGGGAAACTTGGCGCCTTGAACGACATGTGAAATTGAACCACAAAATAGGAGGCAAAAAATAAAATGGAGAAAAAATAAAAGGATACGAAGGAGAATAAAAAACAGAAAAAAATTACGATACGGAAAATAACATACCTAGCCTGACAAAAATATCCTCATTTAACCAACGTGTATGGCCCTCGATAACGTGTAGGGCTATTTGAATAGCTATTTAGATATTGTCAGGGCTATTTGATGGGGCTAGGTACATACCTAAATATACTCGTTTTAAAAAGTCTGTCAATGGTAGAACGAACAGTACAATCGGTGATGAAGAGAGGATATTTTGTCTGACTAGGTATGTACCTAGCTTAACCAACGTGTATGGCCCTCGATGGGGCTATTTGAATGGCTACTTATATATTATTAGGGCTATTTGAGGGGGCTAGGTACATACTTAAATATCCTCGTTTAAAAAAGTCTGTCAATGGTAGAACAAACGGTACTGTTGTGGTACAATCGGTGATGAAGTCAGGATATTTTTGTCTGACTATATATGTACCTAGGCTGACAAATATATCCTCGATTAAACAGTCTGCCAATTCTAGAACAAAATGGTGCAATCGATGAAATTCAAATAGCCCCATGGAGGGCTATACACGTTGGGTCCAATAGACGGTAATAGCCAATTAGGTGTACTTTTGGGAGCACTAAAGTCCCAAACCCAATATCACACGTTACTTGTATGTATATTTGGCAACTCCTATCTATGTCGCACTATTAAAAAGTGGAACGTGTTGCCGGCATATGTATTTCCTCAATCATACAATATGGGATCCTTCAAGCGAAGCGTGAAGAAGCATCTTGTAGGCCAGCATGGTAGCGTCAACTGACAAGACATCAAGGTCTCTTGTCCGTTGCCGTTACGATTGGGGCTCCTCTTTTCGCTTACCATCAGGCGAAGTGGAGCCAACATGCTGAGCTAATATAAAAAAATATGTGTATTTATGTGGGTATATTTGAAAATGTGTATTCGTTTATAGAATATAATTGGACTTAACGTGCTCTCCGAAGCACGAACGAACTCGACATAAATAAACCCATCCATGGACAGGACGGTCGACGTTGCTTAACTTGCGTAAATCGATTAGAATGACACGCGCAACGACGCCATCGAGCTCCTCGTGAATATGTTATATTAAACAATATAAAATAAAAGTTATCGATTAAAGATACGAAATATTAACTTTGTAACAAATATATTTTATATAATTTCCAATAGCTACGAGAATATTCATCTTCTCTTCATATGTATCACTCGTGTTCGTTTACCTAAAGAAAGGTACGATTCGTGCTCGTCCAGTAACAGCAATAATAGGAGACAACTTACCTGTAACAAAAAAATATTAATATTAACATAGACAAATCATCAACAGGTTGTTTATAAAACATACTATATAATATCCTCAAAAAATAATTTAAGAATACATAATTTAAAATTAGTGGGCATTGGCGAATGTAGCACTCTAACTGTACACGTAAATTAGACTTGGACGATGAAAATGGGAATTTATCTTTTATAATTATTATTAATACAATATGTTTTATAATAATTATTAACCACACTTTTAATAAATAAAAACTATGAATTTTCATATTGTGTTGCAAAAATACCAAACAACAGGGAGATCGAGATTGGTTCGAAAGTGAATTTTGACAAAATGTTAATTATAAGACAGATATAATACACTACTGCCTGATTTAATTAACTACATAAGCCACAAAATTGCATAACAGTACAAATGAGGCACGTAAGTGTTAGATTATAAGGATTGATTGCGAGAAAGAAGGATTTAACCTTAAAAACAATCTCTACCGTAAGGTGAACCTTTTGTGAACAAAAGGAATTTACGAATGCGCCGCTAAGTTTCTACTTAGCGGAAAACAGATTAAGACAATAAATAAGTTTTCTTTCTTTGTAAATAATAAAATAGTCACTGCAATTTCTTGTCAACACAGAAACTACACTATTTTCTCGTAACAAATTCACTGTCGCAAACGAGACGCATATTATATGAAGTAGTGTGCAATATTTTAAGGGCTATATTCCCTTGCCACGGAAACTACATGTATATTTTTCAGCGACGCAAGGGTTTTATTATAGCAATATTTCAATCTGAGTTTGCATAGAGAGCACGCGTCGGGTTGAGCCCACGGGATTGCTGTACATTTCTGGCAATTAAATTGGCAAAATTATTTACTTTTAAAGATCTTTAATTTGTTCAGACAATAGGCTATTATGATGTAAATTTACACTATAAACTAAATTAACTAAAAATAGACTAATCTTAAAATATAAACTTAAGTAATTAAAAATAAATAAGGAAAGAAAAAAAGAAATATATAACTAAACGGCGTCAAAAAATTCCTCCAACGCAGCCAAATAACAAATAAACCAAACAACACCTTTAAGTGAGGATAGTTGCTTCTGCGAGTGAGTGAGGTCACCAGACGGGAGGAGATGCAGCGTTGGCATGCGAGCAATACTCGTTTATTGCCAGCATCTATAGGCTACGGTAAATACTTTACCAGACGGGCCGTATGCTTGTTTAGCACTCGACGTAGTATAAAAAATCTATTCAAGATAAAGAGAGAAAAAGGTTTACGTTTATAAAAATGTAGTATTTTTGTCTGTTTCATTTTTTTTAGTACTACGTCGGGTGGCAGACAAGCATACGGTCCGCCTGATGTGAAGCGGTTACCGTAGCTATATTACCAGCAACGCAGGTGCCAACGCTGCATCTCCTTATATCCTGGAATGTTAGATAAATGATGTAAAATTACCTACGTGTCTTTACAAGAATAATAGTGTTCCATAATTTTCGACTTTATAGTCGTTTGCGAACTATGATATTTTATTCAATGGATGCGCTAGTTAGCACAGATCCTCCTGTTAATGTATACGTTAATGCAAATTATAGAGTGTATTTGGCTGATTTTAATCCTCTTGTTAATTTACTCGTAAAGACAGATTTTAGTTTCTTTTCTTTTTACTTAGTTTATCTCGAGTCAAATTAACGTGCAGGTGAGATGGCTAACAAATTGCTTGCTAACATACGAAGTATTTTTATATAGTAAATTCAGGAAGCTTTCTTATAGACCACGTGTAGGTGAGGTTGCTAACAAATTACCTGCTAACAAAAGAGAGATTTTAACTACGCTTTTTTAATAGTGAGTTCAAGAAGCTTTCTTACAGGGAGAGATATTTATGTGCCCAAGATTACTTTGTTAAAATTGAAGCATTTTTTTAAGTTTATTGATGTGTCAACTTGACCGCCGGGCACTGTAATAGTGCCCATTAGTGAAAATGGCGAGTCACTGGGAATAATAAGCTGGAGTTGGAACTACAATCGAAACGCGTCCAGTTGCATGGAGTCAATGACCGAGTTAACGATCGTAGGCATCACATGCAATGGCGACATACGGACATACACGATGGAGAGCCTTGATAAATAATAATAATATTTATTTTATTTCAAAAAGCATACAATTTCTACTTCTTCTATTTATATAAACGAGGCTCTGGCGAAAAGGGAGGTAGGGCATAGCGTATTTTTTAATTAGCCCGACTGGGGAAGTACCTCTACCTCACAGAATACCACTGCCAAATAACAAACAAGAAAGAAAGGAAGGAGTATAGGTTAGCAACGAATCGTCGACCCCTTGGTGTTGCTGAGCTCCATGGACGGTGGTGATTCTTTTCCATCAGGCGATCCACATGCTCGATTTCTCATATATAAAAAAAAATGAAATTTATCTCTTTTTTTAATAATTATAATTGTTTAGAACAGTTAAGTATTAGTGTTTCTACGTCTATTATGTTTATTTTTTGAAAAAATGGAAAAATTCACCTGCCCTGCCAAAAAATAATATTTCCATTGGAGAAGCAATAAAAAATGCTATAACTTTTATTATGATACTAATCACATAAACGTAATATTTAACATAGCTGTCGTACACATTTCAGATTTGATGCATACAAAATACAAACCTGTGACGTCAAAATTCGGTAGTCTTTTGTATGGAGCGTTTTGGGGCAGTCTAAAATTGTGATTTTCAAATTACCATATCTCGAGAGATTTTTGTGCTATCGAAGTAATTCTTTCACCTATGGTTATATTATGGAGACGTCCCTACATATCAAACCGAAAAAAATGTTAGTCAAATAGCCTATTACAATTTAATTTGATTATACAATTCGTAATTAAGATATCAAGTATTTGATTTAGACGTTCTTACATACATCGTTGTCACTTTCATCAATTCTATAGTAAGCCCTTTTACTATGAGCCTTTTTGATATGTTTCTTGAACATTATTTTACGGACACTACTGTATCGGGCAATTTATTATAGAATCTCTTATATTATAGTCACGCCGAACTTCGGTCGCGTATTTTCGTAATAGTGTGTTTAGACACTAAGACTTCTAGTATAAAAAGGTGCTGCGTATTGCTACGAATGTAGCGTACGTTTTGCGGCTATGCCGGATCATCTTATACTGGAACTGGCCAATAAGCTGTATAAAAAATATATAAGTACGTATCAGTACAAAGATTCATTACGTTACCTCGTGAAAATAAGGCTTTTGCGAGACATCTTTGTACACACTGTAATTGAATGCGATATTACTTGCCATCGTTACATCTGTTTTTTGTTAGTAATTTTCTCGGTGGCTTGGAAGAAACAAAAATATTATATTACCACACATTTAGGTCGGTTTACCTCGTGTTCATTAAGTATAGTGTTCCCCAAAATGCACGGATAAATTTCATAGAAAATTTTCCTTATTATGCACTGCGGTCGATGTTTGCTTTTCCGAGGGTAAAGAATACTTTTAGCATTAGGTTCGCCATCGTCAACCCTTATTAATTCCACTGCTGGGATACAAGCCTCTGCTGAATCGAACGGGTTTATAGAGCATGCTCCACCACGCTGCTGTAATGTGGGCTGGCGGAGGTCAATGTTTTCAAGCCGCCTAAAGGCTGTCATCTATAATGAAAACACCTGAGACCAGACTCCAAAGCAAGGAGGAGTTTGAGATAAATAACCCATCAGACATGGACAGGCTACGGTTGACGTTGCTTAACTTGCGTGTTGGATTAGACAGACACACACAACGATGCTATCCAGCTTCCGAGCGAGAAAGCTTTTTGTAAAATTGTATATTGTGGCCAATAAATAATAATACTAACTCTTTATTGCACCATGTAAAGAAAATCATAAAAATATAATACACGTAAGAGAATACAATAAGGCGGCCTTATCGCAAATGCAATTTCTCCCAGGCAAAGTTAGCATAAAGGAAAAATTGACAGACATAGGCAGGTGGCGCATGAAATCATTACAACACACATACTACAGCCACAGTATAAGTATTAGTACTAGGTTTCATTTTTTTTTTTGTTTTTTTTTTTTTCGTTTCCAGTTCCTGAACGGTGTTAAGTGCATTGGATTTTTTCTCTATAGGTTTTGGGTTTTTTTTTTTTTATATTAGCTCAGCATATTGGCTCCGCTTCGCCTGATGGTAAGCGAAAAGTGGAGCCCCAATTGCATCGGCAACGGACAAGAGACCTTGATGTCTTGTCAGTTGACGCTGCCATGCTGGCCTACAAGATGCTTCTTCACGCTTCTCTCTTCTCTCTTCTTTGCCATCCGTCCGGGTTTCCCCGGATTAGTCCTAGCTTGGAATGCGTCAGGGGATCGTCCGGGAGGGGTGTCATTTGTAGTCCAGGGTAAAAAGTTTTAAATCACTACCGCCCGCTACATGCTCTGAATAAGCGTCTTGTCACAGATTAAACAATAGTACTAATAAAAACTGCTGACATGTCCGGGTTTTAAGATTCAAAATCCGGAGTTTTGACTTTTAGAGATGGCAATCCTATATAGCATTTATGTGTGCTACATGGGTACTATATTAGCACAGCATAAGTAATAGTACTATGTACAGTAAGGACTCTCCCTGCCCACAGCATAGTAATACAACCAGTACTTCATACTAGCGCCCAAATAGGCGGACGCACACAGCCAAGCGTCATTTCTTCTGAGCGATCGTGTAAATGACGCTTGGCTGTGTGCGTGCGCCGACAAATCGGCGCCCAAAGGCGCTAGTATGAAGTCAAAGTACTGGTTGTATTACTATGCTGTGCCCTGCCGCTCTCTCGTATCGACCTCACCTCGCCTCTGAGGCGTATCTGGAACAGTTTGTATGGCACCGCTCGCACACACGCTCATTTACACTCTGCAGAGACGCAGTTGTTTATGTAGTAGTTAACGATGCGACATTTGTATGGAGTGGCCGGGATGTGATATTAGGTAAACATGTCTTCTGAACGAAGTGGGAGAAAAAGACCAATTCGATAATTCAAAATAAAGTTAAATTAATAAGATACAGGTTTTTGATAAAAAAAAGTAATAGTAATAATGTGTAGGGACGGAATGAATAATATTATGCACTCTTTTGTCAAAAATTTTCACGACCGTTTCGCAACCGTAACAGAATTTCTGGAATGCGGCTGAATTTTGTTGAAAGTAAAATCTCCAGCGGCGTTAAATCGTATGATCTGGACGAGTGATTTTGATCTCCAAAATGGGATATTACACGACCATGAAATGACTCGTGTGGCAAAATAAATCCGCAATGTGTAATAAAAAATATCTAATTATAATACTACGTTATAAAGGGAGCTTTGCAACATTTCAGTGGTGTAGGTTCACAGGTTTGCGCTCGGCCCGGGCTCTGAAAGAATTCTCAGAAGAAATCAGACAAGCAACCGAAACGAAAATAAATTCATTCAGAATATAGTGTATTATACAGGGGGGAATAATTAAAAAATAATCGTGAATTCTAAAGACAAAAAAGGAACATTAATTTATACAAATTTTGTACTGAAAACATGCTGTACCTAACACGGTCACGGTAATTTTGATTGGAAATTCTTTTAATTTCAATATTTTGGAATCAATAATTAATTTTATATAAAATTGAATCGATAATTATACAGTTTAAATTATAAACTATATAATTATTCATGACACAGCCCTATCGTCTTAAAATGTTAATTCAATGTTTTTTCCCCTACATTTAAAAACTACTTTCAAATTAACATTATGTTTGAATCTGTGTGGCCCACTAGAATAGAAACTCAGGCCAGACAAGAGGCTAGAAATGGCCAGTAATAAGCCAGAATAAGTACTGGCTTCCCTTACTACAGCCAGAGTTTACAGTACTCGTAGCAGTAGTAGCTCCCACAATGCCTCAACCAGAACCAAATGGAGACATAAATCAAGAACCTGTCCATAACCACGACCACTCTGCTAAGAGTGTACGACTGAAACGCAGGATCGCTTCACATCTATTGGGCCATATGTTTGTTTGTTACCCGACTTGGTATAAAAAACTAAGGTTTAGTTAGTCAACATTTGCACTGTATTTGAATCCGAACCGAACTGGGACATACCTATTACAAATTTCTTGCTTTCCAAATGCGACTATATTGTGGAACAGTGTAACGTAAGCAAAGGATTATTAAATATCCGATTTCGGATTCAATTCGCCGCCGCTCGCATAGCCGATCTCTTTATACCAGAGCAGAATATGGCTGATACCAGAGGATAATCCTGACATGACATCATGACATTCTACAAGCAATTCAAAATGCAAACAGAATGCGGCACAAATTCTAAAATGAATCAATACGCGTAGAGACAACAGCGATATTTCGGACTGATTCAGAATAACTTTTGACATTCCGTCGCAGCGGACGGAGTCTTGGGGTACTTTTTACAATCATATTTATTGCCCGCTCCAGAGTTTGCTGGTTTTTGGGGCGAATACCTTGTTCGTATTACGTAATTACTTTCTGTCGTTTTCATATAGATGAATGATAACTTTGTTTTCGGGCTTCATTTCGAACGAATCGTTGAAGCGTATCGCATTTCTTAGTAAGAGGATTGAGATGCGTAGAATTGAAATATTGTTTTGTTTTTGATCGAAGTATTTCATTATATTTCTAGTTTCGAAATTAATGTAAGGGAATGTACGATTGTTTTAAATCATATCCCAGCAGTGGGATGAATAAAGGTTGTCTACGACATTGAAGGAATAATAAATAAATATTTCTGCACAATTTACACAGCGCCATCTAGCCCCAAATTAAGCGCAAAGCTTGTGTTATGGGTACTAGACAACTGATAAATGTAGGTACTTAGATACATTTTTTTTTTGTAAATACATACTTATAATACGTAGAAAACACCCAGACCAAGACAAACAGAGAATGTCAAAAAAAGACTCCATAAACTATTTAATTTGGCACATTTTTTTTATACTCCCCGTTACTCTTAGTATACTATAGATGATAGATACATTTCTTTTATACCACTAAGGTGGCAAACAAGCATACGGCCCGCCTGATGGAAAGCAGTTCTCGTAGCCTATGGACGCCCGTAACACCAGAGGCATCACGTGCGCGTTGCCGACCCTGTAAAAACCTCTTTACACCCTTTTTGAAGAACCCCATGCTGTAGTCTCCTGGGAAAACCTCAACGGGCAGTTCATTCCACAGCTTAGTAGTACGTGGAAGAAAACTCCGCTGGAATCGCACAGTACGTGTCCACTTCGGTTCCAATGTGTGAGGATGAATTCCCTGTCGATTGCGAGCGGTGCGACTGTAGAAGGAGGCCATGGGCATCATGTCAAACAACTCCTCTGAACACACCCCACTGTACAATCGGTAGAACACGCAAAGGGATACATGGATTTTTTATCCATGTAGCAACGGATACGAGTTAGTCTATCTATACGAACATAACCAAACAAACTACATAACTGGTAGATACAAAAATAACAACCCATTTAGAAACGACAGAAAAAACATTTTTTCTGTCGCTCAGAAAATTTATTCACCTTCCATTGCACTTACTCATTCTTGCGGACTCTAATGCGAGAAAGAGACAGCTAGATATTTTTTAGCATTCAACAAGCTTGTCCGACGGCTTTCCTGGCTGCAAATGACACGGAGTCTTTTGTTCAAGATAGAATGGCGACGTTATTCGAATATCTTAGTTGCAACTAGGTCGCAGAGTTCCGTATAGGTTAGTGTAGCTACGAATAGGGAAATAAGTTACAGCAGAAAGGTTAATGTTTCCCTGCTATTCCAAAGCAATGTTGGGTGTAACGTGGTGGACTATTAGAGTACACAGCAGCTGGAGCAGAGACGACCAAAGCAGTCACATGCATCTACTAACCGTAGTGAGTGGGACCCGGCCGACAGTAGTTTGCATGAATAGTTGTGTAGATCAAATTGTCAGTAAATTTGACTTCCGCAAAATAACACCAGCCCCCTTACCACCAACTCTTATTGCGATTCAATAACTGAATAGAATGCTTATTCATACATTATTGGTCATATGAAGCAGCATAAAGCTGTCTACTGACGTCACGATTTGGTTGACGGCCAATATAGGACATAAACGCGCTGTGTATGAAGGATTGAAGGCTTTAGTTGAACTACGTGGGTCTACTAAAGCAATGAACCGCACTATTTATCACTATTACGAAATAATAGCTACAAAACTCAGAAGCACTTTTTTTATTTTCTGGTAATGCGATGAGTGAATAAGTAACGGTAATTGAATTATCGTCAGAAAATGAAAAGGTGTCTTCCAAACATTGACAGTGGCAAAAAGTAAAAACACTATTGCCATAAGAAAAAAAACAGGGATAAAAATGGTGCCTTATAATAAATAATGTAATTACATTACGTTTTTATGTGTAATATAAAAACGTAATCTAATTACACAATAAAACGTAACGTAATTTTATTTATTATAATAAGGCACCATTTTATTTTCAGTGAACAAATTAAATTGATATTATACAAATCTATACTAATATTACAAAAATGTTTTCATATTAACCAGTTTCTTCGACATAATTCCTAATAAATTGCCATACAATAAATTATTACTTTGACATTACAAAGGGTACATACATAAATGACTAGGACAATTTTATTTAATTATTTTTTTATTTCTATTTTTGACATTGCTATTTTATTTGACATAATAGGTACTTATTGAAATGACACTCTATTTTAATATAATTTTGATAATAATTTTGACATGTTAAATGATTAATTTCATCAAAATCAAAGTATATCTGAAGTAAATTAATATTTAATTTAAATTAATTTAAAAAAAATGGTAGTTTATGAGTTTGTAGGAGAGTAATGTCAGGAACTACTAAACCGATTTTGAACATTCTTTTACCAATAGAAATCAACGATATTTGTGAGTGTCATAGGCTATATATCAACCCGAAAAATGAAAAGACTTTTTCGTAAAAATGTTTACCGCCCAACGAAGTGGGGACGGGTCAGCTAGTATAAGTATATGTCTAAATACAAGCATAATTTGCATCAAAATGGGTCACCTAACCCAAACAGCAAAATTACACGCAGTTTACGCATAATTTGTTACTAACACTTGCAAAAAAAACAAAATACGTAAAGCCGAAAAATCCACACAATCCCTTTATTTACGTAAAATATGGCTTTTAATAACCGTTACAACGCGAAATATCTAAAAAGGTGAGGTGAAATACACCAATAGCCACATTTCAGGTCGATTTAAAATGGCCGAGAGAGCAATACCTCGCGGCGGGGGCGGCTTTTATCCAAATAAACGAATAATCGAAGCGGTAATGCATATATATATCGCTTGAATACATACGATTTTATGTAGATACCCACCCACCTTCATGTAATTCATTTAACAAATCCCCTTTTTGTATTGGCGCTGATGCACGCGTTCACAAAATCAAACATAACATTTTGTTGATTTAAACTAAGCTAGATATGGCTTAACTGGACTCTAAAGTCTACTGATAACTATTATTCTGCAATGTGGCCTGTGTAACGTTAAAGTTATTTTAAAAAACGGAGAATGCCCAATAGTCTCGTTTTGAACCCTTGGAATAGGATACCACCAACGCCAGATGATCTTTTTAACCTTATAGACAGTAAGTACCCTTTATATAAATTGAAGAACATACATTTTAACAATAGCAGTTGTAGTTATTTAGACAATTTTAGTTTTATCATACCCCGGCCACTCCATTCTACTGCTACATAAACAATGACGTCTGTCCAGAGAGTGAATGAGCGTGTGGGCGTGCAAACTGTTCCAGATTTGTTTCAGCGAGGAGGTGAGGTCGATCCGAGAGAGCGGCAGGGAGTAGTCATACTGTACGTAGTACCATTACTTATACTGTGGTTTTATTTAAAACTTATTAAATGCCTTTCTTTTGATACTCGTTACTCGAAGAGACTTACATCAATACATATCAAAAATAAACCGCACTACTACTTGTTTAGGCGGCATTATCATAAAAATTAGTAATCTCCTCAGTCCCTTCATTCAAGTACTTGTGTATATTTTTTTTATAAATGAGAGGAGGCAAGTGAGCATGTGGGTCACATGGTGGAAAATAATCATCACCGCCGTAGAAATCATCAACACCATGGGGTCGCTGATCCGTTGCCAACCTTTTAAGGGAAAAATTGACTCTGTTCTTGAAGCCTCCCTCCCATGTCGTATTTATTTGAGAAACCAGCAGTGTGGGATAGGGAAGTTGAATCGTGGTAGAAAATGTCTTAAAAAGCGTACTATGATAGATCGCCAATAATCAAAATGATAGGAATGGAATTTTACTCGTAAGTAAAAATAAAAAATAAATATTTCTGGACAATTTACACAGCGCCATCTAGTCCCAAATTAAGCGCATTGCTTGTACTATGG
Source organism: Hypsopygia costalis (assembly GCA_937001555.2). NCBI lineage: Eukaryota > Metazoa > Arthropoda > Insecta > Lepidoptera > Pyralidae > Hypsopygia > Hypsopygia costalis. The sequence goes on from OW443325.2 coordinate 4,544,976, forward strand.
GTACTAGATAACTGATATTATACTTAAATACATTTTTTTATTGTAAATACTTACATATAATACATAGAAAACACCCAGACCAAGACAAACAAACATGTTCATGCACACAAATGTTTGTCTTGTGCGGGGATCGAACCCGCGACCTCGGAGTCAAAGTGGCCATCGCTAACCATTCCACCACCGAGCTCGTCAAATAAGTGTATTTGTTTAGACAACAGGAGCAATCAATTTCGCAAAATTATACGAATTTATTACACACCATCAAAAGCACAACAGTAATTCATTACTTGAACTAATAAAGAAACAAGTAATAACGAAATACGTAAGGAATGATGGTTAAATTAAGTATTTTCACGAGTAACTGGAGTCTGGCTGGAGTTAATTTATACAACGTTAATTGCTACTATAATAAATGTTCCGTTTAAAAACATTTCTTAACACTAGACTTAAAAATACAGGCCAGTAATTATACGCTATACTAGTTCATCATTTCAGAGATATTTATGTAACACTAGCTGGCTCGACAGACATTGTCCTGTCTTCTTAAAAATTAATTAGAATTCCAATTGGTTTCGCGCAATCTGCCAAATGACAGTTCTGTCAAACGATATAAAGTTACATTAGAAAAGTTAATATAAGCGTTCAGTTTTTATAAATTTTCTAATTTTCTTCGCAACTTTCTTATTTTCTAGGGTTCCGTAACCAAAGGGTAAAAAGGAACCCTATTACTAAGGCTCCGCTGTCTGTCCGTCCGTCCGTCCGTCCGTATGTCACCAGGCTTTATCTCATGAACCGTGATAGTTACACAGTTGAAATTTTCACAGATGATGTATTTCTCTTGCCGCTAATGCTAAAAAAACAGAATAAAATAAATATTTAAGGGGGCTCCCATACAACAAATTTGATTTTATTGCTCCTTTTTGCTCGCAATTGATAACGGTAATAGGTAGACACTTAAAATACTCACATAATATTTAGTTATTTATTCACTTTAAAAATAAATTATTAAATAAAAATAAAACAAATATTTAAGTGTGGCTCCTATACAACAAACGTGAAATTTTTGCCGTTTTTATAGATAATGGCACGGAACCCTTCGTGCGCGAGTCCGACTCGCACTTCGCCGGTTTTTATTTCTTTCATAAGAACCATCTCCTGATAATAACAAATACAACATAAAAAGAAATAGCCAAAATCGGTACAGCCGTTATGCGTGATGCAGTGATCAAGATAAAGATTCATTTTTATATATTAAAATTTTAGAACTTTATCAATGTAATGTTTTTATATGTTTATTACATTTAAAATTTGATTTATTAATTATATTATTATTATATTATTATTTTAACGTAAACATATTTAAGTTCTGTATATACAGAACTTAAATATGTTTACGTTAAAATAATAGACTTTGACTTTTATATACAATCATTATTTTCTTTTTTTAATTTATGACATCCCCTGTTCACCTCAATGACGCCCAGTCCATATATATTACAGTTTTTTAAACTATGGATTTAAACAGCCTGCCTGGCGTGGAGCGGTAACCGTAGGCTATACACGTTGCAATAAAAAGTATCGCTCGGGCGTCGCCGACCCCACTGCCCTCGCAATTATATTTTTTCCTAGTTACCTCACTCAGTTACTCGTACAGGAACATAACCGTTTAACGTTTATTGAGTTATTACATATTTGTCTGCGGTTTACTATTGATAAGGAGCGCGATGGCGTCGTTGCGCATGTCAGTCTAATGGAAAACGCAAGTTAAGCAACGTCGAATCCATTTCTTTCATTGATCTATATATATACATTTCAAAGAAAAATATCGATATTTTATCACCCTAGTCGGTCGATATCGAGATCAATCGATATGTAACGTTACCGATATATCGATATTTTATTTAAAATTTGCATCCCTAAACGCTATTACTCTACCCGTATACAATTGGCTGTAGGTCGTAGACGTTATGTAGCTGTAATAAGAACGACTTTTGCAGTATTTATATTCATAGACAGACAGGTCAATTATTATTGATCTAGATTGCTTGCGTCCTATTCTAACATTGTGATCGTGTAGTTTGCCGTAAGCCTTTATGTATACGATGCGACGCAAAACAATAGCAATAAAAAAATAATGTAAACGAAAATAGCCGTCCTTCTACGCTCCCAGTGAAGCGAATCTCCCTGCCTGTCACATCCAGCCACCCTAACCCATCAAGCACGTGCGACCCGTCCCCAATACATAACGTTTTCATTCATAAACTCAGATTACTGAGCACGCATTCGTTGAGGGGATCATCTTATCTAATTATCGAGAATTCCGTACATCTAAGGTTTATTACTGCCGGGAAAAAGGTGCTGGGTCAAATTTTCAAAGCAACTGAATCAAATAATATCCACTCGTAGATCTATACCATGCCATCGCATCGTTTAGTCACTCAATGAAAATGCGAGTAGGCAAAAAATATAACTCATTTCATTACATCTTTAAACCTCTTGTATGTACATGGGTGAGTAAGAGTACAGTGCGTAGCTACCAGCCCGCTAAGAATAGTAACTCTACTAGAGATGCAACGATATATCGAATAACCGATTATATCGATATCTCGATGCCCGAAAATTTCTAGATATCGGTAAAAACTAAAATATCGAAACAGCTCGCCAAAATCATATAGTTAGGTACTAACTCGAATGAAATGCTGCCAAACTGAACTACCACAATTATCAATGTCACATTCAATGACCAGTACAAACTAATAATAATATAATAATAACAATAAATTCATTCTCGACCGGGTTGCTATTGGAATAAGACGTGTTTTACTATAATTTTAAATTAAGTAATATTCGATTGTGAACCTAAATTCCCAAACCATAAAGTCTAAATTGTGTTTGGTGCCCGCGGCTCACTTACGACTACCTAAAACTATTGCTTTCTGCGAGTATTAAGTTATACGTAGTACACTCAAAGCGAACAGATAAAATGCAACGTACACCAATATCAGAACATCCAACCAAGTTTTCATCCCAACCGGACCTGTCCAGACCGCTGGAGGAAGATGGCATTATCCGGAATATTAACCTAAGAAAACGGAAAAATCCTGATCAAGAAAATTTCACAGAAATGAAGGAGGATCTCATACGTTCTTTTAGAGGGATGATGAATGCGGAGATAGCTGAGATAAAAAATCAAAACAGCAGAATCCTAGAATCTAATGCTCAAATCATGAAGATGCTGGAAAGTAATTCGGCTAATTTCAAGGAAATTTGTGATAAGGTGGAAATACTTGAGATTAAGCACGAATCAGCAATGGAACGTATAAGTGAATTAGAAAATCAACTAAATGCAGCACAGAAACAACTTCTCAAGAAAACAGTCGAAATAAGAAATATTCCACGGAACGAAAAGGAAAATGTGCATGACATAGTCAACACTATTTACAAATCTCTCAATATTGAGCCTAGTGATGCCACCGAAAATATATTTAGAAGAGGCAAAAATAATGGGCCCATTGTTATAGAGTACCAGAGCTTAAAGAAGAAGGAATTACTTTTGGAAGCAGCTAAGAAATACAACTCTGAAAACAAAGAAAAGCCACTGTGTACTGATGACCTAAAGATAGGTAACACAAAATCACGTGTCTACATATCTGATACACTGACACCTCTATCAAAAAAGATCTTGTCAGCTGCTAGAGAACTTGTAAAAAATGGAGCTTACAAGTATTGTTGGGTATCGCGTGGAAATATCCTACTACGTAAAGAGGAAGGACAGCCTGCTATTGTTATCACGTCTCTTAGTCAAATCAATGATCTAGTCACAAAATGACTATCTATTGGGAATCGCATAACAACATGGTATATTTCTTTATTGTTTCTAGTTACGATATCTCATTATTATTATTTTTCTGATTCTTACACTTACTCCTCTAACATAGTGAATAAGATTTGCCAAACTCTTTTAATTATGCTCTACTCGACTATTTTTTTAACTGTTTATCAATTGGTATTGCTATTATATTATATATATTTCATGTCCGTTCATAACAATCGTGGAATCAATGATTCTAATAATGTTTATAAGCATCTCAGATACTGGTATCCTCAATCAAAACTTTTTACCCCAATTATAATACTGTATGGTTATGGCTAACAATGTATTAGATAACGTAGTCGCCGAAGTTGAAAATATCAACGTTGGTGACTCATTTTTGGTTGAGGATCCGGAAGCTTTACTGCAGTACAAACTTGATGGTGAAAGAACTCTTAAAGTTATTGTGCAAAACATCAGAAGTATACATAAAAATTTTGAAGATTTTTCAATATTTCTAACCAGAAGTAAAATAGACTATGACTTAATTATACTCACTGAGTGCTGGTTACAGAACTCTGATTTGATACCTAGGCTAGATGAATATAATACTTTTTATACGCGTAACTATATAAATCAAAATAGTGGTGTAGTAGTTTATGTCAGGAACAATCTGACTGATGTCTCTGTTGGTGAACCTGGTATTGATGATGCGGACTGTTTAGTAATAACAATAGATAAAAATCATGCCTTTATTTGTATTTACAGGTCTCCATCTTTTAATGTAATAACCAAATTTCTGGACTCTTTGGATAAATTGTTGACGAACCTCAAGCACATACCTAATATTTATCTGACTGGGGATATTAACATTGATATTTGTCCAGAAAATAACGATTTAAAATCTGATGAGTACTTAGACTTACTCTCTACTCACTGTCTATTACCCAGTCATTTAATCCCTACTAGAATCAAAAACTGTCTTGATCATTGCTTCGTAAAATCAAATGTTAAAATTTTAACGGTTGTTTGTGAATCTTCGGTTACTGACCACAGCAGTATTTACTTTTGTATCCCTTTGACGAAACAAAATTATAATATCAGACAAAAAAAACTAATTCACAAACTAAATTATGAAAAGGCTTCGAAACTATTAGAAGATACAAATTTTAACAATATAATATCTATGAATGATCCTGACGAAGCAACTAATAACTTTATTCAGATCATATCTGAAATAATTAAGAAAAGTACAAAGACAATTACAGTAAGTAATAGACAAATAACTTATCAACCTTGGATTACGCCCGGCCTGTTACGCTGTATGCGTTTTAGAGACAAACTACACAGGAAACACTTAAAACAGCCTAATGATAAGAACGTAGAAATTACCTATAAACGTTACAGGAATAATTGTAATAAGATCTTACACAATCTAAAAACCGAATATGATAAATCTGACTTAAATACTAGTAAGAATGACATTAAGAGTACTTGGAATGTTATAAAACGAGTATGCAACCTAAATGCTTCAGATAAATCTCAAGTTCCCGGCGAACTATTAAAAATAAAATCAACGCCATTAGAATCTGTCAATTACGTCAATGATTTTTTTGTTAATGTAGGTGCCAATTTGTCAAACAGTATTTTACAAAAATTAAAACTATGTGAAGATGACATAGTCAAAAATTTCAAATTTAATAACGCACAATTAAACTCGTTTATGTTGTTGGAGACTGATGAGTTAGAAATATGCAAAATAGTTAGGACATTAAAAAACACTAACTCTTCGGGTTGGGATGGAATATCATCGGTTTTTATTAAAACTAATTTAAATATCCTCGTTAAACCTTTAACCCATATACTTAATTTATGTTTATCATCTGGAAGATTCCCAAACGCGCTGAAAGTAGCGATTATTGTGCCAGTGTACAAGTCTGGGGACAAGGACAATGTAACTAATTATCGTCCAATTTCCCTTCTGCCAACTATTGCTAAAATTCTAGAGAAAGTCATTAACAATAGGCTTGTGGACTATTTGGAAAGTAAAAATATTCTTTCTAAAAATCAATATGGATTTAGAAAGAAGAAATCAACTATTGATGCTATCGAAAATTTAGTTACAAATGTGGCAGGGAATCTCGACAACAAAAAGAAGTGTATTGGTATATTCCTTGATATATCTAAAGCATTTGATACTGTTTCTATTCCATTACTGATACGCAAACTCGAGTCAATCGGTATTAGAGGTCTACCACTAGAACTTTTTAAAGATTACCTCACTAATAGATCACAAATGGTTAAAGTAGGGAATATTCTAAGTTCTAAGCAAATAATGAATTTCGGTGTTCCACAAGGTTCTGTTCTTGGGCCAACGCTATTCTTAATATACCTAAACAATCTTTGTGACATTGAGTTACCGGACTCAAAAGTTATCACATTTGCCGATGATACCGTCATTTTATTTCAACATACATCGTGGTCCTTAGTAAAAACTTCGGCTGAGAATGGATTTCAGAAGATCATTAACTGGCTTGATAATAATTTGTTTACATTAAATATAACGAAAACTAAGTTCATAACGTTCAGTATAAGAGAAAACTTGCAACCGGCTAATGATTTTCACTTAAAAGCCCATTCTTCTATTTGTGTGGATCCCTTAAACTGTAATTGCTCAAAATTGTCTAAAACTAATACTATAAAATATCTTGGCGTTGAAATTGATAAGAATTTGAACTGGAAACATCAAATCACAAGTTTAAAATCTCGCATTCGTAAACTAATTCCAATATTTAAAAGAATTAGAAATTTGAGAGATAGTAAAGTAAATAAAGCTGTATACATAACTCTATGTCAATCTATTACGATGTATGGCATTTCTGCGTGGGGTGGAGCTAGAAAAAGTACCTTAATAAAAATAGAGAGAGCTCAAAGATGTATCCTGAAAGTTATAGGATTCAAGCAATTCAGATATAATACAACTAAGCTATATAAAGAGTTCAAAGTGTTAACAGTTCGCCAACTTTTCATTAAAAGCATTGTTCTGAGGCAGCATTCCTGTAAAAGACTTCGTAACACGACTACCAGAAGATCACATGAGGTATTTGACATTCCTACTTGTAAAACGACTTTTGCACAGGGATTTTCCTATTTTTTGGCCCCGTTACTGTACAATCGCATAAGTAAAACCAAACCCATTAAAGACTTTACAAGATTTGTTTGTAGAAGAGCGCTGGATGAGTTTCTGAGTAGTTTAGATTATGAGCGGACTGAAAATATAATACTAGTTTATAAATAATGATTCTTCTTAATATATATTTCTTTCTTTCATTATGATTAATAGTTTTATCTTATTGTATTTATTGAGTTGAGTATCAGTTTATCTATAATATATATGAACGTATTGAGTGATATGTATGTGTGTGTGTGTATGTATATATATATATATATATATGTGTGTGTGTTGCACGGTACGTATATATATATGTGTATGTATATGTATATGTGTGTGTGTGTGTGTGTGTATATATGTGTTATATATTATGTATGTAGAATCACATTCTATAACATACACAAACTTGACTGCCCGGATAACAATGTAAAGTACCGAGCCACATTAGATTAGGTAACCAAATGAAAACCGACCTCAGAAAAAAAAAAAAAAAAAAAAAAATCCGGTGGGTACCTATAATTTTCGAGCCTGGGTGTTGTGCGATACCAGTTTCGGATCATCGTAGTGCGACTGATCAATCTGTTCGTTACAGTGTATTGGCATGTTTATATGTATGTTGTGGTCGGTGTTATGAATTGGTTATTGTTAGTACTGACCGATACTTGGTCAATGTAATAAAACATGTTTTGGTCAGATTTGAGTTAATTTTTGATTAGGTTTGGGATTTCCTTGTGTTCTGTCATCGAAAGAAGGAGCTCCGCGCTCCGTCAACCTAGATGATGAGTGATGTGGTGCCAAGTAAGCTTAATTATTAATAATAGTTGACAATTTATTGCATTGGCCGGCCATTATGGGTAGTGACCGGTTTGTTGCATTGGCTGTAGCATATATATAAAATATATGTGTGTGTGTGTGTGCATGTGTATGTATGTGTGTATGCATGTATGTGTATGTGTGTATGTTTGTGTGTATACGTATGTAAGAAAATAAAATATATAATTAAGTTTAAATAGGTAGTAGGAATTAACATAGGATTACTAAGAAGATGCTATAGAAATTGCAATATGGAAATCAATGTTCGGATTAATCTTCTTTTCTTACATATACTACATGTTTACGTTAAACTAGTCACCTGTTACCCGCAACCATTGTGCGGGTAAATTGTGTTGAAAATGTAAAAAAATATTTTTAATATAACGAACTCAATGCAGAAATGTATCTAATATATTTGTAATACGGTTGGTTGTACTATAGCGAGAATCTTACCTTGCCGTAACACAGTCCTCGGACTAGCGCGGGAGGTAAAGAAATTTTGTCTGTATACCGCCAGTAAACAATATATCTGGTTTAATATATCTGGTTTAAATAAAAAGTCCGCAGGGAAGCTTGTGGCGAGCTGTTGTGTGAGTAGCGACACCACGGACCCGAGTCTCCAGAGAGTCGGTCAGGGCCTTCGTCTCCGACGTGTCTTCATCGGTCGGTGTGTAAACTGAGAGGCCCGCAGGACTCTCAGCTCTGGCTTGCCTTCATTGGCCGTCCAGAGAGGAGCCGCTAGAGCTATATGTTCCAGCGGTGGAAGTGTTAAAGGGCATCACGCCGCGAGTAACTTCGGAGAAAGCGCAGGACACCTCTCGACATCCCTGAGTCACTTACACCGGTGTTGCCTGGCCGTTTTCCTGGCATTTCGGGAGCCCATCTAGTGAGTGGCAAGCCACCGCCTGCCGCAAATAACTAACAATAAAAGCAGGCGTCCCTCTTCTGTAATAGCCCGGTGTTTGGTTCACCCAGATCTCATCTCCATAGCCCATTTATTTACCATACACTTTGAAATAATCTCAACGCCTACCGATACCTGCTCATGGGTATATTGTTCCATTTAAATATCCTGAAGCGGGTCACGTGGGCGTACAACATTACATCAAATTTCTCAAAGAGGCCTCTGCGCGTTGGACCCGTGATTTAAGAGAGATACATGTATTGAGTTTTCTTTTACATTGGATTTTCGATAATAGTAGGATGTCTAGCTGACGATGGACCTTGTTATAAAGAGACGGGCCTAGGAAACAGAAAAATCGATGGCAGAAGGATGACCTGAAAACGGCTGCTTTAACGACGACGGGGTGAGATCGTCGGGTTGAGTAAAGGTTGGGGTCAAATGGAGTAGCACGATGTTGTTTAAGGGTACTATGTAAGATGAAAAACTAGTGAGAAAGGTTTTCTGTTTATTAATGCTTATTATTTATTAATTGGGTAACATTGTGGATGTACAAAAAAGAGCTAATCCAGTTCTTTCAACCCCGTTGGTTGAAAGACTGACTGCACAGAACTGACGGTAAATAAGAATTATGAAACTGAATTATACTACTGGAGGTCAAACTTAAAATCTGGTGTGTTTTATCTAGATACTCCGAATAGAAGAGTTATTAGCAATAATCGATTGTTGTTCGTGCGAGTGAGTTCGAGGTAACGCACGTGCAATACTTCTTATGTTGCGTCTATCGCCTGTGGTAACTTTAGATCAGGTGAACCGTATGTTCCATCCGACGTGATATCAAAAAAGTAACTTTTTACAGACATAGTCCAGGGTGATATTTCTACGATGCCGCATGCATGAATCATCCCTACGCAACTTTCGATCGATTGGTTGTTGTTAGGGGATCGCCCGCGGTATTGTGGGGCTGTTGATAATAATTGAATAATACAATACGTAGAGTGGATACAATTTTGAAAGTGATAGAAAAATGCTTCATCATTTTTCTAATTACATTTGAAAATTTAATAGCGGGAGCGCTGTATGGGCTGAAGAAGACATTTTAATTAAATACCTACGGATAGAAAAAAACTTTTACTTTATATTCTATGATCAAGAACTTTATGATGACCACAAACCTACAAGACGGACAGTGTTTAAATATGTCAAGATTTTTATATCAAAAACTACATAACGGTACTTTTAAGAGCACTTCAACCTTTGTTCCTATGCCGTAAGTAATAAGAGTTACAATCGCATTTTGATTATGAATCATGATTTGCTCTTAGCTGTAAATAATAGTACTTGTTCTTCAACCCATAACAAAAACGCAAAATATACACGACATCCTCACTTATGCACTACGCTTATGAGTTACGACGACGCTACGAGTGCTACGAAACTACGTATTTGCGAAATGAACCCTTTCACTACCTAGCGTCTAGAGAATTCCTTAAATAAACAGTTTGATACAGCCAGCCACACGTAACACAATTGCTTGTTCGCTAAAAATATCTCTAGCTCGCTCGCCGACTGTCACGACTCGTGATTACAGTCCACACCCCACTGTTTCCTAAGTTATTATTTTTCCTTTGCACTAGCTTAACAAAGCTTTCCCGGCCCAAAATGCTGGCACACCGCGTCGCGTTTTTAAGTTGATATGCGGTTGTTTTAGACTTTAATCTTCGCCAGTTTCACTGTTCTTAATTAATTAAAAGTGCATTAAAATGTTTTACAAAGGGTAAGGTTAAAACGAGTTACCAAGTTGAAAGAATACTTTATTCTAGATTAGATGAAAATATACCCGTAAAACAAGAGGGATATAATAGACAATACAATTTGTCGATGTTTACAAAAACAATAAATGAGTCAACAATGCAATTTATGAACTAACATGAACTCACGAGAAATATCATAACATATTAAACCAGTATGTTGCAAATGTGATACTCAACTAAATTTACAAAATCTACTTAATTCCTTCCATAAAGTACAATATACAAACTGGATAGTTATGTTGTCAATCTTAGAAAACATATTTTAATCTAAGTCTATGCTGCTATCCAGGAAACACATTATAATAATAATTTAAGAATGTGGAATGATGATATATATATATGTATAAATTGTTTATTCATCATCATGATCATTTTAGCTGGTTTCTATGCACTGCTGAACAAATGCACCCCAATCGATTTCCTACACGACTAATCCCATGCCATCGGTATCTTATGACGTTCTACAATCTTCAGCAAGTTTGATTTCCTGCCCATTGACACTTCAGGTTTATGTCAGCGACATTCTTCAGTTCTTCTTTGGATCTCCTCATTTCTAGTTTGATGTCAAAGAGAAACGATCTATTGTGAAGCACCGCATTGTTCATCTTTTAGTTGTCTTCTTTATTGCAGCAGTTCCTAACCTTTTCAATGGTGTTACCCCCATGACCAATAAATGCAACGGATATTACCCCCTCTTTAGATTATATCAAATTGGTTTAAACTAATTTATATTTTATCAGCTTTATTACCCCATACAAAATCTCTGTTTTGTTATATTTGTTTCTGCCCCAGGTTCGGAGTCCAGGCTTTATTGCTTACTTACAAGTACGTAAAATAGTAAAGATCGAGCACAACTCATTAAAAGATCCACTCTCTTTCTTCCAATCTTAGTGAGAATATACATATTACATTTGTCTGGTAAGCAAACTATGCAAAACACGTGCGCAATTATATACATAGGTATATATTTATACACATTACACATTGGAATATTAGTATATACGAGCATATTCATAATAGCATAGAAATCAATACTTAAGTTTTTACAGAAAAAATACGCAGTTTAACGGAACAGCCACGTCTAGACTGCCTTCCTTATCGAGTTCGTTTCCCGCATTTAGCTAAGGAAATCGTGAACTCATTAAGGGCTGGAGGGCTAATGGCTCGCCAGCACTCGTCTGTGATGTTGAAGACGTAGATAAATATTTCAAAAATCATTGTAAGTATTTAATATTTATTACTATTTGCCGTAACATTGACAGTAATTTTCAGATCACATGGCAATAACAAGGTTATATTCGAATGTACTATTGACATAAATTACGTGTCAATTGTTTTGACATTATTATAATTTTTGATTTTGTAATTAAGCGTAGACAGATGATGGTTCTTTCAAAACATTATTTGCAATATTGAGCGAAACGATTAAATGACAGCGCTATAACAAAATCTCAACATTCTAGAGAATGAGGAGATTAACATGAGTCAGTCCCATTTTTGCTACCCCAGTCAGTAAAATTTACAAGGGTCTTTAAAACATAGTATATTGTAAGTTTATGAAATTACTAATTACGCGTAATGTTCTATTTACAGAACAATCATCAGTTTTAATATAATTAAGAAGTAAATATATTAAGAATAAATTACTACAATCCTTGGTCCTAAACAACAGAGAAGAACAGTCATACAAATGCCAATTAGAAACTATGCTAATAAAGACATATTTATTACGACCTCCTCATTACGTTACGTGAGCCGAGCCTACAATTTTCAAGCCCGAGGGTCTTGTTAAAACGATGAAGGAACATTCAAGGGTAGTATATACCTTCTCCTTCTATTATTACATTAACTTATATCCAATGTAAATTTAATCGTACGTGTGTCCCATACTTATGAGAAATTGTATTACACACGCACGTCTACTGAAAATACTCGTAAATGTCTTTCAAGGATATCATCTTGCATAATGTATTTTTTTGTACATGATGTTATTATATAATGGTATTAACTTCGTGGCATATTTATCACAGGCGGGTAAGCTAAACTGAAGGCCTGGAGTTATCTCCATGACACACCTCGGAACATGAGCGGAGTCATCAATCATTGTTCTCGTGTACGAACATAAAAATATATTTCGTACATCATCGTGTTAGACAAGTAACAATTATTACTTAATATTGGAAGTAATTAACACGACATTACATAATAATTTAGTAAGGTATTTTGTTTTATAAAAAGACACATTAACGTTTTTTTATAAAATAAAAAACATAAATAATATTTCATTTTTTTTTATGTAATAAAAAACCAACATGCTATTATTTTAGTTCTAAAACACAAAATTTCCACCTATAATACAAATACACTCCTCTCTCAATAACTACAATACAACTTACATGACTCAGCACAGAATGAGTAGACAATCACACACAACGTATTCAAATCACTGCAAACGCAATCATAACGCGTTCAACAACACCGTTCACTTGCACAAAAACTATTATAAAAAAACGTTACTAGAGTTTTCAACGTCACTGCAGGTGTGGGGTTAGGTGTGCTACGCGCTACGTTCGTAGCAAGGGGCTACGTGCACCTTCGAGTTCGGGCTCAGACTGCGGAGGGAGGCGCGCCGTGGCTCGGCGCATGCGCTCTATCCCTGCGTAAGGGATGGATTCGCATAATGGTCGTGTCAAACCTTTTTCGGTTTCCGATAGGTTATTGTTTGAGGGTGAAATACATCTGGAAGTGATACTACTGGTCATTGCCGGAAAAATTACGCTTATTGCTCACTTGGCTGGTTATGAATCACTTTCCTCCCATGTTTCGTCTAATCTTTATGTTCCATAATATGCCTTCCTATTTTTGTATAGCAACTAACTATTCCGGTATTCTGTACGGTTAGTTCATTAAAGTGCTATTTTTAGTTCTTGCTCGATAACTAACATAGTGGCAGTGTAAGTAGGAGAGGTAGAACACGCAATGGAATGCTATATCAAATTTTGTTAACAAGTCGGTACTTGAGTCATTCGAAGTAAAACTATTGTGGAGGGTAGTTATCGATAATTGGTTTTTGTATATAGTTTTAAGATCTATATTTTGTAGCCCTTTCTACAAATAAATAATTAAAACTATAACGACTGAGAGGCAAATTAACACTAGAAATAATTGAGATAAATTGAATCACAATCATACTATCTATTAGCATAGTTTCGAAATTATTGAAAAAACTGAAACTTCACCTTCGGTGTCTGTCTATTTGACAAAAAAACTGGCACAGTCAAACAAAAAAAAAATGGCAAAGATACTTGTCATAAATAAGATTCCATGTAATTTAGATAAATAACTAATCTGTTACTACGTACTGAGAGGTCGAGATGTTTACACTATATATATAGAAATCGCTCATAATTGCTCGCTAACCGATTCGTAATTGTTTATGCATTACTTACTCCTCAAACAGGTCTCATCAAACTCTAATCAACGTTTTGGGAATAAAAAAGATTAGGGTTGCAAAAAGCATACTCCCTGCCTAGAACGCAATAATCACCACATAGGGACGCTCGAGACATCCCCTTCACGCCTTTCTTAGAACCCATACTGTAGTCTCCTGGGAAAACCTTAGCAGAAAAATCATTCCTCAACCTTTAGGTCGTAGCTCCCGGTAGAAAACTCCTCTGGAACCGCACTGTACGCTTCCATTTTGATTTCAATGTGCGAAAATGAATTCCGTATTTATGGTGAACGATGCAAATATAGAAAGAGGTCGTACACCTACATTATATTAAACAACTTCTCTGAACACAATGCATTTGTACACTCGGTAGAACACGCAACGAGAGGTAAAGTCTCTTCTCGGGCTCGTCACGGCTAGTCTTCGAGTTGTTGTCAGCACCCAAACACCAGCTTGTATTTTTAATACAAGCTGGTGTTTGGGTGCTGACAACAATACTCCATACAAGGTCACTCGTTTTACTAAAGCACGAGTCTATGTTGTGAGCTGAAGTAGGCAGTGCTTTTCTCCATTGAGTAGTTCATTTTCTTAGACGCCAACTTAACCTTCTCCAGGTTATTTTTTTTTTTTCAATGTAACATCTCAAATTTTAATGAACCATTTTAGACGCCTAACTAACTTATATTAGGTTGGGGAAAAAGTCTTTTCGTATTTTATATGAAAATTCAAAACATTTTTTACTAAAGTTTATTTACATTTAACTAAAGTATGTAGGTGCCATTTTGTTCGATAACTTTTTGCCATCTTGTAGGTTATGTATATGATCCCATTACTATAGAAATTTTGGGACTTCTGTTCAAAAAACCACGACAAGTGGTTTTGGCAGTCTTCTCGTGATGTTAACCTGACATTGCCTAAAGAATTCTTAAGAGACCGAAACAGGTGGAAATCAGAAGGTGCAAGGTCAGGACTATACGGCGGATGCATTAACACCTTCCAGTCAAACTCTCTTAATTTTTGCTGAGTGGCTAAAGATGTGTGAGGTCTAGCGTTATCATGATGAAAAATCACACTCCTTCTGTTAATTAATTCCGGCCGCTTTCTCTCAACTTTTTGCTTTAATCTCATCAGTTGTTCACAGTAGAGTTCAGAATCGATAGTCCTGCCTGGCGGTAACAGCTCATAATGAATAATGCCCTTCCAATCCCACCATACACACAGCATCACCTTATTGCGGGTTAACCCGGGTTTTGCCAGAGTCTGTGAAGCCTGACCGGCCTTTGACCACGACCTTTTTCGCACGTTCTTGTCGTACGTGATCCACTTTTCATCACCAGTTATAAGCTTCTTCAAAAACGGTTCGCTTTCATTACGTCGTAGTAAAGAATCGCAAATGAGTACACGGTTCATTAAGTTTCTTTCAGTGAGATCGTGAGGCACCCAAATATCGAGCTTTTTAGTGTACCCAGCTTTTTTCAAATGCGCCAAAACTGTTTTGTGGTCAATTCCTAATTCTTCAGCTACGTCGTAACTACTGATATGCTGATCTTGCTCCACTTTTTCAAAAATGGCATCCATTTTATCCGTAACATGGCGACCAGAGCGACGTGCATCTTTCACATCAAAATTTCCTGATTGAAAACGCTTAAACCAAATTTGTGCTACTCTCACAGACACTGCACTAGATCCATAAACGTCACAAATTTTTTTCGCAGCTTGCGTTGCATTTTTACTTTTTTTGTAGTAAAATTTTAAAATGAATCGAATTTCTTCATTAGATTCACTCATCTTGACAGTAAAAAAAACAAATGAAAATCACACATTTACCTAATTTGAATTTGGAATTATCTTTTTTAAAATTTAAACTTTTTAAAGATATCAAAACCTGCCAGATACAAATGGTATAACCAAAGAGATTTTATTACAAGTTCATACATACTAAAATGCGAAAAGACTTTTTCCCCTACCTATTAAATTGTTTAAGTATGTATATGATTCCTTCATAACTTCCAAATTAGTAGACGAGCCAGGTGGTCGAATGGCTAGCAATGGCCAGGACTCCGAGGTCACGAGTTCGATCACCATCACACCACACCACACATGACAAATATTTGTGTGGGTGTTTTCTATGTATTTGTCTTGTACTGGGTGTTATATATGTATGTATTTACAAAAAAAATGTATTTAAATATTATATCAGTTATCTAGCTGCCATAATACAAGCTTTGCTTAATTTGGGTCTAGATGGCCGTGTATAATTTGTCGAAGAATATTTATTTATTATAAATGTCATCAAAAACGGACTGCTCTACTTTTCATGCATTTTGAGGAAAATAATATAAAGAGATATTATATTAAATTGCCTATTATACTTTTCCTCCCTGTACACTGTCCACAAGACACGAAGCTACGGGGGCATTAGCATTCACATAACCTTCGAAAGCACCATGTATTTCAAAGTAACTCAGTTCGATGCAGTACTTTCTTTGTAAGGTAGGGAAATAACTACCTACGAACAAAGCAAAGAAATCATGGCTGGCCTACTTTCATGCTACACAGGCTTACACGCCATCGCATACTATTACCGTCCACAATGGCAGCTGTATTATGTAAGCTACATTAGCTGTACGATGATTATAATAATTTTGAAGTGTATTAAGCCAGATGCCAGTGCGAACAGTGGCAACAATGTATTTTTATATCGCTGCTTTAATTTGATAGTGGCATATCTCCAAATGAGTCTATATTAAGCTAATCATACATAGAATTGCTCTTGCAAGCCGCAGCTGAGTATTCTGTGAGGTGGAGGTACTTCCCCAGTAGGGCAGCTTAAAAAATACGCTATGCCCTACTTCTCTTTTCGTCAGAGCCTCTTCTGTCAGTCAGTAGGGTGCACGTGCACGTGAGGTTGACTTTGGTTCAAAGATGTTGATGAACCACTCACACCCCTAAGCCGTTGGCTTGTAGCGGTACAAATACTTCAATCACTCACGCTTGCGAACAAACCTACTGAAAAAAAAATCGTAAGACTTCTTACCCATTCTTGTACCACTTTACGCAAGCAATTCGTCCGAGCCGGTTGAGTCGGAAGCAAGTCCATCTTGCGTTTATTTTCGTCACAAAACGTCATCACAAAATTCAGGCCGCTTTAATTATACGAAAAATGTAATTCAAATAAATACATACACATATGTATATACACAGTGGGCCCGTGTGAAATAAAATCGAATCAAATCAAAAAACAGTTGATCAAAATAGCCGAAAAGAGTTGAATATTTGTCGTTGAACAACAAGCATATGTGGGCAAATATTTGAAACGCGAATACAAATTCACCCTCGCCACGTCACACAATGAACCATGTGGGCGACGCATACATCATAAAGGTAGGTTCATACGATAAGAGAATTCACATGCGACAAACTTGTCGAACTAAATTGTATCTTTGAAAAACTAGCATTGCAAGTATATATACTGACTCTAAATAAACATTTGAATCTGAAAGTATGTTGGTTTGTTCTTAAAGAAAAAGTTTAAATCTCATGCGAGCAATGCCAAGAGCTTAGCAGGTCTACGTTAATAATAGTGACATTATAAAGTGGTACATTTTGTTTAGATGTAAGAGGTAGTCTCTGGGACTACTCACACAATTTCCAAAAGTCTAATGCCTTCAGCTATAGATAAAGGATTAAAGCAACTAGTTAGTAGTAAAGGCAACGTGTAGTAATTAACTTAAGAACATAAATATTAAGAACGACATAAAGTATCGACCTTTAGGTATATAAAATTAGCTGAGCCCACAATTAAAAGTAACTAGATTTAATACCTAATACGATGACGGTTCCAGTAACTATTAAGTAGTCTTAAGCATATAAGCAAGAAATCAATGAAGTGCACAATATTTCCGTGCTCTTAATTTGTATCTTGTAGAAAAGGTACATTATTCTTAGACTATAATATTTAGACGCTTACGTTCAAATTAAATTACTTAGTACTACTAGCATACGGGCATGCTAGATGGTAGTATTTTATATTAGGAATTCTAATGGAATGACGAAAAAATAAAATTTGTATACTTCGACGAGGACAAGTCTTCACGTATAAATGATTAATTATCAAAAAAATTACGAACATAAATGTCATGTCGTGTGTGAACACATCCTTACCACTAATAAATATGGCAGTAATATTTGAATACACTCGAACCAAATGGGACCAAATATGTACAAGAACACATCAATAATCTATATTCTCTATACTTTTAAACCAGCGATTCTCGTAATTTTAACAATTTTTAGGAAATTTACAATATAAGGGTTTGCGGAGGTGAACAACCGATCTCGCTACTCATAGGACTCAATTGTGGGAAAAATATTTTTCTGCTAAAATGCCGAGAAATATTCGGTTATCCAGTATCCTTTATATTAATAAAGGTTTTCAAGAGTTACTTCTACGTAGAGGGTATTTTTATCAGACAATTTGATCTACACTACTTTGGGTGTTTCCGCCACCAATTAGTTCATGCAAACTACTGCCGGTCGTCACCCACCTACGACACGCGCACTATTACATGCAAAGTAATGTAGATCAAATTGCTTGTAAATTTGACTTTCGCAAAATAACACCTGTCTCAATTAACTATTTTTATCACTTTGTTATAAAGTTATCGTTATCAAGTTAGTTAACTTACACCTAAAGAGTTAGTTTGTATGTTTGACTCAGAATAATATTGGTTCGAATTGAAAAACTATTGACGAGCTCGGTGGCGTAGCGGTCAGTGACGCGGCTTCGACACCAACGCTCGTGGGTTCGATTCCCACATAGGACAAACCTTTGTGTGCATGAACATGTCTGTTTGTCTTAGTCTGGGTGTTTTCTATGTATCATAAGTATATATTTACAAAAAAAAAATGTATTTACGCATGTTTATCAGTTGTCTAGTACCCATAACACAAGCATCGCTTACTTTGGGGCTAGATGGCGCTGTGTAATTTGTCTGACAATATTTATTATTATGACTTACAAAATATATAATATCATACATACAACTAAACTTAACTAAGTACTGTACAAATTAGGCCCCCGGGGTAATGTACCCATAATGCAGGCGACGTTCTCGCGCTGGATGGCTAGGCTGAGCCTTTGCGCGAGAAAGCCGCCTGCGCGGGGGTCCCCTGTCGCCTCCCTCAGGCGCTTGCTTAGCTATTATTATTATTTATTGTAGTGTTGAATAGCTCATTTATCGGGGAAGGGATGTGAAGGCTATAGGAGCGGAGCATCAATGAAAAAGATGGTGGTGAACCAATAACACTCAAAGCTATGCGGGATCCTACAATAATATCGATCTACGCTCTGAGTGCGAATTTTTGGTCACATTCGAACGTGTTAACGTTTACAAGCCGACCAAATTGAGAAAAAGTTTCATGTTGTGAATTTACCAGACGCGTGTTACGTATCCAAATTAGCCGGGTCGCTCACTTCAAAATGTGAGTAAGTAAGCCACATAATTTTGATATGTAACACGCTTCTTATAATTTTTTTTTATACTACTCTGGTGTCAAATAAGCAGGCCCGCCTGATGTGAAGCGGTTACCGTAGCAATATTAACGCTCGCGACATAAAATATCGTTCGCGTGTCGCCACCCCCGCTGCCAACGCAGCATCTCCTTCTTTCCTTTTTGGTAACCACACTCACTCGCAGGAACACAACAACCCTCAAGGGAATTGTTATTTGGCTGCGGTATTCTGTGCGGTGGAGGTACATTCCCCAGTCGGGTAGCTTACAATTACGCTCCCTATCTCTCTTTTCGCAAGAGCTTCGTTTGTCAGTCAGCAGGGTACACTGCGTGCAGGTGAAGTTGGCTTTGGTTCAAATATGTTTATGAACCACTTACACCCCAAAACAAATAAATTCACAACATGAGAGTTTTTCTCTATTTGGTCAGTTTGTTTACGTTGACCTGATCGGACGCGAACAAAAACTCGCCCTAAGCACTCTGTTGACTTAGGTATATAAGATTTCTCATAATTCATTTGTGCATAAGCATAATAAAACACACATAACATAAATTATTGAGTTTAGCGAGCGGAGAATGCGGGACGCTTAAATACACCGAAAAGTCATTCTTGGAAATTAATAGGCTCCAAAACCACTAAACCGATTTTGATGAAACTTGTCCAAATTAAAGACCTCAAAATGCTTGAGGTGTGAGTCGAAAAAAAAATGAGATCAATCATGTCCTTAAGGTAGGTATGATCATCAAATACATTTTCCATGAAAATCAACGGAAAACATACCACTGAACCTATTTTGATGAATCTTGTCCAAATTAAAGACCTCAAAATGCTTGAGGTTTGAGTCGAATAAAAAATGAGATCGATCATGTCCTTAAGGTAGGTATGATCAATTGATCATCAAATACATTTTCCATGAAAATCAATGGAAAACATACCACTGAACCTATTTTGATGAATCTTGTCCAAATTAAAGACCTCAAAATGCTTGAGGTTTGAGTCGAATAAAAAATGAGATCGATCATGTCCTTAAGGTAGGTATGATCAATTGATCATCAAATACATTTTCCATGAAAATAAATGGAAAACATAAATTCAGCGAATCTACTCGATCCTTTCAACCTCGATTTCGGCCTCGTGGGCTAGAATCCGGCACAGTAATATTAATCATTATAGTAAGTAAATTATTAACATATCATGTTATTCATATTAAAATGTTCACAAAAGTTTCATAAACACAGCAGCACGTTATAATGACTAAAGAGTTAATAACCTTCCACTAGGTCGCGAGGGTTTTAATTTTCAAAATGCCCTTTGTATATATAGTTTCAGCTCTACTATAATAAATGAACCGGGGTCTTTTGAAACGTTTCGTTTTAGTAAAATGTCCGGTCTGTGCCTGCAGGCGGGCTGGGAAAATTCTAGGGCTGTCAACAAAAAAATATATATATAATAGAGTATATATAAAAGAGAGTAGAGTATTTTTTTTTATACTACGTCGGGTGGCAGACAAACATACGGCCCGCCTGATGTGCAGCCGTTACCGCAGCCATATTAACGCTCGCAACATTAAAAATATCGCTCGCGCGCTGCCACACCCACTGCCTGCTGCATTGGCAGTGGGTGTGGTGTGGGTCTCCTTCCTTTCTGGTGACCTCACTCACTCGCAGGAACACAACAATCCTCAAGGGAATTGTTATTTGGCTGCGGTATTCTGTGAGGTGGAGGTACATTCCCCAGTCGGGTGTAGCTTACAATTACGCTCCCTACCTCTCTTTTCGCCAGAGCTTCGTTTGTCAGTCAGCAGGGTGCACCGCGTGCAGGTGAAGTTGGCTTTGGTTCACAGATGTTGATGAATCACTTACACCCTAGAGTATATATAAAGTACATCATCATCAGCCTGTATCTATCCACTGCTGGACATAAGCCTTCCCTAATGCCTTCCACCATATGCAACCTCCTCTTTCCGCATCCAGCCGCTTCCGGCCGTTGGCTTGAGGTCATCGATCCATCTAGAGCAGAGGTTTCCAATCGCTGGTCCACGGACCACCAGTGGTCCGTGAGAAGTAAATTATGGTCCGCGATACAAACTTATAATGAATGATCGAGTATAAAATATTTAAATCTCGAGTTATAGAATAGTAGATTTTTATGACAGTTGGACATCCTACACGCAACAAAAACTACATAGTGGCCCGCCAACATAAATAGGTTGGGAACCACTGATCAAGAGGAGGTGCTTCCGACGCTTTGTCGCCCCTAACGAGGTCTCCACTCTAGGACTTTCCTACCCCATCTGCCATCACCGACTCGGCAGATGTGTATTACTTTATTAATTATTATTATTAAAATATTTAAGATAATATTTTTAAAAGCATATATTGTAATTGGGTCTTAGTGGCTCGACACCATCTTCAGGGTTAAAACTAACATCACCTGCATTGCCTTATGCAGCTTTATAATGCATCCCTGCTAATGAACTAAAGAGGCTTTGTCGGAATGAGAGATAGAGCATGTTACGCCCGACTGGTGAAGTACCTCCACTGCGACTTAATAATACTACCCTCTAGTGTGAGGATTGTTGTGTTCCTGTGAGTGAATGAGGTCAATGGTGGCGGCGCTAGTGATACTTTTGTTTGTTTGCTAAATCAGGCGGGCCGCATGCTTGGGGCCCGGCATGCATGACCAGTTTATAAGCTTTTACGGCATCAATTAAATTTATAAATAAACAGGTGTATAAAATAATGGCCAGTTCATTTATTATTTGGTCCACATGTAACCAATCAACCAACGAAAAGAGAGGTAGGGCACAGCGCATTTTGTAAGCTGCCTGGGGAAGTACCTCCACCTCACAGAAGAGCACAGACAAATAACAATTCGCTTGAGAGTTGTTGTTTTCTTGCGAGTGAGTGGATTGCCAGAAAGAAAGGAGTTGCTGTGTTGGCAACGGGGGTCGCGGCACGCGAGCGATATTTCATGTTCCGAGCGTTAACCGCTTACCGAAAGCCGACCGTTTACCGAGGCACGGCATTTTGCAATTACAACATATCGGGGAAGTGACATTACTCAATAACAGGAACATAAAGAAAGCCTACATATTTCTATTTGGCTGCGGTCCTTTTAACTCGTCACAATTCCCTACTTCCAACTTCTAACCGATGTTGTATGGAAAGTTTTTAAAAGGTATTTTGTGTATCCTTAAAAGGTTTAATACAAACTCGTTTACATAACTGTCTAAAAGCAAAACAAATAAAAAATAAAACAAATAACGCACCGTATTACGGACAAAGTTTTCAAACGGGTCAATTAGTTCGTTTTATGTAATAAACTTTATAATCAAAGTCAATTATTATGAGCCCTTTTCCAACATTTGTGCTCTTAGTTTTACAATTTCATATTATATTTATTGCGATACTAGCTTGCGCCCGCGACTACGTACGCGCGTCTCCCGGTATTTCGTGGGAATTTTCAAAAATCTTTTCTTAGCGAATGCTTACGACATAATAACTACCTGTAAGCCAAATTTCAACCTGATCCGTGCAGTGGTTTGAGCTATGTGTTGATAGATCATTCAATAACGGTTGCGTTTTATATATGTACTAGCGGCCCGGTACGTGCTTCGCTACGTAAAAAGTGAAATAATAAAAAAAAATTCGAACATCAAATTCGCCAGCGCAGATCTGCCATTTATTGAATTCATTTGTTACAAAAAATGTGATAAATGAAGAACCGCTCTACCGATTTTGTGCAAACTTCCCATAAGCCATCTACTAAATAGTCCGAACAAAGCCTAAACATTTGGTTTGGATAGGTGAGCCCGTTCTTGAGCTATAAAATTACAACGAAAAGTGGCATTGATTTTTATATATATACTAGCGACCCGCCCCGGCTTCGCACGGGTGCAATGCTGATACTAAATGTACTACAGAAGGTCTTTGCGCTTTGTCCTATCCAGTCCTTCCCCAGTTATAAGCACACGCCGCCGGCTCCGCGGCCGGTACCGCCACAGCCGTTATGTCCCTGCATTTTAAATGTGTAATATCTTCTAAACTATTCATTTAAATTACATGCTGTGAAGGGCCATATTGATCTATATTAAATGCGCAATGTTTTTAAGGTACTTAATTGGATAAGGATTAATTCTGTATTGCTTAAAATCGCTTCGTAAATAAGGCATTATTTCTTGTAAAAAGCAAAGGATAAAATAACGGTTATTGTGTGTTACCACTAAGAGATAGACATATACCATCGCGAACTTTTTTGTAGACCATTTTAAGGTGAACAATACTGTACTACATTATTTTGATCTATCTCGTTGGGTTCAGCCAGCGTTTGCAATGAAAGACCAAAAAAATGTGTTTATTTACGACATCACATTAGAAACCTCTAAATTATCAGTGTTTTTCTACTATGTTATGCATATATTATACATATAAACTTTCCAGTTGAATCACTCTATCTATTAAAAAAAACCGCATCATAATCCGTTGCGTAGTTTCAAAGATTTAAGCATACATGGGGACATAGGGACAGAGAAAGCGACTTTGTTTTATACTATGTAGTGATATGTAATAATCAATACCCGAAACCTAGACGCTCCTAGGTTTGACTAGTTAAATCTCGGGTACCTCACCTTCAAACCACTTTTTATTGCAAAAATTGTTTTGACTAAGGACGTTGGTCAAAGCACTTTTAATGACATATGCAGTCAAAGGTAGTTTTGATCGAGGACGTTGGTTAGGATAGATTATGCGAGGCTCGTCTCGCATTTAGAGAGGGAGGTAAAGTATCCGAGGTTTATCTAGTCAAACCTAGGAGCTCCTGGCTTTCGGGGATTGACTATAACATATATATTTACATATATAAAACGCAACCGTTATTTAATGATCTATACATATACTGGCTGACCCGGCAAACGTTGTTTTGCCTTAAAAATAGATAACAAAACAACCTATTCTCAGACCTACCCGATATGCTTAGTTTTCATTTTCCTTAAAAGGCTGGCAACGGAGCGGCGACCCCTTGGTGTCGCTGGTCTCCATGGGCGGTGGTGATTGCTTTCCACCAGGTGACCCACATGCTCGTTTGCCCCCCTCTCACATAAAAAAAAAATATGCACACAAAATTTATGCATAAAAATCGGTCAAGCCGTTTCGAAGGAGTATGTAACTAACATTGTGATACGAGAATTTTATATATTCGACTAGCGGCCGCCCGCGACTTCGTACGCGTGGAGTTAGTTATTTGCAAATAATTTTTAATTACATTCGAAAAAGCTAAATATCTAATGAAAGGAAAAAAAAAGTTAAAAACAATCAATATCTAGACGAATTTTTAGAATCTATGAAGTCGACGGATATTATTTTTTAAAACCTCTTTGGAAACCTAAAGTACTTTTTATTGTTATAATAAAACATTCCTCCTTATAATAGTAAGTATGTAGTTGTTTTATTTTTTATACTTAAATATCATTTAAAATCCTTCTGCAATAATTACTTTAACATCAATAACATTGGATTTTCATACAAATTTCCAACCCCCGTTTTAAGTCCAAAAAGGGGTTGATTTCTAAAGATACACTATTAGTAAACCTCCATACCATCTATAGAGCATACATTTTAAATTTCAAGTCTCTTACTTCAAAAACATAGAACTTTGATACAAATTTCCAACCCCCGTTTTAACCCCAAAAAGGGGATGTTTTCTAAACATAAATTATTAGTACACTTCCACACCATCTATAGAGCATACATTTTAAATTTCAAGTTTCTTACTTTAAAAACATAGAACTTTCATACAAACTTCCAACCCCCGTTTTAACCCCAAAAAGAGGTTGATTTCTAAAGATACATTATTAGTACACCTCCACACCATCTATAGAACATGCATTTTAAATTTCAAATCTCTTACTTCAAAAACATAGAACTTTCATACAAACTTCCAACCCCCGTTTTAACCCCAAAAAGGGGTTGATTTCCAAAGATACATTATTAGTACACCTCCACACCATCTGTAGAACATACATTTTAAATTTTAAGTCTCTTACTTCAAAAACGTAGAACTTTCATACAAACTTCCAACCCCCGTTTTAACCCCAAAAAGGGATTGATTTCCAAAGATACATTATTAGTACATCTCCACACCATCTGTAGAGCATGCATTTTAAATTTCAAGTCATTTACTTCAAAAACATAGAACTTTCATACAAACTTCCAACCCCCATTCTACCCCCTTAGGGGTGGAGTATCGTAAAATCCGTTCTTAGCGGATGTCTACACCCTATAAGGAACCTACCTGCCAAATTTCAAGTTTGTAGGTGTTATAGTTTCTGAGATTTCGTGATGAGTGAGTGAGTGACTTTCTCTTTTATATATATAGATACACTGTTTTAAGGTTATTTGGTGGTAGCTGGTTTGGTACCTTATATTCATCTGTACCTGTTACGTGTAAGCAAGTAACCACGTTTTATGCACACACCCTATACTCTATTTTCGCATGTACCTACTCTAAATAATAACATCATAAAATTTAATCATAAACGAACATTGTAAATTGATAGTCACATTGCCATTATAGTAAGGCGGCGTCTCTAAGGCTATACGCTATAAGCCAATTCATTCCACATATTGTCTCTGTTCGTTGAACTTCACAGCTGATCGTAAACTGTAATTCGTTGTCGTATATCTGAGCTAGGGTTGGCAATCACTTCTTATAAGAGTAATAAAACGATACATTTCCTTTTAAGGCATGGTGGTATAGCATATTTAGGAGACGACGGGCTTAGATGAGAAAGAGGTTGGACACACAATCTCTGCACTGTGCTTACGCTGTCCGAAATACAAGTTAAAATCACAAATCTAGAATGTAGCGAATTAACCTAATTCTCAAGTATTAAATTGTACAATAGTTCTCAACTTTTACTACCACTAGACGAGCTCGGTGGTCGAATGGCTAGCAATGGCACTTTGACTCCGAGGTCGTGGGTTCGATTCCCTCCATAAGACAAATATTTGCGTGCATGAACATGTCTGTCATATCATGTCATGTCATGGGTGTTTCGTACTTTGTATATATTTACAAATATAAATAAATATAAATATATATATATATATATATATATATATATATATATATATATATATATATATATATATATATATATAGTATATATATAAGTATGATATCAGTTATCTAGTAGCCATAGTATAAGTTTTGCTTAGTTTGTAATTTTTTCATGAATATTTATTTACGTATTTCGCTATATGATTCCCTTACCCCTTGTAAAATTGTATAAATCTATTGTTTCAAAACTCAATGGCCAAAAAGGTATTGCATATATATTTTTTTCACTATAACATAGGGGTTCCGAATAAAAGTTGTTCATAATGGACGAGCGCTAACTGTAATTAAATACCACTACTTAATACTTAATGTAGATCCGAGCGTTCCGTTCCCTGTAGTACGTACGGTGTAACCAAAATAAGCACGCAAAAATGTACTGCGACCTCATATCTTCCGATAACCGAGTTGTTACTAAATGTTGTGGGGGCTTAGCGCGAGTATTTTAAAGTAATCGATTTCGATAACATTAACTTCAATTAGTATGGGATTATGTTTTTATTTATTATGGGGTTATGCCTGGGCACGACGGTCTGAGTATCGAGCATCTGCTGCATGCGGGTGTACACATATCACGAGTACTAGGTATGTTTTATACATTTTGTATTAGACATTCATACTTGCCTGAGGATCTAATGAAGGCAGTTGTGGTGCCAATAGTGAAAAATAAGACGGGCGATATCAGTGATATTAACAACTACAGGCCAATCACGCTGGCCACCATTGCTGCCAAGGTACTGGACAGTGTGCTTGGGCTCCATCTCAATAGACATGTAAAGTTGCACGATGCTCAATTTGGCTTCAGAGCGGGCTTATCTACTGAAAGTGCAATACTGGCGCTCAAGCACACTGTCGAGTACTATACTAGTAGAAAAACACCTGTCTATGCTGCCTTTCTGGACCTCTCTAAGGCATTCGACCTGGTGTCTTATGAGAAATTGTGGAGTAAAATACGTCAAACAAGCTTATCGGGTGAGCTGACTAATATCTTCAAATATTGGTATATAAATCAGACCAATCAGGTCAAATGGTCTGACTCTAGCTCTGAGTTGTATGGGTTAGAGTGTGGGGTTAGACAAGGAGGATTAACCTCACCTACACTTTTCAACTTATACATTGATCGGCTGCTCGTCGAGCTCAGCAACACCAATGTCGGATGCTCAATTGACGGGCATATGATTAATAATATAAGCTATGCAGATGACATGGTGTTGCTGAGCCCGTCGATTAGTGCATTAAGAAAGCTGTTGCGGGTGTGCGAGGAATATGCTAAGTCACACGGTCTTGTCTATAATACGAATAAGAGTGAGGTGCTGGTGTTTCGGGTGGGTCGTAAATCTCCTCCATGCACCAACATAATAGCTACTCTCAATGGTACCCGCTTAAACGGGTGAATCAATTTAAATACCTAGGGCATATGGTTACTGAAGACCTGCGTGATGACTTAGATGTGGAAAGGGAGCGCAGGGCGTTGGCGGTCCGGTGTAATATGTTGGCGCGCAGGTTTGCTCGGTGTACAGCCGCTGTTAAAGTGACACTATTCCAAGCTTATTGTCAAAGTTTCTACACCTGCAGCCTGTGGGTCAGCTGTACGCTTCGGGCCATCGACGCACTGCGTATCCAATATAATAATGCTTTTAGGGTGCTGTTGGGGCTGCCTAGATTCTGTAGTGCATCAGGAATGTTTGCAGATGCCAGTGTAGATTGCTTTCACGCAATCATGCGTAAAAGATCGGCATCCCTGATGCACAGAGTCCGGGGCAGTGACAACAGCATCCTGAAAGTTATTGCGGACAAGCTGGAGAGTCCGGTGTGGAAACATTGGATTACGTCACATGTCTCAACACGCACAAAATCGACACACATAAAATACAGAAAATGAAATGAAATATGAAATCTCAAAATTTACTAACATAGGCTTTAAGTGCAAATTGTCTTACTAACACAGTCTATGGACCCTCAGGGTCTGATAATAAAGTATTTTTATTTTATTTTTTTATTTATATACTTCGACAGTTTTTCGGCAGATGGCGCTTTGTCAATTTCATACAAAATGAAGTTAACTTTGTCGAAAACGAATACATAAAAAAATCTCACTAAGCATGCTGGTGCGCTGGACGTCTCCACTTGTTACTACATTCCGTAGCAAGATTAGAAATACCATCTTCATTAACCTCGAGGCGCATATTCACAACGTATTTTTTTTTTATACATCGCCGGGTGCCGATACAAGCACACGACACTTCTGATGTAAAGCGGTTACCGTAGCCATATAGATCAGAAAACATTTGATCATATTTTTATTTTGAAAAAAAAAACAATGTTATAATATTTGGGGTGTAAATGGCTCACCGCGGTCTTTAGAGTCGAAACCCACCTCATCTGCACGTGGTGCACCCTGCCAACTAACGAGAGAGAGAGAGCTGCGGAAGTATTTCCACCTCACAGAACTCCGTAGCTACGTTAACCGCAGGCAGGCCTATAAGGTTGTTTGTCTGCCACCCAACATATGTAGTATAAAAAAAATTACTTACTAAGTCGGGTGGTAAACAAGCATTCGAGCCGCCTGATGTGAAACGGTTACCGCAGCCATAATAATAAATAATAAATAAATATTGTCAGACAAATTACACAGCGCCATCTAGCCCCAAAGTAAGCGTAGCTTGTGTTATGGGTACTAGACAACTGATAAACATACGTAAATACATTTTTTTTTTGTAAATACATACTTATGATACATAGAAAACACCCAGACTAAGACAAACAGACATGTTCATGCACACAAATGTTTGTCCTATGTGGGAATCGAACCCACGAGCGTTGGTGTCGAAGCCGCGTCATTGACCGCCACGCCACCGAGCTCGTCAAAGTAATAAAAAAATAGTTATAGACATTAGCCAAACGAAGATAATTTACATACATTATCAGTAAAAAAAGGGATTTTTTTCATATATAAGAATAAAATCAAAACACGGAGGTAAGTTGCAAAGAGACATTGATAAATTACTATCTAATGGATAAAAGTTGACAGATGTCGATAAATTGGGTCAACATACACAAACCTAATAGATTTCTCCCTTTAGTTCTTTCTATGAACATAAATCGTGAAGGTTATACGTTCAAAATCAATATGTTTTGCCACCAACCACAACCACCGACCAACAGAGCATTTCAGTGGCTTCATTATGAAAAGTCTTATAAAGTTTTCGGGTTCTTTTCTCCTTGGAAAATAAAACTATCAAAATCTTATATAAATGAAAATCACTTGTCACATGTATGTTTGTCCGCGATACACTTCGAAACTACTTATCCTATCAAGATAGGATATGATAGATATAGATATGGATAGGATAGATAGGATAAGTAGTTTCGAAGTGTATTGATAGATAGAGAAGAGGATAGGACAAGCCCTATCCTGTATTTTGGTCCATCTTAAAAGATAGTTTTTATCTCATTCATCCTGGATGAAAGTTTCTATGAAAGTCCACGCAGACCAATTCGTGAATGACCGCTAGTAGGCTATATCTTATACTAACGTTAATGTATCCTACAGAACTTTTCGTTGACAACCCTATTGTAAATATCATACAATTACTTGTCTGGACGTTCACATTTATGAAGTAACTTTTATTTGCGGTATCAAGTATGAGGGCAATATAAGAAGTTATCCAGTAAATACTTCAATTTGTAAATTGCAATATTTTTAAATGCCTAAAAACCTGATCAACTCATGAAACATTCTTTTGTTTGCTAATTTCCATCTCTCAGTTAGTACGTGTTGTTCTACTTGCCAATCTAATCTGTCCACTCAGTTACTCTAAGGTTGACTGGAAGAGTTTTGGGATAAGTCCGCCTTAGTACAGCTCTATTTACCCGACTGCGACAGAAGGAGGGTTATGTTTTTCGAGAGTATGTATAATTGTTTGTGCTCTAAATTCACTAAGCTTCCATTTCTAAAATGGGTCCCGACTGCTACATGTTTTCTTGTTTTAGGGGTTTTTCATTTCCAAATTACACAGAAAAGCAGTCGGGTTTTTTAGTTTTTTTAATTACCGTTTTTTTTTTCATGTTTCTATGTATCATGTAACTCTGAATAATAAAGTTATTACAAACAAACAAAGAAAAGAAACATAATATGAAGTAAAAACAAAACGCCCTCCATCTGTTTCAATCGGTAATTGCACATCAATCATTTCTCACGATCCGATCATTTATTTTTGTATCACAATGGTGGTAAATAAGCAAACAACCTGTCTGATGGTATGGACGGACGGACGGTTTCGGAGGGCCGAGAAGACGAACGAGTACGAATTTAACATTAGCACATGTCAATTTCCTTGCATGTCGCAACCGGACTAGTATACTATTCTAATTTGGTGGCATCAAGTGAGAATTGCCAAGCGTTCAGACAATTTTGCAATTTATATTATTACTAGCGACCCGCCCCGGCTTCGCACGGGTGCAATGCTGACACTAAATGTAGTACAGAAGGTCTTTGCGCTTTGTCCTATCCAGTCCTTCCCCAGTTATAGGCACACGCCGCCGGCTCCGCGGCCGGTACCGCCACAGCCGTTATGTCCCTGCATTTTAAATGTGTAATATCTTCTAAACTATTCATTTAAATTACATGCTGTGAAGGGCCATATTGATCTATATTAAATGCGCAATGTATTTAAGGTACTTAATTGGATAAGGATTAATTCTGTATTGCTTAAAATCGCTTCGTAAATAAGGCATTATTTCTTGTAAAAAGCAAAGGATAAAATAACGGTTATTGTGTGTTACCACTAAGAGATAGACATATACCATCGCGAACTTTTTTGTAGACCATTTTAAGGTGAACAATACTGTACTACATTATTTTGATCTATCTCGTTGGGTTCAGCCAGCGTTTGCAATGAAAGAGCAAAAAAATGTGTTTATTTACGACATCACATTAGAAACCTCTAAATTATCAGAGTTTTTCTACTATGTTATGCATATATTATACATATAAACTTTCCAGTTGAATCACTCTATCTATTAAAAAAAACCGCATCATAATCCGTTGCGTAGTTTCAAAGATTTAAGCATACAAAGGGACATAGGGACAGAGAAATCGACTTTGTTTTATACTATGTAGTGATAATCGGCGTGTTTGGTAACAACTCAATGTTAAAATCCGTGGCGCACGGCTTCATTTGACTAGTCATCTTCAATAGGTATCTACCTAGTTTTAAAAACATGTGTGTTTGTTTGTTTATAAAACTTTATTACAATAAGATACAATGGAAGTAAGCCGTATATATACAAAAATATTTGCTAGAGCGGACATATTTCGTGAATGATTCTCTACCGGTCAACTGTTACATTTGAGTAACCGTATGGAATTAGAAATCGGGTGTGTGGGTCTAAAATTTTTTTTTTTAAATATTTTTGTTTCAGCTCTTTAGTCTTTTAATGCCTTAATTTCCATATTGCTGTTTCTGACATTGCCAAAAGAGGAAGGGCCACACACATTCCCACCAGTGTCTCCAGTATTAACAGCGGGGAACACCAAAAAGGGAATGTCAAATTCCAAAAGTTTCCTACTAATTCCTTCTGATTATATTCAGTTTGATTCCAAGGCAGCCATTATATTACCACCACCGAATAACAGTACATGTCTGGGCGATGTTGGGACATACACAAAATTACACGTGACGGCTGCTTTGGTTTTGAATCCTCAAAGAAGCCGATTATTATCCTCCTATACATATCCTATTATTATTAGAATTTATTACCAATCTGACATACGAGCAGACGCCTTAGCCTTACGAGGCTGACGCTACACTTACTATTTATATTTTCACCTATTTATATTTTCTAATTACAAGCAATTCCTAAACGTTACGTTACGCCATAGGAATTAATTCCACCCTAATTTTATGCGCTTCTCGGCGTCCCGGCGGTAAATTAAACTGCTGCTATATCCTTTGTTTTTTATCCTTAAAGTTTTTGTATCGTCCAATGTTTTCTGGACAGCGGAAAAATTTGAGTAGCAATTTTATCAAGTACTGTTACTTTACTAGCATTTATTATATTGTTATAGGGACATCTTTATATCGAATTATACAATAATACCATTTTTATTATGCTAATACCAAACTAAACAAAGGTTGTATAAAAATAACTTTACCATGGTTTAGACGCTCCGCCAAATGGGAAGATCAGCGTATATGTGGTTGACTGTATTCAGCTACTTACCTGAAATAAAATAAAAACACTTTTTAGTGATTGAAGATGAACTGTATCCTATGAGGATGTGATTTCGAATCAGCACTATATGTCTATTGTCGAGTTGCACAAACATAAAAGCATGTAGAGTAACTAACATATTTGATAACAGATATTGTTAACAGATGACTTAAAGGTATTATAGTATATTATTATTTTATAACTCATTGTATATTTAACCGAGATGTTCTCAGCGTTTTGTGTAAACTAAATTTTTCCTAGCGTTGAGACTTTGTCGTTAACCTTTATTCATCCCACTGCTAGAATACGGGTCTCCCCTCAACTGACGGGGGGTTTAGAGCATACTCCACCACGCTGCTCAACTCCGAGTTGACGGAGATCGTTGAGACTTAAATTAGATTTGTCGCCTCTCCACATTGTAAATTTTATCGAAATTGTTAAAACCATTTCCGAGATCATCGTGGCATGTATTTTATATACTAGAGTTGCTCGTTTCATAGTATACGATTCACCACAAAAATGTATGGAAGCGATTCCTTTTGTTGGTGCGAACAACAGACCCGATATGTTTAATTATAACGTCATTAATTCAGCATTATCGCGTGTAATCTGCCACAGCTTCGGTGCTGAACGCAAACAGCCTCTAGCGAATTTACAACGTTATTAACGATATATTGTGAAATTATTTTCAACGGAACAGAGTGTTCAAAGTGTTCATGTATTCCCATAATCTGTGATATCATGAATAAAGAACATTAGTACTCTATGACTGAAGATGTTCCTATTACCAGAAGTCGAAATTAAACCATAGTTATAGTTATTTAAATGATGACTTTAACAATAAACTAAAGAATATATGCGTGTGTGTGTCAAATACATAGTAGAGTGAGTAATGTTTTTTTATTGATTTAATGTAATTTTTATGCATAATTTAAAAAGCAAATATTAATATTCTGCAAACTATAAGTGTGCGAAATTTCATACTCCTCCGTCCGCTCAATTTTCGTAAAAAGGTTTTGCTTCACGTATTAATATATAGAAGATGTCCAATGGCAAATAGTGTATTCTAGATATTATATACAAGGTTGACACAGCTAGCGATGAAGAGAGCCATGTACGGTTTTCTAGCCTGCCGCGTCAATGATGACAGATGGGACAGGGGGAGAGAGGAAGATTCTAGAGTGCGCGTGTGCCCTTCTCACACTTTTACGCACCCTTCTCTAGGTGGACCGATGATCATAAAAAAACGGCTGGATGTAAAGCAGAGGATCGAATTTGGTGGAAAGCATTGGGGAAGGCCTCCAGCAGTGCGTAGATACATGGAACTAAGAACAGTGAAAACAAAGAATAGGGTAACAGGTGAAATAAACACAACATTGCGTGAACATTGAATTGATAAGAACGATATAAACGACCATACTCAGAAAACACTGAAAAAATGCAGTTCTACATAGAAAACGATGAAAAATGTAACATCGTAGACGTCAATCTACATTGCGTATTAAACATTCATAATAACACGTAATGTAATAAAACACGTTCAAGGTACGAGGCGCTTGATGAAATTCACGTGTGCAATAAATTCTACGCGATGTGCTGATACGCCCTCGGAACGATGGGTTTGTCGTTGTTCTAAAGGAGCATTCACATTGGGCCATCAGGAAATAGTATTCTAGGCTGTATAAAAACTGTGGGGTGAATAACAACAATTTAGGAAAAAAACAATTAAAGGGTATTTAACGCTGGATGAGCGTTTTTTTAATTTTTTGCAATAGGAGAAAAAAATTGTAAGTTTTTGAATTAATGTAAAATTCAAAAACAAAAATAGTAAAATGCAGCACTTTTTTTTTCCATATGTTGTTACTCACCCCGAAGTTGTCACGCCCACCCCAGATTATTGAAGTAAGAAATAATAAAATTTGATAAGACAAAATTGAGATGAGCTCACTACACCACTCAGATCCACAGTTATCTCCGACGTATCCAGAATACTTTAATAACGGCAAACAACATTACCCTGACAGTGAGCCGTGACAAATCAAGAGTTCTTTACGGAATGGTTGTCTAGCAAAATTGATCAGGAGAAATTAAGTACTAAACTTTGGAATTAGGCTTAAAGGGTAGACCTTTTCCAATGTTGTCTCTTACTGAGGAAATTAGATAACTGAAATACAAAGCAAAAAAAAAAGCGAGACATATCTTATTTTCAATGTTATTTTAAGTACCTAATGTATTATATTTAAATGTATTATATTCATTATAATATTTGTTATAATATGAATGTAACAACTATAAAATTTCCTTCTACAAAATAATATTTCACTAAAAACAAAATAAAAATAACTATCACTCACATCACTACTACTACTGACCCCGACCATAGAATAAATATATTATCGGACTGGATCATTCCGAACTCAGAATAAATATTTACAAATAGACCTTTTTAGACTGACAATATGTCTTAGAGAGCTCTACGTAAGGCTTAAAATAGCTCGCTCCAAACATCAAATTGATATTGGGGCGGTGCAGATATTACTTACCCAGTAGAGTAGCCATTACTAAGCACTTGACCACGCGTCGCTAAATGAAAGTACCCGTCGTATTTCGATAACACCTTTATGTAAACACTCCCTAAGTCTCTTTCGCAACCCGTCTGCGTCTACCGGTGGGTCGTTACGACCTGTGTGACTGTACCCCCTAAGGCACAAACCCCTCTTCATTAACTGTTCGACGACCTGAGCGATTAACTCAAGAGATTTACTTTTATGGCGACCACGCGCGTTCACGTCGTCCAATTGTTATGAGTCTATGTTATTACAGTGATAAATACGTTTAATTTTTTTTCAGTAATTATTATAACATTTTAAATTAGGTGGTTGTCGCTTATTACGTTACACTCGAATGCCTCACCCATATTAAGAGCTTAGACATTTTTTTTTATAATAAAGTATAGGTACTAATAGTACTTATATTTAATGCACCTAGAAGAACAAGGTGAATATATTTTTTTTAAGTTATTTTAATGAACCCAAGTGATTAACGTTTAAGTATAGTATACTTAATGTACGTAGTTGACTTAACTGAATGTTAAGTCAACAACGTACATACATACATTATATATACATTTAGTTTGGATTTCAATATATTTAATGTATATATAGCAAGTACACTGAATGTAATGTCTTGCACATTTAGTTTGGTTTTAAATATACATAGATAGCAATCTTGTCGTCAACCTTATTCATCACACTGCTGGAATAGGGACCTCCCCTCAATAGAAACGGTTTAGATTTTACTCCATCACGCTGCTTAACTGCGGGTTGGCGGATGCCAGTGTTTTCAAGCCGCCTAAACGCCACTGACTTGGCTTAACGACTGCCATCTAATAACAATAGTTCTAAAGCACGGAGGAGTTTGAGATAAATAAACGCATCCACGGACAGGCTACGGTCGACGTTGCTTAACTTACGTGTTCGATTGGATTAATACGCATAACGACACCATCGAGGTCCTCGAAATGGCAATCTCATGATTGCTAAATTCCACTCTGTCGGCATTTTTCTCTTTGTATTAATGTAAAGATATGAAGAAGTAGGCCCGTATGCTTCATTGCCAGTCAACATACTTTTTTTATATGAGAGGGGGGCAAACGAAAATGTCGGTCACCTGATGGAAAGCAATCACCACCACCCATGGAGATCAGCAACAGCAATGGGACGCCGATTCGTTGCCAGCATATACTCCTTTCTTTCTTTCTGGTGACCTCACTCACTCGCAGGAACACAACAACCCTCAAGAGAATTGTTATTCGGCTGCGGTATTCTGTGAGGTGGAGGTACTTCCACAGTCAGGCAGCTAAAAAAATACGCTATGCCCTACCTCTCTTTTCGCCAAAGCCTCGTTTGTCAGTTATTTTTACTTTATAATTTTTGTCCGTAATTTACTATCTCACGTATCACATCACCTCATCTCCCGCACTCATACTGCCTACGCAACATATTGAAAACGTAATTAGGTAAACCTTATTCGTTATTAATTTCATCACTTCAACCTTTGCAGATTAAAAACCCTCATTAAATATGTTTGTGTACATGCCTCGTTAATTACAATTTCCATTTTCAATCTTCATTTAATTATTGATAAATTGGTAAAAGAGAAACACGTTGTAATATTTATTATTTAAATAAATTAATTTCGGCTAATTTGCCAGAATATTATAAATATTAAAAAAAAAAAAAAAAACATCTCCCCGTCTAGGTGGGATTCGAACGCACGACCTCTCGATTACCGACCGAGTGCTCATCCAACTGAGCTACCAGGAAGGTTTATGATGATTACGAATTTTTGCATTTTATATTTTACTGCTGTGAAGTCGCAGTGTGGCGCCACCTACCTTTTAAGTATTACACTACTAAACAATATTACTAATTAATATTCATAGTTAACATGATGTAATATTATTAAATAATAAATATTCCTGTGCATAATACGCAACGTCATATATACTCCACGGCTAACCAAAGCTTTGTGCGTAGGGTAGATAAATTGATACACACGTTTCTTTTTTTCTTTTGTATACATATAATACGTAGAACATACCCAGATCAAGACAAACGCCCTTCGTACAAATGTACATATGTATGTTTATGCATACAAATGTTTGTCGCGTGCGAAGATTGAACCTACGACTGTTAGTGATATACACTTAGTGTTAGTAGCCATTCGAGTCTCCAGAAAACCTGAAGAAAAAAAGAAGAAAAAAAAATCCTGCGAGTGAGTGAGGTTACCAGAAAGAAAGAAAGGACGGAGTATAGGCTGGCAACGGATCGGCGACCCCTTGGTGTTACCGATCTCTATAGGTGGTGGTGATTGCTTTCCATCGGTGACCCACATGTTCGTTTGCCCCCCTCTTAAATAAAAACAAAAAAGAAGACAAAAGAAAAAAAGAACACAGGACGTGAAGCAGTGTCTCGAATCAGTATCAGCCTGCTACCTAGAAGTGTGGTAGAAGCGCTCGAAATACGGACTAAGTACGACAAAGTAATTCATGATTAATGAATTATACGTAATCTCATATTCACGAAAATCAATAACTTTTAAATAATTTTGATATGATTAATGACGATACCCACGCAAAAAAACTTGCATATCCTACTTCCCAAACGATTTTTTAATAAAACCTTCAAATTTGTCTTAATCATAATAATATTTTATATTAGGTTATATTAGGTTCCAGAGAGGTTTTCTTCCACGTACTACCAAGCTGTGGAATGAACTGCCTGTTGAGGTTTTCCCAGCAGACTACAGCATGGGGTTCTTCAAAAAGGGCGTAAAGAGGTTTTTACAGGGTGGGCAACGCGCATGTGATGCCTCTGGTGTTGCAGGCGTCCATAGGCTGCGGTAACTGCTTTCCATCAGGCGGACCATATGCTTGTTTATCACTTTAG
This sequence comes from Hypsopygia costalis, assembly GCA_937001555.2. Classification (NCBI taxonomy): domain Eukaryota; kingdom Metazoa; phylum Arthropoda; class Insecta; order Lepidoptera; family Pyralidae; genus Hypsopygia; species Hypsopygia costalis. The sequence goes on from OW443325.2 coordinate 4,583,235, forward strand.
TAGTATAAAAAAAATAAACAGCCCGCACACATAGACCTGAAGGCCAATTCTCATAATTTATTTTACGATCACAGAATAAGAGTTGACCGAATCGAAACTGAATTATGACTTGACTGAAATTTATATAATAAATTTCATTGACGAATTAAGATCAATTCTAATTGTTAGCAGACATTGATTAACAAAAAATCATTAATCAAAGCAGAATCCTATTCCAAGTTTGTTAAATTTGGGTCATATTTCGATATAATCAAATAATGCGTTAATTAAACTTTGAAGTTCCATAATATTGTTATATGAGAATACCGAATGTGACATTTGTCAGATCGAGACTAGATAGAAACTGAATTTGAATATCTCTGGCTAAAGACAAAGATCTCGCGGATCCTGATATAAAATGCGATGTATTAGTTTCTTTCTATATTCCTTCTTTCAAGCTCTGGCGCTGAACTGATTTTGTTGCAATTTTGATATGTCGATAGCTTAAACCATGGAGGTTTGTTTGTTTGTAAAGACTTTATTGTACTATAAAAGTAATACACGGTCATACAAGGAGATCATAGGTGAACATAAATTAAATGTTCTTTGTAGCATTACATTTTATTTCTGAAGGAGATTGGAAATCATTGACAATGATTGAAATTGGATCATTGTAATTGGACATTGGAAATCATTGAAATGATCTAGGACAGCGGTTCCCAATTAGTTTTTTCTACGTACCACTTCAAGAAAGACCTCAAACTTGCGTACCTCTTATTGCCGGAACGTTCAATAAAAAATGAAATCAGGTGTATTTTATATTTATTATCATCAAAAGGCATTCTAAAGACACACTAAAGCCCTCGATGCATACGTTTGACTTACCTACTGATCGTTTAATTAAATTGAATATTTTTTTGGCAATTGTTATTGCATTTTTGTTCTTAAGGATTTAATATTTCAGTTAAGTGATTGCTGCGTGTACGCCTTGATGCAATCTCACGTATCCCCGGGGGTACGCGTACCACTAATTGGGAAACACTGATCTAGGACATTGAAATCTTTGGAAAATGTATAAACCTACAAGTCCAAATGTATTTGTCCACTTCGTCACGATTGCAAATAAATATACGGACTTCTTTTTAACACCAATGTATTCAGTTGACGGCAATTAAAAGTAGGTGCTAAGGACGAATGCATTAGTATTCAAGAAGGATATTTTTCGGTTTCAAAACGAGGCTAAAGGATCCTACGACAGAAATTCTCCGAAGTTTCGCCAATCTCATTAAGGGGTCAGGGACCGCGACGGAGGGGAAGAAAAATGTGTCTCGGCTTCACACAAACATTCCCCGTAATATTTTTGCTTACTGTTACCATTTTACAATGACAAAATTGAGGAATTATCTCAACATACACGTTGATGAAGTGATCATTAGATTAAAATGCTAAAAACAGGCTTTTCAAAGCGGCAGAAAAATTGTTCAACTTCTCAGTTGAGCAATTTTTCTGTATAGGCTCCTATACGAGTATACTGTTACTCGTATCCATGTAGTCTTATATCTCTATGTAATGGCCAATTCTAGAAACCGCCGCATTACAAACCGGCTAGCTGATGTAAAAAATGGATCAGATTTATAATAGTGAAAAATAATATTAAAATGAATATTGTGTAAAAAGTTATGTACTATTAACACTAGTGTGTTGGTCTCTAGCGCATTTAATAGGGTTTTAGTCGCAATACTATCCTTATTTTCCTGTTACTGTTCTCTCGTAAACTATGAATGAACATTTCTGGCGTCTGAAATTACAGGCTTTGACTAGTTTAGACGTCAGTAATCATATGTAAGTGTAAAAGTAAACCACCAAACTACTGTATTTTGTGTCAGTGTATAGTGAATTATTTAATTTTTGAATAAAATAAATTATTTTTAACAGTCTGTCGCTCTCTCGAGCGAGTAAACCTCACCTTTCTCTCTCTCTCTGTCTCTCGGCAACCGAATACGAATCTGTGACTGTGTGTTCGAAGACGCACGCACGTCTTCGAACTGCGATATTCTGAGGTGCAGGTTTACCCTATTGGGTTACATGACAGGACATGTCATGCTTCTTTTTCACCATCATTCGCTTAAGGCCAGAGTGCAATACGCACACATTGTCCACAAACTTATCTATACAGATAAATATAATTGGAATGTCTGTCTATAATATTAAAATAACCGCATTTTACTCAATGCATATGGATGTATACACGGTACATATACCAAAATAACATTTTTTACTATTTTTGTCTGTCTGTCTGTTTGTTTGTTCCGCTATATCTCTGAAGCGGTTGGACCGATTTTGACGGGACTTTGGCAGATAGCGAATGTAATAAGGAGTAATTAAGGCTACTTTAATGGCTACTTAGGCTTTAGTTTTAGAAATTTTATACATTTTCATTACCATATAATCATCAAAAAAATAAGTACTCCGCGCGGACGAAGTCGCAGGCACAGCTAGTTGTATATGTAATAGTAGTACATAGACAAACTAGGCATAAACGAATTGGCAATTATACGGAGTATCCTCGGTGTATCGTACGTGTAAAAATAAGTGTTTTTTAAAAATAAAAATAAAATAAAATAGTCAAACGCTGCAAAAGAATATACAAAGTAAAATAACTGAAAATTTTGTGTTATTCAGTCCTGTAACTGTTCCACCGCACTGCAGCTCTGCATGTCTCGCTGGAATGTAAAGTAACCGGCCGTTGGGGGACGCGCCGGGCTCAAAGCGGCGCTCATTGCAATGTCTACTCCTTTGCCATTTATATTAGATTCCTTATAGCATTTTCTAAGTCCATTTCAAAGAAAATACCTTTTAAATAATAACTTTCATAAATATATTTTACAGTTCACTTCGTTAATTTTATCGATTTAATTTTTATTTTTGAACCGAAATTTTCGATCCGAATCTATTTTCGAACAAAGTTATGTACACATTTTAAAACTCGAGAACGGTTAAACCGATTTCATGATCTTTGATGTTGGATTTGGAGACAAATAATAGCCCCGAATAGCAGAAAACTATTCAGATAAGCTTAAACGAAACAAAAATTATAAAGAAAATTCATATTTCGCTTTTCACTCGCTCGCAGGAACACACCGATGCTCTAGGATATTGTTACCTAGCTGCGGTATTCTGAGGTGCAGGTTTACCCTATTGGGTTACATGACAGGACATGCCATGCTTCTTTTTCATCATAATTCGCTTAAGGCCAGTGTACAACACGTGCAGTTACTTGGCTTTGGCTCTGACGATGCTGGTGCGGTGTCATTGGGTCACCAGCATCTTTTTTTATTTGAAAGAGTATACTTCTAGATTGGTCCCATATTTTTTTCATCATCATCATCATTAGCCTGTATCTACCCATTCTTAGGTTTGTTATTTCGTTACTCCGTCATTTATAAACTGATTTGAAAAAAAAAACTTTTTTTATTTGATAGAGTATACTTCCAGATTGGTCCCATATTTTTTTCATCATTATCATCATCATCAGCCTGTATCTACATACATAAATGTAGAGTAATGTTTGGAGTCGGATTTTTTTTTTGTTATAATTATTTTATTAGCATATAAAGATACTAATACCAACTTTTTTTTTTATTTATTCTGGTTTTACTGATAAGGCAATGTTACACAGTGATCGCGCAATTCGGAATCGGCGCCGTTTGACAGATACGCATAATATCGAGATTTCCCGCGGGCCACCCTTTGCCTGATATTGTACGTGTTTATATCGATTCTCATGTTGGCATCGATTTTCGACTTTTTAATATGATGTTTGAATTTAAATCTGATATAACTGTCTGCCGATTATTTTTAAATTAAATTGTAAATTATTATCGAAGAAAGTTCATCGTTCACAGACTTGTTAGCGCATTGTGCAATTTGCTATGCATTTTAAATTACCTATTAATAATTTACCTGGATTACCAACCGTACAGCTAGAGATTATGCTGCAAATATAGCGCCATTTGAGTTAAAAACTAATTATTCCTTGATTAAAAAGAGATACATAGTAATTTAATAGTCATCAAAATTATTGTCAACGTCTGAAGGTATAATAACGGGATGTCTCTCGGGCCCGAGTATACAGCCCTGAACCGAATGATTTGTGGTTTCTGAACTGAAATCCTTTGTAGCAATAGTTTGAGGTCAAACCCTCTTGTTTAAACTTCCAAATATAATTTTACCGAGAATAACTATTCATCAGTTTACCGTTAGATTGGGTGAAATACAATAGCTGATATCTAAAAACGCAAATTGGGCTGTAAATCAAAAGATAACCAGTACAGAGATGTTCGATTATAGGTAGGTACATATTTTGTATTTACGCTGCATATTTAACCACCTCCCCAACCCGTTTGGCCAGCGTGAGGAGTCTAGGTCAAATCCTCCTTCCGTCTAGGACGGACGAGAGAGGATCGTGCTCCTGTAGTGGAGACTAAAATGGACCTGATGATGATGATGATGATTTAACCACCGACCCAAAAAGCGGTATGTTGTAGGTTTGTCGTGTCCAGTCTGTGGCATTGTTGCACCTAAACGAATGGAACGAAAATTACAAGGATTTTTTTGTCTGTGTAAAGTGGAGTGTAAGTGGTTCATCCACTTCTTTGAACCAAAGCCAACTTCACCTGAGCGCGGTGCACCCTGCTGATTGACAAACGAAGCTTGGGCGAAAAGAGAGGTAGGTAGCATAATTGTAAGCTACCCGACTGGGCAATGTACCTCCACCTGACAGAATACCGCAGCCAAATAACAATTCCTTTGAGGATTCTTGTGTTCCTGGGAGTGAGTGAGGTCACCAGAAAGGAAGATGTTGTGTTGGCAGCGGGGGTGGCGGCGTGCATGCTATGTTTTATGTTGCGAGTGTTAATATGGCTGTTGTAAGCGCATCACATCAGGCGGGCCGTATGCTTGTCTGTGACCCGACGTAGTATGAAAAAAAAGCTGAAGCCTAGCCTTCCCATCGAAATTTTTGTTTGCGAAAACTGGACTTTTGGTTAAATTTGTGATAAATATCTTCAGTTTAATTAGAAGCCTCCGTCCCTACCTGATAAGGTTATTACTATTAACACTAATTTAAGTTGAAGTTAGATTTTCACAATCCGAAAATCCGATCGTAATCGGCTTCAGCTAAAGCCCTACCCCTAGATACTGCAGTATCACCAGAAATCTGCAGGACACCAAATACTTGTTTGGGCTCATTGTAATGATCTCAATGACCTGATCATTGAGATCATTACAAATGACCTGATCATTGAGACCATTCAAATGACCTGATCATTGAGATCATTACAATGAGCCCAAATGATGATTCAGATTATGCATGTATAAGATTCCATAAACAGCGTACGATGTAACAAAATGTTTTTAGAGAAGACCAAAGCAAAGCAATTATATTTGGCGCTATACGTAATTTGACATAAGAGACTGTTTTGAACATATTTGAAACATCACAGGGAATATTTAAAAAAAGATATACGTAGAAATATTTCTTAATAAATTGCAGACGTACAAAGCTAACAAATTCGAAGAAACTCTCAAACATTATTCATTAACGAGGTCGCTTTGGTACACTAATATGTCAAAGAGTTCACGGTATTTATTAATTGGAGGTTTTTGAATGTAAAGTTAGACTTTCAAAACGTGTGTGAGAAAAATCTTTATTCTTTAACGAGTTATAACCACATATATAAAACTCTCCATGTACACATATTTATTTTTATCTATTGACTCTTACTAAACGTATGATTTTTCGACTTCTGACACTTCTGACAGTCGATACAAGCAGGATGGTAAAATTTATACAGTTTAAAAAATCACAAGTTGACAAGAAACATGATCTACAGATCACCTGATCAGGCATCTTCAGGTGATCAATCTACGCGAGGCATTACGTAGAGGCAAAACATGTGTCGCAGAGACGACCACGGCGGTCGGGACGGCGGCAGCCACAGGTAAGGTTGACTGGTAAGTAAGAGAATGCTTGTATAGCATTAAGTTAGCCTTTATACACTAATTTTGTGAATGAAATTTTAATGAATAAATATTACAATCTAAACATTTCCATAGATCAATTGAAAATACCGAGGTAACACACATGAACTGGATTCTAACATATCCATGACAACTGAAAATACGAGCTAATAGACATTACATAAGATAAATTCCGAGAAATCAACAAAGAGCCATCTAATTCTCCAAAGAGATTTATAATTAATGATACACTTACGAATATTGAAATTGAAACATTTGAAATTACAAATTAACCGACAATAACTAAGATAAATTCCAAGAAATAGATATAATCATCTCTAAATCAAACAAACAAATCTACACCTATAACTAACAAAATTTTGAGAAACATTGCAGCGTCGGAAATCCGGCGGGAGTTCTGGATAAAATGGGATTATCCGTATGATCGCTTAAAGGGAATCATTTAATTTGTCGCTGTAAACTTCACAGGCTGTCGATGAATCTGCGCCGTAAATTGCATTAAAGATTCTAATTTGCCAATTGGAAGTATTGAATTGATCAGATTTTGGTTACTGGTGAGGAATATTTACAATGAAGTTTTAAAATAAGTACTTAAGTACGTTTTAACTGTTGCTCCACCTACACTTGCTAATTTTATAGTCCCCTCTGCCCTAAGATTGCTTGGAAAAGATTGTGTGGCTAAGGCCTATTACGCAGTTAAATTAAGCTAAGTATGTGAACATGCTAGAGCTTCTCTAAGCCGAAATAACGCGCCGCACACCCGCGAAACATACACACACGCGCACACGAGAAAATTTAAAATATAGACAGAACACATGTAAAAATGTCATTCAGTCAGTTCCCAAGTAGACACAAATGCAGAAGCACGCATCGCTCAGCCACAAAAATAACACCAAACTTATTAAATAATTATTATTTAACTAGTTAATATCAACTTTTTAAATAAGGATTATTTCATAAGTTTGGTGTTATAAAAAATTGCCGAATTTTTTATCTGTAACTATGGACTGCTACCTTGTTTAGTAGTATGATACTTAATAGGTAATGGCGCCACACTGCGACTACACAGCAGAAAATATTAAAAAATGTAAAAATTCGTCACCATCACAAATCTTCCTGGTAGCTTAGTTGGAAGAGCACTCGACTGGTCATCGAGAGATCGTGGGATCAAATCCCACCTAAGCTGGAGGACCTCCCCCCTCCAGCTTAGGTGGGATTTTTTCCAATTTTTTTTTTAATATTTATAAATCTCTACTTTGTCTTCAATGAGAACATTTAAAATGTATTGACCTCAGTGTCCATAGCTGTACATGTAGTTGCGAGCGAGTACCAGCCTAATCGAACGAGCAAGTCAAGCAACGTCGACCATAAACAAACTACGTTTTTATCAGCTCGAGCTATTTGGTGCCGAAAAAAAAAAAAAAAAATGACGACCCCGGTGTTTGAATGGCTAACCATGTTCACTTAGACTCATGGGTCGTAGGTTCGATCCCCGCACACGACAAATATTTGTATGAATTATCTGACAAATATTTGGGGCATGTCTGTTTGTCTTAGTCTGGGTGTTTTCTATGCATTATACTCGTATGTATGCATTTACAAAAAATAATCTATTTAAGTATAATATCAGTTATCTAGTACCCATAGTCCAAGATTTACTTAGTTTGGTACTAGATGGTAGTGTGTAATTCGCCCAAGAATATATAAAAACTAAATATGTATATAAAAAATTATATCAGAAATACTACAATTTTTCTCTCTATTATCTTAGGAAATTTATAGTCGAGAGTTTATAGAGAGAGAGAGAGAGCTAAAAGTAGTCGAGAGACAGTTGTAGCAGTAATTATGTACATGTACATTGTCATTGTAATGTACATGTACATAATTTCTGCTACAACTGTCTTAGGTCATTTATGATCTCTACATTTGAACATATAAATGAGCTCGATGGTGTCGTTGCGCATGTCAGTCTGTCTAATCAAACACACATGTTAAACAACATCGACTGTAGCCTGTCCATGATTGGGTTTATTTATCTCGAGTTCCTCCGTGCTCGATTCCGGCTCTTGTCATGAGATGACAGTCGTTAAGCCAAGTCAGTGGCCTTTAGGCGGCTTGAAAACACTGACCTCCGCCAACACGCAGTTGCGCAGCGTGGTGGAGTATGCTCTAAACCCCTTCGATTTAGGGGAGACCCATATCTCAGCAGTGAGATGAATAAGGTTGTCGACGACGACATACAACTTCCCCATCTCCATTCGTATTTGGAAATCAACATAAATTAGCTAATTATTCTCGACTACAGACGACGGTGCTGCATTCCCTAAACAACTCTCCGCGAGTTCATTACATGTAAATGCAGTCGCGACGATACCTTCCGTAGCATGCATATTACTTACTATGCATTGCATTCATATTTAGCGAGGATGAATTAGTAGCTGCAACATTGCGATATTAATCTAATACCTACCTGTTATTATAGTACCAGTATCAATAATTTATTACTACCAATAAAGATCAAGAACTTTATAGAGCACGAATATTAAAAACGTGACATACTAATTGCATATCAAAAGATTATATATATTTTATTGATGATTACTTAGCTAAGTTGTTAGGTGTACCTTGGTGCCTTGGTTGTGCGTTAATCTATCGGACACACAAGTTAAGCAACGAAGCCCGTAGCGTACTTATGGATTCATTTATCTTAAGCTCCTCCTCCATTTAGCTGAAGCAGAAGCCGATTACCATCGGTTTTTTCAATTTCAAAAATTGGTCTTAGTTTAAAATTATTGACATCTTCAGCTTAGTCGGTAGAACTCTAGCGTTTCTAACCGCTGAGCTAAACATAATTAGCAACAATTTAAGCAGTAGTAATTTTCGGAAAAACTACCACAGTAGATCTTGCCTTATCGACGGCGAAGTGACAATACTTCCTATCTAACATTTTTCGAGAAATTGACTTTCTTTATGCCATTCACTTTAAAATCAATTTCTATTTTATATTTTAAATATATTTTTCAAATATATTTCATTGAAACTAGCTTTCCATATTTGTATATTCACCATACAAATGAATTTATTATTTTTAAAGTTTTCAAGAAACAACGTTTTTTTTACTTTCTGTGAAATTTTGTCTGTGTTAGTTAGAAGATATTGGCACTTCGCCGTCGTTATATTAGTTATTTTTGCTTTTTACTGTGGCTGCTTTGTTGTGGCAGCGACATTGTTCTAACTATCTACAGATTCGTCTGTACATCAATGTACTTAGATTCTAGTAAAAGAAACTGAATTCAACTAAAGCAAGCTATATTTGCTTTAAAATTAGGTACTGTAGGGATTACGAGCCCGAACTAGAGATCTTTGATAAGCTCGGTGGTCGAATGGTTAGCAATGGCCACTTTGACTCAGAGGTCGCGGGTTCGATTCCTGCACAAGACAAACATTTGTGGGCATGAACAGGTCTGTTTGTCTTGGTCTGGGTGTTTTCTATGTATTATATGTATGTATTTACAGATTTTTTTTTATTAAGTATTATTATATATTTATCAGTTGTCTAGTACGCATAGTACAAGATATGCGCTTAATTCGGGACTAGATGGCGCTGTGTAAATTGTTCATAAATATTTATTTAATGTTCTTAGAATCTAGTGAAAGAAGCTAAATCCACCTAAAGCAAGATTGCTAACTACATTTGCTTTAATTTTACTGTAGGGATTACGAGCCGGAACTAGAGATTGACAAAACGCCGGGCCTATATGACAAATTCCCAACAACAATTTCTACCCAAAAACTGGGTATTTATTGGCTATTTATTTTTACTGGTGTATCGTAAATGCCCGGCATTCTGCCCATCTCTAGCTCGGACATTCCCTAGAGTAATTTTAAAGCAAATAAATGTAGCCCGCTATGTTGCCTTCTGTGAACTTAGTTTCGTTACGTTTCGTTTCTACTAGAGTCAAAACGGAACACGAAAACGCAGAAATAGATCGGCAAAATTACAAGGAAAAACAATTTCCTTTTACGATCAAACGAATTGGCTGACTTAGCCGACTTGACAAACCTTTGTCACTATCAAGGCCCCTTTGATTACTTATCAAGGCCCGGTATAAATTATTCGAACAAAGAATTTTTTATATAACGTATGAAGCTGGGCAACCTGGAGGAAAACCTCATGGTGATAAATGCAATGAATCATAATGCACTTTATATTATTATATCCATAGTGCACCCACAACTTACATATTAATCAACGATGTTATAAATACTATCGACATGTCACAAGCGTCGAAAACGTACACCCGAAAAGTGACCCAATTGTCTCACCTCACCTGTAAAAATGCTGTCGTCCGTATTACGTGAAATTTATGTTGATAAAGTAAATAAAGCCCAAGAGATCGCATATCACACAAAAATACAGAATATTTTTATGTTAACGCGTATTTTAAGTTAATTTTATATTTTTTATACTTCTATACCTTGTAAAGAGAGCGAGAATGAACAAGAATCCCGAAAGTTAGTCGGTTGATGCCTAAATTACAAACAAAATCAATTAGCAGAAGCGTACATATTTATATATAAATAGTAACTGCCTAAAGTGGATGTATATCCACTAAGCATTCTGCTCACGCAACGCTGCCGCGGTCAAATCGCCGTCATGCCGCTGCGCCGCCATATTTATTTATGAATTGAATTCCCCAAGGACGATTTTGCGAGCCAATCTAAAATATTATTTGTTATTTAGATGGCTAGCTTTTATAAATTCAGTCATACTGTTGTATATAAATTATTCAGCTGTAATAGATTTAGAGAGCTAACAATTTCAAAGCAGTAACATTTAATAAATTGCACCAAAAACTGGAACCATTTTCTCACCCAATCTGCAGAATTGTATTATATAGACCACAGCTTCGGCGGTAGGATGGGCTCCCGGTTTCTCTGTGTTTTGAGAAAGAAATAGTTACAATAATACATCACAATTGTTTTAATGCCCTTTTTAGTGGTATTGATGGCAAAGCTTTTCTAGTCTGTTTATAGCACGCTCAAAATAATCTGTATTTTTGCATAATATTTTTGCTAAATATTAGTCCTAACATATTTTATTTTATACTTGTATTATATCAAAACATGAGACGTCTTTTATCTCTTGTTTATTACGGAGAACATGAAAATGTCTGTACTGTGTTATACAATTACCGGTGACATACAAGATCAAAGACATACAAGATGTGACACTTGAAATGATAATCAAAAACCAAATTTATTGCACAGAAAATATGGAATAAATTACTTTACACACAAGATCTTGATGAAATTAAAACGTTAATTATTAAAATGAACGTTGACACATTAAAAAAGACAAAGAAATGAAACAAACAATTTTTTTAATGGTGATCTATTAAAGCAAATTAGATCTTAAGAGTATAGAAATTACATTGGGAATCGCATGCATGTTCAGAGCAGGTTTCATGACGCCAGCAGTACTCCCTCACCTTATTAAATTCCGCATTTGAGCGTTGCAATAAATTCGGGAGTGTCCCGTCAGCCGACTCTTCACTCGTAATGAAAATATATTGGGGGATAAAGATAACTACGGAAAATATCACTGATGTTACCGTCGTAATTAAAATGATATATAAATCAGTCTACCTGAATATTCATATCTCATGAACGTACAATTGCGTATGATAAAGTAGGAAACGGAGCTCGATAATAATAGAGATAATTAGTCCGCAGGGCAGCTTGTGTGGCGAGCTGTTGTGTGAGTAGCGACACCACGGACCCGAGTCTCCAGAGAGTCGGTCAGGGCCTTCGTATCCGACGTGTCTTCATCGGTCGGAGTGTAAACACAAGAAGGCCCGCAGGACTCTCAGCTCTGGCTTGCCTTCATTGGCCGTCCAGAGAGGAGCCGCTAGAGCTATATGCTCCAGGGGTGGAAGTGTTAAAGGGCATCACGCCGCGAGTAACTTCGGAGAAAGCGCAGCACACCTCTCGACATCCCTGAGTCACTCACACCGGTGTTGCCCCCGGCCGTTTTTCTGGCATTTCGGGGGCCCATCTAGTGAGTGGCAAGCCACCGCCTGCCGCGAATAACTAGCAATAAAAGCAGTTATGGCAGGCGTCCGTCCCTCTTCTGTAATAGCCCGGTGTTAAGTTCACCCAGATATCATCTCCATAGCCCATTTATTTTCCATCACACTTCGCAATAGTCTCAACGCCTGCCGAGACCTGCTCATGGGTATGTCGTTCCATTGACATATCCTGGAGCAGGTCACGGCGGGCGTACAACATTACATCAAACTTCTCAAAGGGGCCTCTACGCGTTGGATCCATATCCCCGCGCACGCCTATCAAATGACCGGGCTGGACCCGTGAATTAAGTGAGATAATTACATTAAAAATCAAGATAGTGGAACTAAAGGCTCAAACAATCTTTAGAGGCAAAGCCAACCTCATCTGCGCGTGGTGCACCCTGCCGACTAGCGAAAGAGGCTCTGGCAAAAGAGAGGTAGAGTTCAGCGTATTTTAAGCTGCCCGACTGAAGTACCTCCACTCCACCTCACACAATACCGCAGCCAAATATCAATACCCTTGAGGGTTTTTGTGTTCCTGCGAGTGAGGTCACCAGGAAGGAAGGAATTGCTGCATTGGCAGCGGGGCTGGCGACGCGGTAGCGATATTTCATGTTGTGAGCATTAATATGCAACCACTTCCGATCAGGCAGGCTGTATGCATGCAGCCACCCGACGTCACACAAAAAAAATACATACACTCTATAAACCTCCCTTCTTCGTCAGACGGGTAAACTTTTTTTTTCATACTGTCAACAATTCTTTGATTGGGATAACCAGTTAGAAGCTAACTATCTAAAAAACGGCTTGTAACAATTGGCATTTCATTAAATGTCTGCGACAGATCGCAAAAAATGAACAGCGTCGAATATTAAAAATAACTGAATGACTCGAAATCCTGAACGGATTTATCTGTCAGTTTTCAAACGCCAAAACCAGTCAGTAAAAACCGCCTAACCAACGTTATTGAGTTACCGTCTGAAACAGACTAAACGAGGACTTTTTGAAGACATGAAATTTCAGCTTTAGGTAGAAATTTTAATCCTAACTAAATTATAATTTTAGCAGGCGAATGTAATTGGGTATTTACCTAATCTAGATAATTACAGATTTCTGTAATGCTTATTGTGAGACGTAAACTAGAAAAAAATTGCCAAGTTCGAGTCCGACTCGCGCACGAAGGGTTCCGTGCCATTATCTATAAAACCGGCAAAAAATCACGTTTGCTATATGGGAGCCCCCTGAAATATTTATTTTATTCTGTTTTTTAGTATTTGTTGCTATAGCGGCATAAGAAATACATCATCTGTGAAAATTTCAACTGTCTAACTATCACGGTTCATGAGATACACCCTGGTGACAGACGGACGGACGGACAGCGGAGCCTCAGTAATACCCTTTGGGTACGGAACCCTAAAAAGGTTAATCCGAAAGTGTTTTTTTATTCGTTCATCTTTCACGGTTAAGCCGCTGTATCGATTAAATTGCTTGGTATGAAGTTAGCTTGAACCCCAGAGGTTGTATAAAAAGCTGACTGAGTGGCCAACAGACATTTTATCTAACTAAACGATGTCCCGTAAACTTAAGTCTAGCATATATTAAGTTAATAAGTATTTCGAATGCCGATCTCCGACAATTGCGGTAATGCAGTATGAGGAGCCAAATATGACTTCAAACACTGCCTTATCGGCATCATCATCATCATTGCAACCAGACACTGGCAACAAATTGGCAACCACTTAATATTGCTAATTCCTATGGGTTAATTTTCCACTGGGTGATTCATCCACCTCCCAGTAGGCTAGTTGCGTATATTCAAAAATTATAAAAACTATTTATCAGTATCGTAAAATACACAAAACTAGGAAGATTTGCGATATTAAAATTTTAGTAACTTATGTCCGACTTGTTTTATGGTCGATCAAAGTTTGGTAGGAAAGTCCATTTTAAAAGGATGAAATTATTTTTAAAAAAAACATTGCCGTTAGAAAAACAATAAAAACACTATAACTTGTGTTACGGCACTAGCTACATAAACGTAATATGTAATATAGCTGACGTACAAATTTCTGATTTAATGCATATAAAATAGCGTGGTGTGACGTCAGAACGTGGTGGCCTTTTGTATAGAGCGTTTTCGGAATAGTCCAAAATTGTGATTTTCAAGTGATGATATCTCGAGATAGTACTAGAGAAGTTTTTATGCTATCGAAAAAATTCTTTCATCTATAGTTACATTATTTTGACGTCCATACATCACAAATCGAAAAAAAGTGGTTCACAAGCCTATTTAATAGCGAAAGTTTGTACTGTGTGTTTGTGTCCTTGGATGTTTGCGGCTAATCATGCATAAAGTATTGAAGAATTGAACAAAATTTGAACACAGGCAAATTTTAGCACACAGAAAGAATATACGATGGATTAAAATATAGTATACAAGCGACAATGCAGCGCAATATGCGCTCTAAACCGGACGCGCCCCACTAGCCTGCACAGAACGAATTATAATAATTCGCGACTCGCGCGGCATTGCCGTGACGCGTTAAAGAAATGGCTATGAGTTCCGAAAAACTCATAGCTAACGAGTTATTGGCATACATCCAGTATGCCATCGACACATTCGATGAGGTCAGCATCATGCAGATCTGCAAGAGCAACTTCAGCGAAGAGGAAATTAGCAGTGGCAAGAAGCTGCTGTTTGAAGAGCTCGGTAAGACCGCGCACATGCCCTCTCGAAGGAGGGATGGTACAGAGAGGAGTGTCCAGGACATCATCACTCTTCTCAAGGAGACAGATCCGGACGACGTGCCCACCTTCGTAGCGAAGCAGCTGAATAAACTTCCAGCTGTGGACTTCGAACACGTCGACGTCACTAGGCTGCTGAAGGACATTAGGGCCCTGAAGACGAGCCTGGACGAAGTGAAAAGTAGATTAGAGGCCTCCGAATCTACAATTAGTGAGCTACGTACCGAAGTATTTTCGTTGCGCGGCGCTGTCTCAGAAAGTAGGTCACGCGAGGTCTCTGATGTGGATGCGCGACACGAGGCGCAACCTGCGGCCGTCAGCAGTTTTGCGTCGGCCGTCACTTCGCCGGTGACACCACGTCCCGCACCCCGCACTTCGGCCCCGCCGCCGGAAACGTCACCAATCGGCACGACCACTCCCGATCGTGCTTATGCCGCCGCCGCCGCTAAGCCACCTAAGCGGCTCACAACACAAAGGGATAAACGAAGTCCTTACAAGCCCTGTGTAAATGCGCTCCAGGGCTCACGAAAGGACCAGTGCGACCCCGAGGGCTTCATCAAAGTGGAGAGAAGGAAGAAGCCCACAAGCCGCAACAAGTGCGGCACCGCACCGACAGGACCCAGACACCTGCTGCGTCCGGCCCTGCCGACGACGTCGCTGTATGTGTCCCGCCTTCATTACTCTACAAAGGACGAGGAGATTGTAGAGTACATCCGAGTGAAGACCAACTTCAATTTGAGAGTCGAAAGGTTGGAATCGCGCCACGGAGTGAACTTCAATTCCTTCGTGGTGAGGGTTCCAACAGAACATCTGTCGACCTTCATGAAGGAGGAATTCTGGCCTAAAGGTGTTAGGTTCCGACGCTTTCGTGGTCGGTTACAGGACACCGTGCGGAATAAGCTGACAGTGCCGACTATGTGCGTTTAATTTTAGATAGATTATAATTATAAATATATATTTTTAGTTTAAGGTATTTATTATATGGACTTGTTATGTTCTCTCTGTACATTGCAAATGTCTGAAATAAATGATTATTATTATTATTATTAATAATTACTAGCTTGCGCTCGCGACCTATTATATTTTATTACTTTAAGTAATGCCAAGAGTATTGTACTGTATCCGAAAATCAGAGATTGTGAAAAACGTTGTGAGGAGTTATTTTATTTCTAAAACTTCTCAAAGATAATGCGAACGCACCGAGAATACAATCACTTCTCACCACTGAACGAATCTTTCCACAATACCATCTGTTCGACCTTTATAAAATGTTGTCTAACATTACTTTTACAGAAGACAGTAAGGTAAACTTTAATATAGATAGTAATTAAACGTCTAGTCTAGGTAGATACTTTGTTTGTCAAGCTATACGAATTCAATAAGAGTAAATGAAATAAACCCAAAAAAGCAATTAATTTTGGTCGGCAGTTTAATGAAATTTGTAGAAGTCCCTAGGACGAACAAAGACGAACGTTCCACAATACCAACTAGGCCCGAATTTCATGACCAAACTAAAGACTTGATTTGTTACTAATTATATTTCGTAAAGCGCAAAAGTGGAATTAATATAGAAATAAACATCAATATATTTCTTTTCGAGTATTTATTGTAGAGTTGATTGAAAGTATGTTTTGTATTTGTATGATTTTCTACAAGAATAGACTGTATTATTACCATAGCGTGATACTCAAGATAAAGTTCAAGCTATTTCTAAGTTAACCATGTCAAATATTGTAACTTATAGTTTAAGTACATGCAACATTAATTCATCAAGTGACCGGAGACTTGGGGTGTATGCGTCGACTCCCCTATTCGTGGCGCCTCGGTTCATATCTTCAATAGGCCGAATATTAGTTTAATTTCGCGTGTGATAATATGCAAATTCGCGTCCATTAATTATACACTCGCTGTCTGCGCTCCGCTTCGTATACGGCGTTCACTTCGGTGTAATCTCGTCTAGTGCGAGCCAATTTGGCTTATGACGAAATCCTCGCAAGTGTGTGGGATAGATATTATTGTTGTTAGTAGTAATTAACAATTATGAGAAAAATTAGCAGGGAAATCGTTTTGGAATGAATACGCTGCTTTCACAAAAGAGTACATTGAATAACTATGAAAACTTTCATTGCTCTGATAAATCATTAAGCGTCTAATTCAAGGTTTAGAACTTTAAGTACATATTAACACGTAGTAAAGGCTTTTAATTGAGTTTGAAGTAATTCTTGCCAAGCTTCCTTTCTTAGAGGAACTCGTCAATTTTTGTATACGGCAGTTTTCTCACTGGGCGAAGCATCCAGAACGTGGTTGACGGAGCATGTAAATTTTGCCACTTAATCGAATTTAAAAAAAAGTTCAGCACAGCAAAAATTAAACTCAAGACGGCTATAATTTATCAATATTGTTAGAAGGAAGTTTTATTTGTTACTATCGAGTTACTCACTTACTCCGCCAGTGAATTTTATACACAAGTATGGCACCATTAGTACAGCCACAAAACTTGACCACCGAATAAACATAACCCATTAAGGAAAGTGTCATCTGTAATGTTGTCGCGTTATAACATAACAGATGAAAGCCAACTGACGCACGCTGAGCGTGGCGTTTGATGGGCGTGCAGTAATAAAGTTACGACCTGAATACAAATGTATGGTACGCAGGGAATCGATACATTTTATTGTGGCTGACATTACACGCTCACCAAGCCGGCCGGTGCGACTTTCATATTACGCGGTCATTATTTATTTTCCGCGAGATTTTAATTAAAAGGACACATCATCAAGTCACTATTATCCCACTGCAGTGTCGGGTCTGTCGTCTGTTTGAAGGGATGCTAGTATTTCAAGCATGCTTTCTTGAAGTCAGGCGAATTGATGTAGACTAGTATGCTCAGAAAGCAATTAAACAACAAATTACACAGCGCCATCTAGTAAGTACCAAACTTAGCAAAGCTTGTACTGTGTTTGTGTGTTTGTATTTAAATACATTTTTTTTGGTCGTATGGTTTCCGGCAGACTAGAATAGAATCACTCCGTTTCTTCCCGTGGATGTCGTACAAGGCGACTAAGGGAAATACATTATCAAATATCGATCAGGCCTCCCCAACCCGTTTGGCCAGCGTGGGGAGTGTAGGCCAAATCCTCCTTCCGTCTAGGACGGACGAGAGAGGGTCGTAGTCCTGTAGTGGAGACTAAAATTGATGATGATTATATTTTTTTATGCATAAATATAATCATATATCTCCGCCAACCCGCACTTGAGCTTAGAAGCACAACCGCGATAAACAAGTTCCCGCAAAAAAAGTATTGTTAACTACCTGAACTAAGTAGGTACATAGACTTATAATAAACTACGTTATATATATATATAGCTATATAAACTATAAGTATGCAAAATGTCAAACTCCTCCGTACGCGCAATTTTCGTAAAATGGGGTACAAAGTTTTTGCTTCACCTATTAATATATAGATAACATTGCACCAAGAAAAACAGTGTTCCATATTTTTGGGGAGGAACATATTTGTTGTTAAATAACGTAAGCAAAGAGCCTCACGATTACACAGTATAAACTTGTCACAACTATAAAGTATTTAGTCGAGCGCGAATAGTTTAGGAATAATTTAGACACTTCGCTGGATTTAACTCAAAGCGAAATTTATGACATATAAAATGCTGTTTGTATATGAAAATACATAGTTTGTTAACTGGTATGCCGGAAATTACTGTTGAATAAAATGTCATCATCATGTACTACCAGTCTGTATGGTGACAGACAGTAAGGAATGTGCTCTTGGGGAATCTGTCTTTATACTCGGCATTCCCATGATTCCATCAGACCACCCCGTTCAATTTATGAGACTTCAATTTCCCATAAAGGTATGCTTCGCTATGACCATTAACAAATCTCAGAGTCACTGGGGTTGACTTGAGATAGGATTGCTTCTCTCATGATCAGTGGTATGTAGCCTGCTCACGAGTAAGTTCTCCTGGTAGCGGAAGCCGAAAATATTATTTATCGGGAGGTCTTAACCTAAATGGTATATGTTTGTAATAATGGTCAATGTGAAACAGGCCTTTATGGGGGAAAAATTAAATATCTGGAATCTTAACAAAAATAAACGCAAATCAGGAGTGTTCCCGTAGCGAAGCACGGGTACTTTGCTAGTATAATATAATAATATAATAGATTTAAAAATCAATATCTATTTGCAATTGCTATACCATTTATGGTTATATAATTGGAGATAAATATGCTATGAACGAACGTGCAGTGTACAGTGCTACAAACTTATCTGACCCGGTGGCCAAATTTAGAACTAAAGCCGCCATCTTGTAATGTAGTATTGCCAGGTACAATTAATTTACTTACCGCGTATGCACATTCCATTGAGGTGTATTTTTTAAATACATATTATCTTTTTCTACACATATTTCATTTCTTACAATAAAAAATCGACAACGAGTTGTTTCTGTGCAATATTATAACTCTCTAATATTATATAATAGCTATGATCGCGACATAACGTGGTGCATTTTTAAAACTAATCAACAAAAAATTAGAAGGCAATAGGCTTGTATCCCATTTTTTTTTTCGATTTGTTATTTAAAGACGTCACAATAATATAAATATAGGTGAAATAATTACTTGGATTGCATAAAAACTTCTCGAGATATGATAACTTGAAGATCACAATTTTGGACTATCCCGAAAACGCTCCATACAAAAAGCCACCACGTTATGACGTCACACCGTGCTATTTTATATGAATTAAATCAGAAATTTGTACGACAGCTATGTTAAATATTGCGTTTATGTAGCCAGTGCCGTAACAAAAGTTATAGTATTTGTTATTGTTTCTACAATGGTAATATTTATTTTTTATAATTTCATACCTTTAAAATGGACTTTCCCACCAAACTTTGACCGAACATAAAACACGTCGTACATAAGTTATTAAAATTTTAAGATCGCAGATCGTTCTAGTTTTATGTATTTTACGTTACTGATAGAGAGTTTTTATAATTTTGTGACATGGGCAACAAGTTCACTTAAGTCGATCGTACCGCCCCCGCCACCGGGCCAGATAAGTTTGTGGCACTATATGCATTTTAATGCACATTTATTATTATAAAATGGCTTTACGGCTCTGGAATCCATGACCTTTAGAGCCCGTGTTTGTATTATTTCTTTTCGACATTGTTCAGAACACCAAGTGAAAACGCGGCTCAAGATGTTACCGAAACCAAACAACCCAATATAATAAAGGAATCACCGAGGAATATTACCTACATATAATACTTTCCACCGGAATTACTTTCGCTACATTTAGCTTTTATTTTTTTACGAGTCGTAAAAATGGGCGCGCTCTACGTCCATAAGCATCAATTTTGGTCCACTTCTGTTCCTAATGTATATGTTACACACCAATTACGATTTCAGACCAAACTAGTTTGCCCTATGACTAACAAGTTTATCCTACTCTTGCTAGAATTCTAGCACAGTATAAATAATAGTACTACGTACAGTATGGCCACTCCCTGCCGCTCCCTTGTGGTGACTTCACTTCCCTTCTGAGACGGATCTGGAACAGTTTGTATGGCGTCGCACGCACACACGCTTATTCACGCTCTGCACAGACAACATTCTTTATGTAGTAGTTTCCGACGCGATATTTGTATGGAGTGGCCGGGGTGCGTTTCTAGTTAGGCCGATGCGACGTCAAAATAAAAATACACAAAAATGCCAACTCTAACTTAACATAAACTCATACCTAATAGTTAACAATTCTTACACTGTTTTTATAAACCTGAGATACTTAATACCGCCTAAGCTGAATCAGATTCAGATAGAATATATTGATTTCAAAAGTTTAAGTTAAAGCACAGTATAAGTAATAGTACTAACGTACAGTATGGACACTCTCTGCCGCTCTCACTAGTCGACCTCACTAGGGTTCAGAACCGGGAAATCCCGGTCTCGAAAGTACCGGGAATTCCCGGTTCTTTTTTCAGTAAAATAGAACCGAGAAATCAAATTTCATTCCCGGTTCTTTCGGTACTTTCGGGAATTTTTTTTATTCGCGATTCACACTATTATTTACCCCTTAGCTCACAAGATGAACAGTCGAGAGAACGTGAAAACATTGTTTTGATAAAAGGCGATGAGTCAAATGCCGAACTTGCAAAGGCTGTTAGCGCATTAGATTTGCTCAAGAAAATGAAGATCTCTTTACGAATGTAAGGATTGAAATGGCTCTTTTTGAAAATGGAGGAAATCGTGGCCGTTTCATGTCTCAGGCATATAGGCATATGACAACCTATTAACGATTCCGCCAACTAGTGTCGAGCCAGAAAGAGTTTTCTCTTCGGCTGGTTTGCTATGCAATAAAATAAGATCTCTTTTGACTGATAAAAGTCTAGATGCGCTTTTATTACCCGACTGCGACAGAAGGAGGGTTATGTTTTTCGAGAGTATGTATGTGTATGTATGTATAATTGTTTGGCATGCACTGCAGTGTGTATTTTCTGTGAGAGTGACACTGGGTACGTCAAAATAAAATAAAAAATCAAAATGGCGGATTTTTGGTGCCAAGTTCAAATGCAAATGCGCGCCGCAGTCTGGACGGCTCGATGGATTTTAGCTTGAGGGGTGTCATTAGATATGTATTTACAGTGAGAGCGACATTGCCTATATCAAAATAAATAAAACAAAAAAACATAAAATAAAAACGGTAATTTAAAAAACTATTAAAACCCGACTGGTTTTCTGTGTAATTTGGAAATGAAAACCCCCTAAAACAAGGAAACATGTAGCAGTCGGGACCCCTCATGTGCTCTAAATTCACTAAGCCTCCATTTCTAGAATGGGTCCCGACTGCTAGGTATGTTTTAGGGGTTTTTCATTTCCAAATTACGCAGAAAAGCAGTCGGGTTTTTTAGTTTTTTTAATTACCGTTTTTATTTTTAAGGTCCTATTACAGAGAAGAGAAAAAAGTTTTTTAAAACCTTGACTTTAGATTCAGAGGTTTCACCATATTTTATGAATACTCAGAAGGAGATATTATGTTTATAAATATTTTGTTAAAAAAGTTTAATTTTGTTTGTTTTCGTTGAAAAATGTTTAAGATAATTTTAAATATTTAAGGAATCTAAGGTGACTGCTTAATTTTTACCAATTTATTGACATTGACAGTAAATAATTACTTCAGTACTTAACAATAAGACTGATTGATCCAATAAAAGTTACTTGAATACTTAATTGTAATTTAATTTTAAAGCATATTACTTGTTTGTTTTATAATTATAATAAAAACTACCAAGAACCGAAAATACCGAAAGAATCGGGAAATACCGGTTCTTAAAAGAAAAAGTACCGAAATTCCCGGTTCTGAAAAACAGAACCGGTTCCGGAAACCCTAGACCTCACCTCCCCTATGGAACCGATTTGGAACCGTTCGCAATGGATGCAACGTCCTACAAATTGACGTCGCTCGTATTTTATTCTCCATTCAGTTTAAAAGATGGAAGTTACTTGTGCAGTGGATGGATATCTCAACACATGGAAAATCAAAAAAATTAATTTATTCGATCCCATCGGATGAAATAAAGTACAGATTTTTTTATAAATTACCTAAAAAGCATGCGGCAGCCATAGTTTCATCATAACTAATTCATGTCTGTCAAAGTAGGATACAAGATACAATTAATACGAGATGAGAAAAGGATAGCATTATATGTCTCAAAGAGCAAGTGAGTGCGCAGACGCGATGCGCATGCATTTATATGAATAGTAAAAAGCTACAATTAGTAAGAATGAAATGGTTTGACCATTACAATGAACCGGTGTTCGGAAGGCGAACGTTTGATTTAGTGGTGATTAGAAAATATAAAATTTTGGGTAAGTTAGCAATGGCAATTATACAAGGCGTTTTATAAATATTGGCTGAAGTCAGTATAGTGTATTTATTATGTTTTTTTTTCTTCACTACGCCCACCTGATGTGAAGCGGTTACCGTAACCATATTAACGGTCGCAACATTAAATATCGCTCGCGCGCTGCCAACGCAGCAACTCCATCGTCTCTGGTGACCTCACTCACTCGCAGGAACACAACCCTCAAGGAAATTGTTATTTGACTGCGGTATTCTGTGAGATGGTGGTACTTCGTCAGTCGGGTTGTTTAAAAAATACGCTATGTCCTACCTCTCTTTTCGTCAGAGCCTCGTCTGTCAGTCAGCAGGGTGTGCCCCGTGCAGGTAAGATTGACTTTGGTTCAAAGATGTTGATGAACCACTTACACCCCCTTACATGTCCGACTAATAATTGAATAATGTCAGCCCTAGAGAACGTCACTCAAACATAGGCACGTGTACAGACGTCATTTGGTTACTACATGCAAAAGTGCCATTTTTGTATGGAGTGGCCGGGGTTTGGTTAAAGACAGACATATTTAGCTTTGCCGGTAGCGCTCCAGGGTCACTACGAGCTAAGCTAAACACAATTGCAAATAAACTAAGCAAAAGTTTGATTTTTGCATTAAAAAAATCCGGTTGAAATCTGCAGATTCGGGAATCTGGACGGTCTAAGGCTCTCGAAAGGCGCTAGGACGAAAAAATCTCGTTTTTTTTATACTATTCGGGTGGCTGACAAACATACGGCTCGGCTGATGTGAAGCGGTAACGGTAGCCATATTAACGCTCGTAATATGAAATGTTGCCCGAGCGCCGTCACCTCTGTTGCCAACGCAACAACTCCTTCCTTTCTGGTGACCTCTCTCACTCATAGGAACACAACAACCCTCAAAGGAATTGTTATTTGGCTGCGGTATTCTGTGAGGTGGTACGAGTACTTCCCAGTCGGGCAGCTTACTAATACGCTGTACCCTACCTCACTTTCGCCAGAGCCTTCACTTCCGCTTGTCGTCAGGTTGTCATGTGCAGGTGAATTTGGTTTTGGCTCTAAAGATCGTGGTGAGACTCTTACATCTTATTTCATCGCTTTTTTCGCGCCGGAAACGTCTGAATCGCAAGCCACACCGGGAACGAAGAGAAACGAAGTTAAGTTCCTTTAGCTTCGCTCTTGTCGCTGCCGTGTCTTTTCATACTTCGGTTCTCACTTTGTACCCGGTGTGGCCTGCACCTTACCTAGCTCTGCCTCATCTCTAACTTAACATAACTAACTCCTAAAGTAATCCCGTGTTTATTTTATCACTTTAGACATTCAAATAGTTAAGCCTAAGCAAACCTAGTTAGGTAGTTAGTTAGTAGGAGTTAAGATAAATACAACATATCGACGGCGAAGTGCCAATATCTTCTAACTAACACAGACAAAATTTCACAGAAAGTAAAAAAAAACGTTGTTTCCTGAAAACTTTAAAAATAATAAATTCATCTGTATAGTGAATATACAAATATGGAAAGCTAAAGTTTCAATTAAGTATAAATATATTTGAAATATAAAATAGAAATTGATTTTAAAGTGAATGGCATAAAGAAAGGCAATTTCTCGAAAAATGTTACATAGGAGGTATTGGTACTTCGCCGTCGATATGCCGTATCGTCCTAAAAATAGTAATAAAGTATTTCAAGCAACAAGTAATGGTTTATATGTGTACAAATGTGTATGTGTGTATGTTTTTAACCGACTTCAAAAAAGGAGGGGGTTCTCAATTCGACTGAATTTTTTTTTGTATGTATGTTATTCGATATCTTTGCGAATTGTGAACCGATTTTCATAATTCTTTTTTATTTGAAAGGGTATGATTGCAAGGTGGTCCCATATTCACCAAGTCAGGATCTGATGATGGGATGCCAGGGAAATCGAGGGAAACCCTTAAATTTGCCCTATGGTATGGTCAAATTATTTTTTTTTTATTTGAAAGGGTAATTGCGAGGTGGTTCCATATTCACCAAGTCAGGGTCTGACGATGGGATCCCAGAAAAATCGAGGGAAACCCTTAAATTTGCCCTATGGTAGCCGGCAGAATAAAATTGTGCCACTCCATTGCTCTGCGCTGGATGTCGTACAATGCGACTAAGGAATCTTGCCTCACGTGATAACTTTTCTCCCGGAAGACGGGCAGCAGCGTCTGCCGAGGTATTCCACCAATAAGCTGCGCTTGCCAACTGAAGTCGGTTTCAATTTCTTTTTTATAATCAACTTTTATTCTTTTTTATTTTGTCTTTATTTTGTTAATGCGCCACCTACCTTCTTATATGTATTTTTTTCCTATACCCAAAGGTTGCCTGGAAGAGATAGCATATAGCGATAAGGCCGCCTGTTGTACGTTATAATTATTGTTACTACTACGTTAGTACTATTACTTATACTGTTATCCTATATTTGGTGCAATAAGGAGTAATGTATTGTATTGTATTTTAAGCAACAGTGAATCTCTGTGAAGTGAGATATACAACGTGTCCCAAAATTCAACGATAAGCGGGCGCTAGAAGGTGGACCTGTTCATGACTACTTGAGGAAAAATAAGAAAAAAAATCTAACTATTTTTTTTTTTTGTAATTACATTATAAATTTTGATATTCTTCGTAAATTGACACCCCTAATGATATTTTGAATTACCACGACCACAATTTTTTCAATATTTCAGATTTTTTTTTTGTATCGGCAACCTAAGTAGTACTGCTGTCCACCACAACTCCTTAAAACCCAAAAATGCCTAGAATTTTCAAACAACAATCAATCAAAATATTTTTTTTTTATAAAAATTTAAAAGTTTTTTACCTTTAGTCCACTTTCACTTAATGTTTTGTAAAAAAAAAGTATGGACACTACTGAGGCAAGTTCTTTTAAAAATTGACACAACAAACCAAGATTCTAAAATGGTATAATACTCTAAGAAAACTAGCCACAAAAAAAAATCACACCATTTTTAAACAAGAGTCATATTTCTTAATTGTTCTTGTTGATATTTTATTATGTGCCGAAAATAGGTTTTTGTTGTTGAAAAATGTTTAATCAATGAAAACAAATGGTGTAATTATTAAATTTATTTATTGCATAATTAAAATTACAGTAAATGTTCGAATTGTTTACCACCAGCATTAATACAGGCACGACATCGCCTTAAAAATGATCGTTTTATTTGTCGTGCATATCTTCTACCATTGATATGAGCCGCAGCTTGAGTGATTTTTGCCGAAGCTCGTCCAATGTTGTGATGGGTTTTGCATAGATCCTGTCTTTGAGACAACCCCAATAGAAGAAGTCCAGGGGATTTAGGTCGGGTGAAAGGGGTGGCCATAAGATAGGACCAAGTCGCCCGATCCAACGCCCTGGATACTCTTGGTTTAAGTATTCTCGCACAGGACGGGCGTAGTGAGCTGGGCAACCATCATTTTGAAACCACATGTTGTCCTTCTAGCGCCCGCTTATCGTTGAATTTTGGGACACGTTGTATATAACACGTATGAATGCTCGGTGGCGTAGCGGTCAATGACGCGGTTTCGACACCAACGCTCGTGGGTTCGATTCCCATACTGGACAAACATTTGTGTGCATGAACATGTCTGTTTGTCTTGGTTTGGGTGTTTTCTATGTATCATAAATATGTATTTAGAAAAAAAAATCTATTTACGTATGTTTATCAGTTGTCTATTACCCATAACACAGCTTCGCTTACTTTGGGGCTAGATGGCGCTGTGTAATTTATCTGACAATATTTATTTATTATTATTATTTATTTATGAATTGCTAAAAATTGTCATTTTAGCAGAAACGCACGTGATAACTAAAAACTAAGATGATTGTCTTCTATAGACTGATGATATTGTACTAACTATGTTTACGATCTATGATTTTTTCAATTGTGTACCTACGAATAATCTTTAAAAGCATAGGAAAGTGTCCGAGAGCTGCTACATCCAAATAACCTGACCATATCCGTTCTATTTATAACAACAGTATCCATTGCGACCTAAATTTCAACTAGATATCTGTCAGTAACAGCGACGAGCCTGTGAAGTCGAACCCGACGTTACTCCCGTTACACCCCATTTGGCAGAGCCACCGCCACTAGAAGATTTGAAATTGCGCACTCAGTGCGCCTATGTTTGTGAAGTGCTCACTCATATTTCACGGACTATATATTTCGTATATACTCAAACACATTTTGGACATGACATAAGATAAAGCTACGGATTAAGGACTCGGTTGAATATTCAACAATAAGCAGACTCCAATGTAGATAATTATGTTCAGTCAATGTAAGTTATAAAAAATGGTTAAATTTTGTTCTGCGAAACCACTGAGAATATTGAATAGGGAATGGTGAATCATGATTTGTAGTAACTTTATAAATAGTAGCAGTTTATGAAACTGTTAGGGTTCTTAATATACGAGTGTGAGTTCATGAGCCGAAGGCGAATGTGATAATAGCATCACACGAGTATTTTAAAACCTAATTATGTGCAGTTTCATACACTACTTTATCCAAAGCTTTATTTCTTACTTATAAATCCATTTGCAGATCGAGCATGAGTGGTCATGCGCGCGTTCACAGATTATGTAGAAAATTTTTGCAAAGTTGCAATGCATTTGCATTGAAACCTGCTTAATATAGCTGAACCCAGGGCTGAAACTGTATCGAAATGGAAAAAAAGTTATTTTTCGATAAAGAGCTATATCGAAAAGTAACTTTTTAAATTTATTTTGATGGCTTATGCATAAAAGATTAACATTAAGATTCTGTGTAAATTTTTTTAATGTCCAAATTTCAGTATGAGAGTAGATAAACATTTTATTTAATTATTTAATCTTTATTGCACACACATACAAAGGTATTTTATACATAGGCGAACTTAATGCTAAAACCCATTGTCTACCAGTTTAGTTTTGGGTACCTAGTACTTTACTTATACTGTGGTAGTACTATTAGTTATACTGTGCTTTGGGCATATTTGAAGTTTACTGTAGGGTGCAGAGATTATAAACTATATACATACTAGCGGCCCGGTACGTGCTTCGCTACGTATAAAGTGAAATAATAAAAAAAAATTGGAACACCAAATTCATTTATTCAAAAAAAAAAAAATTTTATTAATTGCTAGCTATTTTAAAACTTAATCCAAAACATTTGGATAAACAATATTTTTTGTTTTTCCATTTTGAGCATGATAAATGTTGAAACAAACGGCTGGGGGTACCGACTCTGGAACAGGCAACATAAAGTCGAAGCACGTCCAAAATGAAATGACCGCATGAATGACATAACAACATGCTTGTACTGTCAACACTGAAAAAAGTTTCAATTTGACAGCACAATCCCCATCTGAAAAAAGTTTCAATTTGACAGCAAAATCCCCATTCACAAAACGATCCGCCATTTATTGAATTCATTTGTTACAAAAAAATGTGATAAACGAAGAACCGCTCTACCGATTTTGTGCAAACTTCACTTAAACCATCTACTAAATAGTCCGAACAAAGCCTAAACATTTGGTTTGGATAGATGAGCCCGTTCTTGAGTTATAAAATTACAACGAAAAGTGGCATTGATTTATATATATATAGATATAACTGGATTAAAATAATGGTATATACTATCGTGGTCGTCAACCCTTATTCATCCCACCGCTGGGATAGCGGTCTCTCCTCAACCGAAGGGGTTTGGAGCATGCTTCACCACGCTGTTCAACAGCCCGGGTTGGCGAAGGCCAGTGTATTCAAGCCGCCCAAAGGTCACTGACTGGCTTAACGACCGTCATGTAATGACAGCAGGCCGACGGCTTAACGTGCCCTCCGAAGCATGGAAGACCTAGAGATAAATAAACCCATCCATAGACCGGCTATTGTATCGATTAAGCTGACACGCACAACGACGCCATCAAACTCCTCACCAAATTATTGTGTTAATAACTTTTTTTTTCTAAATACCATTCTAGAGTATATGCTGTAATTGTTTATTGTAAGTTCGAGGGCCGCGTGTTAAAGCAACTTTGCAATATAGAATTTTGTGCGATCTAGCGATTATAATTAGGAGGTGTTTAGGACTGGAAACCTATGGTATCTTCGATAATTGAAAATTAAAAGACAGAGGTAATGATTGTACGACTTTGTATTCCACCAACGTTTTCGTAACAAAAAAATATAAAAATTATTGTAGGTGAAGCAACAATGGGCCGAGGCAA
The DNA here is from genome assembly GCA_937001555.2 of Hypsopygia costalis. Lineage (NCBI taxonomy): Eukaryota > Metazoa > Arthropoda > Insecta > Lepidoptera > Pyralidae > Hypsopygia > Hypsopygia costalis. Next base: position 4,612,213 of record OW443325.2, read on the forward strand.
GTATTGCCATCTAAAAACGCTAGGCGCTTCAACATGCCCCCGGGCGTTGAAAGCCGTGCTTTCAACCAGAATCCGATGTCACTGGCAATGGGCAGATCTTGCTGAAGGCCCTGCGGATCACTCCAGTCGATGTCCTTATATCGGCAACGCGAACAATCCCATCAGGTCCAGGATGCACAGCCACGATTCGTCCTAGTCTCCATTTGAGTGGCGGGAGGTTATCGTCCTTTACCACTACCAAAGTGTCCAGCTTCAGACCGTCATTGCAGGAACGCCATTTGACACGCTGCTGTAACTCAGCGATATATTCTTTGCTCCATCGAGCCCAAAAATGCTGACGCAATTGCTCAATGCGTTGATATCGAGTCAAGTGATGAATAGAACGCATTTGGTAATCCTGATGTGGTAAAGAGGTGAGTGGCCGCCCAATAAGAAAATGGCCTGGCGTTAATGGATTGTAATCGGCGGGATCCGAAGAAAGAGGTGTTAGCGGTCGAGAATTCAATATCGCTTCGATTTGTGCAAGCGTGGTGTTAAGCTCTTCATAAGTTAAAGCACAATTGCCCAACACTCTATTTAAATGATACTTCGTCGACTTGACACCCGCTTCCCATAAACCCCCGAAATGCGGAGAATATGCCATGCCATATATAAAATGAAAATTAATGCCATCGCTTGCTGCACTTTCACCCAGTAAATTACAATTGGATTTTAAAAATCTTGAAATGTCATTATATGCGCCAACAAATGAGGTACCGTTGTCGGAATAAATATTCACGGGTTTCCCTCTTCGCGATATAAATCTACGTAGAGCAAGTAAAAAATTGTTACTCGTCAAATCACCCACTAATTCCAAGTGAATAGCCTTGGTAGTGAAACGAACAAAGACGACGATATATACTTTTACCAGCCTACAACCGCGACCTTGACGACTAGCACACATTACAGGCCCCGCGTAATCAGCTCCTACGCATATAAATGCAGGCACCATATGCTCGTTCTGACGAATCCGTGAAAATGTTCAGTTCTGAATATGAATATCCGTCACACATAACAATTCTTGGAATACGAATATTATTCAACAAAGGTAAACTTTCACGAATGGCAATCCAAAGTTTATTAATGTCATGAGTTAATGGTTCATCCCAAGATATTTTTTGAACCCAAAGCTTCTGCAGTAACATCTTCATGATAATTATGCATGGAGCTAAAAGTCCTAACGGGTCAAAAATTCTAGCAATAACTGAGAGAACATCACGCTTAGTATTGCCGCTGGGAATCGAAGAACCTATTGGAAAGCAGAGTTGATCAGAGTCTGCATGCCAACTGAGACCCAATAACTTCTTTGGCTCATCACTGCCAACGTTTAAATCAACTGTTGCCGATTCAGTATTCTCAAGAACCAATTGAGGATGGTTGGACTTCCATTTCCTCAATGGCATACAAGCTGAGGCAAGTACATCAGTGACTTCCTTGCGGATAGTGTGAACCTCATTTAAGTTGTCGCCTCCCGTAAGAAGATCGTCAACATAAAAGTCACGCTGAATGATTTCTGCGATTTTAGTGTTTTTGCATTCTAAACCTAACTGCTTAAGGCATCTAGTAGATAAGAACGCAGAGCTACATATACCGTACGTTACAGTATTTAACATAAACTTCTTAATAGGCTCACCTGTGTCATCACGCCAGAGTATCTGCTGTAAGTGCCTATCAGATGGATGGACAACTATCTGTCTGTACATCTTCTCAACATCTGAAGATAAAACATACTTATGTTGCCTAAAACGAAGTAGTATAGACACCAGTTCGTCTTGAATGGTAGGACCAATCATCTGAAGGTCGTTTAAGGAAACACCTGAAGTTGTAGGACTACTCGCATTGAATACTACTCGAAGTTTTGTGGTTGTACTACTATCATTTAAAACTCCGTGATGAGGCAAAATATATCCTCTGTATTCAGATTCAGGCTGTTCACTTACCGACATATGACCTAGCAACTTATACTCATTCATAAAATCGTGATACATTTTACATAATTCAGGTTTGTTTTTTAATCTACGCTCTAATGAGTGTAAACAATGCCTAGCCCGCTGAAATGAGTCACCTAATTCAGGGGCATTGGGTTTGAGCGGTATACGAACGCAGAAACGACCGTCCCCAAGACGGGTCGTATTTTTGACAAAATGATCTTCACACATAGTGTCTTCAGGCGAATAACTCGGTGACTTGGAACTTATTTCCTCAAGTTGCCAAAAACGTAATAAGTCAGCCTGTATATCATCAAAATCTCTATGATGTGCACAAGAATCAAGTTCAATGAAATTACACTTAAGATCACGCGACAAAATATTGTTTGCACGATCACTAAAAATTGGACCCGAAATTACCCAACCTAACCTTGTTTCACACAGTATAGGTTTTTTCTTACCTAACTTTATTCTTTGCGTTCCTAACAAATCCCAAAAGAGATCAGCGCCTATCAAAATATCTACATCTGCAGGCTTATAAAACGTTGGGTCCGCTAAACAAATATTAGATGGTAATTCAAGATTGGTAATATCGATTTCACGACCTGGTACATTACTAGTAATTGATGGCAAAACATAGCAATAAAGTTCCGAAGAAAAACTATTGTTTAATGACGTCATGGTAACATGACACGTTTTACCTACGCGTGAAATAGCGTTATTAATGCCCAGTATCGATCTATCTATCTGATGTGTTGTCAAGTTTAACTTACAACATAATCTTTCAGTCATAAGACTTGTTGTGCTACCACTGTCTAATACAGCGCGAACGACATGTTCACGACCATTAGAATCGTACAGTTTAATTAATGCAGTAGACAACAAAACATCACATTGAGTTTTATTAGAATTGAATACATTTGCCGACAAGGATAATTTATTGTCATTGGTTGCAGACGGCGGCGACGATGCTGCAGTTACCCCCTGGGATACATTACCGTTATCATGACTTACGTGCTGATTACTACCTTTATGAATGAGACTGTTGTGTCGTCGTTTACAGATCTTACATCCAGTCTTTTTACACATGTTCGCAAAGTGACCTGTTCGGAAACAATTAAAGCATAATTTATAGCTAGGCAATAACTTTAATCGTTCTTCAACCGTCAAAGCAAGAAATTGTGGACAGCTAGCTATATAATGGTCACCCTTACACTTAGGACAAATCCTTTGAGTTAACTCCGTACTACACTTTTGAGTGGCATTGTTACCTTGTACGAAAACCATAGACTTTAGCTTACCAAAAGATTTATTACTCAAGTTACTTTGATTACCACGTGATAATTCGAGTGTTTCAATCAAATCAGCACGACTACGGATAAATTGTATAAATATTTCCAAAGTTATAAAACTGTTTTTGTCCATACGTCCCTTAAACTCCTCCCATTCACGAAAAGTTTTTTGGTCTAATTTCCGTGTGATAATGTAAATTAAAAGAGTATCCCACTGCTTGACAGGTTCACCTAACGATTCAAGCGCTCGTAAATTTTTGTTTACTTGATCAATCAAACGTTTTAAAGTTACGGACGACTCCTTTATAATAGTATCGATATTAAATAAAGCAGACACGTGATTTTGTATTAATAAACGCTTATTATCGAACCTATCACATAACAGCTTCCATGCTATAGCGTAATTACTAGCTGAAAACTCAATTGACTGAATCACCACAGCAGCAGAACCTTCCAGAGACGCACGCAAATAATGAAACTTATTTACCTCATCTATTTCATCATTATTGTGTATAAGACTGGTAAAAGTATCTCGAAATTCAAGAAAATCATCATATGATCCCGAAAATTTTGGTAATTTAATAGTAGGTAACTTGACAAGCTTATACTTACTCGCACGAGTACCCCTATTACTACCCATACCGACCGTCGACTCCTCATCGCCTAATTTTTGTAAACCATGAGCGATAGCCATTACCTTAAAATATTGCGACTCAAATTCTGAGCGCTCTTTAAAAAGTTCTTCTTCATTATCAATTAAACATTCCAAACGCAACTGCACCTCATCATATTGCCCATATAAAGATTCGATTTTACCAATACGCAACTGTAATTCCCTGGAGGTGAAGTTGTTCAAAGGCTCTTCACTTATGGCGTTTACATAGTTAACAAACGCAGTTAAACGCCCTTTATAACTGCTACGCTTCTTGATTAATATAGCCTTTTCGTCAGTCATTATGGGATACGGGTGTAGTCGACCTGGAATTTATACAATGAAAACGGTAAATAAACTATAATTACAAACTGTTCAATCAGGTTTGTTTACTAAAATGACTGGCTAAACTACAAAAAAAGATACGTTTTTACTATATACTCGTTGCTATTACAGTTTACAAAATAAATGACCAATGTGTTACATTAATATAATGCTTAAACCTTGTATTATCTATATATTACGTGATGCAAATGTACATACAATAACTTGACTGAATCAGGTACGTAGGTACCTATATAAATATAACAAGCAAACAATGAATATTACTTTATAAAGATCGTACAATATCTAGCATATATCTATTCGCCTTTGCCCCTTACGAATTGACCGATTCGAAATAAAAATTAACAAAATATAATAATCGGTTCAACTAGACAAAATAACTTACCCACGAACATTTTACTAACGTGAATACCTATGCAATTTACACTAATAACGACTAATTAATCCAAATAATGTAGCATCAATAACTACTATACATAAATTAAGTATGATTTGGTATTAATTAAAGCGAAATATACGTAAAATATTCACAATTCAATAGGTAAAAATGAATAGGGTCAAAGGTCAATCTAACGTGGTACAGAAATATAGTGTATTTAATATTACTAACCTTATCTAGATTCCTTATTTTACACCAAATATTACCTGTTTGAGTGCTGGGTTATGTATAAATATATAAACTTAGACTTAACACCACAATTAAATGCATTTAATCCACAATGCCAGTAACCTCCAATCCAGTTATTTCCTTCTTCTTAACAAAATTGTTATATTATATATATTCTTCCAAATAATAGTTGGTCCTTATAAATTTGACATCCGGCTCGAAGGACCATGTTTAGGACTGGAAACCTATGGTATCTTCGATAATTGAAAATTAAAAGACAGAGGTAATGATTGTACGACTTTGTATTCCACCAACGTTTTCGTAACAAAAAAATATAAAAATTATTGTAGGTGAAGCAACAATGGGCCGAGGCAAGTATTGCCATCTAAAAACGCTAGGCGCTTCAACAGGAGGTATATGCAGTTAGGGGATAATGGCAAAATTAATATGAAAGTACTGGATGATACTAGAAGAAGAACAAGAAACATTTATAGCAACATAACACAACACTATTACATAAATTAGATAAATAAATACCTCCTATTGTCAGACAAATTACACAGCGCCATCTTGCCCCAAAGTAAGCGAAGCTTGTGTTATGGGTACTAGACAACTAATAAACATACGTAAATACATTTTTTTTGTTTTTTTTTTTTTGTAAATACATACTTATGATACATAGAAAACACCCAGACCAAGACAAACAGACATGTTCATGCACACAAATGTTTGTCCTGTATGGGAATCGAACCCACGAGCGGTGGTGTCGAAGCCGCGTTATTGACCGCTACGCCACCGAGCTCGTCGATGTTAACTGCATAAGTAAGACAGAAAGATGAAACAAAATAAGTGTTGCATACTACATTATATTAAGACCATTCGCAGGAGACGTATTAATAAAAAACCTTATAGGTCATTTTCTTCGAAGAGATTAACTCCTAAACACCATAGACATTAACATTCCACATACAGAAATCAAACCTCTCGAGTACCACAGGGGAGTTTCATGAAAAAGTTTCATTAGGGTCGCCATTACGGTACAGTCGTTGGCAGTTTTACGCCAGGTCGGCGCGTGCGGTATTGGCCCCGTGGATTTATGGGCCCGATACAATTTATCGGCTAAGGCTGCAGTCACAAAGAACTACTGGCTGTGCGCCAAGGCCGGCTGGGAATTAAACCTGAGACCCTATCGTAGACGCTATTTTTTTTCTGTTTTTTTTTTTGACAAATTACACAGCGCCACCTAGCCCCAAAGTAAGCGAAGCTTGTGTTATGGGTACTAGACAACTGATAAACATACGTAAATATATATATTTTTTAAATACATACTTATGATACATAGAAAACACCCAGACTAAGACAAACAGACATGTTCATGCTCACAAATGTTTGTCCTATGTGGGAATCGAACCCACGTTTCGTTGGTGTCGAAGCCGCGTCATTGAGCGCTACGCCACCGAGCTCGTCAGAGCTGAAGCCGATTACCATCGTTTATTTCGATACCTCTAACGAACACTACGCCAACTCAAAACATACACATCCAGATACACACCGCTAATATGAGTTATACATTTACTTAGCGGTTTGTATTTGGCGATTTTGTTGTGTTTGTTCGTATTTTATAAATAGAATTCAAGTAGCATATTGTTATTGAAGTAATGAATCAATTTAGATAAAAAAAGAAAACTATCGATATTATAGTTGGCGTAGTTTTCCTTGGAGATATCGATTTTATATCGAAATATAAGTGATACGTTTTAGTTCTTGATTAACATCTTCAGTCGGTAGAACTCCAGGGTTTCTACCAACTAAGCTAAGCTACAAGTACCATAAATCTAAGCTAAAGTTTGATTCTCACAATCAAAAAATCCGATGGAAATCGGCTTCAGCTTAGCCAGTAGGACCCCTGGTTAAATTTACCTGGTATACATTTTGTATTGTTCTAACTCGTAGTAACGCCGGGTGGTAAACAAGCATACGGCCCAACTGATGTAAAGCGGTTACCGTAGCCATATTAATGTTTGCAACCATCCCGCAGCCAACGCAGCAACTCCTTCTTTTCTGGCGAAATCATTCACTCGCGGGAACACAACAACGCTCTAAGAAAATGTTTGTTTGTTTGTTTGTTATAACTTTATTGTACATAAAAAAAATTAAATAACAAGAAATAAAATGCAAAATAAAGTAGTACAAAGGCGGACTTATCCCTTAGAGGGATCTCTTCCAGTCATTTGGCTGCGGTATTCTGTGAGGTGAGCAATACATCTGGTGTTGCGAACGTCCATAGACTGCGATGACTGCTTACCATCAAGCAGGTCGTTCGTATGATTGTTTGCCAACTTAGATGTATAAAAAAAGGTGATTACCTAATCGGGTATCTTACAAAATACGCTCTGCTTTTCCTCTCGTTTTCGTCAGAGCCTCTTTAGTCAGTCAGCAGGGTGCACACCGACTGCAGGTGAGATTAGCTTTAGTTCAATAATGTTGATGAACTATTTACATCCCTTTTATTTTATAAATAAAATCATTTGTACTGTTATACTTAGATTTATTTTTACCGTCCGGTTTCGCTTTCCGGCATTACCAAGATGAACAAACAGAGGAGCAATTCTCGTAATTAAAATGTAGTCACAATTCAGTTCCGATCCATTCTCGATCTCACAAATGTCAAATTTGGTATACTTGTATCACAATATGAAACTCCAGTCTTATTTAAGTGGGATTGGGATTATATCGAAATATGAATGAAAATAAACAAAACATAAAATGTTCAAAAATTGTATAAATTATTTTAACAATATCGTAAAATACACGAAACTATAAAGATCGGCAAACTTTCATTCTAATATCTTAAGTCCGTCTTTTTTGAGGGTCGATCAAGGTTTGGCGGGAAAGTCCATTTTAAAAATATGAAATTATTAAAATATAATATTTCCATTGGAGAAGCAATAAAAAATACTACTTATAACTTTTATTATGATACTAATTACATAAACGTATATTTAACATAGCAGTCGAACAAATTTCTGATTTAATCCATACATAATACAAACGCGTGACGTCATAACCTAGTAGCCTGTTTGTTGTATGGAGTGTTTTGGGGACAGTCCAAAATTGTAATTTTCAGATTAACATATTTCGAGAGATTTTTGTGCTATCAAAGTAATTCTTTCACCTGTGGTTTTATTCCCTCCGGCCATTGTCGCAACTGCGATTCGCAACCAGTTGCGAATTAAGAATTTTCATTCTTTGTTCGCAACCACTTGCGAATCAAGAGAACATCTTCCTTAATCGCAACTTGGTTGTGAATAAAGAATAAAAACTTCCCTAACTACCATAGTTGCGATGGGAGAATAGCATTTCTTAATTCGCAACTAGTAACTAAGATAATGAATAAAAAAATATTATTATCACGCCCTTACATATAAAACAGAAAAAAACTTTGGTCAAATAGCCAATTGATAATAATTAATGAATGATATGAAGTTTATAATTTTCAGTCAATTCCCAATTCAACTTCGATTCGGTCAACTTTCATTCTGCGATCGTAACATAATTACGAGAATTGGCCTTCAGATTTTTGAAGAGAAGACTTCAATTTATGAATAGCTAAATTCTCTATCAGCCATTGACAAGACGTAAAATAATTAAAAAAATACCCAGTATAAAAGCCATAAATTACCCAGTATTGGTTTATTTATTCCACCAAGCGCTTCCGTGGAGGCGTAATCTTGAATCCTGACAAATGTAACCAGTCCATTTATTCAGAGCAGTGATGGAAGGATTAAGCTTAATACTGCAACTCCGGTTCCGAAGGGACGCGCAATAAACCAGTTCAATCCGTTCATCCCCTCACCGAACGTCACTATCACAGAGCAGGGACCCGGCTCATAATGCGCGGGCGATTCTCTGCTGTGATCAGTCCAACATTGGCTTAAATCTTAGGACTTATCTCAAAAAGGTTGTTTAAACTTTTAAGGAATAGCGACGATTTTATATGCCCAAGTATTCGTTGACAAGCACATAAAATATCAAATTAGCAGACTTTTTTTTTTGCAAATACGTACATATAATACAGAGAAAACACCCAGACAAACAGACATGTTCATGCACACAAATATTAGTCTTGTGAGGGCATCGAACCCGCGAACTCAGAGTCGAAGGCAACATTGCTAGAACTACAACTGAACATTAGCTCGTCTTCGGGATATTACTAATGGTCAGTATTTACTCGCAGAAACAATTCTTACCAGGAGGATTCTTACTTGAGGAGATGCTGTAAAAGAAGCGAGAAAGTGTCAACTTGCGAGCGAGGCTTCTTATTTTGCAAGCGGCTATATTCTGTTGTAATTTTTTTACGTGTTCGACATTTACATCCATAAAAAAGTAATAAAGAGATATAATTCTATAAAATTTCCATATACCGTAGTACCCTGGCAATGGAAATATATAATAAAACAACATGAGATGAGGTGTCTGTCATCAAAGGCTTACTCATATCCGGACAAAATGCCGGCACACTCGCAACCGGATAACCGGATTACAACAATGCTCTGCGGTTTCTCCCGGGCGAGTGACAAAATGTTTTCAAACACACCCTCGTCCAAAATTTCAATAACTCATTTGAATAGAACATCCGATAAAATACAACGTAAAATAAATATGCCCTTTTATTTTGGGTAAAAATAATACTTTTTTACATAGGTACTTAAGGCGAGGTGAGCCAGCGTTAGAAACAATATGACAATTCCGCGAGACACTGGCGACTCTGGCGAGCTGAAAATCTATTGAATAATCGATTAGAACTTTTAAAGATGTAATAAAAAAAGTCTATCGGGTATAATACCTCCAGTTATTTATGACCTTTTTTTTAATACATGAATTACAACATATTTTAATAAAACCGAAAATAGAAGATAAAATGACACGAAAAGAGGTAACTTTGTGAATTTATTTTATCGAGTCGATTTCATCAAATCATGTTTCCATCGGATATATTCCCTAGTATATATCCTCAACAATATCAACATAATTTTCCTAGATTTTAATTCTCTGTTTATTACTTCAAAGATGAATTCTAAATTGTGGATTTTGCAGTACCACTCTTACCACCCCGCCTTAATAATGTTGTGTTAAAAGAATTTTAATGAAATTTATCTACCACCCCGCGTCATGACGGTCATGACCTTAAAGTATTTATCATAATTATGTTATCATTATCAACATGTATCTACCCATTAGTGGATACACACTTTCTCCAAGGCTCTCCACCATATTTGATGTATCCAACTTCGTATCCAACCGCATTTTTAAGTTCATCGGTCCATCTAAAGAAGGGCGTCCGACTCTTTGTCGCCTCATACGCAATCTCCACTCTAGGACTTGTGTCCCCCATCGGCCATAACTGACTCGGCAGACATCCTCCACATGGCCAACCCACCACTTCAGCTCCGAGAGCTGGTTTCCATCCTTTGGTTCTCCTTCGGATTTCTTGGTTCCTAATTAATTTCTTTGGTCCCTTAGAGAAACCCCAAGCATTGCTCTGTCCATCGCTTGCGGTGCGACTATTAGTTTGAGAACCAGTCCAACGGTCAGCGTCCAAATCTCTTTACCGTAGGTATTTGCCGGAAGGGCGCACTGATTGAATACTTATCAAATGTTCAAACTGTTTAATTTCATGATGTTTCTTATAATGTAAGATTGTTTCTCAGAGCAATTTCATCTTTATAGCCTATTCCATCAAAAGAAGACAATGCTAACTTTGTTTAGGCTCACCCCGGATACTCTGTACTGCGTCGTGAACGACTACATAAACAATGACGTATGTGCAGAGCGTGAATGATTATGTGTGAGTGCGGTGCCAAACAAACTGTTACATTCTTCTCAAAAGGGAAGTGAGGTTGATAAGAGAGAGCGGCAGCGAGAATCTACTATATGTAGTACCTATATTGTGGTTCAAGTATGGTTGTATTCCCGGATTTATTTTTATTATTCACGCATTTTTAATTAACGCTACACACAATACAAAAAAGTTCACCGCCATCCCTCTCAACTGCAACAGTGTTGGAAAATGCTTTAAACCCTTTCGATTGAAGGGAGACCCATGTCCCAGCAGTGGGATCAATAAGGGTTGTCGACGACGACGACGACAAAACAAACTTTTTATCAAAAATAAATATTGCATGTGGTAAATTGTGTACATCAATATAGAGCGGCTCCCCTACACAGATAAACCCAGCGAGGTTTCCGTGTAAGGCCTAATATACTATAAGTGTGTCTGTAAAATGTTATGAACAATAAATAATAATAATAAAAAAATCATATCAGCATATTTTTTAAGAAATTTTCTTGAAAGGCCGGGTTGAGATCGTAATAATGACTGCATTACACATGTAACTTCATTGACGTCCTCATTGTTCCACTATAAATATTCCAATTTTTCCAATCATCATTCCATTGTTTATTAAATACTCAAATGCAAATAATTAAATGACGATCTCGGTGGTTGAATGGTAGGCAATGGCCACTTTCACTCCCGAGGTCGCGGGTTCGAACCCCGCACAAGACAAATATTTGTGGGCATGAACATATTTGTATTTATAAAAAAAAATGTATTTAAGTATTATCAGTTATCTAGTACCCATTGTACAAGCTTTGTTTATTTTAGGACTAGATGGCGCTGTGTTAATTGTCCTGAAATATTTATTTACTATATATTTAAACAGTAAATAGCTATTGTTTGCCATTCGCTCAGATTCGTGTTCACATTATTCTATCATTCCGCTATGACCCTAAATATATAAATTAATGATTAATAAATAACAATCTGAGGAAAAATATAGAATATATATGAAAGCAATTCATTTTTAACTTCGTCCTGCATTTCAGGATACACGCATGGCGGGGACGCGGCGTTTGAAAATATTTTTTATTCCAGCGGCCTTTCTCAAACCTGTCAGCGACAGAATTCACTTGACGCTGCTGGTGCTAAACCGGTTAACCGGATTATAACGACGATTTTATACCAGTTTGATTGACAAATTTATATAAATATATGTTATTTTTAGCTCTTCTATGACAAACAAATATACTATCCGGCGAGTATAGTTGTTGATGTTATAGTAGCCACAAAATATGTTTCTTAACCGGTGTACCACCGCGCGAGTGAAGTTACTTTTCGTATTGCAAACGTCAATACGGCTACGTAACCACTTTACATCAGGCGGATTATATGTTTACTTGACACCCAATATTGTACATAAAAACAGTTAAAATTACCTCAACATAGGAATACAATAAACCTCAAGAGATTTACTATTTCGCTAGTGTCTTCTATAAAATGGAAGTGCAATCCCAGTCCCGCTACTACTAATTAAATATCGCTGAGCCCTTGCTCTTCATTATCATCATTGTGCTGATATGGGATGTAAGTGGTTCATTAACATCTTTGAACCAAAGCCAACTTCACCTGCACGCGGTGCACCCTGCTGACTGACAAACGAAGCTCTGTCGAAAAGAGAGGTAGGGAGCGTAATTGTAAGCTGCCCGACTGGGGAATGTACCTCCACCTCACAGAATACCGCAGCCAAATAACAATTTCCTTGAGGGTTGTTGTGTTCCTGCGAGTGAGTGAGGTCACCAGAAAGGAAGGAGATGCTGCGTTTGCAGCGGTGGTGGCGACGCGTGAGCGATATTTTATGTTGCGAGCGTTAATATGGCTACGGTAACCGCTTCACATCAGGCGGGCCGTATGCTTGTCTGCCACCCGTCGTAGCATAAAAAAAAATTTGGCTTTCACCAATTTTTTTCCACCAAATACGATCCTCCGCCTTCCGCATCCAGCCGCTTCCAGCTGCTTTCTTAAGTTCATCGGAACAACATCTAGAAGGAGGGCGTCCAACGCTTCGTCGTCGTTTATGTGTCATCGTTTTTATATAATAAGAGGAGCTCTTTAGCATCGGAGCAAAATTTATTCTACATTTTATAATTAAAAAAAAATGTCGGCTCATGGGAAAGCTGTCAAACTAATAAGTATGATAATATTTAGTCAATCAAATGATTTACTATCGTAGAACGCCCGTTCTACGCCCGTATGACAGTTAAATTGGGTACTATATTTGTATTGCAAATCTGTAGCTTTCGCACCATCCGTCTAACTTCCGAATCGAATTCTGTTCCCTCTATTGAAAACATTTCGCGACAACGCAGCTTTTATCGGGCCTAGCAAATAAACCGAATGGAGTACATCCGTCTTCCGAAGCCATTGGACGGGACGTCCGGGCGAAAATAAAATGTATAGCCGGTCTAAACCGGTCATAGCGACAAAAGGGTTGCGTGGGATCACATGTATCTTTGTTTTTGAGGTACAAATCTTGTCTAAGAATAATGATTGTTCACGATCACTGTATTTATGTGACCAAATCACCATACTATTATAATGACTTGGTCATATTCACCTGGTCGTTATCCGTGAGCATGAATATGACTGTTTGTCTTGGTCTGGGTGTTTTATATATATTATTATGTATTTACAAAAAAATGTATTTAAGTATATTTATCTAAATATACAGCAAGCATAATATATATGTACAAACTTTGCTTAATTTAAGACTAAATGGCAGTGTGTAAATTGTCCAAGTACATTATTTATTACTTATATAATAAGGTTGATAATTCCGAAGCCATTAGACTAGACGTCCGGGCGAAAATAAAATGTATAGCCGGTATAAACCGGTCATAGCGACAAAAGGGTTACGTGAGATCACATGTATCTTTGTTTTTGAGGTACAAATCTTGTCTAAGAATTATGATTCTTCACGATCACTGTATTTATATGACCAAATAACCTATTATTTTGTATGCATGAACATGTCTGTTTGCCTTGGTCTGGATGTTTTCTATGTATTATAACGTATTTACAAAAAAGAAAATATTTAAGTACGTCATACGTACTAGATAACTAATAAAAATACACTATATATTTATCACTTATCTAGTACATATAGTACAAGCTTTGCTTAATTTGGGACTAGATGGCAGTGTGTAATTTGTCCAAGTACATTATTTACTACTTAAATAAAACCAGTTGCTAAATCCAAGTTTTAATATATTCATATATATTTTGCTTTCATTTGGTAGATCCTTATACTTGAGCCTTGCAAGGGCATTGCAATAGTATTGAATGTAACATACATGAATAACAATGACGAACTTATATATCAATGTTGCCAGTACACTATTACAATTGTTAATATTGGGTACTGTTATTACACATACTTAACAAAATCTATATAAATAAAAATTAACGTTGCTAAGCGGAAAACTCGAGAATTTTTGTTTTAATATTTTCGTTAAGAGAAAAGACGCAAAAATTGCGAGGAAAATCACAACTTTCTACCGAATATAACGAAAAGAAAAACACCACTTTCTACCGATGCGAAGCCGTGGCGGACAGCTAGTAATAAATAAAAATTAAAATGTTACATACGAGTATCTAACATCCTATCGGATTGGAAATTCCACTTCCGAACGACACTTAATTAAAAAGCAACTGTAGACGGTACTGAGTAAATTGCAATGCAGTTAGATAGTATCTCACTTGAATTTATAAATACACACGTTAATACGGGTCGATGCACTTTTTTCCAGTCTGTTTTATGTGTTCAATATAATTGAATTATTAATTAAAAAAAAAAATAGTAAGAAGGAAAGGAAGGGTTATAAGCCGGCAACGGATTGGCGACCCCTTGGTGTTGCTGATCTCCATGGACGGTAGAGATTGCTTTCCATCAGGTGAATCATGCTCGTTAGCCTAAAATAATTAAAAAAAAACAGATCGATATTCTAAATTACTCGTAAATCATTAATCAACGGGTATTTCGATAGAAAGTCCATTAGTTTCGATCTCAAATAGAGATCTTATTAGCATAGTAGTGGTTAGTTTCTCTACATTTAGTCTCAAGTATACCTGAAATAATGATACCTGCAAATTTAAAATGCTTTGTTATCCCGTCCTGGGGACAACCGCCTAAGCTGAAGCCGATTTCCATGGGGTTTTTTGATTGCTAAAATCGGACTTCTGAGGGGCAATTCTCGTAATTAAAATATAGTCAAAATTCAGTTTCGATCCAGTGTCGATCTCACAAATGTCACATTTGGTATTCTCGTAACACAATATGTAACTTCAAAATTAAATTTAAGCGGGATTATATCAAAATATGAGTGAAAATTAAACAAACTAAGTATGTTACTTTGCCAACAACAAGAATTGATAATAATTAATTAATGAAATCAAGTATATAATTTTAGTCAATTCACAATTCAATCACGATTCGGTCAACTTTCAATCTGCGTTCGTAGAAAAATTACGAGAATTGGCCTTCTGTTTGAATTTGTGAGAAACATCTTCAGTTTACTCGGAAGAGCGCCTCTGTCACTAACGACTATGCTTATTGTTATTAAAACTATTTTAAGGTGAAGTTAGATTTTCGTAACAAAAAAAACTGATTTTAATCGTCTTCAGCTTAGGCGGTAGGGCCCCCGGTGTGCGTAGGCCCAGAAAGAGTCACCAGAAAGAAAGAAAGGAAGGAATATAGGCTGGCAACGGATCGGCGGCCCCTTGGTGTTGCTGGTCTCCATGGGCAGTATAACAACAACGGAAATTGGAAGTAAAAACCAGCAATTACACAAGCATAACAAGAACTTCATAATTGTCATCGTTATTATTGAGTCATATTACAAATGGGATACGCAACTTAAGCTTAGAAGTACACCCCGACACTCGACCACCCTCGAGATGACGAAGGTCTCGAAAAGTTTATCCCATTAATCTTGATACCTAACCAAAGCCAACCCTTCATGTTATTAAATATTAGAACATGTCCTGACTAATTATCCTCGCCGAGTTGAAACGTTTAGGTGAACTACATAAACTTTGAACAAGTGTTCGATTTTTTGCTGCCTTGGAACGCACAACGAATTTAATCAGAAGAAATTAGTAGGAGTAGGAATCTTTTGGAATTTGACTTCCTCTCTTAGCAATGTGAGAGACAGCAATATGGCAAACAAGGTATTAGTAGCCTAAAGAGATGGCTAGTCAAGTGAAGCTGAACTGCCGTGCACCACGGATTTTGAGTATCTAACACTATTGGGAACCTAAACGTCCCCTTCGATCAAGTACCCTTTGATTCGATTCCGTACTTCGGAGGGCACGTTAAGCCGTTGGTCCCGGCTGTTATCATTAGATGACAGTCGTTAATCCAAATCAGAAGCCTTTAACCGGCTTGGAAACTCTGGCCGCCGCCAGCCCGCAGTTGAGCAGCGTGGTGAAGTATTTTTTTTTTTATACTACGTCGGGTGGCAGACAAGCATACGGCTCGCCTGATGTGACGCGGTTACCGTAGCCATATTAACGTTCGCAACATAAAATATCGCTCGCACGCCGCCACCCCCGCTGACACCGCAGCATCTCCTTCCTTTCTGGTGACCTCACTCACTCGCAGGAACACAACAGCCCTCAAGGGAACCGTTATTTGGCTGCGGTATTCTGTGAGGTGGAGGTACATTCACCAGTCGGGTAGCTTACAATTACGCTCCCTACCTCTCTTTTCGCCAGAGCTTCGTTTGTCAGTCAGCAGGGTGCACCGCGTGCAGGTGAAGTTGGCTTTGGTTCAAAGATGTTGGTGAACCACTTACACTCCAAAAGTATGCTTTAACACCTTCGATTGGAGGGAGGCCCGTATCCCAGCAGTGAGATGAATAAGGGTTGACAAGAACCCTTCGATCAACATATTTGGCATCAGTGTCACGCTTGTCAATCCGCCAAAACGTAACAATATCGGACTTATATCGTATAATCTGTCAAATATTTTATAAGTCGAAGCATATTAAAGGTGACAAAGAAAAAATCGAGAAGAATAACATGTAACATGTTTTCACTTTATTTTTATATGGTGTGAAAGGGCCGTATATATAGATTATATCCACGATATAATGGTATGTATCAGTGCATGTACCGTTTAAAACAAAACAAACTGTAAGTGTAAAGGTTAGGTAAATTCGGATTGCTGTAGTTAGAAAACCGAATACAAGGCATCTCCGAAAACCTACAAGATAGAATTCTATAGTCCGTGAAATGTACAATTCTGTTCTAATTACTGGCAGGTCTACGGCAATCAATTAACAGTTTACAATCACTAACGTTAACATGAACGATCGAGCCGCTTTCATTTGCTACAATTTCACATCGACTACCTTCTAATGGTTGGGTTTACAGTAATGTAAATAGGTAACAATACGGACCTAATTACTTCGTGGGCGGCAATCGGACTACTGTAAAAGACTTCAACCCTATCCAAATTGTAAAATAACAAGTTGAAAGTTAAATGAAATAAATAAAAAAGAACCTAATTTTCATTTTCTAGCACAGGCACTCGTTCTCTCCAGAAAGGTTTAAAAAGTAAAAAACAAGGAAATTATTATTCAAACTAAATTAAGGAGATGCTGCGTTGGCAGCGGGGGTGGCGGCGCGCGAATGATATTTTATGTTGCGAGCGTTAATATGGTTAGGGTAACCGTTTCACATCAAACTATATTTTTTTTTATACTACGTTGGGTGGCAGACAAGCATACGGCCCTATGCTTGTCTGCCACCCAACGTTGTATAAAAAAAAAACTAAATTACTGATTTGAAAATGTTTCAAAGTTGTGTTTCAAACCAAAAATGTAATTACATTGTATTTCCTATCAAATATCTATGTTGCTCGTATTATAAGTAATACATTATTATAGTTCACATAACAATATAAATCCAAAATATAGTTGATTATATTTTATTTTAAGTTGACTATAAAATGGATCATTTGGAATACTCGAGAGAATTGCGTAATTAAAATGTAGTTAAAATTTTGTTCCTCTCCAGCCTCGATCTCACAAATGTCAAATTTGGTATTCTCGCATCACAATATGAAACTTCAAAGTTTAATTTAACCGGGATTATATCGAAATATGACCGAAAATGAAACAAACTAAGTATGATATTTTGCTCCCAATAAGAATTGATTCGTTCTTATTGCGAGAAAAATAAGAATTGATTATCAATTATTATTGCGAGCAAAATAACATTTTTTTTTTAATTTATTGAAGAAATCAAGTAGGTACCTATATATTTTTTTTGTCAATTCATAATTCAATCTCGATTCGATCAACTTTAATAATTATTGTGATCGTAAAATAAATACGAGAATTGGCCTTCTGATTTTAACTGATCTGGGCAAAGAGTATATTGTGTAAACTATTGACGTATACTCGAACGCAGCAGTGTAACTGAAATCTTTTATAGTTTCGTAAAAAGAAAGTCAGCAGATATCAGTAAGCTTGAAACATTGACCGTGTACGCTAAGAAATGCAATTTCAAGGTTTCAAACGAGATTCTACGAAGACTAGCTAGAGAGAGCGAAAGAGACTTTCGGTCAAAATCTCATGTGATTGTTCTTGTTTTATAAAATCTACGAAACCATCTTTAATATTTAACCAACTTTTTTTTCGGTTTTATAAGTAAGGACGTCACAACCCATACAACCATTTCAGTTATAGTGTTAACTGTTACTTTTTGATGTTACTACACAGGTAACAAAAATAGTAGCTGTGTCTACCTTGTTTTGACACCTCGACAAAAAGTGGGGAATTTAAGAAACATAAAAGTGGTTACATTTTAGAAAAGATGTTTCGTAAAATTATAGTAACATTGTTAACAGATTGTTACAGTTTTGAATGAACGATAATCGAATGATTGAACGTTTAATGCAATTTAAATCTGACATCATTTTACTTTTATGTCAAAGTCATCGGCCATTACAAGTTAGTATAATTCATTGTTTGTTACGGTAAATTTTAAATTCATTATAGTTATTTACAAAATGCGCAAGTTCGTTTGTCGAGGGAATTTGGAATATAATTCCAAATAATAAAGGCGCCGGCGATTTATAAAGACATAAGATAAAACATTTACTTTTTTGTTAATTTTGTGATAATAAAAATTAATATTCCAAAGGTGTTATTATTGCTAATTAGAGAGTTTAAATTATTTAGATTTAATATTTATTTTAGGATACAATATTTTTTGCAAAAACATGTATTTATTTTGTTTAGATTTAAATTTAATTGATTTTGTAAGGCTATCACAATGTTCAGTTACTAAGTCGACACAAAGTTTACTTATTGCTCAATTCAGTAACAAAATCTATTATGGCCGACGGAATAATCCGATGTCAGTGGTTCCCAACATGTATCCAAGTACCTACCTATATGCTGTCGTCATGCAGATTCGGCAAGTGACTGACCATGAGCGTAGATAGATTGATAAATTCTGTACTGGACACAATATTAGAAAATAAGTTAAACAGAACAGTATTAGTTCACATTAATAATCACAATAATTCAGATTAATGATCGCCAATATGGCTTTCGCCAAGGTTTCGGCTGGTGATCTTCTGGTATATTTGACTCACCGTTGGGCGGAGACAGTAGAAAGCAAGGGCGAGGCTTTGGCTGCTAGCCTAGACATAGCAAAAGCCTTTGGTCGGGTGTGGCATAAGGCACTACTATCCAAGCTTCCTTCTTTTGGGTTACCCGAGAGACTGCACATGGATTGCCAGCTGGGCGGATCATTAAAGTTGTGATTGACAGTGCACGTTCGGATCCATTACCCCTGAACGCTGGTGTGCCACAAGGTTGCGCATTGTCCCCCACATTGTTTCTTCTGCATATCAATGACTTGCTGCAACTATGCAGCATCCATTGCTATGCAGATGACAGTACCTTGGACGCAAAATAGAGTCTATGCAATGTTTCTCGGGATTGCGTCGATGAGTACCGAACAAAACTTGTGTCTGAGATTGAAACGTCTCTTGGACACGTCTCTGACTGGTGTAGACTGAACTTAGTCCAGCTGAATCCCTCAAAGTCAAAGTCAAAATTCTTTATTCTGTGGGCCCTCGCGGGGACTTAAACACGTCTTTTACAATTAGGTATATTTTTTTATCTACCAGCATTTCGGAATGACCATTGACGAGAAGAAATGCCGAAAGAAACTCTGTCAATATAGGTCTTTTTTTTTTTTAAATAGCCATACAATATTATCATAATACAATAAAAAGAAAAATGGTATTCGACCAAAATAAGAGAAAAAAAAAATTAAAGTAAAATAAAATAGTAAAAAAAATAAAAATATAAAAAATCATAGTATAGAGTGTATATACATATTGTATAAAGTCTAAATATGTATATCCACAATACTACTTGTAAAGATAAGACGCCTGTGCTTCACATCCTGTGCCGAGAATTTGCCATACATTTTTATCATTAAGGTAATCGTCGATCCTGTAGTAAGCCTTTTAACATAAGGTGGTCTTAATAAGCTGTTTGAATTTAGTGTCGGGTAAAATC
Source organism: Hypsopygia costalis (assembly GCA_937001555.2). Taxonomy (NCBI): domain Eukaryota; kingdom Metazoa; phylum Arthropoda; class Insecta; order Lepidoptera; family Pyralidae; genus Hypsopygia; species Hypsopygia costalis. The sequence goes on from OW443325.2 coordinate 4,632,520, forward strand.
AGGACCGACTCCGGCAACTTATTGTAGTAGCGGATGCAATTTACAAGTAGCGGATGCAATTTACCAAGACACAAGTTTGTGCGTTTACCTCAAAAATGTCCCCATTTCTCGTATCTCCCAGATTGGAAGGTACTCCCCTTACTATTAGCTCCAGCATTGGTATCTTGGGTGTTGACATATCGAGTGATGTTCAGTTCCGTGGTCACTTGGAGTGCAAAGCCAAATTGGCCTCTAGGAATTTTTAGCATCATCTGTAAAGCCAGACGGTATTTTACACCACAACATCGCCTTCAACTGTATAAAGCCCAAGTTAGGCCTCATATGGAATACTGTTCACATCTCTGGGCTGGTGCGCCCCACTTTGCTCCTTTTGACCGCATACAACGAAGAGCTGTTCGAATCGTCGGTGACCCAATGATTTCTGATCGGCTGGAGTCTCTCTCTCTCTCACACGCAGAGATGTTGCATCTCTTTGCGTTCTATATAAATTATACAACGGGGAGTGCTCGGATGAGCTATTTGAATTGATACCTGCCGCCGCCGCTGAGTTCCACTATCGTACAACTCGCCATCAATTAAAATTCCATCCTCATCATCTCGATATTTGGCGATCGACTACAGTACGCTTTTTAAGACATTTTCTACTACGAACTGTGAAGTTGTGGAATCAACTTCCTCCAGCGGTATTCCCAAATAAATACGACATGGGCTAATTTCTATGGGCGGTGGTGATTGCTTTCCATCAGGTGACCCACATGCTCTGCTTGCATGCTTATGCATTAACATGCTTGCCCCGCTCTCATATAAAACAAAAACATTTTGTCGGCTCCGTAGCCTAGTGGGTAGTGCACCTGCCTGCGAAGCTCGCGGTTGTGGGTTCGGTTCCCACCCAAGGCAAACATTTATGTGGTGAGCATTTGTATTTGCCTTGTGTCTGGATGTAAATTATCTATTACGGTATGTATTTATATTTGTAAATATATCAGCTGGCTGTTACCCATAGCACAAGTTTACTACAAGCTTAATTTGGGATCAGATTGCCCTGTGTGAAATATCCCCACATTAGATTATTATTACATTAAAGGTGTGCAAACACGAAAGATAGTACGAAGTGTAAAGATGTAAAGTGAAGACGTCGGAGTTCCATGATTCTCTTTCCTCCTTTGAGCTGAATGAAGCTCCTTTTCTTTAACTGCGTGGAATCGTCGGTAATAAGTAGTTGTATGTCTAAAAGGTTTACTCATACTGTTAATTGTTAATACGTACTAGCACTCAATTATCAGATAAAATGTTTGAGAACATACTGAACTTTTTTAATAGGAATCGAATATTCTAGAACTGTGTACTAGTTTCGACTATGTTACAAAACTAAGTTAATTAATGTGCACATTTACTTGTATCTCTTTATACACAAAGTTTAATAACATTATAAGAACAAAAATGTAGTCACAGTATAAACACTTTTGGGTAGTTTTGTTCTTGATATCATAACGTAGTAACAGTGTGGATATATTTACGAAACATTGTTATCAAAAGGTAGTCTGACACATTTAAGTCGCGAAGTGTATACTCTGTTACAATATTTTGAGGCTAAACCTCACGCAGGCACAAAGCGTAGTAACAATTACGACATTGCAACCAGTCGATTATTTTGTTACCGAAATTTTAGTCACCACGACCGGATTTGGTTGTATGGGAATAATAAACCACACGTGAAAGAATTACTTTGATAGCACAAAAATCTCTCGAAATATGTTAATTTGAAAATTACAATTTCGGATTTTCTCGAAAACGCTCCATACAACAAGCTTAATTATGTTATGACGTCACAAGCAAGCATTTTGTATCCAGCAAATCAGAAATTTGTACGACAGGTAGATATGTTAAATATTACGTTTATTTATGTAATTAGTATCATAATAAAAGTTACAGTATTTTTTATTGTTTCTCCAATAGAAATTTTTTTTTTTAATAATTTCATACTTTTAAAATGGACTTTCCCACCAAACTTTGATCGACCCTAAACTAAGTCGGAATATGTGTGTGCATGAACGTCTGTTTGTCATGATCTGGGTGTTTTCTATGTATTATATACATTTATTTACAAAAAAAAAGTATTTATGTTCATATATCAGTTATCTAGTACCCATAGTATAAGCTTTGCTTAGTTTGGGACTAGATGACGCTGTGTAATGTCTAATTCAATCACATTAGGGCTACGAAACGTAGTTCGTAGCCTAACTGACACATTATTTAAAAGTACGTAATTTCAAAAGTTAAATAGGATTTTTACTTATAAAAAAATTAAGACGTGCCAAGTGCCCACAGGAGCCTAGTGCCAAAATAAATAACATTTTATTTCACTTCGTAGAGCGGTTATACTAGGTGAAGTATTACAATAAATACATTCCAAACATAAGATACAACTACATTAATTATAATTTCGAACTTGGCCAAATTTTACACGTCGACACTATATGCGAGTTATATACATTAACAGAATAACCACAAATAACTTGAGAAACCAAGTCACGTCTAGAACAATCCATCTTCAACTCCTCAGTCATTAAAAAGGCTGGCTGCAAACATGAATTTGCATGAGCGACGAAAAGTTGGCAACGCCATGAGTCTATCTGCCGTGTGCCGTCTTAGCTGATTTATTGTCGTCGCGGTTAAGCTACAAGCGACGAGCGACGTAAATCAATATGCCGTAAAAGCAACGTAAATATACGACGTATCGCATGCACCTCCCGCGATCATCGGTGATGAGATTGTACATCCCACGAAAGTGTGGGGATCGTGGCTTTTTAAATACCAAAAACCTACACAACCATGAAGTATGCAATCTCAGGAAATATTTCCTACACTGTGATAGTGGGGTGCATCACTACGTAGTAGCAGTTGATACGGGCTTTACACCACTATCGTTGGTAAACAAGAAATGGCGGCAACCAGCTGTGCTTACTATTCAGAGCCGCAAGGGTATATAGAAGAGTAAGTGATCGCTTTGGAGAAAACGAAAGTTTTGTCTGTGCCACAAATTTGTGTTGATTACAAAATTGAGACATTTTTTTTTCAATCTAGCCCGAGATTTGGACTGTAGAGGATTTGTCTACAGTCTAAATCTGATAGTTAATTTAAATTGATTATTTATATGTAATTTCAGTGAATATTAAAAATGTAAAAAAAAAATATGTGGCCAAATACGACGCTAAAGTGAAGAAAATATTTTTCAAACCTTACAGACGTGTAGAACAGACAAACGTGTCGAAAGAAACAAAACACCTAAGTTCTTTATAGTTATCTTTTTAGTTAGTAGTCAGTATACACAGTCGTTTGTTTTCATTTTGGAATTATCCTTATTAGTTTTGTATAAATCCTTCCTCAGCAATTCGCTCTAAGTTCATAACTTTGACGGATCATACGACTGCTGGCGACGCATACTTATGAATTTAATAAGACTCCGGAACAAATTACGACGTAAACGAGTGAACTACGAGACGATAGCAGCGTGATGCGAGAACTGGAAAGTTTACTAAGTATGTAGCCACGTATGCCGCCTGCCTAACCCGATTTTCAGATCTTGTCGTAATAGTGAGCTGTAAATGCTGGAATAGTTCATCATCATTACGCTATGTTTGGAATGTATGTGATACTTGGTAGACAGTAATTCTGGGCATCTTTTTCACTGTCCAGATACAAGGGGAGCAAGACCTGCTACCAATCTGCTTGAGTGCTTGGTTGATTTACCGAGCGCGATGGCGGTGCGGGTAAAGGTACTTTCGTCTGGTTGGTTTACTAGACAAGAGACTCGCAATCCTGTGATACGAGTATAACCGGAAGGTTGGCACACAGGGGCGCACTAGCAGTTAGGTATAGGGTACTTGTTCTCCGCGATACGATGACCAGTGCGGGTAAAGGTCCTCTCGTCTGGTTGGTTTACTAAACGAGCTGTAGGCATAGGCTGTAGAGTCCGTTATACACCCATCATGGAAATTGGGGACTGGCGGAATGGTCCCGATGCTTGCGATACTGATCGTCACTACATTCGGTGTCCTAAGTATCGGAGTCCGACGTGTTGGTCGCTACGAGCTACTCGACTTAAGAGTGCCCAAGTCTGCTTGCAGACGAAAGGCGAGTAAGACCAGAAGAAAGGTTTATTGTGCGAAAGACTCGCACTCCTGTAATATGATGGGGTGTAAATGGGTCATCAATATCTTTGAACCAAAGTCAACATCACCTGCACGCGGTGCACCCTGCTAACTGACAAACGAAGCTCTGGCGAAAAGAGAGGTAGGGAGCGTAATTGTAAGCTATCCGACTGGGGAATGTACCTCCACCTCACAGAATACCGCAGCCAAATAACAATTTCCTTGAGGGTTGTTGTGTTCCTGCGAGTGAGTGAGGTCAACAGAAGGGAAGGAGATGCTGCGTTGGCAGCGGGGGTGACGGTGCGCGAGCGATATTTTATGTCTGCCAACTGACGTAGTATAAAAAAAAATATGATCGGTGCACTGCCATTAGCTGTAGACATAGGGTCCATGTTCCGAGATATACTAGGCGTATCTGGCGTGTCGGGAAGTGAGCTTGCCAACTTTTTTAGGGAACCTTATACCGATAGCCATCATGATATTGGGGAGTGGTGGTAGGGTCACGGTGTGGTACGCCGTCAAATTATATCTATACTAGTTAAAAATATCCAAGTAGCCTGTTCTATCTCCATAGATCATCTTTTGAATTTATGAGCATAAGATACCCATTATACTGATGATTATGATGAAGACCTACTAATGTTGCATATGTTTTTGAAATAAATGAAAAGAAAATAGACGATTATTTTATCAAAAAAATGTAAATAAAATAGTTTTATTTATCGTTTCACAGTGAAATTATAATTTTATTTTCATCTCACATCACAAGTAAAAAAATATATAACAATAATTATAAGCGTCAAAAAGGAACACCAAGACCGTAAGAGTAAAAAGGGAACACCCTAAGAGTGAGCCAACTGTCTTACCTCGCAGTTAGGTCGCGCAAGCAAGCCGACGAATCTGGAGTTTCTGACAGTTGATTGAAATAATTAAAAATGCCGACTTCTGTATTAGTTTCAAAAATGCATATTTTATGTTCATAAAATAATTAACGAGCAAGAGATCACAATTCACACGAAAGTACACAATAATAATTAATTTTAACATGTACGTTAGGTAATTTATTATTATTATTATTTAGGTAGTTATGTTTTTGCAAGAAAAATTGGCGCCATTTTGCGCTCGATGAGGAAAAGAGATAGCAAGTTTCCATAAAATAGCTTGATTGAAAATAGATTTGATAAGGGTGGCGATAGTATAAGTAACTATTTATAGCTAGCTATCCATGCAACAATAGAAGCTGTTTTCTGATCCAATTTAGTATGGATATATATGCCATTTCGAAAACATTGATTATAATTATATCTTAATCCCTTAATCCCAAAACAACTGTTTTAAATACGGTAAAATAGTGTAGAACGATAACATCAGTATTAGAGGAAGCCATTATCTCCTCAGTAATGACGTAACTTCCCGCCAATTTTCCACGTGGGCCAACTAATTAGTTGCCAACTTTTCGTCCCTCGTCCACTGTTAATGGTATGCTCTACAGAATTCCCTAATTTAATAAACAAAACGGCTAGGCTTCTGGACTTTGTCGTTAGTTTATTAAACCTATACCTAACCTAAGTACCTGAGCCCTAACTTAGTTTGAATTTTCAACCCGTCAACTCGTATAATAGTAGAATAGTTATATAAAAATAAATTTACATATTATGTTTATTAAAAACAAAACATTATTATAATATAAATTTACACTATAAACTAAATTAACTAAAAATAGACTAATCTTAAAATACAAACTTAAGTAATTAAAAATAAACTAATCTTAAAATGAATATATATATATATATATTTACATATTATATATATTATATGAAATTGGTTTTAGACTAAAACTTTACATGGGAAATAAATTTGAGATACAAGGCCACCGTCCACTTAGTGCCAAAGCGAGCATCACATGCAAGTAGTGCATGCATTCTGCTTCTGCCAACTAACAAACAAGCCTCTGGCTACAGAGTTATGCAGGGATAAGAGGCCTAGGCTAGGGAAGTGCCTCCACCTTATAAATCTGAAACTTAATACCAGTATCTGGAGGATTGGTGTGTTCTTAAATGTGTTTGAACCGCCTTGAAATTAGTCAATTGTGTTATTCTTGTCGCAAAATAATGAAATGTGGTGAAGTTGAATAGCTTTATACAGTAAATAACAGATCATAAAGCCTCCAAATAGGCGTTTTAAATTGTCACTTTTTAATCTATTAGTTATTGCTTTTCATCTTGCATAAATGAAAAAAATATACGTTTGGTGATTTTTGAGTGTAATAAAAGAATAATAAAAAACCAATTGCAAAACAACTTTTGGCGCTTTCTTTCAAATTTACATTATTGCTACTGTGTTTAACTTTACTTTAACGGATTAAAGTTTAACAATTTTACTCAAAATAGCTATTCTTCTTAGCTCTACTCTTTAAAACCTAGGTTACTTACACAGACTTTTCATATACAGAATTATCAATTTCACAGAAACCTCAATATAAACCGAGTCTTTCAAATGAGCGTTAAGTTTCAAAGTTTAAGCGGAAAACTTAAACAATAGCTGTAAAAACAAATAGGGACCCGCGAGGTGTTTATCTCGCGCGCCCAGCGTGTGGGAAGCGGATTTCGTTTCAAACAGTCTAACAAATATATGCATAAAAGAAAAACCTACTTATTTTATACAAGACAAAATAACAATATAAGGGGGAGGGCTTACTCCCTGAGGGTTTGTTGTCTCGGGAGCAAGTACATAGAACACATTGAATATTCTGTTTTTCCATAGCATCAATCAACCCATAATCATCCCACTGTTGGGATACGGGACTCCCAATCCTCTCAATCGAAGGGGTTCAGAGCATACTCCACCAAGCTGCTCAAGTGCGAGTTGGCGGAGGCAAGTGTTTTCAAGGCGCCCAAAGGTCACTGACTTGGCTTAACAACTTTCATCTAATGACACCAGCCGGGAACGACGACTTAAGGTGCCCTCCGAAGCACGGAGGAGCTCGAGGTAAATAAACCCATCCATAGACAGACTACGGTCGACGTTACTTAACTTGCGTGTTTCCCTATTTTGTGTGTCAATTAAATAGATTGAATTAGTATTAGAATTTGTTATGACATTGTTAGTATTTTTTTTTTTCCCTCTTTGTATTTAATATCATGTCCGCATGGATTATGACATGATTATTTTTTTTATTTTGCTGTTATTAATATATTTAATCGATTAATATTATTAATTCTAATTGATTATTATTGATCTGATAGTGATAATTGACATAGTGTTATATTAGAGATGTTCTTATATTCTTGACATTATTAGTATATTTTATGTTAGTCTTCTTTAATTTATGATTTATGTATGTAAAATTGACATTATGCATTTTCAACACAATATTGTATTGTTACGAAATAAATGAATATGAATATGATCAATTAGACTGACATGCGCAACGGCGCCATCGAGCTCCTCACGACGCCATCGCGCTCCTCTGGCCGATCATAAATGTCTAAATTTTGAATGTAATTTTTTTTTTACATACAGTTTAAAATACTGTAATTTTGGTATTTTATATGTAATTTGTTTTATTTTCTGAGTTACGCAAAACTCAGTATAAGCCACGTAAGGACACCATAAGGCTGCTACGTACAGACTTACTGATTTAATTGTGGAGTTTCGTCGAGGACTAAGGGCCTTATGATGGATATATTGGGTAAAACACCACTCAATTATCTATTATAACTTGACTCCAAATAAATGATACAATCATTTATACAGCAGGGCGGCCGGCAATAGTTTACGTGAACTCATTGGTGGCGGAAGCACGCAAAGTAGTGTAGATAATATTGCCTATAATATATGTCACCTTCGCATACATAGTCAAGCTTCAACATAAAGCAATATCCATATAAAATATGGATATTGCCCAACTAAACGACCAAAATGATAATCACAACCCATACTGAATAGATCCTCTAGATTTTCTATACTCATAGTGCAGAGCATGCAAACAATGATCGATCGACGTAACGCAGTGCACTGCCTGCACACATTATTCGTGCCATTAAATTATTATCCTTATCACAATAGCCATAAAGTGCACCCTACATAACGGCTGTCAGCGCGTCAAACTCACGGAACTACGCGAACCGTTGACCTGATACTAATAAATTAGTACGGCACACAGTGCAACCCGTATATCCAGCCTATGTATAGGATAATGGTCCTTATGCACGATCAGATATGGTACTTTGTACATTAACGTCGAGAGTTTTAACTCATTAGACAAATTACCAAGTAAATGAACGAGCGAGTGCATCAAAGTTGACAGCCGACAAAACGCATTTGCATTGCAGCTGTGTGTAAACCTTGATTGGAGTTCTCTCTGATTGGCGAAGTGCACATCCTGTATTGGAATATACATCGGCATCAGCATCAACACATAATCATCCCACTGTTGGGATGTAAGGGGTTTAGAGCATACTCTATACATGGAGTATCATCATCAGCCTGTATCTATCCACTGCTGGATATAAGCCTTCCCCAATGCTTTCCACCAAATACGATCCTCCGCCTTCCGCATCCAGCCGCTTCCAGCCGCTTTCTTAAGGTCATCGGACCATCTAGAAGGAGGGCGTCCAACGCTTCGTCGTCTTACGCGCGGCCTCCACTCTAATACCTTCCTCTCCCATCTGCCATCACTTACTCGGCAGATGTGACCCGCCCATTGCCACTTCAGCTTGCAAACTCGAAAGGCTATGTCGACAACTTTAGTTCTCCGTCGAAACTCTTCGTTCCGGATTCGATCCCTCAGAGAAACCCCGAGCATAGCCCTCTCCATCGCTCGCTGCGCGACCTTTAGCCTGTGGACCAGTGAGATGGTCAGTGTCCAAGTCTCTGCACCGGTCATTGCAGGGAGGACGCACAGGTTGAAGTCTTCAAGCATTGTGGTATCTGTGCGGTGAAGTACTCCATACATGGAGTTACATAATCTTAAAGAAATATTCCATCTTCACCGGGAGCTATGCTAGGGGTCATCGAATCCGGAACGAAGAAATTAGACTGAGAACTAAGGTTGTTGAAGTAGTTGCTAGAGTCAGCAAGTCTAATTGGCAGTGTTCCGGCCACATCTGTCGTGTCTGTGATGGTAGATGTAGGGAGAGGATCCTGAGTGAAGGCAGCGTATGGGGAGACGAAGCGAAGGGCGCTCCCGCTCTAGACGGACCAACGACCTCAAGAAAGCGGCTGGAAGTGATTGGACGTGGAAAGCGGAGTATCAAATAATGTGGAAAGCATTGAGGAAGACCTATGTCCAGCAGTGGGTAGACACAGGCTGATAATGATGATGATAATGAAAGAAATATTCAAATGAGCTCATACGTAAGTAACGTATCTACCACCACGAATTTGACCAAGGAAGAAAAAAAAAATATTGAGAAAATATCGCGGTTCACCCCTTATAATAGGGATGTTGACATTGTTGACGCAAAATCTATGATAGCCTACAAACAAGTCCCACAAAACAATTTGGTAAGAAAGACTGGATTAGATTTTTAATACTGTTACTGTTATTATTGATGATGTAATTTGTTAGTACCTAACACAATAAAAATAATTCAATTGAATAGGCAAGTGACGTCATAATGTTCACTTTCAGTACGTTTTTCATACGAAGTCGATGTTTTCTGTTAGGAGATAAAACGTCACTAATTGTAACAAGTTTTAATATATTTAACGCATATAACATCCTTTGGGTTAATTTGTACTTTATACTTTTTCTAGAGAAAAATTAATTGGTTGTCTGTAAAGTCGGTTTATAGACGATTATTTTATGTGATAACGTCATAAGAAAACATGGGCAAATGGAGTGGAAGAGAGATAGATGCGTCACAAGCCGAACGCTTAGGCCGATCGAGCCTTTTTATCACTTGTTCCGCGCTCTCGCTTGCACGCTCGGCTCAGGCGGAACGTGACAATGAGTCATGCTTTTTCGTGCAGCCGGCGTTCTTCAATAAGACGCTATCACGTCAAAAACAATTAATTTGATAACCTACTTTTATTGATTAGAAACTTAGCATGGAAAACATTACAACCGATGGTCATAATGAATTTCATAATGTTATAATAAAGCACTTGTACTATTCCACGTTATTATATTTAATATTACCGACCGGTTTCGCCGCTAAGGCATTATCAAGGTAAACAGATGGTGTTTGTGTTTCTACAAAACATTTTTATACCGTGCAATCAATGACAAAAATTATTAAAAATAAAAATATTAAAAGGGTATTCTGAAATAATTTATTAAAAATAAAAATATTAAAAGGGTATTCCGAAATAATTTACCCACCTGTATTGTCACTTTATGGAGATTTACCACTAAATCGGGGTAAATTTAAGTAAGTTATGTTACGCGTGTATAATTAGATAATGTAACCAACCAATGTGAAAAATCATCGTTATAATAAAAATTAAATTCTTTCAATATATTAAAATTATAAATATGTTAATATAAATTACGATAAAATATATGATAAGTAAAAATTATGTCAGTTGAAATTTTAATAAATTATTTTGTTAATGTCATAAAAAGAAATTAATAATGTCCAATATGAATAGTTATAGGCGAAACCGGTCGGTAATATTAAATATAATAACGTGGAATAGTACAAGTGCTTTATTATAACATTATGATAATAATGTTCCACCAAGTGCCAACAATCAACAGTATCAACTTCATAATGAATTTCTTATAAAAATACATAAAGCAAAGGTTTACGAATTACCAACCTCAAACATTAAAGTTTAACTTGGCATTTATGTGCCATATAACCTTACAAAATATTAGCCTGACATTTTGTAACTATTGTTTCATGGACGCCATTGCTGATACTTTTTTTATACTACGTTGGGTAGCAGACATAATAAAAGACCCGCCTGATGTCGAGCGGTAACCATGGCTATGGTGGCTACAGACTGGTGCAAAATAAAGTATCGCCCGTGCACCTCCTCTACTACCATCGCAGTCACTCCTTCCTTTTTAGTAACACAACCACTAAAGGGTTACTGTGTTCCTGAGTTAGTTTACTATTAGGAGGAGGCTACTAGGAATTGCTATTTAGCTGCGGTCCTCTGTGAGGTGGAAGTACTTCCCTTGTCGGCTAATATTTACAACACAATGTAGATCCAGAACAACCTACACCTACACCTAATACGCCCCTGTGCACCAACCTTCCGATTATATGACAGGATTGCGAGTCTCTCGTCCAGTAAACCAACCAGACGAGAGGACCTTTACCCGCACCGCTCTTGCGCTCAGTACACCAACCGACCACACAAGCAGATTGTAGATCCAGAACAGTAATGTTCTTTTAGATAGAAAATACTTGATTGTTGCTATAGTACACTATAAAAATAAAGTGACCTCGGAAGGTTCTATTGTGCTGACTTTGTTTTCGAAAGGTTTTATTTATAAATACTCTTTTTGTTCGTACAGTTCCTTTCAAAAAATCTATTTAAAAATTAGTAAACACATAAAAAAATTTGGTACACTTGTTTTTATGTACATAGCGCAGAAACAGGTGTATTGCATGATGCTGGCTAATTACAAACACAAGTAACAACAATATTCTATTCATAACACAGTTTGGAGGTCACGCGTTTAACTACGGCCCAATCTATCCGCATATACATTACTAGCGGCCGCCCGCGACTTCGTACGCGTGGAGTTAGTTATTTGCAAATAATTTTTAATTACATTCGAAAAAGCTAAATACCTAGTGAGAGGAAAAAAATAAAAAAAGTTCAAAACAATCAATATCTAGACGAATTTTTAGAATCAATGAAGACGACGGATATTATTTTTTAAAACCTCTTTGTAAAACCTAAAGTACTTTTTATTGTTATAATAAAACATCCCTCCTTATAATAGTAAGTATGTAGTCGTTTTCAATTTTTTTTATACTTAAATATATCCTCCTGCCATAATTACTTTAACTTCAATAACATTGGATCTTGATACAAATTTCCAACCCCCGGTTTAACTCCAAAAAGGGGTTGATTTCTAAAGATAAATTATTAGTACACCTCCACATCATCTATAGAGCATACATTTTAAATTTCAAGTTTCTTACTTTAAAAACATAGAACTTTCATACAAACTTCCAACCCCCGTTTTAACCCCAAAATTGGGTTGATTTCCAAAGATACATTATTAGAACACCTCCACACCATCTATAGAGCTTAAACATACATTTTAAATTTCAAGTCTCTTACTTCAAAAACGTAGAACTTTCATACAAACTTCCAACCCCCGTTTCAATCCTAAAAAGGGGTTGATTTCCAAAGATACATTATTAGTACACCTCCACATCATCTATAGAGTATTCATTTTAAAAAAAATTCAAGTCATTTACTTCAAAAACATAGAACTTTCATACAAACTTCCAACCCCCATTCTACCCCCTTAGGGGTGGAGTATCGTAAAATCCGTTCTTACCGGATGTCTACACCCTATAAGGAACCTACCTGCCAAATTTCAAGTTTGTAGGTGTTATAGTTTCTGATATTTCGTGATGAGTGAGTGAGTGAATTACTCTTTTATATATATAGATAATAAATCAAGTTCTGCTAGTAATACGAACGGATAACTAATTACAAACAATGATCAAAAATTAATCGATCCGACACATTCCTAAAGGTTTAGAAATCCACTTAAAAAGTACCAAAAATAAATTATATTGAAAACAGCAAAGTCAAACTAGAAAGGTAAATTGTAGTGGTTATTTAGTAAAATCATCTTGATTCTATTTAAAAATTCTATTGTTTCCTTATCAGATAAAGAAGCATAATGATTTTTATAAATTTTTATGTAGTTACACCGCGGAACCTTCCGATTGTGTCCAATTTGAGCTAAAATTTCCAAATTTGTATGATTGTCGTAATAATTCATTCTTACCTAAATGACATCATTAAAAATATGTATAAAAAGTTCAAATTTATATTCCAATATCATCTATAATTTCCACATTAACCCGTTATAGCATTTCAATCTTTTATTTAATACCCATTTCATGGGTATTAAATACAGCAAGTAAACTTTTTGGTTCCTTTTCTTTAACAATAAAAGCTTGTTCAAAAAATAATAATAAACAAAATGCTAAGTGATAAGGCCGCCTTATGTGGTTTATGTGATTGTTGTTAAAACTTTATCATTTTTTGGTAAAAAGTATTATATTGTAATGTTTTTGTTTATTCTTGTTCTCTATCGAAATTGATTAGGATTTCTACGCATATAGTAGAATGTTTTTACTAATATTTTATATGCTTCATGTGATAGCAAACAAGCACACGGCTGATGTGAAATACATATTCCCGTTACATATGAGAATGCATCACAAATATAGCACACGCGCGGGAGAGCTTCAATGACTGACAAAGGATATAGAGTTAAATATATTGTAGGGAGTCAAGAAATACCCGCGGCACGAAAGAGCCTCAGAGCAAAGTGCCGCGCGCATCTCCCGCGATTCGACTCATATATCTAACCGCGAGGTCGGTAGAGCCATGGGTTATGGGTATGGGTAGAGCAATGTTTGTAAAAAAAAAACAATTTATATTGATAAAAGCTCCATTAACTTTACAACAAACATAAACCCGAAGTTATATTATTCAATCGACATTGTCATCATCATAAATGGGCAATGATATAGCTGCAAATGACACGTATACGTTTTAACGAGTGTGCATCGACCGGACGTTTCGAGCACTAATGGCCAGGCCACAACACTGCGGTGCGCCATCACGTCGCAAAAACAACGTTCCAACGCAACGCGATGCGATGTCACTACGTCATAATTTCTCTAACCATCAGTTGCAGCAGCGCACCCTGATGCGTTATGCGTTGTTGGAGATTTTTTTGGTGCGTCGACACAGTGTTGTGGTCTCGCCGTAAGAACTGGGTTCAATTCAGTAGTAGGTATCACATAATCATTAGTTTGTAATGTCTTTATTCTATACTAGCAAAGTACCCGTGCTTCGCTACGGGAACACTCCTGACTTGCGTCTATTTTTGTTAAGATTCCGGATATTTCATTTTTCCCCCATAAAGGAAGAATGCGAAACGCATTGACCATTATTACAAACATACACCATTTAGGTTACGACATCCCGGTAAACAATATTTTAGGCATATGCACCAGGAGCCAAAATTGCAAGGCTTCCAGGAGAACTTACTCGTGAGCAAACTACATATAACTGATCATGAGAGAAGCAGTCCTGTCTCAAGTCAACCCCAGCGACCTTTAGAGACAGCCCCTGAGCTTGGTTAATGGTCATAGCAAAACACCTTTATAGTCAATTGAAGTCTTTGAAATTGAACGGGGTGGTCTGATACAATAATGGGAATGCGGGGTATAAAGAGACATTCCTCAAGACCGCATCCTTTACCGTCTTCACTCGACAACTGTAACTCATTGTTCAATGTTGTAGTTGTTTAATAAGTGAACAATGGTGGCACGAACCTCCTGATGAAGTGTCATCAGGAGGTTCGTGCATCATCAGAGGTGTACCTCTGTTCCATGCAAGTGGTAGGAGATGGAGCGGAACAGGCCAGCAGAGGGAAACAGTTTTTTTTACGCTCCACGCGCGCGATGGATAACCTCCGGTGGTAACTACGGGGATGAGGTGAGCGATGAACTCTCATGGATAACCCCATGGTTTGAAATAATCTCTCGTATATACCCTTTCCTTAATAACGAAACCATAGCTCGCTGTACAAATGCTAGGTATAGCGCCATTTAGTGATGAGTTAATTAAAATATAAATATAACATTTTTAGACATTTCTTGTCTGGGCGCTGGTCAAAAGTTAATCAGTTACCCATAAATCCCCTTTTTTATGAACAACCATTCCACCAAGTCTCAAAATAGTAGGTGAATCGAATTCTAAAAAGAGGGTTTTTTTTCAACCTCTATTTTCAACCTCTTAGGGGTGGGATTTCGGAAAATCCCGTCTTAGTGCGCGCCTACATTGTATAGGGAACACATATCCAAAGTTAGTTTTAGGTTTCTAGCTTCAGTGGTCTGGGCTGTGCCCAATACGCAAAGCAACCACCTCCATGTAGCACCTTTAATTGTACTAAATACGGATTTAAGATCTTGCCGGATAATTACTACACCCGTACCGCCCTCGCCGCGCCGCCCGCGATCGTATAAGCACTGATTGATGCCAAATACAAATTTAAAAACTTATAGGGATAACACTTCAGTCAACACAGAAAGAAGTCTTATTCCATCAGCTTAAAAAGGATAAACCAAAACTTAAAAAATATTACACGATGATGATCACGTTAGCCACGTTGAAGTTTAAAATCGTTTTTTTTTTTAATTTTACCTTTTTTCGGGTTGAATTTTGAAAAATCCTGAAACACGGTCGTGTTTACTCGTTTACTCATTTGTCTATAGAAGTACTCGTGTAAAGTTTAGTATAAAATAGTCCAACTAATCTCGTTTCCTTACACAAACTTTGGACCTCCATTTCACCCTCTTAGGGGTAAAATTTGAAAAATCTTTTTAAATAATTTCGTGTCCACTATGATATATTTTCAAAGCGATGCCATTTTCGTAATTGACGTCCCAGAAAACCATAGAATTAACACCCGTATTGATATTATGACATTACAACCCCATTGCACCCCCATTGGGGTGATTTTATGTCACGTCGGCTATGTTGGATTATAAAATAGTTGTCGTTTTCGTAATTAGCGACCCGATAAACCATAAAAACAATACACATGATTCAGACTTTTTCACTCCATTTGACCCCTTTAGGGGTTGAATTTTGAAAAAATCCTGAAACACGTCTTTACCCATTTATCTATAGAAGTACTCGTGTAAAGTTTCGGATAAAATAGTCCAACTAATCTTGTTTCCCCATACAAACTTTGGACCCCCGTTTCACCCCCTTAGGGGATGAATTTTGAAAAATCCTTTCTTAGTGCACCCCTAGACGTCATAAGGAACCTACTCGCCCAATTTGGAATCTCTAGACCCAGCGGTTTGGGCTGTGCGTTGATTAGTGAGTCAGTGAGGACAAAGCCTTTTATTATTATAGATTTGCAGATCGAGCATGCGTGGTGCGCATGCGCGACGAGCCGCGCGGCGGTGCCACGTTCACAGATTATGTAGAAAATTTTTGCAAAGTTGCAATGCATTTGTATTGATTAAATGCATTGCAATTATTTAATTATTCATTTGTGGCGAATAATTCAATTGAAAAACAATATTTTTTTTCAGCGAATCTACTCGCTCCAGTCAACCTCGATTTCGGCCCCGTGGACTAGAATCCGGACTAGTATATTACGTTTCGGAAAGTGTCGGATTCTTCCGAAAGAAAGAGATGTTCAAATTCGTTATTCAACAATTTTTATTATTTTATAAATACATACTCGTATTTAAAATCATTTAGATAGCAAAATTTATAGGTATAAATAAGTAGACTGCAGCAGTGGTCGGAACTTTGCTGTTGTACGACAATTAGCTTATTTTAATTAAAGTACGAGTAAATTATAATTATGTATGAATACAGAACAGGTTAAAAAATAACAAATTTATATCGAAGTCCTATATTTTTTTACATCATTAAGGTGGCAATACTCTTTGGTCAATCAGGGACCCGCCGCCGCCGAAGCTGTTGCCGATTACCATAGAATATTTGGATTCGAAAAATAGGTACTACATTTTAGTTATTGACAAACATATTAAGCTTAGTCGGTAGAACTCCAGGGTTAGTACAAGCTAAACTAACACAAGTACCATAAATCTAAGTTGAAGTTTGATTTTCGTAATGAAAAAAGCCGAATGGAATCGGTTTCAGCTTAGCTGGTAGGGCCACTGGTCAGTCAGTAATATACACAATATTTGGCAGCCTATGAACACCTGCAACACCAAGATAATATTAAAAGTATATAATCGGTGTCACAGCAAACCTTTCGAACAAAGTTTAAATTGAGCTGTACAGCCTGCTCATAAAGTTTTAATTAATAGTAGCTAAATAAATTTTAATAAAGCTCTCTTTAAATTTATGGCTAACGAAAGTGGTTTTTAAGTCTTAAGAATATAATAATATTTTATACTCACTTGTATGGAATCCAGAAACAAAGTTTGATTAAAAATAGTATCTTTACTATGTACTTTTGTAATACTAACAAAATTATCTACAATTTGGATAATCCAAATACTCTAAGTGCATTGGAATCGTAGATACAGCTTGTGAACACTTTTTGTTGTAAACATTAGAATTAGTTTTATAAAAATTAACAACAATGAGAATAAACGTGATCATGCATAAGGATATTTACATACCTTTAATATTGTCTGACATTTCAGCCATATCAGTCATCCTTTGACCACGGCAGCGGGTGCAACTTGGTCAAAACGTCAGGCAATATCAAAGTATGTAAATACCATTATTAAAACGTGAGACATTATACTAAATTAATTAAATAAATTAAATGGGTCCCTCACGTGTTTTTTTATTTTATTTTTTGAGATCGAAACTAGTCGGCTTTCCCGACAAAAAGATGTGAGTGACCCGTTTAATTTTTTTAATTAATTTAGTATGTAAATACCCTTACGCATCGCGTTAATTCCCGTTGTTATTATTTTTCATAAATCATGCAAACCGAAAGTTTAATAGAAAAATAGCTTTTCTCAAAACTACACTAAATGGTATGCAATAAATATGGAAACAATAGCTGGAAAATGCAAAATTAACAGCACTCTAAAACCAAATCTCACAGAGTAAACAACACAAAACAGAAACTAAGCACTAGTTGCATTTGAATATGCAAACAAATCGAGTGCAACTCGTTTAGCTGTTTATGTAATGCAACACAAGTTACCCGCGACGGAGACTCGATAACTACTGGTTTAGAGTTACCGACACCGATCTAAGTGGGTGTGTCAATAGGAAAGACAATCACGGCTCTGTAGGGGGGTGCAATGATTGTATGATATATGAATAATAAACAAGATATCACCAGCCACCATGGCCACTTCTTTGTATGGTGCACATTAAGACGGAAATCAAGTTATTATAACTGAGAGTCAGCTCAGTGGATCGAGTATTTGGCAACTTTGTTACTCTAGCACAGCGTTTCTTAACCTTTTCTGGTCCGCGGTAGAAAATCAAGCACAATTTCAAAGACCCCTTAATAAAAAACACAGGAATAAATTTAGAATAATTTATTTTAGTGCTGAAAATGAATTACATTTTTATAAAAAATAAAAATACTGTATTGATGTGAAGGTTGGTACTGCTTTTTTTGTTGTTGTTTCCTAAATAATGTGTAGGTTGGGTATATGTATAACTATTAGATAGTTGTATAAGTAAAATACGTTTTTTTATTAACTCGGGTGACAGGTAAGCATATGACCCGCCTGATGTGATGTGATTACCGTAGCCATATTAACGCTCGCAACATGAAATATCGCTCGCGCGCCGTCACCTCACTCACTCGCAGGTATAAAACTCGGCTGCAACTCCTTCCTTTTATTATCAATGTTTTATTATTAATTTCGTTGAAATTCGGGTATATGCATGTAGTAATGTATGTCCGTATTTTTAAGCTTATACTAAATATTGAGATTCATTTGATTTTTTTTCAATAGCCACGCTGTTATTCTGCGTAATCCCTTTTAACATCTTAGTTACGTACCTAGGATTGGGGGATTGGGGTGTAAGTGGTTCATCAACATCTTTGAACCAAAGTCAACTTCACCTGCACGCGGTGCACCCTGCTGACTGACAAATGAAGCTCTGGCGAAAAGAGAGGTAGGGAGCGTAACTGTAAGCTACCCGACTGGGGAATGTACCTCCACCTCACTGAATACCGCAGTCAAATAACAATTCCCTTGTTCAAGTGAGGTCACCAGAAAGGAAGGAGATGCTGCATTGGCAGCGGGGATGGCGGCGCGCGAGCGATACTTTATGTTGCGAGCGTGAATATGGGTACGGTAACCGCTTCACATGGCGGACCGTGTGCTCGTCTGCCACCCGACGTAGTATAAAAAAAAATAGGAGTTAATAAAATTGAACAATACACTATTGTTTTCTTTGTTGTCTAAATAGTTAGACCGAACAATTTGTTCTCATTAGACGACAGTCGTTAAGTCAAGTCAGTGGCCTTTGGGCGGCTTGAAAACACTGGCCTCCGCCAACCCGCAATTGAGCAACGTGGTGGAGTATGCTCTAAACTCCTTCAATTGAGGGGAGACCCGTATCCTAGCAGTGGGATAAATAAGGGTTGACGACGACGAGACAATTCTTTAGTATACTAAACGTAGAAAAACGATATCGTTTTACTAAGCTAAATCAATTGCAAACTGTAAGAAAAAATAAGTACCTAAAAAGCTAGCTACATTACTAAGTAAATATACAGTGACTAGCAAACCCGGCGAACTCCGTTTCGCCACCAGATGGCGCTGTATGTAAAAAAGATTTTCCCGCTTTTCTTTTCAAATTTTTCCAGAATTTTCTTTGCTATAACCCTCACGGAGCCCGAGACCTTTCCAACGAATGCAAAACCGTGGAAATCGGTTCGTGCGTTCTGGAGTTATAGCGTCAGGAAGGAAAACCCGACTTATTTTTATATAGTAGATTGTAAAAATCAAATAGAATGACGTAACGGTTAAATTAATGCGTGTCCGTCCTGAAACAACATAATCAATAAATGGTAAAGCAAAAACCGCAATGAAATGAAAAGTTGAGAGCCGAGCGGACTAAAACAAAAATAGGGAATTCACCAACGCTATGGTTAAGAAAGAGGGTCATAATACGAAGGACCGCTTATTTCACAGCATGTTTCGTTTAACGACAGACAATGCAAATTGAACTTTGATCACATAGAAATATGCCTAAAATTGCAATTAAACGCAAATTCGACGAAAACGCTTAAGGGGAGAATGGAACGGTCCTAGATATAAATGACATCGCAGGCGTGGACACCGCTCTGGTTAACAAGATTATTTTGCACAATTGGCTTTTGAAAATGTTTCCCTTCCGAATAAAGTAATAAAACAGATATAAGTTTTGCTGCAGAAATCGTAATTTTGTTCTGAGCTTGTATCTGAATGATCTAGCTAAAGCTGGGTGTTCTTTTTTAGGAAAATATTAATTTTACAGGGATTGAAACCCATCTAGACAGATAACTTCGACGATTCGACGAGCTCGGTGATCGAATGGTTAGCAATGGCCACTTTGACTCCGAGGTCGCAGGTTCGATTCCCGCACAAGACAAATATTTGTGTGCATGAACATATCTGTTTGTCTTGGTCTGGGTGTTTTCTATGTATTATATGTAGGTATCTATTTAAAAAAAAATGTATTTAACTATGATACCAGTTATCTAGTACCCATAGTACAAGCGTTGCGCTTAATTTGGGATTAGATGGCGCTGTGTAAATTGTCCAGAAATATTTGTTGTAAGTAACTTTGTTGTTGTTGTAAGTAACTTTATTGTACAAAAATTTTAGAACACAGTAAATATAAAATGATTACATGAATTTGTACAAAGGCGGACTTATCCCATAGAGGGATCTCTTCCAGCCAATATTTATTTATATTTGTTTATTTATTAACTAGTGACCTAGATTTTCGCCCCGTAAGCCCCTAAAAATTTCATTTCAATCGTTGGCACGTCTACATACAATAATTACGCCGTCATACCATCAACCCATAATCATCCTACTATTGGGTCTCCCAACAGTTCTCTCCTCAATTGAAAGTTTTTTAGTATTTGTAAAATACGCAAAGGGTAAAATGGACCCTGTTGGATTTAAAATCGACTCTGAAAACTAATCATTGTTTGATTTTTAGTTATAGTAATTGATTGTTAGTTAGGGCGTAATCGAGCTTGTTGATTGGCAACACTCGTTTCGCCGGTGCGCGCCGTCAGGTGGCGCGCGAGCGTAGTCTCTAATAGCCTCTCGGTAGGTCGCCCGTAGTTCGCTGGATGGACTCGCGGGGCTGACAAATAATAATAACCTAAAAACATGGCGTTTCTTGGACGCCGGTTTTTTTTTTGTTGCATGATCGAAAACATCTTAATTGTGTTATTTGTTATTTATATAGTTTTTATAACCATGTTATTTACACTGTAATGTTTTCCAAATAAAATAAAATAAAATAAAAATAAAATAAAATGATGGCTTCGGGAAAAGCCTCGCAGCAGTCTCTAATAGTCTCTCGGTAGGTCGCCCGTAGTTTCATCAATTTCTTCGAAATAGTCCACTAAACGTTTGTGGTGTAAGTGCTTCATCAACATCTTTGAACCAAAGCCAACATCACCTGCACGTGGTGTACCCTGCTAAATGACAAACGAAGATCTGGGGAAAAGATACGGGTTTCTAGCCTATTTTTTAAGCTGCCCGACTGGGGAAGTAGAGATCTGACAGAATACCGCAGCCAAATAAGAATTCCCTTGGGGGCTGTTGTGTTCCTGCGAGTGAGTGAGGTCACCAGAAAGAAAGAAACGAGGCTGGCAACGGATAGACGACCATTTGGTGTTGCTGATTTGGCTCTAAAAATCGTGGTGAGCAACCTACATAAAAAAATATAGATTTTTTTTCTCTCTTTCCTTATCCTGCGAACCCAATATACAATATTGCCTTGTTGCGTTTACATAGTTTATACGTACTCGTACTTTTTTTTTTTTATTATTCCACCAGTTTGGCAAACAAGCATACGGCCCGCCTGATGGAAAGCATTTACCGTAGCCTATGAACACCTGTAACACCAGAGGCATCACACGCGCGTTGCCGACCCTGTAAAAACCTCTTCACGCCCTTTTGAAGAACCCCATGCTGTAGTCCCCTGAGAAAACCTCGACAGGCAGTTCATTCCACAGCTTGACAGTACGTCATCAACCCTTATTCATCCCACTGTTGGGATACGGGTCTCCCCTCAAGCGAAGGGCATACTCCACCACGCAGCTCAACACGTAGTAACTATTATGTAATCTGTGGCTCAACTGCGGGTTTTTTTTTATATTAGCTCAGCATATTGGTTCCGCTTCGCCTAATGTTAAGCGAAAAGAGACCTTGATGCCTTGTCACTTGACGCTGCCATGCTAGCCTACAAGATGCTTCTTCACGCTTGGGTTGGCGGAGACCAGTGTTTTCAAGCCGCCTTAGGCCACTGACTTGACTTACATGTTTTGTAACAAATTGTTATTTTTATTCTTTGTGTTGATAACTAGAAATAAAGAATATTCTATCTATTCATTATTTAGGTTTTATACGTACATACAAAACTTTAATACTCTTGTATAAACTCCAAAGATACGCTATGAGATGTACAAGAGCATTAAAATTCCGTACGATTTAGAAATATTTATTCCACTAATATTTTTATTCCGAGAAAAGTAAGCTGGTAAATTCCTCGGCAGTAAAAGTATTCGAGACGTCGAGCTGGAGCGGAAAATTGAATGCACGCATGAGGCGATGCTGGAGAAACCACATAAAAGATATACTAGGATATTAAATATACCACGATACATCTCTTGGCGACTTTAAAGAAAACTTAGAAGTGGAATACGATAAGTACAGGCGACGGCACATCTACTTAATCTGTGGACTTGCAATAGGTATATTGCACGTCTACAGATTAAGTTAATACTTATACTGTAAACTGGTGTACTTATACTGCTATTTATTAAATAACTAACTGACCCGACAGACGTTTTCCTGTCTTCTTAACAATTTAATATGTCTCTAAGCGGTATATGGGATATAGCATATTAATGTATTCACACCTTTAGAATAAGTATGAATCCTCCTTTATAGAAATGCGTGAGTGAAATAACAGATGCAGTAAAATAAATATAGCAAGCATATGAAAATTATAAACCCCAAACATCACGTTGAGATGTCCAGATTAATATCCCTTTGTTATAGTAATATTTGTGATAAGTATATATAGACTCGACGAGCTCGGTGGCGAAGCGGTCAATAACGCGGCTTCGAAACCAACGCTCGTGGGTTCGATTCCCACACGGGACAAACATTTGTGTGCATGAACATGTCTGTTTCTCTTGGTCTGGGTGTTTTCTATGTATCATAAGTATGTATTTACAAAAAAAAAAAAGTGTATTTACGTATGTTTATCAGTTGTCTATTACCCATAACACAAGCTTCGCTTACTTTGGGGCTAGATGGCGCTGTGTAATTTGTGTTACAATATTTATTTATTTATTATTATTATAGACTGTTTGTTATTATGTAAGTTAGTCAGTCCATAGACGATAGAATATACACACGTTCCCTGAAACCACTGGTCTTATTATAACCCGCAACACGGTACAACATCTGTTATAAATTTATTTTGTAAACACTGTTTTACCCACGCTTCGTTCGAAATTGGGTAGGCTATGTCAGTTCGAAAAAATATTAATGCAAACAAAGACATATTGGTCGTTGTAAGTAATAATGTACACTGATAGGAATAACATTACGAAACAAAATATAAATAAATTTAACAAAAAAAACGACTCTAAATATTACTCTACATTATAAAAAAATACCCCAATGCTTGAAGACTAAAGTCTTCAACCAGTGCGTCTTCCCTGCAATGACATATGGTGCAGGGACTTGGACACTGACCATCGGACTGGTGCACAGGCTAATGCTCGGAGTTTCTGTGAGGGATCGAATCCGGACCGAAGAAATTCGACGGAGAACCAAAGTTGTCGACATAGCCGTCAAGACTTTACAAGCTGAAGTGGCCATGGACCTGTCACATCTGTCCAGTAAGTGATGGCAGATGGGGGAGGGAGGCATTAGAGTGGAGGCCGCGCGAAGGACGACGTGGTCCGATGACCTTAAGAAAGCGGCTGGATGCGAATAACGGAGGATCGTATCTGGTGGAAGGCATTGAGGACGGCTTATATCTAACAGTGGGTAGATAAAGGCTGATGATGATGATGATAAAAAAAATATGCTACCAATCTGGAGGTATACTCTTTCAAATAAAAAAAAATCAAATCGGTTTATAAATGACGGAGTAATCAAGTAACAAACAAAAAAAAAATATTGGTTGCCTGTAAAGTCGGTATACGGGCGAAAGTTTTACGTGACAACGACTTTGAGTGGTAAAATGTTTTCGAGTGGAAGGGATGCATGCCTTTCACTTTTTATGTCTGTCTCTCTCGCTCTTAGAAGGGACACGCGTCCACGACACGCCTACAATGAGAGCGAGTGAAAGGCACGCGCCTTTCACTCGCTCTCATTGTAAGCGCATAACGTGACCCAGTTTCTTGAAGTGTCACCCGGCTAACCAATTTATAAGACGTTGTCACGTCAAAATACAGCCGAATTGAGAACCTCCTCCTTATTTGGATTCGGTTAAAAATAGCTTCGAACACAGAATAAATATTACTTATTCTGTGGTCTTACGTAGGAAGTAAGGAGTAACTAACGTCTTTCAATTGTTTTGCCAAATTGACTATTAAGTATTATTACGAATCGTTTGTATGGGAGTATAGAGAATTGTTTCTTTTTTTAGACTTTTTCAGGCAATTTTTAATTTTTCTCTGCGTAAGAACCATATCTGCGTAAGGAATATTCTAAAAAAAGAATTAGCGAAATCGGTTCAGCTGTTCTCGAGATTTGCGCTTAGCAACGATTTCAGCGATTCATTTTTATATTAAGAAGATATGAATGATATAAGATATATATATATAGAAGATATGTCGACTTCAATGAAGTTTGTTACGCGGTTACTAGTTAAAGATTGTATTGCACGATTTTGTTTATTTCAGTTCAATTCAATTTATTAATAATAGAAATCATTAACAGTAATATTTAGAAAAAATAAGTTTATCCTTTTAAAATGGACTTTTCCACCACATTTAAATCTACCATAAAACGCGTCGGATATAATTTATTAAAATTTTAAGATCTCAGATCGTTTTGGTTTTGTTTTTGTACGATACTGATAAATAGTTTTTATATATAATATAGAATGTTAATAAATATGTGAATAATAAAATTAGAATATAAAAATATAGAATGTTAATTTTAGAACATTGGCAACTAGCCTATTATCGCACCCTGGCCACTTCGTACAAATGACACGTCGGTAACTACCACATAAACAACGACGTCTGTGCAGAGCGTGAATAAGCGTGTGTGCGTGCGGTGCCATACAAACTGTTCCAGACACATCTCAGAGGGGAGGTGAGGTCGACACAAGAAAGCGGCAGGAAGAAGCCATACTGTACGTAGTACCATTATTTATACTGTGCTTGTGCTGTGCTATTTTTTTTTTTTTTTTTAATATGAGAGGAGAGCTAGCGAGCATGCGGTAAAAGTAATTACCGCCGCCGATAGAAATCACCAACACCAAGGGGTCGGCAATCCGTTGCCAGTATTTTAAGAGAAAAATTTACTATGTTCTTTTATTTTGGAATACTGCTGAGGGAAGTTGATTACACAATTTCACAATTCGTGGTAGAAAATGACTTAAAAAGTGTACTGTGGTAGATCGCCAATTATGAAGATATGGATGGTAGTTTAATTTACGGCGAGTTATACAATAGCGGAACTCAGCGGCAGGTATTAAATCAAATAGCTCATTCGAGCACTCCGTTGTATAATTTATATAGTACGCAAAGATGAAGATGCAACATCTCTACGTGTAGAGACCGAGTCCAGCATCATTGCGTCACCGACGATTTGAACTGCTCTTCGTTGTATATGGTCATCAAAAGGAGCAAGTAAGTACTGGGACGCACCGGCCCAGAGATGTATTAACTTAGCGACTAAAGACCATATAAACAAATAAAACCGAACCTAGCATTCTAGTCGCCCATGTATTTATTATTTATCCGCTCAATTTGATATTTTTCAAACTTATTGACAGAAAACTAGGCAATTTCTTTAAGTATATAGTCTCTTTCATTCACGACGGACGCAATCGACTGGACACTTTCGGTTCCACCCTTTATTAGTCACGACTGTTCAGTCATTATAGTGATTTTAATATTTTAGTACTATCGACCGGCTTCTTAGTAATTCTTACATACCTATATCAAAGTTACCAACAACTCGCTCTTTGATCCCATAGTTTAGTAACGATATTATCAGTTTTGAACTGTAACGTAATGAATTGGCCTTTGGCAAGAGAACTTTCGAATATCCGAATGCCTACATCACTACAACTAATTAAGGTTTCCCCAAGAGAACTATATATAGCATGGGTTTCTTCAAAAAAGGTGTGTAGATGTTTTTACAGTGTAGGCAATGCGCGAGTGCTTGGTGTTCATTGGGTATTGTTGACACGTCCATTAGACGGATCGTATGATTGTTTACCACTTAGTCGTATAAAAAAATGTTAAACATGTAATATCGCTAGCGCGCGCCAACAGGTGACATAGAGAACCTCCTTTTTTGTCGGTTAAAACATCTGTAACAATACAACCAACAAATTGGATTTAATATGATATATTACTCCAAAACAGCTCCTATAATGCCATTGATCCTACATTGAAAAATGTACCTTTAAACCAAATTTTAACATCACTCCTAATATATATAAAAGTTGGTATATTGATATATCCTCAGATGATTTTACCTATAGATGCATTCTGGCAGGAGGATTCTGGAGGATTCATGCATGGAGGCAGGTAGCCTCCATTGTGGTTAAAAGAAAGTAATTGTCCGGCATCGACAAAAAATATTTTAAAAAAATATACGTTTTGTATTTTGTTTTTCATGAATTAAGATTTTTATTTTTCACTAAGGATTCTATGTTAAATATCGATTTCTTTAAAAGTAATCGATTTTTATCGATTTTATTGAATTAAAAGAAAATTATATCAATTAGTAACCAATGAGAATACGATACCAAATAGCCAAAAAGTGACTGTCATTACCTAAACCGTGTTTTAGCCATAAAAATGATTTTTTTCACTGAATTTTTCAATATAGGTACATAGAGATAATTTTTTATCTATTTTCACCCCCTTTCAGGGGTTACACTTTATCCCGGGACACACTGTATAAAATGTCATAGGTCATAGCACTATATTTTTTTTCCTACAACTAAAATAGAGTTATTACTCCTCGCTTCAGTTTCCTTTTAAGTCTTAGCGACACCTCTAGTTCGTCGACAGTCATTGTTAAGGCGATTACATCCGTCAACGACCTTGGGCATTTGGCGAGTTCCCCGCGCGCGGTCCCCGCACCTCACCGCAGTGTAACATCGCGTTGCGCGCTTTATGAATAGTAAAGCGCAGTTGGGTCATAATTTGTCTCGTACATTTATACCTTTGCGGAACTGGTCGCTAAGAGACAAATAGAAGTACTTAACCTACATTATCTGTATTACGTACAACCTATCGACTAGCATTCGTCTGACTATTCTAAACGTTTTGATTCCTTTTCTGATCATACGACAGGGAGTAATTTTCTGATAAATACTTGTTCTTATAATCTAATCTATTTCTTATTTCTTCTTAGGGCATTATTGAAAGATAATCCAGAAGCCTCCTAGCTAAATTCTTATAGATCGATTCTAAAATGTGGGTTTCGATTGTAAAGGTGTCAGGATTCTGTACTGAACACTCTACTAGTACTGTAGGCCAATACGTAAACTACCCATTTCCGTTGGCGCTGACTCTTATCTATTGCAAAGAAATGCAGTTTTTTTATATATATAGGTATATTTGATCAGAGCTAGATAAAAACGGACATGAATAACTTACCGCGTGGTTCATCATAATGTAGTGAAAACATTTGTTTTCTTTTTTTAAATTATGAAAACATATTTTTATTAAAATGTTTTGGTAGTGAAATAAGAACCCGAATTTGGATAATAAAATCATATTCTTTTATTTTATATTAGGTAATTATAAAAAATATGTATAAGTAAGTACCTATTAAAATTGAATTATTTTTTAGCTTTTAGTACATTACTTTCAATAAAACTGTTTAAATTAAAAATGTTTTTTTTACATAATTTTTATTTTCAAGTTTTTAGTTTATAATTTCATTACATAGTACTTCTCATTCAATTAAGTTTCGATTTGACTTATGTCATTTTTTTTTTAGTTTTAAATTTGTCTTGTATTAATTTGATACCCTTAATGAAAATTGAGAAAATATGTAACCGCCAACCGGCCATTTTGTTGACGGCCATCTTGGTTTTTATTATAATATTCATGAGAGCGACGAGCGACGAGCTGTGTTCTACTAGTCAAGCTCTTTCATTTGATACCCATATAGTGGTAGTCGTGACAAAATATTTAAACCACCATTTTGTAGCGGCGGCCATCTTGGATTTTCGTTTTTTTTTTCATGTGAACTGTGTTCTACTAGTCAAGCCCTTTCATTTGATACCCATATTGAGGTTGTCGTGACAAAATTTGTAGCGGCGGCGGCCATCTTGGATTTACAATGAAACAGAATTTATTTAATTGTATTGTCACTAGAACTAAAGGTGTGTACCAAATTTCAGATCAATCTGTCAACAGGAAGGGGGTCAAATTTCAATTACTAGATTTGACCCAAAAATATAAATAAACAAACAGGTCAAGCTAAATAAAACCGTTTAAAAACTAAAAAAACCCGACTGCTTTTTTGTGTAATTTGGAAATGAAAAACCCCTAAAACAAGAAAACATGTAGCAGTCGGGTCGGGACCCATTCTAGAAATGGAGGCTTAGTGAATTTAGAGCACATGTCCCGACTGCTACATGTTTTATTGTTTTAGAGGTTTTTCTTTTCCAAATTACACAAAAAAGCAGTCGGGTTTTTTTAGTTTTTTAAATTACCTACCGATTTTATTTTACGTTTTTTAGTTTTATTTATTTTGATATATGCACGACATTGCATATATCAAAATAAATAAAATTAAAAAACGTAAAATAAAATCGGTAATTTAAAAAACTAAAAAAACCCGACTACTTTTTTGTCTCCACAGTAAATACATATCTAATGACACCCCTCAAGCTAAAATTCACTGAGCCGTCCAGACTGTGGCGCGCCTTTGAATTTGAACTTGGTGCCAAAAATCCGCCATTTAGATTTTTTTTTATTTTGACACAGCAAATACGAATCTAACGACACCTCTCAAGCTAAAATCCATCCAGCCATTCAGGCTGCAGAGCGTGCCAAACAATTATACATACATACTCTTGAAAAACATAACCCTCCTTCTGTCGCAGTCGGGTAAAAACAATGCGACGACAGGGCAGAATGAACAGTGGGATGGAGCGGCGCGCGGGGGTGGGGTCTCAAGCAACCTAACGTAGGTCCGTTCAGCAACACGTCTCGGCCCGCACTGATATTTTAGACGAGCGAGGGGAATTCGAACCTCGCGAAATCGATTTATCTTTCTTGATTAGTCAAAAATTTTTTTTTTCGATAACTGAATAAACCAAGGTATGTAATTACATATAATGAAAAAGTATACAAAATTTTAGATGATTTCGATACATATTGTAGGAAATAAATGGTTTTATGTTGAAAATTATAGTGGTTTTTAATATTTTTTTTCTATGAGTTTCTTAAATTATTTTAAATTCTGATCAAACCATGTTCTTGTGTATATCTTGCAAAATAATATATATTTTTTTCAGATCAGTAGGCTTAATATTTAGCGAGAAAAATGGTTTTATAATAACCTATTATTCGAATGTTGGCCACTGTATACGCCTTAAATGAATTTCGCAGAGCGTTGCCGTCTGGTTTCTTCACTCCCGAGAAATGCAGCTGCAATATGGAATTAAATTTTTCCTATACAAATTGAATTGGTTTCGAGGAGTCGCGACATGACACAATTTTAGAGGCGACAGCATTTTGATGAAGTGCCTTGCTACCTTCAGTAGTTATAAGAAATTCATATTTATTTGTAGTTTGTACGAGATACGGCGAAATTCTAGAATATTGGAATACTGTACAGACTTTATGCACTCCAAAGTACAGTGGAGTATTATTCAAACCAAGACATCGAATACGCAATGAGTTATCAAATATTTGATATTTGTGCTATTCACAGAGAACACAGAGAATGTGTGATGCAGTAGTTTATTTCTACTAAAAGAACAACACTGTTTAACTGAACTATCTGATTATTTATAAAAAAAGAAGTTTCTTTCAAGCAATACCGAAATGCTAGAATTAGTAGATAAAATTTACAAAAGCAATATTGAATTCGCAGAAACGGCGTTGTAATTAGTTTTTGAAAAATATTTAATACGCAAAAACAGCTCTATGTAGAGAAGATTATAGATAGGTCAGCGAAACAAAAAAATATTTTTAGAATTTATGTTTGTTAGTAGATTTTTGTATTTCTCTTTGTTTGTGTTTATGCACGCTAGTCTCAGAAACGGATTATCCGATTTAAATGCAGTTTTCACTAATGTATTGTGGTAAGCTTCCCATAACATTTAAGGTCTGTTTTATTCTAATTGGTTTACAAACAATAAAATTTACCGTCATTACCAAACGTCCACGCAGACGGAGTCGCAGGCGCAGATAATCTATACAATATTCATAAGTACTTTATAAATAGCTGTTGTATTAGTAAGGCAAAAAAAAGTTATTAAAAAAAGGTAATTTTTACAGTTAAAATCTTACCTTAATTCCCATTTTAACACATACTCACAGCTAAATAGAAGCCACAGTTATCAGCAATAACTTTAAGGCAAGTTAACAAAGGAAATGCGACTAGATTTGTATCTGTCAGCAAGATGGTTCTTCGCTGTAGGTCAGGTAGGATATATTC
Source organism: Hypsopygia costalis (assembly GCA_937001555.2). Taxonomy (NCBI): domain Eukaryota; kingdom Metazoa; phylum Arthropoda; class Insecta; order Lepidoptera; family Pyralidae; genus Hypsopygia; species Hypsopygia costalis. The sequence continues at coordinate 4,663,433 of OW443325.2, forward strand.
GCCCGCGTTTGTGAGTACATTTGCCGTGACGGCACCAACATTTGTAACACGGGATACACGACACGCCTACTGTGACCTTTTTATAGCTGTATTTCTTTAACTTTCAGCAAGAAACTAAATTGAATAGACAAATTTAAGGGAGTTGATGGGGTGTAAATAGTTCATTAACAACTTTGAACCGAAGCCAACAAGCCACCTGCACGTGATGCACCCTGCTGACTGACAAACGAGGCTCTGGCGAAAAGGGAGGTAGGGCATAGCGTATTTTTTAAGCTGCCTGACTGGGGAAGTACCTTCACCTTACAAAATACCGCAGCCAAATAACAATTGGTTCACCATACAATCTCACCACTGTGTCTCCTAAGTAGACTAAAACTACGGCTGAATTGGAACTCACAACAAATTGAATCACAAGAAATTAGTAGGAGTAGGAGCTTTTGGAATTTGACCTTCTTTGCAATGTGAGAGACAGAAATATGGTAAATAAGGCATTAAAAGCCTAAAGAGATGGCTAGTCAAGTGAAGAATTAACCTAAAACAATGAATTGTTGCCTAACACATCGGTTCCAATAATATGAATTCCACGATATATCACGAATGATATAGTTATTCTTCAAAAAGCAAACAAGTTGGCTGGTAGAGTAGAGATCTCTTATAGAGATAAGCCCGCCTTTGTACATGTTTTTGAAATTCTATTATGATATGTGTATGATATCAAAAGTTACCAAAGAGGAAAAAATTATTCTTCTCTCACAACTAGTTACCAAACAGCGAAAAAAATGATTTTCTTGTAACTGGTTACGAAAGTTTAGTTACCTAAGTGGAAGAAGGGTCTTTATGTACAATAAAGATACTACAAACAAACAAACAAAACAAGTTCTAATTATTTTAGCTCCTACAAGTCGATAGCACTCAGACTGTTAACCACAAAACACTCTTTAAAATTCCATTGAAGAACAAGATTGCATCATAAAGCACGTGTCGAACTTGAAAGGGGGAAACCATTTGCAGCGCGTTTTTCAATATTGGACTCTCAAGGCCCTCTGGTATTTGCCCTCGCTTTAATGAACTCCGTTTGAAAATAGACGAGCCGTCTTATGCGCAGTTAATTGACACGTGAAATTTTACACAAAATAAAATAAAATAAAATATTTCTGGACAATTTTACACAGCGTCAACTAGTCCCAAATTAAGCGTAAAGCTTGTACTATGGGTACTAGACAACTGATAATTTTTTTTTGTAAATACATACTTATAACAGAAATATAGAAAATAGAAAATACCCAGACCAAGACAAACAGACATGTTCATGCACACAAATGTTTGTCATGTGCGGGGAACGAACCCGCGACCTCAGAGTCAAAGGGGCCATTGTTAACCATTCTTTTTTTTTTTAATAATAAGTATCCTATGTCCTTCCTAATACCTTTGAGAATATGTATACAAAGTTTCATGATGATCGGCTGAGTAGTTTCAGCGTGAGAGCGAAACAAACAAACTCACATTCATATTTTATAATTTTAGTAGGGATTTCGAAAAACTATCATTATAATGAGGTACTGTCTGGGAGTATTGATTACTGAATTTTAACGATATTGTATAGGTGAGTAGCGTTTTTACGTACCTTGATTACCTGATACTTGGAGAATGGCCGTCTGGCCAAGTACACCCTAAAACTACTCAATTACGCACATTTTATTCATTAGAAAATGAGTGACGTCTGGCGGTCCTGGGATCTTCCTCTATAAATAAAAGCTTGTAAACATACGAAGCTACAGAAATTACGAACATTATTTGAAATTTACAAGACGACGTCGCCGTATAACTTTATTGTCGTATTCAATTTCGTTACACAATATTTATAATACAGTCTTCAATACTATATTATAAATATTGTGTAACGAAATTGAATACGACAATAAAGTTATACGGCAGATATTTTCATTCTTACAATCAGACACATCTTTTGTTTCATTTACAAAGAAACGTACTCCACTTTGATAAATTAATGGTATAAAGTTGCGTCAAAAGAAATAACAGCTCACAAAAAGAAAATAACTGGAACTTTTTGTTCGTGTATAAGGGGTAAGTATACATCATTATGTATTTTTGATGTGTGTATATCAAACGCCGTACTTTAAGACTGTGTATTCGGCTAATACACGAATTCCTAATAAGATTCAGCTGTAATCTCCTTTTGAAATGTTTCTATGCCACTAACAAGCATACGGTAACGCTGACCTATCATCATCATCATCATCTCAGCCATTGGAAGTCCACTGCTGGACATAGGCCTCCCCTCTAGATCTCCAATAAGACCGGTTGGAAGCGGCTTGCATCCAGCGCGATCCTACGGTCTTAATGAGGTCGTCTGTCCATATTCTGTCCATATATTCCATATCCATATTCCAATTCCATGTCACGCTGACCTATTACACACTATTATTTTATTGGGATGTAAGTGGTTCGTCAACATCTTTGAACAATTGCCAACCTCACCTGCACGTGGTGCACCCTGCTGACTGACAAACGAGGCTCTAGCGATAAGAGAGGTAGGGCATAGCGTATTTTTCAAGCTGCCCGACTGGGGAAGTACCTCCACCTCACAGAATACCGCAGCGAAATAACAATTCCCTTGAGGGTTGTTGTGTTCCTGCGAGTGAGTGAGGTCACCAGAAAGGAAGGAGATGCTGCGTTGGCAGCGGGAGTGGCGGCGCGCGAGCGATATTTTATGTTGCGAGTGTTAATATGGCTACGGTAACCGCTTCACATCAGGCGGGCCGTATGCTTGTCTGCCACCCGACGTAGTATTAATAATAAAAAAAAAAACACGCCGGCCACTCCATACAAATGTCGCGTCGTTAATTAGCTACTATTTAAACCAGTGGTTCCAAACCTTTTTTGTTCGCGGACCACTACGAGGTTTTTGTTGGGAGTAGGGTTTGGGACCCTACTCCCAAATAATCGCTAGCGCCTTCCCTGAATCTCGATTCTCTATTCAATTAACAATAAAATACATTGATAATTAACATATAAAAATGAGCACAATGAGAGGCTAAATGAGCACTATTTGACTCACATAGAGTTATATAATAATTTTATGTATGTTTATGTACGTATAGTAATGATAATAGTTCCAGGACAATTTACATTAGGTACACTATAAAATAATTTCTATAATCCTTTCACAAGCTCTCCAACATCCAATTATTTAAAAGCACCGCTAAAGAGAAAGATGTTTTTCGCCAATGTATGTATAACAACAAATCGAGAATTCCATTCCCATAGTACAAACTTTGCTTAGTTTAGGACTAGATGGCAGTGTGTAATTTAAATAAATAAATATTTCTGGACAATTTACACAGCGCTATCTAGTCCCAAATTAAGCGCAAAGCTTGTGTTATGGGTACTAGACAACTGATATATGTACAAATACATACTTATAATACATAGAAAATAAACGCTCAGATCAAGACAAACACACATGTTCATGCACACAAATGTCTTGTGCAGGGATCGAACCCGCGAACTCGGAGTCAAAGTGGCCATTGCTAACCATTCGACCACCGAGCTCGTCATTTTGTCCAGGAAAACTTATTTATTTATTATTATTTAAACAAAAAATGCGTAATAGATACCAAACTGTACTATTCACACGTCTAGAACGCCAATCAAAGAAGCAGTATATACACAAGTATCGCTATATAAAATCTTATCTGACCATGATAAAAGTCTTCAACTGTAAGCACACCCGAGAATTGGGGTGAATTATATTTACGTTCGAGGGCGTATCTCTCCACGTATTAGTCAGCTGTCGTCCGTGACTCACCCCTAGTGTTTGTATGGGTTTACCGTGGGGTAACTTTCTTTTATTTTTATACAAAGGGAACTACTGTGAGAAATGCCCTTTTCGCGGCTTCGTGGTCTTCTTCATGGCGCTATAAAGAACTTAATATATTTCACATTATATTTATAATATAATAAATTATTGATGTGATGCAGTTTTTGTAGTAAAAAAAGTTTTATGACTTTGTTTATTTAATCGATTCTTTACAATGCCCAGCGTATGTACATACGATAGGCATTCTATCTAATGTACATACGAGCATGTACCAATTTTATCAGAATGTTTTTGACTGAATTTTAAATGTAGATATTTCATGTTGCCAGTGTTAATAAGGCAACAGTAACCGCTTCACATCAGGCGAGACGTGTGCTTGTTTTACACCCGACGTAATACAAAAAAAATGTAGGAGATTAAAGCACAAATAATAACAAATTAACAAAAGAGTAAAAGTCTTTTGTAAGTTTGGTATTACTGTATACTCAATATTATACGTACTTCACTTAATTTTAAACAAATCGGTAAAATCGATATACCACAAAAAAAAATGCGTAATCATAACATCAAAACAAACACTATACCGATGAGTCGAACTGTGAGAAACTCACCCTTTTTTCGTCGGTTAACAACCGTAAATATTTCTCCATTCCACTTGATTCCTTGGATCATAACAGTAAAATATTATGTGATCAAAAACGTCGATATTCTTCAGACAATATCCCATGAATAAACTATGGAATATAAAGACGATCGCGAAGATTACTTACGATACGAATCCGATCGTTTGTGCGGATAAAACAAAAACAGCTGCCGCTCTCGAAATAGGCGATAATAAATATCCCTGCATGGGCAAGGTATAAAAGAGTGAACACAGAAACAATAAATCACACAATGGCTAGAGGAAAGCTGGATATCAAAAGGTACACGAGAGACAAAAGAAATGGTACCACCCTCGAGAACGGCCTGATAAATGGCAAGAGACACCACACGACGAGACAATAGGAATTATCGACCGCGTTATTACCAAAATAGCAACTCAGGAGGGCTCTTAAAAGATGTCTTTAAAATTGCAAAGACATGGCGCTCAATGAAGGGAACTGCGTCCCCTCACTGCGAAGAGGCCGACAGGAAACTCTTTTATAAAGCAAGTGGTTATATTAAAAGCGGAAAATGGTTCAGAAAATTATACGTATAATACGCACCATCTTGTACTTAAAGGACTGACTGTGTACACTGCATTACATATTTTCTACGACAAATTAAATCAAAATCAAAAATCAGTTATTGCATTTTCTTTTTCACGTTTAGCTGGGTCTAGCTTGTAAGCAAGTAGATGCTTACATATATAGAATAGATCCGTTATTTTATAAATGTACTCTACGGTCACTAATATAGTATATTATTTAGATCTAAGATTGTAGTACAATCGATTCACACATAAACAAGATTAACATATATTTCACTTTTTGAAACAATGCTTTATAATAAATTACCTTCGTATAATAAGGATGTAAACTCTTTTAACGGTTTTAAGTCGCAATTATATCATTGAAACACATGCTATCATTGAAAACTACTAATTTCACCATAGAAATGTGAACTAGACTAGGCGTATAATCTTTATTGAGAATAAATTCTTTAAACCTTTTCTTAGTTGCTTTTAGTTCTATTTTCTTATAAATATATAAAAAAGTTTATTTACTGTGTTTCGCACATCAAGCCCTTTCATTTGATACCCACATAGTAAGGGTTATAGCAGAAATAATAAATCGCTATTTTGTGGCGACCGCCAACTAAAATAAAAAATAGCGCCACTTAGATTTGTGTATTGTCGCAGAAAACAAACGAGTGTGCCAAATTTCAACTCAATCGGTTAATGGGTAGTGAGTCAAATTTAACTTGCAAGATTTGATTACAGAGTGATTAGTGCGAATTTTTTGGTCACATTTGATTGTGTTAACGTTTACAAGCCGACCAAATAGAGAAGAACTGTAATGTTGTGAATTTACAAAACGCGTGTTACATATCAAAATTTTGTGGCTTACCTACTTGCTCACATATTTTGACGTGAGAAACCCGGCTAATTTGAATAGTAACACGCGTCTGGTAAATTCACAATAAGGAATTATTTCTCAATTTGGTCGGCTTGTAAATGTTAACGCGTTCGAATGTGACCAAAATGCTCGCAGTAAGCACTCAGATATCGCAGTAAAACTTATTAAAGCTTGTAAAATATGATTCGAGATAAAAAAAAACCTTAATTGAAATCAAGCTTTTTTCCATTAATATAGCATTTGTTAAGAGCCCTATTACATTTGCACGCTGACGAGCTCTCGCGCAGTACTAAACCCGCGAAGGCCGCCGGTGCATCGTTTTTTGTAGTATTTTTGAAGTTATATTTATCGTTTTTATTGAAATAAGATAATAAATTCATGCTATAAAGTTTATTCATCATGAAGTAACAATTATTCTCGTATAAATTTTGCTCAATAATATTATCGTTTATTCGAGAAATTAATAGTTTACTTAAAGCGATTTTCGAAGTTTTTTTGGTTAAAAGAATGTTTTTTTTCTATATTAAATCAATGATGTTTCAAAATTCCGAGGCCGCTATGTACCATACGACTATATAACAAATAACATTCTATTTTTTTTTATTTCATTTGTTTGGAACAGTAGTACAACCCAGGAGCTCAAAATAGTGAATGCGTGCATTTTATGAAAATCTTTCTCTGCAATTTTGGGTTTATTTAAAAAGTTAAGCAAAATTTACAAAAAGCGAGGCCGCTATGTACTATGCGAATAGCTATTCTGTACTATTCAATAAGTCAACATTGTTAATGTATTTTTGTTTCCGAGATCAAGAACGCCAAAATTGGCCATTTTACGCAAAAATCACAGTCAAAATGTAATAGGGCTCTTAAAGTTAAAAATAAATATTTGTTAAAGGTAAAACAGTAATATTACAATTTACTACTGTATTATTCAAAATTTCAAGAAACACATAGTTGACGAACGTTAACTATTCGTTCCAATAATTTGGAAAAATCTGATAGGTCGCACGCACACAGTAATTACTGGGGCGATTTTCTCCCCTTTCTGACCCAAAAGCAATGATTGTTCCATTGATAAATCTTTCACACTTCATAGGTCCCTTTGTATAATAATTGATAATGTCACTGTGGTATTTCGAGATGAATAATCGGAAACAATTTGCGACAGTCCAACCGCAAATTATTATCAGATCGCAGCGAACATCATTTATAACTTATGATGTGGATGAAAACGCCCCGGAGAAGATAATTTGTAGTACTTAGATATATTTAGTTGTGAGAGAAATCATCTTAAACTAAAAGAAGGGTTGTTCAAAACCATTGGAATCAAGCTAAGAATGAAAGAATCTTGAAGTAAGCGACTAAGTGCGCGATAAAATGAATAGTTTCGTATTTTTCTTTTTATTCGACTAGGTTGCATAGTTTTCAATCAAAAGCGCCCTTCTATGCTACTGAATTTCTGTAGATTATTATTCTACGAGAAAATTAGTAATTTTATTACTGTGATATCTACTAAATTCATGATGATTATGAAATTACTTCACAGTGACTCGTATGCAATATTATTCTTTATGTCTCGAAACAAAATAAGATTCTGCTTTAGCTCATGCTCATGAAAAAATGGTTTTAAGAGTATACTTAACAAAGCAATTCAGGGCATGTCATACATGGCGCCTGTGACATGAACCGAAGGTCCCAGACCCGGGGTCCTGTCATGAACGGCTTCAACGTTGTAGTTTTAACGATCAGCCCCCCTAGCCAAGTGTAATTCGTAGCGTAACGAACGTTAGATAGATCACGTGACATTTGTCAAAATCGAACATTTTAGTATGAGAATTGACAAATGTCACGTGATCTATCTAACGTTCGTTACATACGCTACGAATTACACTTGGCTAACGGGGCTGAAAAGGTTACGAGTCTTATAACATGTATAAAGGGTTAGTTCGTTTAATTTGTAGTTCATGGTTTTTGTGTAGAGGGAAGAACGAATATGAAATTAAAAAAAAAAAACAATAAATTCAAAATATCTTTATTTCTTGGACTTTATAAAGCACTTAGAAACGTCATTCAAATTAATTAAATTATATGACATAATAAATAAGGATAGGAAGGAAATTTAAGAGAGGTAATAGAGTAGGGATAGATTATATTTTACGCTTTTATTTAATTTCATCGCGGTGTCTGTAATTCTCGAATCTTACTGATAAAATTTGACCCACTTCTCAATGACCGATTGAGCTGAAATTTGGCTCACTCGTTTGTTTTGCGTGACAATGCACAAATATCAAAATGCCGCCATTTTAATCTAAGATGCCGGCCGCCACAAAATGGCGATTTCTGCATTAACCCCTACGATGGGTGAGTATGAAATGAAGGTTGATGAGCGAAACATACTATGTAAACTTTTTAGTTCTTTTTTCTTACAACTTCTTCGGTCACGTTTTTGTACATAACTACGGAAACTTAGCCTGAAACCGAAATACCACAATACAATAAGGCCGGAGTTACCGTATGAGCAATAAATAAATCAAAGCCAGACTCGAATAACAAGGGAACCTAGAAGGTCAATGGAGAATTCAGTGGAGAATAATTTAACTCCCTAGACCAGGAATTCCCAAACTGTGCGTCGCAACGGCTCCGGGCGGGCGTCGCGAGCCGATACGCATAAAACTTCAGATCGGATAGATTTTTTTATATACTACGTCGGGTGACAGACAAGCATACGTCCCGCCTGATGTGAAGCGGTTACCGAAGCCGTATTAACGCTATCACCCCCGCTGCCAACGCAACATCTCCTTCCTTTCTGGTGACCTCACTCACTCGCAGGAACACAACAACCCTCAAGGGAATTGTTATTTGGCTGCGGTATTCTGTGAGGTGGAGGTTCCACCATACCATTCCGGTAGCTTACAATTACGCTCCCTACCTCTCTTTTCGCCAGAGCTTCATTTGTCAGTCAGCAGGGTGCACCGCGTGCAGGTGCAGTTGGCTTTGGTTCAAAGATGTTGATGAACCTCTTACACCCCTAGATATGGGACGTTACTATTATTATATAATGTCATAATACATAAATTACAAATAGTAATCTATATTTTTTTATACCACACTGAGTGCCAAAACGCATACGCCCCGCCGAGATATAAAACATTTCGTGTAGCCTATAGACGTTTAGAATATAAGTATTAAAGAACGCGTACGCTGGCATCCCTGGTGCTAACGCAACACCTCTTTATTAACATCAGAATCCTTAAGGATATTGTGATTTGGCAGTCTTTTATGAAGTGCAAGTAAGTATCCCAGTCGGGCTAGACATATGCAACCTTATATTGAAATCGACTAAAGACCAAGCTCATTCTTCTTATTAGCAGAACAATTATTATAACGTTATAAGTTCCACTACTTTTTGATTTAATCGTAATGACTGCTACATACAAATAGGTACGTTTTCCTTCGAAATGATATGAATGTCCTAAAAATTACAAATTGTAAAGGGAGTCGCAGTTTTTAAAAAAGATTGAGAAGCACTGGCCTAGACTTCAACGATGTTGTTATTTTGAAATGAAGTTCAATATTGAACTAAAGGCAAAATGAAAAATAAATTTATTCCTTTATTTGTTATTAGCTTCTGCTGCGTCTCCGGCCGCTTGGCGTTCGGATCCTTTAACCCTCTCCAAGCTATCTTCATAACTAATTTGAGGAAACACCATTCAACTATTTAAAAGTTTGAAATAGGCTATTTGACAATGTTCAAAAATTGTATAAGTTATTTAACAATATCGTAAAATACACAAACTATAAAGATCTGCCAACTTTCATTCTAATATCTTCCGTCCGACTTATTTTAGAGTCGATCAAAGTTTGGCGGGAAAGTCCATTTTAAAAGTACCTACTTATGAAATTAAAAAAAAAAACCATTGGAGAAGCAATAAAAAATAGTTTTATTATGATACTAACTGATTACATAAACATAATATTTAACATAGCTGTCGTCGTACAAATTTCTGATTTGATGCGTACAAAATACAAACCTGTGACGTCATAGCTCAGTAGCCTTTTGTATGGAGCGTTGTCGGGAAAATCCAAAATTGTGATTTTCAAATTAACATATCTCGCGAGATTTTTTTGCTATCGAAGTAATCTTTCACCTTTAATATTATTATTGAGATGTCCCTACATATCAAATAAAAAAAAAAATTGGTCAAATAGCCTATTGACAAATTATTTTTCATTCTCTGATTTTATTTATTGTTTATAACAATGTTACTGGGTGTTGCGGAGCGGAGCCTATTTACAAGTGTCTAATAACATACACCACAAATTTAAAAAAATCCAATATGGTTTAGGAGCGAAAAATCAATTTAAGTAAATCTCAAATCTAATGGTACTTATATGATAGATGTTGAGAGATCTACATGAAGACAGACAATCGAGTTCCGAACATCTCACATAAGTACATCTTCGATCCACTTATCGTTCGCTGTGATGTTTGGAAATTTCGCTGTTCAATGATATTCAATCGACGTTTCAATCCCACCCACACTGACTTAAATTACTACTATCTTAGATCTATTTATCATGCACTTTGAAGTTTGAAAATTTCCACTATTCCATTCGACAACCGAATGCGATTCCACAATCATAGTTTGTTGAATTGATTTATTATCCCATTTTTAATAAAGTAACTACTGTGGACTTTTACTTCTAGTTTTCGTACTATTACTATTAGTTCGTATTATTAGTACTATTAGTCGCCCAGTGATGGAAATTCGACCATAATTAATTTAAATTATAAGTTTGAACATTATTAAGGTTCTATTGTCAAAGACTATACTTCTATAATCACTATACTTCTATAATCACTTCAGTACGACAATAATAAAAGTCGTAGTATTATTCAAACAATCCAATTTGCCAGAATATTTTAAAAATGAAATAATCCACCTTCCGCGCATAGGTGGGATTTGAATCCACGACCTCTCGATTACCGAAAACTTTGCTTAGATTGGGACTAGGTTGCAGTTTCTAATTTTTCCAAAGATATTTAAAACATTATTGTTATATAATTATACATATTAATTAATATATATAATATTATACAATATATGTGGGGTCTGATCTATGGTCGTATGTACTTAAGATAGACAGGTACCTAAATTTTGATTTCCTAACCTAACATTAACTCTCTCTACAAACTTAATGCAAACTACATTGAAATGCCTGTAACATACCCTTAAGTTCCCTAACATTTGCCCAAGTACCTACAAAGCTTAATTATTAGCTAAATGGTAATCACTTGTTCGCCTGACCAAGTAAATTACTTAACAGGACGCCTACGAAATAAGCTCCTCCCACGCTAAGCTTTGAGCAGAAACAATTTAATTTAACAAAAACTAATGTTTTCGTAACTTTCATACAGATTTCTTTATAAAGAGCTTTTAGTTTTGGGTAACGTGTAATAAATAGTTTGCATTACCTTACAGATATTGCAATATTAAGTACATTAGAATATTTTTATAATTTATTGACTTAAACTAGGTAAACTGACTCCGCTATTTCTCTACTGAGCAGCTCCGACACCTCAAGCAGACCAGGGACCTTACCACAAGCTCTAAACGCAGGAATGAAACTATGATGGTGGCGTATTTATCAATGAATTTCATTCATAAATTCGCAACCATGATGGTTCCATTCCTGCGTTTAGAGCTTGTGGTAAGGCCCCAGTCCCCCTGGCAGCACCGGTTCACGAGTAGACGCATGGGGCAACCACCGCCGCACTCAACCATTTTATTTGAATACGGCGACGACGTCGGCGATTCGCCACACGACGCCCACCACCAGTTAAGACATTTTAGTGAGCTTGACTGCCTGGTTTGTCGGGGCTGCAAGGCTCCTTCTAGCTACTTTTATTACTACAAATTAAAACCAATAAGTTGTTTCTTTTTTTTCTTTTTTATACTACGTTGTGTGAGTTGTGTGAATGGAGGTATTCATTTAGCTCAATTTAACTCAAATGTAAGGAATAATTAATATTATTCATACATGATGTGGCCGTGTGGTTTCCGGCAGACTAGAATAGAATCACTCCGTGTCTTCCCATGGATGTCGTACAAGGCGACTAAGGGAAATACATTATAAAACATCGATCAGGCCTCTCCAACCCGTCTGGCCAGCGTGGGGAGTGTAGAATAGAATCACTCCGTCTCTTCCCGTGGATGTCGTACAAGGCGACTAAGGGAAATATATTATAAAACATACATCAGGCCTCCCCAATCCGTCTGGCCAGCGTGAGGAGTGTAGGCCAAATCCTCCCGTCTGTGACGGACGAGAGAGGGTCGAGCTCCTGTAGTGGAGACTAAAATGATCTGATGATGATACATGATGTGGGGAATTCGATGGCTTCGTTGCGCGTGTCATTCTAATCGAACACACAAGTTAAGCAACGTCGGCCATATCGGTCGGTTAATTTATCGCGAGCTCGTCGGTCCTGGTTGTTATCTTTAGGCGACAGTCGTTAAGCCAAATCAGTAGCCTTTGGGCGGCTTGAAAACACTGACCTCCACCAACCAGCATTTGAGTAGCGTGGTGGAGTATGCTCTAAACCCCTTCGATTGAGGGGAGACCCGTGTCCCAACAGTGGGGATGATTATGGGTCGATGCCATTCATACATATTAATTATTACTTACATTTGACTAAAATTGAACTAAATGTTGGTAAGGTAAGACTAATGTTGAGTATAGTTTAGTCGTTTTTATGGTTGAATAATTAAAAATATATAATCAAAAATGTACGTACATGTATCCCATAAAATGTGTATGAAGAATCACCACCAAAACGAGAGAGCACAGGTTGTCTGAAACAAAAACAAGACATTAAATTAAGAAAAATGCAATAAAACACCAAAAGATTAACAAATTGCTGAAGGAAAGGGAGCCAAGGTTAATTAAAATTTATCACTAGGCAATTAAGTATAATTTAAAATTAAACAAGTTACGGAGTAATTAGAACTTAGTTAAAGTAAACAGCTATATTACTTAGTTCTGAGCTGCTTTCAGAAATAAGAAAGACTAAATATTAATCTGCTGATGCGGACAAGTATTTTTATTTATTTATTTAAACTGTATTGGATATAATACAATTTGTATACATCAGGTGAACTTAACGCAAAAACATTTTATCCCACCTTCAGGACGTTTTAAACACTACAGGGGAAAGATTACGAGGAACAGAGCCCACCACACATCCCCACCACTATTTCTCCTGTGTAGCCAGGATTAACAGTGGAGACCACCAAAAGCAATGAACAATGAAGTCAATTGCAGTCCCAGGGATAAAACTACGGCTATCCCACAACGAACGTGCATACTCACAACGACTTTAATCAGACGACTTTGGTAGGAGTAGGAAGCTTTTGGAATTTGGTTTTCCCACTTTTCCCCTGTTGGCAGGGCCCATCACACATTCCCACCACTATGTTTTCTGCGTAGCCAGGATTAACAGTGGCGACCACCAAAAGCAACGAACAATAAAGTGAACTGAAATCCCAGGGGTAAAACTACGGCTGCCTCACAACGATCGTGCCTACTCACAACGAATTTAATCAGAAGAAATTTGAAGGAGTAAAAAGCTTTTGAATTTTGGTTTTCCCCTGTTGGCAATGTAACAGACAGCGATATTGGGGTACTATACATACTAAGACTTGCATTTCTCACAATATGATGACACTCAAGCAACGAATGACAAGAATTAGATGCGTCCACTGAGATTTTCTCAATACCAGCTGAAAACCAGTGAACTGCTCAACGAGCATACATTTCACGGAGCTCCTACTTTTTTATATGACTGCAACACATAGGTAGGTTTCCTTTGTTGTGCCGTCTTTACAATAAATAACCCACATATATATTTTGAACTCTTTTGTCTCGTCCTGTCTGTCATGTCTTGTCTTGTCAATTTGGCTAATAAGGCATTAAAAGCCTAAAGAGATAACTACTCAAATGAAGCTCAACTGCCGGAAACCACTGACTTTAAATATCTAAAACTATTAGGGGCCCAAACGGTAAGTTGATACCTAACAAATCAATTCCAATAATATGAATCAGAAAATCATCTGAACGCTTGGTAATTCTCCCTTGTTGCTACCAAATCATAATATGTAGTATACGGCCCCGAACTTTGGAGGACTAGGATGGGTACAAATGGTACAATATACATATGTGAAATGGTAGCAAATTTACATATTTAAGTAGACAAGATGATACAGTATTAATAAATGAAACGGAAAATTAAAAATAAATCAATCCCAATTATTAATTCAACGCCCGCCGCGTTACGACATGCTCGCATGATTTAAATATGAATTTGCATTTTTTATTTTATTATTTTAATTTTGTATTTATAATGGGTTAATCAATATAACCACCTCTCATTGCTAAGTGGGAAGTCAAATTCCAAAAGCTTCTTACTCCTACTAATTTCTTCAGATTAAATTCTTTGTGAGTTCCAAGGCAACCGTAGTTTTACCGCCAGAACTGCAATAGACTTCATTGCCTTTTTTGGTGGTCGCCGCTGTTAATCCTGACTACACAGGAGACACAGTGATGGGAATGTGTGATGGGTCCCGTCCCTTTATAACCACCTAATACAAATAAACACTAAAAAAAGAAAAAAAAATGTGACAGCCTGCAGCAATTACCGATAGGTCGCAATATTCTTCGTGTTACAATTTGGTCGCATCACTTGGTTGAGACATGGTGAAAGATATTAATAACTGGTGTCTGGCGCTGTCTGGTGTGTAAATTTATTAGTCCTACGATACCTACATTTAACGATTTTATAAAAAACTAGCGACCCGCCCCGGCTTCGCACGGGTGCAATGCTGATACTAAATGTACTACAGAAGGTCTTTGCGCTTTGTCCTATCCCGTCCTTCCCCAGTTATAGGCACACGCCGCCGGCTCCGCGGCCGGTACCGCCACAGCCGTTATGTCCCTGCATTTTAAATGTGTAATATCTTCTAAACTATTCATTTAAATTACATGCTGTGAAGGGCCATATTGATCTATATTAAATGCGCAATGTATTTAAGGTACTTAATTGGATAAGGATTAATTCTGTATTGCTTAAAATCGCTTCGTAAATAAGGCATTATTTCTT
This sequence comes from Hypsopygia costalis, assembly GCA_937001555.2. Lineage (NCBI taxonomy): Eukaryota > Metazoa > Arthropoda > Insecta > Lepidoptera > Pyralidae > Hypsopygia > Hypsopygia costalis. The sequence continues at coordinate 4,678,488 of OW443325.2, forward strand.
GTAAAAAGCAAAGGATAAAATAACGGTTATTGTGTGTTACCACTAAGAGATAGACATATACCATCGCGAACTTTTTTGTAGACCATTTTAAGGTGAACAATACTGTACTACATTATTTTGATCTATCTCGTTGGGTTCAGCCAGCGTTTGCAATGAAAGAGCAAAAAAATGTGTTTATTTACGACATCACATTAGAAACCTCTAAATTATCAGTGTTTTTCTACTATGTTATGCATATATTATACATATAAACTTTCCAGTTGAATCACTCTATCTATTAAAAAAAACCGCATCATAATCCGTTGCGTAGTTTCAAAGATTTAAGCATACATAGGGACATAGGGACAGAGAAAGCGACTTTGTTTTATACTATGTAGTGAAGAAGTGACTGACTAACACATCAACGCACAGCCCAAACCGCTGGGTCTAGAGATTCCAGCGTAGGTTCCTTATTGGGTGCACTAAGATAATTGAAAGTTCACAGGATTACAAAGTCTCAGGATTAAAAGGTCTACAGGATTAAAAGATTCCAGAATTACAAAGTCTCGGGCACAAGCTGGTGTCGTATAAAATATTATTTACCATTTGACGCTCTGAAAGATAACTGATCGCTACTATCTCTATTGCACGGTTACTTATCCTGCACTCGTGGTGAGAGCCAATATTGATAAGCTTATTTTGTTATCATGAACCAAATTACACAAAAAAAATAAAACTCAGCTTCTATATCGCTCCATTTTTCATGTATCGGCATTAGTATGTAATAGTTAAGTATGCGGCATTAGTATGTAATAGTTAAGTATGCGACATTCGCATGGAGTGACCGGGGTGTGCTAACGTTTTGTATGTCTATATATTTTATGTAAATAAGTAGCGGACATAAACATATGGGCGCAAATGTGGGTAAAGGGCTGTATAGGGCAATATTATGAAAAAACCATAATTCAAAACGACTTTAATAATTTGACAAAATGTTTTTATGTGAGGTCGACTGTGTCGTTGTCATCAACCCTTATTCATCCCACTGTTGGGATACGGTTTAGAGCATACTCCACGACGTTGCTCAACTGCGCGTTGGCGGAGTTCAGTTTTGCCGCCTAAAAGCCACTGACTTGGCTTAACAACCGTCATCTAATGATAACAGCCGCGACGGAGAGCTTAACGTGTCCTCCAAAGCGGTGGAGCTCAAGATAAATAAACCCATCCATATACTGACTACAGGTGAAGTTGCTTAACTTGCGTTTTCGATTAGATTGACACGCGCAACGACGCCATCGAGCTCTACATCTAACAAATATTACTAAATTTAAAAAATATGTACCTGCGAGTATAATCGAATTGAATTTCCCACTCCGTTGCTAAAGTTATTGAAAAAAAATTGTGGTTTGTGGTGGTTTTTTTTCAGTAACTTTGGCAACGATCTACAAAAATTAAAAAGCGAAATTTCATTTGAAGCAATATTAATAATGGGCAAATAAATCAAACCATTCAATTACTTACATTATCAAATAAAAATCATTCCATTAAAATTTAAGGATTAAACTCAATTATTTGATCCATTCCGTTTGCAAACAATTTTGCGAAACCTGTCGAAGGCGAAACTTTTAGTAATTTCCGGGCAAAACAGTTGTACAAATAATGTAAATTTAATTTATGGCAGGCATTGGAAGAATAAAATCAATTATTTTATTTAATTAATAAATTTTGATGGGTAATAGAAAAAAAATATGATTAAAATTATGCCAGAGATTAACAGGCAATAATGTGAAGTAATCAACAATGCAACACGGGGGACAACATCAAAATGGACTATTATTATAAAACTAGATTGCGGCCATAAATAGAATATCTTGTGGAAATTTTAAGCTCAACACAATTACCAACCTAAACTGAAGTTTGATTTTCGCAATCAAAAAATCCTTTCGTAATCGGCTTGAGCTTCGGCCAGAGAGTTAGGATTAGGATTAGGATTACAAAAAAATACTTCATCAAAGCCTGTATCTACCTACTGCTGGATTTATATCCAAAAGGGAAGGCTTATGCCTTCCCTAATGCATTCCACCAAATACGATGCTCCGCCTTCCGCATCCAGCCGCTTTCTTTTAAGATCATCGGACGTTAGACGCGGCCTCCACTCTAAAACTTTCCCATCCCCATATGCCATCACTTACTTGGCAGATGTGACCGCCCCATTGCCACTTCAGCTTGCAAACTCTGAAGGCTATGTCAACAACTTTGGTTCTCCGTTGTATTTCTTCGTTCTGGATTCGATTCCTCATCAAGAAAGCCCGATCATAGCCTTCTCCATCGTTTGCTACGCGACCTTTAGCCTGTGGACTAGTCCGATGGTCAGTGTCCAAGTCTCTGCACCATAGGTCATTGCAGGGAGGAGGCAATGGTTGAAGACTTTAGTCTTCAAGCATTGGGTTATCTGTGCGGCGAAGATGTGCCGAAGCTTTCCAAAAGCTGACCAGACCAATCGAATGCGTCTATCGATCTCTTTGTTAAAATTACCCCATCAATACGAAATGATACTGCAAAGAGTTTAATCAGCATTAAAAAAATATGCGTAAATTAATATTAACGGATTTTAGTCAATTTAATGAAGATTGGACACACGTGTCCGAAATGTAGGTCACATCGGTTTTTTGGTCATTAGCACTGATTAATCTATTCCATAGCTATGTGCAAAATAAAGCCGTGACGTAGATATACAAACCAATAATCCGTCAGCAGAGGCCCTAACAACGAGTCGAATAACGAAGTTAATCTCGATGCACCGATTACTACCGGTTATGAACTAACTAGCTTCCCGCTTCGAAAACAGAGCAACCGGTATCGGTATCTAGCCTGTTGCTTCATACACGTGACTACGACACGATTTCGGTACAACGCAATCACAACTTCTTAAACTTTGTAATTAAAGCAATATTTATGCATGCACATAGCCAAAGAAGGAAGTGTACTTCAAATTTTATTGAGCGGTAACCAACACTTTATTACGCACAGCCCTTTCTAAAACCATGAGTTGAAAAAAAGAGAAAGAACTCAATAAGCAAACAGATGACACAAAATTTGTATTATTTATTTATTTACTTCATTTCATGCCAGTATGTATGAATCAATTTAAGCAGTTTTAAAAACAATTTTAATTTCACAGTTTGGTTTTGCAAAAAAAAACTTTTTCATTTAATTAATACCCTAACAAATAGTGAGCTCAACCCGTTAACAGATTTTAGGATTATCAGGTTAGCCCTTGCTTGCAATACATCTGGGTACGAAAAATAGGTCAGTTAAAATGTATATCACCAACATAAACTATATGTCCTTCCTTTTGTTCTGTACTTTTTGTCTAATATATTCTGCAGAAACGACCACGACAATGCAAATGGCCATGTCGTGAAAATTTGTTAAGTTTTAGTAATAAATATATATTGTCGTTGACTGAAAAATAAATCTAGTATTAAATGCCTTTGCTATCTATACATTGCCAAGAACGTTTGAAGCAACAAAGCACTTGAAGCCATCGATGCCTTGCAATCCAATTTTGCAATGACTAGTAAGTAAAGTTGTTACTTTTCACTAGTAAGGGTCAATAGGCTTTGATTCCTAATTTCGAGTTGGATTTACTTTGATGAACCTTCCATTTCGTTTCACCTCTTCTAGTGTTTGTAATCAAATTTTGCAAGTGAAATTAGACTCACTTCTCAGAGTCCAATCGACCGAAAATTTGAGACATGTTTGATTGTAATTACCTACATGCCACCATTTTGTTATCCAATATGGTAATCGCCACAAAATAGCTATTCTTAATTTTCATGGGTAGAAACAGGATTGCTGTCTAATCGTTTCAGATGAATGCGAAATGGCCAACAATGTGGCTTTATCGAGGATTAGTAACGCTTCAGGTCTTTTCATGCTCCCGAAGGAAAGACTCCCTTCATTTATTTCAGGTATATTTTTTTAAAAATATGGTTACTATCAATATCAATACATATAATAAAACAGTAGGAACCGCGTGTCTGTACATTTGATAAAATTAACAAAAAATGGGTGTGGGCGATAAAAAAAGAGTAACAGAACACAAAAAAGATTTTTTTGATTTTTTTGTCTGTCTGTCTGTATGTACTCGCTAATCTTTAAAACTACTGAACAGATTTTTACGCGGTTTTCACTTCAAGATTAAGCATCCTGAGCAACATATAGGCTTTGTTTCATCGAAATCTGATGTCAGATTAAAAAGTGATCGTCATTTAAAGTTTAAAGAAAATTTTTCTATAGAGAAAATCACTGACTCACTTATCACGAAATCTCAGAAACTACAATTGCTAGGAGTCTCAAATTGTGTATGGGGGTTCCTTTCAGGACGTGGATGCTCACTTAGGCGGGAATTTGGAAAATTCAACCCCTAAGGGGGTGAAACGGGGGTCCAAATTTTGTATGGGGAACCAAGATTAGTTGGACTATTTTATACGAAACTTTACACGAGCACTTCTGTAGATAAATGAGTAAACACGTGTTTCATGATTTTTCAAAAATTTTTAGTTCTTATAAAATCATGTTTAATAAAATATATAATTTTTCGTTTATTCTTGTTCATTGGTACAATTTTATGTCCACCAAAATTCTTTTCATAGAAAATAGAAAGAAAATTGTAGAGTAATGGGCCCTGGCTTACCGTTTCATAATGATTGCAATTTTGTATCGCCGGCAAATTGCTCTAAATCCCGCCGTTGCAGGCCATAACGATAAAATATATAAATTGAGTTTCAGAAAAGGTTCCTGCATGAATTATGTCGCCATTAAAAACGCCGAACTTTTTACCGTGTACCCTGGAGATATACTCAGGCACACTTCGGCCACTGGCTACTACATAAACACTATTTATTACATGAATGTGAATTCACACTTCGCATAGGTGAGGAGCTCGATGGTGTCGTTGCGCGTGTCAGTCTAATCGATCATGCAAGTTGAGTAACGTCGACCGTAGCCTGTCTATGGATGGGTTTATTTATCTCGAGCTCCCCCGTGTTAAGCCATCGGTCCCGGTTGTTGTCATTAGATGACAGACGTTAAGCCAAGTCAGGGGCCTTTGGGCGGCTTCATAATACTGACCTCCGCCAACCCGCAGTTGACCAGCGTGGTGGAGTATGCTCAATACCCCTTCGATTGAGGCTAGACGCGTATCCTAACAGTGAGATGATTATGGGTTAATGCCGATAGACGACTTATCTGTGCAAAGTGTAATTGCGCGTGTGCATGCAGTGTGAAATAAACTGTTCTGGATTCAACTCAGAGGAAAAGTAAGACGAAACAATTTGAGAGTACGGGAGGGACTGTCCATATGAAATGAAATGAAATGAAAATTATTTATTTGCGGCAAACACGGTAAAAAACAGATATTGTATAAATTATATTGTGCAAGCGTGTTGCGCCAACAATCGGCATGCAAATTTAAATTAGGTATAATTTTTTGAATGTACAGTTTAAAAGTTATTTTTTTATTCATTTACTAAGTATATTAATGTCTATAAACGATAACAATGGAAATAAAATTAAATATCAATAGTAATAATCTTCTAATATATGTATAAAATTCTCGTGTCGCTGTGTTTATTGGCAAACTCCTCCCGAAACGGCTGGACCGATTTTTATGAAATTTTTTGTGCATATCAGGTAGTCCGAGAATCGGCCAAGATCAATTTTTCATACTCCTAAATGATAAGGGTGACCCAATATTTCCTAGAAATAATGTATATGGCAAAACAACGTTTGCCGGGTCAACTAGTAAAATTATATAATTGTACGTAAGACTATTACTTAGTCTGCGCTACTATGACACGAGCTTAAAGTCAACATTATATATACGACCTTATACAATTATATTATTATGCTTATAGCAAATTCTATGAAAGTAACTGGGAGTAATATGGTCGAATAGTCCATATCGACGAGGATTATCCACTTGTACATAACCATTCTTGCTATCGTTGTATACATGACAATAGTGCTAACACATACATATACTTAACAAAGAATCTGAAACAGATGCGAGGTTACTTAACATCTGTTTCAGGACTTTCAGGTTCTTTGTTTGACAACATGAAAAGGGAACAGGTATGAATATAAAATCAGACATCATTTATTCAGTGAATTGTTACATTACGTATTTTGCGTTTTACCGTCATATGGCAATTCACGGGCATACGATAGCAAAATTTATAGAATATGAACATGATTCAAAATTATTGCACTACTAGCAGATCCGACCCATATTTTTTTATCTATTTTCATGACACGGTCACACTTTATCGCGGGACACACTGTATAACAATGTTGTGGGTAATACATAACATGGTATGTTTTTTCTACGTGTATGAATTAAAGTTGCAAAGGGACAGGACAGACAAAATTTTCTTGTTAGATTTCTGAACATGAATTGAAAGGTAGATTGAGACAAGTTACGATCAATGTTATTTTTATATCTTTCCGCTGAAATGCAAGCACGGGGCGAACACCGCTGCGCTGGGTGGATGAAGCAATTTATTGTAATTTCTATCAAAATGGTACATTGGATATTGTTAAATGGACGGGGGCCCACAACAAATTCCCACCACTGTATCTCCTTGTAGCCAGAATTAACAGCGGCGACCGCCAAAAAAGGCAATGAACAGTGAAGTCCATTGCAGTCCCGGGGGTAGAACTACGGCTGCATCGGAACTCACAACGAATTTAATCAGAAGAAATTAGTAGGACTAAGAAGCTTTTGGATTTGACTTCCCTTCTTAGCAATGTGATTTTGTTAATAAATTCATGAGGTACACTGAACAAACAAACACAGCCATAGAGAAGATAGGATTCAGTATACTATTTACGAATCAAAATATTCACCGACCAAGTTGCGGGCAAGATTAGCGTTTTTCCCTCCGCTAATGCTCGTGCTTTACCCAGATAGAATTCATGATTACATAAGGCATAAGTTGTACGCAGACAAGTTGGTCGGTCTCGCGCTAACTTCATATATTTGCCAAGTGAACTGCAAGTTGCTAACTAAGCACTTACGGTAAACAATGCTCTTTAATTTCTACCCGAGTTTGTGAACCAAGCAATACATCGCTTGTCACAAGACGTTTAGTGTTGATTGTTTGTTGGTGTCAGAAAATTGAGGTAGTACGTTCGAAAGTTGTTCAGAGAGTTTTATTTATAAGAAATTTCTTGGTTGAAATAATTTACAGCATCTACGAGTATCTACGGAGGAGGTCGATGGCGTCGTGATGCGTGTCAATCTAAATCGAACACGCAAGTTAAGCAATGTCGACAGTAGCCTGTCTATGGATGTGTTTATTTATCTCGAGCTACCCCGTGCTTCGGAGGGCACGTCAAATCGCCGCTGTTGTCAATAGATCACCAAAATTTGGCATTCAGGTAGCTAATATAAAGCAAGCATCCACTAAGAAGGAGGAGCACGATGGCGTCGTTGCGCGAGGCAGTCTAATCGATCACGCACGTCAAGCAACGTCGACCGCAGCCTGTCCATGGATGGGTTTATTTATTTGTAACTCCTCCATGCTTCGCAGGGCACGTTAAGCCGTCGGTCCCGGATGTTGTTGTTAGACGACAGTCGTCAAGCCAAGTCAGTGGCCTTTCAGCGGTTTAAAATCACTGGCCTCCGCCAACCCGCAGTTGAATAGAGTGGTGGATTATGAGTAAGCTCTAATCCGATTCTATTGAAGGGAGGCTCGTATCCCAGCAGTGGGATGAATAAGGTTTTGACGAGTATTTATACACAGTGGTCAAAGTGGGTGGTAGATTCAAAGGGGGGAGTAAGTTCAACTACCAGAACCATTATACACAATAACAAGTAAACTGGTTTAGGAGATTTGTAATAATTTAAAGACAAATAGATTGGCATTTATAAATTGCTACAGTCAGCAATAAAAATGGTATATTTGGCAAAATTGACATAATTTCCTTCGCATGATAGGACCATTAAGATAACGGTCTCCCGGGAAGAAGACTGATGTGATCAATATTGCTAGCCATTCGAACACCGAGTTCGACAAAATACATCCTCAACCTCAACAGACCACGTTGTTCCAAAATATAATGCAATACTTCAAGTATCAACTAATTTTCCCAAGAGCCAATTGGCTTTGTGTCGTCGAAACGCTAAGCAGAACGTATAGAACATAGAACTGACATATCATGTGGGGTGTAAGTGATTCATCAACATCTTTGAACCAAAGCCAACCTCACCTGCACGTGGTGCACCCTGCTGACAAAAGAGGCTCTGGCGAAAAGAGAGGTAGGGAATAGCGTATTTTAGCTCCCCAACCCGTCTGGCCAGCGTGAGGAGTATAGGCCAAATCCTCCTTCTGTCTGAGACGGATGAGAGAGGGTCATGCTCCTGTAGTGGAGACTAAAATGGACCTGATGATGATGATGAAGGCGCATTAAAAATTATTTTAATGAAGTCGAACAATATGTCATTTCATTTATTGACGAGCTCGGTGGTCGAAAGCTATGGCGAAAAGAGAGGTTGGAAGCGTAATTGTAAGCTACCCGACTGGGGAATATACCTCCACCTCACAGAATACCGCAGCCAAATAACAATTCCCTTGAGGGTTGTTGTGTTCCTGCGAGTGAGTGAGGTCACCAGAAAGAAAGGAAGGAGATGCTGCGTTGGCAGCGGGGGTGGCGGCGGGCGAGCAATATTGTATGCAAGCGTTAATATGGCTACGGTAACCGCTTCACATCAGGCGGGCCGTATGCTTGTCTGCCACCCGACGTAGTATTAAAAAAAAAAAAATAAGTATATTATCAACTATGTAGTACCCATAGTACAGGCAAATTTGGGACTAGATGGCCGTGTGTATTTTGTGCAGGAATATTTATTAATTATTATTTATACTAAAGACCTACAAAGTTCCACCAAGTGTCAATAATCACGAGGATTAACAAATTATAGTGTACGAAATTTATAACAAAATATTATTAGGATATAAATTTACACTACAAACTAAATTAACTAAAATAAACTAATCTTAAAATGTTGAATAATATTATTATATATATATAATATGAATATTATTATATATATAAAAAGAACAGGGTCGGCAACGCGCGTGTGTTGCCCCTGGTGTTACAGGCGTTCGTAGGCTACGGTAATTGCTTAGCGGGCCGTATGCTTGTTTACCACTTTAGTGGTATTAAAAAAAAATATAACTAAAGCGCGTCAAAATAAATGTGTACAAAATACAATATGAATTATTATTAAAAACATTATACTTTCCATGCCTGAAATTACAAAAATTAATGCGGCCATAAAACGGATCAAATAACACGCAATTTTCCAAATTAAGAACTCTCCCTCACACGGAACGCAATATCAATAGCAATTTAATAACGCCCTCAATATACGAAGAGGGATACAAGACAAACAAGGGATGGGAGTACACAAGAATGTCATTTGAGAGGAGACACTTCGATGAAATTTTGACACGATGCAACATGAGTTGGCGTGCCACAAGCTCGCTTTGTTTGACCGCAAACGGTTTTTGTAAACTGTGTTGAGAATCTGTGTTGAATACAATTTGGGGCAAACTATAGAATTTTAAAGAAAGCATTTTAAAGAAAGATAGGCAATTTTATATAAAGCGTTTGCCTACCTAACATTACAAATGAAATACTTGTTCTCTTATTGGTTTTAATGAATAGTTTTGTAATCCAAATCAATGACATACATTTGAAAAAGTCGTTCAAAAAAAGTTTAAAGCTCCTTCATATCTCTTTACACTGTAGACGAAAAGGTAAAAAAAGCAATTTTTTACCTTTTCATCTACAGTGTAGACTTCCTTAGTACTTACGTAGTACTTTTACAACTATAGTGTAGAATCTAATAATCTCGTAAGTCGGGAAGAAATCGCATTGCGCAAAGGCCGCCTTTTGTACTTTGATTCTGCACAAAATGTGTCTATTGTAAACTTTTTGTACTAAATAGTCAGATCTCCGGCTTTTTATAGGTATTTACTAAGCTGGCCGAATGGAGGTTCCTGCGAGTTTGTACACCAGGATGGAAGTAGTTACTGCGTTGGCAGCGCGAGAACCATTATCATATAGCTCGAGTTTATATGGTTACTGTAACCGCTTCATATCAAGCGGATCGTATCCTTGTTTATAGTATGGACTACATAGAAAAACAACAATGAAAAAAAAATCATATAAACTTTCATATTATTATCGTTAGTGTTATTATTACGTAGGTACAAATTAAATATATTTTCCTTTGTTCTCATGTAAATTTATTCCAGTACAATTATTAATTTTCATATTATTTATTTTCACAGTGCATCCTTTAATATATTATTCATCTGTATTTTAGTCAGTATATCAGTAGGAGAACTTTTTTAAACAAGTTTTGATAATTTAATGTATAATGATATTGATTCATAATAGAGATATACACTTCTGGACACATCTATTGGCCCACCTTAGAGTTTAGGTTTCGATGGCCCCTACCGAAATATGATTGCTAGATTGAACAAAAACTATTGATGCAGTTTTAAACCTGATACATTTTACCATCTTTTTCGATCATATTGTTTTAAATTTGAATTCAGAATACGACACGACATGGAGCTACGCCTAACAAGTCGGGTATGCGCCTTGATTAAGGCAGTTGATTTTTGAATAAAAAACATTTTTTATCAAATAAAAGTTTAATTTAATAACGCGTGTTGCCTCCATGGGCATCTACCACAGCTCTCATACGATTAAGCATAGAGTTTATCAACCGCTCTATGAAATTTTGAGGGATCCTCCCCCATTCCTCTTCTATGGCAGTTTTCAACTCCTGCATCGTCTGGGCAACTGGCTGACGAGCCCTAACACGTCTTTTTAGCTCGTCCCACATGTGCTCAATGGGGTTCATGTCTGGGCTTCTTGCTGGCCAGTCCATAACTGTGATGTTCACATCCCGAAGATATTCCCTGACGATGCCGGCCGTATGGGCTCTTGCTTTATCATGCATAAAAAGGAAATTTGGGCCCACATAGTCCGCGTATGGCATCACGTGAGGTTCTAAGCACTCACGAATGTACCTTTCAGCATTTAATGTTGGCAGCCGTGGTCCCGTAACAACCTCAAGTTGAGTTTTGCCGCTCGCGGATATATCGCCCCAGACAGTCCATGAGCCACCGCCATAAGCAACCCTCTCTTCAAAGCAGCATTGTGCGAAACGCTCTCCCTTACGTCGGTAGACCTTCTTCCTTCCATCATTGCCATGTAACACAATTTTAGACTCATCAGAAAAGAGTACACGGCTCCAATGCTGCTGAGTCCAATTTAAATGAGAGCGCGCGAAATGAAGGCGCGCTGTTCGGTGGGCTCGCGTTAGTTTGGGGCCATTAGCTGGCTTGTGTGGTACCATATCGCGTTCTTTTAACCTTCTCCGAACAGTTCGAGCGCTCACAGATACTCCGTGGAAGTCAAGAAGTTGGTTTTGTATCTCAATGGAGGTAAGGTGACGATTTCTCAAGCTGGACGTCACGATGAATCGATCCTGCCTTTCAGTTGTGACCCGAAATCGTGGCCTTCCTTGGCGACGAACAAAGCCGCCAGTCTCTAGGTACCTCCGATAAACATTTCGGACCGCAGATCGACTTAAATTAAGTTGAACACTCACATTTCTTTGGCTGTGTCCGGCCTGGATAAGTGCCACAGCTTGGGCGGCGACTTCAGGCGAAGTATCCATAGATTATTGATAGAACCTCACTTTAATGTTAAGAATAAGTAATGTTTGTTGCAAAACCAAAGAGAAAAATCACACTTTCAAGAATTAAATCCAAGTAAACCAATAAAATCAAGTTTTCTTAGTATTCGATTGTTGGATATCAACGAACAGGCTCCAAATTGTCTTTTGTTTCTTTAAATTCTGTGTTCGAAATTCAAAAAAAGACTATTGAATGAAATTATGAATGTGCCAGGTTCAAAACTGCGTAAAAACTTTTTGCTCGACCTAATATAAAATTTTAGCTAGGACCAAACGAAACTGAAAATGCAAGGTGGGCCAATAGATGTGTCCAGAAGTGTAGTATTACGGTGCAAGTAATTATTTGAGTGCATAAAATTAGAAGAATCTTTCATTAGAAGTATTTGATTCAGGGCCGTCGAGCCATTCCAAGTGGTCCAAATTGCACTATCGGTTTTACTGTTGACTTATTATAAGTAATGGAGGAACAAGAAGATTCCTGACGATATTTTTCGGCATATCCGTGAAGCCTGGAATAAGATAAAGAAATAGTACAAAGACAAAAATAACATAATAATGAATATGAAAGAAAAAAATATAATGTTTAAAACTAAAGAATATTGATTCCAGAGCCGTAAAACTATTTGATAAATAACAGTAGAAATAGTACAAAGACAAAAATAAAATAATAATGAATATGAAATAAAAAAATATAATGATTAAAACTAAAGAATATTGATTCCAGAGCCGTAAAACTATTTGATAAATAACAGTAGAAACAATTAAAAATCCATTATTTATTCATTATTAGTCCAGCTATAACTTTAAGGATAATTTTCTCATCTCTCAAAGCCTTCAAAAGCACCTACAACATAATAAAGGGTCCTTAAAACTTTCGAACCAGCACACAGTTATGTTAGTTTTGAAATCACAAACGTGCTCTTGCTTTGTGGATACTGGTATACGCCAAATGGATAAATACACATAATAAATCAACAAGTAACCATAAAATAAATAGAAGTAGAATACGGCTAATAGTAAAAAATCTTAAGTGTTTATACTACTACGTCGGGCGGCAGACAAGCATACGGCCCGCTTGATGTGAAGCGGTTACCGTAGCCATATTAACGCTCACAACATAAAATATCGCTCACGCGCCGCCACCCTCGCTGCCAACGCAGCATCTCCTATATTTCTGGTGACTCACTCGCAGAAACACAACAACCTTCAAGGGAATTGTTATTTGGCAGCGGTATTCTGTGAGGTGGAGGTACATTCCCCAGTCGGGTAGCTTACAATTACGCTCCCTACCTCTCTTTTCGCCTAAGCGTGCAGATGAAGTTGGCTTTGGTTCAAAGATGGTGATGAACCACTTACACCCCAAAACTTAGTTCCCTCTTCGTGATTGAAGTTTGTATCTGAGATGATAACAATTAAAAAAAAAGGCCCCCATTCTGGTGATCATTTTCTTGCCATTGTGCCTGTTACTTTACCCATAGGTAGGCATTGTTATCAATATACAAATAATACGGCATCCACCCAAAATCAAATAACTGAGCGCGTGCTCCACTTAGAGCATACTCCAACACGCTACTCAACTGCTAGTTGGCGGAGGCTAGTTGTAGTAATAGATAGATAGATAGACGTTTATTACAAACAACAGTCATCAACATACAAAAATTAAATTAAAAAAATAACAAGAAGAGATGTTATTATGTAGCAGAACACAGAATAAAAGATATGTGTGTATGCTGCAGCAAGCAAATGGCCACAGCTTAATGCGACTTTTTGCAAATTGTGCAAAAAAAACATTGATTTTCAGCTGTCAGCTGTCATAATGAAACAACCACTTATAGTTATTTAGCTTTTAATATCAGCGTCACAATTACACATTAATAATAATTCCACAAGTTCGCCATTCATGCTAGCTGTCACTTGTCAACCAGACCACAGACATCTTATACTCGTAACCTGACACATTACTAGTGTTTTCAAGCCGCCAAAAGGCCACTGACTTGGCTTAACGACGTTCATCTACTGACAACAGCCTAAACATACTACTAACAATACCCTTCTATACGCGATCAAACTAAAATAATAGAAATTGGTCGACCATGTATATTACATTTTCTTTATTGAAGTGAATGACAAGTAAAAAATGGTGACGTACAGTTAGAAAAGCAAAAAAAGTAAAATTTATAAAAATAATGTGCTAAGGAGTTCTGCACACCTTCGAAGTACTGAGGAGCTCGAGATAAATAAAGCCATACATACAGACAGGCTACGGTCGACGTTGTTTAACTTGCGTGATCGATTAAACGACGCCATCGAGGTCCTCGTACATACCAATAATACTAAGACATTATTTGGACGCACACGGTAGATAGCCCGACTGCAATGTTGAATTGTCTTAGAATCGACATGACAATGCACTGGACAACTAATTGTCCAAAGAATACGGAGGTTTCAATGTCAATGCCATATTTCAAAAGGATCGCGGTTCTGCCGGTTTCAGCCTCCTTAGGGGCCATCCATAAATTACGTCACACGAATTTCATGATTTTTTTACCCCTCCCCCGTCCTTGTCACAGCTGTGAGACAAGGTCACATTTGTGAGACCCCCTCCTACACTTGGGAGGTCACATATTTTGCAATTTTACATCTAGAGTTGCAAATGTTTTTGTATTTTTCGTTAATAGTTCAAAGTTTGTGTTTTAACACTTAAATGATAATAGATTTTGAAATGTCACGTCACGAAAGTTAGGACCCCTCCTACCTCCTTGTCACACGATATCACACTTCGTCGACCTCCTACCTTAACGTGTGACCTAATTTATGGATGCCCCCCTATCAGATCCACAATGCAGCAACATGAAAAAATATAAAAAAACGACTGGTTAAAATTACAAAAGAATTATAATATGGGTCCAAAGAATATTATACGACGTAGGGGCACGTAAGTAGTTTATAAAACTTTAACCCGAGGTAACGGACCAGATAACGAGGCGCGCCAGGTCGAATGGCTACCAATGGCTACTTTAAATAAATAAATAACCCTGGACCAATTACACAGACCATCTGGTCTCAAACTAAGTAAAGTACTATGGGAAGCAGTTAACGGATAGCTAACTACCTAATATGTAATACAAACTAAATTAACTAAAAATAAACTAACTAATACAAACTTAATTAACAAAAATAAACTAATCTTAAAATAAATATTAATAAACTAAACCGCGTCAAAAAATTCCTCTGCATCACTGTCAAAAGGCATCGTGCCCAGAACGCTGTTTTTACTAATATTACTTTTGTTTGAATTTGCCATACGAAAGACATTTCTAAGAAACCTTTTATTGAGATGGGGGTAATCACCACCACCGCCCATGGAGATCAGCAACACCAAGGATCGTCGATCTGTTGCCAACCTATACTACTTCCTTTTTTTCTGGTGACCTCACTCACTCGCAAGAACATAACAACGCTCAATGGAATTGTTATTTGGCTGCGGTATTCTGTGAACCTGTTATTAACAATTATTAGAAATATTTACTCTACTAGAAAATATGCCAATATAATTTGATATTTTCCTAATAAGGGCAAACAAGCTCTTATTGGACATGAAATTGGTTTACGTGGAAACGGCAACCCAGGGACTCGCAGTTTTGGAAACAATTTCAGTTCGCTGGCCACTTAAACCATTCAATATTTCTTCTCATATCGAGAGATCGACTTTTCCGCCATTCGCTTAAGTAAAATTGGCAATTTTGACAATCGTTGTGCCCGTTTTTGGTAGATAAGTTGATAGTAAATATCTTTTATAGGAAAGATTTTGTTGACCGGGAGAAATATTAAATAAATAGGGAAACGACCGCTGCCAACTATTTTACTGTAATTTAGAAACAATTGCTCTGCCAACGCAGCAACTCCTTCTTTTCTAGAGACCTAACTCATTCACTGGAACACAACAACCTTCAAAAGAATTGTTATTTGGCTGCGGTATTCTGTGAGGTGGAGATACGCCACAGTCGGGTAGCTTCTAAATTATGCAGTCCTATCTCTACGCGCTAGGGGTTCTTCAAGAAAAGCGTAAAGGGTAAATACAGGTTCGGCTACGCGTGAACGATGCCTCTAGTGTCGCAAGCGTCCATAGGCTGCGATGGCTTACCATCAGGCAGGTCGTCCGCATATTTGTCACCCTAGTCGCATAAAAAAATCACTAAGGAGTAGACACCCTAAACACGATGATAAGATTGGGGAGCTGGATGGCGTCACGTCGTTGACGACGAACGATGTGCGACCCATATACTTGGTATTTGCTATGGTGCAAAATTTGCCTTAGGTTTCCTACAAACTTGTTTTAGAGCTATTGTATGCAAGACAAAGTTAAGGAGCTAAGGCGCCTCCTAAGTTCTGCAGAAGTTTTAATGTTTGTCATTAATTTGCAGTATTAGATGGGAACAACAAATTAATGACAAACATTAAAACTCATATTGCGTATATTGTTGTAGTCAGTAGTATTATGGAAAAGCATTCCTAAATCTTGGGAACAAGTAGATTGGACTGTTGTTGTAAAAAGATTTCTTGTTTTCCAGGCCAGGTTAATGAATAGAATAACTAAACATACTAAGACAGTAAAACCAGCAGAACTGGAATCAAAAGGGCAAATCTAGCATTTTATAGCAGTTTTTTTTTAATTTAGCCAGTTTAATTTAACCACACGTAAATAAGGGCAATACCGTATATTTTTTTACTGCAGTATTAGCCACTCCATGTCACTCTCTCGTATCAACCTCACCTCCCGTAATAGTTGACGACGCGATATTTGTATGTAGTAGCCGAGGTGTGCCAGGAGGCCAACTTCGGAGTGAAAATCCGAAGTTTCTAGCGAGGGCACTTTAAGCCGTCGGTCCAGTCTGTTGTCATTAGATGAGAGTGGTTAAGTCGAAAACACTAGTGTCCAACAACCCGCAGTTGAGCAGCGTGGTGGAGTATGCTCTAAACCCTCTTCGATTGAGGGGGAGAAACGTATTTGGATAAGGGTTGACGACTATAACAATAGTTATAATGGACTTTGAAAGTAAACCTAGACAATTACTATTAAATGCGGGCGAAACATATCTTAACCATAATCTTCAAACTATAGCATAGAACAATATCTAAATTCGTTATAAATGGAAGTCGCTCACGTCATACTCCTTCATACATAATATATTCAGTTGGTACACATAGTCGACCTAATGTGGATATTTTTGGACAGACATACGTCATTTGTAATTACTTACGTGTAATGACGTAGTAGTAGAGACTAGTAATGGCAACTTTAATAAGGGTCTAGAGTTCGAAATGAAGGATTGAGATTTAACAAAAAATGGGGTACGGCACGACCTGTTGTACATGAATACGTTATATGCACTAAAAAATTCTCAAAATGGCAGCGCTTCCCCCTCCCCCGCACGCGATGTTCAATAGTCCTTTCTTAGCCTAATAGATTCTTCAATCATTCATCTATCCAGTGGTGTGATTGAATTATGGATGGGGATTATAGATTTGTAGCCGAAACACCAAAATGTATCCGCCGATTTTGTTACCATTCGTTTTATTGAATTGCCTCCCTACAGAAGCAATTTTAAAGACGTATTCACATATCAAATTTAGTCAAAAACTATGCTCTTTTTCTCATAGTGTAAAATGGCGCCAATTTTCCCTACAAAAAAAATAAAATCTATACTATCGTGCGACATGTTATCTCATGGGCTTTAATTACTTTATCAACATAAATTTATACATTTTCAAAATACAGAAGACGGCACTTTTACCTAAGTATTTAAATCAATTGTCACTAACGTCAGTGCGAACTAATTGCGAGGTGAGACACTTGGCTTACCTTTAGGGTGTTGGTTTTTGGCGCTTAGTGACATATCTATAGAAATATAACATCGTTGATATTAAGGTGGTATAGAAGCGTTATTTCGCAATGCTAGTTTTGTTACAAGTGACAAAATGTACCATGGAGAAGGGGGGACTCTTCCCAAAACACGCAACTTATTTCAGTCAACTTTAGTCGAACAGAAAACAAATTTTTTGAAGTTGGTTGAAAAAACATTCACCTAAGACTTTCGCACATTTTTTATACAACATCGGGTGGTAATAATCAAGGATACAGCCCACCAGATATAAAGCGGTTACCGTAGATAAATATAATAATATATAAACACTGACAACATGAAATATCTTTTGCGCACTGTACCCTCGCTCGCTGCCGATGCAGCAACTTTTGCCTTTCTGGTGACCCAATCACCAATGGTGTTAAGATCGTGGCGAGCGACTTACATCCCATACACTTTTGAGTTCAAGTATAACTGCAATTCATATTATTGGAATCGATGTGTTAGGTAATACCTCAAGATTTTAGGTCCTCAATAGTGTTAGATACATAAAATCCGTGGTGCACGGCAGTTGAGCTTCACTTGACTAGACATCTCTTTATTTTTATTCTGTCTCTCACGTTACTAAGAGGGGAAGTCAAATTCCAAAAGCTTCCTACTCCTACTAATTTCTTCTGATTAAATTCGTTGTGAATTCCAAGGCAGCCGTAGTTTTACCCCCGGGACTGCAATGGACTTCACTGTTCATTGCCTTTTTTGGCGGTCGCCGCTGTTAATCCTGGCTACACAGGCGATACAGTGGTGGAAATGTGTGCTGGGCCCCCGTCCCACTTCAAGTAGGTATAACTAGAACATCTCTTTGAACGGCATATCTATACTATGTAGATGTGCTATCACAGTATAAGTAATAGTGTGCTATTGAAGTGACGTGACAATGAGCCATAATTCAGTGCCAACGCCAACACGACCCAGCCAGTCCATTCAATTGTTGTTAGCTAAACTTTCGTTCTGCGCGTCGATTGCAAACCCTTTGTGCGGCGAGCCACGTACAACAAACCCCATTCGATTATTGAAATGGGAACCGCGTTAATTCCATTAACGACTATTGTAGAGCACGGATGCTGTCTGACGGTTATTCAATGGCGGCTTTATCTTATTTATTCTCTAAACCTATATACAGATAAACTGAGTTCTTAGCGCGAGTATTTGTTCGCATTCGATCATGTTAACGTAAACAAACCGACCAAATAGAGAAGAACTCTCGTGTTGTGAAATTATAAGACGCGTGTTATACATCAAAATTATGTGGCTCACTTGCTCACATTTTGAAGTGAGCAACCCAGCTAATTTAGATATGTAACACGCGTCTAGTAAATTCACAATATGAAACTTGTTCTCAATTTGGTTGTCTTTAAACGTTCACAAGTTCGAATGTGACCAACAAACTCCCACTAAGCACTCTGAATGGCTGACTGATCGGTCAACGTACAGCTCTAACTACTGGACTGCCAAAATTTGGCATACAGGTGGCTAATATAAAGCTAAGAAAGGACTTTTGATAATATTAACAAAAAAACCGACTCCAACCATTACATTTATGTATGTAGATATAGGCTGATGATGATAAAAAAAAATATAGGACCAATCTGGAAGTATACTTTTTTAAATAAAACAAGGTTTTTTCATATCGGTTTATTAATCACGGAGTAATTAAGTAACAAACATTTAAAAAAATACAACCGAATTGAGAACTTTTTTTTTGGAGTCGGTTAAAAATACTGAATACCGAGATACGCACGTATGAAGTCGAAGAGCGAATGCTGGTGTAAACGAAATCATTGACATTCATCACGCAAAACCTTTATTAATGTAGACATCAAACATTTAAGAAATACAATCAAGGATCGTATAATATAAATTTCAAAGAAATTGGTTATAGATATAGTACTTTTTCTGTGTCTATCCGGAGTTGTCTTTGAAACCTCTGCTGACCCCATTTGGTGGTACCAGAAATAAGGGTTTCGGACATAGGTCCTAAAAATAGAAAGCCACATTTCCAGAGCAGCAGAACAAGAAGCTTGGGCCGAATCATAACGACTGAGATTTCAGTCCTTATGATTCTTTAGGTAAACATTGTTTTTTAAAACCCTCCTTATATTGAAGTGCACTCACACACATTCGAGCGTGATGGTGATAAAATATTATATATGATATGATACAGGATAATGAGCTATCCTGCGGATTCGGAATGACGCCTAGAAAAATGTATTTTAAGGATTTTACCACACTTCATTGTAAAAGTTATTAACAAAAAAAAATTCCTTCCTTTCCTTTTAGGCAAAAAAGATACTTGTATTAGGAGACTGCGCTCTTCATTTGTAATACATCCTTAGGTACTGTCTGTTCACAACGAAACAAACTAAAGATTCGTTATATAATTTAATGAACTGTGAAAGGTCGTGTGAGTTATATCAGAAAAAAGATTAACTCTATGAAATCTCCAAACCTTTAACAAACGATTAACATAATCAAGCTAATATGTGTAAGTAATCCTACTTATAACCAAAATCGAAAGCTACTTTAGGATTGTCAGGAAATATATGCCTCAGTAAGTACTAACAACAACGTTTCGCACTCAAGAAAGAATGATTAATACGAGTGAGGACCGAAACGAAGAAATAACTCACTTATCCAAGGGCGAGGCGAAATGCAATTCTTTAACGCACATTTTATTACGTAAGGAAATCTGACTACCTACATTTCCTTTCGTGAATAAATCTTTGAAGGAGTTGAAACTCAGATTGACTTTGAAGGGCTTTTAAGACGAGTATTAAACTTGACATTTTCCTACAATTAGCAAATAGGAAAGGAGTGGCCGTTATTAGAATAATTTATTTTAGAAAATATTTTATTTATGTTTTTAAAATATTATATTTTTTTACCAAACAATTTTTACATGTGGTAAGAAAAACTAGTGTGAAGATGTTCACGAGCTTTTCCTCTTATATTTAATGAAGTAACGCAACAATACAGATTTAATAGTAATCGTTTATTAAAAAAAAAAAAATAAGTGATAGATTGACACTTGGAGATGCCAAAATTCAAATAACTTTAAAAAAGGCGTAACGGATGGTTATCGCTATGTTGTCCGGAGCCAGCGATATATATATATATATATATATATATATATATATATATATATATATATATATATATATATATAATAGAAGGAACATTTTAATTAACCAGTTATCTAACCATCTACGTAGCGAAAAATACTATTTTACTTACGAAAAATAACAACTGTGATCCATGTTGCGCCAAACCGTTCTCAATTTACATAAGTGAAACATAACGTAACAACGAAATCTCGATAAAATATCACATTACTTGTACACTCTGGGCCTAAACTAATATTAACGAAATCAATATCATATTCACGCAGAAAAGAGCAAGACGCAACAGGTAGGATGGACAAACCACAGACCTTGTATATCGCTGTAGAACAAACAAACTGTTTTGCTAAAAGGGCGATTGTGAAAATTATTATGTGTAATTTGCCTCTGTATCAACAAGGGTCAGCTTTTAGTAACTTTAGCGCATTGTGAATTCATCTCCAAAAAAGATATATGTTTCGCTACTAAGTTTTTTTAAAGAAGTCAAATGTGTGTTTAGTGTGAGGGTGTAAGTGTCTATATTATTGGATTAAGTCAAAATTAGTTTTCTATTGACGCAACGTCATATTGGCAACAAGCTGAAGAAGGGTTAATTTTATACAACATGAAGTTTTTCGAGATCGGACTTAAAAATTCACACTCTGAACCCTTATGTCAGTTGCTACTAGTGTTGACTCTTGACAAGGCACGACTCGGGCTATCTCTACAGAGCTCGAATCCAGAACTCTGAATTTGTCTGCAAGGGTCGTTAGACAATGTATGAAATAAGACTCGGCTCGCAGCTCAAGCTGCGACTCGAGCTCTTTAACCACATCGTAACAGAAAGGGTATATGGGTTTAGGATAGGAGGTTGTTTGTGTTGGCACACAAATAGTTATCATATCACTCGCGCACTGCCCTTCCTACACAAACGTGAGAGGCAATTCTTGGAACCAAAATGTAGTCAAAATTCAGTTTCGATCTCACAAATGTCAAATTTGGTATTCTCGTGTCACTTTAATATATAAAACTTCAAAGTATAATTTAAGTGGGATTATATCGAAATATGACCGTAAATTTAACAAATTAAGAATGTTATTTTGCCAACAACGAGAATAAATAGAAATAATTATTGAAATCAAGTACATATATAATTTTTAGTCAATTAACAATTCATTCTCGATTCGGTCAACTTACGTTCAGAGATCTTACTTAAAGTAATTACGAGAAATGGCGTTCCGTTCACGCACTTATTGAAGAACTTATTGTTATAGTATCCTAAGAAAACGTCGATATAGAGGTTATTCCACGATTTAATAGGTCTGGAATGAAGACGGGTGATGGCAACGAATTTCATTACTTTATAATGGATTAAGTTTTTCGTGCTAACGTCAGCATCCTAATAAGTCAATTAAAAGGACGAAGTATTCATAATCAAGATTGTGAAGCTATTTAAAACATTCCCACCTTCTTGATAACTATTGACAACAGTACCCGAAACTTGCCATAATCAAGTTATAATGTTTAAATTATTCTGTGATATACAAGCAACCACAAACGTGGCAGGTAATCCTAAGGAATGAGATACATACATAAACCCAGGCTACTGATGAAGCAGATGGTTCCTCATTTCCTTCTACTGAATACTGAAGCAGCATATGAACGATACGTGATCAAAATCGTACCGGAATGGAATATACAATGTTCAGAATAGAAATGAACGTATTAAGGTGTCATAATTTACTGTACCATATTAAGAAATACGAGATAAGTAAAATCTTTTAAAAGAAAATTTGACTGAACAGTGAACTTTATATTTTTTCACTATTAGAAAACTATATTATCCAGAAGTGACAATATTTATTTTAGAAATAAGAAAATGTAAAGTTGTCGAAAGCGAAGCTGTAGGCGGAAAGCTAGTAAATTATATTTTTTACTTATCCCATAAATTATTGGGAAACTAGGCCAAGGTCTAATTCAAGGCAAGGCTTTAGAAGTGGAAATCTCCTAAATAATATTCAAGGGCTCTAAAAACTCCAATTAAAGATGTCTATCCTTTTGACAAATGTCAGCAAAACCAATGAATTTTAATGTGTGGTAGGAATAAAATTGAAACCCACTGGGGACCTAGTCCAAAATTAAAATAAGTTGTTTCAGGCGAAAGCTCGAATTTTTCATATCACATTTTGTTGTGTTTACGACAAGACAAACAATTTCGTTAGGCGGGCGGTTCGGACTCTTCATGAACGAACATACGAACAAAGAAGACAAACGATTGGGCCCGCCTGCGTCATTTGTCTCCTTCATTCACATCTGAAAAATTCCGAATTTGGACCGAAACTCCGAAGCAGGCCCTCTGGAGATGTATATAGCTTTTTCGCTTTTTCCGTCGACGCCGCAGCCAAAAGCTGAACAACTGTGTCCAAACACGTGTATAATATAGGTATAAGTTGCCGAAGCAACCCTTTAGCGGAATTATGCAGGAACGGGGAAAGTATGAATAAAAAATTTCCTGTGCCTTGCGACCTATTCTAGACTCCTACTTGAACTATCTAGAGACCTTTTTCACAACTTTCAAGTCACGTCTGAACCGAACGCGCAATTTATTAATTGAAACTTCAGTAGCACTTAGCCTCAAACTCTTGAATCCAGCCAGACGTTTTAACACAATATCCCGCCGGACTTCGTTACCAACCGTTAATAAGGAAATGGGAATAAAAAAAATGCCTAATCCTTTTTGTAATATTGCCCGGGCAAGTCCAGGAACCCTCGTTAATCTCTTCTACAAACTTCGCGGAGCGTTTAAACAAATGGACTCGCAACAAATGTTTAAACAAAAACAAACGTCTACGAATTGTTGGTATTCCGCTGTGAATTCTAACATTTGGAAGGTCAGGGGGTAGGATTGTCTCGAGGCGAATCATATTATTTGGTGTAACTTTTCCGTCGGGTTTATTTAGACGTTATTTATTGCTGCCCGCCTGGAGCGACGCCACCTGCTCTCATATTTCTTGCCAATTACTCCATGTTTTAAGTATTTGTTTTGTTTGGGTGGTAAAGAATGGGAATCGGGAAAATAAAACAAGCCCGCTGTTATGGAAAATAATGATTCTCACGTTTATGTATATACCTACTTTGGTATTCATATTCACATGCTATTAACGTGTCTTTTGTACACGAAACAAAAGGTTTATTATTTTTTCAGTAAAATGCTTTCAATTCTGATTCGCCTTTTTTAAACCAGAACCAAATATGTGTACAGTACAGATGTATATATATAATTGTGTATGTATGTGTATTAATATCAACGTACCTTGCAAACGAATCATTTAGATTTAACTTTTTTTTTCGTTTCCATTTTAACTTTGAAACTTTTCGTTACGTGATATAAGGGTACAGCATATCTGTGGGCTGCCCGCCAGTGTATTCAAGGGATTGAGGGGATTATCCTAGCAGTGGCATGAATAAGGGTTGACAAAGAAGAAGATAAACGAAGAAGCAAATTTTTCAGCCGTGTGCTGCAAGTTTTACAAGATGAAATGTGTCTCATAACTATAGATAGATTTCTATAGCACTAAAGATCTGTTTGACATGGTAATTTCTCATCTCATATGCATGTGGTTATTATTGGAAGGAACTACGTATGTGTACGTACTTAAATAGTTCTCAAGGAACAAACTAAGGGATCGCACCGCACCTATCAGTTGCTATCAAAAGTTTCCTTGCGGTAACGACTGGAGAGGAGGGTGTGTCGGGTTCTTCCGAGAAATTGCATATTCAATATTCCTACTGGCGAAGTTGGCGTACTCTTGATGAAACACAATTTTCAAGTATCATGTTTCAATGATAATTAATATGTGAAGCATATATGAAGCATATTAATTATCATTATAAAAATTGAAATATGAAAATTGCGCAGACGGAGGAGTATGAAATTTCGCACTTATAGTTTATATAGAGCAGGAGTGCAGAATGCTAATTTTTTTTTTTTAATTATGCATATAAAATACATGTAATTAATAAAAAAACATTGCACACATTACCATGTACGTGGCATCTACATTGCAATATGGAATCATTTTTTGGGGAAACTCAGTAGAGAGGGAATCAGGCTCAGAAAAAATGTGTGAGGGCTATTTGTAAAATATCTCAGATGGATGATAGCTGCAGGCCATATTTTAGATCTCTAAAGATATTGTCATTACAGTGTCTCTATATACATGAAACGGCCTTGTTTGTCAAGAAAAATCTAGACCTGTTTATGAATATAAAGAGTAGTCGTAGTGGCCATAAACTATGTAATATACCAGGCAAGACGACACATTTTCGCAAAAGTGTTATAGGTATGACCCCTTTGATATATAACAAACTTCCTAAAAGTATTAGAGACAATTCTAGTTTGTGCATATTTAAACAGAAACTACATATGTTACTAATAGAAAGGGCATACTATAGTGTAAAAGATTCCCTAGAGGATAAATTTTGACTTGTATACATTATTATTATTACTGACCTTGACATTTCTTGACATTATATTTCATGTAATTTTATTGAAAATTGTTTGTTGTGTCGTATCAATTCAAATTGTATGTTATTAATATTTAATCTGATTGACAATTAACTGTTTAAATTGATGACATTGTGAATTTGTTTTATATATTTTATAAATTTGCATGCCGTAAGGTATGGTAGGAGTAATTTGTTGTACTCCATCTGTATTGTTACATTACCCATGTTCGCAAATAAAATATATGAATATTAAATATTGAATGTATTTGACACAGACACGCATATATATACTCTTTTGTTTACTGTTAAAGACATATAGGCGTTACTTATATTTCTGTAAATAATATATAATATTTATTTTCAACGGTTTCTAAAACCTACGTGAGAATCTGATGCCTGGTACGAAACTTGAGTAACCGGTAATCAGGGCTCTCCCTAGTACGAGTAATCAACCAAATAAGATATCACGTTTCGATTAAAAGAAGTCGCCTCGTGGCAGAACAGTAGACCGGTATTTGTAATGTGTTGTTAATTTATTTTATTATATTATTTTGAATCCGAAAGGTGCATGTGGCACATCTTGCCTTTAGCAAACGAAACCCTGGCGATAGAGGGGTAAAGCATGACGAACCTGACTGAAGTAATAGCTCAGAGAATACCTCAGTCAACCAAGACCTTGAGCCCTTGAGGATTGTTGATTAGTGACCTAACTCACTTGTTCCTGCAAGTGAGTTAGGTCACTAGATGTGAAGAGATGCTGCATTGGCTTCGGAAGTACCAGCGTGCTAGCGCAGTACTTTTTGTGCTAGCGCGCTGGTACTTCCGTAAATAGCACATTGATTCCAATAATATGAACTGCAAAATCATTTGAACGCTTGGTATTCTCCCTTGAGGCTACCAAATCAGAATAGTATACTACCCCGGATGCGACATGCAAGCAATTCAACACGTCATATTTATTCATAGTACAATTAGAGTTATTGACATAGATCTAAAGATCAGCCGGCTGAAGTAGCAGTGGGTACCTACTTCGCAGAACTGACGGCTCATGCGGTAGAAAGCTATGACATAGATAATAATTTAACAAAAAAAAAACCGACCCCAAACATTACTCTATATTTATGTATACAGGCTGATGATGATGATGAAAAAAATATGGAAGTATCTGGAAGTATGTATACTCTTTCAAATAAAAAAAGCTTTTTTTTTTCAAAACGGTTTATAAATGACGGAGTAATGAAATAACAAACCTAACTGTGGGTGGATACATGCTGATGATGATGATGATGAAAAAAATATGGGACCAATCTGGAAGTATACTCTTTCAAATAAAAAAAGTTAAATAAATAAATAATAATGAATAAATAAATAAATATTGTCAGACAAATTACACAGCGCCATCTAGCCCCAAAGTAAGCGAAGCTTGTGTTATGGGTACTAGACAACTGATAAACATACGTAAATAGATTTTTTTTTTCTAAATACATACATATGATACATAGAAAACACCCAGACCAAGACAAACAGACATGTTCATGCACACAAATGTTTGTCCTGTGTGGGAATCGAACCAACACGAGCGTTGGTGTCGAAGTCGCGTCATTGACCGCTACGCCACCGAGCTCGTCAAATCGTCTTGTGTCAAATCGGTTTATAAATCACGGAGTAATTAAGTAACAAACATTTTAAAAAAATACAGACGAATACAGAACCTCCTCCTTTTTTGGAGACATCTCAGGTAGAAACAATGGGTAGAAAGGTTCTTGAGTGGCGACCGCGGACTGGAAT
Source organism: Hypsopygia costalis (assembly GCA_937001555.2). Lineage (NCBI taxonomy): Eukaryota > Metazoa > Arthropoda > Insecta > Lepidoptera > Pyralidae > Hypsopygia > Hypsopygia costalis. Next base: position 4,705,574 of record OW443325.2, read on the forward strand.
GAAGCGTAGAACGGACCTCATCAAACAGATCGACGATCTAATAATAAGGTCGCAGAAATCGGAGGATACAAACAAACCAATAGTTATCACTGAATGACGGCGCTATCACCCTAATTGATTTGAAAATGAAACTATTTCATATACAATAATTTAATGGTGGCTCACTCCCACCACCCGGTCACTGAGTCAAAGGCCGTTTCGGCTGCCACGTCAGCAGTCCCTCAAACGGCGCAAATATGCTGGTCTCACTAACGCTTACATATCAGAGCCGTTTAGGGTAGAGACGTTAGGTCCGTGGGATCCATCAGCCCGCAATCTTTTTAAAGAGATATGCGGGAAGTTGGTCGAGGCTTCATGCGACCAAGATGTAATGCTACCAGCATTCTTGGTACGCTACCGACGATGGGCAACGATTTGGGGGAATTTTTTTATTTATAATTTGTTTTGTTTTGTTTCTTTTTTCTTTTCTATAAAAGAGTAATCCTTACAATGTCATATGTACAGAAACATTATTTAATACACAATCACTAAATTCATTTCAGACTTAGTAAAAAGTAAAGAAATCCATAAAGAAACAGCACAGATATAAACGCAAAGCATTCGGGTGGAAATAAAAAAGTAACATTTCCACTCGTGCCTACTTATAACTATGGCGAGCAATAAATTTATGCTCAAAGCTTCATTCAGGACCCGTTGTCCGGAAAACATAAAAGCTTTTAACGTCATTCGTGGGCGCCGAGTAATTTCAGTTGCGGCTGAAAAACCGTTAAAATGATAACAGTTGCGTTATCGCGTCATTCAGGATGTAAAGTATCAATGAGACAGCCGTTTCTTCAGAATGATAACGCTGAAAAACACGGGTATTTTTCGTAATGAAATTCCGAAGTATCGACCAAAAGTTGGTTCTGTTGCCTTTTTATTTGAATGACGAAGAAGGGAGTGACATATTTTCCGATTCTCGTAAGTACATAGTATAATTTCTTTTGCACGCTCTACAGCCTAAACCGGTTAATGGACTTATGAGGTCTCATTAGATTCGTCTCAGCTGTAAGAGTATGGCATAGGGTAATTGTTGCAATATGGCGTGCGCAAAAAAAAATAATTGGAGGAATTTGGAGTCGACTATTTGCTTCTAGTAATTATTTCTTGCTCTTAATATAACTTCGGGTGAATTCCTTGTTAAATAGAATAGAAGAGACCTAAGAGTTTCCAAATAAAATGACTACACATTATATTAGAGTGTAAATTGCTCACCACGATCTTAAGAGCTAAAGCCAATCTTACATGCATGTGCAATACCCTGCCGACTAGCAAAAGAGAGGTAGGGTACAGCGTATTAGTAAGCTGCCCGACTAGGGAAGTACCTCCACCTCACAGAATACCGCAGCCAAATAACAATTCCTTTGAGGGTTGTTGTGTTCCTGCGAGTGAGTGAGGTTACTAGAATAGAAGGAGTTGCTGCGTTGGCAGAGGGGATAGCGCAAACAATATTTATTGTTACGACCGTATATGGCTACGGTAACCGCATCACATCCAGGCAGGCCGTACACTTATCCGCCGCCCGACGTAGAAAAAAAATTACAAATACTCGTATAACAAAACTTCTAACCTCTCAAATGGACCTGAAAACTGGAGCGATGACCGGCAGTTCTCTTTAATCTACGCCAGACCTTAAAAGCGGATTTCACTTAGCTAGCCTAGCTTGTGTCAAGAGCTACGCAACGATTAATCTTATGGATATTTCGAAAACAATTCATAACAAAGGAACGCTAGCAGTAGCTTTGAGAATTGGACGTGAGATTAGGTGGGTCCACGTAACATAACATTCTCCTGTTAACAAATGATCGAATGTTAACGTTTAAAAGGGGTGCGAGTATTGTACCTTAATAACAAAGGACCACTTTGTATACAAAGAGTTGATATGACAGCTATCCAGGGTATATATAGCCTTATTATAAGTGGCAACACTTGGCTCATAGACGACTTTTAACCTATAAAATTTGCTTAGTGTAGGCGTCATATAAAGTATCTCACATTCTAAAGTTTGAATTAATGTTTTTGGATATAGTCGTGATTGGCATATTTTTGCGAACTGTTTAAGGTCCAACCCTGTCTCCTTATTACATTTATAGTACTTTAATTTGGTTGATAACTTGTCCGCTGGAAATACAATCTCCTCATCATCATCATCAGCCTGTATCTACCCATTGCTGGATAAGCCTTCCCCAATGCTTTCCACCAAATACGATGCTTCGCCTTCCGCATCCAGCCACTTTCTTAAGGTCATCGGACCATCTAGAAGGAAGGCGTCCAACGCTTCGTCGTTCTACGCGCGGCCTCCACTCTAATACCTTCCTCCCCCACCTGCCATCACTTACTCGGCAGATGTGACCCGCCCATTGCCACTTCAGCTTGCAAACTCTGAAGGCTATGTCGACAACTTTGATTCTCCGTCGAATTTCTTCACCCAATCTCCTACAGCGTTCTTAATGTTGGGCACACCTCAATAAGAGACTGAGCCGTGCCTCAATCTCATTCACGGCAATAGTGTAGTTGTGACCTGTGATGGAGGTACGGCTCGAATCTCTTTTATAAAGTTATCTACATAAAAGAGACTCGTGCCGTGCGTATATCTTTTATATAGTTAAATATAATGTACCTATCTAAAATTAATTATTTTTGTACGCGGGCTTAATTGGAAGCCGAATTGCGGATCTACGCGGTTAAAACGTGGCGGGTAATTCCGCAATAAATAATAATAATAACTTTATTTACATCTCACAAAGTTTGTACAGTAGAGCAGTAGGCACATTACAGACATTGCACTGGTGAGACCGTGTTCTCACACGGTCTTACCAGTGCAATGTCTGTAATGTACCTACCTACAGCTCTGAGATTCTCATCTGGAGTCCGAGCTAGGTTTAAAAACCTCTCTCCCGGCTGGTGCTTAATATGAAGTATCTCGGTAAGGTTATTTTAACTTAGGTATGTAGTGAGAATCAAAAAAACTTGTTATAAACGCAGCAAAATAAAACGTGTGTTTTACTATTACTCATTCACTCGCGAGGTATATATCCTCTGGGTCAGGCATTAAGGCCTATAGAAGATAGACGATATTTGGAGTTAGGTACAGCCCCCATCGACACGGCTCGAAGGCAGAATACTGCGAGTCATGTGTGCGTAATTAAAGTTAGTGCAAGTAGCTTCAACGGCTCGTAGCAGCGGGCTGTCACGAAAACTCGGATAATAGTTTACTGGCCTCACAGTTTATCACCCAGTCAGTTAATGACTTTAAAGCTCGCCTCGTTTGTTATAATTAGTTTGTGTTGAAGTTTTTACAATTTGCATGCCGGTTATTGCTGAGCTAGCAAACTCGGCGGAGATAATTTCACATCATGAGTAGTTCACTACGGTACGGTACAACCTGACGTCACTGATATGAAAGTTTAATGTATTACCACATTAACCACTTTGAACGTACCATATAGAGTACTTAAGTAGCTTGCATGCAGGTGAAAGGGGAGTTAAACCTGCTACCAATCTGCTTGCGTGCTCGGTTGGTTTACTGAGCTGTTGGTTTCCTAGACGAGAGACTCGCAATGCTGTGATATAATCGGAAGGTTGGTGCATTGGGGCGCATTAGGTGTTTGCATAGGGTACGTTATCACTTTGAACTTGGCTTGACCATAGCTTGACTATGTGAATTGAAATTGAAAACGAAACTAAAAATTAAAATAATAATAGTAAGTTATCTATCACACAAACGTTTAAACATAAACAGAAGGCTATATTCCAGTCATGCCTTATTCCCAGGGGGCGAAGACCGCGCTTCATTGTCGACTGAAGTAATGAATGTTTTCCATCTCGATAACTTTGTTTAGCCATTCAGTGTTTGAACCCGTCAGACCAGTAATGATGCAAGCCGGGCGGTTATTTTAACGGGTTTTGGCAAGGCAGTGCAGACATCGCGACTTCGCGAGGCATGCCTCAGGCTGTGTGGGCATGGATGGTCGCTGTGAGTATACGCGAATCAATGCACGCTTTACTGAAGTGAAAACTTCTTTAGCTGCGTTGTACACTTTTTGGGATGGGTAAAAAATATTAAACTCGCGTCAGGAGACGTATCGTGTAATATAAATTGTGATGTTTGTTTAACCTTAAACTAAGACCAATTTTTGAAGTCAAAACAATCGATGGTAATCGGGTTCAGCTTCGGCGGCAGGACCCCTGATTGTAAAAGGACTAATTTCTTTACGAATATATTTTTAGAAATTGTATTATGTATTGTACATTTTCAAATTCAAAATAATGTAATTTTTTATTTTTCTATTAAATGTTTAAATTATTCAGATTATCACCCATCCAGACTTTGTGCGCCTTCTGCTACTTAGTGATCTAGTGTCAGTTGTCTAATACCCATAGTACAAGCTTTGGAACTAGACGGCGCTGTGTAAATTGTCCAGAAATATTTATTTAATATACATATAATATTATTATGAGGCCGTATGGTTTCCGGGAGACTAGAATAGAATCACTCCGTCTCTTCCCAATCCGTCTGGCCAGCGTGGGGAGTGAAGGTCACATCCTCCTTCTGTCTGAAACGGACGAGAGAAGGTCGTGCTCCTGTAATGGAAACTAAAATGACCTGATGATGATGATGATGATATATAAATTGTAAAAAAAAAACTATTGGCTAGATAAAAAAACAAATCTTTAAATGCACATTTCTAACAGCAACCTTTGAAAGTTAATCAAACGAGCAATCTTCCAGCTCGTGCCTCCGAATTAGTCTCACTTTGTATCTTTGAGAACAAAAGTCGAAAGGATCAGGCTTCATTGAGGAACAAAGTGCCGACACTCGATTAACTTGATTATACAGCCGTCAGCGATACTCAACTCGAACTATGCCATTATACTCGAAAGTCCCAACAAATGAAAGTTTAAACAATGCCTATGGATCGCGGATGAGTTTCAAAAAGCCAAAAACAATTTTTAAAAATCATTATCATATAGACGCAACAACTTTTTTTTTTATGAGCGATTAAACGAGCATATGGGTCACCTGGTGGAAATCTATCACCACCGCCCATGGAGATCAGCAACACCAAGGGGTCGCCGATCTGTTGCCAGCCTATACTCCTTCCTTTCTTTCTTTTTGGTGACTTCACTCGTTCGCAGAAACACAACAACCCTCAAGGGGATTGTTATTTGGCTGCGGTACTGTGAAGTAGAGGTACTTCCACAGTGGGGCAGGTTAAAAAATACGCTATGCCCTATCTCTATTTTCGCCACAGCCTCGTTTGTCTGTCAGCAGGGTGAACCACGTGCAGGTGGCCGGCTTTGGTTCAAGAATGTCGATGAACATCTTAAACATGTGCAACAAATGTTATGTAAGTCTGTCTACGTCAAAAAAATATTATTTGTTTTATACTAAAAAAATGATGGAGTTGTTGCGCGTGTCAGTCTAATCGAAGACACTAATTAATTAACGTAGGCTGTAGCCTATCCATGGATGGGTTTATCTATCTCGAGCTCCTCCGTGCTCCAGAAGGCACGTTAAACCGGTCTCAGCTGTTGTCGTTAAGTGACAGTCGTTAAGCCAAGTCAGTGGCCTTTAGGCGGTTTGAAAATACTGGCCTCCGCCAAACCGCAGTAAGCAGCGTTGTGGAGTATGCTCTAAACTTCTTTGATTGAGGGGAGACCCGTATCCCAGCAGAAGGATGAAGGTTGACGAAGAAGATACTAAAAACACAATCATTATATATTACTATATTTTGACATGCATTGCATCCCGACAAAGTTGTACTCTATGTATCTAGCATAGATTAACAATTGGTCAATTAACCGCTCCGCTTCGACTAGATGCCGCATTATCTAAAAACAACAGCTCCGTGAATGCGGCAACTCAATATTGTAGTGTGCGTAAAACAATGTGCAGAGATGCTAGTGTGCGTGAAGAATTGTATTGCAACTGATGTGCCGTGATGCTAGTGTGCGTGAAGAATTGTATTGCAACAAGCTCGGGTACGCCGAGTTCGGCGTAGTATTTGTTGCCGCATTTTACAAGTGCGCCGCGGCATCTAGTCGAAGCGGAGCGGAGACCAATTGATAATCTAAGGTATCTAGTATGTTTTTACCACAGATATAGGTACTACTGATCCGGAGGGGTAGAATGTAGCGAAAAACCTTGGGTCTGTGGTTTTAACGTATGCTGAAAGTGTTCTAAACTTAGCAACCTCGACAAACAACCTGCCTATTCAATTCTTGAGATAAAATATTAAAAATGTACACTGATATAACTTATTGATGATATTGTAAAAACGGTGTTAAATTTAAATTTATCTCGTGTGGCGTGTCTCCATTTCCAAAAGCGTGACATATTTCCACGGCGCCGGGCGGCGGGAGTACACATCAAAGTTTTATTCGTGGCCAAAGCAAGGGTAAAAATTTTGCACGAATCTGCTCACACCTCCGGTGAGTGGAAGAAATTCCAACAATTCTTCGTATTTTTACCTACACTTAAACATAATGTAGAACATGCACCGAACAAATATTTTTTGAAAAATGGAAAAATTCACCTGGCCCCCCTAGGTGGGACTTGAACCCCCTAGGTGGGACAGCAACCTTCCTGGTAGCTCAGTTGGAAGAGCACTCGACCGGTCATCGAGAGGTCGTGGGTTCAAGTCCCACCTAGGGGGGCCAGGTGAATTTTTCCATTTTTCAAAAAATTATTATCTGGCAAGTTGGCCAAGACAACTATTTAAATAATAATAATGCAACGAACATTCGAAAACTGTGCAGCCCCCTTACTACCTTCTCTTATTGAGATTCAATAATTGAATAGATTGCATATTCGTACCAATGAATAAGCGACTCTATTCCATTTGAAATAGAGTCGCTTATTCATTGGTATGAATAAGCATTCTATTCGGTTATTGAATCGCAATAAGAGATGATGGTAAGGGGGCTGTATCGGTCCTGTAACGAATCGGAAATTGTGTTTAAATTTTTTGTCGTATACATCTTTAAAATTGCTTCCATAGGAAGACAATTCAAAAATAGCCCCCCTTAAATATTTGTTAAAAATTATTTATTTATTTTTAAAGCTAATATATAACTAATTCTGTGAATATTTCAAGCGTCTACCTATTGCTGTTATCAATATCGAGTAAAAACGAGCAAAATAATCACGTTTGTTGTATGGGAGCCCACTTAAATATTTATTTTATTCTGTTTTTTAGTATTTGATGATATATATATAGCGGCAACAGAAATACATCATCTGTGAAAATTTCATCTCGCTATACTATAGTGTGCGAGGAAGGAGGGAACACTGCCATTTTTAGATAATTTTAGTGCATATAACGTATTCACGTACACATGGCTGTGTCCATGCCTACAGCACAGCCGCACCCCATTTTTTTTTAAATAATGTGACATTATAACAGCGATCTATTGTAACTGGTACCTATTTAATATTAACTAAAGCGGCTATAAGCTGAACAACTAGTTATGCAAACATGTACTGAATATAAAAAGAAACAGATCCATTGGATTAAACTGGGAATCGGGAAATGCATCCGAGAAACAATGACGTAATCTAGGTCAGCCACTAGACCCGGTGTCCCCTTCATACGTACACAGCTATAGCTAGGGATGACAACTGTTTTTACAAGAAATAATGTATATTTAGGAGATTTCTGAGATGAAATTTAAACAGTATTTTATTTATTTAATGTTTTAAAAGCATATTTTTAGAGCTTCTCGCACAACTTATTAATTTACAGTCTTTATTAAATATTACATACGCCTCGCCACAATTATAACTAAAATTAAATCAGGAGCTCAATTTTTATTAAATTAATAGTTATATAGTAATAATGACTAAATTAAAAAAAAATGTGTGAGCGTATAAGTCTAACACTAGTGTTAAGCATTTTGATACTGAAAACAGTAGGTATACTTTATTTTTGTTCAACAGCAAAAAGTATAATGTAGGGTAAAACAGTATAATACTGTTTTTAATAGTATAGTTGGCAACCCTAGCTATAGCTGATATAGTCAACTGCATACCTCCTGTAGACAGTCACCCAACTACGAAGTACCCACGGAGAGTGAAGAGGCCTCTTATTTGAGCAACTTAGTTATAAACTGTAGGCATATTTACTAAGTATACTGTTTATAATTTGTACCGACATTAGTCTGAACTTTGAAGATGTTTCAATCCAATGTGCTTAATCTTGTACTGTAAATTAGTTACTCGTAATTACTAAATAAACGTGTCATCTATCTCTCTGCCACTCCATCCGCCGATGTTTTCTTATGACGGTATCACGTAAAGACCCATTATCATTATCATCGTCCGTGAGCAGACTTTACAGACAACCAATTGATTATTAGGATAGCAAATAAGCATATTCAGCATCAACCCACTGCTGAGATACGGGTCTCCCCTCAATCGAAGGGGTTTAGTGAAACAAGTTTCCGACGAGTTCAATTGTCGAAGTATTAGCAATCGGTGGCGATTCTCCGCACAGGACAAACATTTGTGAGTATGAACATGTTTCTCTTTGTATGTTTCAAAATTCAAAAGACCATTAGATATTGTCAAGAATTTATTTATTTACTTCATCAAAGATTATTATTGTATTTATTATGGCTATACACCTGGCGTATATAGCCTTAATAAATACAATAATAATCTTTGATTTATACGTATTATCTTTGATCGTAATGTATAGTAAAATTGATACCTCTATTCAAATCAGGAGAAAAGAATGAGCTATGGAATTACAGATCCACATCTATTTTGCCAGTTTTAAGTAAAATACCTGCAAGACCAGAGGCATTACTCATATTTTGCTGGACCTGTAATAATCTCTTCACACCGTATTTGAAAAACCCCATACCCAAACAAACACCCTCATAGGAAAGTCACTAGGATTCATTCTACAAATAAAGCCCTTTAAAAGTCAATATCTCGATAGTAAGTAGTGATTACGTTCTCGCAAAGGATTGTAAAAAACTTATTACTACAGAGTTACCGCAAAGTAAGCGCTACAATAATAAGAAAACCGTCCGGGGAAATAATGGCTTATTCAAATTTAACGGCGGAAAAACCGCTGTTTGGAAACCGTTCGGCCCCCAGCGCACCTGTGACGCAAACCTTTTTAACATAACTGTGTATTGAAAGATACACATTTTTGAACGTGATTTGTGTAGCAAATGCGACTGTATGCCTGTGTCAGTGAAAAACAAACATCTATCGTCGCGAGTGAAAAAACTTAAACTATGAAGTTTAAGTTTAAATAAATCATCATGAATTTTTCACTCGTGATCGACGATAGATTTTTTTTTTTTTAGAAATGGCGGACTTAACGCTAAAAGTATTATCTACCAGTCAACCTTCGGGACAAGCAGAAAATCACGAATGCGGTTCTGAAGAAGCAAAACAAAAGCAGATTTAAGTGCTGAAATATAATACTACGATTTATAAAATAGTAAGTATTTATAATTACTGCAGTAAATAAAATAAACATACCTACATAATATGCTATTATACATAATATAATAGCATATTACATGATCATATTTTTTTTAGATGAACTAAATATATTCTAACAGGGTTGAATTTTTTTTACCAAAACATTTCCGATTTACTATTAATGTAATCAAAAAGATTTCATGAACTCGGTAATGTAACGTAGGTAACATGAGGGTTACTCTCGTGTTATCAAGACGAATCTATTGACGTACCATCACCAAAATCAGTTCAGCCGTTAGTTACGGGCTAGCACTTAGATACATACATACAATTAAAAATAAAGCTCAAATATAACCCTCGTTTTGAGATTCGACGCAGACAACATTTGTAAGATCCGATAAACCAACCCCATCATCATCATCAGCCTGTATCTACCCACTGCTGGATATAAGCCTTCCCCAATGCTTTCTGTATTCATTAGAGAGTAATGCCCTTAAGTCACCACTAGAGTTGAGCGCTTAAACGAAAAGCGCTTAAAAAAGTCTGCTTATCAGCGTAAGCAGATAAGCACGCTTATAAAAATAAGCCTTTTTCGTTTAAATTTTTTACAATGTTGTCTGATAATTTGACAAATTTAATATAGCGCCATCTATAATTGATACACTTACTGCCACGTCGCGTCGTGCTGTATTAGCTAGCCATATATGCAATAATAAACCTTACCATCAACAAGTTTAGGTTTACTATCGTTTAACGTTCGTTTCATTTTCGTTTAAACAAATGCGTTTCGTTGAAAAAAGCGTCAGTAATCCTCATTCAATATTGAACCTTATTTGCAGGCGCCTTAGGATTAATGTTGTTTAATTTTCTTTCAGTTTAATTTTAAAAATGATTTTCGTTTAAGTGAACAACGCTTACGCTTTTTTAAGCAGTAGGCTTTTTGTTGTCAACTAGTAAGTACGCGTGTGAATGTTTGCGCCAACGCTTTTGCTGTTGTCGTCGGTCGATTAATGCGATTTTTTTTTTGCTTTGCTGTGTTAAGTATGTTCATGCGTATACGAAACTTTAAATAATTGTAAATACTTATAGAAAATAAATCGGATGCAAATAGATACTGTCTGTGATCGTTAACCATTGCATTGTCTTAAAGCTGCGACTAAATGTTTAAACGTTTTCCATAAGCGTAGACGCCTCAAGAAGCATCAACGACAAAAAAAGCGTTTAAGTAAAAAGCGCGCTTAAAAAGCACGCTTTTGATAAAAAGTACAACGTTTAAACGTTTATTAATTTTAAGCCGTTTTTAGGGTTCCGAACCTCAAAAGGAAAAACGGAACCCTTATAAGATCACTTTGTTGTCCGTCTGTCTGTCTGTCTGTCTGTCTGTCTGTCTGTCTGTCTGTCTGTCTGTCTGTCTGTCTGTCTGTCTGTCTGTCTGTCTGTCTGTCTGTCTGTCTGTCTGTCTGTCTGTCTGTCTGTCTGTCTGTCTGTCTGTCTGTCTGTCTGTCTGTCAAACATTTCTATGTCGAGAATGCGTGGAGGTATCAAGCTGAAATTTGAACTGTATACACAGGTCTACGGTCCCATGAAGTTAAAAAAAAATCAAACTGCTAAGTTTACGTAAAAAAAAGTTACGGCCGTTTATTCAGCAAAAAACGCATATTTCGACACACTCAAAGGAATCAAAACCTATAGGGTACTTCCCGTTGACCTAGAACTATGAAATTTGGCAAGTAACATCGTTATAGACTACAAGTACAGGAATAAATCTCAAAACTATACATTTGTAAATAGATCTAAAAAAATAGGGGGTCTATATTTTTTATAGGGTGTCGAAATTTCAAATTGAAACTACTAGTTCAAATGGGGTATCATATGAAAGGGCTTGATGTACACATTGCAAAATATATTTTATTTATTTTTTTCGACGCATTATTTCTTATTTATAATGAAAAATATCAAATTTAATAATGATACTACGTACCTACGGAACCCTCGGTGGGCGAGTCCGACTCGCACTTGTCCGGTTTTTTTTCCAACTCTAGTCACCACGCTGCTGGGCAGGCGGGTTGGCGAATGTCGCCAGTCTCGTCCGCTTATCTGCAGGGTGTACCACGTGTAGATGAGATTAGCTTTGGCTCCGAAGGTGATAGTGAGCTATTGATTTACGAAATAAAAAACCTAAAGAACAAGAAAATTTAATAAATATTTTAATATTTTTTATTAAATTTTCTTATAAAAAGAAAGCGGAGGATCGCATATGGTGGAAAATATTAGGAAAGGCTTATATTCACTAATGGACAGACAAACTGTTAACAATGATGATGATTTATTGTTCTGGGATACAAGTAAAATAAAGGAAACGTTCTAAGCACATACGTTTTCTTAGCGAACGGTGTACAACCCATTTCTAACCTTGTTAACAATTTTTGCTCTCAAACTCTCGAGACACGATAAGCGAAAAGTTACCTACCTACGTGACTAATTAACACGTATATGTATGAGATTAACACGGGATAAGTACAAAATGTTTATTAACGTAATAAAATTAGGACATGATAAAAAGGGCAACGAGAATCGTTACGTGAAAACATGGCGGCCGAACACAAAGACGATACGTGCAAAGCATAACGACTTCCACGCAAAATGGCGCCTACCAGAGTAACTTTACAACCACTCGGGATATAACTCATATAACATGTGAATCCCTCTTTCGATTTCGCGAGATTATTTACCTAGATGGGTTTGAGAAAATACCTTATGAAAAAAGGGGAATAGTAAAAAAAGTACATAATGGTAGGTACGACGTGCGATCGACTTCATTTGCGCGGGAGATTGAAATTGACGATGGTGGGTAAACGATGTTACGTGCTATAGAATATACACGCGATGAAGATTTACTTTACAGAAAGGATCGCCCCATTTTATATTATATAGACGGGTTATAGGCGAATATCAAGGCAGTATAAAATGGCTACAAAGCGGTTACTCAATGCCCACGCAAGCAGTAAATATGCAATACGCAAAGTAAGCTCCGCTTTTTTGAGGCCGTCGGTCCATCTAGAGGGGGCGCGCCACGCTTCGTCGCCCCGTACGTGGCCTCCACTCTAGGACTTTCATCCCCCATCTGCCATCGCTGACTCAACCGCTACTCGGTAATAAATCTATCTACTACAAATTATGTAAATGCGGCCCCTAAAGTTAACTATCCAATAACAACATAGACAGGGTGTAAGTAGCTCACTACTATCTTTGGAGCTGAAGCCAACCTTTCTTGCACGTGGTGCACCCGGCCGATTAGCGAAAGAGGCTCTGACGAAAGAGAGGTAGTGTACAGCGTCTTTGGAATTCTTTACTAAATGAAGGCTTATTTGATATTTACCTTTAAGTCGGCACTGGAGAAGTACTTTCGTGACAATTCCTCAAATAACGAGTTCATCCCATTATGTAATTGGGTTTGTGATTTCTTCTAATATCTTATTTATTTATTCAATAATTACATTACATGTGTTCTTGATTACATAGGTACTGATTACATAATATTACACAGCACATACATACACTTGTACCTTTTCAGGCATAGCAATATTGATAAAAGAAGGCAGACATTTATAGCGATTTATCTTCGAGGTATAAGGTATTCCTTGATATAGTATAATAAGTTTTCTCAAGAAGTAGCTTTTTTATTAATTTTACATATGTACTAAACACAGTTCTTTTTTTATATCTGAAGGTAATTTATTATAGATTTTAACAGACATTTAATATGGGCCGCTACTATGTAATACCATATTAGATTGCATATCGAGGAGGTTGTTTTTTATATCTTATTTGTATGAGTGTGTATAAGTTGTGGATTTTATATGATTCTACTTCTACATTTGTAGAAGACAAGACGTATGTCATATGACCAGCCCTCTTACCACCAACTCTTATTGCGATTCAATAACTGAATAGAATGTTTATTCATTGGTAGTAAAAAGCAATCTATTCAGTTTTTGAATCGCAACAAGAGTTGGTGGTAAGGGGGCTGAGCGTATATATGCCAACAAATATGTACTCCACCTGTCTATTAGTTAATTATATCATATCAGATGCTGAAAGGTTATCTGGAAGAGATCCCTCTATGGGATCAGTCCGCCTTTGCACAAACTTGTGTAATATTTTATTTCTACTATGTTCTGAAACTTTTGTAGTTTTGTACAAATAAGATGAAACCACCACAAATGTGTAAAATCCAGTCTCGTCTAGCCGGTACATAAACTACATCTGTCTGTCTCGTTTATATGTAAAGTACCTAGATAAAGTATACATATATAAAGGTACTTAATAAAGCATAAAAAGTTTTCGTCTGGAATTTAAAATTCTGTTAAAATTTGATGCTCTTCTGTTTTATATCTCTAGCTCACATTATTTTAATCGAATTACAAAAAAAGGTTGCGATGAATTTATTCACAAACACATAATGTAAAAAAATCATAACGGTACAGATTTAGTACTACGAGATTTTTAACATACCACTAGTGCGACAAACAAGCAAACGGCCCGCCTGATGATAAGATTTACTATAGCACTGTATCATTAAATATTTTGTAAGGCCATAGTAGCACTGTTGTATCCAGGGGAATTAAACCTTGTTCATTTTTTAAATGTTAACCATAAACAACTGAAGGTAGGTTTCGCAGATAAAACAATCTTTGCGCCAAAAGTAGCCCAAGTTTCAATTTATCTAGCTATCTGCTCGTGAATGTGCTGTCAAAATCAGAAGGCCAATTCTCGTAATTTTTCTACGAACTCAGATTGAAAGTTGATCGAGATTGAATTGTGAATTGACTAAGATTATATACTTGATTTCATTAATTAATTATTATCAATTCTTGTTGTTGGCAAAGTAACATTCTTAGTTTGTTTAATTTTCACTCATATTTCGATATAATCCCGCTTAAATTTAATTTTGAAGTTACATATTGCGTTACGAGAATACCAAATGTGACATTTGTGAGATCGAGACTGGATCGAAACTGAATTTTGACTACATTTTAATGACGAGAATTGCCCCTCAGCCCAGCCGTTTCGGTTATTAGACTTATTGGAGGATTGCTGCCTAATTTGTTTAAATTAGGCAGCAATCCAGAGAAAATATTTAAGTTTTTCTTTTGTACCGCATTATTCTTCCATTGATTGACTTGATGTGTCAATGTAATGCCCTAGCCGGCAAACTAATGGCAATGCTAGGAAAGGCATACCCGGACCTGGAGGACTACAGGCACTTCCCAATAAGCGGCATACTGAAGTACATGGAACATGTCTCCATGTCTCCAGACAGTCAGGGGAGAGTGACTAAAGGAATAGGGAGAGCACAAAAGATCCATGAGGGTCGACGTGTCACCGGTGCTGCAGCACTGGACCCACTCTAAGATAAGATCCCTCCATTGCATTTAGTTAAGAAACTAGCTTTAGCCCGCGGCTTCGCTCGCGTGACATTCGGGACAAACACGTGTTTACTCATTAATCAATAGAAGTACTCGTGTAAAACTTAGGATAAAATAGTCCAACAAATCTCGTTTTCCCATACAAACTTTGGACCTCCGATTCACCCTCTTAGAGGTAAAATTTGAAAAATCTTTTTAATTAATTCGTGCCCACTACGTTATATTTTCAAATCGATGCCATTGTCGTAATTAACGTCCCAGAAAACCATAGAATCAACACGCATTGATCAATTGATATTATGACATTTCAACCCCATTGCACCCCTACAGAGTTGTCACGTCGGCTATGTTGGATTATTAAATAGTTATTTTTTTTCGTAATCAGCGACCCGATATACCATAAAAACAATACCTATGACGATTTTCAGACTTTTTCACCACATTTTAGACATTTCAATGCCATCGCACCCCAATAGGGGATGATGGTCACGTTACCGCCCTACGGGTACAATAAATAACAATAATAAGTAATTTCTGGGATAAAAACTATCTTAGGTATGTCCTTTCCTAGGACTCAATATATCTCACAACAAAATGTCATCTAAATCGGTCCAGCGATGTAAGCGTGAAGAGGTAACAAACATTCTGTCGCATTTATAATATTAGTATGGATTGGCGTTCCGAAAACCCGTAAAAACGACACATATATTGATATATAGACATTTCCACCTCATAGCACCTCAATAGAGGATGATTGAGCCACGTTGGATTTTAAAATCGTTGTTGTTTTCGTAATCAGCAACCTGATAAACCATAAAAACAATACCCATGACGATTTCCAGACTTTTTGACCCCATTTTACCCTTTTAGGGGGTGATATTTTCAAATCGATGCCATTTTTGTAACTGACATCCCAGAAAACCATAGAATCAACACTCATATTGATATTATGACATTTTAACCCCACCGCACCCCCACAGGAGTGATTTTATGTCATGTCGGCTATGTTGAATTATAAAATAGTTGTTGTTTTCGTAATCAGAGACCCGATAAACCATAAAAACAATACCCATGACGATTTTCAGACTTTTTCACCCCATTTTACCGCTTCAGGAATTGAATTTTGAAAAATGCTGAAACATATGTTTACTCATTTATCCATAGAAGTGCTCGTGTAAAGTTTCGGATTAAATAGTCCAACTAATCTTGTTTCACCATACAAAGTTTGGACCCCCGTTTCACCCCCTTAGGGGATGAATTTTGAAAAATCCTTTCTTAGCGCACCTCTAGACATCATAAGGAACCTACGTGCCAAATTTGGAATCTCTAGACCTAGCAGTTTGGGCTGTGCGTTGATATATATCAGTCAGTCACTCAGTTTCTTCTTTTATGTATTTCAACCCCATCGCATCCCCACAGGGGTGATTTTAAGTCACGTCGGCTATGTTAGATCATAAAATAGTTGTTATTTTCGTAATCAGCGACCCGATAAACCATAAAAACAATACCCATGACGATTTTCAGACTTTTTCACCCCATTTTACCGCTTTAGGGATTGAATTTTGAAAAATCCTTAAACATATGTTTACTCATTTATCTATAGAAGTACTCGTGTAAAGTTTCAGATAAAATAGTCCAACTAATCTTATTTCACCATACAAAGTTTAGACCCCCCTTTCACCCCCTTAGGGGATGAATTTTTAAAAATCCTTTCTTAGTGCACCTCTAGACATCATAAGGAACCTACGTGCCAAATTTGGAATCTCTAGACCCAGCAGATTGGGCTGTGCGTTGATATATATCAGTCAGTCACTCAGTTTCTTCTTTTATATATTTCAACCCCATCGCATCCCCACAGGGGTGATTTTAAGTCACGTCGGCTATGTTAGATCATAAAATAGTTGTTGTTTTCGTAATCAGCGACCCGATAAACCATTAAAACAATACCCATGACGATTTTCAGACTTAATCGCCCCATTTTACCCCTTTAGGGGTTGAATTTTGAAAAATCCTGAAACACGCGTTTACTCATTTCTCTATAGAAGTACTCATGTAAAGTTTCGGATAAAATAGTCCAACTAATCTTGTTTCCCCATACAAACTTTGGACCCCCGTTTCACCCCCTTAAGGGATGAATTTTGAAAAATCCTTTCTTAGTGTACCCCTAGACATCATAAGGAATCTACGTGCCAAATTTGGAATCTCTAGACCCAGCCGTTTGGGCTGTACGTTGATATATCAGTCAGTCAGTCAGTCAGTCAGTCAGTCAGGACTTTGAATTTTATATTTATAGATATTATTTCGTCCTTACAAACACTTTAAGTTTATTTCTTTGTGTAAACTAAATAGATAATGTTGTTTTCCACAAACATTAAACTGCACAGTCCTCTATTAACTCTTTTCGACCGTCCATTAAGCAATTAGGAGATAAAAGCCAAAGTTTAGGATGATTGAGTGACAGACGAAGCAACCCGGAGAAATGAACCGAGACTATTGTCGATGGCCCCACCGTGATAAATAAGATCAAATCTGCAAGCGGAGGGGTTTCGAATTAACAATAAATTAAAGCCACTAATGCTTTGTGTCATTAAGAAGCAATTAATCAAACAGGAAGAAATGGAAGCCTCAAAAATAAGATATTCAATGATAAACTCGTTAAATACGCTTTACAAACACAAAACTTCACGTAATTTGATACCGACAAATGTTTACATAATCGACACTCATAATATTTTAGTAATATCGAAATACTGATTGATGATGGAAGGTATTTTTCCATAATTTCGACTAGTAATGGGTAGGTGTCTGCTAGAACTTTTGACAGAATAAGTGGATATAGATAAGTAAATCTGAAGGGCAATTCTCGTATTTTAAATACATAGTCAAAACACAGTTTCGATTCGGTCTTGATCACACAAAATGTCACATTTGGTATGTACCTATTCTCTTATTACATTAAAAACTTCAAAGTTTAATTAAAGTGTGATTATATCGAAGTATAACCGAAAATAACGGTATTCAATTAGCAATAAGAACTGATATTAATTAATGATTGAAATCAAAGAAATCATTTTTAGTCAATTCAAAATTCATAATGTTATAATGAATTACGTGGAACAGCCCCCTTACCACCATCTCTTATTGCGATTCAATAATTGAATAGATTGCTTATTCATACCAATGAATAAGCGACTCTATTACATTTTAAAGAGAGTCGCTTATTCATACTAATGAATAAGCGACTCTATTACATTTTAAAGAGAGTCGCTAATTCATTGGTATGAATAAGCATACTATTCGATTATTGAATCGCAATAAGAGATGGTGGTAAGGGGGCAGTCCAAGTGCTTTATTATATATACCATTATGATAATAATGCTCCACCAAGTGGCAACAATCAACAGTATCAACTTTAATTCAAAACTCAATCTCGATTCGGTAAATTTTCATTCAAATAATTACTAGAATTGATCTTCAGAAAGCTTTTTTACTAAATGGAGAAACTTTCAATAGGTACTAAATGCACTGAGGATGCAATAGCGCGGAACAAACGGAAAACATTGGCAAGTATGTTTTCTATTTATTGTGCGCTATAGATGACAGCCGAGTCGTGTCTGTGAAGCGAGATCTTCGTGGACGTTGGACGTCGAGAAATTTTAAGGCCAGCTTTAAGCCGCGCATGCACCTACCCCTACACTAGCTGCTACACTAGAAATTGTTGTTTGGCTGCGGTATTCTGTGAGTTGTCCATTCGGATCGCTTACGAATATACTGTACCCTACCTCTCTTTCGACCGAGCTTCTTTCGCTAGACGGCAGGGTGTACCACCTACAGGTAAGGTTGGCTGTGGCTCTATAGATCGTAATAAGGCGCTTACACCCCAAACGTTAGGCTTTAGCTTAGTTCCATAAGAAAATTCATATGGAATCACTATTAAAATTAAATAAAACACCTACAGTGTGTCTCATGCATATTAATGGTTTTATTAACACGAGGCCTTGTCCTGTCACCTAGTGTCGTGATTACATGTTTTAAATGATTCATTTATATTCTGATACCTTCCTTATGATAAGCTGTTTAGGCCCATCACACAACGTTTTCTATACACAGACTTATGAATAGGGGTCTGCCATCTAAGTACGAATACAGAATAAGTAAATAGTACTACAGCAACCTTCTAAGATTATTGGGTATGTAACGCGTCACGCTCGGCTCTGTGACGCTCGTTCAGGTAAAGTTGACAGAGAGGGAGTGAGACGTTTTTCACTTCTGTCGTGTGGTCAGTCATACACCGTTTTTTTTTTCGCTTAAACTATTATTAGTATTCTATTCTATGGTATTGTCGCGGTCCTGTCTCGAACCATCTAGAATGAAACCTTCTAGTAACCTACTTCGATTTGACCTGCGATTTGGAATCTTCGTGTGGACTTCGTGTTGTGAAGACCTGCAGACCAGACCCTGCGTGAATAAATCCTTGGAAGTTGTCATTGGCGTTTTACATCCAAATCTAGAACCCTAGCTCGTAACAGTATTTATGTCCCTCTAATCGAACATGCAAGTTAAGCAACCTTAAAACTTCGGCCGTAGCCTGTCCATGGATATATTTAACTCATGGGTATATTTAACTCGAGCTCCTCCGTGCTTCGGAGGGCACGTTAAGCTATCGGTCCCTGTTGTTGTCATTAGATGACAGTCGTTAAGACAAGTCAGTGGCCTTTAGACAGCACACACAAAACACTGGCTTTAGCCAACCCGCAGTTGAGTAGCATGGTGGAGTATGCTCTAAATCTAAACCTCTTCAATTGAGAGGAGTCGATATTCCAGTAATGGGATGAATAACGGTTGACGACAACAACAGTATTTATGCCAATGACTTATCTGTACTACTTGATATTATAAAACTAAAGACTTTTTGTTTTAACACTCTTTTTGTTTAAACTTAGTAAGTATTAAAAAACTAAGTATGCAGTCGTAATCCGGATACCCAATACACTAAAAATCAGTTATGGTTTTCACTGCAACAAAATCACTGTAGACCAGTGAAAACTGACCTTATTCCTAAATATTTTATGTGAAAGTTCATATTCGAGAGCTATATTCATGGCTACTGATTGTACAAGTTGTGCTGCAGCACTGTGCTCTGAGGCATACATGCATGAAGTGTGGCTCATTTATGTTATGCACCTAACATATTAAATATGTAGTGGTAGTATTTCTTAGATGTTCTTTTTTTTAAATGAAAACTACTTTTGGTGCGCTGTGCAATCGGCAGGAATGTAGCGGGACCAAAAAAGAGATGCACTTCTGTTGTCTGGTCACATGAGGTAAAATGCTTATTACATTATCCAACTACACTACGAAATTGACATGACATTAAAGAGACAATCTTCTTAGCTTCCATGGATTCACTGTGCGGGTGCCGGGTCCATTGTGTGGCAGAGAGAGAAACGCCAAGCAGATCCCGAGACCTGTGACACGGGTGTAGGTTTAAGGGGCCCATTTCCGACGTACATTAACACTCACCTTCACTACTTGTGTTTCTCTCCCTGCCCAGCCAAATCTGGTATGAATCTGCTAATGCAGCTTTAGATACTCGTTCTAGTATAGAACTTACTGCACTTCAGGACAAGCCAAGGTCTTTCAGCAGGTTATAGAGAGATTTTCCTCGTATACCTCTCGCTCCTACTTTTACAGCATTATAGATTAACTACATAGCCGCTTTTTGCTAATTTGTTTAGGAAACTTAATCATTAGTGAAACAGCATCCTGGTAACGAAAAACGACTAAAGCATATTCACACGAAATTCATGTGTTTGGAAAAGTATCTCCAATTATATGAAGCCATATGAAGCGAAATAACAATCCTTTTGTAGATATAATTTCAAGTATAAATTTTTTTGGCAAAAATAAGCATTACTCCCTACAATTATTTAGCTCATAATATAAAAATTTGTGGCTACTCATAATATTAAAAGTTGTGTGCGGCTGGATGCAGAAGGTGGAGGATCGTATTTGGTGGAAAGCATTGGGGAAAGCTTATATCCACCAGTGAGTGGATACAGGCTGATGATGATCATTAAAATTTATAATACCCAATGCTTCTATATTAAATTTCAAATACTTTGTTATTTCAGATTATAATTATAAATAATTATATGTAAATAAAAATGTTTAGTAACAAAAAAGCTTGTTATCTGTATGGAATAATGGGTACATTACCAACTTTTTTTCAGTTTTGACACTTTTACATCATTACAACCCAATATGCTTATTATACTATAAAAAAATAACTGAGAGGTAGTACAGGCAATAGCTTGTAAACAGTAATACATCTAGTATAAGAGAACCCCATGTCGCTCTATAAATAAATATTCCTGGATAAATTACACACGGCCATCCAGTCCCAAACTAAGCAAGGCTTGTACTATGGCTACTAGATAACTGTTATAATACTTAAATACATTTTTTTTTTGTAAATACACTCTTATAATACATAGAAAATACACAGACCAAGACAAACAGACATGTTCATGCACACAAATATTTGTCTTGTGTGGGAATCGAACCCGCAACCTCGGAGTCAAAGTGGCCATTGCTGGCCATTCGACCACCGGGCTCGTCTATGAATGCTATCTACGTCTCTTGGGTATGCAAGACCATTAACAAGTGTTACGGTTTACAGCTGTTAACTGTATAGTCAGGTAGGATTTCAGAAATAACAATAAGAAGTTTGTAACTGTAGCTTGTAATTGGCTTGGATATACATTGTTTGATTTATAAATAGCAATGACCTTCCAATATTTAATAAAGATTTGGTAATCTGTTTAGTCCTGGACTTAGGTAAGTCAAGCATGGAATTGGGAAGCACAGACGTCCACTGGATTATTTGGAGTAGGATGGGATAGCAACAAGCCTGGGGAAAAATAAAGAAATATAATTAATAATGCTACCACTGTTCCCATTACGATTACTTAGTTATGATCAGTCAAAAATAATTCATTCTTGTTTATATTTTGCGCAACTGTATTTTTAGTAGTTTAAGTCACTGTGTGTGTGGTAGGGAACAAACGACGACAATTTTTTTTATCAACAAATTGTCTAATTTTTTAATTAATAACGGAATTTTAAAAATAAACGTAGTCAGTTAATTATGCGCAAAATTAATATTCGACGGTGCTATTGAAAGTTGTCCCGGAAGCTCGCATGGTAAATGGAGCGCACAGTACAAACCAACCCAATGAAAAGTCCACGTACAGAACTTATGCATACCAAAAGATTTTGTACCAAATAACGCAATAAAACATTCAAAATTCAAAATTCAAAATTCAAAATATCTTTATTCCTTGGACTTTATAAAGCACTTAGAAACGTCATACAAATTAAATATAAGAATATGTATAAATCATCACTACTCTAAATCCGCAGAGCTTAGATTCACTTTCATCAAACTATCTTGAATGTGAAAGTGAATTTAAGTGCCAGTTCCGGCGACGGGGCTTCTTGAGAAGAACTGGCAAGAAACTCAAGGCCGACTCTTTTAATTGCCAATATCGTTACATTAAATACAAATACAATCATTAACATAACATAACAAGAGCAATTCATTTCCAAATACTTTTATCATTTATGTAATCCGAGATACAATAGTAAGCCTTTTGACATAGTCTAGTTTTGATATATTTCTTAAATTTACCCATGGATAATTTAAACGCGTCGTTTGGAAGTTTATTGTAGAAGCGTATACATTGACCTGGGAACGAGTTAGAGATTTTATGGAGCCTAGTAATATGCATAGCGAGTTTGTTTTTATTTCTTAAATTTAATTGATGGAGATCACTGTTTTTCCTAAATTTGGTTTGATTTTTATGAACGTAAATAAGATTTTCATAAATATATTGAGAATGTAATGTCATAATATTTATCTCTTTAAATTTATTTCTCAGTGTCTCCCTGGGACTCATCATATAAATAGCACGGATAGCTCGCTTCTGGAGCACAAAAATTGAGTCTACATCCGCGGCACTACCCCAAAGCAATAAACCATATGACATAATGCTGTGAAAATAGCTAAAATAAACTAAACGCGCAGTGTCAACATCAGTTAGTTGACGTATTTTCCTTACGGCGTAAGCTGCTGAGCTGAGTCTAGCTGATAACGTTTCTATATGTTTATTATTCATTAGTTTTATAATATCGATCGGCTGTATTGCTGTGTGCAGGCGAAAGAATAAACTGGCATCATTTTGCACTTACCTGATGTCGACAGCCTGTAAACCACAAGGAGCCACTTTCTACACACTGTTATTGTCTGAAATCAAAATAATATTCACTCGAAAACAACTAGTACACAAATCACTGCAAAATTATAATCGTCCGCTATTTTTTTTACGTAAAAATTCACACAGAAACAAATCGCAATACGAAAACAGAAAAAGAAGACAGAAGATGGCGCTACTGTGCGAAATACGATGACGTTTTATTAAATCGGTTGCCAGTATAAAATTTTACATTTTTATATTACAACTTTTATATTACATTTATAGGCACATGCTGGAAAAATTCTCAATAGTGTATATTAACTCTCTGTGGATTAAATAAAAAGAAAATCAATAATATAATTCAACCAAACACGAAAAACAATAGATTCCACATTCCACTAAAGCAATTTTGCTTACTTAGTACCCATTTAGAGTAAGTTAAGTACTTACCCTAATACACATACTTATAGGCCTTACCCTAATTGGGTACTAGTTATAATATATTTAGACTCCAATAATTCATTTCGTGCAACTTATTCATCACTTGCAGCTTAATTACACGTTATACGTTACACTATATCTATTAATTAATTTTGATCAGCGACTGTCAATGCGAATTTGGTCGAGGTCACTTATCTTAGTAATTTTATCCTAAACACTTTGCTTTAGCCGTGGAGATTGGGTAAATCAATTTGAGGTGATATTGACTGATTATAGTGAAAGCGTTCGATCGGGTCTTGTACTTCTTTCGAAATTAATATCAATATGTGTAATTAATTTCTTGTAGACACAGCATGGATTCTTGGCCATCTTCTGGTGTGGTGAAGCGTCAGCATGCGCTTTGTTAGCTGTTGAGATATCAATACATTCACTATAATGAAGATTTTTCTTTTCTGTAGGGTTGTCGTCCTTCAGACCCACCGTAACCCTGGCCGTACATATGATAGTAAGGTTGCTTTTAAATGGTTTGAGTATCTAGTGAAGGAGAGAAAGAAAAAGATAGCATGACATAAACAGAGGTTTTACTGTGCAGCCCCTGACAGTCCAGGTAGTCATACTCACTAGTGTGCAAACTGGTGGTGGTGTCGTGTGGCGGGTCGCCGCATACTCAATAAAATGGTTGAATGCGGCGATGGCTGCCCTATTCATCAACTCGGGTGATCGGGTGCTGCCCGAGGGGACTAGTCTGCCGTGACTGTAATGGTTGCAAAGTAAACAATAGGAGGATTTAGATTAAGTAGTATTAGACAGTATTAGGATTATTAAGCACAAATAGAAAATAGAAGATGTTAACAAAAGGTACGGACCCCGAGTCTGCAGACTGTAAATTATTATCAATAAAAAAAATGGTATATATGGTCACATATTTTTAAAACCAATGCACTTCGCAGGATTCGAACCTGGTCACCCTGGTTCTTATTGGTGACGACCAATCCCGTAGATTAAGATCACTACACAATGGCATTTATAGCCACCCCAAAACCACTTCAGCGTATTGCGAGCATCGAGTACTCTGTGTACATTTCTGAGAGTACGTTGATTACGGACAGTTGTATGTAGTTAGCGCACTGCTTTATGTTTACTGTGGCATAGACTAAACAATTCTAGGACATCCTTGCGAAGGTAGTTACTGTTCAAAGAAAAGAAAAAACATTACACATACGAAAATAAATTTTATTTTGCTAGTTTAAAAAAATAATTACAAAATCTTTGGATAAAAATTATTTAACAATGATTTTATGACTTAACCTGCATATAAATATATCAGTCTAGTAATTCTAAAATATCTTAATAAATATATACTCTTCCTAAATCGTCGGAACGTAGAACAGTAAGGTCCCTAGGTACAGCCGTATCAATGACAAGCCGCCCCCGGGTTAAGAGGGCCCCGCGCGTCGTGTTTAGTTGGAATAGGTAGAAGACTCCCCGACCCTGATGTAATGTTAAGGGTCGCCACCAAATTTTGATACAAGACTCGTCTACTAAAACATTCTAGACATAGAATAGACATTTGAGTGACATAAGTGCTGAGTTATGAAATGGGGATGTTTGATATTTTTTCTGACACCAGATGTCGCTAGGTAGGGGTCGGGTCCAGATTGTCAAAGTGAATTTTTTGGCCGTGAAACTTCAAGACGACAAGACAACACAAGACGTCAACAAGACATTTGACAAGATGCTATGAATTGACAGATGATTGGACCCTACGCTGCCTACGCTACAATGCTGCCCTAAGACCAAGTATCACAAAGTAAGGAAAAGTGTGATACTTGGTCCTTCTTAGGTGCTGCCAAAAGACCCTCATTCCTTCAGCGCAAGCAACTTCATACATTTACATTTTAGACAGTACCGGGAGGCGACAAATCATTTCTGATACACAAACAGGAACAAAGACATGCTTAGTGCTATCTATTGTTAATTACGTAATTTAATCTGTTAGCAATTAGCATTGACATTGTTAGAATAAGATTAGAAAAAATATTTTTGAAGTAGTGTTGCATTTTTCCTATATTATTATCACAGAATTAATAATAGTACAAGCTTGAATAGATAAAAGTTGAAAAATGGTTACAGTCGTTTCAAAAATACTAACATAAAGATTCCTATAGATATACACACATACAAGATATGTTCACTTAAATATATAAGGCCACGTCCCGACGTGCACGCGTAATTTGTGGCGCACGAAACCGATATGCGTATAAAGTTTAAATTTAAAGATCCCAGATAAAGATAAGATTATGAGCGAAATATAAGAGCGGTATGAAATTTACATGTAAGACTAAAAGCGACATATGGTGTAACGTTTAAAGGTCCTTTAAACTCCCTAAGGAACCTTTGAACTTATTGCTAGTTATTTGCGGCAAGCTACCGCCTGCCGCAAATAACTAGCAATAAAAGCAGTTATGGCAGGCGTCCGTTCGTCTTCTTCTTAATAGTCCGGTATTAAGTTCACCCAGATCTCATCTCCATAGCCCATTTATTTTCCATCACACTTTGTAATAATCTCAACGCCTGCCGAAACCGGCTCATGGGTATATCGTTCCATTGATATATCCTGGTGCGGGTCATGGTGGGCGTACAACATTACATCAAACTCCTCAAAGGGGCCTCTACGTGTTGGATCTATATCCCCACGCACGCCTATCAAATGACCGGGCTTGACCCGTGAATTAAGAGAGATACATAATTCATCCAACACTTTAAAAAATTTAACAGTTTGATCATTACATGAACTCGGAACCACGAAGCGCGTCAACATGCGCTCAATCACTTCAATATTGTCACAACTAAAGCGCATCACACACGAAGCAGATAAGGTATATTTAGAGAGAGACACTGCTATATGCGTGTAAGAGATGGTGATATAGCCTATCTTGTCTCACTTGTAGCAGTGTCTCACTCTGAATATATTATACCTGCTTAGTGTGTCTCGGTTTACATTTGTATCATTGACTGGACCATCATTCCAGACAAATAACATTCAATAATAAGGTCGGATTAAGAATTAATAAGACAAATAGACGCCTCGAGGCAATGCAACCCTCGGGAGCCCTCGCCTTGTACGTAATTCAAATATTTTGTAAATAAAAATTAGTTCAAATAGTAAATATTTATTTTTTCCCCAAGTCGCAGGGTCCCAAAGAGGAGTTGGGCACATAGGCAGTTGCCCACAATACCTGTATAGATAATCCAGACCTGGGTTCCTACCGCCGAAGCTGAAGCCGATTATCATCGGAAATTTTGATTGCGAAAATAAAAGTTCGGCTTAGATTTATGGTAATAAGGTTAACTTGGCTTAAGAAACAAGCCAAGCTATTAAATTAATTAAATAAATTAAACGGGTCACTCACGTCTTTTTGTCGGGAAAGCCGACTAGTTATTATTTTACAAGCAAATTACTGAAAAATATCTTAAGCTCAGTCGGTTGAACTGTTCTACCGACTAAGCTTAAGATATTTGTGAATAATTTCAACGGTAGACCTATTTTTCGAATCAAAATATTCGATGATAATGGGATTCAGCTGCGGCGGTAGAGTCCCTGTTCGGTAATTTCAACATTAATAAAGTGAAAAGATAATAATTTCTTACTTCTAAAAATGTTACAAACAATAAGTAATATGATTAGCATATAAAGCCCAAAAATGAACTACAAGTAGACGATTACTTTAATTTGGCCGTTTTTGCTGGATGAGCTAATTAATTACATAATAATTATTATTCATCAGTCTTTTTAGTTATTAGAATTATTTAACATATTAATAAAATTTATAATTTGATATATTGAATCGCCACGTTACTGCGATACTGGAAAAAAAATATGGCACCATCTTTTGACAGCTTCCTTTTAATAGTTGTCAGGTATAAAAAAACGTTAAAAGTATAACGAAGATATATTGACCTACCATCCAAATGAACCATATCCATAAAACAAATTTCACGATAATAGCGTCTTAAGTGAACTATATAAACTTTACATTTCGCTACATTTATGGAAATTGAAAATATGATATAGCATCATCTTTTCTCACTTGAATAGTTTTTACAAGTTTTTACGTTACAGTACAACATCAACGTGTCATCCGTCAGTCGTAGATGACGACTGGTGTGTGTTGATTGCTCCTCTTTTAACATATTGTCTATCTTTCTATTCGGACACTTTTGACCATAGATCCGACGTCACGATGATTGAATGGTAAGATCAATGCGATTTGATGAACTATTCATTTAACAGTGCGACGCACAAGAATAAGTAGTAGTAATTCTCAATAAAGCATTGAGCACAATTGTATGGAAGGACTTTTGGTGGAGACTTAAGCGAGGTTGTACTTATCAACAAAGTTTCATAATTTAATATTTATTAATATTGCTTTATAGATGCGGTCATAAGCTTAAATCTGTCTTTATATACGGAATATCAGGAGTGCTAAAATAACAGCCCAATAGCTGACGAATAGGTTCGCCAAGAAAGTGGTCTGTTAGTAGTCATAAAACTTGCTAACATCAAAATGTTGCTAAGACAAATCGTAATGATGTTACAACATTAGCTAAAAAAATTAAAACTGTAAAAGGATATAAAAAAAGATTGGAAATCAATTTTTTTGCAGTAGGAACAAAAAACTTCTTTATTGTTAAAAGACAAAGCAATATCTTAGAGAATCGGGTATAAGATACCCACATAACAATAATAGCCCAGTGGCTGACGAATAGGTTCGCCAAGAAAGTGGTCTGTCAGTAGTCATAAAACTTGCTAACAAATGAAATTGTTATTAAGATAAACTAGAAAGATCTGAACGACAGCTAAAAAGAATTAAAACTGTAAAAGGAGCCGCAGTATAAAAAAAGATTGAACCCCTTTACATACACATTTTTTGCAGTAGGAACAAAAAAACTTCTCATGCTTTATAGTATAGTCAAAGTAATATGTTAGAGAATCGGGTATAAGATACCCACATAACAATAATAGGTCAGTAGCTAACGAATAGGTTCGCCAAGAAAGTAGTCTATCAGTATTCACAAAACTTGCTAACAAACGAAAATGTTGCTAAACTTAATGTTCAATGATTTTTGAGAGCAAAAATACATCATCTTAATTTGGAAAGTATAAACGAGTGAGGAGATCGATGGCATCGTTACGCGTGTGTCTAATCTAACACGGAAGTTAAGCAACGTCGACCGTAGCCTGGGTAGGTTTTTATATCTCGAACTCTTCCGTGCTTCAGAGGGCACGTCAAGCCGGTTGGTATCGGCTGTTGTCATTGACAGTAATTGCCAAGTCAGTGGGCCTGAAAACACTGGTCTCCTCCAAGATGCAGTTGAGCAGCGTGGTGGAGTATGCTCTATACCCCTTTTATTGAGGGGATGCCCGTATCCCAGCAGTGGGATGAATAACAGTTGACGACGACGAAACGTATGCCAGTTTAGCGTCGCATCACATGGCTCGTTATGCCGCGCCTCGACAAGTCGTTTAGAGTAGTATGTGCTCGGCACGCCTCTCGTACTGCATGCAGCAAAATAAAAGGCGTACACTATTACGCTGCGAGCCGTGTGAGGGAGCCTTTGAATTATCTTAAGACCTTTTCCATATGGAACCCGAAAACAAAACATTTGGGGCCACGATACCAACGCCCTCTAAAGTCGACAGTAATAAAAAATATAACTAGGAACGCGTTATGCGAAGTCCACTCCGGTATCGAGTAGGTCCCTGATGAGCACGGTCGCCTTCCGCGGCAACACTCGCAGTAGGTGACCGAGGTACAGCAGGTGCTTGGGCACAGAAGCTTCGGGGTAATTTCTTCGCACGCCATCGAGGATTGATGCGGCGGCTTGGGCTGGAGAAATGGTGCCGAAGTAGCTTGGTATCCTGGAATTATACAAAATATAACAATATCAATCGGTGGCAGATGTGCCTTTTTTATGGAAAACGTTAGTTGTTAGTTATTTGTCAGGATATACAATCAGGTATAGAGTTACTTCTGAGTCTGCCTTACATTAGCAAACATTGTTAGATGAAAAAGAAATATATGCGTCACCTTCTTGCGCTCAGAACCACAGTATTAATCAGTAATAATACGAAGTATATAAATATAGTATATAAGAACGGAGTTGATAAATATTGTATGATGATAGGGAACTCTTCGTGTGACTCGCTTTTGTACGGTTTTTTTATTTTTATTTCTATGGTCATGGGTACTCGGTACCCGCTAATTATTTCTCGATGGGTGTTGGAGCCCCTAAACACAGAATCGGCGCTCCCTGCTCAGCGCTAAGCACACATAACTCTGGGTTCTAGTTTGCCGATTTCGACTTGAGTCTCAAATGTACTCATAATCTGTGCCTTACTCTCCCGTGTGAATTACCTTTAAATACTACAGTCTAAAATATGTAATACTCATCTCGTAACAATGCAATAAATCGTGAATTAAAGGGACAGAAATTAGACACAAATAGAGCCATGAGTAATTTGATATAGATCTAATTATTTTAGTTAATTCATAATTTAAAAATTAACCGTAAAAGGTTTGTCATGAGTAAGACTATAGTCACAAAATACGAATACTTGTGACCAAAGTTCTGTCAGCACGTTTCTAGAAAGGGTTGGATGGCCTGATTGCACCGCATCTGACAGAACGAAATTACATTTTTTCATGCAAATATCACTGAGCGATATAAAAGAATGGACATTCTTCAAGGCCTTAGCATTGAACCAAATCTGGCATCAAGGAATTGCATTTATTCATGCTCTATCCTTTTCTGTCGCTCGCATCGCCTACAACACTTATCTTTCTCGCATATGACTATTCTATAATGCAAATATGGTTTCAGATAAGCACTTTAGTTTGATTAATTATTTCAACTGGTGGTCCCTCAGTGGTCGTAATTCGACTATTTATTAATTAAAATTATGACTTTAACAATAAACAAAAGAGTATATATATGCGTGTGTAATACAAACAAATACATGGTAAGTGTGTAATGTTTTATTTATTGATTTAATGTAGTTTTATGCATAATAAAAAAAATATATTAGCATTCTGCACTCCTTCTATAAATAAACTATAAGTGTGCGAAATTTGATACAACTTCGCAGCAACGCAATTTTCATAAAAAGAGGTACAAAGTTTTTGC
Source organism: Hypsopygia costalis (assembly GCA_937001555.2). Taxonomy (NCBI): domain Eukaryota; kingdom Metazoa; phylum Arthropoda; class Insecta; order Lepidoptera; family Pyralidae; genus Hypsopygia; species Hypsopygia costalis. The sequence goes on from OW443325.2 coordinate 4,736,374, forward strand.
CTCATGTACATAGATAAAATATTAATACATGATGCATTTATAAAAAAAAATATAATTTTAAAATTATGATAATTTGTAAAAAAAAATAGTATCTACTAATGGTACTATTTGAATAAATCATGCCTGTATTTATATTTGTATGTAACTGTTTGTTCCTTATTTATTTAAGACATAAAAAAAATAACTTACTTAGGCTTCAAGTCTGAACTATCTTCAACAATGAACGGGTATATGTGAATAATGGTGACATGTACACCTTCAACCTTGTTTATCCTCAGTTCCTCCATCAGGGATTCTGCGAGACCCTGGACTGCAAACTGAGCGACGCTGAGGGGCATTTGATCCTTAATGTAACTCAGACCAGCAACCGATGTTAGAGCGACTATGTGCCCGTGATTTTTGGCTTTCATTTCAGGCATGAAACACTCGATGAGCTAAAAAACATTAGACATATTAATTTTATGTAAAAAATTATCTTTAGTGGAATTATGCAGCACCTACATAGCCAAAATAGTGTATTATTCAGAAGCACACATACAAATTTTGAGCCCTGACCGAATATAGGATATAGGAGTACATTGCACTAGTAGATGAGGATATTTGTTAACAGCAAAATTGAGGAATGGTAGCCTTTCTTCCACTTACGCTCTCTCTTTCTTTTTCTGTCAACTCAACCTTCACGCATTGGTACGTTACTCCCACATACTCCCACAGGAAAATCATCATCATTCTGAACCTGTATCTACCAATTACTAGACCTTGCGCAATGCTTTCCATCATATCTTCATAACTCAAATGCAAATACCGCCATCATTTTGTCATTTTTTGTGCCACTCACTGGAAGAGTATACAACTCACCTAATGTAAAGCTATAAATATAGCCTATAGACACTTGTAACAAGGAGCCTCGGCCATGCGTTGCATCCGGCTGATGTAACACCTTTATATAGAGTTTAGACTTGTGTGCACAAATCCTCTTTTTAATCACGGGTTAAGCCTGGTCATTTGATAGGCGTGCGCGGGGATATAGGTCCAACGCGTAGAGGCCCCTTTGAGAAGTTTAATGTAAGGTTGTACGCCCGCCGTGACCCGCTCCAGGATATGTCAATAGAACGACATACCCATGAGCAGGTCTCGGTAGGCGTTGAGACTATTGCGAAGTGTGATGGAAAATAAATGGGTTATGGAGATGAGATCTGGGTGAACTAAATACCGGGCTATTACAGAAGAGGGACGGATGCCTGCCATAACTGCTGCACAAGTCCTTATTATTATGGCTGTGTTATTTTAGGGCGAAAAATATACATATAATATAACTAAATAACAATCTCTGGAGAGTTCTCTCGCAAATTGGAGGTCACCGAGAAACTCCTGATCAAGCAATGGAGTAGAAAACAAGCGATCGAAAATCGAGTTCGTCAGAATGGCCGGTCACTAAACGTGTATATCATTGAACGTATACCCAAACATTGCTGCCTTATTGTTTCTCTTTGCTTCCCATTAAGAAATAATTGCTTCCATCGTAAATTCGAAGAAATTAAACATTTTTGGGTGACTGGCGGTTATGACGTCAGAATGGCCGGTCACCTAGCCGTAGTAGCAAATAACGATAGCCTAACTTGTGTGCACAAGTCCTTAGGCTATCGTTATTTGGCTGTGGTTTTCTATAAGGTGAAAAATATACATAGACTAATAACAAATGCTAAAAAAAACATACCCAAAAGTAGGAGGTCAGTGTTAGATCCAAAGTATGATGAATATCCTGTGGGGGTTGTGTCAGCAAGGACCTTGGGCTAGGGATGCCGCAGCAATAGAACAGCATGCTGGCAAAACCTAGGCTTTTTCTCACATCGACAGCCAACTTCTTGACATTTTCTTTCCTAGTGATATCACAGGTGAAGCCCACAGCAGAACCTCCCTTGCGTTTGATGATTTCAACCGTGTCATCATTGTTGTCCTTGTTTTTATCCACACAAAGTACTATCGCTCCGAGTTCAGACAGTTGTATGGCTATTTCACGACCTACCCCTCTCCCAGAACCGATAACCTGAAATCATCAAATCAATACATATAATAAAATCGGCTGGCGCGGCGGCTGAATCTGCTGAATGCCTCAAAAGGCGCAAATATAGTAGTCTCGATAGCGGTTATATATTTGAGCCTTTTGGGGTGGAAACGTTGGGGCCATGGGGGCCGAGTGCCAAAAAAATTTTTAAAGAACTTTGGTCGCGTCTGGTCGAAACATCCCGTGACCAAAATGCTGGCCTCTACTCCGCACAAAGAATTAGTGTTGCGATCCAACGAGGCAACGGGGCCAGCATATTGGGAACTTTGCCTACGGGCAGCGGTTTATTAGATTAGTTTTGTTTTAGTTTATTTTAATTAGTTTTAATTTACATGTATTTATTTAATTTTTAACTTTTTCTGTTATTCAAAATCGGTACCATAATATTTTTTTCATTTATTAAATCGTAACTGGGCGCTGTCTGTACTGTCTGTAAAAACTATTATAGGGGGGCTTTATGAACGCAATAGAACCCAAAACAATGGTTTTTAGAATTTTTGTCTGTTTGTCTGTACGTTTGTGCACACTAATCTCAGAAATGGCTTAACCTATTTGAATGCGGTTTTCACTAATGCGTTACGGTGTGCTCCACATAACATTTAGCGTTTGCTTCATTTCAATCGGTTCATAAATAAAAAAGTTCAATCAATCTAAAGAATCACATATAAAATGCTATAAAATAACCGATCAGTTGAATTGACTGAAAATATATGAAGGTATTATGTTACGATATCATCGTTAAAATAAAATAATACAATGAGTGAGATGCTTAGAGGTCGTAGCACTAGCGCAAATTAAGCACCCCTGTCGTGGTTCCATCTGGTGACCACAAATTCTCACCCACAACCAAGCTGACGAAGTCGCGGGCACAGCTAGTTAAATCATAAAATTACCAACTCCTGTCTATGTATACACTCCGCAGAAACACAGTACTTAATTCAATAAAAGTCGAGAATTAAGAGAGATTTAGGAGGGCTAGGGTACAGCCTATTTGTAAGCTGCCTGACTGGGGAAGTACCTCCACCTCACAGAATACCGCAGCCAAATAACAATTTCCTTGAGAGGTGTTGTGTTCCTGCGAGTGAGTGAGGGCACCAGAAGGAAACGAGTTGCTATACTAGCAGCGAGGGTGGCGGCGCGCGAGCGATATTTCATGTTGCGAGCATTAATATGGCAACGGTAACTGCTTCACATCAGGCTGGCCGTATGCTTGTCTGCCACCCGACGTGATATAAAAAAAAAGTATACTATGGTTTAGATCTTATTTTATACATAATTACCTAATACGATAGACGTTGTCCTATCTTGATAACAATGAATATTGAATTCGAATTGGTTTCGCCAATCTGTCAAATGACTGACAGTTCTGTCAAACGACATAAAGTTACAAGAAAAGTTAATATGATCGTTCAGAATTCTTCAAAATTCTAATTTTCCACGCAACTTTCTTATTTTTTATTTCATAAGAATCTTCTCCTAACGATAACAAATACATACAATATAAAAAGAAATAGCAAAATCGGTTCAGCCTGATCTTCCTTTTTTCTTTACAACAAAAAAACAAAAAAACTTTAAAAAAACGTCAACAAAAAAGTTATAACAAAAAACGTCAACAAGAAACTTTTCACTGGCCGCAAGTGTATTTGGAACTCAGCGGGACGTAGACGCAGTGCGGGAGGCAAGGGTCTACTGATCTACCAATCATGCGTTCGATACGATACTTCCCGCCGTCGCGCCCCGCACCTACTACCAATGAGACCTAATATTCGCTACTGCGCAGTCAAGGTCACTTGCTCAAGAAGTTTGCAGGGAACTGATATGTAAATTATATTTATTCAATATTTTTATTACTTTTTTATCAATATGAACTTTTACTAAGTACAAATAAACTATCTAAATGCCGTATAAAAAAATATCGTGATGAATTTCACCTTACATTTCGTTATATGGATTTTTTCTTGAGTTTTATTTTTTCCTACAGACCTTTGGACCAACGAAAATGTACGGCATGTGAAAAAATATTATCTATGCATAAAATACTTTCAAAATAAATTAATTTTATGTTGTGTCAAATCACCCCCTGGACCACGGAAAGAGAGGGGATTGCAACCCTCGATTTTTTCCCCGTGTCGCATGATTTTTGTACGGCGTTGCGGAATAATGGATTAGAAGCTGTATTGAAACAGTATTAAACTGATGCCGTACAAAATCAAATGACCAAATTTACCCTGGAAATTGTCGGAAAATCAAAAAAAAATCCGACTTTGTGGCGCATCATTTTTTTACGGCACTGCGCGTTTTCTTATTATTTTTTATGGATCTATCGATGGTAAGAATGCCGTACAAAAACATATGACCAAAATGTACTCATTCTACCTGTACTTTTGAATTCTCACCTGCACTCAGTTTCAAGCTTTCAAGTGACGGCATAGTGCTGAATCTTATTATTTTATGCTCTTATATCGTTCTAGATAGGTCACCTGGTGGTTCAAATGACCCACAATTTTTTGTACACGGGCCTGTAGTCTATTATTGTTCCAGTGCTAAAGTTGAGTTTACCTCGTATACTCGTGCAGATCCAGTCAAAATTTCAGTCTTTCGGCGAACCATTATTTTCTTATTAATCTGAGGCTTATTTTGATTTATACATAGCTAACTATTATTTGTCAACATGTTGCTTGTTGATATTCCAATTTACCAAAAGAAACATTAGGTCTAAATATAACCTCCAATTTGTGTCTTTTTGTCAGTCCGTTGGCGTCAGTCCTTTGTCAGGTATTGCTCCATAGGACTGACGTGCTACCATAGTACTGATGTTCTTTGTTTTCTAAAACACAAATAAGTGCTTATCTTAATTGCTACCGTGTATACGCATTTCCATTTTATATTTCAATTTAGAACATCGTGAGGCACACTACAAATAACTCCCTGGTGGAAGATATATTTAAAAAAAGAGAGCCAGGCTAGCTTGGCCAGAATTGAAAGCGACCCCAATAAATTAGGGGAATACAAACGAAAACTGGAGTAGGTACTTAAGAAAAAAGAGATAGGACAAAAAAATGTTACTGAAATGACACCAACAAATAACTACAAAAAAAATTAATATTATCCATCAAACTACAGGCACAAAAAACAGCTATTGAAACAAATCACTAATCTTGGAAGAGTATACTGGCATATAAAAATGCCAGAATACACACTCCTCCAACTACTAACGATGAAATACAACTGTATGAAAACTACACTACTCTAAAGACTCATGGAGAAAGAAATAAGTTTAACCAAGCTATATCTGGAAATGTAGTAGACAAATACAAACTATGGAGAATAAAAAATAAAGCAGTCACATAGAATTCTAAACTTTAAACATTTAAGGAAAAAATTGATGTTTTTGAAAATTATTTATTTAATGTAAAACACTATTTATTAAAAAAAAAAAGATTATTTATTTAAAAAAAAGACAATGCTTCTTAATAGTGCTTCTTAATAGTGCACTATTAAGAAGCATTGTCTTTTTTTTTATTACTATTTCTTGTTGATGCCTTTAAGGCAATGTACGTTATATTTACTTGATTTATTAGAAAATACACACTATTAAGTAAAATTACCTCAAAGTAATATTAAGGTTAAGCAATATAACATTATAAGATAAATGTCATAAGGCTGTTTTGTAATTGTTCTTCAGGATAATAACTAATTATCATGATCAAAAATCTAACAATCTTTACCTTAAAAGAACTACTTTGAAGGTAAATATTGTTAACTTTTTATTTCTATTGTTTGTTGATTACTTAGAAATGTATACTGTTAAGTAAAACTAACTGAAAGTAGTGCTAGTTAAATTAATAATGTTACGTTAAATGTGACTAGGATGCTTTGAAGTCTGATATAGTATTTTCTCCCAGTATTACATATTAATAATTAATTGTAATTGTTGCTAAGTGATTTTAATACTTAAAAGACATGTGCCATTATTAAATCCAAAGAAATTTGTACTAAGTTTTATTAAATTCCATTCTAATTCTTATGTAATTGTGTATTTTATCAGTACTATCGTCAGTCCTCTGGCAGTCAAATTGTGAAATTTTGAAATATCTCACAATCTACTTAAAAAAAGTGACTGGCCCGATTGGGAACAATATATTCATTATATTAGCTATCTTAAACACCCGAATTTGTAGAAATTTGATTAAATAACTATAGTAAACAAAATATCCTCAAAAGTTACCCAACTTTTGTATAATCACCCATATTTTTCTTTAATACCATTAGAGTGGTAAACAAGCGTACGACCCGCCTGATGGAAGTAGTCATCACTTATCACTCACGCATGCATGGTATAACATGCTCACCGAAGCGAGGAGGAACTCGAGATAAATAAATTCATACACAGACTACAGTCGACGTTGCGTGATCAATTAGTTAGACTGGCACGCGCAACGACGGTATCGAGCTCCTCATCCACACTGTATATGTGTGGAGAAAATGTCATATACGAGTAGGTATGTATAATAATTAATAAGCATTATTAATGCACATTAAACTTACATTCTACAAAAATATAATTATGCATTATTAACTTTAATCAAGGATTTAAAAACCGTGATAAATATTGATAACATAGCTTAAGTGGATATAATTTATAAATTCATTATTATGCAAGTACTACTATATCCACTACTACATATCAAAGAAGGGTTAGTATAGACTACCCTATCAAAGAAGGGTTCCAATTCAGTATACAATTAAAATCAACCTTACCAGAGCAGTCTCCAAACGGACAGATTTCAGAGGTGGAGGCTTGAACAACTCATATACAGTTTGCATTATGGCAAATATGGCATTCACAACTACCCATATTATATCAACCATCAGGATGCAAAGAGAATAAATTCGGAGCAGCATCTTGAAAGGGAACATGAAGTGCATCAGTGTCCCGAGTATATTGTCTATTAGTCTTGATTCCTATAAAGTTAAAAATAAGTAATTAATAATAGAAGAAGTTGGGGACTAGGTTCATGATGGTAGTTGTATGAGCAACAAACAGATCGACAGCCCCTACGTATAAAGCGACATGTCAAAAATGGGATTTCTTATTTCATTTTAGACATGCCTGCTTATACTACGTTAATTTCATACTTTTTTATATGAGTTAATTTCATACTTTTTAATTATATACAATTCGTGTTCCCAAGTGTTCCCGCCTATGACAATGCTATTTATTTTATTTCAGCATATGTCTCTGAGTAGGTGACTATGCTTAGTAAGTGACTCTGCGATGACGAAATGGCTTTGTGAGTTTGCAATTATTAGAGAATTTAAAAATTTTGCTAAAATAATTCCGAAGATCTGTTGACATACATAAGACATACAAAAGACAAAGACGACATATATCATTAAAAAAATATAAAATGTTTTTTACGGACAATCTATATAGCAAATTATGCTTCGATCAACAATATACTGTTGATCGAAGAAATTATGCAATAAAAAAAATTGCCATTTTTGACATGTCGCTTTATACATAGGGACCGTCGAGATAGTGGCCACCACACAATAATTAGAGTGCTAGAGGCTGACAAGTGCAAGTGCAACTAGTACAAGCCAGAAAAAAAGTACCTCTTACCATTTATGAAGTCGTTAATTAATAAAAGCTGCAACAATTATTATCAAAGCCAGTGTTTTCTGAAAAACAAAATAAAAGCATTAAACACAATATTTTAACATTTTAACAGCAAACATAGACATTCATACCTAGATTTTTAGATTAAACATTTTTAGATCTTTACTCCTATATTGACAGATGAGTCATATCCATCTTATAATTGTCATGAAACCTTATTCATCCCACTGCTGGGATTTAGGTCTACCCTTAATCAAACGGGATACTCAACCATGACTCATGACTTTCATTAAGAGAATACTCTACCGTGGTGGTTAAATGCAGGTTGGCGGAGGTCAGTGTTTTCAAGCTGCTTAAAGGCCACTGACTTGGCTTAACTACTGTCACAGTATTACTATTTTTCATACAGTAGCGCATCGCCTTTGACGTGGCACGATGTCGCCGCCTGCGTAGGTATCCACGCGGTCTATCGCCGATATGCAAGGGTTGTCACAAAATTCGAAATCAAATAATCTTTAATATTTTTATAAAATAATAATTAATTAACAAGAATAAAATAATACATATTTACAAGTGTTCACTGCTAAATATTTACGTGAAGGTTTATTGAACAGTTGGATATTAGACAAATACCTACTCCTTCTGTGTCTGACATCCCAACTACCGAAACCGAAAAATAATAAGTTGTAAACATAATAATTACACTTTGCGCTCTTGCCCAAAGTGTAATTATTATGAAGAGCATGGGCCGTGCAGAATACATATACCTACCTACTTACACTTGAAAACCCCGGTAGGTTGGAGTTAGAGTTACGAAGTATTAACTATTTAGTCACTGTTGTTGGAGCACAAGAATTCGGTTATTTGTTGTATAATTATAGTTGGAGTAGTACCTTGCACTTCACCAACAATATAGTTACATACATTTCAACATAGACAAAGTAGGTAGCTTATTACGAAATTATAGGAAAAAAAATTGGTTGCCTGTAAAGTCGGTATACGGGCGAAAGTTTTACGTGACAACGACTTTGAGTGGTAAAATGTTTTCGAGTGGAAGGGACGCATGCCTTTCACTTTTTATGTCTGTCTCTCTCGTTCTTAGAAGGGACGCGTGCCTTTCACTCGCTCTCATTGTAAGCGCATAACGTGAGCCAGTTTCTTGAAGTGTCACCCGGCTAACCAATTTATAAGACGTTGTCACGTCAAAACTTACCTTGCGTCATGTGGACATATATGAAATTTTAAATTCTTTTTGTGTTTCGATGTCGAGTTACAACCATATACAGAACAATTTGTATGCACCATTATATTCAAAAGGAATCACTAAACGTAAATTCGTTTACGTTTAGTTAACGTTTACGGTCGTCATTGCTTGACTTGCATGATCAATCAGACTGTCATGCGCAACAATGTCATTGAGCTCTTCATTGAGTGTACTATTTTTTATTTATTTACAACTATTTATTCAAGTGCTGTACTAACTACACAGCTTATACGTCTGTGGTCGTCGGTCGAGGAAGTCACCTTGTATACTTTAAGTCATACACCACAACATACTAAATATGAATTAAACTTTACATATGAAGTTGGATTACACCATTTAGAACACAAGAAGGGGTAATCCGATTTTTATGATTTTTGATTTGTTGGATTTGCCAAATAGCAGAATAACTAGTAAAACATAGGAAAAATTAACAAAAAAAACTTTTTTTGTTAAAATTTCCTCATGACTATTGGAACTAGAAGATTATGACAGCGAAGCCAGTGCTGGTTCTTTTCTTTATAAAATAAATATGGAGGTAGGTACCTTGATTAAAATTCTAGGCAAAATAAAGGTTAGAAGATGCCAGATAACTCACAAGGATGTTCCGAAGACTACCACTGCCCTGCTCGATTAGGTGATAGATAATACGAATACGATAACAATTACTTTGTTAGCGATAAATAGTAACTGAGTTAATCAATACAGATAACTTTATAAACACAGGGTCAACATATCCAGAAAAAGAAATCTAATTGTAACATTCAATACAAATTCTGTTATAAAATGAAAATATAACAAAACATTACATTTTTTGGTTATTCAATCCATCAAACAAAAGTTAGAAAAATTTACAAAATCAAAACAAAAATTTAAAAAAAAAAGAACCTAACATTTTTTTGACATGATTTTTGTTTTTTTTTTATGGTCGTGGTTTTACGACACTAGATACAACTTCTTTAGAATTACAGCTCGACCACAGAGTAATAATAGTAATAGTTATTCTATTACTAATAGTATCTATAAATAATAATTAAGTAATAATAGGTAGGTAAAAATCCGCAGGGCAGCTTGTGGCGAGTTGTTGTGTGAGTAGCGACACCACGGACCCGAGTCTCCAGAGAGTCGGTCAGGGCCTTCGTATCCGACGTGTCTTCATCGGTCGGAGTGTAAACACAAGAAGGCCCGCAGGACTCTCAGCTCTGGCTTGCCTTCATTGGCTGTCCAGAGAGGAGCCGCTAGAGTTATATGCTCCAGGGGTGGAAGTGTTATAGGGCATCACGCCGCGAGTAACTTCGGAGAAAGCGCAGCACACCCCTCGACATTCCTGAGTCACTCACACCGGTGTTGCCCCCGGCCGTTTTCCTAGCATTTCGGGGGCCCATGTAGTGAGTGGCAAGTCACCGCCTGCCGCAAATAACTAGCAATAAAAGCAGTTATGGCAGGCATCCGTCCCTCTTCTATAATAGCCCGGTATATAGTTTTCCCAGATCTCATCTCCATTACCCATCTATTTTCCATCACACTTCGCAACGCCTGCCGAGACGAGAAGAGGCCTCTACGCGTTAGATCTATATCCCCGCGCACGCCTATCAAATGACTGGGCTTGACCCGTGATTTGATTAAAAAGAGATAGAAGTAAGCAGAGTTAACCTTTCCGCAAAATAGAATCACCAAAACACTCACATAGAAAACGCTACAGTATTAAAACCGAGTTCTCCATCCGCCCATAATATGGCAAAACGTTATAAAATCACATGTACTATACATATTATGTGTACGACAATCAAAGCTGAGCTTGGACAAACACTAATATTTAAGTGGCGACGACATGGAAAATACATTATTATTTATGCAGCCCCACATCTCCCTCCTTAAAATCTAAATTAATAAATTCAATATACTTATTTGGCATCACTTTTGTTTTTTGAAAAATGAATTTAAACTATAGAAAAAAATTATTCAGTTAAACAATAAATAATTTCATATTTAATTGTAGATCACATCTAAATAACATTCTACTTTATTTTAGTAAAATAATTAGTTTATCGAATAAATATGTATTGTATGATAAAAAAAAAAATCCATAAAGCAGATTATTTCTTAGTATTACCTAAAGTATTATGCCTGCATATGATTTCGATAATCATTATATGAAAATTACAAAATTACTAAGAAATACCTAAATTCAGTTATAGACATTTTATACCACAAACGTTGAAACTGTGGGTCTTCATTTCCCTTAAAAGGCTGGCAACGGATCGGCGACCCCTTGGTGCTGCTGGTCTCCATGGGCGGTGGTGATTGCTTTCCACCAGGTGACCCACAACATGCTCGTTTGCCCCCCTCTCATATAAAATAAAAAATAAAGAAGTAATTTTATTTTACGCCCGATGCGCGAGGCACCCCTCAGCTGTGCTGGAGGGAGGCGGAAAATCCTCTTCGACACCCCATCAGCCTGATTGCTACCAGAACCAGACTGAACTTTCAAGGGCGAATCAAGCTTTAAACTGACTAAAACCGCCTGCACTACTTTTAGCCACGACACGACGGCTTTAAAAGCGCAAACGCAACTTTAAACGCAAACGGAACGCTGATATAATTGGCTAAATAATTATTTATGAAGTTAATAGTTAAATAATGTGGAAAGATAGCTAATATATTCGCAGGTATTTAAAAAAGTTTCTTTCGACAGCTGTTTCAGCTGGTTGGCATCACTGACTGTCACTGTCATGTCACTTACTTATTGACATTTTTAGTGATGTGCCAACTCCGAAAATACAAAACTAAACTCGATTTAACACTCGAGTTAAAATTCACGTAACTCGTATTGAGCTTGAGTTCGATTTTTTCTTTTTATATTTTATGTATTGGGAATTATTGAATTAGAATTAAAACAGGTCTTAAAACACGAAAATCTACAATCATAATCGACACTAAAATTAACCTCAAATCTACATAAATGTGCAAATTGATCACATCACATGATCGACAAACATCGCCCCATGTGTTTCATTCGGTTTTCGAACTCGAGTCGGAGAGAAAGTCGAGTTTGTTCGCGTTAAGATCAACTCGAGTTAACTCGAGTTTGTGACTCGAGTCGAACCCGAATCACTAGGGATTTTAACAGAAAGAATGAATGCTATATAATAGACATGGGCGTTATCGGCAATTTTTAGTAACCGATATCTAACCGATATTCGGTTTTAATACCGATATTGATAACCGTTGCCGAATACCGGTATCAACGCTAAGGCTATATACCTAACTGGCAACTGCTATCACTCCAATACCAAATCACTGAAATCACTCACGTATCGTTTGCTAGCTAGCTGTAGTTCAGCTACGATAAAAACCAAAATGTCTTGAACATCTATCATAAAAATTCCAAACTACACAGGACTTTATTTCCATACGCGGAGAGTTTATCTAAAAGCAATTCATAGGTGAATTTAATATGTACCATTCGTTAATTTTAATTTAACCTATTAACGATTCAAGTTATTCTTTATGATAATGGACATAAGGTTGTGTTTAGTTTGATAAGAAGGTTTACTTCATTGGACTCAACAACGAACGGCCGGCGATGAGTGCGTGCGTGAGCTACACCGATTAGAAATATTCGCTTCATCTCTTTCTTTGGCTTTGGGAATAGCTAAGTGGGAGTGAGAAGGCATAATTATTTTAGCTATCGCAGTTGCGCTAGCGCGCGCGACCCGCTGCCGCGTTTGGCTTAGACATGGGTAACTCAGTAAAATTTCGTGCGTTAACCCAGTAGCGCTAGCGCAGCTTACTGCGCCGGCTCACTGAGTTAACGCAAAATTGCGCCATGGCGCAATGAGTTCGAACGCGCTTCCGGCTGCTAAGTGAGCTACGTAGCGCACTGCGCCACGGCGTTGCGTACCTATGTGCGCGGCACTGAGCCGTCTGGCGCGCGGTGCGCGGCCGTGCGCCGCTCGGCTCAGCGCCGCGCACTGCGCCTCGGCGTTGCGTACCTATGTGCGCGGCACTGAGCCGACCGGCGCACGACCGCGCACCGCGCGCCTTTGCGCGTGGTGCGCTGGATGGTTGACTTTGACACTTGCGTTGAAACTGCGCCGTGCGCTAACACCTTTTGTAAAAGTGTGTTAACACATCAGCGCAGTGAAGTGTGTTAGCGCAATTGCGCGGCGTAGCGCAGTGTTACTGTGTTACCCATGTCTAGTTTGGCTCTTGTGGTGCGCTCTCGTCAGATATTTGATACCGGACCACCGTTACTAACTATTACAATATCGATAGTTATGGCTAGAGATATGGTAACCGTTTTTAGTTACGTTTTGGTATAGCGGACACATGTCTACTATGTAATCTAATTCTACTCTACTCTACTCACTGATTGATTAGCTCTGTAATTTGTTGTACTGACACTACTGACTGATTTAAGATATTTCTTATTTGGTGCAGACGGTGCAGTGTTCATAATAATTCGGCGGCGGTAATGAAAAACCAGATCTGTTGTAAAAACTCGAAATAAGACTTCATTAATTGAAACTGAAAAATACCTGCCTCTGACAATATCCAACTTTGTACAAGACTAGGAGGTTGTTTAATTTTGGATTACAAAATATAATGGCGTTTGTTTATCAAGGGGACCAGGATTTAGAAGCAAAAGCTAAGAAAGGTACACATATGCACTGAAGTATTCTTTCAGAAATCACTGTTCTGTTTATGTTGGGTCCAGCCCAGTAGTTTCCCATGATTTAATTCTATAGAACTATTGGGATACCTACATATTTTTAATTATAATGTTACAAGTCCTTCAGTAAATAATATTATTACTAATGTAATAATATTAGTCCATATTATTAATACTAATGTAATAATAATATGTACTGAAGGACTTGTGATAATAATATGAAACCTCAACAGGTCTAAGGAACAAAATGGAGAATTACAAAGATGCACCCTTTTCACAATTTTTCCCATTGATTACTTGTATGTGTTATTTCTCAGCTGCGGAAAGAATATCAGAAAATATGCACATAGTGGCCAATGAACCATCACTGGCTTTATACAGACTTCAAGAGCATGTGAGGAAGGCTCTCCCTCCGATGGTAGAGAGGCGTGTGGAGGTAACCAAGCTGCAGCATGAGTTGCAGGGCCGGTGTTATGACGTGGAGTATGCTCTGAGGTAATTAGTAAACAATAATCCACAGAAACGTAATAATTACAGTAGTCATGTTAACCAAACTAATTGTTGTATTAATATTAATTTCAAAACTAGATATATGAAAAAAAGGATTTTTTGTGTTACTTCCTTAAATACTTATTATGTCACATAAGGTCAGGGTCGCACTGGGCCGGAAGGGCCCGGGTGGCTGACAAGACCGGGGCCCGCGACTTGATGATGGTAGATAGTATATTATCCTATGGTTGCCGCAAGCCCCGTGTGCCAGGCCCATGCGGGGCCCGCGCAGGCTGGGGCCCGGCTGGCAAATGCCACCTCGACTATATGGCCAGTCCGACGCTGCATAAGGTTACATTTTCAGTAAATTGTCATATACCTTTTTAGTAAGTGTGTTTTTAGTAAAAATGTTCTCATGTTCTAGTCTAGGGTTACATAGTTTAAAAAATAATATAACAGGAATAAAAAGGGTTGGCCCCTTTTTATTCCTGTTATATTATTTTGCTCAGTGAGGATGTCATATAAGCAACATACTGATTTTTTGCTGTCATAAATAAAGTCTAATGGAGAGGGAATTTCTAGAGCGGAGGCTTCACATGGGAAAACGAAGTATCAAGATCATTGCCCCTCTAGATAGATTGATGACCTCAAGATCAATTTTTTTTCGAGACGGGGGACGTGGGCCCACCACACATTCCCACCACTGTGTCTCCTATGTAGCCAGGATTAACTGCGATGACCGCCAAAAACGGCAATGAACAGTGAAGTACATTGCTGTCCCAGGGGTAAAACTACGGCTGCCTTGGAACTCACAACAAATTTAATCAGAAGAAATTAGTAGGAGTAGGCTTTTGGAATTTGACTTCCACTCCTAGCAATGTGAGAGACAGCCAAATTCCTCATGAACTCAAGAAATTATAGATTTTATTTATTATTAATTATCATTAGTAGAAAAAAAAAAAAAAGGAATAGATAATAGTGATACATGTTTAAATTTAGCACTGCGATTACAAAAAAAAAAAAAGTTTCTGTTAGATGAAAATGAAAGATATTTTTTACAAAAAAGAAAACTACTTTTCAGTAACTTACAGTAAAGCGACAAGTTACCGGTACCTGCTTTCGTTTATCTCACAATACATACGAATTAGAGTCCAGGGGGCTTACCACCATCTTTATGCTAGCCACTCAAGTTCAGTTCCTAAACTGAATTGTTTTATGCGATGCCACAAATATTTTTTACTATTTGGTATTTGCAGAATAATGCATACTATTCGTGAAAAAAAGACACGTCATATACTCATCATTCTAAGTATTCATTACCAAATTACAATACTTTAGTAAGTAAAATTATTAATCATAATATTCCCATGTAAGCGACTTTTCTATAGAAATCTTTTGACGAACAAACAATTTGAAAAAGAATAACGAACCAACGTCTCTGCAAAATAGTAATGTATAAGTGCGGTTATTTATAATGATGTGACAAAGTGTGCCTGACGTGATTTACTCGCAATTGAATGAAATGAAACAAACAGTCGAAACACCGCCCGCGCTCCCCTATATGAGGGCAGTAGGTGGTTCATCAATATCTTTGAACCAAAGCCAACTTCACCTGCACGTGGTGCACCCTGCTGACTAACAAAGGAAACTCTGGCGAAAAGATAGGTAGGGAGCGTATTTGTAAGCTACCCGACTGGAGAATGTCTCCACCTCACAGAATACCGCAGCCAAATAACAATTCCCTTGAGGGTTTTTGTGTTCCTGCGAGTGAGCGAGGTCACCAGAAAGGAAGGAGATGCTGCGTTGGCAGTGGGGCGGCGGCGCGCGAGGGATATATTATGTTGAGACCGTTAATATGGCTCTGGTAACCGCTTCACATCAGGGCCGTATGCTACGTAGCGTATGTAGTATAAAAAAATGCACAGTAAGACAGGTTGCGACTTGTCTTATTCTTGTTTACAGGGCTGCCAGGTCTTTTTAAAAAAAAATACCGAACAGGGAGCAAAAAAAAAACAAGTTTTAATCATTTATTTTTATAGTATTGACTTAAAATACAAAGTACTATTATGCTAGCTAACCTAACATATAAAATTATATTTTTTCTCATCAATGTTTGATTTGCTTGAACTGCCCCATGCATTTGCGATATGTCAGACTGCCATTACATCGTATACATAATTCAGCCTTCACCATGTCCACACTTTATTTATTGTTGAATTATTTATTAGGGAGAAAAAAAATACCGAACCGCCCATACTTATTTTTGTTATAGCGAACATCGAACACAGCGATAAAATACCGAATAGTTTAAGAACAGTAGAATACCGTACAGCTGGCACGCCTGTTTACGCGTGTATTTTGTGCCGAATATTCGGCACAAAATACATACTTGTAGAACGCGTAAACAGGCGTGCCAGCTATATACTTACTTGTCGCTTCATATATCGGCGCTTCAGTCGAGAGCGTTGCCGTATATTCGGTATTCGGCCAGATCACTATTCTTGGCAACTCTAGTTTTAATCATGTCATCCATTGTCTTTAAACTGAGTCGCAATTGACACGCGAAAAGAATGAAAATTGTCGTTGGTCTGTTAATGGGACGCCATGAAAGGAAGAGAGGGCATTGTCACTCTCTATTAATATGGTAATACGTTCGGAAACTTCGTTTTGTATTATTTCAGTGATTAACGGCTAGAAACTTGTTTTATTCTACGTAATATAACTACTTGAAAATAAATTTATCTCAAGTAAAAGTACAATAATAATAAGTTTAAACTTACTTAATTTTATTCAAACACATTTTGCAGTGTATTTCGTCAACATTAATTTCGAAATGCTTCAATTCAACTTTACATATTCCGTGACGTTCGTGTCAAAGGACTCTCTGGTCCGTGTCAATGTCAAACTCTTGAAGTGTTGTTTGTTGTTGTATTAAAGAAACGTGTGGAGATTTAAAAATTAATATCAATTGTTGTGCTTTGTTAATCTAAATCTCATAATGTCGTAAGTATTCAATACAATAATTCGTATTTATTTAACCAATAATTTGGAAAGATACGTGCTTTACTAGATTTTGTCCACATTCCACACCTTTGCTTGATGTGAATTTTTGTAGCGCTCTTTTGAAGTGGTCTCAAGTGTTTTCTTCATAACGTACCTATGTTGTTTTAGTGTGGAACCTCGTCGCAGAGTTAGTTATAAACAGTTGGAGGCACTTTGGGAAATTTTGAATAAAAATAGGTCTCAAGCAACTGGCTATAACAAAACTATACTAGCACGGGAATTGTCTCGACGAATGTGGGAGACAGTGGCAGAAACCTTAAATTTTTTTAGAGATGGTGCCACTAAAGATTGGAGGGCTTGGAACAAGGTATGTGATGCAACAATATTGCAATACATAGTATAAAGCTAAATGGATTTAAGTAGCTATTATTGCTGTTTATTGTATGTATTGTTTGAAGTGGAAAAGTTGTAGATTGATTTTGTTCCTATTTACATCATCAACAAATAAATAGATTTCTGCGGAAGTATTGTATATTTTTTTAAATATGTTATCAATAATAGTTGAGTTGACACAGATGTCAAAGAATTTTGCTTGAAGCAAGGTTCTTCTTCTTTTTAATTAGATGGCTTCTTCATATTTTATTCGACGATGATTTTGCCAATTAAATGTCAAGGTTTAGAAAGGCAGTAACTGTGTCTATTAATAGGTAATAAGTAACAAGAGTCCAGTGGGTAACCTAAAACAACCCAAGACAACAAAGTTAAAATATACAAAGTTAGTACCTAAACCAGGCAGCACAAATTAAATACATTTACCAATATATTGCAGCTAATAATAATAATAATTAAATGTGCAATTCTCGTTGAGGTCACCATTCCCCATGATGAGAACCTCGTTAAGGCTGAGAAAGGGAAACTTTTGAAGTACTTGGACTTGGCCCACGAGGTTACCACCATGTGGCAGGTGGGCTCAACGATTATTATTCCGATAGTCGTGTCAGTAAACGGACTTATAGCCAAGAGCCTCGACCATCACCTCGTGAGGCTCTCGCTAGGCAGTTGAGTCAAGAACCAGATACAGAATGCGGTTCTCCTGGACACGGCCCGCATTGTGAGAAGGTTCCTCACTCTGGAGCCCTGATCAATGTATTTTTTTAAATATTTATATTTAGAAATGTAAAAAAAAGAGAAAAACATTAAATAAATGGTATAATAATAATATTGCAGATACATGTTTGTAATGATTACTCTTTACAAACAATTATAATTACAAACTAGTATACAACAAAGATTACAACATAAAAGATACTAAAAGTCACAAGTAAGTAGATGTATTAGTCTTTATAAATATGATAAGGGCTGTAATGAGAGAGAATGCACAAGCTAAGTAAGAAGGGAATATTGACGGGGCATGGGATATTAATAGGTAGAATATCATGTAATGCGACCTGAAGTTTAGGGCAATTAAAGAAAAGATGTTCGAGAGTTCAAAGTCAAAGTCAAAATTCTTTATTCTTTGGGCCCTCGCGGGCACTTAGACACATCTTTTACAATTAGGTATATTTTTTTATCTACCAAGCCGCACCTTCTTCTAAGCCGCACTCACATAATGAGCTATCTAGTATCTTAATATTGGATAAGGAAACTAGGGAGCAAACATGTCCTAGACGTAACCTGATAATAACAGAAGTGGAGTGTTTTTCTATTTAGTTGTTGTAGGGACAAACAGCTGAATTTTTGAATAAAATCTGGCATTTGTGGCACCTTTTTCTTGCCATAATTTGTTCCAATCTTTGATTAAACGCGTATTAGCCGATAGTCTAAGGTCTCTAGAGAAATAAATATAATATTTATGAATTCCCATGTTGATAGCTTCTTTGGCACAACTATCTGCAGTATCATTGCCAGCAATACCTACCAACTGGAAATCCAAGCCCTAGCTCTAGCACTAGCTCTATGCTCAGGGAGTGACAATGGTATAATTTTTGTTTTATTGCTAGCGTCAGGGCGAAGTTGTCTTTAGAATGGAAAGGAGGTTTGAGTAAATCTTGAAGGCATTTCTTCGAATCTGACATAATTGGGATTCAATATAGGAGACAGCTCCAAGGATGACTGTGGCCTCTTCATAGGCATGGTTAACGAATTATGGCAGTTGTAACTATTAACTATAACTATTACTATTACCCACGTGTGCCACGACCTGTCACTTCTGTACCAAGCGCTGTACTAACGCTGACCCATTATGGGACCGCGGCACGCGAAAGGTTAATAAAATCTGGACTGTCTTTATGAGACCAGTTAGGAATATATCCATTCGGTAGTTCTAAGATATTTAGAAGAGGGTGGGAAGAATTTTGTATAATCTTGTAAAAAAATCTATCAGCAAGGTTTTGCCTTCGGAGTTGGAGAGGAGGATATTTGGTTATAAGCGCCAATGTTGGAGAGGATTTCATAGCACCCATGATAATCCGCAGACACTGACTGTACTCGGTTCAGTTTACCTAGAGCGATTTTACTGCAGGGTTCTAGTATCTTATCTTAGAGTGGGTCCAGTGCTGCAGCACCGGTGACACGTCGATCCTCATGGATCTTTTGTGTTCTTCCTAATCCTTTAGTCACTCTCGCCTGCCTGTCTGGAGACATGTTCCATGTACTTCAGTATGCCGCTTATAGGGAAGAGCCTGTAGTCCTCCAGGTCCGGGTATGCCTTTCCTAGGATTTCCATTAGTTTGCCCGCTAGGGCGTCTCATTGACACATTAAGTGTGACACATTAAGTGTCTCATGGTCTCGTTAGATTCTGCATGTTCTGCACTCTGGGCTCTCAACAAGTCATCAACAACATTTTCTATAAGTGTCCATGGCAGGCATTATGGCCCGTCAGTGCCCCAAGCATGAGACACATCTGTTTCTTGTCACATTTATGTACATATCTGTACAAAGTCATCGTACCTTCGCCAATGGTTTCCTTGGAGTGTAGCATTCCACTCATCTCCCTCCATTCAGCCTGATGCTTAGACTTCGCTCTATCATTTATAGCCTCAATTACTGTCCCATATGAAAGACCTACAAAGGGTTCAGGTCCCAAAAAGTTTTTGCCTTATCCCTCCCTTGTCTGTTCATCAGCCCTCTCATTGCCCTAAACTCCTGTGTGTCCAGGAACCCAGACAAACTCCAGCCGATTATTTCTGCCCAGTTTATTAAGGGCAGCCATACCCGCAAGATCTTAGATTCCACCCAGTTAGAGCTCAGGGCCATAATAAATAAATAAATAAAATATTAACTGAAAAATCCTGACACGAAAAAAACTAAATTTACTACTACCTACTTCCTGAGACTTTTGAAGTCGGTGTAATTTTTTAGGGTTCCGGAGTAAACAAGGAACCCATATAATTTCGCCATGTCCGTCCGTCCGTCCGTCCGCGGCCTAGATCAGCGCTTCATACTCGCGAGCAAAAGTTTGGAATCACCTACTTGCGATTTGCTACGAGCGATTTTAAGAACTAAATAACTAATGAAGATTAATGAATATGGTATCATTTTAAAGGTTATTCTGTAAACTTTAAATTGATACCATTTTCATTTCAATCGGACCCCTATTTCACGAGCTGTCCTTGTTTAAGTGAAGGAGTAAGGAAAAATGAAGGAATGAGGAAACGGGAACCATTAAAAAAAAACAAAATTTAGAGGAAAATCTTTATTTGGGATAAAACATTTTTGTTCAATATTTAGTGTTGCCTCCCCTAGCCCTAATTACAGCACGAAGACGATTCTTCATGGACCTAATGAGCTTCTTGGCAGAATCTTGTGGGATGCCTTCCCACTCCTCTGTCAAAGCCGATTTCAACCCATGAACACTTGAGGGAGCTGGATTTCTGGATCGAACCCTTCTTTTCAACTCATCCCACAAGTGCTCAATGGGATTCAAGTCAGGGCTGAGCGCTGGCCAGTCTAATGTGGCGATTCCAACTTGACCCAGGAAGTCAATTGTGGCACGTGAAGTGTGACATCGGGCGTTATCGTGCATTAGGACGAAGTTATCGCCGACATATCCCGCATAAGGAACAACATGTTCCAGCAGAATATCGGTAATGTACCGGTCCGAAGTTAGACCACCCCCTCGTCCCCCGCCAGGCACGAAAACAAGCTCCGTTTTTGCGTCGAATGAAATGCCGGCCCACATCATGCAGGAACCGCCTCCATAAGCTACTGTTTCAGCGAAACAGCACTGAGCAAATTGCTCTCCAGGTCGCCTGTAGACCCGGCCCCTTCGGTCGCTACCGTATAAGCACATTCTGCACTCGTCTGAGAACAGAACTTGCCTCCATTGCTCGATTTCCTAATTAAGATGGGCGCGAGCAAATTGAAGGCGTGCTTGACGGTGAGCTGCCGTCAGTTTTGGGCCTGTGGCAGGCCTTTTTGGAGTCAAGTTCGCCTGCTTGAGTCTTCGCCGAACTGTCCACTCACTGGCAGTTGTCCCACGAACTTCCCTGAGCTTCTGCTGGACGTCGACACCGGTCAGGTGACGATTTCGAAGAGAAGTTGACACGATAAAACGGTCATCTCTCTCCGAAGTGCACCGGCGCCGTCCAGATCTTGGCCTCGGGATGTAGCCTCCAATTTCCAGAAAGCGTTTATAAACTTTCGAGACACAGGACTGGCTTATGTGGAGCTGACGTGCGACAGCCCGCTGGCTTAGCCCTTGTTGTAGTAGAGCAACAATTTGGGCTGCTTCTGTTGGCGTGGTCTCCATTATCGTCCAATGTCAGGGTCAAATTCAACGGAGGGGTGTACCAGTCAACGTGTAACAGCCGACTGATAAGAAAATTCCGATGCCCTGCGCTTTTATAGGATTCATAGGCGCGCAACTCGTAACGAATAAATTGAGACCTTTTCGTTACTCCTTGATTAAACCAGGATTGCTCCTAAAATACGGGTCCAATTGAAATGAATATGGTATCAATTTAAAGTTTACAGAATAACTTTTAAAATGATACCATATTCATTAATCTTCATTAGTTATTTAGTTCTTAAAGTCGCTCGTAGCAAATCGCAAGTAGGTGATTCCAAACTTTTGCTCGCGAGTGTAGAAAGCTGTAGTTTGGCATGTAACTATGCTGACAAAGTGGTAGAATAAAATTTTGGAAAATATTTTTTTTCAGGGTACCTCCCCTGCACGTAAAACGGGGATGATTTTTTTTTCTGCACCTACCCCATGGTGTGGCGTGTCGTTGGATAGGTCTTTTAGAAACATTGGGAGTGTGGGAAGATCTTTTTTCGATATAGTAATCTGTTTGCGAATTATTTACATTTAACGAGCAAATTTTTGTTAGACGCAAGTGTCAAATGTGATAAAAAAACATGGAAGTAGTCTATATAGTGAATTTAAAAGGAAAACTATCACGGCTAAGTTAGTAGACTTTACAAGTTACTGAGTAATAGCCGACGAACTTATAAAATGTATTGCAAGATGAATAGAATTGTGTAGTACATTACCAGAGGCTAGATGGCGCTTTAGTTATATATTTACTATATTTAAGGGGGGTTCCCATACAACATACATGATTTTTTATGCCGTTTTTATAGATAATGTTACGGAACCCTTCGTGCGCGAGTCCGACTCGCACTTGGCCGGTTTTAATTTTTTTAAAGTTTGATTTATCCTTTTTAAGTTGATGGAATACGACTTGTGTTATCCTAATAGGTTTTTAAATTTGTATTTGGCGTTAATCAGTGCTTATGAGAACGCGGGCGTAGCGGGGTGCGCGGTGGTAGCGGGTCGGGTGTAGTAGTTATCGGGAAAGTTCTTGCATTTGTATTTAATACAATTAAAGGTGCTTCATGAAGGTGGTTGCGTAGCGTGTTAGACTTGGCTTGGATAATCTAAAATTCCCGAATTTCACGCGAGCGAAGCCGCGGGCAAAAGCTAGTAAATGAATAAGGGATGCCGTCAATACCTGGTGAGGAATCCTTCAAATTGTAGAGGACGCAGTGAAACTTCGCTAGTGTAAATGGATCATACTCGTACATGCTATCTTCAGGAGTTGGAAGATGGGGGAGATGGAGGGTAGGAGTCATAATTCGGGACATCTGGAGGCGCTAATTTCCTTATAAAATCCTCTAACCAGGGAGAGGTCGTTAGAGATTTTTTTGTTAAAAGCAAATGAGCTGCGAAAGTTTTTATTTTTTTCCAGATTATAGCAGAAGGGGTTCTAGGGGATAGGGATTCACAAAACTTACGCCAGCCTATTTTCTTTTTCTTTCCCAAGAGCCTAGTAGTACGGGCGCACGTTTTTTGGTAGGCTATATATAGTTCTCCATATTCAAATTTGCTGCATATTTGTTCTCAGCTTGCTTTCTTTCCTTTACACTAGCGGAGCATACAGAATCCCACCAAGGAGGGGAGGAAATACGATTTGAACAGAATTTTTAAGGCGAATGGATTCATCAGCGGCTGATGTAAGATAGGAGATGAATTCATTATAAATAAAATGGAGCTGTTTACATCGACAGGAGGGAGTAACGATATTTCTTCGTCTGGCAGGCACATTGAGAATTTTGTCCAGTTCGCTATGTGAGTTTTGTACTTGAGCCCGGCCTCAGCCACGTCTCCGACACGGCAGCGGCGACAGGCTTAAACTATCTGAAGATATCTATAAGATCATTTTTTTCAACCTGATACTTCTACAGTTCATTGAAGGATGTTTTGGGCCATTTTTGGAGACAAAAGCAGATAACAGATGTATCAGACTGACGACATTGTTCGGTATTAGGTCACTGAATTTGGAAATTATATTTAGCAAGGAGCACATTAAACATTCAATTATAGTATATATGTAACCACGTCTATAGACATTCTGACAACAGAAAATCTTACTAGGCAATGTTTGACCATGGGAGGTTAGAACAACAGTAGTTGAATGAACCGAAACACCTGATTCTGTTCTTTTTTTATGTTGAGACGTCGGGCTTTTATGACTATTCCAGAACCACGGGGCGTTGAGATACCTTCAACCAGATCTTCTAACGTCCTTTTAGTTGAGATAGCACGCACTATGCCCATACGTGAGACCTAATATTTTGGAATTGAGGCAATGAATTTTTTTCTGCCATGATGGGATTTAATGAAAAAGAATTCGCATCAGCTGCAGATTTAAATTGGATAGCCATTTTGTTCCTACTTATTGACTTTATGCCGCCGTCAATAATCCCTTTGATATCGGGTATATGTATAAACTGCGCAAATTTTAACGCTTTTGTGGTTTGTCCAGTGGCAGTGACATCGGGCTCTTCCCGAATGACATGCACAACATACGGACCTGGATCGGTCTCTTAAAATTTATAAGTGGAGTCGTCAATAAATCGGAAGCCAGGTTTAATGAATACCGACTGGATAGATGCTGATGGAGGGTTATTCCTCTTAGCTTTGTCTTCGGGATTGCTATCCGCGGAACGTTTTAGAGATCTTGGCTGAGGCTGATCTGATCATATGAGTATCTATCTACAGGAGAAGCAGAAGTCCCTCCCCCATCAGGGGGTTTCTTGCCCATATTTATGGGCAAGGACTTACAAATGTATTAGTAAACTCACCCTTTTTGAACACTTAAACCACCACCGATACAAAACAAACAAAAAATTTTACAACTCAAAGGAGAAACGCGATAGAAAAAGGAATTTTATCTCAACCACGTACGATTAACAACACAGCGAAAAAAACGAAAGCGGAGTTAGTGACTCCGCTTTCGTTTTTTTTGAATTGTTGAATATAAAAAATTTCGTTGAATATATAATACAACATAGTTAATTTTAATCTAAAATATATTATATAATTGAAATATTGTACTAATTAAATTTCAGTACTGGAATGACTATAAGTCAAAATTGAAACGAGTGGTTGCTATACGAGCATCTCACCAGCGTTCTGGTGGGGATCCATCAGAGGAGCTGCCGTTATCCGAATTGGAAAATAAATTTTTACAAATTTTGGGAGATGATTTCGGTTCTGGCATACCTAAAGCCAGGGTTGAACAATTTGATGAAGTAAGTAACGTAGCAGTCTATCCACGGATTAATTCTTTGACAATTATTATTTTGAACATTTCCATAGAGTGATTATGTAATCAATCTCCATGCTACCAAGTGTGACTGACCCTAAGACTATATCCTAATAGAAATAAATGCACTAGTGAGTTTGTTCACTTAATTGTATGATGTGCATAGAAAATACTTTTATTACAGGTACCACCAACAGCCCGGTCATCCGGGCTAAGTCAGC
Organism: Hypsopygia costalis; assembly: GCA_937001555.2. Classification (NCBI taxonomy): domain Eukaryota; kingdom Metazoa; phylum Arthropoda; class Insecta; order Lepidoptera; family Pyralidae; genus Hypsopygia; species Hypsopygia costalis. Next base: position 4,761,763 of record OW443325.2, read on the forward strand.
AGGGATCAGAAAGTGTTCTCATAGACTGGTCACTTCCTGGTCCCTCAACAGATGTTCGCACTGAAGAGCAACGAGTAGTCATTCCCACACCACCACCTGTGTCACCTCCTATAATGGCAGTATCTTCACGCCGTTCAGACAGACTCGTGCAGCGGCGTGACAGCTTTGAGGCCGCCTCTAGACCTTCCGTGCAAGCGCAACCCTCGCAATGGACTCTTCGGTAATTAACGGTTATTTAAACTAGTTTTATTCTACGTAATATATTTTAAAATAAATTTATCTCAAGTACATTAATAATAAGTTTAAAGTGGAAAAATGTGATATTAATAGTGCATTACACTTAATTTTATTCAAACACATTTTGCAGTGTATTCCGTCAACATTCATTTCAAAATGTCGAGGAGTTTTAAAAATTAAGATCAATTGTTGTGCTTTGTTAATCTAGATTAATGTCATAACTTATGACATTATTAGATATATAATCTAGATTAACAAAGCACAACTATTGATCTTAATTTTTAAAATAAGTACGGATTATTGGATTTAATTCTTATGACTCATAGGTATTAAATCCAATAATCCGTACTTATTTAACCCAATAATTTGGAAAGATTGTGGTTTACTAGATTTTGCCCACATTCCACACCTTTACTTGATGTGAATTTATGTAGCATTCTTTTGAAGCGGTCTCAAGTGGTTTTATCATAACGTACCTATGTTGTTTTAGTGGGGAATCTCGTCGCAGAGTTAGTTATAAGCAGTTGGAGGCACTTTGGGAGATTTTGAATAAAAATAGGTCTCGAGCAACTGGCTATAACAAAACTACAGAATCACGGGAATTGTCTCGAAGAATGTGGAAGTCAGTGGCAGAAACCTTAAATTCTTTAGGAGATGGTGCCACTAAAGATTGGAAGGCTTGGTGCAAGGTGAGTGATGCAACAATATCGCAATTCATGGTATAAAGCTAAATTGGTTTAGCTATACTGCTGTCTATTGTATGTATTATTTAAAGTGGAAAAGTTGTAGTTCGATTTTATTCCTATTTACATCAACGGATAGATAGATTTCTGTGGAAGTATTATATTTATTTTTAAATATGTTATCAAAATTTTGCTTGAAAGCGAGGTCACTAGTTTAATATATAATAAAACATATTTAATGTTTTTCTAAAATATTTTATATACTTGATATATTGTACTAATTAAATTTCAGTACTGGAATGACTATAAGTCAAAATTGAAACGAGTGGTTGCTATACGAGCATCTCACCAGCGTTCTGGTGGGGATCTATCAGAGGAGCTGCCGTTATCCGAAATGGAAAAGAAATTTTTACTAATTTTGGGAGATGATTTCGGTTCTGGCATACCCAAAGCCAGGGTTGAACCATTAGATGAAGTAAGTAACGTAGCAGTCTATCCACCGATCAATTCTTTGACAATTATTATATAGAACATTTCCATGGAGTGATTACGTGATCAATCTCCATGCTACCAAGTGTGACTGACCCTAAGACTATATCCTAATAAAATAAAATGCTCAAGAGAGTTTGTTCACTTAATTGTATGTTGTGCATAGAAAATACTTTTATTACAGGCACCACCAGCAGACCGGTCACCCGGGCTAAGTGAGCAGGGATCGGAAAGTGTTCTCATAGAATGGGTACTTCCTGGTCCCTCAACAGATGTTCGCACTGAAGAGCAACGAGTAGTCATTCCCATACGACCTGTGTCACCTCCTATAATGGTAGTATCTTCAAGCCTTTCACACAGACTAGTGCAAAGCCGTGACAGCCCTGAGGCCGTCTCTAGACCTTCCGCGCAAGCGCAGCCCTTGCAGCGGACTCCCAGGTAATTGGCGGTTATTTAAACTAGTTTTATTGTACGTAATATATATTAAAATAAATTTATCTCAAGTAAAAGTACATCAATAATAAGTTTAAAGTGGAAAAATGTGATATTAATAGTGCATGACACTTAATTTTATGTACATTTAGTGTATTCCGTCAGCATTAATTTCAAAACGGAGCGGAGTTTTAAAAATTAAGATCGATTGTTGTTCTTTTGTTAATCTAAATCTAATAATGTCGTAAGTATTAAATTCCAAGCAGCCGTACTTATTTAACCCAATCATTTGGAAAGATTGTGATTTGCTAGATTTTGTCCACATTCAACACCTTACTTAAAGTGAATTTATGTAGCATACTTTTGAAGTGGTCCCAAGTGGTTTTTAGGGTTCCGAACCTCAAATGGAAAAACGGAACCCTTATAAGATCACTTTGTTGTCCGTCTGTCTGTCTGTCTGTCTGTCTGTCTGTCTGTCTGTCAAGAATTTCTATGTCGAGAATGCGTGGAGGTATCAAGCTGAAATTTGAACTGTATACTCAGGTCTACGGTCCCATGAAGTTAAAAAAAAATCAAACTGCTAAGTTTACGTAGAAAAAAGTTACGGCCGTTTATTCAACAAAAAACGCATATTTCGACACACTCGAGGGAATCAAAACCTATAGGGTACTTCCCGTTGACCTAGAACTATGAAATTTGGCAAGTAACATCGTTATAGACTACAAGTACAGGAATAAATCTCAAAACTATACATTTGTAAATAGATCTTAAAAAATAGGGGGTCTATATTTTTTATAGGGTGTCAAAATTTCAAATTGAAACTACTAGTTCAAATGGGGTATCATATGAAAGGGCTTGATGTACACATTGCAAAATATATTTTATTTATTTTTTTCGACACATTATTTCTTATTTATAATGAAAAATATCAAATTTAATAATGATACTACGTACCTACGGAACCCTCGGTGGGCGAGTCCGACTCGCACTTGTCCCGTTTTTTCATAACGTACCTATGTTGTTTTAGTGTGGAATCTCGTATTCGCCGAGTTAATTATAAGCAGTTGGAGGCACTTTCGGAAATTTTGAATAAAAATAGGTCTCTAGTAACTGGCAATAACAGAACTTTAGAAGCACGGAAATTGTCTCAACGAATGTGGGAGTCAGTGGCAGAAACCTTAAATTTTTTAGATGATGGTCCCACTAAAGATTGGAAGGCTTGGTGCAAGGTAAGTGATGCATTAATGTCGTAATACATAGTATAAAGCTAAATTGGTTTAGCTATACTGCTGTCTATTGTATGTATTGTTTAAAGTGGAAAAGTTCTAGATCGATTTTATTCTTATTTACATCAACGGATAGATAGATTTCTGCGGAAGTATTATATGTTTTTTTAAATATGTTATTAATAATAGTTGAGTTGACACAGATGTCAAAGAATTATTCTTGAAAACGGGGTCACTAGTTGAATATATAATAAAACATTCAATTTTAATTTAAAATATTTTAAACAGGTGTTCCAAAATTCGAGGATAAGCCGGAAGCAGGTGATAGGTCCTGTCATGACAGCTATCAGAAAAATATTTAAAAAAATCTATGACTTTATGACACTATAGGTATTCAACGAAAAAACTGAAAAATCTACACCTGTGATGATCATTGAAGTCCTGTTGCTACAAATTATTTCTTTTGCACAGTTTTATTTTTGGAATGTAACCCTGAATAATGCATTTGTAAATTGTAGTATAAAATTTGAAGTCAAGTACCTTAGCTGAGAAGAATATTTATCTTTTATCCCAACCACATATTAAATTTTTTCACTTTGTCCATCTTTAACACCCTGTATTGAAAAAAAATGTATTACCGTGATTTGGCAAGTAACCTTAAAAGTTTGCGTATCTAATGCTGATTCCATAATGGTATAAAAGGAAAAAAAAATCAAGTAAACTCCCTAGTCACTTGATTTTTTTCCTTATTTTAAAAAAATCGAGGAACTAGCGAGTCGCTAGTTCCTCGATTTTTTTTTTAATCAGCTGACTATTGAATCAATGAAATGGAATAAAAAAAATCAAGCGACTATGGAATGCTTTCCTATTCTGAATTCTTTTTTTTTATGGAATCTAAAAGCATGGTTTAGGATGGTTTTTTTTACTTAGGATTTAAAGTAAACGTAAATTGTTATTTAATAATATTATTTTATAGTAAAGGCACGTCGAACACCTGCCTTCCTTCCACTGCAATGCAGGCACGGCATCTTCTTATAATAGACCTGAAAATTTGACGGACGAATCTGCCATTATTGACATAATCAACTGCCTCTTGTATCCTTAGGCGTAGCTCAGCTAAATTTTCAATTGATTTCGGTTACACCTTTACTTTTACTGCTCCCCAATAAAAAAAATCTCGAGGATTTAAGTCAGGTGAACGGGCTGGCCACGCAATTGTACCATCACGCCCTATCCACCTATTCGGGTATTCTTCATTAAGAAAATCTCGTACCGACGAGCATAGTGCGCTGGTCACGCGTCTTGCTGGAACCACATGTCTCGGTAAACGTTTAAAGGAACATTTTCCAATAAATTTGGCAAGTGATTTCGTAAACAATCCAAATACACCTCGCCATTCAGTACCTCTAGCAGCTCAAATGGACCAATGATGGTACCGTTCAAAATTCCGGTCCACATGTTAATTTTAAAACGGTATTGTGACCTGTCTTCCCTCATCAAATTTAATTAGGGTTTTCTACATGCTACTCGTGCAAATTATGTAGGTTCAAGTTTCAACCATCCTTTTTAAATGTCGATTCATCAGACCATAAAATTTTATTGAAAAATTGTGGATCTCTTCTGTATTCCGCCAACAATGTCTGAGTTGCAGAGATTGTACTCTTTGTACATGAAATGGATGCAGCTGGCTTCTTTGTAAAATGCGGTGTGCTGTACTTTTAGGCACGCCGATTTCTATTGCACTTACTGAAGTACTCGGGTCTTCCTCAACCGCTCTCAGTACGGTGTCCTCATAAGTCACAGGAGGTCTTCCCCCACCATGGGCTTTGTGCGGCAACCGGCCCTCTACTAGTAATTGGTGCACATTAATAAAAACTCTGTAGTTTGGATTGCGCGCTGCAGGGTATCCCTCAAGATACAGCCTAGCTGCAGCATTAGCATTCTCCGTAAATAAAGTGCATGTTTGCATATTCTTCTGCAGTGTACACAGGCATGATGGTTAGAAGTTTGTAACAAACAACAATCCAAATCACAAGCAGTTACTCAAGTCCAAGAAACAAAGCCAGAGTCGTTAGTACGAAATCAACATGAACAAATACGAAAACGTGCGTAGTAAGTGAACGAGCGAAACATACTGTATTGCGATTTATGAGTCAGAGTAGATAACACTCATACAATGTCGACAGCGTCATTATCTTACTCGCTCATACTTAAACGGCGTTACTATCTGTCTCACTCACACTCGCCTAGAGAAGGAACAACTTTGCTCGGCTACCTCTACCAACCACCGTCGTGTTTTTGATCCTAATGACATTTAATCCCAAGTTCCGAATAATACAAATACAACGAACAATTAGTGTAAAAAAACAATGTGGTTGGGATAAAAGATTTATATTCTTCTAAGCTAAGGTAGTTGACTTTAAGTTTTATACTACAATTTACAGATGCATTATTCAGGGTTACATTCCAAAAATTAAACTGAGTAAAAGTAATAATTTGTAGCAAAAGGACTTAATGATCATCACAGGATGTAGATTTTTTCAGTTTTTTCCTTGAATACTTATAGTGACATACGTAAATACAAGTCCTGGATTTTTTAAAATATTTTTCTGATAGCTGTCATGACTGGACCTATCACCTGCTTCCGGCTTATCGTCGACTTTTGGGATACCCTGTATACTTGATGTACTTATTAAATTTCAGTACTGGCTTGACTATAAGTCAGCATTGAAATCCCGAGTGGCTGGTGTACGAGCATCTCACCAGCGTACTGTGTTTGGTGGAACATCAAAGGTGCCGCTGTTATCCGAAGTGGAAAAGAAATTTTTACAAATTTTGGGATATGATTTCGGTTCTGGCATACCCAGAGCCAGGGTTGAACCATTAGATGAAGTAAGTAACGTAGCAATTGTAGTGTGACGACACATCTATCTATCTATCTATCTATCTCCGATATCTATATGTCTCTCCACCGATCTCATTCTCATCCGATCAATTATTATTTTGAACATTTCCATGGAGTGGTTACGTGATCAATCTCTATGCTACCAAGTATGACTGACCCTAAGACTATATCCTAATAAAAATAAATGCACAAGTGAGTTTGTTCATTTATTTGTATGATGTGCATAGAAAATACTTTTATTACAGGCGCCACCAGCAGACCGGTCACCCGAGCTAAGTGAGCAGGGATCAGAAAGTGATCTCATAGACTGGTCACTTCCTGGTCCCTCAACAGATGTTCGCACTGAAGAGCAACGAGTAGTCACTCCCACACCACCACCTGTGTCACCTCATACAATGGCAGTAACTCCACGCCGTTCATACAGACTCCTGCAACGGCGTGACAGACCCTCTGCCTCCTCTAGACCTTCCGCGCAAGCACAGCCCTCGCAGCGGACTCTTCGGTAATTGACGGTTATTTAAACTTGTTTCATTCTACGTAATACATTTTAAAATAAATTTATCTCAAGTAAAAGTACATCAATAATAAGTTTAAAGTGGAAAAATGTGATATTAATAGTGCATTGTTACACACTTAGTTTTAGTCAAACGGGTCAATTTAAAATCTGTTGCAGAAAAAGTGACAATATATTTTGAATTCCTAAAAAAATGTGTTTCGACTTAAGTGTATAGGTTAATAACAGGACATGCACATAGTATTGTAAAATGCAATTTCGAGGTTGGCCGCGACCTTTTGCGTATATTTTCAGATTTTTATGTGATTATAACTAAAGCACGGAAAAAATTTAACAACTCTGTTACCATCATATATTTTTATCTAGTTAAACAAGAAATAATTATTTGGCAACTTTTCTTTGTTATCAATAAAAAATATATATTTACTCCATGTTTAACATATAAAATCATAGTATATATTAACTATTAATAATAATGTAAGTGAAATATACTCTGTTGCTTTCTATGTTTTAACAAAACTATTTTTCTTTATAAATTACTTAAATTGTAAAATTGACAGAAATTATAAGAACATAACGAGAATACCATTATTAATCTGAATAATATATATCACATATAGAAAATATGGAGTCGAGCATCTGTTTTTCATTAAATTTCAAATTTTACGCTTATATTTTAGGATCATAAAAGTAACAGAGTCGTAGGTCGAGTAACATAGTGTACATTTTATATTAATTTTAATGAATTACTATCACAAAACCTTTTATATTTAATAAGAACATTCTCAAAATAATTACAGTTATTATCATCCAGTTAAATAATAAAACTAAAAAAAGCAATTAAATTGCTGTTGTTGGTTAGTTGTTTTTTTACGGCTCTATTGTGTCTTTTCTTGTACGTTTCATTTTCTCTACTTCTTCCTTAATTTTCAAATTTTCTCGAAATGATCTATCTCTTTTAACTTTTTTTCTACCGCGGGTTTTTGAAGACATTATGTTGGGACTTGCCCCCTACTGTCTATTGGAGTTGATGGCAGAGGAGTAGATAAACGACGAACTGTGTCAACTCTCGTTGAAAAAGCACGTGGAATTCTGTCAAATATAAAAGGTGTTTGTGTCTCAATGTCTGACAATGAATCCGGCTTATTCATAATTACTCGAAGAGTTCTTTGTCGATTTTTTCTCTTGGTATTCGCTACTCGACATTTTTTTTTGGATTATCGATGTTCACGCGGAGTAATGTCTTTTACCAAGCGTTTTGTTTTATGATATCACTAAAGCCTTCCTCTTAGCTTCTGCTACCTTTTCCGGATTTAGTTTGCACTTTTCTCTGTAACATCACTGCTTTTCAGCAGCAGTAAGATCCATACCCATGTACTGTAGTATTATCTAGAACAAAATGTTTCATTTATTAGATGATTATAAAATAATATTGACTGCTATATTATATACAGACACCAATGACGAATCGTAGCTACTAACAGTTTTATAATGACAACTCTGTTACCACTCTACAACTCTGTTACTACTAGCGGTATCATAGTTGCGCAGTAACTGAGTTGTAAATTTAACACTTGAGTAATATATTCTTTAAAAAAAGTATATTTTGACAAAATAAAAACACATTAGACAACTATTCCCTTAATGTTATATTCTATTTATTAAATTATGTAGAAATATATGAATACTTACATCAAAACGCCGGTAACATAGTACACACAGAATAAAGCCATGCGCCTCACACCGCAACTAACGGACGACTGTTTCGAGTACCCCGCGCCCCACCCGCCTCTAAAAGAGTCGGAGCAACAGAACCCAATTGTTATGAACGGAACTGTCGCGCCATCTCTTACTTTTTATCTAATTTACATAGTACCAGAAATATAGGACGGTTATTACAAAGATCGTGGGACTAAATTTGAAATAATGGATGGATAATAGCCTATTTGACAATGTGAACATTGTGAAGTGAAAGGTGTATAAATTATTTAACAATATCGTAAAATACACAAAACTATAAAGATCTGCAAACTTTCATTTTGAAAGTATGAAATTATTAAAAAAATACATTTCCATTGGAGAAACAATAAAACATACTATAACTTTTATTATGATACTAATTACAAAAACGTAATATTTAACATAGCTGTCGTACAAATTTCTGATTTGATGCATACAAAATACAAAACCTGTGACGTCATGATTCCTTTTGTATGGAGCGTTTTCGGGAAAGTCTAAAATTTTGATTTTCAAATTAACATATCTCGAGAGATTTTTGTGCTATCATATATTTTTATATTATTGAGACGTCCCACAGTGGTCTAGAGTCGCTATTTAGTGCGAAAAAAGTCAAAAAATGAAGGTGCTATTTTTTAATGATTCAAAGGTAATTCGGTATCTTTATTATTTATGTCATCGAAATTGTATGAAACTACATACAAATCTGTTAATATTTAGACCCGACAATCAGTTAAAGTTGACTCATATGGAATGCTTGCTATTTCATATTAAAACGTAGTTAATTATTTTAACGCTTTTTAGTTGTTTGTATCAATTGTAGTCTAGTTTTTTTATTTATATTGTGTTGAGTGGTTTGTCCTTATTATGTCTGATACCAGTGGTGGTAAGTTTGTACATTATTAAAGTGTAGAAATATCGTAACGGGCAATAATAAAAATATTGCAAGTTTTTCTTAAGATAAGAAGGTTTAAAAGTTGTGCAGGCATTTGCAGATTTTGAAATTGCCTTTTTTTAGTAGTTTAATTTATGGTCTCAATATGAGATAACAAACGTAGAAGTTTTCCTTACGCGCACCGTCATTTTTTTTTTTTTTCTTCCGTATTTACTCATTTCGAGTTATTTGAGATAATGGCTTCCATGTAAGCATCTGACAAGAGAGACGGTTTGTAATGAGTTGATTTCATATGTTTTGGAGGAAAATGATATTTCCGTTGAAGTTCTCAAGCCAATTTTGGAAAAAATATTAAAAATCACGAACTGCGCTGGAAACCTTGCCGTAAAGATTGAGGGAATTTTTTGTTTAAAAATGGAGATTCCTCCTCATGTCGTGTTCCTCATTACTGAGGGTCGTGATTCCCCCGCTGAATCACTTTGTCTCTGACAATAGTACGCCATCTGTTGCGGTCTTTAGCTGCATGAAGTGCATCATGAAGCTTTGTGTCCATCGCTGAGCGGTTTTGGTCAGACCATCTGCTTGGACTGCGGCCTCTCGGACGCCTGCCGTCTACCTTGCCAACAACCATTAGCTGTTCCAAGTTGTGGCCATCTTTCCTAGCAATGTGACCGAAAATTTCAAGCACTCTGCGGAGGCAAGCAGTTGATAATCGGGTTTTGATGCCGAGTTCCCGTAGAATAGACGCGTTGGTGCGGAAGGCTGTCCAAGGAATCTGCAGCATCCTCCTCCAACACCACATCTCGAAGGCATCTATACTATCTCGGTCGGCCTTTCTCATGGTCCACGTTTCTGCCCCATAACCGAATATGCTGAATACAAGTGTTTGCATCAACTTTACTTTGGTCTTCCGTGAGATGTTACGATCTTTCCATATTCGGTACAGCTGAGACATTGCGCTTTTGGCCATCGCTATTCGCCTTCTGATTTCCTTCTCACACAATCCAGTGTTGCTAATATTGGAGCCTAGGTAGATGAAATCGTTGACTATTTCAAGGTTAAGTGCACCTGTCATCTGCAGTTTTTTGACAAGGTCCACTACCATAAGTTTGGTTTTGGTGTGGTTAATTTTTAGTCCCAGGTCTGAGCTGGTTTTCTGTATTCTGTCCAGGAGCTCCAACATTTCAATTTCGTTAGCGGCTAGTAATGTTGTGTCGTCCGCATAAAGAAGATTTGTTATTTTAGTGCCACCAATTGTGATGCCACCCTCCCACTCATCGCAGACTCGTCTTATTATGTATTCTCCATAGACGTTAAAGAGAATAGGAGACAGAATACAACCTTGTCTCACTCCCTTACCAAAACTGAAAGGCTCCGAGCTGGTCTTGTCGACCCTAACGATACCCTGGTTATGCAGGTAAAGCGATTGTATTATCGCTATTAGATGTTGAGGCACGCCCAAGTCTTCCAAAACCCTCCACAGGTCTGGCCATACGACGCAATCAAAACCTTTGCTGTAGTCTATAAAACACAAGATGACGGGTGTGTTGAACTCGTAGCATTTTTCGATTATTTGTCGGATGTTAAGAATTTGCTCACGAGTTCCCTTTCCTTTCACAAAGCCTGCCTGATCTTGTGGAACTTGCCAGTAAAAAAAATAGCAAATTCTGTTGTTAATGATATGTAACAGCACCACCTTGCTGGCATGAGATATAAGCGCCAGAGTTCTATAGTTGTCGGACTTGGCCGTAGAACCTTTTTTGTGTAGCGGGAGGATGATGGATTTTATCCAGTCGTTGGGCCACTTTCCAGTACGCCATATCGTTGCATATTTTGTGTAATAGTACTATTCCTGGAGTTCCCATGGCTTTTAAGATCTCCGCTGTGATTTGGTCCGGACCTGGAGCTTTCTTAATCTTGAGCGCATCTATGGCAGCTGTGACCTCAGATAGTAAAATGGGGGGTTCGAGGGTCAGTTCATTCCATGCAATTAGGTTGTATGACGGGCTGCATTCAAAGGCTTTATCAACAACGAGTACGTAAGAACTTTCATTTGCAACTCAAGTAAGTTTAAAGAAATGTGGAAAACGAACTGCAGCTGATGATTTATCAATGGAAATATTGGAAATACTTTTTTCGCGCTAAGTAGCGACTCTAGACCACTGTGCGTCCCTACATATCAAACCGAAAAAATGTTGGTCAAATAGCCTATTCAATAAATTTATTTACTAGGCAGTGATGTTTTTTTTTTAAATTATAAATTCGCTTAATAAGTATAAATATTAAACAAACCAATCATTAAAGTTTAATAAAAAGATATTATAATTTTTGCATGGTACCCTGAGATCTGGGACAGAATTTTCTTGTATGTAAAACACCTCTGTTACCAAGAATGACTATTCTGTTACCTGATAAAAATAGTGATAAATAAATAATAACCCCGTTTTTCTTTTGGAAATATATTTATTAAGTTGTACTTTAACAAAAAAACGCTAAAACACAGTTTTAATATTTTAAAAGTATTGGTGAGCAAAACAATAGGCTTGTATCCCATTTTTTTTTCGATTTCTTCTTTAAAGACGTCACAATAATATAAATATAGATGAAATAATTACTTCGATTGCATAAAAACTTCTCGAGATATGATAACTTGAAGATCACAATTTTGGACTATCCCGAAAACGCTCCATACAAAAGGCCACCACGTTATGACGTCACACCGTGCTATTTTATATGCATTAAATCAGAAATTTGTACGACAGCTATGTTAAATATTGCGTTTATGTAGTCAGTGCCGTAACAAAAGTTATAGTATTTTTTATTGTTTCTAGAATGGTAATATTTATTTTTTATAATTTCATACCTTTAAAATGGACTTTCCCACCAAACTTTGACCGCACATAAAACACGTCGGACATAAGTTATTAAAATTTTAAGATCGCAGATCGTTCTAGTTTTATGTATTTTACGTTACTGATAGAGAGTTTTTATAGTTTTGTGACATGGGCAACAAGCCTATTTTTTTGTTCAGGGACAACATTTTCTGCAACCGATTTTAAATTGACCCAAACACATTTTGCAGTGTATTCTGTCAACATTAATTTCAAAACGGCACGGAGTTTTAAAAATTAAGATCGATTGTTGTGATTTGTTAGTCTAAATCTAATAAACCCAATCATTTGGAAAGATTGTGGTTTACTAGATTTTGTCCACATTCCATACTTTTACTTGATGTGAATTTATGTAGCGTTCCTTTGAAGTGGTCTCAAGTAATTTTTTCATAACGTACCTATATTGTTTTAGTGTGGATTCTCGTCGCAGAGTTAGTTATAGGCAGTTGGAGACACTTTGGGAAATGTTGAATAAAAATAAGTCTGTAGCAACTGGCTATAACAAAACTGCACAAGCACGGGAATTGTTCCGAAGAATGTGGAAGTCAGTGGCAGAAACCTTAAATTCTTTAGGAGATGGTGCCACTAAAGATTGGAAGGCTTGGTGCAAGGTAAGTAATGCAACAATATCGCAATACATGGTATAAAGCTAAATTGGTTCAGCTATACTGCTGTCTATTGTATGTATTATTTAAAGTGGAAAAGTTCTAGTTCGATTTTATTCCTTTTTACATCAACGGATAGATAGATTTCTTAGGAAATATTATATATTTTTTTAAATATGTTATCAATAATAGTTGAGTTGACACAGATGTCAAAGAATTTTGCTTGAATGCGGGGTCACTAGTTGAATATATAATAAAACATATTTAGTTTTAATCTAAAATATTTTATATACTTGATTTATTGTACTTATTAAATTTCAGTACTGGAATGACTATAAGTCAAAATTGAAATTCCGAGTGGCTGCTATACGAGCATCTCACCAGCGTACTAGTGGTGATCCATCAAAGGTGCCTCTGTTATCCGAAATGGAAAAGAAATTTTTACTAATTTTGGGAGATGATTTCGGTTCTGGCATACCCAAAGCCAGGGTTGAACCATTAGATGAAGTAAGTAACGTAGCAGTCTATCCACCGATCAATTCTTTGACAATTATTATATAGAACATTTCCATGGAGTGATTACGTGATCAATCTCCATGCTACCAAATGTGATTGACCCTTAAGACTATATCCTAATAAAAATAAATGCACAAGTGAGTTTGTTCACTTAATTGTATGATGTCCATAGAAAATAATTTTATTACAGGCACCACCAGCAGACCGGTCACCCGAGCTAAGTGAGCATGGATCAGAAAGTGATCTCATAGACTGGTCACTTCCTGATCCCTTAACAAATGTTCGCATTGAAGAGTTACGAGTAGTCATTGCTACACCACCACCTGTGCCACCTCCTATAATGGCAGTAACGCCACACAGTTCACACAGACTCGTGCAACTGCGTGACAGCTCCCCAGCCGCCTCTAGACCTTCCGCGCAAGCGCAGCCCTCGCAGCGGACTCCTCACGCAGATGAACCACAGGCATTGGTGGCCGAATCCCGGGAGATAATCATGTTGAAACGGGAGAAACTGATTCTCCTGAGAAACCTGGTACAAGAATTGAAGGATATAAAAAACATACTCAATTCTCGGTGAGTTATAAGTTTAATATTTTATTTCATAATAACAGATTAGAATTATTATTTAATATCTGTTTCTATTCAATTTGTTAAACATACAATCATATTCAACAACACTTAAAAAAAATACTTTTTTTATATACTACGTCGGGTGGCAGACAAGCATACGGCCCACCTGTGTGCGTTACCACAGCCATATTTTAGCGCTCGCACGCTGCTATCTGGTTACCTCACTTACAGGAACACAACAACCCTCAAGGGAATTGTTATCTGGCTGCGGTATTCTGTGTGGTTAAAAACTAAATTTATTTTGTTATTAACGAACACATTTTAAGAAAACAATTGAATGAAGACAGTTACCATTATCATAATTAAACGGTAAAAACAAATTATGGAGTAATTTTATTATAGGTATATATTTGATATAGATACATAAAAAAATATTTTTAGGGTTCCATTGTCAACACGGATAGTTTTATAGCTATAGATATTATTATTTAGTTAGTTTTATACCCTTACAGTTTCGGCATGTTCGTCCGTTTGTCTGTCTGTGTCGTGTGTGTATGTGTCCAATAAATAGGTCGTGGGATCGATTCCTACATAAAACCAAACATTTGCCATTTGCAAAACCAAAGCCAACCTGCATGTGATGCATCCTGCTAATTAACGGACGAGGTGGGGTGTAAGTAGCTCACTTTTTTATACTACGTCGGGTGGTAGGCAAGCATACGACCCACCTGATTTGAAGCGGCTACCGTAACCATATTAACGCTCGCAACATGAAATATCGCTCGCGCACCGCCACCGCCGATGCCAAGGCAGCATCTCCTTCCTTTCTGGTAACCCCACTCACTCGCAGGAACACAACTACTCTCAGCGGAATTGGTATTTGGCTGCGGTATTCAGTGAAGTGGAGGTACTTCCCCAGTCGGGCAGCTAACAAAATTGCAGTGCAGTGCCCTACCTCTCTTTATATGTAATATCAATGTTTTTTATGCGCGATTGATATTTTATATCACTACGATCTTTAGAGCCAAAGCCAAACTCACCTACACGTGATGCACCCTGCTGATTAACGAAAGAACCTCTGGCAGGAGAGGTAGGGCACAGCTTATTTGTTAGCTGCCCGACTGAGGAACTTTTTTTTTATACCACTAAAGTGGCAAACAAGCATACGGCCCGCCTGATGGAAAGCAGTTACCGTAGCCTATGAACGCCTATAACACCAGGGGCATCACACGCGCGTTGCCGACCCTGTAAAAACCTCTTCACGCCCTTTTTGAAGAACCCCATGCTGTAGTCTCCTGAGAAAACCTCGACAGGCAGTTCATTCCACAGTTTGACCGTACGCGGGAGAAAACTTCTCTGGAACCGCACAGTACGCGACCACTTAGGCTCCAATGTGTGAGGATGAATTCCCTGTCGATGGCGAGCGGTGCGACTGTAGAAGGAGGCCGTGGGCATCATGTCAAACAACTCCTCTGAACACACCCCATTGTACAGTACCTCCGCATTACATAATACCGCAGCTAAAGAACAATTCCCTTGAAGGTTGTTGTGTTCCTGCGAGTGAGTCAGGCCACCAGGAAGGAAGGAGTTCCATCTTGGTGGCCTCACTCACTCGTTGTGCTGCGTTGTAGGCGGGGTTGCCGGTGCGCGATAATTATTTACTATTGTAAGAACATATAGCTTCACTTCGGGCTGTATGCTTGTTTTGACCCGACCACCTGACGTGGTATAAAAAAAAAGATTTTGACGAAAGAGACGTAGAATATAATATATTCTACCTCTCTTTCGTCAAAATATCTTTTTTTTTTGAGGCTCTATATTATAGATCGTGACTAAATTTGACGCGCGCGATGTCACCCTCCGGGTATGCGACAGGAGAGAGGCGGAAAATCCTCTTCGACACCCCAGCAGCCTATTGCCGCCAGAGCGAATCAGGCTTTGACTGACTAAAAACCGTTTTAATATGTAGATAAGGCGGTTTTTTTAAGGACTTATAGCCTGGTTGGGTTTCAAAGCGAAAACTGATAGCGAGGAAAGAGAAGACGAACGCAGAAGGCGCTCAGCCGCGCGAAATAAAGAGTGCACAGTGCGTAACTTGCAAGCGTGGGTACCCCGACCGCAGGGGATCCCTGCACTCTATTTATTTTTTTATTTAAGGTGCCGGTCACCTAGAGAGGGGTGTTGGGGTGTAAATGGTTCATCAACATGTTTGAACCAATGACAATTTCACCTGTACGCGGTGCATCCTGCTGACTGACAAACGAAGTTCTGGCGAAAAAAGAGAGGTAGTGAGCGTAATTGTAAGCTACCCGACTGGGGAATTTACCTCCGCCTCACAGAATACCGCAGCCAAATAACAATTCCCTTGAGGGTTGTTGTGTTCCTGCGAGTGAGTGAGGTCACCAGAAAGGAAGGAGATGCTGCGTTGGCAGCGGGGGTGACAACGCGCGGGCGATATTTTATGTTGCGAGCGTTAATATGGCTACGGTAACCGCTTTACATCGGGCGGGCCGTTTGCTTGTCTGCCACCCGTAGTATAAAAAAAAAGGCTCCTTCAAATCCCAGCTTTGAGGTGCGAGAAGCGATTACAAGTCAATGGAGACCAAAGACAAGAAATGGAGGCTGTTGAGGAGTTCTCTAATATATCATCATCATCATCATCTCAGCCATTGAAGGTCCGCTGCTGGACATTGGCCTCCCCTGTAGATCTCTAATAAGACCGGTTGGAAGCGGCTTGCATCCAGCGCGATCCTACGGTCTTAATAAGGTCGTCTGTCCACCTTGTGGGTGGACGACCTACGCTGCGCTTGCCGGTACGTGGTCTCCACTCGAGAATCTTTCTATTTATACAGGCTACATATATACTCTCATCATTAACATCATCGTGATTATCAGCCTGTATCTACCCACTGCTGGATATAGGCCTTTCCCAATGCGTTCTATAATGCGATCCTCCGCTTTCCGCATTCAACTGCTACCAGCCACTTTTTTGAGATCGTCTTTCCGTCTAGAGAGGGGGTGCCCTATTCTTCGTCGCTCCATACGTGGCCGCCACTCTAGGACTTTCCTCCCCCCTCTGCCATCGCTGACACGGCAGATGTGGCCAGCCCACTGCCGCTTGAACTTGCTGACTCTGAGAGCTATGTCGACCACTTTGGTTCACCGTCGAATTTCTTCGTTCCGGATTCGATCCTTAGAGAAACTCCAAGCATTGCTCTCTCCGCCGCTTGCTGTGCGACTTTTAGTCTGTGAACCAGGCCAACGGTCAGCATCCAAGTCCCTGCACCGTAGGTCATAGCATATATATAAACGCGCATCATGAAATATCACGCGCTGTCACCTGGTAGTGATCTCACTCATTCGCAGGAACACAATGATCTTCAAGGAAATTTTTATCTGGCTGCGGAATTCTGTGAGTTGAAGTTCACCAATAGAGCAGCTTACAAATATGCTGTACCCTACCTCTCTTTTTTCAGAGCCTCTTACGCTAGTCGGCAGGATACACCACGTGCATATGGGGTTGACTTTGGCTCTAAAGATCGTGGTGAGCGACTTACACTCCAAAATGTATGTGTAATTATATTTCTGTTTCATTTTAGTTTGCCATTGTCAGTCGATGAATAAGATGCTGTCTAGTCGCCTGCCCGCCTGCCCGAGCTGTAATTCAGGATATATACCACCACCACCACCAGGGTGGATGACATCTGCTCCTGCCTGCATCGAAGCTTCTTGTTGAAGTTCATTATCATCTAGTACTGGAACTTCTGTGTTTGCCTTATTGCAAATATTGTGCAGGATCACAAAAATCTCTCGAGATATGTTAATTTGAAAATCTCAATTTTTAGACTGCCCCAAAACGCTCCATACAAAAGACTACCGAATTATGACGTCACAGGTTTGTATTTTGTATGCATCAAATCAGAAATTTGTACCATAGCTATGTTAAATATTACGTTTATGTGATTAGTATCATAATAAAAGTTATAGCATTTTTTATTGATTCTCCAATGGAAATATTATTTTTTAATAATTTCATACTTTTAAAATGGACTTTCCCGCCAAACTTTGATCGACGCTAAAAAAAGTCTGACTGAAGATATTAGAATGAAAGTTTGCAGATGTTTATAGTTTTGTGTATTTTACGATATCTATATACATATAATAAAACAGTAAAAATAATGTGTCTGTACATTGAATATATTTACAAAAAAACAATTGGAGGCGATGGAGATATAGTAATAGAGTAAGAATTAAAAAAAAAATGTCTGTCTGTTTGTCTGTTTGTCTGTTTGTACACGCTAATCTCTGGAAGTACTGGACGGATTGGAATGAAACTTTTTTTGTTATATAGCTGTTAAGCCTGGGCAAAATATAGGGTATAATTGATTTTGGAAAGTGGAACACCTGATGCAGAACCATAATGGTTCAGGTAAACTATAAGAAATATAAAAATGACACCTTAGCAAAAGTCGTTCAGCTTGATGAGCATTTTCTGTTGAGGTATAAAAATCCAAGATTTGGAACACCTGATGCAGAACAATAATGGTTCAGGTAAACTATAAGAAATAAAAAATGACGAATTAGCAAAAGTTGTTCAGCCTGATGAGCATTTTCTGTTGAGATATAAAAATCCAAGATTTGGAACACCTGATGCAGAACCTTAATGGTTCAGGTAAACTATAAGAAATATAATAATGACGCCCTAGCAAAAGTTGTTCAACCTGATGAGCATTTTTTGTTGAGATTTGGAAAATCCAAGATTTGGAACACCTGATGCAGAACCATAATGGTTCAGGTAAACTATAAGAAATTTAAAAATGACTCCATAGCAAAAGTTGTTCAGCCTGATGAGCATTTTTGTTGAGGTATAAAAATCCAAGATTTGGAAACAAAGTTAAATTTATTTGCATAAACAACACGTGTTTACAATAAATTATAGTTTTCAATAAAAGGAAAAAAACACGTTATAATAGCCAATAGAACTAAAAAAGTTTTTAAGTAACTTTTTTAGTTCTATTTGCTATTATAGCGTGTTTTTTTACTTTTTTTAAATCTATTTATAACTATTAATAACAATAAATAGATTAACAAAATATTGAATGTATTGTAAAAAAAAAACCGCGAGGTGCTACTTTTATTCTTACCTGCTACAAGTTAGACGCAATCGTTTTATTTTATTTACTAAGGTAACGTGGTCTATTTAGTCAGTTTATTATAGACGTGTACGCTAAAATTGAAATGGAACGATTGGTATATATTCGCACAAACCAGAAGAATACGTGCATTTGCGGGACGCTATGTAGCAAGATCTGAGTTTATTTGATTTGGTGGTGGAAAGTGTTTTATGCGACGAGGGGAAACTGTTTTTCTTAGATGCTCCAGGAGGGACTGGAAAAACATACCTGACGAGAGCAATCCACGCTGAAATCAGGCGCCAAAATAGGATCTCGCAGCAGCATCGCCAGGTATTGCAGCCACATTACTACTAGGCGGAAGGACGCAAATACAATGTTCAATATCCTACTAGATTTAAACAGAATTGAAACACCGACATGCTCTGTGACACGAAACTGTGACAAAGCAAAGGTGTTTCAGGATTGCTGTCTAATCGTTTGAGATGAATGCGAAATGGCCAACAGTAAGGCACTAGAAGCTGTAGATAGAACTTTACGTGCCCAAGAGTTTTCAAGAATATTATTAAAATTTGGGGAAGATCTCCTTCCTGAAGTAAAGTCAATGGCAGCGCAATATAATTGAAGCTGAGATTCTCACTGGGAGTGGTGCCGGTGAAACTGTATTTATTCCGCGTATTTATACCACTCTTCTCCAAAAAAAAATCAATTTTAATTTTAAACGTACGCAGTTGTCTGTGACCACTTGCTTTGCTATGACAATAAAAAAATCACTAAAATTCGCTGGTGTCAAGCTTAGGACTGGTTGTTTTTCGCATGGCCAACTTTACGTCGCTTTCTCGAGAGTTAGTGAGTGACGCTTCAGGTCTTTTCATATTAGCTCCCGAAGGAAAGACTCCCTTAATTTTTTTTTTAACTATGGTTACAATGTTAAACAAAAAAAATTTTTTTTACTTTTAACAAATATTTTCTCATGTATCTACATTAGTTCGTATTTGTATTAATACGCCGGAATCATAAAGTCCACGCGAACGAAGTCGCGGGCATCAGCTAGTTGTTAAATAATTTATACAATTTTTAAACATTGGAAAATAGCCTATTGCCCAGAAATATGTATTTATTATTTATTTATACTTTTAACATTTTAAAAGTTTGGCGGGATTGAGATTTTTGTGCTATCGAAGTAATTCTTTCACCTATGGTTATATTATTGTCGTTCCTACATACCAAACCGAAAAAAATGTTGGTCAAATAGCCTATTGAATAATGTCAGCCCTAGTGAACATCACACAAACATAGGCACGTGTACAGACGTCATTGGCTTTACTACATGCAAACGCGTCATTTTTGTATGGAGTGGTCGGGGTTTGGTAATACTGTATAGATTAATTTTGATGCATTGAGTATTGTAATGATTTATATTGGTTAAAAATAAACTTACCAGTTGTACATTCAGGGAATGATATTGTTTTCTACAGTAATACCGTTCTTCATGTTGCGAAGGTCTGATTATCCTGTCACTCCGGGCATGTTAAATTTCTTGAAGAACTTTATAAATATTCAATATATTAGTTTATAAATAAGTTGTAAATATTAAATAATATGATCTCACACATATATTATTTTCACAACCCTAACTTTTGCTTGTGTGCTTGTATGGTACTTCATATTCTACTTGGCGCCTATGTCTTCAATTATTACATAGGATCAGTAAGTAGACAAGTATTTATCATAATATATGTAAAGCTATATGAATATGTGTATGTATACCATTGTTTAATACTACTACGGGGGGGCAGACAAGCATACGGCCCGCCTTATGTGGAGCGGTTACCGTAGTCATATTAACACTCGTAACATAAAATATCGCTCGCGGCGTCACCACCCCCGCTGCCAGAGCAGCATCTCCTTCCTTTCTGGTGACCTCACTCACTCGCAGGAACACAACAACCCTCAAGGGAATTGTTATTTGGCTGCGGTATTCTACGAGGTGGAGGTACATTCCCCAGTCGGGTAGCTTACATTTACGCTCCCTACCTCTTTTGGCCAAAGCTTCTTTTGTCAGTCAGCAGGGTGTACCGCGTGCAGGTGAGTTGGCTTAGGTTTAAAGATGTTGATGAACCACTTACACTCCAATGTGTATGTATACCAAATCCTATCAAAATACATCCAATCATTAAATATGATTGAATAACATCCAACATTAACACTTTCATATTAATAAGTAATATTAGTAGACACAATCTGCTATAAACTTTATTTTATTGTTGATATGTTTGATTAAGAGATGCCAGACAAATTTTCATATAAACCTACTTTTACAACATACCTTTATTTTATTTTACAACATGCATGATACAAATCAAACTTTACGAGTATGTACTTGGATATGTGGTATTGATGTCGGATATTAAAACCTCTGAAAAGATTTGGTGTGCCTTATTTCGGCACTGCCCAGGTCTCAGATCTTCATTTTAACTAGACAAAAAATTAGTCGTTAATTTGTCGAAATTTGTCGTCCAAAGCAAAAAATTTGTCTGTCTCCCGTTAAAGAGTTATAAGGTTTTTTTTGTGGCAGTGCCGAAATAAGCTTATTTCGGCACAGCCCACTCGGGATCTATTAAACTACAAAACATAGCGAAGATATGATTTTCCCCAGAATTAGTCGTAATTTGTCGAATTCATACACCAAGTATCAGAATTAGTCGACCTCCCGTTAAATAGTTATAAGTATTTTTTGTGGCAGTGCCGAAATAAGCCTTATTTCGGCGTGTGCCTTATTTCGGCACTGCCCAGGTCTCAGATCTTTATTTTAACTAGACAAAAAATTTGTCGTTAATTTGTCGAAATTTGTCGCCCAAAGCAAAAAATTTGTCGGTCTCCCGTTAAAGAGTTATAAGGGTTTTTTTGTGGCAGTGCCGAAATAAGCTTATTTCGGCACTGCCACAAAAAAATCTTAGTGGGCATGGGCAGTGCCGAAATAAGGCACACAAAGATTTGCATGATAATCAATGATGTGATATCTAATCATAACTTACTCTGCTCTAATGAGGGATCTTGTTTATAAAAATGCGTGTAACTTTTTAATTACGCATCGACCAGTACGTATGTACATACATGTCCTACGTCTGTCCTACGTCAGTACATCTGACTGTTTCCATGATGGGGGTGGCCGTACGTAATATTAAGGGTATGCCGATATAAGTAAGGGTTCAAAATGAACAAAAAAATATTTTTTTTTTCGAGCGCGTCAGTTTTTCTAAGGGGATGTTAAGTGAACCTAAAAAATAGCTCGTATATAATAATCTGACGATTTGGATGTGACGCAAACTCTCGGTCATTATTAGAATGTGCAAAAAAAATTCGCCATTTTGTTTCATCTTTATGCCCTATACGTGCTGTCTCGAGGGATTCGCTTAATCTGACAATAAAAAAATTTTTTTTTTAAATCCTTAATTAATTGAAAAGCTGAAGAAATAGCATGCAAACAAAACAGTGTACGTTTTTTAACTAGAATACTTGTCATCATCATCATCATCAGCCTCATTAATTTTTTTTGCGTATTCTTTTTAAAATTACCGTCTACATCGGTAGAATCATCATCTTCCTTCTCTGGCTCGCTTTCATCCTCAGTTTGCTTAAGAAATCATTAAAATAATTAACGATTTTTTTTTTATGAATAACGTTTTTTTTTATGAATAACGTTTATTTTTAATTATTGTACTGTAGTATGTTAATCTGCCGCGCTTTAGTAACTCCCGAAATCCCCCTCTTGGGCTCCCCTACTATTATTAGGGAGTGCCGAAATAAGGCTTATTTCGGCACTCCCTAATAATAGTAGTTTAATAGATCCCGAGTGGGCTGTGCCGAAATAAGCTTATTTCGGCACTGCCACAAAAAAAAACCTTATAGCTCTTTGCCGGGAGAGCGACATTTTTTTTCCTTTGGGCGACAAATTAACGACTAATTTTCTGTGTAGTTAAAATCAAGATCTGAGACATGGGCTATGCCGAAATAAGGCACGCGTTTGTTGAGCCATAGGATGCCCACTTATACAGTTCCCGGCAAACTTCCTGAGCATTTGGTGGCGTAGTTGGGGAAAGTTTGTGCATTGTACACTTACGGACAAAAAAAGTGTTTACTGGTAACTGAGGGGCAATTCTCGTAATTAAAATGTAGTCAAAATTCACTTTCGATCCAGTCTCAATCTCACAAATGTCAAATTTGGTATTCTCGTATCACATTATGTAACTTCAAAGTTTGATATAAGTGTGATTATATCGAAATATGACCGAAAATTAAGCAAATTAAGATTGTCCCATACAACCAAATCCGGTCGTGGTGACGAAAATTTCGGTAACAAAATAATCGACTGGTTGCAATGTCGTAATTGTTACTACACTTTGTGCCTGCGTGAGGTTTAGCCTCAAAATATTGTAACAGAGTATACACTTCGCGACTTAAATGTGTCAGACTAACTTTTGATAACAATGTTTCGTAAATATATCCACACTGTTACTACGTTATGATATCAAGAACAAAACTACCCAAAAGTGTTTATACTGTGACTACATTTTTGTTCCTAGAATGTTATTAAACTTTGTGTATAAAGAGATACAAATAAATGTGCACATTAATTAACTTAGTTTTGTAACATAGTCGAAACTAGTACACAGTTCTAGAATATTCGATTCCTATTAAAAAAGTTCAGTATGTTCTCAAACATTTTATCTGATAATTGAGTGCTAGTACGTATTAACAATTAACAGTATGAGTAAACCTTTTAGACATACAACTACTTATTACCGACGACTCCACGCAGTTAAAGAAAAGGAGCTTCATTCAGCTCAAAGGAGGAAAGAGAATCATGGAACTCCGACATCTTCACCTTACATCTACACTTCGTACTATCTTTCGTCTTTGCACACCTTTAATGTAATAATAATATAATGTGGGGATATTTCACACAGGGCCATATGATCCCAAATTAAGCTTCTAGTAAACTTGTGCTATGGGTAACAGCCAGCTGATATATTTACAAATATAAATACATACCGTTATAGATAATTTACATCCAGACACAAGGCAAATACAAATGCTCACCACATAAATGTTTGCCTTGGGTGGGAACCGAACCCACAACCGCGAGCTTCGCAGGCAGGTGCACTACCCACTAGGCTACGGAGCCGACAAAATGTTTTTGTTTTATATGAGAGCGGGGCAAGCATATTAATGCATAAGCATGCAAGCAGAGCATGTGGGTCACCTGATGGAAAGCAATCACCACCGCTCATAGAAATCAGCCCATGTCGTATTTATTTGGGAATACCGCTGGAGGAAGTTGATGCCACAACTTCACAGTTCGTAGTAGAAAATGTCTTAAAAAGCGTACTGTAGTCGATCGCCAAATATCGAGATGATGAGGATGGAATTTTAATTTATGGCGAGTTGTACGATAGTGGAACTCAGCGGCAGGTATCAATTCAAATAGCTCATCCGAGCACTCCCCGTTGTATAATTTATATAGAACGCAAAGAGATGCAACATCTCTGCGTGTAGAGAGAGACTCCAGCCGATCAGAAATCATTGGGTCACCGACGATTCGAACAACTCTTCGTTGTATGCGGTCAAAAGGAGCAAAGTGGGGCGCACCAGCCCAGAGATGTGAACAGTATTCCATATGAGGCCTAACTTGGGCTTTATAAAGTTGAAGGCGATGTTGTGGTGTAAAATACCGTCTGGCTTTACAGATGATGCTAATTTTCCTAGAGGCCAATTTGGCTTTGCACTCCAAGTGACCACGGAACTGAACATCACCATCATATGTCAACACCCAAGATACCAATGCTGGAGCTAATAGTGAGGGGAGTACCTTCCAATCTGGGAGATACGTCAAATGGGGACATTTTTGAGGTAAACGCACAAACTTGTGTCTTTGAGGGATTCAGCTGGACTAAGTTCAGTCTACACCAGTCAGAGACGTGTCCAAGAGACGTTTCAATCTCAGACACAAGTTTTGTTCGGTACTCATCGACGCAATCCCGAGAAACATTGCATAGACATATTACATAAACACTGCATAGCAATGGATGCTGCATACATGCAGCAAGTCATTGATATGCAGAAGAAACAATGTGGGGGACAATACGCAGCCTTGTGGCACACCAGCGTTCAGGGGTAATGGATCGGAACGTGCACCGTCAATCACAACTTTAATGATCCGCCCAGTGAGAAAGCTGGCAATCCATGTGCAGTCTCTCGGGTAACCCAAAAGAAGGAAGCTTGGATAGTAGCGCTTTATGCCACACCCGATCAAAGGCTTTTGCTATATCTAGTCTAGCAGCCAAAGCCTCGCCCTTGCTTTCTACTGTCTCCGCCCAACGGTGAGTCAAATATACCAGAAGATCACCAGCCGAAACCTTGGCGAAGGCCATATGGCGATCATTAATCTGAATTGTTGTGATTATTAATGTGAACTAATACTGTTCTGTTTAACTTATTTTCTAATATTGTGTCCAGTACAGAATTTATCAATCTATCTACGCTCATGGTCAGTCACTTGCTGAATCTGCATGACGACAGCATATACGAGTAGATAGGTACTTGGATACATGTTGGGAACCACTGACATCGGATTATTCCGTCGGCCATAATAGATTTTGTTACTGAATTGAGCAATAAGTACACTTTGTGTCGACTTAGTAACTGAACATTGTGATAGCCTTACAAAATCAATTAAATTGAAATCAAAACAAAATAAATGCATGTTTTTGCAAAAAATATTGTATCCTAAAATAAATATTAGATCTAAATAATTTAAACTCTCTAATTAGCAATAATAACGCCTTTGGAATATTAATGTTTATTATCACAAAATTAACAAAAAAGTAAATGTTTTATCTTAAGTCTTTATAAATCGCCGGCGCCTTTATTATTTGGAATTATATTCCAAATTCCCTCGACAAACGAACTTGCGCATTTTGTAAATAACTATAATGAATTTAAAATTTACCGTAACAAACAATGAATAATTATATTAACTTGTAATGGCCGATGACTTTGACATAAAAGTAAAATGATGTCAGATTTAAGTTGCATTAAACGTTCAATCATTCGATTATCGTTCATTCAAAACTGTAACAATCTGTTAACAATGTTACTATAATTTTACGAAACATCTTTTCTAAAATGTAACCACTTTTATGTTTCTTAAATTCCCCACTTTTTGTCGAGGTGTCAAAACAAGGTAGACACAGCTACTATTTTTGTTACCTGTGTAGTAACATCAAAAAGTAACAGTTTCTACACTACAACTGAAATGGTTGTATGGGGTTACTTTGTACAATAAGTATTGCTTATAATGAATTAATGAAATCAAGTGTATAATTTTAGTCAATTCACAATACAATCTCGATTCGGTCAACTTTCAATCTGCGATCGTAGAAAAACTAGGAGAATTGGCCTTCTGTGATTATCTATACTTATTAATTTATATGTTTACTAGCGGTCGCATACGACTTCGTCCGCGTGTACCGTGTCAGTACCCTGTTGTATACTGAAGATGAAATATTTTTAATACTTTTTACTTACATACGACTTAAAAAATATTATTTTTTACTTGACGTAGTTGTTTTGACCACTATAATTTTATATTTAACCGTCCCGCTCGAACTGAGCTGAGAACGAACGAAAGTAATATTCAATAAACAACAAACTTAACAAAAAAATATAATAAAAAACGTCAACAAGAAACTTTTCACTGGCCGCAAGTATATTCGGAACTCAGCGGGACGTGGACGGAGTGCGGGAAGCAAGGGTCTACTGATCTACCAATCATGCGTTCGATACGATACTCCGCGCCGTCGCGCCCCGCACCTATTACCAAGGAGACCTAATATTCGCTACTGCGCAGTCAAGGTCACTTGCTCAAGAAGTTTGCCGGGATCTGTACCACCAATAGGTCTCTGAAAAGACCCAGTGGCATAAAATGACAAAGTACTTTGAACCTGAAATACCATTTTTCGTAATGTGCAAACCCAAATTGCAATTTATCACTATAACCTACATTTTTTTAAATTCTCTTCGTTTCCACAGACAAGTCAGTAGATCGCCTTGTCTGTCGCATCATCGGTCTTATCTCCTCACAAAGTGATTGCACCAATTGTTTGGACAACCAGCCCCCTTACCACCATCTCATTGCGATTCAATAATTGAATGGATGGCTTATTCATACTAATGAATAAGCGACTCTATTCATTTGAAATAGAGTCGCTTATTCATTGTTATGCATAATCATTCTATTCAGTTATTGAATCGCAATAAGAGATGGTGGTAAGGGGGCGGTACTGCCGAATGAACTCTCGATCTTCGAGTTTAAAAGCGTCTGTCTGTGTTCTCGGAGACCGGCGCTGGCGCTTTCGCCTTATATTCGACTCGCTGTAGTCGTCCTCTAAAATCAAATTTGTTCCATTCGTCCGACATTTAAATATGTTTCATTTCATTTGGTTAGTATGTTTTTAACGTTATAAACTAAATCAGACTAAAACATAACAAAGTTTCATCACTTTACAACATACCTTCATTATATTAATTCATAATTCTCAACTTCTATTCGATATCGACTTCATAATTTATTGGAACTTTTTTTAAAACGCTTATTGTGACAAAAATGCGTTTCAGTTTAGGTTATTATTTGGCATGGTGGTACGATATGTCATACGAATAGATTGAATGATATCGAGTTTGCGATATAACTTTCAGCTGAATCGCTGTCAAAAAAAGTCAGAAATTTTGACGATTTTATCATGTAGGGGTAAGATTAAGCGATTCTATTTAGTGTAGGTCTTAAATTGAATCGCATTAAGAGTTGGTGGTAAGCCCCCAGTTGGCTTTGAATTCACATGTACCGGCTACCCGTAAGCAGGTAATTGGGCGCTGTAAATAAGCACTTTAGAGTGAAGAGCTTGACTAAGGCCAAGCTATAAATCAAATTCAGAGTAGTTAAGTAGGTGTCTTTCACAGTTCTTTTAATTTTCAGTAATAATTATGAGTAGCGATGAGTAAAATTCCAGGCATTTGTGATATATTCCCAGTCAAATTCCCTAATTTTGCCTAAAACTGGGCATTTATATGTACTATAATTTATCGTAAATGTCCGATATTTTGCACACGTCTTGTTGTGAGCAATGATTTTATTTTCAATGGACGTTAAACAACTAGCCCCATAAAATATACAAACACTTATGTACTGTGTAATATTATATTTATATAAATCTGTGTTAACTTTGCCTTTTCAGTGCTGTGAAATCAATGGATGGTGCTGCTACCAGCTTCATGAATATACAAGAAATGTTGAAACAATCTATATTTTTAAAACAACAGCTAAAGTATGAAGAAGCCAGAAGAAATAAAAAAGATTCTAATTCTGTTTACAAACGTCTCTCTGCTCACATTGTGTTAGACCTTCCGGATTTGTCCGAGTTCTCTATGGTACGGGAGACTACTAATAGAATAGAGAACATGATGGCTCACGCTAGGGGCTCCACAGCTGAATTGCATAGGTCACACACCACATTGCATTAACATGTTTCTGTGGCATTTTTAACCTAATCTAGTCAATTTAAATCTTTGTAGTTTTAGAATTCAGGTAAGAAATCAATGACAATCCTTTGCAAATCCAATTCCAATGCCTCTAAATATTGAGTTCAATTTAGAACGCCTGAGTGTAAAGTTTCTATTTACTCTTTGGAAAAATTAAGTACACATCTTATTTATATTTACAGTGCAACACAAAAAGTAGACATAAATAGGGGCGCCACTTTCTTCGTAAGAATATTTCTCATATGGCAACCCTTGAGCACTTTTGTGTAAAAAAACACAATGTTGCTATTATTAATAAATATAGTTCCCTTTCTACTCTTTTGTGTTTCACTGTAATCCATACATTTAGCAAAAATTGACTGTCAAAAGCTCAGCAATTTGGTCGACAATACATATATTATAATGAAATCATTCCCGATGTGGCGCGCTTGGATTTCGTCGCGCTCAACACTAAGACCTCAAATGTAAGAAAGGATTCTTATATTTGAATTCCAATGGTTTGGGTTTAATTTCTACTGGCCTCTTGGCCTCATTATATACAACGCTTATTAGCTATATGTGTTATATGCTTATATTTTAACTAACATAATAACTAGTGATAATTATTATAAGTACTTTACATAATAATTATAGCAATGTACTGCACACTAGGAGGTATAAGCCATGCCTGACGTTAGTGTGCAGCACAAAACCTACTAGATCTCACAGTACATATTTCCTACCCTCACTAGTTTTATGGGACCATACATTGCAATGCATGTCAAGCCGTATTACGTCTGGTATTATTGTGACACGTTATACACATAATCAGTTTACTGCGCATCAATACAACAAGCGAAATTCTGAAATATATTGCAATGTACGGTAGTGTTTGTGTAAATATGACTTTATGCGCGTTTTGCTTCAGATGTTTGTTTTAAATTCGACACGTCCAAATGTTGGAACGATTTGCCACCGCCTATGCGTAGGTTGATCTCAGTAAATACATTTAGGAATTCTTACAAGAATCTCTTAATTAAAATACAAAAAGGCGAATGATACCATTATGTAGGTATATGTCTACACATTTCTAATTTTATAGTCTTGAATTTCTGTATAGAACTATTGTCATTTATATTGTCTATTTGAAACCTTAAACCTAAACAGTTCTATAGAACTACAGAAATGGGGAAACTATATAACCACCCCCAACCAGCTTTTCTGTCAATTACCCGGGTCTGCCCTTTGTGATTAGCTGAAACATATTCGCATGTGGGTGTTGGTATTCTACATTTAGGTGTTGCAGTTGGAGTGCAAGCGATGATTTGCCAAACTGAAGTTAGTGATAGGTACGTACTGTCACTGACCACACCTATAACCACTATATTGGGTGTTTAATGTTCACTTTTTACGCACGCAAGATATGAGGCTTGTTGGAAATGTCTATCTAACATTCTAGATCAAGGATGGTTTTACTGGAGAATGTGCTTATTTTTATGAAAACAATAATTGTTAATAATGTGCCGCCAAAAATCTTGACTGTCATTTTATGGACAAGTAATAAATATCGGATTATATATAAGTGAAAATAATTTACATTTTTAAATCTAAATGATTTTAACTTATAAGTAATTTAAGAAATAAAATTTGTGTACTATTTGTAGACATGCTCGTAGTAATTACCGAGCTCGAATTTATTTAATCAATGCAGCTATTTAATTGGTTTATTGTATTTAAATTAATTAGTTCGTCGTCACTAGAGCAGTGAAGACATTTCCAACATCCCAGTTCAATTTTGTGTTTGTGGCTGTGCCTGCATTGTAAAATGGCTATATTTCAATATAATATATAAATACAGAAATTAAACAATACTAATGGTACTAACTTTTATTATAGTTGCATGAAATGAAAAATAACCAAATTCCATAACAATTTAATCTATATATATATATATATATATATATATATAATAATCCCTATTTCCTTTTTTCATGGCATCACAAGGGAATGGCGTAAGCGTCAGAACCCCTGGACCAAGTGCGATATTTTATATTTGGAGACTATCAAAATTCAATACCTTTTTGACGAGCTCGGTGGCGTAGCGGTCAATGACGTGGCTTCGACACCAATGCTCGTGGGTTCGATTCCCACATAGGACAAACATTTATGTGCATGAACATGTCTGTTTGTCTTAGTTTGGGTGTTTTCTATGTATAATAAGTATGTATTTACAAAAAAAAAATGTATTTACGTATGTTTATTAGTTGTCTAGTACCCATAACACAAGCTTCGCTTACTTTGGGGCTAGATGGCGCTGTGTAATTTGTGTGACAATATTTACAATATTTATTTTGATACTATTTGATATCTAAATTAAATTATTTAGTTACAGGTCTTCCCTCAATTGAAGGGGTTTAGAGCATACTCCACCACACTGCTCTACTGCGGGTTGGCGGAGGCCAGTGTTTTTAAGCCGCCTAAAGGTCGGTGACTTGGCTTAACGACTATTATTTAATGACAACAGCCGCGACCGCCGCCGTAACGTGCCCTCTGAAGCACGGAGGAACTCCTGATAAATAAACCCATCCACGGACAGGATACGGTCGACGTTGCTTAACTTGCGTGTTTGATTAGACTGACACATGCAACGACGCCATCGAGCGCTGGTATATGTATGCTGCAAATTAAATACGACTAGCTATAAATAAATAAAATAAATTAATATTTCTGGACAATTTACTCATTGCCATCTAGTCCCAAATTAAGCGCAAAGCTTGTGTTATGGGTACCTACTAGACAACTGATAAATGTACTTAAATACATTTTTTTTGGTGAATACATACTTATAATACATAGAAAACGCCCAGACCAAGACAAACAGACATGTTCATGCACACACATGTTTGTCTTGTGCGGGAATCGAACCTACGACCTCGGAGTCAAAGTGGCCATTGCTAACCGTTCGACCACCGAGCTCGTCGAGTGAGAGAGTCGAGCTATGAAATAAGTTTTGCTTCCTAAAGAATTTCATTCATCTGTAACTTTTTTCGGGGTCCTCATAAAATTTGAAAGAAATATATATGTTAAGGTACTAAAAAGGTATTGAATATATACAAATAAATAATTAAGATATATTGTCTCTATGTGAAAAAAATGTGGTCCAGACAACCTGACGTCAGAATGTCTGGCCACTTTCTTTTCATGTTTTTTCACTGCTCGCGGAGGTACTAAATAATTTAATTTAGGTATCAAGTAGTATCAAAAAGGAATTTTGATAGTCTCCAAAGATAAAGTATCACACTTAGTCCAGGGATTCTGACGCTTACGGGAACGGCTGGACTGATTTCGCTATTTCTTTTTGTGTTGTATTTGTTATTGTCAGGAGAAGGTTATTATGGGTTAGAAGCTTTAGGACTACTTCTCAATAAGACTAGATGCAGGTATGACTAAATCGCTTTATGACTAAGTCTGGGAAAAAATAAGAAAGTTGCTCGGAAAACTAGAAAATTTAAGAAAACTGAACGACCAATGAACGAAAATGCTACTTCATTTTAATTTATTCAAAAAGCCTACTTCATTTTAGTTATTGCCCAGCAGTGATTTTTTTTTTTTTTTTTTAGTTAAACGTGATAAACAAATCCCATGTCCTTTTTCAGCGTCAAAGATATTATACCAGTATCGTGGGGCACTTGTTAAAATTTTTTTGCTCAGCGTATACTCATTATCAGCGTCTATTGGTATGAATTAGTAACAGACAGAACGACTATTTTAGGTTTGCCCACTGCACCGCGCTCCGCCGCGTAGCGCGGGATCGCAGATTTTAACGTTGTATGCAAGTATCAAAGTTCGTATAGAAAACACACTGACAAAGCGTCGGCGCGCGGTGGCGCGTCTCGCGCACAGATTCTGCCTTTCGGCGCGGAGGCGAGAAGCTGTCCGCGGGGTATAATGGTGATGTTACACGGTTCAACCAAATTGATTCACTTCGGTTGAATGGCGCAAAAGTGAAAGATACTGCTGTTTACACGTGAACTATCTAAATTTAAAAGTGAACCTTTCAATTCACATTGCTCAAGAAAATGTCTACGAATCAAATCGTGCGCGTGGGAATCAATTTAATTTGTGATTATTTAATTGAAGAATTAACAAGAAAAAAACGAAGAAACAGACGGCGTTGGTGTGTACATACAACAATCATCTTCGTATGAATGAAGCAAAATTTGAAGAACTTTTAAAAATCGTTACTCTTGCTTTACCAGCAAGGTAAAGCAGCTATTGATGCTTTACCAGCACGAATAAAATTGCAAGTCACTCTCAGACACCTTGCTACTGGTAATAGTTTTATATATTTCTTAAAATATTCTTAAAACAAAGACGTTTTTCCTCTTTCCATTTATGTACCATTTTTTTCTTATCTTCTTGACTCTGCGACGACATCGAGATGAATGAGCATGTGAGTGAATCATTCAATTCTTGTGTTTACACCGTTCAACTTTCGTTCAATTGCGTTGAACGATGAACGGCAAAAGTGAAAATCTTGAACAAGCTCAATTCTTTCAACGCGATTGAACGTGATTGAACATTGACATTGAATGATTCACTTTTACGTTTACATTGTTCAATTTGGTTGCTTCATCCAAATTGAAAGGCAAAAGTGAACCGTGTAACATCCCCATAACACACTGAGTTCCGCAGACCGCGATCGACTGTGAAGTGAAGTTTTTATTTGGCGCGGGGCCGTCAAACCGCGCGGTGATGCAGATCTGCTGTTCCGTCGCCGCGCGCGGAATCTGCCGGCGGGACAGTTAGTTGCCAGTGGGTGAAGAGCCTTAAAATATTTTAAACCCAATAAATATAAACTACTAATATATACTATACTTTGATGCTAAAATTAAGCCTTCTGAACCCAATATTATAGTACCCAAGTATATATAAGGATAATCTAGTTTTCTAGTCCCAATTTAATATAATGTCGCTTAATTTATTATTTTCGACATAAAATCAACTTCTCACTCGCATAACCCCAGAATATTTATAGTTTGATTAATTGGTACTGGGATCTGGGATCATTTGCTTGAATCTTATGTACTAAGTACTATTGTTTCACTTGTAGCAGTTGTAGCACTTGTATCACATGTAGAAATACCGTGGTCGAATCTCGATTTGCTTACATATTGCCTCTTTATACTGTTTAGTGGTACGATCAACCGCGCACGTAGAGCGTGCACTTTTAGGATATGCTTGACGTTGCGGGTGCTATCTACGTCTCATGGCTACGTAAGACGATCTTCCACTGATAGTGTACTGGTCTACGCGCGGTTGACTGTACTAATGATCACTTTTTTTTTCACTTTAGGCATTTTAGGTTCCCTTCGAAGTATTAGAAGTGATGTCTGCTGGCTGGGCTTAAAGCAAAGGCCAATGTTGAACTTTCAGTACAGAACTGACCCACCATAGACTGCTGACTTGCCTAAGACAAGCTCTAATAATAACAAAATGTATTATATAATATCGTCGTCAACCCTTAATCATCTCACTGTTGGAATACGGGTCTCGCTTCAATCGAACGAGTTTATAGCATACTCTACCACGCTGCTCAACTTAGGGTTGGCGAAGATGAGAAAATAAATATTTATTTATTTATGTTCTCATCTCTTGGCAGTAGTTATGCCAAATAACTACTGTCATTTAATGATAACAGCCGGGATTGACCAAACTCGTCGTCGCCCCATACAAGGTGCCTCTAGGACTATCCTCCCCCATCTGTCATCCCTGACTCTGGCCGGCCCACTGCCACTTCAGTTTGCTGACTCTGAGAGCGATGTCGATAACTTTGGTTCTCCGTCGAATTTCTTCGTTCCGGATTCGCCCCTTTTAGAGAAATACCGAGCATAGCTTTCTCCATCGCTCGCTGTGCGACTTTGATATTATGGACCAGCCCAACACGGTCAGTGTCCAAGTTTCTGCACTGCACTTTTTGAAGTGCCCAACACGGTTGAAGACTTTGGTCTCTAAAGTTTGCCCTAAATAAATAAATATTGTCAGACAAATTACACAGCGCCATCTAGCCCCAAAGTAAGCGAAGCTTGTGTTATGGGTACTAGACAACTGATAAACATACGTAAATACATTTTTTTTTGTAAATACATACTTATGATACATAGAAAACACCCAGACTAAGACAAACAGACATGTTCATGCACATAAATGTTTGTCCTATGTGGGAATCGAACCCACGAGCGTTGGTGTCGAAGCCGCGTCATTGATCGCTACGCCACCGAGCTCGTCTAATAAATGGGCGGTATTTGAGCTAAATACTTATGAAAGTATTATCCTGTAAAAGACATCAACGTCACCCAGTTAAACCTATGCCCGTTGATGTCTTTTACAAGAACAAGATCTCAGTGTAACTTTTATTCTTGACAGGATTTTAGGCAAGCCACTTGCGATGTAAGTATTTTCTAATATTTTTGATAATCGCGTCAACGGATGGGCGAGTGCGTCAGAATGGCCGGTCACTAAACGTGTATATCATTGAACGTATGCCTAAACATTGCTGCCTTATTGTTTCTCTTTGGTTCCCATTAAGAAAGAATTGCTTCCATCGTAAATTCGAAGAAATAAAACATTTTTGGGTGACCGGCGGTTCTGACGTCAGAATGGCCGGTCACCTAGCCGTAGTTTCTTTGTTACATGGAATTAAGAAAATCTTCTTAGACTAATCATTGCTGCCCGTTTGTTTCCGTCACACGTAATGTACGACAGTTTGAAGTTGTCGCCATAAACCGAAAAAAAAATATTACGCCTCAAGTTCCTGACAAAATTTCAAGAGCAATAACGCTTTATTTAAACATTGCTGTTTTTTTTTAATGTAGCGTTAATTTTTGTTTCATACAGGTACAAAATTCGATACCTTCACGTATTGCCGAGATGGACGGTCTTGACATACCGATGGGCGGATGAACAATAAAGTGATACTTCCTATATGGCTTTTGTTTTTTCCTTTTAAGGTAAGGAATCCCAAAAAATTGCGTAATTTTTGGTGTATATGTGTAATGTAGCCTGTGAAAAAAACCAGTTGCCCTTCCAGAGGGGATGAAGCCAGAGGGGGCTACCGCCAACAACAGAAAATTACGCCATTTTTTAGGGTTCCGCACCTCAAAAGGAAAAATAAAACTCATATAGGAAGGATCACTTTATTGTTCATCCGACCATCGGTCTGTCAAGACCGTCCATCTCGGAAACACGTGAATGTATCGAATTTTGTACCTGTATGAAACAAAAATTAACGCTACATTAAAAAACACAGTTTAAAAAAACATATTAAAAAAGCGTTATTGCTCTTGAAATTTTGTCAGGAACTTGAGGCGTAATATTTATTTTTTCTGTTTATGGCGATAACTTCAAACTGTCGTACATTACGTGTGACGGAAACAAACGGGCAGCAATGATTAGTCTACGAAGATTTTCTTAATTCCACGTAACAAAGAAACTACGGCTAGGTGACCGGCCATTCTGACGTCAGAACCGCCGGTCACCCAAAAATGTTTTATTTCTTCGAATTTACGATGGAAGCAATTCTTTCTTAATGGGAACCAAAGAGAAACAATAAGGCAGCAATGTTTAGGCATACGTTCAATGATATACACGTTTAGTGACCGGCCATTCTGACGCACTCGGATGGGAGGATGGGCGAGGGTCTGCTTCCTATTCGTATCTTGGGCATTCATATCTTATACTGGATGTGACTGTACTAGTACCTACTAGGTCATCAATTTTGATAATACCCCAATACCTGGGTGTAAGTAGCTCATTCCGATTTTTAGGGCCAAAGTCAACCTCACCTCCACCTGGTGCATCCTGCCGACTAGCGGAAAAAGCCCTTCCGACCCATAGAGAGGTAGGGTACAGCGTATTTATAAGCTGCCTGACTGGGGAAGTACCTCCACCTCACAGAATACCGCAGCCAATTAACAATTCCCTTGTTCTTGGTTGTTGTGTTCCTACAAGAGAGTAAGGTTACTAGAAAGGAAGGAGATGCTGCGCTGGCAGCGGTAGGTGGCGGCGCGCGAGGCGCATTAAGTTAACGGAATGGTAATAAATGTATGAATAAATAAATAAATTTCATGTTGCGAGCGTTAATATGGCTACGGTAACTGCTTCACATCAGGCACTACAAGTTATATTTATCTACAATTGAAAAATAAATTCATACAGGAAAGGATCCGGAATCAAACACGGTAAGTAGGTAGAACTTATTATATTTTTTAGTGAATTAACCCACTGATAAGTACAGCAATGTAAGAAAATATATGAGAACAAGAATTGTCGCTATAGCGCTAATCTGTTATCTATTGAAAATAACAGACCATGGCAATTCTTTCAGTTTAGTAATATCGTATTTCTTTTCAAAAGGCCTAAGTCTGTTCAACGTCTCCTTACTTGGCACGTTCTTCGGCTTTTCCGAGAAAAACCTTTTCAAGCAGAAAAACGAAATGAAATCGCCGGTAATTTTGAGACCGGCCTCGTTAGTTATAATCGAGTTATAGATGTAGTCTATTGGTATAGTGGATATTATATATGAATAGACTCGGGAGTTTTGTTGTTTTAGATCCTCCATCTTCTCGAATATGGTCGCCCAATTGAGATCTTGATCGAGCACTTGCACATTTATTAATACCTGCACAATTAAAAAAGCATTATATTCCGACGGTAGAAAAAATAGCGGGAAGCGATCATGATTACTTTTCGAAAAGAGTAAATAATGGTATGCCTTATTGCCATGTTAAAAAATATTTTGGGGTGTAAGTGGTTTATCAACCTCTTTGAACCAAAGCCAACTTCACCTGCTCGTGGTGCACCCTGCTCACTGACAAACGAAGCTCTGGCGAAAAGAAAGGTAGAGAGCGTAATTGTAAGCTACCCGACTGGGGAATGTACCTCCACCTCACAGAATACCGCAGCCAAATAACAATTCCCTTGAGGGTTGTTGTGTTCCTGCGAGTGAGTGAGGTCACCAGAAAAGGGGATGCTGCGTTGGCAGCGGGGGTGGCGGCACGCAAGTGATATATTATGTTGCGAGCGTTAATACGGTTACGGTAACCGCTTCACATCAGGCGGGTCGTATGCTTGTCTGCCACCCGACGTAGTATAAATAAAAAAAAAATCTATATGTTAGGTATCAAATTCTGTTTCATTTGACAGCTTAGGTTTGATCCTGTATTCTGCTAGTAGGTCTGTTTAGTATATTTAACTTTATGGTTCCAGTGTTTGAAAATGAATTATTATTTGTTGATGGCAAGCATCCTCCGACTAATACAACCGTATATCAATTAACTACTAATCAACATTAGGTATAAATAGACTTATTTGACGATACCGGTGGTCGAGAGCGATGGCCACTTTGACTCCGAGGCCGCGGGTTCGATCCCCGAACACGACAAACATTTGTGTGCATGAACATGTCTGGGCGTTTTCTATGTATTATATTATGTATGTATTCATAAAAAAATATTTAAGTATAGTAAGAGTTATATGGCCGTGCGGTTTCCGGCAGATCAGAATAGAATCACTCCATCTCTTTCTTCTCCGTCTCCGTTTATGTCGTACAAGGCGACTAAGGGAAATACATTATAAAACATCGATCAGGCCTCCCCAACCCGTCTGGCCAGCGTGGGGAGTGTAGGCCAAATCCTCCTGTCCGGGACGGACGAGAGAGCGTCGTGCTCCTGTAGTGGAGACTACAATGACCTGATGATTATGATGATGATGAGTTATATAGTACCCATAGTACAAGTTTTGTTGAGTTTGTGACTGGATGGTAGTGTGTAATTTGTCCAGGAATATTTATTTATTTACCTAAATAATGCAAAAACGTTATCTTTGTTATGTATATAGGCAATGGTAAGTAGATATGTAACTACCTACATAAAACGAAACTCTTACCATAGTGGTGTCATTGACGA
Organism: Hypsopygia costalis; assembly: GCA_937001555.2. Lineage (NCBI taxonomy): Eukaryota > Metazoa > Arthropoda > Insecta > Lepidoptera > Pyralidae > Hypsopygia > Hypsopygia costalis. Next base: position 4,800,139 of record OW443325.2, read on the forward strand.
CGAAATTCTCGAAATACCGCCCAAACATCTCGTCGACGTCGACCTCGTCTTTGAGATGCACCACGACGGTGTACCCCTTCAGACTATACCTCTCGACCAAGTTGTCTACCTGGTCGATGTCGTACAGTCTGCCGTCCAGCAGGATGCCCAGGCGATTAGTTATTGGCATATGACTTTCGATGCTGTGGATAATCAGTTTAACGTACAAGTAATCCAAGTACAAGATTACAAATGCCTTTTATGAAAAATAGAAACATTGAGGTCTATAGACATACCTTATGGGGTGTAAGTGGTTCATCAACATCTTTGAACCAAAGCCAACTTCATCTGCACGCGGTGCACCCTGACTGACAAGCGAAGCTCTGGCGGCAAGAGAGGTAGTGAGCGTAATTGTAAGCTACCCGACTGGGGAATGTACCTCCACCTCTGGGGTTGTTGTGTTCCTGCGAGTGAGTGAGGCCACCAGAAAGGAAGGAGATGCTGCGTTGGCAGCGGGTGTGGCGGCACGCGAGCGATATTTTATATTGCGAATGTTAATATGGCTACGGTAACCGCTTCACATCAGGCGGACCGTATGCTTGTCTGCCACCCGACGTATTATAAAAAAAAACCTATACTACTCCCATACCTGGTAGAGCTAATGTATATGGCATGGCCACGTTTCTTCAGCTGATAGAGTATGTAGTACATAGCTCGTCTGACCGAATACTTCTGGTATGCTGTGCACTCATCAAGGACGATGACGGAAGGTGCTCCAATCACTGCTGCGGCAAAGTGCAGCCGTGTGTGGTCATGTGCTGGGACGTGGCAAATTAGAGTGTCTGCGTAGTCATGTAACTCTAGAAACAAGTTTAAGGCTCATGTGAAGTATAATTATCAGCGTTTTTTAATCAACAGCTGGCGCCTTCTTGGTATTAGACTTTTGGTCGCGTTTTATGAATGCCGTTCTTTTAGATGGGGATTGAACTCTCAATGCTTGGTGAATTTACCTACTGACTCGTCTAAAGTCCTTGGACTTGTTGCCTCCAATTGTTATTACTACAGCCCACTGCCACTTTAGCTTATTGATTTTGAGCTACTCAAACTTCCTCGTTTCGAATTCTTACTAGAGGTCTTAGAGATGATTGAAACCTTGACTATCTTAACCAGGGGCGCCGGCTTTTAGAAAACCTCGTGGGTGTTCATGCTCATTTGATGACTCGAAAAATTTGTGTTGGTGCGTTAATCGAACCCGCGACCCTTGCGTCTCAATCGGCGCTCTAAACCACTGCGCTAAACGTGTAGTAGGGTAATGAAAAACGCCCATCTCTAAAAGGCGATTACTGGATCTGTTTCTTGATGTCTATTCTCAGGGGTGCTCGGCACCCACTGTTTATTTCTCATGGGTGCTCGAGCCCCCGAGCACCCACGGAGTCGGCGTCCCTGATCTTAACGGTTTTGGAATACTTATTGTGGGGATGAACCTTGTTTGTTTCAACACTGATAAGATCAAAGTGTAACTCACCGAGGGCTTCGATATATTTCCAAAGTTCCCCAGCAACGTGTGACTTGGGCACACCACGCAATATGGCGAGCATCTCGAGGGCATCGTACACAGACATCCAAGATGGTAGTGGATGATGGGAACTGCTTATTGACACTTGGCGAGCATACTGTGGATTTTAAACAGCATCAAGAAGGAGTTGTTGATATGGCAACGGGGGGAGCGGCGTTACAAGTATGCGCCTGCTACTCGATATAGCATAAAATAGGTTCGATTTCGTAAAAAGTATGAAACCTTGGAGTTCCTAGCTACAATACTTCTGTATTTAATGTGCCCATAGACTATGGTAGTGCCGGTTACAATTGTGGCGGTAGAAAAAAAAGAAAGGTAGGTAAAGAAGAAACTTATTGTCATCTTTTTCCCAAAGCCAACCTAACCAGCACGTGATACAACCTGCTGATAATAAGGACTCTGACAAAAAACAGGTAAACATCAAGCCCAAGTGGGGTAGTACTTACAACTAAATAAACACATCTATATACAGCCTCTAGGCTAGATATTGCTTAAATCATCATCGAGTTTCTCATTTTACAAATTTTGTGCATTTTACGCTACATATATTAATACAACTAATAGGCATGTATTATAAATAAAGTATAATACATGCCTATTAGTTGTATTATAAGTTAAACGTACCATGTGTGGATCGGAATTTACTTTCCACTTGGAAAGTGACCAAATTTGTCCAACGCTGGGCATCTTGTACCCAGATAGCATCTCGGCGAGCTCCAGTCGCCCGTGTCGCTTCAGGCCTGAGATGGCCAGTGTTTCGCCCTTTGCCAAACCAAAGTACACGTCTCGAACGGCGAATAAACCAGAATTCTTCCTCGCTATGTTAGCTGCCAGGAGGTACTCGCCAAACGTATTTATTTTTTCAACTAATAAATAGATCACATTATTCGTAAATAGGCTGTCAAGAGTGCGACTCTACATAAAAGATTAAAATCATATTTGCAAATCAGAGTGTTTACTAACACTCTAAGTAATAAGATAGTAAAACAGAAACACAAAACAAATGGTTGTTTTAGTTTCTATTTATTGCCAATCATTAAATGTTTTGAACTACAAGGGATCAAACGGTTAGTTCGATATACATTAATGGTCTATTGAGAGTGAGTAACGAGAGTGGCATGACTAGGGTACAAGGGAGAATCTGATTTTATAATCTACAATTTTCACATTATCTTCACTAGTATACCTATTATTCTTATAACATCGTCATTATCCACCTATCTACTGCTGGATATAGGTCTTCCCCAATGCTTGCCATCTTTGTGTAATTCTCTGCTTTCTGTATCAAGCCGCTATTTTGTCAACTCTACTTACAACGGTAAGTCTTAATCTGTTCTAGTTTGTCAAGCACTTCTGCTCTCTCTCTCATCACGCCTGACGACACCGGCTCGATTTCTTCTGATACCTCGTAAATACTATAGATAGCTGATTTTATGTATCTCCAGAACCTCTGTATCTGTCTGTAGTCCCATAACAGCACGAGGGTTATGAAAATCACTGCTGTGACCAACGTCCAAATGATCTCTGGCAATATGCCCCTCTGTCCGGTTAGGTAACGCCTTCGCTTAAAACATTTTTGAAGTACGCCACATTTCGCTGAAAGCAATACAGGTTATAACATAATTGTAAATATCCTATCTCTTGACACACGCGTTAGTTAGGCGTTTAACAAAATTCAAACTACTGTTATACCTAATATTTCTACTTAAAGTATGATATTGTTATACTTGTTTGCGACTATTTACGTACCTACCTACATTTAATGTAATCTATGGACGCTTGTTGTGCTGGGAACATAGGTTATATTGTCGAGGTCGGCAATTAATAATTAATATATTTTTATATTATTATATTAATTATATATTAACAACAAAAACAAAAAAAAAAAAAAAAAAAAAGTGTATTTACGTATGTTTATCAGTTGTCTAGTACCCATAACACAAGCTTCGCTTACTTTGGGGCTAGATGGCGCTGTGTAATTTGTGTGACAATATTTATTATTAATTGCCGACCTCGTAAACCTTGCTCTCCTCTGGGATACCTCTAATCGATATTCCAGTTAAGTAGAGACATTTAGAGTCATTTGAGGGAGAAACGTGTCTCTTAATCATACAAACAGAGACTGTTATGAAACCACACAGACTCAAACTGATAGGCTGAGAACCGGCTTTTTAAGTGTAGATTGGATTCCTTAATAGGGTAAGATGCTGATTACACATCAGCATCTTACCCTATTAAGGTTACGCTATAATGCACCCAGACAATCTCTGTAGCCGACGCAACAACGGTGGCAATTGCCAGAGGGTGGAAAGGCGGAACGACGAAGACAGAACGAATAATACGTATATTATTTGTATGCACCAACTAAGAGTTGCAAACAAATAAGTTGCCTTTATCTAGAGATATTTATTATTCCGTGTACTAGGTACTAACCACAACATTTATGAAGAATTTTTTCCGAGCACAGTTTCATAGTTTTAAACATGGTGCACTCGCTGTTGTACAACAATATACGTTTGACTTTAATAAAGGCGTACGCCATGTTGAATTGTGGAAACATCCTCATGAAATACATGGTATAGCTTTGTTGGATGCCGTATAATAGTTTGGCTACGACAGTCGTCTCTCCTGATTTGAAGAAAAAATGTGTATTATAATTTTTGTACAGTGAATCTCATTGGCAACCCATACTCATCCCAAGTAATGAGGTCGCAGGTCCAGGTAATCCCAGGTTATGAGTTTCTACTGGGTCTGGTTTATTGGAATAATGTTAACTATTCGATTGAAAGCAGAAAGGAGCTTGATGAGAATATACTCCGCCACATTGCGCAGATGCGCAACGAAGGGAAGGGTGCGAAGGGTTGACGCCGGTTATGACTTGGCTAAAAAAGGATGGCATCTGATGTTGACAGCCGGGACTTTAATAAATTGTATACTTAAACCTTCCCTATGGATCACTCCGTGCGTCCAGACATTATTATTGAGTTTATCGCATTCAAATAGACGCGGCAGGTGACTATACCTACCCTTAAGTTTAGTGATATTATCTACTTATTATCATATCACGCTGAGTTGCCAAAGTCGCACTAGAAAAAGCTACAACTTACCAAACACCACGTTAACAATAACAAAAGTCATCGAGTTGAGTGCTGCCCTTGGTCCTACACTAAATAAATATGCTTGTGGCACGCATCCGACTCCATACACGACCAACAAAAAGGGAACAACCACTGTAAGATATAATATAAGATTAGTATATAAGATTAGTATTTTTTTTTATATCAGAGGGGAGTAAATGAGAATGTAGGTTACACCACATGGTGGTAAGCAATCACCACCGCCCATGAAGATTAGTAACAACAAGGAGTCGCAGATCCGTTGCTAGCCTTTTAAGGGAAATATAGACTGAAGGCTAACATGTCGTAATTGTTCGGAATTACCTCTGAGGGAAGTTGATTCCACAGGTTCACCGTTCGTGGTATAAAATTTGTTAGGAAACGTACTGTAGTAAATCGCCAATCATCAACATGATATGGATGAAATTTTAATTTAAAATTAGCAATAAATATTAGTTGTTTCAAAATGTGAAATTTAAGTAATGATTTTACACTGTCATGAATACCTTGTTTCAAAATACTCACAAAGATCACTGTAGTGGAAATAGTACGAGGGTACTATAAGGTACATGATGGTATACATGGCCACAGACATGAGAATAACCAGGATCCAGTAGAGGATCAGATCACAGAAGTATAAAGTCAACCAATATCTGATCGGTGAGGAGTTCATTGCATGGCTCTGAAAAAATTAATAAAAAAATTTGATCAGAGTGCACTCAATATCTGACACAAGTAGTTCACGGCTCTCCTCTGCGTGCGAGGGATTTTAGTACGGCCCATGTAATAAGTGTCCCCAGTACTATCGTCCGTTGATGGCATTCATTGCTATGCGGACAGCAATGAATGCCATCAACGGACAACATGTCATTGATATGCAGCAGAAGCATTGGGAAGAACACAGAGCCTTGCGGGAAACCCGCATCAACGTCCATGCTATCAGAACAGTCGCCATCGACTTTTGGACAAGAAGGCTACCCATTTACATAAAACCTTAGACAGAGGTTCCAGACCCAATCAAATGCCTTTGTCATGTCAAGGCACATCACAGCCAGTGCCACCGGACGGCCAGCGACCAGTGATGTGTGAATAGATGGCCTCATGTAAAAAAACATAAATTAGCGTCCAACGCTTCGTCATGGCTTCCACTGCGTATTCACATTCCACAACCTACTCCCCCATCTCCCATTCATATGAAATAAAAATAATGGAATAAATAACGCGTCTTATCAATACACAACATGAGATTTGTTCTCTATTTGGTTGGTTTGTTTACGCGGACATGATCGAATGCGAACAGAAAACTCGCACTAAGCACTCTGAAGTTTAATTTTCGGTATAAAATATGTCTGTATTGGTCTTCAGAATCGGAACAATCTTTCCAACAGTACCTACATTACATCCATCACCAGTACACACACTTATCCCAAGTGTGTGTACTGCTGATAGATGTGATATGTGTACTTGATGAATGTAATAAATGTAATAGTGCACCTGCAAATGTCTTATCATGCCATGTTCCTTAGAAGGAACGAGAGTCATGTGAGCTATTGTGAGGATCAGGAAAAACTGGATGAGCAGCGGCCATTCGTTGGCGTATTTTCGGAACTGAAAATAAAGTAGGTAGTCACATTTCAAAATTAAACATTATGATGCTAAACTAGAATTCTAATGTACTTAGGGTGCAGGGAGGTCGGAATCGTGATCACGTTAGCAATGTGCATTTATGTAACTTTGTTCATATTTGAAAACTTTTGTAAAATTATACAATGTTTATGCTACGGTGGAGGGGCGACATGAGCTTTGCTTACTTTTGCTGACAAGGGGGTTAAAAATTCGTAATATTTTACTTACGTAGGTATTAAACTAGAATTCTAATGTATTAAACTAGAATTCTAATGTACTTAGGGTGCAGGGAGGTCGGAATCGTGATCACGTTAGCAATGTGCATTTATGTAACTTCGTTCATATTTGAAAACTTTTGTAAAATTATACAATGTTTATGCTACGGTGGAGGGGCGACATGAGCTTTGCTTACTTTTGCTGACAAGGGGGTTAAAAATTCGTAATATTTTACTTACGTAGGTATTATACTTGAACAGCCCCAGTAGTTCAGTAAAGATTGAATTTTTTGATATACTTAAGACGATATTTTGGGGGTGTCTGGCACCAAATCCAGGAAAGTGTATGTGTTTTCTAAATAAATATTTTTTAGAAATTTCTATTTGCTTATTTATTTAAACGTGTATCACAGGACATTGGTTGGGTTGATAACAGTTAAAGTTTTCACGAGAAGTGTTTTTTTTATGCCACTGCCAGACAAGCATACGGCTTCCTTGATGTAGAGTTACCGTAGTAGCCGATTACAAGCTTTCAATATAGGTATCGTTTGGCTTTAAAGATGGCTGTGAACCACTCACATCGCACATTGACCCTAATCTACTATATAAAAATAAGTCGGGTTTTCCTTCCTGACGCTATAACTCCAGAACGCACGAACCGATTTCCACGGTTTTGCATTCGTTGGAAAGGTCTCGGGCTCCGTGAGGTTTATAGCAAAGAAAATTCTGGAAAAATTTGAAAAGAAAAGCGGGAAAATCTTTTTTCACATACCGCGCCATCTCTAAGGAAATGGATGGAAACGAAAAGATTGAGCCACAGCGAAGCGTGGTCGGGCCGCTAGTTTACTATAAATTGTAATTTTTATAGCCTGTAGGTTGTAAAAATATTTCTCACCAGTGTAAGGTCCAAAGCGAGAGGGTCGTCAGTGATCTCAATAGAAGCATCCATGGCACCGGTGAAGTGCCGCATAAGAGCCATGTATACTCTGGCCAGGGATCTTGCTGCTGCCCCTTGGTCGTGGTGAAGCGGGCTGTATATCGCTTGTATCTTTGAAATAATGAATACTGCTCAGCCTAAATTTCCATTGAATGATTGTTGTTTGATCTTAGTTTAATTGCATCTTTCAAATATGAAAGACTAGCGTCTAAAGAGGCGTTTTAAACGAGCATGTGGGTCACCTGATGGAAAGCAATCACCACCGCCCATGGAGATCAGCAACACCAAGGGGTCGCCGATCCAATCCCGACAAAGGCAAACCTGACAAGGGGACCCGTTGCCAATCCTCCTTCCTTTCTTTCTTTCTGGTGACCTCACTCACTCGCAGGAACACAACAACCATTTATTATTGTTACTGTTAATATGTTTTTTTTTATTGTGTGTAAGTATATATTTTAGGGTTAATAAATGCTTCTTCTTCTTTTTCTTAAAGTGCATTGTCTACACACAGCTTTGCCACCTATGTAAGTGTGAAAGATAACATATATGTCCATGCACTCAAAATGAGGTCTAAACAAAATGCAGTAACTTAAAAAGACAAATTATTTATTTATCATCATCATCATCATCATCAGGTCATTTTAGTCTTAAGTACAGGAGCACGACCCTATCTCTTCCGTCCCAGACAGAAGGAGGATATGGCCTCCACTGGCCAGACGGGTTGGGGAGGCATGATAGATGTTTGATAATGTATTTCCCTTAGTCGCCTTGTACGACATCCACGGGAAGAGACGGATTGATTCTATTCTAGTCCGCAGGAAACCACACGGCCATTAATTATTATTACCTAACTACCTACTAACTCCTAATTAGACAAGTAAACCATGATCTTGAAAATATGGACATCATTTTTTTCCGTTGTTTTGACGTGATGACTGATAACGTCGTCGATGAACGCCGACTGCACGCACGAAAGAGCCTGAATCATTGTCATTGCGCGTAACAAGCGATAGAGAGGCACGATCGGCCTAATAAAGCGTTCGACTTGTGACGAATCTTCCAATCCATCGACCAATGTTTTCTTATGACCTTCCCCCTTACCACCATCTCTTATTGCGATTCAATAATTGAATATATTGCTTATTCATACCAATCGCGTCGCTTATTCATTTTTATGAATAAGCATTATATTCAGTTATTTAATCGCAATAAGAGATGGTGGTAATCACGCAAAATTATCGTCCTTACAGACAACCAATATTTTTCTTTTTGCGAGAAATCTAGCATCGAAAAATCGAACTAGTATTTTTCACTAAACAGTCGGCATACCGTGACGTTGATCATACCTAATTACATACACCAGTATCAGTTTTAGAGAATAGTAAGGTAGAATTAGACACCGTAAGCTGTAAGTCCAAGGATTAGCATACTCGTATCAGCTAAGGCAGTGCCGTGCACTAACTCGCCGTAATCCTACTTTAATATGAAGCGTCATTTTGCTTTAGCCTATTTGAATAAGTGGCCATTCATAATGCTGTACGTACAACAATCGTCCCATTGTCGCTTGATACGTCCATGCCATAAGCGTACATATATAGGTAATGCTGAGGAGAGTCTATAGCTCGGGTCACCAGATATTTTGATAAACTCTGTAAATAAGAACAATATGATTTCATCATGTATGCATGTAATCCTTCATCCATTCACATATAAGACAAAAACAGGAAAATATTATGTAGAAGTTGGACATCAAGTCAAAATGTGATATTTAAAAACGCTCATTGAGCATAAACATGGCCTCAACCAATGATGTTATAGTAATTATCAACAGCAGCTTCAACAAATAGTTCTTATCACAAAACTGAAATGATGGCCCTTGTAGAAACGCTTTCAACCTGTTTATAACAAATGCGAAAAGTTCTCATGATATTCAGTTCAATGTACTTACTTCTGATTTCATTAGAGAAGTGTATGTTAAGCCCTTGATATCTCTCTTCTTTGCATTTGTTTGAGATAATACGTAACTGAAATAAAAATATGCATAACTAGATATATCGCTTCACCTGAAAGTTAGACAATGTCCCTGTCTATACACAGAGATGTTGCCTCACTTGTATGCCGTACAAATTAAACCACAGCGAGTACTCTCAATGTCTATAATACCAGCCTCTGAGTTCCACTATCGTGCCACTCTCCAGAAATTGGGATTCCATCCATCCTCCGATATCATCGCAGCTAATGGATGCTTACTATACCAGAGGAATCATTCGCGCTATGCCGACCCTTTAAAATCCCTTTGCGATTTTCTTGAAGAATCCCGCAAAGTAGTCTGCTGGGAAAGCCTTAGGTGGGACTAGCGAGATTGAGGATGAAAACTCCTGTGGAACCACACAGTACGCGCTCATCTTGCTTCCAATTTGTGAGGGTGAATTCTCTACCGATAGCGAGTGGTGCGACTATAGAAATTGATTATGGCCATCATATCAAACAACTTCCGGTTATATCACGGGGTTGCGAGTCTCTCGTCCAGTAAACCACCCAGACGAGAGGACCTACCTTTTATTTACCAGGATTTACCTGCTCCGCCTTTGCACTCGGTAAACCAACCGAGCACGCAAGCGGAACAGTAGCAGATCTTACTCCGCTTTCACCTGCATGCAGGCTACTTGCGTACTCTTAAGTCGAGTAGCTCGTGGCGAACCGACGCTCGGCGAACCAAGCATCGGGGCCCTACTACCACTCCTCAATCTCCATGATGGGTACCGGAGCTGTATGGCAACTCCTATGAACAGTCAGATATACACACATGCAGGCGGTACAATAAGTAAAGTATCTCCGCAGACTTGATGCCTTTTATTAATAATTTTATATGCCTGACGAAACAGCGATGGCAGATGGGGGGGTGGAAAGTCCTAGAGTGGAGGCTACGTATTGGGCGACGAAGCGTAGGGCGCCACCTCTCTAGATGGACTGACGATCTCAAAAGGGTGGCTGGTAGCGGTTGGATGCGGAAAGCGGAGGATCGCATATGGTGGAAAGCATTGGGAAAGGCCTATATCCAGCAGTGGGTAGATACAGGCTGACGATGATTAATAATTTAATCACAAATCACTACATAGTATAAAACAAAGTCGCTTTCTCTGTCCCTATGTCCCTTTGTATGCTTAAATCTTTGAAACTACGCAACGGATTATGATGCGGTTTTTTTAATAGATAGAGTGATTCAACTGGAAAGTTTATATGTATAATATATGCATAACATAGTAGAAAAACACTGATAATTTAGAGGTTTCTAATGTGATGTCGTAAATAAACACGTTTTTTTGCTCTTTCATTGCAAACGCTGGCTGAACCCAACGAGATAGATCAAAATAATGTAGTACAGTATTGTTCACCTTAAAATGGTCTACAAAAAAGTTCGCGATGGTATATGTCTATCTCTTAGTGGTAACACACAATAACCGTTGTTTTATCCTTTGCTTTTTACAAGAAATAATGCCTTATTTACGAAGCGATTTTAAGCAATACAGAATTAATCCTTATCCAATTAAGTACCTTAAATACATTGCGCACTTAATATAGATCAATATGGCCCTTCACAGCATGTAATTTAAATGAATAGTTTAGAAGATATTACACATTTAAAATGCAGGGACATAACGGCTGTGGCGGTACCGGCCGCGGAGCCGGCGGCGTGTGCCTATAACTGGGGAAGGACTGGATAGGACAAAGCGCAAAGACCTTCTGTAGTACATTTAGTATCAGCATTGCACCCGTGCGAAGCCGGGGCGGGTCGCTAGTACTATATAAGATACATACCTCAGGGTATTAAAGAAATGCCAATTAACCGATTTAGCGAACTTCGGAAGTGGCTTATAGTAAAATACTTCTTTTCAATGAGAGAATTTGGATGTTAATTTTGTTATTATTCTTTTTACCGACAATTATATGCATATACTTTTGACATAAGTAATTCTTTATTTATTATAAATTTGACTAATTTAATTGTAATTATTATGAAGATATTAATTAATCTTAAAATTATTTATATTTACTAATTGTATTAAAAGGAAAATTTTCATGCCTCCCTATAAGGTGATCTGACTGTAACATCTTGAATCTATATTCTAGAAAATAAATGATGTTCTATTCTATTCTAAAACAACACTAACGCAGTAGCAATTGACATTGCATCAGCAGAGTCGTCGGTGCGTACGACCAGATTCGTAGTCTGCTGTAACGCCTCGACTGTCAGTATCTGCGAAGTATATTTTTGATTATCATTTAATATCTCATTTAAAAAATCTTCGGGTCTCTTCTAAAAAGCTAAAATTTTAATATTACCTTGCCGTAGCTTGATTTCTTGACAGATTGGTTTTGTTCTAAGTAGGATAGCATACTGGACAACGACAATCCGATTAATACGCCTGCTATTAATGCTGATATTATCTGTACAGAAATAAAGTAAGATGAATAACACTTTAGTAAGGAGTTCATTAAATAACTAGCGAGCTCGAGGAAGAAAACTCCTGTGGAACGACACAGTACGCGCTCATCTTGGTTCCAATGTGTGAGGATGAATTCCCTAGCTAATAGCGAGTGGTAAGACTATAGAAAGAGACTATGAGCATCATATCTAACTATTCCTCTGGTCACATGACGTGCTCGATGGGGTCGTTGCGCGTCTCAGTCTAATCGAACACGCAAGTTAAGCAACGTCGACTGTAGCCTGCCCATGAATGGGTTCATTCATTTTGAATTCCTCCGTGCTTCGGAGGGCACGTTAAACCCTCGGTCCCGGCTGTTGTCATTAGATGATAGTCGTAAAGGTAAATGGCCTTTAGGCGGCTTGAAAACACTGCCAACCGCCAACCCGCAGTTGATCGTGGTGGAGTATGTATGCTCTAAACCCCCTTCGATTTAGGGGAGACCCTTATCCCAGCAGTGGGATGAATAAGGGTTGTCGACGAATAAAACCTCTGCCAATATACCAATTGTCATAATGTGGTAATTTTTGCATTAAGTAAGCAAACCACAACCGTATAATAACTAACACTAATGCAATTCAAATTAAAATTCAATGTCTTATAATTATTATTTCTTACCGTCACAATCAGGTAGAATCGAAAATATATGTAAAACGAAAAGTATTTCCAGGCAATGATCCGTAAATGAGTTAAGTTCACAAAAAACGTCTCTATTCTTTTCCAGGGCGGCGGCTCTGAATAATAATAGTTATTTGTTATACAAGAGTGCAAAGTTGCTTTTTAACCGCGTGCTCAATTTTGATGACAGAGCAAGCGAAGGATTCTAAAATTAAAAAAATAGAAACCTGAGCTTTAGTGAGGGAATCAAAAGAGCACGAGGTGAAAAATCTTTGCACTCGAGTGCAACACGTAACTTTTCATCACACCTCAGCGAGGAAATGATATAAGTATATCTATTCACTTTATTGATTAAGTTTTTTACTTGTTTTCAAGTTTCTTGTTTTTAACCTAAGGTTTTAACAATATAACATGAAAAGAAAATTACACGCGCAAAGCATATAAAAAAAAAGTACACCAACGAGGTGCAGACTCAGAGTCTCCCATACAACCAAATCCGGTCGTGGTGACTAAAATTTCGGTAACAAAATATTCGACTGGTTGCAATGTCGTAATTGTTACTACGCTTTGTGCCTGCGTGAGGTTTAGCCTCAAAATATTGTAACAGAGTATACACTTCGCGACTTAAATGTGTCAGACTAACTTTTGATAACAATGTTTCGTAAATATATCCACACTGTTACTACGTTATGATATCAAGAACAAAACTACCCAAAAGTGTTTATACTGTGACTACATTTTTGTTCCTAGAATGTTATTAAACTTTGTGTATAAAGAGATACAAGTAAATGTGCACATTAATTAACTTAGTTTTGTAACATAGTCGAAACTAGTACACAGTTCTAGAATATTCGATTCCTATTAAAAAAGTTCAGTATGTTCTCAAACATTTTATCTGATAATTGAGTTCTAATACGTATTAACAATTAACAGTATGAGTAAACCTTTTAGACATACAACTACTTATTACCGACGACTCCACGCAGTTAAAGAAAAGGAGCTTCATTCAGCTCAAAGGAGGAAAGAGAATCATGGAACTCCGACATCTACACCTTACATCTACACTTCGTACTATCTTTCGTCTTTGCACACCTTTAATTTTATAATAATCTAATGTGGGGATATTTCACACAGGGCCATCTGATCCCAAATTAAGCTTGTAGTAAACTTGTGCTATGGGTAACAGCCAGCTGATATATTTACAAATATAAATACATACCGTAATAGATAATTTACATCCAGACACAAGGCAAATACAAATGCTCACCACATAAATGTTTGCCTTGGGTGGGAACCGAACCCACAACCGCGAGCTTCGCAGGCAGGCTTGCATTACCCAATAAGCTACGGAGCCGACAAAATGTTTTTGTTTTATATGAGAGCGGGGGAATCATGTTAATACATAAGCATGCAAGCAGAGCATGTGGGTCACCTGATGGAAAGCAATCACCACCGCCCATAGAAATCAGCCCATGTCGTATTTATTTGGGAATACCGCTGGAGGAAGTTGATTCCACAACTTCACAGTTCGTAGTAGAAAATGTCTTAAATAGCGTACTGTAGTAGATCGCCAAATATCGAGATATTGAGGATGGAATTTTAATTTATGGCGAGTTGTACGATAGTGGAACTCAGCGGCAGGTATCAATTCAAATAGCTCATCCGAGCACTCCCCGTTGTATAATTTATATAGAACGCAAAGAGATGCAACATCGCTGCGTGTAGAGAGAGACTCCAGCCGATCAGAAATCATTGGGTCACCGACGATTCGAACAGCTCTTCGTTGTATGCGGTCAAAAGGAGCAAAGTGGGGCGCACCAGCCCAGAGATGTGAACAGTATTCCATATGAGGCCTAACTTGGGCTTTATACAGTTGAAGGCGATGTTGTGGTGTAAAATACCGTCTGGCTTTACAGATGATGCTAATTTTCCTAGAGGCCAATTTGGCTTTGCACTCCAAGTGACCACGGAACTGAACATCACTCGATATGTCAACACCCAAGAACCAATGCTGGAGCTAATAGTAAGGGGAGTACCTTCCAATCTGGGAGATACGACAAATGGGGACATTTTTGAGGTAAACGCACAAACTTGTGTCTTTGAGGGATTCAGCTAGACTAAGTTCAGTCTACACCAGTCAGAGACGTGTCCAAGAGACGTCTCAATCTCAGACACAAGTTTTGTTCGGTACTCATCGACGCAATCCCGAGAAACATTGCATAGACTCTATTTTGCGTCCAAGGTACTGTCATCTGCATATGCAGAAGAAACAATGTGGGGGACAATACGCAGCCTTGTGGCACACCAGCGTTCAGGGGTAATGGATCCGAACGTGCACCGTCAATCACAACTTTAAAGATCCGCCCAGTGAGATGAGATGAAGTGAGAGTGAGCTGGCAATCCATGTGCAGTCTCTCGGGTAACCCAAAAGAGATAGTAGTGCCTTATGCCACACCCGATCAAAGGCTTTTGCTATGTCTAGGCTAGCAGCCAAAGCCTCGCCCTTGTTTTATACTGTCTCCGCCCAACGGTGAGTCAAATATACCAGAAGATCACCAGCCGAAACCTTGGCGAAAGCCATATTGGCGATCATTAATCTGAAATATTGTGATTATTAATGTGAACTAATACTGTTCTGTTTAACTTATTTTCTAATATTGTGTCCAGTACAGAATTTATCAATCTATCTACGCTCATGGTCAGTCACTTGCCGAATCTGCATGACGACAGCATATAGATAGGTACTTGGATACATGTTGGGAACCACTGACATCGGATTATTCCATCGGCCATAATAGATTTTGTTACTGAATTGAGCAATAAGTACACTTTGTGTCGACTTAGTAACTGAACATTGTGATAGCCTTACAAAATCAATTAAATTGAAATCAAAACAAAATAAATACATGTATTTGCAAAAATTATTGTATCCTAAAATAAATATTAGATCTAAATAATTTAAACTATCTAATTAGCAATAATAACACCTTTGGAATATTAATTTTTATTATCACAAAATTAACAAAAAAAGTAAATGTTTTATCTTAAGTCTTTATAAATCGCCGGCGCCTTTATTATTTGGAATTATATTCCAAATTCCCTCGACAAACGAACTTGCGCATTTTGTAAATAACTATAATGAATTTAAAATTTACCGTAACAAACAATGAATAATTATACTAACTTGTAATGGCGGATGACTTTGACATAAAAGTAAAATGATGTCAGATTTAAGTTGCATTAAACGTTCAATCATTCGATTATCGTTCATTCAAAACTGTAACAATCTGTTAACAATGTTACTATAATTTTACGAAACATCTTTTCTAAAATGTAACCACTTTTATGTTTCTTAAATTCCCCACTTTTTGTCGAGGTGTCAAAACAAGGACACTGCTACTATTTTTGTTACCTGTGTAGTAACATTAAAAAGTAACAGTTTCTACACTACAACTGAAATGGTTGTATGGGAGCTGAGTTTTTAACAAATTAAAAAAAGAATTGTATGATAAATTCGGCACCATAGAGGTAGCTAAATAATTCTCATTTACTTTTATGATTCAAATTTACTTTATCCTCTAGCGGATAAAAGTGACTTTTGCACTCTGATATCGGAAAGGAAAAAATACTCTTTCCGGATGGGGGATGAAAATATTTTATTTCAATAACATGGTACTTCACATTTTCGGGAGGTTCTGGAGTTACCATTTAATAAGTATAAAATACTTGGGTCAGATAACTCCGCTCTTCGGTAGGTTATGTTATGTAGGGAATATTATGTTACATTCGTTTGTTATTATTTTTCAATAGTTGTTTCGGCCAACTTGCCAGAATATTATAAATATTTTTGAAAATGGAAAATTTCACCTCCCTTGGTGAGATTTGAACCCACGAACTCTCGATGACCGGTCGAGCGCTCTTCCAACTGAGCTACCAGGAAGATTTGTGTTAGTGACGAATTTTTGGATTTTATATTTTACTGCGTGAGTGTGGTGCTATCTACCTATTAAATAATTATACTACTAAACAGGCGATGGAGGTGAATTTTCCCATTATTAAAAATATTTATAATACATTCGTTTGTTTCATGTTAAAATTAAAAGTATAAGCTACTACTTTTCATACAGCATGTAGTACCTGCTACTTTTTTCAAGGCTTCTTTTGATAACTCATGGCTAGCAGAATGTTCATGATGCGTAGATCTCGACTCATTAATAGCTCTGAAAAATAATATTGGTATTGCCATTGTTACAAGGATAGTTAATTGATTCAGGTGGTATTTTGCGGAAGTCAAACAAAGCAAGCCACCCACTACCGTTTCTTGTGTTTCAGATGGTGGAGACTCGCAAAGATGCAGTAGCTGCAACAGAGCAGCCACGGCAGTCGCATGCATCCACTAACGCCAGTGGGTGGGTGCCGGCCGGCAGTAATTTACGTGAATAAACTGGTGGCGGAAGCATTTAAACTATTGTAGATGAAATTGTCTGATTGTTACAAGGACTCTTAGTGTCATAGCACACGGCTCATCGCGGCATCTTACCGTAAGTTTACGCTATGACATGATTGTGTGTTGAAGTGGCCAAACGAACTTTCTGTCACAGGCCGAATAAATCTGTCGACATAATAAATAATACATAATATTTGTGGACAATTTACACAGCGCAATCTAGTCCCAAATTAAGCGGAAAGCTTGTACTATGGGTACTAGACAACTGATAAGTGTACTTAAACACATTTTTTTGTAAATACTTACATATAATACATAGGAAACATCCAGACCAAGATAAACAGACATGTTCATGCACACAAATATTTGTCTTGTGCGGAAATCGAATCCACGACCTCACGACCCTGGAGTCAAAGTGGACATGGTTAGCCATTCGACCACCAGGGTCGACATATATGTATTTCTTTGAAAACTTTCATCAATTGAAATCGGCTACTCCGACTACTACAAAAGAATCTCTAGTGCTCTAACATATATAAAAAGACATAAAAATAATTAAAAAAATATTAATGGATCTTTAATTGACCTGTGGAGGTAATAAAGTTGAGATATTTGAAGAGGAGGTGGCTCCTCTTCAAATATCTCAACTTTATTAACTAATTTTGGGTCATTATTAGCTTTACGTCTTATTATTCAAGTTAGAAGTAGAGTTTCTCTCTCTATTTTTAACCTTAGTTACATATAACGTGTAAAATTACATTAATAAATAAATAAATATTTAAATATTGTCAGACAAATTACACAGCGCCATCTAGTCCCAAAGTAAGCGAAGCTTGTGTTATGGGTACTAGACTGATAAACATACGTAAATACATATTTTTTTTTTGTAAATACATACTTATGATACATTATCATCATTTAGGTGATTTTTGAGTGGCATGGGATTTTTATATAAATAGGATATATTGAATAGGTATGTAGATGGGAAATATGAAAGGATTTTTGGAAATTTCCCGGGATATTTACGCGGGTTTGAAATCGCTGCCAAAAATAGTTCAAATTATGTAGGAAGTGTACTACTGTAAATTTCTATTTTCTGTCTGCAAAGTGGTAAGAAACGACGCAAAGGGCAAAATAGAAACTTCAGCGCAAAAATATTCTAACCGTCTGCAAACTTCTTCAGCATCAGGTAGAGTTAAGCTAAAAGACGTAATTCGATACCGCTGGGCGTTATCAGTCAGATCTCTGATAAGAGCGGCTACATTCGCTGTGGGGGTCGGAGGCAACCTGAGAATGAGGAGCGACCCCAAGTGAGCTCGGACTGAAGCTCCAGCACTTTTTGCACGTTGTAAAAACTGAGTTATACCATCATCGTCAAGGTTTCCGCCTCTGAACGTCATACGGAGTCGGTATTCTCGACCTGAAAATAAAAACGGCGAGTGCTTGACCACACGACAGAAGTGAAAACTTCATCTCTCGCTCCATCTCGGTCCCACTCTGTAGGTTTTACCCGAACGAACGAACGTTACTGAGCGAGAGTGACGGCTCAGGTTCGTTCGTCGTCGTTATTCATTCCACTGTTGGGATACGGGTCTCCCATCAATTGAAGGGGTTTAGAGAGGTAGAAAGAGGGGTTGGCGGAGGCCAGTATTTTCAAGCCGCCTAAAGACCACAGACTTTGCTTAACGACTGTCATCTAATGACAACATCGATCGATAGCTTTATGTACCATCCGAAGCACGAGGAGCTCAAGATAAATAAACCCATCTGACTGACCTGCGCAACGACGCCATTCTCAGTCTCGTTCACTAGCCACAAAATAAATTACACAACGCGCAAGTTTTCACTTTAAAAATCTTAATGAATCTTTATCGTATGGACAACTGTCAGTAGATCGTAACACTTCCAGTACAGAGACAGGATGGCAACGGATCGGCGACCCCTTGGTATTGCTGATCTCCATGGGCGGTTGTGATTGCTTCCCATCAGGTGACCCACATCTTTTTTCCCCCTCTCATATAAAAAAAGGTGGCAGTGGTGGCACTAAGCGGCCGTCAGGACTCAAATACCGATAAAGTCCATTATTCATTTATTAGGCACTTATAGAAACCAGTTTCGTGCCTTGGTGGCGCACTAGAGATGCCAGAAAACTTATCTTCTACATTTATTGCGGTAATAATAATTAATATTAACAAATATTAATATCAGTTGCCCCAGTTTTGTAGACTGTTTACTCGTATTTGACAGAATTCGTCAGTTCTTTTTTTATTCTAAGGTATTTACATCATCATCAAATCAAATCAAAATATCTTTATTCCTTGGACTTTATAAAGCACTTAGAAACGTCATACAAATTAAATATAAGAACGTGTATTTAAATCATTACTACTCTAAATCCGCAGAGCTTAGATTCACTTTCATCACACTATCTTGAATGTGAAAGTGAAATTCAAGTGCCAGTTTCGGCGACGGGGCTTCTTGAGAAGAACTGGCAAGAAACTCAAGGCCGACTCTTTTAATTGCCAATATCGTTACATTAAATACAAATACAGTCATTAACATAACATAACAAGAACAATTCATTTCCAAATACTTTTATACTTTTATCTGAGATACCATAGTAAGCCTTTTGACATAGTCTAGTTTTGATATATTTCTTAAATTTACCCATGGATAATTTAAACGCGTCGTTTGGAAGTTTATTACAGAAGCGTATACATTGACCTGGGAACGAGTTAGAGATTTTATGGAGCCTAGTAATATGCACAACATCGACATTATCAGCCTACCTACATCTACCCATTGCGGGATATAGGCCTTTCCCAATGGTTTCCACAATATGCCATCCTCCGCTTTCCGCATCCAACCGCTACCAGCAACCTTTTTGAGATCATCAGTCTATCTAGAGAAGGATTGCAACGATTCCCTAAGAGGTGAAATACTAATCTTTCCAACCTGAAAGAAATCTAGAGCAGAGCTTTATTTATGCAACGTCAGCAAATAAGAATTTTGGCACCCTGAGCACATCCCTGAGTGTTGTATAAAAAACCCACTTACCATATTTAAAAAACATATAAGCAGGCGTTCCACCATACACTAACATTTTACTATCGAATAGAAAGGCTCGGTCGCAAAACTCCAACTGGATACTTGCGTGACAAAATTTTACCACTGTTAGAATTTTTTTATGTTGCTGAAAAAAAAACGTAGCGTTAAATGTTTCAGAGCTCAGCGATGTGCCATGGTACAAAGACATATGGTATTTTATTTGGCGACAAATGTCTGGTCATATGATTTGGACTTGGCTACGTCATCAGCTGAATTTTGTATGGAAGTTGACTTGAAATTAGATGAAATGACATAAATAAATAATAATAATAAAATATTTCTGGACAATTTACAGAGTGCCATCTAGTCCCAAATTAAGCGCAAAGCTTGTGTTATGGGTACTAGACAACTGATAAATGTACCTACTTAAATACATTATTTTTGACTTATAATACATAGAAAACACCCAGACCAAGACAAACAGACATGTTCATGCACACAAATGTTTGTCTTGTGCGGGAATCGAACCCGCGACCTCGGAGTAAATGATTTATACATTGTTTCTATTTTCTTTTTATTGGAAAACTTTTCGCTAGATTTCAATAAAGAAATGAAATTATTTATTCTATCATTGGGTCCTTTGCACTTAGACGCGTCTTACACATTTTTATTAATAATATAAGTATTTTTTTAGTCATTTTTATATATACATACCTACACTAGCATTTCGGTATTGACCATTGGCCAATTGGCGAAGAAGAAATGTTTGAAAGAAACTTGCCAAAATTCTAATAAGTATTCCCGCGAAAAGTATAGTTCGGCATGATCAAAGCTTATGACGGTTTTTGGGATGATGAATGATGAGGCCATTTATTTAAATAATTATGTTAATAGTCAACTATAATGCAAAAAAGAATGATACGTGAAACTCTTACCATTATCTTGTCCTTGATTACAGCAATATAAGTCGGATGATCGGTAAAGTTAGGGACTATCACAATCTGAAATTAAATGTTTTAATATGAAAAATATGATTTTATGCTTTCATCAACTTTAAAAGTATGACTACAAAAGGAAAAATTCACTATTCACCATGAATATTTATTTATTTAGGTGGAAAAAAGTGTATTAATTATTAGTATACAGTGTATGAAGTATTTAAGGTAAGTTTATCACTTATCTATTGTCAATTATATAATTAAATTAGTTAGTATTAAGTACCTCAACTTGGGACTGTAGGTACTGTAGTCCGAAATTGAGCAAAGCAAAAAGAGTGTAGGAATAATGAAACTAGCAAGTATAGCTATTGAGCTTTTAATATCAGTATCACAATAACACATTAATTATAATTACACTAATTCCACATGTACTTCTTAACGCGCCATTCTAACTAGCTGTCAAACCTAGTCCTTGCCACAGATAATCTAGTACTCCTAACGTGACACAACAATGAGCACTGCAAAAATTGAGCATAGCGCTGTCCATTTGCCCAGAAATATCTAAATATTGCTGCTGGTAAGCAGTCATCGTAGCCTATGGAGGCTCGCAAAATCTGATGTATCCACCCACGCGTTGGCAGCCCTATAACAGCCTCTTTACGCCTTTCTTCAAGAACCCCATATTCTATTTCTTGGGAAAACCATGAAGCTTCTGAGATATGTCCGAACTAATTGAATGCAACGGTTCGATCCCCGCACTAGACAAACATTTGTGTGCATGAACATGTCTGTTCGTCTTGGTCTGGGTGTTTTTTATGTATTTACGTACTACGTAAGAAATAATACGTACCTATGTATTTACAATAAAAAAGTATTTACGTAAATCATATCTGTTATCACTAGATAACACATATGATTTACGCACTAGCCCATAGTAGGTACAAACTAAGCTTAGTTTGGGACTAGATGCCGCTGTGTAATCTAGTGTGTCCAGGAATATTTACTAATGTTTATTCGTAACTATCTGACCCGGCGTACTTCGTACCGTCAATCAATGTCATGTTACTTATTATAAAAAATAAATATTAAGTACAAAAATCAACTTGCCCAAAACTGTTTTCAAAAGCAATAGAGCAATAGAGTTGACATTTGTTTTTAATCTAAGTCATATTAAATGAGCTTCATATACTTTTCTGAACGCACGCATACATTTGACGTACGCACGTCAACGTCACGTTTGACATCCACGAACTTTTTGTATGAAAAAATGATTTTTCTTTTATTTTATTTTTCAGGCAATTTTTTACTTTTTCTCTCCGTAAGAACCATCCTTGAACTTCAAGGAATATTCTAAAAAAAGAAATTGCGAAATCAATTCAGCTGTTCTCGAGATTTGCGCTTAGCAACAGTTTCAGCGATTGGGTCCTTCCACGTAGTCAAACTATTTTGTCCAACTGGTTTGACTACGAGGAATTATGCTTCCTCGTGGTCAAACTAATCGAATCATTCATCCTGTATTAATGTTTCATTGAAAATGTGTACAGTCAACCTTAATTAAAATAAATAAACATAAAATCCCTATCGCACTTTATTCAAAAAATAACCAACATCTATTTCATTATGTATCAACTCCATTTGACATTTTGTTATGAAATCATCTCTATATATATGTTCACTCCGACCAGGAGATGGCTCTGCACAGAAATTTGTTTCTTTTTCTAACAATGTTTTAAGCAAGCGTTCATCTGTTATTGGATGATGCCTTTTCATTGTTTTATTTAGTTGGGCATTCTCTACAACATTATTTGTCGATGTCTTTGTGTGGGCTGCTGAAGAATGTGCCATCCCCAAAAAACTCTTGCAACTGAACCATTCTTTCCCGATTATATTTCAGAGCATTTTTACCATTTCACTGATTCCCAATGGAAGCATACAAAAAAAAAATTAAAATCAAGAGCAAAGATGGAAACAGAGCTGTTGGACTATGTTCAGCACTCGCTTTACTTCCCGATGACAGAATGGCGGAAGGGTGGTGTTACATTAAATCGGATACTCCTAACACTGAAAAAATTCAAAAATATTATAAATATTTCGAGAATACGTGGCTAAAAAATGAATTGTTCATAAAAAATGGTGTGTATACGGACAAAGACATCGCACAAATAATGTTGTAGAGGGTTGGAATGCCCAACTAAATAAAACAATGAAAAGGCATCATCCAATAACAGTTGAACGCTTGCTTAAAACATTGTTAGAAAAAGAAACAAATTTCTGTGTAGAGCCATCTCCTCGTCGGAGTGAACATATATATAGAGATGATTTCATAACAAAATGTCAAATGGAGTTGATACATAATGAAATAGATGTTGGTTATTTTTTGAATAAAGTGCGATAGGGATTTTATGTTTATTTATTTTAATTAAGGTTGACTGTACACATTTTCAATGAAACATTAATACAGGATGAATGATTCGATTAGTTTGACCACGAGGAAGCATAATTCCTCGTAGTCAAACCAGTTGGACAAAATAGTTTGACTACGTGGAAGGACCGCAGCGATTCATTTTTATATTATAGAAGAAGAAGATTAAAATAGTTAAAATGCTATTTACCCTAGGTTCTAACAACATGGCAATGGCCCAGCAGAGCTGCGCCCGGTAGTACACGTCCAAATCCCTCACATACTGATGTTTCACGATCTCGAGGTCGCATTCATTACGTATGCGCTTGCATCGGATGAGGCTGTACTCCCTGATAACTTGCGTCGGTTCATTCCATAGGCACAGCTGTTAGGAATTATGGAACCATTAACAGAAATAAGGTATTCGTTAAAGTTAATTAATAACATTGTTGATGCTGTTGATTGTTGGCACGTGGTGTAACTTTTTGAATATGTTAATGTAATAAAATCAATTGTACTATTCTACTTAATTAAATTTATTTTTACCGGCCGGTTTCGCATACAAGCACAGTATAACTAATAGTACCATGTACAGTATGGGGCTCTCTAGTGTCGACTTCACCTCCCCACTGAGACAAATCTGGAACAGTTTGTATGGTGCCGTGCCGGTGCCGCACACACGCTCATTCATGCCCTGCACAGACGGCATTGTTTGTGTAGTAGTTCGTGACGCGATATTTGTATGGAGTGGCTGGGGTTAGTTTTTTGTAATTGCGTAGTGTTTAAAGTAATAAAATTACATCAAATTACTTAAAACACTACGTACTGAAGCATGCCCGCTTCGCTGGGCATCCTGTGTCACGCAGGAATAACATAGTATCCTACTGGTGAAAACATTTTTGAAATAGGTTCAGTAGTTTCAGAGATAACTTTCTATAAACTCACGAACTTAAAAAAATTACATCTTTATAATAATATTTGAAGTGTAGATAAAACAAGAACTGGCAGAAAACGATTTTACTTGACAATAAGTTAACAGCGGCAACCGCCAAAATTACAATGAACAGTGAAGTTCTTTGCGATAAGGATAAAACTAAGACTGCCTTGGAATTTAAAAATAATAAAAAATAATAAGGTTCAAGAATGTTTGGATATATTTGTAACTTAAAAAGTAATAGAAATTAAAAAGATATACAATGATAATTATGATTACAAACTTGTATGCAATCGGAGGCCTTATTGCTGAAAGCGATCTTTTTAAGGCAGCTTTAAGACAGTTACTTACGTTTAGAAACATGGTAAGGTGCTCCTGGACAGTGAGATCTTCCAGGAGAAAATCGCAGCGGTGACAGTAGCCCATCATATTTTGCTGTGCCATAAAACATTTTCCCGGGGCTGAGACTTCGCCCAAAACATTTATAGTGCCTTCGTCCGGAAATGTCAAACCTATTTCAATTAAAAGTTAGTAGGTAGTTACAAATGCCTTTAAATTACATACCGGACAAATAGCAAGCTGCAAATTCAAAGGACGAACAATTAACTTTATCAGCGGGAATCCTTCCACTGTTGGATATAGACCTTCCCTAGAGTCTTCCACCATATGACTCTCCGTATTTTGTGCATATAACGTGACATATGACCATATGACGACCGCAGTGATCGAATGTCTAGCACTGGCTACATTGACTTGGATGTCGTGGGTTCGATTCTCGCAGAAGACAAATATTTGTGTGCATAAACATGTCTGTTTGTCTTTGTCTGGGTGTTTTCTATATATTATATGTATGTATTTACAAAAAAATATGTATTTACATATTATGTCAGTTATGGCATGAGTACTTTGTCCAGGAATATTTATTTTATGCGGTCATCCACTTTCCACATTTAGTAACTAGAAACTAGGTCATGAGATCTGCCATTACTGACTCGATGTGGCTGGTCCACTGTCAGCTTGCTGAATTTACAGGCTATGTTGAGAAATTTGGTTTAGTATCGAATTCCGTCGGTCCAGATTTACTTCATTAGATAAACCAAGAGCATAGCGCTCTCTACTCACTAGCTGTGCGACTGATAAAATCTAGTCTAGTCCAATTGTCAATGTCCTGCTGTCTTGCATTGGAGGTAATAGCGAGGAGGATGCACTGATTAAAAACTTTGGTCTTCAGATATTATAGTAGCCGAGTGAATATATTAAAAAAAAATGCAAAATAGAATGATTGAAGATGAGAAGTAGCTTTTGGAAAATCATTATTTTTAATACGAGAATTATATTTGACGAGCTCGGTGGTCGAATGGTTAGCAATGGCCACTTTGACTCCGAGTTCGCGGGTTCGATGCACAAGGCAAACATTTGTGTGCATGAACATGTCTGTTTGTCTTGGTCTGGGTGTTTTCTATGTATTATAAGTATGTATTTACAAAAAAAAAATGTATTTAAGTACATTTATCAGTTGTCTAGTACCCATAACACAAGCTTTGCGCTTAATTTGGGACTAGATGGCGCTGTGTAAATTGTCCAGAAATAATTATTTATTATTATTTATATTACCTGCCAACAAGTCTTCGAGTGTTATGAGCAATTTCTCTTGAATACGTTCAGTAATCAGCATTGTGAATTCACCTCGATAAATGTCTAGGGTGATCTTATTCAAAACTGGTACATCCATGATGCTCTGAAACGTTATGTAAATTGGTCCTTAACACCTCCCACGATCCCATGGTGGGTACAGTGCTGGGTACAGTGCTTGGTACAGCGCTAAAATTCGCGGCATGCGAACGGTTAAATAATGTGATCTGAGTTCTGTTCAAGGATCAAAAATTACCTTTGAAACATTTCGGAAACTTATGGCAATGGCCACCAGCTCGTCAACATCTTGCAAGTTTTCTCTTTCTCTTCCAGTCGGAGTCTCGATTGGGTTTAGAAGATTTACGTCCTACATCAAAAAGTTACAAAGTACACTTCTGTACCATTAATCGGTGTTTATTTAACTAATTAATATTAATATTGAGTCATCATCATCATTATCAGCCTGTATCTACCCGTTGCTGAATATAGGGCTATGGAATTCTTTTCACTATACAATCTTCTGCTTTCTGCATTCACCCGCTACCAGGCACTTTTTTGAAGTCATCGGGCCGTCTAGACATGGGGCACCACGCTCCGTCGTAATAATGAATAGTATTTTTTCTGTATCTTTTCGAATTAAAATTTTCAATACCTCGACTTTCTTGAAAATAATAGATTTCCAGGATACTTGGCCACCAATAGCTCTCTCTTGTCCAATAGTCCTCTGCAGGAGCATCAACATTGCGAAGTAAAGCAGATTCATGATCACCCACGACATAACAGTGTAGGCCAGCGAATGTGCCTCATCGTCAGCTTGCCTGCCTGGACGAACATTATTTATTTTCATATCAGGATAAACCAGATTCAATTCCCGCGTAAATACTATGCCAAGAAAAATATTTCCTATAGTTATTCCAGAATTATTGTATCTAAATTTCATTTCCTTACGTCTGATGACATCACTCTTGGGAAGGAACACAATGATCATCAAGGATATTATTATTTGGCTGCGGTTTTTTTTACTCCACTGAGTTCTATGCTCATTGGGGTGTAAGTAGTTCATCAACATTTTTGAACCAAAGCCAACCTCACCTGTACGTGGTGCACCCTGCTGTCTCACAAACGAGGCTCTGGCGAAAAGAGTGGTAGGGTATAGCGTAATTTGTAAGCTGCCTAACTGGGGAAGTACCTCCACCTCACAAAATACCGCAGCTAAATAAGAATTCCCTTGAGGGTTGAAGTTGTGTTCCTGCGAGTAAGTGAGATCACCAGAAAGAAAAGAAGGAGTATAGACTGGCAACGGATCGGCGACCTCTTAGGGTTGTAGATCTCCATGGGCGATGGTGATTGCTTTCCATCAGGTGTTTCCCCCTCCTGTATAAAAAAAATTTGCCGATTTTCATCACCCAGGCACCACCCATGAATAGTTAATTTGTCAATAAACAGTAGAAAAAACTAGCACGTCAACAAATAAATGTGCTACTTACTCCCAGTCTGCAAGAGTGCAAATTCGTTGAAGACATGGACGAGTCCTAGCGG
Organism: Hypsopygia costalis; assembly: GCA_937001555.2. Taxonomy (NCBI): domain Eukaryota; kingdom Metazoa; phylum Arthropoda; class Insecta; order Lepidoptera; family Pyralidae; genus Hypsopygia; species Hypsopygia costalis. Next base: position 4,827,632 of record OW443325.2, read on the forward strand.
CGGTAACAACACATGTAACAAGAACGTGATAGCTTTGTGTTGCACGTTGTATCGATGATGAACCAGCAGTTCGGCCAAGAACATTTGCAGTAACGTGAACAGTGTGTTCCACAGGCACGCAATCGAAGCTAAATGCGAAAAAAATTGGGCGTGAAGATTCAATACAAAGTACACATCATTCTGTCAGCTTATATAAAGTCATTGTTAAGTAAGTTATTGAACAATCTTGTTCAACGAATAACTCTTCGGGTCCGTCAATTGTTAATTAAATATACGTCACAACATCTATTGTCAAGTTAACATTATCAGCCTGTATCTACCCAATGCTGGATATAGGCCTTTCCCAAAGCGTTCCACCAAATGCGATCCTACGCCTTTCACATCCAACTGATTCCAGCCGCTTTCTCGAGATCATCGGACCATTTAGGAGGGAGGCGTTCAGTGCTTCGTCGTCCCACGTGCGACCTCTACTTTAAGACCTTTCTTCCCATATGCCATCACTGACTCGGCAGATGTGGCCGGACCATTGACACTTCAGTTTGCTAAATTTGAGGGCAGTGTCGAAAACCGTGGTTGTCCATCGAATCTTCGTTCCGGATTTGAAACCTTAGAGAAACTCCTAGCACAAGCAGAGTGAACCCCTAGCATAAGTATAATTGTATGGAACGTTAACTAGTAGATAGAGATAATTCTCTAGTAGATAGGGATAATTCCCAGGGAATCATCATCGTTCTCATTTCAGTCAAGGACACCCTCTGCAAATTGCAGGGAACACTCACAATAAACTTTACTAGAAAAGCCAAAAACCTAGTGAATAATAGAAATATTACAAGCTTGTGTATAGTTTGTAATTTTTACCTCACTTAACATTCCCCACACCTTTCCTTATGTTATGAGTAACTACTAAGTAATATGTCGTCACGTCTCCTGTATAGCCAAGCTCAATAGCGGCAACAACATATATGACACAATAAATAAATAAATATTTCTGGACAATTTACACATGGCCATCTAGTCCCAAATTAAGCGCAAAGTTTGTACAATGGGTACTAGATAACTGATAAATGTACTCAAATACATTTTTTTTTGTAAGTACATACTTATATAGAAAACACCTAACCCAACACAAATAGACATGTTCATGCACACAAATGTTTGTATTGTGAGGGGATCGAAACCGCGACACCGGTGTTAAAGTAGCCATTGCTAGCCATTGGACTACCGGACTCGTCAAATCAATGAGGTTTACTGCAGGCACAAAGGAAACATTGTCACCACCTTGGAACGCACAATGAATATAATCAACAGAATATAAAAGGACTGTAAGATTTAAGAATTGACCTCTCTCCTGGACAATTGTGAGATTATAGATAGGTGGCGTGGAAAACTTTGGGGTAACCTGGATGTTTTCATTGTAGATTGAAGAAAAAGTCGTTTGCCTAAACGAAAGGAAATATTAGAAGACCTTTGCTTAGCAGTGAATAATACAGTATCATAAGAAAATGGGTAAACAAACCTTTGCTTTGAAACATAGCCATGATCAGAGCAAGCATTATCATCACGGATATATAAGCAAGCATAATCAGCATAGCGTACATTAGATGTATCCATCGGAATATGAGGATTAGAGTGATGGAGGCGAGGACGCAGATCGGAATGACAGTGAGATACGCGTAGACCAACCAAGAAATGTACACTGTCGAATAGTCCACGTGGCGGATCAGAAGAGCGCGCTGAAAGTGAAAAATATACAACTGTTAAAATGAAAACTTTTAATAGGATAGGACGTATGCAACGTGTATTAATATATTATGTCGAAACTAGCTTGCGCCTGCGACTTCGTACATGCGTAACCCGGTATCCCGGGGGAAATTTCACAAATTATTTCTTAGCTAATACCTACGTCATAATAGCATCTAATAACCGGTGAACCAACTTTCTACCCGATCTAAGTGCGAGTTTTTTTGGTCACATTCTCTGTATACCTACAGAATATTCATTTTCTATATAAAGAAGATTCAAATTATTACCAATAAAATTTCCATAAACCTTCAGCGTTGAAAAATCCGAATGGGCAAAAAATATATATATATATGAGTTTCAACTTTAAAGAATAAAAAATCTATTTTTTTTTTTGCCACTATTTTTTTTAATATTCAATATCTTTGTCAACTTTTTCCATATTCATGATATGATAATTTTGAGTATCTTTTGATCAAAGGAGGCCCTTTCAATCGAAAAATGTTGTATATTATCTGATATAATCTTTATATGGTTTATAATATTCGGCATCCACCTATAATTATTCCACTGTTGGGATACGGGTTCCCCTCAATCGAAAACTTCACCACGTTGCTAAACTGCGGATTGTCGGTGACCAATGTTTTCAAACCGCCTAAAGGCCGCTGACTTAGCTAAACGACTGTCATCTAATGACAACTTACAGCTGAGACCGACGGCTAAAAGGGTCATTCGAAGCACGGAGATGCTCGGGATAAATAAACTGATCCATACGGCTACGGTCGGCGTTGCTTATCTTGCGTGATCGAAAAGATTATCAACCGCAACGAAGCCAACCAGCTCCTGAGGTTTAAAATCTCAATGCCTTTTGATTTAATAGTTTACCATCTATACAAACTTGCCTTAAATTTACTAAGTGTCTCATCTTCCACCAAAGCTATGGCTTCCAACACAGGCGGCAGGAAGGCTAGTGTGAAACACAGTAGTATTCCTGATATGGTCCTTCGGACTGATAGCTCTTGCATTAAGGGTGACACGGGCATAGATACCAGCTTCAACTGTATAGGAAAAAGTGTTTTTTTTTTAAATTATTTTTTTTATACTATGTCGTGTGGCAGACAAGCATACGGCCCACCTGATGTGAAGCGGTTACCGTAGCCATATTAACGCTCGCAACATAAAATATCCCTCGCGCACCGCCACCCCCGCTGCCAACGCAGCATCTCCTTCTTTTCTGGTTACCTCATTCACTCGCAGGAACACAACAATCCTCAATAGAATTATTATTTGGCTACGGTATTCTGTAAGGTGGAGGTACATTCCCCAGTCGGGTAGCTTTCAATTACGCTCCCTACCTCTCTTTTCGTCAGAGCTTCGTTTGTCAGTCAGCAGGGTGCACCGCGTGCAGGTGAAGTTGGCTTTGGTTCAAAATGTTGATGAACCACTTACACCCCGAATGAATGAATGAATTTACATAATGCACCACTAAACAAGGGCTCAACCGGTTAAGCTGAAGCTTCGAGTTCCCATCGAGTGTTTTGATTGCAAAAGTCAAACTTCAGAATTAGATTTATGGTACCCGTGTTTAGTTTAGCTGATAGAAATTCTGGAGTTCTACCGACTAAGCTGAAGATGTTTGTCAATAACTAAATCGTAAGACCTTGTTTTCGAATCAAAATATTCGATAATAATCGGCTTCAGCTCCAGGTATGTCTGTTATAAATTCTGTGTCAGATCACAAAATAAATAATAGTCCCTACTGTTGCTGCTCCTGAAGAGGCGCAAAGAGATTACACGCGAACGAAGTATGGTGATAATATTTTTTTTCTTCAGAAAACAAACAGCGTTTTATCACACCCGGCCACTCCATACATTTTTTCCGTCGTAACTACTACATGAACAAGGACGTCTGTGCAGAGCGGAAATGAGCTTGTGTGCATGCGGCGTCATACAAACAGTTCCAGATTCGTCTCAGAGGGGAGGTGAAGTCGATACAAGAGAGCGGTTGGGAGAGACCATACTGTACGTAGTACTATTACTTATACTGTGGTTTTATAACAAAAAATAACAATATGCACAAAAACATGCCATTATATGTTTCCGCATACTCTTTTATTTTTTATACCACTAGGATGGCAAACAAGCATACGACCCGCCTGATGGTAAGCAGTCACTCATCACAGCCTATGGACGCTTGCGACACCAAAAGTATTACTCATGCGTTGTCGACCCTGTAAAAACCCCTTTACGCCATTCTTGAAGAAGCCCATACTGTAATTTACTGTATTCTATACATGTTTGAGTATTTGCCATGCGAGTGGTTTTATAAAACTTGCAAAAACCAAAAAACGGCCCCGTATAATCTTTACTTTAATTCGTCATTTTGACATTATCTGTTCAATCCATCTAAGAAGCGTGTATTCTAATATAAACAACTTTTTGATGATAAGAATGATGACGACCACTGATAAAATATTATGTACGGTAAGTAGGTACTGTTTATATTTAAAATATATGCAATAACTATCAATTTTAACATTTTGTTTGAATATAAATATTTAAGCACAGAGAATGCATGCGACATGCACCTACAACTTTTACGTTAAGGATGGGATTATTAATTTCGACAAACATCTTGTAGCCGAAATAGCTCAGTTGGGAGAGCGTTAGACTGAAGATCTAAAGGTCCCCGGTTCAATCCCGGGTTTCGGCAGCTTCTTTTTATTATTATTTTGTATAGCAACAATTCTCTTATAGTTATTTATTCTCTTAGGAAATGACTGACAATTCAAATGTAATAAAGCATTCGAGTATACTGAAAAAATTTGGATTTTTTTACAAGCTTTTTTTTAGTTTCACCGCGGTATCTGCTATATATGATTTGATTAATCATGAAAGTTACATTTGACTCACTTCTCAGCGTTAGATTGAGCTGAAAGTTGAAATACTCATTTGCTTCTCGTGACTATAGACGATTACCTAAATACCGCCATTTTTTATTCAATATGGTGGTCGCCATAATATGGCGATACAAAATTTCCACTTTAACCCCTTTAATACATGTGCATTAAATTAAAGTTTGATGAGCGGAATGTTAAACTTCTTTCTGAGTAACTGTATAACAACAAAGGTCTGCCGAGTTCTCGTAAAGGCCCGACGACATGCTCCGTTTTACCTGCGTAGGTAAAACTGCACATAAAACATGTAACACACAATACAGTCTGTTTGACTTGTTTGCAATTAAAATAAAATATATTTGAATTGATTCGACGAGCCCCGTGGTCGAATCGGTCGCCCGGAGGTCGAGTTCGATCCCCGCTCAAGACAAATATTTTTGTGTATGAACATGTCTGTTTGTCTTAGTCTGGGTGTTTTCTATAGTAGGTATTATATGATGTATTTACAAAAAGAAAATGTATTTAAGTATATCAGTTATTTAGTATTTATTTATTTAATTGCACAAGCTGTTTTTAACAGTTTTGCCGTTCACGCGCACTGTTCTGCCTGCCTGTATGGCCTTAAATGTAAGGGGTCACACAAACAAAACTGACCCGCCGCTATCAGTCAATTTACAGATTTGGGTAAGTACCTACTTCTGCTACAGTTTTACAATATAAAGTAATGATCATCATCATCATCAGCATGTATTTGCTACCACTGCAGCCTTCCCCAATGCTTTCCACCAAATACGATCCTTGTCCTTCAGGGGCCATCAAAGTCAAAGTCAAAGTCAAAATTCTTTATTCTGTGGGCCCTCGCGGGCACTTAGACACGTCTTACAATTAGGTATATTATTTTTTTATCTACCAGCCATATCACACGGATCTCATGATTTTTTTTACCCCTCCCTCCGTCTTTGTCACAGCTGATCACATTTGTGAGACTCCCCGCTCCCTAGTGTGACGTCACATATTTGGCAATTGTACATCTAGAGTTGCAAATGTTTTTGAGTTAGTCATTAATAGTTCAAAGTTCGTGTTTTAACACTTTGATTATAATAAATTTTGAAATGTCACGTCACGAAAATTAGGACCCCTCCCACCCCGTTGTCACACAATATCACACCTCGTCGACCCCCTCCCTCCCCCTTAACGTGTGACGTAATGTCCCCCTTAACATGGATGGCCCCTCGGCATCCAGCCGCTTTCTTAAGGTCATCGGACCATGTAGAAGGAGAGCGTCCAACGCTTCGTCGTCCTATGCGCGGCCGCCAATCTAATACCTTTCACCCCATCTGCCATCACTTACACGGTAGATGTAACCGGCCCATTGCCACTTCAGCTATACTTCAAATATAAACTAATGATAATAATAACCTCATATTCTGGCAGCGAGGGTTTTTCCAGCAGCAGCAGAGAATGGCTTACGGCCAATTGGACACCGAGGAATCCAGACCGCAGGTGAGGATTTCTGTACTCCGTATCTTCGTCGTCCGACCTGGACACGTATTTGGCCCTGTCCGTACTCTTCATGGTGAATTTAAACATGTTGCCAACCTGCTCAGTGAGTAATCGCCGTCAATGAAAATCTCAAAAGCAAAAAAATATACCTATACGCTTTTACGCTTTCTGTCGCTATATTATATTCTGAGCATCATTTTGGGGCGTAAGGGGCTCACCACGATATTTTAAGCCAAAGCCAATCTCACCTGCACGTGGTGCACCCTGTCGACTAGCGAAAGAGGCTCTGGCAAAAGCGAGGTAGTTAACTTTACGTGTATCACCTTTGGTTTCCAAATGACCCATATAACGGATCCATTTATAGGTGTGCTCGTGGAGCGCTCATACAATTGATTGTTGAGATCCTCCTCTGATTTTCCACTCATTATTTCTGCAATACATCACATAGATACATAATATAGTATTCGCAGGAATAAATAATAACAATAATAAATATTTCTGGACAATTTATACAGCGCCATCTAGTCCCAAATTAAGCGCAAAGCTTGTGTTATGGGTACTAGACAACTGATAAATGTACTTAAATACATTTTTTTTGTAAATACATACTTATAATACATAGAAAACACCCAGACCAAGACAAACAGACATGTTCATGAATTAACGTAATAAGCAGCAAAACTGAGAAATTGCCATTGTATTTCGACAATATATTGACGGGCCCGGTGGCCAAATGGCTAGCAATGTCTTTGGCTAGCAATGTTAGACTCCGGAGTCGCGGGTTCCATCCCCGCACAAGATAAATATTTGTGTACATGAACACGTCTGTTTGTCTTGGTCTGGGTGTTTTCTATGTATTATACGTATGTATTTACACAAAAAAGTTAGCCGTGTGGTTTCTGGCAGACTAGAATAGAATCACGTCAATCCGTCTCATCCCGTGGATATCGATCGTACAAGGCGACTAAGGGAAATACATTATAAAACATCGATCAGGCCTCCCCAACCCGTCTGGCCAGCGTGGGGAGTGTAGGCCAAATCCTCGTTCCGTCTAGGACTGTAGTGGAGACTAAAATGACCTGATTGATGATGATGATTTACACAAAAAAGTGTCTTTAAGTATAATATCAGTCATCTAGTACCCAAAGTATACAAGCTTAAGGTTAGGGACTAGATGACATTGTGTAATTCGTTCAGGAATATTTGTTTATTTCACATCAAATTATATATCTTGATAACTCCTGAATTAATTACGATGTTCAGTAAACGTATGCATTATGTATATAGATCTACTTAGTCATCAAATTTCCTCAAAATCAAAGCTTTCATTAACCCCAAATAGGCCAAATTTCAAAAGCTTCTTACTCCTACTAATTTCTTCTGATTAAATTTGTTGTGAGTTCCAAGGCAGCCGTAGTTTCACCCCCGAGACTGCAATGAACTTTTTGCAATGTTCTTTGCCTTTTTTGGTGGTCGCCGCTGTTAATCCTGGCTACACAGGAGACATAGTAGTGGAAATGTGTGGTAGGACCCTCGTCCCGTAAACTCCAAATAGGTATAACATAGAAAATGCGAAGACCAAAATACAGCTAACAATACCGAGACAAAGTAAGTCTACTACTACTACGTCACCGATGCACGAACCTGACCGTGCAAACCTTTGTCCCCGTCCACCTAGGTCGTCGTCGTGTGCATGTGCAGTAATATAAATAAATAAATAAATATTGTCAGACAAATTACACAGCGCCATCTAGCCCCAAAGTAAGCGAAGCTTGTGTTATGGGTACTAGACAACTGATAAACATACGTAAATACATTTTTTTTTGTAAATACATACTTATGATACATAGAAAACACCCAGACCAAGACAAACAGACATGTTCATGCACACAAATGTTTGTTCTGTGTGGGAATCGAACCCACGAGCGTTGGTGTCGAAGCCGCGTCATTGACCGCTACGCCACCGAGCTCGTCATACTACTATATATAGTATTACTCACTATTTTGTAACATTTCAGAAGCTTTCTCCATAATCGCATGGTACGGTTCCGTGTTTGGAGCAAATCCTACAACACTTTTAGACGACGATGCTAAAAGATCATCAAAAGTTAAAGGCGGTTCAGGCTGATCTTGTAATGGCGTAAGAAACACCGGTTTGGCTGTGAACACAGCGCAGAGGAACAGCACTCCCGCAAAAATTGTCTGCATCAAGAGCATACGCCATTTTCGTCTGAAATTTGAAAATAAGAATAATTTTATAAAATAATAAGGTATTTGTATACTTCTATGAAATTACAACATCAAGTTACAAACATCCACACATAATCATAAACTAGTTACATAAATAGTTAACAGAAAGAAAAGACTTCAAAGTTTAATCTCAAAGCTGTTCGGTTAGTCAAATAAACAAAAGGAATTTACCTGTGTGTACTTTACGTACCTAGTCATAAATTCTTTGGGCAAACAACAACTTACTTTCAGCAGAAATTAATGTTGGCAAATATAGAAGCTGGCCGTGTGGTTTCCGGCAGATTAGAATAGAATCACAACGTCTCTTCCCATGGATGTCGTACAAAGCGACTAAGGGAAATACATTATAAAACATCGATCAGGCCTCCCCAACCCGTCTGGTCAGCGTGGGGAGTGTAGGCCAAATCCTCCTTCTGTTAGGGACGGACGAGAGAGGGTCGTGCTCCTGTAGTGGAGACTAAAATGACCTGATGATGATGAATATAAAAGCAAATGAAACAATGACTTTATAGAAGAAATCATATGATTGTAATATAGAAGTCAATGGCTGAATGTTAGAGAAGAATAAACTACGATCAGTCCTCTTTCGGTCCGTCTTTGGGTTGTGAAAAGGAAGGATGTAAGAAGAATGCATAGCTGACATGCGAATGTGAAGATGTATGTGTGGCAGGTTATTAGAATGGAATTATCTTAATAAGGAATAATATCAGAGGAAGTTTGAAAATAGCACCTCTAACGGAAATGGTGAGAGGTGGCAAGTAATCCAGAGCAATATAAGATATGTTCAAAAGAATGACGAATAAATTGGAATGGATATATGGAGAGAGTGAAACCGAAAAGAAGGAAGTATTGTGTTATTGGTGATGATGATGTGAGTGAGAAAGAGGTAACTGTAGCGATGGCTGATATAAATGAAGGGAAGAAAAAGACATTCGCGAAAAATAATGATGTGGGTCAGAAAGAAGTAACTGTAGATGAAGGCTGATAAATGAATGGAAGGAAACTAACTAAAATTTTATGATGAGATAAAATGTAAATGATTCTTACTGTCTTTGTAAATAACATTTCCACAGGAGGATTTTTACGTGTTCTTGAAACCTACTCTTCGCTGGTTTCTTCAACTCGTTTACTACGGTCATTGTGTTAACGATAAGTACTAAATCCTGTTTATTACAAACTCTTTAATCTTATTCTAAGTAATTCCAGCTTAATCGAAGAACTAGGTCAGTGGGTAGCTTTCGGGCTACATTTTTACGACACGAGATGAACAGTTGACATCCTAAGAAAAAGAACCCCCATGTCTGACATTTTTAAAAGAATCCAACGGACTTCTTATGAAAATTCCATGGAAATTTATGGAGGAAATCTTATTAAAATATGTCAAATTGTCAAAGTCTGTTTCTTGACGCGCAAGTTTTCTTATTCGGCCAGTATTACTTAAAGAGGTATCAGTAAAGTTTGTTTACCTTTTCCAATCAAAATAGCATGTCCTTCACTGATCTCATGTTTAAATTCAGCAAACATTTGAATTGGTAAAGTCCCTCTACCGCGGTTAGATGAACCATCAACAGATCAACATCTAAACCAATAATAGACTGTAAACAGTAGGATGTATGGTGTAAATTAATATAATAGACCACTTCGGGAACTTGTAGTTTGTGTTAAAATTATCACCTATGAAATAACATCGCACACATCGCATGTATATCTGTATGTTTTATAAGCGAGTAAATCGTTATGAAAAATTCAGTATTCTTAGCACGCTTAGACAAAATGGCGCATATGAAGGCACTCGGTGTTGGCTTTGCGATTTTAATTGTATTTATTTTCTCGGAAACCGATGCAGGTTAGTTCTAAATGCAGTTTAACTTGTTAACATTGATTTATATATTACTAGTGCTCTTTACTAACAATTCAAACTTTTGCGTGGGAGCGACGGAAATTACATTTACAGTATCTGGTCAACCGCGCTTTCCTGAGTGATTTTACGCCTCAGTGACTTTTGCGCCGTAAATTTCATAAAAATTTTTAGAGTCCTTCCTTTACGAGATTGACGTGTTATATATATTCATATATACCTATCATATATACAGTCCTTTCACACAACAAGCCTCAATGGAATTGTTATTTATGCATATAGGTACTCCTTTCTTTCTTCTGGTGATCTCACTTACCTACTCGCAGGAACATAACGACCGACCCTCAAGGGAATTGTTATTTGGCTACGGTATTCTGTGAGGTAGAGGTACTTCCCCAGTCGGGCAGTTTAAAAATTACCTGTCTTTTCACCAGAACCTCGTCTGAACCTAAAGAAAGATCTATATTGGCAAGCTCATTTCAACATTTCTACAAAGTCAATGGTAATTTTAGAAATGTTAGCAGATAAAAAAAGAGGAATAATTTTGTTTAAAAACGGGTAAGACAGTGTCTACAATGGCCCATTGGCAAAATAAAGAATTTCATTCCTCTCGAACTCACACACTTATAAGATATGTAGTAATGATGATGATAACAAGCTGATAAATCACTTAGTCAGCTAATATTATGAAGATCTTTAACGGTGTCTTTAGCACAGAGATCGATTGGAAATTAACATAGATATTATCAAAACTCACAAAATCGCTTTATACCTATATAATTGTAATTTTTCAGCAACTCGGGTAGCTCGCTCTCCTCAATTTGGAGGAGGCTCTTTTAGTCAAGCTAATGCACAAGCTGGAGCCTTCGGGGGTGGCCAAATTCGTCCTCCTCTACAACACAGATTTGCTGGCAACGGAGGTGGTGGTTTTGGAAACAGGCCTGGAGTCTTAAGACCTGGCGGTCTTGGAGGATCTGGAGGTTTTGGAGCTCAACGTGGAGGTGGTGGATCTATCAGTATATCTAAGAGTATTAGTATAAGCAGAGGAGGACAAGGCGTTGCGCAGTCCAGCTCTAGTGCTGGCTCTGGAAAATAGTGGTGGAATAAATGGTGCTGAAGTGGACAAATATAGGACAATATAAGTACTCTATTAGTATTACAATTTTGTGTATTACATACAAATAGTGCCCGAAGTGTGTATTTTAGATGACGGCCTAATGAACAAATGTATGGTATCTAGTTAGTAAAGTCTTACGTGTTTTTTTTCCTCGTTTTTTTTATTTACAATCGTTATGGATGTATGTATTTTTGTTACTTAACGATTATTTTTCACTGAATGTATCTACTTTGGATTTTTGATAATATTTAAATATAAACAAAGATATTAACAAAATAAATGAGTTTCAGTTTCAAAGAAAATTATTTATTCATCTCTGTATTGTCCAAATCACAATATGAGTGCCTAGTGACAGTTTGTGTGGTTGAATGCGCTAATTTCAGGAACTACTTGTTCGAATTGAAAAAATATTTTAGTGTTGGATAACCTACGACTAATAGGGTTGCTATTGTGTCTACTATCTAGCTAAAAATAGCAGCGACAACGAAAACAACAATCAAATTCATTGCCTTCCCGGGGTACATACCTTTCTCACAACGATCACAAGATATTAGCAGGAGAAGGAAGTGTTGGAATCTGTGATAAGCGGTAGTCGTAAGTTTTTTTTTATATGAGAGGGTGGGAAACGAGCATGTCGGTCACCTGCTGGAGAGCAATCATCATCGCCCATGGGGATCAGCAATACCAAGGGGTCGCCGATCCGTTGCCAACGTTTTAAGGAAAATAAAGACTCTATTCTTGAAGACCCCCATGTCATAATTATTCGGAAATACCTATATAAATATTTAGTAAATTCATGACGTTGTTGGTGCCATCACAGATTCCTTCAATATCATCAGTACGTATCGTACGCACATGTCATCTTTGTGACGTACGGACCTTTCGTAAAAGGTATGCTACCACTCATTCTTAAAAATGCTAAACAATTCTGTACAAATTTATATCAGTTATCTAGTACCCATAGGACAAGTTTTGCTTAGTTTGGGATTAGATGGCAGTCTAATTTGTCAGGAATATTTATTTATTATTTTAGTTTTGAGCAACAAGCTTAGATTTTGTTGGGATAAATTCATAATTATTAATGTACACCATCAACGAGCTGAGTTATTTCTATGGAACTACGTAATTTCTAATTCAACGTTTCTATGGAAATATAACCGGAAGGGAGAGCCTTAATGGGGCTCTACCCTGAGTAAGTTTATCGCAAGGCTCAAGCTGTTATCTTTGTGTTCCGGTAACATAATAAAGGAACATAGTGATTACTCATACAGGAAAACAAGAAACTATGCAAAAGAAATGTTTGTCAAAAAGCTTTTATTAATCCCTACAATTGTTTTTCACGCCGAAACTATTGAACCGATCATCATGAAACTTCGTACACACATTCTCAAAGGTATTAGGAAGGACATAGGATACTATTTATTAAAAAAAAAACGCGGGCGAAGCCGCGGGATTAAGCTACTTAATTAAAAAACTGGCCAATTGCGTGTCGGGCCACGCGCAATGTTAGCGTTCCGTAGTTCCTGACACAATATTTCGTCTCGTTCGGTCGTATTATGAAATTTATAATGCTGAAAATATATGGTTCCAGCCTTACATGTATAGTATGGTTGGATACCCGAAAGTTATCATAACATGCCATGATAAACCACACATAAAATTGAGGTTCCGCCTTTACTTTTTTATACCACGTCCTTTAACAGACTACCACATGGCACGCATGATGTGAAGCGGTTACTAAAGCTATATGAACGTTTCCAACATAAAATATCGCTTTAGCGTCGCCACCCTTCTTAACTTAGTAACTTAGTAACCTTAGTAACTTCTCCCTCTCTGGTGACCTCACTCACTCGTAGGAACACAACAGCCCTCGAGAGAATTAGATACTTAAATATCATTTTATTTGCAAACTACAACACACAACAATAATGATGTATTGTGTGTTGTAGTTTGCAAATAAAATACATTGAAATTACGAATTATTATTTGGCTACGGTAATCTGTGAGGTGGAGATACTTTCCCAGTCGGGCAGCTTATGAGTACATACGCTGTACCCTACCGCTCTTTACCATTGTCATTACTTATTTTATTTTTATATTATTTTACATGGTTCTTAAACTTATGTTTAATTCCTGTTTTGCACAACTAAGTAACAACCTCATTTCAGTATTGAGGTGGTTTATCAACAGCTTTGAACCAAAGTCAACCTCACCTGCACGTAGTGCACACTGCTGACTCACAAACGAAGCTCTGGCGAAAAGAGAGGTAGGGCATTGGGCATAGGGTATAAAGTTTAGGTTCTAAACTGCCCGATCTCCACCTAACAGAATACCGCAGCCAAACAACAATTCCCTTGAGGAATGGGCTTGACCCATTTCATTTGATACCCATGTCGTAAAGGTTAACGCCGAAATCATTAAAAGCTATTTTGTGGCGGTCGCTTTCTTGAAGAAAAAATGACGTGCATTTAGATAGTTGTATATGGTCACTCGAAACAAATGAGTGTGTATAATTTCAGCTCAATCGAACACTGGGAAGTCGGTCAAATTTTGTACAGACACCTCGTAAAACTAAACTAATAAAAACAGCAGATGTGTGTGAATATGGTGTGTGTGTGCAAATGGTCTAGGTAAAATCTATAATTTGGAGTTCTGTAGTGTAGGTAAGTTGATAAAGTCAGTTAACTTCTTGTAGGTAAGTTACAGCCCCGAAACTATTCAATATAATCTAAATTCCCAAATGGCTATATGACACGTTCGATAATTAGAACTATCCACATGGAACGTAACCTATGTACAGTTAGTAACGAAAATATGTATCTGCTTATAGAACTCTTTGGTATGTTAAAACGGAAGCATATTTGGTTGGATAATAAGGAAATATTAATCACCCCGTCTGAGTAGTAGCCAATAATTTGTGAAAACCTAAAATTGTCATAACTGAAGGTCACATACTACTTAATAACATCATTACTTAATTATACGAAGCAGCCAATATTGAATCCCTAATCGGCGTTGGAGACCGGCAAGTATTCGTATTTGGACAAGTATGCATTAGTGCAAGTGGCTCACAACGACTTTTAGAGCCAAAACCAACTTCACCTGCACGTGGTGCACTCTGCCGTCTAGCGAAAGAGGCTATGACTAAACCGAGGTGTTTATACGCTATAAACTACCTCTGTTTAAAAGATCTATTCATCGCATCTAATCATTCTATGTCATCATTGGTGTAAAACCCCAAAATCTATACTTTGAATGCTTCTGACATCAGAAAGTATCACAATACTCCATATGAGTTACGGGACTTGGAATCAGTGGCCCTAGCCTTGGAAGCTGAAGCCGATTCCCAGCGGATGTTTTGAATACAAAAAATAAATTTTAGCTTAAATAATTTTGCTGTTAGAAACCCTGAATCTCTATCAGCAAAGCTTAGAATGTTTCTCGATAAATTAAATCTTACTTCTATTAGGGATTAATATATTGGGAATCGGCTTCTCTTATCATTTTTTGATTTGATGAGATGAGGATAAAAAATATAGTATCTATATTAAAACTCATTTTAATATCACATTTTCAATGGAGGTGTTTATACGCTATAAACTACCTCTGTTTCGCCATAGCCTCTTTCGCTATTTGAAATCTGTCCGACTGAGGAAGTACCTCACAGAATACCGCAGGCAAATAACAATTTCCTTGAGGGTTGTTGTGTTCCTGCGAGTGAGTGAGGTCATCAGAAATGACGAAGTTGCTGCGTTGGCAGCGCACGAGCGATAATTGATGTTGCGAACGTTAAAATGGCTACGGTAATCGCTTCACATCAGGCGGGCCGTATGCGTGTCTGCCAACCGACTTAGTATAAAAAGCAGCATGTCGCACTTCCGTAACTGTGTTTTCGAGGTATAGTTGAAACATAAAGGCTCTAGTGGTTTGGGCTGTATCTTGATAGATCAGTCAGTACCGATTATGCAGCGTATGTTGTACGTAGGTAAATAGTAAAAGCATAGGTAATATCGATTGCTATTCTAGGAGAAACAGAGGGCTCCACCATTAGAGGAAACAATGACACTTGGCCAGAACACCCAATGGGCTCTGAGCATATTACGCCATGTAAAACCCTACGGTTAACGAGTCAAGAGCACTAGCGTAGTTTTAATACAGACTAAATAAAGAATAAAAAAATAAACTTAAGGCTTACGGCACACTGACTCTTAGGATAACTTTAAAATGACATAAATAGAATAGGAAGTTACTGATTTCCAAACATTGCTGGTAGCACATGTTTCCCTAAGTGTGAATGAATTTTCGATGCTGACTGTATTTATGAGGTAATTTCACTGAACTTACAAGACCACTGAATACTTTTGCATTTATGAGACTAATGTAAGGTAATTGTGTGAATTTCCATATGTGAGATGTTTACTGTGCCAATTTGATGGTACTGATCAGACAAGGTTATTATTCTTGGAAAATATGTTTTTTTGCCCAGTTTTACATATAAATGTGGACGTGAGACATTATCTTATTCAGAACGACTCTAGCTCTTCAGCAAGATGGCGAAATTAACTATTGTTATACTGGGTTTGACTGCGTTAGCAGTTCACAGTGCAATGCTGAAGGCAGAAGGTAATGCATCAATGTTTTTTATCCGCACTAATACAATACTTTTAATACTGTTATTATATCTGTTGATGCGTCAGTTTAATCGAACACGCAAGTTAAGCATTGTTGATCGCGTCATGTTAATGGATGGGTTTATTTATCTCGAGCTCCACCGTCCTTCATGGTCTTACCGTACTTTAAGCTGACGATGTCGATTGTTGTCATTACATGACTGTCGTTAAGCCAGGCAGTGGAATTTGGGGAAGCTTGAAAATACTGGTCTTCCCAACCCGCAGTTGAACAACTGGTGGTCGACTGAAGGAAGACGCGTTATCCAGCAGTGGGGTGAATATGGGTTTAAGACGATTATATCAGTTAACAAGCAATTTAATCTATTTATAAATATAATATGATTGATAAATAAAATACAACATGATAAAAAAATACAGTATGAATCTTTTTTAAGCGGGTGGTAAAAATAGATTAATTTTTAAACATAACTATTTACATTTTGCAGATACTTTACTCAAGAGGATAGCACGGTCGCCATGCTATTCTTGTGGTGACCATTTTGGTCCTCCGCCGCCACCTGGACCACCACCACCGCCTCACATATTCCACAGCCATAACTGGAGTGGATATGCCAGAGGCCATGACGGTAGACCGCAAGGAGTGTTCACTGGAGCTGCAGCATCTGCTGGCGAAAATTCTGGGCAAGCATTTTCATTAGCCTCGTCTAATGCTGGAGGTGGATTTGGAAGTCAATCAGCAAGCGGTGCCATGGCTGGTGGTTTTGGCGGCTCAGGTGGATCAGGGGGCGGCTCAGGTGGATCAGGGGGCGGCTTTGGTGGATCAGGGGGCGGCTTTGCTGGTCAATCATCTGGAGGCGGTGGAGCAGGATTTGGCAGACAACAAAGTGGAAAATTCGAATCCAATGACTACCAACAAGAATCCCATTTCTCTAGTGAAGGAGGAAATGGCAAAGGAGGCCATGGTGGTCATAGTAATGGTGAATTTGATGGCGGCCAGCAACAAAGTCAGTCTGGTGGATTTGGAGCGAGCTCTCAAGGTCAAAGTGCATCGTTCGGCGGCGGCCAAACTGGCAGTGAACGTCAAGGCGGCTTTGGAGGACATGGTGGCAGTTCATCTGGCTTCGAATCTAGCTCACAAACTCAAGGCGGATCGTTTAATGGTCGAAACAGAGGCAGCGGAGGTCAAGGTAGCTTTGGTGGTCAAGGAAGTGGTTCCGCTGGTTTCGGAGGTAATAGGGGTCATGACCACGGGAATGGTGGTTTTGGAGAAGGCCAACAACAAAGTCGATCTGATGGATTGACAGCGAATTCACAGTCACAAAGCGCATCGTTCGGCGGTGGCCTCGGAAGCAGTGGATCTCAAGGCACCTTTGGTGGCCAAGGTGGTGGTTCCACTGGCTTTGAAGTAGGTCAACAAAGCGGTGGTAATGGAGCAAGTGGTGGTGGATTCAGCTCTAAATATCAATCCTCTAACTCATTTGGAAGTGGCCAACGTGGTCTGAACGGTGAATCGTCAGGAGGACATGGTTCTAGTCAATCTTACAATGATGCACAGTCGGCGCTTGGAGCAGCTTCAGGTCTAGCTTCCCAAGGTCTGCAATTGTCGGGTCAAGCTGGGGCTGGATGTAGTACATGTGGAAAGAGCGACTATGCTCTGAGTAACGCTAAGAGCAAGAGTGGGAACGCCATTGCGGTATCGGTAGGATGAAAATAATCCTCATTCGTATAAAAGCCGCAGTGGTAAAAATTATCAATGTTTTGATATTATTGGCTAATGATAAAATAAATTATTGTTATATTTGTATTGAAAATGTGATATTAAAATGAGTTTTAATATAGATACTATATTTTTTATCCTCATCTCATCAAATCAAAAACTGATAAGAGAAGCCGATTCCCAATATATTAATCCCTAATAGTAGTTCTATGGTTTAAGTTATCGAGAAAAATTCTAAGCTTTGCTGATAGAGATGAAGACGACGAAGTGTCCATGTACTTTTCTTATGCTGTACGTAATAAGATTTATAATAATATTATCTCTTTATTATCTCGCTCGTTCACAAAGGATAGTATTATATGTAGTATACATAATTCGAGACAGAAATAGTATTACAGATTGCCAAGTACGACGACGCACCACGAACTTTATTAAGTTATATATACCTTTTTAGATTAATAAAAGATTTGTGAAAAGCTAAAATCGGCTCAAGTATGTATATGCACATACTAAAAGCAAAGTGTAGTATAGTGTGTGTGTAGTTATTACCAAGCATGATCTGCACTTAGCGATACATAGATTTTTTTTAATCTACTTGCGTCGTTCTCCTCATTACTGAGGGTCGTGACCTCCACGTATCCTTTTACGGACGAACGCTCTCCACCTATTACCGTCCTCTGCACAGCGCATAGCGTCAGGCAAGTTGGTGTCACCAGAGTCGCGAATCTGATCGGTCCGGCGCATGGGGCATCTTCCTCTTGGTCGTTTTCCCTGTATCTTCCCTCTCACTAAGAGTTTTTCCTAGTTGTCGTTCTTCTTCATTATGTGACCAAACAAATCGAACATTCTACGGAGGCAGATGGTGGATGGTGACCTGCAAATCAAGCAGGATCGTCGGTATTCTCAACATTTTGCTCCAATGCCACATCTCAAATGCATCAATGCGAGAACGGTCAGCTTTTTTCAGTGTTCATGTTTCGGCGTCGTTTATATTACTCTTTATTGCACATAACATACACTATGCCATCAAAAACATAACTTGTAAAAAAAAACCAAGTCTCGCAACTCAGTTCATCTATTGTAAAAAGTTGTGAGATCCATGTAACACCAAGTCGGTTAATTTATTCAGTCCCTACTTAAGGGACCTTCCGTCTTAACTGACTAGTTATAATTCTAAAACTACTGGTTCAAATTGAATGAAATTTTAAACATACCGTGTTTATCAAGCTGGAGAATGGCCGTGTCGTCTCTTCGAAGGCAGAAATATTAGCGGAAGTCGAGAGATACTATAGCAATCTTTATGCTGCACATCACCTACACCGGCTGCTCGTGTAGGTGATCGCCGAGCTCCGTTAACTCGACACTACACCGAAGACATCCCTGACATCAGCATGGGTGAGATTGAGATGGCCCTTGATCAGCTGAAAAATGGTAAGGCTCCTGGTGAGGACGGAATTACAACAGAACTGTTGAAAGCTGGAGGAACTGCTGTTCTAAAGGAACTACAACGTCTGTTTAATTCTGTCATTCACAATGGGACCGCACCAGCCGCGTGGACCAGGAGTTTGGTGGTTTTGTTCTTCAAATAAGGCGACAAAACCTTATTGAAGAACTATAGGCCGATCTCGCTCCTGACCCACGTGTATAAGCTGTTTTCAAGGGTTATCACAAATCGTCTCGCTCGAAGGCTCGATGACTACCAGCCACCGGAACAGGCTGGGTTTCGTAAAGGCTACCGTAGACCACATTCATACACTGCGGCAGATTGTGCAGAAAACTACTGAGTACAATCTGCCGTTGTGTATGGCTTTTGTGGATTATGAGAAAGCCTTCGATTCCATCGAAACTTGGTCTGTTCTGGAATCCTTACAGCGATGTCAAGTGGACCAACGCTATATCGAAGTGCTGAGATGTCTATATAATGCTGCGACAATGACTGTCCGCGTCCAAAATCAGCAGTCTGATCCTATTCAACTGCAGCGGGGGGTACGTCAAGGGGATGTCATCTCCCCGAAACTATTCACCGCTGCACTAGAAGATGTATTTAAGACGCTTGATTGGAAGACGCGGGGTATCAATGTGAACGGCGAGTACATCTCACACTTACGATTTGCCGATGACGTGGTCATAATGGCTGAATCGCTGGAGGATCTCAGTCGAATGTTAAACGATCTCAATGCTGCTTCTCGATCCGTGGGATTGGGGATGAATTTTGACAAAACGAAAGTTATGTACAACGATCTCATCATCCCTAGCCCGGTTGTCGTAGAGAATGCAGTAATTGAAGTGGTTAAAGACTACGTCTACCTCGGACAGGCCATACAGCTGGGCCGGGGTAATTTCAACAAAGAGATCGATAGACGCATTCGACTGGGCTGGGCAGCTTTTGGGAAGCTTCGGCACATCCTCACCGCAGATATACCCCAATGTTTGAAGACCAAAGTGTTCAATCAGTGCGTCCTCCCCGCTATGACCTACGGTGCAGAAACTTGGACGCTAACCGTTGGGCTGGTTCACAGACTAAAAGTCGCACAGCGAGCGATGGAGAGAGCAATGCTTGGAGTTTCTCTAAGGGATCGAATCCGGAACGAAGAAATTCGACGGAGAACCAAAGTGGTCGACATAGCTCCCAGAGTCAGCGAGTTGAAGTGGCGGTGGGCTGGCCACATCTGCCGAGTCAGCGATGGCAGATGGGGGAGGAAAGTCCTAGAGTGGAGGCCACGTATGGGACGACGATCGCATATGGTGGAAAGCATTGGGAAAGGCCTATATCCAACAGTGGGTAGATACAGGCTGATAATGATGATGATGATGATGATGTGTTTATCAATACCTGCTTGGTTACTAAAAAATCAGGTTCCTAGTTTTATCCACAAAGAAGTTATAGGTGGTCGAAAAAGGCCTGAAGTGCTTCGAGAAAAGGATGGTATGGCCGTGCCGCTTTTTGCTCGACTTGGTGGGGGCACTGCCGCGCCCCCAGATTTCACATCATAGTGATATAGGACGTATACAAAGGTGAGCTTATCTCTACAAGAGATCTCTTCCTGCTAACCTAGTGATAGTAGTAAAAAAGGTAATTGAACGAACGGATGAACGGGATGACTACATTATTTTAATAGATTATATAATTAGTAGGCACAGATCATGAAATACTGACATCGAAAAATGGTTTTGGATACTGTAGAGACTTATTATTTAAATAGTGGATTTCGGCCAACTTATTAGTACTTAATAGGTAGATGGCGCCACACTGCGACCACAGTATAAGTAATAGTACTGCTGCGACTTAACAGCAGTAAAATAAAATTGTAAAAAATCGCCACCATCACAAACCTTCCTGGTAGCTCACTTGGAAGAGCACTCGACCACTAATCGAGAGGTCGTGGGATCAAATCCCATGTAGGCGGTGGAGGTGAATATTTCCAGTATTATGAATATTATTTATTAATATTTATAACACTGTAGATACCCCATGAATCAGTTAATCATTTCAGTGGTGTAATACAAAGCAGAAATTTTCGGCTCATCTACTTTTGTAGCTGTATGCGCTGGTAGCAAGCAAGTCATGTCATCAGAACTTGCAGACGCAACCATGCCACCGATTAAAAACGCCCTATGTACAACTAAAAGCAGATCATGCTTGACAGTAACAATGCAATAGTAACTTTTATTACATACGCCATAAGAAAAGTACAAAGGAAGTGTCAAGCTTGAAGAGCTCTTAGCTGTACAGGTCATTTCATATTTTTTTAACCGACTTCAAAAAAGGAGGAAGTTTCATATTCGACTGTACACATGTACCTACCTTTTTTATATGTATGTTCAACGATGTCTCCGACAAATATGGACTACACTTACACTAATCTAATCTAAGCAGATTCACTTTCATCACACTATCTTGAATGTGAAAGTGAATTTAAGTGCCAGTTCCGGCGACGGGGCTTCTTGAAAAGAACTAGCAAGAAACTCAAGGCCGACTCTTTTAATTGCCAATATCGTTACATTAAATACAAATACAATCATTAACATAACATAACAAGAACAATTCATTTCCAAATACTTTTATCATTTATGTAATCTGAGATACAATAGTAAGCCTTTTGACATAGTCTAATTTTGATATATTTCCTAAATTTACCCATGGATAATTTAAACGCGTCGTTTGGAAGTTTATTGTAGAAGCGTATACATTGACCTGGGAACGAGTTAGAGATTTTACGGTGCCTAGTAATATGCACAGCGAGTTTGTTTTTATTTCTTAAATTTAATTGATGGAGATCTGGCACGGATAGCTCGCTTCTGGAGCACAGAAATTGAGTATACATCCGCGGCGCTACCCCAAAGCGATAAACTATATGACATAATGCTGTGAAAATATCTAAAATAAACTAAACGCGCAGTGTCAACATCAGTCAGTTGACGTATTTTCCTTACGGCGTAAGCTGCTCAGCTGAGTCTACCTGATAACGTTTCTATATGTGGGCCCCATTGTAATTTAGAGTCTAATGTTATACCAAGGAAGACAACCTTATTGACCAATTTCATTCTCTCATTGTCCATCACCACACTGGTTTTGTTAAAAAAATCTAACATATTTGGTTTTACTACCATTTAAAAGCAGGTTATTAGCACTAAACCAGTTTACTATTTTTGAAAGAGCATTGTTTACATCGTCAATTTCTGATTGTTGTCTTTAAAGACCTTAAAAACTAAAGAAGTGTCATCTGCAAACAATGCTATTTCATGATTATTATTTACAAGATGAGGTAGATCATTAATGTACACAAGAAACAGGAAAGGGCCCAAAATAGAGCCTTGTGGCACTCCCATCGCTACAGCTGATCCATGTGATCGCTTTTCATTAATATCTACTTTCTGAACCCTATCACCCAGATAAGAAGTAAGAAGATCAAGAGCGTTGCCTCTTATACCATAGTGGTGTAATTTTCTGACTAGAGTTTCATGCTGCACACAATCAAAAGCCTTAGATAAGTCCCAAAACTTTTTCTTAATATTAAGTGATTTAATGCGACTTTAAGATCAGCCCCATTAACATGACGGAAATTAAAAGCAGAAAAAAATCTTTCAAAAGCATTGGCAACTTCTAAATCTGACTTGGTAACATGACCATCGATACTTAATTTAAACTCTGAATTCTTTGTTCTGCCCTTTATATTCTCTCATTGATCGATCCTCCGCTTTCGGAATCCAGCATCCACATCTAATATTATTAGACGCGGAATAATTTTATAAGTTTCATATACATGTTACGAATATATACTATATTCTAAACATGTGTATATTATATTATATATACATGTGTTGAATATAGGACATATAAACATAATGTTATTTTTTACTGTAATATATCTATATTTCACGCTAACAATTATATTAATTTATTTATTAAAGGCATGAACATTGGAAATAACGTAATAGTTGCCGTCATCCCGTGGAAACGTTCTCGGTCTGCCCCTACGGAAAAAACACAACTGCATTACGAAATATTTAATTTTCGTTTTCATTTGATTGACTATTATGTCATCGAAAACCACATACAAACAAACTAATAAAAAAACCCCAAAAATACATGGAACTAAGCTTTTTAACACTTATCTAAGTGGTCTAAGTGTGCGTAAGTTGTTAACACCAACGTGTAATATTTTGCTGTATATTCCAATATCTACTAGTGTATTATGTGCGGGACATATAAAGTGTAACATGTGAAAAAATATTATCAGATCATATCAGTAAAATGTGGCGAACAGGTCTGGTTTTGTTTTTGACAATAACTATAGTTACTGAGAGTTCTAAAGCGGAAGTAAGACGTAAGTGTTAAGTTATTTAGTTATAAATATTCCTTGACAAATTACACAGAGCACTAGATGGCGCTGTGTAATTTGTCAAGGAATTCCCAAACTGACCATAACCAGTGATCGGCGTAGGTAGTGCCATTACGCGGGATTTGTGACAGTTGTCTTAATATGGATATGCCTCCCAAATCCCGGCATTTTCATTAAACTATTTTGTTTAACTTTGTGAATTATTTTAGTATTATTTGTATTTTACGTACCTATTTATATTGTTTTACCATGCTTTTATTATTTTTCTTAACTGTTTGTCTGGAGACTTTTTTTCTAATGTCTATCTAATCGAATTTTTATGAATTACACTTAACGATACAGCGACATTTAGAAAAATATAATGTAGACTAAACGTAATCCCGGAATCCCGTGATCATATCCATAAACATCAACATTCAAGTCCATTGACCCCAAATGACACTACCTACGCCGATCACTGATCATAACCTTAGTATATCCAAGTCATGTATTTTCTTAAAGAGGTATAGTAATATATATAAGCCGTGGTATGCAATATTCCCCGAATCAAGAATACTTATCTCTTTATATAATTTATGTAATTAAATTTATGTAATTAAGCGTAACTATAATCCTTGAAATAGATTTTAGTAATTTTATTGCTTAACAAGTGCATAAAGGTCCTAACAGATCTAAAGGCCTATTTAAATGTGAGCGGAATACCGCTACAGCAATGGGTAATAGGTGATGTAGGTACCTAAGCACAGATACTAGATCTGTGGATCAATACCCAAGGGTATTGTCGCTACCTACGGCTGTAGCAGATTATGCTATGGTATGTGGTAGTATGGCATTATCTATAGATTCACAATGTGACTTTAAAAATTATTTCTTTTTGCCTGTTTAACCTGTGTCAACTATGATTGTTCGTTGAAGCAGTATATATTTTCTTTGATATATCAAGTAAGTAATTGTAATTTATTTGTTACAGATGGTGATTTAAAATTAATAGAACGATTAAAACGCTCAGCAGAGGAATGTGGGCCACCGTATTGGCCACCACCACCTCCGCCGCCATATTGGCCACATCATCGTCACCATCATTGGGGACCACCGCCGCCGCCGCCTCCACCTCCGCCACAACAAATATATGTCCTAGAGTCACAACCTTTACAGCAGGGCTACAGTGCAAATCCAGGGCCATCCCAAGTTCCTTGTACTACATGCGGTGGGGGATCTCCCAGTGGGGCAGCTGTTAGTAACGCAGAAAGTGTATCTGGTTCAGCTATAGCTGTAGCCGTGGCTAAAGCACAAGGAAAATAATGATGATAGGAGTTCCGTCATTAAAATGATGCTATCTATAACGAAGCGGGAGTACCTGGCAGCATTAGCTTTTTTAGGGTACATTATGGTATCAACCAAGTGACAACCTGCGAATAAGTCATTGCAATCTATGGACAGTTTATTCGGACTCTATGTGTATCTCAATTAATTCTACTTTTAGCTTAGGATTGCATTACGGCGCAAGTTGGGGCACACCTATAACAAAAATTATGTAAAAAAAAACTTGGTTGTCTGTAAAGTCCGTTTACGGACGATAATTTTACGTGATAACGTCATAAGAAAACATCGGCTGATGGAGTGGAAGAGAGATAGATGCGTCACAAACCGCGCTCTCGCTTACACGCTTGGCTCAGGCGGAACGTGACAATGAGTAATGCTTTTACGTGCGTGCAGCCGGCATTCATCGATTTATAAAACGTTATCACGTCAATATGTGTGTATGTCGCAGCCAATTCGTATAATCCTCCGCATTACATAACGTCTAGCTGTTTTAAAAAATGGCAGAGCCATTATTTCAACCCGCCTTTTATCATATGATTACACGACCAAATTGTTACCTGATGGTGCATCACCAAGGATACTATAATAATAAAATTAAATAGCTTGGCTGTTTCTAATCAGAACACAAACTTATCCAAACCTAACCAAAAGATAATTTAAATAGAATCTGCCTAAAGTTAGCCGTTTTGTAATGTGGCGGTTCTACCAATTGGCTGCGACATGTATATACTTCAAAGAGTATCATAATACAGACATAAGAATTATTCTACATGGCACATTTATTGTGCCTTCAATTTTGTTAAGTACAAATGTAGTTTCGTTCCTAGTTAATTTTATGCTTTAGGTGGGGTTTGAGGGTTATATAAATAAATATTAATGCATGTGACTTATACCCCACCCTAGTATATTTTTTTGTAATTAGACTGTTTTTGATATATTTGCAATTAGTTCTTAAGTTAGTCTGCCTATAGCTGTTAGGTTTCAAATTATATAATTCCTTGTTATTTTTTGTGTATAATTAATGAGAATAAAAAAATTATATTAATTATAGTGCGTCTATGAAGAACTCGCGTATTTATTTACCTATTACTGACTTCTAGCTGCAGCTTCGCCCGCGTTTACTTATCATTTTAAATGAATATCCTATCTCCTTCCTGATACCTTTGAGAACATGTGTACATTTCATGATGATCGATTGAGTAGTTTCGACGAGAATGAGTAACAAACAAACTCACATTCATTTTTAGGGTTCAGTACCCAAAGGGTAAAAAGGAACCCTATTACTAAGGCTCCGCTGTCCGTCCGTCCGTCCGTCCGTCCGTCTGTCACCAGGCTGTATCTCATGAACTGTGATAGTTAGATAGTTGAAATTTTCACAGATGATGTATTTATATTGCCGCTACAAATACTAAAAAAATAGAATAAAATTAATATTTAAGGGGGCTCCCATACAACAAACGTGATTTTTTTTGCTCGTTTTTGCTCGCAATTGATAACGGTAATAGGTAGACTAAATACTTTATAAATAAATAAAAATAAAACAAATATTTAAGGGGGGCTCCCATACAACAAACGTGATTTTTTTTGCCGTTTTTATAGATAATGGTACAAAACCCTTCGTGCGCGAGTCCGCCTCGCACTGGGCCGGTTTTTATAATATTATACTAGAGATAGTAGGAATTGCTATGGATGTATAAGATATTAAATATACGAGTACATCATTACCTAACTTTTTTTTTCTTTTGTACCGCGTATGCAACTGCCGCTACACTAGCTACTCTTGATCATCGAGCTACGTTAACCCGACACCAAGGGCATCATGGTATGGGAGAGATAATGTGAAGACGAAATTACTACAGTGATGAAAACAAGTTCCAGTTTAAAAGGAACTACAGTATCTGCCCCCTTAGCACCATCTCTTATTGCGATTCAATAATTGGATAGATTGCTTATTCATACCAAATAATAAGCGACTCTATTTTATGTGAAATAGAGTCGCTTATTCATTGGTATGAATAAGCATTCTATTCAGTTATTGAATCGCAATAAGAGATGGTGGTAAGAGGGCTGTTTGATTTCGTCATTCACAATAGAACTGCATCAGTCGCGACGAAAAGGAGTTTAGTGGCCTTTTTCCTAAAAAGAGGTGAAAAAACCTTATTGAATAATAACAGAACTAATTCGTTCCTGATCCACTTGTACAAGCGGTTTTCGAGAGTTATCACTGGAAGGCTTAATGGCCAGCCATCAGTCACCGAAGTAGCTTGGTTTCGTAAAGATTACGGCACCATAGAGGACATACATATTATTATACTGCGGCAGATTGTACAGAAAACTATAGAGTACAATCTGCCGTTTTGTATGGCTTTTGTGGATTACAAAAAAGATTTCAACTCCATTGAAATTTGTCACCCCCTTTGTCAACGCAACAACTACTTCCTTCCTGATGGCCTCACTCACTCGCAGGAATACAACTACTCTTAAGTGGGAATACCTATTTCGCTGCAGTATTCTGTGATGTGGAGATACTTCCCCAGTCTGGCAGAATATAATTATTATATATCCTACCTCGCTTTCGCTAGAGCCTTGTTAGTTTACTAGCAGGGTGCTACGTGCAGGTAAGATTGGCTTTGGCTCAAAGATGTTGGTGTCTCACTTATACCCGACATAGCTCTTGAAATCAGCAAACCGAAGTACTTAACAATGGTCCGGCCATATCTGCCGCGGTCAGAAATGGCAGATAGAGAAGTAAAGTTCTGCAATCATTATCAGGTCATTTTACGTCACGGGAAGAGACGGAGTGATTTTATTATAGTCTGCCGGAAACCACACGGGTCAAGAGGCTGCAAATGGCACAACGAAGGGGTCGGAGCACCCTCATTAGGTAGAGCGGCCGGAAGCGGATGATTGTGGAAAGCGGAGGATAATATTCTGTGGAGGTACTTTCCAGTCGGAAAGCGTATGAATACATTGAAACCTATCTTTTTTTTGACAGAGCCTCAATTGTCAGTCAGTATGGTGCACACATGCAGGTGAGGTTAACTTTGAATTGAATCCCCTACACCCCAACCTTCCTTTATTTATGTATGGATGTTTGTAACTCTTTTATGGTTGATATGATATAGAATATTGAATAGGCACATGGAAAACTTTATATCCTGGCACATGCTATGGAAACTGGTAAAATTATAAATGGTACAGAAATATGTAGCAACGTCGACCTGTTTACGTAAGGTAGCAGCAAGCAGACTGTACCTATTTGTCATCCGAATGCCCACTCACTCTGAGAATATCACCAAAACCTCTTTAGACGTGTATTCGCCCCTAGCTAAAATGACAGCAATAAATTTGCAATACAAAGCATTGCTACAACATTTTGAATAGGTTAATAGTGTACAATTTTCAATGATCAATAGATTTGCCCTAGTTGCCACTCTTGGCAGGAGGTTGGCAACTGCAGTATTCTATTTGCTCTCAGTAAGACACTGCTGCTTAGCTCCCGTATTTTATTATGCGTATTTCCTGCGTATTTCCTTTAGTTAGATGCCTTTTACGATACCCACAGGTTGAGATGGTGTGACATAATTCTATGCCGAGGCCACACGGCACCATATTCATTATTAGACTATATTTATTATATTATTGTATTCTAGTTCTGAACCAACAGTTATTAATTTCGATAATTCAGCAATAATATTTTTTGTTAATTATTATTAACAGACATAAATACGAGTACATGCGTAATTTTATTTAATTTATCTTTTAATCGTATTCTACCAGCTTTTGTGAGTTTCCAACTATTTTGTCTTTAAAAAAATATTTTATGGGGTGTAAGTGGTTCATCAAGATCTTTGAACCAAAGCCAACTTCACCTGCACGTGGTGCACCCTGCTGACTGACAAACGAAGCTCTGGCGAAAAGAGAGGTAGGGAGCGTAATTGTAAGCTACCCCACTGGGGAATGTACCTCTACCTCACAGAATACCGCAGCCAAATAACAATTCCCTTGAGGGTTGTTGTGTTCCTGCGAGTGAGTGAGGTCACCAAAAAGAAAGGAAGGAGATGCTGCGTTGGCAGCGGGGGTGGCGGCGCGCGAGCAATATTTTATGTTGCAAGCGTTAATATGGCTACGGTAACCACTTCACATCAGGCGGGCCGTATGCTTGTCTGCTACCCGACGTAAAAAAAAAAAAAAAAAAAAAAATTCAGCCTAGTTCGACTTTTAAAACTTGTCGCATGAACACAGCCATATTCGCAGAAGCAGCAAACGACCTTTCCTTGGTGGATTGAGTAATTCCTCATTACACCTTTTTTGAAATCATCGAAATAAACCTTCTGACCAGCGCGATGTATTTTTAATAATTTTTTTTTTCGTCTTGAGTTATACGAAATGGATTTCGGTACTGCCAAAACCACGTTTGCGATACAAAAATGGCTACCTGACCTCCTAGTTACTTTACCTTTTATAAACTGTCATTGGGTCTGGTGCTACCTTTATATCTTAAACTCGTGGTCACTCGCGACTTCGTCCGCGTGGATTTCATAAAATAAACTATAATCCCTATATCCTATATATTTATTAAAGGCAACCGTTACTGACTGATCTATCAACGCACAGCTCAAACCACTCGACAGATTGGGTTGAAATTTGGCATACAGACAGTTATTACGACTTAGACATCCGCTAAGAAAGACTTACGGTAATACGAGCGTACGAAGTAGCTAAAAAAATGTATAGGTTAGGCAGAAGGCATAGCCAGAGGTTATCAGCAAGAAACGAGAGTTGCTGCGTTAGCAGCGGGGGGTGGCACGTGAGCGATATTTCATGTTGAGAACCGTATATGGCTATGGTATCGGCTTCATATCAGACAGCATGTATGCTTGTTTGTCTAAAATAAATATACAGATAGTATATTACAAAGACATCGGCTAAGAAATATTTTTTGAAAATTTCTACTAGTTTTTTTTATATAACTCCGATACTGTTCCGGTACGGTATCATAAATAAAGAATATTTGTATTTTTGTGTTTTGTGCGGTAGCGGTTACCGGCGTATCAAGATAAAATATGCGCCAATTTTTAAGTTAGACGGGTTAGATTTCAAGCATTACAGATGTAAAAACCGTGGTATCTACTTCCGTGTAGTAGTTTGTGAAGACTGATAACCATATTGATGACAGACAAACCAAAATTTAAAATCCAATTGTTTTAGCTTCTGTTGCTTTTATAAAGACCCCTCATATACAAGGTCCAATTATAATAATAATATATGTAGTCCGCAGGGCAGCTTGTGTGGCGAGCTGTTGTGTGAGTAGCGACCCGAGTCTCCAGAGAGTCGGTCAGGGCCTTCGTCTCCGACGTGTCTTCATCGGTCGGAGTGTAAACACAAGAAGGCCCGCAGGACTCTCAGCTCTGGCTTGCCTTCATTGGCCGTCCAGAGAGGAGCCGCTAGAGCTATATGCTCCAGGGGTGGAAGTGTTAAAGGCATCACGCCGCGAGTAACTTCGGAGAAAGCGCAGCACACCTCTCGACATCCCTGAGTCACTCACACTGGTGTTGCCCCGGGCCGTTTTCCTGGCATTTCGGGGGCCCATCTAGTGAGTGGCGAGCCACCGCCTGCCGCAAATAACTAGCAATAAAAGCAGTTATGGCAGGCGTC
This sequence comes from Hypsopygia costalis, assembly GCA_937001555.2. Taxonomy (NCBI): domain Eukaryota; kingdom Metazoa; phylum Arthropoda; class Insecta; order Lepidoptera; family Pyralidae; genus Hypsopygia; species Hypsopygia costalis. Next base: position 4,858,169 of record OW443325.2, read on the forward strand.
CGTCCCTCTTCTGTAATAGCCCGGTATTAAGTTCACCCAGATCTCATCTCCATAGCCCATTTATTTTCCATCACACTTCGCAATAGTCTCAACGCCTGCCGAGACCTGCTCATGGGTATGTCGTTCCATTGACATATCATATTATTACATCAAACTTCTCAAAGGGGCCTCTACGCGTTGGATCCATATCCCCGCGTATGCCTATCAAATGACCGGGCTTGACCCGTGATTAAAAAGAGATATATGTATAGATATATATCCACTACCGCACATTTAACATTATGATGACTCAATCATCGACTGGCAACCGTTCATCTCATTCGGCGTATAACTTGTATGAGATAATAGATTCGATAAAACTTTTTGTAGAAGTCCCGTTACTCGCAGACTCGTAGCAGGCTTTATAGCAGATGTTATCCATTTTTTTTTAAACACCGATCGAGTGGTCGGTACTATAGAATAAATAATAATACTTGTCTGTTTCTCTTTTTATTTTTCTTTCTTATCATACATAAATTTAGATGTGTGTAGATATTATTATTATATTAAAATTACACACAACATAATTACATAACATAATTAAAATAAAAGCGAAACTAATCTAATAAACCGCTACCTGTCGACTAAGTTTCCAATATGTATTTATTTAAAGGTATTTTTACGACATACACACGTACAATAGAATTATATATATAAAGTTTATGTCCATGTACACTCCGGGGTCGCGGGTTCGATTCTCAATCATAACAAACATTTGTGTGCATGGACATGTCGGTTTGTCTTGGTGTTTTCTATGTATTATATGAGTATGTATGTGTAATAATGGAAAAAGGACAAGCCGATGATGATAACCCGTCCCCACAACGTTGGTACAAAATGCATTAAAAAGTACTGTGGTACTACAAATTGTAGTTTGGGAGGAAACGAAACTTCAATTTATGGCCCGTGGTACGACGATAGTAGAACTCGACAACTCCTACGAGCATTTCCCTTAGGCACAAGTAGTAGGTACATGTGACATGGTATAACTCGTATACCTTACCGTGATTTACCCTACAATTTTTAGGGTTCCGTACCCAAAGGGTAAAAAAGGAACTCTATTACTAAGGCTCCGCTGTCCGTCCGTCCGTCCGTCCGTCCGTCTGTCACCAGGCTGTATCTCATAAACCGTGATTGTTAGACAGTTGAAATTTTCACAGATGATCTATTTCTATTGCCGCTATAACAACAAATACTAAAAACTATAATAAAATAAATATTTAAGGGGGCTCCCATACAACTAACGTGATTTTTTTGCTCCTTTTTGCTCGTAATTCATAACGGCAATAGGTCGACGCTTGAAATACTCACATAAAAATAAATATTTAAAAATAAATAATTAAATAAAAATAAAACAAATATTTAAGGGGGGCTCCCATACAACAAACGTGATTTTTTTGCCGTTTTTGCTCGCAATTGATAATGGTAATAGGTAGACGCTTGAAATACTCACATAATATTTAGTTTTATATTCACTTTGCTGGTAGATAAAAAAATACACCTAATTGTAAAAGACGTGTCTAAGTGCCCGCGAGGGCCCACAGAATAAAGAATTTTGACTTTGACTTTGACTTTGACTTTATAAATAAATAATTAAATAAAAATAAAATTTAAGGGGGGGTCCCATACAACAAACGTGATGTTTTTGCCGTTTTTATAGATAATGGTACGGAACCCTTCGTGCGCGAGTCCGACTCGCACTTGGCCGGTTTTTTTTATGAGAATTTTTTTTTTTTAAGAGAGTAGGGCAAACCAGTTTCCAGTCTTGGTCTATATATATAAAAATGATTGTATATGTGCAAATAAACAATTTTATTTCATTTCAAACGAGCATGTGGGTCACCTGGTGGAAAGCAATCATCACCGCCAATGGAGACCAACAACACCTATCATAAATAATGAGCCTACCAAGAAATGCCGCACATATTTAGTTCAATAACCGTCATTATTATACGTCACATGAGAATCAAAACCGGAACCGGAACATTAATTATAATAATATTGTGTTTGTTTCGAGTCATAATACTATAATTTAGTGTCGATTCATATTCGTATAATGAATATCTTTGCCTGTGTTATGTATTTATTGGTCTACGCCTCGAATCGCCGCTATCTATGCCACACCATCTAAGTTCAAGTTCGCACACTCCAAGGTTACGCACGCTTGTTCTCCACTGGTTGCTATAATGTTATACAACTGCGGTGAAGCTAAAGAAATGGGTAATATTTTTGAGTAGCATGTATCTTTTAGTTCAGCGTAACATACTATAAAAAATATCACAAAATAACTAATTTATACGGTGGCGGACTAATACATCGATTTTAACAAGGGCATCAGGGTCGGGAACAATATATCTAATATGTAAATTATTATATGTCAAGTTGTAGATTCTTTACGTCTATTCCTATTGAGTGCGGGCGGAGTAAATCCACGGGAAGGTGCTATAAAAAATCCCAACAGAAGTATTTTATGACGTAGGATTAACTGACATGTCAATCACGAAGATAATATGTTGAAACAGAAAAATATGTGCATTGATAAGAATAAGCTAATCGATGCTAACTGCATCCTAAGTTCTTAACTACGAGTACTTTAAACATATTTAAAAAGTCAGTCATTGTGTGACTTTTTTTATTATTAAATAGACTCACAAGTTTTCGAATCAAATCTTTCGGCATCATCTTGACACTTTGGAACGGAAATAGTCGCGTTCCGTACGGTTCCAAACGGGATTACCCTTTGCAAGTCGTAAGTATGTTATGAAAAAGTTTTTCGAAAGATTTTTAGCTACTAATAAAACGTATCCGTATCTATGAAACTATGTACAATATTATAGCCTACGCTACGGTTGATTCCTAAAACTTACACCTACGCAAAGCCTTGTGTACGCTGTTATAGGTAAAATTCGCTTATAATTATGCAAAACCTTATTGTTCCAAGGATTTAGGAAACAAATCATTCTTCCGTTCTATTGTAAAGATGGTAAGAACAATGCCGGGTCTGGACCAACGACCACCTCAAGAGGGGCACAAAAATTATCGGCGATCACCCACCGAATTTTTTAAAATATTATGTATGTACATACCTAAGGAACTTTTTAAAATATACCTTACTTTCAAGTGACGCATGCTTGTTTCTTATTTTTTTTTTATTTCTTTATGCCACAGCGGATGCCAAACGCGAGCATGTAACTCGCTTCTTGTGCTACGTCGGGTGGCAGTTAAGTCAACATGACATATCGCTCCCGCGACACCACTTCCTCCAAAGAGAATGTAACCACTACGTTTTAAGAGACGGATGTGCCATACAAATAGCGTAAATTCTATATGTATGAAATGGAAGCGAAAACAATCAGAATTTGTACCAAATTCGCTTCCGATTCATAGAGTCGTTTTTTTACCTTGAGTTGCGCCAGGCTGACTTCCTCTACCATCGCAGCAAGCTGATCTCCATAGACGGTGGGGATTGCTTTCCATCTGGTGACCCACATGTTCCACATTTACCACCCTCTCATATACAAAAAATCACAAAGTGATCTCAGTCCTGTTTTTCAGTGCAGACCAAATTTGACAACACCAATATACAAAGGCAATAAAAACAACTACTCATAAACTGGCTCAAGACGTCTCCTCGCATTTGGTGACCTCACATGCTAGCATAAGCCTGGCGTATATGGATAAGTAAATCCGGGTGAGGAGAAGTAAATTTCGGTGCCTGCAGCACGCTTAGAATAGAAACGATGAATCTAGTAGTCAATGTAACGCTACTCTACCGATTTTACTCTACCCATGTCCAAGAGTTTTGTATCATTATTTGGTTGTAGTATAGTAGTCTTCTGGGCGATAGAGGTCACAGTAGAGCCTCGTTTATTGATCGACAGCATGCACACCACGTCTGGACGAGGTTGGCTTTAGCAGTAAAGATGGTAGGTAGACGTCCTACCTACCATCATATTTTGAGATGTACGTCACATCTCAAAATCTTATACCAATCAAATAGGAAACAAGCATAAGACCTCCATAGCAAGCAGCTCCTGTGATCTTTGGACGATTGCAATAGTAGGAGCAACGTTCGTACTTGCTCAAAAATTCTCTGCAAGTCTTTTTGATGAAACTGACGTCTTCTAGAATGAACGGATCAAGAAGTTTATTCCACAAATTTGAGAGTTTGTGGAAATAATACCTCATTGAAACTACTTATACGCAACTTTTATGAATTCGCTTGTTTACCCATACCTATAACATATGCAGTCCTTCTTCTTATCCGGGATCGAAAAGACTTGGTTTTTCACATCAATCTATTATCGTGTTAAGGTTGTTAAGGAGGAACGTAATGGAACACCATCATCCCGGGGCTTGATCTCTACCCACTATATGATTCTTCGCTACGCCTACCAACTCAGTCTTGTCCACCAACCATACAACGTCAAAAAATTTACTTCTGCTAACGTTTTAAGTGCGATGGCCATAATTGATGTTTACTTAACGTATTCTCCGAAGAAATAATATTAATATTCCATGACTCATTACACACTGTCATGTAGTCCCAAACTAAGTAAAGTACAAAATAAAATGTATTTAAGTATTATATCATTTATCTAGTACTCATAGTACATAAAATACATTGAAAAGACAAACAGACTTGACTTTACGAACACAAATATTTGTCTTGTGCGGGGATCGAACCCGCCAACAACACGTCTATTTCTTCCGTTAAACACTAATCTTGGAGTGGCTGTGTTCCGTTCAAAGTCAAAGGCAAATCAATCTTGTTATAGTATTTTTTGTTCCTATTCGGTACAAAGGTCAAAAAGTCAAGCCTGGCGTGCTTATCTGTACTGTGCATACTTAACTGTAATTCGGTAAAAAAAAAAGTGTTACTTAGTGGCAACACACAATGCAGTTTATGATTTTAGGGTTACGGTTCATTAAAAGCCATTCATATTAATACTGTCAATATTCAAGCTAGATTATGACTGGTCTAATTATGTAAGTGGACAAGTACCTATTGAACGATATCACAGTATAAGTGTACAGTATGAACATACCCTGCCGCCCTCTTGTGTCGACCTCACCTCCCCTATGAGACAAATCTGGAACGGTTTGTATAGCGCCGCACGCACACACGCTCATTCGTGCTCTGCACAGACGGACACTTGTATGGAGAGGCCTGGGTGCAACGACATTTAAAATAGTGAATGCATTCTGGTCACAGTTAGTCTTTTTTATAACTTAATCGGTCAGTAAAAGTTTATACTAAAGAACTCTAAAGTAATCAGTTGTGAGAAACAGTGCTGGTCAGATAGCTCAAAGAAAAGGTAATGCCATGGTGATGAGCGTTGTCGTCATCAACCCTTACTCATCCCACTGCTGGGATACGGGTCTGCCCTCAATTGAAGGGGGTTTAGAGCATACTCCACTACGCTGTTCAACCGCTGGTTGGCGGAAGCCAGTGTTTTCAAGCCGCCAAAAGGCCACTAATTTGACTTAACGACTGTCATCTAATGACAACAGATGGGACCGACGGCTTTACGTGCCCTCCGAAGCGTCCTTCGTGCCCAAGATAATATAAAACCATCCATGGACAGGCTACGGTCGAGGTTGCTTAACTTGCGTGTTCGATTAGAGTAACACGCGCAACGACGTCATCGAGCTCCTCAATGAGTATTGTTGAGCTTATCTCCTTACTCACTTGAGCAATTCTTAAATGCTAGTAGAAAAAAAAAATACAAAGTAAAAGAATATGATTTATCTGTCTGTCGTCTGGGTCATTATAAGTGCCCATAAAGACCTAGACGCAATTAAATAATTTTCATTTACTTTTTCGGCAAACTAAAATTCGATAATTTCTACCCGGGTTATACCTATCTCACTGAATAAAACAACTAGCACAGTGGTGCCTGGGGTAATTACCACTGCAGGGGTAAATCAAGGATTCTGTAGGGATAATAAAGCTTATAGAAGTTAACGAATTGAAAAGGTTAGGAACCGCTGAACTAGTATATGTCTACATTTCCTAAGTAGGAGAAGATTTGTTTAACAAACATAATAAAAGTAAACATCGTCAGACTGTTAAATTAAATCAAACTGTAAAACTGTTTTAACAATTACACGTTTATCGCCCGCAGGCAGTTCCATTAAATTGATTGAGAACCACGTATTTATCTATCCATAGAAATTTTATTAGCTTCGCTAATATTAAGTCTATATAATTTATGGGACCTGGGACCTATAATTAATTTTTACAGTTCTGGCAATAAAATTGGTTAAATCTTAACTTCCGAAAGTATTACTCCAAATGAACGTATTGTTTACAAATGTATCTACATTGTATACAAAATGCTTCCGAATTCGTGGGATTTCCACTAATACAGAAATTCAATGTCTCGACTCCACCGAGCGTGGGGGATGGCCTCGTGTTAAACTATAAAACTGCTTTGACCTGCAAAAAAGATATCATACCCAATAACGGAATAAACAACAAAACATGGTTAGCTTTCGATTGTTACCGTTCTTTTTTGCCCTCGCTGGCATGGGATGGACCACAGTCATAGCCCAAGGTTGTAATTTTTTCGGCACACTATAATCTTACTGCTCTGTCATGATCCGCCGATAAATTTGCGATATCGACTGTATCGGCACCGTTAGATAATTGCAAGTAATGGAACCCTTTGTGTAATTTTTCGATTCACAGATGCGGCTGCGGTGAGTGGAGCGGTCAGCGGCTTAGTTCGAGAACCACGCAGTCATCAGAGGAGACTGTGTCGAAAATACGGTATTTGCCAAGGTGGCTTCCAGGGCGGTTATCAAGGCTACCAAGGCGGCTACCAGGGCGGTTACCAAGGACAGCAAGGCTACCCTATACCTATAAACATTGCCATAAGTCAATCTCAGTCATCTGCCAACCAAGGAGGCGACGGTTACACGACAGGATACTATCCTAACAATTATCAGTACAATGGATATCCGAACCACGGGTATCATAACCAAGGATACGGAGGTCATGGTGGCTATGGAGGATACCAAAGACCAGGATACTTCGGAAACGGACAAGGTGCTTTCAACAATCAATTTAATGGAAATTATTACGGTGGCCAGTCTAATGAAGGCGGATATGGCTTCCAAGGTGGTTTTTATGATGAGGTTCAAAATGATGACACTCAGAGGTCTGCGCAAGATGGCAATAACCTAAACAATGGCCCCGGAGGATACAATGATTACAATCAAGGACGGTCAAATGCTGAGGGACAGAATGGGGGCAACTTTGCTGCAGCAGGATCTTTCGCTGCTGCTGGCAGTAGTTAACAGAATAAATAAATACACCCCATTGGGAATATCTGTAGACCATCCGAAGATTCTGAAATATCATAGAGAGTCTTTAATTCAGCGAGATCTACAGATATTTCCGACGGGTAGATAGTACAGTCATATTTAACGGATGGCCATTAGTGATAACTGGAAATGCTCAATATCATGACTTATTTTTTATGAAAAATTGTTCATGACAAAAATTTATGTAAACAATTAATAATTTTAGAAAACGATATTTATCAAACCATATTTAGACAAACGCATTGAACTAAATACATTACATTAACCTCTGTTGAAGCCACCTATAACGAAGATATCTTTCGAGTAGGTGTTACCAGAATTTCTAATATTTAATTTGTTTCAGAATGATACATAATTTGTATATATTTTTTTTAAATTTATATCCGTTTATTCAAAAGAAAACTAAGTCACTTTCGAGCGGACTTTACGACCTAGTGTGATAATTTAGAAGATTCTGTGTGATATCATTATTTATTTTGAAGTAGTTAATGTCGAATAAAATATTTTGTAAAATAGTATTTGTGTTATTCTTTTATTTATCGGCTAATATATTATTATCTAGTTTTATAGACTTGAACATTAGCGTGATGTTAAAAGGTGTTCCTTTTGCTATGGATTTTGATAAAATTTGGAATTTCTTTACGATGAAATGGCCCATATCCGCAATCAAATTAATTTATTAGTTCAATTATCATTGGGGTCTACGACCTAATCTGCTGCTAATATTATGTAAGTTAAGATACAAGTATGTAAATGTATTATGTCGTCCAATGATTTTTGATTATACTTTATTAGCACTAAATTTCATGAAAGGATTATTCAATCAGAATTTATAAATATTATTCATTTATAATCTATAATTTTTCGAATATGCTGATTAAAAAATTCTTGAGCTACCTGTTAACTTATCCATATCTAAATTCGACTTAATACTTATTATAAATCACACCAGTATTTTGATGATTTTTTGGTATTTGGTGATGTTCAAACTAAATTATATTATTAGAATGAAACAGTTTTGTCGTGAAGGTTATTTGTTTATCAAATAACGTTTGTGTTACCACCACACAATCGACTTCGAAATCGAAAAATGTCATCTTCATAAAAAAATTTTGTTAATCTGGTGAATTTGTTAAGGAATAGGATACTCTTGCGATTATATGATCGCAATTGAAATGATATGAAATTGAATGTTTTCCACTGCTAAGATAGCAAATAAGAATCTGCCGATAGACAGTAGTTACCGCAGGATACGAATACTAATATCACTTGCGATGCCGACCTTTTAAAAATTGATTGTTAGATCCCTATATTCCAGATTATCGGGATCTATTAGCACCAAAGACTTAGGATTTCGGTACACTATAAAAATTATAGTCAAAGAAAAAAGTACTTACTTACTTTATTAAGTACTTACTGGGACTCCATTTCTGTCTGTACATAGCGTTGCGAGTACATTGTATTATCGTGGACTATTATGTATATAATTGAAAATGCAACATACAAAAAGTTGACACTGTTGATTGTTGGCGCTTGGTAGAACATTATTATCTTGTCTTAGCGACGAAACCGGTCGGTAAAATTAAATATAATTACGTGGAACAGTACAAGTGCTTTATTATAACATTATGAACATATACATGATGGATTATTATTAAAAAAATGTATAACGTGACCTGTCTAGCGACTGTGAGAGTCTAAGGGCAAAAAATTTATATAATTATTAATTAAAAAAATAATAATTAAAATTTGAATTCGTCGCATTGTTACGCGTGTCAGTCTAGTCGAACACGCAAGTTAAGCAACGTCGACCTGGCCATGGATGGATTTATTTATCTCGAGCTCCTCCGTGCTTCGGAGGGCACGTTAAGCCGTCGGTCCCGGCTATCGTCATTAGATAACAGTCGTTAAGCCAAATAAGTGGCCATTAGGCGGCGTGAAAAAACTGGCCTCAGCCAAGCCGCAGTTGAGCAGCGTGGTGGAGTATGCTCTAAACCCCTTCGATTGAGGGGCGGCCCGTATCCCAGCAGTGAGATGAATAAGGGTTGACGACGACTCCTTTTAAAGATACGCCTTGCCAAAGATATTGCTTGTTCCACTGATTAGGACACTCTGGTCGTATTTTTACTCTGTGACACTGATTTATTATACATCGTAAAATAATATAGTTCATTGCCATGTTTTAATAATGTGATACACAATTTTTTAGAAATGCATCGTACGTCTTAAATATAAATGAGCGAAGATTATGTTTCATTTAAAACACGGTATAATTTATTTTTTGTCCAACGATCCAAATACAACGAAACGTATATATCATGTGTTGAAATTACAGTATCTTAACAAAATAATATTTGTGACTAGGAAATTCGTCACAACGATATGACGAAGGTATCATAAAAAAAAACACATGGTTGTCTGTAAAGTCGATTTACGGACGATAAATTTTCATGATAAAGTCTTAAACATCGGCCGATGGAGTGGAAGTGTTCATTCATTCGACTGTTCGACCTCTTGGTCGAATTTGGACTTACCGTTAGGTAAGTCCTAATTCAATTAATATAATAATATTATTTAAAAATTTAGCTATAAATGACCTGTCCTAGGTAGGCATATTATTCATCAACAACTTCGAGCTTAGCATTCCCAACCATGACCGGTATTATGGTCGTTTAATATGATACCTATTTGTCTTGTCCATGTTCCTCTTGAGACCTACCTGGTTGAAGAATTCGAATAAATAACACACCATGATGTCTGGGAGTGAGATCTAAAAATATTAAAGGAATTCTACATTACGTCCCACTCCCAACGCATTGTCGCATGTGGTATCCGGGGTAGTATACTATCTGATTTGGTGACAACAATGGAGCCAAGCGGTCATACGATTTTAGAATTTATATTATGAATCGATGTGTTCTGTAACAGTAGAGTATATTATTCTGTTGTAACAGCTCACTGTTTTAACTCCCCAATAGTGTCAGATATTTAAAATTCGTGATGCACGGCAGTTGAGCTGCACTTGACTAACCATTTCTTTTCAGGCTTTTAATGCTTTGTTTGTTTGTAATATCTATATTGTACACCAAACAACAGATAGACAATGAATAGAAATAACAATTGTGAGTTTTAAGAACATGCGGGTTTATCTCTATAAGAGATCTCTACCAGCCAACCTTCGCTTTTTAGGGTTCCGTACACAAAGGGTAAAAAGGAACCCTGTTACTAAGGCTCCGCTGTCCCTCCGTCCGTCTGTCACCAGGCTGTATCTCATGAACCGTGATAGTTAGACAGTTGAAATTTTCACAGATGGTGTATTTCTGTTGCTATAACAACAAATACTTTTAGTATTTGTTGTTGTACAGAATAAAATTAATATTTAAGGGGGCTCCTATACAATAAACGTGATTTTTTTTTGCTCGCAATTGATAACGGCAATAAGTAGATGCTTGAAATACTCACATAATATTTACTTATGTATTCACTTTAAAAATAAATAATTAAATAAAAATAAAACAAATATTTAAGGCGGGCTCCCATACAACAAACGTGATTTTTATTGCCGTTTTTATAAATAGTGGAACGGTACCCTTCGTGCGCGTGTCCGACTCGCACTTGGCCGGTTATTATAGATAATGGTACGGAACCCTTCGTGTGCGAGTCCGACTCGCACTTGGCCGATTTTATTTAGCTTTATTTGACTTATTGCTGTCTCTCACATTGCCAAGAGAAGTCAAATTCCAAAAGCTTCTTACTCCTACAAATTTCTTCTGATTAAATTTGTTGTGAGTTCCAAGGCTGCCGTAGCTTTACCCCCGGTACTGCAGTGGACTTCATTGTTTATTGTCTTTTTGGTGGTCGCCGCTGTTAACCCTGGCTAAACAGGAGACACAGCGGTGGGAATGAATGGTGCAACCCTGTCCCATTACCCGGCAGTATAAAAAATGTATACTACGTAGGTAAGTACTATTATTTATTCTGTGTCTATACTTATCTCTTTTTATAAGCTTTTATTTACTTTCACCGTAGTGTCTGTATTCACATGTTGCAAATTAAATTTGACACATATGCCAGTATCCGGCTGAGCTGAAATTTGGGGCATTCGTTTGGTTTGCGTGAAAATGCACGATTACCATTTTAATCTGAGCAATTTTAAAGACGTAGTTATTAAAAATTGCTCCCATAGAGAGAAGCAATTCAAAAAAACGAATGATAACAAAATCGGGGCATAGAGTTTGGTGTTGCAGCTACATATCTATCATCTCCATCCAATATTCAATCACTCTACTGTGTTGATGAAGGAACATCGCGTGCGGAGGAAGGGGAAGCGGTGACATTTTGAGATAGAGTTTTTTCATAACAATTAATTAAAGCTTATTTCAATTATTTTTTCATTAAATTTTATAAGAAACTAATAACCATTTTAGAACAAAATTACTACATTTTTCTCACAGCTGATCTTGAAATAGACAAATTGTAAAGAAGTTAGCAGTAATTAAAAAAAACCGGACAAGTGCGAGTCGGACTCGCCCACCGAGGGTTCCGTAGGTACGTAATATCATTATTAAATTTGATATTTTTCATTATAAATAAGAAATAATGCGTCGAAAAAATAAATAAAATATATTTTGCAATGTGTACATCAAGCCCTTTCATATGATACCCCATTTGAACTAGTAGTTTCAATTTAAAATTTCGACACCCTATAAAAAAATAGACCCCCTATTTTTTAAAATCTATTTACAAATGTATAGTTTTGAGATTTATTCCTGTACTTGTAGTCTATGACGATGTTACTTGCCAAATTTCATAGTTCTAGGTCAACAGGAAGTACCCTATAGGTTTTGATTCCCTTGAGTGTGTCGAAATATGCGTTTTTTGATGAATAAACGGCCGTAACTTTTTTCTACGTAAACTTAGCAGTTTGATTTTTTTTTTACTTCATGGGACCGTAGACCTGAGTATACAGTTCAAATTTCAGCTTGATACCTCCACGCATTCTCGACATAGAAATTCTTGACAGATAGACAGACAGACAGACAGACAGACAGACAGACGGACAACAAAGTGATCTTATAAGGGTTCCGTTTTTCCTTTTGAGGTTCGGAACCCTAAAAACGGACTGTAATCAATACTACGGTTCAAAAATATCATTTCCATGCAAGCAGGGAAGCAAGAACACTGGCTGCATTTTTTTGCTGAATCGTATTTTTAAGATTTGTTTAATATATAGATATTAGTAGCAAAAAAATAATAAATAAACAATTATTGCTGGACAAATTACACACTGCCATCTAGTCCCAATTTAAGCAAAGCTTGTACTATGAGTACCTAGGTAACTGATACTTAACACATACATTTATTTTTGTATAGAAAACATCCAGACCAAGAGAAACACACATGTTTATGCGCAAAAATGTTTGTCATTGTGCAGGAATCGAATCCGCGACCTCGGAGTCAAACTGGCTCGTACCGCACCGAGCTCGTAAAGATTATTAAACTTTAACATGCAATCGTAAAGGTCGCATTGAAAACCCCTTGGGCGATTCATACCTTCATAACCCTAGCTGTGTCAAACGCCCAGAAAAATTAATAATATGGTTCTTATTTCAAACCTAAACCTAGCTAAAGAAGAATGAAAGGAAGGAGTATAGGCTGGCAACGAATCTGTGACCCCTTAGTATTGCTGATCTCCATGGGCGGTGGTGATTGCTTTCCATTAGATGACCCACATGCTTTGCCCCCTTCTAGTATAAAAAAATATAGATTTTTTGTTAATTTTTTGCGTCAGTGCCTGTATAAACCAGCATATGGCCCGCCTGATTTAATGCGGGTACGTAGCTACGGACGTTTGCAATACAAGGAATATTGCTCAGGCGCTGACAGTTCCGATGCTGGTGTCCTCGTACACTTGTAGGAACATACCAACTGCAAGGGTATTATTTGTCAGACTTAAAATGCCCTACCAGTCCCTACATCTCTTTCGCCAGCAACTAGGTATTTTATACAACTAGGATGACAAACAAGCATACCACCTGCCTAATGGTGAGCAGTCATCGCGGCTTATGAACGTTTGCGACACCAGAGTCATCACTCACGCGTTACCGGCCCTGCGAAATCCCTTATTCCTCCTTTTTTGACGTTGTTATCTTATAATTGGGCCAGGGCGTCGTAGAATCCTCGATGACCCGTTGAACCTTTAGGATCTTTACTCGGCTAGCTGCGGCATGTACGTGATTTTGACTCTCTAAAAATGATAATAAGTCTCATACCATGCTCGCTCCTTAAATTTTGTTCAAAGTCCTAAATCTTCTTTCTTAGACGCCCATAACAGAGTAAATTTTTTGAGCTTATCTTTTGTTCCAATTTCTTAGAAAGGTTTTTATGTGGGACAAAATTACGAATGATTTTGTAATTAGGCCTCAAAAATAATTCCTGTTCTGCGCCTCATATCAACGAATTTTCGTGATTGTATGTGCTTCTTTTAGGCAAAATCTAAATAAATTAACGACCAATATTCAAATTTATTCGCTGTTTATAATAATATCAATGGATTAGTCTTGTACCTCGACGGTTAAAATAATTTTTGTCTTAACTTACCCATTATTCTATCTTTTAAATATTCTAGACTATGTCGTGAATATTCATTCATTCTTTGATAATTATTCATTCATAACATTACGGTCACATTGATTAGTGTTCGCGAAATTTATGGCCTCGGATCATCTGGACCCATCAAATTAGTTTACCGTAACATGTAAAATTGAATTAATTCATGAGTGTCAATGGCTAACTGGTGTACCATCGTGGTGACCCAGTCAGGGCTCGAGTGGGGGCGATCATGTTAATAGTATATAAACCCGGAGAAATGATTCACAACTATCCATAAAACATTGGCGAAAGGTGACGTCGTGCGTGAATATTTCTACTATCACTATCAGTAACTAGGACAACAATGGCAGCCAAGCTGGTCATCACATTCATTGCAGTGCTCGCGGCCGCTCACGCAGTGCCTGTATGGTTCACCGGTAAGTCGATGATGTGATCCGCGATAGTAGTCTTAATTTCTTTTTTTCGGGACGGGGGCCCACCACACATTCCCACTTCTGTGTCTCCTGTGTGGTCAGGATTAACAGCGGCGACCACCAAAAAGGCAATGAACTGTGAAGTCCTTTGCAATCCCGGAAGTAAAACTACGGCTGCCTTGGAAGTCACAACGAATTTAATCAGAAGAAATTAGTAGGAGTAAGAAGCTTTTGTAATTTTACTTCCCGTTTATATAGTAGTCTTTAACAAAATTTTGAATCAATGCAATTCCTCCATGTTTATTTGCAGAAAAAAATAGTTGAATAAAAGTCAGGTACTGTGCATTCAGCCCGCAAGCAGGCGTACAAAATATCTAAGTCAACAAATTATAATATATCACGTAATTATAATATACCGCTAATTTGTAATTATGGTAATTGTGATATATGTCATATCGTCGTCAATCCTTATTCATCTCACTGCTGGGATATGAGTCGAAGGGATTTAGATTATAATATGTCATATATTATCATTTTGACAAATATATTATGTATTTACCAGATGGACTGATAAATATTGCAAGTAATCTGTATAAAATGATACAAAACTGGTCTTTGTAGAAGTAAGGGTTCTTTGGCTAAATGGTCCTATATGTTCTTTAAGTAGCATACAGCTTTTTGTCTAAGGCTCTGTTCCCTCAACCTTCGACTTAATCGTCCATACGACTTTTCATATCTATATATAGAGTTTCTTAAAAATCGATTAGCGGGTTAACCGACCAAAAAGACTGCAAAATACTAATTGTTTTTTGTTAGTATCCTTCAATTTTTTTTTACGCGGGCGCCATATTGAAATAATATACTCTATGTAACTCTCACAGCTGAAACGAATCTTAGGTCAATGTGTCTTAGGTAAAGTGTAATTCGTAGCGTAACGAACGTTAGATAGATCACGTGACATTTGTCAAAATCGAACATTTTTGTATGAGAATTGACAAATGTTACGAGATCTATCTAACATTCGTTACGCTACAAATTACACTTGGCTTAGGGGGGCTGATATGTTGAAAACCGTCAACCAGTTTAGTTCAGAGCGTGCCAAATTGCACATACTCGTACATACATACACTCGAAAATCATAGCCCTCCCTTTATCGTCAGTCAGTTAAAAAAAAAATCATTTACGTATAACGAAACTGAATAACTTTTTATAATATATTCTGTACGCTCATTACAAACGTTTAAAGTGCAATTATTAAAAGTAACACATTTCTTTTACAGGTACTGATTTCTTTCCTGCCACTTTTATGCGCATTGGGCGCTCGCCAAACTTAGCCTTTGGCTTCGGCAGTGGCTTCAGCAGCAACATCGGCGGCATCGCTCACTCCACTGGCATGGGTTCATCGTTCTCAACCGGCGATGCCCAGGCTTATGGCGCTGGACTCGGTGGCTCAAATGGGAACGCTTACGCGCAAGGAATAGGCATGGCTAATGCTGCTCCTTCACCTTACCCTTACAACACATTTGGACGTACACCATACGGTTCTGCCGTCTCTTCAGCCCAGAACTTTGGTGGCAATTTCGGATCAGCAGTATCCTCAGCTCAACATGGACCTCAATTTGGATCTGCAGTATCCGCAGTTCAAAACGCTGGCCCAGCTCGTTACCAGTCTGCAGTTTCTTCAGCACAAAACATGCAAGGTCTAGGCTATGATACGTCAGTAGCTGCTGCGAACAGCAATAATGGAATGCATTACGGATCTGCAGTATCCGCTGCCGAAAACGGTAACCACTATGGTACTGCAATGTCCTCCGCTCAATCTCGCAACGGTTTGGGCAACTATGGAGCTGCTGTTTCCGCTGCCCAGAACATTAACGGCTACAGAGCCAGCACAGCTCAATCAATTCAGCATCACGGTGGTGCTCTTCAACAGAGTGGTGCCTCTAGTATTAACGCTCCTGGTATCCAGGCAGCTCAATCGCACGCAGTTAACACTGGTTACTATTAAGTCTTGAATAAATATTACTAGTTGTAAAATAGAAATTAAAAAAAAATAAAACAAAGATAGTGAGACGACTACACACTGAACTTGTCTCGCCGTCTTTAGTATTATTATTAATGTATAAAAATGTGTTTGTCAATAAAAGACTGAAGAAATTGAATATGTTTACGTTTATTTTCTCACTATACAATATCCTATTGATTATTTTTATTGTCGAAAGTTAAAGTCTTAACATTACCGTACACATGTCCGTTGTCATTTATCGCAGCTACAGTCTTAATTTCTCCATCCTTCGGGAAATTATGATCATAAAATCCTTCGACGCCTTTCACCCAGTTATTTATCGAACCAAAGTCTCGTAGTCCTATACCTTCTAAATTCAGCGGTGTGAAGAAGAATGGCATTAAAAACGGATTAAAAGCTGAGGGAGACATAAAACTTCGTCCGCTACTTGCCGTTACTGCAACTGATCCCGGACTTTCAACTATTGCTAATTCTTTAGCTAAGTCTGCAGATGTATGTGTCATAACTGTATCTTGATTGGGATTAGGTCCTCCAGAGAATCCAAATCTGAGGTATTTTTCAACTTCAGGGTCATTTGTTGAAATAGCAATTATGGCATCTCCTGTGGGCGACGATCCTGTAAAGAGAGCAAAAATAATTTAAAAAATTAATGATCTATACGTAGGTATAGATCATTAATTTTTTAAATTATTTTTATGTATGTATTTTTATGTAATATATAAACTATTCTGACTATAGATGGAATACTTTTTCTGGGTCACGATTTAACAAACCTTTTATCACAATTGGAACTGTTTGTGCTATAGATACTAAACTAAAAATTAATGAAAATTGTAATTGATCCATTTCTAATCAAAATAACTTCCTAGCTATAGCTAAGTTATAACTTTGCTAAGATAGCTACAATTTCTAAATCTCTTTCGGAGTATTCCAAGAAAAATGCGGGTCTACTGTTTAGTACAACGGTTTATATAGGTTGTTGTAATCTTGTTCTATAATTTCAGTAATTAGAGAGCACTTGAGATCACTGAACCCCCGGGTGCGTCTGCACGATTAAAAGTACTGTTACCATCGGAAATTAAATGATTGACAGGTGGGCATCGATTCGTGTGCACGAAGTTAACGACAGTTTAATGAGCTTAATGTTGTCATTAATCAAATGTTTATAAAAAAAAGCTCCTGAGAGATGTTCGATAAGTCAGACGTCCAGTTTTTGTATTCTCACGATTGCTTTAGTACCTTAGCACTGCTACATTACAAACTCACCTTTATACCAAATAGTATACGTACTAATTACTTATACTGGTCCTGATTGTGTATAATGACAGGATATGTGTTAGTGTGAGATCAGATAATATAAATTATATACATTTTAATTTATATTATATAAATTTTAATTTATATAATATAAATTTTATGTATACTGCGCTAATTTTGAAGCGTCTATGATATTTTTTTTATATGCGAAGGGGGCAAGCGAGTATGTGGGTCACCTGATGGAATGTAATTATTAAGCACCACCGTCCATAGAAATCATCAACACCATAGGTTCGCCGATCCGTTATTGCCACCCTTTTAAAGAAAAATTTACTCTGGTCTTGTAAGCTGCCATGTCTTGTATGGAAATACTGCTGAGGGAAGTTGATTCCACAAATTCACAATATAACATCCATAACAAAATCGAAATAGTGGAAACATATTCATTTGTCGAATTCATCACTGATTGTAAAACATTGTGAGAATATTCTGTAGTTGGTATATTTGTTACCCTTTCACGTGTAAATAGCCGAACAGTTTGGGTAAAATTTGGCACACAGGAATATTTCTGGATCGTACTGGAAACTTTTCATCTCAGTACTACTATGTACTCCGTAGTACTATGTCCGGCTCTATATATTTTTAATAATTAAAAATATTTTTTTTTTAAATAAATCATACAATTTTATAAAGTATATCATGGTATCGTGTACATACACAATTATGTAAATAAGTAGTTATTTATTTTATTTTTGTTAATTGTACACAAAAACACTATCTTAAAAATTGTGGGTACAATTAAATTTAATTAAAACACACACGTGTAGAGAGTAGGTATTATTTTATGTTGTAGAGAGTAGTATCTTAGTAAAAATTAGTAAAAATAGTATTTTGTACACATAACCTATTTCTTAATTTGTGTTAGGTCCTGACTAGAATTACTATAGAGTTACATTTCCAGCCTAGAGTTACATTGTATTTTTCAATATAGTTTAAGTGAACTTGAATCTATATTAAAAATTGAATTCAAATATCTTTGAATTTATTTATAATTTATTTACAAATATTTGTCATCAAATATTTAAAATATCGTTTCGTTTTATTATAGACCGTTGTTCGTTCTCAAAACAGAAAATTGTTGTATGTAATTTTTCAGAATCTGCATAATTATGATCATTAATTTATCAATTTCTCCGAATTAATCTCGTATAAATAACTTGAACTTGAAGATCTATTATGCATGAATTGTCGTATTACATTATTAATTAATTAATAAAGCATTACCTTCGTAATAATTATCCATATTTCTTTTTCGCTCGGATTTTTATTACCTTTGCTTTCGATCATTAATTAATACTAGAACGAGATGCACAATGACGGAAAAACCCGCAGTAGACAGAAGTATAAATATATATATATATATATTATTATGTCATTTATATAAAAACAAGGTTAAGACCACAGAACTAGGATTTTTGCTATGCTGTTAAATAAAACAAAGACAATAATTCATTTGAAAATAATGTCAAATATTTCTAAGTCAAAGAAGTGGAAGTGTTTGAATATATCTCCCAGATGTTCGGACGCTCTTTGTGTGTTGATTGTGCATTTAGTTCTAGTATTATCTAGATCGAAGCCCTCGGCCTGTAAATTTAAAGCCAACATAATACAAACCGCATTATTGCTATCACACATTTAACAGGCGAATAAGTTAATGTCTAACTTTCTTAACACAATTCTAACTGGCTTGGGATATCTGGACACAGAAGATATTTAAGAAAAAAATAACGCGAGGAATCCTTATATCAGCAATAGAAACCAAAACATTTTTTTTTATTTATCTTTCTGTCTGTGTGTTTATACGAATTACGAAGTTTTCAGACTTGTAAGATTGGACGTCTAAAATTAAAGTCTACTGTAGGGCATGCTACAGTCAACATTGCTTAACTTGTGTGATCGGTTAAATTGACTCCTCACTATCATCCTGTCATCTTCTTGAATATGAAGATAATATCAATATACAATGTGCCCCGGGATAAAGTGTAACCCTGGAAGGGGGTGAAAATAGATAAAAAAATATTGACAAAAACTTTATTTAAAAAAAAAAAAACATGTTTTCTATTTTAATGTGATAACGTCTTATAAATCGATGAACGCCGGCTGCACGCACAAAAAAGTAAGGCTCATTGTCAAAATGTGCAAGCGAGAGCGCGGAACAAGCGATAGAGAGGCAGGATCGGCCTAAGCGTTCGGTTTGTTTTTTTTTTTATACTACGTCCGGTGGCAGGCAAGCATACGCCATAGCATAGCCCGTGTGATGTGGAGCGGCTACCGTAGCCACATTAACGCTCGCAACATAAAATATCGCTCGCGCGCCGCCACCCCCCGCTGCCAACGCAGCATCTCCTTTCTTTCTGATGACCTCACTCACTTCCAGGAACACAAACCCTCAATTGTTATTTGGCTGCGGTATTCTGTGAGGTGGAGGTACATTTCCCCCCAGTCGGGTAGCTTACAATTACCCTTTTCACCAGAGCTTCGTTTGTCAGTCAGCAGGGCGTACCGCGTGCAGGTGAAGTTGGCTTAGGTTCAAAGATGAACCACCTCAATAATTGTGACGCATCTATCTCTCTTCCACTCCATCGGCCATCCATTCTTATCACGTAAAATTATCGTCCGTAAACCGACTTTACAGACAACCAATATTTTTTTCATGATATTTCTTTTCACTAATGTATATTGAAAAAATTAGTAAAAAAAAATATGACTAAAATCACAGTTTAGGTAATGACAGTCACCCTTTTGCAATTGCTTGGTATCGTATTCTCATTGCTAATATTACTAACTACTTAACACGATTTTTTTTTATTTCAACAAAATCGACCTAATTGAGAAATTAAAAAAAAAAAATTAAAAATTTCTTTATTCAATCTTTCACAAGTGGTAGATCAAGTTGACGGTGTCTCCTTTTAGGCATAATATGTTTGTACCAGGAAGCACCAAGCAACAATCAGATTGATATTGATGTAAATTTAAATAAAAATCTTAATTCATGAAAAACAGTTGGAAAGCAAATATACTAATTACTATACTAATATTATAAGTTTGTGAGTTTGTAAGGTTGTAAGGAGTAATTTCTCGAATGACTGAATCTAATTTGAAAATTCTTCCACCAATAGAAAGCTACGGTATTTGTGAGCGTGATAGGCTATAATATATTAACCCGAAAAATTAAAAGACTTTTTCGTAAAAATGTTTACCGGCCAACGAAGTGGGCTCGAGTCAGCTAGCTAGTAGTTCATAAGTAAATAAATAAGAAACAGAAAAATAATAAAAAAAATCTGTTAAATTATTTATAACTATTACAAATAATTTCAATTCAACATCGATGTCGTGCTTACTAACAAACATTAAAACCAAATAATCAAAATAAGTCCGAATAGGGACTAATCGCATAGATTTTTGTAAAGTAATTACACAAAAATCTGGGCGAGGCACAAGTCAAAAATGTTTAAATACTAAACGAATAGAAAAACAATCACAGGACATCTCCAAAAGTAATAAAAACTTAATATATGATTCTTGAAAGACATTACGTAAAACTGGATTCAAGTTGACATTAAACTATATTATACAAAACGTCCTTTTGTTTTAACTGCAGATTTTTATTTGCAATTGTGTCTACCTAATAAAACTAATGAGGTACTTGTCAGCTTAGAAAAAGCTCTACGGCTACTTTGAGAAGATCGTAAATTGTTGAGATAGTGTTTATTTATGGGTATCGGTAGCATTTATTAGTGTTTATAGAGCTGACCTAGTCAGGGACCGAGTGGGGGTAATCATGTGTCTGGTATATAAGCTTGGAGAAATGGTTCTTAGCTATCCAAAACTATCAGCGAAAGGTGTAGCCTCCTGTCGAATACTTACTGAAAGAAACATGGCAAGCAAACTGGTCTTCCTTGCAGCTGCACTCACGATCGCGCAGGCGGTTCCCATTTGGATCATCGGTGGTAAGTTGATGATGTCATAAATCATAACACGTGTTATTGAACTTGTCTAGTTTTTTGTTGTTTATACATTCCTAATAGATGGGCATTTTAGTCTGTTTTGAAGAAGCATTTCACTTCATGTTATTTTCGCATGTTTTAAATGGTTTCTAGTCAATATTAAATTACCAAATTGTTTAATGATAATGACTGACGAGTTATATTCAATACTCAATACTTTCTATGTCTGATTTTACTGATAGGGGGTAATTAATTTGATAAAGTTTGTTTAACGCAGTATATTGCGTTAAACAAACTTTATCAAATGAAAATACAATAACTCTGTATACAGAAAATACAAACTGGAAAAACATTTGAAAACTTGAATGGTGTTTTTAATAATTATCTTTTTTAACAGGGCCACCTTCTGCTGAGGAACGCATCGGTCGCGCTCCTAACCTAGCTTATGGTTTTGGAAGTGGATTCAGCAGTGACATTGCTGGTATTAAACATTCTACGAGTATCGGATCTTCGTTCTCCAGTGGCAACGCTAATGCATATGGCGCCGGCATCGGCGGTGCTGGTGAAAATACATATGCCCGAGGAATAGGCATCGCTAATGCTGCACCTTCGCGCACATATGCCCAAGAACTAGGCATCGCCAGTGCCGAACCTTCTACTTACAACCACGTTCCCAGCTACAATGGGCCGAGGCGAACATCATACGAAGCCCCAATCTACGGTTCATCTATCTCCACCGCTCAAGCTAACAATAACCCACACTATGGATCTGCCATATCCAGTGCCCAGAACATCAACTCAGGTCGTTACCAATCAGCCATTTCATCTTCACAAAACCTCAGAGGACTTGGTTACGAAAGCGCAATATCATCCGCTGACAATGGTCTGAACTATAACTCTGCTATTTCAAATGCCCAGTCTAGTAATGGTATATCTAACTTTGGCTCTGCTACATCTGCTGCTCAGAATATTGGAGGATACAAGGCAAGTACTGCTCAAGCCATCCAGCAGAATGGTGGAGGATTACAACACAGCGGGGCTACGAGCATCAATGCCCCTGGCATGCAAGCTGCTCAGTCTCACGCCATTAACACTGGTTATTACTGAAGAACAATTGTTAAAGTGAAAAGAACATTAAATGGAGACAGCGAGACGACTGCTACGTACTTGTCTCACTGTCTTTGTTTTAAGCGGTTACTCATTTATAAGTTTATATTTATGAAAATAAAATACTACTCGAAAACATTGTACTTCATTTATTTCTACAAATTTAAGCTAGATCCAATACATTAATTGTTTTTAATTTTGTTATTGAAACTCACAGTTTTAACATTTCCATACATGCGGCCGTTGTCATTAATAGCTGCAACCGCTTTGACCCCACCTGTACTGCCAAAGCGAGGGTCTGGGAAACCTTCAATTCCTTTGAATAAATTCAATGGCTCAAAATTGTTGAGACCGATTCCTTCAAAGTTCAATGGCTGGAAGAAAAGTGGTGTTAAAAATGGACTTAACGATGATGTAGAGACAAAACTGCGACCATTTCCAGCTGCAGCATGACCGGGGAGAGCGATGCTGAAACTTCTTCTAACAAAATTTCCAGTGTTGCGGTTTATTCCAGTGTTTTCTTTGCCAATCTTAGCAGGGAATTTGGATGCAAAATATTTAACAACAGTCGGGTCATTGGACGATATTGTTACGGTAGCATCTCCAGAGGGCGATGACCCTGCAAAAAAAATACCCATAAATTAAAGAACATCTGACATAACACTTTTAAAAAAACAGTAATGTCTATTACCCATTAGTTTACAGCAGTTTTGCTGTGATCGTCAAAGACTGTGTTAAGCATGGTTATGCCATGAATGATCAGTCTCATAAATGTACTTATACTTAAAAAAAACTAAGAACAGTTCACAAATTTAACAGTTAAAACTATTGGAGATACACTTACCCCTATAAACGATAGGAACTGCCTGAATTGCGTAAAGACTACAAACAAATACGAAAGATATTTTGAGAGGATTAAACATTTTAAAAATTCTTGTACTGCTTCCTTGTAGAATTAAACAATAATGTATTAAACACCAGCTTATATAGGAAGTTATGGCCCTGCTATTCAATACTAGCAATCAATATTAAGAGATTTTGGGCAGATCGTTGAACTTCTACGTGAAGATCGGAAATGTTAGACAATAGTAAAAGGTACTGTTGAAAATTGATTAATTTGCAGTTATCACAAGAGAACAAAGTTCTTAACTGTTAGGCTAATTCTCTCAAACTCGCCTTATATGTTATCCGGTATACTGTTATCCGTTTAATCAATATTTTTATCTGACAGAAAATAAATAAAAACTTAGTAAACGACAAATTATTCACATTCGTCGCCGTGTATTTTATTACATTAATTTGGTGACCATTCTAATTTTAACAGCGCGATTAGCAGCTTACTTTCTATGAGCAGCCATAAGAATACTAATTTATGACTATATTAGGAATATATCTTTTTTAGTTTTATGAGATTCTTGACCGTTAAAACTAAGTTTCTCTCTCTATTTCGACTCTACCTCTATTGCGAGTTGAGATTGACTTCGGTTCTAAATAATATAATGAACCTCCAAAAAGAAATAGGCTGTATAGAAGAGAGACAGGTGTGCCATCGATGTAAACCCTAAAAAATCTAATCATATATATAATAATATAATAATAATAATTCTGGACAATTTACACAGCACGATCTAGACCCAAATGAAGCGCAAAGCTTGTAGTACGAGTACTAGACAACTGATAAATGTACTTAAATACATTATTTTTTAATCTATAATATCTAAAATTCTCGTGTCACGGTTTTTGTAATTGAACTCCTCCGAAATGGCTCGTCCGATTTTCGTGAAATTTTGTGTGCATATCGATTAGGTCTCCAAATCGTACAACATCTATTTTTCGTCCCTCTAAATGCTAAGGGTTAACCCGTAAATTTTTATTTTTAGTTTTTAGACAAAAATTTTTGTTTTTATTTTTTTACGCTACAGCATATTACATACAACCCCAAATTTTCACCCCTCTACGATCAACCCCTTTATATAGCAAAACAACGTTTGCGGGGTCAGTTAGTACAAATACTCGTATATAATACATAGGAAACATCCAGACCAAGACAAACAGAGATGTTCATGCACACAAATATTTGTCTTGTGCGGGAATCGAACCTACGACCCCGGAGTTAAAGTGGACATGGTTAGCCATTCGACCACCGGGGTCGTATATAGAATTAAGGTGGTAACAAGTATACTGCCGTAAACAGTATCGTAGTCTGTGCACGCTTGCTACTCCAGCGACATCACCAACGTACTCCATAGGTCTTGACCAGGATCGACCGTATACTGATTAAGATAAGACTAAGAGAGTACTGGGGAGATTGATTGTCTCCGCTGGGCGCACATTTCACATGTATGCCAAGTTCCATCAAAAACCATTCAACGGTTGAAACCGTGCCCGTGAAAAGGTAATAAAAATCCCTATCCATCCACACAACCCATCACGTTTATAATTTTAGTAAGATTACCAACTTTTTCAAAGATCAAGTTTTATTTCAAAATTATCCATCATATATAAGTACTAGTTGACCCGACAGACGTCCTGTCTCCTTCATCATCATAATCAGGTCATTTAAGTCTCCATTGAAGGAACACGACCCTCTCGTCCGTCATAGATAGGAGGATTTGGCCTATACTCCCCACGCTGGCAGACGGGTTGGTCCTGCCTTCTTATCAATGAATAATGAATTCGAATTGGTTTCGCGCAATCTGTCCAATGACTGACAGTTCTGTTAAACGACTTAAAGTTACATTAGAAAAGTTAATGTGTTCGTTAATTTTTCTTAAAATTTCTTAATAGCCCGGCAACTTTCTTATTTGTTTCTTTCATGAAGCTTCTTCTGACAATAACAAGAACAACATAAAATGATATAACGAAATCAGTCCAGGCGTTCACGCATGATACGGTTACCAAGGTAAATAGGGATTCATTTTTATGTATGTATGTATATATATGGAAACATAAATAAATGAATTAAAAGATGACATGAAAATAGCTTTTCACGTCGCAAAATTTCAGCTTTTGACATTTTGTCTTCGCTTCTCCCCTGGTACCACCTATTTGCGCTACATTAGTTCCGGCGCGTATCGCTGAACATCACTCACACATTAAACCTGTAAATAAATAATAAAATATTTACTATTTATTTATGTACAGGTATTCTGGACAAATTACACACTGCCATATAGTTCCAAACTAAAAAAAACACTATTTTTATCAGCTATCTAGTACCCATAGTCTCATACTTGAATACATTTTTGTTCTAAACACATACATATAATATATAAAAACATCTAGACCAAGACAAAGACACATGTTCATGCAGACAAATATTTGTCTTGTGCGGGGATCGAACCAGCGACTTCGGCGTCAAAGTGGTTATTGTTAACCATTCGACCACCGAGGTCGTCAGAAAACAAGTAAGAGTAAGAGTAAAATCTTCTATAGGTACCCCTTTCTTGAAGAACCCGATACTGCAGTTTCCAGAAGAAACCTTAACATAGAGTTCATTCAACCCACGACCATTGAGTTCACGAAAGAACACACCTTCGGAGCCATACAATATGTCTGGCAGGCTATTAGATACTGCATGATCTAAATGGCGGGGTAATAACGATACTTTATTGCTTATGGCAAAATTATGAGTACGAACACTCAGAAAAGCACGAACATGACCACGTTAGTCATTTTTGAAGCCATGAGTTCAATTGATCAAATAGATAACAGTTGAATTAAATTCGGATCTAAAGTTCATTGTAATCGCGTTACGAACAAAATAAATATATATCGTAAATAAATATATTCTTACAAATATTTTATTTTTATTTTATTTTCTTCGGCAAACAAACAGTATTCAAAAACTAATACAGTATTAAAACGATTAATGTCTACATACTATTAACATGGTTTCGCATATAAAAATCTACATGCTAAACTTATACTTCAGAGGTAAACAAGAAGAATATCAGAGAACCACGTCGAACCAATTCCTCGCCAAAATATTTTTTAAGGAAAAAAATTTTGATTTAGGTAAATCTATATCTAATGTGTCGATCAGCTTGTTTAAATTAAATTATTAGGTGCACGAATAAAGTTTGAATTTCTACGATAGTTTATACTACTATATTCCACTGCACGACTAATTGGCCTTCTAGGGTGTTGGGATACACGTATGTATTAGGGGTGTAAGTGGTTCATCATCATCTTTGAGCCAAGGCCAACTTCACCTGCACGCGGTGCACCCTGCTGACTGACAAACGAAGCTCTGGCGAAAAGAGAGGCAGGGAGCGTAATTGTAAGCTATCCAACTGGAAAATGTACCTCCACCTCACAGACTACCGCAGCCAAATACAAGATACAAGATATTTATTTTGTAAAAACATGCGTGGCATACATATAGTTCTTATGCTAAGGACAATCCGGTCATGTTTCACCATAAAGGTATACAAAAAG
The DNA here is from genome assembly GCA_937001555.2 of Hypsopygia costalis. Classification (NCBI taxonomy): domain Eukaryota; kingdom Metazoa; phylum Arthropoda; class Insecta; order Lepidoptera; family Pyralidae; genus Hypsopygia; species Hypsopygia costalis. The sequence goes on from OW443325.2 coordinate 4,885,402, forward strand.
TCTGTAGAGATCATGGTTACCGTCATAATTACAATTCAAAAATATTAATTTATGTCATGCTTAAAATAGTAATAATTACAATACTATCGAATATCAATGTCAAATAAATATGCTTCATCAAAAGTAACGATATATATAAACATCACACAATATTATATTCCATATGTCATTAAAATTTTAAATATATTAAATCTTATAAATTTTATAATAATTAAATTTTGTCATTTAAATATTCTTGAATGGTGTAATAACATTTATCAGCCAATAATTTTGTGAAATGTCGCTTAAATAATTTAGTCGGCAGATCTTTTATGGAGTTAGGCAATTTATTCATTATTTTAGGCGCCATACAAAACACGCTCTCATGCATCAGCTTTGTACTAGACATTTTTGTACATAATCGGTCATTGCGTCTGTTTCTTTGGTAGACGTCTGATAGCCGAGGAAATAAATTTGAATTATTTTTGACAAAAAGTGCTACTTCAAGTATATACAGTGAGGGCATCGTCAAAATATTATACTTCTTGAAGTAAGGAATACAGCTATCCGTTGTTTTTAAGTTAAACATGGCTCTTATGCATCTTTTCTGGGCTTTAAAGACAAATTGCTTGTCAACTGAATTTCCCCAGAAAATAATGCCATATCTTAGGATCGAAGCTGCCATGCCATGATATGCAGTGATAAGTGCACGAACGTCTAATTTACGACTAACTCTATGCAGAGCATCGCTGATTTGCTTAATTTTTTACAAAGCTGTTCAATGTGTGCTTTCCAATTCAATTTTCTGTCAATTGTTACTCCTAAAAACTTAGTGTCATCTATTTGTTTAATAATACTATTTTGATAGCACACATTAATATTCGAATTAGGTAACCTTTGGCTGAAGTGCATTACATGTGTTTTGTTTATATTGATTTTTAGATTATTATTATCTAACCAATTAATTATGTTATTAAGATTATCATTAATGTCATTTTCATAGATGTCAATGTTTTTGCATTCAATTGTAATAGTGCTATCATCTGCAAAAAGACACATGGGCTGACTTGTCACATTAGGTAGGTCATTAATATATATGATAAATAGTAAGGGACCAAGTACACTACCTTGTGGGACTCCAAATACAGTGGTTCGTTCATTTGACATATATAGTTCTTCTGCTTTAGTAGTGTAATTAATTTGTCTAATTTCAGTAAATTGTTTTCTGTTTGCAAGGTATGATGTTATTAAATCTACAACGTTACCACGAATACCATATGCTTCTAGTTTTCGTATTAGGATATTATGTTTCACATAGTCAAAAGCCTGCGTCATATCACAGTATATAGCACATACAGGTCTTTTTTAATCTACATTGTCCATTATCGTATTTAAGAAATCAAATATAGCCATATTTACATTTTTATGTTGTCGAAAACCTTTTTTGCTCGGGGACTAATATATTTTGTTTTTCTAAATATGTACTAATCTGACCAGAAATATACTTTTCAAATATCTTTGAAAATACAGACAGCAATGCGATAGGTCTGTAATTTTCTATACATTCTTTATTGCCTTTTTTTAATAATGGTCTCACAACCGTTACTTTTAAATTCTCGGGATAAATGCCAGCAACAATACAGAGATTAAGGATATAACTAAGGTGAGGTGCAATCTGCTTAGCCACAAATTTCACAATTTTAGTCGATACACCATCGATACCTATACTACTCGTATTTTTCAAATTATTTATAATTTGCAATATATCAATTGGTAAACTAGGAGCCATAAACATCGAGTTTTTTCTATTTTTGATACTAGCTGTAACTCAATTGCCAGAATTCGGTATAGGAGTGATTTTATCAATAAAAAAGTCATTAAAGGCATCAGATAAACTCTGAGGGTCAGTGATTACTTTATGTCCATTATTTATACTACGTATGTCAAATTTAGGTATATTTTGTTTAAATTGATTTATCATATGCCATGTTAAATGCCCTTAAAGAAATAAAAATTCCTTTAAGGGTTGTTGTGTTCCTGCGAGTGAGTGAGGTCACCAGAAAGGAGCGATATGTTGCGTTGGCAGCGGGGGTGGCGGCGCGCGAGCGATATTTTATGTTGCGACCGTTAATATGGCTAAGGCAACCGCTTCACATCAGGTGGGCCGTATACTTGTCTGCCACCCGATGTAGTATGTAGTATAAAAAAATGTATATTTATTTTAGAAAGAAGCATTTTCATGAGTTTATTCTACTTTGGGTTATATTTGCAAGAAATGATACATCAGCTATTTTTCGTGTTTCCACAATGGGAGTAATCTTCTAAATATAGTAGCAACAAGAAAAAACAAGAATAAAAAAAATTTGTTAATTAATTCAGGTGTTTTTTGCGAAAGTCTAATTAAGAGGCAATTTAATCTACACCACTTTCCGTGCTTCCGCCACCATTAGTTCATGCAAACTACTGCCGGCCAGCACCCACCCACTACCGTTAGTAGTTGCATGCGACTGCCGTGGTTGCTTTGGTCGTCTCTGCTCCAGCTGCTGCGGTCGTCTCTGCTCCAGCTGCTGCGGTCGTCTCGGCGACTCTCCAACATCTGAAACAGAAGAAACGTGCGACTGCTGTGGTCGTCTGTGGTCGTCTCTACGACACCTGTTTCGCCTCTACGCGAGGCATCTTCATGCGATCTGTACATGTTGATAGCTAGAACAACAGCCTACAAATTACCATGTTGTTGTCGAAATTTAATCAAAGCTTGCAAAAAGATTTAAATCACAGACCTAGTGTTTTCCTAAATGTATATTAATATATTCAAACGATTACTTTATATTTGGATACATAAGTGGATAATCAATATCTTTGAACCAGACACAATGTTACCTGCACGTGGTGCATCCTTTCGACTGAAAGAGCACCGCGTAATTGTAAGCCACCCAACTGGGGAAGTACCCCACTTCACAGAATACTAAAATCCTTCGACTCTTATTGCTTTCCTGTGAGTGATTTAGGTCATCAGCAAGGAGTTGCTTCGTTGGCAGCGAGAGTGGCAAATATTTCAGGCGAGCGGTATTTCATGTTACGAGCGTTTATATGGCGAAGGTAACCGCTTCACATCAGGCGGCCTATATGCTTGTTTGTCACCCAACATAGTATAAAAAACAATATTTATAACCCAAATAATGTCAATAATTTTAAGTAGTGTTTAAGAAATCCTGCACACAATTAAATTAACAGTAAACCGCCTCAAAATGAATGATATCATATCTACAGGACACACGGAACCGGTCTTTACATCACATTCAATATTAATGTTGCATGAATACAAAATCAAGATACAGTTATCCAATTGAATTCGAGACATCTTCACGTCCAGCAAAAAGCCAAATAATTGCTTAGCACAATTACCGCCTTGCGCCGCGTTATTACAGTGGAGCTGTTCGCATAAATATTTATATTAATTTTAGGTGTTAAAATGATAATGGCAGGGGAATTATAGTCATAAGACAGGCGTGAGGAAAATTGATCTGTCGTCTACGCACATTAATATGTATTAAGAACCGTTTCGTTTGGATATAAACTGAGAAATCTATGTTCCGGTTGCATTTGGACATATAGTTTGCACCATGAGAGCTCTTTGGCGAGTTGTTATCATCTGCATAGCTTTAGAGGCAGCAACAGCACGGCCAAGTACGTATATTGGAATGGATATAAAATGTTCAGTGAACAGGAAGATATTTTTGTTTATACCACTAAGATTGCAAACAAGCATATAGTCCGCCTGATGCAAAGCAGTTACCATAGCCTATGAACACCTGGAACACCAGCGGCATCACACGCATATTGCCGACTCTGTAAAATCCTCTTCACAGCTTGATAATGCGTGGGAGAAAACTTCTCTAAAACCGCACAGTACGCGACCACTTAGGCTCCAATGTGTGAGGATGCATTATTGATATAATATATTAAAAAAGTATAAAGTTAACAATTAAAAAATGCCTAAAAATGTCGGAAATATAGTAAAAAAGATTGTTAGAGAATGCTTTTAGAGTTGAGTCCGCCTTGTGTACCTTATATATTTTGTGGCCAATTTTTTTTTAATATAAATAATAAAAAGAATTACAATAAACTTTTCAGGTAATATTAATCATTATATCATCATCAACCCATAATCATCCCACTGTTGGGATATGGGTCTCCCCTCAATCTAAGGGGTTTAGAGCATACTCCACCACGCTGCTCAACTGCGGGTTGGCGGAGGCCAGTGTTTTCAAGCCGCCCTAAGGCCACTGACTTGGCTTAACGACTGCGATCTAATGATAACAGCCGGGACCGACGGCTTTAACGTGCCCTCCGAAGCACGGAGGAGCTCGAGATAAACAAACCCATCCATAGACAGGCTGCGGTCGACGTTGCTTAACTAGCGTGTTCGATTAGACTGACACGCGCAACGACGCCATCGAGCTCCACACATTATATAATTTTGATTAATTATTTCAGTTTTATGGTTGTGCTAAGACAAGTAATTCTAATCTTGCTGATAATCATATCCTAGTTAAAATTTAATGTCATGTAATGAATGATTGTTTTTATACCCTTTTCAGATAAAGAACGGACGAGTATTGAACGCCGAGAAGCTTCCCTTCCGCTAAACTCCAAAAACGGTATGATGGGTGTAGCAAGCATCGCAGGTATTGCGTCTAGAAATGGCCGAGTGTCTTCACTGACCGGAGTCAAATTAATCCCAGGCATGGATTCAACAGTCACAGTGACCAATGACGGAAACAATTATTTCTATCCGCTTACAGTAACAAAAGAAAGCGATGGAAAATATGCATCAGGAACTATACAAGTCTTTCCAGGATCAGTCATGGTTTCATCGTCAGCTAGATCCGGTTTCGGACCAGAAATAAAGCCTTGGACACCAAAGATAAACATGCCATTTGCAGAAGAAATGTTTTTCTCTCCTATAGACTTCTTCAATACTCCTAGGAGCATAAAACCTTTGTTTCCTACGGATATTTTCAAACCGATACCGCCACCTAAAATAACCGATTTGGGAACAACGTGGTTGTATCCGAACTTCAACCCTTTTCTTAATTTTTGGCGCTAAATAAATAAATAAAAATTACCTTGGATGATTTTAATATTAATGACTAGCGGCCCGCACACTCTTCGCTGTGGCTCAATGTTCCCGTTCCCATCTCATTCCCACCACCATGGATCACCACCACCACTAGGACGATAAATTTTAAAATCAATAATATTCCATATCAACATATCAACATCAACATCAATATATTTTCTACATCAACCCATATTCATCCTACTGCGTCTCATCATCGGGTCTCCCCTTCGGTTTTAAAGGAGGTTTAGAGAGAGAGATCATATTATATATCACTACTTCATCTTCTACTTTCCGTTACCTCTACTCTAACTTTATCACAAACATGAAATTAAACTAACTAATTATGATGTACAATTATTTAATTCGCCCTAAAACGCTTACGCGGCGTTGAGCAAAACTTCACGCTTGACACTCGTTTATTTTTTATACTGCACGCAATAGGTGCTAAAATGAATTGCTGGTATCAAACGAATATTATAAAATCTTTTAACGTACGTTATCAAAAGTATCATATTTATTAGTCATAAATTGTTATTCTGGACATGTAATGCACTATGTTTGGTAGCAATAAATAAAGTTATATATAGTTTTGCTGTTTTAAATGAACTTAATAATATACCTACTGTTTAACGGCTGGTTCAATCTGTGTAACGGTCCAGCTATTATCCTCGGCGGTGATCTATATTCAATGTCTATAAAGCGTCCATTGCTCTTCGATGCATCCGCAAAGTAGTATGTCTTTTGAAAATAACTGAAACAGTCTTAATTTAAGCACGTTCTTTCGTCCAGTTGTAAAACAATCGGTCCTCCAGTGTAGGGCATACTGCACCACGCTCCTCAACTTGTGGTTTCCAGAGGCCAGTGTTTTCAAACCGCACAAAGGCCACTGACTTTGTTCAACGACACGAACGAGAATCGCCGACACCGACTAAAATTGAATTGACGAATGACTAAAATTAATAAAAAAAATAGAAAATGCTAAGGAATACATACATACACTCGAAAAACATAACTTTCTTCGTCAATGGGGTAAAAACATACACACATCAATACAAGCAACATAGAGATTACCATTGGATTTTTTGATTGCGGAAATAAAACTTCAGCTTAAATTGGTGGTAGAGACCCTTGAGCTCTACCTCCGCTGCTGAAGACGTTCGACATTAACTTTAACCTAAAGCCTATTTTTGAAATATTCGATGGCAATCGGTTTCAGGTTCGGCGGTAGGGTCCCAGCATGTTATGATACTCGTATCTCCACACGAAGCTGGAGCGAGCCTCGTGCGGTAATACTTCTTATATATATAAAAGTTAATCCCTATTTCCCTTGGTCATCACGCGTGAAGGGCTGGATCGATTTTGATAAAAAAAATTGTTGCATTTATTATTTTCAGGAGAAGGTGCTTATGAAAGAAAAACATAAGAAAGTTGTCCGGAAAATTAGAAAATTAAAAAAAAAAAAGACGTGTGGCACTCGGGGACTGCCGCGGTAAAGCTATTGCATAGCATTTTGTATCAACTTATGCAATTATAATTTTATTTATTTATTTTATTCATGCAGTATTGCTTTTTCTTTGATATTAATTCAAGTTACACTTTTTGAGCGTGGTGACCGATAAGAAAACGAATTTTTCTATTATTAAATAAATAAAAAGTTTCTTAGAGTCGTACAATACGTCTAATCGCACGCACACAACGCCGTGTCGAAGACTGCCGAACTGAAACGACGTTAGACGATGCACGGCCTTCAAGCCACACCTCCTTGCCCGTCGGAGTGGGGAGCGTGAGGTTTTTTCGTTACGGAATTTCTGGATTCGGTCCCCGCGCTCAAGGCCCGCGATAGAAGCTATGCAATAGCTTAAAAACTTAACGACCATATTAACTTCTCTAACGTGACTCTCATGTCGTTTGACATCACTGTCATTCATTTGACAGCGAGCGCGAAACCAATTGAATATTCATAGTTAAGAAGATAGGAAACATCTGTCGGGTCAACTAGCATACATATGACATGTACGCATATCCATCGTACATTATTAGTATAAGAGTTGTTGATTTTGCAACGAATACATGACAACATTTATTTGAACGCAGGCTGTGGTTACGGAGGTGCGCATGTGGCGTAGCGATTTATAGAGGAAATATTAAAGGTTTAGGATACATTACCTTTTTTCTTTTTTTACTCGTTAAATGTTATACCACAAAAAAGAAATAATAATAAACATAAACTTTTTTTTTATTTTCTCGTCGGAAATTGTTACTACATCTCAGATTCTGTTTCACATAAATATGTCCAGGTTTCGTTTCTAAAAAGACAATTTTGTTTAAACGATAAGAGTCATCTATTAAATGTCAAAAATATGAAAAACAAAAAAAAAACAGTTGTTTCGCGAAAAATACAGTTCTCCCTTAAATATGACAAGTTTTATTTTTCCAAAAAACTAAAACATTCACGCGCAGTCTTTGTAATGTCACGACTCATGAGTATTCTTTTTATTAGAAACCGGTTCCGATTTGATAGAAAAAATAAAATCGGTTTAGGTACCTACTCAACAAAATCAAATCGAGGGGTAGTCATGATAGGTGACGGTATATGTACATAGCCGTAAAATTTTATACCTGTACTAAATCTGGCCACTGTGGTTTCCGGCAGACTAGAATAGAAGCACTCCGTCTCTTCCCGTGGATGTCGTACAAGGCGACTAAAGGACATTATAATACATCGATCAGGCCTCCCCAACCCGTCTGACCAGCGTGGGGAGTGTAGGCCAAATCCTCCTTATGTCTGGGACAGACGAGAGAGGGTCGTGCTCCTGTAGTGGAGACTAAAATGACCTGATGATGATGATGATGATGAAGTACTAAATCAACTAATTTCCTTTTAAATCTCGTAGTAAACTTTTATATCAAAATGCTTATCTACTTTACCCATAACATAATTTACTTTTTAGGGTTCCGTACCTCAAAAGGAAAAACGGAACCCTTATAAGATCACATTGTTGTCCATCTGTCTGTCTGTCTGTCTGTATGTCAAGAATTTCTATGTCGAAAATGCGTGGAGGTATCAAGCTGAAATTTGAACTGTATACTCAGGTCTACGGTCCCATGAAGTTGTAAAAAAATCAAACTGCTAAGTTTACGTAGAAAAAAGTTACGGCCGTTTATTCAGAAAAAAACGCATATTTCGACACACTCAAGGGAATCAAAACCTATAGGGTACTTCCCGTTGACCTAGAACTATGAAATTTGGCAAGTAACATCGTTATAGACTACAAGTACAGGAATAAATCTAAAAACTATACATTTGTAGTTAAATCTTAAAAAATAGGGGGTCTATATTTTTTATAGGAGGTCGAAATTTCAAATTAAAGCTACTAGTTCAAATGGGGTATCATATGAAAGGGCTTGATGTGCACATTGCAAAATATATTTTATTTATTTTTTCCGACGCATTATTTCTTATTTATAATGAAAAATATCAAATTTATCACGATCCTACGTACGGAACCCTCGGTGGGCGAGTCCGACACGCACTTGGCCGGTTTATTTTTATATCGTGTCGGTTGACAAACTATCATACGGCCCTCCTAATGAGAAGCTGTTACCGTTGCCATTTGTACGCTAGCAACATGAAATAATACTCCCTCGCTGCCAATGTAGCAACTCCTTCCTTGTTGACCTCACTCACTCGCATGAATATAACAACCGTCAAGGGAATTGAATTTATGTGGCTGCCTTATTCTGTGAGGTGGAGGTACTTCCCCATTCGGGCAACTTACAACAACGCTGTACACTTTTACTACTACTACTATGTCCCTTTTGTCAGAGCCTCTTTCGCTAATCGGCAGGGTGTACCACGTGGTTGAGGTTGGCTTTGGCTCTAAAGATCGTAGTGAACCACTTACACCCCACAGTCACTGTCAAAAAAACCAACTATTACTGTTACTGTCTTATCCATGTTCGTGAGCAATGGTCAGCTTGTTTCTTAACCACTCGCGTGCCGCGAATTTTAGCGCTGTAACTACGCTGTACCCATCATGGGACTAAGGCACGCGAAAGCCTAAGAGACTTTCGGCATCAATCCGTAATCATCCCACTGTTGGAATACGGTACAGCTTGATACCCGCCGCTGAGTTCCACTATCGTACAACTCCCCATAAATTAAAATTCCATCCACATCATCTTGATATTTGGCGATCTACTACAGTACGCTTTTTAAGACATTTTCTCCCACGAACTGTGAAGTTGTGGAATCAACTTCCCTCAGCAGTATTCCCAAACAAATACGACATGGGGGCCTTCAAGAACAGAGTCAATATTTCCCTTCAAAGGTTGGCAACGTATCTTCGACCCCTTGGTGCTGCTGATTTCTATGAGCGGTGGTAATTGCTTTCCGTCAGGTGACCCACATGCTCGCTTGCCCCCCTCTCATATAAAAAAATACGGGTGTCCCCTCAATCGAAGGGATTTAGAGCATACTTCATCACGCTCCTCAACTGCAGCTTGGACTTAAGACTTACTTATAACAAAACCAGTATTTGTGTTGTTTAAAAGTATGAGACATAACATAATAACTTCATTAATCTCTCTGATTCACTCTTCGAATAATTCCACAATACCAGAATCGTAAAGCTATAAAATCCGCTATGTTCGTCACTGTATCGCCTTCAATAGCTAAATTATGTCAGCATTGGAAATCGCACCCACTCCACTCGACATTATGCAAGTACGAGTGTAATGGGTTATTCTGCACGCGGTTGAGACTTGAATCACGCTGAGCTATTGCTAGTTTTCTATAGTCTCTCAAATATAATCGTTAATACGACCTTAATAAATAAATATTCCTGGACAAATTACACACTGCCATCTTGTCTCAAACTAAGCAAAGCTTGTACTATGGGTACTAGGGTACTGGGTACTAGATAACTAATATTTTACTTTATGACGAGCTCGGTGGCGTAGCGGTTAATGACGCGGCTTCGACACCAACGCTCGTGGGTTCGATTCCCACTTAGAACAAACATTTGTGTGCATGAACATGTCTGTTTGTCTTGGTCTGGGTGTTTTCTATGTATCATAAGTATGTATTTACAAAAAAAATGTATTTACGTATGTTTATCAGTTGTCTAGTACCCATAACACAAGCTTCGCTTACTTTGGGGCTAGATGGCGCTGTGTAATTTGTCTGTCAATATTTATTTTATATTTTACTTAAATATATATTTTTTAAATACATAGAAAACACCCTGACCAAGACAAAATACGTATATTTTGTTTGTTTTTTTTTCGTTAAACATTTGTACCGAAAAAATCTATATAATTATAAAAGCCAATCGTCGATCGGTCCGTACGTGTTCCTTTCACGTGAGAATAATTTCTCCGATCAACATGTTTTTTTATTATTATTGATAGTTATGTTATCTGGCCAGATTATGGTACATATTTTGTTACTTAAACTAGTTTTTTAAACTTATTATTCTCTGTAACGCAGATGTGAACAATTAAACACATACAAGATCCGGCATTATTTTTTAAAATAATAAATATTATGTACCTAAACTTTATATGAGTAATATATGCCTTTATATTAAACTCTACTTTTGAATTGTACGTGATTGGCACTTCTTCAAAAGGATAATTGTTTAATATATTATAATTACGGGAATAGGGACCACAGTATATTATATGTATATATAGTATTCTTTGTTTAAGTAAGAAACGTTAGCAAAGTACAAATATCTATCCAATATGATAGGGACATTTCCGATATACCATTATAAATATTACAGCTTATATCACATTGTGTTTCAGAATAGACCTGCGCTAGTGTCACTCGCCAACGAGACGCCACGAATACATTCCGTCCTCGCACAGTGTCCGCTACGCTATCGTCACGATGCGTGTGCTGCTGGTCTTCGCGCTCGCAACGGCTGCGTGCATCGCTGCACCACGACCTGACAGAAAGAACCTACTTCTTGAGAGTGCTAGTGAGTAAATTTCTTTTTAAATTTATTTAGTCTTGATACCAATCAAAATGGTTCATGTTCTGGTATCAAACCAGCATGCGACCTAACTTAAGTCCCTGCCAAACCGACGCGTCAGTAACGCGGGATGCGAAGCGGGAGTGTCAGTAACGCAGTGGAGAATCGGCGACGTCAATGGCACGTGTTATATCGTCGCGCTCGCGGCCGCAAAGCGAGATAATAAAGTATTGCGTTGTAGACGCTCCTAGTAAGAATCCCACGTTCGGCATCTCCGACGCGACGTGTCGGTTTGGATGGGTCTCAACTTGCACTCCTTTTTTATACCACGCCGGGCGCCAAATACGGTGCGCCTGATATTAAGTATTGCTCGCGCGCTAACAACTCCACTGCTGACGCAGCCATCTCTTTACATCAGTGTCCTCACTCACTAGATGGAACATAACAATCCTCAAGGGTTTGTCAATTATTTGGCTGCGGTCTTCTGTGAAATAGAAGTACTTTTCTAGTCGGACTCGACTTGTCCTACCTCTATTTTTCCAGAGCCTTGTTATCTAGTCGGCAGTATGCACGTACAGGTGAGGTTAGCTTAGGCTCTAAAAATGTTGGTGAGCCCTTATTCCGAAAACAAGGCCGAAACACAAGAATCTTTTTTATGCAATGTCGGTTGCCAAACAAACATACGCCAATCCGATGTAAAGCGGTTAGCGAATCCCTTTAAATTCATACCACAAGGTTACAATGTGTCCCCTAATATTGCACTGATATTAGCTCATTATTTTAGTATAACGATTTTGTTTTGCAGAAACAAATATTCTCAAATGCAAATTAAATTATTTGTTATGTAGATGAATTGTTGTCGCAAAATAACAATTAAATAAGTAAATAAAGAAAGCAAGGAGTTTAGGCTGGCAACGAATCGGCGACCCCTTCGTGTTGCTGATCTCCATGGGTGGTGGTGATTGCTTTCCATCATATAAAAAGTGGATTAATACTTATTTAATAGTTATTTCGCCACAACAATTCGCCCACATAAGAAATAATTTCATATATATACTTTCGAAGAATCTTTCATACTTATCAGTTATCTAGCTCCGATAGTATAAGTTTTGCTTAGTTTGGGACTAGATGGGGAATTGTAATTTTGTCAGAAATATTATTAATTAATTATTTATTCGTTATTCGACTTTGCCCGATTGTAAATGACAATTTTATTCAGTTGTGAACCAGGGAGCCCACCGACCAAGCGGAAGCCGATTACCATCGGGTTTTTTCACTGTAAAAATCCAATCTCAGCTTAGAGTGGTGTTTGACTTTGCTGGTAAAAACCCTCGAGCTCTACCGAGCTCGAGCTCCCGTTTGTCATTAACTTTAACCTAAGGCATATTTTTCAAATCAAAATATTCGATCGAAATCGGCTTCAGCTTAGGCGGCAGGGCCCCAGTTCCAAATATCGTATGGTATGATTGAATAAGGAACGAATAAGGAGAATACTAGTACCTGCGAAACAATAATAGTAATCGAGCGTGTCGTAAGAAACCTGGTTTGTTGTAAGTAGGTTTACGAACATTTTGCAGAAGTTGAAATCTGGGGGCACGGGAGTGCCCCCGCCAAGACGAGCCAAGCGGAGCGCAAGGGCACTACCTACCTTTTCTCGAAACGTTTCGTCGTTTTTTTGGACTCTCATAACTTTGGTTTGGTTACTATTACTCTGTCAACATCATATCCATTTTTATCCAATAACAATGCTTAGTTCGCATAAATGTCAGTTATATAGCACCAAAAGGATAGGCCTTTTGGTGATATATATCCTTCAGTTCGTTTCAGCTATTTATTTAGCCATAATAAACATACAAACTTTCACATTTACGTATAAGTATGAATGGTTTTGGACATTGTTAAGTGAAGTTAAAATAAGACTATATTTTACTTATTTATTTAAGACATATGTACATAGACTTATAGCTAATTTATTTGCCAATACATCTATCCAGTAATTAATTAAAATTGTGTATAATAAATAACAAGTGAATTATTGCTTAAGTATCATGTACAACTTTTCCAATATTAGCAACGAGTATGTCAACATCCCAACAATGCCGGTGGAGGAGCCTATTCAGCTCGTTCCCAATAGCTCGTTCTGTCGTCGACAACCTTTATTCATCCCACTGCTGGGATACGGACCTACTCTCAATCGAAGGGGTTTAGAGCATACTCCACCACGTAACTCAACGGCGGGTTGGCGGAGGCCAATTTTTTCGGCCGCCTAAAAACCACTGACTTGGCTTAACGACTATCATCTAATGACAACAGCCGAGACCGACAGCTTAACGTGTCCTCCGAACCATGGAGGAACTCAAGATAAATAAACCCATCCATGGACAGGCTACGGTCGACGTTGCTTAACATTCGTGTTCGATTAGACTGTGACGCGCAACGACTGTTGTTGTTGAGCAGCGTGTGTGAGTATGCTCTAAATCCCTTCGATTGAGGGGAGACCCGCATAGCAGCAGAGGTATGAGTACGGGTTCACGTCGATATAAATACCTAAGTTCCGTCGCCAATAAGTTTCTGAGTATATCACAAATAGTACATAGAAACCAATACACAAGTTTTCGCAGGACTTATTACTTCACTCTGCTGAAAATATTGATAAAATAAATAGATAAAATCACTGCCATAAATCTACCATTTATTCTTTTGTTTAGATCAAGATCAGCAGCCGTTCGTGGAGGAGGTGGTGGTAGAATCCACACTCCACGTCAAGAATCCCTCTGTCGGGCGACAGGCACGAACTAACACCAGGACAAATCTGCAAGACGGCACAAGAGTCGCTGAAATGAAGCCCACTTATACTTCATCGTGATCATACTAGAATAAAAATCATAGAAATTCACTATTTTGTAATTTTATATCAATTAAATAAATAATAAAAACGGTAGTTTAAAAAACTAAAAAACCCGACTGCTTTTCTGTGTACTTTGGAAATTCGGGACCCATTCTAGAAATGGAGGCTTAGTGAATTTAGAGCACATGTAGCGTTCCGACTGCTACATGTTTTCTTGTTATAGGAGTTTTTCATTTCCAAATTACACAGAAAAGCAGTCGGGTTTTTTAGTATTTTAAATTACCGTTTTTATGTTATGTACTTAGATATATTTTTTGTAAATACATACATACATATAATACATAGAAAACACTCAGACCAAGACAAACAGACATGTTCATGCACACAAATATTTTGTCTAATGCGGGGATCGAACTCGCGACCCCGGAGTAGCCTTTGCTAGCCATTCGACCACCGGGCTCGACGAAATTAATTACAATTTATAAATACTATCCAACTACGCTAGTAATATATCGACTAATACATAGAACAGGGGCCCTACCGCCGAAGCTGAAGCCGATTACAATCGGATATTTTGATTCGAAAAATAGGTCTTGCGTTTAGTTATAGACAAACATGTTCAGCTTAGTAAGTAGAGCTCCAGAGTCTCTACCAGCTAAGCTAAACACAAGTACCATTAATCTAAGCTAAAGTTTGATTTTCGCAATACAAAAATCCTATGGGAATCGGCTTCAGTAAGCTGAAGCCGATTCCCATAGGAAAATTCCCATAGGAAGGTCGTACCGGCTAAGGCCGGTAGGACCCTAGAGTACGATGTGATCATAGAACGTGTTAAGCTAGCTCGACTAGATAAGGAATATGAATTCTTTCCCTCACGCTGAGAACGACAACTTCCTAAAATGACAACTTTAATAATAATAATAATAATAATACTTTATTTGGAACAAAGTTGTTATATACAAATTCAACAATTGTAACGATGACATCTGCAGTAGTATAGAACTGTGTACTTTGTCATTCATACAAGTTAAACCAAAACACAAATTCAAACTATAACACAAACATCCAGTCAACTATTACTTGCTACTACTTGTACTTCTTGGTTGAGTCCGACCATACCACCATACCAGTAGACAAGGTCGTCACCAGCCGATGACCCGGGAGGGGGGGGGGGGGGGGGGCAAGTTGATATGGAGAATGAGAAAAGTATGAATTGTAGGCAAAGTAGAGAGCTCATGATGCTTTTCACTTACATCTGCTGCGATTGTAATGATAACGATACAGAGCCCATCATGTAAAGCTTCACGAGAGACTTTACAATAAATAAAACTTATAAATAAATAGAATCGGGGGGGGGGGGGGGGGGGGCGCCCTTCTGCTCGCCATACGTTAGACATACCAAACGTTAGACATACGTTTTTTTTTAATTTTCTTATCTCATTTATCTTCCAATATTTTGAATCAAATAACGTTCAATCGGACATCCCCAGAAAGTAAACTACCAACAAAACAGATGGGACTTTATTCTACGGATGAATCGGTACGAGTTAATGTATCTATCTATTTATTTATTCTTATGACCTAATTTAGTTTGGTAGTTGATTTTACAGGAAATTTGATCTACACTATTTTGCGTGCGACAGGTATTTTCTGTGTCAGATTCTGTAGACCGCAGCAACTGGAGCAGAGACGACCAATGCAGCCAATTAGATAATAGATAAATTCTTTGAAATTTACTTGCAATATTTAATCGTAAATAAACACTCACAGTGGTTGACTGGTAGAGAATGCAATTTTAGCCAATTCCGCCAACATTATTATGCCACAATAAAAAAATAAAAGAGATAAATAAATACACTCATTCCAAATGCCTGATATATTGATGATATAGTCTTTTAATATGACTGTTATTCTTTGCTACTTAACCTGAGGTCACCTCAACCAGTAACGGAGCCTGTCATCTAAGTCACGAGCCAGAAAGACAAGCCGTTCTATTTATGAAAAAACCTGATACACACAAATGCTTCTCTGTAACTACAGGTTAAGTCTCTTTAGATTAAGTTAAACGGTCATTAGAGACATATTGAGGCGTGTCTTAGTATGTAGGTCTATATATTTATACGGTTTATAGTTTTATTGTCAAGTAAGATAAGTTGCGAGGATGTTTTTTTGTTTTGATTATCACTGTGCCGCTTACAATGTGACTCCAGTGGAATAACTACATTTTTTACTGTGTACTCACGTTTTAGTTATATAAATAAATATATGTTTTAAAAATTGATGTAAATTTATTTCAAACTTATACCTAACTACATAATATGTTATTGTGGAATTTAAAATAGGTTACACTTAGGGCCTGTGTTAACTCAGAAATGTTATTAAGGTTAAAAATTTAGGTTGTAATTGACGTCACTTACTTTACCGTTTATACTCGCCAAGTTGTTTGACTTGAAAAGAAAAAATTCCTTTTTTCTTTTTCCCAACATTGTCATCAGAACTAAAACTGTTAACAAATTCTTTCGTTGTCCATGACACCCTTAAAATGACAATCGCTATTGCCCATCACACACTCCTAGTGATGTATCTGTCCCATAAAATACTGCAGCCAAATAACAATTCCCTGAGGGTTGGTATTCCTGCAAGTGAGTGAGGTCACAAGGACGTAAAGGCAGTAGAATGTCCAAAGTGCATGACGTATGATTTTTAAGCTTTTGAGATGATAATTTGCCTCTCACACCGCGAAAAATGCCATTTTCACCTCTTTCCCGACTTACTATATACATCTACATTTAAGACAATCTTACTTAAGATATATCAAAGATTATTTTTAGATATCTAGCAAATATATTACCTTGAACAGTGACATATTGGACGTTTCATTGGCTTCTGTCTAAATAGGACACTTAAGCACTATAAACCTGTCCCACGCATGCCTCTTTATAATAATTTATTCGCTAAATTCTAGGTCGCCATTTTCAAAATAAAATAATGTTAATTCGTATTCTGAACAGTAGCTATATGTTAATTGCTATTTTAAATTTACAAACGATAAGACAAATTGTTGTTTATTGCGCAGAAATAATCCACAGATCTACCTAAAATTTACACTAAAGCAGAAAATAAAAAAAGATTTAAAAGCATCTACAAGTATAAATAACCCTAGAAGGTGAGTGTCGTCGGTCTAACATAGACGAAAAGTGCCAAATCCTAATGCTATTCACAGACGAGACGCGGGTCTACATCACAATGATATGCGCACGCGCTGCGAATAATGTACTGTCTCTGCGTGAAGTTTATAGGATGTCACAAATGTAGGTATAAAATATACAAATTATAATTATAGTTGCCAGTGGAATGTTTTTGGGTGGATAGTGATACCGATAGTTATGCTGCTCAGAATAATCTCCTGACACAGAGAGAGGGAGAGAGAGAGAGAGAGAGTGGGATTAAATACTGGTAATGTTCGCAAGATTGGAAGTCAAGAACACAAAATCGATCGCTGTGGAAGTTTAAGGTAACATATGCTGAGCAGTCGTTCAGCTGAAATAATGATACTCATAATGCAAACATTTGCCATCAAAATAGGCAATTTATCAAATACTTGAGCGTGGCAACGCGTCACCACGCAAAAATTTGGGCTCTCCAGCCGTATTATATGTTTCAAATTAAAAAAATATCAAAGGAAATTCTGTATTATCTAAGATCTGTATTTTTTATACTACTTGGGGTGGCGGACAAACATACGGCCCGCCTGATGTGAAGCGGTAAAAAATATCGCTCGCGCACCGCCACCCCGACTGCCAACGCTGCATCTCCTTCCTTCCTTTCAGGGTGATCTCACTCACTTGCAAGAACACAACAACCCTCAAGGAAATTGTTATTTGGCTGCTCTATTTGCAAATACAACAAATCATCATGGCCACAGCAGATACTATGAGATCACTCTGTATAAATTGCCAGAGCAGCACCGCGCACATTTGAATACAATCAGGTGCAGATTCAGGATCAGCACACCGTTACCGCGTTACGACTTGGGTCACCACATTATTCGGTACATCGTGGACTATATATATCATGTAGATATTCTATGGTCTGATATGAAGGGAGGCAAGATATTTAAACACAAAATGATATGAAACGGAAAACACAATATCGAATAAATGACGTCAATACATATATCGACGAAACACGAAATGGAATAAATGACGTCGATATATGTCTCGACGTGATTTATTCCATTTTGTGTTTTCCGTATTTCTGCATTTTCCTGTTAAATACTTATATCGACATCATTTATTCAATTTTGTGTTTTCCGTATTTCTGCATTTTCCTGTGAAATACCTTCCCTCCCTTCATATCCCCACTTACACAATAATTAAATTTTCTGTCAAGTCTTCCTCTCATCCCGAATCTCACTATTTCTTATTCTTCATAATGTTGCAGCTCGTAACTTTTTACCACAACTTATCAATCTATGGCAATCCTTGACGAGAAGCACCGCCATTTTAAGGTCGTTTCGCTGTGTCATATAGCACGTTACATACAAGTATTCGCATAAAACATATCATCTTGTGTCATAAAACATATAATCATTGTTAGATTTAACTCACCTTAGGTTTATGTGACAGAGATCGGCCAAATAGTTGTGGATAATTCTTTTTTCTACTGATTTTTCTATATATATATATAATTTGTTCTGCTTTTTTTATCAAACATAAAGCAACACTTTATAAATTAATATGTAGGTGGTCGGAAAAAAATGGTATGTGGCTATGTCATGGACTCTGCCATATGTTGTACGCGAATACGTTATATGCACTAAAATTATCTTAATATGGCTCTTAACCATCCCGCGTGCGCATTGTTCCATAGTCCTTAAGTACTTAATCTTGTGATCCTTCATCTATCCAGTGGTATGATTGAATTTTCGATGGTAATGATAGATTTGTAGCTGTATCCCCCGATTTTGTTATCAATCGTTTTTTTGAATTGCCTCCTTAGGGAAGCAATTATACAGACGTATTCATGTAAAGACCAAATACATAATGTCATAAAATCATGGTAATTTTATGGATATATTGTGAGAAAATCCTAAAGAAAGGTCACCGTAGCGTAGATCCGCGGCGCACGTGCACCTCGATTGCCTATTTGATATGTACGTCTAGAATACGGTTATCGCTTCGCGGAACACACGCCGATTTCTATGCGACAGTTGTAAATGATTCGTTCCTATGGCGGCTCAAAATATTGCGGGAATTTAAAATTCATGAGGCACATTTCGCTGGTATAAAAAACTCAAATAAAAAAATACAGTAGATTGTACAACAGTATTAAAACGAGTTATAAGTCGAGCGTAGTACGGGTTTTATTAGCGAGTTAACTATATTTATAAAAAAAAATGATTTGATTGATTAAAAAAAATATTCCATGAGTAATTGAAGCGAAAATTGGCGAAAATATTCTATAGGGACACACCCCCCCCCCCCCCCCCCCCCCAGACCCCCTTACTCTCTGAAAGGACGGTGGAAAAGGTTGCCACACAGACACAACAGACAGTTAGTACAAAGGTAGTAAAATAATAAGTATTCGACGAGCCCGGTGGTTACGTGTTCGATCCCCGCACAAGACCAATATTTGTGGGCATGAACATGTCTGTTTGTCTGGGTGTTTTCTACGTATTATATGAATGTATTTACCAAAAAAAAGTATTTAAGTATAATATCAGTTATCTAGTATCCATAGTATCTACAATAGGGTTTGGGTCCCGGGACGTCTCGGGTCTCGAAGTCCCGGGGCTTTTCGTAATTTTTGTTGTCTCGAGTCCCGGGACTAGAGACTCGAGACTCGAGACGAGACAAGATTATCGAAATTCATTTTAATTCTCAAATAATTGAAGGAGCATTGCGCCATCTGTAAGTTCATTGAATAACTACGTGGTGTGCTAAGTAACTACCGGTTAACTAATAGACCTTTTTCGTACTGTGTTTTTGTAAACAACCATACTAAAGTACCCGCTACCCGTATCAAAAATTAAAATATTAATTAAAACAGATTTATTTTTTGGAAAAAGTAAAAAAAAAGCAATGTTAGGATAATTGACTTTTTGACTCTGCAAGGTTTGAACTTTCATTGGGTGTGTTTAAGATATTTAGCCATTTCCCCTTGTCAACTGTTTGGTCCACTGGCACATTATTCTTAATTGCATTTTTGAGTCTGTAAATATCATAAATCTTTTATATATTATCTCATATTAAACATTTCCTTTATGATAAAAACTACTAAACATATTCAATTCAGCATTTACATTTGTCTAATTAATAACCTCAAATATAGAGTATAGCCCCGAAATATTAATTACTTATTTTATAAATTTACTCCCATAAATAATACTCAAAATATATTTTCAATTCTTACAAATAAATTAACATTATTAATAAGAATAGAATTGTAAATATTAATTTCGTTTATAAGTTTTAAGCAAGTAAACAACTGTTGATGCCCAACTACTCAAACAGCTCACTTTTAACGGAATTCGTTTAATAAAGTAAACAATTAATTTTCTGTATAATAAATGTTGATTTTTTTTTACAAAGAAAAGGCTTTTTGTACAATATATACAATTTTAAACAAAAAACTAACTTAATTACAATTTTACGAAAGCCCCACTAAATAAAAACAAAAAGTCTCGAAGTCCCGGGAATTCCCGGGACTTTGACTGTAGGCTGTCTCGTGTCCCGGGACTTTGAACTTGTCGGGAATTCCCAAACCCTAATCTACAAGCTTTGCTTTGTTTGAGACTAGATGGCTGTGTGTAATTTGTCCAGGATTATGTATTTATTTATCTACTCTCATACTGAAATTTAGAGATTATAAAACTAAACACAGAATCTTAATATCAGTCTTTCACGCACAAGCCATCAAAATAAATTTAAAAAGTTACTTTTCGATACAGCTCTTTATGGACAACTATATCGAAAAATAACTTTTTTCCATTTCGATACAGTTTCAGCCCTGGGTTCAGCTATATTAAAGAGGGTACAATGCAAATGCGTTGCAACTTTGCAAAAATTTTCTACATAATCTGTGAACGCGGCGCCAAGTGGCGCGTCGCGCATGCGCACCACGCACGCTCGATCTGCAAATAGATTTATAAAAAAGAAATAAAGGTGTTAAATTAACTTCATGGTTTTATGTAACATATTTTTATCATCTATTTCATGAGATTAGATGAAATAGTGTATGAAACTGCACATAATTAGGTCTTAAAATACCCGTGTGATGCTATTATCACATTCACCTTCGGCTTATGTGATAAACTCACACTCGTATTTTAAGAACCCTTATTATGCAACAGTTTCATAAACTACTATTTTATTTAATATTAATTGTATTTTCAAATCAAAAAGGTCTATTCTCGCCCTCAAAAACAATAGAATGTCAATCTTAGCTACATTAGCTTACATGTATAATCATTGATTATGCACATCTACGAGTAATCCCAGACAAGTTAAGAAACTAAAATGGTTTCAAATGCACTGACAGAACCGTGTATTGTATTCATTCATATTGATTGATGTACCTAAATGATTTTAATATTCAATAGACCTCACCTAGAATAATAATTAACTTGTACACCCAAGTGTACCTAATACCACGGTATTAGTAATACATAATAGGTAGGGGAAAAAGTCTTTTCGCATTATAGTATGTATGAACTTGTAATAAAATCTCTTTGGTTATACCATTTGTGTCTGGCAGGTTTTGATATCTTTAAAAAGTTTATATTTTAAAAAAGATAATTCCAAATTCAAATTAGGTAAATGTGTGATTTTCATTTGTTTTTTTTACTGTCAAGATGAGTGAATCTAATGAAGAAATTCGATTCATTTTGAAATTGTACTCCAAAAAAGGTAAAAATGCAACGCAAGCTGCGAATAAAATTTGTGACGTTTATGGACCTAGTGCAGTGTCTGTGAGAGTAGCACAAATTTGGTTTAAGCGTTTTCAATCAGGAAATTTTGATGTGAAAGATGCACGTCGCTCTGGTCGCCCTGTTACGGATAAAATGGATGCCATTTTTGAAAAAGTGGAGCAAGAGCGGCATATCAGTAGTTACGACGTAGCTGAAGAATTAGGAATTGACCACAAAACAGTTTTGGCGCAATTGAAAAAAGCTGGGTACACTAAAAAGCTCGATATTTGGGTGCCTCACGATCTCACTGAAAGAAACCTAATGAACCGTGTACTCATTTGCGATTCTTTACTACGACGTAATGAAAGCGAACAGTTTTTGAAGAAGCTTATAACTGGTGATGAAAAGTGGATCACGTACGACAAGAACGTGCGAAAAAGGTCGTGGTCAAAGGCCGGTCAGGCTTCACAGACTCTGGCAAAACCCGGGTTAACCCGCAACAAGGTGATGCTGTGTGTATGGTGGGATTGGAAGGGTATTATTAATTATGAGCTGTTACCGCCAGGCAGGACTATCGATTCTGAACTCTACTGTGAACAACTGATGAGATTAAAGCAAAAAGTTGAGAGAAAGCGGCCGGAATTAATTAACAGAAGGGGTGTGATTTTTCATCATGATAACGCTAGACCTCACACATCTTTAGCCACTCAGCAAAAATTAAGAGAGTTTGACTGGGAGGTGTTAATGCATCCGCCGTATAGTCCTGACCTTGCACCTTCTGATTTCCACCTGTTTCGGTCTCTTCAGAATTCATTAGGCAATGTCAGGTTACCATCACGAGAAGACTGCCAAAACCACTTGTCGTGGTTTTTTGAACAGAAGTCCCAAAATTTCTATAGTAATGGGATCATGTCTCTACCTACAAGATGGCCAAAAGTTATCGAACAAAATGGCACCTACATACTTTAGTTAAATGTAAATAAACTTTATTAAAAAATGATTTGAATTTTCATATAAAATACGAAAAGACTTTTTCCCCAACCTAATATATCGACGTCATTTATTCCATTTTGTGTTTTCCGTATTTCTGCATTTTCCTGTTAAATACCTTCCCTCCCTTCATATCTCAACTTACACAGTAATTCCATCTTATGTCAGTCTTCCTCTCATCTCGTATCTCACTTTTTTTTTACTCTTCCTAATGTTGCAGTTCGTAACTTTTTACCACAACTTCAATCTATGGCAATCCTTGACGGGACACAGCGTTAGTACTATTACTTATACTGTGGTAATAGTACTATTTTGGGGTGTAAGTAGTTCATCAACATTTTTGAACCAAAGCCAACTTCACCTGCACGCGGTGCACCCTGCTGACTGACAAACGAAGCTCTGGCGAAAAGAGAGGTAGGGAGCGTAATTGTAAGCTACCCCACTGGTGAATGTACCTCCACCTCACAGAATACCGCAGCCAAATAACGGTTCCCTTGAGGGCTGTTGTGTTCCTGCGAGTGAGTGAGGTCACCAGAAAGGAAGGAGATGCTGCGATGGCAGCGGGGGTGGCGGCGCGCGAGCGATACTTTATGTTGCGAGCGTTAATATGGCTACGGTAACCGCTTCACATCAGGCGGGCCGTATGCTTGTCTGCCACCCGACGTAGTATAAAAAAAAAAAAAAAAACTATACCTAGAGCTGCATGCATAGTAATTTATTTTTCTTTTGAATAGATCTCTAAATTTGCTTCCATAGGGAGGCTACTCAGAGAAACGAATGATAACAAAATCGGGGTATACAGTTTGGTGTTGCAGCTACAAATCTATCATCCGTGTCCATGACACAGCCACATTCTATTTTTTTTTATATAAGTTCTGGTGTCAAACAAGCATAAGGCACCTACGCTGCTGATGCAACATCTCCACGCTTCTGGTGACCTCATGAGCATCCTGCAACAAATGAGAGCAGGGGGCCAACCGCCTATGCTGAAGCCTAGTCGTTACTTAAATTCACTTTCACATTCAAGATAGTGTGATGAAAGTGAATCTAAGCTCTGCGGATTTAGAGTAGTAATGATTTAAATAATAGATGATTTAGATAGATAGAGAGTAGTAATGATAAGATGTTCTTATATTTAATTTGTATGACGTTTCTAAGTGCTTTGTAAAGTCCAAGGTATAAATATATTTTGATTTGATTTGATTTGATTTATTCCCATCGGGATTTTTAATTGAGAAAATCGGACTTCAGTTTAAATTTGTTATAAACGTCTTTAGTGTTATCGGTGGATCACCTCCGTCCCTACCGGCTAAACTTATTACTACATGGGGCACACTAAAAGTTTTGCACTTCTAGCTAATCGGAACTATTTTAATTTGGAATGTTATATTTTTTGAAACGACTTGGAACCTTCTTAGTAATAAAAAAAAAACCGGACAAGTGCGAGTCGGACTCGCCCACCGAGGGTTCCGTAGGTACGTAGTATCATTATTAAATTTGATATTTTTCATTATAAATAAGAAATAATGCGTCGAAAAAAATAAATAAAATATATTTTGCAATGTGTACATCAAGCCCTTTCATATGATACCCCATTTGAACTAGTAGTTTCAATTTGAAATTTCGACACTCTATAAAAAATATAGACCCCCTATTTTTTTAGATCTATTTACAAATGTATAGTTTTGAGATTTATTCCTGTACTTGTAGTCTATAACGATGTTACTTGCCAAATTTCATAGTTCTAGGTCAACGGGAAGTACCCCATAGGTTTTGATTCCTTTGAGTGTGTCGAAATATGCGTTTTTTGCTGAATAAACGGCCGTAACTTTTTTCTACGTAAACTTAGCAGTTTGATTTTTTTTTAACTTCATGGGACCGTAGACTTGTGTATACAGTTCAAATTTCAGCTTGATACCTCCACGCATTCTCGACATAGAAATGTTTGACAGACAGACAGACAGACAGACAGACAGACAGACAGACAGACAGACAGACAGACAGACAGACAGACAGACAGACAGACAGACAGACAGACGGACAACAAAGTGATCTTATAAGGGTTCCGTTTTTCCTTTTGAGGTTCGGAACCCTAAAAATTGGCGGGAAATCATTTGTCAATTGTTTTTTATCACTAATCAAAGTTCTACGTACGCAACGAAAATGGAATTAAGTCGAAAAGATTTTAAAACGATGATTTTTTATGATTTTAAAAGTTGTCTCTCTCCGCAAGACTGTGCCGCTCGTCTTCAAAATGCTTTTGGGAGAGAAGCACCTTGTTTAAGCACCGTGAGGCGATGGTTTGCTGAATTTGAGAGAGGTCGGGTTTCTTTACAAGACAAATTTCGTGAAGGGCGGCCTTCAACTGCCGTCAACGAAAATAATGTGGCTACTGTTAAGCGGCTAATTGAAGCAAACCCGCAGATTACCTATGAGACAATTCAAGGACTATTGGGGATTGGTATGAGTCAAATTCAGAAAAAAATACACGAAAAATTAAAAGTTCGGAAACTTTGTTGTCGTTGGATCCCTCATGAACTGACAGCGGAGCAGAAGCGGGCTCGCGTGGAATGGTGCTCACAGATGCTACTGAAGTACGTCCACGGACATTCTAATGCTGTTTATGACATTGTCACAGGAGACGAAACGTGGATTTATTGTTTTGAACCCGAAAAAAAACAGCAATCTTGTGAATGGGTGTTTGGAAATGAGAACAGGCCAACAAAAGTGAGGCAGGCGAGAAACGTTGGTACAAAAATGATCGCGATTTTTTTCTCAGCTACGGGTCCCATCTGCGCAATTTCACTTGAAGATCAAAAGAGTGTTAATGCTGAGTGATATTCTACCATTAGTTTACCCAGGGTGTTAGAAAAAGTTCGCGAAAGACGACCAAAAAGCCGCGTTCTACTACATCATGACAACGCTTCTTCACACACGGCCAACAAAACAAAGTCATTTTTAGCTTCCGAAAAAGTACAACTGGTCACCCATTCTGCACATAGCCCCGACCTAGCACCTTGTGATTTCTGTATTTTCCCCAAAATCAAAGATTTGATGAGAGGTTTCACTTTTACCAACTCCGAAGAGGCAGTGATAGCGTTCAATCAGCACGTAGAAAACATGCCTTCAGATCTGTGGTCCTCCTGTTTAAAAAAATGGTTCGATCGCATGAAAAAATGTTTAAAATGTAAAGGAGAATATTTTGAAAAGCAATAAAGATAATACTTTGGTTATAACATGTTGTTTTTCTAAGTTACGCAAAACTTTTAGTGTGACCTACGTATTAGCACTAATTTAAGGTGAACTTATATTTTTGCAACCAAAATATGCGATCGTCATTGGCTTCAGCTTAGGCGGTACGGTAGGACCTCAGATCTACATTCATTTGGTCGTTTTTTTTACTTTACATCGGGTGGCATACAAGCATACGGCTCGCCTGATGTAAATCAGTTACCATAGCCGTAACAGGAAATAAAGTCCGCGCCAACGCAGCAACTTCTTCTTTTAAGTTGACCTCATCCAATCGCAGAAACACAACTACCCTCAAGGGAATTGTGACTTGGCTGCGGTATTCTGTGAGATGGAGGTACTTCCCCAGTCGGGCAGCTTACAAATACGCTGTATCCAACCCGTCTTTTGCCAGAGCCTTTTTCGCTTATCGTCAGGGTGTACCAAGTGCAAGTGAGGTTGGCTTTGAATCTAAAGATCGTGGTGAGCCACTTACACATCCAAACTGCATCAGGTTTTACGTAAGCGTTGACTCTAACAACAAAGTTGGTGATAATCTTGAGTAATATGACCAGTGATCGGCGTTAGTAGTGCCATTTGGGGTCAATGGACTTGAATGTTGATGTTAATATGGATATGACCGCGGGATTCCGGGATTACGTTTAGTCTAGTTTAGTAGTACATTATATTTTTCCAGTTGTCGCTGAATTGTTAAGTGTGTAATACGTGAAAATTCGATTATATAGAAATTAGAAAAAGAAATTCTCCAGACGAACAGTTAAGAAAAACCATAAAATAAAAGTTAAGTTAAGTTAAATAACAGCATGGTAAAGCATATAAATAGGTACGTAAAATACAAATAGTACTAAAATAATTCAAAGTTAAATAAAATTGTTTAATGAATATGCCGGGAATTGGGAGGCATATCCATATTCAGACAACGGTCACAAATCCCGCGTAATGGCACTACCAACGCCGATCACTGGAATATCACAAAATAGATGTAGTCTGGATAGTAATCATCATCATTATCTGCCTGTATTTACACACTGCTGGATGCAGGTCTTCTGCAATGCTTGCCATACTTTTTTCCGAACCCTTCCCCCAACACTTCATCATAACATACGCGGCATCTACTCCAGGGCTTACCTCCCCCAACTGAGGACAAAAATGAAAACCATTTTTGTCCTCAGTTAAAAACATCGGACGCGCAGCATGCGCCACCATAACGAAATTTATTTACTTTTATTTTTTCGAAATACCGAATTGATATCGGAAAACCAAGGTCACTTTACATTACTACTTTTTGCTACACGAATCCGAAGTCAGAATTTCGAAATTTTGAGTTTCATGGCAACGGACGGATAGACAGAACGACTTTTTTTTTCGGAAAACCAAAGTCACTTTATATTACAACTTTTTGATGCTCTACATCTACACGAATCCGAAGTCAGAATTTCTAAATTTTGAGTTTCATGGCAACGGACAGACAGAACGACCGGACGATTTCATAAGCTCAATGAATTTCGCTGAAAATGTTTCAGTCAAAAAATGGTTTGCGATAACGTGAGAACACCTGCAATTTTATATTTCACTCTATGAATATGAGGAACTCGGTGGTGTCGATGTGCGTGTCATTCAAATCGAACACTCAGGTTAAGCATAGTCCACCGTAGCCTGTTCCCGGTTTATTTATCTCGAGTTCCTCCGTGATTCGGAAGGCACGTTAAGCCATTAAGCCCGGCTGTTATTATTAGATGACAGACGTTAAGTCAAGTCAGTGGCCTTTAGGCTGCTTGAAAACAGCTCGTAGTCGAGAAGCGTGGTGGAGTATGCTCTAAATTCCTTTGATTGAGTGTAGACCGAATTATATTCCGAGAAAGGACATAGGTTACCTTTTGGCGCGATAACCGACCGACGCGTAGCCGCTAGTAGCATATATACTAGTACCCGTTTCAGGTGCGCCACGTTCAAAGCTAAACAGACAATTTTTTTTTTCTATACTAATTGATTTTGATTTATTTGATTTATTTATTTATTCTCAAGGAAGAATTTATAAATTCACTTACTATGAGAACATAACACCATCTTACAATAAACTCGTTTAAAGAGCGCACTAAGGACGTATACAATAATCGCGGTAGGTAAATAAAAAGTTTGTTTACATTATGCACGGGCGCAGGCGTAGATCGGCAGTGACCAGAAACAAAGATACAAAGTAACTTCACTAGATGTGCAAGATGCATCACAAGTATATTTTATCACAAAAATTCGGGTGGCAGACAAGCATACCGTAGCCATATTAACGCTTACAACATAAAATATTGCTTGCGCGCCGCCACCCCCGCTGCCAACGCAGCATCTCCTTCCTTCCTTTCTGGTGACCTCACTCACTCGCAGGAACACAACAATCCTCAAGGGAATTGTTATTTGGCTGCGGTATTCTGTGAGGTGGAGGTACATTCCCCAGTCGGGTAGCTTACAATTACGCTCCCTACCTCTCTTTTCGCCAGAGCTTCGTTTGTCAGTCAGCAAGGTGCACCACGTGCAGGTGAAGTTGGCTTTGGTTCAAAGATCTTGATGAACCACTTACACCTCATAATCGTTACCCCATACGCACACACAAGTAATTATATTTTGGTCATAAAAATAAAATCCTTAAAATAACTTTATTGCCCTAAAAAAAATCGTTGAAAAATTCATTAATTGCCCGCTCATCTATTGTGTTAGCGAAAATTTATAGCGCAGGGCCGACAAAGAACACCTAACAAAATTCAGCAACGACCTTAATGGGGATTTATATTCTGTTGCTATTATTTGCAGTATTTTTTGCCGAATTTATTTCATCGTAGAACAATAAAAAATCAGTAACACCACATGCATCTTAACTACTGAGGAGCATGAATCAAGCAATAAATTAAAAATAGTAAACGAGACGTGAATGATAAGCAGCTTCCGTGGCGCTCGACGGTTTCAGCACTTCTGTGGCTGTATCAATCATTATTAACAGCCTGTTCTATCCACTGTTGGAGTAGTAGACTAGTTGGAGGCAGGGGCGAACTAAGACCTAGGTAACCTAGGCACGTAATATTTGGGGCCCGAAAGTTAGGTTTATAATTTTAATTTTAGAAATGAAAACTTCTTTAGTAGGTGTGGAAATACAATGTTGCCTAGAGCCCGCTGTCGAATTAGTCCGGCACTGGTTGGAGTAGGAGTGATCGGCCTTCCTTATTGATTTCCACCATACCATAGGTACGCGATCCTTCGCTTTCAACCGCTTTTGTGAGGTCATCGGCTCATTTAGAGGACCTAGTTTAGTTTAGTTTCGCTAGGCTGTTTCCATTTGATTAGGCCATTGTGTTTTCACTTAACAAGTGATCTCACTGTAACCAGCCTACGACATCAGGCTGCTGCAAGCTTCCAGGAATGATGCCAGATATTTGAAAAGTCGTGCGCATTGAAAAGCCACGCTCCTGTATCTAGAAGATTTGTCGTCGTCAACCCTTATTCATCCCACTTTTGGGATATAGATCTCTCCTCATCCGAAGGGGTTTAGGACGTACTCCACTACGTTGCTCAACTGTGGGTTGGCGGAGAGAGACATTGTATCTCACAGCTTAGTTTTTCTTCTCAAATTTACTGAATGAACAAACATATGATGTCTATAAATAAGAGAACCAACTCCAAAATAAAAATCTGAAGTATCGGCCGGGATTTTGGATTTATTCTAATATGTTTTGTTGTATCTACAACATAATATATAATAAGTATATGATTTTTAGAGTCGGTGTAGTCTAATATCAAACAGTATATCTTTGGGGTGTAAGAGGTTCATCAACAACTTTGAACCAAAGCCAACTTCAACTGCACGCGGTGCACTCTGCTGACTGACAAACGAAGCTCTGGCGAAAAGAGAGGTAGGGAGCGTAATTGTAAACTACCCGACTGGGGAATGTACCTCCACCTTACAGAATACCGCAGCCAAATAACAATTCCCTTGAGGGTTGTTGTGTTCCTGCGAGTGAGTGAGGTCACCAGAAAGGAAGGAGATGCTGCGTTGGCAGTGGGGGTGGTGGCGCGTGAGCGATATTTTATGTTGCGAGCGTTAATATGGCTACGGCAACCGCTTCACATCAGGCTGGCCGTATGCTTGTCTGCCACCCGACGTAGTATAAAAAAAAAAAAAGAAAAAAAAAGTGATCTCACTGTAACCAGCCGTCGTAGGCTGGTTACAGTGAGATCACGACATCAGGCTGCTGCAAGCTTCCAGGAATGATGCCAGATATTTGAAAAGTCGTGCGCATTGAAAAGCCACGCTCCTGTATCTAAAGGATTTGTCGTCGTTAACCCTTATTCATCCCACTTTTGGGATATAGATCTCTCCTCATCCGAAGGGGTTTAGGACGTACTCCAATACGCTGCTCAACTGTGGGTTGGCGGAGAGAGACATTGTATCTCACAGCTTAGTTTTTCTTCTCAAATTTACTGAATGAACAAACATATGATGTCTATAAATAAGAGAACCAACTCCAAAATAAAAATCTGAAGTATCGGCCGGGATTTTGGATTTTTTTCTAATATGTTTTGTTTTATCTACAACCTAATATGCGACCTAAGGTTCTGCGCATGCGATGCTTTTCTCGTATGAATGTGGAGGAGCTGCGCAAGGATGCGTCGAGCATTGATTGGAAACGAATGGACTCAGCTGCAACCGTTGATGATAAGGTTCAAATTTTCAATGATATCGTTCTCGGATTGTACAATCGTCATGCGCCGGTTAGAGAAGTCAAACTCAAACATCGTCCTGCACCTTGGATGTCAAATGACATTCGAGTGGCTATGAGGAATAGAGATCGTGCGTTTCGTCGGTATAAAAAGGTTCGATCCGAGGATAGCTGGACAGCGTATAAAATTGCAAGAAATCGGTGTAGCCAGCTGATACGAAATGCTAAGCGCCGCCATATCCATGACAATGTATCAAGCGGATCTTCTGCGGACGTATGGAAGTTTCTGCATTCACTTGGGATTGGTAAATCTTCCAGCACAGAGGTTCCTTCTTGTTTCAGTTTAGATGATTTAAATAAACATTTTTCCACCATTGACATATTAAATCCCCTCACCAAACAGCAGACAGTCGACTTCATTGCTGATCTTCCATCTATCAATGTAGACTCTTTCGAATTTACTCCAGTGAGTTCTGGTGAAATCAGGAAGATTATCATGTCCATCAAGTCCAAAGCTGTCGGTTGTGATGGTATTAGTCGTTTTATGATTATTACAATCCTAGATCAATTACTTCCAGCCATTGCTCATATTGTTCACTTTTCCCTTTCCTCTGGTCAATTCCCTACGTTGTGGCGTAATGCTATTGTAATTCCCCTGTCCAAAATTTCTAGCCCCACTCTCCCGAAGCATTTACGACCAATTTCAATACTCCCTTTTCTCTCCAAAGTACTGGAAGCCTGTGTTCACAGAGATCTGTCCCGTTTCGTGTTTAGTAACAGCTTGCTCAGTGAATTTCAGTCTGGTTTTCGACCAGGACATAGCACTGTCACTGCACTTCTTAAAGTGACCCAAGACATTCGTGACAATATGGGGGATTCAAGGCTTAGTGTGTTGGCACTGGTAGATTTTTCAAATGCCTTTAATACTGTTGATCATGACATCCTGCTTGCTATCCTTTCCCATCTTAAGGTTTCATCATTGGCTCTAGAATGGTTTTCCAGTTACCTTCGTGGTCGCCGCCAGTCTGTCCGGCTCGGTGAGACCTCGTCTAGCTGGTCTGTACTTGCTGCTGGTGTACCACAAGGCGGCATTCTTTCCCCTCTTCTCTTCTCTATTTTCATCAACCAGCTTGTTTCTAATCTTCAGTGCTCGTTTCATTTGTATGCCGACGACTTGCAGCTTTATTGTCATGCTGATTTGAGTAGTCTCCCGGCAGCAATCAGCAACATCAATCGTGATCTGTCTCGTATTAGAGATTGGTCTGCGCAGTTCGGGATTGCTGTTAATGTAGCAAAATGTCAAGCAATAGTTGTAGGTAGTTCTCGGATGCTTGACAGGCTTGATATATCTTCTTTGCCACCTATTACTTACGACAATGCGGCTATCCCTTATTCCCCCAGTGTAAAGAACTTAGGACTGCATATCGACTCCGCTCTGAGCTGGCAAGTGCAGGTCTCCAGCATATGTCAGAAAGTTATAGGTACTTTGCGTAGTCTTTTTCGCTATAAAAACTTTCTCCCTTTTAAGACAAAGATCTTGCTTGTGCAAAGTCTGATCCTTCCTATAATCGACTATGCCGATGTGTGCTATACCGATTTGAACGCAGACCTTCTCAACAAGCTTGAACGACTTCTCAACAGCTGCATACGTTTCGCGTTTGGGCTTCGGAAGTATGATCACGTTTCAGCTTATAGATCTCAACTGAAATGGTTGCCTATTCGTCAGCGTAGAAGTGTGCGCATCCTCACTACCCTCTTCTCTATCCTTAATGACAACGCTTCTCCGGTTTATCTAAAAACCAAATTCCAACCCCTCTGTTCTATTCACTCTAAGAACCTCCGCTCTGAAAACAATCTTCTCCTTTTTTGCCCTCCCCATCACTCTGGTTTTGTAGACCAATCTTTCCAGATTCAGTCCATCCGTCTCTGGAATACGCTACCTGTTGAAATCAGAAGAGCTTTAACTCGGAACTCATTTAAATCTATGACGCGTACCTATTTCTTCAAGATAACAAAGGATCTACAGACATAATATGTTTCTAAATGGATATGTATGTAGATGTATATATGTGTGTATGTATGTATGTATATGTGTATTTGTATGTATATATATGTGTATGTATGTATAAAGTTATGGATATGTATTTATGTATTTAAGTACTGATACGTATGTTATGTATTTTATCTGTTATGTATTTATATTCTAAATTACTATTTATTGATAATGCTTCTTATTATATTTAATATGTCAGTAATTTTAATATCAATATTCGCCTTGTGCACCTACCATGTCTTATCTCTGCATCACCCTAAGGTTGACTGGTAGAGAATGCTTGTATAGCATTAAGTCCGCCTTTGTACATTGTTTGTATGTGCATAAAGATTAAATAAATAAATAAATAAATAAATAATATATAATAAGTATATGATTTTCAGAGTCGGCCCCTGTTCTAGTCTAATATCAAACAGTATCTCTAGTAACAATAGTCCAATAGTTAGTATCATATTGCTGTAAGTATTTTTGTAACAGAATAATTTATTTCGCTACATTTTCATAGTATGTAAACTCAATACTACAGAATGAGATGCCACAATAAAATAAATATTTTTTTTAATGAGCATGTGGGTCACCTGGTGGAAAACAATCGTCAATGGAGATCAGGCACACCAAGGGGTCTCCGATCTGTTGCCAGCCTATACTCTTTCCTTTCTTTCGTTTTGGTGACGTCACAAGAACACAACAACCCTCAAGGGAATTGTTATTTGGCTTCAGTATTCTGTGAGGTAGAGGTACTTCCCCAGTCGTGCAGCTTAAAAATACGCTATATACCAAAAATGTAGATGGCCTAAGTTGGGAGTGTGGGATACTAAGGGTACCAAATAATATACCAATGTATCCTGTTCTTAAACCTCATTACTGATGATTTGTCAAGTGTGGAATTATTGCTCTTAAACGAAATCCGCATTGGCTCCTCTGCTTTCGACGCCGACAAGCGCTGTGAAGAATACAGTGCACCACGTGCAGATGAGGTTAGTTTTGGTTCAAAGATGTTGATGAACCACT
The DNA here is from genome assembly GCA_937001555.2 of Hypsopygia costalis. NCBI lineage: Eukaryota > Metazoa > Arthropoda > Insecta > Lepidoptera > Pyralidae > Hypsopygia > Hypsopygia costalis. The sequence goes on from OW443325.2 coordinate 4,919,253, forward strand.
TACACCCCAAAAAAAAAAATTATTCCATAACAAAGATTTTCATTTATAATGCGTACTTAATGAGAATCCAAATGAGAGTAAAAACCAGACGGTCGATGGACATGGACAAACATGAGTAATCGATGATATAATCAATAACATGCTGCCATCGGAACAATACCACATCTGCGTCATACCGCTCGTATTGTCCTTTCTGACGCAATATACAAAATTAACTGGGCGATAGTCATCAAATCGGCCTATTCTTTTTAGAACAACAAGGATCTAAAGTACATTTAAAGTTAGTCAAAAATTTACTACAATCTTCACCTGACCTCACCTTGAGGTACAATCTTCACCTCTACCAATCAAAAAGATCTAGGTTCAAATGCCACAGCGGCGGCAATCCGAGCTGCAGTGCATCATTAAACTCGGGAGAAGTACTAGTGACCAGTATCAGATCCTTCGACGGATTAACATAGCTATAGAGACCGGAACCTATTAGAAATACTCATTTAATTCAAGTCCTGCATGATCCGGTACCAACAAGATACTGAGATACTTTCTTTCCCTGAATTTCGCCTGAAGGAATTGTATACAGACGGTACAGCTTACGTAGTAACTATTATGTAATCTGTGGTACAGCTAGGAAACCGACAACGAATGGATAATTTAGGATTAGGATTAGATTATAATAGGATATTAATATGAAAATAGGATGTTTATAGTTTACGAGTTAAGAATAGCCTTAGTTTAAGAATTATGCCTATATTTGTATATGAGAAAGTTATACTAAAACTAATCTAAAAACCTATATATCTATCTATAAAGAACAGAAAAATTTACGCGGTAAAAAGAAACAGAAATTTACTTACAAATAAAAAATATCCCCAAGATCGTTGCCTGTCGGCAATGGCCCCAGAAGACTGGCAGCATTACTTCATAGTTATCAATATACTAGTAGTTATACAATATAGATGTTTAAAATGAAAAAAAAAATCTTCTACGCCTATATATGTAAGTTAGGTTATGAGGTATTTATCTGTGGGTTTAATGTTTATTTCTGTAAACTTCTTAACCAGAAACAAACGATATTATTTAATTCATTACCTTAACAATTTTAATAATAATAATAGTTAATACATGCGAAGAAGTTAATATATGCGGCCTAATGGCCGCATATTAAGATCAGCTAAATAGAATAATCTTCAAAATAACGGTAATTTGTTTTCAGCCAAATCGTGTTCAATTTTTAGTCAAAACTTTATAAAAATTTAAAAATTAAAGTATTTGCATGAACTCTCTGGAGCAGGTATGTGAAATCCATCTATGGGTCTTCTTTAGATGAATATCTTCTAAATAAGCTGAACCGGTTTATAAACATTGCTGTCCTGTTTATTCTTTCTTCTCAAATTCAACTATGACTTTCTACTCGTCTCAGTTCCGATGGCTTCTAATTGTATCAGGTAAAGGATTACCATAAAAAATGCTGCCGCGGACTTTTTTTTAGAACTTTTAAAGAGAAACAATTTCATCATACATGATTTTTGCGTAACTTCAACCGTTTACGCAGGGCATGCAACGTAAGCCCTCAAAAATAATTTATTTTTCCCATTTTTCATTGGTGCTCCGCTCCTATTGGTGGTAGCATGATGTTATATAGCCCATAGCCCTCCTTGAAATATACGCTATCTAACACTAAAAAAAAATTTCAATTCGAACCAGTAGTTCCTGAGCTAAGCGCGTTCAAACAAACAAATAAAAACCCTTCAGCTTTATAATATTAGTATAGAATTTTGTCTGCAATCGAAAATGTCTGCCCAAAGGTTTTCCGTTGGAGTATTTGTATCCTTAATTTCTGGTCAAAAAAGTAATTCCCAATTCAGCAGCTACTATAGAATGTAATACGACTATTTTCAATATAGAGGATAATGATAAACAATGCAAAGCGGGTGGTGATCTAGAATCGATAAATCAAAATGACACTGATCATGAACTCACGCACGTCTCACCCGACAGCAGACCTGACGAATAAGAAACCGCACACATTCTAGACAATATTTTTAACAATAATATTCTGAATATATTTAAATGGATAGGTGCTTCAACGTGTGCCTACAACGTAATTTTACTCTCAAGGAATACATGTGATATATGATATACATGATAGATATATCATATCTCTTTAATACTTGATCTAGCGACCGAAGCAGGCGAATCGAGTATAGGGCATAATAACAAAATTTATTTGTATGACAACGCTCTAGAACTAGTGAGCCGAGTTTGAACATTGTTTTTTTGGTTTGTAAATACATATACATAACACATAAAAAAAACATTCAAACCAAGACAAACATATTCATAATATTATTAAAACTCACGTGAGACATTATACTAAATTAATTAAACGGGTCACACGTCTTTTTGTCGGGATAGCCGACTAGTTTCGATCTCAAAAGGAGACCTTCATCAGGGCGAATGTCCAGACACGTCCACCCTTTCTCTCGCGCCGTACACTGACACTGACACGCCGCGCAGTGTGCACGAGAGACAAAGGGTGGACGTGTCTGGACATTCGCCCTGATGAAGGTCTCCTTTTGACATCGAAACTAGTCGGCTTTCCCGACAAAAACACGTGAGTGACCCGTTTAATTTATTTAATTAATTTAAACATATTCATGCACACAAAAGACAAACATTTGTTACGGGTTCGAAACCGCGACCTCGGAATCAAAGTGGCCATTATTATCCATCCGACCACCGAGCTCGTCAGTTGTCCAGATTACAAGATATATGCAATTAATAAAATAATCATGCCTGAACTATGCGTATGTGTGAATGTTAAATTGATAGTTGAAGAGAGTACAAAGAGCAGGAAAATGCCTTGTGTGTCCGAGCTATCTGACGTCAATGTGGCGCCGATATGCATTCAATGGTGCACTCGACGCCAGACCTGCCCGAGACAATAGGGTGCGACTGTGATGTCACGCTACAAGCGACGTTCTCACACTAGGCAGCAAAGATATAAGTGTAACAGAGTAACCAGTCTATATGAAACATGATGGGAGTAAAGAGAAGTCAGAGAAAGTAGACACAAGGAGTAACTAAAAAGTACACTTTGTAGGAAATGTGATTTTTTATGAGTAAAGCCATACAAACACCTTATAGCTGTTAAGCAGCGGAGCGGAAAACAGATAATATTAACTAACATAAGTTAAAAATTAATAAAAATAAAACCTGACAAATACACATCTAAAATCATATAAAAGTAATAACGACAAATGAAGATAAATATTTTCATTTTTCTTTTCTATCCCATCAGACCTGTACCCACTGATAGCAATGAGTACACGCTCACTCTCTGTAAAACCTATTCATTGTGACCATTTTATTACTATTACGAGACCTTTATTAAAAGTTGGTGAGGAAATTTGGTATCCTGAAGATTCTATGTGATAATTCCAGCCTCAGATTAACGTTACCAATAATTACATTAAAATAATAGAATGCCAAGTTTCAAATCCATCAGACCTGCGGAAGTTACTCACATCATATCACTACACTACACTACATCAAGTAGAAAACAGCTATTGATCTCCAAACAGCGGAATAAATTTTGATGAATTACCTAAAAATACTCTCATTCACTTTTAAAATCTAACTACTAAATCACCTTTTAAAACTAATGACTAAATTTACTAAAAAGAAAGTTAAACTTAACCGCTTCGCGTCGTTTTTTTTTTAATATTTTCATTTCATTAATATTGGGACCCTATTCCATATAATAAGTAATAGTACTGGTAACCTATGTAGTAATATACGAAGAAAGGGCATAATTACATGACAGTTCAGGCTATTTGTTGCCCTGTGCACACGGAGAAAGAACGTAATTACTATGAAGTTCTTTAATGATTACGCTCCTTTTCAGTACGTTTAGCAAGTTACGATTTAGGAGGTTTTTGCACCTCGTTTGCAGTGAGGTCAGATCTGGTCGTATCGCACTGTCTGACAGCTCGCTCGCAGCCAGAATGTCTGCCGAGCCGGTCCACAAAATTCGCGGAACACTTTGAAATGTTAATACTATTCAGAAGGATATAAAAAAATGGTTTTTGAGAGATACTATAACCCTAAATATCCTTAGCCAAAACTAATGAACTTCTAGTTCATTAGACAAAAATACTTCAAATAAGTTTGTAAAAAATAAAGCTACTGCAATGCAAGTTCTAGCAGCACGTCATCTAGCATGGCAACACTAATAGGCATCTGAACAAAGTTCTAAAATTATATAAACTCTGTATCAGTAACGTAAAATACATAAAACTTGAACGATCTGCCATCTCAAAATTTTAAATAACTTATGTCCGACGTGTTTTATGATCAATCAAAGTTTGGTGGGAAAGTCCATTTTAAAAGTATGAAATTATAAAAAATAAATATTACCATTGTAGAAAAATTAAAAAATACTACAACTTTTGTTAAGGCACTAGCTACTTAAACGCAATATTTAACATAGCTGTCGTACAAATTTCTGATTAGCCTTTGGTATGGAGCGTTTTCGAGATAGTCCAAAATTGTGATCTTCAAGTCATATCATATCTCGAGAAGTTTTTATGCTATCGAAGTAATTCTTTCGCCTATATTATTGTGACGTATATAAAAACAAAAATGATTCATATGCCTATTAAAATTATTATCAACTTTTCCTTTCAACTTTCATGTATTTCTTATAAATTGTGTTAAAAAATTGAAATCATTTATGATCTGTGCCACCATATGTCTGTTACACCAAAGTGTGGACGTCTGTATGTACGTACGGCGCCGGTCCCCACACGGAGTGCAGTAGAGACTTTGATTAAAAATATCATCGGAAGATTAGAGACCGAAATTAATAAACAGTCTATTAGAGATATTTTACTATTACATAGACCAGGGGTTCCCAATCTTTTTCAGCCCGCGGCGCAGGTACGAATTTAGTTTTTTTTTACGGCGTCCTACCCTAGCTAGCTATTTGAAAAAGATACAGTCGAAAGAAATAGGTACCTACAATAATAGTAGCTAGGTTAGGTAGATGATAGGAACAAAAATTAAAACATCTACCATATAAAATTTAGTTTTTTTATTATAAAAGAATTGAACGCGAACGCGAATATTTGTGGTTTCGGAAAATGATAAAGGAACGACTCACGGCGCCCCTCTTTACTTTCTACGGCGCACCAGGGCGCCGCGGCGCACACTTTGGGAACCCCTGACATAGACAATAATCCGCCGAAAGAAGGGAAGCAAACACCCGAATTCTTTGTCAATTCACACATTTCAAGCATAGAGAAAAAAAAATCTAGATAATCTACGAAGATTAAGAATACGATAAAGAACGAATACGCCATTAACAATTAAATTAAATGCCTAACGCTGCACCTCAAAAAGCCCAGATTTACATCTACATCATCATGATATTACTATACTTTAAATAAGATAATCAGATATGCGCACGTCACGTAGCTTTCTGGACTACTAAACACCAGGAGCACATGACAAAAATACAGGTGTTCAGCTTGTACTTGACAGTCTGGTGGAGCGTGAATCAGTCCGCCTTGCCGACCATACTAATGACCAATATATGTTTCCGGCATAAATTTATGTATCTCCATACGTGCAAACTCGCAAATTTGACCGGTGAGACCACTTAGCTAGATTCATGCTAGCTTAATGCCGTGATAGAGATTGTATCGGAGTAAGCTGTAAAATGAATCCAAGAGATATTATCTAGTAAGTTACTCGTGTCCTCAAAAATCCGTGTGATCTGAATACAGAACTAAGTGTTCCAATATATTCTCATTTAGTTTAATAGCGTAAATAAATCAACTTTTAATAATTCACCGATTTGACTAAAAGCCGTCTCAAATAGATTCAAATACGAGCATTAGTATTCAGTACATAGTGAAGACCCTAATATTTTAACGGCTTCTACAAAGAGCTGTTTAAACCCTTGAATATATAGTTTTTATGGTAAATATTTCCTAAAGCAATGTTATTGTCGACTGTTCGCGAAGCTTCCACGACCTTATAGAAAATATTAATTGCTACAGTTATTGCATTTTGATATTCCACTAAGGTTTAGTTTAAGCTCTACAAATGCCTACATGTTCAAATTAAATGCATACATACATACAGCACTGCCTACAGTCTCTCCATGTGGAGGAGATTGTTTAATCCATGACATTAGTGATTTACGCATAGATTAACGGTAGGATTTGATGATAACATCGCATCGACGTGAAAATCGAATAAAAATTAAGCTTATTTTCAAATTCAATATGATATCGCATATAGACGCTATACCATGGCTTACCATCATTCAGATCGGAGTTCTTTATTTGGGAAGGGGAGGGAGGGATGAGATTTATTGGTTGTTTCTCGTGGTCAGATTAATTTGAGATTCATCAACTAAGCTAAAGATGATCCTGATAACAAAATTCTAAGTTTCGTTTTTGAAATCGAACACATGTATTAAAACAATCAACAATCAAATAGACCGCAACTTTTTATACGAGTACTTCCAGTATAAGAAGATCCCGCGTAATGCTACGAATGCTACGTACGTCTCGTAGCTACGCAAAATCATCTTACACTGGAAGTGTTACGTACAAACGGTTGACTGTTCCCACTAATTTTACTATGCGAGAAAAGGAGTACTAATGTTACGCCCTCCTGAGTTTTTTCGGCGAGAAGCCAGGAGAACACCCGGGACACGTAAATGTGAATATTTTCTCGGTGCTCACCTTTTCTCGGACCGATGTGAGTTTCTGCACCCGCTTCAGATCCCTTTAGCCACTTTGTCGCTTTCAAAGGTTTCTTGGGCAAAAAAAGAATAAACTATGTATTCGTGACGTCTCCGCGGAATGCCAGGTATGACACCGACCTTTCTCGAGAGAGTTTTAAAAAAATAAATTAATTAAAATGCGAATCAGCGTTTACACTGAATTTGAGTTTGTCTCAAGTAAGATAATGGAAGCACCATAATTATGAAAATTCCAAAATTCCATGAATGGTTGTGAATATAATAAATCAACAGTAACTAAAACACATACCTCATTTTAAAAATATATAAAGGTCATTCAATCTATACTATGTTAAAATAGCAATATTCGAAAACAAGCAACAAAAGTTAATTTAAAATTAAAATTCCAGTCCAACCGTTGATGCATCAAATGAGTCACCTAAACAAATTTCGATGCAAATTGCAAAAAAGATCAAAACAAATAGTTCAACGGTTTATCCAAAAGAAGACCTACGTGTTGAGCATTCGTCAGTTCTCTTCTAGGATGTCCAGTTTCCCATAACGGTTGGAGTACTCTGCCGAATGGTGTAAAATGACTGTCGAAAGATACGCGAGCGCGGGCCGGGCCTCCGTGTGCTGAATCCCAATGAGTACAGGCAGACTGGACTATATAACGCGAAGTCTGACTGTAGCCAACATTAGCTTGATTGCTGTATTCTACACAACACCCTTTCAGAGCAAAGGGAATCAAGTGTAAGAAATAAACGAAGGATGTATTCACTGGTGGTTTTGACTTGCATGTTGTGGCTCGCAGACGCATACCCGACTTATTATCCTTATTATGGACGCGACGTGGACTCGTGTGAGTATTTTTTTTTTCTTTAATTAGTAGATAACACCTTTTGTAACTATTGTCAGTATCCCGCAAACTTATACTTTTTTTTTTAGTTTGTTCTTGGTGTATGCTTGCGACTCCTCTAGAAGTTTTCATATATATTTATATTTTTTGCTAAACCCATTAGTTTATAATCTGAGTTAATGTAACAGCAGCTCAGCCCCCTTACCACCATCTCTTATTGCGATTCAATAATTGAACAGATTGCTTTTTCATACCAATGAATAAGAGACTCTATTCCATTTGAAATAGAGTCGCTTATTCATTGGTATGAATAAGCAATCTATTCAGTTATTGAATCGCAATAAGAGATGGTGGTAAGGGGGCAGATGTCAGCCATTAATAATCGCGCTCTCGAAAACACGTTCGGTAAAATTATACAGCATACATGGATTTTAGAAATAAAAAGTCGATCTAGCTTCTCATCTCTGGGAAAACATGTTTTATGAAGGCATTTTGATTAATTACGTGTAGTTTAACGTGACAATAACCTCACGATTCATTAAAGGTCGGCTCGCATGAGGAGCAGATTTTTTTGTTTTATGAGAGGGGGCAAATGAGTATGTAGGTCACCTGGTGGAAAGCAATCAGCACCGCCCATGAAAATCAGCAACACCACGGGGTTGCCGATATGTTGCCAGCCTTCTAAGGAAAATGTCCTTGAAGGCTCCCATGTCGTAATTGATCATCAATCAAATATCGCTGAGGGAAGTTGGTTCCACAGTTTCACCGTACGTGGTATAAAGATCTAAGACAGGAAACTTACTGTTGTAAATCGCCAATTATCATAAGATAATATTAGATACATAACCGCACGTCTACAATATCGCTTTTCAATTTTAATTAATTTTATGAATTAATGGGTACCCGGTATACACACACCGCACAGATTATTATGTGGCTATAATAAAATATATAATAACTACAAATAAATCCAGAGTAACCGAAAAGATATGGTCATTTAATAGGCTAGTATAAATTATTTAACAATATTGTAAAACACACAGTACACAAAACTATAAAGATCGGCAAACTTTCATTCTAATATCTTCCGTCGGACTTATTTTTGGATCGATCAAAGTTTGGCGGGAAAGTCCAATTTAATACTAAGAAATTATTATAAAACTAGCGACCCGCCCCGGCTTCGCACGGGTGCAATGCTGATACTAAATGTACTACAGAAGGTCTTTGCGCTTTGTCCTATCCAGTCCTTCCCCAGTTATAGGCACACGCCGCCGGCTCCGCGGCCGGTACCGCCACAGCCGTTATGTCCCTGCATTTTAAATGTGTAATATCTTCTAAACTATTCATTTAAATTACATGCTGTGAAGGGCCATATTGATCTATATTAAATGCGCAATGTATTTAAGGTACTTAATTGGATAAGGATTAATTCTGTATTGCTTAAAATCGCTTCGTAAATAAGGCATTATTTCTTGTAAAAAGCAAAGGATAAAATAACGGTTATTGTGTGTTACCACTAAGAGATAGACATATACCATCGCGAACTTTTTTGTAGATCATTTTAAGGTGAACAATACTGTACTACATTATTTTGATCTATCTCGTTGGGTTCAGCCAGCGTTTGCAATGAAAGAGCAAAAAAATGTGTTTATTTACGACATCACATTAGAAACCTCTAAATTATCAGTGTTTTTCTACTATGTTGTGCATATATTATACATATAAACTTTCCAGTTGAATCACTCTATCTATTAAAAAAAACCGCATCATAATCCGTTGCGTAGTTTCAAAGATTTAAGCATACAAAGGGACATAGGGACAGAGAAAGCGACTTTGTTTTATACTATGTAGTGATAATATTTCCATTTGAGACGCAATAAAAAATACTATAACTTTTATTATGACACTAATTACATAAACGTAATATTAAACATAGATGTCGTACAAATTTCTGTTTTGATGCTTACAAAATACAAACCTGTGACGTCATAACTCAGTAGCCTTTTGTATGGAGCGTTTTCGGGAAAGTCCAAAATTGAGATTTTCAAATTAACATATCTCGAGAGATTTTTGTGCTATCGAAGTAATTCTTTCACCTATGGTTATATTATTGAGACGTCCCTACATATCAAAACGAAAAAAATGTTAGTCAAATACCCCTCGGAACAATAACTGCTTTAGTTATTGTTCCGAGAAATAGCCTATTGTCAAACTTATCAAAATGTCAAAAGTAGTTGACTATCTATCTATTACCTATTCATTGAATGAAACAAAAAAATGAATGTTATATGTTTCTAGTTGCAGTTTCTCGAAGATAAAGTAATAATAATTACATTAATGTCCGTGTCTTGGAAGGTTAAGAATATCGAAAAATATTATTTTTTTATACCACTAGAGTGGCAAACGAGCATACGATCTGCCTCATGGTAAGTGATCTTCGCAGCCTATGAATGGAGGAGGATCACACACGCGTTGTCCACCCTGTAAAAGCCACTATAAGCCTTTTTTTAATAACCCCATACTGTATAGTCTCTTGGAAAAACTATGGAAAGAGGCCGTAGATATCATATCAAACAACTACTATGAACACAACCCATTGTACAGATGATAGAAAAGAGTTACAAAGTTTAAGGGGCGCGATGGCGTTCGTTGCGCGTGTCAGTCTAATACGCAAGTTAAGCAACGTGGAATGTCGACGGTAGCCTGTCCATGGATAGGTTTATTTATCAATGTTGAGTCGTCGGATCCGGCTGTTGTCATTAGACGACAGTCGTTAAGCCAAATCAGTGGCCTTTAGGCGGCATGAAAACACTGGCTTCCACCAACAGGCAGTTAAGCAGCGTGGTAGAGTATGCTCTAAATCCCTTCGTTCAAGGAGAGACTCGTATCCCAGCAGTTGTATGAATAACGGATGACGAAATATAATCTATATCTATATATATAAAATTGAATGTTTGTCTGTATGTCCTTTCGGCATTCGTTTATCGCTCATCCGATTGCAATGAAACTTTGGAGGGATATTCTAGGTATACTGGGTAAGGTGTAGACAGGAAAACGTCTGTCAGGTCAGCTAGTAACTATATAAATATTTTAACTTACCTATATAAAAAACTTGTGCCTTACTGTGAATTCCTTTTACAGTTTCCTTCGGTGCAAGTGACAGCAGTCGTGGAGGTATGGTGTTAAATCGCTATTACAATCCTTACTACAACCAGCGTGCTATGGGTGGCGGTATGGCGGCCTTCATGTTCAGACAACCTGAGGAAAAGTACCCTCAAGTCCCATCCGGCCAGTATTACTACCCAGATAGGCGCCGACAAACCCAGCCTGAAATTAACTACGCTCCACCACAACAAAACGAGGTGTACTTCCCACAATCGCCAGAAAAACCAATCGTTACAGAGGCTACTGAAATTGCTGACCCCACAGAAAAGACAGAATTGTTCATTCCTACTACTGCTAGAGCTACTGTTATTCCTGAACTTATTGAACCTGAAATTGAAGATGTAGAAGAACCAGCGCAAAAGCCTAAGAAAAGGGTATCGAAGAAAAAGCAGGTAAAGAAGCCTGTTGAAGATGACGAAGACGATGATTACCAGCCAAAGATGCCGGCATCTGCGTATTTCCCCATGTTCTTCGGTTGGGGAGGTCGTTCGGGTGGTGGATCTCCAGGAGGAGCTACAGCTATCGCTAATTCCTACAGCACAAGTCGAGGTGGAGTGGCCACAAGCCATGCGACAGCCTATGGTGCACCATATAGACCAGAATCCAAATTTCAGCCTTAGTTATAAATATGCCAAAATATCCGTAGTTACACACAAAATATTTGTATGCTGATCCCAAATAATTTTGTCTCTAATAATACATAAAAAGTTTTAAAATGTATGAAAAGGCCATCTAGCGAGTAGAAGACGAGTTGTTTAATGTTGTTTAGTGTCGTGCTTGTGCGTGCGATCGAGAATTTTCTTGCAGTCTCACTGTAAGATAAACAAAGTTTGAATCGAAAATGGAAGATGGCGCTAATCTACGGTTTATAGCAATGTAATTTTCCAGGAGATTGTCAAAGTTAGTGTTTACGAATAGCCTAAGTTTGTAAAAAATATAAAATGCCAAATATAAATTGATTTTCTGTCTCTGCTAAATTTATTTCTACCTACCTAGTTAATTAGATCTATGTAGTTGTCCTTATAATAGTACTTAATTACAACGCGAACCGCCGATTTTTTTTCATAGCAACTAAAGAATAGAAGACATACTTAATAGAGTTTATTTTGGTTTAGTTACATTGGTAAATAGTTTTAATACCTATCTTTCTCCATTGTTATGTGGCATTTCTTTTTCAAATAAAATCATCATTTGCAGAATACACCTCAATTAGTTATCTGTTAAACAAAGTCAGGCACAGTTTGTTCAGTGCGCAAGAAGGTGCGGAAATTATTTATGTCAACCAATTTTAATACGACTATGTACTTAATTAATATTTAATGTCATCAGGCAAAGGATAGTAATGATGTACATATTAAAAACATTTTTCTCATAATAAATATACTTATGGCAAAGGACAGCGTCCATATAATTACTTTGTGTATGGCAAGAAGGTAGACTTAATTTGTTTATAATATTTCTTGTTCGGCTAGTGAAGATTTCACTCCAGCCCCCTTACCACCATCTCTTATTGCGATTCAATAACTGAATAGAATGCTTATTCATACCAATGAATAAGCGACTCTATTACATTTGAAATACAGTCGTTTATTCATTGGTATAAATAAGCATTCTATTCAGTTATTGAATCGCAATAAGAGATGGTGGTAAGGGGGCTGTTTTAAACCTGTACTTCTGTAAAAGTGATTCAAGTCGAGATATTGATATTAAAAAAAAAAATTCCCGTCAAAATATACACTCCTATCTATCGACCCACCCCACAAAATTATAAATATGACCAAATGCGCTGTCCCACATCAAAAGTGCGGGCACGATGGTTGCGCGAAGTGTTGCGGCATCTCTTCCCAGTAGTATGGAATCGCATGATCACATCCACAATGAACGAACTGGCGCGGCAGCCAAGTATTCTTACGCCCGCACCCGCTCTTTGCATGTGGGAGAGGCCTTCCGATGCTAAATTATTTACATTGCATTAAATTAGTTAAGATTATAAGCTGCAAGTGGCTCACCGTTACTTTTGGCCAAAGCCAACGTCACCTGCACGTGGTGTACCCTGCTGACTGACAAACGAAGCTCTGGTGAAAGAGAGGTAAAGCGGCTCACCGTATTTATAAACTACCAGACTGGAAAGGCCCTGGAATGATCATGGAGCCCGATAGCGTCGTTGTACGTGGCAATCTAACCGATCACACCAGGCAAGCAACATCGACCGTAGCCTGTCCATGGAGTTTATTTATCTCGAATTACTCCGTGCCTCGGAGGGCACGTTAAGAAGTCGGTCCAGATTGTTGTCGTTAGATGACATATTGTTAATATTACCTCCTACAATCAGTAAAAAAATGTATTTTTTCTGTCATATCGCCATGTTCCTAGCGTTTAAAATAGCAAAGTTAATTTTAGTGCGGAGTGATACAAATATGCATATTTTCAGGTTTTATTCTGAATTATTTCGTTTTATATGAAACAAGTCAACCAGACTTGATTTCTTGTTTTTCAAGTGATATATATTAAAAATGTGATATACTATGCCTGTAAATTTTGTGCAAAAGAACCAAACAGCCTGAAAGTATTTTCTTCGCTCTTGACAGAGCGGGCGTGGTCGTCATGAGGGGGTTATGGTGGCTGTCGTGGCTCGCCTTTCGATGTTTCGCCATTCTGTTACACTCATGCAATGGGCCGCATACAATAGATTTATCTGGTTGGTCCATCTCATGGTTAATCTGCCGCGTGATCTTGTACCCTCGACCACCCTCGACTCTACCCTGAACTACCAAGCGCGTTAGAGTCACCAGTTAGTCTTGAGACGTGGTCGAAGAACTTCATTATGCTGCAGTCAGCAGTATTGCGCTTTAGTTCAGTAACTAGAGCAGATAGATGTTGTTTGATTCTGAGCTCTTCCAGTATAGAGACATTAGTAAGAAACAGGAGAAACTCCGTCCAGATATGCCTAGCATTCGTCTCCAGCATCATATCTCCAGAGCAGCTATCTTTTTCTTGTCAGCTTCTCTCAGCGTCCACGTATCTGAACCGAATAAAAATATGGGAATTTTTCCATTTAAAAAAAAAAATATGTATTTATAGTATTGTAATTATTAAGGTAAGACGATATAGACCAATTCATTACAGCCCAATTTTCTGACCTGCCCCCTTACCACCAACTCTTATTGCGATTCAATAACTGAATAGAATGCTTATTTATACCAATGAATAAGCGACTCTATTTCAAATTTGATAGAGTCGCTTATTCATTGGTATGGACCCTACCGCCGAAGCTGAAGCCGATTACCATGGGATTTTTTGAATACGAAAACTACTGCTTAGATTGTCGCTAAGTATGTTTAGTTCAGCAAGTAGAACCCTTAGAGTTCTACCCACTAAGCTGAAAATATTTGTCAATAGCCATAAGTAAAGACCAATTTATGGAATCAAAAAATTCGGTGGCTTCAGCTTCGGCGGTAGGGCCCCTGATACTCGAATGTATTGGAGTGATCTTAAAGACGTTTTATGTTGAAACTAGTGTAGTTACGAGGGGCCGACTTTTAGTGGTTTTAGTTAACTTCCTATTCATCCATATTTTTTTCAGCTTTTCAATTGTACTCCTAGCGATTGTCATACGTCTTCTTGCTTCATCTACACAGCTACCATTGTTTGATTACCTACAGGTATAAACACAGAAGAACTTGTACATAAGTCCAAGAAAAATTGGTAGGTACTAAAGTTCTTTACATAAGTGACTCTAAATTCAAAATGATAAATTAGATTCTTGTTCAGTAAAGTTATAAAAAATATGATAATCATTCTCCGAACACTAAAATTCCTAATGAGGCATCGGAGTAAACATTGAATTTTATGACTTGAAATTTTACCAAATTACCTGAAACTTTACGCTCGGGGAAACCGTAAATATGACGCTATTGAATTAATTACAAGTCGACAAAAACAATTATAAAAAGTTAAGCGTTTCACAATGTTACACATTGTTAGGGCAAATTAATTATTTCTCAGATTAACACGTTATCTATTCAATCAACTCTCACGTTACGTTAAATTCTTAATTAAAAATCTCGTTTTACTTTCTAAGGACACTTACTTTCCTGGGATTTCAATCTCTAGAATTGAACTATCCTGTTGGCTTTTTTATACTGCGTCGGGTGGCAGACAAGCATATGGCCCGCCTGATGTGAAGCGGTTACCGTAGCCATATTAACTCGCTCGCAACACCCCACTCAACTCCCCAACTCATATACTTCAAATCACACATATAAAGAAGACGTCGAGCGCTCGAGAAAGAGTTTTCGCTCGAAATGGAGCGTCGGACTTTCCGATATGGATCATCGAGAGAAAACTCTGTGACGAACGCTCTACATCTCGTTCATATTTCTCATCTGTCTCCTATATTTTAAGACAGATCGTCTACGTTATACTTTTTGTGGTACATCACTGCAGTTCCGGAGATAAAACGACGGATGCCTTGGAACTAATAACGAATTTCATCAGGAGAAATTGCAGACCTACGAAATTTCCTCTTTTGACAATGTGAGAAACAACAATAAGACAATAATTTGACCACCGTTTTTTTCGGTTTTATATATTAGGTAGGGGAAAAAGTCTTTTCGCATTTTAGTATGTATGAACTTGTAATAAAATCTCTTTGGTTATACCAATTGTATCTGGCAGGTTTTGATATCTTTAAAAAGTTTAAATTTTAAAAAAGATAATTCCAAATTCAAATTAGGTAAATGTGTGATTTACCTAATTTGAATTTGGTACACCTTTGAGGCTCCAATTCTACATCATTGCACTCAGATTCATTTGAACGAACTACCATAGCCTTTTTTAGCAATATTAGACTACGACCCTTCATCTTCTGAAAAATAAATCATTAAATTGATTTAGCCACAAAGACTACACTAACTCAAAAACACCCATAACTCGAAGTCGACACTTCTTAATAACATTTTTTTTAATCACTGGGACAAATACAACTACAATACAAAATATTCGTATATTCAAACAAATCGTAGCAGCTATAGTTACAATAATACGGGCGATTTTCATTTAACCAGCAATACTAGACTAACTCAAATATTATGAAATAATTTCAACAATATTCAACCATTTTCAGTTAGTAAAAAAAAAATATTTACATTTGTAAACAAAGACTCCACTAAGTCAAAATAGTCAAAGAGTCGGCCTTAGTTCATCACATGTTCAACCACGAAGACCAGTCTAACTAAAAATAATTTACGTATGCAAACGCGATTAATCACGAATACATTATTCACGATGCGATTAATCACGATTAACCACAACTCGAAATAATCCGGTCTTTACGTGTACTAACAGCCCCCATCTCTTCGGCTACCATGTCGCAACTGGTACCATGTCGCGTTAGTATTGTTGGCTGGGGTGTGGGCCAAGCGAGTCAGCAATACTAACTTAAAGCGCCATATTCATTTTATTTATGGAAATAATTTTACAGGTGTCTTTGGAGGTTATGTAGTTTTGAACGCAGATTCCCGTAATGATAATAAGTCGTTTTTGAATTATTTCGAGTTGCGCGAGTCTTTATCTAGGTGTGCGATATGTTAATTTGAAAATTACAATTTTGGTCTTTTCCGAAAACGCCCCTTACAACAGGCTACTAGGTTATGACGTCACAAGCAACTATTTTGTATACAGCAAATCAGAAATTTGTACGACAGCTATGTTAAATATTACGTTTATGTAATTAGTATCATAATAAAAGTTATAGTATTTTTTATTGCTACTCAAATGGAAACATAATTTTTTAATAATTTAATACTTTTAAAAAGTCGAATGTAAGATATTAGAATGAAAGTTTGCAGATCTTTCTAGTTTTGTATATTTGTTAAACAATTTATACAATTATTTGGTCAAATAGGCTATTATGGTATTAAAAATTAAAGAGATGGCTTGTCAAGTTTATGTAATAATACCTACTACGTACAGTATTGCCACTCCCTGCCGCTCTCTCGAGTCGACCTCACCTCCCCTTTGAGACAATTCTGGAATAGTTGGTATGACGAACACGCGCACATGGTCATTTACGCTCTGCACTGACGTCTTTGTTTATGTACTAGTAAACGACGAGACATTTGTTTGGAGTAGCCGGGGTATAGTTGAAGTTCAACTATCGTCTACTACGAATTTTAACTAACTGATTCTTTTAGGAACGCAAAATTGTAAACTACTAACATTAATAACAAAAAAGACTAGAAATTCAACTTTTTTATAAAATGCCAATAAACACAAAACACAAGATTTAAAGTTTTGTTTTTATACGATCAATTTCGTGTCCATGTATTTAGACACTGTTAGTTATGGAAAATTTTATACAATATAGTTTATTTATGGCCAGCAAACATCTCAGATTATTCTCAAATCATACTTAATTCTCAGTATGCGGCTACTTCGGAAAGTCCATTTATGTTATTAACTAAACACGGATGTGGTTTTTATACATAACGATAATATTGCACTTAGGGTGCGTCTAATGTTTACGAACCATCGACTACACATACTCGTATACGAGTGTAACAGTATTGTACTACAAAAACCACAAATTTTGACGTTACGTATTATTTACTATCGGCTACATCGCGTGATTACGTCACGTAAAATCTACATTCAGTTTGGGAAACCCTGCTAAGTTCCCAAACTGTGCGTTGCGACGCGACGCCCCGTCAGGTTAGCGCGGCATCGCGTCGCCCACCTGAGGGCACCGTGTCTTCGTGAGACGCTACGCCTTTGCTACGCACAAAACTTCAGCCCCATTTCCAGAAGTAATGCTTATATTTTTCAATAAATACCTATATAGGAAAAATCAAAATCCTCGTTATTGTTTCTAGTACAATCACTGTAATTATACAGTATACTAATTATAAGATTATAATATTTGTAGTTTTGTTTAAATCAGTGGTTCCCAAACTTTTCTTGTCCGCGGACCACTACGAGGTTTTTGTTGTGTGTAGGGTCCCCAACTGTCATATAAATCCATTATTCTATAACTCGAGATTAGAGTATTTTGTATAATAGTGGTCAATCTCTTTCATTGTAAGTTTGTATCACGGACCATAATTTTACCTCTCAAGAACCACTGGTGGTCCGCGGACCACCAGTTGGTAACCGCTGCTTTAAATAAATAAAACTTACACACATAGTTACAACCTGTAAGTAGGTTTTTCGGTTAATGTTCTTTTATACTTACTGCTATTATTATATATTATTTTTATTATAATTTAAAAAACTTATATGTAAGTTTAGTTTATTTAGTTTTTTACTAATATGTTGGTATAATCGAGTATTATATCTTATCTTATCTTATCTTATCGATCGAATCGTATGATCTCTAAATCGAGTTGGAAACTTTTTTTGTATGTTTGTGTTACGATTGGTCTTGAACCCTTGCTTCGATTTTGATGAAATTTGGCAGCTGAGTACGTTATGTACATATATTTCACATGTTTACTCAATTCAGTTTTTGAGATATACAAATTGAATTGAAAAAAACAATTGCGAGGGCTCAGTTTCCGGCGTACGAATATTTTAGTTTTAGTGAAGAAAATCAATAAATTCTGACTTTTAATTGTATCATAATCGTTACTTACAAATATTTAATCGTTCAAAAACACAACTGTGTTCCTTTTTTTTTGGTCTGCGTTTTACAAATAAAATTACAATCGTAAATGTGTATTGGCCCTTAGTTCATGACTTGTACTGACAGATATATATTTCTATAAACGATTGAGAACCGCTGATGAATGATAATGAAGATCAATAGATGATTAGACCATTTTGATCGAGATTTATCATGGATATCGAGTTTATTCTAAGAACATTCGATTGGAGTTCGATGGCGTCGTTCCGCGTGTCAGTCTAATCTAATCGAACATGCAAGTTAAGCAACGTCGACCGTAGCCTGTCCATAGCTGGGTTTATTTATCTTGAGTTGCTCCGTGCATCGGAGGTTAAGCCGTCGGTCACTGCTGTTGTAATTAGATGACAATCGTTAAGCCACTGAATACACACACACTGAATAGTGGCCTTTAGGCGGTCTGAAAACACTGACCCCCGCCAACCCGCAGTTGAGCAGCGTGGTGGAGTATGCTCTAAACCCCTTCGATTAAGGGGGAGATCCGTATCCCAGCACTGGGATGAATAAGGGTTGACGACGAAGCTCCACCACCACCCACGATATACACACACACTTTGAGATGTATGTGTGCATATCGTGTGCATATAAAAATGTAAATACTAAGTTGACAAATATAGCACATGTATATAATCCACGGATTCCATTTTGTATTGTAGTCTACTCCTCCATTTGCGGTATTGAATTGAATTGGTCATTTCAAAAACCTCATAAGTCACTCAATTAGAATTTTTCAATAATCAATCAAGAAAAAAAACTATTTCATGCACAACTAAATGATTTTGAAAGGACTTTTCTATGCTTATCTAATTTAGTATTTGAGTGGTAAAAAATTTAAATTGCGGATAACTATCACAGTTTATTTATAAAAATAATGAAAAAAAAACCTGAAAAACTGTTCTTGTCTTATGTTGTTTTAGCAAGAAATAGGATTAGTGGCATATAATTTAACCAAAACAATCGTAATAATCATAATTTTAAATGCTTATTATTGAAAATTACACTTAAAAATAAACATATTAACATTTTACATGTATTAATTTGTAATTTTTAGGGTTCCGTACCCAAAGGGTAAAAAGGAACCCTATTACTAAGGCTCCGCTGTCCGCCCGTCCGTCCGTCCGTCCGTCCGTCTGTCACCAGGCTGTATCTCATGAACCGTGATAGTCAGACAGTTGAAATTTTCCCAGATGATGTATTTCTGTTGCCGCTATAACAACAAATACTAAAATACAGAATAAAATAAATATTTAAGGGGGTTCCCAAACAACAAACCTTATTTTTTTTGCTCTTTTTGCCCGCAATTGATAACAGCAATAGGTAGACGCTTGAAATACTCACATAATATTTAGTTTTGTATTACATTATAAATAAATAATTAAATAAAAATAAAACAAATATTTAAGGGGGCTCCCATACAACAAACGTGACTTTTTTTGCCGTTTTTATATATAATGGTACGGAACCCTTCGTGCGCGAGTCCGACTCGCACTTGGCCTGTTTATTTAATATCTTTAAGGTACATAGTCATATTCTCCACCATTCTCATCTGGATTATCTTCAACATTTGCAGTTGGCCAGCTAAAAATGGTGTTATAAAATGGCATATTATGCTCTTCCAGAATGCTAGCCTGAACTTGCTTTAAATCGTCTATTTTTTTTATTGATGGGCGCTTTTAAATCATAATTTTAAATCATCGTGATTTTTACCCAGAATACGCATCTCCCTTTAAGGAACCATTATCAGCAAAAAAAGCATGTTAGAAAAAAATGTGACTTACAATTTTTAAGAGGTTTTTGAAATGACCGATTCAATTATATTATGTACCTATGTGAACTATAATTATAATCAAATAAATTTTGCCCACAGCATTGCTCTCGTGAACACCGGAAAAAAATCCAGGACTTAATTCTATTTGTCTGTCAAATTTCATCAAAATCTGTTTCCTCTTTCATACATGATAATATCATGAACATCCAAAGGCCAAAATAGCCGAAATATTTTCTCTACCTTTCACACTTATAATATTAGAGGATGTGAGTAAATGTTCTACAATTCCCAAACTATATCTACGTCACATAAAATGTTGCATAATGAAAGTACATTTAGACATGAAATAAAAACAAGTAAACAAACACATTTACGTATTTACAATATCATTAAGAACGTGTAGTTAAATATGTCTATACGAGTTAGTTAAGTGGGTGTATTAAATAAGTACCTATTCATTCATTGGAATCACCTGCGTCGTTTCTCAGAGCTAACAGCTCAAGGCTTTTCGTGCCCCCTACAGCGCGACGATCAAGATACAACTCGATTGAACCTAATCATAATTCGACAAAAACCCACCGTATATTCCAATTCATATTATTTTAGAGAACCCGACCATTGTTACTGCAAAAAACTTAATACATTACAAGTACCTACCTCGTATTTACGCCCATAAAATATCTCCGCACACGTTTTCTCAATTACAATAGTGATATAAAAGGATGCTAAAAGTATCATCTCAGTTAGTTAGGTTACCCGGTAGACATGAAGCACACGGTCCTAGCCATCGCCCTATGCCTCGGGCTCACCCTAGGTGACAGATCAGGTAGGTCGTTTTGTTTTTGTTATGATGTGATTAGTCACAAGTTATTATAGAGTTACTGACAAATGCAGGTTATAATGATGTCAGTTTTAATGTTAAACTTAATGATTTTTGTGAAGACATAAATAATGGTTTACTGAATTGGCCTTTGTTTGTTTAAATTATTAATTATTGAGTGGAGCTAGCGTAACGCATATATACGACGACAAGTCACTATTGGAAATGAATTGGCTCCAAAACATTGAACCGATCAAAATCGTTTCATCAAAATTCATCAAAATGAAACTTGTCACAATTAAAGTCGACATGCTTGAGGTTTGTGTTGAAAAAAAATTGAGATTGATCATGTCATGATCATCAAATACGTTTTTCACTGTAATCAACGGAAAACACTCAGCAAATCTACTCGCTCCACTCAACTTCGATTTCGGCCCCGTGGGCTAGAATCTGGCCTAATGAGTCTATTAGGATGAGAATATGATATTGAAAATCTTGAGTCGGTATATGTTTATCAATGTTTTCTTTTATATTTACAGTGAGAGTCCGCCGCGGTTATGGCAGCAGCGAACACTATGGAGGCGGAGGTGGTGGCGGTGGCGGCGGCGGTTTCGGTTATGGAGGAGGAGGCGGATACGGCGGAGGTGGCGGCTTTGGCGCAGGCGGAGGCAGCGGATTTGGTGGTGGCCTGGAAGGCATACAAGATGGTGTCAGACAAATATTAGGCAAAGTGCAAGACGGTATTAATCATATTGGTAAAGGTGGTGGGTTCGGAGGAGGAGGTGGATTCGGAGGCGGTGGAGGCCTAGGCAGTGGCGGAGGCCTAGGCAGTGGCGGAGGCCTAGGAAGTGGCGGAGGCCTTGGAAGTGGCGGAGGCCTAGGCAGTGGAGGAGGCCTAGGCAGTGGCGGAGGCCTAGGAAGTGGCGGAGGCTTAGGCAGTGGAGGAGGCCTAGGTGGTGCAGGAGGATTTGGCGGAGGAAATGAGAAAGTTATATATACGAAATCTGATGATGGAAAATCTGGAGGTTTTGCATTCACCGGCACATTAGGCGGTGGGAAAGGAGGATATGGAGGCGGCGGCGGGTACAGCGGTGGTGGTGGACTTGGCGGCGGCGGCGGATATGGAAGTGGTTTAGGCGGTGGATATGGAGGAAGTGGTGGTTCCGGTGGAGGCCTCAGCGGGGGCGGAGGCCACAGCGGAGGCGGAGGACACGCAGGTGGATTTGGAGACACTGGCTCCGGCGGTTTCGGTAGCGGAGCTGGCAGTGGCCTTGGAGGTGGTTATGGTGGAGGAGGCGCTTTTGGAGGTAGTCACGGAAGCTCCGGAGGATTTGGAGGTAGCAGTGGACTAAGTGGAACTGGAGGCAGCTTTGGAGGTAGCAATTCAATTACTGGAAGCCACGGTGGGTCAGGGGGTTATGAAGGAAGCAGCAGTGGTGGCCTCGGTGGAGGATATGGAGGAGGAGCTGGTGGTGGTCTAGGAGGAGGCTTCGGCGGTGGTTCGGGAGGAGCGACAAGCGGAGGCCATGGAGGATTTGGAGGAAGTAGTTCTAGTGGTGGTCACGGTGGAGGACTCGGAGGTGCCTATGGCGGAAGTGGAGCACTCGGCGGAGGCCATGGAGGCTCTAGCAGTCTTGGAGGCAGTGGTGGATACGGAGGTGGACATGGAGGTGGAGCTGGCAGCGGCCTTGGAGGAACTTTCGTTTGGAGAGCAAAATTGAGCGGAGGACACGGCGGATTGAGCGGCAGCTATGGCGGAAGTGGCGCTGGCGGGAATGGAGGTGGTTACGGTGGTGGAGGAGGACTAGGCGGTGGCCACGGCGGTGGCCTCGGCGGAGGTCATGGAGCTGGCAGCAATTTTGGAGGCGGTTTCGATAATGGAGGAGGATTGGGTGGTGGCCATGGCGGTTCCAGTGGTTTGAGCGGAGGACACGGAGGTGGAGCTGGCGGCGGTCTTGGAGGTGGCTACGGTGGTGGCTACGGTGGTGGCGGAGGATTAGGCGGCGGCCACGGAGGATCTGGTGGTCTCAGCGGAGGTCATGGCGGCTACGGCGGTAGTGGCTGTGGAGGCGGATGTGGGGGATCAAGCCACGATGGATCATCATCATTTGCATCAGCCAGCGCCAAAGCCTCCGCGTCAGCAAGTGCCAGTAGTTACGGTTAAAATATATATTGCCATAAATAGTTTTTAGAGTGTTACTGAACCTTTTATTGGTTGCCAAAGTCATGCTTGATCACTGGCTTCACTGGCAATATTTGAGTCATGTGATTTTGTACAATATAATATTTATTAAATTAGCTAATAGATATTTCCCTTTTTATGGATAATTTGAACTTTTGGCTGCGATGGGATTGAGTTGGAAATATGTATTTTAGAAGTTGTAACGTTATTTAAAAATTAAGAATTATAGTCAGTATGATATCTTTTTGTTTTTATTTGTACCTCACCTCACCTCACAGAATCATCATCATCATCAGGTCATTTTAGTCTCCACTACAGGAGCACGACCCTCCCTCGTCCGTCACAGACAGGAGGATTTGGCCTACACTCCTCACGCTGGCCAGTCGGGTTGGGGAGGCACCTCACAGAATACCGCAGAATCCCTTGGGGGTTGTTGTGTTCCTGAGATTGAGTGCCATCTCACCAACTTAATGAGAATAATATATTCACAATTTCTTTTTTTATATGAGAGGGGCAAACGAGCATGTGGGTCACCGGATGGAAAGCATTCACCACCGCCCATGGAGATCAGCAACACCAAGGAGTCGCCGATCCGTTGCCAGCCTATACTCCTGCCTTCCTTTCTGGTGACCTCAGTCACTCGCAGCAAAAGGTACTTCCCCAGTCGGGCTTAAAAAATACTATGACATACCTCTCTTTTCGCCAAAGTCTCGTTAGTCAGTCAACAGGGTGCACCACGTGCAGGTGAGGTTAGCTTTGGGTCAGAGATGCTTATGAACCACTTACAACCAAAAAACAGAATCTTGTCTATATTCATTTGTTCATACGAGTATAATCTCAGTATCTCACTGATCAGTCTTGTCACGGTCAAGCTAGACCGAGAACCAGTTTTATATTATAACTAGCTGCCCGCCCCAGCTTCGCACGGGTAGATAGAGCTGTTTTATTTTCCTCGCAAATTTTACGTCTATTCTCTCCATAAGAACCTGTAATATACCTTTACGAAAATATTAAAATAAAAATTTGCAGAATTGGTCGAGCCGTTCTCGAGTTTTGCGCTTAGCAACATTCAATTATATGTACATAGCTGTTGCCCGCGGCTTCTCTCGCGTAAAATTCGGGCGCACTTTTACGCTTGGTTGTGGGTGAGAATTTGAATGTAAATATCGTAAATTAAATGGGAAATTATTGGGTATCAAAGGAAGTCGATGTATGAAAACACTCTCACCTGCTCCACATCCCTTCAAAACCTCTGGTTCTATGTCATTTTTCTCGATTGAATTGAAACAAACACTAAATGTTATGTGGAGCAAACCGTAACGCATTAGTGAAAACAGCATTCAAATAGATTAAGCCGTTTCTGAGATTAGCTTGCACAAGCGTACAGACAAACAGAAATACAGAGAAACAGACAAAAATTATTAAAAAAAATTAGTTTTTCTTATATATCTTTCATGTACAGAAAGCATCCAGTTACGATTTTATTATATGTATTGATATATATCAATAAAGCTGGTAAGATTTATTATGTTTTATAGCTATGTTCTTCGGGTAAATTATAGGATATAAACCAATTGAGCGAACGGTGAGCACAGCTATAAGTATTAGTATTGTATGAAGTCAGTACAGGGCGAGGAGCTCGATGTAGTCATTGCGCGTCAGTCTAACTGATCACGCAAGTTAAGCAACTTCGACCGCAGCGTGTCCGTTGATGGGTTAATTTATCTCGAGCGAGTTAATTTATCCTCCATGCTTCGGAGGGCAGTTAACCCGTCCGTCCATTAGATAACAGTCATTAAGCCAGTGGCCTTTCAAAACACTGACCTCCGTCAACCCGCTATTGAGTAGAGCGGTGGAGTATGCTCTAAATTCGTCTGAGATATAAAAATTTACAAATACAGATTCCTGAATACAATTTTACATAACCAAACATACACAACCACTAGATAAATAACAAATAAAAGGTGAATTATTGTTATTATTTTAAAAATAAATGGTAGTGAAAAATGGAAAGTATAAAATCGAGTTAGAGTAGCATTATCAACAGCCCAAATCCCCCTCAAATTCAACTAACTGAAACTGAACTGAGGAAAAATGAGTAGGTATATCTCCTACATGTTGTCGTGTCGGTTAACTCTAGGTATTACTTATACTGTGCTCTAGGACGAAATTCTAGAACCACAATTGTGCAAAGAGATGAACAGATCACATCCTGAATCCGGTTTCATGCAGTTTGTCTGCCAATGTCGTCATTAATTATTCCTTTGTTGAAATCTTCGCAAACTACTCCTTTTTGAAAGTCACTGCAAATTGTTTTTTGTAAATGTAGTTTTTCAATACTGAATCGAAACAAAAACATGAATCCCTGACCTTTAACTACAAAATAATATGACGTTATCATAACAATGTATCAGCATACATTACCTACATAAACAAAATCTACTATTATGTAAAATGGTCAAGAATAGGCTATTTGACTAACATTTTTTTCGGTTTGATATGTAGGGACGTCTGCATAATATAACCATAGGTGAAAGAATTACTTCGATAGCACAAAAATCTGTCGAGATATGGTAATTTGAAAATCACAATTTGTAGACTGCCCCAAAACGCTCCATACAAAAGGCTACCGAATTATGACGTCACAGATTTGTATTTTGTATGCATCAAAACAGAAATTTGTACGACAGCTATGTTAAATATTACGTTTGTGTGATTAGTATCATAATAAAAGTTATAGCATTTTTTATTGCTCCTCCAATCGAAATATTATTTTTTAATAATTTCATACTTTTAAAATGGACTTTCCCGCCAAACTTTGATCGACGCTAAAAAAATTCTGACTGAAGATATTAGAATGAAAGTTTGCAGATCTTTATAGTTTTGTGTATTTTACGATATTGTTAAATAATTTATACAATTTTTAAACATTGGAAAATAGCCTATTGCGAATAATCAATATACAGCAGTGTTTCATAATCTATAGACCGCGGACCACTAGGGCAGGGGCGGACTAAGGCCTAGGCAACCTAGGCACGTGCCCGTAATTTTGAGGCCCCGAAAATTAGGTTTTTAATTTTTATAATTAATTTTTATTTTTGAAGTGAAAACTTCTTTAAGCCTTTCTTAAAGCCCGGAATTACAAAGTTGCCTAGGGCCCTTAACCTTAGTCCGCCACTATACTAGGGGTCCGGTTGGACACCTGAAGTGGTCCGTGAGTACAATGAGGAAATCATGAAAAGCAGACCTCCCTTACACTCATCGTCTGTAAACCTACTTATCAAACATAACGTCATAAAAATCTGATTACATGATCCGCCATTAATAAAAGGTTAAGAACCACTGATATAC
Source organism: Hypsopygia costalis (assembly GCA_937001555.2). NCBI lineage: Eukaryota > Metazoa > Arthropoda > Insecta > Lepidoptera > Pyralidae > Hypsopygia > Hypsopygia costalis. The sequence continues at coordinate 4,945,833 of OW443325.2, forward strand.
AGTGTGTCCCGGGATACAGTGTAGCCATGAAAGGGGGTGAAAATAGATAAAAAATGATCGACAAAAATATATTTTATAAATATACAGGTGTCCCAAAAAATACGGACGACCCGAAGCCCAGAGATAGAACACCCTTAGAGGTATCGGAATAACCCTATGTATGTTCTACGATTTTTTGTAGTTTTCGAGTTATGAATTTTTTTAATTATTTTTTATCATTTTTTGACTTACAATGCGTTTTTCTTGACGGTGAAGTGAATAAACAAAGTACATGCTTGATTTTTTTTTCTTAAATAGCTGAATGTACGACTATACGAACAAAATAGTCTCTGTTATCCTCAGATGTAACCATCAAGCAAGAAAAAAAATAATATTACCAAAAATGAAAAATTAAAAGATTTGAAAAATCTCCAAGAGCTTTTTATTCAAAACATAACCCATTTTTTTTCTTTCAAATCGACTTTAAAAACTTGTCTATTTCATCAACTATTTACTCTGAAAATTTCGGTGAGCTATCTCTACGGCATCGTACATAAAATTTAATTCGAAACGCAAAAAGGACGAAATTCGCTTAAGAAACCGGTTTCAAATTCTTACCTGCGCAGATGAGTCATGTGATGTGAAAGGGACAACAAATACTTAGTGGTGATTAGAATGAGATAGAGAGACGTGCCCGATCTCTAGCATGATCTTTTGTTATCGTATTTAATTTCCTTTCAGTCGTTTGCTTGCCTTTGCGCCCTACGATACGTTCCGTGTACTTACAGTTCCTAATTGATTGTGCGACGATTTTGGCTTTCCCAACGGACTTTTGGAATTGTGCCTATCGATCTGGACATTGACACGCTTCTGTTTTAACGACCTTCGCTTTCTTAACGGACTTGGACGGGCTAATTAAAATGCCTTTTACTGCCAGAGATTATGCAGAAATGCATTATTATTACGGATATGCAAGAGGAAACGCGTCTGAAGCGGCAAGACTACCGGGACCAGGTTGTACGTAGGGGTGGACCTCAACCTGAGACATTCCCTGATCGCCGTGTTATACAACGTGTTCATGACGCCTACATGGCCTACAAGGTCGCATAACTGGCACAAGGGCTGGTCGTCCTCGACAGTATGACAGTGATTTGGTTGACGCAGTGCTTGAAGAAGTGGATGGGGATTCTTCGATAAGTGTTAGAAGCATAGAACACCGTACCGGAATTCCGAAGTCTCAGGCACATCGCATACTTCAACGTGAGGGTTTTCACCCATACCACATCCAAAGACTACAACAATTAAAACCTGAGGATTACCCAAGAAGGTTATCATTCTGCCGCGAAATGTTGCGGCGTCAAAATGAGAATGAAATTTTTTTTAAATGCATTTTGTGGACAGATGAATCTCACTTTAAACGATGTGGGATATTCAATATCCATAATTACCATTCTTGGAGCATTGAAAATCCGCACCTATCTCGTGCCTCCAATTTCCAAGAACAATTTAGTGTCAACTTGTGGAGCGGGATCCTAAATGGACAGCTGATTGGCCCCTTCCTGACCTGATCGTCTAAATGGGGAATTCTATTTACGATTCCTAGAAGAAAATTTGGATGAATTGTTAGAAGACGTAGATTTAGTGACGATCAGGAATATGATCTTTCAGAACGATGGGGCACCGTGCCACTTCGCAGCGAGAGTCAGAAATCATTTGAATGATAGGTTTCCAGGCAGATGGATTGGTCGCGGAGGACCCATTGCTTGGCCGCCCCGGTCCCCAGACCTAAACCCCATAGATTTTTTTGTCTGGGGCTACTTCAAGGAAATAGTTTATGCAAAAGAAATAAGAAGCCTAGCCGAACTACAAGCAAAATTGCGCGATGCACAAGAAACAATTAAGAACAACAGGATGGCATTCATTCGACTTAGACAAAACTTTTTTAGAAGATGCAGACTGTGCATTGAACATGGAGGTCGACATTTTGAAAACTTCTTGTAATAAAAACATTTTTTTAACAATAATTATGAGTTTTATTAAATTACATTCTCACTTTGAAACCTCAGATTTTTTAGGTATCAACATGTTAAATAAAATTTATTTCTGTTTCCGCAGTGATAGATCAAAGAAAATTTCAAAGGAAATAGTTGATGAAATAGACAAGTTTTTAAAGTCGATTTGAAAGAAAAAAAAATGGATTATGATTTGAATAAAAAGCTCTTGGAGATTTTTCAAATCTTTTAATTTTTCATTTTTGGTAATATTATTTTTTTTCTTGCTTGATGGTTACATCTGAGGATAACAGAGACTATTTTGTTCGTATAGTCGTACATTCAGCTATTTAAGAAAAAAAAATCAAGCATGTACTTTGTTTATTCACTTCACCGTTAACAAAAACGCCTTGTAAGTCAAAAAATGATAAAAAATAATTAAAAAAATTCATAACTCGAAAACTACAAAAAATCGTAGAACATACATAGGGGTTATTCGGATACCTCTAAGGGTGTTCTATCTCTGGGCTTCGGGTCGTCCGTATTTTTTGGGACACCCTGTATATGACTGTTGTGTTTTATATTTTTTTCTATGAATTAAGATTTTTATTTTTCACTAAGAACTCTATGTGAAATATCGATTTCTTTCAAAGTAATTGGTCAGTTTAGTTGAAATAAAAAAAAATATCATGTCAGTTAGTAAGCAATGACAATACGATCCCAAATAGTCAGAAAAAGCGACTAGTTATAATTTTTTTTTTTTACTGATTTTTTCAATATATATAGTGTCCTTAGTGTCCTTAGTGAAAAATAAAAAAAATAATTCAAAAAAAGAACAGAATATTCTTATTTTTTTCAATATTCTTTTGTCGATAACTTTTTTTCTATTTTCACCCCCTTTCAGGGTTACACTTTATCCCGGGACACACTGAATATTCTATTCTGTATCTGAGAATAAAACAATGTTCTAAATATAACCCATTAATAGTGATACAAACTAAAAAATCTATTGAATTAACTTTAAATAATTACCGTCAAGTCATAGCTTGCAACTCGTAGTTATATTACCTACGACTATGTTGCAACTGCATGCAAAAGAAAGAACAAACAAAATACTTCTATAAATAACCCATTGACGTACAATATTACTAAGTGCTTTATTTTGTTCTGGAAATAAACAGAATTTTAAAAATAAGGGTGTATATGGCTCACTACGATCTTTAGAGCCAAAGCCAGGTTGGCTTTGGCTCTACGTGCAGGCGAGGTTCGCCTGCACGTAGTGTATCTTGACAACTAGCGAAAGAGGCTCTAGCAAAAGAGAGGTAGAGCACAGCGTATATGTAAGCCATCCGACTGAGGAAGTACCTCCACCTTACAGAATACCGCAGCCAAATAACAATTCCCTTGTGGGTTGTTGTGTTCCTGCGAGTTCGTGAGGAAAGGAGTTACTGCGTTAACAGCGGGGTGTGTCACGCGAACGATATTCCAAGATGCAAGCGTTTACATGTCTACGGTTACCGATTTATTTTGATGCAATAAAATCACTTGTATTATTCCACTTAATTAAATGTACTTTTACATTTATCATTCACTTTTACATTATTAATTTTACAGCATTATCTAGGCATTTAGATGGTTTTCCATCACACCTCTTGCACCGTTTATAGCTTCACAGCACACACATTCGCGAGCCTATACTTTTCTGCCATCCAAAATACTTAGTACAAAAATAATGTGTTTACTTTTCATAGCACTTTAGCTCAGATACTCAGAAAATAATGAGGAAATATCAGACATTCTAAAATTCAAAACAATTCTTCGAACTGAAAGACAATAATAATTTATTAGCATAGACACGTTAACAATAAACTATACGAAAACGAAGGAAGTAGCTAAAGACTATTACCGAACAAGTCTCTAGTTTTAGAAATAAGTGGCTAACGACTTTAAGCCAAAGCCAATTTCAACTGCGCATAGTGTACTCCCCGACGAGTACCCGACGGCGCGGCGCCGCGGCGGGGAGTTTCGCAGCTGGATCAGGGTACCTCGGGGACTGGCTGTCAAGCCCATAATTTGTCAGTCATAGGTTCGGATTCGAAGTGGATACGATGTATTCTGAATACAACTTTGTGTTACGCATACAGAGATACATTAAGACATAGAGGATCTACGCTTTGATAGATCAGTAAGTAACGGTTGCCTTTTATAGATGACACAAAAGAAGAATATTAGCACAAACCTAGGTCTTAACAAAGCGGTCTGAGATAAACTAAATGAAAATTGTTGTTTAATTTATCACAGACTGAATTTTTAAGGCTCTTTTCGTTAAAAACTTGTGCTGCCGCCTTTATGCGAATGTTCTACTGCAAATCATGAATTCAAACAATCAGCCCACCATGCCCCCTGCGAGTGTGATATTTGTCAATGGGAACAGGATTACATGTTGAATTTCTTGCAGGTCGCATCCGATCTGAATTTTCAGGCCGAAATAATGAGCGAGCAGAGCTGCAAGGTTATTTGACTAACATTTTTTTCGGTTTGATATGTAGGGACGTCTCCATGATATAAACATAGGTGAAAGAATTACTTCGATAGCACAAAAATCTCTCGAGATATGTTAATTTGAAAATCACAATTTTTAGACCGACCCGAAAACGCTCCATACAAAAGACTACCGAATTATGACGTCACAGGTTTGTATTTTGTATGCATCAAATCAGAAATTTGTACGATAGCTATGTTAAATATTACGTTTATGTACTTAGTATCATAATAAAAGTTATAGCAATTTTAATTGCTTCTCCAATGGAAATATTATTTTTTAATAATTTCATACTTTTAAAATGGACTTTCCCACCAAACTTTGATCGACCCTAAAAAAAAGTCTGACTGAAGATATTAGAATGAAAGTTTGCAGATGTTTATAGTTTTGTATATTTTACGATATTGTTAAATAATTTATACAATTTTTAAACATTGGAAAATAGCCTATTGTGGCAGATTTTGAAAACGACATAAGATTTGTATCCGGCTTAGATATTGGTACATTCGATAGATTTTTACAAAAATATATCTATCTATGTATCGAAAGCTTCGTGTACACAGAGTTTCATGTTGTATGTATGTATGTTATAAAGAAGTATACTTACCTGCTTGCTTGTTAAGCAGTCATCGTAACCTAAGGAGGCTCGCAACATCAGTATTTTGAAAAACATCGAATCATTTCGATATGCATCGAATTTTCCTACTGTGGTGTCAATTTTCCAATTACTTTACGTTTTTTCAATTATTTTCCAAAAACTACTTTGACTACCAAACTGATGAGCTGACGACAAGGACATATTAACTACCAATATCGATGACAATCATCACCCATGGTCATGGTCGGTGATACAGATGAAGCAAATACAGAGCTTTGAAGTGTCCATTACCTACGAAGTTACTGCTATCCTATACGAAAAATAATAAATCGTCTAAGTAGCTGAGCACCACTTTTAAAGCCAAAGCCAACCTCACCTGCAAGTTGTGCACCCTGTCGACTAAAAAAAGAGGATCTGGCGAAAGAGTAAAAGGGCATGTCGAGCCCGACTGGGGAAGTAGCTCCACCTTATAGACGACCGCAACCAAATTAATTTATCAAACTGTGTTGTATTTAACTACAGTCTTATTATATATTTTCTCGAGGATTGTTGTATTCCTGCGAGTGTGTGAGGTCAGATCGCAAACAATAATCCTTATATTGCAAGTCTCCATATGTCTACGGTAATCGCTTTTCATCAAGCGGGCTTGATGAGCGTTGAAAATATTACGCCAATTGACATTTTATGATTTAGATTAAGATGTTTAAAGTATATCTTCGATCAACAATACCTAGAATTTACAGATCGCAAAATAAAACAATAGCATAATGGTGCGGTGAAGGAGGCGGAAACGCAAAAACTATCCAAAAAAACACAAGGAAAAACAATTGTTTAAATTAAAAATTGTACCTGCTAACATACTTTTTAAAACATCAGACCATTATATAATAGGTATATAGGTAGGAAATGTCTTGCCTCCAGTGCATAGTTTCCGAGAACTATATGAATTCATTGCCACGCCTTCGCAGTTTAATGCATTATAAATTCGTTTATTCTTTCTGGTTTTATATTTTATTTTTATATTATTGCCTTAAGAGCCCTATTACATTTGCACGCTAACGAGCTCTCGCGCAGTACTAAACCCGCGAAGGCCGCCGGTGCATCGTTTTTTGTAGTAATTTTGAAGTTATATTTATCGTTTTTATTGAAATAAGATAATAAATTCATGCTACAAAGTTTATTCATCATGAAGTAACAATAATTCTCGTATAAATTTTGCTCAATAATAATATCGTTTATTGCAACGACGAGAAATTAACAGTTTACTTAAAGCTATTTTCGAAGTTTTTTTGGTTAAAATAATGTTTTTTTTCTATATTAAATCAATGATATTTCAAAATTCCGAGGCCGCTATGTACTATACGACTATATAACAAATAACATTCTATTTTTTTTATTTCATTTGTTTGGAACAGTAGTACAATCCAGGAGCTCAAAATAGTGAATGCGCGCATTTTATGAAAATCTTTCTCTGCAATTTTGGGTTTATTTAAAAAGTTAAGCAAAATTTACAAAAAGTGAGGCCGCTATGTAATATGCCAATAGCTATTCTGTAGTATTCAATAAGTCAACATTGTTAATGTATTTTTGTTTCCGAGATCGAGAACGCCAAAATTGGCCATTTTACGCAAAAATCACAGTCAAAATGTGATATGGCTCTTAATAGTTGGCGTTTACGGATAAAACCTAACAACTGGATTTTAAATCACGTATTCCCAACATACTGAGCTGAAATTTTGCAGTAATATGGTTGGCATTTATATGCAATTTATGGTTAGCATAGAAATGACGTCATAATTTCAATATGCTTGACTCCCAAAGATGAAGAATCAGTGTTTTTTAAGCATCACCATGTTAGGGGTATCACTACTTATCTACTGTTGTAGTAATATTACAAATACGAAAGTTTTTTTATACTACGTCGGGTGGAAGACAAACATACGGCCCGCCTGATGTGAATCCGTTACCGTAACCATATTAACGCTTTCGACATGAATATGAGTGAATGAGGTCACCAAAAAGGAAGTAACTCCTTCCTTTCTGGTGACCTCATTCACTCACAGGAACACAACAACCCTCAAGGGAATTGTTCTGTAAGGTGGCTTCCCCAGTCGGGCAGCTTACAAATACACTGTAAAAAAGCTCTAGCAAAAGAGAGGTAGGGACCTGTCTTTTGCCACTTTGAGTATTAATTTTGCCAAGTCGGCAGGGTACACCACGTGCAGGTGAGGTTGACTTTGGCTTTAAAGATTGTCGTGAGCCACGTACAAGTGTACGTGGTTTGTTAAAATGGAAGAGTAAAAGTTTACACTTCCATTTTTTCAAAAACATACCTACCTATGTAAAGAATATTTTTTGTGCTTAGAGTATCTATACTTCTCTTGTTCTGTGAGTCACAATTAGTTAATGTGGTTCTGAACATATTGATAACATCGCAAAGGCGTAAATTAGTGCGAAGGCAATAGAAGCATAAAAAACAGTTTTTGCTAAGGAATAAGTATCTGATCGTATGTTTTTTGACATGCCATAGTTTTTAGGGTTTCTTAAGTCCGAATGAAGAAATTAAACCCTTACACGATATCTCGTGTGTCTGTATATTCTTTTTAGGGTTCCGAACCTCAAAAGGAAAAACGGAACCCTTATAAGATCACTTTGTCGTCCGTCTGTCTGTCTGTCTGTCTGTCTGTCTGTCTGTCTGTCTGTCTGTCTGTCTGTCTGTCTGTCTGTCTGTCAAACATTTCTATGTCGAGAATGCGTGGAGGTATCAAGCTGAAATTTGAACTGTATACACAGGTCTACGGTCCCATGAAGTTAAAAAAAAATCAAACTGCTAAGTTTACGTAGAAAAAAGTTACGGCCGTTTATTCGGCAAAAAACGCATATTTCGACACACTCAAGGGAATCAAAACCTATAGGGTACTTCCCGTTGACCTAGAACTATGAAATTTGGCAAGTAACATCGTTATAGACTACAAGTACAGGAATAAATCTCAAAACTATACATTTGTAAATAGATCTAAAAAAATAGGGGGTCTATATTTTTTATAGGGTGTCGAAATTTCAAATTGAAACTACTAGTTCAAATGGGGTATCATATGAAAGGGCTTGATGTACACATTGCAAAATATATTTTATTTATTTTTTTCGACGCATTATTTCTTATTTATAATGAAAAATATCAAATTTAATAATGATACTACGTACCTACGGAACCCTCGGTGGGCGAGTCCGACTCGCACTTGTCCGGTTTTTTTATACTATATAAATATTGTCAGACAAATTACACAGCACCATCTAGCCCCAAAGTAAGCGAAGCTTGTGTTTGGGTACTAGACTAAATGATAAACATACGTAAATACATTTTTTTGTAAATACATACTTATGATACATAGAAAACACCCAGACCAAGATAAACAGACATATGTACACAAATGTTTGTCTTGTGTGGGAATCGAACCCACGAGCGATGGTGTCGAAGCCGCGTCATTGACCGCTACGCCACCGAGCTCGTCCATATATATTATAGTCAGGTGGCAGACAAGCACACGGACACAGAATAATAACACGGCCCGCCTAACACATTAGGCTACCGTAGCCATATTAACCTCGCTCGCAAAAAGAAATATAGCTCACGCGCCGCCACCCCCGCCGCGAACGCAGTAACAAGTGGAGGTACTTTTCCTATTGGGCAGCTTACGATAAAATTACGCTGTGCCCTACCTCCCTTTTGCTAGAGCCTCTTTCGCTAGCCGGCAGGGTGCGCCACGTGCAGATGAGTTTGGCTTTGGCTCTAAAGATCGTGGGAATCACTTACAGCCCAACTTCAAATTCTTTGTTACAGCCAATTGGGGTGTAAGTGGTGCATCAACATCTTTGAATTTTGCATCATTGTCTGCCTATACTCCTCCCTTTCTTTCTGGTGACCTCACTTTCTCGCAGGAATACAACAACCCTCAAGGGAATTGTTTTGTGGCTGCGGTATTCTGTGAGGTGGAGGTACTTCTCCGGTCGGGCAGCTTCTAAAAATACGCTATGCTCTATATCTGTTTTCGCCAGAGCCTCGATTGTCAGCAGGGTGCACCACGTGCAGTTCAGGTTGGCTTTGGTTTAAAGATGTTGATGAACCACTTACACCCCAAAACGTTGACTAGTATTACTTAGTCTACGTACGAACGCGCGATAGTTTGATTGTTTTATTAGTATGATAATTTTCCCAGGAAACAAAGTCTAGACTTGGAGTGCACCCAGCCTTGATGAAAATTTAAGGATGTTTAGATGTTTTCAATGCTAATAAAACACCCAAATTAGATATAACTGATAAGGGAAGTCCCCTCTCAATTCCGTCCACCGTCCATACAATCTGATCATGCTAATTTTTACACCGACTATTAAAAAATTGATGCCGTCATTGTTCACTTTAGGTGTATCAAATTCATGGAAGTAAATTATTTACTGCAGTCGGTATTTTTTTTATTATAATTTTTGAAAGAATTTATTCCGAGGAAGTTTTGTTACTTTTGTATTTATGATTTGTTAGCGTTCGACTGGTTAACTCAATTTTGTATCACAAATTCGTGTTTTTAAATATTAAAGATGCGTGGCTAATAAGCATACTCGTACGGTCTGCAATAAAAGCAATGATTGCAGCCTATGGACGCGTCCGACACGAAGAGGAGCGTCACCAACGTTACCTGATTTAACTATTTTAGATCAAATCGGAACTTTAAAATTTTGAAAGTAATAAAAGGCGAAACATGTTTGAAAAAAGCAGGAATAAGAAAAATACATATTCATTAGAGACAGTTTTTGTTATAGAAATGAATGGATACGTGTTTTTGGCGTACATATTCTAAAGATCAAAAATATTTCAATGCTATAAAACATAATATAAAAAACATAAAACTTTTAAATTGCTTATATTTTTCCAAAGATTCAAAATTGGTGGTGAGGTTAGGTCGATTTAGGCTCAAGTTTTTTTTCACCTGATGGAAAGCAATCACCAAGCCTATAGAAACCAGCAACTCCAAGGGTTCGCCGATCCACTGCCAGCCTTTGAAGGGAAATATTGACTCTAGTCTTGAATGTTCCGATGTCGTATTTGTTTGGGAATACTGCTGAGGAAAGTTGATACCACAATTTCACAGTTCGCGGTAGAAAAGATGGTGAGCACTTGCATCCCACACAGTTTCTACTCTTTTTGGTTGCAATGTACAATTTATTTAATCTTCGTGGCTACTAGAACTATATAAAAATACTAGCAAATATTTTGTACCCCCTTTGTACCCCGTTGTAAAAACTTTGTACCCCCGTTTCACACCCTTAGGGGATGAATTTTGAAAAATCCTTTCTTAGTGTACCTCTAGACGTCATAAGGAACCTCCTTGCCAAATTTGGAATTTCTAGACCCACCGGTTTGGGCTGTGCGTTGATTAGTGAGTCAGTCATTCAGTCAGTGAGGACGAAGCCTTTTATTATTATAGATAAGATGACGTCAAAAAAAAGTTACAATCTGCAAAGAGGACCACAGTATAAAAAAAAACTGGGAAACCCTGAGCTAGACGATAACCATCATAAACCAGTTTTATATTTATGTAGTACTATGTAGCTATGTTTTGATTTTGTATTTTTATATACACTAGCTGTGCCCGCAGATCCGCTCGCGTAGCAACCTATATTAACCTTGTCGATCTATCTTTTTGCTTACTGCGTCGGAAGACAGACAAACATAAAGCCCGCCCAATGTGAAGCGACTAAAAGTTGAAGTTGGCCGTATGTTTTCCGGCAGACTAGAATAGAATCACTCCGTCTCTTCCCTTGGATGTCGTACAAGGCGACGAAGGGAAATACATTATAAAACAACGATCAGGCCTCCCCAACCCGTCTGGCCAGCGTGGGGAGTGTAGGCCAAATCCTCATTTTGTCTGGGACGGACGAGAGAGGGTCGTGCTCCTGTAGTGGAGACTAAAATGACCTGATGATGATGATGAATGTGAAGCGATTACCGTAGCCTATAGATTCGAAGAATTAGGATTCCGAGCAAATAACTTATTCTTTTCAGAAATTCCACGCGAATGTCAGAGTAAGCAACATAGTTCTAAATATTGGCGAAGGATGTTTTAAAATGAAAAAATGGGGTGTAGCTGTGTCATGGACATGGCCGTGTGTTGTACGTGAACACGTTATGTGCACTAAAATTGGCAGCGCTTCCCACTCCACCGCATGCGATGTTCCATAATCCTTACTTATCGTAACAAAATATTTAATCCTTCATCTATCCAGTGGTGTGATTGAATTTTGGATGGAGATGATAGATTTGTAGCTGAACATCAAACAAAAAAAAAACTTGTTTTTTTTAATTGCCTTCCTGAGGAATCAAATTTAAAGACGTAGGATCATGTCAAAAAGTTTAACGGTGGACAGTCAATGTTTTTTTTGGGGATGTTTGATATTTTTTCTGACACCAGATGTCGCTAGGTAAGCGTCGGGTCCAGATTGTCAAAATGTACTGAATTTTTTGACAGTGAAGACAACAACAAGACATTTGACAATATGCTTTGAATGAGGGTCTTTTGGCAGCACTGTAGCGCAGGGTCCAATCGTCTGTCAATTCATAGCATCTTTTCAAATGTCTTGTTGACGTCTCGTGTTGTCTTGTCGTCTTGAAGTTTCACTGTCAAAAAATTCAGTACAATTTGACAATCTGGACTAGTGATGTAACGAATATTCGTATTCGCATTCGCATTCGCGAATATTCGCATATTTCTCGACATGCGCATTCGCAAAGTTATGCGAATGTTTTGCGAATATGAACGTCCTAAAAAGAATTAAGATTTTCAATTACAAAAAGGTAAATGAAATAGAGAAATAAGTATCAACTTCTTATATATTTATTTCAAAACCTTATCTTCTGTTAGGATTTTTTGTTAACTAAACAATAAACATCACTCGTAAATCAAACAGCAATCGGCCTTCTCAGGATCGGCTCGACAATGTTCGGAAGTAGATGCAAATAATTACAAATGTGTGCGTGTAACTCACGCGCCAACTAAACTGTCAAAATAAAGCCATAGACAAATGGCGCCAAATACAAAAGTCAATTATCGTATTCGCATTCGCGAATATCGACGGCAGATATTCGCATTCGCATTCGTATTCGCGAATGTCTAGAAATTGACATTCGTTACATCACTAATCTGGACCCGACGCCTACCTAGCGACATCTGGTGTCAGAAAAAATATCAAACACCCCCATTGACAGATGATTGTACCCTATGCTACGGTGCTGCGAAAAGACCCTCATTGCGTCCCTAGGGAAGCAATTTTCAAGACGTATTCCCGTCAAAAATGGTAGATTTAGAGATTGCCTCCTACATACAAACTTACAAATTTTTCCTCTTTTACCCGACTGCCGAAGAAAAGAGGATAATGTTTTTCGAATGCGTGTAATGTATGTACGTATAAGCCTAATTCTTTGGCACGCTCGACAGCCTAAATCGTATGACGGATTCATATCCGTTGTGGAAGTGATATAGGGTACATAATTTCAATATGACGTCCGCAAAAAATAATAGGGTCTTTAGTCGATTCACACCGCGAGCTGTTCGGACCGCGGTGCGAATCGCCCAAGAGTTTATTTTGAATGGGTCCTTTTGCACCGCGGTGCGAATCGCCCAATAACTTTTTGTAATGGGCTGATTCGGACCGCAGTGGGAAACAAAACAGTTCTCTTTTTGTATATCTGTACAAATCAATATTAGAATCCTTGGTTTCGCCCCGTGCTCCGAATCGACCCATTACAATAAATACCTTGGGCCTTTCACACCACACCAACCACTGCGGTGTGAATGGCCCCATTCAAAATCAGCAGTTGGGCGATTCGCACCGCGGTCCGAACAGCTGCGGTGTGAAACGCCTAAAGAGCCAAAGAGGAATAATTAAAATAGTATTTTTAAGTCGTTTCTAGTTCCTAGTCTTTCGTCACTATTTTTTACCGCAGTCGGGTTTTTATTCCATTCAATATTGTTTATCATAAGTGTAAATACGCTAAATGGCGTCCTTGTGCGTGTCAGTCTAATCGAATACGCAAGTTAAGCAACGTCGACCGTAGCCTGTCCATGGATGGGTTTATATATATCTTGAGCTTCTCCGGGCTTCGGGGGGCGCGTTTTAAACCGTCGATCCCGGCCGTTGTCAGTAGATGACCGTCATTAACCCAAGTCATTAAACCAAGTGGCCTTTAGGTGGCTTGAAAACACTGGTCTGCGCTTACCCGCAGTTGAGTAGCATTGTGGAGTATACTTTAAATCCTTTCGATTGAGGGGAGGCCCGTATCTCAGCAGTGGGATGAATAAGGGTTGAAGACGACGACTTGTAGCCTATACACAAAAAACCGAATAACTTGAGCCATAATCATGTAAGGAAATGAGACAGACTGATGCGATTTTTTGTTTCGTGTCACGTGCTGATTTTTTCAAAGGAAAGCAATGATGTATTTTATGTATGTATGTAATAGTAATGTATGTAAATGATGAATGCAATGATGTGCGAAATAGTTATATGACAGCGCTATAAAAATATACGATATTCTCTATCTAATGTTTGCTACGCCAAACTGGCGTCTATAAAAATGTAGTGTATCATAAGTCCATATATAGCATTGCCTCAGTTCAAAGTATACTTTTAGGCTTTGGGGATTTAAAAAAAAATCAATAACAACCATAATGTCAATAGATTGCATCATTCGTTAAAAACACCCGACAAACATTTCCGTATACTACCAAAACATAACTGATGAATACCTGTAAAATACCAATCAATATTAATACTATAATATAAAGTACCAATAAATTTTTTAATAAAAAATTGCTTGACAAAAAGACAGCCGTAGTTTTACCCCCGGAACTCCAATGGTCTTCACTGTTCATTGCCTTTTTTGGCGCTGAAAATCTTGGATACACAGGAGACACAGTGGTGGGAATGTGTGGTGGACGGGGGTCCCGTATCTTAACCGACTACATCGATAAATATATTTTATTTTGTTTGTAGTTTTGCTTTTCTTTATTTGTAACATTAGGTTAGCAGTTATGATTTAATTTGTATATCTGTGAAAATGTGAAAATGTGGGGTGTAAGTGGTTCATCATGATCTTTGAACCAAAGCCAACTTCACCTGCACGTGGTGCACCCTGCTGACTAACAAACGAAGCTCTGGCGAAAAGAGAGGTAGGGAGCGTAATTGTAAGCTACCTACAGACCACACAGTACCTCCACCTCACAGAATACCGCAGCCAAATAACAATTCCCTTGAGGGTTGTTGTTGATGTTGGGGTGGCGGCGCGCGAGCAATATTTTATGTTGCATTGCAAGCGTTAATATGGCTACGGTAACCGCTTTACATCAGGCGGGCCGTATGCTTGTCTGCCACTCGACGTAGTATAAAAAATATAATTAAAAAAAAAAATGTACTACTCACCGGTTGCAATGCTCTATACACATGCGAATTGTATGACGCGCTTATCTACCAAATTTTAACGAAACGGGTCAGCCATTTACGAGTGACACGATATTTATTTCAATATCTGAAAAACTACTGAATTACGTTGCCCAATAAACTGAAATAAAGGTAAGGAAATTACCTACATACCTATTAAATTTCATCAAAATTGAAATATTGGTTCGAGAGCTAACGCGATACAAACACACATTCAAAAATGTTTAGACCTCCCTGCTTCACTCGCTCTCGGTCAGTCAATAGGAACAAATATAATAGTATACATGAAAAATGTGCAATGGTGGGCATGCCCCATAAAAATGACCTTTCCATAACTTTTCTTTAACCTAAGAAGAATGCATTCTTATAAAATTCAAATACAAATATTATAAAAGATTGCACCCACGCCTTTGTCGCCGCTTATCCCAGTATTGAGTGGGAATTTTAAAAATTCTTTCTTAGCACATACCTACGTCAAAATAGCTACCTGTAAACGAAAAAAATCAATCCCATCCGTCCAGTGGTTGGAGCTGTGCATTGATAGATCAGTCTGCAACGGTTTCCTTATATCACAGACCACCTTTAGGTAGTCTATGGACTAGATACTGGGCTATTGCAGAAGGGGATCGGACGCCTGCCATAACTACTGCTTTTAGATCGTTATTTGCAGTAGGCGGTAACTCGCCACTCACTAGATGAGCCTCATAAATGCCAGGAATAATCCGACGGAAGCTGCACCGATGTGAGTGACTCAAAATTGTCTAGAGGTGTGCTGCGCTTTCTCCGAAATTACTCGCGATGGTTATGCCCTTTAAGACTTCCACCCCTGGAGCATATAGCTCTAACTCATCTCTGGACGGCCAATTAAGGCAAACCTGAGCTGAAGTCCTGTCGTTCCACTCCGACCGACGTTGACACGCTGGAGATGAAGGGCCCTAACCGACTCTCTAGAGAATCGGTCCCGTTGCGTCGATACTCATCACAGCTTGCCCGAAGCTGCATTGCAGGCGTACCCCTTTTTACGAAATTTACGCGGAGTATGAAATGTCGCACACTTATATATTATGCAGAATGCTAATATTAAACTTATGCATAAAACATATTATTATACTAAGTCAATAAAAAAAAACATTACACACTCTACCATATATTTGACACACACACTCATATATTACTCTTTTGTTTATTGTTAAAGTCTTAATTGAAATTAATTATGGACGACTTTCGACCACTGGGCGACCATTGGATATCGTTATTGCGTGTATCATAATTATATGTATATTCATATTAATACCTACATGTCAAATACTACTATAATACAAATAATAGAAAAAAAAATCGGCAAAGCTATCGTAACGAATAAACGTTCGATAGTAACAAACATGGCGGCAAAAAACAACAGCGGCGGCAAAAAGCGCGACCCGAGAGGATGATAAACATTGGCACGGAGTCATGACATAAGCACACCAGGTGTAGAGGTGTATATAAGGTGAGGACGGGGTTCCCGAGGCACAGTCTGACAAGATGGCGCGGCTCGTGGTAGCCGCTTTGGCCTTAGGGCTCCTTGCTTATACACACGCTGCCCCAGGTAAAAAACATCATAATATTTTTTTAACGCAATTATTAATTTAATATTTTTTGTACCTACATATGTGGAACTTGATACTTATATCCAGTTTTATCTTGCTTCCCTTTGGAGATTTGGCTGCCCAGTATTCTTTGCCCGGTATGCCCCTGGGATTCTTGGGAGACAGGAAGATTTTGGTAGTGGCGTTGTGGCTAAAAAAATATGCTTTGATCCAACAGGATCAAAGCATATTTTTTTACAATTCAATGTAATCTCCAATTAATATAGATGTTCTTTAATCCTTGGGGTGTACTTTCTACCTTAGGGGAATGTAAAGGGCTATCTCTTTATTGCCTTAACGAACTACATTAGCACGGGGTGCACCCTGACGACTAATTAAAATGACGAAACAAAAGTAGAAACACAATCAAGCCCGACTGTAGAAGTACCATCACCTCACGTAGCAACCCTTCCTTGCCGGTAACCTCACTCACTCGCAGGAATACAACAACCCTCAAGGGAATTGTTATTTGGGTGCGGTATTCTGTGAGGTGGAGGTACATTCTCGGTAGGGCAGTTTACAAGTACGCTGTACCCTATTTCTCTTTCGCCAGAACTTATTTCGCTAGTCGGTAGGGTGCACCACGTGTAGGTGAGGTTGATTTTGGCTTTAAATGTAGTGGTGAGCCGCTTACACCCCAAAACAGCACAGAAGACTGCCAAACATGTAAACATAAATTGTCTGAACCAAGCTCACGCTTGTCCATTTCTTTGTAGATATTAAATTATTGAGTAAATAAACAACGTTTACTTTATTTTATTTTCAGGTTACGGAGGAGGTAGCCACGGTAGTAGTGGCGGATTTGGAAGTGGAGGCGGAGGCGGAGGCGGAGGCGGCGGTGGTGGTGGCAGTGGCCTTGGAGGCGGTAGCGGATTAGGCGGCGGACATGGCGGAGGTTTTGGCGGTGGAAATGGTGGAGGCGGAGGTCTTGGAAGTGGACACGGCGGAGGCGGTAGTCTCGGAGGTGGACACGGCGGAAGCGGTGGACTCGGAGGTGGACACGGCGGAAGCAGTGGTCTCGGAGGTGGACACGGCGGAGGCGGTGGTCTCGGAAGTGGACACGGCGGAGGCGGTGGTCTCGGAGGTGGACACGGTGGAGGCGGTGGTCTTGGAGGCGGTGGCGGCGGCGGCGGTGGACACGGCGGTGGTCTCGGCGGTAGTGGCGGCAGTCTCGGCGGTGGTGGTGGCAGTCTCGGCGGCGGCGGACTAGGCGGTGGCAGCCATGGAGGCCATGGCGGCGGAAGTCACGGCGGAGGCGGATTCAGTAGCTCAAATGCGCAAGCCAGTGCTAGCTCCAGTGCGGGCTCTGGAGGCTACGGTGGCCATAAGGGTGGATATGGGTAAGTCTCTGCTTCTTATTAGATCAAAATATTTTATTTGCTTCGCGTGATTTTACAGTTAATAAAACAAAGGAGTTATTTTGTGGGTCCAGATTTTGATTCAGATGCAATGGCAACACTCTCAATTAGGGAGCAACATCATAAAGTATATTACCCTATCATTGAGCCGCACTGGACAAATTAAAGCCCATCTAGCAAATAAAATAACGACATTCATTCTCAATATAATGAGTATTGACCTAAGAGTTGATGCAGATATGAACAAAACTGTACAACAGAAACATTTTTTACAATAATTTTCAATTTAATTTATTAATTTTAATAGCTTATCGGCCGCGTTTTCTCAAAAAAAATGTGATTTATGAAAATACGTTCGTTTACAAAAAAATATTTACAATACAATACTCTTTATTGCACCAACAATATAAATATTACAAAGGTCAGTAGCATATTAAAGTACAAAAGGCGGCCTTATCGCTGCGCAATTTCTTCCAGGCAACCTTTGGGTAGAGGATAGTCTCATATGATCATATCTCATGTCGTATAATCATGAATCATGGGTACAGTAGGGCAAACAGCTGATCCGTCTTTAAATTGTCATTCGTATATACTTTTTAAACTGATAAACCAATTTCTTGAACAATCGCACAATCATGTAAAAAAATACGGAATTACCATTAAGTCTGGAGTACACGAGATCAGCAACACCAAGGTTCCGATCCGTTGCCAGCCTATGCTCCTTCCTTTCTTTCTGTCTGGTGTCCTCACTCACTCGCAGGAACACAACAATCCTCAAGGGAATTGTTATTTGGCTGCGATTTTTTGTGAGGTGGATGTACTTCCCCAATCAGGCAGCTTAAAAAATACGCTATGCCCCACCTCTCTTATCGCCAGAGCCTCGTTTGTCAGTCAGCAGGGTGCACCAAGTGCAGTTGAGGTTGGCTTTGGTTCAAAGATGTTGATGAACCACATACGAGTACACCACAAATGTATTGTATTGTGTACTATTAGGTACCTACTTATAGTCTATTATCGGTCACTAATTTACGATCGAGCCTATTTAGGTACTATGTTTTTACCCTGTCATGTCTTAAATATATGTGAATCCTATGGTACTCTAACAAAAATGTTCTAATAAAGCCTTTCTCCTTTCAGCCGTTGAACCAAATGAAGCCAGTTGCTGTACACAAAGAATATTCCAAAAGCTCATTGTGATAAAATAGAATTATTTTTCGCCATAACTTTGTAGATATGTATATGTTTCAAGTATATAATTTACGTTTTTTATATATTTTTTTTATTTTACCTATATCCCCTCTTATAAATATTGATAATCTTTTGTCTAATAGTAATATAATTAGATAAAAATAAATAGTAAGTTATTTAATTATAATTCTATTTCTAACTTAGCCACTAACATGGTACACCCAACCACCCAGAACATGACGAATACACATATTCGTGCACACAGATGTTTGTCTTGTGCGGGAGTCGAACCCGTGACCTCGGAGTCAAAGCAGCTATTGCCAGCTATTCGACCACTAAGCTCGTAAAACTATAATAAATAAGAATAAAATGTTACTGGGCACATTATACCCGACCGAACCCAAGTAACTTAGTACACAGTCGGTTAATAAGTAATAATAATAATTTTGGAAAGTGCTAATCAGCGTACAGGACATATAATAAAATAAAAACATTAAATCAACCCATGTGCTCTGAATTTATTGGTACTCTCAGGCCCAATTTACACCGCCGCGGATGGCTCGTATTTAAGTTTATATGTTATACTAGCTTTCGCTCGCGGCTTCGCTCGCGTGAAATTCGATCATTTTATTATTCAAGCCAAGTCTAACACGCAACGCAACCACCTTGATGTAGCACCTTTAATTGTACTATATATACAATTATGCAGTTTAGATTTTTTCATACAACATTTTTTTTCCCGCTAACTGTCGTTCCCATGGGAATTTTTAAAATACAGCCATAACTAAAATTTATATTTACTAAGGTATTCATGCATGCTAGATAAGGTATGCATGCATGCTAGATTGAAAACATCTATCTTACGTGATTTAGATTTTTACTTACAAAAGTTTTTTCCCGCTAACTCCCGTTCCCGTGGGAATTTTGCAATATCCTGTTGCAACTAAGCTTTAAGTTTACTAAGGTACCTGCATGCCAAATTTCAAGCGTCTAGCTTAAGCGGTTTAGATTTTTCATACAAAAGGATTTTCCCGCTAATTCCCGTTCCCGTGGGAATTTCGGGAATTCCTTTCTTAGTGCACCTCTACGGTACATAAGCTACGTCCCTTCCAAATTTCAAGTGCCTACGTTTAGCCGTTTAGGCTGTGCGTTGATACTCGTATGTCAGTCAGTCAGTTTCTCCTTTTATATATTTAGATAATAGGTATCCCATGTTATTTAAAGACGTCACAATAATATAAATATAGGTGAAATAATTACTTCGTTTGCATAAAAACTTCTCGAGATATGATAACTTGAAGATCACAATTTTGGACTATCCCGTAAACGCTCCACACAAAAGGCCACCACGTTATGACGTCACACCATGCTATTTTATATGCATTAAATCTGAAATTTGTACGACAGCTATGTTAAATATTGCGTTTATGTAGCCAGTGCCGTAACAAAAGTTATAGTATTTTTTATTGTTTCTACAATGGTAATATTTATTTTTTATAATTTCATACCTTTAAAATGGACTTTCCCACCAAACTTTGACCGAACATAAAACACGTCGGACATAAGTTATTAAAATTTTAAGATCGCAGATCGTTCTAGTTTTATATATTTTACGTTACTGATATAGAGTTTTTATAATTTTGTAATATGGGCAACTAGCCTATTGGCATAAAGTTCATTATCCTATGTACAATTCCG
This sequence comes from Hypsopygia costalis, assembly GCA_937001555.2. NCBI lineage: Eukaryota > Metazoa > Arthropoda > Insecta > Lepidoptera > Pyralidae > Hypsopygia > Hypsopygia costalis. The sequence goes on from OW443325.2 coordinate 4,966,304, forward strand.
TTGCAAAAAGTCACTTCCATTCCCTTCCGCGGCGGTGTAAATTGAGCCTTACAGTTCCCATACAAATTATTATGTAACGTTGGTTAGCACTCATTAGTACAAGTATATTTATGAACCGCATTAGTGTACGTATGTGAGGAGCCTGATAGTGTCATTGAGCGTATCAGTCTTAATTTTTGGGGTGTAAGTGGTTCATCACCATCTTTGAAGCAAAGCCAACTTCACCTGCACGCGGTGCACCCTGCTAACTGATAAACGAAGCTCTGGCAAAAAGAGAGGTAGGGAGCGTAATTGTAAGCTACCCGACTGGCGAATGTACCTCCACCTCACAGAATACCGCAGCCAAATAACAATTCCCTTGAGGGTTGTTGTGTTCCTGCGAGTGAGTGAGGTCACCAGAAAGGAGACGCTGCGTTGGCAGCGGGGGTGGCGGCGCGTGAGCGATATTTTATGTTGTGAGCGTTAATATGGCTACGGTAACTGCTTCACATCAAGCGGGCCGTATGCTTGTCTGCCGCCCGACGTAGTATTAAAAAAACACGGATCTACCCGGCATCAATAATCGTCAGTTCCCATCGTCATCTTTGTCATACAGAACTGTAAGGCAGAGTGGAGTACAGTCGGTGCCCTAAGGTAACTGATTATCTTAGGGCACCGACTACACACCATATACCGACTGTACCGACTGTACACAAGTATATTTGTGTACCGACTGTACACAAGTATATTTTTCTTTCTAACGCCGTAACTTAAGGTGCCTTATAAGGGACCATTCACACGTTCCCACCATAGTGTCTCCTGCTGTGTAGCCAGGATTAACAGCGGCGACCGCCAAAAAAGACAATGAACAGTGAAGTCCATTGCTGTCCCGGGAGTAAAATTACCGCTGCCTTGGAACTCACAACGAATTTTTTTTTTACAAATTAAAGACACCGACCAGCTTTTCACCATTTTATTTTACCGAATGACATTACTCATATTATTTTATTCAAATATCAAAATAATATTTTTTCTATGAAAAACGTTGCGTGGGAAGGATGTTAAAAACTCTTCGAGAGTTTTAACAACCTTCCCACGCAACGTTTTCTTTAAGTCTTTAAAGAATATTTAGTCAGAAGAAATTAGTAAGAGTATGAAGCTTTTGGAATTTGACTTTCCCTCTTAGCAATGCGAGTGACAGAAACTAAAGAAATGGCTAGTCAAATGAAGCTCAACTGCAGTACACAGAGATTTTAAGTATCTAACACTATTGGGGACCTAAAACATTGAGTTATTTATTATATTGAGTCTTAGAAGTGAAGTTTTATTAGGTACTGCGTGGCATTTTTCGCTTCACAATAGCAATAGCGCAAATTATGCTAAAAGTCCTAAAAATACTTAAGGTCAAATTGTACGGAAGTATGCATTTCTATATTCCGAACAAAACCTGACTTTGAGTAAAAACTAAACGAGTACTTAAAAAACAAAGCTGCGTCATGATTTATTTCATCGACGTATATAAAAATTCACTTATAAGATACCTAATAAAATCAAGGTTAGCCTATCAAAACACTTGATTTTTATATGATGGGCGTAGTTATTATTTTTTACATTTTGTGAATATTATAATCTAATAAAGGGAAATCTAATAATATTATATTCTAATAAAGGGGAAGAATCTATTTTTTTTTCGAGCTCGGTGTCCGAATGGCTAGCAATGGCCACTTTGACTCCGAGGTCGGGGGTTCGATTCCCCCACAAGACCAATATTTGTGTGCGTGAACATGTCTGTTTACGTTGGTCTGGGTGTTTTCTATGTAATATATCTATCTACTAACTATAAGTACATATATCAGTTATATTCCCATAGTACAAGCTTTGCTTAGTTTGGGACTAGATGGCGCTGTGTAATTTGTTCAGGGATATTTATATTTATTTACTTATGTCTATTGGACTGTGGCTCTACTCACTTCTACAGACCTCCGCCTGTAGGCAACATTCTCATTTCGTCGGAATCCCTGAAAATAAAAGTAAGTATAAAACGATGCCCGGACCCAACTAAATCGGAGAGTAGAGTCATAGTATAAATAGAGAAGTAAGATAACTTCATACAAACGCACCGAGAGCGGTTTGTATGTGAGCGCGCCCGTACGTATGGCCGTCGCACGCACACACTGACAACATTTATATGAGTTTATATGGAGCGCCAGTCGGGGTCGCAGCTGCGCCGTTCGCAAAACCGCGCAAGATTCGCACCTGGGCTGACGTTCGTTAATAATTTGAACATTTAGGTACCTACCTACGTCGTATATAACTACAAATTCGTTAAAGATGGCTACAAAGTCGACTAGCCATAAAAAACATTGCAGTGTTCATGGATGTCTCAATAACAATTTGTCGGATACCCTAACCATTCGGCCGACACTCCTAATAATCACATGTTATGTGTGTAAATTCAAAAGTAATAAAAATAGTTTATGTAAAAAATAATATATATATAATAGGTACTTAATAAAAATATATTTTCATAATAATTTAGATTATTTGAATAAATATTATGATTCAGTAAAGCTACGTTACGTATTAATCCTATTCCTATTTAGACCGTAATTTTTCAAATCACTAAACATAGATAACATGAAGTAGGTTTTATCAAATGGTAGGAGTCCGCCTGGGTGAGGACCACTGCCTTATCTATTTCTGCCGCCAAGCAACAATGCTTGCATTGTTGTGTTTTGTGTTCCGGTTTGAAGGACAACGCACCTGCGATTTTGCATTTTTGTTGCCAACAGCTTGAATGCGTGAATCGTGGATGTTATGGGCGACAGTTATCGCTCACCATCAGGTGGGCTGCTCGTTTGTCACTGAGTAAGCATGCATTAAAATGTAGGTAATGAAAAAATTGCAGTCACTCCTGGTGTATGTACAAAAATAATTATTTTTATTCTTTTTAGATTTCCACACCCAAAGGGTAAAAACGGGACCCTATTACTAAGACTCCGGTGTCCGTCTGTCTGTCCGTCTGTCACCAAGGGCTGTAGGTATCTCATGAACTGTGGTAGCTAGACAGTTAAAATTTTCACAAATGATGTATTTCTGTTGGCGCTATAACAACAAATAATAAAAACAGAATAAAATAAATATTTAAGGGAGGCTCCCATACAACAAACGTGATTGTGTGTCGTTTTTGGTACGGGACCCTTCGTGACCGAGTCCGACTCGCACTTGGCCGGCTTTTTGTTACAGATCCCTAACACTTACCCTACTTAATTTTGTATTTTTACCTTACTTAATTTTGAATAATAGAGATTGACTAAGTATTTTTGACGGTTGAATAAACTATTAAGCGACAGCCCTACGTGTTTAGGCTATTATCTCCCGCTCGGGGCTTGAGTTGTCCTACTTCTCTATTTTTATTATGGTAGAGTGGTAGAGTGTTTCCATACTCACCTCGCTGTAGTCCACTTGACGCCGCATGCGTTGTCAAATGTATGAACACATGTCTCCTACATCTCTCGGCGCTGTGTTTATTACACAGCATTGATGCCGAGCGGTGGCCAAATTATCATCATGAATAAGTTATGTATGTAACGGGGGCCCACCACACATTCCCACCACTGTGTCTCCTGTGTAGCCAGGATTAACAACGGCGACTGCCAAAAAAGGCAATGAACAGTGAAGTCCATTGCAGTCCCGGGGGTACAACTACGGCTGCCTTGGAACTCACAACGAATTTAATCAGAAGAAATTAGTAGGAGTAGGAAGCTTTTGGAATTTGACTTCCCCTCTTAGCAATGTGAGAGACAGCAATGTGGCAAATAAGGCATTAAAAGCCTAAAGAGATGGCTAGTCAAGTGAAGCTCAACTGCCGTGCACCACGGATTTTAAGTATCTAACACTATTGGGGACCTAAAACATTGAGTTGTTACCTAACACATCGATTCTAATAATAAGAATTGCAAAATCGTCTGAACGCTTGGTAATTGTCCCTTGTTGCTACCAAATCAGAATAGTATACTACCCCGGATCCGACCTGTAATGAATTCAACATGTCATCCCGCTCCCGCCGCCAAAGATCACACTCCCAGAGAACATGATGTACTGTTTGATCGAATTCATAATTTGCAGTAGAACATTCGCATAAGGGCGACGCACTAATAGGCTTGTTGCCCATGTCACAAAATTATAAAAAACTCTCTATCAGTAACGTAAAATACATAAAACTAGAACGATCTGCGATCTTAAAATTTTAATAACTTATGTACGACGTGTTTTATGTTCGGTCAAAGTTTGGTGGGAAAGTCCATTTTAAAGGTATGAAATTATAAAAAATAAATATTACCATTGTAGAAACAATAAAAAATACTATAACTTTTGTTACGGCACTGGCTACATAAACGCAATATTTAACATAGCTGTCGTACAAATTTCTGATTTAATGCATATAAAATAGTACGGTGTGACGTCATAACGTGGTAGCCTTTTGTATGGAGCGTTTTCGGGATAGTCCAAAATTGTGATCTTCAAGTTATCATATCTCGAGAAGTTTTTATGCAATCGAAGTAATTATTTCACCTATATTTATATTATTGTGACGTCTTTAAATAACAAATAGAAAAAAAATGGGATACAAGCCTATTACTGGTTATGTATGTAACGTTATATTTAAAATGTCATGGTGTATTGTTTCCTCATTCGCTCATTTGGTGCAACAACGACACAATCGAAGTCGCCATACATTTTTCGAACGTCTATTTGGTATTTATTTTAATATGCTGATTCTACTTCCTGATTCTTCTTAACTTAGAAATATTATTTTAGAAAATCTTATTATTTTTTATTTTATTTTGTTGCAATTAATTTTAAATGTTATTTGGTTAGACAATCATAAAAATGATTTACGTTGTGACCTTATTGCAGCCAATGAGCGTATTGTGATGTTAATTAAATATATTTTCTTTCTTTCTCCGTTCGTCTCCGCTTTTGTGGAATCCGGGCCTCAGGCTTCCACGTAGAGCTGCGAAAGCTACGTACCGTGGCCCAATAAAGGTGATGTTAACCATCTTTACGCTCAGGCCACGCCGAGAACGAAGCAAAACTAAACTAAGTTCATTTAGCTTCACTTATGTCACTCCAGCGTCTTTTCATACTTCGATTCACAATGCGAACTACAGAGTTAAACTACACCAACCATAAAGTTAATTCCGTGAGGTACATTAACTTTATGACGCCAATAATGCGAACCGGAGAGATATGAATGCACTATACACTGGTCAAGGCATTATTTCTGGAGACTGTGTTTGTTTCTCAATTTCAGACACAAGTTTGCTTCTTGTTGAGTACCGAACCAAACTTGTATCTGAAATTGAGACATCACTTGAACAGGTCTCGTATTGGTAGTACATACAAAATAGTCCCAGTTTGTCGTAGCTCCACGATTACAGGGCACTCCCCTTAGCGTTGCCTCTGGATTTCATATCCTGTGTGTCGACATATCGAGCGATGTTCAGTTTCGTGATCACTTGGAGTGTAAGGCCAAATTGGCTTCTAAAAAGATTAGTGTGATCAATAAAGAAAGCGTTATTTTACGCCCCGACATCGACTTGAATTGTATAAAACTCAGGTCCGGCTTCACATGCAATACTGTTCACATCTCTGGGCTGGTGCGCCCCAGTACCTGCTTGCTCCATTGGCCCGCATTCAACGTAGAGCGGTTCGGATTGTCGGTAACCCAGTGATCTCCGACCGGTTGGACACATTGACTCCCCGCAGAGATATCGCATCACTTTGTGTGCTTTACAAATTATACCAAGGGGAGTGCTCGAATGAGCTATTCAATTTAATTCCAGCCGCTGAGTTCTACTATTGTACCACGCGCAAAAAGTTGAAATTCTACCCATTCCACCTTGATGATTGGCCGTCTACGATTGTACAGAAATTGTGGAATCAATTTCCCTCAATGGTGTTCCCGAACATATACGACTTGAAAGTCTTCAAGAAAAGAGCCTATATTTTTTTAAAAAGGCTGGCAACGGATCAGTGACCTTTTGGTGTTGCTGATGTCCATGGGCTGTGGTGACTGCTTACCATCAGGTGAGCTTGTTTCCCCCCTCTTCTGTAAAAAAATGTTGAAGTTGATGAAAAAGATATTTCACATTACTTAAACCCTACACTGAGTATGAAACAACAAGTCTTTTGTTGCAAACAATTCCACATGATAATTAAAATTATAATTTTTCTGATTTTTTCGTTTACGTTGCAGGCTGTAAAACTCTGCTTCTTGCCAAATGTCTTGATTGTAGGTCAACGAGATAATCTTATGACGTTAAGTTTTAATTCCCTTGCGACTTTTAAAACTTTTTTTTTCACAGCACCAAGAGATTGTATATAGCACCAAATACTTAATATTAATTTCTTGACACGTTCCTAAGAAAAAGGGACTAGACAGAGAGGTAGACAGATAGACATATAGACAGACTGACAATAAAGTGATCCTATAGATTCCTTTTTTTCTTACGATTTACGGAACCCTAAAAATATCTAACTAACAGTGAAAATTTAATCAAAATCTGTTGAGTTGATTCGGCGGATAAACAGACAGACAGACGCGGAAAGCAACTTTGTTCTATGTATATATAGAAAGAGATTAAACTTTCAACAACTGGCTGCAAGAATTTATGTCGCACGTTCTTTAACTGCACTACAGGTTTATTTTATAGATTGTAAGTGTTTTTAATTAGTTTTTGTACTATTTTCCTTGAAAACCGATCGTATTAACTAATTTTAGACTAGTGGTAGCACGTAACAGTAACTACTGTAGGTATATTGCTCTGTATTTAAAGAGATACAGACATCATGATTAATTAGTCTACACGAAACGATCATGAAGAATTTCACTCTAATAGTCCTATGTGTCGTGTTTGTAGCGGCTTATGTCCACGCTTTCCCTGGTAAGTTATTTTTATACCACGCTTAGTGCCAAACGAGCATATGGTGCTCCTGATGGTGTTTTTTTTGTATAAAATTGATTGTTTTATATGAAAGGGGGAGGGGCAAAAGAGCATTTCGGGGTGTAAGTGGTTCATCAACATCTTTGAACCAAAGCCAACTTCACCTGCACGCGGTGCACCCTGCTGACTGACAAACGAAGCACTGGCGAAAAGAGAGGTAGGGAGCGTAATTGTAAGCTACCCGACTGGGGAATGTACCTCCACCTCACAGAATACCGCAGCCAAATAACGGTTCCCTTGAGGGCTGTTGTGTTCCTGCGAGTGAGTGAGGTCACCAGAAAGGAAGGAGATGCTGCGATGGCAGCGGGGGTGGCGGCGCGCGAGCGATGTTTTGTGTTGCGAGCGTTGATATGGCTGCGGTGGCCGATTCACATCGGGCAGGCCGTAATGCTTGTCTGCCACCCGACGTAGTATAAAAAAAAAAAAAAAAAAAGCATGTGGGTCTTATCTTATCTTAGAGTCGGTTCAGTGCTGCAGCACCGGTACCACTTCGACCCTCGTGGATCTTTTGTGCTCTCCCTAATCCTTTAAATGCTTTTAAAGCTTATGGGTCACCTGACGGGAAGTACTCACCACCGCCCATGGAGATCAGCAACACCAAAGGGTGGTAGATCCGTTGGCAGCCTATACTCCTGCCTTTCTTCTGGTGATCTCACTTACTCGCAGGAACATAACGACACTCAAGGGAATTGTTATTTGGTTGCGGAATTCTATGAGACCCGTATTTCCGGCAGACTAGAATAGAATCACTCCGTCTCTTCCCGTGGATGTCGTACAAGGCGACTAAGGGAAATATATTATCAAACATCAATCAGGCCTCCCCAACCCGTCTGGCCAGCGTGGGGAGTGTAGGCCAAATCCTTCTTCTGTCTGGGACGGATGAGAGAGGGTCGTGCTCCTGCAGTGGAGACTAAAATTACCTGATGATGATGATGATTATTCTATGAGATGGAGGTACTTCCCCAGTCGGGCAGCTTAAAAAAATACGCTATGCCATACTTCTCTTTTCGCCAGAGCCTCGTTCGTCAGTTGGCACCACGTGCAGATGAGGTTAGCTTTGGTTCAACGATGTTGATGAACTACTTACACCCCAAAATGGTAATGAAGTTATCGAGTAAAGATCGTAGAGTAGGTTCATAGGTATGGATTCACAAAATCGATCTTTGTGGAAATTTATGGGGATATAGGAGGTCTATGTTCAGTGGATGTCCTTTATCCGAATGAAATGTTGATGACGTATGCGTGTATGTACACGACTAGGGCGGAACCCGAATGCCGAAAGGAGGGTTATGTATTTGATCTATATATTTGTCTGAACCTTTGTACGCTCGTAACTAATGAATAGCTGAAACAAATTTGAATTTTACATCTTTAGATTTATCTTGATAGCACGAGTATCACTACCTAAGTACCTAAAAGTAACTTAAGTAATGAAAATGATGGGATATAATCTGTGTCGATGTCAACTTTCATTCGAATCGATTCAGCCGTTTAGATGCTTTTGTACATCTAATGTATGTTAAAAGTAATCAAATTGATAAATAATATTTTAACTATCTAACGTTCGGGTAATAAAATTTGTTTAATTACTTTGACGTAGGGATGTAAGTGGCTCATCGCAATGCTAAATCGAACCTCGCCTGCACGCGGTACACCCTACTAATAAACAAATGCGGCTCTGGCGAAAAGAGAGGAGGGTATCTTGTGCCCAACTTTGGAAGTACCATCACCTCACAGAAGACCACAGCCAAATAACGAGGGAATGAGATTACTAGACGTGAGGAGATGCTACGTTAGTAGCGGGGGAGCCAGCACGCGAGAAATACTTGTTTAATGTCAGCATCTATAGGCTACAGCCTACCTGATATAAAAAAAATAAAATTACGACTTGTTAGAATTTCACACGAAGAATACATGTTATACGTGTGTAATTGTTGGGTGATAGTCACCCCAACAAGATAGATGATGGCCTCTAATTAAATCGACCACCATCAAAACAAACCGTGAACTGGACCTTGAACTCAATCTAGACACAATAAACATAGAGGGCAGTATCTCAACTCCGAGACTTCCGAAATCAATGCCCTGTGAGATACACCATCCATACGATTTTAAATCTTTCTTTCCTTACGCTCTTCTGCGTGGCACTACCAGTATTGTCACAGGAAAGTTTATTTTTCCGTGACTACCGGCAGTGTCTTAAAGAAAACTGCATCTCCTGTGACCTTATTATCTTTATTTATTATATTTATTCTTTTTTCGCAACGCCCGTCGTTATTAAACAAGCAGAAGGGATGCCCGATTTACCATAGCTTACAGACACTTGTATTGACGACCAGATGTCGAAATAAAACAATTTATACAGAGTATAAATTTATTATGGTCTGACAGAGCTTTTACAAGATCTCGATACAGACTAGCGCAAGCCAGCCGTTCTATGGCTTTTATACTGTTCATAAAATGGAGTCAACACAGCATACTTGTCCTTCTAACAACTACTAAAGTACTAATAATTCTGAAAAATACAACAATCAATGCAATTGATTGTAATTATATCATTTTACTAATTTATTAGTTTTATTATGATATTTGTGCTTATTAACAAACTCTAATTAATATTTCCTAAAATGGAAGTAGTTGTCTACTTCAATTTTATGAATAAACTAATAAAGTACTAATAATTTAAAAGAATACAGTAACCGGCCGGAATATTTATAATACTAGCAAATTAATGTATTGCCAATTTTGTTGTAATATTTGTGCTTGAATTCGGATTTTACTCAACATTTTCTAAACATTTGAAGTAGACAAATAAAATACTAATAATCTATCCAAGATGCTGTACTCACTCGATTAAGTAAAACGACAGTGTATTAATCACGTATTATTATAATATCAGTGTTTATTAAGTAATTCTTACATTCGGCCTTTCCTGACACCAAAGTTTGTCCTCAAACTTTAAAAAATATAATAATAAAATAAAAATAATACGAACACTGATATTATAATTTTCTGGTATATATCTACCTTATATCTATGTATCTATTAATTATTATCAGATTACAATTGATCTAAAATATCTACCATTATTCTAATTCGAACAATCTATTAGAAATCAAATGATCTTATTTTGTTAACAATTCAGAATATTGACACCTTTTAAATTCATTTCATCAATACTTCAACATATTTATCAATATGCCAACCTTTTTATCATTCTGTGTACTGCAACTGTTTTGTACAATAAAGATATTTACAACAACAACAACAACAACAACAACCTCTCTTTTGCTCGCGGTGGATCCATCAACACCTCCTCTCTTTTTTCTTTACAACTTTTTACGTACGGTGGATCTGTCAACACCTCCTCTCTTTTATAAAGTAAATCAAAGAAATACCATCGTACAACAACAATTAACTATTAGATCATTTCAAATACACATATATTTTTTTTTAATACAATAAATCGTACATTTCTTACATATTACAAAACTACAGGAATAGTCTTAACTCATCACAATATTTGATCCGGCGACTTAGGCATCTGCGTCACTATTATTACTTTCGGAAGAGGATTCGTTAGTTGCAATGCTAATCCAAGGTTTGATATGATCCGCAGCCCAAACACTGCAATAGTCCCTGTGCGTTATTGCCGACCCTTCTATACTTGATACTTCGTATCTGTCATTCTCTAATACTTTAGAAATTTTAAATGGCCCAGTGAATTTTGGTAATAGATTTCTACTTTTGCCGTTATTATTTGGAATGGGTTTCAAAATTTTAACTAAGTCTCCTACTTGATAAATTTTAGCTCTAATTTTACTCTGATCATATCTTTCCTTTTGCTTTTGCTGATCATTATCAATATGTTTGCTAATTTCCTGTCTAATATCTGACAAATCTGAGATTGATCGAGTCTCTTTCAAAACATGAGCAAAAATATTTTCTAACCTGTTAACTAATTGTATTCCGAATAATGCTTCAGACGGTGCTTTCCCTATACCTTTATTTAATGTATTGTTTAACCCCCATTGTACTTTTCCTAATACCTTGTCCCAATTCCTTTCTCCTAATTGATCTGTATATGCTGTTAATGCATCTAATATAGTTCTATTGTACCTCTCTACTTGCCCGTTGGCTCGAGGGGAAGACACAGCATTCAATATGTGTTTAAATTTGGAGTCATTACAAAATTTTTCAAATTCTTTGGAAGTGAAAGTACTACCCCGATCTGTTATTAGCCGATTCGGATAACCAAATGTAGAAAAGATATCTTCTAAAGCTGTGACTGTACCTTTTGTTTTTAAATTTCTTAGAGGTTTTATTAGACAAAATTTTGTAAAACCGTCAACCGCAACCACCAAATATGAATAACCTTTTGCACTTTTAATGAAAGGTCCTAAATGATCCACATGGACAGTATCAAAAGGTTTGTCCACCTTGTGAATTGGATGTAGGAGACCTTCTTTTGGGCCGCTAGGTTCTTTACTATATGCACATTCAATGCAGGATTTGACATACTTAGTAATAAACTTTTTCATTTTCGGAAACCAAAAATCTTTTTTAATTTTATGAAGGGTTTTTTCTATACTAAAGTGACCGATATTATCATGATTTAGTTTGCATAATTGGAACCTAGCACTTTTAGGGACTACCCATTTAAATTCATCGTTAACAATCCGGTATAGGCGATTTTCTTTTACAACATAATTCTTTTTTATGTCCTCAATGCCCGTCAGTTGTTTGTCTTCTAATATGTTACGAATTCTCTTGACTTCAGTATCATTTAATTGTATGCTAAGTAACCAATCTTCTTGGGATATTTTTAATATTGAAATTGCATTGGTATCTCCTGTATCCAACACCGAAGGCAGAGGGTTCCTACTCAGGGCATCTACGTGGGACATAGTGTGTCCAGGTTTATATTCAACTTCGAAACTATATTCTTGTAAGGTTATCCACCATCTTGCCACACGGGGTATTAGGTCCCTTTTAAGAAAAGAAGCGCGTAATGCACTGCAATCAGTAACCAAAGTGAATTTAACTCCTATTAGATAAGGGCGGAACCGCTGAACAGATGCTACGACCGCTAGTGTTTCCAGTTCATATGCGTGATAGTTTTGTTCATCTTTTGTGGTCTTTCTACTAAAGTAAGCTATAGGTTTTAGCGGTTTATCCTCATTCTCTTTTTGCATTAAAATACCAGCCAAACCATATTTGCTGGCATCAGTGTGTAAATAAGTTATTTTATGTGGATCATATATGCCCAATAAAGGTCTTTGGACGAGACATTCTTTAAGTGTCTGAAAAGAATCTTCTTGATCAGAACCCCAGCAAAAGGATATATTTTTTCGAGTAAGATCAGTTAGTGGCCGTGCTATAGTTGCAAAATTATGAATAAATTTTCTATAGTAACTAGCTAAACCTATAAACTGTCTTATTTCATGAGCGTTAGTTGGTTTTGGGAAATTCTGCACGGCTAGTATTTTCGTTTTCCCCGGTTTAATACCTTGCTCGCTTATTTCATAACCGAGATACTCTAAGTGTTCTTGAAAAAAATTACACTTTTTTAGATTTAAAGTCATTCCAGCATTACGTATCAATTTAAAGGTTTCCTCCAACCTATTAAATTCTTCGTCAAAGTCTTTCCCTGGTATTAATATGTCATCCATATAGGCAAGAGCAGAAGAAAACCTAGAATTCCCTAAAACTTTATTTATGGTACGCTGAAAAACTGAAGGAGAATTGACTAACCCAAATGGCATTTTTTTAAATTGATATAACCCATCTGGAGTAATAAAGGCTGTAAGGTGTTTGCACTCTGCACGCATGGGAATTTGATAATACCCGCTAGCTAAGTCTAAACTAGAAAAGTACTTATTTCCGTTTAGTAAGTCTAATTGATCATCAATCCGTGGCATTGGAAAATGGTCTTTAATAGTTTTTCGGTTCAATGCTCGAAAGTCCACGCATAAGCGGGAACCACCATTCTTTTTTGAGACTACTACTATTGGACTAGCATATGATGAATTAGATTCTTCAACGATGTCATTATCAATTAGTTCTTGAACCAATGACCGTACTTTTTCTCGCTCCGAGTAGCTTAATCTATAAGGACGATACACGACTGGATTTGAATCAGTTAAAGTTATATCCATCTCCGCAATAGTAGTACAACCAATCTCTGATAGATCTTGAGCGAAACAATCTCTGTAATTGTTAACTAACTCAATAATTTTCTCTTTTTGTTTTGGAGTTAGAGTATCGTTAATATTCAACTCGTTAACTTTTATTGGAATAAAGTCAGATTCTCGTCTTATTTTATTCACATGTTTATATGAATCAAAATTACTATTTTCTTTAATCAATAAAGCTCGGGTAAATAATTCATCGGATTTCAAATTAAGGGGTAAATTTGACATGTTACAAACAGCCACTTGACAAGTACCCTCGTGCATACTGTAAACACCTCCCAATACACAATAATTCATTTCTCCTTTAGTCCTTATGCTATCTCGTACCAGAATGCAGCTGGATTTTTTTGAATCATCTACGCATTCAATTAAGTCAATTTTATCAACATTTACATTAGTGGCTATTTTTAAGACTACTTTATCCTTAACTTCATTTTCAATAGGATAATCTTTTAAAGGCAAGGGTAAATCACGCTTTAAAATATCTAAACTCTCACTAGTTTTGATAACTAGCACATCATCTCTTTCTGTAAAGTCTTGGCCTACAAGAAGAGATGTAAATAATTGGGACTTTTCTACAACATAAGCATTGATAGACGCAGTAACATTACCTATACTCAAAGTAATTGTTGTTTTACCTATAGGTACACAAGTTCCCATACCAAACCCTCGAATGGTTGGTAAAGATTTATTATCTACAGTTAAGGTGTGTTCGGTTACAAAATCGTCACGAATCAAAGTACAGTCGCTCCCAAAATCAACATAACATTCAGTTTTTATTGCTTCATTTACAACTGCCGCCTTATAATACTTTGAATCAGTTTTATTAATTTCTGTTAGTAACGTTTTCTTTTCTATGGGTTTATTATTATTTTTATTAATGAAACATTCTGAGCTCAAATGCCCGTGACGATTACAGTTAGAGCACTTGACTATTGGTTTTGGACATTTGCTTAAAATATGCCCCTTTTCTTTACAATTATAGCATACAATTTCTGTACCCGCATTGCTACGACATTGTATGCTACGATGTCCAGGTTTATTACACTTATAGCAAATAATGTTACTGTTGTCATTAGCAGTTGTAGTCAGTCGGGACCTAACTGTTTTATTACTAGTCTCCCTTCCAATATCCTTCAGGAATTTTAACAATTCCTCAGGATCATTAAACCGTGCCGATGATGCACTGGCCCTGATCATGCGATCATCTATTCCATGGATAAGACAGTCTATAGCCTTTTTACCATTTATATCGCAAGCATTTAAACGAGAAATTTTATCATAATAATATTCATCAATTGGTTCCCCAATCCTCATACGTCTATCCAACATATCGGTTAGTAACGCCCCATAGTTGCTTTCAGACGGAAAGGCTTTGATAAGCCTCTCCTGCCATTCTTTCCAGGTCAGTAATATCGTTTGAAGACCCTCGTACCAAGTTTTAGCATTGCCTGATAATTTTGGTAAAGCAAAGTGCGTTGTCTGTGCGTCAGTCCATTTGTAAATTTTTGAACATTCGTTAACTTTGGCCAACCACCTATCAATTCTTTGATTTTTTTGAGCTGGATCAAATATTGGTATGATGTTTTTATCATAGGATATAGCATGACTATCAGGTTTGGTTAACGTTTGAATCAATTGCATTAATTCATTAATATTCATATTCACATTAGAGTTCATGACAGTAGAACATATACCTCCATCCTCCGTTCTTCCTAGGCCACCAGTAGAAATTCCGCCAGTAGGAACGCTCGGAACGCTGCCAGTCGGAGCTTCATTCTGCAACCGGGTGTTGCTCTGCTGTGGCGTAGCGAATCTGTCGCTATTCTGCTATACTCCGGTGTTAACTGAAAACGGGAAATGCAACGTATCAACATCTAAAAAGAGGGGGAAAAAAAATACCGACACAATATCTAAAAGGATTTTTTTTTTGATTCGCAAAGCTCGCCTGCTGACATTATCTTGATCGGTAACATGTCATGTCTACCTACTTTATAACTGTAAGCAATGTGCCTAATAATATTAAGATAAATTCTAAGGAAGCGGAGCCACGACAAGCAGTAAGTATGTCAAAGTCACTTTCTTAAATGTAATGTATATGAGTGGGTCACCTGATGGAAAGCAATCACCACTGCCCATGGAGACAACATACAACACCAAAGGGTTGCCGATCCGTTGCCAGACTATTCTCCTTCCTTTCCTTCTTTCTGGTAACCTCACTTATTCGCAGGTACACAACAACCCTCAAGGGAATTGTTATCTGGCTGCAGTATTCTGTGAGGTGGAGGTACTTCCCAAGTCGTGCAGCTTAGAAAGTACGCTATGCCCCACCTCTCTTTTTGCCAGAGCCTTATTTGTCTGTCAGCAGGGTGCACCACGTGCAGGCAAGGTTGGTCTTGGCTCAAAGATGCCGATTAACTACTCACACCCCATTACACCATTAACCCACTTTACACCAGTATACTCTACTACTACTACTATACTAAAGAATGTAAGTACTCGCCTGATTACGATGATATTCACCGTGCTGATGCATATTACCCTGTCTATCTTGCGACAGGGGCTGCGCTGTTTCCTCACGACAGCGCCGCTTTGATCTTGAAGAATGTTTCTTGGGCCGACTTTTCCGCTCACTGTGACGGTACTTGGTACGACGGCGGGCGCGGCCGGAACGTGAACAAGGCGTGGACGAGCCACTGTGACTTGAACTCAAACTCCTGCTCCGCGAACGGTTTCGTTTCCGTCGCCGAGTGCTTTCTCGCGTTTTTTCATAGTTCCGGTTAGATTCATCGTTCATTATCCCGACTTCTGATATTGACGACCAGATGTCGAAATAAAACAATTTATACAGAGTATAAATTTATTATGGTCTGACAGAGCTTTTACAAGATCTCGATACAGACTAGCGCAAGCCAGCCGTTCTATGGCTTTTATACTGTTCATAAAATGGAGTCAACACAGCATACTTGTCCTTCTAACAACTACTAAAGTACTAATAATTCTGAAAAATACAAGATGTAGTAAAATGATATAATTACAATCAATTGCATTGATTGTAATTATATCATTTTACTAATTTATTAGTTTTATTATGATATTTGTGCTTATTAACAAACTCTAATTAATATTTCCTAAAATGGAAGTAGTTGTCTACTTCAATTTTATGAATAAACTAATAAAGTACTAATAATTTAAAAGAATACAGTAACCGGCCGGAATATTTATAATACTAGCAAATTAATGTATTGCCAATTTTGTTGTAATATTTGTGCTTGAATTCGGATTTTACTCAACATTTTCTAAACATTTGAAGTAGACAAATAAAATACTAATAATCTATCCAAGATGCTGTACTCACTCGATTAAGTAAAACGACAGTGTATTAATCACGTATTATTATAATATCAGTGTTTATTAAGTAATTCTTACACTTGCAATACCAGAAGACACTCCAGCTGCTAATGCAATACCTCTTTACGTCTGGTGATATCGCTCACTCACAGGAATACAAGAATACTCAATAGAATTTACTTTAATTTACTATTACTATTTGACTGCGGCTTCTCTGAAATGATATTTCGCCAGTCAGCCTCGACTTGTCTTACGTCTATTTCGCGAGAGTCTCGTTTGCTGGACAGTTGTGTGCATCACGAGCAAATGAAGTAGTTTGGGATGTAAGTGGTTCATCAAGATCTTTGAAGCAAAGCCAACTTCACCTGCACGTGGTGCAAGCTACCCGACTGGGGAATGTACTCCACCTCACAGAATACCGCAGCCAAATAACAATTCCCTTGAGGGTTGTTGTGTTCCTGCGAGTGAGTGAGGTCACCAGAAAGAAAGGAAGGAGATGCTGCTTTGGCAGTGGGGGTGGCGGCGCGCGAGCAATATTTTATGTTGCAAGCGTTAATATGGCTACGGTAACCGCTTCACATCAGGCGGGCTGTATGCTTGTCTGCCACCCGACGAAGTATAAAATAATAATAATAAAAAGTAGGCTTTGGTTCTAAACATGATGGTGAGTTTGTGTGAAGTTGGCGTACTGCTATGTTAAGTGTACTGTGACCTCAACTACGTTTTTAAATCGAAGCTGAAAACAATTTATTTTGTTCTACAGGTGACAAAGGGAAAGATGGTGGTGGCGGAAACGGTAAAGGCGGCAACGGCGGCAAAGGCGGCGGTGGTGGCGGAAACGGTGCCGGCGGTGGTGGCGGAAAAGGTGCCGGCGGTGGTGGCGGAAAAGGTGCCGGCGGTGGCGGTAAAGGCGGTGGTGGCGGAAATGGAAGCAGTAGCGAAAGCGGAGGCGACTCTAGCAGCAGTGAAGAAAACAATGGAGGAGGCGGCAAAGGAGGTGGAAAAAAAATGTGATCAGATTAATCAATAATAAAAATGAGGCTGTAGAATAATTTAGTCAATTTATTAGGTAAAGGTGTGTATTTATTTATTGTCCATGAATTCAATAAAATTATTGAAGTGCAATGCTTATCTATTGGTCACAATAGCATTTACTACTACATACATCACATAACATCAACTCTCTATAGGCAAAGTAGATACAGTACTACTCTCAGTCTCACTAATCGACAGACACGTTCAATTATCCGGCACCCTACGCCCTAAAGTTGTAGTTATTCATGTTATTTTAAATTTGAAATAATTAATAGTGTTCGTCCATCGCGAGCAATGTCCTTTTTTATCGTGTATACCTTAGATTCACATCCATAGAAGCCTAGAGCTAAGTTTCCATAGTGCTCTCATTGGTATCTGGTCAACGTTCGCTAGTAGACAGACTTACTCGTATGTAGCACTATCAAGGCAAGGGTGACTGATGACAAAAGAGGTAGAGCATAGCGTAATTTTTAAGCTGCACGACTGAGAAAGTACCTCCACCTCACAGAATACTGCAGCCAAATAACAATTCCTTTGAGGGTTGTTGTGTTCCTGCGAGTAATTGAGATCACCAGAAAGCAAGAAAGGAAGGAGTATAGGCTGGCAACGAATCGGCGCCCCTTGGTGTTGCTGATCTTCATGGACGGTGACGGTGGTGATTGTTTTCCCTCAGGTGGCCCACGTGGTCGTTTGCACCCCTCTTATATAAAAAAAGACTAGTTTGTGGAATTTATATTATAAAAGAATTTATATATAAAGTAGACAAATGGTTAATAACTAAGATCTACGTTGATTACTTATTGCAAATAATACGCCAACTAATAGAAATGTAATGGATAAGTTAAACAAAAATATGGAGGAATAGGAACAACTAAAGCCACTAAGTTGCGGGTCATGCCTTCACTAGTCCCATATTTTTATACGCTTCAATGACGTGGACGCTGAGAGAAGTTGAAAAGAACAAGTTAAGTTAATTTAATTAACTTAACTTGTTCTTTTCGTTAAATCAAAAATCCCGATTGCACCTACAACAGATTTATTAATCACGCGCAACAACAATATAATTCCACACAACCAAAGCCGCAGTAAAAACTAATATATCAAATATATATTCGAAATCAGGTCATCGAGACCTTTATTTTGATACCCATATCGATATATTTAGAAGAAGATAAAAATTAATCCAACGACAATTTTGCGGCTCACAGCCGCCATATAGATTTTTTTTATATTTGATATAGCCTATGTCACTAGCGTGATTAAGACGAATCTAACGACACATCTTATGTTGAAATCTGTCAAACGGTTTAGGCTGTAGAGCGTGCCAAATAATAAGACATACATACATACACGAAAAACATAACCCTCTTTCGGCAGTCGGGTAAAAAGATGAGCTGCTGGAGATGGATGCTGGATGAAGTATCGTGGTTGGAATTTCGGACGAATATTTCTTTACTTATAGGACTCAGCATCAAGCAGCATCTACCTGCTCTAGTGCAGTGACGAATAATTCTTCGGCCGCATCTCTAAACAAACAGCCCCCTTACCACCATCTCTTATTGCGATTCAATAACTGAATAGAATGCTTATTCATATCAATGAATAAGCGACTCTATTTCAAGTTTAACAGAGTCGCTTATTCATTGGTATGAATAAGCACTGAATAGAATGCTTATTCATATCAATGTTTACCGCAAAAAAAGTCCCCATTTGTTGTATCTCCCAGATTGGAAGGTACTCCCCTTACTATTAGCTCCAGCATTGGTATCTTTGGTGTTGACATATCGAGCGATGTTCAGTTCCAAAGTTCAAGTGACCATTGGAGTGCAAGGCCAAATTGGCCTCTAGGAAAATTGGCATCATCTGTAAAGCCAGACGGTATTTTACACCACAGCATCGCCTTCAACTGTATAAAGCCCAAGTTAGGCCTCATATGGAATACTGTTCACATCTCTGGGCTGGTGCGCCCCAGTACTTACTTGCTCCATTTGACCGCATACAACTAAGAGCTGTTCGAATCGTCGGTGACCCAATGATTTCTGATCGGCTGGAGTCTCTCTCTACACGCAGAGATGATGCATCTCTTTGCGTTCTATATAAATTATACAACGGGGTGTGCTCGGATGAGCCATTAAATGTGATACCTGCCGCTGAGTTCCACTATCGTACAACTCGCCATAAATTAAAATTCCATCCTCATCATCTCGATATTTGGCGATCTACTACAGTACGCTTTTTAAGACATTTTCTACCACGAACTGTGAAATTGTGGAATCAACTTCCTCCAGCGGTATTCCCAAATAAATACGACATGGGGCCCTTCAAGAACAGAGTCAATATTTCCCTTAAAAGGCTGGCAACGGATCGGTGACCCTTTGGTGTTGCTGATTTCTATGGGCGGTGGTGATTGCTTTCCATCAGGTGACCCACATGCTCGCTTGCCCCCCACTCATAAAAAAAAAAGTTGAATAGAGTCGCTTATTCATTGGTATGAATAAGCATTCTATTCAGTTATTGAATCGCAATAAGAGGGCTGTTTGTTTTGAGATGCGGCCGAAGAATTATTCGTCACTGCACTAGATCAGGTAGATGGTGCTTGATGCTGAGTCCTACAAGTATAGAGATATTGGTCTCTGAATAAGCGACTCTATTCAACTTGAATTAGAGTCGCTTATTCATTGATATGAATAAGCATTCTATTCAGTTATTGAATCGCAATAAGAGTTGGTGGTTAGGGGGCTGGTGACTCTTATCGATCGCCAGGTACTTCAGAGTAGAATCGAGGGTACAAGACCACGCAGCAGTTCCACGCTGTCGACCCGATTACCTATAGACTCGTCACTTGCTTATATGCGCTATTAGAAAAAAAAAGCTATAGAGTTACTGACAAGTAAAAAAACAATTTGTAATACCGGAGAATCAGATTTGCTCAGCGGTGTGTATTGGTTGGGTTCAATGTCCAGGAACAGACGAGCTAAACTCAATTGGACATGAGTAAATCATTTCCTATCTTTTTGTGTACAGTCTGCCTACTCAAAAGTTGATTACAACACTTCTAATTTAGCACACTATTGATACACTATTCTAATATTCATTTCTATGGTGTTTTGTATGAAAAGTAATTTTCTGCTGGGTTTTCCTGACACCCAATAAATATTATAACAAAAACAAAACCTGTTCTTGTTGTTAAATAAAAAGTTTAGATTTCTTTTTTCATTGTCATCGATCCTCATTCATCCCACTGCTGGGATATGGGCCTCCCCTAAATCTAAGGAATTTAGAGCATACTCCACCACGCTACTCAACTGTGGGTTGGCGGAGGCCAGTGTTTTCAAGCCGCCTAAAAGCCACTGACTTGGCTTGAGGACTGTCATCTACTGACAACAATCGGGACCGACGGCTTAACGTGCCCTCCGAAGCACGGAGGAGCTCTAGTGCCAAATTAAGCGCAAAGCTTGTGTTATGGGTACTAGACAACTGATAAATTCTTTTTTTGTAAATACATAGAAAACACCCAGACCAAGACAACCAGACATGACTGTGTATGGTTGTCTTGTACGGGAATCGAACCCGCGACCTCGGAGTCAAAGTGGCCATTGCTAACCATTCGACCACAGAGCTCGTCAATAACTAACAAATGTAGTTCCATCGGAGGAACTACATTTGTTAGTTATTGAAATCAACGTTGTCGATGTTAATGATCAACTTTTTATCTGCGCCTTAATTTATTAAGTACAAAAAATCTATTCAACGGACAACAGTGAAAAAAAGAGCTAATGACCGAACACAGACATACAAGGTCAAAGTGAATGAACCGACGTGCGTGGACAGTGGCCACCCTTACACTCTTAAAACAATACGGATAAAGGTGAAAATTGAAGGATTGCAATTGATTTGAGCGTTACATATTGATGTCATGGGGTAATAATATATGATTGAATGAATAAATGGTAATTACATGTAACATTGTAATAGAAAGGGCTATCAGACACTCGGATAAATATGTGTAAATTTTGTTATTAGCATAATTTGGACACTGTACTGAGAACTTACTAACGAGGTATAAGACTCAGGTTTTAAAACTTTGAATAAATAAATATTTATTATATACAACCAAAGGTGACCAACGCAACAAGCATATGACCTGTTTGATGGTAAGCAGTCAATGCAACTATATAATGTAAGCTGCATAAATATCTATATTCTTTAACCACGAGCCGTACCGACTATCTAGGAAGGATTTCTGGATTTCGAAAATCCGACTTCGATTTTTGGCAATCATACCGTGTGATAATTGCCAAAAACCAAAAATATACCAGAGGGGCAATTCTCGTAATTAAAATGTAGTCAAAATTCAGTTCCGATCCAATCTCGATCTCACAAATTTAATGTCAAATTTGGTATTCTCGTATCACCTTATGTATCTTCAAAGTTTAAATTAAGTGGGATTATATCGAAACATGACAGAAAATTAAATAAACTAAGAATGTTACTTTGCCAAAAATAAGAATTGATAATTATTAAACAATGAAATCAACTATATAATTTTATTCAATTCACAATACAATCTCGATTTGGTCTACTGTCAATCTGCGATCGTAGAAAATTTTACGAGAATTGGCCTTCACCTCAGTCCAAGCTTTAAACTATTCTCTATCCTAGCGGGTTGGAATTTTGCATTGTCGTTTGCGATTTTTTTACAGGTGAATATAATTTTAATAAAGGATTATTATTATCGTCGACACAGGCACAGGAATTCAACATTTTGAAAAGACAGTATACGTCATATTGTGAGTTTGAGGGTTTGAGTGCTAATCTTCATATATTATGAGAAGGTAGTAATAGTACGTGCGAATATAAATAAAAAACGGAAGAAATCGAATTATGTTTTGAATGGAAAATTTTCAAAATCGGTTCAGTAGATCCAGAGATTACCGCCTACAACCTCACAAACTTTACCTCTTTATAATCCTTACTTCCTTACTAATATTATAAATGCGAAAGTAACTCTGTCTGTCTGTCTGTCTGTCTGTCTGTCCTGCTTTCACGGCAAAACTACTGAACCGATTTAAATGAAATTTGGTACACAGATAGTTTAGAGCCTGAGGAAGGACATAGGCTACTTTTTAATGCAAAAAAAGGGTTGTAAGGGGTTAAAAGGGGGGGTGAAAGATTGTATGGAAATATCGTTATTTTTAGAGCTAGAAGCTTGAAACTTATTTTTTAGGCTGTTGATTCGATATAAATAAATATGACATTCAAAGTTTGTAAAAGTTTTACCCACACGGGGGTAAAATAACAATAGGGAATAGGGGATGAAAGTTTGTATGGAAATATGTAAGGTATAAATGAATGTTTTATAAGTTTGTTTGCCAAGAGACAAAATATTAGTGCTATCCTGATGTAGATAACATTTACGCAGTCATTACAAAATGAGAAACTGAAATTAACGCGAGTAAAAAACTTGCCAAGCATCGCGCCGTACTAGAGATGGGCAAAATGCCGGGCATTTACAATAAATGTCCAAAAAATAGTTATAAATTCCCTATTTATGCCCAAAACTAGGCATTTATTGGGCATTTACAGGTACTTACTGGGCACTTATTGTAAATGCCAGGCATTTTGCCTATCTCAACGCCGTACACCACCCGTACACATTGAAAGCTGCCACGCGGGGGTCAGGGAGCGGGCCGGGGGTCGTTACGCGGCGTGGTACCACATGAGTAAAAAACGGTGGTACGGCACAGAAAAAATATGCCCAAGTGGGCTTGCCCAAACGTGCAGACACGTGACAATTATTATTTTTTCTGCTACAAATGCATTATTATTCACTGCACATTGTTTACAATTCGATTTGCTTACTTTAGTAGATAAGTTATTAAATATTTTTTTCTTTAGTTGGGTCATTGTTTTATTTATTTCATTCGTTAAAAGTAGATTACTTTCGAGTTTAATTAGATGTTATTACGTCATTTTTTTTGTTGCACATTTGTATGCTAGGCAGGTACCTAAGAACGGTAAGTTAATTGCCCTCACCAAATAAACAGTACTTTTTTGAGCATTGTACAAACAAAGCATTTGACCATCTGTGAATGTAAACAAAAGATAAGAAAGCTTAATAGTTTTATGAATGAGTCTTTATGCCTTTGCATGCCGACTCAGTCAGAAGTCGCAATATCCGAAAGGGATTTCTAGGAATCGGTTACAAATGGTTCATAAAAACAAGTTCTTAAGTACAAGTGTAAAAAGTTATACTTAGTATAGAGATTTTGTTTATTTGGGTCAATAAAATTAGTTAAATTTAATTCATTTGGGTTTATAATTTTTTTTAAATAGGTTTTTATACAATTAAATAAAATACTTAAATAAGTTATTTTCATAATAAGAAGTTTTGTTTTCTGTGTTTACGGTTAAAAGCAAAATAAAGTGTAAATAGTTATAGGGGTATAGCGCACTCGGTTCTAAAACTACCATTGAACTTAGCTGATGAGGACATGCCGGTATGTAACATTAGCAAAAGCAGTGAGCGCGGAAGAAAGTTGCAGCTGTGTAAGCTGTTGGTTGGGATGAATGTTCAATGTTCCACAAAAGAGCTATATAAGCACTAGATGGCACACTGCAACTCATATAAGTATTAATACGTATGTGTCTTATTTGTAAAATAATTAGCCGAAATATTTAAAAATGCTGCCCAAAGACACTATTCCACGCGGACGAAGTCGCGGGCACAGCTAGTTGATAATAATTAATTAATTAAATCAAGTAGACAATTTTAGTAAATTCACAATTCAATCTCGATTCGGTCAATTTTCAATCTGCGATCGTAGAAAAATTACGAGAATTGGCCCTCAGGTTGCACCGGCCGTGGTCACAAGCTGACCGTCTCAACGGTGTCTCTGTCACTCTGTCTCCGTTGTCGAAGTCTATGAATCTTCATCTACTCCCGTTTTGTTGAATATCCGTGTTATTTCCATCCATGTAATTCCCATGTCCATACTAATATTATAAATGTGAAAGTGTGTTTGTTTATTTGTTTGTCCTTCTTTCACGTCGAAAGTAACGAACGGATTGACTTGATTTTTTTTTTGGAGATAGTTTATGGCCTGGAGAGTGACATAGGGTACTTTTTATCCCGGAAAAATATCTCATTCCCACGGGAAAAAATAAAGTTTATAATCATTTGTCCTTCTTTTACGTCGAAAGGAATCTACGTACGGACATGATTTTTTTAACGGGGATAGTTTACGGTCTGGTGAGTGACATAAGCTATTTTTTATCCCGGAAAAACATCTTATTTCCATGGGATAAAAAAAAAAACTTTGTAATCATTTGTCCTTCTATCACGTTGAAAGGAACCTAAGTACCGACATGATTTTTTTAACGGGAATAGTTTACGATCTGGAGAGTGACATAAGCTACTTTTTATCCCGGAAAAACATCTTATTTCCATGGGATAAAAAATAAACTTTGTAATCATTTGTCCTTCTATCACGTCGAAAGGAACCTAAGTACCGACATGATTTTTTTTAACGGGGATAGTTTACGGTCTGGAGAGTGACATAAGCTACTTTTTATCCCGGAAAAATATCTTATTTCCATGGGATACAAAATAAACTTTGTAATAATTTGTGCTTCTATAACGTTGAAAGGAACCTAAGTACTGACATGATTTTTAACAGGGGATAGTTTCCAGTCTGGAGAGTGACGTAGGCTACTTTTGCAATGGAAATGGAAAAACATACAACATTGTTTACAATAGCGTAATATAATTTGTGTACGCTATAGTGTGTTGTGTATGTGTATATATATATATATATATATATATATATCCGCGAACCTCTGACGCTGAAGGATCTATTGTCGAAGTCTATGAATCTTCATCTACTCCCGTCTACTATATATATATATATATATATATATATATATGTATAGATCCTTCAGCGTCAGAGGTTCGCGGGTTCGATCCCCGCAGACGGCAAACATTTATGTGGTGAACTATTTTTTTGTCGTGAGTGTGGGAGTTCCATCCATACTAATATTATAAGTGTTAAAGTAAGTAAATTCGTTTGTTTGTTATTTTTTCTCGCCTTAACCACGCAGCCGATCATCATTAAAATTCGTACATATTGGTACTACTTTTTATCCCACGAAGTAAAAAAAATACAACAAGAAAAAAATATACACAAATCAATGGCAGCTCCCCTAGACCACGCGGGCGAAGCCGCGGATAACAGCTAGTTTATTATAATTTTAATTATGCAATGCGAAAGTTATTATTATAAGTTATTAAAGGTCCTCTTACCTCGTCTAGTCATACTGAGCGAGAGACTCGCTAACCCTCGTAATATGACTGTCAGGTTGATACACGAGGGGAACTTTACCTGTTTCTCTAACTACAGCCAATGAATGATAGCGAAAGGAAAAAAACTCGTCTGTTTATACTTCGATAGCAGTCTAGCAGTCATGACCACTGCCGCTATAGCTCAAAATAAAGGCATTCACAATGAATCATTATGTGACAGCGGGCAATGCATATTGCATTTTTTGCAAAATTTATTGCATATTCTGTATTCTTTATAATTTTCCCAAATAATTTCAATTTAAATGTCTTATATTCGGCACCACCCCAAAATCATCCCACTGTTGAGATACGGGTCTCCCTTTAAAGGAAAGGGTTTAGAGCACACTCCACCTCGCTGCTCAACTGCGGGTTGGCGGAGACCAGTATTTTAAGCCACCTAAAGGCCACTGACTTGGCTTAACGACTGCAATCGACTGACAATAGCCGGGACCGACGGCTTAACGTGCCCTCCGAAGCATGGAGGAGCTTGAGATAAATAAACCCATCCATGCATAGGCTACGGTCATACGTTGCTTAACTTGCGTGTTCGATTAAACTGACACGCGCAACGACGCCATCGAGCTCATCATTTAAATGTCTAATTACCAAAATTACTCGACCACTTCATTGTTGTATACCTTGATCGAAGTCAAGGTTTGTTCAAATTTAGTCGAATTATATTGTCTGTGTACCTTTGTGTAGCCATCACGGTGTCACCAAACATGACAGTGATGTTAGTGGTGACCGTGACGCATCCATGGGTTAATTTGACGCAGCGTGTCCATCCTGCCTTGTGTGTTCATATATAGTTTGGTCCAGAACGATGTGGGCACATTCGTCTGGCACCATGGCAAGACTGGTGGCAACTCTAGCTCTAATGGCATTGTTAGCTATTGGTATTTCCGCACTGCCTGGTAAGTCCTCATAAGTCTCTTAACTTCTTCAGATTAAAAAGTTCGGTTTTCAATTTTCCTTAAATCCTAAATATAATGATGTGAATATGTTTCCTTCAATCTTGCTGAACATTCATGGGATTTTTCCTTTTTACGCTATTTTCCGATAATTATTTTAGTAAATTAATCTTCCATGTAGATAAAATCTTTGACAACTGTTAAGCTATATTTAATTCATAGGTACATGTTAAAGCGAATTGTACAAAGTTGGAAAATATAAAAACGTCATGTAGAAAAAGATAACGACAAACGATAATACAATGATACATTTCATTATGATAATAATGTACGCACGGATATTTCTAGGAAAGAGGGTGAGACGCGGCTATAATAACAGCGGGTACGGTGGCGGAACTGGCGGGTACGGACGAGGTAGCGACGAGCGAGACGCTAGCTCAAGCCAGGAAGGTGGAAATGGATGTAGCAGCGAAAATGGACGCAGGTATATGTATGTCCTTTTAAACATCGTCTTATTGTTTTAACTGATAAAAAGAATAAGACCTCCTAATGTTAGACACTGACTGTATCACAACTGATATCCTTTGCTTATATTTTCTCTGGGTACAAGAATTAGAAAAATGCTCTATATTTTATCAGGTATGAGTAAGATGTAAAATGCCTTTTTATATACAGACGTTATACACGATAGATCTCTTCTTTTCTTTTCCATCTCTAAAATTTACAACTATAATCTTTACGTTATTTTGTCACCTGGAACTTATTCATTTTAGTTAATTGATTCAGGTGTTATTTTGCGGAAGTCAAATTTACAGGCAATTTGATCTACACTACTTTGCGTGCTTCCGCCACCAATTAGTTCATGCAAACTAACGGTAGTGGGTGGGTGCCGGCCGTCAATAGTTTGCATGAACTAATTGGTGGCGGAAGCACGCAAAGTAGTGTAGATCAAATTGCCTGTTATTGATTTTAATTTATGGATAAACAACGATAAAGTGGAATCATGAAAGTCGATGAAATTGTTTTCTCTTTTTATTTAAAATATTTTATTTTTCAATAAAATTTTTAGTTTAGTTAAATAACTATCTTTAGATTCTATTATCATGTTCCAAGGAATATATACATAACAACTTTTGAAAATTTGACCAGAGGGCTGGCCTATTTCTCGCTCAGCGAATAAGCATTGCCATCCAGCGTGGCAATGCTGCTAGCCTTCTGGCCACGTTACCCTTTGATGACGATGCGGAAGAATTTTTTGATGCTATTTAGATATTATATTTTATTAATTTTAATTAGTTTTTGTTATTTCTGTTTCTTTTTTTGTTTGTATATATAGTTAGTCATACTTAGTATTTATTTTAATTGTATATTTTAAAAATACTTGAAAAACAATATATTTTTTTTCCAATTAAGTACCTTAAGTACAAAATAAAAAAACTTTTGAAAATATAGACGCTATTTATCTCTATCTATCTTAATGATATGAGGGGGGGGGGGGGGGGCATGTACATACTAATATTTAAAAACTGAATTTCACCTCAATTCATATTCAGTGGACAGCTTCTTAAAACGAAATGACATGCCATAAACTTGAAATGTATTCCTATTATCTTTATTTGAGCAGCGTTGTGGAGTATGCTTAAATCCCTTATATGAAGGAAGACCCGTATCACAGCAGTGCGATGAGTAGTGGTTAACAACGACGTATATCTTTATGTAAACAAGTACGTAAGACAAAGTTTCGATTCATCTAATAATTCCTAATAATACCTGCTTTAATTACAGCAGCAGCAGAGAACTGGCTTACAACCGTGACGGGAGACAACCAAACGAGAACCGCGGGAGCCGCTCATTCGCCAAGTCGTCCGCTTCCGCCGCCGCGTCCTCCTTTAACGAAAACCAAAACTCCAGAAACATCATATTATAATTTATGCTTTGTTTTCCAACTTTAATTAACTATTTTTAATGGTTTAATCGCTACGTTATTATAAGAATAAAATAATTAATATGATAAGTTAATTGGTTTACATTATAAATTTGTCTATTTTTGCACAGTTTGTTTTTTTAACATTTTTAGGTAGGTATATCGATAGTTATTATAATTGCTTTTGATGCATAATAAAGGGTGATGAACCAAGTTGATCGATTAATAGTTTATAATAACTTAATCATAGATAACCTAACTTCTAAATCTTTTTATAATGTATGATTTATTTGTGTGCATTTTCATTACCTATCTCTCTATATTAATAAAGCCTTCCTCATCACACTTCACATCCAAATTGGGACGTGGTTACTCAGCCTGGCGAAGCTCGCAGGGGTTTGTTGTAGTAATGAATTCCTGATTATTGATTGCCAATGACTTAAAAAAATGATCCAACTTTATACAATATTTCGCTAGCATATTTCGCATATCTCATATGAAGAAGTCCTTCAAATCTAGTCCGCGACCAAACTGTTATATAAGATTGAAACAAGAACGTATACGCGATCTCACATAGAGTAGGTACTATTGTCATATCGGCAGGATGCAGCACTAGACCAACTAGTAACTTAGGATTCGATTCAGAGAAGGCGCTGTAAGAGTTGAGGACGATTCCAAACTCACAGACGCGTAGACGGTTTGGATCCATTAAGTATGATGAGAGATTTTGCCTCTCTTCGCGTATCTACCAACTGTACATTGTTATGTTCGGAGGAGTTAGATGCCCACGACCTCTTTCTATAGTCCAGTGGTTCCCAACTTTTTTTTGTTCGCGGACCACCACTACTAAATCTAATATTCTGTAACTCAAGATTTGAGTATTTTGTATAATAGTGCTCAATCTCGTTCATTATAAATTCGTAGTACGGACCATAATTTACCGCTCACTAACCACTGGTGGTCCGCGTTGGGAACCTCTGCTATAGTCGTTATAGGGCGAGTGGTGCGGGTAGTATATTCCCTACCTATGCAGGGAATTCATTCTCACAGACTGAAACCAAAATGAATGCGGTACCTGGGAAAACATTGGCATTGAGCTCACTCCACAACCTGAGAGCTTGAGTTAGAAAGCTCTCAGGTTGTGGAGTGAGCTCAATGCCAATGTTTTCCCAGGAGTTTCAAGAAACGGGTAAAGAGGTATTTTTAGAAGATCGGCAACACTTGAGTGATGCCTCTGGTGTTTCATACGTTTTTTTTTTGCCTCCCTAGTGATAAAAAAAATGTTTAATTCTATACGATTTGACGAGCTCGGTGGTCGAATGGTTAGCAATGGCCACTTTGACTCCGAGGTCGCGGGTTCGATTCCCGCACAAGACAAATATTTGTGTGTATGAACATGTCTGTTTGTCTTGGTCTGGGTATTTTCTATGTATTATATGTATGTATTTACAAAAAAAAATGTATTTAAGTATAGTATCAGTTATCTAGTAGTAAAATCTAGTAAAAAAATCTAGTTTTGGTTCTCCCCCCTGGATGTCTTGCGGATCAGACGTGTCTAAGTGCCTCCATAATAATATTTGTTTTATATATATTTCGAAAAATAATTCATAAATAAATTATATTCATAAAACATTGTGCATCAAGTACCAGGGTAACATAATACCTGAAGAGCGCATTCGCCGGCCAACACTCCGTGTGACTTCATTGATAACTCCACGGCTACGCCTACCAGCGCAGGAGCAAGACAACAATACTTGCGTGAGTTACACGTCTCATTTATCCGTCATTCACATTATCATTCATCATTTTACTACGATCAACATTGAGTGACACGGCCACTGTGAGATTGGTTACAAATACCCTCAATACACAACGCTGCTATAAAGAACTTTATACGATACGATACGAATACGACACGATTTTTACACAGCGTTTTGTTTATTAAAAATGATGCATTCACCAAAAAAGCAGATCCACTATAGCTCTTATCCCAATCTAGACAAGTCAAAAAAGGAAGACGAAAATGTTGACATGGAGACGGCAATTCAGTCTTTAAAAAATATAGCTACGGAATCCACGCCTCGGTCCATAAAAAGACGTCGCTGTAATTGCGATGACGCCGGTCAAGATACGAAGCTGGATATGTTTATAAGTTCTTTAACTATCTGGCGACAGGAAACTGATGCTAAGCTAGCTAGTACTCAGACATCCATGAATGATATGATTAGGCAAAACTCCGAGCTACTTATATCCAATTCGGAGATAGAAAAATCTATTGATTATCTTTCGACAAGATATGAGGACTTATGCCTAAAGTTAAATAGCTTCCAGTCTGAAACCAAAGTATGCACAGAGCGCATTACCAAAGTCGAAGAAATTACTGAAGAACTAGATCGTAAATCACGCTCCAATATTTTGGAACTTCGTAATATACCTCTACCGAATTACTCCTCAGAGGATGAAATGGTGCGTGTTGCTTCCAAAATTTTTGAGGAGCTTAAAGTCGAGGCTGGCATCTCAGACATATATGACATCCGCCGACTGCCATCCAAATCAGAAAATAAAACAATCGTAGTTTCCCTGAAGTCAGTTATATTGAAGAATAAAATTATTAAAGCCTTCAGAGATTATAACAAGCTTAACCCTAATAACAAACTCAATACGAGTATACTGGGAGCAAGCACATTCAGCAGCGCAGCCTCGAACCACCGTATATACATCGGGGAACATCTTACGGCACATGCCCGCAGGCTTTTCTACCTTGCACGAGAGCATGCTAATACTGAAAACTACAAGCACTGCTGGACGGCCAATGGAAGGGTGCTATTACGCATGGCAGATAACACTAAGCTTATTATAATAAGCTCGGAGGCACAGCTTAAGGATCTATCGTCAAAAAACTAGGTTATTTAAATACTAGAAAAACTATGTTTTACCCTAATTTTGTAACCTTACATAATGTTAGCAATTTTAATATCTATGTAGTAAACTATAAAACACGTCCACACTATAACTTCTACACTACACACTTACCTTTCACGCACAAAAATATATTATACACACATACAAAACCCATCACACCACTTCAAGTCCACTTATATCTATCTATTTGCTTACTTGTTTGTCGTATGCATCGTCTACGAACTATATTACAGAACATAGTATCTACGTTTTACATAAATGTAATGTCTAATTTTATCACGGAAAAACCAAGACTCAGTCAAAAATTCCTAAATTACAAATCAATTAATAAAATATGCCACTTAATAGAACCCTCTTCATGCATAATAAATAGATCTAATAGCTACATGAAAATTCCTATATCTACATTAAACTTGTTAATAAACACAATTTGCGAAGTGCTAACAGTCACTCCCTTTTATTTACTTATGAATAATGGATAACAATCACCTATTAAAATGTATAGACCGCGTTTCGGTCTCCACCTCATTAACTTGTGATGTGACCCACACGAAGTTTTTGCTCATACATCTCAACATAAAAAATCTCTTAAAATTCTTACACAAAATATTCGCAGTATAACCGCAAATTTTGCAAGTTTTAATGTATTACTGTCGAACCTCAAAATATATCCGGATATCATCATCCTTACAGAATGTTGGTTGCAATGCAATCCGACAATTCCTCCCCTAGCAGGTTACTCTTATTTTTCTTCTACTAAACCTATAAATCAAAATGACGGTGTTATAGTCTACTACAATACCTCACTTACAGGAATCTCAGTTATCGAACCCTCCGAAATCTCTGACGCTAGCTGCTTGCTTATAAAAATTAATACAGAAACAGCTATCCTAGCTACTTATAGACCCTGCGCTTTTCGAAATTCCTCAAAATTTGTAAACTCTCTTAATACCGTATTAGCATCACACAAAAATTATAAAAATATAATTATAGCGGGCGACATAAATATTGATATAACTCCTCAGCATCTTGACCTGGAAGCCGAAGACTACTTAAATACAACAGCATACCACGGTCTCCTTCCCGCTCACACACTTCCTACTCGTAGCCTCTCTTGTCTCGATCACGTTATGCTTAAAACTACACAGTCAGCAATGACATTGATTATACAATCGGCACTTACAGATCACGATGCAGTATTACTTTCCATTGACGTTAACAAAAGTATTTCACCCCCCGTATCATAAAGAAAATAGACTATGATGGCATTTCCCATATACTAGCCAACGATGACTTCTCCCCAATACTCCAATCTTCGGATCCGGAAATAGCTACTAATAAACTAGTAAATATTCTGCAATCAGCCGTTACATCCTGTACTACTATAACCACTGTTCCCCGTCGAAAAATAATTCTGAAGCCTTGGATTTCTCCGGGACTACTAAAATGTATCAAAAATAGAGATCACATGCACAAAAGGTTAAAAAAGAATCCTGATAATGACACACTTCGTACGACTTTTCTCAGATATAGAAATTATTGCAATCTCTTACTAAAATCGATTAAAAATAAATATGAGAAGGATCTGCTAAACAGAGCTAGCAATAATCCCAAAAAACTATGGAAAGCGATTAGAGATGTTGGTAATTTTGACAAAGTTTCTTCTTCTGCAAATGAACTTCTACTAAGTCAGGCTACTCCTAAGGAGTCGCTTGATCATGTCAATAATTTTTTTGTATCCATAGGTAAAACACTCGCTGAAAACACCCAATGCGCAACCTCCTCATTTACCTCCTCAATTCAACCTTCTTACACTGTGAACTATACGTCGTCCGCCCCTCTCCAATCATTTGTCCTTATTGACACCACTCCCGACGAAGTTGAACGAGTTATAAATTCTTTAAGGGATGACTGTGCTGTGGGCTGGGACGGCATCTCCTCCTCACTTCTAAAACAAAACTTAAAAATTCTCATTCCCTCCATTACACACATCTGTAACATCTGCATGTCAGCTGGTTGTTTTCCTACTG